>CM057450.1:1073060526-1078060526 GCA_016271365.2 Neoceratodus forsteri
GGGTAGGGCACTCAAGTCTGCTTGTAAACCTGGCTTTCTCTGCGTGAGTATGAAGTCGGCAACCTCAAGTGTTTATTTTAGTGGGACAGAACTCTTCTGAAATGGTCCCAGTATTCAATTGTGTTTGACCACAGACAAAACAACTGATCCACTGAATTCTGGCTCAGTCAACATGTTCTGCTGTTACAACATTGAGACATCAATGATACCACTAATTAAAGCAAATAGATGGCACGATGACGCCATGAGATATATTTTGTTTTTATGGGGTCCACTGAATGGCAAGGTACAAAGTGGACTTAGTTACAGTGCAGGAGAATAGGATACAGAAGTGTGAGAGAAACAGGGTGTTAGTACTCCAAACAAACAAATATATGTTGTTGGGTGGATAAGAAGGGGGGCGTTCAAGACGGGCAGCAACAACATAGAAAACCTTAAAATGAGTTGATTAAAACATTTAACAGGATTTTTTGAGCGTTGCACCACCACCCCTGAGCACTTTCTTCCACTACATGATATTTATTAACTGACCTTGTCAGAAAATATTTTCCAGTCCTGTGCTGCATCTTCAAGTATCTTTTCCTGCTCCCGTGCAATGCTGCGGAGTCGGGTCCAGCGCTGCCACACTGTTGTCATTGACCTGCTGATTGTGGCCTTGCTGGCATCATTGCCAACCTTCTCCAGTTGGGAAGCTGCATCTTCCAGTTCTGTGATCTTCCCATGAAAAGCGTGCACCATAGATACCACAGACTGACACAATAAATAAAAATAAAAAACAAGTAAAGAAAGCCTGTAAGAACTGCTTCAAAGGCAGATTCTAAAAGTCAAAATAAAATTGTGTGTGTGTGTATGTAGAGGCTGGAAAAGTGCAACTGGGAATGACACACAAGTTTAGTGTATATGGTACATAAATATAGGTTAATCATCTGTAACTTTAGTTCTAGTGGTATGCAGTTCACATCTACAGGAAGCCATGTGCCACTTGCCAGGGGTGGTGGTGGTGGGAGTTGTATGGATGTGAACAATATACCACCAGCAGAAAGTACAGTTATGTAAAAACTTACCATAACAGTAGATCTTTGAGGGGTATCTCTTGCAGCAGGTAATACATTTGGGTCATCGCCAGAGGTTGCTGTGGTGCATGGCAGCTCTTCTAACAATCTTTTCCAGGGGCCGCCTGCACATGACATCACCTTCCTGTTTCCTATATAAGTGTGGGCAGTCCCTGGTATCCTCAGTTTCAAGTTGGATTCAGGCTCACAAGCAGGACTGAGGGGAAGCCGAGGTTCATAGGTATCCCAACCCATAAATCATTGGACCAGAATTTGTTCTCCTAGAGAAGAAGGGGGATGGAGGGTGGGATCGTATCTGCTGCAAGAGGTACCCCTCAAAGATCTACTGTTATGGTAAGTTTTTACGTAACTGTACTATCTTCCACAGGGTGATATCTTGCAGCAGGTAATACACCTGGGATGAATCCCAAGCAGTAAACCCAAGAAGGGTGGCATTATGACAGGAGGCCTTGTAGGACAGCTTAGCCAAAGGCCATCCTATGGCATGAAGCAACGCCTAAGTTGTAATGCCTCATGAAAGTAAGAATCATGGACCAGGTAGCTGCATTGCTCATATCTGTGATAGAGGCCCCTTTAAAGCAGGCCACTGTGGTGGCCATAGCTCTGGTAGAATGTGCTTGGATAGACCCTGGTATGGCTTGTTGTATTCTGTGTAACAAAATGTGATACAGTGTGCTAGCCAGTTGGAAAGCATCCGTTTAGTGACCAGGAGACCTTCCCTGCTTGAGGAGAAGGTAATAAAATGTTGAGAGGTTGAGCCGAAGTGACAACCACCAATAATAGTGTCTTCCAAGAGAGAACACAGAGATCACAAGTGGCCGCCAGTTCAAAGGGTTCAAGAGTTAATTTCTCTATCAGAAAATTGAGATTCCACAGAGGAGTGGGTCATCTGATAGGTGGCTTAATATGTAACATTCCTCTTAAAAACATTTTGGCTAGATGATATTGATACAGTAATCTGCCATCAAGGGGTTCATGGAAGGCCAACATGGAAGCCAAATGGACTTTGAGAGAGGACAAGCTCAATCCTGTCTCGGCAATCGAGGCCAAGTAATCCAATACTTACGTCAGTGGACAAGAATAAGGATCCAATGACCGGGAAGCAGCCCAAATGGAAAAGCATTTCCATTTGGCATTATAAGTTTCCCTGGGTCACTGGTTTACGTGAGGCCAGTAGAATACTGGCCACCGGGAAGGACACTTGGAGACATGCTATGAAAGCATCCTCAGGAGCCAAGTGCGCAGGTGTAGTGACTTCAGGTTGGGATGTAGAAGGGTCCCTTGATTCTGAGTCAACAGATCTGGTCTTATTGGTAATGGGAAAGGGTCCTCCACTGAGAATTGTTGAAACAGGGGGAACCACACCTGCCGAGGCCACAAAGGGGCTATGAGAATCATGGTGGTAGGTTCGAGTTGTAATTTCAGTACAGTCCGTTCCAGAGAGAGGCAGGGGGGTGGAGCATATGAGAAGAGTTCTGTCCATGACTGGAACAGGGCATCTATAGACCATCCCTTTTTGCTCAGGATAATGGAATAGTATCTGGGGAGACAGTAATTTACTGGGGAGGCAAACAGATCCAGTTGCGGGGTCCCACACAAATGAAAGATTTCCTGAAGAACTTCTTGATGAAGTGTCGATTCGTGTGTGGACGACTGGTGACTGTGAAGGTCTGCCAGGAGATTTTGGCATCCTGGTAGATGGATGGCTGTCAGTATAAGGTGCTGCCATATGGTATCTTACCAGACTACAGTCATCTCTCTGCATAGAGAAAGGGATTTTGTACCTCCTTGTTTGTTGAGGTAGAACACTGTTGAGGTGTTGTCTGAGTGAATCAGCAATGGTCCTGGGTACAAGTGAGGCTGAAAAGCCTGGAGGGCTAAATGGACCACCCTCATCTCCACAAGATTTATGTGGGGAGGAGGAAGAGTAGGACTGATCCACTTGCCTTGTGTCCTGTAAGAACTAGGGTCTTTACCCTTCTAGAGATGCATCCTTAGTCAATGTCTGCTGGAGGCAGGGATGTACTGAGACTGTCATTTTTTTGGGGGCTGATTCCGCCATGATATGCAAATTAGCCAGTCACATGACATGTTTGCATAACAGTGCCATTAGCTACTGGCCCCTCTCTCAATTTCTACAACTAACTTCACCTAAGACCCTCACTTGTAGGGGACTTCCAGCACTCCCAGCTTACTTCTTCTACCCTGACCCTCCTCGCCCCATCCTCTTCCACTAGCACCCTCTCCCCTGCCTTCCCTCTCCCAGTCTACTACCATAGCATTGAAGATAGTCTAGGATTACTGGCTTCTTTCCTTTTCCTGTAAATTTTTTTATGTATTGCATGTCTTCATACCTTGGCAGGCCAGCGGTACTGGCCTTTTGATTCTTTCTGTACAATGTTTTCACATTTTTGAGCTTACCTTATCTGTGAACATGTATTGTATTGTATTGTATTGTACAAATGTCCAGGACCACTTTGAAAATGAGCTTGCTCAATGGTGTTTTTGCCTGGTTAAATAAAGTGATTGATTGATAACAGGGCGGTGCCTTCCGGCTCCACCCACCATGGTCAAGACAGACAAAGCAAAGAATCTGAAGGCAGCCGTGCCAGGCAGAAGAAGTCAAGTAGTGTACATAAAATCAAGACAACCTGAACTAACCCGCACCTGCTGCTGGCAGAACTTAAAGGATAAAGTCAAGGCATCTACTTTTTACAGTGAATCTCTCCAGAACCTCATCGGCTGATAAAGGGACATCGCGATGATCAGCAAGTAAAGCCAGGCCGTTCAGGCTACCTTCTGCGGTGCGATTTCTCCTCTTGGACTTGATGTGATCAAGCATAGAAAAGGTACGTTCAGCTTCTGAAGTAGTGACTGGGAGTGTCACAAGGATTTTTAATAAATTGTGAATGTTTGAACAAAACTTTAGTCACAGTTAGACAAACCATCAATAGCTGTAATCGAATGGATTCTTTCTTGTATTTTGCATCAATCCACCTGTCATACCAGCTGACGGAATTCACTCTGTATAGTGAGAATATTATCAAGGAGAACATCACTGTAGAAATGGTTTAGTTCTGACAGAAATTCCACTTCCACAGTATTCAAGGAGCGATCAGGGATAACTTTTTCATGGGAAGTCAGGATTTTTCTATGTGTGAGAAACCGGTCTGTCATTTGCTGTTCAAAGAAATCTAGGCATGGAATGAACACTGTTGTTCTGTAGTATTGTTCTATTTCTTGCAAATTCGGTCCTGTTCGTGAATTTCTTGGGACTGTAATTTCAAAATTAAGGTCTTGAGCTAATGCTTTGGCATTTGAAAAAAGTTCTGAAAACTGTGTTTCTGCATCCTGATGCATGGTACGTATCTGTTTCAAAGCATCATCAGCCGTCTGAACACACATGGAGAGATCTGTCTGAACCGTCTACAGATTTATTGATAGTATGTATGTAACCGAGAGGAGTTTTTCTGAAACAACTAAAACAACTACAAAACAGCCTTTCTCAACTGTGTTCTGGAGCTGCTCAGTCTTAGATGAAGCACTATCTTTCCAAGTATTAGATATCTCGACAAGAGCTGCAACTACTGTAGGGAACAGATCTGTGAAGGTGAACACTGCTTCATGACGTTCTACCCATCGTGTTTCACAAAGACTGACAATCTTTCTCTTTTTCTCAGTTGGTAATGGGCTTTAATATTTTGTTCCTAAGAACTTTGCTATGTTTAGCAGAACTCTTAAAAAATGTGCAATAGTCTGATCTTGTTGTAAAACATTTTCTGATGGAGTTCACTGAACAGGTTTTTGAAACCACCAGATTCAATGAGTGGTTTGCACAGTGAACCTACAGTACATAGCTGTTGGATATTCAGCAGCAATTTTAGCTTGTACACCATTTAGCCTACCACTAAATGCAGCAGCTCTATCATAGCCCTACCCCCTGAGATCACTAAGATTTAATCGTAAGTCTGTTAAGCTTGACATGATGGTATTGGCTAGACTTTCACCAGTCAAGTTTGTGTCCATGAGAAAAGTGAGGAAATCTTCCCTGATTTGTGGCTTTGACCCTTTAGTGTCAACATATCGCTCGCACATACACGACTGTTCTCTATTGCTAACATCTGTTGTTTTGTCAGCTAAAACGGCAAAGGGACTGCAGTGTTTTACTCTTGTGACTATTTTCTCAACCATTATATCTCTAATAATATCAATGATTTCATTCTGAGTTTTAGGGCTAAGATACGTGGCATTACTGGAATTACTTTTTAATGTTTTCCGGAGTGCTTCGTCTCTGTTATTTGCTCTATACTGGATTAGAGTTCTGAAATTTCCATAATTTTTTATCGGATCTTCAAGAGTCAGTGGCCCTGAATCTTCATTTCCATGGAGTGCAATCTCCTGGCAACCACATAAAATTATTGTATCTATCACCGCAAGTATCTTATTACGATTCTCTAGTGCTAGAGTTCTTCGATAGGTGTCTATTTGTTCTGTAATTGTTATTGATTCACCTCTTGAGATGCGACAAAAATTCTCAGCTTTCAATGAACTGTTTTTATGATACTCAGTATGAGAATGAAAGTCAAAACGCTCTTTAGCTTTTGTTGAGTTTCTTAAAGGCTCACAGACACGCTGTCCAAGACACTGATGACTTCCTTTACCGGCTTTGTCATTGCAGAAAGCGACACATATCTTACAGTAAGCATTGTCTGTCATAGACGAATATGCAAGCCAGATGTACTATGAAAACCAGTGGTGCTGGAAATGGAGATTTCTCTTGCCACTTGCAGGAAACTTGTAATCACTGTCAGGTTTATGCAATGTATTCATTATTATCAGTAATCCTTATCCCTGTGTATTCACTTATATCATTCCCCACCCGAGCACTAGGTGGCACGGCTGTAGCATGACTGGGTGGTGGTGGTCTGCATCATGTGGTGGTTCTGGAGAGTCCACTGGACTGGTCTCATGTGAAGATGGGCAAATGCTACCTTAGGGATGGTAGCGGCCATGTGTCCTAGGAGGCATAACGTATGCCTGGCTGTGACTACTTTTTGGGCTTGTATCTGAGAAGCAAGAGATAGTAGTTTGCCTTGTCTGTTGACCGGGAGGTAAGCCTTGGCAGACACAGTGTCTAGGACTGCTCCTATATATTGGAGCGACTGTGTAGGGGCTGGATTGGACTTCGACCAACTGACTGTAATCCCTAGGGAGTGGAACAGAGTTAGGGTTGCTTGCAGGGAGGAAAGCAGAGAGTTATTGGACTCTGCCTTGATGAGCCAGTCGTCCAGATATGGGAAGACAAAGTGCCCGATCCCATTGTAGGGCTGCTGCTACTACTACCACTAGGCACTTGGTAAACACTCTCGGGGCAGATGAGAGGCCCAATGGAAGTGCCCGAAATTGGTAGTGTTGTCCCAGCAGGTGAAAACGAAGAAACCTGTGGTGGGCAGGATGGATGGGGATATGTAGGTAGGCATCCTTCATATCTAGGACACATAGCCAGTCCCCTTGTTTCAACATTGGCATGATGGAATTTAGGGTGACCATGTGGAACCTTTTGTACTGGACATGTAGGTTCAATTGTCTGAGGTCTAGTATTGGTCTGAGATCTCCAGCTTGTTTAGGCACCAGGAAGAAATGGGAATAAAACCCCTTTTGATGCTCTGCCGGGGGTAATGGATAAATGGCCTTCTTGATCAGAAGAGCCTGGGGTTCCTCCCGGAGAATGGGAATGTGGTTGGGTGAGTTGTGGACAGAGTGGTGGGGGGTGAGGGGGAGGTATGGAAATAAGTTCCAGAGTGTGATCCCTCTGAATGATCTGAAGTTCATTCGATGTGATAGTTTGCCAGGCCTCTAAATGGAGGGCAAAATGACTGCCCATGGCTTCTGAGGCCTGCTTGAGGAAGAGTGGACAAAGCCCCAACTGGTCACTGGGAGGCGGGATGACCAGATCCACCAGAAGGGTGGGAGCAGGAGCCCTTGGCGGCAGAGGTGTTGGTTCTGGAAGGCTGGGAATGACCTTGGGATCTGCTGCTATGTGAACCTCTGTATTTTCCACCTCTTTTAGAATAAAAGGAGGATTGAGGATGATATGATGGCTGTGATGTATGGTACATGCCATGTACTGTACACAGTGTCCGTCCTGAAGACTGAAGATCATCTATCAGTGTTTGGGTACCTGGGCCAAAATGTTTAGACCCATTAAAGGGGTCACTGACCACTCTATGCTGTACATCTGGTGTAAAGCTGGAGATGCGAAGCCAAGCATGGCAACGCAAGGTAACGCCGGTTGCTGACATGTGGGCCAAAGTATCGACCGCATCGTATCCCGAGCAAAGTAGGTGTCAGGAGATGGAATTGTTAGTAGATATTGTAGCCAGTAATTGATCCCTTTCCTGCAAATGAGGGAGTTTGTTGATTAATTCTATGGCAGAGGACCAGAGTGTACGTTGGTATTTGACCATATGTCATATATAATTTAGGATTCTGAGATTCACGGTATCTGCTTGGAATATCTTTTTTCCCAGATAATCTATCCTATGGGAATCTTTATCAGGAGGTAAGGAGCTCATGTGTTTTGGTCGTTTAGTATGATCATGAACGGCAGCAATTACTACTGAATCCGCTTCAGGAGTAGTGGATAGAAAAGGGTGATCCAGAGGAGCCTGGTAGAGGCGAGCCACCTTGTGGGGAACAACCATAATAGTGGAAGGCTGATTCCAGGCTGCAAGCATAGCATTTTGGTAGGTTTGTATAAGTGGGGGTACAACTTGCACTGGCTCCTCTGGTAGTTCTAGATAATCTGCCATATCCTTTCATTGTTTGTCATGTTCAGTAGTGGAGAATCCCATGACGTTTTGAATTTGGATCATCATCTCATGGAAGGATGGGTCATCAGGAGGAGAGGTAGCCGCCTGGCAGGATAAGTTCTCATTTAGGGAGGAAATATCCAAAAGAGAGGACTGGGGTTGGAAATCCAGGTCCTGATATTCCTCATCCTCCAACCCTCCGGTAAAATCTGCCAGAAATTCAGCCTCGTCTGATAGGTAGTCATCCACGTACGAGGGAGGTGACATGGATGGGGAAGGATCTTTGTTACCCTGGAAACGTTTAGGCGGAGGAGTAGGGGAATGGGATGGATGACTCGGCTCCCCTGGATCAGAGGGCTGAGTATGCCGAATTGCTTGTAGAACCTGCTTTACCACTGAAGCAATGTCCATGGTGGGAGTGGGGTGGGGGCTTCTGGAAACCAAGGGGATTGTTGAGGGGACTGAATGTGCGGTATAAGCAAGTCTTGCACCTGGGTGGTAGAGCCCAGCGTCCCAATCCCTGTCTGCCTGGCCCCTATAAGAATACACCTGTGAGGGAGGAGGGGCAGAATGCATAGCAGATGCAGTAGGTTTCCCCACTGGAATGCGACCCCTCGTCAATGGGGCCGCTGGGGAAGTAGTAACAGAATGCTGAAATGAAGTCACCATTATTGTGAGATAAGCTCCCATTGATGGGACATCAATGGAACTCACAAAGGGTTCATCACAAACTGCCATGAGGGCACTGGAAAGGCGCCATCGATGAGAGGGTAAAAACCCCCATCGATGAGGAGGCAGTGTGTGAATGCATTGTTGACGGTGGAGCACTTGTGACGGTGGCTGTCAACGAGTGTTTAGGCACAGAGGTTGAGGAGGGCTTCTCCTTCTCTTTTTTTGTGTCATTTGTGAGAATCAGTGGATGGGGAGCTCTTGGGATGAGCCCCAAATTCACCAGTAGAGACAATTTCTGCTTCGTTAAATATGATTCAGTTTCCTGCAGCCATCATTGATGGGTTGCCTGGTTAAAATCCTGGCAATGTCTGCAGGAGGTGGTGTCGTGTGTGGGACCCAGACATCTTACACAAGTGGTGGTTGTTGAAACGGTAGATTTTTCTACCACAACGACAGGAACAAAATTGCTTGTAGATTCTTTTGACATTCATTGATGTAGAAAGTGAAATGGAAGAATTCCGTTTCTAAGCTCAACTTCTTGTCTGCTACTGTGTTGCACTAGCTGCTGTATGCGAGCTGAAGATGGTGGGAAAATGAACTGAGGATACCAGAGACCACCCACACTTACACAGGAAACAGGAACGTAATATCATGTGTAGGCGGCCCCTTGAAAAGGCTGCTAGAAGAGCTGCCATGTGCCACAGTGACATCTAGTGATGATCTAAGTACATTACCTGCTGCAAGAGGTCACCCTGTGGAAGATCTATGGTTACAGATAAGTAACCTATATTTCTAACACAATAGATATAGTTTACTATCCACACTCTGGCAATGTCCAAGCAATCCTTTTGAAAGAGGGGTAAGGTGCCCACCCTACGCAAACAGAAACAGGAGGACTGAGTACCCAAAAGCAGTATTCCGACTACTCAATGCCAATGCTGTAATGGGATATGAAGGTGTGTGATCTACTCCAGATTGCAGCCCTGCAGATCCCATGAATTGGAAACAGCCACCAAGGCGGCAGTATGTGTGGTGGAATGAGCCCTAAGTTCCTTGAGTGGCTCCCTACAAGCCAATCTGTAGCAGAGGTCAATGCAGGATATGATACACCTAGCAATCATCTGTTTTGCTGCCAGTCTTCTAGGCGCAGCTTCAGTGTATGTTGTAATCAGCTGGCAAGCCTCACTCCGAACTCTCTATGCAGTATAAGAGTGTCCTCTGCTGGTCCAAAGCACTGTACATAGCCTGCAATTGTTCTCCAAGCTTGGGCTGTTGATTGATTGATTGATGCTGGGTTTACTCCCTAAGCCTGGGATGTCAAGAGCAGAGACCAGTAGGAGGGGAGAGGGCATTTGATAGGGGACAGCATGCACATACTGCTTCAAGGCAACCTTCTAGCACTAGGCAAAGCCAGCATGTGGAGATACTTCAACTTGGGAGGGGGTGATGACAGGGATGGTTAGCACTTGGGAAGCATCATGGCATCATGACTTTGCCTCCCACAGGGTGGCAGAATGTTCAGTTGAAAACCACTGGCCCTCCACATTTGAGTACAGCAGCCATGCTCTTCGCTCAATACTGGGTCTACTATTACCAAGGGCACTCTTCATCCACGGTGTCCATCACACCTAGCCGTTCACTAAAAATACCACCAACAGCTTAATCTGGTTCAATTTCAGTTGGTCACCATCTGTATCCCCCCTCCCCACTGGTCGCCCCTGCAAAAAGGGACTTCTAGGCTCAGTGGGCTTACCGGGTCAACAACATTCAATAAATAAATAAATAAATCACGCCACTTTCTTCCTGTCCTTGATGTAGCCCATACCGGGGTCATTATAGACAGAAACAGATCCCTAGAGATGGGGCTCCAGTGAAGAGGCAGCCCTTCATGTGGTAATATGGATGGGAGCCTAGGCAGTGGTTGGGACTCAATGGGAGACAATAAGGGAGGCAAACAATATGAACAAGAGAAAATATAAATAGAACTAAACACATTAAACAAAAACTGCAGTATTTTCTTCAGATGTTCAACACTGCCAAGCATGCCGTCTACCTGCAGGTGAACAGAATGTTTACTTTTATAGTTATTTTCTGGCACCGCAGTAGTTAGTTTAACTAGTTACCAATCAGATTACACCATAGATTAACCAATTAGATTACGCATTTAAGATCCAGTGTTCCACCAAGTTTAGAATTTGGCAGTAAGCCTTGATGTGGCAATCTGTTTCCATTAAATAACTGCTTGCACTGGTGTTCTGAAATGCGTCAAGTTTAAGGTACGGTACACAACAAACACTGGGCATAATTAATTACATTGGTGGAATAGGCTGATTCAAAGTGGTTTTTGCTTATTAAAAAATGGAACACATTCTAGTTTATAAATGTCAAATTAAAAGAGCTATATTAAAAAAATAAAATAGTAAAACATTCTGATTGGCTGAAACATACTAAATATTTTATAGTTTCATAAAATTATGTCTTCTCTATTACGGGTTCTAAAGTTTGGCTCCTTAGAAAAATTCTAAAATTAAGCCATATCAGTGTGTATTTGATGTGACCTATTTATTCACCATTAATAAATGTAGTGTGTGTATACATTTAGGTTGCATTACTTTCACAAATTTCAGGTTGCATTACTTTCAGAAATGTCAGTCTCTATTCAAATAACATCTAAGACATCCATTCATCATTATTTTAAATTTGTTCTGGGTAATTTTCTTAAGTTTGTCAGGATAAAACATTTTCCAACCAATGAGTTTGATGGGATGATAGTCCAAATGGCTACCTGAGGAAACAAATATCAAAATTACATACTCACCGTAATTCATGATCTTCTTGGACCATCTTCACCATTGATTCACACTGCTGGGTTCAATATGGAGGCATTGGGACCCTGCGGGAGCCAAAAATCTTCAGGAGGACCAGCGCCAAGGTAGGCTGTGCACATGTGAGACTAGCCCATGCTACATATCCTATCTTGGCAATGGTCCTCGACCACCTCAGTAGCTTTTTTACCAAGGAGGTGCAGTGTAACCTAAGTATACAACTAACCAAATAAGGGCATAAGGTAACCCTTTGGACCCATGTACGAAGAGTCAACAACAAGAACAGCGTCTTCACAGCACAAACTGAAACAAGGGTGGTAAAGACCAGGAGACAGAGAGAGTGAGCTTGGGGGATGGTGGGTGGATGTGTGAATTAATGGTGAAGATTATCAATGAAGATCAAGAATTATGATGTGTATGTAATTTTAATTTCTTCCTGGACCTTATCTTCACCATTGATTCACACTGCTGGGTTAGAGTACCAAGCTCAGACAAAAATCCCCAGAGCAGGACAGTAGGAGATGGCGCTCAGTCAGGACAGAGGTCCATTAAGGATTGTCCTAACAAAGGAAGCATGCTGCTTGGCATGGACATCCAAGGCATAGTGCTTGATGAAAGTATGTAGTGAGCTCCAAGTAGCCCCCTTTGCAAATATGAGCAATGGGGACAGAGAGGATTTCTGCCAAGGGCATTGCAACTGCTCTGGTGGAGTGGGCACAAACTTGGCCTTTCAGTTTGACCTGCACCATAGAGAAGCAGTGGCAAAGACACACCACTATCCAAGCAAAATGCATTTTAACAGGCTGATATAGACGGGTTCGGGGTGAAGGAGACAAAAAGCTGCTTGGACTGACGGATGTTCTTAGTTCTATCGATGCAGAACCTGAGGGCTCTTTTAACATCCAGAGAGTGGAGGGTGCGTTCTCCCTTATTCTGGAAGTCAGGAAAGTATGTGGACAGCACCAAGGGTTGGTTTAAATGGAACTCTGAAATCACTTTAGGCAAAAACTTGGGGTGTGTGCAGAGTACTACCTTGTCATTATGGAACACAGTATAAGGAGGGTCTGTGACTAAAGCATGCATCTCAGACACCCTTTGGGCAGAGGTGATGGCCACCAAAAATGCTGTTTTCCCAAATAAAAAATTTGAGGTCACAAGTGACCAGGACTTCAAAAGGCTTATGAGAGAGGATGTCCAGCACAAGGTTGATATCCCAGGGAGCGAAAGGTTTCCATACTGTGGGCCTTGTGTGCAGGATGCCTTTTAAAAACCTCTTGGAGAGAGGCAGTTGAGCTAAAGTAAGGTTCTAGACTGGCTTGCGATAGGCAGAAACAGCACAAAGGTGAACTTTTACAGAGGAGTATTGTAGCCCAGTATCAGAAAGATCCAATAAATACTCCAAAACCTTGTCCAGTGGACATTGGAATGGAGCCATATGGGATTTGGTGCACCATTCTGATAAAATGCTTCCATTTAGCTGTGTAAGTCTTTCTGGTAGAAAGCTTACGAGCAGCCAGGAGAATCTCAGAGACCCTGTAAGAGACCTTAAACCTGCTTACCTCTTACTCCTCAGGAGCCAAGCATGAAGATAAAGAGAGTGCAGATTGTGATGGACCAGGGATCCCTGAGTCAGAAGGTCCATCCGCAGAGGTAGAGGCCTTGGTGAGGCCACTGATAACTTGTTGATCAAAGGAAAACAAATCTGCCATGACCAAAATGGGGCAATCGGAATAATTCTGTCCCCATGGGCCTCCAGCCTCAGCAGCACCCTCTGAACTAGTGGAAGAGGAGGAAATGCATACAGAAAGCGATTTGCCCGTTGCAGCTTGAATGCATCCTGACAAAAAAAGCCAGGTTCTGGATTTTTGGAGCAGAACTGAGGCAGTTTTTTGTTAAGTGGGGATGCAAAAACTCTGACCTGCCCCTCTATGCACCTACTTTGCACTTATTGCTGTTTAGCTCTTTCTGGTGCCTGAATTGCCAACCTCAGCCTATAAGGCTTTGCTCTTTCTATGGTTCCCCTAATTTAATTATGTCACACTGTATAATGTATCCCACTGTATTTGTCCTCATATTTACTTGCTCTGTATATTTAGCTAATGTAATCCACTGTTGACTCTGTATGTTTATAAAGTTGTATCGTTTCTGTTGTATCCAATTACCCCTTCCCTCAGGACGTGCTGTGAGATGAGCATACTGTTGCTCAGTGTACCTTTCCTGGTGAAACATTTCAATAAATAAATAAATAAAAAGCTCCAGCTCTGAAATACCTCACTCATCAAAGAGAGACTGTATGATGTCTGGAGCTAATGACCACCTGTTTGTTGATGTAATACATGACTGACATGTTGACCGTCTGAAGAAGGATTACCTTGTGGCAGACAATGTCCACTAAGGCTAGACGAGCATAAAGGACTGCCCTCATCTCCAGAACATTGAAGTGGAGACGAGATTCCTTCCGAGTCCAGACCCTTTGAGTGTGGTGGCCCTGACAGTGAGCCCCCCACGCTAGGAGAGATGCATCTGTGGTGACAGTTATCTGCGATTCTGGTGGAGCAAACGGAGACACTGAAGAAGGTTGTCCTCCTGTGTCCACCATGCAAGTGACCGATACAGGGGCTTCATCATCTTAATGGGATAAGACCGAGGATGCATTGTCAGAGACCACTGTGTACTGAGCATCCGCTGAGTAGTCCTCATGTGCAGTTGTGCTAGAGGCACTGGAAAGAATGAAGAGGTCATAGGGCCTAACATCCGCTGTATTGAGTGAGCCTACAAGGAGTTGTTCTCCATGATGAAATGTGTCATTTGAAGGATGGCATTCCTTCTGTCTTCTGGGAGGAAGGCCCTCACCTTGGTAGTGTCCAAGAGGGCTCCTATGAAGAGAAGCTGCTGCAAGGGTTGAAGCTGCAACTTCTCCAGGTTAGCAGGACTCACATGGAGGTCAGAAACTGAACTGCTGTCCTCACTGCCTCTTCTGTGCTTTGCCTGGATGGACTTGCCAGGAGCCAGTCGTCCAGGTAGGGGAAGACCTGTAGTCTGAGCTTTTGAAGGTGCACTGCGAGAACCGTGAAGCACTTTGTACAGACTTGAGGTGCTGAGGATAGCCTATAGGGCAGGACTCTGAACTGATAGTGCTGGCCCAAGGCCATAAAGTGTAGGAACTTGTGGTGGCTTGGGTGTACTAGAATGTGCTGCTAGGCATCTTGCATGGCCAGGGATGCCAATCAGTCCTGTGGCTTAAGAAGTGGTAGAAGGGTCCCTAGGGTAACCATCTTGAGCTTTTCACAGTATAGAAACTTGTTTAGTTTTCTGAGGTCGAGGATGGGGTGCATACCCCCTGTCTTTTTTGGAACCAGAAAGTAATGGGAGTAGAAGCCTATATTGCATTTGCTGGAGGCACTACTTCCACTGCCCTGTTTCTCAGAAGGCCCACTATTTCCAAAGTGAGAAGGTCTGTCTGGACAGCTGATTGAATGTGCTGCCTCTTGAGTGGTTAGTCCGGGGGATTTCTGAAACATTCAGTAAGTACCCCTCCCGGATGATCCTTAAAACCCACTTGTTTGTGGTGATGGACTTCCACTGACTAAAAAAGAGAGTCAGATTCCACCCCCCCTCCACCCTGGGGAGGAGAGGTCTGCCTCAGGCAGCTGAGGCAGAACTGGGGACAGAGACTCAGACAGTGGCACGGGGCACCTTTGAGCCTGTGCTGTCTGCTGTGTTTTCTTTTGTGGCTGAGGAGACTGGTACTTGGATGGGGCTCCTCTGCCTCTCCCACGAAAGGACTGCTTGTTACAAAAGAACTGACAGTCTTTTCCTCTTTGTGCATATGAAGGGGCTGGTTTTGCAAATTTTATGGCTGTCCTAGTCTTCTGAGAGGCCTCCAGAGAGTGTTCCACCTGTTGGCCAAAAAAGTAAATGACACTGAAGGGGATTTTTATAACCTGCTGCTCAGTGTCAGTGGAAAATCCTGAGGTCCACAGCCAGGAATGTCTCCTTATGCAGATTCCAGCAGTGGCAGCACGAGAAGCTGTGTCATATGCATCCATGGCTGCCTTTAACTAATGACTGTTGGACTCTATACCATGAGTGATAGTCTGAAGAATGTTCTGTTTAGTATCTGATTCTGGTAAGGACTCCACCAGAGGCTTAAGGGAGGTCCAGAGAACATACTCATACTGAGAGAAATGTCCTTTTTTTTGTACATTTTTTTTTCACTCTGGTCACCAGCAGTGGGGTATCTCTCAGGTGGGGTCCTTTCAGCCACTCCTCTACCACCCCACCTGAACTCCTCCCCCCAACTGAGGAATTGGGTGCTGGGTCTCCCCCCCGTGGACCCCACACAGGGAGGCGAGAACCACAGATAGTCAAGTTGGAGGTTGGAGCCAGCACTAGATCATGTGGAAGTGGCCCTGGAGCATCTGCCTTTCGCCTCCCCATCAACTGGGGTTTTCCACCTTGTGTCACCCCCGAGACGCTGGGTGTGCAATGACGTCTCTGTGAGAACCATGCACTCATGGACATCCGCCAGCACCTCCCCCAAAACTGCACACTCCTTGTGGTACCTCCCGGTCCCCACCGGGTGTCACCGCAAAACAAGGGATCCCGCAAACCCACCCCAGGAGAGGAGAGCAGTCCTCTAGACACGCAATCCTCTCCTCCCCCTGCCGACCCCTAGTAATCAGAACCCCAGTTGCCAGCATGACATGAAGTGTGGTGTCCAGTGCCTCAACTCTCAGCGCCACCAAGCCTGCTCAAGAGAAATGTCCATGATAACTGGCTGTTTGCATGATCAAAGTGGCTACTGCGAAAGCCCTCTTTCCCACAGTATCAATCTTACAGGGTTCCTTATTGATGGGGTGTGCCATTACCTCTTGAGGAAGGACAACCTTATCATTTTCTGCAAGGATAACAATTTTATCTGCAATAGACTAAAAAGCTAAAATAGATCCTTAGGAGAAATATATTTACAGTCTATCATCTTACAGATGGAAGAAATGGAAGCAGACCTAGCCCACACTGCCTTCAAAAGAGTCTCAAAGGCTGGAGGAACAGGAAGTGTGAGGCTAACTGGAATATTAGGAACAGGAAGCCTCTCTATATGCAGATGCTTACCTGGGTTGAGGGCAGAAGCCTTGACAGCAAGAGTAGCCAGCATGTTTCTCAGCAAAGTCTGAAAAAAGAGGTCTTCTTGAGGGACAGAAGTAGGAGCTAGAGGTTGGTTCCCCAGGCTGTAAAAAGTTTCATTATCACCAGCCTCAGAGAGAATGAGGTCAGGTTCAGATTCGTCCCCCTCCAAATATCCCTTTGAGGAAGGAGCTGAAAAAGGAGTGGACCTCGTAAGGCCTCACGCAGGCCTAGGAGTCAGATAGACTGGTGACATTGGAACTGGGGTTGGCACTGGACCCAGCATTGAACCCAAGGAAGCTGGCACTGGACTCAGTGTCGGACCCAAGGGAGCTGGCACCAGACTGGCACTGCCCCAAGACAGCCAGAACCGGTCCCAGAGGAGCCAGCATCAGAAGCAACGTTACCAAGGATCCAAAAGGTCCAGCTGGCACTGAAGTGACTGAAGAAGGTACCTGTGCTGATCCCTGCGGAAAGACAGAGCAAGGGAGGGCGGCATGTGGATCCAGCATCAGTGGCACAGTCACCATCAAGGGATCAGGATCCATTGGTGAATCCAAATGCTCCACCCAGTCCAAATGCTCCAACTGCAACCCCAAGGCACCTAGCCCTGAAGGCCCCGGGACCGGGTCCACAGGAAGGGGTAGATGAGCCAGACGCTGCACCCACTGCTTCATGAGAGCTGCCCAGTGGTGAAACTGCCCCCCCCCAACCCCTGGAATCTCCAGAAGAGGACATAGTAGGACTCTGGGCCCAAGACCTGGAACAACTGCAAACAGAAACCATCTGAGAAACTGACAGAGCCGGGGAAGGCCTTCTGCTCTAGGACATAGCAGGTCTCTTGGATGATGTGCCAGAGGGCAACCTTGAATGGTACCACACTGTTTCTTTCCCTTCCAACGGGAAGAGGAAGAACCTGAGGTCGAGCGGTGCTGGGTCCCTGACCTAGATCAGGAATGAGCCCCCTTCTTTTTGTGTTTACAGGAGGGCTGCTCTCCCTCCTGAACCCAGGACTACCTGTGGTCAGACCCCCCCCTTTTCTGGACAGGGGGGCAGACCAAACATAGCTCTGCTGCCAGAGCAGCACTCGTAAGCAGACTCACTACCACCACCGTCCATGGTTGAAGGCTGTTGCTCGGTAGGGCTAAGGAAAAACTGATGAAAAACTTTGGTTCTTTCTTTCTTCTTCTTTTTTTCTAAACTGACTGAAAATAACAAATACTAACTAAAAAATGAACTAACTAAATGCTGTTGTCATACAGACGTGAAGATCTGACTCCCATCAAGTGACATCATCACTGAAATGCACTCGATGGTGAGGAAAAAAGGAAATGAGGCAGTTGAGGGCCGTTGCCAAGACAGGCTATGTAGCACGAATGAGTCTCGTGGTGCAGCAAATGCGCAAAGCCTACTTCAGCACCAGCCCTCCTGAAGATTTTTGGCTCCCGCAGGCTCCCAACACCTCCAGCTTGAGCCTAGCACTGTGAATCAATGGTAAAGATAAGGTCCAGGAAGATCAGCTTCTACCCTTGAATGCAATAATATGTGTGTGTGTATATCTTACAGGGACCCACCTTATGGCTAGTCAGCTTCTCCTCCGCTTCATGGCAGGTAGCTGCTTTAGCTATAGAAAATGCTGTCAACTTTTGTTCTGCCTCATTCATCAGTTCTATGACCTGCTGCCTGGCTCTTTGGTATTCTTGCCACTTGCCAAGGCATCTAAAAAAAAATCCCACCAGCAGATACAGTTTTAGCTCAACATAAGTAACATAATAAACAAACAAAAAAACCCCCCACAACCATCATTTTTGCTGATATGAATGCTATTTTAATCCTATAAAAACAGCAATTTACAGGCTGACATTTCTGGATCTAACTGAAACTGCTCCCAGGTTCTGGCTGGTACATTTTATTCCAGACAGGGCTAACCAAATCAGTTGAGCAAAAGGTAGCAGAAGTGATGCTGATAGACTCCGGGAGCTGAAGCTTTCTTAGATGTGTTACAACATTGAAACAAGAATTGGCTGTTCACTGCATGTGTACTGGATGACATTTTAATATTATACTGGCAAAGAAAGGACTATTTGATACTATTGCTGTATGTATCTGGTTACTTATAAGTATGTGTTCTATGTATCTGGTTTAGTTATACGTATGTGTTCTATGTGTAACGTATTTATACTTCTATTAGTACATTTTAACTTGTTAAAGAGCAGGTGTTTGCTTCTAATAAACAAATTATTTTATTTATTGTATTTTGATGTGTTAGTAATCACTCTCTACTTTTATAATGAAATATTTTGTTTGTGTAGTGAGACATGATTGTTTTGGCCTTTGCTTTTCATACTGCTAGTAAAAAGAATTCAGTAGAATTCTGGTATTGCGATTTCAGAAAATGTCAGCTACTTAGGAACCCAGTTTATTTCACTGAGAAACTAAATGTATTTTTCAATTTCAAAAGAAATAGATACTTCTTTCAACAACAAACTTTTCCCACTATATGTTTGCACTATTTTGGCCCGTCTGTATGATTTTACAATGGTCTTCTCTTTCCTTCTTTCAAAATAAAATCTTCGTATGAAGAAAATGCCACTTCCTAAATTATAGCAAAATATGACAGGTTTCAAAAATCTCATGTTTCTATAAAATATATAATATTTTGTTGGCAGAAAGAACAGGTTACTCACCTGTAACAGTAGTTCTAGGAGTGGTATATGTTGTTCATCCACACTTCTTGGCACGTCCCTTTCCCCTTTAAATCTTGCTAGAAGTCTTCAAGCTGGCTCCTCCCACCCACCTGTGTGGTATAAACCTCGGCTCTGCCCCATGATGCCAGATCTTAGCACGCTGGAAGCCAGGTTGTGCACCTAAAGTCGGGGAGTTCGGGTGGGTGCGTGCAGATGAACAACATATACCATTCCTAGAACTACTGTTACAGGTGAGTAACCTGTTCTTCTAGGAGTGTGGATATGTTGTTCATCCACACTTCTTGG
Source organism: Neoceratodus forsteri (assembly GCA_016271365.2). NCBI lineage: Eukaryota > Metazoa > Chordata > Ceratodontiformes > Ceratodontidae > Neoceratodus > Neoceratodus forsteri. Next base: position 1,073,080,029 of record CM057450.1, read on the forward strand.
CAGACTCCAAGCAGTTTTCCAGAAGGAGGGAGGCAAGGTGCACACCTCCTACTTGGGAAATAAATATTGGAGAACCGAGGCCCCAAAACATACATCCCAGCGTGACTCAAGGTCGATGTGGTAGTGGGTAATGAAGATGTTTGCTGACTTCCAGGTGGCAGCCCAACAGATTTCCTGTATAGGGTTGTCCCTGGAAGCAGCCACCGATGCAGCAGTATGGCGGGTAGAATGAGCTCTTAACCCTCTGGGAGGCTCCTTGCCCACCAACTCATAGCACAGACCTATGCATGATGTAATCAATCTTGCTATGGTCCATTTGGCTGCAGGTCTGCCAGAAGCGGCTTCAGCATAGGTGACAAACAGCTGGTGAACCTCTCCATGAATTTCCACCATCCTCTCCTTATAATAGGAGAGAGCACGTCTCAGGTCCAAAGTATGGAGCCTGTACTCGGCGTCTGAGGTGTAATTAGGGTAGTATACTGGCAGAGTTAGTACCTGGTTAAGGTGAAACTCTGATACCACCTTCGGAAGGAATTTTGGGTGGGGGCACAGGACAACTTTGTCCCTGTAAAAGACCAGATAAGGGGAGTCCACCGACAACACCTGGAGATCCCCTGTCCTTCTGGCTGACGTGATAGCCACCAGGAAGGCCATCTTCCACGGCAAGTGTGAGAGTTCACACTTGTGCATGGGTTCGAATGGCTTGCCCATGAGCTTTGCCAAAACCAGCAACCAATCCCACGGAGGTGGAGGTTCATGCACTGGAGGTGATATGTGATCCAGGCCTTTGAAGAAGCGTCCGACTACTGTCTCCTGTCAGTAGTAATGTCTGACCGCCCACGCCTGCAGCAGAAATGGGGGAGCAGAAATTTAAGGGTCGATGACTGCAGACTCCTTTGAGAGTGACCAAAGGTAGTCGAGAATGTTAGCCACTGAGCAGGACAAGGGGTCCAGACTCTTACCCTGACACCAAATGGAAACTCTTTTCCATTTGAAGGCATAACATTTCCTGGTTGATTCCTTAAAAGATGCCTCCACCACGGTGTAGACATCCTCGGAAAGACCCAGAGCCTGGAACTCTAGCCGCTCAGGTACCAGGCTGTGAGGTGCAGGGACTGAAGGTCCGGATGGAACACCTTCCCCTGGTTCAGTGATATCAGGTCCGGGAGTGCACAAAGCTGCTCCGGGGGCCTGCAGCTGAGGCTGAGGAGATCTGGATACCAGAACTGGCACAGCCAATCTGGGGCTACCAGGATCACCTTCGCCTTGTCCCTCCTCACCTTGTGTAGCACCTTGTGGATCAAGGGAAATGGAGGGAAGGCATAGAGAAGGCCTGGGGTCCACGACCTAGAGAAGGGATCCCCCTGCAGCGAGCCCTGCTGAGGGGGAGCGGGCATGGTACAGCCTCAGCTTGGCATTTTCCCTGGAGGCAAACAGGTCCACCAACAGTTTGCCCCAGCAGGAGAATAGACTGTAAGCTACCTCTGGATGGAGAGACCACTCGTGGGATGTCTGGCCTATGCAGCTGAGAGCATCCACCAGCTGGTTCGAGACTCCTGCCACATGAATGGATAGAAGATCCACCTCCAAGCAACTTACAAGGGTCCAGATGCAGAGCGCTTCTTTGCACAGCAGGCAGGAGTGCATGCCACCCTGTTTGTTGAGGTAGTACATGGTCGTGGTATTGTCCATCTGGACTTGAACCATTTGACCCCGGAGCTGAGGAGCGACAGCTGACAGTGCCAGTCTGGTTGCTCTGAGCTCCAACAGGTTGATGTGGCATCGGGACTCCTTGGGGGTCCAGAACCCATGGGCCTTGTTGTCCCAATGTGGGCTCTGCAGTTCATGAGAGAGGCATCAGTCATAAGGACGACCATCAGCACGGGGTGGACAAACAGGATCCCTTCCTGCAACTGTTCTGGGGTGGTCCACCACTGGAGAGCATCCCACATCTTCTGGGTTACAGTGGTCATCTGATCGAAATGACCGTGGCACTGATTCCACTGGGTGGCCAGCTCCCACTGGAGGAGGCGCATGTGCCACCTGGCCCAATGGACCACTGAGGTGTACGCCGCCATGTAACCCAGAAGGCGCAGAAAGTCCTGGGCAGGTCACAAGTGCCCAACTAGAAATGATCAGGCAAAGGAAGAGAGAACCTCCACCCTGTCCACCGAGAGCAGAGCTCTGGCTTGACAAGAGTCGAGCTCTGCCCCGATAAAGGCCATCACCTGAGAAGGCACGAGTTCCAACTTGGCCTCACTGATCAGGAAGCCGACTTGGGAGCAGGCTTGGAGAGCCAGATCCCTGGACCTCTCCACCTCCTGAAGGGAGAATCCTGCCAAGAGCCAGTCATCGAGATAAGGGTAGATTTGTACTCCTCGACACCGAAGATGGGCTGCCACCACTGCAATGCACTTGGTGAAGACCCGCAGGGCCAATGACAGGCCAAACGGCATGGCTCAGAACTCGTACAGGGTCTCCTCGACCCTGAAGTGGAGGAACCGCTGATGGGATGGACAGATTGGGATGTGAAAGAATGCGTCCTGTAGATCCAGTGAACAGAACCTCATGTTTCACTCCAAGGATGGTATGATCTGGTTCAGAGTTACCATCCGGAAGGTGCAGGACCTGAGATATTGATTCAGGTCATGGAGATCTAGGATGGGGTGCCAACCCCTCATCCGCTTGAGCACCAGGAAGTACCAGGACACGAAGCCTGGGTCTGTAGGAGGATCTGGCACTGGAGCTATCACCTCTTTGTGAAGGAGCTGAGCTTATGTCATCTCAGAGAGCCGATTGGGTGCAAGCCGAGATCCTTTCCTCCTGAGGGCCGTGGGCTCAGCTGGGAGGGTACTGCTCTAACTCTAGAGGCAGTCCCTGATTGACCACTTCGAGAACCCACCTGACTGAAGAGATATCGTACCAGGTGGAATGAAAGTGGCAGAGCCGGCCTCCCCGGGAGGACCCAGAGCTGGCGTGATGGGTGTCGGAGTGGCAACCCCCAACCCATCATTGAGCAGGCTTAGAGAAAGAGGAGGCTCCTGGACCTGTGCCTTGGCCTCCTTTGCGGGGCTGTTGATGACCCTGCTTGGGCCGTGGGAGCCAAGCTTGAGCCTGCTGCTGCTGCTGCTGTTGCTGCTGGCCTCCTTGATAGGAAGATTGTCTGGCCACAGGGGAAGAATGCCGAAATGGCTTCTTCTTTCTTTTCTGCTGGTTCTTGCCGGAGAACCTTTAGCAGAGGTAGCATCCAAGGTGGCATTGAACTGCTCAATACGCTGAAGGTGACCGGCCACTCCTGGACCAAACAGGTCGGTGGCAACGAAAGGAATGTTAGCTAACTTGTGCTGGGTATCCATCAGGAAGGAGGATAGCCTCAGCCAGGCCCTGCGGTGAGTGGCCACTGCAGCTGCTAAAGAGTGGGCACAGGAATCCCAATGTTTAGGGCCATCTGGAGCTGCTGTTTTGCAGCAGCACAGCCCTGATCACAGACTTGCTTGACCATGGTTTGCATGTCTTCCAGGAGATGAGGGAGGACTTCATCTAATGACCTGAGGAGGGCATGAGAGAAGTGTGCCATAATGACAGCTGAACTGGCCTGATGAAGGCCTAAGGAAGAGGCTGCGTAGAACTTGTGGGCAGAGTGGTCCATATATTTTGACTCCTTGTTCGGAGGTCAGTCTGTGTTGGCTGAGCTACCAGTACATCTAAACACAGAAGTGGTCCCCAGGCTCTCAGCCGAAGGGTGCTCTGTGAATTCCGGCAGGGACCCCATGGGCACCGCATACTTGCGGGTCATGCAGGCAGATGGTGCTGGGCAGGAAGCTGGGTGCTCCCAGAGCTCAAGGGCCGGGCCAGTGATGGCTTCGGGCCACTGGAAAGGCCTCCATCAGGGTATCCTCCCTTTTTAGGATGTCCGTAAGGGAGTACTCTGCCTTTTTCTGGATAGACTTCAGGGGCATTCCAGTGGATTCAGAGATCAGGCGGAGAATGCCTTGAAAGGAGGAAGGACCCTTCTCTAAACCCACCATGGATGACTTATTATCTCCAGGATGGGAGTGCAGTCCTGTGACGTCCGAGTCCGAGGAGTCATGGTATAATGGTCTCCCATCTAGGTCCCCCTTGATCCATCGGGGGCAGTCAGGGGTAACCGTAATGGACAGATGTCAGGGAAGCCCGGTGTCTGTACGGTCCTCTTTCGAGGGAGCCACTTCCTGAGGCTGCTTAGGCAGTGGTTCCACCAGAATCGGTGGAGAGACCGAGATAGGCTGAGCCAGGATACGGGCTGGCCCCACAGGCGGGGAAACCGAAGACTTCGGTACCGGAGGGGTCGGCGTCGGCCCAGGAGGTGGGAGCAAAGTGATGGCTGGGGTAGAAGTTGGAGCCGGCTTCTGCCCGGTCAAAATCAGCTGTTGCCACATAAGTTCCTCATAGCGTCGATGGAGTTTCCGTTGCAGCCTCTCCTCGTCCGAGGAGGATAAGGATCTGCGCGATGCCTCTTTTTAGAGTGCTTATGACTCTTTTTTGGCTTTTCGGCCAAAGGGGTTCTGGACCTCAATTGAGATCGAGGAAGTCGACCCGATCGATTGGGAGACACCGGGGTCTGTGAAAACTGAGGGTCCAGAGCTGTTTCCTCAATGAGGGCACCAGCAGGCTGGGTCTCTCATCTGGAAAGACAAGGACCAGGGTCCTTTCTAAAGAATCATTGACTGGAGACTGACAAAGGGTTGACTGGGTCAAGAGAAATCTCAGCCTCATCGGCCCCTTCCTCGGTCTCTTGGCCAGACGGAAGATCCATGAAGCCGGTGGCCGAGGATGTGATCTCAACCGAAGTCGAGACCGCGTGTTCTTGAGACTTGGACCTTTCTCGGTCCCAAGAACATCTTCGCTTTGATGAAGACTTTGGGTCCTTATTCCTCTTCTGAGGGCAGAAGGAGTGCGAGCCTGAGGGTGGCTCACCCCTGGTGGGGAGAGACTGGCATAGCTCCTTGAAGGAACCCGTAAAGGTGAAGCCAAGGTTCAATGGAACGAAAAAGCTTCGAATGGCCAAAGCTTGAGCTGCTTCCTCCTCAAACGCTTTCATCTGCTCCAGCTGCTCGGCAGATCCCACGGCCGTGGAAACCGCCCACCTCGCTTCCTTCGATTTCACCGACAGGTTCCTTTTCTCTGGTCTCCCCAATTTTAGGCATGCCAAGTGGTCGTCCAGGACGATGGGATAGCAGGTCAGGCAAAACATGCAAGACGAGGTGTCATGACCAACACCCAGGCAGTAGACACACATTAGGTGGGGATCGGTGTGTGAAATCTTCTGGCTGCGGGAACACTGGCGAAATCCGGGTGAAGATTTATCTTCCGTGTCCAATGCGCTACTATCAGAATCGCTAACTCGAATGAGTTTTACGGTAAGTTTTGGTGAAAACCGACACTTTGAATCCAGGGCCTACAAATTGCTCTGAAAGGACAAGGGAACCTGTATCTTCCAGTGGAAAGGAAGATCTGTCGTCATGGGGCAGAGCCAAGGTTTATTTCACCCGGGTGGGTGGAAGGAGCCAGCTTGAAGACTTCCGGCAAGATTTAAAGGGGAAAGGGACATGCCAAGAAGTGTGGATGAACAACATATCCACGTTTCTAGAAGTGTTATTTCTTTATAAAACCTCGAAAAAAGGTTTGCTGTTTCCCACTGAAATACACTGCCAGTCTTGCCAGTAAAACATTTCTGACATAATAATACAAGAATTCCATTGGGTTCTTTTTTTACTGATAGTTGGCAAAATACAAAGAAAAATTATGAAAAGGTAATTAAAATAAATGAAAGCAAACAAAATGATTACAGAGGCATCTAAAGGCCTCACACCTTCATTCTTTAAGATATACAGTACATCCTTACTAAGCACTTGCTCTTTGTCAGGACTGCCTTGAAAATAGGACCTCTGGTCCTTATGGTGTGATTGTACCATCACATTCCCATATAAAAATAAGGATTTTGCCACTACTACATTAGATCAGTACACCTCTATCTACTCCTGTCTCCAAGGATCTGTTTCTTTCTATCTCTGTATCCTCAGGGCAAACTTGATTCAGCTGGACTAGAGAACTGAGTGTTGTGTCTGGGGTCCCAGCTGAGGGGAGCTGAACTGGGTCGAGAGGAAGCCTGAGCGATAAAACAGGTGGGAGAAACAGGGTCTCCTTGAACATAAGAGGGCAAGTAGTATGACAACTGCTTGACCCAGGGCAAACAGTTCAGCATTTTCTGGAGAAGCATAGTCAGCGGTGAGGCAGATAGTCTTACCCCACCAATGGGCAAGAAAAGACAGGCAATGATAGAAAAAACAGACATTTTTTTTTGTTTATCTTAATTACAAGATGTAGCCCAGTTGAGAGGCAACATGTCTCTCAAGAAGGGTCATAATTCTACCCATTTCCATTCTTGGGGGACTGGAGCACTGGGAGGCTAAGTGACTAGCTTAAGGTCACAAACCTGATATTCGGCTCTGATGGGGTTTGAACCTGCGATCTCCAGGTTCCAAAGTCAGTGCTCTAACCACCAGACAACACTGCCTCCTTATGTTAATGCCAGTTCAACAGGCGTAGAGACCACTCCTCAAGAACAATATATCTCCAAATGTTTCAGCCTGCCTTGACGGGGGTGGGGTGGGGGTGGAGCCCTGACTTCCTAGAAGAGAATAACACGATTAGGAATAAGATAATGACTATAGTACACTGAGGAGTCCCAAAGGGGATGAAACACATTTCGATACTTGTCATTCTCAGCCTATACTGGATCAGATGTATGACCCTTTTTAAACGTCATGTCCCCAGCCCATCAGCACAGTGCAGTGGTAGGATTACCACTTGTGACACTGGAGAGATGCATTCGGGAATGAGCTCAGGTAGCTGAAGGACTAGTAGGGGGAAGGACTCAAGTGCCCTAGCAGATGCTCCCCCTCTCTGGGGGAGGGTGGTGGCCTGTGGTGCTGCATGAGTGTCTTCCACGGTAACATGGCAGGTACAGTTTGCGTGGTCAGTGAGTTCATATTCATGCCACTGACTTGGGGAAAGCAAACATCAAGTTTGAAAACCAACCAGCCAGGATGCAGGATGACTCCAGGTTTCCACAGGCCCTGCACCTACCGACCGGGCTCCACTCTATTGTAGAGTATGTCACTACCAGGGAGAAGATGGTCATCCACCCTCCTCATGGAATGAAATGTCACGGGGCAACTGGAGCAGGCAAGCCCTGTGGATGGGGGTGGGGGTGGGTGGGTGAAGGGTTTGTTACGACAGTTGACGGGGACACTGTCTAGAGTTACAAGAAAAACAGTAATTACAAAACTAAATAAAAGCCAGTGTCTCTTCTGGTGAAGCCTTGTTAGCCTGACTTGCAACAGGATTTGCATTGCCATAATGCATTTCTCTGGGCATGAGTCTTGAGTGGGTGTATGGTTTGCGAGATGCACAAATACCAACAGATTTGGATACTGCTTCACTCCTAGCATCCTATTAAAGATCCCATATATTGCTTTCCTGCAGACTGCTTCTCCAGTATGCTCATTTCAAGTGTTCTTAACGGACAAGGCATTGAGGCCCAGCTAGAGGCTCCGGCATCCTTCTGTGCTCTGCACTCACCCCTTACATTGTACTCTCCTCCCTCCTGACTACGACATAGCACTTACTGTCTGATTGTGCAGCACACCTAATAAATGAAACACACCAGTTCTATATCTGTGAGATTTAACTAAATGCCAAGTTTAAGAAAATGTATCCAATTTAAACAAAGCAGAAGATCAAAACTTCTACTACCTTCCCAAAAGATCCTTCTGACTCTCTGCATTTTGGTGCACACTAACTCCTTTTTGCTGTAAAGACGTCACACACTGATTCAGATATTCCTTTCCTGCCATGCTGATAAAGGGCTGCAGTTTACTTGACAAGACCTGCAACTCTTCCAGATGCTGAAGAAAAATTGCTTCTGTACCAAAAAAGTCCAAGTGATGTCTGAGGGACTCATCTGAGTTCTCTACGTCTAGGTCACTGCTCGTCTGTTGTAAGAGTATGTTAGCATCCTCCAGCCAGTCAGTGGCTGACTGCACCGTTTCATGGAAATGCTGGCACTGACTATGCACGTTCTCCAATGTAGCCTACACAAGGGAGGAAGCAGATCAGTAAAACCAAGTCGGAGGCCAGCAAAATTAGTTCTAAGAACATGCCCAAGATGATATTCATGAATTTGAACTGCATTGTTAAAAAGTATTCGTAATTAAAGCAAGTGCTGAGAAGTTTTTAAAGCAATATTTTTTTTTGCATACAAAATACATACTGCAGCATCCCTAATTCCTCATCTTCAACTGGGCTACAGTATGTTACTGTTCATACAAGCCCCCCCCCCCCACACACACACATTTGAAGCTACAGGACTGAACATAAGTAGAAACTGTTGAGCACAGGTTGAAGGGCAGTGCTGTATTAAATACAATGACAGCTGCCATATTTTTTCACACACTGTCATTAAAAAATAACTTTCATTTTAAAACATCAAATAGCAGTGTAATCTGCAAAAAACTAGAATTAAATGGAATCAGAATATCTGTCATTCTTTATTTATATGGGCCTATTAGTTACCACAGTGGGTGTTTCTGATTTACACTCTGTTACGTACCATTTTAGAACTGTATGATGTAGTTTATATCCCACTCAGCCACAGTGTTCTATAATAGAACATGGATGCATTGTTCCAACAATTGAAGAGCAAAACAGGGACATAAACTACATCATTCCATTTTAAAATGGCTCTTACCAGCAGCACAGAAATCAGAAACAACCACTAAGATAACTAAAAAGCCTGGATAGCTAAAGCAATGACAGAATTTGAACCAGTATTTAAAAGACCGCTTCTACTGTGAAAATGACTTATAGAGTTTATGCAGTTCTCCTTTAAATCTGTTTTTGATATGTAGTCAGGTCAATAAAAAAGTGAAAATAATAATGAGGCATCACCTTTGGTAATTTGTTCATATAGTAAGAGTTTTAGCTAAGGAAGAATTCTGAATGATAATACATTAGGTAAAGGAAAAGCAGCTCAAGAGTCCTGCGGGTGTGTTGGACAGGGATAATCCAAGACATAACAGAAAAGCTTTGCACATGCATGCCAGGAGCAAAAAAAAAAATAATAATGCCAGGAGATGCTGTGAATTTTCTAGTGAAGCGCACAGAATGTGGGCGACTTGGCACAAACACGAGCCTAAACGTTTCAAGCAACAGTGCTTTGTCAAGAGATAGGGCTCCCCTGGTGTCAGACAGTCTATACACTTCAGTTAGACACCAGTGAGGAAGGCCACCTCGTGTCACCCCCAGCACACCGTCAGAAATATATCTTTCAGCTAATACTAGCACATATGCAGGAATTGGAGCTCCATGGAAGCTTTTGAGGACAACACCCATGACCTCAGTGATAGATTCCTGGAAAGTGGCTACTCCAAAGGTACCGTGGATACAGCCTATCAAGGAGCCAAGAATACTGACAGGCAGGCAGGCCCTGTTACACACTACTGTGAACAGCCAAAGAGAAAATATGAGATGTCATTTTGTGACAGCGGGCAGCACACAGGCCAATGCACATGAACAGATTCTCAGCAAAAAATGGAGAATCCTGCAAACTGAGCCTAAGCTGTAAACTTGTGTTTCAGTGTATCCCAGGACTGTATACAGACACCCAAAGAACTCAGAGGACAGAATCATGCCAATCCTACACACCACTGCATAGCAACCAGCACTGCCAACTGCTTGCCATAAGTGCGGGAGGTGCAAATCTGGTGATGCGAGTACCTCAGCCAAACAGCTGGTGAACCCCAGCACAGGAGAGAGAGAGAGACACACACACTATCCAGAAATTCATAAACTGTGATACCACTGGCATGGTATACCTGGCCATCTATGCTTGTTCCTCCTTTCATGTACATGTAGGACGTATTAAAAGGAAGCTTATGGAACAGGTAGCAGACCATATTACGGCTATCTCACAAGGCATATGCCGCTGAAGCCCAAAGTGAACATGCCCCCAATCTGAGTGTGCATGTCTGTCATTTCTGGGCACTGAAAAGATGGTTGCAGGTCTGAGAGGGGGAGACCTTGTAAAGCTGTTATCCAGAAGGGAAGGCAACTGGATATTCATACTAAAAGATACTACAGGCAATAGACTAAATAAAAAAAATTGAAGTGGCTCCATTTGTATAAATTGCCAGCGCACCGTATCAGCATGTCGTCCTGCCGTGCATTACTAGGAATATGTGCTCTGATTATCCCTAGTACAGGATAATTTGTAAATGTTAGTTCTTTAACAATGTGTCAGTGTTCTAAACTGGGTGTTCTACATAGATAACATTACTATAATGTATGTTAGAACGCTGTTAACCTTAGGAAATCATCATTTCCTAAGGTTGTTAACCTATCGATGTGATGTACATATGTTGTTAACCTATCGATCCTACGTCACATCGATAGGTTAACAACAGCGAGTGGTCTGCGCATGTGCGCGCTTTTTTTTCGACGGGGAACCGACTGAAGGGAAACTGACGAGGAAGGACTGAAGGGCCGCGGCGGTGACTTTTTAAAAAACATAAGCCGCTTCATTTTTGATAGTGAGACCATACACTATAAAAAATAATGTATGGTCCCTATATCAGCAACCGGTCAATTTTAACCATCTCGAGGTTGCCATGGTGATGTAAACCTCTCGAGCTTCGCTCTCGAGGTTTACATGGTTGCCCTGGCAACCTCTTGACTGTTAACTGACCGGTTAACGATAGAGGACCATACATTATCCTCTATGTTTTGCACTGTACTGCACCTGTAACATTCCTCACACGTGTCTTTACCTGAAGTGTATAGACTGTCTGACACCAGGGGGAGCCCTATCTCTTGACAAAGCACAGCTGCATGAAACGTTGAGGCTCCTGTTTGTGCTATGTCATCCGCATTCTATGTGCTGCACTAGAAAAAAAGAAAAGCAAATTCACAGCAGCTCCTGGCATTTTTTGTTTCCTGACATGTGCGTGCAATGCTTTTCTTTTCCTGCCAATACTTTACATTACCAATCTTAGGCCCAAACACTCCTTTGGTAAATAAAATAGGAACATATAACCCCATCCCCTGAAAAAAACAACCCACAAGGCCTTGCAAAAGTGTAATTCCTCTGAATCTCCAATCCAAGGACATTTTATTTAAACCATAGTATTAAAGTAAACAACTGAGAGAAACGCAGAAACATTTCCGCTGACCGCCTTCCTCAGATACTGAGACTGAGGAAGACTAATCAAAACATCTATAGTTCTGCACAGCTGTGTACTTTAACACTTAAGTTTGAATCAACAGACCTCGCTTTTTAACTGGTGTGAACTAGATTTACATTTTGAGCTAAAGCATATTTGTACTGAATTTAATTATTTGTTTGTTCGTTTGCTATTTTTGGCCAAGAAAGGTACTCTAAGCTGTGACAGCTCTTTTAAAGATGCATCATGGGGAGTGAGTTACAGTACAGGATCTATTTTATTGACAGGACAATGATGAATATTTCACCAGGGAAACCTCCCTACTCTTCTTTGTTAAGTTCCAGAGGATCTCTTAATTCCACTGAACAGTGACCAGGGATGGGCCAAAGTGACCTCAATTCAACATGTCATCCAAAGAATGACACCTCAACAGTGCAGCCACCCCCTCATACTGCGTGCAGTCCAGCATCAGTTAGGGGTACTATGACCCAAAGAAGCTAGGGTGAGGCTAAAACTCACAACTTTCTGATCTTCTGGCCCCAAAGGCAAGCATGCTACAGTACCTACTGAGCCACTGACACTGTTTGCAAGATATAAAGCATCCTTCAGTAATGTATTAAATTCAAAGACTTTTTTAATAGGATGTAAATATTTTAAAGACTGCAGTAAAGATGCTGGTTGACTACACAGACTGCTACCTATTGTTAAATTACTTCAGAAATAAAAAGTATGTACTGACCAGCCTAATACTGATCGATTCTTGGATTTCAGCATCCAGTGCCGACAGCTCACCAAGAGTATTTTCTAAATCTGAGGGTATCAGCTCTTTTGCTTCTGTATACTTTTGTTTCTCTTTACTACTTAAGGCTGCCATGATTCTCAAGCTTGACTGGACTTCTTCTTGCAAGATCTGAAGCTTTCGTATCTCTTCCTGCAGAGTCTGCAGTTTTACATCCATGCTCACCGTGCCATTCAGCTCTGCTTTAATATGTCTCAGCCACTCCAGAGTGTGGCAAATTTCAGTCTGGAAGTCAATGCTTTGCACAAGCCTACTCTCACATTCCATCATTCTCTCACCAATAGAAGTGTGCAATGACTGAAGGTCTTGCTGCCAGGAGCACACTTGCTGATTTGCTGCCTCGCAGGCAACTGGATCCACCTGAGGAGCAAGCTGTTCAAGATGCTCAACAATACGTTTTAGCAGTGAGCCTGTGACCTGAACAGTTCCAGCCAGTGCACGAAATGTTTTGAGTTTCTCCTCAGCTGGAAGGGTCTCCTCATTTACTTTGGTTACATTTTCATGTAAGGCCTGCAGCTGTGTCTCGAGTTGTATGCACATTGCCTCGTGGTCCTGATAGGATTCAATGGAGTCTTCCAAATGAGTAATTCTCTGCTCTATTTGCCTTTTCAGTCTGTAATAAAGGCTTACAAGTTTCAGCACTTTGTCAGGGTACCATGGCTGCCCAGTACTGCGAAAACCTTCCTTCTTTTGGTTTAATTCATCTATGGCAGCACCAAGGTTCATCACCTCTGTAAGAAGAGCTCTACATTCATCTTGCAACAACATTGCTTCCTTTGATTCAAGGTGTGCAGGAACTCTGCCCATCTTAAGATACTGATCCTCCAACTCACTTAAAGCCGTGGTGGTTAACTCAATAAAGGAAGCATATTCCTTCTGTCCAATGATTGCATTTTGGACCTTATTCCACTTTTCCCTGGCTGTGGCCATTATTTCGTTAAACTTCTGTGGCAGGGTATTCAGCTTTTCATCCAGATAGGAGTGATCCACATCATTAAGTGAGGGTAGCATTTCCTGACCACTTCTTTGTAACAGGAGCAGAAGGTTTTCATAGTCAGGGGCGTGCTCCAGAATTTGTTGGTACTTAGCAAGCTGTGAATGCAGCTCAGTACAGCCATTCATTAAATTGATTTCTGGAAACGTGATGATGTCAGCTTGTTTCAGCCACTGGCAAGCTTTGTCCAAATCTGCCTTAAAATACTTCCGGGAAACCAGAGCTTTCTCAAGCTCTTGATGTCTCTGATTACACTTCTGTAATGCAGTATCGTAGATGTTCTGAAGTTCTTGCAGTTTGTTAACAATCTCGCTCCTTTCTTGCTCAGTTGCCTCCTTCATCAGATCCCTGCCTTGTGCCCACAATGCAGTTATGTCATTCTGAAAGGCCTTAAGATTTGTCTGAACACTTTTGCATGTCATTATTTGCTTGCTGACATCATCTGGAAGGAGGGCAATATGTTCTTGAGACATTACCTTTTTCTCATTTTGTTGAATGTGGTTTACAGCCTGACATGCAGCCATAAAGAACTGGGTTCTTTCAGACAATGCTTTACTCAGATATCTTCTCCTCTGGCAAACAAGATCACCGAGCAAACACATCTGTTTCTGTGAATCTGCAAGGGATTTCTGAAGCTGATGCCTCTCATTGAGACCTAAAAGTTGGCCATAACCCTATCTGCTTCTTTCACTGTCACGCCGAGAGCCAGCTGTTTCGACTCAAGTTCACTGCAGATGGTCAAGTGATCCATAAGAAGACTTTGAGCAAGCTCGGGAGGAGGACTGTGTGTCAGAGCCTCCGTAAACATAGGCTGCTGCTCCTCAGCCCATTCTGTCAATTCCTGAAGTCTAGATTGTACCAGACCCAGTTCCTCCAAAGTTGTAACTGAAATTTGGATTTTCTTTTCAATTAAGGCCTCCAAATGAGCCCAGCGTTGCTCAAAATGACCAGTCTGTTCTTTCACTAGCTCCTTATCAGCCAGGCTAAGGCGCTCCATCACTTTCTGCCTGTGGTCCTTCAAATCATCAAGAGCAAATTTCTGTCCCTGAAGTGTACTTGCTAGCTTCTGTAGTGCTTCAAGATGTTCCGTTTGTGCTCTCAGCATCAGTTCTGTGGATAACCATTACAAAAGAAAAGAACAGGTCAGAAAGTAATTATTTGACTTTCATTTATTTTCTGCCCCATGTTTACCCCCAGTCTCCCACCCCAATGATTTGACTCGTCATGACTGTGCCCTACCACTAGCCATGAAGACATATGAGCAGCCTCCTTTGCAGCCATCAACAACTCCCTCCATGGTCGGCTAGCAGAGGGGTGTATAAATATCAGATGGTCAGGGCTCCCCATTCTCAGGAGCCAAGTGCCTCGGCTCCACAATACATACAGCTCCCTGCCATCTCAGCATGGGGTTATGAGGCTCCTACATGAACCCCCAGTCCCCCAGGTGGCAGCACATCCCACAGGGCTGGCTCTTTTCATTATTTTTAATCATTTGTATGGTCTCCAGTTTCAAGATAAATAAGGCAATATTCAAGTCAGTAAGTATGCTGCTGAAAATGTGCATCTGTTTTACAAACACTTTCAATTCAGTTCTTGATTTAAAAGAATAAATGCATCTACCTGGCTAAATTGTCCCACTCCTTGGTAAACTTTTCCAGGAAGACCTCTACTACGTAAATACGGTCATGGTAGTCCCTTGTTCTCTGAAGGTCCTCTTCCCTTTGTACAAACAAGTTGTTTGTCTGGTGGCACAGCTCCAACCACTGGTTGCTTAAGCGCCCAATGTCTGTATGCTCAGGTGACTCCCGTCCTCCTGTCAGCTGGTTCACTTTCTCAGTCATGCCAGTGATAAACAACTGCTTGGAATGAAGCTGCTGACTGAAATCCTTTGAAAATACAAGCATTTCTAGAGTCATAAGATGTCAAATGTAAACAACATACTTCTCAGTTTTGAGAAATGAAATACAGTGCTCCCTCCTTTGTCCGCCCCCTTGCTTAAAGCCAATGTGAGCTCCTGTCCTATTTTCCCAAAATATTGTTTTCCCCTTTAACTGCCACCCTCTTTTATCCACCACAATTTAGAATGCATGGAAGTTGGCGGATAAAAAAAGGGAGCATAGTATATAAGCAAAACTTAAACTAAATTGTTCCTAAGTCCATCAAGGAAGTAATTTTAGTAAGAATAGGAAAGATACCTTCAGTTTATGAAAAGATTGTAGCTTGATTTTTTTTTCTCTTACTGAAATCTCTATTTTGATACCTTCAATTTTTTTTATTATAATTACTGTATGCTCCTTCAGGTCTTCCCCAGCAGAGCCTTGGGCAACCTCTTTGCTCGGACACCCCTAACCTTTACTGCAATCCTGATAACTTGCCTCAGATGGTTGGACCTTCAGGGCAGGCAGGGGAAGGATGCTTCAGATGGCAAAAAAATCCCATTAAACTGAAGGCAGGAGGTGAAGCACAAAAGTGCTGGCCATCATTCTGAGGCCTGGCAGTTCTTCCATCAGGTTTTCTCCCTTCCCACCCTACAGACATTGTCATCGTTGATCTGCAAGTGTGTGCATGCAATGGCATGCTGTTGTGGAATCAGATGGGATCTCTCCAACCCCTTGATAAGGCACGCTATGGTGACATTGCTTCCTGTGCCATCAGGTGACAGTAATGCCCACTACCTGACTGACAACCTCCGCCAGAACCTGAGATTGTTTATACAAATAGGACTGGAAAAGTAAGGAATTGCAGTAACCAGTTACATGTGATCTGATTAAATTCACTAGTGATCAATTACAGCAGGGAATTACTTCTTCTGTAGAGCAATCAGATTACTTTTTTGGGACAAATCATATCTGGATTACTGATTGTTACATTTCCTGGTTGTATATGACTCAACTGAGCAATATTAAATGGATCAACAGTAACATATGGTTCAACCGTGTACCTGAAACCTGTATGCAGTAGAAACCATTAGTTTTAAATCAACAAAGAAGTCACTGACATTGCATGATCTTATTTATCTTACTTGAAGCAAACATGATCTAAACCTAATCAGTAATGGATTACTTTTAGGGCAAAGCAAACTGTAATAGTCTTCTGAGTCAGCAGTTATCATGCAGCTGTAATATACTCCTTTCAAATGTTACTGTAGTAGCAGTAAAACTCAATGCCATCCTCCTCAGATTGGGAAGTGCTTTCATGGCTGTTTAACTACAATGCCCTGAGAAAGCTATCAGAAATCTGTAACTGATAATGTTGGAAAATAAATCTTTTTTTTTTCTATAGAGGTATCCCCCCCATGCCACCTGTGTCATCACAGGGATATACCCCATTTAGGCCCACAGTCTCAGACCCAACTGGACCCCAAGCTGCAATCAGAAATCTGCAACTGATAACTTTTGAAGAGCAATCTTTTCGTTCTATAGAGGCCCCTCCCCCAACCCACCTGTGTCATCCCATGGATATATCTCATTCAGGCCCACAATCTGAGACTCAACTGGACCCTGGTAACCCACCAGTTATGCTCAAGTTTACCCTCCGTAGCAGGGCCTCCAGGGGAGGGCCACCCCCCAAAAGGCTGTCCATTATGTGGATTAGCATTCAATGTCAGCAGGCACTAGGATCCAAGGGATTTCCAAGGCCCAGACCATCATACAGACAGCAAAAATAGGTTACTCACATGTAACTATAGTTCTAGGAGTGGTACATGGTTTACATCCACACTTTGGCAGTTCCTCTGGAATTATCTGATTGGCCAGATGTCTTTAAGCTAAGTTCCTCCCACCATGCAGGCAGTATATCCTCTGGCTACGCCCAGTGACATCAAACCTTGCATGCTGTAAGCAAGAATCTGTGTGTCACTTGCCTGGGGAAGCCAGGTGGATTGTGTAAATGTGAACCATATACCACTCCAAGAACTATGGTTACAGGTGAGTAGCCTATTTTTCTAGGGGCACAGATATAGTTTACTATCTATACTCTGGCAGACTCCAGTTAGTTCTCAGAGAGGAGCGGGCAAGGCGTGAACCCTGACTTGGCAAACAGAGACTAGAGAATCGTACATCCTGGAGTGACTCAAGGTCAATGTGGTAGTGGGAAATAAAGGTGTGTGCTGACTTCCAGGTAGCAGCCCTGCAGATTTCCTGGATAGGGATGTCTCTAAAAGCAGTAACTGAGGCAGTGGTATGTCTGGTGGAATGAGCTCTAAGCCCTATGGGAGACTCCCTACCAGCCACCCTATAGCAGAAGTCAGTGCAGGATGTGATCCAACTGCCAACTGTCAGCTTTGCTGCCAGTCTTCCAGGAGTGGCAAACAATTGGTGAGCCTCTCTATGAACTCCAGCCATGTGGTTTACATTATTGGAGAGTGTTCCTGCAGGTCCAGGGTATGGAGCCTGTGGTCAGCCTCTGAAAAAGGAAGCAAGTTAATCAACTGGTTAAGATGAAACTCCTATATCATCTTCAGGAAGAACTTCAGTTTGGGGTGAAGGAGAACTTTGTCCTTGTGGGAGACCAGGTAGAAAGACTCCAGTGAGAGTGTCTGGAGCTCACTAGTCCTTCTGAGTGATGTAATGGCCACCAGACAGGCCATGTTCCATTAAACATGTGACATTTCTGACCCGTGCACTGGCTCAAAAGGCTTGCCCACGAGCATAGCCAGTACCAACCAGCAGGAAGACCCACAGGGGTCGTGGTTTACATACTCGAGGGGACAGGTGGTCCAGGCCTTGAAAAAGCACCTGACCACCTTCTCCCGGGCCACCATCGGCATACAAGCCCATGCCTGGTAAGCTGAGATGGCTGTCAGGTACACCTTGAGGGTCGTCACTCACAGCCTCAACTGGGAAAGGGACTAGGGGTAGTCCAGGATGCTAGCCACAGAGCAGGCAAGGGAAGCAAGCACCTTGCCCTTGCACCAAATGGGAAATCTCTTCCATTTAAAGGCATAGCATCTGTGAGTTGACTCTTTTATGGAGACTTCCACAGCATGGAGCACATTCTCTGAGTGATCCAAGGTCTAGAATCTAGACACTCAGGAACCAGGCTGAAAGGGTGCAGGAACTGCAGCTCTGGGTGCTGGACCATCCTCTGAAGTCTGATCAGCTGATCTGGGTGGAGATGTAGTCACCATGGAGGTCTGTCTCTGAGGCTAAGGAGATCTGGGTACCAGAACTTCCATGGCCAGTCTGGAGCTATCAGGATCATCTGTGCCTTGTCCTTCTGGGCATTGACCATCACCTTGTGGAGCACGGGGGAGGAAGGGAGGGTGTATATGAGGCCTGGGGTTCAGGACCTGATGAAGGTATCCCCTCAGTGGTGTCCCAGAATGTCGGGGGTGTGCACAAAACAGCCTCAGTTTGGTATTCTCCCAGGAGGCAAACAGGTCCACCAAAGGTGTGCCCCATTGGGAGAACAGGTGGTTCACCACCTCTTGATGCAGGGACTACTCCTGCAACATCTCTCCTAACCAGCTGAAAGTGTCCGCCAGCTGATTGTTCTCTCCTGTGACATGGATCTCCAGGAGATCTGCATCCAGGCTGTGCACAAGGGTCCAGGTGCGGAGGGCCTCCCAACATATAGGAAGGGAGTGTGTTTCATCCAGTTTTTTTCAGGTAGAACATGGTCATGGTGTTGTCTGTCCGGACCTGCATGACCTGATTCCTGACTTGAGGAGCAACTTCCATCAGTGCCAGATGCACTGCATGGAGCTCAAACAGATTTATGTGGTGATGGGACTCCCCTGGGTGACCACAACCCATGGGCTCTGTTCTCCCACAGGTGCGCTCCTTAGCCCACCAGAGATGCATTCATCGTTAGCATGGCAGTCAGTTCTGGGCAGACAAATGGGATTTATTCCTCTAGGTGTTCCAGGATCAGCCACCACTGGATGGTATCCCACACAGGCCAGGTCACTGTGACCAGCTGGTCCAAGCGGCCTAGGCACTGGGACCACTAACAGCCCAACTCCCTCTGGAGGTGGCCAGTGTCAATGCACCCAATGAACTATGCTGGTACAGGATGTCGTGTGCCCCAGCAACTTCAGAAAATCCTGGGCAGGGCATGAGAGCCCAACCCAAAATGATCAGGCAAAGGAGATAAGATCCAGAGCCTGGACCACAAGGAGGTGGGCCTTGGCCCACAGGGAGTCTAATTTTCCCCTGATGAACTTTTTCACCTGCAATGGTACTAGTTTGGACTTGTCCAGGTTGATCAACAGGCCCAAGTCTTGGCAAGTCTGGACAGCCAGATCTCTGGACCTATCCATGGCCTCTGTGGATGGATCAGCTAACAGCCAGTCATGCAGGAAGAGGTATACTTGGATCAAACCCCAAGGTGCTGCAAGTGGGTCACCACTACTGCTATGCATTTGGTAAAGACCCTGGGCACTGAGGAGAGGCCAAAGGGCATGACCTGGAACTGGTACAGGACCCCTTCCACTCAGACCTGAGGTACCCGAAATGGGAAAGATGGACAGAAATGTGGAAAAACACATCCTGGAGGTATAGGGAGCAGAACCACATGCTCTGCTCCAGCAAAGGGATAATCTGATTCAAAGTGACCATCAGGAACTTGCATTTATGGATGAACTAGTTCAGATTATGCAGATCCAGTACAGGGTGCCAGCCCCCATATGTTTCAGGACCAGGAAGTACCTGGACACGTAACCCTGATTGGCCAGGGTGTTCAGGACACAGGCTACTTCCCCTTTCGCAAGGCGCCGAGCAGTGTCCTCCTGAAGGTTGGATAGCATGTCCTGCAACACCCTGGACTCCCGAGGCACATAGGGTGGTAAAGCAGAAGAGCCTCAAAGTCCAGAGGCAATCCTCTGCCCACTTCATCCAACACCCACTTGTCCATTTTGATAGTGAACCGATGTGGCAAGAAGTGATGTAGTTAACTCTGATGGGGAGAGCAGACAGGGACAAGATAGGTGGAGGGATGACACCCCCTGACCTGTCACAAAGCAGCTTTAGTGGGTGCACCGGTGGCTGCGGTGGAGGGGCACCACTACCTCTGCCCCCCTTCTTAGGACCCTGGCCCCAAGACTTGGGCTCGGGGTGCCGGGCCTGGTACTGCCCTTGCTGGTGCTGTTGCTGAGGAGGCTGTGATGGAAAGGACTGGTACTGGAGAGCCTGTTTCTTAGGCTTCTTTTTTTGGTCCCTTTGAGACAATGTCACAGAATCCAAGGTGGTACTGGACTTCTCAATACGGGTGAGATGTCCTTCCATTCCAGCGTTAAATACAGTAGGTCAGTGCTCAAGAAAGGGACATCAGCCAGCTTGTGCTGGGTATCCAAAACAAAGGTAGACAGATGCAGCCATGCCCTGCAAAACATGAAGACAGCCACTACCATGACACAGGCACACAAGTCTCCCATGTCCAAGACCCTCTGAAGTTGGTGTTTAGCCAGTGACTGATCCTGGTCTCTGATAGCCATCACCAGCAATTGTTGATCAATGAGAAGGTGAGGGAGGATGGCACTGAAAATTCTGATCAAGGAGTGACCAAAGTTGGCCATCATGAGACCATAACTAGCCTGACAGAGACCCATTGATGCCATAGCATGCACCTTTTAGTGGCGTGGTCAGTCTTGCAAGACTCATTGTCCGAAGGCTTGTCCACATCCCCCTGGTGTCCAAACATACGGAACACTGAATCTGTGACCAACCTCTCTCGGGAGGGGTGATCCAAAAACCCCTAAAGGGACCCAGCAGGCACGGCATACTTGTGGACCACACGGGCAGAGAGAAATGGGCAGGGTGCTGGATGTTGCCAAAGCTCCAGGGCCAGCCCCAGAATGGCTTCCTCCACAGGGAACACAACCCTTGGGGATTCATCCTGGACCAAAATGTCTGTAGAGGGATACTTAGACCTTTTCTGGACTGGCTGTAGTGGGACGAGATGGACTCTGAGATTAGATGATGAAACACCCTGAAGGGCACTGTGCCATGTTCAGTGGACAGTTCCTCGACTGATCCCTGGCCAAGGAGTACCAGAAGAAGCCATGGACTCATGATCTGAATCATCTGAGGACTCCTCAAAAATGGCCCTCAATTGTTTCTCACAACAGATCTGTCAGGTATCCTCTCCAAGGGTGATCCTCCCTGGCAACCAGCCTGGCAAGCTGGTGGTTGAACAGGCGTCCTTGGCCAGGGCACCCACCTTCAGCTTCAGTGGCAGCATCTCCACTTGAAGAGGTGGAGAATCAGTTGTGGGGCAGTACCTGCATGGTGTGGACAAGCAGAGTAACCACTGGCAATGGCCAGGTAACCAGAGGTCCAAGGGGTAGAACCCTACCCTGCCCTGCAATGGCCCTCTGTTGCCAGAGGAGTTCCTCATAACATTGGTGCATCTTATGACTGTGCCTTTCCTTACCTGAGGATGAAGAGGTCAAGAAGTGTCAATGGCAATGTGTCCCAGTCAAGCGGGATCAAAAGCAGGAATGCCTCAACTGAGATCTCGATGTGATCTCGACCGTTAATCAGCTGGTCAACAGTGAGGGGAGCCTTCCAGCTGGTTGTGGTAAACCATGTGCCTATCCACACTGAGTAACATGTGCATTGAAGACTTGACCACTGGTGCAGGCTGTTCCCACCGAGGAAAGGACAAGGACACTGCCCAAACCACGTCCTCCTGGGTGAGGTCTAAGAGCACCCGGGTCTCAGAGATCAAATCCTCCACCTCGTTAGATAACTGGTTGACAGGCTTGAGGAATGATTCTACAGCCTGCTTGACTGGAGTCCAAGTCAACTGTCTCAAAGGGTGAACGACTCAGCCCTCAACATGCCAAACCTTCCCCTTGTCCTAGGGGCGCTTGACAGTCATTGAGCAATCAAGTGAGTTGAGGGACTGAGAGGACCTCAATCACCCTTGGTCCCACAATCTGTGGTGCTTGTGCTTGGTGCCATGATGGGTAGAGCTCTCCTCCAAGGTCTGGAAGGCAAGACACATATCCCGAAATCCTCTGATGAACAACCCTTCAACACTGGCCCCTGAGGTGCCCACCACGGCATCCGCCACCTCTGCCTCAAGGGCTGCAAGTTGCTGAGCTGTCCCGGCCATAGCCTAGGAATTCTTGTGGCCCTTAGGGTGGTCCTTCACATCCTGTTCCAAAGATTGACCCAGGGAGAGCTGGAGCTTCTTGTCTAGGGTCTCAGGAAACATGTGTAAGCATAGGCCACACCCAGCCACATCATGTTGCCCGCCCAGGCAGTACATGCACATGTCATGCGGGACAGTGGCCAATATCTTCTGCTGACACAGAATGCAGAATTTGAATCCCGGCTTCTGTTGCTCCATCATAGATCATTGAGGGGAAACGAAGAAACTGAGAGAAAAACACAACAAACTTGAAAATGCTTTGAGAATAATGTTCATCTATGGCACACTATAGTACTATAACCCAAGTGGGAATAATGAAGAAGGAGACCTGTTCTTCCAGTGGAAAGAAAAATCTGACATCACGGGGCAGAGTCTGGGGATTTACTGCCCTAGTGGTGGAAGAAGCTTAGCTTAAAGATGTCTGGCCAATCAGACCATTCCGGAGGAACTGCCAGAGTGTGGAGAGCGAACCATATCCCCACCCCAGAATGTTTTTTCCTGTCCCTCTTTTGACCCCTACTACCTCTACTGATGTGAGCACAGCTGTCAAAGTTGGCCTCGCATGCAAACAGCAGATGCTGGGGCAGAAGCAATCACCCTGGCCCAGTCACAGAAGAAACTGTGGCACTAGATCTCACTGCCAACCCTCACAGATTGAGGCGCACTGCCAGGTGGCAGCTGTCCCAGCCTGGCCTGCCTCCCAAAACAGCAACTCCAGCTCGCTCCTGAACTCAGTTTGTCTGCACGGCAGCATGATGCGCTGCTGCTGGGCCATTTAGGCAGCCCTTGGAAACCAACCCTAACTCTGCTTATGGATGCTACAACCTCTGTCTGTCCTGGAGTGAGGCCCCAGGCTCAGAGTACCAGCCCGAGTCACCAGCATGGCATATGGCTGTTCAGTTGCTGTGCTGTTAGGCCTATCAGTTTCTATTCTTACCCACATACAGTATTTCCATATGATACTACATATAGCTTCACAACAATTCGCAGGGACATCCATTGGAACAGAACAGAGTTAGAGTTACTAGGGGCTCCTTTAAAACTGCCACTCATTATTCCATACTCAGAGGGGTATACAATGAAAATTGGGAGCAGATTATCCGAAAGTCACTCCAGGAGTCTGATCCCATGAATTACTACTGAATCAAATGGACAAGCTTGGTGCAGTGTTCAGGAATTCCATCAGCAACAGCTCAACAGGGAACTACTTAAAATACCGGTGCTGGGAACTGGAAAATGAGGAATACTAGAAATAAAAACAGCAATTTATATTCACTTTTCTCTATAATGCTACTTGAATAAAGCTGTCAACACAACTCACATTTTTAATAAAGCAAACATGTTTTGAGTTTGTGTTAATTCTCTAATAACACAGTTCATCATCACAATTAGTTTTTTCTTTTAGAGAGATGGGATGGGGGGGGGCAGCTTAAAATAAAATTCAGAAACTAAACTTTCCAAACCATGCATCAGCTGCTCTGTACTTTACCTGAACCTGAGCAGTCAGATTTTGGGCGATTTTCATCTCTAGTTCAGCAGGTCTTCGCTTCAAACTCTGCAGCTTCTGCTCTGCATCCTGGAAGTGCTCAGAGAGCTCTGCTTTCATTTGCTTTATCTCTTCCCAGCCTTGAGCAAGCTTCTGAGATTGTGACATCCTCTGTTCAGTCTATAGGAAAGTAAGCAAATTCCTTGAACTTCTTAATATCATGGAAGACAAAATCTAGTATATGAGCAATTAAGCAGTCAAAGATTGAATGTGGGGCTCTGGTTAGCAGCAAAAATTACCCAACAATAAAAAAAATTGAATTTCATACCACTTTGATTTTTAGAAATAAGGATATACTCATCCAACATGATCCTTGTCTTTTAAAGTTCATTTTGGCCTAGTACTGTTTATGAGCTGAAGTCATATGCCTCAGCTTGTGACATCACAATCAGTTCGGCAGCAACAGATTGTGATGTCACAACCTTAGGATTATGATCTCGGCTCCTGAATAGCAACACAGCACACTGAACTATAAAGGGGAAGGGTTACAGCACAGACTGTTTGGTTGGTAATGAGTTATCCTTTGAACTGCAACTGCACTGACCTCAGGAACAGTGGGAGTTTTAAACAAGTTCACAGTGGATTGAACCAAAGTCCTGTCTGCCTGCTCTGGCTGTTGTCCAGGTGGACCTTTAAGATTTCATATGAACCCACAATGCAAAGCATCATGGGCTGCATATGCAAATCACCACAGAATGTTATGCTGGTCCAACTTTAAGCAGCTTCCCAGCCAAATGCCCTTTGGGGTAACCCTTGCCTCAGTGTTTGCGCACAGAGGTTCTTTGTCTATTAAAGATTTCATGACACTTCTCGAAAAGAGTAGTACAATTTGAAAAATTTCATCAGCATTCTAGCCAAAAGTTCCCACATTCAATACAATACCACCAACAGCTTAATGTGGTTTAATTTCAGTTGGTATGCATCTGTGCCCACCCCCCCAGATGAGGCTGAAAACAAGCAATATTGTCTTGCCCTCATTTTCCTGACAACAACGAAAACAAATCTTGTAACAGGCACTACATTCGCCATGCATTCACATTTGTAACTGAACAGTCTATGAAGCTAGTTTGAAACATATTGTCTCGTGGCTGGTAGTGAGTTGGGAATGCAGAGCAAAGTTAAGTTAAATACAGTCTGTACTGTGTATCCTGACTTATAAAGAAAATAATGCCTTGAAAATTAAATTTATTTTGAAGTCTGTTGGATAATTGGGGTCTGCTGACATAAACAGAGGTTTCTTTTACTATTGACCAGGCTCTCTTGCTAAAATCTCAAATTATCTCCCTGCCTTGTTTGCGGTACGCTGCAGTAAAAAAGCTTGTATCGCAGCAGTAAAACAACTCCAATGGCTAAATTAAGCTCAATTAAAAAAATCCATGGCTGGGGCATTATAATAGGACACAGTCCCTTTTCAGTTATTTCACATACACTGTATTGTGGTTTCTGGGTAAGGTTTCCCACTTGTCTCTAATCCTACAAACTCTATGAACTGTACTGGCACTAATCCCGTAAACTTCCATGAACTGTACTGGCATCTATAACAGACCATTTATTATTACCTAGACCCAGACAAGTATATGCAACAACTATAAAATGTTTGCTGGCTGGTGCTTCAGTAAAGTCAATGACTAGTGCAGTTCCACTGGGGCCAGTGCTGGGACTGCTTCTGTTCAAACTGTTCATTACTGATTTACAGCTGAGGTCTAGTAACCATTTAGTTCGGTCTGCAGATGATACAAAACTAACAAGGGTCATCAAGCAGTGACTAGGAGAGTGAAAAACTGCAGTAGCATCTAGATACATTAAGTTGTTGGTCAGAAAGCTAGCAGATTCAGGCCAGCGTGGGGAAGTACAAAGTAATACACCTAGCGGCCACAAGCAGAGAAATGGTTTACAGATGAAATGGTACAGTATTGGATACTGCAGAGCAAGAGATGGACTTGGGGGTTATTATAGACTCATCTCTAAAAATGTCCAAACCATGCTCAACAATAGCAAAAGGAACTCCCACCACCTTGGCAAGCCACTGTCTGAACGAATGAAAGCAGGTACACACATAGTAATCAGTTGTGTTACTATAATCATGCACATTTTCATTCATTAAGACAGCCTGTGGCCAAGGTGGTGGGTAAACTTGCTGGAGAATGATATCCTCTCTTAAGAGAGTGGCCCAGATGTAAATACATAACAAGCAAATTATGTCATTATGCAGTTCATACACATATAACGTACGAAGGCCAAAACATCAATACCAGATTCATCCCAAAACTGTTTCAAAAGCAAGTACATTGAGAAATGGATGTCACTGTTTCTGCTGCTCTAGGTAATAAGTGACGCACATGCCTATGAAAGCCGCAGTAGTGTCACCTCCAGGATCAACAGCACTTCCAGGTACAGAGCAGTAGTGTCAGGTGTCTGTCCTGACATGCCAGTCCACCAAAGTTCAGAACTGCAGCAACAGATGTGCTGATTCCTGGATCAACAGCACTTCTGACTTCTGCTGCAGTGCCAGTTTTTCAAAGAGCCTCAGTCATAATCTCCGACACTGAATGTCAACAAAATTTAATTAGCAACACCAGTGACTTAAATTCACAGCTGAGTCGCAACTGAGCTAATTTTGCATCACACACTGTGATGTGCACCTGCCTGATTTGTGCCTGTTGACATCATCAAAATCTTGTGGGCCTGAGAGACAGGGAAAGGAGAGTAAGGGGAAAAAAACACACATTCTCACAACTCCAGTGGTAAGTCTGAGGAACTTATTGCTTATAGCTGTAAAACTGCTATAGTGCTGCTCTCTGTTTTAAAGGAGTGGTATGCCGGTTCGGGCACCTAACACTGCTGCTCTGTGCCTGGAATAGCTGTCAGTCCTGGAGCTGACACTGTTCTCATGGAGGTAGGCGTTAGGGCTAATAGTAATTCTATAAGATGATAGGTCAGGGGGATAGGAAGGAACTTTTTCTGGGCAGAGTGGGTGAACCTGTGGTCTTTATCTGCTGGCAACATCTATGCTTCTATATTACGTATAAGAGATGTTTCTGGTTTCAAGCGAAATAGTCACAGCTGGCTTTCCATTAAAAATAAAAGTTACATACTTACCAAAATAGTTGATCTTCCTAAATGTCTTCCCCACAGACAATCACTAACGAGTCTGAGCCAGAGGAGCTGGAACTCTGCTGGAGCCCAAACATTTCTGGAGGGCTGGTGGCGTGAGTAAGCCCTGGGTGGGTGTCACAGCATGTGCTCGCTGGTATATAGAGGCACCAGCTCCCAACCGCTTCAGTACCTTTTTTATCAAGGAGGTCAGCAGAATAAACCTAACAAGTAACCTATGCACCTAACATAAGGGCATAAAATAGCCCACGTGGCCCTTGCAAGAAAAGCCACCAAACCAAATACCTCAGTGTCTTCGCAGCCTAAACCAATTACAAATGATGAAGACAAGTAAAATACTGGAGTGAGTCTGAGAAATGTTGGGCAGGCATGGTAATCTATATAGAATATATTTTCGAAGATCAACAACAGGGCTGTCAGAACTCTGTAAAATTCTGACCATTATCAAATAAGAACCACAACATGGGGGGGGGTCTGATTATCCCTGATTAGTTCCAATTATAGGCAAATAATTGAATAAATGTGTTAAAAAATAGAAAAGGGGCCAAACTCTATAATATTTAACACAAAGGGCCAAACAGAGTACTTTTATTAACCCACTGTCACCCCAACCCCCCGTAAAATTCTCTGCTGGTCAAGCTGCTTTCTCTTTCTGCTTCCCCAAATGTTGGAACACCCTCCCCATTATTATTTGCAGTGCTCCCTCTTCCCTATCCCTAAAATCCCTCCTCCATGACTTCACTACTCACACATGGAGTTGCCGCTGATCCTAGGCTAGTCCCATGCCTTCTCTGTCTATATGACTCCCCCCCACTGCCCTGATTCATCAATCCACTACTCCTCTTGGACTTGTCTCTATTGCATGTGCTCCTCCCAGCATCTGCCACATCCCTTGCCTACATCAGCGTTGGTGATCTGCCTCCCAGCCTCCACTAGGGGACAAACGCAAGCAGACTGCTGGAAACCCCCCTCCCAGGAGAAGGAGAGCAGTCCTTGAGACCCT
This sequence comes from Neoceratodus forsteri, assembly GCA_016271365.2. NCBI lineage: Eukaryota > Metazoa > Chordata > Ceratodontiformes > Ceratodontidae > Neoceratodus > Neoceratodus forsteri. The sequence continues at coordinate 1,073,107,845 of CM057450.1, forward strand.
CGATCCTTCTCCACCCCTGCCAAGCCCCAGTGGCCCCTGCCCATTCCTGAACATTGGTCGCCGGTGTGGCGCGAGGTGTCACACCCAGCGCCTCAACCCTCAGCACCACTGAGCCGGCCAGTTTAACTTTATTGATGTAACTTATTACTGTACTCTCCTCATCCCGTTCCCCACAGGACACATCTGGAAATGAGATATTTAGCTCAATATGCTTTTTTTCTGGTGAAGCTCTTGACATGCATTCATTCTTTATATGAAAACTGAAATAAAACTGCTAATGTGGGAGACAAAGAAGCCATGCAGTGGCATCCTCTGGGAGCACGAAGGGGACAATTACGACTCATGATGCAGCATACACCATATAGTACCTCCTTCATGGCCTCCCTTGGTAGCACACCTGCTTGGGCCCTTGTGAGTTCTGGGAGAGAGAGAGAGAGAGAGAGAGAGCAAGAAAAAGAGACAGAGAGCAAGAAAGTGAGAGAGAGAGAGAGAGAGAGAGACACAGCTCACTGTATTTAAAGTACTGTACAGAATTGTTTCCAAGTCTTCTTTTTTTTGGAATCCATAGGACAAAAGACTCGGATGATACCGTGCTGAGCGAGTGAGAGAAAGTGAGAGAGAGATGCAAGTGGAGATGTGACAAAGTTTTAATTTGTTGGTGAAATTGCCACGAAGTAGTGAAAATTTGCATTTGTGGAGCTTCATGAAGTTTTCCCAGACCTCAGCAACTTTGACTTCACCTGAATCATGATGTTTTTTAACACCACAAAGTGTGAAGCCTGTGGATTAATTCACGGGGTGAATTTTGCTGACTTTGCCCATCTCTAGATGCAAGTGCTTACCAACACTAAGCAGCTGAAATATTTTGTATTAATTAAGACTAGGTATTCTTTTAGGAAGCGATATAGTGTAGTGGTTAAGGGCAAGGAGCTGAAAACCTGGAGACCTGGTCTGAATCCCATCAGTCCTCACCTGTATACTGTGTGACCCTAAGCAAGTCGCTTAACTTCCTTGTGCTCCCAGGTCACACCTGGAAACAGGCTTCAGAACCTTTCCTGGTTAAACAATCCCCCCCATTTTGCTGACTGTGTCAGAGACGGCTAAACCAAAAACAGCTACGAAAGAATGATCCAATGAGTGCAACAGCAAGAGCCCACTCACCCTACCCATGAGATGCAGCTGCACTGCGTATCTCAAGTGTGCTATGGTGCACTACCTGGACCAGCAGGTGGTAATGTCTTCTACTTTTCATACTCAGCAACATCTTTTAAACAAGAAATGAAAGATACCTACTACCTAGCACCCAGTCACATCAGTCAAGTGCAGTCAATAATAATTATTTACAGTGAGCTGTGCACCTGGCGACACACATAATACATTCTAGTTCCAAGCAACAATTGCTGCCAAGTGCTATAATTAGATATTGTACAAATATTGACTGGAGTCGAGGGCTATAGTGGGAACGCCTTAATCCCTAGGGATGAACTATTGCCTGAAGCTGAATGCTGAGGGCAACATTACTACTGGTGAGCGTTCATTCCAAGGGGTCAAGATTCTCTCAATAAAGCCTGAAACAGCTTTGGTCAATATTGTGATGCTCTGCCTATCTACTTGTCATTACATTGTATCACATTTGCGATATAACTATGTGTTTATTTGAATGTCTGCTTAGGGAAATGGCAGACAGTAGCTTTTAAAGGGACCTGACCTTTTTGATCCCAAAGGCCTTGGCTTGCTGAGAACAACTGGCTGTAGTAACACTGACCCAGTGAAGGACTTAATTAAGAAGCTTCCTTTCGACATCTCCTGTCGTGCCTGTGTTAGCTGTTATATAACACATTGTAAAAGTTCAATTACTTTGAAGTCCAGGAACGCCATAGAAACTACATCTTTTACAACATCCTAGGAAGCAACAAATTCTAACATCTATCTGTTACATCTCTCACCACTAGAAGAGAACTGTTTGTCAGGATGTGTTTTCTAAGGATCAAAGGTGAATGCTCAGATCAAAGAGACTGTCATGTTTTGATATTGCTAACTTTGCAGATTTCCAGCTAGCAGTAAAATGACACCCTTTTGGATATACTTGGTCAGGTTACAAATTAATTACAGGACTAAAAGTGACCTCATGAGCTGTGACCTCTCAGGATGGGAAGGGCATTTTTAGCTTATTATCACTCTGGTTGAAAGGAGTGGGGACACATCTACCTCTGGACTTCTAAGAGAACACACAAACTGCATTCTGAAAAAATGGCACTTCTGTCACAAATAGGTAATACCAACTAGAAACTGAGTTAGAACTAGAAATTTAAGTACCAGGCATTTTTTTAGTTTTTGTAAATTCCTATTTCGTTTGACTGTAAGTATTTAAGTTATATGTTCTACGTGTTGTATGTATTTACTATTTTTCATTTCAGTAAACGTTTTGGTTTCATTAATCCTGCTTGACTCCTTTCGTTTGCATGTGAATGCTGAGACAGTATTTGATATTTCTGACAAAAACTTTTAAGGGCTTAAAAGTGTGTTACTATCTGGCTAAGTTAAGAAACTACCTATGTCTCAACTGAGTCAAAAAGGGGAAAGTTGTGAACCAGGCTGGGTGCCCACTGGGTTAAGTATTGCACTGCATTTTCCCCAAAGAGGGTGCAATATTTGACCCTGTTAATGGGATATGCTAGTAAAAAAGGGTTCATATTTTACCTCAGAACTCGAGGCTAGTACGTGATTCATACCCAAAACACACAGGTGGGTTACCCTGTTTGCCTCCTGTTCACGTATTGCACTTTGAGGTTTGGCACTGTGGGAGCAGAGGGCCTGACCTATGTAGTTCATTCGTGACAGATCTGGTTGGCAGCGGTGTGATTTAAAAGTATGTGGTAATACGAGCATTAACAGTCCAGTCTGTCAGTTTGATAACTGTAACAGCTCACGCACAAAATAAGGCAAGGATTTAAAAAGTAAAGAACTATATCATTGTGCTTACAGTCTAAGTTCCCTGTTAGTTTTATTTATTTTTTGGGTGTAAGCTAGTGTAGCCGTAGCTTAGGGAAGAAGATGGCTTCCAACTACAGCGAGTACACTGCAGACTACCTGAGGCAGTTGTGCCAAGAGAGAGGAGTCCAGCACAAGGGGCCAGACAAAAAGCATCTCATGGAGGCTCCTGTGGCAGCCGATGCCCAAGACCTCGAGTCACCATCGGTGACTGAAAAGGATCAGACCTTGGACATGGAGGGGCTAGAGTCCAGCACAGTGTCCAGACCCAGGATGGAGGACAACAGGACCAGTACAAGGCAAGAGCCACAGCAGCAGGGGAAGATCACCAACATTCTGGAGCCAGAAGGGATCAGGCTGCAGATGGAGTTGTGGAGGATGGAGCTGGAGTTTGAACAGAAAAGGTTAGGAGCCCAGCAGTGAAGAGAGCTTGAACAGAGAAAGATGGAGATGGAGAGAGAAAGAGGAGAAGTGAGAGCAGTGATAGGCTGACTGAGAGCAATGAGAGGCTGAGGGAGAGGAGAGTGCGCGTCAAAGGACATTTGAACTAGAGAAGCTACAACTCCCAAGACCAGCGCCAGAGCAGGTAAGTGGCATGGATACACCTAAAACTCCAGGACTGGGTTACAAATTAAATTCTAACTTGACAGCTGAATTTAAAGAGGGGGAAGATATGGATGCATTTTTAAATTCATTTGAAAAAATATGTATTCAGGCATAAATTCCCAGAGAGTCCTGGAGCTTTCAGCTATCTCTGCTACTTATCGGGAAAGCTCATGATGCACTGGGTCAAATGGACAATCAGGACAGTAATGATTATGGCAACTTAAAGCTGCACTGTTGAAGAAATATGATTTAACAGCAGAGGCATACAGAGTTAAATTCTGTAAGCTCAGGAGAAGCCCTGACATGAGCTACGAGGAGCTAGCCACTAAACGACGTCAGTTTTTAAAATATTGGTGGGAAGGGATTAAAGCAGACTCTTTAGAGAAAATTGAAAATGTTGTAATGTTAGAGCAGTTTTTTTGGGTGTGCCCAGCAGAGCTGAAAACCTGGCTAGAGGACCAAGATCCAAAAACCATGCAGGTGGCTGCTGAGCTCTCAGACCGTTATGCCAGGAGCAGACCTGCTCTGAGAGGGAATGGGACGGGCGTGGCAATGCAGAAAGGGAAAAGTACACCTTCAGGGCAGCTAAAACCCTCCCTGCCTCCACCAAAACTAAGCAGTCCCAGAGGTTACAAAGAAAAGATTTGCCTGACAAAAGAAATGAATGGTGGGTTTGTAGACAACCTGGGCACCTTGCCAGGCAGTGTCCAAAAAGGGCAGACAGTGCACAAACTGGTGCTAGGAAAGAACTGGGTTGTTTGTGTCCCTGAAAGCATGCCAGTAAACATGAGGGAACACATACACCCAGTTACGGTGAATGGGGTACACACCCATGGATTAAGGGACATGGGGGCATCCCTGACTTTGGCAAAAGGGGATTTGGTAGAGCCTGAACAGCTTATGCTCAGTCAATGTGTGACTGTACGGGGATTCACTGGGGAGGATAAAATGCTGCCACTTGCTAGTGTTCTCCTAGACTGGGATGAGACAGGAGAGACTGTGCAAAAAGTTGCAGTAGCAGAGAATCTTGCCTTAGAGGTAATTATCGGGAACAATCTCAAACAGGGGATGGTGTGTGCAGTTACCCACGGTCAAGCAGCAAAGGTAAATTATAGTTCCCTGGACCCCATAGAAGCACCTGTGGAAAACACTGGGAGGCTGGTTCCCCAGCTTGTGTCTCCTGATATGATGACTAACGAAAGTGGGGGTAGAAATTCCCCAGGTAGCAGTTTACAGAACCACTACAGAAGGTTACCCTAAGGAAGGAGGTGTAGCCAGTAGTCAGAGGGTTAGGGATGGCAGTGACACTGAATGCCCTGATGCTAGAGCTAGGGATCCTAGTTTAGAAACTGGAGGGGACCTGTCCCATGCCTTGGGAATGTGTAAGGAGTTTGCAGCTGCTCAGAAAAGTGACCCTAGTTTAGAGAAGCTGAGGGCTTGGGCAGACTCTGACAGAGCACTGGGAGGTGACGGGAAACATAAGGTTTATTAGGACAATGGACTCATGTACATGCAGGATGTTAAGAAGGAGGGAGGGGTGATACTCAGGCAACTTGTCATTCCCCAGGGTTACCGTGAGCAGTTGCTCAAGATTGCTCATGATATTCCCATGTCTGGTCATCTAGGAATAGCACACACTATACAGCGATTGGCCCAGAATTTCTATTGGCCCAACTTCAGCCAGCAGGTGAAGGAATACTGCAGGTCTTGTCACCAGTGCCAAAAAAAAAGGAAAGGTGGGTAGGAAAACCCAAGCCATCCTAATTCCCTTGCCCATAGTGGAGGAGCCATTCCAGAGGGTAGGAATGCATATTGTAATGCCTTTGCATACCCCCTACTCATCCAGGAAGAGGTTTATCCTAACTGTGGTGTATTATGCCATCCGGTACCCAGAGGCAGTCGCCCTATTCTCACTGAGAACAGACAACGTGGCAGATGCCTTGCTAGGGATTTTCTCCCATGTTGGTTTCCATGAGAGGTTATCATCAATCAAGGGAGTGGTTTCTTCATGGCGGACCTGATGAAATGTTTGTGGAAGAAGTGTGGGGTGGCGCAGAGACACACGGCACCTTATCACCCGCAAGCCAATGGGCTTGTGGTGGTACCCTTAAATCGGTGCTCCAAGCGTTTGCTGAACAGCATGGGAGGGACTGGGAGAAATACCTTCCACACCTGTTGTTCGCATACAGGAAGGTGCCCCAAGAGTCAACAGGATTTTCCCCATTCAATCTCTTATATGGACGCAGGGTACGTGAGCCCCTAGACTTGATCCGGGAGGACTGGGAAGGCAAGCATGCCACCCAAGGACTTCCCATAGTGGTTCATGTCCATAAGTTTAGGGAAAAGCTGAAGGAGCTTATGGAAACAGCCCAGAGCAACCTGGCAGCTGCCCAACAAAAACAAAAGGTATAGTACAACGGCAAAGTCAGAGCTCACTCATACACTGTGGGTCAGGAGGTCATGGTCCTAATTCCAGTCCGGAAAGATAAGCTGCAGGCTGAGTGGGCAGGACCGTACAAGGTAGTCAGACAGGTGAATGACATAAACTACATTTTAGAACTGCCTGTTAGGAGACATACCCAAAGAATGTACCATTGTCAACACGATGAAGCCATATTCTAATAGGGCTGACAAGGCCTTCGCAGTGTGTAGTCATGGGGATGGGATGGGCGAAGGAGACCCACTTCTGGACTTGCTGGAAGAAAGCAAGTGGGGGTCCTCTATGGAGGCAAGTGCCTTAGGTTCTGTTAGTTCCACCTGGACACGCACCAGGACAGCAAAGAAGGGACTCGGTTTAAAGTCTCATCCGAAGGATGGCACATTCCAACAGTACAGCACCCCTTCCCCCGTATATATTGTATACATTTAAAAAAAAAAAAGTAAAGGGCTCTTTCTTTCGTTTTTCTTTCTGTTTTTTTCTCTAGGAATTATCTACACTTGCCTGTCTCACTGCCACAAGCAACATTTATGTGGATCCCCAGATCAGTAGCCCAGGTGTGATTCAAACCTGTGGGGGTAATCACTAAAATTCACTGCTATAGCAAATTATTTTCTATCTGTCATTGGTTTCTGCTAATGAAATCAGACTCCCTACAGTACTAAGGTTCATTTAATATGTCCAAAATGTATACATAAGTAAAACTATGTCTATTATAACTTAAATGAATTTGCTATTTTGGAGAAGTTATGAACTACGATATAAAAAGGTTTTGTTTATTATATATATATACATGAAACACGAAATGAGTTTGCACATTATTGTATTTTGTGGTGGCAATATGGGATCATGTGACTGAGATGGCATCACCTGTTGGATATACATGTAATTAGCGCTTTATGTCTGTTACCAATGCCCCCTAAGAAGGCTTCACAGCCGAGGCGCTAAGGGTTGGATTGTTTGTGGCCTAGCAGTTAAAATACTGTAAATATTTTGCATTTGCAGTTATTTGGCAGATTAGTGTGCCTTTTCTTCTTGCTCGAGTGCTTTTACAGTGACTTAGTTTATGGTATAAACCTGGGACCAGAACTCACAACCTTGTGGCCCAGAGGCAGATGTGCTACCAACTGAGTCATACTGACACAAAATACTATGACCAGCTGAACTAAACAACTTTTCTGCATTAACCAGTCACAGATCCAGGTTTGGGGCTGGGGGGGGGCACAGTTATCAATCTGAAGCACCAAGATACTAGCAAGCAAGTACCAGCTTGAAAATGTGATGTGATGTGGTCTGCTGCATAATTACTGCTTTTTATGCATGATGGGTATAGAGAATAATGCATAAGTAAGTATGTGTTATGGATTTTTTATTTTTGTTTTTTACACACCAAGGTGTGTGATGACCCATAAACCTTGAGAGCAAAGCTTGAGAGGTTTATTCAGTCATCACACACTGAGGGTGTGTAAAAAAAAAATCCATAACAACACACTTGGCTATCCTTTATTTTTTATAATTACTGGTTGTTAGCTTTGTGCGGGTGTATTAATGTCGTAATAACCCAATTTCGGGTTATTACGGCATTTTTTTGGTCTAGTAAAACCAGTTATTAAAGGGGGTCACCAGTAATTATAATAAAGTAAACAACCTTTTGGAATCTTGAAACAACTGCATTTCACATACCCAACATAACTAATGATCCCACTGGTGCCAGCACACAAGATATGTATTAAGAAGGTACTGATGAGATTTTGGGCTCATGAAAGTGGTAGCTGTGTCCCTCCCCCACTCTTCTCCCCAGTGCAGAAATTGTGTCCTGAGTTCAACAAGAGGGCAGGAGCTGAAAACAAGCTGTGTGAAAGTCTAGTGAGAGATGTACATTTTTGAGTAGTGAGGCTGCAGACAGAGGCTGAGAGTGGTGCATACTGTACCCCATATCTCTAGGCACCTGACCAGCGCTTCTTCATTTCAAACCAAAGGCAGCCTAGCCTGCCAGTAAGAGAGCAAGCGTGTCATTCTTCACATGCACATGTACTCACCTCTACCTTACCTGCCTGCTGTTCTGAATTTTACTCACAAATAAGGGTAGTTTGCTCTGCTGCATTCATCTAGTAGCCAAATGCAGCACCGCACAATTTTATAACTTGAATTGTCTTAAAGAAGGGTTACCAGGGCCCGATATTCAGAAATGTGCAAGCTGAAGCAAAGGTTTGTGCTGCGCTTTGCAATTTCCCAGGAATCCGAGGATGCTACTGAATATAGGGCTGTGTTGGCGCAGTACTCAGACAAGCAGTACTGCCCTGACATGGATCCCTGCTGTACAGGGAACACAGCCGCTAGAACAGATAGTGCCAGAGCGCTAGTTGCGGTATTCAGTGGGACCCATGCAAATGAGCGTGCTGGACATGCAAGGCACTAAGGGATCATCTGCATGTCCATTATGGGCATATCTGCATGGGTAGCAGAGGCAAGTTAGTGCGGTAGCACCCTCCTTCTCTGGCCCCATGCATGTGTGAAAGTCCCTGGTGGCTAGTGGTCCACCCACATTCTGATGCACAGCCCGACATGTAGTAACCCGATCCCTGGGGCCTAGTGGTTCCTCGACTCTCCAGTGCACAGCCAGACATTTGGTAACCCAATCCTTGGCACAGTGGTCCCCCCACCCTCCGATGCACAGCATGACATGTAGTAACCCAATCCCTGGTACCTAGTGGTTCCCCCACCCTCTGATGCACAGCCCGACAGGTAGTAACCCATTCCCTGGTATAGTGCCCCCCCCGATGGACAGCCCAACATGTAGTAACCCAATCCCTCATACAGTGATCGCCCCTCTGATGTACAGCCCAACATGTAGTAAAGCAATCCCTGGTATAGTGGTCCCCCCACCCTCCAATGCACAGCCCAATATGTAATAACCCAATTCGTGGTACAGTGGCCCCCGCACCCTCCGATGCACAGCACAATATGTAGTAACCCAAACCTTGGTATAGTGGTCCCCCCACCCTCTGATGCACAGCTCAACATGTAGTAACCTGATCCCTGGTGCCTAGTGGTCCCCCACCCTCCAATGCACAACCTGACAGGTGTCAACCTGATTCCCTGGTATAGTGGCCCTCCTCTGATGCACAGCCTGACAGGTAGTAACCCAATTCCCTGGTATACATAGATACATACATAGATACATAGACAGTGTCAGCAGATAAGGGCCTATGGCCCACCCAGTCTGCCCATTTGAGCTTGTAAGTTCAGTTTATGTTTTCCTAGAAGTCTGTCTACCCTTACCCCTGACTTCCAGAATTCCTTTATATCTATCCCATGCATTCTTAAATCCCATGATTGTTTCAGCCCCCACCACCTCCTCTGGCAGGGTGTTCCACTTGTTCACCACCTGTTCTGTGAAGAAATTCTTCCTCACGTTTCCTCTGAATCATCCTCCCTCCAACTTCATCCCATGCCCTCTAGTCCTGGAACATCTTTTTCGCTTAAAAAATAGTGTATTCCTGTACTCTGTTCCTTCCTGTAAGATACTTGTATGTCTTTATCACTATCATATCCCTTCTCTCCCTCCTCTCCTCCAGGGAGTACATGTTCAGTTCCTTCAACCTGTCCTCATAGGACTTGTGATGCAATCCATGCACCATCTTTGTTGCCCTCCTCTGAACCTTCTCTACCCTTTCTATGTCCTTACATAGGTCCAGAACTGTACACTGTACTCCAGGTGGGGCCTCACTAGTGTCTTGTATAGCGGAATTATGACCTCCCTTTTCCTGCTGGTAATGCCCCTGCCTATGCATCCCAGCATCCTATTTGCTTTACCTGCTGCCTTGTCACACTGTTTCCCTACCTTAAGGTCATCAGAGATGATAACCCCAAGATCCCTTTCCTGCTTGGTGCATGCTATATCCTCACTCCACAACTGATATATTGTGCCAGGGTTTTTGTGCCCCATATGCATTATCTTGCACTTCTTTGCATTGAATTTCAACTGCCAAACCCCTGACCATTCTTCAAATTTCTGCAGGTCCCTTCTCATTCTGTCTACACCCTCTGGTGTGTCTACTCTGTTACAGAGCTTTGTGTCATCAGTGAACAGTGAAATTCTGCCTTCTAGGTCCTCAGTAATGTCACTGATGAAGATGTTGAATAGGACCGATCCCAGCACTGATCCCTGTGGTACTCCACTGATCACTCTTCCTCTGTGGAGTGACAGCCATTTACCACCACCCTCTGTGTCCTGCCGCCCAGCCAGTTACCTACCCCCACACTACTGTCCTGCCCACACCCATATTCCCAGTTTGTGTAATAGTCTTCTATGTGGCACAGTGTCAAAGACCTTGCTGAAGTCCAGATAGGCCATGTCCACTGCCCTCCCTGATCCACCTCCCTAGTCACCCAGTCAAAAATTCAACGAGGTTGGTCTGACATGACCTCCCCCTGGTGAAACCATGCTGCCTTGGGTCCTGTAGTCCACTGACAACCAGATGTTCCACCAATCTCTCCTTCAGTAGTGCTTCCATGATCTTCCCCACTACCGAGGTGAGGCTGGCTGGTCTGTAGTTCCCCGCTTCCTCTTTGTTCCCACTTTTGTATAAGGGGACTATATCTGCTATCCTCCAGTCTTTGGGAACCTCCCCTGTTTCCAGTGATCAGCTAAACAGGATAGCCAGAGGTTCAGCCACCACCTCTCTTAGTTCTTTAAGGACCCTGGGGTGCACCCCATCTGGCCCCATTGCTTTATCAACTCTTATTACTTCCAGTTCCTTCAGGACCCTTTCTCGTGTAAAGGGACTTGTGTCCATTTCTGCACCATTCTCACCCCTTGGACTCCCTTCAGACCCATTACCCTCCTCTTCCTCAGTAAAGACTGAGCAGAAATACCTGTTCAATATGTCAGCTTTACTGTTGTCATCCTCCACGAGGCCCCCATCCTCCCCCTTCAGTCTCACTATCCCTCCCTTTGCCTTTCTTTTTTCACTTATGTACCTGTAAAAGGTTTTGTCCCCTCTACCCACTGATTTTGCAATGTGTTCTTCTGTCTGAGCTTTGGCTTCCCTTACTTACCTCCCTGCCTCCCTTTGCTTCTCCTGGTACTTCTCCCTATCCCCTTCTGCCTGTGTCTTTTTGTACTGCCTGAATGCAATCTTTTTGGCTTTCACTTTCTTTGCTACCTCTTTGGAAAACCATAATGTTCTCCTCTTCCTTTTCCTCTTGCTAACCTGCTTAATGCATAATTCTGTTGCTCTTGTAATCCCCATTTTAAATACTGCCCACTGTTCCTCAACCCCTGATTCCTGCTCCATTCCCCTTAATGCCTCTTTCAAGTATCTCCCCATTTTCCCAAAGTCTGCCCCCCTAAAATCCAGGATATGTGTTTTTGTGTGGTTTGGTTCTGCTCTTTCTGTGATTTCAAACCACAATGACTGGTGGTCACTGTTCCCCAGGTGCTCCCCCACTGTTACCCCCATCACACTGTCCCTGTTTGTGAGCACAAGGTCCAGTATTGCCTTCTGCCGAGTTGGTTCCATGACCAGTTGCTTGAGAAAGGCACCCTGAAGGGAGTCCAGGATAAATCTGCTCCTAGTTGATGCTGCTGCTGGGATGCTCCAGTCCACGTCTGGAATATTGAAGTCTCCAACCAGTACTACCTCACCTTGTCTGCCATCCTTTGGATGGCCAGCATCAGCTCCCTATCTGTTTCTTCCTCCTGGGCTGGTGGTCTATAGACCACACCTGTGCAGATGGCTGGCCCCATTTTCCTTTCCAGCTTAACCCACAGTATCTCTCCCCCATTTTGTTCTTCCTGGATCTCTGTGGCCCTTATGTCATTTTTCACATACAGTGCCACTCCTCCTCCCTTCCTGCCTGCCATGTCTCTTCTCAATATGTTGTAGCCAGGTATGGCCATCTTCCAGTCGTGGTTATCTTTACACCAAGTTTCAGTGATGGCCACAATGTCCAGGTCTGACTGCACCATGACAGCCTCCAGATCTTCCATCTTGTTGCTAAGGCTCCTGGCATTTGCCACATGGCTTTCCATGATTTGACCTCCTAGACTGTTTGCTGTTCTACTCCAGCCCCTTCCTTGGTTGTCCTTTATCCCTGGTTCTCCTTGCTGTCTTCCCTTCTGCTGAATTTTGCCCTTTCTGCCTATCCACCTCTTGGGTGCTAATCTCCATCTTTTGCACACTGCTTTGTAGAGATAGCCACTCCTCTGGTTCACTGGTTCCACTGCTAGCTGTGGGGTGAGCAAGTAGGTACCTCCTCGTTGGCCTGCCACCCCTTTGCTAGTTTAAATGCTTGTCAATGTAGCATTTTAAACCTATCATTGAGTGCTTGAATTCCTCCAGGATGGATGCAGGCGTCAGGCTTGAACAAACCTCCATCCCTCCAGGTGGGTCCCCAGTCACCAATGAATCCAAACCCTTCCTCACAGCACCAGTTCTTCAACCATGAGTTAAAGTTCCTGGTGCATGCACCCCTATGCTCTCCCTTGCCTATATATATATATATATATATATATATATATATTTATATATTGTATGGTGCCCCCCCGATGCACAGCCTGACATGTAGTAACCCAATCCCTCATACAGCGGTCCCCTCTTTGTTGTACAGCCCAATATGTAGTAAAGCAATCCCTGGTATAGTGGTCCCCCCACCCTGCAATGCACAGCCCGACATGTAGTAACCCAATCCTTGGTACAGTGGTCCCTACCATCCTATGCACAGCCCAATATGTAGTAACTCAAACCCTGGTATAGTGGTCCTCCCACCTTCCGATGCACAGCTCAACATGTAGTAACCCGATCCCTGGTGCTTAGTGGTCCCCCCCACCCTCCAATGCACAGCCCTACAGGTGTCAACCTGATCCCTCGTATAGTGGTCTCCCCACCGACTGCTGGGTAGCCACACAAAGATTGCCGCCCCCATATGCCTAGTGTCTCAACCTCCCCTCATTCCTATCCCGCTATGGGTAGTAGATATCTTTGGCTTCCAGTGTCCCTCCCCCAGTCACCGATCCCGGCTCTGTACCAGCAACATCATTCATGTCTGTGCCCATGCTCTCTGGAGACCATCAGGTCAGGGACAAACATGAGTCCTTGATGTGTCCTGCCCCCAATGCTGGTACCACCAGTGTCACTGCAGCAACAGGACATATCTGACACTATTGCACTTTATACATGTATTTTTGCATGACACTTTATTTATTTGCTTTTGGTAACTGGGTAAGTGCCCTCGGCAAACTGCCTATTTTCAGGCACGACTCGGGAGAGTACAAGTCAAAATACAGTGGTTAACAAATACACATACATTGCAGTACAAATTAGAGTTAGACAGATTACAAAGGTGTAAAATACATAGCACATAGTTGAATGGTAAATATCTTATGGTATTGGAGGTAACAACAGGCAATAAAGGTACAGTAGGGGATAGAAGGTACAAACAAGACAGAGCAAAAGGCTAAGTCTACCTAAGAGACAGTTATTTGGATTGAAACAAAGAAACTTAAGTGCTTAACTATAGCTTGCAAAGAGAGGGGAAGGGGACGGTTTGAAAAGGCTAGGAGTTGTAAGTGCAGGACAGGGGTGATTGCACAAGTCATGAGTCTAAGAACATTTACATGCATCAAGGGAAGCAAGGTAACAGTAGAGGACTTTCTTGAAGGCAGAGTGGGATTTAGAATGTCTTGAGGTCAGGTGATAGAGAGTTCCCGAATTCTGGGGTGTAGTAGGAGAAGGGAGATTCACCCATCCTGGTAGAACATTTGGGGAAGGAGAGCAAAGCTAAAGACATGGACCGGAGAGAATGGGAGCACTAATAAACGGATTTTGTTATGGAATCCTGTTGCTGGTGCTGGCTGTTTTTTTCCTGCATGTTGTGAAAAGAGCTGCACCCTCTACTCCTGTGTGGGTCATAGAGAACCAGCCTGCATGTCATTAAGAGTCATTCTCATTTCATTAGCTTCTTTGAGAGATTGTTCCACCTGCAGTCCAAACTGATAAGTGCCATCAAAGGGCACATTCATGATCTGTTGCTGGACATCCAGGGTGAATCCAGCAGTCCAAAACCAGGAGTATCTCCTGATGTACATACCTGCAGTCATGATGAGAGCTACTGCATCAAAAGCATCCAAAGAGGCTTTCAGCTGACTGAGAAATGCAATACCTTGTTTAACAGTAAGTAGAATTTCTTGTTTCGCCTCTGTATCTGGCAGGGCCTCTGCCAGAGACTTAAGCTTGCACCAAAGGGCATACTCATACACAGAGAGGTGGTCCTGGCAGCGAGGTATACTCTTGTCAAAGGTAGCTGAGGCATAGACCCGCTTGCTCATGGTGTCTACCTTGCAAGACTCCTTGTTAGTGGGGTGCGCAGCCAAATGATAACAACATCCACTATTGACTGAGTGAAATATATAGGCATGTATTTAGGTGTGCGTATTTCTTGTCCACCTGTTTGGGAACAGCTGCCACTGTAGCAGGCCTCCTTCAAGCTGCTTCAGAGAGTGTCTCCAGGGCTGGCCTGATGGGAGGAACTAGAGAGATGTGCATATTAGGCACATTTAGTAAAGTACAGTTATGCAAGAACTTACCGCACAGTGTGACAAGGCAGCAGGTAAAGCAAATAGGATGCTGGGATATATAGGCAGGGGCATCACCAGCAGGAAAAGGGAGGTCATAATTCCGCTATACAAGACACTAGTGAGGCCCCACCTGGAGTACAGTGTACAGTTCTGGAGACCATACCTATGTAAGGACACAGACAGGACAGAGAAGGTTCAAAGGAGGGCAACAAAGATGGTGTATGGATTGCATCACAAGTCCTATGAAGACAGGTTGAAGGAACTGGACATGTACTCCCTGGAGGAGAGGAGGGAGAGAGGGGATATGATAGAGACATACAAGTATCTTACAGGAAAGAACAGAGTGCAGGAATACACTATTTTTAAGCAAAAAAGATGTTCCAGAACTAGAGGGCATGGGATGAAGTTGGAGGGAGGGCGATTCAGAGGAAACATGAGGAAGAATTTCTTCACAGAACGGGTGGTGGACAAGTGGAACACCCTGCCAGAGGAAGTGGTGGGGGCTAAGACAATCATGGGATTTAAGAATGCATGGGATAGACATAGAGGAATTCTGGAGGTCAGGGGTAAGGGGCAATAGACTTCTAGGAAAACATAAACTGAACTTACAAGCTCAAATAGGCAGACTGGGTGGGCCATAGGCCCTTATCTGCCGACACTGTCTATGTATCTATGTGTCTATGTACCATAACAGTAGATCTTCGAGAACAGCTCTTGCAGCAGGTTACGTCATTAGGACTGAAGCCAGCAGGTGCCAGAACCCCACGGAAGAATTCTAGCTAGCAATTTCCAGTGGGGGACCACCCCTGACGTAGGCCCCACCCCTGAAATCCGGCATCATATAAAGGGTCAGTCCCCCAGCATTCCTCAGTTCTCCCACCGGAGACTCCCGGCATAAAGGTGACTTCTGAAGGGGAGACCGAGGATCTGCTTCCAAAGGAAGAACTATGACTATCATAATCTGATTGCGTCCGAGACGCCCAAGTCTGAATGTCAAGTCTGAAGACCAAACCTCCTGAGGGGAAGGTGGGAGGGAAACTACTTGCTGCAAAAGCTGTTCTCAAAGATCTACTGCTACTGTAAGTTCTCACGTAGCTGTACTATCTTACTTTGAGAAACAGTTCTTGCAGCAGGTTACACCATTAGGACTGATTCCCAAGCAGTAAGGGAACAAAATACCCTAAATGGGAGGAGGATAGGAGGGATCCTGGAGTGAACCAAAATTAGGACAAAAGTCCTTGAAGGACTGCCAGGCCAAAACCAGCTCTATGTCTAGAAGGAATGTCCAAACTGTTATGCCTTATAAAGGTATGTACAGTGCTCCAAGTTAACGGCCGTGCAAATGGTTGATGTTGGGATGTTCTCAAGCGCTGCAAAAGAGGTAGCCACCCCCCTCATGGAATGTCCTTTCACCGATCCCTGTAAAGCCTTGTTGCACTTTTGGTAACAGAACATGATGCAACTGACCAGCCACTTGGAGAGAGTTTGCTTTGATACAGGTGCTCCTTGCATCTGGTGAGCAAAAGAAAGGAAAAGCTAATCTGACCAGCGATGGGACTTGGTTCTGGTTAGATAATACCTGAGGATCCTATGCACATCTCATGTGTGCAAGAAAGCTTCCCCTCAGTTATCCTGATTGAGAGTTAAGGTTGAGACCACCTTGGGAAGAAACTTAGGATTTGTCCTTAAGGACACTCTGTCTTTGTGAAAAACCAAGTAAGGTTCTTTACACATGAGTGCATGAAGCTCAGAAACTCTTCTGGTGGAAGTAACTGCAACTAAAGATAGCGTCTTCCAAGAGAGAAGACGCAGCTCGCAATCCATGGCTGGTTCAAACGGGGGCAGTGTGAACTGCTCTAGGATGAAAAAAAGATCCCATGGGGGAATTGGATCCTTGATAGGAGGTCTCAAATGGAGGATGACACACAGGAAAGCATGGGAGGCCTCTAGCTGTGCTAGTGACCTCTGACCTACCAGGGAATGGTATGCTGAAATGGCACAGAGGAGTACCTTTATGGAGGAACAGGCAAGCCCTGAGTCATACAGGGATAGGTGGTAGTCCAGCACTGACTTCTCAGGGCAGTCAAGTGGGGCTAAGCCGCAGGCCTGAGCCCAAAGACAAAACCTGCACCATTTCATGGTGTACGTGGCATGAGTGGAGGGTTTTCTTGCCACTACTAAGACATCCGCCATGCCCTGCGAAACCCCATGTCTAAGGACTGCTATGTCCTTAGGAGCCAGGCGTGCAGGTTCAGTGACCTGAGGTTTGGGTGAACCAGGGAGATGGCTTCCTGGGACAACGTGTGAGCTTGCCAGCAAAGAAAACAGTGGTTTCTAGGCCAGCTGGTGCAGGAGTGGGAACCAAATTTGTCTGGGCCAAAAGGGCACCACTAGGATCACTGATGCTCCCTCCCAATGGAACTTCAGTAGAACTATCTTCAGTAGAACCCTCTGGATCAAAGGGAAGGGCAGAAAGCGTAGAGGAACCTGCCTGTCCAGGAGAGGGACAACGCGTCTCACCAGAAAACACCAGGCCCTGGATCTAGTGAGCAGAAATTGGTCAGTTTTGCATTGCATGGGGATGCAAATAGGTCTAAATCTTGTGTCCCCCATCTGTGGAACAGATCCTCTACTACTTCTTGCAGCAGTTCTCATTCGTGAGCCTTGGCCTGCGGCCAGCTACGGCAATCTGCGATGTTGTTGGTCCACCCCAGGAACATGCACTGCAGTGATCTCTGCGCCATGCTGTAATACCCAATCCCACACCCTCTTTGCCTCCCTGCAGAGAGGGTAGGAGTGGGTGCCTCCTTGCTTGTTGAAATAGTACATCACTGAGGTATTGTCTGTCTGTAACAGCAGGAGACCTGGTGTGATCTCTGACTGAAAGTCCTGTAGAGCATACAGGACTGCCCTCATTTCAAGGATGCTGATGTGGAGGTGAGACTCCAGAGTCGACCAATACCCCTGGATTCTGACAACCTTCAGATGATCTCCCAAACCGGACCCCGAAGCATCCGTGGAGAGAGTCAGAGTTGGAGCAGGTGCTAAGAAGGGGACTCCTCTGGAAAGGTGCTCTGGAACAAGCCACCATTGCCAGTCTCGAATGACAGCACCTATGATCCAGACTGGCTGATGCAGTTGATCCTGTTTTTGGTCCCACTAAGCTTGAAGCATCCATTGGGTAACCTTCATATGAAGTTGAGCTAGGGGAACCACCATGATGACTGCAAGCCATATGTCCGTGCAAGCACAGAATGGTCCTGGCTGGGACCGACTTCTTTTCCATCACACCCCTTATGAGGGACCGGATGCATTCCATCCTGTCCTGAGGCAGGAAAGCCTTTCCTTGAATGGTGTTGAGAACTGCACCGATAAACTGCAACCTCTGTGAAGGGACGAGGCATGACTTCTCCTGGTTGATAATAATGCCCAGCGATCCGATGAGAGAACAAGTGTCTTGAATCACAGCTATCAAAGCCTCCCGAGAGGGGGCTATGAGGAGCCAGTCATCTAGATACAGGAACACATAGTGGCCCTGTCTCCTGAGGGCTGCTGCCATGACTGCCACACATTTTGTAAACACGCGAGGCACCGAGGACAGTCTGAAGGGGAGTGCTCAGAACTGGTAGTGGCATCCTAGGAACTCAAAGCACAGAAATTTCTGGTGTGCTCGAGTGATAGGGAGATGGAGGTACATGTCCTGCATGTCCAGTGATGCGAGTCATGCACCCTGCTTGAGCATGGGGATGAGATCCAGAAGGGTGACCATGCGGAAGCGTTTGTACAACACAAATGTGCTGAGATCACTGAGGTCCAGGATCGGGTGCAAGTCCCCTGTCTTTTTTGGAACCAGGAAGAAGTACAAATAATACCCTTCTCCTCTCTGGTTTGGTGGTACTGGTTCTATGGCATCCTTGTTCAGGAGCGCCAAGGTCTCTTGCTGTATGAGCAAGGCATACTGACCTGAGTAATAGGAGAGCAGAGGAGGCCTTGATGGTGGGCAGTCAAGAAACTCAATAGAGTGATACTGAGCTACTAATTGAAGAACCCACCAGTCAGAGGTTATCCTCTGCCACTCTGATAGGTGGTAAGAGATATGACTCCAACCCTTCCTTCCCTTGGATCCAGAGGTCGGGCAGGGGCCAGGAAGGAGTCATGCTGTGGTAGTGTTGGTTCCAGTGGGCTGGATAGATTTTTGGTGTTTCTGGCCCTGGCCTGCAGAGAATCTTGGTTGATTCTCTCTGTCAAAGTTGCCCCTTGGTTGCTGGCCAGAATGTGGCTGTTGCTGTTGTTGCCGGCCGCGAAAACGATTCTGGTTCCTACGAAAGGAACTAGCCTTAGGTCTGTACATGGCTTGTACAGTTCTGACTGCCTGCCTTTCTGGCGTCCTGTAACTTAGTGATTACCCTTTCAGATTCTTCACTGAACAGGACCAAGCCATTATATGGAACATCCAGGATGTTCTTCTGGACATCCGGGGTAAAACCGGAGACCCTCAACCAGGAGTGCCTCCACAGACAAATACCTGTAGCTGCGCCCCTGGCTGCCGAGTCTGCTGAATCATAAGTGGCCCAAAGGACCTGGGTCCCCACATCTGACCCAGTGCGGAGGAGGTTGAGAAGCTCCTCCTTTTTCTCGCCTTCTGGAAAATCCTTAATAAGATCTTGACCATGTTCCCACAGGATGTTCTGAAATCGCACCATGTGCATTAGGTAGTTGAGAGACCTCATAGAGCATGTAGGAGCTGCGTACATGCATCTCCCCAGTGAATCTAGCTGTTTAGATTCCTGGTCCAGTGGCTGAGTTCTCAGGTGCTGAGGTCTTTGGGACCGGTCATGTGAGTCTGTAATGACCAGAGAATCGGCCAGTGACTGCTGAGCCAGATAAGGGTCCTCTATGGGTGCCCTAAAAAAGGCAGTCGGCCTTCTTAGGTACTGCTGGAGTGGAATGCAGGTTTTTCCATGCTGCCTTGGTGACATCCATAAATGTATCCACCTGCATGGGACCAACATAGGCTTAGGATCTTTTTGCCTGAGATACCGTGCAAGGCGTTGTCTTCCATCTCCCACCCCATATTCTCTTGGATGTGCCTCATGATATTGGAAAAAGAGGGATCATCCAGTGGTGACCTGGGTAGGTCTCATGGGTCAGGTGAAGGGAGACTGACTGGAGAAGGAGACCTGGAAGTGTCCAAAGTATCTGGCCTTGAGTCCTCCCCTGGTAGAGTGAGACATCTGGCTATGGGTCATTTAGGTGGTCACTGGGAGACCCGGAGGGAGACCTGAAGAGGGGTCTTCTCCTTTCTCATGACCTGCCCCTAGGAGGTGGTGTGATCTTCTTGGGTTCAGGAGATCCTCTGTTGTCAGGTACCTTCGGAGGAGGCTGCGGAGGTTTGGTGGGCACCACATCCTTTTTAATGGTGTCCCACCAAAAGTTAAAGAGGTCCTTCACCTCTTGTATATTAAGGCCGGACGACGGACTGGGCATTGGTGTCTGTCTGTCGACAGGGTCAGGTGCGGACCTTGTGGTGTCGGGTCGGACGTCGGCTCTCTGGGCAGTCCAGTGTATTCAGTATCACCTGTCTGGTCATCAGGCAAGGTGGTTTCAGTCTCCTCTTCCGAGGACCCCCAGCGACCGGTGTCAGCCAGCATAGGTGGGGCTGGCGTCGGTTCTTTGGCCTGTTTAGCAGGTGTTGGGATGGTCGCCCGTTTGGGCTCTGAGGTCCACTTGAGGGACATCAGCTAAGTGGCCTTTCTTGGAGGGGGCATCTGGCCCTCTAGGAGGTTGGGAAACCGAACAGTGGTCGGAGTCCCGGCATCGGTCTGACACTTTGGCACCCTGCTTCGGGGCTGGTTTGGGCCAGTCCGAGGCCTTGGGCCTGGCTGTAGAGCTGGATGTCCGGCTGTCCTTCTTCTTAACAGGCTGCAGAGAGACTGTGCTTGAGCGTCCCTAAGACTGTACCTTCACTGGTGGGGTGACAGCAATCCCAGGAGGGAGACCTATCTGACCTTGTGGAGCTGGAATTCTGAGGCCCGACTCAGGGATCTGGCCCTATTCTTGTCCCGGTGCTTTTTGCATTCTTTCCCGGACTTATGGTGGGATGATTCCCCCCTGGAGGAAGGATCTTTCTCCATGGCTTTTAATTTGTCTTCTAGAGGAAACCCCTGGAGAGCTTTCTGAGAGTGGATCCTGGTCCTGCTGTTGAACTGCTGGCAAATGGAGCAGGCCTTGTTGTCATGCTCTGGGCCTAGGCAAATGTACGCAGGCCATGTGTCGGTCCTTAAACAGGATCTCTTTGTTGCAAGCACACTTCGAGGGGTGTCCTGCGATAGAAGGAGTCAGAGAAGAAGACATGTGGGTGATTTTAATAAGAAAATACTTGATTTCGAGCATCGTTTGTCTGCTAGTGGCGTCCGTGAGGCCAATGCTGGCGAGTCAATGGCGTCAAAAGAACTGGGGGATGCTGGGGGACCACCCCTTTTATATGATGTTGGATGTCGGGGGTGGGGCCAATGTCAGGGACAGTCCCCCGCTGGATATTGCTAGCTAGAATTTTTCTGTGGGATCCTGGTGCCTGCCAGCTTCAGTCCTAATGGTGTAACCTGCTGCAAGAGCTGTTTCTCGAAGTAAGAACTTCAGTTAGAGGTGCCTAGCCTAGTCTGTGGCTGCTGGCTCAAAACTGAGGGAGTATGCATATTTCTGAGCACAGCCTGAAAGGAGAGATCCTCCTGAGGTACAGTGACAGGAACCAATTCCGGGTTTCTGGACTACAATACAAGTCTTTGTCATCCCCATTGGTGATGAAGTCAGGATCTGACTTGTCTCTCTCCACTCCCAGAGGATAGGAGACAGAAGGGGGTCAAAAGGGCAACAGGACAGGCTGCAGAGGTGGCAACAAGGGGGACACCAGTCCTGGTCTGGCTTGGGCCTCAGAAATGGTGCCACAGGCAGCATTGAGGACAGCCCTGGGACCAGCCCTGAAGGGAACAGCCCATGCAGCACTGACTTTGGTGCCAGTGTTGGCACCGAGGCAGGCCCAGAAGGACCAAACCCTGGCACTGGACACAGCGCCACCAATGGTGTCATCTACCCTGCTAGCCCCGAAGGAATGGCAGTAGCACAGGGGCTGCCCCTATCTCTGGAGGGGACACCACAAGTGGGCCGTGTGTCAGTGGCACTGATGACCACCCCACCCCAGAAGCAGCAGTCAGTGTCAGTCACATGCCTAAGGCAAGTGGCACCAAAGACAGCATCAGCTCAACTGACCCTGAAGGGCCAAAAGCTGGTACCAACAATGGTGCCACTTCACTTATAGGCTGCACCTACCACTCCGTAACAGCTGCTCAGTGGTTAAACTGCCCAGTGAAGTCCCCCCCAGTGGACATAGGGGGTCTCCAGGATGGAGACCCAGACTTCGCAGGCCCAAACATTCACCATGTCATCTGTGAAGATGGTGGGGTACCCGGGTCCACATAAGTCAAGTGTCTCACTGCAGAATGGCCAGAGGATTACGTCGATGCCACCTCTCCTTATGCTTTTTTCGGAAGAGGTTGAGGCCGAGTGGTGCAAAGACCCCAACACTAAGCATGTGTGGGATCTGGATCATTTCTTTTAATGAGACTGGGAGGACTGTCCATCCTTCCTGGCACCAGACTGCCCAATTCCAGAGCACCCACCTAGAGAGAGGCGGTGGCCAGGCACAGCCCTGTTGCAGGAGCAACTTGCCCTTTCAGGCTCCACACTATCTTACATTGTCATCAGCTGTTAGCTCAAGGTAAGGCTGAGAGGAAACGGTAGAGATGTTTGTGTTAGCCAAACTACACTAACATAAAAATAAACTCCAATGTATTTAATCTAAAACCAGAGAACTGAATGCTGTCCTTGTATAGATGATAATGATCTGGTCCCAATGAAGAAAGCAGGGAAATTACTGCTGCACACTCAACGGTGGGAAAAAAGGAACTGAGATAGTTGAGGCTGGTGCTGCTGTGTACCAGCAGTCTTCTCGCGCCACCTGCCCGCCAGAAAAGTTCTGGTTCCCAAAGGGTTCTAGCATCTCTGGCTCAGACCAGTTAGTGGGAATCTATAGAAAAGATGGATTCTTGGAAGAACAGGATGCTTCCCCTTAGAATTCATCAGATAAAAGTTATTCATTTCTGTTCTGAAGTCATAATCCTCTGTTTGTGCCATGAAAATGTTTTTATTTTAGAATATTTTAACCAGGAAAGGTACACTGAATATCATTTCTAGGTGTGTCCCAGGAGCACAGGGAGGTTAAGTGACTTGCTCAGGGTCACACACTGTGCTGACAGCCTAGCCTAGAGGTTAGAGTAACGAGCTGTGAATTAGCTTGATACACCCAGCAGATCTAGGTTTGATTCCCACAACCTCCACCTGCATACTGTGTGATTCTGAGCACGTCACTTAACAGCCCTAGTGCTCCCAGGTTGCCCCTGAAAACAGGCACTTGTGCCTAGTGGGCCTTACCTGGTTACCAAAGACTAAACATTTTTTTTTTTTTTAAATGTCAACTACTGGTTTCAACTCCATGGTCTGCTGGGTCTTATTATTTTGATGTCACAAGCAGAGAGGGGTTGACTTCAGAGCAGGAAAAGCAGCAGGGAAGGATGAAGTGTAACAGAGAATGAGCCTGTTTCCATGTAAATGTCTTTAGTTACAAAGAACTGAATCTCCTGAAATTCAGCTTTTTGAAGGAATATTATAAGATTTGAGTCCGGGCAATGCCAACTGTCTTTGTTTTGCAGGAAACTGGAAAATCCATTTAAACGCAGATTCTGTTGGTAGTACATGCTGCCAGGAAATATACAATCACCTGTATAAGAAACTTCCGATGATCTTTGCATAGTTTTTGTTAGAGTACTCACAGTTTCAGGGTACACGTCTTGTTTTCAAAGTTGTAAAACCTATACAAACGTTGTTTTACATTTGCAAAAGGAAGACATTGTTTATTCCCATCTAACTTTTGCAATCTTTAGATTTAAATGTTATTGAAATTTTTAGATCTTCGCTTCCATCCTTGGAAGGAAAAAACAAGGAGTCACCAACCTCTTGTTTACTTTTAAACATTTCTTGTCAAAAATGTTAAGGTTAACAGCTCCCGTTCTTCACCTTATTGTGTAAGTATAATTTGTACTTAACAAAAGTCTTCATTTGCTGCAAATCTTTACTTTTCTTGGCCATAAAAATCTGTGTATAACAGTTTATTTCCTTTAGTACACAGATGAAGCTTGTTTACTGGGATGACCAGGAGCACAATGCAGTTAAGTGCCTTGCTCCGGGTAATACAGTATGTAAGTGGAGGTTGTAAGAATCAAGTCCAGGTCTGCTGGACGTGCCTAGCTTGTTCACAGCTCACTGCTCTAACCCCTTGGCAATACAGCCTCTACATGATGCACAAAAGCAAATCCCTCAATATTTGTGGGTACGCAGAACAAGATTTTATAAAACCAATGCAAGGTTCCCCCATCTCATCTCACTTGTGAGTCATTTTACAATACTGCCTCAAACTGCAACAGTTTTCCTGACTTATGGCCCCATGCTGCAACATTCTCCCATATGTGGCCATCTCAGACATATTTCATTCATGTCTACCAGCGGGAAAATCACCACAGTGGCACACAAAAATCCTACAGCTGTTAAACATGATTGCAAAAGTTGAAAAGTGCTGCAAGCTACTTTAAGCAGTGGTGGCGGGGGCGCGCAGGGGGTTATTGTGACCCGCACTGCTTTGAAAAGGAGTCTGAAGTCTCAGTTAAATGTCCTGGGATCCTTACCTCCAGATAAGTCACTCTCATGAACAACTATTCAGTATTACACTTTTAAGCTTTTATCTCTTCTACTTTTCTACTAAGAATTAAGTAAAATTGTAACACGGCATTATTCAGAAGTCTAGGAGGGCGTCCCGCGATAGGCTCAACGCCGTCACGTGGTGCAGGACCAACACGGCATTGTAAGCCGATAATGCTGTGTTGCTGTCCTGGGGAAGCAGCGTTCACGCAGGTCAACACGGCATTATTTCTCCATAATGCCGTGTTGGGCTCGAACGCCAAGAGCAACACTCTGCATCATGAGGAGTAATGCCTGTGTTGGGCTCGAATTAAGATCAACACGGCATTATGAGAAATAATGCTGTGTTGGAGTCGTGAATGTGCTTCCCCAGCACAGCAACCGGCGTGCTCGGCTCACAATGCGTGTTGCTCCTGCACCACGTGACGGCGTTGCGCCTATCGGCGCCGTCGTAGAGCCTTCAGTAATGCCGTTGTAAAGTAAGACTAAACTGTATGAAGATTGCCTCCGTCTCCGGTGCCTTTTTTCTTAATGACTCTGCACTGTGATCGTCCTAGTAGACATCGCGCTTGTCCGTGTTACAAGAGCATTAATCACCGGCAGCCTCGGCCTCTACCGGTGATTAATGCCCGCTGGGGGGTTGAACCCTCGGGCTTCGCCCTCGTGCAACAACGCCCCCCCAGTGGGCATTAATCCCCGGTACAGGCCTCCTCTGCCGGTGATTAATGCTTACATAATTCATGGCATTTTCTAGCTGTTCCTAACAAAAGAGGAGATTTATACACATCTACTAGATTTGCACTTGTTACACCCATCCACCTTTCTTTCTTTCTTAACTGGTAACTGGGAGAGGCACACGAGAGATGATATCAGAGCAGTAGGTCTTTCCTGGTGAAACTCTTTCAATAAACAAACAAGCAAACAAATCAGTAAGTCAAGCAAAAAATAAAATATTGGACTCATACCAATTGCTTTATTTCTTGGACATCCCTTGCTGTGTTCTGCACTGCTCTATCAGACAAATCACACATGGAACAGAGGAGATCCAGGTAGGTGTTGGCCTGTTCTTGCACAGCTCTGTAATGCTTAACCTAAAAACAGAATATTTAACAAGTATGTCATCTTTGGCAATGTCGCCTGTGTTTTTTTTTTTTTTAGAACAATTTTAGATCAACAGCGTCTTCAGTTATGAGAAATTATCATTTGGGATGAGACCCCTAGGCTAGACTTACATAGAAACATAGAATTTGATGGCAGATAAGGACCGCTTGGCCCACCCAGTCTGCCCATTTCCCTCCCTACTGGATAAGCTGCAGACCCTAGTTAACCAGCAGCCTACTTCTTCCTATCCCCACCCCCTAGAATTGCCTTATGACTGTCCCATGCATGCTTGAATTCCACCACTGTTTTTGACTCCACGACCTCCTCCGGAAGGCCGTTCCATGCGTCCACAACCCTCTCTGTGAAAAATACTTCCTTAAATTACCTCTGAGCCGCCTTCCCTCTATCTTCAAATTGTGCCCCCTTGTTCTTGCACACCTCTTTTTTTGAAAGAAGCTACACTCTTGGACTTTGTTGATTCCCTTGAGGTACTTGAAAGTTTCTATCATGTCCCCCCTCTCCCTCCTTTCCTCAAGGCTATACATATTAAGCTCCTTAAGTCTCTCTTCATATGTCTTCCAGTGCAGACCCTGCACCATTTTAGTTGCCCTCCTCTGGACAGCTTCCATCCTGTCCATGTCTTTGCGAAGACTGGGTCTCCAGAACTGCACGCAGTACTCAGATGAGGTCTCACCAGCTGTCTGTACAGAGGGATAATAATCTCCTGTTTTCTACTGGTGATGCCTCTCCCTATGCATCCCAGTATCCCCAGCCCTCCTTGCTGCCCTCTCACATTGCTTGTCCACCTTTAGGTCATCTGATATGACTACCCCCAGGTCCCTTTCCATTTTGTTGTTGTTAGTATCTCACCCCATTGTGTACTCTTCCCTGGGTTTTGTTTCCCAGGTGCATTACCTTGTACTTCTTAGCATTGAATCTAAGCTGCCATACATTTGACCCTCCTCTAACCTTGCCAAGTCCCTTCTCATCCTTTCCACCCCACCTTGTGCATCAACTCTGTTGCAGATCTTTGTGTCATCTGCAAAGAGACATACTTTTCCTTCCAGTCCCTCTGCAATGTCGCTTATAAAAACATTGAAGAGGACCGGTCCTAATACTGAACCCTGCAGTATCCCATTAGTAACCCCCCCTTTCTTCAGAGTGGACTCCATTAACTATTACTCTCTGTGTCCTATTCTCCAGCCAGTTCTTTACCCAGGCTGTCATCTTGGGACCCACTCCCAGGCTAGCTAACTTGTATATTAATCTTTTGTGTGGGACTGTGTCAAATGCCTTGCTAAAGTCTAGGTAGGACATGTCCACAGCCCCTCCCTGATCTACTACTTTGGTCACCTAGTCAAAGAAATCTATCAGATTTGTCTGGCATGACCTTCCTGCTGTGAATCCATGCTGCCTTGGGTCCTGTGCCCCTCTGGCCTCTAGATACTCAACAATTCTTTCCTTCACAAGTGATTCCATCATTTTCCCTACCACTGAGGTTAAACTAACAGGTCTGTAGTGTCCTGCTTCTGCCTTGCTCCCACTTTTGTGAAGGGGAATCACATTTGCCCTCCTCCAGTCCTCGGGTACCACCCCATCCTCCCATGATTTGTTAAACAGGGTAGTCAGTGGTGTCACTAATTCCACCCTTAGTTCTTTTAGAATTCTGGGATGAATCCCATCGGGCCCCATTGCTTTGTCCACCTTCAGTTTTAAGAGTTCTTTAGAACCCTTTCTTCTGTAAATGGGCTGGTATCAACTTCTGTATCCAGAGTGTTTCTACTGTTTGTTTTAGGTACTCTCCCCTTCCTTTGTAAATATTGAGCAAAATATTTGTTTAGTATCTCTGCCTTTTCATAGTCACCCTCTGCCCACCCTCCTCCCCTTTATTAAGCCTCATTATCCCTCCTTGGTCTTCCTTTGCTCCTGATGTACCTATAAAAGGTTTTATCCCCCTTCTTAACTGAGTTGGCTATCTTTTCCTCGGTTTGGGCCTTTGCTGTTCTGACTGCCTTCCCAGCTTCCTTTTGCTTTAACTGATACAGTTCTCTGTTCTGCTCCTTCTGTGATTCGTTGTACTTCCTGAATGCTTTCTTTTTCTCTTGAACCTTCACTGTCATTTCCTTTGAGAACCATAATGGTTTCTTACATCGTTTCGTTTTGTTTATTTGCTTCACACAAAGGCTTGTTACCTCTGTGATGGCAGTTTTATTATTCCCCATTGTTCTTCCACCCCTCCTTCCTGCCCATTTGCTAGTGCATTCCTTAGGCACTCACCCATTTTGGCAAAGTCAGCCTCCTAAAGTCCAGTACCTTTGCCTTTGTATGGCTTGACTCTTGCTGTGTTTATTGTGAACCATACTGTTCGTGGTCGCTAGTTCCCAGATGGCTACCCACTTCTATATCTGTGATCCTCTCTTCATCTCCATTTGAGAGAACCAGGTCTAAGATTGCTCCCCTTCGAGTGGGCTTCGATACTAGTTGTCTAAGGCATGCCCCCTGTAGGGCATCTAGAATAACCCCACTCTTTGAAGTGGCTACTGCAACTGCACTCCAGTTAACATCTGGCATATTCAGATCACCCATCAGCAATATCTCCCCTTTTTCTGCCATACTAAGTATACTTTCTATCACTTCCTTGTCCATTTCCTCCCCCTGAGAAGGGGGTCTGTATACAACCCCTGTGCAGATTGTGGTGCCATTGCTGGTCTCCAAATTTACCCACAGTGCTTCTTCTCCTCCCTGTTTTCCCTTTTGTTCTGTTGCTTTGATTCCTTCCCTTATGTAAAGAGCTACTCCTCCTCCTCCTCTTTTACCCTCTCTGTCCCTCCTGTAGATAGTATATCCTGGTATGTTTACGTCCCAGTCATGGTTTTGTGTGTACCATGTTTCTGTGACTGCCACGATATCCAGATGTTCCTCCTCCATCAAGGCCACTAATTCAGGAAGCTTGTTACTCAGACTACGGGCATTGGTACTCATTGCTTTCCATTTTTTGATGGTGTTACCTTCTGTTGCAGCATCCCCCACTGACCTTTCTACCTCGGTCTTTTTCTCATTTAGTACCCTGTTTTGTAGGGAGAGGCTGGGATTTTCCTGCTGCTTATCAGTGCCTCCCCCCTTGACTAGTTTAAAAGCTTGCCAATGAAGCATTTAAACCGATTGCTCAAAAGACTTGTTCCTTCCTGGACAGATGCAGACCATCCTGCAGTATAGGCTGGTGTCCTCCAGGTGGAACCCCAGCCCCAATGAAGCCAAACCCTGTGCTCCACACCATTTTTTTCAACCATTCATTAAACTGCATGGTGCAGTACCCTTGCCTCAGTCATGCCATTGACAGGCAGCACCTCTGAGAAGGATACTGTGTGTGCTACTTGTCTTAGGCCCCTCCCCAGTTCTACAAAGTCCTTCTGCACTGCTCTAATCTCATGTTGAGCCAAGTCATTTGTCCCTAGGTGGACAATGACGTCCAGCTCAGACTCCCGTGCAGCTGTTCTCGTGATCCTGAGGATGCACTTCCTGTCCCTCCAAGCCTTGTGACTTGCATCTCTTCTGACTGTATACCATTTATCACCACTCTCTGTTTTCTGCCCACCAACCAGTTTGCCACCCAGTTAACCAACTTCTGACCCACCCTGAGCCTACCCAGCTTATTAATCAATCTTCTATGTGGAACAGTATCGAAAGCTTTGCTGAAGTCAAGGTAGGCGACATCAATTGCTCCCCCTTGGTCCACCACTCTGGTTACCCAGTCAAAGAAATCTATGAGATTAGTCTGACAGGGCCTTCCTGTTGTAAACCCACACTGTCTTGGATCCTGTGCTACTATGAATTCCAGGTGTTGCACTACCCTTTCCTTAAGGGGTGCCTCCATAATCTTGCCCACTACTGATGTAAGACTGACCGGTCTGTAGTTCCCTGCCTCCTCCCTGCTACCACTCTTGTAGAGTGGGATCACATGAGCCCTTCTCCAGTCTTCTGGGACATCTCCTGTCCTCAGAGGCTCACTAAACAGTTCCGATAATGGCTTTGCTAGTTCCAACCTTAGCTCCTTTAGTACCCTGGGATGTATGTCATCAGGTCCCATTGCATTGTCCACCCTGAGCTTAGTGAGCTCTTGTAGGACCCTTTCTTTTGTGAAGGGACTAATGCACACACACCCCCTCGCCGTGTCCACGGTGCTGAGCTGTGGGCCCTGCCCTACCTTCTCTTCAGTAAATGCTGAGCAGAGGTATCTATTTAGGATAGATGCTTTTCCTTGGTCCTTCTCCACACACTCCCCCTTATCCCCTTTGATCTTATCAATACCCACTCTGGACTTTCTCCTTTCTCTAATGTATCTATAGAAAGTCGTGTCCCCTTCTTTTACTATTCATGCTAGTGTTTCCTCAGTTTGGGCCTTTGCCTGCCTTACTGCATACCCTGCTTCCCTTAGGGAAGTTTGGTATACCTCCCTAACTTTGTCCTGCTACGTTCCCTTATATTTCCTGAAGGCCATCCTTTTGGCTCTGACCTTTTCTGCTACTGTTTTTGAGAACCAAAGTGGTTTCCTCCTTCTTTTGCTCTTCTCTCTAACACAATAACACAAGGCCCAGCCCTCGTGCTCAAACATTTTGTGATGGCTAAGTCTGAATAGCACAGGTGTGCTCCATGTAAATAATTTGGGGGGGGGGGCATTTTTTTTACTTAAGAGATGCTTTTTTCATCCATAAAGGCCTGTTTAGCTCTAATCAAATACACCGCTGAACTCATAAGAGACTCGTTAGTTGAGTGGTGCCATTGGTTAAAACTAAACGGACCTCTAAAACATGAACAAATTTAAGTTAACAACTGTCCCCATTAACTTCAATGGTGAGTGCTCCCATGCTGTCCAAACTTAAGACATCACAAAATGGCTAAGCGGAGGGTCATTACCATGGGAAGTGGAAGGGATCGGGCAGATGGCTCCTTTGAGCTAAACTAAAATCCCTTTCCTTCCTTGTGGCACGGTATTAAAACTTATGGCAATTTAACTGCTGGATTCCCATGAAAGTAAGACAGGTTCATGGATTTTTTCAGCGTACCTAAATTGGTGCTCACTAATGTAAGTAATATAAAACTCAAAAAAAACATGACTGCTACAGCACAACAATATACCACAGACACACTGGGGCTTGACTTCAGTATGGTTTACCTCCTTTAGAGCATCAGACAGACTGAAAGGTGGCTGAGTGTGTGGCCGCAGCTCCTGCTGAACTGATGAGATCCAAGTTTGGCACTGCTGTAAGGTGTCCTGATGACTGATGTGCTTCTGGAGTTCTCCTTCCAAACTTTGGTACACCTAGAAAAGAGGACATCACATGGACATTTGCTTCCCCTGCTTTAAATGTGCACCCTGATACCAACAGTGAAGAAACACTCCACAACCTGTTGTCAATGGATACATTTTGTTGCAGTCCAAGACAAACTACCAAATTTCACATGCATTCCCTGTCTCCAGCACTAGAGTTCATAAACTGCCTACTGACGTGCAAACTACAAAACAACAGCAAAGTTCAAGCTGCACAAGTGTACTGGAGAAAAATGGAGGATAAAACCAGTAACGGAAAAAACGAGACCAGCAGACCTTTTAAATTCTGTAACAGCACCTCACAAAATCATGACAGTCAAAAGGAAGACACGTTTGCCAAAATCTGTTGGCATCTAGAACGGTATTTGCTTATAAGCCGTTTTCTTTTTTCTTGGTTGGCTACTAACAATGTATTTGGAAGACTTGTTTTTGGGTGATACAACTACATTACATGGAAATGTCAACGTGAAATTTTAACAAGTGTCCTCTGGTGCTGATTGCACCCTAGTGGGTGTTCCACAGGGTTTTATATTGGGTCTGTTTGTATGCTCAAACTACATAAACATTCTACCCCTCTTTATTTCCTCCTTTGTCTCCTTACTGTATACAGATGACCTCATCCTCTTGTATAGCTCAAAGTGTATCAGCAATCTGAATCGACAGACTAACATGGGTTTCCATTCCCTTCTATGCTGACTAGTACTAAATAAACTAGTCTTAAATGCTAACACAACTCAGACTATGTTGCTTGGATCAGCCACAAAACTGGTGGTTTTGATAAATTACAAATCTCTTGCAATGATAGCGCACTGAGTCGACTGACACTTTTAATATCTGGGTGCTACACTTGATCCTACTCAAGTTCTCTCAACTTGTAAATGCTGGCTGTAAGTCTTTAATTCTAAGCTTGGCCTTGTATGCAGTGGCGGCTCTACACCAGGGCCTGCCAGGGCACGTACCCTGGTAAACAAATGCTGTGCCCCAGTTGGTGCCCCATATGGTGCAGAGCTTCCCCCATAGTAACCATGTATCAGTGCCCTGGCTGCCATCTGTTGTGCCCCAGCTGTGCCCTGGTAACCATTTGTGGCTAGAGCCGCTAGTGCTTGTATGTAGGGTCAGGCACAGTCTGACTCCTAATACTTGTGTGATGATAGCTCAAGGCATTCTATTACTGAAAATGAAACTATGGCTAACCTATTTCACCTCATCTAAAACTAACTTGAAATGGTGGGATGTAACTTATAATGATAAATATCAATTTGCTCTGGCTACCACTCTCCCGATTCATCACTGCTTACTCTACTCTGACCTGGGTTGTCTCTTCCCAGCTGTGATACACACCTTTAACCTTGGATACATTATTTATAAAATACTTCCCCCAAAACATATTCCTTCTCAGCCAGACTTGGCATTGTCCTGTACCTACACCATCACATCTCTTGATCATTCGGTACTGTCACCCTCAAAGTGCATTCAAAAAATGGAAGGAGGACTTAATTTTTCCTTTTTTGTAACTAAACTCAAACTCTCCTCCACTGAGAATTCTTAGTACCTCTATACTCATCAACTGTTCAAATCTGAGTTAAAGAAGAATTTATTACTGGAAAACTCCTGCTCCTGTTCCTAATCAGTAACTATGACTATGTCTTTCTAAAGCAGTCATATTTTTATGTTGCTTGCACGCATGTGCAAAAAACATAGTGCCATCATCCGAGTTTTTGGAGGTGTGCCACCCATCTTCCAATTCAGTCAGTGTGTTGCAGGCGCAGCCCCAGTTCCCCAATCACTGCTGCAGCTGTCTATGACAGCAGTTGAAAATGCAGTGGTCATACAGTTGAAAGGAGCACTCTGCTTCAGTGAGCAGAGGCTCTCCCCCACACATGCAAACGACATGCCCTGCGTGCTGATCAGCGCACACTGTGATGGCCGGCCACGGGTACCCAACCCCGCCGGTTCCACGCCACCCCCACAAAGTTAAACCTGGTGCCACGCTGGGAGCCTGCCCAGCGTGGCAAAACTGTTATAGCTGACGGGTGCCCAATCCCGCCAGCCCTCAGCTGCACGCCCCTGGCCTCAAGCTCCTAGTTGCCACGCTGGGAGCCCACCCAGCATGGCAAAGCTTGTTCTAGCCAACGGGGTGCCCAATGCCCTGCGGCTCCACGGCTGCAAGCCCCCAAAGCTTTCAGGTGCCACGCTGGGAGCCCACCCAGCGTGGCAAAGCTTGTTACGGCCGATCAGGCTGCAATCCCCGCTGGCTCCAACCCCCAAACAGCTCTTTCGAGCTGCCACGCCTGGGAGCCCACCCCAGCGTGGCAAACATCCCAAGGCCATCTTAATAAAAAAAAATAAACCTGTAAACAAAAAGGTCCCTCATAGTCTCCCTGCCCCCACAACCCGCACCCACCCACTGCGCACCCTGCCTCCCCACACCCCCCTTCACCCCATACTTACCTCCAGACCTTGATGCGACAATCTTCGGTGGACCGGGAACACGTCTGCACTCTTCAAAGCCGACCACGAACTGAGGAAATGCCGGTAAGCTGTATAATGTAATGAATAGGGCTTTTTCAACTTTGTTGCATATTTCAGGCATTTTTGGGAATTTTGGGCCCAAATTTTCAACATGGGATTTTTAGGACCTCTCCTCATGAATTCTTGCACTGTCATGACGTTAATCGGGCCTGAAGGGTGATTTCACGGTCACTGCATGAAATCACCTTTCGGGACCAATTAACGAAACGACACTACCAGTGTTCATAAGGTGGGCTCTCAAAAAGTCTATGTTGAAAATTTGGTGAAAAAATCTCAGAAATGACTGTTTTACTTAGCTTGCTGCCCGCAGTCCCTCACGACGCTCATAAGTTTGTGAATTTTCAATATTTTCACCCAGATTTTCAACATTACCATTTTACCACACCTCCTTTGAGCAGTACAGCTGTCATTTTTCACATCTCACCCAAATCGTGTTTCCGCCTCGTGGCGCACAATGGTGCAGTCGGTGTAGAAATCAATGTATGGGACACATTAAGAAAATCACAGTGACACTGTTCATGAGCAGAGGTCTTAAATGGCTATGTTGAAAATTTGGTGAAAAATTCCTAAAATGACTTTTACGCCGCAGCATTGCATAGTTCCACGCACGCCTGCTAAGTTCACAAATTTTCAATATTTTCACCCAGATTTTCAACATTGCCATTTTAACACACCTCCTTATGAGCAGTACAGCTGTCATTTTTCACATCTCGCCTAAACGTGTTTCCGCCTCATATGTAGTGTACAATGGCGAGTCGGTGTGCTAAAATCAATGTATGGGACACATTAAGAAAATCACAGTGACACTGTTCATGAGCTGAGGTGTTAAAATGGCTATGTTGAAAATTTGGTGAAAAAAAATCCTAAAAATGACTGTTTTACGAGCGTGCATTTCACAGTTCCTACCCACGCTCGTAAGTTCGCAAATTTTTAATATTTGCACTCCAGATTTTCAACATTGTCATTTTATCACACCTCCTTATGGGCAGTACAGCTGTCATTTTTCACATGTCACCCAAAATGTGTTTCTGTGCATGTAGCGCACCCAATGGTGCAGTCAGTGTGCGCAATCAATGTTTGGGACAGATTAAAAAAAATCACAGTGACACTGTTCATGAGCAGAGGTCTTAAAATGGCTATGTTGAACATTTGGTGAATAAATTCCCTTCAGCCATTCTGCAGTGTTTCTAATGAAGACCCTGCAGCACCCCACTGGTCACCCCCTCTCCCTAGACTGCACCCCATTTACCACCACTCTCTGCCTCCTGTCTGTTAGCCAGTTTCTAACTCAGTTTACCACCCTTTCCCCATACCCAGCTTACCCAGCTAGTTTATCAGCCTCCTATGTGGGATGGTGTCAAAGGCTTTGCTGAAATCAAGGTAAGCGTTGTCCACTGCCCCACCCTGATTCACTTTCTTTGTCACCAAGTCAAAGAAATCAACCAGATTTGTCTGCCATGATGTCCCCACTGTGAATCCATGTTGTCTATGGTCCTGGGCTCTGATGGCTTCTAGATGCCCCACTATCCTTTCTTTAAGCAATGCCTTCATGATCTTCCTCACTACTGAGGTGAGGCTGAACAGCCTGTTGTTCCCTGCCTCCTCCCTGCTGCTGCATTTGTGTAGAGGGACCACATGTGCCCTCCTCCAATTCACTCATGTTGAATGACTCAGTGAACATGGCTGCCAGAGGTACTGCTATCTCCCTTCTCTTAATATCCTTGGGTGTATGCCATCTGGTTCCATTGCTTTGTCCACCTTCAATTTAGTGAGCTCCTGCAGGACTCTCTTGCCTTTGAATGGACTATTGTTCACCTCTTCACCCCCTTGGCAACTGCTGTACTGCTGTGGCCCTTGCCCCTCCCACTCTTCTGTGAACACTAAGCAGAACGACACAGTGGATGACTTGGGAGGAAGGCATGGAACTATCACTTCCAAATACCTAAACAGCACATACAAGCAAGCAACATTTGGCATTGACAAATGCTTGTTTGATTGGTATTAAAAGAGCAGCTTCATAGCTGTTGAGTTGCCGCTCCCCCAAGCATATCCAATACCTCACCTGTCCCAGAACTGAATGTCAATAACATTTCCTTTATTTTCAGCAACTGTTAAAAGTTCTATCACTTGTAAACTTCTCACAGTCAAAAATGGAGTTTGATATGTTGTTTTTTTTGGGGCAACTCAGCACCTGCTCTTTAAAGCTTTGTATTCTCAGTATAAATTATAATAATATTGTTGCTTAACTTGTATTTATGTACATATTAGTGTGTAGCTGTTGTTGTTATACATATATACATTAATTTTGTAACTGTTGTGTTGCAACATATCACTGCTTTTACCATGTTTGTTTATACTGTCACCTATCCACATCTTTTGCCTATTGTAACCTCCGGGGTCATGCATGAAAATAGACAATTCCTGTCTAGTGTACTTACCTGGTCATCATAAACCAAATAACAGGTTACTCACCTGTAATAGTAGTTCTAGAGTGGTATAGTACAGTTATGTAAGAACTTACCGTAACAGTAGATCTTAGAGAGGAGCTCTTGCAGCAGACTATAACCATTAGGACCCACCGGAAAAATTCTCAGCTAGCAGTACTCAGTGGGGACCGCCCCCCCAACATCGGCTACCCTGATGTCAGCCATGGCATAAATGGGGGCGGACCCAGCTCCACCCCAGTTCCCCTGCCAAGACCCGCGAATGGGCCCTGACGAGAGAAAGAAGTGAAGCCTTTAGATGATGTTCTGTACACCTCATTTGGGGGATGGAGGACAGGAAAGCAGTGCCTGCTGCAAGAGCTCCTCTTAAAGATCTACTGTTATGGTAAGTTCTTATGTAACTGTACTATCTTACTTCAAGTGGGAGCTCTTGCAGCAGGCTATAACCATTAGGACTGAATCCCAAGCAGTCCCGTGCCAAGGAGGTGCCTAACCCCGGAAGGTAGAAAGATGGGATGATGCTGGAAAACAGCAAGTCATGAAAGAAGTCACTGAAGAACTGCCAGGACGAAGCCGGCATGGCATCTGGATGCAATGTCTAGGCTATAGTGCTTCACGAAAGTGTGCACAGTATTCCAGGTGGCAACCACACATATGTCTCTGATAGAGACATTCTTCAATGCGGCAAAGAAAGCCGAGACTCCCTGGTGGAGTGACCCCTAACTTGGCTTGGAAGGGGTTTATTGTGCTTGTCATAGCAAAACACAATGCAGTGGACAAGCCACTTTAAAATAGTCTGCTTAGACACTGGGTTGTCCAAGTGTTGTGTCGCGAAAGCCACAAACAGTTGCTCTGATTTACAGTGTGCAACTGTGCACTTAAGTTAGTACCTCAGTGCCCTGTGAACATCCTGAGTGTGAAGGACAGCTTCTCCCATTGGTGGGAGAAGAAAATTAAACTGGAAGGTCAACTGACTGGTTGATGGTCAATTCCGAGACCACTTTAAGAAGGAACTTAGGATTCGTTCTGAGGGAACCCTTTCCCTATGAAAAATTAAATATGGCTCTTTATACATCAGAGCCTGGAGCTCAGAAACTCTTCGAGCTGAGGTAACAGCAACTAAAAAACAAACCTTCCAGGACAGATAACGCAGCTCACAGTCAGCCGCTGATTCAAAGGGGGAGAAGGGTGAGCTTCTCCAACACAAACAGGAGGTCCTAGGGTGGGATAGGATCCTTAATGGGAGGTCTCATATGTAGAATCCCTCGTAAACGGTGCAGGCCACATCCAGTTGGGCTAAAGATTTGTCTCCCAACAGGGCGTGATATGCAGAAATGGCCCACATGTGCACCTTTATCGAAGAGTAGTTCAAGCCTTGTTGATATAAGGAGAGGAGATACTGTAATGCTGAGTTCACTGGACAGATGAGGGGGTCAAGACAGTGAGACAACGCCCATAAGCAGAAGCGCTTCCACTTCATAGCATAAGTGAAGTGAGTAGAGGGTTTCCTTGCTGAGACAAGGACATCTGCTATCTCCTGGGAGACCCCGTACCTGGACTTTGCTATGTCTGTAGGAGCCAAGCAAGAAGGTGCAAAGATCTGAGATCAGGATGGACCAGTGAACCCTGATCCTGGGACAGTAACTGCGAGTATATTGGTAGTGGAATTGGAGGTTCTGAGGACAACTGCTGAAGCAGTGTGAACCAAATCTGCTGAGGCCACAATGGGGCGATTAAAATCATCCGGGCCCCTTCGGCCCATATCTTCACTAGAACTCTCTGAATGAGAGGGAAGGCATAAAGAAACCTCCCTGCCCAACAAAGGGACAACGTGTCTGGCCAGAAAACACCAGGTGCAGGCTCTCGTGAGCAAAAAATTGGCAGTTTGGCATTGCGCAGGGACGCAAAGAGGTCCAGATCTAGTCAACCCTATGTGTTTAAGAGCTGGTCTGCTACTAACTGCAGTAGCTCCCACTCATGCGCCTTGGACTGAGACCTGCTTAGGCTGTCTGCCAAGTCATTTAGGACACCTGGAACATGCACTGCGGACAGAGAGATGCGCTGCTCCAGCACCCAATACCAGACTCTCATCGCCTCCCTGCACAGCGGGTAGGAATGGGTGCCCCCTTGCTTGTTGATGTAGAAGATGACCGCCATGTTGTCCGTCTGAACAAGGAGAGAGCCTGGGACAAGGTTCTCTTGAAAAGCATGCAGTGCATTGAGGGCCGCTAGCAGTTCCAGAACATTGATATGGAGGTGGCACTCCATAGGGGTCCAGATCCCTTGTGTTTGGCGGGCTCTTAGGTGCACCCCAACCCAAATCTGATGCATCCATCATTAGAGTCTGATTTGGGGTCTCCTGATGGAAAGGGACCCCTTTCTCTAAATTAGAGAGTCCAGCCACCAAAGTAGTACCCTCTTGACCGGCTCTGTGACCTTGACCATGTGGTCTAGGTCACCTGAGCCTTGATCCCACTACACCCTGAGCATCCATTGTGGGATTATCATATCGAGGTGAGCCAGAGGAGTGACAGGAATGGTCGCCACCATGTGCCCCTGAAGTCTGAGGAAGGTCCTGGCCTGGACCTGAGGGGTTACAAGGACTGATCTGGCAATCTCCTGCAAGCGATCGTGCCTCTCTAGGGGTAGATGAGGCATGCCCTGGACCGAATCTAGGACCGCCCCTATGAAGACGAGTCTTTGGCTGGGCTCTGGGGAAGACTTTGGGAGGTTCAGGGTGATCCCCACCTCTCGGAATAGAGTAAAGGTGTCCCCAAGAGCCTGAAGGAGGCGCATCCTTGATGGGGCTGCAAACAGCCAATCATTGAGGTAAGGGAAGACATAATGTCCCTGGCGCCTTAGAGCCACAGCCACCACTGCCAAGCATTTGGTGAAGACTCGAGGAGCGGAAGAGAGGCCAAATGGGAGAACCCGAAACTGATAATGTGCCCCCTGGAAGTGGAACCTCAGGTACTTCCTGTGGGGACCCCTATGTGCATGTATGCACCTTGCATGTCTAGAGAACAGAGCCAGTCTCCCTGGTGCAGCAGATGAATAAGCCCTGGAAGGGTCACCATCCGGAACCATCGGTATTTTATATCGTTGTTTAGAGAGCTGAGGTCCAGAATGGGAAGAAGATCCTGTGTGTCTTCTTTGGGACAAGAAAGAAATGGGAGTAATATCCCTTTCCCTATTGCTGCAGAGGTACTGGTTCTACAGCCCTTTTCCACAACAGGGTCTGAATCTCTCCTTCTATGAGAGGAATGTGAGAAGGAGGATATCTTGAGGACCTTGTTGGAGTTTCTGGGGGAATCTCGGTGAACTCCAGCGTATGTCCGCTCCTGAAAATATCTAGGACCCACTGGTCCACAGTTATTGAGTTCCAACCCTTCAGGTGAAGGGAGAAGCGACCCCCTACTGCCTCCCCTGGTACCTCCTCTTCCAGAGGAGGGGTCGGAAGGGAGTCATTGGGCTGAGCCGGAAGTGGGCAGAGAGGCTTGGGAGGACTTGGGGCCATGAAAAGGAGCGCCTCCAGGCTGCTGGTTGCTGGCTCTCCTTTTGAAGCCAACCCTCTGGCCTTGTTGGTTGCCATGGGCTTGGGCACCTGAGGACTTCCGAAATGGCCACTGTCTCGCTCTCTTCTGGTCCCCTCTGTACATTTGCCGGATGGACCAGATAGATTTACCTGACTCCCCCGGAGATGAGAGATAAATGACTCTGTCTCCTGCCCGAAAAGGACAGAACCCTGGAACGGAAGGTCCTGGATTCAGGACTGCAGATCCTGGTGAAAGCCAGAGACCGTCAACCAGGTGTGGCGCTACAGGCAGACACCTGACACTGCCACTCTGGCCACTGTATCTGCGGTGTCATACAAGGCATGGAGAATGTGCATACCTATGTCCGAGCCTGACTTGAGGATGTCCAGGAGCTCCATCTTTTGTGCGGAGTCTGGCAAGGCAGTAGCTAGCTCATGCACTCGCTCCCATAATGCATTCTGGTACTGGACCATATGTGTGAGGAAGTTGAGAGACCTAATGGAGCAGGTGGAAGCAGAGCAGACCTTCTTGCCCACCTGGTCCAAGTAGTGGGATTCTGGGTCAGGAGGCTGGGAGCGTAGGTGCTTGGGTTGCTTGGATTTGTCGTGGGCAGCTGTAATCACCAATGAGTCCACCTGAGGGTGATCTGCCAGGAATGGTTCGGCCCTCAGGGCTCTATACAGCCTGTCTGACTTCTTCAGAAATGCCAGGACTGAGGCTGGATGCTTTCAAGTGATCCTGGTGAGATGCTGGAAAGTATCCACTAAAGGAGGCACCACTAGAGGTTTGGGCTCCTTCTCCTCAGGTATTTGGCCAGTTGATGGTGTTCCAGGTCCAGGTCTTCCATTTCCCACTTGTTAGAAGCCTGGATGTGCCTCACGACATCCATGAAGGTCAGATCTTCAGGAGATGAGTGGGGTTGGTCCTGCTCTCCTGGGGAGCCCCCGACTCTCAAGAGGGACGAGGAGGTAGATGGCATAGATGACCTGCTACTGGGCCTTGAATGACCTGAGCTGTGTCTTGGACTCCCCTCATTTGAACATCGCTAGTTGCTGGACCGACGTCGGTCCAAAGACTGGCGTCAGTTACAGGACCGACGACGGAGCAACGACCAACGTTGGTCCAGGGACCAACGTCGGGAGTGGGAGCAGGCCTGTCTAGAAGAGTGGGACTGGCTCCTGGACCAGGGATGCAACCGGCGATGGCTACTCACTCATGAGGGGTGCCGACAATGGTCCTCAGATTGAAATCGGGAATGAACCTTGGAGGGCGGGTGCGGCAGCGGCCACTCGGGGTCTTCCACGCGGAAGGAGCGGGGAGGTCCTCGGGTTTAGTGTTGTCTGGTTGGTTAGATGGGTCCAGCTTCAGTGAAGACTGTTCTTTCTTGACCTGACTCCACCAGAAGGTGAACAGTTTCTGCAGTTGGTCCTTGGAAAAGACCATGGCCGCAGTCCCTGGAAAAGGAGGCGGTGAAGCCGGATCAGGCAGGTCAGGGAAGGGTGAACCTCCCTCTGATATTGGTGAGGCAGAAGACTTAGGGGTCCCCGAGGTTGCTCTTGCCGTAGGGTCTTCCACCACAACCACCTCTACCGGCGTCTGTATGGGGGCCAGCATTGGTACCATTGGAGTTGGTGCCGGGGTGATTTTCTCACCCGGTGGTTTGCCTGAGTCGGGCGAAGCTGAGACCTTCCTAGGCAAGGCCGTAGCTTGTGCCAAGGGGATCTGGGGGTTAATCCGAAGGGGAGTCACCTTAGGTTTGGGCTTATCCTCCGATGTTCCTGCCTTGGCTGGTGCCGTTTTTTTTGCAGGAGGGGACAGCATCTTGGAGCCTTCTGGGTGCTTCTCTGAGCCCGAGGAGGGAGAGCCCTTCCTATGGGATGAGTGGAAGTGGGGCCGAGACCGGGAGCGATAATGGAACTGTCTACGATCCTTTTCGCAGGAGCACTTACCGGATTTGTCCCGATGCTTGCCGCCTTTTTCCCCTGAGGTATGCAGAACATCCATGTTCTTTTCAAGAAGGTGGGCCTTTAGAGCCTTCAAGCACCTGATTCTTGTCCTGCTGGTAAACCTCTGGCAGATGGAGCAGGACACGCTGTCATAGTCTGGGCCCGAGCAAAAAACACACTCGGTGTGGCCGTCTTGAGATGGGATTTGGCGGCCACAGTGACACTTATTCTTCTTGGGCTAGGAGTAGACCGACGACGGCGACATGCACCGGACT
This sequence comes from Neoceratodus forsteri, assembly GCA_016271365.2. Lineage (NCBI taxonomy): Eukaryota > Metazoa > Chordata > Ceratodontiformes > Ceratodontidae > Neoceratodus > Neoceratodus forsteri. The sequence continues at coordinate 1,073,149,430 of CM057450.1, forward strand.
GGAGTCGGAGGTCAAAGTGCTGGAAACAATGTCGAAAACATGACGAAAAAATTGAATAAACTTCGAGAAAAACTCTTCTTTTTGCTGGGCTGGATAGTCTGAACTTCCCCAACATGAGTAGGTCGCAGCGGGAAAAGAACTAGGCTGAAGCTGGGTATGCCCCCTTTTATACCATGGCCAACGTTGGGGTGGAGCCGACATCGGGAGGCCATCCCTGCTGGGTACTGCTATCTGAGAATTTTTCCGGTGGGTCCTAATGCCTGCAGCATTAGTCCTAATGGTTATAGCCTGCTGCAAGAGCTCCCACTTGAAGTAAGATCTGATGTTCATCCACACTTCTGGCAGTGTCCTTTCCCTTTAAGAGCTTGCTGGAAAGTTTTCAAGCTGGCTCCTCCCCCCCACCCAGGTGGTAACTCCCTTGGCTCCACCCCAGGATGCCAGATCTTGCTCGCTGGAAGCAGAAGTGCGCGCCCAAGTCTGGGGAGGTTGGGTGGGTTCGTGTGGATGAACATCATATGTCACTCCTAAAACTACTGTTACAGGTAAGTAACCTGTTTTTCCATGGACGTGGATATGACGTTCTATCCACATTTCTAGCAGACTCCTAGCAGTTCTCTGGGAGGAGGAAGGCAAGGCACACACCCCCTACTTAGGGAACAGAGATTGGAGAACTGAGACCCCAAAACCAGCATCCCAGCTTGACTCTAGGTCAATGTGGTAATGGGAAATGAGGGTGCGTGCTGACCTCCAGGTAGCAGCCCTGTAGATTACCTGGATAGGGATGTCCCTGGAAATGGCCATCGATGCAGCGGTATGGCTGGTGGAATGAGCACTTAGCCCTCCGGGAGGCTCCCTACCTGCCAGCCTATAGCAGAGACCAATGCAGGATGTGATCCACCTGCCAATCGTCTGCTTGGCTGCAGGTCTGCCACGTGCAGCTTCAGCATAGGTGGCAAACAGCTGGCGAACCTCTCCTTGAACTCCAGCTGTGTGCTCCTTAGAATAAGCGAGCACTAGCCTCAGGTCCAGGGTATGGAGCCTGTGCTCGGCTTCCGAGGAGTGAATGGTGAAGTACACCGGGAGATTAATCACCTGGTTAAGGTGAAACTCTGACACAACCTTTGGGAGGAACTTCAGGTTGGGGTGCAGGACAACCTTATCCCTGTGGAAGACCAAGTAAGGAGACTCCACCGAAAGCACCTGGAGCTCACTGATCCTTCTGGCTGATGTGATAGCCACCAAGAAGTCAGTCTTCCATGACAGGTGAGACATGTCACACCTGTGTATCATTTCAAATGGCTTGCCCATGAGCTGTGCCAAAACCAGCAACAAGTCCCACGGTGGTGGTGGTGGTTAATGCACCAGAGGGGAAATGTGGTAGAGGCCCTCGAAGAGGTGCCAGACCACCTTCCCCTGTGCCACTGACTGCTGACCAGCCCATGCATGGTAAGCAGAGATGGCTGCCAGGTGCCATTTAAGGGTCATCGACCGAAGGCCCGACTGAGAGAAGGACCAGAGGTAATCGAGAATGCTAGCCACTAGACAGGACAAAGGGTCCAACCCCTTGCCCTGACACCAAATGGAGAATCTCTTCCATCTGAAGGCATAGCACCTCCTAGTTGACTCCTTTTGATATGCCTTCACCACAATGAAGACAGCTTTGGAGAGACCCAAAGCTTGGAACTCTAGCCACTCAGGAACCAGACTGTCAGGTTCAAGGATTGAAGGTCCAGGTAGAGTACCTTCCCCCAGAGAGATGGAAAGCAGGTCCAGGTGTAAGGGAAGATGCCTCAGCATGGGGTCATTATGCTGCATGGCAGAATGCCATGCGGCACAATCGTGTTGCGCAATTTCCTGTAGTTCTTTGTTCGGTGGGGGGCTCCACCCCCCACACTCCCTGTTATGGGAGGCTGCGCCCCCAGAACCTCCCCACTAAAGATCCCAACTCTGGGGGGGTCCAACTTGGAGAGCGCACAGGTCCAGGTTTCACCATAATGCTGTATGCTGTTAAGCATACGACATTATGACCCGGTGCGAGACGCCTCTGGAGCTTGCTGCTGAGGCTGAGGAGATCGAGGTACCAGAACTGGTGTGGCCAGTCCGGAGCCACCAGGATCATCTGTGCCTTGTCCCTCCTGGCCTTGAGAAGCACCTTGTGGATCAAGGGAAGAGGAGGGATGGCATAGTAGAGGCCTGGGGTTCAGGGCCTCGAGAAGGCATCCCCCTGCAGTGTTCCCTGCTGAGGGGGTTGGCACAAAACAGCCTCAACTTTGCTTTCTCCCCTGGAGGTGAACAGGTCCACCTGAGGGGTGCCTCACTGAGAGAACAGACTGAGAACTACCTCTGGGTGGACAGACCACTCGTGAGATGCCTCGCCCACCCGGCTGAGGGCATCTGCCAGCTGACAGGAGGCTACTGCCACATGGATGGCTAGGAGATCTGCCTCCAGGCTGCGCACGAGGGTCCAGACATGGAGAGCTTCCTTGCATAATGGCAGGGAATGCATCCCGCCCTGTTTGTTGAGGTAGTACATGGCTGTGGTGTTGTCCATCTGGACTTAGACCACCTGAGCCCCAAATGCATGGAATGAATGCAGTCAGGGCTAGCTGAACTGCCTGGAGCTCCAGCAGGTTGATGTAGCATCGGGACTCCTCGGTGGTCCAGAGCCCACGGACTCTGTGTTCCCCCAGGTAGGCACCCCAGCCCATGAGAGAGGCACTGGTCATCAGGATGACTGTCAGCTATTGGTGGACAAACAGGATACCTTCCTGCAGATGTGCTGGGACTAACCACTGGATGGCATCCCACATCCTCTGGGTCACTGTGACCAGCCGGTCGAAGTGACTCTTGCACTGAGACCACTGACTGGCCAGCTCCCACTGCAGGAAGCACATTCTCCAGTGGGCCCACCAGACCACACTTGTGCAGGCTGACATGTAGCCCAGCAAGCACAGAAAGTCCCAGGCAGGGCACAATTCCCCAACCTGAAATGATCGGGCACAAGAGGAGAGAGCCTCTGCCCTGTGTCCTGGGAGCCAGGCTCTGGCTCTGCAAGAGTCAAGCTCCGCCCTGATGAAGATGATCACCTGCGAGGGCATGAGTTCTAACTTGTCCTTGTTGACTAGGAGGCCAAAGGAGATGCAGATCTGGAGGGTCAGGTCCCTGGACTGCTCCACCTCCTGCCTGGAGGGACCTGCGATCAGCCAGTCATCCAGATAAGGGTAAACCCAGACCCCTCGGCACCTTATGTAAGCTGCCACCATTGCAATGCACTTGGTGAAGACCCTGGGGCTAGGAGAGGCTGAAAGGCATGGCCTGGAACTCGTTGAGGGCTCCCTCTGCTCAAAAGTGGAGTAATCTTCAATGAGACTGACAGATCAGGATGTGAAAGAACACACCCTGAAGATCCAGGGAGCAAAACCACATGTTTCACTCTAGAGATGGTATGATCTGATACAGAGTTACCATCCTGAAGATGCGAGACCTCAGGAACTTGTTCAGGTCGTGCAGATCTAGAATGGGGTACCAGTCCCCCTCCGTTTTGGCACCAGGAAGTACCTGGAGACAAACCCTGGGTGCTCCGGAGGATCAGCGACAGGAACCATGACATCCTTGAGGAGGAGCTGGACTATGTCATCTCTGAGAGCTGACAGCATGTCTGTGGAAACCAAGTCCTCCCATGGGGCACGGGCTCAGCAAGGAGGGTACTGCTTGAATTCCAGAGGTAGACCCTGACCTACCACTTCTACAACCCACCTGTATGTGGTGACAGCAGGCCAGGCAGAAAGGAAGTGATGGAGCTGGCCCCCCATGGAAGGACCCAGGGGAGGTGTGATGGGCATGAGGAAGGCACCCCTCATACCGTCATTGGGCAGGCTTGGAGGAGGAGGACGGCCCAGCTGAGGGTGCCACTGGAGCCTCTTCCTCCTGGCTTATGGACAACCGAGGCCACTGACTTGTGCCAAGGTCACCAGGCCTGAGCCTGCTGGCCAGCCAGTTGCTGGGCTGGTTTGGCTGCAGGAGTTGAGGTGGACTGAAAGGGCTTCCATTTCTGCTGCTGCTTGGAGCCCTTGGGGTCCCTCTAGGCAGATGTCACAGAGTCCAAGGTGGCATTGCACTTCTCGATATGAGTGAGGTGACCCTCGACCCCAGGCCCGAACAGGTCGGTGCCCAGGAAAGAGACATCTGCCAGCTTGTGCTGAGTGTCCACCGTGAAGATCAAGATCCTCAGCCAAGCCCTGTGGTAAATGGCCACTGAGGCTGCCATGGAGTGGTCACAGGAGTCCCCAATGTTCATGGCTGTCTGGAGCTGTTTGGCTACAGCCTGGCCCTGGTCCTGAACTTGTTTGACCGTGGTCTGAAGGTCCACTGGTAGATGAGGAATCACCTCATTGAAAGTGCCCAGCAGGGCATGGGAGAAGTGGGCCATAAGAAGGGACGAGCTTGCCTGGCAAAGGTCAAGCGAGGAAACAGCATAGACTTTTTTAGCCACATAGTCCAACTTCTTGGACTCCTTGTCAGGTGGCTTGTCAACATCCCCGGTGTTGCCGGAGCACCTAAACACAGTCTGCCACCAATCCCTCGGCTGAGGGGTGCTCTGTGAATCCTGAAAGGGATCCAGTGGGCCCCACACATTTATGGGCCATCCGGGCAGAAGGTGCAGGGCAGGAAGCGGGGCACTGCCAGAACTCCCGGGCAGGACCAAGCATGGCTTCTGCTACTGGGAAAGCCTCCATTGGAGTGTCTCCCCAGTCGAGGATCTCAGTCAATGGGTAGCGAGCCCATTTCTGAACAGGCTCCATCTTCATACACGTCGACTCGGAGATCAAACGGAGGAGGCCCATGAAGGAGGATGGGCCTTCGTCCATCGAGAGATCCCCCATGGACTTCATGTCAACTGGATGGGAGTGCAGGGAGGAACCCTCAGAGTCCAAAGAGTCATCAAAGAGTGGTCGACCGCCTGAGTCCTCGCTGACCCTCTGCGGACGGTCAGGGGTGACAGTGACCAACAACCAATGGGGAAGCCCCTTGGCCGATTGAGACTCCTTAGTTAGAGCACCAACTGTTGGCTGTTTAAGTGGCAGTTCCACCACAAGCTGGGACCATTTTGGTTGGCTCTGTTGATGGAGACGGTGTCGGCTTGTTGGGTGACAGCCAAGTGATGGCTGGCATCAAAACTGGGGTTGGTTTAGCACCAGTAAGCACCAACTGTTGCCATATAGGGTCCTCGTAGCATTGACACAATTTGCACCGAAGCCTCTCCTCACCTGAGGGGGACAAGGATGAAGAGTAGTGGCAGCTCCACTTCCCATGGTGTCGAGAGTGGGAACGCTGATGACAGCAGAACCTGCTCGAGCCATGGGAGGAAGACCAAGACCTTGACCACTAGGAGGACCGACGGCAAGCTCCAAGGGAGTTGGCAAGCACTGAGGCTCCTCCTGGTCAGGGTCTGGGATCAGAGGCAGCGGGTCAGTGGACTGATCCATCCCTCCAACAGTCTATGTCAAGACCGGGTTCCTGGACAAGGAAGTATCGGCCTCTTTGGATGACAACTGGTCAGTCAGCTTGAGAAAAATCTCAGCTGGGACCTCCACCAGTGTCTCGGCCGGCAGGCCCGACGGGGTTACCGTGGAGCTGATGGCCAAGGCTGAGAATTCGACCTAAGTCAAATCTGGTGAAGCACGGGAGTCAGAGGCCCTCGACCAAGAGCGCTTCTAATCCCACGAATGATGACGAGTCCTCTTTTTCTCCTTGTTGGACTCTTTTTTTCTTTGATTTGTGCTCTGAGGGTCCCTGACCATGGGTGGGCAGAGACTGGCACAATTCTCTAAAGGAACTTGTAAACATCAAGCCCAGCTGAAGTGGCACAAAGGCAGAAGCCAAAGAAAGAGAGAGATGCAGCCTGGTCTGCTTCTTCTTCGAAGGTTGTGAGCTGTTCGATGGACTCCGCAGCTGCAGAGACCACTCAATGGGCATCTTTAGATTTGACCGGCAGGTTCTGATTCACCGGGCGACCCAGTTTAAGGCAGGTGAGACAGTCCTCCAGAATATTCAGATGGAAAGAACGACAAAAGTCGCAAGCCTGGGGGTCATGATTGTGCCCTAGGCAGTAGACACACATGGCATGTGGGTTGGTCCTGGACATCTTCTGCCCACAAGGGCACCAGCGGAATCCAGGAATGGACTTATCATCCATGGTGGTCGCGATTGATGAATGAGCTGAAGACAAACTCCTAAGAGTTTTGGTTTTACAAGTAAATTTGAAGCTCTGAGCACTAGGACCTACTCAACGTGGGTGAGGTAAGGAGGGAACCTGCTTCTTCCAGCAGAAAGGAAGATCTGGTGTCGTGAGGCGGAAGATCTGTTGTCCTGGGGTGGAGCCGAGGGAGTCATCACATGGGTGGGTGGGCAAAGCCAGCTTGAAGACTTTCCGTCAAGCTCTTAAAGAGAAAGAACACTGCCAGAAGTGTGGATAGAAAATCATATCCACGTCCCTAGAAATATAAATAAAAGGGTTTGGTCTAAATGTTAAGGTCCCATGCCAATATGAGCAAATGCAAACTTTTGAGAGTGAGTATAGTACACTGTAGTCCCCATATCCTGAGACAGCCATGTGCACCCCGTATAAAGTAGCGCTACATGGCAAATAGTACATGGACATCCCTGTGCAATATGCAGAAAGTTAGTGTGCTCTGACCAGAGCACACTGACTGTCTGAACACAGGGCCAGTCAAGGCAGTACACAGTGACTATGCATTGTGCCGACACAGCCTACAGTTGAATATGGCCCACAGCGCAACCCACTTGAGATAGTGCTGCCCAGATGGGGCTGCACTAGGGCTCCTTTGGGCCATACTCAGCACTAACATGCTAATGAGCCCACTGGACATGAAAGATGCCAAGGGGCCATAAGCATGCTCACTATGGGCCTGTTTGCATGGTGTGCAATATCCATCTTGTATCTGTACATTACAACTCTGGTAGTCTAGTGGTCCACCACCCAACCCCTACCCCAATCGCCCATGCTGTTATAGGAACACTTCTTCTCTGGTGTCTAGTGATCCTCCCACCCCCTGAACAGTTGTCAACCCCACTCCCAACCTGCCTGCTCTAGAATGTACTCATGACTGATCACTGACAGTGAGACAGCAGCTGGCCGAGGAGGTGAGTGGAGGACTGTGCAGTTGCTGTTGCTGCCATTAGTACAGACCGTTATCTGGGGTGAGGGAGTATAGAGCAGTGGGTCTGAAGAGGGTGGGTTGGGACGGGGATTTGACAATGTTCTGGAGGGATGGACCACTAGACACCAAGGAAGAAATGTTTCTGTAACAGCTCTGGCTATCGGGGTGTGTGTGTGTGGGGGGACTGACCCTACCTTTTAATGTAAGGCACCCACAGCATCAGAGATTGGGCACAACATAAATAAAATTTGCCTTGCCTTACCAGAGCAGAAGTGTTCCTATACCAGCATGGGCGATCAGGGGGTGAGGGAACCACTAGATGCCAGGGCTGTTCCTACATACAGGGAAAAGGTGATTGGGGGGGTGGTGGAGGCACAGCCAGTGCATCAAGTTAAGGGCAGAGATTTGGCACAATTTAACAGCACTGCAATAGTGGCTGTTTAGCACTGTCAAAACCACTGAATATACCACTGCGCCCTTTATAGATGAAAGGCGCAGTAGTATATTCTGTGCGGACCTGCTGACTGGTTTGCACAACACACCTGGGGCCTCTAAATATAACCCCCATCCTGACCGCTGGCACTAGTCAGATAGCAAGGCACTAACCCAGAGAGTGCCATGCTAACTGAATATGGAGGCCTGTAAATATAGTCCTCCAGGACCTCCAGTCAAACTCCAAGACAACATCTGAAAACAAAGGCCTTTTCAGCATGCCTTGAAGAAACCATCACTCATGCTCCAACACATTCTCCTCAGTTCTGCCTGGCCTCTGGGAGTCTGGAGTGCTGTGTACAGTGGCTGCTGTAGTAGAATCACTGGAGTCTGGATTTTTTTGCATTAACATAACATTCGGCTGACCACTCTGGGAAGGCAGTTTCCTATACCCATGCTTTGACAGCGTGGTGGAATCAGTAACGGCTGCATTGCTCATATTGATAAGGTTTGTAGCAAACAAAAGGCTTTCTGTCACTGACAAGTTGATGGATGGACTTTTCTTTTTAAAACCTGTTTTGTAGTTTGCCAGGAAGTCTTGGGGAAGTGCCAGCTTTCCATGCTCTGTGTGGTACCTGTTGCTTTTCATTTGCCACATCCCCCTAAAGTAAGATCACCATTATGTTTATGAAAACTTAACATGCAGTGTTTTCCACATCTACTGTTTTGTTAAGTTGATGTTTTTGCCTCCACATGTGTAGGGGTGGGAGAAGAAAGTAGGTGTTCAGGTCACTTGAAATGCTCAAGGCCAGTGCAATACATTAGTGGTGACAGATAGACCTGAACATGGTGCCTACTGGTGCACAGCTGTGTGCTCTAACCACTGGACCACACTAGGATAGCAGTGTAGTCTAGCCTTATGGCAGCAACACCAAACTGCGAACTCAGAAGTCAAAGGTTTTAATCTTGCCACAGCCACTGGTTTAGTTAGTGATCCTGGGCATGCCATTTGACCTCCCTGTACTTCCGTCTTCCCACCAGTAAAAACTGGGTAGAAGTGAAACCACACTGAAAATTTCCTGTTGCATGCAGGCTACATGTTAGTACAGCTGTGGTAGCCATTCTTACATTTGTACTGAAGGTGAGTGAGCCTGGTACCCAAACAATGTAACTGAGCCCACTCTTACAAACTGAGACCACTCTTACAAACTAAGAGTGGCCTCTGCAGCTGTATGAATATGTTATTAATCAAGGATGATCAGTAATATATGAAAACTGTAAAATTCCTACCCCAAAACATGCCTGCTGCATGACCATGAACACGTAATATGCTCTTTACAGAATAAGAGCATCTCAGGTGCAACAGAAAAGAGCACTCTGATTGGTTGAGTGACCTCCCTCTCTCTATAATATTCTGAATAAAGTGCAAAAAATGGCAGCCATTTATATATAAGCAAATGATTGTATCCAACTGCTGAGAACAGTAGACACAAATCAGACACCTGCATTAGCCCAAGAGTTTTAATTAAACATACCTACACTCTTTGTATTGTGTCCAGGGCCACTGTGATGCTTTGGATTTTGTTTTGAGAGCTGCATGAAATACCAAGCTGTGCCCAACACAGTGGCACAGGCTGCAGTGCTCCTACACAGGGGACCTGGGTTCACTCTGCCTGGGCCAATGTAGTCTGGAACGTCTCAGAGGCAAGGGGCTCAATTTTCAAAGGGTGACGCAGGGCTTACATCATGCCCTGCGTCAGACACTTTCTTTGGCATAGCTGCACCAATCACCTTTGCTACAACTGTGCCCAATTTTGGTAGGTTGTGTGCAGCTGTGACACTTTACCCAATTTACGGCAGTTTGCGCCAACTCTTGGGCACAAGCCCCGTAAAAAGGGTCCCCAGGATTACCGCAAGCTAGACCAGAAAAAGTTGGTCTAACTTGCAGCATCTGGTGCATGGGGTCAAAAAATCCTTCGCCAGCTGGATGACTGCCACAAGCCCCATACGCCATATCTTTGGTGCACCCAGGGCTTGGGGCAAATAGGGACTTTTGAAAAGTGAGCCCAAGGTGTTCAGACTTTGGGTGGAGAAAGCAGAGATGCCTGCTGCAGCACTGCCTCTTGTGGCACATGAGTGCATGGCATTAGAAGTGTAGGTGACCACATTCTATCACGCTGGGCCTCTGCTAGAGGAGTGGCACTGGAGGTATCTCCCTACAACAGGGGAGTGACAGAACAGGGGAAATGGGCTGGCCTAGTGATTGGTCCTCCCCCTCCATGTGATGGGACCTTTGATACTGTGGGGCTTTTCACCAGCTCCCCCTTTTGCCAAACATGCTGCTTCCCCCAGTGGCAACAACGGGTTCCCCATGCTGGGATAATCCAAAGGCTATGGCCAAAGGAGGTACCTGGTATCAGACGAAGGGTCCAAGGGTCTGCGGAATGTCCAGATATGCAGAGGGTCACTGGAGTGCTCAAAGGATTGAGGTACCAAGCACCATGGTGGGCACAACAAACAAACAACTGTAGCAAAGGGTATTTCCCATAAGCATCTTGTGGACCTACTTCAGTAATGAAAATGGAAATACATTTACAAAGCCTGCTGGCACTGACCTGATGGCCTAAGAGTTAGCACTTGCACTTGCCATGTGAAATCCAATGTATGAGGTCTCCGGGATGGAAGGAGGCTGCCACTAAGCATCTGCTCCCTGGGGACTAAGGGTATGGGGGTTATGCCGCAGCAGCATCATCATTCACATTTCCTGTTCTCTACTGTCTGACACAGTGCACCTGCTGCATTGGCAGTCAGCACCCTTTACGGTGCCATGGCAACAACAGGGTGAGGATGCTCAGCACTGGTCCAGCGGAAGACACAGTTTGAAAGTTGACCATCACCTGTCTACGGGATCCCACCAGTGGAGTACAAAACATGGGTGCTGCAGTGATCTGTGGGGTGGACAAAGGCAGGGGGATACCCTAGCATTGGTCATCAGATGGAGCCCATCAAAACTGGCTCTGGCAAGGAGGAACTCTGAGAGCCAGCATTAAGGGTATCATGTGGGAAAGTGAAGAGGAAAAAAACAAAGTTAGTGAAAAGCATAAAAGGCTGTCTTGGGAAACCAACAACACAACTTTAATTGACATACTGTTTCTCTTAAATTCTCTTGGGTGCTGACTGCCACAATAGCTGGTGTTCAACCAAACATTAACGATAATGTGTCCCTATAGGACTGTGGTGCTGCACGCCATAATATCTTGCTCAGAGATCTCAAGTTCTGTGACGCAGACTGTTTGTATAGTCAAACCTGACTGGATGTGTATCGCTTTTGCCATTATGCCAGATCATATAAGTAGTATGAAGCACTGACTTTCCTTGTTTGGTAAGTTTTCCTTAAAAAGACAATAAATGTCAGAGTTATTATTAGTCTGCTATCAGTAGCAAGATGGTATGGAGTGCAGCACCATAGTCCCATAGGGACACACTGTTTTAGCTATTAAAGAAAAGTTTTACGGTGTCAGAGCTGAGTCAGTGTCTTCCTGCTACTTACTCTTTGAGCTGTGCTGCAGATAGCCGAGTAGCTGTCCCTCGTCCCTTGCAAGTGTGACTGTATATTTTGCTTCACCTTTGGCTGAAGAGACTCTGTACAGCTGACAATTAGATGGTCCCCTTTATCTCTGAGACTAGTCAGTAGTTCTTCAAACCCAGCAATCTCTTCCATCATTGCCTGTGGATAAAAAAGAAAGTTCTCTGAATAAGATTAGAGGGGAGACAAAAGTTACTGGCATTGCTTCAGAATGACAGCTTCTTTTGCTTCAAAATGACTGCCTTTTAAACACTTCCCCAATCACACTGCATACTTTGTTTTTTTGGTTATCCTTTTATCTCCTAGTGTCTGAGCTTTCCTTTAGCCAAGGCAACTCTCTCAGTAGCTAAAAGAGACTCCTTTATTAAGCCTATGCAGACCCCCCCACCCAGCAGTAGGATTTATTGGGACTCAGGATCTGGGAAGGGAGGGGGGCAAGGTACCCTACCAGTTAGCAGAGCAATCCTGTTCGATAAAGGGACATGGTAGCATAATATGCTCAGCAATACCATTTCTTTTCCTTCCACTCTCCTTCCAAGGTGAAGTTTGGAATCACAGCCAACCCCCCTACACCCTCGGAAGCATTGCTGTTTCCATCACTGCACACCCTTGGCCACTAGGGGTCAGTGCTGCTGCAGTGGAAGCTCCCATCCACCCTCTCAAGAGGAGATCACCCTGTGGGATGCTTCTTCCTCCTCCTCCACCTGCTGGCCTGTAATTCTGGGCCTCAGTTGCAATTCCAAAACACTGGAATGCCCACTGGCTCACAAGTCACGCTGCAATGGGACAGAATTTTGTTTTTCCACAAAGAAACACAAATATGTTTATAATGTTTAAGAGTATGAGTATGTTTGAAATACAGTTGAATAAGAAATATGCATCAGGTTACAGGGGACCTTTTACATTGGAGATGCTGACTGACTGGTATTTAATGCTTTGTATTTTGGGTGCTTTTTATAACTATACTATAATTACTGGTGATCCCCTTTAATAACCTGAATTCAGGCACAGTACAAATGCCATAACAACCCAAAATCGAGTTATTACAGCGTTTGCTAAACTTTTTTTCACCACTAGTGTCCATTGTCTGTCATTCAAGAATATCAAGCCACTTCATTGGCTCCTGCTCTGCTTGTGGGCAGGCCGAGCAGTACTGAAAAAATGGCGGCTCGGTTTTCTGTTTACCGAAGAGCCACTTTTGTTTATTTCAGTCTCCCTATTCATTTTTATCATCATCTGGTTGATCCTGCCTTTCAAGCACAAAATAAATATCTGATTGATCCCGCCGTGCCCCAAATTGGCAGATGCGCTGACTCCAACTGAAATCCAGGATGGACCCTACCTAGCACGAGCCGTGGCCAACACCTAACAGAAAAAAAAATGAAAAGTAAGCAGAGCGGGAGAAAGGGAAAGTGTAAGAGAGAGTGTGTGTGTGTGTGTGTGTGTGTGTGTGTGTGTGTGTGTGTGTGTGTGTGTGTAAGAGTGATAGAGAGAAAATGTCTGTGAGGTTGTGTGTGTGTGTGTGTGTGTGTGTGTGTGAGTGGGAGAGAGAAAGTGTCTGTGAGGTTGTGTGTGTGTGTGTGTGTGACAGTGTGAGTGTCTGTAAATAGGGAACACACTGAGAAAACTCTGCATCAGTAATTATAAAAATAAAAATAGGCAACTTGTGTTTATGGATTTTTTTATACTACCCTGTGTGATGACCTCAAAACACCTCTCAAGCTTCGCTCTCGAGATTTATGGGTCATCACACACCTGGGGTGCATAAAAAAAAATCCATAACACACAGCTGCCTATCTATTATTCTCTATGTTACTTAACTTGAATGTACATATCAATGGGTAACTATTGCACTTCTGCAGCATCTCAACAATTGCTATCTAACTCCTTTTAGGGTGTAGTGAGCCTCAATGCTGACACGGACGAGGTTGCTCAGTCACAGGAAACCAAAGTTCTAGAAAGGGTTCCTATTCCAAATGATACAAGAGGAGCATTTTCCCTGGAGATGTACCCAGCGTTTGGGCAAGGGCTGCACTGTGCTCCAGTATGCCATTTCAGCTGAAGGTAGTACAAGGAAGCGCTGCAATAACAGCTCCAGGAGTGGGAGGTGGACTAAGCAACTTTGATATTAAAGTGCACCTTCACATTATTACACATTGAAACTGTATTTCCTGATGAGTGCAGAAACCCTGGGAATACCTGAACTTTAAGCCGTTCTTTTCAGAGGAAACTGAGGACAGCAATTTTTGAGTGTGTGTGTGTGTGTGTGTAAGGTGTATCACTCATACCTTGTGCTTTGCCAACTGCTGGGTGATCAGTTCCAGGTTGCTGCTCTGTATCATGTCAGGAGAGACCAGCCTGCTGGACATCTGCAACAACCACTTCTCCACTTCCTGCAGTTCACTGTTGAAAGCTTCATGTTGTTTCACGGTCACCAACTGGTTCTCTACACGGGTCTAAAAACACAAATTACAGTACATGGAATAGTCTTTAATTGTGGGGAAAGAGGTACACACAATATCCACCAACTAAGCTACTGCACATGCATCTGGATTGCTCTGAATGATTTTCCCTCTAGGTCTGTATGGTTTAGGAACTACAGAGGCTCCATGGATTAACAGTTCAGTGGAGTGTTTAACAATGAACGTCAACAGAGGCTTTATGCATGTTTTAATGTCTTCATCTCCCAACAAATTAATCTGGTGCTTGTGAACGGTGCAGGATTCATGGTGCTGGAAACTGAAGTGCTGTATTCAGGCATGGCTCAGGAGCAATGTAGACAGGTGTAGCGCAAGCTCTTGTTGTTAGCAGAACAGAAGCATCAGACTATCAACCTTCAGGACGCACTTCTCCTGAGTGAGATGTAGGGATGGGGCAGTAATCCATTTCCCAATTGAACCATTCAGTATTTGAGCCCAGAAGAATATATACATTCATTTATTTGTATGTTGGTTACTAGGTGAACCTACTGCAAGCAAAACCCTATGGCAGGGGCAACCTGGGTATTACAAACATGAAAATGATAGAAGAAATATATGGTGCATAACATCATACAAAATATTCACATTTGTGTTGCTTACATAAGTATTTTTAAAAAGTAAAAGGAACCATGATATTTGGATGAATGAAATCTCAGTCCTCGTGGTAAGTGTGCAAAGCATGTCATTGGCTATTGATCAAAGAGTCCGTTGTTAGCACTGTGGGGTTAATAGTGAAGCCAAACAAGGAGGGATACCCAGGCTATAACATTTTTTAAATCAAATTCCCTAACAAATATTCAATTCTTATTTCCACAGGTAACCAATCAAGGTTGACATGTTGTTGACAATGAAACAGTCTTTAGCTGATGTTTAGGGCAAAACATCTAAATCCTGTCAAAATCTGCAAACGTGGCAGCTCCTTATCCATCACAGTAGCTAATTTATCTGCACCATGATATGATGTAGAAATTGGAATATGTCAAGCTATTGACTGTCGGATATTTCTGAACAATTATCTAGAGCAACAATCACATTTTAAAAAATGCTTTTCCACCACAGCCTTTAATATGTTAGTAACAGCAATAAAAATTAAAAAATGGGGAGAGGGGATCTGGTTCAAACACTACACCACTGAGCTTATATGACAAAATGATCCTGAAAATGTCCTTTCAAAACACAAACTAAAATCTACTAAGATTTTTGTCTTAAAGCGCAGTGCAAGGAAAAATGTTTTCCAAAAATGCTACTTTCAGCTATAGTTAATAAAAAGACCTCCTACACTGTGCACCATAGGTTTTTTTATTTTATTTTCTCGATCCTAACTCTTACCAGGTTTACAGTGGTATTTCTTAGTCAAATGTGGTGGCCATCTTTTTTTTTGTCTTGAAGAAAACAAACACTAAATTAAAACATTAATAAAATATTCAGATTCTGGTGGGACTAGAAAAGTTTATCACTGAACAAAACAAGAAGATGCTTAGAATCTCTTATACTGAAAAAAACGTAGGGTCAAATTTTCTGCCCGATTTCACTGCACCACTGTTTAAAAAGACTTACCAGTCTCAGGCTCTTCACCTGATACATAGGTGCCTTACCCCATTGGAGTGCTTCTGATTTTGACATTTCCCCAAATAATCCATTACTTAAAAAGTGCTACCACTTGCAAAAGTAAAAAAAAGGGTCCCAAGGACTTCCCGGTATTAAGTGTCACCCATGCTCTGCCCCTGCGCTCTGCCAAGTTATGACACGATGCTAGGGAGAGTGTGGGGACGTGCTCCATTACAGTCTATGGGCAGCACCTTTACGATCATTTTTTTATATTATAATGGCCATTTGGTAATGAAACGTGGGCACTGTTCGACTAACGAGGCCCTCGTTGATCAGCCAGTACCACGTTTCATTACCAAATGGCCATTATAATATAAACAAATGATCATAAAAGTGCCGCCCATAGACTATGATGAGCACATCCCGCACTCTCCCTAGCATCATGTCACAACTTGGCAGAGCATGTGGGGCGAAGCATGAGTGCACTTAATACCAGAAAGTCCTGGGACCTGGATTACTTTTACAAGTGGTAGCACTTTTTAGCTAATGGGTTATTCGGGGCAATGTCAACATCAGAAGCAATCTGTTGAGGTAAGGCACCTATATCAGGTGTATGGGCTGTCTAGTTTACCTTAGTGGGTCTCTTTAAAACAAAAAACAGAAGAGTTGAGCATGCATAACCAACATATTTTTGTCCTTGTGTTACTCAGTCATATAGCAGTTTGACACATTGGATCTGTATTTTTAATTGATTACACTGTTTATAAAAGAAACATGGGCAGAAACGATAGGTGAATTCAAGAATGCATGGGATAGACTGAAGACTACCCTAGTAGTGGGAAGAAGAAGGTGAGTTGCAGATAAATTATAATCTGGAGTTTGTGCAGTAGGTAGGGAAATGGACAGACTGGGTGGGCCAAGTGGCCCTTATCTGCCGTCAGATTCTATGTTTCTATAGGCACATTTTCTTTGTCTTAGAAACCCATATATAGAAACTGCATTAACATGTTACTGCAAATAAAACAGTCCTTGGCGACTGGAAACCTCTGTTCTGGATCTCTGAAGCTTATCACCAACAGCTTCTCCAGCTTCATGAGATGTGCTCCTTCCATGGAAAATTATGCATATTGGGAAGGGGGTATACATCAGTGTGTCCTCACATGTCAGGGGAGCAATCATTTATTAAATATACTGTTATCTTCCAGTTCAGCCTGCTGGACCATCTTGAAAACCTGCACAATGGACAACCCCCAGCCCCAGTTATGGAGGGCACAGATGGACACATAAGAGCAGAAGCACACATTGGTGTGCCTTTCTAGATTTGCTTACATCTAAAATATGAAGCAGAGGGGTTGGAAACATTTATAAGGGAACACTGATGCGAATATTTATTTGCTAATGAAGGTTTTCCACATTTTGCTAACTTGAGAGAAAGTAAAGTTAAAACACATTGCACAGCTGAAGAAATAGTATCTAAGGTTAAGAGGAGAGATTAGGTATAGACAAATTCCACATGGTTTGTAAAAGAGTTGACTTGGTCAAAAATTTGTAGCAAAGTGAAACCTATTGGATGCACAAGCTAAAGACTGTGCATCCCATGGGGCTTGAAGAGGATTTTTCACTGGTGGCTTTTTTGTGACATGCATAGACAAGACACTATGGGGAATACATTTCAACATGTATGCTACTTGCACTAAGGCAGATCATAAATATTGGATATCAACAGTATTGATGGAGTCTTAATTAATTTATTCGAAAATGGGTGACCCGGAAAGGCACACGGAGTTGAGGCTTGTTTCCTGGGATGACCTGGGAGAAGGAGAACATGGGTATATCCCCTTGACCTGTACTGACCCTATAGAGAATCAAAGGCACCACCATATAGAGTACCTGCATGAAGGAAGACAATTAAAATTGGAAATTATCTGCATTTAAAGCAGTAGTAAAATGAAAAATGATTTTCACAAAAAGCTAGTTTTAACTAAAACTAATAAAAGTATTAGCATACCTGTTAAATCTAATATTCTAGGTACCTTCTACACTGCACATCACAAATATTTTTTTTTCTTGATCCTAATCCTTGCCAGGTCTACAGTTCCATTTCTAAGCCAAATGTGGCAGCCATCTTCTTTCAGGAAAAAACTAAATTAATGCATTTATAAAACACTCAAACTTTGGTCAACCTTAAAACATTTTTACCACTAAATAAAACTGGAAGATGCATGGAATTCTTATAGTTAACAAACAAAAAAAAAGGTAGGGTAAACTGTTTAGCCCAGTTTCATTGTACTGCTACTTTAAGAAGGATTCCAAGCACTGGAGTTTTGAATATGCTTTCTTCTATGTTTTTGCTTTCTGTTTGGGCTATGTGTTTGTTTATAATACATAGAGACATAGATGATGACAGCACATAAGGACCCTGTGGCACACCTAGTCTTCCCCTTTTCCCTACCTAATGCATTACCGCAGACCCTAGTTGATCTGCAGCTTACTCTCTGCTCCCTATTGCGAGAGTACTCTTATGTCTATCCCATGCATTCTTGAATTCCCCTACCATTTTTGCTCCCACCACCTCCACATCGAGGCTCCTACCAGGTCAGTTCGCTATATTTTGTATGCTGAAACCGCGCAACACGAACAGTGCGGGTGGGAATAGTGACAGGGTGCAAAACTGCTAAATGGTCTATGGGCGGTTGTGCACCCTGTCACTGTTCCCTAGCAGAGGATAAGTTCTTTACTGGAAGGATGATCCACCAAGCTGCTGCTGTGGCTCGATAGGATGAGCCACAGGCAGCAATGGAAGCGGTGCATCTTCAGACTGGGTATCAAATCCCGGTCCCAGAAACATGGAAGTTTTCTTTTATTCACACTTTTTGTGAATTAGGCGATCAAAACCCCAGAATTGGTTATTTTAGTTAGGGGTTTCAGGGGCACAGCCCCATAATGAGGGGTGTGGTGGAGAGCCCCAAAAACACAGAGATCCGCGGCTGGCAATAAAACATAGTGTACTGGCAGCATGGTATATTGCTGCGCAGAATATCTTGTGATATTATAACCCCATGCCGGAAGGCTGTTCCAAGCATCCACTACTCTTTCTGTGAAAAAGTACTTCCTCACATTACCCCTGAGCCTACCCCCCCTCTAGCCTCATATCATGACCCCTTGTTCTTGCACACCTTCTTTTCTGAAAGATACTACCCTCCTGTACCTTGTTTATACCCCTGATGTACTTGAATGTCTCTATCATATCCCCCCTCTTTCTCCTCTCCTCTCCTCCAGGGAATACATACTGAGGTCCTCTAGTCTTTCCTCATATGACTTTTGGTGAGTCCTTGCACCATTTTTGTTGCCCTTCTCTGGACTGCCTCTGTTTTGTCTATGTACTTCAGGAGATGTTGCCTCCAGAACTGGACACAGTACTCCAGATGAGGTCTCACTAGTGATCTGTACAGTGGCATAACCACCTCCTTTTTTCTGCTGGTGATACCTCTCCCTATGCACCGTAGCATCCCACTGGCTTTCTCCACAGCCTTCTCACATGGTTTGGTTACCTTTAGGTCAGCAGATATGATTACCCCTAAGTCCCTTTCTTGATCGGTGGCCATCAGGACCTCTCCCCTCATCTTGTACTGCTCCCTTGGATTTCTGTGCCCCAAATACATGATTTTGCATTTCTTTGCACTGAATCTTAGTTGCCACATTCTTGACCACTCCTCAAGAATGTTTAGGTCCTTTCTCATTTTTTCCACCTCCCCTGGAGTGTTGACCCTGTTTCAGATCTTAGTGTCATCTGCAAGGAGGCATACCTTCCTTTCCAGCCCCACTGCAATGTCGCGTATGAAAAAAATTAGAGTAGTAATATTGTTTTTGCCAAGGTGTCCTTTAGTATGACTGACTATAGCAGAATGCCAGCTGGGTCCAGCTGCCCTGGAGGTGGAGTCAATGCTAATGATCTTATGGAGTTAGCCAGTCAGAGGGGAGAGAGAGAGAGAGAGAGAGAGAGAGGTTGTACTGTCTACAGCAGGGCTGGAGTGCAGTCAGAATTATTTTGAAGCTTTGATGGGCAAAGAAGGCCCCCTAAATATGAACTGTCACAACAGGAATAAAAACTATTTAAAACTATTTTCCAAAATAAAAAAAAAACCCACACACAACTATGAAGAGGCCTCGCATCTGGTTACAAGAAAACAGTTAAAAATTTGGCAAGGCAAGAGAGGTGCAGAGCCATCCTCAGTCAGGTTATGTAGGGGAAGATGGGTGGGAGGTCAAGCATACTAAAGGACACCTTGGGAGAAACAATATTACTACGGTGAGTAATTTTTTCTTTTCACCCCAGGGGTCCTTTAATATTCTTGACTATAGCAGACTATAAAGCAGAGCAGTTCGGAGGCGGGTACAGAACCTATTTAGGAAAAAAGCTCTGTAGCACTGTTGTGCCAAATTTGGCATCTGATCTAGATTGTACATCCAGGCAATAGTGCTTTGTGAATGTGTGTACAGTTTTCCAGGTGGCTGCTTTGCAGACATCGAGCAAGGGGATATCCCTTGCAGCTGTCACTGTGGAAGCAGTGCCACTAGTGGAGTGGGCCCTAAGGCCCTGAGAGGGCCATTTGTCAGGTTTGTTTTAACAGAACTGAATGCAAGAGACTATCCAATAGGAAAGTGTCCTCTTGGTGGCTGGCCTTCCTCTTCCTACTTCACCATAGGTGAGAAAGAGCTAGGTATGAGTGTCTCTGACCTGCTTAGTATGCTCCAGGTAACAGGTCCGAGCCCTTTTGATGTCCAAGCTATGGAACTTGCGTTCACCTGGCATGGATTTTTCTGTGAAAAAGACAGGGAGTGTGATGGACTGGTTAAGGTGAAACTCAGAGATCACCTTAGGTAGGAATTTCCTATTTTAAGGACTATCTTGTCCTTGTGGGCAATGATATAATTAGGTTCAGTACAAAGGGCCTGCAGTTCTGAAATCCTTCTGGTAGAGGTGATGGCAACTAGAAAGACAGTTTTCCAGATGACATACCTCAAGTCAGCAGTAGCCATGGTCTCAAAGGGTAGTTCCATGAGCTTGGCTATACAAAGTTCAAATCTCAGGGAGGGACAAGCTTCCTCAGCATGGGTTGAAGGTGTAGCAGGCCTTGAAAAACATTTTGAAGATGGACTGGGAAATGACAGACTTTTCTTTCCCAGTAGAAAGGTATGCTGATATGGCTGCTAAATGCACCTTGAGGTCAGATGACTGCAGGTGTACCAGGTAGTCCAGTAGAGTAGGTGGAGTGGCATTGAGAGGCTCTATCTGCATATCTCTACACCACAGAGAAAACGTCTTCCACTTAGAAACGTAGGCCTTCTTAGTGCTAGTTTTTTTGGCCATATGAAGGATTTTCAGAACTTGTGCGGAACACAGCCTCAGGGTACTCTAACTTCTTGAAAACCAGGCCGTGAGGTGAAGAGACTCTATGCTGAGGTATGCTACCCCATCTGAGGAAGAGTCAGAAGACTGTGGCTCAATGGTAGGTGAATGGGTTTCCTGACTGACAGGACAAGGAACAGGGAGTACCAGGGTTGCCTTGCCCTGTCCGGAGCCACCAGAATCATAGTGGCTGGCTGATCGCTGAGCATCAACAGTACTCTGTGTACCAGTGAAAAGGGAAGAAAGGCATATAGGAACTTCCCTGACTAGTCTAGAGATAGAGCATCTACTGGCAGAGTACCCAGAGCTGGGGTCCTGCAGCAGTAAAGTGTAAGCTGATGGTTGAGGCTGGAGGTGAAGAGGTCTACCTCTGGGACACGCCAGCTCCTGAAGATTTTGGCTAGCACTTGTTTGTTCAGGGTCCACTTGTGGTGGCCCTGACTGATGCGGCTTAAGACATCTGCTAGGGACATTGTCCTTGCCCGAGAGATGGATGGTCGACAGATGCATGTCCAAGGAGTAGGCTAGGTACCAAATTCTTATTGCCTCTGTGCAGATCTTGGTGGACCTTGCATCACCCTGTTTGTTGATGTAGAACATGGCAGTGGTATTGTCTGTTCTGATTTTAACAGAGTGTCCTCTTAGCTGTGGGGTGAATTCTTTGATAGACAGGTACACAGCTCTGAGTTCGAGTAGGCTGATATGCTAAGTGGACTCCCTGGGGATCCATGAGCCACTTATGGACTGATCCTACAGATGAGCTCCCTATCCTAGGAGGGAGGCATCTGTGGTAAGAATCTTGGAGGGTTGATTTTGCTATAAGGAGATTCCTTCCCTGAGAGTTTCCCTTTCCTTCCACCAGTCTAGAGCCTGAAGTAGTGTTCTTGTGACTGGTACCAGCTTTGATAGAGAATCTTTCTTCTGGGACCAGTGAGCCCTCAGGCGATACTGGATGTCCCTCATCTGAAACCTGGCCCCTGGGACTACAGCTGTTATGGACACCATATGCCCCAGTAGTCTGAGGAAATCCCTGGTTGGCCTTGGCTGACCCAGGGCAAAGGAGTTCACTAAGTTCAGAAAATGTGTACCCTGTCCACAGGGAGCAGAGCCTTCCCTTGCAGGGTGCTGAGTTCTGCTCCAGTGAAGTCCAGTACTTGAACTGACTCAAAATTAGACTTTTCCTTGTTGATGAAAAATCCCTGGGACTCCAGAGTACTTTTTGTAAGGCCCAGAGCTTCCCTGACTTTTTGTGTAGACTTGTCCACTATTAGCCAGTCGCCCAGGTATGGAAAAACAGACACTTGCTGCTTTCTTAAGTGAGCTGCTACCACTTCCAGACACATTGTAAAGACACTGGGAGCTGCAGTGAATACGAATGGCAGGGCTGCAAACTGGTAATGGCCAAATGGCAGCCTGAATCTGAGAAACTTTCAGTGGGATAGCCTTATAGGAATGTGAAAATAGGTGTCCTTGAGGTCCAGGGAGGCTAGCCAGTCTCCCTGTTGCAAGGAACGGATTACCAGAGTCAGGGTGACCATTCTGAATTTGGGTTTCAGTAAGTGCCCGTTCAGGTACCTTAGGTACAGAATGGGTCGCCATTCCCCATTTTTCTTTTATGTAAGAAAATACCTGGAATAGAGGCCTTTTCCCACAGGCAGAAGGGGACTCTTTCCACTGCTTTTGCAGTCAGGAGTGCTTTCACCTTTAACTCCAACAAGTTTACTGTTGGGGTTAGGGGTTTGAAATGTTTGGACCTCTGCAGATGGGGAAACTTTCTGAACTGCAGGGTGAGGCCTTGGCCCGCCACCTCTAGAACTCATTTGTCTGTGGTGATAAGGTGCCACTAGTGGAGGTAATGGGACATCCTGCCCCCTACTGGGAGAGGGGAGGCAACCTGGACGTTGCAGCAAGAGGTTTGCTTGGATTGGGTGCTAGGAGGAGAGGAGCTGGTCCTTCTATGACCTCTCCTTCCTTCTGAAATAGCCTCTCATCTGGGAGTAGTCTAAGGACATAGGCATAGGGTACAAAGCCCTAGGAAAATAGCCCCTGCCTCTGTTTCCCCTATTTTGAGACCTTTGGGATGTGGAGGCCTTCTCTTTAACAGAATTGCTTTGTTGGTGGTTTTGTATTCCTCCACCTTTTTCATGTAAGCTTCTGTCTTGTCCCTGAAAAGAGAATTATTCTTACAGGGGAAATCTATAGCTTTAGTCTGAGTGGCCTGTGAGAGATAGGTGGTCCTCAGCCAAGCATAGCGCCTCAGGGAGATGGCCTGGCCCATAGCCCTTGAAGCAATGTCATTAGTGTCCACAGCCATGTGGAACTGGTATTTAGTTGCCTCTAAAGCTGTTTTTATGGTTTCTGTGATACCTTAAACCATTCTGTCTGGCCCTTGTTGAGTTATAGCCAGAACAGCGTTCCAGAGAGCTTTTTGGTACTGAGCTGCATAGGCTATGTATGTGGAGAGGCAAAGCAGCATGGATGCTGTAATGTAAGACTTCTTGCCCATAGAATCCAGTTTTCTTGACTCCTTTTCTGGAGGTTGTGAGGAAAGAGGCACTTTGGCTTTGTCACAGGCTGCGGCCTAGACCACTTCCCCATGGTCTGGGTGTACATAAAGGAATTCAGCGTTAGATTTTTCTAGCTGATATTTATTTTTCAATGTTTTTATCCACTCTTGGCACAGATGTAGGATTCTGGAGTAGCTTGAAAGTTGCCCTTCTAAGGAATTTATGGATAGGCAAGAGCAGTTTCTTAGATGGAGGGAGACCCATCATCTCTAAAAAGTCCTCCTTCTGTTCTTGATCAGGGGTCTCCTGGATAGTCAAGTCCAGGGTGTCCATCATGTGTTGCACAAATGTAAAATAAGAGGAAAAATTCTCCTAGCCATTAGAGGGGGTGCCAAACCCTTGGTCGGGGGATACACTCCATAGGTTCACCCTCTGCTTCGTGTTCTTCACTCTCATAATAACAAAAGCCCTGGGTAAGCCCAGGGTCTGAGAAATGAGGAATATTAGGGTCAACAGGGGTATTAAAAAGTATGTCTATAGTCTGTAATGTCTGATATATTTGCCAAACCTTAGCCATTTCCTCAGCAGATGGTGTATCTTTTTGTGTCACTGGCATCTCCCTTTGCATTTCAGCAGGACAGACAGTGATGTGTTTCTCTTTTTGTTTCTTTTTTGCAGGCACTGACTCAAGGACCTGCTCACTTTGTCTTTTTTTGGCTTGGTCATTTGTATTACTTTTATCAGACTTATTTTAAAGGAGGTCCTTAGAAGACCTGCCTTTAGACTTTAGCTGAGATGAAGACCCCCATCAGCATTTTTATCAGAGGGGGAGGCAGACTGAGAGGCCATTATTTCTAATCCTTTTGCCCTCTTTTTAACTATTTTTGCACAAAATCTAGAGCAAAGCTCACAAATATGGTCTGGATCAAAACAACTCAAGCAAAGACCATGGCCATCCGCCTTGGCCAATATCTTAAAGCACTTTAAACAATTTTTGAATCCTGTTTGTCTAGTCCTCTTTTTTGGTCTTTCTGACATGCCAGTTTGTCAAAAAAACCTTTAAAACAGTGTTTCCCTAAAGGGAATAGAAGACAAATTGGTTGGTTCCCTCACAGAATGAAACCACGATAAAATGGTTCCCACTGAAGAGAAAATAAAGTTTTAATATGCAAAAAATGTGGTTTCCAAGTAAAAACATGAACCGCTAAATGTTTAAATTGTTTTAGACCAAAAGTGTGACTTTTACACCACAAGCGCTGTAAAATTTACCTCAGAAGAAGAGCAGGAACTGCTCAAGGAAACACAAGTTTAAGTGGAAATTGAGGTTCCTGGAAGCCATGAAAAAAGCAATAAAAAATGCAAAAAATACCTGAAAAACATTAAAGACTACACCAAAGTAAGAAATAAACACTTTGAAAGAAAATAACTTTCTTCAAGTGAAGTAATGGAGAGAGAGAGAGCTCTGGGGCAGTGTTGCTCAGATAGTGCAGAAATAATTCTAACTGCACTCTAGCCCTGCTACAGACTGCACAATCTCTCTCTCTCTCTCTCTCTCTCTCTCTCTCTCTTCTGATTGGCTAATTCCCTAAGATTATTAACACTGACTCCACCTCCGGGGCAAGTGGACCCAGCTGGCATTTTGCTATAGTCCAGCATACCAAAGGACCTCTGGGGTGAGAAGAAGACATTGAAGAGAACTGGCCCCAGCATGGATCCCTGTGGCACCCCACTGGTCACCCCCCTCTTATCAGATTGAATGCCATTTACCACCACCCTCTGTGTCCTGTCACTCAACCAGTTTCTAACCCAGTTTACCACCTTGGAGCCCACTCCCAGGCTGCACAACTTATTTATCAACCTCCTACTGTATGTGGGATGGTATTGAAGGCCTTGCTGAAATCTAGGCCACATCCATCGCCCCTCGCTGATCTACCTCCCTCATCACCCAGTCAAAGAAATCTATCAGATTTGTTTGACAAGACCTTCTTGAAGTGAATGCATGCTGCCTTGGATCATGTGCTCTGTTGGATGCAAAAAATATCACAATCCTTTCCTTTAGCAGTGACTCCATTAATTTCCCCACCACTGAGGTCAGGCTGACTGGCCTGTAGCTGCGATCCGCCTCCCTGTTCCTACTTTTGTGGAGAGGGACTACATTCATTCACCCCCTTCTATAGCCCCATGGAACCACCCCTGCCTCTATCAATTTGCTAATCATATAATTGCTGCCCCCCTTCCTCCATTCCTTCCCTATCTCTCCTGCCTTTATTTTTGTTAGTCCTCTGTTTTGTAATTTTCCTTGATGCATAGTGGCTCTATATAACCCCCCAAAGTCCTCCATTTGCCTAAGTATTCTGTTTTGTGTTTTAGTGGTTTATGTTGTGTACAGATTGTTTTGTTCCTTTACCTCCCCCATGTACCCAATTACTTTGTGTCTGTGAACTCAGTGTGTTTTCTGTTTTTCTCTGTTCATTATTTTTCATTATAGTTTTAGTATTCGCTTGTCTTCTGCACAAATGCACTTTGTTACGTGGTGTCTGGTAACAATAACCCATTCAATTTATTCTTCTGTATTTTAGCAGGGATTATATTCACTATATGGAGAAACTATTATATTTAATTGTGTACTTAGCACTTCACAAAATCTTGCCACATGTTTGCCATTTAATAGTTATTACCCCTTTTTAGGGTATGGCTTTATATGGACACGGACAGGTTCATACCAGTAATGCTCTAAACAGACTGTCATGAAGAAATGTAAGTGAAGCGCATCGACTTGAAGCAGAGTTTAGCCAGCGAGTGGAGTCCCTGTTTTGGAATAATACCAAATACAAAAATAGCCAGATTTAATTCTAATAAGTATTTACTGAATGGCCAAATCTGTGACAATAAATGATCCAACATAATAATAAACCTGCCAGTTGCTTGCTGGTACACACTTGGGGATAGCTGATATAAACGTCTTTCACTGTTTGCTATGGTGGGGTAAGGGAAGCTCATTTTTAGTTGTGACTTCTGCCATGTCTGTGCATTTTTATGGCAATGTGACTGATATAATAAATGTTACCGGCATTTTTCTCTGTGCTTGTACTGAGACTGAACTGTCAATGTGTTTTACTTACTATTGAACCACGTCATAATCAATTACAGAAAGTATAACATCAGTTTCAGTTTATTTGATCAATCATGATGGGACAATCATCATGATTATTTCAATAAAAACATCAGTTAGATACATGTCACATAAATACAATCATATATACTAAAACAGCACTTCTCTTAAAATAAAATGCTACCAAAATCAGAGACATATTACTTTATAGTCAAGATTTGCTTAGTACAAAGGAGATATATGGGACTTCAACCTTCTCTATTTTTCAGGGTCCTAAATCTCTTTTTCTTAGCTTTAACCACTGATGCCAAAAATCTAGAGATTCAGTCTGCATCTTCTAAAGCTTGAGGGTGCATCAATATAAAAAACACATTATAATTTGTACTTGCATGCACTTCCAAGTAGTTTCATAGAAACTGTTCCCTAGCTTGTTATATAATGGGCAGAGCAGTATTATATGGTCTAAAGTTTCCATAAATCCTTTATTGCAAGGGCAAGGAATTTCTCCAGATCCTACTCTATTTATGTTATTCTTTATACTATTAAAATAAGTGTACCTTGAGTTGATAATTTCAAACCTGGCCCACGTGATTGATTTCCGTTGTTCTGGGTTCAAAAGAAGGTTCAAATAATTCTCTAATGAATTATCAATCTTATTATTTTTAAAGCACAGAGCACATTGTTGTCCTTTAATAGTTTTTATATCCCACTTCTTCCCTAGTTGAATCAGTTTGCTTTTAATTTTTTTTCTGTAATGAACAGAAATCAAAATTTGCTTTTTGTAATCGTTCCAGAGGTGAAGTATTTTAAATTTTTCTAAACTATTTTTCAATGCAGTTAGCCATAATGAGGAAAGCCCCTCATCATGCCTTTTGATCTTTTCTAAGAGGCATTTCTTTGGAATTATATTTTTGTTATTATTTATAATTTTTAGCCAATATGAAATATGGGTTATTTCCCTAAGGCATCCAATTGGAAACCTTCCCAGTTCAGCCCTTACCATTGTGTTTAAAGTTGTGAGGGGAACTTTAGGAAGAATTTATAAAAATATAGCAAGGATTTTTCCAAACCTTCAGCTTTCACATGTCCCCAAACTTCTGCTCCGTATAATAGCAAAGGATGAATTTTAGCTTCCCCTGCCTTCGATGCTGGGACAATAGTATTCCCCCCATATTTGTAATTACATTTTAGAAAGGCTTTCACTATAAGTTTGACTTTTATTATATGTTCTATAATATGGTTTAACCAAGATGCTGAAGAAACAAATTTCACTCCCAGGTAACAATGCTCTTTTATAACCTCAGTCTTTTCCTGCCCTATTGTAAATTTAAGTTTGTTAAAATGTTTGAGATTTTTTCCAAAAATTACAATTTCAGTTTTATTAATATTTACTTTTAACTCAAGAGAGTTATATTTCTGAAAGAAATCATATATTTTTTTCTGCATTCCAACTTTGGTTAAAGAGAAGATTACCAGATCATCTGCATATGCTAATGAATGCACCAGTAATTTATCTATTTTAGGTGAATCTAATATGTCACTTTCTGGGAATTCATGTAAAGTATTAATATAAAGATTAAACAGTGCTGGTGCTAACAAGCATCCTTGTTTTACCCCTCTGTTTGTATGAAAAAAACTGTATTAATGAACCTTTGTTATCAAGTCTTATTGCTGTAGAGGTATCTGAATACAAAAGTTTAATTAATTTAAGTAATGAAGAATCTATCCCTTTTGCCCAAAGTAAATCCCATAATACTTGTTTATTGATAGAGTCAAAAGCTGATGAAAAATCAATAAATAAAGAATGCAAATAATTTTGACTTTCTTAAATGGACATATTTTTTAATAAGGTGATTCAGGCAGAAGATATTATCTATTGCAGAAAACTGATCCCTAAAACCTGCTTGAAACATAGAAATTTGATTGGTAGTATCTGACCATCTAGTTAACTTGTTTAATAACAACCTAGAGAAGATTTTTGAACTGATGTCTGGAAGACTAATAGGTTAAAAATTAGTAGGTAGATAAACTGACTCTTTTTTCATGAATAGGGACAATTATATTATGTTTCCATGATACTGGAATGTAATTTTGGGATGAACATAAATGAAAAAAGTAAGTTAAAGTCGGAGCTGTTACTATTTTTTAATGTAAGTATGACCAATTCCACTTCTTCTGTTGAAAAGACAACAGAAGTCTCTGATAACCCTACAAGATCTTTTGTTTTATCACCATCTAATGTTAGGGCTGGAATCTTGAAAAATATGTCCTTAAAATGCTCCACCTATTCTTCTTTTGGGATATATACACTGCCAAGGAAGGTTGAAACTGGTTTGTTCCCGATGCCACCATATTCCAAAAAGCCTTTGAGTCTTTCTCCATAATGATATTATACATCAGATCCCAATTTTTATGTAAGAAATCCTATCTTTTAATTTGGAGAAATGTGTTATATTGTTTTCTAGCTTTATTTAATGTAATATGATTTTTCTTTGTGGGTTATTTTTTAATCCACTTCATTAACTTCCTAAGTTTCCCCTTTTCTTTCTTACATTCATGGTTGAACCAGGTCTTCACTTCTGGGATTACGTTATTACTATTAGTGGCGTTAATTAAACTTCTTATTTGTTGATTTAATTATCCTAAAACTGAATCAAAAGTTTGAGCATTAGCCAAAGAGGAATCCTCTCGAAAAAACAGAAAATCATTACAGTTCCCTAGCATATCTCTTAATGCCCCACCTCTGATATATCTGTATTTTAATCGTTGTTTTCCCATTAAACTGAGTTGTGCTAAGGGAGTATTTACATCCAGAATAGTTTCATTTTCCCTAGGTGTCTTAATATATAAACTCAAGGGGGTGTGGTCACTTTCTGTTCTCATTTGAATTTTAAGAAATGTAAACATCTCATAGACTTCTGGGTTAATAATAACATAATCAATACTGCTTTGCCCATTTGAAGAAAAGAAAGTAGTTTCCCCCACTTCATCACCCTCAAGTCTACCATTTAATATTAGAAAAACATTTCCTCCATAAGCTTTGCCAGATCTTTCCCTTGTTCATTAGTCCCTTTATCTTTACTCTCTCCATAATTACAATCCTTAAGACATAACTGAGTTTCTAATATGCTAAAATTATCATATTTAGCAATGCAAGAATTAAATTTCCTGCTATCACAAAAATACCTTGCGGATATTTTGTAAATACAAAATTAATATCCACACTTAAAAAATCCCAACTACTATTAGTACTATTTAGGAAGTTTTTTCATGGAAAGTAAACATTAACAAGAATAAAAAACAACTGATCCCAGGGTATTATTATGATAATGTAATTTGGAGTATTTTTATAAATTTCAATAATTTCAAGTATAGGGCCAATTTTAACAAAAATTGCCAATCCTCCAATTGGTCTACCCAACTTTTTCACCTTTTTAGCTGGGTTTTAAATAAAATCAGTTAGTACCTTTTGACAATTTTCCTCAGTAAAATCTATACAATTTCAATATAGCATATCAAAATGAGCTATTCTAAGTTTGACAAGTGAAGCAATACATTCACTATATGCCAATGAGTGGTCCAGGAAGAGACCCAAATATCTGAAGGCCTCTCCCTGTTCTATCAGATCACTCCCAAGAGTCCAAAAAGGCAATGGCTCTTGTTCGGTAAATCATATGTTACTCCCAGAGAGCATCGATATTTTTTTTAAACATTTAAAATCAATTTGTTACAAAAAAACACCCTTGGATAGTCAAAATCAGACTAGAGGAGAGCTTAGTGAGCAGAATTGTCAGGTTCCATGTCATCTGAACGAATCTATTTGAGTGAATATTTTATAATGATTGCAATTTGGGCGATGCTACAGCTGATCAAAGCACATTTCAGCTAAATATTTACAGCAAGACACATGCACACATCTCCATGTTTTGCAGAGGGATTGCGCCCCCCCCCGCACCCCCGTCTCTAGGATTCTAACTCCATGAGGCACACTGACTCTGGGGTTTGCTGTACTTGTGGATTTGCCATAATATGCCAGTCACTGTAATGTGACTGTCACTCATTTTGATTTCATTCATATTGCTTTGCTTAAATGTCTTCACTCAAACTGAATCACTGAATTGACGTGCTACCAATTGGTTTTATGCCTATCAAATAAAACGGCAATATCAGCATATAACATCATTCTTGTAGTCTTACAGACATCAAGTAGTGTATAAACAGTCTAAATTCAGTCAGACTTGGTTAGTCTGTGCCTTGTTATTGTGTATACCTGATTATCTAAACAGAGAAACTCGGAAATAGATTTTCTGCCATGTTAACGGTCTCCTTAATTTGGAAACCTCTTACTAAATCTGACTCCTGGGTTCATACTACTGAAACCATCAAACCATTCCTTTTAAACTGGATAATCTGGTGCACATGCTAATAAGGATGTTATTGACAATCTTCTTAATCCCTCTTAATTCTCTCTCTGGTGTTGAAATGCTCCCTCCTGCTATCCCTCTCACTCCATCAGTAACTCAGTTTTGGCTGCTTACCACCTCTGCCAGCTCTCAAAAGTGCTATTCCCATTCAATCTGGCTCCTGTTCTCAAAGTCTTCCTCCTCCCACTCCAGTAGTAAACCAGCCCACCAGCTGTGAACCTTGGCTGAAAGATCTGTTGCTAGTATTTATTAACTAAAAAAATAACTGTTTGGCTATGAACTGAAAAAAGAAAGGAACAAGATATTCTCTGCTCCTACCTGGAGCAAAACTCCTCGGAGGAAACACAGAAATGTGTGGGCAGTGTTTCTGACATAAAATAAAGTACATGCAAAAGGAGCAGACACTT
Source organism: Neoceratodus forsteri (assembly GCA_016271365.2). Lineage (NCBI taxonomy): Eukaryota > Metazoa > Chordata > Ceratodontiformes > Ceratodontidae > Neoceratodus > Neoceratodus forsteri. The sequence continues at coordinate 1,073,180,517 of CM057450.1, forward strand.
CTAAGCTAAAAATAAATGGAATATTTTGAATTAAATTTAGCATTAACTAAACACTAAGAAATGATTAAGAAAAGAAAATTAAATGTTAACGACTCAGAACTGTATTTCCAAATGTTACAGTTTCTAATTAAGTAAACAAACAAAAAAAAATCCTGTGGTCGATGTCTGGTTACTACGTATATTTTTATTACATAACACAGTGGTAAAAACAAATGTTTATGAATTAACCAGGTCTGCCTATGATAGGGGGCCCCACGGTAGAGGCTTGGGATCCCCTATAGTAATTCGACTTAGACTAGAAAAAGTATTCTTTATTTTCACCATTTGATATCTATTGGTTACATCGTTTTCTATCCAGTTAAGAGTAGGTATAAAAATACCGAAAGAATCAGGTCTTGTTTGTAATCTGGTTTGGTCCAATAAGTAGAACGCTTTCAACAAATAATTAGAGATTACCACTGCCCAGCTCCCTCTTTCCAAGGCACTATGTATATACAGTATAGTAGTCACTAAATTCAATTCAGGATGCCATGGAACTATGGCTTTTACAAAAGCCATGTTGCGCTGCAGTCTGTATATTATATTTCTCTATATATTCTGTCAATGGGTCATGGTCTATTCTATCTAGTGCCATGGATTGGAGGGAGGGTAGGGCAGAGATCAGTCTATAATTGGCCAGTTTTTGCATACTATTACCCCTGTGTACAGGAACCACCACATCCTGCTTTCATTGATCCAGTTATTTTTGTGCCACAAAGGAAAGATTCAAGAGTTTAGTAATGAGGACCACCAGTTCCTGTAAAGCTAGTTTAAAGGGATTTAACCGGATATTGTTGTGACTTAACATGCCATGGAAGCCTATAGTGGCAAGTCTTTAAAGACAATTTCAAATTTTTTTCACACTCTGTATGGAAGTACATAGAAGGGATCAGACTATTTGCTCTGACATGGTAGCCAGCTGATCCTTTCACTTCCCAATTGATCCAGTGCCCCATTAAAGTCAACAGGGGTCAGTTTTAAGTCCATTTTTTTACATAGGAATGAACAGTTTGAGATTAATGAAGGACACTGCTCAACTAACAATGGCTGTCTTAGTCAAGTCAAGTCATTAATCTCAAAATGGCCATTCTTATGTAAAAAAAATAACTTAAAAGTGACCTCTATTGACTTTGATGGGATGCATACCCACTTTCTCCCTGGGCACACATCATTACGTGCCTGAGTGCAGGGCAAATTGGATCAATCGGAAAGTGAAGGGATCAACTGGCTACCGTATTAGAGTCAAATTCTGATCCCTTCTACTTCCATACAGAGTGTAAAAAGATTGTGAAATTGCCCTTAAAAGACTTTCACCACCATAGGCTTCCATGGCATGTAACTGTTACCGGACTGAAAGAAAGTTATTAAAGCCTTTAATGTTTTAAATCAAGGCTATCATTGTCAACTTTGGTTTTTGATGTTAATGTTCTTATGTAATTTAGTCCCTCATTTTTCCTAGCTTTTCTAAAACAAAATAGAAACATAGAGGTTGACAGCAGATAAGGACCTCAAGACCCATCCAGTCTGCCCATTTCTTTTTCTACCTTATAAATGTGCCATCGGTCTTTGCTCTGTCAGTGGCCTATCTATTCATACTCATCTGTATTGCTCCCTTATGCCTATCCCATGCCTGTTTGAAGCCCTGCACTGTATTCATAGCCACCACTTCCTGAGGTAGGCCGTTCCATGCATCTACCACTCTTTCTGTGAAAAGAATTTCCTCACATTCCCCCTTAATCGGCATCCCTCTAATCTCATGCTGTGTCCTCTTGTCCTGCTATTTTTCTTATATTTAAACATGTTAGACTCTTTCACCTTATTAATGCCCTTAAGGTGTTTGAATGTTTCGATCATATCACCTCTCTCCCTCCTTTGCTCAAGGGTATACATATTGAGGTCCATTAATCTGTCCTCATATGTCTTCTGATGTAGTCCCTGCACCATTTTGGTTGCCCTTCTCTGGACTGCCTCAATTTGGTTAATGTCCTTGTGAAGGTGTGGCCTCCAGTACTGCACGCAGTACTCCAGATGGGGCCTAACCAGTGTCTTGTAAAGAGGGATTATTACCTCTCTCTTACGACTTGTGATAGCCCTACTAATACACCCTAACATCCCCCTAGCCTTACCTACTTCTTTAGAGGTCTGCTTGGATGATTTCAGGTCACCGATGATGATGATGCCCAAGTCTCTTTCTTCCTTTGTGACTGCCAGCAACTCCCCTCCCAGCCTATAGGTGGCTTCAGGGTTTCTCTTTTCTATGTGCATGATCTTGCACTTCTTTGCATTAAATCCCAGTTGCCACTCTTCTGACCATTTTGCTAGTTTATCCAGATCTCTTCTCATTCTGCCCACCCCACCTGGATTAGCTACACTGTTGCAGATCTTGGTGTCATCTGCAAACATACAAGCCTTACCCCCTAGTCCATCTGCAATGTCACTAATGAAGATATTGAAGAGGACTGGCCCCAGGACTGATTCCTAAGGTACCCCACTTGTGACTTGCATCTCTTTTGACTGTATACCATTTACCACCACTCTCTGTTTTCTGCCGGTCAACCAGTTTGCCACCCAGCTGACCAACTTCTGACCCACCCCGAGCCTGCCCAGCTTATTTATCAATCTTCTATGTTGAACAGTGTCGAAAGCTTTGCTGAAGTCAAGGTAGGCGACATCAACTGCTCCCCCTTGTCCCACCACTCTGGTTACCCAGTCAAAGAAATCTATGAAATTAGTTTGACAGGACCTTCCTTTTGTAGACCCATGCTGTCTTGGATCCTGTGCCCCTATGGATTCCAGGTGTTGTACTATCCTTTCCCTAAGGAGTGCCTCCATAATCTTGCCCACTACTGAGGTAAGACTGACTGGTCTGTAGTTCCCTGCCTCCTACCTGCTACCACTCTTGTGGAGCGGGATCACATGAGCCCTTCTCCAGTCTTCTGGGACCTCTCCTGTGCTCAGAGACTCACTAAACAGTTCTGCTAATGGCTCTGCTAGTTCCAACCTTAGCTCCCTAAGTACCCTGGGATGTATGCCATCAGGTCCCATTGCCTTGTCCACCCTGAGCTTAGCAAGCTCTTGTAGGAACCTTTCTTTTGTGAAGGGAGTAGTGCTCACCTTCTTCCCCCTTGTGTCCATGGTGTTGAGCTGTGGGCTCTGCCCTACCTTCTCTTCAGTAAATACTGAGCAAAACTATCTATTTAGGATAGATGCTTTTACAGGGTCCTCCTCCTCACATGCCCTCTTTTCTCCTTTGAGCTTAGCAATACCTCCTCTGGACTGTCTCCTTTCACTAATGTATCTATAGAAAGTCTTGTCACCTTCTTGGAGGCCTAGATCAACCAGTAAGTATGCACTGGCCTTGTGGTGTAGATTGCTGTTCTCCAGGAACTTAGCAGGGATGAGTAAACTCACTGCACATTATTTACAAAATCTCTGCAGATACATAAACCACAATCCCCTGCACTTTTTGTACAGAAAGAATAAACTTGTAATGGAAGCACAATTTCCAACCATACATAGGAAATATGTTCATAAAACTGTGAAGCCTGTCAGATCAAGGATTTCTCTTCTTATTTGTCCCATTTTGAACTGTTTTAAAGCACCAGTTTTGGTGCCTTCCTAAAACCTTCGCTAGTAGCTTACCTGCTTTGCAGTTAAACTGCATGTATTTTAACATTTTCCATCTGTTATTTTGTGAAGGGGAAGGGGTCATAAACAAGAGCTGACCACCCAATCCCTTCCCCTTCCTGGTCCTGATGAAGTCTAGATCTGCCCCCGCGCTCCAACGTTTTGTGACATCGGAGTTTGTAGAGTGTGGAGACATGGTCGACTGACAGCAATTCAAGCAGCTTTTACAATGTTTTTCTATGTTTTAGAATGTCATTGGGGCATCAGTGTCTCTGATTAACTAAGAATATTCTTCTTATTTGATCAGTGGCACTGATATGCCCCCAGTGACCCTCTAAAACATTAAAGAAAATGTAATAAGTGCTTCTATTGCTATCAATGGAGCATGCCCCACTCTGCAAACTCTGATGTCACAAAACCTTAGGCGGCGGGGGGTGGCGGGGGGCAGAGGTGGACTTCATCAGGTGCCGAGAAGGGGAAGGGACTGGGCAACCAGCCCTCATTTACGATCCCTTCCCCTTCACAATATAACAGATGGAAAATGTTAAAATACTTACACTTTAACTCAGGTGCAGGAAAGCTACCCATGGGGGACTTCAGCAAACTAAACTGTAATGAGCATGACTGGTGCTCTTTAAGATTATCGTCCCTTAAAAGACAAGAACCTCAATGCAAAAGCACTGAAGCAAGAGTTACACAAGAAGTATTTTCGAAATATAACCACGCTTTAAAGAAACACAATTCTGCTGACACAAGTAAAGCGGTTTACAAATGACAGAACCCTGCAGTACGTCAACTACCTTGTTATACACCATCTATTTTATGGGGCCAGATTTTCAAATGCTTGTGAATGCCACAAGCCCTGGGTGTTCCATACATACGGCGTACGGAGCTCGCAGCATTCACCCAACTGGCAATTGGGATTTTCTATGCATGAGTCGACTGCCTGAAGTTATACCAATTTTTTCCTGGTCTAGCTTGTGTCAATCCTGGGTACCCTTTTCATGGGGCTTGCACCAAATATTTGGTACAAACTGCCATAAATTGGGTAAACTGTTGCAACTACACCTGACCTACCAAAATCGGACGTGGTTGCAGCAAACACCGATGGCGCACAGCCAGATTCAAAGTGTTGTGGCACAGGGCTTACATCAAACTCTGCACCACCAATGAGAATGTTAAACACAGAACAAAACACAAATGTTGAAAAGTGACTTCAGTGACAGCCAGAGGTCACAGTGGGGAAATATGTATAATCTTGTTGATGACATAAGCAAGTTAGTCTAATTACTTTTGATGTAATGACCATTAAGAGGATTACAAGGATTTGGGGAGCAGATTTTGACTAAGTTATCTTCATTTATATTATTATAAAAAATTACAGATGCTAGCAACTGCTGACGTTAATGCCATCATTTTAAAATGAAGACGAACTACGACTAAGCATATGGCATATTTCTCTTATGCATGGTTGTCCTCCCAGCATGCTCACAAAGTCAGAGGAGTAGACTTTCTTTTTAAAAAGATATCTTCCAAAACCAAGCTCAAAGATTCATGTATACCACCATTAATGATGATGGGTAACTTTCCTACCTTGGTCATGCTGCAGAGCTCCTGGTATTCAACCTGCAGTTTTTTTAATTTTGTTCCCCAAATCTGCATCATGAATTAGCTCGAGAAGGGCCTCTCCCTTTTCCATCATTGACTTGATCGAGGATTCATGGGACAAAACAGTCTGTTGTATGGACTACATAAAAAGTATAAAAGTTTAGTGCAAGCTGTTAGAAAATGGAGAAAGAAATTTCTCAGTCCTGATTGGCTGTCAGCACCCAGGATCCACACATTTAAGAGGCAACAGAGCCCCCACAGTTGCCCCTTTACTAGACATATCCATGAGCTGCTCAAGGAATCTTCATTTTTGTACTGGACATTTTTGTTTGTACATGTGAAACACAACATATTTTCTGTGACAAGAATAAACTCCAGGGAGGCTGGTGTTGTCTATACCTGCCCTTCCAGGGGCTGTTAGGACCTCCATCCGTGGTGTCGGGCTTCATTCCACTTCTGGATGGGCAGGTATAGCCAAACTCCACCCACCATGTTGTGCATGATTACTTATGAGCTAAGCAATTACAAATGGAATAGCTTAATGCCTCTGGCAATGCAAGGCAAGGCAAGTTTTATTTTTTGGCTCCCAATCCCGGAGGCTCTGGGCACCATACAGACAAATGTACAAATAAACAATAAGTAAAATCACACAAAGTAATAAATAGAACACAGCAAAAATAGATAAAAGCAGGCCACAACAAGGTGGAAGGATAGCCTGCAACAAACGGCAATTCCTAAAACAGGGCAATCATTAAAAGCAATATCTAAAAGACAGAATCTAAAAAAAAAAAAAAAACAGAGTCTGGGAATGCCTGGGTGAACAGAAAGGTCTTGAGGCAGGCTTTAAATACCACAACTGAAGAGGCCTCCTTTACAGCTGATGGAAGTGAATTCCACTGGATGGAGCCAGCGGCACTAAAGGCTCTGTCGTCAGCAGTTTCTAGCCTCGTCCTGGGAATCACGAGGTGGCCCCTAGAGAAGGAACAGAGGAGGTGGACCGAGGCAGCAGGTGTTAGAAGGCTCCACAGTGGCCAGGGTCCAGTCCATGTAGGGCCTTAAAGGTGAGCAAGCCCACCTTAAAGAGGACCATCCACCTAACCAGCAGCCAGTGCAGTTCAGGCAGCACCAGGGCAATGTGGCAGTACTTAGACTGCCCCGTCAACAACCTGGCAGCTGTGTTCTGCACTAGCTGCAGCCAGCAGAGGATACCTCCTGAGATTCTGAAGTAAAGCACATTACAGTAATCAAGCCTTGACATCATGAAGGTGTGCACCAAGGTGTGGAGGTCCATGGGTGGAACTAGGAGTTTGATTCTGGTGATATTCCTCAGATGGTAGAAACTGCTGTGAACAATGGACGACACCTGAAAGTCAAATGTCAGCCCACTGTCAAGGATGACACCAAGATTGTGCACCCTAGAGGGGGCCTTCAATGGCACAGACTCTAGGATTAATCCTGTTGCTGTGCCAGAGCCCATCCTATCATGCCCTTTGTTCAATTCCACCACCAGTACCTCTGTCTTATTGGGGTTCAGTCACAACCAGCTGGAGGCCATTCAGTCACTGATCCTGTCAAGGCAATTATTTAGCACTTCCACTGCATTGGATGTCCCTGGGGCAAAGGAAAGATACAGTTGGGTATCATCAGCATAGCAATGAAAACCCAAACTGTACTTCCTAATGAGCTCTCCCAGAAGCACCATATACATGGCAAACAACATTGGTGACAAGACCGAACCCTGAGGTACTCCTCAAGACAGGAGGCTAGGGGTGGAGGAGAAATTCCCCATCACTACCCGTTACCTCCTGTTCGTGAGCTAGGACTCAAACCAGCAGATGACAGTGCCAGCGAGTCCACAATATTCCCTCAGGTGGTCGAGCAACACACAATGGTCTACCGTGTCTGCCTCTCAGAAAGGCCATTACATCCATCAGGCACTTGAAGAACACACTGGGTGTGGACTATAGGTTGAACGGCGTGGCTCTGAATTGGTGCCGGGTTCCATCCACTTGAAAGTGTGGAACCCTTTGTGTGGTGGATGAATAGAGATGTAGAACTATGTATCCTGGAGGTCCAGGGAGAAGAATAAAGATCCTGTCACAAGAGATAGAATAATCTGGTGCAGTGTCACGATGTGACATTTCTGACTACAAACAAATTTGTTCAACACTGCCAGTCCCCTCATCCATTTGGGGACAAAAAATATCACAACATTAGCCCTGCAAAGGTTGGTTTTCTGAGCAGGTTCTAGCACATGCTACTTGTGGAGCTGATGAATTTTGCTCCATATTAGTGTGAGATACTCCAACGAAAGTGTGACTTTTGATGGTGCTTGAGACCAACAAGGGAGTAGGGTCTCGAATTCCAGACACAACCCCAACCCCACCACTTCAAAGACTCATTTGTTAGAAGCAATGTTGTTTCCCCAACTGGAAGCTGCGGCAAGGATTGGTATGGATAGGGGTTGGGGCCCCTCACTTTTTGCTTTTAGTGGTGACCCTCCAAAGACAGGCCTCCAGAGGAACCACCCCGTGCTGACTTTGACCTCCTGATTTATTAGAGGGCTTGCCTTGGCAGTGCTGCTGGAACTGCTGGCTCTGTTCCTTTTGTGGCTGATTCTGTCACTGACCTTACATGCCTTGTTGCGGGCCAAGGAAAGGAACCTGGCCTTGCAATCTGGGCTTGGGTTGTTGCCTGAGGTTGGTGACCACTGTCACCAAATCCAGGATCACACTGTAAACTGTTTCTCAGTTTTTACTCATTTTATCAGCACAATAAGATACACAGCTGGGTGGGCATTAACCCCAGACAAACAATGCCCTGTTGTGTCTTATTTCTTACATGTTCTTAAAATATATATTGTCTCCCATAAATATTAAATACACAATAGCTTGTCTTATAATATACAATTGGCATGCACCAATTCAGTCCAAGGGGCCAATTGCTTACCAAACGAAGAAAAAAAGTTTTGTTTTTATTAGTTACAGATTACATCAGTTATTATCAACTCAGTACAAGGGGCCAAAGTGCTTACCAATTAAATTAGTTACAGACTGCATCAGTTATTTATGATCCTGATTTTAAGATACCTTTTTTGTACATGAATAGTGAAAAATTAAACAGCATTACATTTTAAAACTTACAGGTTTGTTAGACTTTGTGTCTGAAAAGGGAGTTTTAGTAACTGTAAAACAAAACTTAATTTTTTTTATTAATTATTTTTTTATGTATATTAAGGCTTAGAGTTTAAAATTTTCATACATGAATGGGAAAAGGTCCATTGGGAAAAAATATATGAAAACATGTGAAGTTTTATATCAAGTTAAAGTTACACTACTAGGACATGATAAGCACATAACAGTACATAAGAGTAAATGTTAACATTTATGTAGTCATGACGATAGGGTCTAATGAGATTGTAATAGTTCTCTAAATATTTTAATTATTGGTAATATTTTAATTATTAAAAAAAAAATAGCATTTCTTAACAAGGATTAAAAACCGAGTGCTATATTATTTCAAAACTGCACAAAGTACAATATGGCAGAAAATACATGAAAGACAGTGAAAGGGTAGTGAATATGGAGGCTTCTTGGGAACACTCACTAAGAGAACACTCTGGATATAAGTTAAAATTAAAGGGACACTGCCAGCCTTTTTTGCATCATATTATTTCTAGCTAAAACCCCACATTTTATGACTGCTTATCTTTTTTTACAATTCATTAATGATGTCGGTTGTTTTATCTGCCTCCTTGCTTAGTACAACTCAATTGCATGCTAATGTATAGTTACAACCAACCTTGTTTTATTTCAGAAGGTCTTCAAGGTAACTTTCTACCACCCACCCGGGAGGTATCCTCCTCGGCACTGACCCGTGATGTCAGATCTTGCATTCTGGAAGCAAGGATCTGTGTGCCACTTGCCAGGGGAGGTCCAGTGGGTCATGTGGATGTGCACCATATACCACTCCTTGAACTACAGTTACAGGTGAGTAACCCTCATTTCTAGGGAGGTAGATATGATGCACTATCCACACTCTGGCAGACTCCTAGCAGTTTTCCAGGAGGAGAGGGCATAGAGCACACCCTTACTTAGGAAAAAGGGATCGGAGAACTAAGGCCCCAAAACCAGCATCCCGGCATGAGTCAAGGTAAATGCAGTAGTGGTAAATGAAGGTGTATGCTGTCTTCCAGGTAGCAGCCCTGCAGATGTCCTGGATAGGGACATCCCTGGAGGCAGTCACTGAGGCAGCGGTATGTCTGGTGGAATGAGCCCTAAACCCTAAGGGAGGCTCCCTACCAGCCAACCTATTGCAGAGGTCGATGCAGGAGACAAACCAACTGCCAATTGTACGCTTACCTGCTGACCTGCTAGGTACAGTTTCAGTGTAGGTGACAAAGTGTTGGCAAACCTCTCCCTGAACTCCAGCTGAGTGTTCAGTATAAATACGCAAGCGCCCACCACAGGTCCAGCATGTGGAGACTATGCATGGCCTCAGAGGATGGGTTGGTGAAGTACACCAGGAGGTTGATCACCTGGTTAAGGTGAAGCTCCAGAACAACCTTGGGGAAGAATTTCGGGTTGGGACAGAGGACAACTTTGTCTCTGTGGAAAACCCAATATGGAGACTCCACCGAGAGTGCCTGGAGCTCACTGATCCTTCTGGCAGATGGCAACCAAAAAGGTGGTCTTCCATGACAGGTGGGAGATGTGACACCTGTACATCGCTTCAAATGGCTTGCCCATGAGCATTGCTAGTACTAGCAACAAGTCCCAAGGTGGTGGTAGTGGTTCACGCAGCAGTGGGAAAGTACAGTTACATAAGTACTTACCGTAACAGTAGATCTTCGAGAACAGGTCTTGCAGCAGGTTACACCATAAGGACTGAAGCCAGTAGGCAGCAGAACCCCACGGAAAACTTCTAGCTAGCTATACCTAGTGGGGGACCGCCCCAAACGTACCTCAGTTCTCCAGCCGGAGACTCCCACTGTAACGATGTGATTCTGAAGGGGAGACCAAGGATCTGCTTCCAGAGGAAGACTAAATAAAATGTTTGCATCTCAGATGCCATAGAAAGGAACCAAACCTCTTGAGGGGAAGGTGGGATGAAAACTACCTGCTGCAAGAGCTGTTCTCGAAGATCTGCTGTTATAGTAAGTTCTTACGTAACTGTACTATCGTACTTTGAGATACAGCTCTTGCAGCAGGTTACACCATAAGGACTGATTCCCAAGCAGTAAAGGGGTGTTAGCTAATCCCTTCAGGAGGAGGATAGGAAAGATCCAGGAATAAACCACCTAGGACAAAAGTCCTTGGAGGACTGCCAGCCCGAAGCCCGCTCTGCGTCTCTAGGCAATGTGAAGCTGTAATGTCTGATGAAAGTGTGCACTGTATTCCAAGTAGCAGCTACACAAATGGCCAGTGCAGAAATGTTCTTCAGTGCAGCAAAAGAGGTAGACACCCCCCTAGTAGAATGGCCTTTAACCGATCCCGGTAAGGGCTTGTTGTGCTTCTGGTAACAAAAGACTATACAGTTCACCAGCCACTTGAAAAGTGTTTGTTTTGACACAGGTGCCCCTAACATCCTGTGAGCAAAAGACAGAAACAGCTGATCAGACTGTCAGTGCAGTCTGGTCCTGGTCAGGTAAAACCTGAGGATCCTATGCACATCTAAAATGTGCAGAAGAGCTTCCCTCTATTGCCATAGTTCGGATAATACACCAGAAGGTCGATATCCTGATTCAAGGTTAATGCTGAGACCACTTTGGCAAGAAACTTAGGATCAGTCCTTAATGACACCCTGTTCTTATGAAAAATCAAATAAGGCTCTTGAGCGTCTGGAGCTCTGAAATTCTCCTTGCAGAGGTAACAGCAACTAAAAATAATGTCTTCCAAGAGAGATGGCGTAGCTCGCAATCTGCGGCTGGTTCGAAGGGAGGCAGCGTAAGCTGCTCTAGGATGAAAGGAAGATCCCAAGGGAGAACTGGGTCCTTTATAGGGGGGTCTCAGATGTATAATACTGTGCAAAAAGGCATGTGAGGCATCCAGCTGAGTGACAGCCCTTGGGCCAACCGGTGCATGGTATGCCGAGATGGCACACAGGTGTACCTTCAAGGAGGAGTATGCGAAACCTGAATGAAAGAGGGATAAGAGGTAGTCCAAAATTGACCTCTCGGGGCAGCAAAGTGGATCAAGATCCCGAGCCTGGGCCCAGACACAAAACCTGCACCACTTTATGGCATAAGTGGCATGAGTGGATGATTTTCTGGCTGCCACTAATATGTCTGTAACGCCCTGAGATACTCCATGCCTAAGGATGGCTACGTCCTTTAGGAGCCAAGTGTGCAGGTTCAGGGATTTGAGGTTTGGGTGAACCATGGATCCAGCCTCCTGGGACATCAAGTGAGAGATGACTGACAAAGGAAAGGGAGACTCCTGATCTAACTGGTGTAACAGTAGAAACCAAATCTGTCTGGGCAAAAATGGCACCACCAAAATCATTGATGCCCCATCTGATTGGAGCTTGAGAAGAACCCTCTGGATCAAAAGGAAGGGTGGGAAAGCACAGAGGAACCTGTCTGTCCAAGAGAGGAACAACGTGTCTCACCAGAAAACACCAGGCCCTGGATCTAGTGAGCATAAATTGGGCATTTGTGTTTTATGGGGATGCGAATAAGTCTACGTCTGGTGTCCCCCATTTGCAGAACAGGTCCTCTGCGACCTCTTGCAGCAATTCCCATTCATGAGCTCTGGCCCATGACCAGCTCAGTAGATCTGCAGTGGTGTTGTCGACACCGGGAACATGCACTGCAGTAATCATGGTGCCGTGCTGTAGTACCCAGTCCCACACCCTCTTTGCCTTTCTGCAAGTGGATAGGAATGAGTGCCTCCCTGCTTGTTGACGTAGTATACCACTGAGGTGTTGTCCATCTGGACTAACATGAGGCCTGTTGGAATCTTTGACTGTAAGGCCTGCAAGGCATACAGGACTGCTCTCATCTCCAGAATATTGATATGGAGGTGTGATTCCAGGGACAACCAGGTTCCCTGAGTCCTGGTTCCATTCAGGTGAGCTCCCCAAACCAGACCCCGAAGCATCCATGGTGAGTGTCAAAGATGGAGCAGGCACCAAGAAGGGGACTCGCCTGGTGAGGTGCTCCAGAACGAACCACCACTGTAAGTCTTGAATGACTGGCTTTGTGACCCTGACAAGTTGATCTAAGTGATCTTGTTGTTGGTCCCATTGGGCTCTCAGTGTCCACTGAGTGACTGTCATGTGGAGGTGGGCCATGGGAACTGTGACGATGGAAGATGCCATATGTCTGAGCAAGCGGAGCACGGTTTGCGCGGGAACCTGCTTTTTCAATGTGATGTCCCATATCAATGACCTGATGCATTCTGCCCTGTCATCGAGCAGGAAGGCCCTTCCTTGGCAGGTATCCAAGACCTGTCAATGAACTGCAACCTTTGTGAGGGGACGAGGAATGACTTCTCCTGATTGATGGTGATAACCAGTAACCTGAATAGGGAATGAGTATTGTGGATTGCCTCTATCAGTGCCTCTCAAGAGGAGGCCATGAGAAGTCAGTCATCCAGATATGGGAACACATAATTGCCCTGTTTTCTGATGGCTGCTGCTATGACTGCCAGACATTTGGTAAAAATGCGTGGTGGCAAGGACAGTCCGAACGGGAGTGCTCGGAACTGTTAATGGCATCCCAAGAACTCGAACCGCAGGAACTTCCGATGTGGTCTAGTGATAGGAAGATGGAGATACACGTCCTGCATATCCAGTGATGCTAGCCACAAGCCTTTTCTGAGCATGGTAATGAGACCTGGAAGGGTGACAATGCAAAAGCGTTTGTATGCCACCGCAGTACTGAGGTCGCTGAGTTCCAAAACTGAGCGTAGGTCCCCTGTTTTCTTTGGAACCAGGAAGAAGTGGGAATAATATCCCCTTTCTCTCTGGTTCCCTGGAACGATCTTGATGGCATCCTTCTCCAGGAGTGCCAAGATCTCCTGCTGAATGAGCAAGGCATGCTGTCCCAAGTAATGGGATTGCAGAGGAGGTCTTGTCAGTGGGCAGTCGAGGAACTCTGTAGAGTGTCCCCGACTTATGAGTTGCAGAACCCACCAGTCGGAGGTTATCCTCTGCCACCCTGGCAGGTGGTAAGCAAATTGACCCCTGAACCCTTTTTTCCCTTTGATCCAGAGATGGGTCAGGGGCCAGGAAGAAGTCATGCTGTGGCGGTGTTTGATCCGGCAGGCTGGGTAGCTTTTTGGTTTCGCTGACCCTGACCTCCAGAGTATTTTGGCTGATTCTTTCTGCCAAAATTGCCCCTGGGTTGTTGGCCAGAATGGGGTTGCTGTCTGCCCTGTCGGCCATGAAAACAGTTCTGGCCCCTGCAAAAGAAGCCAGGCTTAGGTTTGTGCATGGCTTGTACCATCCTAATGGCCTTCCTGGCATCTTGCAGCTTGGTGATGACCTTTTCTGAGTCCTCACCAAAAAGAACCAAGCCATTGTAAGGGACATCCAAAATGCCCTTCTGGACGTCCGGGGTAAAGCTGGAGACCCTTAACCAAGACTGTCTCTGGAGGCAAACTCTTGCAGCAGCACCATGGGCTGTGGAATCCACCAAGTCATATGCGGCTTGGAAGACCTGAGTCCAACATCAGAACTGGTTCTAAGGAGGTTCAACAGTTCCTCCTTTTTGTCCCCATCCGGTAACTCTTTAAGAAGATCCTGATCCTGGTCCCACAGTGCGTTTTGAAATTGCACCATGTGGGTGAGGTAATTGAGGGACCTTATGGAGCATGTAGCAGCCGCATACATGCGCCTCCCCAGAGATGCTTGGATTCCTGGTCCGGTGGTTGAGTGCTGACATGTTGCAGACATTGGGAATGATCATCGGAGGCCGTAATAACTAAAGAGTCAGCCACTGGTTGTTGGCTCAAATATGGGTACTCTAGCGGGGCCCTACAGAGGTGATCCGCTTTCATGGGTACCGCTGGAGTAGAATAGAGATGCTTCCATGCTGCCTTGATAGCGTCTTGAAAAGTGTCCACCAAAGATGGAACCACCACAGGCTTTGGGTCCCTTTGTCTGAGGTACCGAGTCAGGTGTTGCCTTTCAGGCTCCAACTCCTCAGTATTCCACCCCATATTCTCTTGTATATGCCTCATAATATCCATAAAAGAGGGGTTGTCCAGTGGTGACCTGGGGAGAGCATGGGGGTCAGGCAATGTGATACTAAGAGGTGAGGGTGACCTGGATGTGTCCGAAGTATCCAGATGAGAGTCTTCCCCACAGGAAGAGCAGGATCACCGTCTGGGTCTCTTGCACCCACGATCACTGGGGAACCTTGAGGGGGTCCTGGAGTGTTGCCGCTTCTTGCAATTGTGTTTCCTTTCTTGGGACCTACCCCTGCGTGGCGGAGTAGGTTCCCTAGGGTCAAAAGATGGTGCCTTAGGAGGTGCCCTAAGAGGGGGGACTTCCTGTGGCGGCTTGATGGGGACCACATCTTTTTTGATGATGTCCCACCAGAAGGTGAAAAACTCCTTCACCTCATCAATATTAAGGCTGGAAGATGGTCCTTGACCTCAGGCCTGACTGAGAGAGGGACCACAAACAATCCAGGATGCTAGCCACAGGGCAAGATAGGGGGTCTAGCTCCCTGCCCACACTGGCACCAAATGAAAAATCTCTTCCACTTGAAGGCATTGCAGTGATGAGTTGACTCCTTCTGAGAGGCCTCAACCACATGGAAGACCTTGTCAGAGAGACCCAATGCCTGGAACTCTAGCTGCTCAGAAACCAGGCTGTCAAGTGCAGGAACTGAAGGTCTGAGTGGAGAACCCTCCCCTGAGAGCAAGAGAGCAGGTCCCGGTGGAGAGGCAATCACCACGGAGGCCTACTGGTGAGGCTGAGGAGATAGGAGTACCAGAGCTGGCATGGCCAGTCTGGAGCCACCAGAATCATCTGTGCCGTGTCCCTCCATACCTTGATCAACACCTTATGGATCAGGGGAAAGGGAGGGTAGGCGTACATGATGCCGGCGTCCAGGACCTTGGGAAGGCATCCCCCATCAGTGACCTGCACTGAGGGGGGCAGGCACAGAACAGCCCTAGATTTGCGTCTTCCCATGGGGCATGAGTTCGGCAGGACAGAAGAGCCACGAAGTCTAGAGGCAGACTGCGACCCATCACTTCGAGTACCTATTTTTCTGATGAGATGATGGACCAGGTGTGTGCAAAATGGTGGAGCAAACCTCCCACAGGAGGCCAAGGTTCAGGCAGGATGGGTGGGGGGCTGACAGCCCCTGACCCATCATTGGCAGGCTTGGCAGAGGCTCAGGTGCTGGCTACCAGAAGAGCCCTGGCTCCCCAACCTCTGGATGTCTTGAAGCAAGATACGGCAGGCTTAGGTTTGGGCTGCAAGGCCTTGGGCTGCCAAGCCTGGGACTGGAGCGATCTGTATGGAGGTGCTGGGTAGGGCTGAAACTGAAAGGGCTTTTTCCTTTGTTTCAGGCCCTTAGGGTCCTTCCGCAAAGACATAACTGAATCCAGAGTGGCGCTGGACTTCTCGATCTGGGTTAGATGACCATCCACACCTGGGCCAAACAGGTCGGTACCCAAAAAGGGGATGTCTGCCAACTTGTGTTAGTAGCTGACATAAAGGTCGAGTTCCTCAACCAGGCCCAGCACCGGATGGTGACCGCAGTGGCCACGAACCTGGCGTAGAAGTCGCCAATGTCCAAGGCCATCTGGAGCTGTTGCTTAGCCACTGGTTGTTCCTGGTCATGGACCATCTTGACCACCAACTGTAAGTCCATCGGAAGGCAGGGAATAACCTGGTCCAAGACTCCCATTAGCACAAAGGAGAAGCTGGCTATCATGATGGCTGAACTAGCCTGCCAAAGGCCCAGGGAGGAGGTGGCATAGACTTTCTTTTTCCTTTTTTTTTTTTAATATTCTTTATTGAATTTTAGAGAAAAAACATTATAACAATAACCAACAAACAAAATACAGGTATATTGTGATAAAAAAAAAAAAACAATCGAAGGACAAACAGGTAACATCAAAAAAAGAATCTAAAATACATAAACAATAATAAATCCCACCACCCCTTCACCACCACATTCCCGTTACACATGCAGGGCATTGAGATCACCCATGAACAAAGAACCTCTCAGAAAGAGAATAAAAAGGTTTTTTATGGTTCTAAGGGAAAAAATAATCAAAAAAAGGTACATGAGATTGCTACTAATGTTAAAGAAGTAGCAAAGTATGGAACGTTTCCCATAGGGATCTGTAAGCATGATATGTACAGTAAAAATTAGCTACTGTATGGATTTTTCAACACTGACAGCAGTCAGGATTTTCTGAAGCCATTCCAGCCAGGTTGGGTTTGCAGAATTCCGTCAATGTTGAAGAATAATGAGTTTTTTGTAACAGCAGCAATAGGAGCCATATAGCCTTTTCGGGGTCCCAAAAGTCAACCTCTAGTCTCCAATTAGACAGATTTCTGTATTGAATGCATCTTGGAGTGCCAAAAGGAGGTCTAAGTTGTTTTTTATAACTTCCCAAGAAAGGTTTCATCTTTGGCTGTGGCACAGACTTTCTTTGATACATGGTCCAGCTTCTTGGACTCCTTGTCAGGGGACTTATTGACATCTGTGATGTTGCCCATCCACTGAAACACTGAGCTCCCCACCAGACCTTCAGACAAAGGATAATTTGCGAACCCAAGCAGAAACCCAGTAGGTACCACATACTTGTGGATCATACGGGCCAAAGGCACTGGGCAGGAGGCCAGATGTTGCCATAGCTCAAGAGCAGAACCAAGAATGGCTTTCACCACTGGGAAGACAACCCTGTCCATGATCTCGGTCAAGGGGTACTTGGCTTGCTTCTGGACTGGCTCCAGTCGAATCCCCATTGACTCTGAGATCAAGCAGAGCAGAGCCCCAAAGGAGGCTAGTCCGTGTTCTGTGGTAAGCTCCTTGAAGGACTCCTGGAGAAGGAGAGAGGATCTCCGATCTTGAAGTGGGTAGCCATCTGGGAACAAGCGATTACCAAACAGTGTGGTTCATGATAAACTTAGCTATAGAGTCAAGCCATACAAAAGTGAAGGTACTGGACTTCAGGAGGGCTGATTTTGTCAAAATGGGAGAGTGCCTCAGAAAAGCACTAGCAAACAGGCAAGAAGGTGGGGTGGAGCAACAATGGGGAAACATCAAAACCACCATCACAGAGGCAACGAGCCATTGTGTGAAGCAAATAAACAAATCAAAACGAAAGAAAAAAACCCCACTATTGTTCTCAAAAGAAGTGGCAGGGAAGGTAAGGGAGAAAAAGATAGCACTCAGGAAGTGTAAGAAAACACAGAAGGAGCAGGACAGAGAACTGTACCAGTTAAAGCAGGAGGAAGCAGGGAAGGTAGTCAGAATAGCAAAGGCCCAAACCAAGGAAAAGACAGCCAACTCGGTTAAGAAGGGGGATAAAACCTTCTATAGGTACATTAGGGAGCAAAGAAAGACTAAGGCAGGGATACGAAGCTGAATAAAGAGGAAGGTGGTTGGGCAGAGAGCGACAGTGAAAAAGCAGGGATACTGAACAAATACTTCTGCTCAGTATTCATGATGGACAAGCAGGGGGAGATACCTAATCCAGTCAATAGAAGCACTCTGGATGGGGGGTTGATATTAGTCCTTTCACAGAAGAAAGGGTTCTGAAAGAACTCTTAGAACTGAAGGTGGATAAAACAATGGGGCCTGATGGGATTCACTCCAGAATTCTAAAAGAACTAAGGGAAGAACTAGTAACACCACTGACTACCCTTTTTAATGTAACCCCTAGATGGCGCTATCCCAGGGGCTACTACCCCTGCCTGATTTGCCACTAACAGGTTGAGGGGCCTGGATCCAATGGCGGGTGCCTCCACCCAGAGGTCAGGGTTTGCAATAGTTAAACTAACTTGGTCACAGCCCTCTGGGACACTGCAACCCCCCTTTCTTCCCACTAGTGGCCCACACAATATATCAGAATTACCTTCACAGTATACACTTACCCCCAGGTCTGGTTCCGCACTGGGACCTCCTGTGAAATGAGATACAGTGCAACAATCACAGTACAGTACTTTAACATAGACAAATATCTCAGGCAGTATAACTTTGCTGAAACAAGCAGCTCTGATTTATTTAGGGGATATAACAAGGACAGGAAATCAGGTTAATTAGCTTATCACTCTAATAATCTACCTATGGCTCTGTGCAGAGCCTATCCCTATCAGTTACTGTCCCTGGGTACCCAAGCCCTAGTGGCTAGTCAAACCGTGGCAGCTGGTAGGGGCCTTTCACACAGAGAAAAGGAGAATTAAACAGTCAGCAGTACAGTAATTCCATTTGGATTTAATGTGGCAATTCAACAGGGAGCGACCCTGAATTAGTACTCACGACCTCCAAATAAGATAGGGTCCTTCAATGTCAGCAGGGCTCACTTGAGGTACACAAACCTCTTCACACATCCATATAAAAGAAAGCACTATACCAGGCAGGCTGCATCTGTATCCCGATCGCAATTACTGCACAATACCGGGAGAACACACAGCAGATTCAGTTCCTGACAGACAGAGTGCAATTTTCAGCAATTCCTCCAGTCTTCTACAGGGTGAGCCTGGTTTCTACTCTTCAGAGATCCTTTGATTCTTTTCACAGAGACGATTCAGTCCTAACAAGCTGTTACACAAGCTGCAGACCGGAACTCTGGGCCTTACACACGTTTTTTTGACTAAAACTGCACACTGAAAAAGCACAGGGCTCCTTCCTTCTTCACTGCCAAAGCTCAACTCAAACTCCAACTGACAAAACCGGGCACTTCCTTTGAGTTCCTCCCAGTGCTTGACTGGATTGGTTGTCACTCACAATAGACTGCTGCTGTTGGTCCAAAAAGGTGCTGCAGTCTAAACTACATCTCCCAGAGTCACTGCTCATACAATCCTCTCGTGGCTGGCTCAGATTATGAGTCCAAGTTCTGATTCGTCAAGGGACCATTTTAGAGCTAGCTTACCCTACACTGATTGGTCCAGTTCAGCAGTTCAAAACTAGAATGGGGAACTAGCAGACACAGTTCTGACTGCAAAGAAAGCAGGTTAGACAAACTGTAATTTCATTATTACTCTAAATAATTTCTGGCAAACAGTTACATCTTTCAGATAGGTTCCTTTGCACTCCTAGTGACTGCAAAAATGAAGTGAATTAGCAGCAGCTTGAGTGGTTCTCAATCAAAAAACACACAGTCCCCCATACAAACTAATTATGTCTGCAAGCAGACAGCTCTTAAAGAGACAGTACCAGAGGTTCTAAAAACACTCACTGATAAATGGCTTAAATGCCAAACACCATTCAGGCTTGGAGCATTCAAGCAAGCTCCTGAAGTCTTTGGAAACCCCCATTTGCAGGGGGTTACACCTTCCTAGCCTGGGAAAACTTAACGTCAGCGTCAAACAAGTACCCATAAGTTTCAACTGCAACCATACATTTGCATTAGGCTCGCATATGTAATCATCAGTCAATATATCATTTTACCAAGAACACATTTCTGAAACATTGCAGACGTCACTCTTTACACAGTATTACATACACATTGTACCATAACTCAAGTTATTACCTCTTGTACATGAAACCTGAAAGAGAGGGCCCTTCCCTATCAGTTACCTTAGGGGCTGGATGGGGCAAGGCACCATACTTAGAGGGCAACACAAGTAACTTGGAGTTAGCACTGATGCTCAGTTTGGGCAATGAGCTCGGGGACACATACACTCCTTTATGGACAACATTGAGAGGCAAGTCCACAGGCCTCCCAAGTGAATCATAACTGAGGTGCACCACAGGCTTTACAGCTCGACCAGTCTTTCTAGGGGAACTGTTATAGTCTCTGCACTCTGAGCCTCATTTTCAGCATTGTCCTCACTTGTCAGGGAGTCTCCATGGGGGAGAGAGGCTAGAACTTGGGGCACTTTCAGCTCCAGGAGTTACAGTTTCTGAGTCCACAACATTTGGCTCGCATGGAAGCTTCGGACACTGGCAGTGGACTGTCAGGGCACTCAAAATACTCTTCTTGTTCGGGTGTATCACCAGTCTGACCCAATCTATCATTTTCCTCCCTGAAAACTCAAACAGTTCAACCATGCACAATGATTCCATTTCATCTGATCTGATGCTTTGCACTTCACTTTCTGGGAGCAATGGCTCCAGGGATGAAGCTGGGGCTTAGACAGTCCAGAAGGCCCAGCTTTGTCTCCAGTATTGACTAGGGATTGCCCGAAACAATTGACTCAGTTCGTAAGAAGGATAGTATTCAAAGTCACTCTCACTTTCTTCCGATATGGACTGACAGTCATGCTCAACTGGGACTTGTGGAGGGAACACTTTAACTTTGCTTCTGTAGGTGCAGACTTTCTTGATCTTTTCTTAGCAGCAGCTCTAGTCACTGGTCCAGAGGGGTATCTTCTAGGGCTCAGACTCAATTAAGATTTGTCCAATGGGCAGTAAATGATTTCTATGCATTGTTTTTACATCTTTTGAATTATTCTCAGGCCTTACTTTGTACACTGGCAGATCATCTAGTTTGCCCACTACAATGTGAGGGAGATGGTGCCATCTGTCAGCAATCTTGTGCTTGCCATGCAGTCCCAGATTTCTTAGCAATACCCGATCTCCCTCCTGGAGTTCCTGTGCTTTCACCTTTTTATCATACCTTTCTTTGTTGGCCAGATTTCTTTTGGCAGCCATGGTTTGAGCCAGTATACGCATGAGTTAGCTGGCCTTTAACTTTGCACATACTGTAAATAATTGTCAGCTTGAACCCCATCAGGAGAGACCCCAAACACACATCTACTGGTAGTCGAGCTTCTCTTCCAAACATCAGGGCGGTAGGGGAGAATCCAGTGGCATCACTTTTGGTGCAGTTATAAGCATGTACCAGGGTGCTAATTTGTTGGCTCCATCTAGGCTTGTCCTTTGGGTGCAGGGTGCCCAGCATATCTAGCAAAGTGCGTTGAAACGTTCAGGCTGTGGGTCCCCTGGGGTGGTGTAAGGAGTGGTTCTGGACTTTCGCACTCCCACAGAGAAAGCATCTCTTTGATCAGACGACTCTCAAAGTCTCTCCCTTGATCAGAATGGATTCTTTGTGGAGCCCATAGTGAACAAAAAGTTTTCTACAAGTACTTTGGCCACAGTGGATGCTTTCTGGTCTTTGGTGGGAAAGCTTGGGCATATCTCGTGAAATGGTCAGTGACCACCAGCACATTACTGATATTTCTTTGATCTGACTCCAAACTCAGAAAATCAATACAGACCAGCTCCATGGGTGCACTGGTGGTGATGTTAACAAGGGGCAGCCCTCTGGGGCAAAGCTTTCCTCTGTAAGCAGCGACTACAAGTTCAATGTGTTGCTCCACATCAGCCCCATCTTAGGCCAATAGAATCTGGATCTCACCAAGTCAAGTGTCCTGTCTATACCAAGGTGCCCCATGTGGTTGTGCAAGGACCTCAGTACTGAGTCTCGAAAGGCAGTGGCAGCACTAGTTGTTGTTTGTCTACTTGTCCCCTCTGTCTACTGTTTCTCTGTATAACAGTTTATTGATCAGTTTCAACTTAGGACCTTCTTTGTATAACAGTGCAGTTCTCAAATCAGTGGGCGTAATTTGGACATCTTTTCCTGCATGAGGGCTTCTAAAGCTGCTTTGATCATGGGATCGTGGGATTGAGCCCGCCGAATACTGTCATTGTCCAGCTGAGGCAGTGCACCAATGTCTATTGCAGAAAAGTGGCAATAAGCAGCAGGTATGCAATTCTCAGAGGGTCCCAAGCAATCCACCATGCAGTCCACTGCGTCCGTGGACATTTGTTCCTCCCTGTCAAACTTCCGGCAGAGTGCCCGAATGTCAGGTTCTGCCAATCGGACCCAATCATTCTGGGGAACAGGCCTCCGGAGAGAGCATCAGCATCTATGTGGTTCAGACCTGCTCGGTATTCGAGAGCATAGTCATATGTAGATAATGCAGAAAGCCACCTATGGCCAGTGGCATCCAACTTAGCTGAGGTCTGCACATAGGTCAAAGGATTATTGTCAGTTTTACTAGTATTTTAGCCCCATACAAGTACTCATGGAATTGGTCAACAATAGCCCACTTCAAAGCTAGGAACTCTAACTTATGTACAGGATAGTTCTTTTCGGATGGGGTCAGGCTTCTACTGGCAAAGGCCACTGGTCTCAGGCCATTCTCGTGCTCTTGGTACAACACAGCCCCAACCCTTGCAAGCTAGCATCAGTGTGCAGGACGTAAGGTTTTCTTGGATCGGCATAGGCCAGCACTGGAGCATGGGTAAGTTGATATATGATCTCATGAAAAGCAGTCTCACAATCAGGAGTCCAGCGGGCCCCAAATACTTCACTCGGATGAAAATACACTCTTTCAGTCTTGAGGACGCTGACTTTTGGTATTTTTGTGGGTTGGGGATACCTTGAGTAAGGTTAAGTAAAGGCGGATCACTCTTGAATAGTCCTTGATGAGCGCCCGATAATAACCACAGAATCCCAGGAATCTTTGCAGTTCTTTTAGATTTTTGGGCTGTGGCCAGGTGGTCAAGGCCCTCAACTTTACTTGGTCGGTCTCTATTCCTCGGTGGATACTATGTGTCCCACATACTTTACTGATGTTTGAAGAATTGACACTTATCAATGGACAGTTTAAGGCCAAAGTCCTCCAGTCGGTCCAATACCTTAAATAATCTGCTCTCATGTTCCTCCAGTGAGCTACCAAACACAATAACATCATCTAGGTATACCAGGCACTCTAGTAAGTTCATGTCCCCACTGCACGCTCCATCAATCGTTGAAAAGTGGCTGGGGCACCTGAAATCCCTTGAGGCATCCTCATGAATTCATAGAAACCAAGCGGACAGATAAAGGCCGTCTTCTCTCACGGTCCTCTGGGGCCACCGGGATCTGGTAGTACCCACTCGGAGATCCAGCACAGAGAACCACTTGCTCCCGTTTAGGCAGTCAAAGCATCCTGAATGCGGGGCTTGTGTACTGATCAGGGATAGTCCGCGGTTTAAGGTGCGATAATCCACACATCCTTACTGTTCCATTCTTTCCTCACTACCACAATGGGGAAGCATAAGGCTTCTGGATTCTTGTATTACACCAGCAGCTAACATCTCTTGCAGATGCCGTCTCACATCATCTATGTCAGCAGGTGCCAGGCGTCGAGACCTCTCACCAAATGGTCTTTCGTCATGCAGCCGGATATTGTGCTCAGCTCCTTGCACGCATCCTACATCCCATTCCTTTAAAGAAAACACCTGGTCTCTCTGGGCAAGCTTCTCACTGATCCTCACTTTCCATTCAGCTGGCAGCGGGGAGTCGCCGAAATCAAACAAGTCAGGCGTTACTGTCATTCTTCCTTGAACTCTTGCTGCTGGGTAGCACTGCAGTGTCTGCACAATGCACATTAGCCAGGATGCAACCTCTGTTTACTCGAATGTCTCTTTCAGACACATTATGAACTTGGACCATTACCCTTCTGGCATAAGCATGGGCTCTAGCGGGCAAAATACTAGGCTTGACCAGCAGTCCCTCTGGCAATTTTCCATCGCCTGGTGCATCCAACATTAATATTTTATTCTTAACATCCTTTCTGATACGGACCTCTCCCTGTAAGGTACACTGGGCATTTGGCGCCAGGATCAGAGACTCAGGATCCTTCTTCCATACAATTCCGACCGGTTCCTCTGGTTCTGTTTTTCAGCATCTCTCTGTGCCTCATAGGCCTTCTTAATAAAGCGGAACTCTTAAAAGCTCTACTAGTCTTTGACCCTGTTTTTCATAACACAACTGTGCCAGCCTTCCGAACATATGAGCATTTGTTCCAATCAACAAAGGGACACCATCATACAGTCCAGTGGGGGACACACTAAGGCTAGGGTCTCTACTTGTTCGCCACTCCAGCCACGGAGGTGGGGAAAGACAGCCAAATCGGATATACCGGAATAGGGGTGAGCCTTCTCACTTAACCCCTTACATGCAGTCCTTCTAATGGTTGTAAGGGTGCGTCTGACAAATGCTTCTGATACCAATCCTGGAACATAATTGTCACTTGGGAGCCTGTCTAATACAGCTCTTGTAGACACTCCATTCACCTTTACAGTGGTCTCCATGGAGGACCCACTATTCTGGACCAGTCTGGAGGCGGTAGTGGGGGCCTGGGCAACTGACCTTGCCACAAAGGACGTGAATTAGCATTTTTGGTGCCCTCACTGGGATCATGTCGTGCATCTCTTAACCACTGATTTCTTCTCCAGGCTCTCCTTGTAGCCTATATGCAACCTTTGTCAGTGTCTTTTGGGACTGGCATCCCTTTTCATGTGCCCATCTTTCCCACAATTATAGCAAAACATACTTTCTGGAGTTTGAGCTGGCGGCGCCACACTGGGAGCCAGGCGGAGGTATTACTAACTGGAAACCTTGGTGCCATCTCTGTCTGCGGCGTGATAAGCATTTGGAGACATCTCGTCAGTTTCTCCACTTCCATGGTCAAGGAATCGAGTTCGAGCTGTTATCAGCAGGAGATACATGGGTGGGTACCCCACCCCATAGCAGATGCAGTCGGATATAGGTCAGGGCCCGTACTTGCAGGCGTGGCCTTCATAAAGGGACTGTTTTTGAATTCCCGGATCTCTCTCAACAGTTCGCCCCATTGTGACATATCTTTTTCCTTGTCAGAGCACTCATTGACTGCCAACCTCTGCCCTGAACTTCACTTGATGGGTCACCCTCAGTCACTCGAGGTCGTGGCCGCAGCTATTGGTGCAGGTCCCTCCGAGGTCGTCTTTTCTCAACTCCTCGAATTCTCTCATTAACTCATCATAGGAGGTGGGGATTCAGTCGATCTGCCAGGCGTAACTGAAGCAACAGCAGTTCTGAGAAGGGGCAGACTTAAGGATCCTGTCCAGCCTGGTTGGGTCCAGTTCAATCGCGTGGCAAACTGCACCTTTTCTGAGGCATTCTTGCAACAATTTTTCTAGCCGAGATACATACACAGACAACAACTCCCTTGGTACTGTTGTGCATCTCTTACTCTCCACCATAGGTCCTCATCAGAATCTGGGCTCCCATACACATTCTCCAAGGCCTCAAGATAGGCCTGTGCAGTCGCTTCAGGGTTACTGGCCCGTTTAGCACGGATGGTAGCCAGGGCAGGACCTCGAGGCTCTCACTAACCTCTTTCGCTTTCGCCTTCGAGCATTGCCATTCTAGCACTTGGGGCAAACATAGTCTATCCAGGTCTCCCAGTCATCCTCCCTTGGGGTGGGGAGGTGCCAGAGAAGATCCTCAACCTTCGTGAAGAGTCGTGACTAATGGCAGGTGCAGAAATAGGAGTCTGCATTGGTTCAGCCACCATCGGGCACTGGAGCAGGAGAGGGTGTTGGGGAACACCCCAGGTGGCAAGAATAGTTTCTTCAAGTCCTCCACAGTTTCCCTCTCCCAGCAGCCATTCAGCAAATTTCTCCTCAAAGTTTCAGATAGTGGTGGGGCTGATTCCCCAGGTCTTTACTGTCCTTAGTTATCACTCTCCAAGCAGTGAGGGCTCCTCTGGGGTAATGGTCTGTGGCACTTTGGAGCTATCTATGGGATCCTTAAACTCTACTAGGGCCAGGAAAGTGTGGGTGAGCAGATTAGCATGCCGACCCACCACCACAGGGTTTTGTAAACCTTCCACCTTGGAAAGTACTCCTGCACAGTGTCCGTATTGATACCAGGGGATGTCCAGGATAAGCATAGCATTTTGGAGGTCGATCTCCTCCCCAGTACACCACTCCACCAGCGGTGCACAGCCACTTCTGTCGGGTACCCTTTTTTCTTAACAGTGGTTAGTAATATGGCCACTAGAGGACACACAATCCCAGCAGTGAGCCTCCAAGATGTAACCCCTAGATGGCGCTATCCCAGGGGCTACTACCCCTGCCTGATTTGCCACTAACAGGTTGAGGGGCCTGGATCCAATGGTGGTGCCTCCACCCAGAGGTCAGGGTTTGCAATAGTTAAACTAACTTGGTCACAGCCCTCTGGGACACTGCAACTCCTTCTTCCCACTAGTGGCCCACATAATATATCAGAATTACCTTCACAGTATACACTTACCCCCAGGTCTGGTTCCGCACTGGGACCTCCTGTGAAATGAGATACAGTGCAACAATCACAGTACAGTACTTTAACATAGACAAATACCTCAGGCAGTATAACTTTGCTGAAACAAGCAGCTCTGATTTATTTAGGGATATAACAAGGACAGGGGAAATCAGGTTAATTAGCTTATCACTCTAATAATCTACCTATGGCTCTGTGCACAGGCCTATCCCTATCAGTTACTGTCCCTGGGTACCCAAGCCCTAGTGGCTAGTCCAAACCGTGGCAGCTGGTAGGGCCCTTTCACACAGAGAAAGGAGAATTAAACAGTCAGCAGTACAGTAATTCCATTTGGATTTAATGTGGCAATTCAACAGGGAAGCGACCCTGAATTAGTACTCACGACCTCCAAATAAGATAGGGTCCTTCAATGTCAGCAGGGCTCACTTGAGGTACACAAACCTCTTCACACATCCATATAAAAGAAAGCACTATACCAGGCAGGCTGCATCTGTATCCCGATCGCAATTACTGCACAATACCCGAGAACACACAGCAGATTCAGTTCCTGACAGACAGAGTGCAATTTTCAGCAATTCCTCCAGTCTTCTACAGGTGAGCCTGGTTTCTACTCTTCAGAGATCCTTTGATTCTTTTCACAGGATGGATTCAGTCCTAACAAGCTGTTACACAAGCTGCAGACGGGAACTCTGGGCCTTACACGTTTTTTGACTAAAACTGCACACTGAAAAAGCACAGGGCTCCTTCCTTCTTCACTGCCAAAGCTCAACTCAAACTCCAACTGACAAAACCGGGCACTTCCTTTGAGTTCCTCCAGTGCTTGACTGGATTGGTTGTCACTCACAATAGACTGCTGCTGTTGGTCCAAAAGGTGCTGCAGTCTAAACTACATCTCCCAGGTCACTGCTCATACAATCCTCTTGTGGCTGGCTCAGATTATGAGTCAAGTTCTGATTTGTCAAGGGACCATTTTAGAGCTAGCTTACCCTACACTGATTGGTCCAGTTCAGCAGTTCAAAACTAGAATGGGAACTAGCAGACACAGTTCTGACTGCAAAGAAAGCAGGTTAGACAAACTGTAATTTCATTATTACTCTAAATAATTTCTGGCAAACAGTTACATCTTTCAGATAGGTTCCCTTTGCACTCCTAGTGACTGCAAAATGAAGTGAATTGGCAGCAGCTTGAGTGGTTCTCAATCAAAGAAACACACAGTCCCCATACAAACTAATTATGTCTGCAAGCAGACAGCTCTTAAAGAGACAGTACCAGAGGTTCTAAAACACTCACTGATAAATGGCTTAAATGCCAAACACCATTCAGGCTTGGAGCATTCAAGCAAGCTCCTGGAAGTCTTTTGGAACCCCCATTTGCAGGGGTTACATTAATAAATCATGAGAAGATGATGTGTGGTACCTGAGGACTGGAGGAGGGCAGATGTGATTCCCCTTCACAAAAGTGGGAGCAAGACAGAGGCAGGAAACTACAGACCTGTCAGTTTGACTTCAGTGGTAGGGACAATGATGGAATCACTTCTGAAGGAAAGAACTGTCAGTACCTAGGAGCCAGTGGGGCACAGGACCCAAGGCAGCATGGATTCACAGCAGAAAAGTCATATCAGACAAATCTAATTGAGTTCTTTGACTGGGTGACCAAGTAGTAGACCAGGAGGGGCTGTGGACATGGCCTACCTATACTTTAGCAAGGCATTTGACACAGTCCGCACAAAGATTAATAAACATCAGCCAGCCTGGGAGTGGGTCCCAGGCTGATAGCCTGGATAAAACACTGGCTAGACAACAGGACACAGCAGGTAATAGTAAATGGAGTCCACAGTGAAGAAAGGGGGGCTACTAGTGGGGTACTGATGGGTTCAGTACTGGAGCCGGTCCTTTTTAATGTCTTTATAAGTGACATTGCAGAGGGACTGGAAGGGAAAGTATGTCTTGTTGCAGATGACACAAAGATCTGCAACAGGGTTGATATGCAAGGTGGGGTGGAAAGGATGAAAAGGAACTTGGCAAGGTTGCAGGAATGGTCAAATATATGGCAGCTTAGATTCAGCGCAAAGAAGTGCAAAGTAATGCACCTGGGAAACAAAAACCCAGGGGAAGAGTACACAATGAGGGGTGAGATACTGACAACAACAAAAATGAAAGGGACCTGGGAGAAGTCATATCAGATGACCTAAAGGTGGGCCAGCAATGTGAGAAGGCAGTAAGTAGGGCTGGGGGATACTGGGATGCATAGGAGAGCATCACCAGTAGAAAACAGGAAGTTGTTGGCCCTCTGTACAGACAGCTGGTAAGACATAGAAACATAGATTTTGACGGCAGATAAGGACACTTGGCCCACCCAGTCTGCCCATTTCCCTACCTATTGGATAAGCTGCAGATCCTAGTTAACCAGCAGCCTACTTCTTCCTAACCCCACCAAAGACCACATCTGAGTACTGTGTATAGTTCTGGAGACCCCATCTCTGCAAAGACAAAGACAGGGTGGAGACTGTCCAGAAGAGGGCAACCAAAATGGAGCAGGGTCTGCACCAGAAGACATATGAAGAAAGACTAAAGGAGCTTAAGATGTATAGCCTCGAGGAAAGGAGGGAGGGGGACATGATAGAAACTTTCAAATACTTCAAGGGAATCAACAAGGTCCAAGAGGGTAGCATCTTTCAGAAAAAGAGATGTGCAAGAACAAGAGGCACAATTTGAAGATAGAGGGGGACGGCTCAGAGGTAATGTGAGGAAGGAGATCTTCACAGAGAGGGTTGTAGATTCATGGAACGGTGTTTCTGAGGAGGTCGTAGAGTCAAAAACAGTGGGAGAATTCAATAATGCATGGGACAGACATAAGGCAATTCTAGTGGGGGTAGGAGGAAGTAGGCTGTTGGCTAACTAGAATCTGCAGTTTATCCATTAAGTAGGGAAATGGGCAGACTAGGTGGGCCAAGAGGTCCTTATCTACCATCAAATTCTATGTTTCTATGTTTCTGGTCGAAGGATGGAATCCAAAGGCAGTTAGTGGAGGAGTCCTGCGAATCTGAGGACTCCTCAAACACTGCCCTTGACCCAGGCCCCCCCTTGGACAACCTGTGGCTCATCTGAGTAGGTGACCTTCACCGAGAACCTACCGGGGAGTCCGGAAGCGAGTGGGCTGCCTTGGATGGAGCTTCATGCAAGGGCTGCAGGGGCTCCACCCGAATGGGCAGTGAAGCTGGCGTTGGCACGACTGGGATGACTGGAGTTGGCCAGAGAAAGGGTGACCAGGGAAGCACCAGAGGCTTAGGTGGGGCATGACTGTAGCCGAGGATCCACTGTTGTTAGAGGAGCTTCTCATAATGGCACCACAGAAGAAGAAGGGGTGTGCTGACTGTGCTGTTTAGTTAAAGGTCAAGAGCAGGAATGCCAAGATCCCCTGGATCTCGACTGACAGCCCAATCGAGGGCTTGACTGGGACCTTGACTGATGATGTTCAGGTCGTCATGGAGGAGACATGGGGGAAGGCTCTTTGCGATCAACAGGAGCCAGGCCCTGAGGAACCTCCGAGGGGCTGATCTTCCGAAGGAAGACAACTGACTCGGCTGATCTATCTGGTTCCTCCTGAGAGAGGGCCATAAGGACCTGAATCCTCAAAACTGAGTCATCCCCACTGTCCTCTGACAATGGGTCAGCCAGGTTGAGAAATAACAGGTTTGTCAACCCTCATCTTGATCAGCAGGACTGGTGGGGACACCGAGGGACCAGCGACCAGGACCAGGAACACAGAAGCATCGTCCGAAGAGCCAGATGCAGAGTCTCGGGAATGGGGAAAGTGAGCTCGCTCCCGATCCCATGACCTGCAACAGGACACCTTAGGCTTTGAGGCCCATGAAGACTTGATCCTCGGGAAGGGCCCTCCCTGAGGGTAAGAAGAGACTGACATAAGTCCCAGAATACTCAGATGAACAAAGCTCCAAAGCCCACCAGAAACAGTGAGAAGGCCAAAGCCATACCTGTTGAAGCCTGGGCTGCAGCCACTTCAAAGGCGGCAAGCTGTGCCAACAAACCTGCTGCTGCAGAAACTGCCTTATGGTCATCTTTGGATCAAACAGTAGGGTTCTGTTCATTTGGGCAGCCTAAGAAAAGGCAGACATAACTGTCCTCCAATGCGGAGGGCTGAAGGGACTGGTACAGGCTGCAAGCCTGCGGATCATGCTGGGCTCCAAGGCAATATACGCATGAGGCATGAGGTTCTGTGCATGACATCTTCTGGGAACAAGTGGTGCACTGCTTAAAGCCTGGACCTGTTTCCTGGTCATCACGCTCCATTTGGAGAAATAAAAATGGTTCGTTTTTTGCAGTCTACACAGAAGCCAAATACCAAGTTGGGCCTACTCTTTGAGAGGAGATGCAAAGGAGGAGACCTGATACTTACAGCAGAAAGGATGATCTGACATCATGGGGCTCTGCTGAGGCAGATCACCCGGTGGGTGGGCAACTTAGCTTGAAGACCAGACAGATGTAAGATGTAAGGAAGAGCTGCCAAAGTGTGGATAGTGCACCATATCCACATCCCTAGAACCTCCTCTCCTCTTGTTCACCTTCCCACTTTATTGGGTTCAGGTGTTGCTTGTTAGCACCCCCACCCACCCTGAGGGATAGCCAAAAAGTGAAGAATGTGGTGCAGTCAGTAGCAGAGCCAGGTTTGGGAGCATTTGGGAGCTGGGGGGGCCATTCAGTCAATCATGGGCTCCACAGTGGACACTAAACATTGAATAATGAAGGTGGTGGGGCACCACTGCTCACACTGGGGTAGCCAGGAGGGGTGACTGCCCCCCCAGCCCCCCCTCTAGCTCCGTTACTGGGTGCAGTGAAGTATTAAAGGACAAACTTTAAAGCAAGAGGGGTCTGGTACAAATCCTTTCACAGCCCCTGTCATACTTGCGTTGTTTATGTTGCAAGGTTGTGAAGGGGTTTACAGGTTAAAGGAGTGTGACAACCTTACACTTTGTCGCAAAGATGCACATGTATTATAGGGTACACGCATTCTCTAACACTCAGCAAAAAGTAAAATGCATTGATTTCTTCTCAAGTTATAGAGAAACAAACATTTTAAGTAGTGAAACACAAAGATTACTTAAAAGTACATGTTAAGACTTATGTAGTAATGACCAAAGGATCCAATGAGACCTCTGACCTTTAATATTTTTGGCGGACAGTGAAAAATAAAACAATACACCAATATTTTTACCTTTGTGAATTCCTTCCTGAGTAGTAAAAACCATCAATCACACAGCAAAAAATAAAACAACCTGTAGACTTTTTTTAAACCTTCACAAATTATTTCTTGAGTACTAAAAGCTGCTGAGCACATGGCGTAAAATAAAACAAGGCACAGTTTTTTTAACCTTTGCAAATTCTTTCGTGAGCACTAAAACCTTAGTGCACATTGGGGAAAATAAAACTTGTTGAGTTCTTATCAAGTTATACACAAAGGAAAAATGTACAGTATTTAAACACGATAATTACTCTACAGTAACTGTTAATAGTTATGTAGTTGTCACAAGAGCATTTAACCACACCCGATTTTTTTGTTAGCTTCTTGTCATCTAGTGGTACACTGTTCTGGGCTCTGGGCAAAGGAAATTACAAGTCCAGCACAATGCTTGATGAAGCTAAATCAGTCAGTTATATACTGTACCTTTCTCAAAACACAGGAAATAAACTGCAAAAACTAGAGGTACATTAAGGCATCTGCTAAGGTTGAAGCACAAAAGAATAAACAGTAGGTAAACACAGTAAATACAGAGTTAGGGATGAAGTCCCGGAGCCTTGATGAATCAGTGGTGCTCTTCCTCTAGGTCTGAACAATTACACATTGCTGGACTCTGGCATTGTCTCATCACACGAAGTAAAATACTGACAGAGTACTGCTTGAATAGAGGGTGCTAAAGTTGGGGTAATGTCAACACTGCACCGTGCCATCTATCAAACCCCGAACAGTACACCAACGATTCACCAAGGCTCCAGGGACTTTTTCTCCTAACTTTGCTTTCTCCTAGTTTTTTTTATGTTTTGTGTTTCAACCCTAACAGATGCAATAGCATAAAAATAGGTGATGAAATCCTAGCAATCTGATTGGCTGAGAGCATCACCTGACTGTCAGGTTATCACAGTATGCCCAGACAGCTCAGAACTAAATTTATTTCTCTTATTTATCTATTTATTTAATGTTACTCCACCCTGGATAACCCCATGAGATACACTATCTCAATTTCACAGGGGGCCCATGGAGGAAAGCAGCAGACAAAAGGTAAACAAGTCCAACAGGGATAGATAGATAGATAGATAGATAGATAGATAGATAGATAGATAGATAGATAGATAGATAGATAGACAGATTGACAGACAGACAGACAGGCAGACAGACAGAGATAAAAAAAAAAACAGTGACGATACAAATGGCAAGAATAAGCAATATTTTGTATCTAACCTCAAGATATTATGATATCTTGAGGTTAGGTAGGTCACAATTGATATCTTAAAGGTTAGGCTCATCATAATGGAATACTAAACCAATCAGAGAGCAGCTTTCACAATACTGTTGACATCACAATACCTTTATAGTATATGGTTAGGGCTTATGAATAGAAAGCCGTGGCTTTCAAAATCTTGTTGTAGGACAGTTCAAAGGTCAAAAAAGTTGTACTATCATTTTGACGTCACATCGATAGTACAACAACTTTTTTGACTTGCCCTACCACCTGATTGGCTGATTCCCAGCAGGGATTAAAATAAAACAGAAGAAAATGGCGTTGTCATTTGGCCAGTCAGGAGAGCAGTTTATAACTACAGTCTGGACACGGACTATGTGATCAGCTCTGTGTGTCCAAACTGTTTTCAATGCTTCTTTTTTTTTTTAATTTACTGCTGCAGTTTATGGTTGTTGGTGTAGTGTGGGATCATAACAAGGAGTTGGGCAAGCCGGTAACTTCTGGGGCAGGACTGCATTGAGCACTGAAATCCTCAGGTACATAAGTGCAGAAAGAGAATGGCAAAAAAAAAAAAGCGAAATCTGAGCATAAAGTATGAACCTTGCAAATTATGAGCAACCATGCCATATAAAATAGTGGATGGTTAACCATCCTAACTAAAGCTTTGTTTCATCTCGGGAGTCAATGGTGTAACAGAAACCTCTCGAGCTTCGCTCTCGAGGTTTCAATGACACCATCGAATCCCTCGATGGAAACACAGCCTTGTTGTGGATGGTCAACCATCCACTATTCTATATATAGTATATGGTTAGGGCTTATTATGAATAGAAAGCTGTGGCTTTCAAAATTTTGTAGTAGGATAGTTCAAAGGTCAAAAAAGTTGTTGTACTATCATTCTGACGTCACATCGATAGTACAACAACTTTTTTGACTTGCCCTACCACCTGATTGGCTGATTCCCAGCAGGGATTAAAATAAAACTGAAGAAAATCTCGGGAGTCGATGGTGTAACAGAAACCTCTTGAGCTTCGCTCTCAAGGTTTCAATGCGCCCATCGACTCCTCGATGGAAACACAGCCTTGTTGTGGATGGTCAACCATCCACTATTCTGTATGTGCAGCACTGAAACCAGCAACTGAAATCAATGAGAAACGGTTATTCTTTACACAACAGCATAGTTAAAAGTTATGATTAGTTAACCCATATTGTAAAAATCAAATATGCAATGGCCTGATGCAAAATATCCAATTTATCCACTCTTGTGAAGGGACATGACTTTCATAATTCAGTTGTGGCTCATCCACAAGTGAATTATGTTCCTGCCACCTAACATGATGATAAAAAAAAGTTATCTGTATGATTTGAGGTTATGAATAGTGCAGAATGATAATGGCCTTTGGCTAAGTTCCTGAATCTTTCCTATGTTTCCTAAAATTGTTTATATGTATCTTGAGTCAGGTTACTGCATATCCCCTATATAGAGAGAACAACTAACAGAAAAGTGTTGTGTACAAGAAAATAACACAATTGAGTGGTCTGAATAGCTCATAAACCATGAGGTCAAAGGACAAGTGGTTTTATGAGCTATTCAGACCTTGAGAAGGTATTATTTCATGAGTACACAGCACTTTTTCATTGTATGTTTATATAACACATTAGGTTAGTCAGAAATTCTCTTGATATTTAAACTTTTGTTTTTGAAAGTATGCAATCTGGATTCAGAAGTATGTGATATGGAAAAGTAATGCATTGTTTTTTCCTATGATGAAAAAAGTCTAACCATGTGATATAAATAAGGAATATATAGTGGAGACCTGTGTGATACCTGATTTATCTAAACAAGTGCTGCTTGGCCTTGAGTAACCTCATAAGTGGCAAAAACTACAGTATGGGTGTCCAAGTCAAACAACACAAGAATAGACAAATTAAATTGTCACACAAGTTCCCCTCTGTATATTTCAATTATGCAACAAGGAAGGACCTTGTGTATGTTTTTTTAAGGTTTTCTTCTGGTTATTACTGTCTTTCAAAGTTTGCCCCTTTCAGTGCCATAGAAGCAGTGTCAGGAGGATGCACGATACTCATACATGGCAGCCAATTGGTTGAGAATGTTCAGAGGACACATTTTCTGTTAAAAATGGTGACCTTGTTTAGCAAGGCGCCTAGCTCATTTCATCGAGTAATGGATAGAAACCCAACCATGTGTTTATTTGTGGTCTTTACAAAATAATATACTCACTCTTTGTATTGTGTTTTGCACCAGGTTTGTGGTTGATGGCAGACTTCGCGAATATGGCCTGAGGGTGTGGTACAGTGAGCGAGTGTGAGAAGCGAGCACCACAGAAGTATGGACAGCAGGATTTGTATATTTTTAAACAGTCATTTTTTTTTCTTTTTGCATTTTGTTACCAGGTTTGGATGGCTACTATGTCATAGGCGGGTGTGCGGGCATGACCGAAGCCTGCAGCACAACTTGGATAGAGGCTTGCAAAGGTGGAAATCAAAAACTGGAGGAAAGTACTGAGGCCAGGAGAAAAAAGTGTTGCAGAGAGAAGTGTTTCAGAGAGAAGATGTCAGAAAAACGTATAATTTCTGCAGTTACTGCCCTTTTTTTTGTTAGGTGGGAGTTTTAAAAGTCACAAAAGGTGGCTTACCCTTGTTAGTGAGGGGCTTGTAGTGGGAAGCATCCTACACTGTGTAGAAGGGAAGTAGTGCTAACGGGTGGGAGGGAGGCCATGATGTGTCTACTATGTGCATAAACAGGCTATGAATGCCTACTATGTATAAGTGCAAGATTTTACATTTATACACATAGTAGCTCAGATAAATGGATGTATTACACTCTGTTTATGTCCAACCCATTGCATATACATCGGAGAGACAGAAGTACGTAATATATATATATATATATATATATATATAACAAAAGAACTTAAATTAATGCACCAGTTGAGGTTAAAGCAACAAAAGTAAGGAAATGCACAGACAAAGATGGATCAAGTGGCATTGAGGACATCAGCCATAACACTAATCCCATTCCACTAGAAAATAAACTGGGTGGGCACAGCATAAGAGAATGGGGTAGGTGTTAGGGCTGGTGACCCGAATGCAGCCCCAATCCCTCTTTATCTGAGCAGGGTGGGGGGTTAGGGTTGGAAACCCTAATGCCACATTCCTACTTGTGTCACTTTAACCCCTAACTGATGCATTAACAATGTTTTTGCAATTTATTTCTTACTTTTTGAGATAGTATAATCATATCATAATTTGCTTGTGTAGGGCCCTGCACTTCCATTTATAGCACAAAGGTGATGGAACTGTCACCACAGCCATGTTATTATGCCACCTAATGTATGCAGTACACAGAATATTCAAATCCATGTACAAGATTTGGGGTAAAAATATTTTAACTGACAAAACTAAGAGTGTGCATAGCAAAATTGCAAAAAGCCTTCAGAACTCAGCCATTTTTTGACATGTTGACCTCAAATTTAACATGGCTTTTTGGGGACCCCTACCTCATGAACAATTTGACCGCCATTACAGAATCCCACCAGAAAGGTGGATTTCGTAAGAACCACCAAATCACCTTTCTGGCAGGAGCTGCCTAACGACAGTCATGTTGTTCATTGGGTGGAGTCCCCAAAAGGCCATGTTGAAAATTAAGTCAAATAAAAAAATGGCTGAGTCATGCATCAAAGTAGTCTGCTAAATCCTTTTTACGAGCTCATGAAAAAGTAACTGGCCCTGAAAAAGGATCTAGCGAGGTCACAAAAAGGATTTTAAATGTTAAAAAAAGGCACTGCAAGGTTGCTGTCCCACCAAATAACTTCCACAGTCCACCTAACTGGAGTCCTGATGAACAAGATACATGTGTTGGTGTCTCAAGATACCTTCATTTTGGGTGATTTTCACATTTTTTTCTTTTTAAGAAACAGAAAACAAGATGGCAGCTTGCAAAAAAGAATTTATTCTCACAAAAGGATTTTGTTCCATAAAACAGGATCACTCTCATGAGACTAAATCCTTGTTCTCGAGACCAAATCCTTTGGGGAAAAAAATACAGCTATCCAAAGATTGGAATGTTCAGAAAACCCCATAGGATACAATGGGAACTAAAAAACTTAACTTTGCAACAGATTAATATTATTGCACCAAATCCGCACTGTCTTTTCTGCTACCAGTGTTCTTTGTACCAACTAAAATCATGCAGAAATTCCACAGTCTGGTTGCAAAGTGATGAGGAAAAAAAAATACAAAAAAGGGTGCTTTTTTACCTTTTTTCACTATCCAGATCTCAGAATCCGCACATCTGACCAGAACAAAACTTGCCACATCACAAGATCTACCTCACAGGACAGCTCATAACAAATTTTGTGCAAATCCATTGATTGGTTGCAAAGTCATTAAAGTGCAAACTTTGAGGTTTAACACAGAAACTGCTACTCAGCCCTAACTATAGAAGAGCGGTCGCCTCTATAATATATCTATGTATCTAGAGAGATAGAGAGAGCGAAGACAGACAGACAGCAAGCTCAAGAGCAGGAGAGACAGACACAGAGCACCAGCCTTACCAGATTCCATAATAGAGTAGTAAGGTACCCACGTGACTGGCATGAAGCGGTATGACTGCTGAAAGGTAACTCACCCACCTGTCATACTTATCACTTAAGAATTGGCTATATGACAGACATCTGGCACACATCTTACATTCAGTTAGACTTTTTATGGTGACTCTGAAGGCAGAAAAGGAAAGACAGCCAGCATGTGACTGCTGCCATGAGATCAATTATCTAGAAATATTTCATTTACCTTGTACTTGGCTAGCTGAGCTTTCTTCTCATAAAGCTCTGCTTTGGGTTCCACTGGGGACTGCAGTATGGTTTGATAGTCTGCCAGCCACTGAGCCTGGGCTTTGTACTTGTCAGAGAACTCCTTTGTTAGGTGGAGGCACTTTTCCAAGGTGATATGCTCTGTCCTGATGGCACTGGTCAGTTCATCCAGCTGACTGACGTTACTGCTCATGTCTTTTTTCAGTTGGTCAGCCTCAGCTCCTGTCAAGAACTCAAGTGCTTTCTCAGCTTTCTCACGTGCAGACTTCAGCAAGCTATGACCTACATCCATCTCACTCAGCAGAGACTACGGTGGACAAATAGTCAATAATTAGAACTGAAAACAGGTTTAAGAACGTAAGCCAGCAGCATGAAATGAATTTGACACCTTTAGGTGATTAAATACTTTCATAAAAAACAGTGCATTATAGCCCACAGCAAAGACAA
Source organism: Neoceratodus forsteri (assembly GCA_016271365.2). Lineage (NCBI taxonomy): Eukaryota > Metazoa > Chordata > Ceratodontiformes > Ceratodontidae > Neoceratodus > Neoceratodus forsteri. Next base: position 1,073,218,760 of record CM057450.1, read on the forward strand.
CACCACTGTACATTAGGTGGGCTCTGACTCTGGAGTTATTCATTCCTGTGAAGCCACTTTTGCTGGGAATGCAAACTTTAGTTTGCTTCCGGACCAACAAGCAGTGTTAACTCTTATGACAGAACCATAATGTGATATTTTTTATTATACATAAACATTTTGTTTTGATTTAGCTTGGACATTATCCATAGCGGGACTCCTGCAGTGACTCCTATGGAATAATGTAGCAATCCAGTGTGTATGTCTCTAGCCTGTTACACAGAAAAAATCCATGGAGATTACATTTTTTTTAAATTCTGGAATTAAAATTAATATAGTCACAGAAGAACACAATCTGTATAACCTAGTATATTTATGTAACATGAATTGTAAAAGAAGTCTACTGAACCAAATTGCAAGTGTAGGATTTTGCCAATCAATGTATGGCATGTACTGTAAGTACCAGGTCATACCTGGAAACGAGCCTCGGCTCAGGGTGCCTTTCCTGGTTATCAAATGTTTAAATAAAATAAATAAGCGTACAGGGAGATCAGTTAAGACTGATTAGCAACACAGGAAGCAAGGCACTACACTGCAGTACCCCAATAAATTTGCTGGATCAAAAGATCAGAATGAAGATGATGTTCTAAGAAATAAAAGTTATAACTATGGTGCAGTATATCACATGTTGCAACATGGAGCAATGATAAATATCACTTTCAAAAGTTATCAATTGCACTTTAAGTCAAAAATATACAAAGGAGCCTAACTGCCCAGTAAGGCAGTAGGAACAAGAGCTAAATGTTTTCATTTAAACATTAAAGGAGAGAAAGGGATTGTATTTTGGGTCCATAGTGTTGACAGAGTAATCCCTTTCCCTTTCCAGTGTGGCTCCCTGCTACTGTGCTCAGACACTTTAGATCTGGTTTGGTGAGAAATGGATGGGGAGTCTTTTTGTTCTTTTTTTTGTAAAAGACCTTTTGTTTACAATAAAAGCCACTGCTCAACCAAAAGACCATTTAGTTCAAAAGTAGCTCTAATTTTAAATGAAAGGCCTCTAAAACACAAAAAGCCATGGAAAGACACACCACCATTCACTTCTGTAGAAAGCATTGTAACTGTCTCCAGACTCAAACTGTCACACTGCATCTGAGCATGGGGCTGGCTTGCCACACTGGGAAGAGGAAGGAATAGGGCTGCTGGTCACATGCAGTCGAAGTGCAACCCTTTGTCTTCCTTTGATTTTAAAGTGATTTTCCATTATCCAGAAAATGTTTTAAAATACATTCAGATACAAATCAGATTATATTTTATTCATTTACCGTATTTATCAATCATCATTCTTTATTACTGAGGATATCTGCATAAAAACAGAATATTTTTCCCCTGGTCTTCCTGACTTTTAACCACCAGTGACGTCACAATGCTCTGCTGGTGATATCATATTCATTTCCACAGCAACACATTGTGATGTCAGACAGAGGACTATGATTTCATTAGAGGTTAAATCAGGAGCAGCAGACTAAATCCTTGGGACAAAGATCCTATTTTTATTTTCAAATGTCTTCAGTAGTAAAGAAATGAAAATTACGTACTTACCATAACTGCTGATCTTCCTGAATAACTTCTCCGTAGATTACCAGTAATGGGTCTGAGCCAGAGGTGCCAGGACCCAAAGAGAGCCAGAACTTTCCAGGATGGCTTGTGGTGCTGGTAGCCCCGCAGGTCACCACATGCACTGGCTGGTATACAGCAGCCAGCATCCGACTTCCTCAGTACCTTCTTTTACCAAAGAGGTAAACAGCATGAACCTAATGAGTAACCCACGCACTTAACCTAAGAGCATAAGATAGCCCTGGTTACCCATGAAAGAAGGGTCACCAAACCCAGTAACACAGTGTCTTCATAGCCGAAACCAAGTACAAAGGGGTGAACACAAACAGAACAATACTGGAGTGAGTCCGGGGGAATGATGGGTGAGTGTGGTAATCTATGGAGAAGATATTCAGGAAGATCAATGGTTACGAGTACATAACTTTCATATCCTCCAAAAATCAATCTCCTCCACAGATTTCCACTAATGGGTCAGTGTACCAAGCTCAGAGAAAGTCCCCCGAACTATGGAGGCTAGAGCTCAGGGCTCACTCAGGATAGTAATCTTTTACAAACTGTCCTGCCTAAGGTGGCATGCTGCCTGGCATGGACATCCAGGGCATAATCCTTGATAAAAGTGTACAGTGTGTTCCAAACTGCAGCTCTGCCCATTTCTCCAGCTGGTAAAGAGTTTATCTCTGCCAGGAAAGTAGCAACTTTTCTGGTTGAGTGGCATGTACCTTGTCCTCCCATTTAACCTGAGCCATAGTATAGCAGTGGCGATGGCAGTTCTAATTCAGGTCAAAATGCACTTGACTGTGATAGGATATCCATTTTGATTAGGGTTGAAAGAGACACCCAAGAGCTGTTTTGACTGTCCGTAGTTCTTAGTTATGTCCGGTAAAACTTAAGGACCTCTTAACTTCCAGTGAGTGGAAAGTCCTTTCTCCTCATTCTAGAAGTTGGCAAAGTTATAAACAAGGATTATAGCCTGATTAAAATAGAACTCTGACACTACTTTAGACAGAAACATGGGGTGTATGCTAGAAATGAAAATTATGTACTCAGTGTAATTCTTGGTCTTCAAGGAATATAGTCACCACTGATTCACACTAGTGGGTCTGAGCTACAGGTTCTAAGACCCAGCGGAACCAGAACTTTTCAGGAAGGCTGGCTCTGAGGTAAGCTCTGCAGTTGTGTGGCTCCATGAGACTGAGCTCACAGGCACAGGCTTACTGCACTGCCCTCAACTGCCTCAGCATCTTTTACCAAGGAGGTACAGCATAATCTAATGAGTACTTATGCACTTACAGTACCTAAAGGCCATAAGATAGCCCTGGTGGTGGCTGTAGAAAAGGGTCATCAAACCAGTGACACAGTGCCTTCACAGCCTAAACCCAACATGAAGGGTTGATGACCATAACATACTGGTAAGCCTTAAGGAATGGTGAGGCAGTGAATTAGTGTTGAAGATATTTCTAGAAGATCTAGAAGGAGTGACCTGGGGAAATTGGAAAAATGGTTAGAGGCGTGGCAGCTGAAATTCAATTCAAAGAAGTGTAAAATATTGCACCTGGGATACAGATACCCTGGAAAGTGCTACAGGATGGGGGTTGGGGGGGGAGTTGTTGACAGTCACCAAGGAAGAAAGGAATCTGGGGTTATTATTTCTGACAACCTATAGGTGACTAATCAGAGTACAAAGGCTGCAGGGAAGGCCAGTGGCATGTTGGGGTGCACAGACAGAGGAATCACTAGGAGAAGGGAGGTGATGATTCAGCTGTATAAAACACCGGTGAGGCCACAGCTGGAGTACTGTGTACAAGTCTGGAGGCGCATCTTCGTAAGATATAGACAGAGTGGAGGCAGTCCAGAGAAGGTGACAAAGATGGTACACAGCTTGCACCAGAAAACATATGAGGAAAGATTAAAAGACCTCAACATGTACTCACTGGAGGAAAACAGGGAGCAGGAAACATGACAGAAACCTTCAAGTACCTTAAAGGCATAAACAAGGTACAAGGGGTGACCTATTTCAATACAGGAGAAGCACAAGAACAAGAGGGCATGACAGGAGATTGGAAGGTGGCAGGTTAAAAGGAAATGTGAAAAGTGTTTCTTCACAGAAAGGGTGTGGATGCATGGAGCAGTCTACAGGAGGTGTGGGAGTGAGCACAGTGGGGAATTCAGACATGCATGGACAGGCATAAGAAAATGCTGGAGGTGGGAAGGAGAGGTTAAAGTGTTGACAAAGCAAGGTCAGAGGCCACTAAAAAGGGTAGGGTTTTCGGGCAGACTAGATGGGCCTGGTGGTCCTTATCTGCCATCAATTTCTATGTTTCTATCAAAAATTACGGTGAATACGTAATTTTCATATCTTTCAGGAATCTATCTTCACCACCAATTCACACTAGTAGGTTAGAGTACCAAGCTCAGACAAAATGCCTCGGACTAGGATGGTAGGAACCATGGACTCACTCAGGACAGTAAAATATTCAGGACTGTCCAGCCAAATGTGGCATGCTGCCTGGCATGGACATCCAGGACACAGTGCTTAAAGGGACACTGTCAACCCCCTTAGGTCTCAAAGTGTCCCTAGTCTAAAAAACATATTTTCTGATTGCCAAAATTCTGTAAAGATTGTTGATGTAGCTGGTAGTTTGATTCTGACTCATATTTTATTTAAATAAGTAAATAACAAATTGCCCAACATACTGGTGTTATCACACCAAAACAGGTTTGTTTACATTCCTTGATCAGTACCAAATACATCTTTCCTGGACTTGGGAACACCCACAACACAGTCTAGCCCCTCATGATGCAGTGGAAGTTTAGAAGACTACCTTATGAGTGACTGAACTGTCTGGGTGTGTTTCTATACTCAGGAAGTATGCAGTAAGGACAGAACCAGGATTGTAAACAAAAACAAGGTTGTTTATATATATATATATATATATATATATACACATTGTCATGCATTTCAGTTCTACTAAGCAAGAAGACAGACAAAACAAACAGCAAGATCAGTGAATTTTAGAGAGGGTAAGCAATCATAAAATGTGAGATTTCCACTAGAAATAATATGATGAAAAACAGGTTGACAGTGTCCCTTTAACAGAAGCATGTACGGTGCTCCAAGTTGCAGCTCTGCAAATATCTCTAACAGCGCAGGTGAAACTATAAGGACATGGCAACCTCTCTGGTGGAGGGACACACCTGGTCTTCCAGCTTGACTTGGGCCATGGCATAACAGTGGCACAGGCAGTTCACAATCCAGGCAGAAATGCATTTGATTGTAACAGACTGTACCTTCTGACTAGGGTCAAAGAAGACAAAAAGTTGTTTGGATTGTCTGAAGTCCTTGGTTCTATCTAGGTAAACACTAAGGACTCTCTTATCATCCAGAGAATGGAGACTGCACTGTCCCTCATTCAGGAAGTTGGTGAAGTAGGTTGGCAGCACTAGTGGTTGATTAAGGTGGAACTCTGACACCACTTGCAGTAGAAACTTGTGGTGTGTATGGAACACTACCTTGTCCTTATGGAGGATGGTATATGGCGGGTCTGTGACCAAGGCATGGATGTCAGACACTCTGCGAGCAGAGGTGAAGGCCACCAGAAAATTTGCTTTCCAAGTTAGAAACTTTAAGTCACACATCACAAGGCACTCAAAGGGCTTGTGAGTGAGCATATCCAGCACAAGGTTGATATTCCAGGCAGCTAATTGCTTCCTGATAGGAGATCTTATGTGGAAGATGTCCTTAAGGAACCTCTTGAACAATGACAGCTGTGCCAGGTAGAGGGAACCTACAGACCCATGGTATGCAGATATTGCACACAGGTGAACCTTGACTGTGGAATACTGTAAACCAGCATCAGAAAGGTCCAGCAGGTACTCCAGAACCTTATCAGGTGGGCACCCAAAGACCCATGTTGGATTTGGAGCACCAGACTGAAAATCGTTGCCACTTGGCTATGTAAGTTTTCCTAGTGGAAGGCTTGCGAGCAGCCAGAAGTATTCCAGAGACGCTTTGAAATACCTTGTACCTGTTCACTTCTATCTCTTTAGGAGCCAGGCCTGAAGATGTGGGAATGAAGTCTGGGATGGACTAGGTGACCCTGAGTCAGCATGTCCATCCTGAGTGGAAGAATCCTCAGTTTGGTGACTGACTGCCTACTCATTAAGTCCGTCCTGAGTGGAAGAATCCTTGGTTCAGTCAGTGACTCTTGCTCATCAAGTCCATCCTAGTGGAAGAATCCTCGGTTCGGTGACTGACTGTCTGCTCATCAGAGGAAACCATATCTGTAAAGGCCAGTAAGGGGCCACCAGAATCAGCTTGCCCCAGTGCACCTTCATCTAAGCAGTACTTTCTGCACAAGAGAGGGGTTGATGGGAATGCTTACTGAAACAGATTTTGCCACTGCAATTGGAACGCATTCTGACAGAAAATGCAAAGTCCTGGATTTCTGGAGCAGAATCAAGGCAGTTTGGATTGAGTGGGAATGCAAAAAGGTGGATATCTGGGGTATTCCACTTGTCAAACAGTGATCTTGTGATATCTGGAGCTAGTGACCATTCATGAGGATCAGACCCTGTTCAGCTGAGCTAGTCTGCCAGGGTGTTTTGGACTCCTGGCAGATACACTGTTGAGCAGAATCCCTGGCCAGACACCACTCCACACTTTCACTGACTCCCTGCTGAGAGGGTAAGAGTCTGCTCTCCCTTCTTTGCTGATGTAGTACATGACTGACTTGTCTGTTTGGAGGAGGACTGTTTCCTGGCTAATCAGGTCCACTAGGGCTCTCAAGCATACAAAACAGCTCTCATCTCCATCACACTGATGTGGAAAGAAGACTGACATGTCTCAGACACCTTGTTTGGAGGCCCTGACATTGGTCTCCCACCCCAGCAAGAAGGCATCTATGGTAAGAATCACCTGAGGCTCTAATGGGAGAAGGGAAGCCGTGGAGGAAATTGTCCTCCACTGACCACCATGTGAGCTACCAAACCAGGCACTTGGTCACCTGAATGGAGTAGGTCTGAGGATGTGATACTTGTGACCACTGTGCACTGAGCATCCACTGAGCCACTGTCATGTGCAAGCACGCTGGGGACACTGCGAACACGTAGAAGGCTATTAGACCCAGCATGAATGGCACAGAGAAGGCTTGCACAGTTTTGTGTTCCATGACGCAGTGTGCTATCTGCAGTATCGCCTGCAATCTGCTCTCTGGAAGGAAGGCAGACACAGACCTTGGACATATACAGAACAGCACCTATGAACAGCAGTTGCTGTTAGGGTTGTAGCTAGACTTCTCTAGATTCAGCAGAACCACCACCAAAGCGAGGAACTGAGAGGCAGTGGATGCAATCTGTTCTGTCTCCTGCCTGGACAGGCTGTCAATCAGCCGGTCATCCAGGTAAGAGAAGACATGGAGTGCTAACTTTCTTGGGTGTGCTGTGAGTACTGAAAAGCACTTTGTAAAGGCTTATTGCGCCAACGAAATCCCAAAAGGCAGGACTCTGAACTGGTAATGCTGCCCCAGCACGACAAGGTGGAGGTATCTGTGGTGGCTGGGGTGTACCAGAATGTCTACACTGCAAACACTGCTCTACAAGTGGGTGGGAGGGTGCAGGTCAAAGAGACAACAGACCAAAGCATGAAACAGACTGCACTCTTGCTGACAGAATACACAAATGCAAGGCCCAGTTCTCTGTGGCAAACTGATGTAACGTCTGCGGCAGGGACTCTAAACTTCTGCGGCACTGTTAGGTCATTCTGCGCCACATTTATATATAAATAATACAGAGCCAGCTTTACAGTTTTGGGGGACTCCAGCAAAGATGGCCTGTGAGGAGATTCCCTGACTTCCACCACATAAATGTAAGTTACGTAATTTCCCTTAAACCTTCAGTTTTATTCTTTTGCTTTTCAGAAGCTGTTCTGGCTCTCCATATTTACCTAAATCTATGCAGGGCTTAGTGCTATGTCATGCAACATTAATGGCTACTGGCATGCCCCCCCTCAATGTACTGGCAACAAAGCAAAATCTGAATACTTGTTCTCTAAGGAACAGCTTGAAGTAGCCTAGCCATGGAGCACCCAAGTCTCCTCTCCTCTGTGAACTCCTGTCAGGGGCCCCATACACAGTCATTGTTGGAGGTGGCAGGCTATTGGTGCATACAGAGACTCCCCATACTGCCACCCTGAAAACAGCCACATATTAAAAATATAAAATATTAAACATTAGCAGTGTCAGCATGATTATTTCTGTCTTTTTCTCTGTCTGTTTCACTCTTTCCTTGTTTAGTTGTCACATTTTTAATTAATAATCTTTGGCTTGGTTGTCATCTTTCTTACATTGGCTTCATTTTTTTCCCCATGTGTACCTCACTTGCCTAGCCTGAAAGTCCTGATATCTGCAACCTTCTCTGTCAATGAGCTGTCCTAGAACAGGTCATCTCAGGATCGCACCTAATCATGGGTTGCCCTCATGGAACCTTGATACACTACTACTGGCCAGGTAGGGTGGCTCAGCTAGCTTTTTGTATTTTCCTTTTATTTTCTGCCCCTGTAGTCTCATTGTCTATGTTTCTAAGTCAGGCAACGTTCCCCTTCCCCTGGAGGAAAAAATGGAAGCAGTGCTCCCACCTCCACTCCAGACCAAAAGGCTGCAATGCTCTCTACTCTCTTCTTCCCTCTCCAAAACCTAGTAAAAGAAAAGCTTTCTCCTCCCACACCTCCCATCTACCTAATGGCAGTAATGCTATCTCCTCCCCCAATCTACATAATGGCAGCAATAATCTCTCCTCTCCTCTCCTCGCCTCTCTTCCCCAGACCTAATTGCAGCAATGCTTTCTTTCCTCCCCCTTCCCCATAATGGTAGTAATGCTCTCTGTAACCTCCCCAAACCCTAGACCTAATAAAGATATTTTCTCCTCTCCCTAACATGATAATGCCCCCCAAAAGCCTTGCCTGATCCCAGTTTCTAAAATCCAGTGTAGCCCACTTCTGCCCATCTCAGGCGCCTACCCCACCCAGGAAGGAAAAAAGATGGTATTGCAACACTCTCCAAACAATGGGTGGGGGGGGGGATTCGCCAAGGGGCGGGAAGTACGCACCAATGGCTTGTATCCCACCCATGGAACTCTGCACCCATGGCAAGATGCACAGTGGCCATATTCACAGCCACTGGCTATCGCACAGCTCCCTTCCATGACCCCACCCATCTGGCTTGCAGGGGCCATCTGGCAAATACAGGTGAACATCTAAATGGATGCCCAGGCCCAGTCTGCCACTGGATCCCTTGCGCCATGCAGAGCCATGGCCACAGGGATGGTCGGCAGAGCCAGGAGCACACACCAGGCATGTGTCCGGGCAGCTGCCCACAGCCCTTGCAGTGGTTCAGGCGGGCTGGGGCAACATGCCAGTGGGATCCTATGGTTTGTGATGCTGCTGGTGGCATATTGTCAGGGGGGTGTGCAATGGCTATGACTGCCCCGGGAACATGTAGCCTGTGCCCCCTCTCGCCTGGCATTCCGCACTTTCGAGCATAGCATGGAGCATGGGCACCCCCCTGCACCGCCCCCATGCAGAGTTCACCAGTAGGCTGGGGGAAGCAGGGCATAACTGACCCGCGCCTCTTTGGTGAATCGGGTGCAGGGGACCCAGTGGCTACAGAGTGTCTATGTGTTGCAGATACGCGGCATATAGCCACTCCACACCTTGGAGAATAGGGTCAAATTTTATCACAGTGATTCTCTGCCTCTTCCTGCGTCAAAAGTATTGTAAAGTCTCTTCGTAGACATTACTCTGCCCCTTCATAAAACAAGAAATACAACCCTACATATCTTAGGCTCAAAAGTCATTCCACCTAGAGCCTCGTTGAGTCACTCTGTTTTTATATTGGCACCCTTTTTGGTCCAACAGTGTAGGACAATCCTCTGCCTCTTTCTATTACCTGGGCTCAAATGCTGGATTCTTGCCCCAGTATGGCTTTGTATGGGCTGTAAGAAAGCACTATTGAGATGAGAAAAAGCATTCTGGCCACTAGCAGTGGCAGAAAAGGCAATCCATCATCATAGAGCCTTGGCGCCAAAATGAGGTGCCAATATAAAACAAATAGGGTGACTCAAGTCTCTCAGGGCTGGATGTGGATGATTTGAGGGCTGAGATGGTTGGTGATGAATTTTAGGTTTTGTTTTTTAACTCTATTTATCTCCACCAAGCCTGGAACTCTCTCAAACATCCTCTCTCACCCCCACATCATACTGCCCACCTGAAGCCACCCCACTGGAAAATCAAGGACAGACACTCCCCTACCTACCCGGTCTGGCGGGACCCCACTACCGTCGGAACCTAGGCAGGCCGGGGGATTGGAAGAGCCAGTGAGGTAAGCCCGGTATTGGGCATGTTGCGGCAGGGCACTGGAGGTGCCATCGCCTATCCAGGGGATGGAGGGTTTTGCCATAAGGTGCCCCTGGAGTGCGGACATGCAATGATGTATGCGCACAATGTGCTGACGTCTGCCGCCGCTCCACCCCCTGGCACGGCATCGTTGCTACAATGCCCCTAATCTCCATCGGGGGCCACTGGTGAGCAATGTATGGCCCACTACCCACTCTGGGGGAGGACAGCCATCCTCCACATGCTCGATCCTCTCCCTCCCCTGCCGACCCCTGGCGTTCCAAGACCACTCCTGAACCCGGGTCACTGGCATGGCGCGAGGTGTGGCATCCACACCTCAACCCTCAGTGCCACAGGCAGGCCAAATTTGAGTTCTTATAAAGCTACAAGCAGGCAGAGGAACTGTTTGAAGGGTGGTGTCTGTCTCTGTCTAACTTACTGGGGCAATTTCTGGCCAACCCCAAATTCTGCAGCCAGCTTCAAATTCTGCAGCAGGACATAATTTCTGCAGCAATTGCTGCATGCTGCAGAACCGCAGAAAAGAGGAGGCCTTGCAAAAATGCAGGATTTTCAAAGCATGCGTGCATTTGTGTATTCTGTCAGCAAAAGAGTGCAGTCTGTTTCATGCTTTGGTGTACCAGAATGTGCAGGTATGCATCTTGCATATCCAAGGATACTAAACAGTCCTGAAGTTTCAGGAAGGGAAGGAGAGAACCGGAGAAATTATTCTTAATTTTGTGCTTCCATGAATTTGTTCAGATTTCTGAGGCTGAGAATGGGGCACATGCCCCTGATTTCTTTGGTACTAGGAAGTAGTGGGAGTAGAAGCCTGTGTTTCTCTCTGACTCTGGCACCACTTCCACTACCCCTGTTGCCCAGAAGGCCTGCAATCTCCTGCACCAGAAGCTCTGACATATGAGCTGATAAGAGGGCTGTCTTCTGGGTGGATAGTCCAGAGGTATTTCTGCAAAATAGAGAAGTATCCTTTCAGATGATCCTGAAGACCCACTTGGCCATTGTGATGGACTTCCACTGACGGTAAGACTGGGTCATACACCCCCTACTGGGGAGGAGAGGTCTGCCTCAGGCAGCTGAGGCAAGACTGGGGCTGGAGTTACAGAGGGTGGCACTAGGTGCTTTCAGCACCTGTGCGTTCGGTTGTGCCTTTTTTCTGAGGCTGGGGAGACTGAGTTTTGTTTTGAGCTCAGCAGCCACTGCCACAAAAGGACTGCATGTTCCAAAAGAAACCATGTTCTTTGCCCCATTGAGGGTTAGAAGAAGGTGACCTGGAAGACTTAAGAGTTGTTCTAGTTTCATGAGACACCTTGAGAATTCTCTACCTGCTGTCCAAACAGGTAAGTTCCATCAAGGTAGCATTCATAATCTGCTGGTGGACATCCTAGGAAAACCAGACATACACAGCCAGAAATGGCACCTGATACAAATGCCTGCAGTAACAGAGCAAGATGCAGCGTCAAAGCATCTATAGACTCTTTAAGCTGGTGACTGTAGGACTCAATACCTTGCTTGACAGTCAGCAGAATACCTTGTTTAGCCTCAGAATCTGATAAGGACTCTGCCAGGGACTTAAGCTTGCTCCACAGGATATACTTGTTCCTTATAAAATGCCCTTGGTAGCTAGCAATTCTCATGCCCAGGGTAGCAGAAGTTTAGGCACCTTCTGGGGAATGATGGCCTTGTCATTCTCAGCAAAGATAACAATGGCATCAGCTATACTTTGAGATACATGCACTGGCTGAACACTGGGGGCAGTGCACTTTTTGTCAGCCTGCTTATAGATGGAAGCAACCGTAGCAGGCCTGCTGCAAGCCGCATCAGATAGGGTCTCAAATCCAGGACAAATAGGAGGAACTAAACTGACTGGTATAGTGGAAATGTTTAGCCACTCCAGATGAGACATTTCCCTTGGTCAATGGCTGTAGGCTTAAAATTAAGTGCAGAGTGCATATTTCTGAATAAAGTCTTGAATGTTAGATCCTCCTGAGGCACAGATACAGGACCTGGGTCTGAAGTGTCGAGGATAAAGAAACAGTCATTGCTGCTGCCCTCAGACACGATGAGGCTAGAGTCAGACTCGTTCCCCTCTAAACCCCTTCTCTCAAGGAGAGTCATGGAGGGGTGTGGTCGCAGGCCTCCTAATCCAGAATGTGGTTGCAGAGCTACTGGAGACAAAGGCCCCAGAGGAGGAGAGCCGGTGCCAGAGATGGCACCGGGACCAGAAACACATTTGGCACTGGGGGAGGAAGGGGAAACCCCGGCACCAGGCCCAGAAAGGCTCAAGCCCAGCACTAGAACCAGCCCCAGCATTGATGACCCAGCCAGCACCTGAGTGACCGGTAATGGCACAGAAGGTGGCCCCATCCTGACCCAGGATGGGGGAGCAGCCAGTGGGACAGGAGTCGGTGGCGCAGTCACTGACAAGGACCCAGGAGCTGTTGGCAGAGCCAAACACTCTACCTGGCTGGAGGGCCCTGCCTGCAATTCCAGTTCCAACAGCCCCAAGGGACCAGGGACTGGTTCCAGAGGCAGAGGCACACAGGCTAGACACAGCCCCCACTGCTCCATAGCAGCTGCCCAGTGGTGGAATTGCCCACCCGAGTACCCATTTACAGACAGAGAAGGACTCTGGGCCCGAGATTCTAACCTCCTTGATCTAGAGACCCCTGATGACACTGCAGGTGATGGTGAAGGCCTCCAGCTCCAAGAGACCACAGATCTCATGGCTGAATTAGCAGAGTATGACCTCGACCAGTGCCGTTTCTTCTCCTTCTGATGGGAAGAGGAAGAAGTTGATGTCAAGCAGTGCCGTGACCCTAATGGGAATTGGGATCGAGACCACTTCTTTTTGTGGTTCTGGGGAGGGGGGAACTGTCCTTCCTCCCAGGCACTGGGCTGTCCATAGTCAGAACCTTTCCTTAACAGGGAAAGAAGACTGTACATGGTCCCACTGCTGCAGCAGCTTGCCTGAGAAGGCTCCCTACTATCCTCCATGGCCTTCAACTGCTGAAGCTTGGTAGGACTGAAAGAGACAGAGAAAAAAAATATTTTTGTACACTAATTAAACTGACACAGAAATAACAAACTCTAGCTTAAACACTAAAACTGAAAAGAACTGAACACGGTCATATAGATGTGAAGTTCTGACTCATACAGGTGAGCCGGATGTCATCACTGATGCACACCAATGGTGGGGGAAAGAAATTGACTGAGGGCTGGTGCTGAGGTAAGCCTGTATCCGCAAACTCAGTCTCACAGAGTCGCATGCATGCAGTTTACCTTGGCACCAGCCCTCCTGAAAAGTTTTGGCTCCTGCTCAGCAAGTACCGGACAGACAGCTTTTAATGTGATGATTTAATCTACCATACCAACAGTAACATCTATTGGTACTTTCCAATGCTGCCAGCATCACCTACTGAATGGAGCACAGTTTTCATTGTAATGAAGAACGCCTGCAAGATATTCTAGGACACTTGACCAAGATTACAGTATCTTGACATTTGACAAGGCTATATATTGTAAGGCCAAAGAGATTCAGCTGAGGTGAACAGAGGAATTTCAGAAAACAATCTTGAGAATGGGTGGTTTCCACATAGCACAGATATGTCTGTCTGTGATTGGAAAGAAGTATGAAGAGAATGGTCTGGAAGACATCCTCATAGAATCACAGGTGAATGGCAAGCAACAGAACACAGCAACACAGCAAGCAATCTACTTAAAGGCAAATCATACAACCGTGGAGTGAGAGCCCACAAGCTTGTATTGGAGGCTCTGTCCAGACTGAGGTGGCAGGTATTTTGTAACTGGGTACAAGACAACGAGACTGATTGTGATGTAGACCTCATCAACAGCAAGCTCCAGGAATGTCAAAACGTGGTGTCAAGCAATGATGCAACAAGCTGGTATGCCCCCTGAACAGCAACATTTCTATGGCGACATGCGTCAGTATCGACAACAGCATCATGTCACTGCAGAAGTGCTGCTCTGACCGGGCAATCCCTTCCCCCGACCTGCACCCCCCTCCCAAACTAACTCGACCTGGGTTATAATCCCTAAAAGTATGGGAGGTGTGGGGAGATGCCCCACATGGGGTATTCGGGGTGAAGACCCCAAAGAAAAAAACACACACACAAAAAAGTGCTCCATGCCAACTGCAAATCGCTGTCAACATGGAGCCTGGCGCCAGGATGCCGGTTGACGTGTTTCTTTGTCGAACTGGCATTGTAGAGCCCAACAAGCCTAAGAGCAACACTTTCCCAACTTGGTGATGCCCTCAAGAATGTACAGGATACATTGCACAGATTCTGCAATTTTGGAAAAGCAACTTCCCAAACATCTGCATTCTGGGATGGTTACATCAAAATGGTTAACATCCTAATACAGTTCATTAGAGCAGAATGTGAAAGCTACTGGGACCTGGATCTTGCGGAGGTTGTAGAGATGCTACCACTATTTTTTGCCTTTGACTACACCAACTATGCCTGTTGGGTATCTGTGTACACCAGTGATATGAAGCTTCTGCCAGATTGTACCCCGAAGTTCATGAGCAGTTTGTGCAAGGAAATCGTACAACTTCGGTCTACAAATAAATTCATTAAAGTCTGGACAGACATGGCACTTGAACAAACAGTAAACTGTGATAGTAAAGTAAAAGAGTATAGTAGGTTTCACTTTAAAACCAGGAGCCTTGGCTAGATGGTCATCACTGCTCATGAGTGCTCAGCTATCACAGCTTCCATGAAGGTAATGTGTGATATGGTGGACTCAGACGTTTCACAAGGAAAACACAAGGAAGCTGCACCACGTCGCATGCAATGAGATGAAGGAGATGTAAATAAGATTGTTAATGCAATCACCTACTCCATGACAAAACCATTTGATTTGAATGCTGACTTGACTCATCAACATTGCAACTGGCATTGTTGCACCCACAGAGGTTGCCACCAAGCTTGTTACTGTGAATGATACATGAATCAAAGCAATGAAATAGTCTATGGGAAGACGGACTAAATACAAATACCACTGGATTCTTTGAACCACTGCACAAGCTCAACATCAAGACATTTGCATCTCTAAGCAAGAAGATCAAATCAAAAGTTAGTAGTGATAAGACAGTGACTATCAATGCAGACAGGGGAGTTGTTTAGCCATCTTGTAGTAGCTGCAAAAACAAGAGAGATTGATCTGACAGAAGTTTTCACACATGAGCTTTCCACAGTTCCATATGCTCTAGAACACTCTGATGGTGTCCTGAACAAAACTGCAAAGAGTAAGCTATTGCCTGAATTAGAAAAAGAAGCAGAGTCAGTGTATCAACTGCCAGCATCCAACATGCCCACAGCTTGGATAGTAGATGGCATGGCTGTTATACAAATGGTTGAGCAAGGAGGTGCAACTAGCTTTGGAGAACTTGCTTAATTGGTCTTCAGAATAATATGCCAGCCTCTGCAGAGTTATGAGTGCTGCAAAAAAGTAGATATTGTCTTTGATTGATATGATGTCAAAGATTCAATTGATGCTTTTGAGCATGCATGAAGGCAATCCTCACAAAGCAATGAAGTCAAAATCCATGGTCCCAGAACACTCATCCCAATGCAGTGGAGTAAGTTAACTGAAAATCCTAAGAATAAAGAACATCTGGTAAAATTCCTGTCAGAATCATGGTATGATATGGCAGAAACTTTACTTGGTCCAGATCAGAAAATGTTTATTGCAGGTGGATTCAAGGATGGCCTCATCATTCATATGGTCACTTCAGATGGAGTTGTAGACCAAGATCTATCCTCATCGTACGAAGAAGCAGATACTTGGCTTAGCTTCATGTTGCTCATGCTTCACAAGAATACCCTTGTGTAGTGGTGTGGTCTCCAGACACTGATGTTGCAGTTCTCTGTGTACATTTTGCTCACAAATTGGAAGCAGCTTAAGAGCTTTGGTTTCATACTGGTGCGAAGAATAAAGCCAGGTTTATACCAACCCACACCACAGCAGCTGAACTTGGCCAACAACTATGCAGAATGTTACCAATAATACACACACTGACTGGGTGTGATTCAACCAGCAGTCTTGCAAGGGCTGGCAAACTAAAGCCATGGAAGCTTGTCAGGAAGAATCCATACAAATTTAGCAAGTTTGGCACTACAGTGGATATACCTCCTGCACAGTTGAAATCAGTAGAACTCTGATAACCCTTCTCTGAGACCCAACAGCTAACTCAGCTGATATAAATGGTGTTCCCCTATTTCAACAGTTACACTTGTGGAGGGAGGGGAGGAGGGTTACATGCATTTTATAGAGGCTAAGTGCCTTCAATAAATATTTTCTGGGTGGTCTACAAACTTCATATGAGGAGCTAAGAGAGGCTGTATTTCCTAGTCACTGGAGCATAGCTCTCTGAACCTGAAGACTGTAGTTTGAATCCCACAGTTGCCACATACTCACGGACTATAAGCAAGTCAGTTAACCTCCCTGTGTTACCCTCTTTGTGGTGTCAACTACAGTACTGTACATGTAAACTCCCTTGCCTTGGGTTCTCGGATTTTCAAAGTTTGATGCGCTCTAAGCAGCTACTCATTCATTTTCTTAATTAGATACAGTGTACTGCTTTGTGTGACTGAGATGCCTTGGCTACGTCCATTAATTTCCCCACGACTGAAGTAAGACTGACCGGCCTGTAGTTATTAGTCTCCTCTCTGCTGCCACTCCTATGTAGAGGGACTATGTCAGCCCCTTTCCAGTCTTCTGCAATCATGCCTGTTTCAAGTGAGCTGTTAGACAAGGCTGTCAGTGGGGCAGCTAGCACCTCCCTTAGTTCTGTTAGTAACCTTGGGTGTATCACTACTGCATTGAAATCCATTAAAATTCCAGCAAAATCCATTCATTTTCCATTATTTTCATGCAAACTCGTTAATTTACCCCATTAAATCTTGTCTCACCTTTTTTAATGGTTAACTTTTATTCCCATTAAATTTCTATTAATTGTTTCTGTTTCACATGTGAAAACCACTAATTTACTCATCCATGGCATTAATGAACCATGACAGCCATCCATTAAATATTTAACAGGTGTTGTACATCCATCAAGTTTCATATCATGTATACTTAATGGCCCTTTTAACACCAATTAAAACACAGCAACAAGCTTTTAATTGTCATTAAAATTATGTTCTACGCAGAGCCAATTCATTAATAGCCTATTAAAATAGTACAAACGAGTTTCATTGCCTTGAAAACTATCTTTCTGTTCAGTCAATACATTAATGGCCATTAAATGCCTTCCACTGAGCATTTCATGGCCATGAAAATGTCATGCTTTTTTCGCTAATACATTAATGGGCATTACAATGTGTCTTATTTTATTTTCATGACCATTAAAATTAAGGTGTTTTTGGGACAACACATTAATGGCCATTAAAAACCAATGCATGTCCATGTTAACAGTGTTTATCCCATCAATTTATTTGGTGTATATGTATGCTTGTTTCTCCTAAGTTAATGGCCATTAATGAATTTATAGATGCCATTGCATTATATATCTGATGTAATCCTTTTTCCTATTGATGTTAAAAATTATTTCATCATTCATTCTTATCTGACATGTAATTTAATTATAAGTTCATATTTTTTTTTAGTCTATATTCCAATCTGTAATAAATACTAGAGGCACTGACATGTAGTATAAAAATATTTATAATCATATGTACCAGAGTTTTGAAACTTAATTGTCCCATCGATTATCAAAAGTATTCCCTCACTGATTCTTAAATGACTTCCAATCGTAGTACTTAACATACAGTTCTTGTGTTTGTAAACATACCTCTCAACTGCTCCGCTTTTGGCAGAGCTCTTCATATCCAGGCTCCATTTTGAACTCTGCTCCACTGCTCTGGGCTGCCGCAGCTCCGAATTTGTGTCCCTCTCCCAACTCCCCCGCCGTCCTCTGCCCGATTTCCCTGAGCCACGTGCTTCCCGGTTCATGCCACCACACCATCTGGCTTTGTTTCCCATCATTTCCTCTTGTGCTGTACACAGTAATGCATGCTGACATCACTGCGATGTGCTTGGAGCCAATTGCAGGGCTCCACACGGTCCATTCTTTAAATCTCACTGCCGCCCATCCGGACCTGAACTTTCTGTCCCCCCTCAGGTCCAAAGCTGGTGCTCTGGAACTACAGCGGGACCAGTTCCAGAGCATCAGACAAATTTCGACAGCTTCTTCCCTGCCCTGAGCCAGCCTGCTGTAGAGCGAGAGTGCTGCCGTAGCCGAGGATGGGTTCTATAGCCTTGGGGAGAAATTTCAGTCATGTCCCACTACTTCCAGAGATGGCCAGCTGATCAAGCCAGAGAGAACTGTGAACAGCCAGTGACCCGTTTCTCATTACCGATCCCTGCTACTGCCAGCCTGCCACCACTGTTACGGGCTGCCTGCTACTGCTGCTAGCTAAAAACTGTAACTCACTTTAGTTTATTTAAAAACTGAACCAAAAGAGTGCTGGCTATGCAGCTGCAGCCAGCAGCAATCTTTCCAGACCAACCACCTGTGCCACCGGAGGAGAGGTGACTGAAGAGAGGCTGCCTGACTGCGACCAGTGTATCCTGCACTCCTGATCCATCCTTAGTGACCTGAACCTGAAACCTTTCAGTAAGTGGACTATGATTGTCATCTTTTGAGTGAACATGAGAAGATGCATTGCACTGTGGGCAGTCTGGGGACATAATGAGACTAGAATAGCAGCAGACTATATGGGGGAATAGCATTAATGTTTTTACAAATATGTTGAGGATAGCAGCAGAAAGTGTCCTCCAAAGGTGTAGTGGGGTACATTGGGCCCATAGACGGGCGTGGTGTTTGTAACTTTATTAGGGTTGAATCAGTCTATTCTTGAGTATGAGGCCTAGGGTTTAGGAGAGCATTACAAAATAATGTGGGGCTGCAGTACTGTATATGTTCATGTGGGGCAAGGAACTTATTAAGGGATTGATGCTGGTACACTCTGCTGTTACAGACAGGGAGGGTGGAAAAAGATGAGTGGGTGTAATGGGGAAGGGATAAGAATTGTATGTGTGTGTGTTTGTGGGGGGGGCTTTTAGACAATACATTAAGAAGTCCTTTAGACAATAGATTAAAAGGGGTTAGACTGGTCCCACTACACATTAAGGGGGTGATTGGTCCCACAACATAATTTATTATAAATATTTTGTGTGATCATTGTTGGTAAGTTATAATTTAATAGAAAAAATTGGGGGGGCACAAAAAGGACAAACTGCATTTTAAACTGTAAGATGTATAATGGCAAAATGAGAGGGTGTACACCTATGAAAACAATGCTAAGCTACAGAGTAAAACAAAAAGGATCAGGGGTTCAATTCATACCTTATTTACTGTGCAGGATAAAATGCAGGTGGTGATAATACATTGCATGCACACTGTGGGTTGTGTGTGTGTGTGTGTGTGTGAGACAGGGAGAGGGAGAAACAGGCACAAGGGTTGGGTAATGTAAATCAGAATGCTGCAGTACTGCACAGTCACAAAAAAAGTGAAAAGGCAGTAACTACAGGAGACATAAATAATGACCTAGGGTCAGATAAAATGCACTGTTATTTGTAAGTAGCGCTCTGCATCTCCCTGTCCATCTGTCCATGAGTACAACTATTATTGTGCATGTATTATCTGTTTATAATGTGTAGAGTAGTTTACGCACAAATACTGTTGTTGTTAAATACTGTGATCTGGTACTGTAACAGCATGGCTAAGGCACTAATATTGTCTCATTTGTGCGTGTGTGTGTGACTAAAATTGTACACAGTATATTATAAATGAGTGAGTTCATAATTTTCCAGGCTTCCAGCTCTGCTGTGCCTTCCCTGTATCCTCTCTCCCACTAATATTTTCTTTGTAATTGTGTCATACAAGTTGTGTGTGTGTCTGGTGACTAAAACTGCACAAGCAATATATTATAAATGCAGCATTTAGAGTGTTCTGCTGTTCACTGTTTGTGGCAAATAATGCAGTACCAGCAGCGGAGGAGCAGTTTTCATATTTCATCTGCATAGTGCATGTTTGGAGAAAGCCTGACAATTGCCACACCTCACAATGCTAATTTGAACTATGTTGGCAATGGAACAGCTGTGTAAAAATGTCTAAAATGCACATTATCACATGAGTGTTGGTGGGTTGATAGTGGTAAAAATTCTGCATGGAAACTCAGATTTGTGTCATGGTGATATTACTTTAATTTTTGTGTTAGTGCTTTGAACTCTAGGCACTGAATTTGTAGATTCTAGTACTAGGTCTAACAATGTGCATTTTATGATGACATTTTAGCAGAAATGTTCCGATTAAAGTGTGGCAGGCTTTCTCTAGTTATGCATTTGTTTGTTTTTTTCACTTTATCTTTTTATTGAAATTCCAGTATATAAGAAAGCACACATCTTATACAATAGAAGACTATCCTCCATGTAAGGTATAAAATATCACTTAACAAAACACAGTATTTAGGGTAAACATATTGGAGAAGCCTTATATACATGTATTGATAATAAAACACAAACCTAGACAGGATGTAAGTGGAAACGAAGGGTTACAATCAATAGGGTATTATAGGATGAAATAGCAACCATACGAAATACATGCTAGGGCAGGCTATGGCAAGGCATTCAGTAATTGCAAAATGTGATAAATGTGGTAATATTAACAATGTTCAGTAATGGAGAGGTGAAGATAAGAGAAAAGTATGCAAGGAAAGAAAGAAGAGAGAAAAAAGCAAGGAAGAAGGGAAGGAGAGAGGGAGAAAATGGGGAAGAAGGGAAAAAAGAGGAGAAATCTGTGCACAAAAGTTTCGAGAAAACCTAATCTGAGAGCAAAATAAGAAGGAGGGCTAAATATCCCTAAGAATTAGGGTCTAGAAGAACTAAGTTCATGTACTTGAAGTTATCCTGCCAACATCTGTCATATACAGTGAATCGGTTATGAGTAACATGAGATAATCGGTCTAGAGAGGCATACTGAGAGAGGCTTTGAAGAACATCTGAAAGAGAAGGCACCAGAGTTGATTTCCATTTAATAAGAATCAGACATCTGACCAGAAGAAAGTATGTTTAACCATCTAAAATGTGCATGTGAGAGGAAGAGCTATTGGGGACAAGGATACCTAGAAGGAATAGCTTGGGGTCAAAAGGTAGTTTGTGTCCTGTTACTCTGGAGGCAACTAAATAGACTTTATGCCAGAGCTTATTAATGGGAGCGCAAGACCACAAGATATGAAGTAGATCCCCAATGGCCAAATTGCAGCACCAGCAATTATTATTATTTAATAGGCCCATTCATTGAAGCACAGAGGGGGTTCTATACCAAAGATGTAGGATTTTAGTTTGTATTAAAGAACTACGGGCATCTTTAAAGGTATTATGTGCAATACGCCAACAATTATTCCATTGTGTGTCTGAAATATTGTAGTTAAGAAGAGTACTCCATTTGTTTTCAGCCTGTACAGACTGATCAGGTAGATTATCAATAATGTCTTTGTAAATGGAGCTATTTAATTTTACTGATAACTTAGTCCAGTGCGAGATGTATGGGTTTAGAAGAGTATGCCTATACACTAAACTAGAGATAGAGTTATAAGCTGCCCGAATTTGTAAAAACTTCCAGAAATCCTGTTTAGGAAGTTTCCATGTGACCTGCAAGTCTGAGAATGATCTACGAGTGAGTGAATTCTGGTCCAAGATATCTCCGAGAAAGAAAATGCCTTTGTTCCTCCATGTACAACAGAAAATTGGGTGATCTTCTAGAGTGAGCAGTGGATTGCCCCATAAGGGGGCACAAAACCAGGGTGTTGGATTGGATTTCAGGAATTTGTGGGTTAGTTTCACAAAGAACAGAGGATGATATAGTCAGGTGAGATTTTAGTTTAGAGGAAATGGGATTAAAAATGAAGGAAGTGGGAACTTCTCCCGGACACAATGCAGATTCCATTGCAACCCATAGTGGTGAGTGAGGGGAGGGTTTCTGAAACCATTTAATGGTTTGGGCCATTCAGAAAGCCCAGAGGTAGCCTTTGAACCAGGGGAGTCCGAATCCCCTTTTTTCCAATGTGATCGAAGTTTGTTGCCATTAAATCTCAGTGGTTTCCCATCTCAGATGAAGTTACTTATTAATTTATCAATTTTAGCAAAAAAGGAGGATGGTAAGACTAAAGGAATATCGGCAAAGAGGTAAAGAATCTTGGGAGAAATGGATATTTTAATGGCTGCAATTTTCCCCATGAAAGAGAGATTAAGAAGCTTCCATCTGTCCAAAATTGTTTTGATGTTATCAAATAAGAGGTTAAAGTTAATGTCCCATATCTTCCCAAAGTTACTAGTAATTTTGATTCCTAGATATGTTATACCCTGTGGTGATCAGCAGAATCCAAGAGGTATGTTCATAAAGGCTTTACAGTGGTCGTTAAGGGGTATAGTTTGTGATTTGTCATAATTCAAAGCAAGGGCAGAAATTTTAGTAAAATTATTAAGTAAATCAACCAACAGTGGCCCAGCCTCATTCAGGTTTTCGAGTAAGATTAAGAGGTCATCCACGTAGGAGAGAGAAACATATCTTGAATTGCTCACAGGTATGCCCATAATGTCAGAAGATTGACGTAAACAAGCAGTCAGGGGTTCCATGACTAAAATAAACAGGGAAGGTGACAGGGGACAGCGTTGTCTAGTTCCTCTTGCTAGATGAAAGTAAGAGGAAAGGGTGGAATTAGTAAGTACTTTAGCAACAGGGGAGATATATAATAGCTTGATCCAGGAGCAAAAGGTATGAGAAAGACTGAAATAAGATAAAACTTGATTAAGGTAGTCCCAGTTTAAGGAATCAAAGGCCTTCTCGAAATCAATAGCTATGGCTGCAGCTGGTGTCTTGAGGGATTTGTATTTGTGAATTAAATTAAATAGGAACTTAGGTGACCAGAACCAGATCTATGTTTGATAAAACCAGCTTGTGAACTATGAGATAGCACCCCCTGCCCCCAACCATGCATAAATTCCTAGTAAATGCTTACTTTTTCAGGGATTAATGCTTACTTATTTATTGATGTTGAACCACTGAAAATGATAAAACATGTTCCCACTCATTAGTGAAGTCTCTGCAAAGTTGTAAAGTGCCTGCTAGACATGTGGCCTGCTTTACTGCCTTAATTTCTGTCATGTGAGACTCGTACCACCAAGGTACAACACATTTGTGACAGACTTCAAAGCCATGAAGTCAAACTTGCTTTTCTGTTTATAAAGTATGGCCTAGAGCCTCTATACCAATTCAACATGAAGTTGCAAAGCAGGCAGAGCCAGCTTATGACCTCGCATGAAGATACCACTAAGGTGGTCCAACTTTATGCTGGCAGACTGCTGCAGCTGAGGTTGCAGTAGCCCTTATTAAAACTAGTGATGTCCGTCTGTTGGAGAACAGTGAAAATATTCTCCCAGCAGATGAAATACAAATGGGGCCAGAAGTGGAAGACTATTTTAGAGAGCACGAGGACATGCTCTTGGGCACAGTCCTAGAACACAATATATATGGGAAAGCATTAAAATTCTATAAAGCTGTTCTGACAAAAATGATACAGAAGTTCCCATTGCAAAACAATCTACTAAAAATGCTTCCACACTGCTTAACCCCAGCTGTAAATTAAAACTGTCTGGAAAATCTGTGGTGGATCTAGCTTGCCAACTGGGTGTGTGCAAGCAATGTGGACAGTGGCAAGCTGAGGGATGAATTTTCAGCATTCCAGTTATCTGATGTAGATGTGCCAAACTGTCAAACAAATGCTGATATTTTAAAGTACTGGGGCAAAGTATTGGCTCTGTCTAAATGTGAAGATCAAGAGCGGTCACCACACAGTGTGGTTCTCTATCAGTTTGGGTAGAGAGATCCACAATACAAAAACAAAGGTCCTGGACTTCAGAAAGGCAGACTTTGACAGGATGGGGCAATTAATGAGATCACACATAGATGGCATCCACCCTGACATGGACGCAGAGCAGAAATGGGTGATCATAAAACTAGGGCTGACTGAATCCACTAAGGCTTGTGTCAAGAGCCAGCAAAAGAAATCAAGGACCAGGCATCCAAGCTGGATGACCAGAGAGGTAATGGATAAGGTGAGGGATAAGAGAAGGGCCTTCCGAACCTATAAGAGAACCAACCGGGCAGAGGATAGGGAGAACTGTGTGAGGATATCCAGGGAAGTGAGCAGAGCGGTCAGGACCTCTAAGGCAGCCAGGGAAAAGAAATTAGCACAGGGGATTAAGGAAGGAGAAAAGAATTTCTTCAGGTATATCAGGAAAAAGAGGAAGTGCAAGGATCAAACAGTTAGGATCAGGAAAGGCAGTGGGTGGGCAGACAAGGGGGCCGAAAAGGCAGAAGTACTTAATGAGTACTTCTGTTCAGTGTTCACAAGGGAGAGGGAGAGGGATGGGCCCGCTCCTGCAGGGAAAGGGGGCACAGGCATGGGGGTGAGACAACCACAGATGGAGTCATCATGGTGGAAAGGGTGCTGGAGGGCCTTGGGTCCCTGAGGATACACAAGGCACCTAGGCCAGACGGGGTACATCCCATGGTGCTGAGGGAGCTGGCAGAGGTCCTGGCAGAGCCACTGGCGGATCTGTTTAACATCTCGCTAAATAAGGGATGTGTGCCCAGAGATTGGAGGGAGGCACACGTGGTACCTCTCCACAGAAGTGGGCCCAAGGACGAACCATAGAACTACAGACTGGTGAGCCTCACCGCAATTGTGGGGAAACTGATGGAACCTATCCTCAAAGAAAGGCTGGTGCAGTTTTTTGTGGATAATGATCTGCACAACGACAAACAGCATGGATTCATAGCTGACAGATCCTGTCAGACAAACTTGGTTGATTTTTTTGACTGGATCACGAGGGTGCACTGGACAAGGGCCATGCAGTAGATGTAGTCTACCTGGATTTCAGCAAGGCCTTTGATTCAGTACCACACGGAAGGTTGACCTGCAAGTTGAAGAGTCTTGGTATAGGGTGGAATCTAGCCTGATGGGTAGAAAAGTGGCTGAGGGACAGGCAACAGAGGGCAGTTGTGGGGGGAGAAACATCGGAGCACAGGGCAGTGACAAGTGGTGCCCCACAGGGATCAGTACTGGGACCAGTCCTGTTTAACATTTTCATCGTAGACATAGCGGTTGGGATCAAGAATAAGATCAGCCTCTTCGCCAATGACACCAAGATCTGTGCTGAGGTGGATGGGGAGGAGGGTGGCAAATTATTACAGGAGGGCTTGGCAAGACTCGAGGAGTGGTCACACACCTAGCAGCTTGGGTTCAATGCCAAGAAGTGCAAGGTGATGCATTTTGGAGCCAAAAACCCAGGATACGGCTACTAGATGGATGGTATCAAACTGTCCACATCCAACAAGGAGAAGGATCTGGTGGTGCTGGTGACTGGGGAATTAAACCACTCGGCCCAGTGTAGGAAGGCAGTGGCTAAGGCCAACAGGATGCTAGGGTGCATAGCAAGGGGGATTACATCTAGATGTGGCAAAGTCATATTGCCCCTGTACAGGTCCCTAGTGAGGCCACACTTGGAGTACTGCATGCAGTTCTGGCACCCATTCTTGAAAAGGGATATCAAACTACTGGAGGCAGTGCAGCGAAGAGCAACAAAGATGATCCAGGGGTTGGGGGATAGAACTTACGAGGAAAGAATAAAAGAGCTCAACATGTATGCCCTGGAAGATAGAAGAGAGAGAGGGGACATGATCGAGACCTTCAAGTATCTGAAGGGGATGAACAGAGTTGGCTTCCAGGGTGGGTTCACTCTCCAGAATGGAAGAGATACCAGAGGGCACTCCTTGAAGTTAAATAGAGGCAGATTCAAGAGGGAAATGAGGAGGCACTACTTCACTGAAAGAGTGGTAACGGTGTAATGCACTGCCTGAGCAACTCATATCAGTGCAGACTGGGAGTGCTTCAAGAGGCGGGACTAATTCAAGGGGAAAGTACATACCGGGGGGGGGGCAGTTGGGGGAAGGGAAGAGTTAATGGGAGGTGGGGCAGCTGCAGTCGAATGGGCTGAAGTGCTGTACACTCTAGCAGACTAGACAGACTATATGGTCTGTATCTGCTGGCAATTTTGTGTGTTCATATGTTCAGGAGGCTAATGCTCATGCTACTTTGTTGGCCATATTCTAATGCAGAATCTAAGTGGGTCTTTAGTATGGTTACAAAGGTCAGGTCTGAATTACGCCATTCTATGAGTTTGGCCACACTGAATGGCCTCCTTGCAATAAAAATCAATGAGGAGTGTGACTGTTTTATGACTTCTCAGCCAAAAGAGCTGTTGTCACATACAACAAAGAACATTTGTCTGCAAAACAGTAGGTGCTGTTACACACAGGTTTATGTAACGGAATAACTGTTACGGAAACAGTATTCCATTACATCCCTTGTTTGTAAAGTGCATTTGTTTCGTTCCCTTGGTGAACGTTCGTCCAAACCGCAATCTCTGCTTCTAACGGTTTGCACCAACGTGTTTTGTTTCATCTGGCTGTGTAAAACAGCCATGCCGGTAGCACTGCAGAAACTGCTATTAGAGCAGCAAACTCTGGGAGCGAAACAAATGGGTGGGATTGGCCGGAATACTACGCAGGGTGTAAAAGGAAACCCAAATGCAACAGAGTACATCGGCGCCACACAGGTAACGCTTATTTCATTTTAAAAACCTGTGTGTAAAAGCACCTAGTAAGTGTATCCTGTAACTTGCAGTCTTGGTTACTGTTTGAATTAGTATATATTATATATAGCTGTCTAGTTGTCATACTTATTTGAATATAATGTCATGGGGAAGTTTCTTGACTGTGGATGGTGTAAATAAATAAAAATTAATCATTAAATATGTCATTGCATTTTTTGTCTTTATTTACTATTTAGATGGCAAGAAAGTTTATCCAGTACTGTGGGATGCATTTTAGAAGCAATTATCTTCATTAAACTGCACAAATAATTGTATTTCTGGAGTTAGCATAAGGGTGGCATGATGGCGTGTTACTACGCATTGCCGAAAATTGGGTGCTATGATTTTTGGCCTCTTGCTATGATTTTTGAAGGTCCCTCCTACACATTTGCTGCTTTGGAGGTTAAGAGGTATGTTTGTAAACCTATTTCAATCACAATGTTTACTCTGAAATGTAATATAAAAACTGTTATTACCATCCAAAAGTAGTGATTTCCCTAACTAATGTAATAATTTTTCCATTTACATATTATTGCTTTTTTTGCAGTAGGTACCCTGCTAAAAATACATGTCCTGTTCAGTGCCTATATTTCCACTGTTCTATATCTGAAATACTAAATCAGTCCTATTAGGTACCTGGACAGGCAGAAAACAGGCACTGTCGTATGCCTGTGCAGGCATCAGTCAAAAAACGAGCATTATGCAGTATATTCACAGCACCTGTTTAATGTCTGTCTAATGCTTGCATTGCTTGGATGTGGATGCATACCTGTTTAACACCTGTCTAATGCTTGCTTACCCCCAGGCACATATTAGCCTTTGGTGATGGCTGGGCAGGCAGCTAAGAAGGCATGATTGGGTTTGTGGGTGACATCTACTACAGGAGGTGAAAACAAGGCCCTGTCCTGAGGGCAAGCTTTGTAGCTGAGTGCAGTGCCTGCGTACAAATGACAGACTGAGGTGGGAGGACTATTTCTTATTTTTCCTTTGGGCTCAGTGTGGACTAGGAGGAAGTTCCTGGCAGTCAACATGAACAATAATATTGTGCTACAAGTGCACTGTTGGGGCTGACAGTGGAGCAATTTACAATCCACACATGAATGAAGCCACTCAGAAGCAGCCATGGACACTGCAAGGCAATTTTGGGGCACTTGGCAAAGAACAGCCCAGCATCCTAAGCACGGGTAAGTGGAGCAACCATGGACAAGTGGGTGAGTGGGAGTGTTTATTACAGGTTTGATAATTAGAAACTTTAGTCATTGTGTGAACCCTGAGCAAGCAAGTGGCGGGGGGTAGCAACATGACATGGTGGCTATATGCAGAACTATGAACCTGGAGTCCCAGTATTGAATCTCTCAACTACAGTACACTTACTGTGTGTCCCTGAAGATGCTGGGAAAGAGGAATGAACTATATGTTTGTACACTGGACTTTAAACCTAGACTCTCAATCACTACATGACCTTGAGCAAGTGGATTGGGGTGGGGGGCGGGATGAGACGGCTGATAGTTCGTGCAGCAGTTCAAAAAACAACCAAGTAGCTACTGGAACAAAGGCTGGTGCTTTGACGAGAGTCTTAGGTTTCGGTATCACACAGAGTCGAGCAATCTCAGCATTGACCACATGATCCTTATGACAAAGTCTGTGATAAGTAGAAAGATTTATTTAATTTTAAAAGCAGCGAGCAGCAGCTCTCTCATCATCCTGAGGGTGAGAGTGGCGCTGCTCACTGCTTTTAAAATTAAATAAATCCTTCTACATTATCTTGGATTTGATCCTCCTGAGTAATTCATGTGGTGAGTGCCATCTGCCTGAACCTGTGTGAGACTGAGGTTAGTGTGTAGGGCTGCAAAGCTGGAGTCCCAGGGCAGGATACACTGTAACCACATTTTTTGTGACCCTAAAGGAAAGCGGGAAATTGTTTTACCAGGAAAGGCACACTAAGCCAAAGCTTGTTTTCAGGTGCGACCTGGGAGCACAAGGAAGTTAAGTGACTTGCTCAGGGCCACACAGGATGCAAGTGGGGGCTGTGGGATTCGAACCCAGGTCTCCAGGTGTGCAGCTCAATGTCCTAAACCTCTGCACTATACTGCCTCCTAACAAGGGGAGATTGGGATGACCAGTTCACAAATATGATAAAAATGCCACCATACTCTTCCCTCCCTCCCTCCTGCCAGTGACTGAATCCACCTTCCCTTTTATCTTGTAAGCTCCCCTCTGCCCCCTAAATATTTGCTCTCCTAATAATCTTTTGTGGTCCCCTATTTTGCAGGCTCATCCCATCACCATATGTTCTTACATGCCCTTCTGCCCCTCAAGCCCCCCACTTGCCCTATTCCCAGTGTAACAATAATGCTGTGTGTGTGTTTTATATGCGTCATCATTAAGTTTGGGCATATATACACAGCTACTGCCAGAATCAGTCCCTGCTGCTCTGCCATGGCAGCGTCAGCTTCCCACTCCACAAATACTGCAGTTTACCCCACAGGCAATCAGACCGTGCTTCAACACACCTATCAGCTCTTGACTAACATTCAGCCCCTGCCCCACCACAGCCAGTGTCACCCTGCTCTACAAACAGCCTGTATCAGCTTGCTGTACAGTATAAATGGTCCTCACACTGCCACAATCAGCACCCCCTCCAGGCAGCTAATGCTTCTTCTAGCTGTTCTCCCCACAGCCAAAATGCTGCTCCTTATACCAGTACTGGCTCTAAATCACAACCATTATCAGTTCCTCAGCACCTTCCCCAGCTAGCCTGAATTAACTCCCAAGTTGTACCCCACTCAAGCTGCATATCTAACTTCCAACCCTACACAGCCAGTGGAAGCATAAGATCCTGTGCCAGCAGTATGTAAGCATTAAGCCACAACGAAGGTGGCATCTAATGGTGGATTAATGCATGGTTGGGAGGGTTGTGACACAAGGCCGCAGGCCGAGTACCTACAACGGCCCAACCATGCATTAATTCACCATTAGATGCCACCTTCGGAGTGGCTTAATGTGCTTGTAACATGGAATGCAACAATGTACAGGTCCTATCCTTCTGTGTGAAATAGTGTGAACAACATAACACAGCCAGTCTCTATGTTTTCGTTCAGTTTTTACTGCACTTTTGACAACTGTTACAGACATGCTTTTACATGGTTATGTGGTGAAAACACTGTCTAATGCTACATATGCACAATAGTGCATTTAAGATCTTCCACCAATCTATTTGGACTTCTATGTGGGTATCGTTTTCATACCAGGCCTAGGAGGTCAACGATTCTGTCATTTCTACAGTGCTCTGTGGACTTCTGCTGCAGATTTGCATGGTGCGTCCGTTGCCTCTCTATGCAGCTGTTGAATTCCGCCGAAGTCCTCCGCTCTCTCTGTTGCTCAGTGTGGCACTACTTCTTCTGCTCTCTGTGTTGGTGCAACATTGTTTCCTCCAGCTTCTCTGCTGCTCCGGTTCCAGACCCGCAATTAAAATTTACCGTGCCATGTACGGTGAATGAATGGCATTGAAATCCCGGAGACATATCTCCCTGCTGGCCATTCCTGGCTATGTGTGCCCCTGGTGTTGTCTCAGGGTGCTCCGCTGCATCATCGTCTCCATCACCGCTGGTTGCACTCTGTGATTAGTCCTTTTGTGTTGTTGATGTTCGACAGCCTGCAGGTATCTCTTTGTCACTTGTCTGTTTCTCTCCCGTCTTTTCAATTTGCTGCCCTCCTGCAACACTTCTTGCTGTGTCTCGCAACTGATATGTGTCTTCAGTCTGACTACAGGTGCCCTGGTCCGTGAAAGACAGAATCAGTGATCACTTTTTGCAATCCTCAGGACTCGGCGCCCAGTAATTCCGCAGGCTGGTCTCGCACCTATGTACCATCTCAGACATGATTTCTCTGGATGCGAGACCAGCCTCTGTCAACATCTGTACTGTGGTACTGTGGTACTTCTGACACTATGATTGGTACAGCGTTTTGTTAGGGCTGCATCCTCTGATATTTGAGACATCATGTCTCCTAAATAATTGTGGCCCACTGACTGCCTAGAGAACCAGATTTCTCTTTTGTCCAGCTGATGCTGGGGTAATCTCAATGGGTGGAGATAAAACAGCGGTGCTCCTGCCGGGCATCTAGTTATATACTCTTTGTACAGTGCTACAGGACACAGCGCGCTGCTGCTTTGAGCATACAGTGCTCCTCTCAGACTCTCTTTGTTTCCCTCACTCACAGAACCATGGTTTTTAGTTGCCTCGTTAAAAGCTAGTGCTAAATACTCTGTCCCGGTTCTGTCTTTCTGCAAAATGAATGAGTCCTGCTTTAGCTGTCTCAGTCCCTCTCGGCCTCTTCTCACTAAACCCAGTTGAATTTCAAACCAGAGATGCCTCACTAGTCCTTAGGCGGTCTCTGGATTCAGCTTAGGACAGTGTCTTATTCTGTGTAGGTCATCTGTGTTAATACTGGAGTAGTGGGAGGCTACGTCTTTGCCAGCTCTACGACATTTCTTCAACACCACTAAAAACACATAATTAGCTGTGGTGGATTCTGCATCGCTCATGATATTCATATTCCATCTCACCTCGACACTGTTAATATATAGTTTCAGACCAGCTCTTATTCCTATATACAAGCTGGTGCTATACTCCTGTCCCCCTTCTGCTCTTACAGTACCATAGAATTGCCTCAATATATCAGTAAGAGTTGAAACAGATATCGTTGCTATATCTACGGACATACAATTCCCTTGCAACCAATCAGAAAAGACATTACATGCCCAAGAGGTGTTCTTATGTGTGTGTGTCTCCACTTTACTATGCTCTAGATCATCCAGCTCTTTTGACAACAAGTACACATGCCTCCTCTTTTGACTCTCTCTCTGTGTGTGCTTGTATCTCTCACCTCCACTGCTTGTCACTATCTCAGTATTCAGATGCTGCTTCTTTTCTGTGTGTTTCTCTCCTATATGCTCATTGCTCTTCCCCATATTCCTTTCTATTGCTCCACTATCTACATCTCTCTCCTGCATCTGCTTTGTGCTATATATGGAACCTCTGTTTTCATTCTTCTCCGCTCTCTTTGATCCTCTCGTCCTCTTATCCTCTTCCGCTATTTTTTGATTCCTCCCTATCGCTTCATTTCTTCTTTCCTCACCTCTGTCGTTTCCATATCTCGGTGCTCCTGCTATTGTGGTATCTGTTCTCTCACCACCTATCTTCTCCTCTCCGCCTCCAAACTTTAAGTCCGCCCACTGCTCCAACCGAATACCTCCTGTGAACGAAAACACTACACGGAACGGCTCCATCTGCCTATTCTTTACAGTATCACTCGCTTTCTATTTTACAGTCCTGCACTTCTGCTACTCAGCACTGAGCGACACTGACAGCTTTGCGTGACGCTGGCTAGGCAAGATGACCTCTGCTCTTATTCTTCCTTACCTGTCGCCGGTGCTGCTTTTCTATTATGTGGATACTGATGGTATTTCACTTTGGAGACGGCATTACTGGTGGATTAATGCCGTCTCCAGATTACGCCACCTGATGCTTTTCATCCAATCCATACTGCCCATTTCCTCATGCATATCTATTCCACATTACAAGGTCATTTAAATGATCAAAGCAATCCAACATAGAGTAATTTATTCCTAACACTAGAAATCTAGATTTAGTATTAGCCGTATTGATCCTTGCAAGAACAGATCCAGAAGCAAATGATTTGATACCTTTTAATGGACATCCACCCCCCCCCGCATTATAGTGATGTGGGGTGGGGAAGGGTGTACTGTTTATGTGAAGAAGAGAGAAGTTACATTTTTATCTCTTTTTCAGATTCCTTAGACACTTTTGGTACATAAATTTGTTAAACACTGAGGGCCAGATATTCAAAAGGGTTGCGCCTGCTCAAGTCCGAACTTGCTCCATTCTGCGATATTCAGCAGGAGGCAGTTGCACCACAGAAAACATGCTGAGCAACAGTGCAATGCAAATGAATGCATGCTGAACTGGAGGGGGAGGAACCATGCATAAACTTCACAGCCCGATATTCAGCCAGGCTGTGCAGAGTTGTGCAGGCGCAATCCCCAACCTGCGCCTGCACAACTATGAGCCAAAAAAAAGGATCAAGTTGAGGGCCACCCACAGGTGAGCTGCTGCATTGCAGGGCACAACACAGCAGCTGCCACCTGTGGCTGGCCCTCAACCCACTCTCTCATACCTCTCAACCTTTTGTCCCCCAAATGTGGAACATTGCCTCTCAAAATATGGAAAGAATGGGCAAAATGTGGAACACTTAATCAAATCTTTACATTAGAAGCTCACAACACTGTGAAAATGTTTGCATTTATGTTCAGAAAGTCTGCTATTAATTAAAATTATATATTTTGCATCATTTACTATGGAGTTTTGCTTTAAAATGTTAACACTGAATGTGGGACAAGTCCTCACAATGTGGAACAGGGAGCTTTTGTGAAGTAAAATGAGGAACGTTCCTCCTAATGTGGTACAGCTGAGAGGTATGCTCTCTCAGTGCCCCCCTCCCAGTCCGATCGCGGGCAGCAATGTGTCCCCCCCAACACATCCCTGGTGGTCCAGTGGACCGATAAGCCCGATCGCGGGCTGGAGTATTCAAACACCCCCCCCTCCCGATCATATCCCTGGTGGTCCAGTGGACCGAAAATCCCGATCGCGGGATGTAGTTGGCAACCACCCCCAAACACATCCCTGGTGACCTGGTGTCCCCACCCCACCCACCCACGAAGCCCCACCACCCGCTCCCCGCGGCGGCGGGCGGCAGCATCCCACCCGCCTGCTGCCCCGCCCGACTGACTGCCGGTAGGGCTGCACGCCCATTGGTGCAGAGCAAAGCCAGTGCGGTGTGCAGCCCATACGCATAAATAGTTCAGTTTTGTGAATGAAATTCATTCACAAAACTGACTGTCTGGTACGGTGTCGGGCTGCACGCCATTGGCTTCTGCTCTGCACCAATGGGCGGCAGCCCTACCGGCAGTCAGTCGGGCGGGCGGCGGGCAGGTGGATGCTGCTACCCGCCGCCGCGGGGGAGCGGGTGGGGGTCGTGGTGGTGGGTGGGGACACTAGGTCACCAGGGATGTGTTTGGGGGTACTAACTACATCCCAGCGATCGATTTTCGGTCCACTGGACCACCAGGGATATATTCGGGAGGTGGGGGTGTTGACTACTTCAGCCCGCTGATCGGGTTATCAGTCCACTGGACCACCAGGATATATTCAGGAGGTGGGGGTGTTTAATTACTTCAGCCCGCGATCGGCTATCGGTCCACTGGACCACCAGGGATATATTCGGGAGGTGGGGGGTGTTTCATTACGTCAGCCCGCGATTGGGCTTATCAGTCCACTGGACCACCAGGGCTGTGTTGGGGGAGAGACACATTGCTGCCCTTGTTCGGGCTGGTGGGGGGTATTTACACTATGCCTGCATTCGGGCCAGTGGGGGTGGTGGTGGGGCAGTTTTACGCTCTTTTGCCTGCGATTGGCTGCAGGCGTCCTTCCCTGAGGGCTGCTGCCTGGCAGGCGCCAGGCGCAAAGTCCCCAGGATCGGCGCACCTGCATGCTAATGACATGCAATGGAATATAATCAGATGCAATGGCCCCCGCGCCTTGCATGAATTATAGCCCCATTTGCATGTCACCTTTTGAATATCCGGATTTTGAGCATGGCGCAATGGTACTTGCGCCACCGCAAGTTGAATGCTCCACTTTGTCAACTTGCGGTGTCGCAAGTTCCACTGAGCCATGCACAGTGGCTGTGGCTGGGGGGTGATATTCAAAGGAGTTGCTCAATAGCGCAACTCCTTTGAATATCGCCCTGGACACACCCCTGCGCAACTATTTTGCGCAGCGCAAGGGCTTGCGCCTATGAATGGCGCAGTTTGAATATCCAGCCCTGAGACTTTATTGACATCAGTACATATCAGGCTACATGGCCTTAATTCCTTGGTGGTCCTCCACAAGAGTTTTTTGTTTGACACTAACACTGTCAATCTATATTTAAATTATCATTTATAAAGTCCTGGCACTACACTAGAGGTTTTGAAGTTTATGGGGCATGATATCTAGGTGGAGAGTATAATTGGGTGCTAGGTCCAGCTTAGTTTTACACATCATACAGTGTGCACTGATGTTTTTAAGACAGCTTTACTGCTAACTTCTTGTCTATAATGCATGCATTGAAACTTCTTGGAGACCTAAGACAATCTTAGTATGTCTTTAATCTGGGTGGCGGTTGCTTTTCAGTAATCACATCCTTATACACACTGTGACACTCACAGCTTGATTTAAGAGTCATCTGCTCCAGCAGTATCTTATGTCAATTAAATATATATGCAGTAGGATTCTTTGTATGTGTTTTGCACAAAGCACCTTTGACCCTGGGTCCCTCCCAGCTGAAAGTAACATGGCACTGTTAAACTTCTCTGGTACCATCATCTGTATTTTTTTAAATGAGTATTTTAAACCAGTGGGAATTTTTTCTATTTGTTCTGCATGATCTAGCTGTTAAAGGTATTGTTTTTTTCTAAATAACTGCCATTCGGCTTCTGAAGACGGACTGGTTGGTCCGAAAGCTAGAGCACTTTGTTCTTGTTGTTACATCTATGTTGGTCCATTAAAAGGTATCAAATAATTTGCTTCTGGATCTTTCCTAACACTAGAAAATTCAGTTTATTATGACCTACTGTTTTTCAATATTTAGTGCAGGACAGGGCATGCTGTGCTGATAGCCATTAAATCTGTCCCAGCTGTATTGCTACAGGACCCCAAATCCTGGATCCAACCCTGGCCATCTCAAACCCCTGCTACATATCGCAAATCCCTGCTACCCTACAGTGCTCAAAACAACCACTTTAAACTGGCTTATTTAGGGATCGTGTATAAACTGAGAAAATAATGCTTCTTAAACTGGTCAACACTTGCTCCAAGCGGAATACTTTTTAAATTGCCTTATTTGGGATATCATATGTAAACTGATCAGTACAGTCACTCGTATTTAAAATGTTCTTTTGAACATTGACTGTTAGATTCTGTATGTTTTAGAATAATTACTAGTTTTCTTCGCTCCCTGTTCTTTGAGATCCACTGTCAATCATTCTTCTTGCTAAGAGAGGAGCTTCCTGTGCTTGATGAGCAGGTTCCGGTGCAGAGGCAGTTATTCGCAGAGCTTCTGTTGTTTTAGAGTAGGGGGTCTGAGCTGAGCAGTCATCTGTGTCCAATTATAAGTTTTCCAGATGGAAGCTTCTTTTAAATCAGCCTACAGGACTGAAGTTGGGCCAGGTAAGTGCAATTCTTGGTTTAGGGCAAGAGCGTTACTGCTCTTATTGGAAGGAGATTTTATGCTGCATGGACTGCCCTTTGCCAGACACATGTTGGCAAGAATGGCAGTTGTGAACCAGTACTTTCAGTTTCTTTTACTAGGCTGGGCGAACATGTAGCTTGCAGGGTTGTTTACAAGACTTGCTTGTTCATCTTTGTAAGTGCTGCCTTTTGACAAAAGACATGCTGGGGTAGGAGACTTGCACATCTTGTTTCAGCTGTCTCTTGTTGATTTGCAGTCCCCTTCAAAGAAGACATATGGGCAGAATAGCTTGCAGGTATTTTTTGTGTTGTTGCAGTTTGAATTTTTGGGCCACTGTTTCCTGTCTTGCATATGGGAGTGAGGCTTCTCATTCGTGGCCAGTTACAGCCATGATTTTGCAGCTTTCAGGCCACGCTAGGATGGCAGTGACTCTCAAGCTGTGCTTGGTGTATGTTGTAGGCCCAGCTAGTTTGCATATACAAGTGAGCATGATGCTGGAAGGTAGTTCTGTCCCATGGGCCCTCTCACATACAGTAACACACACAGTTTTATATAGTTCTGGCTGGAGAGATCTTTTTGGGGGTGTCTCTGGCTGTTGGGTGGAGGAAGCCAAGGTAGCCAGTAGATACTGGGGAAGGGGGGGCCTTATCCCCAACCTAATCCATGCTTCTTTGCAAATTTTGGTCTGTGTCTGCAGGTTATGGTCAAACTGCCATGCTCAGCACTGACTGTGTGCTGCCCTGGAAGTATGCACTATACCTCATCTTTTGTCACTGAAATGAGTGACTTGGGCAATCAAAATCGAGGGACAATGCTGACACGGAAAGTAATAATAAGGGAGAGATACTGAAAACATAAGCACCTGAAAATGAATTGCTACCATGAAGTCTACGGTATGAGCAGCATGTTTTCCATGTGGGACAGAGCAGCTTTGAGGGGTTAGATGAGGGATGTCCCTCTTCCTCATAATCACAGGAACAGTTCAGGGTATGGTATGCACAGACTATGGAGTATAGAGCCCCATTATAAGTTAGGCATGTACCCCGTCTCAGGCACGTTATAACATATTAGTGCGGGTGCGATCCCCATTGAAATGAATTGGGTATTTTTTTATTACTATTTTATACATTATAAGGGCAAGTTGGAGAGTAATGAAGGCCACCGCTTGACTAATGAGGGCCTTGCTGAATGGTGATCTTCAATAATCTCGAACTTGCCATCATACTGTGTAAAATAGTAATAAGAAATAACCACATTCATTTCAGAGGGTCATGCCCCCACACTCTCTAACACGTCACAATGTGCCTGAGCATGGGGATATGAAAACAATATACAGAGCACTCAAATTTAAATTTCAGGAAGCGAACAGAGAAATGGCTGCCAGCATTTACAGGCTTGCACTGGTGTTCTGTTTTGTGTTTCACAGCATATGTGCTTATGGCCTTTCCACAGTTCTTTTTTTTTTTTCTATTAGCAGCTTGAAACCCTCTCAGAGCATTTTATGTTTGCTGCTGGAGTGGTTTCATATACTGGTGGCTTATGTCATTTTCCTGCTCTCAACTGGGAGTTTTAACTAGCTGCAAGTGTGGCTCCCTCCCTGGCTGCCACTTGCCACCTCCCAAGTCCTAGGGCATTTACCAGAATTGCTGCAGCAGAAGGTGGAGGACGGTGCTCCTACCTTTTGTCTCCCCTGCCTTTCGCTGAGCTTCTGTTTTCCCCTCTCCCACCCACGGGGAGCAGGCCACAGCCTGTGCTCTATACAGGCTGGGAGTAACGAGTGCCTGCAGGCACGTTCCCTTTTAGTGCGATTGTACAGTATGTTAGGGATGGCTGCTTCAGTAGCCCCAGCATGTCCTCCTCATTTACTCTCCACCCCAAAATTGGGTCCCAGTGAACCTCCCACCCCAGAGGGGTTCTGCTTTTGTTCAAAATCATTGACCAGTGGCCTCCAGGAAATTAACCCACTAGCCCACCTAGGCTACCAGTTCTAGGGAGCAGGCTCCTAGGGCATTCCTAGCCAACAGGACCACCAGTGCTAACTTTTTTTAAAGGCAGAATAGCATTGTGGTTTAGGGCACTGATCTGCAAACCTGGACATACCAACATATGAAATACCAGCAGAAACAGGCCTCATGGTCTATCAAGTCTGTTCAATTGTGCAGCTAGCCCCTCAACTTGCAGCTGCCCAACACTCCCCTCCCCTCCTCATAACCACCTTCCCCTCACTCTGTCCCACCCTCTCTAAAATCCTCCCACCAATCTACATGATACCACCTCCTCGGGCAGAGTGTTCCACTTATCTACCACCCTTTCTGTAAAAAAGTGTCTCCTGATTTCCCTCCTGAATCTCCCCCCCCTCCAATCTCAGCCGATGCCCTCTCATGTCCCTCCCCTTCTGATCTGAAGAATCCCTTCTGTATTAATCCTGTTAATGCCCTTTTGGTACTTAAAGGTTTTGATCATATCAGCCTATCCTCCTCTCTTCCAGGAAATACATTTGCAGCTGCCCCAGCCCTCCTCATAGGATTTTCCCTTAAGTCCCTGTATCATCTTCATTGCCCTATGCTGCACCCCCTCCAGCAATCTGATCTCCCTCTTTAGGAATGGACGCCATCACCGCACACAGTATTCCAGGTGCAGCTTGACCAGTGACCTGTGCCAGGATAGGATCACTTCTCTGTGCCTGGAGGAGACTCCCCTTGCTATGCACCCCAGCATCTTTGTTTGCCTTTGCAGCTGCCTTCCTGCACTGAGCTGAGTGGTTCATACTCCTCGTTAGTAGTACCCCTAGATCCTTTTCCTCCACTGTGCTTTTCAACTGTACCCCTACCAACTGATATTTCCTCCCCTGGTTCCTTGCTTCAAAGTGCAGTACCTTGCACTTCTTGGCGTTGAACCCAAACTGCCATGTCTCTGACCATTTCTGTAGTTTGGTCAGGTCTTCCTGCAGCCCTCTCCACCTCTCTGCCATCTACCACTGCACCCATCTTAGTATCGTCTACAAACAGACTGAGCCTACTCTGGATCCCGTTTGAGATATCGGCTATGAACATCCCAAACAGGACCGGTCCCAGAACCAAACCCTGGGGCACCCCACTCATAACCTCCCTTGGTAATGAGAGCCCTCACCACCACCCTCTGCTGCCTACCCCTCAGCCAGTTGGTGATCCAGTTGACCATTTTTGTCCCCACCTCAATGTATTCCAGTCCCCCCAGCCTCCCATGTGGCATGAGTCAAAGGCCTTGCTGAAGTCAAAATATAGGACATCCACTGCATGGCCCCAGTCCAGTTCCCTGGTAACCCAGTCATAGTACTCGACTAGGTTTGTCTGGCAGGATCTGTCAGATACAAAACCATGCTGATGGCCATCTTGGAGCCTACTGTCTTCCAGAAACATTATTAGTCTCTCATTTAGGATTGACTTCATGAGTTTACTCATGATTGAAGTGAGACTCACGGTCTGTAGTTGCTTGGGATCATCCTTCGGGCCACTTTTATGAATGGGCACCACATGGGCCATCCTCCAGTCCTGTGGCATGCATCCTGTGTCAAGTGATGTACTGAACAGGTCTGCCAGTGGTTCCACCAGGCTCTCCGCTAGCTCCCTAAGTACTCTAGGGTGAATACTATCTGGCCCTGGTGCCTTGTCCATCCTCAGTGTCCTTAGTCCCTCCAGCACCCTGTCCTCTGTAATTCTGATATCAATCACTCCTGTCCCCCTCTGCCCACTCCACCCTTCCCAAGGGGTATCTGCCTCCCTCTCTCCTTCATGAACACAGAGCAGAAGTACTCATTCAATGCCTCTCCTGCTCCTCCCCCTTCTCCACCCCCCATCTTTCTTAATCCTCACAATATCTGGTCTTTGTTTCTTCTTCTCTCACCAATGTATCTGAAGAAGCCCTTTTCCCTGTCTTTGATTCCCTGTGCCAGTCTCAGCTCTCTGGAAGCCTGGTGATCTGTGTTTGAATCCCACAGCCCCCACTTACATACTGTGTAACCCTGAGCAAGTCACTTATCTTCCAAGTGCTACCAGGTAGCCCCTGGAAACAAGCTTTGGCTTAGTATACTTTTTATGGTTAAGCAATATCCTCTTTCTCTATTTCATTAAGGCTGCATCATTAGCCCAATAAAAGTGCCACCAATAGAGATGCAGTGAATTTAAATTCCGCCGGCGAAGTGAACGCGAAGTGGGCACTTCGCGTAGCCACTCCGCTATGTGGAGTGGGCAATGCAAAGTGCTCACTTGCTTTGTCATTACCACTGCCAAGCATAGAGTCATTGTTTTAATGGACTTCGTTACTCATTATGATTCTAATTGACCCACTTGGTGTTTAATATTTGGCAG
The DNA here is from genome assembly GCA_016271365.2 of Neoceratodus forsteri. Classification (NCBI taxonomy): domain Eukaryota; kingdom Metazoa; phylum Chordata; order Ceratodontiformes; family Ceratodontidae; genus Neoceratodus; species Neoceratodus forsteri. Next base: position 1,073,259,158 of record CM057450.1, read on the forward strand.
CCCCCCACACACATCACATGGCTTACAGTACTGTAAGTCACATACTCTTTAGCTAGGCAGGAAGAAAGTGAGTCATACAAGCAGACACTTTTACTTTCTCCTGTGTAGACAGAGAGAGAGTAGTGTGTTTTGTGACTGCTGATACTTTGAGATCAGAGAGGAGGAGACTTAAACTTTGATTTAGCCCCAACAGCTTTTTTAAAAGCTACATTTTTTTTGTCTTTTCTGTACTCTTTTTTACTTAATTTGCTCTTTCTGTAAATTTAATTTTTCTTACAGGCTTAAAATACATCCAAGTAACTATTAAAAAAATTAATATTGTGATTCATGACGTGATCATAAATCGCAATTTGTGGCTGCATTTGTGACCGTGATGATGAAGAAACGCGAAAACCTACAGCTGTACTTCCTTGGGCCCCGATGAGGTGTGGCACAAAACTCCCCGACTTAAAAACACTCATTAATGAGTACAATGGTGGGGTGATGAAGCATACAGAGATACTACAAAACAGGCTTACAATACATCCAAGTAACTATTAAAAAAAAAATTAATATTGTGATTCATGACGTGATCGTAAATCGCGATTTGTGGCTGCATTTGTGACCGTCCATGATGAGGAAGAACGTGATTTGTATCATGAATGACTCGTGATAATGGTCCCGACTTAAAAACGCATATTAATGAGTACAATGTTCATGCAGAACTATGCACCACACCTGTCCAGTACTCTGAAGGGAAGTCAAAGAAACAACTGTGACTTAAGTTAGAGATGGAGATTGGGCCCTAAAGAGATGCAAATGCACAGACAGATTAAGATTGCACTGCGCACTGAAGAGATGCAGATGCAAAGGCACAACACCTAACCAGTGCTCACCATCAGAAATTCAAAAATCTGGAAAATAATTCCTTTTCCAGTTGGTGCAGGCCGTGGGGTGGGGGCAGTGTACTGTAGTAATAGTCACTCGTACTAGTACGAGTAAAGATACCACAAAGAAGTATAAAAATTACACAGCTGCAGTGGATAGCATAGCAGGTTCACATTGCTGAAATTATGTGGCACAATAAAAGGTGTCTGATTTGATGACACACGTCACACGCATACTCACACACACACTAAGTAATGCGTAGCAAACTGAAAACTTCAGTAATGTAACCACATATTTTAAACAAACTAAAATTATGCACTGCTGCACCACAACAATCAGCAAAAAAATGGCAAGAATTATTGAAAATATTACTGTGTGTACATTAACATAGTTATACAAGAAAAATATCACCAAAACAGAAAGCTGTCTTTTTCTCCAAGTTAATCTGCCTACACCACAGTCCCTCCCCCAAAACACTCTTCCACTGTCTCTCAGTACACTGACTGAATATTGTACATTAACATTCAAAATCCACACAAAAACAATAAACTCTCGATGATATAAGCACAGGAGGGTTTCCTATAATCGATGAACTAAAGTTTCAGCAAAACAAATGACCCCAAAAGGCTTTTTTTAACAGATTTTAGAAGGTTTGAATCACAGAGCTCTCAGAGCAGATTCTCTCCTACAGCTTCTATATACACATTACCCCAAACTGAGGCTGTGCAGAACAACCAGAGCCCATGTGACCTGCAATCCCATGAATCACTGCAAAATTCACCTTTGGAGCTTAAAAACAAGGCAGTGGTGAATACATTGTTTTCAATGTGCCATTAAGAATCAGTGGAGTAGTAGTTTGGGAAGGCGGGAGTGCTTGAAGTAATTGTTTTCAATGGACTTGGCGTTACTCATTATAAGGCAAAGTACTCGTTGCTGCTTGGAGCACTCCACGATCCGCCTTCACTGCTGGATCACTTCATGAGCGACTAGCCACTTTGCCCACCTACTAGCCACCAACCCACCTGGGATACTATTCTGAAATAATGGCCACCTGGCCATCCAGAGCACTAAGTGGTTTTAGCTGAGCCCCCACCCCAAACAACACTTTCTCTACACTTTCCTCTCTTTATTATTTTATTTCCTTTCTCTATATGTCTTGTTTTTCCTCTTTGGCCCAATGGTAACCTTTAATTCCAAAATCCTCTTTTTTTTTCTTACTTCTGTGCTGTCCTATACCTCTTGTACCTCTCTGCTCTCTGTTTCTGTTCTTGCTACTGCATTTTCTCCATAGTAACCTAATTTTCTTTATTTTGCAGGTCTGGAAGGACACTGACTCCTTACTTCCCCATCAGATAAGCATCATTCCATGCCTAACTTGTTCTTTCCACCATATTTACTCTCTTAAGAACTGAGGATCATTTGTGGCCCGTCATTTATATTTTATTTTACAGGTCCTGTCGACATCATCCCTTGACCTGCCTCTGGCTTCCTATTACTCAGGTAAGAGATTCTCAACTTCTGTCTATATGTGGGTTGACTGTAGCGGTGTGGCTGCGACATTAACAGTGTGTGTTGGAGTTAGGCATGTGGGACGGAACTGAGAGAGTGCATGTGTGCGTGTGTGCAAATGTATATGTGGGAATATGGATTCCTGATGCTGGAAAATATGGATGAATTCCAATGGACTGAAAGCCTGTTTATAGTAACATACAGCCCACTTAAAAGAAATTTTTTCAGCTACTAGCAGCTGTCAGTGACTGAAACTTCGCTCTCGAGGTCTCTCTGATGTCATCAACACCCTTGATGGAAACACAGCCTTGTTGTGGATGGTCGCCCATCCACTATTCTATATGTGTATGATCGCTCATACACAACAAGGGTAATTTTCATTTGAGAGGTTTACATGGTAACTGGAGACCTTGAGAGCGCAGCTCAAGAGGTCTCATTACCATGGAAACCTTGAATGAAAAATACCCTTGTTGTGTATGAGCAATCATACACAGTCTTTTATAGTGAATGGTCACTCATACTAAAACTGCACTTACTTTTTTTTACACTTTTGTGTGCAGTTTTCTCTTCATCTGTGCTGTTTCTCCACCGGGGCCCTTCCTGGCACATTGCCGGTCGCCCGATTGCGCATGCGCACCCAGCTTCCACGCATGCGCACCCACCTTCTAGGTGTTATGCTGCACTAGCTATGTAGCTAGTGCAGCACAACAGCTACGATGACGTAGCTAGTGCAGCATAACAACGCTGTTGGGAGCATAGATTTCCATGCTCAACAGCGTTCTACCATACATTATAAATTTATTTATACATACAGTGACTCAGATAAACGTATTTATTACACTGAATATATGTCCACCCTTATTGCGTGTGTGTGTGTGTGTGTGTGTGTGTATGTATGTGTGTGTGTGTGTGTGTGTATATATATATATATATATATATATATATATATATACACTGTACTTGTAGGCCTATTTCAGTACTTGTTTTGAACCTGTTTATATTTTGTATATCTCATAACTACACTTGTTTATATTTTGACTTTGTCCAATTTTGTATTCACTTACTCGCTTACTTGTTTGTATTTCTGACAACCCTCCCATTATATGACCTTTTCTTTGTGCTGCATCACATTGTTGTTATTCATGTATTTGACTTGTGTCCTCCCGGGTTGTGCCTGAAAATAGGCATTCGTATGCCTAGTGCACCCACCCGGTTACCAAAAGCAAATAAATAAATAATATATAACAATGTATGTTTTAGTATAAATGTTAGTATAAAATGTAGTATCTCAGCTAGGTCATGGAGATATCAATGATATCTTCACATGTGAAGATATCATTGATATTTCCATATTCCTATATGTCATCACATTGAAGGTAAAATGTTTTCACTTTCTATCATCTTTCTTTCCATACAAGTAGCCCCCGGCTTTTCTTTACAATCAGCCCCCATGTGTCTCTCACATCTCCTCATTTTTTTTTACACAAAAATATTTAAAAACTATATCTGGTTGATCTTCGACTTCTCTTTATCTTCTTCCTCAAATATAACATCACTGAACAGCTATCCCCAGAAGTGTAGCGTGGCCGAGTGCTATAAATATCAAAATATGAGACACTGTGTGCTTTTTAGAATGAGGGACCCATCATTGCCAGATTTAGAAAAGTATTTTTTTTTTATTTTACAGATATTTTGTGAAAAGAAGCTGCTGACAGTACTGAGAGGAGAATGAGCAAGTCGGCAGCTTCAGAACAGCAGACGAAAGTGCAAGCGTGTTGCCACAGCAACACATGCTCGCGCTTTCATCTGGCGCTCTGAAGCTGCCGGCTCACTCAGTCTCCACTCAGTACTGTCGGCACCTTCTTTTCACAAAATACCACTAAATTAAAAAAAATATATACTTTTCTAAATCTAAAAAGCACACAGTCTCTCATATTTTGATATTCATAGCACTCTGCCACGCTATACTTCTGGGGATAGCTGCTCGGTGACATATTCCAAGAAGAAGACATTATATTCCAGGAAGAAGATAAACAGAAATCACAGGATCAAGCAGATATGTTCTTAAATATTTATTTGTCTAAAAATATGAGCAACATCAACGAAATTTGGTATATTGAATAACTTTACATTGCCAACATCACGTATTTTTTTAAACTTTTAATATATGCAATCTCTTCTATTTTTGGGGGAGGAATGTAGTCAGGACACTTTTTTTTTTATTTTGAATGTGGCACAATCAACCACACATTTCTTTTTAAATAACATTCGCCATCTGTTGTGTTACAACACATATGCACACTTGACATGAAATATCCATCATGTCTATGTGATGGATTGTATCAAGGTACCATTTCAGAGTTGAATTGAGTGGGGCCCAAAACATACATTGTATAAACATAATATGACATGGCCTGACTGAAGATATCATATTTATCTTCACTCAAAGCCAATGACATCATGATCTCTCACTCGTGGCTTCGCCACTCGTGAGATATCATGTCGTCACTGGTCTCTTGTGAAGATAAATATGATATTTTTAGTCAGGCCATGTCATCCCATATATATATAAAATAAAGACTTGCCACATTCTGTTCATGGTTGGAGCAGAACTCACCTGTGATGCCAGCTGCTCCTCTGAGGTAATAATCTTTGTCTTCTACTTGTCCCTCCTCCTCCTCATCCTCCTCTGAAGGTAGTGCTCTTGAAACAGTTGACTCTAGACCACGGCTGAGGTCATAGTCATGATCCCATTCTAGGGGAATTGAGTCCACGCTTTCGGGCGTATCCCGCCCTGACCTCTCACTTTTGACTGGCTGCATCAGTGACGTGGAGCGGCTGGACGATTGCTGAGGAGACAGCATGCTGTCTGCTGACTTGTCTTGCCAATGAAAGACTGAGAGTTCGTTGGAGTCGTCCAGATCTACTTCTCTGTCTGAACCATCACACTCATCATCCGTCAGCTAAACGAAAAGAAGAAAAAGAATGCAAAATGTTACAGTTCAGTTGGGTAACAACTACTTGAGTAAAATTATATAATTAGAATATAAGGCCAGCTCAGCAGCATAGCAGCCAAGGAGCTGCTTTTCACACTGGTGATTGGGGTTTCTGCCAAACAGCATGGCATCAGACTAAGGTACTCTGACAATGAAGTCAGCAACTTATAAATTGGTAACTTACAGTAAAAACAGGTTTTCATTACTAACAGTGCCAAAACACCTAGGTAATCCAAATTGCAGTCATTGTTCCAGTTTTGTGTATTCTCACAGTTAAGAAGTAAATTACAGAAATGGACAATTCTGGGTAGGGGGTTGTCTAACTCTTTGTGGACCACTAAAATATACAGGGAGATATGTATATATATATTTTTACATGTTTTCTCCCCAGGCTGTGGTCGGCTTGGTCATCCTGACCAACTCCCCACCAGTCCTGCCCCCGACATCTGGCCGACCCCCCTCTCCTCCACGGATTACCCCCCCGCGATGGGGTGGTGAGGAACTTCCCAGCTCAATCCACTGGAGCAAGATCCGGTTGAGGAGGTGCCATTTGGGGCGGGCAGCAGGGGTTGGAAGCTCATGTTACCTGACAATAACCCATTTTCCACTTTTCTCCCTTTGCAGAGTGCATGCGTGCAATGACGCTTAGGCACAGCGTGCCAACATCTGCCGCACACCTCCCCCTTTTACTACACCACTCTAGTAGCACCCCCTGTTCATCACCAGGGGCCGCTACAGAGCGGTGGGTCCCTGAACCCCCCCCACTCGGGGATAGGAGAGCAGTTCTCCAGATGCTCCATCCTATCCCTCCCCTGCCAACCCTGGTGGCCCAGACTCGCGTCCGAACCCATGTCGCCAGCATGGCATGAGGTTTGGCGTCCAGCGCCTCAACCCTCAGCGCCACTGGGCTGACTCAGGGAGATATTTTTTTGTGCCAGCTTGGGGACCTAGGATTTGGCTGCACATACTGGTTCTATTAAAGCCACACTTCATGGCAGAGTGGCCAGCCAGTTTTCTAACTCTGTCACAGTTTGCAGTTTTCCCAGCCTTACAGTCAGTTGCAATGGGTGCCTCCTATAAGTTTCCATCTTTTCTAGCTGCAATTCATTGATGTCTGCCAGCATGACAGAGCTGTAACTGCAGAAAAAAAAAGCTGCCACTACCATATTTGTTGGTAGGAAATCTGCAAGCACCACAAACTCAAGCTTTCAGCATTATTGGAGCAATCTCATGGGAAAATCAGGCTCAGGCCCTCTCAGTAAAACTGCAAATATGTTTAAGTCTGCAGCCAAAAATGTATTTTGTGAAGAGCTGGAACCACCTGTTGACATCTGTTTTAACGTCATTATGACAGTGACAAAAGAAAAACATAATTGGATGAACCCCCGTTACGTGATCGTGCGGCTAGCTGTCAATCAAAATTAACTGCTGCTTCTTAACCCTCAACAGTTTCTTGTTGAGACATTTTTCTGCCTAAATGAGCTATTTTAAAAGCACAACAGCCCACTTCAGGGTGTATGGCAAGCCTGATCTTACCGCATTTCTCATGTGACTGAAAGCACTTGGCTGTGCCTCATGCTTCACAACATATTTGGGGCATGCAGTAAGATCTGTTATACCACACAACCTGTCGTGGGTCATTGCTTACTTATATTAAAAAATCTACAGTGCACATTGGGACCGTGGAAAGTATCATACATTTTCTGAATTTTTTTTTTTTACTAAAGCTTAGATACATAGTCAGACAGATAGATAGAACTTTATATAGTACCGTTCCAGAGCTCAAAACAGATACATTTATTTTATTTATTGAAGTCTTGGAATTACAACATCTTTGAGCCAGTGGCTCATTTACAAAGGCTCCATGTCAAGGAAAGAGGGAACAAAGGGGCAGTTTACAAGGTACAAGGGCAAAACAGAGTGTACATTATACAAATAATACATACAAATTACATACAATACACAGTAAGTGCTGCTAGGTTACATGAGTTACAGTGTTACAGTTAATTTAAACTTGGTATTAGCGGTCAGAGAGAAAGACCTTGTCAGTGAATCTCAGACATTAAGTATACAATGAGTTAGAAAAGCAGTATAGTTATAGAAGACTTTCAGAGTAGGGGTGAGAGCAGGTAGGCGTTGTATAGAGAGGGTGATGTTGTCCAAACAAACCACTTAAGAGCAAGAATACGGGATGGATAAGAGATAGGAGAAGGTCACAAAGGATGTGCAAAGGAAGGGGATGTTGACTAGTGTTGGGGTGGGGGGAAGTGGGGAAGGGGATGTGGTGTGTTATTGCTGGGAGGGTGAGTCAATGAAAGAGCTAGGGGGCAATGACAGCTAGAATAAGAAAGAGGCAATTATGTCAGAGTAGATGGGGGAAGGGAGACGGGTACAAATAGCTGAGGTGAAGTAAAATGAAAGGATATTCAGGGGGTAGGGGAGGGGTAAGGGTAGTAGGGTAATAGAGAAGATGAGTAAGTAGTGAGAGCAAGTGGGTTGGGAGGGGAAGGACTCAATGTAAATTAGATATAAATACACATCAATAATATATGACTCAAATCAACTATCAAGAGATCAAGAAAAAGCTTGGAGCTGATGAGATCTGCAAGGGATAGAAGGCAGTCCCCCATAATTGAAACAAGGTTTAAGGATGCATAATGTAAACTAGGATTGTTGCGGTAAATCCTCAAGTGTTTAACAACAGGGGATCAATACTGTAGCCATGTTATTTGTCTGCTTCATCAAGTATGCGGCAATCTCTCTTGATAGCATTTCATTTAGAGTCAATCTAAGCATGACATGATCCATACATTTCAACAACCTCAACTGGGGCTTCACCTCTGTAAATACTTTCCTATAGATGCATTAACAACATGTCACAAACTACCAAAACACAACAATAATCCTACACCTTGCATTAGTGCCACTGGCTAGGGTGGGAATGGGGGGAAAAAATGCAATATGAGATGAGGGTAATTCTGCACCCGCTATGAAGGTTCTAGGTGATGAAGCTCTTATCAGTGTCACAGCAAATAGTGGCAATGCAGTCTATGGGGGCACAAGGCAGGGAAGAAGATTAAGTTACTCAGTTGTAACTGTAGTTTTACTATTGTTACTCTCCTCCATTGTCAGACTAGTGCAGTTCTACTGGGCATGTGCGAAGTCCTCAGATGGCACTTTACTGTAGGCAGAGCACTGTCCAGATTTCTACATTTCCTAAGTGTCAGTTTGTATGTCTCCCAGTTTTCAATGATACCTGACTACTTCCATTTTTGTAAGCCCTTGTTTTTTGTTCGGTAATCTCACGATTTTTAATGTTAACCATTTTTATTTTTTATCCTTGTGATTGTATTTTTTGACTTTCGGTATATGAGCTTCAAAGATCAATATTCATTTTTCTTTAAATAACAACAAAGACTTCTCTGTACTGTTGTTATTAATTATACAATCCCAATTACACTTTGCTAGGCTCATGTTAAGTCCTGTAATATTGGCCTTATAATACCGATAAATTTCAGTACTACTTAAAAATTCTGAACAATAAACAGTATGTTAATAAATATACAGTAGCGTGGCCACTAGTAGCCAAAGGTTCCTTAATAATGCTTGAGGCATTTACAGTCTCTAATGCTAACACCAGGTCAAGTACTGTATAAGCCTGAGGGTTAGAGTAATGAGCTGTGAATGAGCTTGGAACACCCAGCAGACCTGGGTTTGATTCCACAGCCTCCACTTGCGTGTCTCTGAGTAAGTCACTTAGCCACCCATTGCTCCTGGGTCACCCTGAAAACAGGCACTTAGGCCTAGTGGGCCTCACCTGCTTATCAACTAAATAAAAAAAAAAAAAATAAGTACTATGTATTTGCCACTTTTGATTGCATCACAATAAAAAGCACATTCATAATAAACTGAAAAAGAGGTCAAATAGTACCAACACATATAGAATAATATCAACACATAAAAACATTATAGTTTCAGCTAATTTTAATGGTTGGACTCTAACTTTTATTTAAAAATTAGTTTCTAGCCCTAACAGTTCCAAAGTTAGACTTTTCAAAATATAATTTCTTTAAAATGTGATAACGTTGAAACTGTTAGGGCTAGAGATGTAATTTTTAATGAAAGCTTAAAGACAACAAAGTATATCTGTTGATAACATAGTACTACAGCGACTATGCAGCAATAAGAAAATCACAGAATGTTACATATTGATACAAAAAACATAAAAAGTTCACTAAATTTTAAAGCTGTGTCATTTTCAATGACCTATTATATCGATGTACAGACATGCAGCATAGAACTGTATCCTTAGGATCTATACATGTTGATCAGACTCCAAGCTTCTATTTAAACAAAAAAAATTATGTTTCTGTGATTATCAGTTCAAATGTTACAGCTTTCAAAATATAGTTTCAAGCATTATAAAATATCATACAGGATTATTTTTGAAATGGTCAGAAAGAAAAAATATTTACCATAGTAATCTTGTTTCTTCCAGGTGATACTCAGGTATTCATAACTTTATGCAGTCAGCCTTGGAAGTAGAACTGCCCAGACAGAATTTGAACATATGCAAATGATGGAATCTTTTGCATGAACCACTTTTCAAATGCGGTCTTATACTAACTGCCTTAGTTCTAACCCTCAGATTTCCTGGAAAGACAGGCCCATGGGGACTAACTGTAATCATAATAATATTAATCATAATAATAATAATAGAAAGAACTTCCTAACACCCAAAGAAAGAGCCTCCAGCTGGAGGGCATTACGTATGAAAGAATACCCTTGGATGTCCAAATCACCTGAAAAGGGGGAAGGGGACAACAGTAGTGAACACAATCACAACATGTGTGCCAGAAATGGCATTTATACCCCTGAGAACACAGTATTCAGGAGTGCAGAGGCTAAAGGTTCCAGAAGGGGAGGCAGGGTGGGAAAGTTATGAATACCTGAGTATCATCTGGAAGAAACGAGATTACTGTGGTAAGTAATTTTTTTCTTCTAACCCCAGTAATACTCACGTATTCATAACTTTATGCAAACTACCAAGCAGTACCTTTGGAGGTGGGCACAGAAAGCACAGTTACGTAAGAACTTACCGTAACAGTAGATCTTCGAGAACAGCTCTTGCAGCAGGTTACACCATAAGAACTGAAGAAGGCAGGCAGCAGCACCCCACGGAAAACTTGTAGCTAGCTATACCAAGCGAGGGACCGCCCCCGACATCAGCCCCGCCCCCAATGTCAGACACATCATAAAAGGGGCAGTCCCCCAGCATACCTCAGTTCTCCCGCCGGAGACTCCCAGCATAATGATGATGTGATTCAGAAGGGGAGACCAAGGATCCACTTCCAGAGGAAGACTAATAATTCTGATGCACTGGAGACACTATGAAATAGAACCAAACCTCCTGAGGGGAAGGTGAGAGGGAAACTACCTTGGTGCAAGAGTTGTTCTCAAAGATCTACTGTTACAGTAAGTTCTTATGTAACTGTACTATCTTACTTCGCGATACAGCTCTTGAAGCAGGTTACACCGTAAGGACTGATTCCCAAGCAGTAAGGGTGTAATGCTAACCCAGTCGGGAGGAGGATAGGAGAGATCGAGGAAGAAAGGAACCTCTCATGACAAAAGTCCCTGGAGGACTGCCAGGCCAAAGCCTGCTCTACACCTGGAGGCGATGTCCAAACTGTAGGGTCTCATGAAAGTGTGCACTGAACTCCAAGTAGCAGCCACACAAATGGTGGATTTCGCCACATTTTCAAGGCAGCGAAGGAGGTAGCCACCCCTTGTAGAATGGCCCTTAACTGATCCCGCAAGGGTACTGCATTTCTGGTAATGAAGACAATGCAGTTAACAACTACTTGGAGAGTTTGTTTGATACTAGGTGCACCCAGCACTTGAGCTAAGGATAAAAACAGTTAGATTGTCTTTGCAAATGGGTTCTGCCAAGTAGAACCTCAACTCCTATGCACATCTAGAGTGTAAGAGGACTTCCCGCTTACATGTAGTTGGAGAAGTATACTGGAAGGTCAATGTCCTGATTTAAGGTTAAGGCTGAAACCACCTTGGGAAGGAACTTAGGATTAGTCCTTAAGGACACCCTGTCCTTATGGAAAATCAAGTAAGGCTCTTTACACATGAGCACCTGAAGCTCAGAAATCCTCCATCCCAAAGTAATGGCAACTAAAAATAGCCTTCCAGGAGAGAAGGCGAAGCTCGCAATCCATGGCTGGTTCAAAGGGAGGCAGCGTGAGCTGCTCTAAAACAAAAAGAAGGTCCCAAGGAGGAATCAGATCCTTAATTGGGGGTCTGAGAGGCAAGACACCACACAGAAAAGCGCGGGAAGCCTCTAATTGGACTAATGATCACTGACCAACCGGTGTGTGGTACACTGATATGGCACAGAGGTGTACCGTCAGAGAGGAATATGCCAATCCCGACTGGAAAAAGGGATAGGAGGTAGTCTATAATGGACTTCTCCAGGCATCGAAGAGGATCAATATCGTGGGCCTGAGCCCATTGACAAAATCTCCGCCATTTCAGAGCGTACGTGGCGTGAGTCAAAGGTTTCCTAGCTGCCACCAGGATATCGGCAATGCCTTCCGAGACCCCGTGCCTAAGAATGGCTACATCTTTGGCAGCCAGGTGTGCAGGTTCAGGGATTTGAGGTTCGGATGGACTAGGGAGCCAGCCTCCTGGGACAGCAAATGAGAGCTGTTTGGTAAGGGTAAGGGAGGCTCCTGAGACAGCTGGTGAAGCAGCGGAAACAAGATCTACTGGGCCAAAAGGGCGCTATCAAGATCATTGATGCCCATTCCAATCAGCTTGAGAAGAACCCTCTGGATCAAAGGGAAGGGCGGGAAAGTGTAGAGAAACCTGCCTGTCCAGGAGAGGGACAACGCGTCTCACCAGAAAATGCCAGGCCCTGGATCTAGCAAGCAGAAATCTGGCAGTTTTGCATTGTATGGGGACATGAATAAGTTGACTTCTGGTGTCCCCCAGCATCGGAACAGGTCCTTGGTGACCTCTTGTATCAGTACCCATTCATGAGACCTGGCCTTTGACCTGCTCAGAAGGTCTGCAACAGTATTGTCCACACTAGGAAGGTGCACTGCGGTGGGCATGGTGTTGTGCTGTAATGCCCATTCCTGCACCCGCTTTGCCTCTCTGCAAAGGGGGTAGCAGTGAGTGCCTCCTTGTTTGTTGATGTAATACATCACTGAGGTGTTGTCTGTTTGGACCAACACATGACCCGGTGGAATCTCTGAGTGTAAGGTGTAAAGGACTGCCCTCATCTCCAGGACACTGATACAGAGGTGAGTTTCCAGGGTGACTAGGATCCCTGGGTTCTGCTGTCTCTCAGATGAGCTCCCCAGCTGGACCCCAAAGTGAACGGAAGTGCTTGGAACTGGTAATGGTGTCCCAAAAGTCGAAGCGCAGAAATTTCCAAAGCGATCGAAGTTATGGGAAGATGAAGATATGCGCCCTGCATGTCCACAGATGCTAGCTATGCACCTTGCTTGAGCATGGGAATGAGACCTGGTAGGGTAACCATGCAAAAGCGCTTGTACATTACACAGACATTTAGGTCGCTGAGGTCTAGGATTGGGCATAAGTCCCTCGAGTTTTCTTTGGAACCAGGAAGAAGTGGGAATAGTATCCTCTTTCTCTCTGGTTCCTGGCTACGACCTCAATGGCATCCTTGGAAAGGAGTGCCGAGATCTCCTGCTGGATGAGCAGGGCTTGCTGTCCTGAATGACAAGAATGCAGAGGAGGCCTTGACAGTGGGCAGTCGAGGAACTCTATAGAGTGTCCTTGACTGATAAGCTGAAAAACCCACCAGTTGAGGTGATCCTCTGCCACCCTGACAGGTGGTAAGCGACTTGACCTCCAGCACTCTCTTCCCTTTGATCCAGAGCGGGGCTGGGGCTGGGGCAGGGGCGGAAGGAATCATGCTGTGATGGTGGTGGCTCCAGCAGGTTGGGTAGATTTAGTGTTTCTCTGGCCCTGATCTCCGGAGAATCTCTGTTGGTTCTTGTGACTGAAATTGCCCCTATTTTGCTGTGGCCCGACCGAGGTTGTTGTCTGCTCTGTCGGCCATGAAAACAGTTCTGTGGTCTGCAAAAGGAACCAGGCTTGGATTTATACATGGCCCGAACTGTTCTAACCATGTTCCCGGTGTCTTGAAGTCTAGTGATGACCCTCTCAGAGTCTTCACCAAACAAGACGGCTCCATTGTAGGGGATGTCCATGATTCCTTTCTGGATGTCTGGAGTAAAACCAGAGACTCTCAACCAGGAGTGTCTCCGGAGGCAAACACCTGTTGAGGCACCTCTTCCTGTGGAGTCTGCAGAGTCGTATGCGGCCCGGAGGACTTGGGTCCCAACGTCAGAACCCATGCGAAAGGAGGTTTAGGAGCTCTCCTCCTTCTTCTCGCCCTCTGGAAAGTCCTTCAGTAGGTCCTGTCCCTGGTCCCATAGAGCATTTTGAAATTGCACCATGTGCGTCAAATAGTTGAGGGACCTCAGGGAGCACACAGCGGAGGCATACATGCAACAACCCAGTGAGTCCAATTGTTTGGATTCCTGGTCTGGGGGCTGTGTACTGAGGTGTTGGGGCTGCTGGGAGTAGTCGTACGAAGCTGTGATGACTAGCGAGTCAGCCACGGGTTGCTGAGATAGGAAGGGAGCCTCCCGTGGGGCCCTATAAAGCCTGTCGGCCTTCTTGGGGACCACTGGAGTTGAATGAGGATGCTTCCATGCAGCCGTGGTAGCATCCTGGAAAGTATCAACCAGGAGTGGAACCACCACAGGCTTGGGGTCTTTTTGCCTCAAATAATGTGCCAGGCATTGTCATTCTGGGTCTAAATCCTCTGTCTTCCATCCCATGTTCTCCTGAATGTGGCGCATAGTATTGGAGAATGATGGGTCATCCGGTGGTGACCTGGGAAGGTCATGGGGATCTGGAGAAGGAGGCTTAAAAGGAGACAGTGACCGAGGGATGGCTGAAGAATCAGGGCATGAGTCGTCACCTGACAAAGAGGGGGATCTTCATCAGGGCCTTTTTCTTCTGTGGTCACTAGGGGATTTTGAAGGGGTCCTGGAGCACAGAGGCCTCTTCGGACTCTGAGACCTAGAGTGTCTGGCCTTGGACCTCCCCCTAGGCTGTGGAGTAGTTCCTAGAGGCTCAGGTATCGGTGCCTGAGGAGGTGCCATGGGGGGTGATGCCTCATCGAGGGGGTTTTGTGGGTACAACATCTTTTTTAATGGTGTCCCACCAAAAGCTGAAGAGCTTCTTGTATGTTCAGACCGGACGAAGGGCCTGGCGCCAGTGCCTGTACAGTGTTAGGCTCCGGCGTCAGTGGCTGAGGGGTCGTCGGGTCTTTTGGTACGCTGGTGCCAGGTAGACCGACATCTTTGGCATCCTCCAATGTCTGGTCGTCGGTGCCATGAGGGCCAGCATCCTCCTCTGACATTCCCTGCAACCAGTATCGGGTATGGAGAGGCCAGGTTCTGGGCGTTAAGCAGGCGATGGCTTGGCGCCCGCTTCACCTCTGTCATCTGTTTTAGCAACATAAGCTCTGAATTCTTCCACTGAGGGACATCTGAGCCCCTAGGTAGCTCGGAGACTGAGCGATTGGTGTCCTGGCCTCGGTCCTTAGCGTCGGTGCTAGACACAGTCGCCGACTTGGACTGAGGCCTTTGGTGGTCAGAAGCCTGCAACCTGGTGGCCAACCCCAAGTGACGACTAACCTTGGATTTGGTCTTCAGTGGCTGTAAAGACTCTGAACCAGAGCCCTCTGAAGCCCTGACATTGACCGGGAGGGCAGAGACCTAGCCCAGGATGGAGAGCAGTCCAACCAGGCGGAGCTAGAGCTGGCCTGGGAGTCTGAGGCCCAATTTGGGGATCGAGACCTATCCTTGTCTTGGTGCTTGTCCTTGTGTTTCCTAGATTTATGCAGGTTGTTTCTCCAGAGGATGGATCTTTCTCCATGGCCTTAAGTTTTCTTCCAGGAGAAAACTCTGGAGAACTTTCTGGTGGTGGATCCTGGTTCTACTATTGAACTGCTGATAAATGGAGCAAGCCTGGATATCATGGTCCGGGCCTAGACACTGCATGCAGGCTGAGTGCCTATCAGTGAAGGGGATTGGTTTGCCGCAAGTGCACTTTGAGGGGTGTCCTTCTAGAAAAGGAGTCATGAAAGAAGACATGTACTTGTCAAAAAGGAGATGAAATCTCGAGGAAATTGTCTTACATTCTTTCTGTCATTGTTCATCAGTTTGAAGGCATCTGTGGAGCCAATGCACGCGAGTCGACAGCGGGAAAAGAACTGAGGTATGCTGGGGGACCACCCCTTTTATGATGCGTCTGATGTTGGGGGTGGGGCCAATGTCGGGGATGGTCCCCCACTTGGTATAGCTAGTTAGAAGTTTTCCATTGGGTCCTGCTGGCTTCAGTCCTTATGGTGTAACCTGCTGCAAGAGCTGCATCTCGAAGTAAGATCCTTATTTTGGGAACAGACTTTGCAGGACTGCTGTACCAAACCTGGCATCACCCCTGGACAGAATATCCAGACTGTAATGCTTTGTGAAGGTGTGTACTGTTTTCCAGGTAGCCGCTTTACAGATGTCCATCAGGGGAACATCCCTGATAGCTGCTATGGCAACAGCTGTGCCCCTTGTGGAATGGGCCCTCAACCCTTGGGGCTCCTTTCCCACCTACAGTAACAAAACTGGTTATGCTGTACTATCCAGTGAGAAATGGGCCTTGTGATGCTGGGTTACCCTTTCCACATTCTCATAGGTCAGGAACAGCTGTTTTCTGTCCTGCCTATGGACTTTAGCAGCTGTCAAGTAATAGCTAAGAATTCTGTTGACGTCCAGACTATAAAGACTATTTTCACCAGAACTAAAGTGTTCGTAAAAAGACAGGAGAAGTAATGACTTAGTTTAAATGTAAGTCAGAAGTCATTTTAAAGGAAAACTCCCTTTGTTCCCAGGGCAAATTTGCCTCTGTGGAATGAAATGTAGTTCTGTTTGATGCAGAGAGACCTGGGGTTACTGATTCTTCTAGCAAAAGTCATTACTATAAGAAAACAGTTTGTTTTCTTAAAACAAACTTTTTTTTTAAGATAAGTTGAAGATATAGGCTCAAAGCGGAACCCATGAGCCTAACTATATATACATCTAGGCCACATGCTGGCATGGATTGCCTGTGGGGTGAAAGTGGGTCAGGCCTTTAAAGAACCCTTTGAAGATAGGGTCTGAGACCTGATAAACTTTCTGTCCAACTGAAGTGTAAGCCAGTGCTGGTGCCAGTTGGACCTTTAAGATGCTTGACAGCAAGCACAGTAAGAGCAAATAAGTAAGATAGTCTGGCACAGCTGGAATACCAGCCTGTGCTGATATGTGCCAGGCCCTTAAAGCGCATTTTAAAGCTAGACTCTAAGGCCATTAGAACATTTTGTCCAACTAATATGCAAGCGATGCTACAACTAGGTGGACCTTAGAGGGTGCTGGACTGCCAGTCCAGTGAGTAAATAGGTAAGATAGTCAAACACAACTGGGACCCAGCCTGTGCTGAAACCAATTTCTTGGTTGAACACCAATAGTAAAACATTTTCCCATTCTGAAGCATAGATTTTCTTAGTGGAAGGCTTCCTGTAACCACATAAAATGTCTAAGACAGTTTTGAGAAAGAAGCAATCTTGCATATTATACCCTAAGCACTCAAAAGCCATGCCTTGAACCGGAGTGATCTGAGGTTTGGATATAGGAGGCTCAGAGCCTCCTGGGTGGAGGTTAGTAGGTTGTGCCTCCGAGGAAAAGGTGTATTGGTTCAGTCCTAGACATGGAGAGTAGCAGAGAGAACCATGTCTGTCTGGCCCAGTCTGGTGCTATCAAGACCACTGATGCTGACTGGGACCTGAGCTTGAAAAAATTTGCTCTGTATGCCAGAGGGGAGGAAGAAAAAACATACAGGTGCTTACCTGACCAGCTCAAAGCCAGAACATCCAGGTGGACTGTTCACAGATCTGGTCATCTGTAATAGTACTGTAACAGGTGGTGGTTGTGGTGGGATGCGAACAAGTCCACCTCTGGAGTGACCTACCTTCTGAAGATAACTTGCACCACCTGACTGTTTAAGGCCCATTCCTGATGGGACTAGCTGATTTGAGTCAAGGTATCTGCCAAGGTAGTGTCCCTACCTGGCAGATGAATATCCTGCAGGGGCCCATGGAGCATGCTAGACTCCATATTTTCATAAGTCCTGTGCAGGGAGGGCTTACCTTGTCCCTCCCTACTGGTTTATGTAGTACACTGTGGTGGTGGTGCTGTCTGTTCTGACCTGTACCACCTTGTAGTAGTTGTGTGAACACCTTTAGTGTCAGTAACACTACTCTTAGCCCCCGCAGGTTTATGTGCAGGAGTGACTCTGCACTTGACCATGTGCCTTGGGTGGTGTGAACCCCCAGATGGGAGCCCCACTCAAATAAAGATGCATTTGCTGTAACACAACTGATGGGAGCTCTTGCTGAAAAAAGAAGCCCCTTCCCTTAGGTTGGTTCCCTCTTTCCACCATTGGAGGCCTGTAACAATGTCTGTTACTAGAATTAGTTTAAAGAGGGTCCTGTGGCATGAAGTGACATTGAATGGCCCTGCTCTGTAATCTGGATTCCAAGACTGCGCCAGTGGCAGGTGCCATGTGGCTAGTAGCTGAAGAAACTGTCTTGCAGTTTTTGTTTCATTCAGGCTGAATACGCATGCTATTAGTGGAATACTTCTTGCCCTGCATAGAAGCAGGTAGACCCTGCCTTGCAGGATATTTAGCTCTGCTCCTATAAACTGTAGTGCCTGAGCAGGCCGAAGGTCAGGCTTTCTTTAGATTTATCAAGAGCCCTAGAGACTCCAGGAGACCCTAGGTGAGCTGCAGACCCACTTGCTGGGGTGATTCTACAACCACCAGCCAGTCCTCTAGGTACGGGAAAAACTGTGACACCTTATCTTTGAAGGTGCTCCAAACACTGTGTACAGTCTTAAAGACTTACCTGATGAGAGTCTGAACCTGAAGTACTTTCTGTGAGACTCCCTTATGAGAGTGTGGAAATAATTTAAGGTCAGTGATGCCAGAAACTGCTTCAGGTTTTCCTGGGGTTCGATGCTTTGTCATTTTGATTTTCCTGGAGGGGACCGGAGAGACAGCAGGACCACTCACCCCCCTTTTTTAGGTGCCTGAATCACCCTTCTCAGGGGTGTATAAAGAACAGAAAGCAGTTTCACACACACAGATTTGGAGGTTGTTGGCTGGTCAGAGCCTGAAGTGCCCTTATTCGGTCTCTTTTTCAACATTTCAGTCCTTTTCCCACTGTTTTTAGTGAGAGAAATTTGGGCTCAGGGAATCCCTGACTCACTGCATTCAGGACTACTTGTTTGTGGTACCTGAAGTACCCCTGCTATGAGTACTGCTGATACTAGCCCCAGCCTGATAGAAAAAAGGGGGCTTGTTGTCGTGTATTTATCTACCTTTTTCGTGTAAGCCTTTATCTTTCTCCAAAGAAGAATTACACTCGACTGGGAACTCCATAACCTTGGTTTGGGTATCGTGAGAGAGGTTTGTGACTCACAGCCAGGCAAACCTCCCCTGAACCACAGTACTTGCCATCCACCTGGCAGCAGCCACTTGAACGGTTATTTGGCTGCTCCCAAACCAAATTTAGCTGTTTCAGCTAGATCACCTGACGAGAGTCTTGGCCTTGGCTGACATAGCAGGGGCCGACTACCATAGTGACTTTGGAATTAACAGGCTTGAAGGGTGTACCTGCCTGATGGCCAAGGAACCTGATAAATATCCCTTTATGCCATGTTGTCAATTTTCCTGGGATTCTTGTTAGGAGGATAGGATGCGGGGTATCTTTGCCTTGTCACAGGCGTCAATTTAACCACTCCTTGGTGGACAGGGTGTGGAATCAAATTTCAGTTCCCTCCTGTCCAGCTGATATTTCTTATACATCCTCTTATCCGAGGGGAACAGAGTTTGTACAATCTTTATAGTATCTTCCTGAATAATTTACTCACATGAATGGGAAGCTTATAGTGGGTGTCAGCCCAAACATTTCTCACCAATGTGAAGAATGAGGAATAATCCTCAGATGTTCTGTGGGAGAGCCAAACTCATGTTAAGAGGAAACCTCAAATTGAATAGGTTCTCCTTCCTCCATTTCATAATAATTACATATTCTTCCTTAAAGATTAGGAAGACTGCTTTGCAAAGGTCTGCTGCTGAGAAGCAGACAGCCCTTGTAAGCCTGAAAGTGTTTTCCTTAGCTGTTCCAGGCATTTCTCACACTTTTCTCTAGGGCAGTTTTACAAATTTCACAATCAGAACAGGCCTGTGCAATTTCTGTAGGAGCTGGCAGGCTTTATAGCAGGCACAGAAGTCCCCAGATGCTGTCCGGCAGGGGTTCTGTGTGCTTAGTTTGTTGATTTCTTTGAGGAACCAGGGAGTTAGCTGGCACAACAAGCCTCTTAGGAACTGCTTGTATACCTGTCTCAGGGGCAGTTACATTAATTATTGTGGTTTCAGCATAGTAAAGTACAGTTACGTAATTACTTACCGTAACAGTAGATCTTCGAGAACAGCTCTTGCAGCAGGTTACACCATTAGGACTGAAGACGGTAGGCACCAGAGACCCCAGCGGAAAAATTCAGCTAGCAGTATCCAGCGGGAACGTCGACGCTGGCCCTCCCGACGCCAGGCATCATACAAAGGGGCGCGGTCCCCCAGCATCCCCAGTTCTCCCACCAGAGACTCCCGCCCAAAGGTGACATCTGAAGGGGTGACCGAGGATCCGCTTCTCAAGGAAGGTTTGTAATAGGATGGTGTCAAAGACGCTGTAGCCTAGAAACTAGGTCAGAAGACTCAACTTCCAGAGGGGAAGGTGGGAAGGAAACTATCTGCTGCAAGAGCTGTTCTCAAAGATCTACTGTTAACGGTACGTTCTTACGTAACTGTACTATCTTACTTTGAGAAACAGCTTTTGCAGAAGGTTACACCATTAGGACTGATTCCCACGTAGTTAGGGAACGATTTCCTGATCAGGAGGAGGAGGATAGGAGAGATGTTGATCAGATTCAGGACATAAGTCCTTGAAGGACCCAAGCTGCAACCTGCTCTGCGCCTAGAGGCAGTATCCAAACTGTAATGCCTGATGAAGGTGAGTACAGTGCTCTAGATTGCTGCTGCACAGATGGCCGACATAGAACGTTCTTAGCTTCGCATGAAGGAGGTAGCCACCCTCGTGGAGTGACCTCTACCGTTCCAGTAAAGGTTTGTTGCGCTTCTGTTAACAGAACGAAATACATTTTACTAGTCATCTGGAGAGCTACTGTTTAGACACAGGTGTGCCTTGCATCCAGTGTGCAAAAAATACAAAGAGCTGGTTCGACTTGTGATGGGATCTGGTTCTAGCCAGATAGTATCTGAGGCTCCTATGTATGTCCAGGGTGTGTAACAGGGCTTCTCCTCTGTTAGAATGACTGGGGTAGTACACCGGAAGGTCTACATCCTGGTTGAGCATGACAGCTGAGACCACTTTGGGAAGAAACTTATGATTTGTCTTTAAGGACACCCTGTCCTCGTAGAAAACCAATAAGGCTCTTTGCACATAAGTGCAAGAAGCTCAGTTCTTCTGGCAGAGTAACGGCAACTAAAAATAGCATCTTCCAGGCAAGGAGACACAGCTGCAATCCATGGCTGGTTCAACAGGGGCAGTGTAAGCTGCTCTAGGACAAAGGAAGATCCCAGGATGGAATCGGGTCTTTGATGGGAGGTCTCAAATGAAGGATGCTGCATAAGAAAGCACGGGAAGCCTCTAGTTGTGCTAGAGACCTGTGACCTACTGGTGAATGGTATGCTGAAATGGCGCAGAGGTGTACCTTAATGTAGAAGTAGGCAAGCCCTGCCTCATAGAGGGATAGGAGGTAATCTAAAACTGACCTCTCCGAGCAGTCTAATGGGGTCAGTCCATGAGCCTGAGCCCAGATGCAAAATCTGCGCCCTGTAGGTGGCGTGAGTGGAGGGCTTTCTGGCCGCCACCAAAATGTCTGCAACATCCTGAGAGACCCTGTATCTCATGACTGCTATGTCCTTAGGAGCCAGGCATGCAGGTTCAGTGACCGAAGATCTGGATGGACCAAGGAGCCTGCCTCCTGGGACAGTAGGTGGGAGATGAATGGCAGAGGCACTGGTGGTTCCTGGGCCAGTTGGTGCAATAGAGGGAACCAAATTTGCCGGGGCCAAAAGGGACGCTATCATAATGAGGGATGTCCACTCTTGTTGGAGCTTCAATAGAACCTTCTGGATCAAAGGGAAGGGTGGAAAGCATAGAGGAACCTGCCCGTCCAAGAGAGGAACAACACGTCTCGCCAGAAAACACCAGGCCCTGGATCTAGCGAGCAGAAATTGGGCAGTTTTGCATTGGATGGGGATGCGAAGAGGTCTAATTCTGGTGTCCCCCATCTGTGAAACAGGTCCTCTGTGACTTCCTGAAGGAGTTCCCATTTGTGGACTCTGGCTTGTGATCAGCTTAGACTGTCCACTATAGTGTTGTCCACTCTGGGAAGATGTACTGCAATGATTTCTGCGCCGTGTTGTAGAACCCAATCCCATATCCTCTTGGCCTCCCTGCAAAGGGGGTAGGAATGAGTGCCTCCTTGCTTGTTGAGAGTACATCACCGCGGTATTGTCTGTTTGTAACAGAAGGGTACCTGTGGAATCTTTGACTGGAAGGCCTGTAAAGCATACAGGACAGCTCTCATCTCCAGAATGTTTATGTGGAGGTGAGATTCCAGAAATGACCAGGAGCCTTGAGTCCTGGCCCCATTGAGGTGAGCTCCCATCCAGACCCGAGGCATCCGTGAGAGAGTCACTGTTGAGGCGGCACTATGAAGAGGACTCCGCCGATAGATGCTCTGGAATGAGCCACCATTGCCAGTCTCGATGACAGCATTCGGGATCCAGACTGGATGCTGCAGTTGATCTTGCCTTTGATCCCATTGGGCCCACAACATCCATTGGGTGACCCATATGGAGTCAAGCTAGGGGAACCATTGCAGTGGCAGCCGCCATATGCCCCAGCAGGCAAAGAACAGTCCTGGCTGGTACCGCTTCTTTCCCATTATGTCCCTTATGAGGGATCTGATGCGTCCGCCTTATCCTGATGCAGGAATGCCCTTCCTTGAGTGGTGTCTAGAATTAGCCCTATAAACTGCAATTTCTGAGATGGAAGAAGGCACAACTTCTCCTGATTGATGGTGATGCCCAGCGATTGGAAGAGGGAATGGGTATCCTGGATTGCGGTCATCAGGGCATCCCGTGAGGGTGCCATAAGGAGCCAGGCATCTAGGTATGGAACCATGTAGTGGCCCTGTCTCTTGAGAGCTGCTGCTATGACTGCCATACACTTCATGAACACTCGAGGTGCTGAGGACAGTCTGAAGGGAGAGCTCGGAACTGGTAGTGGTGTCCCAGAAACACAAAGCGCAGAAACTTTTGATGCCCTCGAGTGATCGGGAGATGTAGGTAAGCATCCTGCATATCCAGCAATGCAAGCCATGTGCCCTCTTTGAGCATGGGAATGAGGCCTGGGAGGGTCACGATGCAGAAGCGCTTGTACAACACAAAAGTGTTGCGGTCGCTGAGGTCTAAAATCGGGCGCATTTCCCCTGTCTTCTTTGGAACCAGAAAGAAGTGAGAATAATACCCTTTTCCTCTCTGGTACCATGGAACATACTCTATGGCCTCCTTGTCTAGGAGTGCCAAGATCTCCTGCTGAATGAGCAGGGCATGCTGACCCAAATAGCGGGACAGCAGAAGAGGTCTTGATGGTGGGTGGTCGAGGAACTCGATAGAGTGCCCTCGACTTACCAGCTGTAACACCCACTGGTCAGAGGTTATCCTCTGCCATCCCAAAAGGTGATGAGAGATGCGACCCCCGATCTTCTCTTCCCTTAGATCCAGAGGAAGGGCAGGGGCTGGGAAGAAGTCATGCTGCGGTGGTATTTGTCCCTGTGGGCTGAGCAGATTTAGGATGTTTCTGGCCCTGGCCCATGGGGAACCTAGCTTGACCTTTACGACCAAAGTTGCCCCTGGGTTGCTGGCCAGAATGTGGCTGTTGCCTTTGTTGCTGGCCACAAAAACGATTCTGGTTAATACAAAAGGAACCAGATTTGGGACAGTACAGTCCTGACTGCCTTCTCAGCGTCCTGTAGCCTGGTGATCACCCTTTCAGATTCCTCACCGAACAGGACCACTCCATTGTAAGGGACGTCCAAGATGTTCTTTTAGATGTCCGGAGTAAAACCGGAGACTCTCAGCCAAGAGTGTCTCTGGAGACAAATGCCTGTGGCTGCTCCCCTGGCCACCGAGTCCACTGAATCATAAGCGGCTCGGAGAACCAGGGTCCCCACATCTGACCCAGTTTGAAGGAGATTGAGCAATTCATTCTTCTTATTGCCATCTGGGAAATCCTTCATAAGGTCTTGGCCCTGTTCCCAAAGGGCATTCTGAAACTGCACCATGTGCATCAGGTAATTCAAAGACTTTATAAAGCATGTAGCAGCTGCATACATGCATCTTCCCAGTGAATGTAATTGCTTAGATTCCTGGTCCGGAGGCTGGGTACTCAGATGTTGAGGCTGCTGAGACTGATCATGAGATGCTGTTATGACCAGATTATCGGCCAGGGGTTGTTGCGCTAAGTACGAGTCCTCCAATGGAGCCCTGTAGAGGCGATCAGCCTTTTCCGGAACTGCCGGAGTCAAATGCGGATGCTCCCAAGCAGCCTTGGTGATGTCCGTAAAGGTGTCCACCAACAGTGGGACCACCACAGGCTTCAGGTCTTTCAGCATGAGCTAACGGGCATGGTGTTGTCTCGGGGTCTAAATCCTCTGTTTCCACCCCATATTCTCTTGAATGTGCCTCATGATTTCTGAGAATGAGGGATTATCTGGTGGTGACCTGGGAAGGTCTTGTGGGTCAGGTGATGGTGGACTGAAGGGTGATGAAGACCTGGAAGTGTCAGATGTTTCCAGCCTGGAGTCATCCCCTGAGAGGTAATCTGCCTCTGGGCCATTTAGGGCTGGGAGACCCTAGGGAGACCGTGATGGGTGTCTCTTCTGCTCTCTGGACCTGCCCTGGGAGGTGGAGTTGGCTCCTTAGGGTCGGGGTCTTTCACCCTCAGAGCCTCGAGGAGGAGGTGGTGTAGGAGGCTTGGTTGATACCACATCCTTTCTAATGGTATCCCACCAAAGGTAAACAGGTCCTTGACCTCCTGTAGATTCATACCCAATTGACGGGCCAGGCGTTGGTGTAGGCCTGTCGGCAGGGTCGGGCTGCCGAGTCCTGGGGAACCAACGATCCTGCGATGGTTCCTGGGTAAGCCGCCGTCTCCATGTTGCCTGTCTGGTTGTCAGGCAGTGCAGTGACCTCCTCTCCAGAAGACCCTGATGACTGGTATCAGCCAGCGCCAGTGGTGCAGGCATCGTTCTCTGACCCATTTGGCAGGTGTCAGGTCAGTCGCCCTCTTAGACTCCGATGTCCATTTGAGGGATGTCAGCTCCATCGTCTTCCTTTCTGGTGCTTTCAGTTGTTGGGAGACTGACCGGTGGTCGGTGTTCTGGCATTGGTCTGATGCCCCAAAGACGACTTGGCCTTGTGCCGGTCTGAGGATCCATGCCAGGCGGTGGAGTCGGGCGCCCGAGAATCCTTGGTCTTAAACGGGTGCAGCAAGGCTGGGGAGTCCCCTGAAGACCTTACCTTGATGGGAGGGGGCTGAGAGCAAGCCCAGGAAGGTGATCGATTGGACCATGTGGAGCTGGAGCTGGCCCTAGACTCTGAGGCCCGGCTCGGGGATCTCGACGTACCCGAGTCTTGATGCTTGTCCCGGTGCTTCCTTGATTTATGGGAGGATTGCCCCTTGGAGGTAGGGCCTTTCTCCATCTTCTTGAGCTTCTCTTCAAGAAGGAACCCCTGAAGGGCCTTTTGGTGGCGGATCCTGGTCCTACTATTAAACTGTTGGCAAATAGGACAGGTCTGGGTATCGTGCTCCAGGCCTAGGCACCTCACGCAGGCTGTGTGGTGGTCGGCAAATGGGATCTGCTTGCCGCAGGTGCACTTGGAGTGGTGTCCTTCGATAGAAGGGGTAGGAGAAGTAGACATGGAGTTTTGTAGAAAAAGGAAAAATGTGAAGATTTTGAAGATTTTAGGCACCGTTCATCTGTTCTGGCGTCCGTGAGGTCCATGCTGGTGAGTCGATGGTGGGAAAAGAACTGGGGATGTTGGGGGACTGCCCCCTTTTATGTGATGCCTGACGTCGGGGAAGGGGCTGATGTCGGGGGGCATTCCCCTGCTGGATACTGCTAGCTAGAATTTTTCCATGGGGTCCTTGCACCTGACGGCTTCAGTCCTAATGGTGTAACCTGCTGCTAGAGCTGTTTCTCAAAGTACGGTGTCAGCTGGTCAGAGCTCGAGGGACCCTTAGGTGATGATAGCATTTTCTTTTTTAGCCTTATCCAGGCATTTCAGTAGTTTTTTTCAGGACATGTAATGCAGATTTCACTCTGCTTTTAAATGTTCATGTCCAGATAGGCAAAACAAGAGAATGTTTGACTTAACAAAATTTCACCACACTTTTTACAAGGTTTGAGACTGGGATCACCAGTTTCTTTTTATAACATTTTCAATGTAAAGCCAATAACAGTTGCAACCGCTAAAAATATTTTAATTTAAGTTTATTTAGTTATGCGGTTGTTCTGGAACCACTGAGAGATCGATCCGAACCTGAGATAAAATGAACCAAGGCTATCAGTTCAGGAACCGGTATTAGTGGTTCTTAAAACAAGCTAATTTAATAAAATTAAACATAACTAATGGAGTTTTTAGTCAGAAACTCAGATGAATATAAAATAAACCTCAGTTTACCCCGGTTATACGAACTGGGAGAAACCAAGAAAACTTGCAATTTAAACACTAAAACTATGGGTTTACCTAAAATTACAAAAAGTAAAAGGCAACAAATGAAATGTAAAGAATACTTATAATATTTTATAAGGTTTCTCACATCAGAACAAAAGATGATGAGGAGAGGATCTCTGAGCATCTAGTCTTGACAGGCAGAGAGAGAAATCTGAGGGATTAGAACTAAGGCAGTTAGTAAAAGGCAGCATTTGAAAAGTGGCTCATGCAAAAGATTCCATCATTTGCATATGTTCCAAATTCTCTCTAGGCAGTTCTACTTCCAAGGCTAACTGCATAAAGTTATGAATACCGGAGTATTACTAGGATTAGAAATATCAGTTGTTCTGTCTAAAAATAAACACATTCTTTCTAGTTTTCCCAATTTGTTGCTGTCTACGTGTAGGTGCTCTTGAAACTGGGATTATTTCAGAGATTATGATCTTTCCTGCTACCAGTTTTAGGTTTTCTCAAACTTTCCAAACTCTTTACCATTTCTTTTCGGGCATCCTCCCTATGTTGTTAGTTCCCATGTGTCTGCAATCATCATTTTTTTAACCTGTGTTTGCAAGTATATTACATCCATCCATGTGGTCTGATCAAAACGCTTTGCCCTGTGAAACATGTTACAGTTGTCTCAGCCTTGTCAGATCGACAGATTGTGGAGTCAGTATATCTAATGACAGAAACACTTATTAAGCTCTCTTTCCTATATTTCATTACCAGGTGACTGATGAGTATTGTGGGTCACTCATTTAGGCCTGTCCACACTGAAGGCTCTGTAATGTTACTGAGGGGTTAAACCGTTTTCATAGCAGGTTGCATCCACACTGGTAATCTTTCAGCTAGGCTTTTTTTAATTTTACAGAAACCACTTATGGCGTGGTTTCAACAACAGTTTGGTACAGTTTCTGTGCTGCAACATTATTAGTGGCGTGTGGACTGGTGAGCATATAGCTCCCTCCTCCAGTATACCACCATGCACTGCGCCAGCTACATGCGCAGAGTGAGGAAAACAAACAGAATCATGAAGTGGTTTATACCAGCGGGTCTTCTGGCATTTTCGGTACAGCAACGAAGTTTTGGGATACAACTGTGGATTTTACCCCAAACATCATTGAGAATCACAGCTGACTGTGGAAAGAGTCTGTGATCATCCTCTGAAAATCCACATTTGTTGTGGAGCTTTGTTTGTGGCTGCAAATTTGGATGAATTGATAAAAACTGTAACTGCTGTTTGCTGTTGGCCAAAATGAACTGCAGCACTGTTGTGGACTTTTGGGTTATTTGGAATGAGTGACCATAGAGCTACATGGTCTGACAAGGTCTCTTATCTACTATAAGCGTGGCAACTGCCCGTGAACTTACGGATAGCTCCCAGCACCACAAACTGCACTGCATGATGCTTTCTGTACTGGAGCAGAACACAAGGCTCACACTGCACCTTGAAGCAAACACTGTCTGGACAGACTGTAACGTTTTAAAATGGTTCACAGGTAATGTGGACACACTAACATTATCAGTTTAAACCGTTTTCAAAATGTTACAGATTTCAAGACAGCAGTTTGGACAGAGGCTGAGATCCTGCTAAGTCTGTGATAGTTGGCCCAGTTAATGGCTCAAACCTGTTTCAAAGGTGTTAATGGGTCTGAGTCAAACCTGTTTGCTCTTCTGCCTCTCCTACTTCTTTTGCCCCTTCAGATATATGCCACTCAATATTCTCAAGGTCAGTGCTTTTGATATCTTTATCAGTTCTCCCTCTTTATTTAGTCTACCTTCATTTCCTCTACCACTGCTGAAACTATCCTCTAAGGTGCGTTTTTACTCTTTGGGTCTCCTGTGTTGATTAGATTTTCTCTAGCAGGTTTTGTTTTGCCAGTTCTAGTGACTTAATGAAATTTTCCACTGGTTTATCTCATTTGCTCTGTTTAGTTCAATCCAAAGCTTCACTATTTTGACTTTTAGGCCCTGTCCATACTGCAGCCCGAAAACCCTTCTGTAACGTTACAGAGGTGTAAACACAGATAGTAATGGTGTGCATTTACATTGGTAATGTTACAGGAGGCGTTTTCGTAACTTGGTGTAGAAACCACCTGGTGGTTTCCACAACAGATATGAAACGGTCCGCCTAGGACCGTTACGTGATAGTGTGGACTGCAATATGATCCCCTGCAGGGCATAAGCGAGCGTGAGCTGCATTGCGAGATCGGCACCGCTGTAATGGTT
The DNA here is from genome assembly GCA_016271365.2 of Neoceratodus forsteri. Lineage (NCBI taxonomy): Eukaryota > Metazoa > Chordata > Ceratodontiformes > Ceratodontidae > Neoceratodus > Neoceratodus forsteri. Next base: position 1,073,287,771 of record CM057450.1, read on the forward strand.
GCCCGATCCCATTGTGTGACCAGCAGTGCCGGTCCCATAACGGACACCACCGAGGTGTGGATCCACTGCACCGCTCCGCAGCCATAACGGATTGCATCCGCTACCAGGCGCAAGCGGCATAGTGGATGGGGCCTTAGTTTTCATTTGCTATGCACATCTTGAATGTAAACATAACTTGGCTGATGTCATAATGTTTCATTTTGAACACGCTGCAGTTTTGGCATCCTAAAGGTATTTCCCTCCCTCCGACACCTGGTTGCCATTGCTTAGCCCAGCCATGGTCTTCTGCACAGATGCCAGTGGAGTGGTCATGGACAGTTATGTAGAACTTACTGTAACAGTAGATCTTGAGGGACTCTCTTTCATCAGGTCACACCTACAAACTTAGCCATCAGGCGCTAGGATCCATGGAAACTTTTCACAGCAGTCTACTAGGGGCCACCCATGTCAATGCCATGTGCTGATGTCACCAGTACTATATGTAGGTATGCTGACCCGATGGCAGCATCAGCACAGCAACATACCTAGCTGTCAGCAAAATTGACACTTTGCCGACAGGTCACTGTGTTGGTATGCCTGAGACAGGGGCACACTGTCTCCCAGTCTTGCACCCCTTCCCCAAATCAACTCTGACTGGAGTTGATAATCCATAGTATGGTGGGGTAGAGGGCACAGCCCCTGCATAGGTGAGTTTGGGGGGCAGAGTCCCCAATAGACAAACAGGATCAGGAAACATACAGTATGTATGTCTACCGCAACTTGCAGTCAACATAAATCCTGTCCCTGTAATGCCAATTGACAAAAGTGTTGTCAAACCAGCATCGTAGATCCCTATACATACATGGGTGGCCCTGCTCCCTCCTCAGTAACTTTCCCTACAGAGACCAGATGAGCTAGGCCTCCCCTAAGGGACCAAAGAGATAGAAGAACTGCCCAGTCCTCTGTGACCTCCGGTGACAACTTCAACTGTTTTCCCTACAGCATCCCTACATGAACTGCTAAGGTACTCTGAAACTGTCTTAATATCTATTAGCCTAGTGGCACCCTCTGTTCTCTGTGCCAAACGATGTTACCCTATGCATACCATGTACTAACTATAAACTTATGTATGTTAATACCCATCTACGTACCCCCTGTGACTAATTAAGTACTCAGCTAACGCTGCTCTACTGTTGCTCCAATGTATCACACTCCTTGTTATGTATTTTATCTAATGTCATTCTATACTATTCTACTATCTGTGTACACACTGAATCTTCAAAAGTATTTTCTAAGACTACTGTTTAATGTTGCCAAGATATGTACCTCTGTAACTAATCCTGGTCGCCTCTGAAAAGGGATCTCTGGTCTCAGTGGGCTTACCCGTTACCAAAATCTAAATAAATAAATAAAATATAGTAGTGGCTAGAGCAACAAAGAAATCCAAAAAGGACAAAAGCACAAAAGGTGATGGAGGGTGGGTGGCATAACCTGATGAAAGAGATCTCAAGATCTACTGTTGCAGTAAGGTCTTACATAACTGTCCTATCTTCTTCAGTGATATCTCTTTATTAATTCACACCTATGGAATGATTCCCAAGCAGTTACAAACAACTGGACCGAGACAGTGGCTGGAAGAAAGAAGCTGGGGAAAGTAGGCCTTGGAGCATAATAAGGCCAAAATCATCCTTCCTGCTAAAGGCAACATCCAGATTGTAACTAAAGGGTGGATGGCAGTCCAAAAGGCATTAGTACAGATAGCAGCAACTGACACATTCCTGAAACAGGCCACAGAGGTCACCCTGTCTCAGGGAGAAGGTCCATGGACTGTGCCAGGAAGAAGAAGAAAGGCAAAATGCTACACCCAGCAAGACTGCGGAGCAATGCGTCCCTTGGAATAGTATGCACAGAGTAAAAGACCAGTAGGTGACTGGATTAGTTTCAAGGAGAGGAAGGCACCACCTTGGAAAGAATGAAAGGGTGAATATGAAAAGACGACCTGTCTGTATGGAAAATTTAATAAGGCCACTCACCAATGAGGGTCTGTAGCTGACAAACAATGCTTGCCACAACAAAAAGTGTAACTCACAAGACACAACAAACTCAAAAGGAAGCAGGATGGGCTGCTGAAGGGTGAAATTCATAAACAAAGCTGGAACAGAAGCTCTGAGAGGGAGACCTCAAGTGAAGAATGCCTCTCAAAAAGGTACTGGCCACATCTTCTGGACCACAGTATGGATCTCAGAGGCACCTAGAAGGTTATATCAGCTGACAGGGGTGCATTAAAGAAGAATCTTGGAGACCAGTCTTGGGTAAGAACGAGGTACTCTACAGCCTGGTTTACTAAACAAGTAAACTGAACCAACCGTTAAGAAGGGGTCCACAGAGGAAATTGTCCTCACTTCAACTAATAGGAGGCCCTGGTGGTGAACCTTCTAGCAGCCACTAGGACTTCAACCAGTTCTGAGACCCTCAAAGTGAGATACAGGAACCCCCTCAGAAGCCAAGCATACAGATGAAGGGACCTGACTTATAGATGGAGCAGGGTTTTCTGCTCTGGGGTGAACAATGCTCGGAAAAAAGGCAAGGGAACTGGATGCACCGTGGCTAACTACCACAGTGGTAGAAACCAGATATGCAGAGACCAGAATGATAAGCATCTATGTTGAGAACCCAGAGGGCAGGAGCAGAAAGGGACCCTTCCCTGATAGGGTGCAGGGGACTAGCCACCACTGAAGCACCTCATGAACTGGAGAGAATACAGACACCAGTTAAGTTAGATCCTCAGTATTTGGACCCCACTGGACCCCCAGGACCAAGGAAACATCTGCTGATATAGCCTGGCCAAGGAGACCGTAATTATGGCAACGACCAACAAGCCAAGCAGACATAGAAAGGCACCAGCTGTGACTGCCGAAAGGAGCCTTAAGACCTTAGGCAATCCACCCTGACCCAGGAAAGGGAGTCCCTGAGCAAAACTGGGAACTGCCCCAAGGTACTGTAACCCACATGAAGGGGACATGACACACTAGGACAAAAAGAATGCCCTTGGAGCAGGAACATGAGGGACCTCCTATGTGTAGGGCTGAGCTGGATACATAGGGTGGCAGCCCACATGACCAAGGCACAAAGCCAGTCTCCCAACCTATAGGAAGGCAGGGGAAAATTGTGGCATTATGGGCAATAATGAGACCCTTTAGGGTCAGAAACAAAGGGAGGGGCAAATGATCCCTGTCTCCTAAGGGCCTAGGGGCCTATAGGCCATAGTGGTATGGCTTGAATGATGACAAACCATCTCCAGCTGCCAAAAAGGCATGGGAACTGCTGCTGTGAGTGGACTGACTGAAGCATAGGCCTGGCAGCCAGGGACAATGATGCCAGGGGACCATCATCAAACCCCTGAAGGGAAGAAGGAGACAAGTAGGCCAACAGGAGAAAACGCTGTGACACAGGAACAGATGGAGGAGTCAGAGAGGCCGGTCCCAGACAATGGGCCATCCTGATGCAGCGGGCCTGAAAGGCCCAAAGCACAAGAGCCTAGGGAGAGCCAAGGCCATGGTAGCAGGGCAGATATCAAAGGACCAGAGGCCGGAAGAACTGTCTCCAGCTGTCAAAGCCATGATGGAGGCTGCTGCAAAGGAAGACCCCACGCCAAGGGCCTTGGAAAGTCGTAGGCTGTGATGAGATGACAGGGGTTCTCAATCAACTCTGAGATTCAATGGCAGAAAAAGGCACTGATGCAAGGGGCAGAGAAGATGCAAAGCCCAGCTCCGATGGCAGGTTGACTCCACGAGGTGAGCTTGAGACACCCTGTGCCAAAGAACCTAGGGAAGCCATAGGCCACTGTGGCAGGTCAGAGTTAGATGGCCCAGAGGTCAAGAAACTATCTCCAGTCGCTGCAGCGGGGGACAGAGACTGCCATATGAGGGATCTAAAAAGAGCAGAGGCCTAAACAGCAGTAGAAGATTATGACCACCATCAAGCTCCCTTAGGAGAAGAGCAGAGACAGCCAAAACTGGCATGAAGGTTGACGAAAGACACACTGACGACACAAGAATCGACGAAGGGGGCAGAAACAACTCACCTTTGTTGATGGTCGAACGCCACCATGCAGGCCCAAGAAAACCAACAGAAAAAGCCCTAGGAATCCCATAAGCTGTGAAGGTGGGACAGATTCGACAGCCAGGTCCCGAAGAACCTGTCTATGGCTGCCAAAGCGACAATGGAGACAGCTGTCGTAAGGGGTCTGGAAGCAGCAAAGGCCTAGACAGCAGAGGATGACAAGGCCAAAGTCATCATCGATGAGCTCCAGGAGGAGCAGGAAGGAGACAGCAGAGAACAGAATGCTCCCAGGGGAAGTGAACTGTGGGACTGGCCTAGGCCCTACAATGGTAATTTCCTGAAGAAAAGTCCTGGGCCACGAGAACCTGTGGTCCATAGGAGAAACCCGGCAGCAAGGCAGTGTGGAGCCCTGTTGGAGATCCCTGTGGACAAGCCAGCAATGCCGCTGGGAAGAGAGGAAGGACTCCAGGCAGGGCCAAGCAGAGGCATCCAGCGAGGGCAAGGAGGCGAGGCCCGAGACAACAGGAACAGACTCTGAGGTCTTCAGCCAAAGAAAACCAATTACTGTAGCCATGGCAACTGAAAGGAGTTAAAGCAAGAATGCTGTACATAAATAAAATAAAACAGAAAGTTAAAATAACCAGGAAAAACAGGTTACTCACCTGTAACAGTAGTTCTAGGAGTGGTATATGTTGTTCATCCACACTTCTTGGCATGTCCCTTTCCCCTTTGAAGCTGGCTCCTCCCACCCACCCGGGTGGTATAACCCTTGGCTCTGCCCCATGACACCAGATCTTAGCCTGCTGGAAGTCAAGTTGTGCATTGCAGCCGGGGAGGTCGGGTAGGTCAGTGTGAATGAACAACATATACCACTCCTAGAAAGTGCAGTTACACAAAGACATTTGCTGTAACAGTAGATCTTCTAGGAATGTCTCTTGCAGTAAGTCATTACTTCTGGGAGTTCCCAATAAGTGGCGCTCCAGCACGGAAGTTTCTTCTAGCAGTCTCCACACCAGGGACCACCCACACGACCTCACTTCCTGGGCTGTACCTATAAAAGTGGGTGGTCCCTGGTAATCTCCATTCCCTGCTGGTTTCAGCTCAGAAGCAAGGGACCGAGGGGAACCGAGGTACCAAAGCTTCCAAACCCTACATCGTTTTTCCTGTTGCAAATGGCAGGGGGTTGGAGGGAGGAAGATTTACTGCAAGAAACATTCCTAGAAGATCTACTGTTACACCAAAAGTCTTTGTGTAACTGCACTATCTTCCACGGAATGGTCTCTTGCAGTAAGTCACTACTTCTGGGAGATTCCCAAGCAGTTATTGAGCAGAAGGTGGCCAGATATGGCTTTCTGTCTTATATCTTAGTGTGGTCTTAGGACTGAAAGAGTCTGAAAACAGTGCATCAGCATGTAAAAAATGGGATTTTGTAAGTAATCCACTATATCATTCGTTATAGGATCATGGCTGAAAGACAAGCCATATTGGCTATTAGTTGGCATCATCGGATGAGTCTAAGGAGATGTAAACCCGATTAGGGTATGGCACATCAAGTACTGTAATAGATCATAGGAAAGTCAGCCATATAATGGAGTAATTGGTAGATCTCAGTGGCATGCACTGGAAAAGACAGTCTATGTCAAAGCCCATTGGGTTCTGAGTCTGGGATAGTAACCCAAATAATACAATGTTATTTTGTAGTGTTACAATGTAGCAATTTAGTGCAGGGTTTTTTTTTTTGCTGTGAAACAATATATCTATTTCATGAAGGAAGCCAGTGTCTAGAGTCAGGGGCAACATCGTACCGTTTTAGGGTAAGGACATAGAATGCAACAGTGATGTACTCATTTACATCATGTGTTAGTAATCTCATTTGCAAGGGGTCCTAAGCATGTCAGGGTCTCACCGCCTGCCAGACGTAAACCTGAAACGTTAGTATGATGGGCCCCTTTGTTGATACTGTCGGATGAACAGACATGAAAACAATGATCTGGATACTTACAGATTTAGGAGTCGTGATCTCATGCGTGAGATTTGAAATGTAAGAAAATCATAAGGTTTGTAACCTGTCCATAGTTTGCTGTCCAAGTGGCGTGGATCAGCAAGTTTGATAAATCTTGCATTTTATACAGGTTTTATGTATTCACCATGCCCAGTCTGTCCAGACAGTAGAAACTGTATCCATTTAGTAGACATAGGATACAGAAGTAGCAGATAATGTTGCAAAATGAAACAATGTATCTGTGACCTAGAGGAAGTCAGTGATTTTTTAGAATCAGCGGCTATAACCAATCTTGTAGGTGGTTTAGAGAACATGTAAAGTAATAAGAGTGATGCTGATATATCCATCTTGTATTAATAATCTTACTTACAAGGGGGTCCCAGGTATGTCCGGGCCTGCAACCTTGTTGGGTGTAAATCTGAAATGTTCGTATGATGAGTCCAGTATGTGTACAGCTTGGAAAACAGAAGCTAAATAATAAACAATATAATCGAAATAATAAGGCAGTGGATCTCATTTTTGAGATTACATAAACACATATATGTGTATATATAAAATGTTTTTTTTTTGACCAAGCAAAAAAGACATGTAGAGTTTTTAAGGCTTATAATGTCTGTATGGGTACTCATCCTTGTTCATGTGATCTATGTTCATCATCAAGCGAAAGCCGCTTCTAGCAGTAGAAAAATGAAGATAATATAATCCATACCAGGATATATCGATTGAGTCTCAGCATGTGAGTGGTAGTAGGTGGCCTGTTCGTGGGAGAGACATGGAGACCGGCGCCAACAGGCTGAAAGGCATCCCATGTAATGGCCGTGATGGTCTGTAACAGTGATACCTCTGAAAAGTGGTTAAATGTATAGAGCTTGTTGAAAAGGCCTCAGGTTTCAGTTTAAGTCTTTAATGAGAAGAAGAGGCACTCGGCCTGCCAGAGGGTGGTCATGGGTTTAAAGGCTTGTAGGTTATCCAGTCTTGTTTGAGCCCGGGCCAAAAGATGGTCACCTTATAAGGGCATTAGCCACATGCTGTTGAATATCAGGTGCTAGCCCTGAGAGTTGGAGCCATGCCTGACGGTGTAGGAAATACTGACTGCAGAGGCTCAAGCTGAAGCATCAGTAATGTCGCATCCTGATCTTTTTAGAGATACAGGTAGTCTATTTATAAGGTTACCAGCAGAGATACTTGGTAGATGCTGGTTATAGTTCTTGTAATGTTCAGGTATGGCTATAGCACGGTTTTTGTTATAGTAGTCCATTAGCCCCACTAGATGGTACAACATAAACATAAGGGGACTCCATATTCTCTTGAATATTCATGAAGAGGCATGACAGGTGGGCAGTCCAGCCCCATGCAGGCCAGTGTTGATGGAGGCTGAGACATAGTCTGTGATAAATGGTGTATGAGTATCATGCATGAGAGCAGATGAGGCTGGTAAGCCTCTGCATTCTGTAGCATATAATTCTTTATATTGCAGTGATGCAGCCCTATAGTATCATTTGATGCATGTTGTTGAAAGTATTCATGGAAGTCCATGGTAAACTTGTAATAAGGATTCTCCATAATTGTATTATACGCAGGTAAAGATGCTGTTCTATGATGCAGGGGCTGCTCCGTCATCGGTGTCGGTCGCCTCGTCAATGGAAGAGAAGCATGTCTTGTTGATGATGTACTATGTTTTATAGCTGAAGGGTAAGTAAAAGCATGCTCCATTGATGGTGGAATATACTCCATCGACGAGGAGGAAGACAGTACATACTTCGTGGGACATGCTCCATTGATGATGGAATAGTGAGTACATTCTCCGTCGAAAATGGAAATGCTGCATCGATGATGAGAAGGTGAATACATGCCCCATCGATGAAGGTAGGCATCCCATTGATGGTGAAGCTTTGGAGCATGTCCCGTCAACGGGGGAGACAGTCCCATCGTCGATGGAGCATGTAGAGTGTGTTCCATCGACGGAGGAGGCAGCCCATTGACGATGGAGCATGTAGCATGTGGAGTGTGCTCAGTCGATGGAGGAAGTGGTGTTATCAATAGGGATGTCTTGTGAGCCCTCCCATTGACGTGGGAGTACACCCCGTCCGATGGGAAAGTAACAGGACCTCCGTTGTCGATGATGAGGGTAGCCTCGTTGACAGAGGAGCTGAAGAATGAAGCTCTGTTGACAAGGAATGGTCCTTTAATGAAGAACAGCCTGCATGTCGATGCGGGTGCATGCCCGTCCGTGCTCTTTTGATGAAATATGGTCTGTCGTTGATGGGGGTGAATGCCTGTCGATGATGAATGTCTTCTGGATGATCTCTGTTTCGGAGGTATGACCGTTGAAAGGCGGTCAGGTAGGACTTTAGGTGAAGGGGTTTCCTTCCCTATTTTAGTCATTGAATGTTGACAGGGAGACATCCATTTTAGTAGTCTTATCTAGTACAGGAGCCTGATGTCTTGTATGAAGTCCAGACACGTAGGCTACATTGTCAATCCAATTTATATACTGCTGTAGAAGAGATGCTGCCAAGCTGAAGCTGGCAGGAAAATGAATGTAGATTACCAGGGACCACCCACTTTTATAGGTACAGCCCAGGAAGTGAGGTCATATGGGTGGTCCCTGGTGTGGAGACTGCTGGAAGAAGCTTCTGTGCTGGAGTGCCACCTATCAGGAACTCCCAGAAGTAATGACTTACTGCAAGAGACCATTCCATGGAAGACCTACTGTTACAGGTGAGTAACCTGTTTTTCTAGGGATGTGGATATATTGTTCATCCACAATTCTTGGCAGACTCCTAGCTGTTCTCTGCGAGGAGGGAGGCAAGGTGCACACCCCCTACTTTGGGAACAGAGACTGGAGAACTGAGGCCCAAAAACCAGCATCCCGACATGACTCAATGTCAATGCGGTAATGGGTGAGGAAGGTGTTTAATGTCTTCCAGGTAGCAGCCCGGCAGATTTCCTGGATAGGGATGTCCCTGGAAGCAGCCACCGACGCAGTGGTATGGTGGGTGGAATGAGCCCTTAGCCCTATGTGAGGCTCCCTACCCACCAACCGATAGCAGAGATCAATGCAAGATGTAATCCATCTGCCAATCATCTACTTTGCTGCAGGTCTGCCAGAAGCGGCTTCAGCATAGATGGCAAACAGCTGGCAAACCTCTCCCCAAATTTCCGCCATTCTGTCCTTGTAATAAGAGAGACTCGTCTCAGGTCCAAGGTATGGAGCTTGTACTTGCATCCAATGTAGTTTGGGTAGAACACAGGCAGAGTCAATACTTGATTACGGTGAAACTCTGACACCACCTTCGGGAGGAATTTTGGGTGGGGGCGCAGGACAACTTTATCCTTGTGGAAGACCAGATAAGGAGACTCCATCGAAAGTGCCTGGCGCTCCCCAGTCCTTCTGGCTGATGTGATAGCCACCAGGAAGGCCATCTTCCATGACAAGTGTGATAGCTCGATAGTTCAAATGGCTTGCCCATGAGTTTAGCCAAGACCAGCAGTAAATCCCACAGAGGTGATGGTTCATTCGCCAGAGGGGATATGTGATCTAGGCCCTTGAAAAAGTGACAGACCATCTTCTCCTGTGCCACCGACTGCTGACCGGCCCACACACAGTAAGCAGAGATGGCTGCTAGGTGCACCTTAATGATTGAAGATCAAGACCCCTTGGACAGAGACCAAAGGTAGTTTAAAATGCTAGCCACAGGACAGAACAGAGGGTCCAGACCTATGCCCGGACACTGAATGGAAAATCTTTTCCATTTGAAGGCATAGCACTTTCTGGTCGACTCCATCCTGGATGCTTTCACTACTGAGTACATCCTCAGAGAGACCCAAAGCCTGGAACTCTAGCTGCTCAGGTACCAGGCAGTTAGGTGCAAGGATTGAAGGTCCTGATGGAATACCTTCCCCTGATTGACAGATATCAGGTACGGGTGTGCTGGAATATGCCTCGGGAGCCTGTTGCTGGGGCTGAGGAGATTTGGATACCAGAACTGGTGGAGCCAATCTGGGGCTACCAGGATCACCTGTGCCTTGTCCCTCCTCACCTTGAGGAGCACCTCGTGGATCAACAGAAAGGGAGGGAAGGTGTAGAAGAGGCCTGGAGTCCACAGCCTCAAAAAGGCATCCCCCTGCAGTGATCCCCGCTGAGGGGGGGGTGGGTATGAAACAGCCTCAGCTAAGTGTTTTCCTTGGAGGCAAACAGATCCACCATCGGTTTGCCCCAGTGGGGAGAACAGGCTGTGAGCTACCTCTGGATGGAGAAACCACTGTGGATGTCTCCTTATGCAGCTGAGGGCATCTGTCAGTTGATTCGAGGCTCCTGCCAGATGGATGGCTAGGAGATCCACCTCCAATCAGCTCACAAGTGTCCAGATGCAGAACGCTTTCCTGTCAACAGTCGGGTGCATGCAGCCCTGCTTGTTGAGGTAGTACATGGATGTGGTATTGTCCATCTGGACTTGAACCACTTGACCCCAAAGCTGCTGAGTTAATGCTGACAACACCAGTCTGACCACTCTGAGCTCCAAGAGGTTGATATGATATCAGGATTCCTCGGGGTCCAGATTCCATTGGCCTCTTGTTCCCCATGTGGGCTCCCCAGCCCGTGAGAGAGGCTTCGGTCATGAGGATGACCATTGGCTCAGGGCAGACAAATGGGATCCCTTCTGCAGATGGTCTAGGATGGTCCACCACTGGAGAGTGTCACACATCTTCTGGGTCACAGTGATCAGCTGGTTGAAATGACCTAGGCACTGAGTCCACTGGGCAGCCAGCCCCCATTGAAGTGGGCACATATGCCACTGTGCCCAACGGACCATGGCAATGCAGGCTGCCATGTAACCTAGAAGGTGCAGAAAGTCCTGGACAGGGTGCAAGTACCAACCAGAAATGATTGGGCAAAGGAGTAGAGAACCTCCGCACTGTCTGCCGGGAGCCGTGCTCTGGCTTGGCAGGCGTTGAGCTCTGCCCCAATGAAATATATCACCTGAGATGGCACAAGCTCTGACTTGGCCTCATTGATCAGGAGACCAAGTTAAGAGCAGGTCTGGAGGGCCAGGTCCCTGAACTTCACCACCTCTTGCCGGGTGGAAGCAGCTAAGAGCCAGTCGCCGAGGTACGGGTACACTCTGACCCCTCGACGCCTGAAATGGGCTGTCACCACTGCAATGCATTTGGTGAAGACCTGTGGGGCCAATGACAGGCCAAATGTCATGGCTCAGAATTCATATAGGATTCCCTCTGTTCTGAAGTGGAGGAACTGCTGGTGGGATGGATGGATTGAGACGTGAAAGAATGCATCCTGTAGATCCAGTGAGCAGAACCACATGTTTTGCTCCACGGCTGGTATGATCTGGGACAGAGTTACCATCCTGAAGGTGGATGGCCTGAGATACTGATTCAGGTCATGCAGATTTAGAATGGGGCGCCAGCCCCCATCCACTTCAGGACCAGTAAGTTCCTGAAATGAACCGTGGGTTGACTGAAGGATCTGCAACCGAACCACTGCCTCCTTGATGAGGAGTTGGGCTATGTCATCTCTCAGAGCCAACCGAGTGTGGGCTGATATCTCTCCTCCCATGAGGCGAGGGTCTGCTGGGAGGGTACTGTTTGAATTCTAGAGGCAGACCCTGGCTGATCACTTCTAAGACCCACCTGTCCATGGTAACAGTGGACCAGGCAGAAAGGAATGATGGAGCCGACCTTCTACGGGAGGACCCAGAGTTGGCATGATGGGAATAGGGTGGCAGCCCTATCCTGTCACTGGGCAGGCTTGGAGGAAGACGGTCCAGACTGAAACCACCTGAACCCTGACCCTCTGTCTGTGGGCCGTGGAGGCCGGGCTGAGGGTGCCAAGTCTGTGCCTGCTGTTGCTGCCCAGCCTGAAAGGAGGGCTGTTTGGCACGCAGGAGCAGGAAGCCAAAAGGCTTCTTCTTCAGCTGCTTTTTGAGCCAGGGGCATCTTTGGGCAGAAGAAGCTGAGTTCAAGGTGGCATTGGACTGCTCGATTCACTGAAGGTGATCATCCACACCTGGGCTGAAGAGATCGGTACCCAGGAAAGGAACATCAGTGAGTTTATGCTGGGTATCCGTGTAGAATGTGGAAAGCCTCAGCCAAGCCCTGCTGTGCATGGCAACCATGGCTGCCATGGATCGGCACAAGTGCCCGAGGTCCAGGGCTGTTTGAAGTTGCTGCTTGGCAACAGCTTGGCCCTGGTCTTGGACCTGTTTGACCATAGTCTGAAGGTCTGTGGGGAGGTGCATGAGAACTTTGTCCAAGGAGCCCAAGAGGGCTTGAGAGAAGTGCACCATGATGACAGCTGAGCTTGCCTGATGGAGGTCTAGAGAGGAGGCTGCATAGATTTTCCGGGCAGTGTGGTCCAGTTTTTGGACTCCTTGTCCGAGGTCTATCAGTGTTAGCAGATTTGCCTGTGTGTCTGAACACAGAAGCAGTCACTAACCCCTCCACCGGGATGTTCTGTGAACCCCGAAAGGGACCCAATGGGCACCACATACTTGTGGGCTATCCGGCAGATGACAGGATGCTGCCAGAGCTCCAAAGCTAGGCCAACAATGGCCTCGCCACTGGGAAGGCTTCTGTGGGTATCCTTCTTTAAGAATATCTGTAAGATGGTACTCTGCCCTTTTCTGGACAGGTTCCAGGGGCATCCCCATAGAGTCGGAGGATAAGGCAGAGAATTCCCAAGAATGACAAACGGCCCTCCTCCATCGACAGACTACCTACAGACTCATCATCCAATGGATGAGAGTGAAGGTCGGTGTCATCAGAAGCCAATGAATCCAGATAAATCGGTTGGCCACCAAGGTCCCCTTCTACATGCCTGGGGCGGTCAGGCATAAGGGTGACCGATAACCTGTGAGGAAGACCTGGAGTCATCTAAGCATCCTTCACAGGAGCCCTTCTGAAGGCTGTTTAGTCAGCGGCTCCACCACTATCGGTAGAGAGACTGATTTTGGCCGCACCGGGCAGGTTTAGCCAGCTCCATGGGCAGGGGAAACGATTTCACCAGTTCTAGTCAAGTCGGCTTCAGCCTAGGAGGCGAGAGCCAAGTAATGGCCAGGGTGGAAACTGTAACAGGCTTCTGCCTGGACAGAATCAGCTGTTGCCACATTAAATCCTCATAGCACTGACAGAGTTTCTGCTGAAGCCTCTCCTCATCTGAGGAGGACAAGGATGAATGGCGGCGTTGCCTCTTTTTTGTGCGCTTATGCACCTTCCTCGGCCTGTCGGTCGAGGAGGTCCGAGATCTTGACCTCGATCGGACTGGCCAAGTCAGTCACTCAGGAGACACCGGGGGAACCCTGTAATTTTTCCCAGATCAGGAACTGGTTCCTCAGTGGGATTTCCAGCAGGTTGGGTCTCCTCATCAGGAAGAGGCAGGACCGGGTCCTGGTCAAGTACTGTCAGCCTCATCGGGCAACAACAGATTGACAGGGTTGAGAGTGAGCTCTATTGCATCATCGATCGAGGCCACAGCCGACTGACCAGACTGCAAAGCTGAGAAGGCAGCAGCCGAGGAAGCAATTTTGACCGAAGTTGAGACTGCAGTTTCCTAGAACTGAGATCGCTCTCAATCCCAAGAATGTCTTCGCCGACATGAAGAATCTCTCGGTTCCTTTTCCCTTTTATGGGATGGGTGGGTACGCGAGCCCGAAGGTCCCTTGCCTTTAGTGGGGAGAGATTGGCACAACTCCCGAAAGGAGCCTGAGAATGTGGAGCCCAGGTTGAGTGGAACGAAAATCATCCAAGAGGAGAGCTCCGCAGCCCACGCCACCTCTTCCTCGAAGGACTGCATCTGTTCTAACTGCTCGGCAGGCCCTGCAGCCATGGAGACCACCCACCAGGCTTCTTTGGATTTCACCAGTGGATTCCATTTTTTGGGCCTGCCCAACTTGAGGCGTGCGAGACGATTGTCGAGGATATTCAGATGAAAAGCGAGACACATCTCACAAGCCTGGGTGTCATGGCCGACACCCAAGCAGCACACGCATGGAGTATGTGGATCAGTGCGCAACATTTTCTGGCAGCACAGGCACTGGCAAAAACCAGGGGATGATTTATCTTCCATAATCGAATAGCACAAATCGCAATCGCTAGCTCGAAGGAACCTAATCTTCAGGAGATCCAAATAATTCGAAGCCAGGGCCTACAAAACGTGGTAGCAAAGAGGAGGCAACCTGAATCTTCCAGCAGAAAGGAAGATCTGGCATCATGGGGCAGAGCTGAGGGCTATACCACCCAGGTGGGTGGGAGGAGCCAGCTTTAAGACCTTCTGGCAAGAATTAAAGGGGAATGGGACATGCCAGGAAGTGTTAATGAAAAACATATCCATGTCCCGAGAAAAAATATTTTGGTGGTCGACTGAGTGACAAAGCTTCTGCAGAATCCATGCAAAGAGGTCAATGGTGGGAAAGGAATTGAGGAGGGAGTGGAGCAGCCCATGTGTATGTAGTACTAGTGATGTTAGCATGTGATGTCAACATTGGTGGCCCCCAGTAGACTGAAGTGGAAAAGCTTCTGTTGGATCCTAGCACCTAACAGCTAAGTTCCATAGGTGTGACCTGATGAAAGAGATATCCACGAGGAAGATCTTGAAATAGCTCCACTAATTTCCAGTTCACTGCTCACCATTTTAGCTCCAAACTGAGCTTGAAAGTGTAGTACAGTACAGTTAAAATCACACTATAATACTAGAGTTGCACTTACTGGCAACTGTTTACTTCCACAAATGCTGGTTTTTAGAGGAGGGAAAAAAAGAGCTAAGCAGTCAGGTGTCACACACCCTCTCAATCCTAGAATGCCTCTCTAAAATGCCAGAGTGATCAGACAGACAGAAGGGCATCCTCTATCTAGCTAATTTCTCAGTCCCACATAACCCTGCAATTAAAACAGTTTCACACAGGCACACATCTAAAATGGCTCTATATAACAGACCCAGGGTTTCTTGCAGCAGGAAGTGTGCCCCTGTCTGCAGTGGTGATGCAGATGTAAATTTGAACTCATGGCCAAGCTGCTTGATGAATTACTGTCAAGGAAGAAGAGGAAGACAACTATATGTGCAAAGTCTTTTCAAGTTTCTTGGGTCAGATGGGCAGGAGTGAGACACTGCAAGAGTCACCATCTTTGGCAGTACCCTGATGACCTACACCCTGCTAGTCAAGCAGGGGTTATCAGAAGAACAATCTGCACCATGCACACTCTTGGCCTGGGAGCTACCTGAGGAAGAAGAACTGCTCAGCTTGATTGATTCAAATAAGAAAGCAGAAGTTAAGGCTGTCTAAGAGGCAGATCATCCTGGTTTTGCTGCCCACCCTGCGGAGGCTAGGCAGTTACCTAAAAGGGAACAGACAACCTGTGCTGGCCAAAACAGACCCAGTATCAGCAGCTGATACTTCTCGATATGTAACATATGCTGAATGGCTGACAGCAATTAAAAGTAGTTGTCAAAACCACATAGGGTTCATTAAGTCATCATTCTTGAGATGACTTGTCTCAGCAGTCGAGGGAGTTTGATGGTTACACCCAAAGACAGTTTCCACCACGACCGCCTGGGACATTCCATGGGCCTTATGGTCTTGGAAGAGACACTGTGTGTCAATTCCAATCACAACCTCTCAGTTATGATGGGTTGCCAAGGGGGAAAACCGAAGCTTTGATTTTGTTGAAGGCTAGGCAGCCTATACATGTCCTCACTTGAAAAAAACACACCTGACTCTACCTATAAAGACTGAAGAATACAAAGATAAAAAATAGCTCTAGCTAAGTTCATTAGCACAAATGCAGTTAAATAAATCAGGAAAACTGAGAAAAACCCATAAGGGCAAGAGCTATGGAATGAGAGAGAGAGCTCACAATTCCAGCAGAAATAAATATCTGAGGGTGGAGGCAAGAGGATGCAAGAAATGGTGGTGGTGGTGGTGGTGGGGGGGGCAGTGAGAGAAAGCTCTAGTCAGTTGACTTTCAGAGGACTTTGCACATGTTCAGGGAACTGTACTAATGTGACTATGCAACAAGAATCCAGGAGGTGTAAAATAAGGATTATAAAATGGAGAGGAGAAATTATGGAAGCTGATTGGCTGAAGAAGACTTTGACATGTGACGATATCTCACAGTATCGTCACAGTCCAATACTGATTACCAAGATCAGCTATCTACAAACACTTTAGGGCCATTTTATAATTGCAATAATACACTCCAGAGTGTGGTATATCACGGAATATTGTCACTTCTTGGGTGCATGAGACACTCAGCCTGTGGCCTTGTGCCTCACAATGCACCCTAGGCATGATGATATCTCATGATATACTACACCCTATTGTGTGTTATTGCTTAATTATATAGGGGGTTTCACAGTCATGTAATCGGGCCTGGCCACACTTACAACAGTTACCTGGCCAGCAAAAGAAGTCATATTCTTTCTAGTGAGTGACAGATCAGCTCTGTTTGAACAATAGAAGTCAGACAGTCTTTAAGGCCACTTCAAAGAAAACAAAGTTATTTAGAGAACACATGAGGCACAACACAGAGCCTTGAAAACAGAGTTTTGCACTTTTACAAATATTTACAAAGACTCAAATGGACAGTAGGGTGTGCAAAAAAAAAAATTAGTTGGCAGAATTTCAGCAAGTGTGACTTTCACTTCTGTGGAAGTTCGGAAATCACTTTTGCAACTTCTGCAGAAATTTGGCCTTAACACAGGTGGAATACATGTATAAACTCTGGGTTAATGATTTATTAAACTGCAGAAAAAAATCAGCAGAACTGATCACTGTAAGTGGTCAGTTCTGAGGCATTTTTCGATAGTTTAATACACATTATTAACAATTTATACCCCTACCCATCCCACCTACTGATCGTGGGGCCCCCAAAAAGGCTGCCTGGTGGCTAGTGGTCCCACCACCACCTGCCAATCGTGGGTCCCATTAATATAAAAAAAGAAACCCAGCCACTCCCTGGTGGTCAGTAGGCTGACTCCTGCCCCCACCTGCCCGATCGCGGGTCTCATAAAAGCGTCCTGCACCCTGGCTTCTAGTAGCAGACCACTTCCCATAAAATAGCCCTTAATAAAACAAATGAGTCATTATAACGCCCTAATTAAATTATTCCTGGTGTCTAGTGGATCCCCTCCTATTCCCCAATCCGGTGTAAAAAAAAAAAGTAAATTAATCTTCTTCATTCCCCAGTCCCTGGTGTCTTAGAGATCCACAGTGCCATTCCCCCACTCCCATCCCACCACCCCACAAGTGACCAGAACAGCTCCCTCCCCTCCTCTACCCCTGAAAATTTGCAGAAGATGACCAGGAGCTTGGATCTGCAATGAATGAGCGTGTGCTTGTACAAGCAAGCACATGCTCATTTATACTGACAGCTCAGTGGGCCACCAACCGTGGAGGAGAGAGGAGAGCTGAGCCAGTGGCTCACTTGGGGTCAAGATGGGATTTGGGGTAACTGTCGTGGTGGAGGGATCCACTAGACACCAGGGATTGAGGAATTAAGATTACTTTTTTATTTTTTTTTTTAACCAGGGATCAGGGATAGTGAGGGGGGTCCACTAGACACCAGGGAATAATTTTAAATTAGGGCAATGATTGACTCATTTGTTTTTATTAAGGGGTGGCAAGGAAAGGCAAATTTTATGTATAGGGCACCCAATCCCAGAGGCTCTAGGCGCCATACACATACAAAATGTAAAAGCAAAAAAATATGAAAACATAAACAGACGTAAATAGCTAAGTAAAATATTATAATAAAAGTAGTAGACCTATGGCAGGATGCAGTAGATGCCTGCAACAGATAGCCATTAGATCAATGCTGTTACTAAAGGACTATATCCAGAAATGATCATTTAAATAAGTGGGTCTTGAGGTGGGATTTGAATGCCTCAACTGAAGGGGCTTCCCTAACAGCTGGAGGAAGCGAATTCCAACAGGATGAGGCCAGCGACTCTAAAAGCTCTGTCGCTGGCAGTTTTTAACCTTGTCCTGGGAATCACAAGGAGGCCCCTGGAGGAGGAACGAAGGGAGTGGACCAGTGTGGCAGCTGTCAGAAGGTCTGTCAAGTAGCCATGGCCAAGTTCATGTAGGGCCTTCAAGGTGAGCAAGCCCACCTTGAAGACAACCCTCCACCTAACTGGCAGCCAGTGCAGTTCACGCAATACCAGGGTAATATGGCTGTATTCTGACTGTCCAGTCAACAGCCTAGCGGCAGCATTCTACACCAGCTCCAGCTGGCGCAGGGTACTCCCAGAGACCCCAAAGTAAGATGGGATCATAGGGAGGGTGGTCTGCTAGACACCAGGGAGCAGGATGGTTTTTTTTGATGACACCTGCGATCAGCGGGTGAGGGCGGGACCACTAGCCACCAGGGAGTGGCTCAGTTGCTTTTTTTTATATTAATGTGGGACCTGCGATCGTCAGGTGGGGGTGGGACCACTAGCCACCAGGATTTTTTTTTTTTTTTTTTTTTTCACTGTGGGGTTCTAGACATTGGGAGGGGGGTTAATTTCAAATAATAATACATCT
This sequence comes from Neoceratodus forsteri, assembly GCA_016271365.2. Lineage (NCBI taxonomy): Eukaryota > Metazoa > Chordata > Ceratodontiformes > Ceratodontidae > Neoceratodus > Neoceratodus forsteri. The sequence goes on from CM057450.1 coordinate 1,073,306,353, forward strand.
AAACTTGCAAATGGAATACATTCTACAGTTTAGTGAAAATCTGCAGAAAAACCCAATTTTGCTGATGGCGAAAGTTCAAAGAATTCCGCAAAATTTTTGACATTTCGTGGAAGTTCTGCGAAAGCGGAATTTACAACTTTTGCCCAACCCCAATGGATAGCATAGTTTAACTATTTAATATAAGGTGCCTGTTTAAGTCCCTGTAAATAATTGTAAAAGGCACAAAATATGAGTTCCATGGCTGTATCATAAGCCTCTGAGCGTGTCCTGATAACACCATCTTTTTGTCTTTGTACCCTCATTGTTTTTTTTATTACTTTGGTAACTGGGTAAAGCCCACTAGGCACAAGGCCTGTTTTCAGAGGTGACCCGGCAGCACTGGGGAGGTTAAGTGACTTGCTCAGAGTCACACAATATACAAGTGGATGTTGTGGGAATCAATCCCAGGTCTGCTGGATGTAACAAACTCATTCACAGTTCATTACTCTAACCTCCAAGCTATACTACCAGCCCTATTTGGGCTATTGACCCACTAGACCTATCTGGGAATCAAACCGGGGACCCTAAGTAATGAAAAATTCCTCTAAGCTGGGAGGTTAGAAAGCTCCTTTGACTGTCATACTTACTATCCCATAAACGATCACTAGATGGCTGTATTACATTAGACTTATTCATGATTTCGATACTACAGTACAGGGCACTGCTTTGCACACACTGACTTGTCCTCCAATAAGACACAACTTCCTTTTTTCACTTTTATTCTTTTCCATCTCCAATCGGTCCCCTTCTACCAGTGCCCCCAGCCATGTCACCCAGGCATCCTCCAGAGCTTACCTTGTCCTGCATCTGCTCCCACGGATTGCCTCCAACCCCCAACCCTGCCATCAATCCAGATTCTGTTCTACTGGACAGGGCATGGATAGCTGGATGTGAGGCCTGTGAATGAATGGTGTCATCCTACCAGTAGGACATTTCCTTGTTCCGAAAAGGAGATGTGGACATATAATACCATTATGAAGCACACTGAATGTTCCTGCACAATGTGCATCATAATAGCCACCACGCCTTCATGCATGACTGGCGGCCCCAGACTGCCTATCCTCTAGCCTTTAGAAGGATTAGGCATCATGAGCTCCACATCCCCCCACCCCTGGAGCATGGCTGTCCTTGGACACTCAAGCTCCCCGCCCTGGATGACCCTCCAACATTTTGTGCTTGCTACTGAACGTGGGTCATCGGTGCCACAATCAGTAGTGCTACCACTGTGCTAGTGGGCTGTCAAGACACAACTTCTTATTTTCCCTCCCAAAGACAAAGCATCCCATATCTCTGTTGCCACTGTTATGTCTCTCCCTCTCTATTTGGGCTGATGAACGTCCAACCCCAGTTGGGAACCAAACCAAGGATTCCAAATCATGAAAACAGCAGCTCCAACCATTCAGCTAATGGAAAACTCCCCTCCGAGCTGGGGAGAGGGAGGGTAGATTCGTATGCTTGCTAGCCAACATTCCACCACTAGATGGAAGTATTGCACTTTACCAATACTTATAGATTTTACTAATCAGTGCCACTGCTTTACATAAACTGCCTTTTTCTAATGCAGAAAAGACACCACAGTTATTACTGGAGTGACAGTAAAACTATTCAGTTTCTATTGTTAAAAATGAGCCAGTCTGCTGCCCATTAAAAGGAATGATAATTATTACTGCCGCTTTTGCCAACCAGGGACTTGTCTGAAGTATAGTCAGGTCCGACGACATGGCCCTAATATTCCATGAAAGCCCTGTTGTCGAGGCACAGGTCATGAAGCATAGGACAAACCAGGAGCAGTTATAAAAATCACGAATAAATATTTATTTACACTAGCAGTAACATAAAAAAAATAACTTGTTCAGTATAACTATTTACAAAAGCAAAATAAAATAGAGAAGATCCATCCGTTTTCCTTCGGTGTCTGTGTCCATCTCCAAGCCATTGCAGCTCTGTCTTTTTATAAGTCCCTGCAACAACCCCACTTCTTAACAAGCATCCTGTTTTTTCTAAAATGTCCTTGTAAGTATCAGGCAGGTGCTGCCAGAACTGAGGCCCCTTTTCCACAGCTCTTCTGTAAAAGGCTTAAAAATTGCAGTCAGGTAACCCCTTGTTTCTAATAGCTTTTTGCAATCATCTCAAACTATAATTATATACATTTCAAAAACTAACACTATATGATTTCTAAACAAAGGGATCCCAATACCAGTTACAAGTCCTCATAATGATTTGCATATATTTTTATGTCAGCAGGTATGTAAGGGAGCAAAAGACTAACAGCAAGGGGAGACTGAGAGACAGTGAGAGGCAAAAAATTGCAAGACTGTTGGGGTGATCAATTCCTAGGTCCCACAAGAAAATTTGTTTGCGCAGCCAGATGGACAAGAGACAGGAAAGGAATAGAACAGAACAGAACCCTGCATTCAAACTCTTTCCATAACAACTGGGACAGGGTCCTATTCAACCCTGTCACAGCCCCTATAAAATAGATAGCTTTCAATATTGCATTTGAATATTTCACATAATTCTTTAGACTTAAACATTATGTTGTAAAGAGACCATAGTCACAGAAAAAAAAACGCATAACCACTGAAGGGAAGAACCATACCGGAAGGCGCATCAGTTTTTTGTAGTAGCGTTCCACCCGACCATAGACCTCATTGAAGTAGCGTTTGAGCTCATCCAGCTCTTCCTCAATGACGGCTGCATCCAGTGGTTCACTCTTTTGTATCAGCTGGTCTCCCTGAAGAAATATCTGCTGGATCTTTCCAGTGTTCAATGAGATCTCCTGCTGGAAAGCCTGTAGAGTGAGAAGAGATAAAAGAAAACTGTATTAAAGGGAAAGGGAACATTGTTTAACCAGGAATAGCACACTAAGCCGAAGCTTGTTTCCAAATGCGACCTGGGAGCACAAGGAAGTTAAGTGATTTACTCAGGATCACACAGTATGCACCTAAGCGGGCTGTGGGATTCAAACCCAGGTCTCCAGATCTGCAGCTTAAAGCCTTAACCCACTGTGCTATACTGCCACTTTAGAAATTAGCATTAGAAAATATTATTAGTATTAGAAATTCTGTTAAGCAGCTGGTCCAGAAAAAGAAAACTAAGCAGAAATGATATTTATACTAGTCCTGAACTCCTTCTTCATTCATACATGGCTTTATGTGTGAACTGAAAACATGCAGGGGGTACACTTTTTATTTCAGACTACTAAAAGGTTTCAGAATACTTGCTTTCATCTTTGACTTGTAAGTGTGTATTTTGTGAGGTATTACTTGTTTTTTTTATGTAGCTTTTGTCCCCAAGCCTCCATGTTCACCCTACTATCAGGTCTTGACAACTTTCAAGCTCCATCGTCCCCCCCTCCCCCCATAAGAGCCGGTGTCAATGTGCAGCCAGAGAGTGCCAGCAAGTGTCACACTAGTGGCTTAGGAGACTCGGGAATGTTCTTGGTTTCTCCCTTGTCTCACTATTATCCCTCCACCCATTAGGCACTGGGCAATGCCCTTACAGCTTTAATGCAGTGTTCCTGTGGAGGAGACAAGCATTCTGGCCCATCACAGAGGTTACTGCAGAAGCAGAACCCAGCACCATCCCTCCCTGACTGGAGAAACTGTTGTGTGACCGTGCCAACCCACCTCTTAGCTGCTGGCGCAATTTCCCAAGTCTGCTCCTGAATCCATGTTGCCGCTATGGGACTATAATTACTGGTGACTCCCTTTATCAAATGGTTTACAAGTCACTGTCAAATGCCATAATAACCCGAAAGATGGTTATTACGGCTTTCTGAAAACCTTCTGACACTAGCAGTGTCACTGGTTTGTACTGTGCCATGTAACTGGCTCTCAGTCACTGTGTGAGCAGCCCTAAACCTTTAAAAAAATGGCGGCTCCATTTCGAGGACATTCACTGATCACCGGAATCAGTTTCCCACAGCCATTCTCCACAACTGTAGGTTATTAATTTTTGTTCTTTACTATTTATCTAGTTGATCCGGACTTTACAACAAAGCAAGGAATCTGGTTGATCCTGCTGTTTCCTCTTCGGTTGCAGCTTCGGGAGACCGCAACCCTGCTCTGCAACCAACTGCAGTGACTGACTACTTTCACTGCTGTTCCCGGGGCGCTTCCGCAGTGTGAGTAAAAAAAAAAATAAAACACATAATGTCTAAAATGGGGGGACAGACACATCTGGTACATATGTGTGTGTGTGTGTGTATGTGTGTGTGTGTGTGTGTGTGTGGAGTGTGAGCAGGTGCGCTCCTGTGCGTCTCAGTTTATTTATTTCATTATTCGGAAACAACCTTTGCGTACAAGACACTTTTACAAAGGTTCCATGACATGGATACAGGGAAGACAGTACAGACAAGTAACTATTACAGTAATTATGGAATCAAATAGGAAAATTATACATGGTTATGCATTACTACAAAGTAACAGTGACACTTGTAGCAAGGTAGACTACTCTTCAGTTCTGATGTAGAGCAGCACTGGGGCCTTGTCAAAACTGTGTGAAGGAAAGCAGCCCTGGGGTCTTATCAGGTAGTGAGGATAGAAGAGGTGTATACAAGCTAGTGTAGGCGGGGTCAGGGTAGCAAAATGGGAGTGATAATAAGAGAGGGTGTAGAGGGTAGGAGAGGGGATTAGTTATAGGGAGGATGATAGTAAGGCACTGTTGAGATGGTGGTGAAAGTGGAAGTGCTTTCAAGCTACTTTCTGAATTCAGTGCTTCGACTTTCTAAAGAAAAAAATTCCTGCACCAGTAATTGTAAAAAAACAATGGATAGGCAAGTATGTGTTAAGGAATTTATTTACACAACCTCGGTATATGACCACCTCATAAACCTCTTGAGCTTCGTTCTTGAGGTTTATGGGTCATCACACACCTTGGGTGTGTGTAAAAAAAAAAAAAAAAAAAAAAATTCCATAGCTCCTGGTTCCTTACTGCCCTGGACAATCACTCCACTCAGCCGATGAGGGGTTGCTAGAGATTCCAAAGGTGTGCTTGAAATCATCTGGGGTGAGAGCATTTATGTATGCAGCCCCTACCCTTTGGAATTCTCTACCCTGTTGGTTAGGGGGGTGCACAACTGTGGGGGATTCAAGCAAGCTTTAAAACCTTTTTTGTGGCACCAGGCATTCAGTGACTGATCTTACATTTTGGTGTACTGCTATTTTAATGTTAATTGCATTGATGTTTGTTCTGTTTTTAAAATTGTTAGGCACCTTGTTTATATATAAGGTGCCTTATACATAAAATTTATTATTATTATCCATTATTCTCTATTTAACACACTCCATACAGGGCCATTATGTACCACCTTCTGTGGATTATTTATTATTTATTGTACATAAAAAGTATTGTTCAATTACAGCAAATACAATGCATTGTTTAAATATTGTGATACAATGTTTTGTTTAATTACTGCACATGCAAGGTATTGTTTAATTATTATACATATAAGGTATTGTTTAATAACTGCACATGAAATGTATTGTTTAATTACTGCACATGCAAAATATTTTAATAATTACACATAGAAGGTACTGTTTAATTATTGCACATGCAAGGTATTGTTTAATTATTGCATGTATGACTTGTTTAACTACTGCACATACAGTGTCTTGTTTAATTACTGCACATGCAATGTATTGTTTACTTATTGCACATGCTTGGTATTGTTTAATTATTACACATACAATGCATTGCTTTATTACTACATATGCAAGGTATTTTTAATAATTATGCATAGAAGGTATTGTTTAATTATTGCACATGCAATGTATTGTCTCATTATTGCACAGACAATATACTGTTTAGTTACTGCACATGCAATGTATTGTTTAATTACTGCACATTCATGGTATTGTTTAATTATTGCACATGCAATGTATTGTTTAATTACTGTACATGCAGGGTACTGTTTAATTACTGTATGTACGATGTATTTAATTACTGTACATACAATGCATTGTTGCACATACAGTGTAACATTTAATTACAGCACACACACTGTATCGTTTATTTATTTTACATACGATGTACTGTTTAATTACTGCACATGCAATGTGTTTAATTATTGCACATACGGTGTATTTTAATATATGGATCTTAAAATTAATACTACTGTAAAGCATCCAAAAAATATCTCAGTAATACCATCGCACCCTCTCTGGTAATACCACAGTTCAACACTGGTAACACTATTGTTCGGATGAGAGAATACTGTACTACCGTTCCACTCCTAAATGACAGTATTATCACCACCACCAAACAGTGCAAGCACTCACAAAGTTGCTGTCTGCCCCTCACGTCATCCTAGGCATGCCTCCCAATTGGCCTCTTTTCATGTGGGCGGCAGAACAATTTAAAAACATGGCAGCTCACTCTCTTGCTTAGCGAGACCGTACTGCCTCTCCACGTTTCTTAATTTTTTTGTTCTCTCCTCTCAGAAAAAAAGGAATTATCTGGTTGCACCTGTGATGTGGTGCCCAAAAAAGGAAAAGGTAGGACTACCTACCAATTGTTCTTCAAGTTGCTTACAGCGGGGCCAAGAGCAGAGGCAGGTGGGGTGGAGCGCAACTGGGTGGGGTGAGAGCAGCAGTAAGACAGTGTGGGGGGTCGGCTAGGAGAGTCCTTCACTAAAGCGGCTGACTGCCCATCACAAAATCACAAAAAAACCCCTAAAATTTGCATCCATACAGTATATTTAAAAAAAAAAAAAAAACAGCTTACTGTGCATGACAAGGGGTAATTCCATCTAGAGGTTCTGGGGACATAGGAACCTCTTGAGTGTCACTCTTGAGGTTCCTTTGTCCCAGAAGCTCTCAATGGAATTACTCCTTGTAATGCATAGTAAGCTATCCATTATTCTATATGTTTAATTACTGTACATGTAAGTGTTGTTTACTGCACATGCAATGAATGTGTTGTTCAATTACTGCACATGGAATGTATTGTTTAATTATTGCTTACACAAAGTATTGTTTACTGCACATACAATATATTGTTTAATTACTGTACATACATTGTTTCATTATTATGCATACAATGTATTGTTTAATTACTTGCATGCTAATATATTGTTTAATTAATGTACATACCATGCATTGTTTAATTATTGCACTTCCAATGTATTGTTTAATCACTGCACATGCAATGTGTTATATTAATGCCAGGTGTGTCTGAAATGGGGCTTAGTTTAGGCTCACCTAGCTGATAGTACAAAATAAATATAAAAAGGATAACAGGAGATGGACTTGATGTGCTTAATCAGTGTCTCTACAGCTCTGTACCGATTTAAAAAAAAAAAAAAAAAAACAGAATCACAGATATACCTCTGGTACCTCCTTGTCTGTTGTAAGGACCAGATTTCAGCATGACTTTGACAAGATTCAGCTCTGGTTATGCTCAAATCAGCTATTCCTATATACCAAGAAGATCATCTCCATGACCTCTGGCACAAGGCAAAGACTCTCTCAGCTCCCCCCCTTTCCACACCCTTGATGGGGCTACACTGGAGGATACCACCTCCTTTAGGTATCTCGGGGTTTGGCTTGATCAACATCTTGACTTTTCTGGTCACGAGGATGACATCCTCAAAAAACTGCACCCCAAATTGATTGTGGTAGCTTATCCTGTTTATTGTATATTTGAGGCTTATATGAAATGAATGATTAATTGTTTGAAACTGTACTGTAATACTGTTCCTTATGTATTTGTACTTGTGTAACAAGGTCACCATTGTGAATGAGTGTATGCTCAATGGTTATACCAAATAAACAACAACAACAAATTAGGTGCCTTATACAGGAACTGTGGGTGAATTCCACTGCAGGCCCTCTGCACTGGTCCAGAAAATGATCCTTCCAGTTTTGACTATGGAGATGTATTCTATGGTGCCACTCTCAAGACTTCCCTAGCCACTCTCTTCCATTCCTTCTGTCGATTCGCTCTCAACTGCCCTCCTCATTCCCACCATTGCTCACTCTATCAATCTCTCTCATTCCCCTCTGGAAGATAGGTGCCATTCCACTGCACCAACTTCTAAGCTAAATTCTGGTTCAGCTCTCTTACCCTTACCTCTCCATCACTTCACCCCCTTAGAAACCATGACTCTCATGTCATGACTGCACCCCTAGGTCCACTGCTGCTGAACAGGCTTCATTCTCCTATAGCTTCCTAAGCTGTGGAACTCCTTTCCCCATCTATCTGCCATGCCCCCACCCACATGCCCTCTGCTCCCTCCCACGTAACTTCTCTTCTCCTATTGCTGCTACTAATTCCTTTCTCTTCTCTCCAACTCCTATCCCTACTTTGATTCCTTTGCCCCATCTTGATGTACCCACTCACCCTACCCCTACACCTTTCTAATTTGCTGCCCTGTCCTATCTTCATCACTTAACATGTGACTGCATAGCACTGTTTACTGCACTTAATCATTGCTTTTTACTGGTAACTACTCAACCTATGTTTGTATTTGATTGTTAGCTATGTTATTTTACTGTATTCTTACTTGTCCCCCATCCCCAGGTCACACCTGGAAATGAGCCATACTGCTCATGTGTGCCTACTGGTGACATTTTTCAAATGAAATAAATATGATAAATATGATATAAGAAGGTAAGTGTTGTCTGGAACAGTGAACTAGGACATAGGATCAGTGGTTTGCATCCCACCACAGACACAGAGTCACTGCACGACCTTGTGCAAGGCACTTGACCTCCCCATACATGAGTACTTCCAGCTGTCACAGTGGGCAGAAGCAGGACCCCATAGAAACAATGAGATTCAGCATCTCAGACTATTTTTGGTGAATAAACTAAAAAAAATAACTATAATAACTTCACGCATTCTCCTAACTATAGTGTATTATCACCAAATCCAGTAATCAGCACAGCATGGCATGAACAAAACCAAAGCCACCACCGATAAGTTCTGTCTGTAGAATGTATGTATGTATGAACACTACTCTAAGTGCAGCGAGGGTAGTGAACAGAGCAGACTGGACTTGTATACTGCAAAGGAGAAAGGCTACTCAACAGGATTAGCAGTGCTACAGCCTGTGGAGTCAAGACTGTCAGAGAAAGAGCCAGGCACAACACCCTGCTAGTCATAAAAAGCACTGAGGATGCTTTATAGTTTAAACATAATTCAAAGATGTAAAGTAAAATCAGCAACATTCTGACCACCTACAGTATGTTACTGTAACATCAGGGTGTTTCACTGCCAAGGAACACATTTCCACAACATGCCTGTTAGGAAGATGTGATATAAAAATTAATCCGACTCTCTAAAGCACTAGTATGGCACAAGAACACTAGTTTCCTAAGTTCAGACTCCACTGAAGGCACTGGAGCGGGATTGCCCATGCTGCTGTTTCAACCCTTACAGCGCTCAGAGTGCTGGCATTACGGTGCCAGGCAATCAGGGCATCAAATGTGGGATCCACTGCCCCTCCTCAAGGTCTCCCGGAGTAGGAATCTTTAAGTGGGGGGTGCAAAAGTGATCAGCGACATTGCCGACTGGTGCCATTACTGCCCATGCTAAAACACTGGTGCATTCAGAGGGTGGAACCCTGTTTCAATTGGATTGGTTCAGTACTGTTTAACACTTTGTACAGGCTCAGTACAGTGGAGGTTGGCAGTGCCACACCTTCCCCCTTTTGTTTTAATGTAAATTCAGTTGCCTCAAAAGTCTTACATCTTCAGCAAAGCCTTATGTGTCTGGAAACCTGTGCCTAGTACTTGAATCGGGTGTGGCTCAGTTAAGTGCTTCACATTTTAGCACCATAATGTTCAGCGCTTTTCATTACATCATCGTCAATTACAGCGCTGCAACAATTGACAGGTGCTTCACTTCAAGCGTGGCTTATTTCAAAGCTTTCTATTGCCCTTGTTCCACATTGCTACTTACTGTAATCTTATTCTAGTTTTTGCCCTAGTATCTACCTTTGCTCTGTCTAATTTAATCCTGTGCATTTATTATCTTTTACCTTCCTAATGTAACCAATTTGTCTTGCCCTTCTATGTAAGCGATGCGAACTTTTGTAAAGAGCCTGTGGCTCAAAGGTGTGTCGAAACCTAAATAAATAAAACCAACAAAGTGCACGTTAAAAAAAAACAAAAAACGTGCTCGACCTCCCATTCTGCAGTTGCTTAACGAACGTAACAAACGTTCACAGCTTGTAAAGTGCTTTACAATACAGTGCATTATCCTGGGGCACTGCCGCGAGTGGACACTGGCTGCTCTGCCACCCGTTGGGATGTGAACGCACTGGAGCTGGAGTTTTTGCCATGCTGAGGAGCCAAACACGGCAGGAGTTTTGTGCTGCTGTGTGGATGCTGTGCACCACTTCATGAATAAAAGGGTTCCGGGGGAAAACACCAAGACTGTCTGCAGTTATCCAGCACTGCGTCCTGCAGCTGAATGCCACAGCCAAGTATGGACCCACCTGAAAAGGGAACTGGCAGCCGCAGCACTCATCAAAGGCCAATATGGCTTACTGGCGCTGAGATCGGACGGTGCTGTAGTAACACAGCGCTTAATCAGTTACCGCTGAACTGACGGCGCTGTATTATCCAGCGCTAAAATGTGATGCACTGAACTGGGCTACACCCCTTGAATACTGCTAATACACAGACCCATGTTTATACAGGAATTGGTTTTATGATCTGGTTCTACTGATGCCATGCTATTTTACCACAACATGATTTGGGAATAAGGACAGACTGATCGAACCAAAGAGGATACTGTACCCGGAGTTGCCTTATTTTGGCCTGGATGTCACATTCAGAGAAGTGCTCGATGTTCGTTAGCTGCAAGTCCATCTCTGTCAGCCAGACCAAGATAGTTTCTCGAGTAGACTCAAAATCCTCCCGCTGGGAACAAAAGCACTGTAAGAAGAGACACAGTCACTGTAAATGCCCTGTAGAAGTTACAATACTACAAACAATACTTAAACAAACATTATTTTTTTCTACTTTTTATCTCATGTCCTCCCAAATGTATCCACCTGTTTCTTGTCCCAGTGCTTACAGCAAAACCTGATGGCAGCCAGGCCTCTGACTGTTTCCAGATTTGGAGATATATGTCCCATTTTGCATTCAGAAACTGAATTTAATCAATAATGCTCATTGAACAGAAAACAATATGAAAATCAAAAAAAAAAAAACATTTGTTTCCTCACTGTCCTATGTGTGGTATCTCCAAGATTTGATAGTGAGTTACACATTTTGTCTCCTTATTTCACCACATTTTCAGTGCTCACATCCACCCATTTGGGTGAAGAGGGCTTGCAATGGTGGGGCTAGGATAGAGTTCCAAGGCTCCCATATCTACAGGGATTCCTGTATTTTACAGGGATTTGGAGGCATCTACAGGAAAACTCTTCCCATAGACTTGCACTGGTTATACAGGAAAACAGGGCAATTCTGCTTCCATTCCTTACAATGTAATCTACAGGAAAACATAGGAATATCACCTTGGAGTTACAGGGAAAATGCCAAATCAACATGGGAGCACTGGAGTTCTGAACTCCTCAGACACAGAGTTCTAGTAATGTTGGCTATGGTCAGAATAAGGTTACCAGGTAGATACTCATTTGTTTTCAGTCCTGCCAGATGGCAACTGCTCTGCTCAAAGTGGCCTTCACCATGCTGACATGCCCCTACTGGCTGCAGGGCAATGGATTCATAATGACCTGTAATGCAGGATTAAAACTCCCAGGCTCTGCACGTAGTGGGTTCATTCATCTCATTGGTGACGTTTAGAAGCCCCAGCTGGATCATGTACTTTTGTTTTTATAAAAAATTTAAATATGCAGATTTTTTTTTTATGTTGTTTTCTAAAGCATTACCGTATCAATATAAACTAGCTGATAACTTGTACTTGAAGTTTAACTTGAATATTAATTGAAATTTCAACTAGAAATCGTCCCCCTTCTCCTGGTTCAGTTCTAACAATTTTACTGAACCCAACGATATTTTGGAAAAAAATGTTTTTAAATGTATATAGCCATTAACATTAAGCTAGACTATCTTGGCCCCAGTAGCTTGTTCTGAGCAGAAGGGTTAGCATTAGGGGTTGGTGAAAGTTGCGAATTCCACCTTGATGGAACTTTTGTAGAATTTCGTTAATTCCGCTAAATTTTATGCACTTTTGCCACTGGTGAGATCGGAATCTTCCAACCGTGTCCCGTGGATTTTCTCTCTGTTCCACTGACTTTTCGAGCTGCACTGCAGAATAATACATTAAACTGCGGAATTTAATCCATCTGTAGTTTAACGTATTATTTCATGATACAACCCCCCTGCCGATCAATGGTCCCTGTAAATTCCCTGTCCCCTGGTGTCTAGTGCCCCCCTCACCAATCATGACCCTATGTAAAATCTATCCCTGGTGTCTAGTGGTTCCCCAACCACCGATTTTTGACCCCATGTAAAAAACTATTCCCAGTGGAATGTGGTCTCCCCACCTGTTGATAGCCAGACCCATGTAGAAAGACAATACCTGATACCTGGTGCACTATGGTCCCCAACCTGCTAATCACTGGCACCATGTAAAAAATACCTGTGTCTAATGACACCCACCCACCCACCCCATATAAAAACAAATACCTGGTGCTTAGTTCCCTCACCGCCACTTCATATAAAAATAAAATCACTGGTCAGTAGTGGTCCCCTCCCATCTGCCGATTGCCAGCATCAAGTCATAAAATCCCTGGTGTCTAGTGCCCCCCACCGATTGTGGGCCCAATGTAGAAAAAAAATGTTGAATAATTTTCCCTCCCTGGTGTCTAGTGGACCTTCCTCTCTATCCACAATCACCTTTTAAAACAATATTTTTCCCCTCAATCACTGGTGTCTAATTTTTTCCCCGCAGTTTAATACTTTAAACCGCTGTTCATACATTTATCCTATCGTTTTAAGGTGGAATTTCCACAAAGTTGCCAAAACTATTTCCGGACTTTAAGTCCGGCTACCATGAGAAATTCCGTCAAAGTAATTTTTTTCATAACCTCTAGTTAGCATGCTTTCACAATCCACAGGTAAGTTACTACTGAACAGAGACAAACTCTTCCACCTAGCTACCTGAGAATTTCTAGGTGAGCCATCCTCAGTTGAGTACCTGCCCACCTGCTGCTGCAAGAGGGATCCCAGAACTGGGCACGAGGTAATTATGGAAGAAAGGGTCACACAAGGGTTTACAGCCCTAAAACAGATAAACTCAAGGCGGATGGCATGCACCCCAAGGGTGCTCAGAGACTGGCACCAAACCTAGGTGAACCCCTGGCAGGGTTATTCAACAGCTCACTACAGTTGAGGGTGGTCCAAAAGATTGAGGTAGCAGACATAGTTACACTCATCAAGGAGGAGATAAGAAGCAAACTGGGAAACTACAGGCCTGTCAGTGTTACCTCCATTGCAGGTAAACTAATAGAGACACTAGTCAAAGAGGATCTAGTGGACTACCTGGAGAAAACGGGCTCCAGAACAGTAAGCAGCATGGGTTTATGGCACACAGATCTTGGCAGACCAACCTGATAATGTTCTTTGACTGGGTGACTGGTACAGTGGATAAGGGACAAGCAGTAAATTTACTTTACTTCAACTTCAGCAAGGCGTGCTATTCGGTGCCACACACAAGGTTGCTGAAAAAGTTAAAGGATGTGGGTGCAGTGAAGGACCTTGTTAGATGGGTGTGTAGATGGTGGTGGGGGGGGGTGCAGACAGCAGAGGTTGGTGGTAAATGGGATCAAGTCAGGAGAGAGGGAAGTCGAAAAGTGGGGTATCACAGGGGTCTGTCCAAGGTCCAGTCCTTTTCTATATCTTCATCAGCGACATAGGAGAAGGAATAGAGCAGGCAAGATGCGTCTCTTCACAGATGACACTAATCTCTGTGGCAGGGTAGACAGCCAGGAAGGTTAGACAGCGAGGAAGGGTAGACAGCGAGGAAGGGTTAAGGGAGTTGCAGAGAGACTTGCAAAAGTTAGAGAGGTGATCCAAGGTTTGACAGTTCAATTTCAATGTCAAAAAGTGCAAGGTGATGCTCAGAGGAAACAAGAAATGAAAATTACGTACCTACCGTAATTCTTGATCTTCTTGGACGAGTCTCCACCACTCATTCACACTATTGGGATCTGCGCGGAGGCACTAGGACCCATCGGGAGCAAACTTTTGCTGAGAGTCGACACCAGAGATGGCGCTTGCGAACGGGCGCCACGGAGCTTCCCCAGCTCGCTGCAATGACTATCCCGGGCGGCCGACTCCCCCAACCGGCTTCAGTAATTTTTACCAAGGAGGTGCAGCGTAACTTACCTAGAAGGGTAGCCTAACCTAAAAACTGGACATAAGATAGTCCGAGCACCCATGTAAGAAGGGTCAACAAAGAAGTCTTCAAGGCCTAAAGATTTGAGGAAGTGAAAACCAACAAGAGAGGTGAGCTCGGGGGATGGAGGGTGGGCGTGTGAATGAGTGGTGGAGACTCATCCAAGAAGATCAAGAATTATGGTAGGTACGTAATTTTCATATCTTCCTGGACATAAGTCTCCACCACTCATTCACACTATTGGGAGAGTACCGAGCTAATAATCCCCCGAGAGGGCGGCAGGAGAAACCAAGTGCTCACGTTTCTTAAGACAGAAGTCCATTAAGGATGGCTCTGCCAAAGGAAGAATGTCGTCTGGCATGGACATCGAGTGCATAATGTTTAACGAAAGTATGCACTGAGCTCCAGGTGGCTGCATTGCAGATGTCTGCAATGGGCACGTTGCGGATTTCCGCTAGGGATGCCGCTACGCCTGGTAGAGTGAGTGTAATCTCTACCTCCAACTTAACCTGCGCCCATGGAATAGCAGTGATGAAGGCACGCCACTAGCCATGCTGAGATACATCTAATAGCGACAGGTTGACCCAGCAGGCACTCACTGAAGGAAACAAACAGTTGCTGGGCTACGAAAATCCTTGGTTCTATCTAAGTAGAAGCATAAGGCCCTCTTAACATCCAGAGAATGAAGAGTGTTCCCTTCATTTTGGAAGTCCACAAAATAAGAGGGAAGGACCAAAGGTTGGTTAAGATGAAATTCTGACACAACCTTAGGAAAAATTTAGGATGAGTACGAAGACTACTTTGTCCTTATGGAACACAGTATCACGGAGGGTCTGTGACCAGGGCATGTATCTCAGAGACCCTACGGGCTGAGGTAATGGCCACTAGGAAGGCAGTCTTCCAGGTGAGGAACTTTAGTTCACAGGTAGCTAGAGGCTCAAAGGTTTCGAGTTAGCATGTCTAGCACAAGATTAATGTCCCAGGCTGCAACAGGACGTCTTGTAGGGGTCTGGTGTGCAGAATGCCCTTAAGAAATCTCTTAACCATAGGTAACTGAGCCAGTGAAAGAGAAAACATGGCTCATGATCGCTGAAATGGCACTAAGGTGAACTTTAACTGTAGAGTACTGGAGACCTAAATTTGAGAGGTCCAAAGGTACTCTAAAACTTTATCTGGAGGGCAGGAAAGGGATTCTAAGAGGACTTTGCACACCAGAGGAAAACCTCCACTTAGCGTCGTAAGTTTTCCGGTGGCTGGCTTCCGCAGCCAGAAGGATATCATAAACTCTTGAGGACATTGAACCGATTTACTTCTACCTCTTCAGGAGCCAAGCGTGAAGGTGAAGAGATCTCAGATTGGGATGGACCACCGGTCCCTGAGTTAAAAGGTTCATCTGCAGGGGAAGTGGTCTCGGAGGAACTGCCAACATACTGTTGAGAAGTGGAAACCACAGTTGTCGAGGCCAAAAGGGAGCAATGAGAATCATCTTGTCTCCCTGAGACTCAAACTTGAGGAGTACTCTCTGAATTAGAGGAAGAGGCGGAAAGGCGGAAAGAAAGCGTTTTGTCCACTGCAGCCTGAACGCATCCTGACAAAAAATGCCAGGCCCTGGATTTCTGGAGCAGAAGAGAGGCAGTTTTGCGTTGAGTGGGGACGCAAAAAGGTCCAGGACTGGAGTTCCCCATTCTTCGAATAGTTACTGAACTATGGTTGAGTCGAGAGACCACTCGTGAGGACCTGTCTCTGTTCTGCTGAGACGGTCTGCCAAGTCGTTCTGTACACCTGGCAGGTAGATTGCTTGAATTAGAGTCTTGTGCTCCAAGCACCATTCCAGACCCTCATCAGCTTCTCTGCATAAGGGGTAAGAATGAACACCCTGCTTGTTGATGTAATACATCACTGCTTTGTTGTCCGTTTGGAGGAGAATATTCTTGTGACAGAAATGTCCTTCAAAGCTCGGACCGCATAAAGGACGGCTCTCATTTCTAGGACATTTATGTGAAGCTGGGACTCGAGTTGAGTCCACACACCCTGAGTGTGGAGAGCCTGACAGTGAGCTCCCCACCCCATTAGTGAGGCGTCTGTGGTAATGGAGATCTGATGGTCCAGAGGGGCAAAGGGGTATCCTTGCAGGAGATTGTCCTCTTGAGACCACCAGGTGAGAGACCTCTTTAAGGGTTCTGCCACATTGATGAGACAGGACTGCGGGTGAGTGGTTGGAGACTACTAGTACTGAGCATCCACTGGGTGGTTCTCACGTGCAGACGGGCCAGAGGTACAGTGAACACTGAGGATGCCATGAGGCCCAGCATCTGTTGCATCGAGAGCGCTGTAACTGACCTGTTCTCTCCGATGTAATGGGCCATCTGAAGGATATCGTTCCTTCTGTCCTCTGGAGAAAAGGCCCGCACAGGATGTGTCCAGAAGGGTCCCTATGAAAAGGAGCCTCTGGGAGGGCTGCAGCTGCGATTTCTTGAGGTTTAGCAGGACTCCCATGGACGTAAGGAGGTGAAAGGCCGTCTCTATGGCATCCAGAGTCCCTTGCCTGGAAGGACTTGCCAGAAGCCAATCATCCAGACAAGGGAACACCTGTATTCTGAGTTTTCTGAGGTGCGCTGTGAGAACTGCACAACACTTTGTAAAAACTCGCGGCGCCGAGGATAGCCCAAAAGGCAGGACTCTGAACTGATAATGTTGTCCCAGAGCCACAAACCTCAGGAATTTGTGATGCCTCGGGTGAATGGGAATGTGCTGGTAAGCATCCTGCATGTCTAGGGAGGCTAACCAGTCGTGCTGATGACGCAAGGGTAACAGGGTTCCTAGAGAAATCATTTTGAATTTCTCCTTGAGGAGAAATTTGTTTAGCTTTCTGAGATCTAGAATGGGGCGCATTCCCCCAGACTTCTTTGGAACCAGAAAGTAATGAGTAGAACCCAGTGTTTCGTTGATGCAGCGGCACAAGTTCTACTGCCCTGTTGTTTAGAAGGCCCTGAATCTCGGCGGTGAGAAGGTCTGACTGAAAGGCAGACAGCCTGGGCTGCCATTTGGGAGGATGATCCGGAGGGGTTTCCACAAAATTGAGTGAGTACCCCTCGCGGATTATCTGAAGGACCCATTTGTCTGAGGTTATGGACTTCCACTGGCTGTAGAAGTGCATCAGCCGACCTCCCACCGGAGAGGAAAAGTCCACCTCGAGCAGTTGAGGTGGGACTTGGGCCAGCAATTCATAAGGTAGCGCTGGGCGCTTTGGGCCCTTGCGCTTTCTGTTGCGCCTTCTTTTGAGGTTGGGCAGGTTGGTTCTTATGGAAACTTCCTCTGCCTCTGCCTTGAAAGGACTGACGGTTATGAAACTGACGTTTACTGGCATGCCCTCGAGAGGACAGGAGGGGGTCTAGCCAACCTAATGGCTGACCTAGTCTTTTGTGTAGCTTCTAGAGCTTGCTCGACCTGAGGACCAAAAAGATATGCACCACCAAAGGGCAATGCCATTACCTGTTGTTGCGCATCATTGGTGAAGCCTGAAGTGCGCAGCCAGGAATGGCATCGGGTGCAAATACCAGCAGCTGCTGAACGGGAAGCGGAGTCGAAAGCGTCCATGGCTGCTTTAACCTGTTGGCTGTTAGACTCAATACCCCTGGTAATGGTTTGAAGAAGCTCTGGTTTTGAATCCGACTCCGGAAGAGCTTCAACCATTTGCTTGAGAGAGTGCCATAGGATATACTCGTACTGAGAAAAATAGCCTTGGTAACTGGCAATACGCATACTTAGGGTAGAAGCAGCAAAGACTCTCTTACCTAAGGTGTCTATCTTATGAGATTCCTTGTTAATAGGTCCAGCTGTAATGGTTTGAGGAAGGACGACCTTATCATTCTCTGCCAGGACTACAATAGGATCCACAAAGGCTTGAGATGCCAAAATGGGACGATCCTTGGGGGCTGAATATTTTCTATCAATGGATTTAGCCACTGATGAAGAGAGAGCAGGATTATTCCATACCGTTTGAGACAGCGTCTCGAAGGTAGGCTGAATCGGAGGAGTCAAATCCGTAGGGATCTCCGAGGCGTGAAGGTATTGGAGTCTTAACAATTTCCCAGGATCGATGTCTGTAGTCTGGAGAGAAAGTGTGGAAATCATATTCTTCAGCAGAGACTTAAAAGACAGGTCCTCGACCACAGGCTCTGCAGCAGTAAAAGATCCTGCTTCGTCCACCTCATCGCCCAGCCGAAGGTCTGGGTCAGGCTCAACATCATCTCCTGACAGTCCAGGAGGGACTGTATGGACAGGAAAGGGATGAAAGCCAGAAGAGGAAGGAGGAAAAGAGACAAAAGGGAAGTCCCCGAGAACGATGCCGAGAAGCCGCATGGCGATGCCGAGAAGCCACGCAGCACCACCGGCGACGCCGAGAAGCCACGCAGCACCACAGGCAACGCCGAGGACGGCGCCGCGAGGCCACACGGTGCCGAAGGCACTCCCAGAGACCGAAAAACAGGTTTTGAAGGAAAAAGAGCAGGAGATAAGGGCATCGGTGTGGCCCCCTGCGCCGAAGCCATGTGGGGGGGGGGGGACACCTAAGCACGGAGTCGATGGCACCAAAGAAGGTGCCGCGCGACCAGGAAAGTCCAATCGCCCTACCTAGTTGCCCAGAGAGCCCGAAGGCCCACGAGCGACCGAGCCAGGTAGCCGAACCAACCTCCGAGCCCATTGCTCCATAAGAGCGGCCCACTGATGAAACTGCTCATCTGAAGACCTACCTGCGGGTGGGGTAGGACTCCGAGCCACTGTTGGTGACTCCGAAGGAGGAGGACGGCAACTAGCCCCGATAATCGAGCGTCTACTGCAGGCGTATCAGAGGCGACCTCGAGTGATGCCTTCTCTTTTTAGACCTGCGGGCCGAAGAAGAGCTCGAGGCCGAACGGTGCCGAGAATGCGACTATTTGGCTTTATGCTTCGCTGGACCACCGCATCCCCGGCATTGGACTGACCATTGTCAGACCCCCCTTCCGGAGAAGGCAGCGGACCGGACCCAGCCCGACTGACTGAACAGCTTTCATACGAAGTCTTCCTACCGTCACCTGACCTGCTCATGGTCGACTCCGTCAGTGTAGGCTGAGACTTCTTTATCATTTTTATTTAAAAATAAGAATAACTTAAGCGATACTGTATCGAGATAATACTACAAAATAATAAAAACTGAATACTATGTTGCTAGTTTGAAGTTTGACTCCCGACAGGCGAGCGACATCGTCACTGAAGCGCACTCGACGGCAGGAAAAAAGGAACTGAGGCGGTTGGGGAGTCGACGCCGAGATAGTCATTGCCGTGCGAGCTGGGGCTTGCGGCGCCGTTCCTCGCAGCACCATCTCTGGCGTCGACTCCCCAGCAAAAAGTTTGCTCTCGATGGGTTCTAGTGCCTCCGGCACAGATCCCAATAGTGTGAATGAGTGGTGGAGACTTATGTCCAGGAAGATCTCTGGACAGAATATTGGATGGCAGGGGTTAAGTTGGACACTATGTCAGAGGAAAGGAACCTGGAAGTCATCATAAGTGACTCCCTAAAACAATCTAGCCAATACAACAAGGCCTACAGTAAGGCCACCAGAATGTTGGGGTGTACTGGGCAGGCATTCGACAGCAGAAAGAAAGAGGTAATACTGCCTCTCTATAGAACACTGGTGAGGACACATCTGGAATACTGTGCCTAGTGTCGGAGTCAAATCTAAGGAAAGGTAAAGACAGGTTGGAGACAGTGCAGTGTCCTACCGTACTGCTATCCCCAGTACAGTAACATACATTTCAGATGTGCAGACTAAATTTCAGTGCAGTATAAAAAAGCATAGGTGCATAGTAGCTAAAACTGCTGTTACACACAGGCTGGGAGGACACAAAAGCAAAAAAGGGCAGAAGTAAACAGTTGGAGGCTGAAGATGGAGGTTGGAAGGAGAAACAAGGTCACGAAGAACAGACTTAAGGGAGGAGGAGGAAGAGGCAGGGTGGATAGACAGGGAGAGAGGACCAGAGTTTAGGAAAATGGTATGAGAAGGCAGCTTGGCCAACAATAGACTTCCTATGGTGGACAGAAACAGAATGGACCTGGAAATAATGTTATTGAGTAGGTGTGAGGTAAGTGGCCAAATCAGCATTCCACGTCGGCCTCCTGTACCACAGTCTAACCCTGCTACTGAATTAGCAACAGGATTGTTTTAGGAATTGACAGCTACAAATTAAAGAGCAGGTATTCACTAATTTTAGCATCTTATCATTTCTGGCTTTAAGTATTTGAATAAAGTATGTCTTGCAAATAATGGTCTCCCTGTGGTTATTTTTCATATATTATTGACATTTCAGATGGCTCCATAGACAATGAACAAATAGGAGAGCTGTACTGATGCCTCCTTTTGGTTCTCCGAGGAGGCGAGAAGCCAGAGTCTGTATGATGTCAGTTCCAGTAAACGACTCTGGTGTTACGAGCAAGCATGCTCCCACTTACTAGCCTACTTGCTTCTGACCAGTCAGGTATGTGCATCTGTGTGTGTGTGTGAACTCTGCACCTTGTCAGCAGGAGGGCATGTGGTCAGAATCCACGTGAGCGCAGGAAACAGGGTTTCTTTTACTCGGGCTGGCAGGGTGAAAGGCACTGCCATATAATAAAGTGTAGCAGATTTACTGGTGGCACAATACTTGTACTATAAAACTGTATAAAATAGAACTTTCAGTGTGCTAAATGTTTTCCTTTTATGTCCTCCCATCCCATCACTGTTTTCAAGACTCAGTCTCCTCCTTCACCTGCTTCCTTCTATTTATGTACTAGAAGAAACCTTTGGTGGTGTCTGCAGCTCCTCTTGCTATCCTGGTTTCTAGCTTTTCATTGACTCTCTTAATTCTAATTTTGAAGTCCCTAGTTCTACTCTGTACTAATCTCTGCCCTGGAACATCCTGTCTGACAAAGATGAAGTACCTGGTGTCCAAGGGTCAGAAGTGGTTGTAAGAGGCTGGCAAGGCGGAGCACATGTGGTGTTCGTTAATGAAACTGCTCGAAGCAGCTGTAAAGGTCTGTATTCCTGTAAGCAATGATGGAAAAAGGACCACAAAGTGCCCCCTCAGTTCCACAGACATCTAACGCAAATTACTTTGAACAAAAAGATCAATGACCACTGAAAAGAAACCTCCAGGCCTGAGAGGAGTACAAAGCAGAACCTGGGGACTGCAAAACTAGAATCAAGAAAGCCACACAAGGACTAATTATAATGAATGCATTTGTTACCTTATCTCAGGCTTGCCTGAGTGGGGTACTGGGATGGTGCTGAGGGTATGCAGGCCTGTGACTGACAGTAAAGCAGCAAATGTGAGCATTTAAGCGCTCTGGCAATAGGAACAGGATGAGGACTGCATGCAGCATCTGATCCATTAAATCACTTCTTAGTGAGCTATATGGTGCTCAGGAGGAGTCTTTTGAGCTCCGGTGTGGGGTAGCAGGGGTTGGTGGTGCTAGCCATCTTGTTTTTAGAGTACGTCCGGAAAACTATATTATCCCTGTCATACTTGTTGCACAATCATTAAGTGCTATTTAACAATTTGGTTTCACTCATGTGCTATCTATAATGAATGGAACAGTACTACACTTAGCAGACACAATAAGTGAAAGCAGCACATCGCTCTAAAATTAGTCGATTTTCCAGGTTGACAGCATCTTCCCATTCATGAGGATACCTTGAGCCTGCGCAGGATGGATGTGACCCTTAAGCTGGAGGTTGTCCATCGCTGGTTGCCATCGTGCACCATCTGTCTCAGCTTGCAGTTCGGAAATGGTATCGATTCTCCGGGCCAGTCGGGCGGTACTGCTTGTTAATCAACCTCAACTGTGTCAGACTTTCATGAACTTGCCGCTGGAAAGCCTAAAGGCAAACCAGAAGAGATCAGAAGTAAGACAGTAGTTAAACAATTGTGTGTCTGAATTTTAACATCCATGCATGATATGGAATGTTTTTAGTTTAAACATGTACTGGAAATTCAGATGCTTCCAACTAGAAAATGGGTGTGGTTCTTCATTACTTGAAACCCACTACTATCTTCTGAAACCATATTCTTCCACAGTATGTGAAACGTACTCCTACCCATAGTTACTGCCTGCCCCCCAATCATTCCTCCCATATTTCCATACAGTGATTCTGTGAATAGACAACAAAGCTGCCACTAACTAGCATGATACCAGGAACAGACACTTCTTTTACTTGAGCTCTTATCTGTAGCCCATCCCCTCTCACAGGGCCAGTGATCTGAAGTGCCCCTCCCCACTGACCCCAATCCATGATTCTGGGGGACAGGCAATAGTAGTACAATTTCAAGGTAACTCGCCATTTCCTACTCCTTACATATAAGGCCACTGTATGTCACATTGTCCTGAGACTGGGAGGGAGAAGAGGTTTCAGATCATTGACAATGCTAGACAGACTCTTCCTCCCACCTTTCTACAGGGCACATGCACTGCTAATGACACATGACTATTCAACTTGCAAACAGCGTGGTGCAGGTTAGGGAGGTGGATCCTGATTTTCCCTGAGACTGAACTACTGACTACCCCCAAAAAAGTTATGGATCGAGGGAATCACCAGTTATGACAACTGATCCTTTGGGGCGCAGTGGGGGCAGGCTAGGGAGAGGGCCTTACTAAAAAGATGGTGTCGGCTCCTTGCATGCATACCATCACTGGGTGGGTAGAAAACAAAGCCCTGTATGACTGCCAGGACCATAATGGTTCTATTTCAGATTACTAAAGAAATATCTTACACATTTTCATCTGCATACACTTTCATTTGATAAATCTTATTGCAAACATTTCAGCAGCCCCAACAATCCTAAATCTTTGGAAATAATAAACAACTGAAAACATGAAAATTGTAACTATTTTCCTAATATATTACTTTGAACACCTAACTGCTTGAAGTAGGAAGTAGGACGTAAGGAAAGAGGCACGTAGAATTTACGAAAATAAATATTAAGTAATTTTCTATCTCATTCACTTCAAACTACCCCACTCCCCTCTTCCTCAATAATGATACCTTACCTCTGCAATTTATCCCTCCAAACTTACTACCAACCTCTATGACACCCCTAACAATATAACCCTCCACTCCCTCCAACCCTGCACTTCTTCCACTTCATCCCCTTAACACCTCCCATGAACCCCAGTGTGCACTCACTATAAGTTAACCTATCTACCTTCACCTGCTGCACCCCATCCATTTTCTGCACTGCTGCACACTCCTCTAATTATCTCTCTTCCCAAAATGGCCTGTCCAACATCATCAAGTCTATGAATGAAAGCACCTCCTCCCTTGATCTAATCCTATCACAACTGTAACAGGTCGCCACAGATGACAGTACACTACCTTGACTTATAAGCTCAAATAAGATTCAGGGGTAGCTGGCCTGGAGGCATGGAGGGTGGAGGCACTGGGCGCCTTACCTCCTGTCATGCCAGCGAGTGGGGTTCAGGAACAGACCTTGGTTATTCAGGGGCTGGTTGGGTTGGGAGGGAGGACTGAACATCCATAGGACAGCTCTCCTCTTTTGGGGAGGAGGTACTGCATATCCCACAGTTTGCCTGCCACCTAGAAGTATCTAGGTGGCAGTACCTTGGGACTGCAAGGAAGGGGGGACCCTACATCTGCACATCGGGGTGTCTCTGTGGAGGCAGAGCATGCACAGTGTGTCACTGCATGCACATGGGCCCCAATGGGAAAAAGACAAGGAAAAAAACTCTGACTGCAGCGTGGTGGTGGCCTGGTCTCTCGCTGGCCCTCCTCTGACGACTGGGCGCCTCCAGCCATGGTCCTGTGACGAGTCCCAATGGAGCAGGTAAGTTCCAGAGAAGTCCGGTGTCAGGTGATGGAACAGGGAATACTGGTCCAGTTGGAGGCTGGTCAGAGTGCCTGGGAGATAAACGCATAGTGGGGGGGGGGGGAAGGTTTAGGGGTTTGGGGACTAACTACCTAAAGATGTAGATGAAATAAGTTGCCTCTACCCAAGGCAATATTAAGTGGGCTAGGTAATACCCTAGTGCTCTGCCTGGGAAGCAGCACAAACGCACTGTGATATCCACTGTCACAATCCACCCAACTCCCGCACAAGTCAATCAACAGCCTGAATAAATATAAAGCATGACACTCTACTAAGAATTTGCACATAACTCAAACTTGCAAACAAGTAAAAACAGGCTACTCTCCTGTAACAGTAGTTCTAGGAGTGGTATATGTTGTTCATCCACACTCTTTGGCATGTTCCCTTCCACTGTAAATCTCACCAGAAGTCTTCAAGCTGGCTCCTCCCACCAACCTGGGTGGTATATACCTCAGCTCCACTCCATGATGCCAGATCTTAGCCTGCTGGAAGCCAGGTTGTGGCACCACAGCCGGGAGGTCTAGTGGGTCTGTGAGGATGAGCAACATATGCCACCCCTAGAACTACTGTTACAGGTGAGTAACCTATTTTCTAGAGTGTGAATATGTTGTTTATCCACACTCTTTGGCAGACTCCTAGCAGCTCTCTGGGAGGAGGGAGGCAAGGTACACACCCTACTTAGGGAACGGAGATTGAGAACTGATGCCCCAAAACCAGCATCCCGGTGACTCAAGGTTGATGTGGTAGTGGGTGATGAAGGTGTTTGCTGACTCCAGGCAGCAGCCCGACAGATTTCCTGGATAGGGATGTCCCTGGAAGCAGCCACCAATGCAGCAGTATGGCAGGCAGAAATTAGCTCATATCCCTCTGGGAGGCTCCTTGCCCGCTAACTCGTAGCACAGACCTATGCATGATGTGATCCATCTTGCAGTAGTCCATTTGGCTGCAGGTCTGCCACAAGTGGCTTCAGTGTAGGTGACAAACAGCTGGCTAACCTCTCCCCAAATTTCTGCTGTCCTCTCCTTGTAATAGGAAAGAGCATGTCTCAGGTCCAAAGTGTGGAGCCTGTACCGGCCTCCGAGGGTGTAATTAGGGTAGTACACCAGCAGAGTTAACACCTGGTTAAGGTGAAACTCTGACACCACCTTCAGAAGGAATTTTGGGTGGGGGCATAGGACAACCTTGTCCCTGTGGAAGACTAGATAAGGGGAGTCCACCGAAAGTGCCTGGAGCTCCCCTGTCCTTCTGGCAGATGTGATAGCCACAAGGAAGGCCATCTTCCATGACAAGTGTGACAACTCACACTTGTGCATTGGTTCGAATGAATTGCCCATGAACCTTGCCAGTATCAGCAGTAGATTCCATGGAGGTGGAGGTTCATGCACCAGAGAGGATATGTGATCGAGGCCTTTGAAAAAGCGCCCAACCACTGTCTCCTGCACCACCGGCTGCCGATCTAGCCCACCTGGTAAGCAGAGATGGTTACCAGGTGCACCCTAAGGTCGAAGACCATAAACCCCCTTTGCAGAGAGACCAAAGGTAGTCAAGAATGGTAGCCACTGAACAGGACAAAGGGTCCATGCCCTTGCCCTGATACCAAATGGAAAACCTTTTCCAATTGAAGGCATAACATTTCCAGGATGATTCCTTTCTGGATGCTTCCACCCTGGTGTAGACATCTTTGGAAAGACCCAAAGCCTGGAACTCTAGCTGCGCAGGTACCAGGCTGTGAGGTGCAGGGATTGAAGGTCCAGATGGCATACCTTCCCCTGGTTGAGTGATACTAGGTCTGGGCATGCTGGAAGCCACTCCGGGTGCCTGCAGCTGAGGCTGAGGAGATCTGGATACCAGAACTGATGCAGCCAGTCTGGGGCTACCAGGATCACCTTCGCCTTGTCCCTCCTCACCTTGAAGAGCATCTTGTGGATCAAGGAAAATGGAGGAAAGGCATAGAGGAGGCCTGGGGTCCATGGCCTTGAGAAGGCATCCCCCTGCAGCGAGCCCTGCTGGGGGGGGTGGGCATGAAACAGCCTCAGCTTGGTGTTTTCCCTGGAGGCAAACAGGTCCACCATCAGTTTGCCCCAGTGAGAGAACAGACTGTAAGCTAACTTTGGATAGAGAGACCACTCATGTGATGTCTGGCCTAAGCGGCTGAGAGCTTCTGCCAGATGGTTCAAGGCTTCTGCCACATGGATGGCTAGATCATCTGCCTCTAATTGGCTCATGAGGGTCCAGATGCGGAGCGCCTCCTTGCACAGCAGACAAGAGTATGTGCTGCCCTGTTTGTTGAGGCAGTATATGGTCATGGTATTGTCCATCTGGACTTGAACCACTTGACCCTGGAGCTGAGGAGCGAAAGCTGACAGTGCCAGTCTGACCGCTCTGTGCTCCAACAGGTTGATGTGGCATAGGAACTCCTCAAGGGTCCAGAGCCCATGGGCCCTTTCGTCCTCCATGTGGGCTCCCCAGCCCATGAGATAGGCATCGATCATGAGGACGACTGTCAGCTTGGGACAGACAAACGGGATCCCTTCCTGCAACTGGTTTGGGGTGGTCCACCATTGGAGCGCATCCCACATCTTCTGGGTTACAGTGATCAGCTGGTCAAAATGACAGTGGCGCTGAGTCCACTGGGCGGCCAGCTCCCATTGGAGGGGGTGCATGTGCAACCTGGCCCAATGGACCCTGAGGTACACGCCGCCATGTAACCCAGAAGGCATAGTAAGTCCCTGGCAGGGCACAACTGCCCAACCAGAAATGACTGGGCAAACGAGGAAAGAATCTCCGCCTGTCCACTGGGAGCCGAGCTCTGGCTTGACAAGAGTCGGGCTCTGCCTGAGTGAAGCCCATCACCTGAGAAGGCATGAGTTCCAACTTGGCCACGCTTGATCAGGAGGCCGAGTTGAGAGCAGGTCTGGAGGGCCAGGTCCCTGGACCTCTCCACCTCCTGTTGGGTGGAACCTGCTAGGAGCTAATCGTCGAGGTAAGGGTAAATCCTGACCCCCCCCTTTGACGCCTGAGATGGGCTGCCACCACTGCATTGCATTTGGTGAAGACCCGTGGGGCTGATGACAGGCCAAACGGCACGGCTCGGAACTCGTACAGGGTCCCTTCGACCCTGATGTGGAGGAACCGCTGATGGGACGGATGGATTGGGACGTGAAAGAACATGTCCTGCAGATCCAGTGAACAGAACCACATGTTTTGCTCCAAGGATGGTATGATCAGGGACAGAGTGACCAACTGAAGGGTGCGTGACCTGAGATATTGATTCAGGTCATGCAGATCTAGAATGGGGTGCCAGCCCCCAGTCTGCTTGGGCACCAGGAAGTACCTGGAGACAAAGCCTGGGTCTGTGAGGATCCACCACTGAGCTACTGCCTCCTTGAGGAGGAGCTGAGTGATGTTGTCTCTGAGAGCTGACTGGGTCTGAGGGATACTCTTCTCCCGAGGGCACAGGCTCAGCTTGGAGGGTACTGCTCAAATTCCAGAGGCAGTCCCTGACCGACCACTTCGAGAACCCATCTATCCAAAGTCACAATGGACAAGGCAGAAAGGAAGCCGGTGAGACCCCACATGGAAGGACCCAGAGCTGAGGTGACGGGAGGGGTTGACAGCCCGTCCTGTCACTGAGCAGGCTTGGAGGAGGAGCTCAAGGACCTGAACCTCGGCCTCCTTTACAAGCCTGTTGGGGTCCAGGCTTGGTCGAGGCACCAAGCTTAAGCCTGCTGCTGATGCTGTTGTCCACCTTGAAAGGAGGACTGCTGGCGCAGGGGAAGAATGCCGAAAAGGCTTCTTCTTTTTCTTCTGCTGGTTCTTGCCTGAAGAACTCTTGGCAGAAGTAGCATCCAGGATGGCACTGGACTGCTGAATGCGCTGAAGGTATCCGGCCACTCCTGGTCCAAACAGGTTGGTCCCAAGGAAGGGCACATCGGCTAGTTTGTGCTGGATAACCACCGGAAAGGAGGAGAGCCTCAGCCAAGCCCTGCAATGAAAGGCAACTGCAGCAGCCATCGAGCGGGCACAAGAATCCCCAATGTCAAGGGCCATCTGAAGCTGCTGTTTGGCAACAGCTTGACCCTGATCCCAGACCTGCTTGACTGTGGTCTGCATGTCCATGGGGAGATGTGGGAGGACTTCATCTAATGACCCTAGAAGGGTGTGAGAGAAGTGTGCCATGATGATGGCCAAACTTGCCTGACGAAGGCCCAAGGAGGAAGCCACATAGACCTTCCTGGCTGAATGGTCCAGAAGCTTTGACTCTCCATCAGGAGGTCGGTCAGTGTTGGCAGAAAGTACAGTTACGTAAGAACTTACCGTAACAGCAGATCTTCGAGAATAGCTCTTGCAGCAGGTTACACCATTAGGACTGAAGCCATCAGGCGTCAGGACCCTCCGGAAATTTTCTAGCTAGCAGTCTTCAGCGGAGACCGCCTCCGACGTCGGTCCCGCCCCCGACGTCAGGCGTAGTACATAAGGAGGCGGTCCCACCAGAATCCCCAGTTCTCCCGCCGGAGACTCCCGGCCACTGGATGACATCAGAAGAGGAGACCGAGGATCCGCCATCAGATGGCCAAGACTAAAGAACGAATCATCCCATCCTAGCAGATGGATGTTAGGCAATAACCTACCTCCTCTAAGGGGGAATGGTGGGCGGGAAGGTACCTGCTGCAAGAGCTATTCTCGAAGAGCTACTGTTACGGTAAGTTCTTACGTAACTGTACTACCTTCCTCGAGATACAGCTCTTGCAGCAGGTTACACCATTAGGACTGATTCCCAAGCAATGGCAACACTCTAAAGCCATCGGGAGGAGGGAGAACAGAGAATATCACCCTGCTCGAGCCTAGGACAGAAGTCTCTGAAGGACGGCTAGGCTGAAACCGGCCCTTCGCCTTGAGGCGATGTCTAGGCTGTAGTGCCTAATCAAGGTATGCACCGAGCTCCAGGTGGCTGCAGCACAAATAGTTGAAGTGGAAACATTCTTCAGCGCTGCAAAGGAGGTGGCCACTCCTCTGGTAGAATGGCCCTTGATCGTGCCTGGCAAGGGTTTGCCGCGCTTGTCATAACAGAAAGCGATACATTGAATGAGCCAACGCAAAAGGGTCTGTTTCAAAACAGGGGCCCCTTTCATCCTCTCAGCAAAGGATACAAACAGCTGATCTGCTTTTCGGTACTGCTTGGTTCTGGTCAGGTAATATCTGAGACACCTGTGCACATCCAGGGTGTGAAGCAGTGCTTCTCCTCGATTGGTGTACTTGGGAAAGTACACTGGTAAGTCGATATCCTGATTAAGGGTGGGCTGAAACCACCTTAGGCAGAAACTTAGGATTTGCCTCAGGACACCCTGTCCTGGTGAAAACTAAATAGGGCTCTTTGCACATGAGCGCATGTAATTTGGAGATTCTTCTCGCCGAAGTAACTGCAACTAAAAACAAAGTTTTCCACAACAGAAAACGTAGCTTGCAATCTGCGGCTGGTTCAAAAGGTGGCAGCGTAAGCTGCTCCAGGACGAAGAGCAAGTTCCAAGGAGGAACCGGATCCCTAATAGGCAGCCTAAGGTGGAGGACCCCCCTTAAAAAGGCATGAGTAGCATCTAATTGAGCCACCATACGATAGCCTATGGGGGCATGATAAGCTGAGATTGCACAAAGGTGCACCTTGATCGAAGAGTAAGCTAGCCCAGCTTGAAAAGGAAGCAGGTACTCCAGAACCAGCTTCTCAAGGACAGTCTAAGAGGCGAGAAACCGCGCGTTTGAGCCCCTGGTAAAACCTCATGGCATATGTTGCATATGCTAGTTGGTTTTCTAGCGGCAGAAAGAACATCTGCCACCTTCTCAGAGAGCCCGTGCCACATCATGGTTATGTCTCTAGGAGCCAGGCATGTAGGTTCAATGAATGTAAGTCCGGGTGGACTAATGAACCCTCCTCCTGAGACAACAGGTGGAAGCTGATTGGCAAAGGAAGCCAGCGGGAACCAGATTTGCCTGGGCCAGAAAGGCGGTATCAGGATAAGCGTTGCGTGCTCCCTGCGAAGTTTGAGAAGAACTCTCTGGATCAACGGGAAAGGAGGGAAGGCATAGAGGAATCTGCCTGCCCAGGAGAGGGACAACGCATCTTGCCAGAAAACACCAGGCCCTGGATCTAACGAGCAAAAATTGGACAGTTTTGCATTGGATGGGGACGCGAATAGATCTAAGTCTGGAGTGCCCCATCTGTGGAACAGATCCTCTGCCACCTGCTGTAGAAGTTCCCACTCATGGACTCTGGCCTGGGAACGACTCAGGCTGTCTGCGATGGTGTTGTCCACCCCGGGGACGTGAACTGCAACAAGGTTTGCGCCGTGTCAAATTACCCATTCCCACACTCTCATAGCCTCCCTGCAAAGGGGGTAAGAGTGTATGCCTCCTTGTTTGTTGAGGTAATACATCACCGCAGTGTTGTCTGTTTGCAACAAGGGAGTACTCGGTGGAATCTCCGACTGGAAGGCTTGCAGGGCATAAAGGACCGCCCTCATCTCCAATATATTGATATGGAGATGAGATTCCTGGGTAGTCCATGTTCCCTGAGACCTCACCCTGCTCAAATGCGCTCCCCACCCCAGCCCTGAGATGTCTGTGGAGAGAGTTATCACTGGGGATGGCGCTGTGAAGGGAACCCCAAGGGAGAGGGTTCCCGGATCTAGCCACCATTGCCAGTCCCAAACCACGGCCTTCGTGATTCTGACTGGATGCTGCAGATGGTCTTGTCTTTGGTCCCATTGCACCCTTAACATCCACTGGGTTACCCGCATGTGGAGTCTTGCCATCGGGACTGTAGGAATGGCCGCAGCCATGCGCCTGAGCAATAGGGATGTGCAGGTAAGCATCCTGCATGTCCAGGGACGCCAAGAAAGCAACCTTCTTCAGCATGGGGATTAGCCTGAAGGGTCACCATGTGGAAGCACTTGTAGACAAATCGACAGATTGAGGTCGCTGAGGTCCAAGATTGGACGGAGGTCCCCTGTTTTCTTTGGAACCAGGAAGAAGTGCGAATAGTATCCTGCTCCTCTCTGGTTCCCTGGAACGTGCTCCAAAGCTTCCTTCTCTAGAAGCGTGAGCACTTCCTGCTGTATAAGCAGGGCATGCTGACCAGTAGCGGGAAAGCAGAGGAGGCCTTGTGGGCGGGTTGTCTACAAATTCTATATAATGGCCTTTTGACCAACTGTAGCACCAACCGGTCGGTGGTGATCGACCGCCACCATGGCAGGTGATCCGCGATGCGACCCCCGACCTTCATTTCCTGTTGATCCTGAGGAGGGGCAGGGGCCGGGAAGGAGTCATGCTGTGGTAGCATTGGGTCCTGCAAGCTGGGCCGACTTTGTGGCTCATTGGCCTCTACCTGAGGATGTCTTGGCCTGGGCCTTCCGGGTGAAGGAGCCCCTCTGTTGCTGGCCGGAACGGGGTTGTTGCCTTTCGATCTGGCTGCGAAAGTGACTCTGGTTCCTGTGAAAGGAACTAAGCCGAGACCTGTACATAGTGTGGACAGATCTAATTGCCTTCCCGGCTTCCTGCAATTTGGTGATCACCTTCTCCGAGGCTTCACCAAACAGAACTTCGCCATGATAAGGGGCGTCCATGATGTTCTTCAGGACGTCCAGGGTAAAACTGGAGACACAAAGCCATGAGTGTCTCTGGAGACACACGCCTGAGGCTGCAGCTCTGGCCGAAGAGTCCGCAAAGTCGTAAGTGGCTCTAAGTACCTGGGTCCCCACGTCCGAACCTGTACGGAGGAGTTGTAAGAGCTCCTCCTTCTGGCCACCGTCTGGCAATTTTTCAACTAGGTCCTGTCCCTGTTCCCACAATGCATTCTGAAACTGAACCATGTGGGTAAGGTAATTTAAGGACCTAATGGCGCAGGTCGCGGCACCGACATGCGCCTGCCCAGGACGTCCAACTGCTTGGACTCCGGGTCCGGTGGCTGTGTGCTCAAGTGCTGCGGTTTCTGAGACCAGTCATGTTAGGCTGTGATGACCAGGGAGTCGGCCAGAGGATGGTTCGCCAGGTACTGGTCCTCTCTTGGAGCCTTGTACAGGTGGTCAGCTTTCTTCGGCATTGCCGGAGTCGAATGTGGATGCTTCCATGCCCCTTTAGTGACATCCATGAAGGTGTCCACCAAGGGTGTCACTACCACAGGCTTGGGGTCTTTTTGCCGAAGGGCAAGGCGTAGTCTCTCTCGGGGTCCAGCTCTTCAGCGTCCCACCACATGTTCTCCTGGATATGCCTCATTATCTCGGCAAATGAGGGGTCATCCAGAGGGGACCTGGGAAGGTCGCGTGGCTCCGGAGAAGGAACGCTGATTGGAGAAGGAGATCTGGAGCACACAGAGGTGTCAGATCTGGAGTCCTCTGCGGACGGGGTATACCGACGCCTTCTGGGTCTCTTGGGGCTGGGTGACCCTGAAGTGGATCTTGACGGAGGCCTTCTAGGAGGGGATGCTGGCTCCTTGGGGGTCGATGCTCATCCTGCTGACGCCCTAGGTGGAGGAGGGGTGCAGGCGCAGAGGGGCAGGGTGTAGGAGGAGGAGGTTGCGTGGTGACCACATCCTTCTTGATAGTGTCCCACCAGCAGGTGAAGAGCTCCTTCACTTCTGCCAGATTTGAGCCCGACGGACGGACCGGGCGCTGGTGGCCTGTTCTCGGGGGCGGGTGTCGGGTCCCCGGGGGTCTCTGGTTCCGGAGAGGGTTCCCGTGGGAGCTCGACAGGTCCGGAGTCGCCCGCCTGGTCTTCGGGCTGGGTAGACTCCTCCTCTGACAACGCCTCCCGCCGATGTCGGTAGGCAGTGGGGTGGTCCTCCTTTCTTGTAGCCGACGCCGTCCCCCACCGGCATCCTTGGGTGTGAATGCCTGACCGGCGACAGGTGATGGACAGTCGCCAGTTCCTTGGAGTGCCTATGTACCTTGGCAGACATCAAGTGGGCCGACGCTGGGTCCGGACGTCCGCTTTTGAGGGAGGTCAGTAGCTCCTTAGTCTTGTGCTGGGGTGGCAGCGGTTGGGAGACAGACCTGACCTGTCGGATGCCGGATGATGGGAGGAAGACTTGTGGCGCTCTCCAGACCTGGACGAGGCCTTAGCCATAGAGGAAGATGCAGGCCTGGAGGTCTTGACAGGCTGCAGAGAGGAGGAACCACTAGCCAATTTGACAAGAACCGGGGGATGGAGGAAGGGTCTCGATCCATTGCCTTGAGTTTCTCCTCGAGGAGGAAAGCTTGGAGGGCCTTCTGGCGGCGGATCCTCATATGGCTATTAAAGCCCTGGCAGAAGGAGCAGGCCTGGGTGTCATGGTCTGGGCCCAGACAGCGGATGCAGGCCGAGTGAGGATCCTTAAAGGGAATCTGTTTGCCGCAGGCACACTTCAATGAATGGCCCCCAAGGAAGTTGGAGAGGACATTCAGATGAAACTGGCTGAAAAGAACTGTTGAAATTCTCCTGGTCATCGTGTGCTAGAAACAGACCGAGGCCCGATGCTGTGAAGTCACGGCGGAAAAGAACTGGGGATTCTGGCTGGACCACCTCCTTATGTACCACGCCTGACGCCGGGGCGGACCGACGGCCCGATGGTCCCGCTTGAAGACTGCTATGAAATTTCCTCGCGGGGTCCTGATGCCTGCCAGCTTCCAGTCCTAATGGTGTAACCTGCTGCAAGAGCTGTATCTCGAAGAAGATCTGCCAGTATGCCTGAACACAGAGGTGGTCATCAGGCTCTCGGCCAAAGGGTGTTCTATGAACCCGCGCTAGGGACCCGATGGGCACCACGTGCTGCCGGAGCCATGCAGGCCGACGGAGCCGGACAAGAGGCAGGATGCTGCTAAAGTTCAAGGGCCGGGCCGACAATAGCCTCAGCCACAGGAAAGGCCTCTGTCTAGGGTATCCCCTCTCTTAAGGATGTCCGTAAGAGGGTACTCCACCTTTTTCTGGATTGGCTCCAGGGACATCTCCGTAGATTCAGAGATGAGGCGAAGGATCCCTTGAAAAAAATGAGAGACCTTCCTCTGTCTCCAGGCCAACGGTCAATTCATCATCACCTAGATGTGAGCGGAAGCGGTGACTTCTGAATCCGGATATAACGACCTACCACCCAGGTCTACCGACTCGCCCAGGGCGGTCCAGGAGTGACCGTGACCATTCATCGCCGAGGAAGCCCAGTGTCTGGTCTGTCTTCCTTGGAAGGTCCTCCCACAGGCTGTTTGGGCAGTGGTTCCACCACAGTTGGTGGAGAGGCGATTTTGGGCCAAACAGGTGGTTTTGCCAGCTCTGCGGGTTGAGGAACCAATTTAATTGGCTCTGAAGGAGTTGGCTTCATCCTAGGAGGTGAAAGCCAGGTAATGTTGGGTGTAGAATCTGGAGTGGGCTTGTGCCCAGTCAAAATTAGCTGTTGCCACATGAGGTCCTCGTAGCGTCAATGGAGTTTCCTCAGGAGCCTCTCCTCATCCGAGGAGGATGAGGACAACCGATGGCGTCGCCTCTTTTTAGAGCATTTATGGCCCTTCCTTGGCCTGTCAGACGAGGAGGTCCGAGACCTCGACTGAGATCGGGTGGGCCAACTTGGTCGCTCGGGAGACACCTATGGGATCGGTGATTTCCCAGGATCAGGGACCACTTCTTTGACTGGAGTCTCTGCAGGCTGTGTCTCGTCATCTGGAAAGACCAGATTAGGGGTTCAATTGAGGAATAGTCGACTGGAGTGGCGATATCAGATCGATAGGATCGATCATGATTTCGACCTTGTTGACAGATAATTCAGTCGACTGACCAGATGGCAAGGCCGAAAAGCCAGTGGCCGAAGAAGCGATCTCGACCGAAGTCGAGAACACACGCCTCTGGGACTGAGATCTCTCCCACTCCCAAGAATGTCTCCATCGAGATGAAGACGCTCACGAGTCCTTCTCCCATTTTTGGGATCGAGAGAAGTGTGAGCCCGCAGGCGCCTCTCCCTTGGTCGGGAAAGACTGGCACAACTTTCGGAAGGAACCCGAGAAAGTGGAGCTGAGGTTGAGCAGAGCGAAGAAGCTCCGAAAGACTGAGCAGCACGAGCCCGGCAGATGCTTGCATGTGTTCCAATTGCTGGCGGATCCTGCAGCTGTGAAACCGCCCACTGAGCCTTCTTGAATTTCACTGGAGGTTCCTCTTCTCTGGCCTCCCAAGCTTCAGGCATGCAAGATGGTCGTTGAGGACGTTGGGATGAAAGGCGAGACACAGGTTGCATTTCGAGGTGTCATGGTCGACACCGAGGCAGTAGACGCACGCGGTGTGGAGATCGATGCATGACATTTTCCGGCTGCAAGGGCACCAATGAAATCCTGGGAAAGACTTGTCTTCCATAATCGAAGCCATGAACTTGCAATTGCTAGCGGAACAATGCGAATTTTTGGAATAACCTGAAGGTTTGAAAGCCAGGCCTACAAGATGTGTGGAGCATGAGGGAGGCAACCTGAATCTTCCAGTGGAAAAGAAGATCTGTGTCATGGGGACGGAGCCCAGGTATATACCACCCAGGTGGGTGAGAGGAGCCAGCCTTAAGACTTCCAGTGAGATTTAAAGCAGAAGGGGACATGCCAAAGAGTGTGGATGAACAACATATCCACGCTCCTAGACAGTTACTCACCGTGACAGATCATTGAGAGAGTCTCCTGTATTGTGCCATATCTCCAACAGGCGAATGACACAAAAAGATGAGAAAAGTTTCTGCAGTCCTTAGTGCGATCAAGACAGACAAACCTATTTAACAAGTGTATTGAGCAATGCACTACCTTTGTTTGCATGCTCTGGGTAATACAGAGGAAGATGTATGATATTTTTCAATGTAAAATCAGACATGACTTTTGGTGAGAAAATGAGGATTGGGCTCCAAAGATGCTAGCCCTTGGAAAATCAAATAAGGTGGCTCATGCAGCAGAGCCTGAAACTTGGAAATCTTAGAGCAGAAGTCATGGCAACCAGAAATACAGGTTACTCACCTGTAACAGGAGTTCTAGGGAAGTATATGTTGTTCATCCACACTTGTTGGCAGGTTCCTTGCTGCTTTAAATGTTGTGGAAGGTCTTCAGCTGGCTCCTCCCACTCACCCCGGTGGTAAAACCCTGGCTGTGCCCCATGATGCCAGATCTACCCGCTGGAAGCCAGGTTGGCTTCGAAGCTGGGGAGGTCAGGTGGGTCGTGTGGATGAACAAAAATACCACTCCTAGAACTCCTGTTACAGGTGAGTAACCTGTTTTTCTAAGGATGTGGATATGTTGTTCAATCCACACTGTTGGCAGACTCCTAGCATTTCTCCGGGAGGAGGGAGGCAATGCACGCACCCCCTACTTAGGGAATAAGGACTGGAGAACTGAGGTCCCAAAGCCAGCATCCCGCCGTGACTCTAGGTCAATGTGGTAATGGCAAATGAAGGTGTGTGCCGACTTCCAGGTAGCAGCCCTGTAGATTTCTTGGATAGGGATGTCCCTAGAAGCAGCCACCGAAGCAGCGGTATGGAGGGTAGAATGAGCTCTTATCCCTTTGGGAGGCTCCATGCCCACCAACCTATAGCAGAGATCTATGCAAGAGGTGACCCACATGCCTATCGTCTGCTTGGCTGCAGGTCTGCCAGGTGCGGCTTCAGCATAGGTGACAAACAGCTGGCGAACCTCTCCCCAAACTTCAGCCATTCACTCCTTATAAAAAGAGAGTGCTCTTCTAGGGTTCAAAGTATGGAGCCTATATTCAGCCTCCGAGGTGTGAATGGGGTAGAACACCGGCAGAGTCAACACCTGGTTAAGGTGAAACTCTGACACCACCTTGGAAGGAATTTTGGTGAAGGACAAACCTTGTCCCTGTGGAAGACCAGATGAGGAGACTCAATGGAAAGCACCTGGAGCTCTCCCATCCTTCTGGCTGACATGATAGCCACCAAGAAGGCGGTCTTCCATGACAGGTGAGAGATGTCACACCTGTGCATCGGTTCGAATGGCTTGCCCATGAGCTTAGCCAATATGAGCAGTAGATCCCACTGAGGTGGAGGTTCTCACACTGGAGGGGATATGTGATGAAGGCCTTTGAAAAAGTGCCCGACCACCTTCTCCTGCACCACTGACTGCTTGCCAGCCCACGCCCGGTAAACAGAGATGGCTGCCAGGTGCACCTTAAGGGTTGTTGACCGAAGCCCTAGCTGAGAAGGGGACCACAGGTAGTCCAGAATGCTAGCCAAGGGACAGGAAGAAGGGTTCACCCCTTGTCCTGACACCAAATGGAGAATCTCTTCCATTTGAAGGCATAGCATTTTCTGGTCGACTCCTTACGGGATGCCTCAACGACGTTGAGGACCTCGTCGGAAAGACCCAAGGCCTGGAACTCTAGCCGCTCAGGAACCAGGCCATCAAGTGCAGGGATTGAAGGTCTGGGTGGAGAACTTTCCCCTTGTGGACTGAGAGCAGGTCTGGGTGGGCTGGAAGCCACCTCGGGAGCCTGGAGCTGAGGCTAAGGAGATCTGGATACCAAAACTGGCAAGGCCAGTCTGAGGCTACCAGAATCACCTGCACTTTGTCCCTCTTCCCCTTGAGAAGCACCTTGTGGATCAAGAGAAATGGAGGGAAGGCGCAGAAGAGGCCCAGAGTCCACGGCCTCAAGAAGGCACCCCCATGCAGCGAGCCCTGCTGAGGGGGCGTGGGCATGAAACAGCCTCAGCTTCGCATTCTCCCTGGAGACAAACAGGTCCACCTGAGGGTAGCCCCAATGGGAGAACAGGTCTTGTACTACCTCCGGCAGGAGAGACCACTCGTGAGAAACAGTGCCTATCCAGCTGAGGGCATCGGCCAGACTGTTGGAAGCTCCTGCCACATGGATGGCTAGGAGATCCGCCTCCAGGCTGATCACGAGAGACCAGATGCGGAAAGCCTCCTTGCATAGAGACAAGGAATGCGTCCTGCCCTGACGATTGAGACAGTACATGGTCGTGGTGTTGTCCGTCTGGACCTGAACCACCTGACCCCGTATAAACGGAGCCGCAAGGCGGTGAGGGCTAGCTCAACCGCCGGGGCTCCAGCAGGTTGATGTGGCATCGAGACTCCTGAGGAGACCAGAGGCATCCGTTATAAGGATCTGCATAGGAGTTGGGGAAGAGGATGAAATGCCCTGTAATTGGTTCCACTGGTCCATCTACCACACTAGGGAATGACAGTGAGGGGACAAGATGAGCACCATTTGTTAAAGCTCATCCATCAGCTGATCCCATTGTATCCAAAAGTTCAAAGTGATATACACATACGGAGACAGGCAAAGGAACCATAATGATGGCAGCAGTCATTAGCCCCATGAGACGTAACATCATCCGGAGCTGACATACAATGACCCCTGTGTATCAGCAAGGCTTGGGCAACAAAAGCCTACACCCTATCTGCAGGCAGGAGGGCAATGCCCACCACCAGGTCCAGCACTGCACCAATATATTGGAGATGCTGACAAGGAATGAGTACGGATTTCAGTACCATTACCATAACACCCAGTTCCTTGAACAATTCTGTCACTCTGGACAGTGTGTATAGACATGGTTCCCTGGACGGGGCATTCATGAGGCAGTCATCCAGATATGGGAAGATATAAAGCCTTTCCCTCAAAAGGGCTGCTGCCACAACCACTTGCATAAGAATTTGGTAAATATCTGTGGATAAACTAAAAGGCAAGTCTCAAAACTGATAATGGCTGCCCACCAGCAAGAAGCAGAGGTGCTGCCTGTGGCACTTACAAATCTTGATAGAAAGATATTTATCCTTCATGTCCAGGGCACAAAGCCAGTCCCCTTTTATAACAGGGAAGATGGCCTGAAAAGACACCATTCAAAACTTTTTGTATTTGATGAACAGGTTCAGGTTTTTAGGCCCAGTATAGGACGTAGATCTCCTGTCCACTTGCGAACCAGGAAGTATCTTGACTAGAAATCCTTGTTCCTTTCTTGGGGAGGAACAGATTTGATAGCACACTTTTGAATGAACAATTAAACCTCCTCTATCAGAAGAGATATGTGGCCTGGAGGATAATGACAAGGAGATGGAGAGTGAAGTGGAGGGATAGACAACAACTCCAGAGCATGCCCCTTTTCTACTATTTCCAGAATCCATACATCTGCTGTGATCTCCCTCCACTTTGACAGATGAAGGGGTACCGGTCCCTCCACTTGCACCTTTGGAGACAACAGTGCAGGTGGAGGAAGTGGAAGTCATAAGGCACTACGGGAAGTGGGGAGTCTGAAGGTACCAGGACAGCAGGGTCACCGTCTTGACTGATATCTTTGGGTACCTTTGCATGGGCACTGGAGGAAGGACCACCACCACAGTTTTATGCATGGAGCTGCTGATGGGAGGCGTGGCCACCATGGGCAGCAGGCCTGTGAAATGAGCCCCTAACACACACTCCTGGTGGGTTGAGGGGTCAGAGATTTGAGTGACCTTCAAGTCATTCTGGGGGACTGAAGCTCACATAGAACATTTTCAACACCACTCCTAAACAGCCTGGAGCCTGTAAAAGGCATTCAGCACAGACTGCTGTATGTCAGTATTAAATCCAACTATCCTAAGCCAGGAATATCTCTAAAGACATATACCAGAGGCAGCAGCCCTGGCAGGAACATCATATGCAATGTTTTACAGATACTTACCAGTACCTACACTAGCCAAGATGGCTTTAAGGAATTCAGTCTTGCCAGGACCATCAAGCAGAACCTAAATGGTAGACACAGCAGATTTCCACAGACCATTCTGATATTTAATCATATATGCCTGGTGGTTTGAGATTCTTAGGTCTAAGGATGAAGAGGCATAAATTATTTTGCCCATAACATCCAGCTTCCTGGATTTCCTGGATTCTTTGTCAGGCGATAGAGTGCTCATGCGTTAAGTGCTCACGCATCTAGGGCTCTACAGTGGTCATGGGTGACCATGATAAGTACAGAATCTGTTTCAGGCTGGGAAGCATAATAAAACTTAACTGACAGAGCAACATACTGCTTATCAGCCTTTCTAGGTACTGCAGGCAAGGTATTAGGCCTATGCCAACAGCAAAGGTAGTGCCCTCTAAGGCAGGATCTATAGAAGGAATCACAATAAAAGATGCAGTGGGAACCTCCAAAAAACTCCATTAATATTTTCTTAGTGGAGTCTTCCTCCTCTACTTGAAATCCCGTGACATCCTGGCTTTGTCTGAGTAAAACCTGAAAAGAGGGATTCTCAGTAGGAGATCTGGGGGATACACCACAGAGTGCTCACTGCATGATGAGAGGGTAGAACTGGGAGGCAAACCCTCATCATAAGTATAATTGTTCCTTTTATTATCCTCCAAATCCTCCATCATATTAAGGAGATCAGGACTGATTCTGCATTGTCATCTGGGATGACAATGGAAGCAACCAAGAAAACAGTGATGGAGGCAGCAGCTATGATGGTGGAATGAAAAGGCATATTTCTGGATCCAGCTGACAACAAAGGTGCTGACCGGGGATGCCCAGTCATCAGGATAGTCATTATCCTCAATGGGAGTGATGGTAACAGGCACAGAAATACAATGGCAAGTTGCACCAGAGTGCAGGTCTCCAAAGGAGCTTAGAAACAGTTCAGAGAATGAAACCAGCACAACCTGGGAGTCAATGGCACCCTGATAAAATGCCCAGGAAAACCAATTGATGGTCGGGAAGGGGCTGTAGTCATCACCGCCAGAGCAGACGAAGACAAGGACTCCCTTCTTCAATGGAGATATCTCTCCACTACCAGCAATGCATAAGCTTTTATGCTTATGCTTGTGGTGATGGCTGGAAGAGGAGGACCTTGCAGATGACGTATCTTTGTCTTTGTCCTTAGTCCTCAATGACCTGGGCAGTGACATCATTACCAAATGCCTCAGAGTTCCCTTCCCAGAGGTGGTCAAGCAAGACAGGGAAGCCAGCTTGGAGCCTGCAGCCTTGGATTGAGCTTCCATGGCCTTAATGGTGATTGAGCCTTCTTTCAGCATCTCCTTGTGGCCTGGTTGAATCCCTGGCAGATCTTGCAGGCCCTAACATTGTGGGACAGGTATAAACAGCAAACACAAACTGTGTGGGTGTCATCCTTGTAAATCTTATAATTGCAGGTACAAAACCTTAATAATGGTTCTTTTGATGGCAACATAAAAAGATAACATTGACAGATGAAATGAAAATTTTAAAAATAACAAAATCAAAGAAGACGATGACTTTGTTTCTCTGCAGGTCCAATGAGTGGCAAATGGTGGGAGAAACAACTGAGGAGCAATGGGGCCATCCACAATTATATAGATGCCGACACTGCATGTTATCATGGCAGCCCTCTGCTAGCAAAAGTTCCGAGTTGTCCTGAAGCAGACAAATTACTATTCCAAAGGCATGGTCCAATGGAAGTCAGACAGTATAACATGGTGGTTAAGAGAACTGAGCTGCAAACCTGTAGACCTAGGTTTGAATCCCACAGCCATCACTTGCATACTATGTGACCCAATGCAAGCCACTTAACGTCCTTGTGCTCCCAGATCGCAACTGGAAACAAGCTTCAGCTTAAAATGTCAGGTCAGTTAAACCACTGCTGCACAGTATTAATGTCTGAGTAATCTTTATTCCACAGCATGGTT
Source organism: Neoceratodus forsteri (assembly GCA_016271365.2). NCBI lineage: Eukaryota > Metazoa > Chordata > Ceratodontiformes > Ceratodontidae > Neoceratodus > Neoceratodus forsteri. Next base: position 1,073,348,248 of record CM057450.1, read on the forward strand.
TTTAGTCTTTGTTTTCCATGTTGTTTTGGAAACCGCAGCAATATCATGCAGAAGTACGCCGAGTGTTACTATTTTTTTCCAGAATAAATCCCCAAACACACTGAACTTTCCGACTCCTGCCTTCCCCCCAAAGCTAATAATTAAGCAATAAACTACAAGAGAGTGTGGGTTATAGGTGGATTTACCACGGTTGGCATGGTTTGGCCATGAGGCCATAGGCCGAGTGGTCAAATCCGCGTCAGCCGTGGTAAATCCACCCATTATCCACACTCCTTGAGTGGTTTATTGCAATTACATCTTGGCTCCTTTTATTTTTGTAAAGAAATACAGAAAAATGTTTTATTTTTCCATTTTAAAATGTTTTTCTTTAGTTTGTTGTTGTGTGACATTTGTGCTGCTATAGCGGTAGCAGGGTGCTGTCGCCGATGTGTGATTCTGTTTTTGTGACGGGGGCACATGCTATAGAATGCAGTCGCCACAACATGAAACACTGCTTTCTCAGACCCGTTCTGGTTTTGGGATGGACAGATAACTTTTTTGTGTGTGTGTGGTCTGTTTCGGTTGCTTGGAGATAGCACAAGGAGAAATGATGTGGAGTGGCAACAGTCACACATTTCTATTAAGGCTGCTTCCAGCAGCAGCATCAAGGAGTCGGCAGTACCAAGGAGTCAGGTAACATTGTCATTGAACTGTGGAGCGGTAGTTTACATCGGGAGAAGCAGTCTTTAAAAAAAGTTTTTATGCACAGTAGCCACGAGAGAGTCTTTTAGGCCGCTCATTCAGTATCGTGTTTTTTTTTTTTTAAACTCCCACTTTACCATCGCAGTTTAGTGGGAGCCAATATGGTGGATTCAAGAGATGATTTTTGGGGGTCAGATGAATTCATGTACTACGGCTGACTGGCACCTTTGCCATGGGTACATCGTAGGATTCACCATGGCAGAAAGGTGCCAGCTAGCCAATCACAGTAGAGAATTTTAGTTCGGTTTTACTGTCCATGGTATAATAATAATTATACACTGGAAAGAAAGTTTCCAGGACTCTGGTTGTCTGTCTGTACCTACCTCAGGGAGATTATCTGAGCACAACCTCACAGCATCAAATTCAAACACACAGATGACTAAATAACAAGCCACAGTCTCTCTAACCAAAAGAGTTTGAAGACTTACAATTGTAGTACAAAAGCTCAGTTTCAGCAGGGAACAACTGTCAGAACATCTTCTTTATAGTATGAGAACATCACCTTTATAGTATCAGTTTTACAGTTTATTTTTTAATGAGGAAACACACCACATACAAATGCACTGCATCATGGGTATGCAAATACCCACTTGCCTGGTATTGCATAAGACAATTGATTATTTGCATACCCATGATTTAGTGCTCTAACATGGGGAGTGTTTCCTCAAAAGAAAAAATTAAATTAAAATAGAAAACTGTACAACTGATACTATAAAATAGATGTCCCTACACATAAAAGGGATGCTCCAACACTTGTTCTCTGCTTAATAGCCATCTACATGTGGTCATTTGTGTCCCCACAATATTAATCAATAACAGCCACTGTATAGTAGCAATAATGCACACCAGAGTGTGGGTCATGCTGGGATAACCTCACTTTTGGGGTGTTGTATGTACTCTACCTTGTGCCCAACCACCCCAGGCAAGAGGCTATCCTAGCACAACCAACACTGTGTCACGAATCGTTGCTTAAATAATTCCCTTACGCCCAGCACATTTAGCACCCTGTTTCCTTCCTTTAAGTGCACTGACAGTTATCAAATTAAATTACAGCCCCTTGTTTGTATGTTTGTTAAACTTAGCAAAGCACCTCTCCGGGCTCAGTGCATCTGCACAGTAAAACACAAGCAAAATAACAGGACAAACCAGTTGCAATAATATTTATTTATCCTGTTTCACCTACTATATACATCAAAGAAACACAGCAGCATTCAAGTTAAGTAGCTCTAGTTAAACTACTCAAAAGCTCTTTGGAGTAGCTGACTTTTCATTTTCTTTTGAAAGACAACACTAATCTACCAGTGCATATTTCCTCAGGGAGCAAATTCCACAAGGTAGAGGATGCAACTGAAAAGTGCCAGTTACCAGTAGACTTTAACCATGAGGAAGGCACAATCAGCAAGCCCGTCTACTGGATCACAACTCCCTACATGGAACATTGGGAATCAGGAGATCAGTGAGGTATTGGGAGCCTTCTTCACACCACTGCGTGGCAACCATCTGAATAAATGATTGTAAGAGCATGCTTATAGTATTTAAGCATCCTTCACTATTCATTTACATGGCAGCAGGTCAAGGTGGGATGAGGAAGCCTGTGCCAAGTTACCCTTTATAGAGCCTGCCACCTGGTTTAATTATTTGTCTTTACTAGGTCAGCCTATCAGGGGTGGGGATAAACTATCGTGACTGTGTGGAGGAGGAGGGCAGGAGCTGGGGGAGTTGTGGGTTGGAGGGACGGTAATTTATTATTTCTGGGAACATGGGGAAGTAGAATGGTATTTGGAAAACACAATGGGTTGGGGAGAGTGGGGATTATTGACGATATTACTGGGATCATGGGGGAGTAGGGGATGGGGTAATACCTGGGGAGTCTTTATTCTCTTTAAGTGATTCAACCACAGAGTCCACTCACATCTGGCAGTGGAACCTGCAGATGAATTATGTAAACTTCACCTGTGATGACATTTTGGCTCATTTGCAAGTTTTTGAGCGAAGTCGAAGTTTGCTGGCATTTTGCCACATCTTTGCTAGTGTAATGTTACTTTTTAACATCCATACTAACAGGAAAGGAAATAAGTGTTGACTATGAGTGCTTGGTTCAAATCCAAGCTTAGCATTATTCACTGTGTGAATTTGGACAGGTCACCTGATCATCCTTGTGTTTTACTCCTTTCAGCTGCAAGACAGAGTAGAAACAGGACCTCGCTGTAAGGGGATCCTGCATCTTAGTTGGACTATTCTGAAGAAAAATAAACTTCAAAATAAAAAAATTAAAAAAGTCTCTTATACCAGAAGTAGGAGTTTGCCATTTAGTATTTCTAGCCCTTGTTGATCTTTGTGCTAGAGTTCTAAAATGTTTTGGCAAGTCCCCAAACTCCTCAGCTCTGCTGCATTAACAAACATGTTGGCACAGTGCTGTAAGGGAACAGAATAAAACTGAGTGCAATAATGTGATCACACGAATATTGAATTTCTGGCTGCACATAGCACCTCAAACTTCTTTAGCTCCTCCTTTGCGACTGTAAAGAGGACCCCGGAGGAGTTGGGAAGGCAGCTGTTCTTTCAGAGCTCTTCAGCCAGTCTTCAAATCGAGAGTAGTCATCCAAAAACTTCTGCCATAACCTCCACGTCTCTTCAATTCTAAAGAGCAAAGCAAGACCAAGAAAAAAAAACTCCATTAAACATGCCACTCAGAAGAAATTGCATCAGAAAGTCATTGGCACTAAAATATTGTCAGTGAAAGGAAAATGGTAATTTGGGGAGCAGCTGGAACGTCAGACAGCAACTGGCTGAAACAATATCTGGCTGCTTTCCCAAACCATGACAGCATTCAGAATGAATGCACAGCAGCAACTGGTGTTGGAGAGGGCTGGACACAGCTGTCTGCTTCCAGTCCCCACCCAAGGGTCAGTTGACAAACACCATTACAGCATGCAACATCAGTGCTGTTACCCTTTCCCCCTTATACCAGCACTGCACCAAAGAATAACCAGCACAACTCAAGTGAAGCAAAATGCCTGTAACAATCATGTTCTCAGAGTGTCTCATCTTTTGTCCTACATGGTATGTCAACTTGCAGTCTGCTTTTTTACTCTGAGGATATTAAACATCATTTCATTAGCATGTGAATGCAACAACCTGTAAACAGAGTTTATGCTTGAAACAAACAACACGAAAGGGGTAATACAACTACTACGGAGAATTAGGTTCTTATTTGAAGAGCTATTAGCATCCACAAGAGCAGAGAGAAAACGGTATTAATTTTTAAAAGCTGTTGCTTTTTTATTTCTGAAGTAAATTTTAATTCTTTTTCTTTTTACTAAACATCAGGTTTTCTACCTATCAGTATCTGTGATATATACAACCACACTCTCCCTGTAGCAGACATTATCTTGTGCCTCATCAGCAAAGTGACCTCAGTCATTGTGGTATCTGGCAAAAGGTGAGTGGCTGCTCTTGGTCACTTGTGATGCGGCAGTCAGGGAGGTCTTAGTCCTGCTGAGGTATGAAGGGCAATGCAACTAGATATGCAAACCTCCAGGTAGGTACCGCTCCACAAACCGCACCTAGTACTGTCAGGTAGAAAATCCCCTAATTACCAAAAGGAAAACAAGATTACTTCCGATACCAAAAGCAGCAGAGATTACTTTTAAAAGTTAATGATCATTTCAGGCAGTGTACTGGCTCTTAAAAATTGCCTGGAAGTTGCATGTTTTATGAGATTTGTTCACTCATGCAACACCTACAGAAACAACATTTTTCTGAATACTGAAGTGTTTGCTGTGTATGTTCCTACTGCGGATTCTTTTCAAATGAAAAAATACTTTTCCTCTACCCCTCCAGCACATACTTCTGTCTGGCACCTTGCAGTATGTTTGACATTTTCTTTTGGATTTGTGAGGTTGTAAATGGTTATACGGTTTACCACCTTGTCACACAAACCAGGGAGAAGTATTACAAAAATCAGGGAACAATTATCAAACCAGAAACACATTAATAGGAACATCAGCTCAAGAAGTTGTTACAATCTCTGATTGACGACTCAATCCACAATTGGGCCAGCAACTAGCCCACACAGTTGTGGCCTCGATCCTCCAGTGCCATTCTACCACAGCCCCCCCCCCTACAGAACTTTGCTCAGGCACAGGGGGTGGTTCAGGGGACAGACCTGAGCCAGAAGCCAGGTTTCCAATAGGATGTCCACATCGGCCACCTAATAGATGCCCTGCTCTGCAACACCAGGGGATTGTGGGATACTACAGCCCGCCATATTCCCTTATCTCTTGTTTATAAATGTTTAAAACATACAAAAATATGCCACTGTACCCCCATGAAAATCAAGGACAGCTGAAAGGTATTCAATTGTTTTAATAAAAGGAATAAGGATATCACAAGAATGGTACTGTGAAGTTGCAAAATTCCAATCCCAGTGGATCAAGTGATTATGAGTCCACTTTCCAGCTATGATCTGTCAAGTACTAGGAAATGTCACTGTGCTATGGGAGGGCTTCCTGTGCAGAGGGCTGCAGAAATCTACAGTGATTCTCCTAAAGCATTCAAGCATGTTGGTACACTCAGGCTTTGTTTTAATCCCTATGTTTCTGCAAATCACTACACTTCCCACCTTGTTAAAAGGTCTGGTTCCCAGTGTTGTTAAAGGCACAGTGCTGTGCAGTAATGGGGAGCCACAGAGAAGGAAAAGAAGAAAAGGGACAGAAAGTAAAAAAAAGTGTGCAGAGCAAGGAAGAGGAGAGCAACAACAGAGCAGGGTGTCCAATTCTCAGGGCGTAACACTGTCCTGTTGTCCACGTTTGGTCTCCAAGACCAGATTTAATTGCCCAGCTCTTACATAATGAAAAAAGTATGACTGTTAGCCTGAGCCAAGATACAGCTCTCAGGGAAACACGTATGAGAAAGGTTTGAAGTTCCATCATAGATCAATACAGTTACAGACGACTGATGCTGGAGCCAGCTCTGTCTCTGTCAGCCAGACCATTTGTTTCCAGTTTCATGAGCCCCTTTGAGAGAGACAGCTGAAAACTATGTCTGATTCTGAGGGAGCACACTATCTGCTGTTTTAGAACTGTATTAACTTGGACACCCCAAAGATAATTCAAACACGTTCCAACAACTCAGAAAAATATGAACCTACAGAGTTAAAATCATTTCCTTGTAGTTACAGTCCCACCCCCTTTTTCCATATTGTAGGATGCGATTTGTCTTACTTACCGCTATAGCACATGGTATGAATAAACAACATATATGTAAGTGGTATCGTATTTAAATGTACATCGTACTTGCATTTTTATTCCAATGGCTCATAAAGCAGCAGTGCAACTAAAGTGGGCAAAAAAATCTGAGCCTACCTTTTTCTACTATAAAAGATTCCAGGCATCTTCCAGTTTTATTTAGTGATGCAATGTTCTAATTCCACCCAACTTTGACTATTTAAGAAATGTTTTAATTTAGTTTTTTTCTCAAGAAAAAAAAGATGGCCACCATATTTTGCATAGAAATGGCATTGTAGACCTGGCAAAGTTAGGATCTAGAAAATAATAAAAAATCATGGTGCACAGCACAGGCGGTACCTAGACGGTTACATCTGACAGGTATGCTAATGTTTGTATTAACTGTGGCTGAAACTAGCTTTTTCAGAAAAACATTCTTAGTTGCACTGCTGTTTTAATGGGACATCATTGCAGATGAGCAGTGGTTCAATGGTTGTGCCATCGTTCCTGATTTTAGTAACCAAATTAATGGAATGTAGGTGTATTTTACATCCATTAAACAACCCTGTGTTATATAGCCAGAAAAGAATGCAAAGTTTTGATGACAGAGAACTGACAGATGTGATACAGACAAGGTTTCTCACAGACATTCATTCATATCACTTCAGTTCAACACTGAACCCCAAATGACCAACTTTTTATGAGAATAGAAAGATAGATTTTTAAGCTAACCTCTCTAAACACAAACCAGATAGGTTAGTAACAAACTTTGATTGAAAACAATTAGCTGTACAGACTGCTCTAACTAGGAACTGCAACAACTTTAGTCACTACTCATGACAGACTAACGTGAACTCAAGCTTTTTATGAAATATGTGCATTTGATCTTTAAAAACAAGTTTTAGCCAGTACAAAATTAAAATTACCTACTTACTGTAATACTTGATCTTCAAGAATATCTTCACCATTAATTACCATTTTTGCATCAATGCCAGAGGCGCTAGACCCTGTGGTAGCTCAAACTTTTCTGGGGGCCAGTGATGTGGTAGGTACTGCACGTGCCACGCTGCATCTCTATGCAACTACCCACTGGTATACAGTGGCACCAGCCCCCAAACACCTCAGTACCTTTTTACTGAGGAGGTGAGCAGCATGAACCTAACGAGTAACCTGTACACTTAACCTAAGAGCATAAGATGGCTTTGGTGGCCCACGTAAGAAGGGTCTCTAAATCTAGTAAAACAGTATCTTCACAGCCCAAACCAAGCATGAAGGAGTGAGGACCCCAATACAACAATACTGGAGTGAGTCTGGGGATGGTGGGGTGGGTGGTAATCAATGCGGAAGATACTCTTGAAAGAATTACGGTTAAGTAGGTAATTTTAACATCTTCCAAGAATCAATTTCTACATTGACTCCCATTAGTGGGTCAGGGTACCAAGCTCAGAAAAAAGTCCCACAGACTAGGGGGTCCAGAGCTCAGGGCTCACTCAGGATAGTAAACCATTCAGGATTGTTCTGCCTGAAGTGGCATGTTGCCTGGCATGGACATCAAGGACACAGTGCTTGGTAAAGGTGTGCACTGTGCTTCAAGTTGCAACTCTGTTAAATTTTCCAACAGGCACAGAACATACCTCTGCCAGAAATGTGGAAACCACTCTGGTGGAGTGGGTGCAAATGCTGCCTCCAATTTAATCTCAATCATACCACTGCAGTGGTGAAGGCAATTTACAAGCCAGGCAAAAATGCACTTGCCTATAACGGGTTGTCCCTTTTAAATAGGGTCAAAACAGACAAAGAGCTATTTAGAATGAAGTCCTTAGTCCTGTCCAGGTAAACACTAATGACCCTCTCAATGTCCAGTTAATGAAGAGTTCTTTCTCCTCCATTCTGGAAGCTGGCAAAGTAAGTAGGCAGGATAATGGCAGAAACTTGGGGTGTGTGCAGATCACTACCTTATCTTTATGAAAAACCATATATGGAGAATCTGTGACCAAAGAACAGATTTCAGATACTCTGCATGCAGAGGTGATAGCAACCAGAAATGTTACTTTCCAAGTTAGAACTTCAAATCACATGTCATAGTCGAGCTCGAGGGCTTGTGTGTGAGCATGTCCAGCAGAAGGCTGAAGTGTCCGGGAGCTACTAGCTTCCTGAGGGGAGGCCTTGTGTGCAAAATGCATTTGACGAATCTCTTAAACAGCAGCAGCTACACTAGAAGGTACCCACGGGCTCATGGTATGCTGAAATAGCACGCAAGTGTAAGTTAACCATGAAATACTGCAGGCCAGCATTGGAAAGGTCTAGTAAATACTCTAGAATCTTGTTAGGCAGACATGTGAAGGGGTCCACAGAGGGATTGGAATGCCAGATGGAAAATCTTTTCTGCTTGGCTGTGTATCTTCTCATGGTGGAAAGTTTGCGAGCAACTAAAAGGATTTCATAAATCCTCTGAGATACCTTGTACCTGTTCATGTCTATCTATTTAGGGGCCAGGCCTGGAGGTAATGGGAGCATAGGCTGGGGTGGCTCAGCTGACCCTTGATCAACAAGCCTGTCCTGAGTGACAGAATCCTCAGTTTGCGGACTGCAAGTTGATTCAACAGAGGAAATCCCCTCTGCTGAGGCCAGTAGGGGGCCATTAGAATCATCTTACGCTGTTGGCCTCCAACTTGAATAGCACTCTCTAAATGACAGATATTGAGGGTATGCATACAGAAACACATTTTGCCATGCAGTCAAAGCATCCTGAAAGAAAATGACATGTTCTTTATTTCTGGAACAGAATCAAAGCAGATTATTGTTGAGTGGGGATGCAAAAAGGTCCACATCTGGGGTGCTCCACTCATCAAATAGTGATCTCACAACATCTGGGTCTAGTGACCAGTCATGAAGATTTGTCTCTGTTCAACCCAGCTGGTCTACCAGAGTTTTCTGAGCCCTTGGCAGGTATATTGCTTGGAGGAGGATCCCCTGTTCCAGGCTCTATTCCCACACTCTCATTGCATTCATGTAGCGAGGGTAAGAGTGTACTCTTCTCTGCTTGCTGATATAATACATGACAGAATTGTTGTCTGTCTGGAGGAGAACTGTCTTTTCAGCTGACCAAGTCCACTAGGGCTTTCAGACATACACAACTCCCCACATCTCCAGCACATTGATGCCAAAGTGAGTCTCAAATGGGTCCCACACACCTTGCATCTGAAGGACCTGGCAGTGAGCTACCCACACCAACAGGGAGGCATCTATGGTGAGAATCATCTCTGGCTCCAGCAGGGAGAAGGGGGAGCCCTGGAAGGGATTGTTCTCCACTGATCCTGACATTAAAGACCTCATTAGAGGTTTGATAACCTGAATGAAGTAGTTTTGAGTGTGTAACACCAGTGACCATCTTGCACTAAGCATCCACTGGGTTGTCCTCATGTGTACTCATGCTAGAGCTACTGTGAACACTTAAGAGACTATCAGGCCCAGCATGTGTTGCATGGAGCTGGCTTGTACAGTCTTTCATTCCATGATGTAGCATGCCATTTGCAGAACTGCTCATAGTCTGCTTTCTGGAAGAAAATTCCAAGCCTTGATTGTACCCAGAACAGGTCCTGAGATTTTGAGGGGTTCAGCAGGACTTTCGTGGACATTATGAACTGAGAGGCAGTTTGGATGAGCTTAAGATTAGCTAGTTGTCCACCAGGTACTGGAAGACTTGGTATCCTAGCTTTCTGATGTGCTCTGTGAGCACTGTAAAGCATTTTGTGAAGACTTGTGGCACCAAGGAAAGCCCAAAGTGGGGGAGTCTGAACTGGTGGTGTTGCCCCCTGTGCACGAAATAGAAGGCATTTGTAGTAGCTGTGGTGCATCAATATGTGTGGTATGCAATCTGCATATCCAGAGATGTTAGCCAGTCCTGTTGCTTCAAGTCGGGTAGCAAGGAGCCGAGAGAAATAATTCTGAATTTTTCTGGAGCCATGAATTTGTTCATATTTCTGAGGCCAAGAATGGGGGCACATGCCCATCAATTTCTCCAGTAGGAAGTAGTACCCAAGAAGCCTAACCTTCATTCTGACGCTAGCACTATTTCTACTGCCCTACTGTTCAGAAGGCCCAAAATCTACGATGCCAGAAACATCAAATCTGACAACAGATAAGGGTCGCTTGGCCCACCCAGTCTACCAATATTCTTCTTTTTTTAAACCTTCATTTTCGCTGTAGACCCAGTTTATCTACAAAGCTGTTTTTCCCTACCCTTATTTACCACTGTGATTCCCTTTGTGCCGATTCCATGCATTTTGAACCATGCCACTGTTTTCATTCTGACTACCTCAGTTAGAAGGCTGTTCCATGAATCTACTACTCTTTCTGTTAAGAAGTGTTTCTCACACTCTCTGGAACCTCCCCATCCCAACAGCTTCAGAGCATGTCCCCTTGTTCTAAAGTACCTTTTATTTGAATCGTACTCCTTCCTGTACTTTTATTAACCCCTGAGGTATTTAAAGGTCTCTATCATATCCCCTCCTCTTGGGTGTACATATTGAACTCCTTTAGCCTCTCTTTGTAGGGCTTATGATACGGACCCTGCACCATTTTAGTAGCCTCTTCTGACTACTTCCACTCTGTCTGTGTCCTTCCTGAGATGCAGTCTCCAGAATTGGACACAGTATTCAAGGTGGAGTCTTACTAGTGATCTATACAAGCACAACACTACCTCCCTTTTTCTGCTAGTGATACCCTTTCCTATGCACCCCAACATCCCACCAGCCCTCCCAATTGCCTTGTCACACTGCCTGGTTACCATTAGGTCATCTGATATGATTACCCCATGTCTCTTTTCCTGCTTGGTCATTGTATCACTCCACCCATTTTGTACACCACCCCAAACTTTTGCAGATGATACAGTTCTCACGTGAGTCGCCTAACACCTGACGCTGCCTGCAATGACCTACAGTCAGAATTCAAACTTTTGCAAAGCCAACTCCTCCAAAATAAGCTACCCTTAATGCCAAAAACTAAAGCGATGGTCCTCTCCCTTTTATCCAGACAGCTGACCCTGTGTCCAGTGGGACAGTTCCCCAAATTACCACAGTTCTAGGTGAAAAACTAGAATTTGTTACAAAATTCAAGTATCTGGGAATTTGGATAGACCAAAGACTCTCCTTCATTGAACATATCGAGGACTTGCTAAAATGACTTCGGCAAAGGCTTGGATTGTTTTCTAGAATCAACCAATTTCTCACCAGAGATGCCAAGAAACAACTGGTCCAATCCATTTTCCCATCATTGGTTGATTATGCTGACTTCCTCTACAGCCAATGCCCCAACTCTTACATGGCTAAACTGGACACACTCTACCATCGAGCACTGAGGTTTATAATGGGACTCCCCTTCGACATGCATCACTGCACCCTATATGTGGCAGTGGGGTGGACATCACTAAAGTTCAGGTGCCACAAACGCCGCCTCTGGACCTATAGAGCCATCTCTAGTAAGCTGCCTTACTATATCTTCTGCTGTCTTCCTGAGTATAATTGGGAAATACGCCTTAAGAAGTTACTCAGCTATTACACTTAAAGTACCCAAAGCAAAATCCCGCTTTGGCAGGGCAGCCATAAGCTTCATGCTACCTACCTTATGGAACGATCTACAAAAAACCCTCAAATTAAGCACTCTAATCGGTATAAATGCCTTCAAGATGCTTTATTTCCATACAATCAGAGAAGTATGTAACTGCTTCACCCACTCAGACCCAGTACCGGTGTCTGCACTGGTATATAGCCACGCCTAGACCCAATTTTAAGTACTGACCCCCCAGCTTGCTCCTCACCAGCCTAATTGTTCTATCTCACTTATCCCCCTGTTTTATCAACACTAGGCCCATCCAGCCCCTTATTTTTCCTTTCCCAACCTCAGATAAGAGCTCACTACCCTGGGTTGTGACATCCTACCATGCCCCGTACTTTATAACATTCAATCCCAGGGCTCACAAATACTCCTTTTCTCCATCCACCATCTCTACATCCCGTTTACCAACTCCTTTCTGTGCACCGTGCCCTCCTACCCTTTCTCTCCCTACCTCCTCCTTCCCACCTATCTTCACCTCTACCTGGTGTATATTTTATTTTTTTCTTACGTTACTTCCTCCTGCAACCTTAGATAACCTGTTTTATCTTCCTATAGACACTTCTATGTATGTAAATACCATGTAATCTGTACAATATCTATATAATTCTATGTACATATGAACTTCTTTTTCTTTCTCTCTGTAAAGAGTATTATCTGTATTGCCTTGTAAATACCTGTGTTGACCTGTATATACAATTGTTCATGCTCCACCCAGGTCCATCTTGCAAATAAGCTTCTGCTCAACGATGAACGCCTGGTTAAATAAATAAATAAAGACTTGAAACTCTGATAAGTGAGCTAATAAGAGGGGTTGACGTTTGGGTCGACAGTCATGAGAGGTCTCTGTAAATTCGAGGGAGTACTCCTCTCACATAATCCAGAGGTCCCACTTGTCCATCCAGATGCATTTCCACTGACAGTAAAAATGGATTAGTCGCCCCCCTACTGGAGAGAAGAGGTCCATCATGAGCAGCTGAGGCAGGACTGGGGTTGAGCTCCAGATAGTGGCACTGAGTGCTTTTGGCGCTTGTGCCTTCGGCTGCACTTTCTTTTGGGGCATGAGGATGCTGGGTTTTATCATTTGTGTCTGCCCTGCCATGAAAGGACTGCTTGCTGTGAAAAGAGCCATGTGCCATTCTTCACTGAGGGTTAAATGGGTCTGGCCTGAGGTCTTATGAATCATTCTTCTTTCATCAGACTCCTAAAAACACTGCACCACCTGCTGTCCAAACAAATAAGTGCCATCAAACAGCACATTCATGATCTATTGCTGGACATCTGAGGTGAAGACAGCAGTCCACAGCTGGGAATGCCACCTGATGCGGGTACCTGCAGCTGCAGTTGTCTAGTCATCCTTTCATGGTCAACAAAAACTAAATAAATACAAATAAATGCAGTGTGAGATGCTGCAACAAAGGCATCCATGGAGGCTTGGAGCTGGTGACTGTTAAATACCTTGTTTAACAATAAGCAGTATCTCTTGTTTATCCTCTGAGTCTGGCAGGCTTTCGCCAGAGACTTCAATTTGCCCCAGAGGGGATATTCGTATTTGAAATACACCGGCTTAGTTTTAGGTGCAGAATATTTCTTGTCTGCATGTTTGAGGACAGCTGCCACAGTAGCAGGCCTCTTCCAAACCACTTCTGACAGAGTGTCTAGAGCTGATTGTATGGGAGGAATTAAGCTGATTGAGATATTTAGGCATGTTTAGAAACTCCAGTTGGAGGCACTTAGCTTGGTCTATAGCTGCTGACTCAAAATGCAATGCTGAATGCACATTTCCAAGCAGTGTCTCAAAGAAAAGTTCCTCCTGAAGAACAGACACAGGTACTGGTTCTGGGACTTCTGGACCATCAAAGGAGTCATTGTTCCCATCATCAGATATGATGAGGTCAGTGTCTGATTCATTTCCTCTACACTCCTCACTAGGAGAATAATAGAGAGGGGGGTAAAGGAGCCCACAGCGCAGCATGTGGCCATGGCAACACTGGCCCTAGATGCCTAAGGGAATGGTGTCAGAGATGGTGTCATGGTGAGCTCATGTGGTGTTGCACCCAGCACCGCATGCAATGCCACACATGGTGTTTAATTACCCAGCCAGCACTGAAGTGACTGGCGGTAGCACCGTGGCTGCCCTGTCCATGAAAAGGTCAGAGGTGACATCACAAGTTGGACAGGCACTCTTGGCACCAGCCCCAAGGCTGGAGCTGCAGGCAAATGTACATCCAAGTCAAACAGCACCACCAGCACTGGCAGCCCAGCCAACCCCAAAGGATCATGGGCCAACACCAGAAGCAGTGCCACTTGACTGAAAGACTGCACCCACTGCTCCATAAGAGCTGCCCAATGACCAAACTGCCCACCAGAGTCCTCCCTAGAAGATAGAGGGAGGCTCTGGGACAGAGACAGGGACCTCACAGGCCTAGGCATAGCCAGTGTCATCATCGGCAACCAATGGGGATCCCAAGCCCATAGAATTCAAATGTTTTGCAGCAGATCTGACAGACGGCTACCTCGGCCAGTGCTGTTTCTTCCTCTTCTTAAATGAAGAGGAAGAGGCCAAGGTTGAATGGTGCCAGGACCCTGATGCTGAGCTTGTACTAGATCTGGACCATTTCTTTTTCTGATTCTGAGAGGACTACCTTTCCTCCTGAGTGCCAGACTTCCAATCATCAGTGAACCCACCCAGAGAGGGCTGTTGATCTGACACAGCTCTGTTGCTGGAGCAACCTGCCTCTTCAGGCTCCCTACTGTCTTCCATGATTGGTGACCATTTGCAAGAGGTAGGGCTAAGAGAAACTGAAATACTTGTGTTTAAATAGTAAACTGGCACACAAAATATCAAACTATAGATTTAATCACAAACTGAAAAACTGAATGGTATCATTGTACAGACGGTGAAGTTTTGACTCCCGATAGTCAAGTGATGTCACTGATTGGGATACACTCTGTACGACAGGTGCTATATAAAATCGCATTTCTTTCCCTCCTTCACTCAGATTGTAAAAACAGGAACAAATTAAAATCTAGCCCTGTATCTGTTGCTGTACTCCTGTCCCCTCTCCTGACTCACCCTTTTCATAATGTGAAGTATAGCAATCCTACTGGACTGCTTTGTTGCATTCAATTGGGAGCATTTTTAAAAGTTATTGTAATACTACATCATGCTACATCATATCAGTGCTGGTAAAACTTAATACTGTACATCTAAGGTTTTCAAACATCGGTCTGTATCAAGAAAAGCCTGTCTGTCTGATGGCCATTAGACAGGTTTGCCTTGTCGCAGGTGGATTCAATGGCTGTGTGGCTCGTTAGTAACACTCCTACCTCTGAGCAACCACGTTGTGTGTTAAAGTACCACACCAAGGCCCTTGGAGCATACAGAAAATCTGGCACTAGAGTACAGTACTATGCAATGCTGCTGTCTGGCAGGTCGGTGGGCTGCCTACAGCTGGTTCTGAATGCTGTGGCCAGGTTGATTACAGGAGCTATATATCTGAAGCACATCACACCTGTGCTGCAGTATTTGCACTGGCTACCTATTACGTGGTGCTCTTTTACATATGCTGCTCCTGATGGGTGGATCAATCTCCCACACTGCCAAAAGTTTCCCAGTACTAGATGTGTGTGAAAGCCAGCTGACGGCAGAGGAGTGGGGGGTGCCACCTCCTATGCTGGCAGCCAAGTTTTGCACCTGACCCCAAAAGCTCCACATTGAGCTGGCAAAAAATAAGGAAACATCCAATAGGACACATCCCACCATCACGGTTGAAGGGATCCTTGTTCCACTAAATGCATACCCCCTGGTGGCTCTAGAGTACATAATCAGAGTACACAGGCATATGGGTGGACATACTGTAGTACTGTGTGCAGTTAAGGGTGAAAGAAAACCTTGAACAGGGACCACATTCTGAAGATGACTATACTGTCCCTATATCTATTTATGTATTTATTTGCTTTTGGTAATTGGGTTAGTGCACTTGGCAGAACTGCCTATTTTCAGGCACGACCCGGGAGAGTACAAATCAAGGAAAAGGTAAAAACATATACATATACAATGTTGTACAATAGGAGATTCCAAACAGTTATACAGAGGTGCAAGTTACATAGTACATAGAGGAGGTACAAATCACACAGTATAATAGGAACAAAACAGACAAAAAGGCACAATTTAGAGTTAATAATGTACAAAACATGACAGTGTGGCTGGTAAGTCGGCAAGGAGACAATTCTCAGGCAGAGACCGGGAACAAAGTGCGAGCTGCAGCTGAGGAAGAGAGGGGATGGGAGGAATCAAGAGGCCACAGGGAAATGTAAGTGCAGGACAATGGTAGATTTGCATGACTCGCGAAGCTAGGGACATTTGCAAATGTCAAGGGAGGCGAGGTAATTGAGGAGGCCTTTCTTGAAAGGGGGGTGGGATTTGGAGTGCCTAAGATCAAGTGGGAGAGAGTTCCAAAATTTGGGGGCACAGAAGGAGAAGGCAAAGGCTGTTTATACCATGGATGCCTCCTGTGGAATGTCCTTCCATTCTCAGTGCTGGGCACAGGGTAATATGGTGGGAGAGTTACTAGCTGGGAGCTGCGTAAGTAGTGACAATACAAGGCGGTCCAACAGTGCAGCTGCTGCTCAAGGTGCAAGAAGGCATGAGGCACAGAGGAAAGAGATTCAAATCTAGAGGAAGAGAGAGCAGGAACTAATAGGACAATAACAAGCATTTGTCAATGCCGAATGTTTGCTTGCTGGCATTGGCAGTGGTAGTGTAGAAGTTACAGAGCAGCGTAATAGTAATGGCAGTGAAGTACTGAACTGAAGCCAACCCCACCACCACCCTGCAGAGAGTGACAGGCATTGGGGTGTGCCTTTGGGTCGTCAGGCATAACGGCTACACCATTTCACCACACCCCACCCTGCAGACACTGACAAGTGTCACGGTGTTCCTTGGGGTCTTTGGTTCTTTGCGCGCACCCCATTCCATTAGGAAATACGTGAGATGGGTGTGATATAGAGAATGGGGTGAACTTTGGGGCCGAAGAGTCCAAGGCATACCTTGATGCCTAACACTGGCTGCAGGGTGTGGAATGGTATGAGCATTACAGGCAAGAATCCCAAGTCACACCCCTGATGCCTGTCATTCTCTACAGGGTTGGGCGTTATGGTTGGAAACCCTAATACCTCAGACATTCGTTGGTATTTTCACTCCAAATTTTCAACATGGTTTTTTTGTGACCTCACCTCATGAACAGTGGCAATATCAGTTTGTTAGCCAAAAGCTGCTTATGCACAGCGACTACGGCATTTAGCACCACAGGTGCAAAAACATTCAGAACAGGATGTAAAAAATGACAGCTGTACTGTTCATGGGGAGGTGTAAAAAATGGCAATGTTTCAAATCTGCAGTAAAAATATTAAAAAAAAACTGGTGAAGTCATGATCGCACATAGAAACTGTGCAACGACACCCGTAATATAATTAGGTTGGGGATTTTTACAGCAGATTGTCAACTCGTATTTTGGTGCCTCCGATCATGAACAGTGTCACTGTGATTTTCTTTATCTGTGCCAATGATTTCCCACAGCGACCACGCATCTCTGCGCTGAAAGTGTGAAAACACACTTCGGCCATGTTGTGAAAAATGACAGCTGTACTGTAAATAAGGCAGTGTGGAAAAATGCTACTGGTGAAAATCTGGACTGAAAATATTACAGTCATGAACTTATGAGGGTGCGTGGAAACTGCTCAATGCTCACTCGTAACACAGTCATTTTATGGACTTTTGTCACCAAATTTTCAACATAGCCATTTTAAGACCTCTGCTCATGAACAGTGTAACTGTGATTTTCGTAATCTGTCCCAAACATTGCTTTAGACACCAACAGCACCATTGTGCGCTACATGTGCGAAAACACATTTTGGGCGACATATGAAAAATGGCAGCTGTA
The DNA here is from genome assembly GCA_016271365.2 of Neoceratodus forsteri. Classification (NCBI taxonomy): domain Eukaryota; kingdom Metazoa; phylum Chordata; order Ceratodontiformes; family Ceratodontidae; genus Neoceratodus; species Neoceratodus forsteri. The sequence goes on from CM057450.1 coordinate 1,073,365,775, forward strand.
CTGCTCAGAAGGAAGTGTAATAAAATGGCAATGTTGAAAATCTGCAGTGAAAATATTAAATTCGTAAACTTACGAGCATGCATAGGAACTGCGCAGCACACGCTCGTAAAACAGTCATTTTTAGGAATTTTTTCACCAAATTTTCAACATAGCCATTTTAAGACCTCTGCTCATGAACAGTGTCACTGTGATTTTCTTAATGTGTCCCATACATTGATTTCGCACATCGACTGCGCCATTGTGCGCTACATGGTGGAAACACATTTTGGGCAAGATGTGAAAAATGACAGCTGTACTGCTCATAAGGAGGTGTGGTAAAATGGCAATGTTGAAAATCTGGAGTGAAAATATTGAAAATTCGCGAACTTACGAAATGCGTAGGAACTGCGCAATGCACGCTCATAAAACAGTCATTTTTAGGAATTTTTTCACCAAATTTTCAACATAGCTATTTTAAGTCCTCTGCTCATAAACAGTGTCACTGTGATTTTCTTAATTTGTCCCGTACATTGATTTCGCACACCGACTGCTCCATTGTGCGCTACATGGGCGGAAACACATTTTGGGTGAGATGTGAAAAATGACAGCTGTACTACTCATAAGAAGGCATGGTAAAATGGCAATGTTGAAAATCTGGAGTGAAAATATTGAAAATTTGTGAACTTCCTGAGGCCTGCGTAGGAACTGCTAGCGTATGCTAAGTAAAACAGTCATTTTTGGAATTTTTCACCAAATTTTCAAAATAGGCTTCTTGAGAGCCCACCTTGTGAACACTGGCAGTGTCGTTTCACTAATCAGTCCCGAAAGGTGATTTCGCACAGTGACTGCGAAATCACCCTTCGGGCCTGAATAACGCCATGACAGTGACAGCATTCAAGAGAAGGGTTCCCAAAAGCCCCATGTTGAAAATTTGGTGCAAAAATTCCAAAAAATGCCTGAGATATGCAGTAAAGTTGAAAAAACTCTATCTATCCCATTATACAGCTTACCGAATTTCCTCAGTTCGCGGTCGGCTTTGAAGAGTGCAGACGTGTTCCGGTCCACTGATGATCGTCGCGACCGAGTTCGGAGGTAAGTATGGAGTGAGGGGGGTGTGGGGAGGCAGGGTGCGCAGTGGGTGGAGTGCGGGTTGTGGGGGGCAGGAGACTGCGTGGGACCGTTTTTTCTTTACAGGTTTTTTTAAATGTCGATACTGGGACGTTTGCCACGATGGGGTGGGCTCCCAGCGTGGCACAAAGCTGCTGGTGGGGTGTGGAGCTGGCGGAGTTGGGCACCCCGTCGGCCCTAGCATCTATTGCCAAGCTGGGGTGGGCTCCCAGCGTGGCACCCTGTACTCTGGGAGGGGTGAGGACAGTGGAGCTGACGGGGATTTGGCACCCTGTCGGCTATATCATGAGTTGCCACGCTGCATGTGGAAGGCTTTGGGGGCGCAGCACAGCCGGCAGAGGATTAGGCATCCCGTCGGCTATACAGCCAATAATGCGTGAGGAAGCAGCATGCAGTATCGCGTGTGTGTGTATATGTGTGTGTGTGTGTGTGTGTGTGTAGGGGGCTGCGCATGGGCAGTCGATATCTGATTGCTGCTCACTGGAGCGTAGCTCCCCCTTTCAACTGTATGCCACTGCATTTTGGAGCGGTCATAGACAGCTCCAGCATGCATTGGAGGACTGGGGCAGCGCCTGCCAACACACTGACTGAATTGGAAGAGGGGGTGACACACCTCCGAAAACTCGGATGATGGCACTATGTTTCTTGCACATGCGTGCAAGCAAACATAAAAAGGGTTCCTCAACACTAAATTTTTGAGAAAAACACTAGTCATTTCCACTAATCTAAACCCTGTTGCAGCTGTTAGCCCCATGATGTTTCTTTGCTAGAGTAGTGCACTGTTGTAATAATGTGCGTCATTTTGTCTACTTTGATTGGGCTGTCTTCATTCTTGCTTGAATGACACCATTTTGTTGCTGGAGTTGCCTTCTTGTGTACTGCTGTCCCCTTAAGACCCACATGTAAATGAGATGCTATATGTCATAAACCTATCCTGGTGAGCAAAACGTAAAAAAAGGAAAATATTCAGCTAATCCATTACAAAAATATGCATGTGATCAGATCTAATAACTTTGTAAGTGATGAAGCTGCAAGTTCAGCAGACTATTTAGTGTATGTCACAGACTGCATATTATTGATGTCTTGCATTCCTACTGTTCACTCTATTTACAGTACGCTATGAATGCGATTCTGTCACCAGGGCTGTGTCACTCAGTATTTGGCAGGTACAGTGGCTCATTCATCGTATACATTTACATCACAGAGTAATAAATTCAGGTGCTGCTCCAGTTTACTCAGGTTTCCTTTTATAATGAACCATAAACAAATGTAGTAACTAGGGAATACTCAGGAAAACACCACAGACTATACAGCCGAGATTCAGAATCCCTCAATTTGAAAAACAGACGGACAGGCTGACAGAAAAGACAAGACAAATAATAGAGATACAGCAATAGAAACTTGGAACACAAGGACAGAAAAGCCTAAGACCTTTGGGTCTGTCCTAAGCTCCTATCTTACATTAGCAATCGTTAGGCATACTTACAAAATGGGTGCCAAAAATCCTGTATTCTGATTTGTCAAAACAGGTCATCTGACCATGGATTATTCCTTGTAAACCCACAGTTGCCTTGCTGCACTATGAAATCCTGAGTAACAGCACTTTAAAGTGACCTTTTAGATCACTCCACCAGAGAAGCATGTAAAAACTACAACTCACGGCATCCTCATTAGGACAAATCCACCTAGTGGAGAACTACAACTACGGCTGTTAGCACCCTTTGCAAACTGTGTGAGAGGCCTTTCGCACCATGCAATTCTGCTTAAAGTTGGACCAGCATAACATTCTGTGGTGATTTGCATATGTAGCCCATGATGCTTTGCATTGTGGGGGCATGTGTGATTTTGTATTTTCTTGAAACTTGGCTTCCCAGCCAAATGCCCTTTGGGGTAACCCTTGCCTCACTGTTTGCGCACAGAGGTTCTTTGTCTTTACAACTACAGCATCCTCAAAAGGACAAACCCATTAGGCGGAAGAACTACTTTATTACAAATGCATGTAAACCATGTTTTTTTTTTAACATTTACTTAGGTAAATCTCTATTATAAAGTTGCCCATTTTATAAGTGGATTAATCCACTCCAGTGCATGGGTTTACTGAGCATTAATGAAATAATCAAAGTTCTGGAACTCAAAGTTCCTCCAGAAGGTTGTGTCAGATTTTCACCTTAACCAGGTGATTAATCTCCTGGTGTACTTCACCAACCACACCTCGGAGGCCAAGCATAGGCTCCATACATTGGACCCATGGCGAACGCTCGCCTGTTACAAGTAGTGCACAGCTGGAGCTCGGGGAGAAGTTCACCAGCTGTTTGTCACCTAGGCTGAAGTCGCACCTGGCAGGCCGCCAGCTAAGCGTACAACTGGCAGGTGGATTGTATCCTGCATCGACCTCTACTATAGGTTGGCTGGTAGGGAGCCTCCAGTTGGGTTTAGGCCTCATTCCACCCACCATACCACTGTCTCGCTGGCTGCTATCAGGGATGTCCCTATCCAGGAAATCTGCAGGGCTGCTACCTGGAGATCAGCACACACCTTCATTTCCCATTACCACATCGACCTTGTGTCATGCTGAGATACTGGTTTTGGGGCCTCAGTTCTCCCATCTGTTCCCCTAAATAGGGGGTGTGCGCCTTGCCCCTTCCTCCTGGAGAACTGCAAGGAGTCTGCCAACAAGTGTGGATAGAACATCATATCCACGTCCTTAGAAAACAGGTCACTCACTTGAACAGTAGTTCTAGGAGTGGTATATGATATTCACACAAACCCATGCAACCTCTCCTGGCTGTGGTGCACCCTTCTGCTTCTAGGGGGCAAGATCTGGCATCATGGGGTAGAGCCAAGGGAGTTACCTCCCAGGTGGGTGGGAGGAGCCAGCTTGGAGATGTTCCAGTGGACTCTTAAAGGGAAAGGCAACTGCCAACAAGTGTGAATGAATATCATATACCACTCCTAGAACTACTGTTACAGGTGAGTAATCTGTTTTTTTCTTCATTTTTCCTGTTTTTTGCAAGAAAAGTTGCTGTTCATTGCCATGTCACTGCATTAGTAATGGCAAAAAGAGGAAGCCAAGAACAGAGCTTCCACACCACAAGCAGTAAAGAAAAGAAAAGAAACAAACAAAGTGCAAGGCAGAGAATGGCAACTTATACTTGCAAAAAACAAGAAACATGAAAAAAAGAAACAGATATTAAGGTGGTGGGAAGGATGTGCATAAACTTGTGGAAACAAAAGCCTACTCCCTGAAGAAGAGGTCCATTAAGATTTTGAAACATTGGATAAAGTTATTGAAGGCTTTGAATAAAGATACTTTACACAAATTTTAAACTTTATGTTTCAGAACTTTGATTATTTCATAACATAATTTATCCAATTTACAATAAGGACCAACAAATACAATTTTGGTAAAAGGAACCAGACTTCACTGGAGGTTGTGATTTGTCTTTACTGAGCATTAATCCACACCTGGGTGGTTGAAGTTACTTGGCCTGCAGCCTCATGCCTCCCAGGGTGTGAATTAATGCTCTGTAAAAAACCCATGCTCTGTCATGGGTTAAACCATTCTTATTCCATCCCTAACACCCATCCTCCAATATTTACCTCCCTTTGCACAATGATCCCCTTGAAATTATCCCACAGTGCCTTGAAACAATGTATAGTCTCTGTACTAAGCAAACTGTTCCACTTCACCACTACCCTTTCTGTGGAAAAAATGTTTCCTGGTGTCCTTTTAAAAATCTCACCGTAAGCTGATACTGTATCCCTAGAGGTTAAAATGTTCTTTATTTTAATAGTTCATTGTAATCCATCCTACTGTTCCTCTTAAACATCGCATGGCTTGCAAGTATCGCGGTTGCCCATGGTGTCCATTGCAGGGTTCACAGAGCACCCTTTGGCTGAGAGCCTGGTGACCACCCTCTATGTTCAGACGCACTGGCAGTTCTGCTGGGGCACTGACCGACCTCCTGAGAAAGAGTCCAAGCTTTTGGGGTCATTCAGGCAGGAAGGTCTATGCAGCTTCTTCCTTGGGCCTTAGGTCAGGCAAGTTCTTCAGTCATCATGGCACACTTCTCCCACGCCTCCTGGGGTCTTTGGATGCAGTCCTCCCACATCTCCCCACGGACATGCAGACCACAGTCAAGCAGGTCCAGGATCAGGGCTGAGCTGTTGCCAAACAGCAGCTTAAGACAGCTCTGGGACACTGGGACTCTTGTGCCCGCTTGATGGCAGCCACAGTTGCCTCTTTGTCGCAGGGCTTGGCTGAGGCTCTCCTCCTTCCCGCATGGATACTCAGCACAACTAGCTGATGTGCCTTTCCTAGGGACCAACCTTTTTGGCCTAGGAGTGGCTGGTCACCTTCAGCGCATTGAGCAGTCCAATGTCACCTTGGATGCTACTTCTGCCAAGGGTTCTTCGGGCAAGAACCAGCAGAAGAAAATGAAGAAGAAGCCTTTTCAGCATTTTTCCCCTGTGGCTCAACAGCCCTCCTTTCAAGGAGGACAGCAGCATCAGCAACAGCAGCAGGCTCAAGCTTGGCACCCACAGCCCAGGCCCGGGCCCTCCCAGGCCCGTAAAGGAGGCCGATCAGGTCCTAGATCCTCCTCCTCCTTCTTCAAGCCTGCTCAGTGACGGGGTTGGGGCTGCCTCCCCCTCTCCCATCACGCCAACTCTGGGTCCTCCTGTGGGTGGCCTGCTCCGCCACTTCCTTTCTGCCTGGTTCTCTGTCACTTCGAACAGGTGGGTTCTCAAAGTGGTCAGTCAGGGACTGCCTCTGGAATTCGAGCAGTACCCTACAAGCCGAGCCCGTGCCCCTTGGGAGGAAAGAGTATCCACTCAGACTCAGTTAGTTCTCCAAGACAACATCGCTCAGCTCCTCCTCAAGGAGGCTGTAGCTCCAGTAGTGGATCCTCCAGCAGACCCAAGCTTTGTCTCCAGGTACTTCCTAGTGCCTAGCGGATGGGGGCTGGCCCATTCTAGATCTGCACAACCTGAATCAATATCTCAGGTCATGCACCTTTGGATTGTCACCTGTCCCAGATCATACCATCCTTGGAGCGAAACATGTGGTTCTTTTCACTGGATCTGCAAGATGCATTCTTTCACATCCCAATCCATCCATCCCATCAGCGGTTCCTCCGCTCAGGGTTGAAGGACCCTTGCATGTTCTGAGCCATGCCACTGGACCTGTCATCGCTCCCATGGGTCTTCATCAGATGCATTGCTGTGGTTATGGCCCATCAGGCGCCGGGGTGTCAGGATTTATCTCACCTCGATGATTGTTTTCTAGCAGGTTCCACCCAACAGGGTGGAGAGGTCCAGGACCTGGCCCCACAGACTCAGCTCCAAACTCGGCCTCCTGATCAATGAGGCCATGTCAGAACCGTGGCCTCTCAGGTGATGGGCTTCATCATCAGGAGAGCTTGACTCTTGTCAAGCCAGAGCTCGGCTCCCAGCGGACAGGGCAGAGGTTCTCTCCTCCTTTGCCCAATCATTTCTGGTTGGGCAAGCCTGCCTCTGGGACTTTCTGTGCCTTCTGGGTTACCTGGCGGTGTGCACCCAGTGGTCCATTGGGCCCGGTTACACATGTTCCCCTTCAGTGGGAGCTGGGACGCCCAGTGGACTCAGTGCCATGGTCATTTTGACCAGCTGATCACTGTAACCCAGAAGATGTGGGATGCTCTCCACTGGTGGACCGCCCAGACTGGTTGCAGGAAAGGATCCCATTTGTCGCACTCAAGCTGACGGTTGTCCTTATGACTGATGCCTCACTCATGGGCTGGGGAGCCCACATGGGGGACAGAGGCTCATGGCTCTGGACCCTGAGGGAGTCCCGATGCCACATCAACCTGTTGAAGCTCAGAGCAGTCAGACTGGCACTGTCAGCTTTCGCTCCTCAGCTCCAGGGTCAAGTGGTTCAAGTCCAGACGAACAATACCATGACCATGTACTACCTCAACAAACAGGGCGGCACGCACTCCCATCTTCTGTGCAGGGAGGCGCTCCACATCTGGACCCTTGTGAGCCATCTGGAGGCAGATCTCCTGGCCATCCATGTGACAGGAACCTCAAACCATCTGGCGGATACTCTCAGCCGCTTAGACGAGACATCACACGAGTGATCTGTCCATCCAGAGGTAGCTTACAGCCTGTTCTCCCACTGGGGCAAACCGATGGTGGACCTGTTTGCCTCCAGGGACAACACCAAGCTGAGGCTGTTCCATGCTCACCCCCCTCAGCAGGACTTAATGCAGGAGGATTCCTTCTCGAGGCCTTGGACCCCAGGCCTCCTCTATGTCTTCCCTCCATTTTCCTTGATCCACAAAGTGCTTCTCAAGGTGAGGAGGGACAAGGCGAAGATGATCCTGGTAGCCCCAGACTGGCCGCACCAGTTCTGGTGTCCAGATCTCCTCAGCCTCAGCTGCAGGCCTCTGGAGCAGCTTCCAGCATGCCTGGACCTGATATTCTCAGTCAAGGAAGGTATTCCATCTGGCCCTTCAATCCTCATGCACCCACAGCCTGGTACCTGAGCGGTCAGAGAGTTCCAGGCTTTGAGTCTCTTCAGGATGTCTTCACCGTGGTGGAGGGATCTAGAAAGGAATCGACCAGAAAATGTTATGCCTTCTAATGGAAACGGTTTTCCATTTGGTGTCAGGACAAGGGCTTGGACCCTTTGTCCTGTCCGGTGGCTAACATTCTTGACTACCTTTGGTCTCTCTCCAAAGGGGGTCTGCGGTCATCGATCCTTAGGGTGCACCTGGCAGCCATCTCTGCTTACCAGGCATGGGCCAGTCAGCTGACGTTGGCATAGGAGACAGTGGTCGGGTGCTTTTTCAAAGGCCTGGATCACATATCCCCTCCGGTGCACGAACCTCCACCTCCGTGGGATCTTCTGCTGGTACTAGCAAAGCTCATGAGCAAGCCATTCGAACTAATGCACAAGTGTACCTTGTCACACTTGTCATGGAAGATGGCCTTCCTGGTGGCTATTATGTCTGCCAGAAGGACAGAGGAGCTCCATGTGCTTTCGGTGGACTCCCCTTATCTGGTCTTCCACAGGGACAAGCTTGTCCTATGCCCCTACCTGAAATTCCTTCTGAAGGTGGTGTCAGAGTTTCACCATAACCAGGTGTTAACTCTGCTGGTGTTCTACCCTAATTACACCTCGGAGGCCAAGTACAGGCTCCATACTTTGGAACTGAGATGTGCTCTCTCCTATTATAAGGAGAGGATGGCGGACATTCGGGGAGAGATTCGCCAGCTGTTTGTCACCTCACGCTGAAGCTGCTCCTGGCAGACCTGCAGCAAAGCAGACGATTGCAAGATGGATTACATCATATATTGGTTCTGTGCTATGAGTTGGTGGGCAAGGAGCCTCCCAGAAGGATAAGTGCTCATTCTACCCGCCATACCACTCGCATCGGTGGCTGCTTCCAGAGACATCCTAATCCAGGAAATCTGCCAGGCTGTTACCTGGAAGTCAGCAAACAACTTCATCACCCACTAGCACATTGACCTTGGAGTCATGCTGGGACGCTGGTTTTGGGGCCTCAGTTCTCCAATCTCTGTTCCCTAAGTAGGGGTGTGCATCTTGCCTCCCTCTTCCAGAGAACTACTAGGAGTCTGCCAAAGAGTGTGGATGAACAACATATCCACAATCCTAGAAAAACAGGTTCTAGGGACATGGATATGTTGTTCATCCACACTTTCTGGCAGGTATCCTTGCCGCTTTAAATCTTGCCGGAAGGTCTTCAAGCTGGCTCCTCCCACCCACCTGGGTGGTAAAACTCTCGGCTCTGCCCCATGACGCCAGATCTTCCTTACCGCTTGGAAGCTCAGGTTCCCTCCTTAACACTCTGCGTATAAGACTGGTTCCTATTTCTTCGGTTTACCCGAAATTACTTTTAAGGTTTCAAGACTTGGTCATTTTATTTCCCTCGATGGCTGCGATAAGGTGCCATGCGGTAGAAGATGTCTCGGGCGGATCCGCACTCCGCGTCGTCTACTGCTGGGCCTTGAGCACGACCCGCAGGCTTGCGACCTGTGCTCTTCCTTTTGGCCCACGTCTGGAAGACCGCGCCCGTTTACAACTTGGGCGCCTCTAAGAAACGTTACCTCCGTAAAGTCAAGGAGGCCCATTTGGCCGCTTCACGCGGGGCGGTTGGCTCGGCGAACAGCTTGAGCAGATGATCACCCTCGAGGAGGAGGCGGCAGGCCGCATCTTCGCTCACTACCTCGGCCGCGCCTTTATCCTGCTCTCCCTGGGATCCTCCTATTCAGCTTCTTTTAAGGAGAGGACCAACATCTTCAGGGGCCTTCCTCTTGGTCCAAGAAGAAGGACCACAAAGGTAAGTCCCTCCGTCGACGCTCTTGGGAGTGGGAGAGGTCCCTGTCACCGAGTAATCGACCATCGACTTCGGTCGATCCTTCGGCTTCAGCCACTGGCCTCACGGTGTCCCCGTCCAGGTCAGTTGGCCGAGACTCCGTCGATGCAGTCGGAGATTTTCTCGACTTCGTCGGATGGGTTGTCGACTGTTGAAGCCGAAAACCTCACTCCCGGTTCCCCGGCGGAGATTGAGGTTTGGATTGCCTGTGCCTCCGGTTCGGGAGTCCATGGTTGAACCCTCCGAGCCGAGGGAAGAGCATGCTTTCCCGCCTCCACCCCAGAACCCCTCCTCGAAAAGCCGAGGTTCGGCGGGTCTCGGTCTCGGGACTTCTTCTCGGTCAGCGATCCGCCCGTCATAAGCGGTCTCGGTCTCGGTCTCGGTACCGTGGCAAGCAGCATCTCTGCTCGTCCTCATCCTCCTCCTCCTCAGACGAGGGGAGGCTTCGACGCAAGTTGCGTCGGCGCTACGAGGACCTCATGTGGCAACAGCTTCTTCTGTCCGGGAGCAAGCCAACATCGTCGCCTTCCCCGGCTATCAAGTGGCTGTCACTGGAGTGGCCGAAGCAACCCCTCGCTCTAGCCGAGGTGCCTGCTCCCAGGCCTGTTGCTCGACCAAACCGGCTGCCCCACCGATTCTGGTGGAACCTCCGCCTCCACAGCCGTTGTTTGGGGCCCCAACCAAGAATTCTCCAGTCGGCCCAGGGTCTGCCCCCATAGGCTTGTCTGTCACCTCACTCCCGATCGCCTCGGCAGTGGAGGGTGGCTCAGGCCCGGCAGCTCTGCGGACTCCTCCGACGATTCCTCCCTGTTCTCCAGTCGGGTCGACTTGGAGTCCTCAGGAGGTCACTTGCTGGACGATTGCCCATCGTCCTTCATGGGTTTGCTTAGGCTCATCTCGGAGTCCACTGGGATGCAGCTCGAGCCCGTATCCAAGTGGGCCAAGTATCCCCTCACAGAGATTTTGGACCGAGGGGATTCTCCTACGGAGGCCTTTCCAGTGGCCGAGGCCATTGTGGGCCCGGCCTTGGAGCTATGGCAGCTTCCTGCTTCCTGCCCTGCACCTTCGGCCAGGATGGCGAGGAAGTATGCGGTCCCTACCGGCTCCCTGTCCGGTTTCGCGGAACACCCCTCAGCCGAGGGGTTGGTTACCGACAGCGTCTTCCGGCATGCTGGAAGCGCCAGGGACGTGGACAAAGCCTCCCACACAAGGAGTCCAAGAAGTTGGACTACGGCCAAGAAAGTCTATGCTGCGTCCTCCCTTGGCCTTTGTCAGGCCAGTTTGGCCGTGCTGATGGCGCACTTCTCTCATGCCCTTTTGGGCTCCCTGGACGAGGTAGTCCCTCATCTCCCGGCTGACCTGCAGACCACGGTTAAGCAGGTGCGGGACCAGGGCAGGGCAGTGGCCAAGCAGCAACTTCAGACTGCTTTGGACATCAGTGACTCATGCGCCAGGTCAGTAGCGGCTGCAGTGGCTATGCGCCGTCGGGCATGGCTGAGGATATCCACCTTCACAGCGGATACCCAGCACAAGTTGGTGGATGTCCCCTTCCTGGGGACTGACCTCTTCGGCCCTGGAGTGGAAGATCACCTCCAGAGGATCGAAAAGTCCAATGCCACTCCGGACTTGGTCATCCGCCCAGAAGGACAAGGGCCGCAGACCGCAACCCAAGCCCTTTCGTCCGTCTGAGCCCGTGGCACGTCCGGCCCAGCAGCATCAGGGCCAGCAGGCTCGCGCTTGGCATCCCAAACCCAAGCCCACGGCTTCCTCTTCTAGGCAGCAGGGAGGTAAAGGCCCAGGTGGTCCCTCGGCCGGTTCCTCCTCCAAGCCTGCCCAGTGACGGTTCAGGGTGCCACCCCAACCTCATCACCCAACCTTAGGTTCCCCCCGTTGGGGAACGGCCGCCACTTCCTTTCTGCCTGGTCTGCTATCACCACAGACCGGTGGGTGTTGGAAGTGGTGGAAAGAACCTGCCTCTGGAGTTTGAGCAGACCCAGCCCTTCCAAGCCGTGTCGCCCCGAGTGCCTATAAGATCCGCAGCCTCGCTGTTGGCTCGCCGAGCCGACATCACTCTGCTCCTCAAGAAGGAGGTGATCAGAGAGGTGGCGGACCCTCCCTCAGACCTGGGGTTTGTGTCCAGGTACTTCCTGGTCCCAAAACGGATGGGGGGCTGGCGCCCCATTCTCAACCTGCATGACCTAAACAAGTTCCTAAGGTCTCGGACCTTCAGGATGGTCACTCTGGCTCAGATAATACCATCCCTGGAACGCGGCATGTGGTTCTGCTCTCTGGACCTACAGGATGCGTTTTTTCACATCCCTATCCGTCCTTCTCACCAGAGATTCCTTCTGTTTCGAGCAGAAGGATCCCTTTACGAGTTCTGAGCCATGCCCTTCGGCCTTTCTCTTGCTCCCAGGGTCTTCACCAAATGCATGGCAGTGGTGACAGCCTTCCTGCGCACCGAGGGGTCTGGGTGTACCCTTACCTGGACGATTGGCTGATAGCAGCCCCCTCCAGGCAGGAGGTGGAGTGGTCCAGAGATCTGGCCCTCCGGGTTTGCTCTCAAATCGGCCTCCTCATCAACGAGGCCAAGTTGGAACTCGGACCGAAGCAGGTGATTCTTTTCATCGGGGCAGAGCTCGATTCTCTTCGAGCCAGAGCACGGCTCCCAGCGGACAGGGCCGAGGTTCTTTCCTCCTTTGCCCAATCATTTCTGGTTGGGCAGTCGCACCCTGCCCGGGACTTCCTGCGCCTCCTGGGTCTCATGGTGGCCTGCACCAGCGTGGTCCATTGGGCCCGCTGGCACATGCGTCCCCTTCAGTGGGGACTGGCCAGCCAGTGGTCACAATGCTGCGATCCATTGGACCAGCTAGTGATGGTGACCCAAGGGATGTGGAATGCTCTCCAGTGGTGGACCGTTCCAGCTCATCTGCAGGAGGGCATCCCGTTTGTCCGCCCCGAGCCGATGGTCTCTCTATCGACCGATGCCTCTCTGATGGGTTGGGGTGCCCATCTGCGGGAGCACAGAGCGCACGGCCTCTGGTCCCCGTGGGAGTCTCGATGCCATATCAACCTGCTGGAGCTTTGGGCGGTTCATCTAGCCCTCACTGCCTTTGCTCAGTTTCTACGGGGTCAAGTGGTTCAGGTCCAGACGGACAATACCACGACCATGTACTACCTAAACCGCCAGGGCGGGACGCGCTCCATGCCTCTGTGCAAGGAAGCTCTCCGCATTTGGTCACTCGTGCACAGCCTGGAGGCAGATCTCCTAGCCATTCATGTGGCAGGAGCCTCCAACACCCTGGCTGATGCCCTAAGCCAGATAGGGGCTGTGTCCCACGAGTGGTCTCTCCTGCCGAGGTAGTACAAGATCTGTTCTCCCATTGGGGCACACCTCAGGTGGACCTGTTTGCCTCCAGGGAGAATGCGGCTGGTCTGTTTCATGCCGCCCCCCTCAGCGAGGGCTCGCTGCAGGGGATGCCTTCTGAGGCCGTGGACCCGGGCCTCTTCCTCCTTTTCCCCATTTCCCTTGATCCACAAGGTGCTTCTCAAAGCAAGGAGGGACAAGGCGCAGGTGATTCTGGTAGCCCCAGACTGGCCCCGCCAATGCTGGTATCCAGATCTCCTCAGCCTCAGCTCCAGGCTCCCAAGGCAGCTTCCAGCTCGCCTGGACCTACTCTCAGTCAATCAGGGGAAGGTGTTTCATCCGGACCTTCAATCCCTGCACCTGACGGCCTGGTTCCTGAGCGGCTAGAGTTCCAGGCCTTGGGTCTTTCTGACGAGGTCCTCAATGTAGTTGAGGCGTCCCGTAAGGAGTCGACCAGGAAATGCTATGCCTTTAAATGGAATAGATTTTCCATTTGGTGTCAGGGTAAGGGCCTGGACCCTTCCTCCTGTTCCTTGGCAAGCATCTTGGACTATCTATGGTCCCTTTCTCAGCAAGGGCTTAGGTCGACGACCCTAAAGGTGCACCTGGCAGCCATCTCTGCTTACCGGGCGTGGGCGGGAAGCAGTCGGTGGTGCAGGAGAAGGTGGTCTGGCGCTTTTTCAAAGGCCTCGATCACATTTCCCCTCCGGTGCAAGAACCTCCACCTCCGTGGGATCTACTGCTGGTACTGGCAAAGCTCATGGGCAAGCCATTCGAACCGATGCACAGGTGTGATCTCTCTCACCTGTCGTGGAAGACCGCCTTCTTGGTGGCTATCACGTCAGCCAGAAGGATGGGAGAGCTCCAGGCGCTTCCATCGAGTCTCCTACCCGGTTCTCCACAGGGACAAGGTTTCTGCGCCCACCGAAATTCCTTCCAAGGTGGTGTCGAGTTTCACCTTAACCAGGTGTTGACTCTGCCGGTGTTCTACCCCAATCACACTCGAGGCTTCAATATAGGCTCCATACTCTGGACCCTAGAAGGGCGCTCACTTACTATAAGGAGCGCATGGCTGAAATTCGGGGAGAGGTTCGCCAGCTGTTTGTCACCTACGCTGAAGCCGCACCTGGCAGACCTGCAGCCAAGCGGACGATAAGCAGGTGGGTCACCTCCTGCATAGATCTCTGCTATAGGTTGGCGGGCATGGGGCCTCCCAGAGGGATAAGAGCTCATTCTACCCACCATACTGCTGCATCGGTAGCTGCTTCCAGGGATGTCCCTATCCAGGATATCTGCAGGGCTGCTACCTGGAAGTCGGCACATACCTTTATTACCCACTACCACATCGACCTTGAGTCATGCCCGGATGCTGGTTTTGGGGCCTCGGTTCTCCAGTCTCTATTCCTAGTTAGGTGTGCGCTTCCTCCCTTCTCCGGAGAACTGCTAGGAGTCTGTTAGAGTGTGGATGAACAACATATCCATGTCCCTAGAAATACAGGTTACTCACCTGTAACAGGAGTTCTAGGAATGGTATATGTTGTTCATCCACATGACCCACCCACCTCCTCTGGCTTCAACGCACTACCTGAGCTTCCAGCGGCCAGATCTTGGAGCCATGGGCTGAGCCGAGAGTTTTACCACCGAGTGGGTGGGAGGAGCCAGCTTGAAGACCTTCCGCAAGATTTAAAGAGGCAAGGATACCTGCCAGAAAGTGTGGATGAACAACATATACCATTCCTAGAACTCCTGTTACAGATGAGTAACCTGTATTTACTCACCTGTAACAGTAGTTCTAGGAGTGGTATATATTGTTCATCCACACGGACCCACCCAACCTCCCTAGCTGCGGACACACAACACCTGGCTTCCAGCGGGCTAAGATCTGGCATCATGGGGCAGAGCTGAGGGTTATACCACCCAGGTGGGAGGGAGGAGCCAACTTGAAGGCTTCCGGCAAGATTTAAAGTGGAAGGAGACATGCCAAAGAGTGTGGATGAACGACATATACCACTCCTAGAACTACTGTTACAGGTGAGTAACCTGTTTTTTCTGCTTGTTAACCCCCCCCCCACAAATGTGTTTTCTTCCCCCCAGTTTTAGAACTGTTTTATCTTGAGGACAGATACTTAACTAAATGAAGTAATCTTTCATTCATTTAAGCAACCTGTGTCTCTTGATTTATTTTTTTAAGAAATATGTACCCATTTTACAAGTGCAATAAGATAATCTAGGGGTGTGCATTAGATGCTTCTAATGCACGGCCAGGGGCTGAAAGCTGTCGACCAACTCTGCAGAAACTGCATGCAGGTTACCCAGAAACTCACAGACCACTGCTGTATTTTTAAATGCTTTATTTCATGAAATAGAAGGTCTGCAGTCATAACCCTCCACACCACTGATGCCTTGGCGCTTCACTCTTTTTGATCTTTCTCAGGAAGCTTAGTTGGTTTAGTGTGGGGTTGGCACCCTGTCTCTGCACCCAGCCACTGACTGCAGTGCAGGGATGACTTTTGTTTTGTTCCAGCCTGTGACCTCGTGCCTCACTATGCCCCGGCTCTCCATTACAAGTGTCTAATGCAACCCACTTGTGTCTTATTGCTTACATAAACAAAAAAAAGGTGGGAAAACACAGTTACATAGGCAGAGGCAGACCCAAACTGCTCCAGTACATTCCTGAAATTTACAAAAGCACAAATAGTCTAATTTTTATCATTTTAAAATACTTTCTTCTTATTTTGATTCATTTTAAGTCAAATATTTAAATGCATTTTTATAAGAGCAATACGGCACTCCAGGGTATGCATTATGGCACAATAATTGTACTTCTCAAGTGCAGTTAATAGTACCTGACTGCACCTCGTGCCCAAAAGCGCATCTGAGGCATGTGATTATTTCACCATAATGTACACCCTTTCATATCTTACTGCTTACTCAGTTGTGACTCTTGGCATATACACTTTGTATGGCAAACAGCGTTTCTCTTTCTTTTCTGCATGTGCCATGAAGCAAAATATATTGCTGTGCTGATAGGACAGGTTTTATTTTTTAGATTTTTTTTTTTCTTCTCATCTCAGTATGTTCTTATTCCTGCCTCTCCAATCCTATAAACACAGAAGTTTGCAAAATAGGGAATATTGGATGGGCAACTATGAACAACCAATGTGTTCTGCCACAGAGGGGTTCAGATTCCCTCTGCCCTCGAGAGCAAAGCTATGAAGGTCCGTGTGAATCAGGACTCTAAAGCCAACATTCCCCATCAATAAAATAGGTCCATTTATAACCCTCCCCTGGATGCACCTGTGAATGAGCTATCACAGTTCATTGAGCCCTTACTAAATTATGTTTTATTCATTTTTACAATACACTGCAGATCAGTATTATACTATATTTTAAAGTAGTCCACCCAAAACTTGCAAAAACATATATTGTGCAGAGTGTTTTGATTTGTATGTTAAGTTGTTGCGCTCCCTCCTCTGTCTCGTTATTAAGATTTTTTCTAGATTAGCTTTGGTAGTTTACGACCCTGGTAATTTCCATATGAGACAGCTTTAATTGTATTCCTTTGTCCTACAATGCACCTTGTCTCATGTGACAGAGATGTAGCAGAGACAACGAATCCAGCAGAAAACATTGCTTTTACAGTCAGTTCACAACAGTAGAGATGGCTATATTTATTTATTTGTACATCAGTTTACAAACCTTTGAGCCAGAGGCTCATTTTCAAAGGTACCTCGTCACAAAGAGGACAAATACAGTACAACAAATTTGTTACATCATAAATGGATTACAACAATTGGTAAAACAAGCTGTCATATATTGGTTGCAATTTTAAATTACAGGATTAGCTGAGCACAGATTGGAACAGATGTTTAGTACTTCATAGTATGGTATGAGCATACAGGAAGAGGGGTGCAGAGACAGGAGGAGGAGATAATTGATAGGGTAATGGGAAGTGGTTGGTAGTAGGTTGGGTGCAACCACTCAGGGAGCTTTGTCAGAGCATTTGAGCAAGTACAGCTTAGTAACAGTCACAGCTATGCGTATTAAGTAGGTGATTTCGAAGGGAGGTTTTGAAACTGGAGATCATGGAGGCATCAGAGATAGAGGTGGGGAGTGTGTTGTACCAGGATGGGGCTCTGTAGCAATAGACTCTTTGCCCATGTGTGGTCCTTGCCCTGGAGACTAACAGTGTGGTTTTGCAGAAGGTTTGTGTTTGTACTAGGGATTTTGCTTGGTGGATGGAGGCTGTCACCCCTAGTGGGGATAGACCAAGGAGAGTTTTTTTGTTATGAGGCAGGTTTGATATCTGAGACGTTTGTCTAGGTCAAGCAGCATAGCCTTTGCATGTAGTTGGCAGGTATGTGTTAACCTGGGGGCCCCTGTAATTAGCCTACAGGCCTTATTTAGTGTGAGGTTGGTTTTGTTGAGGGCAGTCTGGTCTGCGGCACCATAAACTGGTAATCCATAATCCACAGGGGACAGTATAGAGGATGTGACCACGAATTGGAGGGCGTCAGCGGGGAGACAATTTTTGTAGCAGTATAGGATACCCAGCCGAATATTGGAGGCTGAGGTTAGGGCAGCGATGTGGTCATGGAAAGTGAGAGCAGGGTCAAAGGAGATCCCAAGGTACTTATACGAATAGACTTGCTCAAGTGGAAACTTGGTGCTAGAGAGGACATGGAGTAGGAAATTGCTGGCTTTGTTTTGGGGTGGGCGAAGAGCATGGTTTTTGTGTTTTTGAGATTTATTACAAGTCTATGCTCTTTGAACCAAGCTTCAGCATCATTATAAGATATTTGCAAGGAGTCCTGGAGGGTGATAGGGTTACGGTCAGAGGCAAAGATGACGGCGTCATCTGCATACAGCAACATTTTTCCAGTACATGCACGTGGCAGGGTATTGAGGTATAGTGAAAAGAGCAAGGGTCCAAGGATGGAGCCCTGGGGAACACCACAGAGCGATAGGGCAAGCTGCTGGAGAGTGTCCCATTAATTTTGACACACTGGAGAGCGGCAGACAAGTAGCTGGAGCACCAGGAGACAGGCCCCCTGGCAAAGCCAGTGTGGCTAAGGGCAAGCAGCAGGAGGGGATGGGAAACAGTGTCAAAGGCTTTTTGATAGATCTATGAACACAGCCCCCGCCAGAGAGCCCGAGTCCAGAGAAGAGTGTAGAAAAATTAGAAAACTCTAGGAGGGCAGTGCTGGTACTGTGACCTGTATGGAAACCATGCTGTTCAGGGCAGAGGATGTTGTATTTGGTTAGGTAATCCATAATTTGTGTGGCCACCACTTTTCTAAGGCTTTGGAGAGGGTGAAGAGAATGGAGATAGGCCGGCAATTCCGGCTGAGGGACCTGTCCCCACCCTTGTGTATGGGTGTGACTGTGGCAATTTTCCAAGCTGAGGGAAACTGCCCTAGGCAGAGGGATTTATTGAGGAGACTAGTGATTGGGGCGAGGACCAGATCCAGTACCTGGCGGAGGATACAGAGGTCCAGTACTATTGCTCTTTAGGGCATTGATTAGGTGAGGTCTGACTTCTTGGGCAGTAACTCGACGTAAATGGAAGCAAGGGCGTATGAGGTCAGGGTCAGGTAGGGAGGTGGAGGGTCAAAAGTCACTAGGGAGGACTGGGCTAAGGTCCGTGAAAGATGTATTGAGGAAGTTGGCAATAAGAGCTGGTCAGTGGAGATAGTGCCATCAATGTTGATCTGGAGGGTGGGGGGGAGCGTGTGCTCCCATTTAGTTGTTTGATATTGTCCCAGAAGGTTCTTGCATTACCCCAAGAGGAGGTGAGCGAGGACTGATAGTGATCAGCCTTAGCCTTTCTGATGGCCCAGGTACATTTGTTTCTAGCAGCAGCATACGCCTGTCTGTCTGCGGGCTGGCCAGTTTCAGTGGCCAAGTGCCGTAAATCGTCCCTGTGCTTGAGTAGTTGAAGCAGGGCAGGGTAACCAGGGTGCATTCTGCACTTTGGAATGGCGACTGTTAGAGGTGAGAAATGTCACAGGCTTTGTTGAATGTTTGGGTGAAGAAGGATAGCCTCGTATCAATATCTGGGGCATACTGTATAGAGACCAATTAATTTGGGCCAGAGTTGCTTAAGGCTTTTCAGACCACTCTGGTCTTAGGCTAGCCGAGGTGGGTTGTGTTGTGGGTTTGGCTATGGGGGTTGGTCCCCATAGCCAAAATCTATAGAATTCAGCTTAGTGACTACCCTCATCGTAGCGTCTTCCCTGTCCAGAAGAGCTTTGCTGCTGGTAATTTTTTGTGCAGCTTGTAAAGCTTCCAAGATATTTTGTTGTGTGTGCTGAATGTTGAGTTTCTGCTACATCATTGTCACATGAGACAAGATGCATCTGGGAACAAGGAATACAATTCAGCTGTCTCAGATGAAGATCCCCAGGGGTTGTAAAACTAGCATAAAGCTAGCAGGCTAATTTAGGAAAAACTCCTAATAGCAGTCAGAGGGAAAGAAACACTAGAATGTCACATACAAACTCTAACACTCTACACAACATATATTTTTTGCAAGTTTTGGGTGGACTACTCCTTTAACAGTAGGAAAAGCTTTGAAACCCTGAGTTTAGTTATGACACTGGAGGTTTTCTAGATAACGTTTTGTATAAGGTAATGTTACATAGATACATAGATGTTGATTGTGCATTGTGGGGGCATGTGTGATTTTGTATTTTCTTGAAACTTGGCTTCCCAGCCAAATGCCCTTTGGGGTAACCCTTGCCTCAGTGTATGCGCACAGAGGTTCTTTGTCTTTTAAATAGTTTTTTATTTTAATGGGTTCACCACAATATATCCAAGGCACATTGCCTCTAGGGTAGCTGGTCCATTCCACTGGGGTGTCAAACAGACAAGGCATACTGATGAGTCCTGGTAGGACGAAACACGTGTCTATGCCTTCTGTTAGCACCCTTTGCAAACTGTGTGAGAGGCCTTTCGGCACCATGCAATTCTGCTTAAAGTTGGAACAGCATAACATTCTGTGGTGATTTGCATATGCAGCCCATGATGCTTTGCATTGTGGGGGCATGTGTGATTTTGTATTTAGATGTTGATGGCAGATAAGGGCCTATGGTCCACCTAGTCTGCCCATTTATGTTCGTAACTGTGCTTTTCAAGCTTCCCTAGAACTAGGTTGTCCCCTTCCCCCGACTACTAGGGTTCCCCTGTGCCCTCCACCTCCTCAAGCATGTTGTTCCACCTGTCTACCACCCTGTCTGTGAAGAAGTGCTTCCTCACATTCCCCCTAAACCTCCCTCCCTCCAGTTTCATCCCATGCCCTCTAGTTCTGCAGCATCTCTTTTTATTTGAAAAAATTGTGTTTTCCTGCAACTTGTTTCTCCCTGTGAGGTACTTACATGTCTCAGTCATATTACCTCTCTCCCTCCTGTCTTCCAGGGAGTACATATTTAAGTACTTTAGCCTGTCCTCATAGGGCTTGTGATGCAATCATTGCACCATCTTGGTTGCCCTCTTCTGAACTGCCTTTACCCTGTCTTATGTCCTTACGTAGGTAAGGTCTCCAGAACTGGACACTGTACTCGATGTGCGGCCTCACTAATGTCCTGTATAGTGGAATTATCACCTCCCTTTTCCTGTTGGGGATACCCCTGCCTATGCAACCCAGCATCCTGTTTGCTTTTCCCGCAGCCTTGTCATACTGACTCCCTACCTTGAGGTCATCCAAGATGATAACCTCTAGGTCTCTTTCCTGCTTGGAGCACTCTATTTCCACCCCACCACCCACTCCAGCTGATATGTTGCTCCTGGGTTTTGTGTCCTATATGCATTATCTTGATGCTTTGTGCCATGAGTGGAGAGCATACAGTTTTTAATCAACTAGTACACCCTTATATTGGGTTAAATATTTTCGCTACCTATAAAGAAAGCTCACTTCATAATAACATGGCTCTTCTTAGAGTTACTGACATTATTGAGAACAATTACCTAAATATACTGTAGTTTATATGTATACTCTTAGGCAAGGCATAAACCATTATATCCTTCAAACCATGTTAAACTGTTTTGTGTGAAACCTGGCATTAATACTGCCTAGTATGAAAACAAACACTGTCAACCCTTTTTGCATATTATTTCTAGTTGACAATCTACATTTTATGATTGCTTACTTTCCCTAAAATTCATTGATGATGCTTGTTGTTTTATCTGCTTCTTTTTCCAAGTTGAACTGAAATACATGCTAATTGTATAATTATATCTAAACTTGTTTTTAATCTTTGATTTACTCTTCTTGCCTACTTCCTGAACATTAGGAACACCCCAAGATAGTTCAGCCACTCATGATGCAGTAGTCTCCTCTCCTCCCATTGCATAATAAGTGGCTAGACTCTGTTAGAGGTATTCCCAAGCCCAGGAAAGTTGCAGTGGGTGTTAATCCAAAAATGTAAACAGTATGTTTTTGTGTGGTAACACCAGTATGCTAGGCAGTCTGTTTTCACTTTTAAAAGAAAAAAAGAATCAGAATCAATCTACCAGCTGCTTCAGCAGTCTGTACAGAATGTAACCAATTACTAAATGTGTTTTTAAACTAAAGACACTTTGACGCTAAGGGGCTTGACAGCATCCTTTAATAGCCCAACTGCATAACTTGATGGCACTTTTCCTTGTTAACAGTGGTCATTGTGTTAAAAAGAAAGTATGCATTATTGTAAGTCATACATTTACAAACTTAGTAAGTGCCTTTGTTATTTATTTATTTATTTGAAAATTGGTGACTGTGAAAGGCATACTGAGCTAAGACTCACTTCTAGGTGCGACCCGGGGAAAGGGAGATAGAAGGTACCACAAAACAAAGTGCATTGCATTTCAAGATACAGAAGTAAAGTGCATTCACAAATACAATGTTCAATACTTTACATATACTTCTAGGCATCAGATTAAAGTGCAAGTTTGTGGACAAGTATTATCAAGTGTACGTGCAGGATACAATAAAAATTTGCCATACAGTATGTTCAACAAACAAGCAAAGGAGTGTACTAGGCACAAGTTTAGAAGAGGGAGAAAACCAAAGCCATACGATGCCAGTGTGAAAACAGGGAGGACCTCTTAGGGGGAGCAGTAGCAGGATGGGGGTTGGAGGAATTTCAGCCGGAGCCTGAAAGAGCCAGAGGTGGTGGAGTGGTGGAGGGATGAGGGGAGCTGGTTCCATAGAGTTGGAAAGCAATAGGAGAAAGTGGATTGCCCAGAAGAGGAACAGGGATGAGGAGTAGAGAAGGTTCTGTGGTCCTTGGAGTAGAGAGAGCATGGAGCAGGCATAACTGGAGAGAGGAGTAATGAGAGGTAGGAGGGAAGAGAATCAAACTAGTATTTGGAGATGAAGAAGGAGCAGTGTGATTGGCGACAAGATGGTAGGGGGATGATAGAAGGGCCAGAGTAGAGGGAACAATGCTGAGTACGTGGAAGGGAGTTTGTCTCAAAGTGACAAAAGCCATTGCAGAGGGTGTCCAGTCTGGCTAGGAAAGTTTTGGGAGCAGTACTGTAGACCATGTTGGCATAGTCA
Organism: Neoceratodus forsteri; assembly: GCA_016271365.2. Classification (NCBI taxonomy): domain Eukaryota; kingdom Metazoa; phylum Chordata; order Ceratodontiformes; family Ceratodontidae; genus Neoceratodus; species Neoceratodus forsteri. Next base: position 1,073,388,168 of record CM057450.1, read on the forward strand.
GAAACTGGGAGCACCATTTTGGTGACCAGCTCATGACAGACTGGCAGAGAAGGCAGTCTTTATTACAGTACAGGGCACCCAACTTTGAATGAAGTTTTGCATGGATGGCATTAATGTAGGTTGATAAGTCAAGCTTACTGTCTAGCCACATGCCAGAGTACTTGAAGGATTGCACCACTTCAAGAGGGGAGCCATTCAGCATGCAGAGGACTGGAAGACTGGATCTGTGTGGCAGGCAGAGTTGCACATGCGCTGTGTCACTTCTGCGATAATACTATCGTTCAGAGCTGAAATTATAGTATTTTCACCTCTGAACGATAGTATTATCAGGAAGCAACAATGGTATTATCACTTTTGATAGTGTTGTGTTACAGGGATTTTTTTATATGGGACAGGATGGTATTATTTGGCCATATATATATATATATATAGATTATGGTAGAGGAGCCATTTACTTGTTAAACCCAAAATTTTGCACCTTAATAACTTTGCAATCGTTTGATGGATTTGCCTGAGATTTGGAATACACGATCAAGACCCATACACCTTGGGATCTGCCAAGTTTCGTACCGTTCAGATACACGGCTGCGGAGATATTAAGCATGATCTGCGTGAGCGTTTACGCTTTTTCCTGGAATTCTACGGTCGCGCCTAGAGGTCACACGGTTTGCGCGACCAGCCCAAAATCTTCAGGGAATGTGCGCCAGGGTCCTCGATGTGCCTTTCAAAGCTTTCGTGAAAAAATATTAACCGGTTCAAAAGTTATTCAAAAAACAATTTCCCATTATAAGTCAATGGGAAAAGTTAATAAAAAGTTCGACAGTGTCGCAAATGCATTTTTACTTTTGCAGATGGCCCTCTTACTTTCGCAAATCCGCCATTTTGTTTTCAGTTAGTGATCAGAAAAATGTTTGGCATTTAAAATTGAGACCCTCTAGCAACCTAATTATTCTTGTATTCACCTAGTCGGAGCCTGAGGATGCTAGCCATGTCTTTATTTTGAGTAAAACACCCCAGAAATATTTTTTCAAATTTCTGGAAAAGTACTTTTGCAAAAGCCCTCATGCTTATAAGTGTAAAATTTTTGTGAAAGCTTTTACGCAAGTGCGACAGTACTTTTCTAGGCAGTGGGAAATGACAGCAATTCTTTGGCACCCTGCTGCAAAAGAACGGTTTGGAATTTGGGCTGAAATTTGAGGAACACAGCCGACATCTCACAGATGTGCCTTTCAGTATTGTGTTGAAAAAATATTACATGGCAGCAAAGTTACGGCACTCCAAAGCTGACACTTCTTCCCAAAGGATAACATTACGGCAGCCGACGCATTGCAGCAGTCGTTTGGCGCCCTGCTGCAAAATAACGGTTTGGTCTTTTGGGCTGAAATTTGCAGGGGATACAGCCAACATCCCACAGATGTGCCTTTCAGTGGTTTGGTGAGAAAATATTACATGGAGGCAAAGTTATGGCACCAACTTCTGTTTTTCCAAAGGATAATATTACGCGCTCGCCGCGCTTTTAAGGGCCCCTTATCTCAAAACGGTGCGAGATACAGAGTTTTTGTCGAATATAAAACTTGTTTAAGCATCTGCATAGTTGTTATTATTACAAGCGAGGGAATTCCATGTTGTTGAAACCCTTTGCACTCCTCCAGCCCACCCCCAACTGGAATCAAAAGCATTGGGCCATCGGTCCCAACTGTCACCCTATTCTCCTATTCCTCAGCTTCTTTCCACATGTGATAAGTGAAGTTAGGCTGATGACCCCAATGCGCACCCCAATTCCAGTTGGGGGTGGGCTGAGGTGCAAAGGGGTTTCAACCCAACATCGACTTCCTCGCTTTGTCACTGTAGGAACAACCCTAACTGATGCATTACACAGAGTTTTTTTTGCTCTAATATATGTATATATATATATATATATATATATATATATATATTTATAAAATGGGTAGGGAAATTGCAGCAATATCATTAGCTGAACAGCCACATGACCTGCATGTATCAGAGCGCAACCACACACCTGCATTTTTACCTCCAAAACAATTTTGACATTTTACAAGATAAGAGAAGCTCACTTGAGGTGCGGTCGCACTCTGATATAAGCACTCTTGGTGGTTGATGCACTTGGCCTGCGTGCCCGTGCGTATTAGTCAGCACACCAAGGTGTGCGATCATAGCAGACATGACCACACACCTCAGAGCGGTTTATCTATTACATACATATATATATATATATATATATATATATATATATATATATATACAGTATATATATATATATATATATATATATATATATATATATATATATATATACACAGTATATATGTATATGTATATATATAGCGGAACATATATATATATTAGAGGCAAAAACTCTATTTAATGCATTAGTTAGGGTTGTTCCACAGCGACAAAGTGAGGAAATTGCAAGTTAGGTTGAAAACCCCCTGACCCTCGCCCACCCCCCAATCGCATTGGGGTGCACATTGGGATTGTCAGCCCTAACTCTCACCCCATGACATGTGTAAAGCAGCAGAAGTATAGGAGAATGGGGTGAGAGTTAGGACCAACGATCCTAATGTGCACCCCAATGCCGATTGGGGTGGGCTGGGGTCTAAGGGGGTTTTCAACCCTAACACCGAATTTCCTCACTTTTGTCGCTGGGAACAACCCTAACTAATGCATTAAATGGAGTTTTTGCCTCTAATTTCCTCTTTTTGAGAGTGATAACAAGAAATAGTGAATGTGACAGCGAGGGAGCTGGGTGCCTTTAGGCCCCACGCTCCCGCCACATAATGTCTTGTGGCATAGTAACAGGAACAGCAATGCAAACAGAAGTGCTAACAGTGGCGCACATGGTAACACAAGCGTGAATGAGAACAGAAAGGGTAACGCACATGGTGGCGTAGACGGGAACGGTCTGCCACGTGATGTGTTGTAACATAGTAACATGGTGCCTGCAAACGGAAATGTCAATGGGCATGGTGACGCAAAGTGAAACAGAAAGAGAAACAGTACTGTAGACACAAATGGCAAAAAATAACAGAAACGCAAGCGCAAATGAAAACGCAAGGATAACGCATGGTGGCTAGACGCCAACGGAAGTGAGACGGCACGGAACCGCAAGCAGAAAGGGCAACAGTAACAGTAATGTGTATGCGCACAGGCTGGTTTTCCCCAAAACCTGCATAGAGAAAGACAGTGAGTACAAATAATGTATGCATAAGAATGAGTATCGGAGCAGAAAATGAGAACTTGGAATACTAAATACGTTATATCTCAGGAACCGTACGACGTAGAAAACAAATTTAAAAGTTGTATGATTTACAACTGTCCTGGCTAATTTTGTACTTAGCCACCTTTAGGGGGCTAAGCATTTTTCCGACTTAAAAGTCCTTATGTCACACCGCTTCCGAGATACGGCCCTGAAAGGCTGCTTAACAATCGTGAATGTTATCCTATGGGGAAAAAAGAGAAGTTCGAAGTGCCATAACTTTGGCTCCCTGTAATATTTTTTCACCAAACTACTGAAAGGCACATCTGTGGGCTGTTGGCTGTGTTCCCTCCAAATTTCAGGAAAAAAGACTAAACCGTTATTTTGCAGCAGGGTGCCAAAGGATTCCTGTAATGCGTTGGGCGCCGTAATGTTATCCTATGGGAAAAACTGTCAGCTTTGGAGTGCCGTAACTTTGCCGCCGTGTAATATTTTTCAATACAACACTGAAAGGCACATCTGTGAGCTATCATCTGCGTTCCTCAAATTTCAGCCCAAAACTCCCAACTGTTCTTTTGCAGCAGAGTGCCAAAGAATTACTGTTATTTTGGTGAGAACAAGAAAGTAGTGTCGCAATTTGGTAAAAGTGTCGAAAAGATTTGCTTACACTTTTGTGAGTGCATACTACTTTTATAAAGTACTTTTCCAGAAATTTGAAAAATATTTCTGGGGTGTTTTACCCCAAAATAAAGACATGGCTAGCATCCTCAGGGCCCGACTAGGTGAATACAAAAAGAATTAGGTTACTAGAGGGTCTCAATTTTAAATGCCAAGCATTTTTCTGATCACTAACTGAAAACAAAATGGCGGATTTGCGACAGTAAAAGGGCCATTTGCGGCAGTAAAAAGTGCATTTGCGACACTGTCAACTTTTTGTTAACTTTTCCCATTGACTTATAATGGGAAATTGTTTTTTGAATAACTTTTGAACCGTTTAATATTTTTTCACGAAATCTTGAAAGGCACATATGGGACCCTGGCACATTTCCTGAAGATTTTTGGGCTAGTCAGCATAAACCGTACGACACTCAGGCGGACCGTGAGAATTCCAGAAAAGCTGCAACCGCTATGAGATCACGCTTTAATAACTCCACAGCTGTATATCTGACCGGTACAAATCTTGGCAGATCCCAAGGTCTATCATTCTTGATCGTGTATTCCAAATTTCAGGCAAATTCATCTAATGGTTGCAAAGTTATTAAGGTGCAAAGTTTTGGGGTTTAACATAGAAATGGCTCCTCAACCCTAACTATGGTAGCACTACCGTGCTACCATAATGTGTGTGTGTGTGTGTGCGTGTGTATTTTAACAAATAAAAGACCATTTTATAAGTGGGATAATATTTTATTTATTTATTTATTTTAACATCAGTTTAACAACCTTTGAGCCAGAGGCTCATTTACAAAGGTACCTCGTCACAAGGAACCCTATTAATAAACCCTAATAATAAACTTAAGGATGCGCAGTCATAAGGGAAATAATGCATTTCTCTAGTTGTTGCAGCACTCAGATATCGCTCGTGCCTAATAATCACACATGGTATGCTTTATTTCCTTATTACCGCATGCCCTGTCATATGTTATACCTTATGCAAGCCATGTTTTCATGTGAGTTATTGAGTATATAGAATGGAAAAAGATATTTTTTAAGAAAGCAAGTTATATTTTATTGTAGTTAGGTTCTTGTTAGGTAAAATATGTGACTTTTATTATGAAGGCTGACTGCTTTTAAATGATTCCAGAAAGCACATTTATTTTGAAGAAACCTATGCCCTGTTGTGGATTATTGCATTTAAAATGGAAAACCTTTTTTATTTTAATAAGAAAATGGTTTTATTTTCATTACATAGGCTGTTTCTACTTAGGTTAGGGTAGCCTCTGAGGCAAGAAGGTTGTGGGTTCTAGTCCTCATAGGCTTCTTGTGTTTATTCTGTCCCTTGTAATTCCACTTTAGGTAACATCTGTAAGTGAAATCCATGTTGTATCTCTGTATTTGTCCCTGGTGAAATAATTTCAATAAATAATTCCTTCCTAAATCTGCAAAGCGATATCCCATTCTCGTGGTGGCATAATTTCATTTTTATATTAGGGGAGTTTGTCACATTTACTAGATTAATTTTAATGTCACTAAATGCCGAAATTGAAACAGCACAATACTGACATATTCCATGCATGCAGTTTTCACGTGTACAGTACTTCCATGATTCATATGTGTGTAAATCCAAGCAGACAGAGTGGGTAACCACCTTTATGTTCAACCTCTCGGGAGAAAAAGAAGGCCCCATCTTTTGCTGTAGCCACTGGCATTACCACCCCCCATTCTATTTTGTGTTCAGGAAGTCCATAAAACTTTAGCTGCCTTCGACCCCCACAAAAGTTAGTCACAGCAACCCTGCAATTGTTCCTTATCACATCTTTTGACTTTTTAGTCTCTGTTTGAGTATATACTTAAAAAAAAAACTGGGTGCACAACTGGAAATAAAGAAATATTTTTATTCCACTGCACTTAAAAACAGTATTCAGTACCTCTTGCACAGTTTCTCTACAGACGAGTTTCCACGTATTTTCAGCACTTTAGAGATTAAAAAAGAAACAGTCACTGTCTTCCTCCTTACAGTCTATGTATATGAATCACCCTGTTTATTACTATATGATTTCATGTATGTGCATACACACCTGTGTATATGTGTGGCTGCATGTGCCTTTGTGTATGTGGCATCTCTAATGGTTGTCCTGCTGTAAGTTAAAGAGCAATCATACGCTTGGGTTTCAGGAGCTGAGTGCATGTGTGTTCCATAGACATCTGGGTCACAAATGTTATGAAGTATGTGCTTCAGTGTGAACTGTATGTATGCATGTTATTAAGGTTACTGTGTGTTTATTGTGTGCTACTCTGTGTTTATACTGTGATGTACCTTGGTACTGTTGCGTGTATGACTCTGGATGTGTGTCAGCATTTATGTATCTGTGAGTGACCGTATGCTTTTGTGTGTGTGTGTAACTCTATGCATGTGTCTCTGTGTTTGTGCACGTGTCTGTTTGTCAGCAGCCAGCAACTGCTGATTCTGTATTAGCCTGAGGTGTAAGGTATTTTTTTGTGTTGCAGTACGTGTGGGTAGAGTTGTAAGGAATGTATGGGTACTATGAATGCAGGTTGTAACACTCGCACTACCTCTCAATTCACAACAACTTATCCCACACTTAAATCACAATAATATGACACAAAAAATAAAACTTTACACAGCAAGCTAATGCAGAAGCAGCCCCTGATGGCTCCAGCTGACTTTTGCTTTCTGTAATGCCTTGCTTCAACCCAGTTTTACAGATGGAAAGAGTGATATACAGTGTCCGAGAGACTTTTTCAGGGTCCCACTGTAAGTAGTGGCTTTAGTGGGGTTAGATCCTTGGTACTCCATGGTCACTGTTCAGTGTTCTAACCACTGGATCACCATGCCCCAGCTCCTCACTGCCTTTCCCAGCAGGTCACAGCAGAGGAAAGGGATCAGCTCAATGCTAGGTCACAAGCGTACTCTTAATGGGAAGAATACAGAATTTTCTGTACTGTAGCAGCAGTTGATCATAAACTATTAGCATGTGGTAAAGGCATAAGGAAGCATAACAGCACACGCAACACATATTGCACATGTGCATATTGATGCAAAACAGTCTAAATGTGTTTCTAATGGACCTCTGGAACTGCATACTCTGTACATTCACTGTCGTTGCCCAGCGTAAACATGTGGCATGGTTTTTTGACTAACTGCCAGTAGAACAGTAGATCATTGCTAAATATAAGTGTTCCACATTAGCAGGATATGACTAAGCCTACAGTTTTCTACTTAGGAATTCCTCACTGAAAGTGAAAATGGCCAAAGAAAGCTGAACACCCTGGTCTCCAAGGGAGAACTTCTGACCAGTATCCTCAGCAAAGACAAGTGTGAAATTGTCCAAGCAAAAGTAACCACAGCTAAGGAGGACTGGAAGAGTTTTCTGTCAAATCTGCACAGCAAGGAAACCGTTTTGCAGGTAGGAGATACTTGAACGAAAAGGGGATGCTGGAAAAAATTACATTCTGTATGCCTGCAGATAGAGTATGTAAGGAAAAAGGCATGAGAGGGGGAGGGTTTATAGTAAGTTGCCTAGGGGTGGGTTTATGGCCCAGGATGCAGGAGAGGACTGTAAATCTGCCAAGGCATGTTACAAAGTATAATACCTCCTCTTGAATGTCTTATTCAATGTAGCAAGTGGTCTTGGGTTTAATGATGAATACTGTAAGTGAAGCAGCTTTTAAGGCTTGTTACAGTGCAGTTTGTCTTGCATGCTGCTGTTGCTTTAAACAAGCTTTCAGAGTTTCTTGTTCCTGATCATGTGACACTGCACATGTGGCTTTGCAAACTGAGCTGCCTGCAGATCTTCCAAGAATCACTCTTCAACATTCATCACTGGTGGGTCTGTGCCCGAGGCACCAGGGTGCCATGGGAGCGTATGTCTTTAAAAGTTTTGGCGGAAGGGGGGGGCCGACGTCAGAGATGGCACCGCCCACGAGACAGACATATGCAGTGGTGCTCATGGACTGGCCGGAAACCGACACTGGCCCCCTTGCCTCTTCAGTTCTGTCCTTCCGCCATCAAGGAAGGTACTCTGTGGAACTGTTTGCCATTTTCTACTGCATCACGACTTTTGGTTCTATTCATTGCCGCTAGTTCAATGCCATAAAGTTTCTCCGACTTCTCATTGCCACCTTTTTTCTTCCTATCCCCTTTGTACGGCGCTGAGCTTTGTCTTTACTAAGTTTTATTATTTTCCATGAGTCAATCCTGTCCAGATCCCAGGGGCCTATGAAACAGAAGAAAACTGGCAAGAAAATGGATTCTCCCCTCCATGCGTTGGTGCCCCTGTGGGAGAAATATGTCTGTTCAGGGCTGACATGATCATTGCCAGACCTGCCTCAGAGCAGATCATGACATGGATGACTGCTTCTTGATGGACCTTTACACCCTGGAAATCCATGCGATGAGGTGGGGTGAAACTCTTCAGCACCACCTTTGGAGGCAGGCGTCGCATCCAGGACTTGAAGGTAAAGTCTTTGGGCTCTTCCCCATAGTCCCTCCCTGGTACTATACAGGGGAGGGATCTGTGGGACAGCCAGTCTCCTCCCCAAGGGGCCAGTTGCGCACCCCTCCCAGTCCAGTACCCCCTTGTGGCAGAGTCACAACTATTCACTGGGCCTGAGCCATTGGGTGCTTTGAGGCCATGGTCTGGCCTTGTTTTGGCTCCTGGCACTAAGGCCAGTGCCGCTGAGCAGGGGGTGCTGCCCATGGCTGGGTCCCTCCTGCTGCTGTTTGATGCTATGAGAAAAGGGATGTCTCTAGAGGTAGCCATCCGTTGGAGATTTTCTGAATCTCATCCTCAGTGGTCGGATGGATCTAGAGGTGAGGACGGGATGATCCCTACTGGCTTCCAGCCCAGGTGAGGAAAGAGACCTTTCTAGGGATGTGGATATGATGTTCTATCCACACTTATTGCCAGTGTCCTTTCCCTTTAAGATATGCTGGAGAGTCTTCCCACCCACGCACCCGGATGGTAACTCCCTCGGCTCTGCCCCATGATGCATGATCTTCCTTTCCGCTGGAAGAAGCAGGTTCCCTCCTTATTGTTCTCGCATTGAGCAGGCCCTAGCACTTAAATTCTTCAGAATTACTTCCAAACCAACTCTGATGAGTTTTGTCTTCAACTCGATCTTCGATCCCGACCGCGATGGATGATAGGTCTGCTCGTGGGTTCCGCTGGAGCTCTTGTGGGCAGAAGATGTCCAGGACGCCATGTACATCTACTGCCCGGGGGACAACCATGATTACCAGGCCTGTGACTTTTGCCACTCATTTCATTCACTGTCCTGGAGGACCATCTCACCCACTTGAAACTGGGCCACCCGGTACAATGAAACCCATCGGTCAAATCCAACAATGCCCGTTGATTGGTATCCGAGGCTGCGGGGTCCACTGAGCAGCTTGTGGCCTTCAAAGAGGAGGCAACCCAGGTTGTGGCCCATTCCTCCTTAGCTTCTACCTTCATGCTGCTTCAGTTGGGCTCGATCTTTACGGGTCTTTCATGAATTTTTGCTAGTTCTGCTGACCTTCGGTCAGGGACCCACCGCAAATTTAAATCTAAAGAAGAGTCTAAGAAAGAAAGGACTAATCAGTCGTGGGATTGGGAGCACTCTTGGTCGAGGGCGTCTGATTCCCATGCTTTTCCGGATTTGACTTCAGTCGAATCCTCAGTCTTGGCCGCTGGCTCCATGGTAGTAACCCTGTCGGGCCTGTCAGCCAAGGCCCCAGTTGAGATTTTTCTCGAGGTGACCGACCAGTTGTCGACCGAAGAGGCAGATACTTCCTTGTCTAGGACCCCAGTCCTGACGCAGACCATTGGAGGAATGGATCAGTCTGCTGACCCGCCACCTCTGGTCCCTGACCCTGACCAGGAGGAGCCTCAGCAATCGCCAACTCCCTCCGAGCCCTGCCACCAGTCCTCCCAGTGGTTGACGTCGAGGTCTCAGTCTTCTTTCCGTGGGTTGAGTCAGTCCCGCTGTTATCGACACATTCTCCTGGCACCACGGAAATGGCACCCGCTTATTCTTTATCCTCATCCTCCTTGGGTGAGGGAGAGGCTTCAGTGTTGCATTGACGCTATGAGGACTTGATGTGGCAACAGTTGGCATTTACTGGCACCAGACTGACCCTGATTTCTATGCTGGCCATCATGTGGCTGTCACCCGAAAAGCCAATGTTGACTCCGCTAATTAAACTGATTAAAATGGTCCCGACTCACCAACTCTGGCTTCTCCGTCGATTGTGGTGGAACCATCGCCAAAACAGCTGATGGTTGGCGCTCTGACTAAGGAGTCTCGGACAGTTAAGGGGCTTCCCCGTCAACTGTTGGTCACTGTCACCTCTGACCCTCCACGGAGGGTCAGTGGGGACTCTGGCGGTTAACCACCTTTGACGACATTTCAGTCAGAGGGTTCCTTCCTGCTCTCCTGTCTGGTCAACTTGGAGTCCGTACGGGATCTCCGATGGACAAAGGTCCATCCTCTTTCATGGGCCTCCATTTGATCTCTGAGTTGACGGGTATGAAGGTGGAGCCCATTCATAAGCGGGCTCATTACCCATTGACCAAGATCCTCGACTGGGGAGACTCTCCGATGGAGGCTTTCCTGGTGACAGAAGCCATTCTTGGCCCTGCCCTAGAGCTCTGGTAGTGCCCTGCTTCCTGCCCTGCGCCTTCTGCCCAGATGGCCTGCAAGTATGCAGTGCCCAGTGGCTCCCTTTCAGGATTCACAGAGCACCCCTCAGCCGAGGGGTTGGTGGCTGACTCTGTGTTCTGGCATTCCGGCAACACTGGGGATGGTGACAAGTCACCTGATAAGGAGTCCAAGAAGTTGGACCACATGGCTTAAAAGGTCTATGCTCCCTCCTCGCTTGGCCTCTGCCAAGTGAGCTTGGACCTCCTCATGGCCCACTTCTCCCATGCCCTGCTGGGTACCTTAGATGGGTGCTTTCTCATCTGCCTGCAGACCTTCAGACAACAGTCAAACAGGTCCGAGATCAGGGCCAGGCTGTGGTCAAGCAACAGCTCCAGACTGCCATGGACATTGGGGACTCCTGTGCCCGCTCCGTGGCAGCCTCAGTGACCATGCGCCACAAGGCATGGCTGAGGATCTCGACCTTCATGGTGGGCACTCAGTACAAGCTGACAGATGTCCCTTTCCTGGGCACTGACCTGTTCAGGCCCAGGGTCGAGGGTCACCTCACATGCATTGAGAAGTCCAATGCCACCTTGGACTCCATGACATCTGCTCAGAAGGATCCCAAGGGTGGCTCCAAACGGTATCAGAAATGGAAGCCCTTTCGGTCCACCTCCACTCCTGTGGCAAAGCCACCCCAGCAACCAGCTGGCCAGCAGGCTCAGGCTTGGTGATCCTCTGCCCAAGTCAGTAGCCTTGGCTGTCCATAAGCCAGGAGGGAAAGGCTTTGGTGGCCCCTCAGCCAGGCCCTCCTCCTCCTCCAAGCCTGCCCAGTGATGGGATGAGTGGTGCCTCCCTCATGCCTGTCATGCCTCCTCTGGGTCCTCCCATGGGGAGAGGACTGGCCCCTCCACTTCCTTTCTTCCTGGTCTGCTGTCACCACAGACAGGTGGGTTCTAGAAGTGGTGGGTCAGGGTCTGCCTCAAGAGTTTGAGCAGTGCCCTCCTTGCTGAGCCCATGCCCCACGGGAGGATTTCCTTCCGAGACATGCTGTCAGCTCTCAGAGATGACTTAGCCCAGCTCCTCTGCAAGGAGGTTGTAGTTCCTATTATGATAATCTGGAACACCCAGGGTTTGTCTCCAGATACTTCCTGGTGCAAAAGGAGATTGGGGGGCACCCTATTCTAGATCTGCACAACCTGAACAGGTTCCTCAGGTTGCACGACCTTCAGGATGGTAACTCTGTCTCAGATTATACCATCTCTAGAGCAAAACATGTGGTTTGCTCCTGGATCTTCAGGATGCATTCTTTACATCCTGATCGCTGTGTCTCACTGTAAGTTCCTCCGCTTTTGAGCTGAGGAAACCCTCTACAAGTTCCAGGCCATGCCATTCAGCCTCTCTTCAGCCCCCAAGGTCTTCATCAAGTACATCGCAGTGGTGGCAGCTTATCAAAGGTGCTGACAGTTCCAGGTTTATCCCTACCTGCTGACTGGCTGACAGCAGGTCCCTCCTAGCAGAAGGGTGGAGCAGTCCAAGGACCTGGCCCTCCAGACCTGCATCACACTTGGCCTCCTGGTCAACGAGGCCAACTCGGAACTCATACCCTTGCAGGTGATCAACTTCATTGGGGCGGAGCTCAACTCTTGCAGAGCCAGAGCCTGGCTCTCGATGGACAAGGCGGAGGCTCTCTCTTCCTTTACCCGATCATTTCGGGTTGTGCAATTGTGCCCTGCCTGGGACTTCCTGTGCCTGCTGGGCTACATGGTGACCTGTACCAGCATGGTCCATTGGGCCCACTGAGAATGCATTCCCGGCAGTGGGAGCTGGCCAGCCAGTGGTCTCAGTGCAAGGGGCACTTCAACCAGCCGGTCATGGTGACCCAGTGGATGTGGGATGCCATCCAGTGGAGGCTGGTCCCAGCACATCTGCAGGAAGGGATCCTATTTGTCCACTCATCCTGACAACCAATGCCCTCTCATGGCCTGGGGTGCCCACCTGGGAGAACACAGAGTCCATGGGCTCTGGACCCCGAGGAGTCCTGATGCTACATCAACCTGCTGGAGCTCTGAGCAGTTTGACTGGTGCTGACTGCATTCGCTCCACACATTCGGGGTCAAGTGGTCCAAGTCCAGATTGGCAACACCATGTCCATGTACTACCTCAATAAGCAGGGTGGAATGCACTCCCTGTCTTTGTGCAAGGAAGCTGTCCATGTCTTGACCCTTGTGCGCAGACTGGTGGTGGATCTACTGGCCATCCATGTGGCAGGAGCCTCCAGTCAGCTGGTGGACACCCTCAGCTGGGTGAATGAGGCATCACATGAGTGGTTTCTCCACCCAGAGATAGTTCACAGTCTGTTCTCCCAATGGGGCACCCCTCAGGTGGACCTGTTCACCTCCAGGGAGAATGCAAAGCTGAGGCTGTTTTGTGTCTGCCCCATCAGCAGGGAACGCTGCAGGGGGATGCCTTCTCAAGGCCCTGGACCCCGGGACTCTTCTGTGCCTTCCCTTCACTTCCCTTGATCCACAAGGTGCTTCTCGCCCAGGAGGGACAAGGCACAGGTGATCCTGGTGGCTCCGGACTGGCCACCGCCAATTTTGCTACCCCAGTCTCTCAGCCTCAGCAGCAGGCTCCTGAGGCTTTTTCCTATGCTCAGACATGCTTTCCATCAATCAGGGAAGGTATGCCCCTAGACCTTCGATCCCTGTACCCTGATAGCCTGGTTCCTGAGCTGCTAGAGTTCCAGACCTCGGTATCTCCAAAGATGTCTTCACCATTGTGCAGGCATCTTGGAAGGAGTCAACCTGAAGTGCTATGCCTTCAATTGGAGAGATTCTCTGTTTGGTGTCAGGGCAAGGGTTGGACCCTTTGTCCTGTGCAGTGGCTAGCATTCTTGATTACCTTTGGTCCCTCTCAGTTGGGCCTTCAGTCTACAACCCTAAGGTGCACCTGGCAGTCATCTCTGGTTTTCACCGGGTAGCGGGCTGTTCAGCAGTAGGTGGCACAGAGAAGGTGGTTGCGCTTTTTCAGCGGCCTTAACCACATTTCCCCTCTGATGTGTGAACCACCACCACCGTGGGACTTGTTGCTGGTTTTAGTAAAGCTCATGGGCAAGCCATTTGAACCAATGCACAGGTGTGATCTCATCTGTCATGGCAGACCGCCTTCTTCGTGGCTATCATGTCAGCCAGAAGGATCAGTGAGCTCCAGGTTCTTTTGGTGGAGTCTCCTTACCCGGTCTTCCACAGAGACAAGGTTGTCCTGCGCCCCGACCTGAAGTTCCTCCCAAAGACTGTGTCAGAGTTTCACCTTAACTAGGTGAAAAATCTCCTGGTGTACTTCACCAATCACACCTTGGAGGCCAAGCACAGGCTCCAAACTCTGGACCTCAAGTGAGTGCTCATTTATTACAAAGAGTGCATGACTGGAGTTTGGGGAGAGGTTCGCTAGCTGTTTGTTACCTATGCTGAAACCGCACCTGGCAGACCTGCAGCCAAGTGGACAATTGGCAGGTGGATCACACCCTGCATTGATCTCTGCTATAGGTTGTCAAGTAGGGAGCCTCCCGGAGGGCTAAGGGCTCATTCCACCCACCATACCGCTGCGTTGGTGGCTGCTTCCAGGGACGTCCCTATCCAGGAAATCTGCAGGGCTGCTACGTGGAGGTCAGCACACACCTTCATTTCCCATTACCACATTGACCTAGAGTCACACCGGGATGCTGGTTTTGGGGCCTAAGTTCTCCAGTCCTTATTTCCTAAGTAGGTGGTGTGCACCTCGCCTTCCTCCTCCCAGAGAACTGCTAGGAGTCTGCCAATAAGTGTGGATAGAACATCATATCCTTGTCCCTGGAAAAACAAGTTACTCACCTGTAACAGTAGTTCTAGGAATGGTATATAATGTTCATGCCCACGGACCCACCCGACCTCCCCAGCTTCAGCGCACACAATCTGCTTCCAGCGGTCAAGATCTGGCATCATGAGGTGAAGCCAAGCTACTTACCCAGGTGGGTGAGGAGCAAGCTTGAAGACTCTCCGCACATCTTAAAGGGAAAGGGCACTGCCAGTAAGTGTGGATGAACATCATATACCACTTCTAGAACTACTGTTACAGGTGAGTAACCTGTTTTCTGGGCCTCAGTCTCAGGCCTTAGTATACGTGGCATCATCTGGAGGTCCTTCTCAACCTGGTGTCGGCTGCAGCACTACCTCCCCTGTGTCCCATGGTGCACTTCTAGCTCTGAAGATGCCTCTGGTGCCAGTTCCAGCATCAGAGGGGATGGCCACTGGGCATGGTTGCAGGTTGGGTTCGAGTGCTGTGTCTGGTGCTGGGTCAGGTTCGACAGAGACCCGGTGTTGAGTCCAATTCTGGTGCCATTTGCAGTGCGAGGGAGTTCAGATAACGTTAATGGCCCCGATCCCCCTCACTCCAGGATTCTGCTGCTGGGGATACTTCTTGGCCTAGCCCAAGGGGCAGAGCCCACTCTAATGAGGTGGTGGTTGGTAGGTCTCAGTCAGCTCCATGCTCCATGTCTAGAGTGGCTTGGGGCTCTAGCAGGAGTTGTCGTGTTGACTGATATCTGCTGGCCCCCCAGAACCATCTGGGCCTGTGGTAGATGATGATAGGGGCCACCCTGTGGGACCTCTGTGGCTCCAATCTCCCACCTGGGGATCATCCCCCAAGGGCATCATCCAGATCTCCCCTTGTGGTTGGGCATTCCTGGGTGGACAAGATGCACAGCCCCTCCCTCAGGGTAGGTCATTTGTTGGCTGTTGTAGCCCTGGCAGAGGACCCGGCCTGGTCCTTCATGACCCACCTCTTGGCCTCCTCCTCAGCCTGTCCCTTCTCCTCTTCCAGGCATTTGTGGTCCTATGGGACCCCTGACCTGGGAGTTCACAGCTTCAGTGATTACCTTCCCAATACCTGAGGGCAAAGGATCACACAATCTTTCGGTCTGAAATCTTGGCACTGCCACTGCTGAGTCCAGCTCCTCTTCTTCTTCATCTTCCTCCACTAAGGAAGAGGATTCTTCAGTCCACCTCTCGATGATGCTGACTACACCTGTTAGCAGCTGTTCTTTCAGAGATGATGAGGAGCTATGACTGTCCCACTTTTCCAGCTGCAATCCTGTATGTCTGGCACTGTCCTTCCTTGGGGAGTATAGTCATGACTCCACAGTCATACCGCTATGGCCTCATCCATTTGTAGAGGCATCAAGAGATGTCTGGCTGCATCCCTCTGCCCCCCTCTCCAGCCCCGAGGAACACCCAGTGCAGCTATTGTGCACCCCTGGGATCTCCAGGAGCCATGCCACACCCCTTTCTTGGGTCCAGCTCCTGGACACTCCCTCTGGGCACAGGCGCCCAGTCTTGTGACTGTCTCCTGGTGTCAGACTCAATTGAGTTTGACATCTGGGATCGTGAGAGTCTTCTCGGTGGTGCACACCAAGTTTTGCATTGCTGTACACCAGGCATCCTAGGGCACACACCTGTGGGTGATGCTGGGTCAGCTCCTAAGCGTCTTTGCCAGATTGTGAGGCAACCAGACAGGCCATTTGCTTTTCTGCTCAGGGTCTGGAACTGGTGAGACACCAGGTGAGGGGGCATTCAAAAATGTCAATGAGTTAGTCTCCAGACTAGTGGGAAACTGCAGTCTACATTAGCGGATGGCGTGGCTGCATCTTTCGTGTAACCCTTGGCCCAGCACACGGTGATTGCTTCCACGTTACCAGGGGGCCCACTTCTTCTCCTGTAGGGACAGGCATGAGCTTGAAGGGCACATTCCTGCTACTAGGCTAGGAGAGCCTCCGCCTGACCAGTTTCGGGCCTCGCTAGGCCCATGAGAGGCCCCCACCTCTCTGTGTCTTTCCTCACAGGAGGCTGAGGGAACAACCATTTCCCTCAGGGTTTGCTAACACCACCATTTGGTGGTAGCTTTGTACTTGGACCCACCAGTGATAAATGGTGAAACTTGATCCTTGGCAGATATGAAAATTATGTTTTCACTGTAATTCTTGATCTTCCACAATATCTTCACCATTTACACTGCAACCACCTTCCCCACAATGGCCAGGCTTCTGGGTAGTCTCCTCCTTCCCTTTCTGTTCAGCTTTACCCCCTTTTCAGTTAAAAAAAAAAAGAAAACTTATGGGGGGAGGCATTAAGGTGCAAACTCCTTCGGGGACTTGTTGTTCCCTCTACACGTCCCTATGTGGCCCCTTCCCAAAAAAAAAAAAAGGACAAAAAAAATGGGAAGGGAACTTTTGTCTTTAGGGTGTTCTCACCTCAAACCCTTTCCTTAGCTTTCCCTTTATGATTTAAAAATATGTTTTTGGAAGCTGTCATACTGGCTCTTGCTTTTGGAAGCTGTCATACTGGCTCTTGCTTTTCCTCTTTTCCCCCCAAAAAAGGAAGAATAAGAAAAGAGGAGACAGAGTTAAGAGAAAGAGAACCCTTTTACCCAAGTGGGCTGTTCTAGCCTTTGTTCTCACCCCTTCACCATTTGCTAAAGGGGACCTATAGTTTTGCTGTTGGATAACCTTTTCTTGTCCCTCTTGGGACAAGGCCTTTCGAAGGAGCTCATGCTCTAGGGGGGGCTAAGAATTTTTGGAACTGTAGGCCACTTCCTTTACCAGTTCAGCTTCTCCCCTTGCAGTCCACCACTTCTACTGTTTCTGTGACCTGTTACACCTTTTTTCCCTCTTAGGGTCCCATTTTCAAACCCAGCTGGCTGAGCATGCAAACAGGTGTACCATGGAAAAAAATAGCCCCGACTGGCTTTGGCGCCATATTCAAACAGATACCGTGATCTGAATTGACCGAGCTATCTGTTTGAATATTGGACTCAATAGCGTTGCACAGCATGTGGTCACCGCGTTTGGTGCAGCATTACCAGGGGTGGGGTTGAAGATTGCCCATGGGGTAAAACCCAGCGCACACTGGTTAGTGCCTTGGGCACCATTGGTGCTATTCAGTACCAACATGCAAATTAGCTCATTGGGCATGCACGGCACTAAGAGGCTATTTGCATGCCCATTATGGGATCATTTGCATGATAACACGGGGGTCAAGTGCACTGGGCCAGAACCCCCCCCACACCCCAAGTCCCAGTCCCCGTTCATGTGTCAAAAACAGTTAACCCTGGTGGTCCAGTGGACCCTCCCCAGTCCCGATCCCCTCTGGCAGTAAACAACCCCATCCCTGGTAGTCCAATGGTCCTCCCACCTCCCCATTCCCCAATTGCTGTCCGACTAGACAGTCAAATCGCTGAGTAGTCTAGTGCCCCGACCCTGACAGGCAGTGATCCGCTCTTCCCCAACCCGACAGGAGCCGGCGACTGGCACAGCCCTCCTCACACTGTCACAGCTGGCCACCAACTGACTACACCAATCTCGTTCAGTACCCAGTACATGCCCATTGATGCCAACCAGTGTATTATTATGGTGAGTACGTAATTTTCATTTTTCCAAGTAGAGAAACCTGTATCGATTTCAGGTACATTTTAAGCATTAAATTCAGTACTTTTTGATTTTTTGCTCTCCAGCTTGCTCTCCCTCAGCCCCCTTCCCTGCCTTGCCCTATGCCCCAGCACTTACATCTGTCCACTGGCACTCACTCTGGATTGCCCTCAGAGCCAGAGCGGTGGGGACCCTATAACTCATCAAATGGTGCCACGTGGTTAGTCTGGTGTCAGGGTGCCTCTGTAACGTGTGTGGCTTTGGGGGGGATGGGTGTCAACCTGCCATGGCTGGAGTCCTGTCTTTTCCCATTGTTGATGGGAGGTGTGGCATGCAGTGACATAAGGCACAAACGCCCACATCTGGCACACCTCCTGGAACCTTCAAGCCTCTGCTGTGATGGCCCCTGGTCTCTGCCAGGGGTTGGTCAAGTATCGAGTACTTCCCCACCCTTAGAGAGCAATCTGTTGGATGTTCGATCCTCCTCCCCTGGCCGACCCCTGGTGCCCTGAGATTGTGCCAGACCCTGGTTCACCAGCATGGCGACAGGTAAGGCATGGTGCCTCAGCCCTCTGCACCACCAGGCCGGCTATTCTGTACTTTTTAAATTAAAAGGTTACTGTGTAGATGATAAGATTTGTATGAGTGATTTCATGAATTTATTTGGAAGATTTAGTTGCATATTGGAATCTGTGTAACGTTTTAGGCACTGTGGTTTCCAACTCCATTATCTTAACAGTCAGTAGCTGTGGCTTTATAGGTATCTATGATGCTTTCAAATGAGTACATTTTTATTTTAAAAGTTCACTTTATAGGTGATCAGTTTGTATGACTTTCATGAATTTAAGTTTAGTTGTAGCTCTTTCGTTGTTGTTTACTTTGACATTTATTTACTTCTGTGTGTTTGAAATATGTTTGCTGTGTTTACTAATCAGGTTGTCTGAATACCTTTTTCGAATATTCAGCCTAAATGTTATATTCCAGGGCCCAAATATCTTGGTATTTGTTATTTGTTGAGAGTATTCACTTTGGAGGTGGAGGAAAAAATAAACAAACTAAACCTTCACCTTACCAGGTAGCAATGGTTAATCTCCTAGCCACCCTCCTCCCACCCCACTGCAATATTTTACCACCCACCTCACCTTTCCTGTTAAACCACAGAGACTTAAAAAGTGCCAACTTGCCAGCTGCTGGCAATGTGCCCGAGTAAGCAGCATCTTTTCCATGACCCCCTCCCTAGCCTGACTACACTCATTTCCCCAAATCATAAAACCTTGTCCCTGATCCTTGATTTGGGGAGCTAGTGCCAATGAAACATGACTAACCAGTCAGTCCCCTCCCACAATGGGCCCAGTCTGATCCACTCCATGTGGTTCAGCTTTAATAAATGGGTAAGCGACCGGTAATGAGGAAGGGGTGGGGACAGCGTCAGTAGTGATGGAAGAAGCCTGACCAGTTAGGCTGCCTAGCATAAACAGTGACACTACTATACTTCCCCTCCCTCGTGACCATGCACCTGCTAGCTTGCTACGTTCGTTAAGTTGAGCTAATACAAACACAGCAGGCTGGCACACTGTAGGAGAGAGGCCAAGAGGCCAACTGGATTTCATTGGCACTAGCCCCCCCCCCCCCAAAATCAAGAACTGGGGTCAAGAGTGAGAACAGGGATGTACAATTTATAATTCTGGGAAAGCGGGGCTAGTGAGCCTGGGGGAGATCATGGAAAAGATGCTGTTGGCTTCTGACATAGTGGTGGTGGAGCTGGCAATGCTGAACTTTTCTAAAGTCTCTGTGGTGTACTGGGGAAGGAGGAGGAGAACATGAAAAGATTGTAGTGGAGAGGTAGGGTGTCCAGAAGATTATCCCTGACCATCTGGTGGGAAGGAACAACTTCTTTTAATGTTTTAATATTAATATCTGAATATCTGTGCCCGAATATGAATAGCGGAGTATATTTGTTATTCGGCTGAACATTTGGCAAACTTAATATTTATATTATTCAAAAATCGGGACTTGCAAACTTCTATTTATTATATAAGGTATTTTTTGGGATTTTTTTTAGTTACATTTTTGTGTTGTGTGGTCTGGCAAGCTTAAACGTCGTGAATATTAGATTTTTAACTGTCAATACATGTTTTTTGGGGGGATTGAACTGTTATAGAGTGATTTTACCATTGATCATTGATCTCTACAGGATATTCTGCAGATAACCTGCCTTGAGATTTGGTTATAGAAACACAGAAACAGAAATCGATGGCAGATAAGGACTAATAGGCCCATCCAGTCTGCCCATTTTCCCTATCTGCTGCAAAAGCCACAGACCCACCTCGATTTCCGGCTTTATCTTCTCGTTCCTATCGCTAGGGTTCCCCTATGCCTGTCCCATGCATTTTTTAATTCCCTCACTGTGTTGATTCCCACCACCTTTGCTGGGAGTCTATTCCATGCATCCACCACCCTTTCAGTGAAGAAATACTTCCACACGTTATCCCTTAGTCTACGCCCTTCCAACCTCCTGTCATGCCCCCTCGTTCCTGAACATCTCCTTTTCTGAAAGATGCTACCCTCTGGTACCCTATTTATGCCCTGTAGGTATTTGTACAATTCTATCAAATCTCCCCTGTCTCTCCTGTCCTCCAGGGTATACATATTGAGGTCTCCCAGTCTTTACTCATATGACTTTTGGTGAGGCCCTGCACCATTTTGTTACCCTTCTTTGAACTGCCTCCACCCTGTATGTCCTTATGGAATCGGCCTCCAGAACTGGACACAGTACTCCAAATGTGGCCTCACCAGTGATTTGTACAGTGTCATCACCACCTCTTTTCTTTTGCTGGTGATACCTCTCCCTGCACCCCAGCATCCCACTGTCTCTCCCACAGCCTTGGCACATTGTTTATACCTTTAGGTCATCAGATATGATTATCCCCAAATCCTTTTCCTGTTTGGTGACTGTCAGATCCCCTTTCATTGAATCTCAACTGCTACACTTTGGACCATTCCTCCCAGTTTACCTAGGTCCCTCCTCATTTTCCATCCCTCCCAGAGTGTCCACCCTGTTGCAGATCTTAGTGTCATCTGCAAGGAGGCTTACCTTCCCTTCAACTCCTCTGCAATGTCGCTTTTGAAGACATTAAACAGGACTGGCCCCGGAACTGATCCCTGTGATACTCCACTGGTCACCCTCCTTTCCTCAGATTGAGTTCCATTTACCACCACCCTCTGTCTTCTATCACTCAACTGGTTCCTAATCCAGTTTACCACCTTATGACCCTCCCAGGCTGCCCAGCTTGTAGACAAGTCTTCTGTGTGGAATGGTATCGAAGGCCTTACTGAAATCCAGGTAGGCCACATCCACCGCTCCCCCTGATCCACTTCCCTTGTACCCCAGTCAAAGAAATCACTTCGATTTGTTTGACATGACCTTCCTGCTGTGAATCCATGCTGTCTCGGATCCTGTGCGCCTCTGGATTCAAGGTGTTCCACAATCCTTTCTTTAATAGCTTGGCAGAAGACACCAGGAGAAAGGACTGCTGTTTGACTGAACTTCTCTGCTGGGACTAAAGTAGAAGAACTTTTATATTTGGACCTTTAATTTAGGGTAAAAAAACTAACATACAAAACAAAACAAAAAAAAGTGTGTGTTTGGGTTAACTGAACTGAATGGGTAACTGAAAAGTCATCTAGGTGTAAATCTCATGTGACTGAAAGGACTTAACTGCTGTGAGGTTTAAATTACTTGTAGAAAGATCTGGTAAGTAGGGGAGTGGCTTAGCTAGAAGGAAGCTACATTTAAAGACTGCCTTAGAAAGATTCTGCTAATAGCTTGGCAGAAGACACCAGGAGAAAGGACTGCTGTGTGACTGAACTTCTCTACTGGGACTATATTGCCCTCCTTCCCTCCACCCAAAGCTAGTTCTATTTTTATAGGCACAGGATTTGACTGACAACAGGAACTTCCTGTTTAGGGGCAGGAAGTGAGTGATCACAGAACCACCAAGGACCCACCATCCTAGAAGGGCAAGAGTAGCTCTCCGGCCCCTCTAGCTGCTGGAGGTCTGCCTCTGAACAAGTAAGTGGTCTATTGAGAAATATAGGATATTCTTGTCTCAGAACAGGACAATCAGGAGCTTAAAGGCACACAGGCAGAAAGCAAGGAGAGAGAGAAAAAAAAACAGAGAGGAAGAGTAAGGATTGCAAACAGTTAGGGGTCAGAAATAAGACATGATTGGAGTGGTGCAGTGCAGTGGCTGTGGAGCAGCAGTCTTCCGGAGATGTTCTGGAGGATGCGGTGTTGTCCCATCTGCAGGCACCTCTCTGGGCTGAGGGAGGAGGTTGCTCATCTCCAGGCTGAGTTGGCCAGGATTTGTGGGACCTCCTCTTCCATCCAGGGACCACCAGTGCCACTGCCGTTGCCTCAGAGGTTGCCAAGAAAGAGGAGCGGTTGGACCACAGTGGGCTCAGGGAGGGTGAGGGTGGTGGAACAGAGGCACATCCCTCCAGTTGTACCTCTCCACAATTCCTATGCCATTCTGGCAAAGTGTGGTTCCTCTTTGGAGGCACCTACAGTGGAGACCAAGGAGGATGCTGGAACCTCCACAAAGGAGACCCACAGGAGGGTGGCAGGGGACCCTGCAGGGGAAGGAAACAACTCCTGGTGGGGGACTCCATTGTTAGGAAGGTAGAACTGGGCAAGGAAGGGGAGAGGGAGGTAAGGTGCCTGCCTGGCGCCATGGCTTGGAGGGACAGGGAGCGAATCCTCAGGATTGCCGGAGCAGCTGCACAGGGGAGGGAGCTGGATGTCATTGTCCACCTAGGGACAAATGACCTGGCTAAGAAAGGGATTAGAGAAGTGCAGGAAGAGTTTGTGGAATTGGGGAGGGGCCTTAGTCAAGTAGCACACGGTAACCTTCTCGGAGGTGCTACCCATCTATGGCATAGGAGAGGCTAGGGTGTTCCATTACCATGGGATTCAATCAGTGGTTGAAAAACTGGTGTGGAGCTCAGGGATTTGGCTTCATTGGGGACTGGGGGTCCACCTGGAGTGATGCAAGCCTATACTGGCATGATGGGCTGCATCTGTCGGGAGGGAACCAGGATCCTAGGTGATAGGTTTAAATGCTTCATTGGCAAGCTTTAAACTAGCCAAGGGGAGGCACTGGAAAGGAGCAGGAAAATCCTAGCCCCCAAACAATCACGTAGTAAGTGTGGCAAACACCAACATGGAGGTGTCGATAGGGAGAAGGGCAGGGTAAATGGAGAAAGTAACAAAGGCAAGAAGGACAGGGATGGGGCAAAAGGGGGTAAGGCCATCAGGAAATGGAGGGTAATGAGTACCAATGCCCGTAGTCGGGGCAACAAGCTCCCTGATCTGGTGGCCTTAATGGAAGAGGGATGCCTGGATATCGTAGCAGTCACAGAAACATGGTACACAGAGAACCATGACTGGGATGTTAACATACCAGGGTACATAACTTACAGGAGAGACAGGCTGGGGAGAAGAGGGGGAGGTGTAGCTCTCTATGTAAAGGAAGGGATAAAAGCAACTGAACAAAAGAGTAAACAGGGAGGAGAGGAGGCACTGTGGGTCACCTTGGAGACTGGAAAGGGCACCACAATCCGCACAGGGGTTGTGTACAGACCCCCATGTCAGGGGAAGGAATGGACAAGGATATGATGGAAGGCATTCTTAGAATGGCAGAGAAAGGGGAGATACTGTTGATGGGAGACCTGAATATGCCAGATGTTAACTGGAGCACATTTGCTGCAGCCACATCCAAGAGCAGGGCCATTCTTGACGCCCTACAGGTGGCAGGCATTAGACAGCTAGTTTCGGAACCCACTCGTGAGGGAGCAATCTTAGACCTCGTACTCTCAAACGGGGCAGTGAGAGGATCTCAGATCTAGAAGTGGGTTGCCATCTGGGGGCAAGTGACCATCAAACAGTGTGGTTCACATTAAACTCAGCTACAGAGTCAAGCCATACAAAAGTGAGGGTACTGGACTTTAGGAGGGCTGACTTTGGCAAGATGGGAGAGTGCCTCAGAAAAGCACTAGCAAACAGGCTAGAAGGAGGTGTGGAGCAACAATGGGGAATTATCAAAACTGCCATCACAGAGGCAACAAGCCTTTGTGTGAAGCAAATAAACAAATCAAAATGAAAGAAAAAGCCACTGTGGTTCTCAAGAGAGGTGGCTGTGAAAGTCAGGAAGAAAAAGATAGCATTCCGGAAGTATAAGGAAACACAGAAGGAGCAGGACAGAGAGCTGTACCAGTTAAGGCAGAAAGAAGCAGGGAGGGAAGTCAGAATAGCAAAGGCCCAAACTGAGGAAAAGATAGCCAACTCAGTTAAAAAGGGGATAAAACCTTTTATAGGTACATCAGCGAGCGTAGAAAGACAAAGGGAGGGATAGTGAGGCTGAATAGAATGAACGGTGGGTGGGCAGAGGGGGACAGTGAAAAAGCAGGAATACTGAACGAATATTTCTGCTCAGTATTCACAAAAGAGGAGGGGGAAGTGCCTAATCCAATTAACAGAAGCACTCTTGATAGGGGGGTCGATCCCAGTCCTTTCACAGAAGAAAGGGTTCTGCAAGAACTCCTAAAACTGAAGGTGGACAAAGCAATGGGTCCTGATGGAATTCACCCCAGAATTCTAAAAGAATTAAGGAAGGAACTAGTGAAACCACTGGCTACTCTTTTTAATAAATCATGGGAGAATGGTGTGGTACCCGAGGACTGGAGGAAGGCGGATGTGATTCCCCTTCACAAAAGTGGGACCAAGACAGAGGCAGGAAACTACAGACCTGTCAGTCTGACCTCTGTGGTAGGGAAAGTGATGGAGTCACTTCAGAAGGAAAGAATAGTTGAGTACCTAGAGGTCAGTGGAGCACAGGATCCAAGGCAGCATGGGTTCACAGGGGAAGGTCATGTCAGACTTAATCTAATAGATTTCTTTGACTGGGTGACCAAAGTAGTAGACCAGGGAGGGCTGTGGACATGGCCTACCTAGACTTTAGCAAGGCATTTGACACAGTCCCACACAAAGATTATTAGTCAAATTAACCAGCCTGGGAGGGGTCCCAGGGTGGTAGCCTGTAAAACATTGGCTGGACAACAGGACACAGAAGGTAATTGTAAATGGAGTCCACTCTGAAGAAAGGGTGGTTACCAGTGGGGTATCACAGGGTTCAGTATTGGGTCCAGTCCTTTTTAATGTCTTCATCAGTGACGTTGCAGAGGGACTGGAAGGAAAAGTATGCCTTTTTGCAGATGACACAAAGATCTGCAACAGGGTTGATACACAAGGAGGCATGGAAAGGATGAAAAGGGACTTGGCAAGGTTGGAGGAATGGTCAGACGTATGGCAGCTAGGATTCAATGCAAAAAGTGCAAAATAATGCACCTGGGAAACAAGAACCCAGGAGAAGAATACACAATGGGTGGGGAGGTAGTAACAACAACAAAACAGGAAAGGGACCTGGGGGTAATCATATCAGATGACCTTAAGGTTAGCAAGCAATGTAAGAAGGCAGTAGGAGGGCTGGGTGTACTGGGATGTATAGGAGAGGCATCAGCAGCAGAAAACAGGAAGTTGTTATCCCTCTGTACAGACAGTTGGTGAGACCCCATCTGGAATACTGTGTCCAGTTCTGGAGACCCCATCTCCAGGACATAGACAGGATAGAGGCAATCCAGAGGAGGGCAACTAAAATGGTGCAGGGTCTGCAAGAGAAGCAGATGAGGAGAGACTAAAGGAGCTTAATATGTATACCCTTGAGGAAAGAAGGGAGGGGACATGATAGAAACTTTCAAGTACCTCAAGGAATCAACAAAGTCCAAGAGGGTAGCATCTTTCAGAAGAAGAGACTTGCAAGAACAAGGGGACACAATTTAAAAGATAGAAGGAGGGCGGTTCAAGGGGCAATGTGAGGAAGTATTATTTCACAGAGAGGGTAGTGGATGCATGGAACAGCCTTCCTGAGGAAGTTGGGGTCTAAAACTGTGGGAGAATTCAAGAATGCATGGGACAGACATAAGGCAATTCTTGTGGGGGCAGGAAGATATAGGCTGTTGGTTAACTAGGATCTGCGGCCTATCCTGTAGGTAGAAATGGGCAGACTAGATGGGCCTAGCGGTCCTTATCTGCCCGTCAAAGTCTATGTTTCATGAAAGTAGTGATTCCATAATTTTCCCCACTAATGAGGGTGAGGCTGACTGGCCTGTAGTTGCCAGCCTCCTCCCTACTCCCACATTTGTGAAAAGGGAATACATCTGCCCTCATCCAGTCCTCTGGAACCACTCCCGTATCGAGTAATTCATTGAACAGTGCTGCCAGTGGTGGTGCCAACACCTCCGTAGTTCCCTTATTATTCTAGGCTATATCCCATCCGGTCCCATTGCCTTGTCCACTTTCAATTTTGTGAGTTCTTTTAGGACTCTCTCTTCCATAAATGGACTGGTGTCCATCTCTCTCATATTTGTTCATGTTGCTTAACTGTGGTCTCTCACCACCTTCTTCTGTGAATACAGAATAAAAATATTTGTTTGGTAGTGATGCTTTTTCCAGGTCCTCTTCCAAACACTCCCCTCCTTCACCTTTAAACCTTACACCCCTTGTTTTTCTCCTTTCACTAATGTACCTGTAAAAAGTCTTGTCCCCTTTTTTACCTCCTGTGCTAATTTTTTCCTCCGTTTGCGCCGTTGAACTCCTGACTACTTTCCTTGCCTTCCTCTGTTTATCCAGGTACACTACCCTGTCCTTCTCCTTCTGTGTGTCATTGTATTTCCTGAAAGCCACCTTTTTGTTTACCCTTATCTTCCTGGCCACTTCCTTTGAGAACCACAGTGGTTTTCTCTTTCTCCTGCCCTTGTTTACTTGCCTAATGCAAAGGTTTGTTGCCTTCACTATGGCTCTTTTCAGATGGGCCACTGCCCCCCCCACCCATTCATTCTTCCCTGCCAGGGTATTCTTGAAACATATCCCCATCTTAGTAAAGTCCACCCTCCTGAAATCCAGGACCCTCACCTTTGTGTGGCTTGACTCTGCCACTGTACTCATACTGAACCACACAGTGCAATGATCACTGGACCTCAGGTGTCCTCCCACCCTGACTTCCACAACTCTGTCCCCATTAGTGAGTACCAGGTCCAAAATTGCACTCTCCCAGGTGGGCCATAGCACTAGCTGCCTGAGGCCTGCCCCTTGCATGGAGTACAGGATGTCACTGCTCCTGGCTACAGCAGCCACTGGAATGCTCCAATCCACATCTGACAAATTGAAATCACCTGCCAGCAGCACCTCCCATTTAACTGCCATCATGTGGATGGATTCCACTCGAACTCCGTCCACCTCCTCTCCCTGTGCTGGAGGTCTGTATATCACTCCTATCAGAATAGCTGTACCATTGCCCATCTCAAGGGTGACCCACAATACCTCCGCCCCCCCTCCCACATTCCCTGTATCTCAGTCGCTCTGATACCCTCCCTGTCTCTCCTAAACAGAGTATAACCTGGTATTGCTACGTCCCAGTCATGGTTTCCAGTATACCATGTCTCGGTAATAGCCATAAAGTCCAGGTCAGTCCCGCTATCAAGGCCACTAGGTCTGAATTTTATTTCTGGCTCGGGCATTAGTATACATGGCCTCCATGTTTTGCCATTTCTCCTTTTATCATCCCCTTTGCCTTTTTGCCTCCTCCATTTGTACTTCCTGTTTTTAGCCCTCTTCATCCTGTCCTCCGCTGCCCCCCACCTTATAAGTTTAGTTACCTCTGGTGATGTCATAACGTTATGGTCCCCCATGCTGATTGCACTATCCTGTGAGGGTGGACAGTCTGATTCTTCCTGCTTCCTTCATACATACCATACTTGTGTATGTCTCATTCTTCTTCTGTTTGCCTCTTCTGCAAACCTCCCCTTCAACCCTGACACAGATCACCTCCTTTTGTATAACCTATGGTGTATCCCCTCTAATCGACTATTTTGGCATCTGGTAGGGGAGGAGCTAGACTAGGCCAGAGAGTGCCAGAGCTTGTCTTCCATTCTGACACTGCAGGAAGGTGTTTTCTCCCTGTATATTCTAATTTAGGGAAGTCAGCTCAAGGGCTTTAAGTCTCCTCTTATGACCCACCTACCTCCCTAACTCCGTAATGCCCTCTGTCTTAGCCCCAGCATATGACATAAGGCATTACTCCATGCAAGGGAGCAGACTTGGCAAGACAGGCTGCTATGGCAGCAAGTAGCAGCATCCTCCCTTCCAAAGCAGGACCACACTCCAAGGCAGCCCTTCTTCCCTGCTCTGGCTGCTCAGACATAGACTTCTGGATCTCCTCTTCTGTTGGGCTACAAAACAGTTTTATTTCTGACACGTAGTATTTTTTCTGCTCCCTCAGAATTTACAGACCCAGATGAAGGACTTTGAAGCCAGTGCTCAGCCCACCCAGGAGTGGTTGAATGCAACTGAAAGAATAGTACAAGAAAGCAGCAGCCGACTCCATGATCTGCCCGCAAAGAGAAAGGAGCAGCAGAAATTACAGGTATCTGTGACTCGATCCAGAAACCATTTAAAACATTAACACCCCAGTCTATATATACATGCTGATGACTCTGTTTAATACTAATACTGTTTTCACAGATAAATAGTAATGGGCAGTGCTGACTACCATGCATTACCTGTAAAGATGCAACATCATTTAGTGGAACATAATTATATTAGAAGAAAATGTCTTTCCATGATAACGTTAGCTGACGCCTTCAGAGAGTTGACTGCTGTTGAACCCTGATAGTGTAACCCCTAGATGGTGCTATCCCAGGGGCTACTACCCCCTGCCTGATTTGCCACTAACAGGTTGAGGGGCCTGGATCCGATGGTGGGTGCCTCCACCCAGAGGTCAGGGTTTTCAATAGTTAAACTAACTTGGTCACAGCCCTCTGGGACACTGCAACCCCTTTCTTCCACTAGTGGCCCACATAGTATATCAGAATTACCTTCACAGTATACACATCTCAGGGCTGGTTCATGCACTGGGACCCCTGTAAAATAAGAAGATACAGTGCAACAATCACAGTACAATACTTTAACATAGACAAATACCTCAGGCAGTATAACTTTGCTGAAACAAGCAGCTCTGATTTATTTAGGGGGATGTAACAAGGACAGGAAATCAGGTTAATTAGCTTATCACTTTACTCATCTACCTATGGCTCTGTGCAGGCCTATCCCTACCAGATTACTGTCCCTGGTAGCCCAAGCCCTAGTGGCTAGTCCAAACCGGTGGCAGCTGGTAGGCCCTTTCACACAGAGAAAAGAAAAATTAGTTAAACAGTCAGCAGTACAGTAATTCCATTTGGATTTAATGTGGCAATTCAACAGGGAGCTACCCTGAATTAGTACTCACGACCTCCAAACAAGATAGGGTCCTTCTACGTCAGCAGGGCTACTCTTGAGCTCCACGAGACTCCTCACACATTTATATGACAAACTGCAACAGGCAAAAGTCCTTTAATGGCAGCAGGATTCACTTGAGCTACACAAGCCTCCTCACACATTTATATGGTAAACAGTAATAGGCAAAAGTCCTTTAATGGCAGCAGGATTCACTTGAGCTACATAAGCCTCCTCACACATTTATATGGTGAACAGTAACAGGCAAAAGTCCTTTAATGGCAGCAGGATTCACTTGAGCTACACAAGCCTCCTCACACATTTATATGGTAACAAGAAAGTACTATACCAGGCAGGCTGCTTCTCTATCCCGATCGCAATTACTGCACAATACCCTGGAGAACACACAGCAGATTCAGTTCCTGACAGACCGAGCGCAATTCAGCAATTTCTCCAGTCTTCTACAGGGTGAGCCTGGTTTCTACTCTTCAGATATCCTTTGATTCTCTTCACAGAATGGATTCAGTCCTAACAAGCAGTTACACAAGCTGCAGACCGGAACTCGGGGCCTTACACACGTTTCCCGACTAAAACTGCACACTGAAAAAGCACAGGGCTCCTTCCCTTTCACTGCCAGAGCTCAACTGAAACTCCAGCAGACAAAACCGGGCACTTCCTTTGAGTTCCTCCCAGTTCTTGGCTGGATTGGCTGTCACTCACAATAGACTGTCCCTGTTAGTCCAAAAAGGCGCCGAAGTCCAAACTACATCTCCCAGAGTCACTGCCCATACAATCCTCTTGTGGCTGGCTCAGATTACGAATCCAAGTTCTGATTCATCCAAGGCACCATTTTAGAGCTACCTTAACCCATACTGATTGGTCCAGTTCAGCAGTTCAAAACTAGAATGGGGAACCTGGCAAACACAGTTCTGACTGCAAAGAAAGCAGGTTAGACAAACTGTATTTTCATTATTACTCTAAATGATTTCTGGCAAACAGTTACATCTTTCAGATAGGTTCCCTTTGCACTCCTAGTGACTGCAAGAATGGAGTGAATTAGCAGCAGCTCGAGTGGTACTCAAGCAGCTGCAGAAGCACACAGTCCCCCCCATACAAACTAATTATGTCTGCAAGCAGACAGCTCTTAAAGAGACAGTACCAGAGACTCTAAAAACACTCACTGATAAATGGCTTAAACGCCAAACACCATTCAGGCTTGGAGCATTCAAGCAAGCTCCTGGAAGTCTTTTGGGAACCCCCATTTGCAGGGGGGTTACAATAGTATCCTACCATCAGGGCAAAAATAGCAGAATAGTTCAAAGGTAGCTATAGTAAGACCACACCAATTTGGGATAGGCCTAAATATTTTCTGGTTGATGGGCCTAAAGATTTTCTGGTTCCAATTTACTCTGGTTCTAAAGTGGAATCATACTGAATCTGCAGGTTTCTTGTTTCTGAACCTCTTTCTAATGTATTCATTTGTATATATAATTGCATATTAAACAATATACAAATTACACATTAATTGTTAAATTGCATTTTGCTCCTTCCAAGTCTTTTTATATGTGGAGCCTTGGTTTTAAATTTTAGAACCAGATTCTAAGATATTATTTCTCATAGAATCAGTCTGGCCCAGCCCTGATAGCTATACAGTAAGATCAATTTCATCAAACTTTTATGAAGGCCTAAAACCCAACGTTGTGTTTTCTGTTCTGCCGTACAAACACAGGATACATACATAGCAGTGCAAGTCATGACAGCGATACAGATCAGCGATGCAAACGTACCTGTTGGTCAGTTTGAATAAATTGTTTGGATAATTTTCTGATGCTTTTCATATAGGACAAGCGCCCACTAAGTTTTGATTTTATATTGATATCTCCTACTGACATGCACTGCTTTACTGAAAGGGGAGCTGTCAGCACAGAGTACCCCACACTCAAGTGTGGGGCTGGTCCCAATGTGCACTTTGTGAACAAAAGCATTTTGGTTTACTTACTGGTTACTGTAGTATAGTACAGTAGATTATATCAGGTTAATTTTGCCAAGTTGTAGGCTTACGTCTTCTTTTACTACAAATCCCAGAATCCCTTGGCGGATCCAACAGCTGAGCCCTAGGCAGCAGTTTTTCAGAACTCCACTAGGCAATCTTCCAGTTCAGCCCAAAATGCCTAAAATCATTGCTCTAACCTGGGAAAAAGAAAATTTGGGTGATAGAGCTTTGTCAGCTGAACAAATTGATACCAGACTTAATGAAAAGAGCGTCTTACTTAACCGAGATGGTTCACCTGCATAGAACAGCACAAGGAGGTGAAGGTGCCTGGCCTTAAGAGAACTAGCAACAGCAGGCATCTACAGTGAATGATCCTGGCCCCTTAGCTTCAGGATCTGGACTAAGCCAGTTGACTAATGCTGTTCTCCTTAGAGCCATTCAGACAGCTGGAAAGTGTTTGGAGGATTTTACCACCAAATTTCAAGTAATGGGCACCAAGTTCACCATGGTGAAGGCGACACAAAAGCAGCAGCTGGAGCAGCAGAGCATGCCATGGTGACTTCAGCGGGGATGGTCAAGGAGAGTATGCTCCTCCGTCGCCACCTCGAGCACCTCGAAAAGGGGACCAGGGCTATGAACATATGGATTCTTGGCCTTCCAGAAGGATCAGAAGGGAATGCTCCACCAGACTATTTCACAATGTGACTTCCTGAAGTCCTACGAATGAAGCATCTGATAGCAGTTCAAAAAGCCTACTGTATCACACCCTGGGGCCCCAGGAATAAGCAAGCAGCAGGAAGAACAAATCCTCAAACTGTCCTAGTTACATTTTGGGTCCTTTGGCGAATGGGATGCAATTTTATGACGAGCAAAAGAAAAATGCCCTATTACTTGGAAATCTGACACCATTCATTTTTTCTGGACTGAAATTTTTACACCCACAACTAAGGGAAGGCATTTTACAAGGTATGGGCAAAGCTACGACAGTTGGGCATCCATCACATTCTACTTATGCTGGCTAGTTTGAAGATAATATATAGGGGCATGGTGTACCAGTTCTCAGATCCCATAAAGGCCAATAAACTCCTGCACAAGACAGAATGTGAGTTTAACCCCAGGCAAGAAGATGATCAAGGGGACGATGAAAAGGAGAGTGAGACAAGAGAATAAGTGTTTATAAAAAGCATTTTCAGAGCGGTTGCAGGTGGGAAGTAGTAACATCAATGTGGGATTTTAATTTAGGTATGATTGCTATGGGGGATTTGTGAAAATTTAATGCATTAACAAATGCTGGGTCTGACTTTGAAATGTGTTTTTTCATGCCTCCACGTGTGCAAGATGGTGCCTCATGGCGCAGTTCGGATTATAACTCCTCCTTGAAAATGTCATTACTTTTAAATATTGAATTACTAAAGTCACCCAGAATCAGAATTGCATTTAGCTCCAGGAAAGTTTGTTATAGTTAATGCACTACAGCAAAACCCTTAGTAAGTAAAGTTCCTAATTTTATTATTACCTCTAGTTTAATAATGGTTAGTCTAAGTTAAGCTAGTGAAAACCTATGATAGAATCATTTGTATTCTCATCCTAGTTTTTTTTTTTTTAAGGTGTTTGGTATGTTATCGAGGGAGAACCATTAATCACATCTTTATTTAGGTTTTACTGCATTTAATGAAGTCAGATCACTTACAGGCAAAGGAGACATTCTTCCCTGATGGTAGGGGGGCTTTATAAAACAATGTAATTAATAATTTCGGAGTCTCCACTCATAGCTATAGTGGGCCTTTTTTATAACATTTGTTAGGAGACGTATAAATTCAGTTTCTCCCCCAGTGCTGTAACACGTGCACGACTATCATCTCTCCTAAGTTGTAAGAATTATGTTTTGGAACCTGTTGACATACTTGCAGACAGATGTATTATATTGTTTGATACAAACTGAATAAAGTATATTTACAAAACAAATCCCAGAATCCCCTGCAGCTGACATCAGAGCAGGACACAGCAGTGGAAGATTCAATAGCCTGAAGTGCATGTTAGAGCTTTTATTATCTCCAGTCAGATGTTTTCCAGGACTGCTTTTCTCTAGGAACTAAGTACAATCCACTGTGACTGTACACAGCCCTTGAAGGACAGCAAGACCAGCAAACAAAAGATTAGAGGTTATATAAATTCTAACGTGCACGGCAGACTATTGAATCTTCTAACTGCTGCCTACTGCTCTGATGTCATCTGCAGGGGATTCTGGGATTTGTAGTGATGGTAGATGTCAGCCTACAACTAAGCAAAATTAGTCTGATACAATCTACTGTATTACAGTAAACAGTAATTAAACCAAAATGTTTTTGCACACAAAGTGCACGTTGGGACCAGCCCGACACTCAACTATGGGAGGCCTTGGTGGCGAACGTTCCCCTTCAAATTGCTATGTATGCTACTTTGCTCCAAATTTCCTGCTTAATTAATATGCAGCAAAACTGCTTTTCTCTGAAACCACTACAGCATGCTTTCTCAGTGACTCTGGCCATGTTCGCGTACTTTTTAATGTCGGCTTTGATGCTTGCTGTGTGCAGCATGTTGTCTGTGCGCTAACCTGCTTGTGCTTTACAGTCTATCCTTGAGGAGATAGCTTGCCATGAACCACAACTAAGCAGGTTGAAGGAAAAAGCTCAGCGGCTGTGGGAAGGACAAGCCACCAGCAAAAGCTTCATGCACAGAGTGTCTCAGTTGTCCACCCAGTATCTTGCGCTAAGCAATTTAACCAAGGTATGTCTGTAAGTCATACATTCTCTCTCTGTCTTTCTCTCTTGGTGTGTGTCTCTCTCTCTCTCTCTTTAAAGGGATTTTCCAAGATTTCCACCCTACTCACGCATTCCAGCAGCTGTTGTTGGTGATAGTCATCCCAGCTGGTTTTCATAAGTATATCTGTGGTCCTTAAGTTTGTGGAAAGGATCGTAGTTTGGCCCTATGTGGTGGCCAGCTGATCCCTTCCACTCCCAATAGCACTGACATGCCCCTGTGCTCATGCACGTAATGACATGTGACCAGGGAGAGCGCAGGGCACATCCCATTGAAGTGAATGGGGCTCCATTTCAGTGCTATTTTTATACATAAGAATGGCCAGTTGGAGATTAATGAAGGCCACTGCTTGACTAACAAGAGCTTTGTTAGTCGAACGGCGGTCTTTATTAATCGCCAGCTGGCCATTCTTGTGCATATAAATAGCACTGAAATAGCGCTCCATTCACTTCAGTGGGACGTGCCCACTCGGTCTGCCTGGTTACATGTCATTACTTGCCTGAGCACGGGGGCGTGTCAGCGCTAATGGGAAGTGGAAGGGATCAGCTGGCCACCTCATAGGGCCAAACTGCGATCCCTTCCACAAACTTAAGGACTACAGATATACTGAAAACCAGCTGGGATGACAATCACCGACTTCAGCTATCAGAGTATATGAGGGGTAGCTGATGCAACGTAAGCTCGAAAATCACTTTAAAGGGAAAATTAACAATGTTATTTACATTTTTAAAGTAACTGTAAATGTGACCATGTGTGAAGTCTGTTTTTTCACCCTAGTGTATTGTTTTGTGTTTTGCATTGGAAATGGTCCTAGTTTTTCCATATTTAGAGCCCCATGTTAATGCAGACTATTTCCTGCCCATTTTACAATTACTTATACCAGCAGTTCCAGAACCCAGGGGCATCAGTTCAGTTGAAGACTACAATAAGATGGAATGCAGTGACATAACATCAGCCAATATCAGTGCATTCTACTTCATTATTGTCTTTAGCTCAACTGAGGTCACTGGTTCTGGAACTCCTAAGTAGTTAAAAATTAATGGTGGGAAACAGTCTGCATTAATATGGGGTCCTAAATAAAGAAAAGAGGACTACACTGTATTTCAAAACAAAAACACAAAATAGTACACGGGGGTGATAAAACAGACCTCACACATGGCCAAATTTAAAGTTATATGAATAACTGTAAACAACATTGGTTATGTACCCTTTAAATGTTCATTACCACAGTGTTCCAAGTCCGCTAGTGTTTCAGATTGAAACTGAGGGAAGTGCTTGGTGTTCTGTCTATGTAGAACTGGAGTCAGTGCTCTTCTTTGTTGGCCAATTATGCGTCATGGATGGCAGTCATGTATTACAAATAACTTTAGTGTTGGTTTTACCTGCAAACGTATGAATTTAAGAAAGAAAGAAGATCACAGTGGTCTGTCAGTTCTTTCCTCCACCAACTCAGAGGGACTATCCTGTCACTCTCTTTCTTCTTGGTACTTATCTAGTTAAAGTTTCAAAGTAGACACAGTACCTCAGTGATGGTAAGTGCCAGTACCTCCATTGATTAAGGACCTACCTTTTCCACAATTTTGAAACCTGTGCTCAGAAAAACTCCATATACTGTATATTTAAACTAGATATTCACAGGAACATTTCACAGTGTGCCTCACTGATTGAAAGCACATGAGAAACTTTCATAAATCGTGCATTGGGTTTACTTTAACATAGTTTGCTAGTTATTTTTGCTTGATTGAATGCTTTTCCATAGACGCACAGCAGTAAACAGTGATAAAACCACATGGTTGCACAAATATAATACATGCAGTATGATGATAAAGAGGAAATGGGGGATAAGGGATAACAATTAAAGTACAATTAAGTATAATATTTTACACATGAAGTGCTCACATAGTGCAGTAGTTGTTAGACACTGGTAAAGGTTAGAACAGCATTTTATGTTCACTCAGGAAAAGCTTGTTCCATAAAGTAATGGTACCACTTGTGATGCAGGTAACCCGGGTTTGGCAACAAACCCTGGGTATTGGAGGACCAGCAGGGGAAGAAGGATTGAACATCCCATAGGATGCAATGTCCTCCATTGGGTGGGGGTCGGGGAGTCTGATCCCTGCTGCAGCAGCGCCACCTGGGGGCAGCAGTGGACGGGAGCAACATCTGTCTCGGCACTGTACACCTGTTACATGCATGCATAGTGCCACTGGGGTGGAGAGTGGGAAAAACAGTACTGGGCAGATGACTGTTGCCGACATCCCCGACCTCTATGTCACCAGCTTGCTTGGCATGACAGCTCTCACCCACCAAAGTTGAGCTGCTGAGCGGGTGTTTCCCCAAAGACCCCACCTTGAGGGGAAGCCTTTGGTGCATCAGGTGAGGTTCTCTGAGGAGCAGGGCAGGCTACCAGGTTTGGAGGTTGCCCAGGTAAAAGCAGATGGAAGACCCCAAGCTTGTGGAGTAGCAAAAAGAATAATAAACAAAAAAAGACCTTGAAAGAGCCCAGCCAGAGCTGGAGGCCCGGGGAAGCAAATTCTAGATGACTGGAAGCCACCATAAAAGCGCCCCCTCACCAGGTGGAGATCATTACATACTCTAGCAAGCGTGGTCTCAACGCTATGGCATTTCTGGAAGCCAGACTGGAATGGTTCCAGGACATTATTACGTTCCAGGTAGTTAACTAGCCACATGGCCAACATTCTCTAAACAACCTTAACCAAACACAGCAAGTTGAAATAGGTCTAAAATGTGCTGCATGTGTTAGATCTAAACATGACTTCTTAATCAAGGCCTTACCATTACTCTTTAGGGAACTTTGCAAATAGCTCTCACAAAGAGAAGTGTTGACAGTTTCTGCCCAAAAAAATCTAATGTCTTCATCCCAATCTTGAGTAGCTAGGCAATGGCAGGGTCCAAAGTACAAGTAGTAGCTCACATACCAGCAGCCATCTAGCTGATGTCCCCAAAACAAAGAGAACTGTGTCAGAGACAGGGGAGCAGTGCAGGTTGAGGGCTAGCAACCCTGTAGACCAGAGACCAAGAAACCAAAGAAACCTGCACAACGGAGTTAGTCAGTGAGGTACAATAAAATGGCAAATCTAAAGGATGATGTGAAATAAATTTTGGTTAATTTGACTTAGACCTCACAGTCACAAGGTAGAGGGTGTTACCATGACATACTGCCCCAGAGCTTCGCTCTGAATATCTTTACTATTCAGTCATGTGCCTGCCCACCATCCCCCGCTCAGGTAAGAATCTTGGTCTCTGGGCAGCTCACCCTGTTTGATAGTGTGATAGCACTTCTTGCCTATCCCTCTTAGTTGCTCCTCTCCCGTGATGTTTAGCTATCCTTCTTTTCCCTTGATCTTGCTCCTTTTCCCTTAGCTTTTTGGGGAACTTAAAAAAAGGAACTGGCTGCCATGACCTCTTCCTGTGAAAACAACAAAAAAATAAGTTTTTTATCCCCCTTTTTTCCTTGAACACTCTCTCTCTCCCCCCCTACTAGGATATCGCCTAAGTCGTGTTTACACAGCGGCAGCACTGTGGCGTGTGTGCCGCACCCTTTCCGATTTGCTGGCTGTATTCTCCTTTACACAGCCTACCTTTGCAGCGCTGCATGTTGCTCCAAGAATGGGCTGTGAATTCAATGGAGGCTGATAAAGAAACAGGCTTTGTAGTGGACCGAGTGCATGAAAGCATTCACACTGCTATTTAATGCGCTCACTCTGCTACTCATCACACAACTGAGTCGGATAAAAAAAAAAATGATCCGACGGGCTCCTAGAGCCATAGGTATGATGACTGTCGATTTTGCAGAGCATCAACCTGTGCTCATGGGTTGATGCACTGCAAAGTCAGCAGTGTAAACAGGGCTCTAGACTCACCTCCTGTCTGTTGGCAGCCTGTTTCCTTCCCTATGCTTTAAGCCTCTGCCATGTGGCCCCCTCAAAACCTCTCTCAAGGTACATCCTCAATTTCCAAGCTAGAGAGACAGATGCAGCAGGGGTTTCATCCTGTTCTCTGAGTGTTTTTCCTACACCCTTTTGGTTCTTCTCCTTTAGAACTTCTAAGCACTCCTTGGAGTGGCTAGAAGGCTTCTGTTTATGTGTTGTTTTTCTATTTTGCTATTGTCCCTGCTCCACTGGAGCTATTTAAGCTTGTCTCTTAAGTTCTTGTTCCCTGTTGAATACATCAACATAGTTTTTTTTTCTGAACTGTATTTATGCTCCTACCCTGAACTCTCTCAGGCTGCCCCGACTTGCTTGGTGTGCTGTACCACCCACTGTGGTCCTCCTCCCTATATATGATTACTGCCTCTTGGTTACCTACTCCAGGCAAGCCCCCTGACTCTGAGCCCCTCATGGCAGGGCCGCCATCCATTCAAGTGCTCTATCTGGAATCCAGATCACCTGGATTCATCCACCGAGAGACCAAAGGACGAAGAGAGGACCCAGTGATGGGTGTGTGGCAACCAGCACTGTGAGGAGCTGTTGCCTATCAGGGAAGGAGATTTTCTTGGGTTATGCCCCAGATGTGGGGACGTGCAGTGCCACCCAGCCTGTAGCATAGATGCTCCCACCCATGTCGGAAGGCAGCTGGCCAACGTCTTCCTTTACATGCAAGCCCTGCATATTGCAGTGCCTCCAGTCTCCACCGGGGCCACTGCGATGCTGAGCTGACCCGGAACCCTCCCTGAAAGAAAAGCAGTCCTCCGGATGCCTGATCCTCTCCCTCTCCTGCCGACCCCCGGTGGCCTGGGCTCGTTCCCGAACCCAGGTCGCCGGCATGGCACTAGGTGTGGCATCCAGCACCTCAACCCTCAGCGCCATGAGGCCGGCCACAATGACATAGGTTAAATTGGCAGTTTGCCTTCCTAACTGCAGCAGGGTCTTCTGGGCCTCTTGCTTCATCAAACCTCTATGCCAGTGCTGCTGCCTCTCTCTCCATCTTCCTGTCCAGGTGGCTGAGTTAGCCTGTAGGTTTTACAGCAATTGTCCCTATGCCACTTAGGCCCAGCCCTTAGTTCTTCTAAGTTCGTAATTGTGTTCTGTTATCTTAATTATTTTATATCCTGTATCCTTTTCCTATCCCTTTGGGATAGGAATCTATAGCCCTCTTTCTTTTCTCTCCCACTTGTTTTCTCTCCTGGTAAACAGAACTGAGGAATGGCAGGGCCATCACTGGTTACTGGCCAACTCATGAGCACGACATCACTACATCTGCCTTCTGGTCAGCACCGGCACCAATGTCAGCCCTTCAAGGCTGCAAAGACTTTGCTCCACTGGTTTCTAGTGCCTCTGGCTTAGACCCCATAAATATGACTGAATGAGACATTCTGAAAATCAAGAATTACAGTAAGTACATAATTTTTATTTATAGGCCTCAACCACTGCAGCACAGCAACCCCAAAGCAGAAGGCAACCTCCACCTCATTTGAAGCATCCAGTAGACATATAACTCTCAAAGGATCCAGGTCGCACTTGTCATGATACTGAATAACTTCAGCAGTTAGAGATGGCTTATTAGGGGCACAGCACTGAGCTGGATGGCGCAGAGCTCCAACCAATCAACAGGTTC
Organism: Neoceratodus forsteri; assembly: GCA_016271365.2. NCBI lineage: Eukaryota > Metazoa > Chordata > Ceratodontiformes > Ceratodontidae > Neoceratodus > Neoceratodus forsteri. The sequence goes on from CM057450.1 coordinate 1,073,427,901, forward strand.
CACGGAGGTGTCGATTATCTCTGAGTCAATTGAAAAAAAGGAGATCATGTGTGGCCACACTCAAGCGTGGCCAAGGAAATTTCCTGTCTAAATCTTAGCTCTTCAGTGAGTTGGAGGTGTAGGTAACTACATGTATGTGATGCAGCACTGTGGTATGCTACACCATGCAACAACACTATAGAGTTTATATGTACTGTAGCTGATAGTCGTCAGAGAAAGTACAGAGTTTGCACAAAATCTTAAAAATGGTTTTCATGTCTTTCTTTTTCATCTTCATATTGATATAGGTTGTCAAGTGGAATCATGAGTAATTGTTTTGCAGTAATTACCATTGTCAGTGAATCTCATCATTAACCAGTGTTCATCAGCATTTGCTGTACATGTTGTTTATGCTTAGTGATAACTGAGATTTATATTTTTGTAAATAACAATATAACAGATACTTTAAAAAAGAATAAATGTATGTTCTGCATATAAACCTGTATCAGTTTGAACCAAATAAAGTGATACATAAGGTCAGTGTGTTAAAACTGTTACAAAATACTGGGTTGCAATTTTGTGGAACATATTAGTTGCATGTAAATTCTGTATTGTAGCATAGTGTGGCATAGTATGGTATCAACTACAGTCAGTGTAAATTCCCTCATTGATAAACATTGGATAAAGAATCTTATGCAGTACTTAGGCAATCCCCTAGAAAATAGTTAGCGAATGTTATGTTATGCCTCCCCTAAGCTGTGGTGTAACCCTCTAGCCTTCTTCGTGTAACAGTACCTCGCCATACTTTACAGACTTTACTAGGAATAAAATGAAATAGCTGCAGTTATTTTTTTTTTTTATCATATATCTATTTTTGCTCCCTGTGCCAACAGCCCCCATCTGATCGACTACCCAAGCCCACCTCTCGGAATAACTGGGGCACCTTACGCCTTGACCCAGGAGCAGAGCCTGCGGGGAGTCGATCCTCATCCTCCCGCTGCGATTTTCCCCAGTTTTCTTTTTCCCGAGGGCCCCAGGAGAAGGATGCATGCACTTGGACGTGTGCATGCACCTTGCAGCCCCGGTAATGGCCCCCTTCCATCCACCCCATTGGCCTATCGCCTGGCACCCTCGAGCCTGGCTGCTCCATGGCCTTCACCAGGGGGCAGCCATTAGCCAAGGGGTGCCACATCACCACCCCCAGAGAGGAGAGTTGCCTGCTGGCAGCTCAATCCAGCTCCATCCCCCCCTCCCCGTGCCAACCCCCGACAACCCGGGATCGCTCCCGAACCCGGGTCGCGGCGAATACTCCATGCAGTTCGTAGAACCAGAACGACTGCATGTTCACACATGAAACAACTAACTCTGGGGTGGAAGGGTGGCGTTTGGGAACATTTGGGTCATTTGGTTGGATGATGGATTGGTCTCCTCCCAGACCATCAAACCCAGATAAATTGGTTTTGCTGACTGAGTGAAGGCTCCTGCTGTAGGAGACAGGCAACAAGTTATTGGTAAGCAGTGTAAGGGTGAGTGGAGGGGCCTATGACTATTTGGAGGTGGTTGGGAGCATAAATAAACAAAATGCTTTGGAAGAAAATGCTAACTAAAACAGGAAACAAAGAAACCTAAAACAGTCTTGTACAGTATGTGGGCTGCAGTTCTTTGCTTTGGAGTGGGTACAACTTGCTTGTTGGGCAGAACCATACTGTACAAAATAAGTAGCAAATTTTTCCATTTTGCTTCTGGGTTTACCTCTGTGCTGAGTTTACTATAGTGCTGAGAATTCTGGAGTGTTGAATGGGATTAATAAAACAAAATATATGCGTTGCAATTGATCTTTTTTGTTCATGGATCTTAGGAGAGGTCTCAGAATGGACAGGATTGTTGCAGAGCACCAACATTTCTCCCAAGAAGTGAAGGAGCTTCAAGATTGGGTGACAGATGCCACCCATATGCTAGAGTCTTACTGCCGACCCACTGCTGACAAAATGTTCTTAGCAGTAGAATGACAAAATTAGAGGTATGTAGCAAACAGTTTCTGTGCCTTTGAAGCCTGTTCAATATTTTGATGTAACAGCAGTTGAACATTTGTGACAGCTTAAACAGGAACTCCCATCTACCCAAAAGAAAGGCAGCAAGACCTACAGGCCCCGATTTGCAATGAAAGTGTAATTTTTAAACAACTTACTCATCTGAAATATATTTTTTATTTGGTTGATCTTGTGACCCCCCCCAACCGCCATTACTCGCAACTATGTCAACCAGAGTCCCCGAGGCCAGCCCTCTGATGACATGCCTGATGGGCTAAGCTGCAGGGGGCATATATGTGACTTAATGCATACAGTAACTCTGAACTACTTATACAGTGCATAATCATGCTTATAGTACGGTACTATAATCATGCTTATAGCACCGGTACTGATCAGTACCGGTGCTATAAGCATGATTATCACTATCGTGGTTCAAGTCACTGTATGCATTAAGGAACATAGGAGTCTCCATAGGCTAGCCTGTTGGGCGTAGTCATCATAGCGCTTGCCAGGAGGGGGACTCTGGGTGACGTAGTTGTGAGTAATGGCAGGTGGGTGGGGGTCACCGGATCAACCAAATAAAAATAAATATTCCAGGTGAGCAAGTTGTTTAAAACTTTAAACTTTTTGTGACTTTGAAATCGGGACTTATAGGTCCCACTGCTTTTCTTCTGGGAGATGGCAGTTACACTTAATAGGTACTATAGCATGTTAACCTCTGGACCTGCTAGATGTGCAGTCATTTGAATAAGACAGAAAATGAAGGTGCTGTCTGCATGGTCAACATCTCAGATCCAATGCATTTCTTTCTTTGTATTTTCTTCCTTGTAGCTGAACCCACTGCACTCCTTCTGTCATGGCACATCTTATTACCTGGATAATCTTTTCCTGCTGTAAGAGGTCTAAACCTCACTTTCAGGTTCTTGGCAATATTGGGGATGCAAATAATCACAGACAAGTTGCATTCGAGTAATAAACAAGTTTATTACTACAAGAAGGGATAAATCACAGTTGCCCTAAGCAGTTCTTACCAATACCGAACGGGAGCCAGTGCTAAGCGTTCCCTACACCTCGAGGTTTCTCTGTAGTCTCTTGGGATCTCTCGGGTCTCCGAGGTGTAAAGCCTGTGCATAACATTATATACCTGTGATAATTACTATGGTTACTAAAAGGTAGAAACATTTCTAGTTACAGAGATGAGCCCTATTGGCTAAATTAGAGGTGGCTCCACGGTCCAAGATAACATTATATAATTCTGTAAAGTCATCAGTTTTAGAACAAAGACATTCTTATACAAAGTCTTACATAACAAGGTGAAGTGGTGTCCATTACCGAAAGATGGCAATGTTGCCTTACACATTATAATTACTTCAAGGACAGGTGTCTTGGCATCTGACAAGTAAGAAATAGACAGAAAATACATGGTATAATGTGTGTGCATTAGCAAGCAAAGTGAGTTACAATATATGTCTTCATATCCTGACATCTACTCTTGTACGGTAGATGCCCTTAGCCCTATGTATTAGTATAGCCTATGCCTAAACATTAACTGTCTACGGTGTACCCCTGAGGGTATCAATTAGGGTGCAGGGACCTCATGTAACACCGCTGTGGTTCCCTCCTATCCTGGTTGATTTACTCACTAGTTCCTGAATACTGTGCAACATAACCTATGTCCCTCCGCTCAAATGGAAGCCAGTTGATCTGGCATGATGGATGTGTGGGGGGGGGCAAATGAGGGGATGAAAGTCATAATAAGCAATTGATAGGACATGACATTTGCAAGAAACCCAACTGCTGGGGGGGGGCTTCCTGGTTTTTTTTGGTTTGTTCTCCCCACCTAGTCCCTTTCCTTCTCTTTCCTAGACTGAACCTGAGTTTCTGCCTACCCACTTCCTCTGAACATGTTATGCTTCTGCTAGCACCATACCCCCTGGAACATCAGAGCGCAGTGCTGCAGTGGAGGAACCCCACTCATCCCTCCGCTGGATGGGGAGGAGGAAAGTGTATTGGTATATGATAAGCCATGCTCCTCCTGCTATCCCACAGCAGCAATCCGGGCTCGGAATGTGATCCAGAGTTGCCGGCATGATAAAAAAGATACCATACTTTCTAAAGAAGTACAGTACATGGGTGGGGGTCCTAGAGCCCTTACCCAGTTTCCTCTAAGAAGCTGACCTTCTGACCTGTATGCCCAGCTTGGAGATGGGCATTCCATTTAAATCTACTGAAAGGCTTAAGAAGTATTACCTTATACAACTGTCTTTCTAACAAAAAAAAAATAATAATCAGTGGCTTGGATCATCTGGTATGTCTCAGTTGCTAATGCTGAATGGACATCTAGGGCCCTATCAAGTCACAACTTTTCTCTTGACGGTATTGAGATTTCCAAAAACTTCACCTTACCATTAAAGAGCAACGATCGCAGTAATATGAAAAAATCCCCAAGATCCCCACTGGTGTATTATCTGTTTTGACTCAAACAGTCCACGTTCAAATTTTCTGTTGTCTAGATTTACAAGGGAAGGAGTAATTAGTGGCTTGGAGAAGACGCCACAGATCCCTTCCTTCCTGATCCCAAATTTAATGTGCCACCCCACACCCTTACATCTTGTGACATAGTAGTTTGCAGCGTGAGGGGGCGTGCTCCATTTATATCAATGGAGGCGGGTTTAAGATGACTTTCTTATGTTTCAGAGGTAAACTATGGCTAAATCAAAGTCACCGCTCAATTAACAAGGCCTTATTTAGTTGAGTGGTGGCTTTTATTTGACCCCAGTGGACCTCTGAAACACAAAAAAGTAAGCTTAAACCTGCCCCTCATTGAGATCAATGAAGGTGCCCCATGCTCTACAAAATACTATGTCACAAAACATAAGAGTGGTGGTGGCACTTTTAAACTTCAGGACCAGGAAGGTGCAGGACTTGGTGGCCGATCTCTGAGCCATGAATTATGATTCCTTCCCCTTACAAATCTAGAATACAGAAAAATTCCAGATATGGACTGTTCGTGTCCAAAACAAGTCAAGTACCAATGAGGGGCTTGATAAAAGCACTGAAACTGATGCTGTTTGAAGCATGCTTCATTTTTAGATGCAGTGTCTTTCTGAAAGCAGCAATATTTGCTTGCAAGGACACATTTCATAATATCTTTTTTGATAGTTATATATTCCTGAAATTCCGACAATATTTGCTGTAGAATTTTTCAGTACATTCATAGTAACATAGTAATATAAGGTTGGAACTGGGACTTTATGTCCATCAGGTCCATTCCCCACCTCACCACTTCATAAGTGGGGACCAACAAGCATGCTGTGCAAACTTGTACCAGTCTATTGGGATTCTCAGCCCACTCTTCTACCCAAGGTACCCAGTGATTCCTTGGTAAGCAGAAACTTGTCCCAGGAACCTTAGAGGCCTGTATTGTCTTCAGTTCCACTTTCTCCACTGCCAGGCTGTTCTATAGGTTAACCATCCCTGGAAGAAGAAATGCCTGCTAACATTAGCCCAGAATTTACCATCCCTGAGCTTTAGGAAAATTTTTGGAGTAGTTATTTGTTTTGTAATTTGTGCCTCACAACAATAATAATAGCAAATCAGCCTGGTTGCACTAAGGGTTGAGGCGCTGGATGCCACACCTCACGCCACACTGGCAACCCGGGTTCAGGAATGAGCTCGGGCACCGGGGGTTGGCAGGGGAGGGAGAGGATTGAGCGTCCGGAGGACTGCTCTCCTCTCGATAGGGGGCTTAGTAGAATAAAAGATATATAATGTATGGTAGAATGCTGTTAACCTTAGGAAATCATTTCCTAAGGTTATTAACCTATCGATGTGACGTAGATATGTTGTTAACCTATCAATCCTATGTCACATCGACAGGTCTAACTAACCTGATGGTCTGCGCATGTCGCACTTTTTTTTTTTCGACGGGGAACCGACGCGCGAACAGCAGCAGTTGGGGAAGGACTGAAGGGCGCGGCGGTGACTAGTTATGGAAAAGTAAGCAGCCTTTGAGGTTGGGACCATACACTATAAAAATAATGTATGTCCCTCTATCGGCAACTGGTCAATTTTAACGTCTCAAGATTGCCATGAGTTATATAAACCTCTCGAGCTTCGCTCTTGAGGTTTACATGGTCACTCATAACTTCTCAACTGTTAACTGACCAGTTAACGATAGAGGACCATACATTATCCTTTATATTTGAGCTGATGTAACCCCACGGCATCACTGTTATGTTATGCTTCCTGATTGTTAACTCAATTGCCATACAATATCCATGTCATGTACTAAGCTTGAATAAAGTATATTGAATTTAAAAAAGGACTGCTCTCCTCTCCTGGGAGGGATCCTGGGCTTCTCTGTTACAGTGGGGATCCCTGGTGGTGACCGGAGATATGGCTAGTGTGGAGCAGCAAAGGGGAGGAGCGCAGCAGATGTCTACGGGCCATCCATGCAGATGTCATTGCACGCTCGCACTCCTGGGGAAAACTCCAGAGAAAACCCCCTGTGCCTGGATAGGCGACAGCTCCCCTCATTGCTGAACTGCCACACGCCAATACCGGACCTTGCCTCTGCCCTTTCTTCCCTTCCATCACCTCGGCTGGCACGGGATTATAGATAGAGTGCCAGGTGTGGTGGTGGCCCTGCCTCAGGGGCTTAGAGCTGGGGGTCTCGGTCGGAAGTTGGTGAAGGGTAGCTACTCTCTGAGGAGACAAGGAACCAGGTGAGTGGTAGGTGGTGGGTGAGTGGGGGTTGCTTGAGAGAGTTCCAGAGTCAGCAGGTGCAGAAATAAAGTCGACAAAAAAAAAAAAACAATAACGATAGCATCTCCCAGAAGATCATAACAGTATGCTCCCTTGAGGCTGCCCTTCAGTAGTGCGCACTGTATCCATAATGTGGATATGTTGAAGTGGTGCTAGCATGTGCGTCCGATGACCAGCAGTGCAGCACCAGCCAATCCTGGTTAGACTTGAGTGTCAAGTTGACTGGTGAGCAACTTGAGAGGAGACCCTTCTTTTATAATTTTGACCAAGAAACATTTAACAGTTATACATGCACACACAAAATCTTACATAATATTATATATAATAAATATATCAACATGTGGCATGTAACATTAAGAATAATTTACCTATAACAATCACAGTGCTTGTACAGTAGGCAAAAAATCAGTGCCTTAAAATGAGAAATAGAAAGTGACGTTCTGAACTTTGCAATCCTGTGCAGTGGAACTATCATAATAAGTCTGGCAAGTATTCAAGAGTTTTGAGAAATGTATCTCAGTTTAGAAATGAAATTAAATGGAGAGAATATTGTACATCCTTATGTTTATTTTTTCTACACTACTTAGTTTTACTAGTACTGCTACAGTATTTTAATATTAATTAAAAGTCTCTTTGATATATCCACCACCCCGGGTATTTTTTTCTCTTCCAGGATGTATGTTGTATTACTGTGACAGATAAGACTGTAACTGGTTGTTTACAGGAAGTGACAGACTGTTACCATAGAAATATTGAATTTGTTGTCAGATAAAGATCGCTTGTCCACCCATTCTGTCCATTTTCCCTACCTACAGTATCACCACAGACCCTACTTGAACTTGGCTCTTTCTCTCTCCCCATTCCTTTCCAGTAAGATTCCCTTATATGCCTATCCCACACATTCCTGAACCCCACCTCTTTTTTCACCCCACCACATCGGCTGACAGGCTGTTTCAGGAATCTATCACTCTTTCAGTGAAGAAGTACTTCCTCACCTCTCCTGAATCTACCCTCCAGCTTCATAGCATGTCCCCTTGTGCTTGAGCACTTTTTCTCTGAAAAATCCCTTCCTCCTGTACTTACTTACCCCGTGAGGTATTTAAATGTCTGTGTCATTTCCTCATCTCACTCCTCTCTTGCAGAGTGTACATGTTGAGTTCTTTAGTCTCTTCCCATAGGGCTTTTGATGCAGACCCTGCACCAATTTAGTTGCCTTCCTCTGGACCACTTGCAGTGTGTCTATGTCCTTCCGGAGATGTGGTCTCCAGAACTATACAAAATATTGTAGGTGACATCTTACCAGTGATCTTAACAGTGGCAGCACCACTTCCCTCCTTCTGCTAGTGATACCTCCCCCTATTTACCCCAGCATCCCAACATCCCACTAGCTCTCCCAACTGCCTTGTCACACTGCCTGGCCACCTTTAGGTCATTAGAGATGATTACCCCCAGGTCTCTCTCCTGCATGGTGGTCGTCAGTAACACTCCCCCCATTTTGTACTCTGCCCCTGTGCCCCAAGTACATTAGTTTACACTTTTTTGCATTGAAAGCCCTATCTTTGACCACTCCTCAAGTTTTCTCTGGTCTCTGCTCATCCTTTCCAGCCCGCCCCAGAGTGTCCACCCTATTGCAAATTTTGGTATCATCCAGGTGTACCTTCCCCTCCAACCCCTCTGCAATGTCTCCAATAGAGACATTAAACAAGGGCTGGTCCCAGCACTGATCGCTGAGGCACCCTGCTGATAACCCTCCCCTCCTCAAGTGAACTCTGTTTACCACCACCCCTTGTTGCCGATTCCCTAACCAATTTCTGACCCAGTTTACCACCTTTGGAGTCACTCTCAAGCTACACAGCTTGCTTAATAGTCTGCTGTATGGAGCAGTGTTGTATGCCTTACTGACATCTAGGTAGGCCACATCCACCGCTCTACCCTGATCTAATTCCTTGGTCACCCAATCAAAGAATTTGTATCATATTCATTTGGCATGACCTTCCACCCATGAATCCATGTTGTCTTAGATCGTGTAACTCATTAGATTCAAGATATTCCACTATCCTCTCCTTCAGTAGTGATTCCATTAACTTTCCCAACACCGATGTCAAGCTGACTGGCTATAACTGCCAGCTTCCTCCCTGCTACCACTTTAGTGAAGTGGGACTATGTCTGCCCTCCTCCAGTTCTCTGGGACTACTCCTGTTTCCTATGAGCTGTTAAATAGAACTGTCTGAAGTGCAGGCAGTACCTCCCTGAGCTCCTCAATACCTAAGGATGTGCCCTGTCTGGTTCCATCGGTTTGTCACCTTTCAGATTAGTGAGTTCCTTTAGAACTCTTTCCTCTGAAAAAGGACTAGTGCCCACCTTCCTCCCTTCAAAGCCCCTGTTACTCTTTTGTGGCCTATCCCATTCTCCTTCCCCTGTGAAAACTGAAAATGTCTGCCTTTTCCTGGTCCCCCTTTGCACAGTCCCCACCATCCCTTTTTAACCTTATAATCCCTTCCTTGGTCTTCTTCTTCACTTGCATACCTAAAAAATATCTTGTTTCCTTTTGTTACTGCTTGGGCTATTCTCTGTTTGGTTGCCTTAGCTCTCCTTACTGCTTTCCCTGCTTTACTCTGTTTCTCCTGATACACCTGCCTATCCTCCTCCCTCTGCATCTCCTTATATCTTCTGAATGCTACCCTTTTAGCCTTAACCTTTTCAATAACCTCTTTTGAGAACCATAGTGGTCTCTTTTCCCTCTTACTTTTACCCACTTGTGTGATACAGAGGTTTGCTGCCTTCACTATGCCCCCTTTTAGCTTCTCCCAGTGTTTCGCCACTCCACCCAGCTCATCCTCCCATTTACCCGTCTTAATAAAATCTGTCTTCCTGAAATCCAGGAGTGTAAAATAATGCACATAGGGCATAAAAACCCAAGGGCCGAAAACACATTCGGAGAAGAGGATGTTGTGGTACCAGAGCAGGAGAGGGATCTGGGGATTATTATTTTGGACAGCCTTAAAGGGAAATTTCCATGTCCCAGCATGCTCCAGTCTGTATTGTGGTAACTTCAAATAGCTCTGGTTTGGAGTCTATAGGTGTACTTGTAATTCTGAGGCCAGTTACAGACTAACAGGTATGCTAGCGTCTGTAACTGGTCTCCATATGTTGTGGCAGTACACTGGCTCCAAACCAGAGCTGTTTAAAAATCAAACAATATAGCCAGCATATGGAGACACCCTGGCTGCTCCCTGCCTGCCACGTCATCCTGGGGACAGCTGCGGGTGCTTGTGTGCGTGACGGGGAGGGAGGTGATACTGAAAATGCTGGTGGAGAGGGTGCAGGATCAACCAGATATGTATTAAAATTAAATAATCAGCAGTAAGTGGGATATTTTATATAATTTATGCATTTGCTAATCGGGCCCCACTTCACACGGAGGTGGGGCCCGCCGGGACATGAATGTTTCCCTTTAAGATGGAAAACCAGCGCAACAAAGTGGTTGGAAAGGCAAGTGGTATGCTGACATGCATAGGGAGCGGTATCACTAGCAGGAGAAGGGAAGTGATAATGCCCTATACAAGTCAATGGTCCATCTCCACTTAGAATATGGGTACAGTTCTGGAGATCTCACCTACAGACTGATACTGACAGGATGGAGAGAGTCCAAAGGAGGGTGACCAAAATGGTGCATGTTATGCATCAGAGGACATATGAGGAGAGGATGGAGGAGCTGGTACTATATCCACTGGAAACCGGGGGGGGGGGGGATATGACTGAAACTTTTAAATACCTGAAGGGAATTAACAAGGTGAGGGAAGGGAGTATATTCAAGATGAAAAACAATCCAAGAACTATGGGACACAGCTTGAAACTGGAGTGTGGTCAATTCAGCAATTCAGAGGTAATAAGAGAAAGCACTACTTCACTGATAGGGTTGTGTGCCCCTGAAATGGGCTACCGGAGAGGGTGTTTGAGGTATCAACAGTGGGGACATTCAAGAGGGCATGGGATAACTACATGGGTTTAAACAAGAGAGGGAGGGATAGATACCCTGACGTGAAAAAGGGGTTGTAAATCTACATGGGGAGGGGGAGGACCCATAAGTGGTGTGTTTTGTGTAGGGTGCTAGCATCAGGGCTACCTATTTGGTGGGAACAAGGGCAGACTAGTTGGGCCAGTGGGGTCATTTTCTGCTAACAAACTTCTATGATTCTATGATTCATCCTGTGTGGTTCAGTTCTGCAGCCATCATTAAACTGAAGCATACTGTATGATGATTACTGGTCCCCAGATGGCATCCGACTTGACATCTGCAACACTAGTCCTGTTAGTGAGTACCAGGTCCAGTATTGCCTCATCACAAGTGGGTTTGCTGACTAGTTGCATGAGGAACACCTCCTGGTGAGCCATAAATGTGCAAGACAGACACACACTAGCACTGTTATTATACTACCAGACTAACCTAGCAGGGCGGGAGGGCAAATGTGAGTGAGAAAAGTTGTATTTCTTTGTGATTGCATTCAGGTAAATAGAATAATTTTTTTTGTCTGTCTGTTTTTTGGTTTTGCAGTCACTGCTGCTGGTAAGGCAGGAAAAAGAAATCCAGGTGAAAATGACTTTGGTGCGAGGGGAATCAGTTTTGAGGAACACCTCTCCAGAAGGTGAACCTGCCATTCAGAAACAGATGCAAGACCTCAAAGAATCTTGGGATAACCTACTCTCTGCTTGTATCCAATGCAAGAGGTATCAGTTTTGTACAAACAATATGCACGAATATTGATGTTTCCATCACTTGTACTGGCACAGGAGTTCTTCAGTAAAACGTGTAATAATCAACTTAGACTATTATTTAACAAGGAGAATTGTGCTGAACTTAATAAGTTACATTTTCCTGTAGAAGCTGTTTTTTAAATATGGATTCCAATTTTGTTATTGTTCCATCTTTACGGGCCTTTTAATAAACTCAGAGGGTGATGTTAATTTGCACACTGGTGATGAGTACCATTTAGAACTGTATAATGTAGTTTATATCCCTCTTTAACTTCAGAGTTCTATCACAGAACATGGATGCATTTGTGACAGCAGTGGAAGAGCTGAACAGGCGTACACTACATCACACAGTTCTAAATATGGTCTTAATCAGCACTGTGAAACTCAGAAACACCCACTGAGTTTATTAAATAAACAAGCTGTATCACTTAATTTGTATTATTCAATATTGAAACATGTAAGAAATTATATCCTTCTATATATCTTTTATATTAGATCTCCATGCTCAGATTACTCTTTGTTTAGTTACTAAAATTATTAACATTACTAAACTCAACAACCATTTTGGTGACAAAGAGAACAGTTACCCCATAACCAACACCATTGCTCTTCTTCATTAGATCTCTGTGCCTCTGACCCTTCTGAACCCCTATGGTAATTGCCCGATCCTCTCATGTCCTTGAGAGATGGCAGCTGGGATAGAAGGGTTATTAAAAGAAATGGGGACAGTCCAGGAGAATTACCCTATAGAATGGGATGGTCGTGGATGGGGTTTGATACCGCAGCCCTGCCTGAACAGTCTGTCTTACAACTCAGCTCTTCACAGCACTCTGCCTTTTAACTGCTATGGCAGCATCAAAGCCTTTGATGATACTTTACAGTCCTTCCTTTGAGCCCTGGCACTATTCAGGGTGTGGCTCACACTGGGCTCAGGTTCCTTCTATAACCAGGGACGATGGCTTGGCCAATGAGGATGCTATCAGGGCATGGTGGTTAGAGGCTCGCAATACACTGCAGATTAGTGTCTTTAGAGTTTGGGACTACATGTCACAGGAAAGTCTCTGTGTAGTTCTCTAAGAGTGCTCTGTTTCTTAATTGAGCAGCTGTTAGAGACAGCAAAGCAAGACTGCTGCTTCATGCAGTTAAGACTGCCCTGTTCTGTCAGTGGCTCAGATGGCCACTCCATTAGCAGTTATGATAGCCACTCCATTAGTGGCTGAGATTTCCAGACAGCAGCCTAGAGAAGACCTCTCCATTAGTGCTGTCACCAGCCCATTGGCTGAAATTGTTTCTTCATCATCAGACTGCATTGCCGTTCCATTAGCAGACATGCCACTCCTCAAGACCAGGGCAGGCAGAGTCTGGGAATCTGGAGGGTTCTCTAACTTGAGGATCAAGTGAGAAAAGAAACAATTTCCTTTTTGGAATGTGTGAAGGGTCTTAGATATGAGTCTTATTGTGTCTGTCATGAAAATCTAATATAAAAACACTGTGCTGCAGGGGGAAATAGCTCGACTCCTTTTTCTGCACACTCCAGTATGGCAGACTCTAATAAACCCAAAATCACTCATGTGAATCATGCCCCCTCTAGTATTCTCTTAAATGTGGTGTCTGTGAAACCTAATAAGCAGTGTAGCAGACAAGTGTATCCAATTCAGCCATCTAAATATTTCATGATATAAAGAGTCCTCAAGAAGCATTACCAAATAAAGCTATGTTACCTAATTTATTCATTTTTTCCCTGTTTTGTTTACTAGGGAGTTTAATTGACAATGTCTCTATAATCTATGCGGAAAAGTTAAAGAAACTGCTTTTTGTTTAGTGGGATGGGCAGGCTCTATACAAGTTATGAAGCAGACTGATTTAGTTTTTTTTCTTTCATAATCATCTTCATCTTGATATGTGCATTTCAATCCACAATCCAAGCATAAGCCTAGCATCTTAAGAACTGTCATCCGCACATAGACAAATACAGGTATTAGTATGGGCCTCCCACCATTTAATCTTGCTCTGACCCAAACTCTGCACCCTCTACCGGCACAAAGACTGCTTCCCTCTGTCAACTTGGCATGACCTAGTCATGAAAACTATTCTCCCTATATTTGACTACACTGGCATTGTCTACTGCTCGGCTCTGGCAACCTCTCTCCATCAGACTGGACACCCTGCTAAACTCCTTTTGCCGCTTTGCTAGCTCCTCTCTCCTCTCACTCACCACTGCACCCTTTACTCCTCTCTCTCTTCTGCCCCTTCCCACAAAGTGACAGATGCATAACCTCACCTTCATTGGTAGATTCTGGTTCGGGTCTGTTCCCTCTTACATTATCTCAGTTCTCGCCTTTCTCCTGTCACCTCTTCCGAGTACTCCCTACATTCTAGGGGCACCCAAACATTCTCCCTTCCTTTCCCTTGCACTTGCTCAGGCCAAGTGCCTTTCTCCTATTGCCTCTCTTACCTCTGGAATTAAGTCCCTTGGACCATCCACCTTGCCCCCTCCCTCTCTGCCCTCAAATCTCTGCTTCATACCCTTCCTCCTGCAAGTGCCCTCCTGTTCCCTCCATGCTTCCTCCCCCTTTCCCCCTGCTGCTCTAGCCCCCTGAGGACGTCCTCAGGGGTTCTTTGTCTCCCTCTGTTCCTTCTCTCTCTCTCTCTCTCTCTCTCCCCAGCTCATCTTTCTTTGTTTATTCTGTGATTACACTTTCTTGACTTTGACGAGACACATCGCCTCTCATTCTGCACTTCTGTACGGTACACATTTCAGACCAACTCGTTTTAACTCTATTGTTCTGGTACACAGTTTGGACTGAACATTTGTTTCCTTAGTACAGTTCAGGGTATGTCTTGCATAGTATTTTATTTATCTTTTAATTTTATTGCTCCTGTACTCACTACTGTATGTTTTGCCTTATCACTGTAATTCACTCTGTCTTGATTGTACTCAGTAGAGTTATTGCATTACATTAGTACTGTATTTGTAATTTTATTCATAAGGTAATTAATTGTAAATGCTACTGCTTGTACCCCCGTCTGTGTTTATACACCCTGGTGGCACCTGGAAATGAGCCTTGGCTCAGCGTGCCTTTCGGTTAACAAATTTTAAATAAATAAATTACAAACAGTCAAAAGAGCAACTACCAGCCTTAAATAACAGAGATGTATTTTATCTTCAGCATCCTGCCCTTACATCAGAAACACTGCTTAAAAGAAGCAGCGAAAAGGAAATTGTGAGACATCTTAATCAGGACTCATACAACATTTCCTCCACAGGAACAGTTTAATTGGGAAACATTTAATTTTCTCCTTCCGTTGTTACATTAACCAAGTGTCTCCTGTTTACATTATCCAAGAAATCCTTCAAGTTTCTGAAACAAACATAGCTGGACTCCTCGTAGGCTCCTCAGTTATCCTGACACATTGCTGTTGACTACCATAACAGTGATAGTCTTCGTTTCTGTGCAGCCATTTTCACTTTAGTAAAGTTACATACCTTTACCTAAAAGTTCTGCGTGCCTCTTCATAAAATTAATCCAGAATGCAATTAACCTTGTCATTCCTTTCAGGACCTACTACTACAGCTACATTCAGCTACAGTCAAACCACTTCAGTGGGAGTGAGTTACAGGGTTTATTATCTTTACAACAACCAAACCTAATACAGATTAGTACAGGCCATGATACCCATGAGTTATTTATCTGGTTCCCTGGTGAGATAAATGCTATACCTTACTCTCACCCCACTTTGTATTCTGTCTGTCATCCTCTCCATCCCTCCCTGTCTTTTCCTTTCCCTCCCTCTATTCTCCACCCACGTGTTCCTCCGCCTTACTGGCATATTATGTTTCTTTTGTTTATTTATTAGAGTAATCAAATTACAACCCTTTGAGTCGAGAACTCCTTTACAAAGGCTCCACATCATGATGAGACAATAACAAAGGTGGTGATTGGTCAAATCCTGGTACGTGGGGTGGGATAACATGCTTTAATTCCCTCCTCATGAAGAAATCAGACTGTGAAATCTAATCATGTTTAATATAACAAAACCATTTCACAAACTGAATAACATACTCCTGAGTTTGTATACTAAGTTATATTAACCCCAAGTCCCTGAGTGGTAGAAAGCTGTCAGATGTACTCTGACTCCAACCTACCAGAGAAGATAACATAAAGTGTTGCATTCTTCATGTGAGGATAAGATCCATAACTAACGAAAAGCAATGCCACAAGTGTATTAGGAAAGTTTACCTTTACTAGTGGGGATAGATATGGCTGTCACAGTAAAACCAATCATGTGTACCAGCTTAACATGCAATTTAATAGGTATAACTTTTACATTAGCTTTTAAGGATATGTAAGGGTTTCTAATTTCAGCTGCTGTGTTTGGAGTGCAGAACAGGGTATTTGTGATGGCAGCACCATTTTAAAAGCTGCTGTGTCATTGGCTAAGACTAATGGGCTAATCCTCAAAGTGGGACAGCTAGCTTGTCATTCTAGAGATTCTGGGTCTTGGAGCACCACAACGCAACAGTGAGGATGAAGGTGACATTCTGAGCCATCAGATTTTTCCTCACATGACCACACAGTGGTATGTGACTGAAAGAGTCATCCCAGGGGTGAAGTTCAGCCAGTCAGCAGGCCTCAGTTGGAAGAATGTATATTGCCTGCAGTGGGTCCCCTTCTTCACTAATCATTGCAGCAAGTGATTGAGTGATTTGGCATTCTTGATGCAAAGTCCCATAACCAGGGGATTGTTCAGGGCAGATTGAAACAATACCTCTGAACAAAATGCATTGCCCAGTAGGAGACTGAAGGCTTTGGTCACACTGCACACAGAGATCTCTGTGGGCAAATAGGGGAAGGTGTGAAGACTTAAAAAAATATGTATGTCCCAATCTGGAGGGGGTGTAATATATATACACATGTGTTTTTATTATACATACCCCTAATGCTTAATGACTGGCTTGATTTTTTCTTTATGAAGACGCTAGTTACTGTTCACATTGGTTAAAACAATTTCTGTAACTTTAAACAAAGAATCAAGGGTTATTTTATCACTATTTGGAAGGCAAAAAGTGAGTGGGATTTCTTTTACAAAATGAGAGTCAGAAGGTTACTTGTTTTATTATTATTTATTTCAGGATCTGTTCTTCCTCACTCTGGCCCTGTGAATTTGGGGAATTCATCCCTCCTTATTGAAATTAATCGTGTCATAAGTAAATCACAACCTTCTTTGAAAATTGTTCATTTAAATATATAGTCTCCTTGCCAAATGGGACCTCTTTCAGGCCTGGGTAGAATCCAATAATTTTTATATTGTAGCACTTTTGGAGATGTGGAGAAGTAATACATTTGGAAAGAATGAAATAGCACTGAAGGACTATTCTGTTTTCAGGCATGATAGGGGGGGAAAGAATGGAGATGGAACTTTGATTTATGTAGCTTCTGATTTCCAGACACAAGAATAAAGTAGGTCTTGAAATTGTTGCCGTGTTTAAATAAATTCTTCTCATTAACAGAGAATGGATTTTAGTTGGTGATTTTTTTTTTGTTGTTGTTGTTATTTTCTTATTTTATTCCTCCTTCTCCCCTCGGCTCTGGTCTCCTCAAGCACCAAAGGTCATCCCTGGGTCCGCTCCTACCTAGTCAGTCCTCCGTCACCCATGTAGCCTTGGTTTGAGGAGGCGAGCAGGTGGGCCCCAACACTCCAACAATGCAGTAGTGTCGGGAGGGAGGGTGCCAGGAGAGCGGCCGCAAATCGGGGGCAAGCTACGGTGGTCCGTCTCCGCCAGAGCTGAGAGGCATTTTCCCCTGTTTTGGGAAGTGGCTGGCGCCCTGATGTCAGGACATTGATTCCAACATCTGCCTCTCCCCCGCTTCCTTCTTCTACTCCTCAGCACTTGCTGTGTCTCCGGCTTCCGCCAGAGAGCAGCCAAGCGCTGAACAGGGACCCCTGTCCCTCCCGGGAGAGGAGAGCTGTCCTCTGGATGCTCAGTCCTCTCCCTTCCCTGATGACCCCCAGCAACCTGGGCTCATTCCCAAACCCAGGTCGCCGGCGTGGCGTGAGGTGTGGTGTCCAGCGCCTCAACCCTTAGTGCCACCGGACCAGCTTAGTTGGTGATTTTAACATTATTTGGTGTCACGAATCTGCACCTTGAGTTAGGGATTTGTTCTTAGAACATGGAGTTCTGCAGTTGATCTCAGAGGTTACCGGCTTAATTATAAGTTTGGAGCAGGCACCACTTTGGATTGGATAGTGGTCATTCACCCTACTAAGGTAGTTACCCCTAGTTTATGGTCTGATTCCCTGATGACCACTGCTTGATCTATTGTGAATGGACAGCTGAAAGAATGAATAGTCCATTGGTTTGTATCTACAATAGTCTAGAAATTGTAAGTCACTAAACATTAAGCTCCCAGAGCTTCATTTGAAATAGTTGATTGGTCTTTCTTAGAAGTCATCTCAAATACTGATGTTGCCATGGAATAATTTTGTCATCTCAGCAATGAAATGTACAGTAGAGTTATACAAACATAAGCAAATATTTTAGGGAGGCACTCTCCAACTCCTGGGTGATGGGAAAAAATTTTGGAATAACTTGAAGAACTTCACAGGCAAGGATACTAATGCACCACCCATCATGCTCAACATTGATGGAACACCTACGCTAGACCTAGGTACCGTCTTCAATACATTCAACAATGCATTCTACAACCCTGGCAGTGTCCTTCCACCTGATTTTTTTCAATGCCCCCTCCACCAATTCCTCCTTTGACACTGCAACCCAAGTACACACAGCTCTACAGTTCTTTTTCAAAGAGATCCCAATGCACTTAGCCGGAACCTATATATGCAAGACCATCTGCAAAACTGGCTATAGTGGTGACTCACTCGACCTGAAGTTGCATGTACTAGTCCTAGATGAAATCGTTGAACCCCTGACAAAGATCTTCAACCTTTCCCTAAGATTAGGTCAATTCCCATCACTCTGGAAACAGGCGACTATCACCCTGTACACAAAAGTGGAGAGAAGTCACTGCACACCAACTACAGGCCCATCACCCCCGCCATCTAAAGCTCTGGAGCGAATAGTCTCAGACCAGCTTGTTGAGTTCCTGGACAAATATGAAATCCAGTGCCCAGAACAGCATGGCTTCTGAAAAGGGCATAGTACCACCACGGCACTGTTGCAATTTACGGTTCATCCATGACACCATCAACCAAGGAATCTGTGGGGGCCGTATTCATTGACCTGACAAAGGCCTTTGATACTGTTAACCACCCACTTCTACTCAAGTAACTGACCACTCTCGGGCTTTCCAAAGATGCACTGCTCTGGTTTGCTAGCTACCTTGGGGGAAGGGTCCAATGTGTTAGGATTGCTGGCATCACCTCTGATGAAAAAACAGTCCTCTCAGGTGTCCCGCAGGGGTCTATGCTGGGGACATTTCTCTTTTCTCTCTTCCTGAACAGTCTCCCTAGCATCTGCCAACAGAGAATATTACTCTATGCGGTCGATGCAGTACTGTTTACTTGCAACCAAGACTCTAAACAACTTGAGAGTCAGTTGCAGTGTGATTTCAGGCATGTTGAAGAGTGGTTTGGCTCACATAAACTCATCCTGAACTACAGCAAAACTAAGGTCATGACATTCTGCAGACGCAGCAAGTATAAACCTCTGTCCCTCACCATCAAGAACCATGTGGGGACTTCACTTGAACATGTTCCTGAGTTTAAATTTCTTGGCATAACCTTGGACAGTTCCCTTTCTTACACATGGCACATTGGTAATGTAGCTAAGGCCGCCAACATATGGATCGGCCTGCTCCACAAGCACAAACACTGCAGGACCACTGATGCCCTTAGACTGGCCATCTATAGTTCCATCACCTCCATCGTCAACTATGGTCTAGTCATCTATAGCTCTGCTTCCCCTACTGCCCTCCAGAGGACATCAGTGACACTCAACAAGGCCTGTAGGCTTCTAACATGTGCCGCCTACCTAACACACACCTGTGACCTGTACGTCAAGGCCGGATGGCTACCACTCCTTCGTAGAATACAATACCAGACCTGCTTGTTAACCAAAAAAGTTCTCCTGGGGCTCATGCCATCAGGAGTGGCAAAGCTCCTTACTGCCAACAGCAGTACCCAGCTTACATGCAGTGCCCTATATCAACCTTCCAGGTCCCCAGATGCCAGACCACAATGGGTCAGAGGTCATTCACATACAGGGCTCCTCAGTGGTACAATACCCTTAACAAAGAAACACTTACAACTGCGATACATGGTCACTTTAAAAGGTAACTCCGACTATTCCTCGCCTCTACCACTCAGTGTGATTGCCTTTCCTAAGTAACTGCCTCCTCATTTTACCCTAGTCGAAGGTGAACTGTAACCTTCCTTAGAGCTCCACTTTTTCGGCACCAGTTTCCCCCTCTCTCACCCCTTACCCCCCCACACCACACTGCCTCACCCACCCCCTCCCCTCTCTGATGGCACTTTCAGATACGGGGCCCTCCAGTCCATCCACCTCGCACTTTTGCCACCCACCTCTATCCGCTGACAATGGTCCTTTAGCCTGCCTACTTTTTCCTGACTCCCTCCTACCCTATACTAACTATATACTGTTCACCCTGAAACTTGCCTGAAACTGGCTTATGTTGTCTCTCTCCATTTTTGGCTATATAATAAATGCTTAGACATTTTTGTGTTTTAAGACAGTAACCATTGTTGACCTTTGTATGTCATCCTTTGACGTGGAACCTTTGTAAATGAGCAGTTCCTGCTCAAAGGTATTTGTAATCCTAGAGTTTAATAAAAAAAAAAAAAATAGGAAAATGGGAATAAATGCTCTTAAAAAGAAATGGGTTACCTTCAGTCTCTTAAAACTTACAAAAATTAGGGATTAAACATGATCTCAGGATCCTTTCTTATTATAGGAATATAGGCAACCAAGAAATAAATATAAATCTGCAGTAAGGTCAGCAAAAATCAGTTCCTTCAGAACCAAACAGCTTAGTGACCTGGACGACCCTAGAAAAATAGAAACATAGAAAGTGATGGCAGAAGGGGACCACAAAATCCATTTAGTCTGCCCCAAAACATTATTAGGATGCTACCTCCCACCCTTAGCCTTTCTGTAAATGATACCCTTCTGTCTATTCCATGTGTTCTTGATCTCTCTCTTACTGTCTTGGCCCCACCACCTCCTGGGGCAGGCTTATTCCATGGGTCGACCATGCTGTTGATAAAGAAGAACTTTCTAGCATTGCACTTGAACCTTCCACCCTTCAGCCTAATATTATACCCTCTAGTTCTGCCACTCTCCATACCTGAAACAACTCCTGAACCCCAATCTTATTTATACCACTAATATACTAAAGATTTCACTCATGTCCACCCTCTCCCTCCTTTGTTCCAGGAGTACATGCTGAGTTCCCTCAGCCTATCCTTGTATGCTATCTGGTACAGCCCTGGAATCATCCTTGTTGCCCTCCTTTGCACTGTCTCCATTCTGTCCATGTCCTTTTGATGTGTGGTCTCAGTACCATATGCAGTACTCCATGTGGGGGCACACCAGTGACCCGTAGAGTGGCAGTACTGCCTCCCTCCTGTGACTTATGATTCCCCTCCCAGTGTAACCCAGCATGCCACTGTCTTTTAGCGCTGTCTTTTCGCACTATTTCTCTACCTTAAAGTCTTCTGAGATTATGACCCCTAGATCACATTCCTGGCTGGTGGAAGCTAGCTCCTCCCTCCCTCCCAGGAGTAATCCTCCATGAGATTGCCCCTGCCTACGTTCATGACTACACTTTTTGGCATTGAATTTCAACTGTCAAGCCTCTGACCACTCCTCCAGTTTTTAGGTCTGAATTTATACTCCTTACTCCTTCAGAGTCCATTCTGTTGTATATCTTGGTGTGGTCTGCAAATAGACACACCTTTCCCTCCAGCCCATTTGTGATGTCGGATATGAAAACATTGAAGAGTAGATGCCAGCACCAACCCTGTGGTACTCTGCTAGTTACTGCCCTTTCAGCAGATACTGCGCCATTTACTTGCACCCTTTGTGTTCTTCCTCTCAGCCAGTTGCTCACCCACTGGATCACCTCCTTACCCACCCCTATGTGGTTCAGCTTCTTTACCAGCCTTCTGTGTGGAACAGAGTTGAAGGCCTTACTAAAGTCCAGGTAGAGGATCACGTGATGTGCTAGTTCGGTGAAGACGTGCTGAGCGCTACTCCCGGGCTGACTCAACCTCAAAAGTAATCTAAAAGTCTCCGATTAGCGTAAACGGGCTGACAGCTGTTATTAAAACTGGCAACTGATCGTCGCGCGTACTGGAGAAGCTTGTTGGGTCCGGTAATCTGTTTTGGTAGCGCGAGTGAACTTCCCTGCAGTGCAGCACTGATTATGGAGTCCGGAAGCCCCGAACTCTCCGACGCACGGGCGCCGCCTTCCAAGCGCCCGAAGCCCCCCTCACCAGTGCCAGAAGACCAGGAGGCATGTTTGGGTGCGGAGGAGAAAGGCCAAGATTCCCGGATGATGTAATGGAATTAAATCGCTCCTTTGGGGTTGGTAGCCGACTTTGCTACAATCAAACCTACTCTTAACGCTCTGGCACAGAGGTAGGAGATCTTGAAGCTAGAGCCCTTAAGACAGGAAAATGTCTGCACATGAACAGGAGCTTGTGGCTTTAAGGAGACAGGTGAAGAAACTTGAGGAAGAGTAGATGACCAAGAATCTCGTAGCAGAAGGAATAACTTGATTTTGGCAGGTTTATCAGAGTGGTCTGAAGGTTGGATTGTATTGCCTTCATCCAGGGGCTGCTTTTAAAGATTTTGGGCCCTACACCTTACGGAGGCTTATAACATTGAGAGGCACACCGATCTCTGAGAGATCCCAGGGGCTCGACCCAGGGTTATTATAATACGATTCCTGAATTTTGGGAGAAGACCCACGTTCTTATGAGGCCAGCCCTTAAAACCTGCATTGGAATGGAGCTGCAATCTGGCTTTTCCAGGATCAGACACCTGCCATCCGTGAAAAGCAGAAAGAATATATTGACATTAAGAAAAAGCTATATTTAGCAGGCGTGAAGTTTGGATGCAACATCCAGCTACTTTGGTGGTCAAATTGCAATCGGAGACGGAGGTTTTGACAGCGAGGGATGCTGCAGAGGGTCTGAAAGTTGAACTTTCGGATCTGTTCAGGCGGCAACCTGAAACTCTGTGATGGGAGAAGTCTTTGGATCGCGGCTGAAGACTGCTTTTCCCATTTATTTTACCTTGGAATAAGGCCATTCAGTAGTACTGTTGTGCAATCCCCTGAGGATTTTGAAGACTCTGTGACTTTTGCTTTAAAGCCCTTAAGAGGAGGGGCTATGTGCTGGGGCTACAGAAAAGTATGGGGGAGGAAGGGCTTTCAAATATTGATATTCCTGGTAAAGGGGAATAGAAGCTTGACTTGAGTTAATTTGAGGTTGGAGGGTGGCTAGGGAGCGTGCTCAGTGGCTGGCTCATCTCGTTTTCGATGGTGGTTAGGAGGACGATCAGAGGATCAGGGGTTGTGTCAAAAGGGGTGAGGGTTGGGGGAGAGAGGGAGGAGAGAGAGTCCAAAATGCAGATTTTGAATTTTCTTCTTTTTTCCTTTGCTGGCAGCAGGGGCTGGGAGGTATGAGGTGTAGTAAATTATTATGTTTATGGTCAGCGTGGTATGGAATGTTAAAGGCCTCAGAGGAGAAAAAGAGGCTAATGATCCTAAAGTATATTTCACAGATAGGGGCTCAAATTGCTTTATTGCAGGAAACCCACCTGTTAAAGGAAGAGTTAATGCTCTTGAGAAGGCTCTGGGTGGGTCAAGTTTTTGGAGAGGGGCACACCAAAGCTTCAGGGGGCGTTGCGATTTTGATCGCAAAGAGTTGCCCGTTTGTTCCTTGCAATATAAAGCGCGGGAGGATGCGCGGGGAATCTTCGTCACGGGCACTATTATGGGGAGGTTAATAACAATTACCTCTGTATATGGGCCAACTCCTCCCAACCCTGATTTTTTTACCTCCCTGGAATTAGACCTAACTAGCTTCTCATCCCACCCCCTAATTATAGCAGGGGATTGGAATCTCTGCTTTAGTAACCTGGTGGATAGGAAGCCCCCTTCTAAAAAGCCGCCTTCTAGAGCGCAGGTATCTTTGGCTAGACTTCTAGCGGTGGCAGCGTTGACAGACCCCTTTTGGAAGTTTAAACAAGTGGATTGTAATATGACCTTTTATTCAGGGGTGCATAAAACTCAAACACATATCGACTTTTTTCTTGGTTAATCAGGAGGCCCTCATGTGAGTTAAGAAACTATTTACTCACAATAGAATTTTGTCTGACCATTCTCAAGTTCAGATGTCTTGGGTAATGGAGTCTGTTCGGACAAAACCTTTCAGATGGAGGCTGGATGAATCCCTCTTCTTAGAAGACAATATGTTATCTCGTCTGGAGGAAGCTTTTAGGGATATTATTTTGACCCAGATCCCTACCCTCGACAATAAGAATTTAGCCTGGCCTACTTGTAAAGTTCTATATACTAGTATAGCTCAGATCCTCTCCATTAGGAGAAACAGGATGAGGAAGGCAAGGGAGGAATTCATTTGGGGTGCTATTAATTCACTTGCCCCCTTGGAGGGATCTGGCGAGGAGGTGGACAGGGAACTTCGGGAACTGAGGGATGAAATGACGGACATTATGTACTACAAATTGGAGGCTTGGACCGAAAGGTTCCAAGCTGAATACCTTTTGCAAGGGGACTTGCCCAGTAGGCTTCTTGCAAGTAGGGTAAGAGAGTGGGAGGCCGCTCGCTCAATACCATTTTTGGAATATCGTGGGGAATTGGTTACAGACCCACAGGCTATGGCAGATGTCTTTGCGGATTACTTCACAGAATTATATCAAGGGGCATCAGGTAGCACTGAGGAGAGTGTGTGGGGGTTTCTGGAGAGTATCAATTTACCAAGACTGGAGCAAGAACAAGCCCAGGCCTTGGTAATCCCTATATCAGAGGCTGAAATAAGTGATGCAATTAATACTTTACCTGGGGTAAGACTCCAGGTCAGATGGTCTTTCAGCTGGGTTTTATAAAGCTCACTTGAAGACTCTCATACCTTCTCCTCAAGCTTTTTCTTGTATTCTGTCTGATGGAGTTCCCCATTTACCGCTATACCAGGCTTATATTACACTTATTCCCAAACCAGATAAGCCCGAGAAATGCCAGAGAGTTATAGGCCTATTGCCCTCTTGAATCAGGACATTAAATTATTATCTAAAATATTGGCTAATAGAATTTTAGGATAGCTCCTCGGATTATTAGCCAAGACCAGGTTAGTTTATGCCAGCAGGGGGCTCATGATGCCTTCGTAAGCTTCACCATGTCCTTTTGGAGGCCTCCAGCTCTTGTTCGGATATGCGCTTTTCTCCTTGGATGCTGAAGGCCTTTGACGGGTCTCCACTCCTTTCTATTTGCCACCATGGAGAGGATGGGTTTCCGGAGGGTCTTCTCAGGGCATTAGGAGTCTCTGTATACTACACCTACGGCCAGGTCTTTGCAATGGTTTTTGTCAAAGGAATTCCATTTTGATAATGGGACCAGGCAGGTTGTCCCTCTCCCAATTTTATTCAGTATTTATCTGGAGCCCTTATTGCGGGCAATTCAATCGGACCCTGAAATACGAGGGATTGTGGTTAGGGAGGAACTGAAGTTTTCGGTTTTGCAGATGATATTCTATTGCATCTTTGCGACCCTGTGAAGAGTTTTGACAGGGTTTTGGAGGTTATAAAGAGATTCTCGTGGTCTCAATTACAAGCTAAACTCTGACCAAGACACAGGTCCTCCCCTCCCCACATGTATATAAGGCAGACTTTGACCACCTCCAGTTGAAGTGGGCTCCAGATGGTATTGATTATCTGGGTATTTGCGTTACTCTAATTTTCAGCAAGGTGTAGAGGCAAATCTGAATAAAGTATTAGTAGCAGCTAGGGCTGACTTGGATAGGTGGAACAAGCTTCCCTAAACTTGACAGCTAGAATGGGATTAATTAAAATGAATCTATTGCCTAGATTTTTGTATCCCATATATTTGTCCCGTATAATATTCCTAAGTCCTGGTTTATTAGAATACAAAACTTTTTCTGATTTTCTATGGAATTCCAAGCCTCCGAGGAGGAAACATGTGGTTTTGCGACTTCCTTTTTAGTTTGGGGGCTTAAAATTCCAGATCTTTACTTATATTACGTAGCGTGCAATTATCTATAATGACCGGTGGAACAGCTCCCAGGAAGGAGGAGCTACCTCCAACTTGGTTACATATTGAACAGCAAATTTTGAGGGATAAGGTATCTCTTCATTGCTCTTTACTAATCCGGAATTCTCCCGGAGTGGGTAATGATTCCCCAATATTTAAGACAGTCCTGGCCTGGTGGGCTCTCCTGTCCCGCCGTAAAAGCTCCAGAAGGGCTGTAGAGATCAACCTATTTTAGGTAATCCTAACATGACTATTGGTGGCTGATTAATTAGGGTTTTGGGCTCCATGATTAGCTAATTATGTTTGGTCAGACTTAATTCTAGGCGATAAAGTAGTGTTTCCGCTTCAATGTAGTGGTATCAATTTTTAAGAAGATTCAGATTACTAAAATGTTGCAGAGAATGCAGAGGGTAAATATGTCCACCAGGGACTCCATTTACCTGGGACAATCTTAAGGAATTAATTGTGCTTGTAAACCCCTGTCAATGGTGTATAAGGTGCTTCTCGACTTCTTTAGTAAGGAGGTTTCAGTGAAGGTGGCTTACTGGGAAAAGAAGGATACCCTCCTGAGGCTGGACTGGGAGGCAACTTGGAAAAGTGTGGCTTACATACCTATACCTAAATATAGAACTATGCAATTCTTCATTTTTTCTAATTTGTACTATACCCCCACCAAACTTTGTGCTAGGAAGCTTGGACAGACAGATCTATGTTTTAGGTGTGGACTGAGTCCGGGGGATACGTTGCATATATTTTGGGACTGTCCTAGGATATACCCAATTTGGGCTCAGATTAAGCAGAATATGGACCCCCTTTTAAATTATGTAGACTATATTTCACCTAAGGTCTGTATTTTGGGGGATATGACCCAAATCCCGGGATCGCAGATCAAGTATCATATTGCCCTGATGTCTGCCCTAGTCAAAGCTTATGTTTTGAGGCATTGGAAAAGTGAATGTATTTATTCATATGACCATTGGCTAGTGGATCTACTGAGGGTATTAGGCAGGATTAAGCACCAATTGTCTCAGAATGGGAAAAGGGAACATATGATAAGAGGTGGCGAATTTTAGAGGCAATCTATTCGACCCAACTCAAGCCTCCCTGTCATCTGTCTGTCTGTCTAAGTGTAGTCTTTTGACGTGGTGGGTGATTAAATTATCTATGCTCGAATATTTACACTTGGATTATCTCTGTTTTTTACTTTTAGGTTTGGAGACCTGTATGTATTAGGATTAATTTCCTTTTTTTTTCTGTATACATTAAGTAGATAGGACCTGGGCTGCCAAGCAAAGGGGGTTTTAATTTTTCCTTTTTTTGGGGCTCTCTCTCTTTCTCGGGACACAGCTGCGGGAACATCTCCCCCTTGATTAGAGGGTTCTGGGAACTATAGGACTTGTGGATTAATTCCAGTCTTTATGCTTTGAGGTCTTCCTTTTTAAATCTAGTTCCAAACTGGGTACCTTCTTGTTCATTTTCCTCAATTTGGGTAGTGGTGAGCTGGTTTTAGTGTCTAGACAGGGGTGGTGGTTCTCGGCAGCTGTGATTGTATATAGTTTCTGTATATAGTTTGCCTACCCAGTTTTGGGTGGGCACCGGGGAACCCGGGCTTGCTGTGTATGTCTGTTTGTATGTTCATTCAAAATACAATAAAGATATTATTAAAAACTAAAGTCCAGGTAGACCACATCTATCACCGATCCCTGATCTACTGTAACCCAGATGAAGAAGTCAGCAAGGTTCATTTGGCAAGATCTTCCTGCCATGAAACTGTACTGTTTTGGGTCTTGTTGTCCACTGACTTCCAGAAAATATATCATCCTCTGTCTGAGCAGTGTCTGTATCAATTTTCCACCGCTCATGTGAGGCTTACTAGGTGGTAGTTGCCAGCCTCCTCTCTGCTCCCTGATATGTGAAGTGGGACCACTGTTGCCCTTTTCCAGTCTTCCAGTACCGTCCCGCACTCCAGTGTTTTGGTGAAGAGTTCTGCTAGGGAAGCTGCCAGTACGCTCCCCAGTTCCCTGAGAACTCTCGGGTGAATATCGTTTGGCCCCATGGCCTTGTTCACTTTTAGTTTATTTAGGGTTACCAAGACTTGACCTTCTGTGAAGGGGCTTGTATCGACCCCTGGACCCTGGGTACTACTGCTTAGTAGGTTTGGTCCCATCCCCTGCGTTCTCCTCAGTGAACACAGAACAGAAGTTCAGGTTTAAGACTTCTGCTGTGTCACTGTCCTTTCTACTAGACACCCCTCCTGCAGCTGCCAGTCTTACTATTCCCCTTTGTTTTCTCTTTTCTGTTATATACCAAAAGAAGGTTTGTCTCCCCTTTACCCTTGTGCTATCCTCAGTTCAGTCTGAGCTTTGGCCTTTCTTATTGCTTTCCTCTTTCCATCTGTGCTTCCTGATAAGTTTCTTTGTATTCTTCTTTCTTTGATGCCTTAAATTTCATGTAAGCCTTCTTTTTATCCCTTACTATAGTTGCCAGCTCCTTGGGGAACCAGAGGGGTCTTCTTTTCTTATTGGCCTTACTCACCCTCCTGGCCTTACTCACTCCCCCTTGAGGCTCTCCCACATTTCCTCCACCCCTTTCCCTTCTCTGTCTCTAAGACTCTCTGCTAGGCTTTTTATTTATTCATTTAGTTCTTTGGAAATAACCTTTGAGCTATGAGCTCTTTTACAAAGGTTCCACGTCCAGGGACAATGCAACAGTTACAATCGCACAATTCACAATAGACAGAAATACAGGTAACTAATATACTGTAGGAATGCTAGCTGGACAAAACAGTGGCTATGTAGTTGAATACAAGCAGTTGCAATTAACAAGAATGAGTGGTAAATACGAGCTGCCTTGGGACAGGCATTGTCACAAGTTTCCTGTCTTTATTCATCAATATAGTGCAAGGTGAGTAGAAGAGGGAGAAGAGAGTGGGAGTGGGGATCATAGGGCTCAGTCACAGCGAAGGGCTGTACAAATTCAGGCTATGAGAGCAACAGGTGATAGGTGAGGTAATGAGAGGAGAGTATGAGATAGGGGCAAGTAAGTGTGGCGGGACTGTGGGAAGGGGGACAGGATAAAAGGGGAATGAGCAGGGTGAATAGTCCCAAGATTGGGATAGAAATGAAAGGATCTTGAATGTGCAGTGAGAGGGCAAGGAGGAACAAGGAGTGGGGTATTGTCAAGTCTTTGGTGTAATAAAAACCTATCGGGTGGAGTTTGGTAGTCGGGTTTCCCACCGACTGAGTACTTGTGAGGACAGTGAGTGCCTTACTGAGGTGTGTAAGTGCAGCTACACATGCCTGCAATCACAAGTTCAAGAGGTGATTAGGGATTTCTTCAACTCCTGCTTAAAGGTAGAAAAGTTCTTTGTTTTGCTTACTTCACTCAGATGCTCATTAAGCCAAAGGGGAGCCCTGTAAGCGAATGAACACTGGCCAGAGAAGTCCTCCTAAAGGGGACACAAAGGAGCCTCTAACTGTGCCCTAGTGTTATGCTCGATGAGCCAATAGGATGATTCGTTGGATGCTAAAGGCGTTCGGTACAAGGCCTAGCTGGGCTTTTTACCAAGCAGGCAAGTTTGTAATTTAACCCAGTTGCTGATTGTAAGCCAGTTAGTTTGTTCGTGACAAGGCACACGTGTGGGTAAGTTTTTTCTGCCCCAAGGACTAGCCCACATGCTTTATTGAGTGTCATAGCCACCCATTTTAGGGCAGGGTCTGAGGCAGCACTGTACACTACCAGGCAGTAGTCAGGTATTGATAGCATAGAGATGATGACAGAGAGGTGAAGGGCAGTGGGTGTAGGGTGTTGACTGTGCCTATATAAAACCCCAATTCTAGTGTTGACTGCTTTTACTATCTGTTCATTGTGCTTTGAGAAGGACAGGCTGGCTCTCATTTTCTGGAAGCCCTATCTTCAGTTTGTTACTAGGGGTTTGTGACTATATATAATGTATGCCATTACAATTATCTGAATGTTATATATTGTATATATTTTTCTTGTTAATTATTATTAACCCTGTCTTGAATTGTAATTGTTGGTATGCCCCTGTACAGCGACACCAACACAGCGAACTACACTCCTGTTGGCAAAATCAACACTTTGCTGGCAGGTTGCTGTGTTGGTGTGCCCAAGGCTGAGGCGTGCTGTCTCCCAGTCCTGCACCCTGCCCGAGTTGACTCCGACTGGGTTAACAATCCTTCAGTCGGGGCGGTGCTGGGGTAATAAAAACAGGACCAGGAACTGCAAGGAATCATGCTGACTGTGATTTGCAGTCGACCTGATTCCTGTTACTGTAACGCCAGTCGACATTAGAGATTCTTAACGCGTGGTAGAGCCGTAAATGTCTTACAACTGGGCGTTTGTAAAATGGGCATTTTGCTCACATATTCTCCAGTATAAAATAAAAATTGATTGATTGTTTGGAAGTCTGCCTTCCTGAAACCTAAAACCCTGATCTTGGGTGACTAGTGTCCTCACTTGTGATCACTTGCAATCGGATGATCAGATGGTCACTGTTGCCTAGATGACACCCTACCTCAACCCCTTTACCTTGTCAGTGTTAGTAAGAACCAAGTCCAGGACAGCTTCACCTCTGGTTGGAGTATCAACAAGCTGCCTCAGTCCTGCCCCCTGCAGGGCCATAAGAAAGTCCCTGCTTCTTGTTGATGATGCTGTATGAGAGGTCCAGTTTACGTCTGGTAAATTGAAGTCCCTTACTATTACTGCCTCGCCTTTGTCAGTCATTTTGTGGATTGTCTCTGTTATTTCTTTGTCCCCAATTTCCCCTTGCAACGGGGGCCAATAGATAATACCTAACCTAATGGCTGTCCCTTTCCCCATCTCGGCTGTTACCCACAGTGTTTCAGTCTCGTTAGAGGTCCACTGGATCTCTGTGGTTTTAATTTCCTCCCAGACATATAGAGCCACCCCTCCTCCCTTATTTCTTCCTGTCTTGTCTGTACAGGTTGTACCCCGGGATAGCCATGTCCCATCCATGATTCTCTGTGAACCAGGTTTCCATCACAGCCACTAAGTCTAGTCCACCCTTGGTCATGATGTCCATCAGGTCAGGGGTTTTGTTTGCCAGGCTCCTGGCATTTATTACCATTGCCCTCCATGTGGTGCGCTCACTCTTAGCACAGGTGAGTTTCCCCCTTTTTTGCCCCCTTTCTATTTTTCCTGTAACGGAGGTCTCTGGATCTTGACCTGTGAAGTTTGTCCTAATTTGTATAGCATTAACCTTTTTTGGCATAGTTACCATATCATTTGCTTTTTTCAGGGAGGTCGTGACCTTTTTAGTGCTAGTCTTGGTAAGTGTAGTGCTAGTTGATGGGAGAGAGACAATTGAGTTCCTATAGTCAGATACAGGTTCCACCGCCATCTCCCCATTAGTTGGTTTAAATGCTCTGCTTGAACGTCCAGTTTTTGACTCAGTGCCCTAATCCCCTCATTTGTGAGGTGGAGGCCATCTAACTTAAAGAACTGTCTCTCCCAGAAGTTCTGCCAGTTTCTGATGAGGTGGTATCATTTTGTGTGGCACCAGTTCCTCAGCCAGATGTTAAGTTCACCTATTTCTTTTTCTCTGATTTTCTGCTTGTTTCCTCCTTTTTTTTCCATACAGGTAGAACCTCAGAAAAGGATAGGCTAGAGGAAAGAGAAGATTGCTTGTCTCCTAAATGGGTTAGGTACTGCTTGACCTCTTCAACTGATTTGCTAACGAGGTCATTGGTCCCTAGGTGGACCAGGACGTTTGTATCCCTTCCTTCCTTTTGTGTTATTTTGACAGTGTGGTTTGTATCCCTCCATGCTGATGCTCCTGGCAGTCATCTGACCAGTACTTTGGTTTGCTTGTTGTGACACAGGTGTGGATCCATGCCACAGATCATGGAGTCCCTATGATGACGAGATTCTTTTTGGCATTTTTACTTTTTATTGTGGTGTGGTTATTTGGCACCATAATGTGCTCTGATAGGTGTTGATCTGTTTCCTCCTCTGCTTCTTTGCCCAAGCCAGAAGCTGGGGGTATGTATCTATTTGCTAATTGTAGTGGCTTAGGATTGCTAGGGTATATTTTTGGGTCCCACCTCCTTTCCTGACCACCTGCCATCCCCAGAACTGGTGTTTCTCTGGGGAGGGTGTGCTTGTGTTGTATTGGCGGTATGGAGGAGTGCCATACTGTCTCCTACTTTGCAATTGGCTTTGGAGACAGGTTATCTCACCCATGCTGCCTGAAGTTGAACTTTTTTAATTTACATTTTCTTCCACCAACAGAGCTGTCATGTGGCTCTGGCCTTCTGTGAAGGCTTATTCTCCAGTCCAGTATGACTGGGCCATCATGGTGCCTGCAAGCTCCATTTTCACCATTTTCTCCCCAGGCCCCATGAACATGCAATGGGCAGAGCAGCGGGACTCTGCATCCATGGAGGCAGCCTTGCACCCTGAGCGTGGGGACCTCCCTGTTTGGGTGGTGCACATGCACTGACACCCAGCTGCCGCTGGGTGCCAGTCAAGCAGCACACCACGTTCCCCTCCCCAGAAGGAGAGGCTGTCTATTGACACTCGATCCTTCCTCCCCCCTGCCAGCCCCCAAGTGACCCGAGTCCATTCCTGAACCCAGGTCACCAGTGTGGCACGAGGTGTGGCATCCAGCGCCTCAACCCTCAGCACCACCGGGCCAGCAAGTTGAGTTTATAGTTCACCTGTTCTCCAGCATGTTGGGCAGTGACTAAAACCCTGGATGATTTTCCTGTTGAAGAGGGTTCCACAGTACTAGTAGTTGGCTATGTCCATTTGTGCCTGCCTTGTGGAGGAAAGAAATCAAGTTGGTCTGATATATATTTCTGTGGATTAAAGAAATCAAGCTGGTCTGATATATATTTCTGTGGACAAAAGAAATCAAGTTGGTTTAAATAATTGGAGGATGCTGAACTCTCTTGTCAGGAAGGGAGGCAGTATGAGCCCTTGCCTTCCAGAGTGATTCTGGTCTTGTTAGTTATTCCAGTCTGTAGCTGAGATTTTCAGTGGTTATCTGTGAACCTTAAAGGTTCAGGGAAAGTCAATTTCTCTGTGCTTACTGTTAGATCTGAGAGCATGGTAGGAACACATCAACCGAGATTCTAATTTTGTTGTGTTTTACCCACATTGGTTCTAGATTATGTATTGAAGTATGTTCCTCATTCTAATACTGGTATGGATAATGTTGATTATAGAATTCTAAAACAGTTTTTTGTTGCATTGGCTAAACCATTATCTTCCATTTTTACTTTCTCTTTGTGTTGTAGAGTTTTCCCTAACAAATGGAGAATAGCAATAATTAAATCAATTCACAAGCCTGGCAGTAAAGAGTTAGTTTCTAACTTCTGTCCATTTCATTATAGGCCCCACTATCAAAATTCTAGAAAAACAGATCTTCCAAGAATCAGTCTTCACCATTCAGTCAGACTAATAGGTGTGAGCTGCAGGTGCTAGGACCACATGGGTCCAAAGTCTTTGCAGCTTTGAGAGGGACTGACTTTAGGGTCAGCGCTGCCTGTAAGGCTAATGTAGTGATGTTGCACATGTGAGTTAGCCAGTAACAGCACTGGCCTCCTTGCTTCTCAGTTCTGTTTTCCCACCATCGAATGTGTACCAGCAGAACAGCCTGAGACATTTAACTGCATCATCACAGTCATCTCCCTCAGTTTATCGCTGCCTTTAGTGTTGTTCGATACCGAATACTTTTCTTAGTTAACAGCACTGTTTTCATGGCTGCAGTAGGCAGAGCCTGCAGACATTTTGCATGTACAAAAGAAGTGATGTCATGTTTTCTGTTCGTGGAACTGACTAAAGGTGTAAATAGTCTCCTCCACCTTACTCTCCTCCAAGAAATGTTTTCCGCCCTCAAATAAATACACTTTCATGTTAGTCAATGGTTGCAGTGCATTATTTTCTATCTTAAATGGGAGGTACAAGAACTGGAACCTGAGTAGTAGGAGGCAGCATTGGTTTTTTGGGGGGAGTGAGATCCACCCCCACTGCCACCCAAGAAGCTCCTAAAGATCCACCCCACCTTTTTTTTGGTTCATGTGGGAGGGTCATGAGGTGGATCTATCATGCTGGAACAACTGACTATCAGAGCTGCCTGGGGCATCAGAGCTTAAGCTTCAGAAGGAAAAGCCTGAAACTGCATCCCTATACAGCACTTGTTTAAACAGCATTGGCTCAGCTTACATTCTTCTCCTGGTCACACATTTTCACAAATACATCTCGGGTATATGGTGTTATTCAGACATGTCCTCCAACCCTGCCCCCACCACCTTACTCTGTATTTTGCATCAGCTGAAGCATGTCAGTATAGCAAGAGGCTGCAGTGTATATTTTTTACTGAGCTTGCAGTTTTAAAGTAATCCACAGTCCACTCAGAATTTGCAAAAACGTATGTTATGCAAAGTGTTTTGATTTGTATGTTAAGTCCTAGTGTGTCCCCTCCCTCTGTCTGCTATTAGGAATTTTTCCTAAATTAGCCTATTAGCAGATATCTGAGATCTAGCTAACTGGGGTTTCTGTAAGAAAACCCCTACTAAAGTAAGCTCTAATTCACTATTGTTGTTTTCTGTGTGTGTCAGGTCTAGCTTGCAGAAGTGTTTTAATTTTAAAACTTTAATTTCATCAAACTGTACACAACCAAGAAAGCACAGAAATACCAGATCATTAGTGCTATAATTAGTTAAGACTCCACCTGTTTTCTTACAGAAAACCCACTCAGTTAGATTTCAAGTATTTGCTAAACTATAAATGTAGGTACCAGCTTTCTATTAGGTAGAACTAGCATTTAGTACTGATTTTGGTCTGTGACATGATTTTCATTTTTTTTTTTAGAAATGAAGTGTGTGGTATGAAGCTGCAGCCTATAAACTGCAAAATACTTTAAAGTCACTTTTTCTCCTGTGTGTGGTATAGCATGAACACAACAGGATGACAGTGACTATTTCAGCTACACATGTGATCCTATTTTACAATGGTTCATTGCACTACCCATTTAGTAGCTTACATTCCTCTCCTGGTCACACATTTTCACAAATACATTCCAAGAGATGGGAAGTCCCTCCTGGTGGGTATATGGCGTTATTCAGACCTGTCCTCCAACCCTGCCCCCACCACCTTACTCTGTATTTTGCATCAGCTAAAGCATATCAGTACAGCAGCAAGAGGCTACATTGTATATTTTTTTACTGGGCATGCAGCTTTAAAGGAGTAGTCCAATCAGAATTTGCAAAACATATGTTATGCAAAGTGTTTTGATTTGTATGTTAAGTCCTATTGTGTCCTTCCCTCTGTCTCCTATTAGGAGTTTTTCCTAAATTAGCCTATTAGCAGACACCTGACAGCTAGCTAGCTAACTGGGGTTTCTGTAAGAAAACTGCTACTAAATTAAGCACTAATTCACTATTGTTGTTTTCTATGTGTGTCAGGTCTAGCTTGCAGGAATGTTGTAATTTTAAAACTTTTAATTTCAGCAAGCTATACACAACCATAAAAGCACAGAAATTGCCCAGATCATTAGCGCTATAATTAGTTAAGACTCTAGCTGTTTTCTTACAGAAAATCCACTCAGTTAGATTTCAAGTATTCGCCAAACTATAAATGTAGGTACCAGCATTGTATTAGGCAGAACTAACATTTAGTGCTGATATTGCTCTGTGACATGATTTTCATTTTTTTTTTACAAATGAAGTGCATGGTGTGAAACTGCAGCCTGGAAGCTTCAAAATACTTTGAAGTCACTTTTTCTCCTGTATGTGGTATAGCATGAAAACAAGATGGATGACAGTGACTATTTCAGCTACACAACTGATCCCATTTTACAATGGTTCATTACACTACCCATTTAGTGTATCCCACTTTTTCAAATAATAAAACAAATATTCGCCAACCTAAATAACTTGCACATACATATTTTTATACTTTATTAAAAAGATACTTCATATTTGTAACCAAAAAAAATTGAAAATCATGTCACAGAGCAAAATCAGCACTAACTGCCAGTTCTACCTATTAGAATAGAGGAGGCAGTATAGTGCGGTGGTCTAAGGCTCTGAGCTGCAAACCTCGTGTCCTGGGTTTGAATCCACAGCCTCCACATGCACTTGTGCCCTGAGCAAATCACTAACTTCCTTGTGCTCCCAGGTCACACCTGCTGGTACCTACAATTACAATTTATCAAATACTTTAGAGCTAACTGGTGAGTTTTCTGTAAGAAAACTGCTATAGATCTTTACTAATTATAGCAGTGATGATCTGGGGCAATTTATGTGCTTTTTATTGCTGTCGCTGGTTTGATGAAATTAAATTTTAAAATGAAAACACATATTACTAGCTAGCAGACATGACACACCAAAAAACACAAATAGTGAATTAGAGCTATTTAGTAGCTATTTTCTTACAGAAACCCCAGTTAGGTAGCTCTCAGGCATTTGCTAAATTGTAACTGTTGCTGTTTGTGCTCACTGGATAATAACAGTTACAAATCTCTGCTGTTGTGAACTGATTTTAAAAAGCACTGCATATTCTAAATCTATGGGCCTGGCTACATCACTGTCACTCACATGAGACAGGGTGCATTGTAGGAGGCAGAAGGCAATAAACCTATTTGTGATGAAGATCCCCAGGGGTCATAAAACTACCCTAAAGCTAGCAGCCTAATTTAGGAAAAACTCCTAATAGCAGACAGAGGGAAGGACATACTAGGACTTTACATACAAATCAAAACACTCTGCATAACATATGTTTTTGCAAATTCTGGGTGGACTACTCCTTTAATTGAACCATCCTCAATCTGTATCCTTCCGAGAACCACTTTGTGGTATGCATACCATGGTGGTTATTTCACTCTTATTACAGCTTTACACCTTTATCAGTTTTAATTGCAATTATGTCTAAATACTCCCCATGTAGCCTCCAGTCTTCCACTATACCTGCATGCATTGCCGCACTGTTTCACTGCATGCAGGGAGATTGGAGAGCTACCAGGACTCTCTGAGATGACAGTGTGGAGCACAGGTGTGAGGCTGCAATACTGGGATGCCTCCATACCACAGTAACCTGATAGCTGTATGTGCACCTCTGGGTGTACCCCATGTCCCCACCTAACCTACCTTTCTGTCTGCACTTGCCTCCCCGAGGGCCACCTCCTGATGGTATCCGTGTACTGTCATGATTACTCTTCTCACTGTGCTGAGTGTTGGGAGTACCCTGCCTGCCCATGTGTGATGTGGCAGCAATTCTGCAGAGCAGTGCCAGTAGTGAACACATACATTAGTGGAGCTCCTGAGTGCATCATGGAGCACTTCTGTGGTGGACAATGGCGTGTGGCACTGTGTACAGTGGAGCAGTGGGGAACACTGAAGGCAGTAGTAGAGGGTCTGCCTTCAGCCATACAGCAGCAGTACATGAACGTCTGTTGTGCCCAGGTGCCCAAATACTGGCAGAACTGATGCCATGTCTCCCCCCTCTCTCTCTCTCTCTCTCTCTCTCCCCTTCCCTCCCTCTCACTGACGTAGCCCCTGATTCCAACATACAGATCTCCCCTCCCTCGAACCTCTCTCTGTCACCTCCACAACATAAGTGTGTCTCATAACAGTGAAATATGGTTATTTACATAATATGACTGTGCCATATACACAGTACTTCATAGGACATGTGGAGGGCATCTCAAAATGCAGCTGTCATCACTGGGTGCACCATGGGATGTGCACTGCTACTACAGGGTTGACACCACATATTGCACTCAGTGTGGGCAGGCTGTAATGTTTTAAACCATTATCCACACTGTTCACTGGCAGTGTGGACACACTGTAACGTTTACAGTCTGTAACAGTTTGAATCCATTACAGCTTTTTCGAGTATAGTGTGGACAGGGTCTGCATGTCTATGTAATTATCTATCTTTCCACCAATTGCATGTATTGCTATTTTTACCTATTTAAAATAAACCTGCATATCACACTTGCCTGCACTCTGAGCACATACTTGTGAAACTGTGCATATTTGTACTCCACTTCTGCATAGACCTCATACTTTCCTAATATTCCCATTATCACAAGCATAGCTGTCTTGCCCTTATCAAAAGCGACCCCCTCTGAAAGTTACTATCACATTTTCTCTGCTAACAGTCCGTCATCATTACACCTGACTTCCTGACATCAACACATTGCTTAAATATAACTTTTATCACCTCATGGAGAAAAACCCTGTTTCTCTAAAAAAAAACCTGTGTAAATAATCCCAAGGCTGAACATATGCCAGCCATTACTTTTTCATGTACTGCTACCATCTGTACCATCATGGGGATTTGCATATGTTTCCCATGATGCTTTGCATTATTGGGGTATGTGCAATTGTGTTTTATTTAAAATTTGGCTGTCCAGCCAATATCATCTGGGATAACACATACATCAGTGGCATTTGCTCTGAGGTTCTTTTATAAACCTACAGTGCTTCCTATTCCTTCCATTAAAATGTTCACCTCCATGTATTTTCCTAATAACGTGTATGCCTTCCTTAGAACAGAAACTAAAACAAATCTTATTACTTACAAATCATGGTGTTGTTTCTCCATTCCTCCTTATCAATTTCACACAGCTGGCCCGGTGGCGCTGAGGGTTGAGGCGCTGGGCGCCACCTGCACCACGGCTAACGGGTTCGGAAGCAGACTCGGGTCGCTGGGGTGTCGACCGGGGAGAAAGGCTAAGTGTCCAACAACAGCTCGCCTTTTCCGGGGAGGGGAGGATCAACCCGGTGAGCAGTGACCCTGGTGGAGGCTGGGGCATGACAGCACCTCAGGGATTTGATAGGTCACAGGCGGAGGCCTGTGGACCAATCACCTCTAGGGGCTGCATCATTGAGGGGAGGGGCGTTGCAGACACGAGCGCATGCACCTTGGCGTCTGGGCTAGCAACGTCTTCATAGAAAACAAAATATCCCTTGAGCCGGGAAGATGGGCGCCGAGCCTTGTCCGCTGTGCCAGCGTCTGCCTGCAGTCCTGGGAGCCTGATGAAATTGTAAGATTCGGGGTGTTTCGCCCTGCCCTGACCCAGCCCAAGGGGTAATCCGTGGCTGGATGGAAGAATCCGGGCTGACAGGTAAGACACCAGCAGAGGCGGGCTTCATTGGCGACTCCTGATGAGGTGGCTCTGGTAGGGACGTGGGAGAGATAAATAGAAATTAAAAAAAAAAAAAAAAAATTCCACACAACTTCACTAACTTCATCATGCAGGTGTGGTGGATCTGACCAGAATTTGTTTCTCCTGCTACTGTACTGTTTCTTTTGTCAGTTCAGTGCCAAACCTTTCTCCACATTCTTATTGTTTTAACTGTTGGTATGCCTCATTCTAAGGGAAAGAAGAAAAGAAGGCAGCACCCCATGCATTGGTGCCCCAGTGAGAGTCCTATCACTGTCAAGGACTAGCATCTGAAGTGTTGGGCCTGCCTTGGATCGGGACCATGGCATGGATAGGTGTGATGCCTGCTTATTGATTGATTGCACACCCTGGTTTGCATGCTGAAGTGGGGTCATTTGCCCCCACTTTTGGAGACGAGCCTTGCACCAGAGATGCCAGCTATCTTTGCAGCTCAGCAGACTACTGCACAGAGCTGCTGTTTGCTAGCTAGTTTTTCGGCCTGCCCCCCTGCCCCTCACCCCTCACCCCTCTCTATTAAATGCAGCTTCTGCTACCCCTTTCCTCTGGTAGTCTGCCCTTTCCCTGGTAGTCCGAACATTAGTGTAAATGGGGTCTTCTTTTCCCCACCCCTTTCTAGCCAATGCTCCTCTGATTCTACCATTTCTCTCTAGTCGTGAACACTAAGTCTCTGGGCGTCTTTTCCCATTCTGTCTCCTATGCTTTGCAGGAACCGGTTTCTGTTTCCTCTGCGTAACTGCCAGACCAACTAGTTATGCATTTAGCAACGTTCCAGGCTTATTATAGTCCCTGGATACTCTGGATAATCGTCTCTAGTGTCTACACCACTAAATACTCTGGCATATCTCTTGATCTTACTCACAATACCCAGGAGGTTGCCCCTCCTTTTTTTCTCTGTTTCTTTCAGGCTGTCGCCAGCTAGCGTACGCATGTACATCTGCCAAACTGATAAACTATAGCCAGCCTGTGATCCTGCCATTAAACTTAAGAAGAAAATAAATAAATAGTACACACATAAATAACTTACATATATATAAATCCCCTCGATTTTTCCATCTGCTGGTCTCCTTCCCACAGTTCTCTCTCCTACTAAGATGCTTTCTACTTTTCGGCCAGGAATATTTCTGGTCACTGCTGGACTACTACCTTCCCTTATTCCCTCTCCTACCTCTCTCTTAATATAATAGCTTGCGACAGTGTGCATCATGTACAGGATGAAGCATCTGTTGTCAACTCTAATCTCCTGATAAATTGAAAATCACATCCGATATACAGTCTATCCATTTATATCATTCGCCCAGCCAAATTTGGATATTTCCCATTCGATCAACTTCCTGTGGTGCCAGTCTGCCTCAAGCTACTCTTTTGGCACACCAGAGAAACCTGAGTGCCTCTCCTGCATTTAACCTCATCTGGGGACATTGAGTCTAATCCTGGCCCCTCCACAAATACTTGGCCTATCCATGGCTTCACCTGGTTATCATCCAAGAATATGAAAATTGCACACATGAATATCAGAAGTCTAACTGCGAATTTCTCCGAACTGGAAGCCTGCATCGTCCTCTACAGTCCGGATATACTAGCATTGACAGAAATGTGGCTTAGGCCAGACATACCTGACACTTTATATATGTGACCCCTAGGTGGCACTATCCTATAGGCTTCTAGCACTGACTGCGTGACTAGGCACAGGTTGAGGGGCCTGAGCTCGGTGAACGGGTGCCTCCACCCGGAGGTATGGTTTTGGGGTAGCATAACTGCTGTGGGTATAGCATTCGGGATACTATAACCCTCCACCAACCCCTCTAGTGGCCTAGACAGATCATCAGATAAACAATCACATATACCATATGATAGCAATACTGAACCTACACTCTGTGCACTTACCACCAGGGCTGGATCAGCTGCAAAAACCCCGGAGACCTCCTGTAAAATAAGACATGTAATATAACAGTTCAATGGCAGTACAATATCCCCTCCAAAAAGGTACACACTAGCCAGGTTAAATGCAGAAAGAAAAAAATCTGATTTATTCAGGGGGATTTGAACAAGGGTGGGGTAGTAATCTAGCAGATGATTGTTAGATCTGATTGATTCAGGCTGAACATGCATGCACAAGGAGTCCCTTTGTTACAGTCACACACCCTGGGTAAGCAGTTGTTAAGCAGGCTAGTCTGAAGCGTCGCCCGGACCCTTAGGAAAGTAAACAATTAGCATGCACATCAACTCAGAATTTGTAATCCGGAGCTAGGTGGCTCAGTTCGTTGTAATAAACCCCAACAAATAAATCACAATGATTGCAGCTTTGTTGCAGGGAGCTACCTGGTTTAGTACTCATGCTACTCAGACCAGGAGGCAGGACTGATGAGATGAAGACCTCTGGATGTTGTACTGGCTTGCCAGGGGAAGCAGGGCCCACATGACTCACCATGGTGGTCGCTACTTGTTTGATGGTGTTGAGCAGGGAGCTGAATCCCTGAGCAGGTCTTTCATCGGAAAAGTCTGTGCAGTGGGAGCAGCAGTCTAGGCCAAGATGGCAGGGCCCAGACCAGAGCAGGCAGTTCAGAGTTAGTCCATATGAGTGCTGGAGCAGCTTCCAGCTAGCATAACACACTTGAAGGTGGGAACCAAATCGCGACCCACAGCACATTTAGCACTCTTATAAGTAATACAGCTATCAGCCACAGATCAGATAAAGTCTGTTTGCAATTCTGCAGGGTTACTGCAGAAATCTTCGTTCTGAGGCTCACTTTGGTACCTGACAGGCCAGTCACTTCTGGAGCAAGTCTTGGTCCACACAGGCAACAAGATCACTCTTTTCACTTCAGGTTTCAGGTCTCAATCAATAATTGGATGAAGTCCAACTTTCCCATTCACAGGAATTCTTCACAAATGGAAGATGTGGAGGCAGGCCAAACACAGCCTTCCTGCTGATTCCCCAGCTACACAGTGAGGCGGCTGCTCGAATGGCTGGAGCTGTTCACTCTCCAAACTCCAGCTCACAACTGACACACTGCTGCAGGCAGTTTGGGGATTTTCTCTAAGATTCAAAAGGTTCAGTTGGCTGAGGGAACTGTCTGTCCCAGCAAGGGCTCCTCCTCCAGGTCCATTTAGGTGCCAAACCTTAAAAACTACAATTCCTACAGATTTCAGTCCCACAAGACCTCTGGGGACAGCCTCCATTTTAGGTCCCCTGAGGTTCTATTGGTCCAACACTGGCAGTCCAGAACCAGGATGGTGGCTCTAATTCAAAGGTCCCAGCTGCAACTGGAAGCAGGTTAGACAAACTCCTATATTATTATTATACTACAGCAAATAAACAACAAATAATCACTTTTCTAACAGAGCTCCCTCTGCGCAAATAGCAACTGCAGATTGGAGCAGAAATACGGACATTAGGGCTGGTCCAAGCCTTAATTACTTGGACCCAGTCCAGACTAATTTCTCACACAGAATACAGCTGTCTTAAAGAGACAGGCATGGAGGCTTTCTATAGCACTCTCTTGCAGACACATACAGCTACTGCAGACACAGGACGCCATCCTGACAGTGGGCATTAGGCAGCCCAGGAAGACATCTTAGTAAAGCCCAATTTGTAAGAGGGTTTTATATAAAATAAACGGCTACAACCTTATTAGGTTTGACCACCCTTCAAAACAAAGGGGAGGCGAGATTGCTTTCTATTATAAAGAACATTTTAACATCTCTGTTCAGCATTCAGGGTTGTCAGGTTTCTGTGAAACCCTACATGCTGTTTTGCTACTGGGGTGCAAAAGACTAAACTTAGTACGTGCATACAATCCTCCAAGGGAGCTTTCCCAGGACTAAATGGTCTCATGGACTATCTCTCTACCCTAAGGGTAAATCTAACGTCATTCTAATGGGTGATTTTAACCTTGACTTGACTGGTAGCCACTCTGGGTCAGTACACTGAAGCTCTTG
Organism: Neoceratodus forsteri; assembly: GCA_016271365.2. NCBI lineage: Eukaryota > Metazoa > Chordata > Ceratodontiformes > Ceratodontidae > Neoceratodus > Neoceratodus forsteri. Next base: position 1,073,470,827 of record CM057450.1, read on the forward strand.
CTGACTTCATCTATCTCAATTGATTTCTAGCCCTACCCGAATCTCGGCAAATGGCTTACATCAATCCCTTCTTGACTGGATTGCCACAAACAGAGCGAATAAGGTTGTGGCTGCAGGTACCTTTTCTGATTCAATTAGTGGTCACCATCCTACTTTCTGTATTTGGAATGGTCATTGCCCAAATCCCCCAACCAAAATAATACAGTTTCGTGATTTCGCTAAACTAAATCCTAGAGCACTTCATGAGGATATAAATAATATTGACTGGTCTCATATCTATATCACTGAGGATGTAGATAATGCCCTTGACTTCCTGATTTCAAAGCTATTCCTCCTCCAGGATCTGCATGTTCCACTGAAAAGAAGAATTAGGGGCTTGGCAAATAGATGGTTACACAAATGTAACCCCTAGGTGGCACTATCCCAAGGGCTACTACCCCTGCCTGCTTGGCTAGTAGCAGGTTAAGGGGCCTGGGTAATGAAACGGGTGACTCCACCCAGAGGTCAGGGTTGTTAGTAGTCAAGCTAACCTGGGCACAGCCCTCCAGGACATTGTAACTCCCCCCTTTCCCTTCTAGTGGCCTGAACAATATACAATAATTACTTTCACAATGACCCTTATTCACCAGACAATTACCCACACTGTTTGCAATTACCACCAGGGCTGGTTTCTCTAGCTTGACCCTGGGGACCCCCTGTAAAACAAGGTTAAGCACAGCAAATAGCAACAGTACAATACTTTTGGCACAAACTGGAACCACAGTCAGGTTAAATGCAAACAAAGTTAAATCTGATTTATTTGGGGGACTTGAACAAGGGAGGGGTGTAATCAGGTTGATTTGCTTAAACTCTATATTAATCAGACAATTATGCATGCAGTTCAGAGTCCCTACACAGTCACACACTCTGGGTACCCAGGTAAGAAAACGGTGGGCTGGCCAGGAGCGTTGCAGTTGGTTGGGACCCTGTGATGGAAGAAAGCAATATGCACAACACACTATTTGTAATCCCGAGCCAGAGCTCAGTTCATGAAGAAGGCAACAAGACAATCATGGCAACACCATTAGATTTAGCTGTTGTTGCAGGGAGCTACGCTGATGTTTACTCACGATACCCAATACTGGACACAGGCAGGATGAAATCGAGACTGCAGGCTGTTGAGCTGGAGTGCCGGAGAAGCAGGGCCCCCACGAATCACCAAGGCATCATTCCTGTTCAAGGCGTTGAGCAGGGGCTGATCCCCAGGCGGTCTCGTCGATGACTTTCTCTGCGTAGCAAGTATTCTAGCTAGGACAGTGTAGCAGGGCCCAGGCAAATGAAAAGGATCGGATTCAGTCCATGGAGCTGCATACAGCCTCCAGCCAGCAAAACACAGTTCAGATGCATGGTGGGGAACCAAATCCGACCCACTATAAGCACACAGCACATTTCACATGTAAGGAAATTCCACTGTACCAGGCAAATAGCTGTCCGGTCGCAATTACAGAGTCTCTGCACAATCCGGAAGTTCAGAGGTAGCTGGAAGTCTGACAGGCTGATCACATTCAGCAAATCTTAGGTCTTCTTCAGGTTAAAGCCTGGTCACAATTCAGTAGCTAATTACGCTCTCAAATTCAGATTCATACGAAAAAGCACAAGTTCCCTCTCAGGAACAGCAGGCATGCAGGCCACACTCGGGCCTTTCCACAGTTCTCCCGCACGAATCCACTATGGATTGCTGCTCAAACTATCTCAAGCTGTTACTTCTTCACTTCCCAACTCAGATCTAACTGAAACTGCAAGCAGTGTGTGGGACTTTCCCAAGATCCAATAGGTTCGGTTGGCTGATTTGTCTGTCAGTCACAACAAGGGCTTCCCTCCAGGTTATTTTAGGTGCCAAAAGCCCAAAACTACAATTCCTACAAGTTTGGCCCCACTAAGCCCCTGTAGGCAGGCTCCATTATAGAGTCCCAAATGTATTGATTGGCCCATTCTGCAGTCCAGGACCAAGATGATGGAGATAGACAGAACAGTCCTTCCTGCAAAGAAAACAGGTTAGAACAAACTGCAATATAATGCATGGTAGAGCGCTGTTAACCAGGAAATCATAATTTCCTAAATTTGTTATACCATCGATGTGACATAGTAATGTTGTTAACCTATCCATGCTATGTCACATCGATAGGTTAACAATGGGGATCGATCTGTGCGTATGCGCACCTTCTTTACACTCGGGAACCGACGGATGCATACAGCGGTAAGGGAAGGACTGAGCAGCGCGGCAGTGACTCTATTTACGTAAAGTAAGAGCCGTTTTCCCTTTTTCTTGGGACCAAACACTATAAAAAACAATGAATGGTCCTTCTATCGGCACCCGGTTAATGTTAACCTTCTCGAGGTTGCCATGGTGACGTAAACCTCTCGAGCTTTGCTCTCGAGGTTTACACGGTCGCCCTAGCAACCTCTCAAAGGTTAACAGACCGGTTACCGATAGAGGACCTTACATTATCCTCTATATAGTGTATAGTGGAGTGTTGTTCTGTATAGAATTCCATCTCTTTCAAAATGCTGTTCTACCACAGTTCTAAGGTCATGGAATGCTGTTCTACCCTACTGTGGTAGAACAGCATTCAGACTCTAGAGATTGCATGAGTCAGTTTCATTTTGAAAGCAAAGAACTCACAAAACACATTTTCACACAGTACTATACACTATAAAAATACAGGATGAGCAACTCTATGCACAACCAGTGTGTTTTGCCACCTCGGGGTTCTGATTTCCATGGACCTCTGAGCCGCTCTTGAGGTCAGAGGGAATCAGAATCCTGTGTAACAGAACACACTGGTTCTCATAGTTGCCCATCAGTATTCTCTATATTATTATCACTCTAATAGATATTCAGCAAATAAGCATATCTTATAACAGAGCTCCTCTCAGATTAATTATGACTGCAATCCAGGTAGCTCTTAAAGAGACAGTACACAGAGGCTATACAGGCACTCTCTGGTAATACATTTAAACTGCTAAAACGCAGGACACCAGCCTGGCAGTGAGTATTTAAGCAAGCTTAAGGAAGACTTTTCAGGAACTCCCATTTGTGGGGGGTTACAAAAGATCTCCTTCATTCTATGAGAAAAAGTGACAAGGGCTGGACCTCTGCAAGAAGTCCCAACGGACAGTAGACTGGACTCGTTACAGAAAGATGAGAGAAGGCTTGCAAAAGACATTCGGATGGCAAAAGGGACTACTGTCTGAAACTACTCAAGCCTCTGCTGGAGATAGTCATAACTTTTGGAACCACATCAAAATTTCATGGGCCTAAGGCCCAAGCTGTCCATAACTGAAATGATGCTAAACGATACCAACTGTAACAAGTTACCTCACGATCGCAAATGCTCTGAATGTTCATTTCTCCAATCTCTCTGAGTACCTAAGAAACTTTAATCAGTCCCCAGCACCTACTCTTGATAGGTTTTTGCCTCCTGGATCTTCTTTTAACATTAGAATGATTGCCACTGCTGAGGTGCTGTGTCTCTTAGAACTATCCCTCCCCATGGATCTGCTGGGTCTGATGGGTTACTGCCAAACTTCATCAGACTGGCAGCTCCTGCTCTTGCTACCCTACTTGCGAGAATTTTCAGTCTGTCCATCTTAACCCAAACGGTGCTGACTCTATGGAAAACTGCTTATATTGTCCCAGTAAACAAAAAAGGGGACACCAAAAACATGGCAAACTATCGCCCAATTGCCATTCTCTCTACCCTAAATAAACTACTCGAGAAGGTTATTGCCTCCCAGGTCAGAGAACATCTGCATCTTCATAATCTACTACCTCCTGCTCAGCATGGTTTCCGAACAGGGCACAGCACCATAACTGCGCTACTTCAACTTTCAAACAGCATCCTAACGGCTATGGATAAGGGCTTGCTCACGGTGGCCATTTTTACCAACCTCACAAAGGCCTTTGATCTTGTGGACCACCCTCTACTACTTTCCAGTCTGTCTTCCCTGGGTTTCTCCCAGACTGCCATCCCCTGGTTTGATAGCTACCTCATCGGGAGGACACAATTTGTTCAGATTGAAACTGCTGTCTCTGACCTTGCCCCCACCAGTATTGGAGTTCCTCAAGAATCAATACTTGGCCCTCTCCTTTTCTCTCTGTTTATCAACAGTCTGCCCTCACTGCCCTGTTCCTCCACTATGATTCTATATGCTGACAATATGGTGCTTCTCTCAACTGGTAAAGACCCCATCTCAATAAAGGCAAATCTTCAGGAGGATTTTGACTGTTTACAAGATTGGCTTCTACAAAATAAGCTCATATTAAACTCCAGTAAAACCGTGGCCATGCTTTTTGGCTCCCCTCCTAGGATCAAATCCTGTACTTCTGCCCTTTCTATCAGATGGCTCCCCTTTGGAATCTGTTAACTCCTTTAGGTATCTAGGAGTTGCACTCGACCCATCTCTGGCTTTTAAATCTGCACATTGCTGCTACCTGTAAGGCGGTAAACACCAAACTGGATCTTGCTTACAAAATTCGGTCATCCCTCAACGATGCTGTTCGGCTTGCTATTGCACAAGGTTTCCTCCTTCCCAGTCTTATGTATTGCTCGCTGGCATACCTTGACGCTAGCAAAGGAGCCTTCCAGAAATGGAGCACCTGCTATAACAGCATATGCAGATTTACCCTCTCCGCTCACAGACTAACTCATCATTGTCAACTCTACTCAAGACTGGGCTGGCTCTCCCCCTCATTGTATAGGACTCTATACTGCTGGCTGCCTGATTGATAATATAATCAGAGCAGGGACCCTGAGTACCTCTCAAGGCTGCTAACCCATTCTACCCAATCTTACCTTCTTAGATCGTTGGTACAATTTTCTCTAGAAATTCCAAGGTGTTTCACTAAAAGGGAACTTGCCTTTTGCAACATCTGCACAGTACATTTGGAACTCCCTCTCACAACAGGTCAAACTCTCCAAGTCCCACCAGGCCTTCAAACTTACTCTAGGCTCCTTCCTCACATACTCTAACAACTGCTCCTGCCCTGAAACTTGAGGCTTTTCTCCTCATTGTTTTCTGCCTCTTTATAGCCTTTACTGCTCTCTGCATTCTGTGCCAGCCAGTTCCTCCTTCCCTCACTAATCCTATTGCTAAACTTTTATTGATTGCCAGATCTCAAGTACTTTCTCTACCTCTAGTGCAAGTAATTATTGTAAGCTATCTGTGTTATTGGTTTTGTCATATTTCCTTGCTCTTAGTCTGTAGTCATTGCTCTGTTTCATTCTCAGTTTCCTGTTGTCGCAATGTCTCTCTTGTTCGTACTCGGTTCTCCTGTTTTGTACCCTCTGTGAATTGTGCCAAAATATAGGAAATACTCTTGTCTTGTGTACTTACATGGTAAACAGAAAACTAAATAAATAAATTGTTTGTTTCTTTCTATACTGAATAACCAGTGAGCAATATATGCCCATTTTCACTGATGACATTTTAGGAGCGCCCTTCCTCTTGACTCTGAGACATGCCCGAGTCATGCTCTTATGAACTCTCCTACCCTACCCCGCCCCTTGCCAGTGTGCTACTCCACCTTAGCTTGTCTCTCCTCACCCCATACTGCCTAGCCCTACTTCGTTTCTATCCAGTTGTCACACTATTTCCCTGCCCTACGCCTACTCTCTCCTGTTCCTACCTGTCTCTTGCCTGGCCTCACATTTTGTCCTTCTCTCTGATTCCTTCTACTGCTTTCCCATCCCCACCCCCTTCTCCACCTCTTATGCCTTTTACTATCTCTGCTCACTAACAGCTTGCCCTCTGGCACCATCTGCCCAGGTTCCTGCATTTAACCATTCAGTATCTCCTGTAATTTGTGTCCCCCTGCTGCTGAGTTCCCTACTGCCACACTTGTGGTATTGGAAACATACTCATTTCACTGATGTATTTCCCTCTTTGCCAGATTATGCCTGTTCTAGTATTTATCCGAAGGCTCCCTGGAGGAAGTTGCATAACCTTATCCTGTTTTCCTGCTGTGGACCAGTACTGTATTTGTATCCACTTGTTGCTTGTCATGTAATCTTGTTTTGTAATCCTCCGGGTTGTACCTGAAAATAGGCATCCCTATGTCTAGTGTACCAACCCGGACAACAAAAACTAAATAAATAAATAAACATCTCTGGACCTTTCTCCTGGGCCTCTTCCTAGTACCTCTGGTTCTGAGGAAGGCCAGGGTCCTCCTGCACTCTCCTTACCAAAGATGTTGGAGGTCCTGAGGGGGACTGGTAAACAGTTAGCTTTTTCCGGGGGAGGGAGGGCCAGCTGAGCACCCCCTAGTCCATTGGCTGTTTGGGACAAGGGACGCCCCCTGTAGTGAGGCAGAAGCTATACACTGTGTCTGTGCCAGTAGCCACCTCAGGGTCATGGCCTGGTGCCACCCGGCTCCTGATACCAAATCAGGTACTGGTGAGTGGAGTGGCTCTGGCCAGAGACCAAACCCACTTCTGGTACTGCTCACAGTGCCAGAAGAGGTGAGTTCAGTCGAACCTGACTCTGGGCCTGAGGTGGTGGTTCTCCTCCTCCCTGAATGCCCTAGTTGCCTGGAGGAGCATGATGGTGCTGACCTTGGGCTTGGAGAAGGAGCGTCAATGAAGGAACCCACTTTGAGCCCAGTTCTGAGCCTGACACTAGTGCCATCCTTGGTGCTGGTTCTGAGTACCCAGTGTCGTTCGCAGTGTTGGGTCTGGTTCGGTGCGGGTTATGGTGCGGGTCCGGAGCTGACACCGGGGTGACCCTAAACCTGGTGTTGAAGCTTGGCTTGGGGACAGTGCGGTCTGATGAGGGCTGAGGCATGGCCCTGGGCCTGTGGCTGACCCTGGGGATGCTGCAGAGACAGCACTGGCCTCGATTCTGGTCCTGGCCATGTAATTTCTCTCAGGATGTAATTAAGTGGTTTTGAACTGTCTTACTGGGAGATTTCATAAAGCTTATATACGGGGCTGTTATTCATATTCTTTTTCTATCATTTGCAGAGTTCCATGGGGTTTAGTCTTGGTCCCATTCTTATTTCTTTGTTTTTTAAATACCATTCCTCAAACGTGTAAATCATCTGAAGTTGTATTGTACACAGGTGATAGGCTTATCTTTAATTCGGATTCAAATGTTAGGGAAGCACTGAATTGGGTTCAAGATGGTTTCAATTCCTTACAGATTTGGCTCCAGTCCAAAAAATGGTTTTAAATTCCAAAGAAAAGCTAAACTGTTGATCTTACTTCAAGGAGAGCTCCTGCAGCAGTCAACGCTGGTAGGACTAAGCTGCCAGGTGCTAGGACCCCATGGAAAACTTCTAGCTAGCAGTATACAGCAGGGACTCCCCTTGACGTCAGCCCGCCCCCAGCGTCGGTCAGTGGTATATAAGGGGCAGTCCCCCAGCCCTACTTCAGTTCTTTTCCCACCGTCGACCCATGCACATCAGCTCTATGGATGGCGTCTGTTGACAGTTGACCGCCATTTCTTCACGTATTATCCGCGCTTTTTTATTTTGCCACTCTACATGTTTGCCTTGTTTCTGTATGACTTCCTCATCATCGTCTTCATCTCCAGAGTGGCAGATGAATAAGTGTGCCTGCGGCAAGCAGATTCCTTACTCCGACAGTCATTCAGGCTGCCTGTTCTGTCTGGGGCCCAACCACGACACCCAGGCCTGCCAGCACTGCTGCAGCTTCAGTCAGAGGACTAGGATACACCGTCTGAAGGCCCTCAAGAGCTTTTTTCTGGAGCAATAGATAGCCACCATAGAATCATCTAGACCCACCAGGACATTGTCTTCCTCAAGCACTCACCAGGAGTAGAAGCCCCATGGGAAGCATGCTCACCAGGACAAGGACAGAGAGGGTACCAGTTGAGCTCCTGTCCTCAGTCCCGCACCATGTGGTGATGGACTTGGGTCCTTCTGTCATGGGAGGTCAGACTGCCCCAGCAACCATCACTCCTACCAGGTTGCCATTGGTTGAGACTCCCCACCCTTGTGCTGGCGTCCAGCGGGGGCCTGTGAGGCCAGGGTCTTCCTTGACCCTAACACACCTGTGCCTCAGGTCCTATATCCGTCCTTCTGGACCTAAGCCAGGAAGCCCCGCCGGTGCCACTACTTTGGGCTCAGGGTCCCTACCCACCGCCTGCCCAACTGGAGCGCCGACTCCATCAGACCGGATATCAGGGTCTGATGGCACTCCCTGGCACCAGGAGCAGGATCACCAATCAGTCGTTCACCAACCCCCCCAAGCGGATGCCGCCTCAGCTGCCACCAGCCAGTACTCCTGCCCGAGCTCAGAAGCCTCCCGTTAGTTCGACTCTGGTTTCATTGGATCTGAACAAGCAACCCACAGGTTGCTCAATCCTCGTCTCTACCAGCTGGTCCTTTGACCCCTGCAGGGCTGACGTCCGAGGAACAGCCGCCTCCAGATCTGATGCCCAGCATTCTGACACCTGGCACCCTGCAGTCTGGAAACCCGCTGTCCAATGCAAGATAACCTGATGCCATGCACCCCAGCACTTGATCTGTCACAGCCCATGGGCCCGTGCGCCTTCTAACCCGACACCGGTCCATCAGAAATGCTCCTCAGGGCCCAGGGACCCCCTGATCCCCTTGGCAGAAGTGGGGCCCTCTTTGCCTCATGGTGGAACACCATCAGAGGCATTGCTGCCTCAGGGTCCTGTCATGCCTCCTAAGTAGCCTGAGCCAAGCTCCTACTCTCTGCCTAAGCAACCAACTCCTTCACGAGGACCCTCACCTCCACCAGAGCCCAACCAGCCTAGGTCCCCAGGGGTAAAGCGGCACTCTTCCTCTGGGTCTACCTCCAGACATCACCATAGCTCCCACAACCGTGAGACAACACAGGTCCTCTTCACGGTCCTCAGAGTCAGGAGATATAGTGTAAGCTCCCATTATAATTCGGATTCCTGAGAGGATGGGTTTTCTTCCATCCAGTCCATCCTCTGGACACTCCTCAGTCCTCTCCTGATGATCCCAGTTTCATGGATGTCATGAGGCACATACAAGTGCTCAATGGCTGGGACACTGAGGATCTCAACCCAGAAAAGGTGCCAGCTGGCCGAACATTTGGAGTTACAGGACCCCAAACCAGTAGTCTTGCCTCCTTTTGTTTCTTTCTACCAAGACGTGACCATGTTGGCATGGAAGCACCCTTCTTCAGCTTCTGCTGTCCCAAGAAAGGCTGATCGACTCTATAAAGCCCCTAAGAATGAGCCCTTCTTAGCAGAGCAGCCCACAGCCAATTCTGTGATCCTCACAGCAGCTCATGGGAGGTCCCAGCAACCTAAACTTCTCAGTGCCCAACCCCAGACAAGGAGTCCAAGAGGCTGGACCAGCTGGGACACAAAGTTTTCTCCTCGACCACATGCAGCATCCGCTCACTCAACTTCTTGACTCACATAGTGAAATAGCAGAACTCCCTGTGGAAGAAAGCCTTAAAACAGGCCAAGGGTTAACCTGAGTTCCCAGACTACTAAGTTACTGGATATCTCCAATCAAGGACTGATGTGTGTTACGCCCTCTGTTGTGCTTATAATACCACGGACACTTCAGCTCAGGCTGCAGTTACGAGTATCTGTTTACGTCATTACTCGTGGCTCAGGATCTCCAGGAGGGAATTTTGGATGCTCCCTTCCAGGGCCCAGTGCTGTTTGGAGAGCCCACTTGGAAGATTATCCTGGGGCTCCAGGATTCTGGAAAAGTGGTCCAATCAGTATATAGAATGTACCACTCTGAGCCAGGGCCTAACAAGCACCAGCCCTTTTGACGCTCCAAGGGCCAGCAGTTTGAGGGTCAACAGTCTAGAGGTACCTTCAGGAAAAAGGTTACCTCACAACTGAGAGGAGGCTCAGGTCCAAGTGCCAATAAGCCTCCCCAGCCCTCCCGCTCCACTTCCAGTGCTTCCGCCTGTCTCCTTGCCTGACCCCCCTCCTTCCAGCACAGTATCTGTGGGAGTCGGTTGGGGGTTCCTTTCTCCCTCTACCTCGATGGGTGGAGAAGCATTACATTGGATCAGTGGATCCTACATCTTATCCAGCAGGGTCATATTCTGGAGTTTACTGAGGTCCCTTCAGACAACCCCCCAGTTCCCTCTCATTACCCTCCCTCTCATCTTTCCATGCATCAAGAGGAGATTCAGTCTGTGCTATCCAAGCAGGCCATAGGGTCATCGCTCCCGATCAGAGGGAAAGGGCTACTACTTTTATTTTCCCTCATCTCCAAGAAGACAGGAGACCTTGACCCATCCTCAACCTGAGTCAGCTGAGCCAGTTTGTGAGTACAACCAGTTCAGAATGGTCACCCTGCCAGGCCTGCTCCCCTCCTACATCAGGGGACTAGCTTTGTTCCTGGACATGCAGGTTGCATATCTGCACATTCAAATCTTTCAGCCTCGCGGTGGTTCCTGTGGTTCTGCTTTCAGGAGTCCCATTATCAGTTCTGTGCCCTCCACTTTGGATTGTCCATGGCTCCTTGCATGTTCACCAAGTGCCTAGCTGTCATGGCGGTGGCCCTGAAAAGGAAGGGACACTACATCTTTCCTTGCCTCGATGACTGGCTCCTGGCAACCTCTACCAGGGAGCAGTTTCTGAGGACTCTGGAGGAGACCTTTATCCTCTTCTGGCCTCTGGGTATCACCCTGAATCTTCCCAAGTCCTCTCCGTGGCCCAGTCTCACTGGCTTCAATACATAGGAATCATTCTGGACACCGAACAGGGGAAGTCCTTTCTGCCAAGGGACAGAGCAGAAAAGCTCCAATCCTTAGTCCTCCTGGTATCTCTGTCTTGCTGGACTCCAGTTCAGACATACCTTAAACTTCTGGCCACATGGCAGCTGCTATACCCACAGTCCTCTGTCATGCCTTCATATGAGGGTCCGGGATCAGCAATCAGACAACCTGGATCGGCCGCGTGCTGGTTCTGCAGGCAGTCAAAGGGCGCTCGGGTAGTGGCTGGACTTCACCAATTTGATGAAGGGGGTCCCTTCCACAAGGACCCACCTGGTCAAATCCTGACCACTGATGCCTCCAACCAGAGCTGGGGGCCCATCTGACAGGCAAACAGACCCAGGGGCTTAGTCTCCACTGGAGCGATATCTCCACATCAGTGTCCTAGAAATGAGGGCAATCCTTTATGCCATGCAGGCTTTCCAATCGGATCGCCTTCCGAGCTCCCTCTTGATTAAGTCGGACAACATGTCTGTGGTGTTTTACATCAACAAACAAGGGCACCACTCATATCCTCTTTGCAGATAGGCCATGAGGGTTTGGTATTGGGCCATTGCTCATGGGCTGGAACTGACAGCCATCCATGTTCCAGGCATCCAAAACACCTTGACCAACAGCCTAAGCAGGTCTCAGTCAAGGTCCATGAGTGGGAGCTCCTAGAGACCCATCGAGACTACCTCTTAAGTCAGGTGGGGTCATCCAGGGTTGGACCTCTTTGCGTCCCCATTCAACGCCAAACTGCCCAATTTCTGCTTGCTCGATCCAGTACCTGGTGTTTTCTGGTGTGACACATTGTCCCTTTGCTGGACAAGGAGGTTCCTTTATGCCTTGCCTCCCCTCCCTTCCCTCTGTTGCAGAGAGTACTCCTCAAGCTTCAGGCAGAGAGAGTGAACATGATCCTCATTGCTCCTTACTGGCCATGGCAGATTTGGTTTCCCTTGCTCCAACAATTGGCAGTGGAGCCTCCAGTTCCTCTGCCCCTGAGCTCGCACTTGCTGTCCCAGGACAGGGGCACCTTGATCCATCTGGACCTCAAGTCTCTGCATCTAAATGCGTGGCCCCTGCAGACCTAGCTATTTCCCATTTCAGGGTCTCCCCAAGGGTGGTGGAGGTCCTGGTAGCTGCTAGGAAGCCTTCCACATGAGTCACCTAAGCTATGAAATAGAAACAGTTCTGCCTGTGGGCTTCCCCCTGTTCCCTCAGGCCTTCACTTGTCTGGCACACTCCGTGTTGGAGTACCTCCTTGCCCTGTCAGATTCTGGCCTGGGTTGTTCCTCCATTAAGGTGCATATGTCAGCCATGTCTGCATGCCATGCACCTATCAAGGGCAAGGATCCTTGCCCAGCTGGACCTATCCCATACCTTTTGTGAGTCGTCATGCACCTCAGACCTCCCATTCGGGACCTATTGTTTATGTTGAAACTTGCTTTGCCTCCTTTGACCGGCTGCAGATTGTGAGCTACGCTTTCTGTCGTGGAAAGTGTTATTTTTAGTTGCTGTTACTTCTGCTCGAATGATTTCTGAGGCTTCAGGCTCTGAAGTATAAAAGCCTTATTTAGTTTTCCACAAGGACAGGGTGTTCTTACGGACTAATCCTAAATTTCAGCCCAAGGTGGTGTCTGAATTTTTGCTGAACCAGTACATCCACCTACCTGTTTATTATCCAGAGTACTCAAATCAAGGGGAGGCCTTGCTTCATACTCTGGATGTCCATACTGTGCTCCGTTATTATCAGAATTGCACCCATTCTCTTATGAAATGTAATCAGTTGTTTGTCTTCTTCACCCCGAAAACCTTAGGGGCTCTGGTTTCGAAGCAGACATTATCCAAATGGTTAGTGAACTGCATTGTGTTCTGCTACCAGAAGTATGGCAAACTTTTACCGGGCCCGGTTAAAGGCCATTCCATGTGGGGAGTGTCCACCTCCTTTGCTTCGCTGCAGAGGGTCTCTGTGGCAGATATCTGTGCAGCTGTCACTTGGAGTTCTGTCCACACTTCATCAAGCACTACAGTTTGGACATTGCCTCCAGACACAATGCAAGCTTTGGCCTTGTGGTCTTGAGTGATCTCCTTTCCTTAAGGATTGACTCCACTGTTTCTTTCCTCCTTCCTGTTGATGGGGTTCATTTCTAGGTACTGCTTGGGGCCTTAGTCCTGAGTGTTGCCTGCTGCAGGAGCTCTCCTTGAAGTAAGATAGTAGAGTTACGTAAGAACTTACTGTAACAGTAGGTCTTTGAGAGAAGCTCCTGCAGCAGTCATTGCTTTCCCTCTCTCCTTCCCCCGTGCTTGCTCGTTCCTAAATTCCTCCTCGTTTCTGATCTATGCTTGCCGGGACTCCTTCAGGAGAACTGTGGTAAGTCTGGGGGACCACCCTTTATATACCATTGGCCAATGTCAGGGGTTGGCTGATGTCAGGGGGGTGGTTCCCACTGCATACTGCTAGCTAGAAGTTTTCCATGGAGTCCTAGCACCTGGCTGCTTAGTCCTACCGGTGTTGCCTGCTACAGGAGCTTCTCTTGAAGATCTACTGTTATGGTAAGTTCTTACGTAACGACTTTGTTTTCTGTCCCCAGGAAGGAAAGAGAATCTAATCTATCTCTTTGACCTTGGTGTTGACCCAATTGAACAAGCTGATTGTTTTAAGTATCTGAGCATAATGATGGACAGAATGTTGTCTTTTGAGTCACTTGTAAAGCATGTTGTCAAGACAGTACACCAAAGGTTGGGCCTGTTATCCAGGATAGTGAGGAATCTCTTAATCCCAGAGTCCTGCAGGCTGCTGGCCCATAGTCTTTTACTGTCAGTACTTGACTGTGGGCTACCACTTTATGCGGCAGCTAATGAGAACATTATGTCCAAAGTTTGGGTTACGTGCGACATTTATTGGTTAATAACCAATCTACCTAGAGCAACGCATCGCTGGATTTTGTATTCCTCTGCTGGTTGTCTTCCTTTAGAAGACAGGTGTAGCTTACATTTGGGCACTCTGTTACATAAAGACAATTTGAATCAACTACTTTCACCAATTTCTGTTTTAGTAGGGTTTACAATGCACGAGTAAGATGATGACAAAGCAGAAGGCTTTATAATGTTCCCTTTTTTTTTCTTCTTAGTAATTTTTTGGTTTTGTCCCTGTTTTCTCCCCGGACCCTGGCATGTATGTGCACGTGCGTGAAGGTGCACACGGATGCTGGGTATCAGCTCGGTCACTTCCACCCCACTCCTGGCTATCGCCGCCACCCTCTCCTGCCTACGCTTCCCACTGGACCTCCACCCAGTGGGAGTGGAACTACAGGGGGGAGCAACCACTCCGGGAGGGGAGAGCTGCCTAGCAGCTGCTCAATCCCGTTCCCTGCCCACCATTGACAGCTCCCCGATGACCCTAAGTCATTCCTGAACCCAGGTCGCCAGCGCAGCATGATGTAAGGCATCCTCCAACGCCTCAACCTTCGGTACCACCAGGTCGGCCAGTGTTCCCTTTTTAAAAAAAGTCATCTAGCCAAAGATCTTTACAGTGTATGGCTCCCATGTTTTATAGTTTGCTTCCTTGTTATATTGTTTATTGTTCCACCTTGCACACATTAAAAGAGCATCAATCATACTCATTTCAGTTTAGTTCACAAGCCCCCACCAGTAGCTTACCAGAACCAGAGTTTAATTCTTCATATTTGAAACTTCAGTATTTGATATTCTATGAAAGGAAGGGGATCATAAATTTGAGCTAACTGTCCGATCTCTTCCTCTTCCTGGTCTCAATCTAGTCCAGCGCTGTCCCCGTACCGCCCTCACACCCTTTTGTTTTGTGATGTAGGCGATTGTAGAGTGAAGGGTTGTACTCCATTGATAGCAATGGGAGCACCATTAAAAACATCTGTTTTTATATTTTAGAGGCCCACTGGGGTAAACCAAAGCCAAAGCTCAGCGGACAGGAGCCTTGTTAGTTGAGTTGTGGCTTTGATTTGCCCTTGGAAGACATCAAAATATGAAAGTAGAAGTTTCAATGACACACTCGTTGCTATCAATTGAGCATGCCCATGCACTCTGCAAACCTCCCATCACAAAACATAGGAAATGCATAAGTGGTACCGGCAGCGCTAGCTAGATTGGGACCAGGAAGAGGAGGTAATTGGGCAGGCAGCTCTAATTTTACGATCCCTTCTCCTTCACAGAAAATCAAACACAAAAGTTCAAATATGATACAGTATAAACCCGCTAGGCCAGCTTGGGGCTTATGTAAAGCACTGAAACTGGTGCTCTTTTAAAGTAAAACTTAAAAATGACTTTACCAGTAGAATGTATGCATGTTTCTGATGTATGTTGACTGAAACACTGCTTTGTATGGTCTGGGTATAAGTTTTTAAATTGTTCTACTTTGTTTTGCCATGTGTTACTTATGAACTTGTCGGTGGTGAAAATGAGCATTTATACTCCTCAGTCAGCAAGTATGAAAAATAAAATCAAGTGAGAAATATACAGTATATATTTATAAAATAGGCTATTAAATCCCATGAACGCATTGGTTAAAGACGATCGATGACCATGCATTATTTTCTTATGGGGCGTGTAAGGCATTTCTGGGAGTACGTCGTGGGAATTCAGTAGAGCCGCGATTATCTGAACTGCCTGTGGGACATATGATCAGTTCAGATAATGGGGAGGTTGGATAATTGAGAGTGCTAGTTTCCATCAGTTCAGTACAGCAGTCACAACTCAGTACAAAGACTGAAACTCTCATATGAAAGTCACAGTAAGTTTATTTAATAAGGTAATATTAATCTTCTGGGGTGGTTTCTTGGTCTTGTGCAGCGTTGTCAGTTTGATATTTCTGCTTGATTGTGGTGGTTCAAGAAACTCGGACAACTACCCGAGATTTGCATACTGTACTGTGTATATTTCCTTATGACAACCACCCAAGATGTGCATACTGTACTGTGTATATTTCTTTATGACAACCACCCAAGATGTGCATACTGTACTGTGTATATTTCCTTATGACAACCACCCGAGATGTGCATACTGTACTGTGTATATTTCCTTATGACAACCACCCAAGATGTGTACACTGTGCTGTATATATTTCCTTATGACAACTGCCTGAGATGTGCAAAGGTGGAAACAGACAAGAAAATAGAAAGTTCTCAGTCATGAATTTGTCATGGGATTTATCATTGAAATGTAATCAGATTTCACCAATCACAGCACAGGATTTATACAATCCATTTTATAAATTTATATTTATAAAAATATATAAGGGATATGCAGCAGGGACCTGTGGAATTAAAGATTTATTTTTACAAGAGCTATGTGACCTTGGGTAACCTCACAAGTGGCATAAGCCACGAGTGATGTGCCCAAGGGCAAACAGCTCAAGTGAAAATAAATCTTTTATTCAATAAGGTCCTTGCTGCGTATTTCATTTATACTACAGGCAGGCACCTTGTGTTTGTGGGTTTTTTTTTATTAGTTTTTTCTTTTTAAAAAGTGACAGATTTGCAGGCCAAGTGGTGTGAGGCATCATGCCTTACCTCCTGCCATGCCGGTGACCCATGTTCACAGTGCAAGCAGGTCGCCAGGGGTTGGTTGGGGAGGGAGAGGATCGAGCGTGTGGAGGACAGCTTTCCTGTCCCGGGGAGGTAGACTTGGCAGTCCTGCCACATGACTGTCCCAGGTGGAGGAATGATGGTAGGACAGAACAGGGATGCCAATGAAGTGTGAGCATGGGACTCAACGGCATGCGTATGCTTCCACATATGCACACTGACATGTCGTACCCCAGCAATGGGGAGGGGAGTGAAATTGAGGAAAAATCTTGTGGTGGCAGTATGGTGATCGACCCCCACAGGCTCCACACGGTGGCCAGGCAAGTTGGTTCTATGGCCAGGATGGTGAATAAAGTAGGATCTCAGAGGAGCTGGGTGACAGGGCTTGGGGAGGTTGATAGGATGGGGGCTGCCAGAGGAGAAGGAGGATAAAGCATAGACAGAAAAAAGTGACAAATTTATAGTGATTATTTTGTGAAGAGAAGCACCTCCAGTTCTTTTGAGTGCCGTACCCATGGACATGGCATCATGACACTGGGCTAATGCACAGTGCTGTCACTGATTGGTGGAGCTGAGTGAGCATCACAAAAAATTGCAGGCAAGATGGTGGATGTTGTTAGTGAGAGCGAGCTTGCTGTTTATTATTTATTGGCGTGAGTAGTTTGGAGTGGCAAATGTGAACGGCTCTCCTTTTTTTTAAAATGTATTGTTGTTTGCTGGCGTTGATTGGAGACTATAGAGCTGGTTTGGAGGGACAGTCGGAAAGCTGGTAAGCGAACAAGCAAGCAAAACATCTGGGGTACTGGAGCAATGAGAAAGACTGTAGGTGTCATCTGAAAGCAGTGTTAGAAATGAAAATAAGTAAATCTTCAATTTTTCAGTTTAATGGGGATGCAACGGTGATAGGAGGTGCAAAGGAGGGGAGTGTTTTGGCAGATAGCAAATGGCTATGAAAGCTGAAGCAGAGCAAGGTGTGGGGAGGAAATAACAGCATGAGGTCTGAACTATGAAAAGAAGAAATAAAAAAACATTTTTGGGTTTGCTGTGAGTCCATCTTTGCTGTTTATAGGAGTGTGAGGTGGATGCTGGGGTTCTAAAAAATAGTAGAACAGAAGGGTAGCTTTTCTGTTGGCTGTAAATGTTCGCTTTAAGGTACAATGTGTGACTAAAAGGTACAGAAGTAGTGCTGGCGGGCTAGCGGGCAGGAGGGGGCATGGCCAATCTATGTCGAGTTTATGTATAAATCCTGACAATGAGTTTACTATATGTATAAATAAAATTTATATATTAGTAGCTCATATAATGAGATTTATTCAGTGGCTTTTGTGTCCATGTCTATTGCCTAAATGTATGTATATGTGTGTGTGTGTGTGTGTGTGTGTGTGTGTATTTATGCAATAGGCTTGAAATAAAAGCCATTATATAAATCCTGTTCTCTGAGCTCCTATTCTATAAGTTTTATTCATATATTTAATACAGTTGTCTTCAGGAGTTTTACATACATTAAACTCGTCACAGGTCAACCACGTCCTCCCACCCACCCTCTTCCGCACTACTTCTGTACCTTTCAGTCACACACTACCTTAAAGCAAAGATTTATAGCAAACAGAAAAGCTCCCACTCTATTTTAGTATTTTACAACCCCAGCATCCACCTCACACTCCTGTAAACAAAGCTGAACTCACAGCACATCAAACACTTTCATTTCTTTCAGTTCTTCTTTTCCTAGTCACCTCACACTACATTTCCTTCCCTCCACCCTGCTCTGCTTCAGCCACTACCAGTTATCATAAACTTTCCTCCATTGCACCCTCCTGTCTCTGTGTCATCTCCATTAAACTGAAAATTGAAGATTTACCTTTTTCTTCGTTTCTAATGCTGCTTTCAACCACCTAACTACAATCTTTGTGATTGCTCTGGTCTACTTGCTCAACAGCTCCGACCATCCCTCCAAATGAGCTGTACAGTCTCCAGTCATGCACCTGCAAACAACTATAAATAAATCAAAAAGACAGTGGCTCCCATTCGCTGCTCTGAAACTGCCCATGCCCATAAATAAGGAAAAGCAAGCCCACTCTTGCTGACATCAGGCGCATCTTGCCTGCAAATTGTTTTGAGGCTCTCTCAGTTACAGCAGTCAGCACCAACGTCTTGGCATTGGCATGTGTCATGATGCCATGTCCATAGCAACAGCGCTCAGAAGAGTCACTAAAAATCCCTGTAAATCTGTCACTTTTAAAAAGATAATAGAAGAAAGCACAAACACAAGGTCTCCGCCTATTGCATAAATGAAATACGCAACAGGAACCTTGTGAAATAAAGGATTTATTTTCACTGGAGCTGTTTGCAGTTGGGTACATCACTCGTGACTTTCCCACTCTTGAAGTTACCCCAGGATCAAACAGCTCTTGTGAAAATAAATATTTTATTCCACAGGCCCCTGCCCCTGCCATAGATGGGTGTGTGTGTATGTGTATATATATATATATATATATATATATATATATATATATATAAAATTTATATTATTTATAGATAACTATAGAGTGCATTTATGTTCTTGATGTATCAGTGAGATTTATGTGTTGTTTTAAAAGCCAACTTGATGGAGCCCTCCAAGTGGACAAGTTACCAGGATGATGTTCGACAGTTTGCTAGCTGGATGGACAGGATTGAAGACAGCCTGAATGCTTCTGAGAGGCAATATGCAGAACTGAGGGACAAGGCAGCTGCTCTTAGCAAAGCAAAGGTTAGTTCATTTTAAAATTAAATGAGCTTCAATAGAAGCTCTCTGATTGCTACAGTGAAACACGATTATTTCACCAACAAAACTATACATGCCCAACATGATATGCAGTGATATTCATACATATCTCACAATGCAGCTTTTTTTTTACTTTTATGAAAATACAAGCTGATAAATATCCAAGAAATGGTAGACATCATGTTTCCAGCCAACTGTTCATTTGCCGTAGAACCAGAGAGGCACACTTCATATTGATACATTTCAGGGGATATTCAATATTATATTTTATTTATTGATTTCCAGAGTTTCACCAGGAAAGACATACTGAACTGGTAACATCTTATTTCCAGATATGCCCTAGGGGGTTGGGGAAAGGGAGGATAATGAGGAACACTAAGAACAATCATACAAAAATATGCAAATAAGAATCACAAATAACAATTGTGCAGCTACAAGGATTACGAGTAGAAAAATACATAACAGTACAATAAGTGCTAGAGGATAACTATATTTGCAATTACAGTATAATAATGTGGCAGAGGATAACAACAGTTGCAAAGTGCAGAGGCAGTACCAAGTCTGCGGTGAGAGTAATGAAGTCACAGAGGAGAGAGAGAGAGTAGAGTGAGTGTTGGAAAGAGACAGAGCGGATGGTAAGGGATAGAGAACCCCGTAGTTTGGAGAATTGAAAGGAGACGGCAGCTTGACCAGCAGTGGATTTTCTTGAGGGGAGTGTGAGAGAGCGATAGTCAAAGCAGCATAGGGGGTTTAGTAGTAGGGAAGAGGAGAAGCCAAGCCAGTATTTAAAGATGATAGAGGCACAATAGGCAAGGTGTCTAATCTCATGACCTGGAACAGTCTTTCTGTAGAGGTAATGTAGGCAAAAACAGTGTTGGGCTTCAAGCATGCATGGGAAGGGCACAAGGGAATCTTAGTTGTGAAGCTGAGGGGGGGACCTAGCTGGAGATCAGGTAGGTTATGTGGACAAATGGGCAGACTAGGTGGACCAAGTGATCTTTATCTGCTGACAAATTCTCTGTATCTTAGGAGAGAAGAAGAAGGAAGAGTATAGGGAGCAGTGTTGGGTGTTGGGGGGCATCAGTCCTAAGCAAAGCAGCAAAAGGAGTGAAAAAGGAGATCCAGTCTGGCCAGGGTGGACTTGGGAGCAGCATTGTATACTATGTAACCACAGCTGAAGATGTGAAGTATCATCTTCGAGATGATCTGTTGATGTGCAGGAAGCAGGATACTTCTTTTACTTCTGTAGAGGGCACCAAGTTTGGGGTGCAGTTTCTTATTTATTTATTTATTGACAGATCAGAATTACAAACTTTTGAGTCAGAGACTCCTTTGCAAAGGCTCCATGTCATGGAAGTACAAAACAAGAGAAATGGACAATACAGTGAAAGGTATTACAAATGAATGCTGAGGGTTAAACAACCCAGAGTCAAGTATGGCACAAAGGTAATGAGCAATGCATTGAAAGCTATTTCATCTGAATGCGGAGGGTAAAACAATCCAGAGTCAAGCATGGTACATGCATGATCCTGTAGATGGCATCTACATGCAATGAGAAATCTAGGGTGCCAGTTCAGCCATACCGTGAGGTACTTGAATGAGGGACATACTCTGTTGCTGCACCATTAAGGGTATTGCAGGAGGGCAGGGGGGTGAGCCTATCAAGCCTCTACCTAGTGCCAAAGGTCATAGAGACAGTTTTAATGGCATTTAGATACAGCTGATTGGCCAGGAACCAGTGCTAAAGTCAGTTGGAGCCTGGTCATGAGGTCAGAGGCAGAGTACCATGTCATCTGTGTAAATATGTTTGGAGGCAGAGGAACAGGCAGCAGGGAGGTTATTAAGGAAAATGGAGAATAATGGGCCAAGGATGGACCCTTGTGGAACACCTGAGCTGATAGGGATTCTTGAGACCTGTCCTCCAGGTAGGAGTGGAACCAACTGACTGAGGAATCAGAGAGTCCCACTGCCTTGAGCTGGTCCAGGAAGAGGGGGACAGCAACAGTGGTTGATGTCCCTTTCCTGGCCAACCTTTTCACCCTTGGGGTGGAAGGATGTCTCACCCAAATCAAGAAGTTCAGTGCCACCCTGGATTCTATGACTTCATCCCAGAAGGATCAGAAGAAGAAGCCTAAGAAACAGGCTTGTCAGTACCAGCTCTTTCAGCACAGCCTGCTTGGCTGCAGCCCTAGTAGGGCCAGTTCCAGGCTTGGCACCCAAGAGAAGTCTGGAGACCAGGGTCCTAAAAGGGGGGTAAGCAGGGGTAGTGGTGCCCCTCTGGCACCAGACACTGGTGCCCTCAAAAAGCTGCCCAGTGATGGTTGGGGGGTGTTGTCCCTCTACCTGTCCTGTTCCTGACTGCTTTTCCTATTGGAGGCCAGCTACATCACTTCTTACACATTGGTCCACTATCACAATGGACAAGTGGGTGTTGGTTATAGTGGGCAGAGGATTGTCTCTGGACTTCAAGACTTTCCCGTCTTACTGCTTCCACAGCGTTGAAACTCCAGGGCATCTCAGGACATGCTGTGCACCCTAAGTATAGACATCACTCATCTTCTTGCCAAAGGGTGATAGCGCATGTCCTGGATGCCCTGGCCAGTCAGGGTTGTGTGTCCAGGTACTTTCTTGTCCCAAAACGGATTGGGGCTGGCTCCTATACTGGTTTGCATGATCTCAAATAGTTCATGTGGAAATGCAAGTTCTGAATGATCACTCTGAACCAGATTATTCCATCCTTGGAGCACAGCATGTGATTCTGTAGTCTAGATTTTCAGGATGCCTTTTTCCACATTCCCGTCCTTCGCTCCAACTGCCGGTACCTCAGGTTCCATGTGGAGGGGGTCCTATACCAGTTGCTGGTCATGCCCTTCAGCCTCTCCACTGTGCCCAGGGTCTTCACCAAAACCATGCCAGTGGTGGCGGACCACCTGCGATGCCTTGGGATCATAGTGTACCACTATCATTTGTCAAGACTTGGGCCTGCTGATCAACCTGGACAAGTCTCAACTGGTACTGAAGCAGGTAATCAAGTTCATCAGGGCAGAACAAGACTCCCTGTGGGCCAAGGCCCACCTTTCTGTGCACTGAGCATTGGATCCTCCTTCCTCTGCTCACTCATTTTGGGTTGGGCTCTTGCGCCCTGCCCGTGATTTTCTGTGGCTGTTGGGTACATGGCATCCTTCACCAGTACAGTCTATTGGGCTCACTGGTGGATGTGCCTCCTTCAGTGGGAGTTGGGCCATCTCTGGTCCCAGCACCTAGGCCACTTGGACCCACCAGTCATAGTGACCCAGCCAATGTGATGCCATGCAATGATGTAGTCCCAGAACACCTGGCAAAGGAATCCTGTTGGTCTACCTAGAAATGACTGTCACACTCACGATGAACATGTCTCTGGTGGGGTGGAGAGTGCAACTGGGAGACCACAGAGCCCATGGGTAGGCATGTAAGTTTGGCATGGATGAGGTTTTAATAACTCATTGGTTGTTCATGGAATCATTAGTAAACTGCCTGGCACTGTCATCATTGCAACTTTTTGATGACAATAGTGAAAGTCGTGGAAGTCCTGAATAAAGACCAAAAATCATGGAATCCATGATGTGTATGACTGCCATGAAAAACTTACATTCCTACTAATGGGTTCTGGTCACCTAGAGAGTCCCGTCCCCACAAAAATCTTCTGGAGTTCCATGCAACACGCTTGGCTTTGATCGCAGAGGTCAGGTCATGCATGTCCAGATGGACAACACTATAACCATGCTTTACCTGAACAAGCAGGGTGGAATTCAACTCCTTCCTTTATTTCGGAGGCAGTCCACCCTGGATACTCATGTGCAGTGTGGGTGCAGATCTCTTGGTGATCCATGTCAGAGAGAACAATCAGCTGGCAGATGCTCTGAGCTGTGGAAGAGAGATGTCGCTGTGGTCCCTCCATCAGAGGTGGTGAACCACCTATTCTCCTATGGGGCACATCGATGGCGGACGTGTTTGCCTCCTGGGAGAATGCCAAACTGAGGCTGGTTTGTGCCTGCACCCTTCAGTCCAGAACACTGCTGGGGATGCCTTCAAGAGGCCGTGGACTGCAAGCCTTGTGTGCACCTTTCCTCCTTTCCCCTTGATCCATAATGTGGTGGTCAAGGTCCAGAAGAATGAGGTGTGGATAATCCTGATAGCTCTAGACTGGCCATGGCAGTTCTGGTATCCAGATTTCCTCAGCCTCAGCAGCGAGCCTCCATGGACTGCCTCTCTGCCCCAACCTCCTGACCAGACAGCAGGAAGCGGTCCTGCATCTGGACTGGTTCATGTGCAACCTGAAGTTCCAGGTCTTGGGCCTTTTGAATCATGTTCTCCACATTGTGGAGGCCTCCAAGAAAGAGCTGACTCACAGACGCTGTGCCTTTAAATGGAAGAAATGTTCCAATTGGTATTACCTCAGGGGGCTGGATCCCCTTGCTTATCTGGAGGCTAGCATCCTGGACCATCTCTGGTTCCTTTCTCAGCTGGGACTGCAGGCAGTGATCCACAAGGTGCATCTAGCAGCCATCTCTGCTTAACAGGCACAGGCTGGTAAGCTGACGGTGGCCCAGGAGAATGTGGTTGGGCACTTTTTCAAAGATCTGGATCGCTTGTCCCCCCAGTTAGCGTCCCACCTCCACTGTGGGACTTACTACTGGTATTGTCAATGCTCATGGCAAGCCTTTCAAACCAGTGCAAAGGTGTGAGATGTCACATCTGTCATGGCAGATGGCTTTCCTAGTGGCCATTATGTCAGCCAGAAGGACTAGGAAACTCCAGGTGCTCTTGGTGGAGTCTCTTTACCTGTTCTTCCATGGGAGGGTGTCATCCTTTGCCTCAATCAAGTTCCTCCCAAAGGTGGTACTGGAGTTTCACCTTAATCAGATGCTTAATTTACCAGTATATTTTACCAGCCCATCTTTAGAGGCCGAGCACAGGCTCCAGACCCAGGACCTGCGGAGGGTGCTCTCCTACTAAGTGGAGCACACTGCTGGAGTGTGGGGACAAGCTTGCCAGCTGTTTGTCACATATGCTGAATCTGCGTCAGGTAGACCAGCAGCAAAGTGGACGATTGCCAGGTGGATTATATCTTGCATCAACCTCTGCTACAGGTTGGCTATAGGGAGCTGCTGAAGGGCTTTGGGCTTATTTCACCAGACATACCACTGCTTTGCTGACTGCTTCCAGGGACATCCCTATCCAGGAGATCTGCAGGGCTGGTATCTGAAGTTGGCACACACCTTTATTTTCCACTACCACATTGACCTGGAGTAATGCTGGGATGCAGGTTTTGGGACCTCAGTTCTCCAATCTTTGTTTGCTAAGTAGGGGTGTGTGCCTTTCCCCTCCTCCCAGAGAACGGCTAGGAGTCTGCCAGAGTGTGGATAAGTTAACCACATCCGAGCCCCTAGAAGAATAGGTTATTCACCTGTAAGGTTCAAGAAAATGGGGGGTGCATACATGAAAGGAAGCAGTTGTCAGTCCAAAGTAGCTTATTTTAAATGTTCCTTTTGTTTAATAATTCATAATAGGCACACTTCTTCAATTTCACCTTATATATACAGGCTTCCTCAGGAGAAATGCCTTTCACTGATAGTATAACTTAAATATTTGTAGCTTATAATTAGTCTATTTGAACAGTCATATAAAAACCTCAATGCCCAGATAATGTTCTGAATAGTTTCAAAAAGATTTTTTTCTTTTGTCTAAATGACCTTTGTGGAGTTTATAACTTGCATCTGGGCATAATTCCCTTGAAAATTGATGGAGTTATGCCCTAAAACCCCAAATCCAGATTTTTACTCATAATTCCTAAACCACTGGAAGTAAAGTGTTAACCTAAATTTATGTTACTCTTTGGGGCAATCCCCATAGACTAGAGGGGGTCAAAGCCCCCTCCTACCATTTCCTGAATGTACACATTTCCCTTAACCATACCAGTAATCCTAACCCCTAACCCTAACCCTTCTGCATTCCCATCCATGTATTAGTCCTTAATAGTATCCATATTTCTCTGTGGGAATGCAGGGCCTTCTGGGCCCTGCGCTCCCATGCATGAAGTAACAAAGAAATATTTGCATATGCCTCACATTACAGTATTATCCTACGGGGAAATTAAGCAAATATAAAGCCAGAGAACTCCAGAGCACAGTAATATATGTTCACCAAACCAGTAAAAGTCACATCTGTGAGGCAAACTTCAGTACACTGAACATTTCAGAGCAAAATTGCAAACTGTTTCTTAACACCATAGTGACAAAGAAATGGCTCTGTAAACCTCCCAGTACAATATTATCCTATCGGAAATCAACCAAACTTCAAATCCACAGAACTCCAAGCCAAAGTAATATATTTTCACCAAACCAACAAAAGGCACATCTGTGGAGAAAGCCCTTTCTATGAAAATTTCAGTCCAAAATTCCAAACCGTTTCCTTGCTATGAATTGACAAAGAAACAGGTATATAACATTTTTCACAAATTGCAATCAAGAATCCTGTTTCATGATCAAGAATCCTGTTTTGCAAAACAAGAATCCTGTTTCGCGATCAAGAATCCTGTTTCGCGATCAAAAAATCATATTTCCACACATCTAACTTTTTCCCATAGGAAATAATGGGAAACTTTGAAATGTAATTAAAAAAAAAAAAGTTGCCTTGCAGGGGCTAAACTGCACTGAGAGAAGTTTTCATTTCTGATATGTTCCTAGTTGCAGGATTACACAACATACTTGAAAGAAGGAATGTGTCGATTTAAGGAAGTCGTCAGGCACTCTGACCATGTGAGCCTGTAGCTTAATGGTTAGAGCACTGGAATGGCATACCAGAGGTCTGAGGTTAAGTTTCCAGTGGGCTACTCTTTTCCTTTCTCATTTCCATCCTTGATTTAAAAAAAAAATTTTTTTGAACAAATTAATATTTTTTCACCAAACCTTTCAAAAGTCACATCTGTGACCCAAGACCTATATACCCTGAAAATTTCAGGCCAAAATCCCAAGCCATTTTTGTGCAGTGGCGTGACACAGAATTTGTCAAAAAGTGGTAATTTGCATATTTTTTGACACTGGGTATCTCCGTACCCGCCCATCCAACTACAATGAAACTTGCCACATCAAGAGATCATTCATCCCCAAAAGTGCATGTGAAATTTCATGTGAATCAATCAAACAGTTGCAAAGTTATTAAAGTTCAACATTTGTGGTTTAACATAGAAATGACTGTTGAACCCTAATATAGAGGTGCGACCTTGGGGGAGAAGACTGGAGGAGGGCAAATGTAGTCCCACTTCACAAAGTGGGAGCAAATAGGAAGTTGGCAATTTCAGGCCAGTCAGTCTGACTTCAGTGGTGGAAATTAATGGATTCACTACTTAAGGTGAAGGCGGTGGAATATCTTGAATCCAGTGGCTGTCAATATCCAAGGCAGCATGGATTCACTGGGGAGATCATGTTAAACAAATCTGATACATTTTTTAATGGGTGACCAGGAATTAGATCAGAGTGGAGCAGTGGATGTGGCCTACCAGATTTCAATATGGCCTTCAACATTATTCCTTATAGGAGACTTGTCAACAAGCTCAGAAGCCTAGGAGTGGATCCAAAGGTGGTAAACTGGATGAAAAATTGGTTGGGGACAGGAGACAGAGAGTTGTGGTAAACGGAGTTCACTCCAAGGAAGGGAGGGTAACCAGCAGGCTGCCACTGGGATCAGTAATGGGACCAGTCCTCTTTAATGTCTTTATTAGCGACATTGCGGAGAGACTAGAAGGGAAGGTATGCCTCTTTGCAGATGACACTAAAATCTGCAATACGGTAGACACTATGGGGGGGATGAATAGAGATCTAAGGAAGCTAGAGGAGTGGTCAAGGGTGTGGCAGCTAAGTTTCAGTGCGAAGAAGAGCAAAATCATGCACCTGGGGCACAGAAACCCAAGGGCGGAGTAGAAAATGGGGAGGGTGGTATTAACCACCACCAAACAGGAAAGGGACCAGGGGGTAATCATATCTCATGATCTAAAGGTAGCCAGACAATGTGACAAAGCAGTGGGGAGAGCTAGTGGGATGCTAGGGTGCATAGGGAGGGATATCACCAGTCATAAGAAAGAGGTGGTGTTATCACTCTATAGATCACTGGTGAGACCTCACCTAGAGTACTGCATCCAGTTTTGGAGACCACATCTCCAGAAAGACATAGACAGAGGCGGTCCAAAGTAGGGCAACCAAAATGGTGCAGGGTCTCATGAGGAGAGACTAGAGGACTTCAATATGTACACCCTGGAATAAAGGAGGGAGGGGAGCAATATGATAGAGACTTTAAAATACCTCACAGGTATAAATAAGGTTCAAGAGGAATGCATTTTTCAGAAAAAAGATGCTCAAGAACAAAGGGGACATGCTATGAACCTGGGGGTGCTTAGGAGAGATATGAGGAAGTACTTCACTGAAAGATTGGTGGATGCCTGGAACAGCCTCTCAGCAAAGGTGATGGGTCAAACACAGTAATGGGATAGGCAGAAGAGAATCTTAGAGGTAGCGGGGGAAGGGGTTAAAGCTAGAGATCAGGTAAGGTTTGCAGTGTTACAATAGGTAGGGAAAATGGTCAGACTAAGTGGGCCAAGTGATCCTATCTGCTATCAATATCTATGTTTCTACTAAAGACAAGTTCAAAATACAAGGAACACATCCTTCCTTATGTGGTAAAACACTAAAACATGTCCCAAAAGGATACATTGTACACTTTTCCATCTTGAAGCTACTCATCATAATCAAATATTCCCTCACTGTTCGACAGCTGCTTTTGAAGAAGTGCTGAGCCACAGCAGTCTGATGGAGACCATTGAGGTGAAGAGTTCTGGGATGCCTGAACACTCACTAGCACAGCAAGAGTTACAGGACCTCCAGGAAAACTACAGCACTCTAAAGGATAGAGTTAAGGTACTGCATACTGGAACTCCTTGTGGTATTTACTTGCCTGCCAGCAGAATCTAGGAACAATTAAAAATGTATTTTTCTGTACCATGAGCAAAATAGAATATCTAAAACTCTTAGAGTTCTGTTAAGTAAATGTTCATAGCAAGGCAGATGCTGCTCAAACACTAACAAAAGGAATCACCATTGAATTAGCACGTTTGCACAGTATAATTTTTCATACCTGCATATGAACTGGAGGCAGTGAGAGACCATCCTAGAGTTCATTCCATCCTTAAATTACTGTTACAGTGTAATGATAACCGTCATTTGTGCTGCTTTTTAACATTAGGCCATCTTGACCTATCTATCCTTGGGTAACCCATGTGGCCACTGTGTATGGTACTCAGAGGCACGTCCCCAGCTTTAGTACACAGGCATCATCTCTTGTACAGAAATGCTCCATTTTGCACCTGTGGCTCTTAATGCCACTATATACTGTACAGTATATATGAATTATAAGTTACAAAACACTTCATTAATGCTCCAGTTCCATCTGTAAATAAGGTCAGATGTGTAGACTTTATGAGAATGGAGGTGAGCGAGGCTTGAGAGCCAAGGCACACCCCGCACCTGCTTTCCTGCCTGGTTTGGGAGTGTGGTGTGTTAAGGAAACCCTAGTGCCTCATTTCCCAACTTTTGTTGGTTTAACCCAACTGGAGCATTAACAAAGTTTTTGCAACTTATTTACTTACTTTGAGATTGTATACTAGTATCCTTATTTTACTGTGGGAGCGCAGGTTTCATATGAACATACGAAGTTGCCAGCAACAAAGGCCATCCTGGTCTGTCTAGGCTGCTTGAGATTGCAGTAGCTCCCTATTCAACAGCTGCCCCACCCCTCCCTTCCTCCTTGAAGGTTTCTTTGGACCCTGCACTCCCATCCCTCTGTAGATGCTGCAAGATATGTATAGTTGTAGAGCACAGGGCCCTCTGGGCCTGCCGCTCATTTATAGGACAACAGTGACCAATTAGTGCATAGCCATCCTATTACCCCACCCTCATGTACCCAGCATAGAACATTTTCAAATCTCCACCAAAACTTAATTCTGTGTAACTGCAACACCATTCTGTGCCACAGGTGTGAAAACACATTTGGGCAGGATTTGAAAAAATGACTTAGCTGTGGCGTACATGAGATGGGTTAATAAGAAGGCTATATAGAAAATCTGGGGCCAAACTATTTAACATTTCCGAAGTTACAAGCAGATGTAGCAAAACTGCAATGAAAGGTCATAACCTTTGCATTTTTTCATCTTTCGACCCCGAATTTTCAATGTAGTCTTCTTATGACCTCTCCTCATAAACCCTATAGGTGAAATTTTTTAAATCTGTGCCAAAATGCCATTCCACATCACAAGTGCGAAACACTTTTTAGATAGGATGTGAAAAATGACAGCTGTACTGTTTATGAGGTGGTGTGAAAAAATGGCTATGCTGAAAATTTGGATTCAAAATATTGAAAATGACAAAAATTATGCGTGTGCACAGAAAAATTTCAATGAACGTGTGTAACTTGGCCATCTTTAGGAATTGTTTCACCAGATTTTCAACTTGGCCTTTTTGGGACCCCACCTCATGAACACTGACAGTGAAATTTTGTTATTCAGTCATGAAGAGTGATTTCACGTAGTGACCAAGAAATCACCTTCTGTGCCTGATTAATGAAATGACAGTTGCAGTGTTCATGAGATGGGGTCCCAAAAAGGCCATGTTGAAAATCTTTTGAACAAATTCCAAAAAATGGCAAAGTTATGAACATAAGTTCAAAATGCCATTGAAATACATCATATGACACTTATTGTACCTTTATTCCTTAGTTCACGGTTCAGCTCTGAAGAGTGCAGACATGTCTCGGTCCACAGAAGGTCCTGGGTCACCCCAGAAAACAGGCAGTTGTGCCTAGTGGGCCTTACCCGGTTAACAAAGAATAAAAGGAAAAAAAGATGACAGCCTACAACCTCCGGTGGTGAGTATAGGGTGGGGTAGTGGGTGCTCAGTGGGAGGGTCAGGATGGGGAGGGATGGTGGGGATGACAAGGGACCGCTTTCTTTTCTTCAGGTAAAAAAGACATCTGGGGACTGTTTTGTTTTTTGCAGGACTATAACACATTCAAGAGGGTGTCTACTAACCATCAATGAAAAAAATATGGGGATTGGAGAGTGGGGGGTGCCACTAGACACCAGGGAGATACGGGAGGGTGGAGGAGTACCACTAACACCAAGTGAGACATTTAAAAAAATGTATATGGGAAACGGAGAGTAGGGGTGCCACTGGGCACCAGGGATACATAATAGAGGGTGGAGGGATACCACTAACACCAATGAGAAACCTCTATAATAAAATATGAGGATCAAAGGGTGGGGGGTGCCACTAGACACCAGGGAAATTGCGGCTAATAGGTGACACTGCAGCTAGCAGCACGAGTTCCAGCAGCACCTGCAGAAGTCAGGAAAATCATGCTGTTCTCATACACAGAGAATGCAGGGAAGCATTCCTCTCACTAAGCTGGGCACCAGGATTTCAGATGCCCAGAAAAAGTATTTCTGGGGCTAATTGTAAAAACAAATTCTAGAACCTAGCTAAATGGGACCAATTTAGCTAGATTCTAGTGTTTGTTATGTAAAATATAATTGTTATGTATTTTCCACGCTTTTTAGTTGGTGGAAGAAAACAAGATTGCGGCTCATGAAAAAGGAATTTTTCCTCACAAAAAGGATTTTTTCCTCACAAAAAAGAAATGAATCTCATGAGAATTAATCCTTGTTCGCGAGATCAAATCCTTTGTCGAACGTTTTACCTTTATCCTGAAAAATAAACTTCCCATGTGAAATAATAGGAACTGAAAACAGAATAACTTTGCAACAAGTTAATATTTTTGCACCAAACACACACTGGCAGTTCTGTTACCCAAGTTCTTTCTACCATAAAAAAATCATCCCAAAATTCCACACCATCTGGGTGCAAAGCGATGAGGAAAAAAACTAAGCGGTGACTTTTATGTTTTACACCATCTGTATCTCAGAATTCGCACATCCAGCTGGAGGAAACTTGCCATGTCAAGAGATCTACCTCACAGGACAGAGCACACCAAATTGTGTGCAAATCCATTAATCGGATGCAAAATTATTAAAGTACAAAATTTGAGGTTTAACATTAAACAGGCTACTCAACCCTTAGTATAAGGGCATGCATTATGCCCCTAAGCTTTGTATTAGCTTTGTATATGTGTTATTTATAAAATGGCAAGATAAAATCTAGAAAATTCATTTGCTGACAGACATTGCCTGACCGTGCATTGAATCTCTGTAAACACACAGTCAGTTGCTGAATCTCATTTCTCTCCTCAAAAACCTACTTAGAGACAGTCTTTTAAGTGTAATAAGCCCCTCCATGGTGTGCACCATAGGATTTGATTGCACTTTTCAGGGGTATAAGGACACTCGGGCTTCGGCCTTGTGCCTTACTACACCCCTGGGGCATGGATTAAAATCCTATAATGCACACCCTGTCATAGCTTATTAGTTATATATAGTGTACCCTTGTGTATTTATTGTATATACTGTATCTCTATATTTCCTGTAAATAGCATGGCTCTGTAGATTTATTGTATATAGTGTACCTCTTTAAATTTATTGTATATATTGTAATTCTGTATATTTATTGTATGGTATATTTGTACCTCTTTATATTTATTGTACATGTTATATTGTCCCTCTCTATAGTTATTGTATATAGTGTATCTCTGTAAATGTATTGTTTATATATTTACTCTGTATATGTATTGTACATAATATACCCTGTATATTTATTGTATATATCTTGCTTCTTTGTTGTATATATTGTACCTCTGTATATTTATTATAGCTAGTGTACCTATGTATATTTATTGTATATCCTATCTCCCTGTGTGTTTGTTGTATATTGTACCTCTGTATATTTATTGTATGTATTTAGATAATGGGGTAAATTAAAACTCGCATCTTGATTGGCTGAAACAGCCTGGCACCTGGGCTGTTATTGTTTAACAACGCCCACTGAATAACGAGTTCCCCCAGCAGTACCCATCACCTCCTGATATCCCTGTGCCCATGCACGTAGCCCCTATTTTTCACGATGCTCTTACCGACACAGCCACCTATGAACACCCACACACAGCCAATCCTCAAACCACTCAATAGTAACATGCGAAAATGGTAAAACTCTTCTTTTTGTTGCTGTTTTCCCCCACTAAGCCGCTCCTTACTTCGGCACTGACAAGGCCAAAAACCTCAGATCCTCTCCCACTCTCACAACTGCTGCTACCTGGCACTGCTAATCCATCACTGCCAACAACTCAAACAAAACTCCCGCTCCTCCGTTTGTGTTTTTAAACAAAAATTAAGTACTTTCTTTGTTTGTCTCTCCAGAGCTCATTGTCTGACTTCCGTATCACCAAATCCTGTGTCATAGAACACTCCGTGATTCCCGCTCTGCAGCTCAGCCTCTCGCTCCCAGCTCTCAGTCTGGCAAACCAAACCATATGTACCTACATAATGCGAACAGATAAATGGGGATTAAGTGCCCTCTAGTGGCACTAAATGGACTATTTTACATAACCATGCATTTCTCTACATTTTTACTAACATTTTGCACTTTTTTTTAATGAAATCATTATTTTATAAAAACTATTTTTTTTTTATTTATTTATGTATTTAACATACTTTATGATTATAACCTTTGAGTCAGGGACTCATTTACAAAGGCTCCGCGTCATAGTACAAGAGAAAAACAAGACTTACAGTATCATAGTGACAGTTCAATGGAATTATACAAGGGTTAAGCACATAAATTATAGTAACAGCAGTAGTACATGATTATAATTACAAACAGTCATTTTTCAAGGTGAAAACAGTTTGAAAATATAGGCAAGGTTCAGTTGTTGTCTTAACAGGTATCGACTGCTGCCAACTAGTAATATAAGCCCATTTTCTAAGTGTAACAATACCCTCCAGGGTGGGAATTATAGGATATAGCTAACCTTCAAGGGGCTATATGGCCCTCCGCCTGTGGCCCCGGGTGGTCTGTTTTATCCCAATAATGCCTATCCTGTAGTGCACCCCTGTATATGTATTGTGTATTTGGTACCTATGTATAGTTTGTATGTAGTATACCCCTGAATATTTATTGTATATCTTGTATTGCTGTAAAGTGCCACTTGTGATGCTTGACTTGTTGCCAAAATTTGCACCTATATTTCTCTGATTTGTATCCTCATATTGTTTGTGTTCCTGTATTTTGTATTATGTTCATCCTTCCCCAAGGTTGCACTTGGAAATAAACATCAGCTCAGTGTTCTTCCCCTAACCAACACTTCTAAATAAAAAAAACAAATATTAAGATGATTTTGTGGTATATTTGCAGTGACTAAGTCATTAGAATAAATGGGCCTAGCATTGGTACACAAAGCTGTAACAACAGTTAACATTGTCAAATGTGGTATAAAGGTGTCACAAAATCCACTTTGGGACCTCACAAAAATATCAACATCATTGCACCCTGCAGTTACTGTAAGTGATGCACTGTTCCCTTTGTGCTGTAGTTCTAGATAGAGTTAAGTAGGGATATCCTTTTCACTGGCTGGGTTTCTTCTTTAAAGTTTAAAAAAAAAATATTTCAGAATTAAAAAGGATTAGTTCAGCCCATAAAGGACAAATATGTAGTGATCAGTAATTTTTCTTCAAACACGGATTTTGTGTGTGTGTGTGTGTGTGTGTGTTTTTTAGGGCTGTTTTCTATTACTCTAGTCCCCAGCAGGCCTAATAAATACACCTGCCCTACAGGATCTGTGAGAACCAATCTTGTAGCATAACACAGTGTGCACAACCACTGGAGAAATGATTCTCTCACCAGATAAATCTTTTTTATAATACATTATCTCCTACTGCCTGCAGGGCTCTGTGGCAGTGGTGCCAAATATCCGTGCTCTGTTCCGCCTCCAGGTTGTCAGGGATCATGCTGCGTGGTAGTGGGGGCTTGATTTTGTGTTTATTTTCTGTTGCTTTTTTGGTCCATGAAACCCCACCCTTGAGGACACCGGAACAAAGGATAAGAATCCAGGCTGTAGACATGTCTCAGCCAAGCCTAATGCTGTCCTCCCCTCCCCACACCGTGTGTCCCATGCATCCAAGTGTGACAGCCCTCCATCGCCTCGGAGGAGGACAGTGTCCTATGGGGCACTCAAACCTCCTCCCCATGGCCAGCTCAAGATGCCTCAGGCTCATTCCCGAACCCAGGTCACCAACATTGCGGCAGTAGCACTACCACCATGCGGTTGGACCGGTACTCACCAGATAAATCATAATAAAGTTAATTTACTGCTAACATAGGTGCCAGCACTGCTTAAAATGGACACATCTAGCCAATGTTTTGAGGAAAAAAGATCCTCTTCATCCGGGCTAGCAATTGCTGTAGCAGTTGGTTCATGGCCAGTCCTCCCTGGTTTCAACAAACAGTATCACAGTCTTTTTTTTTTATACTTTCAGAAATTTAGGCATCTTGGCATATTCAAAGGAACACAGTTTCCTTTCTCAATTGACCCCACTTGCCACGGGTGTTCTGTTGGTGTCCTGCTTGCCAACCTGCAAACTTTTGAAAGTATAAGAAACTAAGACTGTGGTACTGTTTACTAAAACCAGGAAGGACTGGCCATGAACTAGTTGGTACAGTAACTGCTATCCCTGATGAAGAGGATCTTTCTTCCTCAAAACATTGGCTAGACATGACCATCTTAAGCAATACTGGCACCTGTACTGGCAATAAATTACATTTATTAAGATTTATCTGGTGAGTGAATCATTTCTCCAGTCAGTGTATACATTGTTCTAGATCCTTATTGGGCAGTTTCCTCCTGATTTCCTTTTTATGGCTGTGGTCGGAGCCTACAACCATTTTGGGATCGATTGTAGCTTACAACAACTAATGATTATGGAACCTTCTGTTGGACTTTTGGAAGTCTCCTTCTGAAAGTTCAATGGAGCTTGAAACATTCCACCACGATCAGGTGTTATGGAATAACAGCTGCACTATTGAGCTGTTACTCCTGCATTCCAGGGCAGAACTGTAAATGTGACTCAGGCGCATGCGCAGTTCCACTGGTGCCACTATGTTGTGAATGGCAACACGCCATTCACCGCAACTATGCATGCGCAAGTGCGTGCATGCACAGCTGCGTTGTCACCACCATCTTTCAGATGGCACTCCTCCCACATCCTCCCACTGCTCCTGTCCTCCCCGCTCCCTCCCAGAAACAAAGAACACCCTTCTGCACCCTCCCACTGCTGCTGTCCTTCCCACTCCCTCCGGTCCCCGTCCCGGTGCCATTATGTACCCCCCCAACTCATGTGGCACACTGGGAGCCCACCCCAGTGTGCCCAAATGTATGTGGTCCCTGTGCCGACATGGGGTACCCAATTCCCGTGTCGGCATTATGTGCCCCCCAACTCACATGGCACACTGGGAGCCCACCCCAGTGTGCCCAAATGTATTTTTTTTCTTTTTTCCCATGCCAACATCGGGGTTCCCAATTCCCATGTCTGCATCTTCCCCCCACCACAACTCATGTGGCACACTGGGAGCCTACCTCAGTGTGCCCAAATGTATCTTTCTTTCCTGTACATAAAAAAGTCCCTGATGTGTTTTTCTTGTAAAAAGAAAATGGTCCTCATCGTCGCGCCAGTCCTCCTCCCCATCCCACCCTTCCACTGAGCACCTACCGCCTTTACCCCATATGTACCTCCGGAGGTTGGCGCTGTCATATTCTCTGGACTAGAACACATTTGCACTCTTCAAAGCCCAGCTGGGAACTGAAAAATCAAAGGTAAGCGCTGTATAATGGCAATCAATGGGGGTTTCAACTTAGGTTGATAAATCAACCATGTTTGGGAATTTTGGCCCCAAATTTTCAACATGGGGTTCTTGGGACCCCACCTTGTGAACACTGTCACTGTCATTTCGTTACTCGGTCCTGAAAGGTGATTTAGTAGTGGCTGCATGAATCACCTTTCAGGACGATTAATGAAACGATAGTGCCACTGTTCATGAGGCAGTGTCCCAAAAGGCCCATGTTGCAAGTTTGGTAAAAAAATTATAAAAAATGACTGCCTTACAAGCATGCGTTGTGCAGTTTCTATGCACGCTACTAAGTTTGCCAATTTTTTATATTTTCACTCCAGATTTTCAACATTGCCAATTTTGCACACCTCCTTATTAATAGTATGGCTGTCATTTTTCACATCCTAGAAAAAAATATAATCAATGTTGGGGAGCCCTTTGAAGTAAACACTCTTCGCTCAAGTTATTGTTCTTCAATCTTTCTTTTTATTTCTCATCCCCCCACGTCTCGCTCAACTTGGAGCTTGTTCACGGGGTTTATTCTTTGTTACACATCTGTAAATACATTTATTTTATGTCAATAATCAGCATTTGTTTTTAAATTAAACTGTTTTATATATGTTGCATTTTTTATTCTTTGGTGTATACAAATGCCATTCAATAAAGATTGTTGCTTGTACACCCTTGTATATATTCTTAATTTTTCACAAGGTTAATTTATTTGTACTTGTTTAGATCCTAAGTTGCATCCTAAAAAGACATACACAGTATGTTAATGAACACAGCGCTGCTAACAACTTGGAACAAGGTTTAACTACTGCCTGTAAGGCTTGTTCTACATATTTCTTGGTTTGCTGCAACTTGAGCGAAGAGTGTTTACTTCAAAGGCCCCCCCCAACATTTCCTATATTTTTACTTGAATTTTGAAGCCTAGATTGGGGTCCGAAGAACCTAAAAGAGAACCATTACCCACTAAATAATATTTACAATTTTCACATCCTGCCTGAAACGTGTTTTCGCACCTGTGGCACAGAATGGCGCAGTCGTTCTGCGAAATCACCTTCCGGGACAAGTGAACAAAATGATACTGGCACTCTTCACGAGGTGGGGTCCCAAAAAGGCCATGTTGAAAATCTGGTGCAGCCCTTCTAAAAAATGGCCAAGTTACACCTGGGTATTTACTATTTTTTACGCACACATGTACCTTTGATCATTTGGCAGCTCATCACAGCTGTATCAGATTTGGCTAGATCTTGTCTCCATTTGCTGTGGTTGCAGCCACATTAGACAGCAGCAATTTCTTGAAGCAGATCACCTCAGTCATGCCTAGTTTTTCTCCCTGCTGGTCCTCTTTTCATAGAGAACAGCGACACATGTGTATGACATACTCGTTACACGTACACTTCATGTTCCTGAATTGTCCAGAAGTAGTGTTACACGCTTACATAAGCCCACGTATTATGAGTTTTAGGGGACTACATGTGACTAGAACCCTTCCATATCTAATAGTCCAGAATAATACAAATTCAGGGCATTACCTTTTTTTACATGAAGTGACTTATATAACCAAGCCAGTGCTAGCAGTTTCTCATCTTTTGTGTGCACTCAGTTAAGCACATGAATTAAAATAAAGCATTTACTTAATTAGGAAGGAGTGAACAAAGCAGAGCAAATGCTTCGTCTGCACCAACAGTATCAACAAGGCCTAGGAATGTTTGAGGACTGGCTGGAGCAGGAACAGGAGAAGTTCAACTGCTTTTCCCAACTGGAAGGGATGCTGAGACACTT
The DNA here is from genome assembly GCA_016271365.2 of Neoceratodus forsteri. NCBI lineage: Eukaryota > Metazoa > Chordata > Ceratodontiformes > Ceratodontidae > Neoceratodus > Neoceratodus forsteri. Next base: position 1,073,508,517 of record CM057450.1, read on the forward strand.
GAGAAGACACTCCAGCAGCTGCAGGTAAGCACTACAGCTGCAGCAAGGTCAGTATTTTGTAATAATGATTTTTAAGATTTTACTTTTTTTTTAGACATTAGAAACAACTAGCTTTATTGCTCATGTATTATTGTAAGAGGAAGCTTACTTTTGTTAGAGGTTCTGGTCAGTTGGATCTCGTGTCCTCCTTTTCACCCATATCTGACTCTTTGCCCACATAATGTGATTGGGAGATTTTTGTTTTGCAGCATTGTTTGCACTTTCTTATTTTGTTTTGGGGCAGTGTTGTCTGAGTTAGAGCACTATCTTGGACACTAGGAGATCACAGGATCAGACACCACCAGAACCAAATAATCACTGTGAGCCCCATGCAGTTAAGAGGCCAGAATAAACATGATTGTGCAATCCTGGCCTACAGAGCACCATGAGAGTGCTGCTTTCTCGGAGCATGCCTTCCGTGACGACAGCTTGCACTTTCCTGGCCACCCTCATACATTTGCACTGAGTGGCATGAAGGGACAGACAAGTAGGAGATATCATGGCAGTAATAACTGGGCTTCCAATCAGATGCCCAGTCTTCCATCCAAATAGATCCCTGTTTCAGACCCTCAAGGGGTCCCATGCTATGACAGCCCATGGAGGAGACTGCCATACTGTAGCTCCGACAGGACAAGGATATGGTTTGTGCAAGCATTGACACCCTCATGCACCCAGTATGGCCTGTGGCCTTGACCCTAGTGTAAAGGGTCTGGGTGGTCATAGGCCAGTGCTGTTCTTTCAGTGCTGTCTGGCCTGGGAGTATAGGAGGAGGATGGTGCTGCAGCACTTATATCTAGTTTCTCCCAGCTTAGGTTATGCACCCCCCTTGCCTCACTTATCACATGTAGATGGCATAGTGTATACCGTGTTCTGCAGCAACTCCCCTCCACCAGGCCCACACCCTATATGTGTGAGTTACAATCCATGAGTACTGGCATCGGGGGGGGGGGGGTTGCTGGTCCAGCAAGGAGAGCTGTCATGCATGCTGTGGATGTCTCTTTGGACCTCCAGTGCATTGCAGATGCACATGGTAGTACTGCACACAGTCCATGAATAGGGCTGTGTGATCTTGAGCAAGTCACTTTACTTCCTAGTGTTCCAGTCCACTGAACTTTTAAAATGGGAAGATACAGAACTCAATGGAAATGAGATGATACATCTCATAAGCTGTAAAATTAAAAATATATAAACAGTGTCCTACATTCTGTATGTGACTGACAGATTTTAATGTTGAACTTGTATTTGTTTTGTAGGTTTAAAAAACTGCAGAGTGAATGCAGAAGTAGTGTGCTAATGTGAGAATGCAAGTTAGTTTGCAGAACTGAGTCAGTATACAGTGTTGTTACAAACAAGTGTAGAGGACACAAGACTTATGACTGTTATACTGGAACAGTGGACCACCGCGGTACTCCAGTAGCTTCCAGGAGGAGCTATGTAAAGTATTTCATTTTTATTTCATTGATTTGATCTCTGGACCCTTAGGGGTTTATTTTCTGAAATGACCTATGTCAACCATTTTCAGGAACCACCCATTTCAGCCGTTTTCAGAAACAACACATATTGACGATTTTCAGGAATGACCCATGTCAACCATTTTCAGTCACAACTCATGTTGACTATTTTTGGAATGATCTGGCACAAGGCAGCTATACATAAATAAACAGCATAGCTGAGACATAATATATGGTAAACTGCAGATAGATGCATTAGTACAAGAAATCTGAGGTTGTGATAATGTGCATTTCAATTTTAATTTATTGGAAAGCGAGCTGAGCTCAAGTCTCATTTACAGTTGCATCCACTGCAGTTGAGAAAATTCACAGCAGATAACGGCTACAAAGAGTAAGTTATTGTTACTCGTCAGTGGAACGGAATTGAGTTTGCTCCTTGCAGGCACGTTGTTTGGGCAGGCAAAAAAGCAACGAATCCCTACACAGAATAGAAATGATATTAAGAATTCATGACACTTGATGCACAATGACACCTGGATTTTATCATCAAGAAGCTTTTTTTTTTTTAAGGGAGATGGGTTTACACAGTCCATAGATATATAGCGATAAACTATTCCAGTGTTTGGCTACAGAGTGTGAGAAGGCTTTGAGACCCATAGATGCATTGATGTTATAATGTGGGACACCAGTAGCAGGCCTTTATCTGGGTCACTCAGGTATATGCTGTGATTAGGGTCTACTATACTAATGGCATGCAAATTGTGTTGCAGGAGTTAGGGCTGCGGTGTAAAGAAGGACAGGAGTTACTGGATGTAGTGCTCCATACCAGGGAGCAAGTGGTACCCTGGGGCACACCCCACATTGAGGACTGTGCACTGGAATCTGTACAGCACGACTGGCAGGTGTACCAGGAGAGGCTTTCAGAAACCCGATCCCAGCTGAATGCTACAGTCGTCAGACTCAGACAGATGGAGCAAAAGTTCCAGCAGGTGGATTGCTGCCTTCAAACCCTGGAAGGGAAGGTTGCTACCAGGATGGGACGAAAGTCTGACAAGGCAACAAAGCAGCTACAGTTACAACATCTAAAAGTACGTAGAAAGAAATGTGTAGTCGAAAAATCCGAAACCCTTATTTGCTGCATGTCATGAATTCTTAAAGTGATACACACGTCTAACGCCTTGAAATTTATTTATTTCACTTTTATTGATTGGGTAGGTGAATTATAAAAACTAGGATTTACTGTATGGCTTGGCTCCCAGTATATACTGAGAGTGTGCTGGTATAAAAGTTTACTTCTGTAATATCTAACAAAAACCACATATGTAATCTGAGTAGACTGGCAGAATAGCCTAAAGATTACAGTAACTACCTGTGAATGAGTTTGGTACATCCAACAGACCTACATTTGATTCCCACAGCCTCCGCATGCATCTGTGTGACCCTGAGCAAGTCAGTTAACTTCCTCAGTGCCCCTAGGTTGCCTCTGAATCCGGCATTGTGCCTAGTGGGCCTTACCTGGTTACCAAAGAAAATAAAACTTACTACAAAAACAAATGTAACCCCTAGATGGCGCTATCCCAGGGGCTACTACCCTGCCTGATTTGCCACCTAACAGGTTGAGGGGCCTGGATCCAATGGCGGGTGCCTCCACCCAGAAGTCAGGGTTTGCAATAGTTAAACTTACTTGGTCACAGCCCTCTGGGACACTGCAACCCCTTTCTTCCCACTAGTGGCCCGCACAGTATAGCAGAATTACCTTCACAGTATACATTTACCCCCAGAACTGGTTCAGGCACTGGGACCCCTGTAAAACAAGATACAGTGCAACAATCACAGTACAATATTTTAACATAGACAAATACCTCAGGCAGTATAACTTTGCTGAAACAAGCAGCTCTGATTTATTTAGGGGGATATAACAAGGACGGGGAAATCAGGTTAATTAGCTTATCACTCTACTCATCTACCTATGGCTCTGTGCAGAGCCTATCCCTATCAGTTACTGTCCTGGGTACCCAAGCCCTAGTGGCTAGTCCAAACCGTGGCAGCTGGTGGGGCCTTTCACACGAGAAAAGGAAAATTAAACAGTCAGCAGTACAGTAATTCCATTTGGCAATTCAACAGGGAGCGACCCTGAATTAGTACTCACGACTTCCAAACAAGATAGAGTCCTTCAATGTCAGCAGGGCTACTCTTGAGCTCCAAGAGACTCCTCACACATTTATATGGTAAACAGTCACAGGCAAAAGTCACTTAATGGCAGCAGGATTCACTTGAGGTACACAAGCCTCTTCACACATTTATATGATAAAACAGAAAGTACTATACCAGGCAGGCTGCTTCTCTATCCCGATCGCAATTACTGCACAATACCCGGGAGAACACACTGCAGATTCAGTTCCTGACAGACCGAGTGCAATTCTATTTCTCCAGTCTTCTACAGGGTGAGCCTGGTTCTACTCTTCAGATATCCTTTGATTCTCTTCACAGGACGGATTCAGTCTAACAAGCAGTTACACAAGCTGCAGACGGAACTCTGGGCCTTACACGTTTCGACTAAAACTGCACACTGAAAAAGCACAGGGCTCCTTCCTTCTTCACTGTCAGAGCTCAACTGAAAAACTTCAACACACAAAACCGGGCACTTCCTTTGAGTTCCTCCAGTTCTTGACTGGATTGGCTGTCACTCACAATAGACTGCTGCTGTTGGTCAAAAAGGCGCAAGTCTAAACTACATCTCCCAGAGTCACTGCCCATACAATCCTCTTGTGGCTGGTTCAGATTATGAGTCAAGTTCTGATTCATCCAAGGCACCATTTAGAGCTAGCTTACCCACACTGATTGGTCCAGTTCAGCAGTTCAAAACCAGAATGGGAACTAGGCAGACACAGTTCTGACTGCAAAGAAAGCAGATTAGACAAACTGTATTTTCATTATTACTCTACATGATTTCTGGCAAACAGTTACATCTTTCAGATAGGTTCCCTTTGCACTCTAGTGACTGCAAAAATAGAGTGAATTGGCAGCAGCTCAGTGGTACTCAAACAAAGAAACACACAGTCCCCATACAAACTAATTATGTCTGCAAGCAGACAGCTCTTAAAGAGACAGTACCAGAGGCTCTAAAAACACTCACTGATAAATGGCTTAAATGCCAAACACCATTCAGGCTTGGAGCATTCAAGCAAGCTCCTGGAAGTCTTTTGGGAACCCCCATTTGCAGGGGGGTTACACAAATATACAAATGTTTTATCAGAATTAATTGCATACTACACAAGGAGAAAGATAATGGGGTCCAGTGTTTAGCACTCAGGACTGTGATAGGTTCGAATTCCACCAAAGAAACGGACTCACTGTGTGACCTTGAGGTGGGCACCTTACCTCCTTGTGCTCCACTCCTTCCAGCTATAAAACAAACAAAGCATCACATTGCTTAGAAGCTGGACCCCACTGACGGTTGGTTTGTTTAAAAAGTAGTTTTATATATTTTTTTATAGAATTGAAGAAAAAGTGCACTCCTGAAGAAGCCCGTTTATGATGGAGCAAAACACGGAGGGGCACACTGTATGAAGAAAAATTCCAAATGAGAAATGATTTTGAATGTGGAAGCTTAATTGCGCCCCCCCCTCCAAAAAAAAAAAACATTGCAAGCACTGATATGACATTGAGGAGGCAGCCTATTGGATTGGATTGTTTACTCCTTTGGCAACTCTTAGATGTCCTAGGACTGTTGTTTTGCATTATTTTGTGAACCTTCAGAAAAGTCCTTATTCAAAGTAGTGATGTCACAGATGCACATAATGTGAATCTTATCTGTGTCAGTCTTCACCATTCATCACATATGGGTATTCAGCTGGCGGTCAGGACCCGTGGGAGCTTATTTTATTTTTTGGTGGGTGGACCAACGTGCTCTCGGTGCCACTCTCGAGGCCAACGTTCTCGTGGCGTTATCGGGTTGGCTGTTAAGCACTGTCGACTCCGCCCGCCTGCCAGTTCTTCATCTCCTGCCGCCGAGGTCACCTCGTGGGACACTTTCTCCAGCAATTGAGTTTGGGCCTACCTGTTTGTTAGTTCATTCTCTCCAGAAAATTTCGACACCAAGTCCGTCGGTCCTCCTACCGGTTCTGCTAGCCACTCGACGTCACTGGTAAGATCTTTCCATACTTCATTTTTACAGCGACATCGAGTCTTGTTTTGTATTTTTTCCCATAGGTTATGTCTAGGTCAGAGCGCTAGAAGACTTCAAAGATGGGTCGGCCCCCCCCATGCGACGGTGCCCATGCAGCCGAAAACATTCCATCACCGACCAGCACGACTGTTGCCTTTCGTGTCTTGGCCCACTTCATGACATGGACTCCTGCGATGCCTGTTTCTGCATGGACCGCTGGGTCATTGAACAGCATACATGGAAAGTGGGGTGAGCTCTGCCGATTTTTGGAGGCTAGGTGCGCACTCGTCAGGCCAAGACACTATCTCTCAGCCTTTCCTCTGGGTCCCCTCCCAGTTCTATATGGACTGAGGAGGAGGAGGGAGCCTCAGCTTCTAGTAGTCTAGCTGTGGCCGAGGCTCCTCCCGTGGTGCAGGAGGCCCAGTCCATTCCCTTGGGCGGGCGGGAGGCACCGCCGTGCAATTATCCCTCAGGGGTGAGGCTCCCCAGTGTCAGACCTGCGGTTTGCAAGGTCCGGGTCAGCACCGTCCTCGACACCGTCGGGATGGTGCTGTTTCGGGCCTCGGAGCCGTTCGCACCGCTGTGAGCCCTGGAGGAGTCGTCATCAGCGCCAGTCCATCACTCAGTGCCGTGGCTGCTGTCAACGCCGTTCACAGCGCCGATACTGCTAGTGGCACTGTGGGGGGCTCTGTGGCATTGTCCTTTCTTCTCTTCACCTCGGCTGTTCATGGCGTTGAGGTTGAGTGCAGCGCCCTGTCCAGTTCTGGAGCCGTCCGTGATGCGAACATGGGCACGGCACTGTGGGGGGTTCAGATGGTGCTGTTGGAGCTGGTTGGCACCGTGGGGGGTTCTGATTTTGGCACCATCCGTGGTGCCAAAAGCGCTGTCGGAGCTGTCGTCGGTGACATCTCTGCCCTCAGTGCAGCTTGCGGTGCCATGGGGCGTGACGGCCCCGTGGCAGGTTCCGACTCCGCGGCTGCTGTTTGTGCTGGGGCCGTGTCCTCTTCGGCTGCTGTTCGCGGTGCTGCAGAGGGCACTGGCACCGGCTCAGGCGCAGTCTCCATTTCTGGCACCCTGTTTGGTAGGGATGGCGAAAGATGCCCACCTACTGTTTGACACAGGGCCTCGGTCTCCACCTCTTCAGAGGCAGAGTCGGATTCTAAGTCAGACGGGCAGTCTGGCTCCTTAGAGCTAGCTGCTAGTGTGGGCAGCCTTGTGATGTCTTCGACAGACCAGAGTCAGCCCTCCTTTGAGGAGCGGCCGGCGACTTCCGAGGCTGGGGTCAGGGGCGCTGACCAGTGGGCAGTGGTGCATGCCACCATTGCACTGCTGTCAGGCCTTGGAGGGTTTGCTGACCCCTCAGCAGTGGTACCCCCTCATGTGGTGTGCCTGGATCACCCAACTTTGGGGACGATCAGAGCACCTACGAGAGGGGAGGGTACTGTGCCTTGGATAGCTCCTTCAGGTGCTGACCAGGGCTGTCAGTTACCTAGGCTAGTCATCTCGTGGAGGGGGGCACTCTCGGATTCCGAGGGGTCGAGGGGCATGGGGTCTGCATGGAGGCCTTTTTCAGGGGCCTATCCGGGCTCTGGAAGAAGCCGCAGTGCGGATCTCCACTCTTCTTCTTCGCTTTCTTTGAGAGAGCCCCGTTCTTTTGAGGTAGGGGACCATCCTTCTGGACCTGTACGGCCCCGGTTGCCTCATGGGGGGATTCTTCCAGGTGCAGCCAAGGCAGTTCCGAAATGGTTGTTCAGCTGTCAGCTGTGGAGTTTTCCGGAGCACCTTCATCTTCTGGGCGCGCTTGGTCCGCTCCCTAGCTCAGGTGGAGGTGAGCCGACTTATTTTCTCTTCTCGGCTCTGTCCCCATCCCTCTGCCACACTCTCCTGCGCTCCCAGGCATCCTTGGTCCTAGTGGGCTTCTCTCCTGGGAGCAGTTTAAAACCATGGCTGCTCGCTTTCCTGCTTACATCAGGGCAGTGGACAGACAGGTTTTTCAACCTCCCCCCGAGCAGCCACCCTCTGAACAGTTAAGGTCCTCTAACTCTTCAACCCCCTCTTCTGGGGGAGAGGAGCATTCTGTCCATATCTCCCCAGCTGCTGATCTCACGGAGTATCAGCGATTCCTCGTGAGGATGTTGGAGGACCTGCATCTCTCTCCTGCCACTCAGAGCAATCTGGAGCACTCGGTGCATGCCTTTTTGGTCGACTTCAGTAAGGGCACCCTTGTGGTGCCCTCCCCGGCTTTCTCCCTTTAGGGAGGCATTGTTGCATTCCTGGCAGAGACCCTTTTTCGGAGTTCCCACCCTAGGGATCTCTGCCAGCGGTGTCGCCCAGGTCTCAGGTTCCATGCCTCATCCTCAGTCAGGATTGATGCAGCTGGACACTCCCGATGGGCTTTGCGCCCTTCACCGTGACAAGCACCCAGATCAAGACTCCTCAGATTTTGACTTCTGGGGTAGGAGGACTTTCTACTCGGCATGGTTGCTGCTTTCTATTTCCGCACATCAGGCCCACTATGTAGCCTATGACAAGTTTTTGTGGTCCAGGCTAGGTCAGCTCCTAGCCTCATTGCCTGACATGGAGCAAACCAGACAAGCCATCGCGCTCTCTGCACGTGGCCTGGAGCTAGCAAGGCACCAAGCGAGGGCATCTTATGACGCCAGTGAGGTAGCTACCATGGTTGTAGGGACAGCGGTCTGCACTAGACGGATGGCATGGCTGCGTCTTTCCCGCGCACCAGAGGACCTACCTCTTTTCCCGCAGGGTGAGACGGCATCTGTCAGGGCAACTTCCTTCCCCTCCGGGGGGTCCCTGTCTCACTCTCCCCACTCTTGGGCCTCTCCAGGCCCAGAGAGTTCTCCCTCTTAGTGTGTCACCCACTGAGGCTAAGGGACTCTGTCCTTTAGGTTTTAAAAGCCCCTTTGGGGGAGGCTCGGCACTCACCCATATGTGATGAATGGTGAAGATTGACACAGATAAGATATAAAATTACCTACCAGTTATGATCTTTCTGTGTATCTTCACCATTCATCATAATCCCACCTGCCATCCCCCTGGGGCCTCAGTCTCTGGATTCCCCCTCTCTCTGTGCCTTTCCTTGCCCCCCCTTCCCTGTCTCTGTTGGGGGGGGTAATCTGGGACACATGGTGGGATGGTATATCTGGGGGGGAGAGTGGTCAGGATGGGGTAGCACTCCCTCTCTAGTGCTCTGGCTCCACTCCTGTGGAGTGGGAGGGGGCGGTTGCCCTCCATCCTCGCCTCCTTCTTTTCCTCTTCAAGCCTCAGTTTACTTGTCCACTGGACATGTTTTAAAGTTGATTTATCCCTACTAAAAATTTCTCTTTTCATGTGAGAGGGGGCAGAACCTCTGTTCCCTGTCTCCTTTAGAAGATCCGTTTTCTGTCATGAAGGAGTTTCTTTTGCCAGTGATTCTGTGCCTTGAATTCTGGTGATTAAGCCTCTTGGCTACTCTTTGCAGTTCCTATACAATCTAGAGACAGGGCAGAGTTCAGCATGTTACTGGTGTTTTTCCCCTCTTTCATGCTAAACTTTTATGTTTCAATAATTCCCTATCCCTCCTAATTCCGCCCTTTTCTGTTTCCAGAGATTGGGGCCCCCTTCCCAGTCTCCCTAGCATCTCGATTTTTCTTCCTGCTCTGTCCTTTCAGTCATTTATTTCTCCTTTTGGTTTTTATATCTTTTCCTTTTTCTGTCCCTTGGACTTTCTTGTCCCACCCTCCCACTCTTTTTACCTCACTTCTCCAGCGACTCGGAACTGGCAGGCAGGCAGAGTCGACAGCACATAACGGCCAACCCGTGAGCACCATGCAGAACGTCGGCCTCGAGGGCGGTGCTGAGAGCACATCGGCTCCACCTACCAAAAAAAAAAAGCTCCCAGGGGTCCTGACATCCGGCCGAGTACCCATATGTGATGAATGGTGAAGATACACAGAAAGATCATAATTACGGTATGTACATAATTTTCATTTTTGCCATCACTAGCATGAAGAATGGCTTTTGAACCCCCCACTTGAGTTTTATTAGCAAAGGCTGACCATATTGTTTAAAGGGACACTGTCAGCCCTTTTTGCATCATAGTATTTCTAGCTGAAAACCCACATTTTATGATTGATAACCTTCTCTAATATTCATTGAAGACATTGATTGCTTCATCTGCCTCCTTTCTTAGTAGAACTGAAATGCATGCTAATAGTGCAATTACACCCAACCTTGTTTTGTTTCAAATCCTTGGTCTACCCTTATTGCATACTTCCTGACTATTAAGAATGCCCTCTGAACAGTGCAGCCACTCATGATGCAATAGTCTCCTCTCCTCCCACTGCATCATGAGTAGATAGACTGTGTTAGGGATGTTCCCACGTCCAGGAAAGATATAGTGGAGGTTTTTTTTTAATTCTATTTCTACTCCCCCCCCCCCTCGAGGAACTCCCTCCAGCATCCCCAACTTCTGGGCTCTATCTCCCACCTGAGATGCTGCTTTCATATCCTCGCTCTGTCTCAACACGGCCCCTGGATCAGAACCCCCCCCCCCGGGGGGGGGCTACCCTATCCGCCCAGGGCACTCTGTCTGTAGTGTTGAGTGCCAGGCAGGAGCAAGTGGGTATGAAGAGGAGAGCGCCTGATGTTGGGAGAGTGTGGTCCGGGGCTGAGGTACTTGCACCCACAGGATCACCGCTGCGGCCAATCCCCTGGTTGCTGGATCACGGACTTGCTGTGCTCCCAGCCACTGCCAGGAGCCACCAGAGTCCGGGATCAGAACCCCCTCTGTCCCAGGACAAGAGGGCAATCCTCTAGGCACTCAATCCTGTTCTTCCCTGCTGACCCCCAGTGGCCCGGGGCTTCGCATCCTGAACCCGGTTCGCGGCATGGCCGCAGTGTGGCATCCAGCACCTCAGCCCTCAGTGCCACAGACATTGGCCAGATGAGTGGAAGTTAATAAAGAAATATAAACAAACACATTTTTGTGTAGTAACACTAGTATGGTGGACAATCTGTCTACTACTTTTAAAAAGAAAAAAGGAACCAGAATCAAACTACAAATCACCTCAGCAAATTCTACAGAATGTGAGCAATCATTACATGTGTGTTTTAACCTATGGACAATTTGAGGCCTAAGGGGATTGACAGTGTCCCTTTAAGGTTTTTTATTCTTTATTCAGTGTTTGCAGCAGTGTAATATCTTATGCTGGCTTAGTTTTAGAGAATTTCAGCTATTCTTATTAAGCAAACATAATTCTGTATTCACAGAAATTACATATAAAGAGGTAAGGTTATGCAAACCGGCAAACAATGCTGTACAGTACAGGAAAGAAAAGCAACATATGTTACAAAATGTTCTTGCTACTGCAAGATCCCTAAATATAGGTCATAAATCATCTATTTCCTTCAGTTACTAAATTGATATTTGTATGCTGTTAGAATTCCATGAGGAGCTCAATCTGTGCAAAGATGAAGTGGAAGATGTGGGGGCATTGGCTCACCAGGTTCTGGAAGAAAGGCACGTCAACAGCAGGATGGGAAGTCAAGCCACACAGCTGAATGCACGATACCAGGCCCTTCTTCTACATGTTCTGGTATGTACAGTGAATCACTTTCTGCATGCAAATATGTTTGGCAAAAAGGCTCACACTCAGTGTTTTTGCACAATATGAATTACCCATTTTAGTATCATGAAATGTTCATTTGTTACAGCTGTGGGTACAGTATTCCAGACTTACTTTGTAATCCAACTAAACATTAGGGTTCTGTGGCCTACTGAAAGCACTTAAGACCAGTCAATGTGTTACTGCAGTAGATGAGCCACAACTCATGATCTGAAGGCAGTATGTGGTTACATTAGAATGTGTGAAACAGACAAAAAACAAGGACACAAATCCCTGGAAAATGAGCTTTTTGGTGAGAATAAATATTTTCTAAACATGGGACACCCTGTTGTTACCAAGGACACCCCGAAAACAAGTTATTGTATCTCATGGGACCATCTCTTCAGTGGTTTGATGTAAACTTCAAGTCAGTAAATACCCTTGTATTCTAATTGTACACGATTATCTGTGATGATGCAGTGTGGGTGAGAAAGAAGGAAGTGACTGTATGAGCCTTAAAGTAGCCATTTTGTCCTGTACAGTAGCACAGCTGGTCAGAGCACTTAGGTGGAATTCAGAGGGGCCTGGCTTCAGTGATGAGCTCAGTTATGTTATTTCTTGCCTCAAAATCAAAATAATATATTTCCTGGCCTTGTAGTGGGTTAGCACCATACAAGAAAATACATTATTTCATGGACAGTCATTAAAAGCGATAAGTAGCCATATAGCACAGACCGCAGTGAGAGAATGAGGAAGTTTGGACATAATGAAAGAAGCATCCCTGACAATCAGGTACAGTTAAGAGGCTTATGTTCCTTTATTTTTAAGTACTATTCTGCTGCCTGTTGGGACATGCCTCTCTTCCACTTCCAAAATACCCAACTTGCTATACTGTGCGGGTTTGCCCCATATGTGCATAGGTATTTAGAAACAGAAGTTAAACGGCAAAATCATATATGCATGGAATGTATAACATCAGATGGCATACTCATTTTGTGTGCCATAAATTTATGAATTGTGTCACGATTGTGTGACTTGTTTTGCCATTTTGTTACAGACGTTCTTTGGCACCTTTAGTACCACTGGTGCCTTAATGTTATAGTTTCTGACAATGGCAATATAGTTATTCCATTTATTTATTTGTAATTTTTTTTTACCAGGAAAGGCATCGGTCTGAGCACTGAGCCCTGTGGAACCCCACTTGTGACCTTCCTGGTGATAGAAGATCACCTTCCACTAACACGATCTAGGTCCTGCCCCTCAGCCAGTTTTCTACCCACCCAGTCAACTTCTCACCCACCCCTAGATCCGCCAACTAACTGATCAACCTCTTGTGGGGTACAGAGTCAAAAACTTCACTGAAGTCCAGGTACAGGATGCCCACCTCTTAGCCACTGTCCACTGCTTTAGTGACCCAGTCAAAGAAGTCAATCAGATTTGTTTGACATGACCTCCCTCCGATCAACTCATGTTGCATCTAATCCTGGAGACCATTCTCATCCAGATACTCTGCTGTCCTTTTCTTAAGTATGGTCTCCATGAGCTTGCACATGACTGAGGTCAGACTGACTGGTCTGTAGTTCCCTGAGTCGTCCCTAGGACTGCTGTTATGGAGGGGCACTGCATGTGCCATTCTCCAGTCCTGCAGTACCATATCCAACTCCAGGGAACTTTTGAACAGGCCTGCCAAGGGAAGGGATTTTCAAGCTCCTCCACCAGTTCCCTCAGCACCCTTGGGTTTATGCCGTATGGGCATGGTGATTTATCTATCTTCAATGCTAGCAATCCTGTCCTCATCCTACCCACCTCTGTTAAACCATTCTTGCACCAAAGATCGAATAGGCTTGGCATGACTACTTTTGTGCAGTTTTTCTCTGATGGGGTTTGTGTGACCTTAAGAACAGATAGGATCTCCCCCATACTGATCATTACCAGTTCTTACAAGTGAGACATTATGTCTTATCTGGGGAGGGTAAACTTCATTTTACTAGGGATCTAACAGCATTAGAGGACTGCTTTTACTGGACAATCCGTTTGAAAGATAAACAACAGTCCATTTGTGTAATGTATAAAGTTCAGCAACAAGCGCACCGCCGTTCTTTGGCTAAGATTAAATTAAAATGAGAACAAAAATTGGGCAAAATTATTCCAGAGGATAGCTGGAATGTAACCTTATAAAGGGGATGAAAAGTTACATCCTCCCCTCAATGGCAGGAATAGAGATGGAAAATCTCAGTTCAGTTCTTCCATACCCCATCTATTACCGCCCACTTTGGGCTGGGGCAGTCAAATTTATGTTGGCATGGGTGTCAGGGTAGAAGTGCACATTATCATGTGTTCTGGAGTTGCCCCCACCTTCAGGGTTTCTGGCAGGTAGTACAGGCAGTGTTAAAATAAATATAGGACTTTCTGGTACCTTTTACCTATGAAGCATTGGTTCTGGGGCTACCTACACCCCCACCTAAAGAAGTAGCAGCAAAGGGAGTTGCTACGTATTTTATGCCATCTGGCAGTGAAATGTATTACCCCAATGATTCTGACTCTTGGAGAGTAGATAGGAAAAATTCAGCATGTGGCAGCTATGAAATAAATCACAGCCAATCTGAGGTTGACTAGGGAGAAGTATCTCGCCAAGTGGGGAGAATGGTTTGCCTGTGGGGCGCTATTATAGACTAGGATCTAGAAGGCTATGGCTGGAATAGGATGTTCCCCTTCCTCTCTCCTGTGCTCCCCCTTTAGGAGTTCTTTTTTTATGTATCAAAAAAAAATTCTAATTCTTAACAGTTATGTTTGGTTGCCAAGATCCAGATGGTTATGCCATTCATATATTGCAATACATGGTACTTCGTGCATACTATGGCACTTCATTAAGTAGTAGTAGTAGTAAAAATATTTATTTTTAGACAGGATATCACTTTAGGTCCAAGAACCTATTTCCAGAGTAGTCCTGTTTAACTTTCATTCAAGTTACAAAGACATTATAACAAATATCATACAAAAATCCTAAAGCTTCCTAACATAGCCATACTTACAGTAATATCGGCATTACAGTTCATTAATAATATCTTATATAATGACATAGTACATAAATTATGGTACTCAATATATTCACATTGAAGTAAAAAAGAAAAAAACAGACATGCCACCCCTTATTATGAGAATACTAATAACAAGCACGTTCCAAAGTATAACTTTCATCTAATCTGGATTTAAATAGAGACAGTTTTGTGAGGTTTCTTATCTGAGGAGAGATCCCATTCCATATTTTTGCAGCCTGAACTTGTAGTGTCATATTCCCATATCTGGAATTTATTTTTGGAAAGTTTAAACCTTTATGTTTTACCTCCCTTAGTGCATATTTATTAGTTTCACAACCAAATTAAATGTCCATATTTCTTTTTATCAAACCCTTGTTAACCTTAAAGATAAAGATGGAAAATTATCTTTTATATCAGATTGTTAAACTATCCCATTTTAGTTCTTTATACATGAGACAATGATGAGTTTTGAAATTAAATTTCAGAGTGAACCTGGCCAGTCGATTGTATGTTTTAATTAATTTATCCAAATGTTTTTGTTCAGCAAAATTGTACACTAAATTTCCATATTCCAGCACAGACATTATTAATTGCATAGCAATTTTTTTCCATAACTGAATATTTAGCATTTGAGAGGACCTTCATAGTGCCCCAATTCTGTTATTAACCTTCTTAGTTATATTGTCTATATAATCAGAGAATGTTAAGGAACTATCTATTATTACTCCCAAGTATTTGTATTGTTTTATAGTTGTTAATTGTTTCCCACCTCTCATTAAAATTTCCTTGCCAATTATTGTTTTGTTGTTAACCTTATTTGTTTCCTACTAAAATATATAACCTGTGTTTTCTTTTCACTTAATACTAATTTGGAAGCTAGGAAACCAGCCCTGGAGAATATCAAAATCAGTTTGTAGCTTAACCAACATTTCCTCATGAGTTTTTGCTGATGCTAGTAATACAGTATCATCTGCATATAATCGTATATGTATATTATTTATTTCTAATGGCAAAGTCGTTCACATATACCAAGAACAAAAGTGGCCCCAGGATTGATCCTTGGGGCACACCTCTTGCTGATTTATCTATATCAGATAGTTGACTGTCTATTTCAACTTGTTTCCTATCACCCAAGTAGGACTCAAACCATTTAATGTCCTAGATGTGATCCCGGTCCTCTCCATCCTCTCACATAGCAATTGATGATCCACTAAATCGAAGGCTTTGGACAGGTCGACGAACACCACTCCCGCGGACTCCCCCCCTATCCAAGGCAGTAGTCAACTTGTCAACAAAGTCCACAAGCGTGGTGCCCGTTGAGTACCCTATCCTGAATCCATGCTGAAATTTTGTAAGTTTAGAATGCTTTTCCAGGTATTCATGCAATTGATTATACACCATTCACTCCATTAATTTAGAGAGGATGGGGAGGGCCGCAGTCAGCCTGTAGTTAGAGGGGTAATTCAAATTTCCACCCTTAAAAATAGGTACTATTTTTACAACCTTCCAGATTTCTGGGAATGTGCTCTCTAGTAAGCTTTGGTTAAGTAAATATTTTATTATCAGTGTCAATAAATCTACCGCATCTTTGATAAATTTTGATTTGATTTTTATCAAAGCTGCATGATTTCCCAGTATTCATTTTTTTAATTTCACCCCTTACTTCCTTTGTAGTGATTTTTCTAAAATAAAAATGAGGAAAACATTCCATATTATCCTCAGTTTTATGGAAGTCTTTTTGGGTGTTGACTGGAATGTCTATGTCTGGTAAAGTAATAAAATAGTGGTTCAATACCTGTGCTCTAGTTTTGTTATCTAATGATTCACCGCTGTCGTTTAACACTTTTATTGACTGTTTAATTCTTAGTGGATTGTCCAAATCTTTTATTATATCCCAATATTGCTTTGGGTCTGTCACTGTTCCAATTTAATTGTTATAGAATCTTTTCCTAGCCTGTTTAATTAATTGTTGACATTCATTTTGCTTTGTTTCATAATCACTCCAGTCAGCCCTATTTTTTGTTTTATGGGCTTTTTTCCAAGCATTGACCCTAATATGTATCTTTTTCTTTAGAAATTCACTTACCCAAGGGAGATGTTTTTTCTGTAATTTATTTTTTTGAAAGGGTGCATGCCTGTTACATACTCTCAAAAGGTCCTTGTATTCTTCAACCCCAAGTTTATATAGGAATAAGGTTCAGCCTTTCCCATTTTCGTTCCTAAATCCTCAACAAAATGTTCTGGGTGATAATTTGTAAGATCTCTCTTGATCATAGTCTTCTCTTGTTTCCTAATTATGTGGTTTGTATCATTGTACTAATGCGGATAATGATTACCTAAATTAGGGGTTGGACTTGACACCTTTGATGTGAAGTCCTTTGACAGAAATACCAGATCAAGGATACTACCCTGGCTATTTATCTCACTTTTCCTTGTAACTTCGTTCACTACCTGTCTAACATTTAACATTTAAAAACATTAAGCAGGGGAGTTGTATTGAATTTTATGGATACCACTGTATAAAATTCGATAACTAAGATATTTTACGAATATGCGAAAAGAACCAGCAGAAGAAGACCACCCGATCTATTGCATCTTCTCAGTAAGTAATGTAGGGTCTGGCCTTACAATTTACACCAATGACCCTGCCCACCCAACTGTCCCTACCTCTCCCCCCTCTTCTCCCCTTTCTTGGTCCTAAAGGTTCCCTTTACGCTTGTCCCAGGTTTTCTTGAATGTTCCCACCATCCTTGCTGATACCACCTCCTCTGGTAGCTCATTCCAGGTGGACACAACCCTCTCCATTTAGAAATGCTTCCTTACATACCTTCTGAATTCCCTCTCCCCCATCAGTTTTAGGCTGTGCCCCCTAGTGGTGCTGTTGTCACTAATTTTAAAGAGACCCTCCCTTCTCACCCTGTTAATTTCCTTCATGCACTTGAAGGTCTCTATCATATCACCCCCTTCCTCCTTTCGTCCAGGGAGTACATCCCCAGGGCTCCCAGCCTCTCCTTACAGGACCTATCCTGTAACCCCTTGATCATCTTGGTTGCTCACCTCTGGACACCCTCCCGCATGCTGATGTCCTTCTTAAGGTAAGGATGCCAGTACCTCACTCTGTATTCTAAATGTGTCTCACCAATGACTTGTACAGTGGTATAATAACCTTGCTCCGCCTACTACTAAATCCCCTTGCAATACACCCCAGCATCCTGTTAGCCTTTGCCACTACCTTTTTACACTGAGAGGTGTGTTTCAGGTCACTTGTAGTCACTACCTCTAGATCCTTTTCCTATTCGTAAGCAGTTACCTGAGCCCCTCCTATGCAATACTCTATCCTAGGGTTCTTGGCCCCTATGTGCATCACTTTGCACTTTCTGGCACTGAA
The DNA here is from genome assembly GCA_016271365.2 of Neoceratodus forsteri. Lineage (NCBI taxonomy): Eukaryota > Metazoa > Chordata > Ceratodontiformes > Ceratodontidae > Neoceratodus > Neoceratodus forsteri. The sequence continues at coordinate 1,073,526,204 of CM057450.1, forward strand.
ACTAAGTTGCCATATTCCTTACCATCTCTCTAGTCTGACGAGGTCCTCCCCTCAGGTCTTGTATCCCCTCCTGTAATGCCTTCCCTGATGACACTTTTGAAGACATTGAACAGCTCAGGCCCCAACACTGATCCCTGTGGGACCCCGCTGGTGACCTTCTTGGTGCTGAAGAACTCACCCCCAACTATTACTCTCTGGGTTCTACCACTCATCCAGTTTTCAACCCTTCTTACCATATTCTCCCCCACCCCTAGATCCCTCAGCTTCAATATCAACCTTTTGTGTGGTACAGAATCAAAGGCCTTGCTAAAGTCCAGGTATATGATGTCCACTGCCTGGCCTTTGTCCACTGCCCTCATGACTCAATTGAAGAACTCAATCAGGTTCATTTGACATGATCTGCTGCCATAAACCCATGCTGTCTTTCATACTGTAGACCATTTTCCTCTATGTACCCCACCATCCTTTCCTTTAGTATGGTCTCCATGAGTTTACATACTATCGAGTCAGACTGACCAGCTCCATCCCATAGTTACCTGGGTCATAATGATGACAAAGAAGCTAGCAGGAGAAGGCCATTTGTTCTATCTAGTCTGCTCATATTGCAGGGTCCACAGCTGGCTACTGTCCCTGCCCTCCCTCCCCACACCTCCCATCCTCCCTACCCATGATCTTTACCTTCTCCCTGTGCCTAGCCCAGCCTCTCTTAAAGCTGCCCACTGTCTTTAATGAGATCACCTCTTCCGGCAGTGCATTCCAAGTGTCCACCACCCTCTCTGTGATGAAGTGCTTCCTGACCTCCCTCCCAAACCTCCCTCCCTCCAGCTTAAGACTGTGCCCCCTTGTGTTATGGTTGCCACTCCTTGGGTCCAGTCTTGTGGAGTGGCACCACATGTGCCATTCTGCACTCCAGTGGCACCACTCCTGACTCCAGAGACCTATTGAGGAGAACAGCCAACAGGCCCGCCAGATCTTCCACTAACTCTTTCAGCACCCTGGGGTGTATTTCATCTGGCCTTGGGAGTTTGTCCAACCTCAAGGCCATCAGCCCTCCCTCACTCTTTCTATCCCGATTACCCCTATGGCTTCCCCCCATTTCCTCCCTCCTTCTCCCTGCCCATGGCACCAGTCATCTTTTTCCTTTGTAAAGACGGTGCAGAAGTATTTGTTTAATACCTCTGCTTTGCTCCTGTCTTCATCAACCCAACCATCCCCCTTCCTCAGCTTAACAATACCATCCTTTTTATCCCTCCTTTCGCTTATGTAGCGAAAAAAGGTATTTTCCCTATTCTTTATTCCTTCAGCTATTTGGAGCTCTTTCTGTGCCTTTGCCTGCTGCACCTCCTTTCTTGCCGCCTTAGCTAGCCTCCGGCATTCTTCCTCATCCTCTTCCTTTGCCATTCTTTTGAATCTTCTATAGGCTGCTTGCTCTCTTTTCCTTTATCACTCTCGCCACCTCCCCGTTAAACCAGCTTGGTGGTCTGGGTTTCGATTTCTTCCCCCTCATTTCTGAAGCCTTATGATGTTTATGCATATGTCCTGTATGTGTTGTATCAATGTAGTGTTTTGTAATGGTTTTTCAATAAATGAAAGTTTCCTCCCCAGACACAAAAATAAATAAACCATCCATGCACCCCCCTTTCTCCTCTCATTCCCCCTAATTTTTCAGTCCATCTCTTTCTCTGGTTAAAGGAACAGAAATATTCATTCAGTACCTGCCTTTGTCCCTGTTCTCCTCCACTCACCAATCCCATTTTCTGAGTATAATGGACCCATCCTTCTTGTCCCATTTCTCACTAATATAGTGGAAAAGCACCCCCTTCTTAATTCCTCAGCTATCTGCAGTTTCTTCTGGGCTTTTACCCACCAGATTACCTTACCTACTATGCTAGCCATCTTCAGGTAGTCCACTCTGTCTCACCTTTCTTTGGAGTTCTCCTGAATCTCTTGCAGGCTGACTTCTTGTCGCTTACTGCCTGGGTCACATCATTGTTAAACCAGCTGGGTGCTAGTTCTTTCTTTTAAGCCTAATATACTCCCTTGTTGTAACCATTATTCCATCTTTGATGATGGACAGCCTTTGGTTCACCCTCATATCCACTTCGGATGCTTGCAGGGTGACTCCTTAGTGTCCATCTTTCTGAATCCACCTTCTAAGATCCAGGACTTTTGTCTTAGTGGGGGCCTTTTTTCTGTCCATGTCCAACCAGAACCACACTGTGCGATGGTAACTTCCACCCAGGGGCTCCTTGACCTTTATATCCTGGATGTGGGCATGGACTTTATATCCTGGACATGGTCCCCATATAAGCTGCACAGAAGGGAGAGGGGAATGTGGAAAGGGGGGATAGCAGTATATGTAAAAGAAGGAATACTATGTACAAGGTAGGAGTCTGAAGAGGGGAAGGCAGAGGTGCTGGGGGTGCAGCTGCAGTCCACTAGGGGAAAGAAGGTAAGACGTGGGGTGGTTTACAGACTGCCTAACCAGGAGGAGGAAAGATACAGAGAATTGGGGTCCATAAAAAGGGTGGCTGTGGTGATGGGGGAGGTGGTAATTGTGGGGACTTTAATCTGCTTAAGATGGATTGTATCCCTACCATAACCTGCACCAAGAGTCAGGCAATCCTGGGTGTAGTGCAGACTGGATTTCTGATCAAGGGTGTCATGGTACCCACTAGGAAGGGAACAGTTCTTGAGCTGGTGCTGCCGAATGGGGACCACGTCCAGGATATCCAGACTGAGGAGACTTTGTGTGGGAGTGACCACTGCATGGTATGGTTCAGGTTGGACATGGAGAAGGAGAAGGTACCTACGAAGACCAAGGTCCTAGACTTCAAAATGGTGAACTTTAGAAAGATGGAGGACCTGCTAATAGGTCAGCTGGTTGACATCAGCATAGGGATAGGGGTAGATCAGAAGTGGTCCATTATTTTATTTTATTTTATTTTTGTTATCGGTCCCTGAAGGCTCAGCCCTGCTCTCCTGATCCCCGACAGCCCCTGGGACTTCCTGGGGTGATAATCCTCCCAAGCACCTGCCCCTCCCCAAGACTGGGCCGCTGAGCAATGCGCCCCTGGCAGAATACTGAAACAGATTCCTGGTGGACCCCTTACCAGTGTGCTCCCTGGCTGGCCCCCAGGGTGGGGCCTGGGTTCAGGTGAGTCAACTGAACACTGAACTCAGTCACCAGCTGAGTGCCATGGGCAGGCGAGACTGGACCGTGGAGAGGGTGTCATACATGGGGATGGCATTTTTGGATGCTTATCTCCATATGGGAGGCATGGCATGCAATGACATAATGGCATCAAAGTGCCAGTGTCCAGCATGTCTCCCCACCAATTAGGCATTGGCAGCAGCTTCCGTGGCCTCTGGCAGAAGGTCAGGCACGTGCTGAAGACTCACCCACACTCCCTCCAGAGGAGGAGAGCAGTCCAGCAGATGCTCAGTCCTCCTCCCTGGCCGGCCACTGACTCCTTGGGTCTTTCCAGAACCCAGGGCATCGGCACTGTAAGTGGAAAACCTACCTCTGCACTGGCGTGCCGGCAGAGAAGTGGTCCATTATTAGGATGGAATAATGGCAGCCACAAAGGAGTGTATAAAGCTAAAGAAGAACAACTCAAGGGTGAAATCACCTAGCTGGTTTAGCTGTGAGGTGGCCAAGGCAGTCAGGGACAAGAGCACCATCTACAGGAAGTTCCAGAGGACCCAGAGGAAGGAGGACAGGGAGCTATACCAGAGAAAAACTAGAGGGGCAGGGAAAGTAGTCAGGCTGGCCAAAGTCAAGAAAAAAAACTGCAGCAAGCAGAAGAGATTAAACAAGCATTTGTCAATACTGAATGTTGCTTGCTTGTGTGCTGTGTAGGTATTTGGAAGTCAGTGGAGTGCAAATATTGAAAATTTGCAAACTTCGACGTCATGTAGGAATTGCGTAATGCACACTCATAAAAAAATAATTTTTAGGAAGTTTTTAATTTTCAACATAGCCATTTTAAGACCTCTGCTCATGAATAGTGTCACTGTGATTTTCTTAATGTGTTCCATACAGTGATTTCGCACACCGACTGCGCCATTGTGCGCTACATGGGCGGAAACACGTTTTGTGTGAGATTTGAAAAATGACAGCTATACTGCTGATAAGGAGGTGTGGTAAAATGACAATGTTGAAAATCTGGAGTGAAAATTTTGAAAATTCGCAAACTTATGAGCGTGCATAGGAACTGCGCGACGCAGGCTTGTAAAATAGTAATTTTTAGGATTTTTTTCACCAAATTTTCAACATACCCATTTTAAGACCTCTGCTCATTAACAGTGTCACTGTGATTTTCTTAATGTGACCCATACAGTGATTTCGCACACCGACTGCGCCGTTGTGCACTACATGGGCGGAAACACATTTTGGGTGAGATGTGAAAAAATACAGCTGTACTGCTCATAAGGAGGTGTGGTAAAATGACAATGTTGAAAATCTGGAGTGAAAATATTGAAAATTCGTGGGAACTTATGAGCGTGCATGGAGAACTGCATAACGACGCCTAAATAAAACAGTCATTTTAGGAATTTTTCCACCAAATTTTTAACATAGGCTTTTAGAAAGCCCACCTTATGAACACTGGCAGTGTCGTTTCGTTAATTGGTACAGAAAGGTGATTTGGCGCAGTGACTGCGAAATCACCCTTCGGGCCCGATTAACACCATAACAGTGAGAGCATTCATGAGAAAGGGTCCCAAAAACCCCATGTTGAACATTTGGTGCAAAAATTCCAAAAAAATGCCTGAGATGTGCAGCAAAGTTGAAAAACCTATTTATTACATTATACAGCTTCCGGCGTTTCCTCAGTTAGTGGTCGGCTTTGAAGAGTGCAGATGTGTTCGGTCCACCAAAGATCATGCGCTCGGAGTTCAGAGGTAAGTATGGGGTGAGGGGTGTGTGGGAGGCAGGGTGCGCAGTGGGTGGGCGCGGGTGAGGCAGAGACAGCGAGGGACCATTTTTGTGTTTCAGGGTTTGTTTGTTTTTAAAAAAGGACAATAGCGCGGGACATTTGCCACACTGGGGTGGGCTTCCAGTGTGGCACAAGGGACAACTGTTTGGGGGCGTGGAGCCGATGGGGGATTGGGCACACCATCAGCGATAACATCTGTTGCCACGCTGGGGTGGGCTCCCAGCGTGGCACCCTCTCGGAGGACAGTGGAGCCGGCGGGGGATTGGGCACTCCGTTGGCTTTATGATGTGTAGCCATGCTGGGGTGGGCACCCAGCATGGCACGTCAACTCCGTTTGGAGGCACAGCACAGCCGGCGGGGGGATTGGGCACCCCGTCGGCTATACAGTGTGTGCATGGGGAGGCGAGCAGGCAGTATGCGTGTGTGTGTGTGTGTGTAGGGGAAGCGTGCATGAGCAGGCGATATCTTATCGCTGCTCACTGAAATGTAGCCCCCCTTTCAACTGTACTCCACTGCATTTTCGACTGCTGTCATAGACAGCTCCAGCAGCCATTGGAGAACTGCGGCCGTGCCTGCAAACACACTGACTGAATTGGAAGGGGCTGCCACGCCTCAGAACTCGGATGATGGCGCTATGTTTCTTGCACATGCGTGCAAGCAACATAAAAGAGATAAAATGCCTTTTTAAGTGTATTAGCAAAACAAGAGACAAGAAAGATGTCATAAAACAGCATAAGAAAAGGAAGGGTGGTGGAAGGAAATGGGACAAGGCAGAGGGTAGAACAAGTACTTCTGTTCGATCTTCACAAAGAGAGGTATAGCCTGGTACTGCAGGTGGAGAGGAAGGGGGTGAGGCACAGATGGAAAGATAAGTGAGGACGGAGTAAGGAAAGGCTTTTTGGTCCTCAGAGTAGACAAATCCACATGCCAGATGGCATCCATCCAAAAGTGCTGAGGAACTACTGGAGGAACTTGCAGGCCCCTGGCTGACCTATTCAATAGTTTGACGGAACTGGGGGTTGTACCACAGGACTGGAGAATGGTGCATGTGGTGCCACTCCATAAATGTGGATCCATGGGTGACCTAGGCAACTACAGACTGTTCAGCTGACCTCAGTCGTGTATAAGCTCATGGAGGTCACACTAAAAGAAAGACCAGAAAAACAAAAACCATGTTAGCAAATAAAGATTACTGAGGCAGTAAATGCATAATAGCTGTGGTTTAATCAGAGTACAGTGGCAGGAGAAGTTCAAAACACCAGGGTGTTGGAGCCATTTTTTCCTCTTGTCAACAGTATTCTGATTAAACCACTGTTATTATGCATTTACTGCCTCAGTAATCTTTATTTGCTAGTGAGGTTTTTGTTCTTCTTGTCCTTCTTACATTTTGAGACCACAGCTTGACTCAGCGCTTGTACACTGAGAGTTTCTGTATTGTTTCTTAAAGAAAGACTGATGGGTTTCCTGTAAGATCATGGCCTCCAGAATGAGTGACAATGTGGCATCTTGGCTGGGAGATCCTGCCAGACAAACCTAATCAATTTCTTTGACTGGATCACTAAAACAGTAGGCAAGGCCAAGCAGTTGATATCCTGCACTTGGACTTCAGCAACGCCTGTGGTTTCTTTTTTGAAATTTAATATTCTTTGTTTCAGTTTTCCTCCATCGGTACCATGCAGAACATATGAAGCAGTAGATTGCATACAGTCAGAACAGGACAAGAAACAAGTATTAATCTCTTCAGAAACCCTCCCCACCCCTCCAGAACCAACCCAGCCCCCTCTCATACCCCTTCCCACAACCCAACTACCAACCATTCCTCCCACCCCTCCCATTGAGAGCTAACCTAGAAAAGCCATCAAGATATAAGGAAAGTTTTGTGATTGTGCTAAAAGTAAAAATAATCCAACAAAAGGTAATTGTTTATTCTCTGGAGCTGGAATCCCTGCCCATCATAAGGGCTTAGAGTGAAATAAAGGCAACCAAAGAGGGATAGTAGTACAGGCCCTCACCTGTAGTGATAGGTCATGTCACTCTAACCCAGGGACACTATCCCTGAAAAGGCAGGATCATAGACCATAATGTGTGAAAAGGCATGTGGTTTCTGCAGCATGTAGAAAATGGGCAGACTGGTGGGCCTGGTGGCCTTATCTGCCATCAATTTCTGTGTTTCTAAGGCTTTTGACTCTGTGCTCTATAGGAGATTAGTCAGAAAGCTGGAGGATCGGGGGGTGGAGAGAAACTCACTGGATGGGTAGCTACTTGGCTGAAAAGCAGGATTCAGGTGATGGTAGTGGGGGGACTTTCAGGTTCTAGGGTTGTCACCAGTGGGATCCCACAGGGCTCAGTGCTTGGGCCGATGCTGTTCAAGGTCTTCATTAATGACATTGGAGATGGCACAAAGGCAACATTTGCTTGTTTGCAAATGAGACTAAGATCTGTGGTTGGGTGGATACAGTAGAGGGGATGCAGGCCCTAAAGGAAGATTTGCCCAGGCTTGAGAGGTGGTCCACAATATGGCAACTAGGCTTCAGTTTGAAGAATGTAAAGTCATTTTATTTATTTATTTGAATTCTGGTAACCGGGTAATCAAAATTCAAATAAAGAAATAAAATGACTGTACCATTCTTCAAACAGAACCAGAAGACGGAGTATAGCCTGGAAGGGTTCCTGGTAGCCAAATCTGTGGAGGAAGAGGACCTGAGTGTGTTGATCACTAGTGACCTGAACAGCTCTTCACAATACAGGAAGGCAGCGGCAAAAGTCAACAGAATGTTGGATTGTATTGCCAGGGGGGATGAGCAGCAGGTGGGTGGAAGTCATACTGCCACTATACAGGTAGCAGGTGCGACCTCACTGGGAGTATAGTGTGCAGTACTGGTGACCCTACCTGAAGAAAAACATTAACCTGCTGGAAGTGGTCCAGAATAGGGCAACAAAGATGGTGAAAGGTCAGCAGGGCAGAGCAGGACATATGAGGAAATCCTGTACGTGTACTCCCTGGATGAGAAGGTAGGCATGCCTGAGACCTTTAAGTACCTGAAGGGCATAAACAAGGTGGACAAGGAGAGACTCTTCAGATTTAGTGGAAATATAAACACGATGGGACGTTATCTTAAGCTGAAGGAGAGGGAGGTTCAGAAGAAAGTACAGAAGGCATTTCTTCACAGAAAGGGTGGTTGCAGGGTGGAACGGGCTCCCTGAAGAAGTGGTATCACTAGAAACAGTGGAAGACTTCAAAAAGGGATGGGACAGGGTAAAGGGTAAGGTTAGGGCCAAAGGGGAATGGCCAGAAAGGAGGAGCCATCTGTTGGGGAGGAGGGGGCGAGTCCATAGCTGCTGCTTGGGACTTCGCTATAGAGCGGACTTGATAGACTGCTAGGCCTTATTCTGCTGGCAATTTTCACATGTTTGCATTAACTTTATTGTGTTCCCTTTTGTAACTATGTTTGTGCTCAACCTAAAAAGCTTCCCTCACTCCACCCTGTTTATCCCCTGGATGTATTTAAATGTCCCAGTCATGTTCCTCCTGTTCTCTGTTGAATACATGTTAAGGCCCTTGAGTCTTTCCTCCTAGGGCTTCCCCTGCTGCCCCGTATCACCTTGGTTGCCCTCCTCTGCATAGCTTCCACCCTGCCAATGTTCTTTCTAAGGTGAGGGCTCTAGAATTGCACACAGTACTCAGGGCAGGACCAAACCAGTGACTTGTGCAAGAGAAGTATATCCTCCCTTTTCTGCTTGCTAGCCATCTCTGTGGAATCCATCATCCTATTTGCTCCCCTCACTGCCATTGAATGCTAGGCAGCTACTTTCAGATTGTTCTTAATAATAATAACACCTACAGTAGCTCCCATTCCCTCAATGCACATGCCATGACCTCCCTCCGTCCCCCATCCTCTACCATCTTGTACACGGCTCTGGGTTTTTTGTGTCTGATGTGCAGGACTTTGTACTTTTTGACATTGAATCTCAGCTCCCAAATACTGGACCATGTTTCTAGCCATTCCAGGTCCCTCCTCATGGTCTCCATGCCCTCCATTGTGTTCATTCTATTGCAGATCTTGGTGTAATCTCCAACTAGACAGACTTTTCCTTCTAGTCCCACACCATGTCCCCTGTGAATACATTGAAGAGTATGGGGCACAGTACCAAACCCTGAGGTATTCTCCTTATAACCCCCATCTCCCCTAAGAATACCCATCTAGTACTACAGTTTGGGTTCTGTTTCTCAACCAGTTTTCCACCCCTTGGGTTATTTTGGGTGACAAGGGACACTCTACCCTGTAGCTAAATGTGGCATTATTTATGGTAGGTAACATTAGAAGGCGAGCTATATGGACTTATGTCTACTCTGCTCTATAACAACCTATGATACCTACGGTAACGTTTGGTTGTGCCTAAACGGTGTGCCTCTTTACACCCCAAATTAGCACTGCCAGCAACTGTGCATCTGTCCACTAAGCTCCATTATGAATTCTGCAAACTCTGACGGCTTTTACAGAAATTTTTTCACAAGCAAAACGTGGGTGTCTGTCTTGATGGAAACAGCTTGTCCTCCCCATGTGGTCCTCTTATGATGTCAGCTATGTTACAAAAAGTGTTTGAAAATACAAAAGTAAATGAAAGCTTAAATCACATTTTTATTTTCTTACTTTTATTTACTGTTTTCAAAGGAGCAAATCAGGTTCCTGAAGAAGAAATCAGAAGCATTGAAGAGGTTGAGTCAGGTTTGACCTCTTATGGAGATTGGCAGAGGGCTGCTCAGAAGAACTTTAAAAATGTGTCTGCCAGAGCTAATGTTGTAGACAAACAGGCAACCGAGAACAGGATGAAGAAATTAGAGGTTAGACTATATTTGAAGCTTTGGTCTTAATACTGGAAAAAAATACAGTAATATGTTCTAAATTGTGTATTTGCAAACAGATAGCTGCCAGTGCTTGCTCTTCCAGGGCCCTGTTCTCAGAGAAGGTCTCTCCCATCATTCCTGCATGTCACTTACCCCTGCTGCTGGGTTCCGGCAGGATTCACAACACTGCAGGATCTTCACTGTGTAGTCCGATGGCCACTCTGAAGAAACATAGACACAGCACATGGGGAACAGCAAGCTTCCAGTTGGAAAGTCCTTGCTTTGTCTGTACTGGATCCCACAGGTCAGAGAACTTGCAGTATGCAGCTGAGGGTAGTTATGGGGAATGGCAAGCCAGCTACCCTGTCTGACTGTCAACACGTAACACTACACCATGCACCTTCTTGTTGCTTCTCCCCAGCCACTCATATTGGGGAGCATAATAATTCTTGTGCTATATTACAAACTGATGCTATGTACAGACTATCCCTTTATGTAGTAAAACAGAGTAAAGCTTCCTTTTGTTGTAGGCTCAGCCTAAAGGATACAACTTCTTAAGTAAGTATGGACCTAAATGTTTTGCAGCTAAAACTCATCATTTTTTTAAAAGGACACTCGTGCATATTTTTAGTTTAATTTTGTTTGCTTTACATAAGTACCTCAGGTATACAGGAATGGTGCTTTAGCCATGTCATTTATTTTTTTCCAGTTAATGCTGTTTTTTTTTTATCACATGTATGTATTTCCTTCTTGTAGCCACTGACCTGCTGTGAATCCAGCCACCGCTCCGCTTCCCCTGAATGATCTCGGAGTTACATCCACACACCAGCTAGCATATGCAGCTATACCTAGCTAGCTAGCTCTGATTTCAGTGCACTTGAGACCTGGTTCTCTGACAATCACCTGATTCTAAATACGAAAAAAACAAAAGCTGTGCTTTTCCATAACCCATCCCCCAAACCTACCAAACAGCTCCAGATCAGTGCACAGTCAGGAGACCCCATAGAGATGGTTAGCACTTTTAAATACCTTGGGGTTCACTTAGATGCCTCCTTCTCAGTGGAGCATCATGCAACTCAGCTTACCAAAATGGTAAACCAGAAGCTCGGGTTATTATACCGCCCCCGCCCTCTTTTATCCAACGCCGCCTGTAAAAAGATTATGTCAAAATCCTTTCTCCCTGTTTTGTTCTATGGTGCCCATCTACTACTCTCCACCCAATCCTCTTCTCTTGCATAGGTGCGTCAACTCTATCATAGGACTGGACGTTTTGCCCTTGAAGCGGGCTCCAGAAAACACCACTGTGAGGCCCTGTATTCTCTTCAGTGGCCTACCTGTGTCTCAAGGTTACAGTTTCACACCTTAAGCCTTGTATTCAAACTTACTAAGATCTTTAATCCACCTTGCCTAAGGGGAATTGTTTACAAAAAAGCACCCACATGCACACTTAGATCTACTTCCTTACCTTTATTAGCAATCCAGAAGATGCAACGCCTATCGGGTAAGCGCTCTTTCACCTTCTCAGCTCCCTCTGCTTGGAATTCCCTCCCCCCAACTTACTGTCCTGCCCTACCCTGTCCCACTTCAAAAAAGAGCTTACCTCTTTCCTACTAACCCCCCTTCTCTGCAATTGCTTTCAATAACCCTTATAGTCTCGTTAATGCCTAGTCTATGTTACTCTGATAGATGTATCTTGTAATCCACCCGCTGTCGTTTTCCTGGTATGTATATATTGTATAATATTTGTTATTCTATTTATTTATATATGTTTAATGCCTGATCTGTTTTAAGTTACTTACCTGGCTGCCCACTGTAATACTTTTTGCAGCATTGTTAAATCTCTCTGTATCCGGTATATTATTACTGTATTTATCTATTGTACTGTGTTCATCAGTGTCACCCGGATTGTCACTGAAAAAGGGACTGCATGGTCTCAGTGGACTTACCTGGTTACCAAAATTCTAATAAGTAATAAATAAATATACCTGCAAAAGGGACCCCGCGCCAGGCCAGGAACTAATAATGGCATGTGGCTTGCTGTGGCCCCTTGGTACTCAGAAGCTGTATTATCAAACTGCCACAGTCAATGCTGCCATTTTCCTCCCTGTAACTCTTTCCCCGGTGCAGGCGTGCAATGGCAGTCAGACACTGAGGTGCACACATCCGCTGCCTCCCCTTGCTGCACCTACTCCTGGCAGTAGCTCCCCACTTATCACCAGGGGCTGCTGCAGGGGTGGGAACCCACAACCCTCCCGGGATAGGAGAGCAGTCCTCGGATGCTCAATCCTATCCTCCCCTGCCGACCCTTGACAACATAGAAACATAGAATTTGACAGCAGATAAGGACCGCTTGGCCCACCCAGTCTGCCCATTTCCCTACCTAATGGATAAGCTGCAGATCCTAGTTAACCAGCAGGCTACTTCTTCCTATCCCCACCCCCTAGAATTGCCTTATGACTGTCCCATGCATGCTTGAATTCCACCACTGTTTTGACTCCACAACCTCCTCCGGAAGGCTGTTCCATGCATCCACAACCCTCTCTGTGAAAATATTTCCTTAAATTACCTCTGAGCTGCCCCATCTTCAAATTGTGCCCCTTGTTCTTCATACACTTTTTTGAAAGATGCTACCCTCTTGGACTTTGTTGATTCCCTTGAGGTACTTGAAAGTTTCTATCTTGTCCCTCTATCCTCCTTTCCTCAAGGCTATACATATTAAGCTCCTTAAGTCTCTCTTCATATGTCTTCGGTGCAGACCCTGCACCATTTTAGTGCCCTCCTCTGGACAGCTTCCATCCTGTATATGTCTTTGGAGACTGGGTCTCCAGAACTGCATGCAATACTCCAGATGGGGTCTCACCAGCTGTCTATACAGAGGGATAATAACTTCCTGTTTTCTACCGTGATGTCTCTCCCTATGCATCCCAGTATCCCCAACCCTCCTTGCTGCCCTCTCACATTGCTTGCCCACCTTTAGGTCATCTGATCTGACTACCCCAGGTCCCTTTCCATTTTTGTTGTTGTTAGTATCCCACCCTCCATTGTGTACTCTTCCCCTGGGTTTTTGTTTCCCAGGTGCATTACCTTGCTCTTCTTAGCACTGAATCTAAGCTGCCATACATTTGACCATTCCTCTAACCTTGCCAAGTCCCTTCTCATCCTTTCCACTGCACCTTGTGCATCAACTCTGTTGCAGATCTTTGTGTCATCTGCAAAGAGACATACTTTTCCTTCCAGTCCCTCTGCAATGTTGCTTATAAAGACATTGAAGAGGACTGGTCCTAATACTGAACCCTGTGGTACCCCACTAGTAACTCCCCTTTCTTCAGAGTGGACTCCATTTACTATTACTCTCTGTATCCTATTCTCCAGCCAATTCTTTACCCAGGCTGTCACCTTGGGACCCACTCCCAGGCTGGCTAACTTGTATATTAATCTTTTGTGTGGGACTGTGTCAAATGCCTTGCTAAAGTCTAGGTAGGCCATGTCCACAGCCCCTCCCTGATCTACTACTTTGGTCACCCAGTCAAAGAAATCTATCAGATTCATCTGGCATGACCTTCCGCTGTGAATCCATGCTGCCTAGGGTCCTGTGCCCCGCTTGCCTCTAGGTACTCGACAGTTCTTTCCTTCAGAAGTGATTCCATCATTTTCTCTATCACTGAGGTTAAACTAACAGGTCTATAGTTTCCTGCTTCTGCCTTGCTCCCACTTTTGTGAAGGGGAATCACATCTTCCCTCCTCCAGTCCTCAGGTACAACCCCATCCTCCATGATTTGTTAAAGAGGGTAGTCAGTGGTGTCACTAGTTCTACCCTTAGTTCTTTTAGAATTCTAGGATGAATCCCATCAGGCCCCATTGCTTTGTCCACCTTCAGTTTTAAGAGTTCTTTCAGAACCCTTTATTCTGTAAATGGGCTGGTATCAACTTCTGTATCCAGAGTGTTTCTATTGTTTGTTTTAAGTACCTCCCCCTCTTCATTTGTAAACACTGAGCAAAAATATTTGTTTAGCATCTTTGCCTTTTCACAGTCACCCTCTGCCCACCCACCTCCCCTTTCTTAAGCCTCACTATCCCTCCCTTGGTCTTCCTTCGCTCCCTGATGTACCTATAAAAGGTTTTATCCCCCTTCTTAACTGAGTTGACTATCTTTTCCTCGGTTTGGGCCTTTGCTGTTCTGACTGCCTTCCCAGCTTCCTTTTGCTTTAACTGATACAGTTCTCTGTCCTGCTCCTTCTGTGATTCCTTGTACTTCCTGAATGCTTTCTTTTCTCTTGAACCTTCACTGCCACTTCCTTTGAGAACCATAGTGGTTTCTTACATCATTTTGTTTTGTTTATTTGCTTCACACAAAGGCTTGTTACCTCTGTGATGGCAGTTTTATTATTCCCATTGTTCTTCCACCCTCCTTCCTGCCCATTTGCTAGTGCATTCCTTAGGCACTCACCCATTTTAGCAAAGTCAACCCTCCTAAAGTCCAGTACTTTGCCTTGGTATGGCTTGACTCTATTGCTGTGTTTATTAGAACCATACTGTTCGATGGTCGCTAGTTCCCAGATGGCTACCCACTTCTACATCTGTGATCCTCTCTCCATCTCTTTTGAGAGAACCAGGTCTAAGATTGCCTCTCTCTCTCGAGTGGGTTCCAATACTAGTTGTCTAAGGCATGCCCCTGTAGGGCATCTAGAATAACCCACTCTTTGAAGTAGCTGCTGCAACTGCACTCCAGTTAACATCTGGCATATTCAGATCACCCATCAGCAGTATCTCCCCTTTTTCTGCCATTCTAAGTATACTTTCTATCATTTCCTTGTCCATTTCCTCCCCCTGAGAGGGGGTCTGTATACAACCCCTGTGCAGATTGTGGTGCCATTGCCTGTCTCCAAATTGACCCACAGTGCTTCTTCTCCTCCCTGTTTACCCTTTTGTTCTGTTGCTTTGATTCCTTCCCTTATATAAAGAGCTACTCCTCCTCCTCTTTTACCCTCCCTGTCCCTCCTGTAGATAGTGTATCCTGGTATGTTTATGTCCCAGTCATGGTTTTGTGTGTACCATGTTTCTGTGACTGCCATGATATCCAGATGTTCCTCCTCCATCAAGGCCACTAACTCAGGAAGCTTGTTACCCAGACTACTAGCATTGGTACTCACTGCTCTCCATTTTTTGCTGGCTTTACCTTCTGTTGCAGCATCCCCACTGACCTTTCTACCTCTGTCTTTTTCTCATTTAGTACCCTGTTTTGTAGGAAGAGGCTGGGATTTTCCTGCTGCTTATCAATGCCCCCCGACTAGTTTAAAAGCTTGCCAATGAAGCATTTAAACCAATTGCTCAAAATACTTGTTCCTTCCTGGACAAATGCAGACCATCCTGCAGTATAGGCTGGTGTCCCTCCAGGTGGAACCCCAGTCCCCAATGAAGCCAAACCCTGTGCTCCACATTATTTTTTCAACCATTCAGTAAACTGCATGGTGCAGCACCCTTGCCTCACACATGCCATTGACAGGCAGCACCTCTGAGAAGGATACTGTGTGCTACTTGTCTTAGGCCCCTCCTCAACTCTACAAAGTCCTCCTGCAGTGCTCTAATCTCATGATGAGCCAAATCATTTGTCCCTAGGTGGACAATGATGTCCAGCTCAGACTCCCGTGCAGCTGTTCTCATGATCCTGAGGATGTGCTTCCTGTTCCTCCAAGCCATGGCACCAGGCAGGTACCTTACTTCAGTTTTCCCTGCTCCCCCCCCAGTTCTATCCCTCTAATAATTGAGTCCCCCACCAGGAGCTGCTTCCTTTCCCTGTAGTGTCCTCTGCCTCCTTCCTGTGGGCCTCCTTGTGACAATTGTCCTCAGCCTCCTTAGTCTCCTCTGTGGGTGCATCCATAGGGGAACTATGCTCCCCAGAATGGTGTATGGATTGGGAGTGGAACAACTGACTGGGTGTGCCTCTGTTCACCATCCTCACCCTCCCTGAGCCCACTGTGGTCCAACTGCTGTGCTTTCTTTGCAACCTCTGAGGAGTGGTGGTGGCTCTGGTACTCCCTGGATGGGGGAGGTTCCCTTCCTACTGTTCAGTGTGGCCTGGGGGAAGGTTCTCTTACTACTGTCCAGTGTGGCCTGAAGATGGGCAACTTCCTCCCTCAGGGCAGAGAGTTGTCTGCAAATGGGGCAGCATCACACCCTCCAGAAAGACTCCCGGAAGACTGCTGCCCCACAGCCATTACATTGCACTACGCCCCACATGTTTATCTACTTTTTTTTTTGTGTGTGTGTGATTGGTTTGTTATATAGAAATATATATATATTATACAATGTGTATGCTTATATTGTCAGTGCAGTGTGCTAGAGAGGATATGACAGTGATATGCACCTTGCACTCTTGAGTAAATGATGTCAGAACCGCAAGTATAAAGGAACTATTTCCAGAGGTGGGTGGGGTGAGGGTGGGCAGGGTTGGGCCTAAACTGTGCCCTCACGAAACAATCAGCTAAAAGCTCTGACCCACCGCTGCAATGAGTGCCTTCCTGTCAGCAAGATGCCCTACACAACAATTTGACAGAGAAAATACCCTGCTAATCACAGAAAAATCCAGACATCCAAGTCAGACACAGGTAAACCTCCCCAGCCCCAAAACAGCCTGATGATTTGTGCTTTGAAAGCAGTCGGCCCCAAAATAAGTCAGCTGTGAAAGACAGACACAGTAAACAGTATTCCGTCCCTCAGGGTTAAAACTCTTCCTGCACTGAAAATCTCAACAATTGTAACAAAAGTAAAGCAAGATCCACCTCCCTCCATTGCTTGAAAGACTGTCTTTCCTTATTTCACCTTTCAGTTAGAAGTAGCCTCCACCTGCAGAATATCTGCTACAAACCAAAGACAATTGTAAGGTTCACCTCCCTCTGTTGTGAGCACAAATCGCTTTCTTGCAAATCCTATGTTCAGTATTGCAGCTTCCAGTCAGAGGTAGCTTCACCTGAAGAATATTAGCTGTTCTGATGAGTTTGCTATAAAACACTTGCTTTTAATACTGCTGTTATCAGGTCTGTACGACTCTTCCAAAGCTATTGGCTGATAAGTAGCTGTGATGTAAGCACTTCCTGACACAGTCTGGCCTGGCCTTTTAAGGCGCACACACAGATAAACACAAAAAACAGTTTCCACCCTCTGGGGCACTGTCTGGGTCAAATACACAGCCTGTACCTGCACTTACTTCAGGACTTATAACAAATTCTTAGCCCATGGTTTAAACTCTTGTTGCACTGAAAATCTTAACAATTGTAACAAAAGTAAAGCAAGATCCACCTGCCTCTGTTGCTTGAAAGACTGTCTTTCCTGATAATTCTAAGTTCCTTATTTCACCTTTCAGTTAGAAGTAGCCTCCACCTGCAGAATATCTGCTACAAACCAAAGACAATTGTAAGGTTCACCTCCCTCTGTTGTGAGCACAACTCGCTTTCTTGCAAATCCTATGTTCAGTATTGCAGCTTCCAGCCAGAGGTAGCTTCACCTGAAGAATATTAGCTGTTCAACCTGGGCTCACGTCTGAATCCAAGTTGCCAGCGTGGTGTGAGGTGTGGCGTCCAGCGCCTCAACCCTCAGTGCCACTGGGTCGACCCAGTTAATGCTGTTTTTAACCCTTAGTCTCTGGTCACCCTCCATCTGCATGGCTGCCTGAACCCCATCACTCTGGTCTTGAGGTTGTACCTTAACCTCTGTTTTTCTCCCAGAGGTTAACTCTCTCTGGCAGGGACGACAGAGACTCCCCCAATCTCCACCACAGAACATGTCCAGTGCACAGCAAGCAGTGCCCGAGTAGCCAGGTGCAGGGCCTGCAGGAAGCCAGCATTGTCCAGCCAACCCGTGTATTTCTGCTTTTCTTCCCATTACCCCCAGGATGACTGTGATGAGGGGGCACAAGCACATGCAAGCATTTGGGGTTCAGCACCAGCCGACGTCCTCCTACCCTTGTGCCACACCCAACTGCACAGCCACCTCTGGTCCCCCAGGTGGCAGTACAGCAGTGGAGATGACTGCCTTCCCTTCCTGGAGGAGGAGCACATCCCCTGAGATGCTTAGTCCTCCTTCCCCCCCTGCCGGCCCCCGATGACCCAAGTTCATTCCTCAATCAGGGTTAGCAATGTCACAAGCAGCAGCACTACTGCTATGCTGACGGCCTGGCACACAATAATGTTCGGAAAAAAAAAACATTTTTCTGAATAAATATTTGCATAATTGGGAGTAGGGCACCCAGGAGAAGAAATGCATTCTCAGAACTTGGGAAGTGCATACGGAGCCACAGAAACTTTCTGTTTGTTTGAACTGCTAAGTAAATACTTGAAGGTAAACCCTGCTAATGGCCTTAATCCTCTGTGGGGATGTCGAATCAAATCCAGGACCTACAAATGTTTTAAATTATGGGTGGAAATAGAGTACCCTGATATAATAGCCCTGACTGCACATGGCTAAATGGAAAAATACTAAATGAGGCACTGGAATGCGATGAAGTTAAGTGCTGTCATTTTTGACAGAGCTACCCGTAAAGGGGGTGAGGTTATGCTGGATACTAAGTGTGAATTGGGTCCCACAAAAATGTTGTTTGCTGGTTCAGTAGCAGGCATAGAATGTTGACTAGTGCATGTACATACATCAAATATGATAGACAATACCATTTATTTCTCTCTAAAGGTTAAAGTCAGTGGTTTTGAAGAATTTTCCCAGGTGTTTATGCAACATACTTTAACTAATTCAGTTGATTTTAATGCTGCATGAGGGTGCCCAGGAGGGAAAAAAACTGTTTAAAACACTTCAGTGTAAATCAAATGATTCAAAGTCCAACTCAAAAGGGGAGACTGTGTAGCCCAGTAGTTAATATACTGGGTTTATTATTTATTTAATCCAAAATAGTCTTAGTTTCATCAGAAGTAAGAGCCCCAAAATTAGGAGATCATAATATGTTGTGTTGTGGGGCACCAGTCAAGGGCATCATACGACACCAGTGAGATAGCTTTCAGGTTGATAGGAATAGCAGTCTGCATTGAGCAGATGGTATGGCTTTGCCATTCCTGGTTAGCACCTATGGTCTGGCATGGGGTGCTCAACTTGCCTTTCCAGGGGACTAGTTCCATTTCCTGCAGAGTCAGGCATGAGTTGTTGGGGCACCCTCCTGCTCCTGGGCCATGGGAGCCTTTGCCTGCCCCTGACCAGTCTTGGGTCCCACCTGACCTATAAGGAGTCTCTGCTCTCAGATGGTTCCCTACCCACACACAGAGGGCTGAGGGATATCTTCCCTCACAATGAGCCAACTTCTCCCCTTCTTTGGGGAAAGCTTACTGTTTGGACCCATCAGTGTGAATGAGTGGTGAAGATTGATCCGTGGAAGATGTGAGAAATGTTGATCTTCCAGAATATCTTCAGCATTTATTTGCATGCTCACCCACCATCCCCAGCTCAGGTAAAAGCCAGGACCTGTGGGGAGCTCATCCTGTTGTATCTAATTATACTAGCATCCTTCTTGGCATTCCCATTTGGGAGCTGTTTTTTCCCTTCTCTAAGGGTGAATTTCACTTTCTATTTCATAAAGACAAAATTGGGATGTGAGTCCACATAGTCTCTTCCCAGCAAAAAAAAATTATAAAAATAAAAAAAAAGCCAGCCCAGTGGCACTGAGGGCTGAGGAGCTGGGTGCCTTACCTTGCACTATGCTGGCGACCCATGTTCGGGAATGAGCACAGGCCGCCGGGAGTCAGCAGGGGTGGAGAAGGATCGAGCATCTGAGGGACTACTCTCCTTCTCCGGGGAGGGGGTACACCAGTGACCGGCGCATTACTGCTTCCTGGCGGAGGCTGGGGGGCAGGGGCACTGACACTGCAGGCTCAGGGACATAGATGGGGCAGACACCTGAAGGAGCATATGTGGACATGTGCACGCTCCCTCCATCAGCATCCCTGCAAGCCCCATCCACGTAAGGGGAGGAAGTCAGGAAACTGGTCCCAGGTCGTGTAGAATAATGCAGCCACCCACCGCAAGCCCCGACTCTGAATGGCACTGCCAAACTGGATCCGGTTTGAGTTGTGTTGAGCCGGGGAGGGGGACCTCCTCACTGCCTTGCCACAGAGGGTAAAACCATGGGAGTAGAGGGGTACTCAGCCTAATGTCAGAGTGCAGGGCTGGACAGGTGACTGACGGATGTTAGCCGACCGGAACCCGGGGAGAAACAGAGAAGCAAAAAAATAAATAATAAAAATTAAAAAAAAAAACCTTGCAGTGTATTCCCTTCTATTCCTTATCCATGCTTCTTCTACTTAAAAAGGAGTATCTGTCAGGGTATATCCCTGTTGCGGCTGTTGTAACATTGGCTCCACCTTGTCCATGCCTTGAAGCTTTTGTTACGTGGCAGTACTTGGCACTTGGGACACAGTATAGCTCTTTACTTTTCCTGTATTACAGGGAGAGGCATATGCAATAGGATTCTCTGTGCTATACTCCACAGCCTTTTGGGCTTGGTGCCTTATTCCACACTCAGCTGTTGGAATTCACGTTTTCTTTTATGTTCACGTTTTTCACGTTCTTAATCTCCTTTTTCTTCACTCCTTTTGGAGTGGCAGGAAGATAGTATTTGAGGTAAGACAAATTTTATTTAAAAAGATGCCCATCCTGGAGGCTGTGGGCACTGAACATATTAAAATATCATACAAAACTCAATAATAATTATATATACGTGAACAACACACTATTAGACATAAAAGTACAGTGTTACAGCAATTATTATAAAATGTATAAATACTACCCTTAGCAACAGCTGTTAACTCAAAAATAGCCAAGGATCAGCTAAGGCATAGAATTCAGGAATCAGGGTAAGGCTATAAAGCATAGTCTTGGAAGGCCTGATTATACAAGAAGGACTTGAGGTGGGCTTTGAATACCTCAACAGAAATGGCCTCTCTAACAGCTGGAGAAAGTGAATTCCACAGGATGGGGGCGGCAACACTAAATGCTCTGTTGCCTGCTGTTTTTAGCCTCATCCTGGGAATCACAAGGAGGCCCTTAGAGGAGGAGTGGAGGGAGCAGACTGAGACAGCAGGTGTAAGAAGGTCCTTCAGGTAACCAGGGCCCAGGCTGTGTAGGGCCTTAAAGGTGAGCAAGCTCACATTAAAGAGGACCCTCCACGTGACTGGCAGCCAGTACAGTTGATGTAGCACCAGAGTGATGTGACAATACTTAGGCTGTCCAGTCAACAGCCTAGCCACTGCATTCTGCACCAGCTGCAGTCAGCACAGGGTACCCCCAGAGACCCCGAGATAGAGCGCATTACAGTAGTCAAGCCTGGACGTCATGAAGGCATGCACCAAGGTGGGAAGGTCCAGAGGCAGAACTAGGGGCTTTATCCTGGCGATATTCCTCAGATAATAGAAACTGGTACAGAAAACGGATGACACCTGAAACTCAAGCGTCAGTCCACTGTCAAGAATAACGTTCAGATCATGCATCCTAGAGGAGGCCTTCAGTGGTACAGAGCCAAGAAAAAGCCCTGTCTCTGCACCAGAGGCTAAGCTATCATGCTCTCTGTTCAACTCCACCACCAGTACCTCTGTCTTATCGGGGTTTAGTCTCAACCAGCGGGAGGCCATCCAGTCATTGATCTCAGTGAGGCAGCTGTTAAGCACTTCCACTACACAAGATGTTTCAGAGGCAAAGGAGAGATACAGCTGGGTATCATCAGCATAGCACTGAAAACCCAGGCTGTACTTCCTAATGAGCTCTCCTGGGGCAGCATGTTCATGGTGAACAGCATCGGCGACAGGACCGAACCCTAGGGAACTCCATACAACAGGAGGCTAGGGGAGGAGGAGAAATTCCCTATCACTACCCTTTGCCTCCTGTTAGATAGAAAAGACTCAAACCAGCAGATGACAGTACCTCAAATCAGCAGATGACAGTGCCAGTGAGTCTGCAGAATTCCCTTAGGCAGTCAAGTAACACACGATGGTCCACCGTGTCAAATGCTGAAGAGAGATCAAGGAGGATGTGAATTGTCCCCTTCCCTCAATCTCTTGCTTTGAGGAGGTCATTATGTACCTGAACTAATGCAGTTTCTGTGCTATGCCTCACACAAAATTCAGACTGGAGTGGCTCGTATAGATCATGGGCCATGAGGTGCTCCTCAAGCTGAAGCGCCACCACCTTCTCCACAATCTTACCAGAGAATGGAAGATTGGAGATGGGACGGTAATTTGCCTTGACGTCAGGGTCCAACGATGTTTTTTCAGAAGTGGTCTCACCAATGCCTCCTTCAAGACATTGGGAAAGACCCCCTCTGACAGGGAACACTGGACAATCAAGGCAAACACCGGGCCAACAGAGTCAACACATCCCACTAAGAAATGAGTCAGCACTGGGTCCAGTTCACAAAAGGTGTGCCAAAGCTTGGAAGCAGTCTCAATGACCTCAGCCACCTCTACTAGTCTAAACTCACCCCAACCAGGTAGAGTGCTCTCTGGTCACCCATGATGACCACTGTCAGCCAAACTATGGCTCACTGGTGGAACCCCCCGCCTGATGGTGGACACCCTGTCCGAGAAGAACTGAGCAAACTCCTCACATAATGCGTTCAAAAAGGCTACTTTCAACTGTAGACATGAAGGATGGAGGAGCCTGTCCACAGTCCAAAAGAGCACAGTTGGTCAGTTCCTCCTGGCAGCAATCTCCCTAGACAGGAATTCTGCCTTCTTACAGTTGATTGCCCTCTGGTACACACCATAGTGCGCACAAAAGGCCAGTTTGTCCACCTCCAGACCAGACTTCCACCAGCAGCGCTCTAATCTCCGACTCAAAATCTTCATTGCCTTGAGCTCCCTATTATACCAAGGGGACCCAAAGTGAGAAGGCTTGAGTCATACACGGACTGATGCAAGGTAGTCTAGTGCACCAGACATTGCCTTATTATAGGCATCAACTGCCGCATCCACCCCCAACACATGCGCTGTCCACGCTAGATAGATCAACCACCAACAAAAAAACTTCGGGGGTCAACCCCCTCAAAGGGCAGTAGCTGACCATCTCAACAGGGGGAGGGCTCTCAGGGGGGCCCTAAACAAGAACGTCACCGTGCAATGATCGGACCAAATGACCTGATCAATCCTGAGACTATTTATCTCAAGCCAAAGTGAGAACACCAGGTCCAGCGTGTGGCCGCCCTGAAGGGTCGTAGAAGAAACTACTTGCGTCAGGGGAGGAAGTTGTAACCAAGCCAAGAAGATTTGTCATTGGCCCAAACATTGTAGTCCCCCAGCACTAAACATCTGGGGGCCTCCATGGTTTCATCGACAACGAAAGTGGCCACCTTCTGTAGGAAATCTCCTGCTGCCCCAGAAGGGCAGTAAATCAGGATAATCCAGCAACCTGCACCCAGACCCCCACGGATGGCCACACATTCAAATGAATGTGGTGCTCTCACTGGGTGCAGGGTGAAGCCTAGCTCAGATCTAAAACAGATGGCTACCCCCACCCCTGTGTTCTGCTCTGGGGCAGTGCACTATGGTGTACCAGGGCAGGATGGCAGCCTCTAAAACTGATCCAGGTCTCCATAATGCAAGCCAAATTGGCCAAAGAAACCAAGTCTGCAATAACTGTGGTCTTGTTTCTGACCGATCTGGCATTGCAAAGCACTGCCCTCAGGGGATTGGTGGACAGTGCAGCCCCTCTGGCTAACTGTCCACTCGGTCTGATAGGTCCTGAACTCTGTCCAGTCACACCTGCTATTTGCTCCTCTTGGGGAGTTTTAGTATTCTTACTCAACTAAATGTTTTGTCCTCTTGGGAATACAAAGGCTATTTTAATTAAATTGTCATTTTGCCATCTTAATTACTCAGGCCGTCTAGGCCTATTGTACTAGCCAGAGCTATTTGCCAGCACTGCTTCCCTGTCTGTCTGTCTGTCTCTCTCTCTGTCTATATATATATATATATATATATATATATATATATATATATATATATACCTTCCTGTTCATGTAGTTGGTAATAGCTCTGTCTGTTGTACCTGCTACCCTTGTGCCACCATAGGCCCAACCCTTGGTTCTCTAAGTTGGTAGTCAGCTTTATTGTGTTGTTATTTGCATATCCTTTTCCTATTCCTTTGAGCTAGGAGTCTATAGTCCTCTATCTCTCCTTTTTTTCTGCTCCACCTGTTTCCTTTCTACTGGCAAACAGAATTGAGGAAGAGAAGGGGCCAGTATCAGTTACTCGCTGGCTCATGTGCACTACATCGACACATTGGCCTTGCGGCGGTGCCAGCACAGTTTGTCCCCTTCCAAGTTTCAGAAGATTTTGCACCTGTAGGGTCCTGGTGCTTCTGGCTAAGACCCATCAGTGTGAATGAATGGTGAAGATATTCTGGAAGATCAACAATGATGGTGAGTATGTAATTTTCATTTCTGGACATGACGCTGCCTCAGGTCTTCCTTCCAGACAGCAGACTATGGGCAATCTTGCAGACGGCATGCTACATCATGAATCGCAAGACTGTGCCAGCCCACTCCATGCAATGCATGCTGGGCCTAATAGCCTCTTCATTGTTTACAGTGCCTCTAGCAAGGCTCTACATGAGGACAACTCAGTGGATGCTAATGAACCCAGTGGTCACAGGCATTGCACCCTTGAAACTGTTCCACCCAGGAGACCAGCACCTTAGTAAGGTCCCTGATGTGATGGCCCATGGAGGAAGATCTCCTCCAGGGCTTCCCCTTCTCCCCATCACAGCCAGAGGTGACTCTTCACAGATGCCTCCCTGCTGGGGTAGGGAGCTCATTGTCAGGGTCTTCAGACTCAGGGTGTCTGGGACTCATCAGAAACACATCTTCTCTTAAATGTGATAGAGATGCTTGCCACGTTGTATGGTCTGACCACCCTAGTGGAATTGGTCAGTTGGAAAACAGTCCTCCTTCAGATGGACAACAAGTCTGTCATGTACTGTAGGAAATAGCAACACACTCTCACGCTCTCTACAGTGAGAGAATGGTGCCTGGAACTGAGGGATCATGTGCTAGGCAATCTATCTACCAGCAGTTCAGAACACTCTGGCAGATGAATTAAGTTCAGCAGAGGCTACTACTTCCAAATCAAACTGCTAAAAATAATTACACTGAGAACCATTTGCATCAACAAACCAACTCCTTAACTGACTTACAATACAAATACTGGCATTATTAACTAGAATGTGAAATAACCATATTTGGGGGCAAAATGAATTGAGGAAATACATGATTGGATGAGGGTCATAACAACACTGGTTGTTGTTTTTACTATGCTTGTAACAATTATCTGTTATTTTTGGTTTGACCACTCAAAAGTCTTGTGGGGTGCAGCTTATTTTTTGGACATTATCTTGGACATTATAATTAAAGGAATACCCCCATATCTTATAAACAAGAATGCTCAGATAAAGTAATCCTGTTACACTGAATGTATGATGATGTTCTCTTATGTGTTTTCTGGCATGAACAGGTTGTATGTAATTGTTTTTATGATAAAACAATAAAATAGAAGTTTAAAAAAAAAGAATGTTGGCCTTATGTCTTGTATTGATAAATGCACAGATTATTCCTTGACACAAAAGTTTTAAAGACCGTATTCATTATAATAGAAGCCAGGTATACTATTGCACACCATGGTGCTAGCAAAACACTAATATCCAATGAACTCCCTCTCAGCGATGGGCAATATGACAGTATATATGTGTGTCTAGCCTTTTTCAATATATTGGTCACACACTACCAGTCTAAGTCTGAATCATTTGTAGTATCAGACTCATCTGGATCCACATTGTCAACTTTATGAGGATTATAACAGTCCTCACCACCAGTACACAAACAAGCCTCTGTGCATGCCATGCTCTGCCTGGAACAACCGCAGTTGCACTCACACTTGGCTTTTTTACACCCACGTGTAGTGAGTTCCAGGAGTGCTTCAGAGACAGGTGTCTGTGTCATTAGTGTTGGAGAAATATGTCCATCCTTGTTGTGATGCCAGCCATTTCCAATTGGGGATGGGATGTCAGGCTGAGCCTCCAGGGCATGGTTCCAGATAAAGGTCCGGCAATTTGCATGCTTGGTATGTTGCAAAAGACTATCAGAAGTTGGGGGGAAGGCTTCATTCTGGGCCTGTTTGCAACAGAAAAGCTTATATAGCACACCATTTATATCAGCTGAGTTAGCTGTTGGGTCACAGAGAAGGGTTATCAGAAGTTCTACTGATTTCAACTGTGCAGGAGGTATATCCACTGTAGTGCCAAACTTGCTAAATTTGTATGGATTCTTCCTGACAAGCTTCCATGGCTTTAGTTTGCCAGCCCTTGCAAGACTGCTGGTTGAATCACACCCAGTCAGTGTGTGTATTATTGGTAACATTCTGCATAGTTGTTGGCCAAGTTCAGCTGCTGTGGTGTGGGTTGGTATAAACCTGGCTTTATTCTTCGCACCAGTATGAAACCAAAGCTCTTAAGCTGCTTCCAATTTGTGAGCAAAATGTACACAGAGAACTGCAACATCAGTGTCTGGAGACCACACCACTACACAAGGGTATTCTTGTGAAGCATGTGCAACATGAAGCAGAAGCCAAGTATCTGCTTCTTCGTGCGATGAGGATAGATCTTGGTCTACAACTCCATCTGAAGTGACCATATGAATGATGAGGCCATCCTTGAATCCACCTGCAATAAACATTTTCTGATCTGGACCAAGTAAAGTTTCTGCCATATCATACCATGATTCTGACAGGAATTTTACCAGATGTTCTTTATTCTTAGGATTTTCAGTTAACTTACTCCACTGCATTGGGATGAGTGTTCTGGGACCATGGATTTTGACTTCATTGCTTTGTGAGGATTGCCTTCATGCATGCTCAAAGCATCAATTGAATCTTTGACATCATATCAATCAAAGACAATATCTACTTTTTGCAGCACTCATAACTCTGCAGAGGCTGGCATATTATTCTGAAGACCAATTAAGCAAGTTCTCCAAAGCTAGTTGCACCTCCTTGCTCAACCATTTGTATAACAGCCATGCCATCTACTATCCAAGCTGTGGGCATGTTGGATGCTGGCAGTTGATACACTGACTCTGCTTCTTTTTCTAATTCAGGCAATAGCTTACTCTTTGCAGTTTTGTTCAGGACACCATCAGAGTGTTCTAGAGCATATGGAACTGTGGAAAGCTCATGTGTGAAAACTTCTGTCAGATCAATCTCTCTTGTTTTGCAGCTACTACAAGATGGCTAAACAACTCCCTGTCTGCATTGATAGTCACTGTCTTATCACTACTAACTTTTGATTTGATCTTCTTGCTTAGAGATGCAAATGTCTTGATGTTGAGCTTGTGCAGTGGTTCAAAGAATCCAGTGGTATTTGTATTTAGTCCGTCTTCCATAGACTATTTCATTGCTTTGATTCATGTATCATTCACAGTAACAAGCTTGGTGGCAACCTCTGTGGGTGCAACAATGCCAGTTGCAATGTTGATGAGTCAAGTCAGCATTCAAATCAAATGGTTTTGTCATGGAGTAGGTGATTGCATTAACAATCTTATTTACATCTCCTTCATCTCATTGCATGCGACGTGGTGCAGCTTCCTTGTGTTTTCCTTGTGAAACGTCTGAGTCCACCATATCACACATTACCTTCATGGAAGCTGTGATAGCTGAGCACTCATGAGCAGTGATGACCATCTAGCCAAGGCTCCTGGTTTTAAAGTGAAACCTACTATACTCTCTTTTACTTTACTATCACAGTTTACTGTTTGTTCAAGTGCCATGTCTGTCCAGACTTTAATGAATTTATTTGTAGACCGAGTTGCAGCATGATTTCCTTGCACAAACTGCTCATGAACTTCGGGGGTACAATCTGGCAGAAGCTTCATATCACTGGTGTACACAGATACCCAACAGGCATAGTTGGTGTAGTCAAAGGCAAAAAATAGTGGTAGCATCTCTACAACCTCCGCAAGATCCAGGTCCCAGTAGCTTTCACATTCTGCTCTAATGAACTGTATTAGGATGTTAACCATTTTGATGTAACCATCCCAGAATGCAGATGTTTGGGAAGTTGCTTTTCCAAAATTGCAGAATCTGTGCAATGTATCCTGTACATTCTTGAGGGCATCACCAAGTTGGGAAAGTGTTGCTCTTAGGCTTGTTGGGCTCTACAATGCCAGTTCGACAAAGAAACACGTCAACGGCATCCTGGCGCCAGGCTCCATGTTGACAGCGATTTGCAGTTGGCATGGAGCACTTTTGTCTAGTGTGTGTTTTTCTTTGTGGGTCTTCACCCCCGAATACCCCATGTGGGGGGCACTCCCCCCCACACCTCCCATACTTTAGGATTATAACTCCAGGTCGTAGTTAGTTTGGGAGGGGGGTGCAGGTCGGGGGAAGGGATTGCCCGGTCAGAGCAGCACTTCTGCAGTGACATGATGCTGTTGTCGATACTGACGCATGTCGCCATAGAAATGTTGCTGTTCAGGGGGCATACCAGCTTGTTGCATCATTGCTTGACACCACGTTTTGACATTCCTGGAGCTTGCTGTTGATGAGGTCTACATCACAATCAGTCTCGTTGTCTTGTACCCAGTTACAAAATACCTGCCACCTCAGTCTGGACAGAGCCTCCAATACAAGCTTGTGGGCTCTCACTCCACAGTTGTATGATTTGCCTTTAAGTAGGATTGCTTGCTGTGTTGCTGTGTTCTGTTGCTTGCCATTCACCTGTGATTCTATGAGGATGTCTTCCAGACCATTCTCTTCATACTTCTTTCCAATCACAGACAGACATATCTGTGCTATGTGGAAACCACCCATTCTCAAGATTGTTTTCTGAAATTCCTCTGTTCACCTCAGCTGAATCTCTTTGGCCTTACAATATATAGCCTTGTCAAATGTCAAGATACTGTAATCTTGGTCAAGTGTCCTAGAATATCTTGCAGACGTTCTTCATTACAATGAAAACTGTGCTCCATTCAGTAGGTGATGCTGGCAGCATTGGAAAGTACCCAATAGATGTTACTGTTGGTATGGTAGATTAAATCATCACATTAAAAGCTGTCTGTCCCGGTACTTGCTGAGCAGGAGCCAAAACTTTTCAGGAGGGCTGGTGCCAAGGTAAACTGCATGCATGCACGACTCTGTGAGACTGAGTTTGCGGATACAGGCTTACCTCAGCACCAGCCCTCGAGTGTCTCAATTTCTTTCCCCCCCCCACCATTGAGTGTGCATCAGTGATGACATCGCTCACCTGTATGGAGTCAGAACTTCACATCTATATGACCGTGTTCAGTTCTTTTCAGTTTTAGTGTTTAAGCTAGAGTTTGTTATTTCTGTGTCAGTTTAATTAGTGTACAAAAATATTTTTTTTCTCTGTCTCTTTCAGTCCTACCAAGCTTCAGCAGTTGAAGGCCATGGAGGATAGTAGGGAGCCTTCTCAGGCAAGCTGCTGCAGCAGTGGGACCATGTACAGTCTTCTTTCCTGTTAAGGAAAGGTTCTGACTATGGACAGCCCAGTGCCTGGGAGGAAGGACAGTTCCCCTCCCCAGAACCACAAAAGAAGTGGTCTCGATCCCAATTCCCATTAGGGTCACGGCACTGCTTGACATCAACTTCTTCCTCTTCCCATCAGAAGGAGAAGAAAGCGGCACTGGTCGAGGTCATACTCTGCTAATTCAGCCATGAGATCTGTGGTCTCTTGGAGCTGGAGGCCTTCACCATCACCTGCAGTGTCATCAGGGGTCTCTAGATCAAGGAGGTTAGAATCTCGGGCCCAGAGTCCTTCTCTGTCTGTAAATGGGTACTCGGGTGGGCAATTCCACCACTGGGCAGCTGCTATGGAGCAGTGGGGGCTGTGTCTAGCCTGTGTGCCTCTGCCTCTGGAACCAGTCCCTGGTCCCTTGGGGCTGTTGGAACTGGAATTGCAGGCAGGGCCCTCCAGCCAGGTAGAGTGTTTGGCTCTGCCAACAGCTCCTGGGTCCTTGTCAGTGACTGCGCCACCGACTCCTGTCCCACTGGCTGCTCCCCATCCTGGGTCAGGATGGGGCCACCTCTGTGCCATTACGGTCACTCAGGTGCTGGCTGGGTCATCAATGCTGGGGCTGGTTCTAGTGCTGGGCTTGAGCCTTTCTGGGCCTGGTGCCGGGGTTTCCCCTTCCTCCCCCAGTGCCAAATGTGTTTCTGGTCCCGGTGCCATCTCTGGCACCGGCTCTTATCCTCTGGGGCCTTTGTCTCCAGTAGCTCTGCAACCACATTCTGGATTAGGAGGCCTGCGACCCACACCCCTCCATGACTCTCCTTGAGAGAAGGGTTTAGAGGGGAACGAGTCTGACTCTAGCCTCATCGTGTCTGAGGGCAGCAGCAATGACTGTTTCTTTATCCTCGACACTTCAGACCCAGGTCCTGTATCTGTGCCTCAGGAGGATCTAACATTCAAGACTTTATTCAGAAATATGCACTCTGCACTTAATTTTAAGCCTACAGCCATTGACCAAGGAAATGTCTCATCTGGAGTGGCTAAACATTTCCACTATACCAGTCAGTTTAGTTCCTCCTATTTGTCCTGGATTTGAGACCCTATCTGATGCGGCTTGCAGCAGGCCTGCTCTGATTGCTTCCATCTATAAGCAGGCTGACAAAAGTGCACTGCCCCAGTGTTCAGCCAGTGCATGTATCTCAAAGTATAGCTGATGCCATTGTTATCTTTGCTGAGAATGACAAGGCCATCATTCCCCAGAAGGTGCCTAAACTTCTGCTACCCTGGGCATGAGAATTGCTAGCTACCAAGGGCATTTTTATAAGGACAAGTATATCCTGTGGAGCAAGCTTAAGTCCCTGGCAGAGTCCTTATCAGATTCTGAGGCTAAACAAGGTATTCTGCTGACTGTCAAGCAAGGTATTGAGTCCTACAGTCACCAGCTTAAAGAGTCTATAGATGCTTTTGACGCTGCATCTTGCTCTGTTACTGCAGGCATTTGTATCAGGTGCCATTTCTGGCTGTGTATGTCTGGTTTTTCCTAGGATGTCCACCAGCAGATTATGAATGCTACCTTTGATGGAACTTACCTGTTTGGACAGCAGGTAGAGAATTCCCTTAAGGTGTCTCATGAAACTAGAACAACTCTTAAGTCTTCCAGGTCACCTTCTTCTAACCCTCAATGGGGCAAAGAACATGGTTTCTTTTGGAACATGCAGTCCTTTTGTGGCAGTGGCTGCGGAGCTCAAAACAAAACTCAGTCTCCCCAGCCTCAGAAAAAAGGCACAACCGAACGCACAGGTGCTGAAAGCACCTAGTGCCACCCTCTGTAACTCCAGCCCCAGTCTTGCCTCAGCTGCCTGAGGCAGACCTCTCCTCCCCAGTAGGGGGTGTATGACCCAGTCTTACCGTCAGTGGAAGTCCATCACAATGGCCAAGTGGGTCTTCAGGATCATCTGAAAGGGATACTTCCTCTATTTTGCAGAAATACCTCTGGACTATCCACCCAGAAGACAGCCCCTCTTATCAGCTCATATGTCAGAGCTTCTGGTGCAGGAGATTGC
This sequence comes from Neoceratodus forsteri, assembly GCA_016271365.2. Classification (NCBI taxonomy): domain Eukaryota; kingdom Metazoa; phylum Chordata; order Ceratodontiformes; family Ceratodontidae; genus Neoceratodus; species Neoceratodus forsteri. The sequence continues at coordinate 1,073,557,553 of CM057450.1, forward strand.
AGGCCTTCTGGGCAACAGGGTAGTGGAAGTGGTGCCAGAGTCAGAGAGAAACACAGGCTTCTACTCCCACTACTTCCTAGTACCAAAGAAATCAGGGGGCATGTGCCCCATTCTCGGCCTCAGAAATCTGAACAAATTCATGGAAGCACAAAAATTAAGAATAATTTCTCCGGGTTCTCTCCTTCCCTTCCTGAAACTTCAGGACTGTTTAGTATCCTTGGATATGCAAGATGCATACCTGCACATTCTGGTACACCAAAGCATGAAACAGACTGCACTCTTTTGCTGACAGAATACACAAATGCACGCATGCTTTGAAAATCCTGCATTTTTGCAAGGCCTCCTCTTTTCTGCGGTTCTGCAGCATGCAGCAATTGCTGCAGAAATTATGTCCTGCTGCAGAATTTGAAGCTGGCTGCAGAATTTGGGGTTGGCCACAGAAATTGCCCCAGTAAGTTAGACAGAGACAGACACCACTCCTTTCAAACAGTTCCTCTGCCTGCTTGTAGCTTTATAAGAACTCAAATTTGGCCTGCCCGGTGGCACTGAGGGTTGAGGTGTGGATGCCACACCTCGCGCCATGCCAGTGACCGGGTTCAGGAGGTAGTCTTGGGCACGAGGGGTCGGCAGGGAGGGAGAGGATCAGCATGTGGAGGATGGCTGTCCTCCCAGAGTGGGTAGTGGGCCATACATTGCTCACCAGTGGCCCCTGATGGAGATTAGGGGCATTGTAGCAACGATGCCGTGCCAGGGGTGGAGCGGCGCAGACGCCAGCACATTGTGCGCATACATCATTGCATGTCCGCACCCAGGGGCACCTTATGGCAAACCTCCATCTCGGATAGGCGATGGCACCCAGTGCCCTGCCGCAACATGCCCAATACCGGCTTACTCCTCACTGGTTCTTCCAATCCCTCCGGCCTGCCTAGGTTCCGGTTTGTAGTGGGGTCCCGCCCAGACCGGGTAGGTAGGGGAGTGTCTGTCCTTGATTTTCCAGTGGGGTGGCTTCAGGTGGGCAGTATGATGTGGGGGTGAGAGAGGATGTTTGAGAGAGTTCCAGGCTTGGTGGAGATAAATAGAGTTAAAAAAAACAAAACCTAAAATTCATCACCAACCATCTCAGCCCCTCAAATCATCCACATCCAGCCCTGAGAGCCCCCTTGAGTCACCCTATTTGTTTTATATTGGCACCTCATTTTGGCCCAAGGCTCTATGATGATGCATTGCCTTTTTCTGCCACTGCTAGTGGGCCAGAATGCTTTTTCTTATCTCAATAGTGCTTTCTACAGCCCATACAAAGCCATACTGGGGCAAGAATCCAGCATTTGAGCCCAGCAGTAATAGAAAGAGGCAGAGGATTGTCCTACACTGTTGGACCAAAAAGGGTGCCAATATAAAAAACAGAGTGACTCAACGAGGCTCTAGGTGGAATGACTTTTGAGCCTAAGATATGTAGGGTTGTATTTCTTGTTTTATGAAGGGGCAGAGTAATGTCTACGAAGAGACTTTACAATACTTTTGACGCAGGAAGAGGCAGAGAATCACTGTGATAAAATTTGACCCTATTCTCCAAGGTGTGGAGTGGCTATATGCAGCGTATCTGCAACACACAGACACTCTTAGCCACTGGGTCCCTGCACCGATTCACCAAAAGCGTGGTCAGTTATCACTACTTCCCCCAGCCTACAGGTGAATCTCTGCATGGGGCGGTGCAGGGAAGTGCCCATGCTCCATGCTATGCTCGAAAGTGCGGAATGCCAGGCGAGAGGGGCACAGGCTACATGTTCCAGGGCAGTCATAGCCATTGCACACCCCCTGACAATATGCCACCAGCAGCATCACAAACCATAGGATCCCACTGGCATCATTGCCCTAACTCCGCCCTGAACCACTGCAAGGCTGTGGGCAGCTGCCCGGACACATGCCTGGTGTGTGCTCCTGGCTCTGCCGACCATCCCTGTGGCCATGGCTCTGCATGGCGCAAGGGATCCAGTGGCAGACTGGGCCTGGGCATCCATTTAGATGTTCACCTGTATTTGCCAGATGGCCCTGCAAGCCAGATGGGTGGGGTCATGGAAGGAGCTGTCACGGAGCCAGTGGCTGTGAATATGGCCACTGTGCATCTTGCCATGGGTGCAGAGTTCCATGGGTGGGATACAAGCCATTAGTGCAGATCAGCTTCTCAGAATCCCTTACCCCCCACCCATTGTTTGGAGAGTGTTGCAATACCATCTTTTTTCCTTCCTGGGTGGGGTAGGCGCCTGAGATGGGCAGAAGTGGGCTACACTGGATTTTAGAAACTGGGATCAGGCAAGGCTTTGGGGGCATTATCATGTTAGGGAGAGGAGAAAATATCTTTATTAGGTCTAGGGTTTGGGAGGTTACAGAGACATTACTACCATTATGGGGAAGGGAGGAAAGAAAGCATTGCTGCAATTAGGTCTGGGGAAGAGAGGCGAGGAGGAGAGGAGAGTTATTGCTGCCATTATGTAGATTGGGGAGGAGATAGCATTACTGCCATTAGGTAGATGGGAGGTGTGGGAGGAGAAAGCTTTTCTTTTACTAGGTTTTGAGAGGGAAGAAGAGAGTAGAGAGCATTGCAGCCTTTTGGTCTGGAGTGGAGGTGGAGCACTGCTCTCCATTTTTCCTCCAGGGAAGGGGAACGCTGTCTGACTTAGAAACATAGACAATGAGACTACAGGGCAGAAAATAAAAGGAAAATACAAAAGCTAGCTGAGCCACCCTACCTGGCCAGTAGTAGTGTATCAAGGTTCCATGAGGGCAACCCATGATTAGGTGCGATCCTGAGATGACCTGTTCTAGGACAGCTCATTGACAGAGAAGGTTGCAGATATCAGGACTTTCAGGCTAGGCAAGTGAGGTACACATGGGGAAAAAAATGAAGCCAATGTAAGAAAGATGACAACCAAGCCAAAGATTATTAATTAAAAATGTGACAACTAAACAAGGAAAGAGTGAAACAGACAGAGAAAAAGACAGAAATAATCATGCTGACACTGCTAATGTTTAATATTTTATATTTTTAATATGTGGCTGTTTTCAGGGTGGCAGTATGGGGAGTCTTCAGATGCACCAATAGCCTGCCACTTCAACAATGACTGTGTATGGGGCCCCTGACAGGAGTTCACAGAGGAGAGGAGACTTGGGTGCTCCATGGCTAGGCTACTTCAAGCTGTTCCTTAGAGAACAAGTATTCAGATTTTGCTTTGTTGCCAGTACATTGAGGGGGGGCATGCCAGTAGCCATTAATGTTGCATGACATAGCACTAAGCCCTGCATAGATTTAGGTAAATATGGAGAGCCAGAACAGCTTCTGAAAAGCAAAAGAATAAAACTGAAGGTTTAAGGGAAATTACGTAACTTACATTTATGTGGTGGAAGTCAGGGAATCTCTCACAGGCCATCTTTGCTGGAGTCCCCAAAACTGTAAAGCTGGCTCTGTATTATTTATATATAAATGTGGCGAGAATGACCTAACAGTGCCATAGAAGTTTAGAGTCCTACCCATGAGCGTTACATCAGTTTGCCACAGAGAACTGGGCCTTGCATTTGTGTATTCTGTCAGCAAGAGTGCAGTCTGTTTCATGCTTTGGTCTGTTGTCTCTTTGACCTGCACCCTCCCACCCACTTGTAGAGCAGTGTTTGCAGTGTAGACATTCTGGTACACCCCAGCCACCACAGATACCTCCACCTTGTCGTGCTGGGGCAGCATTACCAGTTCAGAGTCCTGCCTTTTGGGATTTCGTTGGGCGCAATAAGCCTTTACAAAGTGCTTTTCAGTACCACAGCACACCCAAGAAAGTTAGCACTCCATGTCTTCTCTTACCTGGATGACCGCTGATTGACAGCCTGTCCAGGCAGGAGACAGAACAGATTGCATCCACTGCCTCTCAGTTCCTCGCTTTGGTGGTGGTTCTGCTGAATCTAGAAGTCTAGCTACAACCCAACAGCAACTGCTGTTCATAGGTGCTGTTCTGTATATGTCCAAGGTCTGTGTCTGCCTTCCTTCCAGAGAGCAGATTGCAGGCGATACTGCAGATAGCACACTGCGTCATGGAACACAAAACTGTAAGCCTTCTCTGTACCATTCATGCTGGGTCTAATAGCCTTCTACGTGTTCGCAGTGTCCCCAGCGTGCTTGCACATGACAGTGGCTCAGTGGATGCTCAGTGCACAGTGGTCACAAGTATCACATCCTCAGACCTACTCCATTCAGGTGACCAAGTGCCTGGTTTGGTAGCTCACATGGTGGTCAGTGGAGGACAATTTCCTCCACGGCTTCCCCTTCTCCCATTAAGAGCCTCAGGTGATTCTTACCATAGATGCCTTCTTGCTGGGGTGGGGAGACCAATGTCAGGGCCTCCAAACAAGGTGTCTGAGACATGTCAGTCTTCTTTCCACATCAGTGTGATGGAGATGAGAGCTGTTTTGTATGCTTGAGAGCCCTAGTGGACCTGATTAGCCAGGAAACAGTCCTCCTCCAAACAGACAAGTCAGTCATGTACTACATCAGCAAAGAAGGGAGAGCAGACTCTTACCCTCTCAGCAGGGAGTCAGTGAAAGTGTGGGAGTGGTGTCTGGCGCAGGGGATTCTGCTCCAACAGTGTATCTGCCAGGAGTCCAAAACACCCTGGCAGACTAGCTCAGCTGAACAGGGTCTGATCCTCATGAATGGTCACTAGCTCCAGATATCACAAGATCACTGTTTGACAAGTGGAATACCCCAGATATCCACCTTTTTGCATTCCCACTCAATCCAAACTGCCTTGATTCTGCTCCAGAAATCCAGGACTTTGCATTTTCTGTCAGAATGCGTTCCAATTGCAGTGGCAAAATCTGTTTCAGTAAGCATTCCCATCAACCCTCTCTTGTGCAGAAAGTACTGCTTAGATGAAGGTGCACTGGGGCAAGCTGATTCTGGTGGCCCCTTACTGGCCTTTACAGATATGGTTTCCTCTGATGAGCAGACAGTCAGTCACCGAACCGAGGATTCTTCCACTCAGGATGGACTTGATGAGCGAAGAGTCACTGACTGAACCAAGGATTCTTCCACTCAGGACGGACTTAATGAGTAGGCAGTCAGTCACCAAACTGAGGATTCTTCCACTCAGGATGGACATGCTGACTCAGGGTCACCTAGTCCATCCCAGACTTCATTCCCACATCTTCAGGCCTGGCTCCTAAAGAGATAGAAGTGAACAGGTACAAGGTATTTCAAAGCGTCTCTGGAATACTTCTGGCTGCTCGCAAGCCTTCCACTAGGAAAACTTACATAGCCAAGTGGCAACGATTTTCAGTCTGGTGCTCCAAATCCAACATGGGTCTTTGGGTGCCCACCTGATAAGGTTCTGGAGTACCTGCTGGACCTTTCTGATGCTGGTTTACAGTATTCCACAGTCAAGGTTCACCTGTGTGCAATATCTGCATACCATGGGTCTGTAGGTTCCCTCTACCTGGCACAGCTGTCATTGTTCAAGAGGTTCCTTAAGGACATCTTCCACATAAGATCTCCTATCAGGAAGCAATTAGCTGCCTGGAATATCAACCTTGTGCTGGATATGCTCACTCACAAGCCCTTTGAGTGCCTTGTGATGTGTGACTTAAAGTTTCTAACTTGGAAAGCAAATTTTCTGGTGGCCTTCACCTCTGCTCGCAGAGTGTCTGACATCCATGCCTTGGTCACAGACCCGCCATATACCATCCTCCATAAGGACAAGGTAGTGTTCCATACACACCACAAGTTTCTACTGCAAGTGGTGTCAGAGTTCCACCTTAATCAACCACTAGTGCTGCCAACCTACTTCACCAACTTCCTGAATGAGGGACAGTGCAGTCTCCATTCTCTGGATGATAAGAGAGTCCTTAGTGTTTACCTAGATAGAACCAAGGACTTCAGACAATCCAAACAACTTTTTGTCTTCTTTGACCCTAGTCAGAAGGTACAGTCTGTTACAATCAAATGCATTTCTGCCTGGATTGTGAACTGCCTGTGCCACTGTTATGCCATGGCCCAAGTCAAGCTGGAAGACCAGGTGTGTGCCCACTCCACCAGAGAGGTTGCCATGTCCCTTATAGTTTCACTCCGTGCCTGTTAGAGATATTTGCAGAGCTGCAACTTGGAGCACCGTACATGCTTCTGTTAAAGGGACACTGTCAACCTGTTTTTCATCATATTATTTCTAGTGGAAATCTCACATTTTATGATTGCTTACCCTCTCTAAAATTCACTGATCTTGCTGTTTGTTTTGTCTGTCTTCTTGCTTAGTAGAACTGAAATGCATGACAATGTGTATATATATATATATATATATATATATAAACAACCTTGTTTTTGTTTACAATCCTGGTTCTGTCCTTACTGCATACTTCCTGAGTATAAGAAACACACCCAGACAGTTCAGTCACTCATAAGGCAGTAGTCTTCTAAACTTCCACTGCATCATGAGGGGCTAGACTGTGTTGTGGGTGTTCCCAAGTCCAGGAAAGATGTATTTGGTACTGATCAAGGAATGTAAACAAACCTGTTTTGGTGTGATAACACCAGTATGTTAGGCAATTTGTTATTTACTTATTTAAATAAAATATGAGTCAGAATCAAACTACCAGCTACATCAACAATCTTTACAGAATTTTGGCAATCAGAAAATATGTTTTTAGACTAGGGACACTTTGAGACCTAAGGGGTTGACAGTGTCCCTTTTGCTAATTGTGTCCTGGATGTCCATGCCAGGCAGCATGCCACATTTGGCTGGACAGTCCTGAATATTTTACTGTCCTGAGTGAGTCCATGGTTCCTACCATCCTAGTCCGAGGCATTTTGTCTGAGCTTGGTACTCTAACCTACTAGTGTGAATTGGTGGTGAAGATAGATTCCTGAAGATATGAAATTTACGTTCACCGTAATTTTTGGATAGAAACATAGGAAATTGATGGCAGATAAGGACCACCAGGCCCATCTAGTCTGCCCGAAAACCCTACCCTTTTTAGTGGCCTCTGACCTTGCTTTGTCAACACTTTAACCTCTCCTTCCCACCTCCAGCATTTTCTTATGCCTGTCCCATGCATGTCTGAATTCCCCCACTGTGCTCACTCCCACCACCTCCTGTGGTAGACTGCTCCATGCATCCACCACCCTTTCTGTGAAGAAACACTTTCTCACATTTCCTTTTAACCTGCCACCTTCCAATCTCCTGTCATGCCCTCTTGTTCTTGTGCTTCTCCTGTATTGAAATAGGTCACCCCCTTGTACCTTGTTTATGCCTTTAAGGTACTTGAAGGTTTCTGTCATGTTTCCTGCTCCCTGTTTTCCTCCAGTGAGTACATGTTGAGGTCTTTTAATCTTTCCTCATATGTTTTCTGGTGCAAGCTGTGTACCATCTTTGTCACCTTTCTCTGGACTGCCTCCACTCTGTCTATATCCTTACGAAGATGCGGCCTCCAGACTTGTACACAGTACTCCAGCTGTGGCCTCACCGGTGTTTTATACAGCTGAATCATCACCTCCCTTCTCCTAGTGATTCCTCTGTCTGTGCACCCCAACATGCCACTGGCCTTCCCTGCAGCCTTTGTACTCTGATTAGTCACCTATAGGTTGTCAGAATAATAACCCCAGATTCCTTTCTTCCTTGGTGACTGTCAACAACTCCCCCACCCCCATCCTGTAGCACTTTCCAGGTATCTCTGTATCCAGGTGCAATATTTACTTCTTTGAATTGAATTTCAGCTGCCACGCCTCTAACCATTTTTCCAATTTCCCCAAGTCACTCCTTCTAGATCTTCTAGAAATATCTTCAACACTAATTCACTGCTCGCCCACCATTCCTTAAGGCTTACTCCAGTATGTTGCGCTGGTCATCAACCCCTTCATGTTGGGTTTAGGCTGTGAAGGCACTGTGTCACTGGTTTGATGACCCTTCTTACAGCCACCACCAGGGCTATCTTATGGCCTTTAGGTACTGTAAGTGCATAAGTACTCATTAGATTATGCTGTACCTCCTTGGTAAAAAAGATGCTGAGGCAGTTGAGGGCCAGTGCAGAAGTAAGCCTGTGCCTGTGAGCTCAGTCTCATGGAGCCACACAACTGCAGAGCTTACCTCAGAGCCAGCCTTCCTGAAAAGTTCTGGTTCCCGCTGGGTCTTAGAACCTGTAGCTCAGACCCACTAGTGTGAATCAGTGGTGACTATATTCCTTGAAGACCAAGAATTACACTGAGTACATAATTTTCATTTCTGCGTACACACCCCATGTTTCTGTCTAAAGTAGTGTCAGAGTTCTATTTTAATCAGGCTATAATCCTGTTTACAACTTTGCCAACTTCTAGAATGAGGAGAAAGGACTTTCCACTCACTGGAAGTTAAGAGGGTCCTTAAGTTTTACCCGGACATAACTAAGAACTACGGACAGTCAAAACAGCTCTTGGGTGTCTCTTTCAACCCTAATCAAAATGGATATCCTATCACAGTCAAGTGCATTTTGACCTGAATTGTAAACTGCCATCGCCACTGCTATACCATGGCTCAGGTTAAATGGGAGGACAAGGTACATGCCCACTCAACCAGAAAAGTTGCTACTTTCCTGGCAGAGATAAACTCTTTACCAGCTGGAGAAATGGGCAGAGCTGCAGTTTGGAACACACTGTACACTTTTATCAAGGATTATGCCCTGGATGTCCATGCCAGGCAGCATGCCACCTTAGGCAGGACAGTTTGTAAAGATTACTATCCTGGAGTGAGCCCTGAGCTCTAGCCTCCATAGTTAGAGGGACTTTCTCTGAGCTTGGTACACTGACCCATTAGTGGAAATCTGTGGAGAGATTGATTTTGGAGGATATGAAAGTTATGTACTCGTAACATTGATCTTCCTGAATATCTTCTCCATAGATTACCACACTCACCCATCATTCCCCGGACTCACTCCAGTATTGTTCTGTTTGTGTTCACCCCTTTGTACTTGGTTTCGACTATGAAGACACTGTGTTACTGGGTTTGGTGACCCTTCTTTCATGGGTAACCAGGGCTATCTTATGCTCTTAGGTTAAGTGTGGGTTACTCATTAGGTTCATGCTGTTTACCTCTTTGGTAAAAGAAGGTACTGAGGAAGTCGGATGCTGGCTGCTGTATACCAGCCAGTGCATGTGGTGACCTCGGGGCTACCAGCACCACAAGCCATCCTGGAAAGTTCTGGCTCTTTTGGGTCCTGGCACCTCTGGCTCAGACCCATTACTGGTAATCTACGGAGAAGTTATTCAGGAAGATCAGCAGTTATGGTAAGTACGTAATTTTCATTTCTTTACTACTGAAGACATTTGAAAATAAAATAGGATCTTTGTCCCAAGGATTTAGTCTGCTGCTCCTGATTTAACCTCTAATGAAATCATAGTCCTCTGTCTGACATCACAATGTGTTGCTGTGGAAATGAATATGATATCACCAGCAGAGCATTGTGACGTCACTGGTGGTTAAAAGTCAGGAAGACCAGGGGAAAAATATTCTGTTTTTATGCAGATATCCTCAGTAATAAAGAATGATGATTGATAAATACGGTAAATGAATAAAATATAATCTGATTTGTATCTGAATGTATTTTAAAACATTTTCTGGATAATGGAAAATCACTTTAAAAATCAAAGGAAGACAAAGGGTTGCACTTCGACTGCATGTGACCAGCAGCCCTATTCCTTCCTCTTCCCAGTGTGGCAAGCCAGCCCCATGCTCAGATGCAGTGTGACAGTTTGAGTCTGGAGACAGTTACAATGCTTTCTACAGAAGTGAATGGTGGTGTGTCTTTCCATGGCTTTTTTGTGTTTTAGAGGCCCTTTCATTTAAAATTAGAGCTACTTTTGAACTAAATGGTCTTTTTGGTTGAGCAGTGGCTTTTATTGTAAACAAAAAGGTCTTTACAATATAAAAAAAAAGCAATAAAAAAGACTCCCCCATCCATTTCTCACCAAACCAGATCTAAAGTGTCTGAGCACAGTAGCAGGGAGCCACACTGGAAAGGGAAAGGGATTACTCTGTCAACACTATGGACCCAAAATACAATCCCTTTCTCTCCTTTAATGTTTAAATGAAAACATTTAGCTCTTGTTCCTACTGCCTTACTGGGCAGTTAGGCTCCTTTGTATATTTTTGACTTAAAGTGCAATTGATAACTTTTGAAAGTGATATTTATCATTGCTCCATGTTGCAACATGTGATATACTGCACCATAGTTATAACTTTTATTTCTTAGAACATCATCTTCATTCTGATCTTTTGATCCAGCAAATTTATTGGGGTACTGCAGTGTAGTGCCTTGCTTCCTGTGTTGCTAATCAGTCTTAACTGATCTCCCTGTACGCTTATTTATTTTATTTAAACATTTGATAACCAGGAAAGGCACCCTGAGCCGAGGCTCGTTTCCAGGTATGACCTGGTACTTACAGTACATGCCATACATTGATTGGCAAAATCCTACACTTGCAATTTGGTTCAGTAGACTTCTTTTACAATTCATGTTACATAAATATACTAGGGTTATACAGATTGTGTTCTTCTGTGACTATATTAATTTTAATTCCAGAATTTAAAAAAAAATGTAATCTCCATGGATTTTTTTCTGTGTAACAGGGCTAGAGAGCATACACACTGGATTGCTACATTATTCCATAGGAGCCTACTGCAGGAGTCCCGCCTATGGATAATGTCCAAGCTAAATCAAAAACAAAATGTTTATGTATAATAAAAAAAATATCACATTATGGCTCTGTCATAAGCAGTTAACACTGCTTGCTGGTCCGGAAGCAAACTAAAGTTTGCATTCCCCAGCAAAAGTGGCCTTCACAGGAATGAATAACTCCAGAGTCAGAGCCCACCTAATGTACAGTGGTGTTGTCTTTGCTGTGGGCTATAAGTGCACTGTTTTTTATGAAAGTATTTAATCACCTAAAGGTGTCAAATTCATTTCATGCTGCTGGCTTACGTTCTTAAACCTGTTTTCAGTTCTAATTATTGACTATTTGTCCACCGTAGTCTCTGCTGAGTGAGATGGATGTAGGTCATAGCTTGCTGAAGTCTGCCGTGAGAAAGCTGAGAAAGCACTTGAGTTCTTGACAGGAGCTGAGGCTGACCAACTGAAAAAGACATGAGCAGTAACGTCAGTCAGCTGGATGAACTGACCAGTGCCATCAGGACAGAGCATATCACCTGGAAAAGTGCCTCCACCTAACAAAGGAGTTCTCTGACAAGTACAAAGCCCAGGCTCAGTGGCTGGCAGACTATCAAACCATACTGCAGTCCCCAGTGGAACCCAAAGCAGAGCTTTATGAGAAGAAAGCTCAGCTAGCCAAGTACAAGGTAAATGAAATATTTCTAGATAATTGGATCTCATGGCAGCAGTCACATGCTGGCTGTCTTTCCTTTTTCTGCCTTCAGAGTCACCATAAAAAGTCTAACTGAATGTAAGATGTGTGCCAGATGTCTGTCATATAGCCAATTCTTAAGTGATAAGGTATGACAGGTGGGTGAGTTACCTTTCAGCAGTCATACTCGCTTCATGCCAGTCACGTGGGTACCTTACTACTATTATGGAATCTGGTAAGGCTGGTGCTCTGTGTCTGTCTCTCCTGCTCTTGAGCTTGCTGTCTGTCTGTCTTTCGCTCTCTCTATCTCTCTAGATACATATAGATATATTATAGAGGCGCGACCGCGCCTCTATAGTTAGGGCTGAGTAGCAGTTTCTGTGTTAAACCTCAAAGTTTGCACTTTAATGACTTTGCAACCAATCAATGGATTTGCACAAAATTTGTTATGAGCTGTCCTGTGAGGTAGATCTTGTGATGTGGCAAGTTTTGTTCTGGTCAGATGTGCGGATTCTGAGATCTGGATAGTGAAAAAAGGTAAAAAAGCACCCTTTTTTGTATTTTTTTTTCCTCATCACTTTGCAACCAGACTGTGGAATTTCTGCATGATTTTAGTTGGTACAAAGAACACTGGTAGCAGAAAAGACAGTGCGGATTTGGTGCAATAATATTAATCTGTTGCAAAGTTAAGTTTTTTAGTTCCCATTGTATCCTATGGGGTTTTCTGAACATTCCAATCTTTGGATAGCTGTATTTTTTCCCCAAGGATTTGGTCTCGAGAACAAGGATTTAGTCTCATGAGAGTGATCCTGTTTTAAGGAACAAAATCCTTTTGTGAGAATAAATTCATTTTTTTGCAAGCTGCCATCTTGTTTTCTGTTTCTTAAAAGAAAAAAATGTGAAAATCACCCAAAATGAAGGTATCTTGAGACACCAACACATGTATCTTGTTCATCAGGACTCCGTTAGGTGGACTGTGAAGTTATTTGGTGGGACAGCAACCTTGCAGTGCCTTTTTTTTAACATTTAAAATCCTTTTTTGTGACTCGCTTAGATCCTTTTCGCGGGCCAGTTACTTTTTCATGAGCTCGCGAAAAAGGATTTAGCAGACTACTTTGATGCATGACTCAGCCATTTTTTTGAGATTTTGACCCCAAATTTTCAACATGGCCTTTTGGGGACTCCACCTAATGAACAACATGACTGTCGTTAGGCAGCTCCTGCCAGAAAGGTGATTTGGTGGTTCTTTGGCGAAATCACCTTTCTGGTGGGATTTTTGTAATGGCGGTCAAATTGTTCATGAGGTGGGGTCCCCAAAAGGCCATGTTAAAAATTTGAGGTCAACATGTCAAAAAAATGGCTGAGTTCTGAAGGCTTTTTGCAATTTTGCTATGCACACTCTTAGTTTTGTCAGTTAAAAATATTTTTACCCCAAATCTTGTACATGGATTTGAATATTCTGTGTACTGCATACATTAGGTGGCATAATAACATGGCTGTGGTGACAGTTCCATCACCTTTGTGCTATAAATGGAAGTGCAGGGCCCTACACCAAGCAAATTATGATATGATTATACTATCTCAAAAAGTAAGGAAATAAATTGCAAAAAAACATTGTTAATGCATCAGTTAGGGTTAAAGTGACACAAGTAGGGAAATGTGGCATTAGGGTTTCCAACCCTAACCCCCCACCCTGCTCAGATAAAGAGGGATTGGGGCTGGCATTCGGGTCACCAGCCCTAACACTCACCCCATTCTCTTATGCTGTGCCCACCCAGTTTATTTTCTAGTGGAATGGGATTAGTGTATGGCTGATGTCCTCAATGCCACTTGATCCATCTTTGTCTGTGCATTTCCCTACTTTTGTTGCTTTAACCCTAACTGGTGCATTAACTAAGTTCTTTGCTATATATATATATATATATATATATATATATATATATTACGTACTCTCTGTCTCTCCGATGTATATGCAATGGGTTGGACATAAACAGAGTGTAATACATCCATTTATCTGAGCTACTATGTGTATAAATGTAAAATCTTGCACTTATACACATAGTAGGCATGTCATAGCCTGTTTATGCACATAGTAGACACATCATGGCCTCCCTCCCACCCGTTGGCACTACTTCCCTTCTACACAGTGTAGGATGCTTCCCACTACAAGCCCCTCACTAACAAGGGTAAGCCACCTTTTGTGACTTTTAAAACTCCCACCTAACAAAAAAAAGGGCAGTAACTGCAGAAATTATCGTTTTCTGACATCTTCTCTCTGAAACACTTTCTCTGCAACACTTTTTCTCCTGGCCTCAGTACTTTCCTCCAGTTTTGATTTCCACCTTTGCAAGCCTCTATCAAAGTTGTGCTGCAGGCTTCGGTCTGTGTACCCTTCTATGACATAGTAGCCATCCAAACCTGGTAACAAAATGCAAAAAGAAAAAATGACTGTTTAAAATATACAAATCCTGCTGTCCATACTTCTGTGGTGCTCGCTTCTCACACTCGCTCACTGTACCACACCCTCAGGCCATATTCGCGAAGTCTGCCATCAACCACAAACCTGTGCAAAACACAATACAAAGAGTGAGTATATTATTTTTGTAAAGACCACAAATAAACACATGGTTGGGTTTCTATCCATTACTCGATGAAATGAGCTAGGCGCCCTTGCTAAACAAGGTCACCATTTTTAACAGAAAAATGTGTCCTCTGAACATTCTCAACCAATTGGCTGCCATGTATGAGTATCGGTGCATCCTCCTGACACTGCTTCTATGGCACTGAAAGGGGCAAACTTTGGAAAGACAGTAATAACCAGAAGAAAACCTTAAAAAAAACACATACACAAGGTCCTTCCCTGTTGCATAATTGAAATATACAGAGGGGAACTTGTGTGACACGAATTTGTCTATTCTTGTGTTGTTTGACTTTGGACACCTCATTCGTAGTTTTTGCCACTTATGAGGTTACTCAAGGCCAAGCAGCACTTGTTTAGATAAATCAGGTATCACACAGGTCTCCACTATATATTCCTTATTTATATCACATGGTTAGACTTTTTTCATCATAGGAAAAAACAATGCATTACTTTTCCATATCACATACTTCTGAATCCAGATTGCATACTTTCAAAACAAAAGTTTAAATATCAGAGAATTTCTGACTAACCTAATGTGTTATATAAACATACAATGAAAAAGTGCTGTGTACTCATGAAATAATACCTTCTCAGGTCTGAATAGCTCATAAAACCACTTGTCCTTTGACCTCATGGTTTATGAGCTATTCAGACTCACTCAATTGTTATTTTCTTGTACACAACACTTTCTGTTAGTTGTTCTCTCTATATAGGGATATGCAGTAACCTGACTCAAGATACATATAAACAATTTTAGGAAACATAGGAAAGATTCAGGAACTTAGCCAAAGGCCATTATCATTCTGCACTATTCATAACCTCAAATCATACAGATAACTTTTTTTTATCATCATGTTAGGTGGCAGGAACATAATTCACTTGTGGATGAGCCACAACTGAATTATGAAAGTCATGTCCCTTCACAAGAGTGGATAAATTGGATATTTTGCATCAGGCCATTGCATATTTGATTTTTACAATATGGGTTAACTAATCATAACTTTTAACTATGCTGTTGTGTAAAGAATAACCGTTTCTCATTGATTTCAGTTGCTGGTTTCAGTGCTGCACATACAGAATAGTGGATGGTTGACCATCCACAACAAGGCTGTGTTTCCATCGAGGGAGTCGATGGCGTCATTGAAACCTTGAGAGCGAAGCTCAAGAGGTTTCTGTTACACCATCGACTCGAGATTTTCTTCAGTTTTATTTTAATCCCTGCTGGGAATCAGCCAATCAGGTGGTAGGGCAAGTCAAAAGTTGTTGTACTATCGATGTGACGTCAGAATGATAGTACAACAACTTTTTGACAACGAACTATCCTACTACAAAATTTTGAAAGCCACAGCTTTCTATTCATAATAAGCCTAACCATATACTATATATAGAATAGTGGATGGTTGACCATCCACAACAAGGCTGTGTTTCCATCGAGGGTCGATGGTGTCATTGAAGACCTCGGGAGGCGAAGCTCGAGAGGTTTCTGTTACACCATTGACTCCCGAGATGGAAACAAAGCTTTAGTTGTGGATGGTTAACCATCCACTATTTTATATAGTACATGGTTGCCCACAATTTTGCAAGGTTCATACCTTGCGTTCAGATTTCCGTTTTTTTTTTTTTGCCATTCTCTTTCTGCACTTATGTACCTGAGGATTTCAGTGCTCAATGCAGTCCTGCCCCAGAAGTTACCGGCTTGCCCAACTCCTTGTTATGATCCCACACTACACCAACAACTATAAACTGCAGCAGTAAATTAAAAAAAAAAAGAAGCATTGAAAACAGTTTGGACACACAGAGCTGATCACATAGTCCGTGTCCAGACTGTAGTTATAAACTGCTCTCCTGACCGCTGGCTAAATGACAACGCCATTTTCTTCTGTTTTATTTTAATCCCTGCTGGGAATCAGCCAATCAGGTGGTAGGGCAAGTCAAAAAAGTTGTTGTACTATCGATGTGACGTCAAAATGATAGTACAACTTTTTTGACCTTTGAACTGTCCTACAACAAGATTTTGAAAGCCACGGCTTTCTATTCATAAGCCCTAACCATATACTATAAAGGTATTGTGATGTCAACAGTATTGTGAAAGCTGCTCTCTGATTGGTTTAGTATTCCATTATGATGAGCCTAACCTTTAAGATATCAATTGTGACCTACCTAACCTCAAGATATCATAATATCTTGAGGTTAGATATAAAATATTGCTTATTCTTGCCATTTGTATCGTCACTGTTTTTTTTTTTATCTCTGTCTGTCTGCCTGTCTGTCTGTCTGTCAATCTGTCTATCTATCTATCTATCTATCTATCTATCTATCTATCTATCTATCTATCTATCTATCCCTGTTGGACTTGTTTACCTTTTGTCTGCTGCTTCCTCCATGGGCCCCTGTGAAATTGAGATAGTGTATCTCATGGGTTATCCAGGGTGGAGTAACATTAAATAAATAGATAAATAAGAGAAATAAATTTAGTTCTGAGCTGTCTGGGCATACTGTGATAACCTGACAGTCAGGTGATGCTCTCAGCCAATCAGATTGCTAGGATTTCATCACCTATTTTTATGCTATTGCATCTGTTAGGGTTGAAACACAAAACATAAAAAAAACTAGGAGAAAGCAAAGTTAGGAGAAAAAGTCCCTGGAGCCTTGGTGAATCGTTGGTGTACTGTTCGGGGTTTGATAGATGGCACGGTGCAGTGTTGACATTACCCCAACTTTAGCACCCTCTATTCAAGCAGTACTCTGTCAGTATTTTACTTCGTGTGATGAGACAATGCCAGAGTCCAGCAATGTGTAATTGTTCAGACCTAGAGGAAGAGCACACCACTGATTCACCAAGGCTCCGGGGACTTCATCCCCTAACTCTGTATTTACTGTGTTTACCTACTGTTTATTCTTTTGTGCTTCAACCTTAGCAGATGCCTTAATGTACCTCTAGTTTTTGCAGTTTATTTCCCTGTGTTTTGAGAAAGGTACAGTATATAACTGACTGATTTAGCTTCATCAAGCATTGTGCTGGACTTGTAATTTCCTTTGCCCAGAGCCCAGAACAGTGTACCACTAGATGACAAGAAGCTAACAAAAAAATCGGGTGTGGTTAAATGCTCTTGTGACAACTACATAACTATTAACAGTTACTGTAGAGTAATTATCGTGTTTAAATACTGTACATTTTTCCTTTGTGTATAACTTGATAAGAACTCAACAGTTTTATTTTTCCCAATGTGCACTAAGGTTTTAGTGCTCACGAAAGAATTTGCAAAGGTTAAAAAACTGTGCCTTGTTTTATTTTCACCATGTGCTCAGCAGCTTTTAGTACTCAAGAAATAATTTGTGAAGGTTTAAAAAGTCTACAGGTTGTTTTATTTTTGCTGTGTGATTGATGGTTTTACTACTCAGGAAGGAATTCACAAAGGTAAAAATATTGGTGTATTGTTTTATTTTTCACTGTCCGCCAAAAATATTAAAGGTCAGAGGTCTCATTGGATCCTTTGGTCATTACTACATAAGTCTTAACATGTACTTTAAGTAATCTTTGTGTTTCACTACTTAAAATGTTTGTTTCTCTATAACAGGAAGAAATCAATGCATTTTACTTTTTGCTGAGTGTTAGAGAATGCGTGTACCTATAATACATGTGCATCTTTGCGACAAAGTGTAAGGTTGTCACACTCCTTTAACCTGTAAACCCTTCACAACCTTGCTAACATAAACAACCTAAGTATGACAGGGCTGTGAAAGGATTTGTACCAGACCCTCTTGCTTTTAAAGTTTGTCCTTTATACTTCACTGCACCGTAACGGAGCTAGAGGGGGCTGGGGGAGTCACCCTCCTGGCTATCCTAGTGTGAGCAGTGGTGCCCCACCACCTTCATTATTCAATGTTTAGTGTCCACTGTGGAGCCCATGATTGACTGAATGGCCCCCCAGCTCCCAAATGCTCCCAAACCTGGCTCTGCTACTGACTGCACACATTCTTCACTTTTGGCTATCCCTCAGGGTGGGTGGGGGTGCTAACAAGCAACACCTGAACCCAATAAAGTGGGAAAGGTGAACAAGAGGAGAGGAGGTTCTAGGGATGTGGATATGGTGCACTATCCACACTTTGGCAGCTCTTCCTTACATCTTACATCTGTCTGGTCTTCAAGCTAAGTTGCTTCCACCCACCGGGGTGAATCTGCCTCAGCAGAGCCCCATGATGTCAGATCATCCTTTCTGCTGTAAGTATCAGGTCTCCTCCTTTGCATCTCCTGCGTGCAGAGTAGGCCCAACTTGGTATTTGGCTTCTGTGTAGACTGCAAAAAACGAACCATTTTTAATTCTCCAAATGGAGCGCGATGACCAGGAAACAGGTCCAGGCTTTAAGCAGTGCACCACTTGTTCCCAGAAGATGTCATGCACAGAACCTCATGCCTCATCGTATATTGCCTTGGAGCCCAGCATGATCCAGGCTTGCAGCCTGTACCAGTCCCTTCAGCCCTCCGCATTGGAGGACAGTTATATCTGCCTTTTCTTAGGCTGCCCAAATGAACAGAACCCTACTGTTTGATCCAAAGATGACCATAAGGCAGTTTCTGCAGCAGCAGGTTTGTTGGCACAGCTTGCGCCTTTGAAGTGGCTGCAGCCCAGGCTTCAACAGGTATGGCTTTGGCCCTTCTCACTGTTTCTGGTGGGCTTTGGAGCTTTGTTCATCTGAGTATTCTGGGACTTATGTCAGTCTCTTCTTACCCTCAGGGAGGCCCTTCCCGAGGATCAAGTCTTCATGGGCCTCAAAGCCTAAGGTGTCCTGTTGCAGGTCATGGGATCGGAGCGAGCTCACTTTCCCATTCCGAGACTCTGCATCTGGCTCTTCGGACGATGCTTCTGTGTTCCTGGTCCTGGTCGCTGGTCCTCGGTGTCCCCACCAGTCCTGCTGATCAAGATGAGGGTTGACAAACCTGTTATTTCTCAACCTGGCTGACCCATTGTCAGAGGACAGGGGATGACTCAGTTTTGAGGATTCAGGTCCTATGGCCTCTCTCAGGAGGAACCAGATAGATCAGCCGAGTCAGTTGTCTTCCTTCGAAGATCAGCCCCTCGGAGGTTCCTCAGGGCCTGGCCCTGTTGATCGTAAAGAGCCTTCCCCATGTCTCCTCCATGACGACCTGAACATCATCAGTCAAGGTCCCAGTCAAGCCCTCGATTGGGCTGTCAGTCGAGATCCAGGGGATCTTGGCATTCCTGCTCTTGACCTTTAACTAAACAGCACAGTCAGCACACCCCTTCTTCTTCTGTGGTGCCATTATGAGAAGCTCCTCTAACAACAGTGGATCCTCGGCTACAGTCATGCCCACCTAAGCCTCTGGTGCTTCCTGGTCACCCTTTCTCTGGCCAACTCCAGTCATCCCAGTCGTGCCACGCCAGCTTCACTGCCCATTGGTGGAGCCCTGCAGCCCTTGCATGAAGCTCCATCCAAGGCAGCCCCACTGCCTCCCGACCTCCCGCAGGTTCTCGGTGAAGGTCACCTACTCAGATGAGCCACAGGTTGTCCAAGGGGGCTGGGTCATGGCAGTGTTTGAGGAGTCCTCAGATTGGAGACTCCTCCACTAACTGCCTTTGGATTCCATCCTTCGACCAGAAACATAGAAACATAGAATTTGATGGTAGATAAGGACCTCTTGGCCCACCTAGTCTGCCCATTTCCCTACTTAATGGATAAACTGCAGATTCTAGTTAGCCAACAGCCTACTTCCTCCTACCCCACTAGAATTGCCTTTATGTCTGTCCCATGCATTATTGAATTCTCCCACTGTTTTTACCTCCACGACCTCCTCAGAAAACACCGCTCCATGAATCTACAACCCTCTCTGTGAAGATCTCCTTCCTCACATTACCTCTGAGCCGTCCCCCCTCTATCTTCAAATTGTGCCTCTTGTTCTTGCACATCTCTTTTTCTGAAAGATGCTACCCTCTTGGACCTTGTTGATTCCCTTGAAGTATTTGAAAGTTTCTATCATGTCCCCCCTCTCCCTCCTTTCCTCGAGGCTATACATCTTAAGCTCCTTTAGTCTTTCTTCATATGTCTTCTGGTGCAGACCCTGCTCCATTTTGGTTGCCCTCTTCTGGACAGTCTCCACCCTGTCTTTGTCTTTGCAGAGATGGGGTCTCCAGAACTATACACAGTACTCCAGATGTGGTCTTTGGTGGGGTTAGGAAGAAGTAGGCTGCTGGTTAACTAGGATCTGCAGCTTATCCAATAGGTAGGGAAATGGGCAGACTGGGTGGGCCAAGCGGTCCTTATCTGCCGTCAAAATCTATGTTTCTATGTCTTACCAGCTGTCTGTACAGAGGGCCAACAACTTCCTGTTTTCTACTGGTGATGCCTCTCCCTATGCATCCCAGTATCCCCCCAGCCCTACTTACTGCCTTCTCACATTGCTGGCCCACCTTTAGGTCATCTGATATGATTCTCCCAGGTCCCTTTCATTTTGTTGTTGTCAGTATCTCACCCCTCATTGTGTACTCTTCCCTGGGTTTTTGTTTCCCAGGTGCATTACTTGCACTTCTTGCGCTGAATCTAAGCTGCCATATATTTGACCATTCCTGCAACCTTGCCAGTTCCTTTTCATCCTTTCCACCCCACCTTCATATCAACCCCTGTTGCAGATCTTTGTGTCATCTCAACAGACATCTCTTTCCTTCCAGTCCTCTGCAATGTCACTTATAAAGACATTAAAGGACCGGCTCCAGTACTGAACCCATCAGTACCCCACTAGTAGCCCCCCTTTCTTCACTGTGGACTCCATTTACTATTACCTGCTGTGTCCTGTTGTCTAGCCAGTGTTTTATCCAGGCTATCAGCCTGGGACCCACTCCCAGGCTGGCTGATGTTTATTAATCTTTTGTGCGGGACTGTGTCAAATGCCTTTGCTAAAGTATAGGTAGGCCATGTCCACAGCCCCTCCCTGGTCTACTACTTTGGTCACCCAGTCAAAGAACTCAATTAGATTTGTCTGATATGACTTTTCTGCTGTGAATCCATGCTGCCTTGGGTCCTGTGCCCCACTGGCCTCTAGGTACTCGACAGTTCTTTCCTTCAGAAGTGATTCCATCATTGTCCCTACCACTGAAGTCAAACTGACAGGTCTGTAGTTTCCTGCCTCTGTCTTGCTCCCACTTTTGTGAAGGGGAATCACATCTGCCCTCCTCCAGTCCTCAGGTACCACACCATCTTCTCATGATTTATTAATGTAACCCCCCTGCAAATGGGGGTTCCCAAAAGACTTCCAGGAGCTTGCTTGAATGCTCCAAGCCTGAATGGTGTTTGGCATTTAAGCCATTTATCAGTGAGTGTTTTTAGAACCTCTGGTACTGTCTCTTTAAGAGCTGTCTGCTTGCAGACATAATTAGTTGTATGGGGGACTGTGTGTTTCTTTGATTGAGAACCACTCAAGCTGCTGCCAATTCACTTCATTTTGCAGTCACTAGGAGTGCAAAGGGAACCTATCTGAAAGATGTAACTGTTTGCCAGAAATTATTTAGAGTAATAATGAAATACAGTTTGTCTAACCTGCTTTCTTTGCAGTCAGAACTGTGTCTGCTAGTTCCCCATTCTAGTTTTGAACTGCTGAACTGGACCAATCAGTGTAGGGTAAGCTAGCTCTAAAATGGTCCCTTGGACAAATCAGAACTTGACTCATAATCTGAGCCAGCCACAAGAGGATTGTATGAGCAGTGACCTGGAGATGTAGTTTAGACTGCAGCACCTTTTGGACCAACAGCAGCAGTCTATTGTGAGTGACAACCAATCCAGTCAAGCACTGGGAGGAACTCAAAGGAAGTGCCCGGTTTGTCAGTTGGAGTTTGAGTTGAGCTTTGGCAGTGAAGAAGGAAGGAGCCCTGTGCTTTTCAGTGTGCAGTTTTAGTCAAAAACGTGTGTAAGGCCCAGAGTTCGGTCTGCAGCTTGTGTAACAGCTTGTTAGGACTGAATCCGTCCCTGTGAAAAAGAATAAAGGATCTCTGAAGAGTAGAAACCAGGCTCACCCTGTAGAAGACTGGAGGAATTGCTGAAAATTGCACTCTGTCTGTCAGGAACTGAATCTGCTGTGTGTTCTCCCGGTATTGTGCAGTAATGCGATCGGGATACAGATGCAGCCTGCCTGATATAGTGCTTTCTTTTATATGGATGTGTGAAGAGGTTTGTGTACCTCAAGTGAGCCCTGCTGACATTGAAGGACCCTATCTTATTTGGAGGTCGTGAGTACTAATTCAGGGTCGCTCCCTGTTGAATTGCCACATTAAATCCAAATGGAATTACTGTACTGCTGACTGTTTAATTCTCCTTTCTCTGTGTGAAAGGGCCCTACCAGCTGCCACGGTTTGGACTAGCCACTAGGGCTTGGGTACCCAGGGACAGTAACTGATAGGGATAGGCCTGTGCACAGAGCCATAGGTAGATTATTAGAGTGATAAGCTAATTAACCTGATTTCCCCTGTCCTTGTTATATCCCTAAATAAATCAGAGCTGCTTGTTTCAGCAAAGTTATACTGCCTGAGGTATTTGTCTATGTTAAAGTACTGTACTGTGATTGTTGCACTGTATCTCATTTCACAGGAGGTCCCAGTGCGGAACCAGACCTGGGGGTAAGTGTATACTGTGAAGGTAATTCTGATATATTATGTGGGCCACTAGTGGGAAGAAGAGGTTGCAGTGTCCCAGAGGGCTGTGACCAAGTTAGTTTAACTATTGCAAACCTGACCCTCTGGGTGGAGGCACCACCATTGGATCCAGGCCCCTCAACCTGTTAGTGGCAAATCAGGCAGGGGTAGTAGCCCCTGGGATAGCGCCATCTAGGGGTTACATCTTGGAGGCTCACTGCTGGGATTGTGTGTCCTCTAGTGGCCATATTCTGAACCACTATTAAGAAAAAATGGGTACCCGACAAGTGGCTGTGCACCGGCTGGTGGAGTGGTGTACTGGGGAGGAGATCGACCCCAAAATGCTATGCTTATCCTGGACATCCCCTGTATCAATGACGGACACTGTGCAGGGAGTACTTTCCAAGGTGGAAGGTTTACAAAACCCTGTGGTGGTGGGTCGGCATGCTAATCTGCTCACCCACACTTTCCTGGCCCTAGTAGAGTTTAAGGATCCCATAGATAGCTCCAAAGTGCCACAGACCATTACCCCAGAGGAGCCCTCACTGCTTGGAGAGTGATAACTAAGGACAGTAAAGACCCGGGGAATCAGCCCCACCACTATCTGAAACTTTGAGGAGAAATTTGCTGAATGGCTGCTGGGAGAGGGAAAACTGTGGAGGACTTGAAGAAACTATTCTTGCCACCTGGGGTGTCCTCCCCAACACCTCTCCTGCTCCAGTGCCCCGTAATGGTGGCTGAACCAATGCAGACTCCTATTTCTGCACCTGCCATTAGTCACGACTCTTACCGAAGGTTGAGGATCTTCTCTGGCACCTCCCACCCCAAGGGAGGATGACTGGGAGACCTGGATAGACTTATGTTGCCCCAAGTGCTAGAATGGCAATGCTCGGAAGGCGGCGAAAGAGGTTGGTGAGGAGCCTCCGAGGTCCTGCCCTGGCTACCATCCTGTAGCAAACGGGCCAGTAACCCTGAAGTCGACTGCACAGGCCTATCTTGAGGCCTTGGAGAATGTGTATGGGAGCGCTCCCATACACATTCTCCAAGGCCTCAAGATAGGCCTGTGCAGTCGACTTCAGGGTTACTGGCCCGTTTGCTACAGGATGGTAGCCAGGGCAGGACCTCGGAGGCTCCTCACCAACCTCTTTCGCCGCCTTCCGAGCATTGCCATTCTAGCACTTGGGGCAACATAAGTCTATCCAGGTCTCCCAGTCATCCTCCCTTGGGGTGGGAGGTGCCAGAGAAGATCCTCAACCTTCGGTAAGAGTCGTGACTAATGGCAGGTGCAGAAATAGGAGTCTGCATTGGTTCAGCCACCATTACGGGGCACTGGAGCAGGAGAGGTGTTGGGGAGGACACCCCAGGTGGCAAGAATAGTTTCTTCAAGTCCTCCACAGTTTTCCCTCTCCCAGCAGCCATTCAGCAAATTTCTCCTCAAAGTTTCAGATAGTGGTGGGGCTGATTCCCCGGGTCTTTACTGTCCTTAGTTATCACTCTCCAAGCAGTGAGGGCTCCTCTGGGGTAATGGTCTGTGGCACTTTGGAGCTATCTATGGGATCCTTAAACTCTACTAGGGCCAGGAAAGTGTGGGTGAGCAGATTAGCATGCCGACCCACCACCACAGGGTTTTGTAAACCTTCCACCTTGGAAAGTACTCCCTGCACAGTGTCCGTCATTGATACAGGGGATGTCCAGGATAAGCATAGCATTTTGGGGTCGATCTCCTCCCCAGTACACCACTCCACCAGCCGGTGCACAGCCACTTGTCGGGTACCCATTTTTTCTTAATAGTGGTTCAGAATATGGCCACTAGAGGACACACAATCCCAGCAGTGAGCCTCCAAGATGTAACCCCTAGATGGCGCTATCCCAGGGGCTACTACCCCTGCCTGATTTGCCACTAACAGGTTGAGGGGCCTGGATCCAATGGTGGTGCCTCCACCCAGAGGGTCAGGTTTGCAATAGTTAAACTAACTTGGTCACAGCCCTCTGGGACACTGCAACCTCTTCTTCCCACTAGTGGCCCACATAATATATCAGAATTACCTTCACAGTATACACTTACCCCCAGGTCTGGTTCCGCACTGGGACCTCCTGTGAAATGAGATACAGTGCAACAATCACAGTACAGTACTTTAACATAGACAAATACCTCAGGCAGTATAACTTTGCTGAAACAAGCAGCTCTGATTTATTTAGGGATATAACAAGGACAGGGGAAATCAGGTTAATTAGCTTATCACTCTAATAATCTACCTATGGCTCTGTGCACAGGCCTATCCCTATCAGTTACTGTCCCTGGGTACCCAAGCCCTAGTGGCTAGTCCAAACCGTGGCAGCTGGTAGGGCCCTTTCACACAGAGAAAGGAGAATTAAACAGTCAGCAGTACAGTAATTCCATTTGGATTTAATGTGGCAATTCAACAGGGAGCGACCCTGAATTAGTACTCACGACCTCCAAATAAGATAGGGTCCTTCAATGTCAGCAGGGCTCACTTGAGGTACACAAACCTCTTCACACATCCATATAAAAGAAAGCACTATATCAGGCAGGCTGCATCTGTATCCCGATCGCATTACTGCACAATACCGGGAGAACACACAGCAGATTCAGTTCCTGACAGACAGAGTGCAATTTTCAGCAATTCCTCCAGTCTTCTACAGGGTGAGCCTGGTTTCTACTCTTCAGAGATCCTTTATTCTTTTTCACAGGGACGGATTCAGTCCTAACAAGCTGTTACACAAGCTGCAGACCGAACTCTGGGCCTTACACACGTTTTTGACTAAAACTGCACACTGAAAAGCACAGGGCTCCTTCCTTCTTCACTGCCAAAGCTCAACTCAAACTCCAACTGACAAACCGGGCACTTCCTTTGAGTTCCTCCCAGTGCTTGACTGGATTGGTTGTCACTCACAATAGACTGCTGCTGTTGGTCCAAAAGGTGCTGCAGTCTAAACTACATCTCCAGGTCACTGCTCATACAATCCTCTTGTGGCTGGCTCAGATTATGAGTCAAGTTCTGATTTGTCCAAGGGACCATTTTAGAGCTAGCTTACCCTACACTGATTGGTCCAGTTCAGCAGTTCAAAACTAGAATGGGGAACTAGCAGACACAGTTCTGACTGCAAAGAAAGCAGGTTAGACAAACTGTATTTCATTATTACTCTAAATAATTTCTGGCAAACAGTTACATCTTTCAGATAGGTTCCCTTTGCACTCCTAGTGACTGCAAAATGAAGTGAATTGGCAGCAGCTTGAGTGGTTCTCAATCAAAGAAACACACAGTCCCCCATACAACTAATTATGTCTGCAAGCAGACAGCTCTTAAAGAGACAGTACCAGAGGTTCTAAAACACTCACTGATAAATGGCTTAAATGCCAAACACCATTCAGGCTTGGAGCATTCAAGCAAGCTCCTGGAAGTCTTTTGGGAACCCCCATTTGCAGGGGGGTTACATTAATAAATCATGAGAAGATGGTGTGGTACCTGAGGACTGGAGGAGGGCAGATGTGATTCCCCTTCACAAAAGTGGGAGCAAGACAGAGGCAGGAAACTACAGACCTGTCAGTTTGACTTCAGTGGTAGGGACAATGATGGAATCACTTCTGAAGGAAAGAACTGTCGAGTACCTAGAGGCCAGTGGGGCACAGGACCCAAGGCAGCATGGATTCACAGCAGAAAAGTCATATCAGACAAATCTAATTGAGTTCTTTGACTGGGTGACCAAAGTAGTAGACCAGGGAGGGGCTGTGGACATGGCCTACCTATACTTTAGCAAAGGCATTTGACACAGTCCCGCACAAAAGATTAATAAACATCAGCCAGCCTGGGAGTGGGTCCCAGGCTGATAGCCTGGATAAAACACTGGCTAGACAACAGGACACAGCAGGTAATAGTAAATGGAGTCCACAGTGAAGAAAGGGGGGCTACTAGTGGGGTACTGATGGGTTCAGTACTGGAGCCGGTCCTTTAATGTCTTTATAAGTGACATTGCAGAGGACTGGAAGGAAAGAGATGTCTGTTGAGATGACACAAAGATCTGCAACAGGGGTTGATATGAAGGTGGGGTGGAAAGGATGAAAAGGAACTGGCAAGGTTGCAGGAATGGTCAAATATATGGCAGCTTAGATTCAGCGCAAGAAGTGCAAGTAATGCACCTGGGAAACAAAAACCCAGGGAAGAGTACACAATGAGGGGTGAGATACTGACAACAACAAAATGAAAGGGACCTGGGAGAAGTCATATCAGATGACCTAAAGGTGGGCCAGCAATGTGAGAAGGCAGTAAGTAGGGCTGGGGGGATACTGGGATGCATAGGGAGAGGCATCACCAGTAGAAAACAGGAAGTTGTTGGCCCTCTGTACAGACAGCTGGTAAGACATAGAAACATAGATTTTGACGGCAGATAAGGACCGCTTGGCCCACCCAGTCTGCCCATTTCCCTACCTATTGGATAAGCTGCAGATCCTAGTTAACCAGCAGCCTACTTCTTCCTAACCCCACCAAAGACCACATCTGGAGTACTGTGTATAGTTCTGGAGACCCCATCTCTGCAAAGACAAAGACAGGGTGGAGACTGTCCAGAAGAGGGCAACCAAAATGGAGCAGGGTCTGCACCAGAAGACATATGAAGAAAGACTAAAGGAGCTTAAGATGTATAGCCTCGAGGAAAGGAGGGAGAGGGGGGACATGATAGAAACTTTCAAATACTTCAAGGGAATCAACAAGGTCCAAGAGGGTAGCATCTTTCAGAAAAAGAGATGTGCAAGAACAAGAGCACAATTTGAAGATAGAGGGGGGACGGCTCAGAGGTAATGTGAGGAAGTAGATCTTCACAGAGAGGGTTGTAGATTCATGGAGCGGTGTTTTCTGAGGAGGTCGTGGAGGTAAAAACAGTGGGAGAATTCAATAATGCATGGGACAGACATAAAGGCAATTCTAGTGGGGGTAGGAGGAAGTAGGCTGTTGGCTAACTAGAATCTGCAGTTTATCCATTAAGTAGGGAAATGGGCAGACTAGGTGGGCCAAGAGGTCCTTATCTACCATCAAATTCTATGTTTCTATGTTTCTGGTCGAAGGATGGAATCCAAAGGCAGTTAGTGGAGGAGTCCTCCGAATCTGAGGACTCCTCAAACACTGCCATGACCCAGCCCCCTTGGACAACCTGTGGCTCATCTGAGTAGGTGACCTTCACCGAGAACCTGCGGGAGGTCGGGAGGCAGTGGGGCTGCCTTGGATGGAGCTTCATGCAAGGGCTGCAGGGCTCCACCAATGGGCAGTGAAGCTGGCGTGGCACGACTGGGATGACTGGAGTTGGCCAGAGAAAGGGTGACCAGGAAGCACCAGAGGCTTAGGTGGGCATGACTGTAGCCGAGGATCCACTGTTGTTAGAGGAGCTTCTCATAATGGCACCACAGAAGAAGAAGGGGTGTGCTGACTGTGCTGTTTAGTTAAAGGTCAAGAGCAGGAATGCCAAGATCCCCTGGATCTCGACTGACAGCCCAATCGAGGGCTTGACTGGGACCTTGACTGATGATGTTCAGGTCGTCATGGAGGAGACATGGGGGAAGGCTCTTTGCGATCAACAGGAGCCAGGCCCTGAGGAACCTCCGAGGGGCTGATCTTCGAAGGAAGACAACTGACTCGGCTGATCTATCTGGTTCCTCCTGAGAGAGGCCATAGGACCTGAATCCTCAAAACTGAGTCATCCCCTGTCCTCTGACAATGGGTCAGCCAGGTTGAGAAATAACAGGTTTGTCAACCCTCATCTTGATCAGCAGGACTGGTGGGGACACCGAGGACCAGCGACCAGGACCAGGAACACAGAAGCATCGTCCGAAGAGCCAGATGCAGAGTCTCGGAATGGGAAAGTGAGCTCGCTCCGATCCCATGACCTGCAACAGGACACCTTAGGCTTTGAGGCCCATGAAGACTTGATCCTCGGGAAGGGCCTCCCTGAGGGTAAGAAGAGACTGACATAAGTCCCAGAATACTCAGATGAACAAAGCTCCAAAGCCCACCAGAAACAGTGAGAAGGGCCAAAGCCATACCTGTTGAAGCCTGGGCTGCAGCCACTTCAAAGGCGCAAGCTGTGCCAACAAACCTGCTGCTGCAGAAACTGCCTTATGGTCATCTTTGGATCAAACAGTAGGGTTCTGTTCATTTGGGCAGCCTAAGAAAAGGCAGATATAACTGTCCTCCAATGCGGAGGGCTGAAGGGACTGGTACAGGCTGCAAGCCTGGATCATGCTGGGCTCCAAGGCAATATACGATGAGGCATGAGGTTCTGTGCATGACATCTTCTGGGAACAAGTGGTGCACTGCTTAAAGCCTGGACCTGTTTCCTGGTCATCGCGCTCCATTTGGAGAAATAAAAATGGTTCGTTTTTTGCAGTCTACACAGAAGCCAAATACCAAGTTGGGCCTACTCTGCACGCAGGAGATGCAAAGGAGGAGACCTGATACTTACAGCAGAAAGGATGATCTGACATCATGGGGCTCTGCTGAGGCAGATTCACCCCGGTGGGTGGAAGCAACTTAGCTTGAAGACCAGACAGATGTAAGATGTAAGGAAGAGCTGCCAAAGTGTGGATAGTGCACCATATCCACATCCCTAGAACCTCCTCTCCTCTTGTTCACCTTCCCACTTTATTGGGTTCAGGTGTTGCTTGTTAGCACCCCCACCCACCCTGAGGGATAGCCAAAAGTGAAGAATGTGTGCAGTCAGTAGCAGAGCCAGGTTTGGGAGCATTTGGGAGCTGGGGGGCCATTCAGTCAATCATGGGCTCCACAGTGGACACTAAACATTGAATAATGAAGGTGGTGGGGCACCACTGCTCACACTAGGATAGCCAGGAGGGTGACTCCCCCAGCCCCCTCTAGCTCCGTTACGGTGCAGTGAAGTATAAAGGACAAACTTTAAAAGCAAGAGGGTCTGGTACAAATCCTTTCACAGCCCTGTCATACTTAGGTTGTTTATGTTAGCAAGGTTGTGAAGGGTTTACAGGTTAAAGGAGTGTGACAACCTTACACTTTGTCGCAAAGATGCACATGTATTATAGGTACACGCATTCTCTAACACTCAGCAAAAAGTAAAATGCATTGATTTCTTCCTGTTATAGAGAAACAAACATTTTAAGTAGTGAAACACAAAGATTACTTAAAGTACATGTTAAGACTTATGTAGTAATGACCAAAGGATCCAATGAGACCTCTGACCTTTAATATTTTTGGCGGACAGTGAAAAATAAAACAATACACCAATATTTTTACCTTTGTGAATTCCTTCCTGAGTAGTAAAACCATCAATCACACAGCAAAAATAAAACAACCTGTAGACTTTTTAAACCTTCACAAATTATTTCTTGAGTACTAAAAGCTGCTGAGCACATGGTGAAAATAAAACAAGGCACAGTTTTTTAACCTTTGCAAATTCTTTCGTGAGCACTAAAACCTTAGTGCACATTGGGAAAAATAAAACTGTTGAGTTCTTATCAAGTTATACACAAAGGAAAATGTACAGTATTTAAACACGATAATTACTCTACAGTAACTGTTAATAGTTATGTAGTTGTCACAAGAGCATTTAACCACACCCGATTTTTTTGTTAGCTTCTTGTCATCTAGTGGTACACTGTTCTGGGCTCTGGGCAAAGGAAATTACAAGTCCAGCACAATGCTTGATGAAGCTAAATCAGTCAGTTATATACTGTACCTTTCTCAAAACACAGGGAAATAAACTGCAAAAACTAGAGGTACATTAAGGCATCTGCTAAGGTTGAAGCACAAAAGAATAAACAGTAGGTAAACACAGTAAATACAGAGTTAGGGGATGAAGTCCCCGGAGCCTTGGTGAATCAGTGGTGTGCTCTTCCTCTAGGTCTGAACAATTACACATTGCTGGACTCTGGCATTGTCTCATCACACGCAGTAAAATACTGACAGAGTACTGCTTGAATAGAGGGTGCTAAAGTTGGGGTAATGTCAACACTGCACCGTGCCATCTATCAAACCCCGAACAGTACACCAACGATTCACCAAGGCTCCAGGGACTTTTTCTCCTAACTTTGCTTTCTCCTAGTTTTTTTTATGTTTTGTGTTTCAACCCTAACAGATGCAATAGCATAAAAATAGGTGATGAAATCCTAGCAATCTGATTGGCTGAGAGCATCACCTGACTGTCAGGTTATCACAGTATGCCCAGACAGCTCAGAACTAAATTTATTTCTCTTATTTATCTATTTATTTAATGTTACTCCACCCTGGATAACCCATGAGATACACTATCTCAATTTCACAGGGGCCCATGGAGGAAGCAGCAGACAAAAGGTAAACAAGTCCAACAGGGATAGATAGATAGATAGATAGATAGATAGATAGATAGATAGATAGATAGATAGATAGACAGATTGACAGACAGACAGACAGGCAGACAGACAGAGATAAAAAAAAAAACAGTGACGATACAAATGGCAAGAATAAGCAATATTTTATATCTAACCTCAAGATATTATGATATCTTGAGGTTAGGTAGGTCACAATTGATATCTTAAAGGTTAGGCTCATCATAATGGAATACTAAACCAATCAGAGAGCAGCTTTCACAATACTGTTGACATCACAATACCTTTATAGTATATGGTTAGGGCTTATGAATAGAAAGCCGTGGCTTTCAAAATCTTGTTGTAGGACAGTTCAAAGGTCAAAAAAGTTGTACTATCATTTTGACGTCACATCGATAGTACAACAACTTTTTTGACTTGCCCTACCACCTGATTGGCTGATTCCCAGCAGGGATTAAAATAAAACAGAAGAAAATGGCGTTGTCATTTAGCCAGCGGTCAGGAGAGCAGTTTATAACTACAGTCTGGACACGGACTATGTGATCAGCTCTGTGTGTCCAAACTGTTTTCAATGCTTCTTTTTTTTTTTAATTTACTGCTGCAGTTTATGGTTGTTGGTGTAGTGTGGGATCATAACAAGGAGTTGGGCAAGCCGGTAACTTCTGGGGCAGGACTGCATTGAGCACTGAAATCCTCAGGTACATAAGTGCAGAAAGAGAATGGCAAAAAAAAAAAAACGGAAATCTGAACGCAAGGTATGAACCTTGCAAAATTGTGGGCAACCATGTACTATATAAAATAGTGGATGGTTAACCATCCACAACTAAAGCTTTGTTTCCATCTCGGGAGTCAATGGTGTAACAGAAACCTCTCGAGCTTCGCCTCCCGAGGTCTTCAATGACACCATCGACCCTCGATGGAAACACAGCCTTGTTGTGGATGGTCAACCATCCACTATTCTATATATAGTATATGGTTAGGCTTATTATGAATAGAAAGCTGTGGCTTTCAAAATTTTGTAGTAGGATAGTTCGTTGTCAAAAAGTTGTTGTACTATCATTCTGACGTCACATCGATAGTACAACAACTTTTGACTTGCCCTACCACCTGATTGGCTGATTCCCAGCAGGGATTAAAATAAAACTGAAGAAAATCTCGGGAGTCGATGGTGTAACAGAAACCTCTTGAGCTTCGCTCTCAAGGTTTCAATGACGCCATCGACTCCCTCGATGGAAACACAGCCTTGTTGTGGATGGTCAACCATCCACTATTCTGTATGTGCAGCACTGAAACCAGCAACTGAAATCAATGAGAAACGGTTATTCTTTACACAACAGCATAGTTAAAAGTTATGATTAGTTAACCCATATTGTAAAAATCAAATATGCAATGGCCTGATGCAAAATATCCAATTTATCCACTCTTGTGAAGGGACATGACTTTCATAATTCAGTTGTGGCTCATCCACAAGTGAATTATGTTCCTGCCACCTAACATGATGATAAAAAAAAGTTATCTGTATGATTTGAGGTTATGAATAGTGCAGAATGATAATGGCCTTTGGCTAAGTTCCTGAATCTTTCCTATGTTTCCTAAAATTGTTTATATGTATCTTGAGTCAGGTTACTGCATATCCCTATATAGAGAGAACAACTAACAGAAAGTGTTGTGTACAAGAAAATAACAATTGAGTGAGTCTGAATAGCTCATAAACCATGAGGTCAAAGGACAAGTGGTTTTATGAGCTATTCAGACCTGAGAAGGTATTATTTCATGAGTACACAGCACTTTTTCATTGTATGTTTATATAACACATTAGGTTAGTCAGAAATTCTCTGATATTTAAACTTTTGTTTTGAAAGTATGCAATCTGGATTCAGAAGTATGTGATATGGAAAAGTAATGCATTGTTTTTCCTATGATGAAAAAGTCTAACCATGTGATATAAATAAGGAATATATAGTGGAGACCTGTGTGATACCTGATTTATCTAAACAAGTGCTGCTTGGCCTTGAGTAACCTCATAAGTGGCAAAAACTACGAATGAGGTGTCCAAAGTCAAACAACACAAGAATAGACAAATTCGTGTCACACAAGTTCCCCTCTGTATATTTCAATTATGCAACAGGGAAGGACCTTGTGTATGTGTTTTTTTTAAGGTTTTCTTCTGGTTATTACTGTCTTTCCAAAGTTTGCCCCTTTCAGTGCCATAGAAGCAGTGTCAGGAGGATGCACCGATACTCATACATGGCAGCCAATTGGTTGAGAATGTTCAGAGGACACATTTTTCTGTTAAAAATGGTGACCTTGTTTAGCAAGGGCGCCTAGCTCATTTCATCGAGTAATGGATAGAAACCCAACCATGTGTTTATTTGTGGTCTTTACAAAATAATATACTCACTCTTTGTATTGTGTTTTGCACAGGTTTGTGGTTGATGGCAGACTTGGCAGATATGGCCTGAGGGTGTGGTACAGTGAGCGAGTGTGAGAGCAGGCACCACAGAAGTATGGACAGCAGGATTTGTATATTTTAAACAGTCATTTTTTCTTTTTGCATTTTGTTACCAGGTTTGGATGGCTACTATGTCATAGAAGGGTACACAGACCGAAGCCTGCAGCACAACTTTGATAGAGGCTTGCAAAGGTGGAAATCAAAACTGGAGGAAAGTACTGAGGCCAGGAGAAAAAGTGTTGCAGAGAAAGTGTTTCAGAGAGAAGATGTCAGAAAACGATAATTTCTGCAGTTACTGCCCTTTTTTTTGTTAGGTGGGAGTTTTAAAAGTCACAAAAGGTGGCTTACCCTTGTTAGTGAGGGGCTTGTAGTGGGAAGCATCCTACACTGTGTAGAAGGGAAGTAGTGCCAACGGGTGGGAGGGAGGCCATGATGTGTCTACTATGTGCATAAACAGGCTATGACATGCCTACTATGTGTATAAGTGCAAGATTTTACATTTATACACATAGTAGCTCAGATAAATGGATGTATTACACTCTGTTTATGTCCAACCCATTGCATATACATCGGAGAGACAGAGAGTACGTAATATATATATATATATATATATATATATATAAAGAACTTATTAATGCACCAGTTAGGTTAAAGCAACAAAAGTAGAGAATGCACAGACAAAGATGGATCAAGTGGCATTGAGGACATCAGCCATACACTAATCCCATTCCACTAGAAAATAAACTGGGTGGGCACAGCATAAGAGAATGGGGTGAGTGTTAGGGCTGGTGACCCGAATGCCAGCCCCAATCCCTCTTTATCTGAGCAGGGTGGGGGGTTAGGGTTGGAAACCCTAATGCCACATTCCTACTTGTGTCACTTTAACCCTAACTGATGCATTAACAATGTTTTTTTGCAATTTATTTCCTTACTTTTTGAGATAGTATAATCATATCATAATTTGCTTGGTGTAGGGCCCTGCACTTCCATTTATAGCACAAAGGTGATGGAACTGTCACCACAGCCATGTTATTATGCCACCTAATGTATGCAGTACACAGAATATTCAAATCCATGTACAAGATTTGGGGTAAAAATATTTTTAACTGACAAAACTAAGAGTGTGCATAGCAAAATTGCAAAAAGCCTTCAGAACTCAGCCATTTTTTTGACATGTTGACCTCAAATTTTTAACATGGCCTTTTGGGGACCCCACCTCATGAACAATTTGACCGCCATTACAAAAATCCCACCAGAAAGGTGATTTCGCCAAAGAACCACCAAATCACCTTTCTGGCAGGAGCTGCCTAACGACAGTCATGTTGTTCATTAGGTGGAGTCCCCAAAAGGCCATGTTGAAAATTTGGGGTCAAAATCTCAAAAAAATGGCTGAGTCATGCATCAAAGTAGTCTGCTAAATCCTTTTTCGCGAGCTCATGAAAAAGTAACTGGCCCGCGAAAAGGATCTAAGCGAGTCACAAAAAAGGATTTTAAATGTTAAAAAAAAGGCACTGCAAGGTTGCTGTCCCACCAAATAACTTCACAGTCCACCTAACGGAGTCCTGATGAACAAGATACATGTGTTGGTGTCTCAAGATACCTTCATTTTGGGTGATTTTCACATTTTTTTTCTTTTTTAAGAAACAGAAAACAAGATGGCAGCTTGCAAAAAAATGAATTTATTCTCACAAAAAGGATTTTTGTTCTCGCAAAACAGGATCACTCTCATGAGACTAAATCCTTGTTCTCGAGACCAAATCCTTTGGGGAAAAAAATACAGCTATCCAAAGATTGGAATGTTCAGAAAACCCCATAGGATACAATGGGAACTAAAAAACTTAACTTTGCAACAGATTAATATTATTGCACCAAATCCGCACTGTCTTTTCTGCTACCAGTGTTCTTTGTACCAACTAAAATCATGCAGAAATTCCACAGTCTGGTTGCAAAGTGATGAGGAAAAAAAAATACAAAAAAGGGTGCTTTTTTACCTTTTTTCACTATCCAGATCTCAGAATCCGCACATCTGACCAGAACAAAACTTGCCACATCACAAGATCTACCTCACAGGACAGCTCATAACAAATTTTGTGCAAATCCATTGATTGGTTGCAAAGTCATTAAAGTGCAAACTTTGAGGTTTAACACAGAAACTGCTACTCAGCCCTAACTATAGAGGCGCGGTCGCGCCTCTATAATATATCTATAT
Source organism: Neoceratodus forsteri (assembly GCA_016271365.2). Taxonomy (NCBI): domain Eukaryota; kingdom Metazoa; phylum Chordata; order Ceratodontiformes; family Ceratodontidae; genus Neoceratodus; species Neoceratodus forsteri. Next base: position 1,073,593,197 of record CM057450.1, read on the forward strand.
GTATCTAGAGAGATAGAGAGAGCGAAAGACAGACAGACAGCAAGCTCAAGAGCAGGAGAGACAGACACAGAGCACCAGCCTTACCAGATTCCATAATAGTAGTAAGGTACCCACGTGACTGGCATGAAGCGAGTATGACTGCTGAAAGGTAACTCACCCACCTGTCATACCTTATCACTTAAGAATTGGCTATATGACAGACATCTGGCACACATCTTACATTCAGTTAGACTTTTTATGGTGACTCTGAAGGCAGAAAAAGGAAAGACAGCCAGCATGTGACTGCTGCCATGAGATCCAATTATCTAGAAATATTTCATTTACCTTGTACTTGGCTAGCTGAGCTTTCTTCTCATAAAGCTCTGCTTTGGGTTCCACTGGGGACTGCAGTATGGTTTGATAGTCTGCCAGCCACTGAGCCTGGGCTTTGTACTTGTCAGAGAACTCCTTTGTTAGGTGGAGGCACTTTTCCAGGTGATATGCTCTGTCCTGATGGCACTGGTCAGTTCATCCAGCTGACTGACGTTACTGCTCATGTCTTTTTCAGTTGGTCAGCCTCAGCTCCTGTCAAGAACTCAAGTGCTTTCTCAGCTTTCTCACGGCAGACTTCAGCAAGCTATGACCTACATCCATCTCACTCAGCAGAGACTACGGTGGACAAATAGTCAATAATTAGAACTGAAAACAGGTTTAAGAACGTAAGCCAGCAGCATGAAATGAATTTGACACCTTTAGGTGATTAAATACTTTCATAAAAAACAGTGCACTTATAGCCCACAGCAAAGACAACACCACTGTACATTAGGTGGGCTCTGACTCTGGAGTTATTCATTCCTGTGAAGGCCACTTTTGCTGGGGAATGCAAACTTTAGTTTGCTTCCGGACCAGCAAGCAGTGTTAACTGCTTATGACAGAGCCATAATGTGATATTTTTTTTATTATACATAAACATTTTGTTTTTGATTTAGCTTGGACATTATCCATAGGCGGGACTCCTGCAGTAGGCTCCTATGGAATAATGTAGCAATCCAGTGTGTATGCTCTCTAGCCCTGTTACACAGAAAAAAATCCATGGAGATTACATTTTTTTTTAAATTCTGGAATTAAAATTAATATAGTCACAGAAGAACACAATCTGTATAACCCTAGTATATTTATGTAACATGAATTGTAAAAGAAGTCTACTGAACCAAATTGCCAAGTGTAGGATTTTGCCAATCAATGTATGGCATGTACTGTAAGTACCAGGTCATACCTGGAAACGAGCCTCGGCTCAGGGTGCCTTTCCTGGTTATCAAATGTTTAAATAAAATAAATAAGCGTACAGGGAGATCAGTTAAGACTGATTAGCAACACAGGAAGCAAGGCACTACACTGCAGTACCCCAATAAATTTGCTGGATCAAAAGATCAGAATGAAGATGATGTTCTAAGAAATAAAAGTTATAACTATGGTGCAGTATATCACATGTTGCAACATGGAGCAATGATAAATATCACTTTCAAAAGTTATCAATTGCACTTTAAGTCAAAAATATACAAAGGAGCCTAACTGCCCAGTAAGGCAGTAGGAACAAGAGCTAAATGTTTTCATTTAAACATTAAAGGAGAGAAAGGGATTGTATTTTGGGTCCATAGTGTTGACAGAGTAATCCCTTTCCCTTTCCAGTGTGGCTCCCTGCTACTGTGCTCAGACACTTTAGATCTGGTTTGGTGAGAAATGGATGGGGGAGTCTTTTTTATTGCTTTTTTTTTATATTGTAAAGACCTTTTTGTTTACAATAAAAGCCACTGCTCAACCAAAAAGACCATTTAGTTCAAAAGTAGCTCTAATTTTAAATGAAAGGGCCTCTAAAACACAAAAAAGCCATGGAAAGACACACCACCATTCACTTCTGTAGAAAGCATTGTAACTGTCTCCAGACTCAAACTGTCACACTGCATCTGAGCATGGGGCTGGCTTGCCACACTGGGAAGAGGAAGGAATAGGGCTGCTGGTCACATGCAGTCGAAGTGCAACCCTTTGTCTTCCTTTGATTTTTAAAGTGATTTTCCATTATCCAGAAAATGTTTTAAAATACATTCAGATACAAATCAGATTATATTTTATTCATTTACCGTATTTATCAATCATCATTCTTTATTACTGAGGATATCTGCATAAAACAGAATATTTTTCCCTGGTCTTCCTGACTTTTAACCACCAGTGACGTCCACAATGCTCTGCTGGTGATATCATATTCATTTCCAGCAACACATTGTGATGTCAGACAGAGGACTATGATTTCATTAGAGGTTAAATCAGGAGCAGCAGACTAAATCCTTGGGACAAAGATCCTATTTTTATTTTCAAATGTCTTCAGTAGTAAAGAAATGAAAATTACGTACTTACCATAACTGCTGATCTTCCTGAATAACTTCTCCGTAGATTACCAGTAATGGGTCTGAGCCAGAGGTGCCAGGACCCAAAGAGAGCCAGAACTTTCCAGGATGGCTTGTGGTGCTGGTAGCCCCGAGGTCACCACATGCACTGGCTGGTATACAGCAGCCAGCATCCGACTTCCTCAGTACCTTCTTTTACCAAAGAGGTAAACAGCATGAACCTAATGAGTAACCCACACTTAACCTAAGAGCATAAGATAGCCCTGGTTACCCATGAAAGAAGGGTCACCAAACCCAGTAACACAGTGTCTTCATAGTCGAAACCAAGTACAAAGGGGTGAACACAAACAGAACAATACTGGAGTGAGTCCGGGGAATGATGGGTGAGTGTGGTAATCTATGGAGAAGATATTCAGGAAGATCAATGTTACGAGTACATAACTTTCATATCCTCCAAAATCAATCTCTCCACAGATTTCCACTAATGGGTCAGTGTACCAAGCTCAGAGAAAGTCCCTCTAACTATGGAGGCTAGAGCTCAGGGCTCACTCCAGGATAGTAATCTTTACAAACTGTCCTGCCTAAGGTGGCATGCTGCCTGGCATGGACATCCAGGGCATAATCCTTGATAAAAGTGTACAGTGTGTTCCAAACTGCAGCTCTGCCCATTTCTCCAGCTGGTAAAGAGTTTATCTCTGCCAGGAAAGTAGCAACTTTTCTGGTTGAGTGGGCATGTACCTTGTCCTCCCATTTAACCTGAGCCATGGTATAGCAGTGGCGATGGCAGTTTACAATTCAGGTCAAAATGCACTTGACTGTGATAGGATATCCATTTTGATTAGGGTTGAAAGAGACACCCAAGAGCTGTTTTGACTGTCCGTAGTTCTTAGTTATGTCCGGGTAAAACTTAAGGACCCTCTTAACTTCCAGTGAGTGGAAAGTCCTTTCTCCTCATTCTAGAAGTTGGCAAAGTTGTAAACAGGATTATAGCCTGATTAAAATAGAACTCTGACACTACTTTAGACAGAAACATGGGGTGTGTACGCAGAAATGAAAATTATGTACTCAGTGTAATTCTTGGTCTTCAAGGAATATAGTCACCACTGATTCACACTAGTGGGTCTGAGCTACAGGTTCTAAGACCCAGCGGGAACCAGAACTTTTCAGGAAGGCTGGCTCTGAGGTAAGCTCTGCAGTTGTGTGGCTCCATGAGACTGAGCTCACAGGCACAGGCTTACTTCTGCACTGGCCCTCAACTGCCTCAGCATCTTTTTTACCAAGGAGGTACAGCATAATCTAATGAGTACTTATGCACTTACAGTACCTAAAGGCCATAAGATAGCCCTGGTGGTGGCTGTAAGAAGGGTCATCAAACCAGTGACACAGTGCCTTCACAGCCTAAACCCAACATGAAGGGTTGATGACCCATAACATACTGGAGTAAGCCTTAAGGAATGGTGGGCTAGCAGTGAATTAGTGTTGAAGATATTTCTAGAAGATCTAGAAGGAGTGACTGGGAAATTGGAAAAATGGTTAGAGGCGTGGCAGCTGAAATTCAATTCAAAGAAGTAAATATTGCACCTGGATACAGAGATACCTGGAAAGTGCTACAGGATGGGGGTGGGGGAGTTGTTGACAGTCACCAAGGAAGAAAGGAATCTGGGGTTATTATTCTGACAACCTATAGGTGACTAATCAGAGTACAAAAGGCTGCAGGGAAGGCCAGTGGCATGTTGGGGTGCACAGACAGAGGAATCACTAGGAGAAGGGAGGTGATGATTCAGCTGTATAAAACACCGGTGAGGCCACAGCTGGAGTACTGTGTACAAGTCTGGAGGCCGCATCTTCGTAAGGATATAGACAGAGTGGAGGCAGTCCAGAGAAAGGTGACAAAGATGGTACACAGCTTGCACCAGAAAACATATGAGGAAAGATTAAAAGACCTCAACATGTACTCACTGGAGGAAAACAGGGAGCAGGAAACATGACAGAAACCTTCAAGTACCTTAAAGGCATAAACAAGGTACAAGGGGGTGACCTATTTCAATACAGGAGAAGCACAAGAACAAGAGGGCATGACAGGAGATTGGAAGGTGGCAGGTTAAAAGGAAATGTGAGAAAGTGTTTCTTCACAGAAAGGGTGGTGGATGCATGGAGCAGTCTACCACAGGAGGTGGTGGGAGTGAGCACAGTGGGGGAATTCAGACATGCATGGGACAGGCATAAGAAAATGCTGGAGGTGGGAAGGAGAGGTTAAAGTGTTGACAAAGCAAGGTCAGAGGCCACTAAAAAGGGTAGGGTTTACGGGCAGACTAGATGGGCCTGGTGGTCCTTATCTGCCATCAATTTCTATGTTTCTATCAAAAATTACGGTGAACGTAAATTTCATATCTTCAGGAATCTATCTTCACCACCAATTCACACTAGTAGGTTAGAGTACCAAGCTCAGACAAAATGCCTCGGACTAGGATGGTAGGAACCATGGACTCACTCAGGACAGTAAAATATTCAGGACTGTCCAGCCAAATGTGGCATGCTGCCTGGCATGGACATCCAGGACACAATTAGCAAAAGGGACACTGTCAACCCCTTAGGTCTCAAAGTGTCCCTAGTCTAAAAACATATTTTCTGATTGCCAAAATTCTGTAAAGATTGTTGATGTAGCTGGTAGTTTGATTCTGACTCATATTTTATTTAAATAAGTAAATAACAAATTGCCTAACATACTGGTGTTATCACACAAAACAGGTTTGTTTACATTCCTTGATCAGTACCAAATACATCTTTCCTGGACTTGGGAACACCCACAACACAGTCTAGCCCCTCATGATGCAGTGGAAGTTTAGAAGACTACTGCCTTATGAGTGACTGAACTGTCTGGGTGTGTTTCTTATACTCAGGAAGTATGCAGTAAGGACAGAACCAGGATTGTAAACAAAAACAAGGTTGTTTATATATATATATATATATATATATATACACATTGTCATGCATTTCAGTTCTACTAAGCAAGAAGACAGACAAAACAAACAGCAAGATCAGTGAATTTTAGAGAGGGTAAGCAATCATAAAATGTGAGATTTCCACTAGAAATAATATGATGAAAAACAGGTTGACAGTGTCCCTTTAACAGAAGCATGTACGGTGCTCCAAGTTGCAGCTCTGCAAATATCTCTAACAGGCACGGAGTGAAACTATAAGGGACATGGCAACCTCTCTGGTGGAGTGGGCACACACCTGGTCTTCCAGCTTGACTTGGGCCATGGCATAACAGTGGCACAGGCAGTTCACAATCCAGGCAGAAATGCATTTGATTGTAACAGACTGTACCTTCTGACTAGGGTCAAAGAAGACAAAAAGTTGTTTGGATTGTCTGAAGTCCTTGGTTCTATCTAGGTAAACACTAAGGACTCTCTTATCATCCAGAGAATGGAGACTGCACTGTCCCTCATTCAGGAAGTTGGTGAAGTAGGTTGGCAGCACTAGTGGTTGATTAAGGTGGAACTCTGACACCACTTGCAGTAGAAACTTGTGGTGTGTATGGAACACTACCTTGTCCTTATGGAGGATGGTATATGGCGGGTCTGTGACCAAGGCATGGATGTCAGACACTCTGCGAGCAGAGGTGAAGGCCACCAGAAAATTTGCTTTCCAAGTTAGAAACTTTAAGTCACACATCACAAGGCACTCAAAGGGCTTGTGAGTGAGCATATCCAGCACAAGGTTGATATTCCAGGCAGCTAATTGCTTCCTGATAGGAGATCTTATGTGGAAGATGTCCTTAAGGAACCTCTTGAACAATGACAGCTGTGCCAGGTAGAGGGAACCTACAGACCCATGGTATGCAGATATTGCACACAGGTGAACCTTGACTGTGGAATACTGTAAACCAGCATCAGAAAGGTCCAGCAGGTACTCCAGAACCTTATCAGGTGGGCACCCAAAGACCCATGTTGGATTTGGAGCACCAGACTGAAAATCGTTGCCACTTGGCTATGTAAGTTTTCCTAGTGGAAGGCTTGCGAGCAGCCAGAAGTATTCCAGAGACGCTTTGAAATACCTTGTACCTGTTCACTTCTATCTCTTTAGGAGCCAGGCCTGAAGATGTGGGAATGAAGTCTGGGATGGACTAGGTGACCCTGAGTCAGCATGTCCATCCTGAGTGGAAGAATCCTCAGTTTGGTGACTGACTGCCTACTCATTAAGTCCGTCCTGAGTGGAAGAATCCTTGGTTCAGTCAGTGACTCTTCGCTCATCAAGTCCATCCTGAGTGGAAGAATCCTCGGTTCGGTGACTGACTGTCTGCTCATCAGAGGAAACCATATCTGTAAAGGCCAGTAAGGGGCCACCAGAATCAGCTTGCCCCAGTGCACCTTCATCTAAGCAGTACTTTCTGCACAAGAGAGGGGTTGATGGGAATGCTTACTGAAACAGATTTTGCCACTGCAATTGGAACGCATTCTGACAGAAAATGCAAAGTCCTGGATTTCTGGAGCAGAATCAAGGCAGTTTGGATTGAGTGGAATGCAAAAAGGTGGATATCTGGGGTATTCCACTTGTCAAACAGTGATCTTGTGATATCTGGAGCTAGTGACCATTCATGAGGATCAGACCCTGTTCAGCTGAGCTAGTCTGCCAGGGTGTTTTGGACTCCTGGCAGATACACTGTTGGAGCAGAATCCCCTTCGCCAGACACCACTCCCACACTTTCACTGACTCCCTGCTGAGAGGGTAAGAGTCTGCTCTCCCTTCTTTGCTGATGTAGTACATGACTGACTTGTCTGTTTGGAGGAGGACTGTTTCCTGGCTAATCAGGTCCACTAGGGCTCTCAAGCATACAAAACAGCTCTCATCTCCATCACACTGATGTGGAAAGAAGACTGACATGTCTCAGACACCTTGTTTGGAGGCCCTGACATTGGTCTCCCCACCCCAGCAAGAAGGCATCTATGGTAAGAATCACCTGAGGCTCTTAATGGGAGAAGGGGAAGCCGTGGAGGAAATTGTCCTCCACTGACCACCATGTGAGCTACCAAACCAGGCACTTGGTCACCTGAATGGAGTAGGTCTGAGGATGTGATACTTGTGACCACTGTGCACTGAGCATCCACTGAGCCACTGTCATGTGCAAGCACGCTGGGGACACTGCGAACACGTAGAAGGCTATTAGACCCAGCATGAATGGTACAGAGAAGGCTTACAGTTTTGTGTTCCATGACGCAGTGTGCTATCTGCAGTATCGCCTGCAATCTGCTCTCTGGAAGGAAGGCAGACACAGACCTTGGACATATACAGAACAGCACCTATGAACAGCAGTTGCTGTTGGGTTGTAGCTAGACTTCTAGATTCAGCAGAACCACCACCAAAGCGAGGAACTGAGAGGCAGTGGATGCAATCTGTTCTGTCTCCTGCCTGGACAGGCTGTCAATCAGCGGTCATCCAGGTAAGAGAAGACATGGAGTGCTAACTTTCTTGGGTGTGCTGTGGTACTGAAAAGCACTTTGTAAAGGCTTATTGCGCCCAACGAAATCCCAAAAGGCAGGACTCTGAACTGGTAATGCTGCCCCAGCACGACAAGGTGGAGGTATCTGTGGTGGCTGGGGTGTACCAGAATGTCTACACTGCAAACACTGCTCTACAAGTGGGTGGGAGGGTGCAGGTCAAAGAGACAACAGACCAAAGCATGAAACAGACTGCACTCTTGCTGACAGAATACACAAATGCAAGGCCCAGTTCTCTGTGGCAAACTGATGTAACGCTCATGGGTAGGACTCTAAACTTCTATGGCACTGTTAGGTCATTCTCGCCACATTTATATATAAATAATACAGAGCCAGCTTTACAGTTTTGGGGGACTCCAGCAAAGATGGCCTGTGAGGAGATTCCCTGACTTCCACCACATAAATGTAAGTTACGTAATTTCCCTTAAACCTTCAGTTTTATTCTTTTGCTTTTCAGAAGCTGTTCTGGCTCTCCATATTTACCTAAATCTATGCAGGGCTTAGTGCTATGTCATGCAACATTAATGGCTACTGGCATGCCCCCCCTCAATGTACTGGCAACAAAGCAAAATCTGAATACTTGTTCTCTAAGGAACAGCTTGAAGTAGCCTAGCCATGGAGCACCCAAGTCTCCTCTCCTCTGTGAACTCCTGTCAGGGGCCCCATACACAGTCATTGTTGGAAGTGGCAGGCTATTGGTGCATCTGAAGACTCCCCATACTGCCACCCTGAAAACAGCCACATATTAAAAATATAAAATATTAAACATTAGCAGTGTCAGCATGATTATTTCTGTCTTTTCTCTGTCTGTTTCACTCTTTCCTTGTTTAGTTGTCACATTTTTAATTAATAATCTTTGGCTTGGTTGTCATCTTTCTTACATTGGCTTCATTTTTTTCCCCATGTGTACCTCACTTGCCTAGCCTGAAAGTCCTGATATCTGCAACCTTCTCTGTCAATGAGCTGTCCTAGAACAGGTCATCTCAGGATCGCACCTAATCATGGGTTGCCCTCATGGAACCTTGATACACTACTACTGGCCAGGTAGGGTGGCTCAGCTAGCTTTTGTATTTTCCTTTTATTTTCTGCCCTGTAGTCTCATTGTCTATGTTTCTAAGTCAGACAGCGTTCCCCTTCCCTGGAGGAAAAATGGAGAGCAGTGCTCCACCTCCACTCCAGACCAAAAGGCTGCAATGCTCTCTACTCTCTTCTTCCCTCTCAAAACCTAGTAAAAGAAAAGCTTTCTCCTCCCACACCTCCCATCTACCTAATGGCAGTAATGCTATCTCCTCCCCAATCTACATAATGGCAGCAATAACTCTCCTCTCCTCCTCGCCTCTCTTCCCCAGACCTAATTGCAGCAATGCTTTCTTTCCTCCCTTCCCCATAATGGTAGTAATGTCTCTGTAACCTCCCAAACCCTAGACCTAATAAAGATATTTTCTCCTCTCCCTAACATGATAATGCCCCCAAAGCCTTGCCTGATCCCAGTTTCTAAAATCCAGTGTAGCCCACTTCTGCCCATCTCAGGCGCCTACCCCACCCAGGAAGGAAAAAAGATGGTATTGCAACACTCTCCAAACAATGGGTGGGGGGTAAGGGATTCTGAGAAGCTGATCTGCACTAATGGCTTGTATCCCACCCATGGAACTCTGCACCCATGGCAAGATGCACAGTGGCCATATTCACAGCCACTGGCTCCGTGACAGCTCCTTCCATGACCCCACCCATCTGGCTTGCAGGGCCATCTGGCAAATACAGGTGAACATCTAAATGGATGCCCAGGCCCAGTCTGCCACTGGATCCCTTGCGCCATGCAGAGCCATGGCCACAGGGATGGTCGGCAGAGCCAGGAGCACACACCAGGCATGTGTCCGGGCAGCTGCCCACAGCCTTGCAGTGGTTCAGGGCGGAGTTAGGGCAATGATGCCAGTGGGATCCTATGGTTTGTGATGCTGCTGGTGGCATATTGTCAGGGGGTGTGCAATGGCTATGACTGCCCTGGAACATGTAGCCTGTGCCCCTCTCGCCTGGCATTCCGCACTTTCGAGCATAGCATGGAGCATGGGCACTTCCCTGCACCGCCCCATGCAGAGATTCACCTGTAGGCTGGGGGAAGTAGTGATAACTGACCACGCTTTTGGTGAATCGGTGCAGGGACCCAGTGGCTAAGAGTGTCTGTGTGTTGCAGATACGCTGCATATAGCCACTCCACACCTTGGAGAATAGGGTCAAATTTTATCACAGTGATTTCTCTGCCTCTTCCTGCGTCAAAAGTATTGTAAAGTCTCTACGTAGACATTACTCTGCCCCTTCATAAAACAAGAAATACAACCCTACATATCTTAGGCTCAAAAGTCATTCCACCTAGAGCCTCGTTGAGTCACTCTGTTTTTTATATTGGCACCCTTTTTTGGTCCAACAGTGTAGGACAATCCTCTGCCTCTTTCTATTACTGCTGGGCTCAAATGCTGGATTCTTGCCCCAGTATGGCTTTGTATGGGCTGTAGAAAGCACTATTGAGATAAGAAAAAGCATTCTGGCCCACTAGCAGTGGCAGAAAAAGGCAATGCATCATCATAGAGCCTTGGGCCAAAATGAGGTGCCAATATAAAACAAATAGGGTGACTCAAGGGGGCTCTCAGGGCTGGATGTGGATGATTTGAGGGGCTGAGATGGTTGGTGATGAATTTTAGGTTTTGTTTTTTTTAACTCTATTTATCTCCACCAAGCCTGGAACTCTCTCAAACATCCTCTCTCACCCCCACATCATACTGCCCACCTGAAGCCACCCCACTGGAAAATCAAGGACAGACACTCCCCTACCTACCCGGTCTGGCGGGACCCCACTACAAACCGGAACCTAGGCAGGCCGGAGGGATTGGAAGAACCAGTGAGGAGTAAGCCGGTATTGGGCATGTTGCGGCAGGGCACTGGGTGCCATCGCCTATCCGAGATGGAGGTTTGCCATAAGGTGCCCCTGGGTGCGGACATGCAATGATGTATGCGCACAATGTGCTGGCGTCTGCGCCGCTCCACCCCTGGCACGGCATCGTTGCTACAATGCCCCTAATCTCCATCGGGGGCCACTGGTGAGCAATGTATGGCCCACTACCCACTCTGGGGGAGGACAGCCATCCTCCACATGCTCGATCCTCTCCCTCCCCTGCCGACCCCTGGCGTCCCAAGACCACTCCTGAACCCGGGTCACTGGCATGGCGCGAGGTGTGGCATCCACACCTCAACCCTCAGTGCCACCGGGCAGGCCAAATTTGAGTTCTTATAAAGCTACAAGCAGGCAGAGGAACTGTTTGAAAGGAGTGGTGTCTGTCTCTGTCTAACTTACTGGGGCAATTTCTGTGGCCAACCCCAAATTCTGCAGCCAGCTTCAAATTCTGCAGCAGGACATAATTTCTGCAGCAATTGCTGCATGCTGCAGAACCGCAGAAAAGAGGAGGCCTTGCAAAAATGCAGGATTTTCAAAGCATGCGTGCATTTGTGTATTCTGTCAGCAAAAGAGTGCAGTCTGTTTCATGCTTTGGTGTACCAGAATGTGCAGGTATGCATCTTGCATATCCAAGGATACTAAACAGTCCTGAAGTTTCAGGAAGGGAAGGAGAGAACCCGGAGAAATTATTCTTAATTTTTGTGCTTCCATGAATTTGTTCAGATTTCTGAGGCCGAGAATGGGGCACATGCCCCCTGATTTCTTTGGTACTAGGAAGTAGTGGGAGTAGAAGCCTGTGTTTCTCTCTGACTCTGGCACCACTTCCACTACCCTGTTGCCCAGAAGGCCTGCAATCTCCTGCACCAGAAGCTCTGACATATGAGCTGATAAGAGGGGCTGTCTTCTGGGTGGATAGTCCAGAGGTATTTCTGCAAAATAGAGGAAGTATCCCTTTCAGATGATCCTGAAGACCCACTTGGCCATTGTGATGGACTTCCACTGACGGTAAGACTGGGTCATACACCCCCTACTGGGGAGGAGAGGTCTGCCTCAGGCAGCTGAGGCAAGACTGGGGCTGGAGTTACAGAGGGTGGCACTAGGTGCTTTCAGCACCTGTGCGTTCGGTTGTGCCTTTTTTCTGAGGCTGGGGAGACTGAGTTTTGTTTTGAGCTCCGCAGCCACTGCCACAAAAGGACTGCATGTTCCAAAAGAAACCATGTTCTTTGCCCCATTGAGGGTTAGAAGAAGGTGACCTGGAAGACTTAAGAGTTGTTCTAGTTTCATGAGACACCTTAAGGGAATTCTCTACCTGCTGTCCAAACAGGTAAGTTCCATCAAAGGTAGCATTCATAATCTGCTGGTGGACATCCTAGGAAAAACCAGACATACACAGCCAGAAATGGCACCTGATACAAATGCCTGCAGTAACAGAGCAAGATGCAGCGTCAAAAGCATCTATAGACTCTTTAAGCTGGTGACTGTAGGACTCAATACCTTGCTTGACAGTCAGCAGAATACCTTGTTTAGCCTCAGAATCTGATAAGGACTCTGCCAGGGACTTAAGCTTGCTCCACAGGATATACTTGTCCTTATAAAAATGCCCTTGGTAGCTAGCAATTCTCATGCCCAGGGTAGCAGAAGTTTAGGCACCTTCTGGGGAATGATGGCCTTGTCATTCTCAGCAAAGATAACAATGGCATCAGCTATACTTTGAGATACATGCACTGGCTGAACACTGGGGGCAGTGCACTTTTTGTCAGCCTGCTTATAGATGGAAGCAATCAGAGCAGGCCTGCTGCAAGCCGCATCAGATAGGGTCTCAAATCCAGGACAAATAGGAGGAACTAAACTGACTGGTATAGTGGAAATGTTTAGCCACTCCAGATGAGACATTTCCCTTGGTCAATGGCTGTAGGCTTAAAATTAAGTGCAGAGTGCATATTTCTGAATAAAGTCTTGAATGTTAGATCCTCCTGAGGCACAGATACAGGACCTGGGTCTGAAGTGTCGAGGATAAAGAAACAGTCATTGCTGCTGCCCTCAGACACGATGAGGCTAGAGTCAGACTCGTTCCCCTCTAAACCCTTCTCTCAAGGAGAGTCATGGAGGGGTGTGGGTCGCAGGCCTCCTAATCCAGAATGTGGTTGCAGAGCTACTGGAGACAAAGGCCCCAGAGGATAAGAGCCGGTGCCAGAGATGGCACCGGGACCAGAAACACATTTGGCACTGGGGGAGGAAGGGGAAACCCCGGCACCAGGCCCAGAAAGGCTCAAGCCCAGCACTAGAACCAGCCCCAGCATTGATGACCCAGCCAGCACCTGAGTGACCGTAATGGCACAGAGGTGGCCCCATCCTGACCCAGGATGGGGAGCAGCCAGTGGGACAGGAGTCGGTGGCGCAGTCACTGACAAGGACCCAGGAGCTGTTGGCAGAGCCAAACACTCTACCTGGCTGGAGGGCCCTGCCTGCAATTCCAGTTCCAACAGCCCCAAGGGACCAGGGACTGGTTCCAGAGGCAGAGGCACACAGGCTAGACACAGCCCCCACTGCTCCATAGCAGCTGCCCAGTGGTGGAATTGCCCACCCGAGTACCCATTTACAGACAGAGAAGGACTCTGGGCCCGAGATTCTAACCTCCTTGATCTAGAGACCCCTGATGACACTGCAGGTGATGGTGAAGGCCTCCAGCTCCAAGAGACCACAGATCTCATGGCTGAATTAGCAGAGTATGACCTCGACCAGTGCCGCTTTCTTCTCCTTCTGATGGGAAGAGGAAGAAGTTGATGTCAAGCAGTGCCGTGACCCTAATGGGAATTGGGATCGAGACCACTTCTTTTGTGGTTCTGGGGAGGGGAACTGTCCTTCCTCCCAGGCACTGGGCTGTCCATAGTCAGAACCTTTCCTTAACAGGAAAGAAGACTGTACATGGTCCCACTGCTGCAGCAGCTTGCCTGAGAAGGCTCCCTACTATCCTCCATGGCCTTCAACTGCTGAAGCTTGGTAGGACTGAAAGAGACAGAGAAAAAAAATTTTTTTGTACACTAATTAAACTGACACAGAAATAACAAACTCTAGCTTAAACACTAAAACTGAAAAGAACTGAACACGGTCATATAGATGTGAAGTTCTGACTCCATACAGGTGAGCGATGTCATCACTGATGCACACTCAATGGTGGGGGGGGGAAAGAAATTGAGACACTCGAGGGCTGGTGCTGAGGTAAGCCTGTATCCGCAAACTCAGTCTCACAGAGTCGTGCATGCATGCAGTTTACCTTGGCACCAGCCCTCCTGAAAAGTTTTGGCTCCTGCTCAGCAAGTACCGGGACAGACAGCTTTTAATGTGATGATTTAATCTACCATACCAACAGTAACATCTATTGGGTACTTTCCAATGCTGCCAGCATCACCTACTGAATGGAGCACAGTTTTCATTGTAATGAAGAACGTCTGCAAGATATTCTAGGACACTTGACCAAGATTACAGTATCTTGACATTTGACAAGGCTATATATTGTAAGGCCAAAGAGATTCAGCTGAGGTGAACAGAGGAATTTCAGAAAACAATCTTGAGAATGGGTGGTTTCCACATAGCACAGATATGTCTGTCTGTGATTGGAAAGAAGTATGAAGAGAATGGTCTGGAAGACATCCTCATAGAATCACAGGTGAATGGCAAGCAACAGAACACAGCAACACAGCAAGCAATCCTACTTAAAGGCAAATCATACAACTGTGGAGTGAGAGCCCACAAGCTTGTATTGGAGGCTCTGTCCAGACTGAGGTGGCAGGTATTTTGTAACTGGGTACAAGACAACGAGACTGATTGTGATGTAGACCTCATCAACAGCAAGCTCCAGGAATGTCAAAACGTGGTGTCAAGCAATGATGCAACAAGCTGGTATGCCCCTGAACAGCAACATTTCTATGGCGATACGCGTCAGTATCGACAACAGCATCATGTCACTGCAGAAGTGCTGCTCTGACCGGGCAATCCCTTCCCGACCTGCACCCTCCCAAACTAACTACGACCTGGAGTTATAATCCTAAAGTATGGGAGGTGTGGGGAGATGCCCCACATGGGGTATTCGGGGTGAAGACCCACAAAGAAAAACACACACTAGACAAAAGTGCTCCATGCCAACTGCAAATCGCTGTCAACATGGAGCCTGGCGCCAGGATGCCGTTGACGTGTTTCTTTGTCGAACTGGCATTGTAGAGCCCAACAAGCCTAAGAGCAACACTTTCCCAACTTGGTGATGCCCTCAAGAATGTACAGGATACATTGCACAGATTCTGCAATTTTGGAAAAGCAACTTCCCAAACATCTGCATTCTGGGATGGTTACATCAAAATGGTTAACATCCTAATACAGTTCATTAGAGCAGAATGTGAAAGCTACTGGGACCTGGATCTTGCGGAGGTTGTAGAGATGCTACCACTATTTTTTGCCTTTGACTACACCAACTATGCCTGTTGGGTATCTGTGTACACCAGTGATATGAAGCTTCTGCCAGATTGTACCCCCGAAGTTCATGAGCAGTTTGTGCAAGGAAATCATGCTGCAACTCGGTCTACAAATAAATTCATTAAAGTCTGGACAGACATGGCACTTGAACAAACAGTAAACTGTGATAGTAAAGTAAAAGAGAGTATAGTAGGTTTCACTTTAAAACCAGGAGCCTTGGCTAGATGGTCATCACTGCTCATGAGTGCTCAGCTATCACAGCTTCCATGAAGGTAATGTGTGATATGGTGGACTCAGACGTTTCACAAGGAAAACACAAGGAAGCTGCACCACGTCGCATGCAATGAGATGAAGGAGATGTAAATAAGATTGTTAATGCAATCACCTACTCCATGACAAAACCATTTGATTTGAATGCTGACTTGACTCATCAACATTGCAACTGGCATTGTTGCACCCACAGAGGTTGCCACCAAGCTTGTTACTGTGAATGATACATGAATCAAAGCAATGAAATAGTCTATGGAAGACGGACTAAATACAAATACCACTGGATTCTTTGAACCACTGCACAAGCTCAACATCAAGACATTTGCATCTCTAAGCAAGAAGATCAAATCAAAAGTTAGTAGTGATAAGACAGTGACTATCAATGCAGACAGGAGTTGTTTAGCCATCTTGTAGTAGCTGCAAAACAAGAGAGATTGATCTGACAGAAGTTTTCACACATGAGCTTTCCACAGTTCCATATGCTCTAGAACACTCTGATGGTGTCCTGAACAAAACTGCAAAGAGTAAGCTATTGCCTGAATTAGAAAAAGAAGCAGAGTCAGTGTATCAACTGCCAGCATCCAACATGCCCACAGCTTGGATAGTAGATGGCATGGCTGTTATACAAATGGTTGAGCAAGGAGGTGCAACTAGCTTTGGAGAACTTGCTTAATTGGTCTTCAGAATAATATGCCAGCCTCTGCAGAGTTATGAGTGCTGCAAAAAGTAGATATTGTCTTTGATTGATATGATGTCAAAGATTCAATTGATGCTTTTGAGCATGCATGAAGGCAATCCTCACAAAGCAATGAAGTCAAAATCCATGGTCCCAGAACACTCATCCCAATGCAGTGGAGTAAGTTAACTGAAAATCCTAAGAATAAAGAACATCTGGTAAAATTCCTGTCAGAATCATGGTATGATATGGCAGAAACTTTACTTGGTCCAGATCAGAAAATGTTTATTGCAGGTGGATTCAAGGATGGCCTCATCATTCATATGGTCACTTCAGATGGAGTTGTAGACCAAGATCTATCCTCATCGCACGAAGAAGCAGATACTTGGCTTCTGCTTCATGTTGCACATGCTTCACAAGAATACCCTTGTGTAGTGGTGTGGTCTCCAGACACTGATGTTGCAGTTCTCTGTGTACATTTTGCTCACAAATTGGAAGCAGCTTAAGAGCTTTGGTTTCATACTGGTGCGAAGAATAAAGCCAGGTTTATACCAACCCACACCACAGCAGCTGAACTTGGCCAACAACTATGCAGAATGTTACCAATAATACACACACTGACTGGGTGTGATTCAACCAGCAGTCTTGCAAGGGCTGGCAAACTAAAGCCATGGAAGCTTGTCAGGAAGAATCCATACAAATTTAGCAAGTTTGGCACTACAGTGGATATACCTCCTGCACAGTTGAAATCAGTAGAACTTCTGATAACCCTTCTCTGTGACCCAACAGCTAACTCAGCTGATATAAATGGTGTGCTATATAAGCTTTTCTGTTGCAAACAGGCCCAGAATGAAGCCCTCCCCCCAACTTCTGATAGTCTTTTGCAACATACCAAGCATGCAAATTGCCGGACCTTTATCTGGAACCATGCCCTGGAGGCTCAGCCTGACATCCCATCCCCAATTGGAAATGGCTGGCATCACAACAAGGATGGACATATTTCTCCAACACTAATGACACAGACACCTGTCTCTGAAGCACTCCTGGAACTCACTACACGTGGGTGTAAAAAAGCCAAGTGTGAGTGCAACTGCGGTTGTTCCAGGCAGAGCATGGCATGCACAGAGGCTTGTTTGTGTACTGGTGGTGAGGACTGTTATAATCCTCATAAAGTTGACAATGTGGATCCAGATGAGTCTGATACTACAAATGATTCAGACTTAGACTGGTAGTGTGTGACCAATATATTGAAAAAGGCTAGACACACATATATACTGTCATAGTGCCCATCGCTGAGAGGGAGTTCATTGGATATTAGTGTTTTGCTAGCACCATGGTGTGCAATAGTATACCTGGCTTCTATTATAATGAATACGGTCTTTAAAACTTTTGTGTCAAGGAATAATCTGTGCATTTATCAATACAAGACATAAGGCCAACATTCTTTTTTTTTAAACTTCTATTTTATTGTTTTATCATAAAAACAATTACATACAACCTGTTCATGCCAGAAAACACATAAGAGAACATCATCATACATTCAGTGTAACAGGATTACTTTATCTGAGCATTCTTGTTTATAAGATATGGGGGTATTCCTTTAATTATAATGTCCAAGATAATGTCCAAAAAATAAGCTGCACCCCACAAGACTTTTGAGTGGTCAAACCAAAAATAACAGATAATTGTTACAAGCATAGTAAAAACAACAACCAGTGTTGTTATGACCCTCATCCAATCATGTATTTCCTCAATTCATTTTGCCCCCAAATATGGTTATTTCACATTCTAGTTAATAATGCCAGTATTTGTATTGTAAGTCAGTTAAGGAGTTGGTTTGTTGATGCAAATGGTTCTCAGTGTAATTATTTTTAGCAGTTTGATTTGGAAGTAGTAGCCTCTGCTGAACTTAATTCATCTGCCAGAGTGTTCTGAACTGCTGGTAGATAGATTGCCTAGCACATGATCCCTCAGTTCCAGGCACCATTCTCTCACTGTAGAGAGCGTGAGAGTGTGTTGCTATTTCCTACAGTACATGACAGACTTGTTGTCCATCTGAAGGAGGACTGTTTTCCAACTGACCAATTCCACTAGGGTGGTCAGACCATACAACGTGGCAAGC
Organism: Neoceratodus forsteri; assembly: GCA_016271365.2. Taxonomy (NCBI): domain Eukaryota; kingdom Metazoa; phylum Chordata; order Ceratodontiformes; family Ceratodontidae; genus Neoceratodus; species Neoceratodus forsteri. The sequence continues at coordinate 1,073,611,561 of CM057450.1, forward strand.
ATCTCTATCACATTTAAGAGAAGATGTGTTTCTGATGAGTCCCAGACACCCTGAGTCTGAAGACCCTGACAATGAGCTCCCTACCCCAGCAGGGAGGCATCTGTGAAGAGTCACCTCTGGCTGTGATGGGGAGAAGGGGGGAAGCCCTGGAGGAGATCTTCCTCCATGGGCCATCACATCAGGGGACCTTACTAAGGTGCTGGTCTCCTGGGTGGAACAGTTTCAAGGGTGCAATGCCTGTGACCACTGGGTTCATTAGCATCCACTGAGTTGTCCTCATGTAGAGCCTTGCTAGAGGCACTGTAAACAATGAAGAGGCTATTAGGCCCAGCATGCATTGCATGGAGTGGGCTGGCACAGTCTTGCGATTCATGATGTAGCATGCCGTCTGCAAGATTGCCCATAGTCTGCTGTCTGGAAGGAAGACCTGAGGCCGCGACATGTCCAGAAATGAAAATTACATACTCACCATCATTGTTGATCTTCCAGAATATCTTCACCATTCATTCACACTGATGGGTCTTAGCCAGAAGCACCAGGACCCTACAGGTGCAAAATCTTCTGAAACTTGGAAGGGGACAAACTGTGCTGGCACCGCCGCAAGGCCAATGTGTCGATGTAGTGCACATGAGCCAGCGAGTAACTGATACTGGCCCCTTTTCTTCCTCAATTCTGTTTGCCAGTAGAAAGGAAACAGGTGGAGCAGAAAAAAAGGAGAGATAGAGGACTATAGACTCCTAGCTCAAAGGAATAGGAAAAGGATATGCAAATAACAACACAATAAAGCTGACTACCAACTTAGAGAACCAAGGGTTGGGCCTAAGGGTGGCACAAGGGTAGCAGGTACAACAGACAGAGCTATTACCAACTACATGAACAGGAAGGTATATATATATATATATATATATATATATATATATATATATATATATAGACAGAGAGAGAGACAGACAGACAGACAGGGAAGCAGTGCTGGCAAATAGCTCTGGCTAGTACAATAGGCCTAGACGGCCTGAGTAATTAAGATGGCAAAATGACAATTTAATTAAAATAGCCTTTGTATTCCCAAGAGGACAAAACATTTAGTTGAGTAAGAATACTAAAACTCCCCAAGAGGAGCAAATAGCAGGTGTGACTGGACAGAGTTCAGGACCTATCAGACCGAGTGGACAGTTAGCCAGAGGGGCTGCACTGTCCACCAATCCCCTGAGGGCAGTGCTTTGCAATGCCAGATCGGTCAGAAACAAGACCACAGTTATTGCAGACTTGGTTTCTTTGGCCAATTTGGCTTGCATTATGGAGACCTGGATCAGTTTTAGAGGCTGCCATCCTGCCCTGGTACACCATAGTGCACTGCCCCAGAGCAGAACACAGGGGTGGGGGTAGCCATCTGTTTTAGATCTGAGCTAGGCTTCACCCTGCACCCAGTGAGAGCACCACATTCATTTGAATGTGTGGCCATCCGTGGGGGTCTGGGTGCAGGTTGCTGGATTATCCTGATTTACTGCCCTTCTGGGGCAGCAGGAGATTTCCTACAGAAGGTGGCCACTTTCGTTGTCGATGAAACCATGGAGGCCCCCAGATGTTTAGTGCTGGGGGACTACAATGTTTGGGCCAATGACAAATCTTCTTGGCTTGGTTACAACTTCCTCCCCTGACGCAAGTAGTTTCTTCTACGACCCTTCAGGGCGGCCACACGCTGGACCTGGTGTTCTCACTTTGGCTTGAGATAAATAGTCTCAGGATTGATCAGGTCATTTGGTCCGATCATTGCACGGTGACGTTCTTGTTTAGGGCCCCCCTGAGAGCCCTCCCCCTGTTGAGATGGTCAGCTACTGCCTTTGAGGGGTTGACCCGAAGTTTTTGTTGGTGGTTGATCTATCTAGCGTGGACAGCGCATGTGTTGGGGGTGTGTGCGGCAGTTGATGCCTATAATAAGGCAATGTCTGGTGCTAGACTACCTTGCATCAGTCCGTGTATGACTCAAGCCTTCTCACTTTGGGTCCCCTTGGTATAATAGGGAGCTCAAGGCAATGAAGATTTTGAGTCGGAGATTAGAGCGCTGCTGGTGGAAGTCTGGTCTGGAGGTGGACAAACTGGCCTTTTGTGCGCACTATGGTGTGTACCAGAGGGCAATCAACTGTAAGAAGGCAGAATTCCTGTCTAGGGAGATTGCTGCCAGGAGGAACTGACCAACTGTGCTCTTTTGGACTGTGGACAGGCTCCTCCATCCTTCATGTCTACAGTTGAAAGTAGCCTTTTTGAACGCATTATGTGAGGAGTTTGCTCAGTTCTTCTCGGACAGGGTGTCCACCATCAGGCGTGGGGTTCCACCAGTGAGCCATAGTTTGGCTGACAGTGGTCATCATGGGTGACCAGAGAGCACTCTACCTGGTTGGGGTGAGTTTAGACTAGTAGAGGTGGCTGAGGTCATTGAGACTGCTTCCAAGCTTTGGCACACCTTTTGTGAACTGGACCCAGTGCTGACTCATTTCTTAGTGGGATGTGTTGACTCTGTTGGCCCGGTGTTTGCCTTGATTGTCCAGTGTTCCCTGTCAGAGGGGGTCTTTCCCAATGTCTTGAAGGAGGCATTGGTGAGACCACTTCTGAAAAAACATCGTTGGACCCTGACGTCAAGGCAAATTACCGTCCCATCTCCAATCTTCCATTCTCTGGTAAGATTGTGGAGAAGGTGGTGGCGCTTCAGCTTGAGGAGCACCTCATGGCCCATGATCTATACGAGCCACTCCAGTCTGAATTTTGTGTGAGGCATAGCACAGAAACTGCATTAGTTCAGGTACATAATGACCTCCTCAAAGCAAGAGATTGAGGGGAAGGGACAATTCACATCCTCCTTGATCTCTCTTCAGCATTTGACACGGTGGACCATCGTGTGTTACTTGACTGCCTAAGGGAATTCTGCAGACTCACTGGCACTGTCATCTGCTGATTTGAGGTACTGTCATCTGCTGGTTTGAGTCTTTTCTATCTAACAGGAGGCAAAGGGTAGTGATAGGGAATTTCTCCTCCTCCCCTAGCCTCCTGTTGTATGGAGTTCCCTAGGGTTCGGTCCTGTCGCCGATGCTGTTCACCATGAACATGCTGCCCCAGGAGAGCTCATTAGGAAGTACAGCCTGGGTTTTCAGTGCTATGCTGATGATACCCAGCTGTATCTCTCCTTTGCCTCTGAAACATCTTGTGTAGTGGAAGTGCTTAACAGCTGCCTCACTGAGATCAATGACTGGATGGCCTCCCGCTGGTTGAGACTAAACCCCGATAAGACAGAGGTACTGGTGGTGGAGTTGAACAGAGAGCATGATAGCTTAGCCTCTGGTGCAGAGACAGGGCTTTTTCTTGGCTCTGTACCACTGAAGGCCTCCTCTAGGATGCATGATCTGAACGTTATTCTTGACAGTGGACTGACGCTTGAGTTTCAGGTGTCATCCGTTTTCTGTACCAGTTTCTATTATCTGAGGAATATCGCCAGGATAAAGCCCCTAGTTCTGCCTCTGGACCTTCCCACCTTGGTGCATGCCTTCATGACGTCCAGGCTTGACTACTGTAATGCGCTCTATCTCGGGGTCTCTGGGGGTACCCTGTGCTGACTGCAGCTGGTGCAGAATGCAGTGGCTAGGCTGTTGACTGGACAGCCTAAGTATTGTCACATCACTCTGGTGCTACATCAACTGTACTGGCTGCCAGTCACGTGGAGGGTCCTCTTTAATGTGAGCTTGCTCACCTTTAAGGCCCTACACAGCCTGGGCCCTGGTTACCTGAAGGACCTTCTTACACCTGCTGTCTCAGTCTGCTCCCTCCACTCCTCCTCTAAGGGCCTCCTTGTGATTCCCAGGATGAGGCTAAAAACAGCAGGCAACAGAGCATTTAGTGTTGCCGCCCCCATCCTGTGGAATTCACTTTCTCCAGCTGTTAGAGAGGCCATTTCTGTTGAGGTATTCAAAGCCCACCTCAAGTCCTTCTTGTATAATCAGGCCTTCCAAGACTATGCTTTATAGCCTTACCCTGATTCCTGAATTCTATGCCTTAGCTGATCCTTGGCTATTTTTGAGTTAACAGCTGTTGCTAAGGGTAGTATTTATACATTTTATAATAATTGCTGTAACACTGTACTTTTATGTCTAATAGTGTGTTGTTCACGTATATATAATTATTATTGAGTTTTGTATGATATTTTAATATGTTCAGTGCCCACAGCCTCCAGGATGGGCATCTTTTTAAATAAAATTTGTCTTACCTCAAATACTATCTTCCTGCCACTCCAAAAGGAGTGAAGAAAAAGGAGATTAAGAACGTGAAAAACGTGAACATAAAAGAAAACGTGAATTCCAACAGCTGAGTGTGGAATAAGGCACCAAGCCCAAAAGGCTGTGGAGTATAGCACAGAGAATCCTATTGCATATGCCTCTCCCTGTAATACAGGAAAAGTAAAGAGCTATACTGTGTCCCAAGTGCCAAGTACTGCCACGTAACAAAAGCTTCAAGGCATGGACAAGGTGGAGCCAATGTTACAACAGCCGCAACAGGGATATACCCTGACAGATACTCCTTTTTAAGTAGAAGAAGCATGGATAAGGAATAGAAGGGAATACACTGCAAGGTTTTTTTTTTTAATTTTTATTATTTATTTTTTTGCTTCTCTGTTTCTCCCCGGGTTCCGGTCGGCTAACATCCGTCAGTCACCTGTCCAGCCCTGCACTCTGACATTAGGCTGAGTACCCCTCTACTCCCATGGTTTTACCCTCTGTGGCAAGGCAGTGAGGAGGTCCCCCCCCCCGGCTCAACACAACTCAAAACCGATCCAGTTTGGCAGTGCCATTCAGAGTCGGGGCCTTCGGTGGGTGGCTGCATTATTCTACACGACCTGGGACCAGTTTCCTGACTTCCTCCCCTTACGTGGATGGGGCTTGCAGGGATGCTGATGGAGGGAGCGTGCACATGTCCACATATGCTCCTTCAGGTGTCTGCCCCATCTATGTCCCTGAGCCTGCAGTGTCAGTGCCCCTGCCCCCCAGCCTCCGCCAGGAAGCAGTAATGCGCCGGTCACTGGTGTACCCCCTCCCCGGAGAAGGAGAGTAGTCCCTCAGATGCTCGATCCTTCTCCACCCCTGCTGACTCCCGGCGGCCTGTGCTCATTCCCGAACATGGGTCGCCAGCATAGTGCAAGGTAAGGCACCCAGCTCCTCAGCCCTCAGTGCCACTGGGCTGGCTTTTTTTTTATTTTTATAATTTTTTTTTGCTGGGAAGAGACTATGTGGACTCACATCCCAATTTTGTCTTTATGAAATAGAAAGTGAAATTCACCCTTAGAGAAGGGAAAAAACAGCTCCCAAATGGGAATGCCAAGAAGGATGCTAGTATAATTAGATACAACAGGATGAGCTCCCCACAGGTCCTGGCTTTTACCTGAGCTGGGGATGGTGGGTGAGCATGCAAATAAATGCTGAAGATATTCTGGAAGATCAACATTTCTCACATCTTCCACGGATCAATCTTCACCACTCATTCACACTGATGGGTCCAAACAGTAAGCTTTCCCCAAAGAAGGGGAGAAGTTGGCTCATTGTGAGGGAAGATATCCCTCAGCCCTCTGTGTGTGGGTAGGGAACCATCTGAGAGCAGAGACTCCTTATAGGTCAGGTGGGACCCAAGACTGGTCAGGGGCAGGCAAAGGCTCCCATGGCCCAGGAGCAGGAGGGTGCCCCAACAACTCATGCCTGACTCTGCAGGAAATGGAACTAGTCCCCTGGAAAGGCAAGTTGAGCACCCCATGCCAGACCATAGGTGCTAACCAGGAATGGCAAAGCCATACCATCTGCTCAATGCAGACTGCTATTCCTATCAACCTGAAAGCTATCTCACTGGTGTCGTATGATGCCCTTGACTGGTGCCCCACAACACAACATATTATGATCTCCTAATTTTGGGGCTCTTACTTCTGATGAAACTAAGACTATTTTGGATTAAATAAATAATAAACCCAGTATATTAACTACTGGGCTACACAGTCTCCCCTTTTGAGTTGGACTTTGAATCATTTGATTTACACTGAAGTGTTTTAAACAGTTTTTTTTCCCTCCTGGGCACCCTCATGCAGCATTAAAATCAACTGAATTAGTTAAAGTATGTTGCATAAACACCTGGGAAAATTCTTCAAAACCACCGACTTTAACCTTTAGAGAGAAATAAATGGTATTGTCTATCATATTTGATGTATGTACATGCACTAGTCAACATTCTATGCCTGCTACTGAACCAGCAAACAACATTTTTGTGGGACCCAATTCACACTTAGTATCCAGCATAACCTCACCCCCTTTACGGGTAGCTCTGTCAAAAATGACAGCACTTAACTTCATCGCATTCCAGTGCCTCATTTAGTATTTTTCCATTTAGCCATGTGCAGTCAGGGCTATTATATCAGGGTACTCTATTTCCACCCATAATTTAAAACATTTGTAGGTCCTGGATTTGATTCGACATCCCCACAGAGGATTAAGGCCATTAGCAGGGTTTACCTTCAAGTATTTACTTAGCAGTTCAAACAAACAGAAAGTTTCTGTGGCTCCGTATGCACTTCCCAAGTTCTGAGAATGCATTTCTTCTCCTGGGTGCCCTACTCCCAATTATGCAAATATTTATTCAGAAAAATGTTTTTTTTTTCCGAACATTATTGTGTGCCAGGCCGTCAGCATAGCAGTAGTGCTGCTGCTTGTGACATTGCTAACCCTGATTGAGGAATGAACTTGGGTCATCGGGGGCCGGCAGGGGGGGAAGGAGGACTAAGCATCTCAGGGGATGTGCTCCTCCTCCAGGAAGGGAAGGCAGTCATCTCCACTGCTGTACTGCCACCTGGGGGACCAGAGGTGGCTGTGCAGTTGGGTGTGGCACAAGGGTAGGAGGGCGTGCGGCTGGTGCCAGACCCCAATGTATGCATGTGCTTGTGCCCCTCATCACAGTCATCCTGGGGGTAATGGGAAGAAAAGCAGAAATACACGGGTTGGCTGGACAATGCTGGCTTCCTGCAGGCCCTGCACCTGGCTACTCGGGCACTGCTTGCTGTGCACTGGACATGTTCTGTGGTGGAGATTGGGGGAGTCTCTGTCGTCCCTGCCAGAGAGAGTTAACCTCTGGGAGAAAAACAGAGGTTAAGGTACAACCTCAAGACCAGAGTGATGGGGTTCAGGCAGCCATGCAGATGGAGGGTGACCAGAGACTAAGGGTTAAAAACAGCATTAACTGGGTCGACCCAGTGGCACTGAGGGTTGAGGCGCTGGACGCCACACCTCACACCACGCTGGCAACTTGGATTCAGACGTGAGCCCAGGTTGAACAGCTAATATTCTTCAGGTGAAGCTACCTCTGGCTGGAAGCTGCAATACTGAACATAGGATTTGCAAGAAAGCGAGTTGTGCTCACAACAGAGGGAGGTGAACCTTACAATTGTCTTTGGTTTGTAGCAGATATTCTGCAGGTGGAGGCTACTTCTAACTGAAAGGTGAAATAAGGAACTTAGAATTATCAGGAAAGACAGTCTTTCAAGCAACAGAGGCAGGTGGATCTTGCTTTACTTTTGTTACAATTGTTAAGATTTTCAGTGCAACAAGAGTTTAAACCATGGGCTAAGAATTTGTTATAAGTCCTGAAGTAAGTGCAGGTACAGGCTGTGTATTTGACCCAGACAGTGCCCCAGAGGGTGGAAACTGTTTTTTGTGTTTATCTGTGTGTGCGCCTTAAAAGGCCAGGCCAGACTGTGTCAGGAAGTGCTTACATCACAGCTACTTATCAGCCAATAGCTTTGGAAGAGTCGTACAGACCTGATAACAGCAGTATTAAAAGCAAGTGTTTTATAGCAAACTCATCAGAACAGCTAATATTCTTCAGGTGAAGCTACCTCTGACTGGAAGCTGCAATACTGAACATAGGATTTGCAAGAAAGCGATTTGTGCTCACAACAGAGGGAGGTGAACCTTACAATTGTCTTTGGTTTGTAGCAGATATTCTGCAGGTGGAGGCTACTTCTAACTGAAAGGTGAAATAAGGAAAGACAGTCTTTCAAGCAATGGAGGGAGGTGGATCTTGCTTTACTTTTGTTACAATTGTTGAGATTTTCAGTGCAGGAAGAGTTTTAACCCTGAGGGACGGAATACTGTTTACTGTGTCTGTCTTTCACAGCTGACTTATTTTGGGGCCGACTGCTTTCAAAGCACAAATCATCAGGCTGTTTTGGGGCTGGGGAGGTTTACCTGTGTCTGACTTGGATGTCTGGATTTTTCTGTGATTAGCAGGGTATTTTCTCTGTCAAATTGTTGTGTAGGGCATCTTGCTGACAGGAAGGCACTCATTGCAGCGGTGGGTCAGAGCTTTAGCTGATTGTTTCGTGAGGGCACAGTTTAGGCCCAACCCTGCCCACCCTCACCCCACCCACCTCTGGAAATAGTTCCTTTATACTTGCGGTTCTGACATCATTTACTCAAGAGTGCAAGGTGCATATCACTGTCATATCCTCTCTAGCACACTGCACTGACAATATAAGCATACACATTGTATAATATATATATATTTCTATATAACAAACCAATCACACACACACAAAAAAAAGTAGATAAACATGTGGGGCGTAGTGCAATGTAATGGCTGTGGGGCAGCAGTCTTCCGGGAGTCTTTCTGGAGGGTGTGATGCTGCCCCATTTGCAGACAACTCTCTGCCCTGAGGGAGGAAGTTGCCCATCTTCAGGCCACACTGGACAGTAGTAAGAGAACCTTCCCCCAGGCCACACTGAACAGTAGGAAGGGAACCTCCCCCATCCAGGGAGTACCAGAGCCACCACCACTACCTCAGAGGTTGCAAAGAAAGCACAGCAGTTGGACCACAGTGGGCTCAGGGAGGGTGAGGATGGTGGAACAGAGGCACACCCAGTCAGTTGTTCCACTCCCAATCCATACACCATTCTGGGGAGCATAGTTCCCCTATGGATGCACCCACAGAGGAGACTAAGGAGGCTGAGGACAATTGTCACAAGGAGGCCCACAGGAAGGAGGCAGAGGACACTACAGGGAAAGGAAGCAGCTCCTGGTGGGGGACTCAATTATTAGAGGGATAGAACTGGGGGGGGAGCAGGGAAAACTGAAGTAAGGTACCTGCCTGGTGCCATGGCTTGGAGGAACAGGAAGCACATCCTCAGGATCATGAGAACAGCTGCACGGGAGTCTGAGCTGGACATCATTGTCCACCTAGGGACAAATGATTTGGCTCATCATGAGATTAGAGCACTGCAGGAGGACTTTGTAGAGTTGAGGAGGGGCCTAAGACAAGTAGCACACACAGTATCCTTCTCAGAGGTGCTGCCTGTCAATGGCATGTGTGAGGCAAGGGTACTTTGCACCATGCAGTTTACTGAATGGTTGAAAAAATAATGTGGAGCACAGGGTTTGGCTTCATTGGGGACTGGGGTTCCACCTGGAGGGACACCAGCCTATACTGCAGGATGGTCTGCATTTGTCCAGGAAGGAACAAGTATTTTGAGCAATTGGTTTAAATGCTTCATTGGCAAGCTTTTAAACTAGTCGGGGGGGGGGGGCATTGATAAGCAGCAGGAAAATCCCAGCCTCTTCCTACAAAACAGGGTACTAAATGAGAAAAAGACAGAGGTAGAAAGGTCAGTGGGGATGCTGCAACAGAAGGTAAAGCCAGCAAAAAATGGAGAGCAGTGAGTACCAATGCTAGTAGTCTGGGTAACAAGCTTCCTGAGTTAGTGGCCTTGATGGAGGAGGAACATCTGGATATCATGGCAGTCACAGAAACATGGTACACACAAAACCATGACTGGGACATAAACATACCAGGATACACTATCTACAGGAGGGACAGGGAGGGTAAAAGAGGAGGAGGAGTAGCTCTTTATATAAGGGAAGGAATCAAAGCAACAGAACAAAAGGGTAAACAGGGAGGAGAAGAAGCACTGTGGGTCAATTTGGAGACAGGCAATGGCACCACAATCTGCACAGGGGTTGTATACAGACCCCCTCTCAGGGGGAGGAAATGGACAAGGAAATGATAGAAAGTATACTTAGAATGGCAGAAAAAGGGGAGATACTGCTGATGGGTGATCTGAATATGCCAGATGTTAACTGGAGTGCAGTTGCAGCAGCTACTTCAAAGAGTGGGGTTATTCTAGATGCCCTACAGGGGCATGCCTTAGACAACTAGTATTGGAACCCACTCGAGAGAGAGAGAGCAATCTTAGACCTGGTTCTCTCAAAAAGAGATGGAGAGAGGATCACAGATGTAGAAGTGGGTAGCCATCTGGGAACTAGCGACCATCGAACAGTATGGTTCATAATAAACACAGCAATAGAGTCAAGCCATACCAAGGCAAAGTACTGGACTTTAGGAGGGTTGACTTTGCTAAAATGGGTGAGTGCCTAAGGAATGCACTAGCAAATGGGCAGGAAGGAGGGTGGAAGAACAATGGGAATAATAAAACTGCCATCACAGAGGTAACAAGCCTTTGTGTGAAGCAAATAAACAAAACAAAATGATGTAAGAAACCACTATGGTTCTCAAAGGAAGTGGCAGTGAAGGTTCAAGAGAAAAGAAAGCATTCAGGAAGTACAAGGAATCACAGAAGGAGCAGGACAGAGAACTGTATCAGTTAAAGCAAAAGGAAGCTGGGAAGGCAGTCAGAACAGCAAAGGCCCAAACCGAGGAAAAGATAGTCAACTCAGTTAAGAAGGGGGATAAAACCTTTTATAGGTACATCAGGGAGCGAAGGAAGACCAAGGGAGGGATAGTGAGGCTTAAGAAAGGGGAGGTGGGTGGGCAGAGGGTGACTGTGAAAAGGCAAAGATGCTAAACAAATATTTTTGCTCAGTGTTTACAAATGAAGAGGGGGAGGTACTTAAAACAAACAATAGAAACACTCTGGATACAGAAGTTGATACCAGCCCATTTACAGAATAAAGGGTTCTGAAAGAACTCTTAAAACTGAAGGTGGACAAAGCAATGGGGCCTGATGGGATTCATCTAGAATTCTAAAAGAACTAAGGGTAGAACTAGTGACACCACTGACTACCCTCTTTAACAAATCATGGAGGATGGGGTTGTACCTGAGGACTGGAGGAGGGAAGATGTGATTCCCTTCACAAAAGTGGGAGCAAGGCAGAAGCAGGAAACTATAGACCTGTTAGTTTAACCTCAGTGATAGAGAAAATGATGGAATCACTTCTGAAGGAAAGAACTGTCGAGTACCTAGAGGCAAGCGGGCACAGGACCCTAGCAGCATGGATTCACAGCGGAAGGTCATGCCAGATGAATCTGATAGATTTCTTTGACTGGGTGACCAAAGTAGTAGATCAGGGAGGGGCTGTGGACATGGCCTACCTAGACTTTAGCAAGGCATTTGACACAGTCCCACACAAAAGATTAATATACAAGTTAGCCAGCCTGGGAGTGGGTCCCAAGGTGACAGCCTGGGTAAAGAATTGGCTGGAGAATAGGATACAGAGAGTAATAGTAAATGGAGTCCACTCTGAAGAAAGGGGAGTTACTAGTGGGGTACCACAGGGTTCAGTATTAGGACCAGTCCTCTTCAATGTCTTTATAAGCGACATTGCAGAGGGACTGGAAGGAAAAGTATGTCTCTTTGCAGATGACACAAAGATCTGCAACAGAGTTGATGCACAAGGTGCAGTGGAAAGGATGAGAAGGGACTTGGCAAGGTTAGAGGAATGGTCAAATGTATGGCAGCTTAGATTCAGTGCTAAGAAGAGCAAGGTAATGCACCTGGGAAACAAAACCCAGGGAAGAGTACACAATGGAGGGTGGGATACTAACAACAACAAAATGGAAAGGGACCTGGGGTAGTCAGATCAGATGACCTAAAGGTGGGCAAGCAATGTGAGAGGGCAGCAAGGAGGGTTGGGGATACTGGGATGCATAGGGAGAGACATCACGGTAGAAAACAGGAAGTTATTATCCCTCTGTATAGACAGCTGGTGAGACCCCATCTGGAGTATTGCATGCAGTTCTGGAGACCCAGTCTCCAAAGACATATACAGGATGGAAGCTGTCCAGAGGAGGGCACTAAAATGGTGCAGGGTCTGCACCGAAGACATATGAAGAGAGACTTAAGGAGCTTAATATGTATAGCCTTGAGGAAAGGAGGATAGAGGGACAAGATAGAAACTTTCAAGTACCTCAAGGGAATCAACAAAGTCCAAGAGGGTAGCATCTTTCAAAAAAGTGTATGAAGAACAAGGGGCACAATTTGAAGATGGGGCAGCTCAGAGGTAATTTAAGGAAATATTTTCACAGAGAGGGTTGTGGATGCATGGAACAGCCTTCCGGAGGAGGTTGTGGAGTCAAAACAGTGGTGGAATTCAAGCATGCATGGGACAGTCATAAGGCAATTCTAGGGGGTGGGGATAGGAAGAAGTAGCCTGCTGGTTAACTAGGATCTGCAGCTTATCCATTAGGTAGGGAAATGGGCAGACTGGGTGGGCCAAGCGGTCCTTATCTGCTGTCAAATTCTATGTTTCTATGTTGTCAAGGGTCGGCAGGGGAGGGATAGGATTGAGCATCCGGAGGACTGCTCTCCTATCCCGGGGAGGGTTGTGGGTTCCCACCGCTCTGCAGCAGCCCCTGGTGATAAGTGGGGAGCTACTGCCAGGAGTAGGTGCAGCAAGGGGAGGCAGCGGATGTGTGCACCTCAGTGTCTGACTGCCATTGCACGCCTGCACCGGGGAAAGAGTTACAGGGAGGAAAATGGCAGCATTGACTGTGGCAGTTTGATAATACAGCTTCTGAGTACCAAGGGGCCACAGCAAGCCACATGCCATTATTAGTTCCTGGCCTGGCGTGGTCCCTTTTGCAGGTATATTTATTTATTACTTATTAGAATTTTGGTAACCAGGTAAGTCCACTGAGACCATGCAGTCCCTTTTTCAGTGACAATCCGGGTGACACTGATGAACACAGTACAATAGATAAATACAGTAATAATATACCGGATACAGAGAGATTTAACAATGCTGCAAAAAGTATTACAGTGGGCAGCCAGGTAAGTAACTTAAAACAGATCAGGCATTAAACATATATAAATAAATAGAATAACAAATATTATACAATATATACATACCAGGAAAACGACAGCGGGTGGATTACAAGATACATCTATCAGAGTAACATAGACTAGGCATTAACGAGACTATAAGGGTTATTGAAAGCAATTGCAGAGAAGGGGGGTTAGTAGGAAAGAGGTAAGCTCTTTTTTGAAGTGGGACAGGGTAGGGCAGGACAGTAAGTTGGGGGGAAGGAATTCCAAGCAGAGGGAGCTGAGAAGGTGAAAGAGCGCTTACCCGATAGGCGTTGCATCTTCTGGATTGCTAATAAAGGTAAGGAAGTAGATCTAAGTGTGCATGTGGGTGCTTTTTTGTAAACAATTCCCCTTAGGCAAGGTGGATTAAAGATCTTAGTAAGTTTGAATACAAGGCTTAAGGTGTGAAACTGTAACCTTGAGACACAGGTAGGCCACTGAAGAGAATACAGGGCCTCACAGTGGTGTTTTCTGGAGCCCGCTTCAAGGGCAAAACGTCCAGTCCTATGATAGAGTTGACGCACCTATGCAAGAGAAGAGGATTGGGTGGAGAGTAGTAGATGGGCACCATAGAACAAAACAGGGAGAAAGGATTTTGACATAATCTTTTTACAGGCGGCGTTGGATAAAAGAGGGCGGGGGCGGTATAATAACCCGAGCTTCTGGTTTACCATTTTGGTAAGCTGAGTTGCATGATGCTCCACTGAGAAGGAGGCATCTAAGTGAACCCCAAGGTATTTAAAAGTGCTAACCATCTCTATGGGGTCTCCTGACTGTGCACTGATCTGGAGCTGTTTGGTAGGTTTGGGGGATGGGTTATGGAAAAGCACAGCTTTTGTTTTTTTCGTATTTAGAATCAGGTGATTGTCAGAGAACCAGGTCTCAAGTGCACTGAAATCAGAGCTAGCTAGCTAGGTATAGCTGCATATGCTAGCTGGTGTGTGGATGTAACTCCGAGATCATTCAGGGGAAGCGGAGCGGTGGCTGGATTCACAGCAGGTCAGTGGCTACAAGAAGGAAATACATACATGTGATAAAAAAAAAACAGCATTAACTGGAAAAAAATAAATGACATGGCTAAAGCACCATTCCTGTATACCTGAGGTACTTATGTAAAGCAAACAAAATTAAACTAAAAATATGCACGAGTGTCCTTTTAAAAAAATGATGAGTTTTAGCTGCAAAACATTTAGGTCCATACTTACTTAAGAAGTTGTATCCTTTAGGCTGAGCCTACAACAAAAGGAAGCTTTACTCTGTTTTACTACATAAAGGGATAGTCTGTACATAGCATCAGTTTGTAATATAGCACAAGAATTATTATGCTCCCCCAATATGAGTGGCTGGGGAGAAGCAACAAGAAAGGGTGCATGGTGTAGTGTTACGTGTTGACAGTCAGACAGGGTAGCTGGCTTGCCATTCCCCATAACTACCCTCAGCTGCATACTGCAAGTTCTCTGACCTGTGGGATCCATTACAGACAAAGCAAGGACTTTCCAACTGGAAGCTTGCTGTTCCCCATGTGCTGTGTCTATGTTTCTTCAGAGTGGCCATCGGGACTACACAGTGAAGATCCTGCAGTGTTGTGAATCCTGCCGGGAACCCAGCAGCAGGGGTAAGTGACATGCAGGAATGATGGGAGAGACCTTCCTCTGAGAACAGGGCCCTGGAAGAGCAAGCACTGGCAGCTATCTGTTTGCAAATACACAATTTAGAACATATTACTGTATTTTTTTTCCAGTATTAAGACCAAAGCTTCAAATATAGTCTAACCTCTAATTTCTTCATCCTGTTCTCGGTTGCCTGTTTGTCTACAACATTAGCTCTGGCAGACACATTTTTAAAGTTCTTCTGAGCAGCCCTCTGCCAATCTCCATAAGAGGTCAAACCTGACTCAACCTCTTCAATGCTTCTGATTTCTTCTTCCAGGAACCTGATTTGCTCCTTTGAAAACAGTAAATAAAAGTAAGAAAATAAAAATGTGATTTAAGCTTTCATTTACTTTTGTATTTTCAAACACTTTTTGTAACATAGCTGACATCATAAGAGGACCACATGGGGAGGACAAGCTGTTTCCATCAAGACAGACACCCACGTTTTGCTTGTGAAAAATTTCTGTAAAGCCGTCAGAGTTTGCAGAATTCATAATGGAGCTTAGTGGACAGATGCACAGTTGCTGGCAGTGCTAATTTGGGGTGTAAAGAGGCACACCGCTTAGGCACAACCAAACGTTACCGTAGGTATCATAGGTTGTTATAGAGCAGAGTAGACATAAGTCCATATAGCTTCGCCTTCTAATGTTACCTACCATAAATAATGCCACATTTAGCTACAGGGTAGAGTGTCCTTGTCACCCAAAATAACCCAAGGGTGGAAAACTGGTTGAGAAACAGAACCCAAACTGTAGTACTAGATGGGTATTCTTAGGGAGATGGGGTTATAAGGAGAATACCTCAGGGTTTGGTACTGTGCCCCATACTCTTCAATGTATTCACAGGGGACATGGTGTGGGACTAGAAGGAAAAGTCTGTCTAGTTGGAGATTACACCAAGATCTGCAATAGAATGAACACAATGGAGGGCATGGAGACCATGAGGAGGGACCTGGAATGGCTAGAAACATGGTCCAGTATTTGGGAGCTGAGATTCAATGTCAAAAGTACAAAGTCCTGCACATCAGACACAAAAACCCAGAGCCGTGTACAAGATGGTAGAGGATGGGGGACGGAGGGAGGTCATGGCATGTGCATTGAGGGAATGGGAGCTACTGTAGGTGTTATTATTATTAAGAACAATCTGAAAGTAGCTGCCTAGCATTCAATGGCAGTGAGGGGAGCAAATAGGATGATGGATTCCACAGAGATGGCGCTAGCAAGCAGAAAAAGGGAGGATATACTTCTCTTGCACAAGTCACTGGTTTGGTCCTGCCCTGAGTACTGTGTGCAATTCTAGAGCCCTCACCTTAGAAAGAACATTGGCAGGGTGGAAGCTATGCAGAGGAGGGCAACCAAGGTGATACGGGGCAGCAGGGGAAGCCCTAGGAGGAAAGACTCAAGGGCCTTAACATGTATTCAACAGAGAACAGGAGGAACATGACTGGGACATTTAAATACATCCAGGGGATAAACAGGGTGGAGTGAGGGAAGCTTTTTAGGTTGAGCACAAACATAGTTACAAAAGGGAACACAATAAAGTTAATGCAAACATGTGAAAATTGCCAGCAGAATAAGGCCTAGCAGTCTATCAAGTCCGCTCATATAGCGAAGTCCCAAGCAGCAGCTATGGACTCGCCCCCTCCTCCCCAACAGATGGCTCCTCCTTTCTGGCCATTCCCCTTTGGCCCTAACCTTACCCTTTACCCTGTCCCATCCCTTTTTGAAGTCTTCCACTGTTTCTAGTGATACCACTTCTTCAGGGAGCCCGTTCCACCCTGCAACCACCCTTTCTGTGAAGAAATGCCTTCTGTACTTTCTTCTGAACCTCCCTCTCCTTCAGCTTAAGATAACGTCCCATCGTGTTTATATTTCCACTAAATCTGAAGAGCTCTCCTTGTCCACCTTGTTTATGCCCTTCAGGTACTTAAAGGTCTCAGGCATGCCTACCTTCTCATCCAGGGAGTACACGACAGGATTTCTCATATGTCCTGCTCTGCCCTGCTGACCTTTCACCATCTTTGTTGCCCTATTCTGGACCACTTCCAGCAGGTTAATGTTTTTCTTCAGGTAGGGTCACCAGTACTGCACACTATACTCCCTGTGAGGTCGCACCTGCTACCTGTATAGTGGCAGTATGACTTCCACCCACCTGCTGCTCATCCCCTGGCAATACAATCCAACATTCTGTTGACTTTTGCCGCTGCCTTCCTGTATTGTGAAGAGCTGTTCAGGTCACTAGTGATCAACACACTCAGGTCCTCTTCCTCCACAGATTTGGCTACCAGGAACCCTTCCAGGCTATACTCCGTCTTCTGGTTCTGTTTGAAGAATGGTACATTCATTTTATTTCTTTATTTGAATTTTGATTACCGGTTACCAGAATTCAAATAAATAAAAATGACTTTACATTCTTCAAACTGAAGCCTAGTTGCATAGTGCGGACCACCTCTCAAGCCTGGGCAAATCTTCCTTTAGGGCCTGCATCCCCTCTGCTGTATCCACCCAACCACAGATCTTAGTCTCATTTGCAAACAAGCAAATGTTGCCTTTGTGCCATCTCCAATGTCATTAATGAAGACCTTGAACAGCATCGGCCCAAGCACTGAGCCCTGTGGGATCCCACTGGTGACAACCCTAGAACCTGAAAGTCCCCCCACTACCATCACCTGAATCCTGCTTTTCAGCCAAGTAGCTACCCATCCAGTGAGTTTCTCTCCACCCCCCGATCCTCCAGCTTTCTGACTAATCTCCTATAGAGCACAGAGTCAAAAGCCTTAGAAACACAGAAATTGATGGCAGATAAGGGCCACCAGGCCCACCCAGTCTGCCCATTTTCTCTACATGCTGCAGAAACCACATGCCTTTTCACACATTATGGTCTATGATCCCTGCCTTTTCAGGGGATAGTGTGCCCTTGGGTTAGAGTGACATGACCTATCACTACAGGTGAGGGCCTATGTACTACTATCCCTCTTTGGTTGCCTTTTATTTCACTCTAAGCCCTTATGATGGGCAGGGATTCCAGCTCCAGAGAATAAACAATTACCTTTTTGTTGGATTATTTTTACTTTTGCGCACAATCACAAAACTTTCCTTATATCTTGATGGCTTTTCTAGGTTAGCTCTCAATGGGAGGGGTGGAGGGAATGGTTGGTAGTTGGGTTGTGGGAAGTGGGGTATGAGAGGGGGGCTGGGTTGGTTCTGGAGGGGTGGGGGAGGGGTTTCCCTGAAGAGATTAATACTTGTTTCTTGTCCTGTTCTGACTGTATGCAATCTACTGCTTCATATGTTCTGCATGGTACCGATGGAGGAAAACTGAAACAAAGAATATTAAATTTCAAAAAAAAGAAACCACAGGCGTTGCTGAAGTCCAAGTGCAGGATATCAACTGCTTGGCCCTTGCCTACTGTTTTAGTGATCCAGTCAAAGAAATTGATTAGGTTTGTCTGGCAGGATCTCCCAGCCAAGATGCCACATTGTCACTCATTCTGGAGGCCATGATCTTACAGGAAACCCATCAGTCTTTCTTTAAGAAACAATACAGAAACTCTCAGTGTACAAGCGCTGAGTCAAGCTGTGGTCTCAAAATGTAAGAAGGACAAGAAGAACAAAAACCTCACTAGCAAATAAAGATTACTGAGGCAGTAAATGCATAATAACAGTGGTTTAATCAGAATACTGTTGACAAGAGGAAAAAAATGGCTCCAACACCCTGGTGTTTTGAACTTCTCCTGCCCACTGTACTCTGATTAAACCACAGCTATTATGCATTTACTGCCTCAGTAATCTTTATTTGCTAACATGGTTTTTGTTTTTCTGGTCTTTCTTTAAGTGTGACCTCCATGAGCTTATACACGACTGAGGTCAGCTGAACAGTCTGTAGTTGCCTAGGTCACCCATGGATCCACATTTATGGAGTGGCACCACATGCACCATTCTCCAGTCCTGTGGTACAACCCCCAGTTCCGTCAAACTATTGAATAGGTCAGCCAGGGGGGCCTGCAAGTTCCTCCAGTAGTTCCCTCAGCACTTTTGGATGGATGCCATCTGGCATGTGGATTTGTCTACTCTGAGGACCAAAAAGCCTTTCCTTACTCCGTCCTCACTTATCTTTCCATCTGTGCCTCACTCCCCCCTTCCTCTCCACCTGCAGTACCAGGCTATACCTCTCTTTTGTGAAGATCGAACAGAAGTACTTGTTCTACCCCTCTGCCTTGTCCCATTTCCTTCCACCACCCCTTCCTTTTCTTATGCTGTTTTATGACATCTTTCTTGTCTCTTGTTTTGCTAATACACTTAAAAAAGGCATTTTATCTCTTTTTATGTTGCTTGCACGCATGTGCAAGAAACATAGCGCCATCATCCGAGTTTTCGGAGGCGTGGCAGCCCTCTTCCAATTCAGTCAGTGTGTTTGCAGGCACGGCCGCAGTTCTCCAATGGCTGCTGGAGCTGTCTATGACAGCAGTCGAAAATGCAGTGGAGTACAGTTGAAAGGGGGAGCTACATTTCAGTGAGCAGCGATAAGATATCGCCTGCTCATGCGCGCTTCCCCTACACACACACACACACGCACGCATACTGCCTGCTCGCCTCCCCATGCACACACTGGGATAGCCGACGGGGTGCCCAATCCCGCCGGCTGTGCTGTGCCTCCAAAACGGGACTTGACGTGCCATGCTGGGTGCCCACCCCAGCATGGCTACACATCATAAAGCCAACGGAGTGCCCAATCCCCCGCCGGCTCCACTGTCCTCCAGAGAGGGTGCCACGCTGGGAGCCCACCCCAGCGTGGCAACAGATGTTATCGCTGATGGTGTGCCCAATCCCCATCGGCTCCACGCCCCCAAACAGTTGTCCTTGTGCCACACTGGAAGCCCACCCCAGTGTGGCAAATGTCCCGCGCATTGTCCTTTTTAAAAACAAACAAACCCTGAAACACAAAAATGGTCCCTCGCTGTCTCTGCCTCACCCGCGCCCACCCACTGCGCACCCTGCCTCCCACACCCCCCCCATACTTACCTCTGAACTCCGGGCGCGATATCTTTGGTGGACCGGAACACATCTGCACTCTTCAAAGCCGACCACTAACTGAGGAAACGCCGGAAGCTGTATAATGTAATAAATAGGTTTTTCAACTTTGCTGCACATCTCAGGCATTTTTGGAATTTTTGCAAATGTTCAACATGGGGTTTTGGGACCCTTTCTGAATGTCTCACTGTTATGGTGTTAATCGGGGCCGAAGGGTGATTTACATGATCACTGCGCCAAATCACCTTTCTGTACCAGTCATGACGACACTACCAGTGTTCATAAGGTGGAGCTTTCTAAAGCCTATGTTAAAAATTTGGTGGAAAAATTCCTAAAATGACTGTTTTATTTAGGCCGTTATGAAATTCTGGCCAAGACGCCATAAGTTCCAAGGAATTTTCAATATTTTCACCCAGATTTTCAACATTGTCATTTTACCACACCTCCTTATGAGCAGTACAGCTGTATTTTTTCACATCTCACCCAAAATGTGTTTCCATGTAGGTGCACTACGGCGCAGTCGGTGTGCGAAATCACTGTATGGGTCACATTAAGAAAATCACAGTGACACTGTTAATGAGCAGAGGTCTTAAAATGGGTATGTTGAAAATTTGGTAAAAAATCCTAAAATTACTATTTTACAAGCCTGCGTCTTTGCAGTTCCTATGCCGCAGCTCATAAGTTTGCGAATTTTCAAATTTTCCTCCAGATTTTCAACATTGTCATTTACCACACCTCCTTATCAGCAGTATAGCTGTCATTTTTTTCAAACTCATTAAAACGTAGCTCGCTTCATGTAGCGCATAATGGCGCAGTCGGTGTGCGAAATCACTGTATGGAACACATTAAGAAAATCACAGTGACACTATTCATGAGCAGAGGTCTTAAAATGGCTATGTTGAAAATTAAAAACTTCCTAAAAATTATTTTTTTATGAGTGTGCATTGCGCAATTCCTACGCACGCTCGTAAGTTTGCAAATTTTCAATATTTGCACTCCACTGACTTCCAAATACCTACACAGCACACAAGCAAGCAACATTCAGTATTGACAAATGCTTGTTTAATCTCTTCTGCTTGCTGCAGTTTTTTTTCTTGACTTTGGCCAGCCTGACTACTTTCCCTGCCCCTCTAGTTTTTCTCTGGTATAGCTCCCTGTCCTCCTTCCTCTGGGTCCTCTGGAACTTCCTGTAGATGGTGCTCTTGTCCCTGACTGCCTTGGCCACCTCACAGCTAAACCAGCTAGGTGATTTCACCCTTGAGTTGTTCTTCTTTAGCTTTATACACTCCTTTGTGGCTGCCATTATTCCATCCTTAATAATGGACCACTTCTCTGCCGGCACGCCAGTGCAGAGGTAGGTTTTCCACTTACAGTGCCGATGCCCTGGGTTCTGGAAAAGACCCAAGGAGTCAGTGGGCCGGCCAGGGAGGAGGACTGAGCATCTGCTGGACTGCTCTCCTCCTCTGGAGGGAGTGTGGGTGAGTCTTCAGCACGTGCCTGACCTCTGCCAGAGGCCACGGGAAGCTGCTGCCAATGCCTAATTGGTGGGGAGACATGCTGGACACTGGCACTTTGATGCCATTATGTCATTGCATGCCATGCCTCCCATATGGAGATAAGCATCCAAAAAATGCCATCCCCATGTATGACACCCCTCTCCACCGGTCCAGTCTCGCCTGCCCATGGCACTCAGCTGGTGACTGAGTTCAGTGTTCAGTTGACTCACCTGAACCCAAGGCCCCACCCTGGGGGGCCAGCCAGGGAGGCACACTGGTAAGGGGGTCCACCAGGAATCTGTTTCAGTATTCTGCCAGGGGCGCACATGCTCAGCGGCCCAGTCTTGGGGGGAGGGTGGCAGGTAAGCCTGGGAGGATTATCACCCCAGGGAAGTCCCAGGGGGCTGTGCTGGGGATCAGGAGAGCAGGGGCTGAGCCTTCAGGGGACCGATAACAAAAAATAAAATAAAATAAAATAATGGACCACTTCTGATCTACCCCTATCCCTATGCTGATGTCAACCAGCTGACCTATTAGCAGGTCCTCCATCTTTCTAAAGTTCACCATTTTGAAGTCTAGGACCTTGGTCTTCGTAGGTACCTTCTCCTTCTCCATGTCCAACCTGAACCATACCATGCAGTGGTCACTCCCACACAAAGTCTCCTCAGTCTGATATCCTGGACGGGGTCCTCATTCGCAGCACCAGCTCAAGAACTGTTCCCTTCCCTAGTGGGTACCATGACACCCTTGATCAGAAATCCAGTCTGCACTACACCCAGGATTGCCTGACTCTTGTGCAGGTTATGGTAGGGATACAATCCATCTTAAGCAGATTAAAGTCCCCACAATTACCACCTCCCCATCACCACAGCCACCCTTTTATGGACCCCATCTTCTGTATCTTTCCTCCTCCTGGTTAGGCAGTCTGTAAACCACCCACGTCTTACCTTCTTTCCCTAGTGGACTGCAGCTGCACCCCCAGCACCTCTGCCTTCCCTCTTCAGACTCCTACCTTGTACATAGTATCCTTCTTTTACATATACTGCTATCCCCCTTTCCACATTCCCCTCCCTTCTGTGCAGCTTATATGGGGACCATGTCCAGGATATAAAGTCCATGCCCACATCCAGGATATAAAGGTCAAGGAGCCCCTGGGTGGAAGTTACCATCGCACAGTGTGGTTCTGGTTGGACATGGACAGAAAAAAGGCCCCCACTAAGACAAAAGTCCTGGATCTTAGAAAGGTGGATTCAGAAAGATGGACAAGCTGCTAAGGAGTCACCCTGCAAGCATCCGAGTGGATATGAGGGTGAACCAAAGGCTGTCCATCATCAAAGATGGAATAATGGTTACAACAAGGGAGTATATTAGGCTTAAAAGAAAGAACTAGCACCCAGCTGGTTTAACAATGATGTGACCCAGGCAGTAAGCGACAAGAAGTCAGCCTGCAAGAGATTCAGGAGAACCCAAAGAAAGGTGACAGAGTGGACTACCTGAAGATGGCTAGCATAGTAGGTAAGGTAATCTGGTGGGTAAAAGCCCAGAAGAAACTGCAGATAGCTGAGGGAATTAAGAAGGGGGGGTGCTTTTTCCACTATATTAGTGAGAAATGGGACAAGAAGGATGGGTCCATTATACTCAGAAAATGGGATTGGTGAGTGGAGGAGAACAGGGACAAAGGCAGGTACTGAATGAATATTTCTGTTCCTTTTTAACCAGAGAAAGAGATGGACTGGTGCAACTAGGGGGAATGAGAGGAGAAAGGGGGGTGCATGGATGGTTTATTTATTTTTGTGTCTGGGGAGGAAACTTTCATTTATTGAAAAACCATTACAAAACACTACATTGATACAACACATACAGGACATATGCATAAACATCATAAGGCTTCAGAAATGAGGGGGAAGAAATCGAAACCCAGACCACCAAGCTGGTTTAACGGGGTGGCGAGAGGATAAAGGAAAGAGAGCAAGCAGCTTAGAAGATTCAAAAGAATGGCAAAGGAAGAGGATGAGGAAGAATGCGGAGGCTAGCTAAGGCGGCAAGAAAGGAGGTGCAGCAGGCAAAGGCACAGAAAGAGCTCCAAATAGCTGAAGGAATAAAGAATAGGAAATACCTTTTTTCGCTACATAAGCGAAGGAGGATAAAAGGATGGTATTGTTAAGCTGAGGAAGGGGATGGTTGGGTTGATGAAGACAGGAGCAAAGCAGAGGTATTAAACAAATACTTCTGCACCGTCTTTACAAAGGAAAAAGATGACTGGTGCCATGGGCAGGGAGAAGGAGGGAGGAAATGGGGGGAAGCCATAGGGGTAATCGGGATAGAAAGAGTGAGGGAGGGGCTGATGGCCTTGAGGTTGGACAAATCCCCAAGGCCAGATGAAATACACCCCAGGGTGCTGAAAGAGTTAGTGGAAGATCTGGCGGGCCTGTTGGCTGTTCTCCTCAATAGGTCTCTGGAGTCAGGAGTGGTGCCACTGGAGTGCAGAATGGCACATGTGGTGCCATTCCACAAGACTGGACCCAAGGAGTGGCAACCATAACACAAGGCACAGTCTTAAGCTGGAGGGAGGGAGGTTTGGGAGGGAGGTCAGGAAGCACTTCATCACAGAGAGGGTGGTGACACTTGGAATGCACTGCCGGAAGAGGTGATCTCATTAAAGACAGTGGGCAGCTTTAAGAGAGGCTGGGCTAGGCACAGGGAGAAGGTAAAGATCATGGGTAGGGAGGATGGGAGGTGTGGGGAGGGAGGGCAGGGACAGTAGCTCAAGCTGTGGACCCTGCAATATGAGCAGACTAGATAGAACAAATGGCCTTCTCCTGCTAGCTTCTTTTTATCATCGTATGACCCAGGTAACTATGGGATGGGCTAGTCAGTCTGACCTCGATAGTATGTAAACTCATGGAGACCATACTAAAGGAAAGGATGGTGGGGTACATAGAGGAAAATGGTCTACAGTATGAAAGACAGCATGGGTTTATGGCAGGCAGATCATGTCAAATGAACCTGATTGAGTTCTTCAATTGAGTCATGAGGGCAGTGGACAAAGGCCAGGCAGTGGACATCATATACCTGGACTTTAGCAAGGCCTTTGATTCTGTACCACACAAAAGGTTGATATTGAAGCTGAGGGATCTAGGGGTGGGGGAGAACATGGTAAAATGGGTTGAAAACTGGATGAGTGGTAGAACCCAGAGAGTAATAGTTGGGGGTGAGTTCTTCAGCACCAAGAAGGTCACCAGCGGGGTCCCACAGGGATCAGTGTTGGGGCCTGAGCTGTTCAATGTCTTCAAAAGTGTCATCAGGGAAGGCATTACAGGAGGGGATACAAGACCTGAGGGAGGACCTCACAGACTAGAGAGATGGTAAGGAATATGGCAACTTAGTTTCAGTGCCAGAAAGTGCAAAGTGATGCACATAGGGGCCAAGAACCCTAGGATAGAGTATTGCATAGGAGGGGCTCAGGTAACTGCTTACGAATAGGAAAAGGATCTAGAGGTAGTGACTACAAGTGACCTGAAACACACCTCTCAGTGTAAAAAGGTAGTGGCAAAGGCTAACAGGATGCTGGGGTGTATTGCAAGGGGATTTAGTAGTAGGCGGAGCAAGGTTATTATACCACTGTACAAGTCATTGGTGAGACACATTTAGAATACAGAGTGAGGTACTGGCATCCTTACCTTAAGAAGGACATCAGCATGCGGGAGGGTGTCCAGAGGTGAGCAACCAAGATGATCAAGGGGTTACAGGATAGGTCCTGTAAGGAGAGGCTGGGAGCCCTGGGGATGTACTCCCTGGACGAAAGGAGGCAGGGGTGATATGATAGAGACCTTCAAGTGCATGAAGAAATTAACAGGGTGAGAAGGAGGGTCTCTTTAAAATTGTGACAACAGCACCACTAGGGGCGCAGCCTAAAACTGATGGGGAGAGGGATTCAGAAGGTATGGGAAGGCATTTCTAAATGGAGAGGGTTGTGTCCACCTGGAATGAGCTACCAGAGGAGGTGGTATCAGCAAGGATGGTGGGAACATCAAGAAAACCTGGGACAACGTGAAGGGAACCTTTAGGACCAAGAAAGGGAGAAGAGGGGAGAGGTAGGGACAGTTGGGTGGCAGGGTCATTGTGTAAATTGTAAGGCCAGACCCTACATTACTTACTGAGAAGATGCAATAGATCGGGTGGTCTTCTTCTGCTGGTTCTTTTCGCATATTCGTAAAAAATCTTAGTTATCGAATTTTATACAGTGGTATCCATAAAATTCAATACAACTCCCCTGCTTAATGTTTTTAAATGTTAAATGTTAGACAGGTAGTGAACGAAGTTACAAGGAAAAGTGAGATAAATAGCCAGGGTAGTATCCTTGATCTGGTATTTCTGTCAAAGGGACTTCACATCGAAAGGTGTCAAGTCCAACCCCCTAATTTAGGTAATCATTATCCGGTATTGTGTACAATGATACAAAACCACATAATTAGGAAACAAGAGAAGACTATGATCAAGAGAGATCTTACAAATTATCACCCAGAACATTTTGTTGAGGATTTAGGAAACGAAAAATGGGAAAGGCTGAACCTTATTCCCGATATAAACTTGGGGGTTGAAGAATTTACAAGGACCTTTTTGAGAGTATGTAACAGGCATGCACCCTTTCACAAAAATAAATTACAGAAAAAACATCTCCCTTGGGTAAGTGAATTTCTAAAGAAAAAGATACATATTAGGGTCAATGCTTGGAAAAAAGCCCATAAAACAAAAAATAGGGCTGACTGGAGTGATTATGAAACAAAGCAAAATGAATGTCAACAATTAATTAAACAGGCTAGGAAAAGATTCTATAACAATTAAATTGGAACAGTGACAGACCCAAAGCAATATTGGGATATAATAAAAGATTTGGACAATCCACTAAGAATTAAACAGTCAATAAAAGTGTTAAACGACAGCGGTGAATCATTAGATAACAAAACTAGAGCACAGGTATTGAACCACTATTTTATTACTTTACCAGACATAGACATTCCAGTCAACACCCAAAAAGACTTCCATAAAACTGAGGATAATATGGAATGTTTTCCTCATTTTATTTTAGAAAAATCACTACAAAGGAAGTAAAGGTGAAATTAAAAATGAATACTGAAATCATGCAGCTTTGATAAAAATCAAATCAAAATTTATCAAAGATGCGTAGATTTATTGACACTGATAATAAAATATTTACTTAACCAAAGCTACTAGAGAGCACATTCCCAGAAATCTGAAGGTTGTAAAATAGTACCTATTTTTAAGGGTGGAAATTTGAATTACCCTAACTACAGGTTGATCATGCCCTCCCATCCTCTCTAAATTAATGGAGTGAATGGTGTATAATCAATTGCATGAATACCTGGAAAAGCATTCTAAACTTACAAAATTTCAGCATGGATTCAGGATAGGGTACTCAACGAAGACCGCCATGGACTTTGCTGACAAGTTGACTACTGCCTTGGATAGGGGGGGAGTCCGAGGGAGTGGTGTTCGTCGACCTGTCCAAAGCCTTCGATTTAGTGGATCGTCAATTGCTATGTGAGAGGATGGAGAGGACCGGGATCACATCTAGGACATTAAATGGTTTGAGTCCTACTTGGGTGATAGGAAACAAGTTGAAATAGACAGTCAACTATCTGATATAGATAAATCAACAAGAGGTGTGCCCCAAGGATCAATCCTGGGGCCACTTTTGTTCTTGGTATATGTGAACGACTTGCCATTAGAAATAAATAATATACATATACGATTATATGCAGATGATACTGTATTACTAGCATCAGCAAAAACTCATGAGGAAATGTTGGTTAAGCTACAAACTGATTTTGATATTCTCCAGGGCTGGTTTCCTAGCTTCCAAATTAGTATTAAGTGAAAAGAAAACACAGGTTATATATTTTAGTAGGAAACAAATAAGGTTAACAACAAAACAATAATTGGCAAGGAAATTTTAATGAGAGGTGGGAAACAATTAACAACTATAAAACAATACAAATACTTGGGAGTAATAATAGATAGTTCCTTAACATTCTCTGATTATATAGACAATATAACTAAGAAGGTTAATAACAGAATTGGGGCACTACGAAGGTCCTCTCAAATGCTAAATATTCAGTTATGGAAAAAAATTGCTATGCAATTAATAATGTCTGTGCTGGAATATGGAAATTTAGTGTACAATTTTGCTGAACAAAAACATTTGGATAAATTAATTAAAACATACAATCGACTGGCCAGGTTCACTCTGAAATTTAATTTCAAAACTCATCATTGTCTCATGTATAAAGAACTAAAATGGATAGTTTAACAATCTGATATAAAAGATAATTTTCCATCTTTATCTTTAAGGTTAACAAGGGTTTGATAAAAGAAATATGGACATTTAATTTGGTTGTGAAACTAATAAATATGCACTAAGGAGGTAAAACATAAAGGTTTAAACTTTCCAAAATAAATTCTAGATATGGGAATATGACACTACAAGTTCAGGCTGCAAAATATGGAATGGGATCTCTCCTCAGATAAGAAACCTCACAAACTGTCTCTATTTAAATCCAGATTAGATGAAAGTTATACTTTGGAACGTGCTTGTTATTAGTATTCTCATAATAAGGGGTATGTCTGTTTTTCTTTTTACTTCAATGTGAATATATTGAGTACCATAATTTATGTACTATGTCATTATATAAGATATTATTAATGAACTGTAATGCCGATATTACTGTAAGTATGGCTATGTTAGGAAGCTTTAGGATTTTGTATGATATTTGTTATAATGTCTTTGTAACTTGAATGAAAGTTAAACAGGACTACTCTGAAATAGGTTCTTGGACCTAAAGTGATATCCTGTCTAAAAATAAATATTTTACTACTACTACTACTTAATGAAGTGCCATAGTATGCACGAAGTACCATGTATTGCAATATATGAATGGCATAACCATCTGGATCTTGGCAACCAAACATAACTGTTAAGAATTAGAATTTTTTTTTGATACATAAAAAAAGAACTCCTAAAGGGGGAGCACAGGAGAGAGGAAGGGGAACATCCTATTCCAGCCATAGCCTTCTAGATCCTAGTCTATAATAGCGCCCCACAGGCAAACCATTCTCCCCACTTGGCGAGATACTTCTCCCTAGTCAACCTCAGATTGGCTGTGATTTATTTCATAGCTGCCACATGCTGAATTTTCCTATCTACTCTCCAAGAGTCAGAATCATTGGGGTAATACATTTCACTGCCAGATGGCATAAAACACGAGCAACCCCTTTGCTGCTACTTTAGGTGGGGGGTAGGTAGCCCCAGAACCAATGCTTCATAGGTAAAAGGTACCAGAAAGTCCTATATTTATTTTAACACTGCCTGTACTACCTGCCAGAAACCCTGAAGGTGGGGCAACTCCAGAACACATGATAATGTGCACTTCTACCCTGACACCCATGCCAACATAAATTTGACTGCCCCAGCCCAAAGTGGGCGGTAATAGATGGGGTATGGAAGAACTGAACTGAGATTTTCCATCTCTATTCCTGCCATTGAGGAGGATGTAACTTTTCATCCCTTTATAAGGTTACATTCCAGCTATCCTCTGGAATAATTTTGCCCAATTTTGTTCTCATTTTAATTTAATCTTAGCTAAAGAACGCGTGCGCTTTGTTGCTGAACTTTATACATTACACAAATGGACTGTTGTTTATCTTTCAAACGGATTGTCCAGTAAAAGCAGTCCTCTAATGCTGTTAGATCCCTAGTAAAATGAAGTTTACCTCCCCAGATAAGACATAATGTCTCACTTGTAAGAACTGGTAATGATCAGTATGGGGAGATCCTATCTGTTCTTAAGGTCACACAAACCCCATCAGAGAAAAACTGCACAAAGTAGTCATGCCAAGCCTATTCGATCTTTGGTGCAAGAATGGTTTAACAGAGGTGGGTAGGATGAGGACAGGATTGCTAGCATTGAAGATAGATAAATCACCATGCCCATACGGCATAAACCCAAGGTGCTGAGGAACTGGTGGAGGAGCTTGAAATCCCTTCCTTGGCAGGCCTGTTCAAAAGTTCCCTGAGTTGGATATGGTACTGCAGGACTGGAGAATGGCACATGCAGTGCCCTCCATAACAGCAGTCCTAGGGACGACTCAGGGAACTACAGACCAGTCAGTCTGACCTCAGTCATGTGCAAGCTCATGGAGACCATACTTAAGAAAAGGACAGCAGAGTATCTGGATGAGAATGGTCTCCAGGATTAGATGCAACATGAGTTGATCGGAGGGAGGTCATGTCAAACAAATCTGATTGACTTCTTTGACTGGGTCACTAAAGCAGTGGACAGTGGCTAAGAGGTGGGCATCCTGTACCTGGACTTCAGTGAAGTTTTTGACTCTGTACCCCACAAGAGGTTGATCAGTTAGTTGGCGGATCTAGGGGTGGGTGAGAAGTTGACTGGGTGGGTAGAAAACTGGCTGAGGGGCAGGACCTAGATCGTGTTAGTGGAAGGTGATCTCTCTATCACCAGGAAGGTCACAAGTGGGGTTCCACAGGGCTCAGTGCTCAGACCGGATGCCTTTCCTGGTAAAAAAAAAATTACAAATAAATAAATGGAATAACTATATTGCCATTGTCAGAAACTATAACATTAAGGCACCAGTGGTACTAAAGGTGCCAAAGAACGTCTGTAACAAAATGGCAAAACAAGTCACACAATCGTGACACAATTCATAAATTTATGGCACACAAAATGAGTATGCCATCTGATGTTATACATTCCATGCATATATGATTTTGCCGTTTAACTTCTGTTTCTAAATACCTATGCACATATGGGGCAAACCCGCACAGTATAGCAAGTTGGGTATTTTGGAAGTGGAAGAGAGGCATGTCCCAACAGGCAGCAGAATAGTACTTAAAAATAAAGGAACATAAGCCTCTTAACTGTACCTGATTGTCAGGGATGCTTCTTTCATTATGTCCAAACTTCCCTCATTCTCTCACTGCGGTCTGTGCTATATGGCTACTTACTCTGCTTTTAATGACTGTCCATGAAATAATGTATTTTCTTGTATGGTGCTAACCCACTACAAGGCCAGGAAATATATTATTTTGATTTTGAGGCAAGAAATAACATAACTGAGCTCATCACTGAAGCCAGGCCCCTCTGAATTCCACCTAAGTGCTCTGACCAGCTGTGCTACTGTACAGGACAAAATGGCTACTTTAAGGCTCATACAGCTTCCTTCTTTCTCACCCACACTGCATCATCACAGATAATCGGTACAATTAGAATACAAGGGTATTTACTGACTTGAAGTTTACATCAAACCACTGAAGAGATGGTCCCATGAGATACAATAACTTGTTTTCGGGGTGTCCTTGTAACAACAGGGTGTCCCATGTTTAGAAAATATTTATTCTCACCAAAAGCTCATTTTCCAGGGATTTGTGTCCTTGTTTTTTGTCTGTTTCACACATTCTAATGTAACCACATACTGCCTTCAGATCATGAGTTGTGGCTCATCTACTGCAGTAACACATTGACTGGTCTTAAGTGCTTTCAGTAGGCCACAGAACCCTAATGTTTAGTTGGATTACAAAGTAAGTCTGGAATACTGTACCCACAGCTGTAACAAATGAACATTTCATGATACTAAAATGGGTAATTCATATTGTGCAAAAACACTGAGTGTGAGCCTTTTTGCCAAACATATTTGCATGCAGAAAGTGATTCACTGTACATACCAGAACATGTAGAAGAAGGGCCTGGTATCGTGCATTCAGCTGTGTGGCTTGACTTCCCATCCTGCTGTTGACGTGCCTTTCTTCCAGAACCTGGTGAGCCAATGCCCCCACATCTTCCACTTCATCTTTGCACAGATTGAGCTCCTCATGGCAATTCTAAGCAGCATACAAATATCAATTTAGTAACTGAAGGGAAATAGATGATTTATGACCTATATTTAGGGATCTTGCAGTAGCAAGAACATTTTGTAACATATGTTGCTTTTCTTTCCTGTACTGTACAGCATTGTTTGCCGGTTTGCATAACCTTACCTCTTTATATGTAATTTCTGTGAATACAGAATTATGTTTGCTTAATAAGAATAGCTGAAATTCTCTAAAACTAAGCCAGCATAAGATATTACACTGCTGCAAACACTGAATAAAGAATAAAAACCTTAAAGGGACACTGTCAATCCCCTTAGGCCTCAAATTGTCCATAGGTTAAAACACACATGTAATGATTGCTCACATTCTGTAGAATTTGCTGAGGTGATTTGTAGTTTGATTCTGGTTCCTTTTTTCTTTTTAAAAGTAGTAGACAGATTGTCCACCATACTAGTGTTACTACACAAAAATGTGTTTGTTTATATTTCTTTATTAACTTCCACTGCATCTGGGCCGGCCCGGTGGCACTGAGGGTTGAGGTGCTGGATGCCACACCTCGTGCCATGCCGGCGAACCGGGTTCAGGAGCGAGCTCGGGCCACTGGGGGTCAGCAGGGAAGAACAGGATTGAGTGCCTAGAGGATTGCCCTCTTGTCCTGGGACAGAGGGGGTTCTGATCCCGGACTCTGGTGGCTCCTGGCAGTGGCTGGGAGCACAGCAAGTCCGTGATCCAGCAACCAGGGATTGGCCGCATGGTGA
Organism: Neoceratodus forsteri; assembly: GCA_016271365.2. Classification (NCBI taxonomy): domain Eukaryota; kingdom Metazoa; phylum Chordata; order Ceratodontiformes; family Ceratodontidae; genus Neoceratodus; species Neoceratodus forsteri. Next base: position 1,073,643,519 of record CM057450.1, read on the forward strand.
TCCTGTGGGTGCAAGTACCTGGCCCGGACCACACTCTCCCAACATCAGGCGCTCCTCTTCATACCCACTTGCTCCTGCCTGGCACTCAACACTACAGACAGAGTGCCCTGGGCGGATAGGTAGCCCCCGGGGTTCTGATCCAGGGCCGTGTTGAGACAGAGCGAGGATATGAAAGCAGCATCTCAGGTGGGAGATAGAGCCCAGAGTTGGGGATGCTGGAGGAGTTCCCGAGGGGAGTAGAAATAGAATTAAAAAAACCTCCACTATCTTTCCTGGACGTGGAACATCCCTAACACAGTCTATCTACTCATGATGCAGTGGGAGGAGAGGAGACTATTGCATCATGAGTGGCTGCACTGTTCAGAGGGCATTCTTAATAGTCAGGAAGTATGCAATAAGGGTAGACCAAGGATTTGAAACAAAACAAGGTTGGGTGTAATTGCACTATTAGCATGCATTTCAGTTCTACTAAGAAAGGAGGCAGATGAAGCAATCAATGTCTTCAATGAATATTAGAGAAGGTTATCAATCATAAAATGTGGGTTTTCAGCTAGAAATACTATGATGCAAAAAGGGCTGACAGTGTCCCTTTAAACAATATGGTCAGCCTTTGCTAATAAAACTCAAGTGGGGGGTTCAAAAGCCATTCTTCATGCTAGTGATGGCAAAAATGAAAATTATGTACATACCGTAATTATGATCTTTCTGTGTATCTTCACCATTCATCACATATGGGTACTCGGCGGATGTCAGGACCCCTGGAGCTTTTTTTTTTTGGTAGGTGGAGCCGATGTGCTCTCAGCACCGCCTCGAGGCCGACGTTCTGCATGGTGCTCACGGGTTGGCTGTTAGTAAGGTCGACTCTGCCTGCCTGCCAGTTCCGAGTCGCTGGAGAAGTGAGGTAAAAGAGGGTTGGGAGGGTGGGACAAGAAAGTCCAAGGACAGAAAAGGAAAAGATATAAAAATCAAAAGGAGAAATAAACGACTGAAAGGACAGAGCAGGAAGAAAAATTGAGATGCTAGGGAGATTGGGAAGGGGGCCCCAATCTCTGGAAACAGAAAAGGGCGGGAATTAAGGAGGGATAGGGAATTATTGAAACATAAAAGTTTAGCATGAAAGAGGGGAAAAACACCAGTAACATGCTGAACTCTGCCCTGTCTCTAGATTGTATAGGAACTGCAAAGAGTAGCCAAGAGGCTTAATCACCAGAATTCAAGGCACAGAATCACTGGCAAAAGAAACTCCTTCATGACAGAAAACGGATCTTCTAAAGGAGACAGGGAACAGAGGTTCTGCCCTCTCACATGAAAAGAGAAATTTTAGTAGGGATAAATCAACTTTAAACATGTCCAGTGGACAAGTAAACTGAGGCTTGAAGAGGAAAAGAAGGAGGCGAGGATGGAGGGCAACCGCCCCCTCCCACTCCACAGGAGTGGAGCCAGAGCACTAGAGAGGGAGTGCTACCCCATCCTGACCACTCTCCCCCCCAGATATACCATCCCACCATGTGTCCCAGATTACCCCCCCCAACAGAGACAGGGGAAGGGGGGCAAGGAAAGGCACAGAGAGAGAGGGGGGGAATCCAGAGACTGAGGCCCCAGGGGGATGGCAGGTGGGATTATGATGAATGGTGAAGATACACAGAAAGATCATAACTATGGTAGGTAAGTAATTTTCATATCTTATCTGTGTCAATCTTCACCATTCATCACATATGGGTGAGTGCCGAGCCTCCCCCCCCCCAAAAGGGGCTTTTAAAAACCTAAAGGACAGAGTCCCTTAGCTCTCAGTGGGTGACACACTAAGAGGGAGAACTCTCTGGGCCTGGAGAGGCCCAAGAGTGGGGAGAGTGAGACAGGGACCCCCCGGAGGGGAAGGAAGTTGCCCTGACAGATGCCGCCTCACCCCGCGGAAAAGAGGTAGGTCCTCTGGCGCGGAAAGACGCAGCCATGCCATCCGCTCTAGTGCAGACCGCTGTCCCTACAACCATGGTAGCTACCTCACTGGCGCTATAAGATGCCTCGCTGGTGCCTTGCTAGCCCAGGCCACGTGCAGAGAGCGCGATGGCTTGTCTGGTTTGCTCCATGTCAGGCAATGAGGCTAGGAGCTGACCTAGCCTGGACCACAAAAAACCTGTCATAGGCTGCACAGTGGGCCTGATGCGAAATAGAAAGCAGCAACCATGCCGAGTAGAAAGTCCTCCTACCCCAGAAGTCAAAATCTGAGGAGTCTTGATCTGGGTGCTTGTCACGGTGAAGGGCGAAGCCCATCGGGAGTGTCCAGCTGCATCAATCCTGACTGAGGATGAGGCATGGAACCTGGAGACCTGGGCGACACGCTGGCAGAGATCCCTAGGGTGGGAACTCCAGAAGGGTCTCTGCCAGGAATGTAACAATGCCTCCCTAAAGGAGAAAGGAGGGCACCACAAGGGTGCCCTTTACTGAAGTCGACCAAAAAGGCATGCACCGAGTGCTCCAGATTGCTCTGAGTGGCAGGAGAGAGATGCAGGTCCTCCAACATCCTCACAGGAATCGCTGATACTCCGTGAGATCAGCAGCTGGGGAGATATGGACAGAATGCTCCTCTCCCCAGAAGAGGGGTTGAAGAGTTAGAGGACCTTAACTGTTCAGAGGGTGGCTGCTCGGGAGGTTGAAAACCTGTCTGTCCACTGCCCTGATGTAAGCAGGAAAGCGAGCAGCCATGGTTTTAAACTGCTCCCAGGAGAGAAGCCCACTAGGACCAAGGATGCCTGGGAGCGCAGGAGAGTGTGGCAGAGGGATGGGGACAGAGCCAGAAGAGAAAATAAGTCGGCTCACCTCCACCTGAGCTAGGGAGCGGACCAAGCGCCAGAAGATGAAGGTGCTCCGGAAAACTCCACAGCTGACAGCTGAACAACCATTTCCGAACTGCCTTGGCTGCACCTGGAAGAATCCCCCCATGAGGCAACCGGGGCCGTACAGGTCCAGAAGGATGGTCCCCTACCTCAAAAGAACGGGGCTCTCTCAAAGAAAGCGAAGAAGAAGAGTGGAGATCCGCACTGCGGCTTCTTCCAGAGCCCGGATAGGCCCCCTGAAAAGGCCCATGCAGACCCCATGCCCCCGACCCTCGGAACCGAGAGTGCCCCTCCACGAGATGACTAGCCTAGGTAACTGACAGCCCTGGTCAGCACCTGAAGGAGCTATCCAGGCACAGTACCTCCCTCTCGTAGGTGCTCTGATCGTCCCAAAGTTGGGTGATCCAGGCACACCACATGAGGGGGTACCACTGCTGAGGGGTCAGCAAACCTCCAAGGCCTGACAGCAGTGCAATGGTGGCATGCACCACTGCCCACTGGTCAGCGCCTGACCCCAGCCTCGGAAGTCGCCGCCGCCTCAAAGGAGGGCTGACTCTGGTCTGTCAAGACATCACAAGGCTGCCCACACTAGCAGCTAGTTTTAAGGAGCCAGACTGCCCGTCTGACTTAGAATCCGACTCTGCCTCTGAAGAGGTGGAGACCGAGGCCCTGTGTCAAACAGTAGGTGGGCATCTTTCGCCATCCCTACCAAACAGGGTGCCAGAAATGGAGACTGCGCCTGAGCCGGTGCCAGTGCCCTCTGCAGCACCGCGAACAGCAGCCGAAGAGGACACGGCCCCAGCACAAACAGCAGCCGAGGAGTCGGAACCTGCCACGGCGCCGTCACGCCCCATGGCACCGCAAGCTGCACTGAGGGGCGAGATGTCACCGATTTGCCAGCTCGACAGCGCTTTGGCACCACGGATGGTGCCAAAATCAGAACCCCCCACGGTGCCAACCAGCTCCAACAGCACCATCTGAACCCCCCACAGTGCCGTGCCCATGTTCGGCATCACGGACGGCTCCAGAACTGGACAGGGCGCTGCACTCAACCTCAACGCCATGAACAGCGCCGAGGTGAAGAGAAGAAAGGGACAATGCCACAGAGCCCCCCACAGTGCCACTAGCAGTATCGGCGCTGTGAACGGCGTTGACAGCAGCCACGGCACTGAGTGATGGACTGGCGCTGATGACGTCTCCTCCAGGGCTCACAGCTGTGCGAACGGCCCGAGGTTCAAACAGCACCATCCCGACGGTGTCGAGGACGGTGCTGACCCGGACCTTGCAAACCGCAGGTCTGGACACTGGGGAGCCTTACCCTGAGGGATAACTGCAACGGCGGTGCCTCCCGCCCGCCCAAGGGAATGGATGGGCCTCCTGCACCACGGGAGGAGCCTCGGCCACAGCTAGACTACTAGAAGCTGAGGCTTCCTCCTCCTCCTCAGTCCATATAGAACTGGGAGGGGACCCAGAGGAAAGGCTGAGAGATAGTGTCTTGGCCTGACGAGTGCGCACCTAGCCTCCAAAAATCGGCAGAGCTCACCCCACTTTCCATGTATGCTGTTCAATGACCCAGCGGTCCATGCAGAAACAGGCATCGCAGGAGTCCATGTCATGAAGTGGGCCAAGACACGAAAGGCAACAGTCGTGCTGGTCGGTGATGGAATGTTTTCGGCTGCATGGGCACCGTCGCATGGGGCCGACCCATCTTTGGAAGTCTTCTACGCCTGACCTAGACATAACCTATGGGAAAAAATACAAAACAAGACTCGATGTCGCTGTAAAAATGAAGTATGGAAAGATCTTACCAGTGACGTCGAGTGGCTAGCAGAACCGGTAGGAGGACCGACGGACTTGGTGTCGAAATTTTCTGGAGAGAATGAACTACGAAACAGGTAGGCCCAAACTCAATTGCTGGAGAAAGTGTCCCACGAGGTGACCTCGATGGCAGGAGATGAAGAACTGGCAGGCGGGCGGAGTCGACAGTGCTTAACAGCCAACCCGATAACGTCACGTAGAACGTTGGCCTCGAGAGTGGCACCGAGAGCACGTTGGCTCCACCCACCAAAAAAATAAAAATAAGCTCCCACGGGGTCCTGACCGCCAGCTGAATACCCATATGTGATGAATGGTGAAGACTGACACAGATAAGATTCACATTATGTGCATCTGTGACATCACTACTTTGAATAAGGACTTTTCTGAAGGTTCACAAAATAATGCAAAACAACAGTCCTAGGACATCTAAGAGTTGCCAAAGGAGTAAACAATCCAATCCAATAGGCTGCCTCCTCAATGTCATATCAGTGCTTGCAATGTTTTTTTTTTTTGGAGGGGGGGGCGCAATTAAGCTTCCACATTCAAAATCATTTCTCATTTGGAATTTTTCTTCATACAGTGTGCCCCTCCGTGTTTTGCTCCATCATAAACGGGCTTCTTCAGGAGTGCACTTTTTCTTCAATTCTATAAAAAATATATAAAACTACTTTTTAAACAAACCAACCGTCAGTGGGGTCCAGCTTCTAAGCAATGTGATGCTTTGTTTGTTTTATAGCTGGAAGGAGTGGAGCACAGGAGGAGGTGCCCACCTCAAGGTCACACAGTGAGTCCGCTTTGGTGGAATTAACCTATCACAGTCCTGAGTGCTAAACACTGGACCCCATTATCTTTCTCCTTGTGTAGTATGCAATTAATTCTGATAAAACATTTGTATATTTGTGTAACCCCCCTGCAAATGGGGGTTCCCAAAAGACTTCCAGGAGCTTGCTTGAATGCTCCAAGCCTGAATGGTGTTTGGCATTTAAGCCATTTATCAGTGAGTGTTTTTAGAGCCTCTGGTACTGTCTCTTTAAGAGCTGTCTGCTTGCAGACATAATTAGTTTGTATGGGGGACTGTGTGTTTCTTTGTTTGAGTACCACTCGAGCTGCTGCCAATTCACTCTATTTTTGCAGTCACTAGAGTGCAAAGGGAACCTATCTGAAAGATGTAACTGTTTGCCAGAAATCATGTAGAGTAATAATGAAAATACAGTTTGTCTAATCTGCTTTCTTTGCAGTCAGAACTGTGTCTGCCTAGTTCCCCATTCTGGTTTTGAACTGCTGAACTGGACCAATCAGTGTGGGGTAAGCTAGCTCTAAAATGGTGCCTTGATGAATCAGAACTTGACTCATAATCTGAACCAGCCACAAGAGGATTGTATGGGCAGTGACTCTGGGAGATGTAGTTTAGACTTCGGCCTTTTGGACCAACAGCAGCAGTCTATTGTGAGTGACAGCCAATCCAGTCAAGAACTGGAGGAACTCAAAGGAAGTGCCCGGTTTTGTGTGTTGAAGTTTTTCAGTTGAGCTCTGACAGTGAAGAAGGAAGGAGCCCTGTGCTTTTTCAGTGTGCAGTTTTAGTCGGAAACGTGTAAGGCCCAGAGTTCCGTCTGCAGCTTGTGTAACTGCTTGTTAGGACTGAATCGTCCTGTGAAGAGAATCAAAGGATATCTGAAGAGTAGAAACCAGGCTCACCCTGTAGAAGACTGGAGAAATAGTCAATTGCACTCGGTCTGTCAGGAACTGAATCTGCAGTGTGTTCTCCCGGTATTGTGCAGTAATGCGATCGGATAGAGAAGCAGCCTGCCTGGTATAGTACTTTCTGTTTTATCATATAAATGTGAAGAGGCTTGTACCTCAGGTGAATCTGCTGCCATTAAGTGACTTTTGCCTGTGACTGTTTACCATATAAATGTGTGAGGAGTCTCTTGAGCTCAAGAGTAGCCCTGCTGACATTGAAGGACTCTATCTTGTTTGGAAGTCGTGAGTACTAATTCAGGGTCGCTCCCTGTTGAATTGCCAAATGGAATTACTGTACTGCTGACTGTTTAATTTTCCTTTTCTCTGTGTGAAAGGGCCCCTACCAGCTGCCACGGTTTGGACTAGCCACTAGGGCTTGGGTACCCAGGGACAGTAACTGATAGGGATAGGCCTGTGCACAGAGCCATAGGTAGATGAGTAGAGTGATAAGCTAATTAACCTGATTTCCCCCCCTGTCCTTGTTATATCCCCCTAAATAAATCAGAGCTGCTTGTTTCAGCAAAGTTATACTGCCTGAGGTATTTGTCTATGTTAAAATATTGTACTGTGATTGTTGCACTGTATCTTGTTTTACAGGGGGTCCCAGTGCCTGAACCAGTTCTGGGGGTAAATGTATACTGTGAAGGTAATTCTGCTATACTGTGCGGGCCACTAGTGGGAAGAAAGGGGGGTTGCAGTGTCCCAGAGGGCTGTGACCAAGTAAGTTTAACTATTGCAAACCCTGACTTCTGGGTGGAGGCACCCGCCATTGGATCCAGGCCCCTCAACCTGTTAGTGGCAAATCAGGCAGGGGTAGTAGCCCCTGGGGATAGCGCCATCTAGGGGTTACATTTGTTTTTGTAGTAAGTTTTATTTTCTTTGGTAACCAGGTAAGGCCCACTAGGCACAATGCCGGATTCAGAGGCAACCCAGGGGCACTGAGGAAGTTAACTGACTTGCTCAGGGTCACACAGTATGCATGCGGAGGCTGTGGGAATCAAATGTAGGTCTGTTGGATGTACCAAACTCATTCACAGGTAGTTACTGTAATCTTTAGGCTATTCTGCCAGTCTACTCAGATTACATATGTGGTTTTTGTTAGATATTACAGAAGTAAACTTTTATACCAGCACACTCTCAGTATATACTGGGAGCCAAGCCATACAGTAAATCCTAGTTTTTATAATTCACCTACCCAATCAATAAAAGTGAAATAAATAAATTTCAAGGCGTTAGACGGTGTATCACTTTAAGAATTCATGACATGCAGCAAATAAGGGTTTCGGATTTTTCACTCACATTTCTTTCTACGTACTTTTAGATGTTGTAACTGTAGCTGCTTTGTTGCCTTGTCAGACTTTCGTCCCATCCTGGTAGCAACCTTCCTTCCAGGGTTTGAAGGCAGCAATCCACCTGCTGGAACTTTGCTCCATCTGTCTGAGTCTGACTATGTAGCATTCAGCTGGGATCGGGTTTCTGAAAGCCTCCTGGTACACCTGCCAGTCGTGCTGTACAGATTCCAGTGCACAGTCCTCAATGTGGGGTGTGCCCCAGGGTACCACTTGCTCCCTGGTATGGAGCACTACATCCAGTAACTCCTGTCCTTCTTTACACCGCAGCCCTAACTCCTGCAACACAATTTGCATGCCATTAGTATAGTAGACCCTAATCACAGCATATACCTGAGTGACCCAGATAAAGGCCTGCTACTGGTGTCCCACATTATAACATCAATGCATCTATGGGTCTCAAAGCCTTCTCACACTCTGTAGCCAAACACTGGAATAGTTTATCGCTATATATCTATGGACTTGTAAACCCATCTCCCTTTAAAAAAAAAAGCTCTTGATGATAAAATCCAGGTGTCATTGTGCATCAAGTGTCATGAATTCTTAATATCATTTCTATTCTGTAGGGATTCGTTGCTTTTTGCCTGCCCAAACAACGTGCCTGCAAGGAGCAAACTCAATTCCGTTCCACTGACGAGTAACAATAACTTACTCTTTGTAGCCGTTATCTGCTGTGAATTTTCTCAACTGCAGTGGATGCAACTGTAAATGAGACTTGAGCTCAGCTCGCTTTCCAATAAATTAAAATTGAAATGCACATTATCACAACCTCAGATTTCTTGTACTAATGCATCTATCTGCAGTTTACCATATATTATGTCTCAGCTATGCTGTTTATTTATGTATAGCTGCCTTGTGGCCAGATCATTCCAAAAAATAGTCAACATGAGTTGTGACTGAAAATGGTTGACATGGGTCATTCCTGAAAATCGTCAATATGTGTTGTTTCTGAAAACGGCTGAAATGGGTGGTTCCTGAAAATGGTTGACATAGGTCATTTCAGAAAATAAACCCCTAAGGGTCCAGAGATCAAATCAATGAAATAAAAATGAAATACTTTACATAGCTCCTCCTGGAAGCTACTGAGTATCAAGGTGGTCCACTGTTCCAGTATAACAGTCATAAGTCTTGTGTCCTCTACACTTGTTTGTAACAACACTGTATACTGACTCAGTTCTGCAAACTAACTTGCATTCTCACATTAGCACACTACTTCTGCATTCACTCTGCAGTTTTTTTAAACCTACAAAACAAATACAAGTTCAACATTAAAATCTGTCAGTCACATACAGAATGTAGGACACTGTTTATATATTTTTTTAATTTTACAGCTTATGAGATGTATCATCTCATTTCCATTGGAGTTCTGTATCTTCCCATTTTAAAAGTTCAGTGGACTGGAACACTAGGAAGTAAAGTGACTTGCTCAAGATCACACAGCCCTATTCATGGACTGTGTGCAGTACTACCATGTGCATCTGCAATGCACTGGAGGTCCAAAGAGACATCCACAGCATGCATGACAGCTCTCCTTGCTGGACCAGCAACCCCGATGCCAGTACTCATGGATTGTAACTCACACATATAGGGTGTGGGCCTGGTGGAGGGAGTTGCTTAAGAACACGGTATACACTATGCCATCTACATGTGATAAGTGAGGCAAGGGGTGCATAACCTAAGCTGGGAGAAACTAGATATAAGTGCTGCAGCACCATCCTCCTCCTATACTCCCAGGCCAGACAGCACTGAAAGAACAGCACTGGCCTATGACCACCCAGACCCTTTACACTAGGGTCAAGGCCACAGGCCATACTGGGTGCATGAGGGTGTCAATGCTTGCACAAACTACATCCTTGTCCTGTCGGAGCTACAGTATGGCAGTCTCCTCCATGGGCTGTCATAGCATGGGACCCCTTGAGGGTCTGAAACAGGGGATCTATTTGGATGGAAGACTGGGCATCTGATTGGAAGCCCAGTTATTACTGCCATGATATCTCCTACTTGTCTGTCCCTTCATGCCACTCAGTGCAAATGTATGAGGGTGGCCAGGGAAAGTGCAAGCTGTCGTCACGGAAGGCATGCTCCGCAGCAGCACTCTGCGGTGCTCTGTAGGCCAGGATTGCACAAATCATGTTTATTCTGGCCTCTTAACTGCATGGGGCTCACAGTGATTATTTGGTTCTGGTGGTGTCTGATCCTGTGATCTCCTAGTGTCCAAGATAGTGCTCTAACTCAGACAACACTGCCCCCAAAACAAAATAAGAAAGTGCAAACAATGCTGCAAAAAACAAAAATCTCCCAATCACGATATGTGGGCAAAGAGTCAGATATGGGTGAAAAAGGAGGACACGAGATCCAACTGACCAGAACCTCTAACAAAAGTAAGCTTCCTCTTACAATAATACATGAGCAATAAAGCTAGTTGTTTCTAATGTCTAAAACAAAAAAAGTAAAATCTTAAAAATCATTATTACAAAATACTCGACCTTTGCTGCAGCTGTAGTGCTTACCTGCAGCTGCTGGAGTGTCTTCTCAAGTGTCTCAGCATCCCCTTCCAGTTGGGAAAAGCAGTTGAACTTCTCCTGTTCCTGCTCCAGCCAGTCCTCAAACATTCCTAGGCCTTGTTGATACTGTTGGTGCAGACGAAGCATTTGCTCTGCTTTGTTCACTTCCTTCCTAATTAAGTAAATGCTTTATTTTAATTCATGTGCTTAACTGAGTGCACACAAAAGATGAGAAACTGCTAGCACTGGCTTGGTTATATAAGTCACTTCATGTAAAAAAAGGTAATGCCCTGAATTTGTATTATTCTGGACTATTAGATATGGAAGGGTTCTAGTCACATGTAGTCCCCTAAAACTCATAATACGTGGGCTTATGTAAGCGTGTAACACTACTTCTGGACAATTCAGGAACATGAAGTGTACGTGTAACGAGTATGTCATACACATGTGTCGCTGTTCTCTATGAAAAGAGGACCAGCAGGGAGAAAAACTAGGCATGACTGAGGTGATCTGCTTCAAGAAATTGCTGCTGTCTAATGTGGCTGCAACCACAGCAAATGGAGACAAGATCTAGCCAAATCTGATACAGCTGTGATGAGCTGCCAAATGATCAAAGGCCATAATGTGCGTAAAAATAGTAAATACCAGGTGTAACAGCCATTTTAGAAAGGGCTGCACCAGATTTTCAACATGGCCTTTTTGGGACCCACCTACGTGAGAAGTGCCAGTATCATTTTGTTCACTTGTCCCGGAAGGTGATTTCGCAGAACGACTGCGCCATTCTGGCCACAGGTGCGAAAACACGTTTCAGGCAGGATGTGAAAATTGTAAATATTATTTAGTGGGTAATGGTTCTCTTTAGGTTCTTCGGACCCCAATCTAGGCTTCAAAATTCAAGTAAAATATAGGAAATGTTGGGGGCCTTTGAAGTAAACACCTTCTCGCTTCAAGTTGCAGCAAACCAAGAAATATGTAGAACAGCTCACAGGCAGTAGTTAAACCTTGTTCCAAGTTGTTAGCAGCGCTGTGTTCATTAACATACTGTGTATGTCTTTTTAGGATGCAACTTAGGATCTAAACAAGTACAAATAAATTAACCTTGTGAAAAATTAAGAATATATACAAGGGTGTACAAGCAACAATCTTTATTGAATGGCATTTGTATACACCAAAGAATAAAAAATGCAACATATATAAAACAGTTTAATTTAAAAACAAATGCTGATTATTGACATAAAATAAATGTATTTACAGATGTGTAACAAAGAATAAACCCCGTGAACAAGCTCCAAGTTGAGCGAGACGTGGGGGGATGAGAAATAAAAAGAAAGATTGAAGAACAATAACTTGAGCGAAGAGTGTTTACTTCAAAGGGCTCCCCAACATTGATTATATTTTTTTCTAGGATGTGAAAAATGACAGCCATACTATTAATAAGGAGGTGTGCAAAAATGGCAATGTTGAAAATCTGGAGTGAAAATATAAAAAATTGGCAAACTTAGTAGCGTGCATAGAAACTGCACAACGCATGCTTGTAAGGCAGTCATTTTTTATAATTTTTTTACCAAACTTGCAACATGGGCCTTTTGGGACACTGCCTCATGAACAGTGGCACTATCGTTTCATTAATCGGTCCTGAAAGGTGATTCATGCAGCGACCACGAAATCACCTTTCAGGACCGAGTAACGAAATGACAGTGACAGTGTTCACAAGGTGGGGTCCCAAGAACCCCATGTTGAAAATTTGGGGCCAAAATTCCCAAACATGGTTGATTTATCAACCTAAGTTGAAACCCCCATTGATTGCCATTATACAGCGCTTACCTTTGATTTTTCAGTTCCCAGCTGGGCTTTGAAGAGTGCAAATGTGTTCTAGTCCAGAGAATATGACAGCGCCAACCTCCGGAGGTACATATGGGGTAACGGCGGTTGGTGCTCAGTGGACGGGTGGGGATGGGGGAGGGAGGACTGGTGCGACGATGAGGACCATTTTCTTTTTACAAGAAAAAAAAACACATCAGGGACTTTTTATGTACAGGGAAAAAAGCATTATGTTTGGCACACTGGGGTAGGCTCCCAGTGTGACCACATGAGTTGTGGTGGGGGAAGATGCAGACATGGAATTGGGAACCCTGATGTTGGCATGGGAAAAAGAAAAAATACATTTGGGCACACTGGGTGGGCTCCCAGTGTGCTCATATGGTTAGGGGGCACATAATGCCCGACACGGGGTGGGTACCCCATGTCGGCTGGGGACCACATACATTTGGGCACACTGGGGTGGGCTCCCAGTGTGCCACATGAGTTGGGGGTATATACTGGCACCGGACGGGACCGGAGGGAGTGGAAGGACAGCAGTGGGAAGGTGCAGAAGGGTGTTCTTTGTTTCTGGGAGGGAGCGGGGAGGACAGGAGCAGTGGGAGGATGTGGGAGGAGTGCCATCTGAAAGATGGTGGTGACAACGCAGCTGTGCATGCACGCACTTGCGCATGCATAGTTGCGGTGAATGGCGTGTTGCCATTCACAACATAGTGGCACCAGTGGAACTGCGCATGCGCCTGAGTCACACATTTACAGTTCTTGCCCTGGAATGCAGGAGTAACAGCCCAAATAGTGCAGCTGTTATTCCATAACACCTGATCGTGGTGGAATGTTTCAAGCTCCATTGAACTTTCAGAAGGAGACTTCCAAAAGTCCAACAGAAGGTTCCATAATCATTAGTTGTTGTAAGCTACAATCGATCCCAAAATGGTTGTAGGCTCCGACCACAGCCATAAAAAGGAAATCAGGAGGAAACTGCCCAATAAGGATCTAGAACAATGTATACACTGACTGGAGAATGATTCACTCACCAGATAAATCTTAATAAATGTAATTTATTGCCAGTACAGGTTACCAGTATTGCTTAAGATGGTCATGTCTAGCAATTTTTTTGAGGAAGAAAGATCCTCTTCATCAGGGATAGCAGTTACTGTACCAACTAGTTCATGGCCAGTCCTTCCTGGTTTTAGTAAACAGTACCACAGTCTTAGTTTCTTATACTTTCAAAAGTTTGCAGGTTGGCAAGCAGGACACCAACAGAACACCCGTGGCAAGTGGGGTCAATTGAGAAAGGAAACTGTGTTCCTTTGAATATGCCAAGATGCCTAAATTTCTGAAAGTATAAAAAAAAAAGACTGTGATACTGTTTGTTGAAACCAGGGAGGACTGGCCATGAACCAACTGCTACAGCAATTGCTAGCCCGGATGAAGAGGATCTTTTTCCTCAAAACATTGGCTGATGTGTCCATTTTAAGCAGTGCTGGCACCTATGTTAGCAGTAAATTAACTTTATTATGATTTATCTGGTGAGTACCGGTCCAACCGCATGGTGGTAGTGCTACTGCCGCAATGTTGGTGACCTGGGTTCGGGAATGAGCCTGAGGCATCTTGAGCTGGCCATGGGGAGGAGGTTTGAGTGCCCCATAGGACACTGTCCTCCTCCGAGGCGATGAGGGCTGTCACACTTGGATGCATGGGACACACGGTGTGGGGAGGGGAGGACAGCATTAGGCTTGGCTGAGACATGTCTACAGCCTGGATTCTTATCCTTTGTTCCGTGTCCTCAAGGGTGGGGTTTCATGGACCAAAAAGCAACAGAAAATAAACACAAAATCAAGCCCCCACTACCACGCAGCATGATCCCTGACAACCTGGAGGCGGAACAGAGCACGGATATTTGGCACCACTGCCACAGAGCCCTGCAGGCAGTAGGAGATAATGTATTATAAAAAAGATTTATCTGGTGAGAGAATCATTTCTCCAGTGGTTGTGCACACTGTGTTATGCTACAAGATTGGTTCTCACAGATCCTGTAGGGCAGGTGTATTTATTAGGCCTGCTGGGGACTAGAGTAATAGAAAACAGCCCTAAAAAAAACACACACACACACACACACACACAAAATCCGTGTTTGAAGAAAAATTACTGATCACTACATATTTGTCCTTTATGGGCTGAACTAATCCTTTTTAATTCTGAAATATTTTTTTTTTAAACTTTAAAGAAGAAACCCAGCCAGTGAAAAGGATATCCCTACTTAACTCTATCTAGAACTACAGCACAAAGGGAACAGTGCATCACTTACAGTAACTGCAGGGTGCAATGATGTTGATATTTTTGTGAGGTCCCAAAGTGGATTTTGTGACACCTTTATACCACATTTGACAATGTTAACTGTTGTTACAGCTTTGTGTACCAATGCTAGGCCCATTTATTCTAATGACTTAGTCACTGCAAATATACCACAAAATCATCTTAATATTTGTTTTTATTTAGAAGTGTTGGTTAGGGAAAGAACACTGAGCTGATGTTTATTTCCAAGTGCAACCTTGGGAAGGATGAACATAATACAAAATACAGGAACACAAACAATATGAGGATACAAATCAGAGAAATATAGGTGCAAATTTTGGCAACAAGTCAAGCATCACAAGTGGCACTTTACAGCAATACAAGATATACAATAAATATTCAGGGTATACTACATACAAACTATACATAGGTACCAAATACACAATACATATAAGAGGTGCACTACAGGATAGGCATTATTGGGATAAAACAGACCACCGGGGCCACAGGCGAGGCCATATAGCCCTTGAAGGTTAGCTATATCCTATAATTCCCACCCTGGAGGTATTGTTACACTTAGAAAATGGGCTTATATTACTAGTTGGCAGCAGTCGATACCTGTTAAGACAACAACTGAACCTTGCCTATATTTTCAAACTGTTTTCACCTTGAAAATGACTGTTTGTAATTATAATCATGTACTACTGCTGTTACTATAATTTATGTGTTTAACCCTTGTATAATTCCATTGAACTGTCACTATGATACTGTAAGTCTTGTTTTTCTTGTACTATGACGCGGAGCCTTTGTAAATGAGTCCCTGACTCAAAGGTTATAATCATAAAGTATGTTAAATACATAAATAAATAAAAAAAAAATAGTTTTTATAAAATAATGATTTCATTAAAAAAAAGTGCAAAATGTTAGTAAAAATGTAGAGAAATGCATGGTTATGTAAAATAGTCCATTTAGTGCCACTAGAGGGCACTTAATCCCCATTTATCTGTTCGCATTATGTAGGTACATATGGTTTGGTTTGCCAGACTGAGAGCTGGGAGCGAGAGGCTGAGCTGCAGAGCGGGAATCACGGAGTGTTCTGTGACACAGGATTTGGTGATACGGAAGTCAGACAATGAGCTCTGGAGAGACAAACAAAGAAAGTACTTAATTTTGTTTAAAACACAAACGGAGGAGCGGGAGTTTTGTTTGAGTTGTTGGCAGTGATGGATTAGCAGTGCCAGGTAGCAGCAGTTGTGAGAGTGGAGAGGATCTGAGGTTTTGGCCTGTCAGTGCCAAGTAAGGAGCGCTTAGTGGGGAAAACAGCAACAAAAAGAAGAGTTTTACCATTTTCGCATGTTACTATTGAGTGGTTTGAGGATTGGCTGTGTGTGGGTGTTCATAGGTGGCTGTGTCGGTAAGAGCATCGTGAAAAATAGGGGCTACGTGCATGGGCACAGGGATATCAGGAGGTGATGGGTACTGCTGGGGGAACTCGTTATTCAGTGGGCGTTGTTAAACAATAACAGCCCAGGTGCCAGGCTGTTTCAGCCAATCAAGATGCGAGTTTTAATTTACCCCATTATCTAAATACATACAATAAATATACAGAGGTACAATATACAACAAACACACAGGAGATAGGATATAAATAAATATACATAGGTACACTAGCTATAATAAATATACAGAGGTACAATATATACAACAAAGAAGCAAGATATATACAATAAATATACAGGGTATATTATGTACAATACATATACAGAGTAAATATATAAACAATACATTTACAGAGATACACTATATACAATAACTATAGAGAGGGACAATATAACATGTACAATAAATATAAAGAGGTACAACATATACCATACAATAAATATACAGAATTACAATATATACAATAAATTTAAAGAGGTACACTATATACAATAAATCTACAGAGCCATGCTATTTACAGGAAATATAGAGATACAGTATATACAATAAATACACAAGGGTACACTATATATAACTAATAAGCTATGACAGGGTGTGCATTATAGGATTTTAATCCATGCCCCAGGGTGTAAGGCACAAGGCCAGGCCGAGTGTCCTTATACCCCTGAAAGTGCAATCAAACCTATGGTGCACACCATGGAGGGCTTATTACACTTAAAAGACTGTCTCTAAGTAGGTTTTTGAGGAGAGAAATGAGATTCAGCAACTGACTGTGTGTTTACAGAGATTCAATGCACGGTCAGGCAATGTCTGTCAGCAAATGAATTTTCTAGATTTTATCTTGCCATTTTATAAATAACACATATACAAAGCTATAATACAAAGCTTAGGGGCACAGTTATGCCCTTATACTAAGGGTTGAGTAGCCTGTTTAATGTTAAACCTCAAATTTTGTACTTTTAATAATTTTGCATCCGATTAATGGATTTGCACACAATTTGGTGTGCTCTGTCCTGTGAGGTAGATCTCTTGACATGGCAAGTTTCACTCCAGCTGGATGTGCGAATTCTGAGATACAGATGGTGTAAAAACATAAAAAGTCACCGCTTTTTGCAGTTTTTTCCTCATCGCCTTGCACCCAGATGGTGTGGAATTTTGGGATGATTTTTTTATGGTAGAAAGAACTTGGGTAACAGAACTGCCAGTGTGTGTTTGGTGCAAAAATATTAACTTGTTGCAAAGTTATTCTGTTTTCAGTTCCTATTATTTCACATGGGAAGTTTATTTTTCAGGATAAAGGTAAAACGTTCGACAAAGGATTTGATCTCGCGAACAAGGATTAATTCTCATGAGATTCATTTCTTTTTTGTGAGGAAAAAATCCTTTTTGTGAGGAAAAATTCCTTTTTCATGAGCCGCAATCTTGTTTTCTTCCACCAACTAAAAAGCGTGGAAAATACATAACAATGTTATCATTTTACATAACAAACACCAGAATCTAGCTAAATTGGTCCCATTTAGCTAGGTTCTAGAATTTGTTTTTTACAATTAGCCCCAGAAATACTTTTTCTGGGCATCTGAAATCCTGGGTGCCCAGCTTAGTGAGAGGAATGCTTCCCCTGCATTCTCTGTATGAGAACAGCATGATTTTCCTGACTTCTGCAGGTGCTGCTGGAACTCGTGCTGCTAGCTGCAGTGTCACCTATTAGCCGCAATTTCCCTGGTGTCTAGTGGCACCCCCCACCCTTTGATCCTCATATTTTATTATAGAGGTTTCTCATTGGTGTTAGTGGTATCCTCCACCCTCTATTATGTATCCCTGGTGCCCAGTGGCACCCCTACTCTCCGCTTCCCATATACATTTTTTAAATGTCTCACTTGGTGTTAGTGGTACTCCTCCACCCTCCCGTATCTCCCTGGTGTCTAGTGGCACCCCCCACTCTCCAATCCCCATATTTTTTTCATTGATGGTTAGTAGACACCCTCTTGAATGTGTTATAGTCCTGCAAAAAACAAAACAGTCCCCAGATGTCTTTTTTTTACCTGAAGAAAAGAAAACGGTCCCTTGTCATCCCCACCATCCCCCTCCCCATCCTGACCCTCCCACTGAGCACCCACTACCCCACCCTATACTCACCACCGGAGGTTGTAGGCTGTCATCTTTTTTTTCCTTTATTCTTTGTTAACCGGGTAAGGCCCACTAGGCACAACTGCCTGTTTTCTGGGGTGACCCAGGACCTTCTGTGGACCGAGACATGTCTGCACTCTTCAGAGCTGAACCGTGAACTAAGGAATAAAGGTACAATAAGTGTCATATGATGTATTTCAATGGCATTTTGAACTTATGTTCATAACTTTGCCATTTTGGAATTGTTCAAGATTTTCAACATGGCCTTTTTGGGACCCCATCTCTGAACACTGCAACTGTCATTTCATTAATCAGGCACAGAAGGTGATTTCTTGGTCACTCGTGAAATCACTCTTCATGACTGAATAACAAAAATTTCACTGTCAGTGTTCATGAGGTGGGTCCCAAAAGGCTAGTTGAAAATCTGGTGAAACAATTCCCAAGATGGCCACACACACGCTCATTGAAATTTCTTCTGTGCATACGCATAATTTTGTCATTTTCAATATTTTGAATCCAAATTTTCAGCATAGCCATTTTTCACACCACCTCATAAACAGTACAGCTGTCATTTTCACATCCTATCTAAAAAGTGTTTGCACTTGTGATGTGGAATGGCATTTTGGCACAGATTTAAAAAATTTCACCTATAGGGTTTATGAGGAGAGGTCATAAGAAGACTACATTGAAAATTCGGGGTCGAAAGATGAAAAAATGCAAAGGTTATGACCTTTCATTGCAGTTTTGCTACATCTGCTTGTAACTCCGGAAATGTTAAATAGTTTGGCCCCAGATTTTCTATATAGCCTTCTTATTAACCCATCTCATGTACGTCACAGCTGTCATTTTTCAAATCCTGCCCAAAATGTGTTTTCACACCTGTGGCACAGAATGGTGTTGCAGTTACACAGAATTAAGTTTTGGTGGAGATTTGAAAATGTTCTATGCTGGGTACATGAGGTGGGGTAATAGGATGGCTATGCTGACAATTTGGTCACTGTTGTCCTATAAATGGAAGCGCAGGCCCAGAGGGCCCTGTGCTTCTACAGCTACATACATATACGCATCTACAGAGGGATGGGAGTGCAGTGGTCCAAAAGAAACCTTCAAGGGAGGAAGGAGGGGGGTGGGGAGCTGTTGAATAGGAGCTAACTGCAATCTCAAGCAGCCTAGACAGATCAGGATGGCCTTTGCTGCTGGCAACTTTCGTATGTTCATATGAAACCTGCGCTCCCACAGTAAAATAAGGATACTAGTATACAATCTCAAAAAGTAAGTAAATAAGTTGCAAAAAACTTTGTTAATGCTCCAGTTGGGTTAAACCAACAAAAGTTGGGAAATGAGGCACTAGGGGTTTCCTTAACACACCACACTCCCAAACCAGGCAGGAAAGCAGGTGCGGGGTGTGCCTTGAGCTTCTCAAGCCTACGCTCACCTCATTCTCATAAAGTCTACACATCTGACCTTATTTACAGATGGAACTGGAGCATTAATGAAGTGTTTTGTAACTTATAATACATATATACTGTACAGTATATAGTGGCATTAAGAGCCACAGGTGCAAAATGGAGCATTTCTGTACAAGAGATGATGCCTGTGTACTAAAGCTGGGGCGTGCCTCTGAGTACCATACACAGTGGCCACATGGGTTACCCAGGATAGATAGGTCAAGATGGCCTAATGTTAAAAAGCAGCACAAATGAGCGGTTATCATTACACTGTAACAGTAATTTAAGGATGGAATGAACTCTAGGATGGTCTCTCACTGCCTCCAGTTCATATGCAGGTATGAAAAATTATACTGTGCAAACGTGCTAATTCAATGGTGATTCCTTTTGTTAGTGTTTGAGCAGCATCTGCCTTGCTATGAACATTTACTTAACAGAACTCTAAGAGTTTTAGATATTCTATTTTTGCTCATGGTACAGAAAAATACATTTTTAATTGTTCCTAGATTCTGCTGGCAGGCAAGTAAATACCACAAGGAGTTCCAGTATGCAGTACCTTAACTCTATCCTTTAGAGTGCTGTAGTTTTCCTGGAGGTCCTGTAACTCTTGCTGTGCTACGTAGTGTTCAGGCATCCCAGAACTCTTCACCTCAATGGTCTCCATCAGACTGCTGTGGCTCAGCACTTCTTCAAAAAGCAGCTGTCGAACAGTGAGGGAATATTTGATTATGATGAGTAGCTTCAAGATGGAAAAGTGTACAATGTATCCTTTTGGGACATGTTTTAGTGTTTTACCACATAAGGAAGGATGTGTTCCTTGTATTTTTTGAACTTGTCTTTAGTAGAAACATAGATATTGATAGCAGATAAGGATCACTTGGCCCACTTAGTCTGACCATTTTCCCTACCTATTGTAACACTGCAAACCTTACCTGATCTCTAGCTTTAACCCCCTTCCCCGCTACCTCTAAGATTCTCTTCTGCCTATCCCATTACTGTGTTTGACCCATCACCTTTGCTGAGAGGCTGTTCCAGGCATCCACCAATCTTTCAGTGAAGTACTTCCTCATATCTCTCCTAAGCACCCCCCCCCCCAGGTTCATAGCATGTCCCCTTTGTTCTTGAGCATCTTTTTTCTGAAAAATGCATTCCTCTTGAACCTTATTTATACCTGTGAGGTATTTTAAAGTCTCTATCATATTGCTCCCCTCCCTCCTTTATTCCAGGGTGTACATATTGAAGTCCTCTAGTCTCTCCTCATGAGACCCTGCACCATTTTGGTTGCCCTACTTTGGACCGCCTCTGTCTATGTCTTTCTGGAGATGTGGTCTCCAAAACTGGATGCAGTACTCTAGGTGAGGTCTCACCAGTGATCTATAGAGTGATAACACCACCTCTTTCTTATGACTGGTGATATCCCTCCCTATGCACCCTAGCATCCCACTAGCTCTCCCCACTGCTTTGTCACATTGTCTGGCTACCTTTAGATCATGAGATATGATTACCCCCTGGTCCCTTTCCTGTTTGGTGGTGGTTAATACCACCCTCCCCATTTTCTACTCCGCCCTTGGGTTTCTGTGCCCCAGGTGCATGATTTTGCTCTTCTTCGCACTGAAACTTAGCTGCCACACCCTTGACCACTCCTCTAGCTTCCTTAGATCTCTATTCATCCCCCCCATAGTGTCTACCGTAGTGCAGATTTTAGTGTCATCTGCAAAGAGGCATACCTTCCCTTCTAGTCTCTCCGCAATGTCGCTAATAAAGACATTAAAGAGGACTGGTCCCATTACTGATCCCAGTGGCAGCCTGCTGGTTACCCTCCCTTCCTTGGAGTGAACTCCGTTTACCACAACTCTCTGTCTCCTGTCCCCAACCAATTTTTCATCCAGTTTACCACCTTTGGATCCACTCCTAGGCTTCTGAGCTTGTTGACAAGTCTCCTATAAGGAATAATGTTGAAGGCCATATTGAAATCTGGGTAGGCCACATCCACTGCTCCACTCTGATCTAATTCCCTGGTCACCCATTAAAAAAATGTATCAGATTTGTTTAACATGATCTCCCCCCAGTGAATCCATGCTGCCTTGGATATTGACAGCCACTGGATTCAAGATATTCCACCGTCTTCACCTTAAGTAGTGAATCCATTAATTTCCCCACCACTGAAGTCAGACTGACTGGCCTGAAATTGCCAACTTCCTATTTGCTCCCACTTTGTGAAGTGGGACTACATTTGCCCTCCTCCAGTCTTCTCCCCAAGGTCGCACCTCTATATTAGGGTTCAACAGTCATTTCTATGTTAAACCACAAATGTTGAACTTTAATAACTTTGCAACTGTTTGATTGATTCACATGAAATTTCACATGCACTTTGGGATGAATGATCTCTTGATGTGGCAAGTTTCATTGTAGTTGGATAAGGGTAATGCGGAGATACCCAGTGTCAAAAAATATGCAAATTACCACTTTTTGACAAATTCTGTGTCACGCCACTGCACAAAAATGGCTTGGGATTTTGGCCTGAAATTTTCAGGGTATATAGGTCTTGGTCACAGATGTGACTTTTGAAAGGTTTGGTGAAAAATATTAATTTGTTCAAAAATTTTTTTAAATCAAGGATGGAAATGAGAAAGGAAAAGAGTAGCCCACTGGAAACTTAACCTCAGACCTCTGGTATGCCATTCCAGTGCTCTAACCATTAAGCTACAGGCTCACATGGTTCAGAGTGCCTGACGACTTCATAAATCGACACATTCCTTCTTTCAAGTATAGTTATTGTAATCCTGCAACTAGGAACATATCAGAAATGAAAACTTCTCTCAGTGCAGTTTAGCCCCTGCAAAACTTTTTTTTTTTTAATTACATTTCAAAGTTTCCCATTATTTCCTATGGGAAAAAGTTAGATGTGTGGAAATATGATTTTTTGATCGCGAAACAGGATTCTTGATCGCGAAACAGGATTCTTGTTTTGCAAAACAGGATTCTTGATCATGAAACAGGATTCTTGATTGCAATTTGTGAAAAATGTTATATACCTGTTTCTTTGTCAATTCATAGCAAGGAAACGGTTTGGAATTTTGGACTGAAATTTTCATAGAAAGGGCTTTCTCCACAGATGTGCCTTTTGTTGGTTTGGTGAAAATATATTACTTTGGCTTGGAGTTCTGTGGATTTGAAGTTTGGTTGATTTCCGATAGGATAATATTGTACTGGGAGGTTTACAGAGCCATTTCTTTGTCACTATGGTGTTAAGAAACAGTTTGCAATTTTGCTCTGAAATGTTCAGTGTACTGAAGTTTGCCTCACAGATGTGACTTTTACTGGTTTGGTGAACATATATTACTGTGCTCTGGAGTTCTCTGGCTTTATATTTGCTTAATTTCCGTAGGATAATACTGTAATGAGAGGCATATGCAAATATTTCTTTGTTACTTCATGCATGGGGCGCAGGGCCCAGAAGCCCTGCATTCCCACAGAAAATATGGATACTATTAAGGACTAATACATGGATGGGAATGCAGAAGGGTTAGGGTTAGGGGTTAGGATTACTGGTATGGTTAAGGGAAATGTGTACATTCAGGAAATGGTAGGAGGGGGCTTTGACCCCTCTAGTCTATGGGGATTGCCCCAAAGAGTAACATAAATTTAGGTTAACACTTTACTTCCAGTGGTTTAGGAATTATGAGTAAAATCTGGATTTGGGGTTTTAGGGCATAACTCCATCAATTTTCAAGGGAATTATGCCCAGATGCAAGTTATAAACTCCACAAAGGTCATTTAGACAAAAGAAAAAATCTTTTTGAAACTATTCAGAACATTATCTGGGCATTGAGGTTTTTATATGACTGTTCAAATAGACTAATTATAAGCTACAAATATTTAAGTTATACTATCAGTGAAAGGCATTTCTCCTGAGGAAGCCTGTATATATAAGGTGAAACATTGAAGAAGTGTGCCTATTATGAATTATTAAACAAAAGGAACATTTAAAATAAGCTACTTTGGACTGACAACTGCTTCCTTTCATGTATGCACCCCCCCCCCCCCCCCATTTTCTTGAACCTTACAGGTGAATAACCTATTCTTCTAGGGGCTCGGATGTGGTTAACTTATCCACACTCTGGCAGACTCCTAGCCGTTCTCTGGGAGGAGGGGAAAGGCACACACCCCTACTTAGCAAACAAAGATTGGAGAACTGAGGTCCCAAAACCTGCATCCCAGCATTACTCCAGGTCAATGTGGTAGTGGAAAATAAAGGTGTGTGTGCCAACTTCAGATACCAGCCCTGCAGATCTCCTGGATAGGGATGTCCCTGGAAGCAGTCAGCAAAGCAGTGATATGTCTGGTGAAATAAGCCCAAAGCCCTTCAGCAGCTCCCTATAGCCAACCTGTAGCAGAGGTTGATGCAAGATATAATCCACCTGGCAATCGTCCACTTTGCTGCTGGTCTACCTGACGTAGATTCAGCATATGTGACAAACAGCTGGCAAGCTTGTCCCCACACTCCAGCAGTGTGCTCCACTTAGTAGGAGAGCACCCTCCGCAGGTCCTGGGTCTGGAGCCTGTGCTCGGCCTCTAAAGATGGGCTGGTAAAATATACTGGTAAATTAAGCATCTGATTAAGGTGAAACTCCAGTACCACCTTTGGGAGGAACTTCTGATTGAGGCAAAGGATGACACCCTCCCTATGGAAGAACAGGTAAAGAGACTCCACCAAGAGCACCTGGAGTTTCCTAGTCCTTCTGGCTGACATAATGGCCACTAGGAAAGCCATCTGCCATGACAGATGTGACATCTCACACCTTTGCACTGGTTTGAAAGGCTTGCCATGAGCATTGACAATACCAGTAGTAAGTCCCACAGTGGAGGTGGAACGCTAACTGGGGGGACAAGCGATCCAGATCTTTGAAAAAGTGCCCAACCACATTCTCCTGGGCCACCCGTCAGCTTACCAGCCTGTGCCTGTTAAGCAGAGATGGCTGCCTAGATGCACCTTGTGGATCACTGCCTGCAGTCCCAGCTGAGAAAGGAACCAGAGATGGTCCAGGATGCTAGCCTCCAGATAAGCAAGGGATCCAGCCCCTGAGGTAATACCAATTGGAACATTTCTTCCATTTAAAGGCACAGCGTCTGTGAGTCAGCTCTTTCTTGGAGGCCTCCACAATGTGGAGAACATGATTCAAAAGGCCCAAGACCTGGAACTTCAGGTTGCACATGAACCAGTCCAGATGCAGGACCGCTTCCTGCTGTCTGGTCAGGAGGTTGGGGCAGAGAGAGGCAGTCTCCATGGAGGCCTGCTGCTGAGGCTGAGGAAATCTGGATACCAGAACTGCCATGGCCAGTCTAGAGCTATCAGGATTATCCACACCTCATTCTTCTGGACCTTGACCACCACATTATGGATCAAGGGGGAAAGGAGGAAAGGTGCACACAAGGCTTGCAGTCCACGGCCTCTTGAAGGCATCCCCCAGCAGTGTTCTGGACTGAAGGGTGCAGGCACAAACCAGCCTCAGTTTGGCATTCTCCCAGGAGGCAAACACGTCCGCCATCGATGTGCCCCATAGGGAGAATAGGTGGTTCACCACCTCCTGATGGAGGGACCACTTGTGCGACATCTCTCTTCCACAGCTCAGAGCATCTGCCAGCTGATTGTTCTCTTCTATGACATGGATCACCAAGAGATCTGCACCCACACTGCACATGAGTATCCAGGGGTGGACTGCCTCCCGAAATAAAGGAAGGGAGTTGAATTCCACCCTGCTTGTTCAGGTAAAGCATGGTTATAGTGTTGTCCATCTGGACATGCATGACCTGACCTCTGCGTATCAAAGCCAAACGTATTGCATGGAACTCCAGAAGATTTTTGTGGGGACGGGACTCTCTAGGTGACCAGAACCCATTAGTAGGAATGTAAGTTTTTCATGGCAGTCATACACTTCATGGATTCCATGATTTTTGGTCTTTATTCAGGACTTCCACGACTTTCACTATTGTCATCAAAAAGTTGCAATGATGACAGTGCCAGGCAGTTTACTAATGATTCCATGAACAACCAATGAGTTATTAAAACCTCATCCATGCCAAACTTACATGCCTACCCATGGGCTCTGTGGTCTCCCAGTTGCACTCTCCACCCCACCAGAGACATGTTCATCGTGAGTGTGACAGTCATTTCTAGGTAGACCAACAGGATTCCTTTTGCCAGGTGTTCTGGGACTAAGCATCATTGCATGGCATCACACATTGGCTGGGTCACTATGACTGGTGGGTCCAAGTGGCCTAGGTGCTGGGACCAGAGATGGCCCAACTCCCACTGAAGGAGGCACATCCACCAGTGAGCCCAATAGACTGTACTGGTGAAGGATGCCATGTACCCAACAGCCACAGAAAATCACGGGCAGGGCGCAGAGCCCAACCCAAATGAGTGAGCAGAGGAAGGAGGATCCAATGCTCAGTGCACAGAAAGGTGGGCCTTGGCCCCAGGAGTCTTGTTCTGCCCTGATGAACTTGATTACCTGCTTCAGTACCAGTTGAGACTTGTCCAGGTTGATCAGCAGGCCCAAGTCTTGACAAATGATAGTGGTACACTATGATCCCAAGGCATCATGAGGTGGTCCGCCACCACTGGCATGGTTTTGGTGAAGACCCTGGGCACAGTGGAGAGGCTGAAGGGCATGACCAGCAACTGGTATAGGACCCCCTCCACATGGAACCTGAGGTACCGGCAGTTGGAGCGAAGGACGGGAATGTGGAAAAAGGCATCCTGAAAATCTAGACTACAGAATCACATGCTGTGCTCCAAGGATGGAATAATCTGGTTCAGAGTGATCATTCAGAACTTGCATTTCCACATGAACTATTTGAGATCATGCAAATCCAGTATAGGGAGCCAGCCCCCAATCCGTTTTGGGACAAGAAAGTACCTGGACACACAACCCTGACTGGCCAGGGCATCCAGGACATGCGCTATCACCCCTTTGGCAAGAAGATGAGTGATGTCTATACTTAGGGTGCACAGCATGTCCTGAGATGCCCTGGAGTTTCAACGCATGTGGAAGCAGTAAGACGGGAAAGTCTTGAAGTCCAGAGACAATCCCCTGCCCACTATAACCAACACCCACTTGTCCATTGTGATAGTGGACCAATGTGGTAAGAAGTGATGTAGCTGGCCTCCAATAGGAAAAGCAGTCAGGAACAGGACAGGTAGAGGGACAACACCCCCCCAACCCATCACTGGGCAGCTTTTTTGAGGGCACCAGTGTCTGGTGCCAGAGGGGCACCACTACCCCTGCTTACCCCCCTTTTAGGACCCTGGTCTCCAGACTTCTACTTGGGGTGCCAAGCCTGGAACTGGCCCTACTAGGGCTGCTGCCAAGCAGGCTGTGCTGAAAGAGCTGGTACTGACAAGCCTGTTTCTTAGGCTTCTTCTTCTGATCCTTCTGGGATGAAGTCATAGAATCCAGGGTGGCACTGAACTTCTTGATTTGGGTGAGACATCCTTCCACCCAAGGGTGAAAAGGTTGGCAGAAAGGACATCAACCACTGTTGCTGTCCCCTCTTCCTGGACCAGCTCAGGGCAGTGGGACTCTCTGATTCCTCAGTCAGTTGGTTCCACTCCTACCTGGAGGACAGGTCTCAAGAATCCCTATCAGCTCAGGTGTTCCACAAGGGTCCATCCTTGGCCCATTATTCTCCATTTTCCTTAATAACCTCCTGCTGCCTGTTCCTCTGCCTCAAACATATTTACACAGATGACATGGTACTCTGCCTCTGACCTCATGACCAGGCTCCAACTGACTTTAGCACTGGTTCCTGGCCAATCAGCTGTATCTAAATGCCATTAAAACTGTCTCTATGACCTTTGGCACTAGGTAGAGGCTTGATAGGCTCACCCCCTGCCCTCCTGCAATACCCTTAATGGTGCAGCAACAGAGTATGTCCCTCATTCAAGTACCTCACGGTATGGCTGAACTGGCACCTAGATTTCTCATTGCATGTAGATGCCATCTACAGGATCATGCATGTACCATGCTTGACTCTGGATTTTTTACCCTCCGCATTCAGATGAAATAGCTTTCAATGCATTGCTCATTACCTTTGTGCCATACTTGACTCTGGGTTGTTTAACCCTCAGCATTCATTGTAATACCTTTCACTGTATTGTCCATTTCTCTTGTTTTGTACTTCCATGACATGGAGCCTTTGCAAAGGAGTCTCTGACTCAAAGTTTGTAATTCTGATCTGTCAATAAATAAATAAATAAGAAACTGCACCCCAAACTTGGTGCCCTCTACAGAAGTAAAAGAAGTATCCTGCTTCCTGCACATCAACAGATCATCTCGAAGATGATACTTCACATCTTCAGCTGTGGTTACATAGTATACAATGCTGCTCCCAAGTCCACCCTGGCCAGACTGGATCTCCTTTTTCACTCCTTTTGCTGCTTTGCTTAGGACTGATGCCCCCCCAACACCCAACACTGCTCCCTATACTCTTCCTTCTTCTTCTCTCCCTAAGATACAGAGAATTTGTCAGCAGATAAAGATCACTTGGTCCACCTAGTCTGCCCATTTGTCCACATAACCTACCTGATCTCCAGCTAGGTCCCCCCCTCCGCTTCACAACTAAGATTCCCTTGTGCCCTTCCCATGCATGCTTGAAGCCCAACACTGTTTTTGCCTACATTACCTCTACAGAAAGACTGTTCCAGGTCATGAGATTAGACACCTTGCCTATTGTGCCTCTATCATCTTTAAATACTGGCTTGGCTTCCTCCTCTCTTCCCCCTACTACTTCAAACCCCCTATGCTGCTTTGACTATCGCTCTCTCACACTCCCCTCAAGAAAATCCACTGCTGGTCAAGCTGCCGTCTCCTTTCAATTCTCCAAACTACGGGGTTCTCTATCCCTTACCATCCGCTCTGTCTCTTTCCAACACTCACTCTACTCTCTCTCTCTCCTCTGTGACTTCATTACTCTCACCGCAGACTTGGTACTGCCTCTGCACTTTGCAACTGTTGTTATCCTCTGCCACATTATTATACTGTAATTGCAAATATAGTTATCCTCTAGCACTTATTGTACTGTTATGTATTTTTCTACTCGTAATCCTTGTAGCTGCACAATTGTTATTTGTGATTCTTATTTGCATATTTTTGTATGATTGTTCTTAGTGTTCCTCATTATCCTCCCTTTCCCCCACCCCCTAGGGCATATCTGGAAATAAGATGTTACCAGTTCAGTATGTCTTTCCTGGTGAAACTCTGGAAATCAATAAATAAAATATAATATTGAATATCCCTGAAATGTATCAATATGAAGTGTAGCTCTCTGGTTCTCGGCAAATGAACAGTTGGCTGGAAACATGATGTCTACCATTTCTTGGATATTTATCAGCTTGTATTTTCATAAAAGTAAAAAAAAAGCTGCATTGTGAGATATGTATGAATATCACTGCATATCATGTTGGGCATGTATAGTTTTGTTGGTGAAATAATCGTGTTTCACTGTAGCAATCAGAGAGCTTCTATTGAAGCTCATTTAATTTTAAAATGAACTAACCTTTGCTTTGCTAAGAGCAGCTGCCTTGTCCCTCAGTTCTGCATATTGCCTCTCAGAAGCATTCAGGCTGTCTTCAATCCTGTCCATCCAGCTAGCAAACTGTCGAACATCATCCTGGTAACTTGTCCACTTGGAGAGGGCTCCATCAAGTTGGCTTTTAAACAACACATAAATCTCACTGATACATCAAGAACATAAATGCACTCTATAGTTATCTATAAATAATATAAATTTTATATATATATATATATATATATATATATATATATATATACACAATACACACACACCCATCTATGGCAGGGGCAGGGGCCTGTGGAATAAAATATTTATTTTCACAAGAGCTGTTTGATCCTGGGGTAACTTCAAGAGTGGGGAAAGTCACGAGTGATGTACCCAACTGCAAACAGCTCCAGTGAAAATAAATCCTTTATTTCACAAGGTTCCTGTTGCGTATTTCATTTATGCAATAGGCGGAGACCTTGTGTTTGTGCTTTCTTCTATTATCTTTTTAAAAAGTGACAGATTTACAGGGATTTTTTAGTGACTCTTCTGAGCGCTGTTGCCATGGACATGGCATCATGACACATGCCAATGCCAAGACGTTGGTGCTGACTGCTGTAACTGAGAGAGCCTCAAAAACAATTTGCAGGCAAGATGGCGCCTGATGTCAGCAAGAGTGGGCTTGCTTTTCCTTATTTATGGGCATGGGCAGTTTCAGAGCAGCGAATGGGAGCCACTGTCTTTTTGATTTATTTATAGTTGTTTGCAGGTGCATGACTGGAGACTGTACAGCTCATTTGGAGGGATGGTCGGAAAGCTGTTGAGCAAGTAGACCAGAGCAATCACAAAGATTGTAGTTAGGTGGTTGAAAGCAGCATTAGAAACGAAGAAAAAAGGTAAATCTTCAATTTTTCAGTTTAATGGAGATGACACAGAGACAGGAGGGTGCAATGGAGGGAAAGTTTATGATAACTTGGTAGTGGCTGAAGCAGAGCAGGGTGGAGGGAAGGAAAAATGTAGTGTGAGGTGTGACTAGGAAAAGAAGAACTGAAAGAAATGAAAGTGTTTGATGTGCTGTGAGTTCAGCTTTGTTTACAGGAGTGTGAGGTGGATGCTGGGGTTGTAAAAATACTAAAATAGAGTGGGAGCTTTTCTGTTTGCTATAAATCTTTGCTTTAAGGTATAGTGTGTGACTGAAAAGTACAGAAGTAGTGCCGGAAGATGGGTGGGTGGGAGGGACGTGGTTGACCTGTGACGAGTTTAATGTATGTAAAACTCCTGAAGACAACTGTATTAAATATATGAATAAAACTTATAGAATAGGAGCTCAGAGAACAGGATTTATATAATGGCTTTTATTTCCAAGCCTATTGCATAAATACACACACACACACACACACACACACACACACACATATATACATACATTTAGGCAATAGACATGGACACAAAAGCCACTGAATAAATCTCATTATATGAGCTACTAATATATAAATTTTATTTATACATATAGTAAACTCATTGTCAGGATTTATACATAAACTCGACATAGATTGGCCATGCCCCCTCCTGCCCGCTAGCCCGCCATAGCACTATTACTTGTACCTTTTAGTCACACATTGTACCTTAAAGCTAACATTTACAGCCAACAGAAAAGCTACCCTTCTGTTCTACTATTTTTAGAACCCCAGCATCCACCTCACACTCCTATAAACAGCAAAGATGGACTCACAGCAAACCCAAAATGTTTTTTATTTCTTCTTTTCATAGTTCAGACCTCATGCTGTTATTTCCTCCCCACCTTTGCTCTGCTTCAGCTTTCATAGCCATTGCTATCTGCCAAAACACTCCCTCCTTTGCACCTCCTATCACCGTTGCATCCCCATTAAACTGAAAAATTGAAGATTTACTTATTTTCATTTCTAACACTGCTTTCAGATGACACCTACAGTCTTTCTCATTGCTCCAGTACCCCAGATGTTTTGCTTGCTTGTTAGCACCAGCTTTCGACTGTCCCTCAAACCAGCTCTATAGTCTCCAATCAACGCCAGCAAACAACAATACATTTTAAAAAGGAGAGCCGTCACATTTGCCACTCCAAACTACTCACGCCAATAAATAATAAACAGCAAGCTCGCTCTCACTAACAACATCCACCATCTTGCCTGCAATTTTTTGTGATGCTCACTCAGCTCCACCAATCAGTGACAGCACTGTGCATTAGCCCAGTGTCATGATGCCATGTCCATGGGTACGGCACTCAAAAGAACTGGAGGTGCTTCTCTTCACAAAATAATCACTATAAATTTGTCACTTTTTTCTGTCTATGCTTTATCCTCCTTCTCCCTCTGGCAGCCCCCATCCTATCAACCCTCCCCAAGCCCTGTCACCCAGCTCCTCTGAGATCCTACTTTATTCACCATCCTGGCCATAGAACCAACTTGCCTGGCCACCGGTGTGGAGCCTGTGGGGGGTCGATCACCATACTGCCACCACAAGATTTTTTTTCCTCAATTTTCACCAATTCCTCCCCATTGCTGGGGTACGACATGTCAGTGTGCATATGTGGAAGCATACGCATGCCGTTGAGTCCCACAGCCCCACACTTCATTGGCATCCCTGTTCTGTCCTACCATCATTCCTCCACCTGGGACAGTCATGTGGCAGGACTGCCAAGTCTACCTCCCCGGGACAGGAAAGCTGTCCTCCACACGCTCGATCCTCTCCCTCCCCAACCAACCCCTGGCGACCTGCTTGCACTGTGAACATGGGTCACCGGCATGGCAGGAGGTAAGGCATGATGCCTCACACCACTTGGCCTGCAAATCTGTCACTTTTTAAAAAGAAAAAACTAATAAAAAAAAACCCACAAACACAAGGTGCCTGCCTGTAGTATAAATGAAATACGCAGCAAGGACCTTATTGAATAAAAGATTTATTTTCACTTGAGCTGTTTGCCCTTGGGCACATCACTCGTGGCTTATGCCACTTGTGAGGTTACCCAAGGTCACATAGCTCTTGTAAAATAAATCTTTAATTCCACAGGTCCCTGCTGCATATCCTATATATATTTTATAAATATAAATTTATAAAATGGATTGTATAAATCCTGTGCTGTGATTGGTGAAATCTGATTACATTTCAATGATAAATCCATGACAAATTCATGACTGAGAACTTTCTATTTTCTTGTCTGTTTCCACCTTTGCACATCTCAGGCAGTTGTCATAAGGAAATATATACAGCACAGTGTACACATCTTGGGTGGTTGTCAATAAGGAAATATACAGTACAGTATGCACATCTCGGTGGTTGTCATAGAAATATACACAGTACAGTATGCACATCTTGGGTGGTTGTCATAAAGAAATATACACAGTACAGTATGCACATCTTGGTGGTTGTTGTCATGAAATATACACAGTACAGTATGCAAATCTCGGTAGTTGTCCGAAGTTTCTTGAACCACCACAATCAAGCAGAAATATCAAACTGACAACGCTGCACAAGACCAAGAAACCACCCCAGAAGATTAATATTACCTTATTAAATAAACTTACTGTGACTTTCATATGAGAGTTTCAGTCTTTGTACTGAGTTGTGACTGCTGTACTGAACTGATGGAAACTAGCACTCTCAATTATCCAACCTCCCCATTATCTGAACTGATCATATGTCCCACAGGCAGTTCAGATAATCGCGGCTCTACTGAATTCCCATGACGTACTCCCAGAAATGCCTTACACGTCTCATAAGAAAATAATGCATGGTCATCGACTGTCTTTTAACCAATGCGTTCATGGGATTTAATAGCCTATTTTATAAATATATACTGTATATTTCTCACTTGATTTTTATTTTTCATACTTGCTGACTGAGGAGTATAAATGCTCATTTTCACCACCGACAAGTTCATAAGTAACACATGGCAAAACAAAGTAGAACAATTTAAAAAACTTATACCCAGACCATACAAAGCAGTGTTTCAGTCGTACAACATACATCAGAAACATGCATACATTCTACTGGTAAAGTCATTTTTTAAGTTTTACTTTAAAGAGCACCAGTTTCAGTGCTTTACATAAGCCCCCCCCCCCCCCAAGCTGGCCTGCACCGGAGTTTATACTGTACTTCATATTTGAACTTTTGTGTTTGATTTTCTGTGAAGGAGAAGGGATCGTAAAATTGAGCTGCCTGCCCAATTACCTCCTCTTCCTGGTCCCAATCTAGGCCAGCGCTGCCCCGTGCCACCTATGCACTCCTATGTTTTGTGATGTAGGAGGTTTGCAGAGTGCATGGGCATGCTCAATTGATAGCAACGAGTGTGTCATTGAAACTTCTACTTTCATATTTTGGATGTCTTCCAAGGGCAAATCAAAGCCACAACTCAACTAACAAGGCTCCTGTCCGCTGAGCTTTGGCTTTGGTTTACCCCAATGGGCCTCTAAAATATAAAAACAGATGTTTTTAATGGTGCTCCCATTGCTATCAATGGAGTACAACCCTTCACTCTACAATCGCCTACATCACAAAACAAAAGGGTGTGAGGCGGTGCAGGGACAGCGCTGGACTAGATTGAGACCAGGAAGAGGAAGAGATCGGACAGTTAGCTCAAATTTATGATCCCCTTCCTTTCATAGAATATCAAATACTGAAGTTTCAAATATGAAGAATTAAACTCTGGTTCTGGTAAGCTACTGGTGGGGGGCTTGTGGAACTAAACTGAAATGAGTATGATTGATGCTCTTTTAATGTGTGCAAGGTGGAACAATAAACAATATAACAAGGAAGCAAACTATAAAACATGGGAGCCATACACTGTAAAGATCTTTGGCTAGATGACTTTTTTAAAAAGGAACACTGGCCGACCTGGTGGTACCGAAGGTTGAGGCGTTGGAGGATGCCTTACATCATGCTGCGCTGGCGACCTGGGTTCAGGAATGACTTAGGGTCATCGGGAGCTGTCAATGGTGGGCAGGGAACAGGATTGAGCAGCTGCTAGGCAACTCTCCTCCAGGAGTGGTTGCTCCCCCCTGTAGTTCCACTCCCACTGGGTGGAGGTCCAGTGGGAAGCGTAGGCAGGAGAGGGTGGCGGCGATAGCCAGGAGTGGGGTGGAAGTGACCGAGCTGATACCCAGCATCCGTGTGCACCTTCACGCACGTGCACATACATGCCAGGGTCCGGGGAGAAAACAGGGACAAAAACAAAAAATTACTAAGAAGAAAAAAAAAGGGAACATTATAAAGCCTTCTGCTTTGTCATCATCTTACTCGTGCATTGTAAACCCTACTAAAACAGAAATTGGTGAAAGTAGTTGATTCAAATTGTCTTTATGTAACAGAGTGCCCAAATGTAAGCTACACCTGTCTTCTAAAGGAAGACAACCAGCAGAGGAATACAAAATCCAGCGATGCGTTGCTCTAGGTAGATTGGTTATTAACCAATAAATGTCGAACGTAACCCAAACTTTGGACATAATGTTCTCATTAGCTGCCTAAAGTGGTAGCCCACAGTCAAGTACTGACAGTAAAGACTATGGGCCAGCAGCCTGCAGGACTCTGGGATTAAGAGATTCCTCACTATCCTGGATAACAGGCCCAACCTTTGGTGTACTGTCTTGACAACATGCTTTACAAGTGACTCAAAAGACAACATTCTGTCCATCATTATGCTCAGATACTTAAAACAATCAGCTTGTTCAATTGGGTCAACACCAAGGTCAAAGAGATAGATTAGATTCTCTTTCCTTCCTGGGGACAGAAAACAAAGTCGTTACGTAAGAACTTACCATAACAGTAGATCTTCAAGAGAAGCTCCTGTAGCAGGCAACACCGGTAGGACTAAGCAGCCAGGTGCTAGGACTCCATGGAAAACTTCTAGCTAGCAGTATGCAGTGGGAACCACCCCCCTGACATCAGCCAACCCCTGACATTGGCCAATGGTATATAAAGGGTGGTCCCCCAGACTTACCACAGTTCTCCTGAAGGAGTCCCGGCAAGCATAGATCAGAAACTGAGGAGGAATTTAGGAACGAGCAAGCACGGGGGAAGGAGAGAGGGAAAGCAATGACTGCTGCAGGAGCTTCTCTCAAAGACCTACTGTTACAGTAAGTTCTTACGTAACTCTACTATCTTACTTCAAGGAGAGCTCCTGCAGCAGGCAACACCAGTAGGACTGCGTCCCAAGCAGTACCTAGAAATGAACCCCATCAACAGGAAGGAGGAAAGAAACAGTGGAGTCAATCCTTAAGGAAAGGAGATCACTCAAGACCACAAGGCCAAAGCTTGCATTGTGTCTGGAGGCAATGTCCAAACTGTAGTGCTTGATGAAGTGTGGACAGAACTCAAGTGACAGCTGCACAGATATCAGCCACAGAGACTCTCTGCAGCGAAGCAAAGGAGGTGGACACTCCCTTGTGGAATGGCCTTTAACCGGCCCGAAAGGCTTGCCATACTTCTGGTAGCAGAACACAATGCAGTTCACCAACCATTTGGATAACGTCTGCTTGAAACCAGAGCCCTAAGGTTTTCGGGTGAAGAAGACAAACAACTGATTACATTTCATAAGAGAATGGGTGCAATTCTGATAATAACGGAGCACAGTATGGACATCCAGAGTATGAAGCAAGGCCTCCCCTTGATTTGAGTACTCTGGATAATAAACAGGTAGGTGGATGTACTGGTTCAGCAAAAATTCAGACACCACCTTGGGCTGAAATTTAGGATTAGTCCGTAAGAACACCCTGTCCTTGTGGAAAACTAAATAAGGCTCTTTATACTTCAGAGCCTGAAGCTCAGAAATCATTCGAGCAGAAGTAACAGCAACTAAAAATAACACTTTCCACGACAGAAAGCGTAGCTCACAATCTGCAGCCGGTACAAAGGGAGGCAAAGCAAGTTTCTCTAACATAAACAATAGGTCCCGAATGGGAGGTCTGAGGTGCATGACGACTCTCAAAAAGGTATGGGATAGGTCCAGCTGGGCAAGGATCCTGCCCTTGATAGGTGCATGGCATGCAGACATGGCTGACATATGCACCTTAATGGAGGAATAACCCAGGCCAGAATCTGACAGGGCAAGGAGGTACTCCAACACGGAGTGTGCCAGACAAGTGAAGGGCTCGAGGGAACAGGGGGAAGCCCACAGGCAGAACTGTTTCTATTTCATAGCTTAGGTGACTCATGTGGAAGGCTTCCTAGCAGCTACCAGGACCTCCACCACCCTTGGGGAGACCCTGAAATGGGAAATAGCTAGGTCTGCAGGGGCCACGCATTTAGATGCAGAGACTTGAGGTCCAGATGGATCAAGGTGCCCCTGTCCTGGGACAGCAAGTGCGAGCTCAGGGGCAGAGGAACTGGAGGCTCCACTGCCAATTGTTGGAGCAAGGAAACCAAATCTGCCATGGCCAGTAAGGAGCAATGAGGATCATGTTCACTCTCTGCCTGAAGCTTGAGGAGTACTCTCTGCAACAGAGGGAAGGGAGGGAGGCAAGGCATAAAGGAACCTCCTTGTCCAGCAAAGGGACAATGTGTCACACCAGAAAACACCAGGTACTGGATCGAGCAAGCAGAAATTGGGCAGTTTGGCGTTGAATGGGGACGCAAAGAGGTCCAACCCTGGATGACCCCACCTGACGAAGAGGTAGTCTGCGATGGTCTATAGGAGCTCCCACTCATGGACCTTTGACTGAGACCTGCTTAGGCTGTTGGTCAAGGTGTTTTGGATGCCTGGAACATGGATGGCTGTCAGTTCTAGCCCATGAGCAATGGCCCAATACCAAACCCTCATGGCCTATCTGCAAAGAGGATATGAGTGGGTGCCCCCTTGTTTGTTGATGTAAAACACCACAGACATGTTGTCCGACTTAATCAAGAGGGAGCTCGGAAGGCGATCCGATTGGAAAGCCTGCATGGCATAAAGGATTGCCCTCATTTCTAGGACACTGATGTGGAGATATCGCTCCAGTGGAGACTAAGCCCCCTGGGTCTGTTTGCCTGTCAGATGGGCTCCCCAGCTCTGGTTGGAGGCATCAGTGGTCAGGATTTGACCAGGTGGGTCCTTGTGGAAGGGGACCCCCTTCATCAAATTGGTGAAGTCCAGCCACTACCCGAGCGTCCTTTGGACTGCCTGCGAGAACCAGTACGTGCCGATCCAGGTTGTCTGATTGCTGATCCCGGACCCTCATATGAAGGTATGACAGAGGGACTGTGGGTATAGCAGCTGCCATGTGGCCCAGAAGTTTAAGGTATGTCTGAACTGGAGTCCAGCAAGACAGAGATACCAGGAGGACTAAGGATTGGAGCTTTTCTGCTCTGTCCCTTGGCAGAAAGGACTTCCCCTGTTCGGTGTCCAGAATGATTCCTATGTATTGAAGCCAGTGAGACTGGGCCACGGAGAGGACTTGGGAAGATTCAGGGTGATACCCAGAGGCCAGAAGAGGATAAAGGTCTCCTCCAGAGTCCTCAGAAACTGCCCCCTGGTAGAGGTTGCCAGGAGCCAGTCATCGAGGCAAGGAAAGATGTAGTGTCCCTTCCTTTTCAGGGCCACCGCCATGACAGCTAGGCACTTGGTGAACATGCAAGGAGCCATGGACAATCCAAAGTGGAGGGCACAGAACTGATAATGGGACTCCTGAAAGCAGAACCACAGGAACCACCCGTGAGGCTGAAAGATTTGAATGTGCAGATATGCAACCTGCATGTCCAGGAAACAAAGCTAGTCCCCCTGATGTAGGAGGGGGAGCAGGCCTGGCAGGGTGACCATTCTGAACTGGTTGTACTCCACAAACTGGCTCAGCTGACTCAGGTTGAGGATGGGTCGAAGGTCTCCTGTCTTCTTGGAGATGAGGGAAAAAATAAAAGTAGTAGCCCTTTCCCCTCTGATCGGGAGCGATGACCTCTATGGCCTGCTTGGATAGCACAGACTGAATCTCCTCTTGATGCATGGAAAGATGAGAGGGAGGGTAATGAGAGGGAACTGGGGGGTTGTCTGGAGGGACCTCAGTAAACTCCAGAATATGACCCTGCTGGATAAGATGTAGGATCCACTGATCCAATGTAATGCTTCTCCACCCATCGAGGTAGAGGGAGAAAGGAACCCCCAACCGACTCCCACAGATACTGTGCTGGAAGGAGGGGGGTCAGGCAAGGAGACAGGCGGAAGCACTGGGAGGGAGAAGAAGGTAGGGGAGGCTTAGCGGCTCTTGGACCGGAGCCCCTCTCAGTTTTGAGGTAACCTTTCTCCTGAAGGTACCTTTAGACTGCTGACCTCAAACTGCTGGCCCTTGGAGCGTCAAAAGGCTGGTGCTTGTTAGGCCCTGGCTCAGAGTGGTACATTCTATATACTGATTGGACCACTTTTCCAGAATCCTGGAGCCCCAGGATAATCTTCCAAGTGGGCTCTCCAAACAGCACTGGGCCCTGGAAGGGAGCATCCAAAATTCCCTCCTGGAGATCCTGAGCCACGAGTAATGACGTAAACAGATACTCGTAACTGCAGCCTGAGCTGAAGTGTCCGTGGTATTGTAAGCACAACAGAGGACGTGCTTACCTACATCAGTCCTTGATTGGAGATATCCAGTAACTTAGTAGTCTGGGGGAACTCAGGTTAACCCTTGGCCTGTTTTAAGGCTTTCTTCCACAGGGAGTTCTGCTATTTCACTATGTGAGTCAAGAAGTTGAGTGAGCGGATGCTGCATGTGGTCGAGGAGAAAACTTTGTGTCCCAGCTGGTCCAGCCTCTTGGACTCCTTGTCTGGGGTTGGGCACTGAGAAGTTTAGGTTGCTGGGACCTCCCATGAGCTGCTGTGAGGATCACAGAATTGGCTGTGGGCTGCTCTGCTAAGAAGGGCTCATTCTTAGGGGCTTTATAGAGTCGATCAGCCTTTCTTGGGACAGCAGAAGCTGAAGAAGGGTGCTTCCATGCCAACATGGTCACGTCTTGGTAGAAAGAAACAA
Source organism: Neoceratodus forsteri (assembly GCA_016271365.2). Lineage (NCBI taxonomy): Eukaryota > Metazoa > Chordata > Ceratodontiformes > Ceratodontidae > Neoceratodus > Neoceratodus forsteri. Next base: position 1,073,682,412 of record CM057450.1, read on the forward strand.
AAGGAGGCAAGACTACTGGTTTGGGGTCCTGTAACTCCAAATGTTCGGCCAGCTGGCACCTTTCCGGGTTGAGATCCTCAGTGTCCCAGCCATTGAGCACTTGTATGTGCCTCATGACATCCATGAAACTGGGATCATCAGGAGAGGACTGAGGAGTGTCCAGAGGATGGACTGGATGGAAGAAAACCCATCCTCTCAGGAATCCGAATTATAATGGGAGCTTACACTATATCTCCCTGACTCTGAGGACCGTGAAGAGGACCTGTGTTGTCTACGGTTGTGGGAGCTATGGTGATGTCTGGAGGTAGACCTAGAGGAAGAGTGCCGCTTCTTACCCCTGGGGGACCTAGGCTGGTTGGGCTCTGGTGGAGGTGAGGGTCCTCGTGAAGGAGTTGGTTGCTTAGGCAGAGGAGTAGGAGCTCTTGGCTCAGGCTACTTAGGAGGCATGACAGGACCCTGAGGCAGCAAGTTTCCTCTGATGGTGTTCCACCATGAGGCAAAGAGGGCCCCCACTTCTGCCAAGGGGATCAGGGGGGTCCCTGGGCCCTGAGGAGCATTTCCTGATGGACCCGGTGTCGGGTTAGAAGGCGGCACGGGCCCATGGGCTGTGACAGATCAAGTGCTGGGGTGCATGGCATCAGGTTATCTTGCATTGGACAGCGGGTTTCCAGACTGCAGGGTGCCAGGTGTCAGAATGCTGGGCATCAGATCTGGAGGCGGCTGTTCCTCGGACGTCAGCCCTGCAGGGGTCAAAGGACCAGCTGGTAGAGACCGAGGATTGAGCAACCTGTGGGTTGCTTGGTTCAGATCCAATGAAACCAGAGTCGAACTAACGGGAGGCTTCTGAGCTCGGGCAGGAGTACTGGCTGGTGGCAGCTGAGGCGGCATCCGCTTGGGGGGGTTGGTGAACGACTGATTGGTGATCCTGCTCCTGGTGCCAGGGAGTGCCATCAGACCCTGATATCCGGTCTGATGGAGTCGGCGCTCCAGTTGGGCAGGCGGTGGGTAGGGACCCTGAGCCCAAAGTAGTGGCACCGGCGGGGCTTCCTGGCTTAGGTCCAGAAGGACGGATATAGGACCTGAGGCACAGGTGTGTTAGGGTCAAGGAAGACCCTGGCCTCACAGGCCCCCGCTGGACGTCAGCACAAGGGTGGGGAGCCTAACCAATGGCAACCTGGTAGGAGTGATGGTTGCTGGGGGGGGGCAGTCTGACCTCCCATGACAGAAGGACCCAAGTCCATCACCACATGGTGCGGGGACTGAGGACAGGAGCTCAACTGGTACCTCTCTCTGTCCTTGTCCTGGTGAGCATGCTTCCCATGGGGCTTCTACTCCTGGTGAGTGCTTGAGGAAGACAATGTCCTGGTGGGTCTAGATGATTCTATGGTGGCTATCTATTGCTCCAGAAAAAAGCTCTTGAGGGCCTTCAGACGGTGTATCCTAGTCCTCTGACTGAAGCTGCAGCAGTGCTGGCAGGCCTGGGTGTCGTGGTTGGGCCCCAGACAGAACAGGCAGCCTGAATGACTGTCGAATGAGGAATCTGCTTGCCGCGGAACTCACTTATTCATCTGCCACTCTGGAGATGAAGACGATGATGAGGAAGTCATACAGAAACAAGGCAAACATGTAGAGTGGCAAAATAAAAAGCGCGGATAATACGTGAAGAAATGGCGGTCAACTGTCAACAGACGCCATCCATAGAGCTGATGTGCATGGGTCGACGGTGGAAAAGAACTGAAGTAGGGCTGGGGACTGCCCTTATAACCACTGACCCACGCCAAGCGGGCTGACGCCAAGGGGAGTCCCCTGCTGTATACCGCTAGCCAGAAGTTTTCCATGGGGTCCTAGCACCTGGCAGCTTAGTCCTACCAGCGTTGACTGCTGCAGGAGCTCTCCTTGAAGTAAGATCAACAGTTTAGCTTTTCTTTGGAATTTAAAACCATTTTTTGGACTGGAGCCAAATCTGTAAGGAATTGAAACCATCTTGAACCCAATTCAGTGCTTCCTAACATTTGAATCCGAATTAAAGATAAGCCTATCACCTGTGTACAATACAACTTCAGATGATTTACACGTTTGAGGAATGGTATTTAAAAAACAAAGAAATAAGAATGGGACCAAGACTAAACCCCATGGAACTCTGCAAATGATAGAAAAAGAATATGAATAACAGCCCCGTATATAAGCTTTATGAAATCTCCCAGTAAGACAGTTCAAAAACCACTTAATTACATCCTGAGAGAAATTACATGGCCAGGACCAGAATCGAGGCCAGTGCTGTCTCTGCAGCATCCCCAGGGTCAGCCACAGGCCCAGGGCCATGCCTCAGGCCCTCATCAGGACCGGCACTGTCCCCCAAGCCAAGCCTAACACCAGGTTTAGGGTCACCCCCGGTGTCAGCTCCGGACCCGGCACCATAACCCGCACCGGAACCAGACCCAACACTGCGAACGACACCGGTACCAGAACCAGCACCAAGGATGGCACTAGTGTCAGGCTCAGAACTGGGCTCAAAGTGGGTTCCTTCATTGACGTCTCCTTCTCCAAGCCCAAGGTCAGCACCATCATGCTCCTCCAGGCAACTAGGGCATTCAGGGGAGGAGGAGAATACCACCACCTCAGGCTCAGAGTCAGGGTCGACTCCGGAACCCACCCCTCTTCTGGCACTGTGAGCAGTACCAGAAGTGGGCTTGGTCTCTGGCCAGAGCCACTCCACTCACCAGTACCTGATTTGGTATCAGGAGCCGGGGTGGCACCAGGCCATGACCCTGAGGTGGCTACTGGCACAGACACAGTGTATAGCTTCTGCCTCACTACAGGGGGCGTCCCTTGTCCCAAACAGCCAATGGACTAGGGGGTGCTCAGCTGGCCCTCCCTCCCCCGGAAAAAGCTAACTGTTTACCAGTCCCCCTCAGGACCTCCAACATCTTTGGTAAGGAGAGTGCAGGAGGACCCTGGCCTTCCTCAGAACCAGAGGTACTAGGAAGAGGCCCAGGAGAAAGGTCCAGAGATGTTTATTTATTTATTTAGTTTTTGTTGTCCGGGTTGGTACACTAGACATAGGGATGCCTATTTTCAGGTACAACCCGGGAGGATTACAAAACAAGATTACATGACAAGCAACAAGTGGATACAAAATACAGTACTGGTCCACAGCAGGAAAAACAGGATAAGGTTAAGTGCAACTTCCTCCAGGGAGCCTTCGGATAAATACTAGAACAGGCATAATCTGGCAAAGAGGGAAATACATCAGTGAAATGAGTATGTTTCCAATACCACAAGTGTGGCAGTAGGGAACTCAGCAGCAGGGGGACACAAATTACAGGAGATACTGAATGGTTAAATGCAGGAACCTGGGCAGATGGTGCCAGAGGGCAAGCTGTTAGTGAGCAGAGATAGTAAAAGGCATAAGAGGTGGAGAAGGGGGTGGGATGGGAAAGCAGAAGGAATCAGAGAGAGGACAAATGTGAGGCCAGGCAAGAGACAGGTAGGAACAGGAGAGAGTAGGCGTAGGGCAGGGAAATAGTGTGACAACTGGATAGAAACGAAGTAGGGCTAGGCAGTATGGGGTGAGGAGAGACAAGCTAAGGTGGAGTAGCACACTGGCAAGGGGCGGGGTAGGGTAGGAGAGTCATAAGAGCATGACTCGGGGCATGTCTCAGAGTCAAGAGGAAGGGCGTTCCCGAAAATGTCATCAGTGAAAATGGGCATATATTGCTCACTGGTTATTCAGTATAGAAAGAAACAAACAATTTATTTATTTAGTTTTCTGTTTACCATGTAAGTACACAAGACAAGAGTATTTCCTATATTTTGGCACAATTCACAGAGGGTACAAAACAGGAGAACCGAAAATAACAAGAGAGACATTATGCACAACAGGAAACTGAGAATGAAACAGAGCAATGACTACAGACTAAGAGCAAGGAAATATGACAAAACCAATAACACAGATAGCTTACAATAATTACTTGCACTAGAGGTAGAGAAAGTACTTGAGATCTGGCAATCAATAAAAGTTTAGCAATAGGATTAGTGAGGGAAGGAGGAACTGGCTGGTACAGAATGCAGAGAGCAGTAAATGCCATAAAGAGGCAGAAAACAATGAGGAGAAAGCCTCAAGTTTCAGGGCAGGAGCAGTTGTTAGAGTATGTGAGGAAGGAGCCTAGAGTAAGTTTGAAGGCCTGGTGGGACTTGGAGAGTTTGACCTGTTGTGAGAGGGAGTTCCAAATGTACGGTGCAGATGTTGCAAAAGGCAAGTTCCCCTTTTTAGTGAAACACCTTGGAATTTCTAGAGAAAATTGTACCAACGATCTAAGAAGGTAAGATTGGGTAGAATGGGTTAGCAGCCTTGAGAGGTACTCAGGGGTCCCCGTTCTGATTATATTATCAATCAGGCAGCCAGCAGTATAGAGTCCTATACAATGAGGGGGAGAGCCAGCCCAGTCTTGAGTAGAGTTGACAATGATGAGTTAGTCTGTGAGCGGAGAGGGTAAATCTGCATATGCTGTTATAGCAGGTGCTCCATTTCTGGAAGGCTCCTTTGCTAGCGTCAAGGTATGTCAGCGAGCAATACATAAGACTGGGAAGGAGGAATCCTTGCAATAGCAAGTCGAACAGCATCGTTGAGGGATGACCGAATTTTGTAAGCAAGATCCAGTTTGGTGTTTATCACAGGTAGCAGCAATGTGCAGATTTAAAAGCCAGAGATGGTCGAGTGCAACTCCTAGATACCTAAAGGAGTTAACAGATTCCAAAGGGAGCCATCTGATAGAAAGGGCAGAAGTACAGATTTGATCCTAGGAGGGGAGCCAAAAAGCATGGCTATCGTTTTACTGGAGTTTAATATGAGCTTATTTTGTAGAAGCCAATCTTGTAAACAGTCAAAATCCTCCTGAAGATTTGCCTTTATTGAGATGGGGTCTTTACCAGTTGAGAGAAGCACCATATTGTCAGCATATAGAATCATAGTGGAGGAACAGGGCAGTGAGGGCAGACTGTTGATAAACAGAGAGAAAAGGAGAGGGCCAAGTATTGATTCTTGAGGAACTCCAATACTGGTGGGGGCAAGGTCAGAGACAGCAGTTTCAATCTGAACAAATTGTGTCCTCCCGATGAGGTAGCTATCAAACCAGGGGATGGCAGTCTGGGAGAAACCCAGGGAAGACAGACTGGAAAGTAGTAGAGGGTGGTCCACAAGATCAAAGGCCTTTGTGAGGTTGGTAAAAATGGCCACCGTGAGCAAGCCCTTATCCATAGCCGTTAGGATGCTGTTTGAAAGTTGAAGTAGCGCAGTTATGGTGCTGTGCCCTGTTCGGAAACCATGCTGAGCAGGAGGTAGTAGATTATGAAGATGCAGATGTTCTCTGACCTGGGAGGCAATAACCTTCTCGAGTAGTTTATTTAGGGTAGAGAGAATGGCAATTGGGCGATAGTTTGCCATGTTTTGGTGTCCCTTTTTGTTTACTGGGACAATATAAGCAGTTTTCCATAGAGTCAGAATTTAAGAATGGACAGACTGAAAATTCTCGCAAGTAGGGTAGTCAAGAGCAGGAGCTGCCAGTCTGATGAAGTTTGGCAGTAACCCATCAGACCCAGCAGATCCATGGGGAGGATAGTTCTAAGAGACACAGCACCTCAGCAGTGGCAATCATTCTAATGTTAAAAGAAGATCCAGGAGGCAAAAACCTATCAAGAGTAGGTGCTGGGGACTGATTAAAGTTTCTTAGGTACTCAGAGAGATTGGAGAAATGAACATTCAGAGCATTTGCGATCGTAGGTAACTTGTTACAGTTGGTATCGTTTAGCATCATTTCAGTTATGGACAGCTTGGGCCTTAGGCCCATGAAATTTTTGATGTGGTTCCAAAAGCTATGACTATCTCCAGCAGAGGCTTGGAGTAGTTTGTGACAGTAGTCCCTTTTTGCCATCCGAATGTCTTTTTTGCAAGCCTTCCTCATCTTTCTGTAACGAGTCCAGTCTACTGTCCGTTGGGACTTCTTTGCAGAGGTCCAGCCCTTGTCACTTCTTCTCATAGAATGAAGGAGATCTTTGTGTAACCCCCCCCCCCACAAATGGGAGTTCCTGAAAAGTCTTCCTTAAGCTTGCTTAAATACTCACTGCCAGGCTGGTGTCCTGCGTTTTAGCAGTTTAAATGTATTACCAGAGAGTGCCTGTATAGCCTCTGTGTACTGTCTCTTTAAGAGCTACCTGGATTGCAGTCATAATTAATCTGAGAGGGAGCTCTGTTATAAGATATGCTTATTTGCTGAATATCTATTAGAGTGATAATAATATAGAGAATACTGGATGGGCAACTATGCAGAACCAGTGTGTTCTGCTACACAGGGATTCTGATTCCCTCTGACCTCAAGAGCGAAGCTCGAGAGGTCCATGGAAATCAGAACCCCGAGGTGGCAAAACACACTGGTTGTGCATAGAGTTGCTCATCCTGTATTTTTTATAGTGTATAGTACTGTGTGAAAAATGTGTTTTGTGAGTTCTTTTGCTTTCAAAATGAAACTGACTCATGCAATCTCTAGAGGTTCTAGAATGCTGTTCTACCACAGTAGGGTAGAACAGCATTCCATGACCTTAGAACTGTGGTAGAACAGCATTTTGAAAGAGATGGAATTCTATACAGAACAACACTCCACTATACACTATATAGAGGATAATGTAAGGTCCTCTATCGGTAACCGGTCTGTTAACCTTTGAGAGGTTGCTAGGGCGACCGTGTAAACCTCGAGAGCAAAGCTCGAGAGGTTTACGTCACCATGGCAACCTCGAGAAGGTTAACATTAACCGGTTGCCGATAGAAGGACCATTCATTGTTTTTTATAGTGTTTGGTCCCAAGAAAAAGGGAAAACGGCTCCTTACTTTACGAAATAGAGTCACTGCCGCGGCCGTTCAGTCCTTCCCTTACCGCTGCATGCATCCGTCGGTTCCCGAGTGTAAAAGAAGGTGCGCACATGCACAGACCGATCCCCATTGTTAACCTATCGATGTGACATAGCATGGATAGGTTAACAACATTACTATGTCACATCGATGGTATAACAAATTTAGGAAATTATGATTTCCCAAGGTTAACAGCGTTCTACCATGCATTATATTGCAGTTTGTTCTAACCTGTTTTCTTTGCAGGAAGGACTGTTCTGTCTATCTCCATCATCTTGGTCCTGGACTGCAGAATGGGCCAATCAATACATTTGGGACTCTATAATGGAGCCTGCCTACAGGGGCTTAGTGGGGCCAAAACTTGTAGGAATTGTAGTTTTGGGCTTTTGGCACCTAAAATAACCTGGAGGGGAAGCCCTTGTTGTGACTGACAGACAAATCAGCCAACCGAACCTATTGGATCTTGGGGAAAGTCCCACACACTGCTTGCAGTTTCAGTTAGATCTGAGTTGGGAAGTGAAGAAGTAACAGCTTGAGATAGTTTGAGCAGCAATCCATAGTGGATTCGTGCGGGAGAACTGTGGAAAGGCCCGAGTGTGGCCTGCATGCCTGCTGTTCCTGAGAGGGAACTTGTGCTTTTTTCGGTATGAATCTGAATTTGGAGAGCGAATTAAGCCACTGAATTGTGACCAGGCTTTAACCTGAAGAAGACCTAAGATTTGCTGAATGTGATCAGCCTGTCAGGACTTCCAGCTACCTCTGAACTTCCGGATTGTGCAGAGACTCTGTAATTGCGACCGGACAGCTATTTGCCTGGTACAGTGGAATTTCCTTACATGTGAAATGTGCTGTGTGCTTATAGTGGGTCGTGATTTGGTTCCCCACCATGCATCTGAACTGTGTTTTGCTGGCTGGAGGCTGTATGCAGCTCCATGGACTGAATCCGTATCCTTTTCATTTGCCTGGGCCCTGCTACACTGTCCTAGCCAGAATACCTGCTACGCAGAGAAAGTCATCGACGAGAGACCGGCCTGGGGATCAGCCCCCTGCTCAACGCCTTGAACAGGAATGATGCCTTGGTGATTCGTGTGGGCCCTGCTTCTCCGGGCACTCCAGCTCAACAGCCTGCAGTCTCGATTTCATCCTGCCTGTGTCCAGTATTGGGTATCGTGAGTAAACATCAGCGTAGCTCCCTGCAACAACAGCTAAATCTAATGGTGTTGCCATGATTGTCTTGTTGCCTTCTCTTTCATGAACTGAGCTCTCTGGCTCGGGATTACAAATAGTGTGTGTTGTGCATATTGCTTTCTTCCATCACAGGGTCCCAACCAACTGCAACGTTCCTGGCCAGCCCACCGTTTTCTTACCTGGGTACCCAGAGTGTGTGACTGTGTAGGGACTCTGAACTGCATGCATAATTGTCTGATTAATATAGAGTTTAAGCAAATCAACCTGATTACACCCCTCCCTTGTTCAAGTCCCCCAAATAAATCAGATTTAACTTTGTTTGCATTTAACCTGACTGTGGTTCCAGTTTGTGCCAAAAGTATTGTACTGTTGCTATTTGCTGTGCTTAACCTTGTTTTACAGGGGGTCCCCAGGGTCAAGCTAGAGAAACCAGCCCTGGTGGTAATTGCAAACAGTGTGGGTAATTGTCTGGTGAATAAGGGTCATTGTGAAAGTAATTATTGTATATTGTTCAGGCCACTAGAAGGAAAGGGGGAGTTACAATGTCCTGGAGGCTGTGCCCAGGTTAGCTTGACTACTAACAACCCTGACCTCTGGGTGGAGTCACCCGTTTCATTACCCAGGCCCCTTAACCTGCTACTAGCCAAGCAGGCAGGGGTAGTAGCCCTTGGGATAGTGCCACCTAGGGGTTACATTTGTGTAACCATCTATTTGCCAAGCCCCTAATTTGCCTTCTTTTCAGTGGAACATGCAGATCCTGGAGGAGGAATAGCTTTGAAATCAGGAAGTCAAGGGCATTATCTACATCCTCAGTGATATAGATATGAGACCAGTCAATATTATTTATATCCTCATGAAGTGCTCTAGGATTTAGTTTAGCGAAATCACGAAACTGTATTATTTTGGGTTGGGGATTTGGGCAATGACCATTCCAAATACAGAAAGTAGGATGGTGACCACTAATTGAATCAGAAAAGGTACCTGCAGCCACAACCTTATTCGCTCTGTTTGTGGCAATCCAGTCAAGAAGGGATTGATGTAAGCCATTTGCCGAGATTCGGGTAGGGCTAGAAATCAATTGAGATAGATGAAGTCGCGCAAGAGCTTCAGTGTACGACCCAGAGTGGCTACCAGTCAAGTCAAGGTTAAAATCACCCATTAGAATGACGTTAGATTTACCCTTTAGGGTAGAGAGATAGTCCATGAGACCATTTAGTCCTGGGAAAGCTCCCTTTGGAGGATTGTATGCACGTACCAAGTTTAGTCTTTTTGCACCCCCCAGTAGCAAAACAGCATGTAGGGTTTCACAGAAACCTGACAACCCTGAATGCTGAACAGAGATGTTAAAATGTTCTTTATAATAGAAAGCAATCTCGCCTCCCCTTTGTTTTGAAGGGTGGTCAAACCTAATAAGGTTGTAGCCGTTTATTTTATATAAAACCCTCTTACAAATTGGGCTTTACTAAGATGTCTTCCTGGGCTGCCTAATGCCCACTGTCAGGATGGCGTCCTGTGTCTGCAGTAGCTGTATGTGTCTGCAAGAGAGTGCTATAGAAAGCCTCCATGCCTGTCTCTTTAAGACAGCTGTATTCTGTGTGAGAAAATTAGTCTGGACTGGGTCCAAGTAATTAAGGCTTGTGACCAGCCCGAATGTCCGTATTTCTGCTCCAATCTGCAGTTGCTATTTGCGCAGAGGGAGCTCTGTTAGGAAAAGTGATTATTTGTTGTTTATTTGCTGTAGTAATAATAATAATATAGGAGTTTGTCTAACCTGCTTCCAGTTGCAGCTGGGACCTTTTGAATTAGAGCCACCATCCTGGTTCTGGACTGCCAGTGTTGGACCAATAGAACCTCAGGGGACCTAAAATGGAGGCTGTCCCCAGAGGTCTTGTGGGACTGAAATCTGTAGGAATTGTAGTTTTTAAGGTTTGGCACCTAAATGGACCTGGAGGAGGAGCCCTTGCTGGGACAGACAGTTCCCTCAGCCAACTGAACCTTTTGAATCTTAGAGAAAATCCCCAAAACTGCCTGCAGCAGTGTGTCAGTTGTGAGCTGGAGTTTGGAGAGTGAACAGCTCCAGCCATTCGAGCAGCCGCTCCTGCGTGGTAGCGCGGGGAATCAGCAGGAAGGCTGTGTTTGGCCTGCCTGCCACCATCTTCCATTTGTGAAGAATTCCTGTGAATGGGAAAGTTGGACTTCATCCGAATTATTGATTGAGACCTGAAACCTGAAGTGAAAAGAGTGATCTTGTTGCCTGTGTGTGGACCGAAGACTTGCTCCAGAAGTGACTGGCCTGTCAGGTACCAAAGTGAGCCTCAGAACGAAAGATTTCTGCAGTAACCCTGCAGAATTGCAAACAGACTTTATCTGATCTGTGGCTGATAGCTGTATTACTTATAAGAGTGCTAAATGTGCTGTGTGGGTCGCGATTTGGTTCCCCACCTTCAAGTGTGTTATGCTAGCTGGAAGCTGCTCCAGCACTCATATGGACTAACTCTGAACTGCCTGCTCTGGTCTGGGCCCTGCCATCTTGGCCTAGACTGCTGCTCCCACTGCACAGACTTTTCCGATGAAAGACCTGCTCAGGGATTCAGCTCCTGCTCAACACCATCAAACAAGTAGCGACCACCATGGTGAGTCATGTGGGCCTGCTTCCCCTGGCAAGCCAGTACAACATCCAGAGGTCTTCATCTCATCAGTCCTGCCTCCTGGTCTGAGTAGCATGAGTACTAAACCAGGTAGCTCCCTGCAACAAAGCTGCAATCATTGTGATTTATTTGTTGGGGTTTATTACAACGAACTGAGCCACCTAGCTCCGGATTACAAATTCTGAGTTGATGTGCATGCTAATTGTTTACTTTCCTAAGGGTCCGGGCGACGCTTCAGACTAGCCTGCTTAACAACTGCTTACCCAGGGTGTGTGACTGTAACAAAGGGACTCCTTGTGCATGCATGTTCAGCCTGAATCAATCAGATCTAACAATCATCTGCTAGATTACTACCCCACCCTTGTTCAAATCCCCCTGAATAAATCAGATTTTTTTCTTTCTGCATTTAACCTGGCTAGTGTGTACCTTTTTGGAGGGGATATTGTACTGCCATTGAACTGTTATATTACATGTCTTATTTTACAGGAGGTCTCGGGTTTTTGCAGCTGATCCAGCCCTGGTGGTAAGTGCACAGAGTGTAGGTTCAGTATTGCTATCATATGGTATATGTGATTGTTTATCTGATGATCTGTCTAGGCCACTAGAGGGGTTGGTGGAGGGTTATAGTATCCCGGAATGCTATACCCACAGCAGTTATGCTACCCCAAAACCATACCTCCGGGTGGAGGCACCCGTTCACCGAGCTCAGGCCCCTCAACCTGTGCCTAGTCACGCAGTCAGTGCTAGAAGCCTATAGGATAGTGCCACCTAGGGGTCACATATATAAAGTGTCAGGTATGTCTGGCCTAAGCCACATTTCTGTCAATGCTAGTATATCCGGACTGTAGAAGATGCAGGCTTCCAGTTCGGAGAAATTATGCAGTTAGACTTCTGATATTCATGTGTGCAATTTTCATATTCTTGGATGATAACCAGGTGAAGCCATGGATAGGCCAAGTATTTGTGGAGGGCCAGGATTAGACTCAATGTCCCCAGATGAGGTTAAATGCAGGAGGCACTCAGGTTTCTCTGGTGTGCCAAAAGAGTAGCTTGAGGCAGACTGGCACCACAGGAAGTTGATCGAATGGGAAATATCCAAATTTGGCTGGGCGAATGATATAAATGGATAGACTGTATATCGGATGTGATTTTCAATTTATCAGGAGATTAGAGTTGACAACAGATGCTTCATCCTGTACATGATGCACACTGTCGCAAGCTATTATATTAAGAGAGAGGTAGGAGAGGGTAATAAGGGAAGGTAGCAGTCCAGCAGTGACCAGAAATATTCCTGGCCGAGTGCGAGAAAGCATCTTAGTAGGAGAGAGAACTGTGGGAAGGAGACCAGCAGATGGAAAAATCGAGGGGATTTATATATATGTAAGTTATTTATGTGTGTACTATTTATTTATTTTCTTCTTAAGTTTAATGGCAGGATCACAGGCTGGCTATAGTTTATCAGTTTGGCAGATGTACGTAAATGCGCTAGCTGGCGACAGCCTGAAAGAAACAGAGAAAAAGGAGGGCAACCTCCTGGGTATTGTGAGTAAGATCAAGAGATATGCCAGAGTATTTAGTGGTGTAGACACTAGAGACGATTATCCAGAGTATCCAGGGACTATAATAAGCCTGGAACGTTGCTAAATGCATAACTAGTTGGTCTGGCAGTTACGCAGAGGAAACAGAAACCGGTTCCTGCAAAGCATAGGAGACAGAATGGGAAAAGACGCCCAGAGACTTAGTGTTCACGACTAGAGAGAAATGGTGTAGAATCAGAGGAGCATTGGCTAGAAAGGGGGTGGGGAAAAAGAAGACCCCCATTTACACTAATGTTCGGACTACCAGGGGAAAGGGGCAGACTACCAGAGGAAAGGGGCGGAGCAGAAGCTGCATTTAAGAGAGAGGGGTGAGGGTGAGGGGCAGGGGTGGGCAGGCCGAAAAACTAGCCAGCAAACAGCAGCTCTGTGCAGTAGCTCCGTGCTGAGCTGCAAAGATAGCTGGCATCTCTGGTGCAAGGCCTGTCTCCAAAAGTGGGGGGCAAATGACCCCACTTCAGCATGCAAACTTTCAGGGTGTAGCAATCAATCAATAAGCAGGCATCACACCTATCCATGCCATGGTCCGATCCAAGGCAGGCCCAACACTTCAGATGCTAGTCCTTGACAGTGATAGGACCCCCGGGGCACCAATGCATGGGGGTGCTGCCTTTCCTTTTCTTCTTCCCCTTAGAATGAGGCATACCAACAGTTAAAACAATAAGAATGTGGAGAAAAGGTTTGGCACTGAACTGACAAAAGAAACAGTACAGTAGCAGGAGAAACAAATTCTGGTCAGATCCACCACACCTGCATGATGAAGTTAGTGAAGTTGTGTGGAATTTTTTTTTTTTTTTTTTAATTTCTATTTATCTCTCCCACGTCCCTACCAGAGCCACCTCATCAGGAGTCGCCAATGAAGCCCGCCTCTGCTGGTGTCTTACCTGTCAGCCCGGATTCTTCCATCCAGCCACGGATTACCCCCTGGGCTGGGTCAGGGCAGGGCGAAACACCCCGAATCTTACAATTTCATCAGGCTCCCAGGACTGCAGGCAGACGCTGGCACAGCGGGACAAGGCTCGGCGCTCCATCTTCCCGGCTCTGGCGGGGATATTTCCTTGGTTTTCTATGAAGACGTTGCTAGCCCATGACGTCAAGGTGCATGCGCCGGTGTCTGCAACGTCCTCCCCCCCTCAATGATGCAGCCCCTAGAGGTGATTGGTCTACAGGCCTCCGCCTGTGACCTATCAAATCCCTGAGGTGCTGTCATGCCCCCAGCCTCCACCAGGGGTCACTGCTCACCGGGTTGGATCCTCCCCCTCCCCCCGGAAAAGGCGAGCTGTTGTTGGACACTTAGCCTTTCTCCCCCCGGTCGACCCCCAGCGACCCGAGTCTGCTTCCGAACCCGGTTAGCCGGTGTGGTGCGAGGTGTGGCGTCCAGCGCCTCAACCCTCAGCGCCACCGGGCCAGCTGTGTGAAATTGATAAGGAGGAATGGAGAAACAACACCATGATTTGTAAGTAATAAGATTTGTTTTAGTTTCTGTTCTAAGGAAGGCATACACGTTATTAGGAAAATACATGGAGGTGAACATTTTAATGGAAGGAATAGGAAGCACTGTAGGTTTATAAAAGAACCCCAGAGCAAATGCCACTGATGTATGTGTTATCCCAGATGATATTGGCTGGACAGCCAAATTTTAAATAAAACACAATTGCACATACCCCAATAATGCAAAGCATCATGGGAAACATATGCAAATCCCATGATGGTACAGATGGTAGCAGTACATGAAAAAGTAATGGCTGGCATATGTTCAGCCTTGGGATTATTACACAGGTTTTTTAGAAACAGGGTTTTCTCCATGAGGTGATAAAAGTTATATTTAAGCAATGTGTTGATGTCAGAAGTCAGGTGTAATGATGACGGACTGTTAGCAGAGAAAATGTGATAGTAACTTTCAGAGGGGGTCGCTTTTGATAAGGGCAAGACAGCTATGCTTGTGATAATGGGAATATTAGGAAAGTATGAGGTCTATGCAGAAGTGGAGTACAAATATGCACAGTTTCATAAGTATGTGCTCAGAGTGCAGGCAAGTGTGATATGCAGGTTTATTTTAGAAATAGGTAAAAATAGCAATACATGCAATTGGTGGAAAGATAGATAATTACATAGACATGCAGACCCTGTCCACACTATACTCGAAAAAGCTGTAATGGATTCAAACTGTTACAGACTGTAAACGTTACAGTGTGTCCACACTGCCAGTGAACAGTGTGGATAATGGTTTAAAAACATTACAGCCTGCCCACACTGAGTGCAATAGTCTGTGTGGTGTCAACCCTGTAGTAGCAGTGCACATCCCATGGTGCACTCAGTGATGACAGCTGCATTTTGAGATGCCCTCCTACATGTCCTATGAAGTACTGTGTATATGGCACAGTCATATTATGTAAATAACCATATTTCACTGTTATGAGACACACTTATGTTGTGGAGGTGACAGAGAGAGGTTCGAGGGAGGGGGAGATCTGTATGCTGGAATCAGGGGCTACGTCAGTAAGAGGGAGGGAGGGGGAGAGAGAGAGAGAGAGAGAGAGAGGGGGAGACATGGCATCAGTTCTGCCAGTATTTGGGCACCTGGGCACAACAGACGTTCATGTACTGCTGCTGTATGGCTGAAGGCAGACCCTCTACTACTGCCTTCAGTGTTCCCCACTGCTCCACTGTACACAGTGCCACACGTCTATTGTCCACCACAGAAGTGCTCCATGATGCACTCAGGAGCTCCACTAATGTATGTGTTCACTACTGGCACTGCTCTGCAGGTAGAATTGCTGCCACATCACACATGGGCAGGCAGGGTACTCCCAACACTCAGCACAGTGAGAAGAGTAATCAAGGACAGTACACGGATACCATCAGGAGGTGGCCCTCGGGGAGGCAAGTGCAGACAGAAAGGTAGGTTAGGTGGGGACATGGGGGTACACCCAGAGGGTGCACATACAGCTATCAGGTTACTGTGGTATGGAGGCATCCCAGTATTGCAGCCTACACCTGTGCTCCACACTGTCATCTGTATATGTCCTGGTAGCCTCCAATCTCCCTGCATGCAGTGAAACAGTGCGGCAATGCATGCAGGTATAGTGGAAGACTGGAGGCTACATGGGGGAGTATTTAGACATAATTGCAATTAAAAACTGATAAAGGTGTAAAGCTGTAAATAAGAGTGAAATAACCACGCTGGTATGCATACCACAAAGTGGTTCTCGGAAGGATACAGATTGAGGATGGTTCAATTAAAGGAGTAGTCCACCCAGAATTTGCAAAAACATATGTTATGCAGAGTGTTTTGATTTGTATGTAAAGTCCTAGTATGTCCTTCCCTCTGTCTGCTATTAGGAGTTTTTCCTAAATTAGGCTGCTAGCTTTAGGGTAGTTTTATGACCCTGGGGATCTTCATCACAAATAGGTTTATTGCCTTCTGCCTCCTACAATGCACCCTGTCTCATGTGAGTGACAGTGATGTAGCCAGGCCCATAGATTTAGAATATGCAGTGCTTTTTAAAATCAGTTCACAACAGCAGAGATTTGTAACTGTTATTATCCAGTGAGCACAAACAGCAACAGTTACAATTTAGCAAATGCCTGAGAGCTACCTAACTGGGGTTTCTGTAAGAAAATAGCTACTAAATAGCTCTAATTCACTATTTGTGTTTTTTGGGTGTGTCATGTCTAGCTAGCAGTAATATGTGTTTTCATTTTAAAATTTAATTTCATCAAACTACGCACAGCAATAAAAAGCACATAAATTGCCCCAGATCATCACTGCTATAATTAGTAAAGACTATAGCAGTTTTCTTACAGAAAACTCACTCAGTTAGCTCTAAAGTATTTGATAAATTGTAATTGTAGGTACCAGCAGGTGTGACCTGGGAGCACAAGGAAGTTAGTGATTTGCTCAGGGGCACACAGTACGCATGTGGAGGCTGTGGGATTCAAACCCAGGACACGAGGTTTGCAGCTCAGAGCCTTAGACCACCGCACTATACTGCCTCCTCTATTCTAATAGGTAGAACTGGCAGTTAGTGCTGATTTTGCTCTGTGACATGATTTTCAATTTTTTTTGGTTACAAATATGAAGTATCTTTTTAATAAAGTATAAAAATATGTATGTGCAAGTTATTTAGGTTGGCGAATATTTGTTTTATTATTTGAAAAAGTGGGATACACTAAATGGGTAGTGTAATGAACCATTGTAAAATGGGATCAGTTGTGTAGCTGAAATAGTCACTGTCATCCATCTTGTTTTCATGCTATACCACATACAGGAGAAAAAGTGACTTCAAAGTATTTTGAAGCTTCAGGCTGCAGTTTCACACCATGCACTTCATTTGTAAAAAAAAAATGAAAATCATGTCACAGAGCAATATCAGCACTAAATGTTAGTTCTGCCTAATACAATGCTGGTACCTACATTTATAGTTTGGCGAATACTTGAAATCTAACTGAGTGGATTTTCTGTAAGAAAACAGCTAGAGTCTTAACTAATTATAGCGCTAATGATCTGGGCAATTTCTGTGCTTTTATGGTTGTGTATAGCTTGCTGAAATTAAAAGTTTTAAAATTACAACATTCCTGCAAGCTAGACCTGACACACATAGAAAACAAACAATAGTGAATTAGTGCTTAATTTAGTAGCAGTTTTCTTACAGAAACCCCAGTTAGCTAGCTAGCTGTCAGGTGTCTGCTAATAGGCTAATTTAGGAAAAACTCCTAATAGGAGACAGAGGGAAGGACACAATAGGACTTAACATACAAATCAAAACACTTTGCATAACATATGTTTTTGCAAATTCTGATTGGACTACTCCTTTAAAGCTGCATGCCCAGTAAAAAAATATACAATGTAGCCTCTTGCTGCTGTACTGATATGCTTTAGCTGATGCAAAATACAGAGTAAGGTGGTGGGGGCAGGGTTGGAGGACAGGTCTGAATAACGCCATATACCCACCAGGAGGGACTTCCCATCTCTTGGAATGTATTTGTGAAATGTGTGACCAGGAGAGGAATGTAAGCTACTAAATGGGTAGTGCAATGAACCATTGTAAAATAGGATCACATGTGTAGCTGAAATAGTCACTGTCATCCTGTTGTGTTCATGCTATACCACACACGAGAAAAGTGACTTTAAAGTATTTTGCAGTTTATAGGCTGCAGCTTCATACCACACACTTCATTTCTAAAAAAAAAAATGAAAATCATGTCACAGACCAAAATCAGTACTAAATGCTAGTTCTACCTAATAGAAAGCTGGTACCTACATTTATAGTTTAGCAAATACTTGAAATCTAACTGAGTGGGTTTTCTGTAAGAAAACAGGTGGAGTCTTAACTAATTATAGCACTAATGATCTGGGCAATTTCTGTGCTTTTCTGGTTGTGTACAGTTTGATGAAATTAAAAGTTTTAAAATTAAAACACTTCTGCAAGCTAGACCTGACACACACAGAAAACAACAATAGTGAATTAGAGCTTACTTTAGTAGGGGTTTTCTTACAGAAACCCCAGTTAGCTAGATCTCAGATATCTGCTAATAGGCTAATTTAGGAAAAATTCCTAATAGCAGACAGAGGGAGGGACACACTAGGACTTAACATACAAATCAAAACACTTTGCATAACATACGTTTTGCAAATTCTGAGTGGACTGTGGATTACTTTAAAACTGCAAGCTCAGTAAAAATACCTGCAGCCTCTTGCTATACTGACATGCTTCAGCTGATGCAAAATACAGAGTAAGGTGGTGGGGGCAGGGTTGGAGGACATGTCTGAATAACACCATATACCCGAGATGTATTTGTGAAAATGTGTGACCAGGAGAAGAATGTAAGCTGAGCCAATGCTGTTTAAACAAGTGCTGTATAGGGATGCAGTTTCAGGCTTTTCCTTCTGAAGCTTAAGCTCTGATGCCCCAGGCAGCTCTGATAGTCAGTTGTTCCAGCATGATAGATCCACCTCATGACCCTCCCACATGAACCAAAAAAAAGGTGGGGTGGATCTTTAGGAGCTTCTTGGGTGGCAGTGGGGGTGGATCTCACTCCCCCCAAAAAACCAATGCTGCCTCCTACTACTCAGGTTCCAGTTCTTGTACCTCCCATTTAAGATAGAAAATAATGCACTGCAACCATTGACTAACATGAAAGTGTATTTATTTGAGGGCGGAAAACATTTCTTGGAGGAGAGTAAGGTGGAGGAGACTATTTACACCTTTAGTCAGTTCCACGAACAGAAAACATGACATCACTTCTTTTGTACATGCAAAATGTCTGCAGGCTCTGCCTACTGCAGCCATGAAAACAGTGCTGTTAACTAAGAAAAAAGTATTCGGTATCGAACAACACTAAAGGCAGCGACAAACTGAGGGAGATGACTGTGATGATGCAGTTAAATGTCTCAGGCTGTTCTGCTGGTACACATTCGATGGTGGGAAAAACAGAACTGAGAAGCAAGGAGGCCAGTGTCAGTTACTGGCTAACTCACATGTGCAACATCACTACATTAGCCTTACAGGCAGCGCTGACCCTAAAGTCAGTCCCCTCTCAAAGCTGCAAAAGACTTTGGACCCATGTGGTCCTAGCACCTGCAGCTCACACCTATTAGTCTGACTGAATGGTGAAGACTGATTCTTGGAAGATCTGTTTTTTCTAGAATCTTTGATAGTGGGGCCCATAATGAAATGGACAGAAGTTAGAAACTAACTCTTTACTGCCAGGCTTGTGAATTGATTTAATTATTGCTATTCTCCATTTGTTAGGGAAAACTCTACAACACAAAGAGAAAGTAAAAATGGAAGATAATGGTTTAGCCAATGCAACAAAAAACTGTTTTAGAATTCTATAATCAACATTATCCATACCAGTATTAGAATGAGGAACATACTTCAATACATAATCTAGAACCAATGTGGGTAAAACACAACAAAATTAGAATCTCGGTTGATGTGTTCCTACCATGCTCTCAGATCTAACAGTAAGCACAGAGAAATTCGACTTTCCCCTGAACCTTTTAAGGTTCACAGATAACCACTGAAAATCTCAGCTACAGACTGGAATAACTAACAAGACCAGAATCACTCTGGAAGGCAAAGGGCTCATACTGCCCTCCCTTCCTGACAGAGAGTTCAGCATCCTCCAATTATTTAAACCAACTTGATTTCTTTTGTCCACAGAAATATATATCAGACCAGCTTGATTTCTTTAATCCACAGAAATATATATCAGACCAACTTGATTTCTTTCCTCCACAAGGCAGGCACAAATGGACATAGCCAACTACTAGTACTGTGGAACCCTCTTCAACAGGAAAATCATCCAGGGTTTTAGTCACTGCCCAACATGCTGGAGAACAGGTGAACTATAAACTCAACTTGCTGGCCCGGTGGTGCTGAGGGTTGAGGCGCTGGATGCCACACCTCGTGCCACACTGGTGACCTGGGTTCAGGAATGGACTCGGGTCACTTGGGGGCTGGCAGGGGGGAGGAAGGATCGAGTGTCAATAGACAGCTCTCCTTTCTGGGGGAAGGGGAACGGTGTGGTGTGCTGCTTGACTGGCACCCAGCGGCAGCTGGGTGTCAGTGCATGTGCACCACCCAAACAGGGAGGTCCCCACGTTCAGGGTGCAAGGCTGCCTCCATGGATGCAGAGTCCCGCTGCTCTGCCCATTGCATGTTCATGGGGCCTGGGGAGAAAATGGTGAAAATGGAGCTTGCAGGCACCATGATGGCCCAGTCATACTGGACTGGAGAATAAGCCTTCACAGAAGGGCCAGAGCCACATGACAGCTCCGTGTTGGTGGAAGAAAATGTAAATTAAAAAAAAAGTTCAACTTCAGGCAGCATGGGGTGAGATAACCTGTCTCCAAAGCCAATTGCAAAGTAGGAGACAGTATGGCACTCCTCCATACCGCCAATACAACACAAGCACACCTCTCCCCCAGAGAAACACCAGTTCTGGGGGATGGCAGGTGGTCAGGAAAGGAGGTGGGACCCAAAAAATATACCCTAGCAATCCTAAGCCACTACAATTAGCAAATAGATACATACCCCCAGCTTCTGGCTTGGGCAAAGAAGCAGAGGAGGAAACAGATCAACACCTATCAGAGCACATTATGGTGCCAAATAACCACACCACAATAAAAAGTAAAATGCCAAAAGAATCTGTCATCATAGGGACTCCATGATCTGTGGCATGGATCCACACCTGTGTCACAACAAGCAAACCAAAGTACTGGTCAGATGACTGCCAGGAGCATCAGCATGGAGGGATACAAACCACACTGTCAAAATAACACAAAAGGAAGGAAGGATACAAGCGTCCTGGTCCACCCAAGGACCAATGACCTCGTTAACAAATCAGTTGAAGAGGTCAAGCAGTACCTAACCCATTTAGGAGACAAGCAATCTTCTCTTTCCTCTAGCCTATCCTTTTCTGAGGTTCTACCTGTATGGAAAAAAAGGAGGAAACAAGCAGAAAATCAGAGAAAAGAAATAGGTGAACTTAACATCTGGCTGAGGAACTGGTGCCACAAAATGATACCACCTCATCAGAAACTGGCAGAACTTCTGGGAGACAGTTCTTTAAGTTAGATGGCCTCCACCTCACAAATGGGGGATTAGGGCACTGAGTCAAAACTGGGCGTTCAAGCAGAGCATTTAAACCAACTAATGGGGAGATGGCGGTGGAACCTGTATCTGACTATAGGAACTCAATTGTCTCTCTCCCATCAACTAGCACTACACTTACCAAGACTAGCACTAAAAAGGTCACGACCTCCCTGAAAAAAGCAAATGATATGGTAACTATGCCAAAAAAGGTTAATGCTATACAAATTAGGACAA
The DNA here is from genome assembly GCA_016271365.2 of Neoceratodus forsteri. Classification (NCBI taxonomy): domain Eukaryota; kingdom Metazoa; phylum Chordata; order Ceratodontiformes; family Ceratodontidae; genus Neoceratodus; species Neoceratodus forsteri. Next base: position 1,073,703,581 of record CM057450.1, read on the forward strand.
ACTTCACAGGTCAAGATCCAGAGACCTCCGTTACAGGAAAAATAGAAAGGGGGCAAAAAAGGGGGAAACTCACCTGTGCTAAGAGTGAGCGCACCACATGGAGGGCAATGGTAATAAATGCCAGGAGCCTGGCAAACAAAACCCCTGACCTGATGGACATCATGACCAAGGGTGGACTAGACTTAGTGGCTGTGATGGAAACCTGGTTCACAGAGAATCATGGATGGGACATGGCTATCCCGGGTACAACCTGTACAGACAAGACAGGAAGAAAATAAGGAGGAGGGTGGCTCTATATGTCTGGGAAAATAAAACCACAGAGATCCAGTGGACCTCTGAGACTGAAACACTGTGGTAACAGCCGAGATGGGGAAAGGGACAGCCATTAGGTTAGGTATTATCTATTGGCCCCGTTGCAGGGGAAATTGGGGACAAAGAAATAACAGAGACAATCCACAAAATGACTGACAAAGCTGAGCAGTAATAGTAAGGGACTTCAATTTACCAGACGTAAACTGGACCTCTCATACAGCATCATCAACAAGAAGCAGGGACTTTCTTATGGCCCTGCAGGGGGCAGGACTGAGGCAGCTTGTTGATACTCCAACCAGAGGTGAAGCTGTCCTGGACTTGGTTCTTACTAACACTGACAAGGTAAAGGGGGTTGAGGTAGGGTGTCATCTAGGCAACAGTGACCATCGTATCATCCGATTGCAAGTGATCACAAGTGAGGACACTAGTCACTCCAAGATCAGGGTTTTAGGTTTCAGGAAGGCAGACTTCCAAACAATCAATCAATTTTTATTTTATACTGGAGAATATGTGAGCAAAAATGCCCATTTTTACAAACGTCCAGTTGTACAGACATTTACGGCTCTACCACGCCGGTTAAGAATCTCTAATGTCGACTGGCGTTACAGTAACAGGAATCAGGTCGACTGCAAATCACAGTCAGCATGATTCCTTGCAGATTCCTGGTCCTGTTTTTTTATTACCCCAGCACCGCCCCCGACTGAAGGATTGTTAACTCCAGTCGGAGTCAACTCGGGGCAGGGGTGCAGGACTGGGAGACAGCACGCCCCTGTCTTGGGCACACCAACACAGCAACCTGCCAGCAAAGTGTTGATTTTGCCAACAGGAGTGTAGTTCGCTGTGTTGGTGTCGCTGTACAGGGGGCATACCAACAATTACAATTCAAGACAGGGTTAATAATAATTAACAAGAAAAATATATACAATATATAACATTCAGATAATTGTAATGGCATACATTATATATAGTCACAAACCCCTAGTAACAAACTGAAGATAGGGCTTCCAGAAAATGAGAGCCAGCCTGTCCTTCTCAAAGCACAATGAACAGATAGTAAAAGCAGTCAACACTAGAATTGGGGTTTTATATAGGCACAGTCAACACCCTACACCCACTGCCCTTCACCTCTCTGTCATCATCTCTATGCTATCAATACCTGACTACTGCCTGGTAGTGTACAGTGCTGCCTCAGACCCTGCCCTAAAATGGGTGGCTATGACACTCAATAAAGCATGTGGGCTAGTCCTTGGGGCAGAAAAACTTACCCACACGTGTGCCTTGTACGAACAAACTAACTGGCTTACAATCAGCAACTGGGTTAAATTACAAACTTGCCTGCTTGGTAAAAAAGCCCAGCTAGGCCTTGTACCCGGGCCTTGTACCCCTAGCATCCAACGAATCATCCTATTGGCTCATCGAGAGCATAACACGAGGGGCACAGTTAGAGGCTCCTTTTGTGTCCCCTTTAGGAGGACTTCTCTTGGCCAGTGTTCATTCGCTTACAGGGCTCCCCTTTGGCTTAATGAGCATCTGAGTGAAGTAAGCAAAACAAAGAACTTTTCTACCTTTAAGCAGGAGTTGAAGAAATTCCTAATCACCTCTTGAACTTGTGATTGCAGGCATGTGTAGCTGCACTTACACACCTCAGTAAGGCACTCACTGTCCTCACAAGTACTCAGTCGGTGGGAAACCCGACTACCAAACTCCACCCGATAGGTTTTTATTACACCAAAGACTTGACAATACCCCACTCCTTGTTCCTCCTTGCCCCTCTCACTGCACATTCAAGATCCTTTCATTTCTATCCCAATCTTGGGACTATTCACCCTGCTCATTCCCCCTTTTATCCTGTCCCCCTTCCCACAGTCCCGCCACACTTACTTGCCCCTATCTCATACTCTCCCTCTCATTACCTCACCTATCACCTGTTGCTCTCATAGCCTGAATTTGTACAGCCCTTCGCTGTGACTGAGCCCTATGATCCCCACTCCCACTCTCCTCTCCCTCTTCTACTCACCTTGCACTATATTGATGAATAAAGACAGGAAACTTGTGACAATGCCTGTCCCAAGGCAGCTCGTATTTACCACTCATTCTTGTTAATTGCAACTGCTTGTATTCAACTACATAGCCACTGTTTTGTCCAGCTAGCATTCCTACAGTATATTAGTTACCTGTATTTCTGTCTATTGTGAATTGTGCGATTGTAACTGTTGCATTGTCCCTGGACGTGGAACCTTTGTAAAAGAGCTCATAGCTCAAAGGTTATTTCAAAGAACTAAATGAATAAATAAAAAGCCTAGCAGAGAGTCTTAGAGACAGAGAGGGAAAGGGGTGGAGGAAATGTGGGAGAGCCTCAAGGGGGAGTGAGTAAGGCCAGGAGGGTGAGTAAGGCCAATAAGAAAAGAAGACCCCTCTGGTTCCCCAAGGAGCTGGCAACTATAGTAAGGGATAAAAAGAAGGCTTACATGAAATTTAAGGCATCAAAGAAAGAAGAATACAAAGAAACTTATCAGGAAGCACAGATGGAAAGAGGGAAAGCAATAAGAAAGGCCAAAGCTCAGACTGAACTGAGGATAGCACAAGGGGTAAAGGGGGAGACAAAACCTTCTTTTGGTATATAACAGAAAAGAGAAAAACAAAGGGGGAATAGTAAGACTGGCAGCTGCAGGAGGGTGTCTAGTAGAAAAGGACAGTGACACAGCAGAAGTCTTAAACCTGAACTTCTGTTCTGTGTTCACTGAGGAGAACGCAGGGGATGGGACCAAACCTACTAAGCAGTAGTACCCAGGGTCCAGGGGTCGATACAAGCCCCTTCACAGAAGGTCAAGTCTTGGTAACCCTAAATAAACTAAAAGTGAACAAGGCCATGGGGCCAAACGATATTCACCCGAGAGTTCTCAGGGAACTGGGGAGCGTACTGGCAGCTTCCCTAGCAGAACTCTTCACCAAAACACTGGAGTGCGGGACGGTACTGGAAGACTGGAAAAGGGCAACAGTGGTCCCACTTCACATATCAGGGAGCAGAGAGGAGGCTGGCAACTACCACCTAGTAAGCCTCACATGAGCGGTGGGAAAATTGATACAGACACTGCTCAGACAGAGGATGATATATTTTCTGGAAGTCAGTGGACAACAAGACCCAAAACAGTACAGTTTCATGGCAGGAAGATCTTGCCAAATGAACCTTGCTGACTTCTTCATCTGGGTTACAGTAGATCAGGGATCGGTGATAGATGTGGTCTACCTGGACTTTAGTTTTTTTTTTAATAATATCTTTATTGTATTTTGAATGAACATACAAACAGACATACACAGCAAGCCCGGGTTCCCGGGTGCCCACCCCAAAAACTGGGTAGGCAAACTATATACAGAAACTATATACAATCACAGCTGCCGAGAACCACCACCCCCTGTCTAGACACTAAAACCAGCTCACCACTACCCAAATTGAGGGAAAATGAACAAGAAGGTACCCAGTTTGGAACTAGATTTAAAAAAAAAGGAAGACCTCAAAGCATAAAGACTGGAATTAATCCACAAGTCCTATAGTTCCCAAGAACCCTCTAATCAAGGGGAGATGTTCCCTAGCTGTGTCCGAGAAAGAGAGAGCCCCAAAAAGGAAAAATAAACCCCTTTGCTTGGCAGCCCAGGTCCTATCTACTTAATGTATACAGAAAAAAAGGAAATTAATCCTAATACATACAGGTCTCCAAACCTAAAAGTAAAAACAGAGATAATCCAAGTGTAAATATTCGAGCATAGATAATTTAATCACCCACCACGGCAAAAGACTACACTTAGACAGACAGACAGATGACAGGGAGGCTGGAGTTGGGTCGAATAGATTGCCTCTAAAATTCGCCACCTCTTATCATATGTTCCCTTTTCCCATTCTGAGACAATTGGTGCTTAATCCTGCCTAATACCCTCAGTAGATCCACTAGCCAATGGTCATATGAATAAATACATTCACTTTTCCAATGCCTCAAAACATAAGCTTTGACTAGGGCAGACATCAGGGCAATATGATACTTGATCTGCGATCCCGGGATTTGGGTCATATCCCCCAAAATACAGACCTTAGGTGAAATATAGTCTACATAATTTAAAAGGGTCCATATTCTGCTTAATCTGAGCCAAATTGGGTATATCCTAGGACAGTCCCAAAATATATGCAACGTATCCCCCGGACTCAGTCCACACCTAAAACATAGATCTGTCTGTCCAAGCTTCCTAGCACAAAGTTTGGTGGGGGTATAGTACAAATTAGAAAAAATGAAGAATTGCATAGTTCTATATTTAGGTATAGGTATGTAAGCCACACTTTTCCAAGTTGCCTCCCAGTCCAGCCTCAGGAGGGTATCCTTCTTTCCCAGTAAGCCACCTTTCACGAAACCTCCTTACTAAAGAAGTCGAGAAGCACCTTATACACCATTGACAGGGGTTTACAAGCACAATTAATTCCTTAAGATTGTCCCAGGTAAATGGAGTCCTGGTGGACATATATTACCCTCTGCATTCTCTGCAACATTTTAGTAATCTGAATCTTCTTAAAAATTGATACCACTACATTGAAGCGGAAACACTACTTTATCGCCTAGAATTAAGTCTGACCAAACATAATTAGCTAACTCATGAGCCCAAAACCCTAATTAATCAGCCACCAATAGTCATGTTAGGATTACCTAAAATAGGTTGATCTCTACAGCCCTTCTGGAGCTTTTTACGAAGTGGGGACAGGAGAGCCCACCAGGCCAGGACTGTCTTAAATATTGGGGAATCATTACCCACTCCGGGGAGAATTCCCGGATTAGTAAAGAGCAATGAATCGGGAGAGATACCCTTATCCCTCAAAATTTGCTGTTCAATATGTAACCAAGTTGGAGTGTAGCCCTCTCCTTCCTGGGAGCTGTTCCACCGGGTCATTATAGATAATTGCACGGCCACGTAATATAAGTAAAGATCTGGAATTTTAAGCCCCCCTAAACTAAAAGGAAGTCGCAAAACCACATGTTTCCTCCTCGGAGGCTTGGAATTCCATAGAAAATCAGAAAGAAGTTTTTGTATTCTAATAAACCAGGACTTAGGAATATTATACGGGGACAAATATATGGGATACAAAAATCTAGGCAATAGATTCATTTTAATTAATCCCATTCTAGCTGTCAAGTTTAGGGGAAGCTTGTTCCACCTATCCAAGTCAGCCCTAGCTGCTACTAATACTTTATTCAGATTTGCCTCTACACCTTGCTGAAAATTAGAGTAACGCAAATACCCAGATAATCAATACCATCTGGAGCCCACTTCAACTGGAGGTGGTCAAAGTCTGCCTTATATACATGTGGGGTAAGGGGGAGGACCTGTGTCTTGGTCAAGTTTAGCTTGTAATTCGAGACCACCGAGAATCTCTTTATAACCTCCAAAACCCTGTCAAAACTCTTCACAGGGTCGCAAAGATGCAATAGAATATCATCTGCAAAAACCGAAAACTTCAGTTCCCTTCCCTTAACCACAATCCCCCGTATTTCAGGGTCCGATTGAATTGCCCGCAATAAGGGCTCCAGATAAATACTGAATAAAATTGGGGAGAGGGGACAACCCTGCCTGGTCCCATTATCAAAATGGAATTCCTTTGACAAAAAACCATTGCAAAGGACCCTGGCCGTAGGTGTGTATAGAGATTCCTAATGCCCCTGAGAAGACCCTCCGGGAAACCCATCCTCTCCATGGTGGCAAATAGAAAGGAGTGGGAGACCCGGTCAAAGGCCTTCTCAGCATCCAAGGAGAAAAGCGCCATATCCGAACAAGAGCTGGAGGCCTCCAAAAGGACATGGTGAAGCTTACGCAAGGCATCATGAGCCCCCCTGCCTGGCATAAAACCAACCTGGTCTTGGCTAATAATCCGAGGAGCTATCCTTAAAATTCTATTAGCCAATATTTTAGATAATAATTTAATGTCCTGATTCAAGAGGGCAATAGGCCTATAACTCTCTGGCATTTCTCGGGGCTTATCTGGTTTGGGAATAAGTGTAATATAAGCCTGGTATAGCGGTAAATGGGGAACTCCATCAGACAGAATACAAGAAAAAAGCTTGAGGAGTAAAGGTATGAGAGTCTTCAAGTGAGCTTTATAAAACCCAGCTGAAAGACCATCTGGACCTGGAGTCTTACCCCTAGGTAAAGTATTAATTGCATCACTTATTTCAGCCTCTGATATAGGGATTACCAAGGCCTGGGCTTGTTCTTGCTCCAGTCTTGGTAAATTGATACCTCCAGAAACCCCACACACTCTCCTCAGTGCTACCTGATGCCCCTTGATATAATTCTGTGAAGTAATCCGCGAGAGACATCTGCCTAGCCTGTGGGTCTGTAACCAATTCCCCACGATATTCCAAAATGGTATTGAGCTGAGCGGCCTCCCACTCCTTACCCTACTTGCAAGAAGCCTACTGGGCAAGTCCCTTGCAAAGGTATTCAGCTTGGAACCTTTGGTCCAAGCCTCAATTTGTAGTACATAATGTCCGCTATTTCATCCCTCAGTTCCCCGGGTTCCCTGTCCACCTCCCTCGCCAGATCCCTCCAAGGGGGCAAGTGAATTAATAGCACCCCAAATGAATTCCTCCCTTGCCTTCCTCATCCTGTTTCTCCTAATGGAGAGGATCTGAGCTATACTAGTATATAGAACTTTACAAGTAGGCCAGGCTAAATTCTTATTGTCGAGGGTAGGGATCTGGGTCAAAATAATATCCCTAAAAGCTTCCTCCAGACGAGATAACATATTGTCTTCTAAGAAGAGGGATTCATCCAGCCTCCATCTGAAAGGTTTTGTCCGAACAGACTCCATTACCCAAGACATCTGAACTTGAGAATGGTCAGACAAAATTCTATTGTGAGTAAATAGTTTCTTAACCCCCCGCAGGGCCTCCTGATTAACCAAGAAAAAGTCGATATGTGTTTGAGTTTTATGCACCCCTGAATAAAAGGTCATATTACAATCCACTTGTTTAAACTTCCAAAAGGGGTCTGTCAACGCTGCCACCGCTAGAAGTCTAGCCAAAGATACCTGCGCTCTAGAAGGCGGCTTTTTAGAAGGGGGCTTCCTATCCACCAGGTTACTAAAGCAGAGATTCCAATCCCCTGCTATAATTAGGGGGTGGGATGAGAAGCTAGTTAGGTCTAATTCCAGGGAGGAATAAAAATCAGGGTTGGGAGGAGTTGGCCCATATACAGAGGTAATTGTTATTAACCTCCCCTAATAGTGCCCGCGGACGAAGATTCCCGCGCATCCTCCCGCGCTTTATATTGCAAGGGAACAAACCGGCAACTCTTTGCGATCAAAATCGCAACGCCCCCTGAAGCTTTGGTGTGCCCCTCTCCAAAAACTTGACCCACCCAGAGCCTTCTCAAGAGCATTAACTCTTCCTTTAACAGGTGGGTTTCCTGCAATAAAGCAATTTGAGCCCCTATCTGTGAAATATACTTTAGGATCATTAGCCTCTTTTTCCTCCCTCTGAGGCCTTTAACATTCCATACTACGTTGACCATAAACATAATAATTTACTACACCCCATACCTCCCAGCCCCGGCTGCCAGCAAAGGAAAAAAAAAAGAAGAAAAATTCAAAATCTGCATTTTGGACTCTCTCTCTCCTCCCCCTCTCCCCCAACCCTCACCCCTTTTGACACAACCCCTGATCCTCTGATCGTCCTCCTAACCACCATCGAAAACGAGATGAGCCAGCCACTGAGCACGCTCCCTAGCCACCCTCCAACCTCAAATTAACTCAAGTCAAGCTTCTATTCCCCTTTACCAGGAATATCAATATTTGAAAGCCCTTCCTCCCCCATACTTCTTCTGTAGCCCCAGCACATAGCCCCTCCCTCTTAAGGGCTTTAAAGCAAAAGTCACAGAGTCTTCAAAATCCTCAGGGGGGATTGCACAACAGTACTACTGAATGGCCTTATTCCAAGGTAAAATAAATGGGAAAAGCAGTCTTCAGCCGCATCCAAAGACTTCTCCCATCACAGAGTTTCAGGTTGCCGCCCTGAACAGATCCGAAAGTTCAACTTTCAGACCCTCTGCAGCATCCCTCGCTGTCAAAAACCTCCGGTCTCCCGATTGCAATTTGACCACCAAAGTAGCTGGATGTTGCATCCGAAACTTCACGCCTGCTAAATATAGCTTTTTCTTAATGTCAATATATTCTTTCTGCTTTTCACGGATGGCAGGTGTCTGATCCTGGAAAAGCCAGATTGCAGCTCCATTCCAATGCAGGTTTTTAAGGGCTTTCGCTCTCATAAGAACGTGGGTCTTCTCCCTAAAATTCAGGAATCGCATTATAATAACCCTGGGTCGAGCCCCTGGGGGGGGGATATCTCTCAGAGATCGGTGTGCCCTCTCAATGTTATACGCCTCTCCGTAAGGTGTAGGGCCCAAAATCTTTAAAAGCAGCCCCTGGATGAAGGCAATACAATCCGAACCTTCAGACCACTCTGATAAACCTGCCAAAATCAAGTTATTCCTTCTGCTACGAGATTCTTGGTCATCTACTCTCTCCTCAAGTTTCTTCACCTGTCTCCTTAAAGCCACAAGCTCCTGTTCATGTGCAGACATTTTCCTGTCTTGCGAAGGGGCTCTAGCTTCAAGATCTCCTACTCTCTGTGCCAGAGCGTTAAGAGTAGGTTTGATTGTAGCAAAGTCGGCTACCAACCCCCAAAGGAGCGATTTAATTTCCATTACATCATCCGGGGGAATCTGGCCTTTCTCCTCCGCACCCAAACATGCCTCCTGGTCTTCTGGCACTGGTGAGGGGGGCTTCGGGCGCTTGGAAGGCGGGCGCCTGCAAGGCCGGAGAGTTCGGGGCTCGGACTCCATAATCAGTGCTGCACTGCAGGGAAGTTCACTCGCCTACCAAAACAGATTACCGGACCTGAACACCATGCTTTCCAGTACGCTGCCACCATCAGCTGCTGCTTAATAACAGCTGTCAGCCCGCTTACTTAATCGGAGACTTTGATTACTTTTTGAGGCTGAGTCAACCGGGAGTAGCGCCAGCACGCCTCTTCACCGAACTAGCACATCACGTGATCCTCTACCTGGACTTTAGTAAGGCCTTCAACTCTGTTCCACACAGAAGGCTGGTAAAGAAGCTGAACCACATAGGGGTGGGTAAGGAGGTGATCCAGTGGGTGAGCAACTGGCTGAGAGGAAGAACACAAAGGGTGCAAGTAAATGGCGCAGTATCTGCTGAAAGGGCAGTAACTAGCAGAGTACCACAGGGGTTGGTGCTGGGGCATCTACTCTTCAATGTTTTCATATCCGACATCACAAATGGGCTGGAGGGAAAGGTGTGTCTATTTGCAGACCACACCAAGATATACAACAGAATGGACTCCCCTGAAGGAGTAAGGAGTATAAATTCAGACCTAAAAAAACTGGAGGAGTGGTCAGAGGCTTGACAGTTGAAATTCAATGCCAAAAAGTGTAGTCATGAACGTAGGCAGGGGCAATCTCATGGAGGATTACTCCTGGGAGGGAGGGAGGAGCTAGCTTCCACCAGCCAGGAATGTGATCTAGGGGTCATAATCTCAGAAGACTTTAAGGTAGAGAAATAGTGCGAAAAGACAGCGCTAAAAGACAGTGGCATGCTGGGTTACACTGGGAGGGGAATCATAAGTCACAGGAGGGAGGCAGTACTGCCACTCTACGGGTCACTGGTGTGCCCCCACATGGAGTACTGCATATGGTACTGGAGACCACACATCAAAAGGGACATGGACAGAATGGAGACAGTGCAAAGGAGGGCAACAAGGATGATTCCAGGGCTGTACCAGATAGCATACAAGGATAGGCTGAGGGAACTCAGCATGTACTCCCTGGAACAAAGGAGGGAGAGGGTGGACATGAGTGAAATCTTTTAGTATATTAGTGGTATAAATAAGATTGGGGTTCAGGAGTTGTTTCAGGCGAAGGAGAGTGGCAGAACTAGAGGGTATAATATTAGGCTGAAGGGTGGAAGGTTCAAGTGCAATGCTAGAAAGTTCTTCTTTATCAACAGCATGGTCGACCCATGGAATAAGCCTGCCCCAGGAGGTGGTGGGGGCCAAGACAGTAAGAGAGAGATCAAGAACACATGGAATAGACAGAAGGGTATCATTTTACAGAAAGGCTAAGGGTGGGAGGTAGCATCCTAATAATGTTTTGGGGCAGACTAAATGGATTTTGTGGTCCCCTTCTGCCATCACTTTCTATGTTTCTATTTTTCTAGGGTCGTCCAGGTCACTAAGCTGTTTGGTTCTGAAGGAACTGATTTTTGCTGACCTTACTGCAGATTTATATTTATTTCTTGGTTGCCTATATTCCTATAATAAGAAAGGATCCTGAGATCATGTTTAATCCCTAATTTTTGTAAGTTTTAAGAGACTGAAGGTAACCCATTTCTTTTTAAGAGCATTTATTCCCATTTTCCTATTTTTTTTTTTTTTATTAAACTCTAGGATTACAAATACCTTTGAGCAGGAACTGCTCATTTACAAAGGTTCCACGTCAAAGGATGACATACAAAGGTCAACAATGGTTACTGTCTTAAAACACAAAAATGTCTAAGCATTTATTATATAGCCAAAATGGAGAGACAACATAAGCCAGTTTCAGGCAAGTTTCAGGGTGAACAGTATATAGTTAGTATAGGGTAGGAGGAGTCAGGAAAAGTAGGCAGGCTAAAGGACCATTGTCAGCGGATAGAGGTGGGTGGCAAAGTGCGAGGTGGATGGACTGGAGGGCCCCGTGATCTGAAAGTGCCATCAGAGAGGGGGGGGTGGGTGAGGCAGTGTGGTGTGGGGGGTAAGGGGTGAGAGAGGGGAAACTGGTGCCGAAAAGTGGAGCTCTAAGGAAGGTTACAGTTCACCTTCGATTAGGGTAAAATGAGGAGGCAGTTACTAGGAAAGGCAATCACACTGAGTGGTAGAGGCGAGGAATAGCTCGGAGTTACCTTAAAGTGACCATGTATCGCAGTTGTAAGTGTTTCTTTGTTAAGGGTATTGTACCACTGAGGAGCCCTGTATGTGAATGACCTCTGACCCATTGTGGTCTGGCATCTGGGGACCTGGAAGGTTGATATAGGGCACTGCATGTAGCTGGGTACTGCTGTTGGAGAAGAACTTTGCCACTCCTGATGGCATGAGCCCAGGAGAACTTTTGGTTAACAAGCAGGTCTGGTATTGTATTCTACGAAGGAGTGGTAGCCATCCGGCCTTACGTACAGGTCACAGGTGTGTGTTAGGTAGGCGGCACATGTTAGAAGCCTACAGGCCTTGTTGAGTGTCACTGATGTCCTCTGGAGGGCAGTAGGGGAAGCAGAGCTATAGATGACTAGACCATAGTTGACGATGGAGGTGATGGAACTATAGATGGCCAGTCTAAGGGCATCAGTGGTCCTGCAGTGTTTGTGCTTGTGGAGCAGGCCGATCCATATGTTGGCGGCCTTAGCTACATTACCAATGTGCCATGTGTAAGAAAGGGAACTGTCCAAGGTTATGCCAAGAAATTTAAACTCAGGAACATGTTCAAGTGAAGTCCCCACATGGTTCTTGATGGTGAGGGACAGAGGTTTATACTTGCTGCGTTCGTTGCAGAATGTCATGACCTTAGTTTTGCTGTAGTTCAGGATGAGTTTATGTGAGCCAAACCACTCTTCAACATGCCTGAAATCACACTGCAACTGACTCTCAAGTTGTTTAGAGTCTTGGTTGCAAGTAAACAGTACTGCATCGACCGCATAGAGTAATATTCTCTGTTGGCAGATGCTAGGGAGACTGTTCAGGAAGAGAGAAAAGAGAAATGTCCCCAGCATAGACCCCTGCGGGACACCTGAGAGGACTGTTTTTTCATCAGAGGTGATGCCAGCAATCCTAACACATTGGACCCTTCCCCCAAGGTAGCTAGCAAACCAGAGCAGTGCATCTTTGGAAAGCCCGAGAGTGGTCAGTTACTTGAGTAGAAGTGGGTGGTTAACAGTATCAAAGGCCTTTGTCAGGTCAATGAATACTGGCCCCCCACAGATTCCTTGGTTGAGGGTGTCATGGATGAATCCGGTAAATTGCAACAGTGCCGTGGTGGTACTATGCCCTTTTCAGAAGCCATGCTGTTCTGGGCACTGGATTTCATATTTGTCCAGGAACTCAACAAGCTGGTCTGAGACTATTCGCTCCAGAGCTTTAGATGGCGGGGGTGATGGGCCTGTAGTTGGTGTGCAGTGACTTCTCTCCACTTTTGTGTACAGGTGTGATAGTCGCCTGTTTCCAGAGTGATGGAATTGACCTAATCTTAGGAAGGTTGAAGATCTTTGTCAGGGGTTCAACGATTTCATCTAGGACTAGTACATGCAACTTCAGGTCGGTGAGTCACCACTATAGCCAGTTTTGCAGATGGTCTTGCATATATAGGTTCGGCTAAGTGCATTGGGATCTCTTTTGAAAAGAACTGTAGAGCTGTGTGTACTTGGGTTGCAGTGTCAAAGGAGGAATTGGTGGAGGGGGCATTGAAAAAAATCAGGTGGAAGGACACTGCCAGGGTTGTAGAATGCATTGTTGAATGTATTGAAGACGGTACCTAGGTCTAGCGTAGGTGTTCCATCAATGTTGAGCATGATGGGTGGTGCATTAGTATCCTTGCCTGTGAAGTTCTTCAAGTTATTCCAAAATTTTTTTCCCATCACCCCAGGAGTTGGAGAGTGCCTCCCTAAAATATTTGCTTATGTTTGGGTATAACTCTACTGTACATTTCATTGCTGAGATGACAAAATTATTCCATGGCAACATCAGTATTTGAGATGACTTCTAAGAAAGACCAATCAACCATTTCAAATGAAGCTCTGGGAGCTTAATGTTTAGTGACTTACAATTTCTAGACTATTGTAGATACAAACCAATGGACTATTCATTCTTTCAGCTGTCCATTCACAATAGATCAAGCAGTGGTCACTCAGGGAATCAGACCATAAACTAGGGGTAACTACCTTAGTAGGGTGAATGACCACTATCCAATCCAAAGTGGTGCCTGCTCCAAACTTATAATTAAGCCGGGTAACCTCTGAGATCAACTGCAGAACTCCATGTTCTAAGAACAAATCCCTAACTCAAGGTGCAGATTCGTGACACCAAATAATGTTAAAATCACCAACTAAGCTGGTCGGTGGCACTAAGGGTTGAGGCGCTGGACACCACACCTCCACGCCTGGCGACCTGGGTTTGGGAATGAGCCCAGGTTGCTGGGGTCATCAGGAGGGAGAGGACTGAGCATCCAGAGGACAGCTCTCCTCTCCCGGGAGGGACAGGGGTCCCTGTTCAGCGCTTGGCTGCTCTCTGGCGGAAGCCGGAGACACAGCAAGTGCTGAGGAGTAGAAGAAGGAAGCGGGAGAGGCAGATGTTGGAATCAATGTCTCGACATCAGGGCGCCAGCCACTTCCCAAAACAGGGAAATGCCTCTCAGCTCTGGCGGAGACGGACCACCGTAGCTTGCCCCGTTGGCCGCTCTCCTGGCACCTCCTCCGACACTACTGCATTGTTGGAGTGTTGACCACTGCCTACCAAACCAAGGCTACATGGGTGATTTGAGGACTGACTAGGGTAGGAGCGGACCAGGGGATGACTCCTTGGTGCTTGAGGAGACCAGAGCCGAGGGGAGAAGGAGGAATAAAATAAGAAAATAACAACAACAACAAAAAAATCACCAACTAAAATCCATTCTCTGTTAATGAGAAGAATTTATTTAAACACGGCAACAATTTCAAGACCTACTTTATTCTTGTGTCTGGAAATCAGAAGCTACATAAATCAAAGTTCCATCTCCATTCTTTCCCCCTATCATGCCTGAAAACAGAATAGTCCTTCAGTGCTATTTCATTCTTTCAAATGTATTACTTCTCCACATCTCCAAAAGTGCTACAATATAAAAATTATTGGATTCTACCCAGGCCTGAAAGAGGTCCCATTTGGCAAGGAGACTATATATTTAAATGAACAATTTTCAAAGAAGGTTGTGATTTACTTATGACACGATTAATTTCAATAAGGAGGGATGAATTCCCCAAATTCACAGGGCCAGAGTGAGGAAGAACAGATCCCGAAATAAATAATAATAAAACAAGTAACCTTCTGACTCTCATTTTGTAAAAGAAATCCCACTCACTTTTTGCCTTCCAAATAGTGATAAAATAACCCTTGATTCTTTGTTTAAAGTTACAGAAATTGTTTTAACCAATGTGAACAGTAACTAGCGTCTTCATAAAGAAAAAATCAAGCCAGTCATTAAGCATTAGGGGTATGTATAATAAAAACACATGTGTATATATATTACACCCCCTCCAGATTGGGACATACATATTTTTTTAAGTCTTCACACCCTTCCCTATTTGCCCACAGAGATCTCTGTGTGCAGTGTGACCAAAGCCTTCAGTCTCCTACTGGGCAATGCATTTTGTTCAGAGGTATTGTTTCAATCTGCCCTGAACAATCCCCTGGTTATGGGACTTTGGCATCAAGAATGCCAAATCACTCAATCACTTGCTGCAATGATTAGTGAAGAAGGGGACCCACTGCAGGCAATATACATTCTTCCAACTGGAGGCCTGCTGACTGGCTGAACTTCACCCCCTGGGATGACTCTTTCAGTCACATACCACTGTGTGGTCATGTGAGGAAAAATCTGATGGCTCAGAATGTCACCTTTCATCCTCACTGTTGCGGTTGTGGTGCTCCAAGACCCAGAATCTCTAGAATGACAAGCTAGCTGTCCCACTTTGAGGATTAGCCCATTAGTCTTAGCCAATGACACAGCAGCTTTTAAAATGGTGCTGCCATCACAAATACCCTGTTCTGCACTCCAAACACAGCAGCTGAAATTAGAAACCCTTACATATCCTTAAAAAGCTAATGTAAAAGTTATACCTATTAAATTGCGTTAAAGCTGGTACACATGATTGGTTTTACTGTGACAGCCATATCTATCCCCACTAGTAAAGGTAAAACTTTCCTAATACACTTGTGGCATTGCTTTTCGTTAGTTATGGATCTTATCCTCACATGAAGAATGCAACACTTTATGTTATCTTCTCTGGTAGGTTGGAGTCAGAGTACATCTGACAGCTTTCTACCACTCAGGGACTTGGGGTTAATATAACTTAGTATACAAACTCAGGAGTATGTTATTCAGTTTGTGAAATGGTTTTGTTATATTAAACATGATTAGATTTCACAGTCTGATTTCTTCATGAGGAGGGAAATAAAGCATGTTATCCCACCCCACGTAGCAGGATTTGACCAATCACCACCTTTGTTATTGTCTCATCATGATGTGGAGCCTTTGTAAAGGAGTCTCCGACTCAAAGGGTTGTAATTCTGATTACTCTAATAAATAAACAAAAGAAACATAATATGCCAGTAAGGCGGGAGTGAATACGGGGTGGAGAATAGAGGGGGAAGGAAAGGAAAAGACAGGGAGGGATGGAGAGGATGACAGAATACAGAATACAAAGTGGGGTGAGGAGTAAGGTATAGCATTTATCTCACCAGGGAACCAGATAAATAACTCATGGGTATCATGGCCTGTACTAATCTGTATTAGGTTTGGCTTGTTGTAAAGATAATAAACCCTGTAACTCACTCCCACTGAAGTGGTTTGACTGTAGCTGAATGTAGCTGTAGTAGTAGGTCCTGAAAGGAATGACAAGGTTAATTGCATTCTGGATTAATTTTATGAAGAGGCACGCAGAACTTTTTAGGTAAAGGTATGTAACTTTACCAAAGTGAAAATGGCTGCACAGAAACGAAGACTATCACTGTTATGGTAGTCAACAGCAATGTGTCAGGATAACTGAGGAGCCTACGAGGAGTCCAGCTATGTTTGTTTCAGAAACTTGAAGGATTTCTTGGATAATGTAAACAGGAGACACTTGGTTAATGTAACAACGGAAGGAGAAAATTAAATGTTTCCCAATTAAACTGTTCCCTGTGGAGGAAATGTTGTATGAGTCCTGATTAAGATGTCTACCAATTTCCTTTTTCGCTGCTTCTTTTAAGCAGTGTTTTCTGATGTAAGGGCAGGATGCTGAAGATAAAATACATCTCTGTTATTTAAGGCTGTGTAGTTGCTCTTTTTGACTGTTTGTAATTTATTTATTTAAAATTTGTTAACCGGAAAGGCACGCTGAGCCAAGGCTCATTTCCAGGTGCCACCAGGGTGTACAAACACAGACGGGGGTACAAGCAGTAGCATTTACAATTAATTACCTTATGAATAAAATTACAAATACAGTACAATGCAATGCAATAACTCTACTGAGTACAATCAAGACAGAGTGAATTACAGTGATAAGGCAAAAACATACAGTAGTGAGTACAGGAGCAATAAAATTAAAAAGATAAATAAAATACTATGCAAGACATACCCCTGAACTGTACTAAGGAAACAAATGTTCAGTCCAAACTGTGTACCAGAACAATAGAGTTAAACGAGTTTGGTCTGAAATGTGTACCGGTACAGAAGTGCAGAATGAGAGGCGAAGGTGTCTCGGCCGAAAGTCAAGAAAGTGTAATCACAGAATAAACAAAGAAAGATGAGCTGGGGAGAGAGAGAGAGAGAGAGAGAGAAGGAACAGAGGGAGATAAAGAACCCTGAGGACGCCCTCAGGGGCTAGAGCAGCAGGGGAAAGGGGAGGAAGCATGGAGGGAACAGGAGGGCACTTGCAGGAGGAAGGGTATGAAGCAGAGATTTGAGGGCAGAGAGGGAGGGGGCAAGGTGGATGGTCCAAGGGACTTAATTCCAGAGGTAAGAGAGGCAATAGGAGAAAGGCACTTGGCCTGAGCAAGTGCAAGGGAAAGGAAGGGAGAATGTTTGGGTGCCCCTAGAATGTAGGGAGTACTCGGAAGAGGTGACAGGAGAAAGGCGAGAACTGAGATAATGTAAGAGGGAACAGACCCGAACCAGAATCTACCAATGAAGGTGAGGTTATGCATCTGTCACTTTGTGGGAAGGGGCAGAAGAGAGAGAGGAGTAAAGGGTGCAGTGGTGAGTGAGAGGAGAGAGGAGCTAGCAAAGCGGCAAAAGGAGTTTAGCAGGGTGTCCAGTCTGGCGAGAGAGGTTGCCAGAGCCGAGCAGTAGACAATGCCAGTGTAGTCAAATATAGGGAGAATAGTTTTCATGACTAGGTCATGCCAAGTTGACAGAGGGAAGCAGTCTTTGTGCCGGTAGAGGGTGCAGAGTTTGGGTCAGAGCAAGATTAAATGGTGGGAGGCCCATACTAATACCTGTATTTGTCTATCTGCGGATGACAGTTCTTAAGATGCTAGGCTTATGCTTGGATTGTGGATTGAAATGCACATATCAAGATGAAGATGATTATGAAAGAAAAAAAACTAAATCAGTCTGCTTCATAACTTGTATAGAGCCTGCCCATCCCACTAAACAAAAAAGCAGTTTCTTTAACTTTTCCGTCATAGATTATAGAGACATTGTCAATTAAACTCCCTAGTAAACAAAACAGGGAAAAAAAATGAATAAATTAGGTAACATAGCTTTATTTGGTAATGCTTCTTGAGGACTCTTTATATCATGAAATATTTAGATGGCTGAATTGGATACACTTGTCTGCTACACTGCTTATTAGGTTTCACAGACACCACATTTAAGAGAATACTAGAGGGGGCATGATTCACATGAGTGATTTTGGGTTTATTAGAGTCTGCCATACTGGAGTGTGCAGAAAAAGGAGTCGAGCTATTTCCCCCTGCAGCACAGTGTTTTATATTAGATTTTCATGACAGACACAATAAGACTCATATCTAAGACCCTTCACACATTCCAAAAGGAAATTGTTTCTTTTCTCACTTGATCCTCAAGTTAGAAACCTCCAGATTCCCAGACTCTGCCTGCCCTGGTCTTGAGGAGTGGCATGTCTGCTAATGGAACGGCAATGCAGTCTGATGATGAAGAAACAATTTCAGCCAATGGGCTGGTGACAGCACTAATGGAGAGGTCTTCTCTAGGCTGCTGTCTGGAAATCTCAGCCACTAATGGAGTGGCTATCATAACTGCTAATGGAGTGGCCATCTGAGCCACTGACAGAACAGGGCAGTCTTAACTGCATGAAGCAGCAGTCTTGCTTTGCTGTCTCTAACAGCTGCTCAATTAAGAAACAGAGCACTCTTTAGAGAACTACACAGAGACTTTCCTGTGACATGTAGTCCCAAACTCTAAAGACACTAATCTGCAGTGTATTGCGCGCAGCCTCTAACCACCATGCCCTGATAGCATCCTCATTGGCCAAGCCATCGTCCCTGGTTATAGAAGGAACCTGAGCCCAGTGTGAGCCACACCCTGAATAGTGCCAGGGCTCAAAGGAAGGACTGTAAAGTATCATCAAAGGCTTTGATGCTGCCATAGCAGTTAAAAGGCAGAGTGCTGTGAAGAGCTGAGTTGTAAGACAGACTGTTCAGGCAGGGCTGCGGGTATCAAACCCCCATCCACGACCATCCCATTCTATAGGGTAATTCTCCTGGACTGTCCCCATTTCTTTTTAATAACCCTTCTATCCCAGCTGCCATCTCTCAAGGACATGAGAGGATCGGGGCAATTACCATAGGGGTTCAGAAGGGTCAGAGGCACAGAGATCTAATGAAGAAGAGCAATGGTGTTGGTTATGGGGTAACTGTTCTCTTTGTCACCAAAATGGTTGTTGAGTTTAGTAATGTTAATAATTTTAGTAACTAAACAAAGAGTAATCTGAGCATGGAGATCTAATATAAAAGATATATAGAAGGATATAATTTCTTACAGTATGTTTCAATATTGAATAATACAAATTAAGTGATACAGCCTGTTTATTTAATAAACTCAGTGGGTGTTTCTGAGTTTCACAGTGCTGATTAAGACCATATTTAGAACTGTGTGATGTAGTGTACGCCCTTGTTCAGCTCTTCCACTGCTGTCACAAATGCATCCATGTTCTGTGATAGAACTCTGAAGTTAAAGAGGGATATAAACTACATTATACAGTTCTAAAATGGTACTCATCACCAGTGTGCAAATTAACATCACCCTCTGAGTTTATTAAAAGGCCCGTAAAGATGGAACAATAACAAAATTGGAATCCATATTTAAAAAACAGCTTCTACAGGAAAATGTAACTTATTAAGTTCAGCACAATTCTCCTTGTTAAATAATAGTCTAAGTTGATTATTACACGTTTTACTGAAGAACTCCTGTGCCAGTACAAGTGATGGAAACATCAATATTCGTGCATATTGTTTGTACAAAACTGATACCTCTTGCATTGGATACAAGCAGAGAGTAGGTTATCCCAAGATTCTTTGAGGTCTTGCATCTGTTTCTGAATGGCAGGTTCACCTTCTGGAGAGGTGTTCCTCAAAACTGATTCCCCCTCGCACCAAAGTCATTTTCACCTGGATTTCTTTTTCCTGCCTTACCAGCAGCAGTGACTGCAAAAACAAAAAACAGACAGACAAAAAAAATTATTCTATTTACCTGAATGCAATCACAAAGAAATACAACTTTTCTCACTCCACATTTGCCCTCCCGCCCTGCTAGGTTAGTCTGGTAGTATAATAACAGTGCTAGTGTGTGTTCGTCTTGCACATTTATGGCTCACCAGGAGGTGTTCCTCATGCAACTAGTCAGCAAACCCACTTGTGATGAGGCAATACTGGACCTGGTACTCACTAACAGGACTAGTGTTGCAGATGTCAAGGTCGGATGCCATCTGGGGACCAGTAATCATCATACAGTATGCTTCAGTTTAATGATGGCTGCAGAACTGAACCACACAAGGGTGAATCATAGAATCATAGAAGTTTGTTAGCAGAAAATGACCCCACTGGCCCAACTAGTCTGCCCTTGTTCCCACCAAATAGGTAGCCCTGATGCTAGCACCCTACACAAAACACACCACTTATGGGTCCTCCCCCTCCCCATGTAGATTTACAACCCCTTTTTCACGTCAGGGTATCTATCCCTCCCTCTCTTGTTTAAACCCATGTAGTTATCCCATGCCCTCTTGAATGTCCCCACTGTTGATACCTCAAACACCCTCTCCGGTAGCCCATTTCAGGGGCACACAACCCTATCAGTGAAGTAGTGCTTTCTCTTATTACTCTGAATTGCTGAATTGACCACACCCAGTTTCAAGCTGTGTCCATAGTTCTTGGATTGTTTTCATCTTGAATATACTCCTTCCCTCACCTTGTTAATTCCTTCAGGTATTTAAAAGTTTCAGTCATATCCCCGGTTTCCAGTGGATATAGTACCAGCTCCTCCATCCTCTCCTCATATGTCCTCTGATGCATAACATGCACCATTTTGGTCACCCTCCTTTGGACTCTCTCCATCCTGTCAGTATCAGTCTGTAGGTGAGATCTCCAGAACTGTACCCATATTCTAAGTGGAGATGGACCATTGACTTGTATAGGGGCATTATCACTTCCCTTCTCCTGCTAGTGATACCGCTCCCTATGCATGTCAGCATACCACTTGCCTTTCCAACCACTTTGTTGCGCTGGTTTTCCATCTTAAAGGGAAACATTCATAGCCATGGGCCCCACCTCGTGTGAAGTAAGTTGCATTAGTAAATGCATAAATTATATAAAATATCCCACTTACTGCTGATTATTTAATTTTAATACATATCTGGTTGATCCTGCACCTCTCCACCAGCATTTTCAGTATCACCTCCCTCCCGTCACGCACACAAGCACCCGCAGCTGTCCCCAGGATAGCGTGGCAGGCAGGGAGCAACCAGGTGTCTCCATATGCTGGCTATATTGTTTGATTTTAAACAGCTCTGGTTTGGAGCCAGTGTACTGCCACAACATATGGAGACCAGTTACAGACGCTAGCATACCTGTTAGTCTGTAACTGGCCTCAGAATTACAAGTACACCTATAGACTCCAAACCAGAGCTATTTGAAGTTACCACAATACAGACTGGAGCATGCTGGGACATGGAAATTTCCCTTTAAGGCTGTCCAAAATAATAATCCCCAGATCCCTCTCCTGCTCTGGTACCACAACATCCTCTTCTCCGAATGTGTTTTCGGCCCTTGGGTTTTTATGCCCTATGTGCATTATTTTACACTCCTGGATTTCAGGAAGACAGATTTTATTAAGACGGGTAAATGGGAGGATGAGCTGGGTGGAGTGGCGAAACACTGGGAGAAGCTAAAAGGGGGCATAGTGAAGGCAGCAAACCTCTGTATCACACAAGTGGGTAAAAGTAAGAGGGAAAAGAGACCACTATGGTTCTCAAAAGAGGTTATTGAAAAGGTTAAGGCTAAAAGGGTAGCATTCAGAAGATATAAGGAGATGCAGAGGGAGGAGGATAGGCAGGTGTATCAGGAGAAACAGAGTAAAGCAGGGAAAGCAGTAAGGAGAGCTAAGGCAACCAAACAGAGAATAGCCCAAGCAGTAACAAAAGGAAACAAGATATTTTTTAGGTATGCAAGTGAAGAAGAAGACCAAGGAAGGGATTATAAGGTTAAAAAGGGATGGTGGGGACTGTGCAAAGGGGGACCAGGAAAAGGCAGACATTTT
Organism: Neoceratodus forsteri; assembly: GCA_016271365.2. NCBI lineage: Eukaryota > Metazoa > Chordata > Ceratodontiformes > Ceratodontidae > Neoceratodus > Neoceratodus forsteri. The sequence goes on from CM057450.1 coordinate 1,073,725,496, forward strand.
CAGTTTTCACAGGGGAAGGAGAATGGGATAGGCCACAAAAGAGTAACAGGGGCTTTGAAGGGAGGAAGGTGGGCACTAGTCCTTTTTCAGAGGAAAGAGTTCTAAAGGAACTCACTAATCTGAAAGGTGACAAACCGATGGAACCAGACAGGGCACATCCTTAGGTATTGAGGAGCTCAGGGAGGTACTGCCTGCACTTCAGACAGTTCTATTTAACAGCTCATAGGAAACAGGAGTAGTCCCAGAGAACTGGAGGAGGGCAGACATAGTCCCACTTCACTAAAGTGGTAGCAGGGAGGAAGCTGGCAGTTATAAGCCAGTCAGCTTGACATCGGTGTTGGGAAAGTTAATGGAATCACTACTGAAGGAGAGGATAGTGGAATATCTTGAATCTAATGAGTTACACGATCTAAGACAACATGGATTCATGGGTGGAAGGTCATGCCAAATGAATATGATACAAATTCTTTGATTGGGTGACCAAGGAATTAGATCAGGGTAGAGCGGTGGATGTGGCCTACCTAGATGTCAGTAAGGCATACAACACTGCTCCATACAACAGACTATTAAGCAAGCTGTGTAGCTTGAGTGACTCAAAGGTGGTAAACTGGGTCAGAAATTGGTTAGGGAATCGGCAACAAGGGTGGTGGTAAACAGAGTTCACTTGAGGAGGGAGGGTTATCAGCAGGGTGCCTCAGCGATCAGTGCTGGGACCAGCCCTTGTTTAATGTCTCTATTGGAGACATTGCAGAGGGTTGGAGGAAGGTACACCTGGATGATACCAAAATTTGCAATAGGGTGGACACTCTGGGGCGGGCTGGAAAAGGATGAGCAGAGACCAGAGAAACTTGAGGAGTGGTCAAAGATAGGGCTTTCAATGCAAAAAGTGTAAACTAATGTACTTGGGGCACAGGGCAGAGTACAAAATGGGGAGTGTTACTGAGCGACCACCATGCAGGAAGAGACCTGGGGGTAATCATCTCTAATGACCTAAAGGTGGCCAGGCAGTGTGACAAGGCAGTTGGGAGAGCTAGTGGGATGTTGGGATGCTGGGGTAAATAGGGGGAGGTATCACTAGCAGAAGGAGGGAAGTGGTGCTGCCACTGTTAAGATCACTGGTAAGATGTCACCTACAATATTTTGTATAGTTCTGGAGACCACATCTCCGGAAGGACATAGACACACTGCAAGTGGTCCAGAGGAAGGCAACTAAATTGGTGCAGGGTCTGCATCAAAAGCCCTATGGGAAGAGACTAAAGAACTCAACATGTACACTCTGCAAGAGAGGAGTGAGATGAGGAAATGACACAGACATTTAAATACCTCACGGGGGTAAGTAAAGTACAGGAGGAAGGGATTTTTCAGAGAAAAAAGTGCTCAAGCACAAGGGGACATGCTATGAAGCTGGAGGGGGTAGATTCAGGAGAGAGGTGAGGAAGTACTTCTTCACTGAAAGAGTGATAGATTCCTGAAACAGCCTGTCAGCCGATGTGGTGGGGTGAAAAAAAGAGGTGGGGTTCAGGAATGTGTGGGATAGGCATATAAGGGAATCTTACTGGAAAGGAATGGGGAGAGAGAAAGAGCCGAAGTTCAAGTAGGGTCTGTGGTGATACTGTAGGTAGGGAAAAATGGACAGAATGGGTGGGACAAGCGATCTTTATCTGACAACAAATTCAATATTTCTATGGTAACAGTCTGTCACTTCCTGTAAACAACCAGTTACAGTCTTATCTGTCACAGTAATACAACATACATCCTGGAAGAGAAAAAAAATACCCGGGGGGTGGTGGATATATCAAAGAGACTTTAATTAATATTAAAATACTGTAGCAGTACTCGATAAAACTAAGTAGTGTAGAAAAAAATAAACATAAGGATGTACAATATTCTCTCCATTTAATTTCATTTCTAAACTGAGATACACATTTCTCAAAACTCTTGAATACTTGCCAGACTTATTATGATAGTTCCACTGCACAGGATTGCAAAGTTCAGAACGTCACTTTCTATTTCTCATTTTAAGGCACTGATTTTTTGCCTACTGTACAAGCACTGTGATTGTTATAGGTAAATTATTCTTAATGTTACATGCCACATGTTGATATATTTATTATATATAATATTATGTAAGATTTTGTGTGTGCATGTATAACTGTTAAATGTTTCTTGGTCAAAATTATAAAGAAGGGTCTCCTCCAAGTTGCTCACCAGTCAACTTGACACTCAAGAATCTAACCAGGATTGGCTGGTGCTGCACTGTTGGTCATCGGACGCACATGCTAGCACCACTTCAACATATCCACATTATGGATACAGTGCGCACTACTGAAGGGCAGCCTCAAGGGAGCATACTGTTATGATCTTCTGGGAGATGCTATCGTTATTGTTTTTTTTTTTTTTTGTCGACTTTATTTCTGCACCTGCTGACTCTGGAACTCTCTCAAGCAACCCCTACTCACCGACCACTCTACCACTCACCTGGTTCCTTGTCTCCTCAGAGAGTAGCTACCCTTCACCAACTTCCGACCGGGAGACCCCCCCCCCCAGCTCTAAGCCCCCTGAGGCAGGGCCACCACCACACCTGGCACTCTATCTATAATCCCGTGCCAGCCGAGGTGATGGAAGGAAGAAAGGGCAGAGAGGCAAGGTCCGGTATTAGCGTGTGGCAGTTCAGCAATGAGGGGAGCTGTCGCCTATCCAGGCACAGGGGGTTTTCTCTGGAGTTTTCCCCAGGAGTGCGAGCGTGCAATGACATCTGCATGGATGGCCCGTAGACATCTGCTGCGCTCCTCCCCTTTGCTGCTCCACACTAGCCATATCTCCGGTCACCACCAGGGATCCCCACTGTAACAGAGAAGCCCAGGATCCCTCCCAGGGAGAGGAGAGCAGTCCTTTTTTTTTAAATTCAATATACTTTATTCAAGCTTAGTACATGACATGGATATTGTATGGCAATTGAGTTAACAATCAGGAAGCATAACATAACAGTGATGCCGTGGGGTTACATCAGCTCAAATATAAAGGATAATGTATGGTCCTCTATCGTTAACTGGTCAGTTAACAGTTGAGAAGTTGCAAGAGTGACCATGTAAACCTCAAGAGCGAAGCTCGAGAGGTTTATATCGCCATGGCAATCTTGAGACGGTTAAAATTGACCAGTTGCCGATAGAGGGACATACATTATTTTTTATAGTGTATGGTCCCACCTCAAAAGGCTGCTTACTTTTCCATAACTAGTCACCGCCGCGGCCCTTCAGTCCTTCCCTAACTGCTGCTGTTCGCGCGTCGGTTCCCCGTCGAAAAAAAAGTGCGCACATGCGCAGACCACTCAGTTTTGTTAACCTATCGATGTGACATAGGATTGATAGGTTAACAACATATCTACGTCACATCGATAGGTTAATAACCTTAGGAAATGATTTCCTAAGGTTAACAGCATTCTACCATACATTATATATCTTTTATTCTACTAAGCCCCTGCCGAGGAGAGCGGTCCTCCGGACTCAATCCTCTCCCTCCCTGCCAACCCCCGGTGCCCGAGCTCATTCCTGAACCCGGGTTGCCAGTGTGGCGTGAGGTGTGGCATCCAGCGCCTCAACCCTTAGTGCAACCAGGCTGATTTGCTATTATTATTGTTGTGAGGCACAAATTACAAAACAAATAACTACTCCAAAAATTTTCCTAAAGCTCAGGGATGGTAAATTCTGGGCTAATGTTAGCAGGCATTTCTTCTTCCAGGGGATGGTTAACCTATAGAACAGCCTGGCAGTGGAGAAAGTGGAACTGAAGACAATACAGGCCTCTAAGGTTCACCAGGACAAGTTTCTGCTTACCAAGGGAATCACTGGGTACCTTGGGTAGAAGAGTGGGCTGAGAATCCCAATAGACTGGTACAAGTTTGCACAGCATGCTTGTTGGTCCCCACTTATGAAGTGGTGAGGTGGGGAATGGACCTGATGGACATAAAGTCCCAGTTCCAACCTTATATTACTATGTTACTATGAATGTACTGAAAAATTCTACAGCAAATATTGTCGGAATTTCAGGAATATATAACTATCAAAAAAGATATTATGAAATGTGTCCTTGCAAGCAAATATTGCTGCTTTCAGAAAGACACTGCATCTAAAAATGAAGCATGCTTCAAACAGCATCAGTTTCAGTGCTTTTATCAAGCCCCTCATTGGTACTTGACTTGTTTTGGACACGAACAGTCCATATCTGGAATTTTTCTGTATTCTAGATTTGTAAGGGGAAGGAATCATAATTCATGGCTCAGAGGAATCGGCCACCAGATCCCTGCACCTTCCTGGTCCTGAAGTTTAAAAGTGCCACCACCACACTCTTATGTTTTGTGACATAGTATTTTGTAGAGCATGGGGGCACACTTCATTGATCTCAATGGGGGCAGGTTTAAGCTTACTTTTTTGTGTTTCAGAGGTCCACTGGGGTCAAATAAAAGCCACCACTCAACTAAATAAGGCCTTGTTAATTGAGCGGTGACTTTGATTTAGCCATAGTTTACCTCTGAAACATAAGAAAGTCATCTTAAACCCGCCTCCATTGATATAAATGGAGCACGCCCCCATACGCTGCAAACTACTATGTCACAAGATGTAAGGGTGTGGGGGTGGCACATTTACAATTTGGGATCAGGAAAGGAAGGGATCTGGTGGCGGCTTCTCCAAGCCACGAATTACGACTCCTTCCCCTTGTAAATCTAGACAACAGAAAAATTTGAAACGCGGACTGTTTGAGTCAAAAACAGATAATACACCAGTGGGGATCTTGGGGATTTTTTCATATTACTGCGATCGTTGCTCTTTAATGGTAAGGTGAAGTTTTTGGAAATCTCAATACCGTCAAGAGAAAAGTTGTGACTTGATAGGGCCCTAGATGTCCATTCAGCATTAGCAACTGAGACATACCAGATGATCCAAGCCACTGATTATTATTTTTTGTTAGAAAGACAGTTGTATAAGGTAATACTTCAAAGCCTTTCAGTAGATTTAAATGGAATGCCCATCTCCAAGCTGGGCATACAGGTCAGAAGGTCAGCTTCTTAGAGGAAACTGGGTAAGGGCTCTAGGACCCCACCCATGTACTGTACTTCTTTAGAAAGTATGGTATCTTTTTTTATCATGCGGCAACTCTGGATCACATTCCGAGGCTGGATTGCTGCTGTGGGATAGCAGGAGGAGCATGGCTTATCATATACCAATACACTTCTCCTCCCCATCCAGCGGAGGGATGAGTGGGTTCCTCCACTGCAGCACTGCGCTCTGATGTTCCAGGGGTATGGTGCTAGCAGAAGCATAACATGTTCAGAGGAAGTGGGTAGGCAGAAACTCAGGTTCAGTCTAGGAAAGAGAAGGAAAGGGACTAGGTGGGGAGAACAAACCAAAAAAAACCAGGAAGCCCCCCCCCAGCAGTTGGGTTTCTTGCAAATGTCATGTCCTATCAATTGCTTATTATGACTTTCATCCCCTCATTTGCCCCCCCCCACACATCCATCATGCCAGATCAACTGGCTTCCATTTGAGCGGAGGGACATAGGTTATGTTGCACAGTATTCAGGAACTAGTGAGTAAATCAACCAGGATAGGAGGGAACCACAGCGGTGTTACATGAGGTCCCTGCACCCTAATTGATACCCTCAGGGGTACACCGTAGACAGTTAATGTTTAGGCATAGGCTATACTAATACATAGGGCTAAGGGCATCTACCGTACAAGAGTAGATGTCAGGATATGAAGACATATATTGTAACTCACTTTGCTTGCTAATGCACACACATTATACCATGTATTTTCTGTCTATTTCTTACTTGTCAGATGCCAAGACACCTGTCCTTGAAGTAATTATAATGTGTAAGGCAACATTGCCATCTTTCGGTAATGGACACCACTTCACCTTGTTATGTAAGACTTTGTATAAGAATGTCTTTGTTCTAAAACTGATGACTTTACAGAATTATATAATGTTATCTTGGACCGTGGAGCCACCTCTAATTTAGCCAATAGGGCTCATCTCTGTAACTAGAAATGTTTCTACCTTTTAGTAACCATAGTAATTATCACAGGTATATAATGTTATGCACAGGCTTTACACCTGGAGACCCGAGAGATCCCAAGAGACTACAGAGAAACCTCGGGGTGTAGGGAGCGCTTAGCACTGGCTCCCGTTCGTATTGGTAAGAACTGCTTAGGGCAACTGTGATTTATCCCTTCTTGTAGTAATAAACTTGTTTATTACTCGAATGCAACTTGTCTGTGATTATTTGCATCCCCAATATTGCCAAGAACCTGAAAGTGAGGTTTAGACCTCTTACAGCAGGAAAAGATTATCCAGGTAATAAGATGTGCCATGACAGAAGGAGTGCAGTGGGTTCAGCTACAAGGAAGAAAATACAAAGAAAGAAATGCATTGGATCTGAGATGTTGACCATGCAGACAGCACCTTCATTTTCTGTCTTATTCAAATGACTGCACATCTAGCAGGTCCAGAGGTTAACATGCTATAGTACCTATTAAAGTGTAACTGCCATCTCCCCAGAAGAAAAGCAGTGGGACCTATAAGTCCCGATTTACAAAGTCACAAAGAAAGTTTTAAGTTTTAAACAACTTGCTCACCTGGAATATTTATTTTTATTTGGTTGATCCGGTGACCCCCCAACCCCACCTGCCATTACTCACAACTACGTCACCCAGAGTCCCCCTCCTGGCAAGCGCTATGATGACACGCCCAACAGGCTAAGCCATGGGAGACTCCTATGTTCCTTAATGCATACAGTGACTCTGAACTACTTATACAGTGCATAATCATGCTTATAGCACCGGTACTGATCAGTACGGTGCTATAACATGATCTCTAATGCTATAAGCATGATTATGCACTGTATAAGTAGTTCAGAGTTACTGTATGCATTAAGTCACATATATGCCCCTGCAGCTTAGCCCATCAGGCATGTCATCAGAGGGCTGGCGGGGACTCTGGTTGACATAGTTGCGAGTAATGGCGGTGAAGGTCAAGATCAACCAAATAAAAAATATATTTAGATGAGGTTTAAAAATTACACTTAATGCAAATCGGGCCTGTAGGTCTTGCGCTTTCTTTTGGGTAGATGGGAGTTCCTGTTTAAGCTGTCACAAATGTTCAACTGCTGTTACATCAAAATATTGAACAGGCTTCAAAGGCACAGAAACTGTTTGCTACATACCTCTAATTTTGTCATTCTACTGCTAAGAACATTTTTGTCAGCAGTGGGCCGGCAGTAAGACTCTAGCATATGGGTGGCATCTGTCACCCAATCTTGAAGCTCCTTCACTTCTTGGGAGAAATGTTGGTGCTCTGCAACAATCCTGTCCATTCTTGAGACCCTCTCCTAAGATCCATGAACAAAAAAAGATCAATTGCAACGTACATATTTTGTTTTTATTAATCCCATTCAACACTCCAGAATTCTCAGCACTATAGTAAACTCAGCACAGAGGTAAACCCAGAAGCAAAATGGAAAAATTTGCTACTTATTTTGTACAGTATGGTTCTGCCCAACAAGCAAGTTGTACCCACTCCAAAGCAAAGAACTGCAGCCCACATACTGTACAAGACTGTTTTAGGTTTCTTTGTTTCCTGTTTTAGTTAGCATTTTCTTCCAAAGCATTTTGTTTATTTATGCTCCCAACCACCTCCAAATAGTCATAGGCCCCTCCACTCACCCTTACACTGCTTACCAATAACTTGTTGCCTGTCTCCTACAGCAGGAGCCTTCACTCAGTCAGCAAAACCAATTTATCTGGGTTTGATGGTCTGGAGAGACCAATCCATCATCCAACCAAATGACCCAAATGTTCCCAAACGCCACCCTTCCACCCCAGAGTTAGTTGTTTCATGTGTGAACATGCAGTCGTTCTGGTTCTACGAACTGCATGGAGTATTCGCCGCGACCCGGGTTCGGGAGCGATCCCGGGTTGTCGGGGGTTGGCACGGGGAGGGGGGGATGGAGCTGGATTGAGCTGCCAGCAGGCAACTCTCCTCTCTGGGGGTGGTGATGTGGCACCCCTTGGCTAATGGCTGCCCCCTGGTGAAGGCCATGGAGCAGCCAGGCTCGAGGGTGCCAGGCGATAGGCCAATGGGGTGGATGGAAGGGGGCCATTACCGGGGCTGCAAGGTGCATGCACACGTCCAAGTGCATGCATCCTTCTCCTGGGGCCCTCGGGAAAAAGAAAACTGGGGAAAATCGCAGCGGGAGGATGAGGATCGACTCCCCGCAGGCTCTGCTCCTGGGCCGGGCGTAAGGTAAGCCCCAGTTATTCCGAGAGGTGGGGCTTGGGTAGTCGATCAGATGGGGGCTGTTGGCACAGGGAGCAAAAATAGATATATGATAAAAAAAAAAAATAACTGCAGCTATTTCATTTTATTCCTAGTAAAGTCTGTAAAGTATGGCGAGGTACTGTTACACGAAGAAGGCTAGAGGGTTACACCACAGCTTAGGGGAGGCATAACATAACATTCGCTAACTATTTTCTAGGGGATTGCCTAAGTACTGCATAAGATTCTTTATCCAATGTTTATCAATGAGGAATTTACACTGACTGTAGTTGATACCATACTATATCACACTATGCTACAATACAGAATTTACATGCAACTAATATGTTCCACAAAATTGCAACCCAGTATTTTGTAACAGTTTTAACACACTGACCTTATGTATCACTTTATTTGGTTCAAACTGATACAGGTTTATATGCAGAACATACATTTATTCTTTTTTAAAGTATCTGTTATATTGTTATTTACAAAAATATAAATCTCAGTTATCACTAAGCATAAACAACATGTACAGCAAATGCTGATGAACACTGGTTAATGATGAGATTCACTGACAATGGTAATTACTGCAAAACAATTACTCATGATTCCACTTGACAACCTATATCAATATGAAGATGAAAAGAAAGACATGAAAACCATTTTAAGATTTTGTGCAAACTCTGTACTTTCTCTGGCGACTATCAGCTACAGTACATATAAACTCTATAGTTGTTGTTGCATGGTGAGCATACCACAGTGCTGCATCACATACATGTAGTTACCTACACCTCCAACTCACTGAAGAGCTAAGATTTAGACAGGAAATTTCCTTGGCCACGCTTGAGTGTGGCCACACATGATCTCCTTTTTTTCAATTGACTCAGAGATAATCGACACCTCCGTGGAACCTGTTGATTGGTTGGAGCTCTGCGCCATCCAGCTCAGTGCTGTGCCCCTAATAAGCCATCTCTAACTGCTGAAGTTATTCAGTATCATGACAAGTGCGACCTGGATCCTTTGAGAGTTATATGTCTACTGGATGCTTCAAATGAGGTGGAGGTTGCCTTCTGCTTTGGGGGTTGCTGTGCTGCAGTGGTTGAGGCCTATAAATAAAAATTATGTACTTACTGTAATTCTTGATTTTCCAGAATGTCTTCATTCAGTCATATTTATGGGGTCTAAGCCAGAGGCACTAGAAACCAGTGGGAGCAAAGTCTTTGCAGCCTTGGAAGGGGCTGACATTGGTGCCGGTGCTGACCAGAAGGCAGATGTAGTGATGTCGTGCTCATGAGTTGGCCAGTAACCAGTGATGGCCCTGCCATTCCTCAGTTCTGTTTACCAGGAGAGAAAACAAGTGGGAGAGAAAAGAAAGAGGGCTATAGATTCCTATCCCAAAGGGATAGGAAAAGGATACAGGATATAAAATAATTAAGATAACAGAACACAATTACGAACTTAGAAGAACTAAGGGCTGGGCCTAAGTGGCATAGGGACAATTGCTGTAAAACCTACAGGCTAACTCAGCCACCTGGACAGGAAGATGGAGAGAGAGGCAGCAGCACTGGCATAGAGGTTTGATGAAGCAAGAGGCCCAGAAGACCCTGCTGCAGTTAGGAAGGCAAACTGCCAATTTAACCTATGTCATTGTGGCCGGCCTCATGGCGCTGAGGGTTGAGGTGCTGGATGCCACACCTAGTGCCATGCCGGCGACCTGGGTTCGGGAACGAGCCCAGGCCACCGGGGGTCGGCAGGAGAGGGAGAGGATCGAGCATCCGGAGGACTGCTTTTCTCTTTCAGGGAGGGTTCCGGGGTCAGCTCAGCATCGCAGTGGCCCCCGGTGGAGACTGGAGGCACTGCAATATGCAGGGCTTGCATGTAAAGGAAGACGTTGGCCAGCTGCCTTCCGGACATGGGTGGGAGCATCTGCGTCACAGGCTGGGTGGCACTGCACGTCCCACATCTGGGGCATAACCCAAGAAAATCTCCTTCCCTGATAGGCAACAGCTCCTCACAGTGCTGGTTGCCACACACCCATCACTGGGTCCTCTCTTCGTCCTTTGGTCTCTCGGTGGATGAATCCAGGTGATCTGGATTCCAGATAGAGCACTTGAATGGATGGCGGCCCTGCCATGAGGGGCTCAGAGTCAGGGGGCTTGCCTGGAGTAGGTAACCAAGAGGCAGTAATCATATATAGGGAGGAGGACCACAGTGGGTGGTACAGCACACCAAGCAAGTCGGGGCAGCCTGAGAGAGTTCAGGGTAGGAGCATAAATACAGTTCAGAAAAAAAAAACTATGTTGATGTATTCAACAGGGAACAAGAACTTAAGAGACAAGCTTAAATAGCTCCAGTGGAGCAGGGACAATAGCAAAATAGAAAAACAACACATAAAACAGAAGCCTTCTAGCCACTCCAAGGAGTGCTTAGAAGTTCTAAAGGGAGAAGAATCCAAAAAGGGTGTAGGAAAAACACTCAGAGAACAGGATGAAACCCCTGCTGCATCTGTCTCTCTGTAGCTTGGAAATTGAGGATGTACCTTGAGAGAGGTTTTGAGGGGGCCACATGGCAGAGGCTTAAAGCATAGGGAAGGAAACAGGCTGCCAACAGACAGGAGGTGAGTCTAGAGCCCTGTTTACACTGCTGACTTTGCAGTGCATCAACCCATGAGCACAGGTTGATGCTCTGCAAAGTCGGCAGTGTAAACACTGTGAAGAGCGCCCTAGGTGCCCGTCGGATCATTTTTTTTTTTATCCGACTCAGTTGTGTGATGAGTAGCAGAGTGAGCGCATTAAATAGCAGTGTGAATGCTTTCATGCACCAGTCCACTACAAAGCCTGTTTCTTTATCAGCCTCCATTGAATTCACAGCCCATTCTTGGGCAACATGCAGCTGCAAAGGTAGGCTGTGTAAAGAGAATACAGCCAGCAAATCGGAAGATTAAGCTGCATACCACAGTGCTGCCACTGTGTAAACACGACTTAGGCGATATCCCAGTAGGGGGAGAGAGAGAGAGTGTTCAAGGAAAAAAGGGGATAAAAAACTTATTTTTGTTGTTTTCACAGGAAGAGGTCATGGCAGCCAGTTCCTTTTTAAGTTCCCCAAAAGCTAAGGGAAAAGGAGCAAGATCAAGGAAAAGAAGGATAGCTAAACATCACGGAGGAGCAACTAAGAGGATAGGCAAAGTGCTATCACACTATCAAACAGGGTGAGCTGCCCAGAGACCAAGATTCTTACCTGAGCGGGGGATGGTGGGCAGGCACATGACTGAATAGTAAAGATATTCAGAGCGATGCGCTGGGGCAGTATGTCATGGTAACACCCTCTACCTTGTGACTGTGAGGTCTAAGTCAAATTAACCAAAATTTATTTCACATCATCCTTTAGATTTGCCATTTTATTGTACCTCACTGACTAACTCCGTTGTGCAGGTTTCTTTGGTTTCTTGGTCTCTGGTCTACAGGGTTGCTAGCCCTCAACCTGCACTGCTCCCCTGTCTCTGACACAGTTCTCTTTGTTTTGGGGACATCAGCTAGATGGCTGCTGGTATGTGAGCTACTACTTGTACTTTGGACCCTGCCATTGCCTAGCTACTCAAGATTGGGATGAAGACATTAGATTTTTTTGGGCAGAAACTGTCAACACTTCTCTTTGTGAGAGCTATTTGCAAAGTTCCCTGAAAAGAGTAATGGTAAGGCCTTGATTAAGAAGTCATGTTTAGATCTAACACATGCAGCACATTTTAGACCTATTTCCAACTTGCTGTGTTTGGTTAAGGTTGTTTAGAGAATGTTGGCCATGTGGCTAGTTAACTACCTGGAACGTAATAATGTCCTGGAACCATTCCAGTCTGGCTTCCAGAAATGCCATAGCGTTGAGACCACGCTTGCTAGAGTATGTAATGATCTCCACCTGGTGAGGGGGCGCTTTTATGGTGGCTTCCAGTCATCTAGAATTTGCTTCCCCGGCCTCCAGCTCTGGCTGGGCTCTTTTCAAGGTCTTTTTGTTTATTATTCTTTGCTACTCCAAGCTTGGGGTCTTCCATCTGCTTTACCTGGGCAACCTCCAAACCTGGTAGCCTGCCCTGCTCCTCAGAGAACCTCACCTGATGCACCAAAGGCTTCCCCTCAAGGTGGGTCTTTGGGAAACACCCGCTCAGCAGCTCAACTTTGGTGGGTGAGAGCTGTCATGCCAAGCAAGCTGGTGACATAGAGGTCGGGGATGTCGGCAACAGTCATCTGCCAGTACTGTTTTCCACTCTCCACCCCAGTGGCACTATGCATGCATGTAACAGGTGTACAGTGCCGAGACAGATGTTGCTCCCACCACTGCTGCCCCCAGGTGGCGCTGCTGCAGCAGGGATCAGACTCCCCGACCCCCACCCAATGGAGGACATTGCATCCTATGGATGTTCAATCCTTCTTCCCTGCTGGTCCTCCATCACCCAGGGTTTGTTGCCAAACCCGGGTTACCTGCATCACAAGTGGTACCATTACTTTATGGAACAAGCTTTTCCTGAGTGAACATAAAATGCTGTTCTAACCTTTACCAGTGTCTAACAACTACTGCACTATGTGAGCACTTCATGTGTGTAAAATATTATACTTAATTGTACTTTAATTGTTATCCCTTATCCCCCCATTTCCTCTTTTATCATACTGCATGTATTATATTTGTGCAACCATGTGGTTTTATCACTGTTTACTGCTGTGACGTCTATGGAAAAGCATTCAATCAAGCAAAAATAACTAGCAAACTATGTTAAAGTAAACCCAATGCACGATTTATGAAAGTTTCTCATGTGCTTTCAATCAGTGAGGCACACTGTGAAATGTTCCCTGTGAATATCTAGTTTAAATATACAGTATATGGAGTTTTTCTGAGCACAGGTTTCTAAAATTGTGGAAAAGGTAGGTCCTTAATCAATGGAGGTACTGGCACTTACCATCACTGAGGTACTGTGTCTACTTTGAAACTTTAACTAGATAAGTACCAAGAAGAAAAGAGAGTGACAGGATAGTCCCTCTGAGTTGGTGGAGGAAAGAACTCGACAGACCACTGTGATCTTCTTTCTTTCTTAAATTCATACGTTTGCAGGTAAAACCAACACTAAAGTTATTTGTAATACATGACTGCCATCCATGACGCATAATTGGCCAACAAAGAAGAGCACTGACTCCAGTTCTACATAGACAGAACACCAAGCACTTCCCTCAGTTTCAATCTGAAACACTAGCGGACTTGGAACACTGTGGTAATGAACATTTAAAGGGTACATAACCAATGTTGTTTACAGTTATTCATATAACTTTAAATTTGGCCATGTGTGAGGTCTGTTTTATCACCCCGTGTACTATTTTGTGTTTTTGTTTTGAAATACAGTGTAGTCCTCTTTTTCTTTATTTAGGACCCCATATTAATGCAGACTGTTTCCACCATTAATTTTTAACTACTTAGGAGTTCCAGAACCAGTGACCTCAGTTGAGCTAAAGACAATAATGAAGTAGAATGCACTGATATTGGCTGATGTTATGTCACTGCATTCCATCTTATTGTAGTCTTCAACTGAACTGATGCCCCTGGGTTCTGGAACTGCTGGTATAAGTAATTGTAAAATGGGCAGGAAATAGTCTGCATTAACATGGGGCTCTAAATATGGAAAAACTAGGACCATTTCCAATGCAAAACACAAAACAATACACTAGGGTGAAAAAACAGACTTCACACATGGTCACATTTACAGTTACTTTAAAAATGTAAATAACATTGTTAATTTTCCCTTTAAAGTGATTTTCGAGCTTACGTTGCATCAGCTACCCCGCATATACTCTGATAGCTGAAGTCGGTGATTGTCATCCCAGCTGGTTTTCCTAAGTATATCTGTAGTCCTTAAGTTTGTGGAAGGGATCGCAGTTTGGCCCTATGAGGTGGCCAGCTGATCCCTTCCACTTCCCAATAGAGCTGACACGCCCCCGTGCTCAGGCAAGTAATGACATGTAACCAGGCAGACCGAGTGGGCACGTCCCACTGAAGTGAATGGAGCGCTATTTCAGTGCTATTTATATGCACACAAGAATGGCCAGCTGGCGATTAATAAGACCGCGGTTCGGCTAACAAAGCTCTTGTTAGTCAAGCGGTGGCCTTCATTAATCTCCAGCTGGCCATTCTTATATAAAAATAGCACTGAAATGAAACCCCATTCACTTCAATGGGATATGCCGCCCTGGTCACATGTCATTAAATGCATAACTATTAAGGGCATCAATGCTAATAGGAAAAAATGGCTGGCCTATAAAGGCAAACTGATCCTTTCCACAAACCAGGACCTCAATATAGCTCCAGAAACCAGATGACTATCACCAACAACAACTGCTGGAATGCGTGGTAGGGTGGAAATCTTGGAAAATCCTTTAAAGAGAGAGAGAGACACACACCAAGAGAAGACAGAGAGAATGTATGACTTACAGACATACCTTGGTTAAATTGCTTAGCGCAAGATACTGGGTGGACAACTGGGACACTCTGTGCATGAAGCTTTTGCTGGTGGCTTGTCCTTCCCACAGCCGCTGAGCTTTTCCTTCAACCTGCTTAGTTGTGGTTCATGGCAAGCTATCTCCTCAAGGATAGACTGTAAAGCACAAGCAGGTTAAGCCATGAAGACAACATGCTGCACACAGCAAGCATCAAAGCCGACATTAAAAGTACGCTAACATGGCCAGAGTCACTGAGAAAGCATGCTGTAGTGGTTTCAGAGAAAAGCAGTTTTGCTGCATATTAATTAAGCAGGAAATTTGGAGCAAAGTAGCATACATAGCAATTTGAAGAGGCAGTGCCATGCAAGGCCTCCATAGTTGAGTGTCGGGCTGGTCCCAGCGTGCACTTTGTGTGCAAAACATTTTGGTTTAATTACTGTTTACTGTAATACAGTAGATTGTATCAGACTAATTTTGCTTAGTTGTAGGCTGACATCTACCATCACTACAAATCCCAGAATCCCTGCAGATGACATCAGAGCAGTAGGCAGCAGTTAGAAGATTCAATAGTCTGCCGTGCACGTTAGAATTTATATAACCTCTAATCTTTTGTTTGCTGGTCTTGCTGTCCTTCAAGGGCTGTGTACAGTCACAGTGGATTGTACTTAGTTCCTAGAGAAAAGCAGTCCTGGAAAACATCTGACTGGAGATAATAAAAGCTCTAACATGCACTTCAGGCTATTGAATCTTCCACTGCTGTGTCCTGCTCTGATGTCAGCTGCAGGGGAATCTGGGATTTGTTTTGTAAATATACTTTATTCAGTTTGTATCAAACAATATAATACATCTGTCTGCAAGTATGTCAACAGGTTCCAAAACATAATTCTTACAACTTAGGAGAGATGATAGTCGTGCACGTGTTACAGCACTGGGGGAGAAACTGAATTTATACGTCTCCTAACAAATGTTATAAAAAAGGCCCACTATAGCTATGAGTGGAGACTCCGAAATTATTAATTACATTGTTTTATAAAGCCCCCCTACCATCAGGGAAGAATGTCTCCTTTGCCTGTAAGTGATCTGACTTCATTAAATGCAGTAAAACCTAAATAAAGATGTGATTAATGGTTCTCCCTCGATAACATACCAAACACCTTAAAAAAAAAAAAAAACTAGGATGAGAATACAAATGATTCTATCATAGGTTTTCACGAGCTTAACCTTAGACTAACCATTATTAAACTAGAGGTAATAATAAAATTAGGAACTTTACTTACTAAGGGTTTTGCTGTAGTGCATTAACTATAACAAACTTTCCTGGAGCTAAATGCAATTCTGATTCTGGGTGACTTTAGTAATTCAATATTTAAAAGTAATGACATTTTCAAGGAGGAGTTATAATCCGAACTGCGCCATGAGGCACCATCTTGCACACGTGGAGGCATGAAAAAACACATTTCAAAGTCAGACCCAGCATTTGTTAATGCATTAAATTTTCACAAATCCCCCATAGCAATCATACCTAAATTAAAATCCCACATTGATGTTACTACTTCCCACCTGCAACCGCTCTGAAAATGCTTTTTATAAACACTTATTCTCTTGTCTCACTCTCCTTTTCATCGTCCCCTTGATCATCTTCTTGCCTGGGGTTAAACTCACATTCTGTCTTGTGCAGGAGTTTATTGGCCTTTATGGGATCTGAGAACTGGTACACCATGCCCCTATATATTATCTTCAAACTAGCCAGCATAAGTAGAATGTGATGGATGCCCAACTGTCGTAGCTTTGCCCATACCTTGTAAAATGCCTTCCTTCGTTGACGGGTGGCAAAATTTCAGTCCAGAAAAATATGAATGGTGTCAGATTTCCAAGTAATAGGGCATTTTTTCTTTTGCTCGTCATAAAATTGCATCCCATTCGCCAAAGGACCCAAATGTAACTAGGACAGTTTGAGGATTTGTTCTTCCTGCTGCTTGCTTATTCCTGGGGCCCCAGGGTGTGATACAGTAGGCTTTTTGAACTGCTATCAGATGCTTCATTCGTAGGACTTCAGGAAGTCACATTGTGAAATAGTCTGGTGGAGCATTCCCTTCTGATCCTTCTGGAAGGCCAAGAATCCATATGTTCATAGCCCTGGTCCCTTTTCGGGGTGCTCGAGGTGGCGGAGGAGGCATACTCTCCTTGACCATCCCGCTGAAGTCACCATGGCATGCTCTGCTGCTCCAGCTGCTGCTTTTGTGTGCCTTCACCATGGTGAACTTGGTGCCCATTACTTGAAATTTGGTGGTAAAATCCTCCAAACACTTTCCAGCTGTCTGAATGGCTCTAAGGAAACAGCATTAGTCAACTGGCTTAGTCCAGATCCTGAAGCTAAGGGGCCAGGATCATTCACTGTAGATGCCTGCTGTTGCTAGTTCTCTTAAGGCCAGGCACCTTCACCTCCTTGTGCTGTTCTATGCAGGTGAACCATCTCGGTTAAGTAAGACGCTCTTTTCATTAAGTCTGGTATCAATTTGTTCAGCTGACAAAGCTCTATCACCCAAATTTTCTTTTTCCCAGGTTAGAGCAATGATTTTAGGCATTTTGGGCTGAACTGGAAGATTGCCTAGTGGAGTTCTGAAAAACTGCTGCCTAGGGCTCAGCTGTTGGATCCGCCAAGGGATTCTGGGATTTGTAGTAAAAGAAGACGTAAGCCTACAACTTGGCAAAATTAACCTGATATAATCTACTGTACTATACTACAGTAACCAGTAAGTAAACCAAAATGCTTTTGTTCACAAAGTGCACATTGGGACCAGCCCCACACTTGAGTGTGGGGTACTCTGTGCTGACAGCTCCCCTTTCAGTAAAGCAGTGCATGTCAGTAGGAGATATCAATATAAAATCAAAACTTAGTGGGCGCTTGTCCTATATGAAAAGCATCAGAAAATTATCCAAACAATTTATTCAAACTGACCAACAGATGCGTTTGCATCGCTGATCTGTATCGCTGTCATGACTTGCACTGCTAATATGTATCCTGTGTTTGTCACGGCCAGAGACAGAAAACACAGCGTTGGGTTTTAGGCCTTCATAAAAGTTTGATGAAATTGATCTTACTGTATAGCTATCAGGGCTGGGCCAGACTGATTCTATGAGAAATAATATCTTAGAATCTGGTTCTAAAATTTAAAACCAAGGCTCCACATATAAAAAGACTTGGAAGGAGCAAAATGCAATTTAACAATTAATGTGTAATTTGTATATTGTTTAATATGCAATTATATATACAAATGAATACATTAGAAAGAGGTTCAGAAACAAGAAACCTGCAGATTCAGTATGATTCCACTTTAGAAACCAGAGTAAATTGGAACCAGAAAATCTTTAGGCCCATCAACCAGAAAATATTTAGGCCTATCCCAAATTGGTGTGGTCTTACTATAGCTACCTTTGAACTATTCTGCTATTTTTGCCCTGATGGTAGGATACTATTGTAACCCCCCTGCAAATGGGGGTTCCCAAAAGACTTCCAGGAGCTTGCTTGAATGCTCCAAGCCTGAATGGTGTTTGGCGTTTAAGCCATTTATCAGTGAGTGTTTTTAGAGTCTCTGGTACTGTCTCTTTAAGAGCTGTCTGCTTGCAGACATAATTAGTTTGTATGGGGGGGACTGTGTGCTTCTCTGCTTGAGTACCACTCGAGCTGCTGCTAATTCACTCCATTCTTGCAGTCACTAGGGTGCAAGGGAACCTATCTGAAAGATGTAACTGTTTGCCAGAAATCATTTAAGTAATAATGAAAATACAGTTTGTCTAACCTGCTTTCTTTGCAGTCAGAACTGTGTTTGCCAAGTTCCCCATTCTAGTTTTGAACTGCTGAACTGGACCAATCAGTATGGGTTAAGGTAGCTCTAAAATGGTGCCTTGGATGAATCAGAACTTGGATTAAGTAATCTGAGCCAGCCACAAGAGGATTGTATGGGCAGTGACTCTGGGAGATGTAGTTTGGACTGCGCGCCTTTTGGACTAACAGGACAGTCTATTGTGGTGACAGCCAATCCAGCCAAGAACTGGGAGGAACTCAAAGGAAGTGCCGGTTTTGTCTGCTGGAGTTTCAGTTGAGCTCTGGCAGTGAAAGGGAGGAGCCCTGTGCTTTTTCAGTGTGCAGTTTTAGTCGGGAACGTGTGTAAGGCCCCCAGTTCGGTCTGCAGCTTGTGTAACTGCTTGTTAGGACTGAATCCATTCTGTGAAGAGAATCAAAGGATATCTGAAGAGTAGAAACCAGGCTCACCCTGTAGAAGACTGGAGAAATTGCTGAATTAGCTCGGTCTGTCAGAACTGAATCTGCTGTGTGTTCTCCAGGGTATTGTGCAGTAATTGCGATCGGGATAGAGAAGCAGCCTGCCTGGTATAGTACTTTCTTGTTACCATATAAATGTGTGAGGAGGCTTGTGTAGCTCAAGTGAATCCTGCTGCCATTAAAGGACTTTTGCCTGTTACTGTTCACCATATAAATGTGTGAGGAGGCTTATGTAGCTCAAGTGAATCCTGCTGCCATTAAAGGACTTTTGCCTATTACTGTTTACCATATAAATGTGTGAGGAGGCTTGTGTAGCTCAAGTGAATCCTGCTGCCATTAAAGGACTTTTGCCTGTTGCAGTTTGTCATATAAATGTGTGAGGAGTCTCGTGGAGCTCAAGAGTAGCCCTGCTGGCGTTGAAGGACCCTATCTTGTTTGGAGGTCGTGAGTACTAATTCAGGGTAGCTCCTGTTGAATTGCCACATTAAATCCAAATGGAATTACTGTACTGCTGACTGTTTAACTAATTTTCTTTTCTCTGTGTGAAAGGGCCTACCAGCTGCCACCGGTTTGGACTAGCCACTAGGGCTTGGGCTGGGGACAGTAACTTTGTGTAGGATGAGCCCTGCACAGAGCCATAAGGTAGATGAGTAAAGTGATAAGCTAATTAACCTGATTTCCCTGTCCTTGTTACATCCCCTAAATAAATCAGAGCTGCTTGTTTCAGCAAAGTTATACTGCCTGAGGTATTTGTCTATGTTAAAGTATTGTACTGTGATTGTTGCACTGTATCTTCTTATTTTACAGGGGTCCCAGTGCATGAACCAGCCCTGAGGTAAGTGTATACTGTGAAGGTAATTCTGATATACTATGTGGGCCACTAGTAGGAAGAAAGGGGTTGCAGTGTCCCAGAGGGCTGTGACCAGATTAGTTTAACTATCTGAAAACCCTGACCTCTGGGTGAGGCACCCACCATCGGATCCAGGCCCCTCAACCTGTTAGTGGCAAATCAGGCAGGGGGTAGTAGCCCCTGGGATAGCACCATCTAGGGGTTACACTATCAGGGTTCAACAGCAGTCAACTCTCTGAAGGCGTCAGCTAACGTTATCATGGAAAGACATTTTCTTCTAATATAATTATGTTCCACTAAATGATGTTGCATCTTTACAGGTAATGCATAGTAGTCAGCACTGCCATTACTATTTATCTGTGAAACAGTATTAGTATAACAGAGTCATCAGCATGTATATATAGACTGGGGTGTTAATGTTTTAAATGGTTTCTGGATCGAGTCACAGATACCTGTAATTTCTGCTGCTCCTTTCTCTTTGCGGGCAGATCATGGAGTCGGCTGCTGCTTTCTTGTACTATTCTTTCAGTTGCATTCAACCACTCCTGGGTGGGCTGAGCACTGGCTTCAAAGTCCTTCATCTGGGTCTGTAAATTCTGAGGGAGCAGAAAAAATACTACGTGTCAGAAATAAAACTGTTTTGTAGCCCAACAGAAGAGGAGATCCAGAAGTCTATGTCTGAGCAGCCAGAGCAGGAAGAAGGCTGCCTGGAGTGTGGTCCTGCTTTGGAAGGAGGATGCTGCTACTTGCTGCCATAGCAGCCTGTCTTGCCAAGTCTGCTCCCTTGCATGGAGTAATGCCCTTATGTCATATGCTGGGGCTAAGACAGAGGCATTGAGTTAGGAGAGTAGGTGGGTCATAAGAGGAGACTTAAAGCCCTTGAGCTGACTTCCCTAAATTAGAATATACAGGAAAAACACCTTCCTGCAGTGTCAGAATGGAAGACAGCTCTGGCACTCTCTGGCCTAGTCTAGCTCCTCCCTACCAGATGCCAAAATAGTCGATTAGAGGATACACCATAGGTTATACAAAGGAGGTGATCTGTGTCAGGGTTGAAGGGAGGTTTGCAGAAGAGGCAAACAGAAGAAGAATGAGACATACACAAGTATGGTATGTATGAAGGAAGCAGGAAGAATCAGACTGTCCACCCTCACAGGATAGTGCAATCAGCATGGGGGACCATAACGTTATGACATCACCAGAGGTAACTAAACTTATAAGGTGGGGGGCAGCGGAGGACAGGATGAAGAGGGCTAAAAACAGGAAGTACAAATGGAGGAGGCAAAAAGGCAAAAGGGGGATGATAAAAGGAGAAATGGCAAAACATGGAAGGCCATGTATACTAATGCCCGCAGCCAGGAAATAAAATTCCAGACCTAGTGGCCTTGATGACGGAGACTGACCTGGACTTTATGGCTATTACCGAGACATGGTATACTGGAAACCATGACTGGGACGTAGCAATACCAGGTTATACTCTGTTTAGGAGAGACAGGGAGGGTATCAGAGCGACTGAGATACAGGGAATGTGGGAGGGGGGGCGGAGGTATTGTGGGGTCACCCTTGAGATGGGCAATGGTACAGCTATTCTGATAGGAGTGAACAGACCTCCAGCACAGGGAGAGGAGGTGGACGGAGTTCAGTGGAATCCATCCACATGATGCAGTTAAATGGGAGGTGCTGCTGGCAGGTGATTTCAATTTGTCAGATGTGGATTGGAGCATTCCAGTGGCTGCTGTAGCCAGGAGCAGTGACATCCTGTACTCCATGCAAGGGCAGGCCTCAGGCAGCTAGTGCTATGGCCCACCTGGGAGAGTGCAATTTGGACCTGGTACTCACTAATGGGGACAGAGTTGTGGAAGTCAGGGTGGGAGGACACCTGAGGTCCAGTGATCATTGCACTGTGTGGTTCAGTATGAGTACAGTGGCAGAGTCAAGCCACACAAGGTGAGGGTCCTGGATTTCAGGAGGGTGGACTTTACTAAGATGGGGATATGTTTCAAGAATACCCTGGCAGGGAAGAATGAATGGGTGGGGGGGGCAGTGGCCCATCTGAAAAGAGCCATAGTGAAGGCAACAAACCTTTGCATTAGGCAAGTAAACAAGGGCAGGAGAAAGAGAAAACCACTGTGGTTCTCAAAGGAAGTGGCCAGGAAGATAAGGGTAAACAAAAAGGTGGCTTTCAGGAAATACAATGACACACAGAAGGAGAAGGACAGGGTAGTGTACCTGGATAAACAGAGGAAGGCAAGGAAAGTAGTCAGGAGTTCAACGGCGCAAACGGAGGAAAAAATTAGCACAGGAGGTAAAAAAGGGGACAAGACTTTTTACAGGTACATTATGAAAGGAGAAAAACAAGGGTGTAAGGTTTAAAGGTGAAGGAGGGAGTGTTTGGAAGAGGACCTGGAAAAGCATCACTACCAAACAAATATTTTTATTCTGTATTCACAGAAGAAGGTGGTGAGAGACCACAGTTAAGCAACATGAACAAATGAGAGAGATGGACACCAGTCCATTTATGGAAGAGAGTCCTAAAAGAACTCCAAAATTGAAAGTGGACAAGGCAATGGGACGGATGGGATATAGCCTAGAATAATAAGGGAACTACGGAGGTGTTGGCACCACCACTGGCAGCACTGTTCAATGAATTACTCGATACGGGAGTGGTTCCAGAGGACTGGATGAGGGCAGATGTATTCCCTTTTCACAAATGTGGGAGTAGGGAGGAGGCTGGCAACTACAGGCCAGTCAGCCTCACCTCATTAGTGGGGAAAATTATGGAATCACTACTTACATAGAAACATAGACTTTGACGGCAGATAAGGACCGCTAGGCCCATCTAGTCTGCCCATTTCCCTACCTACAGGATAGGCCGCAGATCCTAGTTAACCAACAGCCTATATCTTCCTGCCCCCCACAAGAATTGCCTTATGTCTGTCCCATGCATTCTTGAATTCTCCCACAGTTTTAGACCCCACAACTTCCTCAGGAAGGCTGTTCCATGCATCCACTACCCTCTCTGTGAAATAATACTTCCTCACATTGCCCCTAGAACTGCCCTCCTTCTATCTTTAAATTGTGTCCCCTTGTTCTTGCAAGTCTCTTCTTCTGAAAGATGCTACCCTCTTGGACTTTGTTGATTCCCTTGAGGTACTTAGAAGTTTCTATCATGTCCCCCTCCCTTCTTTCCTCAAGGGTATACATATTAAGCTCCTTTAGTCTCTCCTCATCTGGCTTCTCTTGCAGACCCTGCACCATTTTAGTTGCCCTCCTCTGGATTGCCTCTATCCTGTCTATGTCCTTAGGAGATGGGGTCTCCAGAACTGGACACAGTATTCCAGATGGGGTCTCACCAACTGTCTGTACAGAGGGATAACAACTTCCTGTTTTCTGCTGCTGATGCCTCTCCTATACATCCCAGTACACCCGCCTCCCTACTGCCTTCTTACATTGCTTGCTAACCTTAAGGTCATCTGATATGATTACCCCCAGGTCCCTTTCCTGTTTTGTTGTTGTTACTACCTCCCACCCATTGTGTATTCTTCTCCTGGGTTCTTGTTTCCCAGGTGCATTATTTTGCACTTTTGCATTGAATCCTAGCTGCCATACGTCTGACCATTCCTCCAACCTTGCCAAGTCCCTTTTCATCCTTTCCATGCCTCCTTGTGTATCAACCCTGTTGCAGATCTTTGTGTCATCTGCAAAAGGCATACTTTTCCTTCCAGTCCTCTGCAAGCGTCACTGATGAAGACATTAAAAGGACTGGACCCAATACTGAAACCCTGTGATACCCCACTGGTAACCACCCCTTTCTTCAGAGTGGACTCCATTTACAATTACCTTCTGTGTCCTGTTGTCCAGCCAATGTTTTACAGGCTACCACCCTGGGACCCGCTCCCAGGCTGGTTAATTTGACTAATAATCTTTTGTGTGGGACTGTGTCAAATGCCTTGCTAAAGTCTAGGTAGGCCATGTCCACAGCCTCCCTGGTCTACTACTTTGGTCACCCAGTCAAAGAAATCTATTAGATTCGTCTGACATGACCTTCCCCCTGTGAACCCATGCTGCCTTGGATCCTGTGCTCCACTGACCGCTAGGTAATCAACTATTCTTTCCTTCAGAAGTGACTCCATCACTTTCCCTACCACAGAGGTCAGACTGACAGGTCTGTAGTTTCCTGCCTCTGTCTTGGTCCCACTTTTGTGAAGGGGAATCACATCCGCCTTCCTCCAGTCCTCGGGTACCACACCATTCTCCCATGATTTATTAAAAAGAGTAGCCAGTGGTTTCACTAGTTCCTTCCTTAATTCTTTTAGAATTCTGGGTGAATTCCATCAGGACCCATTGCTTTGTCCACCTTCAGTTTTAGGAGTTCTTGCAGAACCCTTTCTTCTGTGAAGGACTGGGATCGACCCCCTATCAAGAGTGCTTCTGTTAGTGGATTAGGCACTTCCCCTCCTCCTTTGTGAATACTGAGCAGAAATATTCGTTCAGTATTCCTGCTTTCACTGTCCCCTCTGCCCACCGTTCATTCTATTCAGCCTCACTATCCCTCCCTTTGTCTTTCTCTGCTACGCTGATGTACCTATACAAGGTTTTATCCCCCTTTTAACTGGGTTGGCTATCTTTTCCTCAGTTTGGGCCTTTGCTATTCTGACTTCCCTCCTGCTTCTTTCTGCCTTAACTGGTACAGCTCTCTGTCCTGCTCCTTCTGTGTTTCCTTATACTTCCGAGATGCTATCTTTTTCTTCCTGACTTTCACAGCCACCTCTCTTGAGAACCACAGTGGCTTTTCTTTCATTTAGATTTGTTTATTTGCTTCACACAAAGGCTTGTTGTCTCTGTGATGGCAGTTTTGATAATTCCCATTGTTGCTCCACACCTCCTTCTAGCCTGTTTGCTAGTGCTTTTCTGAGGCACTCTCCCATCTTGCCAAAGTCAGCCCTCCTAAAGTCCAGTACCCTCACTTTTGTATGGCTTGACTCTGTAGCTGAGTTTAATGTGAACCATACTGTTTGATGGTCACTTTCCCCCAGATGGCAACCCACTTCTAGATCTGAGATCCTCTCACTGCCCCCGTTTGAGAGTACGAGGTCTAAGATTGCTCCCTCACGAGTGGGTTCTGAAACTAGCTGTCTAATGCCTGCCACCTGTAGGGGCGTCAAGAATGGCCCTGCTCTTGGATGTGGCTGCAGCAAATGTGCTCCAGTTAACATCTGGCATATTCAGGTCTCCCATCAACAGTATCTCCCCTTTCTCTGCCATTCTAAGAATGCCTTCCATCATATCCTTGTCCATTCCTTCCCCCTGACATGGGGGTCTGTACACAACCCCTGTGCGGATTGTGGTGCCCTTTCCAGTCTCCAAGGTGACCCACAGTGCCTCCTCTCCTCCCTGTTTACTCTTTTGTTCAGTTGCTTTTATCCCTTCCTTTACATAGAGAGCTACACCTCCCCCTCTTCTCCCCAGCCTGTCTCTCCTGTAAGTTATGTACCCTGGTATGTTAACATCCCAGTCATGGTTCTCTGTGTACCATGTTTCTGTGACTGCTACGATATCCAGGCATCCCTCTTCCATTAAGGCCACCAGATCAGGGGGCTTGTTGCCCCGACTACGGCATTGGTACTCATTACCCTCCATTTCCTGATGGCCTTACCCCTTTTGCCCCATCCCTGTCCTTCTTGCCTTTGTCACTTTCTCCATTTACCCTGCCCTTCTCCCTATCGACACCTCCATGTTGGTGTTTGCCACACTTACTACCGTGATTGTTTGGGGGCTAGGATTTTCCTGCTCCTTTCCAGTGCCTCCCCTTGGCTAGTTTAAAGCTTGCCAATGAAGCATTTAAACCTATCACCTAGGATCCTGGTTCCCTCCCGGACAGATGCAGCCCATCATGCCAGTATAGGCTTGCATCACTCCAGGTGGACCCCAGTCCCCAATGAAGCCAAATCCCTGAGCTCCACACCAGTTTTTCAACCACTGATTGAATCCCATGGTAATGGAACACCCTAGCCTCTCCTATGCCATAGATGGGTAGCACCTCCGAGAAGGTTACCGTGCGTGCTACTTGACTAAGGCCCCTCCCCAATTCCACAAACTCTTCCTGCACTTCTCTAATCCCTTTCTTAGCCAGGTCATTTGTCCCTAGGTGGACAATGACATCCAGCTCCCTCCCCTGTGCAGCTGCTCCGGCAATCCTGAGGATTCGCTCCCTGTCCCTCCAAGCCATGGCGCCAGGCAGGCACCTTACCTCCCTCTCCCCTTCCTTGCCCAGTTCTACCTTCCTAACAATGGAGTCCCCCACCAGGAGTTGTTTCCTTCCCCTGCAGGGTCCCCTGCCACCCTCCTGTGGGTCTCCTTTGTGGAGGTTCCCAGCATCCTCCTTGGTCTCCACTGTGGGTGCCTCCAAAGAGGAACCACACTTTGCCAGAATGGCATAGGAATTGTGGAGAGGTACAGCTGGAGGGATGTGCCTCTGTTCCACCATCCTCACCCCCTGAGCCCACTGTGGTCCAGCCTCTCCTCTTTCTTGGCAACCTCTGAGGTAGTGGCATTGGCCCTGGTGGTCCCTGGGTGGGGGGGGTTCACGAATCCTGGCCAACTCAGCCTGGAGATGAGCAACCTCCTCCCTCAGCCCAGAGAGGTGCCTGCAGATGGGACAACACCGCATCCTCCAGAACATCTCCCGGAAGACTGCTGCTCCACAGCCACTGCACTGCACCACTCCAATCATGTCTTATTTCTGACCCCTTAACTGTTTGCAATCCTTACTCTTTCCTCTGTTTTTTTCTCTCTCTCCTTACTTTCTGCCTGTGTGCCCTTTAAGCTCCTGATTGTCCTGTTCTGAGACAAGAATATCCTATATTTCTCAGTAGACCACTTACTTGTTCAGAGGCAGACCTCCAGCAGCTAGAGGGGGCCGGAGAGCTACTCTTGCCCTTCTAGGATGGTGGGTCCTTGGTGGTTCTGTGATCACTCACTTCCTGCCCCTAAACAGGAAGTTCCTGTTGTCAGTCAGATCCTGTGCCTATAAAAATAGAACTAGCTTTGGGTGGGGAGGGAAGGAGGGCAATATAGTCCCAGTAGAGAAGTTCAGTCACACAGCAGTCCTTTCTCCTGGTGTCTTCTGCCAAGCTATTAGCAGAATCTTTCTAAGGCAGTCTTTAAATGTAGCTTCCTTCTAGCTAAGCCACTCCCCCTACTTACCAGATCTTTCTACAAGTAATTTAAACCTCACAGCAGTTAAGTCCTTTCAGTCACATGAGATTTACACCTAGATGACTTTTCAGTTACCCATTCAGTTCAGTTAACCCAAACACACACTTTTTTTTTTTGTTTTGTTTTGTATGTTAGTTTTTTTTACCCTAAATTAAAGGTCCAAATATAAAAGTTCTTCTACTTTAGTCCCAGCAGAAGTTCAGTCAAACAGCAGTCCTTTCTCCTGGTGTCTTCTGCCAAGCTATTAAAGAAAGGATTGTGGAACACCTTGAATCCAGAGGCGCACAGGATCCGAGACAGCATGGATTCACAGCAGGAAGGTCATGTCAAACAAATCGAAGTGATTTCTTTGACTGGGGTACAAGGGAAGTGGATCAGGGGGAGCGGTGGATGTGGCCTACCTGGATTTCAGTAAGGCCTTCGATACCATTCCACACAGAAGACTTGTCTACAAGCTGGGCAGCCTGGGAGTGGGTCACAAGGTGGTAAACTGGATTAGGAACCAGTTGAGTGATAGAAGACAGAGGGTGGTGGTAAATGGAACTCAATCTGAGGAAAGGAGGGTGACCAGTGGAGTATCACAGGGATCAGTTCCGGGGCCAGTCCTGTTTAATGTCTTCAAAAGCGACATTGCAGAGGAGTTGGAAGGGAAGGTAAGCCTCCTTGCAGATGACACTAAGATCTGCAACAGGGTGGACACTCTGGGAGGGATGGAAAAAATGAGGAGGGACCTAGGTAAACTGGAGGAATGGTCCAAAGTGTAGCAGTTGAGATTCAATGTGAAAGGGGGGATCTGACAGTCACCAAACAGGAAAAGGATTTGGGGATAATCATATCTGATGACCTAAAGGTGGCTAAACAATGTGCCAAGGCTGTGGGGAGAGACAGTGGGATGCTGGGGTGCACAGGGAGAGGTATCACCAGCAAAAGAAAAGAGGTGGTGATGACACTGTACAAATCACTGGTGAGGCCACATTTGGAGTACTGTGTCCAGTTCTGGAGGCCGCATCTCCATAAGGACATACACAGGGTGGAGGCAGTTCAAAGAAGGGTAACAAAAATGGTGCAGGGCCTCACCAAAAGTCATATGAGTAAAGACTGGGAGACCTCAATATGTATACCCTGGAGGACAGGAGAGACAGGGGAGATTTGATAGAATTGTACAAATACCTACAGGGCATAAATAGGGTACCAGAGGGTAGCATCTTTCAGAAAAGGAGATGTTCAGGAGCGAGGGGCATGACAGGAGGTTGGAAGGGCGAGACTAAGGGATAGCGTGTGGAAGTATTTCTTCACTGAAAGGGTGGTGGATGCATGGAATAGACTCCCAGCAAAGGTGGTGGGAATCAACACAGTGAGGGAATTAAAAATGCATGGGACAGGCATGGGGAACCTAGCGATAGGAGCGAGAAGATAAAGCCGAAATCGAGGTGGGTCTGTGGCTTTTGCAGCAGATAGGGAAAATGGGCAGACTGGATGGGCCTATTAGTCCTTATCTGCCATCGATTTCTGTTTCTGTGTTTCTATAACCAAATCTCAAGGCAGGTTATCTGCAGAATATCCTGTAGAGATCAATGATCAATGGTAAAATCACTCTATAACAGTTCAATCCCCCCAAAAAACATGTATTGACAGTTAAAAATCTAATATTCACGACGTTTAAGCTTGCCAGACCACACAACACAAAAATGTAACTAAAAAAAATCCCAAAAAATACCTTATATAATAAATAGAAGTTTGCAAGTCCCGATTTTTGAATAATATAAATATTAAGTTTGCCAAATGTTCAGCGAATAACAAATATACTCCGCTATTCATATTAGGCACAGATATTCAGATATTAATATTAAAACATTAAAAGAAGTTGTTCCTTCCCACCAGATGGTCAGGGATAATCTTCTGGACACCCTACCTCTCCACTACAATCTTTTCATGTTCTCCTCCTCCTTCCCCAGTACACCACAGAGACTTTAGAAAAGTTCAGCATTGCCAGCTCCCACCACTATGTCAGAAGCCAACAGCATCTTTTCCATGATCTCCCCCAGGCTCACTAGCCCCGTTTCCCAGAATTATAAATTGTACATCCCTGTTCTCACTCTTGACCCCAGTTCTTGATTTTGGGGGGGGGGGGGCTAGTGCCAATGAAATCCAGTTGGCCTCTTGGCCTCTCTCCTACAGTGTGCCAGCCTGCTGTGTTTGTATTAGCTCAACTTAACGAACGTAGCAAGCTAGCAGGTGCATGGTCACGAGGGAAGGGGAAGTATAGTAGTGTCACTGTTTATGCTAGGCAGCCTAACTGGTCAGGCTTCTTCCATCACTACTGACGCTGCCCCACCCCTTCCTTACGCTCACGTGCCCGCTCACTCCATTTATTAAGCTGAACTAATATTATGGAGTGGATCAGACTGGGCCCATTGTGGGAGGGGGACTGACTGGTTAGTCATGTTTCATTGGCACTAGCTCCCCCCCAAATCAAGGATCAGGGACAAGGTTTTATGATTTGGGGAAATGAGTGTAGTCAGGCTAGGGAGGGGGTCATGGAAAAGATGCTGCTTACTCCGGGCACATTGCCAGCAGCTGGCAAGTTGGCACTTTTTTAAGTCTCTGTGGTTTAACAGGAAAGGTGAGGTGGGTGGTAAAATATTGCAGTGGGGTGGGAGGGAGGGTGGCTAGGAGATTAACCATTGCTACCTGGTAAGGTGAAGGTTTAGTTTGTTTATTTTTTCCCTCCACCCTCCAAAGTGAATACTCTGCAACAAATAACAAATACCAAGATATTTGGGCCCTGGAATATAACATTTAGGCTGAATATTCGAAAAAGGTATTCAGACAACCTGATTAGTAAACACAGCAAACATATTTCAAACACACAGAAGTAAATAAATGTCAAAGTAAACAACAACGAAAGAGCTACAACTAAACTTAAATTCATGAAAGTCATACAAACTGATCACCTATAAAGTGAACTTTTAAAATAAAAATGTACTCATTTGAAAGCATCATAGATACCTATAAAGCCACAGCTACTGACTGTTAAGATAATGGAGTTGGAAACCACAGTGCCTAAAACGTTACACAGATTCCAATATGCAACTAAATCTTCCAAATAAATTCATGAAATCACTCATACAAATCTTATCATCTACACAGTAACCTTTTAATTTAAAAGTACAGAATAGCCGGCCTGGTGGTGCAGAGGGCTGAGGCACCATGCCTTACTGCATCGCCATGCTGGTGAACCAGGGTCTGGCACAATCTCAGGGCACCAGGGGTCGGCCAGGGGAGGAGGATCGAACATCCAACAGATTGCTCTCTAAGGGTGGGGAAGTACTCGATACTTGACCAACCCCTGGCAGAGACCAGGGGCCATCACAGCAGAGGCTTGAAGGTTCCAGGAGGTGTGCCAGATGTGGGCGTTTGTGCCCTTATGTCACTGCATGCCACACCTCCCATCAACAATGGGGAAAAGACAGGACTCCAGCCATGGCAGGATGACACCCATCCCCACCAAAGCCACACACAGTTACAGAGGCACCCTGACACCAGACTAACCACGTGGCACCATTTGATGAGTTATAAGGGGGCTCCCCCACGGCTCTGCTCTGAGGGGCAATCCAGAGTGAGTGCCAGTGGACAGATGTAAGTGCTGGGGCATAGGGCAAGGCAGGGAAGGGGGCTGAGGGAGAGCAAGCTGGAGAGCAAAAAATCAAAAAGTACTGAATTTAATGCTTAAAATGTACCTGAAATCGATACAGGTTTCTCTACTTGGAAAAATGAAAATTACGTACTCACCATAATAATACACTGGTTGGCATCAATGGGCATGTACTGGGTACTGAACGAGATTGGTGTAGTCAGTTGGTGGCCAGCTGTGACAGTGTGAGGAGGGCTGTGCCAGTCGCCGGCTCCTGTCGGGTTGGGGAAGAGCGGATCACTGCCTGTCAGGGTCGGGGGGGGGCACTAGACTACCAGCGATTTGACTGTCTAGTCGGACAGCAATTGGGGAATGGGGAGGTGGGAGGACCATTGGACTACCAGGGATGGGGTTGTTTACTGCCAGAGGGGATCGGGACTGGGGAGGGTCCACTGGACCACCAGGGTTAACTGTTTTTGACACATGAACGGGGACTGGGACTTGGGGTGTGGGGGGGGTTCTGGCCCAGTGCACTTGACCCCCGTGTTATCATGCAAATGATCCCATAATGGGCATGCAAATAGCCTCTTAGTGCGTGCATGCCCAATGAGCTAATTGCATGTTGGTACTGAATAGCACCAATGGTGCCTCAAGGCACTAACCAGTGTGCGCTGGGTTTTACCCCATGGGCAATCTTCAACCCCACCCCTGGTAATGCTGCACCAAACGCGGTGACCACATGCTGTGCAACGCTACTAGAGTCCAATATTCAAACAGATAGCTCGGTCAATTCAGATCACGGTATCTGTTTGAATATGGCGTCAAAGCCAGTCGGGGCTATTTTTTTCCATGGTACACCTGTTTGCATGCTCAGCCAGCTGGGTTTGAAAATGGGACCCTAAGAGGGAAAAAAGGTGTAACAGGTCACAGAAACAGTAGAAGTGGTGGACTGCAAGGGGAGAAGCTGAACTGGTAAAGGAAGTGGCCTACAGTTCCAAAAATTCTTAGCCCCCCCTAGAGCATGAGCTCCTTCTGCAAAGGCCTTGTCCCAAGAGGGACAAGAAAAGGTTATCCAACAGCAAAAACTATAGGTCCCCTTTGCGCAAATGGTGAAGGGGGGTGAGAACAAAGGCTAGAACAGCCCACTTGGGTAAAAGGGTTCTCTTTCTCTTAACTCTGTCTCCTCTTTTCTTATTCTTCCTTTTTTGGGGGGAAAAGAGGAAAAGCAAGAGCCAGTATGACAGCTTCCAAAAGCAAGAGCCAGTATGACAGCTTCCAAAAACATATTTTTAAATCATAAAGGGAAAGCTAAGGAAAGGGTTTGAGGTGAGAACACCCTAAGACAAAAGTTCCCTTCCCATTTTTTGTCCTTTTTTTTTGGGAAGAGGGCCACATAGGAAGCGTGTAGAGGAACAACAAGTCCCCGAAGGAGTTTGCACCTTAATGCCTCCCCATAAGTTTCTTTTTTTTTAACTGAAAAGGGGTAAAGCTGAACAGAAAGGGAAGGAGGAGACTACCCAGAAGCCTGGCCATTGTGGGGAAGGTGGGGTTGCAGTGTAAATGGTGAAGATATTGTGGAAGATCAAGAATTACAGTGAAAACATAATTTTCATATCTGCCAAGGATCAAGTTTCACCATTTATCACCGTTGAGAGTCCAATACAAAGCTACCACCAAATGGTGGTGTTAGCAAACCCTGAGGGAAATGGTTGTTCCCTCAGCCTCCTGTGAGGAAAGACACAGAGAGGTGGGGGCCTCTCATGGGCCTAGCTAGGCCCGAAACTGGTCAGGCGGAGGCTCTCCTAGCCTAGTAGCAGGAATGTGCCCTTCAAGCTCATGCCTGTCCCTACAGGAGAAGAAGTGGGCCCCCCTGGTAACGTGAAGCAATCACCGTGTGCTGGGCCAAGGGTTACAACCGCGAAAGATGCAGCCACGCCATCCGGCTAATGTAGACTGCAGTTTCCCACTAGTCTGGAGACTAACTCATTGACATTTTTGAATGCCCTCACCTGGTGTCTCACCAGTTCCAGACCCTGAGCAGAAAAGCAAATGGCCTGTCTGGTTGCCTCACAATCTGGCAAAGACGCTAGGAGCTGACCCAGCATCACCCACAGGTGTGTGCCCTAGGATGCCTGGTGTACAGCAATGCAAAACTTGGTGTGCACCACCGAGAAGACTCTACGATCCCAGATGTCAAACTCAATTGAGTCTGACACCAGGAGACAGTCGCGCACTGGGCGCCTGTGCCCAGAGGGAGTGTCCAGGAGCTGGACCCAAGAAAAGGGGTGTGGCATGGCTCCTGGAGATCCCAGGGGTGCACAATAGCTGCACTGGGTGTTCCTCGGGGCTGGAGAGGGGGGCAGAGGGATGCAGCCAGACATCTCTTGATGCCTCTACAAATGGATGAGGCCATAGCGGTATGACTGTGGAGTCATGACTATACTCCCCAAGGAAGGACAGTGCCAGACATACAGGATTGCAGCTGGAAAAGTGGGACAGTCATAGCTCCCTCATCATCTCTGAAAGGAACAGCTGCTAACAGGTGTAGTCAGCATCATCGCAGAGGTGGACTGAAGAAATCCTCTTCCTTAGTGGAGGAAGATGAAGAAGAAGAGGAGCTGGACTCAGCAGTGGCAGTGCCAAGATTTCAGACCGAAAGATTGTGTGATCCTTTGCCCTCAGGTAGATTGGGAAGGTAATCACTGAAGCTGTGAACTCCCAGGTCAGGGGTCCCATAGGACCACAAATGCCTGGAAGAGGAGAAGGGACAGGCTGAGGAGGAGGCCAAGAGGTGGGTCATGAAGGACCAGGCCGGGTCCTCTGCCAGGGCTACAACAGCCAACAAATGACCTACCCTGAGGGGAGGGGCTGTGTGCATCTTGTCCACCCAGGAATGCCCAACCATAAAGGGGAGATCTGGATGATGCCCTTGGGGGGATGATCCCCCAGGTGGGGAGATTGGAGCCACAGAGGTCCCACAGGGTGGCCCCTATCATCATCTACCACAGGCCCAGATGGTTCTGGGGGGGCCAGCAGATATCAGTCAACACGACAACTCCTGCTAGAGCCCCAAGCCACTCTAGACATGGAGCATGGAGCTGACTGAGACCTACCAACCACCACCTCATTAGAGTGGGCTCTGCCCCTTGGGCTAGGCCAAGAAGTATCCCCAGCAGCAGAATCCTGGAGTGAGGGGGATCGGGGCCATTAACGTTATCTGAACTCCCTTCGGCACTGCAAATGGCACCAGAATTGGACTCAACACCGGGGTCTCTGTCGGAACCTGACCCAGCACCAGACACAGCACCGGAACCCAACCTGCAACCATGCCCAGTGCCGCCATCCCCTCTGATGCTGGAACTGGCACCAGAGGCATCTTCAGAGCTAGAAGTGCACCATGGGACACAGGGGAGGTAGTGCTGCAGCCGACACCAGGTTGAGAAGGACCTCCAGATGATGCCACGTATACTAAAGGCCTAGGGCTAGGCCCAGAAAAACAGGTTACTCACCTGTAACAGTAGTTCTAGAAGTGGTATATGATGTTCATCCACACTTACTGGCAGTGCCCTTTCCCTTTAAGATGTGCCGGAAAGTCTTCAAGCTTGCTCCTCCCACCCACCTGGGTGGTAACTTCCTTGGCTTCACCTCATGATGCCAGATCTTGACCGCTGGAAGCAGATTGTGTGCGCTGAAGCTGGGGAGGTCGGGTGGGTCCGTGGGCATGAACATTATATACCATTCCTAGAACTACTGTTACAGGTGAGTAACTTGTTTTTCCAGGGACAAGGATATGATGTTCTATCCACACTGTTGGCAGACTCTAGCAGTTCTCTGGGAGGAGGAAGGCAGGGTGCACACCCTACTAGGAAATAAGGACTGGAGAACTTAGGCCCCAAAACCAGCATCCCGGTGTGACTCTAGGTCAATGTGGTAATGGAAATGAAGGTGTGTGCTGACCTCCACGTAGCAGCCCTGCAGATTTCCTGGATAGGGACGTCCCTGGAAGCAGCCACCAACGCAGCGGTATGGTGGGTGGAATGAGCCCTTAGCCATCCGGGAGGCTCCCTACTTGACAACCTATAGCAGAGATCAATGCAGGGTGTGATCCACCTGCCAATTGTCCACTTGGCTGCAGGTCTGCCAGGTGCGGTTTCAGCATAGGTAACAAACAGCTAGCGAACCTCTCCCCAAACTCCAGTCATGCACTCTTTGTAATAAATGAGCACTCACTTGAGGTCCAGAGTTTGGAGCCTGTGCTTGGCCTCCAAGGTGTGATTGGTGAAGTACACCAGGAGATTTTTCACCTAGTTAAGGTGAAACTCTGACACAGTCTTTGGGAGGAACTTCAGGTCGGGCGAGGACAACCTTGTCTCTGTGGAAGACCGGGTAAGGAGACTCCACCAAAAGAACCTGGAGCTCACTGATCCTTCTGGCTGACATGATAGCCACGAAGAAGGCGGTCTGCCATGACAGATGAGATCACACCTGTGCATTGGTTCAAATGGCTTGCCCATGAGCTTTACTAAAACCAGCAACAAGTCCCACGGTGGTGGTGGTTCACACATCAGAGGGGAAATGTGGTTAAGGCCGCTGAAAAAGCACCCAACCACCTTCTCCTGTGCCACCTACTGCTGAACAGCCCGCACCCGGTAACCAGAGATGACTGCCAGGTGCACCTTAAGGGTTGTCGACTGAAGGCCCAACTGAGAGAGGGACCAAAGGTAATCAAGAATGCTAGCCACTGCACAGGACAAAGGGTCCAACCCCTTGCCCTGACACCAAACAGAGAATCTCTTCCAATTGAAGGCATAGCACTTCCAGGTTGACTCCTTCCAAGATGCCTGCACAATGGTGAAGACATCTTTGGAGATACCCGAGGTCTGGAACTCTAGCCGCTCAGGAACCAGGCTATCAGGTACAGGGATCGAAGGTCTAGGTGGCATACCTTCCCCTGATTGATGGAAAGCATGTCTGAGCATAGGAAAAAAAGCCTCAGGAGCCTGCTGCTGAGGCTGAGGAGACTGGGGTAGCAAAATTGGCGTGGCCAGTCCGGAGCCACCAGGATCACCTGTGCCTTGTCCCTCCTGGGCTTGAGAAGCACCTTGTGGATCAAGGGAAGTGAAGGGAAGGCACAGAAGAGTCCCGGGGTCCAGGGCCTTGAGAAGGCATCCCCCTGCAGCGTTCCCTGCTGATGGGGCAGACACAAAACAGCCTCAGCTTTGCATTCTCCCTGGAGGTGAACAGGTCCACCTGAGGGGTGCCCCATTGGGAGAACAGACTGTGAACTATCTCTGGGTGGAGAAACCACTCATGTGATGCCTCATTCACCCAGCTGAGGGTGTCCACCAGCTGACTGGAGGCTCTGCCACATGGATGGCCAGTAGATCCACCACCAGTCACGCACAAGGGTCAAGACATGGACAGCTTCCTTGCACAAAGACAGGGAGTGCATTCCACCCTGCTTATTGAGGTAGTACATGGACATGGTGTTGCCAATCTGGACTTGGACCACTTGACCCCGAATGTGTGGAGCGAATGCAGTCAGCACCAGTCAAACTGCTCAGAGCTCCAGCAGGTTGATGTAGCATCAGGACTCCTCGGGGTCCAGAGCCCATGGACTCTGTGTTCTCCCAGGTGGGCACCCCAGGCCATGAGAGAGGCATTGGTTGTCAGGATGAGTGGACAAATAGGATCCCTTCCTGCAGATGTGCTGGGACCAGCCTCCACTGGATGGCATCCCACATCCACTGGGTCACCATGACCGGCTGGTTGAAGTGCCCCTTGCACTGAGACCACTGGCTGGCCAGCTCCCACTGCCGGGAATGCATTCTCAGTGGGCCCAATGGACCATGCTGGTACAGGTCACCATGTAGCCCAGCAGGCACAGGAAGTCCCAGGCAGGGCACTAATTGCACAACCCGAATGATCGGTAAAGGAAGAGAGCCTCCCATTGTCCACCGAGAGCCAGGCTCTGGCTCTGCAAGAGTTGAGCTCCGCCCCAATGAGTTGATCACCTGCAAGGTATGAGTTCGAGTTGGCCTCGTTGACCAGGAGGCCAAGTGTGATGCAGGTCTGGAGGGCCAGGTCCTTGGACTGCTCCACCCTTCTGCTAGGAGGGACCTGCTGTCAGCCAGTCAGCAGGTAGGGATAAACCTGGAACTGTCAGCACCTTTGATAAGCTGCCACCACTGCGATGTACTTGATGAAGACCTTGGGGGCTGAAGAGAGGCTGAATGGCATGGCCTGGAACTTGTAGAGGGTTTCCTCAGCTCAAAAGCGGAGGAACTTACAGTGAGACACAGCGATCAGGATGTAAAGAATGCATCCTGAAGATCCAGGGAGCAAAACCACATGTTTTGCTCTAGAGATGGTATAATCTGAGACAGAGTTACCATCCTGAAGGTGCGCAACCTGAGGAACCTGTTCAGGTTGTGCAGATCTAGAATGGGGTGCCCCCCCCAATCTCCTTTTGCACCAGGAAGTATCTGGAGACAAACCCTGGGTGTTCCAGATTATCCGTAATAGGAACTACAACCTCCTTGCAGAGGAGCTGGGCTAAGTCATCTCTGAGAGCTGACAGCATGTCTGCGGAAGGGAAATCCTCCCGTGGGGCATGGGCTCAGCAAGGAGGGCACTGCTCAAACTCTTGAGGCAGACCCTGACCCACCACTTCTAGAACCCACCTGTCTGTGGTGACAGCAGACCAGGAAGAAAGGAAGTGGAGGGCCAGTCCTCTCCCATGGGAGGACCCAGAGGAGGCATGACAGGCATGAGGGAGGCACCACTCATCCCATCACTGGGCAGGCTTGGAGGAGGAGGAGGGCCTGGCTGAGGGGCCACCAAAGCCTTTCCCTCCTGGCTTATGGACAGCCAAGGCTACTGACTTGGGCAGAGGATCACCAAGCCTGAGCCTGCTGGCCAGCTGGTTGCTGGGGTGGCTTTGCCACAGGAGTGGAGGTGGACCGAAAGGGCTTCCATTTCTGATACCGTTTGGAGCCACCCTTGGGATCCTTCTGAGCAGATGTCATGGAGTCCAAGGTGGCATTGGACTTCTCAATGCATGTGAGGTGACCCTCGACCCTGGGCCTGAACAGGTCAGTGCCCAGGAAAGGGACATCTGTCAGCTTGTACTGAGTGCCCACCATGAAGGTCGAGATCCTCAGCCATGCCTTGTGGCGCATGGTCACTGAGGCTGCCACGGAGCGGGCACAGGAGTCCCCAATGTCCATGGCAGTCTGGAGCTGTTGCTTGACCACAGCCTGGCCCTGATCTCGGACCTGTTTGACTGTTGTCTGAAGGTCTGCAGGCAGATGAGAAAGCACCCATCTAAGGTACCCAGCAGGGCATGGGAGAAGTGGGCCATGAGGAGGTCCAAGCTCACTTGGCAGAGGCCAAGCGAGGAGGGAGCATAGACCTTTTAAGCCATGTGGTCCAACTTCTTGGACTCCTTATCAGGTGACTTGTCACCATCCCCAGTGTTGCGGAATGCCAGAACACAGAGTCAGCCACCAACCCCTCGGCTGAGGGGTGCTCTGTGAATCCTGAAAGGGAGCCACTGGGCACTGCATACTTGCAGGCCATCTGGGCAGAAGGCGCAGGGCAGGAAGCAGGGCACTACCAGAGCTCTAGGGCAGGGCCAAGAATGGCTTCTGTCACCAGGAAAGCCTCCATCGGAGAGTCTCCCCAGTCGAGGATCTTGGTCAATGGGTAATGAGCCCGTTTATGAATGGGCTCCACCTTCATACCCGTCAACTCAGAGATCAAATGGAGGAGGCCCATGAAAGAGGATGGACCTTTGTCCATCGGGAGATCCCCCACGGACTCCAAGTTGACCAGACAGGAGAGCAGGAAGGAACCCTCTGACTGAAATGTCGTCAAAGGTGGTTAACCGTCAGAGTCCCCACTGACCCTCCGTGGAGGGTCAGAGGTGACAGTGACCAACAGTTGACGGGGAAGCCCCTTAACTGTCCGAGACTCCTTAGTCAGAGCGCCAACCATCAGCTGTTTTGGCGATGGTTCCACCACAATCGACGGAGAAGCCAGAGTTGGTGAGTCGGGACCATTTTAATCAGTTTAATTGGCGGAGTCAACATTGGCTTTTCGGGTGACAGCCACATGATGGCCAGCATAGAAATCAGGGTCAGTCTGGTGCCAGTAAATGCCAACTGTTGCCACATCAAGTCCTCATAGCGTCAATGCAACTTGCACTGAAGCCTCTCCTCACCCAAGGAGGATGAGGATAAAGAATAGCGGCGGTGCCATTTCCCGTGGTGCCAGGAGAATGTGTCGATAACAGCGGGACTGACTCAACCCACGGAAAGAAGACTGAGACCTCGACGTCAACCACTGGGAGGACTGGTGGCAGGGCTCGGAGGGAGTTGGCGATTGCTGAGGCTCCTCCTGGTCAGGGTCAGGGACCAGAGGTGGCGGGTCAGCAGACTGATCCATTCCTCCAATGGTCTGCGTCAGGACTGGGGTCCTAGACAAGAGTATCTGCCTCTTGATTAGGCAACTGGTCGGTCACCTGGGAAAAATCTCAGCTGGGAGGCCTTGGCTGACAGGCCCGACAGGGTTACTACCATGGAGCCAGCGGCCAAGACTGAGGATTCGACTGAAGTCAAATCCGGAAAAGCATGGGAATCAGACGCCCTCGACCAAGAGTGCTCCCAATCCCACGACTGATTAGTCCTTTCTTTCTTAGACTCTTCTTTAGATTTAAATTTGCCGGTGGGTCCCTGACCGAAGGTCAGCAGAGACTGGCAAAATTCCTTGAAGGAGCCCGTAAAAGTCGAGCCCAGCTGAAGCAGCATGAAGGTAGAAGCCAAGGAGGAATGGGCCACAACCTGGGTTGCCTCCTCTTTGAAGGCCACAAGCTGCTCAGTGGACCCCGCAGCCTCGGATACCAATCAACGGGCATTGTTGGATTTGACCGATGGGTTTCATTGTACCGGGTGGCCCAGTTTCAAGTGGGTGAGATGGTCCTCCAGGACAGTGAATGAAATGAGTGGCAAAAGTCACAGGCCTGGTAATCATGGTTGTCCCCGGGCAGTAGATGCGGTATACGCCCTGACATCTTTCTGCCCACAAGAGCTCCAGCGAACCCACGAGCAGACCTATCATCCATCGCGCGTCGGGATCAAGATCGAGTTGAAGACAAAACTCATCAGAGTTGGTTTGGAAGTAATTCTGAAGAATTTAAGTGCTAGGCCTGCTCAATGCGAGAACAATAAGGAGGAACCTGCTTCTTCCAGCGGAAAGGAAGATCATGCATCATGGGGCAGAGCCGAGGGAGTTACCATCCGGGTGCGTGGGTGGGAAGACTCTCCAGCATATCTTAAAGGGAAAGGACACTGGCAATAAGTGTGGATAGAACATCATATCCACATCCCTAGAAAGGTCTCTTTCCTCACCTGGGCTGGGAAGCCAGTAGGGATCATCCCGGTCCTCACCCTCTAGATCATCCGACCACTCGGAGGATGAGATTCAGAAAATCTCCAACGGATGGCTACCTCTAGAGACATCCCTTTCTCATAGCATCAAACAGCAGCAGGAGGGGACCCAGCCACTTGGGCAGCACCCCCCCTGCTCAACGGCACTGGCCTTAGTGCCAGGAGCCAAAACAAGGCCAGACCATGGCCTCAAAGCACCCAATGGCTCAGGCCCAGTGAATAGTTGTGACTCTGCCACAAGGGGGTACTGGACTGAGGGGTGCGCAACTGGCCCCTTGGGGAGGAGACTGGCTGTCCCACAGATCCCTCCCTGTATAGTACCAGGGAGGGACTGGGAAAGAGCCCAAAGACTTTACTTCAAGTCCTGGATGCGACGCCTGCCTCAAAGGTGGTGCTGAAGAGTTTCACCCCACCTCATCGCATGGATTTCCAGGGTGTAAAGGTCCATCAGAAGCAGTCATCCATGTCTGATCTGCTCTGAGGCAGGTCTGGCAATGATCATGTCAGCCCTGAACAGACATATTTCCCACAGGGCACCAACGCATGGAGGAGAATCCATTTTCTTGCCAGTTTTCTTCTGTTTCATAGGCCCCTGGGATCTGGACAGGATTGACTCATGGAAAATAATAAAACTTAGTAAAGACAAAGCTCAGCGCCGTACAAAGGGGATAGGAAGAAAAAAGGTGGCAATGAGAAGTCGGAGAAACTTTATGGCATTGAACTAGCGGCAATGAATAGAACCAAAAGTCGTGATGCAGTAGAAAATGGCAAACAGTTCCACAGAGTACCTTCCTTGATGGCGGAAGGACAGAACTGAAGAGGCAAGGGGGCCAGTGTCGGTTTCCGGCCAGTCCATGAGCACCACTGCATATGTCTGTCTCGTGGGCGGTGCCATCTCTGACGTCGGCCCCCCCCTTCCGCCAAAACTTTTAAAGACATACGTTCCCATGGCACCCTGGTGCCTCGGGGCACAGACCCACCAGTGATGAATGTTGAAGAGTGATTCTTGGAAGATCTGCAGGCAGCTCAGTTTGCAAAGCCACATGTGCAGTGTCACATGATCAGGAACAAGAAACTCTGAAAGCTTGTTTAAAGCAACAGCAGCATGCAAGACAAACTGCACTGTAACAAGCCTTAAAAGCTGCTTCACTTACAGTATTCATCATTAAACCCAAGACCACTCTTCATACATTGAATAAGACATTCAAGAGGAGGTATTATACTTTGTAACATGCCTTGGCAGATTTACAGTCCTCTCCTGCATCCTGGGCCATAAACCCACCCCTAGGCAACTTACTATAAACCCTCCCCTCTCATGCCTTTTTCCTTACATACTCTATCTGCAGGCATACAGAATGTAATTTTTTCCAGCATCCCCTTTTCGTTCAAGTATCTCCTACCTGCAAAACGGTTTCCTTGCTGTGCAGATTTGACAGAAAACTCTTCCAGTCCTCCTTAGCTGTGGTTACTTTTGCTTGGACAATTTCACACTTGTCTTTGCTGAGGATACTGGTCAGAAGTTCTCCTTGGAGACCAGGGTGTTCAGCTTTCTTTGGCCATTTTCACTTTCAGTGAGGAATTCCTAAGTAGAAAACTGTAGGCTTAGTCATATCCTGCTAATGTGGAACACTTATATTTAGCAATGATCTACTGTTCTACTGGCAGTTAGTCAAAAACCATGCCACATGTTTACGCTGGGCAACGACAGTGAATGTACAGAGTATGCAGTTCCAGAGGTCCATTAGAAACACATTTAGACTGTTTTGCATCAATATGCACATGTGCAATATGTGTTGCGTGTGCTGTTATGCTTCCTTATGCCTTTACCAC
Source organism: Neoceratodus forsteri (assembly GCA_016271365.2). NCBI lineage: Eukaryota > Metazoa > Chordata > Ceratodontiformes > Ceratodontidae > Neoceratodus > Neoceratodus forsteri. Next base: position 1,073,767,545 of record CM057450.1, read on the forward strand.
ATGCTAATAGTTTATGATCAACTGCTGCTACAGTACAGAAAATTCTGTATTCTTCCCATTAAGAGTACGCTTGTGACCTAGCATTGAGCTGATCCCTTTCCTCTGCTGTGACCTGCTGGGAAAGGCAGTGAGGAGCTGGGGCATGGTGATCCAGTGGTTAGAACACTGAACAGTGACCATGGAGTACCAAGGATCTAACCCCACTAAAGCCACTACTTACAGTGGGACCCTGAAAAAGTCTCTCGGACACTGTATATCACTCTTTCCATCTGTAAAACTGGGTTGAAGCAAGGCATTACAGAAAGCAAAAGTCAGCTGGAGCCATCAGGGGCTGCTTCTGCATTAGCTTGCTGTGTAAAGTTTTATTTTTGTGTCATATTATTGTGATTTAAGTGTGGATAAGTTGTTGTGAATTGAGAGGTAGTGCGAGTGTTACAACCTGCATTCATAGTACCCATACATTCCCTTACAACTCTACCCACACGTACTGCAACACAAAAAAATACCTTACACCTCAGGCTAATACAGAATCAGCAGTTGCTGGCTGCTGACAAACAGACACGTGCACAAACACAGAGACACATGCATAGAGTTACACACACACACAAAAGCATACGGTCACTCACAGATACATAAATGCTGACACACATCCAGAGTCATACGCAACAGTACCAAGGTACATCACAGTATAAACACAGAGTAGCACACAATAAACACACAGTAACTTAATAACATGCATACATACAGTTCACACTGAAGCACATACTTCATAACATTTGTGACCCAGATGTCTATGGAACACACATGCACTCAGCTCTTGAAACCACAAGCGTCTGATTGCTCTTTAACTTACAGCAGGACAACCATTAGAGATGCCACATACACAAAGGCACATGCAGCCACACATATACACAGGTGTGTATGCACATACATGAAATCATATAGTAATAAACAGGGTGATTCATATACATAGACTGTAAGGAGGAAGACAGTGACTGTTTCTTTTTTAATCTCTAAAGTGCTGAAAATACGTGGAAACTGCCTGTAGAGAAACTGTGCAAGAGGTACTGAATACTGTTTTTAAGTGCAGTGGAATAAAAATATTTCTTTATTTCCAGTTGTGCACCCAGTTTTTTTTAAGTATATACTCAAACAGAGACTAAAAAGTCAAAAGATGTGATAAGGAACAATTGCAGGGTTGCTGTGACTAACTTTTGTGGGGGTCGAAGGCAGCTAAAGTTTTATGGACTTCCTGAACACAAAATAGAATGGGGGGTGGTAATGCCAGTGGCTACAGCAAAAGATGGGGGCCTTCTTTTTCTCCCGAGAGGTTGAACATAAAGGTGGTTACCCACTCTGTCTGCTTGGATTTACACACATATGAATCATGGAAGTACTGTACACGGTGAAAACTGCATGCATGGAATATGTCAGTATTGTGCTGTTTCAATTGTGGCATTTAGTGACATTAAAATTAATCTAGTAAATGTGACAAACTCCCCTAATATAAAATGAAATTATGCCACCACGCAGAATGGGATATCGCTTTGCAGATTTAGGAAGGAATTATTTATTGAAATTATTTCACCAGGGACAAATACAGAGATACAACATGGATTTCACTTACAGATGTTACCTAAAGTGGAATTACAAGGGACAGAATAAACACAAGAAGCCTATGAGGGACTAGAACCCACAACCTTCTTGCCTCAGAGGCTACCCTAACCTAAGTAGAAACAGCCTATGTAAATGAAAATAAAACCATTTTCTTATTAAAATAAAAAAAAGGTTTTCCATTTTTAAATGCAATAATCCACAACAGGGCATAGGTTTCTTCAAAATAAATGTGCTTTCTGGAATCATTTAAAAGCAGTCAGCCTTCATAATAAAAGTCACATATTTTACCTAACAAGAACCTAACTACAATAAAATATAACTTGCTTTCTTAAAAAATATCTTTTTCCATTCTATATACGAAATAACTCACATGAAAACATGGCTTGCATAAGGTATAACATATGACAGGGCATGCGGTAATAAGGAAATAAAGCATACCATGTGTGATTATTAGGCACGAGCGATATCTGAGTGCTGCAACAACTAGAGAAATGCATTATTTCCCTTATGACTGCGCATCCTTAAGTTTATTATTAGGGTTTATTAATAGGGTTCCTTGTGACGAGGTACCTTTGTAAATGAGCCTCTGGCTCAAAGGTTGTTAAACTGATGTTAAAATAAATAAATAAATAAAATATTATCCACTTATAAAATGGTCTTTTATTTGTTAAAATACACACGCACACACACACACACACATTATGGTAGCTAGCGGTAGTGCTACCATAGTTAGGGTTGAGGAGCCATTTCTATGTTAAACCCCAAAACTTTGCACCTTAATAACTTTGCAACCATTAGATGAATTTGCCTGAAATTTGGAATACACGATCAAGAATGATAGACCTTGGGATCTGCCAAGATTTGTACCGGTCAGATATACAGCTGTGGAGTTATTAAGCGTGATCTGCGAAAGCGTTTACGCTTTTCTGGAATTCTACGGTCACGCCTACAGGTCGTACGGTTTATGCTGACTAGCCCAAAAATCTTCAGGAAATGTGCGGCCAGGGTCCCCAATGTGCCTTTCGAAGATTTCGTGAAAAAATATTAAACGGTTCAAAAGTTATTCAAAAAACAATTTCCCATTATAAGTCAATGGGAAAAGTTAACAAAAATATTGACAGTGTCGCAAATGCACTTTTTACTGCCGCAAATGGCCCTGTTACTGTCGCAAATCCGCCATCTTGTTTTCAGTTAGTGATCAGAAAAATGCTTGGCATTTAAAATTGAGACCCTCTAGTAACCTAATTCTTTTTGTATTCACCTAGTCTGGCCCTGAGGATGCTAGCCATGTCTTTATTTTGGGTAAAACACCCCAGAAATATGTTTTTCAAATTTCTGGAAAAGTACTTTATAAAAGTAGTATGCACTCACAAAAGTGACAGCAAATCTTTTACGACACTTTTACCAAATTACGACACTACTTTGCTACACTATGCCCAAAATAACAGTAATTCTTTGGCACTCTGCTGCAAAAGAACAGTTGGGAGTTTTGGGCTGAAATTTGGAAGGAACGCAGATGATAGCTCACAGATGTGCCTTTCAGTGTTGTATTGAAAAAATATTACACGGCGGCAAAGTTACGGCACTCCAAAGCTGACAGTTTTTCCCATAGGATAACATTACGGCGCCCAACGCATTACAGGAATCCTTTGGCACCCTGCTGCAAAATAACGGTTTAGTCTTTTTTCCTGAAATTTGGAGGGAACACAGCCAACAGCCCACAGATGTGCCTTTCAGTAGTTTGGTGAAAAAATATTACAGGGAGCCAAAGTTATGGCACTTCGAACTTCTCTTTTTTCCCCATAGGATAACATTACGGTGTTCGCAGCGCCTTTCAGGGCCCGTATCTCGGAAACGGTGTGACATAAGGACTTTTCGTCGGAAAAATGCTTAGCCCCCTAAAGGTGGCTAAGTACAAAATTAGCCAGGACAGTTGTAAATCATACAACTTTTAAATTTGTTTTCTACGTCGTACGGTTCCTGAGATATAACGTATTTAGTATTCCAAGTTCTCATTTTCTGCTCCGATACTCATTCTTATGCATACATTATTTGTACTCACTGTCTTTCTCTATGCAGGTTTTGGGGAAAACCAGCCTGTGCGCATACACATTACTGTTACTGTTGCCCTTTCTGCTTGCGGTTCCGTACCCGTCTCACTTACCGTTGACGTCTGAGCCACCATGTGCGTTATCCTTTGCGTTTTCATTTGCGCTTGCGTTTCTGTTATTTTTTGCCATTTGTGTCTACAGTACTGTTTCTCTTTCTGTTTCACTTTGCGTCACCATGCCCATTGACATTTACGTTTGCAGGCACCATGTTACTATGTTACAACACATCACGTGGCAGACCGTTCCCGGCTACGCCACCATGTGCGTTACCCTTTCTGTTCTCATTCACGCTTGTGTTACCATGTGCGCCACTGTTAGCACTTCTGTTTTGCATTGCTGTTCCTGTTACTATGCCACAAGACATTATGTGGAGGCGCGGGCCCAAAGGGCCCCACGCTCCGCCGCTGCATTACATCACTATTTCTTGTTATCACCTCAAAAGAAGGGAATTAGAGGCAAAATCTCCATTTAATGCATTAGTTAGTTTAATCACGAAATGTGAAGAAAGCACCCCTCATCGAGACAGTACATTGGGATCGTTGGTCCCAACTCTCACCCCATTCTCCTATACTTCTGCTGCTTTACACATGTCATGGGGTGAGAGTTAGGCTGACAATCCCAATGTGCACCCCAATGCTGATTGGGGGTGGGAGGGGTCCAAGGGGTTTTCAACCCTAACAATCGATTCCTCACTTTGTCGCTAGGAACAACCCTAACTAATGCATTAAATAGAGTTTTTGCCTCTAATATATATATATGTCTCAGCTATATATATACATATACATATATATGTGTATATATATATATATATATATATATATATATATATACATATATATATATATATATATATATATATATATATATATATATATATATGTATGTAATAGATAAACCGCTCTGAGGTGTGTGGTCATGCTCTGATATACGCACACCTTGGTGTGCGCTATTACGCACGAGGCCGCAGGCCAAGTGCATCAACCACCCAAGGCGTGCTTATATCAGAGTGCGACCGCACACCTCAGAGTGGCTTCTCTATCTTGTAAAATGTCAAAATTGTTTTGGAGGGGGGTTAAAATGCAGGTGTGTGGTTGCGCTCTGATACATGCACGGTCATGTGACGCTGTTCAGCTAATGATATTGCTGCAATTTCCCACCCATTTTATAAATATATATATATATATATATATATATATATATATATATACATATATTAGAGGCAAAAAACTCTGTGTAATGCATCAGTTAGGTTGTTCCACAGTGACAAAGCGAGGAAATTGATGTTAGGTTGAAACCCCTTTGCACCCTCCAGCCCACCCCCAACTGGAATTGGGGTGCGCATTGGGGTCATCAGCCCTAACTGTCACCCCATCACATGTGGAAAGAAGCTGAGGAATAGAGAATAGGGTGACAGTTAGGACCGATGACCCCAATGCGCACCCGATTCCAGTTGGGGGGTGGGCTGGAGGGGTGCAAAGGGGGTTTCAACCCTAACATCGAATTTCCTCGCTTTTGTCGCTGTGGAACAACCCTAACTGATGCATTAAACAGAGTTTTTTGTATTTTCGACAAAAACTCTGTATCTCGCACCGTTTTCTAGATAAGGGCCCTTAAAGGCGCGGCGAACGCCGTAATGTTATCCTTTGGGAAAAAAACAGAAGTTCGGAGTGCCATAACTTTGCCTCCATGTAATATTTTCTCACCAAACCACTGAAAGGCACATCTGTGGGATGTTGGCTGTATCCCCTGCAAATTTCAGCCCAAAAGACCAAACCGTTATTTTGCAGCAGGGCGCCAAACGACTGCTGCAATGCGTCGACTGCCGTAATGTTATCCTTTGGGAAGAAGTGTCAGCTTTGGAGTGCCGTAACTTTGCTGCCATGTAATATTTTTTCAACACAATACTGAAAGGCACATCTGTGAGATGTCGGCTGTGTTCCCTCCAAATTTCAGCCCAAAATTCCAAACCGTTCTTTTGCAGCAGGGTGCCAAAGAATTGCTGTCATTTCCCCACTGCCTAGAAAAGTACTGTCGCAATTTGCGAAAGCTTTCACAAAAATTTTACACTTATAAGCATGAGTGGCTTTTGCAAAAGTACTTTTCCAGAAATTTGAAAAACATATTTCTGGGGTGTTTTACCCCAAAATAAAGACATGGCTAGCATCCTCAGGCTCCGACTAGGTGAATACAAGAATAATTAGGTTGCTAGAGGGTCTCAATTTTAAATGCCAAACATTTTTCTGATCACTAACTGAAAACAAAATGGCGGATTTGCGAAAGTAAGAGGGCAATCTGCAAAAGTAAAAATGCATTTGCGACACTGTCGAACTTTTTATTAACTTTTCCCATTGACTTATAATGGGAAATTGTTTTTGAATAACTTTTGAACCGGTTAATATTTTTTCACGAAAGCTTTGAAAGGCACATCGAGGACCCTGGCCGCACATTCCCTGAAGATTTTGGGCTGGTCGCGCAAACCGTGTGACCTCTAGGCGCGACCGTAGAATTCCAGGAAAAAGCGTAAACGCTCACGCAGATCATGCTTAATATCTCCGCAGCCGTGTATCTGAACGGTACGAAACTTGGCAGATCCCAAGGTGTATGGGTCTTGATCGTGTATTCCAAATCTCAGGCAAATCCATCAAACGATTGCAAAGTTATTAAGGTGCAAAATTTTGGGTTTAACAAGTAAATGGCTCCTCTACCATAATCTATATATATATATATATATATGGCCAAATAATACCATCCTGTCCCATATAAAAAAATCCCTGTAACACAACACTATCAAAAGTGATAATACCATTGTTGCTTCCTGATAATACTATCGTTCAGAGGTGAAAATATAATTTCAGCTCTGAACGATAGTATTATCGCAGAAGTGACACAGCGCATGTGCAACTCTCTGCCTGCCACATAGATCCAGTCTTCCAGTCCTCTGCATGCTGAATGGCTCCTCTTGAAGTGGTGCAATCCTTCAGATACTCTGGCATGTGGTTAGACAGTAAGCTTGACTTATCAACCTACATTAATGCCATCCATGCAAAACTTCATTCAAAGTTGGGTGCCCTGTACTGTAATAAAGACTGCCTCTCTGCCAGTCTGTCATGAGCTGGTCACCAAAATGGTGCTCCCAGTTTCTGACTATGCCAACATGGTCTACAGTACTGCTCCCAAAACTTTCCTAGCCAGACTGGACACCCTCTGCAATGGCTTTTGTCACTTTGAGACAAACTCCTTCCACGACTCAGCATTGTTCCCTCTACTCTGGCTCCTTCTATCATCCCCTACCATCTTGTCGCCAATCACACTGCTCCTTCTTCATCTCCAAATACTAGTTTGATTCTCTTCCTCCTACCTCTCATTACTCCTCTCTCCAGTTATGCCTGCTCCATGCTCTCTCTACTCCAAGGACCACAGAACCTTCTCTACTCCTCATCCCTGTTCCTCTTCTGGGCAATCCACTTTCTCCTATTGCTTTCCAACTCTATGGAACCAGCTCCCCTCATCCCTCCACCACTCCACCACCTCTGGCTCTTTCAGGCTCCGGCTGAAATTCCTCCACCCCATCCTGCTACTGCTCCCTAAGAGGTCCTCCCTGTTTTCACACTGGCATCGTATGGCTTTTGGTTTTCCTCTTCTAAACTTGTGCCTAGTACACTCCTTTGCTTGTTTGTTGAACATACTGTATGGCAAATTTTTATTGTATCCTGCACGTACACTTGATAATACTTGTCCACAAACTTGCACTTTAATCTGATGCCTAGAAGTATATGTAAAGTATTGAACATTGTATTTGTGAATGCACTTTACTTCTGTATCTTGAAATGCAATGCACTTTGTTTTGTGGTACCTTCTATCTCCCTTTCCCCGGGTCGCACCTAGAAGTGAGTCTTAGCTCAGTATGCCTTTCACAGTCACCAATTTTCAAATAAATAAATAAATAACAAAGGCACTTACTAAGTTTGTAAATGTATGACTTACAATAATGCATACTTTCTTTTTAACACAATGACCACTGTTAACAAGGAAAAGTGCCATCAAGTTATGCAGTTGGGCTATTAAAGGGATGCTGTCAAGCCCCTTAGGCGTCAAAGTGTCTTTAGTTTAAAAAAACACATTTAGTAATTGGTTACATTCTGTACAGACTGCTGAAGCAGCTGGTAGATTGATTCTGATTCTTTTTTTCTTTTAAAAAGTGAAAAACAGACTGCCTAGCATACTGGTGTTACCACACAAAAACATACTGTTTACATTTTTGGATTAACACCCACTGCAACTTTCCTGGGCTTGGGAATACCCTAACAGAGTCTAGCCACTTATTATGCAATGGGAGGAGAGGAGACTACTGCATCATGAGTGGCTGAACTATCTTGGGGTGTTCCTAATGTTCAGGAAGTAGGCAAGAAGAGTAAATCAAAGATTAAAAACAAGTTTAGATATAATTATACAATTAGCATGTATTTCAGTTCAACTTGGAAAAAGAAGCAGATAAAACAACAAGCATCATCAATGAATTTTAGGGAAAGTAAGCAATCATAAAATGTAGATTGTCAACTAGAAATAATATGCAAAAAGGGTTGACAGTGTTTGTTTTCATACTAGGCAGTATTAATGCCAGGTTTCACACAAAACAGTTTAACATGGTTTGAAGGATATAATGGTTTATGCCTTGCCTAAGAGTATACATATAAACTACAGTATATTTAGGTAATTGTTCTCAATAATGTCAGTAACTCTAAGAAGAGCCATGTTATTATGAAGTGAGCTTTCTTTATAGGTAAACGGAAATATTTAACCCAATATAAGGGTGTACTAGTTGATTAAAAACTGTATGCTCTCCACTCATGGCACAAAGAAACGCAAGATAATGCATATAGGACACAAAAACCCAGGAGCAACATATCAGCTGGAGTGGGTGGTGGGGGTGGAAATAGAGTGCTCCAAGCAGGAAAGAGACCTAGAGGTTATCATCTTGGATGACCTCAAGGTAGGGAGTCAGTATGACAAGGCTGCGGGAAAAGCAAACAGGATGCTGGGTTGCATAGGCAGGGGTATCCCCAACAGGAAAAGGGAGGTGATAATTCCACTATACAGGACATTAGTGAGGCCGCACATCGAGTACAGTGTCCAGTTCTGGAGACCTTACCTACGTAAGGACATAAGACAGGGTAAAGGCAGTTCAGAAGAGGGCAACCAAGATGGTGCAATGATTGCATCACAAGCCCTATGAGGACAGGCTAAAGTACTTAAATATGTACTCCCTGGAAGACAGGAGGGAGAGAGGTAATATGACTGAGACATGTAAGTACCTCACAGGGAGAAACAAGTTGCAGGAAAACACAATTTTTTCAAATAAAAAGAGATGCTGCAGAACTAGAGGGCATGGGATGAAACTGGAGGGAGGGAGGTTTAGGGGGAATGTGAGAAGCACTTCTTCACAGACAGGTGGTAGACAGGTGGAACAACATGCTTGAGGAGGTGGAGGGCACAGGGGAACCCTAGTAGTCGGGGAAGGGACAACCTAGTTCTAGGGAAGCTTGAAAAGCACAGTTACGAACATAAATGGGCAGACTAGGTGGACCATAGGCCCTTATCTGCCATCAACATCTAAATACAAAATCACACATGCCCCCACAATGCAAAGCATCATGGGCTGCATATGCAAATCACCACAGAATGTTATGCTGTTCCAACTTTAAGCAGAATTGCATGGTGCCGAAGGCCTCTCACAAGTTTGCAAAGGGTGCTAACAGAAGGCATAGACACGTGTTTCTGGCCCTACCAGGACTCATCAGTATGCCTTGTCTGTTTGACACCCCAGTGGAATGGACCAGCTACCCTAGAGGCAATGTGCCTTGGATATATTGTGGTGAACCCATTAAAATAAAAAACTATTTAAAGACAAAGAACCTCTGCAAAATACACTGAGGCAAGGGTTACCCAAAGGGCATTTGGCTGGGAAGCCAAGTTTCAAGAAAATACAAAATCACACATGCCCCCACAATGCACAATCAACATCTATGTATCTATGTAACATTACCTTATACAAAACGTTATCTAGAAAACCTCCAGTGTCATAACTAAACTCAGGGTTTCAAAGCTTTTCCTACTGTTAAAGGAGTAGTCCACCCAAAACTTGCAAAAATATATGTTGTGTAGAGTGTTAGAGTTTGTATGTGACATTCTAGTGTTTCTTTCCCTCTGACTGCTATTAGGAGTTTTTCCTAAATTAGCCTGCTAGCTTTATGCTAGTTTTACAACCCCTGGGGATCTTCATCTGAGACAGCTGAATTGTATTCCTTGTTCCCACAGTGCATCTTGTCTCATGTGACAATGATGTAGCAGAAACTCAACATTCAGCACACACAAACAAAATATCTTGGAAGCTTTACAAGCTGCACAAAAATTACCAGCAGCAAAGCTCTTCTGGACAGGAAGACCTTTACGATGAGGGTAGTCACTAAGCTGAATTCTATAGATTTTGGCTATGGGGGACAACCCCCATAGCCAAACCCACAGCACAGCCCACCCTACGGCTGCGCCTAAGACCAGGTGGTCTGAAAAGCCTTAAGCAACTCCTGGCCCAAATTAATTGGTCTCCTATACAGTATGCCCCAGATATTGATACGGCGCTATCCTTCTTCACCCAAACATTCAACAAAGCCTGTGACATTTTCTCACCTCTAACAGTACGCCATTCCAAAGTGCAGAATGCACCCTGGGTTACCCCTGCCCTGCTTCAACTACTCAAGCACAGGGACGATTTACGGCACTTGGCCACTGAAACTGGCCAGCCCGCAGACAGACAGGCGTATGCTGCTGCTAGAAACAAATGTACCTGGGCCATCAGAAAGGCTAAGGCTGATCACTATCAGTCCTCGCTCACCTCCTCTTGGGGTAATGCAAGAACCTTCTGGGACAATATCAAACAACTAAATGGGAGCACACGCCTCCCCACCCTCCCAGATCAACATTGATGGCACTATCTCCACTGACCCAGCTCTTATTGCCAACTTCCTCAATACATCTTTCACGGACCTTAGCCCAGTCCTCCCTAGTGACTTTTTTGACCCTCCACCCTCCCTACCTGACCCTGACCTCATACGCCCTTGCTTCCATTTACGTCGAGTTACTGCCCAAGGAGTCAGACCTCACCTAATCAATGCCCTAAAGAGCAATAGTACTGGACCTCTGTATCCTCCGCCAGGTACTGGATCTGGTCCTCGCCCCAATCACTAGTCTCCTCAATAAATCCCTCTGCCTAGGGCAGTTTCCCTCAGCTTGGAAAATTGCCACAGTCACACCCATACACAAGGGTGGGGACAGGTCCCTAGCCGGGAATTGCCGGCCTATCTCCATTCTCTCACCCCTCTCCAAAGCCTTAGAAAAAGTGGTGGCCACACAAATTATGGATTACCTAACCAAATACAACATCCTCTGCCCTGAACAGCATGGTTTCCATACAGGTCACAGTACCAGCACTGCCCTCCTAGAGTTTTCTAATTTTCTACACTCTTCTCTGGACTCGGGCTCTCTGGCGGGGGCTGTGTTCATAGATCTATCAAAAGCCTTTGACACTGTTTCCCATCCCCTCCTGCTGCTTGCCCTTAGCCACACTGGCTTTGCCGCAGGGCCTGTCTCCTGGTGCTCCAGCTACTTGTCTGCCCGCTCTCAGTGTGTCAAAATTAATGGGACACTCTCCAACGCTTGCCCTATCCGCTCTGGTGTTCCCCAGGGCTCCATCCTTGGACCCTTGCTCTTTTCACTATACCTCAATACCCTGCCACGTGCATGTACTGGAAAAATGTTGCTGTATGCAGATGACGCCGGCCATCTTTGCCTCTGACCGTGAATCTCTATCACCCTCCAGGACTCCTTGCAAATATCTTATAATGATGCTGGAAGCTTGGTTCCAAGAGCATAGACTTGTAATCAAATCTCAAAAACACAAAACCATGCTCTTAGCCCACCCAAAACAAAGCCAGCAATTTCCTACTCCATGTCCTCTCTAGCACCAAGTTTCCACTTGAGCAAGTCTATTCAATAAGTACCTTGGGATCTCCTTTGACCCTGCTCTCACTTTCTCATGACCACATCAAGGTTTCTAACCTCAGCCTCCAATATTCGGCTGGTATCCTATACTGTATAAAATTGTCTCCCCGCTTGACGCCTCCAATCTGTGGGTCGCATCCTCTATACTTGTCCCCTGTGGATTATGGATTACCAGTTTACAGTGCCGCAGACCAGACTGCCTCAACAAAACCAACCTCACACTAAATAAGGCCTGTAGGCTAATTACAGGGGCCCCAGGTTAACACATACCTGCCAACTACATGCAAAGGCTATGCTGCTTGACCTAGACAAACGTCTCAGATATCAAACCTGCCTCATAACAAAAAAACTCTCCTTGGTCTATCCCCACTAGGGGTGACAGCCTCCATCCACCAAGCAAAATCCCTAGTACAAACACAAACCTTCTGCAAAACCACACTGTTAGTCTCCAGGGCAAGGACCACACATGGGCAAAGAGTCTATTGCTACAGAGCCCCATCCTGGTACAACACACTCCCCACCTCTATCTCTGATGCCTCCATGATCTCCAGTTTCAAAACCTCCCTTCGAAATCACCTACTTAATACGCATAGCTGTGACTGTTACTAAGCTGTACTTGCTCAAATGCTCTGACAAAGCTCCCTGAGTGGTTGCACCCAACCTACTACCAACCACTTCCCATTACCCTATCAATTATCTCCTCCTCCTGTCTCTGCACCCCTCTTCCTGTATGCTCATACCATACTATGAAGTACTAAACATCTGTTCCAATCTGTGCTCAGCTAATCCTGTAATTTAAAATTGCAACCAATATATGACAGCTTGTTTTACCAATTGTTGTAATCCATTTATGATGTAACAAATTTGTTGTACTGTATTTGTCCTCTTTGTGACGAGGTACCTTTGAAAATGAGCCTCTGGCTCAAAGGTTTGTAAACTGATGTACAAATAAATAAATATAGCCATCTCTACTGTTGTGAACTGACTGTAAAGCAATGTTTTCTGCTGGATTCGTTGTCTCTGCTACATCTCTGTCACATGAGACAAGGTGCATTGTAGGACAAAGGAATACAATTAAGCTGTCTCATATGGAGATTACCAGGGGTCGTAAAACTACCAGGCTAATCTAGAAAAAAATCTTAATAGCAGACAGAGGGAGGACGCGCAACAACTTAACATACAAATCAAAACACTCTGCACAACATATGTTTTTTGCAAGTTTTGGGTGGACTACTTTAAAATATAGTATAATACTGATCTGCAGTGTATTGTAAAAAATGAATAAAACATAATTTAGTAAGGGCTCAATGAACTGTGATAGCTCATTCACAGGTGCATCCCAGGGGGGAAGGGGTTATAAATGGACCTATTTTATTGATGGGGAATGTTGGCTTTAGAGTCCTGATTCACACGGACCTTCATAGCTTTGCTCTCGAGGGCAGAGGGAATCTGAACCCCTCTGTGGCAGAACACATTGGTTGTTCATAGTTGCCCATCCAATATTCCCTATTTTGCAAACTTCTGTGTTTATAGGATTGGAGAGGCAGGAATAAGAACATACTGAGATGAGAAGAAAAAAAATCTAAAAAATAAAACCTGTCCTATCAGCACAGCAATATATTTTGCTTCATGGCACATGCAGAAAAGAAAGAGAAACGCTGTTTGCCATACAAAGTGTATATGCCAAGAGTCACAACTGAGTAAGCAGTAAGATATGAAAGGTGTACATTATGGTGAAATAATCACATGCCCTCAGATGCGCTTTGGGCACGAGGTGCAGTCAGGTACTATTAACTGCACTTGAGAAGTACAATTATTGTGCCATAATGCATACCTGGAGTGTCAGATTGCTCTTATAAAATGCATTTAAATATTTGACTTAAAATGAATCAAAATAAGAAGAAAGTATTTTAAAATGATAAAATTAGACTATTTGTGCTTTTGTAAATTTCAGGAATGTACTGGAGCAGTTTGGGTCTGCCTCTGCCTATGTAACTGTGTTTTCCCACCTTTTTTTTGTTTATGTAAGCAATAAGACACAAGTGGGTTGCATTAGACACTTGTAATGGAGAGCCGGGGCATAGTGAGGCACGAGGTCACAGGCTGGAACAAAACAAAAGTCATCCCTGCACTGCAGTCAGTGGCTGGGTGCAGAGACAGGGTGCCAACCCCACACTAAACCAACTAAGCTTCCTGAGAAAGATCAAAAGAGTGAAGCGCCAAGGCATCAGTGGTGTGGAGGGTTATGACTGCAGACCTTCTATTTCATGAAATAAAGCATTTAAAAATACAGCAGTGGTCTGTGAGTTTCTGGGTAACCTGCATGCAGTTTCTGCAGAGTTGGTCGGACTTGTTGAAGCCCTTGGTCGTGGCATTGAAGCATCTAATGCACACCCCTAGATTATCTTATTGCACTTGTAAAATGGGTACATATTTCTTAAAAAAATAAATCAAGAGACACAGGTTGCTTAAATGAATGAAAGATTACTTCATTTAGTTAAGTATCTGTCCTCAAGATAAAACAGTTCTAAAACTGGGGGGAAGAAAACACATTTGTGGGGGGGGGGTTAACAAGCAGAAAAAACAGGTTACTCACCTGTAACAGTAGTTCTAGGAGTGGTATATGTCGTTCATCCACACTCTTTGGCATGTCTCCTTCCACTTTAAATCTTGCCGGAAGCCTTCAAGTTGGCTCCTCCCTCCCACCTGGGTGGTATAACCCTCAGCTCTGCCCCATGATGCCAGATCTTAGCCCGCTGGAAGCCAGGTGTTGTGTGTCCGCAGCTAGGGAGGTTGGGTGGGTCCGTGTGGATGAACAATATATACCACTCCTAGAACTACTGTTACAGGTGAGTAAATACAGGTTACTCATCTGTAACAGGAGTTCTAGGAATGGTATATGTTGTTCATCCACACTTTCTGGCAGGTATCCTTGCCTCTTTAAATCTTGCCGGAAGGTCTTCAAGCTGGCTCCTCCCACCCACTCGGGTGGTAAAACTCTCGGCTCCGCCCCATGACGCCAGATCTGGCCCGCTGGAAGCTCAGGTAGTGCGTTGAAGCCAGGAGGAGGTGGTGGGTCATGTGGATGAACAACATATACCATTCCTAGAACTCCTGTTACAGGTGAGTAACCTGTATTTCTAGGGACATGGATATGTTGTTCATCCACACTTTCTGGCAGACTCCTAGCAGTTCTCCGGAGAAGGGAGGAAAGCGCACCCCTCACTTAGGAATAGAGACTGGAGAACCGAGGCCCCAAAACCAGCATCCGGCATGACTCAAGGTCGATGTGGTAGTGGGTAATGAAGGTATGTGCCGACTTCCAGGTAGCAGCCCTGCAGATATCCTGGATAGGGACATCCCTGGAAGCAGCTACCGATGCAGCAGTATGGCGGGTAGAATGAGCTCTTATCCCTCTGGGAGGCTCCATGCCCGCCAACCTATAGCAGAGATCTATGCAGGAGGTGACCCACCTGCTTATCGTCCGCTTGGCTGCAGGTCTGCCAGGTGCGGCTTCAAGCGTGGGTGACAACAGCTGGTGAACCTCTCCCGAATTTCAGCCGTCGCTCCTTATAGTAAGTAGCGCCCTTCTAGGGTCCAGAGTATGGAGCCTATTAGACCGCCTCCGAGGTGTGATTGGGGTAGAACACCGGCAGAGTCAACACCTGGTTAAGGTGAAACTCGACACCACCTTCGGAAGGAATTTCGGTGGGGCGCAGAAACCTGTCCCTGTGGAAGACCGGGTAAGGAGACTCGATGGAAAGCGCCTGGAGCTCTCCCATCCTTCTGGCTGACGTGATAGCCACCAAGAAGGCGGTCTTCCACGACAGGTGAGAGAGATCACACCTGTGCATCGGTTCGAATGGCTTGCCCATGAGCTTTGCCAGTACCAGCAGTAGATCCCACGGAGGTGGAGGTTCTCGCACCGGAGGGGAAATGTGATCGAGGCCTTTGAAAAAGCGCCAGACCACCTTCTCCTGCGACACCGACTGCTTCCCGGCCCGCGCCCGGTAAGCAGAGATGGCTGCCAGTGCACCTTTAGGTCGTCGACCTAAGCCCTTGCTGAGAAAGGGACCATAGATAGTCCAAGATGCTTGCCAAGGAACAGGAGGAAGGGTCCAGGCCCTTACCCTGACACCAAATGGAAAATCTATTCCATTTAAAGGCATAGCATTTCCTGGTCGACTCCTTACGGGACGCCTCAACTACATTGAGGACCTCGTCAGAAAGACCCAAGGCCTGGAACTCTAGCCGCTCAGGAACCAGGCCGTCAGGTGCAGGGATTGAAGGTCCGGATGAAACACCTTCCCCTGATTGACTGAGAGTAGGTCCGGGCGAGCTGGAAGCTGCCTTGGGAGCCTGGAGCTGAGGCTGAGGAGATCTGGATACCAGCATTGGCGGGGCCAGTCTGGGGCTACCAGAATCACCTGCGCCTTGTCCCTCCTTGCTTTGAGAAGCACCTTGTGGATCAAGGGAAATGGGGGAAAGGCGTAGAAGAGGCCCGGGGTCCACGGCCTCGAGAAGGCATCCCCCTGCAGCGAGCCCTGCTGAGGGGCGGCATGAAACAGACCAGCCTCAGTTCTCCCTGGAGGCAAACAGGTCCACCTGAGGTGTGCCCCAATGGGAGAACAGATCTTGTACTACCTCGGCAGGAGAGACCACTGTGGGACAC
The DNA here is from genome assembly GCA_016271365.2 of Neoceratodus forsteri. NCBI lineage: Eukaryota > Metazoa > Chordata > Ceratodontiformes > Ceratodontidae > Neoceratodus > Neoceratodus forsteri. The sequence goes on from CM057450.1 coordinate 1,073,784,000, forward strand.
AGCCCCTATCTGGCTTAGGGCATCAGCCAGGGTGTTGGAGGCTCCTGCCACATGAATGGCTAGGAGATCTGCCTCCAGGCTGTGCACGAGTGACCAAATGCGGAGAGCTTCCTTGCACAGAGGCATGGAGCGCGTCCCGCCCTGGCGGTTTAGGTAGTACATGGTCGTGGTATTGTCCGTCTGGACCTGAACCACTTGACCCCGTAAAAACTGAGCAAAGGCAGTGAGGGCTAGATGAACCGCCCAAAGCTCCAGCAGGTTGATATGGCATCGAGACTCCCACGGGGACCAGAGGCCGTGCGCTCTGTGCTCCCGCAGATGGGCACCCCAACCCATCAGAGAGGCATCGGTCGATAGAGAGACCGTCGGCTCAGGGCGGACAAACGGGATGCCCTCCTGCAGATGAGCTGGAACGGTCCACCACTGGAGAGCATTCCACATCCCTTGGGTCACCATCACTAGCTGGTCCAATGGATCGCAGCATTGTGACCACTGGCTGGCCAGTCCCCACTGAAGGGGACGCATGTGCCAGCGGGCCCAATGGACCACGCTGGTGCAGGCCACCATGAGACCCAGGAGGCGCAGGAAGTCCCGGGCAGGGCGCGACTGCCCAACCAGAAATGATTGGGCAAAGGAGGAAAGAACCTCGGCCCTGTCCGCCGGGAGCCGTGTCTTGGCTCAAGAGAATCGAGCTCTGCCCGATGAAAAGAATCACCTGCTTCGTCCGAGTTCCAACTTGGCTCGTTGATGAGGAGGCCGATTGAGAGCAAACCGGAGGGCCAGATCTCTGGACCGCTCCACCTCCTGCCTGGAGGGGGCTGCTATCAGCCAATCGTCCAGGTAAGGGTACACCCAGACCCCTCGGTGCGCAGGAAGGCTGTCACCACTGCCATGCATTTGGTGAAGACCCTGGGAGCAAGAGAAAGGCCGAAGGGCATGGCTCAGAACTCGTAAAGGGATCCTTCTGCTCGAAACAGAAGGAATCTCTGGTGAGAAGGACGGATAGGGATGTGAAAAAACGCGTCCTGTAGGTCCAGAGAGCAGAACCACATGCGCTGTCCAGGGATGGTATTATCTGAGCCAGAGTGACCATCCTGAAGGTCCGAGACCTTAGGAACTTGTTTAGGTCATGCAGGTTGAGAATGGGGCGCCAGCCCCCCATCCGTTTTGGGACCAGGAAGTACCTGGACACAAACCCCAGGTCTGAGGGAAGGTCCGCCACCTCTCTGATCACCTCCTTCTTGAGGAGCAGAGTGATGTCGGCTCCAAGCCAACAGCGGGGCTGCGGATCTTATAGGCACTCGGGGCGACGGCTTGGAAGGGCTGGGTCTGCTCAAACTCCAGAGGCAGGTTTCCTTTCCACCACTTCCAACCCCACCGTCTGTGGTGATAGCAGACCAGGCAGAAAGGAAGTGGCGAAGCCGTTCCCCCACGAGGGGAACCTAAGGTTGGGTGATGAGGTTGGGGGTGGCACCCCTGAACCCGTCACTGGGCAGGCTTGGAGGAGGAACCGGCCGAGGGACCACCTGGGCCTTTACCTCCCTGCTGCCTAGAAGAGGAAGCCGTGGGCTTGGGTTTGGGATGCCATGCGCGAGCCTGCTGGCCCTGATGCTGCTGGGCCGGACGTGCCACGGGCTCAGACGGACGAAAGGGCTTGGGTTGCGGTCTGCGGCCCTTGTCCTTCTGGGCGGATGACCAAGTCCGGAGTGGCATTGGACTTTCGATCCTCTGGGTGATCTTCCACTCCAGGGCCGAAGAGGTCAGTCCCCAGGAAGGGACATCCACCAACTTGTGCTGGGTATCCGCTGTGAAGGTGGATATCCTCAGCCATGCCCGACGGCATAGCCACTGCAGCCGCTACTGACCTGGCGATGAGTCACTGATGTCCAAAGCAGTCTGAAGTTGCTGCTTGGCCACTGCCCTGCCTGGTCCCACCTGCTTAACCGTGGTCTGCAGGTCAGCCGGAGATGAGGGACTACTCGTCTAGGGAGCCCAAAGGGCATGAGAGAAGCGCCATCAGCACGCCAAACTGGCCTGACAAAGGCCAAGGGAGGACGCAGCATAGACTTTGCTCCCGGCGTAGTCCAACTTCTTGGACTCCTTGGTCGGGAGGCTTGTCCACGTCCCTGGCGCTTCCAGCATGCCGGAAGACGCTGTCGGTAACCAACCCCTCGGCTGAGGGGTGTTCCATGAACCGGACAGGGGAGGCAGAACGTGATACTTCCTCGCCATCCTGGTCAAGGTGCAGGGCAGGAAGCAGGAAGCTGCCATAGCTCCAAGGCCGGGCCACAATGGCCCTCGCCACTGGAAAGGGCCTCCGTAGGAGAATCCCCCGGTCCAAAATCTCTGTGAGGGGATACTTGGCCCACTTGGATACGGGCTCGAGCTGCATCCCAGTGGACTCCGAGATGAGCCTAAGCAAACCCATGAAGGACGATGGGCAATCGTCCAGCAAGTGACCTCCTGAGGACTCCAAGTCGACCCGACTGGAGAACAGGGAGGAATCGTCGGAGGAGTCCGCAAAGAGCTGCCTTGGGCCTGAGCCACCCTCCACCTGCCGAGGGCGATCGGGAGTGAGGGTGACAGACAGCCTATGGGGCAGACCCTGGGCCGACTGAGAATTCTTGGTTGGGGCCCCAAACAACGGCTGTGGAGGCGGAGGTTCCACCAGAATCGGTGGGGCAGCCGGTTTTGGTCGAGCAACAGGCCTGGGAGCAGGCACCTCGGCTAGAGCGAGGGGTTGCTTCGGCCACTCCAGTGACAGCCACTTGATAGCCGGGGAAGGCGACGATGTTGGCTTGCTCCCGGACAGAAGAAGCTGTTGCCACATGAGGTCCTCGTAGCGCCGACGCAACTTGCGTCGAAGCCTCCCCTTGTCTGAGGAGGAGGAGGATGAGGACGAGCAGAGATGCTGCTTGCCACGGTACCGAGACCGAGACCGAGACCGCCTATGACGGCGGGATCGGCTGGACCGAGAAGAAGTCCGAGACCGAGACCGCGAACCTCGGCTTTTCCGAGGAGGGTTCTGGGGCAGGGCGGGGAAAACATGCTCTTCCCTCGGCTCGGAGGGTTCAACCATGGACTCCGGAACCGGAGGCACAGGCAAGTCCACGGAAACCTCAATCTCCGCCGGGGGAACCGGGGAGTGAGGGTTTTCGGCTTCAACGGTCGACAACCCATCCGACGGGTCGAGAAAAATCTCGACTGCATCGACGGGAGTCTCGGTCAACTGACCTGACGGGGACACCGTGAGGCCAGTGGCTGAAGCCGAAGGATCGACCGAAGTCGATGGTCGATTACTCGGTGACAGGGACCTCTCCCACTCCCAAGAGCGTCGACGGAGGGACTTACCTTTGTGGTCCTTCTTCTTGGACCAAGAGGAAGGCCCTGAAGATGTTGGTCCCTCTCCTTAAAAGAAGCTGAATAGGAGGATCCCAGGGAGAGCAGGATAAAGGCCGCGGCCGAGGTAGACGAAGATGCGGCCTGCGCCGCCTCCTCCTCGAGGGTGATCATCTGCTCAAGCTGTTCCGCCGAGCCAGCCGCCGCCGGAACGGCCAAATGGGCCTCCTTCGACTTTACCGAGGTAATGCTTTGGGCGCCCAAGTTGTAAACGGGCGCGCGTCTTCCAGGACGTAGGCCAAAAGGAAGAGCACAGGTCGCAAGCCTCGCGGGTCGCTCTGGCGGCCCAGCAGTAGACGCACGTGGAGTGCGGATCCGTCCGAGACATCTTTCGCCCAAATGGCACCTTATCGCAGCCGCGAGGGAAATAAAATGACCAAGTCTTGAAAACCTAAAGTATTTCGGTAAACCAAGAAATAGGAACCAGTCTTATCGCAGAGTGTTAAGGAGGGAACCTGAGCTTCAAGCGGTAAGGAAGATCTGGCGTCATGGGGCAGAGCCGAGAGTTTTACCACCCAGGTGGGTGGGAGGAGCCAGCTTGAAGACCTTCCGGCAAGATTTAAAGCGGCAAGGATACCTGCCAGAAAGTGTGGATGAACAACATATCCATGTCCCTAGAACCTGTTTTTCTAGGATTGTGGATATGTTGTTCATCCACACTCTTTGGCAGACTCCTAGTAGTTCTCTGGAAGAGGGAGGCAAGATGCACACCCCCTACTTAGGGAACAGAGATTGGAGAACTGAGGCCCCAAAACCAGCGTCCCAGCATGACTCAAGGTCAATGTGCTAGTGGGTGATGAAGTTGTTTGCTGACTTCCAGGTAACAGCCTGGCAGATTTCCTGGATTAGGATGTCTCTGGAAGCAGCCACCGATGCAGTGGTATGGCGGGTAGAATGAGCACTTATCCTTCTGGGAGGCTCCTTGCCCACCAACTCATAGCACAGACTAATGTATGATGTAATCCATCTTGCAATCGTCTGCTTTGCTGCAGGTCTGCCAGGAGCAGCTTCAGCGTAGGTGACAAACAGCTGGCGAATCTCTCCCCGAATGTCCGCCATCCTCTCCTTATAATAGGAGAGAGCACATCTCAGTTCCAAAGTATGGAGCCTGTACTTGGCCTCCGAGGTGTAATTAGGGTAGAACACCAGCAGAGTTAACACCTGGTTATGGTGAAACTCTGACACCACCTTCAGAAGGAATTTCAGGTAGGGGCATAGGACAAGCTTGTCCCTGTGGAAGACCAGATAAGGGGAGTCCACCGAAAGCACATGGAGCTCCTCTGTCCTTCTGGCAGACATAATAGCCACCAGGAAGGCCATCTTCCATGACAAGTGTGACAAGGTACACTTGTGCATTAGTTCGAATGGCTTGCTCATGAGCTTTGCTAGTACCAGCAGAAGATCCCACGGAGGTGGAGGTTCGTGCACCGGAGGGGATATGTGATCCAGGCCTTTGAAAAAGCACCCGACCACTGTCTCCTATGCCAACGTCAGCTGACTGGCCCATGCCTGGTAAGCAGAGATGGCTGCCAGGTGCACCCTAAGGATCGATGACCGCAGACCCCCTTTGGAGAGAGACCAAAGGTAGTCAAGAATGTTAGCCACCGGACAGGACAAAGGGTCCAAGCCCTTGTCCTGACACCAAATGGAAAACCGTTTCCATTAGAAGGCATAACATTTTCTGGTCGATTCCTTTCTAGATCCCTCCACCACGGTGAAGACATCCTTGAAGAGACTCAAAGCCTGGAACTCTAGCCGCTCAGGTACCAGGCTGTGAGGTGCAGGGATTGAAGGGCCAGATGGAATACCTTCCTTGACTGAGAAATATCAGGTCCAGGCATGCTGGAAGCTGCTCCAGAGGCCTGCAGCTGAGGCTGAGGAGATCTGGACACCAGAACTGGTGCGGCCAGTCTGGGGCTACCAGGATCATCTTCGCCTTGTCCCTCCTCACCTTGAGAAGCACTTTGTGGATCAAGGAAAATGGAGGGAAGACATAGAGGAGGCCTGGGGTCCAAGGCCTCGAGAAGGAATCCTCCTGCATTAAGTCCTGCTGAGGGGGGTGAGCATGGAACAGCCTCAGCTTGGTGTTGTCCCTGGAGGCAAACAGGTCCACCATCGGTTTGCCCCAGTGGGAGAACAGGCTGTAAGCTACCTCTGGATGGACAGATCACTCGTGTGATGTCTCGTCTAAGCGGCTGAGAGTATCCGCCAGATGGTTTGAGGTTCCTGTCACATGGATGGCCAGGAGATCTGCCTCCAGATGGCTCACAAGGGTCCAGATGTGGCGCCTCCCTGCACAGAAGATGGGAGTGCGTGCCGCCCTGTTTGTTGAGGTAGTACATGGTCATGGTATTGTTCGTCTGGACTTGAACCACTTGACCCTGGAGCTGAGGAGCGAAAGCTGACAGTGCCAGTCTGACTGCTCTGAGCTTCAACAGGTTGATGTGGCATCGGGACTCCCTCAGGGGGTCCAGAGCCCTTGGGCCCTTCTGTCCCCCATGTGGGCTCCCCAGCCCATGAGTGAGGCATCAGTCATAAGGACAACCGTCAGCTTGGTGCGGACAAATGGGATCCTTTCCTGCAACCAGTCTGGGGCGGTCCACCAGTGGAGAGCATCCCACATCTTCTGGGTTACAGTGATCAGCTGGTCAAAATGACCATGGCACTGAGTCCACTGGGCGTCCAGCTCCCACTGAAGGGGGAACATGTGTAACCGGGCCCAATGGACCACTGAGGTGCACACCGCCAGGTAACCCAGAAGGCACAGAAAGTCCCAGAGAGGGCACAATTGCCCAACCAGAAATGATTGGGCAAAGGAGGAGAGAACCTCTGCCCTGTCCGCTGGGAGCCGAGCTCTGGCTTGACAAGAGTCAAGCTCTCCCTGATGAAGCCCATCACCTGAGAAGGCAACGAGTTCTGACATGGCCTCATTGATCAGGAGGCCGAGTTTGGAGCAGGTCTGTAGGGCCAGGTCCCTGGACCTCTCCACCCCCTGTTGGGTGGAACCTGCTAGAAGGCAATCATCGAGGTAAGGATAAATCCTGACACCCCCCCCCCGACGCCTGATATGGGCCATAACCACAGCAATGCATCTGATGAAGACCCATGGGGCCGATGACAGGTCGAGTGGCATGGCTCAGAACTTGTACAGGGTCCCTTCAACCCTGAAGCGGAGGAACCGCTGATGGGATGGATGGATTGGGATGTGAAAGAATGCATCTTGCAGATCCAGTGAAAAGAACCACATGTTTCGCTCCAAGGATGGTATGATCTGGGACAGAGTGACAATCCAAAAGGTGCATGACCTGAGATATTGATTCAGGTTGTGCAGATCTAGAATGGGCGCCAGCCCCCCATCCGCTTGGGCACTAGGAAGTACCTGGAGACAAAGCTTGGGTCTGCTGGAGGATCCACTACTGGAGCTACAGCCTCCTTGAGGAGGAGCTGAGCGATGTTGTCTTGGAGAACTAACTGAGTCTGAGTGGATACTCTTTCCTCCCAAGGGGCACGGGCTCGGCTTGTAGGGTACTGCTCGAATTCCAGAGGCAGTCCCTGACTGACCACTTTGAGAACCCACCTGTTCGAAGTGACAGAGAACCAGGCAGAAAGGAAGTGGCGGAGCAGGCCACCCACAGGAGGACCCAGAGTTGGCGTGATGGGAGAGGGGGAGGCAGCCCCCAACCCGTCACTGAGCAGGCTTGAAGAAGGAGGAGGAGGATCTAGGACCTGATCGGCCTCCTTTACGGGCCTGGGAGGGCCCGGGCCTGGGCTGTGGGTGCCAAGCTTGAGCCTGCTGCTGTTGCTGATGCTGCTGTCCTCCTTGAAAGGAGGGCTGTTGAGCCACAGGGGAAAAATGCTGAAAAGGCTTCTTCTTCATTTTCTTCTGCTGGTTCTTGCCCGAAGAACCCTTGGCAGAAGTAGCATCCAAGGTGACATTGGACTGCTCAATGCGCTGAAGGTGACCAGCCACTCCTAGGCCAAAAAGGTTGGTCCCTAGGAAAGGCACATCAGCTAGTTTGTGCTGAGTATCCGCCAGGAAGGAGGAGAGCCTCAGCCAAGCCCTGCGACAAGAGGCAACTGTGGCTGCCATCAAACGGGCACAAGAGTCCCCAGTGTCCAGAGCTGTCTTAAGCTGCTGTTTGGCAACAGCTCAGCCCTGATCCTGGACCTGCTTGACTGTGGTCTGCATGTCCGTGGGGAGATGTGGGAGGACTGCATCCAAAGACCCCAGGAGGGGCGTGGGAGAAGTGTGCCATGATGACTGAAGAACTTGCCTGACTAAGGCCCAAGGAAGAAGCTGCATAGACCTTCCTGCCTGAATGGCCCAAAAGCTTGGACTCTTTCTCAGGAGGTCGGTCAGTACTGGCAGAACTGCCAGTACGTCTGAACATAGAGGTGGTCACCAGGCTCTCAGCCAAAGGGTGCTCTGTGAACCCTGCAATGGACACCATGGGCACCGCATACTTGCAAGCCATGCGAGCAGATGGAGCTGGACAAGAGACAGGGCACTACCAGAGTTTGAAGGCCAGGTCAGCAATGACTTCGGGCCACAGGTAAAGCCTCTGTTGTGGTATCCCTTCTCTTGAGGATGTCCGTGAGAGGGTACTCCGCCTTTTTCTAGATTGGCTCCAGGGACATCCCTGTGGACTCAGAGATGAGACAAAGAATGCCCTGAAAAGATGAGGGACCTTCCTCCATCTCTAACCCACCAGCTGATTCATCATCCCCGGGCTGAGAATACAGGCCGATCACATCCGAATCCGAGGAATCAGGCTACAATGATCAACCGCCCAGGTCACCTTCGACCCACCGAGGGCGGTCCAGGGTGACAGTGACTGACAGATGCTGGGGATGCCCGGTGTCCAGCCTATCTTCTTTGGAAGGAGCCCCTCCCACAGGCTGCTTGGGCAGTGGTTCCACCACGATCAGTGGAGAGACTGGTTTAGGTCGAACCGGAGGTTTCGTTGGCTACTCGGGTAGGGGAACTGACTTGATTGGCTCCAAAGGAGTCGACTTCAGCCTGGGAGGTGAAAACTAAGTGATGGCTGGGGTGCAAGACAGGGCCAACTTGTGCCCAGTCAAAATCAGCTGCTGCCACATGAGGTCCTCGTTGCACCAATGGAGTTTCCACCAGAGCCTCTTCTCATCCGAGTAGGATGAGGACAACCGATGGCGTCGCCTCTTTTTAGAGCATTTATAGCTCTTCCTTGGCCTTTCGGTCGAGGGGTCTGAGACCTCGATCGAGATCGGATAGGATGATTCAGTCGCTCGGGAGACACCGGCAGAACCAGTGATTTCCCAGTGTCGGGGACCACTTCCTCAATGGGAGTCCCACCAGACTGGGTCTCCTTGTTGGGGAAAGTCAGAACTGGAGTGCAATCGAGAGAATCGTCGACCGGAGTTGGCGATAAAGGATCAATCAGGTCGATGACAATTTCTACATTGATGACTGACAGTTCAGTCGACTGGCCAGACGGTAAAGCCGAGACGCCAGCGGCCAAAGACACAATGTCGACTGAAGTCAAGACCGCATGTTCCTGGGACCGAGATCTCTCCCACTCCCAAGAGCATCTCCGTCAGGATGAAGACAATCCCTGATCCTTCTCCCGCTTACAGGATCAAGAGGAGTGCATGCCTGCAGGACCCTCTCCCTTGGTCAGGAGAGACTGGCACAACTCTCGGAAGGAACCTGAGAAGGTGGAGCCCAGGTTGAGCAGAACGAAGAAGCTCTGAGTAGTTTCTGCAGCCTGAGTCATTTCCTCTTCAAATGCTTGCATGCGCTCCAATTGCTCGGCGGATCCCGCAGCCATGGAAACTGCCCACCGAGCCTTCTTGAATTTCACCAGAGGGTTCCGTCTCTCTGGCTTCCCCAACTTCAGGCATGCGAGACGGTGGTTGAAGATGTTAGGATGGAAAATGAGACACAAATCACATTTTGAGGTGTCATAGTCGACACCGAGACAGTAAATGCACACAGTGTGGGGATCGGTGCATGACATTTTCTGGTTGCAAGGGCACCGATGAAATCCAGGGGAAGACTTGTCCTCCATAATCGAGGGTAAAGAGTCATGATCGCTAGTGTGAACTAGATGGATTTTCAGAATAACCAAAGGTTTTTGAGCCAGGGCCTACAAAATGCATGAGCACAAGAGAGGCAACCTGAATCTTCCAGCTTGAAGACTTCTGGCAAGATTTAGAGTGGAAGGAGACATGCCAAAGAGTGTGTATGAACAACATATCCATGATCCTAGAACAGTTTTACCTTGCAGCTGCACTATTTCTCAGAGGGTGTCACAAAACAAAACAAAAAACATTTGCCAATACTGTCGTTTATTAATTGAGCAGGCCCACTGAAACTGCAGTTTGTTAAGTTGAATGACCACTGTGCGAAGGTGGTACTGTGTGCTGTACATGGCAGTGTGACACCAGCTTTGGGAGCATTGCAGGCAGCACTTTCTTTATGGTGGCAGGATTTTGTGGCAATGTGTCTCATTTTCGGTAACAGGATGTGACTCCATTTCCGTCAGCCATTGGTTGAAGCAGTTCACTAGGAGCATAAGTTGGCCCTGCCCCTATGACCAGTAATGGCTATTATCTCACAGTTTTAGAGCCCTACGTCAGACAGCAACTGCACTGCCAAGGCACGAATGCTATGATTTGTGTACCACTGACTTAAGCCGGCTTCCTTGGTGATCTGGCTCATCATTGTTGACAGAAAGTTGATTCCATTGGGTTCCCTAGAATACCATGTGGGAATGCCACCAAGAAAGTGCTGTGGGAGCCACTTCAGGTGGCAGTACAATGCTGGGGCATCCAGAGGCAATCTGCTTGGGTACTTTCAGAGACTGGCAACAGCACAAAGGAGAATCAGGGATCGAGTACATAAATGCACGGTGAGCTTCTCTGTTTATTTCAGAGGGGTTATTGTGATTTTTAGTATGTTCTTTGTATGGTAGGGTAGCATACTCCAGACCAGTTTTGTCTTTTTTTTATGATTATGCTGTCTGGTCTCAATTGTTACAAGCCATCCCTCCCTCCCACACCTGACCATATACAGCTGAATGTCCATCCAAACAACTATATTTTGAACCCATGGAACTTCTTTTTTTCATTTATGTTTATTGCTTTTTGTAAAAATATAATATAGCAACATACTGCATGCAAGAAATGACAGGAGTATGTTAACATTCCAATGACTTCATAACATAAGGACATAGGGCACACAGTTCTGTGAAGTACCACATGAGGGGTAATTCAAACATAAGCACAAAATACATTTAGTTCAGTCTCACATTGGAGCTGTATAGCTGCCAATGTCCCATAGTTAATTCCCACTTGTGTAACCCCTAGATGGCGCTATCCCAGGGGCTACTACCCCTGCCTGATTTGCCACTAACAGGTTGAGGGGCCTGGATCCAATGGCGGGTGCCTCCACCCAGAGGTCAGGGTTTGCAATAGTTAAACTAACTTGGTCACAGCCCTCTGGGACACTGCAACCCCCTTTCTTCCCACTAGTGGCCCACACGATATATCAGAATTACCTTCACAGTACACTTTACCCCCAGGTCTGGTTCCTGCACTGGACCTCCTGTGAAATGAGATACAGTGCAACAATCACAGTACAGTACTTTAACATAGACAAATACCTCAGGCAGTATAACTTTGCTGAAACAAGCAGCTCTGATTTATTTAGGGGATATAACAAGGACAGGGGAAATCAGGTTAATTAGCTTATCACTCTAATAATCTAGCCTGGCTCTTGAGCCTATCCCTATCAGTTACTGTCCCTGGTTGCCCAAGCCCTAGTGGCTAGTCAAACCGTGGCAGCTGGTAGGGGCCCTTTCACACAGAGAAAAGGAGAATTAAACAGTCAGCAGTACAGTAATTTCATTTGGATTTAATGTGGCAATTCAACAGGGAGCGACCCTGAATTAGTACTCACGACCTCCAAATAAGATAGGGTCCTTCAATGTCAGCAGGGCTCACTTGAGGTACACAAACCTCTTCACACATCCATATAAAAGAAAGCACTATACCAGGCAGGCTGCATCTGTATCCCGATCGCAATTACTGCACAATACCCGGGAGAACACACAGCAGATTCAGTTCCTGACAGACCGAGTGCAATTTTCAGCAATTCTTCCAGTCTTCTACAGGGTGAGCCTGGTTTCTACTCTTCAGAGATCCTTTGATTCTTTTCACAGGACGGATTCAGTCCTAACAAGCTGTTACACAAGCTGCAGACCGGAACTCTGGGCCTTACACACGTTTTTTGACTAAAACTGCACACTGAAAAGCACAGGGCTCCTTCCTTCTTCACTGCCAAAGCTCAACTGAACTCCAACTGACGAAACTGGCACTTCCTTGAGTTCCTCCCAGTTCTTGACTGGATTGGCTGTCACCACAATAGACTGCTGCTGTTGGTCCAAAAGGCACTGAAGTCTAAACTACATCTCCCAGAGTCACTGCCCATACAATCCTCTTGTGGCTGGCTCAGATTATGAGTCCCAAGTTCTGATTCGTCAAGGCATCATTTTAGAGCTAGTTTACCCCACACTGATTGGTCCAGTTCAGCAGTTCAAAACCAGAATGGGGAACTAGGCAGACAGTTCTGACTGCAAAGAAAGCAGGTTAGACAAACTGTAATTTTATTATTACTGTAAATGATTTCTGGCAATCAGTTACATCTTTCAGACAGGTTCCTTGCACTCCTAGTGACTGCAAAAATGGGGTGAATTGGCAGCAGCTTGAGTGGTACTCAATCAAAGAAACACACAGTCCCCATACAAACTAATTATGTCTGCAAGCAGACAGCTCTTAAAGAGACAGTACCAGAGGTTCTAAAAACACTCACTGATAAATGGCTTAAACGCAAACACCATTCAGGCTTGGAGCATTCAAGCAAGCTCCTGGAAGTCTTTTGGGAACCCCATTTGCAGGGGGTTACACCCTTCCTGGCCTTGGGAAAAGCTTGACGTCTGCGTCAAGCAAGTAATCTCATAAGTTTCAACTGCAACCATATACATTTGCATTAGGCTCACACATGTAATCATCAGTCAATACATCATTTTACCAAGAACCATTTCTGAAACATTGCAGTACGTCACTCTTTACACAGTATAACACACACATTGTACCATAACTCAAGTTATTACCTCTTGTACATGAAACCTGAAGAGAGGACCCTTCCCTATCAGTTACCTTGGGGCTGGACGGGCAAGGGCACCATACTTAGAGGCAACACAAGTAACTTGGAGTTAGCACTAACGCTCAGTTTGGGCAATGAGCTCGGGACACATACACTCCTTTATGGACAACATTGAGAGGCAGGTCCACTGGCCGGCCCAGGGAATCATAACTGAGGTGCACCACAGGCTTTACAGCTCGAACCAGTCTTTCTAGGGGAGCTGTTACAGTCTGCACTCTGAGCCTCATTTTCAGCATTGTTCTCACTTGTCAGGGGAGTCTCCATGGGGTAGAGAGGCTAGAACTTGGGGCACTTTCAGCTCCAGGAGTTACAGTTTCTGAGTCCACAACATTTGGCTCGCATGGAGAGCTTTCAGACACTGGCAGTGGACTGTCAGGGCACTCAAAATACTCTTCTTGTTCGGTGTATCACCAGTCTGCCCCAATCTATCATTTTCCTCCTGAAGCTCAAACAGTTCAACCATGCACAATGATTCCATTTCATCTGATCTGATGCTTTGCACTTCACTTTCTGGGAGCATTGGCTCAGGGATGAAGCTGGGGGCATAGACAGTCCAGAAGGCCCAGCTTTGTCTCCAGTATTGACTAGGGATTGCCCGAAACAATTGACTCAGTTCGTAAGAAGGATAGTATTCAAAGTCACTCTCACTTTCTTCTGATATGGACTGACAGTCATGCTCAACTGGGACTTGTGCAGGGGAACACTTTAACTCTGCTTCTGTAGGTGCAGACTTCCTTGATCTTTTCTTAGCAGCAGCTCTAGTCACTGGTCCAGAGGGGGCATCTTCTGGGGGCTCAGACTCAATCAGGATTTGTCCAATGGGTAGTAAATGATTTCTATGCATTGTTTTTACATCTTTTGAATTGTTCTCAGGCCTTACTTTGTACACTGGCAGATCATCTAGTTTGCCCACTACAATGTGAGGGAGATGGTGCCATCTGTCAGCAATCTTGTGCTTGCCATGCAGTCCCAGATTTCTTAGCAATACCCGATCTCCCTCCTGGAGTTCCTGTGCTTTCACCTTTTTATCATACCTTTCTTTGTTGGCCAGATTTCTTTTGGCAGCCATGGTTTGAGCCAGTTGGTACGCATGAGTTAGCTGGGCCTTTAACTTTTGCACATACTGTAAATAGTTGTCAGCTTGAACCCCATCAGGAGAGACCTCAAAACACACATCTACTGGTAGTCGAGCTTCTCTTCCAAACATCAGGCGGTAGGGGGAGAACCCAGTGGCATCACTTTTGGTGCAGTTATAAGCATGTACCAGGGTGCTAATTTGTTGGCTCCATCTAGGCTTGTCCTTTGGGTGCAGGGTGCCTAGCATATCTAGCAAAGTGCGGTTGAAACGTTCAGGCTGTGGGTCCCCCTTGGGGTGGTAAGGAGTGGTTCTGGACTTTCGCACTCCCCACAGAGAAAGCATCTCTTTGATCAGGCGACTCTCAAAGTCTCTCCCTTGATCAGAATGGATTCTTTGTGGAGCCCATAGTGAACAAAAGTTTTCTACAAGTACTTTGGCCACAGTGGATGCTTTCTGGTCTTTGGTGGGAAAGCTTGGGCATATCTCGTGAAATGGTCAGTGACCACCAGCACATTACTGATATTTCTTTGATCTGACTCCAAACTCAGAAAATCAATACAGACCAGCTCCATGGGTGCACTGGTGGTGATGTTAACAAGGGGGCAGCCCTCTGGGGCAAAGCTTTCCTCTGTAAGCAGCGACTACAAGTTCGAATGTGTTGCTCACATCAGCCCCCATCTTAGGCCAATAGAATCTGGATCTCACCAAGTCAAGTGTTCTATCTATACCAAGGTGCCCCATGTGGTTGTGCAAGGACCTCAGTACTGAGTCTCGAAGGCAGTGGCAGCACTAGTTGTTGTTTGTCTACTTGTCCCCTCTGTCTACTGTTTCTCTGTATAACAGTTTATTGATCAGTTTCAACTTAGGACCTTCTTTGTATAACAGTGCAGTTCTCAAATCAGTGGGCGTAATTTGGACACATCTTTTCCTGCATAGAGGGCTTCTAAAGCTGCTTTGATCATGGGATCGCGGATTGAGCCACTGAATACTTTCATTGTCCAGCTGAGGCAGTGCACCAATGTCTATTGCAGAAAAGTGGCAATAAGCAGCAGGTATGCAATTCTCAGAGGGTCCCAAGCAATCCACCATGCAGTCCACTCGTCCGTGGACATTTGTTCCTCCCTGTCAAACTTCGGCAGAGTGCCCGAATGTCAGGTTCTGCCAATCGGACCCAATCATTCTGGGGAACAGGCCTCCGGAGAGAGCATCAGCATCTATGTGGTTCAGACCTGCTCGGTATTCAGAGCATAGTCATATGTAGATAATGCAGAAAGCCACCTATGGCCAGTGGCATCCAACTTAGCTGAGGTCTGCACATAGGTCAAAGGATTATTGTCAGTTTTACTAGTATTTTAGCCCCATACAAGTACTCATGGAATTGGTCAACAATAGCCCACTTCAAAGCTAGGAACTCTAACTTATGTACAGGATAGTTCTTTTGGATGGGGTCAGCTTCTACTGGCAAAGGCCACTGGTCTCAGGCCATTCTGCGTCTCTTGGTACAACACAGCCCCAACCCTTGCAAGCTAGCATCAGTGTGCAGGGCGTAAGGTTTTCTTGGATCGGCATAGGCCAGCACTGGAGCATGGGTAAGTTGATATATGATCTCATGAAAAGCAGTCTCACAATCAGGAGTCCAGCGGGCCCAAATACTTCACTCGGATGAAAATACACTCTTTCAGTCTTGAGGGACGCTGACTTTTGGTATTTTTTGTGGGTTGGGGATACCCTTGAGTAAGGTTAAGTAAAGGGCGATCACTCTTGAATAGTCCTTGATGAAGTTACCGATAATAACCACAGAATTCCAGGAATCTTTGAGTTCTTTTAGATTTTGGGCTGTGGCCAGGTGGTCAAGGCCTCAACTTTACTTGGGTCGGTCTCTCATTCCCTCGTGGATACTATATGTCCCACATACTTTACTGATGTTTGAAAGAATTGACACTTATCAATGGACAGTTTAAGGCCAAAGTCCTCCAGTCGGTCCAATACCTTAATAATCTGCTCATGTTCCCTCCAGTGAGCTGCCAAACACAATAACATCATCTAGGTATACCAGGCACTCTAGTAAGTTCATGTCCCCACTGCACGCCTCCATCAATCGTTGAAAAGTGGCTGGGGCACCTGAAATCCCTTGAGGCATCCTCATGAATTCATAGCCAAGCGACAGATAAAGGCCTGCCTTCTCACGGTCCTCTGGGGCCATCGGATCTGGTAGTACCCACTGCGGAGATCCAGCACAGAGAACCACTTGCTCCCGCTTAGGCAGTCCAAAGCATCCTGAATGCGGGCATTGTGTACTGATCAGGATAGTCCGCCGTTTAAGATGCGATAATCCACACACATCCTTACTGTTCCATTCTTTTTCCTCTTACCACAATGGGGAAGCATAAGGGCTTCTGGATTCTTGTATTACACCAGCAGCTAACATCTCTTGCAGATCGTCTCACATCATCTATGTCAGCAGGTGCCAGGCGCCGAGACCTCTCACGTAAATGGTCTTTCGTCATGCAGCCGGATATTGTGCTCAGCCCTCTGCACGCATCCTACATCCCATTCCTTTAAAGAAAACACCTGGTCTCTCTGGGCAAGCTTCTCACTGATCCTCACTTTCCATTCAGCTGGCATGGGAGTCGCAAATCAAACAAGTCAGGCGTTACTCTGTCATTCTTCCTGAACTCTTGCTGTTGGTACTGCAGTGTCTGCACAATGCACATTAGCCAGGATGCAACCTCTGTTTACGCGAATGTCTCTTTCAGACACATTATGAACTTGACCATTACCCTTCTGGCATAAGCATGGGCTCTAGCGGGCAAAATACTAGGCTTGACCAGCAGTCCCTCTGGCAATTTTCCATCGCCTGCATCCAACATTAATATTTTATTCTTAACATCCTTTCTGATACGGACCTCTCCCTGTAAGGTACACTGGGCATTTGGCGCAGGATCAGAGACTCAGGATCCTTCTTCCATACACCCTAATCGGTTCCTCTGGTTCTGTTTTTTCAGCATCTCTCTGTGCCTCATAGGCCTTCTTAATTAAAAGCTGGAACTCTTAAAGCTCTACTAGTCTTTGACCCCTGTTTTTCATAACACAACTGTGCCAGCTCTTCCAACATATGAGCATTTGTTCCAATCAACAAAGGGACACCATCATACAGTCCAGTGGGGACACACCAAGGCTAGGGTCTCTACTTGTTCGGCCACTCCAGCCACGGAGGTGGGGAAAAGACAGCCAAATTGGATATACCCGAATAGGGGTAGGGCCTTTCACTTAACCCCATACATGCAGTCCTTCTAATGGTTGTAAGGTACGTCTGACAAATGCTTCTGATACCAATCCTGGAACATAATTTTGTCACTTGGGAGCCACTGTCTATCACAGCTCTTGTAGACACTCCATTCACCTTTACAGTGGTCTCCATGGAGGGACCCACTATTCTGGACCAGTCTGGAGGCGGTGGCAGGTAGGGGGCCTGGGCAACTGTACCTTGCCACAAAGGACGTGAATTAGCATTTTTGGTGCCCTCACTGGGATCATGTCGTGCACCTCTTAACCACTGATTTCTTCTCCGAGCTCTCCTTGTAGCCTATATGCAACTTTGTCAGTGTCTTTTGGGACTGGCATTCCCTTTCATGTGCCCATCTTTCCCACAATTATAGCAAAACATACTTTCTGGAGTTTGAGCTGGCGAGGCGCCACACTGGGAGCCAGGGTGGGGTATTACTAACTGGAAACCTGTGCCATCTCTGTCTGCGACGTGATAAGCATTTGGAGACATCTGTCAGTTTCTCCACTTCCATGGTCAAGGAACTGAGTTTGGAGCTGTTATCAGCAGGAGATACATGGTGGGTACCCACCCCATAGCAGATGCAGTCGGATATAGGTCAGGGCCCGTGACGCTTGCAGGCGTGGCTTCATAAAGGGACTGTTTTTGAATCTGATCTCTCTCAACAGTTCGCCTCCATTGTGGCATATCTTTTCCCTTGTCAGAGCACTCATTGACTGTCAACCTCTGCCCCTGAACTTCACTTGATGGGTCACCTCAGTCACTGGGTCGTAGCCTACAGCTGTTGGTGCAGGTACCCCCGAGGTCGCCTTTTTCAACTCCTCGAATTTCTCTCATTAACTCATCATAGGAGGGTGGGATTCCAGTCGATTTGCCAGGCGTAACTGAAGCAACAGCAGTTCTGGAGAAGGGCAGACTTAAGGATTCTGTCCAGTCTGTCTGGTCCAGTTCAATCGCTGGCAAACTACCCTTTCTGAGGCATTCTTGCAACAATTTTTCCAGCCGAGAGAATACACAGACAACAACTCCCTTGGTACTGTTGTGCATTCTTACTCTCCACCATAGGTCCTCATCAGAATCTGGGCTCCCATACACATTCTCCAAGGCCTCAAGATAGGCCTGTGCAGTCCTTCTCAGGGTTACTGGCCCGTTAGCACGGATGGTAGCCAGGGCAGGACCTCGGAGGCTCTCACTAACCCTCTTCGCCGCCTTCTGAGCATTGCCATTCTAGCACTTGGGGGCAACATAGTCTATCCAGGTCTCCCAGTCATCCTCCTCTTGGGGGTGGGAGGGTGCCAGAGAAGATCCTCAACCTGTAAGAGTCGTGACTAATGGCAGGTGCAGAAATAGGAGTCTGCATTGGTTCAGCCACCATTACGGGCACTGGAGCAGGAGGGTGTTGGGGAGGAACACCCCAGGTGACAAGAATAGTTTCTTCAAGTCCTCCACAGTTTTCCTCTCCAGCAACCATTCAGCAAATTTCTCCTCAAAGTTTCAGATAGTGGTGGGGCTGATTCCTCCGGTCTTTACTGTCCTTAGTTATCACTCTCCAAGCAGTGAAGGCTCCTCTGGGGTAATGGTCTGTGGCACTTTGGAGCTATCTATGGGATCCTTAAACTCTACTAGGCCAGGAAAGTGTGGGTGAGCAGATTAGCATGCCGACCCACCACCACAGGGTTTTGTAAACCTTCCACCTTGGAAAGTACTCCTGCACAGTGTCCGTGATGGATACCCAGGGGATGTCCAGGATAAGCATAGCATTTTGGGGGTCGATTCCTCCCTAGACACCACTCCACCAGCCGTGCACAGCCACTTCTGTCGGGTACCCATTTTTTCTTAACAGTGGTTCAGAATATGGCCACTAGAGGACACACAATCCCAGCGGTGAGCTCCAAGATGTAACCCTAGATGGCGCTATCCCAGGGGCTACTACCCCGCCTGATTTGCCACTAACAGGTTGAGGGGCCTGGATCCAATGGCGGGTGCCTCCACCCAGAGGTCAGGGTTTGCAATAGTTAAACTAACTTGGTCACAGCCCTCTGGGACACTGCAACCCCTTTCTTCCCACTAGTGGCCCACACTATATATCAGAATTACCTTCACAGTACACACTTACCCCAGGTCTGGTTCCGCACTGGGACCTCCTGTGAAATGAGATACAGTGCAACAATCACAGTACAGTACTTTAACATAGACAAATACCTCAGGCAGTATAACTTTGCTGAAACAAGCAGCTCTGATTTATTTAGGGGATATAACAAGGACAGGAAATCAGTTAATTAGCTTATCACTCTAATAATCTACCTATGGCTCTGTGCACAGGCCTATCCTATCAGTTACTGTCCTGGGTACCCAAGCCCTAGTGGCTAGTCCAAACCGTGGCAGCTGGTAGGGGCCCTTTCACACAGAGAAAAGGAGAATTAAACAGTCAGCAGTACAGTAATTTCATTTGGATTTAATGTGGCAATTCAACAGGAGCGACCCTGAATTAGTACTCACGACCTCCAAATAAGATAGGGTCCTTCAATGTCAGCAGGGCTCACTTGAGGTACACAAACCTCTTCACACATCCATATAAAAGAAAGCACTATACCAGGCAGGCTGCATCTGTATCCCGATCGCAATTACTGCACAATACCGGAGAACACACAGCAGATTCAGTTCCTGACAGACCGAGTGCAATTTTCAGCAATTCTTCCAGTCTTCTACAGGGTGAGCCTGGTTTCTACTCTTCAGAGATCCTTTGATTCTTTTCACAGGGCTGGATTCAGTCCTAACAAGCTGTTACACAAGCTGCAGACCGGAACTCTGGGCCTTACACACGTTTTTGACTAAAACTGCACACTGAAAAGCACAGGGCTCCTTCCTTCTTCACTGCCAAAGCTCAACTGAACTCCAACTGATTTAAACCGGCACTTCCTTTGAGTTCCTCCCAGTTCTTGACTGGATTGGCTGTCACCACACAATAGACTGCTGTTGGTCCAAAAGGCACTGAAGTCTAAACTACATCTCCCAGAGTCACTGCCCATACAATCCTCTTGTGGCTGGCTCAGATTATGAGTCCCAAGTTCTGATTCGTCCAAGGCATCATTTTAGAGCTAGTTTACCCCACACTGATTGGTCCAGTTCAGCAGTTCAAAACCAGAATGGGGAACTAGGCAGACAGTTCTGACTGCAAAGAAAGCAGGTTAGACAAACTGTAATTTTATTATTACTGTAAATGATTTCTGGCAATCAGTTACATCTTTCAGACAGGTTCCCTTTGCACTCCTAGTGACTGCAAAAATGGGGTGAATTGGCAGCAGCTTGAGTGGTACTCAATCAAAGAAACACACAGTCCCCCATACAAACTAATTATGTCTGCAAGCAGACAGCTCTTAAAGAGACAGTACCAGAGGTTCTAAAAACACTCACTGATAAATGGCTTAAACGCCAAACACCATTCAGGCTTGGAGCATTCAAGCAAGCTCCTGGAAGTCTTTTGGGAACCCCCATTTGCAGTGGGGTTACACTTGTAATTCGGTAAAGCACTGAACCAACCAATATCGGCTATTTTAATAAATTTGTCAAAACAAACTAATCACAAAATTGGGCTTCTGAAAGAACTTCAGAAAACCTACAAGCCCTATAAAAACACAGAATAAATTAGTACATTGCAATTTATGCCGCAGAGAGAGGTATAAGTACTGGAAGCAGTATTAACATAAAAGAAAAGAACTCCGTATCTATCGTTTTTGGACAACCCCACTAGCCTGCACAGTTCTATAAGAGGTCTTCAGC
Source organism: Neoceratodus forsteri (assembly GCA_016271365.2). Taxonomy (NCBI): domain Eukaryota; kingdom Metazoa; phylum Chordata; order Ceratodontiformes; family Ceratodontidae; genus Neoceratodus; species Neoceratodus forsteri. The sequence continues at coordinate 1,073,804,751 of CM057450.1, forward strand.
TCCAGAGTCGAATGCTTTGGATGCCATTCAGTTTGTGGGGCAAGACATTCCATTGCCCCACTAGCCACAGAAGTTCCCTCCGGCTATAGTAGGCAGGACAGAGACACCATTCCTGCCTGCCTTAGGTGCCAACTTTTTTTCTAAGTACGACTTGGGCAGCCATGCAGTCAGACTTTGTTACCTTTCAGTGTGCCTAATAGCTAACAAACTCTTAAAATATGCAAGGTTCCCTTAATTCAGACACCATAACTTTAACATACAGACCCCAGCATTTAACAATGCAGAACTTATAAAGATATTATTAAGCATTTCAACTCATTTTACACTATAGAAATAAGAGCATGAAATGAGTCTTCAGGAAAGCTGAATATAAAACGATCCGAACAAAACTATGTCCAATGGAAGTTCAACTTGTAGGAATACTGGCAGTTGTTCTCATAAACCCTCTACTCCTCACCAAAAAGTCTAACCAATTCATTCCTACTCTCCTTTGATATCAGAATTGTTCTCAGTGTCCCAGAGCCTTTACTGCCCCAGCATAGCAATCAGCACTCCCAGCCACCTTAGGATCAATGAAAGTATATTTTGCTAACAGTGAAGAACTGTAGTTTAGCAGGGGAAACTAAGTTGATAAGTGATCCTGGCCTCTTTTAGCTGTTACTCCCAACTGCCTTATGCTGCATACTTGTGGCATACGAATAGTCAGGGGAAAAACAGGATTTTGTGTTCATCAATAAAAATTGGGGATTGAGCTCGGGTGGCTCTCAATAGTTTATCTCTTGTGGTCAAGGACTCCAGCACCATCAGAACTGTTCTTAGGTTGGGTTCAGTCATGCGATTTGATGTGCTTTCACCATGACAAGGCATGTCCACATCCCAGCACTTCAAGTAACCAGTGCTCCGAGAACACAGCCAAATCAGTCCCTTTGGTATCTTCTGGGATACCCAATACCCAGACATGGGACATTCTTATGTAACCCCTAGATGGCGCTATCCCAAGGGCTACTACCCCTGCCTGATTTGCCACTAACAGGTTGAGGGGCCTGGATCCAATGGCGGGTGCCTCCACCCAGAGGTCAGGGTTTGCAATAGTTAAACTAACTTGGTCACAGCCCTCTGGGACACTGCAACCTCTTCCCACTAGTGGCCCACACAATATATCAGAATTACCTTCACAGTATACACTTACCCCAGGACTGGTTCCGCACTGGGACCCTCCTGTGAAATGAGATACAGTGCAACAATCACAGTACAGTACTTTAACATAGACAAATCACTCAGGCAGTATAACTTTTGCTGAAACAAGCAGCTCTGATTTATTTAGGGGATATAACAAGGACAGGGGAAATCAAGTTAATTAGCTTATCACTCTAATAATCTCATTTATGGCTCTGTGCACAGGCCTATCCCTATCAGTTGCTGTCCCTGGGTACCCAAGCCCTAGTGGCTAGTCCAAACCGTGGCAGCTGGTAGGGCCCTTTCACACAGAGAAAAGGAGAATTAAACAGTCAGCAGTACAGTAATTCCATTTGGATTTAATGTGGCAATTCAACAGGAGCGACCCTGAATTAGTACTCACGACCTCCAAATAAGATAGGGTCCTTCAATGTCAGCAGGGCTCACTTGAGGTACACAAACCTCTTCACACATCCATATAAAAGAAAGCACTATACCAGGCAGGCTGCATCTGTATCCGATCGCAATTACTGCACAATACCGGGAGAACACACAGCAGATTCAGTTCCTGACAGACCTAGTGCAATTTTCAGCAATTCCTCCAGTCTTCTACAGGGTGAGCCTGGTTTCTACTCTTCAGAGATCCTTTGGATTCTTTTCACAGGGCCAGTTCAGTCCTAACAAGCTGTTACAAGCTGCGGGCAGGAATGGGCCTTACACCGTTTTTGACTAAAACTGCACACTGAAAAGCACAGGGCTCCTTCCTTCTTCACTGCCAAAGCTCAACTGAAACTCCAACCGACAAACCGAGCACTTCCTTTGAGTTCCTCCCAGTTCTTGACTGGATTGGCTGTCACTACAATAGACTGCTGCTGTTGGTCCAAAAAGGCACTGAAGTCTAAACTACATCTCCCAGAGTCACTGCCCATACAATCCTCTTGTGGCTGGCTCAGATTATGAGTCCAAGTTCTGATTCATCCAAGGCACCATTTTAGAGCTAGCTTACCCCACACTGATTGGTCCAGTTCAGCAGTTCAAAACTAGAATGGGGAACTAGCAGACACAGTTCTGACTGCAAAGAAAGCAGGTTAGACAAACTGTAATTTCATTATTACTCTAAATAATTTCTGGCAAACAGTTACATCTTTCAGATAGGTTCCCTTTGCACTCCTAGTGACTGCAAAAATGAAGTGAATTGGCAGCAGCTCGAGTGGTACTCAGAGAAGCACACACAGTCCCCATACAAACTAATTATGTCTGCAAGCAGACAGCTCTTAAAGAGACAGTACCAGAGGCTCTAAAAACACTCACTGATAAATGGCTTAAATGCCAAACACCATTCAGGCTTGGAGCATTCAAGCAGGCTCCTGGAAGTCTTTTGTGAACCCCCATTTGCAGGGGGGGGTTACACTTACCATATTCTAAAGCCACTTCAAACTAGACCTAAGATTACCTTGTTGTTTAACTGTCACTGCGGCCATTGCAAGCACCTTGTAAGCCAACTTCCCGGACTCCTCCACTAATGCAGCAAACCCATCCACCAGCTGCTGTACGGACACCAACCTTTCGGTATACGAATCCAGCTTTTGTTCGATACCCTGTATTGATTTGGTAGTGAGTGACTACCATAGCATGCAGTAGCAATTTCAAGGCAGAAGGGGAGTTGCTTATGTTTGCCAGCAGCTGAGGTGTCACATTCTGCTTAGAAGGCCCCAGCTGAGCTGAATCCTGGTTTGCGTCATTTTTTGGGTTGACTCAATTAGAAAAAATACAGAAAACTTGATTCTGTACACTAGATATTACAAATCTAGCCAATTAGAGTTTTGTAGTCAAAGGTAAAAGTTGTTAAACAAGCAACAGGAAGTCCAACTTCCCTGCCAGGCCGCTAGCTCTGCCCCCAGATCCTATGGTTCTTCTAGTTGTAAATAAGAACTCCAACCCTTTGTTCTATTAGAGTTCTAATCACTTAAGAACTAGTTCTGACAACCCTAGGCTACATCGTCTCAAAACTAAAAGTGACAGTCACACAGTGTCACCCTGCAAAAGAGTGAGTCACAAAAACAAACAAAAAAAGCAACATCAGCCCTCTCACCCATAATGCACATTGCACTGTACAAAGAAAAATGAGGTGTGCCCCTATTCGCTGTTGTTCCATGTTACCTGTATTGTCTGTAGACTTGCAGATGCCTCTTGAAGATTCTGGGTCACATCAAAACTTTTGGCAGTAATGATTTTAGCATTAACCATCCACTGCTGGAATTCTCGAAATGCTGTACGGAACCGCTGCTCTAGGGTCTTCTCTTTACTCTGACACTCCTTTGATGCTCGTAGGCAGAGGCTAAATGGTGTGCAGGCCACAGCAACAAAAAATAAAAAATAAGTAAATAAATAATACGAGAACATTTTGTCAGTTAATCTATTATCAGATCTAGTGGTTAAAGCACTAAATTGTGACACTGGAAAATGCATGTCAGAATCCTGTAACGACCTCTGTCTCATTGTGCAACACTGAACAGGAGGAGTGATGAGACTAAAGAAGAAGTAGGAATGGGAAAAGGATGAGAAGGATAAGGCCAACCTACCAAACGATTATTTCTGTTCAGTATTCACTGAGGAGGACAGGAGTCCTGTGCCACACTGCAGCATGGCAGCCAGCAGGGGATCACTAGCTGGTCTCAACGAGGAGCCCATAACAGAGGAGAGAGTGCTGAAAGGACGTCAAGCACTGCACATGAATAAACCAGTGGCACCAGACAGGTTGCACACAAGGGTGTTAAAGGAGATGGGGCAGGTCCTGGTAGGTCATCTAACAGATCTAACTGCACTTGACAACTGGAGGACAGCAAATGCGATCCCCTACATACAAGTAGGAGCAGGGAGGAGAAAGGCAACCATAGACCAGTCCATCTGTGGTGTCAGTGTGGCTCAGTTGGGAGCACATCCGCCTCTGGACCAGAAGGTCATGGGTTCTCGTCCCACACTTGGATTGGACTTGGTCGCTGGCATCCGAGTGCAACAATAGAGGGGTGCTGTACTGCTGGGGTGTGCCATCCTTCAGATGAGACATTAAACTGAGGTCCCTTCTGCCCATCCTGGTGTTGTCCTGGTGGGTGTCCAGGTGGAAGTAAAAGAACCCAGGGCACTCTGCGCAAAGAGCAGGGAACATTCCCGGTGTCCTGGCCAACATTCCCCTTCCCATAAACCGGTTCATGCAATTATCCAGGCCGTGTGTGGGTGATGATGTGCGATACGGCCGCCACCACACATTCAATCACTTCACTACCAGTCTAGCATTGCTTGTAAAGCGCTTTGGGATACACTGTGTATGAAAAGCGCTATATAAATGCTGATTCTTCTTCTTCTTCATCTAATAGTGGGGAAACTACTGGAGTCTGTAATTAAGAAAACAAGAGTGGAGTTCCCAGAGGCCAGTAGTCTGCAGGATTCCAGACAGCATGGTTTTATCATGCCAAGCAAACCTACTGTTATTAAATTCTTCAGCTGGGTGACAGGCTTTGGCTAGGGATCAGGCAGATGATGTCTTGTACTGAGATTTTAGCAAAGTCATTGACTCAGTCCCACATGGGAGAGTGATAAAGAAGTTGGGGGCCTATCCCCATATCCCTGGTTTCAAATATGTGGTTCTTCTATTATTGCATCATTTCTTCCGGCTTTACCCCATTATCCCACTCTTTTCCTAATAAGTCCCAACATAGTGGGTTTAAATATGCTTTTTTTCCCTCCACCCTGGTCTGATATCCCCTCTGTGGATTATTTAAGTTATCCTGTTTTGTGAGGTATTCAATTTTATTCCTCAGCTCCTTTTCCCATAGCCCTAGGAGGCAATGCAGGTCAAAAAATGGCCCTAAGTACCCCTTTTTTACTAACACTTTATTGGTTAATTTTCTCATTACTGCTAGTAGCAGGTGACATAGAAACAAATCCTGGCCCTCCCCTTTACAAACAAAATATTTTTTCATTCCAGTGTTTAAAGTCTCCTCACTAAAAGAGACCTGTTGGTAAGCTGGTACTTTGTCTCTCGCTCTTCCATCCTTGCTGCAACTGAGACTTGGTTGTATTTCTCCATTCCTGATTCAGACATCAACCTCCCAAATTATACAGTGTAAGTCTGATAGGAACAGACATGGAGGTGGTGCTGCATTATTTGTTCACTCTTCCATTCCACGCTCATTTGTCAAATCTGACACAATGGGTGGTTTGATTAACTTTGTGTTTGTTTTCATAAAACTATCTGGAAAGTAGATTTTAGTTGGAAGCATGTTCTCCGCTTAAACTTAAAACAACCACATTTTCACAGCTGTATTCATTGATTTACTCCCTGTGTGAGTTTTAACATTCCATTTTGATGGGTGACTTTAATGCAAACTGGTCCGCCAGCAGGGGACTCAGATTAAAGTCTTCCCTTGCCCCTCTTGGTTTGCATCAGCTGATTAAAGATCCTACACATTATGATTCAAACTGTAAGGTTTTTACTATTTTAGATTTGTTTTTTGTTTCCCCTGAGCTCCCAGTTAGCTCTTGTGGTTGCCAAGGAAACTTATTTAATGATCACGCCCTCATTCTTTGTGGAGTGAATTTTTCTTCTCCCAAATTTACCCCTAAGACCTTTAAGTTTTGCTATTTTAAGAATTTCAGTTTGGAGAGGTTTCATTCTGGTTTGCTCAAGATTAATTGTGGGGAGTTGTTTTCCTTCCCTAACGTAGATGCTCCTTGGGACTATTTCTTTCACCAGTTCTATTAGCTTTGCAACCAACATGCTCCTTTTTGAGAAAAAAGGGTTAAATCTAAACATCCTTGGGTGACTCCTTTTATTATCTCCCAGCTGAAGTCTGAAGATAAGCTACAACAAAAGGCCAAGAAACTACATACACTTGAGAGGCACTGCAGACTTTTCATAAACTTTGTAATTACTGTGTCTCCATTATAAGGAAATTCAAATCTGTCTTTTTTTAAGACAAATCTAGCCAATGTTAGAAATAATCCTAAGACATGCTGGTGCATGGTTGACTCTGTCTGGAAAATACCTTCTGCATCTCTCACTACAAATGTAGCTTATGGTGGCTCCACTGCATTTTCTAAAGAAGGTACTATATATGTGTTATGTTTAATACATTTGTTTCTGAGGCTCCTGCTCTGCCATTGAAAAAGACTGGTTTATTTACCATTGGAGTGTGTTTTGATCCCCTGGCAATGTTCCCCTCTCAAAACCTGAATTTTACTTCGGGTACATTAAATCTGATGAAGTATTTAAATTGCTATCTTTGTTGGGAGAGGATGCTGCTAAGGGAATCAATAATCTAGACAATTTTTTACTAAAATGCAGCACTGATATTTTGGCCCCTCTTCTGACCCACCTTTTTAATTTATCCCTTATCACCCAGACTTTTCCCCTCAGCATGGAAACATTCTTTGGTTATACCCTTGCATAAAGGCAGGGACAACACTCTAGTAGAAAATTACTGTCCAGTTTCCCTGCTCCCTATCACTTTTAAATTTATGGAAAAAGATGTCCACGCTCAGATTTCTGAATATCTGGCCAATTATCAGATCCTTTCTAATTTTCAGCCAGGCTTTAGACCAAATCACTCCACCCAAACAGCACTGATTGATTTGCATGATTCTGTCTCTAGGGCATTAGATAAAGGATTTTATCATGTTGGTTCTATTTTTTATTGACACGTCTAAAGCTTTTGCTGTGATCAACCACTCATTACTTCTAGCTCACCTATGTTCTTATGTTTTTTCCACAAATGCTGTCACCTGGTTTTCATCTTACTTACACAGATAACACAATCTGTGCTCTAGAATGGTTGCCTTTCTTCTCCTCTCTCCATTTCCTCTGGGATTCCTTAACGGTCTATACTTGGTCCTATTTTATTGAATCTTTTTTGTAGATCCCCTACCTTCTGTTGTGGACCATCGCTCAGTCCGACTTTACACCGATCACACAGTCCTTTTTTATGCTCATAAAACTCCATCTTCTCTTTCCTCGATTCTCCAGGGTGATTTAGACAAAATCATGAATTGGTTTTCCAATAACCTTCTACTTCTAAATAGCAAACATATTCTCAAACCATGCTGTTTGGGTCTCAGTCAACTTTGTCACTGGCAAATTGCTCCTTCTCTGTCACTTTAAATAACAGCCCACTCAAGCTTGTAAGTGAATTTAAATATCTTCGTCTGACTTTTGAGTCCTCCTTGACCTTTAAAACCCATATTGACAAAACTATTTTAAAAGTCCGTCAATGCCTTGATCACCTAAAATGCGCCAGGCATTGTCTGTCAAGCTTGGATCATACACATATTATTGTGCAAGCCATTCTCCCTATCCTAGCTTATGGTGGCATGATTTACTGCCAGGCCTCTGCTGAAATCTTCTTCCATTGAATACCATTTGTTATACATTACTACAGTTTATTTTAAAATCTAAATGGGATGAACACCACTGTACCCTCCCGCATCAATTAAATTGGTTGTCACCCTCCTCCAAATGCACTTTCCATTGGCTATCCCTTATTTACAAAACCGTGACTAATCAGATGCACACTTACCTATCTGAAAGGCTTATAGTTCCCATCCACAAATACAGCTTTAGAGATGTGTCTCATTGTGGCTTTTTCTTGCCTAAGTTTCAAACAATCTTTGGGAAAGAATGTTTTTCCTATGCTGCTCCATTCTCATGGAACAATCTCTCTCCTCAACACAGAATTTCACTTACCCTTGGTATTTTCAAACATGGCCTAAAAATATTATTTTGGCAGGAACAATCTATCTGTACTTGTTTTAACTGATTTTGTGTGTCAGTTTATGTATTTGTTGTTATTTTAATTGACTTGAAACATTCTGTAAATAAGACCTGCTCCTCGTAGAACTTATCCTGTAATCTACGCAACTTTTACAGAAATAAAAATAAAAACCTGTGGGTGGTGGACATGATTACAGAATGGGTGAAAAACTGGTTAAGAGGGAGGACCAATAGGGTAGTACTAAATGGAGAACTCTTATGTGAAAGGGAAGTCGTGAGCAAGGTGCTCCAGGGATTGTTACTAGGAATGGTTCTCATTAACATATTTACTTGTGATATAGAGTTGGGTTTCAAGGAAATATATGCCTCTTCACAGATGACACCAAGGTCTCTGGAAGAGTGGACACTGAGGAAGAAATGATGGTCATAAAGAAACATCTGGAGAGGTGGTTGAGGGCATGGCAGCTGAAGCTTAACATGAAAAAGTGCAAGGTAATGCACATATAGCCAAGAACCCAAGAACGGAGCACAGAATGAATGGGGTGGTAGTAGCAGGCACATCAGAGAAAATGGACCTGGGTGTGTTAATGGAGAACATGAAGACATCAACGCAATGTAGTGGGGCTTAGGGTAAGTCAAATGGGATGCTGAAGTGCATAAGGCAAAGGATCACCAGCAGGATGGAGAGAGGTAATACAGCCCATGTACTGATCCCTGTTCACCCTCACTTGGAGTATTGTGTGCAGTTTTGGAGCCTACTTTTGAGGAAGGACAGGGACAGGTTGGAGACAAACCACCAAAATTATCCAGGGGTAACACAGCAGGTCCTATGAGAAGCACTTAGAGGATCTAAACATGTACTGTACATGCCTCCTCAAGAACTGTTTCAGACTGTGTAGATCCAGTATGGAGCGCAAACCCCCCCCATCCATTTGAGAACCAGGAAGTACCTGGACACAAAACCCTGGCCTGCCATGGCTTCCGGGACACAAACCACAATGCCTTTCTTGAGTAGCTGGACAATGTCCCCTCTGAGGGTGGACAGCATGTCCGGCGAAGCCATGGACTCCCATGGGGCATGGGCCCTGTAGGGCGGGAGAGCCTCAAAGTCAAAAGGCAAACCTTGACCCACCATGTCCAGCACCCATTTGTCTGTAGGAATAGTGGACCAGGTGTGCCAGAAATGGCAGAACCAACCCCCCCATGGGAAACTGAGGCAAGGACAAGATGGTCAGGAGGCAGACACCCTCCCAACCTGTCAATGGGCAGCCTTGGAGGAGGAGGACCTGGATCAGGCCACTTAAGGAGCAGCATTGCTCCAACCTCTGGATTTCTTGGGGCTCTGCTTGGATGACTTTGACTTAGGCCGCCAGACCTGGGAGTGCCCTAACTTCGGGCTGTTCTTGCTTAGGCTGCTGGGGCTGAAAGGGCAGAAACAAAAATGACTTATTTTTTGGCTTCTGGCCCTTGGGGTCCTTTTGCAAGGATGTGATGGAGTCCAGGGTGGTAGACTTCTCAATCCTCCTGAGATGTCCCTCCAGCCCCAGCCCAAAGAGGTTGGTGCCCAAGAAGGGGACATCCACCAGTTTATGTTGGGTATCTGCTGTGAAAGTGGAGATGCTGTGAAAGTGGAGAACCCTAAGCCAGGCTCTGCTGTGCATAGCCACTGCCTCCGCCATGGACCGGGCACAAGAGTCACTGATGTCCAAGGCCATCTGGAGCTGGTGCTTAGCAAAAGTGCAGCCTTGGTCATGGACCACTCTGACTGCAGACTGCAAGTCTGATAAAAGGTGGGAAATGATGTGGTCCAGGACCCCCATAAGAGCATGACTGGAGTTGGCCATCATAAAGGTGGAGCACACCTGCCTGAGGCCCAGGGTGATGCAGTGCAAAGTTTCTTGGCCGCATGGTCCAGCTTTTTAGATTCCTTGTCAGGGGGCTTGTTGACATCCCTGACATTGCCTGTCCAATGGAAGATGAACAGTGATTGGAAAAACCAGGGAGAGACCCGCTCAGAACTGCATACTTGTGGCTATATAGGCAGAAGGTGCAGGACAAGAAGCTGGATGCTGCCACTACTCCGGGGGAACCAGGATAACTTCCACCATCAGAAAGGCCCCCATCCAGGAGTCCTCCCAGTCAAGCATCTCCATCAGGGGATACATGCCCATTTCTGGACTGGTTCCAGAGGAATTTCCATGGACTGGGAGATAAGCTGGAGCAAAGCCCTGAAAGAGATAGGGTTGTGGTTAGAAGCAAGATCCTCAGAGGACTCCAGATTGAAGTGCAGGGTCCTAGAGGAATGCATGGAAGAGCCATCCATGTCCAATGACTCTTCGAACACCACCCTTGGCCCTTTGTCACTATGGACCATTCTGGATTCATCAGAATGGGTTATCTGAACTGAAAGATGGCCAGGAAGCCCAGAAACTGGGCAAGCAACCTTGGACGGGGCTCCATGCAAGGGCTGTTTGGGTGGAGGCTTCACCAAAATTGGTAGAATGGCTGGAGTAGGCTCCACTGGAAGGGGCTGAAATGGAATGGGCCTCACTGGAGTAGAACACAGGAGCACACAGGCCTGCAATAGAGAGACTGACATTGCCTGAGGACCTATTGCTGCCACGAGTTCCTCACAGCGTCGCTACAACTTGCAGTGGAGCCTCTCATCATCCAAGGACAAGAATGGAGAGAAGCATCAATGAAAATGTGAATGGCCTGAGTCCTGAGACCGGGATCAGGACTGGGTCATTGACCTGGACCTTGACTGGCAACAAGTGTGCCACTGTCATGAAGACATAGAAGGAGGGGCCGTGTACAGAACACAGATTGGATCCTACCACAAACCTCCCAAGGGGGAATCTCCTGGGAAGAGACAGCATGGCCAACTGACTTTTTCTGTCCCTTCTGGGAGAGATCCGAAAGGATGGGAGTCCGGGAGAGAGAACCATCCCCCAACTTCTCTGACTGTGGGTCGACTGGGTCGAGAAAAATCTTGGCTGGCTGGTCGTCCTGTGTCTCAACCAACAAGTCCAACGGGGACACCATGGAGCTAGCGACCTACCCTTTGGCCCTGGGAGGATTGGGCAAAGTCAATAGCTCAACAGCCATCAAGTGGTCAGAGTCGTGAGAGCAGGAAGTGTGAGCCTGCTCCTGGTCCCATGACCTGTGATGAGCCTTCTTCAACTTCAAGGATCTGTCCCCATGGGGCAGGGCCCTCCTTGATGGTCTGTAGGGACTGACACATATCTCGAAATGATCCAGTAAAATAAGCCCCTATATTGGCACCAACCAAGAGCAGCATTGGGCAGTAGAAGAGATGACCACAGCCTGGGTCACTGCCTCTTGAAGAGCAGCCAGCTGAGAGGCTGAACCCACTGCCGCCAAAACAGCCTTGCCGGTGTCCTTGGACCAGACTGGAGGATCCTGTTCATCCAGGTGGCCAAGGAGAAGATGGGCATACCTGTCTTTGAGAGAGGATGGGAGCAGGGTCTCACACAGGTTGCAAGCCTGTGGGTCGTGTTCTGCCCCTAAACAGTACGTGCACGAAGTGTGAGGGTCAGTACGTGACATCTTTTGGTTGCATACCATGATCCATTTCAACCCTGGGCCAGTTCAGGGTTTGTCACGCTCTATTTTCTGAAGATTTTCTGGTTGATAATGAACCAAAAAAGAGAAAAAAACACCCAAAGACACAGGTAGAAAAAATGGGCCTACATCGTGCACAGACAACTGCGAAGGAGTAGACCTGACTATTCCAACAGAAAGGAAGATTTGAGGTCACAGGGTGAAACTGAGGAGGATACCACCCAGGTGGGTGGGAACTGCTTAGCTTCAAGACATTCTGGCTGGGTTTAAAGGGGAAGGAAGACTGCCAGTGTGGACAGTGCACTATATCCACAGCCCTAGAAGATCAATATTTGGTCCACCAAAAACTGATCGTTTCATAGGTGAACCCACTACTTCATCAGGATCTATGGACATAAAATATATATTAAATTTACTAGTGTACTTAACATTTATGGTGAAGTATCCATAGGTTGGCTCTTATTCTAATTATCATATTCATCATTTGTAGCAGCCAATTTCACTTTAAATTACTACCACTATTCTACTGCTCAGTTTTCCCCTTTAGAGGTTCAGATGTGGCTCTTTTACTATTACTTATCTATTCTGTTACAGAAACATAAGTCAAGTCAGTCAAGTCAGACATTATTTTTAAAAAGCACTTTTCAAATACCAAAGTGCTTGTACAGAATAAAACAAAAGAAAAATCATCCATTAAAACTCCTAAATTAAAACAGGCAGCACAACTAAATTATACATTAAACAACATCCACCAATGCTAAATCAAACAAATGAGTTTTTAACATGGATTTAAAAGTCTCGGTGGACAGGCACTCTCTAACCTGACAAGGTAGAGAATTTACCACGGTCGAGGCCACAAAAGAAAAAGCTCTGGCCCCTGAGGTCTTTAAATGGACCCTGGGAATCTCTAGCAATCCCTCATCAGTGGAACGGAGCAGGCAGATAAGGCAGTACGATATACCTAGAAATAATGTATTGTGTCAAAAATAAATTCCCACCTTTTGGTGAATTTTTACATCCTGTTCTGTGCTGAGGTGTGTGCAAATTCACGAAAGGTGGTAATTTATTTTTGACACAATACATTATTTCTAGGCGATACTATTAAATTAACTGTTTATATTTCTATAGCAGAATGGATAAGTGATAGTAAAAGAGACACATTTAAACCTCCATGGGGTAAATTGAGCAGTAGAATAGTGGTAGCAATTTAAAGTGAAATTGGTTGCCATAAATGATGAATATGATAATTATAAGAGCTAACCTACTGATAATTCACCATGGATGGTAAATGCATTACACTAGTAAATTTAATATAGTTTGTATGTCCATAGATCCTGATGAAGTAGTGGGTTCGCTATGAAACATTGATCAATTTTTGGTGGCCCAAATATTGATGTTTGGCTGAATATATTGAGAATAAATTCTTACATTTTACACTGGTGAGTGAGTCATATGTCTCCATTTCTTGGTTGGCTAGTTATGAGGTTTTTGGAGCCTGCCCCTTCCAGTAGTGTTGTTTGTGTTTCAGGTGCCAGTTGGGCCACAGCACCCCAATGTGTTTTTATTTATATATTTATTTATATATTTATTTCAGATGCGGAGAGCACCTTTGAGTCACAGACTCATTTACAAAGGTTCCACATCACATAGATTATATACAGACAAACATTACAGCAATTGAACTCAGAGAAAGATAGATTGTTTACAAGGAATTAGCCAGGCTAACATTCAAATACTAGGGTTACTTAATAGAGTAATTACACAGTACATATAAGATGTAGATATATTATAACATATGAGCGACACGGGTTGGTCACTAAGAGAAGAGGCAGGCCAGTGGCCATTGTCAGAGAATAAGGAGGAGGTAAAGGACAGGGTTCAGTTGCAGTCACAGTTATTTGAAGACAGGAGGTGGGCCCTAAGGAGGGTTTTAAATTGTCCAAGTCTTTGTTCCTTTACCATGGTGGAGGGAAGACTGTCCATCCATATGGAGGCCTTATAGCTGAAAGACCTTTGGAATTGAGAGGTATGGCTGGAGGGAATCGAGAAAAGATGGTTTGAAGATTGTTTGATTCCTGGAAGATCTGGTTAGGGGTTAGGACCCAGAAGGTGGTCCTAAATGGTATGTTCTATGGAGTAAAGGAAACTACCAGTCGTGCACTGCAAGGGTCAGTTCTGGGCCCTACCCTCTTCAACATGTACATCAGTGGCATTGGTGAAGGGTTACAGGGAAAGTTCTGTCATTCTGCAGACAACACCAGATTTTGTGTGTATAGCACAGAGGGTGTAAGGAATATGAAAGGGGAAGTAGAGAGGTTAAAAAAATGGTCTAGCACATGGCAACTGAAATTCAATACTGAGAAGCGCAAAGTCCTGCACATTGGTTACAGAAAACCAAAAATGGGTACCGGATCAATACGGTGAAAGTGGAGCAGTCATGGGAAGAAAGGAACTTGGGGATAATCATCTGTGACAATATAAAGACTACCTCCCTGTGCAACAAGGCATATGGAAAATCCAGACAGAATTCTGAGGTGTACAGGGCGGGGCTTTTCCAGATACAAGCAAGTGGTGATTTTGCCACTTTACAGGTCTCTAGTGATACCCCAAGCCTGCGACTTGAGTGTTGTGCTTAGTTCTGAAGTCTGCACCTACAGTAAAAGTGAACAGGGATAGACTAGAGATCATCCAGAGAAGGTCTGTTAAAATGTTCCAGGCACAGCAAGGAAAATCGTAAGCTTGAAAGATGGGGGACCCATCATATGAACTCTCTGGAGGCAAAAAAGGAAAGGGATCATTTTATTTAACATTTCTGGTCAGGAAAGGTACACTGAGTCAAACCATGTTTCCAGGTGAATCCTGGGAGCATTGGGGAGGTAAAGCGACTTGCTCAGGGTCACACAGTATGCAAGTGGAGGTTGTGGGTTTCAAATTCAGGTCTGCTGGGTCTCCAGGTTGAAAGTTTGGTGCTCCAACCTCTAGGCTGTGCTGCCTAATCTACTCAGCAGCACACTAAACATTACCTGCACTCTCAGCCTTTCTTAAAAAGGAAACAGTATCCTACTCAGAGCAGTTTTAACTTGCTTTCAAATAAAAGTGGAGTTTTACGAACTGTAACAACGCGTCAGCTCCTACTTATTGAGTGTGGAGGGTAAGTACCTTGACTTGACTTTCTACTGTGGGCATTTTATATGTTCCAGACACTAGCGTGTTGATTATGCTATATCAGTATATATCCAGGTGGTTAAAGATCATGGCAAAAAAAAAAAAAAAACCACTACTCAGTATATTAACATAGCATAATTACTGGTAAACATTTTTAATACACACGTGACCATTTTGTAATTATACATTCCAACCAGCTGTGTGTAATTGGGACATGTCATTCAAGTGTGTGATTTTAGAACATGCAACATGGTCTTAAAACTAAATGCTACCAAGTAATTAACAAAAAAAATGGGTTAATGTGTGTAATCCAGAGTTTTATACAAACTCTTCAGTGTGTGATGCTTTTATAAACCCCTCAAGCCTTGCCCTTAGGGTTTATGTAGCATCACTCACCTGTGTACACAACTCTGGTTACACACACCAACCCATATATTATTCTCTGTATAATCAACAATCTGTCATATTTTATTCCTTACATATTTCTCTAGTCTGACTTTGAAGGTGTTAATGTTGTCAGCCTCAAATGCCATTGCTCTGTACGCTATTTCACATGAACCTGCTACCTACGGTGTGAAAATATACTTCCATATACTGTATCTGTTTAAAAAGATCCCCATGCAATTACCATTTATGGCCTCTAGTATTTTTTTTCAGTTTCAGTTGCAGACACTACAGTATTTCCTCATCATTGCTCCACTGAAAGGCAGCAACCATGCTTGCCCGAAACTGTCTCTCCCCAGTGCAGACAGCACAAACTTGTTTGACTTCCCCCATTCTAGATCTCACCTTTGATTCTGCCATTGTTGCTGTCTGTTGAACCTTTCCCAGTTCCTTCATGCTCCTTTAGTAGCAGGGCACCCCAATGCTGAAAGCTATATTCAAGCTGTGGTCTAGTGAGTACCCTGTACATGGCTAGTATAATGATCCATGACCTACGGTATTAGTAAACATTCTCTTCACGCAGTACACACGAGTATTGCATTTGCCCTGTTTGCTGCAAACGTTTTAATGATGCTTGTATTCTTCAGCACAAAAGCATATAAAGAGTGCAAACTGTACCTGTTGTATTCTTTAATTAGTCCAGAAACTGTATCGGAATATGAACCTAGATCTCTAGAGAATCTGCAGAGGTCATTCAACTGTGCCTTCAAATTATCCGTCATGTGTTCTGCTGTCGTCAGAGCATCCAGTGTTTCCTAAGGCAAAAACAAAGGCACTTAGTCTACAAGCAAGGGAAAAATAGATTTTTGTGTTGCTGAGTCACAAGTCTGAAAAATATGTGTTTTTACCACAATGTCCAACTATAAAAATGTTGAATGGAGTTTGATCAGTTTTGCATGGGATGTAGTCCTTAAAACTAACAACTTGTATTTCAGAGTGCTAAAATGCAGCTTTTAGAACTGATGAACTACTTTATGAGAATTCGGTTTTTCTATAGATATTATCAGTGAACCTTTGCTATAAAGGTGCTGTAAGTCATACCGCACTTCACCAAGCCATCTAAAGAGATGCCCTGTAATGCTGACAGGTAACAGCACTGTTACACCCATATTACTGTGACCAGGATCCGTCCCCATCCCACTCTCAAAACATTTTTGGTTTCCTCCCTCCTCGTGGCCAGTCACCTTTGCAAAGGGGTTTCCTGCAGGGTGAGCAATGTGGGACTGACAGTAAGGAATGGAGCCTGAGAGGGTAAGGTCAGGTGCCACAACGGGCAGCTGCTTCAGTTGCCTCTTAGGCAGGAGGAGTGGGTATTATGGACATTATATTCAGGGGAGGAGATAAACAGAGAATGGAAAAACGTTCCCTGTCCAGTTTGCATACACTTGCTTATGAACATCTCTCTCTCTCCCTCTCTCCCTCTCCCTCTTTCTCTTTCATACACTCGGATGACAGTATGTGCACACAAATAAACAGTAGAAACACAAATAGAAAGGGATCATCCATAAATCCATAAGCTAAATAATCTTGCTTTGTACAAGAGATTTGTTTTTACTGCTGCTGTTTTAATTACCATATACTTGGGTTCTTTCAAGCAGTAACTTGTTGATTTTACTGGTACACCCACCGGTACACTAATGCATGAATCTTTGGGTCTAATGCACAGCTGCAGGGGCTGGTGCTCAGTGGTTTAGTACTTTGCTCAGCTGGGGGAGAGGGATCCACAACTCCTGCCCATGCACAAATATCAATGCAGACAATCATGAATGGGGGTGGGGCCACCATGCAAATGGTCTGCAGTGCTATCACAAAAGCATGGTGGTCATACCAGGTCCAGGCAGACACAATAGCACTCTCCCAGGGTTACCACCTGTAATGGGAACACAAAGGAGCAAGCAGTATTACTGGTGGCTAGGTTAACATGTACCTGGGGGGGGGGCATCAGACCACCAATACAACAGGAATGGTGGGGTTAGGGAGGGAGACTGATACCACTTGCTTGCCAGGACTAGATAAACGTGATGAAGTTGGAAAGACTGGACCACCAGGGAGTATGGGGGCCACGGGGAAGGCCACCGGACCACAAGGGATTGAAAGTGTTTGGGGATCAGAGAAAGGGAAAACATTTAACCAGGAGTCTTGCATGCCCAGTGTGATCCTAGTGCTGCAGACTTGGACTGAAAAAACTCGGCCATGTTTATTGGAGTTCATTTGTTACATTACTTAGATTTCCTCTAATGGGTGATGAGTAGTACAACAGGCTACTTAAAAAATAACAGTGGGAGCGCTCCTTTTTTTGTTGTAAATAATATTTTATTGAAATGTTGTTTTGTGTTACCCCTAAAACATGTCCCGGGCTGGTCTGCCAGTGTAGCGGTTGGATTCCTGCTTGTGACACCGACGAGCCGGGTTCGGGAATGGACCCGGGTGTCAGAGGGTTGGCCGGGGAAGATGGCTTGAGCATCCCACGATGGCTTGTCATCTCCCGGGGGCAGAGGGAGCATGCAGCCCAGTGTTTGCTGACCTCTGGCAGAGGCCAGAAGCACAACAGCATGTTGGGTCCCGCCGCGTGGGGAGCACGACGGATGTCGGCTTTCACCTTGACGTCCTGGATGTCGCACTTCCAAGGAAAAATCAGGAAAATGGCTCCCTGGCTAACCAGATGATGGTTGCCAGTCCCCCGCCACCATGAAGCCCCAGATAGCCTGGACCACCCCAGCAGCACCCGGTCCAAGTAATTTGTGCTAGCCGGCCCCCATTGACACCTTCCCCCTCAGAGGGGGGTACCCGTCCGATGAAGGGAAACGCTGGTTACGGGGCTGTCATGTGGGTGGTGGTTGACAGCAGGGATGGAGCGTCATGGGGTCTTAGGAGACCC
Source organism: Neoceratodus forsteri (assembly GCA_016271365.2). Classification (NCBI taxonomy): domain Eukaryota; kingdom Metazoa; phylum Chordata; order Ceratodontiformes; family Ceratodontidae; genus Neoceratodus; species Neoceratodus forsteri. The sequence continues at coordinate 1,073,822,765 of CM057450.1, forward strand.
AAAGAAGTGGCCGACCAGGGAGCAAGGGAAGAGCAAAAAAAAAAATGTCCAAGTACTTGTAGTTCTGATCATTGGTTGTGTGTCCCATCATTCCATAAAACTCAACAGGGTCAAAGAGTGTTTTCTTACACTAGGGTTAAGGAACGGAATCCTTTACCTAATGATGTTACTGCTATTAATACTATTGCTACATTTAAATGTAATCAAAAGAATTATCTGCTAGCCAACAGTATGTGTAAATGCTTTGTGTAGCTGACTTTTATCTTTTGTACTTGCTATGTATTTTGTGCTGTATTACTTATTTCAATTTGTCTTTTAGTGCTTTGTCTTTCTCCCTGGCTCCCCTTGAAAATGGACAGTCTTTGTCCTTGGGTTCCCACCTGGTTAACAAACTATATCTGTACATCTATAAATAAATACCATTGATTCTTGGAACATCTGCTATACTAGAGCAAATCAGGAAGTACTGTAAGGCATACCTTTGCTGTGTGCCAGCTTTTCACCAACTCCTCATCAGTGTTTTTATTTTCCAGCTCACTTAGGTTTCGCTTCAAGGCAGCAAGTACAAGTCTGGCCTCCTGCAGGTCCCTCTCGAGCTGGCTGGCTTGTGCTGTGAACTCTTGCTCCGAGGTGGCCATTTGACTGAACATGCTTGCCAGGCTGTTTTGTGCATGGAGTGTATCCTTTTCCCACTGTTCCCAGTCAGACTGAAGAGCATGGGTCTCCCGGTCTAGAAGCTCCCGCCCACTGCCAGTTGTGTTCTGTTTCACTGCAGCAGCCAAAGCACAAACTCTGTTTAGACGCTCTTTCCCATTTAGTCTGGAATCCATCAACTCCTGTAATGGAAAATCACTATGGTAACTAAAAGAATGGAGGCTTGCAGCCCTCTGAAGCTTCGGTTGTAATGACTGCACTGTACACAGTTATGTATCACATAGCAATTCTTTGACTAGGAATGTAGGCTTCTTTCACAAATACATAACTTCTCACGTGCATGAGATGCTTTGCCTTGTTTTTTATTCACAGTCTTCCTCCTTTTTTGGTGCAACCCCCCCTTCCACTCCCTCTCTTACCAGCAACCTCCCAGTCTCTGCACTTCTAGCTGAACCCCAAAGATTTCCCTTACCTTATGTGAACTTATCCCACCATGACAGACACCCATATCAGTGACTTGAATAAAGTAGGGAGCATTTGTGCTCAGCAGTCAGCAGATGCACAGCTTAGAGTGTCTGGGGATATGTTATCCTGTTGGCTGAGTGTTTTTTGCTGTCTCCCCCCTGCTCCAAGATGCTGGCCACAATGTGCACTGCAACCTGCATGTAGAGGGTGGGGACCCTGTGTCTCCACCCTCCCATAGCTGTCACACCTGCCATACCACCTGTGGCACCCCAGATGGTGCTGTTATGGATGGAACAGATTCCCTCCCACCTCATGGGAGGCAAGCACCTTCTGGGTTGCTCAAGTCTCCATCTCCCTGCTGGCCCAACAGCATCCCAGTCTTATTCCTGAACCCAGGCCACTGGCATTGCACGCAGCAGCCCTGAGTGAACTCTGACAGAGGGTGGTGGTAAATGGAGTTCACTCCAGGAGGGGAGGGGGACCAGTGAGGTGCCACAGGCATCAGTACTGGAGCCAGTCCTCTTTAATGTCTTTATTAACAACACTGCAGAGGGGTTAGAAGGGAAGGTATGCCTATTTGCAGATGACACAAAGATCTGCGACAGGGTTGACACTTCGGGTGGGAGTGTAAAACATGAGGAGGGATCTAAATAACCTTGAGGAGTGGTCAAGAGCATGGCAACTAAGATTCAATGTGAAGAAGTGAAAAATCATGCACTTTGGGTACAGAAACCATGGGGCAGAGTACACAATGGGGTGTATGGTACTGATGGCCACCAAAGAGGAAAGGGACCTTGGGGTAATCGTATCTGATGGCCTAAAAGTAGTCAAGCAGTGTGACAAGGCAATGGGGAGAGCCATTGGGATGTTGGGTTGCATGGGGAGGAGTATCACCAGCAGAAAGAAGCAGGTGGTGATACCACTGTACAAATCACTTTTGAGACCTCATCTAGAGTACTGTGTCCAGTTCTGGAGGCCACATCTCTGGAAGGCAATAGACAGAGTAGAGGTAGTCCAGAGGAGGGCAACTAAAATGGTGCAGAGTCTGCACCAAAAGCACTATGAGGAGAGACTAAGGACCTCAATATGTACACCCTGGAGGAAAGGAGGTAGAGGGGGAATATGATAGAAACTTTCAAATACCTCAAGGGTATAAATAAGGTACAGGAGAGAATTATTTTTCAGAGGAAAAGATGTTCAAGAACAAGGGGTCATGCTTTGAAGCTGGAGGGAGTAGACTCAGGGGAAATGTGAGAAAGTGCTTCTTTACTGAAAGGATGGTGGATGCATGGAACAGCCTCTAAGCGGAGCTGGAGGGGGATAAAATGGTAACAGAATAAAAAATGCATGGGATAGGCATAAGGGAACCTTAGTGGTTAGGAAAGGGGGATAAAGCCAGAGATCAAGTAGGGTCTGCGGTATTACAGTAGGTAGGGAAAATGAGCAGACTAGGTGGGCCAAGTGGTCTTTATCTGCTGTCAGTTTCTATGTCACTGTGCCAAAGGGCCAGTCATGCCTTGCCTTTCTAAAATCAAACGGGGGTACTACATTTGTGTCAGCAGAATGCACAGGTCTGATAACAGAATTAAAACTCTCTCAAGACTGTGGCTCAACTATACAGTCCCAGCATTCTACAATATCTTATTGCTAGAACTAACAAGCACCACTTATGCATCCCCAATGAAATTCATAAAGACGAAATATAAAAAAAGCTCATATGCAGAATGATTTTTCAGCCCGTGTTAGTATTTGGCTGTTAAAAAAATGTTTGGGGTTTGTGTCTGTTGTGGTTTGTTTAGGGTACCAGTGGTTTTAAGCTCTCCCCACTATCCCCCATGAAACACAAAATTTGTCAATGCCGAATGTTTTCCGCTGGTATTGCTGTTGTACCAGGTCATGCTTATGCACATTTTTACTTTATACTTACCCATATAGAGCAAATGGGATGCACTGTCTCATTTTCAGTGGTGTCCTGCTTTGACACATTGTTAGATTGTAATTACCCAGGATACGGCAGCTCAGAGGCAGTATCTCTATTTCACTAGGCTCCCACATCTTGACCTCAAATTTCCAGCAGTGTTTTTATGACCTGACGTTATGATCAACCCAGGTGGAATTTTAAAATCCCATCCGAAAGGTGATTTTGCTGTACGACTGTGGAAACAAGCTTTGGAGGGATTTGAAAAATGACACCTGCCATGTTCAGGAGGCGGGGTAACACAAGGGATATGTTGAACATTAGGGGCCAAAATCTGCAAAAATAAAGTTATGAGTAAATGCTGGAACAATTCAATGTCTCCTCATAACTTAGTTGTTTTTTCACATTTTTACCCCAAATTTTCAACGTACTCTTTTTATGACCACTCCTTCTTAGCATGACAGGTGTGACTTATAAAACAGTGGCCAAAACATCATTTTGTGCCAGAAATGTGAAAACACATTTTGGCTAGGATTTTAGAAATGACAGCTGTCACATTCATCAGGTGGTGTGAAAAAACTACTGTTTAAAATCTTGGGTTAAAACACTGAAAATTACTATAGCCATGAGTGTGCATTGAAAAATTTCAATGTAGGCTCATAACTTTGCTGTTTTTCAATATTTGTATCCCAGATTGTCAACACAGTCTTTTTATGACCCCACCTCATGAACAAAGCTGGAGAAAATTTTCAAATCGTGCCCGAAAGATGATTTTGTGCCACAAGTGTGAAAACACATCTGGTCCAGGATTTGAAAAATGATAACTGTCACATTCATGAGGTGGTGTAAAACAAATTGCTATGTAGAAAAGCAGGGGTCAAAATATCGAAAATAATCACACTTACCAGCTTGCATTGAAAATTTTCAATGTAGGCTCTAACTTTGTTGTTTTATTTACATATTTTTACCCCACATTTTCAACAGAGCCTTCTTATGATCCCACCTCATGAAAAAGGGACGAGAAAATGTACAAACTCTGCCTAAAAAGTGATTTCACGCCACACATGCGAAAACACATGCTGGCCAGGATTTGAAAAATGACAGCTGTCATATTCTAGAAGTGTCAAAAATTACTATGTTGAAAATCTGGGGTCAAAATATTGAAAATTACAAAAGTTGTGAGTGTGTGTTCATAAATTTCAACATAGGCTCATAACGTTGTTGTTGTTTAACATTTTTACCCCAAATTTTCAATATAGCTTTCTTATGACCCCATCTCATAAACAAGGGTGGAGAAACTTTCCAAATCCTGTCTGAAAGGTGATTTCACACAGTGACCATGTAATCACCTCTTTTATTTTATTTATTTTTATTTATTTAAAATTTGATGACCGGGAAAGGCACACTGAGCCGAGGCTGGTTTCCAGGTGCGACCCGGGAACAGATTGTACAAGAAGTAACAAAACTGGTGAGGAGCACAGGCAGTACACATAAACATTTTAACAGAGAGTGCATCATTTCACTATCACTGTTCATGAGGTGGGGTTCCAAAGAAGCCATGTTGAAAATTTGGGGGGAATATTCAAAAATGTCCAAGTTATAATGATGAGTTCAAAACCCCATTGAAATACATTGAACCACATACCTGATTTCCTCAGTTCGCTGTCCAGCACTGAAGAATGAAGACATGCCTCCGGTCCAGAAAGGATTACGGCACTGGGCCCCCGGTAGGTAAGTAAGGGCTGGGGGTGGGTGGGTACTAAGTGGAAGGATCAGAAGGGGTGACAGTAACCATGGCAACCGACATCAATGGATGGTTTTCTTTTCTATAGGATATATGTTTAAAAAAAAAAACTATGACGTGTGGTTTTCTTTTTTTCAGGTACCAACACTAGGGACTGTATACCCCAGTGTCGGTGTGATATTTGGCGACACCAGTGGTGGGCTCTCTGCTGTCGCAGAAGGAAAACATTCAGGGTGGGGGATAGCAGCCGTCCCAGGGATTGGGCTCCCTGGTGTCGGAAAATTAATATGGAAGTGAAAGGGATTGACGGAGGGTCTTTTTTATGTTTGGTGGCACCGGGGTGGGCTCCCTGGTGCTGCATAATGACAATGGGTGGGGTGGGGTTTGTAGCTGGCACTGGGGATTGGGCACTCTGGTGTTGGAAATGTGAAAAGGATAAATTTTGATGGGCTTGGCAGCACCTCAGGTAGGCTCCCGATGTTGCACAGTGAAAACGGGGGAAGGGGTTGGGGTAGTGGGGATTGGCATCCCGGTATCGGAAAACTAAGAAGGAAGGAGTGGGAGGGATTAAGGGAGTTTTCTTTATTTCACACTTGGTTGGGGAGAAGAGGGATCACAGCAGGCTGATCATGACAGTTCTATTGTGCAGTAGTGAATGCGACTGCACCGGAAGCAGCAGTGCCAAAAGGTTAAAGAAGATAGTCACGTACATAGTAAGGAGACTGGCACCTGCCTAAGGCTTTCGGCCATGCTTTCATAATCCGTAACCAATATTTTTGCAAACCACATCAATGATGTTTAAATCTTTGAGCAAATAAGGACTCACCACAGCAATGTCTGTTCCAAGAAGTGCTCTCCCTTTATTTTTAATAACGACAGCAAAGTGGTCCTCACATGAAAATTAAAAATACCTGCTCCCTCATAACATAGGTACTTCCTGGTATGTCACACCTGAAGTGTTTCACACATGCATGCTTTCTCAAAGGTGTCCTAGTATCAAAGACTACTCCCTGAAATGCACCAAAGTCTAAAAGGCATATACACATATATACAAATGTATGCATTGAGTATAACAGTTATTAATTAAAAATACAGTCTGTAATGTGCAAAACAGTGTAAACCTTCTGAAATGTATAGCACATTCCATTCCTAAAACTCAAATGAGCACGTTGTGAATAAATATTAAAATATTGCACGGTTTTAGAAAAAGTGACTAGTGACCATGAACATATATACACCTTATGTACTGAGTACGGTAATTGAAAATTTAAAAGGCAGTATGTAATTTGCAAAACAGTGCAAGACGTCTGGGATTTAAACACAATGATTAGCATGTATCATTTGAACATATTATGAATAAATAATTGCACATTTCGGAAAAAGTGACTAAAATGTAGTATTGCTACAGCTCTATCTATATTATAGTGCACTAGGAGATTATAAGTACCTAGGTTGCACATAATTTGGAAACAACTGATTGCAAGTTGTTGCTGCTTAAAATGATGGAATTTCAATGGCCAGCATTTTATTTCACTAGTCACTCTTTTGAATGTGCAATTATTTATTTATAATACATTCAAATGATACATGCTAATCATTGTGTTTAAATCCCAGACGTCTTGCACTGCTTTGCACATTACATACTGACTTTTTGTCAATTACCGTACTCAACACATGAGGTGTATATATGTTCATTGTCACTCGTCACTTTTGCTAAAAACGTGCAATATTTTAATATTTACTCACAACCTGCTCATTGAGTTTTAGGTATGGGATGTGCTCTACATTTCAGAGGGTGTGCACTGTTTTGCACATTACAGACTGTTTTTTTTTTTTAATCATATCACAATTTTTTCTCCTCCTGCTGGTCGGCCCCCATCCGACTGACCTGCCCAGCCCCGTCCCCCGGAATCACCGGCTCTTACCTGCCCAGCAGTGGTGCCTGTGGAGGGTCGGTCTTCACCCTGCTGACTGGCATTTTGCCTCTGATATTTCTCCCAGAGGCCCCAGGAGTCAGCGCACATGCACCAAACAGCCCCAGTCACAGCCTCCTTCCTCCACCCCCTGGCCTACTGCCTAGGCCCCCTCGAGCCCAAGCTTCCTCCAGCCTCCAACCTCCACTGGGGGTCACCCATCAGCTGAGGGATGCTGCGCTTCCTCCCCAGAGAGGAGCGCTTGCCTGTCGGCAGCTCAATCCAGATCCACCCCCCCCCGTGCTGACCTCCAGTGCCCCGGCTCATTCCCAAACCTGGGTCACCGACATGGGTCAAGGTATGGTGCCAGCGCCTCAGCCCTCTATGCCACTGGGCCGGCATACAGACTGTATTTTTAATTGATAACTGTTATGCTCAGTACATACATTTGTGTATATGTCTTTAAGACTTGGGTGCATTTGAGGGAGTGGTCTGATACTAGGACACCTTTGAGAAAGCATGCATGTGCGAAACACATCAGGTGTGATGTATCAAGAAGTACCTATGTTATGAGGGAGCAGGCATTTTTAATTTTCATGTGAGGACCGCTTTGTTGTCGTTATTAAAAATAAAGGAAGAGCACTTCTTGGAACTGACATTGCTGTGGTGAGTCCTTATCTGCTCAAAGATTTAAGCATCATTGATGTGCTTTGCTAAAATATTGGTTACGGACTGTGCAAGCATGGCCAAAAGCCTTAAGCAGGTGCCGGTCTCCTTACAATATATGTGTTATGACAGTTCTTTAGATCAAAGGAAAGAGCCACCCTATGAGTGGGCTGGCACCTTCCTCTGAATTACACAAAGTTTCTGCCCAGCAAGCCAGAACAGTGTCATGATCACCCTGCCTGATGATTGGCATGACACTGACCATTCCCCTGCAGACTGCCCAACATTGTACCGCAGTGACGTACCTCTCGAAACCCAGTATCATAACAATATGTTTGCTCATGTGTACGCAAGGTGAACATAAAACAGAGTTCTGTCTCATTGTGCGAGTTGCAAATAAAACAAAAGGCTAGATTAAATGCACGCTGAGTATGTTACTGTGTGATGCGACTTCACTGTCAATGTCCTACAAGGGTAGCCCTTGCTTCAGTGTTTTCGCACTGAGATTCTTTGCCTTTTTAATTGCTTTGCCACTTTTGGACTCACTGTGACCTAAATCCACAAGATCAAATATGGCTGATCCTTCCTTCCCCCTGGGCTGGAGATACAGGTGTGACACACCGCTGTCCTAACTAAGGGCAAAATGCATGTCTGTGTCAGTTGTTATCAGCCTTTTCAGATTGTTTGAGAGGCCCTTTGGCACCACTCAGTCCTGCATCAAGTGGGCCAGAATGTTACTGCATAATGATTAGCATATATTTCCCATAATGCTTTGGCTTAGCGGGACATGTGCAATTTTGAATTTCTCTATTTTACTTTACCATATATAGACATCATCATCATATTTAAATGGTTAGCCAAATTAAGCCTTTATAGAGTTTAAAAAGTACAAGGCATAACAATTATAATATATATAAATTGCAAAAAACTGCATTAATGATCTAGTTAGGGTTACAAGCAGAAAAGTAGGGAAATGCGGTGTTAGGATTTCCTACCCTAACACCCCACCCCCACCCTGCACACAACAGGCGTCAGGGCTGTGCCTTGGGGTCATCAGCCCTAATGCCCAACCTATTCCATAAGTAAATAAACTGAGATGGGTACAGTATAGGATCATGGGTTGAGCATTAGGGCTGATGACCCCAAGGCACACCCCTGATACCTCTTGGTGTGTGTGCAGTGTGGTGGTGGGGTGTTAGGTTTGGAAACCCTAATTCCACATTTCCCTACTTTTGTGGCTGTAACTCAAACTAGAGCATTAACACAGTTTTTTTGCGATTTATTTCCTTACTTTTTGCATAAACAAGGTGCAGGTGGGAGATCTTTTCCAATGTAGAACATATACTAGAGCAAGGGGGCACAATATGAAATTGGAGGGGGGGGGATTAAGAGGCAACATGAGGAAGTTTTCTACGTAGAGAGGGTGATGAATACTTGGAATAGTCTGCCACAAGAGGTAGTAGGGGAAAGCACAGTGGAGGGGTTTAAACATGCCTGGGACAAGCACAGGGGAACCTTGGGTAGGAGGGAGTGATGAAAAGCCATTGACCACTTAGAGTGAGTGGATGCATACATGTATGTATAGGGCCTACGGGCAGACTGGATGGGCCTAGCAGTCCTTATCTGCCAACAATTTCTATGTTTCTATAGTATAATCATATCCATATTTGCCTATGGGAGTGTATGGCCCTCAGGGCCCTCCGTAGATGCGTGTATGTCTGTAGCTGTGGAATGAGGGCCCTGTGCTACCATTTATAGGACAACAGTGACCAAATTGTTAGCATAGCCATCTTATTACCCAACCTCATGTACCCAGTACAGAAAATTTTTGAATCCCTGCCAAAATATAATTCTGCGGAACTGCAACGCCATTCCACACCGCAGGTGCGAAAACACATTTTGGCAAGGTTTTGAAAAATGACAGCTACGACATACATAAGGTGTGGTAATAAGAAGGCTATGTTGAAAATTTTGGGTCAAAATACTGAACATTTCCAACATTACACGTGTGCATAGCAAAATTGCAACGTGAAATTACCTTTTTGGGTGGGAATTGCGTAACAGCAGTCACATTGTTCATGAGGTGGAGTCCCCAGAATGGCTATGTTGAAAATTTGGGGTCAAAATGTTAAAAAATGGCTGAGTTATGAATAAAAGTTGAAACCCCCATTGAAATGCATTGAACTGCATTCATCTTAGTTTCTCATATTTCATTCGCCGGTTCCAGCAGCAAGATGTGTCTTCGATTGGAAAGCGGATCTTGAACCTTGGACCTGTTCAGGTGAGTGGGGGTGTGTGGGGGTGTACTCGGGGGTGTCAGGTGGTGGGTGCTGAGTTGGAGGTGGGGGTGGGGGGGGCTGGTCAGCGAGCGACCATTTTTTTTACAGGTTTTTAAACCACCCTTCTCCCACTATACAGTAAAGTAATGTTTCTGAACACCAGCAAGTGCAATGTAGCTATGTATACCTCCCTAGGGGGTTAGCAAGTGTGGCAATACCTTCTCTTGGGTACTGAATAACCCACAAAAACATACAGCTCTGTAATGAACAATGGATAAAATAGCCCCATTAACAGCAAGTGTTTGCCCAATGGGAAACTGGCTGGGATGGGCTCTTAACCAGACCCATGGAGAAAAAGTACAGGCTTTCAGAAAAAAAGATTATGTCACTCAGCTGGATTTCGTGCTATTGGCTACTGGGGCAGGAATACTAGTTAAAAAACTAAATTAAGCAAATGAGCATACTTTAATAAGGCTGTGCCTGCTGTCCCACACCAGATACCAGTGTTAGCCACTATTTGTTTCCTTAAAAATTAAAAAGACAGCCAGCCCGGTGGCATGAAGGGTTGAGGCGCTGGATGCCACACCTTGCGCCACACTGGCGACCTGGGTTCAGGAATGGACTCGGGTGGTCGGGGGTCAGTGGGGGGAGAACAGCTTGAGCGTTCAGAGGACTGCTCTCTCTTTCCCGGGGAGGGCTAGGGAAATGAACACTCAATGAGCGACCTCTGGTGGAGGCAGGGGGTTAGCCAAAAGAGCGTTGTGGCGTATGCCAGGGGGTGGAGCCATGGCGTGCATTGCCTTGGCAGCCAGGCTCCACAGGGGTGTAAACCAAAGAAAATACCTCCCTCCTCCCATTGATAGGCAATGGCACCTCCCACTCCAGGACCACACTCCCAGAAATTTGGGGGTGGCTGTGTCCTCGGCCAGAGTACTACTGCCCGGTCTCAACCCTATAAGAAAAAGTGCTCTGGGCAGGGGCAGCCCTTCCCCAGAGGGTAGACCCGGGGGATGCCCGGTTCCAGGGGGAGAGGAGTCCAGTCAAGCCATGCAGGGAGGAAGAGTCCAGGAATGGGCAGTCGCCAGAGAGAGTTCGGTGGGGCTCAGGTAGGGAAGGGAAAAAAACAGAATTTGAAAAAAATAAATAAATAAATTAAAAAGACTATGCAGCCGTATACTATGACAAAACAAACATTGCAGGATTAGCGGTGTAATGCCCAGCTACCTGAATGTTCAAGAGTGAGTGGGTAACACAGTGCCACTATGAATTAATGAGTAACAGCACAGTCTCTATTAGTCTAAGGTAGCCAAAGTGAGACACTGCTATGAGCATAGAATCATGAGAGTGAAAAAGAAAAATAATCTCCAACAGTAGTAAAAACAAAGCCTAGGCCCGCAGCATGATGGCCAAAAGCCTTAACCGGGTTTTTTTTATTGTAGCAATCTGAAGAATAGCAGTAGCCTTTATAGCCCCATTGGTATGTAAAACCAAATCCATGAAATGCCTGGATGGCCCTCCATCTTCCCAATCAATAGACTGCACAACAAAGTAGACACACAGTTGATGTATACAAAACTGTTGCACATTAGGCAGTTAAACATCCAAATAACAGGAAGGGAGCCAGGAATGCAGAAGGGAGTCAGTGACAGCAAACATGCCACGTAAGAAACCTACCCCCATTTGTTGCTTGGTCTCTGACTACTACCACACGCTAAGAAAGAAAAAGTCAGTCTAAAACATCAGCGTCAGGAGTGTAGAAGGAGTGTTAGATGGGTACTAGAAAAAAAAAATGGCCCAATGAAAGGCATAGGTTTGCTCACCAAAAAGTGAACTAGAATGAGCTTGTAGCCAAGTGTAAAAGAAAAGGGTACACGGCTACCAAAAGGCAGCATGCTATTCAACTGGATTTCATGCAACTGGCAACTGGGATGGGAGCACAGGCTAATAAATGCAAGCTGTCAGCTCACCGTATCCAATGCAGCTATATCAGTGATCCAGTTAACAGGAGCACCATTGCTGACTACCACAAAGTTTAAAATACGATGGAAAAACACACTGCAATACACCGAACACTCTGTGGATGATAATTCAGTGCCCCGCTGCCAGCACAAACATTATGCCATTCCTGCATGCTCCCTTGGTGTTGGGCATATCAGAAATGGAAAATGTAGTTTGCACTGTGTTTGAGTCCTAGTAGTATCCAGCCTAACCCCGTGTTAATCATTATTTATTACTTTATTTATTATTGTTATTTATTACTTTCTTGTACCCTCCTCGCACATTCCAGTCAGGTCACCTAAGAGTCTGCGCACATCAACAACACACTCAGCAACATGCAAGTGTTCTCTTGTTTCTGTCCTCAATGTAAAGAGCCAATTACCTGCATTACTTTCTGTAGTTCATTATCATCATCTGAACGGAATGGATCAGCACTATGTCTAGCTCCTCAGCAGGTTTGGCAAATGGGGGGGGAAGGGAGGCACTACACACCAGGGACACCGCGGTTCACAGGTCGCACTGCAGCTGGCAGCACGATTTCAGCTGTGGCTGCAGAAGGAAAGAAATTCCTGCTGTTTTTATACACAGAATGCATTAAGCTGGGCAGCCGGGATTTTGGGTGCACAGAAAAGGAATTTGTGGGCATCAAGTAAAAAAACAAACACAGAATCTAGCTAAACCGGTCCCATTTAGTTAGGTTCTGATGTTTCTTTTTTAAAATCCCTTCATTTTTAAGTATTTTCAACATTTGTTAGCTTCTGGAGAAAAGTAACAAGGTGGCGGTTGGAATGGCACAAAAATGTTAGGTGCCCTACCAGTTCAGTGGCACAAAACCAAAAACCAGCATTTGTGGCATCAATTTTTACTTTCGATGCAGAAAATTGTCAGAAAAACCCTACTTCGCATGCCCAGGTTGGAAAACACTAAATTTAAAAGCCTTATAACTTGGGAGCCCTTTAATATGTTTTCACCAGACCTGGCAAAGGCACTACCTTGGGACATGACACACGTCCCCTGTAATTTTGGGAAAAACATTCTAAATGATGCAGGCTGTAGGGGAGAGCAAAAAAAAAAAAAAAACATAAAGTATAGGAGAAAAACTGACATTTACAAAAAATAACACATGTGGATCTTAGAAATCGCACAAACTGCCATCACAAAACTTTCCACAGATTAGGACCTTGCCTCCTAGACAACACTTACAAAATTGCAGCTCATTTCATCAAACGGAGCCAAAGATATTAATGTGCAAAGTTAGGGGTTTAACACTGAACAGACTACTTAGCCCTAACTATAGGGGCACTACTGCACCCCTATAATAACATGGGCTTAACATATGCATGCCAAATACTATAACGATTACAGACATATCAGAAAAAGGCAACTTTACTATTTTAAGGGTAAGTTTAATTATTGTATTTACACCTAATATGCTCTTTTCCTTACCTTAACTTTGGATAGTTTCCTCTGCACAGCAGAGGTATCTCCAGACGGATCCGACCAGCGATGGAGCTCCTCTTTTGCTGAAGTAAGCCAATCGGTAAATTCATGCACTGCATCGAGATACTGCTGGTGTTCTTTCACAATATCCTCCATCTTCTTCACTTTTTGCTGCCAGGCAACATGTTAACAACATCATCTTACAACTGATATGCATTTATGTGTTTCCAAAAATGGTCATGATTCAAGCCACAGACTTAGGAGATGACGGAAATATTCAGAACTAGCCTAGCACACATGAAGACTACTGCCTGGCCCATGTTTTTACTGTGTGTGTTATACTAAACATTGAATGTTTATGGATATGTCGTCCAGTGGGCATTTTCTATAGTCCTACATAGCCAACAACACTAAAAACTACCCATTATAGAGAGTAAATGATTACAGTTATACCTACTCTACTATTACATCATCAAAGGTTTTCATCATCATTTACTTTAACTCATTTTTACTGGGGCAGCTATTTTACGTCAGGTTAAGCAATGCATGACTTGGATGTCTCATACAGAGTTACTGAAAGATAAGGTTAAAGCAGCAGTATTTTTTTTCAGCAATATGTTTGTCTGGCAAAAATATTAAGATATCCATTTTTTATTTTGATTTCTTTCATTCCTGAACCAAGATATGGTATTGCATATTTTTTTTAAAGTTCCCCATCTTGTGCCATGCTTACAATGAAAAAATTAAATATCTTGGTACACAGCCGGTCCAGTGGCGTGGAGAGCTGAGGTATCACTGCCTTACCTCCTGCTACGCCGGTGACCCGTGTTCGCGGTGCAAGCGGGTTGCAGGAGAGGATTGAGCATCCTGAGACAGCTCTCCTTCCCGGGAGGGTAGGGACATGGACCAGCATTTGCCTGACCCCTAACAGCGGCTGGGGGCTGACATGCCAGGTCCTATAATGTGGGGGCGGAGTTGGAGCAGCTGCCCAATGTACAGCGTGTAGACACGTGCACTGGACGTCATTGGTGGCATTGCATGCTCACAATCCGCACAAGAAAAAACTGAAAATCAGTTCCCACCACAGCAAGATGACAGTGGTCCCCCTCTATAGCGCTGCTCCAAGAGGACACCTCCCGAAGCTGGATCTGTGCCAGTAGGTTGAGTAGCTCCCCAACCCCTGCCACGAAGGGTAAATTGTGGGGGCAACAAGGGAGGGGGTCTGATGCTTGAGGACGGCGAGAGGGGGGATGTCAGAGATGGACGGCAGGAATCAGGGGGAGAAATAATAATCTAAAACAAATATATATATATACTTTGGTACAGTACTCTGCTGCTTACCATCTTAACATGTAGTAACACCATCCTAATATGTCCACATAAATCTAGCATGTACATTACACAGGTAACCTCAGTGAAAGCGATTTTTTAAAAATTGTGCATTGCAACCATCTTTAATGATGTGAGCCATTAATTACAAAATCAGCTAGAAACGCTGTTTTAACAATATCTGCAGAAACTAAAAACACACTGAGGATGAATCTAAGGATGTTAGAACCAGAAACAAATGGCCTGATAATTTTTATTGGACCAACATAGATGTAACAAAAGAAAACAGTGCTTACATCTGTGTTAGTCCATTACAAGGTATATACAGGTTACTCACCTGTAACAGGAGTTCTAGGAATGGTATATGTTGTTCATCCACACTCCTTGGCAGGTATCCTTGCCGCTTTAAATCTTGCCGGAAGGTCTTCAAGCTTGCTCCTCCCACCCACCCGGGTGGTATAACTCTCGGCTCCGCCCCATGACGCCAGATCTGGCCCGCTGGAAGCTCGGGTTGTGCGTCGAAGCCGGGAGGGAATGGTGGATGAACAACATATACCATTCCTAGAACTCCCCTGTTACAGGTGAGTAACCTGTATTTCTAGGGACATGGATATGTTGTTCATCCACACTCTTGGCAGACTCTAGCAGTTCTCCGGGAGGAGGGAGGCAAGACGACACCCCAATACTTACTTGGGAAAGAGAGACTGGAGAACCGAGGCCCCAAAACCAGCATCCCGCGTGACTCAAGGTCGATGTGGTAATGGGTAATGAAGGTGTTTGCTGACTTCCAGGTAGCAGCCCTGCAGATTTCCTGGATAGGGACGTCCCTGGAAGCAGCCACCGTTGCAGCAGTATGGCGGGTAGAATGAGCTCTTATCCCTCTGGGAGGCTCCATGCCCACCAACTCATAGCAGAGATCTATGCAGGAGGTTACCCACCTGCTTATCGTCCGCTTGGCTGCAGGTCTGCCAGATGCGGCTTCAGCGTAGGTGACAAACAGCTGGCGAACCTCTCCCCGAATTTCAGCCGTGCGCTCCTTATAATAAGCGAGCGCCCTTCTAGGGTCCAGAGTATGGAGCCTATATTCGGCCTCCGAGGTGTGATTGGGGTAGAACACCGGCAGAGTCAACACCTGGTTAAGGTGAAACTCCGACACCACCTTCGGAAGGAATTTCGGGTTGGGGCGCAGGACAACCTTGTCCCTGTGGAAGACCAGGTAAGGAGACTCGATGGAAAGCGCCTGGAGCTCTCCCATCCTTCTGGCTGACGTGATAGCCACCAAGAAGGCGGTCTTCCATGACAGGTGAGAGAGAGAGCACCTGTGCATAGGTTCCGAATGGCTTGCCCATGAGCTTTGCCAGTACCAGCAGTAGATCCCACTGAGGTGGGGGTTCCCTGACTGGAGGGGAAATGTGATCAAGGCCTTGAAAAAGCGCCAGACCACCTTCTCCTGCGCCACCGACTCGCTTCCCTGCTACCAGTAAGCAGAGATGGCTGCCAGGTGCACCCTTAGGGTCGCGACCTAAGCCCTTGACTAGAAAGGGACCATAAATAGTCCAAGATGCTTGCCAAGGAACAGGAGGAAGGGTCCAAGCCCTTGCCCTGACACCAAATGGAAAACCTTTCCATTTGAAGGCATAGCATTTTCTGGTCGACTCCTTACGGGACGCCTCAACTACATTGAGGACCTCGTCGGAAAGACCCAAGGCCTGGAACTCTAGCCGCTCAGGAACCAGGCCGTCAGGTGCAGGTATTGAAGGTCCGGATGGAACACCTTCCCCTGATTGACTGAGAGCAGGTCCGGGCGAGCTGGAAGCTGCCGCGGAGTCCTGGAGCTGAGACTGAGGAGATCTGGATACCAGAACTGGCGGGGCCAGTCTGGGGCTACCAGAATCACCTGCGCCTTGTCCCTCCTCGCCTTGCGAAGCACCTTGTGGATCAAGGGAGAATGAGGGAAAGGCGCAGAAGAGGCCCGGGGTCCACGGCCTCGAGAAGGCATCCCTCTGCAGCGAGCCCTGCTGAGGGGGGCGGGCATGGAACAGACTCAGCTTCGCGTTCTCCCTGGAGGCAAACAGGTCCACCTGAGGTGTGCCCCAATGGGAGAACAGATGCTGTACTACCTCCGGCAGGAGAGACCACCGTGGGATGCAGCCCCTATCCGGCTCAGGGCATCGGCCAGGGTGTTGGAGGCTCCTGCCACGTGAATGGCTAGAGATCCGCCTCAGGCTGCGCACGAGTGACCAAATGCGGAGAGCGCTTGCATAGAAGCATGGAGCGCGTCCCGCCCTGGCGGTTTAGATAGTACATGGTCGTGGTATTGTCCGTCTGGACTCGGACCACTTGACCCCGGAGGAACGGAGCAAAGGCGGTGAGAGCTAGGCGGACCGCCGGAGCTCCAGCAGGTTGATGGCATCGGGACTCCGCAGGGACCAGAGGCCATGAGCCCGGTGTTCCCCAGATGGGCACCCAACCCATCAGAGAGGCATCGGTCGATAGAGAAGACCGGCTCGGGCGGACGAACGGGATGCCCTCCTGCAAATGATCTGGAACAGGTCCACCACTGGAGAGCTGCTCCACATCCCCTGTGTCACCGACACAAGCTGGTCCAAAGGATCGAGCGTTGTGACCACTGGCTGGCCAGTCCCACTGAAGGGACGCATGTTCCAGCGGGCCCAACGGACCACGCTTGGCAGGCCGCCATGAGACCCAGGAGGCGAGGAAGTCCCGGCAGGGCACAATTGTCCAACCAGAAATGATCGGGCAAAGGAGGAAAGAACCTCGGCCCTGTCCGCCGGGAGCCGCGCCTGGCTCAAAGAGAGTCGAGCTGCTCCGATGAATAGAATCACCTGCTTCCGCTCGAGTCTGACTTGGCCTCGCTGATAAGGAGGCCCAGTTGAGAGCAGACCTGAGGCCAGATCTCTGGACCACTCCGCCTCCTTCCTGGAGGGAGCTGCTACAGCCAGTCGTCCAGGTAAGGGTACACCTGACCCTCAAGGCCGCAGGGAATGCTGTCACCACTGCCATGCATTTGGTGAAGACCCTGGGAGCTGGAGACAAGCCAAGGGCATGGCTTGAACTCAAGAGGGATCCTTCCGCCTCGAAGCGAAGGAATCTCTGGTGAGACGGACGGATGGGGACGTGAAAAATGCGCCCTGCAAGTCCAGAGAGCAGAACCACATGCTGCTCAAGGATGGTATTATCTGAGCCAGAGTGACCATCCTGAAGGTTCGAGACCTTAGGAACTTGTTTAGGTCGTAGGTCGAGAATGGGCGCCAGCCCCCGTCTGCTTCGGAACCAGGAAATACCTGGACACAAACCCTGGGTCTGAAGGAGGTCCACCACTCTCTTACCACCTCCTTCTGGAGGAGGAGAGGCGTCCGGCTCGACGAGCCGCCAGTGAGGCTGGGGATCCCGAAGCCCCCCGAGGGGCGACGGCTCTGAAGGGTGGTGCCTGCTCGAATTCCAGAGGCAGGCCTCTTCCCACCACCTCCAAGACCCACCTGTCCGTGGTAGCAACGGACCAGGCGGAACGGAAGTGCCGGAGCCGTCCCCCCACGGGGGGACCCAGGGGTAAGGTGACGGGAATGGGGGCGACACCCCTCAGCCCGTCACTGGGCAGGCTTGGAGGAGGGACCGGCCGAGGGACCTCCTGGGCCTTTTCCTCCCTGCCTCCTGTTAGAGGAAGCCGGCGGCTTGGGTTTGGGATGCCAAGGCCGAGCCTGCTGGCCCTGACGTTGCTGGGCCGGGCGCGCCGGAGGCACAGAAGGACGAAAGGGCTTAGGCTGTGGTTTGCAGCCTTTGTCCTTCTGAGCAGAAGAGACCGAGTCCAAGGTAGCATTGGACTTCTCGATCCTCTGCAGGTGACCTTCCACCCCAGGGCCGAAGAGGTCAGTCCCCAAAAAGGGAACATCCGCCAACTTGTGCTGGGTATCCGAAGTAAAGGTGGATATCCTCAGCCAAGCCCGCCGACGCATAGCCACTGCGGCCGCCACCGATCTGGCACATGAGTCCCCTATATCCAAAGCAGTCTGGAGCTGCTGTTTGGCCACTGCCCTGCCCTGGTCCCGCACCTGCTTAACTGTAGTCTGCAGATCGGGCGGAAGATGAGGATGACCTCATCCAGGAGCCCAACAGGGCATGAGAAAATGTGCCATGAGGACGGCCGAACTGGCCTGACGAAGGCCGGAGAGGACGCGCGTGACTTTTCGGCCCGACATAGTCCAATTTCTTGGACCCTTGCCGGAGGTTTGTCCACATCCTGGCGCTACCGGGCGTCACCGGAAAACGCTGTCGGTAACCAACCCCTCAGCAGAGGGTGTTCCAAAACCGGACAAGGAACCGTAGGGACCGATACTTCCTGGCCATCCTGGCCGAAGGTGCAGGGCAGGAAGCAGGGCGCTGCCAAAGCTCCAGTGCGGACCCACTATGGCCCTCGCCACCGGAAAGGCCTCCGCCGGAGAATCCCCGGTCCAGAATCTCGTGAGGGGATACCTGGCCCGCTTTGGAACGGGTTCGAGCTCCATCCCGTGGACTCGAGATGAGCCAAGCAGTCCTAGGAAGGACGACGGCTATCGTCCATTGACTGACCTCCTGAAGACTCAAGTCCAATCGCTTGGAGAAAAGGAGGAATCATCTTCGACTCGGAAGAGTCCTCAAGAGCTGCTCTGGCCTGAGCCACCCTTCACCTGCCGAGGTCGGTCGGGAGTGAGGGTAACTGACAGCCGATGGGGTAGACCCTTAGCTGACCGAGAATCCTTGGTCGGAGCCCCAGTTGGTGGCTGTGGAGGCGGAGGTTCCACCGGAATCGGTGGAGCAGCTGGTTTTGGCCGAACAACCGGCCTGGGTATAGACTCCTCGGATAAGTCGAGGGGTTGTGTCGGCCGCGCCGGTGACAGCCACTTAATGGCCGGGGAAGGCGACGGGGTCGGCTTACTCCTGGCCAGGAGGAGCTGTTGCAACATAAGGTCCTCGCACTGGCCGACACGCATTTAAGCCGGCTTCCCCGCCTGAGGAGGAGGAGGACGAGGACGAGGCGCGACGCCGCTTTACCGCTGCAAGCCGAGACCGAGACCGCTTATGACGGTGGGATCGGCTGGACCGCTGAAGAGGTCCGGGACCGAGACCGAGAGTCCCGGAATTTCCGAGGTCGGTGCGGGAGGTGTCGGCCGAACCGCACTCCTTCGCTCGGATGGTCCATCCGAGGGCTCCGGAACCGAGGCACAGGCGAGCCCACGGATCCTCAACCTCCCGGGGAACCGGGGAGAGGGGAATCTCGGCTGCTAAAGGTGACAGCCCGTCCAACGGGTCGAGAAAAATCTCGACTTCATCGGCGGGAGTCTCGGTCAACTGACCTGATGGGGACACCGTGAGGCCAGTGGCCGAAGCTGAGCGGTCGACCGAAGCCGACGGTCGACGACCGGGAGAGGGACCTTTCCCGCCCAAGAGCGCCGACGGAGGGACTTACCCCTGTCCTCTTTTGGACCGAGAATAAGGTCCCGCAGACGTAGGCCTTCTCCTTTAGTGGAGAGGACAGAGAAAGCTCATAAAGGAAGCCGTGTAAAGAAGAGCCCAGAGAGGCGGGATAAATGCGGCGGCGAGGAAGATCACGGCCAGCACGCCTCCTCTTCGAGGCGACCATCCGCTGAGCTGATCCGCTGAGCTCACCGCGCTGCGGACACCGCTAACCGGGCCTCCTTGGACTTCACCGTGGGAAACGCTCTCGGACGGCCCAGTTGCATCGGGCAGCACGGCCTCGAGGACGTGAGGCCGAAAGATGAGCACAGGTCGAAGCCCGCGGGTCGTGCTCAAGGCCTAACAGTAGACACACGGAGTGTGGATCCATCCGAGACATCTTCTGCCCGCATGGGCATCTCCAAATCCGGGAGTCGATTTGTCCATCGCAGCCGCGAGGGATACAAGACTGAAGTCTTTTTCGCAAAATTTATTTTAAATACGCAAACGGAGAAATAGGAACCAGTCTCAAACGCAGAGCGTTAAGGAGGGAACCTGAGCTTCCAAGCGGTAAGGAAGATCTGGCGTCATGGGGCGGAGCCGAGAGTTATACCACCCGGGTGGGTGGGAGGAGCAAGCTTGAAGACCTTCCGGCAAGATTTAAAGCGGCAAGGATACCTGCCAATGAGTGTGGATGAACAACATATCCATGTCCCTAGAACGAACCATTTGTTTCTGGATCTGTTCTTACAAGGACCAATACGGCAACTAACTAATTCTGTGTGTCTAAGGATGTCAGAAATACATTTTTGCTACAAAACTGCATGATGAATTTTTTTTGCTGACTAACAAATCCTGCTGCTTTAATAGTTACTGATAATTCCTGTCACTGAGGCTCCACAAGATACTGCAAATCTTTTTATCTTATAGCAACTGAAATAAAAGAAGCTGACAGCGCCCCTTAAAGTGAAATAACATGTTGTTAAGTTTATTAATAACATCCACACCATCCCTTAGGTAAAATGGTAACATTTTCCCAAGGGAACTAATAATCACTAGCACTTCTGCACCTTTTTGTCTCTTTTCCCTTCTTTCGGACTGTTTTATCAACTTTATATGGAATGCACAGAAATGAGGCATAGATTACTACAATAGATTTCTGCTGAGCCTATTTTAGTATAATTCATGGATTTAGTTTTTATTGACCAGGTAAGCACACTAGACAAATGCCTGCCTATTTTCAGCTGGGACCCCGGAGATTGCAAAATGGATAAAGCATGGCAAAACATGTTATACTACCCTCTCTCTTTGTACAATGTTGCCCTCTACTGATTAGAAGCGGTATAAGAATCAACTGTAATGCTATTACTGGTTACTCTGTTTTGGTTTTCTACTCCATAAATATCAGTGGCATTACTTACCAAATATCTCATTTGACTCTGAACATGCTAACAACAGGCTACTTGAGCAAGTAGCAGAAACTTGAGGCACGTGAGTGATGCAGGTGCAAAAAGGTACAATAGTACAATATGCAAATCAGGGGTAGTGCAAAAACTGAGGTATAGCACTCCGAGAGCTGCTAACAGAAACCAGAATTGAGGTTCTGGAAATAGGAACAGACAGACTAGGGTTTTGAGCGTTTTTTGAGTGATTTTGCACTTCTTCACATTGATACTTCGTTGCCACACTCTTGACCACTCAAGCTTTCTTAGATCCCTCTTCATTTTTTCCACACACCTGGAGTGTCTACCCTATTGCAGATTTTAGTGTCATTTGCAAAGAGGCATACCTTTCCTTCTAGCCCCTCTGCAATGTCACTAATAAAGATATTAAAGAGAACTGGTCCCAGTACTGATTCTTGTAGCATCCTGCTGATCACCCTTCCTTCCTTGGAGTGAACTCTGTTTACCACCACTCTGTCACCTATCCCCCAAGCAAGTTCTTACCCAGTTTACCACTTTTGGACCAACTGCCAAGCTGCCCAGCTTGTTTACGAGTCACCAATGTGGAACAGTGTTGAAGTCCTTACTGAAATCTAGGTAGGTCACATCCACTGCTCCACTCTGATCTACTTCCCTGGTCACCCAGTCAAAGAAATCTATTAGATTTGTTTGACATGACCGTCCCCTAGTAAATCTATGCTGTTTTTGAGCTTGTAAGCCACTGGATTCTAGATGTCCCACAATCCTTTCTTTCAGTAGTGATTCCGTTAATTTCCCCATTACTGAAGTCAGGCTGACTGGCCTGTAATTGCCAGCCACCTCCCTGCTACAAGTATTGTGTGTAGTGGGACTACATCTGCTCTCCTCCAGTCCTCCAGGACCACTACCGTCTCCAGTGAGTAGTTGACTAGGACTGTCAATGGAGCAGCCAGCACCTCTCTGAGCTCCCTCAGTATTCTTGGATGTATCCCGTCTGGCCTCATTGCCTTGTCCCCTTTCAGATCTGCAGATTCCTTCAGGACTCTTTCCTCTGTAAATGGACTAGTGTCTACGTCACTTTCTTTGATGCCCCTGACACTTATCTGTGGTCCCTCCCCTTCTCTTTCATCCGTGAACAGTGAACAAAAGTATTCATTCAGAATGCCTGCTTTTCCCTTGTCCCCTTCCACACACTCCTCCCTTCCCTCCTTAGCCTTACAATCCCTCTCCTGGTCCTTCTCTTTTCGCTTACATACCTGAAAAATGTCTTGTCCCCTTTCTTTACTGCCTGTGCAGTTTTCTCTTTTATCTGCACCTTTGCACTCCTGACTGCTTTCCCTGCCTCTCTCTGCTTCTCCTGATACACCTTCCTATCATCCTCCCTCTGCATCTACTTGTGCCTCCTGAATGCTAACTTTTTTGCCCTTACCTTCCCAGTCACCTCTTTTGAGAACCATAGCGGTCTCTTTTTCCTCTTGCCTTTGTTTACTTGCCTGATGCTGAGGTTTGTTGCCTTCACTATTCCCACTTTAATTTTGCTTACTGTTCCTCCACTTCACCCATGTCCCCCACCCCTCACCAGTGCATCCCTGAGGCATTCCCCCATCATTGTAAACTTGGCCCTCCTGAAGTCCAGGACTCTCACCTTTGTGTGGTTTAGTTCTGACACAGTTCTTATATTGAACCACACCATATGGTGATCACCATCCTCCAGGTGGCCACCCACCATGACGTCTGCAACACTGTCCCTGTTGGTGAGTATAAGATCCAATATTGCTCCTTCACAAGTGGACTCCTTTACTAGTTGCCCAGGGAACGTCCCCTGAAGGAAGTCCAGAATGTCCCTTCTCCTAGCTGAAGTTGCAGCTAGAATGCTCCAGTCTACATCAGGCAAATTATTGTCCTCTACCAGCAACACCTCCCCTTATTTTCCATCTTTTGGACCTTCCATTTGCCCTTTATTCAGCCTCTCATGTTAACTACCTTATCACAATGGCAGCAATTGATATAGTCAGATATTCCTGACATTTCTATGTTATCTGTACAAAACGTACTTGCCTGCCTGCAGTACCACAGTAGGTCCACCAGAGAGAATCTCTCTAGAAATAATGCAACATATCTAGAAATA
Source organism: Neoceratodus forsteri (assembly GCA_016271365.2). NCBI lineage: Eukaryota > Metazoa > Chordata > Ceratodontiformes > Ceratodontidae > Neoceratodus > Neoceratodus forsteri. The sequence continues at coordinate 1,073,846,171 of CM057450.1, forward strand.
TATGACCATGTCAATTGCTGCCACTGTAAATGCTGATTTCCTACTATTGCCACAATGACCTTGACCTGCTTTCTTTACATTATGCTCCTGCACCTATGGTAGTTCTCGCCGAGTCAACGCCATTGCCAGTTGCCATCAGGAGGTGTCATATCCTCTATACTTTATTATGCCACTCTAGGCCCCCATTGTGATGCTACCTGCTGCAGTTAATTACCTACTCAGCAAGTCAAGTAATCCATGGCTGTTAAATTTAACCTCTTGACAATGCCTCTGTTGGCTGCACACGCTTGTTACCTAAGCTACTTTCTCCACTCCTTAGTATACTCAAAGTTGTTACCTCCTTAGCGAACCTGGTCAGTGGTGTACCACTGTAAACTGTAGATTATCTGCTGAATGTATTATACAACCAAGCTGTACTATTGTAAAGAACCTGTAAAACTGTAAGCTGTTGCTGCCTTGTAACTCTTTATATGCTGTGACTGTATATTGTATGTCTGAATTGTCCTCTGATGCGGAGCCTTTGTAAATGAGTCTCTGACTCTAAGGTTGTAATTACTAAAGAATATTAAATAAATAAATAAATAAATGGGGCCTGTGTGTGATGGGGGGTACCAACAAGCCCATTTGTGTATAAGTGTCTGTGTATTCCAACACCCAATCTGGTAAACCGTCCTCCACCTTGCATAGTTTAAAATAGTCCATAATAGCTCAGGACATGAGACCGATGTGAATTTGGTATGGAACAAGTCCAGTGTTTAATCAGCATCTGAGGATGCAGACATGGGGGCAGTCTGTGTTGTGAAAGTCAACCAACAAGAAGAACAAGTTTAGGAACCAGAAAGAATACAGAAGGATGACCTAAAGGGAGACTATGGCATGCTGGATTTGACAAACACAGTCAAACTCAGTCTGGTGGTCAGTGAGTGCATCCAGGAATGTACCAGCTTCCAAGAGAAGGTGGAGTTGTGTGAAAAGAAGAAGGTAAATAAGTGAGTGCTTGAATGTGAAATGGTTGAGTCTGGTCAGCTCAGCAATGTGCTGTGTGAGGTGAAGGACTTGACTTTGTTGAATGCATTTTTAGGACCAGTTAGTACTGAAGTTACCAAAACCTAGGAGCTGGCAACAAAAGGCTATGGAGCGGAGGAGCTTGTGTGTGTGTGTGTGTGAGAGAGAGAGAGAGAGAGAGAGAGAGAGAGAGAGAGAGAGAGAGACTGAATAAAACAAGTTACTCATTTATTACTGCAAATTTTCATCTCCATTCACCACATACTGATCTTTATTTACTGCCTCTGCACCTATCCACTTATTATGGTGAGCAAATATTTTAAATGTAGGATTCTTTTGCGAGATTAAGTGGTACACCTTCCATAAATAATATTATTTTGTTCTCAAAAAAATCAAAGTGTCCTTGTGAGTTCTTCTCACCTTCATTTCCCTGTATGTTTGGAAACTAAATTCCCCCTAAGCAAGGCATGTGGCACTAAATAACATCAGGTATATGGTGAAAAAAGATAAAACGTTTCTTTGCTGGCCCGGTGGTGCAGAGGGTTGAGGCGCTGGTGCCTTACCTCACACCACACCGGTGATCCGGGTTCGGGAATGGACTCAGGTCGTCGGGGGTCGGCAGGGGAAGGAGAGGACTGAGCATCTGCTGGACTGCTCTCCTCTCCTGGGGCAGGTTCCAGGGTCGCCCGCCGAGCACTGCACAAAGCGTCGCCAATGTGGGAAGTACCAGAACACAGAAAAACCGCTCCGAATTGGCTGGATGATGGCATCCGGTCAACCAGCACACCCCGAAGATTTCCTGTGGGCTGGCTGTCTCAGCAGCATCCGAGGCTGAGGGAAAATAGCGTACTGGGTTGCCCACACCAGTGCCTTCCCCCTTGGAGGAGAGGGACTCACTCGGTGAAGGATAACACCGAGCTACCTCGAGGTAGGCTGCAATGTGAGGCGAAGGAGCCTACAAACCTTTTCCTTTTCTATATACATTTTATCTCCTGGTCTCCCAGGCAGCCCCCTTCTGACCACTCCCCCCAGCTCCATCACCTGTCTCCTCTGGGACTTACCTTCACCAGTGTCCTCTGTTACAGGACTTGTGGTTGTGCCTAGTCACCAATGTGGGGCCTGCGGAGCGTCAGTTGACATCCTGTGCCTGGGATGCTTTTCCTCTGATTTTTCTCTCTGGGGTCATGGACATGCAATGGGTGCGATGTCCAAGCTCTGTTTCTGCAGAGACGCTCCCGGCACCCTGAACATGGGATCCCTTCCCTACGTGGTGGCATGCATGTGCTGGCACCAAACCACTGCTGGGTGGCAGGCAGGCAGGCAAGCAGCATGTCACACTAAGCCCCCTTCCCAATGAAGTAGAGCTGTCTGGGGATGTTTGATCTTTCCTCACCCTGCTTGCCCTCGAGCAGCCCGAGTCCGTTCCCAACCCTGGGTTGCCGGCGTGGCAAGAGGTAAGGCACCCAGCTCCTCAGCCCTCCACGTCACCAGGCCGGCAAGCTAAAACTTTTCTGACTTCACATACATGCACCCACATTTACCCAGACCTCGAAGTTCATGTCAAAGAGCATCAGCAAAAAGCTAGGAAAATACTGCATAGCAAAATAACATTTACTATATGTAGTAGAAGGTTATTTCATATTAAGTTACATTTCCATTTCTCATGGATGTCTAGAACAGTGTTTTAATTTTTCAAATAAATCTATTGTCACTGAATTTTTTTCCAAATCCTGGCCTCCGCCTCTCTGTGCTGCCACTCTTCATGTGCTGTTCATCTCCAGGTATGTGGAGGACTAACTGGCAGCTTGCCTTCATCCCATATAATACAGTATTGTGGTGATAGAAGGGACTTTGGGTCCATCTTATTTGCCCCTCCTACTGCATGGCAGTGACTCTACCAAGTCAGTTTGAATATGGGCATATGTCTAAGTTTATCTGCTTAAAACACTACCCCATCTCATTCAGTATAACCCTCAATGCCATTCTCTCTCAGGGATCTGTCTAGTCCCCTCTCAGCTTTCTCTTCTGTAGGCTAAATGATAATAGCATTCCTTGGCTTGCTAGCAGAGGCAGCTGTTCAATGAAGCCTGCACCCTTAGTCAGGGAGATGAAGCACGCCATCTCAATAGTGCTATGTTTTGGCCTCCACAGGAACCTTCCCTTTACTAAGTAACCTCAGTTTCCCACTGGGGGGCACAACATCCCGCTGAATTGCCACTAAGCAATGCTAAATTGGTACAGAATCAGAGATGGGGCCTTCACTAGAGATCCATTAAAAAAGGAAACCCGACCCTTAGTGAAACAGGGCTCAAATATGATAATTTTGATAACAGAACCATACTGCATATGTTATTACCTTGGCAACGGCGATGATGTCGCTGAACTGTGCTTTCATTTCCTGTTGAGCATTTTCCCTGAAGGAAGCATCATCTGTTTTGTCTCGCAGCTCCTTTGTCTTCTCTACAAGGCGGTTGAGGATGCTGAAGTGGCTCTCTACATCTGCCAACACTGCCCGATAACTTTCCAGCTGGGCCAGCTTCTCTTTCAAGTCTGACTGTGGATGGACTGGAAGGCCCACTCTCTGTTCCACAGACTCCATCCACTTTTCCACCTGAACCTTATTATCCAGGTAACTATTCCACTGACTAAGTACCCCTTCCAAATGGCTTGAAGAAAGAAAGACAAGTACTGTCAGCAGGTAAATCGCTTAAAGAATGGCTGTTTTTGAAGTGTTCTATAAGTATCCTTATGCCTTTTTTGTGAACTACTCCTAAGCATGGTATCAATAATAACATAGAATTTTGGTGCTAGAAAGGACTGAGACAGTCTTATTGCCCCTAATGCTGCATGGCAGCGACTATACCTAATTTGCGTATAGGCACTCATGCATATCAACTGGAATGTTACCTCTGCTCACTCATGCTAAGCAACTCTCAAGGCTATTCTCCCTTAGGAATCTGCCTAACTCTACTTTGAAAGCCTGAACAGGTCTTTCTTTCACAACTCACTGAAGGCCATCTGATGTGTAAACACTCTCTTTATGAAGTAATGCTTTCTAATATTTCCTTTTGTCCTAGCCCCTCAGTTTGTGTGCTTGTCCTCTAGCCCTGTTTACTATCCCAAGTTGAAAAATCAGTGTATATTCCACTCTTTCTTTCCCTTTTAGTATTTAACACTCCATGATCATATCCCTTCTTAGTTTTCTCTTTTCTAGGCTAAATACTCATATGTCCAATCTCTCCATCTAGTTCTTGCCCACTAAGCTGGTACTTGGCTCGGTGGCTCTATGCTGGACCCACTTGATCTCCTTGGTGTAAAAGATCTTACTCTACATCTCATTTTTTTGTTTTACTGAATTAATTGTACCCTAACATTGCTGCTATATGAAACACAGTAATTTAAGGTTGGAAGAGACATGTCTGCCCCCCTGCTTCATTAGCAAGGACAAAATAAATATGCTGTGCAAACACTCATTAAACAGCATCATACATATACATACAAGGAAGTGACCACTGTTTGTCAATATTGAATGGTACAGGACCATGCCATGATACAGAAACATTGCCAACTGGCTTCAGGGGCAGGGAGTATGTTATTCCATTGCAATAGTGGCCCATATAGCAGGTGGGAGATGACACTGATATCATGGGTGACAACATAATGATAATGGCAGTCATTTCCTGTCAACAGGATATCACACTGGGGGCCTCGACAAAAGCGATCTGGTGGTGGGAGGGCTTTCACTATAGTGGGGAAAAGACCATGCCAGGTTGATGAAACCCAGCTGCCAGTTCATCCACCTTGTAGCCTTTGAACTTCTTGGGGTCCCTTCTGCCTCTGCTTCCTTCAAAGTATGTGTTCCCTCTGTAGGCAGGGCTGCATGTGCCTGACAGAAAGATATCCCAACTCGGGGCACAAGTTGTGGTGGTCTTGAAGGCTGAACATAGTCAGGCCCAGTGGCCTCCAAGGCAAGAAGACACCCAGGAAGTGTGGCCAGAGTAGCACACCAGGCTGAAGGAACAAAGAAAATTGAGGGCGGTGGCAGGGATTGGAAATAGAATGAGAAAAAAATACTGAATGGCATTTTAAAAAGTATTGGATCTAGTAAATAATTCTTTGACTACTCTTTCTTCCTATATTTTATAAAGAAAAGGGCACAAATACAGTAGTATTACTAAATGGAGCCCCAGGCTGAGACCAAACTTGAATTGAATATTTTCCTAAATAGTATATTTAAGCAAATTAAAATATTTTGTGTGGAACCAAATGGTCTACGAGCTTATCAAATTTCACAAGCCTCGGGAAGTGAGGATAAGGATAAAGTTACTTACCATAACTGTAGATCTTCAAAAATATCATCTCAATAGGAGTACCACGCTTTGGTCTTATGGCTGGGGATGCTGGGACCCCAACTGCAGCAATTCTTTTCAGCCAGGACAGACGCACCAGCTATTGGTTGCAGTGCATGGACTACACCTAAAGGCAGTGCTCATTAGGGTCGTGCGAGCTGGCAAATTTGGCCCGATGGCCAATTTCGAGACGGGCCAGGCAAAACTTGAATTGGACCCATTTGGCCGGAAATTAAATGAAGGGTTTTGAGGTTCAAAGTACATTTTTTTTATAAACGACTTCTCATGTACTTTTAAAATATGCTGTTAAAATGCATAAAAAGCTTTGAACAATAACTTTAAGCAGAACCTTCATAATGAGTGTGGCAGGGCACCTTACCAAGAGGCTCAGAGTCAGGAAAACACCTTCCTCCTCTACTGTTCCAACCCCCACCCACCCAATCCTGCTCCCTCCCCCAAGTAGTACTCCCCATGGTGGCACTGATGGTGGGGTCAGCAGTCAGAAAAAGGTGAACGCTATGGTGCTGCTGCATTGCTGAGACTGAGAAAACTGGAGGAAAACACATATCGTAGCTGGCTAGGCTATGGAGGACACCAGAGCAAACCCAGGGGCAACATACACCTTCCTTCTCCGCTGTTCCAACCCACCCACCCCGGCTCCCCTAGATAGTTCTCCCTATGGAAGCACTGATGTTGGGAGAATGATGATGACAATGGCAAGAGAGTTTGAGAAAAGGAAAATAAATAGTCAGCAGTCAGAAAAAGGAGAGCGTTATGCTGCTGCTGCATTGCTGAAACTGAGAAAACCTGAGGAAAACACATATCGTAGCTGGCTAGGCTATGGGGGACACCGGATCATACCCGGGGCAACATCCTTCCTCCTCCACTGTTCCAACCCGCCCGCTCCTGCTCCCCTAGGTAGTACCTCCCATGGTGGCACCGATGTTGGGGGAATGATGATGATGACCAAGACTGGGACTCCTTTTAAATAATCCACACAAACAAAAAGCCACCCCACAGGCCGGGTGTGCACAGGAGAATAATCAGAACAAAAAAGCCAAAACTCCAGCACTACCCACCGAAACAGATTACGCGCAAACACCAAAGAGATGATCTCACTGCTCTTTACTTTTTGCATGCATTTTGGATCCCTGTCCTGAGGGTGCCTATACACCATTCGCTGTTCATTCACTTTTTTTTATCCTTTGATCTATGCTGTTTCTAATATCTGGTTATCATGATTTTGTCTTTATATGGCCACATCTTTGCCATATATACTGTATACGTATGAAAAAGCATTACCTCTTTACTAGTGTTTTACATTTAGACTATATAAATGTTATTATTTACAGTTGCACTAGTCAGGTTTTAGACAAAAATGCTATATGAAATATTACTGTGAAGTCATTTTGTTCTTTTTCTGTTGTATTTTTTATATTTTTAGTGGGTCACACCTGTATATTTGTGTTTTTATTTTATATTTTTTTTCTTAGTAGGTAACTTTAAGTGTGGGGTGTAAATGATGTGTAACAGCAACAGTGAACACTCCCCGATGACGCTGTGAAGCAAAACCGGTAGGAGGCTTGTGGGTCCCACTGTGTTTTCCTGAATGGGGTTTTGGCACATTTTGGTATGTTTATGTTGAATTGTTTTACATGCCTTATTAAAGAGCAGTGAAATCAACTGTTTGGTGTTTGCTTGTTATCTGTTTCAGTGGGTAGTGCTGGAGTTTTGGCTTTTTTTGTCCTTTTAAACAATCCCATACACTTTAATTACACAAAGTAAATGAAGAAGGCAGAAGGGAGGTTTCATGTATTTGCAACACACGGTAAGGACTGATTCTAGAACTGTAGGTTTATGTAGAGGTATTATACTTGTAATTAAGTTGAGGCAGGTTTATTTTTAGAAATGTTAACAGTTCAACATGTTCTGGGTCCAAACTACCTCGAGCAGAGGATGCAACATCACCAGCAGTACTAAAGCTGTGCTCTGATAGCACACTTGTAGGCGGACATCCAAAATATTTGACTGCATTTTGAGCCATGGCTTGCCAAACCGAGTGCTTGCTTTTCCAATATATAAGAGGGTCATGTAACCCCTAGATGGCGCTATCCCAGGGGCTACTACCCCTGCCTGATTTGCCACTAACAGGTTGAGGGGCCTGGATCCAATGGCGGGTGCCTCCACCCAGAGGTCAGGGTTTGCAATAGTTAAACTAACTTGGTCACAGCCCTCTGGGACACTGCAACCCCTTCTTCCCACTAGTGGCCCACACAATATATCAGAATTACCTTCACAGTATACACTTACCCCAGGTCTGGTTCCGCACTGGGACCTCCTGTGAAATGAGATACAGTGCAGCAATCACAGTACAGTACTTTAACATAGACAAATACCTCAGGCAGTATAACTTTGCTGAAACAAGCAGCTCTGATTTATTTAGGGGGATATAACAAGGACAGGGGAAATCAGGTTAATTAGCTTATCACTCTAATAATCTACCTATGGCTCTGTGCTGACAGGCCTATCCCTATCAGTTACTGTCCCTGGGTACCCAAGCCCTAGTGGCTAGTCCAAACCGTGGCAGCTGGTAGGGGCCCTTTCACACAGAGAAAAGGAGAATTAAACAGTCAGCAGTACAGTAATTCCATTTGATTTAATGTGCAATTCAACAGGAGCGACCCTGAATTAGTACTCCACGACTCCAAATAAGATAGGGTCCTTCAATGTCAGCAGGGCTCACTTGAGGTACACAAACCTCTTCACACATCCATATAAAGAAAGCACTATACCAGGCAGGCTGCATCTGTATCCCGATCGCAATTACTGCACAATACCCGGAGAACACACAGCAGATCAGTTCTGACAGACCGAGTGCAATTTTCAGCAATTCTTCCAGTCTTCTACAGGGTGAGCCTGTTTTCTACTCTTCAGAGATCCTTTGATTCTTTCACAGGACGGATTCAGTCCCTAACAAGCTGTTACACAAGCTGCAGACCGGAACTCTGGGCCTTACACGTTTTTGACTAAAACTGCACACTGAAAAAACACAGGGCTCCTTCCTTCTTCACTGCCAAAGCTCAACTGACACTCCAACTGACAAAACCAGGCACTGCCTTTGAGTTCCTCCAGTTCTTGACTGGATTGGCTGTCACTCACAATAGACTGCTGCTGTTGGTCCAAAAAGGCACTGAAGTCTAAACTACATCTCCCAGAGTCACTGCCCATACAATCCTCTTGTGGCTGGCTCAGATTATGAGTCCAAGTTCTGATTCGTCCAGGCACCATTTTAGAGCTAGCTTACTCCACACTGATTGGTCCAGTTCAGCAGTTCAAAACTAGAATGGGGAACTAGCAGACACAGTTCTGACTGCAAAGAAAGCAGGTTAGACAAACTGTAATTTCATTATTACTCTAAATAATTTCTGGCAAACAGTTACATCTTTCAGATAGGTTCCTTTGCACTCCCAGTGACTGCAAAATGAAGTGAATTGGCAGCAGCTCGAGTGGCACTCAATCAAAGAAACACACAGTCCCCCATACAAACTAATTATGTCTGCAAGCAGACAGCTCTTAAAGAGACAGTACCAGAGGTTCTAAAAACACTCACTGATAAATGGCTTAAATGCCAAACACCATTCAGGCTTGGAGCATTCAAGCAAGCTCCTGGAAGTCTTTTGGGACCCCCATTTGCAGGGGGGTTACAGTCACATTTAGGGTTGGTCTCTCGAGGCTCCATGAGGTAAGTATTCAGCACTCTTTCAGTGCTAGGCACACATGACTGTTCTGATATTGGCCTTGAGCAGTCAAGGGCATTTAGCTTATTCCAGATACAGTGGAGTCCCATTTAACTGAACCCTGGTTAACCGGAACTCCCTCTTAACTGAACCAACATCATGTTGCCCGAGACTTTAGCATAGTGCTGTAACATTTTGCGTTTTGTGTGTTCTTGTTTATGCTGCGTCCATCAACCACCCTCCCACTTTGCCGCAACCCACAAATCTCAGGAGAGGTACAAGGAGCATTTTGTTCCATCTGTAAAGAGACACCTTAGGTCTCTTAACCTGCCTGGCAATGCTGTTCTACTGGTTGATAATTCCCCGGCCCACCCCAACATGACAGTTGTCGAAGCTATGGATGGCAGCATTTGCCGCTAGTTTTTACCCCTCAACACAACATCGAAGATTCAGCCCTGTGATCAGGGCATTCTTGAAACCTTTAAAAGACAGTATCGAAAGTGTCTTATGCAGACTGTCCTGACTGAAACAAATGAGGACATGAGTCTGCGTGAAATTGTGAAATCATTTTCACTGAAAGATGTTGCTTACATAAGCAGAGAGGCTTGGGACAAAGAGAAAACCGAAACCATTGCCAACTCCTGGAGAAAATCAGGTCTACTAATAAGTGATGAACTTGTGGCTGAAAATGAGATCTGCCCTGAAAATGTATTCGACCTGGACGAGGCTCCGGAGAGTGCAGCAATTGCAGAGGACATGATGGATAAGCTGAATGTCACCATGTCCAAAGAAGCCCTTGAGAGCTGGGTACTCTGCGACAGTGCTGAGAATGGTCATGAGCATCTGACTGACGGAGCTATGATAGATGCTGTACGGCAACATCGGGGGAGCCAGGATGAGAAGTCCAGAAGTGGTGACGAGGATGAACAGCCAGATGATGAGACAGAATCTATACAGATACCAAGTAACGTAGAGGCATACCTCTCAACTGTCCCTGATTTTCAGGGACATCCCTGATTTTGCTTCAACATTTTATTCTGTCCCTCCTAAAATGTGTGTTTCCGTGGCTAAACAGTGCAGATTGTAAGCACAAAAAAATGTCGAGCACTAAAGTTACAGACTTGTTGTTCTTTAGAAAATGCATTTTGCACTAAGCCTCATATTCTACCAGCTTTATGTGTGGATATCTCTAATTTTGAAGATGTGTCCCTCCCTGATTTTGGTCCTTTGTCCATTATTTTTTTAAGCCTTGTCCCTGACTTATGAGGCAAGAGGTTGAGAGGTATGCATAGAGGCTGTAGCAAGCTTTGATAAATGCTTGCTTTGGATGGAGAATCATGCAGACACTGACCCGGTACAGCAGATGCTGTTGAGAGGGATAAGAACCAAGGCAGCAAATAAAAGAATTCAGAGCCTTCACCAATCCGTGATGCAAAAATGTTTTACCTCCTTAAAAAAAAAAAACACTTAAAAAATTGCACAAGCACAAGCAGAAAAAACAAATCACGTTTGCACAAGCGGATGAAAACAAAACAAAAAAATTAGCACCATGCAGCTTTTCAAGTTCCTTGTTGCACTTCCCACCCCTATAACTTTATTCAGTTTGCACTGCTAGCCGCACATATCCCCACGGTTCTTAAGACAAAAATAAAATAAGCACTCCCGCTCTACCGAACACCTGTTTATCCGACCCTAAAACATGTCGCCAGTACAGTTTGGATAAACGGGATTCTACTGTATCAGTAGCGTTGTTAACTTTAACTTGAAGCGGACGAGAAGGGAAAGGAGAAGAAAAGTTTGACTGCTGAGACAATGCAGGAGAACTAGTAATTGAAGTCCCGCCATGACTGCCTTGGTGATGGCTGTTGCTGGCCATGCATTCTGTCTTGGGCCTCCTGAATCTCTTCAATGAGTTATGCCTTGATATCTGTTATCGGCAAACTGTCTCGCACTAAAAAGATGTCCTTGAAATGAGGCTCTAGTATGGTAGCAATTACATACTTCTTGTCTGCAAGAACATAATCAAATCTTCTGTGCAGCTCTGCATTTAAAATAGTAACAAGTTCTGTAATCTCTTGGAATTGTCTTTCATCTCCATTACTGTCCATGGCATCAGCTGTCTCTTTGAATAGCATGTGTGCCATTGTTATGACCTGACTAATGGATGCACTGTTAGTACTAAGTACCTTTGTTGCATTTTCAAATGGTGCCAATGTTTTAACTTCTTCTAACAACTTCCACTGCATGATCATGCCCCTGATGTCATGGACTAAAGCCACATTATGTACTGCCAACTTCTGCTGCAGTTTGGGCATATAGAGAAATGATTCCACACTACCGAACTTTTCCTGCCTCTTTTTCCTGGTACTGAATCAGATACTGGCTGTGCCTGTGAAGTGTTAGACAATGCTAGAAAATATCTTTGAATGCTGCAAGTGGCACATTGATTTGCAGTGACATCTGTAGCAGCAGTATGTGCATTCTCTGCAACAGACTGTGGTGGTGGTGGTGGACTGGTGGTATTACACAAGACAATAGTTATATTTTTATTTATTGAGACTGAAGGAGTGGAGGATGATGCCTGGTTATTATTTTCATCACTCACATCGGTGACAGAAACATAGAAACATAGAATTTGATGGCAGATAAGGACCGCTTGGCCCACATAGTCTGCCCATTTCCCTACCTAATGGATAAGCTAGAGATCCTATTTAACCAACAGACTACTTCCTCCTGCCCCCCACTAGAACTGCCTTATGTCTGTCTCATGCATTCTTGAATTCCCCCTCTGTTTTTGACTCCACAACCTCCTCAGGAAGGCTGTTCCATGTTTCCACAACCCTTCCATGAAAAAATACTTCCTCACATTACCTCTGAGCCGTCCTCTGTCTTCAAATTGTGCCCCTTGTTCTTGCACATCTCTTTTCTGAAAGATGCTACCCTCTTGGACTTTGTTGATTCCCCTGAGGTACTTGAAAGTTTCTATCATGTCCCCCCCTCCCTCTTTTCCTCGAGGGTATACATATTAAGCTCCTTTAGTCTCTCTTCATATGTTTTCTGGTGCAGACCCTGCACCATTTTGGTTGCCCTCATCTGGACAGCCTCCACCCTGTCTATGTCTTTGAAGAGATAGGGTCTCCACAACTGCACACAGTACTCCAGAAGGGTGTCACCAACTGTCTGTACAGAGGGATAACAACTTCCTGTTTTCTACTGGTGATGCCTCTCCCTATGCATCCCAGTATCCTCCAGCCCTCCTTACTGCCTTCTCACATTGCTTGTCCGCCTTTAGGTCATCTGAGATAACTACCCCCAGGTCCCTTTCCATTTCTGTTGTCAGTATCTCACCCCCCCATTGTGTACTGTTCTCCTAGGTTTTTGTTTCCCAGGTGCATTACTTTGCACTTCTTTACATTGAATCTAAGCTGCCATACATTTGACCAGTCCTCCAACCTTGCCAAGTCCCTTCTCATCCTTTCCACCCCACCTTGTGTATCAACCCTGTTGCAGATCTTTGTGTTGTCTGTAAAGAGACATACTTTTTCTTCCAGTCCCTCTGCAATGTCACTTAAAAAGACACTAAAAAGGATCAAACCCAGTACTGAACCCTGCCGTACCCCACAGTAACGCCCCTTTCTTCACTGTGGATTCCGTTTTCTATTACCCTCTGTGTCCTGTTGTCCAGCCAATGTTTTACCCAGGCTACCACCCTGGGACCTACTCCCAGGCTGGTTAATTTGTTTATTAATCTTTTATGTGGGACTGTGTCAAATGCCTTGCTAACGTCTAGGCAGGCCATGTCCACAGCCCCTCCCTGGTCTACTACTTTGGTCACCCAAAGAAATCAATTAGATTCATCTGACATGACCTTCCCGCTGTGAATCCATGCTGCCTTTGGTCCTGTGCCCCACTGGCCGCTAGGTACTCAACAATTCTTTCCTTCAGAAGTGATTCCATCATTTTCCCTACTACTGAGGTCAAACTGACAGGTCTGTAGTTTCCTACCTCTGTCTTGCTCCCACTTTTGTGGAGGCGAATCACATCCGTCCTCCTCCAGTCCTCAGGTACCACACCATCCTCCCATGATTTGTTAAGAAGGGTAGTCAGTGGTGTTACTAGTTCCCCCCTTAGTTCTTTTAGAATTCTGGGGTAAATCCCATCAGGTCCCATTGCTTTGTCCATCTTCAATTTTAGTTCTTTCAGAACCCTTCCTTCTGTGAAAGGACTGTTATCGACCCCTCTATCCAGAGTGCTTCTATTGACTGGATTAGGTACCTCCCCCCTTCTTCCTTTGTGAATACTGAGCAGTTTTTGTTTTTGTGTACCTTGTTCTGTTTATATGATATGTCACCTGATAATTTATTGTCCAAGGTCCTCTCTATTCATTGCATAGGTAGGCACCTGTGAACTTATAAATGGTCTACTCTGTATGTCTCTGATATATTGTATCCACTTTAACTCACTGTACGTAAAGGGCTTTACTTTGTATGTTCCGATATATTGTATCCTCTTTAACTCATTGTATGTAAAGCACTTATAAATTGTTATCCTGTTAAGTTTCTGCATGTCTGTACTCTCCTGGGTCGTGCCTGAAAATAGTCATTTTATGGCTAGTGCACTTACCCGGTTAACAAAAGCTAAATAAATAAATAAATAAAAGAAGTATTCATTCGATAACCCTGCTTTTCCACTGTCCCTCTCTGCCCACCCACCCTCCTCTTTATTAAGCCTCAGTATCCCTTCCTTTGTCTTTCTTCGCTCCCTAATATGCCTATAAAAGGTTTTACCACCCTTCTTAACCGAGTTGGCTATCTTTTCCTCGGTTTGGGCCTTTGCTATTCTGACTGCCTTCCCCGTTTCCGTCTGCTTTAACTGGTATAGTTCTCTGTCCTGCTCCTTCTGTGTTTCCTTATACTTCCTAAATGTGATGTTTTTCTCCCTAACCTTTCCTGACACCTCTTTTAAAAACCATAGTGTTTTTTTCTATCGTTTTGATTTGTTTATTTGCTTCACACAAAGGCTTGTTGCCTCTGTGATGGCAGTTCTGATGTTTCCCCATTGTTGCTCCACCCCTCAGTTAGCCTGTTTGCTCATGCTTTTCTGAGGCACTCTCCCATTTTGACAAAATCAGCCCTCCTGAAGTCCAGTACCTTCACTTTTGTATGGCTTGACTCTACAGCTGAATTTATCGTGAAGCACACTGTTTGGTGGCCACGTGTTCCCAGATGGCTACCCACTTCTAGATCTGAGATCCTCTCTCCATCCCCATTTGAGAGTATCAGGTCTAATATTGCTCCCTCATGAGTGGGTTCCAACACTAGCTATCTGAGGGATGCCCCCTGTAGGTCATCGAGAATGGCCCTGCTTTTGGATGTGGCTGCAGCAAAGGTGCTCCAGTTAACATCTGGCATATTCAGGTCCCCCATCAGCAATATCTCTCCTTTCTCTGCCATCCTAAGGATGCCTTCTATCATTTCATTGTCCATTTCCTCACCCTGAGACTGGGGTCTGTATACTACCCCAGTGTGGACTGTGGTGCCAATTCAAGTATCCAGGGTGACCCACAATGCCTCCTCTCCTCCCTGTTACCCATTAGTTCTGTTGCTTTGATCCCTTCCCTTACATAGAGACCTACTCCTCCTCCTCTTCTACCCTCCCTGTTAGATTGTGTACCCTGGTATGTTGACATCCCAGTCATGGTTCTCTGTGTACCATGTTTCTGTGACTGCCACAATATCCAGGCATCCCTCTTCCATCACGGCCACTAGTTCAGGGAGCTTGTTACCTAGACTACGGCAATGGTACTCACTACCCTCCATTTTCTGATGGCCTTAACCCTTTTTGCCCCATCCCTGTTCTTACTGCCTTTGTCTTTTTCTCCATTTACCCTGCTCTTCTCCCTATCAACTTCTATGTCTTGGAGTTTACCTCACTAACTGCCCTGATTTTTTTTTTTGGGTGGGGGCTAGGATTTCCCTTCTCCTTTTCAGTGCCTCCCCCCTTGGCAAAGTGCATTCTGAAAGCATTCCAGTCATTTCTGGCTTTGCAGCTTTCTCCACCAGGGTCAGTGTTCTGTGTTGGATTTTTGTACATTTTGGGTAGCAGTTTCAGTTCTGGAATATATTGTAATATAAAGCCTTACCTGTTCCTGTATTTATTATTTATTTATTGCTACACTTCAGCCACTGACTGCTTTTCCACCCTTGCCTTTATTATAGTTTGTAGTGCCACAAGATGTATGTAGTGATGCAATTTTGTATTATTGCAGTTAAGATCTACAGAGCTTGTTTTGTACTTTTTAAATTGTTCATATTCTTGTAATCAAAAATGTGTTTTTCTACTAGGTATTAAATAAATTAGTCTTTATTTGAGTATGATTAGATAGGCCATTGACAGAGCAAAGGCCGATGGCACATTCATAAGGTAGTAAAAGAAATGGGCAGACTGGATGGGCCTTGCTGCTGTCAACTTCTATGTTTCTATGTTTCTATTGGCTAGTTTAAATGCTTGCCAATGAAGCATTTAAACCTATCACCTAGGATCCTGGTTCCCCTCCTGAACAGATGCAGACCACAGCACCAGTATAAGCCTGCATCCCTCCAGGTGGACCCCCAGTCCCCAGTGAAGCCAAACCCTGAGCTCTGCACCAGTTTTTCAACCACTGACTGAATCCCATGGTGTGGAGCACCCTAGCCTCATCCATGCCATAGACAGGCAGCACCTCCAAGAAGGTTGCTATGCATGCTACTTGTCTAAGGCCCCTCCCCAACTCCACAAACTCCTCCTGCACTGCTCTGATCCTTTTTTCAGCCAGGTCATTTGTCCCTAGGCGGACAATGACATCCATCTCCTTCCCCCGTGCAGCTGCCACCATGATCCTGAGGATTCACTCCCTGTCCCTCCAAGCCATGGTGCCCAGCAGGCATCTTACCTCCCTCTCTCCCCCAGTTCTACCCTCCTAACAATGGAGTCCCCCACCAGGAGTTGTTTCTTTCCCCTGTGGGGTCTGATGCCACCCTCCTGTGGGTCTCCTTTGTGGAGGTTCCCAGCATCTTCATGGTCTCCACTGTGGGTGCCTCCATAGAGGAACCACACTCTGCCAGAATGGCATATAAATTGTGAAGAGGTACAACTGGAGGGATGCACCTCTGTTCCACCACCCTCACCCTCCCTGAGCCCACTGTGGTCCAACCGCTTTTCTTTCTTGGCAACCTCTGAGGCAGTGGCGTGGCCCTGGTGGTCCCTGGGTAGGAAAGAAGGTCCCCTGAATCCTGGCCAACTCAGCCTGGAGATGAGCAATCTCCTCCCTCAGCCCAGAGGGATGCCTGCAGATGGGACAACACCACATCCTCCAGAATGCCTTCCGGAAGACTGCTGCTCCACAGACACAGCACTGCACCATTCCCATCATATCTTATTTGTGGCCCCTTAACTGTTGTTTTATATACTTACTCTTTCCTCTCTCTATTTTTTTTTTTAATTTTTTGTTATCCCTACTTTCCTACTGCCTCTGTGCCCTTAAAGCTCCTGATCTTCCTGTTCTGGGACAGGAAGTTCCTATATTCCTCAGTAGTCTCCTTCTTACTTGCTCAGAGTCAGACTTCCAGCAGCTGGGGTGGGGGTGAGCTACTCTTTTCCTTCTAGGATGGTGAGTCTTTGTGTCTTTGTGATCACTCCCTTCCTGCTCCCAAACAGGAAGTTCCTGTTGTCAGTCAAATCCTGTGCCTATAAAAGTAGAACCAGCTGGGGGGGTGGGGTAGAGAGGAGGGACGGAGGGCAATATAGTCCCAGTAAAGTTCTAACAGTAGCTCCTTCCACTTGCTGTTCTAGAAACATAGAAGTTTTTTTTTTGTTGTTGATTCTGTTTTTGCTCCCTACCTTTGGGGCATCTCTCAGGTTCCCATGCTCAGCTCCGCAGCTCCACCGCCCGTCTGAACCATCCTCCGTGATTCAGGATTCTGGACTCTCCCAACCCCATGGAGAGACCCCAGGATCCCCCAGGTGTGTGTGGCAGTATGGCCAACATAGGACATGTTGCCTTGGGATACTGATGGTCGCTGTTGCCTCTCCCGCCAACAGGAGATTTTTTTTAAACTTATTTGTTTCCCCCAAAGCTTTGGACGTGCAATGATGTCCAGCTCAGCAGGTGCACGCTTCCATACACCCCCGAAAGACATCTGCCGCAGCTTCGTTCCCCTGTGTTCTTGCGCCCATGCACTGTGGTGACTCCAGCCTTGCTAAGTCGCAATGCATTGGCTGGTGAAAACCCCTCCCCAGGAAGGAGGCTGTCCTTAGGACGCCAATTCTTCCCCATCCCTGCCAACCCCCGATGACCCTGGCTCATTCCCGAACCTGGGTCGCCGGCGTGGTGCGAGGTGTGGTGTCCAGCGCCTCAACTCTCAGCACCACTGGGCCAGCCTAGAAACATAGAAGTTGATGGCAGATAAGGACCGCAAGGCCCATCCAGTCTGCCCATTTCTTTTTCTACCTTATAAATGTGCCATCGGCCTTTGCTCTGTCACTGGTCTATCTATTCATACTCATCTGTATTGCTCCCTTATGCCTATCCCATGCCTGTTTGAAGCCCTGCACTGTATTCATATCCACCACTTCCTGAGGTAGGCCGTTCCATGCATCCATCACCCTTTCTGTGAAAAAGAACTTCCTCACATTACCCCTTAATTGACCTCCCTCTAATCTCATGCTGTGTCCTCTTGTCCTGCTATTTTTCTTATATTGAAACATGTTAGACTCTTTCACTTTGTTAATGCCCTTAAGGTGTTTGAATGTTTCGATCATATCACCTCTCTCCCTCCTTTGCTCTAGGGTATTCATATTGAGCTCCATAAATCTGTCCTCATATGTTTTCTGATGCAGTCCCTACCATTTTGGTTGCCCTTCTCTTGACTGCCTCAATTTGGTTAATGTCCTTGTGAAGGTGTGGCCTCCAGTACTGCATGCAGTACTCCAGATGGGGCCTAACCAGTGTCTTGTAAAGAGGGATTATTACCTCCCTCTTCCAACTTGTGATAGCCCTACTAATACACCCTAACATCCCCCTAGCATTACCTACTGCTTTAGTGGTCTGCTTCGATGATTTCAGGTCATTGTTGAAGATGATGCCCAAGTCTGTTTCTTCCCTTGAGACTGCCAGCAACTCCCCTCCCAGCCTATAGGTGGCATCAGTGTTTCTCTTCCCTATGTGCATGATCTTGTACTTCTTTGCATTAAACACCAGTTGCCACTCTTCCGACCATGTTGCTAGTTTATCCAGCTCTCTTCTCATTCTGCCTACCCCATCTGGATCATCTACTCTGTTGCAGATCTTCGTGTCACATGCAAACAGACAAACCTTACCCTTCAGTCCATCTGCAATGTCACTGATGAAGATATTGAAGAGGACTGGCCCCAGGACTGATCCCTGAGGTACCCCACTTGTGACTTACATCTCTTCTGACTGTATACCGTTTACCACCACTCTCTGTTTTCTGCCCGCCAACCAGTTTGCCACCCAGTAGACCAACGGCTGACCTACCCCGAGCCTACCCAGCTTATTAATCAATCTTCTATGTTGAACAGTATCAAAAGCTTTGCAGAAGTCAAGGTAGGTGACAACAACTGCTCCCCCATGGTCCACCACTCTGGTTGCCCAGTCAAAGAAATCTATGAGAATAGTTTGACAGGACCTTCCTTTTGTAAACCCGTGCTGTCTTGGATCCTGTGCTCCTATGGATTCCAGGTGTTGCACTATCCTTTGCTTAAGGAGTGCCTCCACAATATTGCCCACTACTGAGGTAAGACTGACTGGTCTGTAGTTCCCTGCCTCCTCCCTGCTACCACTCTTGTGGAGCGGGATCACATTAGCACTTCTCCAGTCTTCTGGGACCTCTTGTCCTGTGCTCAGAGACTCACTAAACAGTTTTGATAATGGCTCTGCTAGTTCCACCCTTAGCTCCTTTAGTACCCTAGGATGTATGCCATCCAGTCCCATTGCCTTGTCCACCCTTGGCTTATATCAAGCTCTTGTAGGACTCTTTCTCTTGTGAAGGGACTAGTGCTCACCTTCCTCCCCCCTGTGTCCATGGTGCTGAGCAGTGGGCCCTGCCCTACCTTCTCTTCAGTAAATACTGAGCAGAAGTATCTATTTAGGATAGATGCTTTTACATGGTCCTCCTCCTCACATGCCCCTTTATCTCCTTTGATCTTAGCAATACCCAAACTGGACTTTCTCCTTTCACTAATGTATCTATAGAAAGTCTTGTCACCTTATTTTACTGTTTGTGCTAGTGTTTCCTTGGTATAGGCATTTACCTGCCTTACTGCCTCCCTGCTTCCCTTAGGGAAGTTTGGCATGCCTCCCTATCTTCATCTTTGGGACCAGAAAGAAGTGGGAATAGTATCCCCTTTCCTCTCTGGTTCCATGAGACTACTTCTATGGCCTCCTTTTCTAGGAGGGCAGAGATTTCCTGCTGAATGGGCAGTGCATGCTGTCCCAAGTAACGGGAGTGCAGAGGTGGTCTTGACGGGGGGCAGATGAGGAACTCTATAGAGTGCCCTCATCTGACGAGTTGTAGAACCCACTGGTCAGAGGTTATCTTCTGCCACCCGGGGAGGTGGTGCACGAAGTAACCCCAACCCTCTCTTCCCTCTGATCCAGAGGGGGGGCAGGGGTCTGGAAGGAGTCATGCAGTGGTGGGGTTCTGTCCGGAAGGTTGGTGAGGCTTTGTGTTTCACTGTCCCTGGCCTCCAGAAACTTTCTGGCTGACCTTTACGACTGAAATTGCCCCTGGGCTGCTGGCCAGACTGGGGTTGTTGACCTTGTCTGTTACGAAAACAGTTCTGGCCTTTCCGAAAGGGCTTCTGTCTTGGTCTGTGCATGGCCTGTATGGACCTTACTGCCTTGCCAGCATCCTGCAGTCTGGTAATAACTCTCTCCAATTCCTCTCCGAATAAGAAAGAACCATTATACTGTATGGTACATCTAGGATGCCCTTCTGGACGTCTGGTGTGAAGCCCGAAACCCTCAGCCAGGAGTGTCTCCTTAAGCAGACACCGGCTGCTGCTCCTCTAGCTGTGGAGTTGGCCGAATCAGGCAGCCCATAGGACTTGTGTCCCAACATCCAAGCCAGTCTGAAAAAGTTTCAGAAGCTCTTCTTTTTTGTCTCCTTCCAGGAGATCCTTCAGAAGGTCTTGGCCTTGTTCCCATAGTGCATTTTGAAACTGCACCACATAAGTCAGTTTCTTGAGATTCAAACTTAAAGGTGCGCACAGAACTCTGTGGTGCAGGAGTAGAGTTGTAAGCTCACAAAAATCAAATAAAGAAAAATTTGATTACATTTGCTTTTTCAAAAATGCTTGGTTTGATGATAGAGAGCCTGGAAGAAAGACCAGCAAGCTTGTTGGTCATTCTTCCAGGCTCTCTTGCCAATAAACCAAGCATTTTGCTTTTTGGAAAAAGCAACCACGAGTGTGGAGTTTCCTTTCTTTATACCATATGAGTCAGGTAGTTTAAATACCTGATGAAGCAGGTGGCCGCCATGTACATGCGTTTCCCCATGGAGTCCAGCTGGTTGGATTCCTGATCTGGGGGGCTGTGTACTAAGGTGCTGGGGCCTCTGAAATCTGTTGTGGGTGGCTGTAATTACCAAGGAATCGGCCACAGGTTGTTGCCCCAAATATAGGTCCTCTGCCGGGGCACTATAGAGGTGGTCCACTTTTTTAGGGACTGTGGGTGATGAATATGGGCACTTCCAGGCACTTTGGTGGCATCCTGGAAAGTATCCACCAATGGTGGAACCACCACAGGCTTTGGCTATTTTTGCCACAAGTATCTGGCCAGGCGTTGCCTCTCAGGGTCAAGTTCTTCAGTGTACCATCCCATATTTTCTTTGATGTCCTTCATTATGTCCATGAATGAGGGGTCATCTGGGGGGACCTAGGTAGATCCCTGGGGTTGGGCAAAGGGACGCTGAAGGGTGAAGGTGATCTGGAAATATCTGAGGTGTCCGGGTGGGACCCCTCTGATGAAGAAGAAGAATGAGACCTTCTGCGAGGTTTCTTATGCCTGTGTGAGCTAGGTGATCGTGAAGGGGTTCTGGAGCGATACCTCTTCTGATTTCCTTCTCGCTTTTCCCGAGACCTGCCCCTAGGTGGGGGAGTGTCCTCCTTGGGGGGGATGCTTCAGGAGTGGGTGACTTGGGAGGTAGGTTCTCCTCTGTAGGCTTTGTGGGGACTACGTCCTTTCTGATGGTCTCCCACCAATAGGAGAACAGTTCCTTGACCTCCTCAGTATTTAGGCCTGACGACGGTCCCGGCATCAGTGGTTTCCCTGCTGAGGGACTGGGTATTGGTCCTTGAGTGGTGGACTTATCCAATGATGGGTCTTGGGGCAACCCCAAGTACCCTATGTCACCAGACGTCTGGTCATCCGTAGCTTGCTGGGCTCTGACGTCCATAGTGTCATCTTCCGATGGATCCCGGTGTCCGGTGCCTGGTACGGATGGCGGAGGAACTGTTTGAGGAGCCGGATCCTTCAGACACTTGGCGGTCGTCTGATCCATTGACAATTTGGGGTCCGACGTCTGCTTTAAGGACATCAACTCAGTGGTCCACCTGGCGGGTGCATCCGAGGGGCCCCTCGGAGGTTGGGAGACCAATCTCTGGTTGGTGTCCCGGCGGCAGTCCAGGGAGTCAGGGCCTACTTTGGCGGTCAACTTGGAGTGCAGTTTGTGATGCCTGTCTGAGGCCTCAGACCGGCTAGAGGATCCAGTAGGCCAGCTAAGGGAGTCCTTAGGACTGATCTTGAGAGGTTGTAGGGAAGCGGATGTACCTGATCCACCGGACGTTCGAATCTTGGCCAGTGGGGGCTGAGACTTTGCCCGTGAATGGGACCTGTCTGAGCAGGCCGAGCTCGAGCTGGGTCGCGAGTCTGAGATGCTGTTTGATGGGGATCTCTCTCTATCCTTCTCCCTTTTTGTTTGTTTCCCTGACCTGTGGGACAATTCCCTATGGGAGGATGAATCCTTCTCCATTACCTTTACTTTTTGTTCAAGAAGAAAGGTTTCGAGTGCCTTCTGGCGGTGGATACTAGTGTGGTTGTTAAAGTGTTGGCAGATGGTGCAGGCCTTGATATCATGGTTAGGGCCTAGGCACCGTACGCAGGCCGTATGCTTGTCTTTGAATGGAATTTGCTTGATGCACGTGCACTTGGAGGGGCATCCGTCGGTGGAAGGGGTCGGGGATGAAGACATGTGAAGGGAGACACAGCGTGTGAAGAAAATCGCTGAAGAAAAATGCTGGAAAAGCTCTGGCATCGTTCGTTTAGGTGATGGCATCTGTGGAGCCGATGCTTGTGAGTCGACGGCGGGAATAGAACTGAGGGATGCTGGGGGACACCCCCCATGAGGTATCTGATGTCGGGGGGGTGCAGACGTTGGGGGCAGTCCCCCACTGGGTATAGTTAGCTAGAAATTTTCCATGTGGTCCTGCAGCCTGCCAGCTTCAGTCCTTATGGTGTAACCTGCTGCAAGAGCTGTTTCTCGAAGTAAGATCACATTAACTCTTTTTTTGTTTGTTTGTTTGTTTGTTTTTACCCTAAATTGAAGTTCCCAGTAGTAGAGTTCTAGTTCTTTAGTCCAGTAGAGTAGTAAAGTTCTAACAGCAGCTCCTTCCTCTTGCTGTTCTCTGCCAAAAGCTATCTAGGACAGTTTTTAAATGCAAACAACTGGCTTCTTTCTGCCGAAGCCACTCCCCCTAAGAAGAAGTATTGCCTGGGAAGATATCGTCCTCATCATCCTCATCACCATCTCCATCACCACTAAAGTCTGCGAGCTCACTGGTAACATTATCTACTTCCACATTAGATTCACGTTTAACTGCAAGCAACTCGGACTCATCTTCATCATCATCCTCATCACCATCTCCATCACCACTAAAGTCTGCAAGCTCACTGGTAACAGTATCTACTTCCACATTAGATTCACGTTTAACTGCAAGCAACTCGGACTCATCTTCATCATCATCATTCAAAGAATTATCACTGGCTCTTTCTGTTGTTACTGCAGTATTTTAGGTAGTTCCATGCTGTGAAGCTACTAAGCTTTTTGCACAAACTACTTTTTTTAAATACAGAGAATGTATTTTTTTAAGGTACAGTATAAACAGCCTCTTGGGCTTAACTGTGCGACCAGATCTTGGTCAGGTTACATTAACTTAAGACTTGGTGCTGTCACTGTCCTCGGAGCTAGATGTATTGTTCTAGGGACATTTTTGGCCTGTTTTTCTGAGTCCACTGTTCTCCATTATTATTGAGTATTATTGTATTACTTGAAGAAAAAATCTTCTCACTTTTTTTTAATTTGTCTTAGTGGGAATCAGGCAGCTGGCCCTTTGCCCCACCCTCCTTCCCTACACCGTCCAACAACTGATGAGTGCTGTGCTACTTGCTGCTCGGTATATTTTCTTTCTTTAGCTAGTGGAGATTTAAAAAAAATATATATATAAGCCTGCTGCTGCTGCTTGTTTTTGCTGCCTGTCTAATATTATTTATTTCTTTTGAGAATCACCAAGAGTAAAATTACAAGATGAATAAAGAAGCACAACAACGTGCTCTAATCTCTCAGCTCTCACAGAGACACACAAGTCTGCCTGCCTATAGCCTGCACAAAAAAAAGCTTTTTTTTTATTTGCCTCCGAGATCAGGCAGTCCCCCCAATGCAGCAGACCAGACCTGGGTTTGAATCCCACAGCTTCCACTTGCATACTGTGTGACCCTGAGCAAGTCACTTTAACTTCCCTGTGCTCCCAGGTCGCACCTGTAAAAAAGCTTTCAGCTTAGTGTGCTACTCTTGGTTAAACAACTAAATAAAAAACAAACAAAAAAAATGTTCCGTAGCCCAACACCTCCAAAACTGAGACTGCTTCTATTTGCTGCTCTCTTAAACTTTTTATTTATTTTTTAAAGCCAAAGATTTAAAAAAAACCAAACCTGAAGCTGCTTTTCCTGCCTGGCCAAAAGGAGAATTAGATTGATCAAGAAAAAGGAAAAAAAAAAAACACAACGTGCTCTACTACTGCTCTCACTGCTATCTCAGATCTCTCAGACACACACAAATCTGCCTGCTGCCCACAGCCCAGTACCACCTATACTAGCCTGCAAAACAAAAAGTTTCTTTTTTATTTTTAATTTGCCTCTGAGATTAGGCAGCTAGCCCTCATGGCCTCCCCAGGCTCCAGGCCCCCCTCCCCTTAGCCTTGCCCCTCCAAACTGGGACTGCTGCTATTTGCTGCTCTCTTTTTTAAGTCAGTGAAAGAAAAAAAAATAAGGAAAATTATTATTAGTATTCATTCAGTGACCGATGATGATTTCTGATCAACAAGAAAAGAAGATTCAAGAATTAAACAGAGTCAAGCACCACGAGGGATGTGCTCTACACACTGTTCTCTCAGACACACATTGATGTGCCTGTCCCGATCCTGCTGCTGTCTGACTGCTGCATAATGTGAGGGGATTTATATCGCCATGAAGGGGTTTATAACACACAACGACACCATACATGCTCCAATCATGCATCGGCACTAAACAGCAGGGTGACAACAACCAAAAGACAGCAGCTATGATTGAACTGCATTACTGCAGTCACATGATCACCTGTTTCAGTGGTGCGAGGACTGGACGACGTGAGGGATGGGAGGAGGGACTAACATGGTGGCTGTCAGTCATCATTCATCATTAGTACAGTAAGTAAAGTACTCCACTGTGCACCTGCGTGCAGTGTGAAGTCTTCTCTCCAGTCAGTGCGGCGAATGCAATACCCCCTCCACTGTGCAGCGATACCCCACCCCACTGTGCGCCTGTTTGGCATGATCTCAGTTGCAGCGATATCTCCCCCCCCACACACACACACACACACACACTGGCTGGGTTATATTCTAAATGATTTGCTGCTGCTTTTGGATTTTCAGGTTTTCGATTCGGGTCTGGCAGTGTGAAACCCAATTCTGACCATTAATTCCAAACACTGCCAAACCCGAATGGCCCAAACTTGTGACCCGACCCGAAGTCCAGACCTAGTGCTTGCTGACCAACAACCACTGCTGGCAGACTACCTCACCTTAGTTCTTTTTGCAAAAAGAGTAAAGTACACGGCCACAAGCATATGCTTGTGCTTAAAGAGAGAAAGAAAAGGATATGTGAACAGAAAATGAGCAATTGCATACAAACTGACTACCAACCTGGCAGAGAGGGAGAGTTTATACTTTTTTATCACAGTGCCCCCTGCTGGGAATAAATAGAGTATACAGATAAGGGTAACCTGAGCAACAGCTAAGATGTCTAACACCTCCAACAAGGATGACATCCTTGAAATATAACTAAGGGGCTGGAAACTTTGGGCTGTTGCCTCCTGATAGGTACTAGTCACTGCTCAGTGCCAGGGCCAGGACTTAGTCTATGTAGAAATAGGCTGAATGTGTCAAACAACACTAAAGTTCCAAATGGAGAAGAAACCTTCTTAACTGGGATACACCACAGCTTAAGGTATAACAGGTTCAGCTATACAAAATCTCCTGTTGTTCCCTGAACGTGGAGAAAGGGACAGGATGACTACCTTGAAAGGCTAAACACCTCAGTGAGAGAAAATGACAGTCAGCAGGCCTGCAGAATGCAGCTGCCCTCCGCCAGCAAGAACATTTTACAAGGTAATATCTGGAACACACCTGAGGCTAGTAAATCCTAGAGGACATGTAGCCAAATAACAAAAAGAAATTACTGCATTAACACAGATGGATAGAAAAACCTGATACAACCAACACACAGTGTTAAGAGCTTATCGTAAGTTCTGGGAAGAATACCCTGCAATGATAGGTGAGTCGGCTGTTCTGAGGTAGGGATTTACCCAAAAGCAGTAGATCTTTAAACAGACCCAATGCCATGGCACTGTCAAAACCAACCCTTAGGCTGAAGCACAGTGAAAGTCCACAGACTGCCTCCAGAAGATACCGTGGAAGTCAGCTGCCAGGCTAAAGGTGCACTCAAGTTAGAAGCATCACTGCATATTGCAACTAACAGGGATATACCCTAAAGGGGGTAAAGGAATGTACTCTAGGCAGGCAGGGTAGGGCAATGGGAGAAAATTATTTTTGTTATCTGACTTTTCTTTTGTATGAGGAGAAAAACCTCATAAAGCTTGTTTTTTTAACAAATTGCAGCATGAAAGAATAGGGGGAAAATGCTGCAGCCACGCAAATGTCTGCTCCTTAGGGTAAGCTCCCAGGTGGTATCCCTGGATCATCAAGAGAGAGGAGATATGATGCGCGGGTCAGGTGAGTGGTACAGTATGGAGAAAATATACTGTAGAAACACAGTTATGGTAAGTAATGTTTCTATTATCAAAGAATCAATCTGCTCCATGCAATCCATCAGTCAAGCAAGCTCTCCATTAACTAGGAAGAAGAAAGCTTACCCCCATGGTCCTGAGGGCCTCAGCACTCAGTGTGGGGAAGGGGTGCACCCTGAGGGGACCACCTTGGTCTTGCTTGATCCAGAACTGAGCAGGTCCAGGCAATAGCTCAT
Source organism: Neoceratodus forsteri (assembly GCA_016271365.2). Lineage (NCBI taxonomy): Eukaryota > Metazoa > Chordata > Ceratodontiformes > Ceratodontidae > Neoceratodus > Neoceratodus forsteri. The sequence continues at coordinate 1,073,872,834 of CM057450.1, forward strand.
GCGGCTGCCTGATCCACTGATAAAAAGGTAGAACCCCCCCCCCCGATAGGGAATTCAATATATTTTGGCCAGCAAGGGGTGCTAACCTGGAGAGGCAACTGACCCTCTAGTGCGAGAAGCCTACTCATTGGCATTGTAAGAGACCTTGACTGGTGCCGAGCTGCTTCCATTCCCTGTAAAGCAAAGTCCATGGCTTACTTTGTGGAACACCCACCAACATTGCAGAGTAGTTGTGCATCTGCATCCAATAGCGATGCTGAAAGTTCATCATATGGGCCTGGTAAGATGTTATGACCAGGGATGGCTCGGCAGAGTTTACCATTTTCCTACCCAATGCATCTATCCTACTGGGATCAGTACTGGGAGGATACAACCCAGACACAAGAATAGTGCTCTTATGGATCTGGAGAGCTGCCAGCCCTGAAACAGGCTCAGGCTGATCTCCGATGGTAACTGTGGGAATGTAATACCAGTACTTCCTCTGGGGCCCTAGGCCAGAAAGGAATCACAGTGGTATCACTACTGGGAATCCCTATGTAACCCCTAGATCGCGCTATCCCAGGGGCTACTACAACCCTGCCTGATTTGCCACTAACAGGTTGAGGGGCCTGGATCCAATGGCGGGTGCCTCCACCCAGAGGTCAGGGTTTGCAATAGTTAAACTTACTTGGTCACAGCCCTCTGGGACACTGCAACCCCCCTTTCTTCCCACTAGTGGCCCACACAATATATCAGAATTACCTTCACAGTATACACTTACCCCCAGGGCTGGTTCAGGCACTGGGACCTCCTGTAAAATAAGATACAGTGCAACAATCACAGTACAATACTTTAAACAGACAAATACCTCAGGCAGTATAACTTTGCTGAAACAAGCAGCTCTGATTTATTTAGGGGGAATATAACAAGGACAGGGGGAAATCAGGTTAATTAGCTTATCACTTTACTCATCAACCTATGGCTCTGTGCACAGGCCTATCCCTACCAGTTACTGTCCCTGGGTACCCAAGCCCTAGTGGCTAGTCCAAACCGTGGCAGCTGGTAGGGGCCCTTTCCCACAGAGAAAAGAAAATTAGTTTAAACAGTCAGCAGTACAGTGATTCCATTTGGATTTAATGTGGCAATTCAACAGGGAGCGACCCTGAATTAGTACTCACGACCTCCAAACAAGATAGGGTCCTTCAATGTCAGCAGGGCTACTCTTGAGCTCCACGAGACTCCTCACACATTTATATGGCAAACTACAACAGGCAAAAGTCCTTTAATGGCAGCAGGATTCACTTGAGCTAACCAAGCCTCCTCACACATTTATATGGTGAACAGTAACAGGCAAAAGTCCTTTAATGGCAGCAGGATTCACTTAGAGTTACACAAGCCTCTTCACACATTTATATGGTAAAACAGAAAGTACTATACCAGGCAGGCTGCTTCTCTATCCCGATCGCAATTACTGCACAATACCCGGGAGAACACACAGCAGATTCAGTTCCTGACAGACCGAGTGCAATTCAGCAATTTCTCCAGTCTTCTACAGGGTGAGCCTGGTTTCTACTCTTCAGATATCCTTTGATTCTCTTCACAGGACGGATTCAGTCCTAACAAGCAGTTACACAAGCTGCAGACTGGAACTCTGGGCCTTACACACGTTTCCCGACTAAAACTGCACACTGAAAAAGCACAGGGCTCCTTCCTTCTTCACTGCCAGAGCTCAACTGAAACTCCAACAGACAAAACCGGGCACTTCCTTTGAGTTCCTCCCAGTTCTTGACTGGATTGGCTGTCACTCACAATAGACTGCTCCTGTTGGTCCAAAAGGCTCAAGTCTAAACTACATCTCCCAGAGTCACTGCCCATACAATCCTCTTGTGGCTGGCTCAGATTATGAGTCCAAGTTCTGATTCTGTCCAAGGCACCATTTTAGAGCTAGCTTACCCACACTGATTGGTCCAGTTCAGCAGTTCAAAACCAGAATGGGGAACTAGGCAGACACAATTCTGACTGCAAAGAAAGCAGGTTAGACAAACTGTAATTTCATTATTACTCTAAATGATTTCTGGCAAACAGTTACATCCCTCAGATAGGTTTCCTTTGCACTCCTAGTGACTGCAAAAATGGAGTGAATTGGCAGCAGTTCGAGTGGTACTCAAGTAGAGAAACACACAGTCCCCCCATACAAACTAATTATGTCTGCAAGCAGACAGCTCTTAAAGAGACAGTACCAGAGGCTCTAAAAACACTCACTGATAAATGGCTTAAACGCCAAACACCATTCAGGCTTGGAGCATTCAAGCAAGCTCCTGGAAGTCTTTTGGGAACCCCCATTTGCAGGGGGGTTACACCTAGGTGTCCCAGTAGCAAACTGATGTAATTTCACTTCAGTGCTGAAGGAATTTGCCTTACCATTAAACTACAACTACCCTCCTCTGTTCCACTCTTAATTGTTGGCTGCTACAGACTCCTTCTACAGACCTTAAACTACCGAACCACTTACCTGACCTTCTGGATTCACTCTCAATGGAGGTCATCATCATGGGTGACTTCAACCTAGACTGGTTCGCCGAATGCTCCAAACCTTTAAAGGTACTCAGTGACTCTCTTGGGCTTACACAACTAATTGTGGAAGCCACTCATCCTAACACAGACTCCTGAACACAGTAGTTTACTTAATCTCATCTTAGTAAACAAACCCCACCTTTTTGCCCACTCAGGTGTGCTATTAAATGACCTAAGCGATCACTGCCCAGTTGCCTGTATGAGGTCTGCTCCCAAACCCTCGTGTACCTCTAGATTTACCCTCAAAAGAAGTCACTGAACTCTAGACCACCATGCTTTTATCTCCGATCTGCAACACGCATGCTGACAAGATTTCTACTTGGCCTCAACAGCGTCTGAAGCCTATGAAGCCTTTCACAGTATTTTCCTCAACACCATAGACAGGCATGCACCCCTGATCAAAGTGCGCACCAAGAAAAAGTCATGTCCATGGTTTTCCCCTGACCTGAAGACTGCCTTACTTCATAGGGACAAGCTTTGGAAAAAAGCCCACAGAACCAAACTCCCCGCCAACTGGACTGCCTTCTGGGCAGCCAGAAACCAGTGTACCCAAACTCATTAGAACTGCAAAAGTGAACTACTTTCATAAAACATTAGATGCATTTTCAAACCGACCCACAAAGTTCTTGCAGACTCTAAAAGATATTGGGGGACATAAATCCACCAACTCACTCTCTGCCAAAATTAAATCGGGTGGCACTACCTTCACTGACAAACAGAAAATACTTGAACTCCTTAATGTCCACTTTGCTACCGCCAGGTTGGCCTTTGATTCATCCCCCGTCAGCAAATTACACGACCAGCTTGGAGGACAGGCCTCAGTCGATCATGCCTCCAGCCCCTATAGCACTGATCATACCTTTTCCTTCACACCAGTCTCCCTGAAGGAAGTGGAAGACTTTCTACCGAACTTAGACACTAAAAAAGTGCTGGTGTGGACTTTATTGACCCCTTCTTTCTAAAGCTAGGCTACCACGTCTTGGCGGTACCCATAATTCACCTTTTTAATATGTCCCTAGCCCAGGGTGCTCTCCCTGCCATCTGGAAAATGGCCCATGTCATACCTCTCTTCAAATCTGGTGACCCCATGGATGTAAACAAGTATATGCCTATTTCTCTACTACTCATTCTCGCCAAACTCCTTGAAAAAATAGTCAATGCTCAGCTAAGGAAATATCTTGAATCTTCTAATCTACTTTCACCATTACAGTCTGGCTTTGCACCAGCACACTGTACTGTTACAGCACTAGCCAAAGTCTCCAATGATTGGCTGACAGCCCTGGACAACAAAAAACATGTGTGTGCCTTGTTCCTAGATCTGAGCAAAGCATTCGACACCGTGGATCATGTCTTACTACTGGATATCCTCAGGAACTTTGGTCTGGACACTGCTACCCTGAAAAGGTTTGATAGCTACCTCACTGGTTGTCTTCAACAGATAAAAGCAGATGGTGACCTCTCCCCCTTGAACACCCTTCTGAGAGGTGTCCCACAGGGGTCTATCCTGGTCCCTCTCCTCTTTGCAATTTACTTAAATAATATCAATGTTGGCATAAAATCAGCCAACATTCACCTATTCGTGGACGACACTGTCATCTATATAGACAGACCTTCTCCCGACCTGGCATGTGGGGATCTACAAAGAGACTTTGATAAACTGCAGACAAACCTTCTACACCTCAAATTGTTACTGAATGCTAAGATAACAAAGGCTATGTTTTTCTCAAATGCAACGAGACCACCGCAAACACAACCTTGACTCCTTACCCAAAATCACTACCTTAGTAGGTGAGCAGATAGAATTTGAAGCTAAATTTAAATACTTTGGTGTGTGGGTTGTCTATAAGCTTACCTTCATGGAACATATAGAGGAACCTTCAAAGAAGTTAAAACAGAGACTCAGATTCTTCTTTAGAATCAGGTACTTACTCCCTAAAGAAGCGAGAACCAGGCTAGTGCAAGCCACCTTTCTTCCGCTCTTAGACTATGCAGACATTCTGTATGCACAAAGCACTAGCACTGCCCTATCCAAACTAGACATCCTCTACCACTACACACTACGCTTTATAACTGGCGCTTCCTACTCAACCCACCACTGTACCCTCTACTCCTTTTAGGATGGACCTCATTCTCTTTCTGGCAGCAAACAAATGCAGCCATATGGATGTTCAAAGCCATTACCCATAGGCTCCCCCAGTATATTTCTGTTTGCCCATCTGCGTACCAGGCAAGTACAGACTGAGATGTCTGTCCTTATTACTCTCACCATTCCGAAATTCAATACTAGGTTTGGTAGCTCACCCATAGGTTATGTTCTACATCCATAAAGGTTGAATTGCTGACCTATAAAGCCCTACACGGACAGGGACCGCTGTATTAGCAAGACATCCTCTGTCCCTCTAGCCCCCTACATCCTCTTCGTTCCACCGATGAGGGATTGCTAGACATTCCCAGGGTCTGTTTGACTACATCAGGACCAAGATCGTTTGCTTCAGCAGTCCCGACCCTGTGGAATTATCTACCTCGCTGGATTAGAGAATGCCCATCTGTCGAGGCCTTTAAAGCCGCCTTGAAGTCGTATCTGATTAATTATGCACCTCCTGCTATTTAACTCCTGCTGATTCTTTTAGAATTTTAAATTATATGTATTTAGTAGTTTTATTGTGTTTTTATCTATGTCTGTACAATGCTATGATCAATTTGGAACAGCATTTTATAAATAAAATTTGCTTTACTTTCCTTCACTATGGAACTAACTCCAAAAAGTATTGAAACTGGACATCCCTATTAAACTGCCAACCTTTAAGACCATACTTAATCAATCCATTAAGGGATCCTGCATGTCTTTTTGATGAGGATTACCCTCTGCCTGTCGTACTCACCACCCTTTCAACTAAACCACCAAGCACCACCCCTTCTGGCTCCTTCCTCTCCTTTTTCTTTGCCCTCCCCCTTCAATCTCTAGGCTAGACTCCTGCCTAGTGATTTCACCCAAGCCACCTTAGAGAATAGTCTCCTTACTACTGCTAAGTGCCTTTCCTTTCCCTTTGTCGCCCCCTCTCTAATTCCAACGAAGGCTGACTCTTAGCGGCTCACCTCCTTAAATTTTGTATCCAGCTTGCCTAATCACCAAAAGTTCATTGTACTGAATATTGTTATTAACCTTCTCCTTCTTAACTCCTGTAACTACTGTATAGAGCTTACTGTTTAGATTAATGCCGGACTATAATCCTTCTGACACATATAAACTACTATTTTATTTTGTATATGCAACAACAGCTGAACTAACTCAGTCGCACTAACTCCACTCCCTTGTTACTTACCTTGCCTAGATCCACCTATATCTAGGTACATTGTGTCCTATGTACTGTATCTATTGCTCGAACTTATTGTAAATTGTATATATCATGTTCATGTGCTACTTTGGATATATCAAATTTATGTCGACTGTCTTTGTATCTGTCCAGGTCCACCTTGGAAAATAATTCTTCTCAAAGGTGTTTTCGCCTGGTTAAAAAAAGATTTGAATTGAACTGAAAAAGAAATGAGGATATCCAGCACTTCCATCATCTCCCCCATGAATCGCAGATCCATAACATATTCAGCAGCGAAGAGCATATGGAGAGGCTATTCTATGTCCTTGGCAGGAGGACTTTGAGGGACAGAAAGCACAAAAAACACTGGGTGGGAGGGGTGCTTGAAACAGGGTCCTGACTGCTTCCCCAAATCATGCATCTACCATCTCCATCTTGAAGATGTACTGATCCTGTAACAATAGGCAGGGAGATTAATGGTTATAGCCACTCTTTCAAACCAAGTAAAAGGCACTTGAGGTGGAGGCCTCTGGGAAATGTCAGCAACTTGAGTTGCCACAGAAATCATACCTTGGGACTGATCCTCAGATTATAGATTCTAGCAGCCTCTTGCCCTAGGGCAGGAGTGGTAGAATGTCCCAAAGCCAAAACTCTAACTCAAATGAGGTTTTGGAATGGCAGTCCCTGGAGGAGTCCCAGAATGGATGACAATGGTACCAGACCAGACAGACCCCATTGCGAGACCTAGTCGGAGTCCATGCCGACTCCTATGTTGGCACTGGCAGAGGACCCAAAAGTGGCACAGACACTGATCCACAAGCCAACACCAAAGTTATATCAGCATCAAGGTTGGCAGTGGCACTGAAGCCAGAACCCCTCAGGCTCTAACAGCAGCACCAACACAGAGCTGGCACAGACGTTGACAATGGCCACAGAGTCAGCACTGCAAGCAGAACCAACTCCACAGATGACACCAACAGTCAGAGTTAGCGTTGAATTTGCAACTGACCACAGTAGGTTCTCTCCCAGCCGCCTAAATGAAGCTAAGCATCCACCTGACTTCCTCTCTGAGGACTCTGGTGTGACACCTGCATAATTTGGGGGGAGGGGGCTCTGTACCTCATCTGACTCCGAAGATCAGTGAGTCGACATGGGGTAATGGAACACATACCTACCTTGTGACCTCCAGGATTGGTGGCTGTTGCTGAAGGTGGGTACAGTCCTACCCAGCTTGAAGCATCTGTTTTCTAATAGTCAGAGCTCAAAATAAAAGCAGGAGTTTCAGGAGTCCATGTAGTGGTCCTTCCCAAGGCAGGCCAGACACACAGAATATTGGTCGGTGTGGGCAATAGTTTGCCACAGAAGCAATGTCAAAAAGGAGGGCTTTTTACATGACCCTTCTTAGAAGCTAAACTCAATGTTCTTTACAGAAAATAATACAGAGGAAGAGGAAGAAATACAGACTCAATGAACTGAAGCACAATAATGATCTGCTCCCATGGTGTGCACTTGATGGCTGGAAAAACACAACTGAATTAAATTAGGATTTTGGCAATGATTATCTGTATGCACGCACCACCACATGGTGCCATGCATGCACTGTAAGCAATAGCTGGTGCTGGCATTCTAGCCTAAACGATTTGCTCCTGCCAGGTCCCAGTGTCTCAAACTCTGAAAACCAAAGACCAAAGAGTGAGAATCTATGGAGAGACTGATTCTAAGAAAATCAGAGATAACGCACATACTGCATAGCCTTCACCGTGTATCTTAACTCATCGGCTCTGAGATGCCATTTTGAATTAAGGTTAAGCAATGGAATCCTTGGACTTCAAAAAGCGCTATTGGAGACGAAAAGTCATGGTTATTAGGTTTCATGATACCATACATGGCATCATTTCAGCTATATTCGAAGAGAAGAGACAGGCTGATCATGGAAAATAACAGTTAAAAACAGCTTAAAATGACAAAGAAAACATGGCATGTACAGAAATGTAACAGAATATTTGTATCCATCATTTTACAATCCACTGTACAGAATCACTAAGGGAGTGCATTTGTCAGTCTGACTGGAATTATATACAATGTATAAGATCCAGGAAATGCAAGTCTGAATGTTGCTTTTTTTGCACTCAAGTCACGTGAATGGATAGCCATTTAAAATATATCTGAATGCTAGCCATGTAGGTAAATAATACACATTAGTAGAAAATGTAAAATGAAAATCATTTCACACCTGGAGATATAGGCTCCCTGTAACTTATTCATTCCTTCTCCTCACCTTCCTCCTCCTCTCAGGGGACGTCGAACGCAGCCCTGGCCCCATAGCCGTACCCACTCCTCTCATGTCATACAAAGGCCTATCAATTGCCCATATCAACATCAGAAGTTTCCTGCCCAAGACTGACATAACTTGCTGGATAGCTGAGCAAGCTCCGGATATACTATGCCTAACAGAAACCTGTCTCTCTGCTAAAACCCCAACTCCTCCCTCACTTTCCGAAAATATACTCTACACAGACAGGACCATGGTAAAAGAGCTAGTGGTGTTGCTATCTAAATAAAACAGCCACTTGTGAGCTCAGTTACTCACAATGAAGCTCGCCTCAGTTCCCACGAACTCCTTGTGGTTCAACTCTCCCTTCCTGCCTCACTCCCACTTTTACTAGGTGTGCTCTACACCTCTCCCCGCCTACCCGGAGACTCCCTCATCACCACCCTTACCACCCAGCCTGACCTAGCATCCATAGGGGAACTGGTCTTTGTAGGTGATTTCAACTTCTTCTGGCTAGCCCCCTACTCAAAAGCTCACACCTCCAAAATCGAGTCCCTTAATCTCACCCAATTGATCAATGAATCCACCCGCTACAAGCCCCACTCCCAAAACCATTCTTTATTAGACTGGATCCTTACCTCCCACCCTCTCAGAATAACCTCCTCGTGTGTCCTCTCTAACACACTAAGCAACCACTGTATTACTTACTGTATCAGGAAAACACAACTGCCCAAATCTGCCCCCAAGTACATCAACACTCGCCCTCTAAACACATTGGACACCAACGTCCTCCTAACCAGTCTATAACAAGCCAACTGGCAACCTGTCTACTCAGCCCCTGATGTTGACATGGCCCTCTCTAGAGTCCTACACACCTTTACAAATATCTGGGATATCCATGCCCCTCTGAAAAAGTCCAGGGTCAAAAAGCGGCACCACCCCTGGATCACCGCACCCATCCTCACCAAATACAAGGAAGAGACAAGGCTTGGTTGTACTTTACATCCAACCCCAATCATCAGAGCAGGCGAACTTTTAACAACCTCTGCAATGCCTGCATCAAGACCATAAGAAAAGCAAGGCAGACTACTTTAGGTTGCAACTCTTGCATGCTAAACCCCCTCAATTCTGGAAAGTTGTGCACACACTCCTTGACCCACCAGCACAGCCCTGCACTCCCGCCTTCAAACTTCACGGCCAACCAGTCACTGACCCGATTCATGCCTCTGAAATCCTCAACCAGTTTTGCACTTCCCATGCTGTACCACATGGCTCCCCCCTTCCCTAGTCCCACCACCACCTCCTCTCCTTAGCAATGACTTCAAGTTCACCCCCCCCTTACTGAACACGAGGTTCGCAAAGCCCTACACTCACTTAACCCTGCAAAGACCAGCCTGGACAGGATTCACCTCAAGCTCCTGCAGATCTCTGCTCCTGCGATTACCAAGCCCCTTACACATCTCCTTAACCTCTCATTTTCCACAGGAACAGTCCTGCTAATTTGGAAATTAGCCTGCGTAATTCCCCTTCACAAAGGCGGTGACCCCTCCTTGCCATGCAATTATAGGCCCATCTCGCTCCTCCCAGCCCTAGCCAAACTACAAGAATCCTTGGCCCATACCCGACTAGCTGACTACCTTGCAACAGACAACAGTCTCTCACCCCATCAGTCCTGCTTCAGGAAACACCACTCCACAATTTCCTCCCTCCTGTGTGTCACCAACCATATCCAAACTACCTCCGACCAAGGCTTCCTTACAGCAGCAGTATTTGTCGATTTAGCCAAGGCATTTGACTCTGTATCCCACCATCTTCTCCTACAGAAGCTTGAGGCAGCTGGACTTGCCTCCATTACCATCAGGTGGTTTCAATCTTATCTATCCACCAGATTTCAATCTGTTAGAATCACTGATACCACATCCCCGCTCTCCCTATCCTGGTGGGCATCCCTCAAGGCTCTGTTCTCGGTCACATCCTCTTCTCCCTCTTCATTAATGACCTTCTCTCCTCCTGCACCAGCTCATCAATACACATGCATGCAAATGACACCATCCTCTTTTCCTCCAGTCCCAACCTGCTTGAAGTCCAAGTTACCCTACAAACAACATTCGGCGCTGGTTCAGTCAAAACCAGCTGAAACTAAACACAACCAAACCTGTTTCCATGGTTTTTGGCTCTGCCCAGAAACTTAGCCATACTATTCCCCCCTCATCACCTCTCTCGATGGCTCCCCACTTAATCAAGTCACCAGATATAAGTAAATGGGCATTTGGCTAGACCCCCATCTGTCTTTTTCAGTTCACATTGAAACTATCACCTCCAAGTTGTGCTCCAAACTCTCTCCCGTTACCTGCCAGACATGAAATTGTCTCTAAAATGATCCTCCCCATACTAGATTATGTGGACGTGGTTTATAGCTCTGACCCTGTAACCTCAATTGCCAGGTAGGATACCCTTCTAAACTCATTTTGTCGCTTCGCTACAAACTCCCCCCTACGCACCTACCACTATGAACTTTACTCCCTCCTTGGACTAAGCCCCTTATCTCACAGGTGCTATATACACACCCTCAACCTTATATCTAAGTACAGCTTAACTTGCTCCCCTCCTATCTTGAGGACTGTCTATCCTCAGACCCACTATCCCCCTATGAACTCAGGCACAGAAATGAAAGATCCTTCACCCTTCCCCGACCCTCTTCTGCAGCGGCAAAGCTGCTTTCTCCTACCGGCTTCCCTACTTGTGGAACAAACTTACCCCTACTATCAGAAACTCACCCTCTCACTCTAGCTGCAAGCAACAGCTACGTCTCCTTCTTCCACCCTTATGCTGCTGTCATAACTGAGCTAAACCCACTGCCTCTACTGATTTTACCTTCCTACAACCCTCCCTAGCACTTTTTAAAGATTCATTATGTAGGGCACTTACTATTGTATTGATCACCTCTAGATACTCATCACATGTCATGTTTTTTTTGCTCTCAGTGCTGTATTGTATTGATTGTAATTTGCTACTATTGTTCTGTTAACTAATTCTCTGCATTTACTGTTTGTATTTCCACTGCTCCTTTCCCCCGGGTCGCACCTGGAATCGAGCCTGGGCTCAGAATGCTTTTCTCAGTTACCAAATGTTTAAATAAAAAAAAAAAAAATTCAGTGTAATTACTAAGGTATGGTACAAATATATAAGGGGGAAAATGTCACCAGCTAGCTATCTTTGATCAAATCTTTAACAAAAATCACGCACGGTATGTTGGCTACCAAGCAGGCATAATTTTTTGCATCTTTTCAGCAACCTGATCAATACACTTTCACTATATAGGAGACATAATCATCCAGTACAAGCTAAGGGAAATCCATTCAGTTTTCTTTGGGGGCATCACTGTAATGAGCGTTTAACAAAATATCCACCAGTTAACCATCTTTTACCTGCCGCAGACTAACACGTACTGTAATTACAGCAGCTCTCTATGATGGGACCATGAATACAGTTCAAGTGCTTAGCCAGCTAAGCTAGTGCACCTGTGGATGGCCTGAGCATCCTGTGGTCATTCTCCTTCTTGTAATACAACCCTGCAGAGAGGAACTCCTCATATGGAAAGAAGATGCTGGTACAGAACTGCTCCTGCTCGTGTTCTTGGCATCAAACAGCGACTGCTAACATACCAAGCACTCTTTTTTTTTTTTTGTTAAGCGTGTAAGGCCCACTAGTCACAGGTACCTTTTTTCAGGGGTGACCAGGGAACACTGGCGAGGTTAAGTGACTTGCTTAGTCACACAGTATGCAAGTGGAGGTTGTGGGAATCAAACCCAGGTCTGTCTGCTGGCTTTACCAAACTCATTCATAGCTCATTACTTTAACCTCTAAGCTATACTGTCACACTCTTTTCAGTCTCCAAAGGGCGGACTAACTTGAAAAAAACAAGTGCGTTCATTTTGGGGTGTCATGGTGGTGGATGTGGCTCTAACAACAAAACTGGCTGCCAGTTAGCCATCTTTGATCCATTAAATGGGAATGTGTACATCTGATTGGAAAACCTGAAAATAATTTCTACCCCAAATGAGCTCCTCAATCACCATAGGGGCATATTGGTTCAATGTTACTTGTGAGTGTCTTATTAAGAGCTCGCTCTCTGCACTCCATTTGAACAGTATCATTGCCTGGAACTCTGTGATATCTGTTACATCAGCATCTTTCAAGTCCCTAGCCCTTCAGCTGATGAAATGGGAGCTGGGGAGCCATGCCATTTTATGCATGCGAAGACTTTCTGAAAACGGCACCACCCAAATGGAGTATAAAGCACTTGTACTCATTTTGCCCCACCCAAACTAGGTATAACGCACTTGTATACATTTTACCTCACCCAAACGGAGTATAAAGCATTTGTATACATTTTACCTCACCCAAACGGAGTATAAAGCACTTGCGTACATTTTACCTCACCCAAACGGAGTATAAAGCACTTGCGTACATTTTACCTCACCCAAACACAGTATAAAGCACTTGAATACATTTTACCTCTCCCAAATGGAGTATAAAGCCCTTGCATACAATTTACCTCACCCAAACGGAGTATAAAGCCCTTGCATACATTTTACCTCACCCAAATGGAGTATAAAGCACTTGTATACATTTTACCTCACCCAAACGGAGCATAAAGCGCTTGTATACATTTTACCTCACCCAAACGGAGTATAACGCCCTTGTATACATTTTACCTCATCCAAATGTTATATAAAGCACTTGTATACATATTACCTCACCCAAACGGAGTATAAACGCTTGCATACATTTTACCTCACCCAAACGTAGTATAAAGCACTTGCATACATTTTACCTCACCCAAATGTTGTATAAAGCACTTGTATACGTTTTACCTCACCCAAACGGAGTATAAAGCACTTGTATATATTTTACCTTAACAAAATGGAGTATAAAGCACTTGTATACATTTTACCTCACCCAAACGGAGTATAAAGCACTTGTATACAATTTACCTCACCCAAATGGAGTATAAAGCCTGCATACATTTTTACTCTCACCCAAATGGAGTATAAAAGCACTTGTATACATTTTACTCACCCAAACGGAGCATAAAGCGCTTGTATACATTTTACCTCACCCAAACGGAGTTTAACGCCCTTGTATACATTTTACCTCATCCAAATGTTATATAAAGCACTTGTATACATATTACCTCACCCAAACGGAGTATAAACGCTTGCATACATTTTACCTCACCCAAACGTAGTATAAAGCACTTGCATACATTTTACCTCACCCAAATGTTGTATAAAGCACTTGTATACGTCTTACCTCACCCAAACGGAGTATAAAGCACTTGTATATATTTTACCTTAACAAAATGGAGTATAAAGCACTTGTATACATTTTACCTCACCCAAACGGAGTATAAAGCACTTGTATACATTTTACCTCACCCAAATGGAGTATAAAGCACTTGTATACATTTTACCTCACCCAAACGTAGTATAAAGCGCTTGCATACATTTTACCTCACCCAAACGGAGTATAAAGCACTTATATACATTTTACCTCATCCAAATGTTGTATAAAGCACTTGTATACATATTACCTCACCCAAACGGAGTATAAACGCTTGCATACATTTTACCTCACCCAAACGTAGTATAAAGCACTTGTATACATTTTACCTCACCCAAACGGAGTATAAAGCACTTGTATACATTTTACCTTACCCAAACGGAGTATAAAGCACTTGTATACATTTTACCTCACCCAAATGGAGTATAAAGCACTTGCATACATTTTGCCTCACACAAACGGAATATAAAGCACTTATACACATTTTACCTCACCCAAACGGAGTATAAAGCACTTGCATACATTTTACCTCACCAAAACAGAGTATAAAGCACTTGCATACATTTTACCTCACCCAAACTGGACCTGCATGCTGACTGAGAAGTTTAGACAAGTGGTGCTGCATAACAAATGTTTGATCTGAAGGTGCAAGTACCCTTCACAGCTCCACTTTCTAGACTTGCTCAGCAAGTCAGAATGACCCTAAATCAATGCATTTTTAATAAAGAAAAATGTCTTATCTGTGGACTGGTGTCTACCTGTGGCAGCTCACAGAGGTCTTGATGACTTCAGCCCATGCATCCTTCAGTGTTTGCAGCTGTGTGTGAATAACCCTTTGTCCTTCTTCATTGCTGCTTTTTAATACCTGCTCCCCTTTACCGATTGCCAAGTTCAGTTTAACTTCACCTTCACCTTTCATCAAGAGGATTTCCTAAAGGTTTAAATATAGCATTTAAAACTTTTATGATTAACACATCACCAACAGTTTTCATGCTGCTCTCATCTGACACCCTTCTATAGCGATACGTCACTATCAAAAAAGGATACGGCTATTAGGGTAATTACTTATGCAGCAACTTTTTTTAACACTTGCAGCAGTTCACTCGGCCTCCATTTGTTTATAGGTGAGTGGTAGTTACTTACTTTTAATGATTTACATTTTTTGAATATAGACTTCATTCATGAGACAACTCAGTTACCAACCTAATTTTTTTTTTTTCTTTTCTTTCTCCCTAGTTTCTCATCATTTCATTATATATCATAGGCTATTTTCATGGTTCTAATTACTCTTGTAACACAAACAAGAGATGGCATATTTAACTTAAGGACACATCTAATCTCGAAGCCTGAATACTATAGCCAATAGAAAATGTATCTTATAGTTGGACTCACTGGGCCTATCAGGTCTGGTCATTCAGCTATCCATACATATATTTCAAACTACAACCAGACTATATTCGAGACTTGTGTCATTTATAACCCAATCATATGCCTAGATATATTAATAAATCTAAGAACCTCGAAGCCTGAGCTATGATATTCTTATACTCTAATATGAACACTTAGTGTAGTTTACTGTTTACATAGTATCTATCCCAATCTCCAAGGATATGCTAATATGCTTAAGGTATCCTGTTGCCTCATAAATGTCAAACATTTGTTACAAACTTTTTTAAATTATATGCCACCATCTATATATATTTTACATCAGATCATTTAAATGACTGTGTAAACATTACATCTAATTTAATTACCCCTCTAGTCTTCACCCTACATTATAATGCTAATACAATATAATGACACGCTTAATTTTTTATTAATCTCAGGATACTGTTCTAGCTTCGGCTACTGCTGTATCCACTGGACCTCATCTACTGTTTTCAATTGCTCTGTTATAGGTAATAATGTGATGATTCTGGTTCCTTCCTAGGGACCATTTAAAATTAGTCAATCTATCTGTTATTTACAATAATTATTGTAGGTCTTTATAAGGTTTGTAACTTAGATTTACAACTCTTTATAAGTTGTTTTGCTTTGAGTTACTTAAATTTACTCATGCCCGGGTGTGTAGTAAGTGAGTCTCTGGTACTTTGTTCTGACTCTTAGCTATCTACACAGCTCAGTGATATATCATTGTGTACTATAGTGGTTAAGTTTCCTTTCATTCTGGTAAATGTTTAAAACCTTCTCTTTTTATATTTTTTTAGAGAGACATATGGGATATTATCGCTTTATATCCTTAGTTCTATTTAATAGTATAGTCCTGCCTACCTCTATTTGCCTTACTATACTATCCCTCTGGGTCTATATCGCCCTCCAGCCTAAATAATCTACATACGAGTCCCTTAAATATGACCATAGTTATTTCTAATTTTTTTTTATTTAATATGAGTGATCTTATACTATATTCTTGGAACATTAAGGGACTCAATTCTCCTTGTAAGCATAAGCAAATCCTTTCATATCTTAAAAACATGAAGTAGATATTGCTTTCCTACAAGAGACTAAACTCTTAAATAAGGATGTTTACAGACTCAAAAGGGATTGGGTTGGTCAAATTTATTCAGCATCCTTTACCTCAAAAAAACAGGGAGTGGCTATCCTGATTCATAAAAACCTTAATTGGACCCTTATTAATACCTCTACAGACCCGGACAGCAGATGGGTAATAGTTAGACTTAACACCCCTATTGGCCCCATTATGTTAGTTAATGTCTACGCCCCTAACTCAGATTCACCTGAAATTTTTCATAATTTATCTCAACATATTTTAACAGACAATAATTACAATTCACCTATCTTAATTGGCGGTGATTTTAACTTAGCTTTGGAGGCCCATTTAGACAGAAGTAACTCTCAGTTTGATTCTCATCCTAGAAGTAATAATGCTCTATCTATGCTCTTGAAAGATTTTAACCTTTCTGATATATGGAGACTTCATCACCCTAGGGACCATGATTATACCTTTTATTCTTCACTCCATCAATCCTATAGTAGAATTGACTACTGGTTTACCTCTTCTCTTATAACTGACAAAATAATTGATACATCCATTCTACCAATTGTAATATCAGACCACTCTCCAATTAAGCTTCACTTGTTATGGGGTTCTCCACCCCCTAAATCCTTGTCATGGTGCCTTGACCCACTTCTACTTAAAGACCTGGAATTCATTCCGTGGATTAGAAACCAAATACAAGAATACCTCTCTTTTAATACTACCCCCGACATATCTATGTGTACTGTTTGGGAAGCATTAAAAGCCACCATCAGAGGTAAAATAATTAACTATGCTGCCCATAGGAAAAAATTAAGAGAATCTCAACTAGCCAAACTGGAAAAAATCCCTAAAAATCAAAGAAAACCAATATTTTAAATTCAACAAACCCAACCCCAGCTCGCAACTTCACCTTGAAATTCTCCAACTACGAATCAAAATAAAACTTGTTTCTCACAAAGCTGAATTAGCCCTTTTTAGGCTAAAACATAAATACTGGGAACAAGGAGATAGATGTGCCAAACTACTTTCCTATCAGCTTAAATCCCAACAAACGGATAGACATATTGTGAGTATGAAAGATCATTCAGGCCAAATACACACTGATAATCCATCTATCAACCATATAATGAAATCTTTCTATCAACAACTATACTCACAACAAAAATGTGCATCAAACAATCAAATTCAGCTTTTTCTAGATAAACTGCAACTGCCCCAGCTTTCTGATCCTGATAGAGTCAATTTGGACAAACCATTCAGCCTCCAAGAAATTCAAAATGCACTATCCAGCTTGAAATATGGCAGAGCTCGGGGGGGGGGATGGTTTCCCTGTGGATTTCTACAAACCTTTTTTGGATATTCTTTGCCTTTTACTTTACAATGTCTTCCCCCTACCATGCCTGAAGCTATTATTACAGTCCTACCCAAAAAAGACAAGGACTCTGCTCTCCCATCCATCTATAGATCTATATCATTAATCAATACCGATGGAAAAATCTTTGCAAAGCTTTTAGCTTTACGTCTAGAACCCTTAATATCCAAAATTGCTCACAATTCCCAAGCCAGCTTTATCAAAACTAGATTAGGTTCCAATCATCTCTGTTCCTTATTTAATTTAATTCACATAGCAAAATTCCTTAAATATCCTGCGGCCGCCATTGCTATCAATTTTGAAAAGGCATTTGACTCCTTAAACTGGAACTATTTATATCTTGTACTTTCTCATTTTGGCATTCCTAATAACTTCTGCTCATGGATCAAGCTACTATATACACATCCTTCAGCTCGAATACTTACTAACTCTATGCTTTCATCTCCTTTTTCACTTGCAAGAGGTACTAGGCAAGGATGTCCCTCATCACTGTCTTTATTCTTGCTATGGAGCCCCTCTCTGCCCATATTCGACAATCCAGTTATATTAAAGGGATTCAGACTGGTAACTCCCGCTACCCCTCACTTTCTTATGCAGATGACCGCCTCATTCGTTTAGAAAACCTGGAAGAGGCAGGACAACCATTGGTTATACTATTTAAAAAATTCACCCATCTTTCTGGCTTAGCCTTGAATTATAATAAATCCCAAACTCTGCCATTAAATGATTATTGTAAACCATCTATGAACAACCCTTTGGGTTTTTGTTGATCACCCCAGGGCTTTTCTTACCTCGGCATTCAAATTACCCTGAGGCTGGACAAAATATGGGACATTCATTTCCCCCTCCTCTGCTATCCAATATCAAATCTATGTTTGACAGATGGAAACTACCAAATCTTTCATTTAATGGGAAAATATCTGCCATTAAAATGTCTCTCTCTCCAAAAATCTTATATCTTTTTGCCAATATTCCTTTAATTTTACCCTCCAACTTTTTAGTTAAGCTAGATAAACTAATGGGCAACTTTCTTTGGGAAGGGAAACATCCCAGATTTAGTCATATTAAACTCCATTCTCATTGGTCGAGAGGAGGCTTCAGCCTCCCTGGTTTCAAGCCTATTTTTGGGCCTTTCGAACAACTCAGACTGTAAAATGGTTCCTTAAACCAACATCCAATTCTCCATTACGGATTAATATGGAAGCCTCCCAATGCCGTGGGAACATTAATACTTCCTTTATCTATAACTCTCTTCCTCCTAAACTAAAATCTCATCCCACAATTTCATCATCTGTATTTTATTGGAAACAAATACATAAACATCTCAAATTTAATCCTACACCTTTAGCAAATACCTCAATATGGGGCAACTCAAATATCTATTTGGATAATCACCCAATCTTTTGCTGTAACTGGAAAAATAGAGGCATTTTCTTCTTAAATGATATACTGGAACCCAATGAACTTAGACTCAAGTCCTTTACTAATCTTTGTACCCTTTGGAAACTTCCAAAACATGATTTTTGGAAGTACCTACAGCTCCGCACTGCTTGTAACTCCTATTTTCAATAACACTTACACAACCCATATATCTTACAATGGCTTAAACATACTTCTAATTTGAACAGTAAAATTTATAAACATATTATAGAAATAATTCCAAATGAATCTTACACAGCTAAAAACAAATGGAGTCAACTCCTAAATTACAACATATCAGATTCACAATGGCATAGATGCTGGCTTTCCTGCCAGAAGATCTTTAAAGATAAGCGTAGCTCACTTATACAAATAAAAATCCTCCATTTGTGGTATAGGACCCCTACGGTACTTCAACATATGGGTCTAATGAATAACAATAACTGTTGGCCTTGTAACTCCTCCAATGGGGACTTATATCACATCCTATGGAACTGCCCTCTTATAAAGAATCTATGGCATACTACTCATAAATTTGCAGAAAAAGTTATAGGTCAACCCATTACATTAGACCCTAAACACACTATATTAGGTATAATCAATTCCCCCCAACAACACTATTTCCCACGCTCAAAACAGATGATTGAATCTATTATTTCTTCAGGTTAAGCGCCTTATACTTATCCATTGGAAATCCATTATAATCCCAAAATGTTCTGATATTCTTAAGAATTTATCTCAGTGTGCCTCCCTTGACCACTTATCTTGTATTTCCTCTGACCAACTTGAAGATTATAATAGATGTTGGCAGGACTATCTTATTTACCTAGAATCTTCACACAATTCAAATACTTAGTATATTGAATGCTACAGAGATTATACTTACTTAATATCACTTGGTATTTATTATTACCATTGTCTTTCTTTCTTGTTGTCTTTCCCTCGCTTTCTACTTTACTTCTTTTTGCCTTTACTAGTTGTGTATATATATGTCTTGCTACCTTAATAACATTTCCAATACGTATACGATATAGAGTTATACTGAACAAATCAGTTAATATCATTACCATATAAGTACTCTATGCTATCCCTGTTTCTCCCAGTCGATACTACCTTCTAGGTTATTCTTAGAGAACTCAGACCAGACATATGTTTTTTCAAACATTGTAACTTTATTGTAATTCTTAAGATCCTTAGCAATTTTTTACTCTAATGTTGTTGTTTAACAGCCAGTGTGTTACTTTATCTGGTCATTATGACTGATTATGTATTTTTGCATATGTCGAAATGGTTGTATATCTTTTACTGTAAAATAATAAAAAGGTTAACTGCAAAAAAAAAAAAGAAGGATGCCTAAACAACTTATATTTTTTATAATTTGAGAAAAAAGGCTGCATAGCCTTTTAAAGTAAATGCCACTGTTCTACATTATCATGGAAACAGTGTTTATTTAATTAGATAAATGTAGTTTGTTTAGCATTCACAAAGTAAAAAAAAAAACAACAACTTCTGGTTCTAAAGTCCTTCAGTACCTCAGAATCCTAAAATGGCTAGCGATGAGATGTTAGTGGAGTGATAAAGCTCCATCAGCCATATGCAGGACACTGAGATCTACAGGTACTTCCATATTTTACAGAAAACCAAATTATTTTTCTTTCCTCTGTTTGGTGAGGGTGCGTACCATTTGCTGTTGCATGGCTGCCCCAAGCAGCCCTGGGGAGAGGAGCCATCTGGATAGAGCTTCTAGAACTGAAGCCCCTGACTTGATCTAGTGCATCTAACATGATGTCACAAAAGTGGCCTCATATTTAGCACTGCCACAAATGCTATCTGTAGGGTCAAGGAACTCTATAACATGGGTCAGGTATCCCAGCAGAGACAAGAAGCCTGAAGGAACAGACTCAATACAGGTGTGCCTCTGAATAGTGCAGATTTTGCTAGACCCAGACCTTAGATGGGTAAGAGCAAAATGTCATTGGCACTGGCAGGAGTTGAGACAAGGGAAGTCTCTGATGTTGGGTAGAGGGGTCTAACAGGCAATCCAGAAAAAAACAAATATACAGAACAAAAACAAAAGTGATAAGAGTCTATTAAAACTCTACTCTAATTCCTAAACATAGATTCCTCCATGTTAAATGGCATCCCTCCCATTCTCTTTTTCCTCCCATCTACCTAGTTATCAGCAATATCTTACCTGGACTTGCAGCAGTCTTTTCTCCAGTGCAGGCTTATTACCAACTGTGCTGTCCGCCAAAGACAGTTTGTCCTGTATGTTTTTGAGCCAGGACCATGTACTCTGCAAGGTTTCTTCGAAGGCCAGGTGCGCTTGGAGAGCAACCTGACAGGTCCGCTCCTTCTCCTTCACAGTTTTCAGCAGGTTCTGATAACTAGAGAACAGCTGGGATGCCAGACGTACTTCCTGTCCATTGCCTTGCCCCATTTCATTCAAGGACTGAGCCCGTTGAGACAGATTTTCAAATGACCCCCTTCAGAAAATAAATGAAAGGCTTTAGCTTGGATCTGCAAGACTTTTTTTATTTCTTGGTGGGGCTTTACAGATTTAAGTGTTCAAATTCATAAATTCATAAGATACTGTCTGTTATACCACATACAAATTTCTGTTTCTCAACATTGCTTCCCCTCCCCCTCCTAATACTGTATGTTAAAGAACTCAAGGACTACAGTATATTTTGTTTAATTTACTACCTGTCCTCCTTATAGCTTATGTGGTCCAGGCAAGTCCTCCTCCCATCTAGTAGCTCACTTTGCCATCCAAGAAATTCTCCATAATAGCTAGGTGTTGTACAACTAGCCAATGTCTCTGCTATGCTCCTTTGACTTGTGCCCTGTGGTGGGGGGCAACCAAGTTGCCCTTTCCCAACCAGAAGACCTAATCCAATGTTCACTGTAAGAGGGTTGGCAGAGAGGGCTGCACCATGAAATAGCCCACTGGATATAGGGAACTGCAGACTTCATCTGTCCATCTCAGGTCCACCCATTTTACACCCCACCCCTGCTACTGGTGAGCAAGTATATCCATGACACTACACCTGGCACCGAAGAGTTTCGACAGAGCTCCCTCCCACACATTTTGTCCTGCCTCCAGCTGACACTGATTCCCACTGGGTCTCCATGGGGCAAACAGGTGCCTGGATCCCATACCCATCCTCCCCGGAGAGGAACATGTGAGCAGGCATTTACATCGCATCCAACTGGTGCGCTCATCAGAACTACGTTATTTTTAAAATGTTCAGATCAGATATTCAGTTGGGAAGTTACAGAACCTGGAGTCAGTAAATTATTCTGGTTTCCGGATCTCCAAGCCATGGTAATAAACATTTAAAAGCGTGAAAAGTCATCTGGGGTAGTATTCCTCCAGTGCCTCATTGACTTGTCTCACTTTTGTCCAGCTATAACACTCTCCCGTGCACCACTATGTAGGTGCACAACATTCTAACTTCATATTGTGTGGCACTGATAATACCATAGCTATTGCTAAATAAAATGACAAATGCCTGCTTTATTAACAGCATTTTGGCACAATATGAATTAAAATCTGGCCGCAAAATTGTTCTGATTATGCTAATAAGTTATCCATTCCCTGAAAACAGAGATCATAAAACAATTTTAGGCTTATTTAAAGATCTGTACCTTTCTCTCAACAGTTCTCGATGAAGCTCTTCCACTTTGTCCAGCTGGTTTCTCTTCTCAGGGATGTGCTGCTTGCTGTCTCCTAGTGATGGAGAGCTCACCCTCTCCTCCATCTGTTGAAGCCATGCACTCAGGTTCTTCTGCTGGTCATCAAAGCTACAACAGTGAAAACACTGTTTGAAATAAAAGCTAAATGAAAGGGGGTATGTAGGAGCACAACTGGATCACCTCATTTACATGCTAATGCAAGGGACACCTCCACTATTGCTTTATGAGCTAGGTTAATTATAGCTTGAGTACCCCACTGCATAATGGATTTACTCAGGCAGTCCATGCATTACAAATTGGGCCCCTAGTGTTGAAAGCTCCACAACCAACTACCAATCCACTGTCTAATCCACAACCTCCCAGAGAAAGGTTTTCAATAAAATCAAGCACATTGCTAGCCTGATGGTGTCAGTGGGAGACCTGGGTTCACTATACAAGTCTGACTTGCTGGCTGGGGCCAAAGGAGTCTGGGGCACAGCATGGGCAGCACTCTAGGACTAACAGGAAAGGGCTGACATCCCTGCACAACATCAGAACCTCCTGTGGTGGGGACTGGGGCAGTACTGGTGCTGTCAGGGACCAGGCAGCTTCTGTTTCACCCTCCTCCAGTTTGATGTAGTGTGGGGATGCATGTGAGGGGAGATGGGTGTGATTTCAAAGAGAAAAAATCTCTAGCCACAGCAAATGCTGTTTCAAAGAGTCAGCCATGACACTGAGGTCTAGCCCCCCTTCAGCAAACTAAAACTATTCTTAGGAGTAGGGCCCAGTGAAAGCAGACATCACTTTATTGTTGGTGGTGGTGGTGGGGGGTTGGGGGCAGCACAGTTTTGTAGTACAGCGGCACTCTGGACATGAGTTTATGGCAGGTGGCACCATATCTGCCCAATATGTCAGACAGCAATCAACAATTAGTGGATGGACAGGACAGGTTATGAAGTTGAGGCTGTCCAGAAAGAAAAAAACATTAAATCCTACTCCTCCCAAAAAGACAGCATGGTGGATGGTCCACTGGCATGCCAACAGTGCTTTACATGTTGCCTCTTGGGAGATCATGGCTCATGAGTAAACTAAGCACCCCAAACTGGGGACTGGGAGCATCACAGAAATGAGGTGTTTGGCATGCAGGGAAAGAAAACGCAGGTTGCATAGCATTCACACAAACTCTGCAGATCAATCACTGAGCAGCACTGGTGTGAACTATAAAGACAGACACTCCCCTGTCCTCCAAGTCAGAGAAAGGGTGCTGCCTCGGCAACCACGATCATTCAGGTGGGGGGGGGGGGACAAACCCGGATGATTGAGAAAATAGAGAACAATGGGTGAAAAAAAGTAATAAAAATAAGCATGCTCATTCAAACAAAACACAATCTAACTGTTCCAAAGGAAATATCGCCATGATTTACAGCATCATAACTATGTAAGAAATAGGACACAAAAGGGTATGTGGTGCTGGGGGATACCCACTCACCCTGGGGTGCAGTGATGCCTGGCGCTGCAGCCGAAGGGCCTTTCAGACCGTGCAAGTGTGGGTATCCCATAAACATTGCATACCCTGGAGCATCTTATTGTGCTTAGAAAGTGGAAATTAGAAAATAGTGGCAGATTTTTTCAAAAATGTTTTAATATAGCTTTAGTAATGATTTTATTTTTTAAAATAGCTCTTTTGTTTTGCTCAGTTAGCAGGAGAAAGAATGGGGGGGTACTGGATCTTTTTTGGGGGAGGGCAGTGTTGTGACATAAACATACTGTATAGCATTAGAATGCCATTAGTCAAACAAGTCACAGTTTATCTTTCATGATCACCTGTTGTGACACTTAATATTCTTTAAATCAAAACCAGCAAAAATAATTAAACCCAACCCGTTTTAGCAACGCAAAATGTCACTGGGAGGTGTGACAGTCTAGAGTGCTATCCTCAGACCTAGTTTGATTATAGCTATCTTTCACCCAGTGCCTTCACACCATAATTGCGATGAGTATTTTAGAGTCTGTAGTAGTTAGTTAGTTAGTTAAAAATTGGGAAATGGGAAAGGCAAACTGAGCAGAGGCTCATTTCCAGGTGCAACCCAGGGGAGGCAGAAAGAGGAATACAGGTAGAAAAAAATGCAAAACATCAGATTATGTTTACATAGGCAATATCACAGACATAGTAGCAAATGTAGTGAATCAGATAAATTAACTACAGCATGGATTAATGCAAAGATATGTGGACAAATGTGGAAGAATACAATAACGTGTGCAATGCCTGTTGGGGAGGGGTAACAGTGCTACGGTATGCCATCCTTATGGTGACACCAATACAGCGAAATACACGCCTGTCGGCAAAATCGACACTTTGCCGACAGGTCACTGTGTTGGTGTGCCCGAGACAGGGGCATGCTTGTTCTCGTCCCACCCTTTACTCCTGAATCAACTCCAACTGGAGTTGAGAATCTTAAAGAGTGGGGCAGGGGCAGAGCCCCACATGGCGGTTCAGGGGCAAAGGCCCCCGATAAAAAAACAGGACCAGGAGACACACAGGAATCATGTAGACTGCAACTTGTGGTTGACATAATTCCTGTTGGCGAGATGCCGGTCGACATAAAGAATGTCAAACCAGCATGGTAGAGCCCAGTGCTACTGGGGTAGGGAAACAGATTGTGGACAAAAGCACAACTAGCCTTAACTTAAGGGGAGACCTAAGCAGGAGGGGGGTATAAGAAGAGAGAGGGGAAGAACAGTTAAGAGGGGCTCTGATAGATACACAAGGGAGCAAGAAGATGCCTTTGTAGGTGTCTAAAGGCAGAGAGTGCGAAGGGGAGAGGCAGAGGGAAGACTGAAGCAGATTTCAGAGACAGAGGAGGTGGTAGAAGAAAGCAGCTTGCCCAGCACAGGCATGAGGGTGGAGAATGGAGAAGGAATGGGAATCCCTGGAGCAGAGAGAATAGGAAGAGGAGATGATGGGGAGAGGAGTGAGGAAAGGTAGGTGGGAAGAGACCCAAACCAGTGTTTAGCAATGAAGGAGGCACAGTGGGCCTGGTGATGTGAAGGCAGTGGGAGGATGTAGGGGGAAGAACAGAGGGAGCAATAGAGGGTACAGAGGGGAGAGTTGGTAGTGAAATGACTGAAACCACTGCAGAGAGTATCCAGTCTGGCAAGGGAAGATGAAGAGGTGATGCCATAGACTGCATCTGCATAGTCAAAGAACCATTTTGGTTACCAACTCCTGTCAGACATGGAGGGAGAGGCAGTCCTTCCTGTGGTACAGAGCACCAACTTTAGGGTGAAGTTTGGCATGGATGGCATCAATGTGGGCAGAGAAGTCAAACTTGCTGTTAAGCCACACACCAAGGTACTTGAAGGCAGGAACAAAATCCGGGGGGGGGGGTGCCATCCAGTTTGGAGAAGACAGGGGAGGGCAACAGCCTGGCCAGTTTCTGGCTGGTGCCAACTGTCATAGGCACAGTCTTCTTGGTGTTGACCCTGGGATG
Organism: Neoceratodus forsteri; assembly: GCA_016271365.2. NCBI lineage: Eukaryota > Metazoa > Chordata > Ceratodontiformes > Ceratodontidae > Neoceratodus > Neoceratodus forsteri. The sequence goes on from CM057450.1 coordinate 1,073,898,779, forward strand.
GTTGGCATGGAACCAGCACAGCACATTGTGGAAGTCATGCTGGAGTGGCCCTTTCAGGTGCTGATGACCATGGCATCCACATGCATGTGGATATGCAATGAGAAACAAGCAGACGGGAGGTCACTTAGGAAAACTGAGAACAGGATAGAACCCAGGATGGAGCCCTGTGTGACCCCTGCTAAGACTGGAGGGGGGAACCAGATGCCTCCCACCTGTACCAACTTTTGACAGCCTGTGAGGTATCGACAGTAGACAGTGAGAGGTCGACAGAGCACGGCTTGTCCAGGAGAACAGGGTGGAACACTGAGTCAAAGGCTTTGGCTGGATCGATGAATATAGCTGGGATGATATGTCTCTGATCCATCCCAGTGAGGACAGAGTGAGTTACACACAGTAGGGAGGAGATGATAGAAAGCTGCTTCCTTAAACCAGACTGGAAGGGGAGAGGAAATTAGAAAAGTAAAGGAAGTCAGCAAGCCCGGAATGCACAATGGTCTCCTGAAGCTTTGCAAGAGAGGGGAGGAGTGAGACTGCTTATAAATTGCCAGAGGAGGAGGGGTTGCCCCTATGTGCAGAGGCAGAACCTTTGCAACTTTCCAGGCCTGAAGGACACAACTGAGGGAGAAGGAGAGGTTTAGAAGGTGAGCGACTGGAGAGGCAATGGCTGGAGCCGAGATACATAGAAGCTTGGGGTCCAACCTGTCAGGGCTGGACTTAGAAGGGTTAAGTGAAGTAAGTGTGAGGATGACTTCCTGTGGGAACTGGAAGCTTTCAGGTAAGTGGTGTGGGGAGATGTAGTGGGGGAGAGAAGTGGGGAGTGATCTGGAGTTGGAGGAGAGGGTAGTGCAGAGGTGATGAAGAATTGATTAAAATGATCGCCAACTGAGGGGGATCGGAGACCAATGAGCCTTCCATCAGGGCGACAGGGGCTGCAGACTGGGGGATCAAATAGGGAGCAGCTAACCTTCTAGAAATTGGAGGGGAAGTTCAGGTTAGACTGGAGGTTTGAGTTGAAGTAGTTGACCTTCACACTGCGGACAGCTTTCGTGCAGGAGTTCCTAAGTGACCTGTAGGATAAGAGGTCTGACAGGAATTGGGAGGATTTGTAACATGCCCAAGCTTGGTACTGGGTCTTGCACAAAATGACAAGGTTGGATGTAATCCAGGGGTGGTGGGAGCATTTAACTCTAGACTTTCTAAGGGGGGGGTGAATGTTCCAGGTGTTGCTAAATATGGCATGGAAGAGAGAGAGAGGGCTGTGTCAATGTTTTATGACACCTCCTTGTGACTACTGATTCTTGAAAGACTGGATATTAAAAAGGCCAGCAAGCAGCACAATTCATAAAACAGTAGCAAAAGAGCGGACGATACATTTTGTGTTGTTAGCTGATACAAACCACATTTTGTAAAATAAATTACCACTCATTTGCAAGTTTGTTCTAGGGCTCATAAATGCAAGGTTTCATAATTATAACTCAACGGATAATTACTGTTTGCAGTTAGTTGTGGCACTAGTCCCTAAGGGCAATATCACTAGCAAATATGCTGGCACTTTGAGGGCATGAATTTTTGTAATGCTTTGCCTGAATGTTGAAAGGACTATGTAATTATCTTCTATGTAAAACTGGGACTACGAAACTTTTCTTTCCAGAACAGGTTCTACCATATCAAAGGGGAATGTACATCTGTCTTGCCCCGCTGCTACTCTGTGAGGTTAGGACCACATCTGTAAATCAGCCCTTTAAAATATTGTTTTACAACTTACTTTGAAGATTGAAGCCTCTGTAAATCTAGCAAGCCTGACACCCCTGCCCTTCCTCTTCACGTGCTCTCTAATCTCATAACCCCTCTAGCTAATCACTGATACCATGGACCATGGAGAGGTTCACCTATAGGAGATTCGAATGTGCCAGAAGTGATTCTGAGCACAGCCATGTTCCAAGATATCTTCTACTGGGAACATGCTCCCCAAAGCCAATCATTGTATAATATGCTGATCAGTACTTTGTTTTGGCAGTCTCATTTCCAGTAACAGATGTAAATACGATGTTAACGGCTTTGGAGATCATATGAATTGGAGAGGAGTGGGTGGTAGATCGTCAGATTTATGAAGGCTTCCATTTTCAATGTAAGTTATCAAAAATATTTTACGGGGCTGATTTAAACAAACTGAGCCCTACACAGTAGTTGTGGGGCTAGGTAAATATGATAATGTTAATTTTAGAAGCTCAGTGATAAACCTATATAGTGGGGCAATCAGCCTCCTGAACACTGCACAACACCACACTGGTACAACAGTTTGAAATCTAGCTCAATAGATTTATATCTACTATATCAACAACAAGCAACAAAATGAAATACAACTCACTGATATCTTAACAAGGATCTACTGTGTAATTGTTTTAAGTTTACACTTTAATTACCAAGCATAGCCCAACTGAGATGTAACATGCAGTGCAAACTTAGCACTCCCCTCCCAACTTAACAAAGTCTCTTTATTCAAGTCACAGAACACGGACCTACTCAACTCAGAGCGCAACACACTGAACTGGCATAGGCTGGATCTCATCCCTGACATGAAAGCTGCTTGGACTTATTTTGAATATGAAATGAAATTAATACACAACAGACTGCCCAAAGTGCAGATAGTCAGAGTTAGAAGTGGTCAACATAACTGGGGACTCACCAGAAGTTGTAGAAAACAACAGATAGTGAGACTGGGCACGGGCAACATATAATGCCACCCTAGATGATTGTGATTTTAAGCTGTACAGATGACTCAAGAGCGAGGCAGTTTCACTTGCAAGGAGAGCCAAAAAAGCTTACTATGCTACAGTAGTTACTGGGAGGCAATTTCAATGACCCAAAGAACTTCAGGGCTGGCATCAACAGGCCAGTCCAAATCCATATACCACTTAATTCACAACAGAACCCTAATCACAGGCACCACTAAGTTGCTGGAGCTCTGAATCAGTACTTCCTGAACCTCAACTTCTCCTCCAACTTGGCGGCACAGCCTCCAAAACTGACCTTCCTCTGTAATCCACCACAAAGTTATACAAAGATTCATACAAAGGTTTGTTGGAGCTAAGGAGGCCAAACGGTAAAGAATAGCCCATAGCCGCTCCCTTCCAACATCCCTTATTTGGTCATGTTTTCCTCCTTCACCTTTGTGGTGAGACAAGAAGAGGGGCTCAAGTTCCTGTGGAAACTTGAGATCTCTAAGAGTGCTGGGTTTGATGGGATTGAACTCTGATTACTGAAAACTGCAGGGCTGCAGCTAACATTGTCTATCAAGACCCTCTTTGATTGCTCCTTCTGCAACAAATAAGTCCCAGCGACCTGAAAAGTAACAATTGTGATCCCCCACTCACCATCACCCACTCATCAGCCCCCTGTCAGATCCGAATAAACACAGGCCTGTATCCTTCTTACTGATTTTCAGAAAACTACTGAAAATGCTAGTGCATAAACAAATGATAAATCATATTCTACTTGACAAGCACCTTACAGAAACAAACAGGCTTTAGGTCACATCACTGTCGGCACAGCACTACTGAAGGTTTTTATTTATTTATTTAGTTTTTGTTGACCGGGTAAGTGCACTAGACAAATCCTGCCTATTTTCAGGCACGACCCGGGGGAAGGGGATACAGATGAATGCCAACTGACCTTGAACCAGATTAAGCTGTTGGTGGTATTTTTTTTAGTGAATGAAGGAAATTTGGCCAGGACACTGGGGAAATTCCCCTACTCTTTTTTTTCGATAAGTGTCATGGGATCTTTAACATGCACCTGAACTACCATCAATCCGGCAGATGGGACCTCGGTTTAACGTCTCATCCGAAAGACGGCACCTCAGAAGTGCAGCACCCCTCTCATGCTGCACTACAGTGTCAGTACTGGGATATTAACCCAACTGCCAGATGTGGGAACTGAACCCACAGCCCTCTGATCTCCCGGCCTCAGAGGCGAGTGTGCTACCTACTGAGCCACTGACACTGACAAGTTGCTAACAAGTTATTATTAGCTCTAGAGTACAGCATCCTGGAGGTGCAATGTTCATTAACCTCATCAAGACCTTCAACACCATGGAGAACGACACTCTCCTCTGCAAACTAAAGCAACTGAGACTGGCACAGATGTACTATCTTGACTCAGATCTTATCTGTCAGACTTCAGAAAATACAGGTTACTCACCTGTAACAGGAGTTCTAGGAATGGTATATGTTGTTCATCCACACTCATTGGCAGGTATCCTTGCCGCTTTAAATCTTGCCGGAAGGTCTTCAAGCTTGCTCCTCCCACCCACCCGGGTGGTATAACTCTCGGCTCACTCATGGACGCCAGATCTGGCCCGCTGGAAGCTCAGGTTGTGCGTCAAGCCGGGAGGTCGGGTAATGGGTGGATGAACAACATATACCATTCCTAGAACTCCTGTTACAGGTGAGTAACCTGTATTTCTAGGGACATGGATATGTTGTTCATCCACACTCATTGGCAGACTCCTAGCAGTTCTCCGGGAGGAGGGAGGCAAGACGACACCCCATATACTTACTTGGGAAAGAGAGACTGGAGAACCGAGGCCCCAAAACCAGCATCCCGTGTGACTCAAGGTCGATGTGGTAGTGGGTATGAAGGTGTTTGCTGACTTCAGGTAGCAGCCCTGCAGATTTCCTGGATAGGGACGTCCCTGGAAGCAGCACACGTTGCAGCAGTATGGCGGGTAGAATGAGCTCTTTATCCTCTGGGAGGCTCCATGCCCGCCAACTTATAGCAGAGATCTATGCAGGAGGTTACCCACCTGCTTATCGTCCGCTTGGCTGCAGGTCTGCCAGATGCGGCTTCAGCGTAGGTGACAAACAGCTGGCGAACCTCTCCCCGAATTTCAGCCGTGCGCTCCTTATAATAAGCGAGCGCCCTTCTAGGGTCCAGAGTATGGAGCCTATATTCGGCCTCCGAGGTGTGATTGGGGTAGAACACCGGCAGAGTCAACACCTGGTTAAGGTGAAACTCCGACACCACCTTCGGAAGGAATTTCGGGTGGGGGCAGAGGACAACCTTGTCCCTGTGGAAGACCAGGTAAGGAGACTCGATGGAAAGCGCCTGGAGCTCTCCCATCCTTCTGGCTGACGGATAGCCACCAAGAAGGCGGTCTTCACGACAGGTGAGAGAGAGCACACCTGTGCATAGGTTCAATGGCTTGCCCATGAGCTTTGCCAGTACCAGCAGTAGATCCCACGGAGGTGGGGTTCCCGCACTGGAGAAATGTGATCAGGCCTTTGAAAAAGCGTAGACCACCTTCTCCTGCGCCATCGACTGCTTCCCGGCCGCGCCCGGTAAGCAGAGATGGCTGCCAGGTGCACCCTTAGGGTCGCCGACCTAAGCCCTTGACTAGAAAGGACCATAAATAGTCCAAGATGCTTGCCAAGGAACAGGAGGAAGGGTCCAAGCCCTTGCTCTGACACCAAATGGAAAACCTTTTCCATTTGAAGGCATAGCATTTTCTGGTCGACTTCCACGGGACGCCAACTACATTGAGGACCTCGTCGAAAGACCCAAGGCCTGGAACTCTAGCCGCCAGGAACCAGGCCGTCAGGTGCAGGGATTGAAGGTCCGGATGGAACACCTTCCCTGATTGACTGAGAGCAGGTCCGGGCGAGCTGGAAGCTGCCGCGAGTCCTGGAGCTGAGACTGAGGAGATCTGGGTACCAGAACTGGCGAGGCCAGTCTGGGGCTATCAGAATCACCTGCGCCTTGTCCCTCCTCGCCTTGAGAAGCACCTTGTGGATCAAGGGAAATGGGGGAAAGGCGTAAAAGAGGCCCGGGGTCCATTGCCTCGAGAAGGCATCCCCCTGCAGCGAGCCCTGCTGAGGGGGCGGGCATGGAACAGACTCAGCTTCGCGTTCTCCATGGAGGCAAACAGGTCCACCTGAGGTGTGCCCCAAAGGGAGAACAGATGCTGTACTACCTCCGGCAGGAGAGACCACTCGTGGGATGCAGCCCCTATCCGCTCAGGGCATCGGCCAGGGTGTTGGAGGCTCCTGCCACGTGAATGGCTAGGAGATCCGCCTCCAGGCTGCGCTGACGAGTGACCAAATGCGGAGAGCTTCCTTGCATAGAAGCATGGAGCGCGTCCCGCCCTGGCGGTTTAGATAGTACATGGTCGCGGTATTGTCCGTCTGGACTCGGACCACTTGACCCCGGAGGAACGGAGCAAAGGCGGTGAGAGCTAGGCGGACCACTCGGAGCTCCAGCAGGTTGATGTGGCATCGGGACTCCCGCGGGGACCAGAGGCCATGAGCCCGTGTTCCCCCAGATGGGCACCCCAACCCATCAGAGAGGCATCGGTCGATAGAGAGACCGCGGCTCGGGCGGACGAACGGGATGCCCTCCTGCAAATGATCTGGAACGGTCCACCACTGGAGAGCTGCCCACATCCCCTGTGTCACCGACACAAGCTGGTCCAAGGGATCGCAGCGCCAGGACCACTGGCTGGCCAGTCCCCACTGAAGGGACGATGTTCCAGCGGCCCAACGGACCACGCTGGTGCAGGCCGCCATGAGACCCAGGAGGCGCAGGAAGTCCCGGCAGGCGCAATTGCCCAACCAGAAATGATCGGGCAAAGGAGGAAGAACCTCGGCCCTGTCCGCCGGGAGCCGCGCCTGGCTCGAGAGAGAGTCGAGGCGCCCGATGAATAGAATCACCTGCTTCGGCTCGAGTCTGACTTGGCCTGCTGATAAGGAGGCCCAGTTGAGAGCAGACCTGGAGGCCAGATCTCTGGACCACTCCGCCTCCTTCCTGAGGGAGCTGCTATCAGCCAGTCGTCCAGGTAAGGGTACACCGACCCTCGGCGCCGCAGAAATGCTGTCACCACTGCCATGCATTTGGTGAAGACCCTGAGCTGGAGACAAGCCAAGGGCATGGCTTGAACTCTAAGAGGATCCTTCCGCCGGAAGCGAAGGGAATCTCTGGTGAGACGGACGGATAGGGACGTGAAAAACGCGTCCTGCAAGTCCAGAGAGCAGAACCACATGCCCGCTCCAAGGATGGTATTATCTGAGCCAGAGTGACCATCCTGAAGGTTCGAGGACCTTAGGAACTTGTTTAGGTCGTAGGATGAGAATGGGCGCCAGCCCCCGTCTGCTGGAACCAGGAAGTACCTGGACACAAACCCTGGGTCTGAAGGAGGGTCCACCACCTCTTACCACCTCCTTCTGGAGGAGGAGAGCGATGTCGGCTCGACGCAGCGCCAGTGAGGCTGGGATCCCTGCCCCGAGGCGACGGCTCTGAAGGGTGGTGCCTGCTCAATTCCAGAGGCAGGCCTCTTCCCACCACCTCCAAGACCCACCTGTCCGTGGTAACAGCGACCAGGCGGAACGAAGTGCTGAGCCGCCTCCACGGGGGACCCAGGGTAGGGTGACGGGATGGGGCGACCCTCAGCCCGTCACTGGGCAGGCTTGGAGGAGGGACCGCCGAGGGACCTCCTGGGCCCTTTCCTCCTGCCTCCTGTTAGAGGAAGCCGGCTTGGGTTTGGGATGCCACAGGCCGAGCCTGCTGGGCCTGGCAGATGCTGGGCGCGAGGCACAGAAGGACCTAGGGCTTAGGCTGTGGTTTTGGCCTTGTCCTTCTGGACGAAGAGACCGCAGTCCAAGGTGGCATTGGACCTCTCGATCCTCTGCAGGTGACCTTCCACCCCAGGGCCGAAGAGGTCAGTCCCCAAAGGGAACATCCGCCAACTTGTGCTGGGTATCCGCGTAAAGGTGGATATCCTCAGCCAAGCCCGCCGGACGATAGCCACTCGCGGCCGCCACCGATCTGGCACATGAGTCCCCTATATCCAAAGCAGTCTGGAGCTGCTGTTTGGCCCTGCCCTGCCTGGTCCCGCACCTGCTTAACCGTAGTCTGCAGATCGGCGGAAGATGAGGATGACCTCATCCAGGGAGCCCAACAGGGCATGAGAAAATGTGCCAGGAGGACGGCCAACTGGCCTGACGAAGGCCGAGAGAGGACGCAGCGAGACTTTTCGCCCGACATAGTCCAATTTCTTGGACTCCTTGTCAGGAGGTTTGTCCACATCCTGGCGTTGCAGTACGCGCAGGCGCTGTCGGTAACTCAACCCCTCAGCAGAGGGTGTTCCAAAAACCGGACAAGGAACCGGTAGGGACCGCGATACTTCCTGGCCATCCTGGCGGCGCAGGGCAGGAAGCAGGCGCTGCCAAAGCTCCAGTGCGGACCCACTATGGCCTCGGCCACTGGAAGGCCTCCGTCGGAGAATCCTCGGTCCAGAATCTCCGTGAGGGGATACCTGGCCCGTTGGAAGCGGGTTCGAGCTCCATCCCGTAGACTCGGATGAGCCGAAGCAGTCCTAGGAAGGACGACGGGCTATCGTCCATTGACTGACCTCCTGAAGACTCCAAGTCCAGTCGCTTGGAGAAAAGGAGGAATCATCTTCGGACTCGGAAGAGTCCTCGAAGAGCTGCCTCTGGCCTGAGCCACCCTTCACCTGCCGAGGTCGGTCGGGAGTGAGGGTAACTGACAGCCGATGGGGTAGACTCTTAGCCGACCGAGAATCCTTGGTCGGAGCCCCAATTGGTGGCTGTGGAGGCGGAGGTTCCACCGGAATCGGTGGAGCAGCTGGTTTTGGCCGAACAACCGGCCTGGGTATAGGCTCCTCGGATAAGTCGAGGGGTTGTGTCGGCGTTCCGTGATAGCCTATTAATGGCCGAAGGCGGATGGTCGGCTTATTCTCGCCAGGAGGAGCTGTTGCAACATAAGGTCCTCGCTACCGTCGACGTACTTCGCCGAAGCCTCCCTCATCCGAGGAGGAGGGCCGAGGACGGCGGCGGCTTGCCGGCTTACGCGATGCAGACCGAGACCGCCTAGGCGGTGGGATCGGCTGGACCGCGAAGAGGTCCGAGACCGAGACCGAGAGTCCCGGAATTTCCGAGGTCAGTGCGGGGAGGTGTCGGCCGGAACCGGCACTCCCTTCGGCTCGGATGGTCCATCCGAAGGCTCCGGAACCGGAGGCACAGGCGAGCCACGGGATCCTCAACTCCTCCGGGGAACGGGGAGAGGGAATCTCGGCTGCTAAAGGCGACAGCCCGTCAATGGGTCGAGAAAATCTCGACTTCATCGGTGGGAGTCTCGGTCAACTGACCTGACGGGGACACCGTGAGGCCAGTGGCCGAAGCCGAGCGGTCGACCGAAGCCGACGGTCGACGCCCGGGAGAGAGGACCTTTCCGCTCCCAAGAGCGTGCCGACGGAGGGACTTACCCTGTCCTCTTTTGGACCGAGAAAAGGTCCAGCAGACGCAGGCCTTCTCCTTTAGTGGAGAGGGACAGACAAAGCTCTTAAAAGAAGCCGTGTAGGAAGAACCCAGAGAGGCGGGATAAATGCAGCGGCCGAGGAAGAATCTGACCGCGCCGCCTCCTCTTGAGGCGACCATCCGGCAAACTGATCCATGAGCCCGCCGCCGCAGACACCGCCAACCAGGCCTCATGGACTTCACCGGAGGGAAACGCTTCGGACGGCCCAGTTGCAATCGGGCAGCACGGGTCTTCGAGGACGAGGCGAGAAAGATGAGCACAGGTCGCAAGCCTGCGGGTGGTGCTCAAGGCCTAAGCAGTAGACACCGTGGAGTGTGGATCCGTCCGAGACATCTTCTGCCGCATGGGCATCTCGAAAATCGAGTCGATTTGTCCGTCCATCGGAGCCGCTGAGGGATAGAAGACTGAAGTCTTTGCAAAATTTATTTTAAATCCGCAAACGGAGAAATAGGAATTAGTCACAAACGCAGAGCGTTAAGGAGGGAACCTGAGCTTCCAAGCGGTAAGGAAGATCTGGCCTCATGGGGCGGAGCCGAGAGTTATACCACCCGGGTGGGTGGGAGGAGCAAGCTTGAAGACCTTCCGGCAAGATTTAAAGCAGCAAGGATACCTGCCAATGAGTGTGGATGAACAACATATCCATGTCCCTAGAAGTAAAGGTTATTGGCAAAGTCTCTTCCATACACTCCCTAAACCTCAGGGTCCATCTATGACCCCCTACTCCTGAGTCTCTTGGTGAATGCCCTTCCCTATATATGCACTGATGACGACTCAAACATATACCTCTATGCAGATGACACCGTCATCCACTTCAAATTAGACTCCATAAATGACCTAACATACTAAAATGCCAGCAGAATAGGCCTAACGGTCTTTCGTGTCTGCTCGTTTGGTCAGCCCCCACCCTGGGTACCTCAATATGATCTTTCAGGTGGTCTTTGACTAAGCTCAGAACTGGTTGGAGGCAAATTCCCCTAAATTACAAATAAAACAAAAATCATGACCTTCAGTGGGAAAACCCATCCTCACAAATTTTACAAATCCTACCTCGCTCAGGTCAACCTGTGGAAGTAAGATGCGACGGTCAGTCAAGGTCCCCTCTACCTACCTCTGGTCACTGTCCAGGTAGAAGTTAAAGATTCCATAGCCTTCTCGACGAAGAGTAGGGGAGTTTCCCTAGAGTCATGGCCAACATTCCCCCATCAATAAAACAGGTCCATGTAATCCACCTCCCAGGACACAACTGGAAACAGTCTATCACAGCTTAATATGCCTTTCCTGTTCAAAAACTATGAAAAAATAATAAAATAAAAGTAATACAATCCTTCATATACCTTGGGCTATGGTTAGAGCTGAAGCTCAGCAACTCAGACCATCAGTACCAGGAGTATGTATCAAAAACCAGGTGCACGCTACTACATTTGCTCCTGTTTCTCCCCAATCATGAGATCACTGATTCTCAGATAATTCCCCGGGATATGGCAATGAAATGTACAAGATTTTCTCAGTACACTTGCTGCAAAAATAAACCTAGCATTGAACAGCATACTGTATACAGGTTTACACTGGCCTGCTGTAAATCCACACACCAATGTCGCAGCTACAACAATCTCACAGTCTCCTGTCACAAGATAAGAGGAGAGAGCTGAGATGAGCTTTCCTGGTTTATAAATGTGTCTGTGGAAGATATCCAAGCTACCTCAGCAGCCTCAGGTAAAAAAACCAAAAAAAGCTGTTATACACACGGATATCCCTTATACACACTAAGATTACAAAACAAGAACCTCCTGCATTTACAGAGTACTGTAAAGCCACTGGAACAAAATATTTCACAGCAGTCCTATCATGCCCTTCCCATCAATGCCAAAAAAAAAAAAAAACAAGCATCGATTCCTTCATGTGAGCCATGCTCAGCCATCTTACTGTTCCATGCAGCTTCCTTCATCCCAATAATCTTTCTATTCCAGCAACCTAGTCTCCCTTTCTCACCCTACTCTATTCCTACTGATATGCGCTACATACCCTAATCCCTGTAAATATATATATATATTAATTATATTTATCTTTCATTTGTTTTACTATCTGTGACATCGACACATAAGCAATAATACCCAACAGGGTGGGCGCTATTGGGCTATACCGGACTGCCCAGGGGCATAATGAGGCCCGATGCTGCAGGCGGAGGGCCTTATAGCTCCTGGAAGGTCCGGTATAGCCCAATGCTGCCAACCCTGGAGGGTATTATTGCGCTTAGAAAATGGAAAGAAACTCCCAGACACAGTTTTTAAATGTTACAATAATTCATTTAACTTTTTATAACATATTTCTTCATTTTTGAGATAAAGTAGTCCCTTTTTTTAGTTGCACTGTGCTAAATAACTGCCAATAAAACAAAACAACTGCTTTTAAATTTGAGTATGGAGACAGTGTGTGTGACTCGCCGCCTCCTTCTGCGCTCAGGACAGACAGGTCGGATTTTAACCAAAGCGTTATTTAATTTACTCGCATTGGTTTTAAATGGTTCATTTATGATGCTTTACAGCTTACTGTTGTTATTTATTGCTCCCGGTTTACTGTCTCTGAGCCATGCTGTCAGCGTGTTACCACAGGTGTTGATACTGTTGCATGAGAGGACCGGTATTTTCTCAGATTTCCGTACCGCAGATGGACGTCCATCTGCAGTATAGGAAATCAAGAAAATACTGCTGCTTTCATGACCAGTGGCAGTCAAGTTGGTAACTTGCTGTCACAGGTCTCAATGTCTGTGAATTGGATGTCGCTGAGCTGCTGTGGGTGGACAATGCTGTGGCAGCACAAGTAAGGCACTCTTTTTGGAGGATTTGGGTCAGGGGGACACGATGGCCTATCCACTGCTTTTACGGACTTACTTGCTGAGTGGGAGAAAATGGTGGGTGCATCTCATCAATGTTCAGGGTGTCCAAGGATCTTCTTAGAAATAGGGCACCTCGAATAAGCTTGTTTTACAAAGCAGGCTGTATCAGAAAATAAATGCATCTGACAACAAACGCTTCAGCCAATGAGATTCATTTATTTACCAATCCCATTTTCTAATTATCTGTAGATGGCTTGTTCTGCATTTGTTAGTAACACTTGCTGCTGCATCAATCTCCCCCCCCCGATCCTCTTGAAAACTAGGTCTGTAGACTAAATATGGATATCTCAGTATGCAGAAATTCAAAAATAATTAAACCTCCATTCAAACAGGTCCCCCTTCTGTCCATTCTTTCCTCCGGCAGGGCTAGAGCTTATGTGGGCCAAGTGACTTGCTCAAGGTCACTTGGGTACATGCACTGACAAAGGAAAATTAGGGAGGTACCAGAGGTAGAGTTGCAAAAAAATTGTACAGGGAAGAAATCCTTTTTTTTTTTTAATTCACAGTTTCTCATCCCGTCACTAACGTCACCAGCACCAGTTTTCCTGCCTCTGTCAGGCCACTCCTGCACTCATCGGTTTCATCATGGCACTGATTCAGCCTCCTTCATACCATTCACACCTTGGAACATTCAGCAAAACAAATAGGATATAGGTCCCCCGACCCCCCAGGAAAGGGTCCCCCCAACCCCAGGAAAGGGCCCAGACTGAGCTGCACGATCCAGCCCAGGCAGATATACACATTTGCCAAACCCCAAGGAAGCAGACTTAAGTTTGCAATGTTGACATGGGGCAGCTCTCATTCTTGCATGGGTCACTGCTTTTCTCCCTCTCTTTGCAGTCTTACCCACCTCCTTATGATGTTATCACATCCATCCTCCACTGCCCTGGCCTGTTGGGGCGGTTGACATTATGTGGCCAGCAACAATGTCAAAGCTGCCCTTCTAGCCACAGGAGGCGCTAAAGTAGTGGAAATACATCTTCCTATGCAGTATGTCCAGAGTCCCACCAGTTCCAGCCTAGGAGTCAGGACACGCTGTGAACCCAGGGTTTCCTACATAGTGTAGCACTGTGTTCGCCAGCACAACCAATACAGAGAAACTCTTATTTTTTTAAACAAATAAAAAAAAAAGCTATATAAAATTTCTAATGATTTAAAATGAACATCTGCAATCCTCCTTTTGGTTAACCACCACCACCAGGAAGAAAAATTAAAGGGGAAGGTAAGTGTGCCGGGTCCCTCAAGTTCTGATAGCCCACCTTTAGCCATTAGGGAACAGAGATTACAGGATCTAGCTAGGAATGCATGTAGGTAGCCAGACCTGAACTACCCAGACATCCTGTTTCATACAGAGATTATCTCTATATTTGCTAAATGACTTGGCTACACATCTCCTCCATATATTTATTTATTTTTCTTATTTTGACTTGATAAACCTTTTGTTTTAGGTTTCCAAAGCTTAGATACCTTATAGAAAGTTTGCTGCTATTAACAATGAGTGCAATACAATGGTTGCCCACTCTGGAGAATTTTGTATAGATATTAAAACACTGAATGATGCTTCCTACTATGTCCATAACAAATGATGGGGTTATTCAACTGAATACAAATACTTTTCTGAGGAAATTTAATTACACTGTATATTGATCTAATGTCATAGAAATCTGTACCCTATATGTCTGTATATCACAATCCATTTTTGGTGATTAAATAACGTTGAATTTGATAGCCCATTTTAAACTAGATAGTGGGTTTACCTATAGAAGTCAGCAGTACAGAGATATAAATATCTAACTAATCTGTAAATGAATTCAAGGCAGCAGCCATGTCATGGAATCCCGAGACAGGAAGTGACGCCACTGAGGCAAGCTGTATGTTATTCAGCACAGCTTGTCCCTCAGTGGTGTCACATTTTGCCTCAAGATTCCATTAACTAGCTTCAGCCCAGAATTTAACTTGTGAATGATTTAGAACTTATATCTCAGTATTGCTGACACCTGTATTAAAGCCAGATACTTTTCCCGAAAGATCTTGTCATGGGCTTTCACATTTTTAAACACCCAGAACACTTGGACCTTCCAAGTCAAGCAGAAACCTGGCACATTTATAACTAACATGCACAGTCATTTTCAAGAGTATGCTTGAGAATATCAGACTTCAACTTTTGTTCAGTAATAGTGTGCACACAGTATCTGTGCGTAGCACAGACAGAAAGTGCACACAAAGACACTTTTGCTGCTCACCATCCAAGTGTAGTCACCTACCTTCTAAGCTCCTTAACGTAATTTTGCAGCGTTTGTTTGTCCTGCTTGCACTGCTTCAGGAAGCTCTCCCACTGCTGATAGGCACTGGCTAACTGCTGCTGGCTATGCAAGGCACTTATTTTGGGTAAATAAAGGGACAGTTTCTCGCCTTTCTCAGATGCAGTATCTAGTCTGGCTTGCCCCGCATCCATTGAGTCCATCACCTCCTGTAAGAGGGGAACAGTTAAAGAAATAATTCTTCTTCACAAACTTGACTACACAGAAATGTCAAAAAATGTAGTGGGGATCTTGCATTTCAAGAAAGAACAAAATCAAGTGGTATAAAATCTGTTCCTGATTTAAAGCAGAGCACAGCCTCCAACAAGGAATTTACCAGTTGACTGGACAGGTGTTAGCTACCTGAACACAGCTGACAGCAGCATCCTGCTGCTAAACTACTGTATGCTAGTGTGGCACAGATTTCAATTCATGCTTACTGAGCATGGCTGGTATGACATAACAGCACTATGCAAAAACATACAATTGTCTGACTGGCTTTACAGCCTAACACTGCATTTTTCAAGAACAAAAAGTATATTATAATTCTAACACAAGATTTGGCATTAATCCGTGCCTCAAATTAATCGGTAATCCCTTCTGCAGATAAACATTTGCATCTAAATTAGAAACAAAATGATCTGTTAAACTGATGCCAGATTTTCTCACCCAAGTACGGTACAAAACATCTTGTGCATACCTGGAATCGTTTGAGTTTTGCTTCCAAGACATTTGTATCCCCAGATCTGTCAGAACACTCCTTCACTGTCACCTTCACTTCAGAAAACCACTTCTGGAACTCCTGCAGAGAATCTACAAAAATGGAACATCATTTAAAAAGCCCATTTTAAAAACAGACATAACTTAATGCAATTCACAGTTATGAATCAAAACTGAGAAAAAAAACATACTCCAGACTATCGGAACTAAAAGGAACATTAAAGAGGACAGGGGATGATTTGGAATTGGTAGCTGTTTACACTGGTCCTGTTTTCAAAAGTATATTTATATCCCTAAATGATCTATGGTCCATGTACCTGAACAAAAAGTGATGTGAAAAAAAGTGTTTTGCACTGTTTTGTTTTCAGGGGCAGCATTTTGTTACAGTTCTCTTTATGAAACAAGTGATCTGGTCTGGAGTTTTAACTATGTCATAGTTTGTATACATAACTCAGAGTATGGTTCTGACAGGTCAATAGCTCGTGCTTGACATTCTACCTGTACACAAACCATGATTGTAAAATCTCCAAATCACTGATTCCATGAAGAGAACTGTACATAATGTTGTCCATAAAAAGAAACAGTTTGAACACAGTTCTTTCACATCAGTATTTATTCACATACAGTTAAATATGACTCATCTGGAGGTATGCATTTCATGTCTGTAAATAGAAACATTACTAACTGCTGCCAATTGGCACATATTTCCTGCCCCCTAAAGCCAGTCTTAGCTGTGCAATAATAGTTTTGACTGATTCACAATTAGCTGTAAATAAATTTAATTCCCATTTTACAAACCTGGGGGTCACCCCTTGCTCAAGGGGTCTCATTTTGGCTCCCCCATCTGATGCCATTTCTACCAACCCCTCTGTAACTGAATCTAGCCCCCAGCATTTCCAGTTCAGGCCTATTAAGCACCTGAGATCTCCAAACCCTGCTTAGTATAAACACCCACAATGGACGAGTGCAGACAATATCAAGCCCAGGCTTCCCTGCCTGGCAACTCCGTCAGTCTGCAAACTGATCCCACCATTCATCAATCTCTCCTTCACCACAGGGGGGGTATCCCCTCAATTTCTAAATGTCTCAGAGTGACACTACTGCATAAAGATGGGTTCAGACTGGACCTGAATCAATATCATGCCACCTCCATATTGCCTGCTATCCCAAAGCTGCTTGAAAAATATCTTTATAGCCAACTTTATGATCACTGCTAAGCTATTACCTTCTTGACCTCTGTATTATCTGGCTTCAGAAAGAATCACTATACTGAATCTGCCCTTCTTAAAATTACAAACAACCTCCTTCTCAAGATGAATAAAGGCCTTTACACAGGTACAGTCATCACTGATCTTTATAAGGCCTCTGATCTGGTGAACAACCAGCTCCTTCAAAGCAAACTCAAAAAGGCAGGTCTAGGCAACATACAATAGCTGCTACCTGGTTTGCTTGTCACCTATGTGGCCATACTGAGTAGATCACTCTGAATGGGTTCTGCTCTGAGTCATGTAAAACTGAAATGGATGTGCTTTAAGGCTCTATTCCAGGTCCCCTACTCGTTTCTGTTTTTGTAAATGATCATCCCAGACTGTGTGCCATGTACATATGTATGCTGACAACAATGGTGTCTATCAAAATGCACCCACTCTCCCTGAACTGTATATTAACACCTCTAACTAGACATCATCAAAACTTCAGACTAGTTTGCCAAACTGAATATCATCCAAGTCCTTAATCCCTGAAATAATTGGTTGATGTTTGTTGCTAGAATACTAGTACTATTTTGCTAATTCACACTCTGTTTTATCCCATATTTATTCTAAATTATTAAAATGACAGTGTTTTGTTTATTTTTGTTTTGTGAATTGTTAGATCCAAGAGGTTATTGAATTCTGTTATTTGTGTCTAAAATTGCATAACTCTTACCTTCTAGTTATTAGGTTCCCTTGCTTTCATACATTGTATTTATCATAAATGCATAAATTGATTGTGTCTTATCTAGGAATGTTAGATCAAATATATGTTTTTGTAACAGTGGTCTCTGTAATTGTATGTCTATTTAAATTATAAATTGCTGATCTGTAACTATGGTTATCAGCTATGTTATTGTACTTATTAGCAACAATAGTCTTGTAACAGGACAACTTTGCCAGATAAGGCCTCACAATCCTAAAGTTCCATCCTGTGGAAAAATAAAACTCTATCTTATCTTCTAATGTATGGCAATCTTTATGTAGTTATCTATGCAGCTCATGGGGCTATCCTGGTTGAAAAAAATTTAAACAAAGAGATAAATCAAAGTCCATCTAATCCATTTATTCTCAGTTTGTGAGTATCACTGGGATCTTGAAAAAGATACATGTCAATACTTTTATAGTTCTAGTCATTTAGATTAGGGTCTACCTATGCCAAATTGATGACACTGTTGTCAGTGTGTGGCAAAGCGAGATCCACAATGTTGACAGGCGAAATTTCGCCTGTCGGACATTGTGTTCTTTTCTATCGGGGGGGCTGTGCCCCCCGAACCCTCATGTGGGGGAGGGGGTTGTACCCCCCATGCCCCACCTTCTATAGATACCTAACTTCAAGTCGGAGTTGATTCGAGGGAGGGGGATGAAACACTGCGAAAGAGCAAAATTTTGCCCTCTGGTTCCTCACAGTGACAATCTTGAAACCTGTTGAGATTGTAGCTGTGAGGGATTTTGCCGTGCGGGTTTCGATGTGCGGTCAGCACACCTTAGATTAGTACCCTTTATATATGTACACCCTAAAGAAAAGTTAGGGGACACAGGTACGTAAAGGGAGGGTGACTCATTGATAAATAGGGCCCCTATGTCTGAGAAGCACATACTTCATAAATATTAGATCAGCACCTTGTAACTTGAAATAAGTGTAGTTAATGTGTAACTACAGATTAACTAGTTTCAAGTAGTTAAATGGATTACAAGATGCACAAATTAGGTGATTTAATACCTTTTATTGGACCAACATAGATTAAAGAAAAACCTTAAGCTTTCGAACTCACAGAGTTCTTCTTCAGCAAAGCAAAGAAAGTCAATGCTATATGTGGCAATAATGTACTCACAGTGTTAGTTTAGGGCTACTACAGTACTTGGTAACAAAGACAACTGATTAGTCTGTAAATGCTCTGCAATTACTTTCAAATATATGTAGTTACATTATAACTACATTCACTCTATAGCCATGTTTACATGGTCACACTTACACTGGAGTAACACGAGTGCTCAGGTTGCTCCACTGCAAATGTGACCATGTAGACATACACTCAATCATAGTAAGCCACTCACTAACATGCTCCCAGATTCCCTAGCAAGCTGGGAACACTGAGCGAAGCGAGCGGCTTACAGCGGTTTCCACTGCCATGTGGACTGTGTGCGCTGCTGCAACCCGTTCAGTGGCTCATGATTCTTTGAGCTGCCATCCGACCCCCCTGGACGCATGGCCCCTCACCAGTGCAGACTGGAGTGATTCAGAAAGGGGCCGTGTAGACAGGCAGACAATCAAGTCACGGGTGGTCTGGACTGCGCTGTTGCGGTTAGAGTTGAAAGCGCTACTGCTGTGTAAACACGGCTTTAGATAATTACTACTGCATTATGCAATAAAAGCAAAATATTGTCTATACCTGCATGGAATCATAAAATATTGCAGAATGTAGTTAACCATTTCACTTCATGTGCTTATCATGACACTCAATATTTTAACACTTTCAAAGTTGTTACGCAGAACATATTATGAAATATTATGATACATTGTCCCTGTCATAAAATCTCCTTACCGCTAAACTGTTTATTCAGTGAGTCCTGTAGATCTGCTTGTGTCTTGGAACACATTTGGTTTACGGCCTCATATTTCTTTATCAGTTCTGTAATTATGCTGCCAAGTGTTTCCAGCTCTACAGAATGGTACTTCCTGCAAAGACCATTGAGGTTCTCTCGTGTTGTGTCAATGCTGCTTTGCTGGTTGTGGAGTTCTTTTTGTATTTCCTGACAAAAACAATGAAAATCATTTCTTTTTGCAATAATCTGTACATTTATTTTTATTGGCTGATTGATTCCAGAAGAAACCAATTACAAAAATAAATAAATAAATTAAAAAAAAAAAAACACTCTCAACCCAAAAGTACACAAAAATACCCAGGACATAGTCACAGAAACAAATTACAAAATCCCAAACATATTTCCCTTGGAGAAATGGAACTGAAGAAATGAATTTTCAAGAACTGTAAGGGTCGCATAATGATCTGAAGTCCTTTCGTTCAATGTCTGCATCAGATTCAACATTTTGGGCATAACGTATTAACAGTATAAAGCATCAGAAGATCTCCCCCCCCCCACACACACACACACAGATGGCTTTTAAGCTGCTACAAACTTTGTTTCAATGTAAGAAGCTGGTTTGATGGCCAGTTATGCAACTGAGGCATCGGCAGAGCCAAAAATGTTGCAAAGGTGTGCAGAAAGTACTGAATTCTTCAGCAGCTACTGTGATTTAACAAAACCATGGTTTTACAGGCCATGTAAGACTGCCATTCCAGTCATACTTGGTATGGGACAGAAGAGTGACAATTCCTTTTGTGTCGCTTCCCCACAGCTCAGTGGGATCATAGGTGTAGGAACCCAGGCACCAAGTAAACCATGGCTTACACGTTTATTGGAGAGGTGGTGGCATTCTGAGCTCTGACCATTGATTTTGGTTATTACTACTGTCTGATAGCCACCCCTACTAGTGTTATGACTGTTGTGCTCTGTTTGAATAAAACGTAATGTTATATGCATAAAACTAAGTAATATGGGGCATGCAAGAGGTCTGGGTAACAAAGTATGAGTGTGTCTATGAAGGGGAGGAGGGTTGCTAAGCAGTACCAAAGGGTTCTGTCTTATAAATCTTATTTTCTTAGCTATACCAATGAGTAGGACTGTCCCATTAATGAGTGTATGGCCATGTGTTTGTTAAGGCGATTTTTTTAAAATGTCCAGTGTTATGAATTCCACTATTTTTTCGGGTAGGCCATTCCATATCCGTACCACTCTCCGGGTGTAGAAATATCTCATATTGTCCCTCCTAATTGGTAAGGAAATGTAAAAGACACAATTATAAATGAAGCAATGCTCAATAGAGAACAAGCAAAATTTATAAAAAAGACATTTCTTCAAAGGCAGTTTATCAAAAAATACATGGGAAGTTGTTGCAAAGGTGTGCAGAAAGTATTGAATTCTTCAGCGGCTACTGTAATTTAACAAAGCAGGGTTTTGCAGGCCTTGTGAGACTGCTATTCCAGTCATGCTTGGTACTATTCTCAGTCTGGGACAGAAGGCGGCAAATGCCCATTGTGTCTGTCCCCCATAGCTCCCATTTCAATAATAAGTACCAATATTTTGTGCAGTCATGTGCACCTTTTCAAGGTAACCTTGAAAAAGCACATGCGACCATGTGAAACCATTCTTTGTCCATACACATGCTATGATTTTACTGTTTTATGTATTTAATAAACAGTATTTTAATCTTACACAGCATTTGTGTATTTTATTTTCCAGTGCTGGACAGCCTGACTCACATGTGGTGTTTTCATCCATAAATGCGTCTACAACCCAAGCTCCAAACACCTCACATCGTACATCAATGCTGCTCTCAGCCCTTACTCCCTGAGGTCAACAGAAGCAACTACCAGGACTGTCCTAGGCTTCAAGAAAGACTGCAGCAAGCATGTGTTTTGCATTCATAGCTCCAGATAGCTGGAACAGACTTCCAGAGCCCCCTTAAATTATCCCAAACTATGCCACACTTCAGAACCTTACTACAGAGGCCCTTCATTTACCCTTGTCACCGTAACCGTACAGAAACTTAATACCTAGGTAAACATTAACTATATATCCCACTTTGAGTATATATAGTAGAAATGATCCTGTTCTCCTGTAGATAGTGTTTCTGCTCCACTGTCTCATAGGAAGTTTAGTTACTTAAAAGTGAGAGTATATCTTCAAGGGAATCTTCTCCATAGAGCCACACCTTTGGAACTGTAAGCCGTCAGTGTCAGAATCACTCAGAAACTTTTGCATAGCTGGGGCCACCCAGGCTGACAATACCTCAGTGACGCCTATACAATGTGGACACCCCCACTTTTCCCCTGTTTACCACAGGACAGGAGCTCAAAGCTGTACCACACTGACAGGGACAAGAGGCCAGAACCTTGATCAGGCTGAGAGGAGAGGCAGCTCTGGAAACAAAGCTCAGCTAAAAGGGCACAGAAAAGCAGAAGACAAAGCTTGCAGTACTGTATACGTCTTCCAGAGTATCACACCCAAAATACAGAAGGGCTAGCTGGGAGAGTGAGCATTGTGGAGGAGATTCTCTCAAAAGCTACTGTTACTGGTAAATAACTAAACTTATCTTCTTCAAGGACATCTCTCTCTCCATTAGGCCAGACAACAGGGATGTATAAGACCATTAAGACAGCATGCCTTGGAAGTAGCAAGCCAGCCAGTCTACGAGACACTAGATCCAGACTGTAGTGTTTAGTGAAAGTATGGACAGAACTCCTTGTGGTAACAGAGTGCATGTTGGCTTCCTATACTGAATGAAAATAAACCACATAAGTGGGCATGCCATGGGTGTTATGCCCACAGGCAGAACCAGAAAGTTCCTTGTCAAGCATCTAGTAACAAAAGAAATACAGGATGACAACCACCGGAAAAGGCATTGTTTAGGGATATGGGTGCCCACCATTCTGAAGGTGAATGAAACAAAAACCTGCAAGAATTTCTGCAGACCTTCCAATCATAAAGTCCTATGAGCAAGAACAGAATGCTGAATAAATTCTCCTGTATTTTGAGGGTAAGGAATAAACACAGGAAGGTAGACAGTCTAGTTGTTAATTCAGAAACCACCTTTTAAGAATGAACCTAGGATGGGTACATAAAGAAACACAAGCCCAGTAAAAACAAGCTATGAAAATTCTCATCTAGAGCCTGCAGCTCTGAAACTTTCCAGGCAGAGGCAGTTGACACCAGAAAAAAAGCTTTCAATGAAAGGAAGTACATGTCACAAGTGGTAGCAGGTTCAAAAGGAGCCTGCATAAGAGACTCCAGAACCAAGTTCAAGTCTCAAACCAGAACTGGTCTACAGATCAGGGAACTCAGATGCAGGAGTACTTTGAGGAACATGTGGTATGCCTCCAACTGGAGCCTATGAAATAAAATTCCCGACCTTGAGGCAGGCATTGATGAGGTGGACCTGGATCTAGTGGCCATAACAGAATCATGGTGCACTCAGACCACAGCTGGGATGTGACCATTCTGGGTTACATCATCTTTCTGAAGGACAGGGCAGGGAGGAAAAATGGGAGGGATTGTTTTGTATGTGAGGGAGGGTATAAGGGCCATGGAGATACAAGGATGCTATGGGGATGAGGAAGGGCTGGAGGTTCTTTGTGCTGGTTTGAAGACTGGGTCCAGGGTTTTTATCCCTATAAGGGTGGTGTACATATCACCAAACTAAGGAGAGGAGAAAGACAGGATTTGGAGGGAGGCCACTGGCAGAATTGCAAGCAGGGGGAGGTCACTGATTATGGGGGACTTTAAGCTGCCAGATGTAGACTGGGACAGTCTAGCTGCAGCTACAACTAGAAGCAGGGCCATCCTAGACTTCCTACAAGGGGCATTTCTTAGGTAGCTGGTTACAGAATCCACTACAGACAGGGCAGTGCTGGATCTGGTACTTATGAATAAGGACAGCATTGCAGACGTCACAATGGGTAGCCTCCTGTGTACAAGTGATCATTGTACAGTGTGGTCTGACATATGGATTGTGCAGGAGAAAAATCACACCAGGACAAGGGTTTCAGACTTCAGGAGAGCAGATTTTAAAGAAATGGGAGACTGCCTTTGTAAGTACTTTGAAGGGAGAATGGCTGGGGGGGGGGAGCAAAGGAACAATGGAAGAGGATAAGGGAGGGAATAACTAAGGCAATAATAATAATAATAATAATTTTATTTTTATAGCACCTTTCAATATATCAAGGCGCTGAACAAGTTAAAATCATAAATTCAAATTTCCATAGAAGACATCAAAACATATAAAAATACATCATAAAAACATAATAAATTAAAATAAAATTCCAATCATATTACAATTAACTTAACTATCCAAGAAGGCCATTTTCCATAAATATGATTTCAGTTCTTTCTTAAATATCTCCACGGAGGTGCACTCCCGTAACCGGCATGGTAGAGAATTCCAATGAATGAGTGCAGCATGAGAGAATGCTCTGCTGCCTGAAGATTTTAAACTCACTCTTGGAATCTCCAACAACCCCATGTCGGCCGAGCGAAGCGATCGGTCAGGGCAGGAAGGAACCAGTAGGTCTTTCAGATAGGATGGACCCTGATCGCGAAGGGCTTTAAAAGTCAATAAAATGACTTTGAAGGTGATCTGCCACCGTATAGGAAGCCAGTGCAGTTTGCGCAGCACCGGGGTAATATGACAGGACCTACTTGTCCCAGTCAGAACCCGGGCTGCAGCGTTCTGCACCAGATGTAGGCAGTGGATTTCAACCCCAGAAAGCCCAAAGTAAAGGGCGTTGCAGTAGTCTAGGCACGAGGACACAAAGGCGTGGACCAACGTTGGCAAGGAGTCAGACGGAACAAGGTGCTTAACCCTGGCAATATTTCTAAGATGGTAAAAGGAAGTCCTGATGATGGCTGACACCTGAGATTGAAAAGTCAGCCTATCGTCAAGGATCGTTCCTGCCACGCACTCCATTCAGAGGTTGGTAGTGACATCACAAGAAAATTCCAGAAGGTGCGCCAGTATACGACCTCTCAATCTGACCACCCGGGTCCACCACCAAAACCTCAGTCTTCTCCGAGTTCAACTTTAATCAACTAGAATCCATCCAGTCTTGGATTTCCCCCAAACAGTTGTTAAACACCGAGAGAGCTCCATCCTGGTCGGGTGCGAAAGACAGGTATAGCTGGGTATCATCTGCACAGCAGTGAAACCTCAGCCCATTCCATCTTATAATGTTTCTGAGGGGCAGCATATACACTGCAAATAACATGGGTGACAGCACAGAACCCTGAGGCACTCCACGCAACAAAGAGACTGGGCCAGAGGAAAAAAATCCCCGACACAACTCTTTGTGATCTCCCAGTAAGGAATGAAGTGAACCATTGAAGAACAGTTCCGACATTTCCACAGATTTCACACTGAGCGGCTAACAACACTCGTGATCCACAGTGTGCCAGCTTTGAGAGAGATCAAGGAGAACCAAGATGGACGTCTCTTTGATCCTCGCCTCAGAAGATCATTAAGCACCAACCAGCACAGTCTCGGTGCTGTGTCTTCTAGAAACCAGACTGGAAGGATTCGAGATACTATGGATGGTTAAATGGTCTTCCAATTGGGCAGCTACGACCTTTTCAATAACCTTCCCAGTAAAGGGAAGGTTAGAGATAGGTCTGTAGTTTGAAAAACAGTCTGGGTCCAAGGAAGCTTTCTTCAAGAGAGGTGTCACCACCACCTCTTTCAGAGAACTAGGAAACTCACCTGACTCCAAGGAGCACCAGACTATTTGCACCAAGACTGGACCAATGATATCAACACAACCCAAAATTAGGGTAGTCGGTCCAGGGTCCAAGCCACAGCTTGTGAGGCGCACACTATGGATGATCCTCATAATATCCACGAACTCAGGTCGACAAAAGGAACTCCAAGAGAATCGAGGTACTGTATAGCTGTTTGAAGGAAATAAGGAAGGTATGAGGAGGAGGAGGCTACTATTGTTCTCAAACATGGTGACTAAAGAGGTAAGGGAGAAAAAAAACAACTTTTAGGGAGTACAAGACCACCCAAATAGAGGGGGACAGGGTGGGATATCTTGGTAAACAAAGGAAGGTGGGTGAGGGTAGCAAAGGCTCATACAGAGGAGTGGATCACCCAGCAGGTCAAAAAAGAGGGATAAGACCTTCTTCAAGTACATGAGCGAAAAGAGGAAGGCAAGGGTAGGGATTGTAAGGAATCAAGACAGGGGGACTGGGCAAAGGGTGATCAAGAAAAAGCTACAATTTTAAGTGACTACTTCTGTTTGATCTTCACAGTTGAAGGAGATGGGAATGGCTCAGCATATATCAGTAGGCACCGTGGGAGGGAATGGACACAAGTCCATTTTAGGAAGAGAGAATCCACCAGAGATTGGAAGCCCTAAAGATAAACAAGGCAATAGGGCCAGATGGGATCCACCCAGGGGTACTAAAAGAACTGAGCACAATGCTAGCTACCTCTCTGGCAACACTGTTCAGCAACTCACTGGAGACGGGGTAATTCCAGAGGACTGGAACAGGGCTGATCTGGTCCTTCTGCACAACAGCAGCAGCAGCAGGATGGAGGCTAGCAATTACAGACTACTGTGTCTCACATCAGTGGTGGGGAAATTAATGGGAACCCTGCTATGGGAGGGGACTGATGGAGCACCTGGAGGAAAATGGGCTGCAGGACCACCAGCAGCATGGCTTGATAGCGGGGAGGTCATGTCAAACAAAGCTAATAGATTTCTTACTGGGTAACTAGGGAGGTGGATCAGAGGAGAGCAGTGGATGTGGCCTATCTTGACTTCAGTAAGGCCTCTGACACTGCACCACACAGGAAATTCAGAAATTTGGGGATGGGGGAGAAGGTAGTACGCTAAGTATCTAATGGCTGAAAGATAGGAGGCACGGGGTGGTGGTAAATGGCAGTCACTCGCGGGATGGGACAGTGACCAGTGAACTACCGCAGTGATTGGAACTGGGTCTTGTCCTCTTCAATGTCTTCGTAAGTAACATTGCTGAAGAACTGGAGGGGAAGTGCGTCTCTTTGCAGATGACACAAAAATCTTTAAAAGGTTGGACACCCAGGAGGAGGTGGAGAGAATGCAAAAGGATCTGGGGAAACTAGAGAAGTGGCCTAGGGGTTGGCAGCTGGGATTCAGTGCCAAAAAGTGTAAAGTTGTGTACCTGGAGCAGGGAAACCTGGGGGCTGTGTATAAGAGGGGAAGGTACTTACAGTCACCAGGCAAGAGAGGGACCTTGGGGCAGTTATATCTGATGATCTCAAGGGGACAGGGCAGGCCCCTGCATTGCCCAATAGAGAGCCTACACCTGGAGTAATGTTTCCAGTCCTGGAGGCTACAATTCAGCAAGCATCATAGATAGATAGATAGATACTTTATTTATAAAGCACTCATTCCCAGAGGCTTAGAGCACTGTACAATTTCTTAAAAACCACACAGTCAAAAGATCTTCTAACAAACACACTTGCAGAATATAAAACAACATCACAGTCTAGCTGTCACATAAAACCAGACAGTCAGTACAGTATAAAAACTTTCAATAATTATATATTATGTAGGTCATATGCTTGGTTAAACAAGAATATTTTAAGCCCTTTTTAAAGGTTTCCACTGAGGGTGCCTCCGTCAGATAGCCTGGCAGTGAATTCCACAGGGTTGGTGTGGCAACGGAGAATGCACGGTCTCCTGACTGCCGCAAACTAGCCCTGGGGACCACCAGGAGGCATCCCTTGGAGGAACACAGAGCATGATCAAGGCAGTGAGGAACCAAGAGATCTTGCAGATATTCTGGTCCCCAGCCATGCAGAATTTTATAGGTCAATAATCTAACCTTGAAGGTAATCCTTCACCTTATCAGCAGCCAGTGCAGTTCACGGAGGACAGGCCTAATATGCTCAAATCTCAATACACCAGTCAACTGCCTAGCTGCCACATTCTGCACCACCTGCAGATGGTGGAGAGTGCCTCCAGATAGCCCCAGGTATAGGGCATTGCAGTAATATAACCTAGATGTGACAAAGACATGTACTAGAGTGGCAAGATCATCAGGCGGAATCAGGGCCCAGATCTGGGCAATGTTCCTGAGATGGTAGAAGCCACTTTGGATGAGGGCTGACACTTGAGCATCAGGTGTCAGACCATCATCAAGGACCATGCCTAGATCCCTAAGCCGAATAGAGGGAGTCAAGGGAACACCTCCCAGTATCAGACCAGGATCATTCCCTGGCGGGTTAAGTTGTAGCCAGTCTTGAGCCATCCAACTTTGCATCTCAGCTATGCAGGTGTTAAACACAGAGGCCGCCATCTGGTTTCCAGGGACACAGGATAAGTATAGCTGGGTATCATCAGCAGAGCAATGGAAACCCAGCCCATACTGCCTGATAACATCTCCTAAGGGTAACATGTACACAGTGAATAACAGAGATGACAGGACCGACCCTTGCAGAACTCCACAGCGTAGAGGCACTGGACTAGACAAGGATAACCCCATCATCACCCTCTGCACTCTACCCATGAGGTAGGACCTAAACCAGCTGATAACATTGCCAGTTAGTCCACACCAGCTCTGCAGTTGATCCAGTAACACTTCATGGTCCGCGGTGTCAAATGTTGCAGAGAGATCCAGGAGAACAAGGATGGTATGCTCTCCCTTATCTCTCGTTATAAGCAGATCACTTAGCACCTTCACCACGGCAGTCTCTGTGCTGTGCCCAGGTCTAAATCCAGACTGGAAATGCTCAAAAGTGGCAGAGGAAGTGAGATGAGTCTCAAGCTGAATGACCACCACTTTTTCTAAAACCTTCCCTAAAAATGGTAGGTTTGAGACCATTCTGTAGTTGGTGAGACACTCTGGGTCCAATGAGGGTTTCTTCAAAAGGGGCCTCAGGCCTCTTTCAAGGCCATAGGAAAGACTCCACTCCCCAATGAACACCAGACGATCTCAGCAACGACAGGTCCAATCGGGCCAACACAACCAACCGTGGGGTTGGACCTGGGTCTAGATCACAATAGGTTGGTCGCAGCCTCAAGACTATATCTACCACCTCATCCACTCCAACTCGATCAAACTCACCCCAGACAAGAGGGGTGCCCCGATACATCACTGTTCCAATCCCGCAAGTTCTTTGAGCAGCATTGGAGATCTCAGTCCTGACAGAGGACACTTTGTCGGCAATGAACAGAGCAAACTCATTGCACCTCGTGCTTGAACTTGCTCCCCCAGTACGGAGATAGGATGGGTTCAACATCCCAGCCACCATATGGAAAAACTGAGACAGTCTTTTCCTTGGTACAGCAATCTCCGTTGACAGAAAATATGCCTTTTTCCAGAAGATTGCCCCTTGATAGTCACCATAATGTGATCTCAAAGCCAATTTGTCCTCCATCTGTCCCAACCTCCTCCAATGCTGCTCAAACCTCTGGCCCTTTATCTTTAACTCCCCGAGTTCCCCTTCGAACCAGGAGGGCCTCCGGTGAGTAGATAAGGGCCGGACATCGATGGGTACATTAGAATCAAAGGCTGCAGTAACAGCTCTATTATAGGCTGCCATTGCCTCCTCCACACCAACTGTGCACACAGGTTCCACACTCGATAGGTCCAGCACACCCTGTAGTCCTGTTGGGGACAATCTCCGCAAAGGGTGGTATTGGGCCATCTCCACAGAGGATAGACCCTCAGGGGGCCCCCAAATGTGAACCTCACGGTGCTATGATCTGACCAAATGACAGGATCAATCATGAGTTAATTGACCCCAAGACCCAGTGTGAACACCAGGTCCAATGTGTTGCCATCCGAGTGGGTCACTGAGGTGACAATCTGCGACAGGCCCAGAGCCTCCATGCTCTGAAGGAGGTTACAACCAAATGACAAGAGTCTTTCGTTGACCCAGGCATTGAAATCCCCCAGAACTAAACATCTGGGGGAATCCAACACCAGGCTGGCACCAAAGCCCTCGACCTCTTGCTGGAACTACTTCTTACCGCCTGGTGGTCAGTACATTAGAAGGATCCTGAAGCCTGTGCCAGGACATAGATAGGGTGAAAATGTTCCAGAAGAATGCCACCAAAATGAAAAAAAAATATGAGGAGAGTCTCTGCAGGAGCTCATCATGTAGTCCCTGGAAGACAGGAGGGTGAAAGGGGATATGACTGAGACATATAAGTACCTCACAGGGATAAACAAGGTGCAGAAGGGGAGTCTCTTTCAGAGGAGGAGCACCAGAACATGAGGGCATGCTATAAAGCTGGAGGGGAGGAAGTTTAAGAAGAATGTAAGGAAATACTGCTTCACAGAAAGGGTCATGGACATCTGGAATGGCCTACCAGATGAGGTGGTGGGGGGAGAATAAATTCGGGAGCATCAAGCATGTGTGAGATGGGCACATGGACAGAATAAGAAGAGGAAAGGGGGGGGGAGGGTCACCGGTGGCTGAATAGGGTCCAGGATGTAGAAATAGGCAGGGAAAATAGGGCAGACTAGATGGGCCTACCAGCCCTTTTCTGCCAACACATTCTGTTTCTATGTCCTGGTGTAAGACACTGTTGTTGTCATGTGACAGCAGTCCTGTTCACAGAAGGAGTGGGACAGGAGATTCCAATGCAGCCTGCAAAAACAGAGAGATCTCAATTTGTCAGCGAAAGAATATGGCCACTAGTATCACTGCACTGTAGCTACATCCACCCAATGTGTGACAAATACCAGAAGAATCAATGGGATTAGGTGAAAGGCCTACAGAAATCTCTCCTTCCTGGACAGGTACAACACATCTTCCCCAAAACCTCAGGCCCTTGAGTAAGAAGCAAAAATGCAGCAATTTTGCACTGTGTGGGAATGCAAACAGTTCCAACTCAGGATGATCCCAATAGGCAAAGATGTCTTTGACCATGTCGTCTAAGAGTTCCCACTTACGGGACTGAGCAACTGATCTGCTGACAGAATCCACCAGAACTTTCAGGTGGCTGAGCAGAAATGTATCAGCAAAGTATACATTGTTTCATGGGGCCAATTCCCAAGCTCACAGGGTTTCTCTGCAGAGGGGGTGGGAGTGGGTACATCCTTGTTTATATAGGTAGTGCATGACAGAAAGGTTGTCAGTCTATATCATTAGAAGATGGCCCAGAATGTGAAGGAAGAAGGCCCACAGGTCAAGAAGAACAGCCCTCATCTCCAGAATGTTGATGATTAGAGAGTAGTCTGAGGGGGACCAGACACTTTGAGACTTGAATGCATCCAGATGGGTCCCAACCCATCCCAGAAGCAGCCATGGTGAGGACCTTCCACAGGAACAGACAGAGAAATGGGGACCCCTGAAGTAGATGGAAGCAGTCTTGCTGCAAACAAAAATCTATGTGTAACAGGACTTTGCCCAGAAATAAAAATTACATACTTGCTGTAATTGTTGATCTTCCAGAATATATTCACCATTGATTACTACATCTGGCTCTAAGTCTGGGGAACTAGGACCACACAGGAGCCAGAACTTTTCTGCTAAGGTGCTGGTGACATGAGAGGCCTCCCATGCGTGAGTCACCACACAAGCCCACTAGTATACACTGGCGCCAGCCCCCAATTGCCTCAGTACCTTTTTTAACGAGGAGTTGAGCAACATGAACCTGAGTAACCTTTGCACTTAACCTAAGGGTGTCTAGTGTGCCTTCACAGCCAAAACCAAGTACAAAAGGGGGAAGACCACAATACAACAATACTGGATGGTGGGCAAGTGTGGTAATCAATGTTAAATATATTCTGGAAGATCAACAATTACAGTAAATACACAATTTTCCTATGTTCCGAGAATCAATCTTCAGCATTGATTTCGACTTGTGGGTAAGAGTGCCAAGCTCAGAGAAAGTTCCCTGGATTAGAGGGGCTTGCACTCAGGGCTCACTCTGGATAGTAATCCATTCAAGATTGTCTTGTGAAAGGTGGCATGTTGCATAGCATAAACATTAAGAGCATAGTGTTTGGTAAATATATGCACTGTCCTCCAAGTTGTAGCTCTGCAAATTTCACCACAGGCACAGAGCATATTTCTGCCAAGGAAATGTCAACTGTTCTGGTTGAGCAGGCATGTCCATTGCCTTCCAATTTAACCTGAGCCATAGCATAACAGTGGCAAAGGCAATTTACAACCCAGGTGGAAATGCACTTCATTGGGGTGCATACAGAGAACTACCTTATTTCGATGGAAAGCAGTATATGAAGGATCTGTGATTAAAGCATGGATTTCAGATACTCTGCATGCAGAGGTGATAGCCACCAGAAATGCTGCTTTCCAAGTTAGAAACTTTAAGTCACAAATCACAATAGGCTCAGCGGGTTTGAGAGTGAGCATATCCAGCACAATGTTGATATCCCAAGGAGCAGTAGGCTTCCTGATGGGAGGCTTCATGTATAAAATACCCTTAAGGAACCTCTTAAATAGCAGCAGCTGTACCATGTAAGTGTACCCACGGGGTTCGTGATATGATCCTCTAAGAAACTTTGTACCTGTTCACTTCTATCTCTTCAGGAACTATGCTTGGAAGTGAAGGGAGTGCAGGCTGGGCTGGATCGTAGAAACATAGAAACATAGATTTTGACGGCAGATAAGGACCGCTTGGCCCACCCAGTCTGCCCATTTCCCTACCTAATGGATCAGCTGCAGATCCTAGTTAACCAGCAGCCTACTTCTTCCTACCCCCACCCCCTAGAATTGCCTTATGACTGTCCCATGCATGCTTGAATTCCACCACTGTTTTTGACTCCACAACCTCCTCCGGAAGGCAGTTCCATGCATCACAACCCTCTCTGTGAAAAATACTTCCTTAAGTTACCTCTGAGCCACCCCTTCTATCTTCAAATTGTGCCCCTTGTTCTTGCACACCTCTTTTTTGAAAGATGCTACCCTCTTGGACTTTGTTGATTCCTTGAGGTACTTGAAAGTTTTCTATCATATCCCCTCTCCCTCCTTTCCTCGAGGCTATACATATTTAGCTCCTTAAGTCTCTCTTCATATGACTTCCGGTGCAGACCCTGCACCATTTTAGTTGCCCTCCTCTGGACAGCTTCCATCCTGTCTATGTCTTTATGGAGATTGGGTCTCCAGAACTGCACGCAGTACTCCAGATAGGGTCTCACCAACTGTCTGTACAGAGGGATAATAACTTCCTGTTTTCTACTGGTGATGCCTCTCCCTATGCATCCCAGTATCCCCCCAGCCCTCCTTGCTGCCTTCTCACATTGCTTGCCCACCTTTAGGTCATCTGATATGACTACCCCCAGGTCCCTTTCCATTTTTGTTGTTGTTAGTATCTCACCCCCATTGTGTACTCTTCCCCTGGGTTTTTGTTTCCCAGGTGCATTACCTTGCACTTCTTAGCATTGAATCTAAGCTGCCATACATTTGACCATTCATCTAACCTTGCCAAGTCCCTTCTCATCCTTTCCACCCCACCTTGTGCATCAACTCTGTTGCAGATCTTTGTTTCATCTGCAAAGAGACATACTTTTCCTTCTAGTCCCTCTGCAATGTCGCTTATAAAGACATTGAAGAGGACCGGTCCTAATACTGAACCCTGCGGTACCCCACTAGTAACCCCCATTTCTTCAGCTGACTCCTGTGTCAACAAATCCATCCAGAGTCGCAGAACCCTCGATTTGCTGACTGAAAGTCAATTTTTTTAAAACTCAGCTTTATTCAAACGTAAAGTGAAGAAACATTACACACGTGTAGTCCTTGACAAATCAATGACATATGCAATACACAAATATACAGTTATTAGCCACAGGTATGCTACTCAGAGTAGTGTCTGCTTCCTGGCTGAAAGCTGATTCAACAGAGGAAACTATATCTACTGAGGCCAGCAGGGGGCCCCTAGAATAATCTTGCCACCTTGCACCTCCAGCTTGAATAACACTCTATGGATGAGAGGGACTGGAGGGAATGTACAGTATATATAAATAGATTTTGCTATGGCAGTCTGAATACATCCTGACAGAACACACCATGTCCTGGACTTCTGGAGCAGAACTGAGGCAGTTTGAAACTGAATAGGGATGCAAAAAGCTCCACAACTGGGGTGCCCCACCCATCAAATAGTGATCTCACAATATCTGGTGCTATTGACCACTCATGAAGATCAGCCTCCATTCAACTGAGGTCGTCTGCCAGTGTTCTGGGCTCCTGGCAGGTAGATTGCTTGGAGCAAGATCCCCTGCTAAGGCACCATTTCCACACTCTCATCACCTCCCTGCAGAGAGGGTAAGAGTGTGCTCCTCCTTGCTTGTTGATATAGCACATGACAGATTTGTTGTCTGTCTGGAGGAGAACTGTCTTTCAGTTGACCAAGTCCACTGCTATACAGAACTGCTCACATCTCCAGCACAGGGATATGGAGATGAGTCTCTGACAGGTTCCAGGCACCTTGTGTCTGCAGGCCCTGCCATGTGGGCTCCCCATGCATGGTAAGGACCACCTCTGGTTCCCATGGGGAGAATGGAAGTCCAGGAGGAGGTTGTCCTTCACCGATCATCACATCAGGGACCTGATGAGGGATTTGGTCACCTGAATTAGATAGTTCTGAGGGTGCCATCCCTGTGACCATTGAGCACTGAGCATTCACTGGGATGTCCTCATGTGTAGCCTTGCCAGAGGCACTGTGAAAACTGAGGAGGCTATTAAGCCCAGCTTGGGTTGCATGGAATGGGCTTACACAGTCTTGTATTCCGTGATGTAGCATACCATCTGCAAGACAGCCCATAGCCTGCTGGCTGGGAGGAATGTCCAAGCCTGGGTCATGTCAAGAACAGCTTCTATGAATAGTAACTCCTAGGAAGGTTCCAGCTGAGACTTCAAGGGGTTCAGCAGGACTCCCATGGATGTTAGGAATTAAGAGGCAGTGGCCTCTGCCTGCTCTGTCTCCTGTTTGGACAGACTTGACATTAGCCAGTCATCCAGATATGGGAAGACTTGGAGTCCTAGCTTTCAGAGGTGTGCTGCAAGTACTGCAAAGTACTTTGTGAAAACTTGCAGTGCCAAGGAAAGCCCAAAAGGTAGAACTCTTAACTGGTATTGCTGCCCCTTCAAATAGAACCAAAGTTACTTGTGATGGCTGGAGTGTGCCAGTATGTGTTGATATGTGTCTTGCATATCCTGAGAAGCTAACCAGTCCTGGTGTTTGTGCACTGACCATCCACTGAATTGTCCTCATGTGTAGGCATGCCAGGGGCACTGTGAACACTGTGGCGGCTATTAGACGCAGCATGCGCTGAGTAGTTCCCCATGTTCTTTTCTTACTCTGGCACTATTTCCACTGCCCTGTTGCTCAGAAGGCCTACAGTCTCCAGCACCAGAAGCTCTGCCATATGAGTTGACAAAGGGGGTTGCCTTCAGGGTGCATAGTCCAGAGCGGTTTCTATGAAATCCAGACAGTACCCCTCACAGATAATCCTGAGGACCCACTTGTCCATCGTGATGGATTCCTACTGATGGTAAAACTGGCTCAGGTGACCCTCTACTGGGGAGGAGAGGACCACCTCAAGCAGCTAGGGCAGAAGCATCAGCTGGTGGCACTAAGCACCTTTGCTGCCTGTGCCTTCAGCTTCTCGCTCTTCTGAGGCTGGGGAGGTTGTTTTTAATTTTGCACTCCCCTGCCTCTACCATAAAAGGACTGCTTGTTGTGAAAAGAGTTGCATTTCCTGCCCCTCTGAGGATTAAAGGAACCTGGTCTGGAAGGTTATAGTTTTAGTTTTATTAGACTCCTTAAGAGGCTGCCCCACCTGCTGTCTGAACATATAAGTGCCATTGAAGGGCAAATTCATGATCTGTTGCTGGACATCCAGGGTGAAGCCAGCAGTCTGCAGCCAGGAATGCCAGCTGCTATAGAATCTGCAGCTGCAGAGTGAGCTGCTGCATCAAGGGCATCCATAGAGGCTTTGAGCTGGTAACTGTTGGGTTCAGTATCTTGTTTAACAGTAAGCAGCATTTCTTGTTTAGCCTCTAATTCAGATAGGACTTTCACCAGACTTTGGCTTGCTTCAGAGGGAATATAAGTACTTGGAAAAATTACTTTGGTAGCTAGCGATTCTCATGCCAGGGGTAGCCAAAGCATAAGCTCACTTGCCCATGGCGTCAATATTGCCGGACTCCTTTTCCGTGGGGTGCACAGTGACCTCCTTGAGCACTATGGCTTTATAATTCTCAATGAGAATAACAATAGCTTCAGCTGTAGGCTGGGTGAAATATATTGGCTTCATTTTAGGAGCAACGTATTTTCTGTCCATCTGCTTGGGGACATACGAACATATGAAATTGCCAGCAGATACAGGCCATTCGGTCTATCTAGTCTGCTCAAGTGTGCAGTATGATGTCTATTAGACTGCAGCTGCCCCCCCTCCCCTTGTACCCCCTTCAGGCTTAGTGTCCCCCACATTTGACTTCACTTCTCCCACCCCTTCCCCAGGTTTGACCCTCCCTTTGACCGTATCCCATCCTCTCTTGAAGTTTCCCACTATCTGTAATGCTACCACTTCTGGTAGTGCATTCCAGCCAGTCACCACCTTCTCTGTGAAATAATGCCTCCTCATCTCTCTCTTGAACCTTCCTCCCTCTAACTTCAGACTGTGACCCCTGGTGTCCCTCCCTCCTTTTAACTTAAACAAGCCCCTTGAATTAACTTTGTTTATGCCCTTTAGGTACTTGAAGGCCTCAATCATGTCCCCAGAGTAGCAGGACACTTCCAAACCTCATCTGAAGACATCTGTAAAGTGGGTTCAATGGGAGGAATTAAACTGACTGAGATATTAGGTATGTTTAGAAACAAAAAAGTGAAAAAGTGGGGGTGGGTGCTGCCCAGAAAAAAATCATTCAGAGTTCTTTGCTTGTGTTTTCATGGAAATATTTATTTTCTGGTTGGTTACCCCAGAGTTTCACCTTAATAACACAAGGCCTCTTCAAAGGATTGCCATTTTCAATGTTTTGTACCTTAAAACAAATAAATAAATAAAATTACATATTGGTTACATTAATTTTACAATATGCAAATGTTTGTAAGAATTTAGAAACTCCACTTGGAGGTGACTAGCCTGGTCCATGGCAGCTGGCTTGAAATCCAATGTAGAATACATATTTCTGAGCATAGCCTGAACGGAATGGTCCTCCTGAGGAACAGACATAGTAACTGGGTCTGAGAGGTCTGGACCATAAAAAGAGTTGTCATCCTCACCATCAGAGAAAATGAGGTCAGGATCTGACTCATCTCCCTCTACACCCTTCTCAACAAGGGGACAACAGAGGGAGGGGGGTTTGCAGAGTTGACATCGCAGCATGCAGCCGCAGCGACACCAGTGACACTAAACCCAGTCCCAGTTGCCTGAGAAATGGCACTGCTAGCTCATGCAATGTCACACCCGACGCTGCATGCAGTGCTGGGACAGGCCCTGAGTACCAAACCCGGCACCGTACGTGACACCACATATGGCATTAATGACCCAGCTATCACCAAAGTGACTGGCAATGGCAATGTGGCTGTCTCTGTCTACAAAAATGATGAAAGCAACACCACAAGTGGGGCAGACATTGGCAGCCCTGCTTGTAACACTGTCCCGGACACTGTTTACACAGGCAAATGTACATCCAGGCCCAGCGGTGCTGGCCCCAGTGACCCAAAGAGGTCAGGGGCTGACACCAGAAGTGGCACCACAGGAGCAAGACACTGCACTCAGTGCTCCATAAGAGCTGCCCCTAGAAGATAGAAGAAGGCTAAGGGACACAGACAGTGAACTTGCAAGCCTAGGTGCTGCTGGTGTCATCGGTGATAAGTGGCGGGGATACCAGGCCCGCAGAAGTCACATGTTCCACAGCAGATTTGACGGAGGGTGACCTTGACTGGTGCTGTTTCTTCCACTTCTTATAAGAAGAGGAAGAAGCCCAGGTCGGGTGGTGCCAGGACCATGACACTGAGCATGTGTAGGATCTAGACTGCTTCTTTTTGGGCTTCTGGAAGGGCTGCCTTCCCTCCCAGGCAGCAGATTGCCCATCATCAGCGCAACCTCCTGGAGAGGGGTGTTGACTGGACGCAGCACTGTTGCCAGAGCAACCTACCTGTTCAGGCTCCCTATCATCCTCCCTGATCATTGACTGTTCACACACAGTAGGGCTGAGAGAGAAACTAATGTTTGTGCAAAAACCCTAAACTGACACAAAAATAACAAACTCTAATATTAAACACTAAAACTAAAGAACTGAACCCTGTCATCACATAGACAGTGAAGTTATGGCTCCTGACAGGTAAGCAACATGATTCACTGATGCACATTTGATGGTGGGGAAAAAGGAACTGAGGCATTTAGGGGCTACAGTGGGCATGGGCATCGTCGCACAACAACACATACATGGTGCTTACCGTATCACCACGACAACACATACATGGTGCTTTCCGTATCACCACGACAACACATACATGGTGCTTTCCGTATCACCACGACAACACATACATGGTGCTTTCCGTATCACCATGACAACACATACATGGTGCTTTCCGTATCCCCACGACAACACATACATGGTGCTTACCGTATCACCACGACAACACATACATGGTGCTTTCCGAATCACCACGACAACACATACATGGTGCTTACCGTATCACCACGACAGCACATACATGGTGCTTTCCGTATCACCACGACAACACATACATGGTGCTTACTGTATCACCACGACAACACATACATGGTGCTTATCGTATCACCACGACAGCACATACATGGTGCTTTCCGGATCACACACAACACATACATGGTGCTTCTCAGGTATCACCACGACAACACATACATGGTGCTATACAGATCACCACGACAACACATACATGGTGCTTTCCATGATCACCACGACAACATACATGGGTGCTTTCCATTGTATCACCACGACAACACATACATGGTGCTTTCCGTATCTACGCGACAGCACGTCCTTAGTGCTTACCGTATCACCACGACAACACATACATGGTGCTTTCCAGACACCACGACAACACATACATGGTGCTTACCGTATCACCACGACAACACATACATGGTGCTTTCCGTATCACCACGACAACACATACATGGTGCTTACCGTATCACCACGACAACACATACATGGTGCTTATCAGATCACCACGACAGCACATACATGGTGCTTTCCTGTCACCACTATTAACACATACATGGTGCTTACCAGATCACCACGACAACACATACATGGTGCTTTCCGTATCACCACGACAACACATACATGGTGCTTCCATATCACCACGACAACACATACATGGTGCTTACCGTAACACCATGACAACACATACATGGTGCTTTCCGTATCACCACGACAACACATACATAGTGCTCACCGTATCACCAGCCCTCTGAAAAGCTCTGGCCCTCACTGGGTCCTTGTGCCTCCGCCTCAGACCCGCAAGTGGGAATCACTGGTGAAGACTGATTCTTGGAACACGTACCTGTTCAGGATGTTTGCTGTTTCTTGGCCTTCTTCTGCACAGCCTTCCCTTCTAACCCTCCTTATTCTCACTGTCCCTCCCCTTGCTTTCCCCTTCCTGCGTTGTTCAGCTTAGCGAAACGAGATGTAACCAAACAAAACACCTATAAATGGAATGACAAAACATCATAATGAAACATTCGAGTTCCTTTCCAAAAACAAAAACTAGTGCAGTGCCTGTTTACCCACACAACACACTAGAAGTACAAGTTATACCTTCTGCTAGGTGGCAAAGCGTGGCTAACTGGACTACATTTTGGTTTTTGGATGAGGTTCAGAGATCAGCACTTATTGGACCGCAATTCATTCCGATTCCTTAGACTCTTCAGGCTGAGTGCCAGCATAACTGAAAGGAACACATGTTATGTCGTGTCCTCTCCAAGACATTGTCATTTAATCTATAAACACCTACCCTCACTTTGTTCAGGTCCTCTGGGTCCTCACTGTCAGCACAAGCGCAGAGTAAGGCCTCGATGTCAGTCAGCCACTTTGTCATCTTATCAATAAAGGTCTCTAACTGCTTCTTCTCTGTGTGGAAATCTTTCAGTGTTGCCCTGGCTCTTTCAGATATTTCTTGGGCATGTTCCAGTTTCTTTCTTAAATCCCCCTCCAGTACCTTGTAAGGTAAGACAATCAAAACACACAGTTACATAGAGAATAAAAGGTAGGCCAGTATTAATGAGCCTTGAGTATTCTCAGATCATCTTTCATTTTAGCTTCCATTCTGTTAATCTTGAAACACTTTTAGAAGGTTACTTTTTGCTTTACTCATCATTATTTTATTCTTTTAGTTTTCCTGTGCTCACAAAAGGGCAGTGCTGAATCAGGAGTGAAATAAACCCATAAGAAGAGTGTCAAAAAACACTAATTTGATACAAGGTTTTATGAATAGTGTGATAAAATAAAACTCTTAATGCCCAGGCAAACTGCTTCATGAATGTAGGTCATCGGCTCTGGGAAACCTAATTGCAAACCAGGAGCAGCACAGGAAATTGCACAGCAGGTTTTTCAATACACTATCATTGTCCTGGACTGAAAACCTCTCCAGAGTTACAAGAATAATTTGATCCAAGGCTTACTACCAGGTAAAACAATAACACTCCTGTGTCATATGAAACTGATAAATTCAAATGCACATCTCAAAAAGTTAAACCTAAAATGAAAATGATGTACTAACCGTGATTGTTAATCTTCCGGGAAATCTTCAGCATTCATTCACAAAAAATAGGTCTAAGCCAAATGCACTAGGACCATGCAGAAGTAAAGCCCATTGCAGCTTAGGGAGGGGACTGACATTGCTGCTGGCACCACCCAAGAGGCCGACGTACTGACATCACACACATGAACCAGCCAGTAACTGACACCAGTCCCCTCCCTTCCTCATCCTGTTTGCCAGAAGAAAGGAAACAAGTGGGAGAGAAAGTGACATTGGGCAACAGACTCCTAGCCCAAAAGGATGGGAAAAGGAAAATAAAATCTGACTACCAACTTAGCAGAACTAAGGGTTGGGCCTAAGGGTGGCACAAGGGTAGCGGGTATCGGAGTCAGAGCCTAATTCAGCCACCTGGACAGGAAGGTAGAAAAGAAAAAGGACAGTGGCCCTGGCATATAGCTCTGGCTGGTACACAGAGGGCTGCAGAACCTCTGTGTAGTTAATATGGTAGAACGCCATCTTAATTAAAACATGCTTGTACTTCCAGATGGACAAAGAATTCAGTAGGAGAAGAACACTAAAAACCCTGCAGAGGAGCAATGGCAGAATCTGATCACACCTGTCTTTTTGCCACTCAAAAAGGAGTGAAGAAGAGGAGATCATGTATGTGAAAATATGAACAAAAACATGAAAAATGTGAATTCCAACAGCTAAGTGTGGCATGAGTACCCAGAACAACGGGCTAAGGAGCACAGCACATAACATCCTACTGCATCTGCCTCTCCTTGCAATGCAGGAAAGGTTAAAAGCTGCATCTTGTCCCAAGTGCCTTGTGCTGTCACACAGCAGAAACTTAGAGGTACGGACAAGGTGGAGCCAATGCGGCAACCACATCAGTAAGGATATAACTTAACAGATATGTCTAGCAGGGATAGGAAGGAGTGTTTAGGGGAAAAGGAGGAGAAAAAAAGGCTCAATTTTTTTTTTTTTTTTGCTGGGAAGAGGGTATGGGGACCCATTTCCCAACTTTGTTTTTATGAAAATAAGAAGTTACCTGCCAGAAGGAAAAAAACAGCTTCCAAAAGGGAGTGGCAAGAAGGATGCCAATGTGCAGAGGCACAACAGGGTGAGCTGCCCGGAGGCCCGAGCTCTTACATGAGGGGGATGGTGGGTGGGCATGTAAATGAATGGTGAAGATATTCTGGAAAATCATCAATTACGCAGAGTCATTTTCATATCTTCCACATCTTCACCATTCATTCACACTAATGGATCACAGTACCAAACTTTCCCCCAAAAAGGGGAGGACTTGGCTCACCCTGAGGGAAGATATCCCTCAGCCTTCTGTGTGGGGGAGAACCACCTGAGAGCATGGACTCCTTATGGATCAGGCAGGACCGAAGACTAGTCAGGGGCAGATGGAGGCTCCCTTGGACTGAGAGAAACAAGGACAGAGTGCACAAAGGCTCAGGCAGCCGGTGCTTCAAAGGATGACTAACCCAAATTCATATAAAAAACAAAAAAGAAGCACTTGCGGGACCACTGGGAAATATCCCAAAATAATAAATGTATTTACTGAAAACAAAGGACACTCACTACCAGGGGCTGCTAGTCATCATCCTTTGTTTGCACAAAACAAATTTATTATTTTTTTGGCATTTCCCAGTGGTTCTGCAAGTTCTTCTTTGTTATTGTTGTTGTTGTTTTTTTTCCCCCTTGTAGTAAGAGCAGGAGGTCGGCCAGACAACTCACATCTGACCCTGCAGGAAAAAAAATCAGTCCCCAGAAAATGAGAGTTGAGCACATTATGCCAGGCCAGGGGTGCCAACCAGGAAAGGTGATGCAATGCCATCCGCTTAATGCAGACTGCTGTTCCCACCAACCTGGAAGCTACATCACTGGCATTTTACAATGCCCTTGACTAGTGCTTCTCCAGCACCAGGCCCTAGGCAGAAAGGCAAATGGCTTGCCTGGCTGTCTCTCAGTCAGGCATCGAAGCTAGGACCTGACTTAGCTTTAACCACAAGCACTTGTTGTAAACTGCCTGATGTTCTTGGTGTGCAGCAATGCAAATAAGGGTGCGCGATGTGGTAAAAACCCTCCTACACAAGGCATCTATCTCTGCAGAGTCAGCATTGGGAGGAAGATCACACACAGGGCATTTGTGGGGGGGTCTGCAGTACTAAAACCCGTGAGGTGGGATGAGGTTTAGCTGCTGCACTGGATGTCCACAGGGGCTGGAGAAGGAGAGAAAGAATGGAGCCAGACATTCCTGGATGCCTCCTCAAAGGCTGAGGCTAAGGAGGGATGACAAAAGAGTTATCGCTGAAATCCCCAAGGAATATCACAGACAGAGTAGCAAGACTGCGACCAACAAAAGACCCCATGTTCAGCTCCTTCAGCGTCTCTGTGAGGAACCACTGGTATGCAGAGTACTCAGCATCCATGGACATGTGAATGGAACAGTCCAATTCTTCAGAGGAGGAAGTACGACAGGACAAGCTGGACTCAGAATGGTGGTGCCAGGCCGGGGCCATGGGCTCGAACTGGGCTCAGTCAAAGGTGGTACTGATGGAAGGCACCAGCTGGTCCTCTGTACTGATGCCAGGTCATGGGCTCATGAGGACCTACAATATCTGATGGTTCAGGGAGAAGTGGCAGAGGATCAGAAGAGATGTAGAAGCCAGAGGCTCCAGGTTCTCTGCCAGGACTGCAAGAGTACTCATAGGATCTCTCCTGGGTGAAGGGACCTGGCAAACTCATCAGACACTGCTCTTGGGGGAGACCCACCCAGGGAGGACAGTGGAGCCATACACATTCCACAGGGCAGCCCCAGTCCTCACTAGTGATGTCAGCTGGTTCCAGGGAGAAACGAGCTACCAGGCCACCAGGAACCCTGGCCGGTACTGCCTCAAGCACCAGTTACTGGGTCAGCAGCAGTTCCAGTAGCAGGTATCTTCCTAGTGCCAGGGCTGGTGCTGCTCCCCAAGCAAAGCCCTATCCCAGATCCACAGTCTCGCTCAGAACCACCCCCTAATCAGGCTCCTCAAATGGCACCAGGACCAGACCCTGGCAGTGAATGGCACTGAGGCTGGAACTGGCACCACAGATGGCACCAGGCCAAGGTTGACAATGGGGGTGACACCATTACTGGTGCTTAGCTCAGAACCAGGCCCAGGGTCAGATCCATCATTGCCATCCGTGTCCCCAAGCCCAAGGTCAGCATCCTCCACCTCCTTTAGGCCACCAGGGTGCTTGGGGCAGGAGACGACTACCACCTCAAATTCTGGATTCAACCCCTCTTCTGGTATCGCATATGGCACCAGAAGGAGACCCAGTCTAATGCTTGGTGCTGCCCCACTCACCAGTAGC
This sequence comes from Neoceratodus forsteri, assembly GCA_016271365.2. Classification (NCBI taxonomy): domain Eukaryota; kingdom Metazoa; phylum Chordata; order Ceratodontiformes; family Ceratodontidae; genus Neoceratodus; species Neoceratodus forsteri. The sequence goes on from CM057450.1 coordinate 1,073,941,908, forward strand.
GGGGGCAGTACCAGGAGCTGGAGCAGCACCAGGCTATGACATCAAGGTGCCCACTAGTGTAGACTAAGCATATGGCTTCAGCCTTATGACTGGGAGCATCTGCTGCCCAGGACAGCAGACAGACTGGGGGGGTGCACAGCTGTCCCCTGAAGGAAGCCACCTGTCCACTTGAACCCCCCCCCCCACCGGACCTTCAACATTTCAGTGAGGTGAGTGAAAGGAGGATTCTGGTCTTCCTCAGTACCAGAGGTACTGGGAAGTGGCCTTGGGGAAATGCCCAAAGAACTTACCTTGGCATCTCTGGTGCAATGTCTGCCTCCTAAGGAGGGGGTGGACAACCCCACTTCAATGTGCGCTGATTTCCAGGGTGCTCTTGTCCATCGAGAAACCGGCATCACACCTATCCATATGATGGTCTGATCCAAGGCAGGCCTGAATCTTTGGATTCCAGTCTGAGACTGCAAGGTGGCACCTGCAGGGGCATTGACGCATGGAGACACAGCTTTTCCTCTTCTCCAGCCCCTTCAAACTCAGCATTTTGATGATCAAAATAACAAAATGAGAAGAAAATGGAATCTGATGCTGAAATGAGAGAAAAAACTGTACTAGAGAGAAAATGGTGCAGTAAAACAGTGCCAGAGGGCATTCAGCTTTGAAAAATGGTAGGTGGCATCAAACTGAGGAAATAAACACTGATGGCACAGTAGAAATTGACTCCAGTTGCTCCCACAGTGCACACTCAATGGCAGAAAAACAGAACTGAGGAAGGGAAGGGTCCAGCATCAGTTACTGGTTGGCTCACATGCATGACGTCACTATGTCAGCATCGTGGGGGACATTGGCACCAATATGAATCCCCTCTCTAAGCTGCAAGGGACTTTGCTGCCTTTTGGTCCTAGCACCTCTGGCTTAGACCCATTAGTGTGAATGAATGGTGAAGACTGATTTCTGGAAGATCTTTAAATAAATCAAAGTGATTTAAGTCTGTATAATTATAATAAGTTCTATGAAAAAGGCTAGAAACCATTTGTAATTAAATGGTAGAAAATACCAACTGAGAGCTAGGTTTCCCAAATGTGAACACTGTTATAACAAAAAGTGAGACTGTATGGGTATAATGTCATGTGATGAGGAGGGTTTAGGATCAGCTATTCAAAACATTTTAATGTGCAACGTGGTGGTTTGTACAAACTGCAAAACCCTTTCTTCCAGTGGAAAAATGACATACAAGAGTCTGAGGGGCATCCCTCGAACATAGAACTGTTGCAATTCCAGTCATTTCCCTAGAAATTCTGAGCAGGCATCTGTTTGTGCCTTTCATCATTATACTACCCATGATCCTGTTCACTTGGGTTTAATTTGTGATAAACATGTAAAGTGTTTTGTGATAACATTTTGTATGAAACTTGCTACACTAAAGTCAAATGATATTACATTGTTTTAAATATCTTTAATATACATGTCATTTCCAGTTCTTACAGTACCTGAAGTTCTGTGGGAGCCTCTGGGCTTCTTGTTAACTTTTTTAGCTCTGACACTTTCAAATTCAGCTCTTCTAATTTCTGTCCTTTAGTTTCGACTTCCGACTGCAAGACAAGATGCATATATAGGTCAAGTTAAATACAGGCATGAGGTTATCCCAGCACAATCCAAAAATGTTTATGATGCACAAGTCTTTAAAGAAACAATTATTTTGTGTTATCACAGGAGCACTGCTAAAGAGCTCCATGAAGACTGATTCCAGAACAAGACAAAGGGTTTTTCTACTAACAGGTTTACTGAAACAAACCATCTAGAAACCGTGCGGAGACATGCCACCAAAATTGTGCAGGGTGCACACCATGAAACGTGCGAGGCTAGGCTCAGCCAGCTAAATTTATTCTTCCTCGAGCAGAGGAGACATGATCAGTACAGTACAAACCAAGAATTTCTTTTGAGAAAACAGGACTGCACATATTAGAGGACACAACACACACCTGGGTGGGAGATAAATTCAAATTATACAAAAACAAGAAAATTTCCGGGACTGTGATGGCTCAGCGTGTACTTGTTACAGCAAAGTTATCCGAGTACCTCAGAGCCTCACATTTAACCATACAGATGACTGCACGGTTTTTCTTACCAAGAAAGTTTGATATTTTGCAATTAAAGTACAAGAGCAAAAGCTCAGTTTTATATAAAAACCTTATTTATTTATATTGTGTGTGGGGGGGGTAGAGACAACATTTTTGTCATGGCTAAAACATTTCATAGGCAAAGAACAAGTGTCAGAACATCTCCTTTATAGTGTGGGAACATCTCTTTTATAGTATCAGTTTTATTTTTTATGAGGAAACACACTACATATGAATGCACTGCATCATGAGTATGCAAATACCTAATTGAGTGGTATTGCATGACACACTACAGTGATACCAGACAATTGATTATTTGCAACCCATGATGCAGTGCTTTCACATGGGGAGTGTTTCCTCCCAAAAAAATAAATAAATGGGGAGTGTTTCCTCCCCCCCAAAAAAAATAAAATAAATAAATAAATAAATGAAACAATAAAACTGTACAACTGATACTATAAAATAGATGTCCCAACACATAAATGGGATGTTCCAACACTTGTTCTCTGCCTAATAGCCATCTACATGTGCTCATTTTGGTCCCCACAGTATTAATAAATAAGAGTCATTGTATAATAGCAATAATGCACGCCAAAGTGTGGGTTGGGCTGGGATAATCTCACTTCTTGGGTGTTAGATGCTCGTGGCCAGCCACCCCAGGCACGAGATTATCCCAGCACAATCTCAAGCATTTGCTTAAACAAATGTTAGGAAGTACTTTTTTCATGGATAGGGTGGTGGACCCTTGGAACAGCCTGCTACCAGAGGTAGTGGCAGCCAAGACGGTCAGTGAATTCAAACAGGCATGTAATAGACAATATAGTCACCTTAGCAAGACAAATTGATGGTGGGGGTAGAAAAATGGGACAGACTAGATGGACCACATGGTCTCCTTCTGCCAGCAAGTTCTTAAACATCATAAACCATAACATAGCCATTTAATACAATAAAGCAATATTGAGACATGATTGCCAGATACTGTACTAGTACATTGCTATGTGGTTAACTTCACTTCTTAGCAACTAGTGTAGGACAGCATACAGGAAAACAGAACTAGTTTTGTCAGAGAAAGAAACAAATGTATACTACAGTTTGATGTATTATGTAACTAAGAAACTACTGCATCTCCATGTACAGTACTTCCGTAATAAAGTTTAACACCACCTCAAGCCATTCCTTTAGAACACCTGTCTTCTTCCAACCGATTTTGTGCTGTAAACTTTACTGAGACTGCAAACACAGCTTCAGTTACGCAGCTGTGTTGAGGCTCAGAACATTACTCTTTGCAGTGTTTGCATTTGCTTGGGTATCAGGTCACTAACGGGATCTGCAGCACTTTGGACAGCTCAGTACTACAGTACTGTGATTATAACTTTCTGAAACCATATAATAATCCACTGGACATTAAAATCTCATTTCTAAGGCAGATCTGACCAGAAGGGGACCTTATACACTAAACTAGATTTGATTCAATACATTAGCATGAATATGTCAAACTTATAAAGCAAGAAGATGGGGAGCCTGGATTATTAAAAAATCAACAAAGGAAAACCTGCTCTACATCATATCACAAAGTAAACGAGTATTGTGCAACTTGTAAGTACCTATATAGTTATTATGTGTCTGGATAACACACAGAAGCTAATCCAGAGTGAAACGATGAAGGCTTGAGATTGCAGCAGAGTAAAAATGTAGGGTCAGAGTTTGCATGAAACAAGAACTTGTCAGCAAAGTGAGAGGTGAATAAGTGTCTGAAGACTTCATGGGGTGGCAAGACTTCAAGTGGCAGCTCAACAGTTGGTACATTCCACAAATGAGGAGTGGAGTAAGAAAATTATTTCTCACAGAAAATTCTCTATTTTATGGACTGCAGACTAGGGCAGGGAAGAGAGCTCAGAGACTGTACAAACTGCAGACTCTACATGAGAAAAGCCAACTTCCTGGGAGATAGTGCAAGGAGGCTTTATGAATGAGAGAAAACCATCTGGCCCGGTGGTGCTGAGGGCTGAGGTGCTGGATGCCACACCTCGCGCCATGCCAGCAACCCGCATTCGGGAATGAGCACGGGCTGCTGAGGGTTCGGCAGGAGAAGATGGATCAAGCATTCGATGGACGGCTCTCCATCTCCGGGGAAGGGGGTGATCAGCATCCGGTGCACACCTGACCCCTAGCGGAGGCTGGGGCTCAGCAGCATGGTGCTGCAAGAATATGGGGTGGGAGTGCAGCGGATGCTTGGTGGGGGAGTGTGCAGGAGCCCACCACAGGCATCACTGCATGCCATGCTCTCACAGGGGGAGTAAACCAAGAAAAGATTCTAGTGGCTGGTCATTGCCGCATGATGGCTATCCCTGGTGCTCCATTTCCAGAGGTAACGCACCCGAACTGGATCTGTATTGGCCGGTAAGTAGGGGGCTCCCTGCTGCCCCACCACAGGGGGTAAGCCGCGTGAGTTACAGGGGGTGAGGTCCTGAAGTGGAGTGGAGCAATGGGATGGCAGATGGATGAGGGGCCGACCAGGGCAAGGGGGGGGGAGTAAAAAAAGGAGTAGCAATAAATAAATAAATGAGAGAAAACCAATGTACCCATTTCTTGATTCTCAAGGAGATGCACCGGTGAGCTTCTCTAAATAAAATTGAGAATTTAAAGTATCTGGGCTGCACTGCAGGATTTTGTTTAGACTAGAATGTATACATTTATTTATTTGAAAACATGCAGGCTGTACTTTAAGAAAACTGTACCCTTCACGTGAAGATAATTTAAATCTTTCGAAATATACACAAAGACATAGAAACAGATTAGGGCCACTAGGTCCGTATACCCTACCCTACCTGTATCAGCGGCTGCTGACCCTACTTGGTCATCGGCTTTAGCTTCTCCTTCCCACCTCTAGGGTTCTCTTATGCCTATCCCATGCATGTTGGAATCCTGCCACTGTGCTTGCTACTACCACCTCCTGGAGCAGGCTATTCCATGCATCCATCACCCTTTCTGTGAAAAAGAACGTTCTCACTTTACCCTTATCCTGCCCCCCTCCAAGCTCATAGTGTGCCCTCTCCTACCTACTGTAGAAAAACTTTGAAGACACATGGCTTAACTGCATATGAACTAGAGCAGTTTATGATTTATTTTTTGCATGTGAAATCTGTGGAAGTTTTATGATTTGCATCGTGAAAATTAAACAGTATTATTCATCAGCAAGATCTTTTCTTTTACTTATATGTTGTTTGAAGCAACAGATCTACATTCTGGAATTTATTCTGCTTGTGTGTGTGCAGTTTTTGAAATTTTCCATAGTGTGTATACTTTGAGGGGAAAAAAAGGTAGAGTGGTGAAAAAACTTGCCAGAATGCAGAAATTCATGCAAGCCTGCTCAGCATTGCACAGCTGCAATATACACTATAAGCAACAAGTAAGCTTTGCAAAGCCACTAACATTTATCCTGCAACAATCTGTCACATCAAGTGCATTAACAACAATGACGGTTGCATTCTGTACCTGAAACGCTTCAAGCCTTGCCTCCATTCTCTGACTGTTGTTCAGGTTGTTGATGTTTTCACTTAATTCTGCAACTGAGCTGCTGGTCCAGCCATCTATCTCATCACCTATTTTAACTACATCTTCCCACAAGGCCAAGCTGACTCGGAGTCTTTCTATGTTGTCATCAACTCTTTCTGAAACCTGTTGCAAAAATAAATGAAAACTGTTTCATTTTTTGTCTTCTCAAATTCGTATTCCAAATTTCATTCTGCAAATGTTACTCCCTTCACTACTTACCTCTCATCTGCCCCAAATCAGGAAGGAAAGGTATTACTTATTTTATACCTCAGCAGCCCTGTGCACCCCACACAGAAGGAGCTTTCTCACATTACACATGGAGACTTTAAAGCAGACAGCTATGTTAGCCCTTTTTTGAACTCAAATTTTATTGAATTTCAATTCACAAAACAAATAAATCTTTATTATACAATAAATTGTCATTTTCATTTCATTCTGTTAACCTTTGATGTCTGTGTAGTTACAATTTAGAGTCCATTTGTATGTTCAGGCTGTATAATCCACAGCCTCTGGGTATGGACGGGACCTCATGGTGAATTCAGGCCTATTGGGCAAAAGTCCAACAATGATGTTGTATCTCTTTTTCATGGGTTCTTTTGGCTGTGAATTCAAGAACGTTCATGGCATGTAGGGGGCAGGGGTTGGAGAGAACTAGGGAACAGGATACACTAAAAACAAAACGTGACCCAATTGTGTTTTATACTTTATCATTTCATTGGGTAATTTGAACATTTTAGGTTGTAAAGAACCTCATAACAAAAACATTTTAACCTTTGTCACTGCATTTCAATCAATCAATCAAAATCTTTATTTATTCAGGCGAGCATCATTGAGCATAGCTCATTTACAAGATGGACCTGATTGGTCATAACAATATAAAGGTACAATTTTACACAAATACAAGATACAGATTGAATACAAAAAACAAAGACTTTATAAATGAACAGATGCAAGAATATTCACATATATACAAAGCAATGAGCCAATGAATCTGGGTTATAATAAAAAAGGAAAAAATAAACAGTACTGAAAGATTAAAGCGAGGGTGATGGGATTTTGGGGAAAAAGTCTGGTAAGAAATAGGTGGGTGAAAGCTAGAAAACAAATTAAGGTGGAAGTGCAAAAGGGGTAGGGGAAAAAGGGGGTATGATAGGACTAGGTCTTGTGGAAGCAGTTGCATGGCTCTGGAAAGAGACTAGTGTACAGCTTTTTGAAGGATGTTATTGGAATGAGGGTATTCAACTTCAAGGTCTTTGAAGAGAGTTCCAGATAAGTGCTAGAGAGTAGCTGATTGCAGCCCTCCCATACCGGGTACAGGTAATAGGTATCTTCAGCATGATGAGTCTATTGTTCCTTAAGGCATATGGCCTGGATATGACCTGAGTAAAACAATCTGAAATGTAGGATGGTAGTTTGTTTGTTAGAGCTTTGTAGATCCATAAAGCAGCATTTTTGTTCCTTCTATGATGTAGGGATGTCCAACCGACTGCATTATAGAGAGAGCAATGGTGGGTGCTGAAAGGAAGGCCTGTAATGAATCTAAGAGCTCTATGATACAAGGTATCCAATTTATTTAAGTGGGAAAGGGAGCAGTGACCATAGGAAGTCAGCATAATCAATGAGGGATAGGAATGATGCCAGGATTAATCTTTTGTTTAGAATCTCTGGTTAGATAATGTTTGATCCTGTAAAATAGGCCAAGTCTCTGTCTGAGTTTTTTCAGGAGCTCTTCAATGTGGCTAGTGTAGTCAAGTCTATTGTCAATCCAAACCCCAAGATATTTACATTTATCCACATATTCCAGACTTTCACCAAGGATGGTAGATAATTGGAGAAGGGTGTTTGGTGAGAGAGTGGAAGAGAAGCTCTTGGTGGAGAAGAACATAGCTTTCGTTTTCTTGGCATTTAATAGGAGTTTCTTTTCTAGTAATTTGTGCTGCAGCAGAGAACTCAGATTGTAAAGTTCACAGGCCTTTGTTGGTGTAGGATTACTGACATATAGGACAGTATCATCTGCAAAAGGTGAATATTAGATTTGGTGAGATTGAGTCAATGTTATTGATGTAAATGGCAAAGAGGATAGGACCCAAGATGGAACCTTGTGGTACACCTCTTAGAAGTGGTTTTGAGGTAGATAGGTCACCTTCATTTTTACCTGCTGTATTCTACCGAGAGGTAGCATCTGAACCATTGAAGAGAGATTGAGTCGAGGCTCATGGAATGCAGAGACGAGATTAGTAGTTCATGGTCCATAGTATCAAAGGCTTTGCTTAAATCCAGAAATACAGCACAGATATTATTCTTTTTGTCTAATTCAGTCTGCCAATCATTTGTAACTTTTGCTAAGGCAGAGATGGGGTGTGATGGATCTAAACCCAGATTGAGCTGGGTTAAGGAGGTTATTGGTGTCAAGGTAGGCACTTAATTGGATGTTCACTAATTTTTCAAGCATTTTGGACAATACTGGTAAGATGGATATGGGCCTATAGTTGTTGAGGTCCATGGGGTCACCTGCCTTAAGTAGGGGAAACACTTGAGCTGTCTTCCATATTGAAGGAATAGATCCAGTGGCTAGGGACAAATTGAAAAGGTGAGTTAGGGGCTGCTGAGGTGTGCAATGCAACTTTTAGAAAATAGGGGTCCAGAGAGTCTGCACCTGTGCTTTTAGTTGTATCCAAATGGAGTAGTAGGTCTTCTACTTGTTTTAATAGTATTGGCTTAAGGAAAATGTGGAAGCAGCCTTTTGACCCTCAGTAGACTGGAAGTTTAATTGTGACCGCATTAGATTTGCTGGAGAGAGTAAGCTAGACCGCTGTAGTGAAATGATTATTGAAGGCATTCAAGATTTCTTGCTTGTCAGTGATATCCACATTATTTAGGTGCACTTTGGGTGGTAAGACAGGGTAGAATCTTGTCCTAGGATCCCTTTATGGTCCCCAGAATCTGGAAGGTTATGGTAGGAGGCATCCAGTTCAGCTGTGTAGAAGGCAGCCTTGGCATTTCTCACTTTTTGTGCAGGAGTTTCTGGCTTTTCTGAATTGAAGCCAATCATTTGGATCCTTGGTCTTTCTTGCCCTTTCCAGAGCTTATCTCTAGCAAGCAGTGCAGATTTAAGGTCAGCAGAGAACCAGCGACAAGATTTGAGCTTGGTTCTGACACTGGAGAGAGGTGCATGTGTATTGAGGGCACTTATGATAATATCATTTAAGACCTGTAGAGCTGTCTCCATTGAAGCTGTGAGATAGAATTCTTGCCAGCGTATGGTATGACACAGATCATGGAGATATCCTATAATATTAAGGTTCTTTTTAGACCTTCTTGGGAGAAATTTAGCGGGGTTGGATGGCTTGATTGATGATCTTATACCAGCTATGGGACAGTGATCGCTTATATCACTGAATAGCACTCCAGCGTGAGAATACAGATGAGGCTTATTAACCAACATAATGTCCAGTAGTGTGCTGTTACTTTTGTTTTTTGGGTTAATCCTTGTCGGTTCTTTAATTAATTGAGTGAATCCATGAGTGTCACAAAAGGATACTAGGGGTGCGGATGCATTGGCTAGCCAATTTAAATTCAGGTCGCCTAAAATAATGGTGTCTTCTGGGCCTAATTTAATTATAGTTCCCAGGTGGGATAGGAGTTTAAAGCCTGCTGAGGGGGGCCTATAGCAGCCAATCAATTGAAAAGATGACATACTGGGAAGAGATATTTTAAGGGATAAGCATTCGAGTTCCTTCGGCTGTGATGTAATATTGAGGCAGGATGCAGAGATATTTGCTTTAACATAAATGCACCCTACCGCTCTGGATGGATGATCAGATCTGAAGAGCTGATAGTTAGAAGATTTATTTCTCTGTCATTTGTTGCAGATTTGAGCTATGTTTCGGAGATTACCAGAAAGTCAGGTAAGTGTGTGCAACCCAGGCCTGTATTAGTGAGAACTTTTTAGGAGGCTGCAGACGTTGATATGAAGAAAACTTAGGCCTTTCATGGAGGCTAAATCAGCTGGGAGATAGAGCTTTCTGGAGTCCAGGATTGATTTCAACAGTGCCAACACAGATCAGCAGAAAGAAAATTAATTTAATGAGGGCTTCAAGTGATAGAAGGAAGGAATAGCCAGAGGATTTCTCTTCTTGCTTGGGGTCCAGTATTTAGAGGATGTTGAGCCTGCTGTATGGTTAGATAAATTGTCATATAATACCAGCTTAATGGACAGGTATAGGGGCGCTCTGTACTGCCAAGAATGGAGCAGGGGGCATATGAAGTACAGAACTGGTTGTGAGCCTTTTTGTGGGATACCCCAAGGATTATAGTGCAGAAGCGGTAGTGTATACTTGAGGAATTGAAAGACATCCACTGGAGATAAAAGAGGGGGGCCAGCTTGAATAGCCGCCTTAATCACCAGAGCATAGGCTGCTTCGGTCTCCTCCTCAGGATATGAGGGAGGTGAGAGGCAGAGCAGCATTAAGAGGAACAGCAGCATGGTTGAAGGTAGCTAGGGTTAAAATACTAATGGTAGTGTGAGGGTGGAGCTCGGTATTGGCTAGGAGTTAGCTATGGGTGGAGATAGGAGATTCATGGGAAGTGTGTATAAAAGAAACACCCAGGAGGGGAGGGGTGGGCAAATTTTATGGCTTTCCCGTACCTTTCTGGCTGTCTCCTCCCGCCTCCTGGTTCCCTTTTTGGCTGAGTGGCGCCGCCGCCCGCTGGCGGCTCGGAGCCCCCACGGTCACTGGGTGCTCGAGGGCAGGGCCGGCTGGAAAGGAGGAGACAGAGGAAAGGGCAGTCAGAAAAAGCACTAGACTGCAGCAATCCAGAGATTCTGCAAATGGTGCTAAAAAAAGATTTGCACAACAAAGACTGGGGGGTGGGGTTCGGCCCCTATGCGTCTAGCCCAGCACAAGTCCCACCAAAGGACTGTAATCACAGAAACAGTATGCAGGAAAACATTTTACAATTTTACACAATAACAAAAGGCAAAACCAGCTCTTTTTGGGAGAATTTTACATTAAAAGAGCAATAATCCCGGCCAGTTTTGGAGGTGCAAGCAAAGCAAAAGTCAATGGGGAAGGCGCACCAATCGGAAGCAAGGCTCAGCTGGCGGTCGCCTTCCGATTGGATGCGGTTCTCCCGTACCTTTCTGGCTGTCTCTTCCGGCCTCCTGGTTCCCTTTTTTGGCTGAGTGGTCGCCGCCCGCCCGCTGGCGGCTCGGAGCCCCTACGGTCACTGGGTGCTCGAGGGCAGGGCCGGCTGGAAAGGAGGAGACAGAGGAAAGGGCAGTCAGAAAAAGCACTAGATTGCAGCAATCCAGAGATTCTGCAAATGGTGCTAAAAAAAGATTTGCACAACAAAGACTGGGGTCGCGTCTAGCCCAGCACAAGTCCCACCAAAGGACTGTAATCACAGAAACAGTATGCAGGAAAACATTTTACAATTTTACACAATAACAAAAGGCAAAACCAGCTCTTTTTGGGAGAATTTTACATTAAAAGAGCAGTAATCCCGCCAGTTTTGGAGGTGCAAGCAAAGCAAAGTCATGGAGGTAGGGCGCATCAATCGGAAGCAAGGCTCAGCTGGCAGTCGCCTTCCGATTGGATGCGGCTCTCCCGTACCTTTCTGGCTGTCTCTCCCGGCCTCCTGGTTCCCTTTTTCGGCTGAGTGGTCGCCGCCTGCCCGCTGGCAGCTCAGAGCCCCTACGGTCACTGGGTGCTCGAGGGCAGGGCCGGCTTTCTGGCTGTCTCTCCCGGCCTCCTGGTTCCCTTTTTCAGCTGAGTGGTCGCTGCCCGCCCGCTGGCGGCTCGGAGCCCCTACGGTCACTGGGTGCTCGAGGGCAGGGTCGGCTTTCTGGCTGTCTCTCCCGGCCTCCTGGTTCCCTTTTTCGGCTGAGTGGTCACCGCCCGCCCACTGGCGGCTCGGAGCCCCTACGGTCACTGGGTGCTCGAGGGCAGGGCCGGCTTTCTGGCTGTCTCTCCCGGTCTCCTGGTTCCCTTTTTCAGCTGAGTGGTCGCCGCCCGCCCGCTGGCGGCTCAGAGCCCCTACAGTCACTGGGTGCTCGAGGGCAGGGCCGGCTTTCTGGCTGTCTCTCCCGGCCTCCTGGTTCCCTTTTTCGGCTGAGTGGTCGCCGCCCGCCCGCTGGTGGCTCGGAGCCCCTACGGTCACTGGGTGCTCGAGGGCAGGGCCGGCTTTCTGGCTGTCTCTCCCGGCCTCCTGGTTCCCTTTTTAGGCTGAGTGGTCGCCGCCCACCTGCTGGCAGCTCAGAGCCCCTACGGTCACTGGGTGCTCGAGGGCAGGGCCGGCTGGAAAGGAGGAGACAGAGGAAAGGGCAGTCAGAAAAAGCACTAGATTGCAGCAATCCAGAGATTCTGCAAATGGTGCTAAAAAGATTTGCACAACAAAGACTGGGGGTCACGCCATGCTGCTCAGGCCCAGCACAAGTCCCACCCAAAGGACTGTAATCACAGAAACAGTATGCAGGAAAACATTTTACGATTTTACACAATAACAAAAGGCAAAAACAGCTCTTTTTGGGAGAATTTTACATTAAAAGAGCAGTAATCCCGGCCAGTTTTGGAGGTGCAAGCAAAGCAAAAGTCAATGGGGAAGGCATTTTTTGACATATATTTTACTTTCCCTTGTATTCTGTTACTTCTTTTGTACCCTTACATGAGTGTTACACCACTGTTCAAAAATCTCTCTAACCTAAGTCACCAGGTAGGACTAATAATATTATAACAGCAGTCTGGTCACCTTTGTTATTTTGAGGAGCAGATTTAGTAAATTTTCTCTAATCTATTCGTTGAATCTATGCATGCTTCTGTGACAGAGGATTTAGTTTCTACACTGTCCTTTCTGTTCAGGTTATCCATAGTAAAGTTACTCTCTGGGGCTGTTAATATTTAACTTGGGTCTTCACTTTCTACCATTGCAATTGTGATTAGGGCATTTAAGTGTGCCATATTTCTACAGATATGCTTTCTGCGCTTTTCTTAAATTGTGGACCACTTTTAAGGTTTTAAGGTTTCCTACATTTCACTCAACTATTTTTGTTTAGTGGGTGGTTGTTGATCCAACCAATGCTTTAATATCAACTTTTTGGCAATGGATGCTATCACTCAAAAGCATACCTTTTGCTAACAGCCACATGTTTCTGCATTAGGTTTCCTGCTACGTATTTATCAGGGAGAAACAAGCCTCCTTGCAGTACTCAGAAGTGGATTTATCGATGTCCTGATGTCCATCCAATATTCCTAAATCATAGGACACAGCCAGAAAAAATGACTGAGAGACATGCTACGATTGCTGCATCTGTAGCATTGAGACGTTGGGATTGTGTTTCACTTTGTGCAGTTTCTCTGGTGTGTAATACAGGTTGTGTAAGACCCTGAATTGCTGAATTTTCAGGTCAGTGACCGATGAGGACATTTTCATTAAGCTTCTTATTTTCTCCCATTTCCATAGGTTAGTATCCTGTCCTAGGGCTCTGGCCCACCAATTAGTCACCTCTTTTGGTTTACTGTGAATCCAGCTCACTAGTTCTGCATACCATCCTGCGATTCAGGGTCCCTGTGTCATTAATTGGAGCAGTTTCATTTCCCATTTTGATGATTCCTTTCTCCCTGGCCCCGTGATTCCCTTTGTGGACAAGATATGCTGGCTCTGCAGGGATTTGTAATGATCCATAGAGGGGAGTTGTAGAGCTGTTCGTAGATTACTGAAAAGGTTTAAGCTTGTTATTATTTAGTAGATGTTCCACTCTTGGCATGCCTCCAGTTTTCTATATTATAAAGTTAGTTTTCCGATTGCTAATGCAGATATGCTGATTATCCCAAATAGACTGTGTGCTGTTTAGTGTTAGTGAGTTTTTTGTTTTGCACAGCAGCTCTGCCAGTAGTTTATGTGATGTGGCTTTTGGAGTGTTTTTCAAAGAATCAGGGTCTGCTGTGTAGAGAAGTATAGCCAGCTGTAGTTCTCTTTCCTGACAAAGGTTTCTTTCAATTTTAACCACTCTAGGATGTATTTACTAGGATTCTTTTCTTCATATAGAATAGTTGTAGATCTGGAACGTTCACCCCACCATATTCAAGTATTCTGGCTAACTTCAGCAGAACACATCCAGGTCTTTTATGGCTCCAAATGAAGAAGTTTACCTTTGTCTGAAGTTCTTCAACTTGTTTTATTGTTAGTGATGTCTGAAGCCCTGTGAAGAGAAACATGGCCCTTGGTAACATATTCATCTTCACTGATAATATTCTGTGTCCCATTGACAATTGCAGGGTGTGCCATCTGTCCAACTCAGCTGTGAGGTTCTACAGCAGGTTTTTCCAGTTCATTATTGTTGTATCCTTTGGGGTGGCATATAACTTGAGGCCAAGATAAGAAATACAAGTCATGGTTCATTTCAATCCTGGATATACAGGTTACTCACCTGTAACAGGAGTTCTAGGAATGGTATATGTTGTTCATCCACACTCATTGGCAGTATCCTTGCCGCTTTAAATCTTGCCGGAAGGTCTTCAAGCTTGCTCCTCCCACCCACCCGGGTGGTATAACTCTCGGCTCCGCCCCATGACGCCAGATCTGGCCCGCTGGAAGCTCAGTTGTGCGTCAAGCCGGGAGGCCTGGGTGGGTCGGATGAACAACATACCATTCCTAGAACTCCTGTTACAGGTGAGAACCTGTATTTCTAGGGACATGGATATGTTGTTCATCCACACTCATTGGCAGACTCCTAGCAGTTCTCCGGAGGAGGGAGGCAAGACGCACACCCCCATATACTTACTTGGGAAAGAGAGACTGAGAACCGAGGCCCCAAACCAGCATCCCGGCGTGACTCAAGGTCGATGTGGTAGTGGGTAATGAAGGTGTTTGCTGACTTCCAGGTAGCAGCCCTGCAGATTTCCTGGATAGGGACGCCCTGGAAGCAGCCACCGCCAGCAGTATGGCGGGTAGAATGAGCTCTTATCCTCTGGGAGGCTCCATGCCCGCTAACTTATAGCAGAGATCTATGCAGGAGGTTACCCACCTGCTTATCGTCCGCTCTGCTGCAGGTCTGCCAGATGCGGCTTCAGCGTAGGTGACAAACAGCTGGCGAACCTCTCCCTGAATATCAGCCGTGCCCTTCTTATAATAAGCGAGCCCTTCTAGGATCCAGAGTATGGAGCCATATTCGCCTCCGAGGTGTGATTGGGGTAGAACACCGGCGGAGTCAACACCTGGTTAAGGTGAAACTCCGACACCACCTTCGGAAGGAATTTCGGGTGGGGGCGCAGGACAACCTTGTCCCTGTGGAAGACCAGGTAAGGAGACTCGATGGAAAGCGCCTGGAGCTCTCCCATCCTTCTGGCTGACGTGATAGCCACCAAGAAGGCGGTCTTCCACGACAGGTGAGAGAGAGCACACCTGTGCATAGGTTCGAATGGCTTGCCCATGAGCTTTGCCAGTACCAGCAGTAGATCCCACGGAGGTGGGGGTTCCCGCACTGGAGGGGAAATGTGATCAAGGCCTTTGAAAAAGCGCCAGACCACCTTCTCCTGCGCCACCGACTGCTTCCCGGCCCGCGCCCGGTAAGCAGAGATGGCTGCCAGGTGCACCCTTAGGGTCGTCGACCTAAGCCCTTGACTAGAAAGGGACCATAAATAGTCCAAGATGCTTGCCAAGGAACAGGAGGAAGGGTCCAAGCCCTTGTCCTGACACCAAATGGAAAACCTTTTCCATTTGAAGGCATAGCATTTTCTGGTCGACTTTACGGGACGCCTCAACTACATTGAGGACCTCGGCGGAGAGACCCAAAGCCTGGAACTCTAGCCGCTCAGGAACCAGGCCGTCAGGTGCAGGGATTGAAGGTCCGGATGGAACACCTTCCCCTGATTGACTGAGAGCAGGTCCGGGCGAGCTGGAAGCTGCCGCGGAGTCCTGGAGCTGAGACTGAGGAGATCTGGGTACCAGAACTGGCGAGGCCAGTCTGGGGCTATCAGAATCACCTGCGCCTTGTCCCTCCTCGCCTTGAGAAGCACCTTGTGGATCAAGGGAAATGGGGGAAAGGCGTAAAAGAGGCCCGGGGTCCATTGCCTCGAGAAGGCATCCCCCTGCAGCGAGCCCTGCTGAGGGGGGCGGGCATGGAACAGACTCAGCTTCGCGTTCTCCATGGAGGCAAACAGGTCCACCTGAGGTGTGCCCCAAAGGGAGAACAGATGCTGTACTACCTCCGCAGGAGAGACCACTCGTGGGATGCAGCCCCTATCCGGCTCAGGGCATCGGCCAGGGTGTTGGAGGCTCCTGCCACGGAATGGCTAGGAGATCCGCTCCAGGCTGCGCACGAGTGACCAAACGCGGAGAGCCTTGCATAGAAGCATGGAGCTGGCCCCGCCTGGCGGTTTAGATAGTACATGGTCGTGGTATTGTCCGTCTGACTCGGACCACTTGACCCCGGAGGAACGGAGCAAAGGCGGTGAGAGCTAGGCGGACCGCTCGGAGCTCCAGCAGGTTGATGTGGCATCGGGACTCCCGCGGGGACCAGAGGCCATGAGCCCGGTGTTCCTCCAGATGGGCACCCCAACCCATCAGAGAGGCATCGGTCGACAGAGAGACCGTCGGCTCGGGGCGGACGAACGGGATGCCCTCCTGCAAATGATCTGGAACGGTCCACCACTGGAGAGCATTCCACATCCCCTGTGTCACCGACACAAGCTGGTCCAAGGGATCGCAGCGTTGTGTCCACTGGCTGGCCAGTCCCCACTGAAGGGGACGCATGTTCCAGCGGGCCCAACGGACCACGCTGGTACAGGCCGCCATGAGACCCAGGAGGCGCAGGGAAGTCCCGGCAGGGCGCAATTGCCCAACCAGAAATGATCGGGCAAAGGAGGAAAGAACCTCGGCCCTGTCCGCCGGGAGCCGCGCTCTGGCTCGAAGAGAGTCGAGCTGCGCCCCGATGAATAAAATCACCTGCTTCGGCTCGAGTTCCGACTTGGCCTCGTTGATAAGGAGGCCCAGTTGAGAGCAGACCTGGAGGGCCAGATCTCTGGACCACTCCGCCTCCTTCCTGGAGGGAGCTGCTATCAGCCAGTCGTCCAGGTAAGGGTACACCCGACCCTCGGCGCCAAGAGAATGCTGTCACCACTGCCATGCATTTGGTGAAGACCCTGGGAGCTGGAGACAAGCCGAAGGGCATGGCTTGGAACTCGAAGAGGGATCCTTCCGCTCGGAAGCGAAGGAATCTCTGGTGAGACGGACGGATAGGGACGTGAAAAAACGCGTCCTGCAAGTCCAGAGAGCAGAACCACACGCCGCGTTCCAAGGATGGTATAATCTGAGCTAGAGTGACCATCCTGAAGGTTCGAGACCTTAGGAACTTGTTTAGGTCGTGTAGGTCGAGAATGGGGCGCCAGCCCCCCGTCCGTCTCGGAACCAGGAAGTACCTGGACACAAACCCTGGGTCTGAAGGAGGGTCCACCACCTCTCTTACCACCTCCTTCTGGAGGAGGAGAGTGATGTCGGCTCGACGAGCCGCCAGTGAGGCTGGGGATCCCGAAGCGCCCCGAGGGGCGACGGCTCTGAAGGGTGGTGCCTGCTCGAATTCCAGAGGCAGGCCTCTTCCCACCACCTCCAAGACCCACCTGTCCGGGTAACAGCGACCAAGCGGAACGGAAGGCGGAGCTGCCTCAAGGGGAACCAGGGGTAAGGTGACGGGGATGGGGGCGACACCCCTCAGCCCGTCACTGGGCAGGCTTGGAGGAGGGACCGGCCGAGGGACCTCCTGGGCCCTTTCCTCCCTGCCTCCTGTTAGAGGAAGCCGGCTGCTTGGGTTTGGGATGCCAAGGCCGAGCCTGCTGGCCCTGACGTTGCTGGGCGGGCGCGCCGGGGGCACAGAAGGATGAAAGGGCTTAGGCTGTGGTTTGCGGCCTTTGTCCTTCTGAGCGGAAGAGACCGAGTCCAAGGTGGCATTGACTTCTCGATCCTCTGCAGGTGACCTTCCACCCCAGGGGCTCAAGAGGTCAGTCCCCAAAAGGAACATCCGCCAACTTGTGCTGGGTATCCGAGTAAAGGTGGATATCCTCAGCCAAGCCCGTCCGACGATAGCCACTCAGGCCGCCACCGATCTGGCACATGAGTCCCCTACATCCAAAGCAGTCTGGAGCTGCTGTTTGGCCACTGCCCTGCCCTGGTCCCGCACCTGCTTAACCGTAGTCTGCAGATCGGCGGGAAGATGAGGGATGACCTCATCCAGGGAGCCCAACAGGGCATGAGAAAAATGTGCCATGAGGACGGCCGAACTGGCCTGACGAAGGCCGAGAGAGGACGCAGCGTAGACTTTTCGCCCGACATAGTCCAATTTCTTGGACTCCTTGTCAGGAGGTTTGTCCACATCCCTGGCGTTGCCGGCGCGCCGGAAAACGCTGTCGGTAACCAACCCCTCAGCAGAGGGGTGTTCCGAAAAACCGGACAAGGAACCGGTAGGGACCGGATACTCTCTGGCCATCCTGGCCAAGGCGCAGGGCAGGAAGCAGGGCGCTGCCAAAGTTCCAGTGCCGGACCCACTATGGCCTCGGCCACCGGAAAGGCCTCCGTCGGAGAATCCCTCGGTCCAGAATCTCCGTGAGGGGATACCTGGCTCTCTTGGAACGGGTTCGAGCTCCATCCCGTAGACTCGAGATGAGCCAAGCAGTCCTAGGAAGGACGACGGCTATCGTCCATTGGCTGACCTCCTGAAGACCCAAGTCCAGTCGCTTGAGAAGAAGGAGGAACCGCTCGACTCGGAAGAGTCCTCAAAGAGCTGCCTCTGGCCTGAGCCACCCTTCACCTGCCGAGGTCGGTCGGGAGTGAGGGTAACTGACAGCCGATGGGTAAACCCTTAGCCGACCGAGAATCCTTGGTCGGAGCCCCAATTGGTGGCTGTGGAGGCGGAGGTTCCACCGGAATCGTGGAGCAGCTGGTTTTGGCCGAACAACCGCCTGGTGTAGGCCTCGGACAAGTCGAGGGTTGTGTCGGCTGCCCGTGACAGTTATTTAATGGCCGGGAAGGCGCCGAGTCGGCTTATTCCCGGCCAGGAGGAGCTGTTGTAAACATAAGGTCCTCGCACTGGCCGACGAGACTTACGCCGGGGCCTCCCTCATCCGGAGGAGGACGAGGACGCAGGGCGACGCCGCTTATCGCTGCGTGCCGAGACCGAGACCGCCATGACGGTGGGAACGGCTGGACCGCCAAGAGGTCCGAGACCGAGACCGAGAGTCCGGAATTTCCGGTCGGTGCGGGAGGTGTCGGCCGAACCGCACTCCTTCGCTCGAAGGTCCATCCGAGGGCTCCGGAACCGAGGCACAGGCGAGCCCACGGATCTCAACTCCTCCCGGGGAACCGGGAGAGGGGAATCTCGCCGCTAAAGGCGACAGCCCGTCAATGGGTCGAAAAATCTCGACTTCATCAGTGGAGTCTCGCTCAACTGACCTGACGGGGACACCGTGAGGCCAGTGGCCGAAGCCGAGCGGTCGACCGAAGCCGACGGTCGACGGCCCGGGGAGAGGGACCTTTCCCGCTCCCAAGAGCGTCGACGGAGGGACTTACCCTTGTCCCTCTTTTTGGACCGAGAAAAAGGTCCAGCAGACGCAGGCCCTTCTCCTTTAGTGGAGAGGGACAGACAAAGCTCCTTAAAGGAAGCCGTGTAGGAAGAACCCAGAGAGAGCGGGATAAATGCCGCGGCCGAGGAAGATACGGCCCGCGCCGCCTCCTCTTCGAGGGCGACCATCCGCTCGAGCTGATCCGCCGAGCCCGCCGCCGCTGACACCGCCTAACTGGGCCTTTGGACTTCACCGGAGGGAAACGCTTCCGGGACGGCCCAGCTGGAATCGGGCAGCACGGGTCTTCGAGGACGAGGGCCGAAAGATGAGCACAGGTCGCAAGCCCGCGGGTCGGCTCAAGGCCTAAGCAGTAGACACACGTGGAGTGGATCCGCCCGAGACATCTTTCACCGCATGGGCATCTCCGAAACTGGAGTCGATTTGTCCATCGAGCCACGGGGATCAAGACTGAAGTCTTTTGCAAAATATTATTTTTAAATCCGCAAACGGAGAAATAGGAACCAGTCGCAAACGCAGAGCGTTAAGGAGGGAACCTGAGCTTCCAAGCGGTAAGGAAGATCTGGAGTCATGGGGCGGAGCCGAGAGTTATACCACCCGGGTGGGTGGGAGGAGCAAGCTTGAAGACCTTCCGGCAAGATTTAAAGCGGCAAGGATACTGCCAATGAGTGTGGATGAACAACATATCCATGTCCCTAGAACTACTATTTACACCTTGTAACAGTCTCCCCCAACCTGTAGCACTTCAGTTTTCCCTTTGTTCAATTTGTACCCTGACAATGTGGAGATCGTCTGAAGGAGACTCATTAAAGTATGTATGGATGTGCTAGGGTTCCTTAGTGATAACAGAATATCACTGGCATATGCCATTGCTTTGTATTGTGTATCAGCTGTTGGTATGTCCTCAATATTGGGATTTTTCTGAATGTGTAACAATAGTGGCTACAAGGCTAAATTGAACAAAGCAGGTGAGGGGGGGAAGACTTGTTGGGTGCTCCTTCTTAACAGGAAGGATACGGAAATCAGATCACTAGTGCAGACTGCTGCCCTGGAGTTTGTGTGTAGAAACTCCACAATTTTGCAAAAGACTGGCAGAAGGCCACACACCTCCAGGATTTGGAAGAGGTATAGCCATTCCACATGGTCAAATGTCTTTTCTGCATTGCAGCATCCCAGAGCCTGACAAATATGATCTGCCACACTATAACTTCTGACAAATCACTTTAGCAGAGATCCTCAAAGCAATAAAGGGCCTCACCCCATACAAGAGTACTGATGCTGACTCCATTGATCCAAAGGTTCTCCAGCTTGTGGTACATCTTATCTGCTCCCAAGTTACCATGCTGTTAAAATATCTCCCTTGCCTCTGGTGAGATAGCTACTGTCTAGAAATGTACTAGAGTTGTGCCCCTCCACAAAGGAAGGGCTTAACAGGATCTGAATTAATACAGACCCATTTCGATACTTTCTGCCCACTACAAGGTTATTGAATAGTGCATTCACTCACAGCTAAGAATCTCAATCTGCAGGATCTGCTCTGTCTCATGCAATCTAGCTTCTGCAAGGGCCATTTCACCATATCTCCACAGCTCAAAGTCAACAATGATCACCACATAGTTATGTATAATG
Organism: Neoceratodus forsteri; assembly: GCA_016271365.2. Classification (NCBI taxonomy): domain Eukaryota; kingdom Metazoa; phylum Chordata; order Ceratodontiformes; family Ceratodontidae; genus Neoceratodus; species Neoceratodus forsteri. The sequence continues at coordinate 1,073,962,774 of CM057450.1, forward strand.
GTTCCCTCACTGGGTCCATCTCTGTGGACCTCTCCAAGGCTTTCGACTCGGTGGATCATGCAGTACTTCTCAAGTTCAAGACCCTAGATCTCATCCAACCAGCCATCAAATTGCTTGAAAACTACCTAAGAAACTTTATCCAGCTAGTGTCTATGCAAGATATTAATTATCATTAATTAATTGTCTTAACTTGTAGGGCTCCTCAAGGCTCAATCCTTGGCCTTCCGCTGTTCTGTTTTTCTTAATGACCTCCCAAAGCACAGAGGGAGGCATCATCTACATTTATTTTGTCAAAAGCTTTTGACTTGATCAATCATTCTCTGCTTTTAACTTATCTGTCTTCTTATGGCTTTTCTTCTAATGTGACTAAATGTTTTTTTTTCTTATTTACATGGGAGAATTCAATCTGTTTCTTGGAATGGTCGTCTTTCTCCTCATTTTCTTGTTTTTAATGGAGTTTCACAGGGGTCTATTCTTGATCCTTTTTTTAACCTTTTCATAAACCCTTTATCTTCTGTTGTGGATTCCTGCTCTGTCAAACTTTGTGATTATGACATGGTGCTTTTCTATGCTCACAAATCTCCCTCTGGTTTGTCACAACTCTTCTGGGTGACTTTGACAAAGTGGTGAAATAATTCTCGGATAACCTGTTACTTTTAAACCATAAGATGACTCAAATAATGCTTTTTCGGTCCCAGCATTTATTGTCCATGGTAGAGTCTTCCTTTTCTAGCCACTTCAAAAATCATTCCATGGAACTCGTTAATGAATTTAAATATATTGTTGGCCTTATTTTTTATTCCTCCTGAACTTTCAGACCTCACACTGATAAAGCTGCATGCAAAATTTGTCCATGTCTGGGTTGCTTAAACCATGCCAGACACTGTTTGTCAAGTTCAGATCGTAAACACTTTATTGGTCAAGCATTTCTTCCCATTTTTGATTATGGCAACACTATTTATCACCATGCTCTTGATTCACATCTTCTTTCTCTAAATATTTTTTTATTTTCAGATGTTTTACTTTATTTAAAAAAAATCAAAATGGGATGAGCATCATTATTCTTTATTATATTAGTTGAACTATCCCCTTGTTTCATCACAATTTATATTGGTTATCTCTTATTCACAAAACAGCAAAAAAACAAACCCCTACTTATTTATCTGAAAGTTTAGTCATTCCTGTCCATAAATACAGTCTTGGGGACCTGCCACATCACAGATTTGTTCTCCTCAAATTCTCTTCTTGTTTTGGAAAAGAATGCTTTTCTTATGGTGCCTCTTCTTCATGGAACAGTGTTTCACCTCAGCTTAAAAAAAAATGTTTGTTGCCGTTTTATTCCTTGTATAACAAGATGCCCAAAATAGTTGATTTTATACCTTTTATTGGACCAACAGAGATTTACAGAGAATCCTGCTCTCTGGAATATATAAGTACTGCCAAGCACTTTGTAAAGACTTGTGGTGCTAAGGAAAGCCCAAAGGGCAGGCCTCTGAACTGGTAATGCTGTCCCAGCACTACAAAATGAAGGTACCTGTGCTGGCTGGGGGTACACCAGTATGTGCTGGTACACAACCTGCATATCCAGGGACCCAAGCCAATCTTGAGGTATCAGGAAGGGTAACAGAGAGCCCAGAGAAATCATTTTGAATTTGTTTTTCATCCATAATTTTGTTCAGATTTCTGAGGTCAAGAATGAGGTACCTGTCCCGATTTCTCTGGAACCAGGAAATAGTGGGAGTAGAACCCTATGTTTCATTCTGACTGGCACAGTTCCACTGCCCTGTTATCCAGAAGGCCTGCAATTTCCTGCACCACAAGCTCTGACATATGAGCTGATAAACGGGTCTGCCTTCTGGGCAGATAGTCTGAAGTGATTTCCGGAAAAGAAAGTATCCCTCTCGAATGATCCTCAGGACCCACATGTCTGTAAAAATAGACTCTGTATGACAGTAAAACTGGGTCAAGTGACCCCTTACTGGAAAGGAGATGTCTGACTTGGGCAGCTGAGGCAGAACTGTGGTCCGAGCTTCGGATAGCTTTTGGCAACTGTACCTTTGGCTGCGCCTTCTTCTGAGGTTGGGGAGGCTGACTTTTGTGCTCCCCTACCTTTGTCATGGAAGGACTGCTCATTTTGAAAATAACCACATCACTTGCTTTTCTGAGGGTTAAAGGGAGCTGGCCTAGAAGTCTTACGGGTCATTCTAGTTTCACTGGACATCCAGGGTGAAGCCAGAATTATGCAGTCAGGAATGCTACTTGATGCAAATGCCCATGGAAGCAGAGTGAGATGCAGTATCAAAGGCATTCACAGAGGCTTTAAGCTGGTGACTGTTGGGACTCAATACCTTGTTTGACAGTCAACAGACTATCTTGTTTGACCTCTGACTCTGGCAGAGAATCTGCCAGAAACCTTAGCTTGACCCAAAGGGTATATTCATACTTAGGAAAATGGCCTTGGTAGCTGGCAATCCCCATGCCCTGGGTAGCTGAAGCATAGGCCAACTTGCTCATGATGTCAATCTTGCAGGACTCCCAGTTAATGGGGTGCACAGTGACCACTTTAGGAACAATGCCCTTGTCATTTTCGGTTGAATAACATACACTGGTTTATCCTTAGGAGCAGCGTATTTCTTGCCAGCCTGCTTGGGGACAGCTGCCATGGAAGCAGGTTTGTGCCAGACCACATCAGACAGGGTCTTGAATGTGAGAGGAATAGGAGGAATTAAGCTGACTGTCATACTAGACACATTTACAAACTCCAACTGAAGGTCATACCCTGGTCAGTGACTGCTGGCTTGGAATTTAATGCTGAATGCATATTTCTCAGCAGAGACTGAAATGGGACATCCTTCTGAGACACAGACATAGGCACTGGGTCTTAGGTGTCTAGGTTATAGAAAAAGGCATCATCAACGCCAATAGAAATAATGAGGTTGGGGCCAGACATGACTCCCTCTCTACCCTCCTCAGTGGGGAATAAAAAGAGAGGGTGGGGTCACAGGTCCAGCAATCCAGCACATGGCTGTGGCAACACTGGAGATACCAGCACTGATGGACGAGAGACTGATGCTAGAGGCAGCACTGGAACTAGATCCAGCACTAGGAGATCCCTGGTACTGAGGATGGTGCCAGAACCAGTATCAAATATGGCATTGGGACAGGCCCAAAAAGCCCAAACCAGGTGTTTGACCTGGTACCAGAACTGGCACGGGTGACCCAGCTGGCACTGAAGTGACTGGCAGTAGCACGTGGCTGGCCCCATCCCTGCGTGGGGTTGGGGCAGCCAGTGGGACAGACATTGGTGGTGCTGCCTCCGGTGAGGAACCTAAGGCTATTGCCAGACATGAACATACTACCTGGCCTGACAGCACCACCTGCAGACCTGGTTCTGCTGACCCCGGAGGGCCAGGGACCAGCTCCACTAGAAGTACCACCCGGGCCAGCCACTGGATTCACTGCACAAGGACCACCCAGTGGTGGAACTGCCCAGAGTCCCAACTTACAGACAGAGGGATTCCAGGCCCAAGATACCAATCTCCCACAGACAGAGGCCCTTGGTGACATCAAAGGTGATGGCGAGGGCCTCCAACTCTGAGAAACTGAGTATCCCATGGCAGACCTTGCAGAAGGTGATCCTGAGCAGTGCTGTTTCTTCTCCTTCTTCTAAGGGGAAGAGGAAGAAGTTGAGACTATGCAGTGCCTGGACCCTGACACAAAGCATGTGCGGGATCAGGACCACTTCTTTTTGCGCCTACAGGAGGACTGTCTATCCTTACAGGCATTGGACTGTCCATAGTTACAACACTTCCCCAAAGGAGAATATGGACCAGACACAGCCCTGTTGCTATATCAGTCTGCCTCTTCAGGCTCCCTACCATTCTCTATGGCCTCGGCTATTGATGCTTGGTAGGACTGAGAAGAAACTAAACTAACACAAAAAAAACCTCTAGCTTTAAAATAAAACTGAGAAGAACTAAGCACTGCTGTCACACAGATGTGAAGTTCTGACTCCCAGTGGATGAACGATGAAACTCTGATGCGTACTTGACGGAGGGGGGAGGAATTGAGGCAGATGAGGGCTGACGCTGACGTAAACAGGTGGCCACATGGGCTGTCTTGTAGTGTCATGCATGTACACTGCCTACCCCGGAGCCAGCCCACTGAAAATTTCTGACTCCAGCTGGGTCCTAGTGCCTCTGACCAGACCCAGTAGTGGGAATCAGTGGTGAAGACTGATTCTTGGAAGATAATTTTTCACCTGCTGGTTTTCATGTCCAAATACTTTTTTTTAAAATGGCACATGATAATGCCTAATCAAAACAAACTCTGGTCAGAGCCAACACGGCTGCACAGCGCCATTGGTTGACCCTGATCCAGAGCCAGAGGGCATGGCACAGATTCCCAGTGTTGCAGTGGACATCTCTGCAAAAAATGCTACTTAATAAATTCTTTGTTTTTTTTTTTTATATTTTTACCCCAAACTTTCAACACAGACTTCTTATGACTCTACCTCGTAAACCCTGTAGGTGAAAATGTTTAACTCCATGCTGAAACACCATTCCACGACACAGGTGCAAAAACACCTTTTGGACAGGATGTGTAAAATGACAGCTGTACCATTCATGAGGTGGTGTGCAAAAATGGCTATGTTGAAAGTTCGGAGTCATAATATTGAAAATTACCAAAGTTATGCATGTGCGTAGAAAAATTTCAAAAAGCGCACATAACTTGGTCATTTTTAGGACTTTTAGGCCTTTTAGGGACCCCACCTCATGACACTGGTGGTGAAATTTTGTTATTCAGTCCCAAAAGGTGATTTCACGCAGTGACCGCAAAATCACCTTCCGAGCCCAATTAACAACATGATAGTTGCAGTGTTCTTGAAGTGGGGTCCCAAAAAGGCCATGTTGAAAATTTGGTGGAAAAAAAAATGACAGTTATGAACAAAAGTTCAAAACCATTGAAATACATTATATGGCACCTACCTTTATTCATCAGTTCATGGTTCAGCTTTGACAAGTGCAGAGGTGTCTTGTCCACAGAAGATGACAGCACAGGACCTCCACAGGTAAGTATAGTGAGGGTCGGGATGGGGAGGGGTCAGTGGAGACGACTAGGACAGTTTTTTTCCAGTTAAAAAGGCATTGAGGGACTTTTTTTTTCTAGAACATTTATTAAAGCTATTTCGGGACAATGGGGTGGGCTCCCAAGTGTCCTACACTGCTGGGGGGGGGGGATTTGCGATTGCTGACACAGGGATTGGGCCCCCAATGTCAGCACCTAATAGAAAAATGACAGGTTTGGGGATGGAGACATCCGACACCGGGGGTGGGCATCCTGGTGTCTGATTATAGAAATAATTATATTTAAACTATTTCAGGACACTGGGGGTGGGCTTCCCAGTGTCCCACACTGCTGGGGGGGCCAACACAGGGAGTGGGCCCCCCGATGCACATGGCACAGAAACGCGCCATGTCCAACATGGCCATCGTGCTCCGTGCATGCACACTAAGGCATGGTGGCCATCTTGGGCACGGCTATTGTTTATTTAAATGACTCTGTGCGCATGGACATACCTTAATGCAGAAGTATCACATTAAAGTAGTCCACGGGGGGGGGTGCGATCGTGCCATGGAGGGGAGCTCCATCCATGGAGGACAGGAAAGGAGGAGACACCACACACCACCAATGACTGGAGTGGTGTGTGGACAGCAGCCACATCATTGCAGGAGAAGACAGGAATGTATTCTGCTCACAGACCCTTCTCTCTCTCTCCTGCAGTGATGTGATCCCAAAACACCTGCAGGGCTCCGCCCATGCAGCTGTAAAAATCATGAAGCTGGTACTGTGCATGCCCAACCCACAATTTTATTTTGTGTATACCCTTTTTATCAACATACCAAAAGCACCACTTTTGAAACATTCTATAGCTAACCTAAAAGTGCCAGGTTTCAAACATCAGCAGTTTTTTATTTATTAGGAGGCAAAAAAAGTCTTAAAATGAATATGGGGGGGAGGGATATCACATACCTAGAACCAAAATATGACTTTTATAAGCAGGCTAAAAATTGTATTTAACATTAAAGTGGCTACTCAAACCTAACTGTAGTGGTGCTGTCTTGTCACAATAATCCTGCACTATATCAAACACTATATAATCTGGAAAATTAAGTTGTCTACTCTTTCTTACATTTCAGAAATTGGGTAAAGCACTTAACAATATCTAAAACTCATATAACAGATCACTTTAGACACACTTTATGAAAACTTGAGTTAACAATATATCCAACAGCCTATAAAAAGCATTATTTTTTCCACATCAACACTATGTTATATTTCCTCATTTGTAGTTGGGACACTCATTCCTTGAAATTACACACAACTCAAACAAGCACAGTACCACCTTTCAGTTTTCAATTTGTTATAAAAACCTTACAGCAAGCTGCTGTAACCTAAGCTGACAGAATACTGCAGCACGAATATGTTATGCTTCAGCACTGAGTCGAGGTGACACAATTTACTAACATTTCAATCACTGGCTAAAACTGGTAATGGAGTCCAGTTTCCATATTGGCTAGAAGAAACAAGTGTATATTCTACAAAGTATCCACAGAGAATGGGCACACATCCAGCTGTATAGTTCAGTAGGTACATGTGTGAAGGAACGGGGGGTGAGGAGTGAAGGGTATTTGTCTTATAAAATAAAAAAATTAATAAATAAATGTGTTTTACAGCCTTTCATAATATATTCGTAAGGCATGCCGGGTGGTGGTTTTAATTTTCAGTAAGTACCCCTATACCACGATGAATAGCATGTTTTTCATGTAAATGTGTGTGTCTGGGGGGCAGGGGAGAGACTACCTTTATGGCAACCTACCCTAATAATGACTTACTACTTGAAAAGCACAGATACCAAGTAACCCGGGTTCGAGAATGGACTCGGGATGCTGGAGGGTCGGCCGGGGGAAAAAGAGTGTCCTCTGGTCTGCTGTCTTTTTCCAGGGTGGGGGGGAGTGCCTGGTGTGAGATGAACCCCTAGTGGAGGCCGGGAGTCATGCAGCTACTGGCGCTCGCACGTAATGGAGGTGGGGCAGACGCTGGATGTCATTACACGTCCCCGCCTCCCAAAGGAAAAAAACAGGAAAAGGAAGGGTGAGTCCTCCCCAGGCTTCAATTAGCCACCATTGCCAATATTCCCAACTAGTTACTGGTTCTGTGGCACTGGAATTAGGGGAACCAGTGCCGGCGGCTCCACCCTCCAGGGGGTAAACCGGGGGTGACTGGGAGATGCAGGCAAATGACGGCTGGTGGGAGCCCAGGGGTCATGATCAGGGCAGAACCTGATGGAAGACCTGCCAGAAAAAAGGGGAATAAAAAAAAAAAAGAAAAGCACAGATACATACAATAGATTTTGCAGACAGAAAAAGACTCATGGTCCATCCATTTTGCACAGTAACTACCTAGGCCCTCACCGGTCTAACACTGGCTAGGTCTTTAGCAGATCAGTACTCCCACAGTTCCACCTGAACTAACCCTCCACTCCCATTGGCACCAACCTCTTCCTTGCCAAACTCAACATTCCCATAAATCTTTCCCACCTCCTTTTAAAGCTTGCCACTAAGTTAACAAAGATCAGCTCCACTGGCTTCTATATTTCCACCACCTTCTCCATAAAGAAGCATTTCCTCCTGTTCTTCCTAATGTTTCCCCCTGTCAGCTTATAGATATGGCCACTTGTGGTGAACCCAATAAAAACAATAAAACAAGCTAAAAGACAAAGAACTTTAGTGCGTAAGCACTGAGGCAAGGGTTGCCCCAAAGGTCATTGGCCAGGAAGCCAAGTTTCAAAGAAATACAAAATCACAAGCAAAGCATCTTGGGCTGTATATGTAAATCACCACAAAATATTATGCTGGTTTAACTTTAAGCAGAAATGCATGGTGCCAAAAGGCGTCTCACACAGTCTGCAAAGGGAGCCAACAGAAGACACAGACAAGTGTTTCGTCCTACCAACTTGTTTTTTGGTTTTATTGGGTTCACCACAACCCAACCCTGACAGACCAACTTAGGGTAGCTGGTTCATTCCACTGGGGAGTCATACAGATGGGGAACACTGAGGAGTTCTGGTAGGATGAAACAGGTTTCTGTGTCTTCTATTGGCACCCTCTGCAGACTGTGTGAGAGGTCTTTTGGCACCATGCATTTCTGCTTAAAGTTGGACCAGCATAAAACTTTGTGGTGATTTGCATTTTGGAGGTATGTGTGATTCTGTATTTCTAGAATTATGGACAGAACTTCAGATGTGGCCTCACCAATGACCAGTACAAGGGTAGGATCACTCCGTTCCATCTGTTTGAGAAGGCCCTATCTATGTACCCCATTATCCTGCTTGCACTTCCATACACCGTGTTACATTGGACTGAGGTCTTATTATACGGTATACCCCATAGATCGTTATGTAGTTATAACCCATTGATCCTTTTCTTTGGGGTCTGCTCCAGTCTCACACTCTCTATCCAACTTTTGATCCTTGGATTCCCCCTCTCTAAGTGCAAGACCTTGTACACTGTGGCACTGAATTTCAGTTGCAAATCTTGGACCAATTTTCCCATTTACTCCGGTTTCATTTCAATTCCCTCCTACCCTCCTCACTATCAACCCTGCCACTATCTTTGTGTCATTCAAAAAATAGATACATCTTCCCTGGTTTCCTTCTTCAGTGCCCCAAACAACACACTAAACAGAAAAGGGCCCAGGTCCAATCCCCATGGGACACCCATTGTAAACCACCAGACTTCAGAGTATGTATCCATTTAGTACCACCCACCCTTTGGTTCCTCCTCCACCCATCTAGTGACTTTCTCCCCAACACCTATTTCTTTACCAGCCTCTTGTGAGGCACATCTAGCTTTGCTAAAGTCCAGGTAAAGGGTGTCTTGCATTTGGACCTTATCCAGCACTTCCAACATAGTGCTGAAGAAATCCACAAGGCTAGTCTGAAAGAACCACCTCTTCACAAAGCCATGCTGCTTGCTGTCCTGCAGTCTATGGGACTCTAGGAAGTTGACCAGATGCTCCCTAATCATTGGAAATAAATTAAAATATTGGGTGTTCTATTTTTACTGGTAGCATGTACTAGTAATAGAAACTATGTTCAAGTAAAGATAAAAGTTCTTCAGACTTGCTGTGCGGGTTGTAACACTGTGTGTTTTTTACTGCTGCTCTTTTCCCAATCTCTCAGACCTACAACACTTTGATGATGTAATTTTAGTCCTCAGTCTCTAATTTTTTTTCTACACTGCATTTCATGAAACATTTTTATTTTTAAGAAAATGAATAAGATATATTTTTATAGTGGCAGAATTATTTTATGTATCAAGGTGTTATATTTACTTGTTTTTAGCACGCGGAAATCTGTACACAGACTAAAGTGACATCATGTTTCTCACAGAATGTTGTGGCTCTAAGAACTCAGAGCAGAGCCAGCACTGACAAAACACAAGTTAGTGTCACTATTCAAAACTTCTTTTTTAAAATTAAGAATAGTTTGTTAATCATACACTGTGCAGTGACAATAACACACAGCACGATTTATATTTCTAGAGATTTTTAAGTAAGCTGCCATTTTTCCAGTTTAATTTTTTTTCTTTATTTACCATTTCCCCATCCTAACAACTGGGGATTGCCATGGCTGTATCCTTCCTCCAGTCACGGGGGCAGCTGTCTTCACACACAGTGCCACGCTACCCCTTGGTTAGTTGTCTCCCAGCATGGCATGGCAGCTATAGCCAATCAGTTTTGTGATCAAACCCTTTTTTTCAGTGCTGTTTTTTCCTCCGATTTCATGACATATAGGGAAATCATATTGATTCTGAATGCCTCAAGAGCTGATTTACGATCCTTACATCGAGCCACTGATCCACGATGGTGTCCATGTCATTTTTCACTGGCATGGGATCACAACCCGGAATCCTTTTCAGCTCAGCAAACAAGTGCTTTCCCTTGTTGGTCAGGTCATCCAACTCTTCCTGACTGCCACTCATCTCATTCTTAACCGCTTCATGCTGGGAAAGCAAGACAAGGCAAGGTCAGAGGTCAGGCAAACTGCACAAGTCAAAGACTATATAATAAATATGACCAAATAATAAATATTACGTGACAATCAAAATTGCTCAAAACAAACGTATTTTGATTATTTTACAATTGCTATAAAAGTGTTGCTTTTTAAATAAAGAAAAACCCAAGTCCAATATTTATGCTATATTTGTTTTGTCTTAGTAATATAAATTTATTGAGCAACACTATACAAAATATATAGTAAATATGCATAGCAAAGGCACACTCATCAGATATGAAACAGCAGTGATAGTTAAGATCTTAAGATTGCGTGGACCATTTTTGGAAAATGTTAATGAAGGGGGACCCTCCCGTTTTACAGGAGTTTCAGAGGTGTATATCAAAACAGGACTGAGTGTGCTACTGAAATTCCAGTGGGGTACCTCAATATGGGGAATGTATGGTCAGGTTTCCTTTGTGAATAGTGGGCTCACAATATTCGCACTTCACAAATGGTACGTTATATGTAGCATTTCTGTTTACTGTATCTAGAATATGAATGTGTTTGTGTGTGTGTGTTTTTGTATTATACACCCAAACACAGACACAGGCATAGTGTGATAATATGCATTGCTACATCAAATACAGGTGCAACCTTTTTTTCTTACCCTCAACAATGTCCTCCCAATCTCTTCCTTATCCTTCAGGGTGGATTTAATTACTGATACACTGTCTGCACTTTCTATCACTTTGGTTATAGAAGATTTCAGATTCTGATATTCCCTCATAAGATCAACAAGAATGCAGCAATGTTCCTGGCTGTAAGAGACAGAGGTTTATAATAACATAATTTTTCATCACACAACATGAGATACTGAACTCTAGACATCTACTGGTATCGTTTGTCTCAATTAAGGACTGAAGTGGGTCTTTTTATGTATTCATGCTCTTTTCTGCCTCCACCTCCAGCCTTCTGTTGGACACCCCTCAGATCACCACCTGCCTGGGCAGCAAAGCCTTCTCCGCAGCCACCCCAAAACTGTGGAGCAGTTTGCCCATCATCCTTCGCTCACTGGACATTGCCACTTGTGCTTGCTCCTTAGGGTGACCCCCCCCCCACATCACTCCAGGCATTTCACAGAATTGTTGAGATTGTCTGAAACCCAATTCGCCCAACAAGATTGCACTCTTTTATTTCCTCCAATAACCACAATGCTGTCTTGTAAATTCTTCATTAGCTAGGCATTGCTCAACAAACATACTGTGTCTTGTACACTTCCATGCATACGATGTTTAGCTATGTACTGTTTGTTTTGCCCTATACCGCACACTATTGTATCTACTTTACTGTATTTCTTGGATTGTCGTACTTGGGTTCTGTTGTCAACTTCTGTTCAAATGGGATTCCTGTGATGTATTATGTACCTGTACCTTATCACTGTGCTATCTTCAAGGCCTGGGTCGTGACTGAAAATGGTCTACTGGAGCAGCGCACTTACCTGGTTAAAAAATACATAACTAAATAAATAAATAAAATAAACCCAGTCCCCTCTCCCTGTTCTTAGGATGGGCAACACTCCTATCTCTGACCCCACTGTGGTCACCTCATCTTTCAATTCCTTTTTCACCTCCTGTGCTCATTCACTCCTCTCTCCATTCTCATCCTTTCTCTCTTTCTCTCTCTTCTCCTCATCTATCTGTCCTACTGCCCCTCCTCCCTTTTTTCTTTTTCATCCATTATCCCTGATGATGCTCTTAAGGCCCTCTTGGCTCTAGATCCACACAACGGTGGAAGCCCTGATGGTGTTGACACCAGACTCCAATTTCTGTCTGCTCATGCCATTGCCCTCTTTATTACCTACCTTCTCAATCTCCTTTTCCTTATCCAGTGTCCCTAACTCTTGGAAGTTGGCTACTGTTATTCCCCTTCCTAAAGGGGGTGATCTCTCATCCCCTAGTAACTTCCATCCAATCTCTCTCCAACACACTCGGACTAAACGTCAGGAATACATTGCAAGCTTCCAGCTCTCCCCTTTTCTTGACAATCTCTTTCTTCTCTTCTTTCCAGTCTGGCTTTAGGAAGTCTCACTCCACTTCCTCCTTTCTTCTCTGGCTCACTGATACTATCCTCTCTGGCATGGATCAGTGCCTTGTCACCTCCGCCATTTTTGTTGACTTAGCCAAAGCTTTCAACACTATTGCCCATCTTATTCTACTGGACAAGCTTAAGGCATCTGAACTCTCAGCTTTCCCAGTTGAGTGGTTGGTTCTTGAGAGCAGGTCGCAAGCTGTCCACATTAAAGACCCCCCCCCCCACTCCCCATCAGTTCAGGTGTCTCCAAAGATCTGTCCTTAGCTCAGATCTTTCCTCTATTTTCCTAAATGACCTCCCCATTGCCTGCTCCAATGTATTCATATGTATGCAGATGATACAGTACTATTTTCCTGTGGCTCATCTGCCCCTGACCTCAAGAACCAGCTCCAAATGGACTTTAACAACATTCAACTCTTGTTCTGAAAAAAACAATTATCCCTCAATGCTAAAAAAAACAGTTCCTATGACTTTTAGCACCAGGCAGAGGCTTGCTAGCATCTCCCCACTACCCTCCTTTCGTACCATTTATGATGCAACTACTGAAGATGTCTTCTCCTTCAAGTACCTCAGTGTCTGGCTGGATCACCATCTTGATTTTTCTGTTCATATGAATGCTGTCCACAAGATGCTCCACCCCAAACTTGGAGTGCTACAAAGAAATAAGAGAAGCATTCTGCTTCCTGCACACAGAGAAATCCTCACTAATCCTCATGACTCTCCCCATTTTCAATTATGGAGATATTGTTTGCAGTGCTGCTACAAAGTACACTTCAGCAAGACTGGACCCCATATTTTACTCTTTCTATCACACTGCCCTTGACAAACCCCTGCGCGCTCACCACTGTACTCTGTACTCATTCCTCTCCCTTCCCTCTCTTGATGCCAGGTGCCTTACCCACTGTGCCTCCTTTATTTCCAAATATTGGTTTGGCTCTCTCCCCTCTTATCTTGCTTTTCTCCTCACTCCCTCCTTCTACCTCTCACTCCTTTTGCAACACTTACTCTCGCTCTCTTGCTCTCCCATCAATGAAATCTACTACTGACCAAGCTGCCTTCTCATTCTGCTTCCCTAAACTTTGTGGCTCTCTTTCCCCTTCCATTCACTCTGCTCCTTCCTTTCCTGCTCTGAAATCTCTCCTCCTTGATTTCTCCATTCATTTCTGCAGTTGCTTATGATACTGGAGAGGACTCCTTTTCACTTGCTTGCCACCCCACACTGACACCAACATTGCTCCACTCCCCTAATATCTGTCATTTTTCCTGTTACTTATTTTGTCGTGTTGCTTACTGTTTAATGTTCAAATATCTCAGAGTACATATTGATGATACACTCTCCTTTGTGCACTATATCGACCACATAGTCAAAACTGGTAATATTAAGCTAGGTATCCTCTATAGGCATAGGCAAGCCATGACTCACGAGGCTCTTAACCTAGTCACTTGAAGCTCTATACTGTCTATTATCGACTATGCACTAGTCATTTACAGTGCTGCCACTGACCCAGCCTTAAAAAGAGGTCATTTACTAGCCAACAAGGCCTGCCACCTGGTCCTTGACGCCAACCAGCTTACCCATACTTGAACCCTTTACTCCTCTACAGGTTGGCTCCAGCTCCACCTCAGGACAAAGTATCAGGCTTGCATTATGGGTAAAAAAGCCCTACTAGGTCTCACGCCTGACTCTACTGCCGCTTTGTTTCAGCGAAGCCCCTCCTCAAAGGTCACTAGAGGAACAACTAGGGAGTGCTCCATGTTCCATTTAAAAGAACATGCTTTGCTCAGCGGTCACTCTCCTACCATGGCCCCACTTGGTTTAATGAACTCCCCACTACCACACTGGAGCACACAAAAATTGGCCCCTTTAAAAGAGACCTACTAACCCTTTTGGCCCAAAATAACCAATGTGATAGCAACCACTAAACCCAGGCAGCTATCACCACCATAATCTATTCCTCCATCCCCCCTCCACTTCTCCTGTGCTCCTGCACCCTCCCTCATAAAGCCCCTGGACCGCTGTCCCCCTCTTCTACACCACCCCTCACCCCTTTTCTACCTATGATAAAGCTCCCTCAGGCTACTCCTTCCTAACTTCGACTTGATTCCTCGATGTCTTTTTGTGGACTCAAGAATACAGTGAACCGCATGTCAAATTGCACTTCTAGTACCTGCTACAATATAGTCAATGCAATAGCCTACTCGCCTGCTTGTACAGCCTGTCAGTATTTCTGTCTTACAGCAATGCTCATCAAACTACCTCTGTAATTTTGTCTCTTGTCCTATTGTCATGGAACCTCTGTAATTTTTTGTCTGTTTGTCTACCTGACATGGAACCTTTGTAAAAGAGCCTGTTGGCTCAAAGGTGTTAATCTGCAACTGAAATAAATAAATAAATAAATGTTCTTTTGCCCTTTTCACAATTTACTGTATGGCAATTGTATTCTTTAAGCGTTCTTGAAACTGTATGTTTTGTTATACTTATTTTCATATTATTGTATTATTTTTATATATTGTATCTGTTCTCTTCTCTTCCCCCTCACCCCAGGATGCACCTGGAAATGAGCTGATACAAACTCAGCAAGACTTTACTGGAAAAATGTTGGAAATAAATAAATAACATGTTTGCTTGTGGATGCACAAAGCAAACATATTGGCAGCATGCCAGCTCTGTAGGACTTTTGAAGGTATGACTGTGATGGGGACAATTCAGTTCAGTCCTGTGAAGGCTGGGCTGTGAGTAGCCTATTTATTTATTTGGTTTGTGGTAACCAGGTAAGTGCACTAGGCAACTAAATGCCTATTTTCAAGTATGACCGGGGAAGGTACAAGACAAGTAATCAACAATCTACAACACTGAACATGAAAGAAGCATACCAACTAAAGGTACAACAAAAAAGCAAGATACAATGAACAAGTAGTTTGATAGCAAACAACAACTATACAGGTATTTAATCAAAAGGGAGAGTTATCTGGCACCACAGGGGTAACCAGTGGGGTCCAGCAGGGCTCAGTGCTGGGGCCAGTGTTGTTCAGTGTCTTCATCAATGACACTGGGGATGGCATTAAGGCAAAAATGTGCCTATTTGCGGATGACACCAAGTTCTGTGGGATAGTGGACAGAGCTGAAAGAATACAGGACCTACAAGATGATCTGGAAAAGCTGGAAGGTGGTCCAGGATCTGGCAGCTTGGCTTCAATGCCAAGAAATGCAAAGTTATACATTTTGGTGCCAAGACTCCCAGGACAGAGTACTACCTGGGTGGAGTCCAAATATCTGCATCAGAGGAGGATAAGGACCTGGGAGTGATGATCACTAGTGACCTGAAGCACTCCATGCAGTGCAAGAAAGCAGCAGCAAAGGCAAACAAGATGCTGGGATGCATATCTAGGGGGATCAGCAGTAGGAGATAGGAGGTCATACTGTCCTTGTACAGGTCCCTGGTAAGGCCTCATCTAGAGTATTGGGTTAGGTACTGGTGCCCACACCTCAGAGGACATTAACGTGCTGGAGAAGGTCCAGAGGAGAGCTACAAAGATGACAGCGGGTCAGCAGAGTAAGACACATGAGGAGAGGTTGAGGGCACTGAACAGGTACTCCCTGGAAGACAGGAGAGAGAAAGGGGATATGATTGGTACCTTCAGGTACTTGAAACGGATAAATAAGGTGGATAAGGAGAATCTCTTTAAGCTGAGTGGCAACCATAACACAAGGGGACACAATCTTAAGCTGGTGGGTGGGAGGTTTAGGAAGGAGTTCAGGAAGCACTTCATCACAGAGAGGGTGGTGGACAAATGGAATGCGCTGCCGGAAGAGGTGATCTTGTTGAAGACAGTGGTCAGCTTTAAGAGAGGCTGGGATAGGCATAGGGGGAAGGTAAGGATCATGGGTAGGGAGGATGGGAGGTGTGGGAGGAGGGAGGGCAGGGACAGTAGCTCAAGCTGTGTACCTGCAATAGGAGCAGACTAGATAGACCAAATGGCCTTCTTCTGCTGGCTTCTTCATATGATCGTATGTTTATATGTTCGAAAAGTGGTGTTGCTAAGAAGATAAAAGCAAACTTGGACAGACTGGGCTGTCTGACCACAAAATGTGAGTGTCGAACAAAGGGTGGTAAGTAAGTAAAAATTTTATTTCTATAAGGCGCCCTTCCCAAGCTCAGGGCACCTTTACAAAATTCTGCATACAACATTAAAACCACAGTAACAAATAATGTCTTATTCATAACAGAAGTTACATCTCTGAAAAAGCTTGATTAAATAGGAAAGTCTTAAGAGTTGTTTTAAACCCCTCCATAGTCAGGCTATTTCGTATTTGGCAAGGTAGAGAATTCCACAGGGTAGGAGCCATGAAAGCAAACGTTCTTCCACCAGATGTTTTTAAGGTTACCCTGGGAATCTCTAGCAATCCCTCGCCAGAGGATTGGAGGGAGTGGGAGGGACAGTAAGAAGTCAGGAGTTCTTTCAAGTAGTGGGGTCCCAAACCGTGTAGGGCTTTACAGGTCATTAAAATGAGCTTGAAAGTGATCCGCCACTGTACAGGCAGCCAGTGCAACTCACGCAGCACAGGTGTTATATGGTTGGACCTCAGGCTTCCAGTCAACAACCTAGCTGCCGCATTTTGCACCAGCTGCAAGCGGTGAATATCCACTCCCGGCAGCCCTAGATAGAGGGCATTGCAGTAATCAAGATGACTGGCAACTAAGGTGTGGACCAGGGTAGGAAGATCCTGTGATGGAACCAAGTGTTTCACCCATGCTATATTCCTTAGATGGAAAAAGGATGATTCGACTACGGCTGACACCTGTGCCCTCAGGGTCAAGCCCTCATCAAATAGAACACCAAGGTTATGCACCTGACCAGAAGCCATAAGCGGGGTTCCCTCCAGAAATAAACCCGATGGTTCTCCCGTCCATGAGCTTGACATCCTCACCCCTAGTTCCACCACCAATACCTCTGTTTTTCCCAGGTTTAACTTCAGCCAATTGGCACTCATCCAGTTCTGTAACTCCAGGAGCCAGCTGTTAAACAATGCACTTGACTCAGACTCCTGTCTGGGCACAAAAGACATGTAGAGTTGAGACTCATCAGCGTAGCAATGAAAATTCAACCCATACCATCTTATAATGTCCCCCAATGGAAGCACGTACACCGCAAATAACATGGGGGACAACAATGAACCCTGTTGCACCCCGCAGTGCAGGCAGTGAGAGGTCGAGGAGTAAGTCCCTGATACTACTCTCTGAGTCCTACCCTGCAGGAAGGATTGAAACCAACTGTGGACCACCCCCTTTTGTCCACAGAGAAACCACAGGCATTCGAGCAGCACCCCATGATCTATGGTGTCAAATGCTGCTGAGCGATCAAGAAGAACCAAGATGGAATGGGTTCTTCGATCTTTTGCCATCAGGAGATCATTTGGTACCCGTACAAGAGCCGTCTCAGTGCTATGTCATTTCCTGAAGCCAGACTGAAGAGGGTCATAGATACTATGGCTGGTTAAATGACCTTCCAGCTGCAAAGCGACCACCTTCTCGATAACCTTCCCTGAAAAGGGAAGGTTTGAAACTGGTCTGTAGTTTTCTGGGCAGTCGGGATCAAGGGAGGGCTTTTTCAGAAGGGGCCATACTACTGCCTCCTTCAAGGGATCTGGAAAGATCCCTCTCTCCAATGATCCTACCACTATCCCAGTAAGGATTGGGGCAACAACCTCTACATACCCCACAAGTAGGTGAGTAGGGCCCAGATCCAAACTACAGTAGGCTGGACGCAAAGTCTGGATGATCCTCACTATATCCATGACTGCCGGTTGACTAAAGGTTAACCAAGTCAGTTGGGCATTTGTGCCCCTCGGTTGATCACTGCAAGACCCAATGGGGAGGCGCTGGCTGATCTCATCCCTGATAGCAGACACCTTATCAGCAAAGAACATTGCAAACTCCTCACACTGTAACTGTGACAAAGCTCGACCGGCTTGAAGACAGACTGGATTACACAGTCTGTCCACAGTCCGGAAGAGCTGGGCCAGTCTATTCTTCACTGTAGCAATTTCCCTGGACAGGAACTCTGCCTTCTTATAGGAAATTGCTAACTGATGGGTCTTATAATGATCTAACAGTCTAAGCCTGTCCTCCTCCAGGTGAGTTTTCCGCCAGTGTCTCTCCAATCTTCGGCCCTGTCTCTTCAACCCACGGATCTCCACGGTAAACCATGGAGCCCCTGGGTGTACAGTACAGTATGAACACGGAATGGAGCAATGGCATCCAGGGCCCTCACAACTGCCCTATTATAGGCCAGAACTAAGGGCCCTGTGTCAGTGCTATCCATTGGCAATTCTGAGAAGTCCAGCTCCGTCATTAGGCCTTCTGAGGCAACTCCTCCCAAAGGACGGAACTGTACTATCTGCTTAGGGGCAGGCCTCTTTCAGGGGGCCACGAAACTGAACCTCAGGGCATGATGGTCAGACCAACTGATGGGCTCCACCTCCACACCAGAGACTTCCATCCCTAGATGGAATATCAAGTCCAATGAGTGTCCCCCCCCTAGTGGGTTGCAGAGGTAACAACCCATGTCAGACCCAATGAATCCATCAATTGGAGGAGGTTTTGTCCAAAAAGTGTGAGTTCATCGTCAACCCAGGCATTGAAATCCCCCAGAATCAACCATTAGGGGGACTCCAATACCTTCTCAGCGATGAAGTCTGCAACCTCCCTCAGGAATTCCCTCCCATCACCTGGTGGACGATAAATGAGAAGTATCCTGAGGCCTGCACCAGCACCCATAATACACTCAAAGGAGTTGGTACATCCAACTGGCACCTTCCTGAGGTCCAGTTCCTGTCTAAAAAAGACTGCAACTCCCCCGCCCCTACGGTCCACTCTCAGGCGGTGAATCACCGAGAACCCGTCCGGAACCACAGACTCAAAAATGGAGCCCGCATTTTCATCAAGCCAGGTCTCAGTGATGCAAGCTAAGTCCACAGATGCAACAAGATCCATCACCAGCGCGGTCTTGCTTCTGATAGACCTAGTATTGCTTAACACCGCCCGAAAGGGACAGGACTCCAAGGATGACTCCACCTCCTGCCTGACCAAGTCAGTGCCCTTGGGTATGGATACAAGGCAAGATGGACCACGCTCCTGTATCCATTTTGCCCCAGGGCACCTCCTGGTTCTAACTGTCCCTATCCGCCCACTCCTTTCCCATCCCCCACAAGAGTTCCAGGATCTCCTATTCCCTGCACTCCTTCGTCTCAAAATGCCGAATACTCAGCATTTCCTATAAACTTCAGAAGGAAGTGCAGGACATTCAAATGGTCAGAGATCCTTCAGTCTTGAGGGGGAGTACCGCCTGACTGTGTTCCTACCAACCCAACGCATTCAGATTCTAAGGATAATACTAAATTATATAGAAATAAATAAATCACCCCACTCTCTACTTAATATTTTTACCCCCACACAATCAATACCATTCCACCCCCCCAACTTCAAACAAATTACAAATTACAACACAATATCTCCCACCCCCAAAGCACAATCCCAACTACAGTATAACAATAATAAATAACAAAATACGCAGATATTTAATTTAAAAATGTCTAACAAAGTCTACGTTTACCGTCCAATGTACTGAATTATTCAGGTCCAATATATAAATCCATTGGAGCTCTCACCTCCACTGGAAAGTAAACCAAATGATTGTTAAGGCTGGGACAATCTCTCACATTGCCCACAGCAATAACGGACAGAAAAGGTCAAGTAATAAGCACTCTCACTGCCCATACTCATACCAAAAGCCCCAAGTTAGAAAAATCTCACCGACCATTAGTCTGATACCAGTCCTTCTCTCCTGAAAGTCTCCCTTTAAGCCAAAGATAATCCTCTAATATCTTCGTTCAATCCTCAGTTGGTGATCTAAAAGTTCTTCAAAACATAGCTCTAATAGCTGAAGCTTCTAAAACCCAAGAAAATAGGATCCAGTCCCAAGATGCAATCCCTCTTCAGCCAGCCTAGGCCAAACTCACCCCAAAGCAGGTACTAAGCACAGACAAACCCCCCACAATTAAGCCACAGGAGCACACCTGACCCAGTCAGGCAGCCCCCGATAAGCTCAGGACGATCCGAGAAACAGCTGACCCTCCAGTCGGCACCACCCGGTCCTCCCAGTGGGAGACAGCTGTACCCCGCACTCATCTCAGGACAAGTCAGCCCAGCCTGCCCAATTCAACACTATCACCTTCTCAAATCCTTCTCGGCACTCAGCTTGAAGAAACAAGGCCAAGTTGTGAGTAAGTGAGGTACAGGCCATAGATAGTAGGAGATGAGCCTTCAGTGATGCTTTGAAGGAGGACAAGGTTGGATGAGTTTTGAACATTAGTTGGGAGTTCCACAACCTTGGGGCAGGTGAGGAGAAGGCCTGGTCACCCATTTTGGTTGATTGCTTAGGAACAACCAGGGAGGTGGTATCACTCAATCAAAGTGGGTATGTAAGGTGACCACTGTGACCACTATGTAATAGTGAGACGGGGTGGCCAGAGAGGCAGACCTGAGAAGTCTGAGTACAAAGCACCCTACAGCAAACATGTGTGTGACTTAGAAGGGGAGCCAGCCCACAGTGGAGTACAGGGAGCAATGAGGAGTGAGGTGGGGGAGGACAGGGGAAGACAGGGCAAAATGGTAGATGTTGTAAGCAACATCCCATTGATGAAGTGAGGTTTTGGAGGCATTTGTGAGGATAAGGGAGCTGTATTGAAGGCAGGGGAGAAAAATGCCTTGGGAGATAGCTCTGTGTGCTTCAGGGGTGATGAGGTTGTGAAGATGGTACGCCATGATGCCAAGCTTGGAATTTGTGGACTTGGTAATGGCGGAGATGTGAGAGAAGGGATCCAAGGCAGGGTCTAGTGTGACATCAAGGTACTTAAATTCACACGCTGTGAAGAAAGGAGTGGCATCAATACAAAGGTTAGACAGCAGACAGGGGCAGGATGCTCTATATGCTTTAGACCTGCTAGCTTGGGTTTTGGCAGCGTTGAGAGCCAGGTTGTTGACCGTAAGCCAGTTTTGTATGTAGGAAAAGTCAGTGTTAATTTGGGCATTAATGTTTAAAAGGTTTGTGGCACTAAAGTAAAAAGCAGTATCACTGGCATACATGATGATAGGGAATTTGGTGGAGACGGAGGAGAGGTTGTTTATGAAAATAGAGAAGAGGAGTGATCCTAGTATGGATCTTTGGGGTGATGCCATGAGTGACTGATAATACTATGGAGGAGGTGTTGCCATATTTGACAAATTGCTGCCTGTCTAGTAAGTAGTTAGAGAACCAGGCAAAGGCACATGGGGAGAGAAATGAAAATTACGCACCTACTGTAATTCTTGATCTTCCTGTGTATCGTCACCATTCATCACTGGTGGGTGATTGGCTGGAGGCAAGCATCCTGTGGAAGCTTTTTTTTTTCTAGTAGGGAGGAGCCAGCGCTGGCGGCGCTGCCCATGAGGCCGAAGTACTATGTGGCTCTCGCGGGTTGGCCAGACACAGCCGTCGATTCCTCCTCCACCTCAGTTCTACTCACCGGAGAGACAGAGGGGAAAAAGAGGATAGAGAAAAATGAGGGTAGAGCAACACTGCTTGAGGGACAGTAAAAGGGAAGGATATAAACTGAAAAAGGAATAGGCCAACCAGAGAACAGATGAGGAGGAAGATCTGTGAGGGAATGGATGGCCAGTAAGGGTAGGAAAGGGAAAGAGAAAAGAGAGAGAGAGAGAGAGAAAGAGAAAACAAGGGGAGAGGGAACGAGATGAGGGACCAGTGTCCACACAGGACACTCAGATCCTGTGATCAGCAGTGCCTCCAGAGAGGCACACAGCCCACCACAAGGGCAGTTTCTGAGGCAGAAACTTGGCTTCACTGAATCCTGTAGGGAAAGTAGGAGAAGATCCCTCCCTCCTGCCTCTAACCCCTGAGGGTGGAAACCATCCATCAGTGAGAATTCCCCCCTCCCCCCCGCTACCTTTTTCCAAGAAAGAACCCACAGGGTTCAGGGGCAGGAGTGTGCGGATCTGACCCATTAATGTCTCCCTACAAAAGGGGAAGGAGGCAGGAAGAGGAAGGGAAATAATATAGGATTGAGCTGAGGAGCTGAGGGGAATTCCTGTCAGCCCCATCCCCCCCATCCCTGGGGACCTGAAGAGCCAGCGCACCCTGATAGTGTGGGCCAACCCCGGAGAGCATACCCAGGACAAGGGGGGGCCCTCCAGAAGTCCCCCACTGGGCTAGTAGGAAAGCCCTACTCACCTTCCTCCCAAAGGGTTTTCCAGTCACCTTCTAGGATAAGGAAAGCTCTAAGTAACAAAGGGGAACCTAACTGGATCCCCGAGGAGGAGGGCAAGCAAGGAGGGGGCATCGCCCAGGGACTGAGGCCTTGTGATGGGAAGGTGGGTGGGATTCAGTGATGAATGGTGAAGATGCACAGGAAGATCAAGAATTACAGTAGGTACGTAATTTTCATATCTTCCCCGTGTCAATCTTCACCATTCATCACTGGTGGGTGAGTACCGAGCCCCCCCCCCCCCGAAGAGGGCCAAGTAATTCCCAGAGAGAGAACAGCATCCCTCAGCCCCCCATGAGGGAGACATGGGGGGGGGGACCTTCCACTGGCCAGTTAGGCCTGGGACTTGTTAGGGCGAGGCAGGGTCCCCGTGCCCTAGGGGAAGAAAGGCACCCCTGCAGTTCCCATCTTGCCCTGTGGGAGAAAAGATGGGTCCCTTGGAAGGAGGAGGCCATTACCCTATGCCAGGCCAAGGGTGACTACAGTGAAAGGCTAAACCACATCCTCTCCCTAATGCAGACCACTGTCCCAGCAAGTTGTGAAGCAACTTCATTGGTGTCGTAAGATGCCCTTGACTGGTGCCTTGCCAGCTCCAGCCCTATAGCAGAGAGGGCTATGGCATGCCAGGTAGCCTCCGAGTCAGGCAGCGATGCCAGTGCCTGGCCCTGCATCGCCCACAAATGCCTGTTGTAGGCAGCGTAGTGTGCCTGATATGAAGCAATGGAAAGTGTCATCCATGCAGAGGAGAACTCTCTGCCCCAGATGACTGAACTCCACAGAGTCAGAATCCGGGAGTCAGTTGTGGACTGGACATCTATGTCTGGTAGGAGTGTCCAGTCACATCAATCCCGTAGTGGGATGATGCAGAGAGCCTGGAGACCACTGCAGTGCACAATACCAACACTGGCAGTCCACAGGGGCTGGAACTGTGGCAGATGGAAGCTGCCAGGTGCTGTATGACGCCTCCTGGAAGAGGACTGGCCAGGAGGGGACTATCAAATGGTGTGCCCTGAACTCACCCAAGAAGGCTTTGTGTCATAAGCTTGGTATTGCGATGGGCCAAATAAGAAATATGCAGGTCCTTAACCAGCCTTGCCAGGAAGCGCTGATACTGGGCTTGATCAGCGTCAGAGGACAGGTGCTCAGATGGCTCCTCTTCCTCAGGGTAGGAAGACGAGGAGGCCGAGGAACCTGTGGAGTCAGATTCTGACTGTAGAGGGGGGAACTGGTTGAAACACCTGTTCATCCATGGCCCTAACATACTGGGGGAAGTCTGCAGCCTAGGATCTGAACTGTTCCCAGATCAAAGGCCCCGAAGGACCAACATGGCCTGGGAGAAGAGGAGTTGGAAGCAAAGGCACGGAGGAACTGGTCACCATACATGGCACACCTCTGCCAGGGCTAGAAGACCTATCAGATGATCCTGAAGAACAGGGAATCCATAGGTCTACAGAGACACCATCCTGTGGCATAAAGAAAAATGGTCAGGACTGAGCCCTGTAGGGGAAGCTTCCCTATGATGGGACTGGGGCCGCATGGATCCAGAAAGGCAGTCCCCAGCCCCACCTAATGAGGAGTCCCTTGAAGGGGATGAGGGAGAGAACTTGGGCTCAGTACTGTGGCTCCTCCCCAAGCCCAGGAAGGCCACAGAGCAGTGCCGCAGCCCCTCGCCCCATCCACTCAACCCCGCTGACTCAGAGGAAGACCTCTTCCTCAGACCCTGTGCTAAAGGACCCCCCAACTCCACAGACTCCCCAAGGAGAGTCACAGAGGAGGGGGATTTGGTCTTGGCCTTGAGAGGAGGGGGGTGGCACCGGGGATGGCAGCCGAGCTGCATCCGCCCGAGCCACCGACTCCCCCCCAGAGCTGCCATCAGCCTGGGGGTCAGTGCCAGCCGCAGTCACTGAAGCCACAGATGGGGGCACCTGGGGAGGGACAAGAGTGCTAGGCTGAAGAGAACCTTCTGACTCAGAGGAGTCAGGCCACGGGGGTCTCCCACTGATGGCACTGTGAGCAGCACCATGGACCAGCCCTGCACCCCTTGTGGCACTGCCCCGATTACCAGAACAGCAAACTGCTCTGGGATCTGGGGCAGTGCTGATGGGTGGCACTGAGGAACACCCTGCATTGGGCCGATCAGCCATCGGTCCCAACAATGGGGGAGTCTGCACCTCCGAAGAGGTAGCTACCAGGGCGTTGCTCCTGGCCCAGCCCAGAGTTGGGCCAGACCAGTCCTCTGGCACCAAGGTAGAGACCTCCTCCATGGCAAGGCTGGAAGAGGAGGAGGAGGCCTCTTCTTCACCGGACCATGTAGGCCCGGGAAGGGACCCAGAGGAAAGGCTGAGGGTCCTACAATTGGACCAACAAGAGCAATGTCGCCCCTGAAAGTTGGAGGGGCCCTGCCGATCTTCAACACATGGTGCTCCAGAACGTGGTGATCCATAGAGAAGCAGGCATCGCGGGTGTCCATGTCATGCTGGGGTCCAAGGCAGGAGAGGCAAACATCATGCCAGTCTGTAATGGAAATTTGCCAGCCGCAGGAACACCGATGCATAGGAGGCTGGACATTTTAGATGAACGTTTCTTGTCCCCCGAACCTGGCATGATGCAATGGTAACTAAAACCTTAAAACAGAAATGACTCAATGCCGCTTAGAAAAGGAAAGATCTTACCAGTAAACTTCAATAACAGCACTGAATGGATGGCAGAACCGAGGCAAAACTCAAGCGGTGTCAGGAAATGGCTCAGAGGCATCGAGAAAAGCAGCTCCAAGGAGCAACTCTAAGGCTTCAAGGGTGACTCCGGCAAACTAGGCCGCAATGGTATAACAGAAATTAACTTGCTGTAGGTGAGGTGCTGTCTTGATGGCGAGAGAAGCAGGACTGAGGTAGAGGAGGAGCCAACAGCTGTTTCTGGCCAACCCATGAGTGCCACGCAGTACACTGGCCTCATGGATGGCGCGGATAGCGTCAGCTCTTCCCTCCTAGAAAAAAAAAGCTCCCATGGGGTGCTGGCCTCCGGCCAATCACCCGCCAGTGACAAATGGTGAAGACTGACACAGGGAAAGATCAGTTACATAAGAACTTACTGTAACAGTAGATCTTCAAGGGGATCTTAGTCATCAAGTCACACCACAGGAACTTCACTGTCGGTGAAGCAGGAGCCACATGAAAGATTTTCCAGCAGTAGGACTGAGTCTGCCCATGCCAATGTCACATGCCAATATCACCAACCCTATTAAGGCATGAGCGGTCCTGCTCCCTCCGCAATTTTCCCCCCATAGACTAAGGGAGCATACCCATGCCATGGGGAAACTAGGGGAGAGAGAGAGAGAGAGAGAGAGGGGCCTAGGCCTGAATAAAAGGCTGCATACACCATATAGCCAGTCTGAGACCGGAACCCCAAAGAGGGGGATGGTGGGAGGGAAGGCCAACCTAATGACTGAGATCCCCTCGAAGATTTACTGCTACGGTAAATCCTTATGAACTGTTGTATCTTCTTCGGGGGTATCTTAGTCATCAGGTGACACCATAGGAATGGGTCCCAAGCAGTTACAAGTAACAGCAGAACAGCCTGGGTGGCAGGGATGTCAGAGCCTAAGACAAAAGACCCTGAAGAACAGCACAGCTGAAGCCTGCTCTGGCTCGAGAAGCAATGTTCACACTGTAATGCTTGGTAAAAGTATGGACAGTACTCCAGGTGGCAGCAGCACAAATGTCAGCAGCTGAGACCCCTTTGAAGTAAGCCACAGACGTAGCCATACTCCTTGTGGAATGAGCTTTGACTGCCTTGGCAACTCTTTGCCATACTTGTAACAGAACACAATACAATGTGCCAACCATTTGGACAAACATTGCTGGGGCAACAGAAACAAAAAGCTGCTTTGACTTGCTGCATTCCTTGGTTTGGAGTAGATAATACTTCAACATTCTGTGCACGTCTAGCATATGGAACAGTGCATCCCTTGGATTGGCACACTCAGGAAAATAAACTGGTAGGTAGATAGATTGGTTCAGGTTAAACTCAGACATCACCTTAGGGAGAAATGTAGGATTTGTGCACAAAGACACCCTGTCTTTGAGAAAAAAAAATCAAATAAGGCTCCTCACACCAGAGAGCCTGAAGCTCAGAAATCCTTTGAGCAGAAGTAATAGCAACCAAAAATAATGTTTTCCAAGGCAGAACGTGTTGCTCCCAAGTTGCAGCTGGCTCAGATAGAGACAGGGTCAGCTTCCCCGAAACACAATTTAAATCCCAAGCTAGGACAGGGGAATGTATTGGAGGTTTCAGATGCAGGATGCCCCTGAGAAAGGTATGGGACACATGCAATTGAGCCACAGTTCAACTGTTCACAGGCTCATGAAAGGCAGAGATGGCCAAAAGGTGCACCTTGACTTGAGGGAGGAGTGCTGGAGACCTGAATCCAACAGATATCAGGTAATCTGGACTCTGGCTCACCGGAGAGCTGAAAGGGTCCAGATGATGTTTGGCAGCCCAGATGGCAAACCTCTTTCACTTCATGGCATATATGGCTCTAGTGGAGGGCTTCTGGGCTGTCACAAGGACACTCACCACTCTCTGAGACACCCTAAACTGGGCGATGGCTATGTCCTCAGAAGCCAGGCATGAAAATGAAGGGAACTGAGACTGGGATGGACCAAGGTCTCCTGAACCAATCTATCTACCTACCAAGGTCTCCTGAGCCTGTGTCAACAGATTCCTGCACAGGGCAGAGGGACTGTTATAGTAATGGAAATCATAACTGCTGTGGCCAGAATGCTACAACCAGGATCATGCTGGCCCCCTCCATTTGCAGCTTGATTAACACCTTCTGAATTAGAGGAAAAGGAGAGAAGATGTAAAGTAACCTCCCACTCCAGGAGGGGGACAATGTGTTTCACCAGAAAACTCTTGGCCGTGCCCTGGATCTAGCAAGCAGAAACTAGGCCGTTTTACATTGAGTAGGGATGCAAAAAGGTCCAGCTCTGGATGATCCCATCTGGAGAACAGATCTTCTGTGATGGATGAGAGAAGTTCCCATTCATGCATGCCTGGACTGCATCCTGCTTAGGCTGTCCGCCAGGGTGTTTAGTATGCCTGGGATGTGGACTGCCGAGAGAACTAGACTGTGGTCTAGTGCCCAGTACCATACTCTCATGTCCTTCCTGCACAGGGGGTACAAGTGTGTTCCCCCTTGCTTGTTGATACAGTAGACAACACTGAGATTGTCGGACTGTATCAACAATTGAGCCGGAAAGAGATTATTCTGAAAAGCCTACATGGCATACAGGACCACTCACATCTCCAAGACACTGATATGCAGTGAGGTTTTGGTTGGGGACCACAATCCCTGAGTCTGACAGGGGCCCAAATGTGCTCCCCAGCCTGATCCGGAAGCATCCATGGTGAGGATCTGCTGGGGGAAGGAGATCTGGAACGGGAACCCCTGTATCAGGTTCCGGGGGACCATCTACCATTGAAGCAACTTGAGGACTGGAAAGGAGACCAGTATTAACTGATTCAAGTCATCCGTGTGTTGGTCCCATTGCACTCTGAGTGTCCACTGAAAGACTCACGTGCAGTCTGGCCAAGGTGATGGCCATGGCCATCAGACCCAGTAGCCTCAGGTACACCCTTGCAGGAACATAATGGCTCTGGGAAACTTCCTGAGCCTGGGCAATCAGGCACCCTGCCCTGTTGAGAGGCAGAAAGGCTTTGCCTTGTGCCGAGTCCAGGACCGCACCTATATACTGCAACCTCTGGGACAGAATCAGGATGGCCTTGGCAAGATAGATGGTGATGCCCAAGGAGACAAACAACTGGAGGATTTTCTCCAGCGTCCAGAGGACCTGTTCCTTGGATGGAGCCTTCAGAAGCCAGTCATCCAGGTAAGAGAAAACATGCAGTCCCTTCCTTCAGAGAGCTGCAGCTACCTCTGCTAAGCACTTGGTAAAGACCCACAGCACAGAGGATAAACCAAAGGGCAATACTTTGAATTGGTAGTGCTCACCCTGAAAAAGAAACCAGAGGAATCTCCTGTGCAGAGGAAACACTGAGATATGCATCCTGCATATCCAGGGAGCACAGCCAGTCACTCCTCTTGAGTAGGGGCATCAGGCCTGGCAGATAACCATGCAAAAAGTGTTTTTTACTAGATATAAAGATTGAGGTCCTTGAGATCTAGAATAGGCCTCAGATCTCCGGTTCTTTTGGGGACCAGGAAGAACCTGGAATAAATTCACCTGTTCCTTTAGCACCCAGGCACTGGCCCGATGGCCCTTTTCCACAGAAAGGACTATAACTCCTCCCAGAGAACTGCTAGATGGGCCAGGGGCAGGTGGAGAGTATGGGGGGGGGGTCTCTGGATGAATCTCTAGAAGTTTCAGAGTGTGACCCCTCTTTATAATCTGAAGGAGCCAGGCATCTGAAGCAATGGTTCTCCACTGATTGAGCCAGAGGGAGAACTGACCTCCGACCACCACCTCTAGGTCAGGGACTGGAAGAGGGGGTCTGGCAAGGAATCAAGCTGAGGTGGATCCAGCCTCGGGGGGCTGATCCATCACCCCTAGGACGCTTGCTGCAGTGCCAGAGGAGGAGGACGGGTTAAAGCAAGGTGGAGGAGGAATTTCTCTTACTCAGGGGATGGCAGCATGTTCCGGACTTGTGGGACACTTTGCGAAAGGAAGGGTACTGTCTGCTCCTAGGCTGCATATCATACAGCGAGTGGACAGACTTAATCGCCCTGCCAGATACCTGTAGGTCATTGATGATGTCCTGAACATCCAGCGTAAACAGTTTGGAGCCATTGAAAGGGACGTTAAGCACCTTTTGCCGGACGTCAGCCGCAAAACCTGAGACCCTCAGCCAGGCGTGCCTATGGAGGCAAACACCTGTGGCACCCGCTCTGACACCTGTATCCGAGATTTCGTATAAGGCCCTAAGGAGATGCTTGTTAATATTCTCAGCACTCTGCAAGAACTTGAGAACCTCCTGTTTCTGGGAACAGTCAGGGAGGACCTGGGCAGCTGCCTTGCTCTTCTTCCTGACAGTATTCTGGTATTTAAACATATGAGAGAGCTAATTAGTGATCCTCAGCCCCAAGGTGGAGGAGGCATAGACCCTCTTGTCCCAAAGGTCAATCCGCCTGGATTCCCTGTCGGGGGGGAGAGAGCTGAGGTGCTTAAGCATCTTAGACCTGTCATGAGCTGAATTAATGACCACTGAGTCAGTCTCTGGTTGGGCAGCATAGTATGGTAGACCCTGGGGGGCATGATACAGCTTATCTGCCCTGTGGAGCATGGCAGGAATCATGTCAGGTGTGTGCCAGGTGGCAGTTGTGGCATTCCTCAGAGCTGGAAGGATGGAAGAAATTACCTTAGGTGAAAATTCTAGGATTTCCAGGAAGTCCACCAACTTGCATCTGGTGGCATCCTCCTCCTCAGTATGGAAGCCCATGGCTGAAGACAGCTGCTTCATGACATTAATGAAAGTAGAGTCCTCTGAAGGAGACCTGGGAGTATGCTTGACAGAGTCCTCACTCACCAAGGAGGCAGTGGACCTGTCACAGGAGAGAAGGCCTTCCTCTTCCTCAGGCTGGATGAGGTCTGGAAGGTAATTCTCCTCAACGTTGACCTGCTCCAGCTCAAAGTTTGATGAACGGGGCACTTACAACAGCCCACAGGAAATTACCCTAGGAAGCTGAAGTGGCATCGATGACAATGGGGTTGTCAACAGCGCTGGGGACCCACATCTGTAGGCACCCAACTGGTGAACTAGGACTGTAGTAAACTTCATCAAAATATCATTGATGTCGACAACAGTAGACTGCTGCAGTGACGGAGGAGGGGCTGATGGTACAGGGTGCGACAACCCATCTGTTGGGGCCTGGGAACCCGACGAGCGCAGCATCCGTGGGCCTGGAGAAACACCAGGCCACATCTGAGGGTCTGTCTTCGATGAACCAGGCATTAATGAACTAGAGGCCGATGACCGTGGGCCGACGATGAACACCCTGAGAAGTGGGCAATGGCTCTGTAATTTCGGATCTGACAGGCACAGAGATCTGGACAGTGACAGGCGTCAATGCAGCTGCAACCAATAGAGTGCCCCTGGAGGAAGAAGAAGAGGCCACTAGGGAGTAGCAACACCGCTGGGGGAGTGGTCTTCTTCACAATCTTTTTTATGACTTTTCCTTGAGGACTTGTATCGGGCCTTTGAGGCCTGGGAGTTAAATGAAACCACCAGGGAGGGGGGACCCCAGAGGACCCCTTCCCAGAACTGGTTACCTGTTGTTCCATGAGGAATTTCTTGAGAGCCTTTTTGCATCACCTGAGGGTGGCTTGATTAAATTTTTGGCAGAACTCACAGTCAGAGGCATCATGATTAGGCCCAAGACAGCATACACAGAGAGTATGGTCATCTGAAGAGACAGTATTCTTTCTGCAGTGGCAGCGATGGAATACAGAGTGGAAGGAGTAACTCTTAACATAAACAAGGTAAAGGAATCTCTTATTTAAAATAGATTCTAAAATGTTAAGTGAAAGAAAAAACATAGGCTAACATTAAAATGTTAAGTGAAAGAAAAAACATACACTAAAATGGCATGAAACTGTTTAGGAGCTTCCATGGAGACCTATGCAAACAGACTCGATGGTGGGAAAGAACTGAAGAGGGAGTGGGGCCACTCATGCCTTCATAGGGTTGGTGATGTCGGCACGGGACATTGGCGTGGGTGGCCCCAGTGGTACTTCTGGAAAATCTCCCATGTGGATCCTGCTTCACTGATGGTGAATTTCCTGCAGTGTGACCTGATGACTGAGATTTCCCTGGAGAAGATATGCCAATATCAGTTAACTTTTGCATAAGAAGAGTATGATCAACTACATCAAATACTATGGATAAGTCTATGAAGACCACTCCAGTTAGTGACCCCACTGTCCAAGGCAGTTTTAATGCCATCAGTGACCTGGACAAGGGTTGTGGTGGTACTGTGTTCCTTACAAAAGCTATATTGATGGGGTGTAAGTAGGTGGTAAGTTTATTTGTAAATAGATGGAAAGTTGGGAGGCATGTCAAATGGAAAAGACAGCACCGTCCACCAACATAGCAGTTATGTGCATTTATTATGTCAAGATGTAAATAAAGGTGTGAAGCGCAGAGCTACTTACAATAGTATGCAGGTCTAGCTTGGTGGATGCCAACATGATGGCTGATCGGTTTCGAGCATGCGCGCTTCATCAGGTAGATGTTTGGAGGCAACCACCTTTTCAAGTATTTTACTGAGGCTAGGTAATAGGGCAATAGAGCAATACAGAGAAATTAGTTTAGGGTCGCCTTTTTTTGTTGGGGGGGGGACTGGTACTATTTTAGCAATCTTTCACTGGAAGGGAACAACCTCAGTGGTGACAGAGTTTAAAAATATGTGTAATGTGGAGGGTAAATGTGGAGGCACCTAACCATAGAATTTGAGGCTCAATCCCATCTTGGCCAGGGCTGGAGCCATGGGACAGGGAGTTGAGTAGTTTGAAGATCTCTCTTTGGAACACAATTTTCAGGAGGTATGGTGGGTGAGAGGTGGGAGGAGAGGACCAGTGTGGGCTGGAGACAGTAGCCTGAGCAACTTGGGTGTGGGAGTGGAGAGAGAGCAACACACCAGGCATTGAAAGAATGGGCTATGGTAGTAGGGGTGTTACAATGCACACTGTCAACAACCTTGTCCTTATTGATAAATTTAGAGGTGTCACACAGGTGCCCCTTCATTTGACCCAAAAAACTACATGAGTTGCCAGCCAAGGCCAGGAACTACTCGTTGAAGAAAGAGCTTTTTGCAGAGTGGGTATCCTTTTTGCATTTATTGCACAGCTGCCTGTGTAAGAGGCAATCTTGTGGATTGGAAAAGGCCTTAAAGGTTGCCCAGAATTTGTCCCTACATTTAAAAAGAGATAGAAGGTCAGAGTGCAGCCAATTGGTTGCCATTCCCTGGACACTTCTCTTGATGAGGGGAGTAAGCCTGTTTTGGAGGTTCGTTATAATGGACTGGAAGAGTTCTAGGACTATATTGACATCAGAGGTGGCTAATATGGGGGAACAGTCAATACTGGAAAGCTTGGTGTTAAGGGATGACTAGTTAAGGGTGCAGAAGTCTCTGACAGCCAGATTGGCTCAAGAGAGGATTCACTGCTAAGAGTGAAAAGAGATTTTGTGTGTGTCTTCCAAAGATTGTAATATCCTTGCCAAAAACACAGTGATGTAAGAGACAAACATAAAAGTCAGCACTGTAATTCCCAGCTGTTCATGCCATGTCAGAGGACTAGGGTCATTTGCAGTGATGGGAGGGAGGGGGCACTGTTTGGACACAAAAGAATGGTGCCACAGCAGGAAGGTGTGAAAGGCTTATGGTAGGGTCCACTCCATGTGCCAATCTGCGGGCCTCTGCATGGGCATATCTTGCACTGTGGATGGCCATGTAAAATGTCCATCCCCTTTGGTGGCCCTGACCTGACCGTCTATGTAGATTTCCGGATCAGGGTCATCCTCCATGGAGAGCATACATTCATCTGGGGGTGCAAGGAGTCTTCCACATATCTGAAAAAGAGCTACCCTGCATTAGGGGCCTCCATACATTTCTGTGCAGGAGGTTCACAGATCGATCTCTAAGTAGCCAGAAAATGTGGTTTAGTAGCCAGTAATAATGCATGGCTCATCTTAACAAAGTTATCAACTAATGAAATATGCACACTGAATTAATTTCTACAAATGAACCTTCATGGATGCTTATTTATTACCACTTGCATGGTTAACCTTCTTGATTATTCTTGCATAGTCTAGGATGATATTGCATAAGCCTCCCCTTCCACTCCGTACTTTTATAAGACTTTTTAAGTATTGACTGGTTCATTTTAACAATCTGTATGAACATGATCAGTTCATTGGTTGCAATAAAAACAGGTTACCCGCTTGTAACAGTAGTTCTAGGAGTGGTATATGTTGTTCATCCACACTGTTTGGCATGTCCTTTCCCTTTAAGAATCTTGCCGGAAGGTCTTTAAGCTGTCTCCTCCCACCCACCCAGGTGTTATAACCCTCGGCTCCGCCCCATGATGCCAGATCTTGCGCGCTGGAAGTTAAGGTTGTGCGTCGAAGCCGGGAAGGTCGGGTGGGTTCGTGTGGATGAATAACATATACCACTCCTAGAACTACTGTTACAGGTGAGTAACCTGTTTTTCTTGGATTGTGGATCTGTTGTTCTATCCACTCTGTTTGGCAGACTCCAAGCAGTTCTCTGGGAGGAGGGAGGCAAGGTGCACACCTCCTCTATACTTACTTGAGGAACAGAGACTGCAGAACTGAGGCCCCAAAAGCAGCATCCCGGTATGACTCAAGGTCGATGTGGTAATGGGTAATGATGGGGTTTGCTGTCTTCCAGGTAGCAGCCCTGCAGATTTCCTGGACAAGGATGTCCCTGGAAGCAGCCACCGATGCAGCAGTATGGCAGGTGGAGTGAGCTCTTTTCCTTATGGGAGACTCCCTTGCCCGCCAACCGGTAGCACACATCAATGCAGGATATAATCCATCTGCCAATTGTCCGCTTTGCTGCAGGTCTGCCAGGTGAGGCTTCAGTGTAGGTGACAAACAACTAGCGAACCTCACCCTGAACTTCTGCCATCTGCTCCTTATAATAAGAGAGCGCTCATCTCAGGTCCAGAGTATGGAGCCTGCACTCGGCATCTGAGGTGTAGTTCAGATAGAACACAGGCAGAGTTAACACCTGGTTAAGGTGAAACTCCAACACTACCTTTGGGAGGAACTTCGGGTGGGGGTGCAGGACAACCTTGTCCCTGTGGAAGACCAAGTAAGGAGACTCCACTAATAGTGCCTGGCGCTCCCAAGTCCTTCTGGCTGATACGATAGCCACCAGAAAGGCGGTCTTCCATGACAGACGTGACATCTCACATCTGCACATTGGTTCCAATGACGTGTCCATGAGCTTTGCCAGTACCAGCAGTAGATCCCATGGAGGTGGAGGTTCATGCACCAGAGTGGATATGTGGGCAAGGCCTTTAAAGAAACACCAGACCACCTTCTCCTGTGCCACCATCTGTTGACTGGTCCGCACCCGGTAAGCAGAGATGGTTGCCAGGTGCACCTTAAGGGTCATGGACCAAAGACCTCATTTGGACAAGGACCAAAGGTAGTCGAGGATACTAGCCACTGGACAGGACAAAGGGTCCAAGCTCTTGCCCTGACACCAAACGGAAAACTTTTTCCACTTGAAGGCATAGCACCTCCTGATCAACTCCTTTCTGGATGCTTCCACTACTGTGAGTACATCCTCAGAGAGACCCAAAGCCTGGAACTCAAGCCGCTCAGAAACCAGACTGTCAGGTGCAGGAATTGAAGGTCCAGATGGAATACCTTCCCCTGATTGACTGATAACAAGTCTGGGCATACTGGAAGACGCCTCAGAGGCCTGGAGCAAAGGAGATCTGGAAACCAGAACTGGTGGGGCCAGTCTGGGGCTACCAGGATCACCTGTGCCTTGTCCCTCCTGACCTTGAGGATCACCTTGTGAACCAAGGGAAGTGGAGAGAAGGCATAGAAGAGGTCTGGGGTCCTCAGCCTCAAGAAGGCATCCCCCTGCAGCGAGCCCTGCTGATGAGGGGGGTGGGCATGAAACAGCCTCAGCTTCGTGTTCTCCCTGGAGGTGAACAGATCCACCTGAGGTTTGCCCCAGTGGGAGACCAGGCTGTGTACTACCTCTGGATGAAGAGACCACTCATGGAACGTCTCGCTCACACGGTTGAGAGTGTCCGCCAGTTGGTTTGAGGCTCCTGCCACATGGATGGCTAGGAGATCTGCCTCCAGTCCGTTTATGAGGGTCCAGATGTGGCACGCTTCCCTGCACAGCAGCCGGGAGTGGATGCCACCCTGTTTGTTGAGATAGTACATGGTTGTGGTATTGTCCATCTGAACTTGCACCACTTAACCCCGAAGGAGTGGAGTGAATGCTGACAGTGCCAGTCTGACTGCTCTGAGCTCCAGCAGGTTGATATGATGTCGGGATTCCTCAGGGGTCCAGAATCCGTGGGCTCTGTGATTCCCCATGTGGGCACCCCAGCCTGTAAGAGAGTTATTGGTCATGAGAATGACCGTCGGCTCAGGACGGACAAACGGGATCCTTTCCTGCAGGTGTTCTAGGACAGTCCACCATTGAAGAGCATCCCACATCTTCTGGGTCACAGTGACCAGCTGGTCAAAGTGACCATGACACTGAGTCCACTGGCTGGCCAGCTCCCACTGAGGGGGGCACATATGCCACCGGGTTCATCGGACCATAGTGGTGCAGGCCGCCATGTACCCCAGAAGGTGCAGAATGTCCTGGGCAGGGCACAAGTGCCCAACCAGAAATGACTGGGCAAAGGAGGAGAGAACCTCCACCCTGTTCATCGGGAGCCAGGCTCTGGCTCGGCAAGAGTCGAGCTCTGCCCCGATGAAGCATACCACCTGCAAAGGTACGAGTTCTGACTTGGTCTCGTTGACCAGAAGACCAAGTGTGGTGCAGGTCTGGAGGGCCACATCCCTGGACCTCTCCACCTTCTCTTTGGAGGAACCCGCTAAGAGCCAGTCGTCGAGATGGGGGTAGACTCTGACCCCTCGATGCCGAAGATGGGCTGCCACCACTGCAATGCATTTGGTGAAGACCTGTGGGGCCGATGACAGGCCGAACAGCATGGCTCAGAACTCGAAAAGGGCTCCTTCTGCTCGGAAGTGAAGAAACCTCTGGTGAGAAAGAAGGATTGGGACATGAAAGAATGCATCCTGGAGATCCAGAGAGCAAAACCACATGTCCTGCTTGAGAGATGGTATGATCTGGGACAGAGTTACCATCCTGAATGTGCATGACCTGAGGAATTGGTTCAGATCATGTAGATCTAGAATGGGGTGCCAGCCCCCTGTCCACTTCTGGACCAGGAAGTACCTGGAAACAAACCCTGGGTTGACAGGGGGTCCGTGACTCTGGCCACCACCTCCTTGCCGAGGAGTTGGGCAATGTTGACTTGAAGAGCTGACCGAGTGTGTATGGACACCATTTCCTCAAGTTGGGTGTGGGCATGGCTTGGAGGGTACTGCTTGAATTCCAGAGGCAGACCCTGGCCGACCACTTCCAGAACCCAGCTGTCCATGGTAACAGTGGATCATGCAGAAATAAAGTGGTGAAGAAGGCCCCCACAGGAGGACCCAGAGTTTGCGTGACAGGCATGGGGGTGGCCACCCCCATCCCGTTGCTGAGCAGGCTTTGAAGAAGAGGATCCAGATTGGGGACCACTTGAGCCCCATCCTCTAGGTTTATAGGTCGCCGGGGGCCAGGACTTGGGCCGAAGGCAGCAAGACTGTACCTGCTGCTGCTGCCCTGATTGGAAATTGGGCTGTTTGGTCACAGGGGTAGAATGCCAAAATGGCTTCTTCTTCTGCTTTTTGGAACCCTGGGATTCCTTCTGCACAGAAATCACGGAGTCCAAGGTGGCACTGGACATCTCGATGCATTGGAGATGGCAGTCCACACCTGGGCCAAAAAGGTTGGTACCCAGGAAAGGGACGTCCGTTAGCTTGTGTTGGGTGTCTGCTGTGAAGGTGGAAACCCGTAACCAAGCCCTACGGTGCTTGGCAACCATGGCTGTCACCAAACAGGCATAAGAATCCCTGAGAACCGGAGCCATCTGGAGTTGCTGTTTTGCAACAACCTGACCCTGGTGATGGACCTGCTTGACCGTGGTCTGGAGGTCTTCAGGGAGGTGAGGTAGAACCTCATCGAGGGAGCCCAGGAGGACATGAGAGTAGTGCACCATGATGATGGCCAAGCTTGCCTGACAAAGGCCCAGTGAAGAGGTGACATAGACTTTCTGGGCAGAATGGTCCAGTTTTTTTGACTCTTTGTCTGGGGGTATGTCAGTGTCTCCTGAATTACCTGAGCGCCTGAACACAGATTCGGTCACCAAACCCTCAGCCGAGGGGTGCTCTGTGAATCCTGAAAGGGACCCGATGGGCACCGCGTATTTGCAGACCATAAAGGCAGATGGTGCAGGGCAGGAGGCAGGGTGCTGCCACAGCTCCAAGGGCAGACCAACAATGGCCTCAGCCACTGGGAAGGCCTCTGTCAGGTAATCCCCCTGTTTGAGAATATCAGTGAGGGGATATTCGGCCTGTTTCTGAATGGGTTCAAGAAGCATCCCCGTGGATTCAGAGATGAGATGGAGGATGCCCAAAAAGGAAGAGGGACCTTTCTCCACTGAGAGATTACCTACTGATTCCTCATCCAGGGGACAGGAATGGAGGTCCAAATCCTCAGACTCCGAGGAGTCTGGATAAATCGGACAGCCACCGGAGTCTCCCTCCACCCACCTAGGATGGTCGGGAGTGATGGTGACAGAGAGCCTGTGCGGGAGGCCCAGAACTGGCTGAGACTCCTTGGCGGGAGCCCCCAGAGGGGGCTGTTTAGGTGATGGCTCCACCAGGATCAGTGGAGAGGTCGATTTTGGCCAACCAGAATGGTCTTGACTGGCTCTGAGGGAGGAGGAACAGTGCAGGCTGACTCGGGAGGAGTCGGCTTTGGCCTAGGGGATGACAGCCAAGTAATGGCAAGAGTAGAAGCCGGGACAGACTTCTGGCCAGACATAATCAGTTGCTGCCACATTAAGTCTTCATAGTGTCAATGGAGTTTCCTTCAAAGCCTCCCCTCATCCGAGGAGGACGAAGAAGAATGTTGGCAGTGCCGCTTCTTAGAGCGTTTGTGTGCCTTGTTCAGCCTATCAGTCAAAGGGGTCTAAGACCTTGACCTAGAATATCAAGGGGACCAACAGGGTTGAGAATGTGCCGGGGAGGTCTGCAGCACCTCCTGGTCAGGGACCAGGTCTCCGATGGGTTTCCCAGTGGGCTGGGTCTCCTCTTCGGTGACGGTCAGGACCGGGGTCCTGAATAAGGAGCTGTCGGCCACATTGGGTGACAACGGGTCGACTGGGTCGAGAATGATCTCAACCAGATCATTGTCCCACGTCTGAGCCAGCTGGCCTGAAGGGGGCACCGTGAAGCCAGCAGCTGAGGCCATAACCTCAACCGAAGTCGAGACAGGTGATTCCTGGGACCGAGATCTCTCACAATCCCACGAACATCGTCAGTGAGACGAAGTTTCTCTCGGTTCCTTGTCCTTTTTATGGGACCAAGAAACATGTGCACCCAAGGGCCCCTCGCCCTTGGTAGGAAGGGATTGGCACATCTCTCGAAAGGATCCAGAGAAAGTGAAGCTCAAGTTGAGCGGAACGAAGATGGACATCGAGGACCGATCTGTGGCCCGAGCTGCCTCTTCCTCAAAATTCTTCATTTGTTCGAGCTGCTCAGTGGACCCTGCAGCTGTGGAGACCACCCATTGGGCTTCCTTAGATTTGACCAGCGGATTCCGTTTCT
This sequence comes from Neoceratodus forsteri, assembly GCA_016271365.2. Classification (NCBI taxonomy): domain Eukaryota; kingdom Metazoa; phylum Chordata; order Ceratodontiformes; family Ceratodontidae; genus Neoceratodus; species Neoceratodus forsteri. The sequence continues at coordinate 1,074,001,704 of CM057450.1, forward strand.
CCAGACTGCCCAGTTGGAGCCATGTGAGATGATCATCAAGGACGTTCAGGTGAAATACGTGGCATATCTCACAGTCCTGAGTGTCATGGCCGACACCCAGGCAGTACATGCACGTGGCATGCGGATCGGTGCGAGACATTTTTTTTCTGCACGGGTAGCAGTGGAAACCGGGAGAAGATTTATCTTCCATAGCGGTCAATATCACGAAACGATTTGCTGAAACTCTAATGAGTTTAAGTCTGAGTAAATCCGAAGATTTGAAAGCCACGGCATATAGAACACGAGAGCGGTAAGGAGGGAACCTCTATCTTCCAGCGGAAATGAAGATTTGGCATCATGGGGCAGAGCCGAGGGTTATACCACCCGGGTGGGTGCGAGGGGCCAGCTTAAAGACCCTCTGGCAAGATTCTTAAAGGGATAGGACATGCCAAACAGTGTGGCTAGAACAACATATCCACGATCCTATAAATATCTCTTATCTACACAAATTAATCCTTATTGGATCACAACAGCAGCTTTAACTAGTATATACACACAGTATAACACCTGTGTGATAAGAGTGGTTAGAGCTCTGAACTGTGAAACAAATGAGCACATGTTCAGATCCCTCCACAGTCAGTGGCTGATCCTAAGCAAATCACTTGACCTCCCCATGCTAGCTCCCTACCAACTGTAAAATTAGGCAGAAGCGGGGCCCCACTGAGATTATGCATCTCAGCTGGGTTATCCTGGGTAGAGAAACTGTAAACTAGAAAGTGCACAGTGAGAGATACACTTGGACACACATACTGGTGTTTTTATTACTGAATAACACTACATGCAGACCCCTCATTCAATCACAAGTCAGAGTTAGTTGCATGTTATTTTGCCACAAACGGACTATAATCACCATTTTCAAATAATGTATCACAATTATATCATCCCAGCCATTTTATTCTCAATAAAATAACTGGGATGAAATCACCAGTCATTTTACTCAGCATTACATCATCATCTTACCTGGACATTCAAATTTTCTGTGTGTACATTTGATGTGGTCCTTTTCTTTACACAAGTAATCACAGTGCCATCACTATACTCACCACTAAACTAATATCTCATGGAGACAAAGAACTTTGGTACCTCATCTACTTGACAATTAGATTATAGTCTCATATATTTATTTATTTAAAACATATTTCACCAGGTGAGCAAACAGAGCCCAGGAGGCTTGTTTCCAGTTAAGACCATGTTAATAGTATCACCGAAATAGAACACGTACCAGAACATATTGTATTTAAACAGGGAGCATGTGAGACCAGGGATCTGCTTCCACATCACTTACTTTTCATTGATCAATTTTTTGGTGTCATCCCAGGTGTCTGTTAGAAGATTGATGTCCTTATCAGCTTCAGCAGCTAAGGCCATGTCCTTCTGGGCCAGCTGCTTTGCCTTATCCATCAACCACTGACGTTCATGTTGATGGGAATTCAATTCATCCTCCAGCTGATTAAACACCCTTTGCCTACAAATAAAAATATGTATAGTAACAACCAGATCCCATGTCAAGGGTAGAACTATTTTTGATTTGTAAATATGGTAGTTTTAGCTATGTAAGCAATAACACATGAAACGGCATGCGGTTATTGGGCAATTACCGCATGTGCTCCCCCATGGGTTGGCGGTACAAGGCATTAGCCCAGTGCCCATCAGCCATGGGGTTGGGGGGGGGGTAATTACCCAATAACCGCAAGTCCTGAAGTGTGTTATTACATTTATAAAGTGGCATCAAAATAACAAGAAAACACAAGATTAAATAAATCTTTAAGAATAAATACATTTTCATCATTGACAAATCAGTTCTCACACAAAACAGCTAGGTTTGCCCTGACGAACAGGTTAGTTTGCCCCATCAAACAGGTCAGATTGGTTGGCAGGCAATCCACTCTTGTTGTTAGTAGAACCTTTTTTTTGTTTTTCCCCAACTGTCAACGTTATTAAGAATTCTGAAATACTGTAGTTCCAAGACTTGTAAGACACTTTCCAGACCTGTGTGGTTAGTGGTAAATTACAGCACAGTTTGTTTGAAACAGTGAAGTTCTAAGACTTGCAAAGGCACTTTCCAGACCCATGCAGTCCATACAGGTCTTCTGAAGCAGTGCAGTTCTAAGACTTGCAAGGCACTTTTCAGACCTGTGCGGTTATTGGTCGATTACCACACAGATCTGGACAGCTATTGACCAATAAGATTGCAGGATTTTTTCTTGCCTATTTATAAGTAATAGATCATTCACTGTAGGGTGTATGGTTTCACTACAGGGTGTATGGTCGTGCTCCAATATATGCACGAGGCCTGTGGCCTTGTGCATTCAACCACCCAAGGTGTGTGTATATCAGAGCATAACCACGTGCCCTGTAATGGATTATCTATCTTATAAATTGGCCGGAAATGTTTCTGGGGAGGGAAGGAGGGAGGGAGGCAAATACAGGTTACTCACCTGTAACAGGAGTTCTAGGAATGGTATATGTTTATCCACACTGTATGGCAGGTTCCTTGCCGCTTTAAATCTTGCTGGAAGGTCTTCAAGCTGGCTCCTCCCACCCACCCGGGTGGTAAAACTCTGGCTCCGCCCCATGACGCCAGATCTAGCCCGCTGGAAGCCAGGTTGTGTGTCGAAGCCTGGGAGGTCAGGTGGGTCGTGTGGATGAACAACATATACCATTCCTAGAACTCCTGTTACAGGTGAGTAACCTGTAGTTCTAGGGACATGGATATGTTGTTCATCCACACTGTCTGGCAGACTCCTAGCAGTTCTCCAGGAGAAGGGAGGCAAGGCGCACACCCCCTACTTGGGAAATAAAGACTGGAGAACCGAGGCCCCAAAACCAGCATCCCAGCGTGACTCAAGGTTGATGTGGTAGTGGATGATGAAGGTGTGTGCTGATTTCCAGGTAGCAGCCCTGCAGATTTCCTGGATAGGGACATCCCTGGAAGCAGCCACCGATGCAGCGGTATGGCGGGTAGAATGAGCTCTTATCCCTCTGTGAGGTTCCATCCCCGCCAACCTATAGCAGAGATCTATGCAGGAGGTGACCTACCTACTTATTGTCTGCTTGGCTGCAGGTCTGCCAGGTGCAGCTTTAGCGTAGGTGACACAAACAGCTGGTGAACCTCTCCCCAAACTTCAGCCGTCCGCTCCTTATAATAAGCAAGCGCTCTTCTAGGGTCCAAAGTATGGAGCCTAAATTCAGCCTCCGAGGTGTGATTGGGGTAGAACACTGGCAGAGTTAACACCTGGTTAAAGTGAAACTCTGACACCACCTTCGGAAGGAATTTCAGGTGGGGGCACAGGACAACCTTGTCCCTGTGGAAGACCAGATAAGGAGACCTGATGGAAAGCGCCTGGAGCTCTCCCATCTTTCTGGCTGACATGATAGCCACCAAGAAGGTGGTCTTCCACGACAGGTGAGAGATGTCACACCTGTGCATTGGTTCAAATGGCTTGCCCATGAGCTTAGCCAATACCAGCAGTAGGTCCCACGGAGGTGGCAGTTCTCGCACCAGAGGGGATATGTGATCAAGGCCTTTGAAAAAGCGCCCGACAACCTTCTACTGCGCCACCGACTGCTTCCTGGCCCGCGCCCGGTAAGCAGAGATGGCTGCCAGGTGCACCTTAAGGGTCGTCAACCGAAGCCCTTGCTGAGAAAGGGACCACAGGTAGTCCAGAATGCTTGCCAAGGAACAGGAGGAAGGGTCCAGGCCCTTGCCCTGACACCAAATGGAGACTCTCTTCTATTCGAAGGTGTAGCATTTTCTGGTCGACTCCTTATGGGATGCCTCAACGGCATTGAGGACCTCGTCGGAAAGACCCAAGGCCTGGAACTCTAGCCGCTCAGGAACCAGGCTGTCAGATGCAGGGATTGAAGGTCTGGATGGAATACCTTCCCCTGATTGACTGAGATCAGGTCCGGGTGGGCTGGAAGCTGCCTTGGGAGCCTGGAGCTGAGACTGAGGAGATCTGGATACCAGAACTGGAGGGGCCAGTCTGGGGCTACCAGAATCACCTGCGCCTTGTCCCTCCTCACCTTGAGTAGCACCTTGTGGATCAAGGGAAATGGGGGAAAGGCATAGAAGAGGCCGGGGTCCACGGCCTTGAGAAGGCATCATACTGCAGCGAGCCCCGCTGAGGGGGGGCGGGCATGAAACAGTCTCAGCTTCGCATTCTCCCTTGAGGTAAACAGGTCCACCTGAGGCGTGCCCCAGTGGGAGAAGAGATCTTGTTCTACCTCCGGCAGGAGAGACCACTCGTGGAACGCAGCCCCTGTCTGGCTTAGGGCATCGGCCAGAGTGTTGGAGACTCCTGCCACATGAATGGCGAGGAGATCTGCCTCCAGGTTGAGCACAAGTGACCAAATGCGGAGAGCTTCCCTGCACAGAGGCATGGAGCGTGACCCGTCCTGTCGGTTTAGGTAGTACATGGTCGTGGTATTGTCCATCTGGACCTGAACCACTTGACCCCATAGAAACGGAGCGAAGGCGGTGAGGGCTAGATGAACCACTCGAAGCTCCAGCAGATTGATGTGGTATTGGGACTCCCAAGGGGACCAGAGGCCGTGCGCTCTGTGCTGCACCAGATGAGTACCCTAACCCATCAGAGAGGCATTGATTGATAGAGAGACCATCGGCTCGGGGCGGACCAATGGGATGCCCTCCTGCAGATGTGCTGGAACAGTCCACCACTGGAGAGCGTTCCACATCCCCTGGGTCACTGTCACTAGCTGATCCAGCGGATTGAAGTGCTGTAACCATTGGCTGGCCAGCCCCCATTGAAGGGGACGCATGTACCAGCGGGCCCAATGGACCACGCTGGTGCAGGCCGCCATGAGGCCCAGGAGGTGCAGGAAGTCCCAGGCAGGACGCGATTGCCCAACCTGAAATGACTGGGCAAAGGAGGAAAGAATCTCGGCCCTGTCCGCTGGGAGCCATGCTCTGGCTCGTAGAGAGTCGAGCTCTGCCCCGATGAATTGTATCACCTGCTTTGGCACGAATTCTGACTTGGCCTCATTGATGAGGAGGTCAACCTGAGAGCAGACCTGGAGGGCCAGATCTCTGGACCACTCCACCTCTGCTCTGGAGGGGGCTGCAATCAGCCAGTCATCCAGGTAAGGGTACACCCGGACCCTTCGGCGCCGCAGGAATGCTGTCACCACTGCCATGCATTTGGTGAAGACCCTGGGAGCTAGGGAAAGGCTGAAGGGCATGGCCCGGAACTCGTAGAGGGATCCCCTCTGCCCTGAAGTGGAGGAATCTCTGGTGGGACGGATGGATTGGGACATGAAAGAACCCATCCTGAAGGTCCAGAGAACAGAACCACATGCCTCATTCCAAGGATGGGATTATCTGAGCCAAAGTAACCATCCTGAAGGTCCGAGACCTTAGGAACCTGTTCAGGTCATGCAGGTCGAGAATGGGGCGCCAGCCCCCCCATCCGTTTTGGGACCAGAAAGTACCTGGACACAAACCCCGGGTGTGGAGGAGGATCCGCCACCTTCCTGATCACCTCTTTTTCGAGGAGCAGGGCGATATTGGCTCGGTGAGCCGACAAAGAGTCTGTGGGCTCTGTAGCCCCCCGAGGGGCGATGGCTCGGAAGGGCGGGGCCTGCTCGAACTCCAGGGGCAGGCCCTTTCCTACCACCTCCAAAACCCAACGGTCCGTGATGATAATGGACCAAGTGGAAAGGAAGTGGCAGAGCCGTCCCCCCACGGGGGGAACCCAGGGGGGGAGTGATTAGGCTGGGGGCAACACCCTTCAACCCGTCACTGGGCAGACTTAGAGGAGGGACCGGCCGAGGGACCTCCTGGGCCTTTTACCTCCCTGCTTCCTGTTGGAGGAAGCCACGGGCTTGGGTTTGGGATGCCAAGCGCGAGCCTGCTGGCCCTGGTGCTGGTGCTGTTGGGCTGGACGTGCCGCAGGCGCAGAAGGTTGAAAGGACTTGTGCTGCTGCTGTCAGCGGCCTTTGTCCTTCTGGGCAGAGGTGACCAAGTCCAGAGTGGCATTGGACTTTTCGATCCGCTGGAGGTGACCTTCCACTCCAGGATCGAAGAGGTCTGTCCCCAGGAAGGGGACATCCACCAGTTTGTGCTGGGTATCCACCGTGAAGGTGGATATCCTCAGCCACGCTCTGTGGCGCATGGCCACTGCAGCCGCAACCGATCTGGCACAGGGGTCTTCAATGTCCAGAGCCGTTTGGAGCTGCTGTTTTGCCACCGCCCTACCCTGGTCCTGCACCTGCCGGACCGTGGTCTGCAGGTCAGCCGGGAGATGAGGGATCACCTCATCCAGGGAGCCCATGAGGGCATGGGAGAAGTGTGCCATCAGCACGGCCGAGCTGGCCTGGCAGAGGCCAAGGGGAGGACGCAGCGTACACCTTGCGCCCGGCATAGTCCAGCTTTTTTGACTCCTTGTCGGAGGGCTTGTCCACATCCCTAGCGTTCCCAGAACGCCGTAAAATGCTGTCAGTGACCAACTCCTCGGCAGAGGGGTGTTCTGAAAACCCGGGCAAAGAGCCAGTAGGGACCGCATACTTCCTGGCCATCCTGGCCAAAGGTGCAGGACAGGAAGCAGGCCACTGCCAGAGCTCCAAGGCTGGGCCAACAATGGCTTCAGCCACCGGAAAGGTCTCCATGGGTGAATCCCCTTGGTCCAGTATCTCCGTCAGGGGATACTTGGCCCGCTTGGATATGGGCTCGAGCTGCATCCCAGTGGACTCTGAGATGAGCTGAAAGAAAACCCATGAAGGATGATGGGCTTTCGTCCATCGACTGACCCCCCAGAGGACTCCAGGTCAATGGGCCTGGAGAACAGGGAGGAGTCATCGTCAGACTCTGAGGAGTCCGCGAAGAGCTGCCTGAGGCCTGAGCCACCCTCCACCTCCCAAGGATGGTCGGGAGTGATGGTGACCAACAACCTGTGGGGCAGGCCCTGACCTGACCGAGAGTCCTTGGTCGGCGCCCCCAATTTTGGTTGTGGAGGTGGAGGTTCCACCACAATCGGAGGGGCAGCTGGTTTCAGCCGAACAACTGGCCCAGGCTTGGGCACCTCGACTACAGCAAGGGGTTGTTTCGGCTGATCGGGTGATAGCCACTTGATGGCCAGGGAAGGCGACAGCGTCGGCTTGTTCCCGGACAGAAGTAACTGCTGCCACATCAGGTCCTCGTAGCATCGATGCAACTTGCGATGAAGCCTCTGACGAGGATAAGCGGCGGCGCCGCTTACTTCGGTGCCAAGACCGAGACCACTGATGTCAGCGGGATTGGCTGGACCGAGACGATGTCCGAGACCGAGACCGAGATCCTCTGCATTTCCGAGGATGGGTCTGGGAAGGGGCCGGAGACACCCGCTCTTCCCTCAGCTCGGAAGCCTTAACCAGGGACTGCGGCACCGGAGGCACAGACAAGTCCTCGGTTTTTCCACTGGAGGAACTGTTGAAGAAGGGTTGTTGGCTTCACCAGTCGACAGCCCGTCCAACGGGTCGAGAAAAATCTCGACCGCGTCGACGGGTGTCTTGGCCGGCTGACCTGACGGGGACGCCGTGAAGCCAGCGGCCTTAGCTGCAACCTCGACCAAAACTGAGTGTCAACTGTCCGGGGAAGGGACCTCTCCTGCTCCCACGAACGCCGATGGTGGGACTTACCTTTTGAGTCCTTCTTTCTGGACCGAGAAGAATGTCCCCATGGCCCCTCTCCCTTCGTGGAAAGGGATTGGCAATGCTCCTTGAAAGAAGTTGAATATGAGGTACCCAGAGAGAGCGGGATAAATGCCGCGACCGAGGAAGAGGATGATGTGGCCTGTGCCGCCTCCTCCTCGAGGGCGATCATCTGCTTGAGTTGCTCAGCCGAGCCAGCCACCGCGGTAACCGCCCAACGGCCTCCTTCGACCACCGTGGTAGCGCTTCGGGCCGCCTGTTGTAACTGGGCAGCTGTCTTCCAGGACGTTATGAAAATGAATGGCATAACTCGCAAGCCTGCGGGTCATGTTCTAGGGCGAGGCAGTAGACGAACGTGGAGTGTGGGTCCTGGACATTTTTTGCCCACAAGGGCACCACCGAAAACCGGGAGTCGATTTGCCCATCGCAGCCGCGAGGGAGAAAGTTGGCCAAAGTCTTGAGAATTTTAGAATAAGTTTCGGGCGAACCGAAGAATTAGGATCCAGTCTACACACAGAGCGTTAAGGAAGGAACCTAAGCTTCCAAGCGGTAAGGAAGATCTGGAGTCATGGGGCGGAGCCGAGAGTTTTACTACCCGGGTGGGTGGAAGGAGCCAGCTTGAAGACCTTCCGGCAAGATTTAAAGCGGCAAGAAACCTGCCAGACAGTGTGGATGAACAACATATCCATGTCCCTAGAAAAAAGTAGTTCCTGTCTGGCAGAAATTAGGTGATCTGGTTGATACTGCCATTATTTTCACAGCTAAAAAGTGATAAAAAAAACTTATCTGGTTGATCCTGACATTTTTAGATGTGTCACTTGTAATTACTTTTGGTGTTCAGTGTAACATGTCTGAGCAGTGTTGACTGTGGTAAAGAAAATATTGGCAAAGGTTTATAATCAGGAAGGTTTTCTAGAAAATGATGTAACCTGTGGGCTGTTTAAAGTTAGTTTATTTACTTTTGTATAAAAGAAGCTGCCCAGTGTAAAGCGAGGACAGCAAGTGACTCTGTGGCTTCAGAAGACTAGACACAAGCCTGAGCGAGTGTTGCATCTAACCTTCTGAAGACACTGACTCGCTCGCTCTCCTGCTCTGCTCGCTCCATACTCAGTGGCTTCTTTTATACAAAACTAAGTAAACTGACCTTTAACAGTCCACAGCTTACATAATTTTCAAGAAAATCATGCTGATTTTAAATCTTTGCAAGCGTTTACTATAGCACAACCAACACCACCAGGTCACGTTACACCGAATGCTGAAAATGAAAATAATTACCGAGGAAACAGTCTAAAAGTGGAAGGATCAGCCAGATAATTGTTTTTTTGTATCACTTTTTAGGTGTGAAAATGATGGCAAGATCAACCAACTGTTTGCAATGTGGGACAGCTATATACATTTGGTTATGGTTGTGGCAATCTGTGTGTGCCAGGTGTGTGTGTGTGGCAGCCTGTGTGTGCCAGATGCGGAGTGATCTCGCTGCTAGTGAGAACATTCTGAGGAATGGAAAGTAGTTCAGGAACGCAATCATAGCGGGAAGCGTGTGGTTATTGTGCGATAATGCACAGTCACGTGGTGTGTTTTATCCAGTCAGGGAACTCGATTTTTCACAGATTTTTCCTGCCCATTTTATAATACATAACATACAACAGGATAACTAACTAAACAAATGCTTCTCAACGGCCACTACATGCCTAGGCAGAATGGTATGATCTACCAGTTACTAATAAAACATCAGTTCAGATAGCAACATCTTTACTTAATTAGTGGTCAAAATGTGAAAAATCTAGCTCTATGCTTCAAGTATACTATTATAATGCAGAAAGTATGGGATCTACTGTTTCTTGCAAATGCAAGCAGAATAAAAGCACTGCAAATATCTACTTGGGCTTGTAATTTTTATACACCCAGAGGAGGCCTTCCCCTCCCACCCCACAAAATTAGTCCTTGATGTTCCTTACTTATTGTTTTACCTTATAAATTGATGTAACATAAGTTGAGTGTGACTAGCTGGCCCATTGGTCCACTGGAGGGCTGTCAGTTATGAGACCAGTGACCCAGGTTCAGGAACGAGTCTGGGTCTTCGAGAATTGGCCATGTGGAAGATGACTGCACATCCTCTAGCTCCACTAAAATATTGCCATCTGGGTGACAACAGGTGTTAGTGCAGTCAGAGCAGCTACAGAGGGGAGGATCCTGGCTGGTACTATGCTAGCCCGAGGGAACGGACAGGAAAAAGGAAAATGTCCCGAACAGGAGCAGGATGACCATCTGGCCTCTCATAGGCCCCGCACTGGTGAGGTGGCCCTCATCCAATCTGAATCCTGAGTTGAGGTGGGGATTTGGAAGCCCCAGTGCCCTTGCCACAAGGGAAGGGTAAGCCATGGCAGACAGGAGTTGAAATCGGCTCATGTGAAGCCAGCTGATGGGGCTGGGGAGTTTGGAATAGGAGGGGACATGGCTGGTGATGGGGGGATAGCTAGAATAATAAAAACGAAACTACTGATTCTGCCTAGCTCAGTGATACCTCTTATGTTCTGTTTCCACAAAGTCCAGCAACTGTAATACTAAAACTAAATGACATTTACAGGAGGCATTATCCTGCTGGGGACCACAGCAACCTCAAGCACAGCTGCTGCCTCTGGTGGACTCTGAAGACACTGGGTAGAATTCTTGCTTTGTTTAGTGTACAAGTAAAAGTGAAAATGGACTTGTTACTATAATGGACTGTATTCTACATAAGGCAACACTTGATGCTTGTACTAAAAAATGCTTTTCTTAGTCTCTAAAATATTTGACAGATTACCATATCTTAATGTTAATTTTAAATGGGCAACTATTGCCTTTTTGTGTAGGGAAAACACTTAATATTTAAATGTAAAGTTTATATCCTTCTACGTTTTGACTTTTTGTACTTTACATCTTTAGTAATAAACTCAGAAAGGTGGGTGGAGGCAACCGATCAACACATTAAACAAGGAGCCTAGCTAACAGCAAAAACTGACAGCTGGCATTGGCAGAACAGTAGCCCTACATTCCAGAAACATCAGAACCTCAACCCAAGTCATTCTATTCTTTATTCTGGAGGGTATCAGGAAAACAGGAGCTTTGCTCATTCTAGTTCACCTATAGCTAAAGATTATTCTGGAGCAGATGTCATGGCAGCCTGCTTCATGTGACTTCATAGTAATTTCTATGGAAATAGACGGCAATGCTATGATAAAGGGATTATGACTTCAGTTCCAGACTAATCCTTTAATGTAAGTGAACTGTACGGAACAAAGACTCAGAAGAATGTTGGTGCACTGCTGCACATCAGAGTTCTGAGAGAAGCAGATACAGTAGTCCACCTTTTGACTATAAAGCCCTTTGTCTATATGAACACTACTGTATCACACTCAAGCTTCTTTCATTACAATATAAAAATGAAATATATGAGATGGAACATGAGGCACACATTTTCAATGAAAAGATCATTTGCAAAAGTCTGGAATACTGAGAGCTCTATCCTTAGTCGCACACAGTGCTAAGTACTCCATGCAGCCATTTAGTGCCACCACTAATAAGGTGACCCAACTGTGCCATGCTCAGTGGAGGTCATGTACACTTCCAGAGAGCCAGCAAGGGTTATTGTGAGCAGTGAGGAAAAGTGACAGGGGCACCATTCAAATGGCATGCAGCATCATGTACAAAAGCATGGCAGCCTTTGCATGCTTACTTATAGACATCTGCATCTCCATCTGTTACCACCTGTTGAAAGCAGCCAGTAATCAGCTGTAACACTATTACTGGGACAAGAAAAGCCAGGAGTCACAAGAGGTTCAGGAGAGGGGGGCACTAGACCAACAGGTTTGTGGGGACGCTGGAGTTGTTGTGTCACTGAACCATCTAGGCCACCTACTGTTGAGACAGTGGGTGGGGGGGCACTATAACCTCAAAACATCTGGCCGCTGAGCCACAGGAGGAGGACTACTGGACCACCACAGCCAACGTAACTCCAGTCGAGTTGGGAGGGGGAACATCTGGATGGGATACACATGTGCCTGGCAACATCACCATGGCCTAACATAGCATTAGGCCATACATCTGGAGTAATGTCATGTTCTGCCATTATCAGAGGTGCACACTAGCATGTAACAACCCTGTTTTGGCCCGCTTACGTCTGGAAAGCACACTAGCATTACACCACTGTTGTAGAAGGACTCTTCCAGCTTTTGTGATATTTAACTGACTTTGTGCATGGCACTTTCAGGTGGTGCTAGCACATGTGTGTGTGTGTGTGTGTGTGTGTGTGTGTGTGTGTGTGTGTAAAGCATCGAACTTACAATGTTCATTACTCTAGCTGAGAATCGAACCCAAGGTTCTTCATCATTACCTTTGTTGTAGTGCCTGAACTGTTGGTTCTTTCAATCCTTCTTTATCAGCCTTTTCTTCAATATCTTCAATGTTTTTGAGCAACTGTTGTTTCCGTTCCATAAAAGAGTTCCACAGAGCACTCAGAGCTTCAGCCTCACTTTGTTTTGTACCAAGTAGGTCTTGAACAGACTCTCGCTCCTCCCCCTAAGTTGTCAGCTATAGCCCTGCAAGAGGTCTTCTGTCCAGAGCTACCATCTTTCAGATGATACTGGGCTTTACTAAGGGTACCATCCCAAACTGACAGCTAGAGATTCCAGCTTGTTAACATCTGGAATTATACTATCTAGCTCCTTCTCCAGTAATTCTGCCTTGGCCTTATCCCAGTTGCCTGCAGACTCCACAGTCTGTCTCATTCTTTGGAGCACATTTATAGCAACCCTTTGGGTCCCGAGAAACACTTCCAGCTGTTCAAGTGCCTCCTTCCTGTGATCAATAACTTGACTGGCATCTTGAAAGAGTTGAAAGCAATTCTCTGTCCTGCCTTGCAGCAAATGATGATCCTCAGTTTTGCAGAAAGAACAAATCTTGGCTAGCTTAGCTTTCAGATTGTGATTTTCCACATGCTGGTTTTCTATTGCTGTTGTATGGTCCTGAAAATAAGCAAGCAGACACAATCAATTTGTGTGAGCTGAAGTGCTTCTGAAATACATGGGAGTGATGACACTTGAAACCGGTACATTCTATATATCCACAGATCTGCTTCAAGCTATGCAAGTACTGTACTGTGAAGACATCCCCCCGCAATTTCTCCAACGTATTCTGTCATGAGAGGCATGGTGGGCTCTTCACTGTCCCTGCTCATTTTACTGTGAGCCTCATCTGAGGGAAAGATTGCCAACTGTGATAAATCAGCAAATCAACCAGAAGGGTGTGTGCCATGGTCCACTAACAACTGGGGCCACTAAACTCATTTACCTTGTGTTTTGAGACAGAGTTTGAACCCATATCTCTTTTTCAGGAAAGGGTTACTAATTGTACCACCCATCCATGCTCTAGCACCAGAGATGCCTATTCAATCTTTGATTATATGCAGTTTTTCTCTCCTTTAGCAAAACTGATCATATACAGCCCTCCAATCTTGGGTGACTACCCAACCCTGTCCCCCCCATCCCTGCTGTGCCTTCATGGCTTAACCCATGTGGTGGGGCTTGTGGTATCGGTGCACCCATATAAGAGCTGCATCACTAAGCAGCGGCAGTTGTGGGGTGCAGGGTCTGAGAGTGCCACAGTCCATCACTCTGCTCGCCATAGCCTGTTTTCTCTGCCATTTTCTTCCCTCCCACCATGTCCCAACCACTGGCCCTCCAAAGCATGAGAACAGTTTGCTCAGTATATGGAGTAGGGTTGGTTTCTTCCCACCTGCAAGACAGGTATCTGGCTGCACTGCTACCTAAGGGAACCCAGCTGGTGGTGAGCAGAAGCGTGCCACCCCCACCCCCCCCGGAAAGATATTCAGTTTTCCCACCCCTACTGGTCCTCTGGCATCTCAGGTTCATTCCCGAATATGAGTCATTCCTCCTTACATTTGATTGGGTTAAAGTGTTCAGATGCATAAACTGCGAGCCTAGCAACAGCAGAAAATTGGTATGGTACGATTTAGCCGATGGAAATCCTAAGATTCCTCAAAAAACTCAGGTATAGTATATAGAGGCCATGAAATTCCATAGTTAGAAGCAGGACTTAGAACCCAGAAAACGTGTTTTAAAATAATCTGCCACTGGCTCTATATGATCTTGGGCTATTCACTTGACCGGTCTGTGTTTTAAATCTCTCAGCTACAAAACTGGCTACTTTTATTTGGACCAAAACCAAATTACCACAGCACCACCCTTTTCCTTTTAGCTACCCCCTTCTCTACTCTATCAAGATGTGTCTAATAAAAATCATTGCAAAAATTGTGTGAAATGAGGTATTCTGATTGGCTGACAGCATCCTAAAAAGGGTGATGGTAAATGGCTGGAAAGCCTCCGGTACAATAGAACAAGTAGAAATTAAATAAAAGAAACATTTTAGCTAAATAATAGCATCAAGGAACTCCAGGGGTTGGGATATCTTTATTAATCCAACCCTAGAAGTGTTAGACAGTCAATGTGCCTCATGCCTCCTCTAGGGATAGATAATCTGATAGTAACTGAACCCCCGGCTGGGCATTGATAAATGTAAATGGATGATTCAGTATTCCTTTAAAAAAAGTTAAGTTGCTATTTAAGCTGGCCGAATGGCAGCACATCACAGTCCCACTGCCACCTGGGAGACTGAGGTTACTGCAAACAAAAAACAAATGTTGTATTTCTTATGCCTGCTCTTTAGTACAGAAAAAAAAACAAACTGCGAGGCTCTTAATCTTGGTAAGAAACTTGTGTTTCTGTGCATCCCTCCAAACTCTGCAAGTACTGAACTCTATATCAATCCTCAGTCTCAGAGCAAGGCATAATGGGTATGCAAGTCCCAACGACTTGTTGTCATCATAAGGAGTTGAATACCCATGATGCTTTGCTCTAGGATTGAACCCTTAAGAGTATGTTTGTGGTTTGGAAAGATGCACAAAAAACAACCAGTGTGGCCTCTGTTTTGTTCACTACAAAATGAAACTATATGGATACATCTTCTCTCTTAACATCCTTTTACGGATCCTAGGGACTACTCTTCCTGCAGATTCCGGATGTACTAAATTCCCCATGACCATGGTAAGCATTACCTTTATGTGACCAGCTGCAGTTTTCAGGTCGGCGGCACTGATTTCAGAGGTTGCCTGTATATAGCTACGAAACTGCTCGAGCCAGTCTGAAAATGTGAGCACCTGTGCATCCAGCCACTGATGATCAGCAATCACAGACTGAAGGAAAGTAACCCTGCAAAAAAACACAACACAAAGTAATAGGACAAAGATTTTATTTGTAACCTACAGTCATTTCCTGCTGACTACGAACAGACTGTACAAGCACAATTCTCACGTATGATTTGTTTTCGTAAACTGAGAGATTTGCATTTGTTTCTAGAATTTAACAGAATATTCATAAAGTTGTTCTGAAAACATGGAACAATGAGAGAAATATTTACCTTTACTGAGCTAGTTCCGACCATTATTTTGCAGTGAGGGAATTAGAGAAATGGTCATTTCTACTAGTAAATTGTGACAAATTTTATATCAATCAATAAATATTGAAAGCTATGCATAGTATGCTTGGTGCATAGACAGGCTCTTAACCAAACTGGGCTCCCCTACTTGTCCTAGAACAGTAGTTTTCTAACTTGAGCTACAAGATGTTTGGTTTGGGCTGCAACAGACACCTAACATCAATACTTTAATTAACACTGTAACATGGCAATTAATGGTATGGTGAAATCCAGCAATGAGCTAGATCTAAATGCAACTCAAGACACAAAATGAAGCGAGCATTAATATCCTACTAATGCCTGCTTCATGATGTACTACTGCGTCTAGCCACATTGAAAGCACCGAACAAGCTGAGTTGTGCACGTTACATCCCACCCACCAGCCCCACAGTACTCAGTCACTCACCGCATATCCGAACTTCTGCAACAGGATTATTATCTAATCACAAGCAAAAGGCAGTCCAAGTAACTGTTGAATTGTTTGGTCGCAGTGGCAGCCAGAGTAACTCTTGAATTGTTTAGTAGCATACCATGGTTTAGTAGTTAGTGTTGAAATGCTCCTGGCCGATAGTCAAACCTTGCCCACTGTTGTTTGTGAGAGGGGTCGCAATATGTAAATCAGCATTCCAATAATTCCATGCGCCAGTAAATACAGAACAAACTGTTTTTATGAGTGTCATATCTAGTTAACAGTTTATTTTTCAAATTTTTAAAGATGTTTCTAATATTAATATACAGTACCCGCCCATATGGTGTCATTTGCTACATAAAACCATAAATGCACCAACCACGATATAAGCAAATGTTAGACTGATGAAAAGCCCAGTAAAACAATTTGAGCTGTGGAAACCTGTGTATTTCTTTCACAATAAAATTATTTTGCGTGAATTTTTGAAGCACTTACCATGTTACAAGCACATTAACACACTCCAAAGTCGGGCTCTACTGGGGAATTAATGCCTGGTTGGTGGCTGGACCCCAACCAGGCATTAATTCCCTAGTAGAGTCCTCCTTTGTTGTGCATTAATGCATGTGTAGCTGAGCTTGCAAAAATACATTTAATAACCTTCCTCTGTCAGGTGGCCATTCCAATAAACATGCTTGCTAACTTCTGTTTCCTTGATAGATGTGATGAAGTTTAAGAAACAAGAAGCTAACATAGATTTTTTCATATATTTTCCCTGTTAGCATAGATGCATTTAGAGATGGACTTAAGGTTCATCTAGGTCATCCCAATATCCTAACAATTATAATTAAGGATGATTTTTTTTTTCTGGCAACACATTGGGCAGCATAATGGAAGTCTTTGTGCCAGTGCAGAAACTGTATGCATGCACACTGTCAGGCTTTCCCACAGGCACACTGATTGCCCCATAACAGAAGTTGCACTGTGTGCCACTACAAAGTGGTGTGTGCAACATTGCAGAGGCACCCCAGACAAAACCTATTAAAGAGATAGTATCTCATTATTACAGTATATGCATGCTGGGAGAATGGAAGCCTTTTGCTTGTGCTAATAACCTGCTGGAGCAGTACTACATAACGCCAGCAAAATGTGCCTCCAAATGGAGTGCAAAGCACCAGCCACCATCACCTGAGCCCCTTTTCACATCAGGTGATGATGGAGGGCATTTTGTGCTCCATCACTCCCCTTCCCAATACACCATAATCCCTGGTGTCAAATGTCCCCCTCCCTCATTTGCCTGACCCCCAATCCTGTAATAAGGAGATAGCCCTGGTATCTAGTGGTCTCTGCTCCCTTATTGGATCCCCTATCCAGTTATAATGAGACATTCTTGGCACCTAGTGGTTCCCCTCCTCCCTCACCTGATCCCCAATCCTGTTACAATGAGACATCCTTGATGTCTAATGGTCCCCCCACCCTTGCCCGACCCTGTTATTAATGACACATACCTGGCATCAAGTGGTCCTCCCTCCATCACCAGATCCCAGATCCTGTTACAATGAGATGTACCTGGCATCTAGTGGTCCATTTTCCTGCCCTGGTAGCCCCCTGCACATCCCACCTAAGAGGCCAGCACTTACCCTCTACTCAGCTCCCTTGCCAGCTGCCGGCTGCCCTGCATACTTCCATTTTATTTATTTTTTTAACTGAAAATTGGTAACTGGGACAGGCACACTTAGCCATTTCTCATTTCTAAGTGCAACCCGGTGGAAACAGAACATTAAAAAAAAAAACAGTAGTACAATACACAATAACATTATATTGATACAAAAATAAAGTGTGGTCACAGTACACTATGAAACACCTATAGAAGTACAAATAAAACACACAGCAGGGCACAGCATGCAAAAAACAGTACTGTATCAGACCAGAGGCTTGTAAGGTGGGTGCATGCCTATCAGGAGGGGGAAGGCAGAGGTAGTGAGGAAATGAAACCAGTAAGTAGATCAAAGGAGACACAGATGGAGTCCTGACACATGGACAGTGGGGGCTTCAAGCTGGGGAAGTGTCAGGAGAGTGGGTAACAGGAGCTAGTGTTGACTGGAGAAGTTTCATTTGGTGCCTGAAGAGTGTGAGATATCAACAGCAGAAGACAGATTGCCCAGCTGAGGAGTGGCGAAAGTCTGATGACCTCTGGAGCAGAGGTAACATGAGACAGGGGGATTGGAGAGAGGAGTGAGGAGAGGTAAAAGGGAAGGGAACCAAACCAGTATTTGTATATGAAGGTGGTACAATGAGACCGGCAACATAAGGGTAAGTGGAGGACGGATAGGGAGGAGCAAATGGAGCAGTGATGAGTATTGGGGGGGGGGGATTTGTAACTAAGTGGCAAAAGGCATTGCAGAGCGTGACCAGTCTGACAAGGGAAGTGGACAGGGCAGTGTCATAGACTACAGCCTTGTAGTCAGAGACAGGGAACACCATTATAGTAAAAAGCTCCCTGCAGACCTGTGGAGATAAGCAGTCTTTGTTGCAGTACAAGTCACCAAGCTTGGAGTGGTGTTTTACATGGAAGGCATCAGTGTGGGCTGAGAAGTCAAGCTTGCTATTAAGCCACACACTGAGGTACTTGAAGGACTTCACTGCTTCAAGGGGGGGGGGTGCCATGAAATGTGGTGAAAATAGGGAGGGTCAGTAGACTTGCCGTTATCGCTAGTACCAAAGGTCATGGACACTGTTTTTTTAGTGTTGACCCAACTGGTTGGATGGGAATCAGTGCAGGATGTTGTACAAGTCTGCTGGAGCAGGTCTTCTTCCACAGCTACAGTAGAGGGACCAAAAACCAAAGGTGAAGATGACTGTGTCAACTGCATACATATAAATTTGCGAGTAGGCACAGAAAAAGAGGAGGTAATTCAAGAAAATTGAGACGAGGATGGGACCCAGGATGGAGCCCTGAGAGAACCCAGCCTGGATGGGTAGTGGAGGTAGAACTCCTACCTGTACCGACTGTTAATGGCTCATGAGGTAGGAAAAGAAAATGTCATACTCACCATAATTCTTGATCTTCTAGGAATATCTTCACTCTTGACTCACACTAATGGGTCTTAACCAGAGGCGCTAGGACCCTGTGGAAGCCAGAATTTTTAAAGAGGGCTGGTGCCAAGGCAAGCTCTGTGCATGCGTGGCACTGTAAGACTGGCTGATAGTGCCAGGCTTACCTCAACACTTGCCCTCAACTGCCTCAGTAGTTTTTATCGAGAAGGTCTAGCATAGCCTAACTAGTACTTGTGCACTAAACCTAAGGGCATGAGTCAGTAAAAGAGGGGTCAACAAAGTGGTAACGCAGTACCTTCAAATCCCAAACTAAAAGCAAGGGGTGAAGACCAATAAACGGACTGGAGTGAGCCCGGGGTATAGTGGGTGGACATGTGAGTCAGTGGTGAAGATATTCCTAGAAGATCAAGAATTACCATGAGTACACAATTTTCATATCTTCCAGGAATCAATCTTAACCACTGATTCGCACTAATGGATCAGAGTATCAAGCTCAGACAAAATCCCCTGGACTAGGGAGGCAGGAGACAAGGGTTTACTCAGGACAGAAGTCCATAAAGGAATGTCCTGCCAAAGGTGGCATGCTGCCTGGTATGGACATCCAGGGCATAGTGCTTGACAAAAGTGTTCACTGTGCTCCAAGTTGCAGCTCTGCAAATATAGATAGCCATAGAGCAAATCTCTGCCAGGGACGTGACAACTGCTCTGGTGAAGTGGGCACATACCTAACCTTCCAGCTTGATCTGTGCCATGGCGCAACACTGGCATAGACAATTCACAATCCAGAAAGAATGCACTTGATTATAACAGGCTGTCTCTTCTGACTGGAACTGGAGACAAGAGTTGTTTGGATTGCCTGACGTCCTTAGTCCTGTCCAGATAAAACATAATAACCCTCAACATCCAAAGAATGGAGAGTGCCTTCTCCTTCATTCTGAAAGTTAGCAAAATAGGTAGGCAGCACAAGTGGCTGATTTAGATGGAACTCCGACACCACTTTGGAAAGGAACTTAGTGTGTGTGTGCGGAGAACTACCCTCCCCTTCTGGAAAACAGTATATGGGGGAACTGTGAACAAGGCATGGATTTCAGACACTCTGTAAGCAGAGGTCATGACCACTAGAAAAGCTGCTTTCCAAGTTAAAATTGTTAGCTCACAGCAGGTCACAAGGGGCTCAAAAGGCAGGCTTGTGAGTGAGCATATCCAGCATAAGGTTGGTATCCCAGGCAGCCACTGGCTTCCTGAAGGCAGGCCTGGTGTGTAAAATGCCCTTAAGGAACCTATTGAAGAAGGGCAGCTGTGTCAGGGTAGAGGGTACCAACAGGCTTGTGGCATGCAGAAATAGCACACAAATGGACCTTGACTGTGGAATACTGCAAGTCAGCAGCAGAAAGGTTCAGCAGGTACTCCAGAACCTTGCCAGATGGGTACCAAAAGGGAGTCCATGAGGGTTTTGGAGCAACAGATGGAAAATCTTTTCCATGTGGCTGTGCAAGTCTCCCTAGTGAAAGGTTTACAGATGGGCAAAAAGTATTTCAAAGACCTTCTGAGATACCTTGTGCCTGTTCACTTCTTTGTCTTCAGGAGCCATACCTGAAGGTGAAGGGAGCACAGGTTAGGATGAAGCAAGTGACCCTGAATCAGAAGTCCATCCTAAGTATAAGAATCCCCAGTTAGCTGAGAATCTGTTCAACAGAGGAAACCATATCTGTCCATGCCAGCAGGGGAGGCCAATATCATCTTGGCCCTGTGTACTTCCAGTTCAAGCAACACCCTCTGCATTAGAGGGACTGGTGGGAATGCATACAGAAAAAAGATCTTGCCATTGTGGTCTGAACGCATCCTGACAGAAAAGGCCATGTTCTGGATGTCTGGAGCAGAGTCGAGGCAGTTTGGCACTGAGTGGAGATGCAACAAGGTCCACATCTGAGGTGTCCCCTTGTCAAACAGCAATCTTGTGATGTCTGGAATTAGTGACCACCCATAAGGACTGGCCTGTGTTCGGGGGATTTGGTCTGCCAGAGTGTTCTGGACTCCTGGCAGATGGAAGGCTTGAAGCAGGATGCCCTGCTCCAGGCACCACTCCCACACTCCCATCTCCTCCCTGCAGAGAGGATAATTGAGTTCCTCCTTGTTTTTTTGATGTAATAGATCAAAAACATGTCTGTCTGAAGGAAGGACTGCTTTTGTGGTTGACAAGATCCACTAGGGCTCGCAAGCTGTATAAAAACAGCTCACATCTCCAACACACTGATGTGGAGATGAGTCTCTGATAGGTCCCAGAAACCTTGTGTTTGGAGACCCTGACAGTGGGCCCCTCATCCCAGCAGGGAGGTATCCATGGTGAGAGGCACCTGAGCTTCTGGCTGAGAGAAGAGAAAGCCCTGGAGGAGCTTGTCCTCCACTGACCTCCATGTGAGAGACCAAACCTGGGGCTTGGTCAGCTGAATGGGGTAGGTCTGAGGATGTGATGTTTATGACCACTGTGCAGTGAGCATGTACTGAGTCGTTCTCATGTGCAACCATGCCAGGGGCACCAAGAACACCAAGGAGGCCATCAGACCTAGCATGCATGCATGGAGTGGGTTTGTACAGTTTTGTGTTCCATGATCTAGTTTGCCATCTGCAGGATTGCCTGCATTCTACTCTTTGGTAGAAAGGCTTGGGCCTTGGTCATATCTATAAGAGCTCCTATGAACAGCAGCTGCTGTGAGGGTTGGAGGTGAGCCTTCTCTAGATTTGGCAGAATCCCCACGGAGGGGAGGAACTAAGTGGCCCTGGCCACTGTCTGTTCCGTCTCCTGCCTGGATGGACTGGGTATCAGTCAATTGTCCAGGTATGGATAAACTTGGGAGTCCCATCTTTCTTAGGTGTGCTGCAAGTATGGCAAAGCACTTCATTAAGACTCCAGGTGCTGAGGAAAGCCAAAGGGCAGGACTCTGTACTGGTAAGTTGCCCCAGCACAAAGAATCAGAGGCTTCTAAGGAGGCTGAGGTGTACCAGAATGTGCTGGTGTGCATCCTGCATATCCAGGACGCTAACCAATCCTGGAAGAAATAACTGAAAATTTCTCGATCCAAGAAAGTGATGCAGATGCCTGCTGTGGCTGAGCAGGAGCAGATGCAGAAGCAGAAGCAAAGGCATCCAAGCAGCTTAGAGCCGATGACTGTTGGACTAAATTCCATAAATGGCAGTCAGCAAAATCCTTTCTTTAGTCTCTGTCAGGGACTTAAGCAAGCTCCAGAGGGGATAGTCATAAGAGGAAAAATTGTCTTGGTAGCTAACAATCTGCATGCCTACAGTAGCTGTTGCACAGGTCTCTTTTCCCACAGAGTCAACTAGCGTAACTCTTCGTCAGAGATGTGCAGAGTACCATCTTAGGGGCAGTGTATTTGTTTAAATTATTTTATCTATCTGCTTACAGACAGATGGTATTGCAGTAGGCCAATTCTAGGCCATATTAGACAGGGTTTGAAATGTGAGCGGAATAGGAAGACTAAACTGACTGGCATGGAAGGAACGTGTGACAATGAGAGGACAGAAACCAGCAAACACACAAAACCCAGACAAAATATTTTAGCTTACCATTTTGATTTCATAGACATGTGCAAAATACAAAAATATCTTGTCCCTCTCTGAGCCAAGCAGATGTACCACACCAGGCACGGACAGATGACGTCATGGGAAACCACTTAACATTTCACCTGGCAACTGCTAAGCTTGAGATGAAGCCTGGCAGCCACCAGGTGAAACGTAGGTGGTTGCACTGAGGTCACTGTTGATGGCACCATGACTGCCCCATCCCTGGACAGAATGGACTCAAC
Organism: Neoceratodus forsteri; assembly: GCA_016271365.2. Taxonomy (NCBI): domain Eukaryota; kingdom Metazoa; phylum Chordata; order Ceratodontiformes; family Ceratodontidae; genus Neoceratodus; species Neoceratodus forsteri. The sequence goes on from CM057450.1 coordinate 1,074,024,207, forward strand.
ACCACAAATGGACTCAACACCACAAGCGGGACAGACGTTAGCAGCACTGCTCCCAAAAAGGGCCCAAAGGCTGTTGCCACAAGCAAACACTCTTACTGGCCCGGTGGTATTGCATACAGCACCATCCCCGCTGAGCCTGAAGAGTCAGGGACCAACAACTCCAGCAGTGCCACCTGGACCTAATGTTGCACCCACTGCTCCATGAGAGCTGTCCAGTGGTGGAACTGCTCACAAGAGCCCTCACTTACAGAGAGAGGAGGGCTCAGGGCCCATGACACCAACCGCCTAGGCCTAGAAGTCCCTAGTGTCATTGGTGATGACTGTGGGGACCTCTGTTTCAAGAAAATCCAATGTCTCATGGCAGACCACAGAGAGGGCGGCCTTCACTGGTGTAAGTTCTTCCTCATCTTGCAAGAAGAGGAAGAGGCTGAAACCAAGCGGTACCTGGACCCCAATGCAGAGTATGTGTGGAATTGGGACCGCATCCTTTTGTACTTACAGAAGGACCGCCTTTCCTTCTGAGTGCTGGACTGCTTGTTGTTAGAACCTAACTCCAGAGGAGAGAGTGGACAGGTGCAGTCCAACTGCCAGAATAGCTTGCTTCTACAGGCTCCCTACCATCCTCCTTGGTCAGTGACCATTGACACTCAGTAGGGCCGGGAAGATCAAGTTATTAAACTGTGACAAAAAAACTAAAGCTGTCACAAAAATAACAAGATCTAGCTTTAAACACTAAAACTGAAAAGAGCTAAATGCTGTTGTTATACAGACATGACATTCTGACTTTCAGCAGGCTAGCGCTGCCTGTCACAGGTGCACACTCAACAGTGGGGAAAAAGGAACTGAGGCAGTTGGGGGCTAACGCCAAGGTAAACAAGTGGCTGCGTGTGCTGACTCATGGTGCCACACATGAGTGCTGCTTGCCACGGCGCCAGCCTTCTGAAAAAGTTCTGGCTCCCGCTGGGTCTTAGCATCTCTGGCAAGGACCCACTACTGGGAATCAGTGGTGAAGATTAATTCTTGGAAGATCTTAGAACGTATGAATTTTAGAACTATGTACACAAGACTCTCTCTTATTGTTATAAGAGTACTTGAAATATTTAGAAATAAACAATCCTGTTTGGCTAGGAATTATTTCACAGTTTATAATAGCTCCAAGGCATTCAATCAGCCTCATCTTGACATTTTCATGTTTTTTTTTTAATTTTATATATTAGATTGTTAAAACATTTTGTGATTTTATTTGAAATTAGCACAACCTTTTCAGCAGCACTGTAAAACTGGAGTGGTGGACATTTTCGTTGGCATCAGCTGTTTACTGGCTAATGTCTCCAGGCAGCGCACATGAGAGAGGAGGAGGAGGAGTAGATTTTATTTCTTTATATTGCCCTCCCCTGGAGGCTTAGGGCACCATTACAATAAAACAGAGATAGCAGCAAATAATAAATAAGTACAATCCCAATTAAAATAAAGAAAATAAATAAAATCACAATCTATCATAATAAAACATTTCAGTAACTAAAACGTACTGCATAACATCTCACTTATTTGTACTGTAGTGATCAATTAGAGACTCTCACTCCCCATAGAACTGTGCAAATAGGTATATGTCACACTCCCTTTTAAAGGCCTTCACAAAGGAAGCCTCCCTCAGGAGCAAATTTGAAAGAACTGGACCTACAACCTTAAAGGACCAGTCACCTGAAGTTTTGAGCCTAGCCCTGGGAACAACTAGGGCCTTTTTCATTGGACTGGAGGGGGCACACAGGCAATTAAGGGTGCAGGAGATCATATAGGTAATCCAGGCCCAGCCCATATAGGGCTTTATAAGTTACTAAGCCAACTTTATAGGAGATAGGCCACTTGACCAGCTGCCAGTGTAGTTCACACAGTGCCAGGGGAGCTGTGACTCAATCTCAAAAGGCCAGTCAACCACCTAGTACCTGATAGGGGTCGTGGCTTGCGCAGACATGTGGTGGTCATGTGTTAGTACAGCTCCCTCGTCATCAACTTTGAAATCAAACTTTAACCAATTTCCAACACAGGCTAACTTCGCTAATGGTAAGGGAACAATAGCGATAGCTTATGGCATCAACAAAAACCAAAACTCGGCAGTCACAATTTCACTTTGGGGCTGCAGAACTTCAAAAGGAACAGCAAGAAGGCCAAGACACTTGCACGCATCAGCAGGCCCCAGCTGCCATGGGGGTAGAGCCTAAAATGTCCACGCTGGTGTGCTTGTTGGTGGGGGTTCCATCCACTCTGGAATCAATGCAGCACCAAATGAGGGCCAGCTTTACCAACGTCACGGGCCCAAATTGTGCATCTACAATCAGTGGTAACTGGCCTCACTGAAACTACTACAACCTACTCTGCACACATTGGTGAGCTGCAGCAAAGAGTGAGTGACCTGGAGGACTCATTGTACACTGTGTCCAGGGACAAGAGCAACTATGTAGAAACCATAGCGGAGCTGCGGGAGCAAGTGGATGACCAGGATAATCACTCCCGCCACTCGAATCTTCACATTGTGGGACTTCCTGAGGGATTGGAGAGGAACATCCAGTGACTGGTCTGCACCAATGGATTATTAAGAATCTCAAACTCCCTCTGGAGGCTGAAAACTATGAAACTGAATAGGCGCACAGAGTGGGCCCCCCAAACCTACTGACTGCCTGCGACACTGCCTGATTAATTACCTGCACTTTACAGATAAAGAACTAATCTTGGCTGCAGCAAAAAAGCAGGGATCAATCCTGTGCAGCACCTCCAGGGTTGGGATCTACCAAGATTATAGTCAAGACTTGCAAGGGAAGTGCCAGAAGTTTAACGCTGTAAAGTTGAAACTTCATTCAATGGGTTGGTCGTTCTTTTTTTTATCCAGCCAAGCTTCAGATTGATCGGCCCGGAGCTCCCCCCAGATTATTCATCAACTACCTGGATGCAGAAAAGTGGGTCTCTGAGGTGAGCAGGCAGGAGGAAAGAAGATCCCTAAAGAGATGAGACCCCCAAGGTATGTGAAGCTACTATATGTGTCTGCTTCTGATCACATATACTGAAATCTGCTGTTAACTTTTGCAAAGCACTGTAAATAACTGAAGCGCACCATACAGGAGGGTCTTTACCTTATCGGATGATGGGGATTGCAACACCGGGTACTCTCCTATAATTTTGCCTCAGCTACCTGGGATATCCTTGACAAGGACCGACTAAAGGCTCTACTCATCGGCTTTTTGAAGATGTGACCTTAACTTTGTCTCGATCGACGAGCATTAACATCTGCGTCACACTGGAGGGCCAGAAACATTGAGAGGTTTTATTCGGAGAGCACACTAATTTCTGACACGAGTATTACTGAGGTAAGGGCTGGCAAATTAATAAAATAGTCTGAAAGGGGGATGTTGGACAGACTGGAGGAGAAATAGTGCCTGGATCATATATATGGGACTAGTGACTCTCCTAATCGCCAGGCTCCATGCTGGGAATGGCTGCCTTGAACTTCACTGATGGCACACATCAAAGACTCTGCCCGAACCCGTATGCTAGCACTCCTCATAGGCCAGCCCGACCACATCAGGGGATGAGGGTATCAGCGGGTGGCCTTCTCCTCGCAGGCTCAAGTATCCCAGGATTAAAAGCTTTCAGGGAAGTATGACTGGTTGTCATTAAAATTGCGCTATATGTTTTAGGCAATCTATCGGGGGGGGGTCATAGAACAAGTATAGTTCAATTAAGGATCCCTGACTACTGTCCCAACGAGATATAGAAGTCTAAAAATGCATGTCATTAACTTGATTCATTTGAGGGGAGATGTTCTGATGTGCTGATATTAGAATCCTAACTCATTTAAAGTGTGTAAAAAGGGTGGATAAGCTTCGCTCGAAAAGGCAGTTGTTGTCAGCCTTTCAGTGGTGGAGGGGGGGCAGGGAAACGGTTGAACTGTTCATCAGGGTCATTCAAATAGGGGTTTATCCATTTAATTGCTAAATCTAATTGCTATATCTGTGGTTGTTGTTTGAATGCCTGCAAGTTACTAGACATGTTATTTAGTTAGAATAGTTAAGAAGCCCCCCCGTCCTGTCTGTTTGGAGTGCAAATTAACAGGGAAAGTATATCTGGTGGAATTGATATAATAAGATGCTGGGAGGGGGTTTACCAAGGGAAGGGGGAGAGCACAAAATCAGTTGTGGGAGGCCTGCTAAACATGCTTGTTTAAGGACTAGAAACTTGGTGCTCTTCTTTTCTTTCTAGGGCGGCAGCAGCTTTGGCACTCACCCGAAACCTCTCAACTGTCCCTGATTTTCAGGGATGTCCCTGATTTTGTCTCAAAATGTTACTCTGTCCCTCCTAAAATTTGTGTTTGTGTGGCTAAACAGTGGGGAACTGTAGGCACAGAATAATGTCAAGCATTAAAGTTACAGGCTTCTTGTTCTTTATAAAATGCACATTACACTAAGCCACATATTCTACCAGCGTCCTGGGTGGATATCTCTAATTTTGAAGATATGTCCCTGATTTTGGTCCTTTGTCCCTGATTGTTTTAAGCCTTGTCCCTGATTTATGAGGCAGAAGGTTGAGAGGTATGACTCACCCACCAAGAGAGAATCCTACAGAACCGAGATCTCTGTCACCAATCAAATCTCAAGGGTGGGATAGCAGGTAAGGGAAAGTTACTGTTTAAAATATATAATCCTGATAGTATTCTAGATGTTGCAGCACATGTATACACCTGTGCTGGATCTGGGTCGAATGTACTAATCTATAAGATGCTCAAATACTCATATTAGTCACCATCTACGAGAGAGGGGACACTGACAGGGCAGTTGGGAGCCCAGTCAAGGGGATGAGGAGGGAATGGAGGAAAAGGGGATGTTTTGTTGCCCAGTTGGCAAATTTGAGTGGCATTCTTTATTGGGGCATTCTTAGGGGGTTACTGGTTGGGGGGGACCAAAAAATAAGCAGAATGGATACACTCATACTGATGATTATGCTTCTTTACTTTATCACCGTATCTCTTGGCAAGAGACCAGTTAATGTGCTACCCAACATCGCTGACTATGGGTAGCTTAATTAAGGCAGTGATGTGGAATGTCAATGGCTTAAAATCTGTGGTAAAAAGAAGAAAGGTGATGACTGAAATGAGATGGGGATAGGCTCAACTGGTGCTCATGCAGGAAACCCATATGTCATTGCAGGAGGCTTTAAAAATGGAAAGAAGTATGGGAGGACAGTGGGTATCGGCCTGCTTCTCCACTAAAGCTAGAGATATTTCAATATGGGTGCCAAGGAGCACGAGAGTGCAAATACACAGGGAAATTAGAGACCCAGGGGGAAGATATGTTCTGGCAAATCTAACAATAGGGGGTGGGGGGGCATATCTGTTGGCTCAGTGTATGCTCTAAACATAGAAGACTGAGGATTTTTTCAAAGGTTGGCCTTGGACATGTCTGCCCTACCGGGGCCTTGGATACTGGGAGGGGAATTTAACTGTGTAAGGGACACAACATTGGACAGGTCAAACCCTACCTCGGTACCACTAACAAGGAATGCTACAGCCCTGAGGGAGGTTAAGGGTGCCTACTCCCTGGTGGATGTTTGGTGACACCAGAACCCAACCAACAGAGATTACAGTTTTTACTCACACACTCATAGCTCTTAAGCTAGACTCGATCAGGTTCTGGTCGTACTTCCCTCCTGAGTGCCATGGGACAGGCCAGTTATTTTCCAATATTGATCTCCGACTATGCACACCTTTTGGTGCCCATGGAGATGGGAGATGGGGAATTGCCTCAACAGAGAACATGGCGTTTAGACCCACTCCTGTTAATAGATGTCAGTTTTCTCACATTTATGACCAAAACATTGGAGGAGGTTCTGAGATATAATTAAAGAAAGGAGGCATCACACATGGCTAGATGGGAGGCTATGGAAGCCTATATCAGGGGGCAGGTTATTTCATACTCTGCTCACAAGAAGAGGGAAGCTCAAGTAGAAATAGAGCATCTCAGACAGCAAACTGAGGCATATGAAGAAGCCCATATCAGAAAACCAACTCAACCCCTGTACAGAATAGAAATGGAAATTTAATCTCTTGAATACGACAGAATTGAGAGATCCATCCTCCTGTCAGGAGTGGGTGCTTATTTTGATGGGGATAGGGGAAGAAAATGTTTAGCTTGGCAATTAAAGAAGGGGGGGGATAGGGCTATTATCCAAGTCCAGAATGCAGATGGGGATATGACAACCTCTACCTCTGAGATAGGGGAGGAGTTTGGGAAATTGTACCATAAGCTGTACACATCTGAAAGGACCCCAACCCCACAGCAAATGCAGGCTTTCTTTGACAAGGACCCGACTTCAGAACTGTCCCCGGACACGGCGAAAGAACTAGACTGCCCTCTGGAAAAGACTGAATTATTATCTGCCATCAAATCTCTAAGTGGAGGGAAAGCCCCAGGCCCAGATGGGTTACCTATTGACTTTTACAAGTCCTTCCTGGCCCTGCTTACAGATCCTCTATGTGACACACTGCAGGAGGGGCTGGATAAGGGCATCATGCCTCAATCAATGAGAGCGGCCACCATTACCATTCTCCCCAAACTGGGGAAGGACCCTACCCATTGTGCCTCATACCGCCCCATATCCTTACTGACAGCAGATTATAAAATTCTGGCAAAACTGTTGGCTGCATGCTTGGAGCTTGTTCTCCCCTCACTGATACATTCAGATCAATCCAGGTCTGGGCAGGGCAGACAGGGGAAACACAACATTAGAAGGACCTTAAATGTCCTGCACACTTGGGTAGGATGGCCACCAGGCATGGGGCAGCGAGACTGGTGTTAGATACTGAGAAGGCCTTCGATCGAGTCGAATGGGGATACATGTTTGAAGCCCTTACACACCAGGGTATAGGACTGGAGACCTTAAAATGGATTCATTATACACCTCCCCTTCAGCCCAAATCTTAGTAAATGGTACCCTAACCACTTAATTCCTTCTGGGTAGGGTACCAGACAAGACTGCCCCTTGTCTCTGCTCCTATATGTACTGGCACAGGGGCCACTAGTGGCTGCCATCCGGGCCCATGCAGGGATCCAGGGATTTCAGGGAAGGGGGAGAGAACACAAAGTAGTACTATATGCTGATGATCTGTCATTATAGAAACATAGAAACAGAAGTTGATGGCAGATAAGGACCACAAGGCCCATCCAGTCTGCCCATTTTTTCTACCTTATAAATGTGCCATATGCCTTTACTCTGTCAGTGGCCTATCTATTCATACTCATCTGTATTGCTCCCTTATGCCTACCCCATGCCTTTTTGAAGTCCTGCACTGTATTCATATCCACCACTTCCTAAGGTAGGCCGTTTCATGCATCCACCACCCTTTCTGTGAAAAAGAACTTCCTCACATTACCCCGTAATCGGCCTCCCTCTAATCTCATGCTGTGTCCTCTTGTCCTGCTATTTTTCTTATATTGAAACATGTTAGACTCTTTCACCTTGTTAATGCCCTTAAGATGTTTGAATGTTTCAATCATATCACCTCTCTCCCTCCTTTGCTCTAGGCTATATGGTTCCATGTGATGACAGTGATTGAAAAACAGCAATCGCTATCATCGCGAATGTATATCGCCGAAAAGCATTTTGGAGATATACATTTCTCAGTGAACTGACATCCGTGAACAGGTAGTTTGTGGGGTGGGAGGCTGCGCCCTCCCCTCTCACACCCTCAAGAGATTAAGCCCCGAGACCCCCCATTAAAGTTTCTCAACCCAGGGGGTGCAAATCGAGGAGGGGCGAAATTTGTAAAAAAAAATAATAAAATAATTAATTAATTACACAGTTGCAAGCAGCAGCAAAATTATTTCCCCCAGCAGGTCCTGAATCCAGTGCCTACTGCACTGTAGTCAGCCACCCTCACCACCACATCACAGGGATGACTCAGTTGCAGCAGACTCACCTATCCTCCTGAACCCTTCCTCCTATCCCTCCCATACAGCTCCCCATCCCTCCCCTTCCGGTCGCTCAAGACGCTATTCTATCACTATCTTGCAGGGTAGCGGATCATGATAGCACTATAAATGAGTAGCTGTTTCTAGAGTTGCTCATTTATAAGCGCTATCATCATGGGCCACCAGAGTATACATATTGAGCTCCGTTAATCTGTCCTCATATGTTTTCTGATATAGTCCCTGCACCATTTTGGTTGTCCTTCTCTGGACTACCTCCATTTTGTTAATGTCTTTGTGCAGATGCGGCCTCCAGTACTGCATGCAGTACTCCAGATGGGGCCTAACAAGTGTCTTGTAAAGAGGGATTACTACCTCCCTCTTATAACTTGTGATACCCCTACTAATACACCCCAACATCCCCCTAGCCTTACCTACTGCTTTAGTGGTCAGCTTGGATGATTTCAAGTCATCTGTGATGATGATGCCCAAGTCTCTTTCTTCCCTTGTGATTGCCAGCAACTCCCCTCCCAACCTATATGTGACTTCAGGGTTTCTCTTCCCTATGTGCATGATTTAGCACTTCTTTGCGTTAAACCACAGTTGCCACTCTTCCAGCCATTTTGCCAGTTTATCTAGATCTGTTCTCATACTTCCCACCCCATCTGGATCATCTACTCTGTTGCAGATCTTGGAGTCATCTGCAAACAGACAAACCTTATCCTCCAGTCCATCTGCAATGTCACTGATGAAGATATTGAAGAGGACTTGTCCCAGGACTGACCCCTGAGGTACCCCGCTTGTGACTTGCATCTGTTCTGACTGTATACTGTTTACCACCACTCTCTGTGTTCTGCCTGCCAACCAACTTCTGACCCACTCCAAGCCTACCCAGCTTATTAATCAATCTTCTATGTGGAACAGTATCGAAAGCTTGGCTGAAGTCAAGATAGGTGACATCAACTGCACCCCCTTGGTCCACCACTCTGGTTACCCAGTCAAAGAAATCTATGAGATTAGTTTGACAGGACCTTCCTGTTGTAAACCTATGCTGTCTTGGATCCTGTGCTCCTATGGAATGCAGGTGTTGCACTATCCTTTCCTTAAGGACTGCAATGCATGGATTCAAGCAAGGGCGTTCCTGTACAACCAATTTGCTGACCTTTTATGAATACATCAGCAAACATTTAGACCATAACATCCCTGTTGACATCATCTCACTGGACTACAGTAAAGCCTTTGATAAGGTATCTCATGTAACTTTAGTGAATAAACTTATCCTTTAGGTTTTTCACCAGTTATTACAAAGTGGGTTCACAGCTGGCTTACCGGTAGGACCCAGAGGTTCAGGGTAAACGGAGCTCTTTCCACAATAGGAGGTGTGACTAGTGGGGTCTCCAGGGTTCAGTTTTGGGTCCGACTCTGTTTAATATCTTCATTAGCAATATGAAAATTAATTCCAGCAATATTTATGAATATGAAATCCTTTACACTTGACTTAGGACATATTGAACAATGGGCATCAACAAATGGAATGCTTTTTAATGTTGAAAAGTGTTCAGTTATCCACTTAGGTACAAATAATCCTATTCAGACTTATACACTAAATGGTGTCAACATTAGGACACCTTCTTGTGAAAAGGACCTAGAAATCATGGTTAATTGCAAACTCTTATCAGTTGATCACTGTAACAAAATTGCTAACTCAACAAATGCTTTAATAAGACGTATAAATCATAAATTTACATCCAAAATGGAACAGTGTTTAATAACCCTATACAATACTTATATTCGGCCTTACACAGATAATGGGTCTCCTTTTTGGAACCCTTATCTTGTTTCTGACATAAACAGGATTGAACAAATACAACACAGGGTTACAAAAATTATTCCTTATCTGTTACAATATGAGTATAACACTAGACTTAACTCTACTGGCCTATATTCTCTTGAGATGAGCAGGACCAGAGGAGATCTTTTACAATTATTTAAAATCATTCAATCTCGACTTTAAAGTCTCAATGTGGCATCTTATATGACACAAGGAAAATTGTACCCAGATTACATAACAAACCGCTCCATATTCAAAAGGCTAGGACTAATAAAAGATAATTTTTTTTTCTCTATTAGAACACCCAGACTGTGGAACAAACTACCTCAAAAGCTTGTAGACTGTTCTAATATAAACACTTTTAAATCAAATCTGGATAAATGGCTTCTCAATTAATAAAAACTAAGGGTTCAATATCCCACCTTGTGAGGGACAAACTCGATGGGCAACTGCCTTCTTTTGTCCTATATACCAAGTAAACCAAGTAATCTTGCCCACTACTGAGGTAAGACTGACTGGTCTGTAGTTCCCTGCCTCCTCCCTGCTACCACTCTTGTGGAGCGGGAGCACGTGAGCCCTTCTCCAGTCTACTGGGACCTCTCCTGTGCTCAGAGACTTATGAAACAGTTCTGATAATGGCTCTGCTAGTTCCACCCTTAGCTCCTTTAGTACCCTGGGATGTACGCCATCCGATCCAATTGTCTTGTCCACCTGAGCTTAGTGAGCTCTTGTAGGACCCTTTCTTTTGTGAAGGGACTTGTGCATACCTCCCTCTCCCCTGTGTCCATGGTGCTGAGCTGTTAGCCCTGCCCTACCTTCTCCTCAGTACATACTGAGCAGAAGTATCTATTTAGGATAGATGCTTTTCCTTGGTTCTCCTCCACATTCTCCCCCTTATCCCCTTTGATCTTAGCAATACCCCCTCTGGATTTTTTCCTTTCACTAATGTATCTATAGAAAGTCTTGTCCCGTTCTTTTACCATTTGTGCTTGTGTTTCCTCGGTTTGGGCCTTTGCCTGCCTTACTGCCTTCCCTGAGGGAAGTTTGGTATGCCTCCTTATCTTCATCCCGCTATTTCCCCTTATATTTCCTGAAGGTCAACCTTTTGGCCCTGACCTTTCTGCTACTGTTTCTGAGAGCCAAAGTGATTTCCTTCTTCTTTTGCTCTTGCTTTTCTCCCTGACACAATGGGATGTTGCTTCAAGTATTGCATCCTTAATATTTGCCCACTTTGCCTGTACCCCCTCACCTGTATTTCTTAACTCTGTTGGCCATCTTATTAAAGTCAGCTCCTCTGAAGTCCCATATTTTTACCTTGGAATGGGATGATTTAGTTCTAGTGGCCAAATTGAACAATACCATGTGATGGTCACTGGTCCCCAGGTGACCTTCTACCTGGAGATCTGTGATCCTTTCCCTGTTAGTCAGTACTAGATCTAGGATAGTCCTGTCTCTTGTGGGTTGTTGTACAAGTTGTCTGAGGCCCTCCCGCTGCAGGGACTCCACCATGTGTCTAGTTCTGGCAGATGTTCCTGCTGGTATTGACTAATCTGTATCTGGCATGTTGAAGTCTCCCATTATCAGAACCTCCCCTTTAGCTGTCATGTTTTGTATATCTTCTAACAGTAATGTGTCTATGTCTTCCTCCTGGTCTGGAGGCCTGTAGACAACCCCAGTTTGTATATCTGCCCCATTTCCTGTTTCCAGGGTGACCCACATTTCTTCTGGCTCCTTATATGTAGTCTGAATTTCTGTGTATTCTGAATTATACCTACAAAACCTGCTTAGGGACTTACCTACAGTACACTGCCTCCTGAGAGAATATGGCCTATCAGGGCACAAGTTGAACTGGACAAAAAGCGAATGTCTCCCATAGGACAGCTGGAAAGACCTCAGCTGGTAAGTGTGCTGGGGGGTTTGGTGATGGTTAATAAACTAACTACTTTGGGATCCTCTTATCAGCAAAACTGGGAACACTATATGCCATCAATTACGGCCCCTCTAACTAAGAAACTGGGAGGGGATTGTAAGAAATGGCAAAACCTGCCCCATATCCTTATAGAAAGAATTAATTCAGTGAAGATGATGATCCTCCCAAGGTGTCTATACCTGTACCAGTCATTACCAATAAGTGTACCCCTGTTGCACTTCAAGCAAGTAAATGCTCTAATGCATAACTTTATCTGGAGAGAGAAAGTGGTCCAGCTCAAAAGGTTGATTCTCCAATCACCACCAATTAAAGGGGGGTTGGGACTTCCTAACTTCCATCTCTATTTCCTGGCTGCTCAACTGGTATTTCTCCCAAGTGGTGTGGGGCCCATGGACATGGCATGGGTTGCTATGGAGGAGGAACAGTCGGGGGGGGGGGGATCCCAGCGGCTTCAGTGCATGTCAGGTGGCTTAGGATCAAATGAGAAGATAAACATAGTAAACCCCTGCACCCTAACCACGATTAAAGCTTGGAAGTCTGCACATAGTAAGCTGGGACTAGTTCATGAGAGTGGCCAATCACCATACACTGACCTGGTCATGCTTATGAAAACCAGAGGCACATATACAGTGTATATGCACCAAAGATTGAGACAGTGGAAATCAAAGGGGCTGGAATATGTCCTGCAATGTTTTGAGGGGGGCAGGATCCTAGAATTTGTAGAGGTGAAAGCTAAATGGTCCCTAGACCCTGGGGACTATTTCTTATGCCAGATATTACAATTGAGACTTGGACAGTCCCTATGTCCAGTCACAAACTGGGCAGCCCTGACCCCATTGGAGGAGGGGTTATACAATCCCCCACCCAGGGGCAAAAGCACTGTCCATATACTCTCAGACCATGCTGGGAGTTGACTCGGAGACCTCCCTATACATTAAACAGAAATGGGAAAAATATCTCAATATCGCCTTAGATGATCACACCTGGGATCTGGCAATAAAACATCTCAACACATGCTCTAGGAACAACAGGCTAATGCAGGTTCAGCTTAACTTCCTAGACAGAACCTATCTGACACCCAATAGGCTCCATGCTATCTGCTCTGAAAGCTTGCACAACTGCCCAAAATATCAGGGAGACCAGGCAGACCTATTACACTTGGCGTTAACATGCCCGAGAGTGGCTCCGTTATGGCATGAGGTTCACAAAGTAATGGAGAAGGTCCTAGCAAAGCATCTATCCTGCCCTCCATTAGAGCTGCTACTAGGGGCTGACCTGATGACTGTGCATGGACAGAGTACTCACCCACTGTGGGGAATAGCCCTGGTAAATGCCAAAAAAACACTGACTCAGACGTGGGTGTCTGTGAAACCCCCAACGATTCAACAATTTGAAATAGTGCCTCACCTTAAAAAAGATACAACACACTGCCAACGATACCACTGAGCACTTTTAGAAAATCTGGCTGCCATTGGAGGAAGCAATCGGGAAGGGACTTCTCCCTGTGTAGTAATGTAACTTGTCTTGGGGAGTGTATGGGCCCCAAATCTGACCCCTGTTCCTTGCTCCGAACCACCACACACTCATTACGCAAGCACTGTACTTTTCGGTTTTGCACACAACTCTGGACTGTCTTTGTTATGGAACGTTGCTCAGTTGTCTACCTTCCTTCCAGCACTCCTACTGTAATATACTGATTGACTGTCCTGCACCATTTAATTTTACTCCTCTGTGTTCTTGTTGTATGCTATGCTACTGACGAGGAGCCTTTGCAAAAGAGTCTATTGAGTCAGATGGTGTAATTCTGATTTCTCAATAAATAAATAAATAAAAAGCACCCACCACCTCCACCACACAAGCAATACTTGTAAAGGGACACTTGAACCATTCCACATCCGAGTCACCTGTGAATTGTTGGGTTATGAACTGCTATGTATGTACCCACACTGCTAGGAAAATATGTTGATGTAAGTGGAACAGTTTCAAATGTAATGTTGTTTTTCTCAATAAAAGTATTTTACAAAAAAAAAACATGGTACCTGCATTCTGCAGTAGCTGCAGGTGCTGCAACATAGCTCCATAGACCCCAAGGTAAAAAGCATTATAGTAGTTAGGTCACAAGGTCATAAAAGTGTGCACCAGTGAGGGATGTCCTCCAGGGGGATAAGGCAATGAATCTAGCTGATGTTCCTAAGATGGTAAAAGCCATTTTGGGCTACTGCTAATACCTGAGCCTCAAGTGTCAGCCCTTCATCCAGAATGACTCCCAGATTCTTCACTTCTGCAGCAACCAAAATCCTAGAGGTGCCGAGACAAGGCTCCATCTCCTTCTCAGCAGCTCCTAATCCCCTATCAACCCAGCGTAATCATTAATACTTCAGTTTTGTCAGGGTTAAGCCTCAGTCAGTTCAATGACATTCAGCCCTGCATCTCATACAAGCATGACTTTAGCAAATCCACCACCTCATGTGTCTCAGATGGAAAACATAGATACGGCTCAGTATCATCTGCATAGAAATGTAATCCAGTTCCATACTGTCTAATAATGCTACCCAGGGACAACATGTACACCACAAACAACATAAGCGAGAGGCCGACCCCTGGGGGTACACTACAAAAAAAGGTCCACTGGGAGCGAGGAAAAAACTTCCCATTACCACCCTCGGTGTCCTGCCTGTGAAGTAGGACTGAAACCAGCAGATACCTTTGTGGTGAGTCCTACATACTCCCTGAGTCTGTTCAGTAAAAGGCCATGGTCCACAGTGTCAGATGCTGAGGAGAGATCGAGGAGGTCAAGAAATGACCACTCTCCTCTATCACTCACACTGAGCAAGTCATTATGCACTCTGACCAATGAATTCTTTGTGCTGTGCTTTGACCTAAAACCAGACTGGGGAGGCTCACAGATGTCAAAGGTCATGAGGTGTGCCTAAAGTTGCAACAAATCAAGTTCTCAATAACCTTGCCTAAAAAAGGAAGTTAGATACAGGTTGGTACTTTGCCAAGAAGTCTGAGTCCACTGATAGCTTTTTTAGTAGGGGCTTCACCAACACATTTTTTAATGCAGATGGAAAATCCCTGTGTCAAGAAACACTGGATAATCTCAGCGAACACCAGGCCCAGTTGCCCGACACAGCTCACTAATAGCTGGGTCAGGCCTTGATCCAGTTCACAAAATGTTGGTCACAACTCTGAGACCACCTCCCCAACCTTATTCATTATCAGTGGCAGAAACTCTCCCCAAGACTGCTGACTGCCAATGCTTCTCACTGGCTCAACATTGTTGGGCTGTAACTGCCCACTTGATTAGATCACAACCCAAATAGAGGACGCTGTATCTGACAAGAACCGAGCAAACTCCTCACACTTCAAATCAAATCAAATTTTATTTATAAGCGCTGTTCCAAACTGATCACAATGCTGTACAACAAGACAATAAAATTCATAAAACAGCAAGTCTTAAAATTCAGAATTAAAATGTACTTAAAAATATATCTGATAACAATCTGATAACTTAGTGAATGAAGCAGCCTTCACAGACTCCAGACTGGCTGGATGGAGAAGTCAGTCCAACATCCAAAAAAGCTGAGCTCAGCGGTTCCCTCCGGCCACAATCTCCCTGGATAAGAACTCTGCCTTCTTATGGGAGTTTGCCCTTTGATATTCACTGTAGTGAATATCCAAAGCCAGTTTGTCCTCCTGGGCTCTTAATCTCCTTCAATAATGCTCCTACCTCCACCCCTTTGCTTTCATCTCCCTCAGTTCAGCATCAAACCACGGTGAAAGCAAGGCATGAAACCAATCGAAGTTCATGAACTGGTGCTAAGAGGTCAAAGGCTGCACCGATGGCTGTTATAATTTGTCACTGCCTCCTATGAACCCCTGGCACGTGTCACCAATCTACCAGAAGTATCTAGCACTGTCATAGTCCATCTGACCTAGGAGGAGCACAGTAAATGCCCCAGCTGAATAATGGCGACAACATCTTTCTGCAGCACTGCAAACTGGGAGAGGCAAACATTTCTGTGGCACCAGCTACTTCCTGACTGATACCTCAAAGCAGTGTCCAGGAGTGCGGAGGAGCACAGTGAATGCCATGGCTGAATAATGCTGACACAACCTTTTCGGCAGCACTGCAAATCGGGAGACGCAAACATTTCTGTGCCACCTGCTCCTCCTGGCTAATGTCTCCACACGATTTGAAGGAGTGGGGAGGAGCACAGTAAATGCCACAGCTGAATAATGCACACACAACCTTTTCTGCAGCAGTGTAAATCAAGAGAGGCAGACATTTCTGTGGCACCAGCAGTTGTCTGGGCATCGTCTCCAGGTAGTACTGAGGAACAAGGAGGCAGCACTGCGAATGCCACAGCTGAACAATGTTACCTGGGGCTGATAGCCGGGGCTAAGAGGGCTATTTCAGCATACAATGGAGGCAGGAGGATAAAGTGGCACCAGGTATTGCTTTTTTTAATGCAAAGGGGAACTCTCATTTAGCCCATAGTAATACCGAGACGTAGCGGTCCCAATCCAGCTAAACAGATTTAATTGACATTTTTTTAAGCTACTTACTGCTTTGTAGCGTTGGTTTCTATCTTATTTATCTTGCATCCCCCATCTACCATACTGTCCCCAAATAGTCTCCCACAGCCTAAGCTGTGGGGACAGCTATGTGCTGGAACATCTGTTCAAAGTCTTACAATGTAGAACAGCACCTTTCTGAGCTTATTCTACTGATACCAATTGTGCTGGAGCTCAGCGTAATTGGTACCGATACAATAAGTGCGAAAAGGTGCTGCTTTACATTGTAAGACTTTGAACAGACGTTCCAGCACATAAACATCCCTCCAGCTTAGCCCATCATCTATGTCATCAGAGGGCTGGCTGCGGGGGACTCAGTGGCTGGCATGGCGGGTGGGGGATCGCAGGATCAACCAGACTGAAACTAAAGCTACAAAACAGTAAGTAGCTTACAAATGTAATTTAAATCTGTTTTGCTGGATTGGGATCTCTACATCTCACAGTATTACTGTGGGCTATATGAAAGTTCCCTTTTAATGCAAACTGATCCACTAGACTGCCAAGAAAAACAGAGGTGTTGTATGCCCTGATGTTTTTAGAGTTGTTATGGGGGGTGCTTGAGAGTGTTGAAAACATGGCAGTTTCATTGCAGTTGCTTCCCTGGTGTCCACAGAAACAACGCTGACTCCACAGGTTCATACTGTTGTACGCACTATAAATCAAAAGTTAGGTTTATTGTATAAATTCAAGAGCTACTTTTCCCCAGAACTAAGAAAATCTATTGTAGTAGGGTCACTGTTACCTCATTTCAATTATGTTTCAAGTATCTACTTTAACCTTGGAAGCAAGGAGTTGCATGCATTGTAGGTTGTTTACAATAATATTTGTTGTTTTGTTTTACAAGCACCATTGTGAACTCATCATTGTGTTTTGTATTCTAATTTGGGTTGGTTGGCTCCTATCCCTGGAGTTGAATATTTTTATGGTTGTCTTATTTCTGAATCTGTTTATCTTACATCCTTGTTTCCATTGTCAGATCTTATCAAATCCCAAGATGTTTTTCCGAGTTTATGCCCCTCAAAAGGTATTCTGTTCAAGTCAGTGTTATCTCAACTTAAAATAAGGTCCAGAGCTTTCTCTATAGCTGTGCCCCCTTCCCCCCATATTGGAATGCATTGCCACTAGCTATACACCAGGCTACATCGATACATGATTTTAAAGTAAAACTGAAGCAACATTTATTGATGAAATCTTTATGTAACTGTTTCTTGTAAATATTGTTATTGTTGTATTTTCTTGTTTATCTGTTTGTAATTTTTTATTCATGGCTCCCTGGTTGGGCCGGAAGAAAGGCCTTTGGTCCAGTACTCTTACCCGGTCAACAAATAAATGAAATGAAAACAAGTTGTTTTTTTTACATTTTATGCCATTCTTCATATGTTCTAAAAGTCATTCTTCAAGGTTCTATGTAAAGAATGACTTTTTGAAGCCACCAGTACAAACAGGCTAATCATATCTTATAAGTTTGTTGCTCTAACCTGTGGGGCAAAATGCACCCCCACCCCCCCCCGGTAGGGTTAGATTATATCACAGTAACTGAACTGTTAGCTGGGTCTTAATGTTAAATAGCTATGCTACTCAGTGAATAAGAACAGCCTAGACAAAAAAAAAAAAAAAAACATTGGTATGAACTTCAAGTGCTTTGCTCAAGTGGTCACATTCACAGTGAGGATTGGTATGAAGTCCATTCCACCTTTTGATAATGAAAAGAAAATTCTGTATTTTTTAGATAGCCATACAATTAACCAATAATCACCTGCAGTCAATTTCCTTGAATATATATATATATATCTCAAAACAAACAAACCTCTTCCCTGCAGCCTGTGGTAGAAGCTGCAACCTTTTCTCCAGCTGTCTTAAAGTTTCTTGTGTTACTTTCACACTATCTTTAGAAGCCGTTGGGAAGACCAACTCACTCAGCTTCACAAGACTTCGGTAGACAGACTCATGAGAGGCCACCTCAGCCTGTAAATCCTGCAAATAAGAGTAAGCCAAGACAAGCTTGTCAGTAAAGGATATGCATATCACCGTATTGTAGTCAACAATCAGGCATATATATAGTAATTAAAATGCCATTGTCCTGTCATCTTAAATACTAAAAACAAACTGGGTCCAATATTCAAAAGGAAACTTAATAATTTCCCTATGCAAATGACTATATTTAGGTTACACAGGTACAAAATACAATAACTGGCACCATCATGGTGATAACGTCTAAAAACGTTATTTTTTTAAAACAAATCCCTATTCCTCAATATGGAGCCCTTGACCCTCAATGACCTGGGATACTGCCTTCCTCAAACTGAAATGGCAGGCAAGTTCCTGCCTTCACAGCCGATGACAATGTCCCTCTGTGATTTGCATGCGGCACAGGATTTTGTGGCTTGAGCTTGAAGCATTGACTCCCAAATGGCAGCATAGCACCCTCCTGTCATGCCACTGGCATGGCCCAAAATATGGCCTTGTTACCTTTTTATCTCCTGGAAAGGACCAGGACATCCTTCCATGGTGCACACACCTGATGTCCACATGGAATACCATTAGGGGAGCACCTGACTGGTTTTGGACTGGATCATCCAATTTTAAGGTTCATTATCTATTCCTCCTATTTTCCTCAGCAGTTCTCCAGTTTGTGAATTGCATTTCTCAAACAAATGCTACCAAATCCTTCATTGTTTTGGCAGCTGTACTGGACTGTAGATATATGTCAGATGCCATAGACGTTTACTTGCAAAACCAGACAATCAAGTGGGGAAAAAAAGAAAGTTGTGAACATGGGTGTAGAGTTTAGGTTTTCCCAGGGGGGTTGGGGTGCTCTCAGGCTCAAAACTATTGGCCTAAACAGGAAACCTATTTTTAGACTACCCTATCGGGGGAAGCCCCCCCAAACTC
The DNA here is from genome assembly GCA_016271365.2 of Neoceratodus forsteri. NCBI lineage: Eukaryota > Metazoa > Chordata > Ceratodontiformes > Ceratodontidae > Neoceratodus > Neoceratodus forsteri. Next base: position 1,074,043,393 of record CM057450.1, read on the forward strand.
TACACCTATGGTTGTGAAGATCATTTTCCACTCAGCATCTTGAGTGATATCCTTTACTGCTCTATGAATGTCTTCTCAAATATAACATTTTTTTAATCTCTCTCTGTTTCGGCTCTGAACTGCAAACTGCCTCCCCCCCCCATGGCCGCTGTTACACCTACCTCTGTCCCTCCCCCTGTTATCTCCTTTTGTTCACTGTCCCCCTTCCCTAAGCCACCTTCTAAATTTAACTCTCCCTCTCTCCCCTGCCCCTTGAGACTTCTTGTGCCTTAGGGCACTGCAAAGAGTCTCCGTTTAATCACCTTCCTTTCTATTTTCTTTGCCAGGTTCTGGAGGGCTTGTTCATCTCTGAGCCACTCTACAGCCCCCAACTGTTCCTGCCATCACTGTGATACAAGTTTGGTCACCTGAGGTACGGAGGAAAGCTCCGCTGTTTAAGTTGTGCATCCCAGCTTTGAATTTTGGTGCCTTTTGGACAGCCGGCAGTGCTATGAGAACTGTTTCATGCCGGCTCCTTGGGAGCTGCTGTTGGAGCTGCTGCTTACTAAGACTGTTTTTCGTCTTAATTGAATTTTATTCAGAGTTTTCCCATGGTTGAACTCATGTGTTTGTATCTAAATCAGTGTTTTCCCCTGATTTATTTAAATTGTACCACTGTATATTCTACTCTACTCTTCAATACTCCACTTTTCAGGCTACCCCCCTCCCTAAGCCACCTTAAATGCTTGCTGTCTTCGCCCACATTCCTTATACATACCCCCCATTGGTCCACCGTCTTGGCACATGTGGTACACAGGGTGAAACTTACTAAGTACCCACCTCCCCATTAGCAGGTTATACAGCTCCTCCACTAGAGGGTATATACTTAAGCAAGCATCCTTCACTTTCTACTTCCCTACTACATGCTATTCAGCTGGATACCTCAGGGAGCTTTATTTTAAGCATTGCAGCCCTTCCCCTCACTTGCAAAGTAACTCTGTTCAGCTATGCCCCCTTGTTGTCTATTACCTAACAAAGTCCGCCCCCCCCGCTACTCCTTGACTCTAAGGATGTTTCCTCTCCACTCAAATCCTTCTCCCTTCTACCTCCTCACCCCAACCTTATTTCTCACCCTCTCCCTACCCGCCCCTCCTGCTTTTGCCAGACCAGGGCCCTATAACTCCAAATCCATCCAAACCCCCTGTCTCCAGGCCCCAACTTATATTTATGCTATTACTCCTGCACCCCCTAACATATTCTGGTCTCATTCCCTCCTCATTCCACATGCATCCCTATTAACTTTACCAAATTTCTTTGCTGTTCTAGACCTCCTGCTTCCTCACTATATCACTTCCTTCTACCTCACTCACTCAGCCTCCAAGCCCCATCACTCCAAATCCATGAAGCTATACTTCCTCATCCTAGCTCTACTATTACTCGCCTCAGGGGACATCCACCCCAACCCTGGTCCTGTTACTTCCTTCACCCCTGCCATCTCCCCCACTGCTGCTGCCCATATCCCTACCCCAACAGCCTTCATAAAGGATTTCAATATATTGCACTTAAACACTTGTAGCCTACTTCAAAAAATAGACTTCCTGCAAGCCATGGTTGCTGCCCTGAAACCAAAAATTCTAATTATAACAGAACATGGCTAAAGAGCATGATTCCTGACCATTCGGTCCCCATCCCTGGTTACTCCATCCTAAGGCTAGACAGAGCAGGCAGGGGTAGTGGAGAGGCCATGTATATTCACGCCGCCCTCCAATACTTCCCAGTCTTCTCCTCCTCCTCCTCCAACCCAGCAACCCATGACACCTTAGCCATCAATGTATCCCTCCCTTTCTCACTCCCTATCTTTGTAGCCAGTATCTACTGCTGTCCAAATGTCCAGCCCGCTGTCTCCCTTGAACTCCTAACTTCCATTACTTCCCTCTCTCAATCTGGTGAGCTTTACATCCTTGGTGACCTCAATTTAAATTGGTCGTCCCCAGCAACATCTACCACAAGAAATGCTATCAGTGCCCTCAGCCTCACACAACTAATTACAGAACCCACCTGCCCTAATCACAAGACCCAAAACCACTCCCTACTTGATTGGGCCCTAACTCCCACCCCTACAGAATCATCACCTCCGGCATCCTTCCAGATGCTCTCAGCGACCACAACCCGGTTTTCCTGGTCAGAAAAATTCACAGCCCTAAATCCCCACATAAAACCCTACAAATACGGACTTATAAATCCCTAGAATTGGAACCTCTCCTGCATAGCCTTGCCTTCTCAGACTGGTCCCCGCTAGCAAGCACTTCCTCAGTTGATAAAGCCATAATCTATTTTAAAGACATCTTCCTAGCAAATTGGAATGCCTTCACACCCCTAAAACAAACAAAGGTTAGAGGTCATCACCTCCCCTGGATTAACAATGAATTACTAGGCTGCCACAAAGCCAGAGATCGGGCCTGAAAATGGCACAAAGTCTCCCAGCTTCCAAATGACCTTCTTATTTACCAAAAACTCCGTAATGCCTGCACCCGGGCTACCAGCTAGCCAAAACAGAGTACTTCAAATCTATCTTCACGACTAACATCAACTCCCCCTACAAGTTCTGGAGAGTGGTCCATACACTCTTTACCCCCCAACCTGTCCACCCACCACTATACTTAAAATAAATGCCACCCTCTTTGCTGATCCAGTTGCAGTAGCTACTGCATTCAACTCCTATTACACCACTTGTGCTGATGAGCTACTCCAATCCCTCCCAAACTATGCTCCTCCCTCTCCCCCTTCCTACCGCCTACAAATGACCCCACCTCTGATTCCCCCTTCTCCTTTGCTACTGTCTCCCCAACTGACACCCTAAATGCCATGTTACTGATCAGTCCTTCAAAGGGCCCCTCCCTGGATGGCCTTGACTATAAACTACTATCCCTCTCAGCCCCAGCTATCGCCTACCCACTCTCTACCATCCTGAAACTCTCTTTTTCAATCGCCTCAGTACCTTCCCCATGGAAAGACGCAGTGGTCCTTCCCCTCCCCAAAGGCGCAGACCCCACCCTTCCTGGCAACTACCACCCCATCTCTCTTCTCTCTACCCTTGCCAAACTTCAGGAACACTTAGCTCTCTCCCAGCTCACTGCTTACCTCAATGACGCCTCCTTCTTCACCCCCTATCAATCTGGCTTCAGGAAAAATCACTCTACCACCACCTCCTTCTTCGGCTCATTGATTCTATCCTCACAGGAATGGACAATGGCCAAATCACCTCAGCTATTTTTGTCGATCTGGCCAAAACCTTCGACACACTCCCCCACTCCCTTCTCCTTGACACCCTATCAATAGCTGGGCTATCCCCCTTAGCCACAGACTGGTCCAAGGCATACCTCACTGGCAGAACCCAATCAGTCAAGATCTCTGACGCAATTTCCCCACCCCTCCCAATAAGAACTGGTGTCTCCCAGGGATCAGTGTTAGGCCCCATACTATTCTCTATTTTTCTAAATGATCTCCCATCCACCTGCTCTCCCTCCTCCTTCATTCGCATGTATGTTGATGATACAGTCTTGTATGCATCTGGCTCCTGCCCAGCTGAGGTTGCATCCAACTTGCAGCATTACTTCGACAAAGTTCAGCGTTGGTTTGCAAACCACCAACTATCTCTCAACACCAAAAAAACAGTCTCCATGACCTTCGGCACCAGGCAGAGACTTACCAGGTTTCCCTCTCTACCCTCCTTCCACACCCTTGATGGGACTTTACTTGAGGACACATCCTCCTTCAGGTATTTAGGTGTCTTGCTTGACCAACACCTGAACTTCTTTGGTCATATCGATGTCATTCAGAAAAAAAATTGTGTCCCAAGCTTGGCGCCTTATTCAGGAACTGTGCCTGCATCCCACCCACGGCTAGGCGTGAGATTGTCTAAAAGATAATCCCACCTATCTTCAACTACTGTGACGTAGTCTACGGTGCTGCCCCTAAGTCCTCCCTGGCCAGACTAGATAATGGTCCCATGCCACTCCACCCTTATTGGCCAATCGGATTATTCTTATCACCTCCCAAAAATCTAGAATTCACTTCCCTCTCAAATTCAGCACTCATCCTCTTGCTACTCCATTAACTCTGCACTCAAGAACTTCCTGGCCCCTTCCTGTGCCTGCCATGACCCTCCCTAATCCCCTTGCCATCTCCCCAAAGCGAATATTACCATATGCCTACTCCCCACCACTCCTACTTCCCTCTGATCATGCTCCTCCTAGTCCCCTACTCTCCCTCCTCCTAAAGTGTTCCTCCCCCTTCTTTCTCTACCCTTAATCTACCTCCCTCCTGTGAGCTTCCCAACACCCCCCTCTCATATCACTATATATATATAACTCTCATCACCTAAACCTGTGTCCTACCAGTAGGGCTGTCCACCACCCTGCCCAGATAGGGATAATAGGACACAGTTGAATTTCAACTCCCCCCCTTCCCCCCCTTGGATACCGCCCACCTCTAATACCTCTCTCTCCTCACCCTGCCGCACTCTACCTCTCCTCTCCTTCCTACCCCCCTTCCAGTTAACATAGCCTAACACTGGCCTACCCCTACACTCCATTAAGCACTTATAACCTACCCCAGTACCCCTCTTATATGCACTTTAGTCCACCCTGTTGTCTCTGTTTGCCTCAAAAATCGTGTTCTGCCTGCTTCTCTACATAAATTTCCTTTTCTTTCTTCCATTCTGCCCTCCACAATTTTTCCTTCCCCTCCTTCCATTCTTCCTCTCTTTACCCCAATCACTGTAAATCTTGAATATCTATGTTACACTAATGGCTACCAATTACTATTGTGTCACCTTACCATCTAGTACTACATACTGTTGCCAAGTTATTATATGTGTTCCAGTGTTACCAGCTGTCACCAATTGTTGCCAAATTGCTATATGTGTCTTCATATCTACTATAGTTAACTGTTGCATTGTTAGACAACGTGATCCACCTGTAATCCCTCCTGCTCCCATTGTATGCAAGTAAGCAAATTGTATTCCAACCTATTAACATTTCTCTGTATTCTATCTCATTGTTCCCTACCCCCCAGGTCGCACTGAGAGATGAGCAACTTGTTGCTCAGCGTGTCTTCCAGATTAAACATTTCAATAAATAAACAAAATTTGGCAATAGGGGATTTTTCAAGCACATACCCAAGAAGAGAAAAAAGAACTACTAGTCCACTAAAGGATCAGGATAAAGCTGGCATAATTATGAATGATAAACCGACGGCAGAATGCCCGAATGTATGTTTTGCAGCAGTGTTCACTAAGAAATGGCTGGAGTGATCTCAGACAGTGAAATGTTATTCAGTATGGAGCAGAAGGATACACTACAGGACATACATGTAACACCTGAAGAAGTTGAGAAAATGCTATAGACAATAAATGTATTCCAAGCAATGGGGCCTGACAGAATGCATATGAAAATCCTGAAGGAGTTAGCTAAGGAACTATCTATACCACCAGGAATCATATACAGTGAGTCTGCCGGAACTAGGTGCCTGGAGACTGGTGGGTGGCCCATGTGCTGCCAATATTTAGAAAATCACTAGGGCAGGACCAAGGAACTAGAAGACAGTCAGCTTGACGTCAATGCCAGAGATGCTGCTTGAAGCAGTCATTAGGAACAAAACTGTTAAACACTTACAAAAAAAACAAAACAACAACCAGGGAGTCAGTGGTCCAGTACAGATTATATAGGTGGAAATCATGACAAACCAACTTCACTGCATTATTTAAGGAACAAGACATTAGGAATCCTGAAGATGTTGTGCAGCTGAACTTCAGTAAAGCATCTGATACTGCACCACACAGAAGGCTACTTAATAAACTACAGAACCTAGGTGTAACTAGCAGTGTGATGAAATGGGTCAAAACTAGCTGCAGGATGGGAAACAGAGTCATAATACATGATAACCTATCAACACGGAGACAGATGACCACTGGGGTTGCATGGGGAGGGGGGAGTTCTGGGTCCCACACTGTTGATGTAACCTGGATGCTCAAGTCTACCAAGGAACTAGATAGGTTTGAGAAATGGGCAACAAAGTTGCAGATTATCTTCAGTGCTGAGAAATGCAAGTTGATTATATTTTGGAAAGAAGAATATTAAGGCATGACTACTACTATGTAAGCATGAATGCCTGATGAAGGAGGCTTCTACTGGGGAATTAATGCATGGTGTGGGGGGGGGTTGTGGCACAAGGCTTTGGCCGAGTGCCTACAACTACCCAATCAAGCATTAATTTCCCAGTAGAAGCCGACTCCGGAGGGCATTAATGTGTTTGTAACATGGGAATACTTGCATTGTTGTTGTTTCCGTTCTTACAGTTCTGTTCACTGGAACTGTTCGGCTTTGTGTTGGTGCGGTGAGATCCTGCATCTTTGCCACGATGTGTATTCTGTTTGCTGCTGTGTCAGTTAGTGGTGCTAGAGCTTGACCCAGTGACCCCATGATTAATAGCTGGAGTGGGTATTACCAGTGATTAATCACCGCTCCAACTTTGATCATGTGGTGCATTTTGTCCAATGACATTGCCTTATATAAGGCTTCTCTTTTTTGCCGTGTTACAATACTACTTAAATGACACAGGGGTTACCAAAACCAAGCAGGAAAAAGATCAGGAAGTACTGATCAGCAGCAACTTTAAATGGGAGCAGCAGTGTGGGACAACAGCTAGCAAGCCAAAGTCATCACTTGCATTATGGGAAATGCAACCAGCCTAAGATACATTATATTGCTGTAATAAGGATCACTGGTCTGGTATCACCTTGCATACAGTGTGCAGTTCAGGTCCACGCATCTGAGGAAAGATTTATCACAATGGAGAAGGTATACATTAGAGTGACTAAGGTGGTTGATGGCTTAGAAACAAACGATGAGCATCAACTGGCAGACCTGGGCAATTTTTTTACAGAAAAGACACGGAGGATCCATGATTACAGCGTGCATGTATCCAAAAGGAATACCATCATCAAACCAAAGGGCAGCTTCTCAAGCTGCAAAAGGATGAAAGGACAAGGTCACATGCAATGTCAAGGAAGATTTAAGAGAAACATCAGGAAGAACTACTACACCAAATGTTTCAGGGTGTGGGCTGAAGGGCCAGAATGAGCCTGTGTAGACTAAATGTATGGTGTTTGGATCCCAGAGATGAAAGTTACGTACTTACCATAACTGTTGATCTTCCAGAGTATCTTTCCCCTTGATTACCACTTATGGGTCTTGGCCAGAGGCACTAGGACCCCGTGGATGCACAGCTTTTGCCAGGGGGTAGGCCATGACTACTGGGGATGGCACCTTTGCACCCCCCCATGCCGTGCCATGTGCCAGCGAATAACCATTGCTGGCTCCCTCACTAACCTCAGTTCTATTTGCCAGAAGAGAAACAAAGATGGGAAAAATAAGAGAGGACTAAAAAGTTACCTAGCCCATAGGGATAAGGACAGGATATAGGGAATATAAATAAACAAAATAAAACCCAATTGCCAACATTAAAATAAGGCAAAAGGGCACACTAGAAGGCCTAAAGGTATAGTTGGGTATGGAACCAGATCCTTACATCACTAGCAAGTCAGAAGGTAGACAGTGATCTTAAAAGGCAGCAGCCCTGAAGCATGTGGCTCCGGCAGAAAAGCAAGATGGGATGTCCAGAGTTGGGACCCCCTTGCAACTTAGAAGGCACAATGTACTAAAAATAGGAATGAATCACACAGACTCCAGGGAAAAAACAAAAATGTCATGCTATCCAATGGAGGATCGACTAAACAATGTAATCAAACATATCTCCTTTTTTCCCCCTCAGGGAAAAAAGGAAGGAATTGCTAGTGCATGTGGAGTTTTAGGGCTGTACAGTCCTAAAAGAAGTTGAGATGTGTTCATCTCCTCAGGCACCACTTAGGGCAGTGAGCTAACAGTGCCACTGACAAAAGAAGAAGTGGATACCAACCAATGGGATATTCTGGCATAGCCAAAAGAAAACAACATCACAGGAAAGGGCCTGCTTCTCCTGCAACAACAGGGATGTACCCTGTGCAAGAACTAGTGTACTTGATTCAAACCAGTGCATAGCATTGTTCCACACAACTTCCAAGTGGAGTTAGAGTGGATAGTGTTTAGAGGCACAGAGTGCATTTAGCAATGAATAGGGATACACCTTGGGAAGTGGATATATCTCAGGCAGGGATAAGGAGGACAAGAAAGAAAAAGGAGGAAAGGAGCTGCCTTCTCTCACATTTTTTGGAGGTTGGTATGAGGGCCCTAAAAGGAACCTTTGCCCTACTTTTCAGGGTTTTTTTTATAATTTTTTTTGGTGGGAGAGGGAATCCAGGAGTGCCCCCCCCTTTTTTTAAACAACTACTCCATTAACAATACAATGGGAGATGCCATGGCACTAGATGGTGCCAGCCAGCACAAACAGAGTGAGCTGCCCAGAGGCCCTGGCTCTGCTAGAATGGGGTATGGTGGGGAGGAGTGATAATCAAGGGTGAAGATTTCTGGAAGATCAACAGTTATGGTAAACACATAACTTTCAATACTTCTGTTGATAATTGTAACTACTGAGTCACATTTATGGGTCCAAGTACCAAGCTTCCTTCTATCTGTGGGAGGAGCAGGGTCACACTGAGAGCAACAGATACCCAGCCCTCTGTGGAGGAAGAACACTTGAGGGCAGGGGCTCCTGCACTTGCTCGCATAGTAAATTCAGCTGTGATCAGCTAATTTTACTGTGTGCAAGTCCAGAAGAACTTTCAGTAAAAGGTGGCTGACTGTGTGTGTGCGTGGGGGGGGGGTCTGTCGCATTTGTCCACGCTAATTGTGGTGCTCTCCTTGAAAGAAAAATAGGGTGTGGGGGTAGGGGAAAAGTGGGGAGCGGAATGTTGCTAGGGTTGGGGGAATATTGATTTTTTTTTTAACAAAAAGAGCACTAAAGCTGGTTGTCAGCTGGGAAAGTGGGCAAGTTATACTGGTCGCACATCATAAGAGATTTTTTTTTTAAACATATCAAATTTTGGGTGCTGGGGGGAGGAGGATGGAACTGGAATTGTATCAGAAGTTAGAAGGATGGGGGGGCTGCATTTTTTGTTTTAAATTGTATTTCCCGAATAAGAATAAGCACAAATAGTGCCACTATTTGTTATTCGGATCTGAATAATGAATAGTGCATTATTTGTTTTATTCAGGAAATACTATTCATTACTTGGACATCCCTAACATATGTTATATAGAGAATAATGGATAGGCAAGTGTGTATTATGGATTTTTTTTACACACCCAAGGTGTGTGATGACCCATAAACCTCAAGAGTGAAGCTCAAGAGGTTTATGTGCTCATCTCACACTGAAGGTGTGTAAAAACATCCATCAATACACTCTTGCCTGTTCTTTATTTTTTATAATAGCTGGTGCCTGTACTTACTATATAGAACTACTTGGAGCCGAGGAGAGTGACTTGGAGGGTCCAGTACTATAGCGTGACCGAGCGGTGTTCCATCTTGTAAAGAATATGGTACAAAATATATAGGAAGAGGAACATTTAGTATAAAAAGCATGCTGCTTCTATTGGTAAATATTGCTATTCTTACTTTTCTGTGAAAGAAGCCGCCGAGTATACAGTGAGGAGAGCGAGTGACTCGGTGGCTTCAGAAGACTCGATTCAAGCCTTAATGAGTGTTGCTTTTTATTTAACAGTGCAATACTACTTTATTTTGAGTAGCATCTTTCATATAAAATGGACCTCAAAATGCTTTATAGGATTTATAAAACACAACAGTACTGTAGTAAATAATACATGATATTAAATAAAAACAAAATTAAATGGAGTGTTTGTGGATATTGAGGCCAATAAGAGCTGTGAAGGAGGTGGGAGTAAACATTTAAAAAAAGGAGGGCAATTTTGAATTGAATGCTGAAGAGACTAGGCAGGCAGTGGAATTGCCAAAGTGTAGGAATGATGTGATCTCGTTTGAAATGAAAATTATGTATTCACCATAATTCTGGATCTTCCAGAATATCTTCACCATTCAGTCACACTGAAGGGTCTAAACTGGAGGCACTAGGACCCTGCAGGAGCAAAAGTCTCCTGCAGCTTAAGAAGGGGACCAAAGTCGGTGCCGGCACTGCCCATGTGCACGTGGATGGGCCAGTAACAAATGCCAGCCCCCTTCCTTCCTCCATTTTGTTTCCCATAAGAGAAAATAAGTGGGAGAGAAAAAACAGAGAGTGAGGACTACAGACTACTAGCCCAAAGGGATAGGCAAAGGATATAGGATATAAAAATAACAACACAATGAAACCCTGCTACCAACTTACTACAACTAAGGGTTGGTCCTAAGGCTGGAACAAGGGTAGCAGGTGTAAGAGCCAGATCCTATCACAGCCACCTGGACACAGATGGAGAGGAGGAAGGGCAGCAGCCCTGGCATAAAGCGTTAGCTGGTACAAGAGGCCCCGGGGACCTCCGTGTAAATAAGGAGGCAGGGTGCCAATCCAACTACAGTTCCTATGGTCCCAAGGACAAAAATTAAGGGTAGAAAAACTCCAAAATTCCAAAGAGAAGCAGGCTGAAGTGAGACTTGACAGAGTGCAGAAGCACAAGATACTGTATTCTTGTCACTCCAAGGAAGGAAGAAAGATAGTAAGAACTACAGAGTGAAAGCATGAAATTCAACCTTTAAATGAGGGATAAGGACTAGACCTACAGGCTGAGAATAAAACACAAGAAATGCCACTGCACCTGCATCTCTGAAAGATACAGGAGGGTTACAAGCTGCCCTACTGCAAAGCATTAGAAGCATAAATAGGATACAGACAAGTTGGGGTAGCAGCCATGGGGATTTGTCCTTAGGGATATTCCCCTAGGGAGAGGAAGGATCTTAAGATTAAAGAAGGAGAGGAAAAAAAGGCTTCTCACTTTTACTTTATCCTCAGTTCGTTGTTGCCTCCATTCAAGAAAAGGAAAAGGGGAAAGAAAGCCCAGTTCGAAGCGGTATGAGAGATAGCATGCTGAAGCTCAAGAAAAGGAAGAACTCTGAGAGAATGGCAAGAAGTGCCAGTGTGCAAGTACAACTGAGTGAGCTGCCCAGAGGTCCTGCTTCTTACCGGAATGGGGGAAGGTGGATTAGCTTGTGGCTGAATGGTGAAGATATTCTGGAAGATCAAGAATTACACTGAGTACATTATTTTCATATCTTTTAAGAATCAGTCTTCACCATGCAGCCACATTGATGGGTTACAGTACCAAGCTTTCCACAAAAGAGGGGAGGAGCTGGCTCACCCTGTGGGAAAAATTATCCCTCAGTCCTCTGGTGGGGGATAACCACTGGAGGGCAAGTACTCCTCATAGGTCCAGCAGGACCCAAGACTGGTCAGGGTCAGGTGTATGCTCCCTTGGTCTGAGAGCTGGAGGCCACCCCAACAACTCACACCTAACCCTGTGGGAGAAAACAAAGAATCCCCTACTAATGTGAGTTAAGCACCCTATGCCCGGCAATGGGCACCAACTGGGAGAGGGGAAACTATGCAATCTGCTGAATGCAGACTGCTGTTCCTACCAGCCTGGAAGCTACCTTGTTGGCATCATATGACGCCCTTGCTTGGTACCTCACCAGCAGCCAAAGTGGGATGAGGGACAGAACCTGGAGACCCCACAGGAGTGCAGTACCTGTTCTGGACACTGCTAGGGGCTGGAGAAGGGGAAGGGGATGGAGCCAGACATTCTTGGATGCAAGGGTGTCGGAAGATGGTAAAAGCTGAGGGGCTGAGAATCAAAAGAGCACTTATGAGGGTACAAAGGGCACTTTTTCTATACTAGTTTTGCCATACAGAAATAAAAAGTGGAGTGGCTACCCCCCCTCCCCCCTCCCCCCCGTTCCGACACCTATGCTTGGATGCCTTAGAAAAAGGCTAAGGCCAAGAAGGGATAACAAAGGAGTCATCACTGAAATCCCCAAGGAATCTCAGCATCAGGGTAGCAATAATGTGACTTGCAAAAGACTCAACACTCAGCAGCTGCAACATCTCCATCAGGAGCAGCTGGTACAGAGACTACTGAGCATGTGAGGACATGTGGATTAAAAAATCCTGTTTCTCAGAGCAGGAAGTAGGAAAGGAGGAGGAGCTGGATTCAGACTATGGCAGTGCTTGGGCTTCAGGCCAGAACTGGGTCTGGTCTGTCTTCAAATGGTATTGCTGGAGCACAGCCACCATTGTTCTGAATTGTTGCCAGTGCATGGGCCCCAGAGGAGCTTCAATACCAGACAAGGTGGGGGGAGGGGGTGCACAGGAGGGGGAGGAGGAGAGTCATGAGTGAGTCGGTCAGGTCGTCTGCCAGGGCTGTGAGAGTGCTCAGGGGACCTCTCCCAGAGGGAAAGACTGGCAAACTTGCCCATGTGGAGCCGGCCAGTCTTAGAGGACTGGTCCAGATGGTGCCATTGAGGGGGAACCTTCAGGTGGGGAGAGAAGAGCCATACAGGGCCCACAGGGTGGCTCTGGTCCCCATCAGTGACAGGGCCAGTCAACTGAACCCCAGCAAGCGATGGAAGGCAATGTGTATTAATGCTCCTAGCCTTCCAAACAAAAACCCAGACCTCACTGCCATGATGACTGAGGCTCACCTTGACTGGGTTGCTATCACGGAGACTTGGTTCAAGGTGAACCACACCTGGGATGTTGCTATCCCTAGATACACTCTCTTCAGGAAAGACTGCAAGGAAAAGAAAGGTGGGGGGGTGGCAATGTATATCAGAGATGGGATCAATGCAACTGAAATCCAGGGACTGCACAGCGATGCAGAGGCCCTATGGATCCTTCAGGGAGCTGGTAACAGGGACCCTATCTGGGTAGGAGTTATCTACAGACCCCCTACCCAGGAGACTGAGAAGGATAAAGACCTCCTGGGAAAACATACTGAGGATGGCCAACAAAGGTGAGTAACTACTGGTTGGGAACTTCAATCTACCAGATGTCCACCTTCACTGCCTCCTCAGAGAGGAGTAGAGAATTCCTCTTCGCACTATTGGGGGGGGGGACTTAATCATTTGGTAGTGTCACCTGGTACTCACAAACAGTGCCAGGGTGTCAGACATGCAACTGGGGATCAATCTGGGCACCAGCGACCACAGGTCAGTCTGGCTCTTGATTAACAACACAGAGAACCCTTGTCACACCAAACTCAGGGTGCTCGATTTCAGAAAAGCAAAATTCCCAAGAATGAGGGAAAGTATTAAAGAACTGCTGGTAACCGATGCCACTGGGAATGTGGAAGAGACCTGGATAAAATTGAAAAATGCTATAACTACAGTCATGGCACAATGCGCAAAACAAATAAACAAATCCAGAAAATCGAAGAGCCCACTCTGGTTTTCCAAAGAGGTGTCTACTATAATTAGAGATAAGAAAAAAGCTTATCGAAAGTACAAGGAGACCAAATCCAAGAAGGATAGAGAAGAATACAGGATTAAACTCAAGGAAGCAGGAAAAGCTATTAGGGCAGCCAAGACCCAGATGGAGGAAAGAATAGCACAGGGATTAAAAGGGGGAACAAAACATTCTTTCATTATATACGGGAAAAAAGAAAGAGTAAGGGAGGAATAACCACGTTAGCAACTAAAGAGGGACAGCTGGTGGAGACTGACAAACACAAAGCAGAAGTACTCAACAAATTCTTCTGCTCAGTCTTCACCCATGAAGACAAAGGTAAGAGTCCAGCACTAGCCAAGGCACATCTCCAAAACAGAGGAGTAGACACCAGCCCCTTTACAAAAGAAAGGGTCCTTGAGGAGCTCTCTAAATTAAAGGTGGACAAGGCAATGCGGCTGGATGGAATACACCCAAGCGTTATGAAGGAACTGCAGGAGGAACTTGCATCCCCACTAGCTGAACTATTTATGAACATACGAATGTGCCAGCAGAAACAGACCACCCAGTCAATCTAAGTCTGCTCGAGTGTGCAGCCAACACCTTTAGTTTGCAGCTGCCCCACCCCCCTTCCCTTTGTCATCCCACTGCCACCCCCACCTCCCCCACCCTCACTCTCCCCTGTTCCCTGTCCCATGCCCTTGTGAAGCTGTTCTCAGATTTACATGATACCACCCATACTGGTAGGGCATTCCATTTTGCTACCACCCTCTCTGTGAAATAGTGTCTCCTCATTTTATTCCTAAATCTTCCCCCCTCTATTCTTAGCCAGTGCCTCCTCGTGACCCTCCTCCTCCTTAACTTAAAGACCACATCTGCCCCATCCTTATTGATTCCCCTCAGATACTTGAATGTCTCTATCATGTCCCCTCTGTCCTTTCTATCCTCCAGGGTGTACATATTCAGGTCTGCCAGCCTGCTGTCAGTCTCTCCTCTCCTCTCCTCTCCACTCCACATATCATCTTTGTTGCCCTCCTCTGCACCCCCTCCAGTAGCCTGATATCACGCTTTAGGTATGGCCTCTGCACACAATACACTAAGTGCGGCCTTACCAGTGACCTGTAGAGGGGCAAGATCACCTCTCTTTGTCTGGAGAAAACCCCCCTCGCTATGCACCCCAGCATTTTGTTCGCTTTTGCAGCCGCTCTCCTGCACTAGGCAGTGTTGTTCATGGTCCCTGTTATCATTACCCCTAGGTCCTTCTCCTCCTCCTTTAACAAGTCTCAGAAAGATGGCATAGTGCCACAGGACTGAAGAACAGCCACAGTTGTGCCACTGCACAAGAATGGTAGCAGGGAGGTAGCAGGAAATTGCCACCCAGTCAGCCTGACCTCAGTGGTGGGTAAATTAATGGAGACACTGCTTAACGAAAGGGTAGTGGAGCACCTGAAATAAAGTGGGACACCTGACCCGAAGCAGCATGGCTTCACAGCAGAATGCTCATGCCAAACAAATATGATAGAATTCTTGGACTGGGTTACAAGAGCAGTGGACCAAGGTGCGACTGTGGATGAAGTAAATCTGGATTTTAGCAAAGCTTTTGATACGGTTCCACACAGAAGGCTAGCAAATAAATTGGGATAAACAGGTGTAGGTCAGAAAGTGGTCAACTGGATAAGGGGGTAGTGGGGCACCTAGAGCTAAGATGGGGCACTGCCAGCCATACGCTATCCACATGCAGAATCATTTCACTCCCCTAGCCAGGGGACAGAAACCAGGTGAGGAAAAAGGAAGAATCGAGCAGGAGAAACCTGATACAAGAAAGCAAGAATGCGGTACAAGGAAGGAGATGAAGAATACACACAGCAACAGGATGATTCTGGTCATGAGAGACTCTATGTTGCGAGAAGTGGAGGCATAGTCCATCAGTGCGAAGGGAGTTGAAACCACAGAGAAATGCATGCCACGATCATCTGCAAGGAGAGTTAAGGACAGAATAGAATGGCTGGTAAGAAGAGATCAGGATTTCGTGGGGATCATTGTCCACCTTGGGACAAATGACATAGCAAACAGGACTGTCGAAGAAGTCAAGGCAGACATGAAGACCCTAGGGGTGAGCCTAAAGGAGTACGCAACAAATCTGGCCTTCTCGGAGGTGTTGCCAGTTTGGAGGAAGGGCAGAAGTGAGGACAAGATCAGGAATGAAGAGATCAGGGAACTCAACCGGTGGCTCCAGGGTTGGCACACAGACACTGGGATGCACCACATTGGAGACTGTTGGACCTTCTGGGACCAAAGCTCTTCAAGCATGATGGTCTGCATCTCACTGGAGAAGGAGCGAGAGCACCAAGGCAGAAGTTGGAGGTCTTCTTGGAGGGTTTAAACTGGGAGGTCTCCAGCACAGAGAAGAAGACCTAAATGAGGACGCAGCAGAAAGATACGAAGGCAAGGGGATCGGCGAATGGAAGGGAACCCCCCAACATCTGACTAAAGGAAACAGGCATGGCCATGAGCAAGGAGTGGCCCTAGGTAAAAAAGAAGGGACCTCATGTAAAGTACAGGAGGGGTAGATACAGAAAAGGGGGGATGGTACTGAGGTTATAACAGAGGGGGGAAGCCGTGATTGGAAGGCTATGGTGACAGCTCACACCACCACCATCGGTGGGCTTGTCACTACTCCCCATAAATCCAAGGGAGCACATACACATCCAGAAAGAGAAATGCAGAACCTGGGCATCTCAACCACAGAGGTCTCGATTAGCATTCTGCAACAAGATGGCAACCTCAAAAATCACTCGGGTGCAAAATGCAAATTGGCACTGTCCAATAAGAGGGTGCAGCCCCATACCAAAGGGGTGCACATTCCTGGAAGGTGATGGTTGAAAATGCTAGAAGCCTTGCAACCAAACTACCCGAACTCACAGCCATCATGGTAGTAGAAAGATTGGACTGGGTCGCTGTGACAGAAACTTGGTTCACGGAAAACCACAAATGGGACATGGCTATACACGGATACAATCTGTTCAGAAAGGATAGGCAGGGACAAAGAGGTGGAGGAGTAGCCATTTACATTCAAGAAGATATAAAAACCACAGAGGTGCAGAGTCACCCAGGGGAAACCGAGTCACTGTGGCTTACTATAGATACAGGAAATGGAAAAACCTTCAGGATCAGCATTATTTACAGACCTCCAAATCAAGAACAGAAAGGGGACAAAGACCTGATAGAAGAAATACACAAAATGACTCCGAGAGGTGAGGTGATACTGGTGGGGGACTTCAACATTCCAGATAAAAACTGGAGTACCTACACTAATGGTGGCAACAACAAGAAGCAGGGATTTCTTCTTGGCACTACAGGGAGCAGGACTAAGTCAACTGATCAAAACACCAACAAGAGGAGATGCCATACTTGACCTGGTCCTCACAAACACTGAGAGGGTCAAGGAACTCGACGTGGGATGCCATATGGGTAACAGTGACCATCGCATGATTAGCTTCAAGGCGAACATAACTGAGGACACGTGCCACTCAAAAGTAAAAGTACTAGATTTTAAAAAGGCGGACTTCAACCAAATGAGGACCAACATAAGAAATGACTTAATTGATCTACAAGTGGACGAGGTCAATGTCATGTGAGAGAACTTAAGAAGCAATCTAGACAGTCACTGATCAATGCACCAGAAAGGTTACCAAAACGAAAAGAAAACGAAACCCCTTATGGTTTTCAAAGGAAGTGGTTAAAATAGTGAAAGAAAAACAGAAGGCTTTCAAGCCATACCAGGGAACAAACAAGGAAGAAGACTGGGTGTTGTACAAGGAGAACATGAAAGAAGCCAGTAAAAAAATAAGGTAGGCAAAAGCGCAGACAGAAGCAAGTATAGCAGAGAAGGCAAAGAGAGGTAACAAATTCCTCTTTAGTTACATCCGGGAAAGAAGGAAGGCAAAAGGGGGCATAGTCAAGATTACAACTCAGGAAGGGAGAACAATAGAAGATGACCCAGAAAAAGCTGAAATCCTGAACAAGTACTTCTGCTCGGTGTTTACTGAGGTAGACCCAGGCGATGGCTCAGAAATGGCAAACCACAACACCCCTGGACAGGGGGTTGATACTAACCCCATCACAGAGACCGAAGTACTGGAGGCACTAAATAAACTGCAAGTTGACAAGGCAATGGGGCCATACGAAATGCACCCCAGGATCTTAAAAGAATTGAGATTCGAGTTGGCTGCCCCACTGGCTAAACTATTCACCAAATCCCTAAAGAGTGGGGAGGTACCCGAAGATTGGAAAAGGGCAATCGTGGTCCCGCTCCACAAATCAGGCAGCAGGGAGGACTCTGGAACTTACCGGCGGGTAAGCCTCACATCCATAGTGGGGAAGTTAATGGAGACTCTCCTCAAACAGAGGATCATGGCATTCCTGGAAGCTAGCGGGCATCAGGACCCCAAGAAGCACAGTTTCACAGCGGGTAGGTCACGCCAGACAAACCTGATTGAGTTTTTTGACTGAGTTACAAAGGTTATAGATGATGGCGGGGTGGTAGATGTGGTCTACTTAGACTTTAGCAAGGCCTTCAACTCGGTTAAACACAGAAGGCTGGTAAAGAAGCTAGACCCCACAGGAGCTGGATCAGAAGTTATTAGATGGGTTAAAAACTGGTTACAGGGCAGAACCCAGAAAGTGCAGGTAAACGGAGTAGTGTCATCAGAAGGTAGGGTAACTAGCGGTGTGCCATACAGTTCAGTACTGGGGGCCCTGCTCTTCAATATTTTCATATCGGACATAGCTAATGGACTACAGGGAAAGGTGTGTCTGTTCGCAGAGGATACCAAAATATGCAATAGGGTTGACACCCAGCAGGGAGTGGACAAGATGGAAGCTGACCTCAAGAAACTGGAAGAATGGTCTGGAGCATGGCAGTTGAGATTCAACACCAAAGAGTGCAAAGTCATGCACATAAGAAAAAGAACTCCAAATAAGGCATATTACCTCAGGGGGGAAAGACTAGCTGCTGCCACCCAAGCGTGCAATTTGGGAATCATTATCTTACACAACTTGAAGGTAGGTACACAGTGCGAGAAGGCAGCATTAAAGGCCAGCAGTATGCTGGGATGCACTGGGAGGGGAATCACAAGCAGGAAGAGGGAAGTGATCCTGCCACTGAACATATCACTTGTTAAGCCTCACCTGGAGTATAGCATCCAGTTCTAGAGACCCCACCTCAAAAAGGACATTGACTGAGTGGAGATGGTGCAGAGAAGGGCAACAAAATGATTCAGGGATTGCACGAGATGTCCAGTGGGGATAGACTGAAAGAACTGAACATGTATTCCCTGGAACAGAGGAGAGAGAAGGGTGACATGATTGAAACATTCAAGGACATTAAAGGCATGAACCAGGTGCATATAGATGATCTCTTCCAATTTAAGAAGGGCAGCAGAACCAGGGAACATGATCTAAGGCTGCAAGGAGGGCAGTTCTCCACCAACACCAGGAAATTTTTCTTCACAGAAAGAGTGGTAGATGCCTGGAACAGCCTGCCTGCAGAGGTGGTGGGGGCAAGCACAGGGGTAGGTTTCAAGAATGCTTGGGACAGATACAAGGGTAGTTAGAAGGCTAGGCTAAAAGACAATGGACGGACTAGATGGACCTGGCGGTATCCTTCTGCCGTCAACTTCTATGTTTCTATGTTAAAAGCTGGCTACAGGACAAGAGAGTTATGGTAAATGACACCTTGTCACAGGAGGGAAGAGTAACCAGTGCTGTTCCACAGAGATCAGTGCTTGGCCCAATCCTTTTCAACATATTCATCTGCGACATTGCTGAGGGACTGTAAGAGAAAGTCTGCCTGTTCACAGATGATACAAAGCTCTGCAACAGGGTGGACACACACAAAGGAGTCCAAGGAATGGAGTCAGATCTAAGAAAGCTGGAGGGATGGTCCAAGAACTGGCAGTTGAGATTCAACACCAAAAAGTGTAAGATAATGCACTTGGGTAAGAGAAACCCAGGAAATAACTATATCTTGGAAGGGCAGCAATTGGAAAAGACAAAGATGGAATGGGATCTAGGAGTTATGATACCAGAGAATTTAAAGGTAGGAAAGCAATGCAAAAAAGCAGCACTAAGGGCAAGCGGCATCCCTAGGTAGGTACTAGCAGAAAGTGTGAGGTAATCATCCCACTCTATAGGTCCTTGGTGAAGCCTCACTTGGAGTGCTGTGTGCAGTTCTGGACGCCACACCTAAAAAAGGACACAGACCGTCTGGAATCTATGAAGAGGAGAGCCACCAAGATGGTGCAAGGATTACACCACGAACCTTACGAAAATAGGCTCAGCCAGTTAAATGTATTCTCCCTAGAGCAGAGAAGGAACAGAGGAGACATGATATAAACATTTAAATTTGTTAAAGGGACAAACACACTACGTACGGATAACCTCTTTCAGGAAAATAGGATTGCGCGCACAAGAGGGCACAACTTATGCTTGGTTGGCTTTAAATTCAGAACCAATGTTAGGAAGTACTTTTTCACAGAGAGGGTCGTGGACCCTTGGAACAGCCTGCCACCTGAGGTGGTGGTGGCTGAGACTGTCAGTGAATTTAAACAGGCATGGGACAGTCAATGTAATCACCTCAATAACAGCAGTAGTTGGGGGAGGTAGACATCTCGGGCAGACTAGATGGACTGCACCATCTCCTTCTGCCAGCAAATTCTTATGTTCTTATGTTCAGTGCTGCCATTGGCACCACTAGTCAGAGGGTCAGCCACAGAGCCAGTGCCATGCGCCAGCCCCACACCAGGGCAGACCCTACCCCCCCCGGCCAAGACTAATCTCCAGACCAGAGGCCCTCCTAGAGTCGGCACTGGCCCTGCACTGTGAGTAGCACTGGAACCAGACCCAGTGCCAGGAAGAGCACCAGGACCAGACCTAGCAGCAGCGATGACACTGGAACCCAACCCGGCACCTTGAGTGGCACCAGGAGGGGTACCGGCCCAGGCGCCAGGCCTAGAGGCAACCCCAAGAGAGACACCAAGTCTAGCACTAGGCTTGGAACCGAGCCCAGGATAGCTTCCCTCATCAACAGCACCATCCCCAGTCCCAAGGTCAGTGTTGTCATCCTCCCCTAGGCTGCCTGGAGGAGCTATCTACCACCTTGGACTCGGGAACAGCACCAGCTCTGTAATCCACCTATCTTCTGGCACTGTGAGCAGTGCCAGAAGAGGGTCCGGTCCCTTGGCTGGTGCCCCACCCCTCATACCGATACCGGCCTTAGTACCAGGAGCCAGGGAGGTGCCCGGCCATGACACCAAGGTACCTATTGGTGTAGACCAAGTTTATAGCTTCATCCTCATCACCAGGAGTGTCTGCTTCCCCAGAGGGCCAATGGTTTGGGCAGTGTGCTCAGCCTCCCCCACTGGAGGAAGCAGACTGCCCAGCAGAAGCCCCCGGACCTCTAACATCTCAGTGAGACAAGCACAGGGAAGATCCTGGAGTTCCTCAGTGCCACAGGTACTGGGAAGGGGATCAGGGATAGAGCCCAGAGACCTTACCTTGGCATCCCTGGTGTGATGCCTGCCTCCAAAAGTGGGGGGTAAATGACCCACATGCACTTCTTGATGGTGCAGTAATCTATTGAGAAGCAGGCAGCACACCTGTCCAAGTCATGGTCAATACCAAGGCAGGTCCAAGGCTCTTCACGCCAGTCCTGGACAACAACACTATCCCTCTGGAGCACTGACACACGGGGGCACTGCTTTTGTTCCTATTCTTGGACTTTTTCTTCTGCTTCTTAGGATCTGGCATAGTGCAGGGCAAAAATAATGAAAAATGGTAAGAAAAAGGTTATGTACCAAACTAAGCAATAGGCGTGATGCTACCAGTAAAAAAATGGTGCCAAAGAAGATAACGGTGTCAAATGGAGACAACGATAAACTGAGGATAAGGTGTTAGTTGACTGCAGTTGGTCCCACTGTGTGCACTCGATGGGAGATAAAACAGAACTGGGGAAAGGAGGGGGCCAGCATCAGTTACTGGCCAGCCCACGTGCGTGATGTCACTATATCGGTCTTGTGGGTGGCACTGGCACTGACGTTGGTCCCCTTCTGACTTTGCACCTGCGGGGTCCTAGCATCTGCAGCTTAGACCCATCAGTGAAACTGATTGGTGAAGATTAATTCTTGGAAGAGTCAGCATTTTCCTCAAACTATGGAGTTTACCTTCAGACAGTGTAGTTCATTCTGTAGTTTCACTCTCTCAGCAGAAATGTACTGTTCCTTAGGACTGGCAAGAGCTTCACACCTCTCCAACCAGGAAACAAAGCTAGACAAATCTTTCTCGTATCTAAACAAAACAAAAAGTGTGACAGTACATGAATACATCCATTTCTGCAGTTATCATCCCTTTTGTTGCATTATTATACAAAAAGAGTAGCTCCCTGTGAGTTGATCGCATTTCTTTCTTCATTTTCCTTACCAGCTCACTCCAGTGATATGCATCATGCTACCCATGATGTTCCGTACTAGGTGAATTTCTGATCACTTTACCATTCTCAGGAGTTATCTTTCTGCCCTCATTCCCCCTCCTCTCCCCACCCTGTCAATCAGGACTATAATGGCTAGATCCTTGCTTCAGCCCACAGCAGGTGAGAAACTGCCTTGCCAGTGGATGTCAGTGCCGCCCTATCATCAGCCGGCAGGGGGCACATAAACACTGGGAGACCCAGGCCTTCCCTTCCACGAGTCAAATGCCTCATGTCTGCGAGGACCCATGTGGTGTGTGCCACCTGTGCTAATACAATACATACATATACAGTATCAGTGATTATCCACATCATCTCCCCTTCTGACTTTGTTGATATTTATAAAGCTTAAATTAGCGATCGCTATTAATATGTATCTGAGTATCCTGTGCACAGTCAATGTGTGCAGGGGAGCCTCTCCTTTATTGGAATACTCCAGGTAATAAACAGGAAGGGGAATCATTTGGTTGAGAGTAAGCTCTGACACCACCTTAGGTAAAAACTTAGGATTGGTCCTTAAGGATATTCTGTCCTCATGGAAAATCAAATACGGCTCTTTACACATACAGTAAGTGCATGGAGCTCTGAAATTCTTCTGGCTGAAGTAATTGCAACCAAAAATAATGCCTTCCAATAGCAATCCGCAGTTGGTTCAAACGGAGGCAGTGTGAGCTGCTCCAAAATAAAAAGAAGATCCCAAAGAGGGAGGGAGGTTTCAGATGCAGAATGCTATGCAGAAATGTGTGTGACAGGTCCAACTGGGCTAGGGATTTGTCTCCAAAAGGTGCATGATACACTGATAATGCTGAAAGGTGCACCTTTATGGAGGAGTAACTTAGCCCTAAGTCTGACAAGGAAAGGAGGTATTTCAATACCGAGTTCACTGAGCAAGTCAATAGGTCCAGGCCACGCACACAGGACCAAATGCAAAAACGTCATCACTTCATGGCATACATGGCCCTAGTAGAGGGCTTCCTTGCTGCCACAAGGACATCTGCTACTCTGGTGAAGACCCATGATGAGAAATCGCTAGGTCTTCAGGAGTCATGCATGCAAGTGCAGGGACCATAAGTTCGGAAGAACTAGGGACCCTTTGTTCTGTGACAGTAAGTGCGAGCTGAGAGGTAGAGGGAATGGTGGCTTGCTTGCTAGTTGTTGAAGTCAGGGTACCCAGATTTGCTGGGCCAAAGTGGGGCCACCATGATCATGTCCGCTCCTTCTGCCTGTAGTTTGAGCAGGACTCTCTGAATGAGTGGGGCGGGGAGGCATAAAGAAATCTGCCCATCCAGGAGAGGGACAACACGTCTCACCAGAAAACACCACGCCTTGGATCTAGCGAGCAGAAATTGGGCAGTTTTGCATTGTGTGGGGATGCGAACAGATCAAGGTCTGGTGTTCCCCATCTGTCGAATAGAGTTTCTGCTACATGTTGCAGGAGCTCCCACTCAAGTGTGGCTGGATCTGGAGCAACTCAGCATATCCACCAGCATGTTCCGTACTCCTGGGACATGAACTGCAGACAGAAAGATGTTGTGATCAGGGCCCAGTACCATACTCGCATCACTTCCCAGCATAGCTGGTATGAGTTGGTACCCCCTTGTTTGTTAACACAGAACACTACTGACATGTTGTTTGTTTGAATCAGTAGATGCCCTGGGCACAAGTCTGTCTGGAAAACCTGGAGGGCATACAAGACTGCCCTCATTTCCAAGACATTTATGTGTAGAGCTCCTTCTGAGCCAGACCATACTCCTTTTGTCCTTCTGTCATCTAGACGGGCTCCCCCAACTCGATCCTGATGCATCCGTGGTCAGGATCTGTGAAGGTGTGTCTGACAGGAAGGGTACCCCTGTTGCTAGGTGTTCTGGGAGTAGCCACCACTGAAGAACTCGGTGTATGGAACCAGGGACTGAAACCAACAGGTTGAGATTGTCCTGTCATTGACCCCACTGGATCCAGAGGGTCCACTGAATTGTCCTCATATGGAGATGAGAAAAGGGACTGTGGCTATGGTGGCCACCATATGGCCCAACAGCCTTAATGTGGTTCTTGCTGTGACCTGTCTTTGACTCTGGATATGTCTGGTCAAGCTCCAGAGTCGATTTGCCCTGTCTTGTGGTAGAAAGGCCTTCCCCTTGGTTGTGTCCAGGACTGCCCCTATGAACTGCAGCCTCTGATATGGGGTAAGAAGTGACTTTTGTTGGTTGATGATGATACCTGTTTCCGTAAAGATGGAAAAGGTGTCCTGCAGTGCCTGATTGAGTCTTCTCCTGGATGATGCCATAAGCAGCCAGTCATCCAGGTAGGGAAAGACATAGTGTCCCCTTATCCTAAGTAACATGGCTACCACTGCCAGGCATTTGGTGAAGACTTTGGGTGCCGATGACAGACTAAATGGCAGTGCCTTGAACTGGTAGTGTTGAGCTCTGAATTCGAACCGCAGGAACCTGTTGGGGTGCCGAGCGATTAGAATGTGGAGGTATGCGTCTTGCATATCCAGTGATGCTAGCCAAGCACCTTGGTGCAGCATCGGGATCAACCCTGGTAGCATGATCATCCTGAAGCATTTGTGTGCCACAAAGGTGTTTAGATCACTGAGGCCCAGTATGGGACGTAGGTCCCCTGTCTTTTTGGATACAAGGAAAAAATTGGAGTAATACCCTTTCCCTCGTTGGACCCATGTGACAGGTTCTATGGCTTATTTCTCTAGAAGGGCTTTGATTTCCTCCTGGATGAGTGAGGTGTGGTGGTGCAAATATTGGGATAGCAATGGTGGCCTGGATGGTGGCTACCCGGTGAACTCAATAGAGTGGCTTCTTTGAATCAGTTGAAGAACCCATTGGTTGGAGGTAATTCTCTGTCATCCTTCTAGACGTTTTGAAAAATGACTCCCGACTGCCTCTTCCTCCCGTACAGGTGGTAGAGGTGGGTTCTGCATGGAGTCAGGCTGTGGAGGGGGATGGGAGGTTTGCCTGTGGGGATTTGGCATTACATGTGTTTTCACCACCTGCTGCATGAGGGGGACCTTTGTGGTTGAAGTTCCCTCTCTGTTATTGGCCATAACTAGGCTGTTGGCCTTGTTTCCCCTGGAAATGTTGCTGCTGTTTCTGAAATGGCTTTTCCTTCGGCTTGTACATGGCCTGTACTGATCGGGCTGCTTTCCCTGCATCCTGTAGTTTAGTGATAAACTTTTCAGATTCCTCTCCGAAAAGTACTGACCCTTTAAAGGGAACATCCATAATGCCCATCTGCACATCCGGTGTGAAGCCAGAGACCCTTAACCAGAAGTGCCTATGAAGGCATACGCCCGCTGCTGCTCCTCTGGTAGCTGAGTCTGCGGAATCGTAAGCTGCTCTCAGAACCTGGGTGCCCACATCTGAGCCTGCTTGTAGAAGCTTGATGAAATCATCCTTTTGCTCCCCTTCTGGTAGGCTTTTGGCTAATTCCAGTTCTTGTTCCCACAGGGCATTTTGGAATTGAATCATGTGGGATAAAAAATGTAAGGATCGGACGGAGCATGTAGATGATGCAAACATCTTGCATCCTATGGAGTCTAGTTGTTTCGACTCTAAATCCGGGGGTTGGGTACTCAGATGTCTTGGCCTTTTGGATCTATCATGTGTGATGGTAATGACCACAGAATTTGTCAGCGGTTGTTCCCCCAGGTAAGGGTCTTCCAGTAGTGCCCTATACAGGCAGTCGGCCTTTTTGGGGACCACTGAGGACATGTAGGGATGCTTCCAAGTGGCTTTTGTGATATCTGGGAAGGTGTCCACCAGTGGTGGGACCACTACTGGTTTAGGGTTCTTCTGGAGCAGGTACTTCACCAGACAGCGCCGTTCCAGGTCCAAGTCCTCTGTGTCCCAACCCATGTTATCTTGGATATACCTCATGATATACGTGAATGGGGGGTCATCTGGAAGGGACTCTGATAAATCCCTTGGGTCCGGGGAAGGGATACTTAGAGGAGAGGAGAGGTGGACCTGGAAGATGAAGAAGAGGTGAGTAGTCATTCCCTGAGGAGGAAGAGTCCATCCTTCTGTCACGGTACTTCCTTTTTTGTCCCAACGGTGGGCAGGAAGGGGTCCTTGAAAGTGACTTTGGCCACTTGTCATGAGGACAACCCCTTCGGGGGCAGTTCTCCTTAGGAGGAGGGGTCTCTTTGGGTGGAGGGCTAGGAGACCTCGGAGGAGGTAGGTCCTTTGGAGAAGTTTTTGTGGGGACATCTTTCCTGATCATCTCCCACCAAAAGGAAAAAAGGTCTTTGACCTCTGACATCTGCAGGCCCGAGGTCGGACCCTTCGGTGGCTGCAACGTCTGACTGTCATCAGTAACCTTTAGACAGTCACCTGATAAACCTGTCATCTGGTCTTCGGGTATCCAAGGCTCCTGGTTGAGGTTGGCCTCCTTTAGACCTCCCAACTTCTGGTGGTCACTCAGATGACTGACACCGACGTCGGTGTCTTCGATACGTATCTGCCAGGACGTAGTGACCTCGGATGACATCCGGCCAGACATAACAACTTTCATAGTAGGGAAGGCATGGTCATCCCGGTGTCTCTTATCCAACGTCTTCTTGGCCGAAGTCTGGTTGGAGGGCTGTTTTGTAGATGTCGTCAGGGACGTAAGGCCCCTGGGGGGCTGAGAAGCCGACCGGGATTGGTTGAAGCCCTGGCATCGGTCCAGGGAGTTGGAACCTGTAACTGAGGCTGGCTTGGACAATGCCTTTACCGGGTGGTCTATAAAGGCAGACTGGCCAGGCTTACCTGAAGACTGTTCAGTGCAACTCTTAAGAGGTTGTAGGATGGCTCCTGAACCAGTATCAGAACCACCCGACGTCTGGGTCTTTGCCGCAGGCTTCTGGCCCTTGGTCTGAGATGGAGAGTGATTCGACCAACTGGCTGAGTGTGAACTCCCCCCAGAGTCGGATGTCTGGGATTTGGATGGGGAGCGCTCTTTCTCCCTTTCCCTCCGTTTTTCTTTGTGCTTCCCCGATCTATGAGAGGAGTCTTCCCTGGAGGATTTCTGCATTGCTGCTAATTTTAGCTCCAAGAGGAAAGTCTCCAAAACCTTTTGGCAGCGAATCTTCGCTCTGTCATTGAATTGTTGGCAAATGTGACAGGCCTTGGTGTCATGCTCCGGGCCTAGACACCGCACACAGGCTGAGTGTCCGTCTTTGAATGGAATTTGTTTGCTGCAGGCACACTTAGATGAGTGGCTTTCTATGGAGGACATCGGGGAAGATGACATACTAAATTTAAGCTAGGAAAACTAAACTTTTTAAAGAAATTAAGCAAATACTTATGACGTCGATCAGTGGCTTGAAGGTGTCTGTGGAGCCAATGCTTGCAAGTCGACGGTGGGAAAAGAACTGGGGGAACACCCCTTTTATGATGTATGGGATGTCGTGGGCAGGGCCAATGTCGGGGGCAGTCCCCCACTGTATGTAGCTAGCAAGAAGTTTTCCATGGGGTCCTGCTGCCTCCCGGCTTCAGTCCTAATGGTGTAATCTGCTGCAAGAGCTGTATCCTGAAGTAAGATGTATACTTGTCATATACACATAGAAAACTCTGGGCCTTACTCACAGTTGCACTAGGCCATACTAACGATTACTGCAATCACATCAGGGTATTGGTGACTTCGTAACCCCTTCTAGCATGGTCGCAAGCATGTTTGGGACAGTGTGAGAGAAGGGGAAGAAGTGACCATGCAAATGGTCTACACAAATGTTTGTGGCCCTCACAATCCTGCAACCCCCACCCGCAGCGGAGCTGTTCCAGGCAGATGGTAATGAGGGATCACAGTGCTACAAACATAAGGGAAGGGAAAGGAAAAAAATTACTTTGGGGAGAGGGCTGCAGAAGAGTGGCTAACACAGAAGCCTGGGGCTGGGGGGTTACCACTGGATGCAAAAAAACGAATTGTTTTACAGGGAAGCAGGTGGGTGGCACACTGGACTGCCTGAGCCATACAAAGGAGGAACCATTGGACCACTGAGGGTTTGAGGGGTAAGAGGGGCAGGG
The DNA here is from genome assembly GCA_016271365.2 of Neoceratodus forsteri. Lineage (NCBI taxonomy): Eukaryota > Metazoa > Chordata > Ceratodontiformes > Ceratodontidae > Neoceratodus > Neoceratodus forsteri. The sequence continues at coordinate 1,074,071,303 of CM057450.1, forward strand.
AAGGAGGAGACTTCCAGGCAGGATGCTCATTGGTAAATGACTGCTGGCAAGGCATAGATTCCTGCGTCTAGCACTGCGTCCTGCTGGGACTTCACTGCTGTTGCTAACCAGCCTGTTAGCAGATGTAAGCCCTCTACTTGACGTGCTCAGTGAACTTGGGCTGCAGTGTTGTAAAGAAGTACAGAGGTCAACAGGTAACTGCTGGTTGCAAGGGAAAAAATAAAAAAATAAAAATTGATCGATTGCCAGTTTTGCATGAGTGCTTGGACCGAGGGAGCACAGGAGGAGAGAAGGTCTGTGGAAATAGAGGGGCAGTTCGCAGCCTTGAGTGCATCATTTTGGTGTGTGTCACATGACTACTAGTGACCAATTAGGATGCTAATAGTCAGAAAAGATGCAGCTCTGGAGTGTGAGAGACCCCAGTGCATGAGGACCGCTGAGCAGGAGCGTGGCATCTGCATAAGCATCTACATGTCCACAGGCTTTTTGCCCATTTCCTCAGTTGGTCCAAGACAGGAAACACCTGGTTCACTGACTGAGGAGGATACTTTTGTCATATCACATGCAACACAACTGTGCATAGGCTAAAATTCATATCTGGGGTAGGTTCTTGTAAAGTGTTAATTATAGAGATTGTTGTGAATAAGCTTGTGTTGCAGGGCAGTGTTTTCATAGGACCTAGCTAAAGATCTGTTTGGTATGGAGCTGGACAGTGGTTTACACTCAGGAGGGAGACTAGCTATTTGGGATAACTAGCTTAACAATATCCTGAGTTGCAGCAGTAACTAGCATTAATCTCAGGGACAGTGGGGAACAACTAGAGGAAACAGCAGGACCCAAACCAGGAGAGAAACACCCCAGGTAAAGATTTATAGCAGTTGGGACTCAAAAAAAGTACAAAGAGCAGACACAGGCAGCAGGTAGATGGGAAGGCCTGAGGGGAGTTAGGGCAAGGCCTGCAGAGCCACATTCCTCCAGAGTACACCATGGACGTTAACTCATCCATCAAGAGGCTCACAGCACTCCAATGTAAACTGGCTGCAGCATGAACTATATCATGTCAGCTGCAGAATGGGTTAAAGTGTGGGCCAAGGGTATCCACTGTCACTCCCTTCCCTGAGCCTGCCCAAGGGTTTACAAGAGGGTGAAGAAAGGTGGTGGGTGTGGAGGACAGGACAAAGGCTTGCTGCTTCAGAAGAGGGAAGGGGCTCTGGGATAAAAACTAACAAGTGACTCCCCCCACGTAGGATGTGTTGCATGCTGCTAGGTTGCATGAGATGGTGATCTGTAGCACAGTACAGTCTCCAAATGAAGAGCCACTTATTTTACTTAGCTTTTGTTGACCAGGTAAGTCACTAGACAAATTATATGCCTATTTTCAGGTACGACCTGGGAGAGTACAATAAGATACAGATACAGTGAGATACAAGTTCATACAGAGGACATGACACAAGTTAGCCAGTACACAGAGTCAAAATAGAACCATGTGAACATAACCAGTAGACAGTCTGTTGAAGGTGGGTGCAGAGAGGGCAGCCAGCCCAACACAATTCACATTTCCAAAGAGTCAGCACTCCCAGCAAAAACAGTCACAGACAGTCGAAATAAAGTAGAATCCAATTAATTTTACTGTGACTGTTACAGAGCTTGAACGCACACTAGCAAACCCCTAGCACCTCGACGAACAACCTTTGTATTAGGGGCTTTTGGAGTAAAGGACGTCAACAACAAATCCCATTCAATCAAAAGGACTGGGTAATAACATCAACTGGTAAATACTGGAAATTAATTAAATTACTGATCAGAGAAAAAACATATTTTAAAATGTGCTTCATACTTATTCTTTAAGCTTGAAAACAATGAAACAATTAAACAAAATATCACAAAAGATAGATAAATAAAAATGCTGTATATTCTTATTGTTGTGCACATTTCTATGTACTTTTATACATGTTTATGTGTGTTACTATATTTTGTGGCAATTACAGCTCCGTATTTGTACAATAAGGCATTAGTATACCATCTCAACTTTTGCCAGTGACATCAATGGGAGGGCAATGCTGCTGACATATAAAAATGAAAATAGAAAGAAAAAAAGAGAAAAGAGTTAGAGCAAAGGCAAACTCAATCATGATTTCCCTGTATTCTATTCAAAGCAGAATTTGCAATATTTACTTGAGATCTACAACTTATAGAAAGAGAAATAAAGCGTTAGATATTCAGGGGGATGCAGGGACTCATACATCTCAACCTGCAGCCTCAAAAACCAGGGACAAGGCATATAAAAATCAGAGATAAATGGCCAAAATCAGGGGCACATTACAAAAAATAGCAGTAACAGCCCCAGAAGATGGGTACAGTATGCTGTTTAGTGTAAACTGCCCTTTCCTGTTGAGAATTTATCATAGAATCATACAATTTGACGGCAGATAAGGACCGCAAGGCCCACCTTAACCTACCCTTTCTCCCTTCCTAGCCAAAATGCCTCAGATCTTGCTTAATCTCCAGCCCTATCTCCTCCCTTGAACCACCAAGGTTTTCCTAAGTCTATCCCGTGCAATTTTGAACTCCCCGACCATCTTTTCTCTCACCACCTCTGCTGGGAGGCTGTTCCATGCCGCCACTACCCTTTCCATGAGGAAGTACTTTCTCTTGTTGCCCCTTAGTCATTTAGAAAGTGATTTTATTATAATATGAGATGTATATGCTGTGCCACCAAACTTGCTTTGTCCAGCGTTATGGCTGACATTATTTTAATATTTAAATCCCTACGCCTCAGTGTCACAAATGACAACTTTGGCAGGAACAGAGGAAATATCTTAGCTCCTTTGTTCCCACAGATGCTATATGGCGTCGGAATCATCCATTGCTGGATCCAACCCAAAATGGCCACCGAGAGCAAAAGAGTTACGCAAAATCAGGGATGTCCCTGAAAATCAGGAACAGTTGAGAGGTATGCAGGGACATGCAAACAATTTCAACCTTTATTTGAAACATGTCAACATCATCAAGGCGGGGAAGGAAAAGAAATGTAGTGTAGTAGCGATCACCCGCATTGTGATTTCATCTTATCGCCTCAAGATTCCTGTAGGGGGATCCACATACTTAATTGCAACAAAATATAGTAACACACATAAAAATGTATAAAAGTACATAAGACAAAAATGTGCACAACAATGTGTAAGAATATACAGCATTTTTATCTATATTTTATGATATTTTAATTGTTTCATTGTTTCCAATCAATGAAGCACATTTTCAAATATTTTTTTCTCTGATCTCTAATTTAATTCATTTTGAGTATTTGCCAGTTGATGTTATTGCCCAACCCTTTTGAGTGAATGTGATTTGATGTTTATCAATTAATTCTGGGGTATTTAGGGGTTGGTGTCCTTTACTCCAACAGACCCTCATACAAAGGCTGTTTGCTGAATTGCTAGGGGATTGATAGCATGTGTTCAAGCTCTGTAACAGTCACAGTAAAATTAATTGGATTCTACTTTATTTTGACTGTCTGTGACTGTTTTTGCTGGGAGTGCTGACTCTTTGGAAGTGTGTAGCACAGAACAGATGGGAAAAGTAGTGCATCATCTCCCAGGGATGAGAGCAGATAGGGTACTCCCTAAGATAGTTGATCATGGAGTTGGTGGTGATGGTGGTGGTGGTGGGGTTGACCAGATACTATTGTCCAGGTTGGGATGAATGATCTGGCAGAGAAGCCACAAAGGGTGTTTCAGGGCACTGGGGCCACGCTCAAGGAGTTGAATGGTACTATGACCTTTTTGGAGGGTCTGACAGTACACAGGGGGAGGGAGGGAGGCAAGGAAGCTGAAAATCTAATTCTATAACTGGTTGAAAGGGTCAAGTGTCAAAAGGACTTTTGCTTCCATATGAAGTGGGGTGCCTTCTGGTAGGATAAAAGCATATTTAAATCAGGTGACTTTCATTCCACAGGGAGGGAGCAAGGGAACTGAGTCAGAAGTTTGAGGCCTTCATCTTGGGGCAGTTAAACTAGTTGGAAGGAGGCTGAAGTTAAAGGTCATCTTTTGGGTACTCTTAATTGAGGGACATCTACAAAGTACTCCCCCAACTAAAAGGGGCAATCAGAGAGCAGGGGACAATACAGAATGGGTGCAAGGCAAGATCACACACCCAAGTGCGAGTACCTAAACTTCTCAGGCAGAGGGAGGTTCGGTTACAGGTTTATCAAAGAAAACAAGCATAGCAGCATTGAGCAATGGACAGAGGAAGAACAGCAGGCAGGGCTCATGGAAGGTGGTCTATTTAAATACCATAAACCTTGTTAATAAGATGAGCAAGCTTCAGGAAACATGGACATTGCCCAACACTGAACCTTATGGTCCCAGGCTAAGTATTATTCAGGAGAGGCAGCGAAAGGGGAGTGTGTGTGAATTGTACGTTATGGAAGGTATCAGACTGATGGAGGATAAGAAGAGGTAGTTGGGGCATGGTAGAATCACTACAGGAGCAACATACAGTAGACTGGGATGGGTTTTCCACTTGGAAGTCATCTACAGACCCCCCTAATCAGACAGAAGAGGTGGACAGGGCTCCCCAGTAGACAAAGAGATCAGGCAGGCAGCAGCTGGAGGGGAAGCCATCCTGTCAGGAGACTTCAACATACCAGATGCTGGCTGAAGCATCTCAATGGCGAAGAGCACAAGAAATCAGACAGTGGTAGAAACTTTCCAGAACTGCTTCCTGACTCAACAAGCGGAGGAACAGTCTATGGATGGGGACACACAGAGCCTAACTCTGACTGACACAGGGACAGGAGTTAACAATGGAGGCGCTACTAGAGTCTAGCAACCACAACCCAGTGTGGTGCGACATAGACCTGAAATCACAGAGGCAGTTGACTCAGTTAATGGTCCTGGACTTTTGAAGCGCAGAATTTGGGAGGACAGAGGGAGAGCTAAAGCAGAGGCTCATGGGGTATTAACAACTGGATGAGACAGTGAGCAAGTGAAAACATAACAAAGAAGGGATTCTAGCTGCACAAAAGGCTGCCTTGGACAAGTGGGCAAGGGAAAGAGGCAGAAAAGGCCTATGTGGTTCTGCAGGGAGGTTGGGGTAGTTGTAAGGGAGAAAAAGCTTTCTTTTTAAGTGTATAAGGTTGAACAGATGGAGGCAAACAAGGAGCTCGGTCTGCCTTAACAAAACAAAGAGGTTAGCGAGGCAATGAGAATGACCAAGGTAGAGGTGGAGCTCAAGACTGTAGAAGAGATTAGGGAAAAATGACAAGGCCTTCTTTAAGTATATCAGGGAAAGGAAGAAGAACAAGGGAGGAACTGACAGGTTGAGAAGGACAGGCAGATAGCTGACATTCAGACTGAATGTTTCAGCTCGGTCATCGCAGTCAAGTAGAGGGTGGGGATCTGCTGGAGTGCAGTATCCAGGTATGACAGGAAACAAATTTGGAAATGAGCAAAATCACAGAGGAAAGGGTGCTCAAGGGGATGAAAAGGCCACAGATGGGTGAGGCCCTGGGACCAGGCAGTTTGCACCCACATATACTTAGGGAGCTGGGTTAGGCCCTGGCAGCACCCTTAGTAAACCAATTCAACAGCTTGACTGAGTGGCATAGTCCCCAGGGACTAGACTGTAAAACACGTCATCCCCTGCACAAGAGTGGGGATGGGGGGCCCCAGGGAATTTTAGACCAGTCAGCCTGTCTTCCATTTTAGGGAAGCTCCTTGAAAATGTAATCAAGGAGTAGCTGGTTAACTTCCCATGGATGGCAAGCAGCACTGCTTTGTGAAGGGGATGTGCTGTTGGATGAATCTTGTTGATTTCTTCAATGTCCCGACACAAATGTTAGACAAGGGCTAAGCATTGGATGCCCTGTACAAAGACTTCAGTAATGTCTTTGACTCTGTGCCCCATAAAAGGCTGGTAAAAAAAAATTGGGGAACTTTTAGGTTTTGGGTATAAATTCATTACATAGGTGCTGAATTGGCTGGGGGGTGAGGACTCAAAGGGTAGTGGTACTTGTCACAAACTCACCCCGCAGGTCAGGCCCTCTGCTCCCACAGTGCCAAACCCTGAAGTGCAATATGTGAACAGAAGACTAACAGGGTAACCCTCCTGTCTGTTTTTAGTCTGAATCACCTACTAGCCTCAAGTCCTGGGGTCAAATATGAACCCTTTTTCGCTAGTGCACCCAGTTAACAGGCTCAGATATCACACTCTCTTCATAGGATGCAGTGCAATACTTCACCCAGTGGGCACCCAGCCTGGTTCAAAATTCTACTGTTTTGACTCAGTTTGAGACCTAGGTATATTCTTACCTTAGCAAGATAGTAACACACTTTTAAGCCCTTAACAGTTTTTGTCAGAATTTCCCAATACTGTTTCAGCCTCCACATGCAAAAGAAAAGTCTCAAGCAAGATTAAGGAAACCAAAAGGTTTACTGGAATAAAAAAAATAGTAAATACATACAAAACACAGAACATACAACATAAATACTTACAGTCACAAATAAATTGGAAACTACAGAAACAAAACACCTGGTGCTTAAATTCTAAGTCTAACTTAGTTCCAGTTTGATGGCATCTATTTTGAACAGAAGTGCCTTTCTAGTTCAGACACACTCTGGGTGTCTTCCTTTAGGAGTCCAGAGAAGAAGTGTGTCACACTCCTTTCTGCCAGACTGATAATAATCCATCATGTCCCTCCTATCCTGCGAGGTCACAGCTCATGAGGTCACTGTTAGCCTGCAATTAATTTGTAACCTGACCAAGTATATCCAAAAGGATGTCATTTTACTGCTGGCTGGAAATCTGCAAGATAGCAATATTAAAATATGACAGTCTCTTTGATCAGAGCATTCACCTTTGATATTCAGAAAACATCCTGACAAAACATTTCTCTTACAGGTGTGAAAGCTAACAGGAATCAGTTAAAAATTGCCTTTTCCTCAAAGGTCATAAAATGCATACTTTGTCCCTGTGCGTCAAAGTAGAAGGGTTAGTTTATAATGTGTTATAAAACAGATAACACAGGTATGACAGGAGATGTCAACAGGAAGTGTCTTAATTAATTCACTGGTTCAGTGTTACTATAGTCAATTGTTTTCAGTGAGCCAGTGCCTTTGAGGTCAAAAGGTCAGGCCCCTTTAAAAGCTGCTGGCTGCCATTCCCTAAGCAGACATTCAAGTAAACATATATTTATATCACAAATATAATTATAACTAGTAGAGGGTTAATCATATTACAGTACTAAATGGTACATACTCCGAGGTCAGGAGGTGGTTATGAGCGGGATCCCACAGGGGTCAGTTCTAGATCAGGTCATCTTCAGTGTGTTTATTTTTGACATTGGAAAGGGGATCCAGAGCAAGATGTGTTATTTGCAGATGACAAAAATAGGTGGCACTGTGGACAGTGAGGAAGGTAGGAGGAAACTGAAAAGAGACCTGGGGATATTGGAAAAGTGGTCCAGGATTTGGTAACTGAAATTCAATAGCACAGAGTGTAAGGCTGTGCACTAGGAGAGGGGAAATCTGAGGACTGAATATTGAGTGGGATGGGGAAAGATTAGCACAGACCTCAGAAGAGAAGGATCTAGGAGTTATCATTAGTGACAGTCATAAAATCTCAGCCTAGTCTACCAAGGCATATGCTAAAGTTGGAGGATGCTGGGATACATACTGCAGGTAGAGCCTTTTCTTTTTTTGTTTTTTGCCTGGCCTTCCTCTTTCCCCATTCCAGGCTGAGGCTTACTCCCCCTGGGCGGGGCTGCCGGGCGGGCACCCCCTCCCAAGGTCAATGGTATCTTGCCCTGGCTTACCCCCCAGAGCATGGCAACGGGAGTGGGACCCCCCCCCGTGGACACTGGTGGTAGCAGGAACAGTGGCTAGGCATTGCTTCATACATGGGGAGGGCTGGATTGTTTGAATGCTGAGTGTTCCCCCAGAGTCAGGACATGCAATGACATCTGGCGTCTGTCCCACCTCTAATGTCATTTTGGTACCAATTGTTGTGGGTCCCATGGCCTCCTAGGGGCTGCTAATATGACAGACGCTTGCTTCCGCCCAGAGAAGGAGAGCCACTCCTCGGGTGCTCAGTCCTTCTCCACCTGGCCGGTCCTTCGACTCCCAGGTCCATTCCAGAACCTGGGATATCGGCATCACAATGGATGCCTTGTCACTGCGCCAGTGGGCTGGCAGATAGGGCCTTTTCTATTAGATGAAGGAAGTGATCTTGTCCCTGTACAGGCCCTTGATGAGGCTGCACCTAGAATGCTGCATGTTGTTCTGCAACCTTCACCTGATAAAGGACAAGGACTGGCAGGAGTTATCCAAAGGAGAGCGAATCAAATGAGTCACCATCAGCAAGGGAAGACTTATTTTGTTAGACTGGCCAACTTTGATATGTATTCTCTGGAGGTCAGGAGAGAGACATGGGAGACATGATCAAAGCCATCAAGTACCTGAAGGGTATAAACAGGGTGGAAAGCTAGGAACTGTTTAAGTTTAATAAGTGGACCATCACAAGGGACCAAACTATAAGCTAGCAGGGGGAAATTTAGGAGAGATGTGAGGAAATATTTTTTCATAGAGAGGGTGTTGGAAAAGTGGAATTTTCTGCCAGAGGAGCTGGTCAATGTTAAAAAGGTGACCAGTTTCAAGAGTTGGTGGGATAGACACATGGGACAGATGAGAATGATGGGGGAGGGTTGGAGCTAATGAGGGAGTGGGAAGATAAATCTAAAATACTGCACTGGGAATACGATGCTAGTTCTGGGACCTACACCTCAGAAAAGACTGGAATAGACTAGAGACTGTGCAATGAAGTGCTACTAAGATGATCCACGGCCAGTAGGGCAAGGCGTATAATGGGAAACTGAAAAGTCTCAACATATATTCACTGGAGGACCCAAGGGAAAGGGGGATGTGAAAGAGAGTTCAAGTTCAAGAAAGGGTTCAACAGCATGAATGCAACACACCTGTTCAAAGTAACAAACATTGCATCTACTAGGGGACATGTGCTTAAGATGGTAGAGGGAAGATTCAAAAAAAGGACATTGGGATGTATTACTTCACAGAAACAGTGGGGGATGGGTGGAACAAACTTCCCAATAAAGTTGTGGAGGCAAGGGAATAGAGGGATTAAAGAGCAAGGTGTACACATACGAAAGAGTTATCAGATGGGAGGGAGGAGGACAGAGACTAGAGCACCTCCAGTAGGGAATCTTGGGACAGACTAGGGGGGCTGTTCAAATCTTCTGTCCATAACTTTTTATATTTCTATGGTAGTCCAAGCAGAAATGAGGGATGACTGATATGCTAGAGGCCTGGCCAGTGCTCGATTGCTGAGGCCCTAGGTAGGAACCCGGCAGACAGACTGACTATGAGCATTTTTTTGGTCTATTTTATGTAAGCCAGATTTGCAGCCATTAACATCTGGATTACAGATCTGCGTCACCACATTGTTGTGGGAGGGCTACTCGATCTTGCAGCATGCTGCTGTGTCTGCATACAGTGCAAATGGGTGGCAGCACAACAGGGTGATACAGAACTCACCATTTTGCTCCACTACCTGTTACAACTGAAAATGTGGCCCTCTGCCACAAAAGTGCAAATAAGAAGATTCATGATACATCTGGACCAATTAAATTGCTTCATGAGTGACTTTTATTACAGGTAGATGACTGCTGCTGCGTTAATTTCAGAAAGTGGAAAACAGGTATTCCTAGTTTGGAACCCATCCCCTTCTAGCTTCCAGATTCTTCAGTGAAACCATAACCCGCACTCACATAATCTCTCATACAGGGATATACCCTAAAGCATAGATATACCATAAATGTCAGAAACTCTGAAGATGTGCCCTCGGGTGTGAAGCGCATTAGGTTTGCTTTCACAGCCTTTTGTTCACACTGTAGTAATAGTCATAGAAAGATATTTTATTCATTATAAATGAATAGGAGACTCATTTGAGACATGCTCATTTTCAATGAGGTCCTTATGATACAAAAGATCACAAAAAAGTTTCAAACAACATACATTGCATAAAAGTTTGGGTTTTAAATACATAAATACAAAGACGTTACATGGCTAAAAATATATATAAACATGACTAGGCCATACTAGCATCACATACTGTTGTGATGTTCATGCTGATGTTATGGGCATCATTATTTATCTATGCCAAAATAAATTTTTTGCACTATATTTAATTTGTCAGTACAGTGCCTGCCGCTTAGGGCGGACTGTTCTGTGCAAATGTATTATGTCCACCAAAACCGCTGTCCACTGATGCCGGCTGTGTGAAAAATGGGAAATCGGAACTTGATTATAGCTTGCGCTGTTATGTAGCGCAATTGTGTAGCGATCGCTAAGCTTAAATGAATTCAGTGCTTTACCTAAACTTTTTGGTTTTGGTGCTGTGCATTCGTTACTGTGCTCTGTGTCCTTTTCATCCTTATTTTTCCTGGGCTTCAGTGGTTGGTGTGTGGGGCATGCAGTGTTGGTTCTGATTTGTATGCCACTGCTCAAGAATGCTATCCTTTTGTTTTATCAAATCAGACACAGTAGATTTCGGGATTCCTAGTCACTGAGCTGTGTCCCTCACACTGCACTTAGGCAGTGTTTCAGTCTGTTGCAACAGTTCCACTTTCCTTGAAAGGGGGATCCTGGGATGCCAAGAAGAAGAAGCCATTATCGAACACAGACACAGACAAAGGCTACAGTCAGTGAACAGTGAACAGACCATGTATGGGTGTGAACAGTGTTAATGACTGTAACCCTGTTTATATGAGGCCAGTTCACACATCCTCATACCTGATTAATTACTACCAGGAAGCTGTCAATCATTTGGGAACGTCACGAAGGTTAAAAAAAAAGGCACATTTACCCTATTTCACTGTCCATGGTAGGTGGCCGGCATAGTCCACATTAGCCATGAGTTTTTACATTATGGCAGTGCTTTTTAATTAGGGCATCTGGATTTTGTCCACGGAAAGCAATTGTACACAGTAATAATAATAATAATCTTTATTTTTATGGCGCCTTTCAAAAATAAGGCACCTAACAAAGTTTAAAATGACACATCGAACATCTCAGCATCCTAAATAATCTAAAACAGCTGATACAATTAAAGAAGAAAAAAATCAGTAACCACGTCTGCCTAATGTGGCGTGGACTGTATTGGTATGTCTATGCTTTAGGGCATATCCATTTTAGGAGAGATTGTGTGAGTGCAGGTTTTGGTTTCAAATGGGCTATACTGATGTATCGAGCACTATGCAGACCCTGAAGCAGCTTTCTGTCTTGGTTTACCAGATTTCCGGTTTACTGCTGAAAGACAAAGCTAGATCAGTCCTGGGCAAACCCTTTCACAATCCGTTACTTCTGCATTCCTGACTGTAAAAATGGGTACAAACAGCAGCCTATCAGTGCAGTAGTAGAGTAACTGCTTGCAATGCCGGTGACCTGGGTTCCAGAATGAGCCTAGATTGCTTGGGGCCAGCCAGGGGAGGAGAGACAAGTGCCCCAACAGATGCTCCTTTCCTCCAGGGAGAGAGGGTATCAGCTCCTTGCTGCAGTATCGTCTCCTGAGTGACCACAGGGGGAGGTGCAGGCAGAGACCACAGTGTGGGAACTGCCACTGACCTTGATGGGTGCATGCTCAGCATGCGCATGCTATGATGTTCAAGCATGCAGCATCCTCGAAGGGGTAGAAACATGTAGGAAAATTCCCCAGCTGTGCAAAATGATGGCCCTCCAGACCACAGGCCGCCCAGCCTAGGCACTATCACTCTCTCTCTCCTGGAAGACTGGCTAAAGAATTACTAAAGGGTTCCAGCCCAACCCGAGGACCCTTGTGTGGAGGGGAGATGCCAAGGAGGTATCATGGGGTTGCATGAGATAAGTCCTGGGAGATGGAGGGTTATTGGGACTGGGGCATTGAGAGGCCCACGAGGGGGCCAACAGACAGCTTGGAGCCTAGGTACACAAACAGAAATGGGTACAAACATGACTTCAGTTAGCAAGATGTGCATTTTAGTTGGGCTGTCCACTGAGTGAATAAATTGTGAAATACAAAATACATCTTATTCTGTACTCAAGTTGGTCTGTCACAGCCACACTAAATGTTCTACATGACGTTTTGTCTGTAAATGGATTCCATACAGGTGTGTTTCAAACTTTTGATAGAACACATCCTTCAATTCAATTTCCTAGGATGCATGACTCACTGGAATCAGTCTGAAGGCCACGAGCCAGTTCACAAATTACCTGGCTGATAGGCCATGCTGTACAAAAGGCTGATCAGGAACCATTTGTCATTAGTCCTATCCAGAGATGCACCACAGAAACACAGCCTAGGTCCCTTATTTTCATTATCTATCTAAACAGAAGAGACTTTGAGTGGGAGAGTACTAATGAACACATAAAAGCAAACAACACTATAATCTATTTCCTGGCTGTACGGAGCCAGAGAAATGTCTGCACAATGACTCCTTCAGCATAATGCATCATAACTCATGCAGCTGTAATGCTAATAAGACAAATAATGCTCCTTCCCAGTTCTCTTGGTCCTTCAGTCACAATGTATTACAAGCTTAATATTGCCACCCTGGATAGTTACAAACTGAGGGAATTGAAAACATAAAATATCTTATCTGGCTTCATTCACACCATAATTACTAGTCACATACAGATCACTTCATGAAGAAGCTAAGACTATGATTTTATTTCATTTTTAATGATTCTGCTTCTCCACCACATTGTGTAGCGTAATGTAATATCCAGATCCATCCATCCATGCATAAATACACACATACATCCATCCATACGTACATAATGGGGTCTTGCCAATTCTGCCTCCTCACTGGTCCAGAGTCAGTCACATGCATATGTTAACATGAATCGCTAGGACAAATTGCTTACCATTTGGCAACCTTTCTTAAATAATAATAGCTAATAAAATGTATTAATTGGAGTTTTACATTAGCCGTCATACTTCTATCTTTGCTTCTCTCCCTTTCCCGCTTTCTTCTGTTTCTTTAATCACTATCCTTTTTTACGTCGCTTGCGCACATGCGCAAGGAACGTCTTGGGAGAATTGGACACTTTGGAGGTGTGCCCCTCCTCTGCAATCCCCTGCTCCATTGAGCAGGCATGCCAGTCCGACACCAATCAGACGCAGTGCTTTGTATGACAGCGGTGGTCTTCTCTTCAAAGAAAACCACCACTGTGTGCTTGCACCACGTCACGCCGCCCCCCCCCCCAAATCTTTGCTGCCACAGTGGGAGCCCACCCCAGCGTGGCAAACATCCCGCATCGTCTGCCGATGGAGGTGCCCAATGCCCCGTCAGCTCCACGGGCCCCCAGCCATTCTTCTGCCACGCTGGGAGCCCACCCCAGCGTGGCAAACGCCCCACGCCGCTCTTTTTTTTTCAACCTGAAAAGCAAAACTGTCCCACGAGTCTCCCAGCCCTCCCTCCCACAATCCGCACTCCACCCACTGCACACCCCACCTCCCCACACCCCATACTTACCTCCGGAGCTTGGCGCGACGATCTCGTGGACCGGGAACATGTCTGCACTCTTCAAAGCCGACTGCGAACTGAGGAAATGCCGTAAGCTGTATAATGGGCTAGATAGGGGTATTCAACTTTATTGTATTGTCTTAGGCATTTTTGATTTATAATTCAATTTTTTTCAAATGGGGTTTTGGGACTCCCTTCAGAATGATGTCACTGTCAAGGGTACTAATCAGCCTGAAGGGTGATTTCGCAGTCACTGCATGAAATCACCCTTCAGGCCCGAATAACACCATGACAGCGACATAATTCATGAGAAGGGGTCCCAAAACCCCATGTTGGAAAATTTGGCAAAAATCCAAAATGACTGTTTTACGAAGCGCAGTGCTGTACAGTTCCTACGCACGCCGTAAGTTCGCGATTTTCAATATTTTCTACCAGATTTTCAACATTGCCATTTTACCACACCTCCTTATGAGCAGTACAGCTGTCATTTTTACATCCTGCCCAAAACGTGTTTCCCCTATGTAGCACACAATGGCGCAGTCGGTGTGCTAAATCAATGTATGGGACACATTAAGAAAATCACCATGACACTGTTCATTAGCAGAGGTCTTAAAATAGCTATGTTGAAAATTTGGTGAAAAAATTCCTAAAAATGACTGTTTTACGAGCGTGCATTGAGCAGTTCCTACGCACGCTCGTAGGTTTGTGAATTTTCAATATTTCCAATCCAGATTTTCAACATTGCCATTTTACCACACCTTCTTATGAGTAGTACAGCTGTCATTTTTCACATCTCACCCAAAATGTGTTTCCGCCCATGTAGCGCACAATGGCACAGTCGGTATGCGAAATCAATGTATGGGACACATTGAAAAATCACAGTGACACTGTTCATGAGCAGAGGTCTTAAAATGGCTATGTTGAAAATTTGGTGAAAAATTCTTAAAATGACTGTTTGAGCGTGTATTGCGCATGGTTCTCGCATGCTTATGCGTTTGCCGATTTCAATATTTTCACTCCAGATTTTCAACATTGCCATTTTACCACCTCCTCATGAGCAGTACAGCTGTCATTTTTCACATCCTGCCCAAAACGTGTTTCCGCTTATGTAGCGCACAATGGCGCAGTCGGTGCAGAAATCAATGTATGGGACAATTAAGAAAATCACAGTGACACCGCTCATGAGCAGAGGTCTTAAAATGGCTATGTTGAAAATTTGGTGAAAAATTCCTAAAATGACTGTTTTACAGCCGCTATGCAGTTCCTACGCGACGCTCATAAGTTCGCAAATTTTCAATATTTGCACTCCAATGACTTCCAAATACCTAAACAGCACATAGAAGCAAGCAACATTTGGCATTGACAAATGCTTGTACTTCTTTGTCACTGATTTTTTTAAGCCATGTCCAAGTGCCAAATACCACTGCAAATACCTGCTAGCGAACGTTCGGCATTGACAAATGCTTGTTCTTATATACACAGTTTAGCCATGTCTACTGTACAAGTGTATTAGTTGTTATCAATTTAAACAAAAGTTGTTAAATAGTTATAAATCTTGTATTGCCTGGTTTTACACTCATACTATTTTAGCTACTGTAATGGCTTTCATTTCTATCTGTATGTATTGTACAAATTTTATGTTGTTATTTTGAAAACTCAATAAAAATTGTGAATTATAAAAAAAAAGTCAGTCACATGGGACTAACGTGTCCTGCAGATGACTCCATTATTGAGTTAGCATAGCCTTTGTGGGTCAAGAAAGTCACAGCATAACCTTTCCCGGTCACAATATAACCATTTCAGATCAAAAAGATCACAATGCAAACAAAACACAACGAATGATAACAATGACCATGGTACACTTTCCCACTCACGTCCAGATAATATGACTCAGTATTAACAACTGTAAACACACGAATAAAGAAATACATAAAATACAAAGACAATCACGATGTCTTACAATAATCATGCCCCCACCACTACCAAAAAAGTCTCTAAACTCATGCATTGCAGAGTGAAACAAAAACAACATAAAAAAATACAACTTGAAGAACAAAGAAAGTAGAGTCTGCGGTGACCATACAGGAAGGGATAAATGGGTAGGCTGAGTGGGCCAAGCAGTCATTATCTGTCATTAAACTGTATATTGCTATGTTTTTATCAACACCCTTTAACCTATGATTCGTACATGATACATGTAGTGATATGACTCATGAAAGTAACATGGACTCTAAGCTTTAATTTATAGAAATGAACTTCTTAACCAGCCGAGTGGCATGAAGGATGAGGCACTGAGCATGTCACCGTCTCCACACTGGTGAACTAGGTTCAGAAACAGATGTGGGATGCTCAGTGGGCAGTCGGAGCATCCCTTGAACTGCTCTCCTCCCTTAGGGTGGGAGATGACAGTGCCCTGCTGCTCATCTGTCACCTGGAGGAATTCGGGTAGCTGTGCAACGGTACTATGCAGGGAGAGGGACCCCATATGGAGGACACCGGGGGCTGTCTCCACGGAGGCAGAGTATGCACATCGCATCCACTGCACACACCGAAGGCCCTGGGGTGAAAATGATGGAAATTCACTTGGCTGCAGGATGAAGCTCAACCTCCTGCTGGCCCCATATTGGCAACTGGGCACATAAAAAGGAGGTTTTCTGGTAGAGGACAGATGAAGTGAGGGAAGCCCTGGAGAAGCCAGGTAATGGGCTGGGGGGATTGGTCAGAGGGGGAGGTCATGCAGAATAAAGGTGGCAAAAACTAGAAATAAAGATAAAGTTCATATTCTCTAACAGTTCCAAAGTTACACCTTTTGAAAGATCCAGAAGCAAATGATTTGATACCTTTTAATGGAGTACCTTTTGAAAGATAATTTATTTCTTAAGGGCTAACTTTGGAATTGCTGGGGCTAGAACCTTTTTTATTTAAATGAAGCATTACTTGTCTAAGCTGTGTCAAAACACATATGTGCTGCATTTAAGCATGTTGACATGCCTTGATACGTATTGATACGTTTTAATGCACACAGATACATGGAAAGTGCACTAACATAGCTTGACAAGTTGTAGTGACTCCGAGTTTTCCTTCAAAAAAAATGAAGCGTCTAGGGGCATGACTAGCAGCCGATGCATGCTTCTTCAGTGATCTGCAGTACCGTCGCCTTATGCATTGTGAAATAACTATTGTTAGTCACATCTTTTGAATTTCAGTGACAGTACCTGGTAGTGTTATATCAGAAGTACCTGTGGTGAAATTATCAGTATACTGTATGGTGGGGAAGCTGCACCAGACAGAGCAACCAGATGCCTGCAGGGGCAAGCAGACAAAACCACTAGATGCAACAGTGACTGGAAGCTTGATGTTATGGTGACTGTGGCGGGGAAGTAGATGTTGGGAGTGGTCCTGAATGCTGTAAAAGACTTGGCAGGGTTTTTTGATAAGGAAACTGACAACTTTACAACTAAAGACATCCTTTTAGAAACCAAGATGGATTAAGTTGCCTTGGAAGTCCAATAAGTGACAACCACAGACAATAAATCAGCAATCGCCGATTGCTAGTGTCGTCCAAGAAAACAATATCTTCCATTTATGCCTTGAGGACTCGAATGGCCAACTTATGAGCAAACGAACATACAAAAAGCCAACAGAGAAGGCCATTTGGTCTATCAAGTCTGCTCGTATTGCAGGGTCCACAGCTTGAGCTAATGTCCCTGCCCTCCCTCCCCACTCCTCCCATCCTCCCTACACATGATTCTTACCCTTCCCCTATGCCTATCCCAGCCCCTCTTAAAGCTGCCCACTGTCTTCAACAAGATGACATCTTCCGGCAGTGCATTCCAAGTGTCCACCACACTCTCTGTGAAGAAGTGCTTCATGACCTCCTTCCTAAACCTCCCACCCTCTAGCTTAAGACTGTGCCCCCTTGTGATATGGTTGCCACTCAGCTTAAAGAAACTCTCCTTATCAACCTTATTTATCCTTTTCAAGTACTTGAATGTCCCAATCATGTCTCCCTCTCTCTCCTGTCTTCCAGGGAGTACATGTTCAGTCCCCTCAACCACTCCTTGTATGCCTTGCCCTGCTGACCGGCTATCATCGTTGTAGCCCTCCTCTGTACCTTCTCCAGCAGGTTACCGTCCTTTTTGAGGTGTGGGCACCAGTACTGTACTCCATACTCTAGATGCGGCCTTACCAGTGGCCTGTACAAGGGCAGTATAACCTCTCCTCTCTCCTACTACTGATCCCCATAGCTATGCATCCCAGCATCTTGTTTGCCTTTGCTGCTGCTTTCTTGCACTGCGTGGAGTGCTTCCGGTCACTAGTGATCATCAATCCCAGGTCCTTCTCCTCCTCCTCTGATGCAGATACTTGAGCATATTAGGCATACCGAAGGAGATGGAAGGTTCAGACTGTGTTTCCATTATTACAACTCTGCTACAGATGACCCTGGGATTGACACTCAAGTGGCAGATCTTTAAGGCATAAAGGATTAACCCACATCACTGACCTGTAAATGCAGAACTTCCACACACCTTGTTGGCAGTGACACGAGGCCTTCATGTCTGAGATCACATTTTAGAGGTGTAGAAACACAAATGATAATTACTATTACCAGATGGAACCCATTTTTATTTGCCTTTCAGAACTTAAGTTACTCAACTCGTCAATGCAGAAAATCTTTTGATGTGGTAAAAGCTGTCCTGAAAGCATTGGGTATTTCCATATCCTAAAACTTCCTGCATGACTCCACATAGTGTATGCTGTAAAAACATTCATATTTAATGACCTGGAGTAGGCAGGTAAGAAACTCAGTAAAATTAAAGAGGATATTGCAGGCCAGCCCACCAAGCATGACTCGGATACAGAGGATTGAGATTTGAAATTAGAGACACTTTTATATACCATGATACCCCTCACTGATGTGGTTACGTGGAAATGTTATTTGTGCTATTTAAGTGCTCTTAATGCCCAGTAATTCTTATTATATCCTTGTTACTTGCTTTTGGGAAATCTATGCAATGAGTTAATACTTACATGGTGCTGAAATAATTTATGTGGTGGAAGGGCTAGCCATAATCATTTACAATAAAGACTTGAATTTGGCTTTCCTCCCTTGTGCTGTCTCGGCACCCCTAGATGGAAATCATGGGTTCCAAGATGGCTACAGCCAAATGGCTTAGGGAGTGTTTAGGCAACAAATGCAACATGGCTGCACTCTCATCACACACTGCAATGGGAATCAGCTTGACTTGTCCAGAATAAATTAAATGCTGGGCGTGAGTACTTAATGTTTATTACAGATGTCCCAATCTTTTGGTTAGCTTTTTCCACATGCTGTACAAGGGTTTCTATCTGTTTCAGTACAATAGATTAGTGTTAAACTTTCTGACTTCTGTTGGGGTGTTCGCTGAGTGCACTGAATGTCAAACTTCACCTTGGAGTATGATGTGTGAGTTCTACACTGTGACTTCGCATTTAAAGTTGTTACTGCAGTTAGTTTGGACATTTCTATTGTGCTCATCACACCATCTAGAATACATGGATCCAAGAGTCACTGGATGACTTCTTCAGTCATAGCATTCAGGGACATTATGGAATTGCACATTTCTAAACTGTGTCCATGGTCTTGCTGCCATACAGCTTATTTATTTCTCCATATAATTTGTGAATTTTCCCTCAATATTGGTAATGCAGAGTGATAGGAATCGAATCCTGTTATGATACTTACATTTGCATCAATTATTGTGCCCTGGAAACAAGCTGCCTGTCTTATATGTATCTTTTTGGTATTATGAATAATAAAAAAAATGTATGAAATTCCTATCTTAACAGTTTAAGAGATAATTTCTTTGAGAAGGACTCTCTTTGGAGCCATAAGAGTTAGGAAGTTAATTTACTTTTTAAATAAAAGCTTGGGAGTCAGTGCTACATGCTTAAGCCATGTCAATACTTTAGTAACTGCATAGTGAACATATTTATTAGTTATTATTATTTCTATTTCCTATCAAGAATGAAGCTAAAAGATCTGTTTTGATGAGCCCCCCTATGTCTTCAAGTAGAAGACACCACTTCCCAGTTCCACACATCATGCAAGGGGTGAAGCTAATGTCTCTGTCTCCATTTTATGACACACATAGTTAAGAGAAAGCTTGGGGCTAGTTTTTAAAATCTAAAATTTAGGGTTTCATAAAAGTGCAGTAGGTATCTATCAGCTTGACTTTTACAAATGGGACACTAGCTCTTTAATTATATGTGTCTTCCATGTTTTTGATCTTTACTAATTTGACATTTTCTTGTTAATTGTCAAACTTAATCTGTAATGTCACCTCATGATTATGTCTGCCTTGAATCAATGTTAGCAGTCCCAACCCTTGTTTTTAAATCACAGTGCAATAGTTCCCATATTTAGGCTAACAGACACTCAGTAGCCACCAATCAGCCTGACTTTCACAAATGGGACACTAGCACTTTAATTATGTGTGTCTTTTATGTTTTTGGCCTTTACTAGTTTGGTATTTTCTTGTTAATTGTTGAATTTAATTGGTAAGGTCACCTCATGATTGTGTCTCCCTTGAATTAATTTTAGCAATCCCAATGTGCTTAGCAACTGGTTAAAGGTACTGATTTTAAGAACTCAAGAACTCTTTCAAAATCTTTCAGAATGTCCCCATTTTTCATGGAAATTTTCCTGATGATGAGCTCTGTATAGCTTGGAAACAAAATCAAATTCTGTAAATCTCTAGTTGGTCCAGTAAAAGGTCACCCACTTTGTTCATTTTTATTTTGTATATGGAGCAACACGGTAACAAACAATTCCTAGTTCCCCAGTGAGCCACACATTCACAACAAAAATGCATAGACAGGTACCCACTTTTGCCACTTTGAAAGCAGATCCTCCAGTTTAGTTTGACGCTGTTGAGCTTGCTGTTGCACTTTTTCATATCTCTGTTGCAAAGCTGTAGCCTCCTGAATAGCCTTTTCTTTGTTAGTGACCTTTCCGGCACTGGCCAAGAGAGAAGTCACATTGCTCTTCGTCTGTTCTGTGGCCTCACAAAGATCCTGTGTAGTCATGCAAAGAAAAATGTACAGAGGGAGGTTTGCTTCTGTATCATGCAACAACAATTGGGGCATTTCTAAACATATCAAAAGAGCACGGCAATTCTGACGAGAATGAAATTTGATTTTCTACGGTGCCTTTTAGACACACCGTACTATATGTTGAAGTGCTTTTCATTGTGTAGCAATGACTGAGTTAGATGTTTGTAAGCTACGAACAACACACACAACCATATTGCATTTGAACCCATGTTACTTAGAGGGAAAGTTGGCCATGACACTGGGGATGTCTCTGTTCTTTAGAACAGTGTCATGAGATTTTTAACTTCTACCTGGGCAGCCACCAGAGATAGATACAAAGGGCCTTTGTTTAGAATCGCAAGTGAAGGATGGGTCCAAAGGATGGCTATGTTGCAAATAATGAATACAGTTTAAAAGGTATATGCTCAGATATATTCAGCAATTATAACTAGATGTTTTCAACAAATGTCTACAGAAGGCAACTGAACAAGCATTATATTCTGAGGAGTTACACAGTGAGGTTCTTTCTTCAGGGTCTGTATTCCTCACGGTTACATTGGCAAATCTGATTTGGCTTTGATTCCGGCTCATGAATTCGATTCGACTTTGAGAATTCGGCCAAACCACCTGGGGTCCCACTGCAGTAACTGGCACGATGGTAAAGCAGACTACAACTAGGTGGGGGGTGTAATAGCCTTGAGATCAACAGTGAATACTTACTACTCTACCTTAATTGTGGCAGGTGGGGTTGGTGTGCCACACCTGAGGATTGCTGTTTTTGTGGTTATTTGACAGAGTCTGCAACAACCAAGACAACAGTGGCATAGTCTGCTAAGCTAGCATAATACATATTCACTACTGACCTCAAGGCTTATACACTCCTGTAGTCTCTGCTTTACCTCCAAGCCAATTATTATAACCTCCAAGGCCTAACAGATTTTCAAATAATGGAAACACAGAAGCATAGAAACAAAGATTCCGTTAGCAGGAAAAAAACAAAGGTCCATCTAGCCTGCCCAGTTTCCTGCCTAGCTCCATGCTCCACCTAACACTGGACTGGATTTTTAGATCTGATAGCTCCAGTAGCTAACTGTTATCACTTTCCCAGGTATCCCTTTCCCTCTTCTGCCTGTGGATCTCAATAGTTCTTACATCTGTACAACCCAAGGTGAAACCCTGACTCAGTCCTGACTTCAACCATTTCTCCAGGCAGTATATTCCATTCATCCACCACCTGCTTCATAAAGAAGAACTTCCTCAAATCCCTTCTGAATTTCGCCCCTCTCCAGTCTCCGTCCATGTCTCCTAGTTACTATGCCACCCTGTTGATTCCTTGCAAGAACCTGTGTGTGTCAGTCATATATCCCTCCTTTCCTCCTGCCCTACAGTGTATACATATTAAGGTTTACCAACCCTAACTCATACAACCTCCTTTGCTACCCCTGAATCATCATTGTGGCCTTCCTTTGTATGGTCTTAATGTGGACCCTGTCTTTCATGAAGCGAGGACTCCAGAACTGTGCACAGTACTCCAGGTATGACCTTACCAGGGATCAGCAAAAGGGACAGTATCAATGCCTTCCTCCTTCTATCACATCCACTTCCTAGACATCCTAGTATCCACTTTGCCTTCCTTTATGTTTTTTTCACATTGAGCTGTAGACTTGAGGCTGTCACTAATGATGATCCCCAGGTCTCTCTCCTAAGTTGTCTGCATGACCCTTACTCCCTCCATTCAGTAGTCCATTTTAGGATTCTTTCTACCTATGTGCATCACTTACATATCAAATATCAGTTACTGTATATAATATAAAATGGGTTGGAGAAAAACCTTCACTGTGATTGGTTGAAACTGATCACATGACCATAGTTTAATACAGTGCAACCCACAGTTTGACTCTTTTCCGGCATCTGCAGAACATTTATTTTTTTATTTTAATCATTATCTTATTTAAAAAGAAAAAAAGGACTGCTATAACCATTTTATAAGCACAATAACACACTTCAGGGTTCAGAAGTGTGTACCAGAGGGCTGTTGCTTAGGGGCAGAGGCTCCAGCGGCAGATTGACCAGGATCCCATACATGGTAGGTGCAGGAGCCTCCACGTAAAGTATAACCACCATGCCCAATGAGGGCTGGAAAGCAAGGGACTTCAAGGAATCCAGTGGGCTACAGGACCACAGGCAGCATAGATTAACTGGAGGGGGGCGGTCATGCCAAATTAATCTGATAGATTTCTTTGAGTTGGTGACCAGGGAAATAGATCAGGGGGGCAGTGAACGTGGCCCATCTAGACGTCAGCAAGGTCTCTGACATTGTGCAGCACAAGAGGCTGACTTGGAAGTTGAACAGCCTAGGAGTGGGATCCAAACTGGCAAACTGGGTTAGAAACTAGTTAAGGGCTAAGAGACAGAGGGTAGTGTTTAACAGCACTAACCCTATCGATGAGACAGTGACCGGCAGAGTACCATGGGGCTCGGTACTGTGACCTGTCCTCTTCAATGTCTTCATAGGGGCACTGAAGAAGAACTGGAGGGGAAGATATACTTTTTTGCACACAACCCCAAAATCTGCAATGGAATGGACACATAGGAGGGGGGTGGAGAAAATGCACAGAGATCTTAGGAAACTCGAGGAGTGGACAAAGACATGGCAGTGTGGGTTCAATGACAAAAAGTGCAAAACCATGTAACTAGGGCATATGAACCCCACTGCTGAATATAAGGTGGGGTGGGGGTACTAACTCACTAGACAGGAAAAGAACTTTGGGGTAATCATATCAGCGGACTTCAAAGTGGCAGGGCAGTGTGACAAGGCAGTGGGCAAGGCTAGTAGGATGCTTGGGTGCATAGGGAGGGGTATCTAGGGGGAAGGGAGGAGATGTTGCTCCTGTATTGCTCCCTGGTGCACCTCCCACTTGGAGTACTGTGTCTAGTTTTGGAGACTGTACCATTGAAAGGACATAGACAGGGTGGTCGCATTTTGGAGCAGGACTTAAATCATGTCCTCCCTGTCTCTTCTCTCCTCCAATGAAAACAGGCAGAGCTCCTCAAGTCTGTCCTCATACATCAAATCCCCTAGTCCTCGTATCATCTTAGTTGCCCTCCTCTGTACCCTCTCCAGGAGCTGTATGTCCCTCTTCAAGTGTGGTCTCCAGTACTGTACACAGTACTCAAGGTGTGGTCTAACCAGTCCATTGTACAGCAGCAGAATCACTTCCCTGCTCCTAGAGGTAATCCCCCTTACGATGCATCCCAACATCCTGTTTGCCTTGCTAGCTGCTCTCCTGTACTGCTCAGAGTTATTCATACATGCATCCACCATGACCCCTAGGTCTTTTTCCCCTGTTGAGGCCTCCAGCGCCTCCCCTCCCAGGGTGTACCTGTGTTTAGGGTTTCCCCGCTCAAGATGTAACACCTTGCACTTGGTGATATTGAAATAAAATTCCCATGTGTGAGCCCAGCTTTCCAGGGTGTCCAGGTCCCCTTGCAGTGCCAACCTCCCCTCTTCCCCCTCAACTACTGCTTCCATCTTTGAGTCATCAGCAAAGAGACTCATTTCACACCCCATACCCTCCCTGATGTCCGATATGTATGCATTAAACAGGATCGGACCCAGGACCGAGCCCTGCGGTTCCCCACTACAGACCACTCTAGGGTTCAAGAGCTTCCCACCGACCACTACTCTCTGGGTGCATCCAGCTAGCCAGTTTTCAATCCATCTGACCATCAAAGGGCCTATTCCCAACCCCATCGGTTTCTCCACCAGACCATTGTGGGAGACAGAGTCAAACGCCTTGCCGAAGTCCAAGAATAATACATACACAGGCTTTCCCCTGTCCAGTTCTGATGTTACCCATTTGTAGAACTCCACAAGATTGGTTTGACATGACCTACCTGGCACAAACCCATGTTGCCAACTATCCAGACCTCCCACCTCTTCCAAGTACATCCCCATTCGTTCCTTTAGTCAAACTGATGGGTCTATAGTTACCTGGTACTTCCCTCGACACCCCCTTATGGATTGGCACCACATGTGCCTCTCGCCAATCCCTAGGTATCCTCCCTGTCTCAAGTGACCTGTTGAAGAGATCCGCCAGGGGTGCAGCCAGTATATCTACCAATTCCCACAGTACTCTCGGATGAATGCCCTCTGGCCCAGGAGATTTGTCTTTCTTTAGGGCCTTGAGGGCTAACCACACCCTTTCGGTGGAGATAGCATCATCCGTCCCCTACACCTTACTGGCCTTTTTATCCTTATTCTGATGTGACACCCCTGGGGTACCTCTCCTCCCTCCCTCCCTCTTGCTCCATTTCTGTTGATCCCCTGATCCCACTCACTACCACTTCTATCCCCATTGTGCCTTGCTTTGTAGATAACCCATCCCCCTTCCTACTGAACACAGAGGCAAAGTACTCGTTTAATACCTATGCCTGGTCCCTCGCCTCTTCCACCCACCCTCCTTCTGATCTCAATCTGCCGAGATGGCCCTTAGTTTTTCCTCTGCTGCCCAATGTACCAGAAGAACCCCTTTTCCCCTCCACGTATCCCCTGTGCCAGCCACTGCTCTTTACTGGACTTTCCCCCCCTCCCCATCCGGGTGACTTTTCTAGATGCAAGATGGTACATTTCCTTTTCCCTATCCCCTCTTGTTGTTTTATATTTTTTGTAGACCGCCTTCTTTTCTCTGACCGCTACCTGAACCTCTCTGGACCACCAGCATGGTTTATGTGACCTTGCTCCCTTACGTTTCACCTTAGCGTAGGTCCTGACTGCCTCATGAAGTCCCCGTTTTATGACCTCCCATCTCTTTTCCACTTTTGTCATTGATGTAATCCCCTTCAAGCGATCCTTGAGAATATTTCCCATGCCCACAAAGTCTGCCACCCTGAAGTCCACTGCCAGTGTCCTAGATCTCTCACCCCCTTCCCCATGCTTATTTGAAACCAAAAAGTATTGTGGTCGCTCCCAGTCAGGGTATCCTCTACAACCAGGTCCCTTACCAGATCCCCATCTGCCAGAGCCACGTCCAGGACATGCCCCCCCCCCCCTTGTGGGCTCCATCACATGCTGTGTTAAGAACACATCCTGGAAGCCATCCAGCGGCCTCTGCTCCTTGGCCACCTTAGAGGACATGGCTCCCCAGTTTGTACCTGGCATATTAAGGTCCCCCATCAACACCACTTCTTCCCCTTTTGGTCCACACTGGGCAATGATGTTGTTCAACAAACCATCCTCCAGAACATCACCCATCCCGGGAGGCCTATATACTACACCCAGCTTGAACTTACCGTCTGCTGGGGTTGTAAGGTGACCCATAACGCCTCCACATTTCCCTCTGCCTCTTCTACCCTAGCAATTTCTATGTCATCTCTAATGAACATAGCCACTCCACCCACTCTGCCCTCCTTTCTATCTTTCCTAAGCATAGTGTACCCCCACCCGTTTAGGTCCCAGTCATGGTTTTTGTTGGCCCACATTTCCTTGACCGCCACCTCATCCACCTTCCCCCTCGAACAGCATGGCCTGGAACTCTGACAACTTGTTTCCCAAGCTCCTGGCATTTATTAACACGACCCCCCCACCCCTTATCCCTGATCCCCTTTGTTGAACCCCACCCAGGTTCCTTATACTTCCATCCTCACTCTGCTCCTCCTGAAACCTCCTCCTAGTCTGTTTCCTCCCTTGGGTTTGAAGGCTACTCCTTCATCTGGAGGAGAGGGCTTCTGGTCAGCCCCTCCCTTATCCCTCCCCTCCCTCACAAGTTTAAACCCCACCTTTCTTGAATGTAGTCAGCCACCCCCTGTTTAAGGATTTCCTTCCTTAACGGGGCAAGATGAAGCCTGTCCTTGGCATACAGTCCCTTATCCTCCCAAACTCCTTTCCAGTTCCCTAACACCCCCAACCCACTCTCTTCACCCCACTTCCTGAGCCAGTCATTAACCTCTGTGATCTTCATTTTTTTCTCCACTGAGGCCTTTGGTACTGGCAATATCTCTGACAAGGAAATGTTGCATCCATTATCCCGACAGACTCTGGCAAGTTCTTGGAACCTTGCTTGGATTTCCAAAACGCTATTTCCCTCTAGATCGTTAGTTCCCAAATGCACCAGGAAATCTGGTTTCCATCCACAATCCCTAAGCAGTTCGTACACCATGAACTTTGCTCTGTGCACTGTCAGCCCAGAGATACTCACTACCTTCACCTAGGCACAGGGTACACTAGAAAAGTGGCAGGGAGATAGGAGGGTCACCAGAGACCAGATAGGGCCTGTGGGAAAAGAATAGGCAGGGAACACTTGGGCCAACTGGGTGGGCCAAGCCGCTCATTTCTGCCAACACATTTGGTTTCCATGTTTCTATGCATCAGAGAGGTGGAGGCATTAGCCCACTTGCCCATAATGTCTGATTTTCTAAATCTTTTGTCAGGAGTCAAAAAGCTCACATGACAGGAAGCCTTGGACTTACAGTATCATGAGCAGACACAATATCCACTGAGTTAGTTTCAGTATGGGTGGTATGAAAAGCCTTGGAAGAGGGGGTAGGATATTGTTTATCTTCCTCACGAGGGACAGCTAGTAATGTACTGGGTCTGCATCATGCAGCCATTATAGCATCTTCCAAAGCAGGGTAAATTTGGAGGAATGGCAATCATGGAAGGAGATGAGGGAACCTCCAGGAATTCTTACAGATTCCTCTTGGTGGAGTCCTCTTCCTCAGCAGCAACACCTAGCTTGTCCTGTATGAGGTGTAGCAAAGCCTAAAATGAAGCATCATCGGGAGAGACCTGGGTGTATACAACACAGTGTCTTCACTACAGGAGGAGACAGTTGATACAAGTAAGCACATCACCTCACCTAAGCTACCAACCTGCTATTGCAATGCTCCCTCCTCCTCGCCTGCTGCCCTAACTATGGAGTCCTCAAAGACTACTACCTTCCTGCCTTTCCATCAGTCTTCTCCTTCAACCAGCTTAACAAGTCAGGTATCTTGGTACCTGGATGGCCTCAATCAGCCCGCTGCCTGTTGATCCTAAGCCAGGGGGTGATCTCTGTTTCTGGTGTCCACTGACAATGGTATTCTCATATAACCATGCCTGCTACTTCTCTTATCCATGTGGATCCATCCCTACCACTAGAGATCATAGTCCCTGCCACCCTCCTTGCTACCCTACCTGTCCCTGCAAACTATACCCACCTGATCTATATGTATATGGGTGTTGTAATCTGTGTCTCTTATGGAGTAACAAGGGTATCTTGCACTGGTTGGGTGAGAAGACCGCAAAGTGAAGCTAAGCATTTCTGTCTGCCCAACCAGTGAGAAAGACCCTTGTTACACCATAAGAGACACAGATTACAACACCCATATACACATTCTTCTGCTGACTTCTTCATATGTTCGTATATATGTATGTATGTTCGTATTATTTATTTATTTATTTTATTTATTTAGTTTTTGTCGACTGGGTAAGTGCACTAGACAAATCCTGCCTATTTTCAGGCACGACCCGGGGGAAGGGGATACAGATGAATGCCAGCTGATTTTGAACCAGATGAAACTGTTGGTGGTATTTTTAGTGAATGAGGGAAATTTGGCCAGGACACCGTGGAAATTCCCTACTCTTTTCGATAAGTGCCATGGGATCTTTAACATCCACCTGAACTACCACCAATCCAGGCAGATGGGACCTCGGTTTAACATCTCATCCGAAAGATGGCACCTCAGAAGTGCAGCACCCCTCTCATGCTGCACTACAGTGTCAGTACTGGGATATTAACCCAAGTGCCAGATGTGGGAACTGAACCCACAGCCCTCTGATCTCCCGGCCTCAGAGGGGAGTGTGCTACCTACTGAGCCACTGACACTGTTGCAATAGAATGCCTACAATTTGTAAACTGTGTTTTTTTTTTATTTACTGCCCCCTACGTCTTTTTTTGGTATGTTCTGACACCCTCAGTAGACTGGCGTCCTTGTCAGTTTGGTATGGAGGTCATAGGATATTGGGTTCAGTCTGGACGTTATAAAATAACAAACTGTAAGGTTGTTTTTTGTTGTTGTTGTTTTTCTTTTTTGGGTTATGGGGAGGTAAAAAAACAAAACAAAAAAAACAGTTTTGATTTTTAGGCATACTCTTCCCCGTGGTTTGAAAAAGTGGATGCATGTGGTCTCACAGACTGTGAAAACGGGAGTGAACACATCAAACGCGCAGCACAAGGAGACAATTGCACACAGTATAAGATGTACAGTTGTTCTCCTTACTGATTGGTTGATGGCGTTCCACTACCACATAATACGGCCCATCTCCATAGCTTCATCACCCCCATCCTCCATAGCTGTCTACTCTCCTACCTGCATCCCATGGTGCCTCAAGTGCCACACTCCAGCCTGGCTATGATCCTGCTTAGAGCACCGGCCACCCCGCAGGATGCTGTACACTGCACAACCCTGGCAGTCCATGAAGCATTCTTCTCTCCCAATGGTCTGGACTCTGGCCATTCCAGACTGACATCATGCCTCTCAAGTGCTGCAATCTGTTTACAGAGGATGCTGATGTACCCCAGCTATCCTCAGCAGGCAGAACGGCATACAACTTACAACCCTGGCACTGCATCAACCGTGCTTCCATTCTACCTGGTGACCTACCCCAACTCAGTTCACCTAACTTACCTGCCCATGTGCTCCTCTAGCACTGTGTTGGGGGGTTACCTTATCAGACTTGACACCAGATGGACATCACCTGGCCTACTGGCTAGCCTGGTTTGCTTAGCTAAAGGGCTAGAAAGGCTAACTGGCCCCTCCTGCCATTCTGCTACTCATGCAAGCTACTGTTCTCTATTTCTATCGCATAGGTCTATATTTATGACTTCCAGTTCTCTTCTCCCCATATACTGTGTAATGTTTTTGCATCTCTCTATAGTTAGGACTCCCAATTCTGTTCCCCCAGGACACATGTGGAAACGAGCTGTTCTCAGCATAATGTGACCTCATGGACAAATATTTTAGATAGATAAATAAATAAATAAACAAGAGCACAGTGCTTTGACTGATGCTGCTGCTGAAATGGACTGAAATCACTAGGTTTGTTTGTGTACTGCTTTTGGAAGACCTTTGAGCTCGAAAGCCATTTTTCAAAGGTGTCCAAGTCAAAGGTACTCGCACAACAACACAAAATAACAGAGAGACCAAGGCTTAATAAAACTCAAACAAGTGCAGGTATTATGTAAAATAACAGTCAAACATTTTAGGAAAAACGTTGATACTTGAACTTGAAAAGAATCAAAGGAGCTACAAAATGAAAATTAGATTCTTACTGTAAATGATCTTCCAGAATATCTTCACCATTGATTCACACTGATGGGTCTGGAGCTGGAGGCACTAGGGCTCAGTGGGAGCAATTTTAATTTTGTAGGAAGGGAGCCGATATCGGTTACCGATGGAGTCTGCACACCTGACGTGGTACCACGCGTTCTGGCCAATGGGTGAATAAGTGACTTGGTCAAAGTCACATAGTATGCAAGTCAAGGTTGTGGGAATCAACCTAGGTTTACTGGATGTACCAAGCTCATTCACAGTTTGTTACTCTAACCTCTAGTCTATACTGCCAGCCCCAATTCAAGCTCTTACCCCTAGTCAGCAAAACGTTGGATAGTGATAGGTAAAAATACAGGGCAGTAGCCCTGAGTAAATGGCTCTGGCAAATGTAACAAAAAGAGGAATTCCAACTGAGGCACCCTTAAAATGAGTCGGCAAATGTACCAAAAATGGAAAAATTACATCTGGGCTCTCAAAAAAGAACAACTCTATGCTATCATATAGGAATTGAGTAAACTCAAGAGCAAACCCAAGTCCCTCTTTTCCCTATGACAGACAGAGGAAAAACAGGGATTAGGAGCATAGGAGTTGCAGGACTGAGTACTTCTAGGGAGTCAAGATGTGGTTATCTCCTCTGGCACACTCCTGGCAGAGTGGGCTGGGCCAAGGCTCAAAGCACAGAGAGCCACAAAAAGGTATACCAACCTAAAGTTCCAACATGGGTAGAAAAAAACACGACCTGCTTCTCCCTGCAACCACAGGGATGTACCTGTGTGAAGCTAAGACACTGATCCAATAAAGTACATTGCACAGGGACCCGATGTCGTGACCGACCTCCTGAAGCTGACTCTGCTCAGCCAGATGCTTTAGGTAGTAAGGCATTAACCTCATCTTGCACCATGATGATCACTGCTGCACATCAGGCACACTAGGCAGCTTACAACAAGCACCTGTGGGCGCAGCTAGGTCAGCTCCAAACTGCTATGCCACACACAGATTTAGTCGGGCAAGCCATTTTGCTTTTCTGCCAGGGGGTTAGAGTTGGCAAGGCACCAGTCATGGTCACTGTATGATGCCAGTGAGGTGACCTCAAGGCTGGAGGGAACTGCAGTGTGCATTCGGCAGATGTCATGGCTTCACCTTTCATGACTGGCACCTATGGCCTGGTGAAAGGTGCTTAACTCCCAGCTCCAGGGGCCTCACTTCTTCTCCTTCAAAGTCAGGTGGGTGCTATCGGGGTGCTCTCCTGCTCATCTGCCTGACACTGACCAGTCTCGGGTCTCACCAGACCAATGAGGAGCCCCCTGCTCTCATGTGTTCTCCCTCAAGCAGAGAGCTGAGGTATCTTCAGGATGAACCAGCTCCTCCCTATTTTACCAGGCCTAGGGTCAAGGACTGG
Organism: Neoceratodus forsteri; assembly: GCA_016271365.2. NCBI lineage: Eukaryota > Metazoa > Chordata > Ceratodontiformes > Ceratodontidae > Neoceratodus > Neoceratodus forsteri. The sequence continues at coordinate 1,074,102,604 of CM057450.1, forward strand.
CCTAGAAGTAGATTCCTCTCTGGTACCGTGTCTGGTGCCATCCTTGGTGCCGGGCCCTGTGCTGGGTTCGATGCCAACCCCAGGACTATCCCAACACCTGGAGCTGTGAGCTGTATTGGGAGCCAGCCCCAGAGGTGACACCAGCACTGCACCAGGTGTTGGGCCCAGGACTGACACCATGGCCGGTTCCTTGGCCATCGCAAGGCATGGCAGTGTCACTGCCCCTGGGCACCATTAGGACTGCTTGGTGGAGAGACCAACACCACCACCGTGGCAACCTAGCACTGCATGGCCTTGGTGCCAGTCCCTCTCCCAACACTGTGAGCTGTGTCGAGGGGACCCAGCATTTCAGCCGGCACCACCCCACTTACAGCCACCATGAATGGTGTAAAGAACCATGACAGCACCAGGCCACAACACTGAGGTGTCCACCGGTGTAGACTAAGTGTATAATTCGACCTCACCATTTGGGACGTCTGCTGCCCAAGGCAGACAGACTTGGGGGGGGTGCACAGCTGGCCACCCAGAAGCAGACAGCTGTCCAGCAGACTTATCCCCTTGGGCCTTTAACACCTCAGGGAAGTGAGGTCAAGGAGGACCCCATGCTTCCTCGACACCAGAGGTGCTGGGAAACAGCCCAATGGAAAGGCCTAGAGACAGTACCTTGGCCTCACGTATGTGATGCCTGCCTTGGAAAGTGGTGATCAGACGACTTCACTTTATCGCATGGATTTCCAGAGTTTGGCAGTCCATAGAGAAGCAGGTGTTGCCCACATCCATATCGTGAGAGGCTCCAAGGCAAGTCCAGCAGCATTGCTGCAGATCCATCACCACAGTCGATTTCTCACAGGGGCAATGATGCACAATGGGGAGCTGATGGTCTTTCTTTTTTTTGCCCCTTTCTTCTTTTTCTTCGGTTTCAGCATTATGGAAAATAATAAAGGAAGAGAACGGAACTGAAGCCAGAAAAGTTTTGGTAGAAGCACGTACAGAAGAATTTTAACAATGAGGTCCAACTGAGGCACTGTCACTCCCACGGTGTGCACTCAACAGTGGAAAGAACAAAACTCAGCTGTTTGAGGGAGCCAGCAATGGTTACTGACTGACATACGGGCACCACATGAGGTACGCAGGCGCCATCAGTAGCCAACATTGGCCCCAGGCCCATCAGTATGAATCAATGGTGAAGGTTGATTCTTGGAAGATCAGCTTGTTTTCAGGTGTGTCCTGGGAAAAGGGAATTTGGAGTCCTAACTATAGAGAAATACAAAAATAATTAAACAATATGTAGCAGGGAAGAGAACTGAAAGTCATAAATACTGACATATACAATAGAAATAGGGAGCAGCAGTTTGCATGAGAGGCAGAATGGCAGGAGGGACCAACTATGTTTATAGAGCTGCTTAGCAGGAAAAACTTCACAATTGCATTCCATTGTAGGATCTTTATCACAAAACAGGCCCTGACAAAAATGGTCTCTTAACCTGTCACAAAAGCTGCAGACAAACTTAGAATCTTCATGCAACAGTGACAGAGCATCCACAGCTGAAGAGGGTGTCAGAAGCTGGAAGGCCCATTGTAGACCAGGAGCTCCCTATGGCTGCAGACTGGGCAGCAGCCTAAGACTGGCTCAATAAACCATACAAACCCTGGTCCATAACGTACCCTGCAACTGGTTCTACCTGCTAGCATTACTGATGATCTTATTCTTATTTAACGTTAGCTGCCTTTAGCAAATTGACAGGTCTGTCACAAATACTGTACTTTTCTGCTTGTAGGTCACAGAAGTTCTCAGAAAATCATCACATGAAAACGGTGGAAGTTTCTGACTACAACACAGAGCAACATCAACTGACATGTTTACAATTGTAGACTGGAGAATTTAGATAGAGACTGTCACATTATTCTTACCATGTGCTCCTGCAGTACACGGTAGGTCATGGTTGCTGAAGAACAGGAAGAGATAGGGGCAGCCAGCTTACCTTCAACTTCTGACAAATTTTGTTCAATCTGAAACAGAGATCACAGTTAATTTTAAGAATTTCAAGTGATCATCATCATCATCATCATCATGCACTGTTATGTGTGAAAACACAGTCAGAAGTAGCATGGGAGATAATAGTGGGTCAGGTAGGCTACTGATTTTTCATACTTTCTATTGTTTTCTTCAACTGTGGATCCCAACACCCCACTGCTTATCCATATGCTCAACTATCAACAGCCCTGGAGCTTGTAACTTGCCTCTAGGTAGCCTTCAGAATGATCCCCTGTGCCGGTATGGATCTTTCCCTCCGAGTGAGGCTAGCTAATGGGAAGGAAGCGGGGGACTGACCCGATCACCTGAGTTTGTTGGAAGGCAGGAGGCCAAAAGCTCTGTATAGTACAACTGAGTGAGGGGGAGCACGGCAGCATCATGTAAGCAATAATCCATGACATGCGTTGGTAGTACTGTGACAACTAAAGCCCTGGAGTGCCTTACTGCACTTATAAAATGAGTTTAAGAGAATAATTTTAAAAAATTAAGAAAACTTTCAAAATAAGAAAAAGTCAGCCATTAGTAGTAATGTCACCACACATGACTCCTAGCCAAACAAGATGTATGGGTTTCTCTGCCCATTTTATAATCGTACTCCATCACTTGTTTATGTTTTGCTATCCTTGGCATAACCTTCCCCAACATGGCATGTTTAGTCATGTTTGTTTTGCTTTGCAACTTGAACCTGAACTAATCTGGAACCAGCCTTATGATCACAATGTTGAAGTCAGGTTGGACACTGTACACCTCCACGCCACATGTCAGCACTGGACTCCGTCAATGTCAGGGGTGGATATTGGACCACAGATACCTGTGGCACAGCTCCCTCCTTATGGGCCTTAAGGTAAGCAGCTATGCCCCGAAAGATGTGAGTCAACCACCCTCCCAGGGACAGGCGGCCTCTTACTGAGATGTCTTGCTCATCTCTGCTAACCTAAGGAGGAGGTTGCGGGCTCTGGGTGTGAGTGAGCCAGGGCCTCCCATATGGTTAGTAAATGTTCTACCACTAATTCAGGGAGCTGGCACAGATTTTGATTACTGATAGGGACTTCATATTCATAAATGTGTACACTAGTATCCATTCTTTCAGGAACAGTAACATATCTAATTATCGGCCAATAAGCTTACCATGTATTCTGGGGAAAGTCATGGAGGGTATAATTAAAGCTTGGCTGGAAGTAGAACTACAGTAAATACCAAATGCCTGAGGGATGTAACACAACATGGCTTTAAAGCTAGAAAGTCATGTTTAACTGCAAATTTGGTATTCTATGAGCAGGTAAGCGCCTTGTCAGAAATCCATAAATCAGTTGATATTTATTTGATCTATGTAGTAAGGCATTTGATAAAGTGCCCCACGTAGTTTTGATAGAAACTATGACTAGGATACGCCTCAATTGCCAGCTAATAAAATGGATCAAAGCACGGTTGAGCAATAGGAACCAGGTAGTTAGAGTTTGTGGGTATTACTCTGATAGTGGAGAGGTAACTAGCAGAGCACTTCAAGGCTCTGTGCTGGGGTGACTTTGTTTTCTATCTTTATCTCTGACCTCAGTGCAAATCTAAATAGTTTTACCATCAAATTTGCTGACGATACCAAATTGGTGGTGGATGTTAGTAGTTCGGATGGTTCGATAAAACTTAGTGAGGATTTACTTAAACTGGAAGACTGGGCAAGAACACATGGAATGTAATTTAACCATGAAAAATGTGTTGTTATGCACCTGGGCAGAAATAAAAATTGCACCACTTATCTCCTGGATGGTAAATTCTTAAAACCTGTTTCCAGTGAAAGAGATCTTGGTGTCCTTATTAGCAATGACCTTAAATTCAGCAGTCATTGCACTGAACTAGTCAATAAATCCTCATGATTATTAATTGTATAAAGAAGTCTATTTCAAGTAGAAATAAAGCCTGTATTATCCCAATATAGCAGGCGTATGTTTGCCCAATACTGGACCACTGTTCACCACTATGGAATCCCTACTTGCGAAGGGACGTTGACAGAGTGGAGGGAGTGCAAAGGAGACTTACTAAACTGGTCAATGGCCTGCGGCATGTGTGTTACAAGGACAGATTGAGAGCTCTAGAGCCCTATCCTCTAGAGCTAAGACACCTTAGAGGGGACCTATTACTAATGTTTAAAATTCTGGAAGATAAATCACTACTAAAGGACTTTGGATTGGTTATTAATCATAGAGAAGCAAGCTTGAGAAGCCACCATTCGCAGCTTATGCTGACCAATCCAAAGGGACTCCTCAGGCATAGTTTCTTTACTCGGAGCATCATTCCCTACTGGAATACTTTATCTAGCTCAGTAGTAGATGTGGGTACATTTAGTTCCTTTAAACAGAATCTAGATAATTATTTGATTAATAACATACTATGATTTGTAGGGATTATTGACCCAGTTATGGGAGGAGTGCCCTATGGGCTTACATCCTTCTGCACTTCTTATGTACTCCTAGTATAAACCTAGCATGCAGTTAAGGTACAGTTTTTCTCCGCTGAATATCTGGATTATAAAGTCTCAGCATGGGTCTCAAGTGAAATTTCAGTAGTCCCAGTTCATGTCCTAGTAGACTGAGCTTTCATCTACACAAAAATGTCATTGCACACAATTCGGTAAAGCTCCAAGTCTCTGTTCAAGAGAGGCTCCAAAATAAATACTCTTTTTAAATGTATATTATATGCCCCTTTCTGTCTCTCATGCTTTGTATCCCCAAATGCGGCAGATGTCCAAAGGCTCAGTAAGGAAGTGGGGCAGGCCCTGGATGTACTGGGACTCCACCAAGCCAGGAACAGGGCCGCTTTGCCATTTTCTCCTCTATCCCCCTGAAGGATGCTGGCAAACAAGGGGGACCAATGTGCATGCACACACAAAGTGCGCACATTGTTGATCCCTGCCCAGCATCCTCCCTCTTCCTCTCCCTCACGGTGCCTTGCTGCACTGCCACTTATGGTCACCCAGGTGGCAGTATTACAGTGAAGATGGCATCCCTCCCTCACCCGCTGGGATGCTTGATCTTCTTCTCCCCCATTGGCCCCCAACTAGAGATGTGCGATGTCATTAAATTTCCTTTTGTGAAATAATTCATGACATTTTCCCGACCTTGTGAAGTGCACTTTGCATAGTTCTTCATGTAGGGAAGTGCCTACTTGGCTAGCACTTTACTCACAATGAATTATGCTGAGGAGTCATCACCCACAAATCACCCCTACCCTTATTTGTAATTTGTCTCAGGAGACAGAAAAGGACAGGGAGATCTTGGAAACCATCCAAAAGATGGCTGATAAGAGGGAGTTGTTGCTGGTCAGAGACTTCAATCTATGGGATGTGGACTGGAGCTCATACACAGCTGTATCAGAAAAGAGCAGGGAATTCCTAGTGGCGCTATAGGGGGCAGGCCTAAGTCAGTTGGTGGAAATGGCCACCAGAGAGGAAGCGGTCTTGGACTTCATACTTTCAAACAGTAACAGAGTCTCTAATTTAGAAGTTGGAATCCAGCTGGGATCTAGAGACCATAGGACTGTGTGGTTCACAGTGCACCTGACCAAGGACACCGATCGATCTAAACTGAAGGTCTTTGACTTCAGGAAATTGGATTTCCTCAAAATGGCAACCTGTCTAAAAGATAATCTGGGCTGTAGGGGGAAGCTGAGGAATGCTGGATCAAACTGAAGGAAGCAATAACTATGGTCACATCACAGTACACCAAGCAAGTTAGCAAAACCAAGAGGAGAAGAGCTCTGCTCTGGTTTTCAAAAGAGGTAGCATCCAAAATAAAAGAGAAAAAAAGAGCCTTCAGGAGGTACAAGGAGACAAACAAATTCTGGTCAGAGCCAATATGCCTGCGGAGAGGTTTTGGGATGCTTTTACATAGAAACATAGACACTGTCAGCAGATAAGGGCCTATGGAACACCCAGTCTACCCATTTGAGCTTGCAAGTTCCCTTTATGTTTTTCTAGTAGTCTGTTGCCCTTTACCCCTGACCTCCCGAATTCCCTTATGTCTATCCCATGCATTCTTAAATCCCATGATTGTTTCTGCCACCACCACTTCCTCTGGCAGGGTGTTCCACTTGTCCGCCACCCTTTCTGTGAAGAAATTCTTCCTCATGTTCCCTCTAAATTGCCCTCCCTCCAACTTCATCCCATGTCCTCTAGTCCTGGAAAAACAGGTTACTCACCTGTAACAGTAGTTCTAGGAGTGGTATATGTTGTTCATCCGCACTTATTGGCATGTCCCTTTCCCCTTTAAGAATCACTGGAAGTCTTCAAGCTGGCTCCTCCCACCCACCCAGGTAGTATAACCCTCGGCTCCACCCCATGATGTCAGATCTTAGCCTGCTGGAAGCCAGGTTTGTGCATCCGCAGTCGGGGAGGTCGGGTGGGTCCATGTGGATGAACAACATATACCACTCCTAGAACTGCTGTTACAGGTCAGTAACCTGTTTTTCTAGGATCGTGGATATATTGTTCATCCACACTTATTGGCAGACTCCTAGCAGTTCTCCAGGAGGAGGAAGGCAAGGCGCACTCCCCCACAAAATACTTACTTGGGAAATAGAGATTGGAGAACTGAGACCAGCATCCCAGCGTGACTCAAGGTCAATGTGGTAATGGGTAATGAAGGTGTTTGCTGACTTCCAGGTAGCAGCCCGACAGATTTCCTGGATAGGGATGTCCCTGGAAGCAGCCACCGATGCAGCGGTATGGAGGGTAGAATGAGCTCTTATCCCTCTGGGAGGCTCCATGCCCGCCAACTCATAACACAGACTTATGCAAGATGTAATCCGCCTTGCAGTAGTCCATTTTGCTGCAGGTCTGCCAGAAGCGGCTTCAGTGTAGGTGACAAACAGCTGTCGAACCTCTCCCCGTATTTCTGCCATCCTCTCCTTATAATGGGAGAGAGCTCATCTCAGGTCCAAAGTATGAAGCCTGTACTTGGCCTCCGAGGTGTAATTAGGGAAGTATACTGGCAGAGTTAATGCCTAGTTAAGGCGAAACTCTGACACCACCTTTGAAAGGAATTTCAGGTGGGGGCATAAGACAACCTTGTCCCTGTGGAAGACCAGATAAGGGGAGTCGATCGAAAGCACCTGGAGCTCCCCTGTCCTTTTGGCAGACATGATAGCCACCAGGAAGGCCGTCTTCCAAGACTAGTGTAACAAGGCACACTTGTGTATTGGTTCAAATGGCTGATCCATGAGCTTTGCCAGTACCAGCAGTAGATCCCATGGAGGTGGAGGTTCACACACCAGAGGGGATATGTGATCCAGGCCTTTGAAAAAGCACCCGACCACTGTCTCCTGCACCAACATCAGCTGACCGGCCCACACCCGGTAAGCAGAGATGGCAGCCAGGTGCACCCTAAGGGTCGATGACCGAAGACCCTCTTTGGACAGAGACAAAAGGCAGTTGAGAATGTTAGTCACTGGACAGGACAAAGGGTTCAGGCCCTTGCCCTGACACCAAATGGAAAACCTTTTCCATTTGAAGACATAACATTTCCTGGTCAATTACTTTCTGGATGCCTCCACCATGGTGAGGACATCCTCGGAAAGACCCAAAGCCTCGAACTCTAGCCACTCAGAAACCAGGCTGTGAGGTGCAGGTGGTATAACTTACCCTGATTGAGAGAGATCAGGTCCGGGCGTGCTGGGAGCCACTCCGGGGGCCTGCAGCTGAGGCTGAGATCTGGATACCAGAACTGGCGTGGCTAGTCTGGGGCTACCAGGATCACCTTTGCCTTGTCCCTCCTCACATTGAGGAGCACCTTGTGGATCAAGGGAAATGGAGAGAAGGCGTAGAGGAGGCCTGGGGTCCAAAGCCTCAAGAAGGCATCCCCCTGCAGCGAGCCTTGCTGAGGGGAGCTGGCATGAAACAGCCTCAGCTTGGTGATGTCCCTGGAGGCAAACAGGTCCACCATCAGTTTGCCCCAGTGGGAGAACAGGCTGTAAGCTACCGCTGGATGGAGAGACCACTCACGGGATGTCTCGCCTAAGCGGCTGAGGGCATCTGCCAGATGGTTTGAGGCTCAGCCACATGGATGACTAGGAGATCTGCCTTCAGACGGCTGACGAGGGTCCAGATGTGGAGCGCCTCCCTGCAAAGCAGATAGGAGTGCGTGCCGCCCTGTTTGTTGAGGTAGTACATGGTCATGGTATTGTCCATCTGGGCTTGAACCACTTGACCCCAGAGCTGAGGAGTGAAAGCTGACAGTGCCAATCTGACTACTCTGAGCTCCAACAGGTTAATGTGGTATCAGTACTCCTTGGGGGTCCAGAACCCATGGGCCCTTTTGTCCCCCATGTGGGTTCCCCAGCCCACGAGAGAGGCACCGGTCATGAGGATATCCGTTGGCTCAGGGCAGACAAACGGGATCCCTTCCTGCAACTGGTCTGAAGTGGTCCACCACTGGAGAGCGTCCCACTTCTTCTGGGTTACCGTGATCAGCTGGTCAAAATGACCATGGCGCTGAGTCCACTGGGCGGCCAGCTCCCAATGGAGGTGGCACATGTGCAACCGGGCCCAATGGACCAATGAGGTGCAAGCCATCATGTAACCCAGAAGGTGCAGAAAGTCCCAGGCAGGGTGCAATTGCCCAACCAGAAATGATTGGGCAAAGGAGGAGAGAACCTCCGCCCTGTCGGCCGGGAGCCGAGCACTGGCCTGACGAGAGTCGAGCTCTGCCCCGATGAAACACATCACCTGGAAAGGCACGAGTTCTGACTTGGCCTTGTTGATCAGGAGGCCGAGTTGGGAGTAGGTCTGGAGGGCCAGGTTCCTGGACCTCTCCACCTCCTGTTGGGTGGGACCTGCTAAGAGCCAGCTGTCGAGGTATGGGTAAATTCTGACCCCCCCCGACACCTTAGATGGGCTGCCCCACTGCAATGCATTTGGTGAAGACCCATGGGGCCGATGACAGGCCGAACGACATGGCTCGGAACTCATATAGGGTCCCTTCGGCTCTGAAGCGGAGGAACCGCCAATGAGATGGATAGATTAGGGCATGAAAGAACGTGTCCTGTAGATCCAGTGAACAGAACCAAATTTTTTGCTCCAAGAATGGTATGATCTGAGACAGAGTGACCATCCGAAAGGTGTGTGACCTGAGATACTGATTCAGGTCGTGCAGATCTAGAATGGGGCGCCTGCCCCCCTGTCTGCTTGGGCACCAGGAAGTACCTGGAGACAAAGTCTGCTGCAGAATCCACCACTGGAGCTACTGCCTCCATGAGGAGAAGCTGAGCGATGTCATCTCAGAGAGTCGACTGAGTATGGACGGATACTCTTTCCTCCCATGGTGCATGGGCTCAGCTTGGAGGGTACTGCTCGAACTGCAGAGGCAGTCCCTGACCAACCAGCTCCAGATCCCACCTGTCTGAGGTGACAGCGGACCAGGCAGAAAGGGAATGGTGGAGCCAGCCCCCACGGGAGGACCCAGAGCTGGTATGACGGGAGAGGGGGTGGCAGCCCCTGCCCTGTCACAGCAGTCTTGGAGGAGGAGGATCCAGGACCTGAACCTCAGCCTCCTTTATAGACCTGGGAGGGTCCGGGCTTGGGCCGGGGGCGCTAAGCTTGAGCCTGCTGCTGGCCTCCTTGAAAGAAGGGTTGTTGGGCCACAGGGGAAGAGTGCTGAAAAGGTTTCTTCTTCTTCTACTGCTCCTTACTTGAAGGACCTTTAGCAGAAGTGGCGTCCAAGGTGGTATTGGACTGCTCAATACGCTGAAGGTGACCAGCCACACCTGGGCCGAAAAGGTTGGTGTGCAGGAAGGGCACATCAGCTAGTTTGTGCTGAATATCTGCCAGGAAAGAGGAGAGTCTCAGCCAAGTCCTGCGGTAAGAGGCAACTGCGGCTGCCATTGAGCGGGCACAAGAATCCCCAATGTCCAGGGCTGTCTGAAGCTTCTGTTTGGCAACAGCCTGGCCCTGATCCTGGAATTGCTTGACCATGGTTTGTATGTCTGTGTGGAGGTGTGGGAGGACTTCATCCAAAGACCCCAAGAGGACAAGGGAGAAGTGTGCCATGATGACGGCCGAACTTGTCTGACGAAGGCCTAAAGATGAGGCCGCATAGACCTTTCGAGTCAAATGATCCAAGAGTTTGGATTCTTTTTTGGGAGGTCGGTCCATGTTGGCAGAACTGCCAGTACACCGGAACACAGAGGCAGTCACCAGGCTCTCGGCCAAAAGGTGCTCTGTGAACCCCACAAGGGACCCCACAGGCACCGCATACTTGCAGGCCATGTGGGCAGATGGAGCTGGACAAGAAGCAGGGCACTGCCAAACTTCAAGAGCTGGGCCCACTATGGCCTTGGCCACTGGAAAGGCCTCCGTTGGGGTATCCCCTCTCTTGAGGATGTCCGTGAGTGGGTACTCCACCTTTTTCTGGATAGGTTCCAGGGGCATCCCTGTAGACTCAGAGATGAGGCGAAGAATGTCCTGAAAAGATGAAGGACCTTCCTCCGTCTCTATCCCACCAGCCGATTTGTCATCCCCAGGATGAGAAGGTAGGCCAGTCCCATCTGAAGCCGAGGAATCCGGGTATAATGGTCAACCGCCGAGGTCGCCTTCAACCCGCCGAGGGTGGTCCAAGGTGACAGTAGCTGAGAGGCACTGGGGAAGCCTGGTGTCTGGTCGATCTCCCTTGGAAGGAGCCCCTCCCACAGGCTACTTGGGCGGCGGTTCCACCAGGATCAGTGGAGAGACTGGTAAAGGCTGAACCAGAGATTTTGCCGGCTGTGCAGGTGGGGGAACTGACTTAATCAGCTCCGAAGGAGTCGGCTCCGGCCTGGGAAGTGAGAGTCAGGTAATGGTTGGGGTTGAAGCTGGGGTTGACTTATTCCTGGACAGAATTAGCTGTTGCCACACGAGGTCCTCGTAGTGCCGACAGAGTTCCCGCCACAGCCTCTCCTCATCCAAGGAGGATGAGGACGACCAATCGCGTCACCTCTTCTTATGGCACTTATGGCTCTTCCTTGGCCTGTCAGTTGAGGGGGGTCCTGGACCTTGATCAAGATCAAGCAGGCTGATTCAATCAATCAGGAGACATCGGCGGAACTGGTGTCTTCCCAGGGTTGGGGACCACTTCCTCAACGGGATTCCCATCAGGCTGGGTCTTCTCATCGGGGAAAGAAAGGACCGAAGTCTGATCAAGAGAGTTGTCTACAGGAGTTTGCAACAGTGGGTCAATTGGGGTGATGACAATTTCAACCTCGTTGATCGATGGTTCGGTCAACTGGCCAGATGGCAAAGCCAGTGGCCAAACAGGCGATCTTGACCGAAGTTGAGACTGCCAATTCCTGGGACTGAGATTTCTCCTGATCCCAAGTATGTCTTCACCAAGACGAAGATGATCCCGGGTCCTTTTCCCGCTTATGGGACTGAGAGGAGTGCATGCCTGCAGGACCCTCCCCCTTAGTCGGGAGAGACTGACACAACTCTCAGAAAGAACCCGAAAAGGTGGAGTCCAGGTTGAGCAGGACGAAGAAGCTCCAAGAGGAAGATTCCGAGGCCTTAGCTGCTTCCTCTTCAAAGGCTTGCATGCATTCCAATTGCTTGGCGGATCCCGTGACCGCAGAAACCGCCCACCTTTGATTTCACTGGAGGGTTCCATTTTTCCAGCCTCCACAACTTCAAGCGTGCAAGATGGTCATCAAGGACGTTAGGGTGAAATGCAAGGCAAAAGTCGCACTTTGAGGTGCTGCATAGCACACCGCAGTAGATGCATGCGCGGGATCGGGTGCATACATTTTCTGCCGCACGTAACACCGCAAAACTAGGGAAGGTTTGTCTTCCATAATCGGAGTAGAAGTTTCAGAAGAACCGAAGGTTTAGAAGCCAGAGCCTACAAAATGCAGGAGCACGATCGAGGCAACCTAAATCTTCCAGCGGAAAGGAAGATCTGGCATCATGGGGTGGAGCCAAGGGTTATACCACCTGGGTGGGCGGGAGGAGCCAGCTTGAAGACTTCCGGTGATTCTTAAAGGGGAAAAGGACATGCCAATAAGTGTGGATGAACAACATATCCACGATCCTAGAACATATTTTTCGCTGGAAAATAGTGTATTCCTGCACCCTGTTCCTCCCTGTAAGGTACTTGTATATCTCAATCATATCCTCTCTCCCTCCTCTCCTTCGGGGAGTACATATCCAAGTCCTTCAGCCTGTTCTCATAGGACTTGTGATTCAATCCCTGTAATTTTACCCATTATTTCTAATGAATTTGCACAATGCAGATCTGCTGAGAGGCAGTTTCAATGTGGTTTTCCTTTTACTCATTTTTACTATGTGTTTTCCTAGAATATGCCTGCTGATTGCTATATATTTAGCCTGGATAGTTCACAGAAGATATGGCATTTTATTTTCAGTGAGGCTCTACATCTACACAATATTATGCTGTACACAATATTATGCTGCATTGCGTAAAATCAGAACACACTGAAAACAATATTTTACATCTGGACTAGGCTACCCTGAATAAATACATTATAAAAATGTAAAATCATGACCCCACTGAAAACAAGATATTGCATCTAATCTGGAACATCCTGAGTAAATACAGTGCAAAAATGTGTATAATGAAGATCCCTATAGCAATGAGATGTAGCATCTCCCCTGCGCTATCCAGGATACAAAATATAGGATAAGAAATATTTAAAGGAAATCTGCTGTAAACTGAACTTCACTGTGTTCAGTGACATTGACAAACAGTTTCTTTATTGTTTTATAACATATTAGATTGCAGTATTTATTTTGAATGTTATGGCCATCAGGATGGTGTGTACAGTGTGTGTGTGTTTGCTGTAGATCAATATATTTTTTCCCCAAAAAGCACAGTAAAAAACGCCTGCTGATTGCTATATATTTAGCCTGGATAGTTCACAGAAGACCCGACATATGTCTGAGACAGTTCTTATCAGATTGTGTTTTAAGAGGTTAAAAAAACAGTGTAAATCTTTTTAGATTCATTGCTGGGAAAGGGCAACATTTATGAGGTATGAATCTTACCTGAAAGACAATACCTGCCCAACTGAAGCCAGTAGCAAGAAAATGTTTAAATGCTAAGTATTTAAATGTGCAAGTTGTTGCATTTCGAAGGGGGTAAACGAATCTACAGTTTAATAAGCAACCAATATTTAACAGGCTGTTTCAGTTTCCTAATGGCCATCTGATAAACAGCTTGGAGTTCTGTCTCCAACATTATAAACAGAAGGAAAGGAGTATTTTATTTCAACTGGTATAGTGATTTGTACTTGTGGAAGGATACATTAAAAACTCCAAAAATATGTTTCACGATATTCCATTTTTCTAGCTACAGACAGCAAGATGGCTGTAGGTTCTGCCCACAGCCATAAAAAGAACAGTAATAAGGAGGTATATAAGGAAAACTAAAATAGGCAGGGAAGGTGATTAGGCTTGCAAAGGCTCAAACTGAGGAAAAGATAGTGAAGGGGGTCCAAAAGGGTGCCAAAACCTTCTACAGGTACATAAGGGAAAAGAGGAGGAGTAAGGGATGAATTGTTAGATTAGCAAAAAAGGAGGGTCAGCATGCAGAGGAGGACGGGGATAAAGCAGGGGTCCAAAATGAATAATTCTGCTCAGTTTTCACACAGGAAGAAAACAGCAATGGACCAACACTGTGCAAGAATGAACACTGTATTGGAGGATCAGACATAAGTCCCTTCACAGACATGAGAGTCCTAGAGGAACTCAAAAAATTAAAGTTAGATAAAGCAATGGGGCCAGATGAAATACACCCAAGAAAACTGAAGGAGCTTGGGGAGGAACTGGCCACACCACTAACAGAACTCTTCAACAAATCATTGGATAGAGGGGCGATCCCGGAGCACTGGTGAAGGGCTACAGTGGTGCCCGTCCACAAGAGTGGAAGTCAGGAACAAGTAGGCAACTACCACCCAGTCAGCCTTACCTCAGTGGCAGAAAAACTAATTTTTAGAAGCAAGCAGACAGCTGGACCCAAAGCAACATGGCTTCACGGCAGGGAGGTCCTGCCAGACTAACCTAATCAAGTTCTTTGACTAGGTTACTAAAACAGTGGACCGGGGGGTGCGATGGATGTGGGGTACCTTTGCAAAGCCTTTGGCTCTGTTCCACACAGGAGGCTCATCAACAAGCTAGAGCACACAGGCACTGGGCTAAAGATAGTAAACTGGGTCAAAAGTTGGCTCAATGGGAGGACACAGAGTGCACTGGTAAATGGTACATTGTCAAGGGAGGGCAAGGTAACTAGTGGAGGTCCACAGGGCTTGGTATTGGGACCAAACCTTTTCAATATACTTATCAACAACATCGCTGAAGGACTACATGGGAAAGTGTGCCTATTTGCGGACGATACAAAACTCTGCAATAGCACGGACACACTTGAAGGGGCTCTAAAGATGAAGTCTGATCCAAAAAAAGCTAGAAGAATGGTCAATAAACTGGCAGTTGAAAATTCAGCACCAAGAAGTGTAAAGTTATGCACCTATGAAGACATAAACCAGCGGGGAACTACTTCCTAGGAGGTGTACAGCGAAACAACAAAGCACGAGCATGACCTAGGGCTAATCATCTCAGATGACTTGAAGGTAGGTAAGCAATGTGAAAAGGCAGCACTAAAGGCTAGAGGCATCCTGGGATGCATACGTAGGGGAATCACAAGTAGAAAACGGGAAGTGATTGTGCCACTTTAGAGGTCCCTAGTGAGGTCTCACCTGGAGTACAGTGTCTGGTTTTGGAGACCATACATCAATCAATCAATCAATCAAAATCTTTATTTATCCAGGTGAGCACCATTGAGCAAAGCTCATTTGCAAGGTGGACCTGGTCATGAATAAATCAAAGTACAGTACAGAAGCAGGTATATAAAAAGCAACAATATACAAGGAAGAAAAAGTATATACAGTGTATACAGTACAGTACAAGGTTGAAATAAATAATAAAAAAGGCATCATTTTACAATTGAAGAAGTCAGCAGATGTACAATCAACCATAGGCATACAGGGGTTATAAGCAGAGATCTTTTGAGTGAGGCAGCCGGAGACTACACATATAAGGGAAAGAGGCCGTGTATGGGGTGGCAGGTTAGAGAGGTAAAGAAGAGGAGGGATATATTACCGAAGACTGGGGGAAAAATTGAGCTAAAACCACAGAAAGTGACGATGGCTGTCGTGTACTTGTTTATTATGATAATGATGGAGGAGGACACATCAGGAGAGACATAGACTGTATGGAGACTGCTTAGAGAAGGGTGACAAAGATGGTGCAGGGTCTGCACCACGAGCCTTATGAAGCCAAACTAAAGCAACTCAACTTATATTCCCTGGAACAAAGGAGAAATAGGGGAGACATGACAAGAGACCTTCAAATACCTGAAGGGTTTAAACAAGGTACAGGCACAGAGCCTCTTTCAGGAAAACAACTGTACCTGGACTAGAGGTCACGACATGCGCCTAAAGAGAGGAAGGTTCAGGAGCAATAGAAGAAAGTTTTTCTTCACAGAGAAGGTGGTAGAGCCATGGAACGGCCTGCTCCCGTGGGTGGTGGGGGCAAAGACAGGCAGAGAATGTAAGCTGGTATGGGACAGACAGCGTGGGAATCTCAAGGAAGTAACAAACTAGGTTCGGGGGGGTTCAAATCAATGGGCAGACTAGATGGATCATATGGTCCTCATCTGCCATCACATTCTATGTTTCTATAGTTTTATGTACCCTGCCACCCTCTGGACAGTGAAAAATCCTCTCACCTCCCCCACTTCCTAGCAAAGTTTGTAGCTGATCAGGTAATTAACCCTCCCCCACATGCCAAAAAACACTCATCCACCTGACCTAAACATGATTCTGAATGAAACCCCGACCACACAACCCTCCTCTGGACCCCACCTCCCTCTCCTCCACGAGCACCCCAAAAAATCAGTTTCTGAAGACTTGTGAAAATAGAAAACTGTCTCCCAGTGCAGAGCATTCCCTCTCTTCAGTGTAAGCATCCGTAATGGCATAAAAGAATGGTGATGTATTTGCCTATAGTAAAATCTGACTGGCTGACCCTCATTACATGATTAAATACATGAAAGGCAGCAAAGGGGGATTCTCTGTGTTCCAAGATGGTGGCAGGGTAGTTTAGATTACTGAAAAGATTGGGGGTGATTTGTGGGTGATGGCACAGTGAGTGGGGGTTGGGGGGTGAGAGTAACAGATACTATGGGATCAGTGCAGTGCAGGATGAAATTGTGGAGTTGGGGACGAGCCTCAGACAGGTAGCAAGCACGGTTACCTTCTCAGAGGTGCTGCCAGTCCATGGCAGGGGTGGAGCTAGGGTACTACACACCATGCAGTTTAATGAATGGTTGCAAAACTGGTGCAGAGCACAGGGCTTTGGCTTCATTGGGGACTGTGGGTACACCTGGAAAGATGAAGGTCTATACAGGCACGATGGTCTGTATCTGTCCACGAAGGGAACCAAGATCCTAAGTGACAGGTTTAAATGCTTCCTTGGCAAGCTTTTAAACTAGCAATGGGGGGAGATGCTAATAAGAGGCAGGAAATTTCAAGCCTCGACCCACAAAACATGCCAGGTAGTAACGTAAACAATGAGGTACAGTGCTCAACAGAGGACAGGACAGGGGTAAATGGAAAAATAGACAAGGGCAAAAAGAGCAGGCATGGGGGAAAAAAGGATAAAGCCAACATTAAATGGAGGGCAATGAGTACTAATGCCCGTAGTCTGGGAAACAAGCTTCCTGAGCTAGTAGCCTTGATGGAAGATGAACAATTGGATATTGTGGCAGTCATGGAAACATGGTACATGGAGAACCATGACTGGGATGTCAACCTTCCTGGGGTACACAGTCTACAGAAGGGACAGGGAGGGGAAAAGAGGCAGTGGAGTAGCTCTATACAAAAGGGAAGGGATCAAAGATACAGAACTAAAAAGTAAAGGGGGAGGACAAGAGGCACTCTGGGTCACCTTGGAGACAGGGAATGACATCATAATTCGCACAGGGGTTGTATACAGACCCCCGTCTCAAGGGGAGGAAATGGACAAGAAAATGATAGAGGACATTCTCAAAATGGCTGAAAAAGGGGAGGTACTGTTGATGGGGGACCTGAATATACCAGATGTTAACTGGATGACATGTACTGCAGCCACATCCAAGAGCAGGGTCATTCTCGATGCCCTGCAGGGGGCAGGCCTTAGACAGCTAGTGTTGGAACCCACTCGGGAGGGAGCAATACTAGACCTGGTACTCTCAAATGGAGAGGATCACAACTTTAGAAGTCAGTAGACATCTGGGAACAAGCGACCACTGCACAGTGTGCTTCACAATAAGCACAACCATGGAAACGAGCCATACAAAAACAAGCATACTGGACTTTAGAAGGGCTGACTTTGGCAAAATGGGTGAATACCTGAGGAATACACTAACAAATGACCAAAAAGGAGGGGTGGAAGAACAATGGAGAAAAATCAAAACTGCCTCATAGAGGCAACAAGCCTTTGTGTGAAACAGATAAAGAAAACAAAGTGGAGTAAAAAACCACTATGGTTCTCAAAAGAGGTGGCAGGGAAGGTTAAGGAGAAAAAGGCTGCATTCAAAAAGTATAAGGAATCACAGAAGAAGCACGACAGGGAACTGTATCAATTAAAGCAGAAAGAAGTGGGGAAGGCAGTCAGAATAGCAAAAGCCCAAACCGAGGAAAAAATAGCCAATTCAGTTAGGAAGGGGGATAAAACCTTTTATAGGTACATTAGGGAGCATAGAAAGGTTAAGGGAGGAATAGTGAAGATTAATAAGGGAGAGAGGAGGTGGGCAGAGGGAGACAGTGAAAAGGCAGAGATACTGAATGAATACTTTTGCTCAGTATTCACAAAAGAAGATGAGGAGGAGTTACCTAAACCAGACAATAGAAGCACTCTGGGTAGGGGGGTTGACACCAGTCCATTTACAGTTGAAAGAGTCCTGAAAGAACTCCTAAAACTCAAGGTGGACAAAGCAATGGGGCCTGACGGGATTCACCCCAGAATCCTAAAAGAACTAAAGGAGGACCTAGGGACACCACTGACCACACTTTTTAACAAATCATGGGAGGATGGGGTGGTACCTGAGGACTAGAGGAGGGCAGATGTGATTCCCCTTCATAAAAGTGGGAGCAAGGCAGAAGCAGGAAACTATAGACCTGTAAGTTTGACCTCAGTGGTAGGGAAAATGATGGAATCACTTCTAAAAGAAAGAATTGTTGAGTACCTAGAGGACAGCGGGGCACAGGACCCAAAGCAGCATGGATTTACAGCAAGAAGGTCATGTCAGACGAATCTAATAGATTTCTTTGACTGGGTGACCAAAGTAATAAACGAGGGAGGGGCTGTGGATATGGCCTACCTAGACTTTAGCAAGGCATTTGACACAGTCCTGCACAAAAGATTAATAATCAAGTTAGCCAGCCTGGGAGTGGGTCCCAGGGTGGTAGCCTGGGTAGCAAACTGGCTGCACAACAGGACACAGAAGGTAATGGTGAATGGAACACATTCTGAAGAAAGGGGGGTCACTAGTGGAGTACCTCAGGGCTCAGTACTGGGTCCAGTCCTCTTTAACATCTTTATAGGTGACATTGTAGAGGGTCTGGAGAGAAAGGTATGCCTTTTTGCAGATGACACAAAGATCTGTAACAGAGTTGATACACAAGGCGGGGTAGAAAGGATGAGAAGGGACTTGGCAAGGTTGGAGGAATGGTCAGACATATGGCAACTTAGATTCAATGCAAAGAAGTGCAAAGTAATGCACCTGGGAAACAAAAACCCAGGAGAAGAGTACACAATAGCAGGGGAGGTACTAATGACAACAAAAATGGAAATGGACCTTGGGGGTAGTCATATCAGATGATCTAAAGTTTGGTAAGCAATGTGAGAAGTCAGTGAGGAGAGCCAGAGGGATACTAGGATGCATAGGAAGGGGCATCACAAGTAGAAAAAGGGAAGTGGTTATCCCTCTGTACAGACAGTTGGTGAGACCCCATCTGGAGTACTGTGTGCAGTTTTGGAGACCTCATCTATGCAAAGACATAGACAGGATGGAAGCAGTCCAGAGAAGGGCAACTAAAATGGTGCATGGTCTGCATCAGAAACCATATGAAGAGAGACTGAGAGAGCTTAATATGTATACCCTTGATGAAAGGAGGGATGGGGGGACATGATAGAAATGTTTAAGTACCTCATGGGAATCAACAAAGTCCAGGAGGGTAGCATTTTTCAGAAAAAGAGATGTGTAAGAACAAGGGGGCACAATTTAAAGATAGAGGGGGACTGCTTGGGGTAATGTGAGGAAATTTGTTTTCACAGAGAGAGTGGTGGATGCATGGAACCGCCTTCCTGGGGAGGTTGTTGGGTCTAAAACAGTGGGGGAATTCAAACATGCATAGGACAAACATAAGGCAATTGTAGTGGGGGGTGGCAGGAAGCAGGCTGTTGGTTAACTAGAATCTGCAGCTTATCCAGTAGGTAGGGAAATGGGCAGACTGGGTGGGCCAAGTGGTCCTTATCTGCCGTCAAAGTCTATGTTTCTATGTATTTCCCGAATACAAGGAATAATGTACTAATCATTATTCAGATCTGAATAACAAATAGTGGCACTATTCATCCCTATTCCTATTTGGAAAATACTATTTAAAATAAAGGACCAGCTCCATACTCCTCCTCAACCCAGTCCTTTAAAATACACAACCCCCTGTCCCCCCAACCTCTCTTCAAGCCACAACCTCCCCCCCTCCCCCAGCACCCACAGTTTAATAATGTTTTGAATATAAAAAAACAAAACAACTTCCATGACAGGCAACTGTCACAACCTGCCCATCTCCACGGCTGGCAAACAACTTCGTGCTCCTTTTTAGTAAAGCAAATATGCCACCCCACCCCTCCACCTTGGCAGCATCTTCCACCCACCCTTCCTCTTCCACCCCAGCACCCAATTCTTCTAACATAAAGCGGCGAAGAAGGCAACCAACACAACCCTTCCTCTTCCATGACTGGCCACCTTCTACTGAAACCGCTCCAGTGTTTGTTCGCATAGAAAAACCAGTTGATCAACCTGCTCAGCTGGTTTTACTATGCGAACAAGTGCAGGAGTTCTTTCGTTCATTAGAAGACAGCCAGCCCTGGAGGAAGGCATGTTGCATCAGTCACCCATCATGGAATTTGTTTTTAATATTTAAATCATAGGTGCTGAGGTGGGGTGGGATTGGGATTCTAGCAGAAAGTGGGGGACGGGGGTTATTTTAAAGGACTGGGCTGTGGAGAAAGGTGGGAGCTATTTCTTTTTCTTGTTTTTCAAGCACAAGAAGAGTGCTTATGAATACTAGAATATTTGGGGGCCCAAATATAATACTCAACCCAAATATTCTAAATAAAGTATTCGAAAGCCCTAGTGGGGAGATTACAAATAGTTCAAAACGTTTCTTTTTTTTTTTCTTAAAACAAAAGCTTGGCCAAGTTGGTGCAGCAGTCAGGTACTTCACAAAGTCTTTGCAAAGTGCCAAGTTCTTGACTCCGTACCAACTTTATGGGCAAATTAAAACTTCACAATATCTCGACCCCCAACACACTGTCACAATAAGGGAGGACAGAACGCTGAAGCGGTATGAAGAGGAACAGAACTACATACTGTACATCATCGTCCAAGTAAAGAGCTGCTATTACATCACATCTAATACCATTTAGTAAAAACACTTTTTTTTATTCTGTGTTTATGACCCCTTCCTTCTCTTCTCCAGCACCTGACTCAATCCATACTACCCTTGGTGCACATTCAGAGCACTTCTGCTTTGCTGGCACACTACCCCCTCCATGCTGACATCTGATTACCCCCAGGCAGGGTCAGTGGTGGGGGATTTACCTCTGAGCACACTGTCAACTGTCAGGAGACACGCAACCAACCAGTGGAGTGCAGCCCTGGATGCACCGAGGTCTTTTACCCACAGGGACGTGGGCCATTTTCCTTGTTTTAGGGCCTCCCTCTTGGGACTCTGATGTGCAGTGATGTAAAGAAATGTTCACTTGTGGTGAGCCTGGTGATGTACGATGCCCACGGAGTCCTGTGCCCCCCGGCCTTTGATCACACTGCCACCTTTGGTCACCCAGCTGGCAGTATTGCTGCGGAGGATAAGAATCCAACCTCCTCAGAGAGGGAGAGCATCCTGTGGGGCGCTCAATCCCCCACCCACCAACCCCGACTATCCATGCTGATTCTCGAAACCAGGTCGCTGGCGTTGTGAGCTGTAATGCTACCATTGCATAAAAACACATTCTAATAAGCAAATGGAAAAAGAAAAATACATCAGAAAGAAAAAGCGGTAATTGACTACTTAAATTGATAATATTTTGCTGCCTGCTATTTTTGGCTCAGCTAGCTTTTTAAATGTGGCACTACACTATAGCTCAAAAATTGTAAGATCAAGAATTTTGTTGTAGATTAATTAAGAATGGAAGGGACTGCACTCAGACAGCACACTGCAGCAATTAACAAGGGACTCACCATACGGTATAGTTTTTGGTGAAATGTTAAGTCCAGGGATGCCTAGTAGTTTGGGGTCCTGGGGCTTCTGGTAGCATCTTAATTATTTTCTGTAACTCATGCATGAATTAAGTAAAGCAATCTGGTTTGTACTACTGTATATGGGTGAGTATCTTGTAAATTCTTGCAGCATACAGTCTGATTACGGTCTTTTCTTTTGTTTATTTACTGCTTTTTGGGAACTGGCACTGCCACCTTACAAACGACTTTTTTTATGTTACTGATACTTTGTCGATTGCTTTATAGAAGTGTTAATTTTGAAAAAAAATGCATTACTATTTCAGGCAGAAAAATGGTCTTGCAAGAATTATGTTCCCTTGAAGAAGAATTATAACACCTATCTGCTCTTGTCTGTGTTAAGTAGTACATAGGTAGCAGTTTGCACAGCAAACCTGAACCTGCAGTCTATTGATATCAATTCTTTTAAAAAAAAAATTTTGATGAGCGTAATTGCTATTGAAATTACTGGGTGCTGATAATGCAAACATTCCAGAGTCATATCAGCAAAGTTTTAAATCAAAACAGAAAAATCCAGTGCACACCAAGACCCTGACCAATACAAACAAAGTTATTTAAACCATAGTGTAAAGGATTATTTTAATCATAGTGTAAAAGTGTATTTAAATTATACTGTAAACGTTTATTTAAATTATAGTATAAACAGTTATTTAAACCATAGTGTAAAGGATTATGTGAACCATAGTGTAAAGGATTATTTTAATCATAGTGTAAAAGTTTATTTAAATTAGAGTGTAAACGTTTATTTAAATTATAGTGTAAACAGTTATTTAAACCATAGTGTAAAGGATTATGTAAACCATAGTGTAAAGGATTATTTTAATCATAGTGTAAAAGTTTATTCGAACCATAGTGTAAACATTTATTTAAATTATAGTGTAAATGCTTATTTAAATTATAGTGTAAATCTTTATTTAAATCATAGTATAAAAGTTTATTTAAACCATAGTGTAAAAGTTTATTTAAATCATAATGTAAAAGCAAATACCAGCTGGTTGCCATCTAAGACTGAAGAAGGTGACCAGCAGAAACATTTCTGTATTTCATTCTCGGTGTCTTTACCACTTTGGTTTAAATACACGCCCTTTTGTTGGAAATGGTGTGCTTTGGAACTCTTGTTATGATTTAACTGTGCTAAACAAAGTACCTTAGTTATAGACAGTCTGTTAAATTATAAGATCCAGAAGGCTAGGAACTAAAAGCAATACCTGTCTGAGACTGTCTTCAAACTTTTGCTGTTGTGATGCCTTTTCCATGACTGCCCCCTCCAAGTGATGTGTACGTTCATTCAGCTCTTCCCAGCTTCTGCTGATCTGAGTCAGTCGAGCCTTAATGCGAGCAGCCTCACCTGAGGCAATAAACTTAGTTAAGGCTTGAGATTCAGCTTCCAGGCCTGGAATTCTATTTGCTTTCCCAGCAATCTCTTTGAGAATGGCCTGAAATATAAAAAGCTGATCTGTAAGTTTTGTCAACTATAGTGTGTCTTTCTCACTTTGTTGCAGATTCTTTTATATGCTAATACTGTATGTACAGTTATTGTGTCTCTGTTTGTTATAAAAGAATTTTATTAAGCTCTTTGAGTGCAAGAAATGGAAATTATGTACTCACTGTAATTCTTGAGCTTCTTGGACAAGTCTTCACTATTTATTCATGCTGCTTGGTACAAGCCAGATGTGCTGGGACCCTGTGGGAGCCAAAAATCTATAGGCAGGCTGGCACCGAGGTAGGACCGCGCATGCACGGTAGCATGAGGCTGACTCGAACCTGTATAGACTATCTTGGCATCAACCCTCCAACTGCCTCAGTACCTTTTTTACCAAGGAGGTGCAGCATATTTTAACCTAAGAAACACCTAACCTAACAAGGGCATAGGATAGCCCTTTTGACCCATATAAGAAGGGTCAATTCAAACAATATTTTCACAGCCCAAACCAAACAAGAGAAGTGAAGACCAGGAACAGATTCAGTGAGCTTGGGGGATGGTAGGTGGGTGTTTGAATAAATGGTGAAGACTTGCTTGGTTAGCGTACCAAGCTGAAACGCAATCATTCACCAAGCAGGGGGGTAGGAAACTGAGCTCACATCAGGACAGAAGTCCATTAAGGATTTTCCTGCCAAAGGAAGCATGCTGTCTGGCACGGACTTCCAGAGCACAGTGCTTCATGAAAGTGTGCACTGAGCTCCAAGTAGCCACTTTAAAAATGTCATCAATGGGAACAAAGCGGATCTCTGCCAGAGATGCAGCAATCACTGTGGCAGAGTGGGCACGCACCTGGCCCTCCAACTTGACCTGTGCCATAGAGTAACAGTGGTGAAGGCATGCCACTGTCCAAGCAGATATGCATTTAATGGATACTGGTTGACTCAGCCGGGTGGTGTTGAAGGACACACAAGAGCTGCTTGGCCTGAAGTACATCTCTTGTTCTATCTATGTAGAACTGAAGGGCTCTTTTAATGTCCAGGGAATGAACTGTGCACTCCCCCTTATTTTGGAACTTGGAGAAATAAGTGGGCAGAATCAAAGGCTGATTGAAGTGGAACTCTGAAAACCACTTTGGGAAGGAACTTGGGGTAAGCATGGAGGACCACCATGTCTTTATGAAAGAAAGTATACAGAGGGTCTGTGACCAAAGCATGTATTTCAGAGAGCCTACGAGCAGCACTGATGGTGACCAGAAGGCAACCTTCCAGGTCAGAAACTTTAGATCACATGTGGCTAGAGGCTCAAAGGATTTACGAGTGAGCATGTCCAGCATGAGATTAATATTCCAGGGGGCAACTGACTTCTTAACTGGGGGACTTATGTGTAGAATGCCTTTGTAGAATCTTTTGAACAGAGAAAACTGAGCCAGGGACATGTTCTGAACTGACTCATGGTAGGCTGAAAGCGCACAGAGGTGTACCTTCACAGTATTGTAGTCCTGCATCTGAAAGGTCTAGTAGGTACTCCAACACTTTATCTGGAGGACACTGAAATGGGTCCAAGTAGACCTTAGCTCACCATTCTGAGAAATGCTTCCATTTAGCTGTGCAAGTCTTCCTGGTGGAAGGCTTACGAGCAACCAGAAGGATCTGTGAGAGTCTCTGAGAAACTTTAAACCTGCTCACTTCTATCTCTTCAGAAGCCAGGCATGGAGATGAAGGGAGTGCAGATTGGGGTGTACCGGGGACCCTGTGTCATAAGGTCCATTCACAGAGGCAGTTGCCTTGGAGGGCACTCTGACAACTTATTGATAAAAGGAAACCAAATCTGTTGAGGCCAATACTGTACAATGAGAATCATCTTGCCCCCATGCACCTCCAATCTGAGCAGCACCCTCTGAACTAAAGGAAGGGGAGGAAATGCGTACAGAAAGCATATTGTCCACCACAGCCTGAATGTATCCGGACAAAAAATGCTAGGTTCTGGATTTTTGGAGCAGAATAGAGGCAGTTTTTTGTTGAGTGGAGAATACAAAAAGGTCCAGGTCTGGAGTACCCCACTCGTTGAAGAGTGACTATTGACATCTGGTGCTAGTGACCACTCGTAAGGATCTGCTTCGGTCCTACTGAGGTGGTCCGCCAGATCGTTCTGAGCCCTAGCAAGTAAACTGCTTGAATCAGAATATCATGGTCAAGGCATCTCCCATACCCTCATGGCTTCTCTGCAGAGAGGGTAGGAGTGTGTCCTCCTTGTTTGTTGATAAAATGCATCACAGCCTTGTTGCCCATCTGAAGGACTACTTTGTGACTGACACCCTCTTCTAGGACTCAGAGGGTGTACAGGACTGCCCTCATCTCCAGAACACTGATGTGAAGATGAGACTCTGCCTGGGTCCAAACTCCTTGAGCATGATGGTCCTGGCAGTGAGCTCCCCAGCCATGAAGAGATCCATCTGTAGTGATGGTGATCTGAGATTCCAGCAGGGCAAAGGGAAGACTTTATATAGAAGGTTGTCCTCTTGTATCCACCACACAAATGACCAACGCAGGGGCTCTGCCACTTTGATGGGGAAAGACGGAGGATGTGTAGGCGGGGACCACTGTGTGCTGAGCATCCACTGAGTGGTCCTCATGTGCAGCCGAGTCAGAGGCACTGTGAAAAGGGAAGAAGCCATGAGGCCTAACATCCATTGCATGGAGTGAGCTCATACAGGGGTGTTCTCCCTGATGAAGCGAGACATCTGGAGAATGTCATTCCTCCTGTCCTCCAGGAGAAATGCCCTTGCTTTTGTAGTGTATAAGAGGGCACTATGAAGAGGAGCTGCTGAGAGGGTTGAAGCTGTAAACCGCTGTAAACCTCTCTAGGTTCAGCACGACCCCCATGGAGGTGAGGAACTGAGATGCTGTGGATACCGCTTTCTCTGTCTCCTGCCCTGATGAGCTTGCCATGAGCTAATTGTCTAGGTACGGGAAGACTTGAACACCGAGTTTTGAAGGTGCGCAGCCAGGACTGTGAAGCACTTGGTAAAGACTCAAGGTACCGAGGAGAGCCCTAAGGAAAGGACTCTGAATTGGTAGTGTTGATCCAAGACCACAAAGCAAAGGAATTTGTGGTGGTTTGGGTGTACTGGAATATGCTGGTCAGCATCTTGCATGTCCTAGGATGCCAGCTAGTCATGTTGTTGCAGAAGTGGTAGGAGCATTCCCCAAGGAGATAATCTTGAATTTCTCCCAGTACAAAAAATGTATTCATCTTCCTGAGGTAGAGAATGGGGTGCATGCCCCTTGTCTTCTTTGGAACCAGAAAGTAATGGGAGTAGAAACCTGTGTTTTGCTCTGCCTAGGGAACTACTTCCACTGAGTCAGACAGTTAGAAGTGCTGTGCACAACCGACCTGGGCAGGGTGCTGGTATGGGGCTACCACCCTTGCAAACTCAAACAACAGAGAGTACCAGCACTCCAGAGCCAGGAATTAGTATATAACTACAGTGAAGATCTACACACAAATTTCTTGAAGAATTTGTAGAATTTTATTGGGAAAGTTCCCAGTTTCAACACAGAGTTACAAGCAGAGTGAAGTTGGAACACTGTCTGTGTACCAAATGCATTGGTACATGGACAGTGTTCCGTCCATGTACTAAATGCATTGGTACAGGGACAGTGTTCCGATTTCACTCTTCTTGTAATTCTGTTGAAACTGGGAACATGCCCAATAACATTCTACAAATTCTTCAAGACATTTGTGTGTAGGTCTTCAGTGAAGTTATATACTAACTCCTGGCTCTGGCGTGCTGGTAACTACTTCCACTGCCCTATTTTTAAGAAGGCTCATTATCTCTGAAATGAGAAGGTCTGACTGAGCGGCTGACAGAGTGTGCTGTCACTTAGGTGGAAGGTCTGGGGGAATCTTTGCAAAGTTGAGAGAGTATCCCTCTCAAACAAGCCTGAGGACCCAATTGTCCGTGGTGATAGACTTCCACTTGATGTAAAACAGAGTTAGACAACCTCCGACCGCTGAGGAGAGGTCTAAATTGGGCAGCTGAAGTGAAACCAGGGCCAAGCTATCAGAGGGTGACACTGGGCACTTTGGGCCCTTGTGCCTTCTGCTACATTTTCTTTTGTAGCTGAGGAGACTGGTGTTTGTTTGGGGCTCCTCGGCCTCTTCGTTGAAAGGGCTGCCTATTACGAGAAAAATGACGGTTCCTGCCTCTTTGAGGAACTGAAGGAGCCAGACTGGCTGTTTTAGTGGTGGTCCTGGTCTTCTGAGAGGCTTCAGAGCTTGTTCTACCTGTTGGCCGAACAGATATGTACCTTCAAAGGGGAGACTCATTACCTGCTGCTGAGCATCAGAGGAAAACCCTGATGTTTGAAGCCAGGAATGTCTTCTAATACAGAGTCCAGCAGTGGCCGCTCTAGAAGTAGTGTTGTATGCATCCATTGAAGCTTTCAGCTGATGGCTATTATATTCTGTTCCCCCGGTAACAGTCTGTAAAATCTCAAGTTTGGAGGCAGACTCTGGGAGGTCTTCCGCTGGAGTTTTAAGGGAGATCCAGAGGGCATATTCATACTGGGAGAAGTGCACTTGATAGCTGGCAATATGCATGCCCAGAGTAGTGGCTGCAAAGCCCTTTTTCCCATAGTATAGATCTTGTGAAATTCCTTATTGATAGGACGTGCTGATACTTCTTGAGGTAGAACAGCTTTGTCATTCTCAACAAGGTCAACCAGTGTGTCTACAATGGGTTGTGAGGCTAAAATAGGTCTCTTCCTAGGAGGGACACATTCCAATGTATGGACTTGCAAATAGAAAGAATAGGGGCAGGCCTTGCCCACACAGCCTCAGACAGTGCTTCAAAGGGTGGGGGAACAGTGGTGTAAGGTTCATTGGAATATTCGGGACATGAACTCACTTGAGGTGCACAAACTTTCCTGGATCTACAGAAGAAATCTGAAGAGGCAACACTGCCCTCATATTCCTAAGTAAGGACTGGTGTGAGAAGTCCTCCAAAGGAGCTTCAGCTGGGACCATTGGCTTACCGTCCAGGCTGTAGAAGGAGTCTTCATCCCCTTCCTCAGAAGTGATGAAGTCAGGGTCAGACTCATCCTGTTCCATTTCCTCCTCAGAGGGGATGAGTGTGGCTCCCAAAAGGCCATGGCCTGGTCTGGGAAGAGGAAAAATAGGAGACACTGGAACAGGCGCTAGAACCGGCACCAGGCCCAGCGTCGGAATCAGTACTGGAACCAGCACCACTGAGACCGGCACTGACTAAGACGAAGCTGCCCTAACACTCAACCCAGACCTAGAAGAAAAAGAGGGAGATGGTGCCTGTGATGGTCCCTTCGAGGAAACACAATGAGGGAGGCAGCCCGTGGAAACAGCATGGGTGGCGTGGGCACTGGCAAGGGAGGAAATTCTGTTGCCAGCACCAAACACTTAATCTGACCTGAAGGTCTCAACCGTGGCTCCAAGGCACCTAGGCCTGAAGGCCCTGGTACTAGATCCACAAGAGTCAAATGAGACAGACGCCATTCCCACTGCTTCATAAGAGCAGTCCAGTGATGAAATTGCCCACCAGAAACCCCACAAGTGGACAGGGAGGGGATCCAGCGTCAAGAATCAGATGGAGCCAGAGAAGGCCTACTACTCCTGAACTCCAAAGACCTCTTGGCAGATGTACCAGAGGAAGAACTCGAGTAGCACCGTTTCTTCCCTTTTCAACGGGAAGAGGAAGCGCTTGAGGCAGAGCAGTGCTGGGTCCCCGACCTGGATCAGGAATGGGTCTGCTTCTTTTTGTGTTTGTGGGAAGACTGTCCTCCCTCATGAATACTGGACTGCCCGTGGTCGGACCCCTCCATCCAGAGAGGGCAGAGGACTAGACACAGCCCTGCTGCCAGAGTAACCTTCCAATGGAGAGTCCCTACCATCACCATCTCCATCCATGGCCAACTCCTTCAATCAGTAGGGCTAAAGAAGAAAAAAAATAAAATATCTTTTCTTTTTTTTTTTTTTTTACGGAAAATAATAAATCAGACTAAAAATGCAAAACTGAGCGCTGTTGTCACATAGACATGAAGATCTGACTCCCAGTAGGAGAGCAACATCGTCATTGAAGTTCATTCGATGGTAAAAAAGGAACTGAGGGGGTTGGAGGGTTGATGCCAATACAGCCTACAGGCAGAAGCGAGCCTCGTGGGGGCACGCATGTGCACTCCTACCTTGGCACCTGAAGATTTTTGGCTCCCACAGCATCCCAACACCTCCATCTTATAACCTAGCAGTATGAATAAATGGTGAAGACTTAAGTCCAGGAATACTTAAGTAAAGGAAGATCTGCAACTTAGAAAGAAACTCATAACCCTAAGAAATACAGGATCTGAACATATGAACACATTATAAATCACGTTGAAGATTTCATTTATTAAAAATACGGAACAGGAGTTCAGAATCAAAATGCTTCATTTAGTAGAAAATTTAGGAAACCCCTGTGTGGGAAATGGACTGTGCCAGCTGAACTCAGAACTTCAGAATTTTAGAGCTATTTGCAGCAGACAACATAGAAACACAGAAACATAGAAGTTGACCGCAGATAAGGACTGCAAGGCCCATCTAGTCTGCCCATTTAAAACCTCTTATGAGGGTCAGGAATGTTTAGCATTAAACAATCCTAACTGGCTACGAATGACATCATGATTTATAATCTATTTTATAAGACTAAAATAATTCATAAGTCAGCAGAAGTGCAATAAAAAATACACTTTTAAAAGGCTAAGCAAACATTACAAAATATAAAGGCTACTGTGTGCAGCTAATAGAAGGGTCTATATAATTTTTCATAACTCTTTTCCAGTTTTAACCACCATAACAGCCTCCCACCCTCCTCCATAAGTGACACCCTTTTCTGTAGCCCCTGTACCTGTGATATGTAAGAGATCCCTCCAAGGGCAGCATCTGCTCACTGACTATGAAGCCCAATGGCGGGGCTCTCTTTGGGTGAACAGAATCAAACTGACTTGGCAGACAGGGAGGCAGGACCTGTGTCTAATGTCAGCATGCTGAAATTTTGTACCATGACCGCATTTATGGCCTCACATCCTAACACCAGCTAAATATTCGAGGGAGGGGCTTGAGAGGAGGGACTGGCCTGCTTGTCTCTCCCACTTCCTTAGGCCACAGGGGGAAGCTGAATACCCTAGAGGCACTGTGTCTCCCTAGAGGATGGTGTACTGCCTCTGCTGGCCCCAGCTTAGGTCATGGACTTGGAGAACAAACCCAGGTACACTGCAGGGTGAGCAGATGTACCCACCACTTGACTGGACAGATTAGCTACCATTTTTGTATGTGTACGTCCTATGTAGACGTATATATGCAGTTCAACATGAAAGCACTGAAAAGACCAATGCATCAATCCATTCGTTATACAAATGGATGAACTTAGACAGTCCCTTCTATTCATATACAGGATATCTAGTACAAACGGACAGAACTGGTGTATACAATTGACATGATTTGTAACTAATACTTATCTATCAATATAAAGCAATAATCTTCCAAGTATCTCAAGTCTACCACTTTTGTTACTATGCAGTATCTCATCTGTTTGATACCAGATAATGACAATTAAACAACTGTGCAACTTTTTCATGAAGGTAATAAAAGTTTCACCTGAATGTTACTGATCTGCATGTCCAGTGGAGATGAGGAGCATTCTATAGCATCCAGCTCTTTTTCTTTTTCCGCAATCCATACAGACAGGGCCTCAAAATTGCTGCCAAATTGCTCCCAGTTAGTCTTTACAATCTCCATTTCTTTTATGCTACATATAAAAACATATTGAGAATTAGGGTCGTGCAACAGAAAGAGAAACACCGTCATAACCACTGGTTATATCAGACAGGGAAGGTGGTACGTCATCAGGTACAAGTTGAAAAGCAGAAAGTTGCATCTTGATTAGAATTTTATTCACTTACTTTTTCCCAGTGTTCTGTTGTATCTGAGTAACCTGTTCTTTGACAGATCTGGCCTGCTGCTGAAGCAATTTCTTATTCTTGGGTCCAAGCTGTATTTCTGATGACTTCTTCACAAGACTCTGTGCCTGAGCTGCCATGTTTTCATTCTGTATGAGCTGCTCCTACCAAGAAAAACAGCAGAGTGCACTCAATTTGAAATAACATCAATAACTTAAGTACATCAACGTCTGCTTCCAACATCATGAAAGACCACATTCCAAAAAGTCTATAGGAGTTCAGCTGATGAATGCCATGTTGATTCCCATAAGTCAAATGCAGAGGAGCTGGGTGGCAACACCAACAGCTAGCAGGAGTAGGTATGTTTTGCACTGCTCTATCTTCAGGAGCTTCAATATTACTTAAAATAATTGATAATTTTGCTCTAATTTAGTTTTTGCTCTGAGGCACAGATTATAATTGCCTCAGAATCTTAGCTGGCTGATTTTAGGGCAGTTTAACATGGAAAATCCCAAGAAAACCCCAATGGAGGCAGCAAGGATAAAAGGCCAACAACATCCTGGGACTGGTGCAGGAGGGAAAGTCAGCAAAACAATTAATGATGATGTGCTGCAGGCCGTGAAAGTTCAGGAACAGTGGATCATCTCTTTGGACCAAAATGTCTTGGACTTTATTGGCAGGTTGAAGATTTGTGAGACACTGTCAACTGTTGCGGTCATGAAGGAAAAGGAGGCAACCAGCACAGCACTACAAGTATCCATGGTAACATCAGGACTCATATTATAGATTGTGGGAGCATCATGTGATGCTCCTCAACCAATCACAATGTTTTCTTCAGTTGCGCGTGAGGAACTCTTATTGCTGTAAGATTACCTCACATGCTGAGCACTGTAAGGGGTTGCTGGATAACTGCCAGTCATGCCACAGGAAGGGACCACATAAAAGATACCTTTTGGATGTAAGAGTGTCACTTCTTGCATTTTCAGGGAACCAGAACTTCAGTTCACAGTTCTCTTGCCCTAAGAACACGTAATGCAACACTCACATCCATAAGAGGCCCTCCTAGCACCCCATAAACTTATAAAAGAAATCACATGTTCCAGTATCGACTGGAAGCCTTAGAAAATTAGTTGTGGTCAGTAACATCAGGATATTTGGCCTCCCAGAAGCTGCCAAGGTGGACAAGCCTACTGACATTGGCAGTATGTGGCTGGGGCATAATCTAACATTGGAGCCTGCCTCTGTGGTATTTAGAGCCAATAGGTAGACAGATAGACAGATGGACAGATAGATGGATAGACAGATAGATAAAATACATAGATAGATAGATAGATAGATAGATAGATAGATAGATAGATAGATAGATAGATAGATAGATATTTTATTTTTAAAGTGCCCAATTCCAGAGACTCTGGGCATTATACAATGTGAAACCATACAATTTAAAATCGTGCACAAATACACACATAAAAATACAACTGGGAGCATACAATTATGTCTATCTATCCCATGCAGAACAAATAATAATTTCAAAAAATTAATCAATAAAATGCTTGCTGGAACAAATACGTCTTCAAGTTCAAGCCCTTTTTAAAGGCTTCCACCAAGGCAGCCTCCTTTAAATAACCAGGCAAGGAGTTACACAGGGTAGGTGTGGCACCGAGAACACCCTGTCCCCAGAATGCCACAACCTAGCCCTGGGAAACCCCAGGAGGCCTCCCCCAGCACAATGGAGGGCCTGTGCCAGCCAGTAGGGGGCAAGGACATCTTGCAGATAAACAGGTCCCTTTTCATGCAGGGTCTTATAGGTCAGGAGTCCTATCTTGAAGACAACCCTCCACTGGACCAGCAGCCAGTGCAGTTTGCAGAGGACCGGGATGGTATGCTACACCTATCACATTATATCCTGCAAAACAGGGGACTCACCTAATGCACCACAGACTTTTCTAGTGGTACTAGAGGCATGCATGAATGAGACAGAGTGTTGGAGGCAGACCGCAAGGCAGGCTCCCTATAAATTGATATGGGGGGGAAAACTCTTGACCAATCTGGATCTCAGCTATGCATTTGGGACAGGCACAAAACCTTTGACACCATTTGGGCTGCACTGTGCTCACTTGGGGTCACCTATTCATTACAATATCTGGTGAGACAGTGCATTATTTACTCTGGAGAGCAATATATTTTTGGAGACCCACAGGTGGCTGGGAACCTGTTAAATGAAATTAAAACTGATTTTGGCTCCCATAACCCAGACAAAGATGCTGAGGAAGACTGAATTTTGGACAGTATGAACTTTTTCCAAGTTGCACTGTAAGTAGGGCTTGGGGTTCTGGGAAGACGGTAGTCACGGGTAGAAGTGCTGGCGATGACAGATTTGGGGGGGGCTATATCTCCCAATGCAGATGTTCAATGTATCTTGTTATATAATAAAATGTTCTACTTTTCAGTATGCTAGGCTGAAAGCAAAGATGGCACTGACCGCATGGTGGACTCACTTACTCCCTCCCACATCCCCTCCCTATCTCATCTGGTAGTGTTATGGGCACTGGATCTACAAATACGTATGTGTTAATGCTGTATTTCTATTGCTCTTCCTATATCTCCTTTTTTCCCTTATGCCTACGTAAACCTTGCCTAATTTCTCTTCAGAGATAAATCCTGAAGAAAGCCTATGGTCAAAACATTAATTCTAAGTCTATTTTCAGCATACATTTAACATTACCTTTTTGTTTTCAGCCCACATGCTGATGCAGCGCTGTCTTTTTTTTTTTTAATCTTGCCCTCGCTGCCCACAGGGAAGCATCTAGCAGCTGTCTCAATTATGTCACTTTAGGGCCTCCCATTTGACACTCGCCTTACTTCTTAGTGGCATATTGGTCAATTAAACTGCAACAATCTCCCTCAGCTTACCAAAATTAGTATTTCAGAAGTTTAGCATTCTGGTCTCATTTTTGGTGAAGTGGCTTGGCCCCTGTCCCCTTACTACTTTCTCTTACTGCTCTGACCATGTCATCCCCACTGCTCAGCAGTTCAGGAACTCTGGGTTCTCTTGTCCCTTGCCTGACATCCTGAAGAAGGAAACTGTCCTTCAAGACGAACAAGAAATCCCCTGCCCTCAGGAGAACCAAGGGCCCAATATTTGCTGCCTTTTTAATTTAATTGGCCAATTCCCAGTCATCCTCTGTTGTACTACCTGGTAGTCTGTAAACTTTATTTTACTTACTTAAAACCTGGTGACTGGTACTCACAGAACTGTTCTTGTACCTCCCATGGATCACAATTCCAGCTGTATGTTCTCTGTAAGGCTCACATCTCTCCTTTGGTTTATTGAGAGTGTGCCTTAGATTTTGTTCATTCCTGGTAGCTTGTTCTGAGTTTATATTCTTCAAAAATTATTTTACAGGGGTCACTGATTCCTCCTTTAAAGTACACAGTATATGGAACTGTTTTTTTTCCCCCCATTGGGTAACTTTTGACCTAGATGTACTTCTTAATATTTCTCACTGTCCAGTTTGGGAGTCGAATATGAGAAAAGGCAGTCTGTGCAAAGGAGTGCCATCTAGTACTGAAAGCTGTGAATACTAGCCAAAAGCAAGGGTAATTTTAATTTTCATCCCTATACCCTATCTCATTCTCTTAGATCGGCTGGAGTGGCCCTCCTGGAGGTCCCTAGGGCCAGGTTAAAATCTTCTGGGGACCGTGCATTCGAGGTGGCTCGAGGTGGTGACCCCGGTCCTCTGGAACTCACTACCGGGGTATCTCCAGGAGGCACCATCCATAGAGATCTTTAGAAAACATCTTAAAACCTTCCTTTTTGAAAAGGCCTTTGGGACCTGAGGAATTTACCCTGAGACTTTTGGACAGCATGGGAATTGTCTGTACATGTTTTTAATGGTGTTTATCTTTGGGTTTTATATGACTGGTTATAATTGCTGTTTGTATTCATTTTGTTGTAAGGGTGCCCTGAGCCTACGTCGAAGAGCGTCCAAAATAAATAAACTCTACTACTACTACTACTGCTAGTATAGAGAGACCTCTGGTGGTTACATATGGGATAACGAGCATGCAACAGAAGATCTTCAAATTCCCTGATAGGAAGAATTTCTATTTAGTAGAATGGTTTGAGTTGATGTGTTTGCAGGTTTGATTCCCAGCAAGGGCTGGTGTGCATCTGCCCAAGTAGAGGGGACAGACATAACTACAGCATTCCATTTAGATTAAATGAGTTCCTGATGGCCATTTCAATTTTCATGCAACTCCCCTCCAACCCACATCTTCTGAGTGCCACTCAAATGTTGCTCCATGTTTATTAACTAACCCACCCCCTCATGAAGCCCTTCATTCATGCAACCTCCACCACTTCCCCATAGTTCTTTCTCCAGTTAACTCTGCTATCACATTACTTTATAATGCTCATTTTTACTGTTGACTGTCTTCAGTTGTATTTGGCATCATGAAAGCTCCTACAGAAAAAAGATTTGTGTACTTTATTGTTCTCTCCCTCTATATCCTTGTCTCTCTCTCTCTTTCACCCTTTGACATTTTATTCACTTTTTTTTATATCCCCTTCCACCACACAACCCTCAAATTTCAACAGGTGGTTTCCAGGTGTTGACACCACTCACCTCCTCCAGAAAACACCACAACTTGCATTCCTTGATAGAATCATTGGGGTGTGTGCCCCCAGGTACACACAATCTGGTGAGAAGGGGAGGGCTCTAGAGTGTCACTGGTTATTATTCTGGTGGCATCAGGATCTTCCATACAAGTCTCACAATGCTGAATCTTTTGACTGCATGCTGGCATGGCTTTTGACACTTTTACCACACCTGCCAGCAGCACTCATGGCTGGATAGTGGCCCTGCATGCACACAGAAGGGGTCCCTGTGGTGGTGGAGTAAGCTCCCTGAATCACACAAGGGTTCCTGAAGCACCCCCTTCCTATGGCAAGGACATACTACCATGCTAAGCACATTCCAGGCCTTGGTCATCTGGTAACTCTTCACCTGGATCCGCACCCTAATCCAGGTCACATGCCTGGCAGAGCAACGTGCTACCACTTAGCCATTAGGCAGTCCACTCTGTGGCTCTGAGAGATAGCGGGGTCCAAATTCAACTTAAGGCTCACTCAATAGAAAGAAAAATAAAAAGAATGGTTACCTTAGCCTGCACCAGTTCTGTTGCAAGATTCTCTAGGCTGCTAATGTTCTGTATCTGGCCAGACCATGAGTTTGTTTGATTCAGAAACTCCATCACTGTGTTTTTCTCTGTCTCAAACTGCTCCCACGCAGTCAGTGCAACCTACATTTTAATTAAAATACAGATAGCCCAAAAACAAAAGTAACACATCAGATTTGGAGGCCCTTACAATCGCAATAACTTTGGTCAAATATATTTTCAGGTTAGAAAATACACAACAGTTCCCAGCTCTTCAAGCAGAAAAATGGTGCTGTGTGCCAAGTAGGGAAAATCTATGACAGGCACGCAACTTTGCAAGGTGGCAGACAAAATGCAAGGTGCATGGGTAGCAAATAACTACTCACTTGCCATGTTTGTTGTACAGAACTGCAGAGTTTAGTAGTACAGTAAATGCAAAGTGCTCATTGTGGTTAATATTCACCTCTTTGCAGCAAGCATAAACTTCCGAGTAGCAGAAGCTATGGTATCCCCCAGCTAAGCACAAACGTCACATTTCTTTCACCTGGATTTACTGCGTGTGCAATCAGAGTCACATCAGAATGACTGAAATCCACTGTCTGCAGCAACGGTAATTAATTCAGTTGAGAATAATTGTTGTTGCATGTGTTGGTTTCAGAAAGTGATCACATAAAACGGACGTCCCACTAAATGCTATGGCTGCAATGGACTTTAGTTACTCTGCTGTGATCCCAGCTGCACACTCAGTAAATTAAGTTTTGTTTGTTGTGCCCAGTGTGATGCCATTGCCTCTGCTGCTAAGTATATGCTTCCAACACAGGGGTACATTTTCAGCCACAATAAGCCCTCTGCATTTACCATTAAATGCTTGAGGTGCTTTCAACAAAAGCGGTAAGCAGGTGGTTATTTTCTGTGTGCCTACTATTTTGTCCAACGCTATGAACCATTTTAATCATTATTATGACACTACATAGTAACATAGTAATTTAGGATTGGAAGGCATTCAAGGTCCAGCAAGTCTGCACCCCTGCTTCAGAAACAGGAAATTAAAGTTACGTACTTACCACAACTGTTGATCTTCCTGAATATCTTCTACATAAATTACTTCTTAACTCGTCTGAGCCAGAAGTGTCAGGACCCCGAGGGAGCCAGAACATTTCTGGTGGTGTAAGTAGGCTCATGCACACTTTGCTGGATGCACCCACTAGTATACAGTGGCACCAGCTCCCAGCTGCCTCAGTTTCTTTTTTTAATCAGGAGATAGCAGCATAAATCTAATGAGTGCCATGTGCACTAAAGGCATAGGATAGCACTGGTAGCCTGTGTAAAAATTGCCACTGATTTCAGTAGCACAGTATCTTCACAGCCTAAACCAATAGAAAAGGTTGGAAGACAACAACACAACAGTACTGGAGTAAGTCCAGGGGATGGTGGGTGTGTATGGTAATCTATGGAAAAGATATTCAGGAAGATCAGCAATTATGGTAATTATGTACTGTAACTCTCCTGTCTTCCAAGAATCAATCTTCTCCACAGATGCCCACTAATGATCAGAGTACCAGGCTTAGAGAAACCCCCCTCCACCAACTAAGTAGGCTGTATCTCAGGATTCACTGAAGTCAATAAACCCTTCAGAATGGTTCTGCCAAAGGTGGCCTATTGCCTGGCATTGACATCTAGGGCATAGTGCTTGGTAAAAGTATACACTGTGCTCCAAGTTGCAGCCCTGCAGATCTCTGCAATTGGCTTTGAGCATATTCCTGCCAAAGAAGTGGTTACTGTTCTAGGGAATGCACTTTGCCCTCTAGCTTTAGCTCTGCCATGGTGTAGTAGTGGCAAAGGAGATTCACAATCCAAGAGGAAATAAACTTGATTGTGACAGGTAGTCCCTTTTGATTGGGGTCAAAAGAGAAAAAAGCTGCTTTGCCTTTCTGAAGTCCTTGGTCCTGTTAGGTAAAACCTAAGGACACTTTTCACATCAAGGGAGTGCAGAGTTCTCTCTCCCTCAGTCTGAAAACTGGCAAAGTAGGTAGGCAGAATCAGGGACTGATTCAAGTGGAACTCCAACATCAACTTAAGAAGGAACTTCGGGTGTGTAAAGAGGACTAGCTTGTCTTTATGAAAAATTGTATATAGAGGATCTGTGATCAAAGCATGGATTTCCGACACTCTGCACACAGAGATGATGGCCACTAGAAATGCTGCTTTTGAAGTCAGATACCTCATGTCACAAGTCACAGTAGGCTTGAAGGGCTTGCGAGTGAGCATATTAAGCACCAGATTGAGGTTTCAAGGAGCCACTGGCTTCCTAATGGGGGGCCTCATCTGCAAGATACCAATGAGGAACCTCATGACCAGCTGCAACTGCACCAGAGACAGTGTGCTTACAGGCTTGTGGTACATTAATATAGCAGACAACTGGATCTTGACTGTGGAATATTGCAGTCCTGCATCAGAAAGGTCGAGGTAGTATTCCAAAACCTTTTCAGGTGGACACGTATGGGGGGGGTTTGGAATATCAGATAGAAAAGCATTTCCATCTGGTTGTGTATGTTTTCCTGGTGGAAAGTTTATGAGCAGCTAAGAGTATTTCAGAGATCCTCTGAGACACCTTGTACCTGTTCAGTTCTATTTCTTCAGGAGGCAGGCCTGAAAGCGATGGAAGCACCGGTTAGGGTGGAGCAGCTGGCCCTAGGCTTGGGACAGCAAGTCCATTCGGAGCGGCAGGACCCTTGATTTGTTGACTATAAGTCACTTTAACAGAGGAAACCATATTGCTCATTGTCTGCTGCCTGGGAGGAAGACCCACACCCGAGTTGTGTACAGAACAGCTCCTAGGAGTACCTGGGAGGGCTATGAGACTTTGAAGGGTTCAGCAGAATTCCCATGGACGTTTAAAAACTGTAAGGCAGTGTTCACTGCCTGCTCATCTCTTGTCTGGATGAGCATGTCAGGAGCCAATTATCCAGGCACAGGAAGACCTGAGCCCTGGCTTCCTGAGGAGAGCTGCGAGTACGGCAAAGCACTTTGTAAAGATGTGTGGTGCCAAAGAAATCCCAAAGGGTAGGATTCTTTGCCAGTAATGTGGTTCCTTCTCACAAAACCACAGGTACTTGTGGTGATCAAGATACATTAATACATGCTGGTATACAGGAAAGCACAATGTTAGCACTCAGTCAGGAAGAATAATAAGCACCTGCAAAAATAGCAAATCAAAACTCACATTTTAATTGCATCCAGAAAAACAAAACAGAGTGCTTCTTCCTGACTGCTAACACTGTATTTTCCCATTGAAGTTTTTGTTTGTAGAACTGGCTGGACATTTTCTGTGCATGTGGTGATCTGTGTGTTCATGTGCTGGTATGCATCCTGTATATCCAGAGAGGCTAGCCAATCCTTGGTTTCAGGTACGGCAGCATGGATCCTAAAGAAACCAGCTTGAATTTTTCTTGATCCATGTACTTGTTTTGAGACACAGAATGAGTCACATGCACCTGATTTCATGGGTACTAGGAAACAGTGGGAGTAGAGCTCTTTGTTACATTCTGTCTCTGGCACTGTTTCCACTGCCCTGTTTCTTAGCAGGCCCGCATCTCCTGTGCTAACAGCTTTGACATGTGAGCTGACAAGGAGAATTGCCTTCTGGGCCGATTGTCTGGTGGGGTTCCAATAACTCCTGCCAGTACCCCTCTTAGATGATCCTTAAAACCCAGTTGTCTATTTAAAGGACTCCTACTAATGGTAGAAATGAGTGGCATGCCCCCTCACTAGAGAGAAGGGGTACACCTTAGGCAGCTGAAGCTTACCTGGGACCTAAACTTCAGATTGTGACGCTGAGTGCTTTTGGTGCCTGTGCCTTTGGTTTCACTTTATTCTGGGTCTGAGATAGCTGGGATCTATTTTGGGAGCCTCCTCTGCCCCTGAAACAAAGGGGCAGCTTATTATTATAAGAACCACATCCCACATTCTATGGGGTACACTGACTCAGCCTGGAGGTCTTAAGAGTCATTCTTGTTTCAATGGACTCCTTAAGAAACTGCTCCACCTCCTGTCCAAATACATAATTGCCATCAAACGGTACATCTATAATCTGTTGTCAGATGTCTGGGGTGATGCCAGTAGTCCTCAACCAGGAATGCCTTCTGATGCAGATACCTGCAGCTGCACAGTGGGCTGCTGCATCAAAGGGATCAATAGAGGCCTTCAGCTGGTGACTATGGGACTCAATACCTTGTTTAACAGTCCGCAGCATCTTTTGCTTACCTCTGTGTCTGGCAGAGCCTCTGCCAGTTACTTGAGCTTGCATTAGAGAGCGGGGCATACTCATACTTTGAGACATAGTGTTGGAAGCTAGAGACCCTCATGCCCAGGGTTGCTGTGGCACAGACCCACTTGCCCATGGTGTCTACTTTGTGTGACTCCTTGTTAGAGGGGTGTGCTGCGGCCTCCTTTGGCAATATGGCTTAGTCATTCTTACCCAAAATGACAATAGCCTCAGCTATTGGCTGAGTGAAATACGTAGGTTTAAACCTAAGGGCCATGTATTTTCTGTCTGTCTGTTTGTGGTCAGCTGCCACATTAGCAGGCCTCCACCAAATCACCTCTGAGAAAGTCTTTAGGGCTACCTGGATGAGAGCAATGATAGAGACTGGGATATTACAGTCAACTAGCCTGATCGATAGCTTCTATTCAAAATATGAAGTGCAGTGCATGGTTTGTGTAGAGCTTGGAAGAAGAGACTGTTGTCGTCGTTATCCCTGTCCCTGTCCCCATTAGTAATAATGACATCTTCCCCCCTGCAATTTATCTCACCTATCCTGAAAGTGGTATACTGTTGGTAATCTTAGGATTTACCTCCAACCAAAGCCTCGGGGGGGGGGGGATTTGGAAGGGTAGGTTGGGGGGGGCATGAAACCTCATTGGAGAGTCACTGTTGTTGTATCATGTCTGGATATCACTGTTTCATGTCCATTATGATGAAAACTAATAAAAATGTTTAATTTTAAAAAAAAGTAATAATGACATCTGGATCTGAATTGTCTCCTTTAATCTCTGAGGGTAGAAATGTACCCTAATGGCAATAGTGCAGGCCGCAACCTCAGAAACGCTGGTGACACCAGTCCTGTCACCATGCTGGGTCTCAAGAATGGCAATGATGGCAGCACCGAATGACCATATGGTACTGCAGGCAGTACCAAAGTCAGCACCGAGGAAGGCTATGAAGAATGTGACCATGCGGCCTTACATGGCATTAACAGCAGCGTCAAGGATCCTTCAGACCCTGCAGGAGTTGACAGTAGCACCAGGGCTGACACCGTCCCCAGAGTGGTCAGTGACGGGGCCACAGGTGGAGTCAGGATGTGAGGGGGCACCAACAATGATCTCGGCACTGAGGAAAAGTCACAGATAGGGCAGTTTAGACCAATGGCACATAAGATGGCATCAGTGCCAATGGCACTAAAGGGCCTGGAGATGGCTTCATCAATGGTGCCATAGTGCTTATATTCTAAAACCAGTGCTCCAAAGAGATGGCCGATGGACAAACTGCTCACTAGAAGCCTTGCTATGGGATGGGGAGAAATTCCAGGATGGAGACAATGAGCCTGTAGACCCTCGGAACCCTCGTGTCACCGGAGATGACTGTGGTGACCCCAGATCCACAGATATCAAATGTCTCTGGGCAGAATGACAAGAGGGTGACTTCATCAGTGACTTTTCTTCTCCTTATGTTTTTTTTTTGTGAGAAGAGGTTGAGGCTGAATGGTGGGTATGTCTCAAAGTCGAGCATGAGAAGGAGTGGACCATTTCTTTTTGTGACTGCAGGAGGGCTGTCCTCCCTGCTGAGTGCTAGACTGTCCACTGCCAAAGCACTTGCCCATAGAGGAGTGATGGCCAGATACAGACCCACTGCTGGACCAACTAGCCTGTTGAGGCTCTCTACCTTCCGTGGCGTCAACTGTTTTTGGGAGCTATGACTCAGAGAAAACTGTTAACTTTTCATTGTGTGTTAAGCTACACTGACAAAAAAAACAACCACTTGTTTTGTAGTGTATTTTAAATTAAAATTGAAGAGCTGAACATTGTTATCATTTAGACTGTGAAGTTATGGCCCTGATGCAGAGAGTGATAGAGACTCTGCACACTCAGTGGCAGGTAAAAAGGAAACTGAGGCGGTTGGTGGCTGGTGCTGTTGTATACCAGTGGGTGCATGTGATGATCTGTGAGAGCCTGCTCATGTCTCTAACTCCCATGAGAAATGTTCTGGCTCCCACGGGGTCCTATCAGCTCCAGATCAGACCCATTAGTGGGAATCTATGAAGAAGACTGATTCTTGAAGTGCCAACAAGTATGCTGTGCAGACATGAGCATATTTTAGGGAGTTCAAACAGCAGGAATCCAACATTGATGCTTTACAATAAGCATCATCTTCCTGCCAGTGAGTGATGCCAGGAGATAGAACTTTATACCAGCCTGCTACCCAGGGTTCCTTCTGATTCTCTTGGTGAAACAAAGTTTTTCTAGGCTTCTTGGAAGGCCTGTACAGTCTTCATATCCACGGACTCTGATGGTAGGCTGTTCCATAGGTTCACCGCCCCAAAAGAAGAGCCTCCCAATGTT
The DNA here is from genome assembly GCA_016271365.2 of Neoceratodus forsteri. Taxonomy (NCBI): domain Eukaryota; kingdom Metazoa; phylum Chordata; order Ceratodontiformes; family Ceratodontidae; genus Neoceratodus; species Neoceratodus forsteri. The sequence goes on from CM057450.1 coordinate 1,074,145,393, forward strand.
ACCCTTGAATTTACCAGCTCTGAGTTGCAAGATGTCCCTGCCTTCCATTGGAGGACAATATATTAAACATCTCTATCTGTTTAACCAAGTTGGATTTAGTACATTAAGATACCCTCCTTTTTCTTCATTTTACTGATATCTACATTTCTGATATGCTTCAGCATATTTTGACCAAAAATGAGAAAAAAATGTATCACGTGCCCCTCACTTCATATGCAGTGCACTAATGTCCACAGAAACAGTTTCAGGAACACAATGGATATATCAAATCCTGCTGTTTAACCAAGAGCAAAAGTGCTGACAGTGGCACAAACAAGGCTGGACCTACGCTAGGACCCACACCTAGTGTTTCGCGCAGCCTCCATGTACTTCCTTAAAGGTCCAAAGCATGGGGCAAGTGCCACATTTTCTTTTAGTCCCCCATGTTAGCACTTCTGTTTCATCAGTACAGCCTTTATTTGTGTGTGGTCAATTTTGTTTGTTTAAACATTTAGACTACTGTGTTACTCCCATGTTTTGCAGCTGTCCCACTGAAATGCACTGGGGGAACCAGGATATACCTTTTTAAGGCTGTCAGCGAGTAAGTGTTATACCTACTGTTTCTCCACGAGTGCAGGAGAACCTGTTGAGCAAGTGGTGCTACTCTCATGAATGTGCAGATGACCTAGGTGATGCACTGATGAAGTCCTCGGGTTGTTTAGCCTAGCCCCTCCCGTCCACTGTGATTACAACAATGACAATGAATGAGCTCAGAGAGGAAGTACTAGTAAATGTATTTGAAAATGTATTCAAAAATGCATGGCACAGACATAAGGCAGTCCTAGTGGGGGGTAGGAAGAAGAAAGCTGTTGGTTAATTAGGATCTGCAGCTTATCTGTTAGGTAGGAAAATGGGCAGACTAGGTGGGCCAAGCGGTTCTTATCTGCCGTCAAATTCTATGTTTCTATGTTTCTAAACTCTGTCTGCACAACTTTGTGAATGGAAAGCTAACTTTTAATTTTTTCTGAAAAAAGGAAATTACCTATATAGAACTAAGATTTTTTTGTGCTACTAAATTATTGCAATGTAAAAGGACAAAGAACAGCATAGCTGTGACACCATTTGATGCTTGTAGGAACTAGAAATATCACTCCCAACCTTTCTGTATAAAGGGAAAATAGCTGCGTTTCCAGTCAGTCTGAGCAGCCTAGTCATAGACTGGACAAAATAAGGGGGGAAGGGTGAGATCAGTTGCTGGAGCAAGAGGGGGGCCAGGGTGAAGCAGTCTGCAGATCAACACTTAACCAACATGACTTTTATACACACTATATCCCAAAGCATTTTACAAGGCACAGGAGTTCCATACTGGTGGCACAGGGAATGGAGAACAGACCAGAATTTCTGGTGCCCAACATGGCCCAACAGAGAAAAAAATTATCTGGCCTCATCTCCCAACTACCTGATGGTCCACTGAGTAGCCTAGCCCATCGAGGAACAGAAAAAATCTGTCCACTTCCCCCAACAACCTGACAGATCCAGTGCCCAACCTGACCCATCAGGGAATAAAAAACAAATCTGGCCTCTCCCCCCTCCAACTACCTGACCAGCCCAGTACCCAACCCAGCCCATCAGGGAATAAACAAAAAATATGTCCCTCTTTCCCAAACTACCTGATGGATGTGGTATGCAAGCCAGTCTGTCAGGGGAATAAAAGAGTCATCTTCCCACCAACACCCTGACAAAACCAACGCCCAATGTGATGCATCACTGAATAAAACCATATGATTCCCTCTCCCAACCTGATTGACAGATCCAGTGTCCAACCCGGCTCATCAGGCAATAAAAAACAAATCAGGACCTCTCCCCCCTCCAACTACCTGACTTGTGCAATACCCTTCCATGGTTATAACCCCAGTGTCAGTGACCCCGGCTCCACTGCCTGACTTTCCCTCCCTGGCGCTTTCCTTCTCTCAGACTTCAATCTCGGCTCTGCACTGTTCCCAACATGCACATAGTGATCACATGCCATGTATACTCCAACCCAGCCTGCTGCACAGCAGAATGGTCCAGTGCCCAAGCTGGCTCCTCAGGAAATAAAACAAACCTGTTCCCCTCCAGTAAACTACTTGATGGGTTCAGTGCTCAACAGCAGAGAGTGAAAAAAAAATCTGGCTGCCTCCCATAACTACCTAATGGGTTCAGTGCCCAACTCGATCTGTTAGAGGATAAAAAAAATATCTGTTTCTCCTCCTCCTCCTCTACCCAACTACCTTATGAGTCCACAGCCAAACCAAGAAACTCAGGGAAACAAAACCCCCCCCAACAGCCTGACGAATCCCAAGTTCAACCCAGCCTGTCAGGAAATAAAAGCAAATCTATCTCTCCTCCTCAAATCTGATAGGTCTGATCCCCAACCTGACCCATCAGGAATAAAAACTATCTGCCTCCCACCCCTAAACTACCTGACAGGTCTGCTTCCAACCAGGCCTGTCAGGAATAAAACCATCTGCCCCCCAAAAATAAAGAACTGTCTGACAAGTCTGCTTCCAACCTGGCCTGTCGGGGAAAAACTATCTTCCTCCCTCAAACTACCTGACAGGTCTGTTTCAAACCTGGCCCATCAGGGAATAAAAACTATCACCCCCCAAACTACCTGACAGGTCTGATCCCTAACCTGGCCCATCAGGGAATAAAAACAATCTGGCCCTCTCCCCCAACTATTTAAATAGGTCTGGTGCCCAACTTGGCCTGTGAATAAAAGAAATCTGGCTGACCCCAACTACCTGATGGGTCCTGTATCCCAGACCATCAAACAAAATGATGATATGTTGGGGGGGGGATAACTGAGTTTGGTGCTGGGGGGATAAAACTAATTGCCTGTTGTTGGGTGGACTTGAGGCAAGATGGTGGCGGAGCTGTGCCTGCCACTTGCAACTCTCTGAAGTGGAAGCTGAGGGCACCTCTTCTGTGGGATTAATGCACTATCCCTCTAAATAAATTTGGCTGAGCTTGATCTCCAGTTCACTTTCTGACTGGAGATCAAAAAAATCTTGTTTTATCTTAGTGGACAGCTTAGGGTTTGTTAGCGTGAGGCAGGACGGGAAGTGATTAAGCTTGAGGAGTAAGCTTTTTTGGTTTTTAGTTGTCTCTCCTGGATCCCTACCTTGCTGAGCTGATTTCTGTGGATTCCCGGCTATAGGAGCTTCCGAACGGGTGCAGGGTTTCAACTCCTGTATTCATGGATTTTTGTACTCCTGACTCAGGTCTTATGTACTCCTTTGGACCATCGTGGGCTTGTGGAGAGCTTTGAGACGTTCATCTATCACCATGACTAGCGCCAGTGCTTTTTGATGTGGAGGGGCTGGTGTTTTGGGATCTGTCCCGGGACCATGCATTTGCTCTCACCTCTGTGAACTTTGTGCAGCATGGCTCGTTGGTCTGTGATGGCGCCCTGCTTGCCACCATACGCGGGGGCAGCGGTGAACGTGCTGGGCCATTACTGCGGTGTGGACCTCCCCAGGAGTGCATGGGTGTGGAGGACATTCCTGTGCTTGTTTTCCTGGAGGAAGATTGGTCACCTGCTTTTGGTCAGCGTTTCAGCCATAGAGGCTTGATTGTTTAATGCCTGGATCTCTGGGTTGGCCAGTGCTTGGTGCCATCGGTGGCATAACGTTCAGTGCGGCCCTGCTGGTCTTTCCACCTCCCCCTCACTGGAATATCGTAAAGGGGGGAATGAATTGTTGTGGATTATTGTGGCTCTTCTGGTCTCCCACCCCCCCACTGGATTATCATGAAGGGGGGGATTGGACTGTATGGACCACCACGACTCAAGCCAGCTGGTACCCCATGGATTGCCTGGACTACAGCTGTCTGGTAACTCTCTATTTGTGGGGACCCCCCTTTTTTCAGCTCTTGTTTAATGACTGTCTATATCCAGCCAAGCATTAGCTAGGCATAATTTAAAGGGATCTGGGAAATACTGCTCTTTTAAATTTTAAGGCCTGCTCTGTGCTTACTCTTTCCTTTGGTGGTTGGGGGGAGTGGGGTTGGGTATTAGTTTTTTTGTTTTATTTAGTGTGGATGGTGTTTGAGTGGCTAGGATTACTGTTTGTATTAGTGGTGTGATTGACTGATATGAATGTGTGAGCTAGTTGTCAGGGGCCCTCTGTGGTTGGACTCTATGTGCCTGGGAGGGCTAGGGGGCCTGGGGAGGGCCCAGATAGTGTATGGAGTGTCCCAGCTACTTGTTCTGCAGCCTTTTACCAACCTCTCAATTTCTACCACTACAACACATCACTGTAGGGAGGTTGGGATAAAAAGGAGTTGCACTGGTCAGGTTTTGCATGGCACCCTGTGCACTATGGGGAGGGGCAGGATAGAGGTGGTCAGGTGCAGAAGGTACCCTGGATATCAACAGGGCCATGTGAGAGGTGAGAGGTATCTGGCTCCCATTTCCTGGGCTCCCATCAGACTGAGTGGGTAGGTAGCCAGAAGGACTACGCTGTCCACCAATCCCCTGAGAGCAGTGCTTTGCAAAGCCAGATCGATTAGGAACAAGACTGCCATTATTGCGAACTCGATTTCCTCAGTCAATCTGGCTTGCATTATCGAGACCTGGGTGGGGGACGATGCTGGCCCAGTTTTAGAGGCTGCCATCCCCTTGGGATACTCAGTGGTGTACTGCCCCAGAGTGGAACACAGAGGTGGGGGAGTTGCTATCTGTTTTAGATCTGAGCTTGACTTTTCCGTGCACTCAGTGGGAAGACCAGGCTCATTTGAATGTGCGGCCATGCGTGGAGATCCAGGCGCAGGTTGTAGAATTTTCCTGATTTACTGCCCCCCTGGGGTGGCAGGTGAATTTCTATAGGAGGTAGCCGATTTTGTCGCTGGCAAGACATTGGAATCCCCCCGGTATTTGGTCCTGGGAGACTTCAATGCCTGGGCCAACGATGAAGAATCTAGGCTAGGTTATAACCTCCTCCAAACTGTCATCTTTGGGCCTGTCGCAGGAAGTTTCTGCCGTAACGCACCAGGACGGCCACATGTTGGACCTGGTGTTCTCAGTAGGGCTTGAGGTTAGTAACCTCAGGACTGACCGGGTCATTTGGTCCGATCACTGCACGGTGGGGTTCTCGCTTGGGGTCCTCCCGAGAGCCCTCCCCCTGCTGACATGGTCAGCTATCGCCCTTTGAGGGATTTGACCCCAGAGGGATTTCTGGCGGTAGCTGATCTATCTAGTATGGACAGTGCATGTGTAAGGGGTCAGGGCATGGCAGTCGCCACCTATAATAGGGTTATGACGGCGGTGCTCGACTCACTCGCACCAGCCCATGTCCGACCCATATCTTCTCACTTGAGGTCCCCTTGGTTTGATGGGGAGCTCAAGGCAATGAAGATTGTGGGTCGGAGGCTGGAGCGCTGCTGACAGAGGTCCTACATGGAGGTGGATAGACTGGCCCTGCACTCACAGTATAGTGAGTATCAGGGGCAGTCACTTGTAAGAAGGCAGAGTTCCTGTCCAGAGAGATTGCTGCTGGGAAGAATCGACCAACTGTGCTTTTTCAGACTGTGGACAGGCTCCTAAACTGTGCCTATCTCTAGCTGAAAAAGACTTTTTCTGATGGTTTGTGCAAAGAGTTTGCTCAATTCTTCTCGGACAGGGTGTCCGCCATCCGGCCGGGTCGTTCCACCAGTGAGCCTTACAGCAGTCTATAGTGATCATCTGGATCACCCAGAGAGTGCTCTGCATGGGGTGGGGGGAGTTTAAATAAGTGGAGGTATTGGAGGTAACTGAGGTTGCTCTCAGGTTAAAGCACATATACTGTGAACTGGACCCAGTGCTGATGCATTTCTTAATGAGATGTGTCGACACTGCTGGCCTGGTGTTCGCCTTGATTGTCTGGAGTTCTCTGATGGAGGGGATCTTTCCCGATGCCTTGAAGGAGGCACTGGTTCATCCCTTCCTGAAAAAAACATCACTTGACCCTCATGTCAAGGTGAATTACTGTCTGATCTCCAACCTCCCATTTTTGGGAAAAGCTGTTGAGAAGGTTGTAGTGCAGCAACTTGAAGAGCACCTTGTGGCCTTCGATCTCTATGAGCCATTTCAGTCTGATTTCCGTGCAAGGCATAGTACAAAAACCACATTACTTCGGGTGCACAATGACCTCCTCAGGGCTAGAGATTGAGGGGAGGGGACAATTCTAATCCTTCTTGACCTCTCTTCAGACTTTGACACGGTAGACCATTGTGTGCCACTTGGCCACTTGAGAGAATTTTGTGGGCTCACCGGCTCTGTCGTCTGCTAGTTTGAGTCATACCTCATGAACATGAGGCAACGAGTAGTGATGGGGAATTTCTCCTCCTCCTCTAGCCTCCTGTCGTGCGGAGTACCTCAAGGGTCAACGTTGTCACCAATGCTGTTTGCCATGTATCAACTGCCCCTGGGTGAGCTCATTAGGAAATACGTCTTGGGTTTTCATTGCTATGCTGATGATACCCAGCTGCATTTTTCCTTTGCTCCTGGAGCTTCTAGTGCAGTGGATGTACTAAACAACTGCCTTGTGGAGATCAATGACTGAATGGCCTCCAGCTGGTTGCGAATGAACCCCGATAAGATGGAGATACTGGTGGTGGAGTCGAACAGAAGACAGAACAGGTTGCCCTCTGGTGCCGAAACCATTTTATTCCTGGGCTCTGTACCATTGAGGGCCTCCTCTGGGGTGCAAAACCTTGGCGTGACCTTTGACAGTGGATTGTCATTTGATTCCCAGGTGTTGTCCATTGTCCAGACCAGCTTTTACCATCTTAGGAATATCACGAGGGTTAAGCCCCTACTTCCACCTATGGACCTCCCCACTTTAGTACATGCCTTCGTGGCATCCAGACTTGATTACTGTAATGCGCTCTACCTTGGGGTCTCAGGGGGTAACCTCCACCAGCTGCAGGTAGTGCAGAACACGACCACTAGGTTGCTGACTGGGCAACCAAAATTCTGTCATATTACTCTGGTTCTGTGTGACCTGCACTGGCTGCCAGTGAGGAGGAGGAACCTCTTTAAGGTGGGCTTGCTCACATTTAAGGCCCTACATGGGCTGGGTCCTAGCTATCTGTTGGACCTACTTACATCTGCTGTCTCAGTCTGCTATCTCCGGTCTTCCTCTAGGGGCCTCCTGGTGATTCCCAGGACAAGGCTAAAAACCACCGGTGACAGAGCCTTTCGTGTCGCTGGCCCCATCCTGTGGAATTCGCTTCCTCCATCTATTCGGGAGGCCACTTCGGTTGAGGTCTATAAGGTCTGCCTCAAGGCCTTCCTGTTTAATCAGGCCTTCCTGGACCTGGTATATTGGTCCTCCCTGAGTGCCCAGTCTTATCTCTCTAGAGTTTCAGGTTTAATATAGATACTTAGTAAATTTATTTATTTACGCTGCCATTTTTATTGCTTTATCTACATTAATTTATTTGTATTGTTAGTATGTTTTTATTGTATGGTGCCCAGAGCCTCCGGGATTGGGTGCCTAAAAAATAAAATTTGCCTTGCTGTGCCACTGTGTACAGTGTAGGGAGCATTACTGAAAAGCAGTGCTGCTGCATCAAAGCCCTTCCTGTGGGCACTGTATACAAAAAAATCTGTAAAACTGACATTGGATGTAGTCCTCACATACTGTATCTACAATTATAAGTGAGATTGTTGAGACAGCAAGGCCTGCTACAAAAAAAACCCCAGACAACCAAAAAAAATAAGCAGATAGCATAAACAAGCAAGACCAGCTGTGCTGGCACCAGCCATATCTTGCTAAAATTTCTCCCTGTTTCAGGATTTTGTTTAGAATAGAATGAAGGCCACATAAGGTAAGGTCATTTTATTTTATGGCATCTCCTCCTCCTCCTCCTCCTCCTCCCACAAGTTTATAGCCTTTTACAGACTTGCTTAAAAAGATCATCCAAACAAACAAATAATAACTATGAAACGGTAAAATAATTACAGCGTCACTGCAGCCGAGCTCAAATAGATGGGACTTTAATGCTTTTTTAAAGGCCTCCCACAGACATAAACTGCCACAAATTCTAGCCCAAGGGGACAGCCACCCCAAAGGCTGTTTTAAGAATAGCAGAGACCTTTTAGAAAAAATCAGAAATGAGACACAACAAACCGGTAGTACAAGAAGCAGAACAAAAGGCTATGTGGGACAGCAACAACAATTTGAAAGACACGGATAAAAAAACATACAAGTAATAGGGATCAGTTTTTTTGCAATAAAATGCATAATTAACAAGCACCAAGACATACTAAACAGTACAGAATTAGGGAACAAAGCATTTCAAGAGAGACCGTGGGTAACTGCATGAAACACTGAGTATCAAGCAGCTGTTGGTAAAAACAAAACACTGGACACTCCTGGCACCCACTTCCGTATGACAAGGTGAGAAACCCATGGACTTCTACAGTTGTGGGCATTGTACACACTGCTCAAATGTGGCTAGGTTAAAATAGATCTCTAATACAGTTAGAAATGAAAAATTCCAGACTCCTCACTTTTTAACATGTGGCTCTGACCACATCATATATTGCATTAAATGCCCATGTGGGCTTATGCATATTGTCAAGACTATTCAGCCATTGAAACTGAAAATAATTGAGCACAGCAGAGCAGCACATCATTAGGATCCAAAATTATCCCAAGTCAGACACTTTACAAAAGTGAGACATCAAGTTTCTACATTAAGATTTGTTGCTTTTGACACAGTAAACAAACCCACCAGAGGTGAGAACTGCGACAAACAACTGTTACAACTTTCACTACTCTATAGAAATGGAGGGTTCTGTGCTACTTTATTTTATTTCAACGGGGATCGGGGCTGAGGGGGGCACTACACTATGGAAACGGAGGGTTCTGTGCTACTTTATTTTATTTCAACGGGGATCAGGGCTGAGGGGGGCACTACACTATGGAAACGGAGGGTTCTGTGCTACTTTATTTTATTTCAACAGGGATCAGGGCTGGGGGGGCACTACACTATGGAAACGGAGGGTTCTGTGCTACTTTATATTATTTCAACAGGGATCAGGGCTGAGGGGGGCACTACACTATGGAAACGGAGGGTTCTGTGCTACTTTATTTTATTTCAATGGGGATCGGGGCTGAGGGGGGCCCTACACTATGGAAACGGAGGGTTCTGTGCTACTTTATTTTATTTCAGTGGGGATCAGGGACGAGAGGGGCACTACACTATGGAAACGGAGGGTTCTGTGCTAATTTATTTTATTTCAACAGGGATCGGGGCTGAGGGGGGAGCATTACACTATGGAAACGAAGGGTTCTGTGCTACTTTATTTTATTTCTACGGGGATCGGGGCTGAGGGGGAGCACTACACTATGGAAATGGAGGGTTCTGTGCTACTTTATTTTATTTTAATGGGGATCGGGGCCGAGGGGGGAGCACTACACTATGGAAACAGAGGGTTCTGTGCTACTTTATGTCAATGGGGATCTTGGATGGGGAAGGGGACCCTACACTATGAAAAATAAGGGTTCTATGCTACTGTATTTCATTTCCATGGGACTGGGGAAGGGGCTGGCCCAGTGCATTGTGCCAGGCACAGCCATACAAATAAGCCCATAATGGACATGCATGAGGCCCCTTTGTGCCATGCATGCCCAATGAGCTCATCTGCACGCTTGAGCTGAATATCGCCCATGGGGAAATCGGCACATCCAGGTATGTGCTATGCATTCCCCTATGGGTGGTCTTCAGTCCTGCACCCTGTATGCACCGTGACAAATGTGGTGGACGCTCACTATGTGCCATATATCCAGGGTCCAAGATTCAAACAGAATGTGGGATCTGTTCTGATTGCGCATTCTGTTTGACTATCGCAACAATGCCAGCCAGAGTTTCTTTTTTGCATGACGCATTGTTCTATGCGCGCATCCGGCCAGCTTTGAATATATACCCCTAAGAGTGTATCTCATGACCTGAATTCATGAGTGATTGACCTCGTTTTGCTTTTTCCCTTCCAATATGTTTACACTTTGGACATTTTTGATCTAATCAATAATGCTGATAACTTTATTCTTACAAATATTAATGATTACTATGAGACAGGAACACTCCAATAAGGGGCTATAAGAAATGGTAATTTGAAATTATTGTTTATATTCTGAATAGCCTCTGCTGGGTTCTCATGCTGCAAATTTGAGCAGTAGGCTGTTTCCAACAGCTTAAAAGAAATGTCTAAGATTTCGGTAATGGCATTTTAAATACAGTAGCTCATTACCTTCTTCTGGGGATAGCCATTTGGGCACAGAAGAAAAAATTACTCACCTTAGTAATGTTGTTTCTTCTAATGGAGTCTTTCTGTATTCTGACTATTGCAGTTAGGTCCTGCCTTTCAACTGCCCCGGAGAACAGAGAGCTAACTTTCCATGGCTAGCATGGAACATTCGGTGCGAGCTCGGTTGAAGCCCCTGTCTGCTGTTGTTTAAACTCCAACCGCCAGATCTTTACGAGCAATACTCACTAGAAGTTCTGTGTGGAAACTGTAAAGCTCACACTAGCCAACTGGCAGCTAAATTTATTAAAGAGGGTTTTTTGGTTTCAAAGCAAAGTCTCAAGTCAGGAAACCCAAAAAACAAAACACAACACACACCCAAAGGAGGAGGAGGGTGAGAAAAGGGGCACCCCTAGGGTGCCAACACTGCTCCTGCCCACCCACATCCAAAAAAACAGGTTCTGAGAGGGGAGGCAGGGGGGGAGGTCAGAATACAGCAAGACTCCATTAGAAGAAACAACATTACTAAGGTGAGTAATTTTTTTCTTCAAACAAAATGAAGTCTTGCTGTATTTTGACTACTGCAGACTACCAAGCAGTACCTCCATGGAGGAGGGACAGAACCTACTTTGGGAATAGGCTCTGAAATACTGCTGTGCCAAACCGAGCATCACTCCTAGCCTGGATATCCAGAGAGTAATGCTTGGTGAATGTATGGACTGTTTTCCAGGTGGCTGCTTGACAAATTTCTAAGATAGGAATATCCCTGGCAGCAGCCAGGGAAGCAGCTGTACCTCTAGTAGAGTGAGCCCTCAGGCCTGAGGGTGGGGTTCTACCCAGTTTTTCATAGCAGAATTGTATACAAGAGACAATCCACCTGGTAACAGATCTCTTAGTAGCAGGTTTGCCCTTACCGACCTCTCCATATGTGAGGAACAACTGGAGAGACTCAAACCTGTGATCCTTGGTGCGCTCTATGTAGTAGCTGAGGGCCCTTTTAACATCCAAGCTGTGCAGTCTCCTCTCTCCAGAGGAGGAATGGTCAGTGAAGAAAACAGGGAGAGACAGAGACTGATTAAGGTAGAAATCTGAAACCACCTTAGGCAAAAACTTCCTGTTAGTTCTTAGGACCACTTTATCTCTATGGAAAGAGATGAAATCAGGCTCCACTGACAGGGCTTGCAATTCACTGATACGCCTGGCAGAGGTAATGGCTACCAAAAACACAGTTTTCCAAGTCAAGTACTTAAGCTCTGCAGAGAACAAAGGCTCATAGGGTGGTTGCATAAGCTGAGCAATGCAAACATTAAGGTCCCAAGCAGGAGCAGGGTCCCTAAAGGGGGGGATTGGTGTGCAGCAATCCCTTGAAGAACTTACAAAACACAGGATGGGCTGACAGAGGAGAGGGCTTGCCTACTGACAAGAAGGCAGAAACAGCTGCCAGATGCACTTTAAGTGTAGCTGGCCTCAGTCCTAAGCCATTAAGATGGACCATATAGTCCAGAACTGTAGGCAACCCAGCAGATTCTGGAGAAATATGCTTATTAGAGCACCAAATAGTGAACCTTTTCCATTTGGAGTTGTAAGTCTTTCTGGTGGAAGGCTTTCGAGAAGCCTTAAGGATATCCAGAACCCCTTGAGAAAGGTGCAGATCAGCAAACTCTAACTCTTCAAGAGCCATGCCTTGAGAATGAGAGATTTGAGGTTTGGATACCAAATCCTCCCCTGAGAGGATGTCAACAGGTTGTAGTTCCTGGGAAGAGACAGGGGAAGGTGGACTGCTAAGGACAGTAACAGTGGGTACCAGGGCTGTCTGGCCCAGTCTGGAGCAATCAGAATCACTTTGCATGGTTGAGACCTGATCTTGACCAACACTTTAAACAAGAGAGGGAAGGGGAGGAAAAGCATACAGAAATTTCCCTTCCCAATTCAGAATCAGAGCATCCAGGGGGACTGAGCCCAAGACTGGAGGTCTGTAACAAAAGATAGGAAGTTGGTGATTGTCTGAGGCTGCAAAAAGATCTATCTGTGGAGTGCCCCATCTCGAGAAAATCACCTTCAAAACTAGGGGATCTAGGGTCCATTCATGATGGCCCTGGGATATCCTGCTGACAGCATCTGCTAGGACATTGTCCTTCCATGGGAGGTGAACTGCTATCAGGCAGGGAATAGGCCAGGGACCACAACTTCATTGCCTCTGTGCACAAGGCCATAGACTGAGTGTCTCCTTGCTTGTTGATGTACCACATGGTGGTGGTGTTGTCTGTTCTGATCTGATCTGGACCAGCTTGTTCTGTACAAATTTGGAAAAGGCTTGCAGTGCCAGAAACACTGCTCTGAGTTCCAAGAGATTGATGTGAAGCAGAGATTCTTGAGGTGACCACAGTCCCTGGGTGGTAAGATCCCCCAAGTGGGCTCCCAGCCCAGCAGGGAAGCATCTGTGGTGAGTATGACTGAATGAGACTGAGTGACAAAAGGAACTCCTTGTCTCAAATGTTCCTGATCCTGCCACCATTACAAAGCCTGGATCAGGGTTCGGGTCACTGGGACTAGTTGGTAAGGGAATCCTTTCTTTGGGACCAGAAGGCTCTTAAATGGAACTGAATGTCCCTCATCTGGAATCTTGCTCCCTGGATCACTGCTGTGGAAGCTGCCATGTGGCTCAGAAGCTGAAGGAAATGCCTTGCTGGTCGAGACACCTGTAGGGTGAATGAGGAGGCCAGATCCATAAGGGTCCTTGCCCTGTCCAGGGGAAGGAAGGCTCTTGCCCTTACTGTATCCAGTTCCGCCCCTATGAAGGCGAGGAGCTGGTCTGGCTCGAGAACTGACTTGGGAAGGTTGAGGAGGAATCCTAAGGAAGTGAGCACTTGCTGAGCTACTTGCAGATGTGACTTGACTTGGTCTGGAGACTGATCCACTATGAGCCAGTCGTCCAGATATGGAAAGATGGAAATCTTTTTTCTCCTTAGGAAAGCAACCAATACTGCCAGACACTTTGTGAACACCCTTGGGGCTGACGTTAGGCCAAAGGGCATTGCTCTGAATTGATAGTGGCCTGAGGGCAACTCGAACCTTAGGTACTTTCTGTGGGAGCACCTGATGGGAATGTGAAAGTAGGCATCCTTGAGATCCAGGGAGGCTAGCCAGTCCCCTGGCCTTAGAGAGGGCAGAATTATTCCCAGTGTCACCATTTTGAACTTTGGTTTAAAAAGGTGCTTGTTCAGATATCTTAGATCCAGGATGGGCCACCATTCTCCAGTTTTTTTGGGGTTAGGAAGTACCTGGAGTACAATCCTTTGCCCTTGTGTAGGATAGGAACCCTTTCTATGGCTCTGAGAGCCAGGAGGGAAGAAACCTCTGCCTCAGGGCAAGGGTCTCTGATGGATTTGCAGGTGGAAAGGATCTGGTTCTCATCATGGGAAATTTTTTGAAGCTGAGAACCAGTCCCTGGCTTACTACTTCCAGGCATGGGTGTAGGCAGGCATACTCCAAGCACTCCATGGTGTGCAATTTTTTTTTTTTTTTTGGGGGGGGTAGCAAATAGGCTCTGAACTGCTTCCTTTTTCCATGAAAACTAACAAAGAAAATACTGAACCTTTCTGTAATTTTATTCATAGGAGTCGAAACTAGAAGGACTGGTCACTAATACTCTCTTTGCATCCCAAGGACAATACAACTTTACAGGCTCTGGGCTGGTATGTGGGTATCTTAGGAAACAATGCATAGCATTTGTATTTACCCACGCAGGGCAACAACCATTGTCATGAGATACAAAAGTTGTATTTATTGTGCCAAATGAGGCAACGAACACGGTCCTGGTGTACATTTGTATATTGTCTGGCTACACCCCCGGGGGGTGGGAGCAGTGAGTCCACTTGGTGTGCACATCTGAAATCCCTGGCTACACCCCTGCTTCCAGGACCCACTTGTCTGATGTCAGAGACTTCCAGTCCTGGACAAAGTAAGTCAGCCTGCCCCCTACAGGTAGTGGAGAATCGGCCCGGGCAGACCCATCAGGGTGTCTGCTTGCGGGGCTTTAGGCAGAGGGGTGAAGCAGGCCTGCTCATTCCCCTGCCTGCCTCTCCTCTGAAGAACCCCTCTGAGCATAAGCAGAAGAGGAGGCCTGGGCTTGGTAAAAGGCCTTTGAAAGGGCCTGCACCTGCCCCTGGAGTGCTGTCTTTGAGGAGTGGCTTACCTTTCTTTGGCCTGAGCACTCCTGTAGGTGGTCCTGTACTCATCCATCTTTTTCATGTAGTTCTCTGTCTGCTCCCCAAACAGAGAATTATCAATGACAGGGAAATCCATGGCCTTAGCCTGGGTATCCTGTGATAGGCTAGTACATCTGAGTCAAGCCATCCTCTGAAGAGCCACAGATGTAGCCATGACTCTAGATGAAACATCATTGGAGTCCACAACAGCATGAAATTGCACCTTGGATGCCTCAATCCCATCCGCAGCCACCTGCTCCAGCTCCTTGGCAAGCTGGTCAGGGGCCTGTTTAGCCAGAGCCAGCACAGTGTCCCACCTGGACTTCTGGTATCTAGCTGTGTAGGCCATATAGTTAGCCTGCCTGAGTCCCAAAGATGCTGCCATGTACTGCTTCTTTGCCATGGCATCAATCCTCCTGGAGTCCTTATCTGGGGGGTGTAATGCCAAGGGAATATTTGCCTTATCACAGGCAGCAGCCTGCACTACCCCAACATGGCTGCATTGCTGAGAAAGGAACTCCGTGTCCGAGCCTGAAAGGGTATACCTCTTGTCCATTCGCCTGTCCACAGGAGGTAATGGAGTTAGGAGTCTTTAGAATTTTAAATGTCTGTTTCCCAAAAGATTTATGGAGGGGAACAGACAGCCTCCTGGACTCTGGGATGTCCATCATTTCAACAAAATCAGGCTCCTCCTGATCCTCTACTGCTTCTTCCATTGGAAGCTGGAGGGTTTCAGCCACTTTCTTGTAAAACATAAAGTGGGAAGGGGACTCAGAAACCCTAGGAGGAGAAACACCAGAAGGTCTGTCTGGGGAGATGTCCGGGTCAATAGGCACATCCAGACTTTCATAATCACCATCATCATCATCCTCACACTCTCCCTCCTCCTCCTCCGGTTCATAAAATTCTTCTAAAGTATAATCCGGAACCGGGGGAACCGACCGAACCGAGCCCCTGCCAGATGGTGCCAGTTTGGCCGGAACCGAGGTTAGCGATTGCACTATCCTTATCGCTTTGGCTATTTCATCAGTGGTCAGAGAAAGAACTTGTGGATCCAAACCGGATGATTTTTCTCTTCTCTTTCTTTTAACTGGAACCGACTCCTCAGAATCGGCTCTCCTTTTGCCCAAAGAAGTTTCGCCCTGGTCAGAGGGCACTCCTTCTGGTTCAGTCGGAACCGAACTGGGCTGGCCATCTGGGTCAGCGGACTTCTCGGCCTCCCTTTCCTCGGTCTGCCTACTCTTTATCCAGGGTAGCTTTGGGAAACTCTACAAATTTGGCAGTCTGAATCAAGGTGGTCAAACCCAGACAATAAACACAGGTGGTGTGGGGATCAGCCTTAGCCAAGGCTTCCCCACACACACACTGCAGTGTTGAAACCCAGTGGTCCCGGTTTTTTTCTTGGGTTTCTCAGACATGGCCAGTCCTATCCAAAATTTACCCTTTTTTCGGCAATCCGCCAGGCAAGACTCCCCTATCGGTTCCTGACCGTGTTACGGGTCTTGGAAAAACCCGTAATTAAATCCAGTTTTTTTAGAACCGATACAGACCAGTTACCACACTCTAAACAAATTCAAAACTTTTTAAGACCAAACTGATTGGTTCAAACTGAACCGATCCGAAATTTACGAGTTCCACACAGAAACTAAATGTAAACCTATCTAGTACTCATGGTACCACAGACAGAGACTTAAACCGACAGATTCGGTAGCAGAAATTCGGTAGAAACTGATCGAAAAACGACACTTTAACCGACTTTTTTGAACCGAGCAAAGGAGAAATCTCCGGAGTGACTGTTCAGTGAGGCGGAGTAAAGAATCTGATGGTTGGAGTTTAAACAACAGCAGACAGGGGCTTCAATGGAGCTTGCGCTGAACGTTCCATGCTGGCCATGGAAAGTTAACTCTTTGTTCTCCAGGGCAGTTGAAAGGCAGGATCTAACTGCAATAGTCACAATACAGCAAGACTTCATGTTGCTTGAAAGGAATGTTTTCCTTAAGTCAACTATGGGAGGTAATCAAAAATTGTGCTGAACAGATTTATTTATTTCATCACAGAAGAAGCATAACCAAACCACACAAAAACATGTATCCTGGATTTTAGGGGGGTAGACTTTGGGAAAATGGGGAGATGCTTGAAAAAGGCATTAAGGGAAATGGGGCAGGAATCAGGGGTTGAGGAACAGTGGGCAGTATTTAAAACAGGGATTACAAGAGCAACAGAATTATGCATTAAGCAGGTTAGCATGGGGAAAAGGAAGAGGAGGCCATTATGGTTTTCCAAGGAGATAGCTGAGAAAGTGAAAGCCAAAAAGATTGCATTCAGGCAATACAAAAAGACACAGGCAGAAAGGGATAGGGAGAAGTACCAGGAGAAGCAAAGGGAGGCAGGGAGGTCAGTAAGAGAAGCCAAAGCTCAGACAGAAGAGCACATTGCAAAATCAGTGGGTAAAGGGAACAAAACCTTTTACAGGTACATGTGCTCAGTAGGTAGCACACTCGCCTCTGAGGCCGGGAGATCAGAGGGCTGTGGGTTCAGTTCCCATATCTGGCACCTGGGTTAATATCCCAATACTGACACTGTGGTTCAGTCCCCACATCTGGCACTTGGGTTAATATCCCATTACTGACACTGTAGTGCAGCATGAGAGGGGTGCTGCACTTCTGAGGTGCCGTCTTTCGGATGAGACGTTAAACCAAGGTCCCATCTGCCTGAACTGGTCGTAGTTCAGGTGGATGTTAAAGATCCCATGGCACTTATCGAAAAAAGTAGGGAAATTTCCCCGGTGTCCTGGCCAAATTTCCCTCATTCACTAAAAATACCACCAACAGCTTAGTCTGGTTCAAGGTCAGTTGGCATTCATCTGTATCCCCCTCTCCCGGGTTGTGCCTGAAAATAGGCAGGATTTGTCTAGTGCACTTACTCAGTCAACAAAAACTAAATAAAATAAAAAAGTGAAAAAAGAAAGGCAAAGGGAGGGTTAGTGAGACTGAAGGGAGAGGATGGGGGCCACATGGAGGATGACAACAGTAAAGCTGACATATTGAACAGGTATTTCTGCTCAGTCTTTACTAAGGAAGAGGAGAGTAATGGGCCTGAAGGGAGTACAAGGGGTGGGAATGATGCAGAAGTGGACACAAGTCCCTTTACACACGAAAGGGTCCTGAAGGAATAAGAGTTGATAAAGCAATGGGGCCAGATGGGGTGCACCCCAGGGTCCTTAAAGAACTAAGAGAGGTGGTGGCTGAACCTCTGGCAATCCTGTTTAGCCAATCACTGGAAACAGGGGAGGTACCCAAAGACTGGAGGACAGCAGATGTAGTCTCCTTGTACAAAAGTGGGAACAAAGAGGATGCGGGGAACTACAGACCAGTCAGCTTCACCTCAGTAGTGGGGAAGATCATGGAAGCACTACTGAAGGAGAGATTGGTGGAACATCTGGTTGTCAACGAACTACAAGACCCAAGGCAGCATGATTTCACCAGAGGGAGGTCATGTCAGACTAACCTCATCGAATTTTTCGACTGGGTGACAAGGGAGGTGGATCATGGGAGGGGAGTGGACATGGCCTATCTGGGCTTCAGCAAGGCCTTTGACACTGTGCCACATAGAAGACTATTACACAAACTGGGGAATATGGGTGTGGGCAGGACAGTAGTGCAGGAGGTAGGCAACCGGCTGGGCGGTAGGACACAGAGGGTGGTAGTAAATGGCTGTCACTCCACAGAGGGAAGAGTGACCAGTGGAGTACCACAGGGATCAGTGTTGGGGCTGGTCCTATTCAACATCTTCATCAGTGACATTGCGCAGGATCTAGAAGGCAGAATTTCACTGTTCGCTGATGACACAAAGCTCTGTAACAGAGCAGACACACCAGAGGGTGTAGACAGAATGAGAAGCGACCTGCAGAAACTTGAAGAATGGTCAAGGGTTTGGCAGTTGAAATTCAATGCAAAGAAGTGCAAGATAATGCATATGGGGCACAAAAACCCTGGCACAATATATCAGTTGGGGGTGAGGATATAGCATGCACCAAGCAGGAAAGGGATCTGGGGTTATCATCTCTGATGACCTCAAGGCAGGGAAACAGTGTGACAAGACAGCAGGTAAAGCAAATAGGATTCGCAGATGTATAGGCAGGGCATCACCAGCAGGAAAAGGGAGGTCATAATCCACTATACAAGACACTAGTGAGGCCCCACCTGGAGTACAGTGTACAGTTCTGGACACCATACCTACGTAAGGACACAGACAGGGTAGAGAAGGTTCAGAGGAGGGCAACAAAGATGGTGCATGGATTGCATCACAAGTCCTATGAGGACAGGTTGAAGGAACTGAATATGTACTCCCTGGAGGAGAGAGGGGAGAGAGGGGATATGATAGAGACATACAAGTATCTTACAGGGAGGAACAGGGTGCAGGAATACACTATTTTTAAGTGGAAAAGATGTTCCAGGACTAGAGGGCATGGGATGAATTTGGAGGGAGGACAATTCAGAAGAAACGTGAGGAAGAATTTCTTCACAGATCGGGTGGTGGACAAGTGGAACACCCTGCCTGAGGAAGTGGTGGGGGCTGAAACAATCATGGGATTTAAGAATGTATGGGATAGACATAAGGGAATTCTGGAGGTCAGGGATAAGGGGCATCAGACTTCTAGGAAAACATAAAGTGAACTTACAAGCTCAAATGGGTAGACTGGGTGGGCTGTAGGCCCTTATCTGCCAACACTGTCTATGCATCTATGTTTTTGTTGATGGCTAGGCAACCCCTTCAGTTCCTAACCTGCTGACCCCACCCCCCATGCTCAGGCAGTTTGTGATGTCTAACCAGACAGAACACAGGAGTGTGCCACATAGAAATCAATGGAGGAAATTTCTGAAACAGTTTTATGTATGTTAAAGCAACCTTTGTTATAAATAAAAGTCATTGCTCAACTAATAGGGCTCCTGTTAGCTGGGCAGTGACTTTCATTTATATCAAAGGTTACTTTAGTATATACAGCATCAAACAGTTCAGAAAATGTCCCCCTTTGACTTCTATGTGGCACACCCCGTCCTATGCCTGGTTAGCTATCACAAAACCTCTGAGTGAGGGGGGTAGGGTCAGCTGACCAGTTAGTGGAAGAGTTCAACTGGCTATCTGCTCAGCACAATTTTCAATCTCTTCCCTTCTGTAGTGGACTTAATGAAAAAATTCCTTTCTGGGCTAAAATGAGTGTTGCTAGCATAAGGTAATGGACTAATGTATTTTAAAAGCCATTACCAAAATCTTAGACATTCTCTTTAAGAGAGATTCTTGATATGGGTCCTGGCTGCTGCCTGCATCACATGCTTGCTGTGATGATGCAGTAATGCCAGTGGTGACACACCCTGTCTGACATCACTGCTTGCCTGAAGCAGACGCACAAACACCTCCTATATATGAGGAAGGCAAAGGAGGCTAGTTCCCCCTTATCAAGATGGCGGAAGGACTGCATGGCGGATGCCAAAAGTGATCATCTATATAAGTGGAACTTTTCAGCAGTAACTCATTTTTGCAAAATGGAAAATAGTAGAAACTATTTATAGAAAGTAGTTTAGCAGCAGTGGATACTGCTTTTCATTTGAAGTTGATAACTGAGACAAAATATTACCTTTTTTCCCCTTAGGTTAAGGCACATGGCGGCAAAATGCTTAGAGGTGTGAGGCAATACTTCAAAAGGGATTTTTAGTGCAGAGGAACATAATTAAAGCAAATCTAATGTTTATTTCCAGATAAATATAAGAGTGAGACCCAGATTTGATTTGTAATGAATATTGAAATTAGAACGGATTAGGAACAAGTATGTTAACAGACATCATTATAATTTTTGGTATCTACTGCAACTACCAATACTAGAAGCAGTATGTTTTTCTGTGATTTATTTAGCCAAGTTAAAAAAGACAGAAAGCCAGGGGAATTAATCGATGCAAGAAACACAAAACCTTGAACTAGCAGGGAATTCTATTTTATATTAACAAAGTACCAGGACAATATGTAATTAAATATATATAAAAAGAAAATTAAAATATGCGGTTTGATTTTTAGAAACAAAATCAGAAATTGAGCAGCACTGATGTACAGTTCTTACTTATCTGAAGATATGTGAGGTATTTATGGAGTATTGGTCCACTTCATGATATCAAATTTTTGAAACACTGTAATCACAGTTTTGAAGAACAGTAAAATCTGCATGCATTCTCTGTTCTATATTAATTCTGTAGTCATTTACCCTGAAGAAGAGAAGAAGAGACCATCCAGAGTCTCGAAACTTTGGGTTGTAAGAAACATTAAAATAAAGGTGGAAGAAAATAAAAACTGAAAGAGGAACCTTCTGGTCCAGATTTCAATGTTTCCTATTATAAAGAACTGTCCGAAGGGAAGCAGCAGGCTTGGCTGGCCCACCAGCCACCTGAATTCTCAAATTAGGATGATCTCAGTTAGCAGCAGACAGGGAAGCCCCCAATTTTATTACAGTTCTTAATGGGTTGTCCACTTGTCCTTACACCACCTATCCAACCCTCACCAGTGTCTACTCCCAACCCAGACCCACTCATGAGGACCTCGGAAGTTAAGCACCATAGGCACACTACCCTCCCAGGTTCCTATCTTACCAAGTAAGGCCCACTATGTCAGGCCTTATTACTTATATATTTTATACTGTATCTGTGCAGAAAGACAATAAAGTAATTAAGCCATCCCACAGAGATGATTAGCATACCAGGCAGCTAGCGTCAGAGCCTACTATATCAACAGACCACAGATTCATGCACAGGACCATCAGCTGAGCTGGGAATCATAACTATAGTGGCAGCACATCTTGAGGTCTCAACATGCCAGGCAAGCCATCACCTGCAGCCTTCGCAGATTATTTCTGAGCACGTAATTCTGCTTAAAGCCTAGTGATTCTCAGCTCCTTAATGGTGATTTTAATATCTGACTTGTGATGCACTGAATTAGGAGGGGTACTTGAGATTCTGGGGGATTTGGAGCAATTCCCTACTGAGGAAGAAAAGTAGAGGAAGCCTTCTGAAACATTTTTTTGACTTGGCTGATAACATGCTGCTATGGCCATGGCCTATGTTAGGAGGGCTATCAGGAAGCCTACCTTTGCAATACAGCTGGCCATCACTAGAGGGCATCACTGGGGACACCAGTAAGAAGAAACTAACAGGAAGTGGGAAGCGGTTAAAATAGACAAGTCTTGGATTAAAAAAAAACAAATAAAATTAAAAGATAGAAACCAAAAAAGCTTAATATACTGTATGTAATAAATTCAGAGACTGGATGACTAATTCACCTGTAGATGTTGGTCTTGCTTCTTCATAGTTTCTTCCAGGTTACCCAATGTGTTTTCTAACTTTTGTAAGTCTTCCTGAACTGAAGCTGCCAGTGCTCCCTCTGCCTGTAGTTGCTTCCCCCGAACTACTTGCTGCTGCATATCATGCTTTCTTGCCTGGAGTCTCTTTAGCTTTTGCTGTAAAAAAATGCACAAATAGTGCAATGTGATGCCACTTTGCTGCACCTCTCAGTGGGGCAGGAACACATTATTCACAACACAGGTGATAGTCACAACACAGGTGAGGGCTGTCCTACTGGTCTGTCAAGTCTCACTTATTGCATTAGCAATTGGACATAGCAAACACACACACACACACACACACACACACACACACACAGGCAAAATATACAATAAAAATGAAGAATACTCTACCAGTGTAACACCCCCCTCCCCAAATAGCAATAGCAAAATAAACATTTGTTAAAATGCAAAAACTCAGGTAAAGTCCTATGCTGTGATCCCAGACAATGCATACATGTCGTTTGAACAGTATGGGTGAAATGAGTGTTAGCATACTCACTTTGGTTTACAAGCAGGGCCATATGCCAATGGATCAGTTGCTAGATAGCCTATTTTGTTGATTTGGGGACTGCTGACCCAAATCTACAAAACTGGCAAATCAAGCTACTGGCACACTGGAAAGCAGTTTTGACTAGCATGCAGGTTATGGGCTACTACTACCTCCTTGCAATAGGGGATCCAGTTCTTAGCCACTCCCCACCCGGTGAGGTTATCAGCCCACAGCTCAACCTTGGTGTCTAGTGGGAGATGCAAAAGGCTTATGGGATGCCCTTTGTGCTCCTTAATTTCAAAGGATGTGCAACCCTATTTCAGGATGGCAGGCCATTCATATTACAGCATGCAAGTAACAGTATACACATGCAAATGATGGTCCACGCCCTGCAGGCATGCACTGGGTAAACACTTGCATAGCCAGGCCAATGCACAGCATTCTTTAATGCCAGTGAAAGTGAAACCCTTGGTGTCTTTCTGGTGAAAGTGGAAAAAATGGGATTTGAATAGAGAAGTAGGGAGTGTCACAAATGCACTCAGCAGGTCAGGCCCTCTGCTCCCACAGTGCCAACCTCCGAGCGCAGTAATGTGAACAGGTAACAAATAAGGTAACCCTCCTGTCTGCTTTTGGGTCTCAATCACCTTTAGTCTCAAGTTCGGGAGGGGGGGTTCAAACTGTGAACCTTATGCTAGTGTACCCAATGTTCAGGCTCAGATATGTACCCTCTTAGGGGGACTGCGGTACAATCTTTCACCAGAGGCACCAAGCCAGGCTTCCAAAATGAACCCTTAAAACTCTATAAAAGACCTTAGGTATATTCTTACCTTTTCCCAGTTTAGTAACACCATCAAGCTTTTGAACAGTTTTTGTCAGTCTTAACCCTCTATATGTCACATGCAAAAAAGAACTGGCAGACCCAGGCAGTCTTTCAAAATAAAGATTTTACTAAAAGATGATAAAAATATGAAAAATGTAAACCAGAACAATATATCAAAGACCATACAATTACTTAAAAGAAAACAAAGAAAAGTACAAAACAAAAACTCCTACCACAATACATTTAGACTTTTTCTATTTAATGTATTATCTCTTTAAGTGCCTTATATCAGAGAGCTGTGTGTCTTTCTAAAGTCCCAGGATGGAATATCCCTAAACAGTTCAGACACAGTATAGTTTAAACTGTGTCTCTCCACACTCCTTTTGTGAGTCATCTAGCTCCTCCTTTTAGAATATAAAAAAATACAAACAGGATGTCCTATCAGGAGATATATTAAATAAGGTGACAGCAGCAAAAACTAATTTCCCAAATATGACTCCATAATTAAACATTTTCTCTTTGATCTGGTGTAGTTCCTATTCCCTGATGCATATTAAAGGGTTTTACAACTTTAGCACCAGGTTGATATAAAATATCCTTCCTACAGGAATCATAAAACTTTACGAGCCCTATATCCTGGCTGCTGGGTCAGCTCTAATTAAGACAGAAAAACAGGAGACCCTTAATTAAATCTCTCTGGTCTTTTAATTACTTCCTTGTTTCAGGTTAATATATCCTGTAGCTTTTCTGAAACCTGGGGGGGGGGTGAGCACACATAAGCACAGGCTGTCTTATGTGAGACAATCACCTACTATATTTTTATATTACAAATCACATACAACAGTCATAACCAGCTGGCCAAGCGTCACAGGGAGCACACCTGTGCAGGCTGGGGACTGAGCGCACCATGAAGGTGAGGCACTTGGTCGGCCCCTGAGGAGAGAGGGCCTTGACTGCCCGACACGCATACTCACCCTGCCAGCTGACCAAGGAGCAGCACTGGTCTAGGCTGTGAAAACAGCTGCTCACATTTTCAGCGTATGAGTGTAGCCATAGCGTCTGTAATTGCCAGAATGGGGAAATCATAACAAAGGGGGGGGCATAATAGATGGTTATATAAAACAAGAGGTGGGATTAAAGATCTATCGAAATGGTACAGGTTTGTTCTAACAAAATAGTTTTTTTCCTATTACCAAAATTCTCATGTGTTTATGTTCTTAACTTTCCAAACATTGTCATCACAATGTATCCAGTTGCTATTGTTTTCAATTAATCTAACATATTAACATAGTAATTACAGGTCAGATGAGACTTAATGTCCATCAGGTCTACCACCAGTTTTATAAAGAGGGATGAATAAGCCACCTCTGCCACTGGCTGCTATGGAATCCCAAATCCTAAGAAGACAGAAATATTCCAAGAGTTGGGCATATTTCTCTCATTAGCAATACTCTGATGCTGATATGCAAAAAAGATCAACCCTACTTTACCGATAGTGACAAATCACCTACAACAGCATTGCAAACAAAGAAGGACACAAGCATTAAGTCATCAAGACTGGTTTACAGTCCAACCCAATAATGCTAGGGCAGCAGATGGCACTGCTGCTGGGGAGTTCAAGGTTCACACCCACTTTGGGACAAGTGAAGGGCTGAGTAAATCACTCATGGGAGGTGCTCTGCTCCCAGGGAGAAAGCCCATGGGCAGCCAGAATTCAGTACACTGGCTGCCAGCTGATCATGAAGTGGCATTGGACTGACCTCCACTACTCTCCCAGCAATGAGAAAGGTATAGCAGCGGTAGCCTTGACAGATGAGGAGTCGTGTGTGTGTGTGTGTGTGTGTGTGTAAGAGTGGGGAGGTGGAATGGGAAAATGCATATTAAAAAGAAAAAGACTGGAGAGGTATACTGACCAGGAAGCAAAAATACATTCTGAGGACCTCAAATCAGCCTCTTCTTCTTACCTGATGGAGAAGCAGCAGTTGCTTTGCCTCTTGTAAATTTGTGGAATCCAAGATTTTTTCTGACTCAGCTTGCACTTCTTTTTGACTGTTTGTGAGCTCCTCCAGGGTGCTCTTTACTTCCTCTTTATATTGGACACACTCACCCATAGCAGAAAGCAATTTTTCAGTCTGCCAAAAGAGAAAGAAAAGTTACTTACCAGCAACTCTTGATCTTTTAATTTAATTTTTTCCTTTTTTTTAACCTGTAACTTTACCATCCCGGTCCTGCTACCCATCAGCACCGAACAACCACCCTGAACCAGCTGGCACCACCTCCTTTCAACCTCTGGCTTGTTCCCCAAGGCAGAGCCAAAGGAGGTGCAGGTCCTCCCCCCTCCACAGACCCTATGGGTGGAGAGGGGTACAGTAGTCTGTGCAGGCCTGAATGTAGTGGGAATCATTATGTAGACCTGGAAATCTTCCCCATGTGCTTTTCCCACCCTGAGGACATCCACACACTCAGGGCTCCAGTGCATGCCTGGGTTCGGCACCGTGCAGAACCGGCTGAAATGCTGCATTCCCCAGCTGCTCCGTATGCCCTTCCACCTACAGTCACCAATGTGGCAGGGCTAGTGCAGAGCCTGCTATCAGCCAACACTAGAGAAGGGCAGTATACTCTGGGTCACTCTCTCCTCTACTCCCTCAACCCTCCGATGCCTCAGACTCATTCCCAAAGCCAGGTTGCTGATGTCATGAGCGGCAGCCCACTGCTGCACTGATGGGATGGACAAATCACTGAGTGAAAGCTCAATGACAATGAAGCCCTGAAATTTCTTCTGACGTAGCTTCTCCATTCAAAGACCACATACTGAGGCTTTAGAAGAAGAAGAAGAATCAGCATTTATAAAGCGCTTTTCATATACAATGTATCCCAAAGTGCTTTACAAGCAGTGCTAGACTGGTAGTGAAGCGACTGAATGTGTAGTGGCAGCCATATCGCACATCTGCACCCACACAGAGCCTGGACAATTGCATGAACCAGTTTTATGGGAAGGGGAATATTGGCCAAGACACAAGGAATGTCCCCTACTCTTTGCAAAGAATGTCTTGGGTTCTTTTACTTCCACCTGGACACCCACAAGGACAGCACCAGGATGGGTAGAATGGACCTCAGTTTAACATCTCATCTGAAGGAATGCACATCCCAACAGTACAGCATTGACCTAATACTGCACTGGGGTGCCAGTGGTTTTTAGGTAAGAGTCCAATCCCGGTGTGGGACGAGAACCCATGACCTTCTGGTCCAGAGGCAGATGTGCTACCAACTGAGCCACACTGACAGGAGATAACCTGGAAAGATCCAGTCCACAGTTCTCTCTTTATTGTGGTACAGATCAGAAGCCATTCCTTTTCCAGTTGTGTCCCTGTTACCTCATTTAAAGCAGCAGTATTTGTTACTGTTAATTGTTAGGCAGTTCATGCTCTCTTGATGTTATTTAGACCTCACAGCATTCCAGTTTATGCCTCTGATGTCTGTTCATGTTAACAACCTGTTGCTAATTATATAACTTTTTTTTATAAACTCATGTTTATAAAGATGGATGCCTCCCAGTTTTGAAATACATGCCAAGTCTGTCATGCCATCAGATACCCACAATTAGTATATGCCGATGATGCTTGTTCAACTGACAAGCCTAAAGTTTACACAATTGCAAGTGCACTTGAGTGATAAAGTAACAGCACAAACTCAGGTTTACTGTAACACAGATTCACGAATGCACTGAATCTGACAAATATCTGATGTCAAAAAAGCCAGTCTGAAGTTTATGCTGATAATTCAGCTTGTTAACGATATTTTCCACTAACCTGAACTGCATGTACTCATTCACAATAAAAGCGGAGGCACGGACGGGTTGCTATATGAGAGATTTTATTTTCTTTATTCCTTAATTTCAAAGTTCTGACCATTGCTTAAATACTGTACTGTAGTTAAATCTGTGTTTCTGAACCATGGAAATCACAGTGTGGTATTTACCTGCCATTTCATGTCTTTGTTCACTATTGGTTCTGCTGTTTCATGAAATGTGCTTGCAAAATCACTGCAAATATTAAATACATTATTGTAATCTGCATTTATTTTATTTAAAATTTGGTAACTGGAAAAGGCACACTGAGCCAAGGCTCATTTCCAGGTGTGACCCAGGGGGTGCGGGACAAAGAGGAGGCACATACATAAGGAGCAATTATAAGCATCTAAAGTGCCGCATGCAAAAATACAAATTACGCAGGCAGTCAAAACCAAAACTGAGTGAATCGAGAGAGCAATGCATGGCAATATACATGGCCGCAGTGAACTATGTGTGCTAGTGTGCATTAAAATAGTGCACCAACAGATTAAAGAGCAGGCTAAGAGCCAAGAGCATGGCAGGCCTAGTCAGGGGAGTAATAGGCAGGAAGGGGGAACAGGGGAGGCTGTGAGGAGAGAGAGGAAAGGATTCAAGAGAGGGAGAGAGACAGGTGCGGGGGAGCAGGAGTAGACCTTCTCGTGCATCTAAAGGCATGGAGAGAAGGGAAGAGGCGAAGAGGAGAGGGAAGTAGGTTCCAGAGGGAAGGGAGACGGTAGAAGGCGGCAACTTGCCCAGCATATGAGTGAGAATGAGGAATGGTGAAAGTTCAGGAGTCTCCGGTGTGCAGAGAGTAAGAAAAGAACATTTCTTAATAAGTCAAATAGTGCTGATCTGATGTCATATTTCAATTTCATTTGTGACAATTGTACCACTAGGAGACAACTTTGTGTGTGTAGAAAGAAAGTCATTTACATCGGGAGCATTTATGCAGTGTGGCTGCAGTAGTTTACAAATGATGCAAATGTAGAAAACTTTGTACAGAAGTCACTTCTGCCCTGATCTCAGCAAACATTAGTGGCTCCTTTTCACATACATTTTTATGGGGACTGAAGAGAGATCAATGAAGAAGTGGCTTCTGTGCAAAGTTTTCTATAGTTGTACTGTTTCTAAGCTGCTGCAGCCACACTGCATGAATGTTCTTGATTTAAATAACATTCTTTTGACACACACAAAATTGACTCCGAGGTAATCTATTGTAACAAATAAGACTGCGGTATGACAATACCAGGTAAACACTGTTTGATTTGACAGATTCACATTTCTAAAATTTATTATAATTTTGACAGGATTTTTCAAGCGCACCTCGTTGAAACACAGATCTATTTGTGTATGAAGAGGTAAGAACAGCACAAAGATATAGGACCTTGTATTGCAAAATACTAATTTTATTGGTATATTTTACACCTTTACGCAAACACCTCCTGGAACATGAAGAAGTGTACAAGGCTAACAGAAACACATCATGACGTTGCGATAACCAAACAAAAAAGCTAATTTATCATAACCAAGTTTACCCCTATATGCCAAACACCAAAGCCTGTTCACCTAAAAGTCAATAGATGTGAATAAGAGAAAGGGGTAATTAGAAAAACTGCACCTATCACTTGAAGACACTGCAGAGCTAGATGAACAGCTGTCAGTCTCCATGGCTACAAATGTCTTAGAAATTCAGGATTGTGATCACACACACACACACAATTGACAGATTAGAGAATCTGACTTTAGTCAGTTGTGTGTGATACACTAAAACTGATCACGCACCCTGCGTTCATCACAGCATAATGGCAGGCCAGGAGAGGGTGTATGTCAAACAGTAAGGTAAATAACACTAAAACTGGAAAAAGACTAAACAAAACATTGTAAAAGTAGACGACGTGTTAAAAATAAACTAAACTAGATCAGAACTGTACTAGATGGTCACTGGCACTATCAAGTACTGCTGCTTTAAGAGGTGTGTAGCTAATTTTCAGCATCTATCATGAGTGATCTTAGAAAGTGAAGGCATGATGAAGAGGTAAAGAGAATCACTGGAGTCAACAGAAAAATCAACACAAATGCAGGGCTGACCTGAATGAAGCAATTAGGACCTTACAGGGGGTGGTTATGTCTCAGATCAAGTTTATCTTGGGCACTTCCCTACTAGTGCCCCTTTTTTTAAATGGCCTTCCTTCCAACTGTGTGCACAATCAGCATGGCCACACTGTGCACACCTGTTCACAGGGAAGAGGTGGTGGCATCTCCAGCAATTCACAGAAACAGGAGGGCAGATCAATGTGGAGACCAGAGTGCAAAGAACTGTGAAATTGTTAAAGGCTCATCTACTGGACTGCATATTACCACACCACCAGATATTCTATCTCATTTATGAAGACTATAAAATGTTTACTTTAGTTTGCTAGGCAGGAAATTAGTATGCTGGTAATCTTGAAATGTGCATTTTTCTATTGAAAGTATTCTGGATATAAAAGAGGCATATTACATAAAATTGTTTCTAGTATGATAAAAATAAAGGGCTATTGTATGCATGCATTACCAAGTATGCATACAATTCTGCTTGGAGAAGTGTTTTCCAGAGCAGCTACAACCCTATTGTTGCATTAATGGTACAGATTGGGCAAGTAATACCATTGGTGTTATAATGCAGTGGAAGCCACTTTAGATGTTGTTAATGGGGATGCTCCAGTTAAAAATGACACTATATGAAGCGCTTCTTTTGACCCTCAGCAAACTTCCCGAGAAGCTCATTCTTCACCAGGTGTCATGCTTTGTAGCCAACTATGACCTGTTATCCCCTGCTCAGCATGGCTTCCGACCAGGCCACAGCACTACAACTGCCCTAGCGCAATTCACTAATGACTCTATAACCAGCATGGATGGAGGTCAGCTTACCGGGGCTGTCTTTATTGACTTATCGAAGGCATTCAACATGGTCAATCACTCAGTGCTTCTGCGTCAGTTAGACTCCATGGGTGCCTCAGTCCACCCTCACCTGGTTTTCCAGCTACCTGCACAACTGCACCCAGTCTGTCTTCTACCATAAGGTCCTCTCCTCCCCAGCCCCTCTATCTGCTGGTGTTCCACAAGGTTCCATCCTTGGGCTCCTGCTCTTCTCCATATTTCCAAACAATCTATTCACCATTCCCGTCCACTGTCGCACCTTACTCTATACTGATGACTTGGTCCTCTGTCTCCTCAAGCTCCATCTCTGACATTAATTCCCACCTCTTTTCTGACCTGCAACAGAGCCAAGCATGGCTCACAACTCACCATCTTGCACGGAATGTTGCCAAGACCCAGGCTATGCTCTTTGGGTCCCACAGGAAATATTGCATACTAAACCCTTCATTTCTGGTTTCGTGTCTTGATGGCTCCACTGTATAAGTTACAGACTCCTTCTGATACTTAGGCATCACACTGGATCGCTCACTCAACTTATCTCTCCATGTCAAAGTGGCTTGCAAGTCTGTCAATGCCAAAATTAGGTTAGCTTATCGTGTTCGCTGCATCCTGACCTCTGCCGCAAGGATCTCCATCACCCAAAGACTCCTGCTCCCTGGTCTCTGCTATGCCCTGCCGGTCTTTACACAAGCGCAGGCAAATGTCCTACATACTTGGGATGTTGCCTATAACAATGTCTGCAGATTTGCCTCGTCTGCCCATTGTCTCAAACACAGGTGCTCACTTTACTCTGACCTCCACTGGTTATTCCCCTCTTCCCGGTGTTTATATTCCATAAATTGCTTGACAGACAATATAATTTGTTCTTCCCTTCCTTCCTCCTTAGCTGCCTTGTTCACCCCAGCTGACTGCCCCCAGCTCCTCCGGTCCACAATTTCAGCTCCGTTCTCTGTCCCCAAATGTTCCACCAAAATGGGTGAACTTGCCTTCTTGTTCCACGCTCCAAAAAACTGGAACTCCCTTCCACTTTCCCTTAGGTGCTCCAGTTTTCATCCTGCCTTCAAGCATGCCGTTTTCAATTACCTCTCTTCCCCGGACACATGTAAATGCCTTTTAGTTATGCATTATCCCTCTGTCCTTGTCTTTGCCCTTCTTTCCTACCCTGCCCCTTCCTCTTCCCCTCTCCCCATGCCACCAGCACTGATGTTATGCACTTATGTTACTTACTCTGTTAGCTGTTTTAGGTCTGTGAAGCTTTGTAACGTAACCATCCACTTATGCACTATGTAATTCTACTCCTCTGTTAAGATAACTGATCACTTTTATGTACTACATTGGATCTGCTCTGCTTTCCCTGTACTATTGTTTGTAACTTGTCTGATTTGTAATCTCCCGGGGTCATGCCTGAAAATAGGCAATCCTGTCTAGTGCACTCACCTGGTGACCAGAAGCAAATAAATAAATAAATAAATAAAAAATAAAATAACAAATTGACTCAATCTATTGAACTTACATTGTTGGCAGGTTTGGGTCAATATGGAAAGTTCGATAAAAGGCCAGTTTACACAACTGCATTTGTGCTGCTGCAACCCAACCGCTTGGGTTGCTGCGGTGCAAATGCAGCTGTGTGAATGCTTATAAGATTGCTGTAAGTCCTTCATTGAACTGGCCCCTGTGCCATTGCAATATCAGGAACATATTCTGGAGCAAATGGTGTAAAAGCAGATGTGCAGATAGGCTGCAATGCTCACTCCGGTACACAGAGTATGTTCCTGGGTATTCCTCCCACCTGGCTCCTGGACTGATGGCCCCTCTCCAGCATGGCTTTCATCAGTGCTGAGAGGTACAATTTAAACGTGTGGCAGGACCATTTTGGATATCGGGGCAGCACAGAAATGGCCCCAGAAGCAAAATTTAGCAGCCATGTGAACACGGCTATAGAGGAGCATTGACTTGTAACTAATCTGCCAAAAAAGAGCAGGATTGTACAATACATAAATGTGACAGAAGAGAGGGAGTGTAGGGGTGCCTTACCTGAGCAAGCAGAGACAGAAAGTCCCTGAAGTCACTGGAAAGTTTAGACAAGTCACTGTCTTCTTTCTTTGCTTCTTTCTCAGATGATATCTCAATTAGAGTAGGAAGTCTAGATTTCAACCAGCTGACACTGCTTTCCCATTTGCTAGCATCTTGCCTCATTTCCTGAGTAAGACAAACGTAATCCTTAGAGCATGTAACCTTTTCAGAATGGACAGAAATTAAATGCAGATCAAGCCACTTCTGCCATTTAAATATTCATATCACAAGATGCCTCCTCACCTCCACTGCAGCTCGGAGCTGCACGTATTTGGCAGGCTCCTTGGCCTCATTCTTAATCCGCTTCAGAAGCTTTTCTTTTGCGGGCAGCCATGATGATACTTCAGAGAATCTGCAGATGACAAATGAAATAGTTCAAGCAAGTAATATTAGGAGAGAAATTGTAATATAGGGAACCGCCTACCAGTGGAGACAGTAGGTATGAAGCCAGTACAGGCCTCCATGGTAAGCCTGGAGAAACATCTTCTTACCAATGGAATCATCGGGTACCCTGGGTAGCAGAGTGGGTCGGTGATCCCTATAAATCAGTCTATGTGTTCATCACACTTATTAATCCCTGCTTATGAAGTGGAAAGGGATTAGAGATGTTAAATTACCATGCTACTATTAGGATAGTCCCTTCTTCCCCATAGGGAATCGGTGACATCCAACTCCTGGAATCCCATCATTCTGATATCATAAGTTGACAAGTGCCATTGGTCTGACATTAAATAGATGGCATCTTGAGATGGAACTCTGTGGTTGTTGGTCATTTTGTTTCTGTCTCAAAGTCGTTTGAATTACAGGCCCATCCTCCCATTCCCTTCCCAATTATATTCTTGTGCATCTCTCTGCAAAACTCTAGCACTGCACCCTGATATATACAGTAGCTCAGGGTTGTACTTGAAAATAGGTAATTCCTTGCCTAATACGCTTACTTGTTACACAAAAACTAAATAAATAACTTCTCATGTAGTGTTGCAGTTGCAGCAAAAACATGGTCAGATAGTTCCAGATATTTTGCTATATTTCTAAACAGATTCTCTCTGGTAGTCGTGCAGTGGTACTGCAGGCAGGCAGGTCATTTCTCTACAGATATCACAGAAATTTCTGGTAACATCTGACCATGTCAGGTGCTGCAACTGCAGACCTCTTTGTTTTCAGGCTGCGAGGTGCCAGTAGCATCTTTCTGCAGAGACCTTTGAAATGCGAGTCTTGACGCTGTTTAAAGGTCTCCCCAGAAAGAGGCTATTCAGTCCATTACAGACCAAAAAAAAAAAGACATAACACTACAGGAGGCTGAGGCAAATATGATAACACTTTAAACATGAATTCTGGAGGGAGGGAAATATTTCACTGAGTGATCAGGTGGGGGGATTAGATTAAAAAAATACACAGGAATACACTTTGATAGGGTGTGAGGGTGTTGAGGGTCTAATTTAGAAAAACATTTTTTTTCAAAAACATACTTGGACTCATATGTTACAAAAAATAAATAATAAGGAAATATCACTCATGTAAGTAATAGGGTGTGCCTTATGTAAGGAATAATCCACAGCTGGGTGTGCGGCAATATTGTAATAACCAAATGACCTGGGTGGGTTGTGAGCCTCAACCACCCAGGAAGTAAGGTTATTACAGCCTTGACACACAGCCAGGGTGGACTATTACACTTGTAAAATTTGTAAAATAGTCAAAAGTGTTAGAAAGTGATATAACTGCACACCTCAGGTGTGTTACTAGGCACAAGGTGCAGCCTAGTGTTGTTAAATGCACCACAGAAGTGTGATTATATAAACATAATGGTACACCCTGGTGAGTCTTATTGCACTTATAAAAAGGCACTTAAATATTTGACTTCAAATGAATGAAAATAAGAAATTATTTCTAAATGATAAAAATTAGGCCCTAATATTGATAATGTTCTTACATTTTAACTTTGAAGACAAAAAAATTGTCTATACTCTGGTAACTGGAGTTGGGGGTTCCTAAAAACAATAAAAAATAATGAAAACCATCTGGGGTCATGTCTTGGTGGCCCTCCCTAGCTCAGTAACACATCGTACCCTGGTGCACCCACAACTTCCCCTTCCTGTGGTGGGGATGTGGGCTGGACTTGTCCCTGCCCCCAAAGCAGGATCCGGTGCAGGTGCCTGCGCAGTGGTGCCAAGCCTGTGAAAGGGCTGTCTTCAACTCACACAGCCGAATGATTTTTTCCTCCAGTTTTCTCCATCCCTGTTGGTGTGCTATGATGCTCAGTGTCATGCTGATGCCCCCCTGCCCTACTGGGCATTCCCACTTCCCTGATACCCAACCTCTTCTCTGTGTCAGATGCACTGCAGGAAGTGCAACCCACCATCCTTTGTGGATAACACCAAAATCTGCAATAGGGTTGACACTCTGAGTGGGAGAGAGGGCAGAAAGAAGGGTTTAAATGTAAAAAAGTGCAAAGTAATGCACTCGGGGCACAGAAACCCAGGGGCATACAAAATGGGAGGAGTGGTACTGACGACCACCAAGTAGGAAAGAGACCTGGGGGTGACCATATTGGATGACCTAAAGGTGGCCAGACAGTGCAACAAGGCAACTGGGAGGACTAGCTGGATACCGGATTGCACAAGAAGGGGTATCACCAGCAGAAAGAGGGAGGTAGTGTTGCCTCTGTATAGATCACTGGTAAGACCCCACCTAGAGTACAGTGTCCAGTTTTGGAGACCACATCTCCAGAAAGACATAGACAAAGTGGAGGTGGTCCACAGAAGAGCAACTAAAATGGTGTAGGATCTACATTAGAAGCCCTACGAGAAGATACTTAAAGATCTAAATAGGTGCACCCTGGAAGGGGGGAGGAATATGATAGAGACTTTTAAATACCTCACAGGGGTAAATGAGGTACCGCAGGGAAGTATTTTTTCAGAAAAAAAGGTGCTCAAGGACAAGGGGGCACGATGAGAAGCTGGAGGTGGTAGAGTCAGGACAGATGTGACGAAGTAGTTCTTCACAGAAAGAGTAATGGATTCCGGGAACAGTCTTCCAGCAGAGGTGGTAGGGGCGAAAACAGTGGTGGGGTTCAAGAATGTATGGGATAGGCATAAGGGCATCTTAGGTAAAGGGAAGGGGAGGGTGAATGGGCTGAAGACCAAGTAGGATCTACGGTGATACTATAGGTAAGGAAGGAGGGATGGGCAGACTTAGTGGGCTAAACGGTCCTTGTCTGCCAGTAAATTCTGTTTCATCGAGAAACCTACATACAGAAAAAGGTCTTCTGCAACAAGAAAGCAATATGTTTACTCATGCTGTTGGTAAGCAAACATAAAAAAAAAATTACTCTACCTCATGCCACATCTTTTGGTAGAAACTTGGGGTGTGAACGGAGAATTACCTTATCCTTATGGAAAACAGTATATGGGGGATCTGTGACCTGGGCATGGATTTCTGACACTATGCAAGCAGAGGTGATGGCCAGCAGATGATTTCCAAGACAAAAGCTTCAAATCACATGTTGTGAGGGACTCAAAAGGCTGCGAGTGTGCACATCCAGCACAAGGTTGATATCCCAGGCAGTCACCAGCTTCCTGTTGGGAGGTCTTGTGTGTAAAATGCCCTTAAGAAGCCTCTTCAACAGTGGCAGCTGTGACAGGTAAAGGGTATGACAGGCTCGTGGTATTAAGATATAGCATAAAGGTGGATGCTTACTGTGGAATACAGAAGGCCAGTATTAGAAAGGTCAAATAGGTAGTCCAGAACCTTGTCAAGTGGACACCAAAAAGGGGTACAATACTGGTTTTAGAGCACCAGATGGAAAATCTTTTCCATTTGGCTGTGTAAGTTTTCCTAGTGGAAGGCTTACGAGCAGCTAAAAGTATTTCACAGACCCTCTGAGACACTTTGTATCTGTTCACTTCTATTTCCTCAGGAGTCAGGCTTGAAGACAAAGGGAGCACAGGTTGGGACGGACTAGGTGACTCTGAGTCAGTGGGTTCTTCTAAGTGGAAGCATCCTTGATTTGCTGCCCGACATTCTGCTCAACAGAGGAAACCATATATGTCGAGACCATCAGGGGGCTACCTGCATCACATTCCAAAAGAAGGTGCAGTGACAGTGGTGCAGGGCCAGTGCCAATAGGGAGGGTGGCCAGCCCCATGCTCTGTGAACAGTTCCAGCAACAGTAGCACTCAAAGGACAGAAGCGACTTCACTCAGCTAAATTATGTCAAACCCCCTCCTGACATTTCTTGTCCTTTGTTCCTCTCTTATTTCTGCACCCCACTAATACTATCACCCTCCCCAACATGCATTGCATGCTTTACTGTATTTTAGCACTTCTGTCCACATATTGTGGCAGTAATCCATGATATTTGTTAATATTTACCAGACTCTCCACACTTGCTCCTACACCTGTGATGTTTGCCTATATACACACACAATCTGATACTTTGTAAGTTTCACTTTCACCTTGTACTCCTCATCCCCCTCCACTGGGTCACACCTGGAAATGAGCTTTCGGCTCAGTGTGCTTTTCCTGGTCACCAATTTTTAATAAATAAATTACAAGCTCAATGCTTTATTAAATTAAATTCCAAAGTACAGGACAGTACATGCAATTACGAATAACTAGCAGCTCGATCTACTAGTTACTTGCAACTGTATATGCTGTCCTGCACTTTGGATCTTCACTTAATAAATTGTAATTTAACTGGCTACCAGTATCATCTTGCCCCCATGTGCCTTTAATTTGAGCAATACCCTCTGCACAAGAGGTACTGGAGAGCATACATACAGAAAAAGATTTTGCCACTGCTTCTGAATGCATTCTGACAGAAAACACCTTGTCCTGGATTTCTGGAGCAGAATCAAGGCAGTTTGGTGTTGAGTGGGGATGCACAAAGGTCCACATCTGGGACACCCCACTCATTGAACTGTGACCGCAATGTCTGGAACTAATGACCACTGATGAGGATCAGCCTCTGTTCGACTAAGTTCCTCTTCCAGAGTATTCTGGACTCTTGGCAAACAGATTTCTTGGAGCAGGATCCCCTACTCCAGGTACCATTCACACATTCTCATTGCCTCCCTACAGAAAGGGGAAGAGTGTGCTCCTTCTTGTTTGCTGATGTAATACATGTCAGACCTGTTGTCTGTCTTGAGCAGGACTGTTTTGTGGCTAACGAGATTCAGTAGGGCTCGCACGTAGTACAATACAGATCGCATCTCCAACACACTGATGTAGAGATGAGCCTCAGATGGGTCCCAGACACCCTGTGTTTAGAGGCCCTGACAGTGGGCTCCCCATCTCAACAGGGAGGCATCTGTGATAAGAGTCATCTGAAGCTCCAGTTGGGAGAAGGGAAAGCCCTGGAGGAGACTGTCTGCCATTGAACACCATGTGAGTGACTGGATCAGGGGCTTGGTAACTTAAAAGGGGGTAAGCCTGATGGTGTGATGAACATCCACTGGGTTGTCCTCATGTGCAACAGTACAAGTGGCACTGTGAACACTAAGGAGATCATTAGACCCAGCATGCGTTGCATAGAAGGGGCTTGTACAGCCTTGCATTCCATGATGTAGCATACCATCTAAAGGACCGCCTGCAGTCTGCTCTCTAGTAGAACGGTCTGGACCTTAGTAATATCCAGGAGAGCTCCTATAAACAGCAGTTGCTGTGAGGTTTGCAGCTGAGATTTCTCTAGATTCAGTTGCAACCTCATCGAGGTGAGGAACTGAGTGGGAGTTGCCACTACCTGCTCCCTCTTCTGTTTGGACAGGCTGGCAATCAGACAGTCATCCAGGTATGGAATGACCTAAGAGTCCTAGCATTAGGCCAGCCTGGTGGAGCTGAGGTTGAGGTTCTGGACACCACACCTCGCGCCACGCTGATGACCTGGGTTCGGGAATAGACTCGGGTCGGCAGGGAAAGGAAGGATAGAGCATCTGGAGGATTAGTCTCCTTCCTCAGGG
This sequence comes from Neoceratodus forsteri, assembly GCA_016271365.2. Classification (NCBI taxonomy): domain Eukaryota; kingdom Metazoa; phylum Chordata; order Ceratodontiformes; family Ceratodontidae; genus Neoceratodus; species Neoceratodus forsteri. The sequence goes on from CM057450.1 coordinate 1,074,183,325, forward strand.
TGGAAGGATTTGTGCTGCATGCTGTTGACTGACTCCCCAGTGGTGGCTGGGGGTTGGCACAGGCACGCAGCCATGTAGCAGGGTTGGCCCATGTCCAGGACAACTGACTGCCTCCACAAAGGTGGAGACAGCCTCCCCCACCCACTGCATGGATGTGGGTGTGGGAGAAAATAGTGGAAAAATCTGGGATCTGGCAGGACCCATGATGGCCAAACTGTTCTGATAAGTCCACCTCGATTCTAAATACGATGTATCGAGGGGGGGAAGGGGAATGCTGGCACTCCTCGTCGTGGCACTGCCATGGAGGAGGACTACACGGGGGAATTCCAGGGATGGACAGACCATGTGATCATAGGGGCTGGAGGATGTACCCCTTCAAGGAAGGGAGGGATTATAGCCCCAGTCAGGTCTGCGATGGTGGAAAAGTACATATGGGAAAAAAAAAAAGAGTCCTAACATTCTCAGGTGCACTGCAAGTACTGGAAAGCACTTTGCAAAGACTCATGGCACTGAAGAAAGTCCAAAAGACAGGACTCTGAACTGGTAATGGTGTCCCAGCACGATGAAGTGGAGGTATCTGTAGTGATTGAGGTGTACCAGTATGTACTGGCATGCATCCCGCATATCCAGGGATGCTAACCAATCCTGAGGTTTCAGGAAGGGAAGCAGAGACCCCACAGAAATCATACTGAATTTTTCTTGAACCATGATTTTATTCAGATTTCTGAGGTCGAGAATGGAGTTTATCCCCCCTGATTTCTTTGGTAACAGGTAATAGTGGGAGTAGAAGCCTGTGTTCCACACTGACTCTGGCACTATTTCCACTGCTCTGTTGCTCAGAAGACCTGTGACCTCCTGAGCCAGAATCTCTGACATACAAGCTGATAAAAGGGGCTGCCTTCTGAGGGATTTCTGTGAAATCTAGGGAGTATCTCTCTGGGATGATCCTGAGGACCACTTGACCATTGTAATGGATTCCAAATTGTTGGTAAAACTGTATCAGGCCCCCCCCCACACACACACACACACACTGGGAAGGAGAGGTCTGCTCGGGTAGCTAAGGCAAGACCGGGGCCAGAGCTTCAGCGGGTGTGCTTTCAGTGCCTGTGCCTTCTGCTGCACCTTCCTCTAAGGCTGGTGAGGCTGAGATTTATTTTAGGTTCCCCTAACCTTTCCATGAAAAAAGTGCTTGTTCTGAAAGAAACCACATCCTTTGCCTTTCTAAGGGTTAGAAGGGGCTGGCCTGGAAGTCTTAAGGGTCATTCTTGATTTCTGAGATGCCTCAAGAGACTTATGTACCTGCTGTCCTAATATTTTAAGTTTCATCAAAAAGAATATGCGCCGGCCCGGTGGTGCTGAGGGTTAAGGCACTGGACGCCACACCTAGTGCCACACCAGCGACCCGGGTTCGGGAACAGACTCAGGCGCCGGGGGCTGGCAGGGGAAGGAGAGGATTGAGCATCTGGAGGACTGCTCTCCTCTCCTGGGATGGTTGGGTGGGTAGCTTCACTCTGTAGTGTCCCACGGTGGAGACCGGGAGCACTACAAAGGCAGCTCAGCAGGGGAACCAGAAAAAACATGAATAATAATAATCTTTATTTAAATTAAGCACCTTTCAAAATATCAAGGTGCTGTACATTAAAATTGGTAAAATCAGTAATAAAATCAACAGTACAAAACAACAGAAAATGCTCTGAAGAGATCCTTATCAATAAATTAATTAAGATAAGCCTGAAAATGGCACACATGACATTGAGATGACTGCAACCCCGCCTTCCCACACCTCTCAGCTGCAATGCCTCTAGGCTGCATTTCCACGCCTCGCAAAGATGTAAAGGAGTGCCTATGTGCACTCCGGTTCCCCCTCCCGATGCCCCCTGGTGAGTAAGGGGGGCTCCCCCGGTGAAGGGATACGTCTGGGACAACAGGGCCATTGCAGCAGCAGGACAGTGGACCAGTGGGAGGTAACGGCAGGATTGGCCGCCCAAAAGAGAGGACAACTGTGTGCGCGTAGGTGGAAGTAAAAATAGAACATACAGAAGAAAAAAAAGAATATGCATAACCTGTTGGACGTCTTAAGAAAAACTAGACGTTCGCGTTCATCAGTGCCACCCAAAGTAAATGCTTGCAGCAGCACAGCGAAATGCAGAATCAAAGGCATCCACAGTGGCTTTAAGCTAGTGATTGTCGGACTCAACCTTATTTGTGACAGTCAGCACAATATCTTGTTTAGTCACCGAGTCCGGCAGACTCTATGCCAGAGACTTGAGTTTGCTACAAAGGGCATTCTCATACTTATAAAAATGCCCTTGGTAAACAGAAAGCCTCATGCTTAGGGTAACTGAGTCACAGGCATGCTTACCCATAGTGTCAGTCTTGCGCAGCTCCCGGTTAACAAGGTGCACAGTGACCTCTCGAGGAACAATGGCCTAGTCATTCTTAATGAGAATAACAATAGCATCAGCTACAGCTTGAGAGGTATACAGTGGCTTATCGTTGTGTGCAGTGTACTTCTTATTGGCCTGCTTGCTGACAGATGGAACTGAAGCAGGCCTAGTCCGCACCACCTTAGATAAGGTTTCAAACATGGGAGGAACAGGAGGAACTAAACTAACCAGACTACTGGAAATGTTAAGCCACTCTAGATGGAGACGTTAATCCTGGTCAATGGCAGTAGGCTTGAAATTAAGTGCAGAGTGCATATTTCTGAGCAAATCCTATAAAGTTAGATCTTTCTGAGGTACAGATATAGGACATGGGTCTGAAGTATGTAGGCTAAAGAGAGAGTCATTGTCCCCACCTTCTGAAATTATAAGATCAGGGTTAGACTCATCCCCTCAAAACCCTCCTTAGAAGGGGGTTCAAAAAGGGGTGTGGGTCAAAGGCCCCCCAGTTAAGAACACAGCTGTGGCAACACCACTGAGACTGGCCCCAAAGGATGAGGGGCTGGAATTAGGTGTGGCACCAGAACTGGAATCTGAACTGAATTCAGTGCCAGAGGAATCCCTGACAAGAGAGAGGTGGCACTGGGACTGGTACTGAAACTAGTGTAAGGTCAGGCCCCAAAGTGCCCAAGTCTAGACCAGCACCGGAACCAGACCTGGTACCAACGACCCAGCCAGCACCAGAGTTACTGGCAATGGCACTGCGGCTAATCCCATCCATGGATGGGGATGCAGCCAGTGGGACAGGAGTCAGTGGCATGGTCATCGGCAAGGACCCAAGGGCTGTTGCCAGAGCCAAATGCTCTACCTGGCCTGTGGGCCTCGCTTGCAACTCCATTTCCACCAGCCCCAAGGCAGGGTTTTAAATAACTGTTTAGCAGTTTTTTTCTTGGGACTATACTAACTGTACAGAAAGTATTTATATAGATTTTCTAGAAGTGCTGTGTTTGTTAAACACAGTGAGGCAAGAGCTATGCATTTTCACAAAGATTTAGCACTTTTATGAGCAAAACGCTAATCAATTTTTAGAGTTAAATAAATCCCTGCAAGGGGTCAGGGACTGGATCCGCTGGCATAGTCACACAGGCAAGATGCTGCACCCACTGCTCCCTAACAGCTGTCCAGCAGTGGAACTGACCACCAGAGTCTACACTTACAGACAGAGAGGGACTCTGGGCTAGAAACTCCAACCTCCTGGAGCCAGAGGCCCTCAATGACACCAAAGGTGGCAATGAAGGGCTCCAGCCCCTGGAAACTGTAGATCTTGTGGCAGACCTCGCCAAGGGTGACCTTGACCAATGCTGTTTCTTCCCCTTCTGGCTGGAAGAGAAAGAAGTCGAGGCCAAGTGGTGCTGACAACCCGACCTATATCAGGAAAGGCCCACCTCTTTTTGTGCTTCTGAAAGGACTGTCCTTCCCTCCCACTGGACACTGGACCATCTGTAGTCAGAACCCTTTCCTAATGGGGAAAGAGAACTGTACACAAGCCCGCTGTCGGAGCAGCCAGCCTGAGCAGGCTGTCTACCATCCTTCATAGCTTTCTATTGTTGACACTCAATAGGACTGAGAGAAATTGACAAAAAGATTTTTGTGAAAATATACTAAACTAACACAAAAATAACAAACTCTAGCTTTAAGCACTAAAGATAAGAAAAACTGAATGCTGCGGTCATATACATGTGAAGTTCCAACTTCCGTGGGTGAGCCACATCATCATCACCGATGCACACTCAACAGTGGGAAAAGAGGAACTGAGGTGGTTGAGGGCTGCTGCCAAGGTAAGCCTGCACCCATGAGCCCACTCTTGCAAAGCTGCACAAGCACACAGCCTACCTTGATGCCAGCCCTCCTGAAAAGTTCTGGCTCTCGCGTGGTCCTAGTGCCTCCGGCTCTGACCCACTAGTGTGAATCAATGGTGAAGACTGATTCATGGAAGATGTAGGGTTGAGTCACAGGAGGTGGAACTAAGCTTTTGGTTTCCTCGGGGCAGAGTAGACAGTGCTCTCGAGGGTAGAAAATAAACAAGAAAATGGAATGCCCTGCTGGAGCTCACTGCAAGCATACTTGGCGGCTGATGGGGAAAATAAGTCATAGCACATGCAGCTGGAAGGAGGGTGCCAGAGACAGATGTGTGGTACTACAATAAGTTATAGCACTCCAACTGGAAGGAGAGTGCCAGAGACAAATGAGCAGTACTAAAATAAGTTATAGCACTGCAGCTGGAAGGAGGGTTCTGGAGAAAGATGTGCAGTACTAAAATAAGTTATAGCACTGCAACTGGAAGGAAGGTGCTGGAGACAGATGAGCGGTACTAAAATAAGTTATAGCACTCCAACTGGAAGGAAGGTGCCGGAGGCAGATGAGCAGTACTAAAATAAGTTATAGCACTCCAACTGGAAGGAAGGTGCCGGAGGCAGATGAGCAGTACTAAAATAAGTTATAGCAGTGCAACTGGGAGGAGGGTGCCGGAGACTGATGTGCGGTACTAAAATAAGTTATAGCACTGCAACTGGAAGGAAGGTGCTGGAGACAGATGTGTGGTACTAAAATAAGTTATAGCACTGCAACTGGAAGGAAGGTGCCAGAGACAGATCTGTAGTACTAAAAGCATTCCTAGTAGGAACCTTAAAGGCACTGCATATGATCACAGCAGCTATTGCTTTGCACTTTCCATCTCTGTGATTTGTTAAGGAAATCAAAGTGAAAAGCAGAGATAAGGCAGAAGGTGAGAGGTACTGGAGAGGAAATTGCTAAAGGCTCAGCCTGTGATTGGTGGAGGAGGACCAAACCCTCAAAAGTGCTCTCTCAGAGTAAAAGCAACATGTCTACTGATGCTGTTGACAATGAAACATAAAAATGACTTTTCAGGTTCAGCACAGTTCTTTGTTAAAACTGGTCTTTTTTAATTTTATTTATTTTATTACAACTAGGATTACAAGTACCTTTGAGCCAGGCTTTTTTACAAAGGTTCCGCGTCAGAGAACAAATACAAGTTACAGAATTAGGAATAAAACAATAAATTGGTCAGCATATTAGGTTATAATGGTAGATCAATACAATAGCTAGAATAAGTAGAATGTATACATGGGAACACAGAGTAACAGAAGGATAAGTAGGAGGGAGGGTGGAAGATGAAGATAACCGGAGGAGCGAAGTTGGAGAGGGCAGGAATTGCAGTCAAAGGGCATGGTCATCAACTGGGAGCAGGCTGAAACTAGTCAACAAAAAGGGAAAGATCATTGAGGGCTCAGAAGAGGTGGGGAGGTGAAGGGAGAGAATCACGAGTGATGAAAAGAAAGAAGAAATAAAAAAGTAACAGAGGAAAAGGAGGGGGTGGAGATGTGGTAGGTGATAGTTGATGGGAACAAAAACGCGAGGGCTGAGGAGATTATAGGTAGCATTCACAGGAGCTAGAGTTAGTAAGGTGGAGGTGGAGTTTATGTTTGAATGAACCAAGGGTGGTAGTGGAGGAGATGTCAGGATTGAGCGCCTTTAACCAGCTAGGCACTCTGAAGGCAAAGAATCTTTGGCCCTGAGAGGTGCGACGGCGGGGAACCTGAAGAAGCTGGTATTCAGAGCCCCTGGTGTTACGTGGCTTTAGTCTAGAACTAAGCAGTGCTTGGATTCCCGGCAGAGTGGGGTCCATGGTTACTTTTTTTGCCATAATGCAGGTTTGGTATTTTATGCGATTTGAAAGTTGAAGCCAGCCAGATCGGGTATACAGGTCACATGTATGAATGAGACAATGAGCACTAGAGATAAGCCTGCAGGCCTTGTTAAGTGATGTTGAAATTCATCTCAGGGCAGTGGCAGAGGCAGAGCCAGAGATTAAAAGACCATAATCAATGATGGAGACCACCGAGCTTTGGATGGCAATCTTCAGTGCTTCTGCAGTAAGGTGTTGTCTATGTAGGTAAAGTAGGCCTAGGTGCATATTTGCTGATTTGGCAACATTGTCTATGTGTGCTCCATAGGACAGATTTGAGTCCAGGGATAACCCTAGGTATTTGAACGACTGCACTTGCTCAAGGGTGTTGCCATTGCTGGTAGAGACAGCCAGGGGGTGAGATCAATGCCTGTTTTGAGAGCTGTTAAAGAGCATTACTTTGTTTTTTTTATGATTAAGGACAAGCTTATGATGAATGAACCAGTTTTCCACTGCGGGAAAGCCTTGCTGAAGATTGGTCTGCAGGAGCACAGGGTCCTAGTGGAAGGAGAAGATAACAGCTTCATCAGCATAGAGGATAATCTATTCAGTGCAAGATTTCAGGAGCGTGTCAAGAAAAGGGCTGAAGAGTAATGGACCCAGGATGGATCCCTGGGGGACTCCAGATCGGACCAGTCTGAGCTCCAAGAGTGTCCCATCAATTTTGACTCATTGAGATCTGTTTTGCAAATAGTTGTTGAACCATGAGACAGTGTCAGGAGAGAGTCCTAAATGCTAGAGTTGTTGGATCAGCGGACAATGGTGGACTGTGTTGAAGGCCTTGGTCATATCTACAAATACTGCCCTGGTTAAGTGACCCATATCTAATGTGCCGTGCAGAGCTCCAGTGAACTCCAGTAATGCAGAAGAGGTGCTATGACCTTTTATGAAGCCATGTTGTTGTGGGCATAAGAGATTGTGTTTGTCCAGGTAGTCTGTGAGTTGGTTGGATCCTTTCGTTCGAGTGCCTTGGAGAGAGGTGGTAGTATCGAAATCGGTCGATAGTTCGCATGGCAGGTCTTTTATCCCGCTTTTGTAAACTGGCGTAACTGTAGCCACCTTCCATTTGTCAAGAAACTGACCAGTGCTAAGGCAGAGATTAAGAAAGTGTGTTAATGGAACTAGAACCTCATCCATAGTGAAGGTTAGGAGTTTTAGATCCAGTGAGTCTCCACTTTATCTTGACTTTGAAATTGCTTTGGTGATGTGTGTTCGGGCATCGTGCAGGTTAATTTCTTTGAAGTGAAAGGGTGGAAGAGTGGTAGGAGGATTATCGGGGATAGCGTGGGTAGTGTCAAGGAAAAAATCTGGGGGAAGGATGCTGCTGAGATCAGTAAATGCATCATTAAAAGTGTTCGCAATGACCAGAGGTTCCAGGGTGATGGCTTCATCAACCTTTAGCATGGTTGGGGAGGATTTAGTTTGTTTCCCTCTAACTTCTTTGATATTCTTCCAGAAATCTGACCCCTTTCCACAGGAGTTTGAGAGAGCTTCTTTTGTAGTAGGCATTTTTCAGTACTTGTATGGATTTAGTGCAGTTATTGCAGGCACATTTGTAGTTCTGTATGTCATGCTGGGTGCCAGAGTCTCTAGCCAGGATGCAAAGGTGGTCCCGAGCCTTTAGCTGGGCAAGTAGCTGTCTAGTTAGCCACAGGTTGCAGAGTGCTTTGACTTTTCATTTTTTAGGCGTGGCGTAGGTGTCACAGGCCGCGGTTGAAGGAGCAGATAAAGAGAGCAAGAGCTGTGTTAACATCTGTTGAGAGGAAAATGGGAGACCAATCAAACCAACTGAGGTAGGATTTAAGGTGTCTTAGCTGTCCACATGGGAGCATCTGCTAGTGATGACTCTGGGTGGGGGCTTATGGAATTTATTTGACCATTCACATATAATGGGTGAGTGGTCACTTAGTGAGTCAGGAAGGACAGAGGTGCTGGCGATATGAGAGGGATGACTGGTAAGGACCCAGTCCAGTAAGGTACTAGTGCCTATTTTATAGTTCTTTCTGGTGGTGGAGAGAACCATTTATGAGAGATCTGCTGATGATATGACATCCTGAGATATAGCAACATCTGATGAGAGCCAATTAATATTGAAATCACCTAGTGTAATTGTCTCCGTACCTACTGGTTGGGATTTGATGAAGTCCAGAACAGTTCTGAGGCTCTTCCCTTGGTCTTTGGGGGATGTAGACTGTGATTACTGTGAGGGCTTTGTTGTGTGCTCCTAAAAGTAGCTTAATAGGTAAGATCTGAGCAGTGGAGTCATGGAGAGGAGTAGAGATGGGGCAATCTATGAGATAGTCTTTGGTGTAGATTGCACAACCTCCACCTCTTTTGGACACACGGTCCAGTCTGTAGACATTATATCCTGGCAGTGCAATCACTGAGTCTGGGATTTTTGGCGACAGCCATGTTTCAACAATTGCTAGACTATCAGGTCTGTGCTGGTTTACAAAGACTTGGATGGCATCAAGCGTAGGGATCAGGCTACAGATGTTAATAGTGGCGATGGCCAGGCCCCCAGTAGATTTTGTACAGCTGGCATTGGTGGTAGTAGAAGGGCCTGGGTTAGGGTGCACATCTCCTGATATCAGAAGGAGAAGGAGGAGGATCTTCAGGGCGCACAGACAGAGTTTCTTGCAGGTGGGATTACATATTAGCGGTTTGTTATTACTGGTCTGGTGTCGCAGGTGCTTGCCCCAAAGCAACTTCATACGTGATGAGGGATATAGGAGTGACCATTGCCTGTATCTGTGGTAGATGTGGTGCAGCCAATTAAAGGTGTCAGATGTCCTTGAGGGAGAGTGGTGCTCACAGTGCGAGGTACCTGGGTGGCGATATTGTGTGTCTAGCTGTAGATGGGGAGAGTTGGCAGGCTCCAGGGAGGTAGGAAAGGTGAAGTAGTGAGGTGAGGATAGTAAGAGTAAACAGCGCATTGATGGAGGTAGACATGATTAGAGAGAGATTTCGGGTGTGGCTGTGCAAAGCCCAGAATGCGAGAGAAAGTGTTGAAAAGACGGGGGGGGAGGTATAGAGGAGAAAAGAGGGCAGAGTCAGGATGACTGCAACCTACAACTTTAGAAGCTACTGTACGTGGTGCAGTGTGGGTAGGCCAGAACAATCAACAGGCAAAAAGTGAGCATGCCTAGCTTTAAGGAACAAATGCTATAAGACTTCTCTCAGGCTGTTGTAATCTGTTCCAACTAGCAGGGGAGGACAGACCGTATCAACTGCCTGTCTATAGCAGCTGAGACGCACACTAGGTTTAACTATAATTCACGGACAAATGTTTTGAGATGAAAAATGACTGTTTCATGCATTCACTCAAAACCAGAAAAGAAAGTGGGGATATGACAGAGACCTTCAAGTTCCTGAAAGGAATTACAAGGTAGACTGTGATGACTGATTTTCCAAGAACAGAGAACATAGGACAAGGAGTCATGACTGGAGGTTAATGGGCAGAAGGTTTAAAAAGGATGTGAGGAAGCATTGTTTTACAAAAAGAGTGGTTGAGAGATGGAATGGTATGCCAGCAGAGGTGGACAGTGCCAAAACCATAAATGGCTTCAGACACAACTGGGATAGAGTCAAGGGGACATCAGCTACTCAGTGGGAAGTGAGGGCAGAAACATGGATAACAAAAGGGGAAAAAATGTAAGCAAAGTCCATTCAGGGACACCTGATCCCGGGGTATAAATGGGTAATACAGGCAGACTGGATGGCCCATCAGTCTTTTTCTGCCTCATCAGCTATGTTTCTGTGTTTCTAAAATACATCTCTTAAGGATCTGTATTCTGAGACAAGACTAGAGCTTAATAAAAAATAAAATAAAAAATGAAAGAAAAGCCAAACCCGTTGGTGCAAAGGAAGCACTACCACTTGTGGCAATGGTGACTCAGGTGCATGAACAGGCTGGAACTCTGAAGAGCAGGTCTAGGGGGAGGAATAGGATTGAGAGCCCTCTAGGACACTCAGTCCTTCTCTGAGAAGGGAGGAAGGAAGGGTGGCCAGGACCACTGCATGACAACCTCTGCATGACCCCAAGTAACAGCGCAGTAGTGGCCAGGAGGCATTATACTGATCTGTTCAACAGTGGAGGTACATGTACACTTGCTAATGAGCATGCCACCCTGTCCTAAAGGGGGGTTAGAAACTGAAAGAGAAAGTCCTAGCACATCATCGGACGAAGCTGGGGCACTCTTGGGCCCCAACTCCCCGACTACTCTCCCTGCTGATGGGTACTCCAGGGCTGACATTAACTCAGGGACCCCACTGCAGGGTGAAAGCCATGGAGAAATGGGCTGAGTGGAAGAGACGGTGAGGCTGAGGGCAGCACTGACAAAAGGAGGTGGTAAAGATTTAAAAAAAAATTAAACAAAAGAATTAAAAAGAAAGTAAAGTATGCTGGCCCTTTTAAAGCCTGAAAGTTCATGAAAGGTTTTCAGGCAAGGTAGTGTTCTTACAGGCATGTCTTAGCAGTCAATAGATACTCCTATGTAAATAACCCATAAATAAAAACAAGGCAACTACCATGTGAAGTTCAGGGAGGAAGTGATGTTATAGCAGCACTAGCACAGAGATCAAATGTATGTATATACATATATATATATATACATTCACACACACACACACACACAGTGGAACTCTCTTATAACGGACACGTTTGTGCAAGCAGGTTTTGTCTGTTATTAAAATGGGAACATGCCCCCTCCTCTGTCAACCAGAGGTATAGGGAACTGCTATTTGCAGCTGACTGGGAACTGAGCACCAAACAAAACTGGACAGAGTTTGCCGTACAGTACCTGTGCTCATTGGGATCAGGGGGCTAAGCAGTAAATGTGATTGGTAAGATTTTGCTGTACAGAACTTGTGCTGATTGGGGGATCAGGAGGATACAGGAGTAATCCCCTGGAGTAAGGTGTCAGGCATGAAGTGAGATGAGTGATATCTTTATAGTTCCAGACAAACCAGCTGAATAATCAGGTGAAAATTAGCAGGCAGTTTGCAGAATGTAACAGGGGTACAGAGGAGCTCACAGTGCCCTCTATACAGGGGTTGCAGAGTATAGTATAAATGGGATTTTAAACATTACTGGCATAGCTTTTGGCTTTTGAAAAGGCAGATCTGTCCAGTATAAGTGAATATCCGCTACAAGTGTGTACATTATACGTGGTTTCCACTATATATAATTAAAGGGGACATCACCTGACTTTGTTGTTCCACATTTTTCACTTCTCTCATGTTAAAGATAGGGAATAACTTGCATATGGAGACCTGGGTGACCCAGAAATACCATGTAATATCCCCTCCAGTTTTAAATAGACATAGGGGGCTGGATTCACAAAACCTCAAAAAATCCAACAGCTGTGGGAAAATCCAGAGCAAGTGAGTTGCCACTTGAGACGCAGTTTTCCAGCAGCTGCGTGAATATACAACCAGCTCCATGTTTTACGGCAACATGAGGGTGTTTCTTTCCTCGCAGCTGTGGAAAAAATGTTATGGCCAGTGGGACCAGGCGTACATCTCCACAACTGTGGGGGACTATGAAAACAAATCTCTGCAGCTGCGAAGATTTTGGTCCACAACTGGAGTTGTGAAGTGGGACTTAGTGATGTATCACTTTGTGAAACTGGCCCAGGATCTCCTTGAGGACTAGCTGTGCTTAAAAAACAGGAGTTCATATCTATTAAATAGGAAGCTGAATATTATATTAATTGTGTTTTAATGTGTTGCTGAGGGTCTTTCCACTTATGTTCAATACAGAAAACGGCAAAGATGAAACTCAATCTCTGTAATGTTAAGAAATTTCTCATTTATTCCACTGGCCACATCTGCGCTCAACTTTCCATGGTGATCTGCTTAAGATGTGGTCCCTCTAGTTACTGTTTCAGTCTCTATGTGCAGCATTTCAAAATGTATACATTCATTGCAGCCTTAGATGCCATTACGTTCCTCCTTGCAAATGTCATTTGCAGTCCCATTTGCCTTCACATGTAGGGAAGGGAAAAGGGGTTGCAAAGAAAATACCTAAAGAAAAACCTAGTGACAGCTAAGGATGTAATGAATCATATACATTTCAAAATGCACAGCGACTGAAACCGGAACCATGAAGACACCATCTTACGATTAAATGGGTCATCAAGAGTTGAGTGCAAATGTGGCCAAGGAAATAAACAAGAGATTTGAGGGAGGCCAATTAAGGGGTAATGTGAGGAAGTTCTTTTTCACAGAAAGGGTGGTGGATGCATGGAACGGCCTACCTCAAGGAAGTGGTGGATATGAATACAGTGCAGGGCTTCAAACAGGCATGGGATAGGCATAAGGGAGCAATACAGATAAGTATGACTAGACAGGCCAATTACAGAGTAAAGGCCGATGGCACATTCATAAGGTAGAAAAAATGGACAGACTAGATGGGCCTTGCAGTCCTTATCTGCCGTCAACTTTTATGTTTCTATGTTAACATCATGGAGACTGAACCAAGTCATTTCCTTTTCTGTATTGATTACACGTCATGTGTACGCTATACATCCAGTAAAGAAGTGGACATCTAGGGCATTACCTTTGGACTTTGCATATACAATGAAATACTGTAAGTGAGCTTTTGCATTCACTATTCAAACTGCTAGTAAAATAATTCAACAGAATTCTTGTACTATATTGTGATATCAGACAATTCCAACAACTAAGTAACCCAAAGTATTTCAATGAGGTCCTGCAAATTTTACTTCCCCTTTAACCTTCAAGTGAGCTCAAGTGGCATACTGGATGTGTCTTGGCTTTACTGGCACAATGCCAGAGGTTCAATTCCAGCTAAGAACACATTTCTGTCTTTACCCCAGAACACCTCTGGAAATTAGGTATTTCCTGGTAAAACTCCTTCAATCACTAAATAAATAAATAAAAACCCAACCTACTCTTTTTTTGTACACCCTCTTATTCCTTGTTTTCCCTCCTATTTTCATCCTTCCCCCAAATTTCAGTAGACACCCTCAGGTCTTAACCTTGGTCTCCTCTGATGAGTCTATGGCAGGTGTCTCCAGGTCTTGCGCTTCTAGCTCCTTATGGCTGCAGACAGTGGGCCTGTTCTGGAATTAAAGTGCCTTTCCATATGGCATCCGCACAGGGCTGAATGTCATTGTCTCTGGAACCTACCCCTTCCAATTGACCATGCCCTGTATGTAGACTCAGTAGTGGTAAAGTACTTTACTGGCATGCACCATGTCCCTAGGCCACCAGGGGGCGGTTGTCCACTGGCAGAAACACACCTACTTTTCCTGGTGGCACCACATTCCCTGGGGATTGTATTTCACCTCCTGCCACCATAGCTGGGATTCCCAACTGTGGTGAGTCAAATACAGAATAAGGCACACAGTAAACAAGAAAAGGAAAACAAAAGTGGTGAAGGAACAAAAAAAGACACACAGCTGACACAAATACAATGACCAAACAGGTAAGAAAAAAAAAAGACAGTGCACATTATTTATTTTTGGAAACATTTATATAATCACTGTTTAGAGAGAAAGGGTTATTCATATTTCCAAACATAAATAAAAGTAAAAAAAAAAATGTGGACGCTAACTCTTACAGGTAGTCAGTCTGTCAACAAATGCACACCAGATTCAAGCAAGGGGTCCGAAGAAAGTCAGAACACAAAATAGTTGCTGGGTTAGTCCACACCCAACAAAGATACAGTTGCACAAGCTGAAGGTTGCTCTACAGATAAAATAGACACTGTAGGGGTGCAATACTAGAGGTTCCACACACACTACCTTGTAAGCAGCCGGGCTTGTACTGAACTCCATAACGTAATGGCTATTTCTATGAATTTAAACAAATCCAATCAATCTGGCTCTTAAACACAGCTATAAGAGATGGGCCTTCTGCACTGAAGTAAGCCAACAGCTGCAATGTCACTTTAAAGATGCATTACCGAGGAGATCTGTTACTGAGGCCTAGCTACTTTCAGGGTGACTACCTGGCTTGTACAGTTTGGTGTTCTGTCACATAAGAAGCAAAAACACAGTTCTGAGTTGTGATAGTTTGGAATAATCAGGTACTTAAAGTGGGTGTGTCACATTTGCAAAAACTTTGAAAAACTTAGTATTTAGACATACAATGATTCTGTTTATATTTTATATACAGTACCATCTGCAATTGACTTCACTTTGTTCATCACTTCTTGGGTCATTTGTATGGAAACAGTCTCCTTGTCCCTAGAGTTCATTGGTTTCTGCTACTTGATCCTTTGCTGAAACTACAGTATAATCACCCATCTGAGACACCACAGTTTGTCGCTGTGGAAATTATTATAATGTCACAGACAGACTGTGACTTCAGCAAAGACCATACAGCAGGTGTAGATCAATAAACCTCCCATTTCTATGTAAATGAACCCATTAATGAAGATTAAAAGGAGAACTACAGACACTATAAAACAGAAGTTGTATTATATTTAAATATTTAGTTTTTTTAAGTTTTCCCATAAGTAACAAGCTGACTTTGAATCTGCACTCCACTACGACGCACAGTATAGTTGGGTGTAGCTAGTAAGGATATAATGCATAAAAAAACAAAATAACGATGTTGTGTTTCAAGTGCAGTTTTTCCTCCTTTTTTTTTCTCCAAGAACTTTTATTACCTGTCTCTGTACTCCTTCCATTTGTCGGGGTGGTTTATCAGTTTCAGGCGTGTGCTGTCAATCTGTGCCTTAAGCTCTCTTAAGGTTTTCCTGCTTGTCTCCATAGTTGCCCTGACTGGATCCCTCTGAGGAAGTTTCAGGCATAACTCTTCAATCAGCTTGAGCCTTTTCTCGCACAACAGATATGGCCCCTTTTCATTGAAAAACACCTGAAATAGCAGCACAGTTTGTGTCTCAAAAACCAAAGTACTTCCAGGAAACAAACTGCCGTAAAGTTGCATAGTAACAAACATATCAGGTCACAAGCAAGCAAAATGCATGGAGATTCTTATTTGCAAGTAAGCAAGGAATGAGATGGCATTTTAGATATTTCAGACTGTCACTACATTTCACTTTTGAGTAACTAACTGTGCACCTTGCTCTATCCTATCTAAAAAAGGTATGTTTTCATTCCTTAGTGTAATGCTACATACAGGTGTATCAAGAGAGCAAACACAATGTTGGGTTGCATTAGGAGGGGTACAGAGCAGGTCAAGGGAAGTTGCCTGCCCCTACACAAGACCTTTGGATACACTACACCTAGCTGGAGTATTGTGCCCAGTTCTAGCCACTGAAGTACAGAGAGGGCATTAAAGAGATTAGCGGGACCAGCACAGGTTCAGCAAGGTGATTACTGTCTTAGGAGACAAGAGCTAGCCTTTGTGTGAAGCAAATAAACAAAACAAAATGATGTAAGACACTACTATGGTTCTCAAAGGAGGCGGCAGGGAAGGTTTGAGAGAAAAAGAAAGCATTCAGGAAGTACAAGGAATCACTGAAGGAGCAGGACAGAGAATTGTATCAGTTAAAGCAAAAGGAAGCTGAGAAGGCAGACAGAACAGCAAAGGCCTGAACCGAGGAAAAGACAGCCAGCTCAGTTAAGAAGGGGGATAAAACCTTTTATAGGTACATCAGAGAGCAAAAGAAGACCAATGGAGGATAGTGAAGCTTAATAAAGGGAGGGGCTGGGCAGGCGGTGACTGTGAAAAGGCAGAGATACTAAACAAATATTTTGCTTAGTATTCACAAATGGGGGTACCTAAACCAAACAATAGAAACACTCTGGATACAGGAGTTGATACCAGCCCATTCACAGAAGAAAGGTTCTGAAAAGAACTCTTAAAACTGAAGGTGGACAAAGCAATGGGGCCTGATGGGTTCATCCCAGAATTCTAAAAGAACTAAGAGAGAACTAGCGACACCACTGACTACCCTCTTTAACAAATCATGGGAGGATGGGTGGTACCTGAAGACTGGAGGAGGGCAGATGTTATTCCACTTCACAAAAGTAGAGCAGGCAGAAGCAGGAAACTACTGACCTGTTAGTTTAACCTCAGTGATAGGGAAAATGATGGAATCACTTGAAGGAAATAATTGTTGAGTACCTAGAGGCCAGAGGGGCACAGGATCCAAGGCAGCATGGATTCACAGCAGGAAGGTCATGTCAGACAAATCTAATAGATTTATTTGACTGGTGACCAAAGTAGTAGATCAGGGAGGGGCTGTGGACATGGCCTACATAGACTTTAGCAAGGCATTTGACGCAGTCCCACACAAAAGATTAATATACAAGTTAGCCAGCCTGAGGATGGGTCCCAAGATGGTAGCCTGTGTAAAGAACTGGCTGGAGAACAGGACACAGAGGGTAATAGTAAACGGGAGTCCACTCTGAAGAAAGGGGGGTTACTAGTGGGTTACCACAGGGTTCAGTACTAGGACCGGTCCTCTTCAATGTCTTTATAAGTGACATTGCAGAGGGACTGGAAGGAAAAGTATGTCTCTTTGCAGACGACATGAAGATCTGCAACAGAATTGATACACAAGGTGGGGTGGAAAGGGTGAGAAGGGACTGGGCAAGGTTGGAGGAATGGTCAAATGTATGGTAGCTTAGACTCAGTGCTAAGAAGTGCAAGGTAATGCACCTGGGAAACAAAAACCCAGGGGAAGAGTACACAATGGGGGGTGAGATACTAACAACAACAAAAATGGAAAGTGACCTGGGTGTAGTAATATCAGATGACCTAAAGGTGGGCAAGCAATGTGAGAGGGCAGTAAGGAGGGCTGGGGGGATACTGGGATGCATAGGGAGAGGCATCACCAGTAGAAAACAGGAAGTTGTTATTCCTCTGTACAGACAGCTGGTGAGACCCCATCTGGGAGTACTGCGTGCAGTTCTGGAGACCCAATCTCTGCAAAGACATAAACAGGATGGAGGCAGTCCAGAGGAGGGCTACTAAAATGGTGCAGGGTCTGCACCAGAAGACATATGAAGAGAGGCTTAAGGAGCTTAATACGTATAGCCTTGAGGAAAGGAGGGAGGGGGACATGATAGAAAATTTCAAGTACCTCAAGGAATCAACAAAGTCCAAGAGGGTAGCATCTTTCAGAAAAAGAGGTGTGCAAGAACAAGGGGGCACAATTTGAAGATCGGGGGGGGGGCGACTCAGAGGTAATATAAGGAAGTTAGTTTTCACAAAGAGGATTGCGGATGCATGGAACGGCCTTCCGGAGGAGGTTGTGGAGTCAAAAACAGTGGCGGAATTCAAGAATGCATGGGACAGTCATAAGACACTTCTATGGGGTGGGAGTAGGAAGAAGTAGGCTGTTGGTTAACTACGATCTGCAGCTTGTCCATTAGGTAGGGAAATGGGCAGACTGGGTGGGCCAAGCAGTCCTTATCTGCCGTCAAATTCTATGTTTCTATGTATGTTTCTATGGAGAGACTGAACATATTATAGTTATTCGGCCTAGAAAAGGGAATGCTGAACTGGGATCTGAATTCTCCAGGGAATAGATAGGATGGAGTACACGTAGATGTTTGGATGACATGCAGTGTATCATGTAGGTCTACACACATCTGAGTCAGTGTTGATGCACAGTATACTTGCCACCATGCTAGAAGGCTATAACCTAATTTCGCTGGCTCAACAAATGAAAGGTCAGTTTGCCACCACTGGCAAATGAGAACTGTGTGGGGTGGTGGACAGTTTTGAGATCCAAGAAAGCTGTGAATGTGCAAGCTGGTAAATTTGGGGACTGGCGCTTCAGCGTCGATGCGAGTTGCGGATGGGACTTACTCCAGTTAATAGTTCCCTATTACAAGGATGCCCTTTCCTAAGGCCCACCTCCAACTCATGTCAGTGTTGATGCTGTACTCCCATGCTTGCCAGTTTACATGTCCTCAGTTCCTTGGACTCAGAAACGCAGAACCTTTTCTCTACTTCACACCAGGGACTGGACAAGCAGAGGTTGGGGCACACGTAGCAGTGCTCTCTGATAATTTGGGCCCAATATTTTATGATTTATTTAAAATGATAATGGTACTCCTCTTTGCCCCGCTCTGTCATCGCAGCCTGCAGGAATACAGGTGGTTGTGCAGCAGATGTGAACAACAAGGAGAGGGGGCACTGTGGAGCTAAGGATGTGCACACATGCACGCCTCCATGAGGACAAGTTGTCCTGGAGTTGGCACCCCCATGAAGTGGGTTAAGCAGCTGAGGGGCAACTAAGAGGTAAATCCCCTCTGTCTGGCTCCATTATGGCCTATATGGCCAGAAGGCGGTACATCCACCCTGCCGGACAGAGGTGCAAAAACAGAATTTCAAAAAATAAAGTAAGCAGTAACATTTGTTTGTTAAGCACTCAAAGTGCTAATCAGTGGCTACCCCACATTATACGGGTGGGGCCAGCACTTGTATATTCCTGATGAAATTTAGTGCTGAGTTTGTGTAATGGAGTCCTGTTAGTGGACCAGTAAACCTCTGGTATTCCGAGACTAGTAAAAAGAACTAGCACAAAACCGATTTACAGGTGCCGAGGACTAGGCAAGTGTGGCTTCTGCACAAAATCCCTGCTTTTGGTGGATACTTCTAACCATCCCGTTTATGCACATTTTAAAACCTAGACTGGAGTCAAGCCAGACTCCTAGCTACGGGAGACATTTGTAGAGTGGTGTGCAGTTCATTAAGATAAGATGATATGGTGCTGAAGAGCATAATTTTAGTTTAGATATTCATATTGTTTTATATATATTTTTCCCTTAATTTTTACAATTTGTTTGGCCAGGAAAGGAATGCTGAGCAGAAGCTCATTTCCAGGTACATCCTGAGAGCACAGGCAGGTTAAACGACCTGCTCAGGGTCACACAGAATGTAAGTGGAGGTTGAGGAAATCAAACCCAGGTCTGCTGGATGTACCAAGCTCATACACAGCTTATTTCTCTAACCTCTAGGCTAGGTTATACTGCCAGTCTGTCTAATATTAATTAATAGGAGCTTATTGTTGGCCATCCATACTTGAGTCCTGTCAAAAGCTACTTGTAGAGTTGTATGGAGCATGGATATGGGATCTGCTGTGGCATAGATTATGGTGTCGTCAGTATGAGGATGAATATTGGTGCTCGGACTGGTCACATGCAGGGATGTAAGCTACCTGTGCCTTAATTCTCTGTAATCTCTCTCCAATCCACCTCTAGGCCATTGGAGTCTCCATGTGCACCTAATGGTAGCAAGATTTGTTTCCTTTCCTTTCCTGGATTGTAAAGTGCTTTGTGTTAGTCTGTATAAAATATATTATATAAATCACATTTCTTTCCTGTAACAGAAACTGGGGAATGGGATGACAGTGCATAAGTCTAGGCCTTGGGGCCACACACTCAGATCTGAATCTAAGAACCCATGCATACCCCTATGCCTTCAGGCATGTTAGTAGGCATCCACTTACAAATAAATTGGCTAACTGGCTGAAATAAAACAGGCAGTGACTACAAAAATATGAAGGCTTGGCCAAATGGCTAATTATTAATTTTGCTGAAGCTACTGTAACTGCTCTGAGTGAGTATGGTGATGTTTTTTTTTTCGATTTCATACCCTTAAGGGCTTGCAGGAATACACTCTGCTTACCCTGTGTTCTTTAATCAGTTGTTCACTGCCGACAGTGGGCAGCAACTTGTTCTCCCGAGCCAGCTCAGAGCTGCACTCTTCTACGGACGCTAACAGTTTCTTCTTCTCCACTTCGGTTTTCAAGCGTAGTAAGTGATATGGAGCTTCTGCTTGGAGATCCTGCAATGCAATGTAAAAAAAAACACGATTACAACATTGCAATTTACAGTTCCCACCATAGCCCTTAGCACCGCTGAATGTTAGAAAAGGAAGGACAGAAATGCACAACTCCCAGGTCTGTATGGATTCCTGTATTTTACAGGGAAATGAAGCAGTCTGTGGAGCAACGGCTGCAACAGAAGGGCCACTTCTGTAGGACAACTGACCAACAGGGCTGTGCAGAATTTGGAATTCTGATGGAAATTTGTGCAGAATGGAAATTCTGCTTCCAGAATGCTTTTTGGAATTTCTTTTTCGTTCCATACAATTCTGGAAAACATTTCTGTGTAAACCGAAGAGTATTTTTCTGTGGATCCCATCAACCACTGAATAATTTTCTGCAGATTGCTGAAAAACAATCCACAGTTTATGTAAACATAATCTGAAAATTTTGCACAGCACTACTAATTCAGATTCCACAGAAAATAATGTAATTTAGGCAAGGAATAGCAAGTTTAAATATAAAGCGCCCTTTCTCAAGGGCTCAGGAGCTGTACATCATTTAAAATTATAAACTTAACAAATAATTTATGGTGCAGCTTTAGAAGATGTCCAAGAAATATAAAATTACACATAACCCCATAATGCAAAGCATCATGGGATATTATGCAAATTACCATGAAAACTTAGGCTGGTTCTGCATGGAATGCAAGTCGGCAAAGGGTGAGAACAGAAGACACAGACACGTTTCATCCTACACAGGACTCAGCAGTGTGCCTTATCTGTCGTTTACATGAAAATACAGGAAAATCCTTCTGAGTTTGAGGGAAAATATCAAACTGATCTGGGAGTTCTGGAAATGCATGTGTAAAAAGCCATTAAATTCCATTTTGCACTGAACCAGTACTTAGGTCAATATGACATCTTCTTTACTATTCCCAGTGACAAACAAAGAGACCCACAACAGTTGAAAGATGTGGTGGTCTCTGTGCCATTCCTTTCATAATACTGCTTTGGTGGCATTTAGGCCGAGAAGAAACTACAAGGCTAGGGTCCGCTTTCATCACATAAAGGATGGGAGGCTCCCTTCACTTTGGAAAGGCTATTAGTAAAACATCTCCCGCACATTTTGTAAATAACATACAGTATATTGTATATTTAGCAGTTGCTAATATTTTCTAGATAGACAGTTCTTGCAAGAATGAAGCAACAGTCCTTTATTTCTCCAAGACAGAGACAGAAACATAGACGCCAAATGCTAAAGCCATGCATACCACACATAAACAAAGACAACAAATGCTAAAACCAAGGGCTTCTCAGTGCTCACTGTCACTGGTAGATGGGCATTGGGACATTAAAGAAAAAAGGAACCCCCAATAAATGTATGAAAAAAACCTCAGCATCCTCTACAGGCAAGTGTAACTGTAGAGGGACTACTTCACAAGTAAATGCTTGTTTTCTTCATTTTTTACTAATTTTAACAGTTTTTATATTTTATTAAAATTTCAACAAATACCCATTTTCTAAGCACAGTAAAACACTCCATGGTGTGAGGTATGGGCTCTGCCAGACCTTACAGGAGCTTCAAGACCGTCTGCCTGTGGCGTCAGGCTTCATTATGCCCCTCAGCAGTCCAGTACAGCCCAATACTGCCCACCCTGCTGGGTATTATTGCTTATGCAGTTGCCTAAACCAGACACAGAGCATGAAGTATTCCATTTCCAGTTAACTAAACATAAAAACTCAACAATGCAGTTAATTATGTGGTACTTGAAAATATGATACTGTATGTGTATGACCATCTTTATAAATCTCCTGTGGGTGGAAATAATGTTTCATTCTGTTTAGTAATATTCTGTACTTGTTTGCTCAAGCTTAGCTTTTGTACATAATTATTTACTCAACATGCTAAACTGACTGAGGCAGCTGTACTGTACAGTTGGGGTTTTCTATGTTTCACTAAAATTTACACTTCAAAAAAGGTGATTAATCTCAGTGGGCCATCTCTGTAAGTGCTTCATCAATAAATCAAAATGTATGATGCCCTTGCATTAAGTATTACAGTATGAAGTACTGCAACTCTTTAAATCCAAGAAACGCTTAAAACTGCTCTAGGACACATGCACTGACAGGAACTAAGGTCTGTGAACCATGGTTAAGTCTGGATTTCTAAGATCTATTTGGTCCACCAAGATTCAGACATACAGGATCCAACATGTCTGAATATTTTGTGGACCATCCATTTCAACTCTCTTATTAATTAATGAGCCCACTAGGGTCCTCACAATTAACATTAGATACGTGTAGGTAGGGTGGGGCAGACTCAATGGCAATAAAAACAATGTTTTTAATAAAGCCACTGAAAATTAAACAACTTAGTTTAGCAGAGCACTGGCTGTTTAAATTTCTTTGATTATTCAAAAGGAATCCAGAGTTTTAAAGAAAACAAAAGTGTAGCTTAACAGACACTATCATTAAGAAGAAATTAAATATTTAAGAAATAAGTCTGGAATTCAATGACATTTCTAGAAGGATAATGCCAGGTGGAAAGACGTCAAAACTAAAGGAAAGCTAAGGTCCTTAAACTGGTGGGGGGTGCGAAGCACCCCACAAACAGCATAGATGTGCTCTGGTGCTTTGAGCACCACGACGGTTGGGTGGCACAACTGCTGGGCAACATGGTCACCATCGGCATTTGGGTGTCGCTGTAATGTAAGTCATCTGTATTTTGAACCGACATGGTGGAACCCATGACCAGAAAGCAACAGATTTTAGCAGATTACACTGACAAAACGTTTACAATATGAAACCCATAACCAAAGACTGTAGCTGACAGTGGCTCCAAATTACACTTTGGTAAGATGTGGCAGTAGCCTCCCTTTATTATTGCATCAGCAGGTGGGTCATTAGCTTCCTGTAACATCAAAAGGATGATACCACTTTCATTGTACTACTACCTTCTATGGTCCTATAACCTGTATACCACAGAAAGCTAATGGTAGGATAGCCCATCAATGTAGTGATAGCAGCAGAATACTGTATCCTGAAGAGTGAGGTGTGTATTATATAGAACAAGTATGAGTATCATTCAGAATAAAGATGTTTCTCTGTGGCAAAGTGCTGATTATTGAATTATTTGTATTTTCCACAGAACCTTTCTAGAAACAGGACTTCTCTCACAGAGGGTTCTTTCCATTCCACTTGGATTATTAAATAAAAAATATATTTATATGTGTGAATTTGCTGCACACTGATGATCATTTTTAAGGCATCAAACACCTTGGACCTGAACCATTTGGTGATGTCCTACATCTCTGCTTGCACTGTTCCACCTTATTAAGTAATTGTTTTTTCTTATTGAAATTGTGTTACCAGGTACATGTATAGAGATTACGAAAAAATATAATTTACAGATGTGACTGGTGGTGGTGGGGGTAATCACAAAACATACGGGATAAATAAAAATATAACATGCATAGAGATAACATAGTAGTGGATGTACACATACTGGAGATACAAACAATAATCCGATGTATACAATGTATGTAGGGATTTCACTACTTAAATAAGTGCATTATTGCCACAAGACTTGGACTCAAGTGAAAAACAAACAATGTTATTCACCCAATGGGTCAATAACACCATTTATTTTTCACTTGCCTACATCACAATCAACTTGACTGACAGCACATTCTGCCAATCTCACAATGAATCTGGCCTCAGTTGTCACATAGAACACAGACATTGTACAGTATACATAGAACATACAATGGCCTGGGTTCTAATAAGCCATTCATTTCCATTCGTGAGGTGGCGGGACTTTCATAACTCACTCAAGGCTTTGCCACTCGTAAGTTATAGTCCCACCCCTTCACTCATGGAAACAAATGGCATATTAGAACAAAGGCCATTGTATATCCTCTATTTATAGTTAGTAAGGACGTATGTAGTAGTACAATAAAAGTGGCATCATCCTTTTGATATTACATTTTTGATAAGCTCATTCCTGTGTCTTTGATCTAGTTGACTAAGCTCATTTATAGCAGAAGTATTTGTTAGTCACCATATTTGGGGAGGACAATATACCTGTTTTTTTTTTTTTGCATTGTTTTATTCCTGGGTTAAGCTACATGATTCTGAAGGATTTAAGAACTCCCACTTTCTTATCATGCCACCATGAAAAAAATTAAATGTCTTGGTGTGGTGCTGTGTTGTTTACCATCAGAAACATGTGGCAACACCATCCCAATATCTCTACAGTAAGAATCTAGCAGGTACATTCAACAGGTAACCTTAGCGGAAGACATTTTTAAAAATGTTGAGTGGCAGCCATCTTTAATGATGTGAGTCATTAAATACAAAGGCAGTATAGCGCAGTGGTCTAAGGCTCTGAGTTGCAAATCTGGTGACATCCAGCAGACCAGACCTGGGTTTGAATCCCACAGCTTCCACTTGCATACTGTGTAACCCTGAGCAAGTCACTTAACCTCCTTGTGCTCCCAGGTCGCTCCTGTAAAAAAGCTTTCAGCTTAGTGTGCTATACCTGGTTAAACAACTAAATAAAAAAAAAAAATCTACAAAAGGCAATTTAAAAATATCTGAGAAAATTGGAAATATATTCAGGATGAATGTAAGGATGTCAGGAATACATTTTTGCTAGAAAACTATATGATGAAATTTTTTGCAGACTAACAAATACTGTTGCTTTAAAGATAGGATTTGGGCTCCTTCCAAATACTGACATTTCCCTGCTATCCTGGAGAGTAGATGTGCCTCACTGCTGCAGGTATTGTTCTTTGGATGAGGGATTAAACCACGTTCCCTTCCTGCCTATCTCTTGTGGTTGTTCAAGTTGAAGTTGAAGGAAACAGGAAGTCTGCAGGAATTTACAACTGCTTGTGATGTTCCTAGTTTCAGAATTGATATTCATACTCTCCAAATTCATTAAACTGTATGCAGATAACATCTGGTGTCAGAACTGTGTTTTCTATTGTTTTCTTGTTATGGGCAACCTTCCCTACAATTCACTTTATGAAATCAGGATTTTCAGTTTTGATTAGGTCACCTAGTCCTGAATCCATCCAGTGACTTAGGTTTTCAAAGAAGGACTAGACACATTTGTAAGGGAGAATGGCAATAATGACTACAGAACATCAATAAGGTAACATTCCCACTGTTATGTCTGGATGTGTGTCTGTACTCAGACTGGGTATAGTTACCGACGTGAGGCAGAAGAGGTGGACAAGATGGACCTTACGTCCCTTTTGTCATCACAATGCTATGATACTATATTAGGCAAAACTCTAAATTCCTGGTTTCAAGAAAAGAAATGTACAGAATGTTGCCCATAAATATAAAACAACACTAAAAAACATTTTTCCATAAACTTTTATTCACATACAGTAAATTATGGCCCATTTGGTGGTATGAATATCATTTCTGAAAATGTGAATATAAACCAATGAAAATTCACAAAACAGTCCTGTCACTTTGAAGATCCCAAGGGACATTCTGCAATAGTGAAGGATACCCCAGTATAATAGCAAACTCTCTCTCTCTGTATGTGGCTACATGGATGTTGTTGCAGAATGTGCACCTAATGGCTGCTTCGCTTGTCTCCTTGTAGATCCTGTACTAACAATCAGCAGTAGAAATGGGAAGGGGGACTCAGTTCTGGAGTGAAATTCAATGGGTTTTATGTGATATGGGTGAGTTTTTTAAGTCGTCGACCAATAAGAGCAACTAAAAAAAAACTCCAAAAGTCAACACAATGAGCAACACAAGATTGAACGCCGCAAACAGCGACTGTCGCAAAAACATCCCAAAACCAAATGGAAAAACAAACTTTTTTATGCAGAGGGCTATGTCCCCCATATCCCCTGATTTAAGGATCGCTAACTCCAGGGGAGAAGGACTCAGAAGTAATTAGTAAACCCTATGGCAAAAAAAAATTCCCCCTACACCAGGACCTCAAGTTTAACAAGTAGTGGCTCAAGCCATTACACCAAACAGCCAGCTTAGCTCTAAAAGTACTTCTCAGTGTTTCCTTCTATTTGCTCTTTTTACAAGCGGTTTTATTGAGTCGCTCAAATTGTGACACTCAGTAAAACATGCTCATATCATTGTACACCATTCAAAGGCAGACTCAGTTCCGGAACAAAATGTGAAAAGACTGCTCCTGTATAAAATGTATCCCTCCAAAGGCATAAACCTGACTAAATTAACTATAAAAATGTAACATATAATGATGAAACTTGTCCCCCAGACCCCAGTCAGGCATTTGGGATCTTCATAAAAAATGGTGGGTTTCCCCAGTGAATTTTTCCATTCCCAACACTGCTGCCTAGTGTTTAGCTCAGTGCTGTGTAAAAACACCGAAGTATTTTGTATAATTGGCCACACAACCACATTCTGTTTCTATTTTATGTCTTAAAATATTGAACTAATAGACAGTTTTGCACTGGTCAGAAGAGTACATTACAGGTTGAATGCAGTACTCTGGCCATCCTCTTTGGTCGCTATCAGTTCTATCGCAGGACTGACCTTCCACTGTTTGTGAAGTTTTCTGATAGTTTCCTGAAGACTCTCCTGCTCCTGTTCAGGTAGGATATCAGTCAATTCATCACAAGCCTTCAAAAATGAATTAAGAACCCGCTGGTCCAATTGGCCAAAAAAATCCTGAAATTAAAAAGATTCATACAGTATAATCAAATCGCATTAACAAATCTAACACTGTAAACCAGTAAGTAGCAAATTTAAAACATTCAGAGTAATTAAACTACTTCATACTTCCAGGTTTACTAAAAATATATTTAATGAATGAAATTGCTAACACAACATGAGCAGCTTTAAACTAATAAAAATGGAGTAGAGAAAGCAGCTAAATCGCTAATGTTCACTACTTGTCACTGTATTATGAATCCAGAACTTGAGTGGCAATTTAAACAGTGTATTCTGAGAAAGTAATGCATTCCACAGTTCTGTGATGACTGCCATTAATTAATTAATTATCAAAAGATTATGGATTGTATGATCTTTAACATGTGGGCTTTGACCTTGGTTCAGTGCGGCACTGGGAGAGATATGCCCCCCCCCCGTATTGAGCGATACTTTAACTGTGCATGCCAAAGCATCCTTTGGCTGCTTATTTTTGTTACCACAGCTGTCAGTCTTCCCCCTCTCTTCCCTACCTCTCTTGGTGGTCAGTCCTGCCCTGTTGGACAGCCCTCCTACTGCTTCGGGTTATCCTATGACTGGGGCACCTGCTCTCAGGCGTCCCTCCTGCTGTTGCTCGCTCTCGCTCTCTATTCACATCGCTGAAGGCTCCGTCATGCCACTTCCATGGCTCCTGCTCCCCCTGGGATCCACAGATGCCTAGCTTCCTGTCATTTTCTCCTGCTTGTCTCCCTGCATTCCTTCAGTTCTCCTCACAACTTGCTGGAGCTGTTCTGTGACCTCCTCTTCCTGGGCCCTGCTGACATCTCTACTATGTGCCTGGCCTTCTGCTGCTGTGCCCTTGGGGCCTCTCAATACTCTCATCCTTGCTATTCCTGCTCTCTCCCTGGCTCCCCATTTACTTGGATCGTCTGCTGCCTTCCTGCACACTGTGGCAGCCGCTTGCTGCTGTATTACCCCCAGGCATTCTGTTTTCCATCCTGTCTTGGCTGCCCATGATGCCTTACCTTGGCTATCTGTACTACCTTGGACCTACAAGCTGCATCAGCCACCAGCTGCCTAGGCCGTGCTTCACTCACCTGAATGTTTCGGCATTCGATAAGCTGCTTCACCCCATTTTAACACCACCCACCAGCTAGCCCAGGCAGCTGTCCAGGTCCTATTACTCAGGGTGCAACACTCCTACCATCCTACTGATGCCGGACCAGGCTATGCCCTTCTCCTGCATACTACTATACCATCATACTTTAAAGAATGTGCCCCATTATCGGCATTAACCCCAACAGCTACAGGACACTCACTCTTAACAACTACTACACACTCTCCCCATTAACTATTGGTCTTTCACCTCAGCATTTACCTGCCCATTAAGGGCTCTGTGCTATCTTTGGGCATTGTCTATCAAGGGCTTAGCTCCAACAATATAATTTATGGGCCTTGCACTTCAGAAGAGAGAGAGTGGCTATGCCACCAGGCCTGAAGCAGTGTGACATAGGTCTTCTACTTGGGGTCCATTCCGCAAACCTGTTCCTTTAATATTCAGGCCTAACCCTCCATGTAGCTCTCCAAGAGCAGAGTCCTCAAATGCATGGTTATAAGACTGAGCCTTGTACCACCTTTACAAGGATGGAAGTCTCATATGAGAAAGAATATGAAGACAATTTCATCCCTTGTAAATGAGGCAGCGTGACAGGTGTTTATAAGTTGTGTGAGGCTATCTAGCATGTCTGGGTTTTCAATGCCTTCCTTTAAGGTTATTTATAGTTAAAATATTAAATGTGGAGAGATGGCAGGTGACCTAAAGTCTTGGATCCCCAGAGGTTTCTTTTATGCCGAAGGTCAAAATATAATAATATAATCCCACCGTGAGTTGGGCCTGGATGCTGGCTGCGTGCATTCCTGGAAGGTTGCTTCTCAGTCAAATGTGTTGTCTGTCACTGACCATGCTCCCTCTCTCCTTATGTGAAGTAAGTGATCTGAACATTCTGTTCAGTGCCTATGGCTCTGCATTTTTGGGCGGTGGTGATGCCACTATACAAGTCTTTGGTGAGACCACATTTAGAGTACCGTGTCCATTTCTGGAGACCACATCTCTGTAAAGGCATAGTCAGAGCAGAGGCAATTCAAAGAAGGGCAACAAATATAGTTCAAGGCCTGCAGCAAAGGTCGTATGAAGAGAGGCTGGAGGCACTCAATATGTATATCCTGGAGGAGTGGAGAGAGAGGGGAGACATGATAGTGACCTTCAAGTACCTAAAGGGAATAAACAAGGTCCCGGAGGGTAGCATCTTTCAAAAAAGGAGTGACATCAGAACAGACCCACAGCTTCCAGGAGGCAGCCTTGATCAGGCGCCCCCTGCTGCCCCGGCTCCAGTGACTTTGTGCTCACCAGAGACTTGGCTCTCAGTGCCATTGTCCCCTTCCCTGCAGGACTCCGACCCTACAGCTTCAGCTTCTAGTAGGCAGCCTTGATCGGGCACCCCTGCCAACCTGGCTCCAGCGGCTCTGCACTCACCAGGGACTCGGCTCTCAGTGCCGTTGTCCCCTTCCCTGCAGGACTCTGGCCCTATGGCTTCAGCTTCCAGGAGGTGGCCTTGATCAGGCGTTCCCACCGCCCCAGCTCCAGCAGTTCTGTGCTCACCAGGGACTCAGCTCTCAGCATCGTTGTCCCCTTCCCTGCAGGACTCCGACCCTATGGCTTCAGCTTCCAGGAGGCGTCTTTGATCAGGCACCCCCTGCCGCCCCGGCTCCAATGGCTCTGTGGTCACCAGGGACTCGGCTCTCAGCGCTGTTGTCCCCTTCCCTGCAGGACTCTGACCCTATGGCTTCAGCTTCCAGGAGGTGGTCTTGATCGGGCGCCCCCACCGCCCCAGCTCCAGCAGCTCTGTGCTCACCATGGACTTGGCTCTCAGCATCGTTGTCCCCTTCCCTGCAGGACTCTGACCCTACAGCTTCAGCTTCCAGAGGGTGGCCTTGATTGGACACCCCTGCCACCCCGGCTCCAGCGGTTCAGCACTCACCAGAGACTCGGCTCTCAGCATTGTTGTCCCCTTCCCTGCAGGACTCCGATCTTATGGCTTCAGCTTCCAGAAGGCAGCCTTGATCGGGTGCCCCCACTGCACCGGCTCCAGTGACTCTGCACTCACCAGGGACTCAGCTCTCAGTGCCATTGTCCCCTTCTCTGCAGGACTCCAACTCTATGGCTTCAGGTACGCTACACCTGCACTTCCCTGTCCTGGCCTGAACTCTGGCATTGGTGCCCCTCACTGACTGGCTGTTTCTCTGGGAAACCGATCCCTCATTGGTCAGCTTGTGGGATGCTGAAGGCTGTAACTGGCTTTCTACAAAACTGAACTGTAGCTGCTTTCAGAATTCTCCTGCCTGCCGGCTTAGACCTAGTCTCTTTAGGAAAATTGGTAATTCATGCTGTTGTTTGCTGATCTAATGCAAGGTAGCACTGTTCACTAGGAATCTGCCTTAAAAATTGTGAATTAATGAGCACCAGGAATTTAATCACTTTTAACTGAGCCAGGCACTACTTACAACTAACCTTTACTGAAAATGACTGAGCACCAGGTTTAAGTTTAATGAACTAGAGCTGGTATACCCGTTAGACAATTGTGCTTGTACTCTAGGAATTTCTAACCTGATACTGGTACTGCTTTCTCTGTGCTTTCCCACAGACCTAAATGTCTGTACCTAAACGCTACTCCAGCTGCTAATTTTTCTCATCTCTTTAACCTAACTTGCCCTCTATTCACTTAATCCCCCTGTCTCAGGACCTCTGCTGTGCTTTTGACTCCCACCTCTGTCTCCCTACCCCATTGTCTACCACTTCTGTCCCTCCTGCCCATCTGCCTTAACGCTTTAAAAGCCTAAATCTTTTTTTGCTCTTTCCACAGTTTCCAGGAGGCAGCCTTGATCAGGCGCCCCCACTGCCCTGGCTCCAGTGACTCTGTACTCACCAGGGACTCGGCTCTCAGCGCCGTTGTCCCCTTCCCCGCAGGATTCCGACCCTACGGATTCAGGTACGCCACACTTGTGCTTTCCTGGCCAGGCCTGAACTCCGGCATTGGCACCCCTCACTGACTGGCTGCTCCTCAAGGAAACTGTTCCCTCATTGGTCAGCTTGCGGGGTGCTGAAGGCCGTGATTGGCTTTCTACAAAACCGAACTGTAGCTGCTTTCAGAAGCCTGCTGGCCTAGACCTAGTTTCATTAGGAAAATTCATGTTCCCCACCCACCCCTCCTCCCTGACCTTAATTAATACACCTCCCTCTGCCATTACCATTAGCACTGGCTGGCTTAATTACACCTTCCCCAAGGAGTATCCTCACCTATTGGCTGCTCTGTGATATCGTCTCCAAGACCTTAGCCTGTGGTTGAACCCTACAGATCCCCTTAATTCTTGTTGAGTCCTCCCCTCCCTTCTGCAATAAGCACTCCTTCTAACCCTCTCAGCTCTCCTAACCAATTACAGTTTTCCACCCTACATTATAGACCTTATCAAAGACCCTTTACTTGAACAACTGTTTTTATATCACCAAACCTATGATCGTTCATATGGGTAACCTGAACCCTTGAATCCTGGTAGTTTCACTTCACAGCCTACACTAGTAGCTTTGCTCCACAGCCTACACTGACCTACAACTTACCCTACCTCCATATACCTTTTCCTGGTATAATGCCCTACTCGAACCGCCCACAATGTCATTTCCTCACTCCAAGTGACTACTCTTCTGCTGGGCACTCCTGGTCCATCTTCAGCCACACAAAATAATTCCTCCCTCTGGAAAAGTAATAACAAATGCCAATAACCTCCTGGCAACCTACCCCCCCACCCTTCTACCTTGCCAGATTGCCCCCCCCCAGGTCTGTGCCACCTGCCCTATGACATAAAACTATTATGTTAAGACAATGGATCAAAAATATACACAAGATTCCGTTCCTCCACCCGCCCTCCATTCAGACACAACTTTGCCTCCTACTGCTGTCCAACGACATTGAGCTAAACCCCGGACCCACTATAGGACAAAAAGCAGATTCATCCAAGCATTCCATGGCCAGCTCCCCAGCCTCTACCCCCACATGGCACAACACTAAGGGGCATAAAATAGCCCATATGAATATCCAGAGCATTAGGGCTAAAATGGCTGAGTTATCAATCAATCAATAAATTTCTTTATTTAGCCAGGCAAAACACCATTGAGCATGACTCATTTACAAGATGGACCTGGAAGTTAGAAGCCTGGGTACAGCTGTACAGACCTGATGTCCTTTGTATAACAGAATCATGGTTGAAACCCACTATTCTAACCCATGAAGTGGCCCTTCCTGGCTTCTCCGTGTACAGACAGGACCGGTCCTGTGGTAAAGGCGGTGGAGTTCTGATCTACACTAGAGCTGGCCTTGCAGTTAGCAAACTAACCGATCTGAATATCAGCTCAAGCACTGAACACATATT
Organism: Neoceratodus forsteri; assembly: GCA_016271365.2. Classification (NCBI taxonomy): domain Eukaryota; kingdom Metazoa; phylum Chordata; order Ceratodontiformes; family Ceratodontidae; genus Neoceratodus; species Neoceratodus forsteri. The sequence continues at coordinate 1,074,215,332 of CM057450.1, forward strand.
TATCATGATTACCTTTGGACAAGTCAAAAAAATAATCATCGGGTGTATCTACCTACCCATAAAGAAATATCCTCCTATGCCAAGCTTTTTCTCAGCTTGGATACCCTCCATAAGAACAACCTCATGCTCTGTGGCGATTTCAACCTTAATTGGCTAAGACCCAATAGAACACAATACCAATCTGTCCTACTCCAAACTAGAACAGCTTACTGAACAACCCACTAGACTTAACAAAAAGTCTGGTAGGCACGCTCTTCTAGACTGGGTCATAACAAACAACCTATCCTTCATCAAGGTCACTGGTATATTACCTAATTCTCTCAGTGATGACTCCCCAATGTACTGCATCTGGAAAAATAACTCTCCCCATCCTCCCCCAAAAAGCTGTAGAGCCAGAGACTTAACCACCTTTGATGAAGTAGCCTTCAGGACATGCCTTGCTTCTGTGGATTGGTCCCATATAAACTCCCTCCGTGACATAAACCAAGCGCTATACTACCTCATCGCCAAATTCACATCCATCCTTGACTCCCATGCTCCTTATAAATCAAGGAGATCCGATGGTAACCACTCCCCTGACTCACGCAGGAGCCGAGGCATCTAATGCACTCCCAGGACAAAGCCTGGAAAGTTTCTAAAAGCTCTGGACTGCAGTCAGACTGGATCTCAAACCACCAACTCCATATTGCATGCAAAAACAAAGTCAATAAGGCCAAAAGAACTCACCTAATATCCCATCAGGAAATGCACCTAGCCAACCCCAAATGTTTCTGGAAAAAAAAATAATGCGCTCCTCAAAGGAAATGAATGCACCATCCCACAAAACATGATTGCAAAAGGCAATCTATTATCCACACCCTGTGACAAAGCCACCAGGATAAATCTTTTCTTCATTGAACTGGATACATACAAAGCTGGACTACTAACTACCCACCCTGCATCACTAGCTGATCACCCAGCAGTCTCCCATCCTCAATTCCATATTAGAACCATGTCTAGAAGAGAGGTCCTTAAACTTCTGAGAAAACTCAACCAGGATAGCTCCTCTGGGTTCGACACCTTGTCTCCCAAGTTCCTCAAATTAGGAGCACCAGCACTTGCCCTCCCAATCACTCTACTAATCAACAGATCATTTACCACAAGTACAATACCGGACAAATGGAAAACCGCCGTCTTTGTCCCTGTTCATTAAATGGGCAGACCAACCATGTTGAAAAATTATAGACCCATATCCATCTTATGCCCCATCACAAAAATTCAAGAACTAATATTATATAACCAACTTTACTCATATCTCGAACTGACCAGTGCCCTTACAGACCCCCAACACGGCTTTCTTAAATCACATGGGACTGAAACTGCTCTCCTATGGGTGACCTCCGATATATTTCAAGCAATGGATCGGGGTAAAGCCACTGGAGCAATCTTTGTTGACCTCACAAAGGTGTTTGACCTTGTCAACCAATCCCTATTACTTTCAAAACTTCAATGCCTCAGCCTTGATATCAACTCTCTCGCCTGGGTCTCAAACTACTTATCCAATAGACTCTACTGTGTCAAATGGGACAGAGCTCCGTCACCCTTAGCACCTGTCTCAGACGGGGTTTCCCAGGGGTCGATCTTAGGCTCACTCCTGTTCTCTATCTTTATCAATGACCTGCCGTTGCACTGTGGAGGGGTATCTGTCCAGCTCTATGCTGATGACGCCATTCTGTATAGGTTCTTGAAGAATGTTAACCAGGGCCCCGATTTTTCTGCGGCACATCGGAGCAAAGTTCTGCGGCAGGGTTCTCATTTGCCGCAGAACTTCTGAGGCACTCAACACCAATTTCTGCGGCAATTCTGCACATTTTACTTAATTTTTTCCTTTTTTGTTTTTTTTGCCATATCTGACACAATGCACGCCGTGAATACAGTCATTTTATGGGTGTTTGTCACCAAATTTTCAACATAGCCAGTTTAAGACCTCTGCTCATGAACAGTATCACTGTGATTTATTAATCTGTCCGAACATTGATTTCGCTACCGACCACGGCTATTGTGTGCTACATGTGCGAAAACACATTTTGGGTGAGATGTGAAAATGACAGCTGTACTACCATAAGAAGGTGTGGAAAATGATAATGTTGAAAATCTGGAGTGGAAATATTGAAAATTGAAACCTATGAGCTGCATGTAGGAACTGCGAACGACGCTCGTAAAACAGTCATTTTAGAATTTTTCACCAAATTTTCAACATAGCCATTTCAAGACCTCTGCTCATGAACAGTGTCACTGTGATTTTCTTAATTTGTCCCATACATTGATTTCGATACAGACTCGCCATTCTGCGCTACAAGGGTGGAAACACATTTTGGGTAAGATGAAAAATGACAGCTGTACTACCTATAAGACAGTGTGGTGAAATGGCAATGTTGAAACTCTGGAGGAAAATATTGAAATTTTCGAACTTACAAGCCCGCGAGGGAACTGCGCAACGACGCTGGAAATAAAGTCATTTTTTTGATTTATACCACAAATTTTCAACATGGGTTCTTCTCATGAATGATGTCACTGTCATGGCGTGTATTAGGTCACAAAGGGTGATTTCGCAGTCACTGCGCAGTCACTGCGCGAAATCACCCTTCGAGCCCGAATAATGCCATGACAGTGACAACATTCATGAGAAGGGGTCCCAAAAATCCCATGTTGAAAATTTGGCAAAATTCCAAAAATGCCTGAGATATGCAATAAAGTTGAACCTCCTATCTCAGCTCCATTATACAGCTTACCGCATTCTCAGTTCGCGTCAGCTTTGAAGAGTGCAGACGGTTCCCGGTCCACCAAGATCGCCGCTCCGGAGTCCGGAGGTAAGTATGGGGTGAGGGGGGTGTGGGGAGGTGGGTACGTAGAGGGTGGGTGCGGGTTGGTGGAGGGGGGCAAAAGAAGCAACGATGGAAGGTTTTTTTTATTGCAGGTTTTTATTTTTTTTTTAATTACACACAAGGAGGGATGGTGAAGCCGACGGGGATTGGGCACCCCGTCGGCAAGGATTTTGCCACGCTGGGTGGGCTCCGCAGTGGCATGTGCATTTGGGGACAGTGAAGCCGACGGGGATTGGGCACCGCTGCAAAGGATATTTTGCCACGCTGGGGTGGGCTCCAGCGCGCATACAAGCATTTGAGGGGGACAGTGAAGCCGACGGGGATTGGGCACCCAGTTGGCAAATGAAGCCGGACGCCTTGTTCCATGGGCGGCCCGAATTCCGCGGGTGATGGCAAATTCATGATATTTCCATGGTTTACGTATCCGCTGAATCAGGAAAACCCGGGGCCCTGATGTTAACTGCATTGCTACTAGTCAGAAAGTGACTTCCATACTTCAGAGGCCTGGTTTAAGGCTAACCTGCTGGTCTTGAATGTGAGAAAAACCAAAACCATGTTATTCCGCAATACCTCCTTCAACGTGTCCTCAAACTCCCCCTTGACAATCAGAACCACCGCTAGTACCCCGCTTGAAGGGGTAAACTCCTTCAAATACCTTGGCCTCACACTTGATGAGCATCTATCTCTCGAGCTACATACAGACAATATCATCAAGGGAAATCAAAAACTCAGTCTTCTGCACTGTACAGCTCCGGATAGCTCGACCACTGCAAGAAAATCTATTGCCTCAGCCACCCTCCTCCCATGCCTCCTATATGGGGCCACAATCACTCACTCAGTCAAGGCTACGCTCCTGTCCAAGTTAAAAGCAACCTACCACAGAATCGCTCATTTTGCAGCTAAGGCCCCAGCATGGGCCCACCACTGTACAGTGCTAAACAAACTGCATTGGCCCTCTTTCAATGCCAAACTAGACCTCCCAGTGCTTTGCACCACTTTCAAGCTCACCCACCTACCCTCTCCTCCCAGTCTATCTAACATGATCACTCTGAAACCCTTTCCTCGGACTCTCAGGTCTTCTTACCTTCCGATGCTTAACATACCCAAACTCGGTAAGCCATAGGCCAAAGGTCCTTCGCCTTCACTGCACCCCAAAAGTGGAACAACCTCGCTCATGCCCTACTTGCATGTAAGACCCTCCCAATGTTCATAACATACTTTAGAGAAACCTTCTTTCTGCCTCCCGAATGCAATGGTAACTGTGTCCAAAAAGCTTCCTAGCCCCTCATTGCTCCTCAGTCTTCTTACCCTCTTTTCTATACTTTTCCCAAAATGCTCCCCTGTCCTTTCCAGCTCTTAACTATGCCTCTCACACACCCCTCTCCCTTTCACCCTTACTTCTACTCCCTCCTACACACTCCCTATTCCTCCAATGGTACATCTCAGGCATGACGAACCTACATGATGAATATAAGATGCTATTATGAACAAACCTATATAAGATGTTAGTATGATATATATTTGATTCATTTTATTCTGTTGACCCTTTACACTACACTGTACCTGAAACTATGTATCTCCCAATGTTGTATGCATTAATACATTACGTATTGTGTATCAGTGGTTAAAACAGGGAAAGGCAGCCGGCCTGGTAGTGCTGAGGGTTTAGGAGCTGGATGCCACACCTCGCTCCACGCTGGCAACCTGTGTTTGGGAGCAATCACAGGCCACCGGTGGTCAGCAGGGGAGGGGGAGGATCGAGTGTCCAATGACTGCTCTCCTCTCCCAGGGATGGGTGGGTATATTGTCCTGCTCCCTCCTGGTGGAGGATGGGGGGTATTGCCAGAGCTAGGGAGACAAGTAGCGTGGCTTTGTGATGCACTTGCGTTCACAGCCAGGAGGAGGGAAGGACCAAACAAAAGGGTGAAAACATGGCTGCCGACTGTATGGAAGCACCTCCAGTACTCTGGCGCTGCTGCCTCAGGAACTCCCAGGCCCACTCCGGATATAAACATGGTGGGGGTGGGGGAGGACGGCCCTCCTCCCTTCAACCACGGGGTAATCCATGGGGGATACAGGGCATGGGGATGTCGGGGTGAGGTGGCAACTGGGGACTGGAGGAGGACAGATGCTTGCCAGCAGGCCGAGAAGGATAAACACTTAAAAAAAAAAAAGGGAAAAGCTCAAGAGGGCAATACTGATTTATAGGGGAAAGATTCCCAGTAGGAAAGAGCATAAAAAGGCCAGTTGAAGCTGAAGTCTACATGCTCAGATAAGGAAAAAGACAGTAGTGTAGGAAGGAGAAATTTAAATGGTCTTGAAAATAAGAAGGTCAAAAGACACTCTGCCCCTGTCACTCTCTCTCTCTCCCTATGGGAAATGGCAAAGGTAAAGACCTAAGAAGTCTGCTTTGTCCTGTTTCTCGCTTTAAAAAAAAAAACAAAAAAAAACAGGGCAATAAAGAACTGAGCTTGCTGTGTAGGGAAAATAAAATGTGAAACCCTGTAGGCAGAGGTAACACCATACAGGCTCCCAGAGCCTGAGCACCAAAAAAATAGGTAACAGCAGTGCAGGAGGATACACCGGAGGTGTAATTGCATGTCAGAGAGATAATCCTGAACACAATACTCCTGGAAAAGCCAATGAAGAAAACAGAACTGGATCGAGAGAGGCCCTAGAAGTTACAGCAACTGGGCGTCTGCCAATAAGGGTACTGGAGATAAGGGCTCAGGACTTTGCTTTCCCTTCCACAAGGCCTGAATCTTGGAAGGAGAAGCCACATCAGGGTTTGCCCAGCCAAGGCGACCTTCTAAAAGAAAAACAGCTTTGATTGAGAAGAGGCTGAGAAGGGAGGAGGCACTGCTCAGAGCCTGGTCTTGAGGGGAAGGTGGGCAGGTAGAAATCATGAATAGTGAAGATATATGGGAAGATCAAGAATTACAATAAGTATGTAATTTTTTATCTTCCCAGAATCAATTAATCTTCACCATTCGTGACTGGTGGGTCAGAGTGCCAAGCTGCCACCCTCGGTGGCACTGGCAAACCCTGAGGGATTAGATCCATCAGCCTCCAGTGGGGGGAAAACCACAAGAAGGCAGGGGCACCTCACAGGCCTGGCGAGGCCCGAGACTGGTCAGGGGCAGGCAGAGACTCCCATGGCCTGGGAGAGGGAAGGCACCCAGCTAGCTCAGACTTGACCCTGCAGGAGAAAAAGGAGGTCCCCTGGTATGGTGAAGCAATCACCCTACACTGGACCTCAGGTGATAACCTAGAGAGGCACAGATACACGGAAATGTGATGACAGAGAAAGGCACCACGGCCCATCTAGTCTGCCCAACACCCTACCTCCCCCTTCTGTTATGCTTCCACCCTCTTTTCCCAACTCCTTAAATCTATCCCAAGCCCTCTCGAACCCCTCCACCGTTTCATCTGCCACTACCTCCACTGGCAGCTTGTTCCAGGCCTCCACCACCCTCTCTGTGAAAAACTGTCCCCTGACATTACCTCTGTATTGCCCACCTTCCAGTTTGATGCTATGTCCCCTTGTGTTCACTCCCTTCTTCAATTTGAACAAGCTGTTACCCTCTACCTCATTTATTCCCTTCATATACTTAAAGGTGTCAATCATGTCCCCCCTCTCCCTCCTAGTCTCCAGAAGGTACAAATTCAGCCCTTTCAATCTTCTCTCATAGGGTACATTCTGCATCCCTCGTACCATTTTGGTTGCCCTTCTCTGCACCCTCTCAATCAGCTCAACATCTCTTCATAGGTGAGGCCTCCAGAACTGCACCCCATACTCCAGATGTGACCTAACTATGGTTCTGTATAATGGCATTAGCACCTCCCTCTTCCTGCTATTAAAACCCCTTGCAATGCAGGCCAACATTCCATTTGCCTTTCCCGCCACCCTGCTACACTGGCTGCCCACCTTGAGGTCACGTGATACCATAATCCCCAGGTCCCTTTCTGTTTCCTTCTCCTTAATCACCAACCCCCCAAGGGAGTACGTTTCCCTCCTATTCTTCCTCCCCAGGTGCATCAGCGAGCACTTTTGTGTATTAAACTTCAATTTCTAGGTGTCAGACCACCTCTCCAGCCTCTCCAGGTCCCCACTAGGTGAATCCACCCTATTACAGACTTTCGTATTGTCTGTGAACAGGCACACCGTCCCTCCAGACCCTCTGCTAGGTCACTAACATAGATGTTGAAGAGTATTGGTCCTAGCACTGACCCCTGTGGCACCCCACTAGTCACTGCCCATTCCCTGGAATGTGTCCCATTTACCACCACCGTCTGACTCCTTCCCTTCAACCAGTTTTCCACCCACCTGGTGATCCTGTTGTCTACCCCTAGTCTGTCCAGCTTATGTACCATTCCACCATGTGGAATGGTGTCAAAGGCCTTATTGAAATCCAGATAGGCCACATCCACTGCTCCTCCCTAGTTCACTATCTGTGTCACCCCACCGAAAAACTCTATCAGGCTAGTCTGACAGGACCTTCCCTTGGTGAAGCCATGCTGCCTGTCATCCTGCATGCCATTCATCTCCACGTATTCTATCAACCTGATCTTAAGTAGTGTTTCCAGTACCTTCCCCACCACCGAGATAAGACTAACAGGATGGTAGTTTTTGACCTCGTCCTTCCGCCCCCCCTTATGTAGTGTGACCACCTCTGCCCTCTTCCAGTCCATTGGCACCACCCCTGTGACCAAGGAAAAGTTAAACAGCCTCGCTAAATGCGGTGCCATTTCATCCTTCACCTCCTTGAGAACCCTTGGGTGTATTCCATCAGGCCCCATTGCCATGTCTACCCTAAGTCTATCCAGCTCTTCCCTTATTCCTTCAGCAGTGAATTCACCACAGCCACCTGCCTGTGGCTGTCACCCTTCCCACCCCTTCCTGGTCCACTTTCCCCCCTTATCCTTCCAATCCCATGTTGTGCCCTCCTCCTTTCTCCAAAGTACCTAAAGAAGGTTTTGTCCCCCCTCCTTGCCTGCTTCGCTATCCTCTCCTCAGTGGCCTCCTTAGTCCTCCTTATCTTTTGCCCAGCCTCCTTTCTTTTTTCCCTGTAGGTTTCCCTGTTCTCATCCTTTTGTGTCCTCCTGTACCTCTTGAATGCGCTAGTCTTCTCCTTGACCCCTAACACCACCTTTCTAGTGAACCATAGAGGTCTTTTCTGTCTTCTATTCTTTCTTACCCTTCTTATACATGAGTCCATGGCTTTAAATACCCCTCTCTTGATGGCTGCCCATAATTCCTCCACCCCCTGCACATCCCCTATCCTCAACATTTCTTCCCCAACTACCTTCCTCATTCCATGAAAGTCAGCCTTTCGAAGTCCATTACCTCGGTTCCTGTCCTAACCCTCTCCCTGCCCGCTCTCACCCTGAACCTGACAGCCCTGTGGTCACTGGTGCCAAGCTCTTCCCTCACCTCCACCTCCTCCACACTGTCCTCATTTGTGAGGACCACATCCAATAGGTTTACACCCCTAGTGGGCTCACTGTCCCTTTGTTGCAGGAATATGCCCTGAAGAGCCTCTAAGATGCCCCTGCTCCTTGCAGAGATTGCTGTCTGGGCCTCCCAGTTGATGTCCGGAAGGTTTAAGTCCCCAACTAGCACAATTTCACCTTTCCGTGTCATCCTCGCTACTGATTCTACAAAGTGTCTATCTCCTTCCTCCCCCTGCATAGGAGGCCTATAGACTACCCCAACACGCAGGTTTTCCCCCGTCCCCGTCTAGGGTGAACCACATTATCTCTGTTTCCCCCTCCTCATCCTGCCCTTCCATGGCCCCAATCCCTTCCCTGATATATAATGCCACCCATCCCCCCCTTCCCCTCCTGATCTTTCCTAAACAACTGATACCCTGGGATCACCGTCTCCCAGGCGTAGTGCTCATTCCAAAAAGTCTCACTCACTGCTACAATGTCTAGGTTCTCCTCCATCTTGGTGGCCTCCAGTTCTCCCATTTTGTGCCCCAGGCTCCTGGCATTTGCAACCAAAGCCCTCCGACATGTAGCTCCATCCCGTCCTTCCCTGCTGCTAAGTGTTCCCTTGATGAGTGTTGCGACTTGGGGGGGAGGCTGATAGCCTCTCTGCTCTGCCTCATGTAAGGCTGGCCCTGTCCTTAGCCACCCTTCATTTAGTTTAAATTGAACTTCCTTGCTGAAGTCCCCAGTTTACTTTTTAGTGCAGCTGCCCTGAAGAGCCTAGGTGCAGCCTGTCTTGGGCATACAGCCCCTCCTCCTCCCATGTAGAGCCCCAGTCACCTATCCAGCTGAACCCCGTCTGACTGCACCAACCTTGTAGCCAACTGTTGAATGCCCTTATCTTCTCCTTTCTGGGTGTGCTCACTCTTGGTACTGGCAACACCTCAGAGAAGGAAATGGAAGGAAAAACAGTGTTGCACCTACAGAACCTAGCAAGTTCCTCGAACCTTGCCTGTACCTCTATCAGACTGTTCCCTTCCAAGTCATTTGTGCCCAGGTGAAACACCAGATGTGTCCTTTCATCCTGCTGCTTACCCCAGGAAGGAATATGATGCCTCACCTCCAGCACCGTCATCCCTGGCATGCACTGTACCCATACTGCATTGTTTTTTGCTCCCTTCCTTCCTTCCCCATTTTAGCCCCTTAATTACTGAGTCCCCTAAGAGTGCCACTCTACTGCCCCCTGCTTCCTGGGTGTCCTTTTGGACTCTAGCTTTGTGTCGTGGGGTTAGGCTCCCTTTGGACTCCTCCTCATGTTCCGTCCTGACTTGGTTTCTGCCCCTGCTCATCTTTTGTTCCCCATCACCTAGTCTATCCTGATTTTTACCCACACCCAGCATCTGTACTTCTTCACCCTGTCCCTTTAGCCTTTCATCAGACTTCCCCCTCCTGTACCTCTTCATCCCTTGTACTTCTACCTGGCTTCCTTCATCACTGCAGACCCCTCCTGCTTCACTGCTTGAGCATGATCCAATTTCACCTGACCCCCCTCTAACTGCTCCTGGCCTTCCCTCGTCTGCATTACTGTGCGAGATTGTGTCAACTGTGCTTGATCCTCCTCCAACTGTTCCTGTTCTGCCCATCTTTGCAGAAGGTTTTGAGCACTGTACCCCACATGGGGAAGTCTTCCTCCTTACCACCTGCCCTGTCTGCATATTTCCTCTCTCCTGCACCCTGCCCGCGCATACCCCAGGCTCCTACTGCAGCTCCTACCCTGCAGGGTTTCCTCCAGTTCATTTTCAGCCTCCCAGGAGCTCAACTCCAGCTCTTCCAGTGCTTCCTTCCTGCCCCTTTTCTTATGCCACAGTTCCCCTAGTGCCACGTTTTGGTGTGTCCCTAATGTGCCTGTCCCCTTCTCCACCCCTTCTCCTGCATGCGATGTGCCTGCCCCATCCTCCTCCCCTTCCACTGCACCTGAGATCTTTCCCCCCATGTCCCCCAGCCATTCTGCACCCCCTTCTCTAATGGCCCCTGCCGGACCCCTTCCTCTCCAATGTCCTCGACTAGAATACGTAGGAGGGCAAAACTATTTGTTACTTCCACCCTCTGGCCCATTTCACTTATGCCTGCATTGTCCTTCATACCGGGCATCTGTCTGCCTTTTTCTAAGCCTACTGTCTTCCATTCCTCCTGATCCTTGACTGACCCCTTTTCTCAAGCTACAGACATCATTTTTGTGCCTCTAGACTTCCTGCTGTCAGTTCCCACTGACCCCTTTCCTCCTGTCTCGGGCGTTACTGTCCCAAATCTGGACTTGCTGTTGTCTGTTACTACCTCTGGTCTATCCCCTCTGGATCCCCTTCCATCCTCTCCCTCTCAAGCCTTTGACTTCCGGAACAGTGTATCTGATCCTCCAGTGAATCCACTCAGCCCTTCCCACTCCTTCCTTGGCTTATACTGTTCCCGGTCTCTCTACCCCCTTTCCCCAGCTCCCCCCCCATTTAACCCCCACCTTAGCCCCGCCACTTCCTCTCTCAGCTGAGTGAGCTGCTTACACATCATACAACCCCCCATCCTCCAAGCCCAATTTAGGATCATAGCCATTCCACAGCCACTGCACCCCACCACCCTGCCAAAGATCCCCCTTCCTTGGTCGCCCCTCCCTCTGTGCTGCCCTACCATTTCTTCCGTGATACTTAGATACAGTCCTAAAATCACCCTTATGTATTTTTTGGGCCCCCGACCCTCACCCCCTCCTCAGCCCCAACCCACAGTCAAGACTTTTTAGAAATAATAAAGCATGTACAAACCAGAGGCATCAAGAATTAATAACCATAGTCACCACGTTCAAGTCCAAGTCATCAAGTTCAAGTCCAAGTCTCCAGCACCTCCAGCGTCAGGAGTCCAAGATCAAGTTCCCAGTACCTCCAGTGTCAGTAGTCCCGACCCAGTTTATTTCACGTCAAATCAAGTCCAAATCCCCAGCACCTCCAGCGTCAGGAGTCCAAGATCAAGTTCCCAGCACCTCCAGTGTCAGTAGTCCCGACCCAGTTTATTTCACCTCAAATCAAGTCCAAATCCCCAGCACCTCCAGCGTCAGTAGTCCAAGATCAAGTTCCCAGCACCTCCAGTGTCAGTAGTCTCGACCCAGTTCATTTCACCTCAATTTCAGCTCTTTTGTGAAGGATTTCTTAGTGTCTGTGTCAATTTCCCATATCCACCGAGGTTGAAGTCCAAGTCCCCTGTGGAGAAATGCAGAACCCAGTTCCTTTGCTGCAAACCAGCTCCTCACAGTGATTTCTTTAGCTCAGGATGCTCCCTGCTCCCACTTTTAGTCCTTCTATTGGTCTGTCTGGCTATTTTTAAAGCCTACTGCCTTGGCACCTCTCTCCTTGATTAGCCTGATCCTACACCGCTGTCTGCGGTGAAGCCACGCCATTCACCTAATGCAGACTACAGTTCCTATAAGCCTGGATGCCACCTCATTAGCATCATAAGACACCCTTGATTGTTGCCTTGTTAGCTCCAGGCCATGTGCAGAAAGGCTGATGGCTTGCCTGGTAGCCTCACAATCAGGCATTGATACTAGTAGCTGACCTAGCACCAGGCATAGGTGTCTGGCATAAGCAGCCTGGTGGGCCTAGTGTGCCGAAATGCACATAAGAAGGCAGGCCACCGAGAACACCCTTTTACCCCACCAGTTAAACTCAGCCAATTTGGACTCTGGGGGGTGGTCATGCCTGGGGTGACAATGCATAGAAGGGGTGTCAAGGAGCTCCACACCCAAGGAGGGGTGGGGTATAGAACCAGGGGACCCCAGGGGTGCACAATGCCTGTGTTGGCAGTCCTTAGGCTGGAGCAGGGGGGAGGGACGATACTAGATCCTGTGTGATGCTTCTGTGAAAGGTTGAGGTCAAGGAGGGATGAAAATGTTGTCAGCACTGAATTCCCCTAGGAATGTATGCGTTGTATGGACAAGATTGCAACTTGTAAAGTGTGAGATGTGCAGCTCCTCCAATATCTCTGAAAGGAACCACTGATAGCTCGTGAGATCAGCATTGGAGGAGAGGTGGATGGAGGAATCCTCTTCCTCAAATGAGGAAGATGAAGAGGCAGAGGAACTGGGCTCAGGGCTCAGTACTGCTGGGAGTTCAGGTCTGAAAATTACCTCATCCAATGCTCGCAGGTATCTGGGGAATGCAGCTGCTGAAGCTTTGAACTGTTCCCAGCTCAGGGTTCCCCGTAGGGTCGAAGAAACCTGGGAAAGGAAGAGGAGGAGGAGGAGGAGGAGGAGGAGGAGAAGGGTCATGGCAGACCAAAGGAGATCCTCTGCTGTGGCTGCAGGAGTGAGCATAAGGCCCATCCTGAGGGAGGGGGCTGTGCAGCCCACCCACCGATTAGCATCCAACTGGTGAGGGGCAAGCATGGTGACGCCCGTGAGAGGAGATCCCATGTGAGGAGATCGAGGCCGAACAAGCCCATGCTGGTGTTCCCTGTCCCCAGCAATGGCAGATCCTAACCAATCAGGTGGGGAAAGGAGGGTCAGATCAGCACTCCAAGGCCTCCCAGGGCTCCCAATAACTCTAGGGAGGGCCCTCTGCACCGACCTCGACCTCTCCATTCCCTTCCCACAAGCTAGCAATCTGCCCCTCGGGAGAGCACTGGGACTGGAAGTCATTCCTGTAGAAGAGGGGGCAGACCCCACACAGCGAGCAGCATCAGAATCTACCCCAGGACCAGATCCAGCACCGATGTCCAAATTGGCACCAGGGGTGGCGCTGGAATCAGGCCTAGTTCCAGAATCGGCCATAGGCCCTGATGCGGCACTGCTGTCAGTGCCTGCCCCCTCTCTGGTGTTGGAGTTGGCACCAGAAACAGCCCTGGCACCACAAGCGACACCATGAGGCAAGGAGGGGCAGCACTGGAGATAGTGCTGGAAGCAGAGTGGCCTAACTCCGAAATCTGAGAAGCCCTTGAGCTGGGCCTCGGAGAGCCTAAGGGCTCCGGAGAGCCAGGGACCCAACTGGGATCACCCCAGTCATCCTCCTCCGATTCAGAGGAGGAGATCAGGGAGATCTCCAAGTGAGTCACCCCAGAGACCCCCTCTCCCGGCACCCCGAGTGGCATTGAAAGGGGACCCAGTAATGCCACTGGCACTGCCTCACTCATCGACACCACCCCGACACCAGGGGAGCCCTTGTCCCTGAGGGGATAACAGACTGCGATATGTGCACAGCTGATTCCTGGGAGGGAACTGACTGTCCACCTGACCCCTCGCACAGACCCCTGGTCCCAGTGAGACTAGGGACAACAGAGGCCTGCTATCCTTCGCTACGTGCAGTAACAGAGAGCGGCCCAGGGGAAGGGCCCAGAGACCTGACCTTGGTATTCCGAGTGTGAAGTTGTCCTCTGAAGGTGGGAGGGTCATAACCCATCTTCATTGCACAGATGTGGAGGACATGGATGTCTATTGAGAAACATGTGTTGCATGAATCCATGTCATGGTTTGGACCAGGCAAGCCAGATAGCGATCATGTAAGTCTGTAATGGTCATGGGCTTGCCACAGGGGCACCGACACACTGGGGCAAGCCCTGCTATAGATTTTCCAGATTTTGAAGGCCCCAAACTGGACATGACCATGATAATGGAAAACAATAACAAACAAAGCAAAATACTTGAGGCCACACAGAAAATAATAAAGGGGGAGAGACAGAGCCGGGATTCCAGAGTTGAACTGGTACGGCGTCAAGTAATACAGTGGCAGCAGAAGAACTGACATGGTTGAAACTCTTCTGCAGATGCTCTGTAGAGATGATGCCTCAATGGCGGGAAAAGCAGAACTGAGGAGAAGGGGGAGCCGGCGTCGGTTACTGGCCAGTACAGGAGCACCATGTAATACGTCCGTCTTGCAGGTTGCACAGTCTCCGACGTCAGCTCCCTACTCCAAAAAATCTTGAGAGGGTCTGGTGCCTACAGCTATGACCCACCAATCATGAATGGTGAAGACTGATTCTGGGAAGATCAATGTATTACCGGTTCTATGTACCTATGTGTTATATGTAATTATACAATGGCAAGAACATTTCCTGGACTCTGATTGGACAGTCTGGGGCTGGACCCGTGATGTTATCCTAGCATAACATCATGGATCTAGCCCCAGCACACTCATGACTGCACTGAATGTAAAAAAAAAAAATCAGTCCACGGCTGTCCCTGCCATCAGCAACAGAGTTCCCCGCTCCCAGCTGAAGTGAAAGCTGTGTTCCCGATCGGTATTGGCTTCACATACTACTGTAACCGAGTACCCTCACAGAATTCCTCCAAAGTCTCATCTTCTTTGTTAACAACAACAAAAACAAGACAGCCAACCAAGTAAAAGCTGATAGGCTTCACAGCAGCCCCACACGCTACTGACAGTCTCCACTCCTTCAACACGTACCACCATTCATTATCGTTACATTTTTTTCTGCAGAAAAGAAATCTCTGATATTGAAAATGTAACGCTTTACAATGTAATGTACCTCTGTCACTGTGTCCTGCTCAGAAACGTAAAAGCCGTCATGATCCTAATGAAATAAGGAGTGGAGATGGGCTTCACAGAACTCCTTTATGCTTTCCTTGCAGTGCTGGCACAGCAACTGATTGTGTGAGCACTCGTATTGCCCCACGCTTTGCTTGCTTATGCAGTCACCGTTTTCTGCCTTCAATACTTTCTCCCGGTAACAGAAAAAGCTGTACAGACACCGCTGCAACAGTAAGACAAGGTTGGGGGTTCTCCAACTTCCAGGGTACAGAGCACAAACAGCTCAGATTCTGATACGGTGGGAGGGGGTAGGGTACAACATCTCACTTCCACAAGGCAGCAGAAACAGCAAAGCAGGGGAAAGAGACAGACAAGTAAATCTAAACTGAACATTCAAAATTAAAAACATGGGGAACAACAAAACACAAAAACATTAGTATGGGGACTGCAGAGCCACAGTGATAGCAGTGCCACCTACTAAAACAGTAAATCAGGACTATTTTTTCAAAAAGTATACCTACTCATTGAAAAAAACACCAAAAAAAAAATACTTTTTCATCTTGTTATTTATTTATTTTTACACACGAGCCATTGTATAACAGGAATAATGCACTCCAGGGTGTGTGTCGTGCTGGGATAATGTCACTTCTGTGGGTGATTAGTCGCACTCGGCCTGCGGCCTCATGCCTAATCACCCGGGTGTGATATTGTCCCAGCTCCTTTACCCTGTCGTGCGATATTCCTTAATAACTCAAAACAATAATGGGTTTCATTTTTTCCCATAGGAAACCCTGTTGCCTAATTTGCCATTATAAAGGAGTATTTATAAAGGCAAACATGTGCAGGGTTTCCCTTCTCCTGCGCATGCGTTAGCCCCACTCTTCCCATTCTCAGTGCTGGACAATAGGGTTTACCGCCAAAAATTTGTCAGCGACTACACCGCCATTCGGACTCGGTGATAAGTCCATGAAAAAAATACATCACCAGCTAAAAATACCTAAACTGGGTTACATAGAAAAAAAAAAAAAGTAAAAAAAATGTAAATACCTTTCTTTTAGCAGCAGCATCCGACTGCAGACCTCGCTGAAACCCAGCTGGACTGCGACTGCACATAGATGCTTGTTATTTTATATAATTGCGGTGGCGAAAAAAAACGATAACCAGCAATTATATAAAATAAAATATGGGGTGGTGTGTAAAACTTGAACTTTACACACACCCTTGGTGTTGGATGCTTAAATAAACCCCTTGAGCTTCGCTTTAGGGGTTTATGTAGCATCCAACACCTCGAGTGCGTGTAAAAAGTTTGTTACACACACCACCCCATATATTATTCTATATGTTATCGCCAGCTGCTGCTGTATGTCTAAATTCTTCTCTGTCTGTACATTATATAATTAATTCTGGGTCACCCCTGAAAAAGGGACATCTGTCTCAGTGTGCCTACCTGGCCAACAAAATTCAATCAATCAATCAATCAATCAATAAATCTAACGAATCTGCTACCAATAAAGTTGTCATAGTTACTGTACCGAAAAGATTCTAATGCAAAAAATGTAACTGCAGCAGGCTTCCTTCATAAAGTTCTTTGCTGCTTAACAAGCAGATTTATAGATAAACGTATGGGTAATTATTATGTACTGTATCATACATAATAACATTTAACATTCCTTCCTGATAATCACACAGCTACAGGGTACTGTTCAAGGGACCTAATTTACAAACGAAAGGTCTCGCATGTGCAAAGCATATTCTCAATACCAAATTGATCCAGATGGGAAAACGCATGCAATATAATTTTGTTACACTTTTGAAAACAATTTTTTTTAGTTATGCTTTATGATCAGTTAAAAAGGAATGTTCTGCGCCCGTCTCACTTTATAGATTCATGTGGCACAATATCTCACCGAGAGCGGTTTAAAGAGATGTGTTTGGTCTCTGAGCTCTTGTGAGTCTTCTACTTGTAGGATTCCATGTAGATCAGTGGAGAGATGGGTCTACAATGTAGCTATTATCCTATATGTCAGCAAATATTACTTTCATAGAATAGCTATACAACGTTTCAGTTCAAACTGATAAGTTACTCCAGCTGACTTTCGTAATACTGACTACTAACCCACCTCTTTATCCACTGAAACAGACAAAGCCTCTTTTTTTCTTCCAGTCCAAATTCATATCCATCTGGGATAAATACAACCCTCTCTGAAGGTCACTTGCTCAAGGCCCCCGCCTTCCTTGGTTCTCTGCAGATCTTACCGCTTCCCAAAAACTCAGGACTCTGCATTGTACTAACAAACTCTCCGGCTTTACAGAGAAAACCAAGCCATGTGTTGACAAGAAGTATGGACTGTGCCCGGGTTTGGGCTTTCAAAAAGGTGGGAATCCTGAAGGAGATGGATCAGTGTCTATTCACGTCTGTCATCTTTGCTGACCCTGTCAATGCTCTTGACACTGTCTCCTATCCCCTCCTACTTGACAAGGCTGCCGTGGTAGATCTTTCTGACCTCTCAGTCAAGTGGTTCTATTTTTATGTATCTGACAGGCACCAGTCCATCCAAGTAGGGGATGCCCTGTCCCCCCTCCCCATCTGCGCTGCTGCATCCCTGGCCTCCATGCTATGCTCCTTCCCATTCTCTGTTTTACTCAGCGACCTCCCCTTTCTCAGTGTCTTCATGCACACTCACATATATACAGTATGTATATGGATTATAATTACTATTGAAAGATCTAGATGATACCTTTGAGCTCAAGTGCTCTTTTACAAAGGTGCACATCAATTTACTAAGTTACTATAAAGACAATGACACAGCGATTGAGCGATTCCAAGGTGTTGGGGGGGGGGAAGTGTTTGTCAAATAATCAAAAGATACACACAAAATTGAACACCATATAGATTGCAAAGCTGATCAATCAAGGACAGGTTCAATGAAGCAGGCTGCTTAAAGAGACAGTAGGCAAAATGCACAATGACAGATACAGCTATTTCATTGACAAATTGCAGCTGCACTGAGCTGCTAGGGCAGTCTGTCAGGAACTTTTGGATTGGTCATTCCTGGGGAGGTTCAACATGGATTCTGACAATTCATTTACCCTGCCTGGATCACACAAAACACTTTGCCTCTAGAGGCCTCAACATTCTGTGTTGGAAGCTGCACTGTAATGTAATTTTAACAGTGTCCAACACTAATTCTGCTCTAACCAACTCTCATTGAATCCTGAATCCCCCCCATAAAAAATTGTCTATGTTACATTTTGAAATTTAACAACCAATTACATGCCAGAAAGCATACTTAATCAGGTTACCATGGGTGAGGTGCTGACAGTGTTAATACATATTATAACAAGGAACATCTTTACCAAATTTTATTAGAATTTTATAAGTTGTTCTCAGAATACAGCCCAAAATTGAGTTGAAAACTGAATAACCAATCACAATCCAGAGTGCATTCTTCCAATAATCTACAGCAGGCCAAAGGAGTCAACTTTAAACAACTTATTGGGGGCTGGAATTTGGGCATAATTAGATCCCCAGAGTCAAGATGCTCTTTGCCTCAAGAAATGGTACTAAGTAACGTGTACTATATATCAAGTTTGCTCAAAATAGGATAAGTATTTTTTCAAGCTAGTGCCAGTGTTGCAACAAACAATCACAGGACAGCATTTGTGCATAATTATCATATCAGTATTGAGATATTGAGCTCAAACAGCATCATGGACCAGATTATCAACAGGCTGTACTAAGGAATATCTATGCCAGTTTTAGTCACAACTGCTTAATGGTTCTCGAGACACACCCTGAAGTGTAAAAACAACAGGAAGTCATAACTGACACATTATCAGATCACCTAGCTACCCCTGTGATTGCCTCTGTGAGTTCAGGCATTTGCATTCCATTTGTATTTGTATTTTAGAGATTTCATGTACTGATATTATGTCATTCATGCACAATTTGTGAATACAGTATTTTCTCTTTCATATTTTATCTTTCCTGTACTGGTAATACCGTGTATAAATATTTTCATTTTCATAGAAACATTGAAAAAAAGACAGCAGAAGGAGACCAAGGGTCCATCTAGTCTGCCCATGTGTTCCTTGGACCTTCTCAGATCCCAGGACCTAATCCCACCCCTTCTGCCTAATGCCTCCTCCTGCTCCTCTTGCTTTTGATCGTGCTTTAGCCTTGTCCAACCCCAGCTTGAATGATGTCACAGACTTTGCTTCCACAGCCTCAGCTGGCAGTATTGCATGGCTCTATGACTGTTTCTTAAAATAGTGTTTCTTAAGCTCCCTCTTGAAGCTCCCCTCTCAACTTCCACTTGTGCACTCTAGTGTTAGAGTCAGAGTCACTGTTGAACAGATCTGAGGATGGCACTTTCTTTATTCCTCTCATGAACCTGTATGTTTCAATTATATCTCCCCTCTCCCTCCTTTTCTCCAGTGAGAACATATTTAGTGCTTCCAGATGCTCCTCGTATGAGTGCCCTTGAAGGCCCTGGATCATTTTGGTCACTCTTCTCTGAACAACCTCCAACCTCTTTATTTATTTGGAAAATGTTTCACCAAGAAAGACAACATGAGCTGTAAACAGCTCATTTCCAGAAGCATCCGGGGGGGGGGGGGTACAATAATTGGGAGAACAGGCAAACACATAGCAATAACAGTGCAATACAAGTACAATTACTAAAACAAAACAGTGTAGTACAACTACAGAGCAGAAATAACCCAGACCAACCGGCCAGGGTAAACAAAACCATGTTCGGATACAGCATACATTGCAACAACCCAAGAGCAGGTGATCCAGTAGGGGAAAGGTTGAGGATGGATAGCACATTTGAAGTGCTAGAGGTACAGTAGTAGGCTGAGCACAAGATTCAAAGTGCTATTGTATATCCAAGGGAGGGCAGTTATAAGACAAGTGGGGATGTGGACAGGCAAGGGGTGGAAGGTAGGCGATGGAAGAGGGAAAGAGAGGGACAGCCAAGATTTAACCCCTTCAGGATGCTGAGAACCCTGCAAGGGGAACAGGACCAGACAGAAAGGAAGGGGAGAGAAAGGGAATGGGGAGGTAGAGAAGAGAGGGGTGGAGGAACAGGAGGGCAGGGGAGGAGAGGGAGAGGGATAGGGAAGTAGGGAGGTGGGTGATGGATCTGAAAGTGGGGGGAAAAGGAGAGAGAGAGAGACAATCTATACCCCTTCAGGATGCAGAGAACCCTGCAAGGGGGTCGGGATTAGAAAGTGGGTGGAAGGAAGAGGGGGTAGAAGAGAGGGAGCCAGGATCTTTACCCCTTCAGGATGACAGAGAACCCTGCAAGGGGGACAGGACCAGGCAGAAAAGGAGGGGAGTGAAGGGGGGCAGGGAGAAGGAGTGGAATGTGGTGGGTGACTGGAGGGGAGGAGAGGGATAAGGAATAGGAGGCTGAAGAAAATAGGGGTAAACTAGGAATGGAAAAGGAGAGCATCAGTGGGGGGGAGGGGAGTAGTTGGGGGAAGGACAGCAGTAGAGTGTCGAAATAGCACAGTAGGTTGTGGATGGTAGTAGAGAGTCAAAATGGCACAGTAGGTTGTGGTAGGGGTGAGAGGAGGGGAGTATAATAGGCAGAAGCATGTGAGGAAGTAATCAAAGGAAGGGTTCAGTTAGAAGACAGGAGGTAAGTCAGGGATAAAGGAGTAGGGGATAGTGCGCAAGGGTGGGGAGGGTTGTGAAGGGGGACTAATCACAAGTACAGTTAGGAGAATAGAAGTAAAGTAGAGCTAAAGGATAATGTGCCAGGGTTGGGAGGGCTGAAGGGGGGCTAAGAACAAGTGCAGTTAGGGGAATAGAAATTATGAAGGGCTAAAGAGATTGAAAATGGGGAAGAGGAAAGTCTGATAGGAGGTGGCAGTGAGTTCCAAAGCTTTGGGAGGTGGTAGGAGAAAGCTTCCTAGCCTATGGTGGTAGAGTAACAAAGAATAGCTAGAGTGCATGCGTCAGTGGATCTGAGAGGGCAGGAGGAGGAGGGAGGTGGAGCAGAGAGTAAGGAGGAGAGGTAAGAGGGGGAGAGTCCCAAACCAGAATTTAGAAGTGAACTTGGCACAGTGAGAGAGACGCCTGCACTCAAGGGAGGGGTAAGCTAGAGAATGATACAAGGTACAGTGATGTGTGCGGGGAGGGAATCAAGAGCAAAGCGACAGAAAGCATTGAAGAGAGTGTCCAACCTGGCTAGGGAAGACTTAGGAGCAGCACTGTAGACTATGTCGCAATAGTCAAAATAGGGAGTATCATTTTCTGAACAAGATCACGCCTAACCGGTTGTAGTAAGGAACTACGGTTCCTGTAAAGGGTGCCAAGCTTGGGGCGCAGTTTTTTCAGGATGGCGTCAATATGTACAGAAACATTAAGGTGCTGGTCAAGCCAGACACCCAGGTACTTGAAAGAGGTGGTGTCCTCTAGTGTTGTCCCATCAAGGGTGTGGAAGGAGGGAAGGAAGGGCAGCCTAGAGAGTCTCTGCCTAGTGCCAAAGGTGATGGAGACTGTCTTCTTGGCATTGAGGAAGGGTTGATGAGAGCTTAGCTAGCGCTGAACATTATTAAAGTCAAGTTGTAGTCTGGAAGTCACATCGGAGGGAGATTGACCCAAGGGGAACAAGACTGTGTCAGTAGCATACATATGGATAGAGGATGAGGAGCATAATGATGGTAGATTGTTTAGAAAAACTAAGAATAAGAGTGGGCCAAGTATGGAGCCTTGAGGCATACCAGTAGAGATGGGTAGTGGAGTGGGCATAGAGTCAGCTATTTTAACAGATTGAGTTCTACCTACCAGGTAAGCTCTGAACCAGTTATCCTTTTTCAGATGTGGACTCCAAATCTGAACTCAGTACTCCAGATGTGGCCTTACCAGGGATCTGTAGATTGCAATATTACCTCCTCCCTCCTGCTGTCAAATCCTCTCCCTATGTACCCCAGCATTTTGCTGGCCTTGCTATAAGATTTGTTGCATTGGCTTGTCTGTTTAAGGGTGCTGCTTATAATGACACCTAGGTCCCATTCTTCCTGTGTGGTGCTCAGCTGGACTGCACTGAGGTGGTACTCTGTCCTTGTGTTCCCTTTACCCAAATGCATCACCTTACATTTTTTTGTGTTGAACTTCATTTGCCAGATGTTGGACTATCTTTCCAGCCTCTGTAAGTCTTTTTGTAGGTCCTTAATCACCTCCTCATTGTCAACTCTTCCTCCTAGCTTGGTATTGTCCATGAATAGAGCAATTGTGTCCTTTGTCTATGCTGATGTCACTGACAAAGGCATTAAACAGGACTGGCCCCAACACTAAGTCTTGGGGCACATCACTGGCTACCACGCCTTCATAAGACCTCACTCCATTGACTACTACTACTCTGTTTTCTGTCCCTAAGCCAATTACCCACCCAACTGACTATGCACGTGGCTGCACCCAGGTCCTCCAACTTTTTCAGCAGGCAGTTGTGCAGCATCGAATCAAAGGCCTTACTGAAATCAAAGTGGAGATCTACTGGGTGGCCTCTGTCTAGTTCCCGAAGGAACCAGTAAAAAAAATTTGATTAGGTTAATTTGGCACAACCTTCCCACCACAAACCCATGTTGCCTGTCATCCTGCAGACCATTCTTATCTAGGTACTCTGTGAAGTCTTGTTGTATTAAGGTTTCCACCAGTTTCTCCACTACTGACGTAAGGTTGACCGGTCGGTAGTTGCCTGCTTCTCCCAATTCCTTCCCTTGTGGAGAGGTTTCATATCACTGAACTTCCTGTAATTAGTTGTACTAAATTTGTATTCTTGCTGTCCCTACTGTTACCCTTCCCCCGGGATGAACCTGGAAATGAGCTCAGTGTGCCTCTGCCTGGTTGCCAGTTTTTTAATGGACACTATCAGGTTTTGCTGACTATTTTTGTAAAAACTGTAACCTGGTGCCCCTTGCCATTTGTATGAAAAGTGATGACATATCACAGAAACAACAGAAGCCTAGAATTTGTCAGCAGAAAAGAACCACATGGCACACCCAGTCTACCAGATGGTCTCTGCCTAGTCTGTCTCTGCAGAACCTAACTCGTCTCCAGCAACCCTCCCTCCTCCCTGCCTGTTTACTAATATTTCCCTATGTCTATCCCATGCATGGTTGAAGCCCCCTACTGTTTTTGCCTCCACCATTTCCACTCACAGACTGTTCCAGGCGTCCACCACTGTTGTCACCTCCACTATGTCCACTGGCAGTCTGTTCCAGGCATCCACCACCCTTTCAGTGAAGTAGTACTTCCTCACATCACTCTTAAACTCCCCCCCTCAAGCTTCATGCATGCCTTCTGGTCCTAGCGATCTTACCTATTTGAAAGAGACTCCCTTCCTGCACCCTATTCACCTCTATGAGGTACTTGTAGGTCTCTATCATGTCCTCTCCCACTCGCCTCTCTACCAATGTATACATGTTGTGATCCCTCAGTCTCTTCTTGTAGGGCTTTTAATGCAATCCCTTTGCCATTTTAGTAGCCCTGCTCTGGACTGCCTCAACCCTGTCTATGTTCTATCTGAGGTGAGGCCTCCTGAACGGGATACAATACTTCAGGTGGGGGTCTCACAAGTGAGCTATACAATGGCAACACCACCTCCCTCCTCCAGCTGGAGATGCCTCACCTTATCCATCCCAGAATCCCACTGGCTGTACCCACTGATTTGTCACACTGCCCTAACACTTTTGAGATCTTCAGATCTGATAACCCCTGCTAACTCTAAAAAGTGAAACCGTGACTCTGGGCATGCACATCAGCATCAACACTGATGCACTCCACACCCTGAGTCATGGTCTCACTTTTCATAGGCAAGTTTCAATCTAATGTACCACTCGTTTTGCAAAACCACTTACTTTGAGCAGCTCACAAAAGATTGTATGTTTATTATCAACAGTTACCTCATATTGGTTAGAACAAAATGAACTCGCTCACGAATATGTTCACTAGTGCTTTGGCACCATATTCTGTTTGGAGCATGCAGGAGCAATGGGTCACCTATATTACAGCTGCAACCAGAAACATTATGATTTTTTGTTTCCAAAATAATACAATACTGTATATTTTATGTGACTCAGGTGGCAGATATGCCATCACTGTGCATACAAATGGCAAGGGGTGCCAGGTTACAAGCCTTACAAAACAGTCAGTCAAAGCTGACAATCTCCCTTTACATAAATAAATAAGGCTCTACAATGCCTGTTCAAACCTTACACTGTAGACCGGCATCACATTGACAGGATTATGTCGACCACCAACTGCGGTCCAACATAAATCCATTTATCTCCAGTCTGTTATGAATCCCCTATGCGGCGAGGGGGCTCTGCCTCCCGCACCTATATAGGATTATCAACTCCAGTTGGAGTTGATTTGGGGAGAGGGTGCAGGATTGGGAGACAGTGTGCCCCTGTGTCACATGCACCAACACAGCAACCTGTTGGCAACCTGTTGATTTTGTCAACAGGTTGGTAGGTCGCTGTGTTGGTGTCGATGTCGTGGGGGGAGGCATACCAATAAGGGAACCAACATTGTGATGCTAATGGCCTCAAGAAGTCATAGCAAGAAATGTCCATACCTACTTGTTCACAATTGGATCAGTGCTCTCCAAAATATATCACCCACCAAAACATAGTGTCAGAAACAAACAAAAAAACCCAGCACAACACAAGGGGCCTGATATTCAGAAGTTTCAGCGGGCACTAATAGGTCTTTACCCGCGCAAACCGGGGTTTGCACTGGATCCCCATATTAAAATGGGGCTGTTACTCAGGCAAAGAGGGTTAGTACATGTGCAAAACATAATATATGCATGCAGGCAAGGGGAGGGGTATGGTCATGAATAGCTGCGCTAACCAAGATTCAACGGATTTGCACTGTGCTAAAGGGTTTAGTGCGGTCCTTTTGTGCAGTGCAAATCCCGCCAAACAAAACATTGACTTAATTCTGGGCAACCCTAGTAGCAGCCAGAGGTAATACTGAGAATAATACTGAGAAGTTGTACAACAGCAGAGGGCATAAGCCCATATGAGCTGTCCCCACTACTCAGTGGAGGCTACTGAAGTTGCCAACCGAAATATATTTATCCAATCTAGCTTAAAAATACTGAAACTTGATGCTTCCACAACATCCTGTGGCAGCCTATGCCATTCTCTGATGGTTCTGGGTTTAAAACTATACCTCCGTAAATCTGTTCTGGACTTATGTTCTACCAACTGCAACTCATGCCCCCTAAGTCTATAGTCTATATCTTATGCTTTAAGTCCAATTCTTCCCTAAGTTCTTCATTGTCCAGAATCTTATAGAACAATAACAAGTCCCCTCTCCTCTGTCTAACCTATGTCAGCCATAATTAGAGGTTTTTAACCTATCCTCATATGGCATATATCTGAAACCCAAACTTAGTTTTGTGATAGCCTGTTGTGATCTTTCTACTAAAACCTTGTCCTTCTTTAGGAATAGACTCCAACTTGCCAAACAATAATCCAATAACTGGCCTTATATATGTTTTGTATAATGGTAATAATACACAAATATCACGTGAAGAAAAACTCCTGCAAATGCAATATACCAAATTCATTGACCTTTTAGCAATAATTCCACAATGTACCCTACCCTTTGAAGTATTTGTAATATATATCCCCAGATCCCTTTCCTTAGTGGATTGTCTTAGCCAACTTCCTTGTAGATAATAATCTTGGTGAATATTATTTCTCCCAATATGTAAAACTACACATTTTTCAGACTAAGAATCATTCCATTCTTTTTTGCCCATGCGCCAATAGTTACTAGGTCCTGTCCAAATGCAAGCCTTTCTTCAAAGGTATCCACAACACCCTCCCCCCCAATTTTAACATCAGCAGCAAACGTATTTATCTTATTTAGACTACTAATATTCAAGCCACCTACAAAGATGTTAAACAACAAGGGTCCTAGAACGAACCCCTGTGGCACCCCGCTCGTCACTCCCAGCTCACCGGATAAATAACCATTCACTCTTACTACCTGTGTCCAGTCTGTCAGCCAATTCCCAATCCATCTTATTATAACACTATTAATCCCCAATTCTACTAACTTTGTAATCAGGATTCCTTGAGGTACCTTGTCGAATGCTCTGCTAAAATCCAACATAACCACATCAACTGCTTTCCCCTGATCCATTTTATCCATTACATACAGTAATCATAGAAAGTAACCAAATTAGTATTGCATGATCTGCTCTTAACAAAGCCATGCTGTAACCTATCATGTAGCCCATTTTCCTCCAGATAGTCACCTATTTCGTCAGCTGTTATCCCTTCTATTATTTTTCCCACCACCGAGGTCAAGCTGACTGGTCTATAGTTGGCCACATCTGATTTTACTCACTTTTTTGAAAATAGGGATCACGATGGCTGCTCTCCAATCCTTAGGGACATGACCATCAGCCATGGATCCCTGGCCAATGTCTGCAATAATCGGGGCTAATTCTTTCCTTAATTCTTTTATAAATCTTGGGTGTAGCCCATCATATCCTGCTGACTTATCTATTTAAGTTTCTGTATTTTGTTAAGAACTTTCATTGGTGTAATTAACCCACTTAAACTATTATTTTTGGGCTGTGGCAGCTCCTTTGTCTGAACTGACTGATCCTTTGTAAATACTTTACTGAAAAAAGATACTGAATTCCCTTGCCATATCATCTGGGTTGGAGGAAATTACTCCTTCTACATTAAGTGGGCCTACCAGTCTTTTGTTACCTTTTTTGTTGTTAACATAAGAGAAAAAACCTTTAGCATCATTTTTGGACTTTGCTAATCTAAGTTCTAATTTCTTTATAGCTCTCTTAATTTTCTGTTTCAAGTGGTGGACTGTTTTCCTATACAGGTATTTGTCCTTATTCTCACTTGTCTGATAAATTTTCATCTTTCTGTACTATATTTTCTTCTTTCTGCTTAGACAAATAATCATCTTATTTAACCATGGTGGTTTATGTTGTCTTGCGCATGCAGCGCAGACAACATATTGGGGTTGCTTGAAGTGGAAGAGCAGGTTTTGGAGGCGTGGTCATCTTGTGGCCAGTGGTGCCACTGCTTTTTAAGGCTGGGCTCTGTGGCACAAATTAGATTGCACGCTGTCTATGACAGCAGTTGCAAAATGTGCCACCAACTTGAAACGTTTTAGCCACTGCAATGAGGGAGTGACCCCTCATTGCAGGCCGCGCCTTGCCTGGTGTAACATTTCAAGAAACATGGCGGGCAGTGGCTCGCCACCTGCTGCCCACCACTCACAGTCCTTAGGAAGCTGACATGAGGGGGTGCCCAATCCCCCTGTCGGCATATGTGACCCCTTCACTGATGTGGTCTGCCAAAAGGGTGCCCAAGCCCCCTTGGCATCATGCCTCTGAATACAGATATGCTTAGCAATGGGGGTGCACAATCCCCCTGTCGGCATGTTAACCCCACCTCCCCAATTTCCTGCTGCTGTCACACCCCAATTGTTTGCCACACTGAGAGCCCACTCCAGTGTGGCTAACATGCCCCCCCCAAAGAAATGTGTCATACTGAGAGCCTACCCCAGTGTGACCAAACCTGTAAAGAAAACGGTTCGCGGTGACTTTTTATTTTTGTTACCTGAAACAAGGAAGCGGTCCCTCGCTGTCTGTCCCCTCCCCCAGTCCGCAGCCACCCTCTGCACACCCCACCTCCCCACACCCGCTCATCCCATACTTACCTCTGAGCCTGGTGCGACGATCTTTGGTGGACCAGGAACATGTCTGCACTCTTTAAAGACGACCGCGAACTGAAGAAATGCCGGTAAGCTGTATAATGGCATAAATGTTTTTTTTTAAACTTTGGTGCATATCTTGGTCATTTTTGCGAATTCTGGCACCACATTTTTAACATGGGGTTCTTGGGATCCCACCTCATAAATTCAGTCACTGTCATCTTGTTATTCGGTCCCAAAAGGTGATTTCATGATCACTGCGCGGAATCGCCTTTTGGGACCGATTAATGAAACAACAGTGTGACTGTTCATGAGGTGGGCTCCAAAAAAGCCTATGCTGCAAATTTGGTGAAAAAATTCCAAAAAATTACAGTGTTACGAGCGTGCATTGTGCAGTTTCCATGCACATTTGTAACTCTGAGAATTTTTAATATTTTTACTCCAGATTTTCAATGTTGCCATTTTTCCACACCTCCTTATGAACAGTATAGCTTTCATTTTCCACATCCTGCCTGAAATGTGTTTTCGCACATCTGGCACACAGTGGTGCTGTTGCTGTAAGAAAACAATGTTTGGGACACAGTAAGACAATCACAGTAACACTGTTCATGAGCAGATGTCCCAAAATGTCTATGTTGAAAATTTGGTGAAAAAATTCCACAAAATTACCATGTTACAAGCATTCGTTGCGCAGTTTCCATGCATGCTTATAACTTCCGAGAATTTTTAATACTTTTACTCCAGATTTTCAGCATTGCCATTTTTCCACACCTCCTTATGGACAGTATAGCTGTCATTTTCCACATCCTGCCCAAAATGTGTTTCGGCACACCTGGTGCACAGTGATGCAGTCGCTGTAGGAAAACAATGTTCTGGACAGAGTAAGAAAATCACAGTAAGACTGTTCATAAGCAGAGGTCCCAAAATGCCTACGTTAGACAGTTGGTGAAAAAATTCCACAAAATGACTATGTTACAAGCGTGTGTTATGCGGTGTCTATGTAGAGTCGTAAGTTCAAGAATTTTTAATATTTTCATTCCAGATGTTCAACAGTGCCATTTTTGCAAACCTTCTTATGAACAGTACAGCTGTCATTTTTCACATCCTGCCCGAAATGTGGTTGCGCACATCTGGAGTACAATGGCGCAGTCGCTGTGGGAAATCAATGTTTGGGACAGATAAAGAAAACCATACTGCCACTGTTCATGAGCAGAGGTCCCAAAATGCCTATGTTAAAAATTTGGTGAAAGAATTTCAAGAAAAGACTGTTACGAGCATGTGTTGCACAGGTTTCATGCATGCTCATAGCTTCGAGAATTTTTAATGTTTTCACTCCAGATTTTTAACATTGCCATCTCTTCACAGCTCCTTATGAAGGGTGCAGCTGAAATTTTTATGTGGTGCAGAATGGCACGGTCACTGTGGGAACTCCATGTTTGGAACACATTAACAAAATCACAGTGACACTGTTAATGAACAGAGGTCCCACATGCTTTCATGAGGTGGGATCACAAGACAGCCCATCTGTGGGCTTCCCAAGCTGCTCCTGTGGCCTTGGCTCTCCCTGAGTAGGCCACAGCTAACTGACCACCCGACTGACCCCCGGACAGATTCAGACAGCCCATCTCTGGGCTTCCCAAGCTACTCCAGTGGCCTTGGCTCTCGTAGCAGGCCACAGCTAACGAACCTACTGACCCCGACAGATTCAGACAGCCATCTGTGGGCTTCCCAAGATGCTCCTGTGACATTGGCTCTCTCCAAGCAGGCCACAGCTAACAGACCACCCGACTGACCCCCGGACAGATTCAGGTACGCACCGGACCTCCGAAACTCGTGGCTTTGAATGCCGCTGTTTTGACTGGATGCCCAGTGGAGGAGCCAGGCACTGATTGGCAGCTTTGCTCCTTGGCTGATTTTCCAACGCCTGGTACTTCCTGATCTCAGGGAAATCTCTTTTTGTGCTCTGTTCTGGACTGCATTTGTGTTAATGTAATCTACATATGTTATGCATCAGTTGGTCTTACTTTACCTGCCAGCTTAGCTAGTCTATTACAAGCCACTAGTCTAGTCTCTCAGTGTTACTTAATGCTGGACATACTGTATAGTATAGTAGCCGATGTTTGACTGCTTGACCTAGCTACTGAGCAAGACTGCTGCAGTTTTCCATTTCTGCCCTACTGACAAACTGCCCCTTCCCACACTGGTCACTCTGCCAGTTATTAATTCTCTGCCCCACTTGTAATGCTGTCTCTAAACACCTTACTTTCTTCTCTGCCTTACATACAAACCTTTCCTTACACCCCCTGCTGCTGCTGTCCTCCTCAGACATCCGGTGCCAAAGCACAGAGCCCCCATTAACTCCTCTTCTAGCTCCAAATAATTGCCCGGCATTTACCACCTCTTTACCTCATGCTTTGTCTTTCCCCATTGCCTGCCCTCCACTGAGCTTGCTATTGTACTCTAGCTGTATTTAATCCTCTGTGTTTCCCTCCTTGTTCCACAGACAGCCCATCTGCGGGCTTCCCAAGCTGCTCCTGTGGCCTTGGCTCTCTCCGAGCAGGCCACAGCTAACAGACCACCCGACTGACCCCTGGACAGATTCAGGTACACACCGGACCTCCGAAACGCGTGGTTTTGAATGCCACTGTTTTGACTGGACACCCAGTGGAGAAGCCAGGCACTGACTGGCAGCTTTACTCCTTGGCTGATTTTCCAACACCTGGCGCTTCCTGATCTCAGGGAAATCTCTTTCTGTGCTGTGTTCCTCCTCACAGTATTAAATAGACCCTTACTCCGCCCCTTTCCTCAGCCTAGCAGCTGATTGGTCACTCCACTGCTGCACATTTTCATGCTATTGGCCTCCCTGTCTTCAATACCTGACTTGACCCACTTTCCCACCGCCCCTTTTTAAAGCAGTCCCACCCACAGGATCACACATTTCCTCTCAACCTTTTCTCCAGCCACTCCATCTAACTCCTCTCAATTACTGCTCTACCTGCCCTGTTGTTAGGGACCTCACCCTAATTCAACTATATACCCTTTCAACTATAAACCAGCTAGCAGTTAAGCAGGCCAGCAACACCACACAAACTACCATGGGGTGCAACCACCTACTACTACTCCTCACTACCTCTTTTGGCATTGCTGGTACCATACACGTCCTTTTGTTCTGCAAATTTTGGACTCCCCTCTGTTCTGTCTGACCCTTTGTATGAATGCCCTTTATTAATCCTCGCTTTCCTTCTCTCCCTCAGCCGAGGAACTGCCACCCAGGCTCCCAGCTCCTAAGCTACGGGCTTCCCGGCTACCGAGCGGTCGGCACTTCTCTAGCCGATGCTTGAGACTGCAGACACGGACCCAAGGTCCTATAAGGTACGGCAACTGCTGCAACCAACCGGATGGTGAGTGCCCTCTCAGACCATGCTCTGATTGGTCCCTGGCGGAAGCCGGCTTCTGCTTTTTGATTTTAAACCCTAAAAATGTTTATGTTGGGACAAATGTTAAAAAGCAAGTGTTAACCCAGTCTGTAATTGAAAGGACTTGAATTGTGGTTTGGGAAAGAAATCTAGTGTTTACAACCCTTTCCCTGCATACGTGCACTGGCCCTAGACACTTTTGGGTGCCAAAGTAATACACGTCCTTTTGTTCTGCAAATTTTGGACTCCCCACTGTTCTGTCTAACCCTTTATGTGATCCCTTTATTAACCCTCACTCTCCTACTCTCCTCAGCAGGAACTGTCGCCCAGGCTCCCAGCTCCTAAGCAGCCGGGATTCCGGCTACCAGGCAGTCGGCTCCTCTATGTACGCAGGGACCGCGAACCGGACCCAAGGCCCTACAAGGTACAGCAACTGCTGAGCTTTCCAACTGCCCCCTCCCCACCTCCGCTGATTATTAAATACAGTAGCTCCTGCCAAAATATTAGTCCACGTCCCTGGCGCGGTGCCCCACCAATAGAGACTTAGCTGGGAGTCCCCTCTTCTCTGTCCAGCCTATGGGATCCAACTCTCAGGACCTCGCCTTACTAAAACGCATAGGCTCTCCTTGGCTGTGCCTTCACCACTAAATATTTTTAATGCTATCAAATTTGGATCGACCTGGATCGGAAACCTACTGATAAGCTGCATTAATCCAGCAACCCCACTGGCCCCTGGGCTAACTGAGTGGCTCCTTTTTTGAGGTACCATCATGTTGGGCCCTATATGGCTCCTTATACTGCCCCTTCTTCTGCTGATACCAGCTGCCCAGCATTGGACACCTGAACTACCATCATGTTTGGTCTACAGGCACCTTGTGCTGTATACCACATGGCAACTTATCCTTTAATTGCCTCCGTGATTCCAAGTACCAATACCTCGAACCCTGCTCTTGGACCACACATACCAGTAGTACTTATAACACTCCCTCACCAGAAGGCCCACCTCCCACCATGCAGACTTCTATCTCCTCCCCGCCTATTGTGGTAGGGGTACTAGCTCTTGCTACAACAGATCAGCTCTTCTATGGTGGCTACTTTCCAGTCCCTAAAAACATCAGATCTACTAGACGGGAAAAAGGCAGGAATTACAAGCTTATAATTAGCACTCTTAGAAAAATCCTACTTATTCTCCTGCTATGTTCAGGCAACGTAGAACTCAACCCTGGCCCCCCAGAAGCTATTGCTTTGCCAGCAGAACTAGCAAATTTAAAAGGAATAAGCTTCTTGCATATTAACGTATGTAGCCTCCTTAAAAAGATAACCTTAATACAAACCTGGGTAAATCATACCTCTCCTGACATACTCGTAATTTCCGAAACTTGGCTTGAACCCAGCACCACTGATAGAGAAGTAAACATACCCAACTATGCCTTGTTCAGAGCTGATAGGCATGCCAGAGGAGGAGGGGTAGCTATCTACGTTAAAGACAAATTTTCTGCCTTCTGCTTATCCTCGGCATCTGTCGCCAGCGAATTCGAATGCCTAATTCTCAAAGTGGAAATTACACAGACTACTGCACTCTGCGTAATAGGATGCTACAGACCACCGTCTGCTGGCCTACAGCTTGTGTCATATCTAAGTGACAAGTTGGGACAGGGGCTGCCAGAAACTATTATTTTAGGAGACCTCAACTTTAACTGGCTCTCTAACACAGCTGCCCTCCTTGCATCTTTCTGTGATGAACATGGGCTGACGCAACTTATTACTGAACCAACATGCCCAAACGTGAAGAACCCCAGTAAAAGTACACTTTTGGATGTGCTAATGGTGAGCAAACCTCATCTCTTCTCCCACACTGATGTCTTCTTCTCAGACACCAGCGACCATTGTTTTATTGTGGGAGTAAGATCCACCAACAACCCAGCACCCATCAGCAAGTTCTCTATGAAGAGATCCAGGCGCAACTTCAATGAACATGCCTACCTAAATGAGCTTAAGTACTCCCCTGAGTGGCAAGATTTCTACCTGGCCAAAAACGATTAAGTCAGCTTACAATATCTTCCACAACATTCTATCAAGGGCCCTTAATAAGTATGCTCCCCTGAGTAAAGTTCGAACTAGGACCAAAACCTGTAAATGGTTCACCCCCCAGATCAAGTCCTTGCTTCTAGAAAGAGATAAGCGCTGGACAAAAGCACGCAGACTGAATACTGCAGAGGACTGGAACCAGTTCAGGAGACTACAAAATTTATGTACCAAAACAATCAGAGAATCAAAGGCCACCTTCTTCAAATCTGAACTAGACTCTGCCACAAAGAGCCCAATCAAGCTCTGGAACACAATCAATGATCTGCTAGGCCACTCCCCAGGAAATTCACTCCTGACCAAGATTACCTCTAGCAACTTGACTATAACCGAAAAGATGGATATACTTGACGCATTCAATAACCACTTTGCTACTGCAGGCATGGCATTTGATAACTCCCCTGCAAACATACTTCGCTCCCAGACTGCCGGCCAACTGCCTGAAACTCCAATAGCTTTGCTACCTTTCTCGCTTCAACCTGCCCCACTGAAAGAGGTAGAGGACCTCTTGCTTCAGTTGGATACTAGAAAAAGTGCTGGGGTTGACACCCTTGACCCTTACTTCCTAAAAATTGCCTACCACGTACTAGCAATACCCGTCACCCACCTTTTTAACTTATCACCTTACCACCTATATGGAAGACAGCACGTCATACCACTGTTCAAATCAGGTGACCCTGGAGATCTCAATAACTACAGGCCAATTTCTCTCCTTCCGGTCCTGTCCAAGCTCCTAGAGAAAATTGTAAATGCACAGCTGAGGACTCACCTTGAGTCTAGGGAACTGCTAAATCCTATGCAGTCCAGATTCAGAGCTAAACATAGCACTATCTCAGCCCTCGCCAAAGTTACTAATGACTGGCAGCGTAATATGGACAGCAAAAACTTTATTTGTGCTGTTTTCCTTGATCTAAGCAAGGCTTTTGACACCGTTGACCATAGTCTGCTCCTCTCCTCCCTTCAAACCATAGGTGTGGACCCCTCCTCTCTGCGTTGGTTTACTGACTATCTTACAGGGCGCCTTCAACAAGTTAAAGCCGAAGGAGGCCTGTCCCCCATAAAAACTCTGCAAGAGGGTGTACCTCAAGGTTCTATATTAGGGCCCTTACTTTTGCAATCTACATTAATAACATCGACTACTGTATAAAAAGCCAACATCCATCTGTTTGCAGATGATACAGTTTTCTCGTGAGTCGCCCAACACCTGAAGCTGCCTGCAATGACCTACAGTCAGAATTCAACCTGTTGCAAAGCCAACTCCTCCAAAAAAAGCTACTCCTTAATGCCAAAAAAACTAAAGCGATGGTCCTCTCCCTTTTTATCCGTACAGCTAACCCTGTGTCCAGTGGGGCAGTTCCCCAAATTACCACAGTTCTAGGTGAAAAACTAGAATTTGTTACAAAATTCAAGTATCTGGGAGTTTGGATAGACCAAAGACTCTCCTTCATTGAACATATTGAGGACTTGCTAAAACGACTTCGGAAAAGGCTTGGACTGTTTTTTAGAATCAACCAATTTCTCACCAGAGATGCCAAGAAACAACTGCTCCAATCCATTTTCCTATCATTGGTTGATTACGCTGACTTCCTCTACAGCCAATGCCCCAACTCTTACATGGCTAAACTGGACACACTCTACCATCGAGCACTGAGGTTTATAATTGGACTCCCCTTCGACATGCATCACTGCACCCTATATGCGGCAGTGGGGTGGACATCACTAAAGTTCAGGTGCCACAGAAACGCCGCTCTCTGGACCTATAGAGCCATCTCTAATAAGCTGCCTTACTATATCTCCTGCTGTCTTCCCCTTAGTATAATTGGGAAATATGCATTAAGCAGTTACTCAGCTATTACACTTAAAGTACCCAAAGCAAAATCCCGCTTCGGCAGGGCAGCCATAAGCTTCGTGCTACCTACCTTATGGAACGATCTACAAAAAAAACTCAAATTAAGCACTCTAATCCAGTATAAATGCCTTCAAGATGCTTTATTTCCGTACAATCAGAGAAGTAAGTAACTGCTTCCACTCAGACCCAATTACCGGTGTCTGCACTGTGGTATATACGCCTAGACCCAATTTTAGTACTGACCCCAGCTGGCTCCTCACCAGCCTAATTGTTCTCTCTCTCTCTTATCCCCCTGTCTTATCAACACTAGGCCCGTCCATCCCCTTATCCTTCCTTTCCCAACCTCAGATAGGAGCTCACTACCCTGGGTTGTGACATCCTACCATGCCCCGTACTTTATAGCATTCAATCCCGGGGCTCACACATACTCCTTTTCTCCATCCACCTTCTCTACATCCTGTTTTACCAACTCCTCTCTGTGCACCGTGCCCTCCTAGCCTTTCTCCCCCTACCTCCCTCCGTTCCCCCCTACCTTCACCTCTACCCGGTGTATATTTTTATTTTTATTTTTTTTCTTCCGTTACTTCCTCCTGCAACCTTAGATAACCTGCTTTATCTTCCTATAGACACTTCTATGTATGTAAATATCGTGTAATCTGTACAATATCTGTGTAATTCTATGTACATATGAACTTCTTTTTCTTCCTCTCTGTAAAGAGTATTATCTGTATTGCCTTGTAAATACCTGTGTTGATCTGTATATACAATTGTCCATCATTTCATGCTCTACCCAGGTCCATCTTGCAAATGAGCTTCTGCTCAATCATGAACACCTGGTTAAATAAAGACTTGATTGATTGATTGATTGATTGATTGAAAATTTGGAGTGCAAATACCAATAAATGCCCAAGGCATTAGGGTTTCTAACCATAGGGTCCCACCCTGTACAGACTAACAGGCATCAGGGTGTGCCTTTGGATTGTCGGCTGTAATGCTCATGCCATTGCACCCCCATTCTGCAGCCACTGACAGTCATCCAGGTGTGCCTTGGACTCTTTGGCCCCAAAGTTCACACCATTCTCCTATGCTGCACCCATCTCAACATACTTACTTATGAAATGGGGTGAGTGTAAGGCCTGATGACCCCAAGGCACAACGTGACACTTGTCAGAGTCTGCAGGGTAGGGTTAGGTGAAATGGCATGAGCGTTATGGCCAACGACCCAAAGGCACACCTCAATGCCTGTCACTCTCTACAGGGTGGGGTGGGGTTGACGTTGGTTCTATACTTCACTGCCATTCCTATTATGCGTCTCTCTAACACCTGCACTCCCAATGCCAGTGCCAGCAAAACAACATTCGGCATTGACAAATGCTTGTTTACCTGTGTTGTCATATACCACTGTTGTTGGAACATATGTTGCTACTAATTTATTGATTATTTGTATAAACAATTTCCAGGCTGCCTCAACTGACAGGTACCTTGTTAAATTCATCCAATTGACTACAATCAGTTCTTCCCTAATTACTAAATAATTTGCCTTATTATATAATAACTGTGCTGTAATTCCTTTCATAATATTATTCTGTCCATCAATCTGGAATGTAATTATGTCATGGTCACTTGATTCAAGAGGAGCAGTTATCTCCATATTATTAATGTCATCAATTTTGTTAGTCAAAATGACATCCAAAATATTCCCACCTCTAGCGGCTACATGAACACATTGCTCTATTCCTGCTGCTGTCAATTCACTATGTAATTCACTATATATTCTGGTTGCCTTTGAATTATTATTTATATTTTCACCTTCCCAGTTAATATATAGGATATTCAAATCCCCCATAACTACTATATCCTTTTCTTCTGCAAACTATGTGTTTCATGAATACATCTGTGTCATTACTATTAGTATCAGGTGGTCTATAAAAAGTTAACAGTTTAATTTTCTTGCTTGACAGTAGTAATAGTAAAATTTTGTATTTAACTGAAATTCATATCAGTAAAAAGGTACAACTCGACTGAGACAAGCTCATTTCCAGTGAAGCCCTAGATTACATCTAATATAAAAAATAAACACAATGCAGTTACAAAATATCATAATAAATATCAATACATTGAACATCATAATAAGACATATACAGTATCCTACAACACACATATTCCAAGGATATTTAGCCAAATACCCTCGATGTTACCATAATTAATACCCATCTCCATACATTGATGCCCAATTTCTTCCCTTATATATATATGGCCACTCCCCCTTCCCTTTTATCAATTCTGTCTCTATTTATCATGTGATATCCTGCTATACTTTTGTTCCAGTTGATAACCTCACTCCACCATGTCTCTACAACCCCAGTAATGTTGAGTTGTCCCTCACTCAAAATAATTTCCAAGTCAGCAGGTAATGCAGGCACCTAGCATGTTGGCCACTGGGGGAGCACAACTGCCCTGTGATCCCTGGCACCTCCCGATCAAATCAATCAATCAATCAATCAAAATCTTTATTTATTCAGGTGAACATCATTGATCATAGCTCATTTACAAGATGGACCTGAGTGGTCATAACAAAAAAGGTTACAGAGTGTATACAAAAACATGATATTGAAATAGCACAAATACAAACATTTATGAGTGAGATAGATGTACAATTATTTACATATATACAAGGCAAAGGACAGTAAACCAAAAACCTATTAAAGGTGAGAAACAAACAGTCTGGTAGGGATAAGGCTTGGATAATGGTACATGGGTGGGCATATATGTTTGAGGTTTGATGTGGAAGGACCAGAGGAATGATAGAAGAATAGGGAGGAGCTTTAGAAGGGGGAGAGAGGGTGTGGGGTGTGGGAGGACTAGGCCTTGTGGAAGCAATTGCATGAATCTGGGATTAGGCTGGTGTACAGCTTTTAGAAGGATGTAAGGGGGATCAGTGTTTCCATTTTCAATATCTTTTGGATAGAATTCCAGATAAGTGCCAGGGAATAACTAATTGCAGCTCTTCCATACCGGGTGCAGGTGATAGGAATCTTCAGCAGGATCAGTTTGTTGATCCTCAAGGTGTAGGGCCTGGATGTGATCTGGTTGAAGCAGTCTGAGATGTAGGAAGGGAGTTTGTTTGTCAGAGCTTTGTAGATCCAGGTAGCAGCATTTTTTCTTCTTCTATGTTGCAGGGATGTCCAGCTGACTGCATTGTAGAGAGAGCAATGATGGGTGCTAGAGGAAGGTCAGTAATGAATCTAATAGCTCTATGATACAGGGTGTCTAGTTTGTTTAGATGGGAGAGGGAGCAATGACCATAGAGGAAGTCAGCATAATCAATGAGGGACATGAATGATGCAAGGATTAATCTTTGTTTGGAATCTTTGGTCAGGTAGTGTTTGATTCTATAGAATAGACCAAGTCTTTGTCTTAGCTTTTCAGGAGCTCTTCAACGTGGGTAGTATAGTCTAGTTTATTGTCTATCCATACTCCTAGGTATTTGAATTTGTCAACATATTCCAGATTTTCACCAAGGATGGTAGAGAGTTGTGGGAGGGTGAATGATGGGATAGTGGAAGAACAGTTCTTGGGGCAAAGAACATAGCTTTGGTTTTCTTAGCATTTAGTAATAATTTCTTTTTAATAGGTTATGCTGGAGGAGGAGAATTGAGACTGTAGGAGCTCACAGGCTTTTGATGGTGAGGGATCGCTCACATAAAGTACAGTGTCATCTGCAAAAAGGTGGATATTAGAAAGAGAGAGATTGGAGTCAATATTGTTGATGTAAATGACAAAAAGGATGGGACCCAGGATGGAGCCTTGCGGTACACCTCTTAGGAGTGGCTTAGGGGTAGATAGATCACCATCATTCTTTACCAGTTGTAGCCTTCCAGAGAGATAGCATCGATCGTTGACCTGTTCTATAAAAAATATATTTCCCTGGTACTAGTGGCCCTCCCGCGCTGATTGCCAGCTCATTTTCTACGAAATAATATCCCTGGTGCTAGAGGTCCCCCAGATTGCTGGCCTGTTCTGTAAAAAATATGTATCCCTGGTGCTAGTGGTCCCCTACCTGCAGCGATAGCCGGCCTATTCTGTGCGAAAGAGTATCCTTAATGTTAGTGGCCCCCCCTTGATCGTCATGCCCCAACCTAAATATTATCCCTGCTGCTAGTGGCCCCCCTTCAATCACCTGTCCCTCCATGACAACAAAAGACTCCCTGGTGCCAGTGGTCTCCCCTCTCCCTCCGATCACCAGCCTGAAAGTACAAAAAAAAATTCCCTGGCATCCAGTGGCTCCCCCCATTCAGCTTAGCATTTTTCATGGTGCAGTGGGAGCATATGGTGACCAGCACAGCCCTCATCGCACCTTCTTGGCCGGCTGCCCTATGAACAGGCAGGGAGCACACCTCCTATTTATAGGACAGAGTGACATGCCCTGTCCTATAAATAAGAGGCACACTCCCTGCCTGTACATATGGTGGCCAGCTGAGGAGGTATGAAGAGGGCTGTTCAGGTTGACGTATGATTTCTTGGCACTGTGGATAATGCTAGGTAGTGGGGAAGGCAGTATCCCCAGTGCCACGGGGGGACCACTGTACACCAGGGAGTTTTTTTTGTTTTTACCTCCGGACAGTGATCGGGGGGGGACCAGTGGCACCAGGGAGTGTCTTGTTGGTGATCGGGAGGGGACCACTAGCATCAGGGATAATAATATGTACATCAGGACTGGGAATCGGGGACCACTAGCACCAGGGATATTTTTTTTACCGGCTGATGATTGGGGGGGAGACTCTAGCACTAGGGATATATTTTTTTTACAGAGCAGGCTGGCGATTGGGGGGGGAGCCCACTAGCACCAGGGATAATAATATTTACGTCTGGGCTGGTGATCGGAGGTGGGACCACTAGCACCAGAGATATATTTTTTTACAGAATGGGCCAGGAATCGGGGACGGGACCACTAGCACCAGAGATATTATTTTATACAGGATGGCGATCAGCAGAGGGGATGGACCACTAGTACCAAGGACATTATTTAATACAGAACGGGCCAGTGAGTGGCAGGGGTGAGGGGGTGGGGACTAGCACCAGGGATATCTACACATCTGGGACTGGACAACTGGGGGGTGGCGCCACGCTAACCTGCCTCCCTACCCATGCAAATGGACCCTTAGCACCTTGCATGCCCAAGGGACTCATCTGCATGGGTCTCTTTGAATATTGCAAATAGTGCTCTGGCACTATCCATTCTGGCAGTGTACTTCGGGAGCCCTGTTGGGGCAGCACTAAGTGGCTTAGCGCTGGGCTGACATGGCCCTATATTCAGTCGAACAGCGCTGGTGCGCTATGTGACTAAATGTAGCATTTTCGGGCACCTGGGCAATCGCAAGGCTTAGTGCATATTTTTTAGGTCTGCTTTGTTTGACTTTGAATATCGTGCCCAATGCCTTTCTTGATCGTATTTTCAGTAAGACGTACTAAAGAAATCTTTCATTTTTATTTAGTTATTTATTTTTATTTATGACTTTGGTAACCAGGTAGGTGCACTTGATCCCAGGGACCATTTTCAGGCATGACCTGGGCCACGTAAAGTGGTGCAGAGTTGAAATCTAAACAACAACATGTAGCAGAAGAGCAAGCAACACAGCGTAAAAAGGTTACAATGGTACATTTGAAAATACACAAAGTGGCAGCAGTTAGAGGACACAAATAACAGGAGCAATGCAAATAAGTCTTAGCGTGTATTGGATAAGTAAGTACGAGAACTTACTAGGCTAAGAAGAGCAGTGCTGGGTGGAAAAGAGAGCTGTCAAGAACCAACAGGTTCATCTGAGGTACACCAGAGGCTAAAAATGATTGGTCAGTAGATGTGTGTGTGTATGGGGGGGGGATGAATGGGAAGGGGGGTTGGAGCCAGGGAGAGGTGGGTGGACAACATTTAAGCAGAAAATGGACAGGAGGGGGACTAGTCAGAAAAGCAGCGACAGGTGGACGCCAACAGGAGCCAGTCTTTGAGGCAAGTCTTGAACTGGTAGTGGGTGTTGATGGTGTGCAGTTCGGCAGGCAGTTTATTCCATAGTGTGGAGGCTGCCACAGACAGGGCTCTAGTGCCCATATCTGTGGACACCCTGGGGTTTGGGGGGGGGGTACTGGTAGAGCGTAGGCAGCAGTACGAGGTTTGGATGGTGAGGAAGGGTGCGAGAGGAGATTCCTGGCCAATATGGAAGGCAGAGTCAATCAAGCAGTACGGGGCTAGATCAAAGCGGCCTTGTAGCGGGAGCCACCCTAGTGAATAGTAGAGGGTATAGTGGTGAGTGGAGAAGGGAGCCAACAGGGTGAACCGACAAGCACTGTTATAAGCTGCGGAGAATTTGGCCATAATGGTTGCGGAGGTCCTGGAGTAGATAGGAAAGCAGCTGTCCAGGATAGGTAGCAGGTTTCCCTGAATGATGGCGAGATGGGCCTCAGGGATGAGGTATTGCCGGAATCTGTAGGCAGCACCTAGTTTTTGGTGAAATCTTAGAATTCAGGAGCTTATGTGCTCTGTAAAGGAGAGGAAAGGGTCAAGCACAACTCCTAGATATCTGAAATGCATGACACCATCCAGGGCATGGCCTTTGGGGGATGCGATGATTAGGGGGGAGTTACATTTGCATTTAGCTAAGAAGGGCTTAGATCCAAACAACGTTGATTTGTTTTTGGTGTTGACCAGAAAGAGGCTGTCTGAAAACCAGTTGTGGGCCACAGTGTAGTTTTGTGAGAGGGATGCAGAGATGAGGGCAGGAGACTTTCCACTGGAGAAGAGCACGGGGTCATTGGCATAGAGTAGTGAGTGACAGCTGAGACTATCCACTGGAAGGGAGTTAATGAATAAGGAGAAAAGGAGGGGGTACAGGATGGAGCACTGGGGGAACCCTATAGAGACAGTCAGGGTGGGGAAGTGGGCCAGGCCAATGCACACAAACTGGGAGCACCCTGTGAGGTAGCTTTCAAACCAGGCAGTGACCTCCGGAGAGCAGCCAAGGCGATGCAATTTGGAGAGGAGGAGGACATTTGATTGATCAAGCTGAAGGCTTTGGAGAGGTCAATGAAGTCTGCGCCAGTGGCATTTCCACGGTCCATGTTTGTGAGGATGTGGTCAGTCAGTAGTGTGAGGGCAGCTGTTGCCGAGTGGTTCTTGTGAAAGCTGTGTTGTTGACTACATAAGAGGTTATGTTTGCCTATGTAGTCAGCAAGTTGGTGGTGGACGTGTTTTTCAAGTAGTTTGCTTACGTGAGGAAGGATGGAGATCAGGTGATAGTTGTCCATGGATTGTGGGTCCCTGGCTTTATAGATGGGGATGATCTTTGCGGTTCTCCATGCATTGGGCATGGAGGAGGTGGTCAGGGTGAGATTGAAAATGAATGTAAGAGGGGAGTTGATGGCAGGGGAGAGAAGCCTATGAAAGACAGGGGACAGTCTATCCGCTCCAGGGGAGCTGTGGTTAGGGAGGCACTTGAGCCGCTGGCCTGGTGGCGCTGAGGGTTGAGGTGCTGGACACCACACCTTGCTCCACGCTGTGGCCTGGGTTCGGGAATGAGCCCGGGTCATCGGGGGTCGGCAGGGGAGGACTGGGATCGAGCGTCCGATGACTGCTCTCCCAGTCCTGGGGAAAGGGTGGGTTCCACACCATGCTCTAGCGGTCCCTGGGGATGCCTGGCAGTACTGCCGATGTGCAGATGTCTGGGGGGGCACGGCAGACATCTGCACATTGGTGCTCGGACATCATTGCACGTCTGTGCTCCCATTGGGAGAAAAACAGGAAAAAGGCTGGGTGCAACCAAGCAGCTTGATGGCCACA
This sequence comes from Neoceratodus forsteri, assembly GCA_016271365.2. NCBI lineage: Eukaryota > Metazoa > Chordata > Ceratodontiformes > Ceratodontidae > Neoceratodus > Neoceratodus forsteri. The sequence continues at coordinate 1,074,258,052 of CM057450.1, forward strand.
CCCTCCCATGTGGGGAGGACTGTCATGGAATTGCGCTGGGGGGGGGGGCGGCGTCAGTCTGGCTGGCGGGGACAGGGGAGCCCTCCAGTGGATTGGCAACAACCGTGCCGGATCACCCCATCGTGCGAGTGAGCCTGCTGCTCTCCCCGTGGGCAGTGCCGGCGGCTGGTTGCCTCCACCGGTAGGCGCCACAGTGGGCGCATAAAAGAAAGATGTGATAAAAAAAGGGAGGCTCTTGAGGAGTTTTGCTGAGTCGGTATGCAGGAGTATTTTGAAGAAAAAGGGGGAAGGTGGAGGCTGGAAGGTGAGCCCGGTGGGTGATGTTGTAGGGGTGTGTAGGGGGACAGGGTTTTTTGCAGGCAGTTTGGGAGTTTGATCAGGTACATAGTAAGGTCTGAGAATTTGTCATTAAAGGCCTTGGCCACTTCTTGGGGGTCGGTGGTGAGGCCAGCAGTAGTGTTAAGCTGCAGGACAGACTTTCGGGGGGGAGGGGGTTAATAGTGAGTTAGTAGGTGCCCAGAATTTTTTAGGGTCCCCAAGGTTTGTTTGTTGGAGACTGCAAAAAATGCATCTGTTTTAGAGCTTTGGCCAGGTGTTTACGCCTATAGTCATTCCATAGGGTCGGAGATGAGGATGCTTTATAAGTTGACCAGGCCCAATCCCTGTCTTTCATTAGGGTAAGTAGGTCTTTTGTGATCCAGCGCGAGTAGCCACCCCTCACCTTTCTGTTGGTGACTGGGAAGTGCCTGTCCCGTAAGGTTAAGAGTATCTGAGTGAACATGGATGTTGCCTGGGTCACATTTGACTCAGAGAACAGAGCAGACCAGTCCAGTGTCCGTGCCTCAGAGAGAAGGTCTGGGGTGTTAGGGTTTCTGAAATAATGGAAAGACAGGTATTTGGGAGGGGGCTGTTTAAGCTTGGACAACCAGAGAAGATACATAGGGGAGTGATTACTAATGGAGTCAGTCATGGTACCAGCATGCAGGACACAGTCCTCCTGGTTTGTAGTGATCCAATCCAGGAGTGTTTGAATGGCTGTGCGAGGGTTCTGCCTGGTGGGAAGCATAATAGTTTGGGCCAGGTTGTATTGTTTTCGGAGGGAGGCATAGTTAGGCTGGTGGGTGCTCAGACAGTTTAGTTTGAGGTCCCCCAGATGAATTGAGTCTCTATGGAGACCTATGGAGCCCAGGCCGGAGAGGAAGCTGTTGAGGCCCTCGGTTCCAGCAGTGGGAGGATTGTGGCAGTATCTAGTGTAGAATTTTTTGCTAGTTCCCAGTGTGAGTTCAGAGAGGAGCCATTCACTAGGTGAGGTTGGATCTGTTGGCTGAGAGAGGTTCCTTGACGAATAGTGTGACTCCACCCCACCTTTTTTTGCCAGGCCTATCCAGACAGAGGGAGGAGTACCCAGGTAGTTGGTACATAGCATCTGTAAGATGAGGTTTTAGCCTTGTCTGGAAGAGTCCAAGGACATGGGGCTCATATAGCTCAACCCATGCCTCCAGGTTCTGGAATTTGGAGGGAAGACTACATATGTTTATATGCGCAAGTTTTAGCCCAGGGGCATTTGCCCAGGTGCTGTAGGAGGAGACGATGTGGGAATGTGGTGGGCCAGGGTTGCACTTAATGTCTCCTGCTCAGAGAAAGAGGGATAGAAATGGGATGTAGGTGCAGGAGGAGACAACAAGGGAGCAGCATATGTAAGCCAGGTAGTGATCAAGTAAGCGATGTTCCGCATTTGAGAGGAAGGAGAGGGTGACGCGACCTAGGGAGGAGAGTTCCCATGAGGGGAGGGTGTAGTGGGGGGAATGGATTGCCAAGAGGTAGGTGAGGTACACTTGGTCCCAGGCCAGTACTGTGGCACATGAGTCCGTCAGCACCAGGGCGGATGCCAGAGAGACTGCAAACAGTGTGAGCTGGGGCAGGTTCACGGTGTCAGCAGATGCTGGCAAGGGGGAGGTGTATGTTGTGATCTAACAGAGATTAGGACACTTTTTTGCTTGTACAGGAGCTAGGGGAGGCACACAGATCAGTGATAGAAGTTTAGTGAAGAGAGAGGGAGCTCAAGAACGAGATGGATGGACAGATAGCTTTAAGCTCTGGAGCATTTGGCCTGGAAGCCAATGGAGGCAGGACAAGGTAGGGGAGGGAGGAGCTTGAGTGGATTTAAAGAGCGGTGGGGGTGGGGGAGGGTGGGAGGACTGAAAAATTCAGCAGCAGAAGAAGCACCACGCAGCTGTGGAAGCTGGGGCCGTGTCTAGGCCATGCCTGTTACTTGGTTCCTGGCGGCTGGTGGTGGCAGGCTCCTTCATGCCAAGGAGGTGCAAAAAATATCCAGGCGGGCAGAGGTGACCATGGATGGTGGTAGCTAGCCCAGTGTGCTACAAGGATGCCTAAGGAGAAGAGGGACAGACAGGGGTTAGATAGCACTCAGGAGTGGTGGGAGGGAATACAAAATTTACAAATTAAACAAAAGACCTGTAATCACTAAAGAGGGCTAAATGGGGGGGTGGGTCGCAGGTGGCTAGCTAGGTGCTAACTGGGGCTGCAAAGAATAAAAGAAACAAAAGGGGTCACAGTCGGGGCGGGCAAAAGAAAGAAATTAACTGGGTGGCTTCACTAGATGCCAACAATCAGCAGGCTGCAGATTAAAAATACAGTGCTATATATATGACAAAAAAAACGAATCTAGGATACTAGGTTTAACAACAACAATACAGTGCTATATACATAACAAAAAAAAACGAATCTAGGATACTAGGTTTAACAACAACAATACAGTGCTATATATATATATATCACAAAAAACGAATCTAGGATACTAGGTTTAACAACAACAATTGACTCTAAGGCATATAAGTAAAAACACACTTCAATCATTGAGCTGTAGAGGGAAGCTGTTTGAAAAATTGTACTGGCACAAATGAAAAATCAGCGCTTACAAGGAGACAGGATCCCAGTAAATGCAGAGTTTCTGATGTGCAGTACATAAAAATACTAGTTCAGCCAAGTCCACGTTGTGAAAAGCAGGCAGACAATTATATTTACAAGCTTGGAGCCGAGTCCAGTTATGGGAAATTGAAAGAAATACCAGTCTGGGTGGGAAGCCATTCAGGAAGCTCCTGGTCTGGAGTAACCAATGAGGGCTTGTCCGAGGGAAAGGCGCCGGTTTTCACTTCAGGAGCAGAAGAAGCACCATGCAGTCGTGGAAGCTGGGGCCGTGTCTAGGCCATATCTGTTGCTTGGTTCCTGGGGGGCCAGTATGCGGCGCTCCTTCGTGCCAAGGAGGTGCAGAAAATGATCGGGTGTGCAGAGGTGACTGCGGATGGTGGTACAGTCGTAGCCAAAAATATTAGAGCCCTTGCACTTTTTTCAAATAACTCACAATTTCCTCTAAACATAAGTTGAAATTAACAACAGTATTTGGTCTCCACAATTATTTCTCTGTTAATATTACAGAACCTTTGTTTTTGATTCAGAATTTAATACTGTATATCCTTTTGAATCAGAAAATGGAAAGAAATGACATTGACAAAATTATTGACACCCTAGACTTAATATTTGGTAGCACAGCCTTTGGTCAAAATAACTGCAATCAACTGCTTCCTATAGCCATGGATGAGCTTCCTGCACCTCTCTACTGGCAGTTTGGCCCACTCTTCTTGTGCAAACTGCTCCAGTTCTCCCAGATTTGAAGGGTGCCTTCTCCCAACTGCTATTTTCAGATCTCTCTACAGGTTTTCAATGGGATTTAGATCTGGACTCATTGCTGGCCACTTCAGAATAGTCCAGCTTCTTGTCTTGAACCATTCCAGGGTGCTTTTTGAAGTGTGTTTGGGGTCATTGTCCTGCTGGAAGACCCAAGACCTTCGACGGAGACCCAGCTTTCTGACACTGGGTTCAGCATTGTGCTCCAAAATGGCCTGGTAATCTCCAGATTTCATGATGCCATGCACACGTTTAAGGCACCCAGTGCCAGAGGCAGCACAGCAACCCCAAAACATCACTGAACCTCCTCCATGTTTGACTGTAGGGAAGGTATTCTTTTCTTTGAAGGCTTCATTTTGTTTTCTGTAAACATAGAGATGATGTGCTTTACCAAAAGCTCTAATTGGTCTCATCTGTCCACAGGACATTCTCCCAAAAGGATTTTGGCTTGTTCAGGTATGTTTTGGCAAACTCCAGTCGGGCTTTCTTATGTCTCTCTCTCTCAGCAGTGGGGTCCTCCTAGGCCTCCTACCATATAACCCCCTTTCATTGAGTTGGCGATGGATGGTGCGAGTTGAAACTGTCGTACCTTGTGTCTGAAGGTCAGCTTGAATCTGTTTGGCAGTTGATCGAGGTGCTTTCTCCACCATTCGAACAATCCTGTGCTGCAATCTTTGATCAAGTTTTCTCTTGCGGCCACGTCCAGGGAGGTTGGCTACAGTGCCATGGGCCTTAAACTTCCTGATAACATTACGTACGGTGGAAACAGGAACATCAAGGTCTCTGGAGATTGATCTGTAGCATTGAGATTGTCCATGCTTGGCTACAATCTTCTGTCTGACCTCCTCAGACAATTCTCTGGCTTTCTTTCTTTTCTCCATGCTCATTGCGGTACACACAGTGACACAAAACAGGAGAATGAGTCCTTTTCTCTATTCAAACTGGTTGAATGAGTGATTTTTATATTGCAGGCACCTGCAACTTACCACAGGTAAGTTCAATTCCAAAGTGAAGGAGAATTACCTGCTTGAAATCTAATTATTTCTAACTACTTCTAAAAGGTGCCAATAATTTTGTCCAGGACATTTAAGGATTTCTGTGTGGAATAAGCTAAGACTTAGTAAATTTTTCTGCTTTTTGTGTTTTATTCCACTGCAAACCAAAGAAATACATATGTGGATACCAAAATATTTTTTAATTTCTACAATTTTCTGGAAGGAATGGTGCATTATTAGAAAAAACTGCAAGGATGCCAATATTTTTGGCCACGACTGTAGCTAGCCCAGTGGGCTACAAGGACGCCTGTTGCTTGGTTACTGGGGCCAGTGGTGGCAAGCTCCTTTGCACCAAGGAGGCGCAGAAAATGTCCAGGTGGGTGAAGGCGACCTCGGGTGGCAGTAGCTAGCCCAGTGGGCTACAAGGACGCCTGTTGCTTTTACCACAAGTGCTATTGTGTGCAAGTCATGAAGGCCTATGGCTATAGGACTCGTATCCTTTAACAATTCTATGATAGGTAGCCTTATAACAGAAAGCCTTACAGAGATCTCCATGTCAGAATTGCTTTCCACCTCATCAAAAGCATGTGTGATGAGAGCTACTAAGCAGTACTGTCTACAAAGGTTCTATGCCTCTGCATTTGGTACTTTTCTCAACTTTCTTCTTTAAGAACAGTTCTGATACCCTTACTGACATGACGTGGTAGTCAGCAGTTTTTCATTGCATTTTATAAAAAAAAAAAAAAATGAATGCCATTCTTACCGTGTGTTTCTTTAGCAGTTCTTCTGAATTTCCTTTTTCCCTCATGCATGACTGGGCAATCTCTAGCACTTTCTCAAGTTCTGCCCTGGACTCCTCAAATCTTTTCATCAGACTGCTGTTAGCTTCTACTTGCTTCCTCCACTCACCAGCCTGCTTTACCATATTCTTAAAAAAAAGATTTAAAAACTGGTTAGGAAAATCCTGGCCTCTGACTGGTCAAAGACATTCTGAAGCCAAACATTTATATGGCAACACTACCACCCAAGATTCATGTGCTCTGTTTAGAATTTTCGTTTTCCAACTAGCCACCATTTATTTCCCTACTTCATATAAAAAAGTTGTCAAACATCTTACTTCATTTCCAGCCCAGCAATCAATTAAGTCTATCCTTTTAACTGTGGTTTTTCTTTTCTACATCCGTATTTCTGTTCAGTGTAGTTTATTTCTATTTTAGACCATGATTCCTAGTCTGCTCCTACCCTGGCACTCACCTGCTCACAATCTCCAACTCATTCATAACTTTCCGATCTGTTCCTGCATGCTCGTCCAACTGCTCACAACTTCCTAGTCACTCACAACGTCACACACTCCCTCCTCCTTCTCACTATAAACAAATAATCTGGCAAATTACTTTCTTCTCTATCTTTTATTTTTTATTTCTTACTTGAAAAAACACTGCACACCTCAAAAGACCAGCTTCCTTTTTGTTTTCAAAAGCCTGAAGTCAAGTAACCTGTACTCCCCATTTTGTTAGCACATGAACTCACACTGTTTTTACACCATCGTGCACTGACAGTGACACTAGTGTCCTCTAGTGCCAACCTGTCAGAGGAAGGAATTTTGCAGATAAAACTTTAAAATAATGTTTTTTCCTTACAAATGTGACACAAGCCCATTTTTTTACTGCAATTATGAAACTCTAGGGTGTGGATAGGGATGGAATACGCTCACCTCCAAGGGCTGTGAGGCCCTTCCCATCTACATCGGTCTTCACTCTGGCCCTGAGCATGCAGGTATCCCAGCACAACCCACAACATGTTGTGTCTTGCTAAAAAAGTCATAGCGTCTGATTGACCAATGACAATCCAAAGCTTATGCTTGCGTGCCAAAGCCCCCCACCACACCACCACACCACCACACAAAAAAGACAACAGCATCAGATTTGTCCCTTTACCACTAATTTTCATGATTCTCATTTAAAATGTTCATGTATGAGCTAACCATCATTTTTCCCCGCTTCACTACGCCCCTGAACATACAGGTATCCCAGCATAAACCATACCCTGTCGAGTCTTACTGATTATGCCAAATAAGCATCCACTTTGTTTGCACTTACCACACAAACAAACAGTGCTGTATTTATTAATTGTGTTATGCTTTTCTATAAAAAAAAAGTTGACTGCAGCAAAATGAATACCAAGGGTGAGATACTCTTGTAAGTGCTGTTATTTTTAAGTTGCACTCGGGACTAGAATCTTTCACTTAGATAAGTGCACCAGGAGATGACCAGTGCCACTATTCAATTCAGTTCAATTGTTAGTTAACCAGGCAGAACATCTTTGAGCGAGCTCATTTACAAGATGGTCCTGGGCTGACATTTAAGGGACAAATACAATAAACACTGAAGAAATACAAATGTAGTAAACATTGTTAACACAATATGAATTTAAATACAATGACAGAGACAAAAAAAGATGAACAACGTAAAATACATAAGACATCATTGCCTACATTCCAACCTAACCGGAATATCCTGGGGGTGTTCTAGGCAGCTAAGAGTAAGAGCTTTAGGTAATTAAAAGTAGGGGCTTTAAAGGGATGTAGACAGGAGGAGGAGGAGGAGGAGGAGGAGGAGGAGGATAGGGGAAAAGCAAGGAAGGGGGATGGGGATAGGGAGAAAAGAAGGGGTGGAGAGGATGGGGGTTAGAAAAATTAGGCTTAGAGGTGGGTAGTGGTTGCAATGAAAGAGAGGAGAGAGGGACAGTGACAGGCCAGATGGATTTCATAGAAGGTGAATGTAGAATAAGGGTTAAGTAAACTAGTAGTAGATTTAGTAATATAAAATCACACATACCCCATCATGCAAAGCATCATGGGCTGTATATGCAAATCACCACAAAATATTATGTTGGTTCAACTTTAAGCAGAAATGCATGGTGCCAAAAAGCCTCTCACACAGTCTGCAAAGGGTGCCAACAGAAAACACAGACACGTGTTCCATCCTACTAGGACTAATCAGTATGCTTCGTCTGTATGACACCCCAGTGGAATGAACCAACTACCCTAAGCTGGTCTATGTAGATTGGGTTTTGGTGAGCCCAATAAAAACCAAAAACAAGCTAAAACACAAAGAACCTTAGTGCGCAAGCACTGAGGCAGGGGTTACCCCAAAGGGCACTGGCTGGGCAGCCAACTTTCAGAGAAATACAAAATCACACATACCCTCATAATGCAAAGCATCATGGGCTGTATATGCAAATCACCATGATTTCCATATACATCCCATGATGCTTTGCATTATGAAGGTATGTGTGATTTTGTATTTCTCTGAAACTTGGCTTTCTGGCCAATGCCCTTTGGGGTAACCCTTGCCTCAGTTCTTGTGCACTAAGGTTCTTTGTATTATAGATTTAGTAGCCTTTTGTACATTAACTGCTGTATTTTTAAGTTTACAATTCATATACTCTCAGATTTTGCTACTGCTGCAATTTTTGAAGTTGTATTAGGTAATAGATCAGTTTTTAAGTACCTGAATCAGAAGCAGACTAGTGTTACTGCTTTAAGCCAATAGCTGCTAGAGTGGTGGGAGGCTCACGAGAAAGGTTTATTTTAAATGTTAGTTTATTAGCACATATAGGTAAGGTATTTTGGGGTGTTTATAGTCAAATCTGAAGCAAAGTCTAAAATGTAGGTTATACATGTTTCTTTTAAATTTGGTATATCACAGTTAATATACTTCCAAAGGATTATATGGGATAATGGAATCATGTTATTATCATCTCTTTACAATATGAAGTTGTCACAGCTTTTCACGTGTTGGGGGGTAATGTCTTGCGTACTGTCCATATATGAAAATAGATTTATAGGAGGAAACGCTGTGGGATGGAAACAAACATTAAAATGTTACGTTTACAGGGCTCTATATTAATGCCACATTTGAGGAAGAAAAGTACGGGGCGTAGAAATGTGTTTACATAAAACTGGGAGAAATTTAAAGGAACCAAAAAGCTAATCTGTCTATTCTAATTAGAGAAAGCCAAGTTTATAGGTATAAATGCTGCACAAGCATCAGTGATGATTTTATTAATATTAAGCAGAGACACTGAAATAAATCTGGCTCCCCAAAATTCACTAGGAAAAGGATTAACTAACGTGCAGGACAATGCAAGAAGCATAATAAATAGATTGGAAACTTATAAATGGTGGGTTTAACAGGGGAAAATACGGCTTAATTGGCTTAACTGAGACATGGTTGAACCAGAAGTACACAGATCATGAAATGTAGCAACTCAGAAAACAGAAAATTCACATAGTTAAATAAATTAATAGATGGGGAACTGGCAGAGAGCCGTAATTGTTTTAATATGTAATTTTCACGTTAGGAGGATATGAAGCTCTTAAACAGGTGGTAGGAAATTATTTTCACATAGTTAACCAACCTACCATTTCCCATTCCATGGCAGATATGTATTCGGGTTACGATTTGACCAGCGTTTGAAAATAAATAATCTAACTTTTGGGTGCCCTCAGATTTACATAGAATTCCACTCTCCTGAGCAGCTACTGTACTGCCTTTTTCCTTTTATATTTCTAAGACATTCCATTACATTAGTTTCCAGGCTGTTCATCTGAATTGCCTGGAATGGTGTTATTGCTGTCAAATAATTTTCAGACAGTAGGAAAACAGAGAACAGCAGTTACAAAGACAAACAATATTAGATTATTAATGTAACAAAACAGACCAAAACATGGCAGACCATTTAATAGACACTAAAAGAACACAGGAGGGCATCAGGAGTTCTAGAAGTATAACAAAACTATTTCCCATCACCTTCAAAAGTATTACAAGAAAATTACAGCAAGGGATATACTGTAGTTGGTTGTCTTTTTTATTTTACTATTTCATAATCTTTAGTAACCAGGTAAGGCCCATCACGCACAAGTACCTGTTGTCAGGGGCGACCTGGGAGCACTGGGGAGGTTAAGTGACTTGCTCAGAGTCGCACAGTGTGCAAGTGGAGTCTGTGGGACTCAAACCCAGGCCTGCTGGATGTATCAAACTCATGTGCAGCTTGTTTCTCTACCCTCTAGAGAAAGAATACTGTCAGTTTATATAGCACGAAATTAGTTTAAAATGATGGAACTGTGAATATTACAGTATGCATCTTGTCCTTGATGTGCACTCTATGCAAGTGTCCTTTGTTAAAATGGTACTGTATTGTATACTACATGCTTTTATTGTGTCACTTGAATTTGCTTAAACAGGACAACCATGCAAATAGGACCATTGGATTCTAGGTTTACATCTTCCTGTATAGAAATAAATACTTTTACTACTAGTACTTACATATTGATAGACATTTGTGTGCAAAATTTGATTCCTCATACAAATTCTGAAATGCTTGTGCCATAAAACTGGCTATCCACAGTTCCCCAGGGACAGCACTGGAATTTTTAGTATAAACCCATTGTAGTTAAACAGTTTACATGCCTTAATCAGCAGTGCACAGGGCATGACTGCAGCTTTAAAGACAAAAACCTCTGTACAGGTCTTCTCGATACACAAACAGCTAAGAAAGAAGAGGTTCAACACATTCTGATTACCAGTGGATCACTGGATAGCCTGGGTAGTACCATGGTGGGAAGGGAGCACCCCTATAAATAAATATATGTTTGCATACCATACCTAACCATATCTGCTTATGAAGCACGGGGCAGACATGATGATCTAAAGTCCCCTTTGACATTGTGTTACTACTTACACTAGCTAAGGAAAACTAAAACAGTGTCCTTTGACTGAATGTTTCCTAGAAACCAAAGCTGCTTCCTTAGAATTCATAAATTCTGCATGTTTAAGTATTGTCCCTAGAAATATTTGAGGCAGTAATTTTTTTCTGCCCAATTTATTTTTAAATTTGCAGCAGCAGCTTAATTCCACCTGTAAATGTTTTTAATATCTGCTTTATTTTATTTGTATTTCTTTATCCAATAAAGGATCAGACATATAACCCACAGAGACAATGTTTCATTACAGTGAGGTCCCAATGCAAGAGGCAATGGATCACATGTAATACAATAACTTGTCTGAAGACTGTTAAACACAGTATCTATCTATCATACAGTACGACAAAAGGTTCTTGATGAAACTTGCTGAGCCGCCACCAAATGGCTGTAATTCAGTCTAAACTATAAAGTTACAATTATATTTCGTACCCTTTATAGTACTCCGCAGTCAATACTAGTGGGTATCCCTTGTCCATCCTATAGGTTGATGCACGAACCAATCAAAATGAAGGGGGAAGAGGGCATACCTCTGTGGTCATCAGATCTTCTCTAGTTCTTTTCATGCATCAAAATAGATTGGTCACATTCCTAACTGTTCCCAACAACGTTCCTAATATCAAGGTACAGTCCTAAATTTCTTACTTCATTTTCCTCACTAAACTAACAGACCTGGTAGCCAGCATGGGCTCTGTACTAACCTACTTGCCTAACAACATTTTTTTCTCTAACAGCAGCATCTCATTTGCTTCGGGAAATATAAGTTGCTACTCAGAAATTGTTCAGAAATAGAAGGCACTAGAATGTAATTATCTGCTATCTGGCCAGGTACCCCCTTCAGTTGTGGGATCTGAACCCAGAACCTCCAAGCAGGAGGAGCAAAAGCAGCAAAATCTATAATTAAAAAAAAAATACATATAAATATATATGTGTATATATATATATAATGGTAGCAATTCAGTATCTACCATAGATAAGTTAATAGCTCCATTTAAGGTTAAAGTGTGAAACTTTGCACCTTAATAATTTTACCACCATTCAATGGATTTGCCTGAAATTTGGCAGGCACGGGGCACCATACATCTTTGGATCTGCCAACTTTCATACGGTTGGACATATGGCTGTGGGTTATTAGCGACATCCATAATGCGCAATTACGCTTTTTGCTAATTCTTTGTCACACCTACAGGTCGTACAGTTTGTGCGACGGGTCTGAAAACCTCAGGGAATGTGTGTGTGGCCATGGCCCTGATGTGCCTTTTGAAGATTTCGTGAAAAATATTAAACGGTTCAAAAGTTATTCAAAAATAAGTTCCCGGACCGGCCTGGTGGGCGCTGAGGGTTGGCGCTGGGCGCCACACTGCTGCGCCATGCGCGACCGGGTTGAGGACGGACTCGGTCGGCTGGGAGAGGGAGGATTGAGCATCCCAATGGATGCTCTCCTCCCTCAGGGGTGGGTTACCAGGGGTGAAATTTGCTCCCGACACCCTGAGAGAGCCGGTGGGAACACAGGCTCTCAAGGGGGGCTGGCAGCTCCGTTCGCAGAGTCAGGGAGGGGGGACGCTGTCAGGCACTTTAGAGAGACGTGCATTAGCATGTCGCCTCTCTGAACGTACGTCCTTGCGCCGGCGTCCCAGGGGGCGGGGTTGAGGGGAGCACAGAAAAATGGAAAAATCCCTTCGGTGGTCCTAGATGAAGACTGCTCCACCCAAGAGCAAAGTGTTTCTTACAGCGTATATCTTCTCTGAAATTATTACAGGTGGTGCTTTACAGGTTTTACAGTTTTATCTAACATTAGGATAAGCTTTCAGGGTTACTGAATTTGTTGTTGACTGATTGTTTCTGCTCTTACCTCCTTGTTCTTTCATCCGTGGTTCTTCTTTTTAGGCAGGGGAAGGGCCCAGCCACCCACCCCCATCCCCAACCAACCACCCCACGTTACACTCCTTTTATAGGGTACCACAGTTGTGACATTTCCTGTGGCAGAGCAGGAAGGGGCGGATCAGTGGGGCCTCCACAAGGTGATCTCATTTACAGGGGCACTAGTAATTTAACTTGTTATAACAAGTTAAACAAAGCACAATTAAACCATTACTTGCATTTTTTTTTCCTTTTTTTTCCTTCTAATTACTCTGACTAGGTTACAAACCCAGCAACTTATTTGGAATGGATTTCATTAACCGCAGGTACTGTGGAACAATTTTCAGAAGGATAGTCTTACAGGATTTAGGACACTGTCCTACATGCTGGGCCTTTGAGATCTTAGGCTCAGCTCCGGGCAGCATGGGCAGAGATTGCACGCCTCAAATTTCATACTGAAGAGGAAATACATTATAAGAACCACCGCCATTTCCCCAGCATCCAACAGAAAAACCTCGACCGCAGAGGGTAGTTGGTCCAGGAGGTTGGCAGGTGGTTAGGAGGAGCAAATCAGGTGCCCCATCACTCTCTGCTCTCCAACACATTACCTCCAAAAACCATATAAACACTACAAACAGGTATCTGCCTCTATCTCTGAAATCAAATAAAGAGGCAGAAGACACTGCAGAACAGGACACTGCGGCACAGGAGCTAGCACAACAAAACTCACCCAAATCAGGAACCAAAACAAAACAAGCACAAAGGAAATCCAAAAACTTCAGATCATAGGAGACTCCATGATTGGAGTTGATACCCATCTCCAGCCAGGGTGATGGTCAGATGTCTCCCAGGTACATCAGCATGGAGAGACACTGACCGCATTGCTAAAATTGTTCACAAAGCAGGAGAAAACATTGATGTCCTAGTACACATAGGGACTAATGATCTCGCCGGCCGGTCAGTTGTGGAGACCAAGGAACACCTGACTAGGCTGGGTGACAAACTATCATCTATTTCATCCGGCATCTCCTTCTCTGAGATCCTGCCAGTCTGGAAGAGGGGAGCAGATGGACGGAAGGTCAGAGAAGGGGAGATAGGTGAGCTAAACACGTGGCTCAAGGACTGGTGCCAGGAAAAGGACACAGATTTGTGGCGAACTGGCAACAGTTCTGGGGCGAAAGTTCTTTAAATTTGATGGACTGCATCTGACTAAAGAGGAGTCAGTGCATTGGGGCAGAAGTTTGACGTCTTTGCAGAATATTTAAACTAGCAAATGGGGAGAGGGTGCAGCACCCCATCGTCGAATGGGAAGAACACCTCCCCTCAGCTAGTGGTCAAACAGGAATTCAGCATGTTTGCCGTTCATTTACATCACCAGGTAAGAAAAAGGTTTGTCTCCCGTCACGATGCACAGGGTAATGCCAAACTTCACCCAACAACTAACACACCAAAATCTGGCCAATGGAAAATCATGTACACAAATGCTCACAGCCTGGGAAATAAGATCCAGACCTGCAGGCAATAATGTCAGAGGCTAAACTGGACATAGTAGCAATTAGTGAGACGTGGTTTACCAGTAACCACACTTGGGAGACTTCAGTACCTGGCTATGTATTGTTCAGAAGAGACCGAGGTGCAAAAAGGGGGGCAGGAGTGGCCCTGTATGTTAATGAAAATATCAAAGCTACAGAAATTCAGAATACACATAAGGAGCCAGAAGAACTGTGGGTCACCCTGGAAACAGGAAATGGGACAGCCATAAGAACTGGGGTTGTCTACAGGCCCCAGACCAGAGGAGGACACAGACACATTACTGTTAGAAGATATACAAAACATGACAGCTAAAGGGAGGTTCTGATAATGGGAGACTTCAACATGCGGATACAGATTGGTCAATACCAGCAGGAACATCTGCCAGAACTAGACTCATAGTGGATTCCTGCAGGGAGGGCCTCAAACAACTGGTACAGCAACCCACAAGAGACAGGGCTATCCTAGATCTAGTACTGACTAACAAAGAAGGGATCACAGATCTCCAGGTAGAAGGTCACCTGGGGCCAGTGACCATCACATGGTATGGTTCAATTTGGCTACTACATCTAAATCATCCCATTCCAAGGCAAAATATGGGACTTCAGAGGAGCTGACTTTGATAAGATGGCCAACAGAGTTAAGCTAGCCCTGGCAAAAAGAAACAGGTGAGGGGTACAGGCAAAGTGGGCAAGCATTAGGATGCAATACTTGAAGCAACATCCCACTGTGTTAGACAGAAAAGGAAGTGCAAAGAAGGAAACCACTTTGGTTCTCAAATACAGTAGCAGAAAAGGTCAGAGCCAAAAGGCTGGCCTTCAGGAAATATAAAGGAACACAGCGGGCTGAAGATGGAGGCATACCAAACTGCCCTAAGGAAGCAGGTAATGCAGTAAGGCAGGCAAAGTCCCAAACTGAGGAAACACTAGCACAAACAGTAAAGAAGGTGAAAGACTTTCTATAGATACATTAGTGAAAGGAGAAAGTCCAGAGGGGTATTGCTAAGCTTAATGGAGAAAAGGAGCATGTGAGGAGGAGGACCTGTAAAGGCATCTATCCTAAATAGATACTTTTGCTCAGTATTTACTGAAGAGAAGGTAGGGCAGGGCCCACAGCTCAGCATCATGGACACAGGGGAGGAGGTGAGCACTACTCCCTTCACAAAGAAAGGGTCCTACAAGAGCTTGCTAAGCTCAGGGTGGATAAGGCAATGGGACCTGATGGCATACATCCCAGGGTACTTAAGGAGCTAAAGGAGGAACTAGCAGAGCCATTAGCAGAATTGTTTAGTGAGTCTCTGAACACAGGAGAGGTCCCAGAAGACTGGAGAAGGGCTCATGTGATCCCCTCCACAAGAGTGGTAGCAGGAGGAGGCGGGGAACTACAGACGGTCAGTCTTACCTCAGTAGTGGGCAAGATTATGGAGGCACTCCTTAAGGAAAGGTAGTGCAACACCTGGAATCCATAGGGCACAGGATCCAAGACAGCATGGGTTTACAAAGGAAGGTCCTGTCAAACTAATCTCATAGATTTCTTTGACTGGGTAACCAAGCGGTGGACCAAGGGGAGCAGTTGATGTCGCCTACCTTGACTTCAGCAAAGCTTTTGACACTGTTCACATAGAAGATTGATAAATAAGCTGGGTAGGCTCAGGGTGGGTCAGAAGTTGGTCAACTGGGTGGCAAACTGGTTGCGGGCAGAAAACAGAGAGTGGTGGTAAATGGTATACAGTCAGAAGAGATGCAAGTCACAAGTAGGGTACCTCAGGGATCAGTCCTGGGGCCAGTCCTCTTCAACATCTTCATTAGTGACCTTGCAGATGGACTAGAGGTAAGGCTTGTCTGTTTGCAGATGACACCAAGATCTGCAACAGAGTAGATGATCCAGATGGGGTGGGCAGAATGAGAAGAGATCTGGATAAACTAGCAGAATGGTCAGAAGACTGGCAACTGGGATTTAATGCAAAGAAGTGCAAAATCATGCACATAGGGAAGAGAAACCCTGAAGCCACCTGGGCTGGGAGGAGTTGCTAGCAGTCACAAAGGAAGAAGAGACTTGGGCATCATCATCACTGATGACCTAAAATCATCAAGCAGACCTCTAAAGCAGTAGGTAAGGCTAGGGGTGTTAGGGTGTAATAGTGGGGTATCACAAGTCGGCAGGAGGTAATAATCCCTCTGTACAAGACACTAGTTAGAGGCCCCATCTGGAGTACTGCATGCAGTATTGGGCCACACCTTCAGAAGGACATTAACCAAATTGAGGCAGTCAGAGAAGGGCAGCCAAAATGGTGCAGGGACTGCATCAGAAGACATATGAGGACAGATTAATGGAGCTCAATATGTATACCCTTGAGCAAAGGAGGGAGAGGTGATATGATCGAGGCATTCAAACACCTTAAGGGCATAAACAAGGTGAAAGAGTCTAACATGTTTAAATATAAGAAAAATAGCAGGACAAGAGGACACAGCATGAAATTAGAGGAGGCCGATTAAGAGAATGTGAGAAATTCTTTTCACAGAAAGAAAGTGGTGGATGCATGGAATGGCTTACCACAAGAAGTGGTGGCTATGAATACAGTGCAGGGCTTTAAACAGGCATGGGATAGGCATAAGGGAGCAATACAAATGACTATGAATAGATAGGCCACTGACAGAGCAAAGGCCGATGGCACATTTATAAGGTAGAAAAAGAAATGGGCAGACTGGATGGGCCTTGCGGTCCTTATCTGCCGTCAACTTCTATGTTTCTATGTAAGACCACCAATTCCAGGACAGACCCCGCTGTGCAGGATAGGAGTGAGGAAAAGAGAAGCACTCTAGGGGCAGATCCTGGAGCGGTGGTCCGGAAGGTAAGAGCAGTCGGAAGGAGTGGACACCGAAGGCAGGAAGGTGGATAAATAAAGAGTACAAAAAAAAAAAAAAATAAGTTCCCATTATAAGTCAATGGGAAAAGTTAACAAAAAGTATCAAAGTGTCGCAAATGCACTTTTTAGTGTCGCAAATGGCCCTAATAGTGTTGCAAATCCACCATTTTTCTTTTAGTTACTGATCACAGAAATGCTTGTCATTTAAAATTGGGACCATCTAGGGACATCATTCTTTTTGTGTTTACCTATTTGAGCCCTAAGGATGCTAACCATGTATTTATTTTGGGGTTAAACACCCCAGAAATATGTTTTTCAAATTTCTGGGAAAAGTAGTGTTGCAAAGTAGTGTCACACTTGCTACACTTTCGCAATTTTTTGTGAAAGGTGTCGCAAATTGTGACTACTTTTCCAGACTATGGCCAAAATGATTGGAGTTCTTTGTGAAAACCTAGCCCGGAAACTCATGAATCATGTGAAATTAAATTTTTTTTTCTATGTCGTATGGTTCCTGAAATATCAGCAATTTAGTATTCCAACAGCTTATTTTTTGCTCTGAGGCCCATTATTATACATACATTTTTTTCTACACACTGTGTTTCTCTATGCAGCTGTTGGGCAAAGACAGGGTGTGTGCTTCCAATACTGTTACAGTTACCGTTCCCACTTGTGTTTCCGTACCAATTTGCATTACCGTTCCCGTGTACGCCACCGTGTGCGTTATCCTTTGCTTCTTCATTTGCATACGCACTTGCGTTCGCGTTTCTGTTTCTCTTTACTTTGCCGTTATTTCTGCTGTTAACGTTGCCATTTGCATTTCCAATTGCCGTACCGTGACCGTGCGTGTCACGGTTTGCATTTCCTTACGCGCTTGCGTTTGTGTTTCTGTTTTCTTTGGAGTTACTGGTGCTGTTACCATTACCATTTGCATTTAAATTGCAGTACTGTGACCGTGCGCATAACGATTTGCGTTTCTGTACGTGCTTGCATTCGCGTTTCCCTTTCTGTTTCCTTTAGCGTTATTTTACCTCTTACTATTACCATTTGCATTTCCAATTGTGGTACCATGACTGTACCCATTACGGTTTGCGTTTCCATACGAGCTTGTGTTTGCCTTTCCATTTCTGTTTCCTTGGGCATTATTTTTGCTGTTACCATTACCACTTGCATTTGCAATTGCGGTACGTGACCGTGCGCATTACGCTTTGCATTTCCATATGCGCTTGTGTTTGCCATTCCGTTTCTGTTCACGTTGGCATTACTGTTGCTGTAATACTTAATATTTGCATTTACAATAGCGGTACCATGACCACGTGCATTACCAGTTGTGTTGACGTACATGCTTGCATCTCCGTTTGTGTCACTGTTCGCTTTGCCGTCAGTCTGCACTTGCATTTCTATTAACGTTTGCGTTACCTTTTACGTTTGCGTCACCATGTGCGTAACCATTAGCACTTGCGTTTGCATTGCAGTTACCATTTCTATGTCACTACACATCATGTGGTAGGAGCACGGGGCCCAAAGGGCACGTGCTCCCACCACTGCATTCTATTCACTATTTGTAGTCCACATTCTCAAAAAGAAGGGAAATTCATGGCAAAAAACTCCATTTAATGCATCAGTTAGGGTTGTTCCACAGCGACAAAAGTGAGGAAATTCAGTAATAGGGTTGAAAGCCCCTGCACCCCAGCCCCCCCAACTGGCATTGAGGTGTGCATTAGGTCGTCGGTCCCAACTCTCACCCCATTCTCCTATACCTCAGCTTGTTTACACATGTGATGGGGTGAGAGTTTGGGCGATGATCCCAATGCACCCACCACCATGCCGGTTGAGGGCAGGCTGGGGGTCAAGGGCTTCACTACTCTATTTCTTGCTCTTGTTGCTGCTGAACTGCCCTAACTGATGCATTAAACAGAGTTTGTTGCCATGAAAAATATATATATATATATATATATATATATATGGAAAGCAGATCTCAGCCTTAATAGGCTCTGGCGACAGACACCCTCTCCAGCAGCGAGTCCTGTTCCTCCAGCCCTCATCTGCATGCCACAGTATAATACCTTTTAGAGCTGGGGTCCCTCCTGTAGTGACCCTTTCTCTACTAAGTGCCAGGAGAAGCATACAGATGGTCCAACAAGCTTGTGGAGGCCCCTCCTGTAGCGACCTCCACAGCTCCAATGCAGGGTTCCACTCACAGCTGCAATCTCAACATGGGCAACATTTTAAAATGCTCCCTTACAACTTCAAACAGTGCTGAGCAATCCATACCTGCAAAATGCAGTGTTTGTCTAAGTCCACATCAGTCACAGGGCAGAAATGTATTCAAGCCCCTCCAGCCTCCTCAGACATTCTTGGTATGCTTCAGAGAAGTTCTTTGTCTGGAGGGGCCATAAATCACTACCCCCCCATACCTCCCGAGACAACTGCAGCCATTACTGTCTCCTCTCAGTCCACAGACAAGCTTCATGTTGCTCTGCAACTCTCATGAGCTCCACAGCCTCCAGCATAAAGGGTCAGGCTAGTCTCGCGTATAATCTCGCAAGATTACAGCGCCATCTTGACTGGGGCTGCATACTGAATACAGGGGTCCCAAATTTTGGCAACTCCCATGAGATTTCGCAGCCGCCATCTTGCCTGGGTCTCTCCTTTGTTCTATAGCACATAGAGCTCATCTAGCCACATTTAAAAGGACAGGCAACATTTTTTCTGTGTACCTTTCTTCAGCTGATCGAGTCTACTTAATATGTGGCCTGCTCAAACACATGGACCATACACGATACAATTTTTGTTAATCTCCACAAATTGAGCTGTACCCTGACCAAATGCAGACAATGCGGTGTAGCCTTCATGGCACTTGAGGATGACACAACGTGTGCAGTCTGCACCCTGACACCCTGGAGGGACATGGCAG
The DNA here is from genome assembly GCA_016271365.2 of Neoceratodus forsteri. Taxonomy (NCBI): domain Eukaryota; kingdom Metazoa; phylum Chordata; order Ceratodontiformes; family Ceratodontidae; genus Neoceratodus; species Neoceratodus forsteri. The sequence goes on from CM057450.1 coordinate 1,074,277,686, forward strand.
AATTGGAAGAAGATGGATCCATAACAAAATCCCCACCGCCCCCGTGGCACTAATCGCATTGGACGCCAACCAAGCGCAACTCCTCTTCCAACTCCTCGAGGCTTTGACAAAAGGGGCCCTGTTGACACCCACTGGCACCCCAAAACCCATGGAAGAACCCCTAAAAAGATGGCCACAACTAGACACGGACAGCACAACAACTGAGTCTTCGGCAGACCCCGAGGAGGCCTCCACAGACAAGTCCTCCAGATTGTGCCATGGAGACAATATCGATAAGCTCATCACCATGGTCCAGGTGGCACTAAAGATAACTCAACAATCCAAATAGCCCTCCATCTCAGAGGACCCGCCCCTGTCCATGGGCGAACCAGAGAAAAGAATTTATTTCCAAGCCTGCAAAACCATAGACAATGTCCTTACAAAGGAGTACGAGACCCTTAAGCCAACCAGACTCCCCGAGTGGAGTATGGTGAGCAAGTGGTACCCCATGGCCAAAGACAGAAGTGACTGTTGCGGGAAAAGCATCCAAAATTGACCAACCCATGTCCAAACTCTCCAAACATACAACCATACCTACAGAAAGCACCGCAGCCCTCAAAGACCCAATGAACAAAAAGATAGAGGAGCACCTTAGGAAAATTCACAAGGCCTCAGGCATGCTTCTCTCCGCAGACACAGTGGTTTGGTTCACATCCAGAGCACTGCACAGGTGGCTGGACATCCTCACTGAGAACATCCTAGAGGACTTCCTACAGGCCGACATGGCAGAGTGCGCCATTCAGGCAGTAAAGTACATAATGGACGCCTCCTCAGACATACTCAAGTTCAGCAAGAGAACAGCCGTGCTCGCCAACAGGGTAAGGAGAGCACTGTAGCTTAAACTGTGGCAAGTGGATAATGAATCCAAAAACATACTGATGAAGCTTCCCTTCAAAGAGGATACACTGTTCGGGGAGGGACTGACACCCTATCTCAAACATAGGGGAGGTAAACAAGCTCAAGGCGACAAGGACACCTGCCTGCCCTGGGACAGGACTTTTCATCCCAAAAGTAAATTTTTCAAGCCTAAGGTGCAGCCATACAACCCACCAGCCTCCAGACAGTGGAACCAAAGACCCTGTTTCCAGCACAGGGCCCATAATAATAAATCCAAAGGCAAGGCAGGGAGCAATTACTCCAATGGAGCACGCAAACTGAACTTCAGGCCACAAAGCAATAAAAACTGAAGGTGCGCAGGCTCGCATAGACCTACCGCTGACTGGGAGACTTCAGTGGTTTGCGCAACAATGGGCCCAAATGACATGAGACAGATGGGTGCTGGAAGTGGTGACAAAGGGATACACGACAGAATTCAGCAGTACTCCGTCACAACACAGGCCACTTACTTCACCCCTCCTGAAGGGCTCAATCAAGCTACAAGCAATAAAGGAGGCAATACGGGACTTGATCAGCAATGGAGCTATCATGCCCATCCCCAGAAGGGAGAGAACACAGGAGTCTACTCCTTTTTCTTTGTTGTCCCAAAAAAGAGGTGGCATGCGCCCATGCTGGACCTGAAGTATCTGAACCGCTGTGTGTCCTACAAAAAATTCAAGATGGAAACCCTGCAGTCAACACTGCTGGCCATACAGCTGGGGGACTTCCTCACCTCAATATACCTCAAGGATGCATACCTCCATAGTCCCATTTAGCCATCACACCACTGATATCTCAGGGTCAGCACTTTCAATACACCTGCCTCCCCTTCGGTCTGGCATCAGCCCCCTGAGTTTTCACCAAAACACTAGTAGTCCTGGCAGCGCACCTCCAAAAACTAGGGGTCCACGTCATCCCATACCTAGATGACTGGCTACTAAGAGCTAGGATGGTGGACAAGGCTCAACACAGCATGCAATTGGCGATAGAATGCCTGCAGCACCACGGCTGGATAATAAACACTGCCAAGAGCCAACCAGCACCCCCACAAACCATCACTCACCTAGGCGCAGTGATAGACACGACAAACAACAAGGTGATGCCAACTCTGGAGAAGACAGTCAACATCCGCAAATTAGCATGAGGTCTGATCAGCACACCATACAGAGCAGTATGGGACTACCTCCAAGTCCTGGGAGTCATGGTGGCCCTCATCAATATGGTCCCCTTGGCGAGACTGCACATGCGGATACTGCAGAATATTCCTCATAGAATCATGGGATCAAACATCCCAGAACTTCAAGTTCCAACTACCACCCCCAACCCGTGTTATCACCACCCTTGAATGGTGGACGCTGCAATGCAACATCCAGAAAGGGAGATCACTGATGCAGGAAACCCCAGCGATAATAACAACAGACGCGAGCCTGCTAGGCTGGGGGGCAACCTACAAGAACCAGGTAACCTAGGGACTATGGACACAGTTGGAGACAAAATTGCCTATCAAGGTACTGGAAATGAGAGCCATAAGACTGGCATTAGCATTTTTTGCACCCCTACTCAGACACATGGCAGTTCTAATCACGTGCTACAACCACATGACAGTTGCCTACATAAACAAACGGGGGGGACTAGAAGCAAAGTGATGATCAAAGAATCCCTGCAACTACTCTACTGGGTGGAGAGCCATCTACAATCCATTACAGCCATATACTTAGCTGGGACGTCCAACACCGAGGCAGACTGGCTCAGCAGAACCACCATCAACCAGGCAGAATGGAACCTCAACCGAAGGTCTTCTGGAAGATACAAGCCAAATGGGGCCCCTTCCAAGTGGACCTCATGGCGTCTCACCAGAACATGCAACTACCCAACTACCACTCTGGTTCTCGGACCCAAAAGCATGAGAGGTAGACATCCTTTCCGCACCAGGGAACTTCAGCTGGGCCTATGCTTTCCCCCCCATTCCAATGCTATACAAACTACTATACAAGATTCGACACACGGGGACATCGGTAGTGGTGGTGGAACCCAACTGGCTGAGGAGACCATGGTACTCACTCATAGAAACATAGACTTTGATGGCAGATAAGGACCGCTTGGCCCACCTAGTCTGCCCATTTCCCTACCTACAGGATAGGCCGCAGATCCTAGTTAACCAACAGCCTATTTCTTCCTACCACCACACAAGAATTGCCTTATGTCTGTCCCATGCATTCTTAAATTCTCCCACAGTTTTAAACCCCACAACCTCCTCAGGAAGGCTGTTCCATGCATCCACTACCCTCTCTGTGAAAAAATACTTCCTCACATTGCCCGGAACTGCCCCCTCTATCTTTAAATTGTGTCCCTTTGTTCTTGCACGTCTCTTTTTCTGAAAGATGCTACCCTCTTGGACTTTGTTGATTCCACTGAGGTACTTAAAAGTTTCTATCATGTCCCCCCTCTCCCTTCTTTCATCAAGGGTATACATATTAAGCTCCTTTTGTCTCTTCTCACATGGCTTCTCTTGCAGACCCTGCACCATTTTAGTTGCCCTCCTCTGGACTGCCTCTATCCTTCAGGCAATGGCAAGAGACTGGCCGATGGCTCTGCCTCACCGACCAGACCTTCTGTCACAAGGACCAATTTGCCATCTGAATCCATCCAGCCCGAAGCTGACTGCGTGATTCTTGAAAGGAACAGACTGTTGAATCAAGGCTACCACACCAGAGTGGTGGATTGAATGCTGCAGTCCAGGAAACAGTCCACCAATAAGACTTACCATAGACAATGGTAGATTTTCCACAAATGGTGCAGGGAAATGGGAACCTTCCCATCAGTAGTGGGACTCCCACAGATTCTAGATTTTCTAAATGAAGGGGCCAACAAGAGTCTCAGCCCTGCACCCCTCAGAGTCCAAGCATCATCAATATCCACCATTAGGGGCCCACTACCAGGAATAGGCCACATTGGCTCACACCCAGACATTGTCAGGTTGTTTAGGGCAGTGTTGTTAACATATCCGAGGGTAAAGCCAAGATTCCACCCCCCCCCGACAGCTCAACACAGTGCTAGATGCCCTACAACCTCCAGCTCTCCAACAGAACAGCATGCACTGGTGCACAATCAAGTCAGCCTTCTTGTTGGCAATCTGCTCCACCAGAAGGATTGGAGAGATCCAAGCACTACCATGCAGAGAACCATACATAACATTCCACAACATTAGGGCAGTTCTCCGAACGGTGCCTTCCTTCCTCCCTAAGACAGCTTCCACATACCATAGGGAACAGGATGTCCTGCTTGCTTACATGGCAGGGGAATCCACAGACACGTCTAGGCCCCACCCACTAGACATCAGCCATTTACTGAGGCAGTACCTCGACAGGACGAGGGACATCCACAAACCAGACTATTTGTATTACACAAGGGGACGAGAGTAGGGCAGGAAGCTTCCAAAGACACGCTAGCTAGATGGATCAGACAGACCATCACAGAGGCCTACAGGGCAGCAGGGCAGTTCCCACCTGAGGGAATCAAGGCTCACTCTACCAGGGCAGTAGCGGCATCATTGGCAGAATGGGGGAATATATCAATTGCAGATATTTGTTCAGCAGCAACCTGGTCCTCTATACATACGTTCACCAGGCATTATAGGCTAGACATAGCATCACAAGAAAGAACAGCCTTCGCCAGGTTGGTTCTGAGGGCAGGGTTACAGCCACACATAGCTATGAAACAATCTGCCTTTCATCTACCCACCCAGGAGTAATCACTCATGTTATTTGCACTGCTACTAAGGTCCCACTAGTATTCACTGTGGAGTACTATAAAGGGTATGAAATATAGTGGGATTTACTCACCTGGTAAAGGTGATTATCTGAGTACCCTTTATAGTACTCTGCAGCCCCACCCGGGATGGCAGATTGCTCCATGGGAAGAGTTGACGGAAGCATGCTTACGAGATGGAATTCAGTAAGCAACAATAGGGTATACCTCCCAGCCTGTAAATGTCTCACATGAAGTGACAGAATGCATGTTTGGTAATGTCACATTATGCGAATATGTATATTAATGTTGCTGTACTCAGGGACTGTTCCACAATAAAGGACAGATATTTACAGAGTAAATACTGTCTAGTCTTGTCTATCCTACTCTAAATTATAGTAAGGGCTACCAGGCAATAGCCAGAGCAGACGCTGTCTAGGGGCTTAGGTGATCCACACACCTATAGTGTCCATATTCCTCTCTCTCTCTCTCTCTCTGTCTCTCTCTGGCCTGTATGTCTCTATCTATCCTTCCTTGTAGCTCTGGAAGAATCACACTGGAGAAAATCTGATGACCACAGAGGTATGTCCTCGCCCCCCTTCGTTTTGATTGGTTCATGCATCAACCTATAGGATGGACGAGGAATACCCACTAGCATTGACTGTGGAGCACTATAAAGGGTACTCAGATAATCACCTTTACCAGGTGAGTAAATCCCGGTATCATGGCTATTTTGCCTGGCAGGCACCCACAGTGAGAATATCATGATGCACTGAATGACTGGTTTGTTTACTGGTAATGGGATAAGGTGAAAAGAAACACTGACCCATGTTTAGCCACAACCAAGAACAAGTGTAAGAATCACAATAAATAAACAAAAATCCACCAGTTCTACTGAGGTGAAAGTATTTTAAATGCTTTTCCCCTCAAACACAAAGTGCTGCCATCTCCATTAGTTGAGTTTAAGTTGTTTCTCCCTGCAGTCCCTTCCCCGGGTCGAACCTGGAAATTAGCTTCGACTCAGTGTGCCCTTCCCGGTTACCAAGATAGATAGACAGACAGACAGACAGATAAACAGACAAACAGACAGACAGGCAGATACACACAGACAGACAGGCAGATAGACACAGACATACAGACAGATGGATAGACAGACAGGCAGATAGACACAGACAGACAGATAGACAGACAGACAGGCAGACAGATAAACAGATAGACACAGACAGATAGATCGATCGATCGAGCAAGCAAATCAGGGAGGGGACACACCAACTGATTAGACTGTGTATGTGTATGTAGACTAGTGCTTAGCCAGGCAGGGACATAAGCAGTTCATTTAGGTCAGGGACCGGGTGGACTTTTGGGGTCCGGTCTAGGGAATTTCAGGGGCAAAAAAAGGAAACAGCTTTGTAATTGGATAACAGAAGAAAACCTCTTTCTTGGCTATTTGCCTTATCACAACCTTCTAGCCAGCCCAGCCAAGTAGTATAAGTTCAAGAGACCTGAACAAAACACAGTTCCCACTTTCCATCCCTTCCTTGCCAAGCCATCACATCATGGCCCAATAAAAAACACAGGGACATTTACAGGGTAACAGCTAGGGGTGTTTGTTAAGGCAAGGGGCAAAATAAGTAAAATTATTTGGAGATTTTTTGGAGACTGAGTGAGTCTAGCTGAAGACTCTGCAGTTACTTTAAGTATGTCTGTGTTATAATAACGATGCAGACAGTAACTTGATTCATTCTTCTTGGGGCCATGAGGGAGTAATAAAACAAACTCGGACACTGAACTCATCAGCAGGTAGCACACTCACCTCTGAGGCCGGGAGATAAGAAGGCTGTGGGTTCTATCCCCACACCAGGCGCTTGGGTTAATATCCCAATACTGACAATGTAGTGCAGCATGAGGGGAGTGCTGCACTCTTGAGGTACCGTCTTTCAAATGAGACGTTAAACTGAGGTCCTGTCCGCCTGTTCTGGTGGTTGTTCAGGTGGACGTTAAAGATCCCATGGCACTTCCCGAAAAGAGAATGGGAAATTTTATTTGAAAAAAGGGAATACATCACAAATAGATACAATAATTTGCAAACTCAAACATAATACAAAATCCATTAAACAGAAACTAAGAAAACTCATAAGCTCACAACGAAAACATGAACAACAAGAGATGTATCCAATTGCCCTGGATCCCATCTTTCCCAGTTAACCCATAACATCTTATATCTTTCTTTAGAAAACAAACAGTTACCATTACTTCTGATATTTTGCACTGTAGTTTGAATATTATACGACATTTCCTCATATGAAATTATCATCTGTTGGGTTACCCAAACACATCTGGACTGCCATCAAAAATATCTAATAACTGAAAAAATAATAAGCAAGATTTACTCATGGTATTTATCCCACCCATGCACACAAGACCCAAACATGAGATCCTTGTACTGTAGTGACAAAATAAAAAAGTGGTTCACTCCACACAGTGGCCAAAGTGGCCCATATATTTTTAGCATACCCACATTCCATAAATAAATGTTCCTCGGTTTCCAGAATCTGAACACACGATTCCCTTGGACAATACCTTTCATCAAGGGATTTATGCTTATTATTGCATTTGACCCCCAGCCTCCCATAATTACTTAACGAAACAGAATCCCATAAAAACATTGGTAACCTTTTATTCTCCAAAAGTTTTAGCACCCCAAGAAATCTTTCTTCAGTACACTTAGGAAACACAACTGTTCCTTTCTGCTCAGCCAATAATACAGTCTTATACATTTCTTTCCTATCTGCAGTTTGTATAAACTCTGGTGTAACTTTCTACCTAATCAGACCCTTAATGAGTTCTATACCAATAGGGGGTATGGGCCCAATGTTATCCAACAACCATGCCTTATTATGTATCCATAAAGGGATACTTGGGTCCAACCACTCTTGAACTAGAGGCTTCCATATTTTGCATCCAGGCCTTAAAACAGGTCCCAAATTATATCTAAGAAATAGACTATAAAAAAAGCTACAGGGTTCACCACACGAACACCTCCTTCAGCTATAGATCTGTAGGTAAACTCTCTTTTAATAGGATTTAACCTATTTCCCCAAAAAGCTTGAAAGAATATGCTCAAAAGGGAGGTTATCACTGCCTGAGGAGGAGGAGGAAAAATATAACTAACATATAACAATACTGGAATCAATAGTGTGTTAATAAGGGTCACTCATTTATTTTTTGAAATGAACGGCCCTTTCCATCCAGCTACCAACCTATTTGCTTTACCACTGCAAATATCCCAGTTATGTTTAGCTAAATCTCCTTCCCCAAACATCACCCCCAGTAGCCTAACTGGCTGTTGGGAAAAAGAAAAACCCGCAAAGGTACTAGGCAGAGGAATGTAATCTACAACTGTCCCCCTACTTTTATGAAAGTTAATCTGTGCTCCTGATATAGCAGTGTACTCATCAAACACCTCTCGCAGCGCAGCCTCGGAAGAATCAGGTTGTAAACGTAGAACCAAATCATCAGCATAAGCCAAAATGTTGCTTTCATCTCTACCTGGAATTACTTGCAGACCACTTATGCTATTCTGTGCTGTAACACGGCGGATCAGTATGTCTATCCCTAAGACATATAATAATGGACTGAGGGGGCACCCCTGCCGCACTCCCCTCATGACTCTGATTTTCCATCCCTTCTACCCATTTATATTTGGCACCAACACCGCACTTTGATACAAAGTTCATAGCCAAAATAAAAATGGATCCCATAAGCTTGAAGTGCTGACAACAAGAAAGAATGGGCAATCTTATCGAAGGCCTTCTCTTGATCAAGGCTTAAAACATACCCAGAGATTTTACCTTTCGCTCCCCTTAAAAACAGCTCCCTTAAAAGTATTAAATTGTCCTGCTGGCGTCTATGCAGAATTGCACATGTTTTGGCAGGATGTATTAAATCCTCAGTCACTTCAGTCGATCTTTCCAAAATAATTTTATTCAGTATTTTAAGGTCTGTATTTAACAGACTAAAAGGTCTCCAATTTGACAATAACTCTTTGTCCCCTTTTTCATAGAGTAAAATTAGCACGGCTTCAGTCATAGAAGGGGCTAGTCTGCCCTGAGTTAACATGTAATTAAATAAAATGAATAGAACAGGGGCCACAAAATGCATAAATGTGTTATAGATACCAGCCCCAAACCCATCAGATTCTGGTGCTGTGTCTTTCATTAATTTGTCTATAGCACGTTTTACTTCCTCTATAGTAATGGGCTGTATCAGAGATACTCTATTAATGTCTGCAACTTGAGATAAGTGTAAAAGTGAAAATAAATTACTAGGGATAGTCTCCACTGCACAAGTTCCATAAAGGGATTCAAAATGGTATTCTACCATCCTTAACATTTCAGTAGGTGAGGTACAGACCTGACCTGCAGCATCTTTTAAACCTGTCAAAACCCTGGGCCCAACCCTACCACTGCATTCCTTAAAGGGGTCTAATGATCACTTTGTTACCTGTGTACTGAACCTCAGTTCTTGGTCTAATGATCTAGCCCTATTATATTGACAGGTCTTCATCTGATCTTTAAGCACCAACATTTGTACACAGAAATCCCTATGTTGCTCCTCTGATAGAGATATCAAGGCCTGCAATTGACCCCTTAATTGCAAATATCCCATATATTCCTTATTAGTTTTAACCTGTGCTATATTTTGAAAAAGGGACTTCCAAGATTGTTTGGTGTCCTCCCACCAACTGTTGGGATCCTCATGACGGGCTCCTCAATTTGTTATCCAGGCCTTTCTAACATCTGGATCATCTAGTGAAGATTCGCTCAGTCTCCAACTGTTTTTTTTTACATCAAGGAGCACCCCACCCCCCCCAATTGAGATATACCGTAAGAGATTTGTGGTCAGAAAATTCCCAAGCAGTGGTAAAGACTCTATCAGCAACTCAAGTTTTTGTTAAAAAAATAAAATCTATTCATGTGGATAGAGAACCCTTAAAAAATGTGTGCCCACCAGTAGGCTGGAGTACTCTACATGAGTCAGGGAGACCCAACAGTGAGAGTATGTTTTGCAGTGCATGGGTATCACAAAAAAATTTGTCTTAAGCCCTCTATCTGCCAGCTCTAAGCCACAATTAAAATCTCCTGCCCGCACTATCAGTCTGGATGAGTGTAAATAAGGTTGAATGGATCTGAAAAGAAAAATCCTCTGTGCTCTGGTCTGGGGTGCGTAAACAGTGATTAATCTTAATCTCTCCTGGCAGTAATTAATATCCAACATGAAGGCTCTACCAGGAAGAATGTCCAACAAACGAGAAACAGTAATCCCTGATTTAGAAAACAGAATACCTATCCCATCGCAACTGTCTACCCCAACTGACCAAAAAGAAGGCCCAGAACTCCAAGTATTAGAGGCCTGTCTCAGGTTCTGGAGGGATTTGAGCTTTGTATCCTGTAGACACCATATGTCACTAGAAAAATGGGACAAGGATAAGAAGACCACACACCTCTTCTTGTTTTTAATGCTGTTAACATTTATAGAAGAAATGGAGAGAGAGTGCATGGGAGAGTGAAGAAAGAAAAAGCCTCTAAAAAAAAGAGGGACAGGTATCTAATCAACCAGGGTTTTTAGAATTCCTTCTCTACCTGGTACGCTTAGCGATAGAATCCTCACCCCCTCTTTCCTCTGTATCATCAGTGGTAGTGGAGGCAACCAATGGGGTCTCTAACTCTGTTGTCCTCAATACTGACATCTTCATTTTTAAACATTGCACTGATGACCTTAACAGCTGGCTTAGTTAGGGGGATAGCAAAAAAGGGGTGCCACAATGGAGTATTCTTTAACTGGTGATATTGAGACCAGAATCTATCTAGGTTTGTGACAGTTTTAAAACTGATATCAAAGTTTGCATTCCCAACATGGATTAAGGTGAATATTTGTGATGAAAAAAAACCTAAGAGATCCTTTCAACAACATTTTTGCAATATAAAGTCTGTCAGGTGGGTCTTCTAATCCACCTTTATAAATAAGGCGCATTGCATTTCTCCTGGGTGCTGGCTCTACCTTGTTTTGAAACAAATCAGCCAATTTAAACATAGGGGAATGTCAAGCATTTTTTTCAGGGTTGTTCACTACTTTTTCTGCTGGGCCCAGACTTAAAGGAGTATAACTGGTGGATGCATCTTGGTTAGTAGGGTCTGTTACCAAAACAGCATGTTGCACATAGGTTGTAGTGTTAACAGCAGACCGGTCAATTATAGTGTCTGATTCAATGGGTTCATTAATCTTAGCGACCAAGTCAGCATAGTTTTGTACTGCTGGATCTGCCACATCAGAGACCCAGTGACCATCAGGCAGCCACCTAGCTCCGGCTAATGCTCACTCTGGAGACCAATCCGAATGAGGGAACTCAGAAGGCTTATTGCCTTTTTTCCGGTCAGCAAAGGAAATAACAGTTTCAGTTTTTGCAACCGGTTGCTGTGAAACAGAAAATGGTACCTCTGTAGTTTGCAGTGTCCCATTCATAGGCTGCACTCCTGACTGCTGCTTGTCCGATAGTCGTGCAGTCCCCAATCTACATCATACTGCAGCCACCAGAGAAATCCTTAGTGGGAGACTGCGCAGCTCTGGGCACTTGCTAGGAACAACGATTTTACTGCCAGCTACATCACAGGAACTCGCTTCCTCAGCCTGAAACACAGACCCACACATAGCCGAAGTGTGAGTCACTGTCCCTACAGCTGGGGCTGCTGACATATCACCCAGCTGATTGTCAGGATCCGCTTGTGGCAAAGACAGTCTGCAAATTGAAGTTTGCTGTGCGGCACAGGGAAAGCCCTGCACATTGCTGTGCTCTTCATCAACCACCATTTCCAAACCCGGCTGTGGGACTGACTGATTCTCTGGAACAACATCTGTTTAGGCAGATACAGGTAAATTAGAGTCTAAAACAATTTGCAAGTCCACCTGGGCATCATCTGAGTCATGCTTAACATCTATTTGCTGAAATTCTTGCCGTAGCATAGCTCGTTCAACGGCCTCAAGAGTAGAAAGGACAGGGGAGGAGGCCTACTCCCCTGCCTCCATGACTTCCATCAGCTCTCCAGGTGCTCTAGGGACAGCCATCTTGGCAGAATGCCAGGATGTTACAGGTTCCCCTACCTGTGAGTAGGGGAATTTTTTAATTATAACTTCAAAGTAAAACACATACAAACTAGTATTACTTCATACAAAATCATAAAAAAATAAAAATGGAAACATAAATATTACATCATACATAAACCTAAAACATAAGTAATAAATACCGTAAACAGACCCCCTTCTCCTCCTCCCCACTAAAAGAGTAGGGGAATTTTTTATTATAACTTCAAAAATTAAAGAAGTACAAAACAGTATTAACTCACACAAAATTAATAGACAAATCATAAGAAAAATCAAATAAGTATTACATCCATACATTTGCAGGTATATTCAAATAAATATTTAAAACCCCAGTGAAATCATAATACTGACTCCCTCCCCCACTAAAACGGTAGGGGATTTTTTTATTCAAAACTTAAAAGAACATACAAACAAATTTGTATTACATCATACAAATCATAATAGCAAGAAAAAATAATAATAAAGGAGTATTACAACATACTAGGAACCTTAAACCTAAATGAATTTAATTTAAAAATACCCCCTTCCTACTAAAAAAGTAGGGGAATTTTTTCTTCATAACTTAAAAAAAACATATAAACAAAGCAGTATTTCTTCATCCACAATCACACAGAGGAGAAAACATAACACAAAAAAGTATTACTTCATACTTTAAACCTTAAACATAAATAAAATTACTATAAGCATAGCCCCCCCCCACTAAAAGAGTATATCACATACTCCTAGACAGTACAGTAGTATTAGCTGGAAAAAACACAGGGAATCCCTACGCTACCTACTATACCCTACATCTAGTCCCTCCCTCATCCAGTGTCCAACCAGGTCATGTGTCTCCACCACAATTTACACAAATCTGGGGGCACCTGCTGTTTCTCCACAGCTTGCCACCTAAAAATATCTTTGTGAATCAGAAAATATCACCTGTTCTCCCATTTTGAGTTGCTTCCTTAGAGTCAAACTGCAGCGGGCTTGCCACAGTTGAAAACGAATAAATCCAACCAGGAGTCTTATGGTGCAGGTATCATATTTAACCCAGGATTTAGGAAAAACTCCCTCCACCCAGATGTCTGTAGTTTGATTTCTAAAAGGATTTAAGGGCCATTCTATATGTAACCTGCCCCAAAAGGAGACAGCAAAGGGACATTCAACAAACAGATGCAGCATTGTTTCAATAACTCCCTCACACGCCCCACCCCTGGGGCATTCTCTATCGATAATTTCTTTGTGTTTCATATTCCCCCTTACCTCTAACTTTTTATGTATGCAAAACCATAAGAAATCCCACATATACATGGGATCCCTTTTACTATTTAGAAGCTGGGTAACAGACTTCTGGTCACCACTGGGTAAATCTACAAACCAGGGAGCTTGTAAAAAATGGGAATCCATAATCCACCCATACAATCCTTTCCAAATGCTGGAGCACAAAAGGCTTCAGACAATCTTTCAGACCTTTAGTTTTCCTATCGCATCCCTGAAATAAGTAGGCAGTATGGCCATCCTAGTTTGTTTAGTAATGCACTCAGAAAGTTCCCAAACCTCCAACAAAGGCCCCACCTCATCCAAAACTCAGGAAGTCCATGGTCTCTTAATTTTTTTCCAAAGAGGCACACAATTATAATAAAAAAAGGTAACAAAAAAAAACTACTGGGTTTACCATACCCAACCCACCCATGGTTTTTGGGAGATAAGAAGCCCCACGTTTCACTGGATTCAGTCGACTCCCCCACAAACACTGGAAAAAAACACTATAAACTGAGGTTTCCAATGATTTTGGAGGAGGCAAAACCGTTGACAGAAACAAAAAGAATGATAACAAGTATGTCTTTATCAAATATATTCTCTTAGCCTTAGACATATTCCATTTATTCCAACCCATCACCCGTGCTTTTGCCTCTATCAATTTTTTTACCAATTATACACCTGTGGGTCCATACCACCAAAAAAAGAATCACAGTATCCTGTGATAAACAGTATCCACTGGTATGCCCCATACAGCTGAGACATCTGCTGCATCATACCCAATAGGCAGTATACTACTTTTCTGCTGATTAATTACGGATCCAGTCAGATCTGAAAAATCTTGTAGAACCTTCTTCGACTCCCTTGCTGAATTCCGATCACCTCAAATAAGTCCCAAATCATCCGCATAAGCTATTGTAATTATCGGGCTATCTTCACAACCAACCGAAAGACCTACAATAGAATCCATACTGTTTAGAGTATGCAAGAGAGGGTCTAAGGACACTATATACAAAAAAAAGGTCTGAGCGGGCAACCCTGCCACACCCCGCTCTGCACACCCACTGCCTCGCCCACCCATCCATTAATACTAGGCAAGATACTGATGCCTCTGTAAAAGGTCTATATCAATGCTATAAAAACCTCCGGAAACCCATAACTCTGGAGCGTTTCCCAGAGATATTCATATTCCACCCGGTCAAAGGCTTTTGACTGATCTAAACTGACCAGATGCCCTGTCAGTTCCTGAGTATCCTCTTTGGGAATGATTTCTGGTAAAAGAATGAGAGCATCCTGCAGTTGTCTCAATGGGACTCCACTAAATTGCGTAGGGTGGATAATACTATCCAACACACCATTCATATGTTTTTCCAAGATTTTCATTAAAATTTTACTATCTGTATTGAGGAGGGAAATCGGTCTCCAATTATTCAAACCGCCCCTCTCCCCACCTTTAAACAAAAGGATCAAAATGCCTTCCAGCATACTGTCTGGTAACTTCCCTGAAGTCAGACCCACATTATAGCACTCCTCTAACTCGGATGCTAGATATTCCTAAATGCTTTTATAAATTTCATGAGGGAGTCCGTCTGAATCTGGTGTCATCCCCAAATTCAAGGACCAAATGGCTTCCTTAATTTCCACCTGTGAAATGGGTTCAGTTCACAAAACCCCAACTTCCACTGGGAGTTGTGGCAAGCCACAGATAGTTACCCATCTCTTCATATCCCCAGTGGGCAGTTTATGACTGGCGAAGGTCTTTACAAAATATTTATCTCCTCCATAATGTCCGTATTATTGGTCACCATGGTACCGTCTGACGTCAACAAATAGGCCATATTTCTGTTTGCTTTGGGAGCATGAGTCAACTCAAAAGGCAAAGTCTCCATCCTTTTCCCCATTAACCATACTTCTGTTTATTTTCCATACTTTTCATAACCTCCAGTTGCAAAGTTGCTAATTCCGCCTTAAGCCTCTTAATTCTCTGATGACAATCCCTGCCCATCTCCCTTCTTAATTCCATCCAGAATTGAATTTGTTCCCGTAAATATTGCAATCTGTCATGTTTCAGTTTACCATTAATGCATCCCATTTTCTGGAAATATCTCCTTATCTCCATCTTCGTTTCCTCCCACCAGATGTTCTTATCCTCATAGAGAAAAAACACTGATTTCCTCACCTGTAAACATACACAAACCCCTCCTGTATCTGTGGGATATCCAACAGGGTCATATTCAATTTCCAGATACCATGGCCCCGTCTCTGCTCAGGATGACTACCAATCATGAGCTCCAGGAGTCTGTGGTCTGACGTTGCAATATCAGTAACTTTGGCGGATTGCAATGTCAGGGATGGGGAAACAAAAAAAGAATCTATTCTAGAAGCCTGCGGTCCACAGAAATAGGTGTAAGGGGCTACAGGGTATAAAGTCGTAAACACATCAGTAAGTCCTACTTCCTCAATTAGTTGTTGGAGACAGTGTGTGTCGTAGTATATTTTTTTTTTATTGTAATTTGAGAGCCTGGGTAGGAAGGGCACAATTAAAATCACTCCCAAAGAGGACTGGATGGTTTGTACATAAGAAGGGTTTAATAGACTGAAACAACCTGACCCTGTCATGTTTGAGCTGTGGGGCATAAACATTCACTAGGCATAATATCATCCTCTCCCATTGTATATCCATCAAAAGGGCCCTTCCCTCCAACAGCTCCAATTGCTGAAGCACATGTACTTAAGGAA
Organism: Neoceratodus forsteri; assembly: GCA_016271365.2. Classification (NCBI taxonomy): domain Eukaryota; kingdom Metazoa; phylum Chordata; order Ceratodontiformes; family Ceratodontidae; genus Neoceratodus; species Neoceratodus forsteri. The sequence continues at coordinate 1,074,293,487 of CM057450.1, forward strand.
AAAAAACACATTCCGACCCCTGAGCATACTTCAGCCCCTTGTGACCAGAAACTATCCCCCCAAATCCTGCCCTCTGAGGCCGCGGTTAAAATTTCTGGGGAGTGTAGTCTGACATATTGTAAAATAAACAATCCAGGTTCCCCTTAAGAAAGTGGGCATATGTACTTGAATGTTTAACAGCAGACTGTATACTGTTCGCATTCAGTGATGCCACTTTAAAATTATAAAATGCCAGAGTCCATATTAAGCATTAGTCTCACTTGACTTTGCTAGAGGCCCTCGTCACCCTACCACTCTTTATTGATGCTGTGCCTGGGTCCTCCAAAACCTCCGACTCCGACTGGATCCCCATCTGTGATGACTGAACAGATTTTCCACATCTCTGTCCATATCTGATTGCTCATCCAATAACACTGTATACAAGTTAGGATCCTCCAGTATTATTTCAGCAGGTTTCCTCTTAGGTTTTGCCTTTTGCTTTGGTCCCTTTCCTTTTTTTCCAAGAACAGTTATGAACACACTGTCTGGAAGTACTTGATCCGGGGGAGCCGGGGGGGGTGGTGGCCCATATCTGCAATCGGAACTTCGGCGGTCATTTCCTCAGTCTGTGGAACTGAGTCCAAGGCCTTCTGTTTCACAGGGAGTATTACTGGGATGAGTGATCCTGCACTCCAAAATCAGCATCTTCAGTATTTTTTGCCGGCCAAGGGCAGTCCAAAAAACTGTGGCCCAATTCGTTACAGAGATTACATCTCTAATCTTGAAAACAATGAGCACTAGGATGTCCTGTTTCCCCACAATGTGTACATTTCTGTATCTCACAAGTTGTGCTAATGTGTTTAGTTAACCCACACTTAAAACACACGTGAGGTTGCCCAGGATAGAATAGGAAACCCTTATCTCTCCCAATAAAAAAACAATTCGGAAGATGTATAATGTCCTGATCTGTTTATTGCAATTTTACTTTAAATTTCCACCCCCCATTCCAGAAACCCTCCTCATCCATGAACGGCATCAGGTTCCCCGGATTGAACAGCATTTCTACAACCAGTATACAATATCTGTAATATTCACTCCTTTGTTCTGAAAGAGGACAGTAATAACCCGAAAAGGCTGTTTAGTCAGAGGAATAACAATAAAATCCACCCATAAATGGTTAATCTTCAGGTTTGCATACCTGCACCAAAAAGTTTCCAGTAAAGCAGGAGTTTGAAAACTAATATCAAAAGTCAATTTCCCTTGTGCATGTATGAGTGCATAGACTTCGGAGGGGTAAAATTCCATAGTTTGCTTCAGTAGAATTTTACCCACATAGAATCTATCAGGGGGGTGTTCCTGTAGCCCTGCATATCTCAACCTGATAGCATTTCTCCTTTTAGCCAACTCAATGGGTTTGTGAAAATCACTCGCATAGGTTATTTTATCAGGACCTTTGTTAGTCATATCTGGGTGAACGTCTATCAAAGGATTTGTAATAGGCTCCCCAACCTCTGCAGTACTTTGCAAGCCCTCCATCCCAGAAACAGCATCCGGGAGAGAGTCTTGAAGTGCCACATGATTTGCCTCATGAACAACAATTGTAGGAATGGTTTCAAAACATTTTTCACTTATCTGAGGGTGTGGGGATCCACCCAGTTAAAGGATCTCCGGATCCAGTCTCCATGCTCCGTTATCCATGTGAATCCATCCGGCCTCATGTAGGGCTGTGTCAGGCGACCAAGAGTTTTCAACCTCCACACTCCATTCATGCCTTGAGGACTGCTCCAATACATCCAGAGGTGATCGGGGCCTTTCTTCAGCTGCAGGCAACTTCACAGGGCCAGCAGATCCCTCACTATTGGACGATGTCGAATGATTCCATTTACGATCGTCTTCCTGCCGTTGTCGCTCCTTGGTAAGTTGCTCACTGACTTGCTGTAATTCTGATGCCAAACACTGTTGTTTTTGTTCGAGGCTTAACTGAACCATGCAATTTTCTTGTAAGGGACTACTGTCTCGGGCGATTTGCTGGCCACCCGAAGGGTGCCTCCCAGCTGCCACCAGAGCGGATCCCTCGACTTGTGACATCTCCAAAGATATATGTTGCTCCTGTAACACAGTATTCAGCTCCATCCATGCTTGACCAAGGTCTGCTGTGGAATGAGCTCACTCCACAGCATTAAGGGTCCCCCTACTGGAGAGTAGGGGAATTTCCCCGGTGTCCTGGCCAAATTTCCTCCATTCACTAGAAATACCACCAACAGCTTAATCTGATTCAGTTTCAGTTGGTTACCATCTGTATCCTCACCCCCAGGTCGCCCATGAAAGAGGGACTTCTAGTTTCAGTGGGCTTACCCAGTCAACAAAATTCAATAAATAAATAAATAAATGGATAATATGCTGCTCAGGCAGCTAGGGTTGTGGTTTTCACAGTGTCAGACAGGGGAAAAATTAATTAAAAATGATTTGGACTGGTCTGGGTCTGGAGGCAACACTGTGGTGCTGAATGGACATGAACAAAATAAGGTAACATAAAAACACTTTGCACACTGACTGTGTATGTGCAAGTAGGCATTTGTAATTGTTTGGTGTGAAGGGGAGATCAGGTGACAAAAATTTGGCTACAGTTTCTTCTGGTCTGGGTGAACCTGAAGTGTATTTTAGCAGCAATGAGTGAACAAGAAGAAGCAGGTGGTGGACCGGTACCACGTAAGCAAAAGCTGATTCAGGCAAAGTTGAATTTTGGTTCATTTACACCGCTATCGCCAAGCAATACAATTAGTGCGACTGATGATCCGCCCACAAGTTCCACTTACACAACAAGGCCTACATCTCCTGACCCGGCACCCACAGCAGATTCTCAGAATAGGGGTGAGCCGGGAGAACAACTACTGCATAACGCAGGTAGTGGCGAAATGGAAATAGAATGTAATGGACCATGCTGTGCCAGCAATGACTCCGGTACTGCGGTTCAATTGAAAGTCCATAAGAAAGATACAACTAGAGTATATGGAAAAGGTGAAAAGGCACAAGAAGGATATTTCAGCCATGACTGGTACAAAAACAGAGATTGGCTTGTTCTGTACAAAAGCTGAATGAGAATTTTTTGCGCAGTTTTACATTTTGCAGTAGCCAAAAATCTTCTGACTTTCTCAAAATGCAGAGATGATGCATTCATGAAAGTTGGATTGAATGGCTGGAAAAATTGTCCAGCAAATTTCGATTTACGTGAAAATTCACATTTTCATAGGGAGTGTTTGCTTAAATACAATGCTTACTTGAAACAATTACCTGTGGATTCACAACTTGTTCATCTAAGGATGGCTGAGCAAGAAAAGAACCAGTGGTGCCTTTTAGAACAGCTACACTGTTTGCAATTTCTGGTCGGGCAGGCTCTCACTGTTGGAGGTCATACTGATGAAGACAGTAACTTCAGGAAGCTAGTTGACCTACTGTTGCAGAATACCCCTGAGTTACAAACCTTTAATGCAAAGTATACATCACATGATATTCTGAATGAGCTGATCAAGGAAATGTATAGAGTGCCTCAATCATCTTCTTTCACAGATTAAGGAAGCAGAAATGTACTCCATTATCGCTGATGAAACAAGAAATGTAAGTGGACATGAGCAGTTATCTTTGTCAATACGATGGCTATCACAGGATTATGTCATAGGTGAGGACTTTATAGGAATGTAGGACTGTCCAAAAACTGATGCGGAATCCATTTTCCTTACAATCACGGATATTTATGATGTTGCGGTTTAGATATCGATTGTATGAGAGAACAAACTTATGATGGTGCATTGGTCCTTCAAGGTCAGATGACAGTCACAGCTAAACAAATCAAAGATTTTAATCCAAAGGCTGTTTCAGTTCACTGTACGAACCACAGTTTGAATCTTATTCTGCAGGATGCTGGTACCAATTGTTCCATGATTCAAAGTGCTTTGAGCTTATTACAGGAACTTCACATAATTATTCAGGCATTGCCCAAAGACTGGCAATGTTTGAGAATATTTGGGACTCCTATTCCTCATCCTCCCCATCAGTTTACAATATTCCCTGAAGTCTATTTGTCCCAATCGCTGTACGGCAAGAACTCAGGCAATTGAGTCAGTACTATTCAATTATGAAGCCATTTATGACACTTTAGAAGAAACAATTACTGCTGGTGGTAGCAGAATCAACGAAAAAAGCACCTGAACTCTGAGCTCTGATTACACGTTTCAATGTTTTTTTTGGCCTAAAGTGTCATCGACAGTTTTCTCGGCAGCTAAAGAAGTGGTCAGGGTACTGCAGTCAAAAGATATTACAGTACATCAGAGGCTGTAACTTCTACCATTGAAATGCTGCAGACTCATCTGATGAAAATGAGAGACTCTGATGATTTCCACACAGTCTTTGAAGATGTACAGCAAACTGCTGATGATGGACTAATACAGCCTCCCACCATGCCCCAGAGACAAAGAGCACCATGTCGCTATAATGACAGTGCAGAGCCTCATCAGTGGGAAACTCCTGAATAGTACTTTAGAAGCCAGTTTTTTGAGCTGATTGACTTGATCATGGTTGAACTGAACCGAAGGTTTGACCAGCCCACTTTGTCACTTCTCATGAGTATTGAAAAAGTACTCCTCAATGCTATCAGCGGTCAGTGTTGTGATCAAATACCTCAACAGATATGTGATACATACTCTGGTGACATTGTGTTTGACAGACTTTTAATACAGCTAAACACACTGCCAGATATCTTGAAAACTCACAATACATCATGTCCTATGGCATGCATCAAAAGGTAACAAAAATTGGAACTATTGTAGAAATGTTAGCAGAATGACCAGAGATGTGCTGCCTTTTTTCACAAGTTGACAAACTTTAAAGAATCTACCTTACTGTCCCAATGTCTAATGCTATGGCTGAGCACAGTCTCTCATGCCTTCTATGGCTGAAATCATACCTAAGATCAACCATGACTGAAAAGCATCTAAACCACCTCCTCATCCTACATATTCACAAACATGTCGCAGATTCTATGGATCTTAAAAATATTTTACATAACTTTTGTTTTGCCAGTGACACACGACGTGACTTTTTGGGGAATATTTGATAATGTTAACTTGTAACCTAACTTGTACATAAGGATTTATGCGTCTCTGTCAACCAGTTGTGTTTGTTTGCATCTGAATAGCATTTATTTATTATTTTTCCTCCGAATTCTTGCTACAGCCTTGTGGGGATAGCTATGGGGGACCCCCCCGCTAGCCCCACCCACTTGGCAACCCCCACTTTTAGAAAGGTTCCGGCTCCATTGTCTTACCTTCCCCACTCTTCTCGCCCTTTATACCTCCTCTTACTCCCTCCCTCTGCTCTTTTGACACTCCCTTCTTTTGGTTGGGAAGCTGTTGCATACTGCTCACATGGTTTCTCATCTGATTATGAGAAGAAGACAGTAAGATAGCCACTACACTGGATGGCTGTCTGAGGGGTTCATGAGTTGTCCATTCGCTTGCTTGAAGGGAGAATCCCTTTATCGTGAGTAGCTTTACTCCGATAAATTACTCTGTTTTAACTCTGTTTTTTTGTAAATTGTTTTATTTTTAGTGTTCCTTTTAACATTAACAATGGTAGTCACTTGAATAGTAGTAGGGCATCTTAGTGGCAGATAGGGCTTTGAGTGTGGTAGTGCAGAAGTTATTTATTTTTCGTTCGCTTTCTGTTAGTGCGGTGCAGTATTGGGAGCCAGGTGCCAAGAGTCATTGACGGGACAGAGTTCACTCTTTGTTTGCAGCCAGGACCACCTGTCTTGTGGAGTATTTATTTTGTGGAGTCCCTGACATACAAAGGTTTCTGGAGCTTGGAGTCTGGAGTTCAGAGCCTGAGCGGAAGACCCAGCCGGATCATAAGTTCTGATCCCACTTTCTGTTCCAGCAGCATATTTAACATTGGGAATTAAAGAGAGGAGCTCATTAATTTATTGATATCTATATGTAGTGTCCACCACTTTTTACTTTAGCAGACTATTTAACCTATCTAACCTGTTTCTGGGTTGTTGTTGTGGAACTGCTATTGGGGATGTCTGACTGTGAACAGTACAACTGGTACTGGAATTTATTTGCACTCCTTTGAAGCTGAAGTTTGTCTTTTGTTATAAATGTTAATTCTGAATGCCAATGAGTGGTGCGAGAACCCTTGGGCTTTTAATTATTTATGCCTGAGGTTGTTTTGGGCTCAGAACTTTGGTGGTTTTGGAGCAATAGTGAGAGTATTGCCCTAGTTTTTCATCTTTTTTTTTCCTTTTAACTCTTTTGCCCTCTGGTCACCAGCTCTCAGGGACTCCCTCAGATGAGACCCCACTCGGATGGCTCCTACCGCCCGCCTGAGGCCCTCCCAATCAGGGAATCAGGTGCTGGATCTCTACTCCCTCACTCCACAGAGCCCCCTTGGCTGACCTCCCAGCTTCCACACACCCCCAAGGCGGGACCTCCTCCTGCTACCTGGTGCTTTATCTAGAATCCAGTCAGCTGTGGCTTGGGAGGGGAGAGAGAGAGAGGGAGACAGAGATATCTGGGAGAGCTGGTCGGGCTGGGCCTGGCGCTGGGCATGTGGTCCTGCGTGCTGGGGCTTTTCCACTTTTCTGTCCCCCCCCCCAGAAGGCATGGACGTGCTCTGATGGCGAACGCCTGCTCCCGCAGCTGCTCACGGCTGCACATGGGATATCTGTGGACACCTTCCCTCTCTACATGAACCCTCGACTGCTGTGCTCCCAGTCTTCACTAGGAGCTACCAACACCACAGGTGCAAGTCCCCCTTCCCTCCCAGGAGAGGACAGCTGTCCTTCGAATGCTCCATCCTCACCTCCCTGTCTGACCCCCGGTGGCCCTAGCTCGCTCCCGAACCCGGGTCGCTGGCATGGTGCGAGGTAAGGTGGATGCCTCAGCTTTCAGTGCCACCTGGCCAAAGTGGTTTTTCATCTTTACATACTAAATCGGCTTACCTTCTGTTAGACTCTACTGGCTTTGGACAATAATGAACTGCTTCTTGGACTGCACTGGGCTGCACTTCTGACCATACTAGTGAGAGCAGAGACTGGGCATATGTTATCAGCTTGCCATTAAACTATCTGGTGCTGTTGTTGGTGCCTTCTGCATTACAGGACTGCGTTAAGAACTTTGTTGGGATTCTCATTTTTTATCTTGGTTATTTGCCCCTTTTTAAATTAGTTTTGTGGATGGTGGGAAGTGGGGTGGGTGGGTGATAGGATATTGGGGTTGGGGTGGGGATTTGTTAGTTGTATGTGCTGGTGGGGTGGGAGGATGTTGGGGAAGGGCTGATCATTTTAATTGATTTTAGCAGGATAGTAGATGTGCTGGTTGCATCAGCCCCTATGGCTCTGTTAGTCCTTATCCGAGCTCAAAGATCTCTCCCCCTGCTGGCTGCAGTGTATCAATGGTACAAGGAGGAGGGATTTGGAGGAATGGCAGAAGGAGAGCATGTGGATTGGGGAGACCTGAAGGAGTGGTGCCTATCAGTGTTGTGTGGACCAGGAGATGCTCTGGGGTTAGAAAAGGATTACAGAGGGGTCAGCCTTGTTTGGTCCCCATTACCAGGGATCCTGTCAGACTGAGTGGGAAGGTAGGCATGAGGCATGCTGGCTCTTTACATCCACTTTGGGCAGTGCCATGTAATGCCAGATCAATGAGGGACAAGATTGTAATTATAGCAGATCTTATTTCTTCTGTTGATCTGTCTTGCATTACCAAGACCTTGCTGGGGGAAGACTCTGGCCCAGTTCTGGAGGTGTCAGTCCCACCACCTGTGGAGGGATTGAGGGTGTGGCCATCTGCTTTAGATCTGAATTGAATCTAGTAGCACACTCACTGAGGGAAGCTGGATTATTTGAATGCGTGGCCATGTGTGGTGATCTGGGTGTGGGTTGCAGAATCCTCCTCATGTACTGACCTCCAGGATGTGAGAGAAGTTTCTGCAGGTAGTCACATCCTTTGTCACTGACCTGGTTTTGGAAACACCTAGATGGCTTATCTTGGGTGATTTCAATGCCTGGGTGGATGACGAAGGTTTTCAATTTGGCAAAGATTCCCTCCAGAGTATGGACGATATGGGCCTAGCACAGGTCATTACCATCATGACTCACCTACATGATCACACCTTAGACCAGATATTCTCACTGGGGCTCAATATTAATAAGCTCAATACTGATCCGATCAGTTGGTTGGATCATTATGTGATCACATTCTGTTTTAGGACCCCCCTTTTAGTCCATCGCCTGTGGAGGTAGTTCAGTACCAAACTTTGAGAGGGTTGGACCTGAAGGACTGATGTTGGTGCTGGACACCACAGAAATGTTGGCAGCAGAGGCTGCAGTGTCTGCCTATAATAGGGCTGTCACAGGGGCCTTCGTCCACCTAGCGCTGGTCTGTGTACATCCCCTGGTGTCACGTCTTGGATTGCCTTGGTTTGACGGTGAGCTGTCAGCACTAAAAACCAGGGGTCAGAGGTTGGAGTGTTGTTGGAGGAAGTCCAAGGTTTGGGAGGACAAACTAGTTCTGATTTCTCATTATGAAGAATATCAGAAAGGTGATCAGTTAGAAGGTAGATTAGTGTCAAGAGAGACTGCCACTGGGAGGAACTGATCGACTCAGCTCTTTTAGCTGTAGACAGGCTTTTTCACCCTGCCTGCCTACAGCATAAGAACAGTTACACTGGTGAAACCTGAGGAGTTTTCTCTGTTCTAGTCAGACAGAGTGTCCTCCATCAGGGCTGGAATCACTCCAGTTGGGCCCCGTAAGCGCAGCAGTGGACAACCTGTGGACCAGGAATACATTCATTGGACTTGGGGAGGGGGGTTTCGGTTAGCGATGATGGAAGAGATTTGTCGGATGGTCTTGAAGCTGCGGCCAACATTTTGTAATTTGGATCTGGAACTGACATGACTTCTAGTGAGTTGTGCTGGACATGTGGGCCTGGTGTTTGCCAGGATTATTTGGTGTTCTTTATCAGAGGTGTTGTTTCCAGTAGCACTTAAAATGCACGCTGGTGAAACCACTTCTGAAAAAAACATCTCTGGACCCGGATGTCTAGGCAAACTACTGTCCAATCTCTAACCTTCCCTTTCTAGGGAAGGTGGGAAGGTTATCGAAAAATTTGTTGTGCTGCAGCTCAAGGAACATCTGGCATCCTTTGACATTTTTGAGCCACTCCAGTCTGGTTTTAGAGCTAGGCATAGCACAGAGATGGCATTAGTCATGGTGTTTAATGACCTTCTCAGGGTGAGGGATAGAGCAGAATGATTAATTCTCATCCTCCTTGATCTCTCTTCTGCATTTGATACCATGGACCATGGCCTACTTCTGGACAAGGAGTACCATTATTCACTAGTCTGAGTCCTACTTTCAGGATGGAACCCAGAGGATAGTGTTAGGAAATGTTTCCTTGCACATGGTGATTCAGTCCTGTGGCATACCCCAGGGTTCGGCCCTGACATCAATGCTGTTTGCGGTCTATAAGCTTCCCCTAGCCAAGGTCAATAGACATTAAGGGCTTGGGTTTCACTGCTATACAGATGACACCCAGCTCTATATGTCTTTTGCTCCCTAGACACAGGGTGCTGTTGATGTGCTTAATAATTGCCTGGTCGAAATCCAGAACTGGATGGCATCAAGCTGGCTGAGACCCAACCTTGAGAAAACTGAGGCTTTAGTGATTGAGCTAGGCTGTGGAGAGGGGTTGGCAGCTGGAGCAGGAGAGACTGGGCTTCAGCTTGGTGACTCTGGACTGTTAGCTGCCCCTGGGGTGAAAAATCTGGGAGTCATACTGGATGAAGGCCTGACAATGGCGACCCAGGTGTCTGCCATAGTCCAGAATGACTTTTTCCATCTTCAAAATATCTGCCACATCAGATCCCTTAAATCTCCCCAGGACCTGGCCACAAAGATTCATGCATTTGTTACCTCCTGGTTAGACTACTGTAATGCTATGTACCTTGGGGTTAGTGGGGGTAAGCTGTGATGACTGCAGCTGCTGCAGAATGCAGCCTCCCAGGTTCTCACATGCTTTCCTAGAGCATGCTGGTTCAGTTCTAGGGTTGCCAAGGCAGTAAGGGAAAAGAGGTTGGCCTATAGTAAATTCAGGAAGACCAAGAGAGAGGTGGATAGGGGAAAATTACCTAAGGTTGGCTAGTGAGGCAAGTAAGAAAGTCCAGCGAGCAAAGGCACAAAAGGAGTTGCAAATTGCTGAAGGAATTAAGAAGGGGGAGAAGGCTTTCTTTCACTATATAAGTGAGAAAAGGGACAATAAGGAAGGGATTGTTAGGCTTAAGAAAGGGGTGGAGTGGGTGGAGGAAAATGGAGGAAAAGCAGAGATACTAAATGAATACTTCTGTTCTGTCTTCACCATGGAGAAGGATGGACCAGTGCCTTCTGGAGGGAAAAGAGGAGCAGTGGGGGAGGGAAAGACAGACATAATGACAGAGTAGGATAGAGTGAGGGAGGGTCTGCTGGCATTGAAAGTGGACAAATCACCAGGCCCGGACACAGTACATCCAAGGGTGCTAAAGGAACTGGCTGAGGAGCTGGCAGGACCACTAGCAGACCTATTTAATAGTTCACTAGAGTCAGGAGTGGTACCACAGGTCTGGAGAACAGCATATGTAGTGCCCCTTCACAAAAGTGGTCCCAAGGATAATCCAGGGAATTATACAGCAGTTAGTCTAACCTCCATTGTGGGAAAGCTCATGGAGATCATACTAGAGGAAAGGTTGGTGGCATATCTAGAGAAGCATGGTCTCCAGGATGAGAGGCAGCATGGATTCATTGGGGGGGAGATTGTATCAAACAAATCTGATTGATTTCTTTGACTGTGTCACTAAGGCAGTAGACAGGGGCCAAGCAGTAGACGTCCTCTATCTTGATTTCAGTAAGGCCTTTAACTCTGTGCCCCACAAAAGGTTGGCCAGGAAGTTGGTGGATCTTGGAGTTGGGAGAAGATGGCCAGATGGGTGGAAAACTGGCTGAGGGACAGAACCCAGAGGGTGGTGGTGGGGGGAGAGTTAGCTGGCACCAGAGATGTAACCAGTGGGGTCCCACAGGGCTCTGTGCTGGGGCCAGTGTTGTTCAATGTCTTCATCAATGACATTGGGGATGGCATTAAAGGCAAAATGTGCCTACTCGCAGATGACACCAAGCTCTGTGGGAGAGGGGGACACAGCTGAAGGGATACGGGACCTACAGGAAGATCTAGAAAACCTGGGGAGGTGGTCCAGGATCTGGCAGCTTGGCTTTAATGCCAAGAAATGCAAAGTTATGCATACAGAGTATTACCTGGGTGGAGTCCGAGCAGCTGCATCAGAGGAGGAGAAGGAACTGGGAGTGATGATCACTACTGACCTGAAGCACTCCACGCAGTGCAAGAAAGCAGCAGCAAAGGCAAACAAGATGCTGGGATGTATAGCTAGGGGGATCAGTAGTAGGAGAGAGGAGGTTATACTGCCCTTGTGCAGGTCACTGGTAAGGCCGCATCTAGAGTATGGAGTTCAGTACTGGTGCCCACACCTCAAAAAAGGACATTAACCTGCTGGAGAAGGTACAGATGAGGGCTACAAAGAAGATAGCCAGTCAGCAGGGCAAGGCATATGAGGAGAGGCTGAGGGCACTGAACATGTACTCCCTGGAAGATAGGCGAGAGAGAGGGGAAATGACTGGGACATTCAAGTACTTGAAAGGGATAAATAATGCTGATAATGAAAGTCTCTTTAAGCTGAGTGGCAACCATATCACGAGGGGGCACAGTCTTAAGCTGAAGGGTGGGAGGTTTCAGAGGGATGTCCGGAAGCACTTCTTCACAGAAAGGGTGGTGGACACTTGGAACGACTGCCGGAAGAGGTAATCTCATTAAAGACAGAGAGCAGCTTTAAGAGAGGCTGGGACAGGCATGGGGGAAGATAAGAATCATGGGTAGGGAGGATAGGAGGAGTGGGAGGGAGGGTAGGGACATTAGCTTAAGCCGTGGACCCTACAATATGAGCAGACTTGATAGGTCAAATGGCCTTCTTCTGCTGGCTTGTTCGTATGTTTGTATGCCATATTTCTCTGGCACTATGAGATCTGCACTGGCTGCTGGTGAAGTGGTGCATCTCATTTAAGACAGGTTTATTAAGCTACAAAGCACTATACAGACTGAGACCAGTCTACCTGGCTGAGCTCCTGCACCTACACATCCCTGTCTGTCCACTTCAATCGGCGGGGGAAGGCCTCCTTGTAGTTCCTAGGGGTAGACTGAAGACCTTGGGGGATCAGGCCTTTGAGGTGGTGGGCCCAACCCTCTGGAATTTTTTGCACAGAACCTTGAGGGAGGCCCCCTCAGTTGAGGCTTTTAAGAGGGGCCTTAAAACGTACCTATTCCAACAAGCATTTAGAGATGTCCTGCAACACCTTTTCTCAGCACACTGTAAAGTATTACTGAGTTTTTTTATATTGTTTTAGACTAAATCAAGGTAGTTATTTATTGCTATTTATTTGGGTTTGAAATGGTTAATTGTTTGTGCTTTTATATTATTTTACTGTAACGGTGCTCTGGGCCTCTGGGGAAGAGTGCCATAAATAAATTTATAACACGGGTAGCGAAAAACGTCTAACCCAATTGGTGGAGTCCCTCTGCATGGCCATGCATGAAATTCCCTTTTTAATGTAAGGTTCCATGGAGGGACACAGAGAAAGTGCCGTTGGAACTCGTTTCTTGCTTGAGAAAGCCAAAGCAAAATGGCAACCATTAAAGCATGTGGGGGAAGCGAGCGTGCCCAGTTGTCAAAATAATGTATATTGGGTAATTGTTCATCATCCCGGTGTACCTGTTGTCAACTGTGGCACTCTCTCTCTCTCCCCGATGGAACAATGCAATGCTGTTTCCCCACACAGAGCAAACTGATATATTATACTGTCCTGACCTGCAGTATATAGTGGAGAGATAGGTGGGATCAGTTCTGATGCCTGGGGTTTACATGTAGAATAAATGTTACCTAGTGCCAGATCCACCCCATATTCCGAATGCATTGCCTTCTTTTCCATCACAGGAGACAGTAACAGGCACACGGCACAGAATGGCAAAGGACCTTTTGTTCTGCTGCTGAATTTGTTACCTGTAGGCAACCAAAAGGAAACCGGCCGGCGGCAGCCATGAGAAGTCAGGACACAGTGAGCGCAGGGGAAGAATTTGTGCTGTGTTGCCCGTTTCTCCTTGCATGATTCAAATACCTTTCCTCCTCCAGGTTACGCTTGACAACAGTCATGGTGATTCCTGGCATGTTTCTAATCCTGACCACAGATACTTTCCAGGCTCCCCCCTCCTTCAGGAGAATGACAGGAAAAAGGAGCTTGCAGAGCAGCAGAGTATGTCCACTGGTAAGCAAGGCATGGAAGATGTCCCTGCCCACCTCTCAGTGCTGTAGCCATGCAAAGGGTAAAAACAGCCAAAGTAGCCGGCCTGGTGGTGTTGAGGGTTGAGGCGCTGGACGCCACACCTCACACCGTGCCGGTGACCCGGGTTCGGGAATGGACTCGGGCTGCCAGAGGCTGGCAGGGGAGAGGTTGGATTGAGCATCCCAGGACTGCTCTCCTTCCTCTGGGGTGGGATAGTGGGATACGTCAAGCTTGGGTGACCCCTAGTGAAGACCGGGAGAAGCACAAGGTGTGGCGTAAGCAAGGGACGGAGTTTGGCAAGATGCTTGCGTAGCGCAACGTGTCATTGCACTGCCGGCTCCGGGGGGACCTTTTGAGGTGGAAAACCAGGCAGGGCACGACCGAGCAGCTTGATAGCCGCGCACCCACCGACCTGGAGGTTTGTCGTGGAATCGCACCGGAGGGTCCGGTGTCAGCCGTGCTGGAACCCTCGTGTACAAGTGAGCTTGCTGTCCTCAGAGTCGGTGGGAGCCGGCGGCTGGATGCCCCCACCGGGAGCACTGCAGAGGTGAGAAAATAGAAAGAAGATAAAAAAAAAAAAAAGTCAAAGTAACACAGTGGATGTACATCATGCAAGTCGTGTGCAAGGGTGGGTAGCACGGCAGAGAGGGGAAGAGCAAAACCATGAGCAGCAATTACAGAGAGACATGGGAGAGAGAAAGTAGTGGCAAGTCTCGTGCCACCCCTGGCCTGGCGTTCCATTATTGTGGCTGCTTGCTGTTGTCCTGTCTGTCCCATAGTTCAGTACAGCAGCACAGTGGAGCCCTGGACATCAGTGTTCAGGTGGTGCTGTCACAGAGGAAGAACTGAGAGACCACAGTGCAGAGACAGTAGGGAGAGTTCACCGCACTCTTGGTAATTTGTTTTTCTTTTCAGTTGTGTTTTCAGCATGTGGCACGGGAATAGGGAGAGAAAGAGAGAGAGAGAGTGAGACAGTGGGTGTATGGCACCACCATGGTGTGACAGCAAGAGAGAGAGAGAGACAGTGGGAGATTGAGTTCAGTAGTGCTGCGGCCCTCCTGTGTGGACCGCGCTCTGGGCATATTGTGTTGCATTTGGGGTAGCATCTGGGAAAGAGAGAGAGAGAGAGAGAGAGACAGCATCAGCACACCAGAAGTCCTGTACAGACACTGACAGCATGGGTGAGTACAGAGCAGAGAGTAGTCTTGTCCCAAGTAATATATCAGTGGGTTTTACCTGGCAGGGGGTTGTGACAAATGCATTGTTCAACTAGCAAGCAGTTATGTGAGACACAGGAAATGTGACACATCACATCAGTACTGTACGTGTCACATTTCTGTGTGGAGAACATCCATGTGTAACCCCACTACAAATGGGGGTTCCCAAAAAGTCTTCCTTGAGCTTGTCTAAATGCTCACTGCCAGGCTGGTGTTCTGCGTTTTAGTAGATTAAATATATTGCCAGAGAGTGCCTGTATATCCTCTGTGTACCGTCTCTTTAACAGCTGCCTGGATTGCAGTCTTAATTAATCTAAAAGGGAGCTCTGTTAGAAGATGTGCTTGTTTGCTGATCATTTGTTGGAGTAGTAATAATATTGCAGTTTGTTCTAACCTGCCTTCTTTGCAGCAAGGATTGTTCTGTTTATCTCCACCAACTTGGCCCGGGACTGTCAGAATGGGCCAATCATTACTGTTGGGACTCTAAAATGGAGCCTGCCTACAGGGGCTTGGTGGGGCCAAAACGTGTAGGAATTGTAGTTTTTGCATTTTGGCACCTGAAATAACCTGGAGGGAGAGCCCTTGTTGTGACTGACAGACAGATCAGCCAACCAAACCTTTTGGATCTTGGAGAAATTCCCAAGCTGCTTGCAGCTAGTTTCAGTTCTGAGTTGGGAAGTGAAGAGATAACAGCTTGAATGATTCAAGCAGCAGCCCTGGCATAGATTCACATGGGAGAACTATGAAAAGGCCTGAGTTTTGGCCTGCATGCCTGCCTGCTGTCCCTGAGAGGGAACTTGTGCCTTTTTCGGACTGAATCCGAACTCGGAGAGCAAAGTAAGCCGCTGAATTGTGACCAGGCTCCTACCTGAAGCAATCAGCCTGTCTGGACTTCCAGCCACCTCTGAACTCCCAGATTGTGCAGAGACTCTGTAATTACGACCGGAGAGCCTTTTGCCTGGTACAGTGGAATTTCCTTACATGTGAATGAGTTGTACGCTTATAGTGGGTCGTGATTTGGTTCCCCACTGTGGTTTGAATTGTGTTCTGCTTGCTGGAAGCAGCATTAGAATTTCCTTATGTGTAAATGTGTTGTGTGCTGCTAGTGGGTCACGATTTGGTTCCCCACTGTGTTTTAAACTGTATTCTGCTTGCTGGAAGCTGCATCCAGCCCCATGGACTGATTCCAAAATCATCTCCATTGGGCCTGGGCCTTGCCACACTGGCCCAGCCCGACTACCCGCTGGACAGAGAAAGCCATTGATGAGAGACCTGCCTGGGGATCAGCCCCCTGCTCAACACTTGAACATTAGCGACACCTCAGTGATTCATATGGGCCCCGCTTCTCTGGGCACTCCAGCTCAACAACCTGCAGTCTCGATTTCATCCTGCCTGTGTCCAGTATTGGGTATCATGAGTAAACATCAGGGTAGCTCCCTGCAACAACAGCTAAATCTAAAGTGTTGTCATCTGATTGTCTGGTTGCTTTTTCTTTCACGAACTGAGCCCTCCGGCTCCGGATTACAAATAGTGTGTGTTGTGCATGTTGCTTTCTTCCATCACAGGGCCCCAACCAGCTGCAACGTCCCTAGCTAGCCCATCATCTCCCTACCTGGGTACCCAGAGGTGTGACTGTGTGGAGACTTAAAGTGCGTACATAACTGTTTGATTAATATAGCCTTTAAGCCAATCAGCCTGATTATGCCCCTTCCTTGTTCAAGAACCCTGAATAAATCAGATCGGACTTTTTTGCTGCATTTAACCTGACTGTGGTTCCAGTTTGTGCCAAGAGTACTGTACTGTTGCTATTTACTGTGCATAACCTTGTTTTACAGGGGGTCCCCAGGGTCAAGCCAGAGGAACCAGCCCTGGAGGTAAGTGCAAACAGTATGGATACTGGTATGGTGTACAAGGGTACTGCAAAAGTGATTATCGTATATCACTGAGGCCACTAGAAGGGAAAGAGGGGGATTACAGTGTCCTGGAGGGCTGTGCCCAGGTTAGTTTGACCACTGCCAACCCTGACCTCTGGGTGGAGGCACCCGTTTCAGAACTCAGGCCCCTTAACCTACTACTAGCCGCACAAGCTGGGTAGTAGCCCTTGGGATAGCGCCACCAAGGGGTTACATCTGCACTGTGGTTTTCTTTTGAGGGACTACTTTCCATGTGGCAGGATACACTCCCTTTTTCTGTCTTTCCACAAGGGAAAAATTGGTTTCTGTGAGTCAAATTGGATTTTTTGCGTAACCCATGTTATATGTGCAATAATCCATGACAGGATATGGAGTTAAGGGGATTTATGCATGGCTAGTGTGCTGTGAGGGCACTCAGCCTACGGTCCCATGCCTCACAATGCAACCAGCCATGTATTAAATACCCATAACCCCATACCCTGTCATGGCATATTGCTTACAAAGACTATTACTACTACTTCCTTTTTCATCTTCTGATGCAAAACCTCTGCTGGGCAATCTGCCTTCTCTGTTTGCCTCCCCATCCTCCGGAACAGCCTCCTCTTTCCTATCTTCCTTCTTGTCCACCTCTCCAACCTCTGGAACAGCCTCCTCCTCCCTTATCACCTTCTCTGTCTGCCTCCTCAACCACAGAAACAGCCTCCCAATTCACCTTCTCTTTCCACCTCCACCAACCACTTAAGCAGCCTCCCCCCTCACTATTTACCGTTGCCTGTGATCTCCCTCCAGTCAACTCTCCAGTCCCCCTTCTATCTCCCGCCAATTAAGTGACCCCTCCTCTCTAACCCTCCAAACTCCTTTCTGGCCCTCTCTGTACAGTATCCATCACCCCCTCCACCCTGATTGAGGGTTTTGGTCTGTTCCTGCCTTACGACTATAGCATCAGTTGCACTTGTGCACTGTTACTACATCCTATGTAAGCTGCAGTTTGCACTTTAGTTTATTAATACTTTTAGTATATAATTGCACTTCTTTCAACAAACACTCATGTTATTTGATTAAAAAATAAAAAAAAAATTTCTGAACAAGAGTGCATATAGCAATACTTTTCCTAACAAAGTCACTTGCTTCCTGGAGTATATGAGTAGAGTGTTGTTTATTAATATTGGAATGACGTAAATACTTTAATAGTTCTTTTTACTGTTCAAAACACAGGAGAGCAAAGTAAAGTAATCAATTAACATGTTACAACATCTGTTTTACTTGATTTTTGCCATGTATGAGAATACATTACTTTCATGAGCTGCAAGCACTGCATTATGGGTATGTAAATAATATGGGTTATGCAGTAGCTCTGTCGTTCTCTGAGAAATAAACTTCTGAACGTTACCTCATATGAAAAAGTGGTAAACAGTAGTTATCTAGGGAGATCTGTTTGTAATTAAGTCATATTCTTTGTACTCAACCAATCCTCCAGTACTTTTACAGCCCATGCTGTACTTTTCACGTGTTTTTCTCATCCTTGGCCTTACTATGTTGTGATTTTGTATGTGCAGTTTTAAATGGCTGACACTTACTGTTCACATTCTGGCCAGATAACAGGATCTGGCAGGCTCAGGGATACTACACAGGGTTGCTTTACCCTAACTGTGTGGGTACAGGCATTTAATCAACGGTCAGGTAGTGCTTCCCGACCAATTAAACTTCTTGCTCAGTCAACCCATGTTAAAAATATGTTCAGTGTACATTTTCTTTGTTTTGTTAATATGTCTGCCTAATTTGTTTTATTTGCTGTTTCTCCAAGCTTCAGTATAGCCAAATCTTGCAACTAGTTGTTGCTTTTTGCAATTTTGCCTATGTTTTTTGACTGCATTGTTTGACTTTTAGTCCCAAGTCCCCTTTAAACTCCCTCCCTTTGGCCGCACTTAGAAATGAGCCTTAGCTCAGTGCTCCTCCCCCACTCACCAATTTACAAATAAATAAAATATTCAAAACAAAATGAATTCATGCTTTGAACAGTTCCCAAGTACTGTACTTAGCTAATTTGATTTCATCAATGCATTCAGTAGTAAGTCAGCCGGATTTGCTTTTACCTCAATAGAAACTTGAACCTCCATGACCTTCTTCTGAAGCACTGATCGATCTAGGTGTTTCAGAGTCTTACTGCTTGACAGGAGCCTCTGAACAGTCTGGTTGTTCTTTTCAATCAACATCACAGCTTTCTTGCACTGTCCCTGACAATCTAGCAGCTCCTAAAATAAAACACACACACACATATACACAGAAAATTGGGTCATTAAAAAGATTTTTCTCATCATGCAATAGACAGTTTTTTTTACCAGGTAAACCATATGGATAACAACAGTCTCTTGACCTGGAGGAAAGGGAAGGGAGGAGTAGGTGAGTGAGTGAGGCAGAAGTACAGGACAAATAATAAAAACAAAGAGTACAATGTAACAAAGCAACTGTAGCATTAGTAATCACAATAAGTGGATACAGGTCACATATTTGGTAGTGGCTGGTACACCATACTGCAGCACAGAGCAGAACAAAGGCAACTAAAAGGTTAAATCAATGGCAGGCACCCACCCTAACATTGCAGCACTGGTGGGTGCTGCATGCCACGTGGGCAGAGTTCATGCCCCGAGCCTGGGACATTGCTGCAGCAGAAATGAGAAGGACTGAGCATGTCCCAGAAGATTTGAGAGTGAGAGCAGTATCTCCTGCCTATATACCACCACATGGGTAATCTTAGGTGGACATGCAGCTGGGAGCACATGCGAGCATTAGTGGGACAGGCATGCTTGCAGCGGAGGTGCCTCAGTGTGAGGGACCCACCAAATGGGAAAAACTTGCGGTTGTTGGGCACACAGATGAATCTGCACCTGCCTTCTTCTCCAATGATTGCACTCTACTGCCACCTTCTGGGTACAGCCTCAGAAGCGTCTGCCCTTCTCTGCTGGTGACTGGATCTTTAGAGATGTCTACCTATGCAATGAAGGCAACAAAAGCAAGCTAATAACCCCTATACTTCGGCAATCCAGCCTTCTAAAGGGGGTACCGAAGCACAGGGCTCCTGGTCCATTTTTGGTTTAGAATTAACATTTTGCATTTTTTTTTCCGTGTTGGAGTGCTCATTAGCTTGCTTTTGTTGTCGAACTTGACTGAGGTTGGCTACCTCCTGCTGGAGCACCCCCCTTCCCCGTTGTGTTTGCGCTGCCTTTTGTTTCTAACTATGCAATGAAGGGCAGGGCTCTGCTCCTGGGGCAATCTGGGTAACATGGCTGTCAGTGGCCAGTGGAGCAGAATCCTGTCAGCCCTGCAGTTATGGCAGTACAGCTGCTCCTTAGGACTGGAAACGGCAAGGACCTAGAGGAAGGAGGCGCAATCCAGCCAGACCAAAAAAGTATAAACAGAAATAAAAAAAATTAAAGGTACACTGAAACTAGAAAATAAATCAGAATGACAAGGCCAACCCAGTGGAGCAGAGGGCTGAGGAACTGTAAATGTCTAACCTCTCGCCACACCGACAACCCAAGTTCAGGAATGAGCTCAGATTGCCGGGGGTCAGCATTGGGGGAGAGGGCCAGGAGAGGATTGAGCAACCACCAGACAGCTCTTCTCTCCTGCATTGGGGTGGGTAGTCATCCTGGCTCTTGGATGCCACTGGGTGAAGGCCTAGTGGTAGCGCTGATGCTCAAGAGGTTGATGAAAGTTGGGTGAGCGGAATAGGCTGTGGGTCCTGAGTGCACGAGCACCTCTACACGCATGCATCCTCCATGTTGCCACAGTTCTGTAACCCTAGGCAAAAATATGGGGAGAAAAATGAAGGACCAAAGTGAAGGTACTGGACTTCAGAAGGGCTGATTTTGCCAAAATGGGAGAGTGCCTCAGAAAAGCACTAGCAAACAGGCAAGAAGGAGGGGTGGAGCAACAATGAGGAAACATCAAAACTGCCATCACAGAGGCAACAAGCCTTTGTGTGAAGCAAATAAACAAATCAAAATGAAAGAAAAAAACACTATGGTTCTCAAAAGAGGTGGCGGGGAAGGTTAGGGAAAAAAAGATAGCATTCAGGAAGTATAAGGAAACACAAAAGGAGCAGGACAGAGAACTGTACCAGTTAAAGCAGAAGGAAGTGCAGAAGGCAGTCAGAATAGCAAAGGTTCAAACTGAGGAAAAGATAGCCAACTCGGTTAAGAAGGGGGATAAAACCTTTTATAATTCAATACAATTCAATTCAATTTAATTTTATTTATATAGCGCCTTTCAAGGCCAAGGCGCTGTATAAAAACATTAAAATTAATAAAATCCAAACATTTTAAAAGTCAGCCACAACTAACACAAGTATGCTAAATCAAAAAGATATGTTTTTAAGGCAACTTTAAAATTATCGATGGTTGGACATTCTCTCAACCAACGAGGCAGAGAATTCCACAGGGTTGGTGCTGAAAAGGCAAAGGCACGAGATCCTGATGACTTTAATCGAACCCTGGGAATCTCCAGCAATCCCTCATTGGCGGAACGGAGAGGACGGAGGGGGCAGTAGGGAATCAGGAGATCTTTCAGGTAACGGGTCCTGATCATGTAGAGCTTTAAAGGTTAGTAAACCAACCTTAAAGGTGATCCGCCAAAACAGGCAGCTAGTGCAGTTCGCGAAGCACAGGCGTAATATGACTGGTTCTAGAAGTCCCAGTCAAAAGCATGGCTGCCGCGTTATGCACCAGCTGGAGGCAGCAGATGTCAACCCCTGGTAGCCCTAGGTAGAGGGAGTTGCAGTAGTCCAGACGAGTAGTGACAAAGGCGTGGACCAATGTTGGAAGGTCCTCCAGGGGAATCAGATGTTTCACCTGGGAGATATTCCTCAGATGGTAAAAAGAGGATTTGACAACAGCTGACACCTGAGATTTCAGGGTCAGGCCATCATCAAAAATAATGCCCAGATTTTGCATCTGTCCAGAGGTAGAGAGCAATACACCACCAAGTAATAAACCTGATGGCTGTCCAGCTCCCACACCCACCCCTGGACGACCTGGATCCACAACCAATACCTCAGTCTTATCCAGATTGAGTCTCAACCAGCTCGAACTCATTCAGAGTCTGATCTCATCAAGGCAGTTATTAAGTACAGAGAGTGCATCACCCTGACCGGGGAGAAAGGACAAATACAGCTGAGTATCATCTGCATAGCAGTGAAAACCCAGACTGTATCACCTGATGATTTCTCCCAATGGCAGCATATACACTGCAAACAACATGAGAGCTAAAATGGCGCCCTGTGGTACCCCACAAGGCAGGGAGTGAGCGCCAGAGGAATAAATTCCAGTGACAACTCTCTGAGACCTGTCCATGAGGTAAGAACAAAACCATTTGAGGACTGTATCAGACAGCCAACAAAAGACCCGCAGGCGCTCCAATAGCACTCCATGGTCCACAGTGTCAAATGCAGCAGATAGATCGAGAAGGACCAGAATGGTACAGCCTTTCGATCTCTGGCCATAAGGAGGTCGCTCAATACCTGGACAAGGGCAGTCTCTGTACTATGCCTTTTCCTGAAACCAGACTGGAGAGTATCATAGACATTGTGAGATATAAGGTGATCATCCAATTGCAATGCAACTGCCTTTTCAATAACCTTACCAACAAATGGCAGGTTAGAGATAGGCCGGTAGTTAGCTAGACAATCTGGGTACAAGGAGGATTTTTTAAGGAGTGGTCGAACTACCGCTTCCTTAAGGGGGTCAGGAAAAAAAACCCTCCCCAAAGACTTCCAGACAATGACTGCAAGGATTGGGTAGATAACTTCTACACAACCTACTAAAAGCGGTGTAGGACCCAGATCCAAACTACAACTAGTTGGTCGCATTGTTTGGATGATCTTCACAATGTCCCCGAATTCCGGCAGGTGAAAATCTAACCAGACAGACCGAGGACAGGCCACTTCTAGTCAACCACCGCAATCCCCCACAGGAGAGGTCGGACTGATGCCGGACCTGATGCAGACAACCTTATCCGCAAAAAACTGAGCAAACTCCTCACATCTTAGCTGAGAAAAAGCTTCTCTAGGCTGAAGACAGACTGGATTGCACAGTCTGTTCACAGTCCAGAAAAGCTGATCTGGTCGATTTTGTGCAGCAGAAATCTCTCTGGACAGGAATTCTGCCCTCTTACGAGTGATTTCTGATTGATAGCTATCATAATGTGCCATCAATCTAAGCCTGTCGGCATCAAGGCCCGATTTCCGCCAGGCTCTCTCCAGCTTTCGGCCTACTCACCTTAACTCCTTCAAGGAGCCATCAAACCACGGGCTCCTTGGACGGAGGGTGAGAGGCCAAACACGAACAGGAGCAATTTTGTCCAGAGCAACTCCCACAGCCTTATTATAGGCTAATACAAGATCATCTGGACTCATGCATTCACCCAACAAGCTCGATAGATCCAGCACCGCCATTAGGTCATTGGGGTTAACACTCCTTAAAGAGCGGTACTGAACCATCTCCGTAGGGGTAGACCTATTAGAGGGGGCCCTGAAACTGAACCTTATGGTGTAATGGTCAGACCAAATGACTGGTTCCACCCCCAAATCAGTGATCGCCATACCCAAGAGAAAGACCAGATCCAATGAATGAACCCCTATATGGGTAGAGGAGGTAATGACCTGTGTCAGGCCCAGCATATTCATCAGCTGGAGGAGATTTTGACCAAAATGAGAGAGTTCATCATCGACCCAGGCATTGAAGTCACCCAGAAGTATCAGTCTGGGAAACCTCAGCACCAGGTCGACGAAGTCTGCAATCTCCTGCAGGAATTCTCCACCATCACCTGATGGACGGTAGATGAGGAGAATCCCACAGCCTGCACCCTGATCCAGGATATATTCAAAGGAACTGGTGTTTCCCAATGGCACGTCCACAAGGCCCAGCTCAGATTTAAACATAATGGCCACACCCCCACCCCTACAATCCAGCCTTGGACGGTGTATTACCGAGAACCCGGCTGGAGTTGCCGAGGCCAATATAGGGCCTGGATTTTCATCCAGCCAGGTCTCGGTGATGCAAGTCAGATCAGATGATCCAACAAGATCAGCAATAATAGCTGTCTTGTTCTTAATTGATCTGGCATTGCATAAAACCGCCAAGGCAGGATGAGCTGTCGGGGAAGACCTCAGCACCTGTCCGATTGCTTTGGAACCCTTGGGTATGGGGACAAGACAAAAGTAACCTCTGTCCTGACCCCATTTTGTCCCAGGGCATCTCCTGGACCCCAAAACCCCAATCCGCCCTCCCCCTTCCTGTCCCGGCTCACCCTTCGCCCACGCCTCAGGATGCTCACAACGCATCTACACCTAAATAGGTGTCGATGACAGTGGTGGAACCTAGGACATAATTCCCTGAGCCTAGTGGGGGAATAGTGCCCAACCATCATTAATCAAATCAAATATAAAGAAAACAAAAATAAAACAAAAACCTATAAATATCAAACCTATAAATAAAAACACTCTCCACTCTCTCTCACAGAGGGGAAGCAGAATAAAACAGACAATCTAACAAAAACATAAAATAAAACCCCACCCAATCGCAAATTAAACCCAACCGAAAAATAAGCCAAACAACAAAAATATAATAATAAAGTAACATCAAATAATCCAAAAGACACAATGTCAATGTTATCATATGCTACTGGATACTAAACCCAGACTAAAACTAAAATAACTGAGAAAAGAAAACAAAGTTTGTATTTTAAAGTTCAATGCAGCACCCTCAATGCAAATAATCCAGCAAATCGTCAGTATATTGAAAAATGGGTACAGGTACATTAGGAGAGAGAAAGACAAAGGGAGGGATACTAAGGCTAAATAAAGAGAAGGGTGGTGGGCAGAGAGGACAGTGAAAAGCAAGGATACTGAACAAATACTACTGCTCAGTATTCACAAAAGAGGAGGTGGGGGAGTACCTAATCCAATTAACAGAAGCACTCTGGATGGGGGGGGGGGGGCGATCCCAGTCCTTTCACAGAAGAAAGGGTTCTGAAAGAACTCCTAAAACTGAAGGGTGGACAAAGCAATGGGGCCTGATGGGATTCACCCCAGAGTTCTAAAAGAACTAAGGGGAGAACTAGTAACACCACTGACCTACCCTTTTTAACAAATCACAGGAGGACGGTGTGGTACCTGAGGACTGGAGGAGGGCAGATGTGATTCCCTTTCACAAAAGTGGGAGCAAGACAAGAGGCAGTAAACTATAGACCTGTCAGTTTGACCTCCGTGCTAAGGAAAATGATGGAATCATTTCTGAATGAAAGAATTGTTGAGTATCTAGCGGCCAGTGGGACACAGGATCTAAGGCAGCATAAATTCACAGCGGGAAGGTCATGTCAGATGAATCTAATTGATTTTTTTGACTGGGTGACCAAAGTAGTAGACCAGGGAGGGGCTGTGGACATGGCCTATATAGACTTTAGCAAGGCATTTGACACTGTGCCAGACAAAAAATTAATAAAGAAATTAGCCAGCCTGGGAGTGGGTCCCAGGGTGGTAGCCTGGGTAAAACATTGGCTGGACAACAGGACACAGAGGGTAACAGTAAACGGAGTTCACTGTGAAGAAAGGGGGGTTACTAGTGGGGTACCTCAGGGTTCAGTACTGGGTCCAGTTCTTTTTAATGTTTTTATAAGTGACATTGCACAGGGACTGGTATAAAAAGTATGTCTCTTTGCAGACAACACAAAGATCTATAACAGAGTTGATACACAAGGTGGGGTGGAAAGGATGAGAAGGGACTTGGCAAGGTTGAGGGAATGGTCAAATATATGGCAGCTTATATTCAATGCAACAAAGTGCAAAGGAATGCATCTGGGAAACAAAAACCCAGGGGAAGAGTACACAATGGGGGGTGAGATACTGACAACAACAAAAATGGAAAGGGACCTGGGGGTAGTCATGTCAGATGACCTAAAGGTGGGCAAGCAATGTGAGAAGGCAGTAAGGAGGACTGGGGGGGATATTGGGATGCATAGGGAGAGGCATCACCAGTAGAAAACAAGAAGTTGTTATCCCTCTGGACAGACAGTTGGTGAGACCCCATCTGGAGTACTGCATGCAGTTCTGGAGACCCCATCTCCGCAAAGACATAGACAGGGTAGAGGCTGTCCAGATGAGGGCAACCAAAGTGGTGCAGGGTCTGCACCAGAAGACATTCGAAGAGAGACTAAAGGAGCTTAATATGTATGCCCTCAGGGAAAGGCAGGAGTGGGAACATGATAGAAACTTTCAAGTACCTCAAGGGAATCAACAAAGTCCAAGAAAGCAGCATCTTTCAGAAAAAGAGATGTGCAAGAACAAGGGGACACAATTTGAAGATAGAGTGGGGATGGCTCAGAGGTAATGTGAGGAAGTATTTTTTCATGGAGAGAGTTGTAGATGCATGGAACAGCCTTCCTGAGGAGGTCATGGAGTCATAAACAGTGGGGGAATTCAAGAATGCATAGGACAGACATAAGGCAATTCTAGTTGGGGTAGGAGGAAGTAGGCTGTTTGTTAACTAGGATCTGCAGCTTATCCATTAGGTAGGGAATGGGCAGACTAGGTGGGCCAAGCGGTCCTATCTGTCATCAAATTCTATGTTTCTATGTTTCTCCATGAAGCTTCACCAAGGAACTCCATCCCATCTGACTGCCTCAAGTCCAGCGGGCAATTCTGGCTGTGAGTCTCTGAGGGAGGTGGCCCTGGCCCTGCTGTGGGGTGCAATCCATTGGGGAACCTAGAACCAGACAGTGAGGTGAGGTAAGGTATGGTTGACAGTGCCTGGGTACAAGACTGATAGTTGCCTGGTCTGAGCAATGAGGAAAAAAAACCTTGACAGAAACAAAATAATTAGAATAATATCCTGGCATGCTGATTTCTTCAGGAATGATCTGTTACTTAAAAAGTAAGCATACTTATTGAACTGGGCAGGGAGAAATCAGGGGTATATACAGTATGTAAGGAATAACTGGGTTAAGCTAGGTTAGCACACCTACGAGCCTTCAGTCATCGAGGTGGGGGAGTTAACCTAGCTTAAGCCACAAAGTCTGAAGTACGTTATTCCACTGATAAAATGGTGCGTACTGTTTAAAATATGAGCGACTGCGTAAATATGTAAGTTTTCCATTCATTCAGATATGTTTTTGTCTTTGTTCTTTAGTTTGTTTGAGGAAGGTAAGGAGTGTGAGTTTATGGGTTTGTGTCAGAAACACAGAAACGCAGAATTTGTCCACAGAAAACGACTGCTTGGCCTATTCAGTCTGCCCAGATAATCCCTGCCTAGTTTGTCTCCGCAGACCCTTACTGGTCTTTGGTGACCCTCCCTCATCTTTGCCTATTTACTAATAATCCCCATGTCAATCCCACGCATGCTTGAACCCCCCTACTGTTTTCATCTCCAACACTTCTGTTGGCAGTCTGTTCCAGGCATCCACCACTCTTCTTCATATGCCCTCTATTCCTGGTGCTCTTTCTCTCTGAAAGAGACTCCCTTCCTGCACCCTGCTCAGCCCTGTGTGGTACTTGTAGGTCTCTATCATGTCCCTTCTTGCGCTCCTCACTTTCAGGGTGTACATGTGGAGATCCCTCAGTCTCTCCTCATAGGGCTTTTGAAGCAAGCCCTGCACCATTTTAGTTGCTCCTCCTCTGGACTACCTCCACTCTGTCTATGTCCTTTCTGAGGTGTAGTCTCCAGAACTGGACACAATACTCCAGGTGGGGTCCCACAACCGAGTGATACAGTGGCAACAAAACATTGTCTTTTTATGCATCCCACTGGCCCTACCCTCAGCTTTGTCCCACTGCCATG
Organism: Neoceratodus forsteri; assembly: GCA_016271365.2. Classification (NCBI taxonomy): domain Eukaryota; kingdom Metazoa; phylum Chordata; order Ceratodontiformes; family Ceratodontidae; genus Neoceratodus; species Neoceratodus forsteri. Next base: position 1,074,320,858 of record CM057450.1, read on the forward strand.
CCACTTTGAGGGGGTCTATGTGATAATGGCGAATGCCTAAAGTCGATCACAGTTATCACACAGTCAGAGTGCTGAAAACATTTTCGGCACTCTGACAACCCCGGAACACAGGATAACGGTGCCAGGAGAGTTTATAATGCTTTCTGTGGGGGCTGCACCTCCACATGCCTGCACCCCCTTCTTAAGGATTCTCACTGGGGGTGAATGTTGAGGGGGTGAAAGCATTAAAAATAAAGGTTTAGGCTGGGCACAATAAAATTGCACCAGCGCCTGGACCCAAACCCAGCACCTCACCCACCCCAACCACTAGCCAATCCCTGATGCCACGGCGTGGCTCGGCCATCACATGCCCCATCCCCTACAGCCCCTCCGCCCCCTCAGCCCACGCTTGCCATGCTCGCTCCCCCCCCCCCAGCACGCGCGACACATACCCACATCCTGTCGCCCAGTTCGCCCATCCCCTCATCCAGTCGCCCTACCCTCCCATCGCCATGAGGGACTGCACCAGGAAGGAGTCGCCGTTACGGATGGCGCCCTTCCTCATGTGCCCACCTTATGGGATATCACTTTGAGGTAATCAGATATGATATCCCCAAGGTCCCTTTCCTGCCTAATGACTGTCAGTACCACCCAGCTATTCTATACTCAACTCCTGTGCTCCTATGTCATAGCTGCATGATTTTGTGCTTTTTGGCACTGAGCCCTAGCTGCCATGCTCCTGACAACTCCTAGAGCTTTCCAAGTTCCCTATGCATTTTCTTCACCCCTCCTGAGTGTCCACCTTATTAAGATGTTGGTGTCATCTGTAAAAAGGTATATCTTCCCTTCCAGTTCTTCTGCAATGTCACTTATGAAGACACTGAAGAGGACCGGTCCCAGTACTGAGTGTTGCAGCACCCCGCTGGTCACTTTCCCCTCCTTAGATCGAGTGCCGATAAGCACCACCCTCTGTTGCCTATCCAATAACCAATTCCCTGCCTGATTCACCACTTTGGATCCCACCTCTAGGCTGCTCAGTTTATTAGTCTCCTATGCGGCACAGTGTGAAAGACCTTGCAAAAGGCCAGAATAGGCACATCCACTGCTCTCCCCTGATCTATTTCCCTGGTTACCTAGTCGACAAAATCAATCAGGTACATCTGACATGACTCCCCAAGAATCCACGCTACCTTTTGTATTGTAGCTTACTGGATTTAAAATACTTTACCAAGCTTTCCTTTAACAGGGTTTCCATTAAGTTCCCTATCACTGCTGTGAGACCAAGTGGCCTACAGTTGCTAGACTCCTCCCTGCTGATGCTGTCATGGTAAGGGACCATGTCTCCTCTCCTCCAGTCCTCTGGAACAACACTTGTTTCCAGTGAGCTGTTGAATAAGGTTATCAGTGGAGCACCAGCATCTCCCTAAGTTCCTTTAGTAGCCTTGGGTATATCTCTTCCAGTCCCATAGCCTTGTCCACTTTCAGAGCTGCAGGTCCCTTTAGGACTTTCTCCTCTGCAATTGGACTTGTGTCCACCTCCCCCCCATACCTGCTGCTCCCTGGTGGTCCAGCCTCCCCATCACTGTGAAGACTGAACAAAATTACCTGTTCAAGATGTCTGCTTTTTCTTGTCTTCTGTGCAGTCTTACCCTGCCACCCTCCTTATATTCACTATCCCTCCCCTTGATTTCCACTTCTCATGTATGTACCTGAAGAACGTCATATCCCCTTTAACTATCCCCTAGCTATCATTTTGTCTGTCTATGACTTTGTTCCCCTCATTGCCTTTCCTGCTTCCCTCTGTTTTACTTGGTATAGCTCCCTGTCTTCCTCCCTCTGCATTTCCTTCTACCTCTTGAATGCTACCCCTTTTCCCTCACCACCTTGGCCACTTTCCTAGAGAACCAGAATGGTCTCTTTGTCCTTCTACTCTCATTCACTTCCATCGTGCAGAGGATGAGTGCCTTAATTATGCCCTCCCATACTGTTTTATCACTGTGCCTCTACCCCTCCCTAACAATCCCTCCCACCCACCCCATGAGACACTTTCTGAGGCAGTCTCCCATTTCTTTAAAATCTGCCCTGCTAAAGTCCAGGACCCTCATTCTCATGTGGTTTGCCTCTGTTCCCATCTTAATGTTAAACTGCACTGTATGTGATCACTGGTATCTAGGAGACTGCCCACTGTGATGTCTGCAATGCAGGTCGAGCACTGACCCACCCCTGTTGGGTTTCTTGACTAACTGCCATAGAAAAGCGCCATGCAGGGAGTCAGAATGGCTCTTCTTCTTACCAAAACTGTAGTTGGAAGGCTCCAATCAACCTCTGGCAGACTGAAGTCTCCAACTAGCAGCACCCCCCCCTTACTTTCCATCCTGATGATGGCTTCCCCAAGCACCGTATCCAACTCCTCTCCCTATGCTGCAGGTCTGTATATCACCCCTGTACATACAGCAGCCCCACTACCTCTCTCCAGGATGTCCCATAGCACCTCCAGCCCTTCATTTTCCTCTGAGTGCTCCTGTACTTCCGTGCCCTTGATTTCCTCACTTATATATTATACAACCCCATCTCCCCTCTTCCATTCCCTATCTCTCTTGAACAGAAAGTAGCCAGGTATGGCCATATCCCAATCATGGCTGTCAGTGCAACATAACTATGTTATGGCCACCAAATCCAGAGACTTCTTGCACTGGTACACGTGGCTCTCCATACCTTACTCCCTCCCTTTCTCCCTTCCTGCTTCACCCTTCTAGCCTGTGCTCTTCCCTGATGCACCCCACTCCCCTTGTTACCTTCCCCGTTACCTGTCTCTTACTCCTTTATTCTTGCTTTCCTAATTTATAACCCTTGTTCTTTGCCTTGTCCCTAACCTGTCTTCTTGAGACCCTGCTCTGGTTACGCTTACTCCCCTCAGGCTCTCCCTCCGTCTCACCATCTGTGGGGGGCAACTGTTGCTTCCCATAGTTTTACAGCCTCTCCCTGGCTAGCTGAAATACTCATCCAAGTTATATTTATATCCCCCACTAAGGATTGTGGTCCCCTTCCTGGAAAGATGCAGGCCATCTCTGCCATAGAGACCCATATCCATTCAGGTTGGCCCCCAATCCCAATGTACCCGAAGCCCTTCTCCATGCATCATGCCTTTAACCAATTGTTAAAAGCCTTGGTGCAGAGTGTCCTATCCTCTCCCCAGCCGTATACAAGCAACACCTCAGCAAAAGCCACTGTGCATGCCAGCTCCAGCTCCCTGAAATTTTCCTGCACTTCCCCCTACCCTGTCCCTTTCTAGGTCATTTGTTCCCAGGTGGACAATGACATCTAGCCCCCTTCCCATCTCCTGCTGCCCTAGCTATCCTCTGGGTTCGCTCTCCATCTTTCCAAGCCAAAGCACCTCTCAGGCACTTCACCTCCCTCTCCCCGCTCCCAAGGGTATACCCCCGACAACAGACAAGGATTTGGTACTGACTTGCATAACGGCCTTGTGACCCCACATTACTGTAATCAATATATCTGTGAGGCAGGTTATATGCTACAGTAACCAGTATCCAAGAAAACAGGTTTTGAACACTTCAGAAGCAGAATTAGCCAGACCCCACTGTTATAAAATACATTTATCAAACCCTTGTAAAATATCTTACAAACTGATTGGTTAAAATGCAGTCAAATGGCCAAATATAGTTTGGTCTATAGCCCTGTTGCCATGGCAGCAGTCATCAGTCCCTGAAGTATTACCCACAAAGCAGTCAATAGTCTTTCTGAGCATGAGCAGTGTGAACGAGCTTGATACATCCGGCAGACCAGACCTGAGTTTGATACTCACAACCTCCACTTGCATACTGTGTGACTCTAAGCAAGTCACTTAACCGCCCAGTGCTCCCAGGTCGCCCCTGAAAACAGGCACTTGTGCCTCGTGGGCCTTACCCGGTTACCAAAAGACTAAAATAAAAAAATCCTTAAAGAGGAGCTCTCTGCTACGATAAATAACTTAAAATGATTACATTTATACCAGTTGTTTTAACTGTACTGTTTTCAAGCTATTCTTTTGACATTTTCCAGTTACTTCTCTACAAAATGTTGCTGATAATGCAGTACTTATTTCACAGAGTCTTTCAAAATGTAGCCAACTCTCCCCAGTTAACATCACAGCTGCTGTTTGTGACATCACAGGTTTTTGTCATGGTCACCACTATGATGCCATAAACAAAGTCTCTGTGAGGTTAACTGAGGGGAGTTAAGTCCTTTTCGTATAGACTTTTTGGGCAGACTACCAAGATGTGTTGTAAACCCTGGAAAGGAACATTGAAAAATGAAGAAAATGTATTCCCTAGTAAATTGTTAATAGCAGAAACATCATATTTATTAAAGTACAGGCTGAAGTGCAGAGTTACTCTTTAATTAGGATGCTGATCTTTCAAAGTTGCTGCCACTGCCAATTAAATTTGACTGCTCCTGCTTTGTAACAGCGGCAATTATTTGATAAACAATGCAGTGGCTCATTAAATATAGCTGCAGCTCATTTTAAATCAGTTACTCACCAACACCAACCACAGCAGCTAGTCAAATCTGATTGGAGCTGTACACATCTGTTTTTTTAAAGCTTTACAACAAAACTAATATAAACTGGAGTTCTTGGTTAATAGTCAAAAACATTAACCCTTGGGTCGAAAAAAGGACAGGAAATGAAAAACAAAATAGGGTTTGGAACCTCAGGAGTTTTGGCAAATTTATGGTGAGGTGTTCTTTGGGGCTGTGGAGGGTTCTTAGCCAGCTGCCCACAAGGAGACAGTAGTCCACCAGACCCTTCTACCAGAGTCTCCAACACCTCAGCATGGTGAGGTCAAGGAGAACTGTGTACTTCCATGGAATCAGAGGTCCCAGGAAGAGGCCCAGGGGAAAGACCGAAAGACCTTATCTTGGACACACTCATGTGAAGCCTGCCTCCAAAGGTGGGAATTGAGCGACCTCACGTCAGTGCATGGTTTTCACAAGAATGATGGTCTATGGAGAAGTAGGTGTCACAACCATTCATGTAGTGCTCTGGTCTGATGCAGGCTGCACAGGTCTGATGTTGGTCTGATGTAGTCATCTTGTTCCCTCAAGGGCACTGACATATGACATGACGACTGTCGGATATATATTTTTAACCATGCCCTTTCAGGCCTTCATGTCAGCATTGTGCAGAAAAAGAAATAAACAAGGATGTACCACAAAAACTAAAAAAAATATGGTGAAGTATCGAAAAAAGTAACTTTTGACTCTTACATGGCAAACTGAGTAGTGCTCTTATGGTGTGCTCTTGACGATGAGAAAACAGAACTGAGGTTGGTGAGGGAGTGAGCAAATGTTTTTGGCTAGCATGCAGCACCATATGGGGTGCCCAGTGTCGATTGCTGGCCCCCTGGCCAAAGCTTTACTTCTGTGGGGTCCCAGTGCCTCAGGCCCGCACCCATAAGTGGGAATCAATGGAGGAGATCAATTCTTGGAAGATCAGTCATGTCAACAGCTCTTTTGGAACAGCTGGGGCATTGTCAAGGAACCCCAAGTTGCTCCTAGATCTGAGCCTTAGCAGGCCAGAGAGATGGATACAGTACATGGCTGGCCATTCTACAGATAAGGGATATATACATCTTAGAGTGCTGTTATAATCACACCCTAAATGTTCTTATAAGAGGGCTTCACTGAAAACAGTGAAAAATCCATGCAAAATCCATGGTTAACATGATGAAACTGGGCTTAAACTAATTTTTCAAGAACCTATTCCTAACAGTAAGCTTTTTGAAAGGGCTCTTACCCAAACCATTAGAGTACTGCTGTAATGTTCTTACAATATCACAGGTAAGCATGAAGGAATGTGTGCTGTCTTCTTCATAGGGCATTTTGACACACCCATTCACTACCCACAGCAGTAGTATTTTAGTGGAAAAAATGTCACCATATAGTTTTGTAACAAAATGTATTTCTGACATCCATCTATTCACCCTTCATGCAGTTTTAGTTTTCTCAGATATGGTTAAAACAGTGGTTGTAGCTAATTCTGTAATTAATGACTCACATTATTAAAGATGGCCAACACCCCTAATTTTTGAAAATCTCTTCTGATGAGGTTACCTGTTGAATGTACATGCTATAATCATAACGTATATGTATTAGACTGGAGTTACCAATCAATTGTTTCAGATGTTAACTAGCATAGCACTGTGGGAAGATATTCACATTATTCATGACGGGTATGGCACAGGAGTGGGAACTGTTAAAAACCTAAAAATCCCATGTCATGGCTTATGAATGAAACAACACGAAAAGATAAATGAGCATCTTGATATTTTTGCAAGACCAACATTACTACTGAAATAATCTATATGGTGACTAACAAACACCACTGCATTAAAGAGCTAGTGTAGTGTCTAAAACTAATATTACATTTTAAAAGCAGTTAGCCATTACCTTTTATACATGATGTACTTTTTCTTTTCCCTTTGGTTAATTAGAAGATTGTTTACCTGCTGTTAGTATGCGTAATGTGTAGGACAGCACTATGTCTGGCAGCTGACATATCTATCTTTGTGTCCCCCCCCCCCCACACACACACACTTCATCATCAGCATTGTGACCTCACTGACTGCGACATCACTTCTGCTTAGGAACTGCCACTCAGTAGCTGCCAGGTCAGTGACCTGTGATGCCACTGTCAGCGCGATCACAATGCTGATGATGTAGCTGGGGGAATAGACATAGATATGTCAGCTGCCAGACAGAGCTATTCCAGCACAATATTATCCCATAATAAACTTTCGAAAGAGCCAAATGACAAGTACTTCAGAAATAAAAAGTTACAACTGACTGCTTTTCAAAATTTGTATAATTTTCCTGTCTATCTGTTTTGGTTCCACTAGCTTTTTAAGTTACCATTAATGAGGAAACTAGATCATGATTCAGCCCAGGCTTCACACACTCAGAGGCGATAAAGACCATGCACCACTACTTCTGGGAAAAAAAAAACTGTTACTGTAAATGGGCTTACTGTTCCTATAAATGGGCTTTACTGCCATTAAAAATAATGGGCAATAATCAGGACAGCCCAGAAATGTTGCTATAAATGGGATATATGGCCAGGCTGAAAATACACTATTTATTTCCAGGAATGAGTGGGCTGGACTATAACTCATAAGCAATAATGCCACAAATGAGTTTAAGTAATCTCACACCTCACAAACCTGTGATATGTAAACTGTGTTGCAACTGCTATATTTTTTATTGTAATTGTTCACGTATGTCTCCAAGCATAAAAACTGGAACCAGTGACCTAACCACTTTTACCTGGTAAAATAAATAAAAAATTGAAATGAATACGCATAAGTGGGGAATATGTTCTCTTATTCAAGTGCACAGAGTGGGAACATAATGCATTATACATACACACACACACACACACATATATATATATATATATATATATATATATATATATATATATATTTACTTACGCATATGGTTACATGCTCTACAGTATGACATAGACCACTAATATAAAGTGGAAACCCTGGCAGAACAAGTATGAAAGCATGGCAATGTAATCTGTTGAATGTTTCATATGAGAGATGAGCCCCTACCCAATGACACTGTGTAACAGACGACACAGCTGGTATACAGTAACCAAAGATTTAATAATCACATTATTATGTACATTTATACTTTGTTTATTTGGGTACATATGTGTAAAATAAGCATTTTCTTATCACAGGACTACTCCCTTGAGGAAGCAAATGACTTATGTGAAATGTTGGGGTAGTTCACAGTAACCTTGGGTAGTACACAGTAGCCAGAATTACATCATTAAATTAATTAGTTACACTTGATGAGTAAGTGTTTCTTGCTTCTTTTTCACACTTTTGTATGAGGAAAATAGACTGTTTCAACTGAACTTAGAAGCTGACCTTCAGAATCTGGAAGCTGTTACCATGAGACATACTCTTGGAAAACTCGGTAGCAGTGAAATGTTTGGGACTCTGTGAATCTGACTGGCTAAAATAAGAGTCTCTGCGTTATAAATGTAATGTTTCACAAACCTTTTGTTTCTGTTTGAAGTCTTCTAAAAGCTGACACTCAGGTGCACTACTTCCAGTGATCTGATTAGACTTTTCCAACAGTTCGTAGACAACTGTAATTTGTTTTTCCATTTCCTCCAATGAAGGCAGCAACTGTTGTGACTCTCGCAAAAGAGCTGGATAAAGCTCCTTAACCTGTAAACGACACAAAGGAGCCTTTTAACTAAAATTATAGGCATAACACATGTACTTTACAGTCCATAAATGCAGAACTTGACTGGTTGCAGACAACACAATTTATATTTTGAAACTTTTTTAACATGCTTTCTATCTTTTTCAAGTCTGATTTACAGTACAGGGAGTAACACATAGGCAGGCTTTTAATACTCAACAGTGTGATTCAAACAGACCAACCTTTCTATGAAAGTTTATGTTCTGCTATAAAAATCAGTTTCAGCATTTCATACTGTTTTTAAAGTATTTTTAGAAAATGTAAACACGTTCTCACTGTTTTGCTTGCAGATCACTCTGTTAATAGCACTCAAGTTTGACAACTGCTCAGTGGGATTTATGAGAAGTTAGCAATAAATCTAGCAAAACTGAGAAAATAAAAACAAGGGTGGCAGTGCTTAAACACTGTAAAACATGCAGCATTATGTTTTTCTGTCCACATTTCTCTCTGTGGGAGGTCAAATGCAATTGTTATGAGACTGTAGGGTTTCCATGTGAACTGGGGTTAGGATGGAGCTGTACAAGATTAGGGATCATGTAACAATGGCAGGTATTTTAGTATTCTTCATGTGGCAAAGAAAGTGTAACCTACAGTTACAAGCGCTGTTGACTGCAGAACAAGTTGCAGGACAGAAAGACATTACATTTGTGGAGAAAGATACCGGTACTTGGAACACTGTGGAAATAACTGCTTGTATGTGGATAATTGTTTCTAACAAATGGTAAACACTATTTAACATGAATTTCTGCATTATTGTCTGTGTGCACAATATGGGACATCAACATCACCTTCTCCATGTAGGAGAGAAGATTTCTGACAGGTAACATAATAGGTATCCCTTATAATATAAGTACTGTATGATTTAAGTACTTGGATGCTGTAGATTGCAGAATAATGTTCGCTGACAGCACCATATATGATGGGTTGCCTTATACTCTTAACGCTACCTTACAATCTTTGTTTCTATTTTTATTTTCTGTTGTTAGGACATTTGTATTCCCACTGTTTGTTGGTGAAAGGGGAGTTATTGTTTTTATTTTATTTATTTGTTACTTGGGTGGGTACACTGATCCTAGGAATCATTTTTGGACATGATCAGGGCCATCAAGATGGCACAAAATGGGTACTGGTAAGAGTACATGGAGGCAAGGAAAGCTGCATATATAGGTCAAGATGCAACTAGAGAAAAAATACAGTCAAAGACAGGGAAATATGTCAAAAAGGATATGGGACATGAGGCAAGTTGCATAATAAAATAATACCTACAATTTACAAAAACATGCAACTAATACAATGGCATTGCAAGGTACAATATCATAATAAAAGACTAAACATATGGAGTGATGAAATTACAAGCAACATCTGCAACCACAACTCTAGATCTTCAGGAATATCTTTTCCCACTCGTTGGTCTTGGAGCTGAAGATGACAGGACCCCATGAAAATCAGAAATGTTGAGGCTGGCTAGGTCAGTGTCTAGCACCAATTCACAGCATCATCCATGCACCTGCAGGGTATAAAGTAATGCAGCCCCAACCATCTCAGTACCTTCTATAATGGAGGAGGAGAGCAAAAATGTTGACTACAAATGCTCTTAAAATGCTACTGGTGAAAACAAACATTAAATAAGATAGCTCACCAGTCCCTGTGAGAGGGGATAACAATGACCACAAGTGTTTTCATAGCTCATCTCTATTCGAGGGGAAATACAAGATACAGACTGAAGTGAGCCTGGGTGATGGAGGGTGGGTGAGTGGTTCTCTGTGATACAGATTGAAGTGAGTCTGGGTGATGGAGGGTGGGTGAGTGGTTCTCTATGATACAGACAGAATTGAGGGTGGGTGAGTGGTTCTCTATGGAGAAGATATTTTTGAAGATCTAGATTCTCAAAAAGTAACTTTTATACCAAGAATCAGTTTTTTACATAGAGTCCTACTCTTTGGTTGAGTAGCAAGCTGTAGAAAAAAGAAGTCTGGGTTAGGGAGATTTTAGTATTAGGACTCATGGGAAGAGCAGAGCTTGTAATACTGCCAACATGAAACCTGTATATTTCCTGGAATGACTGTTGAACAAGACTGTGTGAATACCTTTTCCTGAACATTCAGTTGAATATTTGGTATTCGGCAACCAAATATTCTGGTATTAAGGAAAAGGTATTTGGTCACAGACAAAAAAAAAAGAAAAAAGAAACAGTCTCCACCCCCCCCTCCCCAGCTAAAAACCAAGTAAAATACAAACCCCATCCCCCTACATTCTATCAAACAACTAATGCCACCCTACTCCCCCAAAGCACCCACAATTTATTTTCATGCAAAGTAAATCCCCAGATGGGTGACCAGCTCAATCCAACCATTTCCATGGCCTGCCACCATCTTACTTAATATACAGCACTGGTTTTCACTTAAAAACTGTAATTTATGTCCCCCCCCCACCCTGGCACAGCACCACCCTACTCACACTGAGCAGCACCCACTTCTATTAGAAGTGAAGTCAGGGAGTTGAGAAGGTGACCGGCTCAACTGCCCTTCTCCATGGCCAGCCACCTTCTCATGAGTGAATGTGCTCTCATGCTTGCTACAGTTAAACCAGCTAGCCAGGTGATCAGCTGGTTCTACTATGCAAGCATGCAATCACCTTCATTCATGAGAAGACAGCTGTTGGTGGAGGAGCGCAGGTTGAGCCAGTCACCTTCTCAACTCCCCAACTTTACGTCTAATAGAACTGGGTGCTGCTGGGTGTGAGTAGGGTGATGTTATACCATGGTGGGGGGAACATAAATTAATTTTTTTAAGTGCAGATGAGCTCTGTATATTAAGTAAGATGGCAGCTGGCCATGGGCATGTGTCGGTTGAGTCAGTTACCCATCGGGGGATTTATATTACATAAAATAACAAATTGTGAGTGTTGGGGGACAGAAGCGTGGATACGGTTACCACCTTTTAAGAAGCCCAAAGTGAGACATTTCTTACTGAAACATGATTTTTTGCAGGACAGTACGTAACCTCAACCAATGCAACAGACTTGTTTTCTCTATATAATCAGAATTAAGGCTAAGAACTGTAGTTTCTTAGTTGCTTCTATGGTTTCTTATCATTGTAAGGTATTTTAGTTAAGGTATTGTAGTTTTCTAAAACATTTAGTGGAAAATTAGAAAATATTTTTTCTACTATAAAATCAGGACATTTAGTATTTTCCATGTTTTTTTGCAGGACACCGCTGCCCAAATCAGCACTGTCCTGCGAAAATCAGGACAGGTGGTAACTCTAAGCATGGCACTGGTCTTTTGAGGGTTGGGGGAACGGAGTTTATATTTTATTTGGTTTTGGGCTGGGGAGGAGGGAGAGGGGCTGTTTCTTTTTTTTTTTTTTTTTTTATTTTGCAGGAGACAGAATACTCTTTCCCAAATATTTATTTATTTAGTTTTTGTTTACTGGGTAGGCGTACTAGCCATAGCAATGACTATTTTCAGGCATGACCCGGGAGGGAACAGTACAACAATACAGGGTAACATTTCAAAACAATTACAAACATAGTTGACAGTACTATACAGAGCAGTTAGCAAATGTACTACCAATGTGGATAGTAAAAAATAAATAAAAATAAGAGAGTAGCAGTACACACCAGAAAACTACATTACAATGAGCTTTAAGACAGACAAACTTGAAACAGATTGAACATTTTAGTGCTAATAAGGGAAAGAATGTAGTCCAATGGGTAGCATACTAGTAGGTGATAGAATCAGGAACAAGAAAAGAGAGAGATGAGAGTGAAAGTAAGGGGGGGTCAGATAGGAAGGAGAAGTGCATAGCATGTAGAGGATCATATAATAAATGCCATGGAAGAGAAGACTGGGAGCAAAAGAAGCTATGGAGGTTTGAAACAGGAGCACTTGTGGGAAGAATCAAGATAGTTTTGCAACCCTTTTTTAAAAGTTGTATGAGATGATGATTGGTATAAAGCTAGTGGAAGAGAGTTCCAGTATTTGGGTGCATAGCAGGTGAAAGCACTGGCGCCTTTAGTGGTTTTGTGTCTGGGGATAAAGACGGGGGCCTGGTCAACAGACCTCAGTCCATAGCAAGGCATCAGATTTTGGAAAAGTTCTGCAAGGGATGTAGTTATTTGTAGGTGGACAATATTATCAATGATAGAGTCATATGCGTGAAGCCTTAATTCATTAGGAGGAAGCCAGCCAAGGTCAGAATAGAGGAGACAGTGGTGTTTCAGATGGTGTGAGGAGGATGCATAGTGACAGATATTGTTATATGTGATATCCCATTTCTGAAGGATAGATTTGCATGCTGAAGCATAAGTTAAAGCACCATAGGTAAGTGATGGAAGGAGTATGCCACAGGCTATGGCAAGCCTTGCTGAGGGAGTGAGCACATAGCTGGTTCGGGAGGCTATTCCAAGTTTGGAGTTGACCAGTTTGCAGGTCTGATTGATGTGCAGGTCAAAATTTAGAGACGGATCAAGGGTGAGGCCCAGATATTTAAAGGAGTTTACCACCCCAACTACCGAGTCATTTAATGAGGAGACTTTAAAATTAGGATGAGTATGTTTGAGTTTAGTATTTGTCCCAAAGAGCATAGCTTGGGTTTTGGACTCATTTAAAACAAGTTTGTGGGTAGATAGCCACCCCTGAATTAACAAAGTCAAGAGAGAGCAGATTGTTTATGTCCTCAATGCTTTTTGTGCTAGCACACAGAACAGTATCATCTGCATAAAGCAAGGAAGTTGTCCTGCAGAGGTCAGTACATATGCTATTTATGAAAAGAAAAAAAGTAGGGGCCCATGTAAGGAGCCTTGCACAACCCCAATGTTTACAATGGTCTTGTCCGAGACAGTAGAGTTGTATTTCACAAATTGAGTCCTATCAGATAGATAGTTCCCAAACCACCTTATGACGTTGTTTGAGAAACCTAGTGATCCAAGGGTGGTAAGAATGATGGAGTGATTAACAAGGTCAAAAGCCTTGGTCATATCTATGAAAATAGCCCCAGTGAGTAGCCTGGAGTCCATAGCCACTAGTGTATCTGACGTGAATTTGAGAAGGGCAGTAGTGGTGTTTTGGCCCTTGTGGATGCCATGCTGGGCAGGGGGAAAGTAGATCTTGTTTCTGAAGGAAATCAATTGTCTGGGTAGCTACAATCTTCTCAAGAATTTTATTTAGGACAGATAGTATGGCAATGGGCCTATAGTTAGAGGGATCTTTGCGGTCTCCTTTTTTGAAAACAGGGGTAATCCCAGCTGACTTCCATAATTCAGGGGTATAGCCCTGGCAAAGGGAGAGCATGAAAATCCTGGCTAGGGGGTCAGCAATGAAGGGTGCTGTGATCTTGAGGAGCTTTGGTTCAAGACTGTCAGAGCCAGCTGTAGTGCATTCCTGGATATTGTTTAGCAGTCGAAGCATTTCACACTTAGTGACTGATATGAAGAAGAAATGAGGACCATTCGCATTTTGTCAGTTGGGTGCAACTGGTTGGACAGGGGGAGGAGGAGGTGTAGTTAGTTAAGTCCGAGAATTTGTTGTTGAAGAAGTTGGCGATGGTTCTAGGATTATTACAGTGCACCCCATCAAGTGACATGTCATTAGGGGTGGATGCTACATTTAAGCCAAGGAAAGATTTAATATGTGAACAAAATTTTTTGGGGTCACCATAGGAGTTGGTTAGTAGGTCCTTACAGTAGGAGCTCTTAGCTTTTTTGATGTCCTTTTTGCAGGCATTTCACAGGGCCCTGTATGTGTTAAGGTCAGAGGTTAGCCCAGAGTTCTCAAAGCGGAACCAGCCTTTATCCCTTAACTTGAGTTCAGCTAGCAGGTCTGATTTCAGCCAGCGGGTATGCCTGTTCCTTACCCGATGGGTCACAAGTTTACAGTGTTTATCCTGGAGCACTAGGAAGTGTTTCAAGAACAGACTAAGGGCAGTCTGAGCATCATTGGACATAAGAATGGGAGACCAATCAGTAGCAGTAATGTCACTCAAAAAAGACTGAGGGTTAAAGTTAGCATAGTTGCGTAAGGTAATGAAACGAGGTCCGGTCAGGTACAGTCTATTTTTGCCCCAGATGCAGTATGTTGGGGAGTGATCAGTGATGGCATCTGGTAGTACTCCCGAAGTAATTACATTTTCAGGGTGACTGGTCATGATCCAGTCTAGTAGCATGCTTGTGTCTGAGTGAAGGTCGTGTCAGGTAGGTTCGCCTATCAGTTGGTGCAGGTTATAACTCTGCAATTTGGCCATTATTGTGGATTGGTTACCACCCATCCAATTTATCTTTAAGTCCCCAAGTATGAGGACCTAATTTCTTCCAGCTAGGCATGAGATTTGGTCTACTAGCTCATCCAGTCCTATTTGCCCGTTGCTTGGGGAATTGTAGGCACATACAATATGCAATTTTGTGGACCCAAGAGTGAGCAGGACATGAAGTGCCTCACAGTGGTGTAAGGTAGATGATTTTAGGGCAGAGACATCAAGATGATCTTTATAGTAGACAGCTGTCCCACCACCTCTTTTGGAAGTAGCTCTGTCAAGTCTTAATAGATTATATTGAGGAAGAGAGCATAGAGAATCAGGTCTGGATGGTTTTACCCAAGTTTCCGTTATGCATAGACTGTCAGGCTTGCATAGGGTGGTCCAGGATTCAAGCTCAGCCAGATTATGTGTAAGGCTCCTAATATTGTGGTATGCTATAATAAGGCCTTTAGCACTGCTAAAAGTGTTGGAGAGATCATTAGCTGGTCCAGGATTTAGTTAAACATCGCCTGAGAGTAGTATAGCAAGTAGGAGAAAATACCATAGCTTGCGGCACACTAAGTGACCATGGGCATGGATGTGACAGTGGCATTTCTCTTGGACATGGGCAACCATGTGGATCAATATCCTGTTTAGTAGCATAGGGGTTGGGTCACGGCAAGGGGAAGCTAGTATCAGGAGATTTGAGTAGTAAAAGTCTTGTGGCAAAAAGGCGGGGTGGGTTGCTTCGGTTTGAGGTGTCATGGGCATGGACAAGTGGAGAAGGGATAGCGTTATCACAAGAAAATACAATATCATCTGCAAGGTAATTTTTGTAACCTTATCAGCAGGCAAAGAGGATAGGTGCCACCAGCAATAAGCCAGAGGAAAGACGTGTACTTGTCTATGAGAGCTAGACCGTCGCAGGGAGGTACTTTGTAAGGGGTCAGACAAGGTCCTCAAAAGTACAAGCCTAAACGGGTAGACAGAAAAAATGTAGGGTACTTGAGCAGGTGGAGTTTCACATGTCCCACTTGGTGTGGGTTGTCAAAACCTGGGAGCTTAGAGAAGTGATGGCCGTCTCACTTGGTCAGCAGAATTATAATGTGAGACATAAGAAACTGTGACAAGAAACTGATAGGTCAGTTAATCTGGGTAAGAAGCTGTGAGCTAAAAGCATGTAAAGAAAACAAGAGGGGAATATAAATTATGCAGTTTAGATGTTAGTTTAGGTCAGTGTTTGGAGATAAGCCAATGATACGAGGGGGGGGGCATCGGAGCGGGGAGCTACTGAGTATTTAATGGAGGCCTGGGAGGGGGTTGGGTGGGTGGAAGAAAATTTAATCTAGAAGAGCTAGGTTCAGTAGATTACAAAAAGGAATATGAATAGTGCCCTATTCAGGAAGGCCTCCTGAATATTTGGAAGGCTTACTATTCATGATATTTGGGAAATACTATTCAGCCCCTGTATATCCTTACTGTCCAACACATAATGTTTTGTGATGCTGTGAACACTACATCAGATAACGATCCTACATATGTCTGAAACAGGGACAGAGCAGAGGGATGCACTGAGGCAGCCATTGCTGAGGTGGAATGAACTCTAAGGAAGTCCTCAGATTGCTGCCCTGCTAATGTGTAGCAGTGCCGAATGCATTTGAAAATCCAATTCAACAGGCACTGTTTGGAAATAGGAAGTTCCTTTCAACTGGGGTCGAAGGAAACAAACAGCTGAGATGCTTGCCTGTAATCAAGAAATAAGATGAGAATTTTTCTAACATTTAGAGAATGCAACACTATTTTCCCTCCAGTTCTCTAGCTTGGGAAAGAAGGCTGGAAATACCAGTGACTGTTTACAGTACAACTCCGATGCCACCTTTTGCAGATATTTTGGATGTGCTCAGAGTACCACTACAGGATCCATCATTAGGACCTCAAACTCCAAAACTCTGCATGTAGAAGTAATGGCCACTAGAAATAGTTTTTCAGGTCAGATGCTTCATGTTGCAAGTACATTCTGGTTCAAAGGACTTGCAGGTGAGAATGTCTAACATTAGACTGAGATCCTAGTTAGTAAATTATTTTGATTAGTGTCTCAGGAGTAGGAGACATGCAAAGAATCTTCTAATCAGTGGAAAATGGACCATGGAAAGGGTACCCATTAACTTGTGATAAGCCGAGAAGGCCAACAAATAGATCTTTATAGAGGGCCACTGTATGCCTAATGCCAAAAGGTCTAGAAGACAGTCCAAAACTTGCTCCAGAGGCCACAAAAAGTACAATTGAAATCTTTGGCATGACAAACAGAAAAGCACTTCCACAATGGCACCATAAGCTTTTCTGGTAGGTTTCCAAACTGCCAACAGGACTTGGGGGACACACTGTGACACCTGAAGCCTGCTGACTTTTATCTTTTATCTCAGGAGCCATGTCTGGAGTTGCAGGGATCATAGATCCAGATGCCTTAGCTGACCCTTGAACTGGGTCTGGATGTCCATCCTTAGGTGTATGGTCTGCAGCTGCTGGATTGCCATTTGGTGTAGCAATGGGCACCAGATCTGCCTCAGTCAGCAAAGGCATATCAGGATCATCTTATCCCTGTGGGCCACTAGCTTCATAAACACCATCTGAATAAGTGGAAGTGGTGGAAAGGTGGAAATATACAGAAATATAGAACTTGATGGCAGATAAGAACCGCTTGGCTCATCGAGTCTGTCCATGTTTCCCTGCCTGCCTATACTGTCACCGTAGACCCTACCTGATGTCTGGTTACCTCCCAACTTCCCTAACAAGATTCCTTTGTGCCTGTCCCATGCATGCTTGAAGCCAGACTGGACTCTATTTTCACTACCACCACCACCACCACCTCCACTGGAAGACTGTTTCAGGCATCCACAACTCTTTCAGTGAAGAGACACTTCCTCACATCCTTCCTACATTCCCCCCTTACAGCTTCATTGCATGTCCCCTTGTTCTCATGCACCTTCTCTTCTGAAAAATACTCCCCTCTTGCACCTTATTCACCCTGTGAGGTATTTATAGGTCTCTACTATGTTGTTCCCTCCTCTCTTCCAGGGTGTATATTTTGAGATATCTCAGTCTCTTGTCATAGAGCTTTTGATGCAATCCCTGTACCATTTTAGTTGCCTTCCTCTGGACAGCCTCTATCCTGCCTAAGCTTTCTCAATACCTGTAAAGGAGAAGGAATGCTGAGAGTCATTTTGATGTACACAGGCAGCTTATACATTGTCTAGATTTCCTTTGTCAATGTTTCTTAAATGCTTAGTGCATGATCTGTTCTGTATGTATCAACCGAAATGACTCCTATAGGAAGAGAGGGTGTCTGAGACAGAGAAGTTGGACTCAACTGCACAGAGAAGACCAGCATTGTCAATGGCGAATAAGGAGATGACACCGACATTCTCATACCCAAGAGAGACTTCTACTTCAGGGCGGAATGATGAGAACTTGACCTGAACCCGTGTAGTAGCTATTCCTTTTTAGGGATGTAGTGGGCATAGCCCAGCAGACCTCTTGGTATCAGAAAAGGACTCAGTGCATTCCTTCTGGCTGCACAACATGTTGGAGTTGCAACACAGTCACCTCCGCACCCGTGAAGCACTCCGCTCGTTGTCTCAGTTGGATGTTGCACTGCACTATTTTCTTTACTCTGTCAGTGGTCGCAGCAGAACACAGCGCACTCCGCCGCATCTAAGATGGCCAACAAACTGTATTATGCATGTGCGACTACTAGGACATGTGCAATAGAGAGCAGAGGCCATCTTGGACATGGCAGAGTGTGCTGTTTTCCACCGTGACTGCCAATATATATATTTTTTAAATTATGTAGATATTCCCCTACCCAGCCCTCCCTCTCAGCACCCACCACTCCATCCACAGAAACATAACAAAGACACTGGGCATGCCCAATCCACCAGTGTTGAGATCGTGTTCCCCGTGACCTGTTTTTCTTTAATATACATTTTTCTCCCCCCACTTGACCCTCTCTCTCAGCACCCAGCACCCCCCTCCCCCCAGAAACATAACAATGATGACACTGGGGTGTCCAATCCCCAGTACTCCCAATCGTGTTCTATGACATTTTTATTGTTTTGTTAATATTTATTTTTCCTTACCCCCACCCCACCCTCCCTAGAGACATAACAGTGACACTGGGGGTGACCAATCCCCCAGTGTCGCAACTGAGAATCCTCGTTCATAGTTTTTTTTTCCTGCAGAAAGAAAACCATCCATCAATGTATTCTGAGGCCATTCCTGACCAACCACCTGACCCTCCCACTCAGCACCCACCACCGCACATCCCCCCCAAGCCCTACTTACACATCAGTGGTCCAATGTCGTAATCCTCTCTGGTCCACATACACGTTTTTACTCTTCAAAGCTGGACCACAAACTGAAGAAACAGGTATGTGGTTCAATGTATTTCAATGGGGGTTTGAACTTAGTGCCATAATACGGGCATTTTTGCATATTTTTGGCCCACATTTTCTGGGACCCCACCTCATGAACAATGGCACTGTAATTAGGCAAATAGGTCTTGAAAGGTGATTTCATGCTACCTGTGAAAAATCACCTTTCAGGTGGGAGTTGAAATTTTTCTCTGCCCTTGTTTATGAGGTGGGGTGATAAGAAGGCCATGGTGAACATATGGTGTAAAAATATTATAAAATAATAAAGTTATGAGCCTACACTGAATTTTGCTAATGCAGGCTCATAACTATGGTAATTTTCAATATTTTTACCCTAAATTCACAACATAGCCATATCTTTATAGAACCTCATGAGTGTGACAGCTGCCATTTTTCAAATCCTGGCCAAAATGTTTTTTCACATCCTGAAAGGTGATTTTGCATCCCCTTCGTGAAATCACCTTTTGGGTAGGAGTTGAAAAATTTCTCTGACCTTGTTCATGAGGTAGAGTCATAAGAAGGCCATGTTGAAAATGCGGTGTAGAAATATTAAAAAAACAATAAAGTTATGAGACTAAATTGAATTTTGAAAACACAGGCTTATAACTTTGGTAACATTCAATATTTTTACCCCAAATTTTCAACGTAGCCATTTCTTTACAGCATCTCATGAATGTGACAGCTGTCATTGTTCAACTCCTGATGTAAGGGTGATTTTTTTGTGCATAGTCCCTGTGCAAAAATCACTTTTACATCAGAAGTTAAACATTTTATCTGCCCTTCCTCATGAGGCAGGGTCATAACAAGGCTATGTTGAAAATCTGGTGTAAAAATATAAAAAAACAAATTTTCTATATTTCTACCCCAAATTCCTCGACTGCAGCCCTATTGGCTTTGGCCAGATTTTGTTCTTTTTTGTTCAAGAACGAGGCTGACTAGTCTCTGGAATCTGACAAACAGCGTGAGTGCGGCCAGGACCATTTTTACAACAAATGGGAGGAATATCTATCCTTCTGTTCAAGAGACAAACCACTTCTGTAAGCAGGATGATGTGGAACTAAACAAAAAGGTGCTTTAATTTCTTGGAAGGCCTTGAAAGCTGTATATATATATATATATATATATATATATATATATATACATATATATATATATATATGCGCCGTGAAAGCCTGATTGCAGATAAAAGAATAAAATAACATGCCATACAACAGAAAAGTACAGTTACGTAAGAACTTACCATAACAGTAGATCTTCGAGAGGAGTTCTTGCAGCAGGCTATAACCATTAGGACTAATGCCACAGGCCTTAGGACCCACTGGAAAAATCTTAACTAGCAGTACTAAGCAGGACTGCCCCTGATGTCGGCTCCACCCGATGTCTGCCACACACACATAAAGAGGCCGGACCGGCTCCACCTCAGTTCCCAGCAAAACTACGCCAAATGGACCCTAGCAGTGAAAGAAGTGAAACCCGTTGATGATGTGCTGAACACCTCACCCGGGGGATGGAGGGCGGGAAAGCAGCACCTGCTGCAAGAACTCCTTCTGAAGATCTACTGTTATGGTCAGTTCTTATGTAACTGTACTATCTTACTTTGAGTGGGAGCTCTTGCAGCAGGCTATAACCATTAGGACTGAATCCCAAGCAGTCCCATGCCAAGGAGATGCCTAACCCCAGGAGGAGGAAGGATGGAATAATGCTGGCAACACAGCAAATTAGAATAGGAGTCCCTGAAGGACTGCCAAGCCAAAACCGGCACAGCATTTGGAGGCAATGTCTAGGCTGTAGTGCTCCACAAAAGTGTGCACAGAATTCCAGTTGGCTGCATACAGATGTCTCTTATGGAGACATTCTTTAAGGCACCAAAGGAAGCCGAAACCCCCCTGGTGGTGTGACCCCTAACCGGGCCTGGAAGGGATTTGTTGTGCTTCTCATAACAAAACACAATACAGTGGACTAGCCACTTAGAAATAGTCTGTTTAGACACCAGTTTGCCCAAGTGCTGTGGCGCAAAGTCCACAGACAAGCTGCTAATGCATTTCAATGCATAGCTCTTCGCAAGGCTTTTGAGGTAACACCTCAGTGCCATGTGAATGGGCTAGTGTGTGAAGGACAGCTTCTCCCCTATTAGAAGGAGAAGAAAAATAAACTTGAAGGTCAACCGATTGGTTGAGGGTCAACTCTGAGACCTCTTTAGGAAGGAACTTAGTATTTGTTCTAAGGGAAACCCTTTCCCTGTGAAAAAACAGATAAGACTCTTTACACATCAGAGCCTGGAGCTTGGAAACTCTTCGAGCTGAAGTAACAGCAACTAAGAAACAAACCTTCCAGGAAAGGTAATGCAGCTCACAATCAGCCACTGGTTCAGGGGGGGCTTCTCCAACACAAATAGGAGGTCCCAGGGAAGGATAGGATCCCTAATGGGAGGTCTTATATGCAGAATACCCCATAAGAAGGTGTGGGCCTCATCCAGTTGGGCCAAGGTTCTATCCCCCAACAGGACATGATATGCAGAAATGGCCCACATGTGCATTTTTATGGAAGAGTAGCTCAAGCCTTGTTGGTACAAGGAGAGGGGATACTGTAATGCTGAGTTCACCGGGCAGGTAAGGGGGTCCAGACGATGAAATGACGCCCATAAACAAAAACGCTTCCACTTCAAAGCATAAGTGGAGTGAGTAGAGGGCTTCCTCGCCAAGACAAGGATGTACACCACCTCTAGGGAGACCCCACACCTGGATTTGGCTATGTCTGCAGGAGCCAAGCATGAAGGTGCAAAGACCTGAGATCTTGATGGACCAGTGTGACTGAATCCTGCGACAGTAACTGCGAGCATACTGGCAGTGGAATTGGAGGTTCTGAGGACAACCGCTGAAGTCATGGGAACCAAATCTGCCGAGGCCACAATGGTGAGATTAGAATCATCCGAGCCCCCTCAGCCTGTATCTTCAACATTACTCTCTGAATGAGAGGGAAGGGAGGGAAGGCACAAAGAAACCTCCCTGCCCAACAAAGGTACAAATTATCTGGCTATAAAGCAACAGGCATGTGCTTTCATGAGCAGAAAGTTGGCAGTTTGGCGTTGTGTAGGGACACAAAGAGGTCCAGCTCTGGATGACCCCATGTGTCGAAGAACTGGTCCACTACTGATTGCAGCAACTCCCACTTGTACGCCTTGGACTGAGACCTGCTTAGGCTGTCTGCCAAGTCATTTTGGATGCCTGGAACATGCACTGTGGAAACAGAAATGTGACGCTCCAGCGCTCAGTACCAGACTCTCATCACCTCCCTGCATAGGGGGTAGGAGTGCGTTCCCCCTTGCTTGTTGATGTAAAAAACAACCGCCATGTTGTCCACCTGAACTAGGCGAGAGTCTGGGACAAGGTCCTCTTGGAAGGCATTCAGTGCATTGAGGACCGCTCACATTTCCAGGACACTGATGTGGAGGTCACGCTCCTCTGGGGTCCAGATCCCTTGCATTTGGTGGACCCCTAGGTGCGCCCCCATCCCAAATCGGATGCATCCATCATTAGGGTCTGATTTGGAAGCTCTTAATGGAAGGGGACCCCTTTCTCTAGATTGAGAGGGTCCAGCCACCAAAGTAGAGTCCTCTTGACTGGCTCTGCGACTCTGACTGTGTGGTCTAGGTCGTCAGAGCATTGATCCCACTGCACCCTGAGCATCCACTGTGGGATTCTCATGTGGAGGTGGGCCAAAGGAGTGACAGGGATGGCCACCGCCATGTGCCCCAGAAGTCTGAGGAAGGTCCTGGCCTGGACCTGAGGGGTTACTAGGACCAATCCAGCTATTTCCTGCAGGCGATCTCTCCCCTCTCTGGTGGTAGAAAAGCCATGCCCTGGACTGAATCCAGGACCGCCCCTATAAAGACGAGTCTTTGACTGGGCTCTGGGGAAGACTTTGGAAGGTTCAGGGTGATACCCACCTCTCGGGCCAGAGTATAGGTGTCCCTGAGAGTCTGAAGGAGGCACATCCTTGACGGGGCCGCTAGCAGCCAATTGTCGAGGTAAGGGAAGACTTAATATCCCTGGTGCCTTACAGTGACAGCTACCACTGCCAGACATTTGGTGAAGACTCGAGGAATGGAGGAGAGGCCGAACGGAAGAACCCAAAACTGATAATGCTCCCCCTGGAAGTGGAACCTCAGGTACTTCCTGTGAGGGGGGAAAGAACCCGATGTGCATGCATGCATGCATCTTGCATGTCTAGGGAACAGAGCTAGTCTCCCTGGTGCAGCAGAGGAATAAGACCTGGAAGGGTCACCATCCTGAATCTTCGGTACTCTATAAAGTTGTTTAAGGAGCTGAGGTCCAGGATGGGCCGAAGATCTTGTGACTTTTTTGGAACTAGGAAAACATTGGAGTAAAATCCCTTTCCCCACTGCTTCAGAGGAACTGGTTCTATCACCCTTTTTTGAAAGAGGGCCTGAATCTTTCCTTCTATAAGGGGTATGTGAGAAGGAGGATATCTTGAGGACCTTGGTGGAGTGACTGGGGGGATTTCGGTGAACTCCAGCATATGTCCCCTCCTTATAATGTCCAGGACCCACTGGTCTGCTGTAATGGAGCTTCAACCCATCAGGTGAAGGGAGAAGTGACTCCCTACTGCTTCCCCTGGTACCTCCTCCGGAGGAGGGGGGTGAGAGGAGTCATTAGGCAGAGTCGGGGAGTGGGCAGAGGCTAGGGAGGTGGGGCCTCAAAAGGGCGCCTCCAGGTTGCTGGTTGCCGCTTTCCTTTTCAAGCCACCTTTCTGGCCCTGTTGGTTTCCCACGGGCTTGAGCACTTGAGGGCTTACGAAAAGGCAGATGTCTCATGTGTTTCTGGTCCCCTCTGTACATCTGCCTGATGGACCAGATAGATTTGCCTGACTCCTGGAGACAAGAGATAAGTGACTCCATCTCCTGCCCAAAAAGGACAGAACTCTGGAATGGGAGGTCCCGGATTATGGACTGCAAATCCTGGTGAAAGCCTGAGACTCTCAACCAGGCATGGTGCCGGAGGCAGACACCTGCCACTGCTGCTCTGGCTGCCATATCTGCAGTGTCATACGAGACATGGAGGACATGCATGCCTACGTCCAAGCCTGATTTTAATATATACAGAAGCCCTGTTTTTTGCGTGGTGTCTGGTAAGGCATTGGCTAGCTCCTGTCCCTTCTTCCACAGCGCATTCTGATACTGGGCCATATGCATAAAGAAGTTGAGGGATCTAATGGAGCAGGTGGAGGCAGAGTTGACTTTCTTGCCCACCTGGTCCAAGTTGCGGGATTCTGGGTCAGGAGGCTGGGAGCTGAGGTGCTTCAGCTGCTTAGACTTGTTGTGAGCAGCCATAATGACCAATGAGTCCATCTGAGGGTGTTCCACCAGGAAAGGCTCATCCCTCAGGGCTCTGAACAGTCTGTCTAACTTTTTGGGAATGGCCCGGACTGATGCTGGATGCTTCCAAGATATCCTGGTAAGACCTTGGAAAGTGTCCACCAAAGGAGACACCACCAGAGGCTTGGGCTCCTTCTGCCTCAGGTAACGGGCCAATCGATGGCGTTCCCGATCCAGGTCCTACGTCTCCCATTCATTGGAGGCCTGGATGTGCCTCATGACATCCATAAATGTCAGATTGTCAGGAGGCAAGCGGGGTTGGTCCTTCTCCCCAGGGGAACCCCCTAACCCCAAAAAGGATGAGGAGGAAGCAGAAGAAGGAGAAGACAACCTACTATTGGGCCTAGAATAGCCTGAGCTATGTCTAGGACTCCCCCTGCTCGAGTGTCAGTGACTACCTAACCAACATCAGTCCGGGAACTGACGCCGGCTACGGGACCAACGACAGAGCAACAACTGACGCTGGCCTGAGGATTGACATCGGGAGTGGGAGTGGACCCGCCTGGGAGAGCAGGATCAGCTCCTGGGCTGAGACCGGGACTGACAATGACTGCCCGATCGAGAAGGGCACTGATGACGGTCCTCATACCAGGACTGGGAATGAGACTTTGAGGGCGGGCGAGGCAGCGGCTGCTCAAGGGCCTTCTTCAGAGAAGAAGCGGGAAGGCCCTCTGGCTCATGGTTGTCCGGCCAGTTGGGAACCGGTGTCAGGACTGGCTTCATGGCATCTCCTTCTTTTTCACCTGACTCTACCAAAAAGAGAAGAGTTCTTGCAGCTCCTCTTTGTTAAATACAGCAGCCGCTGTTTCCAGAAAGTGGCCCGGAGAAGCCACAGGGCAAGGATGGGGGAGTCCCCAGAAGGGCCAGTGGGGTGGAAGACCTGGGGGTTGCCGGAACTTCAGTGGTTGCCCATTCCGCGGGGGTGTCTTCCACCAGAGGAACCTCCACCAGTGTCGGTACCGCGACTGGCGCCGGCTTCGCAGGGGGTTGGTGCCGGGATGCCTTTGTCACTCTGTGGCTTGCCCAAACCAGGCAAAGCTGAGGCCTTCTTGGGCAGGGCCAAGGCTTGTGCCAAAGAGGCCATGGGGTCACTCACAGCGGCACCACCTTAGGTTCCGCCTGCTTTCCCCCTGACTGTCCCGCCTTGACCGGTGTCATTTGTTTGGCAGGAGTGTTCGGTTTCTTGGAGTCTTCCTTGCTAGGATGCTTCTGGTGTTCCCCCGAGCCCAAGGAAGAAGAGGCTTTCCTGGGGGCGGAACGGGACCGAAGATGGGACTGGCTATGGTCCTTGTCCCAGGAGCACTTACGGGGCTTGTCCCAGTGTTTACCCTTGTCCCCCGAGGTGTGCAGGACATCCATCTGAGCTCTACTAGATGGGCTTTTAGGGCCTTCAGTCATTGAATCTGCATCCTGCTGGTAAAGCCTCTACAGATCTTGCAGGCAGTGCTGTCGTGGTCTGGACCCAGGCAGAAGATGCACTTGGTGTGGACATCTTTCAACGGTATCTGGTGGCCACACTTGCACTTGTTCCTCTGTGGTCTGGAGGAGGAGACCGACAACGGAGATGACACACACCAGACTGAAGTTGAGAAAGAGAGGAAAGCAGAAAAAAACATTCAATTTTCTGAAAAAAATCCACATTTTTTAGCAGGAACTGCTGGATAGCAAAAAACTTCCCCAACGTGAGTGGGTTGTGGCGGGAAAAGAACTGAGGTGGAGTCAGGGTCCGTCCCTTTATGTAGTGTGGCCGACGTCAGGGTGGAGCCGACGTCAAGGGGTGGTCCCTGCTGGGTACTGCTAGCTAAGATTTTTTCGGTGGGTCCTAAGGCCTGCGGCATTAGTCCTAATGGTTATAGCCTGCTGCAAGAGCTCCCACTCGAAGTAAGATCCCCCAATCCTGATAAAGTGGCACATGCCACGAAACATAGCCTATACAGATGGAAGATAAAGTTATAATAAAGGCACAGCATAGTTTGAGGAGTTGAACCTTCTTTGTTTATTACACAAAAAATAAAAAAAAATGTGTATTTTATATATATATATATATATATTGTACGTGTATATATATACTGTACATATATATATATATAGATATAGATATATAGTGCCACAGTAGTGGCACTATAGTTAAAGTTGAGTAGCCACTTTAATGCAAAACCTCGAATTTTGCATCTTAATAACTTTGCCACCATACGACAGATTTGCTTGACATTTTGCAAGCATGGTCTAGCACCACAGATCTCTAGATCTGCTAAGTTGCGTTATGGTCGGATGCATGGTTGTGGAGCTACATAACACCAAAAAACAGACTTTTTGCTCATTTCTTTGCTCGCACCCATAGCCCGCATGCTTTGTATGTTCGGTCTGAAAACTTCAGAACATGCAGCCGTGGTCACCGGTGTGCCTTTTGAAAATTTCATGAAAAAATATTAAACCTTTCAAAAGTTATTCAAAAAACAAATTTCCCATTATAGTCAATGGGAAACGTTAACAAAAATCACAAAAGTTTGGTGACTGGCCATTTTTACTGTCGCAAATGGCTCTTTCACTTTCATGAGTCAGCCATTTTTTTTTCAGTTACAGTTCAGAAAAATGCCTGGCATTAAAAACTGGGACCCTCTAGGAACACAATTCTTGTTGTGTTCACCTAGTTGAGTCTTGGAGATGCTAGCCAAGTCTGTTTTTTGGGGTTAAACCCCCCAGAAACTGATATTTAAATTTTTTGAAAAGTACTTTTGCAGATTTTTACCGTGAAAGTGTCATGATTCGCGAAAGTAATTTGCGAAGATATAGCCAGAGTAACTACAAATCTTTGCCACCCTCTTGCAACAAAACAATTTGGTCTGAAATTTGCAGGGTAGAATACCCTGATCCCACAGATGTGCCTTTTGGTGGTTTGGTGCAGAAACATTACACAGGCCCAAAGTTATAGCGCTCCGAAGGTCAGCAGTTTTCCCATAGGATGCCTTTCAGTGCCTGTATCTCGAAAATGGTTTGAGATACGGACTTTTCATTGCAAAAGTTCAGAACTAGGTTGGAAGGACATGAAACCCATGAAATTGTATTTTTTTTTCTACCTTGTACGGTTCCTGAGATATTTGCGATTTAATGTTCCAATTGGTCATTTTCATGTCCGAGGGACAGTATTATGCCCACAGACTTTGTATTCACAGCACTTTTTGCTGCCCCTATCTCAGACACAATGCATGATACAGATTTGGTTGACTCATGTTGCAGAAACTAGTCACTCACATGATTACAATCACACTTCCATTTTTTTACTAGCTGCTACGGTTCCCCAGATATGGGCAAATTAATGTTACAAGCCTTCCATGACCTATAGGGCTGCTGTATGGCTCCGTGCTTCTGTGTAAGTGGGAGCACAGGGTGGGCCCCAAGCTCCCACAAACACATCTCATTACGCACAAATGGCCAACTTGGTGGGCTCCCACCAACACATAGCAGTTATTATTTATATCACACTTTCTCAAAAAGAAGGGAAATTCATGGCAGTTAGGCTGCGACCCTGCAGCACACCTTGGCATCTACTGGTCTGTGGGGGGTTGGGTTGTCAGGGTCTGCTAACCTAACATCGCATTTCCACATTTTGTCGCTGTGGAAACAACCCAAACTGATGCATTAACAAGAGTTTTTTTGCCATGAATATATATTATATATACTCCTAAAGGAAAGGATAGTGGAATATCTTGTAGAAAATGGGCTACAGGATGACGGGCATCTTGTGTTCACAGAGAGAAGGTCATGCCAGACGAACCTGATCAAATTCTTTGACTGGGTGACAAGAGAATGTGATCAGGGAGGAGAGGTAGACGTGGCCTATCTGGACTTCAGTATGACCTTTGACACTATCCCTCACAGGAAGTTGGTGAGCAAGATGGGAAGTCTAGGGGTAGGGGAGAAAATAACAAATTGGGTGGAAAACTGGCTTGGTGACAGGGAGTCAAAGGATGGTTGTAAATGGAGCTCATGCCAGGGAGGAAAGAGTGAGAAGTGGGGTAACCCAGTGGTCAGTACTGGGGCCGATACTCTTTAACATTTACATTGGGGATAATGCAGAGGGACTAAATGGGAAGGTGCGTCTGTTTACAGATGATACAAATATTTGCAATAGAGTGGATCACTAGGAGGACTGGAGAGCATGAGAGAGGACCTGATAAAGCTGGAGTAGTGGTCGGAGAGTTGGCAACTGAGATTTAATGCCAAAAAAGTGTAGAATAATGTACATAGGGCACAAGAACCCAAGGGCCATGTACACACTAGGAGGAGAGGATGTTGTGGTAATGCAGCAGGAGAGGGATTTGGGGATAATTATTTCAGACAGTCTTAAGGTGGACAACCGGTGCAACAAAGCTGTTGCAAAGGCAAGTGGTATGCTGGTATGCATAGGTAGGGGTATCACAAGCAGGAGAAGGGAGGTGATAATGCCCCTATTCAGGTCAATGGCCCGTCCCCACCTAGAGTATGGGGTACAGTTCTACAGACCTCACCTATAGAGGGATATTGCTAGGGTGGAGATAGTCCAGAGGAGGGCGAACAAAATGGTGCATGGTATGCATCAGAGGACATATGAGAAAAGGATGGAGGAGCTTGACCTATATCCACTGGAAACCAGGAGAGAGAGGGGGGTTATGATTGAAACTTTTAAATATCTGAAGGGAATTAACAAGGTGAGGGAAGGGGAGTATCTTCAAGGTGAAAGACAATCCAAGAACTTGGGAGCACAGCTTGAAGCTGGAGGGTGGTCAATTCACAGATAATAACAGAGGGCACCACTTCACTGAGAGGGTGGTCGGCCCCTGGAATGGGCTACCGGAGGGGGTGGTTAAGGCATCAACAGTGGGAGGATTCAAGAATGCATGGGATAACTACATGGTTTTAAACAACAGTGGGAGGGACAGATGCCCTGATGGGAAAAAGGGGCTGTAAATCTACAGAGGGGGGAGTACAGGTAAGTGGGGGGTAGGGTGGTAGAGTCAGGACTACCTATGGGGAGGGAACAGGGCAGACTAGATGGGCCATTGGGGTCCTTTTCTACTGACAAACTTCTATGACTCTCTGATTCTATGATAGCCTGGTACCAGAACACTCACCTATCAGGCACCCTACCTGCCATAACCATTTTTTAACATCGTCAAATGTGGTAGGGTTATGAAAAAATATGAAGTAAAAACTGCTGAAACTGTAACAAAAACAATAACATCAGTAAATATAGAGAAGGAGATATGGCAAACTAGACTAGAACTCTGTTTGAATGCAAACTGAAGTTCTGATCCCAGACAAAGAAAGTACTGCTATTCAATGGCTGGAAGAAAAAGGAACTGGAGCGGTTTGGGAGGGCGCTGCTTTATACCCTGCATGCACGTGGAAGATGTTATGTGTTGGCAATAGACACCGGTGTCGCTGGCCCAAAATGTTCTGGTTCCCACAAGGTCCTGTTGCTTCTGGCAGACCAAAATGTGGGACTCTATGAAGACTGATTCTTAGACGATCTAGACATGTTAGATAGTGTCATCCCTTTATTTGGCGATATAGTAAAATTGGTTAGGATTCACTTGCACTTACTACCTGTGACCATTCCAACCAACAGCAACATGCCAGTACAACATCCCAGTGGAAATGCCCCCAGTCAACAGCATGTTTACATTAAAGATCCTTACTCCTGTCCTATGCTTAAGCCACATCCATATCTAATATGGTTTCCAAATTTGTGTCCAGTCCTGAAAAGAAATATACATGTACTACACAGGCCCCCACCACCGTAATTACCCAGTGTAACCCGTTCAACTGTGGCTAACTGCCTCCTCATTCCCAGAACCCCATGTGTAATAATGATTCAGATATTTTAAAATAATCTCTACCCACAAACACACCCACACAGATCCAGCTGCAAAAATCACATCCAAACTGAGTGCCAAGCACCTCTTTATAACATTGTAAACATCCCTGGACATTCAATACCATTTCTGTCACTTCTGGCTATCCCACCCCACTCCATCCAGTGAGGGTAACATGGTTCTACCCTAACATGGGTCTGAGGTAAAGTACCAGAACTGTACCATGGACTCACGGTGCAGTAGTACTGTGTTTTATGTGCATCGAAGGGTTGGAGCAGAGATGGATGAGCAACAGACACCAAGGGGCATTTTTAAATGCTATAAAGAGGTTCTGGGAGTTCTGCAGTTGGGTGGGTGTGGGCTAGTGAATATGGGAGGGTTGTCTTAAAAATCTCAGAATTGTGATTTCTTTGAGGGAAAGGCAAGTTGCTGCTGGATGAGTTACATGGCAGGGTTAAGAGAAAAAAAATGCTAGGGAGGCTGGCGGGGGTTATTCTACTGTTGCTTTTTTGCTCTGTTGGACAACAGGCTTGGTTTGTTTTTGTGGGTTTAAATTTAAGGGACTACACTCAGGAATAGAATGATTTTCTATATGAACATTATCCTTTAAGCTATTTATTTTTTTATTGGGTAGTCCCTTTCTAATCAAAATAAGGCACTCCTGGGTGTGTGTCACTTTGGTATATCACCACTTCTTGGGTGCTTGAAGGTACTCCGACTCACCATATGTTTCACAACACACTGCAGCAAGGCAGTATTGCAAAATGACACACATCCTAATGTGTATTTTTGCTTAGTTGCACATAGATGCGACAGTAGACAAGCTTTTAGGGTCACACTGTAGTTAAACACACTTGTGTACTATAACATCAATTTAAAATGTGGGTGTTGGTCCATTAAAAGATCCCACACTACCTAAAGAGCTGCAAAATGGTCAAAGGCACTCAAGCTTCAGTAAAGAAATATTAAAACTGCACTTCTCTGCACAGGCTAAGCAGAACAGAAATCAAAAGCTCACAGTCCAGACTCTTCAACTTTTCTATATTACTACTGTCTCCTGTATTATGGACTGTGCACACCTAGGCTGTCCTTGATGCTAAAGGTTGGGGACTATAAACGTTGATTTTCCTATAATCAGCTGAGTCTATTTGCTGTTGTGAATATAATGTTTAGTGTGCTATAGAACCTCTGTAGAAGGATCACTAATGGCATGAATAAAATATAGCCTATTGAAAAACAAGTCCTTAATGTTGTGTTTTATGTCTCGCAGCAGAAGAAATGCTCTCCAGAGAAAACCAGTCCCAACACAGTTTGCATCCATAATGCAGGTATAAATATATTAACACATGTCAGATAAAGAGTTATGGAAGCAAAATAGACTACCTTGCTTAGCTGTTCCTTTATCCCTGACATAGTTGCAAGCATCTGATTGGCTTCCTCTTGAGGAGTGTCTTTGGTTAGTGCTTGTGCTGTCCTGGTAACAGACCTGAACTGAGCTTCCATTGCTGGAGACTTCTGTTTAATATCCTGTATCATACGAAATAAGATGTTTACACATTTATTCTGAGATAATGCACTGTATTTCCACAGCTGGTATGCACCAAAAACATACAAGTGGCACATAGTTCTCTCGTGGGTTAAATAACCACGAGTCTGGTACACTGCTTCTACCCATATAATATTGTATGAGGTATGTCAGTTTGTTTTCATTTCCAGTATTTAGAAATACAAGCTGTCCGACTACTTTTAGCTCTCATTATAAAATGGGGTACGAAAATCCTGTAACCTCATTGGTCAAAACACACCACATGACCGTGGTATATATCCTGTAATAACCCACGGCTAAGAAATTGCATTTATAAAAAACATACTTAAACACATTTAAAATTTATTTTACATATGGGTCCATTGTATAATCACAATAAGGCACTCCAGGATGTGGGTTATTGGGGGATTTACCCACTTCTTGTGTGGTTAAGTCACTCGGCTGAGCCTCGTAACACACCACACAAGGCGTGGGTAAATCCCCCAATAACCCAGACCCTGTCGTGTCTTATTGCTTAATTAAAGCCCTCACTTTTGCACTTGCTCCCATTTACTAACCTTTCCATTATTTCTATGCTGATTTCTGTTTCGAGTATCTATCTGCTTTTAGGCAAGTGTTTCATGAAGGATTTTCCACAAGACATATTATAAAAAGTTGGTATTTTTTGTTTCTTGTCATAATAATATTGTGTTTACACTGTTTGTTTTATTGTTTCTATCACATGGATTTTCATTCTTCTTATACAGAGCTTTGCGACACTGGGAAAGGCTCTGAAGAAATCAATCATGCACCATTTCTTTCTGTCTGTCTCTCTATTTGTAGCTGCGGAAACAGCAAGTGGTCTAAGGCTACATGGTCCTGAGAAAGATCTGGAGAACATAAAAATAACGATGAAGATGACCATGATAGTAATCGTCATTACTGTTTGCTTATTACCTTCCAACACTTTTGCAGGCATTTGCCTGGAAGAGCAAGGAGGATTAAGAGTAGTGACAAGAAGTAATGAGATGTGTGTGATGATTTAGAGGCATTAGATTTTGAAGTCAATATTTATAAATAGTGTGGATTATTATTAGACTGTAGTAGAACCAAAAATCAGAAAATGAGTGAAAAGAAAATGCCATTTTTAAAAAAAGTTATAGAAAACACAAAATGTATTGATACAAAATACATTGATATCAGCATGGCTATCACTATAAAGGAGTCATATTTGTTAGTAATCCTGTTGTATTTTTAGTTATAATGTATGTCTGGCAAAAACATCACTATACCAGTTTTTCTTTTCCTTCATTCCTGAACTGATACATGATTTTAAAGTTTTTTGAAAGTTCTTTCTGCCTTGCACAGAAATATAAAACCATGTCAACAGAATCCAGTCTGTCCTGTTTTACCCTAGCATACAGTTCCATTCTTTAAAAAAAATTAAACGTCTTGGTGTGGTGCAGTACTAGTTACCATCAGAAGCCTGTGTCAGCACCATCCTAATACATCCACAATATAAATCCAGTATTTACAGTCAAGAGGTACCCTCAGTGGAAGAGATTTTTAAAGATTGGGACTGGCAGGCATCTTTAATGACTTGAGTCATGTATTACAAAAACAGTTGTAAAAGCATTTTTTAAATGTCCAAGGGCATTAAAAAGGCACTGATTATGAATCCAAGGATGTCATAAATATATCATAGAAACATATAAATCTGATGGCAAAAAAGGAGTGGACCCCATTGGCCCATCTAGTCTGTCCCTTTCCCCATCCCCAAAGGTAGCCCTGGACCTACCACTTTACACCCCACCCCTGTGCCCCCCTTCCCCTCCGATGGATACTCCAGTCTCTTCCTTACATCCAGGTTTTTTCCTTCCTCTCTTGTTTAAGCCCATGTAGTTATCCCATGACCTTTTAAACTC
This sequence comes from Neoceratodus forsteri, assembly GCA_016271365.2. Taxonomy (NCBI): domain Eukaryota; kingdom Metazoa; phylum Chordata; order Ceratodontiformes; family Ceratodontidae; genus Neoceratodus; species Neoceratodus forsteri. The sequence continues at coordinate 1,074,354,480 of CM057450.1, forward strand.
CCCTACCATTTTTGTTCCCACCAACTCCTCTGGTAGCCTGTTCCAGGGGCCCACCACCCTCTCTGTGAAGTAGTGCTCTCTCCTGTTACCTCTGAACTTTCCTCTCTCCAGCAATAAGCTGTGCCCCTTAGTTATTGGATTATCTTTCATTCTAAAGATGCTCCCTTCTCTCACCTTGTTTATCCCCTTCAAATCAATCATTGTTTATTTATAAAATACCGCTATTCCAAAACCATAGTGCTAGTACATAACCATAAAATACATAAAAACAACTACACATATCAAAACATCTGCAGCTGATCAAATAAAATCAGGAAATGCCAAAGTAAACAAATGAGTTTTTAATGCAGATTTAAAGCTCTTCCACCATCAGGCACTGTTGAATCTGACGAGGTAGAGAATTTCACAGGGATGGGGCCACAAATTCAAACCCACGGGCCCCAGATGACTTTAAACGAACCCTGGGAATCTCTAGCAATCCCTCAACGGTGGAGCGAAGCAGCCGGGAGGGGCAATAGGGATGAAGAATATCTTGCAGATAACTCAGTTCCTGTCCGTGTAGGGTCTTATAAGTCAGTAAACTGACCTTAAAGGTGATCCGCCACTGAATAGGCAGCCAGTGCAGATTGCGCAGCACCAGCATGACAGGACAGCTACGAGGTAGCCCAGTCAACAGCCTGGCTGCTGTGTTCTGCACCAGCTGCACGTGGTGGATATCAATCCCTGATAACCCTAGGTACAGGGCATTATAGTAATCAAGGCGAGAGGTTACAAAGGCATGAACCAAAACTGGTAGGTCATCGGGCGGAACTAGGTGCTTGATCCGGGCTACATTCCTTAGATGGTAAAAGGCAGTCTTGACAACGGATGACACCTGATGTTTAAGCGTCAATCCATCATCAAGAATCACACCCAGATCCCGCATCCATTCAGAGGTTGTCAGCTGGTGACCACCAAGTCAAAGGCCCGAGGCTCGCCCCTCTGATGGCCCCTCTACCCGATGGCCTGGATCCACCACCAAAACTTCAGTCTTATCCGGATCCAACCTCAGCCGTCTGGCACTCATCCAATCCTCAATCTCAGAAAGGCAGTCGTTAAAACTTGAGACAGCTCCCCCGTGATCGGGCACAAAGGACAGGTAGAGCTGAGTATCATCTGCATAACTGTGAAAACTCAGCCCATACCACCTTACAGTGTCTCCCAATGGCAGCATATACACTGTAAACAACATGGGGGACAGTACAGAGCCCTGCGGAACCCCACATGGCAGGGAGACCTTGTCAGAGGAGTAAACCCCACAGACAACTCTCTGAAACCTGCCAGTGAGGAAAGAATGAAACCATCTGAGGACTGTACCAGTCAGTCCACTGACTGACCACAGGTGCCCGACCAGCACCCCACGGTCCACAGTGTCAAATGCCACCGAGAGATCAAGAAGAACCAAGATGGAATGGCTCCTCCGATCTCTTGCTGTTAGGAGATCATTGAGAACCCGAACAAGGGCCATCTTGGTACTATGCTGTTTCCGGAAACTGGACTGGAGAGGATCGTAGATGTCGTGGATGGTCAAATGATCCTCCAGCAGCAGCGCGACCACCTTCTCAATAACCTTACCCATAAAGGGAAGGTTAGAGATGGGTCTATAGTTAGTAAGACAGTCTGGGTCAAGAGATGGTTTCCTAAGAAGGGGTACCACTACCACCTCCTTCAGGGTGTCTGGAAACACCCTGGATTCTAACAAACACCAGACTATCTCAGCAAGGACTGGGCCGATGGTCTTCACACACCCCACAAGTAGGCACGTTGGGCCAGGGTCCAAACCACAGCAGGTTGGCCACAAAGACTGGATAATCTTCACGACACCCCCGATCACCAGCTGGCCGAAGTCAGGCCAGGCAGACCGAGGAGCTGCCACTTCCCACCAATCACCGTCCACCCCATTGGGGTATCCGTGCAAATCTCAGACCTGATGTCAGCAACCTTATTGGCAAAAAAGTGAGCAAATTCGTTGCATTTCCCTTGCGACAATGCTCTCTGAGACTGCAGACAGACTGGACTGCACAGTCTGTCTACAGTTCGGAAGAGCTGAGCCGGTCAAATTTTGTGCCGCAGCAATCTCCCTGGACAGGAATCCTGCCTTCTTACAGGAGATAGCCAACTGATAGTCCTTATAATGGCTAACAATCTAAGTCTGTCAGCATCCAGGCCCGATTTTCACCAGTGACACTCCAGCCTTCGTCCCACTTTCCTCAGCTCTCTCAAGGTCCCATCAAACCAAGGGGACCGAGGGTGCTGGGTAAGGGGACGAACGCGGACCAAGACAATCCAGAGCCTCAGTCACAGTGTCATTATAACCCCGGACTAAGGTATCTGGGTCACCACTATTCCTCGGCAGCCCCGATAGGTCCAGCACTGCCAGTAGGCCATCAGGGATAAACCCCTTAAAGGACGGTACCGGACCATCTCCGTAGGGGTAGGCCTATGTGGGGGGGGGGCCTGGAAATTGAACCTTATGGTGTGATGGTCCAACCAACTGACTGGCTCCACCACCAAATCAGAGGTCTCCATACCCAGAAGGAAGACTAGGTCCAAGGAATGACCGTGCCTGTGGGTCGAAAAGGTAATCATCTGTGAGAAGCCCAGCAAATTCATCAACTGGAGGAAGTCTTGACCAAACTGCGAGAGTTCATCGTTGACCCAGGCATGAAGTCCTCCAACACCATCCATCTTGGGGACTCCAACACCATGTCGATAATGAAGTCCGCGACTTCCTGCAGGAATTGCTTCTCACCCCCGGGTGGATGGTACCTGAGAAGAATCCTGCACCCCACACCTGCGCCCCAAGATACATTCAAAGGACAGAGTCTCACCTATTGGCACCTCCACAAGGCTCAATTCTGATATAAAACCAATGGCCACTCCCCCACCCCTATGATCCAACCTCGGGCGGTGTATCACCGAAAACCTGGCCAGAATTGCTGACTCCAAAACAGGGCCAGAATTTTCATCCAGCCAGGTCTCGATGATGCAGGCCAGGTCTGATGATCCAACAAGATCAGCCATCACTGCTGTCTTGTTTTTAATAGACCTGGCATTGCATAACACCACCCGGGTTGGATGAGACCACGAGATCGACCGAGTCATTCGCCCACATACAGTGGAGCCCTTGCGTATGGGAACCAGACAGGGCAAACCCCTATCGGAAACCCATTTCACCCCAGGGCATCTCCTAATCCCCACTACTCTGATCCAGCCACTTGGTTCCACTCTCTAAATATTTAAAAGTTTCAATCATATCCCCCCTCTCCCTCCTCATTTCCAGGGGTTACAGGTCAAGCTCTTCCATCCTCTCTTCATAGGTCCTCTGTTGCATGCCATGCACCATTTTGGTCACCTTCCTTTGGAGTCTCTCCACCCTAACTATATCCTTTTGTAGGTGAGGTTTCCAGAACTGTACCCCATATTCCAGGTGGGATCAAACCATGGACCTGTATAGGGTCATTAACACCTCCCTCCTTCTGCTTGCAATACCCCTCCCTATGCATGCCAGCATTCCTGTTGCCTTTACAACTGCTTTGATGCATTGGTTTGCTTCCTTTAGGTTGTCTGAAATACATACAGGTAAACAGCACCAAGCCCATCTAACAAGGTGAGCATAATAAGATTAAATAACATACATGGAACAGGCAATGTAGATATGTCATCTAGTTGGGGGCTGAGTAGGAGAACAGAAGGCTAGTTGCCTGAGGTCAGGAGCAGGTTGAGGAGGTCAGGAAGTGGGTTCTGATAAGCAAATTTAGGTTTGGGGGGGTCAGGGGAATGTAAGGGGGGGTCATTCCAAAGTGAGGTTCCGGCCGCAGAAAAGGCTCTTTGGCCCATTCTGGTGGTAATGTTAGAGTGGTCAAGTTGGAGGTGAGATGACTGAAGCAGATTGCATCTGAAGGTTCTGAGCTGGAAAAAGAGGATATAGCGGAGAGGAGGAGGGGTTGTGTAAGGCATCTCCGACTGTATGGGCCAGTAGGTAGGAGCGTCATGCTTGAAGGGGGAGCCAGTTTAGGGACTGGTAGAGAGAACAGTGGTGGGTGGTGGGAGGGGTGTGGCGGGCAAAGCAGCATATCTGATTATAGGTAGTGTTCAGCTGGTCCAGGATTACACCCAGATACTTGAAAGCAGGGACAGTGTTGAGGGGTTAACCCTCAGGGGAAAGGACAGAGAGAAGGCAGCTAGAGTGGGCAAGGCTGGAGAGTTTTGGTTTGGAGCCAAATAGCATGGCCTTTGTTTTGGAAGCATTGACCAATAGTTTGTTTGCGAAGAACCAATGATGGGCCTTGCAGAACTCGGTGGTAAAGGTGTCGGACAGAGAGGAGAGGGATGTACCCCACTTATCATCCTTCCCTCCCCAGAGTGAACCCTGTTTACAACCACCCTCTGGTATCTGTCGCTAAGCCAGTTCTCCACCCAATTTGTTATTTTCTTCCCTACCCCTAAACTATCCATCTTGTTCACCAATCTCCTGTAAGGGATGGTGTCAAAGGCCTTGCTGAAGTCCAGAGAGGCCACGTCCACCACCCCTCCCTGATCACGCACCCCCATCACCCAGTCGAAAAATTAAATCGGTTCGTCTTGCATGACCTTCCTTCTGTGATCCTGTGCTGTCTGTCATCCTGGAGACCACTGTCTTCAAGATATTTGGCAATCCTATCTTTTCGGAGTGCCTCCATAATCTTACCTATCACTGAGGTAAGACTGATCAGATGATAGTTACTCACCTCCTCGTCTCCACTCTTGTGCAACAGTACCACTTCCACTCTTTTCCAGTCCACTGGAACTCTCCCTGCTTCCAGTGATAGATTAAACAGCCATGTCAGAGGTGCTGCCAGTCTGTCCCTAAGCTCCTGGAGCACCCTTGGATGTAGGGCATTGCCTTGTCCACCCTCAGCTTATCCTGTTCCTTCTAAACCTTGCCTTCCTTGAACAGGCTAGAGTCCATCTCTCTGCCCTCTGTGTCCTCCCCTGCAACTCCGGTCCCATGCCTTCCCTTTCAACTATGAAAATGGAACAGAAGTACCTTTTCAGCAAGTCTGCCTTCTCGATGTCCCTCTCTACCAGAACACCCCCTCCCTTTAAGTCTCATTATACCCAGTTTGGATTTCCTCCTCTCACTGATGTGTCTTTAGAACTTTTTATCCCCCCTTTTGTCCTCTCTCGCTATCTTCTCCTCTGTATCTGCCTTCACCCTCCTAATTGTCTGTCCTGCCACCCTTAGCTTATCTCTGTATAGCACCCTATCCTCCTTTCCCTGTGTTCTTTTATATGTCCTGAAAGCCTTTTTTCCCCCTACAGCCTTAGCAAACTATGATAACTTTTTTGTCAATTAACGAATACCACTGCTTTAAAAGACTGACAAAAAAAAGTTGAGAAACAACATGACTGTCAATACAGTACAAAAGTGTATCAATACAACTTAACGCTATATCAACACTATTTTACATGATATAGCATGAGACTGGTATATGACAGAGTATTGATACAATATAAATAAATATAATATGAACTTGCAATGATGCAAATTTCTATTATATTGATACAGTGAGAAGATCTTATAATACAGATATGATCATGTAATATTTAAAATTGTATCGATAATATATGAATATATACCAAACAAGTTAAAGACAAAATACATCACTAGAAAATGAAAAGATCCAAAACAAACAAATGTCCTACATTCACACTTCCGGAAGAGATTAAATTCATTTGCTGAGCTGAGTTCAAAATGTAAAACCCTTTTATTTGATCAAATGCAAAAATGGGAACATAAATGGCTAAGAGCCTCCACTGAATCAACCCAACCTTTTACAGCCCACACTGGGAGCTCTGTCAAGGGCTTTGATCCCCGTTACAGTCATTGTACACTTGTCTGATATTCAGGTAGTACTCACATCATATGGTAGCTTATGCCGGAGATAGTCCATTCCTGCCATTTTCACAGTTTTATGTGCAGCCTGTATTTAATAGGAAGGGATCACAGTTTGGCCCCGACAAGGTGGCTAGCCAATCCCTTCCACTTCCTGATTCACCTACTTGCCCCGCTCTCAGGCATGTCATGACATGGAGCCATGGAGAGTGCAGTGGCATGCCCCACTGAAGTCAACAGGAGTCAAATGTGATTACTATTTAATACATTATGTTGGCCAGCTGGAGATTAATGAAGGTCTCCGCTTGACTAACAAGGCCCTTGTTAATTTATTTATTTGCTTTTGGTAACCGGGTAAGCACACTAGACAACCAGTGCCTATTTTCAGGTGCGACCCGGAAGAGTCACAGGGTAATTACATGGGAGAAGATACATAGACAACAATTACAATCAGGAGCATGACGACAATTACAATCAGGAGCAGGCATACTCCAAAAGCGAGACAGAGTAGTAGTTACAGAGGTAACATTTTGTCAGGTGCATAAGGTACAGAATAACTTATCAATAGATACATGGAAAGTATTGCAAGCAGGAGCAGTAACATTTAGCCAGGTGGGGATGGGGAATCATAGGAAAGGTCGTGGGGCGGGGTATTTAGGCTGCACACAGGCAGGTAGCAGCAGGCTTCAGGAAGTTCCAGAGGGAGGTTTTAAAGGTGGAGTGGGAGGGGGAGGCAAGGACCTGGGGGGGAAGGGAGTTCCACAGCTTGGGTGCGTGAGAGGCAAATGCCCTATCACTAGTGAGGGTGTGGGTCCTGGGGACAAGGCCCTTGTTAATTGAACAGTGACCTTCATTAATCACTAACTGGCTATCATTATGTGCTAAATAATAATCAAATTTGACTCCCATTGGCTTCAGTGGGGCATGCCACCGCATCTTTCTTACTTAATGTCATTATGTGCCTGAACACGGGGGTGTGTCGATGAAACAGGAAGTGGAAAGGATCAGCTCGCCATCTTGTCGGGGCCAAACTACGATCCCCTCCAACTAAATACAGGCTGCACATACTGTAAATTTATAACAATGATAGGAACAGACTATTGCCAGCATAAGCTGCCAATGCCATATGATGTGAGTGCTACTTAATCACAGAAAATCACTTTAATTTAAAAGGCAGTGTTTTAAATTGAAAGTACATTGAAGTACGGTATTTGGCTATGTACTAACACATCAAATGTGTATTGACATGAATCCCTCTATTTATTCTCATTTCTCAGACACAGAGTAGGCGGGAGCAGTGCATGCTTCTCCATGCTACCCTGCCAATGCCCCTCAGTACTGATCTGAAGAAGCAGCTCTGTAGGGTGACTACAGTTCAGCCTCCAGGCTACTTCAACCCATTGCTCCTTCTGATCAGACCAATGATTATATCACAAGTCATGCCACAATGTGTGTGGGGCTCTGTGACATGGACTCCTACATACTAGGAACAGGTGAAAAGACTTGCACTCAGATTTCTAGAAAGTGGCAACACAGTTATAATGATAAATCCACCCACTCTCCTAAGTGATAACCAGTTTTATACAAAAACTCTCTACAGTTGTAGAAGCCCTAAAAGTTTTTATTACCAGTTCAGAACTAAATGACTGTTTACACTTCACAAATCAATTTAGTGCCTATTTTATAAGTGGAATAAGACCCTTTCAGGTGTTTATCATACGCCTCATGCCTCACAACACACCAGAGGCATCCATATATCAAAGCATGCCCAGCCTCCACTGAGGATGCTTTTCCTTATGGAATCACTAAGGCAGCGTGGTCCACTGGTTGCTGCTTCGTCTCAGGGCTATCCTGGAAATATAACTCCAAATAAAAATATTTCTGTTACAATCCGCACCTCAATGTCTTGAACAAGCGTCTTCATGTTCAGAAAAGACACCTCTACAGGTGCAGTTAGTTTCCCCATTGCAGTATCAACAAAGGATGCTAAAGCAGCAACACTGTCTAGGTACTCCTTCTTCTTCTCATCCACTTCATCTGCTCGGGCATACTGTAATAAGAAAAAAACAGTTTAAAAGAGATTGAACACAGTACTTCATGCAATGGACGGTGTTTTGTCTATTCTTTAATTACTACCTTTATGGCTTACCTTATAGTACGAGTTTCACCTCATAGATAATTATAACAACTGAAAATATTGGGGGTTCAAAGGGGCAGATGAAAATACAGATATGTTTTCTGCCTGCATCTATGTTGGCCCGATTGCACCAAACACTCGGGAGACCTATTTTCAAAGAGTTACAAGTTTGTGCAATAGTTTCCACAATTTGTGGCAGCTTGTGCCAAAACAATGATGGATGTGTCAAAAAATAAAGTGTGAAAGAACAAAATGATGCATGTGTCAGAAAACATGAAGCATGCACAAGTTCTGTCATGCAAACTCCGTGATTTGCATCTGAACTGCCAGACCATCTAAGAGATGCTCTAACAGTGCTGAAGGAAGTCTGCTTTGATATAACAGGTTTGAAAATCCTGCTCCTGGTTTGAAAATCCTGCTCATAACTTGACCAATTGATGCACGTTCCAAAGGGGTCCCTTGATCAGGCACTACAAAGTATCCTAGATTTAACTAGCAAGTTCTGTCCCATGGGCTGCTAAGAGGTTTAAAAGTTTAAAGAAAGAGAGCAAGCCCAGTTAGAGGAGGCTTATAGACTTCCTCCCAGAGCACAGTGTGCTTGTACCAAGTAAAATATTTGTTTTTGCTACTGAAGTTGGCAAATGAACAACAAAAATCAAATTAAGACAAAACTTTGTTAGCATATCTTTCTTTGCTATTAACTAATGTGTAATAGTATTAGTGTTCTTGTGTTACAGAGGGTAACCAAATATGTATTCTGCATATATATATATATATTTATATAGTGAAAGATTATTCTTTTCTAACTTGGTTTGTTATAAAGTTTTGTATTTGACTGCATGTTTTCCCATTTTAGATATTGTCTCAGTTCCAACATGGCAGAAGCTGGCTGTAATAAATTTACTTACTTGCTACTGTAAGTCTTACAGTACCGCACATGGAAGCCTTTGGAATCATACTGTACGATAACACAGTATGGCAATATATCATGATCATTCTCAGTAACGATAAATTAGTGTTGTAAAAACAATATAATCGTTATATAGCATGATATACCACTATATACTGAGATAAACTGTCTAGGGTATCACATCTCAGCTGCTCTGGCACTATGTCCCTCTTTTAAGTGCAACTGAGAGTCCCAGCTCCACACCCTCTTCCAATTAGATTTTTACTCTTTTTCATGAAATTAGAAATACTGAAAATTATTCTAAAAATTGATACATTGTGATATTTGTTTACACAGGTATCACGATACACAAAATTTGCTATTGTGATATCCCTACTCCAGTCTCAACACACTATGCCATGAGTGAGGCACAGACTAGGCTTTAAAAATATCTGGGACATAAGACCTAAAGCATGGAGACTGTCTTTAAAATGGAAATATTAATTCAGGCATACTTATTATTTATTTGAAAAATTTTCCTCCAGGAAGACTGTACAGTGCTGACATAGCTTGTTTCTAGATGCATCCTGGTGGTAAGGGTGCACTGGAGCTACACATGGCCTTACAACAGTCATCATAAGAAGAAGTCCAACACAGCAGTACAATAACTAAAGTGCAACATGCACAAAAAAATTGGGAACAAAGATACGTAGTGTAGGAAGTAAAAAAAAAAGATTCCAACACAGTATAAGCAGTAGTAATTTAGATTCAGGAAGTATACACTGAGTACCACACACTGAAGGAAGAAGAGCAATCTCCAGTGGAGCAGGGATAGAGGAGGATGGGTAGAAAAGGGAAGGGAGAAGGAGGAGGGTTAAGTACAGGGGCAGGTATGCATATTGCATTTGTGGAACAGAGCTTTCAGAATGAAACGGGAGGAGGAGGAAGACTGTATGTGGGGATTTCACCAGAGAAGAGGGAGTCTATAAGAGAAAGAAGCCTGTCTGACTGGGGACTTAGAGTAGAAGTTGGGGACTGGCAGACTATTGGGGGGGGAAGGGTACAGTGAGATTTTAGACTGCATAGCTGGGAATGAAACCAGACTTTGGAGGAGAAAGTAATAAAGCAACAGGGGGTGTCTACTCCTAACAAAGGAAAGGAAAAGGTTGTAACAGTAAGAGCAGTGATGGGTACAGAGTGAACAGTTATGGGCATACATATGAACGGGCATACGTACAAAGAAGCCAGAAGAAGAAGGCCATTTGGTCTATCAAGTCTGCTCGTATTGCAGGGTCCACAGCTTGAGCTAATGTCCCTGCCCTCCCTCCCCACTCCTCCCTACTCATGAACCATACCTTCCCCTATGCCTATCCCAGCCTCTCTTAAAGCTGCCCACTGTCTTCAACAAGATCACCTCTTCTGGCAGTGCATTTCAAGTGTCTACCACCCTCTCTGTGAAGAAGTGCTTCCTGACCTCCCTCCTAAACCTCCCACCCTCCAGCTTAAGACTGTGCCCCCTCGTGTTATGGTTGCCACTCAGTTTAAAGAGACTCTCCTTATCAACCTTATTTATACCTTTGAAGTACCTGAAGGTCCCAATCATGTCCCCTCTCTCTCCTGTCTTCCAGGGAGTATATGTTCAGTTCCCTCAGTCTCTTCTCATATGCCTTACCCTGCTGACCCGCTATCATCTTTGTAGCCCTCCTCTGGACCTTCTTTCTGGATTTTCTGGATTCTTGGCTCCAATATGCATAACTTTGCACTTTTTGGCATTGAAGCCCCAGCTTCCAGATCCTGGACCACCTCCCCAGCTTTTCCAGATCGTCCTGTAGGTCCTGTATCCCTTCAGTTGTGTCCACTCTCCCACAGAGCTAGGTGTCATCTGCGAATAGGCACATTTTACCCTTAATGCCATCACCAATGTCATTGATGAAGACAATGAACAACACTGGCCCCAGCACCAAGCCCTGCGGGACCCCACTGGTTACCTCTCTGGTGCCTGATAACTCTCCCCCCACAACCACCCTCTGGGTTCTGTCCCTCAGCCAGTTTTCCACCCATCTCACCATTTTTTCCCCAACCCCGAGATCCACCAACTTCCTGATCAACCTTTTGTGGGGCACAGAGTCAAAGGCCTTGCTGAAATCAAGATAGAGGATGTCTACCGCTTGGCACCTGTCTACTGTCTTAGTGACACAGTCAAAGAAGTCAATCAGATTTGTTTGACACAATCTCCCCCCCAAGAACCCATGCTGCCTCTCATCCTGGACACCATGCTTCTCTACATATTCTACCAATCTTTCCTTTAGTGTAGTCTCCATGAGCTTGCCCACAATGGAGGTCAGACTGACTGGTCTGTAATTCCCTGGGTCATCCTTGGGCATATTACATTGGGCATAGCAACAGAAAAAATAAAAGCGGGGTCCGGTCTAGCGAGGGTGGATTTAAGAGACACCATCATAAACCACTTATCTGTAATCAAAAGTCTGGAGTAGCATTCTGGCAGCAATCATGCTATGACGGATACTTGCCTTGTATTAATATAGCACACCAAGTTTGGGGGTGTAGTTTCTTTTGTGTGGCATCAATTTGATGGGAGAAGTAAGGCTGACAATCCAGTGAGATGTCCAGGTATTTAAAGAAGGGACCTTCTTTCAGCTGGAAGCCATCCAGAGTGGAGAAGAGTGAGGAGGACTGGAGTTTGACTAGCCATAGCCTGGTGTCAGTGGTCATGGAGACAATTTTTTAGTATGGAGGGTGAACTGTTTGGCACAAAGTCAACACGAGACACTTTCACAATCTGACTGGATTTGTGCTGTCAGCTCAGAGGATGAGGGTGCACTAGCAAAAAACACAGTCTTATCTTGTACATGTGAATGTGTGAGGAGACACCAGTCTTGGGGAGGCCATTCAGGAAAATCAAGAGCAAGATGGAACCTAGAAGAGAGCTTTGGGAAACACCTGATTCTGACACCTAATATGTTGCAATAATAGCTTCAAAAGTGTCTTCTGATGAAGACCTAGATTGACACTTTAATTGTTGACATTATTAGGAGATTCTAAGTTCATTTTTATTTATTTAACATATTTATCCAGGAGGGTACATTGAGCTGAGACCAATTGCTTTCCATGTATATCCGGGGGAAACAGAATTACTGTAAGACTCATTAATACAGCCACAGAGAAAAATAAAGAAATCAAACTTTTTGCATGAAAGATGATTACACGTGACACTACACAATGTTTCACTTTGCTAAACTGCACAGTTTACATGTACAGTACCTGTTATTTTACTAGTATTCAGTTTGCATCCACACTGTAGGAACATATGAAGAAGCCAGCAGAATAAGGCCATTTGGTCTACCTAGTCTGCTTATATTGCAGGGTCCACAACTTAAGCTACTGACTGTTCCCCCACCTCCAATTCTCTCATCCTTTCAACCTGCCCCTCCCATGACTCTTACTTTCCCTTAAGTCTGTCCCAGCTTATCTTGAAGCTGCCTACCATCTTCAAAGAGACTACCTCTTCCTTCAGCACATTCCAACTGTCCACCACCCCTTCTGTGAGAAATGCTTCCTAGCCTCCCTCTTAAACCTCCCCCTTCCAACTTAATACTATGTCCCCTCGTGTTTTGGTTGAAACTCAATTTAAAGAGACTCTTCTTATCCACCACCCTATTTATCCCCTGGAAGTACTCAAAAGGTCTTAATTATATGCCCTCTCGCTCTCCTCTCCTCCAGGGAGTACATGTTTAGGGCCCCCAACTGCTCCTTGTATGCTCTGCCCTGCTGGCCCATGATCATCTTAGATACCCTCATCTGGACAGTCTCCAGCAGGTTAATGTCCTTTTTAATGTGTGGGCATCACTACTGTATGCCATACTCCAGATGCAGCCACACCAATGACTTGTACAAGGGCAGTATAACCTCTTGCCTACTGCTGATCCTCCTGGCTATGCTACCCAACACTTTATTTGCCTTTGCTGCTGCTTTCCTGCACTGTGTGAAGTGCTTCAGGTCGCTAGTAATCATCACTCCGAGATCTTTCTCCTCTTGTGTTGAAAATACCTGGACCCCTCCAAGGTTGTACTCTGTCCTGGGATTCTTGGCTCCAGTATGCATAACTTTGCATTTTTTTGCACTGATGCTAAGTTGCCAAATTCCGGACCACCTCTCAAGCTTTTCCAGATTGTCTTGTACATCCTGTATCCCTTCAGCTGTGTCCACCCTCCAACACAGCTTGGTGTCATTCATGAATAGACACATTTTGCCCTTAATGCCATCCACAATATCACTGAACACGACAATGAACAATACTGGTTCCAGCACCAAGCCCTGTGGGACCCCACTGGTGACCTTCTTGGTGCTAGATAATTCTCTCCCCACCATCTCTTTCTGGGTCCTGTTCCTCAGCCAGTTCTCTACCGAACTGGTCATCTTCTCCCAAACCCCAAGATCTGCCAACTTCCTGATCAACCTCTTGTGGGGTATAGAGTCAAAGCCCTAGCTGATGTCAGGTAAAGGATGTTCATCACTTGGCCCCTGTCTACTGTTTTATGACCCAATCAAAGAAGTCAATTAAATTCATTTGACACAACCTCTCTTCCATAACCTGTGCTGCCTCACATCCTGGAGACTGTGCTCCTCTAGATACTCTACCAATCCTTCCTTAAGTATGGTCTCCATGAGCTTGCACACGACTGAGGTCAAACTGACTGCTCTGTAATTCCCTGGGTCATCCCTGGGACCACTCTTATGGAGGGGAACAACATATGCTATTCTCCACGCCTGTGGTATCACACCTGACTCCAGTGAACTATTGAACAGGACAACCAGTAGCCCTGCAAGCTCCTTTGCCAATTTCCTCAGCACCCTTGGATGTATGCTGTCTGAGCTGGTGATTTTTCCAATTCAATGCTAACAGCATCTTCTCTCACTGTACTCTTCTTTACCACCACATCTGTGCTCCCCTTCCCCTGCTCCTCTTCTGCCCCCTGTAGGCACTGGTCCATTTTTCTCCCTGGTCAAGATGGAATAGAAGTAGTCATTTAGTACCTCTGCTTTTGCCTGATTCTCCTCCACCCATTCACCCCTTTCCGAAGCCTAACAATCCCATCCTTCTTCTCCCTTTTCTTGCTTATACAGCGAAAGACGGCTTTCTTTCCCTTCTTAATTCCCTTAGCTGTCTGCAGTTCCTTCTGCACCTTAGTCCACCAGAGTACCTTACATGCCTCCCTAGCCATCTTTAGGTAATTCTCTCTCTATAGTCCTCTCTCTTGATCTTTCTGAATTTCCTATAGGCAAACCTCTTATCCCCTACTGCCTGGGTGACCTCAGTACAGAATCAACTGGGTGTTTTGGCCCTTGAGTTCTTCTTGAGCTTAACACACTCCTCTGTGGTAAACATTACTCCTTCCTTAATGATGGACCACCTTTGGTCCACCCCCACATCCTCTCTGATTCCTACCAGGTGCCCCCTTAGCACTTCGCCCATCTTCCTGAAATCTGCCCTCCTAAAATCCAGGATTTTGTTCTTAGTAGGGATGTTTTCCCTGCCCATATCCAACCAGAACCCCCCTGTGCAATGGCCACTTCCACCCAGGGGCTCCTCGACCACTATCTCTTGTACATGTTCCCCACTTGTGAGCACTAGATCGTGAGCACTAGATCATGGATTACCCCTCCCTGGTGGGTTCAGTGATGCCCTGAGTCAGGAATCCACTCTGCAATGCTTCTAGGATCAGGCAACTCCTGGCACATGTTGTGGACAGTATGCTCCAGTATACCTTGGGCAGGTTGAAGTCTCCCATTATTACCACCTCTCCTTTCCTTGTAGCTTTCAGTATTTATGAGATCAATTCCCTGTCCCTTTCCTCCTCTGGCTGGGTGTCTGTAAACCACCCCCAACCTCACCTTTCCCTCTCTATTGGACAGTAACTGAACCCACAATGCTTCAGCCCTCCCCTTCCTTGACTCCTCCCTCATGCATTTTATATTCTTCATGATGTGCATGCCCCCCCACCTACTGCACTGTCTCTCCTGTATAATTTATATCCAGGGATTGAGAAGTCCCAGTCATGGTTTACTGTGCCCATGTCTTGGTGACTGCTGTAATATCCACTCCTCCTCCTCCTCCTTCTGCTAATAGCTTATAGCACCTGCAGGTCATCCATCTTGTTTCCATGACATCACACATTCAGAGACACACCTTCCACCTAGAATCTGAACTAACTTCCTTCCTTCCTTCTTTCTCATTTCTCCCCACTGTGTGTACCCCCACTTCCTGTTGCTGACTGCTCTGCTCCACTCCACTGTACCCTCCAGTCCCCCTTCTACTGGTATGGCAGGAAGGTCTGTTGACCTCCTCCTCCCAGGATTTTTGGGCATGCAGGCCAGCTGCCCCCCCCCCCCGTTAGTAGTTTAAATTAAGTTAATGGGTTATGTACCCCCCCAGTTTATCCCTGAGTACCCTCGAGCCCTCACTGCTGAGGCGTAGCCTGACTGGTGCAAAAACTGTTTTATTTGACTAGGTCTCCTGCCAGTTCCCAATACAAACAAACCCTTCCTCCCTGCACTATTTCCTCAGCAAGTTACTGAATTCCACTATCCCTTTCTTCCTGACTGTCCTGGCCCTTGCCACTGGAAACACCTCAGAGAAAGCAAGTGATCTTGCTACCTCCTTGCAGGTCCTCCTTAATGCCCTGAATCTACCTTGCACTACCTCCACCTCCTCCCCAGCGAAGTCATTGGTTCCCATGTGTATAACTACGTTTGGTTTCCCTTCAAACCCCACTTAGCATTTCTCTGATTCTTGGATATACCTTCCCCACTGTCATCCCTGGGAAGCAAACCACCTTCCTTCTTGCATTTGGGTTCCCCTTCCTTCCCCAATTAATACCCTTAATTATTGAGTCCCCCAGGATTACCACCCTTCCATCCCCTTCATCCATGTTTCCTTTCCTTCCTCTGTCATCTGCCATACAAGTTGTTCCCCCAACTAACACCTCCCCCTCCATCCTGGTTAACATTTTGCCATAACCACTACTTATCCCTCTGTTTTGGCAGTCTTCTCTATGCCATTCCCTTTCTGGTGAGCCATGCTTGCTTCCACTCTTCTCTTTTCCTCCTACCCTTTCTTCTCCTTCCCTTCCTATCCTCCCCCCCCCCACACTATGCTCCACTTTGCCTGCTTCTTCTTCCCTGCCACCTTGGCTGGGCCCACCTCCCTTTACCTGTCCATCTACCCCTACCACAGCTTAATCCGACCTCCTACTCCACCTCCTGATGCCCCCTACCCCTTACCAGACAGGGGGTCAAATCTATTCATTAAAGGCACCCTTCAAGAGTTTCCACTCCTGCTGCAACCCTCGCAGTTCCACCCCTTCCCCCAAGCACTTGCCATTCCTCCACCCTGGGATCACTAGTCCTCTGAGGAAAAGGTATCCTTGCATACTGGGTGATCCTACCTGCTCCCATTCCCTGCCTTATACCCTCCGTCCCCTGGGCTCCCCCATCTGCCTTTCTCTGTACTGCCCTGCTCCTCTGACTCTACACACCATCCTCCCCAGCTCCCATCTGAGCTGTCTTACTTCTGTCATTAACTGCTCCAGGCTCCTGTACATGGGACAGCACCCTGCCCTCCACATTGTCCCCAGGAAGACTGCTGCCCAACAGCTATTACAACACACCACTCTCCTCCCACCCTCCTGATGCTTGAACATGCTATGTGCCAAATTCTCCCCATCCTAGCTTCACCTAACCCTCAGACACGTATCCCTGTATGTAACCCGGTCAGGGATGTTTACAATACTCCCCAAATTCCTTTGATTCACCTATCCCCTCCTACTCCCCAAATTCCCTCAATTCACCTACACCCTCATGCTTCCTCGATGCTCAGTACAAATGTAAGCTGACCCTAGACAGGGATCAGCTGCAATATCCTTCCACCCCTTTGTAGGTACCAAGTTAGGAATTTGTTGCAGATTGAAAGCAGACTCATTTTCATATTGGGAGCTTGTACACTGGAGGGGGATGAATGATGACTGAGACACTGTCCTTTTTTTTTTTTTTCTTGTAAAAAAGTTGTCTTAGTTTTTAACAAGTGCTAGTTCTGATGCCTTGTTTAGTTGTTTATTTATGGTGGTTGACCATTCGTTTTCTTTTTTATATTCTCTTTCCTGCAGACTGATTTTCTGGATTGTAGTCTTCTAGGAACATAACAAAAGAAATGAAAACAAAGGTCTTAAATTTAATATAAATTGAATAATAATTTATCACTGTATACATTATATATTTTGTTCAATTAGTTCCATTTGAATTTTTTCATTTTTATAATTGTTAGAGTTTATTTTTACTTTGGCACTGGGGATTGCATTATTTTGGTAAAAGTAATGTTTTTTGTTGTTGTAAGCAAGGGAGCCCTGCGTTTTGTCAGAAGTAGTGGGGTTACTTAATACCGTTGCATATTAGAAAAATCCTTGTATATACCTTTAAAAATTGCCTTCATAATCAAGTATGGTACGCTGTAACCCTGCCCCATGATGAAGAATATTAATAATTAGAAGTGCAGGGGAGTAGTCTTCTGCTTCCTTTGCGACTGGCTCACTAATAAAACTGGCATCATGCAACAGCATTTTTGGACTACCAGTTTGATCTGTTTGCACACCACACTCTCTGCTTTGTCCCCAGCCAAAATGGGCTAGGAGACCAGATGCCTTGCTCTATGTTCCTGTAGATCAGCTACCAGGTGATGAGAGAGGTGTCCACTGTAATGGACACTGTGGACTCCAGCAGAATCAGTAGGATTCCCTCTAGAAGGTTCAACGGTGACAGCCACAGACTGCATCCAGCATGGGCTTGTTGGCCTAGACTGGCTAGTCCAGGCTAGAATGGGTATGTGGATGGGAGCGGTATGTGAGCAACATTTTCTGTGTGGTCTGGCAATGCTTGAGTCTGGGTCATGTGAGCTGTGTGGTTTCTGCAGTCCACAACTTGGAGGTATCAGCACTGAGGACTTGACATTGTATACAGGGAAATAACTGCTAATGGATCGTATGGAGCAAAAGTTCCATCAATGTACTGAATATAAAATAGCATGTGGGAATCTATTTGTTACGGTGCTGTAACACCATTAAGGGATTCCAAGATTTCATACACTTCAAGAATGAAGCTAGAGAGGTGTCTAATGTCATTGAATCCCAAGATGGTGTTACCAGCACTATAACAGATAGATTCCCATATGCTAATTTTTATAATACATGGGACTCTTTTCTGATAATTACAGTGATTTTGTTTTACTCACTGCTGCAGCACACACCGAGCACTGTCAGACTCATAGTCATTGTGTTCACCATGATGATGGCCCATGTCCACAGCAATCACACCAAGAAGTGTCACTCAATTGCTAAGGATACACCCGCTCATTAAGGTGATGGCCAATCACAAGGAATGGCACCCATCCTCCTCATGCTATGGTTGCTATGCCAACCAACACAGTCTAGTCTCTCACATTAATTTGGTTTTACAGTGCTAATAAAAACAAACCCATCTTTTGATCAGACAGGACTGTTCACCACTCTGATTCAGCAGGTAACGCTTTCCTACATTAAAAAGCAATTGCTGTTCTTTGTTGAGAACACCTTCCCCGAGCCATGTATAATGCAGTGAAAGGAAATATAAGAACTGGAACATTAATTGAAATAAGTGGAAATTTGCTGGATTTGATAACATTTGCAACTGCTCTTTTTCCATATAGGGAAGGGGTAGAGAAGATCTCTAAGGGTTCAGGTGATGGGGTAAGAAATGTATAGAACTAGCGGCTGTGGCTGGGATTTCCTGGGGGACGCTGAAACTACTTAAGAACGTGCTAATACTGAGAAGGTTTTAAATCAAAGTAGCATCGATCTGATGTCAGATCAATGCTATTACAGTTTAGAACCTTAGAAGATGGTAGTATTATGAATTTTTAATAGGTGAACTTTTACATTGTGAAACGCTCGAACCAGGTATTACATATCTCTATCCCTAGCTATCTGCAGATATACACATCCATCTATCTATCTATCTATCTATCTATCTATCTATCTATCTATCTCTCTCTCTCTCTGTATCTATAATTTAAAATCAGAACAGTAAGGAGAAAGTGCAACCTACAGGTATAAAGTTGATTAGGGGTGGTAAACATGCTGTATTGGCGTTGAACACCTAATTTCATTCTCTCTAGAGAAAAGGAGATTGAGGGGAGATATAGTATTACTGAGGTGTTCACAAACATGAAGCAGTATCAGAGCAGGCTGTTCAGCAAATTAAGGATAGCATATCCAGGGGCGCAAGCTCATGCAAAATGGAGATACAGTCAGGAGGGATGTACAGAAACATGATTTCACTTCGAGAGTGACAGTAGTTTGGAACAGATTACCAGAGGAGGTGATAGCATTCAAAGTTTCAAGACTTGGCTAAATAACCTAACCTAATGGAAAAGGCATTTCAGGTTATTGCTGTTAGGATAACAAGGAGGTGAACTAGATGGTCCGCATGGTCTTAATTCAGCTCATCAAAGCTATTTTCCAATGTACATACAATAAAATACATGTAATAAAGATGTTCTGCTCTGGCCCGATGGTGCTGAGGGTTGAGGTGTGGGATGCCACACCTCGCACCACGCCAGCGACCTGGGTTCGGGAGTGGACTCGGACGGTCAGTGGTCAGCGTGGGAGGAGAGGATTGAGTATCCACAGGACTGCTCTCCTCTCCTCTCCTGGGGTGGGATCTAGGGGATTCCCCACCTTGCTGGAGCTCCTGATGGAGATTGGGGTTACTGCACAAGGCAGGGATGCAAGTCGGGGGAGGCAGTGGCAGATATCTGCGGGAAGGGGTGGTCCATTCCCTCACCGCAATGATGTCGTTGCATGTCCACCATCTTGGGGGCAACCATGCAAGGTGGAAAACCCCAGCACCAGGAGGCAGCCCCAGGGGTAGACGCACATGTCCACCGCTGGTCCTTACCCGGTCGACTCTCCCAGGTCCTCTCCTCTCCTCTCTCTGGCACCTTGGAGGGGAGGACTCTGTCTCCAATTCCTCACTGGGTGGGATTCAGGCAGGATGGTAGCTTCTGTCAAGAGGGTCTCATCTGAAGGGGCCCTGGTGTCTGGTGACCAGGAGTAAAGAAAGATGACAAAAAAAATACAAAAATAAAGATGTTCTGCTCTGGTACAAAACGTCAAATATCATCAAATTCTATGATTTTTACCTGTATACAGTACAAGCAATCAACTTCTGTGACTTATTGTTTTCCAAGGGATACTGTATATCAGTATCCCTCGCTATAAGGCATTTCTGTGGAAGTTATTATGGCATCTTCTTACCCCTCAAAACATAAGGCATGTAGCCTCTCCTTGTGCCTCATAAAGCCCGGGAGTGGGGGTTGATTATACCTCATTCTTACACCACAGCATTGTTTGTGACTATAATGGTTTTTACTATAAATGGGAGATAGGTAACACAAGATGTACCATATGGCAAGACCCTTGTGTTAAGGCTACAGTGCACATCATGTCTACAACAAAATGCGTTTTTAAAGACTAAGGCAATGGATGACCCGAGGATCTGCATAATAAGGAAAAAGACATACATGCTTAACTTTGACAAATAACTCTCTCCATCTTCCATTCAGTAACAGCAGCTGTTGCTTCAGGTCCCTGGAAACAGTCTCATCACATGTCTCAATAAGAAAATTACCAGCATCATTCATGGCTGCATGCTGCTGGATCCAATTAGGCAAATTGCGAAAGAACTCCTACAGAAAAAAAAATGCAATTAGCAGAGAATACTTAATTCAAGTTTTTTTTTTTTACTACCCAAGCCAGTTAACAAGTAAGCACTACTATCTGGTCCAGTGAGACAGGGTACCATTCCAATTTTGCTTTATTTAATAAGAGTAGTCTCACAAAGAGGCTTTCAGAGATGGAGCTAATTGTATGAGAAAATGTACTTGAACTCTGTGCAGCAATACTTCATGTAACCTTCTTGCTAACATTATAAGGAAGAAATTGCAACAAACAGTTGTATATGGTGGTGGTGGTGGGTAGGGGGCAGTAAAGTGTAGTTAAACACTGCACTTCCTGACCCCTTCCACTTTGTACATGTTTTATGCGGTCACAGTGAACTTATAAAAGCAAATTATTTCGAAAAGGACCTACCTCTACAGTCGACTGCTGCCTGATACCCTGGGGTATTGGGTGACAGTCGGTAGTAGAGGTAGGCTTTTTCTAAAATAACTGCCTTTTTAAGGTCACTGGATTAGACCTAGCACCAATAGGTTTGACACTTGTATTAATAAAATGACATTCTGCATGACTAGATGCTCTGAACCTTCTTTTCTGCCACCTCTGTCTTCCTCATGTGCACTACATTGTTGATATTTATTGACTGTTAACTGCTGGGGACTGCAGCATACTTCAACCAATAAATATTCACCTTGTTAAGGAAAAAAGTGGTTGCCTCTGAAAATTGTCTTAAAAGAGTGAAACTTCAATACTAAAGATATTTTTATTACTCTCATGGAAATATACCTCTAAGGCACTCCAACTATAGGAGATGGGCACTCTTTCCAGCACCCACAACCCTCCCCCATCCATAGTCCACAATAAATAAATAAATACAGATCAAATGAATAGCTAGCAGGATAAGGAATGTATGGACTTAATAAGCCACCTCTCAAAGAAGATGGAGCATACTCAGGGATGTACTACTATGTGTACTGATAATTTTGGAAAAAATTATTAATAAGAATTTAATAAAGAAACAGTATACATTATTGGCTTCACAAGAAGTCACATGACACAGGAGCCTATCAACCTTTACCACCCCAAAAATGGCAGAAGGCATTACCTTTTTAGCTTGTTCAGACTGATTTAGCATTTTTTCTGCATCTTCCAGCCAGGCCTGTAGGCTGGCTACTGTACTGCTGTATTTGTCCCAGTTTGCAATAACCTCTTCCAGCATACTCCGTACACTTCTCACCTCCACTGACAGGTTTCGCCACTGCACGGCGGAGTCATTCAAAAGCTTTGTCACACTCTCTCCTTCTTCAGCTGTAAGAGGGTGATGTTAATTGGTTTAGAAAACTCAGCTTTATTTACTAGAATTGATTGATACATATTACTAATTTAATAGCTATTACAGGTTGATATGACATAACTTCAAAGCTTATAACTGTGACTTATAGAAAGAGTCTAAGAATTAGACATAAATAAAAATATTCATAAAATGGGTGAGGAAAAAAATCAGTAAAAATGCTGTCTCCTGACTGGATGATACACACCACGTAACTCTGCATTATCCCACAACAACCGCACACGTGCACTTCTTTCTATTTTTCACCTCCTCCAAAACAATTGTGGCTATTTTATAAGACAGATAATCCACTACAGGGTCTGTGGCCTTGTGCCTCACAATACACACCAAGGCATGCATATATAAGAGAATGACGGCACATGATGTCACACCATGTAGTGGATTATCTGTTACATATACAGTAGCACCAGCTAGGATGCAATGCAGTAATGCTGCAGCATTCACAAAATGCTTCAGTATACTGCAGGGAACAGTATAATTAAAGGGCAGTTAAGCCCTTTTGTCATGCAGTAATTTACAAACATACATAAACACCAACAGAAACAGGCCTCACGGTCTATGGAGCCTGCTCGATTGTGCAGCTAGCCTCTCAGTTTGCAGCTGCCCCACCCACCCTCCCTTTTCATAATTAACCCCCCCACTCTGTCCCATCCCCTCTTAAAACCATCTACCACGCTACAGGCTACTACCTCCTCAGGCAGAGTATTCTACTTATCCACCACCCCTCTGTGAAATAATGTCTCCTGACTTCCCTTCTGAATCTTCCCACCTTCACTCTCAGCTGGTGTCCCCTCATGACCCTCCCCCTTCTAATCTGGAAAATCCATTTTGTCCTAGTCTTGTTAATCCCCTTCAAGTATTTAAAGGTTTCAGTCATGTCCCCCCATCCCTCCTCTCCTCCAGGGAATACATGTTCAGCTCGCACAGCCTCTCCTCTAATCGCTGGATCATCTTTGTCACCCTCTGCTGTACATGCTCCAATAATCTGATGTCCTTCTTCAGGAATAAGTGCCAGTACTGCACGCAGTATTCCAGGTGCAGCCTGACCAGTGGCCTGTGTAGGGGCAGGATCACCTCCCTGTTTCTAGAGGAGATTCTCCTCACTATGCACCACAGCATCCTGTTGGCTTTTGCTGCCATCTTCCTGCACTGCGTTGAGTTGTTCATACTCCCTGTTATCAGCACCCTTAGATCCTTTTCTTCCTCAGTGCATTCAAGCTGCACCACTCCCAGCTGGTAGTTCCTCCCCTGGTTATTAGCCCCGAAGTACAGTACCTTGCACTTTTTGGTGTTAAACCCCAACTGTTATGCATCCGACCATTCCTGTAGTTTGGTCAGGTCCTCCTGCAGCCCCCACCACCCTACAATGTCATCTACCACCGCTCCCATCTTTGTGTCACCTGCAAAGAGACTGATCTTACTCTGGACCCTGCAGGAGATATCAGCTATGAATATCCCGAACTACACCAGTCCTAATACAGATCACTGTTGCACCCCGCTCATCACATCCCTTGGAGATGAGAGTTCTCCATCCACCACCCCCCCTTTGCTGCCTTCCCTTCAGCCAATTGGTGATCCAATTAACCTCTTTGTTCCCACCCCTATATATTCCAGCTCCCCCCGCCAGTCTCCCATGCAGCACAGAATCCAAGGCCTTGCTGAAATCCAAATACAGGACATCCACCGCATGGCCTTTGTCCAGTTCCCTTGTCACCCAGTCATAGCACTCAATCAGGTTTGTCTGGCAATGCAGACATGTCACTTGTTATTGTGTTGCATTGTCCCCGAGTCCGCTATATTAATATGTGCGTGTTTGTGTCTGTGAGTCTGTGTATTTATTTATTTATTGTTTTTGCTTACTCTGGAGAGCACACTGAGCATCACTGCCCTTTTTCAAGTGTGGAATGCATTTACAAAGTGTAAGAAATATGACACAAGATACAGTACTATACAAACAATGGTAGATGAGGGTGCAGATAAATTACAGCGGGATGAGTATCAGTAAACCAAGAATACAACATGGTGCAGTGCAATACATAAAGAAAATTACATACAAACATACAACTGTAGTGGAAAAGTGCAATTAAATTACAGTGGGGGATGAGAACATCTGCAGATGTGGAGGATACAATACTATGCAGTACAATGCATACAATATTACACGAGAGTGCAAGATAAATACAGTGAGATCAGAACAGGTTTGATAAGACAGCCAGAGTAATAAACATCACAAGAATGTGGCAGCTGCCCTTATGGGGTACAGGGAAGAAACACAAAGCATGAGAAATCATGGGAGCAGAAAAGTGAAATTGCCAAGAAAAAGAAGGAGTGCAGAGCAGTAGGGGTTCAGGGGCAGTTGCAAACATATCTGTCTAGAAGATATTTCCTGAGTTGATTTTTGAAGACATAGAGGGAAGGACATTGAGCTAGATGAGAGGGGTGGCTATTAAAGAGCTTAGGGCCTTTGCAGGTGAGGGAATGCTGACCGCTTGAGGAGTGGCAACGGGGGATCCAGAAGGCAACGTGTGACGTCGGTCTGGTGGTCCTGGTGTTTAAGGGATGCTGGTACAAGGAGGTAATGCTTACAGGCTGATGGCTCCAGTGGATTTGGGAAAGAAAGTGAGGATTTTATAGTCCAGCCTATCTTCGAGTGAGAGTCAATTTAATGATCTGTACAGGACACAATGATGGGTATACCTGGGGAGGTCAGTGATGAACCGGATGATGTAATGGTAGGTGGCCTTTAGCTTCCCAAGAGTTTTCTGGTTAAGGGAGGTAGAGTAGACCAGACAGCCACAGTCTACTAGTGGTAGCAGAGTAGTCTATTAGTGGTAGCAGCAAATTGTTGGCAAGAAGGGACCTGGTTTCTGGGATAAGGCATTGTTTAATTCAGAACAGCAGGCCTAGCCCTTGGTGAACTTTTTTGATGAGCTGGGAGATGTGATAGTCATACGTGAGGTGTGAGTCTAGGAAGATACTGAGGTGTCTGACCTCTGAGACTCTCTCTATATGGTTGCCGTCATTGTCTGTGATAGTGAAATAAAAGTCAACAGCTTTCCTGGTGCCTGATAGCCTAAAAAGACCATGGTCTTGTTTTTTGGGGCATTGAGAATAAGATCATACACTGACAGCCAGGACTATAGTTTGCTGAAATCCAGCTGCAGTTTGTCCCAAAGGGTGGACAGACATCTGTCTTGTATATATCTATATATATTTATATATATTTATCCAGTGCGTGTGACAATATTAAACATGTAATTTATTCATTAAGGAACAGTCAAGACTGTGGATGTAGATTTGTTTTAAATTGGTCATTTGTTTTAGAAAATTTAGTGCACTTTTTGATGCTCTGATGGGTATTTTCCTGCTTTACTGACAGCTTGCTAGGGGTTGCCAAAGATGCAGTATGTCACGCTGGCATCCTGATGCCCCGACATGTATTTTCACTGGTGGATCAGGTGGGCTGCAGAAATTTCAAGTCAAATATGGTTTGGTTACTGCATGACAGCATAAAATTGTTGTCTATGGGAAGACTCATGTCTACCTTGATCATGACTATGCCCCTACACTATGAAGTGCCACAGAAACTATCTGCCTTTATTTTCCATTCTTAAACAAAATAACCTCACGTTTGTCACCCCTTACATGGCCAGCTTTGTTGTATAGTTCCTTGATGGCAAGAAAGAATACAGCACCGCTGCGGAGGCCCAGGACGACTTGACAGTACAAGATTTGCACTGGCAGACCACTCCTCAGGCTCTTCTGCATCCGGCTCGCAGCCGCCACACTGGTGCACAACCACAGGGTCTACACAATGAGCCCAACAGTCAGCTATGGCCTCAGCTAGCAACATTCCATCATACTGAACCTGCTACCTGAAAGTGAGGGATGCCGTTTCTGCTGAGGACACTGGGAAGGCTTGAATGGGTTGGGGGCTCGGGGTGGAGGAGTTTGGGGGGCCGGGACATATGTTATGGTGTGCGTTGTGGTAGTGGAGTCGCCTGAGTGAGGATATTGATTCTGAACTACCTCAAACCTCAGAGTATTCATTGGAGAAGCTGACTTCCCCCACTCCTGTAGCAGATTATGGCTGCTCTCAGGAGGGGCAGATGACTGAAGGGCAGGTTCCTCCCCCCGGGCAAGGGCCACTTTTTATATTCTTAGGCTAGAGCAAACAGACGCTTGGTGCCCCCTAGGCCGTGCACTCTGCCCCTTGCACCAACACTACTTCTACACTTTATTGTTTTAATAATTATGGTATTCATTCCTGCCCCTCCTGACCCCAGGTGCCCCTTCCTTGTTTCCCTCCTACGACACTGCTCTGCCTGACAGGGAGCAGCATCTGCAGCTTCTTCAGTTGTAGCTCTCTGCATTTACAGCTCAAACTCATACTAAGCAATAGTTATCATCCTAGACTGAGGGGCTGTTCTCTCTGGCTGACGCTTTTGGTTTTGAACTCCTATTCCAACCTTGGGGGTGTCATCGTTATCAATACCTGCTACTGCTTTTACCAATTCATATGCTTGGATAGGGGCTCTTCCTCCCAGTAGTTACATCTAGTTGTCAATGGACTGACCCATTTCTGTAAATAGTTATTTGTGATGAGTAGTGGGGAGGCACATCTGGATCATTCGCCTCCTTCCCTGCTGGTTCTGATGAACAATATTACAGTGAAATCGCTGGCACCATTACCGTTAATTGATACTGTACTTTGGTTTGGTTCATCACTGGCTGTTACTTGGTAGTACAAGATAATAGCAGGCTAAATGCCCATCAAGTGGATGTATTATTTCCCAAATTTTTTTTGACCTTAAGTTAACAGTCTAACCCCTTTTTGAAACTATTTATAGAAGGTTGTAATGTCGATAAGGGCTACAGGCATCGTCCGTCTCCCTACCCAAAATGATAACTGACTTTCCTGCATCAGTGACAGGGCAACTGCTAAGACATACCTGGGACAAGGAAAACTGCTTAAATTAACTGTTCACCTAAACTCCTGGCACAGGACTGTGAGTGACTAGAGGGCTCACAAACATTGTTAATTATGTATTTACACTTCAGTTAAGGGGATTGATGATCCATCTTTATGTTTCTGCCTAGTTTATTTCCCCAAAACAATATATTACTGCAATCTATTACATATCACAGAGGGGAAAAGAGTGCCATATTGCAAAATCGTGATGATTTTACTTTCCTCTAGACATTTTATTTACCCCCACAACTCTTTCTTTCACTTGAAACGTTGGGGGACAATTTTGTGCCCCTGAAGGCCAGGGAATTTTTTCTCTCCAGACTATTCTTCAGTTTGGGAGAGGTTTCTGAACCATTATTCTTTCTCCCTGAGCCCTAATGGAGTAATTATTTTCACTTCTTTCCCTTGGAAGTCACCTTAGTATCCCCCATCCTTGTTCAGAGACTTGCTGGTTCATATTTGAATCCCTATTTTGAGTTATTAGTGGTTCTTATTGTAGTAGTCCTACTTACTGGGTTAGTAATATAATTTACTTGATGCTTCAAGTTGCCTTGAGGGGGACCCAGTTTGCTCCCAGGGGGCTATTTATGGACTGTACGACGACTGTTTCACTTGTTCAATGTGTGTTTACTATGACAGCTATAGAGTTAAAAATTGCAAGGTATCGGCTACAAAGGACTCAAGTAGGACAATTGCAGAATTTACTGTGGTTGAATATTTCCCAGGGGAGGGGCTCTCCCAGACCCCCTTCTGTGTCAGGCCCTACAGGGCGAATGTCTGGTTCCACTTGTTTCCCTCCCAGGGTGCTGGCCGGGGGGGTGGGGGGTCTTGCCCTAACGGATACTCCAGCCTGCATTCCAGAACTTTCAGATAGTCACTTATTTCATGTCCTGGCTGTATCTCCGGTAATATTTCTCTTGCAGAATATCAACGGACTGAACAATCCAGTCAATAGATCTAGACTACTCCAATATTTAAAGTTACAAAAGGCAGAGGTTATATATCTGCAGGAGACACATTTAACTTAGACTGAACATTAGAAACTCGCCAGAGGGGGTTAATACTAAGTCTGTGCTTCTTCATATGCTGGGTGGGGCGTAGATGGGGAGTAGCTATCTTCTTGTCCTCTGCCACTCATTTTGCCTTAAAAGAGGAGTTCAGTGAACCCCATGGGCTGCTGTGTTCGTTTAACAGCCGATAATATGAAACAGATGTTATCCTGGCAAATGTTAATTTGCCACCTCAGTCAAATAATCCCTCATTCAAATCTTTTTTAGGTAAGCTACCTTTTCGCCACAGGCTCTCTCTAGCCCCAAAATACCTGAGCTGTCACCTCCTGCACTTAGGCCTAACTGACGTCTGGTGGCATTTCTTTCCCTCCACAAAAGCTTACGTGTACTATTCCCCACACTTTAATACCTATTCTCATATAGACGGTTTCTTTACTACAACTAAACATTTCAATACCATACAGGATATGTCCTATGGCACATCCTTTCTCTCTATGTTCCCTTACTTTGAGCATCCTTCAGGAGATTTAACACATCTCTCCTCAGGGATAGTGAATTTAAGCAATGTATAATAGACCTTGTGGTGATAGCCATACTGGAGCATGCCTCACCAGATATTACATGCCCACTACTGTGAGATACACTTAGAACAGTTATTCATAGGGAGATTGTGGCATATGCCTTGGCTAAAAAATGACAAAGGGATCAGAGATTTGCTAATCTGTCTAACAAACTGAGGGACCTACAGCAGCAATATGCATCTGGCAATAAAGACCTTCTGATTCGGATACATCAGGCGAAAGCTAACTAGCAGGCCATTCTGGATACTACAGTACAGCATGCAATGGCATATTTGAAGCATTCTTACTATGAGATGGGCCCTAGAGGCACACACCTCCTAGCTCGATGACCTCATACATATAAGCATGCTGCGAGCATTACACAAGTTAGAGATCCTTACACAGATATTATGGCCAGAGATACTCATAGAATATCACATACATTCCAACCATATTATCATACTTTATATGCTGAGACTATCCATCTGACAACAGACACAATTTCTCTTTTTTCTTTTCTTCTTTGACACTCCTCTCTCTTTCCCTGGCCCAGCAGGAGTTACTACAAGCTCCAGTCTCTCTGGATGATATCCAAAATGCACTTAAAAAAGCTAAAACTTTAAAATGTCCCAGATTAGACAGATTCCTGTTTGAATGGTACAAATTATTTTTGGACCTTTTGCTTTCTTATCTCTTTCCCACGTTTCAGGCAGTGCAGCAGGGAGAAGCTCCTCTCCCCTCATGGTCTCATGTTATTATTTCTACTATCTTAAAATCAGGCCATGATCCAAAATGTCCTTCATCCTAAAGCCCCCATCTTGATATTTTAAGTTGACTATAAACTGTTAATGTCTGTCTGGATGCAGAGACTAGACAACATTCTATCATCCCTCATTCACCGTGATCAATTGGGATTTATACACTGTAGACAAACTATGGACAAAGTAGGGTACACTTTACTACTGATGGAACATCTTAAACAGCAATCCATCCCCGCAGCCTTCCTTAGCCTGGATGCTGAGAAGGCGTTTGGCACGGTGCCCTGGAGCTTTCTCTGGAGCACCCTGTCTACCTTCAGGTTCCCCGCAGACTTCCTTACATGGCTAAAAACTTCCATGCTTCCCCTGCAGCTCATATTCAAGTGAATGGCTCCCTATCCTCTCCTATCTCTTTTGTGCATGGCACGCAACGGGGTGCCTGCTCTCACCCTTACTTTTTGCCATGTATATAAAAATGGTGGCGGCATTTATCAAGTGGTCAGGCAGGAAGTGGGGTCAGAGAATTGTTGCTACACTTCATTTTCTTTCATGTGTGACCATTCCTGGATCCCTTCTTGGATTCATTTTTTAAAAGGTGTGGAGATTTTTTTGGTGCCTCTTGACAGGTTTTGGCCATTTGTAAAGATCAAGAGTGGCAGTTTGGGACCCTATAAAATAAAAAAGAACAAGAAAGCTGCAGTTTAGTGCAAGACGGAGAGAGTATTGCTATGTTAAGGTAACAGTGGAACAAAAGCAGAAATATACTTCATACTAGCCCAAAGTGTTTGTTAAGGCTGTGTAGGAAAGGGTAGGGAGCAAGGATGTGTGTGTGCGCGTGCGCGCGTGCACACATTCTCCAAGAATGGAAGTAAAGCCAGCGGTTGGCCAGGTGGGGGGGGGGAGCCATATTGAGTTTCCTATGTGTTTTAAAGAGCTAGTAGAACCAAACATAGCAGACAGGAAAATGCTACAAATTTTAATAAGCAGTCAGTTGTAACCTTTTATTTCTGAAGTGTTTTTCCTTTTTCCATTTGCTCATTAGAAAGTTTACATTGTAACAGTATTATGCTGGATGTGTGGAATAGCACTCTGCCTGTCAGCAGACATATCTAGTTTTACTCCCTTCCCTACATCATCAACACTGTGATCTCACCGACTTTGACATCACAGGTGACTGACCTGGCAGTTTCTGAGAGTCTCTTTCTGAGCAGCTGTGATGTCAGTCAGTGCAGTCATAATGCCGATGATGTAGAGAGTGTGTGTGGGGGTGGGGGAAGGGGATGAACTAGATGTGTCAGCTGTCAGGCCGAGTGCTGCGCCACAGATCACACCTACTAACTTCTGGTAAAAAATCTTCTAATTACCCAAAGGGAAAAGAAAAATCACCTCACATACAAAAGGTAATAGTTGATTGCTTCTAAAAACTAATATTAATTTTAGACAGCACACTAGCTCTTTAATGTGTGATGACAAGTTTACTATGTGTATAAATCTGAGATTGTAGATTTATCACTTAGTAGCTCAGATAAACACATTTATCACATACTGTAGCTTTTAAGTCCATGCCTATTTCATATATGGATATACTTTATATGGTATTATATATATATATATATATATATATATATATACACACTGTATATATATATATATATATACACACACACACAATGTATGTTGGGATTTCATTACTTAAATAAATGCATTATTTTCCCAAGACTCTGACCCAAGTGAATGATAAACAATGTTATTTACCCAATGGGTAAATAACACAGTTTATTTTTCACTTGCTTACAGTACTTCACAATCAACTTGATTCACTACCCATTCTGCCAGTCCCACAATGAATCTGCCCTTAACTGTCATGTAGAACACAGACATTGAATACACAGTGCATACAATGAACTGTGCTCAAATATGCCATTAATTTCCATTCATGAGGTGGCAGGACTTTCATTAACTCACTTGTGGCTTTGCCACTCATGAGTTATGGTCCCACTCCCTCACTGCTATAAATAACTGGCATTATTGAACACAGGCCATTGTATATCCTCTCTTTATACATAGTTATTTACACGCAAGACTGAGTTCATCTTGTGCCTGGTAAAATGAAGCATGAACATAATCATATAGCTATACAAATCAGAAATAAAGCAGTTGTAACCCATTAACTTACTGCAGTATGCATCTCATCTGCAATGCACATATTTGATTCCACAGATTCCCACCTCTTAAAACATGGATTCAGCCCAGAATGTGTTTCACCAGCTTTTCCCAACCAACTAGATGTGAGGACGGAGGTCACCTTTTTTATCTGTTACTGCTCCAAACCAGATGGAGCATAAGATCTACTTTTCTCATATGCAGAACAAGTCCCAACAATTCCAGTTCAGCACATGTTTTTCACTAGACAATCTCAGGTGTGCAGTCTTGTGTTTCATTACTTGAATTCTTTTTATTTTGCCTCTGGTGCAGGAATAGGAATCTTATGTGACATCTGGCTTAGGGTTATGCCTCTTGTGGTGGCTGTGACCAAAATCAGAATTAAGAACCAGCACAGATTTGGAATGACATTTTGATATAAAAACCCCAGGCAGTTGGGTTCCCAAAATCTTAGACACCTCTACATGCCTTGAAGTCCAATATGATCTAAACATGTGGCATTTTCCCCACAAAATGGTAGTAGCCCCCCTCATCCTGGACCCCCTCAAATAAGTATCCAAATTTACAGTCTCAAAATGTGTAGTAATAGCTAGGCTATGAACCCACTATATGGACTGCTACTAGGCCTACCTGCACCGAGTAGGCCAGGGACCACGCCCACAATGTCTCCTGACAACAGAAAAGCATAAGTACCACCTGTCTGTTCAGGCAGAACATGGTGGTTGTGTTGTCTGTGTTGAATTGGGCAACCTGGCCCTTGATCAGAGCAGCAAATTTCAACAATGCATGGTGCACTGCTTGGAGAGCAAGCACATTGAAGTACATTCTGGACTTACATGGCAATCAGATGCCATGCACCCTACTGTCCAGCAGATGCACCACCAACCCATATAGGAGGCTTATGTTGTCTGAGAGACAGAGGCGGACTCCAGCTGAACAAACAGAATTCCCTCCAGAAGTTTTGGAAGTGATAGCCACCAACAGGAGGCATCCAGCATAAGCTGGGCCACTCAAACTGGCTAATACAGGTCTGTTTGTATCTAGAACCACTGGGGGTCCAGTTCCCACTGGATGTCCCTCATACATCAACGTGCCCAATGAACCACAATCATGTAGATGGCATGAAGCCAGGAGCTTGAGGAAATTCCAAGCTGGACACAACCGCTAAGTCAGAAATTATTAGGCAAAGGATAAAAAATTCTTAACCCAGTCTGGAGGGTGGCACACTGTGGCCTGAAACAAGTATAGTTTGGTCCCAAATCAGTTAACACAACTGCCTTCTTCAGAGTCAGCTCAGAATTGCCAAGATTTACAGGAAGACCCAGCTGATGGAATCTTTTGACAGCCAGGTCTCTGTTTTGTTCCATGTTCTGTACTGAAATGCCTTTAAAGATTCCAGTCATTGAGGAAGGGGCACACTATGCTGCCCCTGCAACTGAGAAAGGATGCTACTACCGACAGACACTTGCTGAATACTCTGTTGGGTCACAACAGGTGACATAGCATGGCTTGAAACTGATGCAGGGATACAGTCACTAAAAATTTGAGACACATCTACAGTATGTGTGGAGATGGATGGAGATGTGGAAGTATGCATCCCGGAGGTCTAGGAAGCTGAACCGTGCTGCAACCTTCAGGGACAGAACGATCTGATTGGGCATGATATGAAACTTCCACTTGCAGATAAACATAGAAACTGATGACAGATAAGGGCTGCTGGGTCCACCTGGTCTGTCCATTTTTATTATCTTCATTTCTACTGCATATCCTACTTGATCTATGGCACTGCCTCTTTCCCCCTTTATCGCAAGGATTCCCTTGTGCCTATTCCAGGCATTTTTGAATCCCACAACTGTTTTCACCCCCACTACCTCTGCTGGAAGGCAGTACCAAGAATCTACCACCCTTTCTGTGAATAAGTACCTACTTACATCTCTTCTGAATCTACCTCCCTCCAGCTTCATAGCAGGTCCACTTGTTCTAGAGCACCTTTTTCTTTGAAAAATACCCCACACCTGTACCTTATTGACCCCCATGAAGTATTTAAAGGTCTGTATCATATAGCTCTTCTCCACCAGGGTGTACATATTGAGCTCCTTTAGTTTCTCCTCATAAGACTTTTTAAACTTAAGGTTCTTCAGATCCAGTATGGAAAGCACCTTTCCTCTCATCTGTTTGGGTACCAAAAAAGTACTACAGCATGAAACCCTGTTTTATTTATTTATTTATTTGTAAATCAGTTTACAACCTTTGAGCCAGGGTCTTGTTTCCAAAGGTACCTCGTCACATTGAGGACAAACATAACAAATTTAGGTTACAGAGTACAGGTAGCTGAAATTGGCATTACAAAAGGTACCTCGTCACACTGAGGACAAACATAACAAATTTAGGTTACAGAGTACAAGTAGCTGAAATTGGCATTACACAAGTTGATTTCATACATTGTACAATCTAGTGGCAATTACAATAATACAGCAGGCACAGGCCTGTTATAGCATAGTTATGGTGCACAGGGGGTGAAGGTGGAGGAGGGGGTGAGGTGGAGAGCCACCCGGCGTGCATTGTCATGTGTGGAGAGGTCAAGGCTACATTTAGAGACAGGCGCAGCTACGAGTGTTAAAGAGTTGGCTCCGAAGGGTGGTTTTGAAGTTGGAGATTGTGGGGGCATTGGAGATGGGAGCAGGGAGAGAGTTAAACCAGGATGGGGCTCTGTAGCAGAAGGACCTCTGACCATGGGTGGTCCTTGAGCTGGGGACCAGTAGAGTGGTCTTGTTGGAGGTTTGTGTTGCAACAGTAGGTGGGGAATGGTGGATGGAGGCTGTCACCCTAGGAGGGGACAGCCCGAGTACGTTTTTTTTTTTTGTGAGGAGGCAGGTTTGATAGCATTCATCTAGGTTATTGAGTTTAGCCTCCTCATAGAGTAGACAAGTATGTGTGAGCCTGGGGGCACCAGTAATCAGTCTGCAGGCCTTATTTAGGGTGAGGCAAATTTTTTTGAGGGCAGTTGTGTCGGCAGCACCACAGACTGGCAGGCCATAGTCTACAAGGGACAGTACTGAAAACATAACAGCAAGCCAGAGAGCATCAGGGGGGAGGCAGTTTTATGGCGGTAGAGGATGCCAAGCCGTGTATTAGTGGCAGATCCAAGGGCATCAATGTGGGTGTGGAATGTGAAGGCTGAATCGAGGGTAACCCCAAGGTATTTGTAGGAGCAGACTTGTTCAAGCAGTTGTTTGGAACTAGGATGGATAGGGAGTGGGTGGTTGCAGGCTTTGTTTTGGGGGTGGGCAAAGAGCATAGTTTTATTTTTTTTAAGATTAATGATGAGTCTGTGCTCCTTAAACCAGGCTTCGGCATCATTGTACAATTGTTGTAGGGAGTTCTGAAGGGAGATGGGATTGTGGTGGGTGGCAAAAATGACAGCATCGTCTGCATACATAAGAATTTTACCAGAGCATGCACTGGGCAGGGTGTTTAGATAGAGTGAGAAGAGAAGGGGGCCCAGGATGGAGCCCTGGGGTACCCCTGAATGGATGGGACGGGTATCAGAGAGTGTCCCATTGATTTTTACACACTGTGAGCGAGCGGACAGATAGCTCGTGCACCATGCAAGGGAGCCAGCAGAGAAACCAGTGTGGAAGAAGGCATCCAGCAGAAGAGGGTGGGAGATGGTGCTGAAAGCCTTAGAGAGGTCAACGAACACTGCACCAGCTAGGGAGCTGGTGTCCAGGGAGGAGTGTAGGAAATTGGAGAACTCAATAAGTGCAGTGTCGGTACTGTGACCAGCACGGAAGCTGTGCTGCTCAGGGCATAAGATGTTATGCTTAGTCAGATATTCAGTGATTTGAATGGCCACCACTTTTTCTAGGGCTTTAGAGGAGGGGGAGGATGGAGATTGGTCGGTAGTTGCTGGCGGAGGACCTGTCACCCCCTTTATGAATGGGCATGACTATGGCTGTTTTCCAAGCAGTGGGAAATTGCCCCAGGCAGAGGGATCAGTTTAGTAGGCTGGTGAGCGGGGCCAGGACTTCATCCAGCACCAGCCTGAGAATACTGGGGTCCAGGGAGTCGCTGCCGGGACTATTGCCATTTAATGCTTTGATTAGGAGGGGTCTGGCTTCCTGGGCAGATACCTTGCGCAGATGGAAGCGGAGGTGGTAGAGGACAGGGGGAGGTAGGCTGGGGGAGGGTCAAAGAAATTACTGGGGAGGACAGAGCTAAGGTCAGTGAAGGAGGTGTTAAGGCAGTTAGCTATGAAGGCAGGATTGGTGGAGGTAATGCCATCAATAGTGAGCTGGGATGGGGGAGGGGAGCGTGATTTTCCATTTAGCTGTTTAATACTGTCCCAGAAAGTCCGGGCAGACCCCCAGGAGGAGGAGGTGAAGGTGGCCTGGTAATGGTCAGCTTTGGCTTTACGGACAGCCCAAGAGCACCTGTTCCAGGCAGCATTGTAGGCTTGTCTATCAGCCAGCCGGCCCATTTCAGTGGCAAGGTGCCAGAGGTTATCCCGATTTCTAAGCATTTGTTAGTAGGGCAGGGGTAACCCAGGGTGCATTATGTTTTTTGGATCGAATTTTGGTGAAAGGTGCAAAAACGTCACAGGCCTTGTTGAAGGTTTGGGAGAAAAAGGCAAGGGCAGTGTCAATGTCGGGTGCATGATGAATGGGGGACCAGTTAATCTGGGCGAGGAACTGTATAAGTTTTTTCAGCCTACCAGGGTGGAGGCGCCTGTGGAGTGTGGTCTTGGCTTTGGGTTTGGGAGTGGGGGCTGCCCAAAGAAATAGGATAGGGGAGTGGTCACTTAGGGAATCTGGGAGGACCTGGATGTTATGGATTTTTTGGGGGCGGTTGGTGATAATTATGTCCAGAAGGGTACTGGTTCTTCTTTTTGGGTTTACTCTAGTGGGCTGGGAGATGAGTTGCGTCAGGTCTTGGGTAGCGAACGAGTCTCGGATCGTGGAAGAGGAGGCGCTGAGCCAGTTTACAGTTTAAGAGTAAGGGCCTGGGCCCCATTTACAAGGGTGGGGGCAGGGAGCGCTTGTCCAATGATTGTGTCCCTGGTGTAGATTGCACAGCCTCCCCCTCGTTTGCCTACTCGGTCCTCCTGGTATAAGGTATAGCCTGGGAGGGAGACAAATGAGTCAGGAGTGGATTTGGACAGTCAGGTTTCAACCAGGGCTATGATGTCTGGTTGATGTACCATGGCCCAGCACTGGAGGGCATCACATTTTTTCAGTAGGCTGCATATGTTCATGGAGACTATTCAGAGTCCAGTGGGCCTAGTCGGGTGGGCTGGAGGAGGCAGGGCCTGGGTTAGGATGTATGTTGCCAGATAGGAGTAGTAGGAAGACCAAGGCTCTGGTCAGGGGGTGGCAGTAAGTCAACTTCTGGGGTGTACGCTGGGATAGGGAGGAGGCCATAGTGGAACAAGGAATGGGCAGAGTTCGAATGGTTGGGAGGGCAAGGATGAGCTGTAACCATGGGGAGCCACGATGAGGCAGTGGGGAAGCTAGAGGGTGGGTGCCGTGGGCCAGGGTACATGGTCAGTGTAGGGTGGAATCGGACTAAGTCAGTGGGAGTTAGGGGTGCTGGGACAAGTGGGCCCAGGAATATGTCTGGCTGATGGGATGTGGGTACCAGCAAGTAAATGAGGAGGAGACATTTGAGGAGAAGGTGTACAAACATAATGCCTATGGTAGCAGGAGGACAGAAAAGTTCAAGTATCTTGGCTGCCCCTCAGAAAGCATGAATACCACTTTGGAGTAGTGGTAGGGTCACGGACTCTGGTGGATGGGGTTCAAGACCCTGGTAGGGCAGGTGAAATAGGATCTGGGTGAGAGTGGGGATCCACGTTCTGGGTGACTCAAAGCAGGCTGGAACTGGGCCAAATCCAGGGTGGAAATAGCGACTCCTAGTGGTCACTGAGGGTTAGTGACATGCTAGGGTGAGGGTCCGGTGGTAGGCTAGGGGTCAGAATGTAGGGCTAGCTTGGAGGCTGGGTATAGGGGTGAGGTGTGGGCAGAAGCAGAAATGACAGTAAGGGACAGAAGTACTGTATGTGGGTAGAGGGGTTCCAGGAAGTAGGAGGAGGAGGAGGAAGTTCAGGTAGTGAAACAGAGGTGAGTAGTCAGAGGGTCCCTCTGGTGGCTGGCAGGTATAATCTGCTAATGGGAAAGTGGGGACAGGAAGTGATATCACAAGAGGCAGACTATATAGGTAGTGACGAGCCTGGGTGGGTGGGGCAGTCAACGTGCGCAGCCTGAACCTGACATTCTGGGACTGGTTCTACTGCATGCCA
Organism: Neoceratodus forsteri; assembly: GCA_016271365.2. Lineage (NCBI taxonomy): Eukaryota > Metazoa > Chordata > Ceratodontiformes > Ceratodontidae > Neoceratodus > Neoceratodus forsteri. Next base: position 1,074,392,318 of record CM057450.1, read on the forward strand.
CACTAAGAGCTGCTGAACTGTTTTATTTTTCTGTTGCACTGATGGACAGAAATTACAGTGAAAGCACATCTTCCAGAGGTGTGTGGGGCCAACATGGGGGAGGGGGATCTAAACTCCAGAGACAACTCTGAGTCTACCACTTTGTGGGAGAGTTGACCCCAAACCAAAAGCTCCAGCAGGAACTGTGGTGATGAGGGAATGGGGCCCCTCATCCTGTTACTTCTTAGTTTTGGCATTGAACCCCAACTGCTCACCACAGAACTGGCTTCCTGACCCCCATATGTGGACCTTGTCCACCGTTCTTTGGAGTAAAGGACTTGGCTGGATGGTACTGCTGATATTAGTACTTCTGCTATCCCTCCAAGCCTTGAAAAGAACTACAAAAGGAGCCAATGCCTTGACAGCATGTCTTCATATTCATCTTGGTAACTGAAGTCACTGTATCCAAGGTGAAATTGGTCTTCTCAATCCAAGTCAAATAACCCCTGATATTGGGCACAAACTGATCCTTGCCAATAAAGGGAAGGCCTGCACCTTCTGCTGAATTTCTTGTGTGAAGAGTGAAAGGCATAGCTACATCTGGTGATAAATGGTGATTGCCATGGTCGCAACCATGACTGAAGCATCATCCGAGTTATGGGCCACCTGTAGACATTGCTTGGCAAACAAACACCCCCGGTCCTAGATGTCTAGGAGATCCCGTTCCTTATCCTCCAGCAGGAGTGACCACATGTCTGAGAGTTGCTGGAATAATTCATAGCTATAGCTAGCCATCAGGGCCATATAGCTGGCCTGCCTACTGTCCAAGGGCACTGCCACACAGACCTTGTAGCCCAAGTGGTCCTGCTTCTTATACTCCTTTTCCAGGGGTTTTAAAGACTCTCCTTGCACCACACTCTCTGGGGAGGGTTATTTCATGAATCCGGTGTACCCTTCCTAGGGCGCTCTGCCAGAACCTACGTGTCATGGTACAGGGCTGAGCTACGCTTTGAAAATCTAGACCATTACGTTTAGCCAATCACGGTATTTTATTTCTAAACACTCCAAACACTATAATAACCATAAGACTGTCTGTGAAACTAAAAGTTCCAAAATTCTGAAGGTGTAAGCACAGTTGGCATTGTCTATTCCCCACGTAGGAGTTCCTCCAATTTTCCATGAAGTAAAATATATTTATTTTAAATTAAAGAGTAATAGACACCTGAAAGAGACTTCCAGTGAAAGTGGTGGAGGTGAAAACAGTAGCAAGATTCAAACAAGCATGCACACATAGGATAGACATGGGAGCATCTTGGTAAACAGGCAGGGAGGAGGGAGGGTCTGTGGAGACCATCTGGGCAGACTAGGCGTGCCAAACATTCTTTTTCTGCCCAAAACTTCTATGTTTCTATGCAGTTCCACTGTCATTTGTTGCAAGCATTATTTTTGAATATTTCTACTACTGACTGTATATACAGTACAGTATGAATCAGAGTGCTGTCTCAAGCCTTTGCTTTGCTCTGCAGTTCTCTCACCCAAAGAACTTGTGAAGGCACTCATAACTGTAAGAGATGACCTAGCTGTACATCTAAACATATAATACAGTATCACTCTGTATACCTTTGCAGCATTCCTAATTCCACAGTTTTAGGCTATGTTTCTTAGCAGTTATTGTCCATATTATTATTCAGCAAACCTGTTCTGAGGGTACACATTCATGCATTCATTTCTAAAGGACTATCTTCTGATAGGATGCATCTTCAGTGGAGAGTATGGTAAAGGGAGAGGGGAGTGTATTCCCTTAAACTCAATACATTTATTTATTGGATTTCAGCAGTACCTTTGAGTCAGTGGCTCATGTACAGAGGTTTCACATCGTAGAAACAACACAAAAGCAGAAGAATACAATCAATTTACAGGGCTTACAATACAGTAATATACAGGGCAAACATTCAAAACAGCAAATGCAATGAAACACAAAACTGTGGATTTCACAAGGTGCCAAACTTAGGGAGAGGAGATCATAGCCAGACTTGTCTAATACAGTTCTGTTGTCTAAGTGCATGGCAGGGAAGGCATGTGGCTGGCTTTTTAGGAGTGTAAAGTGCATGGAGGGACAGGGTTATGAGATGCTTACTGGGATGAGGCCATCCTATGGTGAGAAGAAGGGGAGAGGAGGAGAAACAGGAATGAAGGAGACCTTGAAGGTGGTGGGGTGGGCTATATACTAGGCGTTTAGCAAAAGGCTTGGCGTTATTAATGGGGGGAGAAAAAATATAGGTAGATGTTTAACAATAAGAAGGAGTAAGATATAGGTATGTAACCCCCAAGGGGCGCTATCCCAAGGGTTACTACCCCTGCCTGCGTAACTGCTAACAGGTTAAGGGGCCTAGGTCCAATGGCGGGTGCCTCCACCCAGAGGTCGGGGTTAAGACAGTCTGGTTTGACTTTGTCACAGCCCTCTGGGTCACTGCAACCCCCCTTTCTTCCCACTAGTGGCCGACACAATATATCAGAAGTACCTTCACAGTATACACTTACCCCCAGGACTGGTTCGATCAGCTTGACTCTGGGGACCCCCTGTAAAACAAGATGATACAATGCAAAAGCCATAGTACAACACTTTAACATAAATGAATACCTCAGACAGTGTAACTTTGCTGAAACAAACAGATCTGATTTATTTAGGGGAATATAACAAGGACAGGGGAAAATCAGGTTAATTAGTTTAGACACCTTAATAATCACAGTACTGTGCGCATGTTCAGAGTCCCAAATTGTCACTTTCACTGGGTACCCAGGATGGGGGGCTAGCCAGGATCGGTGCAGCTAGATGGGGCCCTGTGATGGAAAAACACTTGCACAATAACTAGTTGTAATCCGGAGCTGGATGGTTCAGTTCATGAAGAAATGAAACAGCAACAAATAGATGACACACTTGCAATTTGATAAACAGATGGCAGGGAGCTACCCTGCTTTGTACTCACAGACTCAATGTTGGGAACTGGATGGAAAGCAGATTGTCCTGGATTGCCAGGAGGAGCAGAACATGTGGAAATGGTCCTTGTGACTGGACCCCACTGCAGTTTAGAGCAAACAGATGTAGTCTGGATTAAGCTGGGGTTTACTTCCTGCTTCATGCACTCAATTCACTGTACAGGGGATTTGAAACGTGATTCCCCACAAGCACTACACACATTTATTTGTAAAAGGAAAGTACTATACCAGGCAGGCTGCTTCTTGATCCCGACCGCAATTACTGCGTGATACCCGGGAGAACACACAGCAGCTTCAGTTCCTGACAGACTGAGCGCAATTCAGCAATTTCTCCAGTCTTCTACAGGGTGAGCCTGGTTTCTACTCTTCAGATCTCCTTGAGTCTCTTCACAGGTCGGATTCAGTCCGAACAGGCGCTTGCACAAGCTGCAGACCTAAACTTAGGGCCTTACACGTGATTCCCGAGCTAAAACTACACACCGAAGAAGCACACAGTTCCGTCTCTTCACTGCCCAAACTGATCTGATCTTTCCAGTAGACAGAGCCGGGCATTTCCTTTGAGTTCCTTCCAGTTCAGCTGGCTGGTTTGGCTGTCACTTACAGTAAACTCCCCTGTTGGTGGGAAAAAGGCGCCGAAGTCCAAACTACAATTCCCAGAAGCATTGGCCATACAGTACACAAGTAGCTGGCTCCACAATGACAGTCCAAGTTCTGATTTGCCAGCAGCAGGCTCCATTTCAAAGGTCCCCCCACACTGATTGGTCCAGTTCAGCAGTTCAAAACCAGAATGGAGGACTAGGCAAACACAGTTCTGACTGCAAAGAAAAGCAGGTTAGACAAACTGTATTTTCGTTATTACTCTAAATGATTTCTGGCAAACAGTTACATCTTTGAAAAGTGCTCACTCTGCCCACTTAGTGATGGCAGAAATGGAGCGATTTGGCAGCAGCTCGAGTGGGACTCAAGCAGGGAAACACACAGACCCCCACTCAAATTAAGTATGTCTGCAGGCAGACAGCTCTTAAAGAGACAGTACCAGAGGCTCTAAAAGCACTCACAGATAACCGGCTTAGACGCTGAACACCATCCAGGCTTGGAGCATTCAAGCAAGCTCCTGGAAGACATTTGGGAACCCCCATTTGCAGGGGAGTTACAGGTAGATGAATGGGGCAGGATCTAAGGGGTAGACTGGGGAGTAGTGGGAGTGGGGGATAAATGAGAAAAATCATGGGGGAGGGCATCTATACCAAGCAGGCGTCTGCCTGTGCGGGGGAGGGGAAGGAAAGTAGAGCTAGAGAAACAGAAAGAGACATGAGGAGAAAGAATAGTGCTCAGGGAGTAGGGACAGAGGTGGTGGGGTGAATAGAGGGGACCTGGTTGAAAGAAATGGTAAGGGAAGAGATAGGGAGGGGCAGTAATTAAGCCAGAGGCAAGGTTAGAAAGTTTAGGGAGGTGGTAAAGATGGATAAATTAGGTCCCGCAGTCACAACCACTGGCGGTTGCAAGCAGTTCACTAGTTTTGTTTTAAACAGTCCGAGCTTAATTTCCTTCTATACATCTTCCCTGAGGGAGTTAAGCCAGGAAGGCGCACAGTATTCAAAGGACCACTGACCTCGCGAGGTGCGGCAGAAGGGAACTTTTAATGAGAGGTTGTTTACACCCCTGGTACATCTATTCTGCTGTCTAAGTTAAGCCAACCAGATTTTGCATACAGTTCATATGAGTGAGTCAACCAGTTTGCATCTAGCACAAGCCGACAAGCCTTGTTAAGAGTGGTCTTGATATGTCTGAGAACTGTAGGGACTGAGGCTCCATAGACAACTTGGTCATAATTGAAAAGTGACAGCACAGAGCTAGCGACTGCAATTTTTAGAGCTTCTTTGGTTAGATAGCATTTGTTTCTGTAGAGGAGGCCAAATCGGGCGTTAGCAGTCTTAGCAACCAGGTCTATGCGTTGAGTGTATGACAGTGTGCTGTCTAACGTTACTCCAAGATACTTGAAGCTGTGAACCACTTCAAGGGGGGAGTTGTGGTTGTTACGGATTTGTAGTTGGAAGGACTTGTGTCTGTTATGGGAGGAGGCAAATATCATGGTTTTCGTCTTTTTCTAATTTAACAGTAGCTTGGATTTGTGAAACAATTTTTCTGCAGCTATGAAATTAGTCTGCTTTTGACTTTCTAGAGCAGTAGGGTCAGAATGACAAGAATAAAGCACCACATCATCTGTGTACAATAATAATACATTGTCTTTGATAGCTAGCAAACTATGCAGCCCTTATTCTGAACCAGACACCGTGAACGGATACATGCTAAAGAGCCTATATGAACATACACCAGCTCAGGACAGGAACAATACATGCTGTAGCCCTTTGAAAGTATGTCAGAATATGTACTGCCTGGAGACATTGGCTTCGCAGGAAAAAATGAGTTCAACAGAAAACATAATGAGAGAGTAGTCAGATGTTACATAATGTAACCATCACCAGCTACCGTAGCTTGTTTTTTCAGTGCCATTTGATTAGCTCCATTTAAACTTCAGCCAATTTTGAATGGTTCTGGAGTTGCCCTTCCATGAAGTGAACAAGTGAAGCTGCCCATTTATATGCGAACAAGGGAGGAGCCCACTTACATGGTCTTTATTTTTTCAGTAGAGCAGACAACAATCTCCTCATCAGACATTAATGAATTTATTCAGCATGAAAGAGACTATTTCTCCACCTCAGTGTGTAACTTTTTGCAAGTATAATAATTTGACACATACAGTAGTAGCAAATATTTTAGGAAGCCATACAGAACAAGACTTTTATGTATTTTTTTTATATTTTATAACCTGCCTTCTAAGAGCAATTTTGTAAACAGGACTTGTGCAAATAATTTTATCCTGATTAAAAAATATAAAATTGTACCCTTGACAACACGGATCAACACAGAAACTTATATCATGCTGCACCTGCTAAGTAAGGAAACCTTGCTGCTACGTGGAAGTGCACGCACACAAATATTTTTCTCTAAAGGGCCCTAAACAAATAACCACCATCACACTGAACTACTGTGTAACATAATCAATTTATTGAAAAAGGACTTAAAAAGGGGAAGGTGTATTTTGTGGGCAATTCTGTCTACATGAACCTCAAGGGTTAACATAGAAACATAGACTTTGATGGCAGATGAGGACCGTTTGACCCACCTAGTCTGCCCATTTCTCTACCCACAGGATAGGCCGCAGATCCTAGTTAACCAACAGCCTATTTCTTCCTACCTCCGGCAAGAATTGCCTTATGTCTGTCCCATGCATTCTTGAATTCTCCCACAGTTTTAGACCCCACAACCTCCTCAGGAAGGCTGTTCCATGCACCCACTACCCTCTCTGTGAAATAATACTTCCTCACATTGCCCACCCAGTGCACAATGCTTAGTAAACTGGGATCTGGAATGTTTTAATGCAGATGGGGCTGTAGACTGCTGAACACTATCTTAAACAAAACACCATGGACCCCAATCTCATTTATGATGGACTGGGAAATAAGTGCTTGCACAGCTACTATGCATGATCCTTTGCTTGCTGCTCTCCCACAGCTGTGCTCAATGGGCATTGCAGACGCTTCCTGCATATCTGCACCTCAGTGTGCAAATCTGCATGGAAGAGACCAGGGGTTGTCATTCGAATAACATGCAGTGCCATTCATAAAGCACCCAATCACCTTGAGCCCAGTCATAACTTTAATGGCACCCACTGCTTGTAGAACTGTTACAGATAGCTGGTAAGGTGTTTCTGAAGTTGTGCAGCGTGCATGTGCGAGTGTGTGGGGGGGGGAAGGAAGACTGTTGAGGAACTGGAGAAATGGGAACAGGTTACAGATGGGGGTTACACTGGATGGAGGAGACCACATATAGGCTAGGGTTTGGGATGGGGCCACTAGACCACCAGGTGGGTCAGAAGCGGCCTAGGACAATACAGAGGCACTCTGGCCCAGAAGTGACCAAACTTTAATGAAGGGTGGGGAGGCACTTCATCATTAGAACCAATGCCCAGGATCTGTGCACATAACATATTACCATGCACATACCAATGTGGGTTTGCACAACAGGTGTTAGTAGGCACAAACCCCATTTGTGCCCAACAATACCTGATGACACTCAATTACATTCTTTCTTAAATGCCGGGGGGGGGGAGGATTCCTCCCCCAGTGTCTGAGTCAGACTTGTGTACAGCTGCAACATGTGGTGGTGAAACATGGAGACTATACCCTGGTTTGCACTTCCACATGTTTTGGCTGAGAACTGGACCCTGTGTTTCTGTATCATGTAGCAGTACTCTGTAGAATCGGTGCCTTTCATAAATTGCACAAAACAGATTATATGATGCTGTCAACAGTGTGACAGACAAGGAGCAAGAATTTCATATGATTTCAAATTAACAGTAGTTGAAGACAACGGTTCTATGGTCTGTTTCGACCTCAAGAGTTTCAGTTTGTTGGCAACATAAAATCTGTTATAGCAGATTGTAAATTCATAACTGAGGTCATCAAGGAATATGACAGTGTTCGAAACCCACTGCACTGTCTTTACCTGAACTGTCAGACTTCAAATATGTTGTAGCTGTTTGCTTCAGGGTCTGATAGGTGGCCTCATACAGCTCAAAGAATTTATTTCCTTCGATGAAAGACTGAAAACAGAAACAAAAGGCTTAGCAAAGAAAATACCCATACTGTGAATGCATTGGTTTGAACAACACAATAAAAATCTATGGTCAGCATTTCCTATTCAAGGCTCTATTCCCCAAAGAGTTTTAAATTAGCAACAGCGAGAAATACATTTAGGAATATGTGCTGTAGTTTGCATGGTGGGTGTGTTTTTCTGTGTACATCCTCATCTTCATTTCAGCTCCTCTGTGGGTTAGGCCAATATAGGATGCCTCACAATCCACATAACATTTAAAACACAGCAAAGAACTAAAACACAAGTGACATGATATTCGCAGATCCAGATTAGGGCCCACTAAATATATGCTCCAGTAGCTAATTAGTGCCTAGATCAAACCAGTTTACACGGTTTACACAGTTTATTAAGGCAGAGGGAGGCCATAAGACCCATCGAGTCTACCCCCCCACACACACACCTTGTGGGACAATTGTCTGTTTACTTGTTATAAATTTATCAAAATTGTTTTTAAATTGTTCAATAGTGACCGAGCTGACTATAGATTGTGGCAGTTTATTCCATAGTTCTGTTGATCTAATGGAAAAGAAACATTTTCTTTTGTTCTTTGATGCTCTTGGTACAAAAAGTTGGTGTTTATTACATCTAAGTTTATTTGGTAGCATATCTTATCCCACATTCCTGCATTAATTGGCCATCTTGGAGTATTTTATATAGAAGCAACAAGTCTCCTCTCATAAGCCTAACCACTAGGGTGTACAGGTTCAACTCTCTACATCTGTCCTCATAAGGTAAATTTCTCAGTCTTGGAACTAATTTTGTTGTTTTTCTCTGAAAACCCTCTAACAGTTTCTTATCCTTTGTCATACATGGTGCCCAAAAATCTGCTCCATAATCCAAGTGTAACCCCTAGATGGCGCTATCCCAGGGGCTACTACCCCTGCCTGATTTGCCACTAACAGGTTGAGGGGCCTGGATCCAATGGCGGGTGCCTCCACCCAGAGGTCAGGGTTTGCAATAGTTAAACTAACTTGGTCACAGCCCTCTGGGACACTGCAACCCCCCTTTCTTCCCACTAGTGGCCCACACAATATATCAGAATTACCTTCACAGTATACACTTACCCCCAGGTCTGGTTCCGGCACTGGGACCTCCTGTGAAATGAGATACAGTGCAACAATCACAGTACAGTGCTAACGCATGAACAAATACCTCAGGCAGTATAACTTTGCTGAGACAAGCAGCTCTGATTTATTTAGGGGATATAACAAGGACGGGAAATCAGGTTAATTAGCTTATCACTCTAATAATCTACCTATGGCTCTGTGCACAGGCCTATCCCTATCAGTTACTGTCCTGAGGTACCCAAGCCCTAGTGGCTAGTCAAACCGTGGCAGCTGGTAGGGGCCCTTTCACACAGAGAAAGGAGAATTAAACAGTCAGCAGTACAGTAATTCCATTTGGATTTAATGTGGCAATTCAACAAGGAGCGACCCTGAATTAGTACTCACGACCTCCAAATAAGATAGGGTCCTTCAATGTCAGCAGGGGCTCACTTGAGGTACACAAACCTCTTCACACATTTATATAAAAGAAAGCACTATACCAGGCAGGCTGCATCTGTATCCCGATCGCAATTACTGCACAATACCCGGGAGAACACACAGCAGATTCAGTTCCTGACAGACCGAGTGCAATTTTCTGCAATTCTTCCAGTCTTCTACAGGGTGAGCCTGGTTTCTACTCTTCAGAGATCCTTTGATTCTTTTCACAGGACGGATTCAGTCCTAACAAGCTGCAGACCAGAACTCTGGGCCTTACACACGTTTTTTGACTAAAACTGCACACTGAAAAAGCACAGGGCTCCTTCCTTCTTCACTGCCAAAGCTCAACTCAAACTCCAACCGACAAAACGGGCATTTCCTTTGAGTTCCTCCCAGTTCTTGACTGGATTGGCTGTCACTCACAATAGACTGCTGCTGTTGGTCCAAAAGGCACTGAAGTCTAAACTACATCTCCCAGAGTCACTGCCCATACAATCCTCTTGTGGCTGGCTCAGATTATGAGTCCAAGTTCTGATTCGTCCAAGGCACCATTTAGAGCTAGCTTACCCCACACTGATTGGTCCAGTTCAGCAGTTCAAAACTAGAATGGGAACTAGCAGACACAGTTCTGACTGCAAAGAAAGCAGGTTAGACAAACTGTAATTTCATTATTACTCTAAATAATTTCTGGCAAACAGTTACATCTTTCAGATAGGTTCCTTTGCACTCCTAGTGACTGCAAAAATGAAGTGAATTGGCAGCAGCTCGAGTGGTACTCAGAAGCACACAGTCCCCCATACAAACTAATTATGTCTGCAAGCAGACAGCTCTTAAAGAGACAGTACCAGAGGCTCTAAAAACACTCACTGATAAATGGCTTAAATGCCAAACACCATTCAGGCTTGAAGCATTCAAGCAAGCTCCTGGAAGTCTTTTGGGAACCCCCATTTGCAGGGGGGTTACACAAGTGAAGTCTAATATATGAATTATATAGAACAAGGACGCATAGTTCCTATTAATAAAGGATTTGTCAATAGAGTTCAGAATGTAATTGGCTCCAATAGCAATGTGTCTACAATGGTTACCAGGAAGTAATTGGTTGTTAATCAGAATATCTAGATCTTTTTCTGATGTGACTTGATTTAACAGTTTATTATTGAGATAATAGTCAGAATTCTGATTTTGCTGACCTAAATGCATAACTACACATTTATCCTCATTAAAGGACATGTTATTATTTTTTGCCCAATTCTCCAGTGTTTCGATGTCCTTTTGTAGAGACATAATCTTGTTGCTATTATCTACTTCTCTAGCGATTTTATTATCATCAGCAAATTTGCTGTTATTGCATGTTATACCCTTGTTTAGATTTGAAATATACATACCACAGAGAATGGACCTAGAACCAATCCCTGCAGCACCCAGCTTGACATTTGGATAGGATTGGATAAGACATTTTGTATTCTGACAACCTGTCTTCTGTCGGATAACCAATCAGCTATCCAACCTATGATATATTGATCTAGCTTTATATCATTCAGTTTTTTAACCAAAATGTAATGTGAGACCTTATCAAAAGCCTTTTTGAAGTCTAGATATACAATGTCGACTGGTATACCCCTATCCAATGAGCTACTGACAGATTCATAGAAGGTGATGAGGTTAGTAGTACAGGACCTCCCTTTAACAAAGCCATGCTGCTTAAGATCTTTGATTCCTTTTATCTTCATCTGGATTTCAATTCTATTTTTGAGAATCCTTTCCATTGTTTTACACACCACCGATGTGAGACTGATTGTTTGTAGTTCTCCGTGTCCTTTCTATTTCCCTTCTTTTTGTAGACTGGGACAACTACTGCTAGTTTCCAGTTGGTGGGTATACTTTTGAGATAATGAGTTGTTAGACAATATTTTTGTGCAGTTAAACTTTTTTATTAATTTTTCATAAGATATACAGACAAACCTCTTACAGTACAGTACAATGTGAGGATTTTTTTTTTTAAGAAATTGAGACAGCATATAATAAGAACATTGCTACAATAATACAAGGAACTTTTGGTTTAAAATATAGTAAACAATATAGGTCATGTAATTAGTATATACTTGACATTTGTAGTGAACTTAAAGCGGATAGTATGATTAGATACGGTTTATATTAAAATGTTACATAATTATATATGATGCTGCAAAAGGGAAAAAAGTACATTCGTAAAAGGATTGTGGAGTAATAAAGAACGATTGAGAATAGAGTATAGGAAAGAAAAGATATATAAGAAAGTTAAGAAGAGAGAGAGGGAAACTATAAAAAAAGGGGAAAAAATCGAGACTACAACGATGTATCAGTAAAAGGGGAAAATCCATATATATTAAGTCCATACATTGGTGTTGGAAGATTTAGTTGATTCCAAAAAATTAAAAAGCCCTGCCAACAATTGTTATATAACATGAGTCGGTCAGACAAGATATATGTCATACGGTCCAGAGAGGCATATTGCAATAGTTGGTTAATGATACCGGGAAGGGTAGGGATTATGTTGGATCTCCAATGCATGAGGATTGTGCGTTTAACTTGAAGGAAGAGTATATTTAACCATCTGCTCTGCGAATATGAAATTTTATAAGAACGGTGATTAAAAATACCAAGAATGCAATGTTTAGGGTCTAGTGTACAAGGTTGACCTACCACTTTCATTGCAAATCTGTGAGTACAGTGCCAAATCTTTTGTATGAGGGGACAGTGCCATAAGATATGCAATAAATCCCCATTGAGGGAACTGCAGCGCCAGCAATTGTTATTGTTCAATAAACCCATTTTGTGTAATACAACAGGAGTTCTGTACCACAAATGAAGGATCTTGGTTTGAATGAGAGAACTGCGTTTATCATTAAAAGATTTGTGACAGGAGAGCCAACATCTGGACCATTGTGCATTGGTGATATTATATTGTAGCAAAGTACTCCACCTGTTTTTAGCATTGACAGAGTAGTCAGGAAGGATATCACAAATATCTTTGTAAACAGTGCTATTTAAATTGGATGTTGTTTTCATCCATTTAGAGATGTGCTTATCATACAGAGAATTGATAGAGAAGGGTGTGAGGTAAGAGTTGCATGCGGTACGAAGCTGTAGATATTTCCAAAAATCCTGATGGGGAAGATTCCATATGCCTCATAGGTCGGTGTAAGATTTTAACTTTAATGACTTGGGTTCAAGTATATCCTGCAAAAGAGAATACCTTATTTTTCCAGGTACGACAAAAATGGGGTGATTATCAAGAGATATATGGTGGTTACCCCAGATGGGGTGTAAGCTAAGGGTTTGGGGTTAGATTTAATATGCTTGTGAATGATTTTCCAATAGAATATAGAAGCAGCTATGGTAGGGTGAGACTTTAAAGAAGAGGTAAGGGTGTTATAAAGGAAAGAAGTCGCCACATTACCAGGACATAAGGATGTTTTCATATTGACCCATAAAGGAGACTGGATGTTGGGTTTGTTAAACCATTTAATTGTTTGAGATGTACGGAAAGCCCATAAGTAGGCTTGGAACCAAGGAAGGCCAAAGCTACCTTTTGACCAATGGGATCCAAGTTTATTACGACTAAATCTAGGTATTTTGCCTTCCCAAATGAAGCTGCCAATAATTTTGTCTATTTTGGTAAGAAAACTAGAGGGAAGTATCAAAGGGATATTGGAAAATAGGTATAATATTTTAGGAGTTATTGACATTTTAATGGCGGAAATTTTACCTTTAAAAGAAAGTTTAAGTAGCTTCCATCTATCGAGTGTTGTTTGGATACTGGTTAATTCAATTCAATTCAATTCAATTCATGTTTATTTATAAAGCGCCTTTCAAAATCAAGGCGCTGTACATAATAATAAAACAAAGATCAGCAAGAAACAAGTTAACTATAAAGAAAAAGCCAAGTTAAAAAGATAAGTTTTTAAAGCAATTTTAAAACTATCGACGGTCAGAACATTCTCTCAACCAATGAGGTAGAGAATTCCACAGGGTAGGAGCTGAACAAGCAAAAGCACGAGATCCTGATAATTTCAAACAAACCCTGGGAATCTCTAGCAATCCCTCATTGGTGGAGCGGAGGGGGCAATAGGGAATCAGAATATCTTTCAGGTAACCGGGTCCCTGATCGTGTAGGGCTTTAAAGGTTAGTAAACCAACCTTAAAGATGATACGCCACCACACAGGCAGCCAGTGCAGTTCGCGAAGCACAGGCGTAATATGACTGGTTCTCGAGGTCCCAGTCAAAAGCCTGGCTGCAGCGTTCTGCACTAGCTGCAGGCGGCGGATATCAATCCCTGGAAGCCCTAGGTATAGGGAATTACAGTAGTCCAAACGGGTTGTAACAAAGGCGTGAACCAGAGTCGGAAGATCCTCCTGGGGAATCAGGTTTTTCACCCGGGCGATATTCCTCAGATGATAAAAAGAGGTTTTGACAACAGCTGACACCTGAGATTTCAGGGTCAGACCGTAAATCAAAAATAACGCCCAGATTTTGCACCTGTCGAGACTAGAAGCGGCACCCACCAAGTGATAAGCCTGATGGATGCCCATCCAAACCCTCCCAGGAAGATCTGGGCCCACAATACCTCGGTCTTATCCGGGTTAAGCTTCAACCAACTCGAACTCATCAAATTCTGATTTCATCCAGACAGTTGTTAAGTACAGAGAGTGCATCACTCTGATCGGGAGAAAGGATAAATACAGCTGAGTATCATCCGCATAGCAGTGAAAACTCAAGCTGTATTTTCTGATGATTTCTCCTAATGGCAGCATATACACTGCAAACAACATAGGGCCAAAATGGAACCCTCGGTACCCACATGGTAGGGAGAAGGTGTCAGAGGAATAAATTCCAGTGACAACTCTCTGAGACCTACCAGTGAGGTAGAAACGAAACCATTAAGTGGACTGTACCAGACAGTCCACAAAAACCCATAACCGCTCCAATAGCACCTCATGGTCTACAGTGTCGAATGCAGCAGAAAGATCAAGAAGGACCAGAATGGTATAAGCCTTCGATCTCTGGCCATTAGGAGGTCACTCAAAACCGAACAAGGGCAGTATCAGTACTATGCCTTTTCTAAGCCAGATTGGAGAGTATCATAGACATTATGGGAGGTGAGATATTCATCCAATTGCAGTGCGACTGCCTTTTCAATAACCTTACCAACGAATGGCAGGTTAGAGATAGGCCGGTAGTTAGCTAGACAGTCTGGATCAAGGAGGATTTTTTAAGAGTGGATGAACAACTGCCTCCTTAAGGGATTAGGAAAAACCCCCTCTCCAAGGACTTCAGACAATGTCAGCGAGTTGGGTAGATGACTTCAACACATCCTACTAACAGAGGTGTGGGACCCGGATCCAGACTACAACTAGTTGGACGCATTGATTGGATGATCTTCACAATGTCTACGAATTCCGGATGGTGAAACTCCAACCAAACAGGCCGGGGGTTAAGTACAACCGGATGCCCACCGTAACCCCCCAAAGGAGAGGTCGGACTGATGCTGGACCTGATGTCGGCAACCTTATCTGCAAAGAAGCGAGCGAACTCCTCACATCTAAGTTGAGAAAAAGCTTCTCTAGGCTGAAGACAGACTGGATTGCACAGCCTGTCCACAGTCCGGAAAAGCTGAGCGGTGATTCTTTGCAGCGAAATCTCTCTGGACAGAATTCTGTCTTCTTAGAGTGATTTTTGATTGATAGCCATCATAATGGGCTAACAATCTAAGCCTGTCAACATCAAAGCCGATTTCACAGACTCTCTCCAGCCTTGACCTACTGCCTAATTCCTTCAAGGGCCATCAAACCATGGACTCCTTGATCGGATAGTGAGAGGCCGAGGAACAGAACGGGAGCAATTTTGTCCAGAGACATCTCCACAGCCTTATATAGGCAAGTACAAGATCCTCTGGACTCATGCATTCACCCGACAAACTCGATGGGTCCAAGACCACGTAAGGTCCTGGGGCCAACACCCTTAAAGGGTGGTATTGGACCATCTCCGTGAGGGCAGACCTATTGAGGGCCCTGAAACTGAACCTTATGGTGTAATGGTCCGACCAACTGACTGGTTCCACCCCCAAATCAGTGATCTCCATACCCAAGAGAAAGACCAGATCTAATGAATGACCTCCAATATGGGTAGAGGTGGTAACAACCTGTGTCAGGCCCAGTGAACTCATCAGCTGGAGGAGGCTTTGACCAAAATGAAAGAGTTCATCGTCGACCCAAGCGTTGAAGTCGCCCAGAAGAATTAATCTGGGAAACCTCAACACAAGGTCGACAACAAAGTCTGCAATCTCCTGTAGGAATTTGCCACTGTCACCTCGTGGACGGTAGACGAGGAGAATCCCACAACCTGCACCCTCACCCAGGATATATTCAAAAGATCTGGTGTTCCCCAATGGAACATCCACAAGGCCCAGTTCAGATTTAAACATAATGGCCACACCTCCGCCCCTACGATCCTGCCTTGGACGGTGTATTACCGAGAACCTGGCTGGAGTTGCCGAAGCCAATATAGGGCCAGCATTTTCATCCAGCCAAGTCTCGGTAATGCAAGTCAGATCAGCTGACCCAACAAGATCAGCTACAATAGCTGTCTTGTTTTTAATAGATCTGGCATTGCACAACACCGCCAAGGCAGGATGAGATACTAGGAAGACCTCGGTACCTGTCCATATTTTCGGGACTCTTGGGTATGGGGACAAGATAGAATAACTTCTATCTTGACTACATTTCACCAGGACGTCTTCTGGACCCTAAAACCTAATCTGCCCCCCTCCTGTCCCCCACAAGGCCCAGCTTTCCACCTTCGTCCTCGCCTCTTTAGAATGCCCAATGCCCGACACCTAAAATAGGTGTCGGATGATAACGGTGGACACTCAAAAGGGCAAAGTTCCCTGAGCCTGATGGGGGAATAATGCCCAACCGTCATTATTAAACAAATCCCAAAAGAAGACTAACAAAAACCTAAAAATATCACAATTATAAATACACTCTAAACGCACTCTCCCCACTCTCTCTCACAGAGGAAGGGAGAGCAAGCCAAATAAACAAGCATAAACCAAAACAACACAAAATAACAAAAATACAGTGAATTTAAAGCTAGTAAAATAACTTATTAAATATTAAATAAATTTGAGTTCAAACAATTCTATATCTTAAAATAATGCAGCACCTCACATGCAGCAAATATAAAAATATAAAATAAGCTTCCAATACCACCTCTCACATGGCATGGAGTTAAACTCAAATTTGTAATAATAAATAACAATCGCTCTTACAACCTACAATCCAGAAGCTAGACCACTCACTCAGTGTTCTATAGGTAGCGTCCAACAGATAAAAAATAGCCTTCTGAAAAAGTTCGAAAAGTCAAATAATAAAATCCTGGGATCTTCAATGACAGCTCCTCAGATGCGAATTAAATATAAAACCAAAGATGTGTTCCTGCAGGGGCGTTGCCCCCACTCAGGCGGCAGCCAATAGCTAAAGTTGCCTCATAGGTCAACACTACAGCTGACCCCAAGGCAACCTAGAAGGGCCGACCTCCCCAGCTCCCTGGGAGGCACCAGGCCGCTCCTGCCTGGCTGGAGACCACAAGGTAGGCAGCACTCCCTACAAATTAGAACCAATTCCCGTGATAGCACAGCACGACATAAAATATAAAACAATCACCAGGCTCACTAGGTGGGGGGGGGGGGTACCAGAGGGGAAAGTTAGCATCCCATAATTTATTCAACGTCGGGGTGATCCAAATGCCAAGGTAAGATATACCTTGGGGGGCCCAATGAAAGCCTAATGAGTTGTTCATGAGGGGACTACAAAGGGTATTCAGTGGTAGCGTTTTGGATTTGTTAAGGTTTAGAAGCTGGTCAGAGTGGGAGGTGAAGTCATTCAGTAGTTTAACTAAAGGTTGCCCAGAACTTTCGAGGTTTTCAAGTAAAATAAGGAGATCATCTGCATATGAAGTGAAGTATAAGAGTTACCAATAGTAATGCCTTTAATTGTACCGGATTGATGTAGGGACCTAGAAAGAGGTTCCATAGCAAGTATAAACAATGAAAGCGATAAGGGCATCCTTGTCTGGTGCCTCTTGCTAAGTAAAGGAGGGGACAAAATAGAGTTTGTGAGAACCCGAGCTGAAGGGAGGTATACAATAATTGAATCCAAGCACAAAATTATTTGTAAAGCCAAAATGAGATAGCACCTGATATAGATATTCCCAATTGAGAGAGTCAAATGCTTTCTCAAAGTCAATGGCTATTGCAGTTGCAGGGTTTTAAGAGTTTTGCTTTGTGAATTAAATTGAGTAATGGCGAAGATGATCGAAACTGTTTCTATTTTGATAAATCCTGATTGAGAAGTATGGATGAGTTTAGTCATTAAAGATTCTAAGTGGAGAGTTAATAATTTGGCAAGATTTTTTCCATCAGTATTAAAAGCGAGATCGGTCTATAGTTTGAAGAAGAGTAAGGGTCTTTGTCTTTTTTTGGTAAGACAGTTATGATGGCTTCGGTCATTGTGCATGGGAGTTTCTTTATTAAGGTTGCTTCTTGGAATACATTGACTAATACAGGACAAAGAGTGTCAGATAGGGTTTTATAAAAATCAATAGGAACCCATCACTGCCAGGTGCTTTACCGTTTTTAATGATGATAAAGCAGTTTGGATTTCCTGTAAAGTGATTGGTTTATCAAGCACAACTTTGTCCTGAGGGGATAGGTAGGGTAGATTCAATTTTCCAGAAAATGTTGTATTAGGTTGGGATTGTAGTATTAGGTTAAGTATAGTTGATGGTAAAAGGATTGCATAATACAATTGATTGAAAGGTTGTCTGTGTGTCTGACCTGATGAATCTTTTAGACCTGCTATATGTCTCTGCATCTGTTGAGTTTTTTAGCTGGTAAGAGAGCAACTTTCCGCATTTATCCCCTTGTTCCCAATAACCATGTTTAATCCTAAAAAGGGCAAGTTCAGCTTTCCTGGATATCAACTCGTTAATTTTAATTCTTAATTGTAGAATTTCCAGATGAAGCGGTGAATTATGATTTGGTTTATTTAATTTATAGTATTGGGTTTCTTTTTCTTTAAGGGATTTTTCTAAATTAGCTAATTGTTGTTCTCTTAATTTCTTTCTATGCACTGCATAACTAATAATTTTACCTCTAATAGTGGCTTTTAATGCTTCCCAGATAGTACCTTGAGACATATCTGAATTATCGTTAATAGAAAGAAAATCTTGAATCTGGGTTTTAATCCAAGGGTGAATTCAGGGTCTCTGAGTAAAAGTGGGTCTAAACGCCAGGATGGGGATTTAGAAGAGGTGGACCCCAGGGTAAATACAAACTGATAGGGAATGATCAGATATAACAATAGGGAGAAGTGATGTATCAATAATCTTTTCAGTAATGAGGAAGAAGAGAACCAATAATCAATCCTACTATATGATTTATAAAGAGAATAAAGGTGTAATCTCATTGTCTGGGATGATGTAGTCTCAAATGTCAGAGCATTGATAGAGCATTAATACTACGGGGTGAGCATCATGTGATGAGTTACTTCTGTCTAAATATGCTTGTAGTGCTAAGTTAAAGTCACCACCAATAAGAATAGGTGAATTATTTTTATTATTAATCATAATTTGTTGGGATAGATTATGGAAGAAAATGGGTGAATCACAGTTGGGTGCATATACATTCACAAACATAAGCGGACCTGCTGTGGTGTTTAATAGGGTTATAATGCCTACCATCCGGGTCTCTAATGATTTTTATGGGGGCCAATTAATAGATTTATGTATTAAGATAGCAACCCCATGTTTTTTGGATGGAGAAGATAGCGCATATACTTGACCAATCCAGTCCTTTTAAGTCTGTCGACATCCTCTGATAAAAGTTTAGTTTCTTGTAAGAAAGCAATATGTGTTTTATGCTTTTAAGATAGGGAAGTACTTTATTACGTTTACTAAGGCGAATTGAGTCCTTAACATTCCATGAATGTAGATTAGATCACTCATGGTACTAGGATATAAGGTAATTAGTTACAAATAGGAATGAGGGACTCAATACCATTAATTTGGAGGATGTCACAGATTCAAAAGGTAAATATATATAATAAACAAATGTATGCAGGGCCCTTAACTTGTATGGGTTCGAGATGATTGAGTATTTGTATTCATTTTTTCTCGCAGAGGGAGAGTATAGAGATAGGAATATCAAGTAATTAAACATTAGAACCAACAAACATTAGTATAAACTCAGTAACAAGAATATTCATTTGAAACTTTTATGAAAGGCAGAACAATAAGAGTCGGTAAATATACCAGGACTCTCACTCTACACCACTAGGCGTGTAGAGTAATTAGTGAATCTCAAGATACGGTTTGCCCTACAATCTTAAGATACTAAACTTTATATAACAGTATATTAAAGAAGTGTAATTGAGATTTGTGCTGAGGTAATTAAAGCACTACCCTGGAAAAAAACAAAACATCATTCTACCAAATAAAAAAGGATAATTATGTAATAGTGTTAAATTCCAAACATAATGAATTAGCTTGGACCTAGCAATAAGTCCAATATTAAATAAAGTGTACCAACATGATGGCAGATGATGCTGAAATAGTGTGAGCCAGATAAAAGGATGCCCGATGTATATTAATCCACATAAGCTAGGTTAGGGAATGCAGTATATACTATAGGTTCATAGTGCATCAGTGTATTGTGGAATCATTTTTATAAGTTCCAATGATTTGGAAGAAAATGGGATGAAGAATAATGTGAAAAGGCAAAAACTCAATGTATAGAAATACAATTGAAGCATACTTTGGTGCAAAATCTGTGAGATATAATGGGAATGCACCTGATACACTACATACCAGAAGTGATGCAAAATAAATATTAAATAAGTAAATGATTTTAGAGTATTTGTCTAATCATCCTCCACATTGCAAATGATAGGATTTATGTGGAAAAATGCTATAATAGTAGGGGTTAAGGGCACACTGATATGAAATACAGAACTCTATATATGTATGTATGCACCTGACCACATGGTGGCGCTAAAGCTTATGAAAAATTAGAGTGTAAATAGCAATTATATATACTAATGTCTGGCACCACACAAGGATTAATTAGAAGAGATCTTACAAACATTGTAATATTTATTCTTTCTCTCATTTATTTTTTTTCCATTGAATACATTGAGAGTAACTCCCGCATGGATTAAATACCTCCAGTGTCAATTGGCTCACCTCCCACAGACAGGTACAGGCTTCTCAGCAGCGATAGCGATTTACTGCATCTAAGTGCTCCAAACCTGCTGGGTGCGATAGAGACTGCGCTTTGTGGTAAATGTACCAAAGGAATCGAGTGAGGTGGTGTGAAGAGGAGGGATTCTGGTGAGAAACTGCTATATCACATCTAATTATGGGCCATAGTATTTATTACAAATTTTTTTTTTTTTTAGTGGGAAAAGCCTCAGGTAGCCTTGCTCTTCAATTTTCTTCTCCTTTTCTTTTTGGGTGGTTCAGATGATTTAAAGGGATAGCTGGACACAAGATCAGCCCAGGAAGAATCAGGAGAGTCATTACCCGTTGAGAGCTTCTTCTGGTCTTGAGTAAAGGGGTCGGATACAGTCTGTCTCAGATCCTCCAGATGAATGCAGATCTTCTTGGAGCAGATCTTCTTGGAGTGGGGAGAATTTGTTAGACAAGGTAAGAGGAGTAGAAAAACTGATGTGACGCTCCACATGGGAAGCTGGAGAGGTGGAAATATTATTTAAACAGCAGGTATTATTATTTAGAGAAGAACCAGATGCTTTTTTCTTGTATGCATGGAGCTTCTGGCAGGAGCTGCAGTGGCAGATATGATGGCTGCAGATTTCTCAGGGACCTGAAGGACAGTTTCAGCAGGAAGGGCAAGACATTGTAATTGCGAAGTGCTTGTGCTGGAGCAGGAACGAGCTGCATTAGCATCGCAAGGCAATGTAAGTGCGGACTGTGTCCAATTCAGAGAGAGATTCTGGGGTACTGAAATCTCTGGTAGAATCATTCAAAAAAACGCATCGTTGCAGGGTAACACAGTGCAAACTTAATTCCACGCTGATGAAGGATTGTTTTAATGGGGTTGTAAGCTTTTCGTTTGTTAGATAATTCTTTAGAATAGTCTCTGAAAATTAGGATTCTGTTTTCTTGCCAAGTAAGTGCACCTAATTGCCTCGCTTTTTGAAGAATCAGTTCAGTATGTGCGTGGTTTAGAAATCTGGCAATGATGGGCCTGGGTTTCTGGTCGGGTCCAGGCCCCGGATTTAAGGTGTGGTGAGATCTCTCGATGATTAGGTCTTGGCTGGCTGGTAATTTAAGCAAAGAAGGAAGTACATGAGTTAGAAGAGCACTGGTGTCTCCTAGTTCAACACCTTTAGGAAATCCGAGAAATCTAAGGTTGTTACATCTGTTTCTATTTTCAATATCATCTATTTTGTCCTGAAGGTTCCTAATAACTCTGTCCTGCTCCCTGATGGTAGCCTGTAATGTGTTAATGGAATCTTCATTTTGAGATGCTTTAACATCAGTAGCGCTGATTTTTTGATCAAGTGCCTGCATATTATTGATATTTTGTAGAGATGCAATTTTTAATACATTGATTTCACTTATTAGTTGCTAAAACATTGCCTCCACTCTGTTAAGAGAATTGTTATGTGGAGATTGGTCTGCCATTATTGTAGGCCTTAATAGAGAAATCGAAAAGCTGTAGATAACTCGTTCAGTAATTATGAGGCAATAAAAATACTGTACCAGAGCTGTTCTGCGATGTACATAGAGTAAGATCTCAGATGTTGGTGAAGGCAGGAAGTCTGGAATCTGTAGGATGGATGATGATATTTGGTGAATCCAGGGAGATGAAGAATCAAGCAGCCATCTTCAGCACAGCGCCCTCTGGCTGTCCGTCAGACAATATTTTAAGTGGTGAAATAATGAATGTAATTGTATTTTTTATTAGTTTAGGATTTATACCATCTGGCCCTATTGCCGAATGTGACCTCAAATCCTTAATTGCCTTACCTATTTCTTCCGTAGTTATTATATCCGGTAAAGAATTTCCTGTACTTTGATATTTGACCTTGGGATCTGTATTGAACTCTGACCCAAAAAATGTATTCATTTTGTTACATATGTCCAAAGGGTCGGTCAGTTTGTTCCTGTTATCATTCAAAGTGACTGACTCAAAACTTTGTTGTTTGTTATTTTTAAGATATGAAAAAAGGCTTTTGGATTTTAAGTTACTGCTAGTTTGAACTCAACCTTTCTTCTTTCTCTTTTGATTATGTTTTTAGTTTATTTTAATTCAAGTTTATATTTAGAGATGTTTGACAAATTCTGATTTTTCTTCATTCTTGAAAAAGCATTCTCTTTATTAGAAATCTGAGTTCTGACAGCCTTAGTTAGCCAGGGTGGAATTTTTCCCTTCTGATTATGTGTTTTTTTTAATTGGAACATACAATTTTTCTAGTTCTATAACGATAGATTGGAATAGTGTCCAACATTGTTCACTGCTCGGGTCCTTAAACAAGGTTTCCCAGTCAAAACCCAAAACGGTTTTATTGATTTTTGTGTGTAGTCAGCTCTATTGTAATTGTAACTGTAAAATACTCTACTCTGGCACTGCTTCTGTGTATTGATGTTAAATGTTATAGTGTTATGGTCACTATTTCCAATTGGTCCAATGATAACAGGATTTGATAAATCAGACACCAGGTTTGTTAATACCAGGTCTAAGGTATTAGATCCCCTAGTAGGTTCTTGAACCATTTGTTCTAGCTCTGAATTTATGAATGAATCCAAAAATAAGCCTTCCTGGGTTGATTTGGTTGTAAATTTCTCCTAAGCAATTCCAGGGAGATTAAAGTCCCCAACAACTATTATGTCTGATTCTGAGGCTAGCTGTTCAATTTCAGAAATTAAAAGTTGGTCATAATGTAAGTCAGCAGATGGGGGCCTATAATTTGCTACTATAAAGCTTTTGCCATTATGCGGTTGTATTTTAATAAATATTCTTTCTAGTTGTGCCGCATGGTTTTTTGGAACATATTCAATAGTCTTGATTTTATTAGACACAAACAAACACATGCCTCCCCCTTTTTTCCTGTTTCTGTTTTTATTAAAAGTAGTATAGCCCTGAATATTGACGTGCCCACTTGATGTGTCATCCCACTAAGTTTCAGATATTGCAGCAATATCAATTGCTTTATCTGTTAATATCTTTGTTAGTTCAGAAATTTTTAGAACATTCAGGCTTCTAGCATTGGTTACTAGGAACTTATAAGAGCCTAATGCATGTACAGATTTGACTGACGCCAACCCTATTTACCCCCTCGTAATCAGTTCAAAGAGTGTGATATACTGGAAGAAGCTACTGCACTCTGTAGTCACTAAAGGCAGGTTCCAATATACCAGCCAGGCACAAGCTAGATTGTGATCATAAACTCCACCCACTGCTACCCACAGGAGGTACGTGACCAATGGGTGGGGACTGTGGTCACAACTGGGCTGTTAGGGCCCAAGGCAACTGCTCCTGTGGAGAATACAGCCATATTTGTACCTTAAGATACAAATAACTTCATAGCACTAGCAAGGCACTATGGTGGCATTTGTAACATTTTAAGGCTTCATTATAGGCCAGGGGCAAAAAAAACTGCAACATGCCCCCCCCCAGCACCTGGCAGGCCTGCTTTACTGGTGGTCTTGTGCCCCCTTCTAGTGTCCCTTTCACCACCTCCAAAAAACCCTGCCAGCATGTAGTACAAAATAACCAGTGTCTGGTGGTCATTCCCACCCCTAAAAACTCCTGCCAATAATATTATACATATCCCTTGTGTCTAGATCTCTCTCCCTCCCTCTGACACCCCCAACAGTAATAATGTATATATTCCTGGTGTCCAGTAGTCCCTCCTACCCTTGACAGTAGTAATGTACATATCCCTGGCTTCCAGTGGTCCTTCCCACCCCCTGAAATCCCCCAATGATATAGCTTCCATTATCCCAGGTGTCCAGTGGTCCTTCCAGCTCCACCACATGCCCGATGGTAATACTGTAAATCTCCCAGATGTCCAGAGGTCCCTCTCACCCCTTGGTTCACATTCCCACACTCAATCCCAGCACTCCCCCCACATCCTCCTCCCCTCCATGGTGACTAGCACAGACCCTCTGCTCACCTCCATGGCCAGTTGTTGACTGATAATTCCTGTCTGTGAGCCTACTATATTTAGCTGATTACAGTAAACATGTGATTGGGAAGTGTCAGTCGATGGCTTGCCATGGAGGTGAGCAGAGGGTCTGTGCCAGTCACTGAGGGGGGAAGGGGATGTGGGGGGGTGTCGTGGTCAGGTGGGGATGCGAATTAAGGGGCAGGAGGGACCACTGGATACCAGGGAGACTTACAATATTTTCACAGGGGATGTGGGGGGAGGTACCACTGGACACCAGGGAGACTGGAATCTATACTGTCAGGGGATTTTGAAGGGTGGGAGGGACCACTAGACACAAAGGATACTTACATTATTACCATTGAGGGCTGTCAGGGGGTTGGAGGAACCACAGGACAGCAGGAATAAGCACATTATTACCATCATGGGAGCCAGGTGGGGCAAGAGGGATCAATGAACACCAGGGATATGTATGTTATTACCATCAGGGAATTTCAGGGGATGGGAGAGACCACTAAACACCAAGGATATGTACGTTATTACTGTCGGGGGGGTGGAAAGGACCACTGGACACCAGGGATAAAGAAAATTTACAGTGATGGGTGTTCAGGGGGCAGGAGGACCACTATATAGTGGGGATTATGAAACTAATGCAGTTGGGGGTGTTCAATCAATGGGCGAGACACGGTTAAGTGGTGCAGATCATAAGGGCTGTTTTCTGGAGGCTGCCAATATGCCAGTACCCCTATATGCAATCAGTTGCTTTTCAAAGTCACATCAGAATATTTTATGGTCAGTCACTAACAGGTTAGTGACTTGCTAACCATGCCTTCCAATATGACAGTTTGCAGTCCCTCCCAACATTGGGCCCATAAAGTGATGTTAGTGAGTTGCCAACATGTTTTGCGATTGCTAATCTCATTCAGATATCCTGGCTAAGATCATAAGTCTATGCTGAAAACTAGGACTGGTCCAATTATTGTTCATGGAAGAAGATCACGTGAAACCCCATTTTTTGCATGCTGCACCTTACTATGCATACTAAAAATATTTTATTAATATTCATGCATTGGTGAAACCACAAAAAAATCACTGCTTGAACATGAAAAACTATATCTGGTTTTCTCACCAACACTATTGATTTTTGCCCAACACTTCAATCACAAAATCCTGGTATTTATTACACCTGCAGTACTGAAAACCAATTTATTTTTGGGAATGGACTCGGGTTGCTGGGGTTGGTCGTGTGATGGAGGACTGAAAGTCTGAAGGAATGCTCGCCTTTGGCGGGGGGGGGGAGGGGACCATGTGGGGAGACATCGGTAGACACATCGCGTCATTGCATAAGGATGTCCTGGGGAGAAAATCTGGAGGGAAAAGCCTTTGGTCGCTCAACTTTCCCCGTAGGCCTTGAATGACCCCAGGTGGCAGGCAACCCTTGTGGTGGATAAACAGTAAGGTACCAGACAGATCTGTGTTGGGCGTGGGTGGGAGCCACCGACCAAGGAAATGAGGTGCAGAAAGGATAGAGGAGAAAAAAAAAAACACAACAAAAAAAGCATCATATTCTTGGCAAAAAAGTGAAGTCTTTAACAGACTTTTAAAAAGCCCTGTAGTGGGTGGTCTACTTTTGTAGCTCAGAGGGGTATTTCTCAGCACAAGAGACACAAATGCTCTGTTCCCCAGCAATCTGTTATCTAGTTGCAGGGATAACCAGCATGCCTCCCTTGCCAATTTCAATGAATGTGACAGAACACGCAGCGAGAGAACATCAGTGAGGCAGAAGGGGCTCAAACCACTAAGGGTTTTTGTATGTCAACTTTAGCACTCTTAGGTCGATCCTATCAGAGTGCTCAGTCCAGGTGACTAGATGGGCAGCAGTGCTCTACGCCAGCTGCAGTTGGGGGATCAGGTCTTTGGGTGTGCCCACATACAATGCTCGTTTTCTTGGTGGGACAAATGTATATACTATCATTTTAAGGCCAAAAGCAAGGACCCTGGTTTATTTGTATGTACTGTTTTTTTTTTATGATAGAATGGAAAGTATTTTTAAAGGAAAGTGGATCCAAATCATCGCACTCACTGAAACCCTCTTGGCTCATCATAAGTGGGAATGTAGAAAACAAATGGTAAAAAAATACCAGAATCCCTTGTTTGAAAACAGATTTTTACTTTTTCAAAAACCGTAAACCAGTGTACTTGGCCATCAGGGACGAGAGGGAATTCAGTTAAACTCACAGAGGGGAGCTTCAAAAGGAACATCCAGAAACACTTTTTCACAGAAACAGCGGCAGACAAGTGGAACAAGCTACTGAAGGAAGTGGTACAGACCAGTTCAGTGAACTGCTTCAAGCAGGGTTGGGACAGGCTTATGGGGTTAGCTAGAAAGTGGGGGGGAGTGGTACAGAAACACGGTGGGGGGATGGCCACTAGGGCCAGTGCAGAGTAGTTAGGTAGGGTGGCCCAAACGGATGGACTGACAGGTCTTTTTCTGACACCATTGTTTATGTATCTACATATCTATCAGTACTGTAGCTGGGTATTCTGTTATGACTACCTCTCCTGTATACAACAGAAGTAACCCTTCATTGCAGGGCCTTGAATTATCCTGTTCAATGTGCATGTCTCACTTCAGTAATTCACATTTAGAGGAAAATCAAGTGGATATAAAAATGTCTCTCATATGCAGGGATATTTCCATGGTTCTTGCCAATCATCAAAACCAGCAGCATCTTAGCAGTGTCGGCAGTAATGTATTTTAGACCCTATGAACATTTAGAAAACTGATTTTGTTTTTACAAAGGGAATATAAAGCAAGTGTAAGGCAATTTGCATCAATAGTGAAAGTTTAACAAAAAGAAATGATAATACTTTGCAAATTAAATTTCCTTTCAGAAAATGGAAGGCAAACATAATAACTTAAAGGAGCCAAACTGCGTAATGCCCAGTGGCCTAGTAGGTGGCACATTGCACTCCCACACCAGTAAGCTGAGTTTGGAAATGGACTTGGAAGCCAGCAGAGTGGTCCAGGGAGGGAGGGGGGTTGGGGAAGTGCTGCCATGTGACACCTCCCAACAAAGGAGGGGAGGGGAGGAGTCAAGTTCCACTGCACTAGTAACCCTTACTGTGAACCAGGAAGCTTGCCTCCTCTGCAGGGAAACAGTACATGCTAACGTGGCTTGATGGGGCAAACATGGCACCATGCAGATGGTGGGCAGGGTCCAGGAACAAGACAAGGAAAAAAAAAACTATATGCACTAACCACCAGTATGATGGCGCTGATGCTCTCAGGTGTCACCCCATATGGATCCTCGCTGTCTGTGCAGCAGGGGGACTGGTGCATGGGACTGGGAGGCTGGGCCTGCTAGTGCATGGTCACCCACGACTGCAATGGTCCAACGCAACTGCCAGGTGCCACTTTCCGAACTGTGCATGTCTCCAACCCCCCAGGAGGAGAGCATTCTCGAAGATGCTCTTTCATACTCCCTTACCAGCCACTGCTCCTGATGTTCCGAGCTTGTGGTGTGAACCCAGGTCTCCAGCATGCCAGAACAGTTCCTCATTGCCTAGCACCACGGAGCCAGCCCACTGTTTCTTCTTTAATAAAATGATAATACCCAATATTGCCTTCTCATAAATTACACTATATTTAATATACTTAAGATATCTGAAACACATTACACAATAACCAACCTTAGAGAATCCTCTTCAGCCTGGATGGCAGTGCAGCCTAATGGTTAGAGAGCAGAGATGTGCACCCGATGACCAAGATTTGAATCCCTTCCCTGTCACTTACTGTGTGACCGTGAGTAAGCTCTCTGTGCTCAAACTCTTCTCTCTCTCTCTGTCTCTTTCTCCCCTCTATCTCACTCACTGTTTCATTCTTTGTACTCATCCTCCCTGAGCCTTCCTTAACCTCCCTCAATATCGTGTAATCTTTCTCCGTATATTTAATAGCAGCTGCCAACTGGTCATGCATTGTAAAGTGCTTTGGCAAGCAGTGTGTATGAAAGGGGCTGTATAAAACCAAATGTCTTTCCTTTCCAGAAATGGAAAATATTTTACAAAGATAAGGTGGACATAGCTACTAAGGGTGCAGACTGCCAGAGTGGGGAGCTAGTACTGTACATCTCTACACTGCACAGCCTTGTTTTTCCTGCTTCAGACATAAAGGCATATTATGAAATCACAGCAAATAACAAAGATATAAATAACACTGAAAAAGCATCACATCATGAAATATTTATTATCCTAGCTTAACAGAGGCACAAAAAGAAGTCAGGTAGAAAACTGAATCAGAGTAGAGTTATCCAACACCCTGCTGAACATAAAACAGCTCACATCAATATATATTTAATTTCCCAGCATAGCAATTGTCCTCTTCAGAGCCCAGCTTCAGCCACAACTCAGTAAACTGTGCCACTGTACCACAAACTCCTCCTTACCAGAGTCTGCATCAGGGGTCCTATGTATCTACTTGAAATAGCCAAAGGGCCCCTGACCTAACATGTCTCATGGTATCTATGAAAATTATCCATAAAAATAGGTTACTCATCTGTAACTGTAGTTCTAGAAGTGGCGTATTGTTCACATCCACACCCTGGCAATTCCACCAAAATTGTTGATTTAATGGATGTCTTCAAACTAAGCTCCTCCCACCACCTGGGTGGAATATCCCCTGACTCCACCCTGTGACATCATATCTTTGCATGCTAGAACCAGGGATCCATGTGCCACTTGCCAAGGGAGGCTGTGTGGGTTGTGTGGAAGTGAACTATTTTTCTAGGGGTGTGGATATTGTTCACAATCCACACTCTGTCCGACTCCTAGCAGTTCTCCAGGAGGAGTTGGCAAGCACACACCTCTATTTGGTGAACAGATTGGAGAACCAAGGTCCCAAAAGTATCATCCTAATGAGACTCAAGGTCGATGTGGTAGTGGGAAATGAAGGCATATGCTGACTTCCAGGTAGCAGCCCTGCAGATTTCCTGGATAGGGACAACCCTGGAAGCAGCCACCAAGGCAGCAGTATGTCTGGTGGAATGAGCCTTAAGCCCTACAGGAGGCTCTTTATTAGCCAACCTATAGCAGAAATTGATGAAGGATGTGATCTACCTGCCAAATATCAGCTTTGCTACCCATCTGCCATACATGGCTTCAGCCTATGTTACAAACAGTTGGCGAGCCTCTCTCCAAACTCCTGCCATGTGTGCTGCGTAATAGGAGAGCGCCCTCTGCAGGTCCAGAGTATGCAGCCTACAGTCAGCCTCCAAAGAAGGGTTACTAAAATATACCAGTAAATCAATCACCTGGCTAAGGTGAAACTCCGACACTACCTTTGGGAAGAATTTGGGGTTGGGGCAAATGGCAACATTATCCCTGTGGAAGACCAGGTAAGTAGACTCCATGGAAAGTGCCTAGAGTTCCCTGATCCTTCTGGCTGATGTAATGGCCACCAGGAAGACAGTCTTCCATGACAGGTGTGACATCTAAAACCTGTGTATAGGCTTGAATGGCTTGCCCATGAGCACATCCAGCACCAGCAGTAGGTCTGATGATGGTAATGGCTCATGCCCCGCAGGGGAGAGGTGATCCAGGCTTTTGAAAAGGCACCCAAACACCTTTTCCTGGGCCACCTTTTGCTTACCAGCCTGTGCTCAGTAAGCAGAGATGACATCCAGGTGCACCTTAAAGGTCATAGCTTGCACTCCCATCTGAGAGAGGGACCAGAGGAAGTCCAAGATGCCAGCCGCAGGGCAGGCAATGGGATCAAGCTCCTTGCCCTGACACCATATGGAAAACCTCTTCCATTTGAATGCATAGCATTGTCAAATTGACTCCTCCCAGGATGCCTCCACAATGTGGAGTACACCTTCTGAAAGACCCAAGGCCTGGAACTCTAGCTGCTCAGGAACACGGCCAAGGGGTGCAGGGATTTCAGGTCTGAGTGCAGCACCATCTCCTGTTGTCAGGTCAGCAGATATGGGTGAAGAGGCAGCCACAACAGAGGTCTGCTGCTGAGGCCGAGGAGATCCGGGTACTAGAATTTCCTCAGCCAGTCCAAAGCTATCAGGATCATCTATGCCTTGTCCTTCCAGGCCTTGATCACCACTTTGTGGATCAAGTGGAAGGGATGAAAGGCATACATGAGGCCTGGGGCCCAGGATCTCATGAAGGCATCCTTAAACAGTGTCTTGAGCTGGGTTTGGGGGGCTTCCCCCAAAACAGCCTCAGTTTGGTGTTGTCCCAGGAGGCAAACAGATCCACCAGAGGTGTGCCCCACAGTGAGAAAGAACAGTTATGTACTTACCGTAACAGTGGATCTTTGCGAGAATCTCTTTCATCGGGCCACACCTATGGAACTTATAACCACCAGGTGCTAGGACCACATGGAAACATTTGCAAGCAGTCAGCTAGGGGCTGCCCATGATGGCATCAGATGTTAGCGTGTACTTAAACATGTGTGGCCCCCTCCTGTCCTCAGTTCCCCACCAGATATCATACTTGGAGGACCTCCCTGTAGGCAACCAGGGAGAGAACCCAGCACTCCGCAAACCAGGCAAGGCACAGGGCTGGAAAGGTGTCCATTAGAAGTAGGAGCAGCAGACCCAGTGGTGCAGGCCCACAAGGGAAAAGGAGGGTGGGACAGTATGGCCTGATAAGAGAGATTCTCTCGAAGATCTACTGTTATGTTAAGTACATAACTGTTATATCCTCTATGAGGGTATCTTTCATCAGGCCACACCTATGGAACAAGTACCAAGCAGTACTGACAGTGAGCAGTCTGGGTGACTGGGGCCTATAGACTTATGAAATTATGCCTTCTAGTACAGCTGGGCAAAAGGCCAGCCCATCTATGAGAGACAGTATCCAGACTGTACTGTTTAGTGAAGTTGTGGACAGTACTCCAAGTAGCAGCAACACAGATCTCTGTAGCAGATACATTTTTAAAACAAGCAACAGAGGTGGCCATGCCTCTTGTGGAGTGACCACAGATCACCCTGGGAAGCTCCTTAGCATACTTCCCGTAGCAAAAAGTGATACAGCTGGCTAGCCATTTGGACAAGCACTGCTTAGTAACTGGGACACCCTCTTTCCATAGGTGAACAAAACAAAGAGCTGTGATGACTTTCTGCAGTAATTTGTATGTTGTGACTAGCACTTGACTATTCTATGCACACCTAGAGTATGGAACAATGCTTCTCCTGGATTGGCATGCTCTGGATAATACATTGGCACGGGGATGGTTAGACACCACCTTTGGTAGAAACTTAGAATAAGTACACAAAGACACCCTGTTTTTGTGGAAAATCAAATAAGCACGTCACACAGAGCCTGTAGTTCTGATATCCTTCATGCAGCAGTGACTGCAACTAAAAATACCACTTTCCAAGAAAGGAAGCATAAGCCACAAGTCGTGGTTGGCTCAGAAGGAGCCAAAGTAAGCTTTTCCACAATAAAATTCAAGGCCCAAGTTGGAAATGGATTTCAGATGGGAGGCTTTAGATGTAGAATGCCTCTCAAGAATGTATGGACTACCTCCAGCTCTGTATAGCCCTCTATAGACACCTGGAAAGCTAATATAGCAGCCAGGTACACTTTGATACAGGAATATTGCAGGCCTGAGTTTGATAAATACAGCAGGTACCTTAGAGCCTGATTAACCAGACAGGTAAAGGGGTCCAGGTGGTCAGAAGTGGCCCATAAAGCAAACTTCTTCCACTTCATGG
Source organism: Neoceratodus forsteri (assembly GCA_016271365.2). NCBI lineage: Eukaryota > Metazoa > Chordata > Ceratodontiformes > Ceratodontidae > Neoceratodus > Neoceratodus forsteri. Next base: position 1,074,424,458 of record CM057450.1, read on the forward strand.
GGTGGATCGATCTGGCAGAAGGCTATCTAGCAGCCACCAGAACATCTGCCACTTTTTAGGAAACCATAAAATGAGCTATGGCTATGTCATCAGAAGCCATGAATGTAGAAGAAGAGATTTCAGGTCCGGATAGAGCAGGGTGCCTTGTTCCTGTGACTATAGACCCTTGCACAGGGGGCAGAGGCACTGGGGGTTCCACTGCTAGTTATTGCTATAAGGGGAACCAGATCTAATGAGGCCATAGGGGAGCAATAAGTATCGGAGTTGCCCCTCCATTTGCAGCTTGAGTAGCACTCTTTGAATTAGACAGAAGGGAGGTAAGGTATACAGAAATCTCTGTTTTTAAGAGAGAGACAACATGTCTCACCAGAAAATGCCAGCCCCTGAGGCAAGCAAGCAAAAATGTGGCAGTTTTGCACTGTATGGGGATTCAGAAAGGTCCACCTCTGGAAAACCCCATCTTTTGAATGGGTTGTTGACCATCGAGGGCAACAGTTTCCACTCATGCTTCCTGGACTTCAACCTGCTTAATTTGTCTGCTAAGACATTTTAGATGGAACATGTACAGCTGATAGTTCTTGACCATGTTCCAGAGCCCAATACTAAACTCTCATTCCTTCCCTGCAAGCAGATAGGAATGAGTCTCCCCTTGTTTCTTGTTGTAATGCATCATACTGACATTTTCCATCTGGATTAACAGAGGACCTGGGGAACAAGTGGTTCTGGAAGGCCTGGAGTGCATAAAGAACGGCCCACATTTTCAGAACATTTATGTGCAGAGTGCTCTCCACTGGAGTTCATATGCCCTGTGTCTGGTGAGGACATAAGTGTATCCCTCAGCCCATCGCTGAAGCATCCTTGGCGAAGATCTGCAGAGGGGAGGGAATCAGGAAGGGAACCCCTTTGAGTAAATTGCTGGGTTCCATCCACTACTTGAGCACTTTTGTCTGTGCAGATGCTGAGATCCCCGAGATCCAGAATAAGCCTTAGGACTCCTGTCCACTTTGGGACAAGGATGTACCATGAGTAAAAATGATGTTCCTCTGTTCTAGAGGCACAGGTTCTATGGCTCATTTCTGAAGCAGTTTGTACTTCCTCCAACACCTGGGGTTGGTGCCCTGGTGGATGAGTTGCTACAAGTGGGGGATGATCTTGGGGGTTGCCCAGAAGTTTCAGAGCATGACCTTTTTCTATGATCTCCAGAACCCATGCATCTGTAATCACCTGATTTGACTGGTTTAAGTGGAGGGAGAGACGACCCCCTACAATCACCCCTGGAGGTAAAGGTGTTTGGGGGTGTATGAGGAGTCAGGCGGAGCTAGTGAGGGCAGCTCCTCTGGCACCACTACCTTTGGGGGCCTTTGAATGGGCATCTGGGGTAGTAGTGGGGGCTGGAAAAGTCACTGCTTCTTTGCCATTGCCCTGCTGTTTGGTGGTTGGACACTATCTGACACCAGCCAGACAAAAGGGACCCCTGCTCCTACTCCTGGGATGAGTATGGTAGAGGGAATGCACAGACTTTAAAGTCCTGCCCAAGGTCTGAAGAGCTGTCAGAGTCTCTTGGACCTTGGGACTGCCCTCAAAATGGGGCTTTAAGAATAGACTGTTGCACATCATTTGCAAAGCCTGCCACTCGAAGCCATGAGTATCTCCTGAGACAGATGCCAGAGGCTGCAGCCCTGGTGGAAGCATCTGAGACATCATAGGCTGTGTGGAGCAAATACTTGTGAACATCAGCCCCAGCAGTAAGAGCTTTTAATAGCTCCTATTTAGGGGTACCGTCAGGCAAGGCCTGTGCAACTGCCTTAGCCTTACTCCAGAAGGTGTTCTGATACTTCATTATGTGGGTCTGATAATTAGCAATGCAAAGGCCCTCTGATGCAGAGGCATATGTTCTCTTGCCTAAAATATCCAACCTCCTGGACTCTTTATCAGGAGGGAGATAGGTTAAGATGCATTGGTGCCCTAGATCTATCATGGGCAGTATTAATGACCACTGAATCCATCTCACGCTGTGTGGCATAGAAAGAGTTCCCAGAAGAGGCTATATACATTTTATCTGCCTTGCTGGGAATAGCAGGGAGATTGTTTGGTCTGTACCAAGCAGCAGATGTAGCATCCTCTAGGCTGGAAGCAGAGGAGGGACCACAATGGCAGGAGACTTAGGCAAGTCCAAGAATTCTATTAAAGAGCTACTGACGCCTCAAAGAAAACTTTAAAAAAATAATAATTAGGTACAATTCTACTTGCAGTCCATTTATATTTTATATATTTTTCCTCCCCATAATTTATTACTAAGGAAATGTGAATGAATATATGACCATTGTCCCTTGGAGTTTATTTTGAGTTTGTCTGCCTCTATAGATTACTCCCTGCTTTAAGTCATAATCCTCTATTGCGATATCACAGTTTGTTGCCATGGGAGTACAGGTAACTATGATGTCACAAGTAGTACATTATGACCCTACAGTAGTACATTATGACCCCAGGTAGGGAGAAAGCAACAGGAATAGATGAACTCTTCAGGAGCAGAGATCCTGTCTGTATGCAAATGACCTTAGTAAAAAATAATGGGGAGGAGGAATGCAGAAGTAATGTGAAATACAAGCTGAACTTTCTAAACTTTGTTTTGTTAAAGTTCTCCTGAAGGTGTCAGCTGCTCTTTAAATTCTTCTTGGTAGTGTCCTGCTCCTCTACGGCAAATCCCACGGCAGCTTGTAAATGCTGCATCATAGTGAGGAAAGTAGGACCCTCTGGAGGGGACCATGGTGTGTTGACCACAAAGTCCTCACTGCAAATAAACACAGTGGAGCTGGTGCTCTGTTCATATGGGCTTTCAGCATAATCTTCAGCCTCATCCTCCTCATGCTGCATCATGAGATCGGGATTATACTCATATTCATCATCGACAGTGTTAGCAGGGAGTAGAGAGTGTGCCGGCGACACTGGTTGCAGCATAACAGAAGGTGGTGGCAAGGGAGTACTTTGTAGCATTGATGGGGGGTAAATAACAGGTCATCAATGGGTCCTCTGGAACACAGAGGCCAGGCAGTAAGCATCTCATTATATCCAAGAATGATAAAAGAACTGCCTGAGTGTTGGTGCCAATGTGGTCGATGGGTGTGACAGGAGCAGTCAGAGGGGTAGGCTGAGTCCTCGATGGTGATGTACCAGCCAAAGGAGGTCTGATAGTGCTTGCACCAGGCCTTGACCTTGGTGTCATGTTGATGATCAGTGGGGTGGTGGAGTGGTCGGCGTTGACCAGCTTGCTTGCAAAAGTTTCCATGTGATCCTAGTGCCTGGTGACTGTAAGTTCCATAGGTGTGGCCTGATGAAAGAGATATCCTCAAAGATCAGGTGGTTCATTTCCTCCTGATTCAGAGATCACTCATGTGACATCTCTTCTACCTGGCTGAGAGCATCTGCCAGCTCACTGGTCTCTCCTGTGACATCGACCACCAGGAGATCTGCACTGTAGCTGTGCAAAAGGGTCCAGTTGTGCAGGGCCTTCCGAAACAGGGGAAGGGAGTGTGTTCCACCCTGCCTGTTCAGGTTGAACATGGTCAGTCTTGTCTGTCTGGACCAGCATGACCTGACCTCTGACAACAGGAACAAATTCCATCACAGAAGGTACACTGCATGGAGCTCCAGCAGGTTTATGTGGTGATGAGACTCCAGTGGTGACCAGAACCCAAGAGCTCTGTGGTTTCCTAGGTGTGCTCCCCACTCTAAGAGAGACATGTCTGTCATTGGCATGATGGTCAGCTCTGAGTGGACAGACAGGATTCCTTGCTTCAGATGTTCTGGGACCAGCCACTACTGGAAAGCATCCCAAATTAGCTGGGTCACTGTGACCAGCTGGTCCAAGTATCAGAAGCACTGGAACTGCTGATGGCCCAACTCCCACTGCAGGTGATGCATCCACCAGGGTGTCCAAAGGACCATGCTGGTGGAGGACACAATGTACCCCAACAGCTGCAGGAAATCCTGGGCAGTGCACGAGAGCCAAACCTGAAATGATCTGGCAAAGGAGGAAAGATTCAGTGCCTGGTCTGCAAGGGGGCAGACCTTGGCCTGCAGGGAGTCTAGTTCTGCCCCAATGAACTTGATCACCTGCAAGGGTACCAGATCAGACTTGTCCAGGTTCACTAGAAGGCCCAAGACTCGACAGGCCTGGAGAGCCAGATCCTTGGATCTCCCGATAGCCTCTTTGGACGGCCAGGATATCAGCCAGATGTCCAGGCAGGGGAACACCCTGACCCCTCAGCACCACAGGAAGGCTGCCACCACTGCCATGCACTTGTTGAAGACGCTGGCAGCTGAGGAGAGACTGAAGGGCATGACCTGGAACAGGACCCCTTCTGCTCGGAACCTAAGGTACTGGCAGTGGGGCAGATGGATTGGGATATGGTAGAGGTCCAGGGAGCAGAATCACATGATATGTTCCAGAGACAGAATGATCTGATTCAGCTTGATCATCTGGAACTTGCGATTCCACATGAACTAGTTCAGATCATGCAGATCAAGTATGAGGCACCAGCCCCCTACCATCCATTTTGGAACCAGGAAGTACCTGTACACATAACCCTCACTGGCCAGGGCATCCATGACTCAGACTACAGAATGTCTCCTTTTGTAAGAAGCTGAGTAATGCCCTCCAAAAGGGTGGAAAGGATGTCCTGCAACACCCTGGACTCCTGAGGAGCGTGGAGTCAGTAAGGTAGAAGAGCCTCGAAGTCCAGAGGCAGTCCTCGGCCCACCATTTCTAACACCCACTTGTCCATTGTGATAGTGGATCATTATGGCAAGAAGTGACTCAGCCAAATCCCAACTGGGAGCACAGACAGGGAAAGGATAGGCAGTGAAATGACATCCCCAACCCGCCACTATGCAGATTTTGCAGGGGCACCACCACATCTCTGACCTCTCATTTCTTATGGCCCTGGGTCCCAAACTTAAGCTTCGAATGCCAGGCTTGATACTGCCCTTGCTATGGCTGCTGCTGAGAAAGTTGTGGCTGAAAGGACCAGTATTGAAGAGCTTGTTTATTAGGCTTCTTTTTCTGGTGCTTCTGGGATAGTGCATGGTCAAGAGTGGCAATGGACTTATTGATATGTGTGAGATGTCCCTCCTCCACATGGTTACAGAGGCTGGTACCCAAGAAAAAGACATTGGCCAGCTTATGCTGGGTGTCCACTGTGAAGGTGGACAGGTGCAGCCAGGCCCTGTGACTCACTGAGATGGCCACTGCCATGGCATGGGCACAGGAGCTGCCCATGTCCAAGGTCATCTGGAGTTGGTGCTTAGCTAGTGATTGATCTTGGCCTCGGATGACCTTCACCACCAACTGCTGGTCAGCAGGGAGGTGAGGGAAGATAGTGTCAAAGACTCCCATCATGGAGTGACCAAAGTTGGCAATCATCATGGTGTAGCTCACTTGACAGAGATCCAAGGATGCCACAGCATAAACCTTTTTTGCAGTCATTCTTTCTGGACTCCTTGTTCAAAGGCTTGTCCGCGTCCCCCTGGCCCCTGGATTTGCAGAAGGCCAGTCAGACACAAGCCCTTCAGCCAAAGGGTGGTCTGAGAATCCAGAAAGACACCCATCAGGGACTGCATACTTTAGGACCATGCGGGTGGAGGGTGCCAGGCAGAATGCTGGATGCTGCTAAAGCTCCAGAGACATTCCCAAAATGGCTTCAACCATGGGAAAGACAACCCTCAGGGAATCATCTTTTTCCAGAATGTAAGAAAAGGGATACTCAGCCCTTTTCTGGAGTCACTCAAGTGGACAGACATGGACTCCAAGATTAATTGGAGAACCACTCCAAAGGACACTGGGCCATGCTTGGTGGAAAGGTCCTCGACCAAACCTCCACCAAGGAGAAAAGTCCCAGAGGAGCCCATTTACTCGCAATTCAAATCATTAAGACTCTTCATAAATGACCCTCAGTGGGTTCTTGCCATGGACCACACAATTATCTTCACCTTTGGCTAAGGTGGTGATGGCACCACCTAAAGAGGTGAATAAGCAGTTTCTGGAAGCACCTTTGTAGCGTGGATTAGTGAGGGCACCACTAGCAGCTGCCAGGTGACCAGAGGTCCCATGGATAGAGCCCTACCCCATCCCACAAGAGCAGCTCCTCGTATCATCAGCACATCTTATGGGGTTGCTGCTCCTCTCCCAAGGATAAGGACAAGAAGCATCAACAGTGATCCCTCCTGGTCAAGCGGGATGAAGAATGTGAGCACCTTGATCCAGATCTTGACCTCGACCGTGACTGCTGACCCAAGGATCAATGTCTAGGAGAGCTTTACGGATAGTTATGGTAGATCACATGCCTGGCCATGTTAACATGGACAGGCTTGGAGGGCTTGACTGCCAGCAGAGGCTCTTCCTGAAGGAAACCGGTCAGGGACACCGACCAATCCACATTCTCCTGGGTGAGGACCATGTGTACCGGGGCACTGAGGTCTGCAAGATCAACTCCTCAATCTCATCTGACAGCCAATCGTCACGGCTCGAGGAAAATTTCCACAACCTGCTCAACCAGAGTCGAGGTCAACAAGCTTGACAGGGTACCAAGGAGCTCTCGACCTTCCTCTCGACCAGAGGGATCTCGGCTAGAGTCGAGCAATCTGGGAGTCAGGGAGTCAAGGGACAAGGAGGATCTCGATCTCTCCTGGTCCCACAGCCTACATCAGCAGCATCTGTGCTTCCTGCCAAGTTGGACAGGGTTCTCACCCAAGGTCTTGAGGGCAAAACACATTCCACAGAATTCCCCCTGTGAAAGAACCCCTGACACTGGCCACCGACACTGAAGAGGTGTCCGCCATGGTCACCACTTCTTCTTCTCCGAGGGCCGCGAGCTGTTGAGTTTTACCTGGGAGCCACTGAGGCCTTCTTGTGACTCTTGAGACACTCTTTGGGATCCCTCTCTGCAGGCCATCCAAGGGTGAGTCAGAGCTTTATATCTTCCAAGGATTACAGCAGCATCGACATGCAGAGACCGTACCTGGCCATGTCATGCTGCCCACCCAGGCAGTAGAGGCATGTGTCATGTGAGTTGATGGCCAACATCTGCTGGCACCTAAGACAGAATTTAAAACCTGGCTTCTGATCATGGAGAGGAGTTGAAGGGACCGAGGAAAACAATTGCTAAAGTTTGAAAATTTCGAAAAGAAAGGTTTGCCTACGCTGCACTAATCCGAAGAGGGAGCACGAAGGAGGTGACCTATTTTTCCAGAAGAAAGAAAGATATGATGTCATGGGGCAGGGTTTGGGGGACATACTGCCATGGTGGTGGGAGAAGCTTAGGCTGAAGACATCCGATGAATCAGCAATTCTGGTGGAACCGCCAGAGTGTGGCTAGTGAACTATATCCACACCCTTAAAATGCCTAATTCTACTGACCTACTTAAAGTCAAGCTTACCCTGCATAACTACTTACAATGTATTTCTCTTATACCCCTTTGTCTGAATGAATTCCCTGTCAGTACCGATATTATTGTTCCTACTGTAACTGTTCGTTCTGCAATGTGCTGTACCCAGGGATACATGTGAATTACATATTGCATCTCATGAGGCTATCCTGTCTGAAGTTTGAACTTTTTCCCCATCATGCATTTTATCCTTGCCTCCCTGCCCTTCTGGGCCTTGAGTTGTGCCTCAGTGTCCTTCCAGCCTCAACAACTGCACCCGCCCCCCTCGCAGTGTCACCATGGCACAGGACCCCATCAGTACTGGCAACTACCACCTTGACATCAACACTGTGATAACCTTTTATGACCCTTAAACACTTCATTCTTCCTTTGGTTGTGGCACACTGAGCCTGCAGGGGGCCTTGCATGTGTAGAATGGGTCCCCAACAGAGGGACAAACCTCTTGGCTTATCAGGGGTTTCTGCAGCAATCAAACATGTTATCCATCCTCTCTAAGCTGGGATTCAATGCCCTGGGTAGCAATCCTCACAGCTGACCACCTGATTAACAGTGTTCCTGGTTCCCTCTGAAATCTGGGCAGTTCACCCCTGAAACTAGTGGTCCACTCCTGAACCTGGGTGGTGCACTCCTAAACCTTGGTGGTCCACTCCTGAAACTGCATGGATGGCACTGCAGTGAGAACCATTGGGTGATCTTTGGATGCAAACTTTAGTAAACTAAAAATGTTTCCAGAGAACAGTGAAACAAACTCACAATGTAATTTTGAAGAAGAAGCTCCACTGACTCTCTCCGGCCATATTTGATAATCCAGGACTTAAGTTTGACTTCAGCGAGCATCAAGAGAGAAAGAAGACGATACTTTAACTCCAGAAACTCCAGTTTAATTAGATGCGGTTGTGAGGATGATGCAATAAAATTAAACCTGTAAATACAAAAATACACCATGATCAGGTATGTGTACATGCATATGCTTAACACACTTGGCACCTATCCTGAGAAACTGCTTTTTTGCAGTACTAAAGTCATAGAAGGCTAGACAGTCACTCCCATAGGATTCACTGCACTCGCAGTCAGATGAATGGGTTCATTATAGGTAAACGAAAGGTGCACAGCCTTGAGGACAGTGATTCCACAAACAACCTATGCTTTGGCATCATGCCCAACACCTGATGATGCACTAGTCATGAAGTGAAATATCAAGCAGTTTGTCTGATCACTGTCTGTCCTTATGGCCGTACACCTTTTTTTTTTTTTACATTCAATAGATCTGTTTATTTGACTTTGAGTGCCGTGAATCATATTTGAGTGAGTGCCTAGCCTTCTGTGACTGACTGTATTGCTACATGCAAACATAACCTCTGAAGTGCCCAGTTTATTTTTGATTAGCAGCAGTACTGTTGATTCCTGAAGACACACATCAAGTTGAGAATTGTAGCAGTGCTAGGATCAGGTTTCTGGTCTCAATGCAGGGCATAAGTTGACCACTTTTTATGGTTGTGGGCGGAGCCTACAGCCATTTTGGGATCGATCATAGCTTACAGAAATGGCTGATCGTGGAACCTTCTGTTGGACTTTTGGAAGTATCCTTCTGAAAGTCCAATAGAGCTTGAAACACTCCACCAGGATTGGCTGCTACAGAATAACAGCCGCACTATTTTGGCTGTTACTTCCATATTCTGGAGCAACAACTGTGCATGCGCATCTCACGCGCATGTGCAGTTCTGCTGGCGCCGCCATGTTGTGAATGGCAGCATGCCATTCACCATAATATGCATGCATGAGTACCGCTCACGCATAGCTGCATCGCCACCGCCATCTTTCTGATGGCACTCCTCCAGCACCTTCCCACTGCTCCTGTCCTCCCCACTCCCTCCCAGCACTGGCAGCAAAGAACACCATCCCGCATCCTCCCACTGCTGCTGTCCTCCCCGCTCCCTCCGTTACTCATCCTTGTGCTGACATCGGGGTGCCCAATCCCTGTGTCGACATTATGTGCCCCCCCCAACTCATGTGGCATACTGGGAGTCCACCCCAGTGTGCCCAAACGTATGTTTTTTCTCTTTTTCCTTGCCGACATCGGGGTGCCCAATCTCCATGTTGGCATCCCCCCCCAACAACTCATGTGGCACACTGGGAGACCACCCCAGGGTGCCCAAATGTATGCTTTCTTTTCCCTGTAAATAAAGAAAACCGTCCCCTCAACGTGTTTTTTTTCCTGTAAAAGAAATGGTCCCTCGTCACACCCAGTCCCCTCTCCCATCCCCACCCTTCCACTGAGAACCCACCTCCCAGCACCCCCCTTACCCCATACTTACCTCCAGAGGTCAGCTCTGTCATCTTCTCTGGAATGGGACACGTCTGCACTCTTCAAAGCCGAACCGGTAACTGAAGAATCAAAGGTAAATGCTATATAATGGCAGTCAAAGGGGGTTTCAACTTAGGTTGATAAATCACCCATTTTTTTAAAATTTTGGCCCCAAATTTTCAACATGGGGTTCTAGGGACCACACCGTGTGAACACTGTCTCTGTCATTTCGTTACTCGGTCCCAAAAGGTGATTTCACGGTCACTGTGTGGAATCACCTTTTGGGACTGATTAACAAAATGACAGTGCTACTGTTCGTGAGGTGTTGTCCCAAAAAGCCCATGTTGCAAATTTGGTGAAAAAATCCCACAAAATGACTGCATTACGCGTGTGCGTTGCGTAGTTTCTATGCATGCTCCTAACTTTGCCAATTTTTAATATTTTCCCTCCAGATTTTCAACATTGCCATTTTTCACACCTCCTTATTAACAGTACAGCTGTCATTTTTCACATCCTGCCCAAAATGTGTTTTCGCACCTGTGGCACAGAATGGCGTGGTCACTCCAAAAAATCACCTTTCGGGACAAGTGAACAAAATGACACTGGCACTCTTTTATGAGGTGGGGCCCCAAAAAGGCCATGTTGAAAATTTGGTATAACACCTCCAAAAAAATGGCCAAGTTACACCCGGGTGTTCAGTATTTTTTACGTACACGTGCACCTTTGGTCATTTGGAAGCTCATCACAGCCGTATCGGCTCTGGCTAGAGTTTGTTTGAGAACAGTTGCACTAAGGGACTAGTTTTGAGTAACCTCACAGTACTGAGCCTACCCTCGTTTTCAGAGCCACAGACAGCAATAACAAGGCTTCTCTGTCTCTAGATATCATTATGAGTGCTGGCAAGAAAGTCATTAACAGAGATAGGGTAGAAAGAATAAAAAGAATTACACTCAGGGCTTCAGTTAACTCCATTTTGGGAGTATTTGACTTCCAAAAACAAGGCAAAAACTTCCAAAATAAAGAGGGAGGAAGTCACTGACTTCCAGATGTAAAACCAAGAATCTGATGACTTCCAAAATTGCAGGCATTGAAGTCAGAAATTATGGATTTTCTGAAAGAAATTGTATTTTACCACTAATTTATTATGTTAAGATCCATAAATTTGTTCATCCTAGAATACAGACTTCTAAAAGTGAGATCCTGGAAGTATTTTGACTTCCCAAATATTGGAATGACCTCCAGATTTCGACTCCTGGAAGTTTTAGACTTCCAATAAAAATAAATTAACCGAACCCCTGATTATACTACAATTAAATATTACACATTTTATTTATTTATTTATTTAATAGTTTTACCAGGCAGGCATACTGAACGACTAACCACTCGTTTCCAGATGCGACCTGGGGGAAACAATGGGGAACATACAAGCAAAATAGACATACAGGTTTATATACAGTAGAGAGGCACTACAGTGATGGGTTATACACGTTTGTAGCTAAGGTAGCCATGTAGCTTAAAGAAATAGGCAGGCATGGAGATAATGCATAGAAAAGATATTTCAATGTACACAATAAAATAAGTTAAAATTAAAATCTTTAGTCATTTGTAGACACTACCAGAAAAGGGTACATTTAGGGATACTATCCTTCCCAAACACCACTTCCTAGTCAAACTAATTAAAAAGTATCTCAAGTTAGCAAGCTTTATGTCTACCAGTAGGGACTGGCTGCATCTTGTGTCATCAATTACCAGATTTTCAAAGGAGCCAATCCCCACACTACTTAAATACTACATCTACACATTCTCATGAAATGTTGTCATTTTGCAAAGAGAAAATGACCAGCAACCTTAGCAGCTGCACAAAAATCGACGTGCGCTTGCAAAACAAAGGTTTAGAATGCTCATGAGAAGTTATTGTAGTTGAGCTGCCCAATGACCTAATTGTAAGTGTAACCCCCCTGCCAATGGGGGTTCCCAAAAGTCTTCCAGGAGCTTGCCTGAATGCTCCAAGTCTGGGAGGTGTTCGGCGTCTGAGCTGTTTAAATGTGCTTCCAAGTGAGTGCTATTTGAGCCCCCACGTACTGTCTCTTTAAGAGCTGTCTGCTTGCAGACTTAATTAATTTGTATGGGAGGACTGTGTATTTAATGCTCGAATCCCACCTGAGCTGAGGAGTAATCGCTCCATTTTGCAGTCGCTGGAAGTGCAAAGGGAGCCCATCTGAAAGCTGTAACTGTTTGCCTGTAATCATTTAAAGCATTAGCAAAACTGCAGTTCGTCTAACCTGCTTTTATTGCAGCTGGGACTCTGTGTGTGTTACCCCTCCATTTTGGACCTAAACTGCTATGCTGGGCCAATTGGGTTAAGGGAGCCCTAAAATGGAGCCTGTGGACAAATCAGAACTTGGACTCTTAATTTTGAGCCAGCCACAAGGGACCGTATGGGCAGTGACTCTGGGAAATGTAGTTTTGACATTGGCACCTTTTTTCCACCAACAGAGGGAGTCTTATTGGGAGTGACAGCCGAACCAACCAACAGAATGATGTGGAGCTAAAGGAAATGCCCTGCTCTGTGACTGGAAAGCTCAGATCAGTTGTGACTGTGAAGAGAGCAGGAGCTCTGTGTTTCTGAGGTGTATAGTTTCGCGCGGGAAGTGCGTGTGAGGCCTTGTGGTTTGGTCTGCAGCCATTGTAAGCGCCAGTTTGGACTGATTCCGACTTTTGAGGAGAAAGAAGGAGATCTGAAGAGTAGAAACCAGGCTCACCCTGTAGAAGACTGGAGAAATTGCTGAATCACGCTCGGTCTGTCAGGAACTGAAGCTGCTGTGTGTGCTCCCGGGTATCTTGAGGTAATTGCGATCGGGATCGAGAAGCAGCCTACCTGGTATAGTACTTTCCTTTTACATATGAATGTGCATAGTGCTTATGGGGAATCGCTATTTCCAATCCCCTGTGCTGTGTGTTGTGTTGAAGCTGGAAGCAAACCCCAGCTTGTCTCGAACTAAACTGCTTGCTATAAACTGCAGTGGGGTCCAGTCACAAGGACCTTGTCTCCATGCCCTGCTGTTTCTGACAATCCAGAAGAACATCCACCATCCAGTTCTCAGCTTGGGTATTGTGAGTACAAATCAGGGTATTTCCTGCAGCCTGTTTTCAATCACAAGTGTGTCATCTAATTCTTGTTTCTTTGCTTCATGGACTGAGCCATCAGGCTCCAGATTACAACTGGGTGTTGTGCATATATTTTCTTCTACAGGGCCCTATCCATCTGCACCTGCCGGCCAACCCCGGGCAATGGAACTGGCTAGACCCCCCCAACCGGGGTACCCAGAGTGTGACTTTTCAGACCCTGTATGTGTGCACAGTACTGTGATTTAATGACACTGATTAACCTGACTTCCCCCTCCTGTGTTACTGTTCCCTAAATAAATCAGATTTGTTGTTGTTGTTAAACTTTAAACTGTCTGAAGTGTCAGTACCTTCATGCCAAGCACTGAATTAGTTTGTGTATGCTGCTTAACCTTATTTTTCAGGGGTTCCTCAGAGACGAATCTGCGAATCAGTCTCGAGGGTAAGTGGTACCTTATGAATGAACAGTGTGTACATGTGAGGTATTAGTACTGTAACTCCTGTGCATCGTGTGGGCCATTAGAGGGATTAGAAGGGGGTCTCAGTGTCCCAGAGGGCTGTGACCAAACTAGACCAACCATTACAAACCCTGACCTCTGGGTGGAGGCACCCGCCATTGAACCTAGGCCCCTCAACCTGTCAGTAGTCAAGCCGGCAGGGGTAGTAGCCCTTGGGATAGCGCCACCTGGGGGTTACATAAGTAACATGGCTTAATATGATAATGACATAGGTTCATATCTCAAGCAGTATGCATCATATCTTGAGCAGCAGAGATAATGCTAATCACACTTTGGAGAGCAGAGGCAGTGCTTATCACACATTGGGCAGCAGAGGCAGTATGCATCACACACTGAGCAGCAGAGGCAGTGCTCATCACACATTGAGTAGCAGAGGTATGCTCATCAAACAATGAGCAGCAGAGGCTGTGCTCATTACACATTGGGTAGCAGAGGTAGTGCTCATCAAACAATGAGCAGCAGAGGCAGTGCTCATCACACACTGAGCAGCAGAGGCAGTGCTTATCACACATTGAACAGCAGAAGCAATGCTCATCACATATTGGGCAGCAGAGACAGTATGCATCATACACTGAGCAGAAGAGGCAATGCTCATCGCACACTGATCAGCAGAGGGAGTGCTCATCACCCATTGAGTTGCATATGTAATACTCATCAAACAATGGGCAACAGAATCAATGCTCATCACACACTGATCAGCACAGGCAGTGCTCATTATACACTGGGCAGCAGAGGTAGTGCTCATCAAAAAATGAGCAGCAGAGGCAGTGCTCATCAAACATGAGTAGCAGAGGCAGTGATGCCCCTCACACATTGAGCAACATAAGCAATGCTTACCACACGTGGGGCAGTAAAGGCTGGGAAAAGAAAATGGTAATAGTCTTCTCCAGGTCCCTCTGTTAGATTACTTGAAGTTGGGAGGTCTTACCAGTTCCAGTAAATAAGTATAAGTAATGTAAACAAACTGGGACCTCAACCCTTTACAAAAGTTTAAGTATAGCAAATCCCCTTTGTTCCTTATGTAACCCCCTACTATGGGGGTTCCTAAAAGCCTTCTTGGAGCTACGTGGGTGCTCCTTGCCTAACTGGTATCCAGCTAATGCCGTTTGAATGAGGGCACAGTGAGTGCTTTTGGAGCCTCTGGTACTGTCTCTTTAAGAGCTGCCTGCTTGCAGGCTTCATTAGTTGTATCGGGGGGATTGCGGGTTTACTGCTCGAATCCCGCTCGAGCTGCTGTTTGGATCGCTCCATTCTGCCGTTGCTAAGCGAGCAGAGGGAGCCTCATTGAAGAATGTAACTGTTTTCTGGAACATATGTAGTGTGGCAGTAAAATTGCGTTTGTTTAACCTGTTTTCACTGCAACTGGCACTCTGTGTGTTCGGCCCCTCCATTTTGGACCTGGACTTAGGTATGGACCAATTGAAAAGGGGGGCCTTAAAATGGACACCGCTTGAGCCAACCAGAACTTGGACTTCTATCAGGAGCCTGCCCAGAGGGGAATATATATGGCAGGCGCTCCTGGGAAGTGTAGTTTGGACCCTGGCGCCTTTTTGCACCAATAGAGCGCGCGGGAGGTGATGGACAGCCTGAAGCAGCCAACTGGAGCTCAGTGGAGTGAGAGGAAACTACCCTGCAACTGTCTTGAAGGGGCAAAGTCGTTGGTGATCGTGAAGAGAGAAGGAGCTCTGGCTCCTGCGCTGTGCAAGTCTTTGAGTGGGAAGCGCGTGTGTTAGGCCGAGAAGGCGGACGCCTACATCGCCAGTACAGCCAGCGGACAAGATCAGTGAGGAGTGCAGGCAGAGGAGGCTGTGCGAATATAGCTACCTACCAGGCTCACTCTGTAGAGGACTGGAGCATCTGCTGAATCACGCTCGGTCTGTCAGGACAAGTGAAGCTGCGTAGTTCACCCGGTTTGTTCAGTAAAAGCGATCGGGAGTTTGGAGCAGCTGCCTGGTATGGTACCGCTCTGCATTACATATAACTGTGGAGTGGCGCTTGGATCACAGGCTAAGTCCTGTAGTGGTGTGAGAGTGATCTTCTGCAGGAGTCATGAGTACTGAATCGGGGCAGCTCCCTGTCAAATGTTCTTTCTGAGGATAAGCGTGGTCTGGCTGCTTTATGGGCTGCATGAATTGTGCCTGCGGGCTCTTACAAATCAAACTGAGGTACCGAATGCTTGTTTCTTCACCAGGGCCCCAACCAGCTGCACCAAATAGGCTAGCCTTGTAAGGCCTGGGTACCCAAAGACAGTGACTGACAGGTTTGGCCTGTGCACAGTGCTCTATATAGCAGAAGTGTTAAGCTAATCATCCTGATCTCCCCCGTTCTTGTTACTTCCCCCTTAATAAATCAGATTTGTTGTTGCAAGGTATACCGTTTGAACTGTGTGCTTGTGCTACCCTTCTGTGTATGGGCTATTGTATAACTGCATCTTATTTTACAGGGGATCTTCAGCCCCAAGTTGGCTATCTTGACCTGGGGGTAACTGTAAGTCATAACAGCAGGGTGGGAATTGCTGGTGAGCCACTAGTGGGAAGAAAGGGGGGTTGCAGTGACCCAGAGGGCTGTGACCAGGTCGTATTTGACTGTTCCAACCCCGATCTCTGGGTGGAGGCACCCGCCATCGGATCCAGGCCTCTCAACCTGTTATTTGCTGAGCAGGCAGGGGTAGTAGCCCTTGGGATAGCGACACCGAGGGGTTACACTTATATTAGCAAGAATTTATATATACATCTCATAATGATTCCATTAATATTCTTTGAAACTTTTCTTCCTGTTGTTCCCCGTTTTAAATATGTTAACGCTTCAAGACCTCCTTGGTAGAGCCGGCCTCGTGGCACTGAGGGCTGAGGCGCTGGATGCCTTACCTCGCGATTTGCCAGTGACCCGGGTTCAGGAATGACCTTGGGTCATTGGGGTGCCACCATCGGGGGAAGGGGTGGGAGCAGGATTGAGCACTGGCTCTCCTCTCGCGAGAGGGGGGTCACCTGCCCATAGTCCCGCCATCACTGGATGGAGGTCCAGTGACAAGCGCAGGTGATAATGGCACGACAGATAGGGTGGGGCATCCCACACTGCATGGCATGCGCATGCCTCCACACACACACACACGCGATGCTGGGATGCATGGGGTTGGGGAACAAAAAGCTGAAAAACGTACAAACTACTTACGGGAAAAAAAAGACCTCCTCGGTCTCTTCATCAGAACCTAGGACTTTAATAAAGTACATTTGAGTTTCAAACATGTGAAATTACAGTAACATGTTTTAATCATTGTTTTGATTTATTAACAACTGCAGAAAACTCATCTGGGCTGGGGCTCCTCACATATTGGATAGCAGAGGTAGTGCTCACTGCACACTGAGCAGCAGAAGCAGTGTTCATCACATATTGGGCAGCAAAGGCAGTATCTATCACACACTGAGCAGCAGAGGTAGTGCCCATCACACACTGGGCAGCTGAAGCAGTGCTCATCACACACTGGGCAGCAGAGGCAATGTTTTTCACACACTGGGCAACAGAGGCAGTGCTCATCACATACTGAGCAGCAAAGGCAATACTCATCACATATTGCCCATCAGAAGCAGAGTGTGGGCCACTCACAGAACAGCTGCATGGTTCCATGAACTGTGCCAGACTTATAGTTGACTTCACAAGTGGCCCTGAGCAGAAATGATTGCAGTATTTATGTGGTGTTACTGCATTCCTCCTACGATGTTATTGATTTATGTCATAGCATATGTTTGAAATCTGATTTGTGCTTTGGCATTTAATTTGGTGGGGTTCATGGGTGTTGCATGGAAGTGGACAGAGTTAGGGTTCACAAAACCTTAACATTTAATTTCCTTCCTTTTTTGCTTTAATAATAAACTGTAACTTGTGCATTAACATCTTTTTTTTTTTTACAGTTAATGTTCTGTCTTTTTGGGACAGATAGCCATAGTACTTCAATTTGCTTTGGGCCACATGCAATGTAACTTCCTTGTTGAGCACATCCCACAACTTGTAGCTTGTGATACTGTGGGTCATACACAAACCAGCTACAGCTGCATCATCACACATGTTGCAGCAGACCTATAGTGGAAATCGTAACAATGCCTGCATGCTACTCGCAAAGTATCTACATCATCAAACACATTGTCCCAGACCTGTAATTTGATTTATACATGGCTCAGCAAAGCCATCAATATTTGTTCTCATTTCAAGACTGTCACATTAGGCAGAAATTCTGTCTCTCAAAAAATGGGTTTTCAAGTCACAGAAACAGATTTCAGAGTCACAAAAACAGGCCCTGTTTTTGTTACACTGAACAAACAAATTTCATTGATAATTTCAAAACTACTGTTGTCCTCAAAATGCAACACTTGAAGAATCAACTTTATATCCCACTCTGTTGACACCTGAGGTTTTCCCTTCTTTTACCCACTTTTATAAATGGCAAGACTTATGAAAATGAAAGTCATCTCATGAAAATGGCTTTCAACTCACAAAAATGGAAGCTACTGTTGTCACAAAAAACAACTTGTGAAAAATAGAACTGCTAATGTGAGAAAATGGAAACAAACTGCACTGGTAATTTGAAATTTACAAAGTTGTCAGTTAAGCTACATAAAAACAAATTATCCTTGGGCCAAATTCTAACTAACCTGAAATTTCCGGTTTGAACTCACAGCAAGCCAGCCCCTCAGTGTGGTGGCCGGGCTGCTTCTCATGATGCCAAGCACCAAAGTCTGGGAATGAGCCAAGGCCACGGGATGGTTGGCATTGGGGTGGGATTGTGGAGCTTCCCACAGGACGCTCTCCTTGGGGTGGGTGGAAATTGATCCCCACTACACGAGCACTACCTTGGGTGTCTAGGAGGTGCAGGTCAGTTGGGAACAACAGTGGTAGGGGACATGCTCTGACACTGTGGCACGCTCACACCTGTCGTGTAGTGTGCACACTGCATGTCCACAGTAAAGTGTCTCAGGAGGGAGAAACAGTGGAATTACCACCCCCCACCCTGGCAGGATCATACCTGCAGCACTCAGCTCTTCACTGCCCACCTGCCCAGCATGATGGAACACCCCTGCCACTGCTTTCAGAGAAGTCCAGATGGGGTAGCTACCTCCAAAGGCCCTACTGTGGAAGGGTTCTCCATGGAGCAGGTAAGGGGAGCTTCCTGGGGTCCGAGTCAGTGTCAGAACTGGATGCCTGCTGGGCTAATAAGGGTCAAGGCAGGGCAGTTCAGGGAGTAACTGCTAATTCAAAAAGAAAGGTTTGAACTCTCAGTCATTTTTGTGTAATTGGTGAGGAAAATATGTCTTAAAAATGCAAGTTTTTATATTTTCATTCTCCTATAACTTTTAAACCACTGATCCAGTTGTTGCCAATGGAATAATATTTGAAACACCATGGTAAATACAGAAAAATTATTTAACGAATTTTTTTAAATTATACATAGAGGAATGTCTCTGGTTTAGACATGTATGATAACCTAAGTATTCACAACTGATTAATATAGCTGAGAAAGGATTAATTACTTAACAACAATAGTAGATCTTAGACAGAATCTCCTCCATCGATCGACATCTTTGGAACTGTAAACCGTTTCGATCAGGACCACTGAGTAACTTTTGCCTAGCTTGGGCTGCCCATGGTATATAACATGGGTGGCCCCGTAGCTCCTCAGTTTCCTGCCTGAGAAAAGGATTTTTGGATTTGTAACATACCCACAAGAATGGGAAACCAGACCCCTGACCAGGTTGACAGAAGAGGCTATGATTCCAGAAAAAAAATCACATTCTAGAAAGAAGACAATGTGTATCATAATAACAGGACCATCTTCCATCATATGCCACCTGAATATACAGAAGGTAGTAGGCGGGCAGGGGCAAGTTTTGGCTCAATGGAGGTGATTCTCTCAAAGATCTACTGTTACTGGCAACCAATTTATCTTCTTTAAAGATATATCTCTATAGAGCTGCACCTTCAGAATGATTCCCAAGTAGTACAAGAATGCTGAGCGCAGGAAGGCCAACAATAGGGACACGGGAGTCCCCTAAGACAGCTGGCCTTGGAGAATGTCAAAGCCAAAGGCAGCCCACCTATCGGACACCAGCTCTAGACTGTAGTGTTTAGTGAAAGTATGGACAGAACTCCATGTTTATGGCAAAGCATATGTTAACTGCCATGACTGAATGAAAACAAGCCACAGAAGTGGCCATGTCACTGGTGGCATGTGCACAGACAGGATTAGGAACCTCCTTACAAGGCTTCTGGTAACAAACAGAAATGTAAGATACCAACCATTAAGCAAGGCACTGCTTAGAAGAAGGGGGTGTCCAACATCCTGGGGGGTGAAAGGAAAGAAAAGCTTCTAACACCTTTCTGCAGTCTTTTGTGTGGTCCAAATAAAACTGCAAAGCCATATGGACATCAAGAGAATGCAGGATAATGCATTCTGCATTCTGAGCAGAAGGAAAAACCACAGGAAGGTGAATAATCTGGTTCAGTTTGAACTCAGAGGATGGGAACGTAGTGGAACCCAATCCTAGTGAAAAACAAGGTATGAGAATCTGCAACCAAAGCCAGCAGCTCAGAAACTCAGTGAGACGATGTAATAGACACCAGAAAAAAGCATTTTCTCTGAAAGGAAACACATGTCTCAAATGACACAGACAGGGGATTGGTAAACACACTAGTAAATGGGAAGTGGGGAAAGGAGGAGTATAAAGGGCCACTAGGACCTTCACAACATGTAGGGCTGGACAGACTTGATGGGCTGCAGGTTTTTTTTAGCCGGTTCAAAGGGAGTCTCTGTAACAGAGTCTAGAATCAAGTTAAGGTCCCACATAGGAACAAGTCTACAGACCTGCGGACACACATGTAGGATCCCTTTCAAGAACCTGCTGGATACCTCCAATTTGGCCACAGTCTTGCACCCTAAGAAGGCATGAAAGACTGAAATGGCCAAAAGGTGTATCTTTACAGAAGAATACTGGAGACTATAGTCTGCTAGGGAGGGGAGTTAGTCCAAAATGTGCTGCACTGGACATGAAGAAGGGTCCAGGAAGCAAGAAGCACACCAATTATTGAAACATTTCCATTTCAGGGAATCTGCTTTTAAGCTGCTAGCAGAGAGTCTGAAACTGCCTGGAAAACCCCTTAGCGTGACAGTACTTCATGCTCAAGAGCCCAGCATGAAGTTGCAGTGACTGATGTTCCAGGCGGAACAGAATGCCATGATTCTGTGACAGCAGTCCCACTATGGGGGGTGTAGGGGGGACAGGAGGTTCCACCACAATCTGCCAGAGCAGTTGGAACCCAACTTGTCTTGTCTAGAAGGGGACTAGCAGTACCACTGTTGTCCCATTTGCCTGAAGCTTGATCAATGCATGCTGAATCAGAGGAACTGAAGGAAATGCATATAGAAACCTCCCCTTCCCAGAACGGACCAACATACTTCAAAAAACAAACAAAAAACTCTAGGCCATGTAGTAAGTGAGCAAAAACACCCTGAAGTTTTGCATTGTGTGGAGACAGAAAAAGGTCTATCTGTGGATGACTCCAACAGGTGAAGAGGTCTGTAACCACATCGTTTGGAGTTCCCACTTGTAGGATTGAGCAACCAACCTGCTGGAAGAATCCAGCACTTCAGTTTTAGCACCTCTGTTGGGCAATTTACCCACCACAGTGGATAAAGACTTCCACAGGCCGGTCTGCATTTTCATCATTTAAAGCAGTTAAGTGGCAATACAAAGGCCAAGTGAGGCAGAGGCATAGGTCCATTTGCCCATAACTTTTACTTTTCTGGATTCTTTTGTCAGGAGGCAAACAACTCATGTGACATGGAGCCCTAGATTTGTCATGAGTGGCCATAACGACCACCAAGTCAGTTTCAAAATCAGTTTCAGTCTGGGTAGTATAAAAAAGCTTTGGTAGAAGGTAGGGTGGTAAAGGTACCATGAGATTTTTCTGTCAGGAAATTCTCCTGTCAGGAATGAGACTTTCCTGTTAGGACATTGTCCTGTCAGGAACCACTACTCCCTGTTTTTCCCTGAGATTTCCCAGTCAAGAAAATGTCATGTCAGGGTTAATAAATTGTTCTGTCAGGAACTGCCATGCAATGTTTTCCCACTCCTACCAGGGCTTTCACCTCTGCAACTAAAGAGCTGAGCTTCATTGCTGTGCCAACACTGTGGTATACTAGAAAGATCTACAGCCTCATAAACAACAGACTGTGGGTTCAGACCCAGACAAGATCCCCTTACTTTTCTTTTCTCAGAATTTCACTTGAGTGGTGATCCATGGTGGTGTGGTGTTAGAATAGTAAATATATAGGAAAAGGGACTTAAATGTGAGAAACAGTAAGTGCAACAAGTTCTACAGCACAGCTGTCCTCACAGGACAGGTTCCTGACATGAAAATCTTGTGGCACCTTTACCATCCTTGATTGGTAGAAGGGCCAGGATATTGTTTATCCACCTTGTGAGGAACAGCCTGTAATGTACTGAGTCTCTGCCAGGCAGCTGCGGTAGAATCCTCCAAAGCAGAGCAACAGGCAGAATGCTTACAGAAGGAGATATGGGGCTCTCCAGTAATGCATGAAGATTCTTCTTAATGGAGTGCTCTTGCTCAGCAGCAAAACCTAGTTTGTCCTGCACCAGAAGGCCCGAAATGAAGCATACATTGGGGGAGATCTGAGAGTATCTTCACTATAGAAGGATACAATTGAACTAGAGTCAGATCCATTAAATGCTTTCTCCTCATCTATTCCTCCACATCCAGGAGGTCTGGATTTGATTAATTTTTCTCACCTTCAAGCTGAGGAGTTGTAGGAGAAGCCACAGGGATTACAGGTTACAGAGGCAGTAGAAGGGTGGCACAGAGGCATGGATCATCATCCCAGAGGCAATAACAGTGGACACTGACAGTAACGGTTGTGCTGTCAACAGATTAATTGTCAATGGCAGGGACAGCAAAAGCCTGTAAAATAATTTAGAGACTGTAGCCAGTACAACAGTGCTAGCATTAATGGTGTCAGGTGGTGTAGTTGACAAAGAAAGACGTAACAGACAGTGTCGGTTGATGATGCACCGGTAAGGAGCTACATTCCAACAACAGCAACTGGGACAGAGCCTGCACTTGAACTTGGTATCTCAACAATGGTCAAGCCAGTGACAGAGACCACCAAAGCTGTCTGAGACTTACCCGTGTGGGAATTCAACAGTGATAGACCGGGATGGTGACTTACTGTGTTTGCAGTGCTGCTCTGTTAAAGAAGACTTTTTTGACTCGTCTTTTGACAAATGGCATTTTTCCTGTTGAAGTGACAACGTGGCTACTTGACATGGAGACTTAAGAAGTTATTCTGTGGCAGACCCAGTGGACAGAGATGGAGACCCTGGGGTAGATGCTGATACTGCTCATGTGGTGTTCTGTATTTTCTGCATGAAAGTCTCCAAAACTTTCTGGTGATAGCTCCTCATGGCCTGGTTGAAGCCCTTAAAAATGGCACAGGTTTTCAAGTCAGGCAAAAGATCAGGGCAGAAAACATTAAGAGTGTGAGTGTCATCTCTAACTATTTTCATGCCACACTGAGAGGTGGGAAAAAAGTGTGGACTTCTTCGAAGAAGCAGATGACTGCATGCAATAATGATGAAAAGTAAATTAAGAAAAATGTCAATTCAACAACCCAAATCGATAATGGCATCTTCCTCAATTCAACGAGAGGTTGGTGAGGGGAGAAAAAACTGAGAAGGTATGGGGCCGCTTACATAGGTGGCGCCGGTGTACTGTATGTCAATGTGGGAGGCCACAGCTATGCAGCACAAAGGTTTCCCAATGGTCCTGATGCCAATGGTTTATAGTTCCAAGGGTGTGACTTTATGGAGAGTAATGTCCTCAAAGAAGTTCCTAAGATCTTGACGTACAATCGAGCTAGTCACTGCCCTCATACAAATCGGAGAAAAAAATCCCTGCATATTAATAACATCCTGCTTTAAGTTCAACAGGACAAAGAAAGGCCAGTCTCCACAATGTCTTGTAGTATAACTATGCAAAAGACAAAAAATCATAGGGGAAAACACCCAGAGTCATATACGACCATATTAAAAAAAAAAGATTTCCAACAAAAAAGGAGACCCCACGAGCTAACTCAGAAGTGCCAATGCAAAGCTGTGGAAGAAATACAATAAATAAAATGGGGCATGGTGTGGAGAACGAGTGGCACTCTACGGAGAAGATATTTTTGAAGCTCAATAGTTACAGTAAGTAACTTTCCTATCTTTGAAGAATCAATCTTCTCTATAGAGTCCCACTCTTTGGTTAAGTACTAAGCAGTGTATGCACTAGGGAGGAGGAAAAGAAAAACAGCTTTCTTCCCCTATCCAATGAGTAAATTGTGCACTCCACTCAAAAATTAGGTTTCTGGATGTTTCAGAGAGGAAAAAGTACAGTTGCACTCCTGGCACCCATTACAACATGGTAAGGATTAGGCAGCCGGAAATTACAGGATGTTGCCAGCAACCTGGATACCTGCCAGAGAACAAATGACTACTCTGAAAGGCTATAGTTAGGTGTTTATGGTGACCCACTGTGCTGATCTTGGCCAGCCTAAACTAAGCATGTCTCCTTATGCACATTCCAGGAGCAGCAGACTGAGATGCCACCTCTACCACGTTATAGGATCTCCTAGCCATGAGCTGTGTAGCACCTGTGCTCATGAAAGTTACAACATGAAACCAAGCCACATTTTTATCCTGTGCCATGCTGGCAATAGTGGCATTCAACTGTTTGCACAAGTGCAATTGGTTACTGATAATATGGGCCACCAGTGCTGACAGTAAGCAAATTCAGAACCGTGGATGTCAACACTGAAGGGGTCAGTGCCATAGGCACCGTCAAAGCAATAGACAGTGCTACGTCCCGAAGAACATTTGGCATCAAAGCAAGACTCGGCACCAAGATATCAGGTCACAATGATGCAGATCAAACCATCAACCCGGAGAATGGTGCTGTAGACATCATGGCTGGCATCGACCCAGAACATGCTGCTGTGGGCTTACCAACCATATCCCAATGAGACCCGGGGATAGGCAGTGCCCCACTCACTTCACAGAGCAGTTCTTCAAGGAAGTCCCACAAAAGAGGATGAGCAGTGCCCCCACAGGGGTGGGTCTCACATGGTACAGAATGCTCAAAGGGGCTAGAAACAGAAAAGATGTGCAGCCCTGAGGGTTGTAACCAAAAAGATGTGAGGCTCTAAGCATACCTCCATCACTAGCTCCCAAGGAAAGGAAGGAGGGCCCTCTGTGTCGGAGACCATTAAAAATTATTCTCTGTCTTCTTCCAGCAGCGAGCCGTCCCTTGAGGCATTTGGTCAAGTCAGTGTTGAACTGGATTATCAACTTTTGGTGTGTAACTGATCCTCAGAACCAACTGGAATCACTGATCCTTTCTCATGCGAGACATTAATGCACTACAGGCTGAGCACACCACCATGTTGTGCTCCATTCCCAAACAGGAAAAACATCAGAAAAGTTGGTCGGTGCTGGCAATTTTGTTTCTGCATTGACAAAATATAAAAGGTGGTCTTTCCTTTTTCTTCACTATCACAAACAAATCAAAAGAGGCCTACGCAGAGGGAGCCGAAGATTTGAACTTCTCCCAACAAGGTGCACAGTCGACAGTGGGGGGAAAAAAGGAACTGAGGTGGTTAGGTCCCTGGAGTTGTCTGTCTGTGCTGACATGTGCTCCACGCCTGCACAGTTTGACAGCACTAACAAACCAAATGTTTTGCTACTGTGGGGGTCCTAATGCCTCCAGCCCCAAGACCAAAGAATGGGACTCCAAGGGCAAGATTTATTCTTTAAAGATCCAGCACTTCTTTTGGCTGGACAGACAGAAGAAAGAAACAATCCTGGAGGAGGGCACCCACAAAACAAAAGTTCATTTCTATCATTTTAACTTTATGATAATAAGACTAAATTTAGAGTTACTATACTATAGTAACTTCACCTGATGCTTCAGTGACTGCTGACACTATTTGTCCTCATTGGTTTCATCTGAACAAAACAGCTTTTGAAAATCAGTCTTCACCACTTACAAAATGGGTCCCATGGCTTTTTTCTGATTTCCACACCCACACATATTTCATTCTCCTTCTGTCGTCAGCACCATTTGAATAAAAAGGGAAAGTGCATAGAAACATAGAATTTGACAGCAGATAAGGATCGCTTGGCCCACCCAGTCTGCCCATTTCCCTACCTAATGGATAAGCTGCAGATCCTAGTTAACCAGCAGCCTACTTCTTCCTACCCCCACCTCCTAGAATTGCCTTATGACTGTCCCATGCATGCTTGAATTCCACCACTGTTTTTGACTCCACAACCTTCTCCGGAAGGCTGCTCCATGCATCCACAACCTCTCTGTGAAAATACTTCCTTAAATTACCTGTGAGCTGCCCCTCCTCTATCTTCAAATTGTGCCCCCTTGTTCTTGCACACCTCTTTTTTTGAAAGATGCTACCCTCTTGGACTTTGTTGATTCCCTTGAGGTACTTGAAAGTTTCTATCATGTCCCTCCTCTCCCTTCTTTCCTCGAGGCTATACATATTAAGCTCCTTAAGTCTCTCTTCATACGTCTCCCAGTGCAGACCCTGCACCATTTTAGTTGCCCTCCTCTGGAAAGCTTCTATCCTGTCTATGTCTTTGCGGAGCTTGAGTCTCCAGAACTGCACGCAGTACTCCAGATGGGGTCTCACCAGCTGCCTATACAGAGGGATAATAACTTCCTGTTTTCTACTGGTGATGCCTCTCCCTATGCATCCCAGTATCCCCCAGCCCTCCTTGCTGCCCTCTCACATTGCTTGCCCACCTTTAGGTCATCTGATATGACTACCCCCAGGTCCCTTTCCATTTTTGTTGTTGTTAGTATCTCATCCCCCATTGTGTACTCTTCCCCTGGGTTTTTGTTTCCCAGGTGCATTACCTTGCACTTCTTAGCATTGAATCTAAGCTGCCATACATCTGACCATTCCTCTAACCTTGCCAAGTCACTTCTCATCCTTTCCACCCCACCTCGTGCATCAACTCTGTTGCAGATCTTTGTGTCATCTGCAAAGAGACATACTTTTCCTTCTACTCCCTCTGCAATATCGCTTATAAAGACATTGAAGAGGACCGGTCCTAATACTGACTTTTTCAGCTGATTTTGATTTGAAAATCTGCCACTACCATTTTTGAGCCCTAAGTTTAAATGACTGTTAGACAAGATGATGTAATTACTTTCAGAACCACAAGTGATTTGTTAGGGTGTCAATAATCAGTCATATTTTAAAATATTTTCTGGTATCCAGCTAAAAAAAAAATCAGTTAGCATTAACAGAACACTGTTAAACAAAATTCCCCCCAACAGGAATTTCAGGACTGTCACCCCTTAGACTTCATCTGTTCACTTCACTGGACTTATTCCAGTCATTAAGTCATAATCCTCTGCTTATGATATCGCAACTTGGTGCCACAGAAATTATTCTGATATCACACACAGAGGATCAGCACTTCAGAGCTAAAATAAGCAGCAGGAAAGGATGAAGTCTAAGAGGCAAAGAGATGATTTTCATGCCAATTACTTTATTAACGGCCCTGAAATTACATTTTTTTGCAGTGTTATCAACTTTGATTCCTGCAATGCCAAGGACAATTTTTTTCAGGGCCACAGGACACAGGAGAACCACTTTAATAGTCAAACAGCCACAGGGGTAAAGTATCTACTGACCAGGCCTAGTATTGTCATGGCCAAAAACAAGAATCAGCATGTATGGGATACCATCATTGTAGCAGCAGTCTTTCTTCTTATCAAATCGTAGTTTTCCTGGCCTGTGGTCTTTGACATATCTACAAGATTTTTTCTTTTATAACACGTCTACAAGGCACTTAACTCACAGAAACATAGAATTTAATGGCAGATAAGGACCGCTTGGCCCACCTAGTCTGCCCATTTTCCCTACCTACTGCAAAATCGCAGATCCCACTTGATCTGCGACTTTTAGCCTCTCTTTCCTATTGCTAGGGTTCCCTTGTTCCTAGCCCATGCATTCCTGAATTCCCCTACCATTTTTGACTCAAACTCAAACCGACTTACCTTTCTGCCATGTCTGCAAGTTGCTCTGGGGGAACGGGGACTCCATTGACTGAGCCAGCTCTGTGGATCTGGTGGAATGTCTGCTTGTAACTATCCAAATTCTTCAATATTTCCTGATAAAGAAAACAAGACCCAGTTAGCTAAAAACGTATTTAGAATCAAGTACAAGCAGACAGAGATGGACCCATCCAGTCTGCTCTGGAACAACATTGAAACTACTACCCTTCACATGCTCCCTGCATTTAGAAATGCTAGCATGT
Organism: Neoceratodus forsteri; assembly: GCA_016271365.2. Classification (NCBI taxonomy): domain Eukaryota; kingdom Metazoa; phylum Chordata; order Ceratodontiformes; family Ceratodontidae; genus Neoceratodus; species Neoceratodus forsteri. The sequence continues at coordinate 1,074,452,234 of CM057450.1, forward strand.
ATATTCTGTGCCCCAAACAGTGTTATAAAAAATTATATTTAAATATATACAGTGAACTTGTAGAAATACCACTGAGCACTATTTTATTTATTATACTTTATTCCCCTACTGCCAGCCACACGAAACCTCAGCCCAGTCACGGATCTCAGGCTTCCACCTCCAAATCAGCCGCGACCCTCCACTACCCCCAGGCTTACCCCCCAGGATGGTACTGTGGCACAAGCCCCCAACAGTGCCGCAAATGATGGGATAGGTTGGAGGGTCAGCCTTGAGGCTAACTGAAACCGAGGCGGGCTTCATCTAGGGTGGCCAGCAGCTGAAATTTTTCCTTTTTTTTTTCTGGAGGCAGGGACGTGCAATGACATTCAGCGTCCGCCCTACACCCCTGAACATTCTGGCGCCAGTCGCTGTGGTACCCCTGGCCTCCACCAGGGGTCCATGAAGCACCGGTCGCACTCCCCTCCCTCCCCCTGGAGAAGGAGAGCAGTCCTCAAGATGCTCCATCCTTCTGGAATCAGCCCCCACCACTATCTGAAACTTTTGAGGAGAAATTTGCTGAATGGTTGCTGGGAGAGGGGAAAACTGTGGAGGACTTGAAGAAACTATTCTTGCCACCTGGGGGTGTTCCTCCCCCAACACCCTCTCCTGCTCCAGTGCCCGTAATGGTGGCTGAACCAATGCAGACTCCTATTTCTGCACCTGCCATTAGTCACGACTCTCACGAGGTTGAGGATCTTCTCTGGCACCCTCCCACCCCCAAGGGAGGATGACTGGGAGACCTGGATAGACTATGTTGCCCCCAAGTGCTAGAATGGCAATGCTCGAAGGCGAGGTGCCGAAGAGGGTTAGTGAGAGCCCGAGGTCCTGGCCCTGGCTACCATCCGTGCTAAACGGGCCAGTAACCCTGAAGCGACTGCACAGGCCTATCTTGAGGCCTTGGAGAATGTGTATGGGAGCCCAGATTCTGATGAGGACCTATGGTGGAGAGTAAGAGATGCACAACAGTACCAAGGGGAGTTGTTGTCTGTGTATGTATCTCGCTGGAAAAATTGTTGCAAGAATGCCTCAGAAAAGGTAGTTTGCCAGCGATTGAACTGGACCGAACCAGGCTGGACAGGATCCTAAGTCTGCCCTTCTCAGAACTGCTGTTGCTTCAGTTACACCTGGCAGATCAACTGGAATCCCACCTCCCATGATGAGTTAATGAGAGAAATTGAGGAGTTGAGATAAGACGACCTCGGGAGGGTCCTGCACCAATAGCTGCGGCTACGACCCGAGTGACTGAGGGTGACCCATCAAGTGAAGTTCAGGGGCAGAGGTTGGCAGTCAATGAGTGCTCTGACGAGGAAAATGATAGATTGGGGCAGACTGGTGATACACCCGAACAAGAAGAGTATTTTGAGTGCCCTGACAGTCCACTGCCAGTGTCCGAAAGCTCTCCATGCGAGCCAAATGTTGTGGACTCAGAAACTGTAACTCCTGGAGCTGAAAGTGCCCCAAGTTCTAGCCTCTCTACCCCCATGGAGACTCCCTGACAAGTGAGGACAATGCTGAAAATGAGGCTCAAAGTGCAGAGACTATAACAGTTCCCCTAGAAAGACTGGTCGAGCTGTAAAGCCTGTGGTGCACCTCAGTTATGATTCACTTGGGAGGCCTGTGGACTTGCCTCTCAATGTTGTCCATAAAGGAGTGTATGTGTCCCCGAGCTCATTGCCCAAACTGAGCATCAGTGCTAACTCCAAGTTACTTGTGTTGCCCTCTAGTATGGTGCCCTGCCCCATCCAGCCCCAAGGTAACTGATAGGGAAGGGCCCTCTCTTCAGGTTTCATGTACAAGAGGTAATAACTTGAGTTATGGTACAATGTGTATGTAATACTGTGTAAAGAGTGACGTACTGCAATGTTTCAGAAATGTGTTCTTGGTAAAATGATATATTGACTGATTACATGTGAGCCTAATGCAAATGTATACGGTTGCAGTTAAACTTATGGGTACTTGCTTGACGCGGACGTCAAGCTTTCCCAGGCCAGGAAGGGTGTAACCCCCCTGCAAATGGGGGTTCCCAAAAGACTTCCAGGAGCTTGCTTGAATGCTCCAAGCCTGAATGGTGTTTGGCGTTTAAGCCATTTACCAGTGAGTGTTTTTAGAACCTCTGGTACTGTCTCTTTAAGAGCTGTCTGCTTGCAGACATAATTAGTTTGTATGGGGGACTGTGTGTTTCTTTGAGTACCACTCAAGCTGCTGCCAATTCACTCCATTTTTGCAGTCACTGGGAGTGCAAAGGGAACCTATCTGAAAGATGTAACTGTTTGCCAGAAATCATTTACAGTAATAATGAAATTACAGTTTGTCTAACCTGCTTTCTTTGCAGTCAGAACAGTGTCTGCCTAGTTCCCCATTCTAGTTTTGAACTGCTGAACTGGACCAATCAGTGTGGGGTAAGCTAGCTCTAAAATGGTGCCTTGGACTTAATCAGAACTTGACTCATAATCTGAGCCAGCCACAAGAGGATTGTATGGGCAGTGACTCTGGGAGATGTAGTTTAGACTTCAGTGCCTTTTGGACCAACAGCAGCAGTCTATTGTGAGTGACAGCCAATCCAGTCAAGAACTGGGAGGAACTCAAAGGAAGTGCCCGGTTTTGTCGGTTGGAGTTTCAGTTGAGCTTTGGCAGTGAAGAAGGAAGGAGCCCTGTGCTTTTTCAGTGTGCAGTTTTAGTCAAAAAAAACGTGTGTAAGGCCCAGAGTTCCGGTCTGCAGCTTGTGTAACAGCTTGTTAGGACTGAATCCGTCCTGTGAAAAGAATCAAAGGATCTCTGAAGAGTAGAAACCAGGCTCACCCTGTAGAAGACTGGAGGAATTGCTGAAAATTGCACTCCGGTCTGTCAGGAACTGAATCTGCTGTGTGTTCTCCCGGTATTGTGCAGTAATTGCGATCGGGATACAGATGCAGCCTGCCTGGTATAGTGCTTTTATATGGATGTGAAGAGGTTTGTGTACCTCAAGTGAGCCCTGCTGACATTGAAGGACCCTATCTTATTTGGAGGTCGTGAGTACTAATTCAGGGTCGCCCTGTTGAATTGCCACATTAAATCCAAATGGAATTACTGTACTGCTGACTGTTTAATTCTCCTTTTCTCTGGTGAAAGGGCCCCTACCAGCTGCCACGGTTTGACTAGCCACTAGGGCTTGGGTACCCAGGGACAGTAACTGATAGGGATAGGCCTGTGCACAGAGCCATAGGTAGATTATTAGAGTGATAAGCTGATTAACCTGATTTCCCCTGTCCTTGTTATATCCCCTAAATAAATCAGAGCTGCTTGTTTCAGCAAAGTTATACTGCCTGAGGTATTTGTCTATGTTAAAGTACTGTATTGTGATTGTTGCACTGTATCTCATTTCACAGGAGGTCCCAGTGCCGGAACCAGACCTGGGGGTAAGTGTATACTGTGAAGGTAATTTGATATATTGTGTGGGCCACTAGTGGGAAGAAGAGGTTGCAGTGTCCCAGAGGGCTGTGACCAAGTTAGTTTAACTATTGCAAACCCTGACCTCTGGGTGGAGGCACCCGCCATTGATCCAGGCCCCTCAACCTGTTAGTGGCAAATCAGGCAGGGTAGTAGCCCTGGGATAGCGCCATCTAGGGGTTACATATATATATATATGTATATATATATATATATATTATATATATATATATATATGATAGAGGTAAAATTGCTTAACGATCACTTGTTGTTCCACAGCGACAAAGTGAGAACTGATGTTAGCTGAACATAGTCCTTTCTAGTCACTTTCCTCAATTTGGTGCGATTGGGTCGCCGGCCTAACCGTCACCCCATCACATGTGGAAAGAAGCTAAGGAATAGAGAATGGGGTGACAGTTAGGACCGATGATTCCCAACGCGCACCATTCTATTCCAGTTGGGGGGTGGCTGAGGGTGCTAAGGGGTTTCAACCCTAACATCAAATTTCTTCGCTTTTGTCGCTGTGGAACAACCCTAACTGATGCATTAAACGGAGTTTTTTGCCTCTAATTTCCCTCCTTTTTGAGAATGATAATGAGAAATAGTGAATGTAATGCGGTGGCGGGAGCGTGGGGTGCCCACAAACGCAATTCGTAATGTGCATGGTGACGCAAAGCGAAACAAAAAGAGAAACAGTACTGTAGACAGAAATGTTAAAAACAACGCAAACGGAACCGCAAATGAAAACGCAAAGGGTAACGCACATGGTGGCGTAAAAGTGAACGGTAAGTGAAACGGGTACGGAACCGCAAGCAGAAACGGTAGTGGTAACAGTAATGTAAGTGCACAGGCTGGTTTTCCCCAAAAGCTGCATAGATAAAGACAGTGAGTAGAAAGAATGTATGCAAAATAATGACTCTCGGAACACAAAAATGAGGACTTGGAATAGTAAATTGCTTATATCTCAGTAACCGAACGATATAGAAAAAAATGTAAAAGTTATATGTATTATCACTTTCCTGACTAGTTTTGTTGCGCTAAGGATTTTTCGACAAAAAGTCCGTATCTTGCACCGTTTTCGAGATATGGGCCCTAAAAGGCGTTGCGAATGCCGTAATGTTATCCTATGGGAAAAAAACAGAAGTTCGGACTGCCATAACTTTGCCTCCCTGTAATATTTTTTTCACCAAGCCACTGAAAGGCACATCTGTGGGATGTTGGCTATGTTCCCTACAAATTTCAGCCCAAAAGACCAAACCGTTATTTTGCAGCAGGGCGCCAAACGATTGCTGCAATGCGTCGTACGCCATAATGTTATCCTATGGGAAAAAGTGTCATCTTTGGGGTACCGTAACTTTGCCATCATGTAATATTTTGTCAGCAAAACACTGAAAAGCACATCTGTGAGATGTCGGCTGCGTTCCCTCTAAATTTCAGCCCAAAACTCCAAACCGTTCTTTTGCAGCGGGGTGCCAAAGAATTGCTGTTATTTTCACAGCCTAGAAAAGTACTGTCGCACTTTATAAAGCTCAGTAATTTGCACACTTTCTTGAGCACCAGAGTACCTTTGAAAGTACTTTTTCCAGAAATTGAAAAACACATTTCTGGGGTGTTTTACCCCAAAATAAAGGCATGGCTAGCATCCTCAGGGTCCGACTAGGTGAATACAAAAGAATTAGGTTGCTAGAGGGTCCTAAATTTAAATGGCAAGCATTTTTCTGATTAGTAACTGAAAACAAGATGGCAGATTTGAGAAAGTAAGAGGGCCATTTGCGACAGTAAAAATGCATTTGCGAAAGTGTTGAACTTTTTGTTAACTTTTCCCATTGACTTATAATGGGAAACTATTTTTGAATAACTTTTGAACAGTTTAATATTTTTTCACCAAATCTTCAAAAGGCACATCGGGGACCCTGGCCGCACGTTCCCTGAAGATTTTGGGCAGGTCGCGCAAACCGTCCGACCTGTAGGCATGACCATAAATTCCAGAAAAAGCGTAGCACTTGCGTGCAGATCATGTAATAACTCTGCAGCTGTATATCCGACTGGTACGAAACTTGCCAGATCCCAAGGCCTATGGTTCTTGATCGTGGTATTCCAAATTTCAGGCAAATCTGTCAAACGGTTGCAAAGTTATTAAGGTGCAAAATGTTGGGTTTAACATAGAAATGGCTCCTCAATCCTAACTATGGTAGCACTACCGTGCTACCATATTGAACTTTGCAGCAGATAAAGGCCTTTTGGTCTCATCGAGTCTGCTAGATTGTGCAGCTAGCAGCCCTTATACTGCATCTGCCCTTCCCCTCCAGTGACACTCCCTCCCCACCCTGTCCCATTCCCTTTAGAAGCAGCCCACTGTCTTACAGCATACCACTTCCTCTGGTAGTGCTCCACCCTGTCATTACCCTCTCCATGAAAATGTGTCTCCTCATTTCCTCCTGAACCTTCCTCCCTCCAATCTCAGATTGTGCCCTTGGGTATCCCTCACCCTCCTTAATTGTAAAAGCTCCTCTGTGCCCACCTTTTTATTCCTTCATGTACTTGAATATTTCAGTCATGTCCCCCATCCCTCCTCTCCTCCAGGGAGTACATGTTCAGGTCCCTCAGCCTACTCTCATAAGGCAGTGCCCTAGCTCCTGGATAATTTGTTGCTCTGCGTTTCACCACCTCCAGTAACCTAATGTCCTTCTTCAGGCAATGCGGATGTCAGAACTGCACTCAGTACTCCAGGTGTGGTCTAATCAGTGACCCATATAGTGGTAGGATCACCTACCCCTCCTGGAGGATATGCCTCTGGCAATACAACCCAGCATCCTGTTAGCCTTTGCATTTGCCTTTCTACACTGTGTAGAGTTGTTCATTACTTCCGTTATGATCACCCCCAGATCCTCCTCCTCCTCCTCCTCCTCTGATTTGGCTAGCTAAATCCCCCCTAGCTGGTATCCTCCGAGGGTTTTGTGCTCTGAAATGTAGCACCTTGCATTTCTTGGCATTGAACCCCAGCTGCCAAGTATCTGACCGGTGCTCCAGTATTACAAAATCCTCTTGCAATCCCTGCCACCCCTCCAAGTCATCCACTACTGCTCCTATCTTGGTGTCATTTGCAAACAGACTGCTCTTGCTCTTGATGACTATTGAGATGTCTGCTATGAAAATCCCAAACACCAGCCCCAGTATAGACCCTGTGGCACTCTACGTTACTGCCCTTGGGCATGAGTGCTCCCTCCCACCACCACACTCTGGTGTCTCCTTTGCAGCCAGTTGGCTATCCATCCCACCATCTTTGCCCTCGCCCTTGTGTCTTCCAGCTTACTACCTAGCCTTCCATGTGGCACTGAATCGAATGCCTTACTGAAGCCCAGGTATAGGACATCCACTGCATGGCCCCTGTCTAACTGCCTGGTTACCCAGTCATAGTACTCCACTAGGTTGGTCTGACAGGATCTGCCCATGACAAACCCATGCTGCCTGCTGTCCTATAGCCCATTAGCCTCTAGGAGGGAAACCAACCTCTCCTTCAGGATTGCCTCCATCAGCTTTCCAATGATAGATGAGAGGCTTACTGGTCTGTAGTTCCCCGGCTCATCTTTGGGGCCATTCTTGTGGAGGGGCACCCCGTGTGCCATTCTCCAGTCCTGCAGAACACTCCCTGACTCCATGGGTACATTAAAAAGATCTGCAAAAGGTTTTGCCAGGACTTCTGCTAGCTCCCTTAGCACCCTGGGGTGTGTGCCATCTGGCCCCGGTGCCTTGTCCACCCTCAGTGCTCTCAAGCCCTCCAGTACCCTGCCACTGGGATTTCCCTGTGTCTCCTCCTTGCATCCCGTGCCCATCCTCCCCAACCCTCTTCGGTATTGCTCCCTTCTCTTCAGTAATACTGAGCAGAAGTACTTTAATGCTTCAGCCTTTTCTGCCCTTTATCCACCTACCCCCATCCCATTTTATCCTTACTATTTGGTCCTTGCAGCACCCTTTCTCCCTGGTGTACCTGAAGAAGTCCTTCTCTCCATATATAATGCCCTGTGCTAGGCCTGAGTTCCCAGGATGCCTTGGCTGCACTGACTGCCCTTCTTGCCTCCCTTGACTCCTTATGCAGTGAAGGCCCAGATTTTCAGTTTTATTTCTGGGTTGGATGGGGAAAGGGCCTTTCTGTATATCATGCTGGCAGAGGACCAAAAATCTACATGTCAATGAATGAGTAGCTAACCTAGTTAAAAAGATCATTGGCAGAGGAGTTGGTTCTTACATGATTAATTCAATACCATATTAACAAGATGGATCAGCCATAAGTTTTTCCTCCTCCTCTTCTGGCTAATATGATTAAGCACTGCAAGGGACAATGCACAGAGAGTAGTGGGAAATACACTGTAGTACTTCTGTACCTCCCTTTTCAAAACAAGATGCTCTTGGGAGCATCACCTGTAATTCTATCAGCAGCCCGCATTCACTCCCATCTCCTGCAGTTTTACCTTATGCTGCTCCAGCTTGCAGTGGATAACATTAGCTGTTTCCTCATGTGCTTGCTGAACTGTTATTTCCTTCCCAAGGATAGCCTCAGCCCGGTGTAGCCAGCTACCAATAGTACTCAGAGGAGCAGGCAGAGACTTATCAAGTTGGAGATGCCAGTCAAGGAGCTGAAAAGAGAAAAATATAAGAGACATCTCAGTTCTTATCTTCTGGTCATAGTGGACTAGAGAGTTGGCTTACTGCTAGCTTGTCATCTTAGATGAATGGAAATATTATTTACTGCTGATCACAGAATATATGACTCTGATAATCTGCATTTTAACCTGTTCATTTTGGGAAATACTGTATATTCTTCCTATAACAAACAAACATACATACTACAGCACAAGCCTTTCAAACCTTTCAGTCCATGGTGGGGGTGGGGGATGCAGCCAAAAAATGTTAATGAATCACATACATACCCTGAAGGAAATTCTACTCAAAACAAAATGATGATGAGATACCAAATGATTCACAATGCCTTTAAAAAAAATCAAAGATTTTTCATTCCACCAATAATTCTTAGTAATGCATAAAAGCACAAGTGGTGAGCAAACAAGCTCTTCCCACCTGCTGTTTCTTTGAGCACTGCAAAGATTTTTCTGATGAAATTCACCTTGTGTCATGAGATTGCTGTATTTTCTCTTTTAACAAAACCTTGTGTGTGTGTGTCTCTCTCTCTCCCCTAAACATTTAACTTTATTTTCTCACCAGTATTTTACCCTTCTGTAGCCTATGGACCCCGTCTAGCCGAACCTGTCCAGCCCCATCACCCACCATCCCCAGGATAGAAACATAGAATTTGACGGCAGATAAGGACCGCTTGGCCCACCCAGTCTGCCCATTTCCCTACCTGATGGATAAGCTGCAGATCCTAGTTAATCAACACCTTACTTCCTCCTACCCCCCACTAGAATTGCCTTATGCCTGACCCATGCATTCTTGAATTCTCCCACTGTTCCTGACTCCACAACCTCCTCAGGAAGGCTGTTCCATGCATCCACAACCCTCTCTGTGAAAAAATACTTTCCAACATTACCTCTGAGCCGTCCCTCCTCTATCTTCAAATTGTGCCCCCTTGTTCTTGCACATCTCTTCTTCTGAAAGATACTACCCTCTTGTACTTTGTTAATTCCCTTGAGATACTTGAAAGTTTCTATCATTTCCCCCCTCCCTCCTTTCATCAAGGGTATACATATTAAGCTGCTGTATGTCTTCTGGTGCAGACCTTGCACCATTTCAGTTGCCCTCCTCTGAACAGCCTCCACTCTGTCTATGTCTTTGCAGAGATGGGGTCTCCAGAATTGCACGCAGTACTCCAGATGGGGTCTCACTAACTGTCTGTATAGAGGGATAACAACTTCCTGTTCTCTACTGTTGATGCCTCTCCCTATGCATCCCAGTATCCCCCCAGCCCTCCTTACTGCCTTCTCACATTGTTTGCCCACCTTTAGGTCACCTGATATAATTACTCCTAGGTCTCTTTCGGTTTTTGTTGTTGTTATTAACTTAGCCCCCATTGCGTACTCTTTTCCTGGGTTTTTGTTTCCCAGATGCATTACCTTGCACTTCTTTGCATTGAATCTGAGCTACCACATATTTGACCATTCCTCCAACCTTGCCAAGTCCCTTTTCATTCTTTCCACCCCACCTTGTGTATCAACCCTGTTGCAGATCTTTGTGTCATCTGCAAAGAGACATACTTTTCCTTCCAGGTGCTCTCCAATGTCACTTATAAAGATATTAAAGAGGACCTGTCCCAACACCGAACCCTGCGGTACCCCGTTAGTTACCCTCCTTTCTTCACTGTGGACTCCATTTACTATTACCCTTTGCGTCCTGTTGTCCAGCCAGTTTTTTATCCAGGCTACCACCTTGGGACCCACCAAGGCTGGCTAACTTGTATATTAATCTTTGTGTGGAACTGTGTCAAATGCCTTGCTAAAATCTAGGTAGGCCATATCCACAGCCCTCCCTGATCTCCTACTTTGGCCACCCAGTCAAAGAAATCTATTAGGGGCGTGCCTGACATGACCTTCCCGCTGGGTAGAAACATACCTTGGGTCCCAGCTCCACTGGCCTCTAGGTACTCAACAATTGTTTCCTTCAGAAGTGATTCCATCATTTTCCCTACCACTGAAGTCAAACTAACTGGTCTTTAGATTCCTGCCTCTGTCCTGCTTCCACTTTTGTGAAGTGGAATCACATTTGCCCTCCTCCAGTCCTCAGGTACCACTCCATCCTCCCATGATTTGTCAAAGAGAGTAGTCAGTGGTGTTACTAGTTCTACCCTTAGTTCTTTTAGTATTCTTGGGTGAATCCCATCAGGCCCCATTGCTTTGTCCACTATCAGTTTCAAGAGTTCTTTCAAAACCCTTTCTTCTGTGAATGGGCTGGTATCGACCCCCCTATTCAGAGTTTCTCCCTTGTTTGGTTTAGGGACCTCCCCCTCCTCATCCATTGTGAATACTGAGCAGAAATATTCGTTCAGTATCCCTGCTTTTTCACTGTCACCCTCTGCCCACATTCCCTCCCTTTTATTAAGTCTCTGTATCCCTCCCTTGGTCTTTCTTCACTCCCTAATGTACCTATAAAAGGTTTCATGCCCCTTCTTAACAGAGTTCGCTAATTTTTCCTCAGTTTGTGCCTTTACTATTCTGACTGCCATCCCTGCCTCCTTCTGCTTTAACTGATACAGTTCTCTGTCTTGCTCCTGTAACCCCCCTGCAAATGGGGGTTCCCAAAAGACTTCCAGGAGCTTGCTTGAATGCTCCAAGCCTGAATGGTGTTTGGCATTTAAGCCATTTATCAGTGAGTGTTTTTAGAACCTCTGGTACTGTCTCTTTAAGAGCTGTCTGCTTGCAGACATAATTAGTTGTATGGGGACTGTGTGTTTCTTTGATTGAGTACCACTCGAGCTGCTGCCAATTCACTTCATTTTTGCAGTCACTAGGAGTGCAAAGGGAACCTATCTGAAAGATGTAACTGTTTGCCAGAAATTATTTAGAGTTATAATGAAATTACAGTTTGTCTAACCTGCTTTCTTTGCAGTCAGAACTGTGTCTGCTAGTTCCCCATTCTAGTTTTGAACTGCTGAACTGGACCAATCAGTGTGGGGTAAGCTAGCTCTAAAATGGTGCCTTGGACGAATCAGAACTTGGACTCATAATCTGAGCCAGCCACAAGAGGATTGTATGGGCAGTGACTCTGGGAGATGTAGTTTAGACTTCAGTGCCTTTTGGACCAACAGCAGCAGTCTATTGTGAGTGACAGCCAATCCAGTCAAGAACTGGGAGGAACTCAAAGGAAGTGCCGGTTTTGTGTGGGTTGGAGTTTCAGTTGAGCTTTGGCAGTGAAGAGGAAGGAGCCCTGTGCTTTTCAGTGTGCAGTTTTAGTCAAAAACGTGTAAGGCCCAGAGTTCCGGTCTGCAACTTGTTAGGACTGAATCCGTCCTGTGAAAAGAATCAAAGGATCTCTGAAGAGTAGAAACCAGGCTCACCCTGTAGAAGACTGGAGGAATTGCTGAAAATTACACTCGGTCTGTCAGGAACTGAATCTGCTGTGTGTTCTCCCGGTATTGTGCAGTAATTGCGATCGGATACAGATGCAGCCTGCCTGGTATAGTGCTTTCTTTTATATGGATGTGTGAAGAGGTTTGTGCACCTCAAGTGAGCCCTGCTGACATTGAAGGACCCTATCTTATTTGGAGGTCGTGAGTACTAATTCAGGGTCGCCTCCTGTTGAATTGCCACATTAAATCCAAATGGAATTACTGTACTGTGACTGTTTAATTCTCCTTTTCTCTGGTGAAAGGGCCCTACCAGCTGCCACGGTTTGGACTAGCCACTAGGGCTTGGGTACCCAGGGACAGTAACTGATAGGGATAGGCCTGTGCACAGAGCCATAGGTAGATTATTAAAGTGATAAGCTAATTAACCTGATTTCCCCGTCCTTGTTATATCCCCTAAATAAATCAGAGCTGCTTGTTTCAGCAAAGTTATACTGCCTGAGGTATTTGTCTATGTTAAAGTACTGTACTGTAGTGATTGTTGCACTGTATCTCATTTCACAGGAGGTCCCAGTGCGGAACCAGACCTGGGGTAAGTGTATACTGTGAAGGTAATTCTGATATATTGTGTGGGCCACTAGTGGGAAGAAAGGGGGGTTGCAGTGTCCCAGAGGGCTGTGACCAAGTTAGTTTAACTATTGCAAACCCTGACCTCTGGGTGGAGGCACCCGCCATTGGATCCAGGCCCCTCAACCTGTTAGTGGCAAATCAGGCAGGGGTAGTAGCCCCTGGGATAGCGCCATCTAGGGGTTACACTCCTTCTGTGTTTCTTTATATTTTCTGAATGCTATCCTTTTCTCCTTAACCGTCCCTGTCACCTCTTTTGAGAACCATAGTGTTTTTTTCCTTCGTTTTGTTTTATTGATTTGCTTCACACAAATGCTTGTTGCCTCTGTGATGGCTGTTTTGATTATTCCCCATTGTTCCTCCACCCCTCCTTCTTGCCCATTTGCTAGTGCTTTTCTGAGGCACTCGCTCATTTTCCCAAAGTCAGCCTTCCTAAAGTCCAATACTCTTGTTTTTGTATGGCTTGACTCTATGGCTGTGTTTACTGTGAACCACACCTTTGGTGGTCACTTGTTCCCAGATGGCTACTCACTTCTAAATCTGAGATCCTTTCTCCTTCCCCATTTGAGAGTACCAGGTCTAAGATTGCTCCCTCCCGAATGGATTCCAACACTAGCTGTCTGAGGCATGCCCCCTGTAGGGCATCAAGAATTACCCTGCTCTTGGATGTGCCTGCAGCAAAGGTACTCCAGTTAACATCTGGCATATTCAGGTCCCCCATCAACAATATCTCCCCTTTTTCTGCCATTTTAAGGATGCCTTCTATCATTTCCTTGTCCATTTCCTCCCCCTGAGATGGGGGTCTGTACACAACCCCCATGCGGATTGTGGTGCCATTTCCTGTCTCCAGGGTGACCCATGGTGACTCATCAACTTCCTGTTTACTCTTTAGTTCTGTTGCTTTAATCCCTTCCCTTATATAGAGCTACTCCTCCTCCTCCTCCTTTTTACACCCCCGTCCCTCCTGTAGACTGTGTATCCTGTTATTTTGGCATCTCAGTATTGGTTCTCTGTGTACCATGTTTCAGAGACTGTCACAATATCCAGGCATCCCTCTTCCATCAAGGCCACTAGTTCAGGGAGCTTGTTGCACAGACTGTGGGCATTGGTACTCATCACCTTCCATTTATTTTTTATGGCCTTACCCCTTTTAGCCCCATCCCTGTCCTTAACGCCTTTTTCTGCATTTATCCATGTCCTGCTCCCTACTGACTTCTCTACCTTGGTGTTTACCTCTCTAACTACTGAGTTTTGTGGGGGGAGGCTGGGATTTCCCTGCTCCTTTTCAGTGCCTCCCCTTGGCTAGTTTAAATACTTGCCAATGAAACATTTAAACCTGTCACCAAGGATCCTGGTTCCACCCTGGACAGATGCAGACCATCACGCCAGTATAAGCCTGCATCCCTCCAGGTGGCTCCCCAGTCCCCAATGAAACCAAAACCCCTGAGTTCCACACCAATTTTTCAACCATTCATTGAACCCCATGGTGCGGAATACCCTAGCATCATCCTTGTCATAGACAGGCAGCACCTCTGAGAAGGTTACCGTACATGCTACTTGTCTAAGGCCCCTCCCCAACTCCACAAACTCCTCTTGCACCGTTCTGATCCCATTCACAGCTAGGTCATTTGTCACTTGATGGACAATGACATCCAGCTCCCTCCATCGTGCAGTTGCTCCCGCGATCCTGAGAATTCGCTTCCTGTCCTTTCGAGCCATGGCGCCAGGTAGGCACCTTAACTCCCTATCCCCATCCTCCCCCACTTCTACCCCCCTAATGACTGAGCCCCCACCAGGAGTTGTTTCCTTCCCCTGTGGGGTCTTGTGCCACCCTCCTCTGAGTCTCCTTTGTGGAGGTTCCCAGCATCCTCCTTGGTCTCCACTGCAGGTGCCCCCATAGAGGACCCACTCTTTGCCAGAACAGCATATGAATTGTGGAGAGGTACAACTGGAGGGCTGCACCTCTGTTCCACCATCCTCTCCCTCCATGAGCCCACCTTGGTCCAACCAGTCCTCTTTCTTGGCAAACTCTGAGGTAACGGTGGTAACCCTGGTGGTCCCTGGGTAAGGGAAGAGGTTTCACAAATCCTAGCTAGGTCAGCCTGGAGATGGGCAACCTCCTCCCTCAGACTAGACAGATGCCTGCAAACAGGGCAGCATTGCAGCCTCCAGAATGTCTCCCGGAACACTGCTGCCCCACAGCCATTGCACTGCACCACTCCCATCTTGACTCATTTTGTGTCCCCTCTCCTGTTTCTTTGTATGCTTACTGTTCCTCCCTCTATGTATTTTTACACTTACTTTCCTACTTCCTGTGTGCCCTTACAATACTCACCTTTCCTGTTCTGGGACAGGAACTTCCTGTAGTCTTCAGTAGTCTCCTTCTTCTGTGCTTGGATTCAGACCTCCAGCAGCCAGGGGGGATAAACAGTTATTTCTTTTTTTAGGTTCCTTCAAGGTTGCTGAAACTAATGTGTGTCAGTGATCCTTCCCTTCCTACTGTCAAACAGGAAGTTCCTGTTGTCAGTCAAATTCAGTGGCTATAAAACTAGAACTGGCTTTGAGTGGGAGGGTGGAGGGGTTGGAAGCAGGGAAATTAGGGGAAAAAAAAGCTGTAAAGTTCTAGACTGCTGTTATTTGCTGTGAAAGCAAAGTTCTCTGTCAAAAACAGCAGGAAGCTGTAACTGGAGACATCTGCTTTGTACTGCTAAGCTACTAAGCCACACCCCAAATTAGATTCACCCTCTGCTCTATGTAAATTAAACTGATACGGCTCCCTTCCTCAGAGAAACACACAGTGACTTTCTTTTTTTTTTTTTTTTTACTTAAATGAGACCCCCTTCTTCTAAAAGAGTATCTGTTTGCTTAATCCAAACAGGTACTAACTCCTGCTGAGACAGAATTGATTTATCAGTAAAAAAATGCTGTAAAGTACTAGACTGCTGTTATTCGCTGTGAAAGCAAAGCTCTCTGTCAAAAACAGCAGGATTTACCGGTACTGATAATCTCCCATGATTCCTCACCCTCATGGTGGGGAAAGGATGGGTGCCCCCCCTCCCATGTCCTCATCCAGACAGTACCCACCTGGTTGATAATGAGGGGGCTTGTTGCAGGTTGGACTGTTATCCTCAATTCAGTTTTAATTCTGTTCAGTTTTATTCTGTGAAAATCCATTGAGTAATGCTCACTTACAATGGAGACCCTAGAAGCACGTACCCCAGCCTAGGGAATTTTTCCTCCTACATTTTCTCATCTTCCCAGGGCCACCAGGTGCAAAGCCACAGCTGCAAGTGCATGCTTTCACACACACATGCAACCTAGTGGCTCAATCACCCATGTGTCTGGTCATCCTTGCTGCACTACAACCTGGTCTCCACACAACGGCAGATGACAAGCAGGATGATGGGATCCCCCCACCCTCACCCAGGGGGGAGGAGAGTAGTCCTCTTGACACCTGATGCTCCCTCCCCAGGCTGACCCTCTGATATCCTTGACTCATTCGCAAACCCGGGTAATTGAGATGCAAGTGGCAGCTTTACTGTACTGGCGGGGTGGCTACAATGTTTTACTTTTTTTTCCTCTCCCTGCCTTTGACCTTTCACTTAGCTGTATAATTAATTATGATACCTATAGAGTTGTAAGGTGTCACATTTCTGCTTGCATTTTCCTGTGCTAATTTCTTATCATCAACCTTTAGCATTAAAACCACTTTCTCTGCTCAGTCTGTTAACCCAACCAACAAAGGGATCTGCCTGGCCTCGAAAGCTTGTGTATGTATCATGTATGCACAACTTCTTTGTTGGTCCTACAAAAGTTATCATAATCTGCAACAAATCCTCCAGTAATTCAAGGACTAACATGGCTACAAACATTCTCACATATATTAGAATAACACATTTTAAAAGTTTTTTTCACTTAATCTTTTATCCTCCTGTTTGGGCAGCCTTCCCTTCATGCCAGCCAGTCCAGCCCTGTCATCCCAACTTTCTTTCAGGAATTACAGTCATACATCCACAACATGGCCTGGGTGCTCATTAGCTAAGAGGCTTGTGGGTGGCTACAGTCATCTAGCCAGCTGGAGAGCTGTTTTTTCCTACAGATTTTTCTCCCTAGCAGGAGTGGGCATGCAATGCCACCCAAGACAGCTCTGCACTTGCCCCTGTGTGCAGGAAGCCAGCAGCTGCTACTCCTCCTTTCTGTGGCATGATGCTCCCTGTTTGCAGTGTTCCCAGCCATTGCTAGGAGCCATGTTTGTACCAGGTGCCATAGCCCCCCTGCCCAGGAGAGGAAAGCAGTCCTCTGGATGCCACATCCTCCATGCCTAGTCTCCAGCAACCTGGGCCTGCTCCGAACCCAGGCCGCTAGCATGGAACCAGGTGAGGAGTCCAGTGCCTCCATCCTTCAGCTACTTGGCTGGCCCCATTTTTATGTTTTCTTTTTTGGTAAAGCAAGCTGCTGCTTTTCTGATATTGCAGCTGTTTTGTATGTGCAGCAGATTCCTTATGAGCATGGTATATACAGTATTTGATATTTCCTGTCTATTACCATGTGACTGAGTGGTGTACAGAAAGCAAACACTAAAGGCATTATACTTTTCAGGGTTCAACATGTTCATGCAAAACAGCAGGTAAAACTCAGAACACTAGGCCTTTCAATGACGCACTGTGTTCCCATGCCAGCATCCTGTTTTCTGGAGTGGACTCGGTGAGCTGGGTTGGGCGGCTGAGTAGTGTTGCAGTGTGGCAGCATTTCCAGCTAGGAAGGGATGTTGCCAGGTTCAGGAGCTACTGCGATCAATAATGAGTGGTGGGCCAGGAAGACTGTCTCCTCTACAGGGAAATCACTGCAATGATTGTGGGGCCTGTCAGGTACCTTACGGAAGACAGGTCGGTTGTGGGAAAGGGACAAAAGCAAAAGAATCCCTATGTACCACAAGCCACCTGTATGATGGTCAGTGGCACTCTCAGGCCCTACTCCCTGTTGATCCCTGTCATCTCTAACAGTGGGGGAATGGCTGATGAGGCTGGGAGGTTGGTGGTGCTACAACCCAAAGGTAGGCTTATGTGGCAACTCGGCATGTGTGGCAATTCAGGAATAAAAAGTTACGTAAAAATGTTTAACTTGTAACATTTTGGTTTACAAAGTAAATTAAAGCAGCTGCCAGAGATGAGTATAAAAGGAAATTTCAACTCTGAAGCAGAAATAAAAGACTAAATCATATTGGACCAATCTTTGAAAAAAAATGTATAACCCTTTTTCTTGCACAAAAATGAGTTCTGTCTATTGGTGACAGTCTCCACACACAAGACTCATTGGCTGTAGATGAAAACTGGTGGGAAGCCGCCAGGTGGCACAAAGGCCTGAGACAATGTAGTGCCTTAATTTGCATCATGATAGCAACCCAAGTTCAGGAACAAGCTCAGGTCACCAGGGGTCATCGGGGACAGGGAGAGGACTGAGAAGTCAGCAGACAGCTCTCCTCTCCCAGAGTGGGGTAGTGAGTTATCCCCATCAAGGCTGCCACCACGTGAGGCCAGGTGTCAGAGCAGATGGTAGAGGCTGATGTGATGTCAGGAGGGTGAAAGAGGCTGTGATTCTAGGACAGCACACACGCCCACACGCATGCACCTTCATTACACCAAAGCTCTGGGACCAGGGGTGGGGACTGGAAATCCATGTCTCCACTGCCAAGTATGACCCCCCCAATGCTATCGTGTCCTGTACTGTGTGGATCCCCATTGACTGGATGATGGGGGGGGGTGGCAGATGGGACTGGGGGCAATCAAACACAGGGCCCAAAGAATGGTGCAAGGTGGCAGCGGTGGCAGAGTAAACAGCTGTATGAAGAAAAAAGAACTTGATGGAGACCTCATTAGTCTGTTTGAGTAGGACCATTTTGAAGCATACTTACATACACTTACATGCACAGGGGGAGGGCACACAGAAGCCATGCCTATACTGCCACTTTTGTACTATACCACCAAGGTACATAAAACATAGGGACGCTGGGAATACAGAACTAAAAACAAGTCCAAAAGGGAAACAGAAGGGGAAGCTAAGGGCCCAGCAGTGATACAACAGATCCATTTGAATGGGATCAATTCCTCACAACCTTTTTACCAGTTTCTAGCTGCAACATTTTAAGAATTAGCAGCATCAGTCCTTTTTATTTATTGCCTCCTAATTTTTCCCCAGTTTCCCATTGTCCCCATTCCCTAAAGTTAGGGCTACCTTAGCAAAACCATTCCTCCTACTGGCAATATAAGTGCCTGCCTTGTAGCGAAAACCAAAGCTGCTCTATGACTGGTCAGTAAGGGGTGAAAGATCACTTGGTAGCCCATGCCTCCTGACAGGCATCAAAGTCCACAGCTGTTCTCTGAGAGCAAGCCCTGGAATCTCACACCTAACCAGTGATTCTTGGACTTACATGCACTATTTGTCTACGCTACACAACAGTGTGTTAAATAGAGCCCCTGTGCTAACACAAAATCAGGAGTCTTGCACGAGGACAGTTGGATGAGCCTCATTTGCCTCATGCACATATGATGGGCACCTGTTCTCATTCCTTGTGCAAGGATGTTTGAATATGGCAAATTTGGCTCTCCAAACATCTTTATTTTTTTGATGAATTTATGGTTTTGGATACCAGGTAAGTGCACTAAATCCAGAGGACCATTTTGAGTCATGATCTGGGCCACAAGGTGGCGATGCAGTGGTACAAAGTAGATACAATATATAATATACACAATTGTTATACAGTTGAGCACAAGTGAACAACGAAACAGACATTATTTACATCGACAAAGAACCTCCGTCCGCAAACACTGAGGCAAATGTTACCCCAAAGGGCATTTGGCTGGGAAGCCAAGTTTCAAGAAAATACAAAATCACATGCCACACTATACAGCATCATAGTTGCATATAGCAAATCAGCACAGAGATGTTATGCTGTCCACTTTTAGCAGCATTAGCATGGTGCGAAGGCCTCTCACACAGTTTGCAAAGGTGCTAACACCTTTGCTTCTGTTAGCACCCTTTGCAAACTGTGTGAGAGGCCTTTCGCACCATGCAATTCTGCTTAAAGTTGGACCAGCATAACATTCTGTGGTGATTTGCATATGCAGCCCATGATGCTTTGCATTGTGTGGGTGTAATAGGGAATACCTTCCCTGCTTTGTTTCTGGAGCTGGCAGTCTTGTTTTTATTTTTTATAATCCCCCCCTTCCTTTTTAAGTCTGTTGCAACAGCTATATTTTATTTTCAACCCTTTTGTTTTGTAGAAATCAACTATCCTGCTAGTGTGTGTGTAGATTGGCCACCTACATATCACGCTTGCTTAGAGTAATCGTTCCATTGTTTACCGCTAGCTCCTGAGTCAAAGCGCCCCCCTTTTGTTCGGTATTGTGTGGTAGCGAATGTTGTTAAATGCCCAAGTATCCCTGCCACCTTTATTTGAAAAGGTGTCTGTTCTTTAGCTTCTGTTCTGTTGAACAGAAGACTTACTTTCAGTCCGAATTGTTTTTATTTATTTCCACCTCTCTAACATGCGAACGTTCGAGGTGGAATTCCCTGTAGTGAAATTACGTCCTTCTTCTGATTGTTTTGCTCTCCCGCTAGCGAGTTTTACCTCTCGAACATGCGAGAGGTCTAATGTTTTGTTGTATTCGCTCAAGATATGACCGAGGGTCCGCTTTAGTAAATAAAATGTTTTATTTTATTAGGAAATCCCGCGTCAGTATCTCTTATACTGGCTCCAAACGAGGTTTTTAAACCGCTACCAGCTAGTTAAGCCAGCCGCTGCATTGCAAAGGCTGGCGTCTCGGAGTTCGGCATCCCCTTTCAGTCAATAGTTTGCAGTTCCTAATGCAGCCTAGTGGCATAGTGAATCTTTCCTTCGTATAAAAAAAAAAGGAATGAATTGAATATAAAATGAATGAATAGTTTATTAAAGATATGAGAATTCTCGGTTACATCTTTCAAAGAAATGTGTTAAAAGAGTGTTTAAATGGACACTGGATAAAGTTCTGGATAATTAGACCCTCGTGATAAATGTAGATAAAACTTGGGGTTTGTTTAAGACCCTACGTTATGTTTAATATGTATTTGCCTTACTTGAACTCCTGAACCTCTCTCTCTCTCTCCCCTTCTCCTTCCTGTCCCTTCTTCTTTCTTTTCTAAGAGCTGGCCAGCCCCTTTGAGTTAATATTTATAGCCTATCCTAATGTGGGAGGAGTTTAAAGTGTCAAACTAACTTAATGAGTTACAGAAATAAAATTCAGAGTAATGGTTATATTCCTATGAAGTGAATGAATATATCTAATGTATGTAAGAATAAAAGAAAATTGATTTAAACAAAAGATATACTCCTGCTAAGCTGAGGGGAGGGGTTACAAGTCATGTGATCACTCCTCCTTATAAAAAGAGTTCAATTGTTATTTAGAATCAGTCTTGTGTTGGTTTTGGAGACGTCAACATCTCTCTAGCTTTACTAGAGCTGCATCTATGTTACTTTTGGAGTTTTGACTTTATTGTGTCGTTGTAAGTCCGCTGATGTTTTATTTAGTACTATGTTACTCTAATAAATATTTGGACGTCTGAGTGCCACCGTCTACAACTGGAGTTGTGTCTTGTCTTCTATCTCAACACTTCCACAGTGGGCATGTGTGATTTTGTATTATTTACATATGTTCAAACAAGCATGGCAGCAAAGTACCCTAAGAAAGCAGGCAGCAGTGGTATGCATTTGTACAGTGCATGTAGGTTTCTGCTCTAGGGCATGGGGACAGGGGTGGGGAAAAGCTGCATAAGCAACACAAATGTGCACATGGTGGGTTAACATTTGAATGTTGGGTCCTACGATTTATTTTGCCAGACAGTAATTGTTTTAAAACCACTAGTCACTGACTTAACAAACTGAAAGTTCTTTTTTCTTGCTTTGAGCTCTGTATTAATGTGCATGATATATGTACACTAATAATGAGCTGGTGACTGCGCACAACACCTCTATTCTTCCTGCAAGGAGTCTGGTAACATCACGTTGCCATGAATGTCCAGGTGCAGTGGCTCTGTGATGTCACTTAAACTCTGCGGTGGCAGAATAGAGCCATTCCTCAAAGTCACCAGTTTTCAGTCTTATATAATAGGCTAATCAGCTCAGTTTGCAACACTTACTGGATGATCATGGCTGTGACTGGAAAACACCACCCTGCACCAAATGTTTTTCTTTATCCATTTGTTTTAAAATTTAAAATAAACCTGCCCCTGCTCTCAGCTGCTTGTAACTCGCCAACTGCTGTCATATCCCTAGTTAGCCAAAGGTAGAATGACAAGCAGTGAATGCTCAACCTTTCAATGGTCCCAGACAACTGAGTACTGCTATAGTGTGCACTGGCAAGGCTAAGTGAGCAGGAAACATTTAAAGAGGACTCTTGCCAAAAGTGGTACACTGCAGAATTAGAATAAGCATACACCCAATAAATCTCATACTAAACATTAGATTTCTCATGCTACTTCATTATAAAGTTATGGGCTATTTTGTAACCCTGATTTCACTACCTGTTCAAAAAGCCAGTTTCAGTGAAGAGGTGCTGCTGATGTCATCTCCTGAAATCACAGTCTAGCTCTCCTGTCAGCAAGCTTATAGGACTTGTTTTTCAAAGTTAAAATGACATTCTGCAATGGTTTTCACAAGTAAAACAGGCAGCACCATTCTAAAACAGTGCTATAGGATCTATGTTTCAGGTTTTGTAACAAAGTTGACAAATTTGTTTTTATTGCCTTTTGGTGTGGTTCATTTCTCCAGAGTTGTAAGATGCTGAGTCAGTATGCCTCTAGGCTGCTGATACCATGTGAAGTGCTACTCTGCAGTGCCTGTTTGGAAGTTGTATTGCTACAAGTGATGCAATGCTGGTAACTGCATTGCTGTTTGTCAGTGTCTGCTTTACAATAAGTTTTAATAGGGGCATTATATGCATTAATAACTAATAGGGGTGGAAGAGTTAGCCCTGGTAAAACAATCATTGTAATGTGCAGTACAACACAGATGAGCCTGAATATAGCTTAAGTAACAGCCTGTCAATGAGAAAACAGAAAATCAGCTCTGCTCAGCTGAGTATCCCATTCATTCATACTTTGATGTTGAGTAAAATATTGAGTGAGTGAGTGAGTGATTAAGCACTGAGCTGGCTACTGCATAGAAACTCTTACTAAGGCTTCAAAACAGCACTACCTCCCCAACCCCCATTTACAGGGTGATGGAATAATTGATTTAAAGTGCCATCCTGAGAAATCACCTCAATTGAATGATAGGTGTGAATGATCACAGCATTTCACCACATCAGAGATAACCAGTCTGCAAATCTCACATTAGTGTGCTGTGACTTGGCATCCAGCAACCCAGGAGAAAAGGACCACAACAACAAAACAACAAAAACAAAAATATGAATTTGTCAAATTTGTTACAAAGACAAAGAACCTCTGTGTGCAAACACTGAGGCAAGGGTTACCCTAAAGGGCATTTGGCTGGGAAGCCAAATTTCAAAAAAATACAAAATCACACATGCCCACACAATGCAAAGCATCATGGACTGCATATGCAAATCACCACAGAATGTTATGCTGGTTCAACTTTAAGCAGAATTGCATGGTGCCGAAAGGCCTCTCACACAGTTTGCAAAGGGTGCTATCAGATGACATAGGCATGTGTTTCGTCCTACCAGGACTCAGCAGTATGCCTAGTCTGTTTGACACCCCAGTGGAATGAACCAGCTACCCTAAGACGGTCTGTCTGGGTTGTATTGTGGTGAACCCATTAAAACAAATAAATACTTAAAAGACAAAAAACCTCTGTGTGCAAACACTGAGGCAAGGGTTACCCTAAAGGGCATTTGGCTGGGAAGCCAAGTTTCAAGAAAATACAAAATCACACATGTCCACACAATGCAAAGCATCATGGACTGCATATGCAAATCACCACAGAATGTTATGCTGGTTCAACTTTAAGCAGAATTGCATGGTGCTGAAAGGCCTCTCACACAGTTTGCAAAGGGTGCAAACAGATGACATAGACATGTGTTTTGTCCTACCAGGACTCATCAGTATGCCTCGTCTGTTTGACACTCCAGTGGAATGAACCAGGTACCCTAAGATGGTCTGTCTGGGTTATATTGTGGTGAACCCATTAAAATAAAAAACTATTTAAAAGACAAAGAACCTCTGTGTGCAAACACTGAGGCAAGGGTTACCTAAAGGGCATTTGGCTGGAAGCCAAGTTTCAAGAAAATACAAAATCACACATGCCCACACAATGCAAAGCATCATAGACTGCATATGCAAATCACCACAGAATGTTATGCTGGTTCAACTTTAAGCAGAATTGCATGGTGCCGAAACATAGGTTTTAAAGCAATGTTTATTGAATGGTGCTGCCTGTTTTACTGGAGAAAACCATTTGCACATAGTTTTTAATCTTTGGAGAAGCAGATCCTGTAAGCTTGCTGACAGGGAGGGCTAAACTGTGAGTTCAGGATATGACATCAGCAGCACTCTTCACTGAAACTGGCTTTTGAACAGGCAGAGAATTTAGTGTTGTTAAAATGATTTGTAACTTCTAAATAAAGTAACTTAGGGATCTCAATTTTGGCATGAGGGTGATTGGGGCTATGGCGATCCATATTCAGAATTTATTGATGCCAGTAATTTGTGACCATAGTCCCTCTTTAAAGGTTGAAGATTCACTGCTCGTCATGGAATCCTTTTGCTATGTAATGTTAAAGGAGTACTACAGGCAGAATTTGTAAAAAAACTATGTTGCACAGACTGTTTTGATTTGCTTTTGTAGTCCTAGTGTGTCCTTCTCTTTGTTTGCTATTCAGAGTTTTTTCAAATTTCGCCTGCTAGTTTGATGGTCGTTTTATGACCCGTAGGGAGCTCCATCTTAGCAAAGCTTATTTACCTTCCTTTTCCTACAATGCCTACTGTCTCATGTGACAGTGGTGTATCCGGGACCATAGATGGAGGAAGTACTGGTTTAGAGTCAATTTTACAACAGCAGAGCTGCAACATTAAGTAAGTTTCCTTATCCAGTGAGTAATGAAGGCTACATTTATAATTTAGCAAATACTTGAGGGCTAACTGAATGGGTTATTCTGAAGAAGAGAGCTAGAATCTTTACTAATCATAGCATTGATGATCTCGGGTGATTTGTGTGCTTTCTATGGCTGTGTGTCATTTGATGAAATGAAAAGTTTTGAAAGCAAAACATTTACTCCTGCTGGCTAGACCTGACACAAATATAAAACAAAAATATTGAGTCAGAGTTATTTAGTAGAGGCCAGAACTCAGGCGCCTGTCTCTAGTACTTGCTGAATCAGTGGTCCTAGGTGTATCATGGGCACATGAGACAGGAGGTGTTGGAAAAGAAAAGCAATAAACCATGCTAACATGGAGATCCCTAGGCCATAAAATCACTATAAGCAAGCTAATTTAGAAGAACTCCTAATAGCAAACAAAGGAGGAATACACCAGGACTAGACAAACAAATCAAAACACTCTGCACAACATACGTTTTTGCAGATTTTGACTGCAGTACTCCTTTAAAATCAATACATTATTGTGGAAGGGATATGATAGTAGTTGAGTGGTTATGAGCTGCTGTTAGTGGGGCTTTTTAAGTTTTAAAAGAAATCAATAATAGAATTAACTTGTTTGGGGGGTGCAGATGCTAACACCATCACAGAATCACAGAAGCAGTTTTTTTTTTTTAAACAATTCTGTCCAGGTCACCACAGGAAAAGTGAACCGAGTGTACTTTTTACAGTGAATTATTTCTGTGGAGCTGGGGAAGAGTGGGAAAGAAAAAATGCATTTTCTCTATAGCCATTTCCCTGATTTTCATGGAAACCCATTCCTCATGTTCCTTCTTCCCACTCTCAAGAAGTCATTCTTTATGATTTTTTTTATTTTCTATTTTATCTCCAACTTCTTTCTTTTGCCCCCTGCAGCCTGCACCCCTGTCCTCATAACCGTCTTTAGTTGGGATGTGGGGGTTGTAGCCTGGCTGCCCTGTACCCCCTAATCTTTCTATTTAGCACAATCTTAAATGGCGAGGGGTAAGAAAGACTGAAACTCCTAAACGTATGTGTTATATAGAGGCTGGAATGAGTACAAAGGAGAGCGATAAAGATGGTCAGGGGACTTGAAAAATTGCCATATGAAGAGAGACAGAGATCTAGGCATGTCCTCACTGGAGCAGAGAAGGGAGAGGAGAGACATGATTGAGACATTTAAGTACCTCAGAAGCCTAAATAAGGTGCCTGTGGAGAACCTGTTCCAGCTAAAAAGAGCACCAAGTCGAGGGACATGAATTACAACTCGGGGTGGAATTTAAAGATAACCATAGGAAGAACTTCTTCACTGAGTGGGTGGTGGGAAACTGGAATGGGCTGGCCAGGGAGCTGGTGGGAAAGAGGACAGTGGGGTTGGGTCAAGAGGGCATGGGATAAACACAAAGGTATGCTGAATTGGGGGTCAATAGTTAAGACCTAAGTGGGCACTTAGGCAATTGGGCAGACTGGGTGGGCCTGATGGTCCTTTTCTGCCATCATATTCCTTGTTCCTATATATATTATTCATTTGATTACAATTTATGATTGCCAATGGTTCGTGGTTATAATGGCCTCTTCTTCTAAGGCAACAGTGGTCACACACTAGTGTTTTATTTCAGTTGCAACTTGCACATGGCCAGGTGCCTGCCCCTGTTGCAGTCAGGTAGAGAGCACAACTGTGCATGAATAGACAAAAGCAGGACTTAGCTAGCCAGGCAGAAAAACTGAGGAAAGCAGTAAGAATGAACACATTGCAACAGCAAGGGTTTCCTTGTTAGAAAAAATACAAGTGGCCCTGGAAGAAGTGGCCAGTATAAGCCAAAAAATGTTGGCAAATTACTGAATAAAAAAGCAAACAAACATGCTTAAAAGGCAGAAAAAAAGTAGAACAAGAAACAATATCTGAGCAGGATATACAAGAAACAAATGAAGATAAAAGTGGTGACCATGATGGAACAGTTCTTTAAGCTGTACACACACACACTGGAAATGAAAATGTTAAAGGCTTTGGGGGACATAAAATCATCATTAGAAATGGTAACAGGCTCATTAGGTGAAATTAATAATAAATTAGAGAAACTAACTCTCAGGACTGATGAGCTGGAAACCAGAATGTCTAAAGTGGAAGTTTTAACCTATTATATGCCAAAAAAACAAACTCAACTGGAAAGATGGTTAAATGCTCTACAAGAAAAGGCAGATGAACAGGAGGACAGAGCTAGGAGGGGCAATTTTAGCCTATGTAATATAACTGAAGGGATAGAAGGTACAGGGGACATACTTCCATTTTTGAAAAACCTATTATGGAGGCAGTAAGAACTGGTTGCTCACCTGTAACAGTAGTTCTAGGAGTGGTATATGTTGTTCATCCACACCTCTGGCATGTCCCTTTCCCTTTAAATCTGGCCGGAAATCTTCAAGCTGGCTCCTCCCACCCACCTGGGTGGTAAATACCTTGGCTCTGCCCCATGATGCCAGATCTTAGCCCGCTGGAAGCTAGGTTGTGCGCCTAAAGCTGGGGAGGTCGGGTGGGTGCATGTGGATGAACAACATATACCACTCCTAGAACTACTGTTACAGGTGAGGTAATCTGTTCTTCTAGGAGCGTGGATATGTTGTTCATCCACACTCTCTGGCAGGCTCCAAGCAGTTCTCTGGGAGGATGGAGGCAAGGTGCACACCCCCTACTTGGGAAACAGAGATTGGAGAACCAAGGCCCCAAAACCAGCATCCCGGCGTGACTCAAGGTCAATGTGGTAGTGGGTAATAAAGGTGTTTGCTGACTTCCAGGCAGCAGCCCAACAGATTTCCTGGATAAGAATGTCCCTAGAAGCAGCCACTGATGCAGCAGTATGGCAGGTAGAATGAGTTCTTATCCCTCTGGGAGGCTCCTTGCCCGCCAACTTATAGCACAGACCTATGCATGATTTAATCCACCTTGCAATGGCCCATCTGGCTGCAGGTCTGCCAGAAGTGGCTTCAGCGTAGGTGACAAACAGCTGGCGAACCTCTCCCTGAATTTCCACCGTTCTGTCCTTATAATAGGAGAGAGCACGTGTCAGGTCCCAGGTATGGAGCCTGTACTCGGTGTCCGAAGTGTAGTTAGGGTAGTATACCGGCAGAGTCAATACCTGGTTAAGGTGAAACTCTGACACCACCTTCGGAAGGAATTTTGGGTTGGGTCACAGGACAACTTTGTCCCTGTGAAAGACCAGATAAGGCGAGTCCACCGAGAGCACCTGGAGCTCCCCTGTCCTTCTGGCAGACATGATAGCCACCAGGAGGGCTGTCTTCCATGACAAGTGTGAGAGCTCACACTTGTGCATGGGTTTGAATGGCTTGCCCGTAAGCTTAGCCAAAACCAGCAACAGATCCCACGGAGGTGGAGGTTCACGCACCGGAGCGGATATGTGATCCAGGCCTTTGAAGAAGCGCCCCACCACTGTCTCCTGTGCCAATGTTGGCTGCCCGTCCCATGCCCGGTAAGCAGAAATGGCAGCCAGGTGCACCCTAAGGGTCGATGACCGTAGACCCCATTTGGAGAGAGACCAAAGGTAGTTGAGAATGTTAGCCACAAAGCATGATAAGGGGTCCAGACTCATTCCTGACACCAAATGGAAAATCTCTTCCATTTGAAGGCATAACATTTCTGGTCAATTCTTTATGAGATGCCTCCACCATGTGGAGACATCCTCGGAAAGACCCAGAGCCTGGAACTCTAGCTACTCAGGTACCAGGCTGTGAGGTGCAGGGACTGAAGGTCCGGATGGAAGACCTTCCCCTGGTTCAGAGATATCAGGTCCGGGCGTGTACAAATCCACACCACGGGCCTGCAGCTGAGGCTGAGGAGATCTGGGTACCAGAACTGGTGCGGCCAATCTGGGGTTACCAGGATTACCTTTGCCTTGTCCCTCCTCACCTTGAGTAACACCTTGTGGATCAAGGGAAATGGAGGGAAGGAGTAGAGGAGGCCTGGGGTCCATGGCCTCTAGAAGGCATCCCACTGCAGCGAGCCCTGCTGAGGGGGGTGGGTATGGTACAGCCTCAACCTAGCATTTTCCTTGGAGGCAAACAGGTCCACCAACGGTTTGCCCCAATGGGAGAACAGACTGTAAGTTACCTCTGGATGGAGAGACCACTCGTGGGATGTCTGGCCTATGCGGCTATGAGCATCCGCCAGCTGGTTCGAGACTCCTGCCAAATGGATGGCTAGAAGATCCACCTCCAACCAGCTTACGAGGTTCAGATGCAGAGCGCCTCCTTGCACAGCAGACAGGAGTGCATGCCGCCCTGTTTGTTGAGGTAGTACATGGTCATGGTATTGTCCATCTGGACTTGAACCACTTGACCCCGGAGCTGAGGAGTGAAAGTTGACAGTGCCAGTCTGACTGCTCTGAGCTCCAAAAGGGTGATGTGGCATCGGGACTCCTCAGGAGTCCAGAACCCGTGGGCTCTGTTGTCCCCCATTTGGGCTCCCCAGCCCATGAGAGAGGCATCGGTCGTGAGAACGACTGTCGGCTCAGGGCGGACAAACAGGATCCCCTCCTGCAACCGGCCTGGGGTGGTCCACCATTGGAGCGCATCCCACATCTTCTGGGTCACAGTGATCAGCTGGTCAAAGTGACCGTGGCGCTGAGTCCACTGAGCGGCCAGCTCCCATTGGAGGGGGCACATGTGCCATTTGGCCCAACGGACAACTGAGGTGCATGCTGCCATGTAGCCCAGAAGGTGCAGGAAGTCCTGGGCAGGGTGCAAGTGCCCAACCATAAATGATTGGGCAAGGAGGAAAGAACCTCCGCCCTGATCACCAGGAGCCGAGTTCTGGCTTGACGAGAGTCAAGCTCTGGCCCTATGAAGCCCATCACCTGAGAAGGCATGAGTTCTGACTTGACCTCGTTGATCAGGAGGCCTAGTTGGGAGCAGGTTCAAAGAGCCAGATCCCTGGATCTCTCCACCTCCTGGAGGGAGGAACCTGCCAAGAGCCAGTCATCGAGATAAGGGTAAATTCAAACTCCTCGATGCCGGAGATGGGCTGCCACCACTGCGATGCATTTGGCGAAGACCCTTGGGGCCGATGACAGACAGAATGGCATGGTTTGGAACTCGTACAGGGTCCCTTCAACCCTGGAGTGGAGGAACAGCTGATGGGATGGACATATTGGGACATGGAAGAATGTGTCCTGTAGATCCAGTGAACAGAACCACATGTTTCGCTCCAGGATGGTATGATCTGGTTCAGAGTTACCATCTGGAAAGGCGAGACCTGAGATATTGATTCAGGTCATGGAGATCTAGGATAGGGCACCAACCCCCCATCCGCTTGGGCACCAGGAAGTACCTGGACATGAAGCTTGGGTCTGTAGGAGGATCTGGCACTGGAGCTACCACCTCTTTGCAGAGGAGCTGAGCAATGTCGTCCCAAAAAGCTGACTGAGTGCGAGCTGAGATCCTTTCCTCCTGGGGGGCACGGGCTCAGCTGGGAGGGTACTGCTCAAATTCCAGAGGTAGTCCCTGGCCGACCACTTCTAGGACCCACCTGTCTGAGGTGATATCAGACCAGGCGGAAAGAAAGTGTCAGAGCCGGCCCCCCAAGGGAGGACCCAGAGCTGGCATGACGGGTGTAGGGGTGGCAACCCCCAACCCGTCACTGAGCAGGCTTAGAGGAGGTGGAGGAGGCTTCTGGACCAGCACCTTGGCCTCCTTTACGGGGCTGTTGAGGATCCTGCTTGGGCCTGGGGTGCTAAGCTTGAGCCTGCTGTTACTGCTGTTGTTGCTGGCCTCCTGATAGGAGGGCTGCCTAACTGCAGGGGAAGAGTGCCAAAAGGCTTCTTCTTGTGCTTCTGCTGGTTCTTGCCTGAAGAACCCTTCAAAGAGGTAGCATCCAAGGTGGCATTGGACTACTCTATGCACTGGAGGTGACCAGCCACCTGGACTGGAAAAGGTCGGTGCCTAGGAAGGGCACATCAGCTAACTTTGCGCTGGTATCTGCCGGGAAGGATAGCCTCAGACAAGCCCTGCGGTGAGGGGCCACTGTGGCTACCAAAGAACAGGCACAGGAGTCTCCAATGTCCAGGGCCATCTGTAGCAGTTGTTTTGCAACAGCATGGCCCTGATCATGGACTTGCTTCACTGTGGTCTGCATTTCTGCCGGGAGATGAGGGAGGACTTCATCCAATGACCCAAGGAGGGCATGAGAAAAGTGTGCCATGATGACAGCCGAGCTGGGCTGATGAAGGCCTAAGGAGGAGGCCACATAGACCTTACGGGCAGAGGGTCCATATTTTGGACTTCTTTGTCCGGGGTCGGTCAGTGTCGGCTGAGCTACCAGTACGGCCTGAACACAGAAGCAGCTCACTAGGCTTTCGGCTGAAGGATACTCTGTGAACCCCGCCAGGGACCCCATGGGCACCGTATACTTGTGGGACATGCCGGCAAATGGGACTGGGCAGGAAGCAGGATGCTGCCAAAGCTCAAGGGCTGGGTCAATGATGGCTCTGGCCACTGGAAAGGCCTCCATTAGGGTATCCCCCCTTTTGAGGATATCCATAAGGGGGTACTCCGCCTTTTTCTGGATGGGCTCCAGGGGCATTCTGGTGGACTCTGAGATCAGGAGGAAAATGCCCTGAAAAGAGGAAGGGCCTTCCTCCAGTCTGGCCATGGATGACTCATCATCCCCCAGATAAGAGTGTAACCCCATGTCATCGGAGTCCAAAGAGTTGGGGTATAGTGGCCTACCGCCTATGTCCCCTTCGATCTGCCAAGGTCGGTCAGGGGTGACCATAATGGACAGACGTTAGGGAAGCCCAGTGTCTGTATGGTCCTCTTTTGAGGGAGCCCCTCCCTGAGGCTGCTTAGGCTGTGGCTCCACCAAAATCGGTGGAGAAACTGGAATAGGCCAGCCGGTATACAGCAGGACCATGGGAGGTGGAACCGAGGCTTCCCGGTTCCAGAGAAGTAGGCGCTCGCTTAGGGCTGGTGAGCCAAGTGTAATGGCCAGGGTGCCTGGCAGAGCCAGCTTCTGCCCAGTCAAAATCAGCGTCGCCACATCAAATCCTCCAGCATCAACGGAGTTTCCATCAAGCCTCTCCTCGTCCGAGGAGGATGAGGACCGCGCGGCACCTCTTTTGAATGTTTGTGTCCCTTTTCGGCTGATCGACCGAAGGGGTCCTGGTCCTCGATCGACTTGACGGGCCAGCTAGTCTGATTGGGTGACAATGGAGTCGGTGAAAACTGAGGTTCCGCACCTTTATCCTCAATGGGGACACCGAGGGCAGTCTCTCCTCATTGGGAAAGGAAAGGACAGGCATCCTTTCTAAGGAGTCGGTGACTGGAGTCGGCAACAAAGGCTCAGTTGTGTTGAGAGTAATCTTGGTCGGTTCAGCATTTCCAGGGTCTCGGTGCCTTGGCCAGAAGGAAGATCCATAAAGCTGGCAGCCGAGGAAGCGATCTCGACCGGGTTGAGACTGCATGTTCCTGGGACCTGACCTCTCTCAGTCCCAGGAGCATCTCCTTCTGGAAGAAGATGACTTAGGGTCCTTGTCCCTCTTCCGAGGGTGGGAGGCGGCGAGCCGAGGGTGCCTCACCCTGGTAGGAGAGACTGGCACAACTCCCTAAAGGAGCCCAAAAAGGTAGAGCCAAGGTTGAGAGGAACGAAAACTGCAACTGGTCAAGGCTGAGCCGCTTCTCCTCAAAAGCAGCCATCTGCTCAAGCTGCTCGGTGGATCCCTTGCCACGGAAACTATCCACCTTGCCTCCTTAGATTTCATTGGCAGTTTCTAAGCCACGGCCCTCTCTTGTTTTAGGGCGCTACTTTGCGGTTATCCAGAACGCTTGGGATGGAAGGCCAATCAGAAGGTACAAGACGTGGTGTCATGTCCAACACTTAGGCAATAGGACGACGAGAGGTGAGGATCGGTGCATGACATTTTCTGGCAGAGGGACACCGCTAAAACTGGGGAATGATTTGTCCTCCATGTCCAATGTGCTGTGATTGGAATCAAGAACTCTGACGAGTTTCAAGGTAATCTGCGGTGAAAACCGACTTTGCAAATCCAGGGCATACAATTCGCTACAAAATAGCCGCGAGGAACCTGAATCTTCCAGTGGAAAGGAAGCTCTGGCTTCATGGGGTAGAGCCAAGGTATTTACCACCCAGGAGTGGGAAGAGCTAGCTTGAAGACTTCTGGCCAGATTTAAAGGGGAAAGGGACGTGCCAGAGAGTGTGGACGAACAACATATCCACGCTCCTAGAAATTGTAAATACCCTTAGCAGAAAACTGAGTTAGAAAGAGTACATGGAGCAGGAGCTAGATTTGCATGTAACTTGAATTATACCATGACTGTTTTCTACTAAGCCACACAGATTTCAAGATAGGAGGACATATTAGCAAAAGCCAGAATATTAAGAGGGCTGAGTTTGAAACAATACATTTCAACACATATCCTGACCTATCAAATGAAACTACTGAAAAAAGAAAATTATTCAACACTCTGAAACAGCTTTTATATAATAAAGGAATATGATTCTCCATGGAATATCTTGTAAAAATCAGGGTTTTCATTAATGGGAAACTACACACTTTTTCAGACCCCAAAGAAGCAATGGAGGCATACAGAAGCTACTATAAGGGAAACATGGTACTCAGAACTTGAAAGATAACTCCACTAGATCTAATGCACACTCAAATCCTACACAGCCACAAACTTCACAAACTACTCAAGATGCATAATCAAGTGAAAAAAAAAAAAAACAACAATAGACTAAATATATAAAAACCAGGCTAGGGAATAAGCCTAAAGTATGTTGAAAGTATAAATGGATAAAGACCCACTGAATAAGGGAATAGGCTGAAGGAAGCAGGAATGGAAATAAGAAGGAAGGAATGGAAAAAAAGGTGGCTATATATAACTTGACTCACTGCTGTGGTTGACTTGACTGTATGCTACTTCTATCAGTCTGTGCTTTATATGATATAGAAAAGAATGGCACAGAATAAGTATTTAAAATAATTGTGTGTAGATGGTATAAAATAATTACTGAAATTAAAGGTGGAGTGAAGAGACCGAGGTGCAAAAAGGGGGGGAGGAGTGGCCCTGTATGTTAATGAAAATATCAAAGCTACAGAAATTCAGAATACACATAAGGAGCCAGAAGAACTGTGGGTCACCCTGGAAACAGAAAATGGGACAGCCATAAGAACTGGGGTAGTCTACAGGCCCCCAGACCAGAGGGAGGACATACACACATTACTGTTAGAAGATATACAAAACATGACAGCTAAAGGGGAGGTTCTGATAATGGGAGACTTCAACATGCCAGATACAGATTGGTCAATACCAGCAGGAACATCTGCCAGAACTAGACTCATAGTGGATTCCCTGCAGGGGGGGAGGGCCTCAAACAACTGGTACAGCAACCCACAAGAGACAGTGCTATCCTAGATCTAGTACTGACTAACAAAGAAGGGATCACAGATCTCCAGGTAGAAGGTCACCTGGGGGCTAGTGACCATCACATGGTATGGTTCAATTTGGCTACTACATCTAAATCATCCCATTCCAAGGCAAAAATATGGGACTTCAGAGGAGCTGACTTTGATAAGATGGCCAACAGAGTTAAGCTAGCCCTGGCAAAAAGAAACACAGGTGAGGAGGTACAGGCAAAGTGGGCAAGCATTAAGGATGCAATACTTGAAGCAACATCCCATTGTGTTAGACAGAAAAGGAAGTGCAAAAGAAGAAGGAAACCACTTTGGTTCTCAAATACAGTAGCAGAAAAGGTCAGAGCCAAAAGGCTGGCCTTCAGAAATATAAGGAACACAGCGGGATGAAGATAGGGAGGCATACCAAACTGCCCTAAGGGAAGCAGGTAAGGCAGTAAGGCAGGCAAAGTCCCAAACTGAGGAAACACTAGCACAAACAGTAAAAGAAGGTGACAAGACTTTCTATAGATACATTAGTGAAAGGAGAAAGTCCAGAGGGGTATTGCTAAGCTTAATGGAGAAAAAGGGAGCATGTGAGGAGGAGGACCCTGTAAAGGCATCTATCCTAAATAGATACTTTGGTCAGTATTTATTGAAGAGAAGGTAGGCAGGCCCACAGCCTCAGCATCATGGACACAGGGGAGGAGGTGAGCACTACTTCCTTCACAAAAGAAAGGGTCCTACAAGAGCTTGCTAAGCTCAGGGTGGATAAGGCAATGGACCTGATGGCATACATCCCAGGGTACTTATGAGCTAAAGGAGGAACTAGCAGAGCCATTAGCAGAATTGTTTAGTGAGTCTCTGAGCACAGGAGAGGTCCCAGAAGACTGGAGAAGGGCTCATGTGATCCCACTCCACAAGAGTGGTAGCAGGGAGGAGGCGGGAACTACAGACCGGCAGTCTTACCTCAGTAGTGGCAAGATTATGGAGGCACCCTTAAGGAAAGGATAGTGCAACACCTGGAATCCATAGGGCACAGGATCCAAGACAGCATGGGTTTACAAAAGGAAGGTCCCGTCAAACTAATCTCAGATTTCTTTGACTGGGTAACCAGAGTGGTGGACCAAGGGGAGCAGTTGATGTCGTCTTAACCTTGACTTCAGCAAAGCTTTTGACACTGTTCCACATAGAAGATTGATAAATAAGCTAGGTAGGCTGGGGTGGGTCAGAAGTTGGTCAACTGGGTGGCAAACTGGTTGATTGCTGGAGAAACAGAGAGTGGTGGTAAATGGTATACAGTCAGAAGAGATGCAAGTCACAAGTGGGGTACCTTAGGGATCAGTCCTGGGGCTGATCCTATTCAACATCTTCATTAGTGACCTCGCAGATGGACTAGAGGGTAAGGCTTGTCTGTTTGCAGATGACACCAAGATCTGCAACAGAGTAGATGATCCAGATGGGGTGGGCAGAATGAGAAGAGATCTGGATAAACTAGCAGAATGGTCAGAACAGTGGCAACTGGGATTTAAGGCAAAGAAGTGCAAAATCATGCACATAGGGAAGAGAAACCCTGAAGCCACTTATAGGCTGGGAGGGGAGTTGCTAGCAGTCACAAAGGAAGAAAGAGACTTGGGCATCATCATCACTGATGACCTAAAATCATCCAAGCAGACCTCTAAAGCAGTAGGTAAAGCATAGGGGGTGTTAGGTGTATTAGTAGGGTATCACAAGTCGCAAGAGGAGGTAATAATCCTCTGTACAAGACATTGGTTAGGCCCCATCTGGAGTACTGCGGCAGTATTGGAGGCCACACCTTCACAAGGACATTAACCAAATTGAGGCAGTCCAGAGAAGGGCAACCAAAATGGTGCAGGGACTGCATCAGAAGACATATGAGGACAGATTAACGGAGCTCAATATGTATACCCTGAGCAAAGGAGGGAGAGAGGTGATATGATCGAGACATTTAAACACCTTAAGGGCATAAACAAGGTGAAAGAGTCTAACATGTTTAAATATAAGAAAAATAGCAGGACAAGAGGACACAGCATGAGATTAGAGGGAGGCCAATTAAGAGGGAATGTGAGGAAATTTTTCACAGAAAGGGTGTGTAGATGCATGGAATGGCTTACCACAAGAAGTGGTGGCTATGAATACAGTGCAGGGCTTCAAACAGGCATGGATAGGCATAAGGGAGCAATACAAATGACTATGAATAGATAGGTCACTGACAGAGCAAAGTGGCGATGGCACATTTATAAGGTAGAAAAGAAATGGGCAGACTGGATGGGCCTTGGCGGTCCTTATCTGCCATCAACTTCTATGTTTCTATGTTTCTATGAGTGAATACCAACACAAACCAACACACTAATAGTAGAAAATTATATACAATGCAGGATTGCACTGTGCCATGTAGTGTACAGTAATGGCATCACAACCATTATGATTTGGGGGGCAATGATCCGTTAGCTCTTTGGCCAGATCCAAAAAGGGGTTGAGGGGTGAGAGAATGAAAATGGAAAATCCAGAAATGAGACCATTACTAAAAATAAAACAAAAAGACGAAATTTAAAAATTATAGGGTCCAGGAAAACATAGCAAGGAATATTTCCAAGAGATGAGTTATGGAAGAGATGGGAAGAAAAAAGATTTGATGGTTAGCACAGTTAAATTAATGACTTGGAATGTGAAAGGCTTGCAAAACAGAATAAAGATGAATAAAGTTATTAAGTACATAGAGAGAACAATATAAATATGGCTTTGCTACAATAAATGCACTTGACAAGAAACAGCATTGTTTGAAAACCGATGGGGCCTCAGACAGCATTAGAGTACTCCAGATATTCTAGAGGGGTAATGATTATAGCAAATAAAAAGTAGTACCAAAAATAATTAACAAAATAATAGATGGACAAAGAAGATATATCATAACACAATTACAGTTGCAGAACTTAAGATATACTTGTGCAACAATGTATGCCCCTAATCAAAATGATCATAACTTTTTTAATGAATTATGTTTAATGCTTACAACATTTGAACCACCCTACATTGTAGAAGGAGACCTGAATTTAATTATATCACAGCTACACAAAACTAGTGTCATAGATAAAATGCATAAATCATCTAGGAGAATAATAAAATAATTCATGATAGACATGGGACTAATAGATATTTCTTCTTTTCAGCGACACAGCAATGTTATTCACAGATAGATTACTTTCTAATCTCTGAAATCATTAAATTTGCAATAAGTGGGATAGGATATTCGGGGATTACAATTTCTGACCATTCTTCTGCATTTTAACCTTGCAATTTGCAGAAAACAGACCTGTTAATAGACTGGGGAGCATGGACCCAATGATATTATAAAAATCTAGGATATACAAAAAATTCTACAAGAAACACAAGATTTCTTTGTAAACAACACCCAACAAAAAACATCATTATACAATGGCAAGAAATTTCCTGGACTCTCATTGGTCAGTCTGGGGCTGGACCCGTGATGTTATCCCAGCAAAACATCATGGGTGTGATGTTATCCAGCATAAAATCATGGGTCTAGTCTCAGCACTGTGAATCTCCAAACTGATTGCATTGGATTTGTATGATTATATTCTTTTTCTCTGAAGAAACCAACACAATTTTACACACTAACAAAAACATCTTTAAAATTATTGTTTTAGAATTCTGTATAACAAGTCACATGAACCATTGTATTTTGGTATATAGGATTCATTAACCAGGCTAACTACAGCCTATCTATAAACTTTGAACCAACTAATGAACTAAAACTTTATTGTCTTTTATGAGCTCTCATTTGCTGTACAAACCATTGTATAATAGGAATAATGCCCTCCAGAGTGTGTGTTGTGCTGGGATAACATCACTTCTGGGGTGATTGGCTGTACTCGCCTACGGCCTCATGCCCAATCACCTCAGGTGTGATGTTATCCCAGCACTACACACACCCTGTCGGGCATTATTCCTTTAATATTTAATATTTGAGAAACATATAAAGTATGATTGAGAGGAAGGATGATAACTATGGAGATAGCTCAAAACTAAGAAATGAAACATTAGCAGACTTAGAAAAGAAATACAAAGCCTGACAAAAATACATAGTACAACATTTAACACTACAAAGCTAAATAATCTAATTAAAAACAGGAACAATATAATCAAATAGTAACAGAACAAACAGAAAAACTCATCCTTAACACTAGGGCAAATTATTATGTTATGGCTGATAAGCACAGAAATTACTATGTGGCAAACAAAAAAAAAACACTGAAAGAGGGAGCCAATATATTATAAAATGAGAATAATCAAACCTAAGTAAGTCTGAAGAAGTTAATAACTGTTTGATTGAATACTACAGCAAATTATATACTACTCAACTGGATAGTTAAACTCAGGAAATAGAAAACTGTCTAGAACAGCTTAAAATGGGAAAAATTACAAATACTATGAAAGAACAAATCAACCATATCACAAAATAGAAACATAGAAACATGATGGCAGAAAAGGACTACTTGTCCCACCCAGTCTGCCCAAGGTGCCCTAGCTGATGGCTAGGGCTTTTCTGTCTCCCTTCCACCCCCCTGAATACCAGATCCATGTGTCTGTCCCATGCCCTCTTAGAGCCCCTTCCCAGTGGCTTCCCCTACCACCACCTCTGGAAGCCTATTCCATTTATCCACCACCCTTTCTGTAAAAAGTTATTCCTGACGTTTCCTCAGAACCTGCCCCCATCTGTAATGCATGCCCCTGGTCCTCTTCTGCCCTGTAAGTTAAACAGCATCTCTACCGGCTCATTGTTGATGTTCTTAACATACTCTAAAGATTTTGATCATATACCCCCATCCCTCCTCTGCTCAAGTGAGTACATGCCCAGGTCACTCAATCTCTTTTAGAAGAAGCACAAGCTCTCCCTCTGGCAAAGCTCCTGGACCAGATGGGATACCAATAGATGTATATAAAACAATTTAAAATATATTACCATCTCAAATAGAAATGTTATTTAACCATTTTCTACACACAAAAATTCCAGAAACCTATAGACAAGCCACCATTCAAGTTTTTTTGGAAAAGGACAAAGATCCGCTGAAATGTGCCTCCTATAGGCCAATATCTTTATTAAATACTGATTACAAAATATTCACCAAAATACTTAAAAAAAAGATTAAATCCAGTACTACTTCATGTTATCAATCAGGATCAAAATGGATTTATAAAAGGGAGGTCACTTACCAAAAACGTAAGATGCACCTTAAACTATAATTTCATTAAACAAATCAAAAGATGCAATACTTTTTGTTATAGATGCCAAAAAGGCTTTAGATCTGGAAGAGTGGCACTATATTTTCTTAACTTTACATAAGATAGGCTTTGGGGCACAGTTCAGTGGATGGATAAAAATGTTATATAAAAATCCAGAGGCTATGGTAAGAACCAACTACAATCTTTCCAATAAAATTATGTTACAAAGAAGAACTAGCCAGGCTGCCCCTTGTCCCCCCGATCATCATAACAGTCATGGAAACCTTTGCTTGTGCTATCAGGGACAATTGTAAAATACAAGGTATAAAAATTACTGGTAAGGAATAAAAGACAAGTCTTTATGCAGACAATGCTCTGCTGTATTTAAGAAATCCTGAACAATCACTAAAAGAATTAATTAAAATAACCAAAAAAATTGGTAAGGTATCGTGATATAAGATTAAATGGTCAAAATCTACAATACTTAAACTTGATAAGAATTTGTCAATAAATATTCCAGCACCATATAACGGTCAATAAACTGACTCCCAAATTCATTACTTAAGAGTTAATATAACTGCAAACATACAAGATGTGTATGAAGCTAATTTTGAAAACACGATAATAGAAACCCAAAAGGATTTAAAAAGATGGGCAACACTGCCATTAACTTTAATAGGGAGAGTCAACATGATAAAAATGAAAATATTACTAAAAATTATCTTCCTGTTTCAATGTATAGCAATCCCAATACCACTGGTACACTTAAAAAAATGAAAACTATAATAACAAAATTCCTGTGGAAACAAAAAATTGCTAGAACAGCTTATTCAACACTTACATTATCAGAAAAAAAGGAGGTCAGGCCTTACCGGATTTTTATATATATTATATTACTGCACAAATAATGAATATCTGGTTTGGTTAGAAGATAAGAGGGAAATGCCAACATCTATACTGACTGAATTATTAGCATAACTGTATCATAAATTAAGTAACCTCCTCTAGTCAGCATATAATACAAAAGTAAAAATGCACATTCATGTATAACCACCAACACGGCTATAAACTGCAGGACAGAGGCACATAATATAATCAGAGAAGATATGGAAATCACCAAATTTACACCTGTATACAAAAATTGCAATTTCATACCCTCAACACATAATAATAACTTCAAAATATGGAAAGACAAAGGTATATATCAAATTGGTATGACTATGGCTGAACAAAATATAAAAACGTTTGAAAATGTACAAAATTTATATACACTGCCCCTTACACATGAATTCCAATATATCCAAATAAAAAAGTGTAGCTCTAAAAACAAATGCCTATTAAAAATAAGAGGAGCCAATACTACTTAAACTATTACAAAATAAAACAGATTAAAATACTGATCTCAGTAATTTCTCGAACTTTAATGGAAAATAGAAAACAGGATCTAGATAAGTTAAAAACAAAATGGGAAACAGATTTAGGACTCATAATTATACAGCAAATATAAAAAAATGATCAGCACTTGCACAGCAAATGTTAAATCAACTAAACTTCAACAAATACAAATGAACACATTTCATCGCATTTACTGTACTATACTCCCACAAAACTCCATCATTTTAATAATACCATATCGGATAAATGCCCCAGATATGTTAATACATCAGGAACACTGATATATCTGATCCACACATGCACATATCTTTTGAATTTCTGAGCAAAATAATGAAAATTATAATAAAGATAATCAAAAACCTATAAACTTAACTCCAGTGCTATAATATATGGTATGACCTCACTAAATAACGAGGTGGATGAATTTCAACAGAAACTACTTATGATTATAATTCTACCAAGAAAAATGTATTCTATAGAAATGGAAAGATAGCTACCCAACGGTGTCTGAAACCTGGCAGAATCTTATGACTTGACATTGTAAAAACTGAGCAAATATATTACATAAAGCACAGGCAGAAAGACATTTTTGGAAAAATATGGGCACCATTCAGAGAATTGGTACAGGGAGGGCAAATATAATACATTAGAGGGAAAGGGAAAAACTTCTATGCTGAACAATATAAGGTACTAGAAATGAGGTAATGATTGAAGAATGTGTTGTCTATAAATATACTTGCAAAAATAAACATATGCACAGTATGATTATTATTAAATATAGATTAATAGGAAGAATATAGAATCATGGACCCCTGGTAATGATGATAAACAAGACTATTAATCTAAAAGTAAACTCAGATGAAAATATGGTCTCAAACTGTTATCTGAACAAAAACAAAATTGGCAAATTATTTTAGGTGGCAATCATAAACTGTATGCAAACCAAAAAAATCTGAAAGTTAAAATTAAGGAATTTCAGAGTCTTTCTCAATGCCACACACCATCACCTGTCTTCCTCTGGACTTACTCTCCCTCCAGAAGCTCCCATGCCTTTCTCCCCATGGTACAGCCATTAGCGGTGGGCCAGCCCCTCCTCCCTGATACTTGAATCCAGTGAAAGGCAGGATCCTGGCCAGCGGTGCAGGGCCTGAGAGGTGCCGGCTTCATTTTGCTAATGATAGGGATCTTCCATACATATGTCCCTCCCATTAACCAGAGGTGGAAAAAGGCAGGCGTAGGGACTATCTGTATAACTCTCATTCCCTCTTCAGCGGAGTCTGCCCATGCCACCATCTTCTGTGAATCTCCAGGGGGTAACAGTATGGTGGACTATTGTGAACAGCCCACCCAAGATGAGGTAAGGATCCAATGGGACACTCAAACCTCCCCTCACTGCCCGTCCTGTGACAGCCCTGGCTTGTTCTTGAACCCAGGTCACCAGTGTCACAAAAAGCAACACTGCCACTGTGCCATTGAGTAGGCCCATTCTTTATGAGTCTAGGTGAAGAACAACTATTTGAAAACATCAGCAAAATGGGCAGATCACCTATTACAGACTGTTAATTAACATACTGTGTAGCTTCCCCATGAACATCAAACTATTAAATAAAAAGTGCTCTAAGTGCTATCCCTTAAATGCAGACATACACAGAACTTCACAATCACCCTCTGCCTCAATGGGTTTCATGTTTCATGGGTCCAGCACTATTCAGATGTCATCTTTCAGGGACTAATGAACTACAAAAAAGGGACAACTCCTTGACTTTCTCTTCAGGGGGCAGTCAAGCATTACTCCAGAGGGATATGCTTAGCCTCTCCTGTAGTTTTGTGAATTACAGTAATCCTGATATGAGAGAATCTCACATCTTATTAAATCACTAGAAAAACTGCAGAGGTCTGCTGGCATGAACCTTGGTATCAGCAGCAAGAGACCACAAACTTCAATTCATGTGATACAGAACTCTCAAATGATTTTAACTTCACGGGACAAAACTACGCTGCAAATCTATAAAAAAAAGTATATAATACCTTGTTTTCTCAAGATAATAAAAATAATACTGGAAGATCACTCACTCTGGAAGAGACCCTTTCCCACGGTTGCTTCACCATAACTTGATCCA
The DNA here is from genome assembly GCA_016271365.2 of Neoceratodus forsteri. NCBI lineage: Eukaryota > Metazoa > Chordata > Ceratodontiformes > Ceratodontidae > Neoceratodus > Neoceratodus forsteri. Next base: position 1,074,494,643 of record CM057450.1, read on the forward strand.
CAGACAACTTGCCACCTTTTTGTAGAGGACGGATGACCATTTCAATCTGTTTCCTCTTCATTTCATACTGTACTCTGTAGTTTTTGAATAGCTGAATACAAGAAACAACAAAACAAATATTTTTAAAGCGCAGTAATCACTTCCCAATTGAGCAGCACTAGTAATGAAGTGGAACTTATAATATAGATCACCCCATCACAAAGAGAGGTGCTGCAAAGTTTTAATTCACCAGTAAAGTTGGAGCAAATTCATGGTTATTTGGAATTTGCAAATTTTGCTGTGGATGCACCAACTTCACTGCACAATTAAAAAAATACCTGAAACTTAAAAAAAAGCCTCCCCCTCCAACTGTGCTGTAATCCTGCCCTTCCACCTCCCCAAAATGTTTGATTCATGATATTCCCCCTCCTGTACCCCACCAGGCATGGCAAATTGCAGTAGCAAAATAATAAAGTAGGAGTTGGATGACTCCATCAGAGACAGTCTGAATTAAAGTTCAAATATCATATCCTTCCCCACCCACATACTAGACCTCTACCCCACCTCCTCAACCTGAGTCCCACCAAGTAAGTCATCATAAACACCCCCACCCAACCCCTCTCTGGTCCTCACCACCCTCCTCCTACCACCAACACCGAGAAAAAAACTGTAATAATGAAAAAAGTCCCCCAGTGCAGAGCATCTGCTCTGTTCCATGTCCATCATGAGAACGGTGTGGATGAATGAATGGTGATGTCTTTGCTTCTAGTAAAACCTGACTGGCTGAAAATTCAACAAATCAGGTTTTATTAGGAGCAAAGACATCACATCGGAGGAGGGTGGTGGGGACCAAAGAGGGGTTGTGTGGGGGGCTTCTTATGACTGACTCTATGGGACTTGGATGGGGAAGGTGGGGGATTGTGGTTGGCCAGCGGGTGGTAGAAGAGCTGGGTATTTGAACTTTAATCCTGACTGTCTTGAACAGAGCCATCCAGCTTCTACTTTATTACTTGCTGCTGCAATTTGCCAGGGTAGGGAGAGGGTATATCATGAATACAATATTTTTGGGAGGTGGGGGCACTAGTGACACAATTTTGTGCCATTTCTCACCAGTGAATTGACCAAATTTACATGCCCAACTCCATGAACTGTCTAATTCACCCATGAGTTGGCAACTGGCATAGCATCACCATACAAATTTGGTCAGTTTGCCAGACAAATAATGACATAAACTGCAGTCAGCAGCAGAGGAAGTTGTGGAAATTACTGAATTTTGGCAACTTCACCCTTCTTTAATCACAAGGACTATAATATTGCCTTTAGAGTCCGACGTTGCAAACAGAAATGTCTGTCTATGTCATTTACCCCCCACAGACAGTTCCTACAGACAGTTCACCTCTACAGATAGGATATATCAGTTGTATTGTATTTCAGTTTACTGATGTGTGATAAACGTATTTACATTGGTGAAAAGTAGCAAAATTATGTAAAATTTTATTTTTCAATCACTAGATATGAAACCTGCAAGCAAGTTCACTCACAGGTCTAATCTAGTAGCATCCCGTAAAAGCTGGTAGTATTTATTAAAAATAATCTCATTTTTCTAATGACAAAACCTGCATAAAACAGAATTGCATTGATTCTTTTTTTGTCTGTAATATAGCAAGGGCAGACATGACGGATATTCGGGCTCCTTCTCTCTATGTGTCTATGCTTCAAAGGATGAAAAAAGCCTGTGCTCACACAATCAGAGAAACAGATGTCGAATGTGTATTCTCTTAATCTTCATTTATGTGTGAGGCTAGTAGACAAGGGGGAGCTTTAACAGTCCATAGCTCATTAAGATATTACAGCAGAAGCATCATATGAATATAAATAGAGCTTCAATCCAGCTTTAGAGCTTCAGAATGAAAGAAAATGCAATTAAAACACACTCAGAGTTTTGTATTTATAATAAGACTATGAACTATCTTCTTTGCTTCACACTCATGAGACTAATTTGCACACAACTGGTAGTAGTTTACACGTTGTTGTTATTGTTTTTATATGTTTATGCTTCTAGATTTGCTTTTGCAAACTTCTGAAATATAGACTGTCATGAGAAAGGCCCACTGGTCTATCATGACTGCTTATTCCCATCTAACTAATGCTGAATGAGAGGGGTTCTAGAGGCTCTTTACTCCCCTATATGTGCTTTGGTTTTGCAAAAAGATAATTCTGCCTTTAAAGCTTGAGAAGAGTAAAAAGCAAGCCATGTTTCTGTGACAAAATGAAAGCATCCCCTTAGCACGTTGCACAGTATGTACAGTAGATGATCAACTGCTATCATAAAGCATAAGCATCAGGTTGTCATGTTCTCTCACCCCTGGGCATATGCAGTACACATATAGGGACGTTATTAGTGTTTCTGATATACAGAACAGTACAGAAGGGGCTCTAGTCAACAATATCTTACTGTGTGTGCCCTTATCCTACTGTCTGATTTGGAAAGAGGCAGGTAAGGAACTGCGATTTGTGTCCTAATGGTCAAGGACTGCACACAGTACCGATGTGATTAAAGCGACAGTGCATGTTACAGTGAAAAGGTTGTACCTACTACATGTCAAATTATTCAGTTTTAGATTCCCCCTGTTCTCCTGTCTTGCAAATTGACATCCCCCCATTGTGAGTCAGCTCAAGCACTTGTTTAGATCTGAAATATAGAAACACTACTTTATCAGCTCAGCTGTTTTTAAACTCCCATTTGGAAGAATTAGGACTGCCAGTCAAACATCTTTTTCTCGCTTTCTGTTTATAGCATCTCTTTGCTGTACATTCCTCAGGCTGCCTACAGCTATCTCCAAATGCTCAAACCACTCATGTCCTTCTCAGCTTTCGTAACTTGCCCCCCATGGTAGGAATAAGACACCTCCCACACCCTTCAAACATTAAAGGGTGCTGTTGCCTGGGGCCTGTGAGTAACAGCACCTACTGCAATCTGACAGGATGTTATTGGATTTTTATCCCCTTACTTTTCAGCTTGTTAGAGAGTATACTTATATGTGGTAATCCCTGACCCTCCACTTTCTGCTGGCACCACCCCAAGCAAGCAGGGGCCTTGTTCACACATAGTACATTATTCCATTAGGGAGCTAACTTCCAGGGCAAAAAATGGTGTTGCTGTGGAGAAAGAACATAGGGCCTTCCCTCACAAGATGGGGACCGGTGTAGTGATGCCCAATCCTGGCTACCCAGCTGTGAGTGGCCCATGTCTGCTCCAAAACACTAGTTACCTACTAATCAGTCATTCCCTACTTACTCTACTACTCAGGGTACCCACTCTCCTACTCAGAGTACCAGCTTATTCCTTTGGTAATGAGGAATTTTTCCAGGCTTACCTTGAAGGATGTACAGTCTTAATAGCCAAGGTCTCATCTGGTAGATTCATTCATAGGTTCACTGCCTTCTGGGAGAAGAAGTGACTCCTAATATTACCCTGTATTTACCCCCTCTTACCTTCAGGGCATGTCCTTGCATCCTACTGGAGTGCACCAGATTAAACATCTCCATCGGGCTTGGTTTTATCCAGGGTCAGTTATCTAACTAACTTGTGTGGCTGGGTAGTTGCAGCAGAGGGCTAGGAAATACCTGTCTAAGGTGGAGTGCTGGAGCTGTTGGAACTTAGAATGGTTGTTACAGCAGGTATATAGAGAAAGCCTAGCATAACCCTATCTGGGATACAGCCATAGTCGGTGTGAATTCATAGAAGCGTAGAAACATAGACTGACGCCAGATAAGGGCCGCAGGGCCCACCCAGTCTGACCATTTTTTTAAATTTTTATTTTAACCTTAATTTTTTGCTGTGGGGCAAGGGATGTTGCGAAATCTGTAGGGAACTCTGCCCACTTCACAAAAAAAGAAGATACATTCCACATGATTTTCCTACTGGGGGTTCAGGTGAAACCACCAAGCAGGATACTGCTGTCCCTTCCAGAGAAGTGCCTTATGGTTAAATAGAGGATGGGTTGATCAACTGCATAACGCTAACTCCTTATCTGGGGTGCACTTGCAGTGATCCTATGGATCTGTGAAACATCATTTTTTAACTCCTTATCTGGGGTGTACCTACACAGGGAACTAGGGAACAGTGTGGTAATACCTGTACTATTATAAACTAGAGGTAGAAAGGACAGAAAGATGCTGGGGGAACAATACTGGACAGATGGGTGACATATACAGGATGTGGGGCAGTCATGGTTAGAGGGAGTGCTGTGACCATGGCAACTGCCCAAACTGTAGGTAGCCAAGTGCTCTCAAGCTTGAGCAGCAGGCAGTAACTGCTGAGATATGCTACTTGAAAGCAAGGGCTGGCTGGGCAGTAGGGTCAGCATAAGAGCCACTACATCAGAGGATTCCTCTGTCCAGCAGGAGGAGGATGGAAAGTTGTGAAGGGTGTAGTAGCAGGGTGGGGGGAAGATGAATGAGAATGGAACCAGGGGTAGCCACCAAGAACTGACTTCTCCTGCGGCTGAAGTACAGGTTCAGCATTAGCCCAATACCAAGCAGGGTGGGGATGGAGCAACCTGAGCAGGAGGCACTATCATCAAAAGGCAAGCCAGGACAGAATGGGAGTCCCACAGGGAGCATCAGAACTAGGAAGGTGATTGTAGCGGAGGACTCCACTGTGATGGAGACTGAGTGGATGGTGTGTTCCACACATTCAGAAATTAAGAAGGTTCACTGTAGCCCTGGGGACATGCAGATAGATTCAGATCTGAGGTGATGAAACTCATCGAAAAGAGTAAAGAAGACAGGAGTGGGAGTGCATGTAGGCACAAAGACCTGGCCAGACAGAGTGTGGAAAAGGCAGGACTCTGAAAGAGAGAGCAGTGTTATCTACTTTCTCCAAAGTCCCACCAAGGACACATGAGGGAGAGAGGTGGCAGTACAAGATTTTCCAATGTAATACATGACTGAAGGGAAGGTGTAGGCAGGAGGAGAGGTTTCAGTACCTGAGGACTGGGGCATTCAATAGAGGAGAAGGCAGCTATCTTAAGAGAGTCACTGCTCTCAATGAGGATGGCACCAGGTCAGAAGTCAAACTGGCCCACCAGGCATCTTGAAATTTTCTGGTGGGCCCTCTGCTGGGTACCAGGCAACCTTCTAAACTTTAAAAATCCTTGCATTTATAATCTATTGGGATGTTTTAGGGCACGAAAAGTAAATGTAAGGTGCAAACAGAGCTAGTGTATTGAATTTAAATTGAATGCTGATTTAGCGTGTCACCCTGGGCCCTCTTCTACTGACTTTCAGTGGGCCTTGCATCAACTTTCAGGTGGTCCTACTGTACTGCAGTCCAACCTTGGGTGGTAGGGCAGAGGTCTGCAGTACACAGTACAGCGCAGTTAAACTAAGTATGTGTGGAGGGAGTGTTGATGATGCTAAGCACACCAACACAAGTAAAGGAGGCCAAATGGGCCTTCCCCATCCTGACACAGACAAGGGCCAAGCATGGTGAAGGTACACTTTGTGAAATATGTGATGCTGGGACAGGAAATGGGGGGTGGGTGTTCAGTGGAGAAAAAGAAAGGGACAAGCAATGCAAGAGCAAGAAGTAAGGATGAAAAAGTGCAAGGATTGAGGGAAGGGACACACAAAACTCCTAGGAGGTGCTAGAGGTCAGCCAGAAGTCATGAGGATCAAGGGGTAGGAAGCATAGGGTGAAAAGCAGAATATATCTAGGGAGTGTGGGCAGATGTTCTCAGGTATTGTGTGTGAATTCAAGAAGCCTAAGGAATCAACAGATGTGAATGTCTTCAGGTGCTGCTAACTGAGGCTTACTTGGACCTGGTATCTGTGACAAAACCTGGCCACCAGAGCCCCCATGACAGGGAATCATAATGGCCAGCTACACCTCACAGGAAGGGCAGGGTGTAAGGCAGGCATTGCAGGACCAGCCTTATGTCTGGAAAGGAATCAGAGCCCTCAGAAGGTATGGGCACAAAGGGGAGAAACACCACTGAGACCCTATGGTTGCACCCACAGTCAAGTAAGGAAGTGTCATCAGAGTAGGTAGCTCAAAAGCTGCCAAATCAGAATGCGGCACAGGATGAGGTACTGGTGGAAGAGATCAGGAAAGCCGCAGCCTAGGGCAAAGTGGTGCGGGTGGTGGGCTTGTTCATGTCAAACATCAACTTGTGTGTCCCAGTAGCAGCAAGTACCAGGAGCCAGGGGCCAGTGGAGACACCCCAGGACAGATTTCTGGTAGAATGTGTTGAATTAATGAGGGAAGGAGCAAGTCTAGACCTAGTTCTCACAAACAGGGAGATTGTCAGGAAGGTTAATATAAAGGAACCACTGGGGAACTGTGACCATCAGTCAGTATGGTTCCAGATAGTGCTGGAGACCAAACATACCAGTTCTAGGACCAGGGTACAAGATTTCAAGAGAACCAGTCTTGGCAGGATGCAGGACATACGAGGGGAAGGGAGAGTGAAGCTTGCAGTTGAGAGAGAAAGAAAGTGGCTATTACCAGGAGAAAGTCTGACAAGATCATTAACCTCTGTGTAAGGCATATGAGGAAGAAGAAAAGTGCAGAAAGTCTATGTGCCAAATGCTGTATACAAAGGGAGGTAGGGAGGCAGTGAGGGAAAAAGAGTGACTTTCAAACATTACAAAGACAACAAATACATGAAAAATAAAGATGTACTTAGATGACTTGAATGAGGCTAACAGGATGATGAGACAGGTGAAAGCTGAAACTGAAGTCAAAACAACACAGGGTATGAGAAGGGGTGGCAATGCTTTTTCAGGTATATCAGGCAGAAAAATTAAACAGAGGAAGGGATCATTGGGTGAAAAGGGGAGGGCTGGAACAAGAACGATAAGGATAGACACACTGAAGAAATACTTCTGTTCTGTCTTTACAGTAGAAGAGGATGGGGCACTCCCACAGTGTGAGATCAGGCCCAGGCAGGGGAGGGGGCAGTCGGGGCACTGACATGGGAGTTATAACAGAGAAGAGGTTAATAAAGGGGATAGGGTCACTAAAGGTAGGTACACAAATGTATTATGTGGTTGGGGACAACTGCTGTGTGTGAGAACAGACCAGGATAATGCATGGCCAGTCTGCTATTGTATTCTCTCTCTCTCTCTCTCTCTCTCTCTCCTGCCTTGTGAAAAATATATAAAAAAAGAAACTATTAAAAGAAACACAGAGGACACTCGATACCTATATTGTACTCAAAGAGTGATTAGAGGGGCTGCTAGGACTGAGGACTGCCACTTCAGACTACCTCCAAACACAGTATCTGGGGCACAAATGTCCTGTCCTGAGGGAATGAAGTTTGCATTTTTAAATATAGAGATGTTAGTGTAGAAGACCCTAATAGTGTATTTTTAAGATTTTTTTTTCTCACAACTGATAGTAGGGGTTTGGAATAACCTCCCTAAGGGAATTGTGGGTGGTAAGCTGAAATTTACTTTTCAAAATAACTTAGAGGGCTGAGCTTGCTGACACCCTACCTTCAGCAATGCCAGCAACCTGGGTTCAGGAATAGATCAGGGTCGTACGGTGTGGGCGGCTGGCTGGGTGAGGGAGGACTGAGCATCCCAGGACAGCTCTCCTCCCTCTGTGAGGGGGGGGAATCAAGAGTCCTGAGGCTTGCCTGCCAACTCATGAAGGCTGGGTGGCAGCACTAAGTTGGACCAGCAGATGTGTGGGGATGCACGCTAACACAGCACACATGTATGTCACTTGCAAACATCCTAGGGAGCAAATGGAGGAAAATGCCTTGGCTCACTCGATGTCTCCTACAGGCGTCACACAACCTGGCATGGCTGGCCATCCACTGATGTGGCTCTGAGTAAATGGCGAGTAATCTATAAGTCCATGAGATGGGCTGGTGACGGGGCTGGGGAGATGCCCCCAGGACCAAGGATGCAGGTGCAGAACAAAATGAAGAAAAAAGATAACTTGGACAAATATATGCTAGTTACAACTACTGGACTTTATGCAAGAAAGTGTGGGTTGCATACGTGGAGGTGCGGAGGCAATCCTATGGTGGCATGCCATGCAGGGGGGTCCCAGTGGACTCCTGGCAGCATTCACATCAGGTGTGTAAGCTCCTTGCGCACAGGCCCACCCAGCTGCCTGTGCAGCTACGCACCATGGGCGGTCTTGGGGGGGTGTCAGGGCATGCCTGCACTGCGCGCTATGCACAAAAGCACAGGATACAGTGGTGGGGATCCTGCCATAATCAGTGCACACCCCCAACCAATGACATCTGCTGGCTCTAGTGGGACACAGAATCCCCCCAGTGATGCCTCAGCCCTCTGAGCTGCATGGTAGTACGAAGGACACCACTGTGAGCACTTACCCGTACTTACCTTTTTCCAGGACTCATGCCTGCCTAGGAATCCCTGCTCACAAGGAGCAGGGATCCACTATGGGACCCAGCATGGGTATCCAACTGGATGCCCGCCCAGGTCCTCCACTCTGCTCCTGTCCACGTCTCACATTCCTGCATGCCGGGTGGGAGGTAGATCCATGGACAGGCAGCCAGTGATGGTGAATGCTGGCTGGTGCATGCTGTTCTGTGGGTATGGAACTTCACAGGCCATTTACGTGTGTAACATTCACGCCTTCATGCATAGGGGGCATTGACTACTATTACCACTGAAAAGTGGGAGGCAGACTACATGGGCATCACAGTCTTCTTTCGCAGTAAGAACCTTAGTATGAACTTTTATACTGAATTTTATGTAAGTGTTTTCTCAAGGCACCATTGAAAATAAGTTTCAGCTCTATGGTTGTGTTACTTTCCTAGATCTCCAGAGGAACATATACAGAGTGGAGGTGGTTCAGAGGAGGAGGAGGGAAACTAAAATAGTGCAGGATCTGCATCAGAAGCCCTATGTGGAGAGACTTGAGGACCTAAATATGTACACCCTGGAAGAGGAGATATGATACAGACCTTTGAATACCTCACAGGGTAAATTTAAAGTATTTTTTCAGAGAAAATAGGTGCTCAAGGAGAAGGAGGCATGATAAGAAGTGGGGGTGGACTCAGGAGATATATAAGGAAGTACTTCTTCCCAGAAAGAGTGGTGGATTCCTGGAACAGTATTTCAGTGGTGGTGGCAGGGAGGAAAACAGTGGTGGGGTTCAAGAATGCATGGACTAGGAACATGAGAATCTTATAGAAAGGGATTTGGGGTGGATGAATGGGCCAGAGATCAAGTACGCTCTGCAGTGATACTATAGGCAGTGTAAAATGAGCAGACTAGGTGGGACAAGCGGTCCTTATCTGCCAGCAAATTCTATGTTTCTGTGTTTCTAGATAATAAACATATATTGAGTGACTAACAGACTTCTTGGTTGACTGACTGATCAATTGGCTGATTGATAAAAGGTAGATCAAGATAAGATAGTGTCGTGTTAGCCAACACAAAAGCAGGAAGGAAACAAAAAGAATCTTTTCTAGATACAGATAATAGCTTTATTAGGCTACTAAAAGTTAAAGATACAAGCGTTCGAGGCTTATACTACTGCCTTTTCTTCAAGTATGTTACAATGTAAGCTGAAGCACTTTTTGTAGGAGCTGACAGGGGTCAGGCTGTGGATGTACTGTACCTGAACTTTCTCATAACATTTGACGCTGTCCTGCACAAAACGCTAGTTAAGAAACTGTCTGACATAGGTATAGGGGACAAATTAGCTACCTGGGTTGAAAACTGACTAGGGACAGGAAGAGAAGACAGAGAGTGGTGCTCAATGGTCAATTTTTTGACAGGAGGGCAGTCACGAGTGGGGAGCGCTGGGGTCATTTCTGGGGCCAGTACTTTCCAACGTGTTTATCTGTGATGTAGGTAAGGATAGTAAGGAGAAGATTTTTCTCTTCGCAGAGGACACAAAACGCTGTGGAATGGTGGAGAGTGAGGAAGGCATACGGGTAATGGAAGAGGAAACAGAAAGGTTGGTTTTGTGTTCCAGATTATGGCAGCTGAAGTTCAACGTGAAGAAGTGCAAAGTTACGCACATAGGAGAAAGGAACCCTGAAACAGAATACAGGATGAGAGGGGTTGAAGGTGGGGTAGACAAAGGAGGAGAGGGATACGAAAGTTATGTACTTACTGTAACTATTGATCTTCCAGAATATCTTCACTATTAATAACCACTTAACGGGTCTAGGGCGGAAGCACTAGGACCCCCTGGGACTAAAGGCTTTTGCCAGAGGGCTGGCCATGGCTGTTTATGGTGTGCTTGCACACCTGTTTGTGGTGCCACACGCCAACTTATAACTGTTGCTGGCTACCTCACAAACATCAGTTCTTTTAAGCAGAAGGAACAGAGTGGGGAAAAAAGAGGGCTAAGAATTTTCCTAGTCCAAAAGGATAGGAAGAATATAGGAAATATAAACAGTAAAATAAAATCCAACTACTAGTCTCTGAATAAAGGAAAAAGGGGAACACTAGGTGGCACAGGGGTAGTTGGGTATGGAACAACAGCCTCAGTCCCACTAACCAGACAGCAGACGGTTAGTGATCTCTAAGGCAACAGCCCTGATGCATGTGGCTCTGGCAGAAAAGCAGGAGGGGAGGCCCATATCAGGGACCTCCTTTCAATTAAGATGGCACAATGTTCCAAAATAGAAATGAGTCACTTAGATTTCTGGGAAAACTGAACCCCATGCTACCTGATAGAGGACTGACTGAATAGCTAGTCAAAATATGTCCCCCATTTTCCTATCAGGGAAAGGAAGGAAGAAATCTTGGGTACATGTGGAGCTGTAAGGCAGCTGGCAGTAGAGCCTAGTGGTTAGAGTAATGAGCTATAAACAAGCTTGGTACATCCTGCAGACCTGGGTTTGATTCCCAGAACCTCAGCTTGCCTACTGCGCGATTCTCTAAGCCACTTTACCACTCCAGTGCTCCCAGGATCTGTGGTTAAATTGGAAAATTTAAGGAGGTAGAACTGTAGTCTCTACATTTGTAGGAGGTGGAACTGTCAACCCTTGGAGATTGAACTCCATAGTTTTCAAGGAGAAAGTTGTGTCTCTGAAAACAGGCCTTGTGAGCCTTACCTGGTTCAAAATAGTTGATATGCATATAAGAATACAGATATTAATCTAGTCCAGTGCTCCTGAGCACCCTGTAATGGGCCTTGTGCCCAGAGGCCTACCAGTTACCAAAATATTTAAAAAAAAAGAAAAGAAAAAGCCCAAAGGAGTTGTGATGTGTTCATGTACCTCGGCACCCCTTAGGGTAGTTGGCTGACAGCCAAGGTGGCATAAGAGAAGAGGGGCATACCAACCAAAAATATAGTCTGCTACAGCCAGAAGAAAAAGAAAAAGAGAAAGGGACCTGCTTCTCCTGCAATGACAGGGATGTGCCCTGTGTAAGAGCAAGTATACTTGATCCAATCTAGTGTACAGCACTCTTCCAAAGACAGTGCAACCGTAAGTGGAGTTACACTGGATAAGGCCCAGATGCATAGAGTGCATTTGGCAACTAACTGGGATATACCCCAAGAAAGGGATATACATGTATTAATATGTATAGCCTCGAGGAAAGGAGGGAGAGGGGGGACATGATAGAAACTTTCAAGTACCTCAAGGGAATCAACAAAGTCCAAGAGGGTAGCATCTTTCAAAAAAAGAGGTGTGCAAGAACAAGGGGGCACAATTTGAAGATGGGGGGCGGCTCAGAGGTAATTTAACGAAGTATTTTTCTACAGAGAGGGTTGTGGATGTATGGAACGGGCCTTCCAGAGGAGGTTGTGGAGCCAAAACAGAGGGGTGGAATTCAGCATGCATGGGACAATAAGGCAATTCTAGGGCGGGGTAGGAAGAAGTAGGATGTTGGTTAACTAGGATCTGCAGCTTATCCATCAGGTAGGGAAATGGGCAGACTGGGTGGGCCAAGCGGTCCTTATCTGCCGTCAAATTCTATATCCTACACAGGGAGAAGGCGTACAGGAGAGAAAAAATGAGGACGGGAGCTGCCCTTCTCATTTTTTGTTTTTGTTTTTGTTGGTATGTAGGACCTTAAAGGAACCCTCACCCCAGTTTAGTTTCCCACTCCAGGCACTTGGGTTAATTCCTTATACTGACACTGCAGTGCAGCATGAGGAGTGTTGCACTCCTGAGGTGCTGTCTTTTTGATGAGACATTAAACCCGAGGTCCCATCTGCCTGTTCTGGTGGTAGTTCAGGTGGATGTTAAAGATCCCATGGCATTTTTGAAAAGAGTAGGGAATTTTATTGATAAATTGGACATCATTACAGAAGAAAAACAAAACACAAGTCAACAATTAGAAAAACAAGTCAAAGTCATGTAACAGAAAATAAAGCATCACAATTTTCCACAACAGTGCAGCTTTGAAAACCAGGGTGAACTAAAAATCATTTTTTAACAGAACATAAAGCTAAAAGCGACAAAGGACTTCACTTTTAAAATATAGTTTTTTGGGTGTAAAACTAATAAACATCTTGCTTGCCATATTTGATATCGAATAATAGCAAAATTATATACAAGGTATCTTCGTGATATCTGTCGTTGAGCAGATCATTAGTGCAGAACATGATATGTTCATAAGAAATCAGAGAGCAGAGGTTCTGACCAATCAACAGCTAATGTAGACCAAACTTCTAAAGAAAACGGACATTCACAAAACAAATGTTGTTGGGTTTCAAGAACCTGAGACAAGAAGTTCTAGGGCAATACCTCAAATTCAAAGCTTTGTGCTTATGATTATTATTAACCCCTAGTCTGTCATAGTTACCTAACCAAACCATGTCCCATAAATAGGGTGGTAATCGTGATTTTGGAGTTGATGGAGTACCCAAGGAGACGTTTAGGAGGGCAGAATGGAAAATAACCTCTTCCTGGGCCTCCATCCTCCAAAGTCTATTATATATCATTAATCTGGATAAGATACAGAAATCCTGAGGGAGAAGGCTCCAGGTTAAGGCCATCTTGAAACTCTCTTCCCATAACAGGGACTACTGGGGATTTAGTAATAACACCCTTATAATGAGCGCTCCAATTGTCTAAACAAAAAGGAGAACTACGAAAAATAGGGTTTCCAAAAGACATCCCCAGGTTTCAAAGCTTCCCAAAATTGTAATTGAAAAAAAGGCTATAGAAAAACAACAGGGTGGATCATATTGATGCTACCTTCTTTTATTGGCCGTATGTAAACCTCTTTTAATGGGATTCAATCTAGATCCCCAAACCTTAAAAATACCATTTAATTTAGTAAACAAAGAAATAGGTGGTAGAAACACATAGCTAAGATATAAAAAAATTGGGGTAACCAAAGTTTTAAGTAACACAATTCTTTTTCTTTTACCAATCAAATGACGCTTCCAACTATTAATCAAATTATCAGCTTTCTGTAAAGCAAGGTTCCAATTGTACACTTGCATGTTATCACAGCCAAAAAATACCTAAATATGGAAAGCTTCTAATGAAACAGAAACTCGCAAAAGGCCTGTGCTGAAGAGAGTCATGCCCTAATGGCACATATATACTTTTATTTAGGTTTATTTTGAACCAGAAACTGAAGAGAAAGTTTGGAGGACCTGAACAATAGCTCCTGCTGTGTGTAAGAATCAACAGCCAAAATTAAATCATCAGCATAGGCATAATGTCTTAATTGGTGGAGAGGAAGGGTACAAAGTAATCCAACAATCTGTGGACAAAGAAAATAGTCCTCAGAAAAGTATCTATATAAAAACTATACAACAGGGACTGAGCGGACATCCCTGCACCATCAGGTATGAGAAATAGGACGGCCCTATCCAACCATTGACATTGAGTCGTATCACAACATCTTTGTATAACAGGTGATCCAGGAAAGGAAACGACTGAAACCCAAAAGCTGTCAGCACCTGAATAAGAAGTCATGAGAAACATTATCAAAAGCTTTTCCTGGTCCAAGCTTAAAATCCACCCAGAGACAGCTTTTTATCTCCCTAAAGCGAAAATTTCGCGTAATAAAATGAGATTGTCATAAGGATGTCATTCTGGGATACCACAGGTTTGTGTAGAACTTATCATATGGGATGCTAAAGTAAGCATTCTAGACAGTAAAACTTTGCAAGAATCTTATAATCAACGCTTAACAGACTAATGGGTCTCCAGTTATTAATATCGGAGGATCCCCTTTTTTTTGAAAAGTAGAATCAGTAAGGCTTCTTTCATCGAGGCGGTCAAAGTATCACAGCGTAACATTTCATTATAAACTATCATTAACACAGGGACAAGATCGGTGGAAAAGGTTTTGTAAAATGTGAGGTCAGACCGTCTGACCCTGGGGCAATGTGGATTCAAACTATTAATAGCGGATAATACTTCCTGTTCACTAAGATCAGAAGACAACTTGGCTTGATCGGAATCTGAAAGCTGGGTAATGTCAATGATTTAAGAAAGGGTTCGCCATTAGCCAGGTCAGCTTTGGTACCAAACATATTAAAGACATGATTCTCACATGTTGAAGCAGTCCTTCAGGTGTCGAATAAATTCCTCTCGACTGATAGAAAAGAGGAAACTAATTTAGTGTCAATCCTATCTTTGCAGGCTCTAAAAGAATCTAGACAACCTTTAGTGATTCGAGTGCCAAAGCGAGCTTCCTGGCCTAAAGAGTCAGCTCGATTATACTGGAACGACCTCTATTTGAGTACTGATCTCACCAATTTGTGAGCTAAAATCATGATCAGTGGAGCTAGCCAAAGAAATTAAATGCTGTAGTTGATGCCTTAAAGTTAAATAAGTCAAATATCTAGTATTTTGTTTGTCAGCCGCTTTTTTTGAAAAAGCTGTTTCCAGCTCTGTTTAGAAGCCTCCCACCAGTCCATCCCAGTATCATAAAATCTGCCACAGACAAACGAGGCTAGAAACTCCCTACGCCAAAGTTTGAGAAAAAGGAATCATTCAGTAAAGAGTCATTGAGGCGCCAACCAGCTTTTCCTACACCTTGGGGTCAAGCCCAAGTAAAAGAGGCACATAAAGCAACATGGTCTGAAAATTCAATTCCCACAGTTTTACAAGAAAGTAAATCAAAACTTTAGATAGAAAGATGAAATCTATCCTAGTGTAAAGACCCTTGAAAATGTAAACCCTCCAGACTTGTGGAAATGCCTATATGCATCCACAAGCCTAGCTGTGGAAACTATAGTATTTGAAGCCATAGAGTCACAAAAAGCTTGGAAGTCTGAAGGCCTCGATCTGATTGATGTAAGCCACAATTGAAGTCACTAACCCATAAAAGTAGTCTAGATGTGAAAAGGTAGGGCTTAATCAGATGAAAAAAGGAAACCCGCTTGAGCTTTTAGTTTGGGGGCATAAGTCCCTATCAACCAAACCCTCTCAGATTTGTAGGAAAAGTCTAACAATAAGGCTCTGCCAGGAAATATCTACTAGTCTGGATACCCGAAATTCAGAACTGGAAAAATAATATCCCAATCTGCCACAAGTGTCCGGTCCGATAGACCAAAAAGAGGGGTCCCGCAGTCCA
Organism: Neoceratodus forsteri; assembly: GCA_016271365.2. Lineage (NCBI taxonomy): Eukaryota > Metazoa > Chordata > Ceratodontiformes > Ceratodontidae > Neoceratodus > Neoceratodus forsteri. The sequence goes on from CM057450.1 coordinate 1,074,510,120, forward strand.
TGCCTTCGAGGCCTGGAATAGTTCCCCATGGGTTTTAATCTGGTATTAACTAGCAAAAATATCACAGTTTAGGTCTGAAAGGGTCAAGAAAATCCCACCTTTCTTTTCCCTTAATACTATTTACATTCAAAGAACATATATTCAGGGAAGACATAGTTAAAAAGTGGATGGAGATTTACCTCTCCGCCGCTGCCTAGTACGCTTGGCTACTGGATCAGTGTCAGCCCTGTCAGCCCTTCAGGAAAGGAAAGAAGAGAGGAGGTATCAGTATCCTCTCCCCCAGAGTCTCTATCGGAAATGTCAGTGGCTAAAACCGCAAATTTGTTAGGGGTGTGCCAGTTACGAGAAGTGGTATCCTTACTACGAATGGCAACAGCAAGGCCCTTCCTAGTCTTCGCTTTGTGAGTGACAGTAGTAAAACTAGGAACTTCTGTTTCCAAACTTATATGAGGGGGAGGCATAGCATCCTCTATTACTGTGGGAGTGGTAACAGGGGAGGGACAGTAGAAGCAGTAAGAGATACTCCGTGTAAGGAGTTTGGGAATCTAAAGCAGGGACTGCAGGAGGATCATCAGAAGTAACTACCGAGTGGGGGAGACAATGTCCAAGGTAGAAGAGGCTAGTTATGGGCATGTAATTGCTGAGCAACTGTAATAAGGCCGTCATGGGAAGGGCAATTGTCCCTATTATGAGAGGCCCAAGGGCATCGGCCATAAGCATGGCCAGTTCCCTCACACAAGTTACATTTAAAAGAATTGGAACATTTAGCAGAAGTGTGACCATATTCAAAACAGTGACTGCATTTAAGAGTGTCACACGCAGAGCTCAAATGAGTGCGTGCACCACACTTAAAACAGGACTTTGGCTGCCCAGCATAAAAAATGAAACCCTTGTCCTTACCCAAAAAAAAAAAATTAGGCAAATGTTTTGGGCCAGTATTAGTAGGAAAGAGCTTAACCCTCACCCGCCAACTACCATCCCAAATTTGTTCAGAGTCAAGGTTAGGGACAGGCCTATTTAAAACCTCACACCGCTTGTTCAACCAAAATAAATGTCTTCAATATGGACCCTTCATTTTTAAACACAACAGTAATATTATGATAGCTGGCTTAGTAAGGAACGGCTTGAAAAGGGACCAGACAGGTGTAGATTGAAGTTTGTCATATTGGCCCAAAACCATCAAGCCCAGACATATGCTTGAAACTAATATCAAAATTAGAATTACCAATATTAATCAACGTAAAATATCTGATGAAAAACTTCATTGACCCTTTAAGAAGGGTTTTGGCAATATGTAAGCGGTCAGGGAAGTTCTAAACTACCCTTATAAAGTAATCTAACTGCATTTCTTCTTGGTGCAGGTTCACCTTTGGAAGAAAACAAATCAGCAAGTTTAAAAGTAGCATCATGAGATAAATTAGCAGTAGCTTGCAAAGTAGGTCCTGAAAAACAGTTTTAGTCCCTTCCAGAGCAGGAGCAACTTTAGAAACAGTGGGTTTATCACAAAACTGGACGAGCCAGCAGTAGTTTGAGGACAAGACACCTCGAGGTTCGTTGGAGCTCATACAGTCCTTAACAGTAGATTTTCAAGCATCTTTAAATATATGGGATCTTGGGAATCAGGGGTCCAAACCCTTCAACTCCTTCTCCCACCCTGCATTTTGCAGCGTTTTGTCCAGTGACCAGTCCGGTAGGTATCCTGGCTGGGCTTGGTTTTGTGGAAGGAACTCCCACTTGTAGACCAGCCAGGATCTCGATTGGCAGAGAAAAAAATACTGATGGTTGTTTGGAGGCAGAAACAGATGCAGCAGGTATACAGGAATCACTTACTCGTGTGGAGACTGCGCTAGTCAAGGCAGTAGCAGGAGGTCCATGGATTTGTTGCGGCAAGTCGGCTGCAGGAACGGGCTGGAGGCTGTCAGCACTAGGCATCGTCGGTTTCTCCAACGCGGAAGAGACTGAGCCGAAATCCGCCTGTAGGACGTCGACTGGGGGCTTTCCAGAGTCGGCGTCGCAGGAAAGAGGGCTACGAATAGGTGGCCGAGGCGTTGCCTGCGCAGAAGACGCTATTGCTGTATCAAGAAGGTACTGCAGGACTACCCAGTCGCTTCTCCTGGAGGCTGGAAACAGGAGAAGGAACTCCAACCTGAACAGGTACACAGAAAGTTCCTCAATAGGCATAGTAGGCAAAACGGAACCGCTTCCATTACAGTCATGCTGCTAGTAGCAGCAACATCCAGACGCTCTTCTAAGGCCTCTAGGGAAGGTAGCACAGAGGAGGAGGCCCACTCCCTGAGCTAGTAGCATCCATCTCTCCAGGGATCATGCGAACTGGCCATCTCACAGCCAGCGCAGGGCTCCACTCTACACAGAGTAGGGGAATTTCCATGTCCCAAGGCCAAATTTCCCATTCACTAAAACTACCACCAACAGCTTAAAATCTGTTCTAATTTCGTTGGCATCCATCTGTATCCCCTCCCTGGGACGAGGCTGAAAACAGGCAAAACATTGTCTAGTCCGCCTTCCCAGTCAACAAAAACTAAATAAATAAATAAAAGGTTTTTTTTGGCTGGGAGTGGAACTCAGCAATGAGTCCCCGTCCTCTTTATCTTTTTAAAACAACTACTCCATAGAGAGTATGACTGGGGAGATGCCACGGCACTAGATGGAGCTGGCCAGCACTATCATGGTGAGCTGCTCAGAGGCACTGGCTCTGCTAGAGCTGGAGATGGTTGGCAGGTGTAGTAATCAATGGTGAAGATAATCTGGAAGATCAACAGTTACAGTACGTTATGTAACTTTCATATCCTTCAAGAATCAGTCTTTACCATTGACACCCACTTATGGGTTCCAGCACCAAGTAGTCTCTTCTTTTTGGAGGGAGGAGCTGGCTCACCCTGATAGTAAAAGATACCCTCATACCTCTAAGTCAGGGAGGATGCCTGAGGGCAGGGATCTTTACAGGTCTGGTGAAACCTGAAACTGGTTAAGCCAGAAGAAGGCTCCTGTGGGAGCAAGAGGGCTCCCCAACAGTTCCCACCTCACCCTAGGTGAGAAGAAATGAGCCCCCTGGAAGTGCGAGTTAAGCACCGTACATCAGGCCAAGATGCCAGTTGGGAGAGGCAAATCCATGCTGTCTGCCTGATGCAGACTGCAGTTCCTGCCATCCTGGAGGCCACCTCCTTGGCATTGCAGGATGCATTTGACTGGTGTTGAGCTACCTCCAGGCCCCAAGCAGAAAGGTCAGTTGCTTGCCTGACTGTCTCATACTGCAGCAGTGCAGCTGAAGTATGCTTAGCTGCATCCATAGGCGATGGTTATTGGTCACCATATGTGCCTTGTGCATGTGCCAAGGTAAAAGCATTTCTGTCAAAGGCGACATCTGAGCTGATTCTGCCTCTGGAGGAGCCATGCAAGGTGCCAAGTCCAACAAGGTCTGCAGCACATCATGCTCTGAGAACAGGTGAAGTGCTTCCACCTGCAGACCCTGTGCATGCCAATACTACATGAGGAGGTCCCTGTGGATGCCTGAACTGGAGAAGGGGCACCTCCAGACTGCCCTGGACACTTCCTCAAAGGCTCCAGGCCATGGAGGAACAATAAAGGTATCGGATGAGGCACTCCAAGGAGTCCCAATGGCAGGACTGCCAGATCGCAGCTTATAAAAGTATGCAAGTAGAGTGCCTGGAGCATCTTCACCAAGAATCAATGGAACAAAGCATACATGATTTATTGTCCTCTAAGGAGGATGTCCACGGAGAAGAGACAATGACCCCAGGGACCACTGGTGTTGTGCAGAAGAGCCTGAACTGGGCCCTGCCAGACTCCCTGTGCCCACTCTCTAAGGCACCAATGAATTCCCTTTGTTGGTTCCATATTAGTGGCCTCTCAGGGACTATGAATGAGGAAAAGCTTTCTAGAAAAAGATGAGGCCCCACTAGATGGTGTTGAGAATCCTGGTCTCGAGGGCCTTGGCCTGGGCTGCAAAACACAATGGGGGAATGGGGGGGGCCTCACTTGAAGGGAGGGACTAGCAGATTTGCCTGAAAGTTGTCCTCCTATATACAAGTAGTGATCCAATCTGTGCCCATGGGGGGAAACCCTAGGTAAGGACAGTGAAGCTGTACAGCTCCCATAGGGCGATCCTGGTCCTCACCACTGGATGTGATATCTAGTGACTCCAGGGAGAACTCTGCCTCTGGCCACCATCCGACCTCAAGTCAGTGCTGCCTCCAGTACTAGGCTTGATGACAGCCTCAGAGACAGGATCATCCCTGTCACTGTGGCCAGCACCACCCTTGACACCGTGCTCGGTGCCAACTTCGATGCTGTCCCCAGAGTTATCACCCTCATCCATGCCATGAAAAACACCAGGGTCAGGGATGACATCATCATCAACATCTGGCTCAGAGTCAGGCCCAGGACCGACACCATGTCCTTTGCCACCTCCGTCACCGCTTCTGGTGTTGTCACTCTCCTTGGTTTCAGTAGCAACACCATGGGCGATGACAACCTCTGAACCAGCAACAGTACAGAAAACAGCCTTGGTGCTGGTCAGTCTACTGAAACCATGAACAGCGTCAAAAGGGGGCCCAGTGCCATCCCCAGTGCCAACCACTGCATTGTCACTGCGAATGGTGACAACAATATGGGTGATGCCAGAGGACAACGCTGAGGTGTCCACCAGTGTAGACCTAGAGTACAGTTGTGGCTTTGCCTCCAGGGACATCTGCTGCTCATGGCAGACAGACTGTGAAGGGGTCACAGTCAACCACCCAGAAGGAGTCGATTGTCCACCAGATCTAACTACTGGAGTCTCTGATGCCTTAGCATAGTGAGGTCGAGGAGAACTCCAGACTTCCACAAAACCAGAGGACATGGGAAGAAGCCCAGGGGAAAGACCTAGTGATCTTGGAAGCGCATGTGCCATGCAGCTTCAGAGGTGAGGATCAGATAACCTCACTTCAACACACAGTTCTCTAAGGTGCGTTGGTCCATAGCAGGCATTGCATGCATCCATAGCATGCTCTGAACTAAGAATCGCGCACAGATCAGATGCTGATCCAGAACAGCGATTGGTTTCCCACAGGTGCAATGACGATAATAGCAGTTATTGGACTTCTTCAACCATTTCTCCCTTTTTTTTCAGACTCTGACATCACAAAAAATTGACAAACAGAAACGACACTGCACCAATATAAAAGTAGCAGTAACACAGAAGAAATGAGCAGTGATGAGTCAAACTGAGGCATTGCACTCCCCACGGTGTGAAGAACAGAACTGAGGTTTGTGAGGGAGCCAGCAACGTTTTTTGGCTGGCATGCAGCAGCATGTGCAGGTGCATAGGTGCCGTACCCAGTAGCCATGGCCAGCCCCCTGGCAAAAGCTTTGCTCCTGTGGGGTCCTAGTGCATCTGGGCTAGGACCCCAGTGGGAAATCAATGGTGAAGACTGACTTTGAAAGATCTGGGGGTTATTGTATCTGATAAACTACAAAATCTACTATTAAGTGTAATAAGGCAGTGGGCAAGATCAGCCGAATGTTGGGATGCATAGACAGGGGTATCAGCAGTAGGTGCAAGGAGGTGATACTGCTCCTGTACAGATCCTTGGTGAGACCATACATACAATTCTGCATGCAGTTATGGAATTCACACCTGAAGAAGGACAGGGAGAGACAGAGTTGAATTAATCCAGGGGAGGGCCACCAGGATGATTCAAGGGTAGCAGGGAAGGTCTTAGATGGATAGGCTGGTGAATTTTAAGATCTAAAGGATGGAGGCAAGGGGGGGAAGGGAACATTATAGAAACATTCAAGCTTCTAGAGGGGATAAACAAAGTGGACTGCAGTGCACTGTTCACCTGCAGTGCAAACACCAGCACTAGTGGTAACATGAAGAAGCTGGAAGACAGCAGGTTTAAAAAGGACACTAGAAATACTACTTTTCAATGAGGAACAGATTACCCATGAGGTGCTCTGTGCAACACAATACTAAGCTTAGAGGAAACAGGAGGTTCCAGGCTGTGAGGTGGAGCAGGAAGCCACAAGGGCTGAAATATGCCACTTGAGAGTTGCAGCTACTGGGCCTCTTAGGACACTACTGTCACAACCACCTCCAAAGGCTAACAGAGGCCAGAGAAGGAGCCTAGACAATGATCGGGACAGGAAGGGAAGAAGGGATGTCCATGAGTGTTCAAGGCTGTGGAACTGGGGCTGTGCGTAAGCAACAGGTTCACCCTACTGCAACAGGAGGTACCCCAGTCTACCCCCTCTCAAGGGAAGAAGGGACCAGCATACCAAACTGGCAGGCAATGCCAGAGAGCATGCCAATGGGTGGGCCAAGCCTCAAAGGGGGCAAGAGGAAGGTACATGTACATGTAAATGGTGAATTTAATACCCCCCTAACCTAATGGGACTATTGACTTCCAAGCAGATATTTGCTGCATCCAGAAATCCCAGAATCCCAGGCTGACATCAGAGCAGAGCTGCAGGAGTGGGAGATTCAATAGCCTGTAGTACATGTGAGAGACTTCATAAGTTCAGATCAGATATTTGCTGATCCTGCTGTTCTTCCCAAGCTATGTATGATCCTCTGTGACTGTACTTAGCCCCGGGAGGACAGCAGGAACAGCAAACAATAGATCAGAGCTTCTAAATACTCTAAAATGCACTGCAGACTACTGAATCTCCCACTGCTGCAGTCATGCTCTGATGTCAGCTGCGTGGGATTCTGGGACTTCTGATAACAGCAAATGTCAGTTTGGAAGTCAACAGAATCAGTCTACTATACTGCAATAAGGCCCCATGTGATAATGGCAAGGGAAATACGGCGACTGCAATACTGGCGACAGCATTTCCGCGAATGTAAAAACAGCAACGATAAATTTTGGCACATGCATTAACGGCGACAACTGCTTTTCTGCAGGGGGTTTCACCCCCCCGCACCCTCTTACTAATATAATCAACTCTGAGGTCGGAGCACCTCAGGGAGGGGGGAAAGCATTTGTCGCCATTAATGCATGTGCCAAAATTTACTGTTGCCATTCTTACGTTCATCAAAATGGAGTCAACGTTATTGCGGTCACAGTTCTTTGTCACCATTATTACATGCTACCCGGCAGTAAAGATTAAGTAAAAAAAAAATGTTTTTTTTTTTTACACTAAGTGCAAATTAGCACCAGCCCCACATATGCAGTGGGGTCTCTTTTGTGTTAACTGTTCCCCTTTAAAGGCAAGGTCTGCCTCTTCACAGACATTTGCACAAAGGTTAACATGGAGGAAGGGCTAAAGGAACCCCAGGAGGATCTGGGTATGCTGGAGAGCTGGTCAGAGATCTGGCAGCTGTCCTTCAAGACAAAGAAATGTAAAGTGATGCATATTGGAAAAAGGAACCCAAGAGTGCTCTATGAAATTGGTGGGTGGTACTGAACAACACTATGGTGAACAAGAACCTAGGGTGATAATATCGGAGAGTCTAACATCCACAGCACACTGTAACATGGCTGTTGGAAAGGCAAACAGGATGCTGGGATGTATAGCGAGGAGACTAAGTAGCAGAAGTTAGGAGGTGATCTTCCCAATGTACAGGTCATTGGCAGGACCACATCTGGAGTACAGCACAAGGTAGTGGAGCCCACATGAGATAAAAGACTGCAACAAAGTGGAGGCAGTACACAGCAGTACAAGCAAAACTGTCCAAGGACTAAGGGGATAAGTCATAAGAATAGAGGCTGCAGGACTTGAACATGTACGCCCTCGAGAAGAGAAGGGAAAGGGGTGACATGATAGAGATATACAAGTACCCGCTTGGGATAAACTAGAATAGACACCAAGGAACTCTTTTTCCTGAGCTCACACATAGGGACCATCGGAACTCACTGAACCTAGCAGGGGGGAGATTCAGGGAGGATGTCTGCAAGCACTTTTTCATGGAACACGAAGTGGACAATACAACAAGCTGCCAGAAGCAGTGGTAAAGGCCAGATCAATAAGCAGTTTTAAGCAGGGATGGGACAAGCGTATGGGCTTAGTCCGAACAGAGGGCTGAAATTAAAGGCAGGATGACCACCAGGGCCGGTGCGGAAAACTTAGGGAGCATGGCCAGACTGAATGGGCCAATTGGCCGTTTTCTGCTTTCCATCTCTATGTATCTACAGTATGTAAGATAAAGGAAAAACTATTACAAATAAATATATCCAAATTCTACACCAATGATTACCTCGATTGTTTCCATCAGTCAAACAGATATTAATAACTAGATGGAAAATAAGAGCCACGTGTTTGTAATACTTACTGTAGTTTCGTTTCCTACCAAAGTCTGCTCCTTTCAGTCTGAAACAAGAAAACACATATGGCATTTGTAGTTTTAGCAGTGCTTCACCTGGTATCTCTCTTGCAAGCTGGCCTCTGCCATCTGTGCCCTAGTGAGATCTCTTTCAAACTGTTCCAGCCATGCCTTCAGCTCTCTCAGCATCAATCTGTCTTCCTTCTAGAGAAACATTAAAACACAGAAGGTTAGCCTATAAACACCTTTCACAAAACCTTAATAGTCAGGTAAGTTAGCCCCCAACCCTGCCCCATTTTATCTACAATACAGCTGTGCTTTTATCTCTTTCATCTGCTAATGAAGAGACTTAAATAGCAAATGAATAGCACTGCATCTTGTACTACTGTTTGAAAAGCTAAGTGTTATACTTGCATATCAACAGTCAGCTAACATTCCTGGAGAAGTAACAGGCTTTTTTAAATGTTTGAAAATCTCGTACAACAAGACTTTAGAAACCATCACCCCTTCATGCTCAGGATGTTAAAACAGGATGAACTGCACTTTCAGTATAAAATGAATGACAGCATGCAATTATCCTTGTCATTTAAAAATCTATAACTCTCATATATGTTGCAGGTTAAAGCAATTACATCTGTATCCAGACATCAGTGCTTGAATAGAACAGAACCTGGATTCAGTGTTGATCTAAAAAGGCAGTAAACTGGCAGTTAAAGTTATGTGCTTTACCCCAATTTCAAGGCAGTGTACACCATCCACAATTGTGAATTTGTATTCACTAAGTGCCACTATAGAGTTCTCTTTTTGATTACCAATTTATTGATTTGTTTTAGTCATTCAGTGACAGGAGGAATAATCCAGCATATAACTTTTTGAGACTTAATCCCTTTTCCACAGCTGTTCCAATCGATACAGGATTATGATATGTAGTAGGAACGATAACAGCTGCGGTAGGTTCTGGAATGTCGGAGGGCATACTGTATGTAATTACCAGTGCCCAAGGACCTTATCCCCACATGTTATATCAAAAACTATTTAATAAAAACTGAAAGAAGCACCTTGCTTGGTGGCATAGGTGGGTAGTGCACTGCACTGCCTTGTGAGAGACCGAGTTCTACTCTCGAGCTTGGCTATGCCACCCAGGAGATGAAGCAGTGTGATCTAATAGTATGGAGTATGAACTAAGGAATGTGTATGTGTATTCACTCATCCAAGTGGAAAAAAATTGGTAGAGGCAGAAAATCACTGGTTGGCTAAAGGTTACTAACCACTTGTACATTAGTTTAAAATGTCCTTCTGATACAAGTGGTGTTGACACATTCCCTAGTTGGCAGTTATGGCTGAGGGTGACAGTTACACATATCAAATAACAAGCCTGGAAGAGCTTCTGATGCCTAAGGCAGAGTGCCAGCACATGTGGAAACAATGTAAATGGATAAACAAAGTCACTGCTCCATTGGGTCAGCAAAACCTTTCAGCCAGCAAATTCAGTGGTAGCACTGCCTCCCAAACAGCAAACCGACAAAGCCATTATGTTTGTAAATCCTTTAATGGTGCAGACCTCAGTTACTTCCCAGCTCCCTCTGGCAAATAATTCCACAAAACTGCTCCTCAAACGTGACATGGTGTATCTGCATCATGCATCTTTCTCAAGCCACCAATCTATGTGGGCACAGAACTTCTTTAACTAGTCAGCAGTATGAAGGAACAGTATGCTGTGGCACTCAGTGGAGTGGGCCAAGAAGAACCGCCAGTCGAGTGCTTTCATAGAATAATTTGCCTTTTCAGGTCTGCACAACCTAAGGATTTTAAGACACCACAGCTGTGTTGCTTTGCTGTTTAAGAGGAGATGCCACCAGCGAAGTTTGCTTGGCTGAAAGGTTTTGCTGACCCAACAGAGTACTGAGTCCATCTGCCCATCTACTCCATTACACGTATCTAAATAATTTGTTCTAGCTCCTGAGGGCCAGGATCAAACAAACAAGAACACAGCACAATGCAGACAAAACACAGCATCCATTAGTCAACAAAAAGACATGCAGTGGTACACACTGGGCTGACAAGCAGTACCACAGGCACACATGATTTAAGGAAGGATTCATCCTCTACAGCCATTATACCTTACCTTTAGCTTAGGGACAGATAATGCAAAAGTTGGGATTGTGTGAAGTGGGTCCTAACAGGGCAAAAGGATAATGCATAGAGAAAAAGGCAAAACAAAATGAAACAAGGACAAACATTAAGAAGCAAATGCAGACAAAAAATAACAAAATGAAACATATGAGGTGCTCCTAAGTCACTGGCCAACCACTAACGTTCTATTAAAATGGGGTACTATGCATTTCATGAGTACACATTCTCTCTTACACAATTCTGATGTAAGTATACATTTTGAACACCTCTCTGACAAGACATGGAAAATCCCTGCACTGAAAGCTACCTTTTAATTTGGCTTTTCTCAGAAACATCTTCAATGGTCAAGCTAGCGTTCTTCACATAATGTTCATTCTGGAAACTACTGTACACCATTTACTTCCACCTGCCTGCTTGTGGAGGGATGTATATCCCCAACCCTGGGTTTGGGTGAGACATCCCCCTCACCTGCACAGGTGTGCACTTGCTTTGGTGGGGCTAACATGGCAGGCGTATGCAGCATGGGTCACATGACTATGCAGAGGCAGGTTTGACAGCCTCTGCCCACTCTCTGTATGTATGGCCCTTTGGTTGTACTGGACAATACAAATTTGCCCCCCCCAAAAAAAAAAGTGCATATGTACAAGTCTTTAGGACCTAAGGGAATCCCTGGAAGCTGTAGCTGGAAAACCTTGGTAGATAGGGGACTGTGATTATCTGCAGCACATGCAGATTATTAGCTGCAGCAGAAATGTTAAAAGTGAACTGGCGTCTGATAACTAGCCAGCTCTACATGTTTCTGATTGTTTTCCCATGCACACTCTGTTGGTGATAAGGTGTTATTTCAATTAATCAACTGAGCCAGCTTTATTCTGATTATTATTTATTTTAGCATGGACTCTGTCTGGTTGGGTTTATAGGGCCTAAAGGAAAATTCCTGCATGCAAGCCTACAGGACTGCCACTTAATAAATTTGGTTCAGAGACCTATATAAGAATTCCTCAGAAAAGCTGGTCATATTTGAATTGACCCAGAAAAATTTGTCTCTTCAGCTATCTTAGAAAGAAGCCAAACAAGAAGCCACATATTTGCCAGCCGACAAGCAGAGAGGAAGATAGAGCTGTTTGAACTCAGGAGCTAGTAAAGAACTTGAGGTTTTTTATTTGTGTCCATTCACTGTGTTTCGATAACATTCAGGCCTCAGCCCATTTATGCTGGTATAGTGTCTCTCTCCATTACAGTAAGCGGCAGTGGGCATTACAAATCACATGCTTCTCTTTGAGAATGTTGTTGCTGCTGCATTTATGAACCGAGGTTAGGTATAAACCATCCCTATCTCAGCAATCCTACCCCAAATTTTCCCCATACAGATAACCAATTAAGAAGTATGACATAGGAGAAACGTTTATTCATTTAAACATACAATATGGTTGATTTTATTAATAAGCTAGTTAATACTTCCACTGATGCTGCTGTTCTGGAATGATGGGCAATTTTTACATTTGCTGTGTATCTGAAGAGAAACAAATGACCTACATCTTCATCTGTACCATCATGTTCTGTGTTGTTTGGGTCTGGATAGTGTTTCAGGAACTGAGCTACGTAAGTCATGATGGACTTTTCATCGGGTTTGTCCACATCCACATCTGTAAAGCAGAAACGCACAAAATTATTATGGCATAATACAATGCTGCAATCCTTCAGTGTCATACTGGTATTATTTAAAATGAAAAAACATATTGCTACAGAAGGAGAACATATTGAGGACATTATGCTAACAGGGCTGTCTAATGGTGATTTGTAAACAACAGATTGTAGTGCTGTACAGTTATTCTGATTCAGGATGCTCCAACTGAATGTGAGAGCTCACATTTTTGATGGGGTCTTCCTTATACCCAGTCATACAACTGGGAAGAGAACAGCACATGGAGGTCACCTGACTACCTCAAGTAAGCACCAGCAGCTCACGGCAGGGTTTACAGTTATGTAAACTGATGCATGCCTCAGGAGAAGTGCATTGATTTAGCATTACTGCACACCCTGGAGTAAGTTGCTGTGCTCACCAAATGGCTCCCTGTTGTTTCATAAACAGGCTTTTTGGCTATTAAAAGGAGACGTGAACTATGACAGCATCAATGTGAAATGGCATAGTCATGAAATAAGTCTCTGTCAATTGGGTTCATGTACTTTTCAATGTCATTTTATAAGTTCACACACTGAGTCGGTATCTGTAATAGGATTTAATACTCGGAGTTTCTGATTTGTGGTTCTACTGTATGTTCTAACCACTGGGTTATATATACACCCTAGAAAGGCAGGACGATGTAGATTTAGTTCATGTCTAGATGTTTCATGCCTGTGGAGAAATATAGTCCAGTAAATGATTTCTTAAAACAACACAGTATTACTTTCTGATTTAGAGACCATTCCACTTCATCAGAGTTTTAATGAAGGCATCCAATATTTGTGTTTACTAAATGAATGCAGCCCACACAAAGGCATACAGACCATTTACCAAACTCTAATGTTTACAGCTTTTATTCATTTTAAAGATTATGTATACTAAATGGACAGCACATGAAAAGAGCATGTTGCATCCACTGAAAAATGAGAGGTCAGATCAAATGCCATTTTTTTTCTCAAATATGCGCGACTTGATACTGCCTGCAAAAACTATACTGAGAATTTGAAAGCATACAGAGACTGATAAGTTAAATATTTCTGGGGGAAGCACTCTTTGTAAGTTTAACCTGTCAGATCATTCATAAACTACTGTATTGTTTCTCTGCAAAAATGCTGCTTCTATTTTCAAGTGCTCCTGGTTATTCAAGGTTTCCTGAAAATCTACAGCATTTATATGTAGGTTACCAGATACAGACAGAATTATGAAATATTTTACAGGAGAGTACCACTCTGAGTAATCGTCAGTCACTAACCACAATGTTGCAGAATGGTTCCAAAATGGTTTGAATGAATCCACTATACGTGCACTGGGTCATATTCCCCTACTGTATGAAGCCTCCCACCTCTGTCTGGCAAGCACAAAGCTTTTAGGGCTTGGTCTTATATTAGTGTACACTCTGTAGTATTCAGGAAGTTGCAACCCAGCTCTACTGGTTTCAAGCACTAAAAGCACAGGAACCTATACTGCAAATAGATGGATGCTGAAGAACAAATAACATGGGCAAAACAGATAAAATGAGAGGGCAGCCATTTGTGGAATGTTCTGGGATACAGGTATTGGCATTAATTGTTTTATAAGTTCTGGCTGGTAAAGATTTTCTGTGCTGATCCTTGTTTCTGGGTGTGGCCAGGGAAAGAACTAAGCACGTGGAGGTTAAGTGACTTGCTCAGGGTCACAAAGTACATTGGTTGTGAGACTGAAATCCTGGTTTACTGGGTCTCATTATGGGTGCTATTAATCTGCAGTGGTCACTGTCCCCTTTACTATAAGTAACCACACTGATGCCCAAGCACGGTGTTTTTTTTTGGGGACACTGTGATGGTGTTTGGTCTTTGGATGAGATGTTAAACTGAGGTCCTGTCTGATTGTTCTGGACGGTGTTCAGGTGGATGTTAAAGATGCCAAGGCACTTGTTGAAAAGAGTAGGAGAATTCCCTTGTGCCTGGTCAAAGTCCCAATTCACCAATCCATCAATAATAATAATAATATCCTTTATTTTCCATGCCTTTCAGATGTCAAGGCGCAGTACAATTAAAACAGTTAAAACAAATAAAATCATCTTATAGTCCCATAAAATTCGCAATATAATCAAAGTCTGCAGTCTTCATCACCATATGCCTTTTTCCACAAAAAGTTTTTAAGGCCTGTTTAAAGCCCCCCACAGTCATGCACTCCCTAATCCGACAGGGTAGAGAATTCCAGAGGGTAGGGGCCACGAACATAAAAGCCTGGGCCCCTGCAGATTTTCAAGACACCCTCGGAATCTCCAGCAACCCCTCATCGGACGAACGGAGTGGCCATTCAGGGCAATAAGGAACCAGAAGCTCTTTCAGGTAGTCAGGATCCAGTCTGTGTAGGGCTTTATATGTCAGTAAACCGACTTTGAAGGTGATCCACCACTGAACCGGCAGCCAGTGCAGTTCCTGCAGCACAGGTGTGATATGGGAAGATCTAGGAATCCCCATCAACAACCAGGCTGCGGAATTCTGCACCAGCTGCAAGTGGCGGATATCATCCCCCGGTAGCCCAAAGTAAAGCGAGTTGCAATAATCCAAAACACGAGGTCACAAAGGCATGGATCAATGTAGGAAGGTCACCGGACGGAACAAGGTGTTTGATCCTAGCAATGTTTCTCAGATGATAAAAAGATGACTTGATGACAGCCGACACCTGTGCTCGGAGTGTCAACCCCGCATCAAGTATCACCCCTAGGTCTCGCACCTGTTCAGAAGAAGGGAGCTTGGAGTCCCCAAGGAATAAACCTAAGGGTCGACCAGCTCCCAACCCCTCTATCCGGAGACCTGGATCCACAACCATCACCTCTGTCTTCCCAGGGTTCAACTTCAGCCAGCTGGACCTCATCCAATCCTGGATTTCAATGAGGCAGTCATTAAATACCGAGAGTGCTCCTTCCTGGTCGGGCACAAAAGACAGGTAGAGCTGGGTATCATCAGCATAGCAATGAAACCTCAGCCCTTACCGTCTTACAATGTCTCCAAGGGGAAGCATAAACACCGCAAACAACATGGGGGACAGCACTGAGCCCTGAGGAACCCCACATAACAGAGAGGTAGGGTCAGAAGAAAAAAACCCTGACACCACCCTCTGAGTTCTTCCAGTGAGAAAAGATGTAAACCATCTGTGGACCAAACCAGAGAGCCCACAGATAAATCTCAGGCGCTCAAGCAGAACCCCATGGTCAACGGTGTCAAAGGCTGATGACAGATCTAAAACTACCAAAATGGACCATTTTCTGTGGTCTCTCGCCATCAGGAGATCATTGAGCACCTGAACCAGTGCAGTCTCGGTACTATGCCTCTTTTGGAAACCGGATTGGAGAGGTTCATAGATGCTATGGATGGTCAAATGGTTCTCAAGTTGTGCAGAGATAGGCCTGTAGTTTGCAAGAGAGTCTGGGTCCAATGAAGCTTTTCAACAAAGGTGTCACCACTGCTTCTTTCAAAGAGCAGAGGTACTGCCAGAGTCAAGGGAGCACCAGACTTTCTGTGCCAAAACCAGTCGATAACATTACTACAACCCATTATCAAGGATGTAGGGTCCGGATCTAAACTACAGCATGTGGTGCATCCTGGAAAATCTGCATAACATCCATGATTTCCAGCTGGTCGAAGGTACTCAGGTGAATGGAGGGATAGTGGCCAAGCCCTGGTCAACAACAAGTCACACAGAATGTGTTGCATGGATCTCCACCTCAACGTCGGCCACCTTATCAGCAAAGAACCGAGCAAGCTCTTCACACTGCAATTGTGAAAAAGCTCTTTGGACCTGCAGACAGGCTAGGTTGCACAGCCTGTCCACAGTTCTGAAGAGTTGAGCTAGTCAGTTCTGAGTGGCAGCTATTTTCCCTGACAGGAACTCTGCCTTCTTACGGGAAATTTCTGACTGATAGAGCTGATAATGCTCCAGCAGTCTAGGGTGGTTGGCATATAAACTGGATTTCCGCCAACAACGTTCTAACCTGCGTCCTAGTCGCCGCAACTCCCTCAAGGCTCCATCAAACCACGGAGACCGAGGGCGAAGGGAGAGAGGACGCACACGTATTGGAGCAATAAAATCCAGGGCTGAGGTAATGGCCTTATTATAGGCCAAAACCAAAACCTCCAGATCACTGCTAGCCACAGAAAATTCTGATAGATCAAGCACCGCTGCTAGACCGTTGGAAGTAACATCCCGTAAAGGACGGTACTTGCACCGTGTAGTGATCAGACCATCCGACTGGTTCCACCCCCACATCAGAGGCCTCAATCCCCAGGAGGAAGACCAGGTCAAGAGAATAGCCACGTTTATGGGTCGCAGTGGCAACCACCTGTGTAAGGCCCAGTAAGTTCATCAACTGGACGAAGTGTTGTCCAAATTGAGAGAGTTCATCGTCGATCCAGGCATTGAAGTCACCCAGGACCATCAGCCTGGGTGACTCAAATGCCATGTCGATGATGAAATCTGACACTTCCTTAAGGAATTGCTTCCCATCTCTGGGTGGACGGTAGATGAGAGCTATCCAATAACCCACACCTGCTACCACAGTACATTCAAAAGATCTGGTCTCCTCAACTGGAACATTGGTGAGATCAATTCAGTCTTGAAACAGATCACAACACCCCCCACGGTCCAATCTCCGCAGTATATCACCGCATACCCGGCCGGAATTGCGGCCTCTAATATGGGGCCTGCATTATCATCCAGCCAGGTCTCGGTGATGCACACCAGATCTGCCATCCCAACAAGGTCTGCAATAACTGCGGTCTTGTTTTTGACAGATCTGGCGTTGCACAACACCGCCTGAGTTGGACAGAGCTCATGGGCTGCCCCGACCCGCTGCCCATCCCCAACAATGGTGCCCTTGGGTATGAAGACTAGACAAGATGGCCCATGTTCCAGACTCCACTTTGCCCCAGGGCATCTTCTGGGCTTAACAACCCCGATAGGAGCACCCCGCTCTTCCAGCCTCCGCTGTTCACATCCCCCACCCCACTTCCCCCTCCTGCAAGCAATGCCCAAAGCCCGACAATGCTGATAGATGGAAAAAGACAACGGAGGAGGGAAAAAAGGGTGGAGGGCATGGAGAGTGGAGGCAGAATAGTGCACGACCGGAGGGGAGAATAGAATGACACATATCCCAGGCCCAAAACATAACAATACAATACAAACTGGCTACTCAGTTAACAACACTGTAAATAATATATAACACCCCGAAAATCACAACCTGTCCTAAAACTTCCCTCCCGCTTCCCACAACTAAATAATTTATACCCACTCCAAGTAAAAATAACAAACAATAAATAAAATACTAACCAAAAGCAATTATATAGCACCCAGGTCCTCTCACTACCTGATGTCTACTAAAACTAAGCACCTCACTGCTCAATATACAGCAAATAAATAAACATAAAATAACAAAGGAAATAATTTAGAAACCACCCTCCATACAGTATCTCTCACATATCAGAGAAAACAGGGGACTCACAGATGTTCCAGAGCACTCTCACTGCTCTCATTTCCATAAACAATATACATAAATCAAAAAGTACTTGCGGTCCACAGAGGTCCCAACTGGCTGTAGATATTTCCACACACAGCCTTATATAAACTCAAGATAGAGGATCAGTATATCAGCCCCAGCCACAGTGTCATCCAAACAAACCACGGACAGCTAATTCCAGTCTTCAAGTCTCAGGCTTCCAATTCAAAATCCAGATCCACATCAGTAAAGGCCACCAGCAGGCACGAGGTTCCTATAACATTTCAGGAAGAAATTGTGCCCCCTGCAAGCCAATGGCACACTACTTGACTTGGAGTTAAGTGAGCCCCCCAGCTGGCCAACCCCAAAGTCTAGGGGAAAAGGAATAATGGTCCAGCTCTCCACCGGCCCCACTCCCACCCCAGTGTGTGACACTAACCCTGAGACCCCTCCAGAAACCTGCAACCCCAGTTTTAAGGTCCTAGCCAAAGATCATCCAGTCGCAATTATAAAAATCACATCCCACACTCTGAAAAGTCGGCAAAATAATCCATATCCCTGTATCCAGTAGTTCTTCTGAACAAGTTCACAAAATCACCATTCCCAATAATCCTCCAAGCATCAAACATGGATACTCCAAGGGGCACTCTGAGAACACAGCCGACGATCAGAAACTTCAGACTGGGCAAAACCAACAGGCGCTGAGCTACTTGCCTCCATAATCCCCAACCAGTCCACTCGATGCCCAGACACCCCCAAGGGCAAAAGACGGATAGCGGATCCAAAACACAGTCCAAATATCATAAAAAGTCAGTAAACAGTAAGGGCTCAGGAGTCAGCATTTCCAATAAAGCAGGGGCTTCACAGACAGCCTCCACAACTCAAGAGCGTACCCTGGTTCAGTATCAGTTAATCTGCATCATTTTATTGAATATTTTCTTTGTTTTCCCTTCATTTGGTCTTGTTTCCCCACTCCACTTTGACAATTACAGCTGTCCTGTTCCCCAGCTGGGAGAGGACAGGTAGGCGGCTGCCTTCACAAAGGATGCCAATGTCACCCCATGATTAACCAGAAGGACAGCTTGAACACTGTGTGATCCATCCCCCACAACAGAAGCCAGACTATAATCTCAATGATATGCTCAGCCCCCAAGCAGCTCCAGTGTATAATTCCAGGGGTATACACACACACACACACCACACATCTCTCTCAGGCAGCAATGCAATGCACTGTTGAAACGCCACTCACAGTCAGCATGGAGCACAACTGTGTTCATGAAAGGCAGGCACCACATAAACCTATTTTTCATTTTAAAAGAAGTCAAACAAAGTAAATAATATTAGGTACCTTCAGGATCAAGAAGCCTTGGAATTCCTAATTCTGTTTCAGCAATGGCAAAGGCCTCTTCTAGATTCTCTCGGTTGGATCTCCCCTTTAATTTTTCCAAATCTATTAAATCTGGACGAATAGCGTAAATTACCGAGTGAAAGGCAACACCACTCCGCCAGCTTGGTCCAAAATCTTTTACCTCAATTCCAGCACGCCTTAACATGGGATTTAAAAAGAAACAAAAATAACGCTCAGGGTTTCAGCTACATTTTGCTGCCAGGAATACATCTTGCACATGACTGACCAATCACATTTAATGTAATATTCAATGTTGTAACAAACAGTTGACTGTACTACAGAAGATATAATGGGAGAAAATAATTTGAAATGAAATAAAACTCAATGCAAAGCCCTAGGACTATACTCCATGGAATGCAGAGCCTTAAGAGGTGATCTGATTTATACCTTTAAAGCCTTTCAAAAAGATTCTACACTAAACACAATCTGCTTAGAAAAACAGATAGTAAACAACATTGCTAGGTCACATAACTTTAAACTAAAAAAGCACAGTATGCAGAACAGCAAGACGGTCTAATTTCTTTACTCAGAGAATTCCCCCTATTTGGAATTCTTTGCCAAGTAACATTGTTATGAGCGACAATGTGGGACAATTTAAAAGGAAACTTGCCCAATATATGGGGGATAAAAAATGCTCTTTCCACCGTTACAAATTAATGGTGGCAAGTTCATTATAGGCTTTGGCCTCCAGAACTTGTACTAATCTGTGAAATGCAAAAATACAGGGTCAAAAGTAGTGCTTAATGTTATAGCATGATAAATCAAGCTGCAAAACAATGACAAGTATCCCCACGCTGTGCATTATGGGTAACTACATAGTAACATTAAAATAAATAACTTACAGCTGGAGGGGACTGCAGGCCCATGAAGTACGGTCTATATAATCCCCCCCCCCCAACACACCAGTGTGCCGTTGCTGGTAAAAATTACAAATACATAAATACAGTATGCAGGGATGTACAAGTATGCTGTGCATACATACTAATGCATAGGGATTCCACACCCACCCTACTGCCCAGGGAATCCTGTGATTCCCATGGGAAGCTGAAATTTGTCAGCGCTTGCCCTGAGAACCTGTACTGTCCTGATGTCCACAGTCTCCACTGGCAGGCTGTTCCATAGGTTGCCCCCCCAAAAGGTAAACCTAGATGGCTGGCTTTACCTGTATTGTGTTTTATTTGGTGCACCATGAGAATGCTCCTTCAAACAATGGTCATTTACAAGGAGGTCCTGGATATAAATTAGTACTTTAAATGATTAATGAGTGGATATAAATTGCAAGTTACAAATTATCAAAAGCACAAGTCCTTCAGTGCTTCTTCTGCTCCTGAATTCTGGCCTGCCAATCCGAACAGACAAGCAGCAGCTCAGTTTTTCTGGACTGAATGCTAACTGGCTGGGACACCATCCAGCAACTGATTTCTGACATGCAGTGTTCAAGCATCTGTGTGAACTGGCCCTGGTCAAGTGGAAGATGACATACAGCTGAGTAGCATCAGCAAAGCCATGAAATTCAGCATTGTACCCCCAAATGATCTCCACAAGTGGAAGCACAGACACAGAAAACAGCACAAGGGACAGGACTTACCTCTGGGGAATACCGTCAACCAGGGCAACTAGGTGTGACCAGCAAGTTCATCTCACTTGGCCATCTTGGTGCTATGGCACTGCCAGAAACCTAACTGGAATGGCTGAAAAATATATCATATGCCTCCCAATACTCACACAGCTGCAAGGGACCATCCCCTCCCTCCACTTCACTTCCTCCTCTGCCTCCTCAGATATCAGCAGAGACTCCTTCCTTCTCCCACGTGCTCCTGTTCCCCCCAACAGCCCCTTATACACTCGCTCACCATTTGCTCCTGTCCCCCCAACAGTCCCTTATACACTCGCTCACCATTTGCTCCTGTCCCCCCAACAGCCCCTTATACACTCGCTCACCATTTGCTCCTGTCCCCCCAACAGCCCCTTATACACTCGCTCACCATTTGCTCCTGCCCCCACCCCCAACAGTGCCTTATACACTTGCTGTACTGTTCACCTGCCTGCTTGAGACATGTTTGCACATTGTGCACTTTTTATGGCTTTTGTGTGTTCCGGCCTTGTGCTTTTGTAATACTGAAACTGTATATGCTCTGTATTGTTTTTCCTATGCTTCCCTCCCCCAGGTTGCACCTGGAAATTAGCCTCATCTCAGTGTGCTTTTCCCAGTCACCAATTTTCAAATAACTAAATTAAATCCTCTCAGCAACCTTTGGGGATGGAGATCCTGTTTCCATGCAGATGTCCAAAATAATAAAGCATTACGAGGTATTTTTTTATTATTATCTTTTGATGCTTCTGCAGGCAAAGCATGCTTAAGCAAGGAAGAGTATGGTTTGCAGGACAGGAGTGGGAAATATCAGAGATACCAAAAAGGATTTAAGACCAAGGGATAGAAGGTTAAAACTTGCCCAGCGCCTCATAAAACTGGCTGAAGTAGAACCAGAAATCATTACAATTTTAAAATATCAGTACTAAAAATGAAAGTTATGTACTTACCATAACTGGTGACCTTCCTGAATATCTTCTCCATTGACTACCACTTATGGGTTGGACCGACAGCACTAGGACCCCGTGGAAGCAAATCTTTGGTTAGGGGCCAATGACAGCTACTGGCTGCAGTGCCTACGTACCACCACAAGATGTTGCATACTTATCAATAACCATCACTAGCTCCCTCACCTACCTTGGTTCTGTTCACTAAGAGAGAATCAATAAGTGGAGAAAAAAGACAAGCTGGGGCTTGTGACAACTAGCCCAAAGGGACACAGAAAAGGACACAGTAAAATAAATGAATAATCAAGTAAAACCAGACTACCAACTTTCAGGGAGAGAAAGAAGGAAGGGGACACATCTAAAGTGGCACAGATAAAGGCAGTCTGAGCTGTTCAGCCAGAGCCTCAAAGTCACCAACTTTTTAAAAAACAGTATAGTTGCCATCCCTGTCGGGGGCAGATCAACAGGTTACTGTTTCATGTGACACTGTGGGGTTACCAGTTCCAAGATGTGAGAGGGAAGCCCTATCTGATAAATTCAGGACCATCATTATTTTTTTTTTTGCTTGATATTTTACCCCCCTCTCTCTAAGCCTGTTGCAACAGCACCTCTTTCTCTACTTGCATCTCTAAATCTGTATTTCTACTGTCAGGTTGGCCACCTGTAGTACATACCCTTTTGACCTTCTTTAAATCTATTTCCTAGTTTTCTATTTCTTTTCTTCCCCTCTCCTCCCGTTTTTATGGTCCAGCAGGTGACTGTACAAATGTAATAAAATACAGCATGATGTAAATACAGACTGACAGTGTAGTCTGTCTAAGAAGTAGTCAGTTGCTTAAAGAAAGAAAGATGCTGTACTGTTGAACTGCCCATTACAGTGTAGCTGAATGGCACGTTCAATTTTTTTTTTTTTTTTGTTGTTTTATTCCCTCTTCTTAGTTGGTGGGGAATAAAGATGCGAGGGGCAGGTAGATACAGAGATACTGTAGCTGCCTCCAAGCTGCAGAGCCAACTGCTCAGTCGGATGAAAAGCCAGTTCTTTTATACTGTTACCATAAAATGTGATGTAATTTGAACAGGGGGGGCTTGTGCCACTTTAGAGGGTAACATCGATTTTAAGGAAAATGGAGAGAGATGCTGTAATAATCTAGGTGTGTAAACATGCAAGGCCCTATTTTCTCAAGAAATATCATGATCTCATGTTAGATGAGTTAGCCTGTCTGTGTTTGTTTAGGATGAGTCAGTGCTGACATCATCAGTAGGCAGGTATAAAAGTCTACCTCCTGAGATGCAAAACAGATGAGTCAGTCAGTGGAGAACTGACTGTTGTGGAGGAAGCAGCTCACAGGACATACAAGTTTTCATGTGCTAGGAATCCATTTGGCTGAAATTAAGCCTGGAAGTTGTGCACTGAGGGAATTGTACACTGTTCTGAACTGAAAGACTAACCAATATTTCCTTTCTGTACATTTACTATTTTCTTTTCTTTTATTTTTTGAAAATAAATACTGCAAGATGTGTTCTACACCTTTTACCTGTGTTTGTTGCATCTGTCTACCCACTAACCTTCACACAAGAAAGAGTGGGAATATGCCAGTCTCCCAGTTTGCCCCTAAGTCTGCTGGACATGAGGGTCAGAGTATGGCCACTAGCAGAAAACATGTCAGCTAAGCAGAGCAGAGGAGACAACCATTTCCAACAAAAGCTGCTGCACACACAACCTTTGATCAAGGACTTCTGTCCGAAACGCGTCAGGTGTGGTGTTGTGTTGGTGAATAAATGTTATCACGGAAGAATTGGCTCCAAGGATTAATTTGGTGTGTGTGTGCAGCAGCTTTTGTTGGAAATGATTGTGTAGAGCTGCGAGCACCACAGCTACCTTGTGCATGACTCGTTTGAGAAGCAGAGGAGACAACCAGCATGGCAAAGAAAACTAGAGTACCAAAAAGCCTGAAGAGGCTGACTGACCCTTCCTGTGCACAACAGGAGTGTACCCTGAGCTGAAGCTGGCTGCCTTAGCTACATCCAACTGGTGCTAAAGCGAATTGCCACAGATAGGGCCATTATCAGGTGGAGTTAAATTTAGCAACTAACAGGGGTACCCAAGGTAAAGGGGATGTACTCTGGGCATGAGATGGGAAGAGAAACAATTTTTTTTTGTATTTATTTTTAAGCTAAACTCCCAACGGGGAAAGCCAACTAGGAGAGCGGCACACAACCCAAGGAGACAGGACTGAAGTACATGTCATATGGCGAGCTGCATAGAGGCCTTGGCTTCAGAGAGAGTGGGATGGTAGGTGGGTGTGGTACGCAATGAAGAAAATATTCAGGAAAATCACCAGTTACAGTTAGTACGTAACTTTATATCTTCCCTGAATCAGTCTTTTCTATTGCATCCCATTTATGAGTCAGACTATCAAGCTTTCCCTATTTATGAGAGAGGAACTGGAATGCCCTCATTTCTCTAAGTGGGAGAGAACACCTGATGGCGGGGGCTCTTACAGGTCTGGAAAGGCCTGTGACTGGTTAGCACCAGGCAGCTGCTCATGTAGCACAGGAGCAGATGGGTTCCCCAGAGGTTCCCACCTGACCCTGGGGAGGGAAGAAGTGAATCCCTTGGTAAATGTGAATTAAGTACCTTACTCCAAGTCAAAGGTGCCAGTTGGGAGAGGTGAAGCCATGCCAGCCATCAAAGACAGACTGCAGTTTCTATAGCCTAGAGGCCACATTGTTTCAATCATTTATTTATTTATTCATTTATTTGTTTCAACAGGTCCACCAGGAAAGACATACTGCACTGCTAACAGCTTGTTTCCGGATGCGTCCTGGAGGTAGGGGATGTGGAAAATCATATACAGTAAATACACTATATCAAGCAGCATAATCAAAATTAAAGACACATCAGTACAACAGGTATATGTCATAGAAAAAAACTGAGATAATTTTGGTGATGAACTACTCTTGTATAACAAAGAACAGGTCATGAAGGAAACTGATTTCCAGGGCAAAACTAGTAGTGGGGGTGGGGAGTCATGGACAGTTGCAGGAGGGAAAAGAACAGTCATGAAGGAGAGACTTTGAGGAGAATGCAGAAGAGACAGAGCAAATGACAAGAGAAGGAAGGACCAGCATTTTGGAAAGCAGTATGAGAAA
This sequence comes from Neoceratodus forsteri, assembly GCA_016271365.2. Lineage (NCBI taxonomy): Eukaryota > Metazoa > Chordata > Ceratodontiformes > Ceratodontidae > Neoceratodus > Neoceratodus forsteri. The sequence continues at coordinate 1,074,534,799 of CM057450.1, forward strand.
GCAGATTGACTAACAGTAGATTTTCTAGAAGGAATAGTAAGGGAATGGGAAGTATTATTGCGTACAGGGTACAATAGGGAGTTGAAAGAGAGGATAAGAGGGATGTGTGGCAGAAGGGAAGGGAACCAAACCAGATATAAAGGAGGCACAATGGAAAAGGTACCTGGCATCAAGAGAGTGAGTTATAGGGCAGAGTAGAGTAAGCAGTGGTGGGTACAAGGGGAACACTCTAAAGCAAAATGAAAAAAAGAGTGGAAGAGGGGGTCCAGTCTGCCAAGGGAGGGTTTTGGAGCTCCACTATAGACTATCTCACCATAATCAAAAATAGGGAAAATCATCTTTAAAAGAATCTCTTTAAAAGAATCTCTTGGTGGACAGGAAGAGGGATACTCACTTTGTGCCTGCACAAAGCCCCAAGCCTGGGGTGAAGCTTTTTGAATAGGGAGGCAGTATAGCGCAGTGGTTTAAAGCTCTGAGCTGCAAATCTGGAGACCTGGGTTTGAATCCCACAGCCCACACTTGCATATTGTGTGACCCTGAGCAAGCCACTTAACTTCCGAGTGCTCCCATGTTGCACCTGTACACAAGCTTTCAGCTTAGTGTGCCACTCCTGGTTAAACAATTGAGAAAAGCAAAAAAACCTTTGGTGTATTGCATCAATATGAACTGAAAAATCAAGATGACAGTCAAGCCAGACCACAAGGTACTTAAAAGAGGATACATCCTCAATGATAGCACCATCAAGGGTGTGAAGTGAAAGGAGATGTCCTTGACTGGTGCTGTGCTATTTCTAGACCATGGGTAGAAAAGTCAGTGGCCTACTGAACTGTTTCACCCTGTGGCAATGCAGCTAGAAGACTGAGCAGCTGCAACCACAGGCAATGGCTACAGGCTTCTATATGTGCCTGGTGTGCTGAGATGCACACAAGGGCAAGCGCCGTGATAAAAACCTTCCTCCCAAGAGCATCTGTGTGAGCAGAGTCTGCATCTGGGGAGCAGTCAGGCCTGAGGCTGTGCATCCCTAATGGCACCTAGAATACATGAATCCCTGAGGTGGGGTGAGGTATATCTCCTGCAGATTCTATGCTTGCACCGTACCACAAATGGAGGTCCCTGGGGATGGCAGGGTAGAAGAGGGTACCTCAATAAGGCCCTAGATGCCTCCTCCATGAATCTAGGCCATGGAGGAATGACTACAGTGTCAGGATTGAGAACTCTTAGCAGTCCTAATGGCAGGGCTGACAGATCATGGCTTGTGTAGGCCTGTAACTCAAGTGCCTGGACATCTCTACCAAGAATCGCTGGTACAGAGCACACTTAGCAGATGAGACCAGGTGGACAGATGATTCAGATGAATGGAGATGAGGTGCCATCTTTGGGAAGGGTCAATACCAGGGATGGAGCCTTATACTGGATCTTGCCTGACACCCTGCACCACATATCTAAAAATGTGCCAAGGCCCTTCTGAATGAACCTGAGGCTCTTGGCCTGCAAAAATTTGGGAGGGGCTTTGACCCTCTTCTCAGCCCACCATGATCCTCCTGCATCCAAGAATTGATCAGGTCAGTGCCCACAGGGGGCCTCGTAGATGAGAAGACTGGAGACTTACAGGTCCACAAGGGGAGACCTCGGTCCTCACTTGGAATGATATATTAAGAGGCAACTCCAAACATAAAACCATCCATAGGTCATCATCCATCCCCCAGTCAGTGCCATCTCTAGAATCCGGCTTAGAACTAACAACAACCTCAGGGACAGAAGTCCTTTCATGAACATCCTCATCAGTGTTGTCCACAACACCATGCTCGGCATCAATATCAAACAAAGCACCATCTCCCTTCTCAGTGTTGTGAGTCAAGCCAGAGTTAAGGACAGGTACCAGGCCAACATCTCTGTTGGCACTGTACTCGGTGCCAGATCTAGGCCAGCACCGTGGCCATTATCAGCTCAGTCTCCAGACTTACAGCTATCCCTGTCCTTGGTGTTGCTAGTGACACTATGGTCAGGATTAGGCTCTTAGTCAGCTCTAGTACGGACATCGGCCTCAGTACCAGACCCTCCCCTGACACCGCGAACAGTTTTGGGGGAGGCATGGTGCCATCTCTGGCATTGCCCGCAGTGTCGTCACCTCGTATGGTAAGAACAGCATGGACAACATAAAGAAACATCATCAAAGTGTCCACCAGTGTGGTCAGGGTGTACAGTCTTGGCCCAGCCACCAGAGATGTCTGTGTCTCAGGGAAAACAGGTTGTGGATAGTGTTCAGTCAAGCACCAAGGAGTCCACTGTTCACTAGACCCAACCACCAGGGCCTCCAATTCCTTAGCACAGTGAGGCTGAGGAGGATCTTGCACTCACAAGGACCCAGAGGGTCCTGGAAGAGACCCAGGGGAAGGACCTAGAGTCCTTACCTTGGAGCTCATGTGCATTGCCTGCCTTCAAAGGTAGGGATCGGATGACCCCCACCTTAATGCATAGTTTTCCAAGGTGCAGTGGTCAGTCGAGAAGCAGGCATCACATGTCATGCTGCGGTCCAAGGCAGGTCGCACAATACTGATGCCAGTTGGTTGATGCCATTTTGTTCACATAGGGGCACAGATGCACAATGGGTTGCTTCTCTCCCATGATCCCCTTTGATTTGGACTTCAGCAATGTGGAAAAATAACGAAAGGAAGAAGAAAAATGGCACTGTCAAAAAATAGTGATGGTGCAGCAAAAAACAGCGACAAACTGATTGCCGATCCCATGAGACTGTACCAATGTTGCACACTTGATGGTGGGAAGAACAAAACGGAGGTAGGCGAGGGAGATGGCGATGGTTATTGGTAGATGTGCAGCACCACATGGTGGCAAACAGGTGCCATAGCCAGTAGCCTTTGTCGGTCCCCTGACAAAAGATTTTCTCCAGCAGGATCCTAGTGCTCCCTGCCCATACACATAACTGGGACTCAATGGAGAAGACTGATTTAGGGAAAATACATTTAAAAAAAAAAATTCTTGCACAGTCTAGTGGCATGTTGGGCTGAGGCACTGGCCACCTTATAGCCTGCCGTACCAGTGACCCAGGTCTGGGAATGGACCAAGGTCACTGAGGGGCTGGCCAGTAGAGGGAGGATTGAGAGCCCCAAGGACAGTACTCCTCCCTTGAGGAGGGGGGTTTCTGAGTACGGCCATTTTCATTCCACCTGGAGGAGGCCATGAGTTACCACTGGTGAGACCAGTAGATGTGGAGAGGGAGTCTACCAATGCAGCATGCAAGTACATCAGTATGCGCATGCATGCCTTTTGCAGATTCAGATATCCCAGTGACAAACACTGGAGGAAAATACCCTACTCGCTTGGCATTCCCCACAGGCATTGCACGACCGTACATGGCAGGCCAGTCACCACACATGGCTCTGTGTAAGTGGTGGTTTACCTGTAAGTCCATGAGAAGGGCTGGTGAAGGGGATGGGGGGATGCTCCGGGAACAGGGACAGAGAGAGGAAAAGAAGCAAGTAAAAAAAAAAAAAAAAAAGTCATGCAATTTTATGTAGTGATCCCAAAACCAGTATTGATACAATCTATTGATTAAAAAAAAATATATATATATATATATTAATATAATGTGTTTGATGTTTTTTGCCTGTCACAAAAAAAAATCTGTGTCAATAATACATTCAATAAAGGCTCCAAAATACAGTAATATCGCTATAAATTGAACTAAATAAATACAATAGTATCAAGCCATAAAAATTATCACTAGAATGTATTCTTATTAACCTTATTTCAAGCTTCCATTTTAAAAAAAAGTTTCTATCCCTGATGGTTTGACAGTTAGACCATTAGAAAGATAATTTCTTTAAACTAGGCTAACTTTTGAGCCATTAGGGCTAGGAACTTATTTTTTTTTATATATGAAATCAAAGAGTCAGCTCATGTAGTATATTGATATATCATGTTGCAACAACCTTCATATATAGATATATGAAAAATGTAAAATGGTGTAATACGATTTTAAAGCTTCTTTTCACCAACCTATATTGGCATGAACAGACACATGTTGACACTTGAGAGCTCCATGATAAAGATCTATTCATGCTGATCTGACTCCATGCTTTCCTTAAAAAAACATTACTTTTGTAGCACTATAGACTTAAAAGTTAAACCTTTTTAAAGATCATTTCTTTAAACTGGGCTATTTTTAGAAACATTTGGGCTAGGAACTTATTTTTTTAAATGAATACATGTACTCGGCTAACTTGATGTACCAATATATCATTAAATGATTGATTGATTGATATGTTACTAACATTTCCATATCTCGATATATTAAAACATAAAAAATTGTTTAACATTTTTAAAAATCCTGTTGATTTTACCACTATGTTATAAGAGGATAGATGACAATATGTCAACTGTCAGAAGACACTAGTGGCTGTTCAGTTAAAGAGCTAACACATGGGGCCGGGTTTTCAAAGGATGACGCAGTGCCTGCCTCAATCCTTGCAGCAACGCTGTACACTGTTGCATCTGTGCCAAGTCCAAATGCTGCAACTACACCCTATTTAGTAATCTCAGATGTAGTTATGGCACTGGGACTCCCTTTATGGCAGCTTGTGGGAAAGACTGGCTGCAAGCTGCATGCAAAAGGACCCAGCATTCATGTGTTAGTTTGGTGGACATCCGAAATACAGAAGGGATAGAAAATTCTAATTTTTTTTGCTGCAAGTTCTGTGCAGTATATCTTTGATGCACCCAGGACTTGTGGCAAAAATCCACCTTATAATATCCAGTCCATGTTTTCTAGTTTAAAGGGACAGTGTAGCCCTTTTCTGTGTCACATTATTTCTAGTTAAAAATCCACATTTTATGATTGCTTACCTTCTTTTAAGTTCACTGATATTGTTGGTTGTTCTATTCCCCTCCTTGCTTAAAAGAACTGAAATGCATGCTAATGTATAGTTATAGCCTTCCTTGTTTTGTTTTAAATCCTGGATCTCTTCTTATTGCATACTTCCAGAACACTAGAAAACCCCCTGCCAAATATGCAGCCACTCATGATGCAATAGTCTTCTCTTCTCTACTCCCACTGTACAATGAGTGGCTAGACTGTGCTGGGGGTGTTCCTAAGTCCAGGAAAGATGCAGTAGGAGTTGATTACAGAATATAAACAGACATGTTTTTGTGTGGAAACACCAATATGGTGGGCAAGCTGTTTTTCACTTGTTTCCCCCATAAAGGTTTTTATCCTCCTCAGTCAGACTGGGCGGCTATCAGCCTCATCACCAGACACCGTCAACTGTCCCTCACCTCAGCTCTTAGGTTCGGAGCTGGATCCCCCCATGGACTGCCCCCGAGGCAAGGCTGGGGGGAGGGCCATTCCACCCCTCCCCCCAGAATTTCACATCCAGACTTGCCCCTTAGACCCGAGGTGGTAGTGTGGGTTGCAGTGCCTTGTGCGAGGCTTCATGGAGCCCCAGGTCCACCATTTTCCTCCTTAGTTTCATCCAGGTTCCTGGAGCTGTGGTGGTAAGGAGGATGCATGAGCGCGGGAGGAGCACATGTGCTCAAGAACGACAGCCCCTTCCATCCACCCTGACTTTCCTCTGCCTACTGAGTGCCGGTACTACCACCAGGCCCCACCTGGTGGCAGCCAAGAGCCAGGATGGCTTGTTTTTCACTTTTTAAAAGAAAAAATTAATTAGAATCCAGCAACCAGCTACATCAGCAGTCTATACAGAATGTGGGCAATCACAGCATGTGTTTTAAACTAGGGACGACTTTGAGGCCGGGGCAGCATCACAATCAAGAGGACTACTGAATTAGCCCAGTGAGATGAGAGATCCCATGTTCAAGGTGTTTCTTTGGTTCAAGTTCTTGATAGACAGAACATTAATGAACTATGCGTGAACTGCATCTCAGTATTACATTTCAAATTTTTTTTTATGGATACTGAAAATAGCATTAAAGAATTTAGAGCAAATAGCCAAAATCATATTTGGTATCAGTAGAGTTCAGTTACACAGGATTCCCTTATGATTAAATGTCAAAATTATTTAAGCAATATACCCAGACAGAGTGTGGGTATACTGGTGGATTTACCACACCAGTAGTGGTAAATCCACCGGTATACCCACTCCCTGGAGGGGTATATTGCTACTATACAAAGGCTCTGCTTGTTTTTTTTACCAAAAAAAATATTTAAAATGTCTGTTTGTTTTAAAAGTTGCTGCTAGTTTGTTTTTCACTGCAGCGGTACTGCTCGGATTTTTTTGCGAGTTCTGCGCATGTGCCGGAGGATCGCAGATTTCCACCGCCACTGTTCCAGATTTTTACTGCTTCTTTGCTTTGGAGAGAATGAACTGCATTTTCTTTCTTTTTTTTCTTTCTGGTGCTTTGTTTTTTCGGAATGGTGCAGCAGTTTTTCTGAACTTTTGAGGCTAGTGACAGAGTATCGGATGTCCAGGTTAAGGACAAGGTAATCTCACTGTCGTCTGTGTGTTTGGCACTGGTATGTTTGCAAGGAACGGAGGGATTTGCCAGGGAGTTCCTGATGCGGCCGAGTGGTGGCTGGCACCTTTTCCAGTGGGTACTCTGGAGGATTTACAACGCTGGAAAGGTGCCAGCCAGCCAATCAAAATGCAGGATTCTCTATATTTTTTTGTGCCCGTTGTATAATTAAATATTTATAACCAAGGTAATTTGCAAACAAAACTGGATCAGTGTCCCTTCTTCTAGTTCTAATCATTTTTCCCTAGCTGAAGTAATAGTCCTTAGTTTTTGACACCACAGTCTACTGCTGTGGAAATTATTGGGATGTCACAAACTTGCTCCAAAAGTGCTGCAATTTACCCAACTGCAGAAATAGGCACAGGCAAGACTGCATTAAAACAAGATGCTGCACCTCAGCTGTGCTGTCCTGGGTAATGGACAAAAACTGTCTGGCTGTCAGGAATGGCTGGTGGGAGACTGGTCAGTAATTTGGGAGATCATCAGGGTCTAGCAAATGCTTTTTGAGCAAGGGTCTCACCATGGCCCCCCTTAAAAGCTGTGGTATGAAAACCCTCTCACAAAAATGCATTCACAATACTCACAAACACTGGGGCCCACAACTCGACTTCTGCCTTCACGAGAAGAGTTGGAAGTTGGCTCCAGTTTACATGTGATGCAGCACACACCAGCAAGAACTCAAACCATCTATCTTCCAACAGGTCAAACTGACACCAAGAAACAAAAATAAGTATGTTTGTTATGAAAACTTTAATTCAGCTGATGCAAACCAGACAAAAAGAGCCACCTAGACTCATTGAGGAAGGGTTAAAGTAACCTGATATGTAGGGGAGTGGGGCCATCTTGAGATGGCGTGTTTTGTCTAGTTTGCACCTGCTGAATCAAAGATTTTCTACCACATGTACTTTTGTATCAGAGTGCATTGTTATTTACTTCTTTAGAGTGAGCAGTTTTCGCACATAGTAAGCACCATGCAGCTAGCAGCACATCTCTACTCCCTTCCCACTGCTTTAGTGTGAACTGACACCAATCGGTTGGAGATTTTGACCTCCTCATCTGTTCCTCTAACACTTCAAGACCCAGCAGTGAAGCAGATACAGTCCCAGATGGCAACAATCTTCCCTTTGAAGAACTGATTTAACAGCTTTTACTTTTCTTGGGAGACAGGCTCCCTACTTTGGAGGTAGACCTGATGTAAAAGTCTGTCTACTACACGAAAAGGTGTTACCAGCAGGTTCTTCACAGCTGTAATGAGTCCAGAGCAAAAGTTGGATCTCTGTTTCCATACGGTGTCAGCTGCCAAGATAAGCACAGTTACAGGCCTCCACAGCAGTGGTGGCACCCCTACAGTAGGCAGCAACAGGACCTGATGTGGGCAGCAATTGCCTACCCAGTGAGGTTGTAGAAACTAGCACTGTTCAATCTTTTCAAAGTAGGAATAGGCAGATTCCTGAGGGAGAAAGTCCTTGAGGGTTGCACAGCATGAGCAGAGGTAACATTCTGGCTGTGCAGGTTGGACATGTGTCCATACTGACACTGGGCATAGTCACTGCCATGCTGCAGGAGGAGCAGACAAGCTGGAACCTATGTCCCTTCCATTATCACAGTGTTATGTTGCTATGCATGTGTCCAACAGATCAAGAAACCATTCCAGAACCTGAAGATGTCAACTGAATCACCTCCACAGTCAGAAGTGGCACAGTTGGGACCCAGACACTGAATCCCACCATGCAGTGGTTCAACAAAATGAGCAGTTCCACTAAAATGTTATAGATCTTTAACCGGGTCCAGTTTGTGGCCCTATCCTTAAGTAGGCCACAGAAAAACCTTATCTGAGCCCCAATGGCTCAGTTAGCTGAAAGTGGTGGGATGTAAAACTACTGAAAGGATCATTGACCTAAGGTATTAAAGCTAAGGTGCATATACAATGCTGCCCTTAGGAGATAATAGCTTACTTTGTTTAAACTGCTGGTAAAGGTTTTAGAAAAAAGCTGCAGAATTGGGTTGGATTTCGACATGACACGGCGACCCACAACACAACCCACAGTGCAACCCAGTGGCTAGTTTTGAAAGTCATGCTGTTCACCACAATAGACTATTTACAGACACATGTTGGTTAGTTACCCATGTCTATTACTTGAGATTTTTAAAGTTATGAAACTGTTTAACGTTAAATCCAACCTGAACCCTGAGACAAGAAGTCCCGTCTTAGTAATTATTTTAATTTATAAAATGACAGGGTAAAATCATGTAATCTGATTGGCTCCTATTTATGTGTAAAATACGGTTTACACATGGTTAAAAAAAGGACTGCTCAGCAGTGAAGAGTCTGCAACACAGATCAATGGGCATTTGGAACACAGGCATTTCAGTTAGCCATCTACTGCCAGAGCTGATCTTCCACCACAAACATGGTTGCTACTTTTACACTGTAAAAGAACTTCAACTGGGTCCTAAAAATAAAACTACCTAAAATAAAAAATAAAACAAATTAATTAAATGCTGTTTCCCTGAGTATCACACTCTCCTTACATATATAAACAAATTAGAAACAATAAGTATTGTTTATAGTTTTCACTACAACTGTTCCTTTGCGGACAGTCAAAAATTCCCTTCTATCTTTAACTGCTTATCAGGGAACTCTCTTCTTCTTTCCCTGACAGTGAGATAACTGAGTCTCTGGCTGTAACAAAGGCATTTGTTGTCGCTGTGTATAGTGTGTTGGGAGAGAAACATTCTGCCAATGGAATTGAGCAGAATTTTTAATCCATATATTCTGTGGTAAACATTCCATGATAAACATTCCATATCTTGAATATGGGGAACAACAGAGAAAAAAAAACAGGAAGCAGAAAGTAGGCAATAATACAGCGACATCATCAATGACATCACTTGCAGTGGGCGGAAGGATTATTTTATCACAAATGCACAAAGTAAATCTATTTTTCTACATATAAACATGCTTTTCCCAATAGTCAAAAGCAAAAAAAAAGGAGTCAATTTTATAAGCGCAATAAGGCACTCAGGGGTGTGTGTACACCGTATTTTACAGCACGGCCAGCAGCTGAAATCACTCAGCTGTTGGCCTCGTGCCTTACTACGCCCCTGGCCATGCAGTAAAATATGGTTTACACACACCCCTTTGTTTCTTATTGCTTATTTACTATAAAGATTACAGCTATACAAAAACATTTGACTGCTCTGTTTGCAGGACTTTTAATACAGTACTATTTTAAGTTATAATTACTGGCTTCCCCTTTTTCCCATAGGGAAACCTCGGTGTAATTTGCTGAAATAAAGGAGTGTTTATTATGGCAAACATGTGCATGGTTTCCCTCACTCTGCGCGTGCAAACGCTGCGAGTTCCTTGCTTCCCAACTACTAGCCTTCTCGCACAACCGCTAAGGGTCACTGAACCACCACTCGGACTCGGCAGTAAATAATTAAAAAAAATCTACCACAATCATTTAACAAATTTACTTTTGGCTGGTCACAAAACAAAAAACTACTTTTAAATAAAGTTGACCATGAGCTGTAACCTAACTGGACCATGGCTGCACAGCAACTTCTTTTTACTCTGTATAATTGCTGAGGCAAAAAAGAAAAACCCAGCAATTATATAAAATAAACTCAAGTTTACACACACCCTCTGTGTTAGATGCTTTAATAAACTCCTTGAGCTTCACTCTCAAGGTTTATATAGCATCTAACACCTTGGGGGTTTTAAACTTCTTGTTACACACACCACCCCATACTTTATTCTATTTATATTACATGGTTACCTCATTGTTTGACGGCTTCAAAACTTGCACTCTACAGCAAACTGTTAAGTACGAATTTTTCGGAATATGTTACTGTGAGTTTTCTATGGGGAACATGTCAATTCTTCTGATTTCGGTGCAGGTGCCCACAGCTGAGACATTTCACACCACAACTGAAACAGGCCCTTTAAATACCTTTTCACTTGTTCGCTGGTTTTCCACAACTATGGCAGCATTCACTACCCAATTCAGTCTCTGAAGAGCGAATCTCATTTAAAGTGCTTAAAAAACAAGGTACTCATTATATTAGGTTCACCCATGATGATGCATGGGAGATGTGGGCGAAGTACATTACAGCACAAGCACAATGTCACCCGTCATAACCGCTGGTGACATTGTGCCACCAGCAACTTACAGTGCCCAAGGACCATTTGGTAAGAAACTTATATTTTGCCTGGGGCTTTGCCCCCCTGCACCCACCTAAACTAAATATAACATCCTCTGGGATGGGCATGACATGAAGGGCAGAAGAACTGTTACGATGCTCAACATGGTGTGAGTACGGGATGCTCTAAAGTCTAGAACGCCCCTGTTACTCATGACATTGTTGCAGTGCCCACTTTACAGCACCCTAATCACGGTACCCTAACAATGGCATAACATTATATTATACAAAAAAGAAAAAAAACAATTGTTAAGAAGCAGCGATTGTTAATACCTGTGAGTTCAGTGACATCAGGATCTCTCAGACTTCCCTCACAAGCTCACATAATGTCACAGAACCCACTTGGTATTTAGAATATGGGTGTTCTTAACACTTGGGGAATAATTGCTCTATATACAGTAGGTAACATTTAATGCAAACGTACAATAATAAGTTATACTAGAGACAAAAATAAGACAAAAAATTAGAAGCCGAGAGAGTTGCATAACAATAGTAGATTATAAACTTCTGTCTGCATCATCTAGGAAAAGCAGCACTAGTTAAGCATACATGTTTCTTGACTAGTTAATGCACAGAGAATACTCCAATAAACATCATTCTGTCAGTTGCCATGGTCACCACCATGGATAGTCTAGCACCATCCAAAACAGTTTTTGTAGTTTTACACTGTTTAAAAAAAAACAGTTATAACAGTACTAAGGCCCTTAGGCTTGAACCTTTCCTAGAGGAAAGTACCTTAAATACCTGAGGGAGGTATACGGCCTTCAGCTATGTCTTGGGACTTGCCAACTCCCTTAGGTCACTGTGCCCCAGGAAAGTCCTTTATTCACAGTCCTTATGTCTTTAAATAACTTGGGAGAGATACAAAAGCTAGCAATACAACCAGCATTATGAGATACAGAAGTAAAGAACTTAAATCATGAAGTACTATGGGGAACTATTCTGTAGCAAACAGTACATATACATTTATGAGCATATATAAATGCTTGACTGTATATATGTATAAATATTATTTGTCATATGGCTGTAATTTGTCATATGGCTGTCTTTTTGATATCTTATGTATCCACAAACAAGAGAGATTAATTTGCCACTCATAAATTCTGTAAGTGTCCTTCGCAAGTGAGTAAGGATGAAATAACGCATGAAAGCCAAACAACTGTGGTATGTAACAGACCAACAGGTGGGTTTATTGTATATCCCAAAACCACAGGCCAAGGGATCTAAACTAGCAGGAGGTAACAATGCTGTACTTAGACTCAACAGGGCAGTGGGACCAGTGGATGGAGAAATGAAACTGTTAATAGCTCCAGTATCAGTAGGGGCTGATTAAACCTCCTGTGGCTTATCCCTCAGCTCTGATGTCAGTCACCAGGGATACTGGGATGTACTCCAAGTGGAGCTAGGTGTAAAATGTCAGGTGGGAGGGATGGCTGAAGTAACCAGATAAAAGTTAATATTTTAAACACTGGGTGAAAAAACAATTTTGATAGCCAGTAAAACTACTAATCAGGGGAAGCCCCCCAACCTTCTTGAAAGACATTCCCGTCTGAAGTTGTCTATAGCCTTACCACCTGGAGGCCTAATTCCCTTAGTTCTTAGAAGCTAAGCAGGGTCAGGCCTAGTCATTAGTCAGATGGAAGACGTCCAATGAACACTAGGTGCTACAGGAACTGGTGTTGGTAGGTTGGGAGCTCTGCAGGGGGGAATGCTCGCCTTGGTTATATGGAACTGTACCCATGCCCAAGTGTTTAGTGGACACTGTGCTGTTGCGAGGTACCATCTTTCTGATGAGCAGCTCACCTGGGGTCTGAGGGGAAAACTTCAGAAAGTGAATTATATGATTTGACTTGAAATCAGACACAACCTTCAACAAAAATGTGGGGTCAGTACACAATGTCACCCTACTCATGTGAAATACCAGAAAAGGTGGTTCACAAACCAAGGCCTGTAGTTTGGGTACCCATGTGGTTGAAGTAACAGCCACAAAGAATAGTCTTCTAGGAGATATTTGGAAGTCAAAGGAAGACGCGGGCTCAAGAGGGTCTCCTGACAGATTTAAGCACAAGGTACAGCTCCCAAACTAGAACTGGTTTGCAGACTGCATGTACCAAACTGCTTCGACGACAATGTTGTCAAAGGACTTGAAAGCAACAACACTTTGCCAATGGTGATCACATCACCGCACAAAGTGTCGGCAGACCAAAACAACGTGGCATGAAATGTACTGTTTGCGGGGAAGGGGGCACACCCCCCACACACACACGGGGACGATGCCCTCGCACCTCCAGAATTATGGATTCTCAACTGGGTGTGGAGCGTGAACACTGACAGTCGTGTATCAGTAAGCCGCAACGACAACCCATTTGACACTGTGGTTGTTGAATGGGTTACAAGCATTGTGGGGTTTGCTGTAACAGCATTGCTGTTACAGCAGTACACTGGTGTCAAATACAGCAGGCTCTTCAGGAATATGTGGACCACATCCTGCTTGTCCACAGTCTTGTCCCTAAAAGGGGTGTGGAAATCCAAAGTGGCAGACACATGAACCTTCACCGAGGAGTACTGAAACCATGATTGAAATATAATCGTGAGGCACTTCACCAGTCTCTGCACTGGGCAAGTGATGGTGTCTATGGATGCTATCTGGCACCATCTGACCAAACATTCATACTTCAAGGAGTAGGTCTGCTAGCAGCAAAAAAAAACAGCTGAAACCTCTGCTGAGATCCTGAGTTATCCCAGTCACACCTGCACAGTGCAAGTGATTGGGGAAGGTTTCTGCCCCAAACAGTGAAATTGTGCTTTGAGGAGTAGCCTGGGAAGGTTTCCCTCCAGGAAGTAGGATCAACTAGACAATGGATGATACCAGAAGCAAGGGACCTGAGTGTCCGCAGGAGCCAGGCATCAAACCTAGAAAAGATTGTAAGTAAGCTAGAAAGTAATTTACAGTAACAGAACCTGCAAGATGAACAAAGAAAGGAGACATACTGTATACTGACAGTCATCGACAAATCTTGAATTTTTTTTCTTAAATATGCATCTGATTTTAACCGGACCAGCAGTGTATATATAAGAGGCAAAAAACTCTGTTTAATGCATCAGTTAGGGTTGTTCCACAGCGACAAAAAGCAAGAATTCGCATTAGGGCTGGTGCCGCCCTTGACCCCTCCAGACCACCTCACCCCACCGCATCGGGTGCACGCTAGTCGCCGGCCCCTAACTTTCACCCCCATCACATGTGTAAAGAAGCTGAGGAATAGGAGAATGGAGGAGAGTTAGTCGATGACCCCAACGCACCCCGATGCCGGGTTGGGGGTGCTCTGAGGGGTCCAAGAGCGATTTCAACCCTAACACTGAATTTCCTTGCTTTTGTCACTGTGGAACAACCCTAACTGATGCATTAAACAGAGTTTTTGCTTCTAATTTTCTGCTTTTGAGAATGATGACGAGAAATACTGAATGAATCGGGCGAAGGAGCACTGAGCCCTTAGCCCTGTGCTCCCGCCACGTGATGTCCTGCGATATAGTAACAGGAACAGCAACACAAACAGAAGCACCAACAGTGAAGCACATGGTAACGCAAACGTAAATGGTAAAGGACACGTTAATAGAAACGCAAGCGCAAAGTGACACCGAAACAAACAGTGATGCAAACGGACATTGAAGCACGTACAAAAACACAACTGGTAATGTGAACAGTGATGGCAGCGGTATTTTAAATGGAAATGTTAAATGTCACAACAAAAAGAACGTGAAAGGGAACAAACAGAAATGCAAGCGGAAGCGCACATGTAAACGCAAACCGTAATGTGCACAGGGACAGTACCACAATTGTAAATGCAAATGGTAAAGTTAACATGAAGAATAATGTCAAAAGAAACAGAAACAGAAACGGGAACCGAAGAGTGTACGGAAACGCAAACCGAAATGCGCACGGGCACAGTACCACATTTATAAACACAAATGGTAACAGTAACAGCAACAATCACAGCAAAGGAAACAGAAACAGAAAAGGAAACACAAGTGCATATGGAAACGCAAACCATAATGCACACGGGTACAGTAACGCAATTGCAAACGCAAATGGTAATAGTAACAGCAAGGAAGACGCAAAACGAAAGAGAAATGCAAATGCAAATGAAAGGGCTGCCAGAAACACAAATGGCAATGCGCATAGTGACACAAACAGAAACAGTAGTGGAAACGCAAATTGTAACAGTAACAAACACACAAGTGCAAGTGACAATGCAAAGGCTAACGGACACGGTGGCGTACACGAGAATGGTAACGCAAAAGGGGACATAAATGCAAGTGGAAACAGTAACTATAACAGTAATGGAAGCGCATACCCTGTTTTTCCTGAACAGGTGCATAGTGAAACACAGTGTGTACAAAGAATGTATGCATTGTAATGGGCATCGAAGCTTAAAACGAGCATTGGAAGTATTTAATTGCTAATAGCTCAGCAACCGCATGACGTAGGAAAAAAATTTAAAATGTCACAGAAATCATGATTTTCCTGGCTAGGCTTTTGTTATTACATAACCCAACGGGCTATGCAACTCACAACAAAAAATCTGTATCTCACATTGTTTTTGACATACTAGCCCTGAAAGGCGCGGCGTACGCCACCATGTTAGTCTATGGGGAAAAACGCCAAATTTGGAGTACTGCAACTTTTCAGCCATGCAATATTTTTTCACCAAACTACCAAAAGGCACATCTGTGGGATGTTGGCTGCATTCCCTTCAAATTTCAGCTCAAACGACCAAACCGTTCTTTCGCAGGAGGGTGGCAAAGAATTCCTGTCATTTTGCCATAGCCTGAAAAAGTAGTGTCATGATTTGCGAAAGCTTTCACAAAAATTTGCAAAAGTGTCGCAAGTGAGACACTACTTTGCGACAGTACTTTTTCCAGAAATTTGAAAAACATATTTTTGGGGTGTTTAACCCCAAAATAAAGACATGGCTATCATCCTCAGGGTCCGACTAGGTGAACACAAAAAGAATTGTGTCCCTAGAGGGTCCCAAATTTAAATGCCAAGCATTTCTGTGACCACTAATTGAAAAAAAAAATAGCTGACTCACGACAATACAGGGGTCATTTGTGACACTAAAAAGTGCATTTGCAACACTTTCGCAGTTTTTGTTAACTTTTCCCATTGACTGATAATGGGAACTTCTTTTTTGAATAACTTTTGAACCGTTTAATATTTTTTCATGAAATCTTCAAAAGGCATATCGGGCACCCTGGCCACATATTCCCAGAAGTTTTCAGACCAGTCACATAAACCGTGCAACCTGTAGGCGCGAGCAAAGAATGCACAAAAAAACATAAATGAGCACAAGGACGTCGTTTAATAACTCCGCAGCCATCTATCCAACTGGTATGAAAGTTGGCAGATCCCAAGATCTGTGGTTATGCCCTATGCCTGCTATATTGCAGACAAATCTTTTGAATGGTGGCAAAGTTATTAAGGTGCAAAGTTTGACCCTTTAACATTAAAAGGGCTCCTCTACCCTAATTATGGTAGCACTACCATGCTACCATAATATATATATATATATATATATATATATATATATATATATATAAATTAGGAGGCAAACGTATTTATGCATTAGTTAGGGTTGTCTACAGTGAAAGTGAGAGGGCTCAGAAAGAAGAGTTTCTGACCCTTCCTGCTTACCTCAACGGCATCGGTGGCAAGACAGTCGTTGGCCCTAACTCTCACCCCATCACATGTGTGAAGAAGCAGAGGTATACAAGAATGGGGTGAGAGTTAGGACCGACGACCTAACGCACACCCCGATGCCGGTTGGGGGTGGGCTGGGGTCCAAGGGGGGCTTTCAACCCTAACACCGAATTTCCTCACTTTTGTTGCTGTGGAACAACCCTAACTAATGCATTAAATGGAGTATTTTGCCTCTGATTTCCCTTCTTTTTGAGAATGATGACGAGAAATAGGGCCCCGTGCTCCCGCCACGTGATGTCTTGTGACATAGTAACAGGAACAGCAATGCAAACAGAAGCGCCAGCAGTGGTGCACATGGTAAAGAAAATGTAAATGATAAAGGAAACATTAACAGAAACGCAAGCGCAAAGTGATGCCGAACCGAACAGTAATGCAAACGGACACTGAAGCACGTACGTAAATGCAACTGGTAACTTGAACAGTGATGGCAGCGGTACTGTAAATGTAAATGTTAAGTGTCACAGCAAAAAGGAACGCGAAAGAGAACAGAAACGGAAACGCGAATGCAAGCACACAGGTAAATGCAAACTGGAACACGCACAGGCACGGTACCACAATTGTAAATGTAAGTGGTAAAGTTAACATGAGGAATAATGCCAAAGGAAAGAGAAATGGAAACAGGAACAGACGCGCATGCTGAAGCACAAACCGAAATGCACACAGGCACAGTACCGCAATTGTAAACGCAAATGGTAATGGTAAGAACAACAATAACAGCAAAGTAAACAGAAGCGCAAAAGGAAATGCAAGCGCATATGGAAACGCAAACCATAATGCGCACGGGCACAGTAACGAAACTGGAAACGCAAACGGTAACAGTAAGAGCAAGGAAGACACAAAACGAAAGAGAAACGGAAACACAAATGAAAGGACTGCAGGAAACGTAAATGGCAATGCGCACGGTGATGCAAACAAAAATGCAAACAGAAACAGTAGTGGAAATGCAAATAGTAACAGTAACAAAACACAAGTACGAATGAGAACGCAAAGGGTAACGCACACGGTGGCGTACACGGGAACGATAACGTAAACAGGGACATAAACACAAGTGGAAATAGTAACTGTAACAGTAACCGAAGCGCGCACCTTGTTTTTGCCAAACAGGTGCATACAGAAACACAGTGTGTACAAAGAATGTATGCATTGTAATGGGGATTGAAGCTTAAAATGAGCATTGGAAGTACTTAATTGCTAATATCTCAGCAACTGGATGACGTAGGAAAAAAACTTTAAATTTCACAAAAATCTTGGTTTTCCTGGCTAGGTTTTTGCTGTTACATAGTCGCAACAAAAAATTTGTGTCTCATATCGTTTTCGAGACACGAGCCCCAAAAGGTGCGGCGTACACCACCATGTTAGTCTAAGGGAAAAAGCACCAACTTCGGAGTACTCTAACTTGGCAACTGTGCAATATTTTTTCACCAAACCACCAAAAGGCACATTTGTGAGATGTTGGCTGCCTTCCCTCCAAATTTCAGTTCAAAAGACCAAACCGTTCTTTCGCAGCAGGGTGGCAAAAAATTGCTGTCATTTTGGCCAAGTCTGAAAAAGTAGTGTCGCAATTTGTGGCAATTTTCACAAAATTTTGAGAAACTGTGGTGCTTGCGACACTACTTTGCAACACTACTGGTTTGAGAAATTTGAGAAGCATATGTCTGGGGTGTTTATCCCCAAATAAAGACATGGCTAGCATCATCAGGGTCCGACTAGGTGAACACAAAAATAATTGTGTCCCTAGAGGGTCCCAAATTTAAATGCCAAGCATTTTTCTGATCACCAACCGAAAACAAAATGGCAGATTTGCGACACTACTAGGACCATTTGTGACACTAAAAAGTGCATTTGCGAAAGTGTCGTGTTTTTTAACTTTTCCCATAGACTTATAATGGGAACTTGTTTTTGAATAACTTTTGAACCATTTAATATTTTTTCACCAAATCTTCAAAAGGCACATTGGGGACCCTGGCCACACATTCCCTGAATTTTTCGGACCGGTCATGCAAACTGTGCGACCCGTAGGCGAGAGCAAAGAAATGGCAAAAAGCAATTATATTCATTGTCATAATAACTCCCCAGCCGCATATCCGACTGGTACAAACCTTGGAAGATCCCAAGATCTGCCATGCCCAATCATGCATACCAAATTTCAGGCAAATCTGTTGAATGGTGGCAAAGTTATTAAGGTGCAAATTTGACCCTTTAACCTTAAAAGTGCTACTCAACCCTAACTATGGTAGCACGGTATTATATATATATATATATATATATTTTTATTATTTTTTTTTTTCTGATAAATCTATTTCTGTCCTTCCTCCTGACAGTTCTGGTTACAGTTAACGGTAGGCACCTTCATTCATAGTGTCACTACCATTGGCCGAGCCTAATGCCGCCTGTGCAAAAGGGTAAACTTGCAAATGGGGTGACAGGGCAGGCAGGGATTATGGTCTCTATAGAATTGCCAGCATGCTCATACTTGTGTGAAGGCTGTACACCAGCACTGAATATGACCCTCTAAGACTTGTAGACCTAAGCAGGCACCCTGATTAGAAGCATCCATCATTCAGATCTTCTGTGGTTGAGGCTGTCAAAAGGAGAACCCTCAACCCTCCAATACAGCAGGATATCCCATGTGGGACCACAAAATAATAATCAGTGGGTTAAATGTTTGTGAGGCCCACAACCACTGAGCATACAGTAACCACTGAGGAATCATCATCTGCAAGTGGGGTCTGTGCCTGGGCTAGGCCAAGAACAGCTCCTATGTATGGAAGCTGTTGTTGAAGCACAGGTCAGGAAGCATAGGGAAACCTGGAACAGTTATAAAATTCTCAAATAGCGTTTTATTATTTTCAATAACAATAAAATAAGAAATAAAAAAGTTCAAGATAGCTATTTACAAAGGCAGTACAAACAAAAAAAAGTCCTTTGTCTGAGGGCATCTCAAATTCTAAATTTCAGTATCTTTCTCTCTAACAAACAATTGCACTCTTTTTATAAGAAATCATTGCCTGACAATTTCTGCATCTTGAACTTAACAGATATCCTGTTTTCACAAAATGTATCAGAATTTTATCAATTTCTTCCCTTGCAGGTACAACAGAATAGAATATGGTGTCCCAGAACTAGTCTCCTGTTGACAACTCTGCAAAAGAGTTTGTGGAGGTCAAACTGCATCTCAAAGTTAACTCCTGAGTTCCAAATAGCAGTTTGTAATCAGTTCAACAATATAACTATATACATTTTCAAACCAAAGGATCCCAGTTTCACACAAAGATTCACAGATATTTTATAGCCACAGAAAAGCAAGGGGGCAGAAAATATAGAAATAGCAAGAAACAGCAAGTGAAGGCAGGGAGACAGTGTGGGGGGGGTAGAACCGTGAGACTGTCAGACTGATCAGTTCCTAGGTCTCACAAGAAAATTTGATCATGCAATCGGACAGACAGGAGACAGAAAAGGAGAGGAGAGAATAGATCCTTGCACTTAACTCTTTCTGCATAACAAATGGAACAGGATCTTATTCATCCCTGTCACAGAAGCTTGTGACAAAGAACCAGAACAGACTATCCCACCTCCACTAGCACCCCCAGACTATTACTTGGCAGGTGTGGTGCAATGTGTACTCCACGCTGGCTGCTGAGGACTCCGTCAGGAGCCACTTGCTCAGGTATGGGAAGATTACAAATTTACTTATTTGGTGAGTCCTGTATATAACTTCCCATTATCCCTAACATCTTTTTTTTTTTGTAAACTTTATTTTTAGAAATAGAGCATACACATTAAAACAAACAGGTGACATTTATAGGCAGGACAATCCCCTACCAAAAATTTAATAACATTTCCACCTGAAGTACTCCATTATTTCATATCAATCTTGGTCAATGTCAAGGGTCTAAAGAGCACAGAGCACATTTCAGGTTAACCACAACATGACTTGCTATCAGACCATGGCGTAGAAGTTGTTGGGCTTCAACTAGGCTACACAAGTGGGAGCCACTAGTAAGTAGATGCTCTAGTAAATAGATTCTCTGAGGAGCCTGGGCGGCCCACACCAAGTATAATTGCTCTGACAAGGGTGAACAAACCCAGAGTATGAGTGATAAGTCAGAGTATCTGGCATGAAACCAGGTTGTAACCAGAACCTATTCCTCCCCCTGCTGCTATCCAGGGAACCAGTCAGCTTGTATGGCCATCTCCACAAGCTTCCAAATCTCCTCATACTTCTCCATTTGGTGTCTGACCTTATATTGTTTTTTCCCAGAGTCATGTTTTCTATCAGGTCCTTTACCCATGCAGCCACTGTAGTAGGTTCTGGTAACCTCCAATACAATGCCAACAGCCTGAGGCCAATCACTACCCCCAAACACCAAAGTTTAGAGTGTGAGGGAGGGACCCAGACCTCCCCAGAGGGAGCCCTAGTAGAACCTCCATTGGGTCCAATCTAAGTGACCACCCGACCACTTGAGACAGAATTTCCAGAATACCCTCCCAGAATCTTCTGGACCTATCGCACTCCCAAATCATATGGAAAAAAGTACCATCATGTACACTACATTTTGGGCAGAGGTTGGAGCTGTCCAGATCTATCCTATGTGCCAGGGACAGGGTGAAGTATGATCTCAACAAAATTTTATATTGTATGGCCCTAAGCCTATTATTGATAGAACAGTTTAAGACATTCTTAAATATGAAGTTCCAGTTCCCTCCGTCACGGTATCTGGACACAGATCCTCCTCCCACTTCCTCTTCAGATCCTCCATAGGGTCTTGAAGAGCACCCACCAGAAGTTTATAACAAGCCCTAAGAGGTTTGAAAGCTGAATCCATGGACCTGCCGATAAAAGTTTCTTCCAGAGGGGAGTGTCCCAGTCCCCCATTCCTACCAATTTAGCATCAATGCACCTTTTCATCTCCCCAACTCCGAACAAAGTTGTCCCGGCCTTTCCCCCAAGGCTATCAATGGTGTATCAGGAGACAGTACCGGGCTATGTTGCAATAGGGCATGTGCAGTTTTCCAAGTCTTGTACAGGGCTCTGGTACATAGATTCTTAATGCTTGTCACCTGGAGGTCTCCCAGGGACTCCACCAAGGGGCTGAAGTATAGTGAGAACATATGCGGACTCTCCATCCTCACCCAAGCTGGACAGGCATTATTCTCCTGCAGCGAGTCATGGATATGCACTAACTGGGTGGCTAAATGGTAAAGTTTAACATTCGAGAGCCCCAGCCCACCCAGTCTTGTCGGCCTCCACAGTACTGCTTTTTTGATCCTGGCCCTCTTCCCCTGCCACAATAGTTGGGTAATGGCTCCTGCCAGAGCTTTAATGTATTTGTTAGGGATATTTATTTGGATGGTTTGAAAATAATATAAGAACTGTGGTAGTACACTCATTTTTACAAGGTTTATTTTCCCTAGTAGCGTC
This sequence comes from Neoceratodus forsteri, assembly GCA_016271365.2. Lineage (NCBI taxonomy): Eukaryota > Metazoa > Chordata > Ceratodontiformes > Ceratodontidae > Neoceratodus > Neoceratodus forsteri. The sequence goes on from CM057450.1 coordinate 1,074,556,677, forward strand.
AAGGGTAGTGCTCTCCAGTTATAGCAGTCCTCCCTCAACTTACAGACCACCCGACTCATAGTAATATCTGCCATAGTGGAGAATTTGGAGGGCAGATAAATACCTAAGTATTTAATGTTGGTGAATGGTGTAATATCGCACCCTGATATTTGAATGGGATGTTTCTCCCTCCCCAAGGGTACCATTCATATTTTACCCAATTAATCTTGTGCCCTGACAATGGGCCATATGTTTCAAAAATTTGTGATAGGGCTTATAATGCCTTGCTGAGATGTCTCAAAAAAAGGAGACTATCATCTGCGAACAGAGATATTACACGGTCTGCCCCCTTGAGCCCTTAGACCTCCAATATCAGGGTGTTCCCTAACAGTTGCTGCAAGAGCTTCAATGGAAATAACGTACAGTAAGGGGGAAGTGGGCAACCCAGCCTCGTTCCTCGAGCTAGGTGAAAAGGGGCCGATATAATGTTATTTGTCAAAATTTGAGCTTGTGGGCTTTTATAAAGGGTTTGAATCCATCTACATATCCCCCCCCCCAGCCAAATTTCTCCACGACAGCATACATGAAGGGCCATTCCACCCAGTCAAAGGCCTTTTCTGCATCTAAGGCCAACAACCCCCCTTCTTCTCCCCTGCCCCTAGGCCATTTATACATAACATTCAGGGTCATTCTAATGTTGCGTTTGGCTTGTTTTCCTTTAACAAAGCTCCCTTGATCAGAGTGTATTAGATGGGGAAGAACTTTCTCCAGCCTACTGGCTATTAGTTTGGCTATAATCTTATAGTCGGAATTAAGCCGTGAAATTGGTCTATATGAGGCACTCTTAACGGGGTCTTTCCCCAGTTTGGGGAGGACTGTAATTGAGGCCAGGTACATCGAGGGAGGCACGGAGCCACTACCCAAGGCTTCATTTACCATTTGCAGCATGAAAGGGCCCAGCGATTCCCATGTTGCTTTATAGAGTTCTGCAGGGATACCATCAGGGCCTGGTGCCTTCCCCCTCTTGGTCTTCCAAACTACCCGCTTGGGCTCTTCTAATTGGACTGGGGCCTCCAGCGCCTGCCTATCCTCCTCGCTAACCACAGGGAATGCCAGATTCTGCAGAAAAGTCCTCGGGTTTACTTCCCCAGTATATTCTGAAGTGTACAGCTTGGAGTAAAAAGCTTTAAAGACATCATTAATGCCCTTCTGATCATATGTAATGTTACCCACTGCATCCTCCATTCATAATATAGTTCTCTCCGCCCGCTTCCCCTTCACTAGGCCCGCCATGCATTTCCCTGCCTTATTCCCATCAAAATAGTTGGTAGATTTAGTGAGCAGGAGGCTTCTTTCAAGGTTTCTATTAGTAATTTGGTGGAATTTACCTATTAAGGTTTTTAATTCAAGTAGTCTTTGGGGGGGACATTGTTTTCATCAGCTCACTCTCCAATTTAACAATCCTAGCTTCCAGTGAATTTTCTTCTTTAGAGAGGCACTTCTTAATGTAGGATGAATAAGAAATGGTCTCCTCTTTTAAAAAAGCCTTCAGGGTATCGCATGTGTTTGCCATGCTAGTATCGGCTGAATGGTTAATGTCCAGAAACCCCTTAATACTTTCATTAATTTGCACCATAAAACCCCTGTCTAAGAAAAGGGAAGGGTCCATGCACCAGCAAGAAGTGGAGGGCCCAGGCTCCAAGGGAGAAACCACCACCTTCAAAGGGGCATGGTCCGAGACCAGGATAGGACCGTACTTGGCCCCCTGTATCTTGCCCACCAAAGATGTGGGTATAAAGAGGTAATCTAAATGGGTCTATACCTTACTGGCATGAGAAAAGAAAGAGTACTCCCTATCTTGAGGGTGGCAGTGCCTCCAGGCTTCAGTCAGGGTTCTTCCCTCTATCAAACCTCTAAAAGCTGTCTGGGGAACAGGCCTCGATCTAACCCCCCGAATGGTCCAACTGTGGGTCCCAATAGGTATTAAAATCTTTTCCTAAAATGATATTGTCCGGGTATGGAGCCAAAGTCACAGCTAGGTGTGTGAAAAAATCAGGTGAGTCGAAATTAGGTCCATAAATGGATCCCAGGGTGTATCTGATTCCCCCAAAGTCCACTATTGCCAGGACGAAGCACCCCTGGGGGTCTGTGTGAGAAGAAATTAGCTTATGTGGGATCCCTGACCTTATCCAGACTGCCATACTCCTTGCCTTTGATGTAAAAGGGGCTGCTATAAAAGAGTCCTCCCATGTCGCAGCCAGTCTAGAGGTCTCCTCCCCAGTCGAATGAATCTCTTGTAAAAAAACTATGTCCCCCCTCAACTTTTTAATTTGGCTCCACACCAGTTTTCTCTTCACCACTGTCCTAAGAACTTTGACATTCCATGATATTAAGGTCAATCTATCCATCCATTGAAATTGTTAATAGAAAAGAGTGTCCCGACTACCCCTGCCACCAGCAATACAGAAGAGATATTACCATACACTATAACTAATGCTCTATATTGTTTTTCCATAAGCATAACCTTAAGAACAATAAACTGATTTTCCACAACTTCAATCCCCCCCTTAACACCCTCAACAACAAAACATATTGACTAAGCACTTTCATGTGACAACATTTCTGTCTAGAAAATAACCCTTGTCTAGGGACAGGTGCAATAATATAGCTGGTTGCAATGCATTGGAGTGTTATCAGATCCACCTCCCCCCCCTTTTGATCCCTCCTTTTTACACCAAAAGACACAAAACAAACAAAACTGACTCTGTGTCTCCCACCCCCCCCATTAAAAAGAACAAGATGGCTATAAGATATACAAACCACCCCGCTCCCCTTCCCCCCCGAAACAGCCATATCATCTCTCTCATATCCTTCTTGTGGATCGAGCTGTTGATCCTCCATATAAACTCAAAGGTTAAAGAAAAAGGAAATGCCCTCCATCTATATAAGAAAAATTTCTCCCGGGGGGAAGGAAGCCCCTAAGAGACACTACCCACCCTGAGCATGGGAGGTAGATGAGGAGAGCCCGCATCACCACCCCCGATCTGTAGTGCCCAAATGGAGCGTCTAACACGGTCCTCTCTGGGGCATAACCTTCCCATACTGAAGGTGGCGGGAAGGAAAGCCTCCTTAAATAAAAATGTGTAGAACAGATTAAGCCATAGTGCTCAAACACCCACGTGCAGTATATAGGGACCATAAAAACACCCTCCCTAAGATCAGAGACCAGGCCGCAGCCCCCTCCCCCAGCAAAATAGCAAGTGGAAGAGAGGAGCCCAAGACCCCCCTCCCTCCGACCTATAGCATCCTACCGATCACCATAATTGAGCACTATTCACGGTTCCCTTAGGGGCGAGACATTTCCCAGACCGAAAGAAGGCAGGAAAAGACGCCTCCTGTACAATCTGTGGTGCAGATTAATCTTAGTGCTCATATGCCCTAACTATTTAAGGGAGACCACCAACAGATTAACCCCAGCTGCCGCAGGTCGGCTCCACCCCCATTAAAGCAGCTTCTAATTTTTAATCTAACTCAGCCAAAATAACTATCAACAAACAATAACATCCAATGAGGCAAATGTTATGCCAATATCTTCTTAGACACTCTGATGCTGTAACTGCAAGAACAAATTGAAAAGATTTATAAATGCGATAGTCTTTAGATCAGATGCCTGCAGTTCTGGTAGTTCTGTGCCAGATCTTCAACAGCCAGATCTTTGGTGCTAACGGAGCACCAAGAGATTCGAGCAGTGTCTCCAGTTAGCAAGCACCCTCGCAGTGAGAGAGAGGCAGAGGGGGGAGCCCCCACACACCAGCCCTAATAGGTCACCCCCTGGGTGTTGCAGTCAGAGGAATAAGTCCCCCCACCCAGCCCACGAAAGCCTCTAGTGTATACAGTACCTGCCGCTTCAAAACATAGGAAGAATGTGATTCCACTGCAACCTTATGCATTCGGAGGGTCATGTCAGCACTTCTCTAGCTCCTGTACAAATTCTGAAGCAGCCTCTGGGTTGGTGAATGTTTTTTGGCTGCAGCCCTGCGGTCGGATCACCAAACGGGCTGGATACACCAAAGAGAAGGGACACTTCAAAGCATGGAGCTGTTTCTTAACATCTACGATGGCTCTTCTCTGCAGCTGCAGTTTCTGGGAGTAATCTGGGAAGATACTCACTCAGCTCTGCTACACCATTATTCATTCCCACTTCCTCGCTGCCTCTAGTACACACTGACAATCCAAGCACTGGAGAAATTTAATAATAATGTGCCTGGGCCATTGGTCGGGCGATGGTTTAGCTCCTGGTGATCTGTGAGCTCTCTGGATCTCCAGGGAAACATCCAGAGGAATCTGCAGAGTTTGCCATAGCCAGTTACAAATAAATGAGGCACAGTCCCGACCTTTCTGCCCCTCGGGCATCCCCACGAGGCAGACATTACATCTCCTCTTCCTGTTCTCATGGTCATCTATGGCCTGCTTCAAAAATTAAATTTCTTTTAATGCCTTTTGGAAATCAGAGTTTATAAGTTGTGTAGAGTCCTCTTGAGCCCCTAGCCTAACTTCCAACTCTCCCAATCTACTCTTGTGGGAGTCAACCATCTCCGAGATGGTGTTGACAGTCTGCTGAAGGTGTTGTAACTGGGACATCATGTTTTCAAAACCTGACTCCATCTTAGTGGCAAGATCATACTTTAGATCCTTAAGCAAACGTTTGAGTGTTTGGTACCCTTCAGCCAACTGTGCACCACGTTCTGCTGAATTGTACTAGCGCTAGAGAGTTCTCCTGGGCCCCAGTGTTGTGGTACGCCTCCTGGATCTGCCCGTCTGGGAGCGTCCGGATGAGGTAGGCCCTGATCTGCTTTTCGGTCTCCCGGCAGTTTAAAGTGCAGCTTCACCTGCTTTTTACTTAATTTAGCTGCAGAAGGCATCGAGGGACAATTTGCCACCAATTTAATCAAGTTTTAGCTGGAAATAGTATCAGATGGAGAGGATATGCGAAGGATTCTTTAGGAGCTCTTCAATTAAGCTGCCATCATGCTCCTCCACTAGGCCACACCCCCTATCCCTGACATCTAATTGTAACCCCTAGATGGCGCTATCCCAGGGGCTACTACCCCTGCCTGATTTGCCACTAACAGGTTGAGGGGCCTGGATCCAATGGCGGGTGCCTCCACCCAGAGGTCAGGGTTTGCAATAGTTAAACTAACTTGGTCACAGCCCTCTGGGACACTGCAACCCCCCCCTTTCTTCCCACTAGTGGCCCACACAATATATCAGAATTACCTTCACAGTATACACTTACCTCCAGGACTGGTTCCGGCACTGGGACCTCCTGTGAAATGAGATACAGTGCAACAATCACAGTACAGTACTTTAACATAGACAAATACCTCAGGCAGCATAACTTTGCTGGAACAAGCAGCTCTGATTTATTTAGGGGGATATAACAAGGACAGGGGGAAATCAGGTTAATTAGCTTATCACTCTAATCATCTACCTATGGCTCTGTGCACAGGCCTATCCCTATCAGTTACTGTCCCTGGGTACCCAAGCCCTAGTGGCTAGTCCAAACCGTGGCAGCTGGTAGGGGCCCTTTCACACAGAGAAAAGGAAAATTAAACAGTCAGCAGTACAGTAATTCCATTTGGATTTAATGTGGCAATTCAACAGGGGAGCGACCCTGAATTAGTACTCACGACCTCCAAATAAGATAGGGTCCTTCAATATCAGCAGGGCTACTCTTGAGCTCCAAGAGACTCTTCACACATTTATATGGTAAAAAAAAAGAAAGTACTATACCAGGCAGGCTGCTTCTCTATCCCGATCGCAATTACTGCACAATACCCGGGAGAACACACAGCAGATTCAGTTCCTGACAGACTGAGTGTAATTCAACAATTTCTCCAGTCTTCTACAGGGTGAGCCTGGTTTCTACTCTTCAGAGATCCTTTGATTCTTTTCACAGGACGGATTCAGTCCTAACAAGCAGTTACACAAGCTGCAGACCGGAACTCTGGGCCTTACACACGTCTTTTGACTAAAACTGCACACTGAAAAAGCACAGGGCTCCTTCCTTCTTCACTGCCAAAGCTCAACTGAAACTCCAACCGACAAAACCGGCACTTCCTTTGAGTTCCTCCCAGTTCTTGACTGGATTGGCTGTCACACAATAGACTGCTGCTGTTGGTCCAAAAGGCACTGAAGTCTAAACTACATCTCCCAGAGTCACTGCCCATACAATCCTCTTGTGGCTGGCTCAGATTATGAGTCCAAGTTCTGATCGGTCCAAGGCACCATTTTAGAGCTAGCTTACCCCACACTGATTGGTCCAGTTCAGCAGTTCAAAACCAGAATGGGGAACTAGGCAGACACTGTTCTGACTGCAAAAGAAAGCAGGTTAGACAAACTGTAATTTCATTATCACTCTAAATAGTTTCTGGCAAACAGTTACATCTTTCAGATAGGTTCCTTTGCACTCCTAGTGACTGCAAAAATGGAGTGAATTGGCAGCAGCTTGAGTGGTACTCAATCAAAGAAACACACAGTCCCCCATACAAACTAATTATGTCTGCAAGCAGACAGCTCTTAAAGAGACAGTACCAGAGGTTCTAAAAAACACTCATTGATAAATGGCTTAAACGCCAAACACCATTCAGGCTTGGAGCATTCAAACAAGCTCCTGGAAGTCTTTTGGGAACCCCCATTTGCAGGGGGGTTACATAATGGCTATTTATCTCTGCCCCATTTCCACTATCCCTGGCATCCAGTGGTACCAATACACTTTCACCAATTCCAAACACACCCCACACAACAAGCAGCACAGACCCTCTACTCACATTCTTTGTCTAGCTTTCGTATAACTAAAAGCAGCTGCGATCAACATGTACGCATACACAGAGTGCATTTCATAAATCCTGCTTTACAATATGTATTACAAACTATGATTAATTGACTATAGTGTGTGTGTGTGTGTGTGTGTGTGTGTATACGTGAGTGCGTGCGCGTGTGTGTGTCTGTGTGTATTTCTTAAATTGTGGCTGCAATTTAATTAAATGGCAGTCGGCAAAGCAGGTGAGTGGGAATCTGTGCTAGCTGCTTTCTGTAAGGTAGGAAGGTGTCTTTGGTGGTACCTGTGCTGGACTCCCAGTGTTACCCACTTAGCAGGGGGGTTAAGAAGAGAAGGGTGCCACTGGGGATAATTTCAGAGTGAATGGACATCCAAGAATTCAGGGGTTGGAGCAGAAATGGCCACCAAGGATGGATTCCTGGTGGCTGCATATCATCAATCAGGGAGAGGGGGGCAGCAAATGCGACCACAGGGGATAGACTCCTGGGAGCTATACATCATAAATCAGGGGGCTGCGGCAGAAGTGACTACCAAGGGATGGGATCCCAGTGTCCCCACATCATCTGTTGGTGCTGGGGATAGAAGAGGGCATAGGGGATGGGTTGTTCAGGGCCACATCATCTTCATATATTCTTTAAAAGGTCCCAAATCAGGAAGTAATGAAGTGCTCAGAAGTGTGAACACAGACTTACTTCCTGGAGTCACAAAGTGCTGCAAAATGCATCTTTCAGTGTGTGTGAATCTGTGATTGATATGGAGTGATGTGTGAACTGACCTTATCTGACTTCAGGCTGATTTGTTTGAACTCTGCATGTGCAGATCCTGTAATTTATTTTAATTTAGTACTACTTTATAAATGTTTCCCTACCACCCTTTTGTACAGTGTCTAATGAACACACACATTTTGTGTTTCAAATCCTTGCTATATTTTTGATACTGGTGAGCAGAAAAAAAGCTCCTTTTTCCTATTTTTACTTTTTTTGCCACTGAATCAAATTTTATCAAAATTAGAAAGTCCCAAAATCCTGGACCAGATCAAGTGCATTCCAAATTTCATGACCAGTCATTAAGAGACAGATGAAACATTAAGCGGTCACAAAATGGGGTTTTGTATGGAAAGAATTTCTCAACCCTAATTACTGTACAGTGGCATAAATGTACCACTATGGTTTTCTGTTTGGATTCACCTCGAGCTACTTTATATATCTTGGGCGGGATATTCAGAGCGGATGTGCCATGCGCAACAGGGATACGCCGTACGGAAATGCGCCATTGCGCGATATTCAGCGGGAGGTGGCTACGCAGCGCAACAAGCAATGCGCTAAAGCACAACAGTAATGAATGCATGCACAACCATAGGGGCGGAACCATGAATAACATGCGCAGTGCGATATTCAACAGCATGTGACGTGCACAATAGCGGAGCAAGCAGAAGTTGTGCGACAGCGGAAATGAGCCAAAATAAAAGGGAGCAAGACAGGGGAGGAAGAATGTGCCACAGGGAAGCCACAGGTGGGAGTGTGGAGACAGCCAGGGAGGAAAAACAGAAAGCAGGGTGCAGGACTGGGCAGGATCAGGATAGGGCCCACCAGAACTGTGCCAGAGTGAGGGTAGGAGTGGGTGTGCCCGTGGCAGTGTGCAGAAAAGGGCGTGAGAGTGCCACAGTGGACTGAGGGCAGTGGCAAGAGGCAGAACAGCCATAGGCAAACAGGCGGAGGTGAACCCGGTGCAGGGGGAGCACCAGGAACAGACAGCGGGGGGAAAAGGACAACAGCCATCCGGGGGGAGGAACACCAGCCAGGGACATGGCCAGCGCCACCTTCCAGATGGAGGCGGTAATGAGGGGTGTGAGAAGGCAGGCAGCAGGGAGGCGCAGCCATGGAAGGGCTCATCGGTGGTATGCCCAGAACAGACAGTACCGAGCCCACACCAGCTTCGAACAGTACTCTGACACAGAGATTGTGGACCAGTACCGCCTGAACTAGGTGATACTGAGGCAGCTCTGTGAGCTGTGCAGTGATGTGATGCAGGCACCCACATGATGGAGCCATGCTCTGTCAGTGGAGACAAAGGTGACAGCCGTCATGTGCCTGCTCACCATGGGCACCTTCCAGAGACCAACAGGGGACACGACAGGCATAACCCAGTCGACCGTGTCACGCCTACTCACAAAATTCCTCAGCGCACTGCTGCCACATGCTGTGGAGTACATCTGTTTCCCCAGCACACAGGCGGAGCGCACAGCACACAAACAGGAGTTCCACAGGGTAGCACGGTTGCCTGGCGTGCTCGGGGCCATTGATTGCACCCATGTAGGCATCCGCATGCCACCTGGCCCGGAGGGTGCGGCACACATAAACCGCAAGGGATACCCGAGCATCAACTGCCAGGTGGTGTGCGATGCCAGGAGGCACATAACCAATATCTGTGCCACGCACCCTGGGGGAGCACACAATGCTTTCACCTGGCACCAGTCCACACTGTGCCACAGGTTTAAGAGTGGGGACATCCCACCAGCCATCTAGTAAGTGAGTATGCATAATACACAGGACTCGTGGAGCAGACGGGGGTATGGTCGAGGTGCAGGGTACCCGCCATGTTGGCCCATGGCATAGCGATGCAGACCACCATTCTAATGTCCACCCTCTACACACAGGTGACAGTGGTTACCCGCTATGGCCCTGGCTGCTCACACCATACCGGCGCCCCATGACCCCATCACAGCTATGGTACAATGAGGCACACGCCACAACACGGAATGTCATCGAGTGGGTGTTTGGGTTGCTGAAGGCACGGTTCCGGTGCCTGGACACATCAGGTGGTGCAATACAGTACAGCCCCTCGAAGGCCTGTGGGCTATTTCTGACCTGCTGTATCCTGCACAACACGTCCACCAACTGTGGGATAGCCGTAGAGGTCGAAGAGGGGGACAGCAGTGGGAACGATGAGGACGCCGGTCCAGCTGGTGAAGGGCAGCCACCCCCTGGGCAACGAGACCCCTGACTGATCTGGATGGCACAGCAGCACCGGGACACCATTACAGAGGAGCACTTCCGACAACACAGGTAGGTCACGGGGCCATGCGCAACCAACAAGGGCAAGGGCACAGCCCACAGACAGGCAGGGCAGAACACCAGGAGCAGACAGCGGTAAGGGAATGGCTCTGAGCAGGGCACCACACAGGGCGGCAGGGATGGGCAGGGCTGAACATGATACATGCACACAGACGCACACACACCACAGCACATGCACAAAGGGAAAATGGCACGCCAACCCCAACAGCCACCCCCACCCCCACATAGGACCACACACGACCATGCCCAGTGGCCGTCACTGTGCGTGACTCAGACGCTGGGCACCATTGCACACTGGTGGACAGTGCAACACAGGCATAATCATGCACATGCCACAGTGGCCAGCAGCCAGGAGGGTGTGCACAGGGACCGTGAGTGTGCAGGGTGGGTACCCCACCCATGCATTGCACAATGCACACCACAGTGCACACAGGGCAGTGGCAGACAGTGGCCACGGTGGGAGACAGGTCAGTCACACGGCACAGTACCACGGCCGCCACGGATGCGTGGGCGGCCCCACAGAGACCTGCCAGCCATGCCAGGCTGACCAGTGGCCTCTTGGGGTGGGACTGACGGGCCCCCAGGGGTGATGCTGCATGAACACGACCGTGTTTGCAGAGGGGTCTGCAGCCCACCGAACATGCCCGCGCCAGGCATGCTCGGTAAGCCCACAGCCGAACTCGGTGTCGACATAGCAGGTGTTGCACAGCACCAGGAACAGGGGGTGGACATGACACTGTGCGGTGTCAGCGGTGGCTGGGCACTGAACTGGGTGCCCAGTGTAGCCATGACAATTGCCAATGCAGTGGTCTGCCTGTCAATGGCAGCAGTCACATCCGCCTGCTGCCGGACCATCTCTGCCAGGAGCAATCCGTGGTCCCTGCTGCACCACTCATCTACCTGGCACAGAACCGCACTGAGTGCATCAACCACCGTCACGAGCCGCATCTGCTGATCTACTGAAGCCTGGAGAAGACGGCTGTGTTCATCCAAGGGGTCGTCCGCTGGTCCAGCATGCTGTCCCTTGTGGTGTTCCTGGCCCTGTTGGCCAGCACCCCTTGACGTTGGGCGCTGCACATCTGAGCCATGCCGGGGCACGTCCACACGTGGTGCACTGCCCCTGCCTCCTGACACTGTCCCCCCATTGCCATTGGCCGACTGCTGGCGCTGCCCCTCCGGCTGCCAATCACCAGAGTTTACCAGCGCTGCCGCAGCAGCTGCAACAGACCCACCACCCTGGATGCACACCAGTGTTGCCCCACTGGGGCATACAGGCACAGGCTGGGACTGGGTTGTTACTCAGGCCGTAACGCCCGTGCGGTTGCCTGCTGTGGGACCATCCTGTGTCCCACATGTATCACTGTCCGGGACCTGCAGTCCATCATCATCATCGGTGCTGGATCCAGCCCCAATCTGTGTCCCAGCACGCTGGAGACTGTGGGCGATATCACGCTGGGACACAGGCAGGGCCTTGTCCGCACCCGCACCACCAACATCAGTCCAGACAGACGTGCAGGTATACACTTGGCCGGTCCCTCGGACACCTGTGGAGGTGGATGGGCAATCCTCCACGTCCAGGGCCTCCCCCTCAGTGGACACACCCACCACCACTGCCCCATGTAGACGCTCATGAGCTGTAAGGGAACACAGTAGCGTTAGTGGATCTGTCTTGCCCTGTGGCATGCCCTCCACCACCCACACACTGACAGCACAGGACCTACCATGCAGTGATGGGCTGCCACCCATCTGGAAGCCACCACCAGGAATGCCCTCGATGGCACTATGCCACATGCTGCTGGCCACCCGCTCCTCCTGTGGCGTCAGGCGGGGTACATCCGGCTGGCCCCCACTGGTGGCAGCACGTGCAGCCCTGATGGCAGCCACCCTGTCCTTGATCCACCTCCTGTCCGTGCCTACTTTCTTCTTGCACTCCTTCACAGACCGCTGGTGGCTGCCATGCTGGTTCATGGCATGCGCCACCTCACCCCATGCCGCAGCATGGGCCTGTGGCGTTCTCCGATGTCCACTAAGCAGCGGTTCCTTGTCCAGATATGCCTCGAACAGGGCATCAGATTCAGCCCTGGTGAAGTTGGGCCTCCTCCTTCTCCCCCTTCCCTGTTCCTCCTCTTCCTCATGCTCACACCTGTGGGAATGACAGGTGCTGCCTTGGACTGTGCAGTCCCATACAGCCCTCCCAAACCACAGTCCCCACATCCCAACAGCATGCAACCCACCACAATGGACTGCAATACCTAACCATGGCCTCTGCAGCCCCATGTCGCATTTATATAGCGCAACGCATGCAAATGAGGGCAGGCGCAACTGTAAGTGGATGCGGCATGGAATGGCTAATGAGCTGATTTGCATAACCTGGCTGAATATCACGCTGTTGTGCTTTGCGCAATGTAGGTGAGCATGCTCAGGCTATGGCACCACACGGCGCATGCCCGGGGTGCTGACGCCGACGCGTGTGGCTCTGCTGACTTGCTGTGCACAGGAGGCAGTGCAGGGCACAGCCACCACTGTGCCTGTGGCATTAGTGCGCTGTTTGCCCATGTGGCGCTCGTGCCTTGGTGCGCTGAGGGCGCCATGGCACCACAACATGGTAGACCACTGCAGGGCATCACACTCAAGCACCCTACCACGCTACATGCAGGGCGTCCCAATAACGCTGTGGCACACTGTGTGCGGACAGACCCTTGACCCTGCGGTCGACCTTTGCCCCCTAGGCACCATGCGTCCGCATGGTTGCACCCCTATCGCACAGTCCAGTGATAGCGCGATAGGGACTGGCAGCGCAGTACCACGCTGCCTCTGCACGTGTGGCACGTGTGCTACAGAGTGCCATTTTGTTTGCATTTGGAACAGCAAAATGCCAAGAACCAGAGCGCAGGTCTGGAGTGCCATTGAACTGGCAAACTTGGTGGCCCTGGTGGAGCCACATTCTGGTGCCCTCTTTGGGCAGGAGCCCCTCCACAGGCCACGGACTGCTGTGTGGCAGGAGGTCTCAGAGGGCCTGGAGAAGGCAACAGGGATCAGCCGGTCAGCGAAGCAGTGTCACCACCACTATGGCAACCTCCAGCGGCGGGACCCTGACCGCCTGGGCATCTGCAGTCACGCGCCCGGCCAGGTAGGTGCTCCATCCCATCACTGGTAGTGTCTGTCTGTCCGGTATCGCGGTGTGCATAAGGCCACGCCGCAGGGGGTGGGGGCCATCTAGTGGGAGGGGTGGGGGTGTCATGGCTGGGCTGTGCGGGCATGCACACACCGGGGGGGGAGCTTTGTTACTGACCTGTACTGATGTTTCCCTCTCCATGTTTGCACCCTAGGCCCAGAGGAGTGCCATAGGGCATGTTTGGCCTGGGAACAGGGAGAGCAGGCCGGAGTGGGTGCAGTGCACATGCAGCTGGGCCACGTTGGTGCTGGCCAGGAAGCAGGTGAGTGCCGTATATTTCCCCTTACATCTGTGTATGCTGAGTTGCAGGGGTGGTGGCGGGGCGTGGCCACCCACACTTGGCCCCACTGCTGTGCACGCCACACGGTGCACTCAGCACTGTCCTGTGGCACTGCATGCGTGGGTGGGTGTCGCAGGTGGGCTGTGCATGCACTGGGTCCATTGTTGTGCTACTGCCTTCGCATCACATAGCCATGTCACTGTACGGCCACGTTGGTGCTGTGCGGGACATGGGTGGTGGATGTGTGCAGCATTCCGCATGGCTATGGGTGCCTAGGTAGGCGGGTCTTGTGGGCGTAGACACTGTGGGTGGTCGCATGCCATCACAGGGGCGTGGCCCATGGCTGTATGCCGTGCACATTGGGTGGGCTGCAGGGGTCTGGCCAGTCACACGTACTGACTCTGCTCCCTTGTCCTAGGTGGACAATGCTGGACTGCCCTTGAGCGGAACATACAGGAGCTTCTGCAGCTGTCTCGGGCTACTCTGGAGCTGCTCCCAGAGGATTGATCGAGGTGACTGAAGGAGGCACAGGAGGCGCCACAGGGACCGGAGTGGGGAGAGGGGTCGCCATTAGGCCCTACATTGCACATGTTGTGCATTCCCCCCCTGGACTTACCTTCACACCCCTTCATCCCACTCCCTGATGTACACCCTTGCCCCATGCCCACCCCCACCTGGTTTGTGGCCCTTCCCCCCCACTTTGTACATAGTTTTGTTTGTTGTGTTGTTATTACAGTTTACCCCTTTAATACATACTTGTTTGTTATGACAACTGTGGTGGTCTCTGATTTGCAGCGGGCATATGGTGCTTGGCTGCAGTGGTGTGCATGGTGTCGGGGTGGTGCAGGCCTGGGCGTGTGTGTGTCCGACAGGAACCCGCTTATGGTGTGGGTGGGGGACTCGGTCCCTGTCTGTGGTATGTGTGTGTTGTTCCCTGTGCACTGGATGCCTGTGTGCAGTGGTCCCTGGTGCATGTGCTGTGTTCATGGCGCCCCTGTCAGTATGTCCATGGCACATGCAGCTGGCCCCCTTGCATGTCTGTGGTACGCATGGTCTGCTGGCATGTCACTGGTGGTTGTTCATGCCGGCCACCGTCTGGGCATGGCGCAATGGCAGCTTGCCTCCTGTCATCGGTTTGTTGCACATCTGCCTCAGGTGACACTGTGGGCTATGCTGTTGTTGTCCCCCCTCCATGCTGTCACTGGTGTCTGTTGCAGTGTCTGTGTTCTGATGTCTGTCACTTGTGCTCCGGCTGCATGCTGGCGGTGGATGGCTTCATGGTGCATGCGCAGGATGGCTGGTTCACCTGTGCCATGGTGGGGTGCAGGCCGTGGGTACACAGCATCAGTGGACGCATGCCAGCGGCATTTGTTGCCCCGCTATTGTGGCCCTGTGTCAGGGTGCCCTTGGGTTGGGGTGGGCGTTTGTCCATGCCCTGTGTCACATCCTGTGTGGTGCATGCCTCCATGCACCACAGTGGGCGGCTGTGCTGTCTGTTGGGGCCAGTGCTGGGACAGGGTGTGTGCATGGGTGGGTGTGCAGGGTGCTGTCCTGCTGGCGGTGGGGTCCGGGGCAGGCCTTGTCGCATGCAGGGTCCCTCGGGTACTGATGCAGGGTCGACCTCTCTGCTGTGCCATGGGGGGGCCTTGTAGGGCGGCATTGTGTCTGCAGTTGTTGCGTCAGTGGCTGGTGCCACCTGCTGCTGGGTGCTCACAGTGGGGCTGCCATGCATGGCTCCATGGGGCACAGGGTTACATTGTCACGGTGGAGGTGGTGGCATGCATTCAGTGCCATGCACTGTTGGGCGCTGCTCCTGGGCCGGGTGTCTGGGGATCGCTATACAGGGTGTGCTCTGCATTGGTGGGATGGGGTGGCACTGGGTGGCTGGCCCTCCTTGTGTTGCGGTCACTGCTTGCCAGGGGGGTGTGCTGGGGCACCGTGCCCCGGCTGTGGATTCGGTGCTGGTGTTCATGGGCTGGTGGTCCATCCAGCTCATCACTGGTTGTGCAGTTCATGGGGTGCTGGGGGGGAGGTGTTGTCTGGCCTGCTGCATGCTCCTCCGCCCGTGGCTTCTATGAGTGGTGCACCCCTGCATCCTGTCCCTGTCCCTGTGCATCCCTAGTTGTGCTACTGCGCATCTACCCTGCTCCACTGCACATCCCTGGTTGTGCTACTGTACATCAGCCCTGCTCCACTGCGCATCCCTGGTTGCACCATGGCGCAGTTGGTGTGATATTCAGCTGTGTTGTGCAAGCGCACCTTGGCCTGCGCTGTGTTTGAATATCATGCATGTTGCGCAGGGGTGCACTGCACTTGCGCCTGCTCCTGCCATTGCGCTGCTTTGTGGCGCAGTCTGAATATTCCGCCCCTTGTATTCATTTTTGCATACAGGTTTTAGATGCTATCTGCTGTAAAAAAGATAAATTAACAGATTATTACATTGGAATATTTCAGTGGTGAGCTATTAAATTCCTTTTTGACAAAGAAATCCTAAGTGAACTTATAAGGACTGTGCACACCAATATTTTAAAGAATTCCATATTTCACAACTAATGCATACCGTATAAATTAAAAGATAAAAAGTGTGTAATTTTATTGCACTTGATAAAAAGCTGTCATCTGAATGAAGCTGTTTTTTTTTTTTATTCATTTCTGTTCTTTGTTTGCTAATTTATCTACCCAGGATAGCACAATTGAATTGCAATATCCTGTACACGATGGAGTTCCACTACCCTGTTCTGCAGTTGAGGACTGAAGCACAAGGAGCACAAAGGATTTGGAGGTCACGCAGAAAATAAATGGGTTGGGACAGATTTAAATCTGGGTCTCCTGGTTCCCTGACTTTGCCTATGCTGTGATAACTAGACAAGATTTCCTTCAACAGATTCACATGTGGTTTCTCAGGCAGGGAATGGGATTCACTGCATGGGCACATGCTAAAGACAAAGGACTATCCAACAGAACTAGAAAACGAGTATGCTTATTCTTAGACAGAACAACCACTTGTATCTTCCGACCATTTCCCAAAATAATCTTACATGATATTTTTATAATGCTTGAAGCTATATTTTGAAAGCTGTAAACACATTAGCGGTTAATACAGTACTCCAGTATTTTTACGTGCTTATACATGTCAATATAATATGTTAAAAATGACAGGACTTGAAAAATGCAGTGAAACATTTTATGTTTTGTAAATCTATATATGGTCACTCTAATGACATATTAACAATATACTGTATCTTAGCTGGCTCAAGAAAAAAAGAGTCTCTAGCCATAATGGTTCCAAAGTTCTCACATCTGAAAGAAAATATCTTTTGAATGGTCTAACTCTGGAACTGTTGAGGCTAAAAACATAATTTCTTTTTATAACAAAAGCTTGGGGTACAGTCATTCAAAATGGTGTTATTAGAGCATTATTTGCGTAACTGTAGTGATTACGTTCTCAATATAGAAACAGGCAGTTTTCCCTCTAGCTATATTGATATATATATATTTTTTTGTAAAATAAATGTTATCGATCTACTTTTTTTGCCACAATAAAGTATATTGACATGGTTTTAAAAAAATAAAATTCAAGAAATTAATTTTTTGCACTGTTTCTAAATTTTGATATTTGTCCCCATTATTTAATTAGTATTTATATAAATGTAATACCCATAAACTTTTATCTTATTCCTTAAATTGCATTACTAACATTTCACCCCGCATCAATACCAGTTCTTTCTCACTTTTGTCAGCTTTATCTGTGAAAGCACGAGAAGATAATAATATTAGACTGTTCTATAAAAGGAACTACTTTCCGTAATATACATCAAGGAGTAATAGGAGACAGGGGTGTAGCCAGGAATTTCGGATCTGCACACTAAGTGGACTCATCATACACTCCGGTGAAGTCAGACAATATAAAATGTACACCAGGACCGTGTTTGTTGCCTCATTTGGTCAAATAAATACAACTTTTGTATTCCATGACAATGGTTGGTGCCATACATGGGTAAATATAAATGCCGTGCATTGCTCCCTAAGACACCCACATACCAGCCCAGAGCCTGTAAAGTTGTATTGTCCTTGGGACGCAAAGACAGTATTAGTGATCAGTCCTTCTAGTTTCAATTCCTATGAATAAAATTACACAAAGGTTCAGCATTTTCTTTGTTAGTTTTCATGGAAAAAGGAAGCAGTTCAGAGCCTATTTGCTACCCCCCCTTAAATAAAATTGCACACCATGGAGTACTTGGAGTATGCCTGGCTACACCCATGATAGGAGCAGTATCGCAGTGAACTGAGGCTAATTTTATTTATTTTTATTTATTTATTTAAAAATTAGTAACTGGGAAAGGCATACTGAGCAGAAACTCATTGCTAGATGCGACCCAGGTAAAAGACACAATACGCAATAAAAATTACATGGCAATAGAACAATTAAACAATTGGATAAGGTACAGAAAAGCAGATAATTGTACACAATAAAAAATGGAGGCAGTATTACAAGAGTATATACAAAATTGCAGAGGGGAAATGAATACAGTGGAGTGCAACACAGTTCAAGATTGATTTGACGAATAAGTTACAGTAGCAAAGGACTAAATACAAATAAACTAGACAAAGTGCAGGAAGGGTGTGGAAAAGAATTCTAATTCATACAACTGTAAGCAGACAGTGAGGGGTTGAGTAGGTATAGGACAGACAGCAAGGTTATAGGATGACAGATCAGGGGCCTAGGTCTCATGGTTTGGAGAATGGGGTGGTGTGCAGTAGAGGTAGTGGGGACTGGCTAGGGGGGGATGCAGGAGGGGAACAGAGGATGGGGAATGACAAGAACAACTAATGGGAGGTAAAATTTGGAGTTGGGATTTCAGGGCAGCAGGAGAGGAGGAGTGGTGAATATTACAGGGAAGCTGATTCCAGAAGAGAGGGAGATGGCAGGAAAAAGCTGACTTACCTGAGCAAGTGCGTGGATGGGGAAGGGAGAAAGTACGAGCAGCCCTAGAATGAAGGGAATAAATGAACGGGTTCACAGGGGATAGGCAGGAGTTGAGGTAAGGAGGGAGGGTTCCAAAACAGAATTTGGCAATAAAGGAGAGGCTATGGACCTGATGTCTAGCAGGTAGGGGCATGAGGGATAGGGAGGAGTAGATGAGACAGTGATGAGTGGGGGGGGGGGGGGGGAGGAGGTGGCAAAGTGACAGAAAGAGTTTAGTAAAGTGTCAAGCCTAGAAAGGGAGGTTGCAGGAGCAGAGCTATAGACAATATCAGCATAGTCAAATACAGGTGGTATAGTTTTGGTGACCAGATCACAGTGGGTTGGTAAAGGGAGGCAGTCTTTATGGTGATAGAGGGCACTGAGTTTAGGATGAGGTTTGGTGCAAATAGAATCAATGTGGACAGAAAAGTCAAGCCTGCTGTCCAACCAGACCCCTAGGTACTTGAAGGAGTCAACTGTGTACAGGGGAGAGCCTTCAAGGGTTGTGAATGTGGGGTAGTTCGGAGATTTGGAAAGTCGTTATCTAGAACCAAAGATCATAGAAACTGTTTTTTGGGAATTAAGTTTGAGCTGATTTTGCCAAAATCAATGCTGCACCTTATAGAAGTCATGCTGCAGTAAGTATTCAAAACAACAGTTAAGGGGCTAGAAATAAGACATGGTGGGAGCGGTGCAGTGCAGTGGCTGTGGATCAGCAGTCTTTCCAGGAGACATTCTGGAGGATGCAGTGTTGTCCCATCTGCAGACACCTCTCTGGGCTGAGGGAGGAGGTTGTTCATCTTCAGGCTGAGTTGGCCAGGATTTGAGGGACTTCCTCCTCTCCCACCCAGAGACCACCAGGGCCACGGCCGCTGCCTCAGAGGTTGCCAAGAAAGAGGAGCAGTTGGACCATAGTGGGCTCAGGG
Source organism: Neoceratodus forsteri (assembly GCA_016271365.2). Lineage (NCBI taxonomy): Eukaryota > Metazoa > Chordata > Ceratodontiformes > Ceratodontidae > Neoceratodus > Neoceratodus forsteri. The sequence continues at coordinate 1,074,575,918 of CM057450.1, forward strand.
AGGGTGAGGGTGGTGGAACAGAGGTGCATCTCTCCAGTTGTACCTCTCCACAATTCGCATGCCACTCTGGCAGAGTGTGGTTCCTGTATAGAGGCATCCACAGTGGAGAACAAGGAGGATGTTGGGAACCTACACAAAGGAGACCCACAGGAGGGTGGCATGGGACCCCACAGGGGAAGGAAACAACTCCTGGTGGGGTAGAACTGGGGGAGGGAGGGGAGAGGGCAGTAAGGTGCCTGCCAGGCGCCATCACTTGGTGGGACATGGGGCGAATATTCAGGATCAGAGGGAGCAGCTACGTGGGGTAGGGAACTGGATGTCACTCTCCACCTATGGACAAATGACCTGTCTGGGAAAACGATCAGAACAGTGTAGCAGAAGTTTGTGGAGTTGGGGAGGGGCCTTAGATGAGTAGCACGCACAGTAACCTTCTCAGAGGTGCTGCCTGTCTATGGCATGGGTGAGGATAGGGTGCTCCACACCATGGAATTCAATCAGTGGTTGAAAAACTGGTGCAGAGCTCAGGGATTTGGCTTCACTGGGGACTGGGGGTCCACATGGAGTAATGCAGGCCTATACTAGTGCAATGTTCTGCATCTGTCCAGGAGGGGAACCAGGATCCTAGGTGATAGGTTTAAATGCTTCATTGGCAAGCATTTAAACTAGCCAAGGGGGGAGGCACTGGAAAGGAGCAGGGAATTCCTAGCCCCTCCCCCCAAAAAATCAGGGTAGTTAATGAGGTAAACACCAAGATAGAGACGTCAATAGTGAGAAGGGCAGGGGTAAATGGAGAAAGTAACAAAGGCAGCAAGAACAGGGATGGGCAAAAAGGGGTAAGGTCATCAAAAAATGGAAGGCAATGAGTACCAATGCCTGTAGTCTGGGCAACGAGCTCCCCGAACTGGTGGCCTTGATGGAAGAGGGATGCCTGGATATCATGGCAGTCACAGAAACATGGCATACAGAGAACCATGACTGGGATGTTAACATACCAGGGTACACAACCTACAGGAGAGACAGGCAGGGTAGAAGAGGGGGAGAAGTAGCTCTCTATGTAAGGGAAGAGATAAACGCAATGGACAAAAGAGTAAACAGGGAGGAGAGGAGGCACTGTGGGTCACCTTAAGAGACTGGAAATGGCACCACAATCCACACAGAGGTTGTATACAGACTCCCATCTCAGGGAGAGGGAATGGACAAGGATATGATAGAAAGCATCCTTAGGATGGCAGAGAAAGGGGAGATAGTGTTGATGGGGGACCTGAATATACCAGATGTTAACTGGAGTACCTTCGCTGCAGCCACATCCAAGGACCGCGCCATTCTCGATGCCCTACAGAGACATTCCTCAGACAGCTAGTGTTGCAACCCACTTGGGAGGGAGCAATCTTAAACTTTGTACTCTCAAATGGGGACCGTGAGAGGATCTCAGATCTAGAAGTGAGTAGCCATCTGGGAACAAGTGACCACCAAACAGTGTGGTTCACAATAAACTCAGCTGCAGAGTCAAGCCATACAAAAGTGAGGGTACTGGACTTCAGGAGGACTGACTTTGTCAAAATGGGAGAGTGCCTTAGGAAAGCACTAGCAGACAGGCAACAAGGAGGGGTGAAGCAACAATGGGGAAACATCAAAACTACCATCACAGAGGCAACAAGCCTTTGTGTGAAGCAAATAAACAAATCAAAACAAAAGAAAAAGCCACTATGGTTCTCAAAAGAGGTGGAGGGAAGGTTAGGGGAGAAAAGACAGTATTTAGGATGTATATGAAACACAGAAGGAGCAGGACAGAGAACTGTACCAGTTAAGTAGAAGGAAGCAGGGAAGGCAGTCAGAATAGCAATGGCACAAACTGAGGAAAAGATAGTCAACTTGGTTAAGAAGGGGGATAAAACCTTTTATAGGTACATTAGGGAGCGTAGAAAGACAAAGGGAGGGATAGTGAGGCTGAACAGAATGGACAGTGGGTGGGCAGAGAGGGACAGTGAAAAAGCAGGGATACTGTATGAATACTTCTGCTCAGTATTCACAAAAGAAGAGGAGGGGGAGGCACCTAATCCAATTAACAGAAGCACTCTGGATAGGGGGTCGATCCCAGTCCTTTCACAGAAGAAAGGGTTCTGAAAGAACTCCTAAAACTGAAGGTGGACAAAGCAATGGGGCCTGACGGGATTCACCCCAGAATTCTAAAAGAATTAAGGGGAGAACTAGTGACACCCTTTTTAACAAATCATGGGAGGATGGTGTGGTACCTGAGGACTGGAGGAGGGCGACTGTGATTCCCCTTCACAAAAGTGAGAGCAAGACAGAGGCAGAAAACTGCAGACCTGTCAGTTTGACCTCTGTGATAGGGAAAATGATGGAATCACTTCTGAAGGAAAGAACTGTTGAGCACCTAGAGGCCAGTGGGCCACAGGACCCATGGCAGCATGGATTCACAGTGGGAAGGTCATGTCAGGCGAATCTAATCAATTTCTTTGACTGGGTGACCAAAGTAGTAGACCAGGGAGGGGCTGTGGACATAGCCTACCTAGACTTTAGCAAGGCATTTGACACAGTCTCACACAAAAGATTAATAAACAAACTAGCCAGCCTGGGAGTGGGTCCCAGGGTGGTAGCCCGGGTAAAACACTGGCTGGACAACAGGACACAGAAGGTAATAGTAAACGAATCCACTCTGAAGAAAGGGGGGCTACTAGTGGGGTACCACAGGGTTCAGTACTGGGTCCAGTCCTTTTTAATGTCTTTATAAGTGACATTGCAGAAGGACTGGAAGGAAAAGTAAGCCTCTTTGCAGATGACACAAAGATCTGCAACAGGGTTGATACACAAGCGGGGGTGGAAAGGATGAGAAGGGACTTGGCAAGGTTGGAGGAATGGTCAGAAGTATGGCAGCTTGCATTCAATGCAAGGAAGTGCAAAATAATGCACCTGGGAAACAAAAACCCAGAGGAAGAGTACACAATAGGGGGGAGGTAGCAACAACAACAGAAATGGAAAGGGACCTGGGGGTAATCATATTAGACGACCTTAAGGTTTGCAAGCAATGTGAGAAGGCAGTAGGGAGGGCTGGGGGGGATACTGGGATGTATAGGGAGAGGCATCACCAGCAGAAAACAGGAAGTTGTTATTCCTCTGTACAGACAGTTGGTGAGACCCCATCAGCAGTACTGCGTCCAGTTCTGGAAACCCCATCTCCACAAGGCCATAGACAGGATGGAGGCAGTCCAGAGGAGGGCAACTAAAATGGTGCAGGGTCTGCAAGAGAAGCCATACAAGGAGAGACTAAAGGAGCTTAATATGTATACCCTTGAGGAAAGGAGGGAGAGGGGGGACATGATAGAAACTTTTAAGTACCTCAGTGGAATCAACAAAGTCCAAGAGGGTAGCATCTTTCAGAAAAAGAGATGTGCAAGAACAAGGGGACACAATTTGAAGATAGAGGGGGACGGCTCAGGGGCAATGTGAGGAAATATTTTTTTCACAGAGAGGGTGGTGGACACATGGAACTGTCTTCCTGAGGAGGTTGTGGGGTCTAAAACTGTGGGAGAATTCAAGAATGCATGGGACAGACATAAGGCAATTCTTGTGGGGGGAAGGAAGGAAGAAATAGGCTGTTGGTTAACTAGGATCTGCAGCTTATCCAGTAGGTATGGAAACAGGCAGACTAGGTGGGCCAAGCAGTCCTTATCTGCCATCAAAGTCTATGTTCTATGTTTCTATGTTTCTAGGGGGCGGTCACTTCGGCACTGGTTGGACCGGAGAGGTAAATCACGGTGTGGTCAGCGTACATATGGATTTGGGAGGGGGAACAGACAGATGGGAGGTCATTTATGAATAAGAAAAAAAGAGGGTAGGCCAAGAATTGGACCTTGGGGACACCGGTTGGATAGGGAGGGGAAGGGAGATGGCGCTTCCGACTTGTCCAGATTGTCGTCTTTTGTGGAGGTAGGATTGGAGCCAGTTTACAGCAGATGGCGCCAGGCTGGAGGAATGGAACTTTTGGATAAGAAGGGGGTGGGAAACAGAGTCAAAGGCCTTTGCAAGGCCCACAAAAATGGCAGCAGTGACTTGGCCTTTGTCCATTGCAGACTGGATGTGGTCAGTGACTCGAAACAGGAGGAGACCATAGAATGCTGCTTCATGAAGCCTGACTGATAAGGTGTGAGACAGTATGAGGCAGTAAGGTTTTCTAGGAGCATAGAGTAAATAAGGGACTCCTGGAGTTTAGCAAGGGCAGGAAGAAGGGAAATGGGTCTACAGTTTGCAGGCGATATGGGATCTCCACCTTTGTGGAGGGGGAGAACCCTAACCTGTTTCCAGACTTGGGGGACAGAACTGGTGATAAGGAAGAGGTTAAGGAGATGAGCTAGGGAGCGGTGATAGCGTGAGCTGAAGTGCAAAGAATCATGGGGTGAAGGTTGTCGGGGCTGGTTTTGGTAGAGCTGAGTGCCATTAGTGCTTGGTAGACCTCATGGGAAGATATGGGGGGGGGGAGATAACACCGGAGTTAGAAGGAGTGGGTGGGGGTTCAGCTGGGTAGAAATGGGGTGTTTAGGAAGAGCACAGGTTGTAAAAAAGGTGTTAAAGGTGTTGGCGATAGAGGAAGGGCCAGATACTGTTGAGCCTTTGAGTTTTAGGAATAAGGGGCCTTGAGAGACAGGAGGGTCTAGGAGGGAACAGATGATATTCCTGAAGTTAGATGAGGCATTTGAACTCGCTTGCAGTTGGGATTTGAAGAAGTTTGTCTTGGTGACTCTAATAGCCTTGATGCAGGTATTTCTTTGGGTCTTGTAAAGTTGAAGGTGAGCAGTAGAAGGGAAGCCTTGTAGTTCGCCCATAGCTTGTCACGGGTTCTACACATGGAGAGACGGTCGGGGGTTATCCAAGGGTGGTGGTGACTTTTTACCCAAGCCTTTTTTAGGGGAGCATGGATATCCCAGATATGAGTTAAGGTATCAGAGAAAAACTGGAGAGCCGAGTCAACATCAAGGGCTGCAAACAGAGAAGAACAGTCAGTTAGGGTTAGGTCATGGAGGAGGGAGGAAGTGTCTAGGTTGCGGAAAGGGTGATACCAAATATATTTGGGGACAGATTTAGGGATAGAGATTTTTCTTATGCAGAACGTGATTCAGTGATTGCTGAGGACATCAGGGAGTATGCCAGCAGCAGAGATGAGGTGGGGATGGGAGGTGAGCACCCACTCGAGTAAAGAGTGGTTTGGGGATTTAGGGTTAAGGCATGTTGGCTGAGAGATCATCTGGGTGAGGCTGAGTGATTCAATTTTTAGAGTGGTGGATTTGGAGGAAGGGGAGAGCCAGTCCAGGTTGAAGTCACCAAGCAAGATGAGCTTGCCCTTAGCTGTAAGGTTTGGAGATGTTGGAGAAGCACTCCACAATGAAGTTGTGAGCTACTTTTGGTGGACTATAAAGTGATCCAATATAGACTGGGAGCATGGAGGGAAGGGAAAGAAGGATGATGAGGAGCTCACGGGAGGAGTGGCGGGTTTCACGGTTAGAGATGGTGTACAAGAGGGATTGCCTAGCATAGACTGCCATGCTGCCTCCACGTTTACCACGACCCTGGCACAGTAAGTTGAAATCGGTGATGGAAAGGGAAAAGTCAGGGATCCTGGCAGAGAGCCATGATTCAGTGACACAGAGAACATCAGGGGAGTGTAGAGTACCCAGACTTTGAGGGTATCTCTCTTAGGGAGAAGGCTCCTTGCATTTAGATGGAATATGCGTAAGCCCTTTGGTGATTCAAAAGGAGTTAGGCTAAGTAGGGTGCCCGGATCTGAATTCAACATCTCTGGAGAGAAGTAAGAGCTGTAGGTACAGTGAGAGGTGAGGAGGGTATTTTGACCTTCTGGGGATGCGAGGGCATGGAGGAGGAGAAGAGAGGTGGACACAGCAGAAGGGGGCTTCGAGATTTAAAGAGGAGTGCAAGAGTAAGTCAGAGTGCGTTGGAGAAGAGGGGGACAGGAGGGAAGGAGAAGGCAGCTGGGAGGTGCAGTGAGAGAAGGGGGGAGTTGGGGAAGGTGGAGACTGGGGGCTATTTAGAGCTGTGTGAAAAGGGCAGGCTGGGGAGAAGGTGGAGAATTGGAAGGAAGGGGTAATAAGCAGGTGAGGGGGAAGAGAGGAGCAGGAGGAGGCAGAGATGGGGGAAGGATGTGCAGAGAAGAAGGCAAAGGGAGATTAGGGAGAGTGGGTGCATAGTAGGGTGAATGAGGAGAACCGATTTAGAAATAGGGGAGAATCCCTGGAACATACACTAGGTGGCAGTAAATCAGGTTGTGGGGGTGGGGGCTATATACGCTGTAAATAAATTCACTACCTAAACACTTGAAATAGCAGTATAGTCTAGTGGTCAATGGCACCAGGTGCTGGGAGGGCTGGGAAACAGCTGTCCAAGGTTTAAAACCCAGAGCCTCCACATTTAACATGCAACTAGATTAACCTGAGGGAGGTGTCCAGTTCACTATAACCAGGGAGGTGAAAATAGGAGGGGGGGAGGTGCCAGAGGGACAGTCCCTAACTTGTGGCAGGTGATGGTGCAAAAGTGGGCTGATTGGTTCTAGAGAAACCTTTAAATGTAGCGCCACCTATGGGTGAGAGGGTAGAAGCTAACAGAGCTTACTATTATGCTGAAGGTACCTGGGGTGTCTGTAGAAGAGTCCGAGAGGTAGTAGAAACAGGGGTGGGAGACAGGAGCTCTGTCCTGCCCACAATGACCCCATGATGGTCCAACTGTGCTCTAAGCAGGCTCCTGGGGAGAAAGCAGATTTAAAGGGAAGGTGGGCATTTGAGAGGGAGGGCTGAAACTGGAGACAGTACAGGGAGAGGGGGAGGGAGAGAGAGCTGGGGCAGGCAAGATGCCTGAGTTGGGAGGAAAGTGCAAGAGAAATTCAAGTAGGAGTGAAGCAGAAAGCCTAATCTGTAAGCAGCACATGTCGCACTAGCACTCTAAAAACGCAGGCTGCACACATTAAAATGCTTGTATCAGATTTGAACAGTCATAGAAAATGGCACAAATAACCAGGAAATATCTGAAAAGCACTCCTACAGTCCTTAAAGGCACCCTAAAGTACACAGCATAAACAGATGAAAGTAGCTAACAGTAGTACTATCACAACTTCGCCAACCACAGAAGACCATGTGGTCCAGTATAAAGATGGTGCCGCTCACAGACGCAGCTTGCTACGATGCTGAAGGTACCTGGGGTGTTTGTAGAGGAGTCCAGGAAGTAGTAGAAGTGGGGTGGGGGGGAGGGAACAGGAGCTCTGTCTTGCCCACAACGGCCCCACAATGGTCCGACTGTGCACTAAGTAGGCTCCTGAGGTGTTTGTAGAGGAATCTGGGCGGTCGTAGAAGCATTGTGGGGGGGTGGGGAAATAGGAGCTCTGTCCTGCCCACAATAACCCTGCAATGGTCTGGCTACGCACTAAGCAGGCTCTTGGGGTGTCTGTAGAGGAGTTCAAGAGGTAATAGAAGTGAGGGGGGGGGGACAGGAGCTCTGTCCTGCCCACCACAACCTCATGATGATCTGGCTACTCACACTAATAGCTGGCCAACATAAGTGCTTGGAATTTTTCTTAAATCACATACAAAAATCAACCCATATCATATTGCTACATGAGGTATTATTGCATATATTGTATGGATCCGGCCATTTTTGTGCAGTGCAAAACTGGACAAAAATGTTTCGTTTTCAAGCAAAATCATAGTTATGGCACAAATTAATCACCAGCTTTCAATTGAAAAGAAAAGGTTACTTACCTTGTAACTACAGTTCATCTAAATAATGTTTTTCTCTGATTTCCACTTTAAATGGATTGCCTGCTTGTACTCCTTGCTCTGGAATGTTTAGGTAGTTTGAGCCAATCCCAGCACTTACCAACACCAGTGCCTCAACTGACAGATAACTGCAGTGAAGACATTGGGCTCAGTTTTCAAATGGCCCTCTAGATTGTGCAAGGTGCACCAAACCCCTGCTTGCAGTGAAGCCAGGTGCGCCAGGGACCCTGCACCAGATTTTCGTATATCAAGAGTCCCAGCACCAAAGTCTCCATGGCTGCCACAAGCGGGGTCATGCACCAACTCAGTGGTGCAAGTGGGGGGTTTGACAGAGGTCACTGGCATCCCCGCCCTTCATGATATGTCATACCACATGAATTGATTACACTGTGAGGGGAATGCTCAAGAGGCAGTTCTCCTGAAACAGTGCCTGGTAGTACACAGGCATGGCAAGACATATGCCAAGAGCAGCTGTAGAACATCAGACTGAAGTGGAGTGAGCCCCATTTCCCACTCAGAACACCCCTGCCCAGCCATGCCATTCAAGCCATCAGTGCAACGCCTATACTGCCCTGGTATATACCAGCCCCTACTCTCCGCAGCACAACAGATATGCACAGGAACGATAGTCTATGGGCCAGCTGGTCAAAGAGGTGCTCACAGATGCAGCTGCATGCTGTCCCTAGGCATGACTGCCAGTCATGTGATGACAGCAGGCATACACTAATGTGTGTGGATGGTCTGCTCCTGTGTTGATGGCAAGTGGGAACTATCAGCACTAATGGCATGGGGTGGAGAGGGCATCTATACAAGTATACCACCTTTCCCTGGGTCAGCCGTACATACGAGCCAGTCCTACAACATGTTGCTCCGACCACCAATACATATGTGATCAGATGACTGTACCTGTAGTGTGAACATGTTATTTGGTTGCACGGACACAATCCCTCGACAGTCAGCAAAGGGTGTCAGGGTGGTGCACAGGGCGTTAGACCAGCTCAGGGCTGGTCCATCTCTGGGTAGGTGTTGCGAACTTCGGGGACCTTGCGGAATCCCACATTTGGGGATGTGGCAGCCAGGGTCAGCATACGGTCCCGTCTACCATGGCACACCCCTCAACTGTGATGCAGGGCTGGTGCATGGTTACTCTGGTGCAAAGGCACCCTATTTCGATGCAGCCTGGATTTGAAAATCTGGACTGCCACAACTTTTGATGCAAGGTGCCCCTTGCATCAACTATTTGAGGCAAGCACCCTGCGTCAGTGTCGGGGCTTTGAAAATTGAGCCCATTATCTATAAACCATTAAAAACTAAGAATTTACTACAAACCTATAGAAATTTTTTTGAATATATAGTAAATGTTAAAAAGAAGTACTGAAACAAGAAGAATGAGAATCTTCTGATTTGCCATTCGCTTACAGAATCAGTTATAACTGCTGCAGTAAGTACCGAGGATCTATCTTGTGAGTGGAAGATGGGATAATAGTAACAATCAGATGAAAAACATCAGAAAGAAGAAATAAAGTTACAAAGTAACTTTTTCTTCTAACATTAATGTTTTCATCAGAGTACCCCTTTAAGCAGACTCTTAGCAGTGCTACAAGGAGGTGGCACTAAGATTGCTTAGGGAATAGGTTCTGAAGTCCAGAAGTACCAAACCTAGCATCACTTCTAGACTGTACATCAGTGCAGAAATGGGATGTAAAGATGTGGGTGGAAAACCAAACAGCAGCTTTGCAAACTTCTTGAAGGGAAACCTTCCTGGAGGCTGCCACAAACATAGCCTCACTACTGGTAGGATGGGCTCTGAAACCAGCAGGATGTTCTCTACCAGCCAATGTTAAGCAATCTGAAATACAGGACACCATCCAGCGAGAACATTATCCAGAGAGGAAGTATTCTTTGCTGCTAAGTGACCCTTGGCAATCTCACCATAAGTAACAACCATCTGGTTGCCTTCCCTCTTGATAGGCCCAGCTCGGATCATGTAGTAGCAAAGTGCTCTCTTTATGTCCATCCTATGAAGATTTGCTTCTTTTTGAGTTGTCTGAGGTTCAGGGAAAAACACATTGGCGGCCATATTTACAGCCGGCTAGCTGTGCACGCAAAAAGGTGTGCCACATGAAAAAATACAGCCGGCCGGCTCTGGCACCATATTCAAACAGACAGCATGATCTGAACCGACCATGCTGTTTGAATATCGGACCCTGGTAGTGCAGCACACAGCAAGTGGGTGCCATGTTCGGCACAGCACTGCCAGGGTGCAGGGCTGAAGACTGCCCATAGGAATAAAGCACAGCACATACTGGTTAGCATCGTAGCCCCCATGGACGATATTCAGCCCAAACATGCAGATGAGCCCACTGGGCATGCATGGCACTATGGGGGCATTTGTATGCCTATTATGGGCTCATCTGCAAGTGAGCACCAGACCAAGTGTGCATTCCCCCTTCCCAAGCCCCAATCTGTGCAATGCAAATAAAAATGTCCCTTCTCCCTGGTAGTCTCATGGTCCCCACACCCTGAGCTCTGATCAGTGATATACTATAAAATTCCCCATTTTTTGTGGTAGTCTAGTGGTCCCCCCTTCCCAATCCTGAATCAGTGATATAAAATTCCCCATTCTCCCTGGTAGTCTAATGATCCCCCTCCCCAGTCAGTGATATAATATAAAATCCCCATTTTCCCTGGTAGTCTAGCGGTCCTCCCTCCCCAAGCCCCGATCCATGTATTATTAAAAAAATGTCCCCATTCCCTGGTAGTCTTTTTTTTTTTTTTTGAAATTTAAGTTTATTATTTTCCACAAAAGAAAGAAAAATACACCGTACCATAGTATTAAGACAACCAGTCAGTAAACAGGACAACAAAATCACCCCCAGTCAGCTATACAAAGGCAAATAACAAACCTAATAATTCACAAGGATAACATAAAACATGATTTTCCATGTTTGAAAACTCAAAAAGGGACCAAACCTCCCCGATGCACCAAGACAAAGCATATCTAGTAACTTTCAGAGTCTGGATATCACATTTTAAGCTACCATCATAGCTGGCTATGTTAATAGGTCCACAATACAGTGAGAGAGACTGGATTATATCACTTTCAGCTCATACATTAGAATAAAATTCATTATATGACATAAAGTGAGGGTCCAGGGATCAGATCACAAACTTAATCTCTTGATAGGTAAAAGGATTGAAGCTTACCCCATCTTTTATAAAATAGATCCCTACTCTGCTTATAGCTGGCAATCAAACTTTCGGACTGGAGGTACGACACCAATTCTTTTAACCAGTCCATAAAGGATAGTACTAATTGGTCTTTCCAGTGTCTTAACACTAATTTTTTGACTGCCATCGAAATCAAAGCCATATGGTATCTGCGCTCACAGAGTCTATATCTGAAATCCCCAATACACAGATACTTGAGAGAAAACTGCCTCAGACCCAGAAGGGATCTAGGCTATCAATAATAGCGGACCACAACGGGCCACTTTAGGGCACTCCCAAAAAATATGAATCAGGCTACCCTCGTCCCGAAGACACCGAAAACACCGTGAGGAAGAGATCATCTTACGCTGAAATAGCTTGACTGGAGTGTAGTATAAGTTATTGACAATATTATACTGCACTAACCGAAACCTATCCTGAGTGTGGTATTTGTGCAAGTTAGGCCATAGGGTTCTCCAAGAAAGGACCTCCTCAGGAAGAAGACGCTGCCCAGAGCAGGGGCCCAGCTACTTCCTCCTTCAGATTGAAAGTCAGTAGATAAGAATAGATCATGTAGATGGAATGGGGTTGAGTTGCCAGTCTAATAATATTAGAAAAAGGGTGTACCCTAGACGGTTTAAATACTAAGCCAAACTTGTTGGAGACCAAATGACGGAGATGGAACACTTTAAAGGTCTCCGCATTTGGTATACCAAATTTAGCGAGGATATCACCTGATGTGAGAAGAGAGGTTGAGTTATACAACTGTTCTACCCTGGAGTCTTTGATTTGCGACAACCAAGTTACTCCTACCTTCGAATTACCAATAACAAGATTAGGATTGGAGATAATTGGTTGTCCCAAATCCGTTTGATTAGAGATCCGGAAGAACTTAAGACATTGGGCCCACACTTTAAGAGAGACCGCCACCGTATTATTAGAAATCAGGAGTGAGAATGCACTCGGAGTAAGGTAGGGTAAGGTAGCTGTATCAAATTTAAGTTCAGAAAGAAAGGTCGATTCTAAATGAAGCCATACCGGGGAGGAATTTTCAGGTCTTGCCGCAAACCACTGTCCTAACTTAGATAGATGAGCCGCCCAGTAATAAAGCTGAAAGTTGGGAAGTCTTAGACCTCCCTTGTCTTTAGGGAGCGAAAGGGAGCCATAAGAGCAGCGCACCCCTTTCCCTCTCCAGATGAAGGTAGAAAACATACTATGGAGCCGTTGAAAAAAGGAAAGAGGAAGCCAGAGATTGGTGAGGTTCAATGGGTAAAAAATCCGGGGAAGAACATTCATTTTAATAATATTGATTCTGCCCATCAAGGAAATAGGAAGAGAAGCCCAACGTTGCAGATCCTGACTAACCGAGTCTCTAATCTTAATTAGGTTTAATTTCTTGAGCAGAAACGGGTCAGTGGAAAAGTGGATCCCAATGTATTTAAGGGAACTGGAAGTCCATCTCATTCCAAAGGGTAGGAAGTAGCTCTTGAAAACATAATTATTTAAAGGAAATATCTCGCATTTTGATGTGTTTAATTTGTAGCCAGAAAAGGAACTGAAATGCCGAATAATATCTAGAGCTGCATCTAACGATGCAATCGGATCAGACAAATGTAGCAGAACATCACCTGCATACGCAGAGAGAACTAGCTCCCTTCCTAAGATCTTAACCCCGTTCACCCGAGGCGAGTGTAACCCCCCTGCAAATGGGGGTTCCCAAAAGACTTCCAGGAGCTTGCTTGAATGCTCCAAGCCTGAATGGTGTTTGGCGTTTAAGCCATTTATCAGTGAGTGTTTTTAGAGCCTCTGGTACGGTCTCTTTAAGAGCTGTCTGCTTGCAGACATAATTAGTTTGTATGGGGGGACTGTGTGCTCTCTGTTTGAGTACCACTCGAGCTGCTGCCAATTCACTCCATTGTTGCAGTCACTAGAGTGCAAAGGGACCTATCTGAAAGATGTAACTGTTTGCCAGAAATCATTTACAGTAATAATGAAATTACAGTTTGTCTAACCTGCTTTCTTTGCAGTCAGAACTGTGTTTGCCTAGTTCCCCATTCTAGTTTTGAACTGCTGAACTGGACCAATCAGTGTGGGTAAGCTAGCTCTAAAATGGTGCCTTGGACGAATCAGAACTTGGACACATAATCTGAGCCAGCCACAAGAGGATTGTATGGGCAGTGACTCTGGGAGATGTAGTTTAGACTTGACACCTTTTGGACCAACAACAGCAGTCTATTGTGAGTGACAGCCAATCCAGTCAAGAACTGGGAGGAACTCAAAGGAAGTGCTCGGTTTTGTCTGTTGGAGTTTCAGTTTAGATCTGGCAGTGAAGGGAAGAAACCCTGTGCTCCTTCAGTGCACAGTTTCAGTCAAAAATGTGTGTAGGCCAGAGTTCCGGTCTGCAGCTTGTGTAACTGCTTGTTAGGACTGAATCCGTCCTGTGAAAAGAATCAAAGGATCTCTGAAGAGTAGAAACCAGGCTCACCATGTAGAAGACTGAGAAATTGTTGAATTGCACTCGGGTCTGTCAGGAACTGAATCTGCTGTGTGTTCTCCGGTATTGTGCAGTAATTGCGATGGGATAGAGAAGCAGCCTGCCTGGTATAGTACTTTCTTTTTACCATATAAATGTATGAAGAGTCTCGTGGAGCTCAAGCGTAGCCCCTGCTGACGTTGAAGGACCCTATCTTGTTTGGAGGTCGTGAGTACTAATTCAGGGTCGCTCCCTGTTGAATTGCCACATTAAATCCAAATGGAATCACTGTACTGCTGACTGTTTAAACTAATTTTTCATTTCACTGTGTGAAAGGGCCCTACCAGCTGCCACGGTTTGGACTCAGCCACTAGGGCTTGGGTACCCAGGGACAGTAACTGGTAGGGATAGGCCTGTGCACAGCCATAGGTAGATAGTAAAGTGATAAGCTAATTAACCTGATTTCCCCTGTCCTTGTTATATCCCCTAAATAAATCAGAGCTGCTTGTTTCAGCAAAGCTATACTTCCTGAGGTATTTGTCTATGTTAAGTACTGTACTGTGATTGCTGCACTGTATCTTATTTCACAGGAGGTCCCAGTGCCGAACTAGTCCTGGGGGTAAGTGTATACTGTGAAGGTAATTCTGATATATTATTGGGCCACTAGTGGGAAGAAGGGGTTGCAGTGTCCCAGAGGGCTGTGACCAAGAATCGTTTAACTATTGCAAACCCTGACCTCTGGGTGGAGGCACCCCCATTGGATCCAGGCCCCTCAACCTGTTAGTGGCAAATCAGGCAGGGGTAGTAGCCCCTGGGATAGCGCCATCTAGGGGTTACATCTTGGAGGCTCACTGCTGGGATTGTGTGTCCTCTAGTGGCCATATTCGAACCACTGTTAGGAAAAAATGGGTACCCGACAGAGTGGCTGTGGACGGCTGGTGGAGTGGTGTACTGGGAGGAGATTGACCCCAAAATGCTATGCTTATCCTGGACATCCCCCTGGGTATCAATCGGACACTGTACAGGAGTACTTTCCAAGGTGGAAGGTTTACAAAACCCTGTGGTGGTGGGTGCATGCTAATCTGCTCACCCACACTTTCCTGGCCCTAGTAGAGTTTAAGGATCCCATAGATAGCTCCAAAGTGCCACAGACCATTACCCCAGAAGGAGCCCTCACTGCCTGAAGGTGATAACTAAGTACAGTAAAGACCTGGTGGGGAATGACCCCACCACTGTCTGAAACTTTTGAGGAGAAATTTATAAATGGTTGCTGGGGAAGGAAAACTGTGGAGGACTTGAAGAAACTATTCTTGCCACCTGAGGTGTTCTCCCCGACACCCTCTCGCCTCCAGAACCCGTAATGATGGCTGAACCAATGCAGACTCTATTTCTGCACCTGCCATTAGTCACGACTCTTACCAAGGTTGAGGATCTTCTGGCACCTCCCACCCCCAAGGGAGGATGACTGGGAGACCTGGATAGACTATGTTGCCCCTCAGTGCTAGAATGGCAATGCTCGAAGCCGAGATGCTAAAGAGGGTTAGTGAGAGCCCGAGGTCCTGCCCTGGCTACCATCTGCGCTAAACGGCCAGTAACCCTGAAGTGACTGCACAGGCCTATCTTGAGGCCTTGGAGAATGTGTATGGGAGCCCAGATTCTGATGAGGATCTATGGTGGAGAGGAAATGCACAACAGTACCAAGGGAGTTGTTGTCTGTGTATGTATCTCGGCTGGAAAAATTGTTGCAAGAATGCCTCAGAAAGGGTAGTTGCCAGCGATTGAACTGGACCGAACCAGGCTGGACAGGATCCTTAAGTCTGCCCCCTTCTCAGAACTGCTGTTGCTTCAGTTACGCCTGGCAAATCGACTGAATCCCCACCCTCCTATGATGAATTAATGAGAGAAATTAGGAGTTGAGAAAAAGCGACCTCGGGAGGGACCTGCACCAATAGCTGCTGACTTCGACCCGGTGACTGAGGGTGGCCCATCAAGTGAAGTTCAGGGCAGAGGTTGGCAGTCAATGAGTGCTCTGACAAGGAAAAAGATATGCCACAATGGGGCGAACTGTTGAGAGAGATCCAGGAATTCAAAATAGTCCCTTTATGAAGGCCACGCCTGCAAGTCGGGCCTGACCTATATCCGATCGCTGTTATGGGGTGGGGTACCACCCATGTATCTCCTGCTGATAACCGCTCCAAACTCAATTCCTTGACCATGGAAGTGGAGAAACTGACGAGATGTCTCCAAATGCTTATCACGCCACAGACAGAGATGGCACCAAGGTTTCCAGTTAGTAATACCCCGCCTCTGCTCCCAGTGTGGCGCTCGCCAGCTCAAACTCCAGAAAGTATGTTTTGCTATAATTGTGGAAGGATGGGCACATGAAAAGGGAATGCCGGTCCCAAAAGACACTGAAAAAGTTGCATATAGGCTACAAGGAGAGCTTGAGAACAAATCAGTGGTTAAGAGGTGCACAAAATGATCCCAGTGAGGGCACCAAAATGCTAACTCACGTCCTTTGTGGCAAGGTCAGTTGCCCAGGCCCCACTATCGCCTCTCCAGACTGGTCCAGAATAGTGGGTCCCTCCATGGAGACCACTGTAAAGGTGAATGGAGTGTCTACAAGAGCTGTAATAGACAGTGGCTCCCAAGTGACAATTATGTTCCAGGATTGGTATCAGAAGCATTTGTCAGACGTACCCTTACAAGCATTAGAAGGACTGCATGTATGGGTTAAGTGAGAAAGCCCTACCCTATTCCGGTATATCCGAATTTGGCTGTCTTTCCCCACCTCCGTGGCTGGAGTGGCCGAACAAGTAGAGACTCTAGCCTTGTGTGTCCCCACTGGACTGTATGATGGTGTCCCTTTGTTGATTGGAACAAATGCTCATATGTTCGGAAGGCTGGCACAGTTGTGTTATGAAAACAGGGGTCAAAACTAGTAGAGCTTAAGAGTTCCAGCTTTAATTAAGAAGGCCTATGAGGCACAGAGATGCTGAAAAACAGAACCAGAGGGACCGGTTCGGAATTGTATGGAAGAAGGATCCTGAGTCTCTGATCCTGGCGCCAAATGCCCAGTGTACCTTACAGGGAGAGATCCGTGATCAAAGGATGTTAAGAATAAAATATTAATGTTGGATGCACCAGGCGATGGAAAATTGCCAGAAGGATTGCTGGTCAAGCCTAGTATTTTGCCCGCTAGAGCCCATGCTTATGCCAGAAGGGTAATGGTCCAGTTCATAATGTGTCTGAAAGACATTCGAGTAAATAGAGGTTGCATCCTGGCTAATGTGCTTGTGCAGACACTGCAGTCTACCCAGCAACAAGAGTTCGAGAAGAATGACAAGTACGCATGACTTGTTTGATTTGCGACTCCCGTTGCCAGCTGAATGGAAAGTGAGGATCAGTGAAAGCTTGCCCAGAAGACCAGAGTGTTTTCTTTAAAGGAATGGGGCGTAGGATGGGTAAGGAGCTGAGCACAATATCCGGCTACTGTGAAAGGCCATTTCGTGAGAGGTCTCGGACGCCTGGCACCTGCTGACATAGATGATGTGAGACGGCATCTGCAAGAGATGTTAGCTGCTGGTGTAATACAAGAATCCAGAAGCCCTTATGCTTCCCCCATTGTGGTAGTGAGGAAAAAGAATGGGACAGTAAGGATGTGTGGATTATCGCACCTTAGACGGTGGACTATCCTGATCAGTACACAATGCCCGCATTCAGGATGCTTTGGACTGCCTAAGCGGGAGCAAGTGGTTCTCTGTGTTGGATCTCCACGCAGTGGGTACTACCAGATCCCGAGTGGCCCCAGAGGACCGTGAGAAGACAGCCTTTATCTGTCCGGGCTATTTCTATGAATTCATGAGGATGCCTCTAAGGATTTCAGTGTGCCCCAGCCACTTTTCAGCGATTGATGGAGCGTGCAGTGGGGACATGAACTTACTAGAGTGCCTGGTATACCTAGATGATGTTATTGTGTTTGGCAGCTCACAGGAGGAACATGAGAGCAGATTATTTAAGGTATTGGACCGACTGGAGGACTTTGGCCTTAAACTGTCCATTGATAAGTGTCAATTCTTTCAAACATCAGTAAAGTATGTGGGACACATAGTATCCACCGAGGGAATAGAGACCGACCCAAGTAAAGTTGAGGCCTTGACCACCTGGCCACAGTCCAAAAATCTAAAAGAACTGCAAAGATTCCTGGGATTCTGTGGTTATTATCGGCGCTTCATCAAGGACTATTCAAGAGTGATCTGCCCTTTACTTAACCTTACTCAAGGGTATCTCCCAACCCACAAAAAATACCAAAAGTCAGTGTCCCTCAAGACTGAAAGAGTGTATTTTCATCCGAGTGAAGTATTTGGGGCCCGCTGGACTCCTGATTGTGAGACTGCTTTCATGAGATCATATATCAACTTACCCATGCTCCAGTGCTGGCCTATGCGATCCAAGAAAACCTTCGTCCTGCACACTGATGCTAGCTTGCAAGGGTTGGGGCTGTGTTGTGCAAGGCACGAGAATGGCCTGAGACCAGTGGCCTTTGCCAGTAGAAGCCTGACCCCATCCGAAGAACTATCCTGTACATAAGTTAGAGTTCCTAGCTTTGAAGTGGGCTATTGTTGACCAGTTCCATGAGTACTTGTATGGGGCTAAAATACTATGGCTTATTGACAATAATCCTTTGACCTATGTGCAGACCTCAGCTAAGTTGGATGCCACTGGCCATAGGTGGCTTTCTGCATTATCTACGTATGACTATCTCGAATACTGAGCAGGTCTGAACCACATAGATGCTGATGCTCTCTCCGGAGGCCTGTTCCCAGAATGATTGGGTCCGATTAGCAGAACCTGACATTCGCACTCTGCCGAAGTTTGACAGGAGGAACAAATGTCCCACGGACGAGTGGACTGCATGGTGATTGCTTGGGACCCTCTGAGAATTGCATACCTGCTGTTATTGCCACTTTTCTGCAATAGACATTGGTGCACTGCCTCAGCTGGACAATGACAGTATTCGGCTCAATCCCGATCCCATGATCAAAGCAGCTTTAGAAGCCCTCTATGCAGGAAAGATGTGTCAAATTACGCTCCACTGATTTGAGAACTGCACTGTTATACAAAGAAGGTCCTAAGTTGAAACTGATCAATAAACTGTTATACAGAGAAACAGTAGACAGAGGGGACAAGTAGACAAACAACAACTAGTGCTGCCCACTGCCTTCGAGACTCAGTACTGAGGTCCTTGCACAACCACATGGGGCACCTTGGTATAGACAGAACACTTGACTTGGTGAGATCCAGATTCTATTGGCCTAAGATGGGGGCTGATGTGGAGCAACACATTCGAACTTGTAGTCGCTAAGTTACAGAGGAAAGCTTTGCCCCAGAGGGCTGCCCCTTGTTAACATCACCACCAGTGCACCCATGGAGCTGGTCTGTATTGATTTTCTGAGTTTGGAGTCAGATCAAAGAAATATCAGTAATGTGCTGGTGGTCACTGACCATTTCACGAGATATGCCCAAGCTTTCCCCACCAAAGACCAGAAAGCAGCCACTGTGGCCAAGTACTTGTAGAAAACTTTTTTTGTTCACTATGGAGCTCCACAAAGAATCCATTCTGATCAAGGAGAGACTTTGAGAGTCGTCTGATCAAAGAGATGCTTTCTCTGTGGGGAGTCACGAAAGTCAGAACCACTCCTTACCACCCCAGGGGACCCACAGCCTGAATGTTTCAACCGCACTTTGCTAGATATGCTAGGCACCCTGCACCCAAAGGACAAGCCTAGATGGAGCCAACAAATTAGCACCCTGGTACATGCTTATAACTGCACCAAAAGTGATGCCACTGGGTTCTCCCCTACCGCCTGATGTTTGGAAGAGAGCTCGACTACCAGTAGATGTGTGTTTTGGGGTCTCTCCTGATGGGGTTCAAGCTGACAACTATTTACAGTATGTGCAAAGTTAAAGGCCCAGCTAACTCATGCGTGCAACTGGCTCAAACCATGGCTGCCAAAAGAAATCTGGCCAACAAAGAACGGTATGATAAAAGGTGAAAGCACAGGAACTCCAGGAGGGAGACTGGGTATTGCAGAAATCTGGGACTGCATGGCAAACACAAGATTGCTGACAGATGGCACCATCTCCCTCACATTGTAGTGGGCAAACTAGATGATCTGCCAGTGTACAAAGTAAGGCCTGAGAACAATTCAAAGATGTAAAAACAATGCATAGAAATCATTTACTGCCCATTGGACAAATCCTGATTGAGTCTGAGCCCCCAGAAGATGCCCCTCTGGACCAGTGACTAGAGCTGCTGCTAAGAAAAGATCAAGGAAGTCTGCACCCAGAAGCAGAGTTAAAGTGTTCCCCTGCACAAGTCCCAGTTGAGCATGACTGTCAGTCCATATCAGAAGAAAGTGAGTGACTTTGAATACTATCCTTCTTACGAACTGAGTCAATTGTTTCGGGCAATCCCTAGTCAATACTGGAGACAAAGCTGGGCCTTCTGGACTGTCTAAGCCCCAGCTTCATCCCTGGAGCCAATGCTCCCAGAAAGTGAAGTGCAAAGCATCAGGTCAGATGAAATGGAATCATTGTGCATGGTTGAACTGTTTGAGCTTTCAGGGAGGAAAATGATAGATTGGGGCAGACTGGTGATACAACGAACAAGAAGAGTATTTTGAGTGCCCTGACAGTCCACTGCCAGTGTCCAAGCTCCATGCGAGCCAAATGTTGTGGACTCAGAAACTGTAACTCCTGGAGCTGAAAGTGCTCCAAGTTCTAGCCTCTCTACCCCAGGAGACCCTGACAAGTGAGGACAATGCTGAAAATGAGGCTCAGAGTGCAGAGACTGTAACAGTTCCCCTAGAAAGACTGGTCGAGCTGTAAAGCCTGTGGTGCACCTCAGTTATGATTCACTTGGGAGGCCTGTGGACTTGCCTCTCAATGTTGTCCATAAAGGAGTGTATGTGTCCCCGAGCTCATTGCCCAAACTGAGCATCAGTGCTAACTCCAAGTTACTTATGTTGCCCTCTAAGTATGGTGCCCTTGCCCCGTCCAGCCCCAAGGTAACTGATAGGGAAGGGCCCCCTCTCTTCAGGTTTCATGTACAAGAGGTAATAACTTGAGTTATGGTACAATGTGTGTGTAATACTGTGTAAAGAGTGACGTACTGCAATGTTTCAGAATTGTGTTCTTGGTAAAATGATGTATTGACTGATGATTACATGTGTGAGCCTAATGCAAATGTATATGGTTGCAGTTGAAACTTATGGGGGTACTTGCTTGACACGGACGTCAAGCTTTCCCAGGCCAGGAAGGGTGTAACCCCCCTGCAAATGGGGGTTCCCAAAAGACTTCCAGGAGCTTGCTTGAATGCTCCAAGCCTGAATGGTGTTTGGCGTTTAAGCCATTTATCAGTGAGTGTTTTTAGAGCCTCTGGTACTGTCTCTTTAAGAGCTGTCTGCTTGCAGACATAATTAGTTTGTATGGGGGGACTGTGTGCATCTCTGTTTGAGTACCACTCGAAGCTGCCAATTCACTCCATTTTGCAGTCACTAGAGTGCAAAGGAACCTATCTGAAAGATGTAACTGTTTGCCAGAAATCATTTACAGTAATAATGAAATTACAGTTTGTCTAACCTGCTTTCTTTGCGGTCAGAACTGTGTTTGCCTAGTTCCCATTCTAGTTTTGAACTGCTGAACTGGACCAATCAGTGTGGGGTAAGCTAGCTCTAAAATGGTGCCTTGGACGAATCAGAACTTGGACTCATAATCTGAGCCAGCCACAAGAGGATTGTATGGGCAGTGACTCTGGGAGATGTAGCTAGACTTGGCGCCTTTTGGACCAACAGCAGCAGTCTATTGTGAGTGACAGCCAATCCAGTCAAGAACTGGGAGGAACTCAAAGGAAGTGCCCGGTTTTGTCTGTTGGAGTTTCAGTTTAGATCTGGCAGTGAAGGGAAAAGAAACCCTGTGCTCCTTCAGTGCACAGTTTCAGTCAAAAAAGCGTGTGTGGAGCCCAGAGTTCGGTCTGCAGCTTGTGTAACTGCTTGTTAGGACTGAATCCGTCCTGTGAAAGAATCAAAGGATCTCTGAAGAGTAGAAACCAGGCTCACCCTGTAGAAGACTGGAGAAATTGTTGAATTGCACTCGGTCTGTCAGGAACTGAATCTGCTGTGTGTTCTCCCGGGTATTGTGCAGTAATTGCGATCGGGATAGAGAAGCAGCCTGCCTGGTATAGTACTTTCTTTTTTTTACCATATAAATGTGTGAAGAGTCTCGTGGAGCTCAAGCGTAGCCCTGCTGACGTTGAAGGACCCTATCTTGTTTGGAGGTCGTGAGTACTAATTCAGGGTCGCTCCCTGTTGAATTGAAACATTAAATCCAAATGGAATCACTGTACTGCTGACTGTTTAAACTAATTTTTCATTTCACTGTGTGAAAGGGCCCCTACCAGCTGCCACGGTTTGGACTAGCCACTAGGGCTTGGGTACCCAGGGACAGTAACTGGTAGGGATAGGCCTGTGCACAGAGCCATAGGTAGATAGTAGTGATAAGCTAATTAACCTGATTTCCCCCTGTCCTTGTTATATCCCCCTAAATAAATCAGAGCTGCTTGTTTCAGCAAAGTTATACTTCCTGAGGTATTTGTCTATGTTAAAGTACTGTACTGTGATTGTTGCACTGTATCTTATTTCACAGGAGGTCCCAGTGCCGGAACTAGTCCTGGGGGTAAGTGTATACTGTGAAGGTAATTCTGATATATTGTGTGGGCCACTAGTGGGAAGAAAGGGGGGTTGCAGTGTCCCAGAGGGCTGTGACCAAGTAAATTTAACTATTGCAAACCCTGACCTCTGGGTGGAGGCACCCGCCATTGGATCCAGGCCCCTCAACCTGTTAGTGGCAAATCAGGCAGGGGTAGTAGCCCCTGGGATAGCGCCATCTAGGGGTTACATCAGGATTTGAGCTGAATCAACAAAGGCTCCAAATACAAATTAAACAACAAAGGAGAGAGGGGGCAGCCTTGTCTCGTGCCCGCAAGGAGCTTAAGAGAAGATGATAGAACTCCGTTGCAATAGATTTTCGCAGAGGGACATTTATATAGTACCTGGATCATGTTTAGAAAAGGAGATGGGAAGCCCATTTCTTCCAGAACCGCCCATAGAAAGGACCAGTCGACCCGGTCAAATACTTTTTCAGCATCTAAAGAGACCAGAACAAGTGGTTCTGAAGCTGACCGGGCGTACTGTGAGATATGGGATAGCGTCCTTAGATGGTCTGCAGCAGATCTCCCAGAGACAAACCTGCTTGTTCAGGGCTCAGGAGGTCCACCCAGATCCTTCTAATCCTTTCGGCAAGAATTTTAGCCAGTATTTAATATCGTAATTTGTAACGAGATAGGGTGTAGCTGGCTGGATCTGAGGGCTCTTTGTCTGGTTTGGGGATTAGGACTATGGTGGCCTCAAACAAGGTCGGATCAAGCTCTTAAGTCACCTGAAAGTAATTATATAATTTAAGCAGAATAGGGATCAAGTCTTTAGAGAAAGCTTTGTAGAAATTGCAGGAAAACCATCTGGACCCGTGATTTGTCTGGGGTAAGGGAAGCAATAGCACTCTGGATCTCCTCAACTGAAATGGGCGTCACTAGATGAGTCTGCTGGGATTCCGGTATGTTAGGAAGCGCCACTCTACTTAAGTAACTTTTAAGGCTACCAACAGAGTGGGATGTGGGGGCTATAAAGATTAGAATAATAGTCCCGAAAAGGCGAAGCAATCTCTCTGGGTGAGGAAACCCTCGATCCAGATGAGGAAACCAGAGAGGGGATAATCCTCGAACTCTCTAATGCTCTGAGACGTAAAGCTAGAAGCTTCCCGGATTTCTCACCGAGATCTAAATATTTCGCCTGGGTTTTGACCAGACAATATTCAATCTTATCCTTCAAAAGATCCGAATACTCATTCTTGACTGAACGCAGTTCCTTAAGATCTGACACCGAACAGGATAGTGAGTACTTACCTTCCAGAACTCTAATCTTACCCACTAATTCCAGCGCCTTAGCTGACCGTGCCTTCTTCCAAAGGGAAGCCATCTGAATAAAAAACCCCCTGAGATAACACTTTAATGCCCCCCATACCATGTCCACTCTAGGGGTAGAGTCCAGATTGTCTGCCAGAAACTGAGATATTTTCGAACTAATCTCTGAAACATGATGTCGGTCCTTCAATAGTTGGGTATTTAATCTCCACATAGAGTCTCGGGCAAAATCATGTTTGATAGACATCACGTATCAAACCAAGCATGGTCTGACACAATTATCGGCTCTATACCGAGAGAGGGAGATCATCGGGAGGAAGAGACACTCACTAAAATCATATCCAGTCAAGATTTAGTGCCATGTGACTGCGATTGAAAGGAAAAGGCCCTAAAGAAGGGTTAGCAACACGCCACGGGTCGCTGAGACCTAACAACGAGACTAACTCACAGAGGGCTTTCTGCGCTGAGGAAGGCGCTCTTCTATCTCGGGGATCTCTGTCCAAAACGGAGGGGAAAGGTACATTCCAGTCCCCGCCCAGCACATATTGAGTCGGCAAAAAGGTAGCCAGCTTATCTGTCAGCCTCATAAAAAAGTCTGGATCGCCACCCACCGGTCCATACACCGAACCCAGTACCACATGTTCTCCATTTAAGTTACCTTTAACTAAGATGAATCTCCCTTCCGGGTCTGAGCAGGTCGAGTCCTTAGTGAACAAAACATGTCTTTTAATTAAGATAGCCACCCCCCTACTAAAGTGAGAATTCCCAGCAAGATAGACTTAGGAGAATCCAGATCGAGAGAGGAGATTAGCCTCCTCCCGGCACAAGTGAGTTTCTTGCAAGAAAAGGATATCTATACCTAGTATGGAGCAGTGATTAAAAATCTGCAACCTTACCGTGATCCTGAGCCCTCTCACATTCCAGGACGCTTATACAGACTGTATTCATAGCTCATTTCAAATAGAACTTACAGTAGCCGGTACCCAGATAACATAGATCCCACCACTAGTTGCAGGGTGCACCTCCCCAATCCCTAGTCCCATACCCCAATCTAATATTCCCTCCCCATACAAAGAAAACCCCAATTTCTATATAGGTGACAGGAAACAATAAACCAGGACCCCCGTGCCCACCCCCACCCACCCCAAAGTTCCGCAGCAACCAGGTAGGAACTCCCCACGAGCCAGGTGGCCAGACCCGACATCCGTAGTCAAGAGGGAGAGATACCAATCCTCCTCAAAGCCCAACCCCCAATCCCCAAAACTTATATACAGAGAGGCCCCAAAATCCACAAGCCCTAATCCAGTCCTCATACCGGATTGCGAGCCCCTCGGATCCCCATGCGAATCCCACCATTCCTCGGGCCAAACCCCAATGTGTGTGGACCATAAAATTCAACATCTCGCTGGACCCAGGGCAGGGATTAGCCACCCCTCCACCGCACAGCTCGTGATCCCACATTCAGCTCGCCAGCTTGCCCAATCCCCCCCCCAGCCGCCCCCAAAGCCCATTCCTCGACGTACCAACAGAAGCAGAGACCAACTAAAGACATCGCATAGGGAAGGGGAAGGAGATCAATATCCAGTAGAGAGAAGAAGGGGTAGTCCCTACAGTAGGCCTACACACGCTTCTTCAACCTCGTGGCCCCCAGAGAAACGCCTAATCCAGTCCAATCCCCCACGAAATCTTCAGGCTGCACATTGTTTAAAAATCTACTTACCCACGATAGCATATTTCAGTTCAGGGATCAAACCACCACCAACACCAGCCCAAGGGCAAAGGAGGAGACACCGAAGCCCCAGCATGAGTGCTGTTTCACGGGGAACTTAAAAGCAGCCGGACCTGCCCAGCGCAGCACTCCCGAAGTCCTCTCGGAACCGCGACCTAACCGGAGTTCCCCTTTCAGAGGCAGGCCCAGCAGCAAGAGAAGGCTCAGAATCCACGCTCCGACCAGGGCCCAGGCCAAAACCACCCCACCCAGCGATCTCGATGCCGACTCCTTCGAGGACCCCGAAACGTCGGAGCACCAAACCAGACAGCGGAAGGACAGCCAGACCATCTCATTCAAGGTAGGCAACAGGGGGTGGGAGAACACAGGACAGAAACAGAAGGACAGGGGGAGACGGGGGGAGACAGCAATCTCATCACACCAGGGCAGAACGACCATACAAGCCACAGAGAGGACACACTAAAACAAACAGTAAATAAAATTCAAAGGGTCCACAATAATTGTTCAGCCAGAACCCTTAAAAAGCTCAGGCAGTCTGTCCATCAGATCAGTGCGAGCTGCTTCAGGAGTGTCAAAACTCGTGGCCATATTCCCAATAGTTACTTTGAGAGTGGCAGGGTAAACCATCCTAAAGGGTATTGCAGCTGCAATGAGTTTTTGCACGATTTGGTGGTAGGCTGCTCTCTTTGCACAAATCTCCTTGGGGAGGTCCTGAGTGATCCGGATCTTTGAAACGCCCCATAAAATCTCCTTCAGGTCTCGGGATTTCTGAAGCACATGCTGCCTGTCCAAATAGCTCAAGAATTTTATAATAATCGGGCGAGGGGGGGATCCAGCTGTAGGACGAGGTCGCAACGAGAGGTGGGCCCTCTCAAGGTGATAGGAGGCTCCGATAGGTGATGGGCCCACCACCTTCAATAGAAACCTTTGCAGAAAAGCCATGAGGTCTGGGCCTTCCACTAGCTCTGGGAGGCCATTATTAGCACAAATTATTGCGACGACTGCACCCTTCGAGGGTCCTCAGATTTAGCTTGAAGCCTCTTCACATGCTGTTTAAGCCCAGCTATTTCCTCCTCGGCCCTGGTTCTCCAGTTCTCTACGGAGGCGACCCTAGCTTCTACATCCGAGACCTTCCTGGCAACATCAGAGAGATCACCACGTAGGGATTTAATTTCGCCTGTCAGACCCATCAAAAGGTCTTTCACGGAGCCAAGCTCTTGAAGAAATCTGTCTTCTGTTAGAGGTGCAGGCTGCCCCATTTTCTCACTGCTACGGTCCGGCCTAGTTGGGGCCTGGTTCCTATGCTTTGCGGCCTTCTCAGGAGATGGGGAGGGTATGCTTAGTTAAGGGCCTGCTTCGATCCACTTCCATCGCGATCCAGCAAGGGCTAAAAGACCCCAAATTGAGTTACTTAATCTATCAGCAGACGTTGTTAGGTTAGATTTTGGGGTAATTTCTTCGAAAAGCCCGATCAAAAGGTACTTTAAATAACAAAATAGGCGGCCAGAAGGGGGAGCTCAGGATATCAGCTGCTGCTCAGATGAATGCCATCACGTGACTCCCCATTTCCTGGTAGTCTAGTGGTCCCCCCTTCCTGAGCCCCGATCCCATTCAGCAGAAATATATTCCTACATCCCTGGTGGACTAGTGGCCCCCCACCCTGGTAGGCAGTGACCCACCACCCTGTGGCCCCAAACTGACTGGAGCTGGCGACTGGCACAGCCCTCCTCATACTGTCATGGCCAGCTGCTGACTGAACTCTACCGAAGTGCATACAGTATACAGTACATACTCATTGCCTGACCAGTCAACCAATGAGCATGTACTGTTAACTGTACACGCTCTGATATAGGAAAAGTGTTTTATTATAACACGGATTGGGGCTCGGGGTAGGGGGAACACTAGACTACCAGGGAATGGGAAAATTGTTTTAATAATACACGGATCAGAGCTCAGGGAGAAGGGACCACTAGACTACCAGGGAATGGGGAATTTTTTTATTAAAACACAGATCGGGGCTCAGGGAGGGGGGACCACTAGGCTACCAGGGAGAATGGGGATTTTATATTTCATCACTGATTGGGGATCGGGGAAGGGGACCATTAAACTACCAAGGAGAATGGGGATTTTATATTATTTCACCGAAAGAGGATTGGGGAGGGGGGACCACTAAATTACCAGGGAGAATAGGGAATTTTATATTTTATCACTGATCAGGGATTGGAGAGGGGGAACACTAGACTACCAGGGAGTTCGGGGAACTTTTTATTTTATTTTTATTTAAACATTTGTTGACCAGGATAGGCACACTGAGCCAAGGCTCGTCTCCAGGTGCGACACGGGGGACAGGGAGCATGGCAATCGTAGTATATAGTACAAGGCATTAAATATAAAATTACACAATAGTAAGCATAATAAAATATTTCAATGAATACAATACAGCAAAGCAGGCTACAGAGAGAGACAACTGTACTTGGAATGTAGTATCACAGATCAGAGTAGTTACAACGAGGGACAGACATTTCAAGTGCAATGAGTCAACTGTACATGGTATGGAGTAACTCAAAATCAGTGTTGTTACAACAGGGGACAAACGTTTTAACTGTTAAGAGGTGTTAATGGGAGCAAGTAGGGAAAGGTAGGAGATGGAGCAGTGATTTGACAGAGGAGTGAGAGGAAGAGTTGCGTAAGAGAGGAGACTGAGTGTTACACAGAGAGGGGGCAAGATGGTGGAAAGCAGATTTGCCCATGTTTGAGGACAGAGTAGGAAGTGAAAAAGAGTGTTAGTCCCTAGAATGTAGGGAGTATGTTGAGGCTGGGGCAGGGGAGAGGAGGGAAGTGATGTATGTGGGGAGCAGATTGAACCAGAATTTGGAAATGAAAGGTAGAAAGTGGATGAGATGCCTGTGTGTGAGTGGAGGGTGGTTCAGAGAGTATAGTAGAGAACAGTGGTGGGATCTGTATGGAGAGTTGGAGGCAAAATGACAGAAGGCATAGTAGAGGGAATCAAGTCGAGAGAGGGATGCAGAGGGTGCAGTGCAGTAAACAATGTCAGTGTAATCAAAGACTGGCATAATCATTTTTGTTAGAAGTTCGCTATATACAGGGAGCGGGAGAGAGTCTTTGTTATGGTATAGTATACCAAACTTAGGGTGGAGTTTAGTGGCCATGTAATCAATGTGGATAGCAAAATTTAACTGTGGGTCCAGCCAGACTCCTAGATACTTGTATGAGGGGATGATCTTTAGAGGGGGGCCGTTGAGAGAGGTGACTGGAGGGGCACTGATAGCTTTGGCTAATCTTTGAGTGGTTCCAAAAGTCATAGAGACTGTTTTGGAAGTGTTGCGCTTGAGTTGTTTAGACTGGAACCAGGGCTAAACTGAGTGGAAATCATCTTGCAGCACAGAGTGGATAGTGACTGGGTCAGGGCTGGAGGTGTACAGAATGGTATCATCTGCATACATCATGTGAATGGGGATCGGGGCTAGGGAAAGACCACCGAACCACATGGGTACCTAGCCTTTGACAGTGTGCAGACTGGTCTGCACACTGTTAAGGGCTGGGTTTCAGAAGTGTTAAAGAGCCCCTGACACCGTTAGAAAAACTTAGAAAAAATGTGAGATTTAGACAGTTCAGTTTATATTTCATGTATTTTCTATAAATATTTAACTTTTTTCTTTATTACTGAGGACAGCTATATGAAAGAGACTTACTGTCCCTTAGACTTTATCTGCTCTTTCTGTTATCCTACATATGACATCATAATCCGGGTTGCAGCTGGAAATGAGCTTCTGGTCATGGTGCTTTTCCTGGTTACTAACTTTTAAATAAATAAATAAAATAAACAATCCTCTGTTTATGGCATCGTAATCTCCACAGCAACAGGCTGTGATGTCATAAACAGAACTGTGATGTCATATGTAGGCAAGCAGCCAGAACAGACAGGGCAGTGATCCTGTTTACATGCAAATGTCATTGGTAATAAAGAAGAATAAGAAATACAGAAACAATATTAAAATATAAGCTCACTTGTGCTAAACATTACATTTTCTCAAAGTTGTCACAATGATGTCAGGGGCTCTTTAAAATGGCGCTGCTGCTGGTGGCCATTTAGCACTTCTGAAATCTTTCAATATTATGCTGCACTGCATTTGCAAGAGGAACCCTTCATTTGCATAGGCCAGCACAATATTGTGCGGGATGGTGCTGTCAGGGGTGCTTTGTGCATCTGTGCCTTTGAAAATGTGCACACCCCCAACAGCTGGTGTTATTCTCAGCACGGCACAAGCCCAGTTTGTGCCATGCTAACCCTTTGAAAATGAGGCCCTCAAAGTGTTAGACTGAGCGATCTGAAATTTAGATACAACTCTGGGCAAAAATGTAATATGTGTCTTTAACACTGCTTTTTTCTGGTGAAAAGTGAGATAGGAAACTAAGAAAGAGCTTGCAGCTCACTTGACCTTCTGCCTGAGGTAATAGATACTAAAAAGACTACTCTCCCAGTCAGGAATATGAGGATACAGCAGACCAACAGGTCATAAGGCTCCTTCATGACTTTAGCAAGAACCAGCTTCAGGTTTCAAGAGGAGCAAGGGTGTGATTTATATATTTATTGAATTTTGTTGACCCGGTAAGCCCACTGGGCCTAGAAGTCCCTTTTTCAGGGGCGACTGGGGGGAAGGGAGATATAGATGGTAAGCAACTGAAATTGAACCAGATTAAGCCATTGGTGGTGTTTTTAGTGAATGGGAGAAATTTGGCCAGGACACCAGGGAAATTCCCCTACTCTGTTGGTAGGGGGAACCGCTGTCTGTCAGCATTGAGTCCTCCATTTCGTGTGTGGAGGTGCAGGGGATAGGACCTGCTTTGGTTATTCTGCCTGGTGCTGTAGACACCAAAATTGTTTCCAAAGTTCTACCCCAGCCGGTTGCTTTGGAAACCGGTATGCAGCCTGAAGATTTAGTCTCACTACAGTCTTCGGACCAGGAAAATGCTTTGGACCTTTCTCTTGAAGAGAAAACCGCAAATTTTGCAGGCTGAGTAGTCTGCTATTGAAGCCCAGCTGAATGCAGAGAAATTGCACTGCAGGGAAGATAAAAAATGTAAACGTTTGGGGGATGATTCCCCTGGTAAAGTTACTGGAGGTGCTTCCAAAGTTTTTATTTCTTCCTGTATTCAGCAGGCTTCTTCAGCAGGTGTTTCAGGTCCTCCCCAGGCGGCTACATCATATTGCGGTGAAGTGGAAGAAGCTTGGTCCCCGGAATGGGCCCTAGAGGTGGAGGGTTGATCGCAGGATGCCGTCGGCGTGTGGAAGGCTGCAGTCGCTCCGATATTAGCAGACGGTGTGCAAGAAGCTGTCTAGGAATCGATTGAAACCTCTCCTGTGGTTGGGGCTGATTTTGAGCATCAAGAGAAAGTGGAGCCTTCAGGTACTGTTTCTTCCCCCCCTTTTGACTGCGTCTCCACTAAGCTTGCCAACTCCCTCTGTGGATACAGCCTTGCCGCCAGTTGTAGAGACTCCTGATTTGGATGCTGCCCCTGATCCCCTTTGGGTGAGAAGACTGATTCCTCCACGACCTTTGCCAGTTTATTTAAGAAACCTGTGGAACTTGCTAAGTGGAGGACCGCTGAGCGGTTTAGGTACCTAGGAGGTATGGAGATGCCTCCTGATCATTTTTTTTGTGGGGAAGGTTTTGCTAAAACAATCTTTGCATTTTACCCCTGCAGATGTTTATGCTCTCATTCATGCAGTGGAGGAATCCACTTTTGATATTAGTTTTCGAACCCCAGATCTGTTGGAAAAGTTTTGGACTCGATATATGAATTTAAAGACTAACTCCCTTTGGACCCCCTTTCAAATTATTCCTTTGACTAAACAATCTTTTCGGGTTACCACTGTTTCATTTCGTAATGAGGGGGTCAATATTCAGGATATCCTCTACTGGTTGGATAAACAATGTGAAGTGCAAGGTACCCCTGAGCCCATTTTAGATGGGGAAGGTTTTTGGAATGGGGGTTGGAAAAAAAATTAAATTACAATATGAGGGTACTGACTTAAAGCACTTGCCAAACTGTCTTTACATTGGGCGGGATAAGGGTTACATCTTTTATCCAGGACAACCCTGTAGGTGCTTTAAATGTGGGTCTGCCAGACACATTAGCCCCAACTGTGAAATGCTTAAGTGCATTCTCTGTGGAGAATTGGGTCACACGAGTTTCCAATGTAAAAACCCTTTGAAGTGTACCTTGTGTGAGGAGGAGGGGCATTCCTTTCCAACTTGCCCCTGGGCATCTCATAATACTGCTGATGCAGACTTCACTATCCAAGATTTTTATATCCAAAAATCTAAATCGTCCTCTGGCTTTCGGGGTTTTTCTCCTTCTCCCCATACTACCCCGGCTGTGGTAGTTCCGAATGTGGTCAATTCAGATACTGCTGCTATGGTAGACTCTGAGGTTGGGGGTGGGGATATTACCCTGGTCCCTGGAGATGCCCCTCAGTCTTCTGACTCTATGGCCCCCCCCCAAGCCCACTCCTCCTGTGAATGATGGATTCCAGGAAGTAAAAAAAAGAAGGGGACGAAAGGACGAAAGGGTAAGGCTCACCCTGGGAGTTCTGTGGAAGCGGTTGTTCATGACAATCCTTTTCATCCTGTTCTGGAGGGTATATCTGAGGATGGTTTAGACTCTGACACTGCATCTTGGGCCTCCTCACAGGCTGAAGCCCCCTCCGATGCTGAAAATCCGGAAGGTACTGTTGCCAGCCGAACTAGGAAGAGGCGCATGGGTGTGAGGGCCTCCTCTAGGAAAGTACCTTGACTCCCTCTTTGATCTCTGTTCTGGGTCTGAGTCATTATGATTTAACTATAGTCTCCCTCAACACGAATAGTGCGTTGTCGGAGCGAAAGAGGCTGCCGACTTTTTTTTTATTTTCAGATTTATGTTTTGATGTGTTTTTTTTTTTCAGGAGACCAGGCTACAGTCCCAAACTGATATTAAGATAGGGAGGGATGCCTGGGTTTGAGGAGATAGTTTTTGGTCAGGGGGGACTGATCTTTGTAGTGGGGTAGGGATTTGTTTTTCCACTCATAATATTAAAGTTCTTCATTCTGTGGACATTTCCCCAGGTAGGGCCCTTTTGTTGGATGTGCAGCTTCAGGAGATGGATTTTCGTCTTATAAATGTATATGTCCCTCAAACTAAAACTGGTAGGGTAGAGTTGTTTAAACTTATTTTGCCATATCTTTTTACATCTAGATATGTACTTTTTGGTGGAGACTTTAATACAAGTAGATTGTTTTCAGATAGGGGTCCCATGGTCTCTAAGCTTTATTGTGATTCACAGTACCTTAATCATGTTTTACAACTGACCGGGCTTGTTGATGCCTTTGCCTTTCCAGATATCTCCAACCCCCCCCCCCCATACCTTTTTCAAGGGCCTCTTATCTACTCGGATAGATTTTTGGTTTTTATCCCCACATTTAACTATTAGGCATAAATCTGTGACACCAGTTGCTACTTCTGACCACAGTCTCCTTGTTGTTTCTCTCTCAGATCTTGATGTTACTGCCAGAGGGAAGGGGTATTGGAGACTAAATTTAAGTTTGATGGCAAATGATGAAACCCGGGAGGGTTTTCAGGCCCTGGTGCAAGCCAGACAATCTGTAGCTTTCCTATATGATTCTTTGGCAGAATGGTGGTCGGATAGTAAGGCCTATTTTCAAAGATATTTTCAGTTGATGGGTAAATTAAATGGTACAAAACGAAAAGAGGATTATAAGGTTTTATAATAACAACTTGTGTTATTGCAGTCATTACAAGTTTCTACTGGGACTTCCTATGTTGATCAAATAGAACAGATTAAGTACGACTTGATAAGTTTACAATATAATAGGATGAAATCCTTAGAAGCTGAACAAAAAAGGGGAAGCACTGGGAAACAAGGCAGTGTTAATTCTTTTGATTCATGCTCTGCCCAGCATCACAATAAAGTCATGTACTCCCTTAGGTCTAAAGATGGGTCTGAGAAGTTTGGGAACTTGGATATCATGAAGGAAGTTGAAAGTTTTGTACATTCTAATTTTTCTTCTGTAGCTATCCTTGAAACTGAAGTTCTTGATTGGGTGGGCTCTTGTGATGTGGCACAAATTCCTGACTCTCTGAAATCTTCTTTGATTGCCCCCTGTTACTGAACAAGAGTTGGGTTCTATTATCTCTGGTTTAATACCAGGTGTAGTCCCAGGGCCTGATGGCCTACCAAATGAATTTTATAAATTACTTTTCCCATTACTCACATCTGAGATTGTTGCAGCTTTCAATTTTTTTCTGGATTCCTGTGTTTTACCAGGTAGTATGTACGCTGGCCTTATCTTTTTTCTGTTCAAAACTGGTGATAGATCCCTTTTGGATAATTGGCGGCCTATTACTCTTAAATACAGATAGTAAAATCTTGGCGAAATTGCTATATCATCAGTTAACTTTGGTTTTAGAAAATATAGTTCACCCCACACAGTTTTGTGCTGTTCCTGGGAGAAAAATAGCTGATGCACTTATTTTGCTTAGGGAAATTACGGAAAAGGGATCTGTTGGGGAAGTGAGTGGTTATTTAGTAGGGTTGGATCAAACTAAGGCCTTTGATACTGTTTGTCATGATTACTTATGGATTGTACTTCAAAGTCATGGTTTTCCGGTTATCTTCTTAAACTGGCTTAAGTTACATTACCAAAAGGCTATGGTTAAATCTTATGTGAATGGCTGGGTGGGGACTAGTTGTCCAGTTCAGAGGGGCGTTAGGCAAGATTGCCCCCCTGAGTCCGGCATTGTATATTTTGGCATTAAATCTGCTTTTAAGGAAATTACAGCTGCATGACGATATTAGGGGTCTTTCAGTGCGTAGTGGGAATATAGAGGTTAAAAGTATAACCTATGCAGATGATATGTGCCTGGTATTGGGAGACCAGACATCAGAAGTATGGCTGCTCAGGAAATTATGTATTTTTTCTCTGTTAACTAATACCACCATTAATATCGCCAAAAGTATATGTCTTCTTATAGGTGACTTGGTTCCTAAAATTCTGTTTTTTTTGGACATACCATGTCAGACTCAACCACAGAAATTACTGGGGGGGTGGTGGTATAGAGACATGAGTACTTATAATTGGTCTCTTATTATATCAGACGCTAGGGTGAAAATTGGGAAGTGGACCTCTTGCCATATGTCCAAGTTAAAAAAAGTATATATGGTAAAAACCTTTTTATTGCCAAAGTTTCTGCATTTATGTGTGGTTTTTCCACTAACTGTATGATTAGAGACTGTACTTTATGGCTTATTTTTTCAATGCATTTGGGGTAGCCGGCTTAATCCGATTAAAAGAGGGGTTTTGTATCGCCCTATCAAAGATGGCAGATTGCAGATGGTTCACCCTATTGTTTTTTTCTTCTCTTTATTTTTATATGTGAATTTGAAGCCTGTGATGGGAAGTGGGCTCAGGGTTTGGAATCCCTGGGTTTCTGACCAAGTTGACCCATGGATTATTTCCTGGGGTATTGAGTCTGCCATTTATTTTATTTTTATTTAGTTTTTCTTAACCGGGTAGGTGCACTAGCCAACAGGTGACTATTTTCAGGCACAACCTGGGAGACACAGTTACAGTACAAGATAGGACAGTTTAGGTATACACAATACAGGCAAAGGTACATTGGTACAAGTACAGGCATACAATTGTAAAGGGCAGAGGGCAGAGGGTACTGGAGGGAGCACATATTTAGATGGGAGGGGGAAGGAAAGGAGAGGGAAGGAGAGGTGAGGGGGAGATTAAGCAGGCAGGGAGGGTGTGAGACACTGATGAGGGGTGAAGGACTTGGCAGAAAATGAGCAGGAAAAATTACGGCTAAGACAGCTTAGCGGTGCCAGTAGAGATCTGCAGCAGGCTTGTGGAACCGAAGAGCGGCAGAGCAAGGACAGGGATGGTCTGTAGGTAGGAGAGGAGCAGTTTAAGTGAAAAGGCGAGAGGATGAAACAGAGAATTAGGACTATAGTAGGTATGAGAATATGAGATTGGTAATAAAGAGGGTGAGCAACAGGCAGGAGAGGGAAGGGACAAGTACCTACCGTAGAGGTAGGATGGCCACAGATAGGCAGGAGAGCAGGGGAAAGCGCGGTTCAGCACTCAGGTTAGCAAAACAAGGACCCAGTGGAAAAAACGGTGGGGGGGTGGTGCTTTACAGCAAAGTGCAGCATGAGCGGGAAGGGCGCAAAAAAGACCCGTAGTTATGGAACTGAAAGTGGGGGAAGCAGCCAGCCTGAGGGCGCTTACGGCAAAGTACGGCTAATTACAGCTTTAGCAGGAAAAGACGCAAAAAAGACCCGGGGCTATGGAACCGAAACTTGGCAGGGCTCAGAGGGGTAGGGGAGCAAGCGGGAGTGAAGAGGGAACAGGAAGGACCAGTACCCACTTACAATAAGTAAAACATATGTTTTAGTGCAACACAGTAGGATGAAAAGAATATCAAAACAATAGCAGGATTATTGCTAATTTATACATAGAGTCAGAGAGAGGAACGATTTTAGACATACAGCATAGTAATATCAAAGCAGGATACTATACATAGAATTAAAGTAATTAGGCAAGTCTTGAGACAATTTTTAGCAGCATGATCAGGATAGAGTAGCCATACAGAATACTTTCTAAACATTTCATAAAGTGCAGGCAGATTTGTACACATTTTATTAAAGTGCAGGCAGGCAGAGAAAACAAATATTTGTAAATAACAACAGAGCATTAGAGGGAGGTAGGCTAATGAATATATAGGAAGAAAGGGGGAGGATTGCATTCCAAAACAAAATCACTTCAGGGCCTTCCTTCATATATGCAGTATATTTTTGGGAAATTGAAGCTATGGGGTATTACTAAAAGACAATTATTAACTCTTTCTAGGAAAGAGATGTATGTGTATATTGTCTCCAGTTTTTTTATTGAAGTTCCTAGACACTGGATTAAATCTCCAAGTGAAACTGCAATTATAGGGAAAATGTTGCTTAATCCTAGATTGCAGGGGAAGATGTGGGATGTCCTTTGGTTAAGTGTTCATGACAAATTAAATGTACAGAATAACTTGAAGCATAAGGGCATAGCTGAGAGAGTGTGCCCTAGGGATGACATGTGCCATGGGGTATTGGAAACTGTAGATCATTTATTCTTTGAATGTCCTTTTGTTTTGTCCTTTTGGTCTTTTCTTTATTCACAGTGGCCTTCTTTTCCTTTTTCTTGTCTGACTAGAGATATTTTGTTGTTGGGTTTGTTACCAAAGAAATGGATTAAGTATGATTTAGCAACCGTTCATTTATTTTTGTTGATACTCAAGTAGCATATATGGCATACGAGATGCCAATTGACTCTGTATAAAAGAAGGGTTACTGCTGAACAATTGTTCTGGACTGTATATAACTCCTTTAAAAGTTTTAGGGATCTGGACTTTTTAACTTATTCACTCTCCCTTTTTCAAGAGAGGTGGTGTCATATGGACTGGTTTTTGGATGTGGGGTAGGTTTCAGCACGAGAGATGTATTATATCTTCAGGTAGTATTGTCAAGACAATTGTTCATGAATTCTTATTCTGCTTATTTTTATGTTTTATATTTTATTTTTGTGTGCTTTAACACTATTTTGTATGATTTTTGTTTGAATTTTTGAATACATTTTTTTTCCTACTCCTTGGGGGTGGGTTTCAGCATTTCTTTTCATTAGTTTTGAGACAGTGATAATGAATTTTTGTATTGATTGTATGTTGTAATACTTATTTACGTTTGCCTTTATTTCTGTATTATGATTTTGTGTGCAGTAACACATTTCTGTGTATATTTTGTTTTCAAGTTTTAATAAAAAATTCCCCTACTCTTTTTCTCGATAAGTGCCATGGTATCTTTAGCACCCACCTGAACTACCACCAATCCAGGCAGACGGGATCTCGGTTTAACGTCTCATCCAAAAGACGGCACCTCAGAAGTGCAGCATCCCCCCTTATGCTGCACTACAGTGTCAGTATTGGGATATTAACCCAAGTGCCAGATGTGGGAACTGAACCCACAGCCCTCTGATCTCCCAGCCTCAGAGGTGAGTGTGCTATCTACTGAGCCACTGACACTGACAATTTATGCCTTTAAATAACTAGTAGCACCAAAAACAGATGGCAGAAAATGTTAGTAATTTTTAAGGGTAGTTGTCCCTTACTACATTTTTATTTCAAAAGTATTTTTCCATTTCTATGCTCTCATTGGATAGTTTTCTATCTAATATTATTGGATGCTATGTGAAAAACAATGTTTTACCTGAAGCAGATAGATATATCTTGTTCTAGTCCTCCCATTACAGCATCATCATGTGACCTCACTCGTTGCATCACAAGCCCTGCTGCCTGATTGGTAATGTGTCACACGTTACTAATCAAGCAGCAGGACATTGGCTCTTCTTAGCTACTAGTGATGTCACAGTCAGTGAGGTCATAATGCTGAGGATGTATAGGGTGGAACAGAAATACAGGTTACTCACCTGTAACAGGAGTTCTAGGAATGGTATATGTTGTTCATCCACACTCATTGGCAGGTATCCTTGCCACTTTAAATCTTGCCGGAAGGTCTTCAAGCTTGCTCCTCCCACCCACCCGGGTGGTATAACTCTCGGCTCCACCCCATGACGCCAGATCTGGCCTGCTGGAAGCTCAGGTTGTGCGTCGAAGCCGGGGAGGTCGGGTGGGTCGTGTGGATGAACAACATATACCATTCCTAGAACTCCTGTTACAGGTGAGTAACCTGTATTTCTAGGGACATGGATATGTTGTTCATCCACACTCATTGGCAGACTCCTAGCAGTTCTCCGGAGGAGGGAGGCAAGACGACACCCCAATACTTACTTGGGAAAGAGACTGGAGAACGAGGCCCCAAAACCAGCATCCCGGCGTGACTCAAGGTCGATGTGGTAATGGGTAATGAAGGTGTTTGCTGACTTCAGGTAGCAGCCCTGCAGATTTCCTGGATAGGGACGTCCCTGGAAGCAGCCACCGCTGAGCAGTATGGCGGGTAGAATGAGCTCTTATCCTCTGGGAGGCTCCATGCCGCCAACTTATAGCAGAGATCTATGCAGGAGGTTACCCACCTGCTTGTAAATCGCTTAGCTGCAGGTCTGCCAGATGCGGCTTCAGCGTAGGTGACAAACAGCTGGCGAACCTCTCCCGAATTTCAGCCGTCGCCCTTATAATAAGCGAGCGCTCTTCTAGGGTCCAGAGTATGGAGCCTATATTCGGCCTCCAGGTGTGATTGGGGTAGAACACCGGCAGAGTCAACACCTGGTTAAGGTGAAACTCACACCACCTTCGGAAGGAATTTCGTGGGGCGAGGACAACCTTGTCCCTGTGGAAGACCAGGTAAGGAGACCTCGATGGAAAGCGCCTGGAGCTCCCATCCTCTGGCTGACGTGATAGCCACCAAGAAGGCGGTCTTCCACGACAGGTGAGAGAGAGCACACCTGTGCATAGGTTCGAATGGCTTGCCCATGAGCTTTGCCAGTACCAGCAGTAGATCCCACGGAGGTGGGGGTTCCGTGACTGAGGGGAATGTGATCAAGGCCTTGAAAGCGCCAGACCATATTCTCCTCCTGCGCCACCCGACTGCTTCCCGCCCGCGCCCCGTAAGCAGAGATGGCTGTGGTGCACCCTTAGGTCGCTACCTAAGCCCTTGACTAGAAAGGGACCATAAATAGTCCAAGATGCTTGCCAAGGAACAGGAGAAAGGGTCCAAGCCTTGTTCTGACACCAAATGGAAAACCTTTCCATTTGAAGGCATAGCATTTTCTGGTCGACCTTTACGGGATGCCCTCAACTACATTGAGGACCTCGTCCGGAAAGACCCAAGGCCTGGAACTCTAGCCGCCAGGAACCAGGCGTCAGGTGCAGGGATTGAAGGTCCGGATGGAACACCTTCCCCTGATTGACTGAGAGCAGGTCCGGGCGAGCTGGAAGCTGCCGAGGAGTCCTGGAGCTGAGACTGAGGAGATCTGGGTACCAGAACTGGCGAGGCCAGTCTGGGGCTTATCAGAATCACCTGCGCCTTGTCCCTCCGCCTTGAGAAGCACCTTGTGATCAAGGGAAATGGGGAAAGGCAAAGAGGCCGGGGTCCACTGCCTCGAGAAGGCATCCCCTGCAGCGAGCCCTGCTGAGGGGGCGGCATGGAACAGACTAGCTTCTCTCCCTGGAGGCAAACAGGTCCACCTGAGGTGTGCCCCAATGGGAGAACAGATGCTGTACTACTCCGCAGGAGAGACCACTCGTGGATGCAGCCCCTATCCGCTTAGGGCATCGGCCAGGGTGTTGGAGGCCCTGCCACGTGAATGGCTAGGAGATCCGCCCAGGCTGCGCACGAGTGACCAAATGCGAGAGCTTCCTTGCATAGAAGCATGGAGCGCTGTCCGCCTGGCGGTTTAGATAGTACATGGTCGTGGTATTGTCCGCCTGGACTCGGACCACTTGACCCCGGAGGAACGGAGCAAAGGCGGTGAGAGCTAGCGGACCGCCCGAGCTCCAGCAGGTTGATGTGGCATCGGGACTCCGCAGGGACCAGAGGCCATGAGTCCGGTGTTCCCCAGATGGGCACCCAACCCATCAGAGAGGCATCGGTCGATAGAGAGACCGGCCGGCCGGGCGGACGAACGGGATGCCCTCCTGCAAATGATCTGGAACGGTCCACCACTGAGAGCTGCCCATCCCCTGTGTCACCGACACAAGCTGGTCCAAAGGATCGCAGCGTTGTGACCACTGGCTGGCCAGTCCCCACTGAAGGGGATGCATGTTCCAGCGGGCCCAATGGACCACAGTGGTGCAGGCCGCCATGAGACCCAGGAGGCGCAGGAAGTCCCGGGCAGGGCGCAATTGCCCAACCAGAAATGATCGGGCAAAGGAGGAAAGAACCTCGGCCCTGTCCGGCCGGAGCCGTGCTCTGGCTCGAAGAGAGTCGAGCTGCCCGATGAATAGAATCACCTGCTTCGTTAGAGTCTCGACTTGGCCCGTTGATAAGGAGGCCCAGTTGAGAGCAGACCTGGAGGGCCAGATCTCTGACCACTCCGCCTCCTTCCTGGAGGGAGCTGCTCATCCAGCCGTCCAGGTAAGGTACACCGGACCCTCGGCGCCAGAGAATGCTGTCACCACTGCCATGCATTTGGTGAAGACCCTGGGAGCTGGAGACAAGCCAAGGGCATGGCTTGGAACTCAAGAGGGATCCTTCCGCCGGAAGCTGAAGGAATCTCTGGTGAGACGGACGGATAGGGGACGTGAAAACGCATCCTGCAAGTCCAGAGAGCAGAACCACACGCTGCGTCCAAGGATG
This sequence comes from Neoceratodus forsteri, assembly GCA_016271365.2. Classification (NCBI taxonomy): domain Eukaryota; kingdom Metazoa; phylum Chordata; order Ceratodontiformes; family Ceratodontidae; genus Neoceratodus; species Neoceratodus forsteri. The sequence goes on from CM057450.1 coordinate 1,074,616,538, forward strand.
GTATTATCTGAGCCAGAGTGACCATCCTGAAGGTTCGAGACCTTAGGGAACTTGTTTAGAGTGTGTAGGTCGAGAATGGGGCGCCAGCCCCCGTCCGCTTCGGAACCAGGAAGTACCTGGACACAAACCCTGGGTCTGAAGGAGGGTCCACCACCTCTCTTATCACCTCCTTCTGGAGGAGGAGAGCGATGTCGGCTCGACGAGCCGCCAGTGAGGCTGGGGATCCCGAAGCCCCCCGAGGGGCGACGGCTCTGAAGGGTGGTGCCTGCTCGAATTCCAGAGGCAGGCCTCTTCCCACCACTCCTCAAGACCCACCTGTCCGTGGAAACAGCGACCAGGTGGAACGAAGTGCCGAGCCGCCCCCATGGGGGACCCAGGGTGGGCCGAGGAATGGGGCGACACCCCTCAGCCCGTCACTGGGCAGGCTTGGAGGAGGGACCGGCCGAGGGACCTCCTGGGCCTTTTCCTCCCTGCCTCCTGTTAGAGGAAGCCGGTGGCTTGGGTTTGGGATGCCAAGGCCGAGCCTGCTGGCCCTGACGTTGCTGGGCCGGGCGCGCCGGGGGCACAGAAGGACGAAAGGGCTTAGGCTGTGGTTTGCGGCCTTTGTCCTTCTGAGCGGAAGAGACCGAGTCCAAGGTAGCATTGGACTTCTCGATCCTCTGCAGGTGACCTTCCACCCCAGGGCCGAAGAGGTCAGTCCCCAAAAAGGGAACATCCGCCAACTTGTGCTGGGTATCCGAAGTAAAGGTGGATATCCTCAGCCAAGCCCGCCGACGCATAGCCACTGCGGCCGCCACCGATCTGGCACATGAGTCCCCTACATCCAAAGCAGTCTGGAGCTGCTGTTTGGCCACTGCCCTGCCCTGCCCTGGTCCCGCACCTGCTTAACCGTAGTCTGCAGATCGGCGGGAAGATGAGGGATGACCTCATCCAGGGAGCCCAACAGGGCATGAGAAAAATGTGCCATGAGGACGGCCGAACTGGCCTGACGTAAGGCCGAGAGAGGACGCAGCGAGACTTTTCGCCCGACATAGTCCAATTTCTTGGACTCCTTGTCAGGAGGTTTGTCCACATCCCTGGGCTAGCGGCGCCGCGAAAACGCTGTCGGTAACCAACCCTCAGCAGAGGGTGTTCCAAAACCGACAAGGAACCGGTAGGGACCGTGATACTTCCTGGGCATCCTGGCCGAGGCGCAGGGCAAGAAGCAGGGCGCTGCCAAAGCTCCAGTGCCGACCCACTATGGCCTCGCCACCGGAAGGCCTCCGGCGGAGAATCCTCGGTCCAGAATCTCCGTGGAGGGATACCTGGCCCGTTTGGAACGGGTTCGAGCTCCATCCCGGTGGACTCGGAGATGAGCCGAGCAGTCCTAGGAAGGACGACGGGCTATCGTCATTGACTGACCTCCTGAAGACTCCAAGTCCAGTCGCTGGAGAAAAGGAGGAATCATCTTCGACTCGGAAGAGTCCTCGGAAGAGCTGCTCTGGCCTGAGCCACCCCTTCACCTGCCGAGGTCGGTCGGGAGTGAGGGTAACTGACAGCCGATGGGGTAGACCCTTAGCCGACCGAGAATCCTTGGTCGGAGCCCCAATTGGTGGCTGTGGAGGCGGAGGTTCAACCGGAATCAGTGGAGCAGCTGGTTTTGGCCGAACAACCGGCCTGGGTATAGGCTCCTCGGATAAGTCGAGGGGTTGTGTCGGCCGCTCCGGTGACAGCCACTTAATGGCCGGGGAAGGCGACGGGTCGGCTTACTCCCCGGCCAGGAGGAGCTGTTGCAACATAAGGTCCTCGTACCGTCTCGACACAATTTACGCCGAAGCCTCCCCTCATCCGAGGAGGAGGACGAGGACGAGCGGCGACGCCGCTTACCGAGGTGCCGAGACCGAGACCGCCTATGACGGTGGGATCGGCTGGACCGCGAAGAGGTCCGAGACCGAGACCGAGAGTCCCGGAATTTCCGAGGTCGGTGCGGGGAGGTGTCGGCCGGAACCGGCACTCCCTTCGGCTCGGATGGTCCATCCGAGGGCTCCGGAACCGGAGGCACAGGCGAGCCCACGGGATCCTCAACTCCTCCGGGGAACCGGGAGAGGGAATCTCGGCTGCTAAAGGCGACAGCCCGCCAATGGTCGAGACTTCATCGGTGGGAGTCCTGGTCAACTGACCTGGACGGGGACACCGTGAGGCCAGTGGCCAGCCGAGCGGTCGACCGAAGCCGACGGTCGCGGCCGGAGGACCTTTCCCGCCCCCAGGAGCGCCGACGGAGGGACTCTACCCCTGTCCTCTTTTGGACCGAGAATAAGGTCCCGCAGACGAAGGCCCTCTCCTTTAGTGGAGCGGGACAGACAAAGCTCCTTAAAAGAAGCCGTGTAAGAAGAGCCCAGAGAGAGCGGGATAAATGCCACGGCCGAGGAAGGATACTGCTCCGCCCTCCTCTTCGAGGCGACCATCCGCTCGAGCTGATCCGAGCGAAACCGCCACCGCTGACACCGCCAACCGGCCTCCTTTGGACTTCACCGAGGGAAACGCTTGGACGGCCCAGTTGCAATCGGGCAGCACGGTCTTCGAGGACGAGGGCTTCAGAAAGATGAGCACAGGTCGCAAGCCCGCGGTCGTGCTCAAGGCCTACAGAGACACACGGGAGTGTGGATCCGTCCGAGACATCTTTCACCGCATGGGCATCTCCAACCGAGTCGATTGTCCATCGCAGTCATGAGGGATAGAAGACTGAAGTCTTTTTCATAAAATTTATTTTTAAATCCATAACGGAGAAATAGGAACCAGTCTCAAGCGCAGAGCGTTAAGGAGGGAACCTGAGCTTCCAAGCGGTAAGGAAGATCTGGAGTCATGGGGCGGAGCCGAGAGTTATACCACCCGGGTGGGTGGGAGGAGCAAGCTTGAAGACCTTCTGGCAAGATTTAAAGCGGCAAGGATACCTGCCAATGAGTGTGGATGAACAACATATCCATGTCCCTAGAACTGACTATGTCTGCCTCCAGGTAAAGTGCTGTTCCACACATCACACCTAGCACTGTCAGGTAAAAAATAACTAATTAATAAAACAAAAAAGAAAAAACTAATTCAGTTACAAGAAGTGATAACAGACTGATTCTGAAAGTTGCTATTATTTCCAGGCAGTCCACTAGCTCTTTAAAGAACCTCTTAAAACCACATTTAAAACAATACATTTTTCATCTAGTTTAAACCTATATGCTGAACCTGAAAATGTACCTCAGGTGAGGATGGTGTAAAGCCTACACTTTAGTACTTTACAATAGAGATCACTTACCTGTAACCATAGTTCTACTATAAGTTTTCACTTAACATCCAAAATTAGGCAGTTTTGTGTAGACATACAGTAGCTCAGTTACCATATGTTTTGAAGCTTAGCTCCTCCCACCACCTGTGGTGTCCTCCTCCAGCTCCACCCCTTGCAACGAGAGATCTGTGCACTACTTGCTAAGAGTGGTCGGGTGGCTTGTGTAGATGTAAATTGAATACCAATAGTAGAACCATGGTTTCAGGTATGTCACCTCTGTTTCTACCAACCTGGATTCAGTACACTATCCACATTTGGTAAATTCCTAGCAGTCCTCTGGGAGAAGAGCAAGGCACACACCCTAACTACATGGTGAACATAGCCAGGAGGACTGAGGCCCCAAATGTAGGATCATGATGACTGAGCACATTGATGCTGTAGTGGGATATGAAAGTATGCACACCTAAGACCAAGTAGCAGGCCTGTAGATTGTCTCAGTCAGGATGTACCTGGCATCCTCAAAGGCAGCAGTATGTTTGGTGGAAGGAGCCTTCAACCCCTTAGGCAGCTCCCTACCAGTCAACTTGTATCACAAATAGATGCAGAAGGTTATCCATCAGATGATCATCTGTTTTGCTGCCAGTCAGCCCAGAGCAGCTTCTGCATACATCACAAACAGCTGACAAGTCTTACCGTGAACCCCTATCATGTACTCACTGTAGAAGACGAGTGCTCAGCATATGTCCAGAGTATGGAGTGAATGCTAGCCATCTGAAGTAAGCCTCAGAAATTAGACCAGGAGATATACTGTCTGGTTAAGGTTAAACTCCAAGATTAACATGGGATGGAACTTCGTGTAGGGGTGAAGGACAACCTTGTCCTTGTGGAAAACCAGATATGGAGAATCCACTGAGAGCACATGAAGCTCACTCACCCATCTGGCCAAGGTGATAGCCACCAAAATGTGACATCCTTTACTTGTGTATTGGCTTGAATGGCTGACCTATCAGCTTAGCAAGCACCAGCAGTATATCCCAAGGTGGTGGAGGATCTCGCACTAGAGGACAGGTGGTTCAGGCCTTTGAAAATGCACCTGACCACTTTCTCCCGTGCCACCATTGGCATACACGTCCACACTGGTACACAGAAAGGGCAGACAGATGCACTTTAAAGGACATGGCTCATAACCCAAACTGAGACAGGGACCAGAGGTAGGCAAGGATGCACACCACTGGACAAGTGAGACAGTCAATATCCTTGCCTGCACCAGTGTGAAAACCTTGTCTACTTGAATGAGTACATTTTACAATCTGACTTGTTACGGGGAGGACTCCAGTACCTGGAGAATGTCTTTTAAAAGGCCCAAAGGCTGGAATTCAAGCCACTCAAGTACTGGGCTGAGAGGTGCATGGCCTAAATGTCTGGGTGCCAGACCAATTCCACTTGTTGTGCCAGTAGGTCCAGATGAAGAAGAAGGAAGCTGCCACAGGGGCCTGCTACTGAGGCTGAGAAGATGCTGGTACCAGCACTGTCTGGACCAGTCTGGAGCTATTAGAATCAGGTTCATCTTGTCCCCATGTGCCTTGAGCATTACCTTGTGGATCAAGGGAAAGGGAGGAAAGGCAATCAGAAGGCCAGCATCCAGGGCAGGTAGAATGCATCCCCCATCAGTGTTACTGTCTGATTGGGACTACCTCAGCTTTCTCTTCTCCCAGGAGGCAGACAGTTCCATCAGAAGCATGTCCTAATGGGCGAACAACTGTGCCATGACATCCTGGTGCAAGTCCCACTTGTGAGAAGTCTCTCTCACTCAGCTAACAGTGTCTGCCAACTGGATGTCCTCACCCACCATGTGCATTGCAAGGAGCTCTTCCTGCAGGCTATATATTAGGGACCAGGTGTGAAATGCCTCCTGACAAAGGGGTAAGGAGTGCATCCCACCTTGCTTGTTCACAAAGAACATGGTGGTCATGCTGTCTTTCTTGTCTTGTATGATCTGACCCTGAACCAATGGAAACTCTGTCATTGCCAGCCACAGTGCCCAGACCTCCAGCAGGTTGATGTGCTAAAAGGCCTTGTTTGGGGAACAGAAACTGTGAGCTCTGCAGTCAGACACGTGACACCCTCCCATCTCATCAGAGACACATCTATGGTAATGGTTAGGATGAGCTAAGAATGGATAAAGGGAAATCCCTCTGCAGTGTTCTGGGGGCATAGCCACCACTTGATGGCATTCTGCATCTGCGGTGTCAACTGAACTGGCTAGTTTAGGTGATCATGGCACTGAGATCACTGGTAGCCCAGCTCCCACCGGGGAGGGGGGTCACATGTGCCAGTTGCCATGAACCCCAACAGACAGTGGAATTCCCAGGCTGGACATCATTGCTCAACCTGAAATGATCTGGAAAAGGAGGTCAGATCCTCTGCCCTTTTACATGGGAAGTGAGCCCTGGTTTGAAGGGAGTCCAGCTGTGTTTCAATGAACAGCATAACCTGCTTGGAAACCAGTTCATACATCGCTGGGTTTACTAAGAGGCTCAGAAAGTATAGAGGGCCAGATCCCTGGACCGCTCCACAGCCTCCATGCAGAGGCCCATGATAAGCCAGTCATCAAGGAATTGATACACCCTGGCACATCTGCACCTGAGGTAGGCTGCTAAGACCGATACGCACTTGGGGAACATTATGGGTGCCTAAGACAGGCCAAATGGCATGACCTTGAACTGGTACAAGACACTTCCCACATGGAACCAGAGGTACCCCCTGTGGGACAGACTGATGGGGATGTGAAAGAAGGCATAGTGGTGGTCCAGGGAACAAAACCATGTCCCTGGCTCCAGAGACAGCATCACCTGGTTGAACTTGACCATATGAAACTTTTGCCTGCCAATGAACCTGTTTAGATCATGCTGGTCTAGAATGGGGCACTAGCACTCTGTTCATTACAGTACTAAAAAGTACTGAAACACATATCCCTGTGAGGACAGGGTGTTTGTGACAACCTTGATAGCACTGCGCTGTAAGAACTGAGTGATGTCACTCAGCAGTGAGGCTAGGGTGTCCTCAGTCACTGTGGTGGACTCCCTTGTTGCTCTGGGTCAGTATGGAAATACAGTTCCAAATTCCAGAGACAGACCAGAACTCACCAGCTCCAGAACCTGCTTGTCCAATGTGATGGAGGACCACTGTGGCATGAAGTGAAGGAGCTGACCCTCAACTGGGAGCTGCAGAAGGGACTGCATGGGAGAGGAAATGTCATGCTACAACTTATCACTTTTTACCCTTGGAGGGACTATGAAGGACTGGCCTCCATACACATTCTTGCCCCCCTCCCCCCGCTTTCTGACCCTGGACACCAGAAGTGGGGTTTGCCAGATTTTAGTGCTGAAACTATTGCCTCTGCTGTTGCTGGGGTTGCTGTCATAAACTACAAAAAAAGATCCTTTTTGGCTTAGAAGGTTGCTTAGTTTGCAGGGATAATGCCACTGAATCCAGGGTAACACTGGACTTCTCTATGCAGGTGAGATGGTCTTCCACCCCAAGGCCAAAGAGGTAGTGCCCAAACAGGCAAATCCATCAATTAAAGCTGGGTCTCCAGAGTAAACATTGAGCGATGTAGCCAAGCCCTCCTATGCATGGATACTGCAGTGACCACTGCACAGGTGCACGAGTCATCTGAGTCCAGAGCTGTCTTCAGCTGGTGCTTGGAAAGCAGAAGTTTCAGGTCCCACAGAGTTTGGGATTCTGTCTGGCTGTCAGCCCTGTTAGGAGCAGAGGGATCATATTGGTGGACTTATGAAAAAGCTCATGGATGAAACAGGCAATCAGAGCCATATAGCTGACCTGACGGATGCCCAGGGTAGCCATAGCATGCACTTTTCAAGCAAGTTAGTCGTGCTTCTTACACTCCTTGTCCAGCTGCTTGTTCATATCTCTCTGCACCTTCATTTTGCTGAAGGCAGAATCTGATGCAAGTCCCTCCATTGAAGGGTACTCTGAGAACCCAGCTAGTCCCCCAGTTGCATATTTGCTGTCAATATTCCGAAAGGGAGCCTGGAAAGACATAGGGTGCTGCCAGATGATGAGTGCAGAGCCCAGGACATCAAGGAACTCCATCCCCAGCAAGGGACACCATTCCAGGATGACCATCAGGGGGCACATTTCATGCTACGTGACTTCTTCTAAGGGCCGATTCAGAGATGCAGACATATGCTGCAGGAAAGCAACAAAAGAGGTTGCATCACCACAGGAAGACTTGTTAGACGAATCAACATCCATCTGACCCTGTGAAGAGGAATCCATGGAAGAATCCTCTGAGTCATAGTTGACTACCCCGATCAGTGGTTGGGGCCTACATTTGAGGGTATGGACCACCTGCTTATCAGGGGTGACCACCACTGACAGGACAGTGGGCAAACCATTCTCCAGCCTAGAGGTTTTTCTAGGAGCCCCTCCTATGGCTACGGAGGTAAGGAATGGCAACTACTGGAAGCAGAATCATTAGGCACATACCTGAAGGCTGTATCTGTGTCAGCACCCACAATAGAGTTGAGGTGGCTGATAACATGGGCTGACCCTGCCCCTGGCCACAAGAAGTCCTCATGCTACCCTGCCATCGATACCTGACCAAAGAAGAGGATTAGCTGGATGAATGTCTGTGCCGATGGCAGAAACTGCAGTGAAGTTGAGATCGAGACCTTAATGTCAACCATGAGGTTGATGAGAGTCAATGGCAGTGGTACAGTATAGACCACCTGCTGAGCTACTTTGACCGCAATGGGAGGCACCAAGATTGGGACCTGAGAAGTAACCATAGGTGGAGGTTGTACAGAGTTGTTGACCAGAGTCATGGTCTGGCCCACTCCCCAACTGAGGAGGGCCCCTGTATCACTGGAGTTTTAGAGAGTGATTTAACCCTCATCTTCTTCTAACTCCTGGTCGACTGGTTTGAGCACAATCTCAACGCAATCATTAGCCATAGCAATGGTTAATGGCTCTGCTGGAGGCACTGCTGAAGCATTGACCAACCCCTCAACCATCACCAGCTGGAACAAAGTCAACTGGTAGTGGAAGTTGATGACTTGAGAAGAGCGGGAATGCCCCCCCACCCATGATCAATGGTGATGGTGTTTCTTGTGATGCTTCTTTCAATGGGGGGGTGCTCTCATCAAGCATTTGCATTGCAAGATTCCTCTCTAGGAACTCTAGGCAATCCTGAAATAGAATCTCCAAGGTCAGTTCCACCTGGACTAAAGCCAGGGTCAATGAGGACCCCATAGCCACTTCTTTCTTCATGGCCTGGAACTGGGTTGCCAAACCTGTGGTCATAGAGGCTTTCTTTCTTGAGGCCTACTTTGGAGGAAGCACACTCTGTGTTTGTCCAACAAGTAGAGATGCACGGTCTGACAGAATGGACACCACTCAACTTCATGTTCAGCCTCCAGGGGTTAGAAACATTTGTCTTGGCTATCCTGGCCTCCTTCTGGAACATTCCTCCCACCAATATATGGTTTTAGACCTATGACAGCCCAAGCAGTAATATTTGTGGTGCCTCCTTCCCCACTCCCACCACCCCCTATCTTTCCTTTTGCTCCAGATGTACACCATAAGTGGTAAAGGTTCTTTGGATACAAGGCTGGCAAGAACAATTTTGGTTTTTATATTAAAATGTTCTGCATTTCAGGCTGATACCTGCTGATATTGTTTACTTTAGTATGTCCCTTCTGTGCCTGCACCCCAAGCAGCTACTTGGTTTTCTTATGACTAACACCACCTCTCTTTGGGCACAATTTTAAAGATCTGGAACTCCCCTCTTTGTTTTATGTAGAACACTGTGGTCAGTTGTCTGTTCTGACCTGCACCATTTTGTTCTGTATCATGCTTGAAAAAGCTTTGAGGGAGAGAAAAACTACCCCCAATTCCAAGAGGATGAAGAGTTTCAACCTCTCAAGGGGGGGACCACACTTCTTTCACTGTGCTACCCTCTAACAGCCCTCCCCATCCTAGCTGGAAAGGGATCTGTAGATAAAAACAAACTAGTTTCTGGTGAGAGAAGGAAATACCTTCTCTCCAGACTGAAATGTGCTGGCACCACCTCTGTGCATCCACCAGTGTCTGGTGCACTGGAACTACCTGTGTTAATGGTACCACACATACTTTTTCTTTCAAATATTTGTTATCGTTATTTCATAAAGTTCAAATACTAGCCACACAGACACAAAGTGGCGATTTCTCGAGACTTTATTTTTCTTTTAAGTTGACACCAAAACATCCAAGCCCAATGTTTCACCTATTTGGTCTTCCTCAGAGACTTAAGGCCTCTAAAGAATTGAAAATATATATTTGAAATCATTATTTTAAAATCATATTTTGTACATATATTTAATCACATGTTTATTCTACAGTTCTATACATTAATAGGACCTGGACTAGTCTGTACACACATACCTTCCACTCACTACGATTCTTTTTCCTATATCTCATATATGCATTAATTGGTTCTTGCACTACTTGAAAAAGTTGGCAATATTGTTAAAAAATCTTGTCTACCAAGGATCACTCCAGTCATGCTTAATATAAATTTGTCATCATATTAACGTAGATACCATGGGCTCGATTTTCAGAGCCCGGGGAATGGCGCAAGATGCCTGCATCAAACATAAATTACACAAACGGCACCTTGCATCATATAATGCAGCAATCCCTATTTTCGAATGCAGTCTGCATCAAAAACGGGAGCTGATGCACTAAAGTGGCACTTTACCAGCCTTACGCCATACAGTGGGGTGTGCCAGGTTAAAAGGGGGCTTGCGTCACGGCGGGGCTCTACCATCCCCTTTGTTGGGATTTTGCAAACCCCACTGTGGATGCAGAAAGGGACTCAGCTCAGACCAGCCAGGAGGTGGTTTAAGCAACTTGCGCCAGTGCCACATGCTGTGGCGAAATGGGGGGGCTGAATGTGGGGTCATGAGGCAGAAGGGGCACAGGAGGTGGCATGGGGAGTCAGGGAGATGGCTGGGCATGAAAAGGAGTGATGAGGCACCTAGTGGAATGCATTTGCCTTTGTATTTATTAGTGAATGTCTATCAGTGCAGTAGAGTACCACACAGTACTGTACCCATTACGTACACTGTAAATACATGACAGATGACATCCAAGGAGGGGCAAGTGATATTTCCAAATAACACAGCAGCATGCTGAAACTAACATAGCAGACCTCGAAACTGTTAAGTAATATTTAATCCACCTCATCAAAATGCTCTCCCTCCACCACCAAATGGTTACACATTATTTTCAGAAACATACTGTAAGAATAATAATCCTCCAAGGCATGAGGAAGGGAGCAAAATCCCCTTGCTACCTGTGTTATCAGGAATTATGCCCTGAAAGTTTATCTCTCTTCCAAAATCCTTATCCTCATCCCATTCACCACCTTCTTTATGTAAATGGTGGATGGAGCAACCAAGCCCTTCGATTGATGTATGACCTGAAACATTTGCCACATTTTAGTAAATTCCACTAGAAAGAACATCTCTCCAAATGATGGCTAAGAGTTTCCTACTGAAGTCTGCATAGTGGGTTTACTCCATGAGTCTCTCACTAATTCACTCTCACCACCAGACAGACTCACTTTTGCCACTAAGGAGTTTAGTCCCTGGATGTTTTACCAGTTTCCTCCCCTTGTGGGACATCTTCCTCCCAGTGGCACAAAGAGACATATAGCACTCTCCTCAGCAGGTCCCTTGTATTTCTCTTCAGTATTAATGCCACTGGTGGAAGAATCTACCAAATTCTGTGGAGAACTAAGATTGAAATTGTCATCCATCTCGTCTAAATTTTCTATTACAGGTGAGCACTCTCTTGCAACCAGTTCTGGAGTGACGTTTTTTTTCTACTTTCTGTTTTCTCATTAATGTTACCACATGAATCACAATTTAAAAGAAACCCTTCTGTGCCTAAGCATTTAAAATATAGGCTACTATGGGCATCAACTTAGTGATATTTCCTCCACAGGACATACACACACTGCTTTAAAGCCCGGTGTCCCTGTGCTTTTAAATGTTATATGACATTAGTCAAACTAGTAAACACACACACACAGAACCTACACAAGTAAGAAATGTCCCTAAACTCAATACCTCTCAGTTCCCATTAAAAAATGAAACCAAGAAACAGCTTATTGTGAATCTAATCAGTACTCAGTACTGAGGAAAACAAGCAAGGATAGGGACAAGAATTTGTCCCACAAGGGACACTTTACTTATTTTTACCCACACGTCCAAGGATTTTACCACATTAAAGTCCTGAGGGCTGAGTCTTTACCGTGGCTCAGAACGAGCTAGCAGTTGAGGCATCAGGGTCACATGGTCTTTTCTGGGATTAGTTCAAACTACCTAAATGTTCTGGCACAGATTCACAGGCTGCTGTATTTGCTTAAAGTGGTGAGTAGATATAAATAATACTGTCATTTGAACATAGATTTCTGCTAGAAAACAGTGGTCTTTGTACTATATATTTTGTGCACCTCCCATGCACCCCTGACTGGCCTCTCCTTCAGGCAACCCTAAGGTGCAATACCATTAGCTGGTTTCCCTCCCCTGCTGCCAACAACCAATTCCCATATTGTGGTAGCGCTCCCTCGAAACCAAACATTTCCCTTCATCGGATGGGTTCCTCCCTCTTCCAGGGAGAAAGTGCCAGTAGGTACATCTTTATTGACCCGGGTGCTGCTGGGGTTGATTCAGTCTATCTGGGGTTTTGTGGTGGTGAGGGACTGGTGACCATCATCTGGACGATCAGGGGGCCCCTTTACATGTTTTTCTTGGAGACTGTCATGCCACATGACGTCAAGGTGTGAGCCAATGTCCGCCATGCTTCCTCCACGGTGATGCCCACCGTGTTGCCATGCCCCCGGCCTCTGCCAGAGGTCAGCAAATGCTGAGCTATGAACTCCTTCCCTCCCAGGAGAAGGCAAGTGGTCACTGGATGCTCAAGTCATCTCCCCTGGGCTGTCCCTCAGACACCCGGGTCCATTCATGAACCCGGGTCGTCGGCATTGCAGGCGGAAATCCAATCACTGTGCTGGCAGACCAGCAGGCACTATATTAAAAATGCAAACAAACTGAGTTTCATGAAAATGTGTGAGTCTGTTTTGTCCAGCCCTAATCACTAACTAACCATCATATAAGTGTTAGCCAAGGCACCCAGCATCATTATCAAGCCTAATTATAATTAAAGTTATATGCCAGATATTCTTAACACAGAAAGGCAAATCCATTTGTAATTTATATTTTATGTGGAACAACAAAGCTGCTACTTCAGCTTTTTCTAGACCAGATACCAAGCATAACGGCTTCACCAGTTTCGATTTCTACATAATAAAAATACGTTAAGAATTACTTCTCAGAAATGTATGTGAATTTTTCAAAGAATGAAGAATATGTATAGCCATCTACTGCCTTGGAATAGCATGGAAGTACAGATGTAATATGGTCCTTTTCAATGCCAGCATGTCACAGTAAAAACATCATAAATTGCATTGAGTTCAGTGGTGTCCCTATATTACATCACAGCTGCTTTGTACACTGTACAGGAACTGCTGTATTTAAAGTTAAAACAACAGTGCAAAACAGTCTGGCAAAAAATCTGACCCTACTCAATCTGTAAAGATTTCAGACAACTTCCATTTTTGTTTGCTTGAAGAATGTTCCACTGCTACCAGAAGTTAGCCATTTTTTAAATGTTTTACATTAATTGTTTCTTATGAAAAAGAAGATGGCCACTTCCTTTGGCATATACACTGCAATGTGGACCTCACAATGGTTAGGTTTAGGGTGAGAAGTGAGGAAAATAAAAACAAAAATACTGTAGTGAATAACATAAGAAGCACATGGTGATATTCTTACTTGTTGCTATAGCTAGAAACTAGCTTTGGAAAAATATTTTACATTGCACTGCTGATTTAAAATGTGCATAGCTGGTTACTGCGGTAGATGATTTAAGCAATAAGACATGACAGGGGGTATGTTATGGTAGGATAATGGCGCACTCTCATAGGTGGAAGTATAAAGCTGTTTAGTGCTTCCTGGAGTGCCTTACTGTGATTAAGAAATGGGTCCTTTTTAGTAAATTGGATGCTTTTTTAAACATTTTTTTTGTTAAGCTACTTTCAATGAGGCTGCTGTGCTGGGATAATGGCCCTGCTGAGAGTACCTCTTGCCCAATTAGGAGCCATCGTTCTTTCTACCAATTTCATAATACCTACAGTATTATTACCTGACAACAGCAATAAAATGTTTCAAAAGATATTCAAAGGCAAATAATGTGGTCAGTTGTTCACATCTGTCCTAGGTGTAAGCAAAATCATTCAGAGTCTTCAGACTTTTCTCAGATGCTGAAACGTTTAATATGTACTCTATACCTCACCCTCCGTATGTTGTACATACTTTGTTTTTTCACACCGTTCTTTAATACTGTTACCTCATCTCCTGGGTCCCTACTGTAAAAGGAACTCTGTTCCAGTTACTTCACCTGGTCAACAAATTAAGTAAATAAGCAGTGCAGCTAGGATATAAGAATGAACTACTAGCTTTTACTTGAAAACTGAAGTTTCTGCTTAGGGACACTACTAGCACAACGTACCATTTTTAGAGAACAAACTAGTGACTTTTTATCTCTGACAATGTGAAAGTGTTCCAACCTTGAAAAGTTGACTACGGCAGCTCTGAATGTGTCAGACATGATGATTTTCAACACTGCACTGATAAGATGGGGAGGCATAATTAAGAGCCAATCAGACATTACAAATCTGTACATGTTAGTTAAGCCACAACAATTAGGCATCATATAAGAAGCTCGTTAAGGCTGCTTTATTGGAAACAAATCCACACTGTCGGAGAAACACAGAAAATGATGGCAGATAAAGACCATCAGTTCATACAGTCTGCCAAAAACTCCTAACAAACCCAGGACCTATAGTCCATAGCAGGCTGTAACCCACACTACCCACCTCCATGCTCCCCCCCACCCCACTACCATCCTCAGCAACCACTAAGCCCATTATTCTGTCCCAGCTGTGTCTGAAACCATTGATAGTTTTGGTGCCCACCACATCAGCTGGCAAATTGTTTCACGGCTCCACTACCCTTTCTGTCAAATAAAACTTTCTCACTTCCCTCTTGATCCTCCCTCCATCAGTTTTCATTTGTGTCCCCATGTTCTTGATCAGCCACTTATGCTAAATAGTTCCTTGCAATTTATCTTGTTCATTCCTTTCAGGAACTTGAAGGTCTCTGTCATATCTCCCTTCTCTCGTCTGATCTCCAGCGGGTACATGCTCAGTGCCTTGAGCCAGTTCTCGTAAGATCCGCCCTGCTAGCCCTAAATCATTGTGATCATCCTTCATTGTACTCTGTACAACCTGTTCTTATCTTTCCTTAGGTGAGGGCTCCAGAACTGGGCAAAGTACTCTAGGTGGGGCCTCACCAGTGATCTGTAGAGAGGTAATGTACCTCCTTCCTTCTACTGTCAATACCCCTTCCTATACATCCCAGGATCCTGTTTGCCTTACTATTGGCCTTGTTACACTGGCTTGATTGTTTTAGAGAGTCACTGATTATGACCCCTAGGTCTCTTTCCTCAGTTGTGCCAGCTTTAACCCCCACATCTAGTACTCTGTCCTGTAGTTCTTGTTCCCTATGTGCATTACCCTGCACTTTTGGCACTGAATTTCAACTGCCAAACATTTGACTATCTCTCTAGCCTTTGCAAGTCTCTTTGCATCTCCCTAGCTCCCTCTTCACTGTCTACCTGCCACAAAAATTATTGTCATCTGCAGACAGACACAGCTTGTCCTGGATTTCTTCTTCAAGGTCACCAATGAACATATTGAAAAGGACTGGACCCAGGACCGATCCTTGTGGCACTCCACTGGTGACCTCCCTCTCTTCTGATTTGACTCTTTTAACAACAACCCTCTACTGTCTCCCTTCCAACCAGTTTATTACCCATCTAAATGTATCCTTCACTGCACCATTTAAAGAGAAAAGTGGCATTTTGTATTAAGAAAAAGCAAAGCAGTTTAGCATGTACTGTAACACAAAGCATTAATTTAACAAGCCCACAACACAGCAGACAGTCTTTGATGTTAAATCAGTTTGCAAGAAGTTACAGTACTGCTTAGTTAAGGTTAGGACATGACTGCATCCAACTCAACTTACCCCGCTTTCATCCTCCTCCTGCATATTCAAGATGCAAGACTCATTAGTTACCTGAGAGTTTTAGTCCTTATTTCAACACAACTGCTTTATATATAATTTTTGTAAAACATTATTCAGCAAACTCCTTCTGAAATTCTTTGTGCTTCAGTAGAAGAATGTCTAGTAACAATTTTGGTACTATAGTAATGTTAATTTTTGCCTCAAATTTCACACCTTCAGACCAGCAACACATTTCTCTTGTCAAGAGTAAGAACAAATTTAAGCAACATAGTATTTTGTGCAACACTAACTGTAAGCCTCTGAATCTGAATTGCGTGTTGCTTGAATGTACATCCAAAAGTGTATATTAAAATTTATTTTTATTTCCAGAGCAAAGAAATGGAGAGTTACAGAGAAACATGAATTCAGATTTTAAATCAAATATATTTTTAAAGTTGTGTTTACTTTTTATTTTTAGTTCAGTATCTGGACTGGCAGACCGCTGACAGAAGCAGCATCACAAGCCAGAAGAAAGACCAACAACCAAAAAAATGGATTGTGTGAAATTCAGGACGGGCCTAAATGAAAGTTTACCTTTTTAGAATTGTTATAATCGGTATTATTAATTATGTTTCTCTGTACTTCTTGTGAAGTGATGTTCAACATATTTTATGTAAAACGTACAATATAAACTCTGCTTGCTGTGTGGGTCTGAATAGCAAGCTATTAAGCTAGCCAAAATGATTTAATCGAAAGGATGGACAAAAGATACAAACAGTTACCATGATTATAGTTACCATCAATGTTAGCTCAGCATTAGCAGTAACTAGACAATCTGTATTACAAGTTTGCTGCATGCAAATTAATCACTTGAAAAAAACATCAAACTCCCATTACAGATAAAAAAAATATTTTTTCACCAGTAGTTTTTAGTTGGTTAGAAGGCAGATATGATGCAGAATTTCAAAGCTGGGATAATGTAAATACAGGCAAAATCCCACAAACTTTGTATAAAGAAAAAAGTTCAGCCATTGTTTTATGGCATCCTTTAGCATAAAAGGATTGTGTATGATTTGTTGGGTCTCTTGAACACATGGTAGTAGCAACAAATCCCACATAGCATAGAACCCTAATCTAATGCAAATATGGCATGATCCAGTTTGCAGATACACTTATTATAAGCTGGGACAAACCAAAGGGTTTTAAATGCAGTGTAGCTCTCTCTCTTCACTCAAAGTCAACACATGGCAAGGTCGTAGTAAATGTATACATATTTTATAATTTATTTAAGCAGGATAGCCCAGATGACATTTTGTATGCTGCATTCCATGGGGTTCTGCTTGCACCCACTTTTCCAGCTGGGAGGACTGAAGCACTGAGAAGTTACTTGCACAGGGTCACACAGTGAGAAAGTGGCTGTGGTGAGTTTTGAACATGGGTCTCCTAAATCCCAAGTCTGGGTACTAGTCACTAGGCCATGCAGCACCACTACATAGCTATTTATATTAAAGAATAAATGCTGGCTTTGCACATTATGAAAAACATCTATTAATCCTGAACCATTGCAACTGACAAGGCCTACAACTGCATTGAAATATGATATACCATTTCTTTAAAAAAATCAACAAGGTTTATTCCACTGCTTGTAATACATTCTTCTATCATATACCATTCCTGGGACATCTGTACAAAACAATACTGCTTAAATATCAGTGTGAGAACAATAAATGAAATATTAGAAAAAAAATGAGCCAGATTTGCAAAGAAGGGGTGGTGCACATGCAAATGCATTCTTAAACTGCATCTGCAACCACTTGCTTACCTCCAGCCGCCCTTGCTGATGTTTTCCAAAAGATCTGCTCATTTGTGACCAAGCAGTTATGATTTGCAAAAATTTTCATCAAAATACTGTATGACACAAATTTAATTTGTGTCATTTGCATCCAAAATTGGGATGAATGCATGGGGCTCGATTCTTAAACATTGGTGCAAGCCACACCAAAGGTGGCTTGCATCAACTGCCGGTGCACCAGGGACCCTGCACCTGACTCTCTATCGGGTAGGGTCCTGGAGACAAAATCCCATGGTTTGCGGCAGCCACAGCCATGTGCTAGATGACTGAGTGGCAATTTACCTACCATTCCATGGTGGTTTAGTGGACCCCCCAGCCCCGATCCCCAATGTCACCCTCAGCTAATACTTTAACATTCCCTGGTGGTCTAGCAGAATGCCCCCCAAGCCCCACTTCCCATTTATAAAATTAAGTAAGTCCCTGGTGGTCTAGTGCCCCCCCCCCAGCCCCAATCCTCATTTATTGCATTAAGTCCCTGGTGGTCTAGCAGTCCCCTATAAAATTAAGAAAGTCCCTGGTGGTCTAGCAGCCCCCCAAAATGCTGATCCCCTTTTATTTCATTTATTAAGTCCCTGGTGGTCTACCAGTCCCCCTGCTCTGATTCTGATTTATTAAATTAAGTCCCTGATGGTCTAGCAGTCCCCACTGTCCTGATACCCATTTATTAAATTAATTAAGTCACTGGTGCTCTAGTGGTCTCCCCCTCAGCCTGAACCCCATTTTTTTAATTAAGTCCCTGGTGGTGTAGCAGTCTCTCCACCCCAAATCCCCATTTATTAAATTAAGTCCCTAGTAGTGTAGCAGTTTGATTCACAGCCATGTAAGAACTCAGACATGCTCCACTGAATGAGACCATAGCAAATATTAGCAAAATTATTTGTATTGCAGTACTGTACCTCACATTCTTTGTTGTTCTGGGGTGGTAGGGGTGAATCAGTCCACTCTTCTACTCCTCAGTTCATAGTGCAATGTTAATAATTATATTTCTTTACAATGCTCCTTATAGTTCACAGTTTTGCCAAACGTAATGATTTTTTTTGCATGTGACCATACAGTTGGGTTCAGTTGGTACCTTATATGGGGACTACTGCTACATACAGCTACTTGCAAACAAGTACACAGTCAGTTAAACACTGACAGTGTCCCTTTAATTTCACTGTGTTTCTCTTGCATGACACACTTAACGGTAGGGGGTCAGAGCACTGAGGAAAAAAAGGGACAGGGCTATGCTAATGAAATGAAGCACAGAAATAAAAGGATTTTTCACATGGAAGACAGTATTGTTTGTTGGTTTGAATGGTAGGAGACTGATTCCAAACTCCTACAGGTTAGTACACCCATTTTGTATGGCAAAGTTCTATCAATCACTTTAAATCTGGAACCATGGCAAGCGTGCACTAGGTTGCGTAGTAACCTGGACGAGCCATGTCTCTTAGGGCTAAACTGTAGGTTGGGCCTTGTGATGAAAAGCACTGCATTCTCTCTTTAACCTGTGTGGAAAAAAATCCACCATTTTATTTCTAGCTCAACAAGATCCCTGTTAGCAGGAGCAGTTTGTTCTCCGCAGCTTCACAGTACATTCTTTGGGTTAGTGAAGCTGTGACATCATCACAACCTTTCCTGCCAGCACAGTGGCTGCTTCCCTCCACTTCATTTTTTTTATGTTTTACTGAAGCAGTCTGCTAAGCCTAGCTTAGCAGACAAGCTATTGGATTCCTGCAGTAGCTTTTAAAATAATTGTAAATACAACTATACCCATTACTTTGAAAGGAAAACTGTGCTAAGGTACAAGCCCTCCTCCACCAACAGTTTATCGCCTAATTAATGTTTTTAGCACAGGAGATAACTTTCCAAATACCTTACAATATGGTTCTATATCGTTTAATAATCATCAGCAAATTTCACAGAAAAGATTGCCTATCACCATCTAACAGGCAGCCACATGCTATCCTCACACACTCTATATTGTTGTACACTTCAGACTGAGCTATGGGACATCAGGGCATATTAGCACAGAACGAGTGAGTGGAGTGCACAGCCGCCCATAAGGTGGCATGGGCAACCTTTTCAGCAGATATCACTGATAATATATAAAGCTGTAAAACCATATTGTAGAGTAGTATTTAGAAAATTATTTTATGTTCTAGAAAAGCTAATCCAGACATTAGCTACCAGTGGGAGAGGGCAAGTACTTTTACATAGTTTTTCTTTTAAAAAATGTGCTTTATTAGTAAAGTTAGGAAATCTTCCTATTTTACTACTAAGCCGTGTTTACACTGTCACATTTGCACTGGAATAACATGAGCGCTCGGGTTACTCCACTGCAAATGTGACCACATAGACAGACACTCATTTGTGGTAAGCCACTGGCTAACATGCTCCTAGATTCCCTAGAAGCTGGGAACACCAAGCGTAGTAAGCGGCTTACAGTGGATTCCATTGCCATGTGGACTATGTGCACCGCTGCAACCTGTTCAGTGGCTCATGATTCCTCAAGCTGCCATCTGCTCCCCCAATGCACGGCCTCTCACCAGTGCAGATTGGAGTGATTCAGAGAGGGGCCGTGTAGACAGGCAAACCATCGAGTCACGGGTGGTCAGGACCCCACTGTTGCAGTTGGAAGTGAAATCGCTACTGCCATGTAAACACAGCTTTAGAAGCAAATATCAATTAAGTCAGTGCAGATTCAGGGTTATATTTAACTCTTAAAATTGATTAGCATTTTGCCCATAAAAGTTCTAAAACATTGTGAAAATGCATAGCACTTGCCTCACTGTGTTTAACAAACATAACACTTCTAGAAAACCCATATAAATGCTTTCTGTACAGTTAGTATTGTCCCAAGATAAAAACTGCTAATCAATTATTTAAAACCCTGAGATTAAATGTAAAATATTAGGAATACTTTGTTGGATTCCTAACATTGCAGCATGTTTAAAAAAAGCAATACTATGCATCTTATTTTCATCTATTCATGTTGCTTAATCAAATTGTGTGGCATTACTTGAATCACAGACAGATTATAATGTTGCAGATGTAATCTTACCAGTCTGAAGTGAAGTGGTCCTATGGATGGGTTCCACCAGTATATACAGGCAGTCAAAATCAATATAACATACATTCACTTGGTAAACATTCTTACCTCCATGTGCATATTTTTAATTCTTCAGGCCCACCAGTACTGAGTTCCAACACAGCTACTTATTACAGTGGAGAAATGCATCCTCTCAAAAATCAGCTTCAACTGTCCATAGTGTTTCCTGCAACGCAGGGTAAACTGTAGCAGAAGAACCAAGCAAACGTACAACTCACAGACATGCACACACATGAGCTGACACTTCGGCATCACTTCATGGCTTCATCATAGCAGATTTAAACTGAGATTCATGAGGCTGCATTTTCACTTGGAACTGAGTAATGGTGGTCTGGAGAATAAAAATCTGCACAAGCAGGTAAGTGTTTTCCGACTTAATTTATATTCTTTTTCTGTAGATTTGGTTACCTGTGTGTACTAGTGGAACTGGTTCATAGGTCCACTTCACTTCGGTTTGATTCCCTAACAATGACGCACCACCACAGCGGACTGTGTGGGAAATATTCTTCTGAGAGCCTGGAACCCTACCTTTTACAACCTGTGATCTTACACGTGTTTCAAGCCAGAATCAAGTATTAGTATGCCAGTAGGTTCAGTTACATGAGTTTTATAAGCCAAGTTTTAAGTGAAAACCCTAACTGAGCAAGCCCTGGGCCTTCATTATCAAACTCATAAGTAGTCTCAATGACTGAAAATCAAATGGATGAATCTCTTTGTAAATGCTTACAATCCCAGCCACATGATTTCCTGTACCTCAGTGGTAAACTGAGTTTGTAAGCAAGTCAAATGTAGGAATGGGCTACTGATACACCTTCTTTGCAGTTTTCTTAACCCATATGGGGTGTTTTATGAATACAACATTTTATAGAAACAGAGAGGTAGGAATGCAAATGCAACTGGATTGAAAATAAATAAAACTCTGTTAGGCAGCAATACAAAAGGGAATTTAAACTATCTAAATTATAACTCTTTATTCAAGGAGGCAAGGAAACTGCAGTTGTAAATTAAATTATATTAAAAATGAGGTCTAGCCTATTATGTCCCCTCACTGGTCAAAGCACTGTCACATGGGCTTATTATCATAGTACATACAGTACACTCCATATGGGAGCACTAATTGATGCACAGGCTGTTGGGGTCAAACTGTTAATATGCATATCATACAACCACACAACCCAGCAATATCAAAAAAGGCATTACGCAACTCAAGCAACCAGGCATCCCCAATAACATAGACAAATTATTCTAAAATCATACTGTACCCTGAAAACCTATTATCAAAAATATAACTAAAAAAAATTTTTACTAATTCAAGAAGTTAGACCCTTCAAAAGACACTCAAAGTCACACATTGCAAACCCAAACATCCTGAAACACAGCTCAAGGAACACACAAACTATATACTGTAATTAAAGACACCTGAAAGCATCCACCAAAACTACTAACACAAAACATCCAAATGTGTCCATGGTGCTCCTCAAATGCACACCAAATTAACATATAAAAGACTTTCAAAAATACAGTTACACACAAGAGTAAACATATACCCAACATCAGCACTACAATAGCACCAAAAAAATTGACATATACTATAGTGCTCCCAAATCCAGTCATTTCCCAATTTAGTCGATTGAAACAAGAATGACTTGCAAACTTAGCCTCCGTATGAAATCATGAAACTGGATACTCTAATCAACAGCACACTAAAACTCACCTGCACCCAGTCCCTTTCTTAAAATGGAAACAGCACACTACTGAGGAGTGGACCCCACATGTGCACCACTCTTAAAAAAGATGCAGCACTAAACCCAATTCAAGACAGGAACCCAATTCTTAAAAAGGCAACAAAACTGACAATGCCCTTAGACTACACTCTGATTCAATATTTTAGAACTGGGATAAGAGAACCCAAACATTTTATACATGGAATAAGACACTCGAGGGTGTTGACTGACATTTCTTAATCACCATGGCAGAGTGGTGATAATACTATGTCTGTGTAACTCCTGATCACTGAAATCACTTGGTACATTACCATAGTTAAATCACCATCTGATCATGATGTTTTATTCTTTACATAACAGCTTTGCTTCTTTAAAGCCACAATATTTTTGGTTTTGAGATGAAAGTCTAAACATTTCATGCTTTTCCACTTTTAAAAAGACACTCCAGGAAAATGGAGCCATGATGCAGTGGTGCAGAGCCAGTGCAGGCTGAGAGGTCAGCCAGCCCCCTTTTTTTGTAACAGCCAAACCAAGGGTCAGCCTACATTCACAGGCAAAAGAATCAGGCCACAAAGTGGTTGCCGGTTTAAGCAAATTTGATGTTTATTCAGCAAAATAAAATAGCTTTTCATTTTTTAAAGACCAGCAGCGATTTAATGATATAACAAAGTGATAATGTAAATCCATAGCCTGTGACCACCTTGCCTACATGCCCCAGTGCTTCACACTGTCTCTCGATCTTCATCAAGGGGCTACTGTCTTTAAAAACTGAAAAGCAACTGCATTTTTCTCCACAAACAGCAAGTCTGCTTAAACCAGCAAGCACTTTGTGGCCTGATTCTTTTAGCGTGCAGCCTGAACCCTTGGTTTGGCCACTTTTAGAAAGGCATTCTAGGATAGCTGGCCTCATGTTAGAACTGCAGCACACTGCGCCACCATGCAGAAGAATGAGGTCTGCACCCCGGTTCCAGGACCTCTATTGTGGACTAGCAGGGTGAGAGCAGTATTACAGAAGCAATAAGGGCTGCACAAAAGGTACATGAGAACCCCACCTTGGGTTAGGCGTGGGGAGAGGGGCATTACACTTGAAGGTGGCATCTGCTGCCAGGCAGTTATTGGGCAGAAGGCAGCTGGGATCTCCAGTGAAGGGAGCAGAAAGTTAACATTTATGTAAATAAGCAATGGAGGACTACCCCCTCACTTTAAAACTGAAATTCCACCCTATTACAGTACTACAGCTTTATCAGAGTAAATGATACATCTATAGCCATAAATGTAGGAACATTTTTAAAACACTGGTACCTTGTTGCTCAGGTCTGAAATCTAGACTTTTTTTATACATGTTGCAGAGCATATGCGATGGTCATCAGACAAATAAGGTTATTTTCATGTAATCTCTTCTATTCTAATCATCAGTATAACACTAGATTACTCACTTAGCTGCTGCATATTGCACCCATTTTAACATAGCCTTCTTCGCATTCCCCTTTTGTCACAATCTTTCGTTTGGATGGAGGGCTTGCAGCATCTGAACTAGCCAGGCTGTCTACAGAAGAGGTACTGCTGGACAGTGACTGCAGCACTGGCAGATTGCTTGTCAACTCTTCAATCTGGGTAATGAAAAAAGCATCAGAGCAATTAGAACTGAAGTGCATTATGCACCCTCCCACATTTAAAGCTGCTAATGGCCCACGCTAGTCTAAAAATGTATTACAGAATGCTGATATTCTGGAACAGAATGATGGACACTATTTGTCCATATGTAATTGCAGGGGGTATTAAATATTTTGGTCAGCAGCTTTCATGGGGGTTTACACCAGTAGTGTTCTAGTGTGGGATGGGATGTTTTAAATCTGCAATGGACCTGGATTTTAAACACCAATGGTCATGACCAAGATGAAATCTAAGCCACTGACAAAGGGTACCAGGAAGGGAACACTTCTGGTTTGCAAGAATTTACCTCTGGATGGTAGGGATAACTGAAAGGAACCCAGCCGCTGCTGCTGAGTTAGTATATAGGTAACTAGATTATAGCCTACGTTTGCAAGATGCCGCCAGCAGCGGTGTCATTATGGAATGGTTATAGGGATGACTTAGAAAAAAATAGAAAAAGTAGAATAAAAAAAAAATTAACCTATCTGGTATTTATGACCGCCATGTTTCTAACATGAATTTCTTTGCAATCAATGTGAAGGTGGCCCTGAGGTTTATGCTGCCTTTGGTTATTCATGTATCCCAACCCACTTTCCCCGTGTCACATTTGGGAATGACAAGGTTCTAGAAAAACTCTATTTTGCCTTCCTCCATAGCATAAACTTCAGTAAATAAATTAATTGTAAAATGCAAGAGAAATAGTTGATGAAGGACTCAACTTGTTGCACAGAAACTGCACCATACTGATAATGGTATTTGACTTCTTGCAAAGATAAAAGATTCTGCCCTGCATCATGGCAAACCTATAAAACATTTCATTTAACAGTGCCGGACAGTTATTTCTTAATCTGTTTTATTTATGTATTTATTGAATTGCTTTACCAAGAAAGGCACACTGAGCAAAATTATGCTCATCTCCCAGTGCGACCTGGGGGAGGAGTACAGAGGAGAGGATAATGTGCAGGTTATCACTGAGGGAACATTTAACATTACAGTTTGTGCACTGGAGAGGAAAACGCACAGGTTTCCAAGTAGGATACATATAACATACATTTATTACACTACATTAATGTATACACTTAATAGGAATTACGGTTGGTTAACAGGTAGGGAAACAGTTAGGCACAAGATACGTTGATCCACGCATGGAGCAGATTACATGGAATGGAAGTGCAGTAAGACAGCAAGACAGCAGATGTGTAATAAGTGCAATACTTGGTATAATAACCCAGCTTCACAGCATATGCTGGGTGCTGTTGGTCAGGCAGTCAGAGGTACGGGGTACAAGGGGCAGGCACAGGAGGATAATCATGTGCAGGCACTATTTACTATAATGTAGTTAGCCATGGTGGTAACAAGGGAGTGAGTGGAGGAGGAGTGACGAATTTGGGGAAGAAGTTTGTTCCAGAGTTTAGGGAGGCGGTGTGAGAAGGCTGTTTGTCCCATGGAGGACCTCCTCCTGGGGATTAGTAATTGACGGGAGTTGTAGGATCTAAGGGCATTCGTCAGGGTGGGGGGTCGTGATAGCAAGGAGAAGAGGTAAAATTGGAGGGAACTTAGACAGAATTTTGAGACAAACTTAGTACAGTACAGTTGGCAGCAATTTTCAAGAGAAGGGAATGCAAGAGAATGGTAGAGATTGCACTAAGGTTGAAATGTCAGAAAGCATTAAAAAGGGAGTCCAGTCTAGATAGAGTGGACTTGGAAATGGCACTGTAGACTATATCACAGTAGTCAAATGATGGAAGGATCATTTTATGCACTAGTTCACACCTCACGGTAAGAGGGAAGCTACTGCGGTTCCTATAAAGGGAACCAAGCTTAGGGCACAGTTTTTTCAGGATTGTGTCGATGTGGATGGAGAAAGACAGGTGTTGGTTGAGCCAGACACTAGTTACTGGAAGGAGGACATGTTTTCCAGTACAGTCCCATCCAAGGTGTGGAAGGAGGGGAAGGTGGAGAGCCTGGACAGGCGTTGCCTTGTGCCGAAGGTCATGGTGACTGTTTTTTTAGCATTTAGGGAGAGCTGATGAGAGCTGAACCAGGTCTGAACTTTGTTGAAGTCAGCCCGAAGGTTGGAAGTTACCTCTTCCAAGGAAGAGCCAGAAGTGAATAGGACAGTGTCATCTGCATACATTTGGATTGATGAAGTTGAGCAGATTAGTAGCAGGTCATTAAGGAAAATGGAAAACAAAATTGGTCCGAGTACTGAACCCTGGGGGACCCCGGTGGTCATAGGGAGGGGGGTGGATGCTGAACCAGTTGGTGGCTGGCTCAGTAAGGCCAGCTTCCGAGAGGCATGTTAACAGGAGGGGGTGGGAAACAGTGTCAAATGCTTTGGCAAGGTCGACAAATATGGCTGAGGTGATCTGCCCTCTGTCCATACCAGAAAGGATGGTGTTGGTGAGCCTTATAAGGGAGGAGGCAGTGGAATGGCTCTTCCTAAATCCTGACTGGAATGGCGTGAAGAAGTTGGAGTCAGAGAGGAAAGATGTTAGTTGGGTGAGCACGAGGTGTTCTTGTATTTTAGCGAGCACAGGGAGGCGAGAGATAGGGTGGTAATTTGAAGTGGAGGTGAGGGTGCCTCCCTTGGGGAGGGGGATGATGACAACATGTTTCCATGTCTGGGGGATGGTTGCTGTGGCAAAGGAGTAGTTTAGTAGGTTGGCAAGCGGGGCTGCGATGGCAGGAGCAGAGAGGTAGAGGAGTTTGGTGTCTAGTCCATCCGGGGATTTACCTTTTGAAGGGTTCAGAGTTAGTAGGGCATTTAGGGTATCGATTGGCAAGATATCTTTGAAGTAGAAGGTGAGAGGCCTGAGCAGATTTGTAGATACTATGGGAGGTACGTGTGGAGTAGTGCTGGGCAAGGAAGTGAGTAGCATAGAAGCGCAAGTGGAGAAGTATATGTTGAACTCAGTGGCGACTGCGCTAGAATCCAAGAGGAGGGTGTTGTTTACACTTAAGAGTGGAGTAGGATTGGCAGCAGGTGGAGAGAAGAGGGAGTGAATGACCTTCCAGAATTTGGATGGACTATTTAAGTTAGATGTGAGGGTGGAGCTAAAGTATTCTGCTTTAGCTAGCTGAGTTGCTGTGGTACATTGATTGTGTAACATGTGGTAATTGGCGAAATCTTGAGGGAGGTGGGATGCTTTGTGAGCTCTCCAAGCTTTATCACGGGCATTTTGACATGCTATAAGTTCTTGGGTAATCCACAGCAGGTGGTTGCCACATACCCTAGTGTAATGCAGAGGGTCTTGAGTTTCCCAGACATTGAGGAACGTGGTTTGGAAGTGTTGGAGGGCATCATCTGTCAAGTGTAATGTAGTGGTGGGGTACCAGTTTGCTATGGCTAGATTTTCTAGCAAGGGGAACAGACTGAGGGATTTGTAGGAGTGTTGGACTAGGAATTTTGGGGGGGGGGGCTTTGGGATGGTGAATTTTGTGAACTAGATAAATGATGTGGTGGTCACTCAGGGAGTCAGGAAGTAGGCCTGCTTTAGTGACCCAGTGTGGGTGGGTGGAGAGAGCCCAGTCAATTAGTGAGTGGCTGCCAGATTTGAGGTTAAGGTGGTTGGGTACTGTGATGAGTTGTGAGAGGTTTAGTCCAGATATCTCTGCTCTGTATTTATTGAGTGCTGGGGCTAACCAGTTGAGGTTAAAATCTCCTATAATATATAGTTCACCTGATGTGGTTTGGGAGGAGATATGTGTGAGGAGGTCAGTGACAGAAGTTGCTGGACTGCCAGGCCGGCAGTATAGTCCGGCAATGTAAATGGGTAGTGAGAAGGGGTGTGCCAATTGTAGCACTAGAAGCTCATAGGCATGTAGCTCAGCCTTGGTTAATACTACCAAGAAGTGTAAGTCAGAGTTTACATAAATGGCTACTCCCCCACCTCTGGTTGCCCTGTCCTGTCGGGCCATGACGTAGCCTGGGATTGCAACCTTGGAGTCTGTGATATTAGAATTTAGCCATGTTTTGGAGATGGTGAGGATATCAGGGGCATAGTGGGCTGTCAGCACTTGGAGTAAATCAAGTTTGAGGGCTAGACTTATATTTGGGTGCAGGAGTCGTAGGCTATGGGGGAGGGGGCCACCAGTGAGATTTGATGTGTAGGACGTGGCAGGGGCTTGGCCCGCGGAGTGCAATTGGTTAGGGTTGAGTGTGGGGCTGGGGTTTGGGTGAATGTCCCCTGCTGCAAGGAGCAGGAGGGTGATAGTTAAATAGCGGGCTAACAGTTGTAAGCACCATGAGGAGAGTAAGCGCCGCCTAGGTGGCCATCGTGTACGAGCATTAGTGGTTGGTCGGAAGGTAATGAAATGCAGAATTATCCAAGATTGCAAGGTGTTGAAGAGAAAGGGGTAGGGTCGGGAAGGGGCATAGGACTAATCTGTGCTGTTCGGAGAACTGGTCACCAAGTTGGAGGTGTAAATGCTCCATACAAGGTCAGGCTGAGTAGAGGTCAGCAGAGTAGGGGAGGTTGGAGGAATGTTGGAGAGGAGGGACAGGAGGCAGATGAGTAAGGTAGCAAGCAGGAATCCAGGCAGTAGAGACATGGCCGGAGCCATCTATATTACCCCTTGGGAGTGTAGTCTAAGTAGGTAGGGTTGGCCCTGAAAATTTCAACTTGGGTTGAGGATCCAACAGAGAGAGCAGCCTTTTCTTGATTCCCTAGATTCCCGAGGGGGAGAGGAGAAACTGTCAGGAAGAAAGAGTGTGGCAGTTACAGGCAGAGTGAAGCAGTTTGGGCAGCGTGTGATGTTTGGTAGAGGTAACTGTACTGGGATCTTAATCTATACTGTTCAGTGATTTTTTGGGCAGGGATTAGTGTGAGCCAATGCAGTAGACAGACCAACAGTAGGGAGTGGCAAGAGTGTATTTAAAGGAGGCCGGGGTGGGGAGGGCGAGAGAAAAAGCACTACAGATGGCAGGTAGAAATAATAAAAAAAAAGTGAATAGAGCTGCTGGCTGGAGAGCACAACAATCACGTATGTCTTGTTGCCAGGCGGCCCAATCAAAGGCCGTTTGCAACTTGCCGCACCAATCAGAAGTGAGCCGGTTCTTTCCAAGGACAGCGGTCGTATCTCTAGGCCGAGTCTGTGTTGGAGATTCAGAAGGGCGGCAGGAATTAGTGGTGGAGTCCGGGTGGTGGTGGCCGTGGAAGCAGCCGTAGGCACCGCAGTTCAGCTTGGAGTGCCGCTCGTGGTGAGGGACCCTGGAGGAAGCAAGGAGAGGGCAGAGTAGTTATAGTTTGCCAGAGGTGGAAAACAAGAGGGCTGTAAGCTGGCGGCAGACCATCAGCAGGGGGGTTGGGGTGAATTAGCAGGACAAAAGGACTTAGGTTGAGGTTAGCAGGGTAGGGCTGCAAAGAAACAAAGGAAGAGGGGCTAGTTAAAGCTTCAGAGAATTATAGCTGGGGTGGGTGGGTTGGAGGACAAGTTTAGGCTACAGAGAATGAGAGCTGTTGGGGGGTCCAAGTCAATGAACTTGGAGGATTCAGGAAAGTGCTTTAGGGTAGCTAGGTACTAGTAGACAAGGCAATGCAGTACAATTTGCAGCAGGAAAGGTAGAAACAGCCAGGGGAGAGTAGGCAGAGGCACAGAGAATCTAAGACTTAGTACAGTAGAGTAACACTATAAAAAGCAGTGAGAGGTCAGTCACAGTAATATCAGCAGTTTTGTTTTAGCAGGCACACTAGAGCAATGTAGGCACAATCACAAATGCAGCATTTAGCATTAATATAACAGTTTGCAGCTCAGGAGAAAAAAGTGCTATAGATGGCAGGTAGAAATCATGCAAAAATAGTGAATACAGATGCTGGCTGGAGAGTGCACCAATCACGTATGACGTGTTGCCAAGCGGCACACTCAGAGGCCGTTTGCAACTTGCCGCACCAATTGGAAGTGAGCCGGTTCTTTCCAAGGACAGCAGTCGTAACGTTAGGCTGGGTCCATGTTGGAGATTCAGAAGGGCGGCAGGAATTAGTGAAGGAGTACAGGCGGTGGCCGTGGAAGCGGCCGTAGGTGTCGCAGTTCAGCCTGCAGCGCCACTCATGGCAAGGGACCCTTTGGGCTGAGTCCGTGTTGGAGATTCGGAAGGGTGGCAGGAATTAGTGGTGGAGTCTGGGCGGTGGCAGTGGAAGCAGTCATAGGTGTGCAGTTCAGACAGAAGCACCGATCGTGGCGAGGGACCCTTTTGGCTGGGTCCATTTTGGAGATACAGAAGGGCGGCAGGAATTAGTGGCGGAGTCCAGGCGGCAGCCAAGGAAGTAGCCAGAGGTGCCCTAGTTCAGCCTGGAGCCCCACTTGTGGAGAGGGACCCTTTAGGCTGGGTCCATGTTGGAGATTCAGAAGGGTGGCAGGAATTAGTGGTGGAGTCTGAGCAGCGGCCGTTGAAGTAGCCGTAGGTGCCGCAGTCCAGCCTGAAGCACTGCTCGTGGTAAGGGACCCTTTAGGCTGGGTCCATGTTGGAAATTCAGAAGGGTGGCAGGAATTAGTGGCAGAGTCCGGGCGGTGGCCGTGGAAGCAGCCGTAGGTGCCACAGTTCAGCCTGGAGCGCCGCTCGTGGCGATCTCTATTTGCAATGCCTTCCATACTCTTATGAGGGTGCATAGGGCTTCACAGTACTGAATATATTGTGGAATTCAGTACAGTCACCCAATGCCTTCCCCCACCTGATTCCAGCCTAACACATATAGCTGCATGTCAGAATAGATAGGGGGAGGGGGTTGCTGAGAGACGCTAGCATCCACACAGCTTGAGATGTCCTAATGAATATCCAATCATTTCAACATCACAGGGGGTGTGCAACCTTTGTGGCATGGAGGGCCGTCATGGTGGCTATGAAACCCCAGTCAATACTGCATCTAAGAGGCAGTAACTGGTTCCACCTTACCCCAACTCCATGTTGAGGTCCAGGGGAGGGGGTGGCATCTGGTGATGGGTGACAGGGCCCCATGACACTATGGAGCCTATCTGTGGCACTGTCAAAGTGACATCGCAGCCCACTTCCATATCCCAGAATCCCCAAATCCAGCTGTCTAATATTGACTGGGGATCCACTAGAGTGGGAATGCAGATGTCCCATTGGATATCTTGTCTCAGGTGAAGCTCTGTCTCTCTCGTCATCCCCTGCCCTTCCATGCAGCTCTGTACCTATGAAAAGGGAAGTGAGGAGGCAACCAGTGACTGGAAATACTACCTGACAACAGAGCTACTGGAAGTGCAGAGCCCCATGCCCTGTTTAAGTTCCCAAGGTATATATGCGGGTCCTTTTATGAACTGAGCCCTTACATCTCTCAACTTTTCTTCACTGTTAATTGCTACCTAGGAAGTAGGAAAGCAGGGCGTCCAGGAAACCGTGGTGGTATGGAACAGAGAGAGGCAGCTAGCCCCAGAGCATATGAAAGAAACATATCACTGCATTCAGGAGTCCTAACATTTGCAAGTGCTTAATAGCACATGAAGTACTTTATTGCAAAAACAGTCTGAAGGACACATGGTCCTTCAGAACCTTTTTTCAATAACGTATTATATGTGCTAATAAACACTGGCAAACACTGTTAATTGGTATGTCTAGAACAGCTTCATCAGGTGAAGACAAAGTTACTCACCTGTAACTATTGTTTCACTTCTGGTATTTTTTCTCCTGTCATACTTGTGCAGTCATCTGAACATTCAACAAGTCCTCGGTAGGCCTACTGGCTAGACCATTAGCTCCTTCTCTGTATCTTGTGCTCTTGCCCCTCCATGCCTCAGATCTCTCGACATAAACTACAGGAACATGAGGCCAAGCCAACAGATAACAGGTGATGAAAGCCGGTCAGCATCACAACATCGGGTAAAGGACCCCAGGTTGGTCTGTTTCATCAAGCTCCAAAAATACTTTATTAATGACAATATCCCTAAATGCAGCATGTCCAGCAGAGATCCCACTAATATCCCCAACATTTCCAGCCAGAAACAGGGAATTTTTTTTCAAAGATGATGCTAGCAGTGATGCATTTTTTTTAAATCAATATTTTATCCTGCTTGGTCTCTCTGACCAGCCCCTATCTGGATTTGTCTCCTTGGCCCTGTCATCCAACTTCTCTGGGCTAAACTTCTCCATGGTGTCTTCTGCCACGGGACTCAGCAGAGAGATTCAGTCTTTAGTAAAGGGTCTGCGAGGGACTGAGCCATCACTGCACTGGGGTCAGACTTTTTTTCTTCTATCTGCACACTTGTTGCCCACACCCATGCTGTGATAGGATGTGAGTGTTTCACCTCCACGAAGAAGCCCCTGGCATCCTGGCATGGGGTTCCTCTCCCTTCTTGTGGTCTCAGAGCACTTATACCCAGATTCCTCCAGGTAACTGCCAACACACAGGACATATGAGCCTCCCTCTCCTTGAGAAAGAAGAGCTGTCCTTGGGACAATCCTCAATCTTTCCTACCCCGGCCAGCCCCCAAGTGACCCACATCCATTCCTCATCCTGAGTGGCTAGTGTGGTATCTGATGAGGCAGCCAGTGACTCAGCCTGCCACACCACTGAGCCGGCTCACCCAGTGGTGGATCTAACTAAATTGCCCAGGGCCCTCCCACCAATTTACTTGACCTTTGTCTTTGACTTTTTAACTAACGGTCTGCCTTTTTTTCTGATCTGTTTTAGCTACAAACCCAAACCAGGCTCTCCACTTCAGTCAAGTGGCCCTGGTGCTGCTACCTGTTGGTGGCCGGACCTCTGCATCCAGCCCGCCACCCCTGACCAAGGAAAGCAGGTACGTTTGGTCAGCTCCTAGCTCGAAGCTGTGAGGCTTCAATCCCTGTAATTGGACTGGCTCCTGGGGACTGTGGCTGCTTCCCGATTGGATGCTGCAGATCCCATTGAGAAAGAAAGCATGCAAGGCACCTTTTTCAAAACACAGCTCGGCCACTGCCTTGCTGTACTGCTCTCTGGACAATTTTTTTCACCCCCCGCCCTACTCCCTCCTTTATTAAGTACACTTCCCGAGTGATCCCCGCCCCATGAGGCCTCACACTAGTCAATTACAGCAACTCCTTAAAGGGGATCTCCTTTCTGTAGCTTCTTAAAGGGGTGATCCTCTCTTGTGCTCAAATAACTTATCATCCTCAATGCATCTGGGATCAAGTGCAATAACACTGACTGTGGTCCTCCTCCTACTTCCTACACCAGCCCCACCTTATTTAGGACCATCACCCTCTGTGCATAGTACCCCTCCTCTTATCTGCAACACCTCTACCAGACTCCCCCCCCCCCCAATGCTGGATCACCTCCCTCCCTCGGTACCCCCCCCAACACTTCCACCCCTGCTACTGCTTACTTCCCACTCATACCTTGGTCTCTTCTCCTCAATGCCTTTCCCACCCTTCGTACTCTACCCACCCCTTGTACCCCAGCACCCTGCCCCATGTTCAGTCACAAGGGGAGATGCCACAATCACTACCACGCTTTGGTGCGCTTAATCACCCTCCTGTTGCTTCTATCAAGTAACATCATCCAAATCCTGGCCCCGTGCCCAACCATATGAACAAGCCTGCCCAGGCTCAAGGACTCTGCATAGCTTCTATGAATATTTGCAGCCTCCTTAAGATGACTGCTGCATTCCAATGCTGGGTTACTCAGCACCAACCGAACATTGTCGCACTCCTCAAAACCTGGTTACCCAAATCCACCCCTCCACCCTTTTCAGGGAAGATCAGGTAGGTAAGTGTGGAGGTGCTTGTGCTGTCTATATGCGTGACTCCCTCCTTGGACATGTACATCCACCACCCAAGCTTGATAACAGGGCGCAAGCCCTCATGCTAAAAATCTCTCCCAACCCTGGTAAGGGCCCACTCTTTCTCACTGTTGCCTATATTCCCCCCAGAAATCAAGACCTCACTATTCAGGCACTTGCTAACCACCTCTCTGGCCTACTGCCCAAAATGGCCGAGATATATCAACTGGCTCTCTGCCACAGCCTCCCAAACCAGAGATAACTTTGCCACCCTTGACATGTCCCAGACTGTCACCACTCCAACTAGATTCAACCCCTCTACTGGCTTCAGCACTCTCCTGGATATCACCATTACCAACCGCCCCCAGAGGGTGCTCGATATCAGTGTACTTCTCAACTCACTTGTGACCACTCCCTGGTCGTATTCTCTTGGTCCACTGCCAACAGTAAACCTGCACCACAAACCACCCAGCAATTTCGCCTACTCCTAGGCAGCCTGCGTCACCTTAAACTGTACCTCTCACAACTGGATTGGTCCCCAATCAGGCTTGCGCTGTCCTAGACAAAGCATTGGATTTTTTCACTCGCACTTTTAACACTGCCTGTGACCTCTATGCCCCCCTTCGTTAGAAATCGCACCAAAAAGCAAAACATGCCCTGGGTTACCCCCTCCCTCCTTCACAAACTTAAAATGAGAGACAACCTATGGCACATTGCTATGGAATCTGGCAAACCAGCTGATAGGCAAGAGTACAATGCTGAGCACAATAAGTGTACTTGGGCCATTCGACAGGCCAAAGCCCAGTACTACCAACCCACTCTTGTTTCCTCCTGGGGGTCGGGTGGAAACTTTTGGGATAATATAAAGGAGCTGAATGGGAAATCCCGCTCCCCAACCCCCTCTCAACTCTCCTTTAATGGAACTGTCTGCTCTGACCCCCTTGGCATTGCAGACTGCCTAAACCACACTTTCTCAGACCTGAGTTCAGTCCTGCCCAGTAACGTCTTTGACCCCATCCCAGTAGCACCCCTGCCCACTCTCCAGAGACCTCCTTTTTACCTACATACCATCTCCCTGTTGGAGGCTAAACCCTTCTACAAAAACCCGCACTGACCTACTGGACACTAGGCTACTTCATCTGACATTGGATGCTATCCTAGGCTACTTCATCTGACATTGGATGCTATCCTGGTCCCACTTACCGAGCTGCTCAACCACTCTCTGTGCCTGGGGCAGTTCCCCAGCACATGAAAAACCGCCATCATCACTCCCATCCTAAAGAGTGGCGATCGAGCGACCCCAGGTAACTATCGACCTATCTCCATCCTCCCCCGACTCTCTAAGGCCCTTGAAAAAGTAGTTGCCAACCAGCTTGCCGAATACCTGGCCATGCACAATATCCTGTGCCCGAACAGCATGGCTTTCGTGCAGGTCACAGCACCACAGCCACGCTACTTGAATTCTCCAGCTTCCTGCACTCTGCTCTTGATGCCGGAAGTCCTGCTGGTGCCGTGTTCACTGACCTCTCCAAGGCCTTTGACACCCAACCCTAACGCACTCCAGGCCACCCTCCAACAAGCTTTTGATAGAGCTGAGCATTGGTTAATATCACGAAGGCTAGTCCCGAACCTAAAAAAGACCAAAGCTATGCTCTTCTCGCATCGCCAAAGCAAAGCCAGTGGTGCCCCTCTCGTGATACTGCCTAGCAAACTAAACCCCATTGAGCAAGTTTCCTCCTACAAGTAACTGGGTATTACTTTTGATTCGGCACTCTCCTTCCATTCCCATATCAATGCCCTTTCTGCTGCCACCAATGTCAGTCTTGGACTGTCATACTGCCATAGGGACAACCTACCACAACAGACCCTTAGACTGGCAATCACCTCCTCTGTCCTGTCACTAATCGACTACGGGCTGCCCATCTATGCTGCAGCTGACAACACTGCACTTGCAAGAATCCAGCTCTCTATAAACAAAGTCTGCAGGCTAACGCTGGGTGCCCCTAGGCGCACCCATACGTGCTTGCTCTACTCCACCACCAACTTGCTCGACCTTGAAGAAAGACTCCGCTTACAAACCTGCCTTCCTGTAAAAAAGACCCTGCTAGGGCTCTCCCCCCCTGAGGTCACCACCTCCCTACAGCATGCCTCCCCCTCAGTCTCTACCCGCAGCACTGTCAAAACCTCCCTTATTGTCCCCAGGGTAAGGACCTCCATGGCCCAGAGATCCTTTTGCTATCGGGCTCCCTCCTGGTTCAGTTCCCTCCCAGCCAATATAGCTGACTCCACTAAGCTTGATCCTTTCAAGGTCTCCCTCAGAAGCCATCTGTCAAGCACTCGCTGCTGCAACTGCACATAATCCCCCACCTGCCCCTTACCTTCACCCCTAAACTGGGTCTGCCCTGCCTACTTTTGCTGTATATACCTGGGGTCTCATGCAACATCTACGGACTAATGTAATAAAATATCTCTGGTTACTATCTGATGTGGTACTCATGTACCTATATTATGACTACTGTGATCTACCTATTACCAAGCGTGTACCACCAGTGAATGCCTGTAACACTGGTTGCTTTTTTAATCTAAGTATTATGTACTGTACTGTTTGTTTGCTGTGATGTATTGCTCTCTTGACGAGGTGCCTTTGTAAATTAATCAATGACTCAAAGATCTGTAAACTGATGATCTAATAAATAAAATAAATAAATAAATAAATAACTTATGTGGTGCAGATTAAAGTGACAGTGCTCAACTTATGTTTTACATCCCAAGTTCAACACTATGGGTGCAAAGATAGTGGCAGTAACAAACATTTTGCAACCTTTTCAGACTAATGATACAGTTTACTACATTAAAACATTAAAAACAACACAAATACCATCATTTATCCCAAATCATCCACTTGATCTCAAAAAGCTATCCATAGCAAAGATCCTGTAATTGATGTGTTTAGCAAGCTACAGACAATATCTAGTATATCAGTTTGCCATTTGGAATTTTTACCTCCATTATTTTGCCTCTGCATATAATGGAAGAACACCTAATCTGTTAGTTTAACCACAGAGAAAGGTGGCAACTCAAATCTGCATCGACTCCTGGGTGTTTCATAGCTCCCAGTATAAACAACCAAAGGCCTCCTTTCTCAATAGCAGATTAGCCATATTTCCCCCCTCTTGAACATTGCCTGACACTTTCTATGCCTGTGAATTTGAGCCTACTGCCATCTTCCTTCACTTTTCAGGATCAGCTTTCTCAGCTGCCCATATGTGGTCCCCTTCCTGGATTTTTAATTTGTGCTTCTTCCCAATGTAGAAGAAGACACAAATACATGTTACCAAATAAATGACCACTTGGTATCATAGGTAATATATTAAAGAGCGGCTGACGCCTTCAGGAGAACTTTAACAAAAAATAATATTTAGAAATAGTTCAGCTTATATTTCACATTAGTTCTATATTTTGCCTCTCCATTATTTATTACTGAGAGGATCTGCAAGAAAACAAGATCTTTGCTCCTGAAGAGTTCATCTATTCCTGTTGCTTTCTCCCTACCTGATGTCATAATTCCCTGCTTGTGACATCACAGTTACTCCCATGGCAACAGACTGTGATGTTACAACAGAGGATTATATGACTTGTAGTAGGGAGTAAGCTACAGAGGCAGATAAACTCTGAGGGATAAAGAGCATGTATTCATGCAAATTTCCCCAGTAATAAATAAAGGGTAGGAGAAATCTATAGAATACATATGGGATGCAAGCTGAATTGTGCCAACTTATTATGTTTTTGAAAGTTTTCTTTGAGGCATCAGCAGCGCTTTAAACATTTGAAATTTACATCGTGTTGCTGGCTGCACAAAGGTGTCCATTTTGTTCATAACTGGTTAAAGAAATTTGCAACTGCCACATCCGAGGCTATGTGGGGCAAACTGGGCAAGCATGTTGTAAGTGCAGGAACCTGACGGAGACTGTACTAAAGCTGAAAATATTATTGCCTCTTTTGTAGACCACTCTTGGGACATCAATGGTACACTCTTTGAGGGAGGGATCCATTTGGAAAATATGCCAATTGTTCTCCACAATATTCCTTATCTAGTCGTGGCTTGTATTGTTGTGACAAACTCTAAGCAAATTTAAAATCCGGATGGGGGACACATGAGGACAGCTGAAAAGGTAATCCCGATAACTGCCTGGTTAAACATGTGAAGGAGGGAGGCAGTAGTCACAAATTCGCAGGCATTGAGAGGGAGTCAGGCAAGATATGAGAGGGGGAAATCTGGATAAT
This sequence comes from Neoceratodus forsteri, assembly GCA_016271365.2. Classification (NCBI taxonomy): domain Eukaryota; kingdom Metazoa; phylum Chordata; order Ceratodontiformes; family Ceratodontidae; genus Neoceratodus; species Neoceratodus forsteri. Next base: position 1,074,654,312 of record CM057450.1, read on the forward strand.
CTACTATTTAGAAGACAGGCCTTTTGGATGTTTATACTGGGAGCAATAAAATACCCAGGATTCAGTAGGATTTTAGTTACCCCCCTTTCTCTGTACTTAAATAACAAATTAGGTATTCTCCCATTATATGCAGAAGCAAAACACTGTGGGCTAAAATGTCAAATGGCCAGCTGTTACACCAGATATGGATGTCTATTATACCAGTAATAATATATTCATATTACTTTTTTCCCTAAACACATCAATTACAGCATCTCTGCTGCGAATATCTTGTAGAGATCAAGTGTATGAATTGGGATAAATGATGATACTCGTGATGCTTTTAATGTAGTGCACAGTATCATTAGTCTGGGAAAAGCTGCAATATGTTTATTGCTGTCACTGTCTTTACACGAATGGTATAGAACTTGGGATGTAAAACATAAGTTGAGCACTGCCACTTTAAATTGCACATCACAAATTAGATCCGCCACTGGGTGGTATCACCTTGGCGAAAGCGCCCTGTTTCTAGTGTGAAATGCTGAGAATATTATTGGGGTGATTTGCTGGACATGCTTTTAATCCAGGTATATCCAATTTAGTATTTTTGCTGCTTGATGAAACAGACCAATGCATGATCCTTCACTCGCTGCTATGACGCTGCTCGGCTTTCTGTACTTGCTAGTTCTATTGTTCTGCTGTGAGCACAGCACATGCATTTGAGCAACTTTTTTTTGTTTTGTGGCATGTGAACAAGTAACCAGTGAGGGCTAGTAGGCAGGGGAGACTAAGCAGATTAGTGTGACTGTAGAAGAAATACCAGTAGTGAAACAATAGTTACAGGTGAGTAACTGGTGGGTCTCTTCATCAGCTATTTATTAGCTGACCCATTTTGCCAAATAGTAGAAGATTTCTTAGCATGCTGGCAATCCAAGGTCATGCTTGGAGCCAAGATGACATGAGTGAAGGCTGCCAGGGGAAGATCGAGTGTCCAATCAGATGCTCTGCTTGGGGGGGGGGGGGATCAATAATTTGTTGCACAGCCACCTTCTCGTGTTAGGCAGGAGTCAACATGTGGCAACAACATCTAGCCCTGTGTGAGGTGGGGGTAAAGTAGAGAGACATCCTAAGCTTGGAGGAGTGTGTGATGTTGCTTGGGGGATTGCGCAATGTCACTACTTCATATCACGGTGGGAGAGACAGAACAGGAAAAAGGTCCGCCCTCTAGTCAGATGATGGCTGGCTTAGCCCAGTAGCACCATTTGGGTCCAAGTTCAGAGGAACCCTCCCCTCTTACATTTCAGATCATTCCTATTTATTGGAACTCACTCTCCTCCTCAGTCTGGGGACAGCTGCTAAGAGGAGAGACACAAGATGGAAGTTGACCCAGGGATGAAACAGACCTACTACCTCCACAAAGAATAGTTTGAAATGTGGTACCCCTGGTGGGAGTCAAGTAAGTGGCTGAGCCCAAAGGAGTGCCGGGGGGGGCGGGGGGAGGAGCAAAAGAGTTTTAGTAATCCTGCAGGTATCAATCTATGCAATCAAACAGACCCTTTTCTACAGTCTCTATACAAAATAACACTGAACTGAATCTATTATTGGGTGCTGTCAGTGTAGACAGTTCAGAATCCAATCTGATAAGCCTTACATCATACTAGAAATCTAATGAACACTATCTCTAGTGCAAGGACCATAGTGTAAAAGATAAGATGTTCAGGGAAAAAAAACCTTTTGGCTGGTCACCTTTTCCACTCCACACGAGTCCCTGAATTCTTCCAGCCATATGAGCCCCTTTATTTGTTGTTACGTTACCAAAAGGCATCATCCTCATTAGGCAATTTAGTGGGCTTCCATGCGGGTTCTGGGTCAGCAACAGATTTCATTCATACAGTTCCAAGTTAAGGCACTTAATTTAGCATTTTACAATACTATATGCAAACACACGTTAATGAATGTTCAATTGATAATACCATAATGTCCAAATTTGTCCAATGTACTTTAACATTCTCCCAAGTTAGTTGGAGCTCTACACATTGCAAAGCCCCACTGTCAAATTGTTGATGAGAAAGAAGTGTTTTTTTTTTATTTTGATGTGTACAAAAGAAAACATTTAAAAGTGATTGTACTTTAAATAATCATTTGTTTCTTGTTTTCAAAGATATCCAGTTACAGGGGCTTCAGCTGTTTTTTGTTACAGAAATGATTTTTTTTAATTGCTTTACTTTTTTGACCAAGTCTGATGTACAGTCTTACTTCCGTTTACTGTTGCCTGATCCATTGTCCCTGACTTTCTATGATGTCAATTCCAGCACTCTGTGCTGCAAATTGAGCAGCACCGAATAGGGGAGATGACATTGCGCAGCAGGAAAATGTCAGGCAGACACAGTGGCAGTACATTAATGAAATAATTTCTTGAACAACAAACAACCAAGGCACAGCAGGACAGTAGCTACAGCTGACAGGGAGAAAGAAGAAGGTAATGAAAAGTGTGCATATAGAAAACAGTTTCCAGTCACCTTCAAGACCAGCCAAGCACGTTTATTTATCTGTAGAAACCCTTGTGCAGAAAATGGACAATACCAGCTGAACTTGGCCCTTCAGAAGTTTAGCACTGTTAGCATAAGACACCCACTTATTGTTAAGAAATAAACAACCCTGATTGGCTAAAGATGACGCTATGATTTATAATAATGTTTGCAATGCCATTGTCATTTGAGGAAACCCAGGAAGCAGCCCTGGGAGCCAGCTCTGAAAAAACACATTTTTGGAAAGTCAATGTTTAAAAAATATACCTGAAAATATAAAATAATGGTCCATATCAAACCAAGCACAATAGAAGGCCTTCCATCAGCAATGTCAGTGGCATTAATGTTGACCAGCTTTATCTGTAAAACAAAATGCAGAAACAAATAGTAGTCAATAACACTGTTTAATGTTTATTCGGATCTGCTTGCTGATATCCAGTGCTTACTTTTAACTGGTTTGTTTATGAATACCACTCAACCTATTGTATGCGATTCTTTGCCTGCTTAACAGATCATCTCAAAACATCACTTTCTCTTTTTCTCTCTCTAATAATCAACAGTCTCCCTAAAAATGAACTTTGAGCTCCCCCAGTCACTTCAGTCCAGCGGGACCCACCACTAAGAGAACAAGCATTTGTCAATGCCAAATGTTTGCTTGCTGGCATTGGCACTGGCAGTGCAGGAGTTAGAGAGCTGCATAATAGGAATGGCAGTGAAATATTGAACTGAAGCCAACCCCACCACCACCCAGCAGAGAGTGACAGGCACTGGGGTGTGCCTTTGGGGCATCAGGCATAACGGCCATGCCAGTTCACCACACTCTACCCTGCAGACACCGACAAGTGTCACGGTGTGCCTTGGGGTCTTTGGACCTTATGCTCACCCCATTCCATAAGGAAATACAGTGAAATGGGTGCAGTATAGGAGAATGGGGTGAACTTTGGGGCCGAAGAATCCAAGGCACACCTCGATGCCTGTTAATGGCTGCAGGGTTTTGGTGGGGGTGGTATGATATGAGCATTACAGGCGACAATCCAGGTCACACCCCTAATGCCTGTCAGTCTCTACAGGGTAGGGTGTTATGGTCGTAAACCCTAATGCCCCAGGCATTCATTGGCATTTTCACTCCAATTTTTCAACATTGTTTTTTTGTGACCCCCACCTCATGAACAGTGGCATTATCAGTTCGTTAGCCAAAAGCTGATTTTGCACAGTGACTACGCCATTTGGCACCACAGGTGCGAAAACACATTTCGAACAGGATTTGAAAACTGACAGCTGTACTGTTCATGAGAAGGTGTAAAAATGACAATGTTGAAAATCTGGAGTGAAAATATAAAAAAAACTGGTGAAGTCATGAGCGTGCGTAGAAACTGTAATTAGTTTGGGGACTGTTTACAGCAGATTGTCAACATAGGCATTTTGGGACCTCCACTCATGAACAGCGTCACTGTGATTTTCGTAATCTGTCCCGAACACTGATTTCCCACAGTGACCACGCAGTTCTGCGCCGGAAGTGCGAAAACACATTTTGGCCAGGGTGTGAAAAATGACAGCTATACTGTTCATAAGGAGGTGTGGAAGAATGCCACTGTAGCAAATCTGGACTGAAAATATTACAAATTTGTGAATTTACAAGGGTGCGTGGAAACTGCACAATGCACGCTCGTAACACAGTCATTTTGTGGACTTTTGTCACCAAATTTTCACCATAGCCATTTTAAGACCTCTGCTCATGAACAGTGTCACTGTGATTTTCTAATCTGTCCCGAACACTGATTTCGCACACTGACTGCGCCATTGTGAGCTACATGTGTGAAAAGACATTTTGGGCAAGATGTGAAAAATGACAGCTATACTGCTCATAAGGAGGTGTGGTAAAATGGCAATGCTGAAAATCTGGAGTGAAAATATTAAAAATTTGCGAAGTTACGAGCGTGTGTAGGAACTGTGCAATGCACACTCATGAATGAGTCAGTTTTGGGAATTTTTTCACCAAATTTTCAATATAGGGTTTTGGGGGGCCTACCTCATGAACTATGACACTGTCGTTTTGTTACTCGGTCCGAAAGGTGGTTCCGTGCAGTGACTGGAAAATCATCTTTCAGGACTGAATAACAAAATGACAGTGACATGCATGAGGTGGTGTCCTAAGAAATTCTATGTTGAAAATTCCAGAAAGAATTCCCAATAAATGTACGTAGATATGCACCAAAGTTGAAAACCCCCATTTATGCCATTATACAGCTTACGGCATTTCTTCAGTTCACAGTCGGCTTTGAAGAGTGCAGACGTGTTCCTGGTCCACAAAGATCATCGCACCAGCCTCTGGAGGTAAGTATGGGGTGAGGGTGTGGGGAGGTGGGTGCTAGAGGGTCGGCATGGATTGGGGAGGGTGAGACAGTCAAGAGGGACCATATTTTCTTACAGGTTTTTTTTTTCCTTTTTCAGAAGGCAGGCGTGACTTTTGCCACGCTGGGTGGGCTCCCAGTGTGGCATCACAGAGGTTGTTTGGGGGCCAGTGGGCTAATGGGAATTGGGCACTGCCATTGGTCATACAGACGTTGGACTGTTGTGACGCTTAGGTGGCCCCCAGCATGGCACCAGGAAGTCTGTTTTGGGGGGGGACAGTGGAGCCGATGGGGGACTGAGCACTCCCGTCGGCCATATGGTGTGCGGGTGGGAGGAGTGCATTAGCACACTGGGGTGGGCTCCCAGCAAGCTTGTAGGTGTTCGGGGAGGGGGGAGTAAGAACTGTCTATGGCAGACAGTTCAGATGCAGTGTGACATGCAGGCAATTTGCATACTGCCAGCCTACACGTTACTACTGCTGACTGCAGTGTTTTTTCATTTACCACTGCATCTGAACTGCTGTCATAGACAGCTCTGACATGTATTAGTGTGGTGAGACAGCGCCTGCAAAAGGGAGCAGGGCATTGGAAGCTGAGTGGCACACCTATGAAAATTAGTATGGTGGCACTATGTTTTTTGCAGATGCGTGCAAGCAAACATAAAAAGCAATGGGCCATTAAGCACCTGAACACTTGGGTGGGGGTGGGGGGGGGCACTGCCAAAGAGCCTGACACTGCCACTTTAATGCTGTGAGCTGTGCTGAACCCAGGTGTATGTTACAATACCACATTATGCCATGGTCGCAGGCACATACTAGGCCTTTGCCTGGCACAAACAAATGTGCCAGTCTGGTAAGTTGCATTTCTCCATGGTTGCAGGTGAACTTTTCTTAGCTGCAGCATGCACCCACTTTTCTGTATCACATCACTTTTGGATGATGCCACAGCCCATGTGTTTTGCACCATCCCAACTGCATCTGATTATCTACTTCAGTACCTGCTGGAAAAGTGGAATAGACATGTCATTCTTAGGCAATGTAACCTACTGGTTAGAGTACATCTATGGCCCTGAAGATACAAGTCTGACTAGGCATGGGCACTTATGGTGTGATTCCTCACCTTTGCTCCTCTGCCAGACAATCTGCCTTCTCCTATCACCTTCCCTCACTCTGTAACCTCCTCTCCTCTTTCATCTGTTTCCCAACTTCCCTTAAGCATCAGCGTAAATGCATGCACTCCCCTCCCTGCATCTGTCAACTCCCCACCTGACCTGCTTTTTTCCCCTCCCCCCAAGTTAACGCCCCCTCCCTGGGGTTGATCTTACTTCTCGTAATGTTCTTAGCACTGACTGTTTCAATCCTTTGTTGATTGCATCTATGAATGTTTAGCGTATCATGCCTCAGTCAGCTGCTGCATATGATGCGCCTTCTTACTGATTTTGCACTACTTTTGTCTGCACTTTACTAGTGTTGTATTACTCAACCCAATTGTTATTGTTTGACTGTATACTCCTGGGCCACACCTGGAAACAAGCCTTGGATCAGTGTGCTTTTCCCAGTTACCAAATTTTTTAATAAAACAAATTAGAGAAACAGTTGACAAAACATGGAGTTTGTATTCTACTTTACGAAATTTAGTATAAAAAGTAAATATATTGTAAAAGGATCTGCCCCCATATTAATGGGATTTAATTTAACATATGCTTCATTCAATTTTATCATCAGGTGCATTTGTCATGCACCTCAGTGCCAGAAATCCCAGGAACAGCTACTGGCTGGGGGGAGTGCAGGTAACAGCTTCAGAGGAGGAGGAAAGGGACCTCAGCGTAATAGTCACTGGGGATATGAAGGTATCAGCACACTGTAGGAGGGTGGCAGCAAGGACAAATAGGATGCTGGGGTGCATTGCCAGAGGGATCACCTCTAGAAAGGGGGAGGTCATCCTGCCATTGTATAGATCACTGGAGAGGCCACACTTGGAGTACTGTGTACAGTACTGGTGCCCATATCTTAAAAAGGATGGGAGATTACTTGGCGGGGTGCAGCACAGGGCTACAAAAATGGGACTAGGGGAGTTGCCATATGAGGAAAGATTGAAGGAGCTTAACATGTACTCGCTGGAACAGAGAAGGGAAAGAGGGGACATGACAGAGATTTTTAAGTACTTGAAAGGCATAAACAAAGTCAGGGAGGGAGGATTGTTCCACTTAAAGGGGGGGGGAGGGTCACTAGGGGGCACAGTCTAAAGTTGGAAGGGGGAAGATTTAGGAGGGAGATGAGGAGGCACTACTTCAGAGAGAGAGAGTGGTGGCAGGTTGGAACACACTGCCGGAGGAGTCAATTGCTCAAAGGACAGTGGATAGCTTTAAGCAAGGTTGGGATTGAGTCAAAGGCAGGGTTAGTATAGATAAGAACACAAGTGGGGGGGGGGACCAGGAAAGAGGAGGAAGAGAGAGGTATGGGTGGGGGTGGGGCAGCTGTAGTGATATGAAACTAAGAGCTGCACAACTGGGCAGATTTGATAGACCTGTAGGCCTTTTTCTGACAGCAATTTTGCATGTTCGTATCAGTGTAATAACTGGTCTTTTTTCTTATTCTGTATTAATGTCTATATGTATAAATATTAATGTATTGTATGAATTCATCACCATTTTTTATTTGTATATTACAAATATCAATATAAAAAAAAAAAATAACAAATATATAACATATTTTATTTTCATGTTATACCTGAATACACACCACATTTAAATTTGTGTTTATCTGTATTATATCTTGTAAATAAACAGCAACTATTTAGCAAGATACAGTATATGTGACTGGTCGTGCATGTTTTGAGCAAAATACTGTTATGAATTTCTGGTGTATCCATCATTCTGAAAGAAATGCTTTCATAGCTGATCTGAGCAAAATAATCATTTCTTTTTTTTTCTTAATTTACAATTTTTGTGTTTTCTCCCCTGCCCAGGACCCCGGCAGACACGCGTGTGCATGCGCGTGGAGGCACACATACACACCGGGTACTGGCTTGGTCCCTTCCACCCCACCCATGGCAACTGCCTGCCATCCCATGCCTACACTTCCCATTGGGCCTCCACCCGATGGCAGCGGAAATATGGGGGGGGGGGCAAGTAAACTCCCCTGGGAGAAGAGAACTGCCTTTTGGCTGCTCAATCCTGTTCCCTCCCTCCTTCACCATGTCGGCTCCCCAATGACCCAAAGTCGTTCTTGAACCTGGGTCGCCAGCATGACATGAGGTAAGGCATCCAGTGCCTCAGCACCACCGGGGCTGGCTAAAGTAATTTCTGATACTGGGAAATATGGTAAATCATGGGAAAACAAGGCTGTACTCTACCTGAGGTTTGGGCAGTCTGCCTTGGCTTGATCCAGGAACACTGGTGACTGGGCTCAAGAGTCCAGGTGTCTGGGGTGTGCCAACTTCACAGAGGGGCAAGTGTGAGTGCAGGACACAATATGGGAAAAACTATGGCAGAGGTTAGTGCTAAGCTGGTGTGAGGGGGTGTGGTGTGGCTGCAGATATGCAGTTTGTAACAGTATGAATAAAACCAGTGTAGCACCACTAATACTTATTTGTATATTTTCAGTCAAGTGCTTTAATTTAAGTTCCATCAAAATACAACAACCTCCTCTGCAAAGCACACCAGATATACCTGGTATGTAACAACCAATCAGATGTAGACTATTTTTGCATTCTTAGGCTTTACACATCCAAATCTGCAAATAATCAAGGTAATAAATCTCGGGCTGTGTGTATTTTTACATGCACAAATTACACAAAACTCCATTTTCATGTAAAAGCTCTTATTGAGAATACTGAAAGGATTTATCAGTTTTCACACAATGATGAAACCCCACAAATATTCCATGCTCTCAAATAAAGTCAGGGTTTTTACATGAAAAAATCATGGTTAGCAGATAAACAGCAATTGTGTGTAAAAACAAGGATTTTTTTTTCTTGGAAAATGGCAATGTTTATACAATGTCTCCTTTCACAGAAAAAAAATGACATTTGCAAAATCTGGGCATTTGAAAGAAAACATCAGTAAATAAAATAAATTAAATAAACTATGTAAATTTATGAGCCCATTTTGCCCAGTCCTACAATAATTAATAATCACTTAATCCTATCAAAGAATAATTATTCCAAAGCATTTGCTATATATAATAGGACAAAAATATTGTCTACTGTTGCCTCACAAAGAAATGTTGTTATATAATATGGTGGAATTTGTGTTTTTACTAACCGGTGATCCTCTGTAAACAGACTGGCATGGATAGCATTAGAATACAAAAATGGCATAGTTATTAGACAGAAAACAACATGCAACACTATTAATGAAATTTTGCATTCATCTATTGAACCTATGGTTGATAGATATTGTGTATCTTATGTAGTTTAGCTTGCTGTTGACTTGTATTTTAAATTCTGGCACATGACCAGGCAAAGTCAAGTCACATGACAGTATTTAGAGGGAACTATTGCCCTGCTTTCTACAGCAATGGGCAATAGTTCTGGATGATGGGCAATAGTTCAGAAAGTATTGCCAGCCATTCACGAGCATATACACTCTAACGTCATCTCATGCTGAGAATTTCTTTAATAAAGGAGGCAAGCTGATGAGAAAACTAAACATTGCTCTTGCAGCATGCATAAAAACTGTACCAAGCAAAACTTTATTAAGAGCTGTGCAGGGAGAAAAAACAAAATCGCTCCACCAACCTGCACAATATGCCCAGAGACTGAGAAAGAGCAAACCCAGTTAGTAAGTACTGAGGCCGAAAGCAACTGTGGGACTCTGCTTGCACTCCTGTTATTCTCTGCCCAGGTAAGGAGGGGACAAATTCACACAAAGTTTAAATAAACAGATATAAAGTGATCTTTTCAGGATCCTGTGGGGAAACATTTACCTCCCAGGATAAGCCACTGACTTTCAATAGTCACAATGCACTCAGTCTCTGGCTTGTGGCAACGTAGCTATTGTCAGACAATAGCTATTCCTCAGGGTCACTACTTTCCCTACTATATGAATCAACTCTGATCAAAATTTAAGTACTGAAAAGCACTCTGAATGGCCTTCAGAAGGATGCCATATAAAGTTATTATTATTATTACTGATAATACTTACAAATCATCTATTTCATAGTTACTGGACTCATGTCATATGGAAAGGAGACTCTACTTTTCACACTTCTTTTTTAACTCATTCTATCTTGTGCAATCATTTTGGGTCAGGTTAAGCAATGGATGTTTTTGACACCATATGGCACTAGCGGTAAGAATAGGTTTTAACAGTTAAATTCCTACCCCAAAATTTTCCACAGTTTCTCTAGATCTTCCATGGTCTCCATGTCTCCATGGAATACACCATGGAAAAAGATATTGGAAACCACTGAGTACTTCATTATTCATGGTTTTCATGGAAATGAGGACGGATTCAAAAAGATCTTCCACCATCCTCATTAGTGTTTGCCATAGAAAGAAGCATACAAGGCACAGAGAATAATAAAAAAGCATGGCATTCCATGTTAAAAGTGGATCTTTTCATGCCATCATAGATAAAAACTGCTAGAGGTACATGTTTTAATCATGGAAATGCTTGTAAATTTAATTCTGATTTTCATGGAAGCCCATGAAAATATGAACAAGGATTCCATGGTATGTTCTGTGAAATCAATGGAAACTTGTGAACGGCTGCATGAGTGATCAGACTCCACTTGCAAATGTTCTTTATACCTACCTGGCCCATTCTTCATGTATACAGGTGACGTATCATAAACAGGCTGGCATGGTTTTATATGCTGATAGGGCAAAAACATAATTCTTGGACTTTTAAATTACAGCAAGTAATGCTATTGAAGAGAGACTGACAATGAAGTGGAACAGACTGTGTGTGCATCAGATATCCTGGTTGTGCAGGGATACACTTTGGGAATTATTCTGTACTTCATTTAGTTTCACTCTAAATCTCCTCTGGATTTACTGACAACAATTGTGCTGGATCCTAGTGGTCTTATTTCTGTTTTGGCACAAGCTACATTAGCTTTTTTGCTGGTGCAGTATAAATATACTGAGAAGCTAGCGTGCGTTTTTTTTTTTTTTTGTAAAATCTAGGGATTATTTTGGCCTGATTCCTTTAGTAAAATCTAGGGATTATTTTTGCCCTGATTCCTTTTGTAAAATCTAGGGATTATTTTACCCTGATTCCTTTTGTAAAATCTAGGAATTATTTTTGCCCTGATTCCTTTTGTAAAATCTAGGAATTATTTTTCCCCTAATTCCTTTTGTAAACTCTAGGGATTATTTTTCCCCTAATTCCTTTTGTAAACTCTAGGGATTATTTTTCCCCTGATTCCTTTTGTAAAATATATGGATTATTTTTGCCCTGATTCCTTTTGTAAAATCTAGGGATTATTTTACCCCGATTCCTTTTGTAAAATCTAGGGATTATTTTACCCTGATTCCTTTTGTAAAATCTATGGATTATTTTTCCCCTAATTCCTTTTGTAAACTCTAGGGATTATTTTTCCCCTAATTCCTTTTGTAAACTCTAGGGATTATTTTTCCCCTGATTCCTTTTGTAAAATATATGGATTATTTTTGCCCTGATTCCTTTTGTAAAATCTAGGGATTATTTTACCCTGATTCCTTCTGTAAAATCTAGGGATTATTTTTGCCCTGATTCCTTTTGTAAAATCTAGACATTATTTTTGCCCTGAACAAAAAGTGATTCGTGCAGTAGAACAGGAGAACTATACAGTCTATATGTATAAATAGTTCTGGTGATTTTTTTATTGTAAACTAGATTCCGCCTTCTTGAATCTATGGTAAATATTTCTGTATTTTCAGACATAAATGCTGCACAAGACTTCTTAAAAGGTTCTAGACAATTATAACATTAAATAGTTCCACAATAGCAAACAAGGTCTTGTTCAATGCATAATAAACATTTCCCATTTTGAGATACTGTGTGCTGCACAATTGGGGGAGGGGGGGAATGAGCCTGAAAACATTTTAGAACTGTATGCTGAAAGACAGCTGGAATAGTTTCCTCCCAGACTTTGTTACATGTGCAGCAGAGACAATAAGGCATTATCATAAAAGCAGTAGACATACTGACCCGTCTTCCTTCCAAAAACCTAAGGGCTGCACCAATGTTTGCTACCCAGTGAATGCGCTTCAATTGACGACCCTGTTCACAAGGCTGAAAATGAAAGAATGCACATGTTACTAAATTTTTTTTTTTTTAAATCAGCAGTTAGGTAAATGAGGATTTCAAACTCAAAAGAGGTCCTGGTCCAAATTCTTACAAAAATCACTTAGCATCAGCATGCCCTATGCTAAAGTATTTTGAGAGTGCTCGGGTAAGGAGCAGGAGTAACCATTTCTCAGCAACATGGTGGCCTTCATGTACTATGATATACTTATGCAAGTTTGAAGCTTTTTAATAAAGTATGTTTACAAAAGAAAAAAAATGGCATGGTGGACTTCAGAGGTCCACCTGCATGCCATCCCAACCTCCCCATTTGACAGGTGGTAACAGAGCTGCAGTGGGCTCAGCAGCCACGGGCAGCAGCTTATAGACCTGTGAGTCAGCCAGTGCTGGGGTTAAAGGGGACCACTGAACCACCAGAGATAGATGTGCACCAAAAAGAGGGAGGAGGAACCACTGGGCCACCAGAGATAATAGGTAATGAGGACGCAGGATGTTGGAGGATCCACTGACCACCAGGGCATGAAAATACAGAGGTTTTGGGAAGGTGGCTACTCAAAAACAAGAGAGCCAAAGACTTGGGAGACCTAGGAAATGGGAAGCTCAACCTGGTTAGATGGTCATGTGCCAAGCACTGCCAATGCAGTGCACCTGTTCTATCCTGGCTGCCCCAAGGGTGCGAAATCTGGGTGTGATCCTTAATAACAGATTGACTTTTGAAGTTCGGGTGTCATCTGAGGTCACTAGTGGATTCTATCATCTGCAGAACATTGCCTGGATTAAGCTCCTCATTCCGTCTGAGGACCTGCTGATGCTAGTGCATGCTTTTGTGACCTCCAGACTGGACTACTGCAACTCTCTATACTTTGGGGTCATGGGAGGGACCCTCTGCAGACTTCAGCTAGTGCAGAATGCAACAGCCTGGTTGTTGATGGGCCTTTTGAGGTCCAGTCACATGACTCCGGTCCTGCAGGCTCTGCACTGACTGCCGGTCAGGTGGAGGGTCCTTTTCAAGGTGGGTCTTCACACTTTCAAGGCCTTATATGGACTGAGTCCTGGTTACCTGTCACAACTCCTGATGCTAGTGACCTCTGCTCTCTCCCTCCACTCTTCTTTGAGGGGCTTCCTGGACATTCCCAGGGTCTGGCTCAAGACCTCAGAAGATCATGCATTTAGTGTCTCTGGGCTGACCCTGTGGAACTCATTACCTCCTTTTGTCCAGGAGGCTCCCTCAGTGGAGGTGTTCAAGCAGAGACTGAAGATCCACCTCTTTGCCCTGGCTTCTGCAGTTTTTTGAGCTCATCCTGTGCTAGTCCCTGTTGTGACATTCTGAACCCCTTTTTAATCTATTTTAAATTGTTATATTTATACTTAGTATCGTTATTGTATTATTTACTTATGCTGCTTTTATTATGTCCTGTTTTAATCACTGTCAGGTGCCCATAGCCTCCGGGATTGGGTGCCCTACAAATAAAATTGCCTTGCCTTGCCTGTTAGCATCATGACTTGCACTGAGCACAAGTCTTAGTGCCATGCAGGAATAAATTTGTGGGTGCAAGCTAGGGTGTTAATGGCTGCAAACCTGTTTCTACCACCTAACATCTTGGACAGTGATTCACATTTTGCCACATTTGCAAAGAGGGCTCCTCCCCAATGATGTGTCCTCCACCAGATGAGAAAGGTAGTTCAGGGAGGTGGCACACAGTAATGGTTTTGTCCTGCCTCCCAACCAGACTTGCTAGCAAATTTCAATAACTTTTGTTTTTCGCAGCAATATTGGCAACCATTTTGTTTATTTATCTGTAATGCCATATATATTCTAGCAGAAGCCACCCTTGAAAAGAAGCTGCCTTCGAACAGAAGCTGTAGCACATAGTGAAACCTTTTAATAAAAGACACTCTCTAATAAACTGTGACCTCGAATCATGTCAGATAAAACACTATAAATAACTATAAAGACACTTTCACATTCATACTTATCCGGATTGTTGTTGTCTGAATTGACTTCCTTGCTCCATTCACGACACTGCCCTCTTCTTTTTACATGCCGTGGCTATGCAGCATTCCCAGTGGCCTTCCCATGTTTGGGGGCATTTCTGGCAGAGGGGTCTGTGAATGGGAGTGGCATCAGTGCAGGCAAAGCAGCATTTTTACTTGCTTGCAAAAAACACTTGCACCTTAGTACTCTGCTCCATGTCCCCAACAAAGCAGGTAATGTGTTTTGCCGGAACGCAGTGCAACGGAGCAGCTTGTAATGTTCTACCAGCTCTTTATACTGCCGATCTGCACCGCTGGCACCAGTGCAGATCTGGTAGTGTAAAAGCCCTTTAATATACCGTACTGAAAAAATTTCCTTATCAGCAGCTGTTCAGGTATATCATCTGTTATTTTTTTAGATCAGTAAATATGATTATTATTGAGTTTCAAGTTCAACGTATGCTCTTAGCTGACATCCATGTTTATTTTGCTATGAAGCAGACCATAAATAATATAGTTGCTTAAACAAAGAATTTGTCAAAAGATTGACTTTCCACTACAGTCAGTCATGAAACAAGCCACAGGCCAAAATACAACATTTTAATTGAAGGTAAAGCTTCTATTGGACAATATATGGTAGATCTTAAAGAAGTCACTTTAAACTGTTAATTATTTAAAGGCTTTGTGTAATATCTCAAAAGTATGGTATAAATAAGCAAAATAAAACATAAATGTAAAGTGTTAGACGTGTATATTGAGTAAGATCTTAAAGTACTGCTTTCTCATGTGCATCAACATCTAGTAGTGGAAACAGTAGAATGCAGGGGCAAAAACTGACACATATGTTGCAGGTAATACCTTAGTATGAGGTTAAGATTAACAAAACTCTTTATTAGACTAACTTTTGAGAGTTACACTCTCCTCATTAGAAACAACAAGAACTGAGTGATGGGAGTAAAACAGAATGTCTAGCTCATATCCAGGAAAAAGTATGGCATAATGACTGCCATGTGAAATGTATACAGTGTGCCCAATAAGGTAAAGAAATGCACAGGGTTTTATGGGGAAACATGCCTCTAGACCATGTGGGTGTTTTTTTCTGCACCTAAGGTGTTGCGTTCCATCAGTAGTTTTGTTCGATTTCTACCAATGCCTATATGTAATATGCTTTTAAAGCATTACATAAATATATGCAATGTATGTCAGCAAAGAAATGCAGGATAAATAATTTACCTGGCCAGATTCTACATTCTAAACGAGAATAAATAGTTCATTTTCTCCATCTGCATTTGTCCACCCACTCCACACATCACTACCCTCCCCTAAAGCAGCTGTCATATCACAGTCAGATCCCAACATTACATGTGCCTGTCGTAAAGCTCTAAACACTGTCGCCCCCATTCAATAACCGGTGTAAACAGCAGCACAACATGGATAATAAAACAGTTCCATAGATGTTGTTTAAAATCATCAATAGTACATATAACTAAATCAATCAAATGACATCTGAAGAACTACACTGCATAAATTGAATATGCAACAAGGGTAGTGTTTGGATCTAGTCTGTCATCCACACCCACTAAGGTGACCTCGGAGAACTTCACTTGTGGCTACACTTCACTCTGCTACTCTTGAGGTCATCCAAAGTCAACATAACATGTACTGATACAAAATGTATGCAACACTACCTTGTTGCCACAACCCCTGTGTACTGAATGGAAGCTACAAACAGCATTTGGACTACATTGACAGTTATCATGCTATAGTAGAAATACCAAATATACTGCTCGCTCTCTTCAAATAACCCCTCTATAACAAACTCCCTCTTACAGTGAACACCTTTGATGGCTCCCATTGTTCACTAAGTAAGCATATTAACACCTCTTTATAGTGAATGCTTCTGCTGGCTCCAGATGTGTTCACTATAGAGAGGGAGCACTGTATTTCAGATGCATCTGAAGCAGGTGTAATCTGGTATGTACAGTACTCTTAACTTTGAAAACAAAACCCATATACTTCAATTCCCAAATGGTTATGCAGTTATTAGAGTATGCATACCACTCAATCTAGTAGTACCTTTTTATTTTAGGACTATGACAAGCAATCATTTCTGTAGTCAGTTATAATAAACCTAATGGACTGTTAGACTGCAAGCACCACAATCTGAATGGCTGCGGCATCAGCAGCTGCTATTCCCAAAATAAACAAACAAAAAAATATATGTTTCTGTGCTACCTACCTATTAAAAACATCAATGGCTAGTACCATTATGCATACAGTATTTGGGTGATCAATACCATATGCAGCAGAATGCCACTGGCAAATCTTATAATACAGGTGAAGACACGGTAACCCAAGGTTTTGTAGCTGTGCAGAGTTTACACAGTGTTTCTACAAAAACAGAAAAACTCAATCTTCTAAACTAATAAAACTAGTCAGTGACAATTCAGGTGCATGTACAAGCATACAGTACAGACTCTTAAATTAACATTTTAAGTAGCTTCTGGCTACTTCGAATATAAGATTACTACAGGTACGGCACCACAAGAACAAAACAGACAGTTACACGGCTGGACAAGTTAAAATGCTCCTTTAAAGGATTTTAGGAATACATCACTGCGTGTGAAAGATGTGATACTGGATTCCATGCAGCTGTATTTAGATATTCTATTTTTTAAAATCACACATTCTTTTCTGTGAACTTTGTTGCCAATGAGTACTGCACTACAAATAAAATACCTTTTTCAAAAGGACAACAGTACTACCCTTCTGTGACAGGAAACGGGACAAGATTTATTCTTTTTCTGTTAATAAATATTCATAGAAAACATAGAAGCACAGAATTTGACTGCAGATGAGGACCGCTTTGCCCGCCTAGTCTGCCCATTTCCCTACCAAATGGATAACTTGCAGATCCTAGTTAACCAACAGCCTACTTCCTCCTACCCCCCCCCACTAGAACTGCCTTATGTCTGTCTCATGTATTCTTGAATTCCCCCACTGTTTTTGACTCCACGACCTCCCCAGGAAGGCTGTTCCATGTATTCACAACCCTCTTCATGAAAAAATACTTCCTCACATAACCTCTGAGCCGTCCCCCCTCTATCTTCAAATTGTGCCCCCTTGTTCTTGCATATCTCTTTTTCTGAAAGATGCTACCCTCTTCGACTTCATTGATTCTCTTGAGGTACTTGAAAGTTTCTATCATGTCCCCCCCCTCCTTTCCGAGGGTATACATATTAAGCTCCTTTAGTCTCTCTTCATATGTCTTCTGATGCAGATCCTGCACCATTTTAGTTGCCCTCCTCTGGACAGCCTCCATCCTGTCTATGTCCCTGCGGAGATGGGATCTCCAGAACTGCATGCAGTACTCCAGATGGAGTCTCACCAACTGTCTGTACAGAGGGATAACAGCTTCCTGTTTTCTACTGGTGATGCCTCTCCCTATGCATCCCAGTATCCCCCCAGCACTCCTTACTGCTTTCTCATATTGCTTGCCCACCTTTAGGTCATCCGATATGACTACCCCCAGGTCCCTTTCCATTTTTGTTGTTGTTAATATCCCCCCCCCCCATTGTGCACTCTTCCCCTGGGTTTTGTTTCCCAGGTGCATTACTTTGCACTTCTTTGCATTGAATCTAAGCTGCCACACATTTGATCACTCCTCCAGCCTTGCCAAGTCCCTTCTCATCATTTCCACCCCACCTTGTGCATCAACTCTGTTGCAGATCCTTGTGTCATCTGCAAAGAGACAAACTTTTCCTTCCAGTCCCTCCGCAATGTCACTTATAAAGACATTAAAGAGGACTGGTCCCACTATTGAACACTGCGGTACCCTGCTAGTAACCCCCTTTTCTTCAGAGGGGACTCCGTTTACTACTACCCTCTGTGTACTGTTATCCAGCCAATTTTTTACCCAGGCTACCACCTTGGGACCCACTCCAAGGCTGGCTAACTTGTATATTAATCTTTTGTGTGGGACTGTGTCAAATGCCTTGCTAAAGTCTAGGTAGGCCATGTCCACAGCCCCCTGGTCTACTGCTTTGGTCACCCAGTCAAAGAAATCTATTAGATGCATCTGACATGACCTTCCTGCTGTGAATACATGCTGCCTTGGGTCATGTGCCCCACTGGCCTCTAGGTACTCAACAATTCTTTCCTTCAGAAGTGATTCCATAATTTTTCTTACCACTGAAGTCAAACTAACAGGCCTGTAGTTTCCTGCCCTTGCCTTGCTCCCACTTTTGTGAAGTGGAATCACATCTGCCCTCCTCCAGTCCTCGGACACCACTCACTCCTCCCATGATTTGTTAAAGAGGGTAGTCAGTGGTGTCACTAGTTCTACCCTTAGTTCTTAAGAATTCTTAGGTGAATCCAGTCAGGCCCCATTGCTTTGTTCACCTTCAGTTTTAAGAGTTCTTTCAGAACCCTTTCTTCTGTGAATGGACTTGTATCAACCCCCCTATCCAGTGTGTGTCTACTGTTTGGTTTAGGTACCTCCCCCTCCTCTTCTTTTGTGAATACTGAGCCAACGTACTCATTCAGTATCCTTGCTTTTTCACTGTCACCCTCTGCCCACATTCACACTTGTATTGGAGCTGAGCAGTGCGGCACCGCACTTTGTCATGAAATGGAGCTACAGAGCATGCGCCATTTTGGCGAACACCGGACTTTTCAAAAATTAAATAAAGTAAGTAGAAACTGACAGAACAGGGAGCTTTATTTGCAAAACCCTTAATCGGGAGCTAAGGCTTTCAGAGGTGGGTGTTTTGAGATAATTACAGTTCTCCTTTAACAGTCACAAAACAGATATACAAAAGGTTACACAGTTTAGTACTGTTTTTTTTATTTCTAGAAAATAGCTTAGTGCAGCATAGTTAGAAAAGATGAGCACCCCAGTGTATGGCAGATTTAATGTGCAGCAGCTTCATGAACTGTGTACAGACAGGGGGATTGTCTATGAGGGCCTGACAAGGAATGGACTCATATAAGCCCAGTCAGAGCAGGACCAAATGTGAAGGGGGCAGACAGTCTCAGAGGTGTATGACCAAACACCCATGCAGCACGTGATCACTGAGGAAGGTGACCAAGGAAGAAAGACTGAGGTCACAGCAGCTGGGTCAGAGAGGCACCTCGAGTCACAAGCTGGTGAAGCAGTACAGTCCAAATCTGAGCTAAGAGCTGGTGCAGCAGAGGCTCAAAATCAGCTTGAGATCCTGAGAGAGGCCAAACTGCAGAGGGCAAGGCTGGAGGCTGAGGAAAGAGAGAAGGCTCACCAACATGAAATCCTGATGCAGGAGGAAAGAGAGAAGGCCCCAAGTTTATGAATTTCACTTCTTGGTTGACGTAGGCAGCAATTTTGCCTATGAATAAATTCCTTTTTCAACAATTGTGGGTACAGGTGCTGCTTTGATTTCGTGACTTTGAATTGTGTTAGCTTGTACAGCTTCGGAACAGAGCTGCTCTTATTGTTGTTTGCAACTGTGGAATATGCCTGTTCCTGGGGAAGTAACTTTTTGCAAAGGCATACTATTGGGTGATCTTTCTTTTGTTTAGAGGTCTGAATGAGGGCTGCTCCAATCCCCACATCTGAGGCATCTGTCTGGACTACAAATGGCTTACTGTAATCTGGACTGGCCAACACAGGGGCACTGCACAGTGCCTCCTTTAGCCATGCAAAGTCTCGTTCACAGGCTGCTCCCATTTTACCTTTTTGGGCATTCCTTTCTTTAGCAGGCTAGACAGGGGATCTGCCAGGGTACTGTAATTTGGTACAAATTTGCGACAGTACCCGGTGGTCCCAAGGAAACTCTGAACCTGCTTCTAGGTTTCAGGCCAGTCTTGGCTTGGTTGGGACAGAGCTGCCCACATCCTACTTCATGTCCTAGGTATGCCACCTCTGCCACAGCCACCTGGAACTTTTCAGCCTTGAAAGTGAGCCCTGGCTTCTGTATCCTGTGCAACACTTCCCAGTGACAGGTGTTCCTTTCAACTAGCACTGAAGATGGCAATATCATCCAGATACGCCAGTGCATACTCTTCAGTACCATGTAACATCTGATTGACCAACCTTTGGAAGGTGGCAGGGGCGTTCTTCATTCCAAAAGGCATTACCCTGAACTTGAATAATCCTACAGGAGTGATGAAGACTGACCTCTCTCTAGCTCTGGGAATTAACTCCACCTGCCAGTACCCTTTTGTCAAGTCAGTTGTGGTAAGGTATGTCACCCCTCCCAACTTGTACAGCAGTTCATCTGTTTGTGGCATTGGGTGGGCATCAGACTTCATGACTGTGTTGAGTCCATGTAGTCCACACAGAAACAAGTAGAGCCATCTGGCTTATTTATTTATTTAGTTTTTGTTGACCAGGTAAGTGCACTAGACAAATTCTGCCTATTTTCAGGTAAGACCCAGGGGAGGGGGGATACAGATGCATGCCAACTGACTTTGAACCAGATTAAGCTGTTGGTGGTATTTTAGTGAATGGGGGAAAATTTGGCCAGTGCACCAGGGAAATTCCCGTACTCTTTTTGAGAAGTGCCATGGGATCTTTAACATCCACCTTAACTACCACCAGAACAGGCAGATAGGACCTCGGTTTAATGTCTCATCTGAAAGACGGCCCCTCAGAAGTGCAGTACGCCCCTCATGCTGCACTGCAGTGTCAGTAATGGGATATTAACGCAAGTGCCTGGTGTGGGTCTAGATCCCACAGCCTTCTGATCTCTCAGCCTCAGTGGCGAGTCAGTGTGTTACCTGCTGAGCCACTGACACTGGCTTGGGAATGAGGACTATGGGTGAGGCCCAGGGACTGTGGGATTTCTGGATTACCCCTAAATCCAGCATTTCTTTCACCTCACTCCTAATGTCAGACACCCGGTAGGCTGTCCACCATATGGGCGCTTGTGTCCCCGTGTCTACATTGTGTGTCGCCAAGGGGGTTAGTTCAGGCTTGGCCGTAAACAAAAAGGCAAAGTCCGCTAAAACTACCCTTACTTCCTGGGTCTGTTCCAGGGTCTACTGGTGTGATAGTTTGATTGCCTCCACAGAAGAGTCCCACTTGCTTTCCTCCAGCAAGTCCAGTAGGGGGTCTTCTTCTTCGTCTATCCCCTTCCCAGGACTGCACACTTCAAATACCATGTCTGCACTATTTGCACATGGCTTCATTATGTTAACATTGTACATTCTATGGGTATGTTTCCTGTCAGGCAGTTCTACAATATAGTTCATGTCATTAACCTGTCGGACTACCTTGTATGGTCCTGCCCATTCAGCCTGCAACTTGTCCCTCCAGACTGGGATTAGGACCATGACTTTCTGACCTACACTGTAAGGGCGAGCTCTGGCTCTGCAGTCGTACCAGATTTTTTGCTTCTGCTGGGTGGCCGACAGGTTGCTCTGGGCCATTCCCATAAGCTTCCTCAGCTTTTCCCTAAACTTTAGGACATACTCCATTATGGGAGTTCCCTGGCTGGTGTGCTTGCCTTCCCAGTCCTCCTGGATCAAGTCTAAGGGCCAACGCACCCTACGTCCATATAAAAGTTAGAAGGGGAAGAATCCTGTTGACTCTAGGGGTATCTCCCTCTATGCGAACAGCAGGTGGGGAAGGTATTTCTCCCAGTCCCTCCCATGCTGTTCAGCAAATGCTTGGAGCATCAATTTTAGTGTACCATTAAACCATTCCACAAGCCGATTGGCTTGTGGGTGATAAGGTGTTGTATGTCTCTGCACCACCACATACTTCTCCCACAAACACTTCACCAGGTCTGACATGAAGGTACCCCCCCCCCATCAGTGATAACCTCCTGTGGAAACCTGACACAGAATAAAATCCCTAGCAAGGCATCTGACACTTTGTCCTAAGTGAGAAGAGAGCAACCGCCGCTGGGTATCGGGTGGCATAATCTACCACCATCAGGATAAACCGCTTCCCGGATTAGCTTGGGGTACTCCAAGGTCCCACAATATCCATTCTTACCCTATGGAATGGATCCTCCACAATGGGTAAGGGAATTAGGGCAGCTTTGGTTTTACTTGCTGCCTTCCCTATTTGTTGGCACTGGTGACAAGACCTGCAATATTCCTTTAGCTGCTGGGTGAAGTTGGGCCAATAGAAATTCTGGGCCAATCACTGCATGGTACGTGAGATTCCCAGATGTCCAGACACGGGGATATCATGAGTGATCTTGAGCAACCGCTCATGGTACCCATGAGGAATGACAAACTGCCTGCCAATCACACCTCCCTCTGTCCTTACTTTCTGCGTATACAACAGTCCATTGTCCGAATACACTCTGAGGGCTAGATATTCAAAGAAGATGCACACTGTGCAACAGAATTGCACCGGTGCAAACATGAAAATGCACTCCAGAGCCATATTCAAACAGCATGAATGCACAGCGCAATTCCTGTTGCACTACTGCACAACAGTAATGTATGCTGCGCAAGTACAGGGGGACGTGACCATGAATAAGCTGCACAATGGCATATTCAGTTGAAACACACAGCACAGCTGTGGGGCAAGTCACAGAATGCGCTACACAGAGTTGAGCATAAATGAAGGAGTCTCAACCACACACACAGCAGAGGCTCAATCCAGGAGGGCAATAGCTATGGATGCAGCACCATTCATAATGGAGTAGGTGATGAGGGGGGTGAGGAGGAGTGAGGAACAGCAACATGGCTGAGGAAGGGCCCATCGGTGGTATGCCCAACACAGACAGTACCATGCCCAGTTCACATTCGAGGACACCAATATAGTGGGCTGGTACCATCTGAACAGGGCAATTCTGAGGCAGTTATGTAAGCTGTGCCATGACAATCTGCAGGCACCCACCAGAAGGAGTCATGCCATGATGCCGGAGACCAAGGTGACAGTGGTAATGTGCCTGCTCGCCATGGGCACCTTCCAGAAACCAGTGGGCGCAACTGCTGGTATCTCACAGTCGGCCACATCCCACCTCCTCACCCAGGTCCTTAACGCTCTGCTGCCACATGCCTTGGAGTACATAACATTCCCAAGCACACAGGCAGAGCGTACAACAAACATGCAGGAATTCCAAAGGGTGGCATGCATGACAAGCATGATAGGGGCCATTGGCTGCACCCATGTGGCCATACGTGCACCACCTGGCCTGGAAGGTGCGGTATACGTCAACAGGCAGGGCTTCCACTCAGTCAGCTTCCAGGTGGTGTGCAATGCCAGTAGGCGCATCATCAATGTGTGCGCCACACACCCTTGTAGTACACACAATGCATTTATACTGCACCAGTCCATCCTGTGCCAGAGTTTTGAGAGTGGGGTGATCCCAAAGGGTCACCTAGTAGGTGAGTAGGGCCTGGGAAGAGGTGAAACCAGCAGCTGTGCGGTACACCACACAGCAGCAGGTTGGGGAGATGGGGAAGAAGGACAGTGCCAGGTGAGGGGACAGGACAGGACAGGATGATGGCAACAGTGCAGGGGAGCATGGACAGTGGTGCCCTGGTATGAAGAACACAGATGGCAAGGCATGAATGGTGGCACAGCAGCTGTGCATGGGAGGCCGTGGACAGGGCACACAGGGTGGCAGGTGGTGGCAGTGTGATCTGGAAGGGGGGGGTTGCAACAGGCAATGACAGGCGCTAACCATCGTATGTGTCCTCCCCACAGGTGACAGTGCATACCCCCTCCGACCCTGGCTGCTCATCGCCATCCGACAAACAAGCAATGGTGCAGAGGAGACATTTTGTTTTTTTTTTTTTTTATATTTGAAAAGGTTTCACCAGAAAAGACAACATGAGCTGTAAACAGCTTGTTTCCAGAAGCGTCCTGGGGGGAAGGGTTACATAATGTGGGAGAACAAACAGAAACATAATAAAATAAAATGCATACAGTGCAGTACGGTTACATACAAGGGTGTTAATACAAATGAGCTCAATCCTTGGCAACAGATAGTTACATAATGATAAAAATATAAGATAGCAATGTAATAACCGGGACAAAAAGAGGCACAGGGGATTAAAGAGAATAATGTGCAGATAAGCTTGTGAAGTGGCAACCCGGGAAGTGGTAGCCCATTGGGGACCAAAAGTAACAGGCTGAGCCCTGCAATTAATAAGTGCTAATTAGGGTAAGGTGGGCACTAAGTGCTCTACGGGTAAAGAAGAAGGGAGATTAGAACACAAGTGAGGAGGGGTGTGCGGGAAGGATGGCGGGGAGAGGTGGTAGGAGTGAGTGAGGGGCAGACAGGAGATATTTAACTTCAGGGTGTTGGAGAACCCTGCAAGGGGGTAGGCCCAAACAGAGAGGGAGAGAGTGTAAGGGAGTGAGGAGGAGGAGGTAGGAGAGAGGGTGTAGGGGTAATCCCAAGAAGCTCCATCCCCTTCAGGAAGCGGAGAACCCTGCACAAGGACAGTACCTGGCATTGAAGGGGAAAAGAGAGGAGGGGGCAGAACAGGGAAGAAGGGAAGGGGGTAGACCAAGATCTAAACATCATGGGTTGCTGAGACCCTGAGAAGGGAGATGGGGGTGGGTCAAGAAACTATACAAACACTGGTTGCTTGAACCCCTCAGGGGTGCAGGGGCTGGCAGGGAGAAGAGGGGTGTGGGGAGAAGGGCTTGGGGGGGGATGGCCATGCCAAGAAATGTTCCCCATCAGAATGTTGAGAACCCTGCAAGGAGGTTGCCCCTCCAGAGAGAGAGAGAGAGAGAGAGAGAGAGTGAAATTTAAGCAGAGCAGATGGGGTGGGGGACAGGGAGTGGTGTGGTGGGTGCTGGAGGGTAACAGCTAAAGGTAGCCTAGGGTAGAAGAGGACTTGGAGGGGGAAGCCAGGAAGTGTCCTCCTCCAGGGTGCAATGAACCCTGCAAGGGGCCAGGTCCTGGCAGAAAAGGATAGAGAATATAGGGGAGGGAGTGGGAGGGAGGTGGAGTAGTGGGGGCAGGCGGAGGAGAGGAGATGCAGGCGCACCAACTAGAGGTAACCTCGGGAAGGGAGGGTGGTGAGGGGGTTGGGGGCTGTGGGAAGAAGACTGGTAGAGAAGGGAAAATTAGGTACAGTTACATACGTGAACTGTGTATTTACAGAGGAGGAATGAAAGTAAGTGGCGGGAGAGTGCTGACCGAATTTCTAGCGGGAAGAAGTTCCACATCTCAGGAAATTTAAATGAGAAAGCAGAGCGGTCCACCATGGTTCATCTGGGTGAGAGAGCAAGGGATCTGTGGGTGGAGGGAATAGGAGGATGGGAGGGGAGAGGATAAGGAGGAAAAATATGGTGGCAAGGAACCAATCCAGAACTTACCAACAAAATTAGTGATGTGTGACATGTGCCTGGCATGGAGGGAAGGGAATTAGAGCAAGGAATAAAGGTCACAGTAATGAGTACATGGGGGGCAGATGAGAATGTAGTGGCAAAAGGAGTTAAAGAGGGTATCCAGTCTGGATAGGGTGATTTTAGGGGTGGAGCAGCAGATTATGTCCCCGAAATCAAGGACCAGAGAATCACCTTCTGGATGATTTCTCTCCTATCTTGTAGTGGGAGGCAGCTGCAGTGTCTGTACAGAGCCTCTAGTCTAGGGTGCAGTTTATTATGGATGGCATCTATATGTACCCCAAAATCAAGATGCTTGTCAAACCATAATGCAAGGTATTTAGACGAGGTTACATCATCGAGCGTTGAGCCAGAGAGGGTGTGGAACGTGGGAGTGGAAACAAGCCTGGCCAGCTTTTGCCTTGAGTC
Organism: Neoceratodus forsteri; assembly: GCA_016271365.2. Lineage (NCBI taxonomy): Eukaryota > Metazoa > Chordata > Ceratodontiformes > Ceratodontidae > Neoceratodus > Neoceratodus forsteri. Next base: position 1,074,680,094 of record CM057450.1, read on the forward strand.
AAAGGTCACATATACTGTTTTTTTTCACATTTATGGAGAGTTGGTTTGCAATAAGCCAGCATTGGACATTGTTAAAATTCAGCTGAAGGCTGGATGCCACATCGGAGGGGGATGTCCCTGAGGAGAATAACATCACTGTCATCTGCGTACATGTGTATATCTGCAGATGTGCAGGCATTTGGGAGGTCATTTATGAACATGGAAAATAACATGGGACCAAGTACTGAGCCTTGGGGGACACCATTGTACATTGGGAGAGGAGGGTAGAGGGAGTTGCCCACCCTGATGGACTGAGACCGGCCTGTGAGGTAGGACTGGAACCAGCTGGTAGCATAGTCAGAGACGTCGACTGCAGATAGCTTGCTGAGGAGGAGGGAGTGGGAGACAGTGTCTAAGGCTTTGGCCAAGTCGACAGAGATGGCAGAGGTGATGCATCCCTGATCCATGCCTGAGAGAATGGAGTCAGTGAGGCACACATCGTCATATGCAATATCATAGAGCATGTCTTTGGCATGCTCAAGATGTGCCTCTGTTGCCATAGATCTAGTGGTGCCCTACAGTACAGCCCTGCGAAAGCCTGTGGCCTATTCCTGGCCTGCTGTATGCTGCACAACATGGCCATTGACCGCAAGATAGCTGTCCAGGTGGATGAGGGCAACAGCACCGATGACGATGATGAGGACCAGCTGGATGGGTGTGTGCAGCTGCGCATGGAGAGGAGGGACCCCAGGCTGGCAGCCCGTGCCAGGATGCACAGAGACACCATAGTCAAGGAGCACTTTGGGAACTGCAGGTAAGTACCACACAGGGCAGCTGTGCATGCATGGCACAACACATACACACACACACACGGACACACAGAGATGCATGCAGGGACACAGGCTTGCACACTGCACACACCGTGGACATGCACGCATGCACCCCCCACGCCCCCATGGAGCAACAGAGACAGATGCAACCACCCATGTGTCGTGTGCTGTACACACATGTGGACGATAACAGGCAGGCACATGCAGTGTTACCACCACAGGGTGCACAGCAGGGCACAGGGCACCAGTTGGGACATACAGAAGGGTGCAGCCAGGGAGAGGAATACATACACAGCAGTACAGCAGGTTGTGGCATCGATCAGAGGGCCAGCGCTGGCACACAGGCAATGCCAACACAGTGCTGCACTCATCACGCCCATGCCACATGGTCCAGCAGAACTGCCCACACACATGCTGGATGTGACTCAGGCCATACGTATGAAACAGCATGCAAACAAGGCTACAACCAGACATGTGTGCAGCTCACAATAGCAGCAGAAAATGGGACTGGGCAGCGCACTGGTCAGGGCTACCATGCGGAACCACAGCCACAACAGCCACGTGGGCAGCTACGCCCTGACTATGTGGCAGGCACAGGCTGCTGAACAGCCACAGGTGGTATCACTGACACATTCCTGGGGGGTTGAGACCTGAGAATGCGATAGGGTCCTCACAGGTGTGTACAGACTGGCAAACAGACTATTGCCGGGTGTGTCAGGGATGGACAAGGCAGTGGGTGGCATGAGCCTCGATGGGGTCGCCAGATGCTGAATCTGTGGTGCAGATGTAGAGCTATGGGGAGTCCTGTGTGCCCTGCTGTGACCACTGGATGCCAGTGATACAAATCCGGCAGCGATGGTCACGGTTATGCGGTCCAGCAATTCAGTCATGGCCTCCCGCAGTGACCGGATCTCACCAATCAGCTGTGCACATCCAATGTCCCCTCACTCAGCCAGTTGATGCACCTCAACCTGCAGTGCACGTATCTTTGCCCCAAGCATTACCTGGCTGCCCACGGAATCCCGCAGCAGCCTGGTGTGCTCATCCAGCCTGTCAGTGCTGGCAGAATCATGGTGCTGCCATGGACAGGCAGGAGGGGTGGTGGCATGCTGTGCAACATCCCTTGACTGGGAATGCCGCACAGGGGTCCACGTGTGTGATGGGGACTGATTGTGTGCTCCGACGGTGGCCCCTGAGGAGTGCTGCACAGTGCCCCCTGCAAGCTGCTGCAGCACACCAGCAGCCTACTGGATCTGCCCAGTGGCACCAGTGACCACACCAGCTCCCTGGCCCCAGCCAGCACCAGCACCACATGCCACTGAGTGGGCATGGAGAGGGGCTGTGTGTTCGCTGGGCTGCCTGTCACTGCCTGTGTCAACACCTGTCCCCGGGGCAGTGTGTCAATACCGGCACTAAACAGGATCAGGGTGAGGTCATCATCACTGTCAAATGCATTGTCATCTTGTGTTGCTGGCACAAGCACCAGTAGGTGTTCCAGGAGAAGGAGGTTGGCCAGTGGATCGTCGTCCCCCAGTCCAAGGAATTCCACCAGTCCCATACCGGTACAGCGCCCCCTGTCTGTGGCCACAATGCCGGTAGAAGCAGATGGCACAGCATCATCATATGCCATGTTGACAACCTCATCCTGCACTGCACCCCTGAGGCGTGATGGAGCTGGAAGACAGAATGGGTAGTGTTAACGGTGACATTGTTGTAATGCATGTGGTCAGGTATATTGTGCAATGTCTACATGTGCGCCACAGGCATACGAGGCCACACCTGCGTCTGGTGTTGCGGCACTGCACCACATGTCTGCCATGCCACATGCGTGGCACAGGACATGTGGCTGCATGTGTGCAGACACACAGTGGTGTGATGCACTTGCATACGTATGGCAGGCATGTCCTCCACCCGTACAGCCTCCCCCCTGCCACACATGGGCATGCCCTGTGCAGTGTGCCGTGCTGATGAATGTAACCACTGTGTCTGTGCAGGTGCCAGCACACACGGCAGCGCCCACACAGCTGAAGAGCATGTAGGGTGACATGCACCCCCTGGACCCTGTACGCCCCATGCTGCCACCACACAGCGGACCATGTCTGTGTATGGTGTGGCCATGCACATCATGCATCATTACATGCTGAACCGCACCATGCTGCTACCCCCCAACCCCCCTCCACTGTTGTACTCACAGTGCTGTGATGGGCTACGTCCTGTCTGGAAACCTCCCCCAGGGACACCCCTCAATGGTTGCCTGGCTGATGGTGGCTGCTACTGGCTCCTCCCTCACTGACAGGATGAGTGCTGTTGATGGGCCGCCACCCGTCCTACTGCGAGATACCCTGATGGCTGCTATCTTCTCCTTTCTGTGCCTCCTGTCCATGACCATCTTTTTCTTGCACTCCTGTGCACTGCAGTTGTGGCGGCCATGGACATTGCTGTACATTGCCACCTCATCCCACCTACTGACCCGGTCCTGTGTGATCCCTGTGGCCCCACTCAGGAGGTCCTCCCTCTCCAGGTAGGCCTCAAACAGGGTCTACTTCTTGCCCTTGCTGAAGTTCGGCCTACGCTTCCTGGCAGGTGCTTGCTCCTCAGCACCCCATGAATCCGACATGCAGTGTCCTGTGAACAGTAATGGTACACCGATGATCAGCATAGTAGCAGTTCCTGTGACAGTGCAGCACTGGATTTCAGCAGTGCAATAACAGTGACATTTCACAATGTGAACAGTCTTATCTTAAAGGCTGCAATACCTGTCAGTGACCAGTGCTGTTTGGTGTCACTTTTATGGCTCAACACATGCAAATGAGCTTGTGAGCAACCAGTAATGAGATGCTAATGTGAGAACTTGCAGCTGGCATTGGCTCATGAGGCTATTTGCATAAACCGTCTGAATACTGCAGATCTGCTCCATGTGCAACTAACAGTGTCACGTGCAACATGATTGCACTGGGGCAATTCACAGACGTACTTCTGGAGCACGCGCAGTGCACATTATCGCATTTGCCATGCATGAAAGCAGCTGTACATTGTCCTTTTCCGTGTATCACGCAGCTAATTGCACTGCATTTGCATGTCCTATTGAACATGTGTTCATGAGTGTGTGTTGTGCATGAGGCATGGATGTGCAATACAGTCCTATCGTGCACCTGACCCTGCTGCACCATGCCACTGTCCGTGCATGTGCGGCCACTGCACCATTGGCGTGCGGCATGTGTGGCAATGCATGCCCTTCACAAGATGGTGTATACGCACACCTGCTTGTACAGAGGTCATGGGCGTGACCCCAAATTTCCACCATTACAGGTATTGCGCATTTGCAGTACTGCGCAATAGGCCATGACTGTGCATGTCTATCATAATAATAATATTAATAAAATGTATTTGTTAAATGCAATATCAAATGTCAAAGCACTGTACAATCCGCAAACTCTAAAATAGATAAACACAAATAAATAAAACAGTGACATTATTAAATATTAAATATCCAGTACTAAAAATACTAAAAGTCAGGGAAAGTACATGCAAATAGATATGTTTTTAAAGCAATTTTAAAGCTCTCCACTGTCTGGCATTCTCTCACCCAACAAGGTAGAGAATTCCACAGGGTGGGAGCAGCAAATTCCCAAGCTCCAGAAGACTTCAAACGCACCCTGGGAATCTCCAGCAATCCCTTGTCAGCTGAGCAGAGTTGTCTGAGGGGGCAGTAGGGACTCAGAAGCGCTTGCAGGTAACTTGGACCCATTTCTGGAGCAATTCTTTTGGGCTAACTCATCACACTTTATTTGTGAAAAAGCTCTCCGACCCCACAGGCAGGCTGGATTGCACAGCCTGTCCACGGTCTGGAAGAGCTGGGCTGGTCGATTCCTTGATGCAGCTATCACCCTGGACAGGAACTCTGCCTTCTTTCAGGAGATTTCTGATTGATCGTCCGTATAATGGGCAATCAATCTAAGCCTGTCTCCTTCCAGGCCGGATTTCCACCAACAGCATTCCAATCTTTGCCCTACTCTCCTCAACTCCCTCAATACCCCATCAAACCAAGGGGACCGAGGGCAGAGGGAGAAGGGGCGAACTCGGACAGGTGCTATGGAATCCAGAGCCTTCAGCGCCATATTATTATTGTGCACTACTAAGACATCTGGTTCCAAGCACTCCACAGGCCAACTCGGTAGGTCCAGCACCACCATCAGATCCTCAGGGGTAACACCCCTCAAAGGGCAGTACCAGACCATCTCCAAAGGGGGCGGTCTCATAAGGGGGGGGGCGCAAAATTGAACCTTATAGAGTGATGGTCCGACCACCCAACTGGTTCCACCACCAGTTCCGTGATCTCCATCCCCAGGGTGAACACCAGATCCAAAGAGTGACCCTGAATATGGGCTGTAGCGGTAACAACCTGTGTGAAGCCCAACAAGATCATCAGTTGGAGGAAGTTTTTTTTTTTTTAGTTATTATTTTTCTCTCCTCTTCCTACTGCTGGCTTGTATCATCAGGAGGGCGTCCCCAGCCCTGTCCCCCAGTGTCCATCTGACCTGACCCCAGAGCTTACCCCCCCCGGTGGGGTCGGCGGGGGGTCGAACTCCCGCCAAGGACGGTTTGGTTGGCCAGCACCGTGGCTGGCAGGGGCAGAGCCTGCGGCGCCTGCGCCCTCCGCCATCCTGCACAGCAGTATTCTTTTCTCCTGTTCTCCCTGGAGTTGGGACCATGCAATGGCGTCAGCGGAGGAGTGCACATCTGTCCGCATGTCGCTCCTCAGACATCGCCCAGCTCCTCCCCTACAATAGTGTGTGGTGCCCTGTCCTCCAGCCTCTGCCGGGGGTGAATAAGCGCCCGACCACCAAGAACCCCCCCTCCCGGAGAAGGAGAGGCAGTCCATCGGACGCTCAATCATACCCCTCCCTGCCGACCCCTGACGGCCCATGCTCATTCCCAAACACGGGTTGCCAGCATAGCACGAGGTAAGGCACCAGCGCCTTAGCCCTCAGCACCACCGGGCTGGCAGTTGGAGGAAGTTTGGACCAAAATACAAGAGTTCATCGTTGACCCAGGCATTGAAATCCCACAGGACCAGTCATCTGGAGGGTTCCAACAACATGTCGACAATGAAGTCTGCAACTTCCTGCAGAAAAGCTTTCTCATCACCGGGTGGACGGTAGACGAGTAAGATTCTGCTGCCCGCACTTGCTCCCATGATAGACTCAAAAGATCTAGGGATCACCACTGGAACCTCTAAAAGTTCCAATTCTGATTTAAAACAAATAGTGACTCCCCCCCTTCGATCCAACCTCGGGCGATTTTTCACAGAGTACCCGGCTGGAACAGCTGACTCTAATATGGGACCAGGATTCTCGTCCAGCCAGGTCTCGGTGATGCAAGTCAGGTCAGATGACTCAACAAGATCAGCAATAAATGCTGTCTTGTTCTTTATTGACCTGACATTGCATAACACCGACTGAGTTGGATGAGAGGCCTTGGAGGGAACGGGCAACTTGTCCACTGTCAGTGGAACCCTTGGGTATGGGAACCAGGCATCGCAAACCCCTGTCCTGGACCCATTTCACCCCAGGGTGTCTTGACCTCACCACCCATATCCGCCCAATCCATTCCTCCCCCCAGTTGAAGAGCCCCCCCCTGTGCAATCCCCAAGGCACAACAGCACCTATATACCTCAGGTTGCAACGGGGGACTATCGAAGGGGCGCAGGTCCCTCAGCCTGGAGGGGGAGTAGCACCTGCCCACCAAAACTTGGTCCCAACAAATAGTTCCTGTCTCAAAGTAATATAAAATAAAACAAAATTAAACAAACCTATTACTTAAGAAAAATAACCCTCAAACATCCATCCCCCCCCCGTAATAAAATAAATAAATCGCCCTCAAACAAACCTCCCCAGTAAGAGGATAATAACTCAGAGTCTTAGATGGAATTTGTCTGCTTGAAGAAAATACAGTCAGAAATAAAAAATGTAAACCTTCATGCCACTATAACTTAAACCACAAAATACAGAAAAAATAAATAAAACAAAACAAAACAATAAAATCTTCATCTCCCCAAGGCCCACCCACAGCCTCAGGAGATAAGCAAAGTGGTATTAAACTAAAAACAAATAAAATAAAATCCAAAACAACAGTTTAAACAAAATAAAATCAATCAAAAACAACAAGTGAATCTTTAACACTATAACTAAAAAGGCAAAATAATAGGGGAAAGATTCAATCTTCCAGACCCCATTGAGTCTCTCACCACCAACAGGGACAGAAAAGCCCTCAGGAGCTCACACCTCCTGAACAGACAAATGGAAGTGTCTTGAAAATTTCACCCAGTAAAATAAATCCAAATGTTTCCCAAACCCCTGACGCTCTCACCAACTGGGTTTAGGAAATAAAGTATGGCACTTTACTGCCAGTCAAATAAGTAAAGTTGAGTGTCTGACCATAGCTGAAAACGGGAGGAAGTCCAGAAAAAAATTCTTCTGTGAATGTGTTGCTCTGGGGCCAAGAGTGAGCCCCAAAAATCTAAATGGGCGGCCGACCCGGTTCTGCAGCAACTACCATGGGCCCTCGTCCAGACCCACCAACTAGCAGATCCCAAGGGGGATCCCTAGAGACCACCAACCCCTGCCACCGGCTCCCATTCACTTCATTTAAAGTGCCTGTATATGACTTTGGGGAGTAGACATGCTCAGGAAGAGAGGTGACTGTGTTAGCTAGGATCTGAAGACTATTACCCCCCCCCCCACACACACACACACACACACTTGAAATCATGGACTGCAGAAAAGGGGAAAGGTCACACTTACTAAAAGTATTTGGGTGACTGGAGGCCCAGGTTAGGGAGAGTGGAAGGGGGAGAGTTTAAAAAGATGTTGTTGATACCTGCCACAGTGTCAGGAGCCTACATTATATTGAACAGCAGTATGTGGGGAACAATGGGAAAGAGATATGGCAGGAAATAACTGGGGTGTCCCAAGAACTAGCCCTCGCCATCTGAGGGGGGATGACATTTTTTTTTTATTATTTTTTATTACAGTCACCACTGAATATCACAAATAGTGGAAAAGGCAATATTTGTGATAGTCAAGAATTAATATTTGGACTATGCACATCCCCTACGGCCTAGCATTTCTGTACTCAGTGCAGGCTGATCATGGTCAAGACGTCCACTTATGAAAAAATGGAAAGCCACCCATTCACCACTCACAAGGTTTAAGTTTATTACAGTTCTTTATTCAGATCAATTGGCCACTATACACCTGACAATTCACACACAGGCTTTCTAGAAATATATATTATATACTGTAAGGTCCACATAATGTCAATGGAGTGTAAAACCATTTTTGGGTATATTTTGTTTGCCACATGATATGTCTTTATGAAGTAATGAAATGAAAAAATGTTAGGGATTTGGGTCTCCGGAGTCTTTGAAAATCAGTGGTAGGGTGTCCCTTTGGTTGTCAATCCTAATGCCCACCCCTGGCATGTAGCCTCCTGTTCAAAGCATAAGGTACAACTAAAAGTCAGTGCCTCACAGTGATATACTCTTTGGATGTAAAGAAGTATGGCTTGCCATATGTTGCCAACAGAATCAGTCGCAGCTTTCTTCACACGGGGCCCAAATGAGATCATGTCTGACCTTGTTTGCTATGGGGAAGGGGTGGGCATTAGGATTAACAACCCAAGGAGCACAACCCTGCTGACTCACCAAGACTCTGGAGATTCAGAACCCTAATGTTTTCTTTCATTTCCCTACTTTGTGCGATTTGCGTTCTTCAACCCTAATATCTGCAATAACGTAGTTTTTTTGCAATGAATTTCCTTTCTTTTTGTGATAGCAGAATTGCTTCCTAATTTGCACAGGTTCTGATAGGACTTGTGCAAAATGGAATACACAGAATAGTGGAGATAATTCAAGCCCCAATTTTTCAAGTCAACCCACTTCTCCTGATGCTAGTACATGGCCATGTCAGGCCTTGACATGCTTGTCAAGCCCTTGTGAGAGAATGCTCTCCAGTCCACCCCAAGATGTCATCTGTGTAGCTGAATGCTGCACAATCCCTTCCCTGGATAGGAGCTGTGTTGTGCAACAGTAGCTGCCCCCATCCTTGTGCTGCCCAGCCAGCTCCCCACACTCATCACCTAACTCCAGCCACCAGCACAGGAACACAACACGTTACTTGCAGAGCTAAAGGCCTACCCAGCACACAAAGTTTCTTCTTAATCTTTTTTTGGACATTTTAACCCCAGATTTTTACTACAGTCTGAACATGACAGGTGTCTTTCATAAAATACTGGCTGAAATGTCACTTTGCGCCACAATGGGCAGGATTTGAAAAATGACAGCTTTCATGTTCATGAGGCGGAGCGAAACAAATGGCTCTATTGAAAATTTGGAGCCAAAATATTGAAAGTTACCAAAGTTGTGAGCAAGTGTTGAAACATTTAAACTTGCCTTCATAAGTTTGTTGTTTTTTAAATATTCTCACTCAAAATTTCAAACATGGTGTTCTCATGACCCCACTTCATAAACCTAGTAGGTGAAATATTTAAAGTCCTGCCAAAAAGGTGATTTTGCATTGCAGAACGACTGAGCCTTTCTGAAAATTGTCACCTACCTTGCTCATGAGGTAAGGTCCCAAAAATGCCATATTGAAAATTTGAGGGAAAAATATTTAAAAATGACTAATTTATGAGTAAACGTTCAAAGCGCATTGTAAATAAATTGACTGCACTTACCTTGTTTCCTCAATTCGAAGTTGAAATTTGCAGGAGGAGGCACTTTTCATCTTACAGACTGGATCTGAGGTGGTGGGCATTCTTTGGGTAAGTAAGGAATGAGGGCTGGCAAGTGCTGATTGGTGGGTTGGGTGGGGGGCTGGGGATGGGGGAGCAAGCTAAATCGGCAAAAGACATCAATGGATTTTTTTTCTGTTACGGGTAAAAAAAAAAGATACAAAATCACACATGCCCCCACAATGCAAAGCACCATGGGCTGCATATGCAAATCACCACAGAATGTTATGCTGGTCCAACTTTAAGCAGAATTGCATGGTGCCGAAAGGCCTCTCACACAGTTTGCAAAGGGTGCTAACAGAACATAGACCGTGTTCGTGGCACCTTTGCAAACTAATAATGAGAAAACTGCTATTTCCTTGGTAAGACCAGCCTTTCTTCATTCTGTGGTATTCCATATGCAACATGTGCTGGGCATGTGACTATGACCCTGTGAAACTTGGCTTCCCAGCCAAATGCCCTTTGGGGTAACCCTTGCCTCAGTGTTTATGCACAGAGGTTCTTTGTCTCTTAAAAAAAAAAGATGCTGAGGGACTATTTACTGACACTAGGAATGTGGCACCCAAGTGTCAGCTCTATGTTTCGTGGCTCCAAAGGTGGACATCCTGGTGGCGCACACTACTGAGGGGTGCCTGAGCCAGCAGCAGGGATTAGGCACACCAATGTCAGCATTTCTGTGTGGCTGGTGAGTGGATGGGGGATCAATTAATCATAAAGAATAGAGGAACTTAATGGGCACTGAGGTGGACAGAGCATGCGTGAAAAAATGGTGGGGTTTTAGTTAATAATGAAAAGAAAACTGGGCAAGTTAAGAAAACAAAAAGCACAAAAGCAAACACCTTGGGGCAAACTCTATCAAACCTACAAGTTTCAGATTTGAAAACCTCCTAGTTTATTTAGTTATTGGTGATGAAAAACAAGAAGTCTTTATTTTGGACAATTTAATGTTTTTTGTACCACTATAACTTTTCCCCTTCTGAACTGATTGCCATGAAAGTTTCAGGAACATGAGGACCTTCCACCAACTCCGTGCCTGCCAAATTTCAGGTAAATCAGCTGAATGAGGGCAGAATATTTAAGGTGCAACATCTGGGATTTAACATGGAGTTCCTTTTTTATTAAGTACACTTTATTAAATTTCCAACCATAAAGAACAATAAATAAGAACAAAAACACAACTACAAAAAATAAACAATTACAGGAACACATACCCTCCCACACACCCACCCTTTACCCCAGTGGCCATGCAGGACCCCCAAACATGCTTGGAGTCAGGTAACACAGACTTTCTTACTCAACTCTGATATACAGGCCCTACCGCACCTGTATAATGTATGTCTAGGACACCATTCCACTGAAGAAACCAGTGTGGGTGAAATGTGGGTGTATAAGGCAGGCAGTAGATTTGAATAAATAACTTTTATAAACTTTACTAAACTTCTGAGTAGTGAATGGGTGGCTATCCACTTTTCTATTAGCAACTGATTTCATACTAGATCAGACCCCCCACCCCCACCTGTAACTATAAGACATTTATTAAGTGTAAGGATTACATGGAACATTCCCCTTTTGGACAAGGTAGCCGCTTACCACCCTTCTGACAGGAGGAAAGTCACAGCTGCAGTGGCTCAGATTATTAAGTTTAGGGGAAAACAGGGAAAGGGGAAAATACAAAAAAATGCTTTTAACACTTTCAAAAATGTTCCACCTGAATATCTTCCTCTGGGTTCCATCATACTGTGTTGTTCTTAGCCATTAACCTGGTCCTTTTAGAATGAAGTCAACCCAACAAATTGTTGCCTTGTTGACTGCAGTTTTAGTACAGATATTAATCATCGAGTAAGTTGTCAAGTCATTTTTTTGTAACTTGACAGTTACTAGTTGTTGATAAAACTGCCATAGGCCTAGCTTACTTTAGACAAACAGAAGCAGTACTTACCAGTCTCTGCCCAGACAGAACCTCCAACAAGCCCAGTAGCTTTACCCCATCTTTTATATCTTCAAATAGATCATTAACCACCAGAGGGGGATTACGCTGTATTAAAAAAAAAAAAAAAACTTGAAATTAAAATTATCTTCTACAGTACATGACAACAAATAGAGACATATATCTTTGTCAGATTTCTGCATAGATCATCATGACTTCTAGAGGTCCCCTGAGCTACTTGCACACTAAAGTCTCAGGAAAGGTGCACGCCCCAAGAGATCTACTGTAAATGTAATAACACAGCAGGAAACATTTCATGTACTCCATCCAAGGTATCCAAGGGGCGACATGCTTTACTGCCACTTCCAAGAAACAGTTCATCCAATAGCAGCAACATAGGTCATTCTGTAAGTGTTCAGAAACTAAGGTGCGCAGTGCCTGGAAACGTACAGTACATATAATAAACCTGCAAAGAGAACCTGGGAATACCTTACAGGGCTTCACTTGGGATAGCTCTGGACCCTGGATGCTTCACTTAGATGGAGGTTTATCAGGGGGTGTAACTCCCACTTGTGCACCTTTCCTTAGACTTCATCTGAGCAGTTTGGGGGCCTGCCACCCCTCAGATGCACCTAGCCCCTGCACCACAAGCATGACATTTCCTGTGCTTTGGGGCTACTTGCAAACTAAATGTTGTAGAACTACAGCAATTCAGCTTTTACATTAGCGTGTTGCAGGCTAGTAAATAATAAATAGAATGTGAGTTTAGCAGATTATAAACCATGACATCGCTGTTACCCAATCAGGATGTTTTATTTCTAAACATTCAAAATACTGTTATGTATGTGATTACAGTTGCTGAGGTCACTCTTACAATTGTAAGAGTGGTCTCACGCATTCTTATGTACAAGATCCTAGAATTAAATAGTAGCAGTTCGGGTACTCAACACTGTAAGTGAGATCACTCTTACAACCCTACGAGTGGCTTCAGCAGTTGTTTCAGTAGTCTGTTGATCAAGTTCAATCAATCATATATTGAAAATTTAAAAAGAAATGCCACTGAACATGCCTGTTTCCAGGACATCTGCACGATACACTTTTTACAGAATAAGAGTGTCTCGTGCACGTAGGAGGAATGAGTGCTCTGACTGATTGGCAACACACTCTCAATCTATAATAACTTTAAGCTGGTCTCGCAAAGGTAACAGTTCTAAAATTTTGAAGTGCTAGGTTTATTTGACAAAGTTTGTTTCCTGCACAAGGGGCTGCATAAGCAATAAGACACAACAGGGAGTGCATTATGCTGTAGTAATTGCACTCCCAGGGACTTAGGTACACACAAGGCCACAAGCTGTGTGCCGTTTTCCCCTTGAAGTGGGGGTATCACAGGGTAATGCACATCCCCAAAGTGTATTATTGCACTTATAAATTGGATAACTAGGAAAATTTATAGACATTTAAAAAAAGAAAAAAGAAAGTAATTTAATTAAACATTTGTGAGACTAAAAGATAAAATAGTTTCTCCACCAAAGTGTGACAAAAAGAGGCACTGCCTGATGGCTTTTTTGATTTTCAGGAGGCTGTTTTTTCCCCTAGCATGTTCTTTCTAGCGACAGAAGGTGCTCAGTCAGCTGTCTTCCCTCTCAAATCCACCCCCAGAGTAACATTTGTCAGCAGTGATGGTTTAAGGAGAGGAGCCTGATAATACTGCCAAAAGTGGCAGTATGTTGTTCACCGTCCCATACACACTTCACACCCCGCCCCTCAATAACATTTCACTTATTTAAAACTACTGTTAGGCATTTGTTGGAGGAATCAGGAAGGATGCAAGAGTGGAGCTCATCGGCAGTGCTGTCAACTGGATTGTCAAGACTCAATTTCCTTGCAGTCTTGCTAGCAGCATGCTACCATCTGCGATACCGAGTTCTACGAACATACGGAATTTGCCAGCAGATAAAGGCCTAGTGGTCTATCAAGTCTGCTCAAATGTGCAGCTAGCAACCCCTATTCTGCAGCTTCTGTGTAAGTACCACATTTCTCCATGTGAGCGGCCAAAGCAGTCAACTTTTCTTCTCTGAGTCAGGTTGGTGATCAGCATTTTAAAGTAAGCAACGAACTGCTTCAGTTTTAAAAACTGGAGCTTTGCAGATAGAAGCATGAGGATAAGTAAACAAAATATTTAGCTTTTACTTTCAAAACTCATTATTAGGTGATCTGGCAGGGGAATGGACTGGGACCAGAAGCGGGCAGCTGAGTGAGTAATGGATTCGGCAATTACAGTAATAATTTAGTACCAAATAAAAGGCAAAATATAAATCACATTGTTTATAAATCCATGATTTTTGTAAGCGTATAACTATGGAAAATGTTGAAGTTAAATGATTATACACTTTTTTGGTAAATGATGTTAATAACTGACCGAAACAAAATGGCTGCTGTTTTTGAAATGAGAGTTCTAAAAGCTGGTACAAGGTGCCAGATTTTCAAAGCCTCTGGAATTATCACGGCTGTGGGAATAAAACTGGCGCAAGTGGGTCTCCACTTGCGGAGCTGCAGTTTCTCCCACAACTGCAGTATTCTCAAAGTTGGAGCAGTTTTATGACTGGTTCCACAATCTATGCCAGCTTGTGGCTCTTTTATTGGCACAGCTGCACCAAAATGTTACGCCTGGTGGGGCCAGGCTAACATCTCCTATAGTCGTGCCAGTTGAAAGTATGACACTCCGCATGTGCGGAGATTATGTCCTGCAGCTATGACTGTGGTGTGGCACTTACTTCCTACGACTTTTCAAAATCTAGCACAAGTTTTCCCTTGGTAGTGCTTTCTGTTTGTCAGGGCTTTTTTTTTTGCAGTGCATTATGTGCCTATATTGCACTGGTCCTAGCCAATCAGGATGCAGGATTTTCCCATTTTAAAATTTAGTTGTCTACAAAATAAATGGTTTTGATTTTAAATTCATTTTTTTAAATAAATCTTTAGTATAATTTATAATACGTTTATATGTAGAGTTATGACATCTCTTATGGTTACAGTTTAAAAATGTCTTCTCAAGTCCTTTGTGTACTTGAACTGCTCAGTCTCCTTTTACAGTACTGTCACTCAAAGGACTTGATAAGGCATTCTTAGAAGTATAAGATATGCCAGGATTGTATATATAACCATAATATTAAACCAGTGGCAACATAGGGAAGAACTGCTTTTGAAAATGCAACAATCAGAGGTGATGACCAGAAACAGTTTTTAGCACTTTTGGGGAAAAGAAAGATCAGGCGTCTCACTGCAGAACTGCAGCTCAGTGGATTCTCTCCTGACACATCTATTTAGAACTGAACTGGATGGCTTGGACTCCAGCTCCAAAGAACATTCAAGAAATGTTAATTAGAGCAGTTACAAAGTCTTTCTCTGAGAATGATCCATATGCAAATGTTAGTTTACCCAGCTGCTGATTTCAGCAAATATTCTGAAAATTAGAAATACTTCAGTGAGATGTTGGGCTAGGAATTTCAAATGCTTAACAGGAACAAAAAGGCTGCTCAAAGACATAAGGTTCAGAAGGTAAAAGAGAAGTTAGGAAAAACAAAAACAGGCACCATGCTAGCAAAGAAGGATTCAACTGACTCACATATACTGAAGGGATAGCTTTATTGAATCATCAAAAAAAAAAAAAATTAACAAGCACACAATGTGCACAGTGCCTCCCAGGGGTGTAGCCAGGAATTTCAAATTTGTAATCAGTGCTGCTCACACTACTACCCCCCCTTGCCGTTTTTTTTACCCCACATTTCATCAGTGGTGTACACTAAAAATAAAGATATTGTGTCACCTGCCCCCTTCCCACATAAACACACAAGCACTGAACCTACCGATGGAAATGATATTCATGTATTATAAATCTGGGTGGTTTGTAAAAATGGGTTTCACTGTCACATGTGCTATTAGCTCTTGGCATTTACGGGAGATCTGCATTAAAGAGAAGGTGTGCATTGTAATTTTTCCAGTCCCTCCCAAACATATATGATAGCTGACCTGCTCCAGTGCTGAGGGGTATTAAAAATACCATGTGATTCAGTCTAGTGAACAAGTTACAGCACATCTAAATTGTACCCTGGGAAAAACTGAGCTGCTCTTTGAACCTGCTGACGCCCCCAGGCAGGCACCTGCAGCTCCCTTTTGTGATGTCAGAAAATGAGGGCGATGTGTGTGCTCCATTGACCTGTATGAGTGCAATTTTGCTATAGCTTTTACTAATATTTAGAGGTGTGATTCCGAAAAATTAAAAGGACTGCTTGAGTTGCAGGGACTGCTACTCTAGCGTTCACTTTGATTTTTTATATCACATCTTTGAATACTATTAAAAGCTATGCCAAAATCACACTCATACATGTCGATGGAGCACACACACAGCCCTAATTTTCTGACATCACAAAAGGGGGCTGCAGGTACCTGCCTGGGGGCATGCCAGCAGGTTCAGGAAGCAGCTCTATTTTTCCTGGGGTACACATTAGGGGGTCCTGTAACTTTTTTACTGGACTGAACTGCATGGTATTTATAATACCCCTCAGCACTGGAGCAAGTCAACTACCATATATGTTTGGGAGGGGCTGGAAAAATTACAGTGCACACCTGCTCTTTAGTTACTGTAGCACAATATACCAGCATAAACTGATAAAACTCCTCTTGGGTATTTAATATATTTTTGTACTAGAACACAGAAACTTAGAATTTGACGGCAGATGAGGACTGCTTGGCCCACCTAGTCTGCCCATTTCCCTACCTAATCGATAAGTTGCAGATCCTAGTTAACCAACAGCCTACTTCTTCCTACACCCCCCACTAGAAATGCCTTAAATCTGTCCCATGCATTCCTGAATTTCCCCAGTTTTTGACTCCATGACCTCCTCAGGAAGGCCATTCCACGTATTCACAACCCTCTCCATGAAAAAAATACTTCCTCATATTACCTCTGAGCCATCCCCCCTCTATCTTCAACTTGTGCCCTCTTGTCCTTGCACATCTCTTTTTCTGAAAGATGCTACCCTCTTGGACTTTGTTGATTCCCTTAAGGTACTTGAAAGTTTCTATCATGCCCCCCTCCCTCCTTTCCTCGAGGGTATACATATTAAGCTCCTTTAGTCTCTCTTCGTATGTCTTCTGGTGCAGACCCTATACCATTTTAGTTGCCCTCCTCTGGACAGCCTCCATCCTGTCTATGTCCTTGCAGAGATGGGGTCTCCAGAATTCCACACAGTACTCCAGATGGGTCTCACAAACTGTCTGTACAGAGGGATAACCACTACTTGTTTTCTTCTGGTGATGCCTCTCCCTATGCATCCCAGTATCCCCCCAGGCCTCCTTACTGCCTTCTCACACTGCTTGCCCACCTTTAGGTCATCTGATATAACTACCCTCAGGTCACTTTCCATTTTTGTTGTTGTTAGTATCTCACCCCCCATTGTGCACTCTTCCCCTGGGTTTTTGTTTTCCAGGGCTTCAAATTCCTCCATCATTGAGTGGATCCTTCCCCCAACACTCATCAGATTGTTGCAGCAGGTGCCCTCCTGGGTTTACATTCAGTTATCCCTGGCTCACCTTAATTGTGAGAAGAAATAACTGACCTAAAATCCCCCCCGGACCATTTCCTTCTACTATCCTTACAATTTAGACCTCCCTGCCCACTTGTGGACTTCTCCAGTATTGACTGGTTCCCCATCAATGTTCCTCCAAACATTAAGTTTTGCATTACTTCCCCAGCAAATTTTCCAGGGAATGGGACAAACATACTTCCCTCCTTCTGAATCAGAATGAAGGGCTACTATCTCTTCTGGACCTCAGCTGACCTTACTGCTCTTGGCATGGTTTGTATTGTAGCCTGGGCTACTCAGAAGGCCTTGGGCTACCCCATAGAGCTTTCTAAATATAAACAACTCTGTAGTGCTTGCACTAAACAGCTGCATGGAGCTAAGGTGAACAACTTCATGATCAAATTCAGAAACAGTTACCTCAAAGACATAGACAGAGTGGAGGCTGTTCAGAGGAGGGGCAACCAAAATGGTGCAAGGACATAAAGACATACAAGGAGAGACTAAAGCAGCTTAATATGTATATCCTTGAGGAAAGGAGGGAGAAGGGGGTCATGATAGAAACTTTCAAGTATCTCAAGGGAATTAACAAGGTACAAGAGGGTAGTATCTTTCACAAGAAGAGATGTGCAAGAACAAGGGGGCACAATTTGAAGATAGAGGGGGGGCAGCTCAGAGGTAATGATATAAAGTATTTTTTCACAGAAAGAGTTGTGGATGCATGGAACAGCCTTCCTTAGGAGGTTGTGGGGTCAGGAACAGTGGAAGAATTCAGGAATGCATGGGACTGGCATAAAACAATTCTAGTGGGGGGGGTAGGAGGAAGTAAGCTGTTGATTAACTAGAATCTGCAGCTTATCCATCAGGTAGGGACATGGGCAGACTGGGTGGTCCAAGCGGTCCTTATCTGCCATCAAATTCTATGTTTCTATGGTTTAGGCGATGGCTTCATCTATGAGCTGTATGATATGCAGAGCTTGTAATTCCCAGAGGAATTTCATAGAAGAGGGGCATAGCCAGTTTGGGTTGAGGTTGCCCATAAGGAGCTCGCCTACAGCAGTCAGGGAAAAAGAGGTTGGTAAACCCTCCAGTAAGATATCAGTGACCATGCCAAGGTGTCATTAGGTGTTGCTGATGAAGCTTGAAAGACAGGGGAAGGAAATCTTGCCAAACATGTGTCTGTGTCTTCTGTTCTCAGTCTTTGCAGATTGTGTGAGAGGTTCTTTGGCACCATGAACTCTTGTTTAAAGTAATTGCATATACATCCCATGGTGCCTTACATTATGGAGGCATGTGTGATTTTGCATTTCTCTGAAAACTGGATTTGTTGCCGATGACCTTTTTGGGCAGCCTTTACTTCAATGCTTTTG
Organism: Neoceratodus forsteri; assembly: GCA_016271365.2. NCBI lineage: Eukaryota > Metazoa > Chordata > Ceratodontiformes > Ceratodontidae > Neoceratodus > Neoceratodus forsteri. The sequence continues at coordinate 1,074,698,572 of CM057450.1, forward strand.
GACTGCGGTTCTTTGTCTTTTTAGCTTGCCAATTATGAACTCATAGGATTTAGGGATAAGGATTTTAAAACAAACCAAGGTGCTTGTGATGCCATAACTCGGCTTTAAGAATGAGCCTAGGTCATCGAGGCCAGCCATGGGAGGAGAACTGAGTTTGGCAAAGGACACTGTCCTCTGGGTAAGGAGGTGTGCCATCCACATTGCAATACTGCCACCTGGGTGACCACATGTGGCAGTGTAGGAAGAGAACTGAGTTGGGGGGCACTGGCATGGGACCAGTGCTATGTGTGCACTGCACATACACGGGTTCACCATGCACGCTGGATTCTCCAGGGGTACCAGGAGAGAAAAATGAAAGCGGACTCAGGATCAGCTTCTGGAGACCCTGGTATATCTGAGCCATCCTCTACTATATCACTCACCTACTAATGATGTGCATGTAAAGGGCTAAACCCCCTGGCGATACTGATCCATTACGACCAGATCATGTTGGTGCGCAGCTTTTAGAGATTGCTCGGTACGGTTTCTCGGAGTGCTGTGTGACTAAAACAGCTGGCACACAAGATGCTATGTGTGTATATATACTACTTGAGACAGCAAAATCAGTGTATTTCACGTACTACTACTGCTAGAGACAGCAAAATCTGTGTATTTCACATATTTTTCAGCATTTCAGATTTAGATGTACTTTAGAGCACCTCCCCACCCCCATCAAGTCCCCCTGGATGTAAACAGTGCCCCGTACAAAACAACGTACACCTAAATTAGACATTAAATTAGGTGTACTTTAGAGCATATGGGGGGCTGTGCCCCCCACAACCCTGCTCTTAAGTTTTTAATTTGTTCTACTTGCGTTATGTGGTATTATTCTTTCTTCTGTGGGGGCGCTCCACCCCCACACACCCTCAGGTGGTCCAATGAAGTAGCCAGGCTGTTTTATGTTCACTGGTAACATTCTTTCTTTCTTCTGTGGGGGCTCCAATGAAGTTGTATAATCTTCAGCTTGAGTTACAACTTCATTGGAGCACCACCCCCCCTCTTTATTTTTTAACTTATTTGTTCTTGGACAACTTGCCCCGTATAACTCTGCTCTCAATACTTTGCTGTATTGCATGACTGGAAGAGGAGTGACTAGCAGCTGAGCCAGGTACCATATAACTGTTAGGTTTTCATGCGCAACGGGTCGTAATCGATCAGAATGACCAACTCCCTCTACCCAGCACCTTAGCCAGGGGTAAGCTCAGACTCCATGAATAATGATGTGTGCAGGTAGGTGGGGGGGCTAGCAGAGGGTTCCTCCAGAGAGGGCAGAAAATATAATTTGCAGAAAAAAGAAAACATTCAGGTGGGCCCCACTGTACAGGAAATAGCAAGGCAGGAAACAATACAGTTTGCAGAATATTTGCAAGCTAATTTCATGGCCAACCCCATTTTAACAGACCAAAACGTAAACAGAACTGTTTAAAATGAGCTTCCACTTCAGTTATCCAGTCAGTCTGCACCGCCCCTACAGAAAATGTCTCACCTTAGTGATCGATTTTAAAATTGCTGCTTGTCAGTTCTTAAAGAAAAGGAAGCATAGCCACCTAACAGAAACAAGAGTTCGCGCTGCTACTATTTAAAAGGCCTGTGCCTGCTGCCCCACAACAGAGACCAAGCCAGTAATGTTCTGCCACCTACCCAGTTTTTTACCCGATTGCCCAGTTTTTGGACTGTCAATTTGGTGATCCGATCTGCTTGTGGCATCCCGATTTCGATATTGTTTACCACCATGTCGATTTGACCGAAAAACAAAATGCTGAAAAAAGTGCCGCTGTGATTGTTTGCCAAACCAGCTCCTCTCACATCATTTCCCATGATGGCTTAGCGTGTGACGTGTCTAAACTACTTCCGGTGGTGTCCTTTGTTCTACTACACCCCCCCCCCACAGGAGTGATGCTGTGCCGAATACTTGCAGATCCCTACTGATACTATGGTTCTGAGTTCGGTAGGGATCTTGGAGTCTTACCGCTGCTGGCACCTGGAAGTTGAGGATACCAACTACCAGAAACACATCTCAAATGCTGCTAGTTCCCCCATCGGAAGTAGCACAGCCTGCAAGTAACAGTGTGTATTTTGTGTAAAGTCAGGATATGCAGCAATCAACTAGGATTGAGGAATTTGAAAATGCTACCCCAGGCAAAAATTAAATGTACGCAGTAGCGTACACTGCAAATGCCTGCCGACATCCTTGGTGCCTCCCAACAAAGATATCAACATTCAAAGAAGTACAAGTCAACACTTGGTTCCTACCACTCACTCCATGGTCTTGTAGATGTAATTGGTGGCAATGCTGTTAGATGATTCAGACCGTAAAGTCTACAGTCAATCCCAGGAATGGGAATGGAAATACAGTTTATACTGTACCAAGAAATGTATAAACTGTGGCATGTCAAATGTTGTGTATATGGCCATGTGTAGCTGTGGCAGGTTTTCTGTGTGTAAGACTACAAGAAAATTCAAGGAGAGGGTGGGGGAACACATGATGGCAATTTTGCTTCATGATTTTTGGTATGCTTTGGCAGCCTGCATCTGTACCAGTGGTAACGTGGCAAACCGTAAACCAGAGTTTGTGGGCATTGAAACAATTGTTGAGGGGTGGTAATCTGGAACAGACTCTCGCTAGGAGGGTGGCATAATAGATACATGTCCTTGGAGCCTTCACCCGACCAGGTCTGAATGACAGATTAGAACTTTCCCCTTTTTATATGTAACCCCTAGGTGGCACTATCGTAAGGGCTACTATCCCTGCCTGTGGTACTAGGCACAGGTTGAGGGTCCTGAGCTCATTGAACAGGTACCTCCACCTGCAGGAATGGTTCTGGGGTGGCGTAACTGCTATTGGTATAGCAATCTGGGATGCTATAACCCCCCACCAACCCCTCTAGTGGCCTAAACAGTATAGCAGCAAAACATTCACATGTACCATGTGGCAATAATGACTTGCTCACACCCCTTGCAATTACCACCAGGGCTGGATCCTCTGCAGCTGCCCTGGAGACCCCCTGTAAAGTAAGACCTGTAATGCAACAGTTCAATGGCAGTACAATACCCCCACCAAAATGGTACACACTAGCCAGGTTAAATCCAAAAAGAACAAAATCTTATTTATTCAGGGGGAAGTGAACAAGGGTGGAGCATGAATCTATCGGATGATTGACAGACCTGATTAATTCAGGATGAACATGCATGCACAGCGAGTCCCTTGTATACAGTCACACAACCCTGGGTACCCAGTTGTTAAGCAGGCTTGCCTGAAGCGATGCCTGTGGTAGGCTGGTGTTGCAGCTGTTGTTGGGGCCCTTAGGAGAGAAAACAATTAGCATGCACATCAACCCAGAATTTGTAATCCTGAGACGGATGGCTCAGTTCATTGTAATAAACCCAAACAAATAAATCAGATGATACACAATGATTGCAGCTTTGTTGCAGGGTGCTACCCTGTTTGGTACTCATGCTACCCAGACCAGGAGGCAGGACTGACAAGATAAAGACCTCTGGATGGTTTTCTGGTTTGCCAGGGGAAGCAGGGCCCACATGACTCTCTGAGGTTGTCGCTACCTGTTTGATGGTGTTGAGCAGGGAGCCAAATCCCCGAGCGGGTCTTTTGTTGGAAATGTCTCTGCAATGGGAGCAGCAGTCTAGGTCAGGATGCCAGAGCCCAGGGCAGGCAGTTTGGATTTAGTCCATGTGAGAGCTGGAGCAGCTTCCAGTTAGCATAACACACTTGAAGGTAGGGAACCAAATTGAGACACACACAGCACATTCAGCACACTTATAAACAACACAACTCTTAGTCACAGTTCGGGTAAAATACGGTTGCAATTTAGCAGCTATTCTGCATAAACCTCTCAATCCGTGACTCACTTCAGTACCTGGCAGGCTGATTGCTTCTGGAATAAGTCTTCAGTCCCAAATTCAGGCAATGGTCACTCCCTTTCTCTTCAGGCTTCAGATCTCAAAGGAATTAGATTTAAGTCCAACTTTCACATTCACAGGACTTCTCACTGGAAGATGTGACAGGCAGGCCAGCGCAGCCTTCCCTGTGATTTTCCCATGCTCCTACGAAGAAGTAGCTGCTCGATGGCTTGAGTTGTTCACTCTCCAAAATCCAGCTAACAACTGAATTCTGCTGCAGGCAATTCTGGGGATTTCCATTGAGATCCAAAAGGTTTGGTTGACTGAGAGAACTGTCACAGCAAGGGCTCCCCCTTCAGGTCCATTTATTTATTTAAGAGATTTACCAGGCAAGCATACTGAGCGGGGACCACTTGTTTCCAGATGCGACCTGGGGGTTACATAGTGGATCACACAGGACAAGTACATGCAGCAGCAGTACACATTTGACATAGTTTAGCTAATACAGGGTTTGGTCCTAAGACCACAGTGTATACAGTTAGTTATTACAAGGTTAGGACCTAAAGATTGTGTAGTATTAACAGGTAGAATCATGCAGGTTGACCAAAAATTTAGCTGCAGGTGTAGCACAGTCAAGTTGCAGTTAGATGCCTCTTGGTTGCAGGTCTGGGTGGTAGGTAGCAGTTGCATACGTCTGAGAGATGGTTATGGAGGAGCGGTTTAAGGAGCTGAGGGGCGGTGGTGAGCCTGATATTAGCAGGGAGGTCATTCCAGAGTTTGGGCAGTCGATATTTGAAAGTGGATTGGCCCTTTGATGTGTGCATGAAAGGGAGTTTGAGTAGCCTGGAGCTGGAGCACCTAAGTGAGTAGGTCGGGGAGGGTTGTCTGTCAGCACAGAGCTGAGATGGGGGGGAAGGAGTTAGTCCAGAATTTGGATATGATGTTTGTGCAGTGTATCTTTCGTCAGGCCTTAAGCGAAGGGAGATCTAAGGTGCTGTATAGGTCACAATGGTGGGTGGTGGGGGGGCATTCCGGGATGAAGCGGCAGAAGGAGTGAAAGAGGGTGTCCATGCTGGCCAAGGTTGATGAAGGTGCTGAGCTGTAGACCACATCGCCATAGTCAAGGATGGGGAAGATCATTTTATGCACTATTTCCCTCCTGACCGCGGTGGGCAGACACCCTTCACTCCGATGAAGGGCGCCCAGTTTGGGGTGCAGTTTTTTGTGTAACAAGTTAATGTGGACAGAGTAATCAAGGTGTTGATCAAGCCAAACTCCCAAGTATCTAAAGGAGGTACAGGACTCCAACGATGACCCTTCCAGGGTATGGAAGGCGGGGGGAGCCGCAAGGAGGGAGAGTCTAGGTTGAGACCCGAAGGCTAGGGAGACTGTTTTTTTTTTAGTTGAGTACTAATTGATTTGACCCGAGCCATTGTTGAACGGCATCAAAATCCTGTTGGCGGGCATCGTGCATGTCCCCGTAGGAGCAGCTGAAGGTGTACAGAACGGTGTTGTCTACATATATTTGTATTGTTGAGTTTGGGCAGGTCAGAGGGAGGTCATTTAAGAATATGGAAAAGAGTAAGGGGCCCAGGACAGAGCCTTGGGGAACACCCATAGTGACTTAGGCGCCAAACCTTAAAAACTACAATTCCTACAGATTTCAATCTCACAAGACCTCTGGGGACAGTCTCCATTTTAGGTCCCCTGAGGTTTGAATGGTCCAACTCTGGCAGTCCAGAACCAAAATGATGGCTCTTATGCAAAAAGTCCAAGCTGCAAGAGAAGGCAGGTTAAACAAACTTCTATACTATTAGTGATAAGGCAGATAAACAGTAAATGAACACAGTTCGTAACAGAGTTCCCTCTGCACATATAGCGACTGCAGAGTGGAGCAGAAATACCACTCGCCTGGCTGGTCAGAAGCCCTAAACTACTCTGACCCAGCCCAGACTAATTTCTGACACAGCATAATGACTCTCTTAAAGAGACAGGCATGGAGGCTTTCTATAGCACTCTCATGCAGACATACACAACTACTGCAGGCACAGGACACCACCCTGACAGTGGGCATTAGGCAGCCCAGGAAGACAGCTTAGTAAATCTCAATTTGTAGGGGGGTTACATATATTACAATGTAAACTGTTAAACAGTGTTTCTATCTTGTTATTGCATCAGGCAGCTAAATGTTCATCTTTCATGTTGTACTTCTGGAGAAAGATTTGGTTATTGTATAATTTTGTTGCTGCTGTAGCACAGAGTGTATTTTTAAGTGTTTTTGCATTTTTTTGGCTCCATTCAGTATAGGTATATTCCCCCCCCCCATAAGTGCACATATGCCACTTTAAAGGATCAGTATATATTGGTACCATGAGAGAGAGAGAGAGAGAGAGAGAGAGAGAGCGCCACTGCCACTGCCACTACATCCTTGAGGCAGGGCAGGCGTTCAGTGTAAAATGTTGCAACTTTGTTGGAAGGCACTGTGTACCTTGCTTGCATGCCCATTCCTGTGTTTTAAGCCTTTTTGATTATTCAATAAAGATACCATCTCAATATATGTGAATCAGAACTGGATCTTCCTTTGCCAGTAACATGAGAGCCCGTTTTTTGTTTTCTTTCTCCATCAGTCTTCAGAGGCTGCTGATGCAGAGGCGGAAGCATGATCGACCCACTTCTGCATCACTTCAACTCCTGCTCTGACCACTTCTGCATCAGTTCAAATCCTGATCTTACCACTTCTGCATCAGTTTGAAAAAATCCAAATGTGGACACCCTATTACAGAGGAGCATCCTATGTTCAAACAATTTTTCAGGTTTCTGGCAGCTTTTGTCATTATTTTGATGCAAGTGGTGATTCTGTGGGTGCTACTGCGTCAGACTATCCAATACTGTTAGACCATCTAATATACGTTGCAAGAGTGCAGATATAAGACGCTTTGAAAATACGAGCTAGCAGATGTGTGACAGATCCACTTGTTGTAAACCACCTCCCTATACAATAATGCGGCAAACTGTTTATGGAAGTCCCAATTCTGCCTCAATTTTTTGAAATTCCACCTATTCTGCCTGACTTCTACCTCTCCCAAGTCAAGTTTTCCTAAACACTTCTAGGGATCTGATAACATTCTTAACTTCTAACATGCAAATCTGGGGAGGTGGCATTTTACAGGCTTCTCAAAGCCTCATTTTCAACAGTGTTAAGCTGTAGTCACTGATGACAGCAACAACAAGAAAAACAAACTCTGGCCAGAGCCGATAGGGCTGCAGCTGAGGAATTTGGGGTAAAAATATTGAAATTAACAAAGTTACAAGCCTGAATTAGCAAAATGTAATGTAGGCTCATACATTTGTTGTTTTATAATAGTTTTACACCAAACTTTCAACATAGCCTTGTTATGAACCTGTCTCATGAAGAACGGCAGAGCAAATGTTCAACTCTGTCCCGAAAGGTGATTTGGTGCAAGGACTTTGAAATCAACTTTATGGGATGTAAAAAACACATTTTGGGCAGGAGTTTAAACATGACAGCTGTCACACTCATTGGGTGCTGTAAAGAAATAGCTATATTGAAAATTTGGGGTAAAAATATTGAATATTACCATACGTGTGAGCCTACATTCACAAAATTCAATGTAGGCTCATAACTTTGTTGTTTCCTAATACTTTTACACCAAATTTTCAACATAGCCTTCTTATGACCCCACCTCATGAACAAGGACAGAGAAAATGTTCAACTCCTGCCTAAAAGGTAATTTCGCACAGGGACCTAAAAATCACCTTCAGGATGTAAAAAAACAACATTTTGGCCAGGATTTTAAAAATGACAGCTGTCAAATGCATGAGGTGCTGTGAAGATATGGCTACAGCATGTTGTAAAATTGGGGTAAAAATATTGAAAATTACTAACGTTACGAGGCTACATTTGCAAAATTCAACACAGATTCATAACTTTGTTGTTTTTTTAAGATTTTTACACCAAATGTTTAACACAGCCTTCTTAACCCCACCTCATGAACAAGGGCACAGAAAATGTTAAAATCCTGGCCAAAAGGTGATTTCGAACAGAGACTGCAAAATCACCTTTTGGGACACATCTGCCTAATGACAGTGTCACTGTTCATGAGGTAGGGTCCCAAACAAAGCATGTTGAAAATTTGGGCCACAAATATGCAAAAATGGCCAAGTTATGCCACTAAGTTCAAAACACCATTGAAATACATTGAACCACAGAACTGTTTCTTAAGTTCGTGGTCCGGTGTTGAAGAGTGAAGACATGTCTGTGGTCCAGAGAGGAATACAGTATTAGAATCCCGATGGGTAAGTAAGGGCATGGAGGGATGTGGGGTGGGGTCTGAGTGGGAGGGTTGGGTGGGGGGTAAGGAACAGCTGCAAAAGACATAGATGCACTTTTTTTTTTTACAGGTTAAAAACTAAACCCCTACCCAACCCAACCCTTGCACTATCTGATCATGATACTTCTGCCCCCTAAGATCCCCTCTTACAAGTGCACATGATACCAGCACCTTATCCCTCCACATGGTCTCCTCACACGTGTGCCTTTCCTCCATTCCAATGTGCCATAAAAGTGCACAGCCTTAACCTCTGACAATGCCTAGATGGGCTGCTACCTTTGTATAGCTCCTAGTGCCTATGTCATGCTTTGTATTATTTGATCTGTTGAACGTTAATGTTTGTTCACTCTGTATTGCCAAAACAGTACTTATGTTACTCATTCTGTTTTGTTATGTCACTGAAGCAATATTGTCCAGCCTTTATTAATCAGTTTTTAATACTGTCTTTGATATGGTGTAAACAAATTGATATTCTGACAAGGAGCCATTGTAAATTAGCATTTCTGCTCAAAGATGTATTTCTAAACTTTGAAATAAAAAAATTAAAAAAAGAGGCTTCCTGCACTGGGGGATTGGACACCCCCCCAGTGCCACTGTTACATTTTGGGGGAGAGGGTGTGGCGGATGCTGAGAGGGAGGATCAGGTGCAGGAGGGAAACTATATATTTATATATATAATATACAAAAACAAAAATAACCGTGCATGCACGGTAGTGGAGGGGGGTTCAGTAAGAGGATTTGTGATTGAGACACTGGAGGATTGGGCACCCCCAGTGTTACTATTGTGTTTTTTGGGGGGATAGGTGATGAGAGGGAAGGTCAGGTGGGGGGATATGTATAATATAAATCAAAAAGTTGGCAGCATCCTGTTCATGATACTGGGGAACTGGGCACCCTCATTGTCACTCTTATGTTTCTAGAGGGCGGGTGAGGTGGTGGATGCTGACAGAGAGCATCAGGTGGGGGATATCTATAATTTAAAAGAAAAAAAATCAGTCATGGCACACTCCGCTGTGTCCAAGATGGCCACCATGCTACTGCGCATGCGTGACTACTAGCATGCGCAGTGGAATTATGTTGACCATCTGAACTCAGCGAACTGTGCGTATTCTACCATGACCTCCATTTTTTTCTTTCTTTAAATCACAGATATCCCACCAAGAAACATAAGTGACACTGGGGGTGTCCATTCCCCCAGCATTGTGATCAAGCTCCTGTCGATTTTTACAGGACAAAATAGAGCACTGCGACAGGAAACAACAAGTGGCATGCTCCACGGATGCCATGGAGGAGAAGATGACTGTGGAACAACTCCAACATGTTGTCTGGTTGGAAGGAATGCATAGAGTCCTTTTCTCATTGCAAGAGGTCCGCAGGGCTCCCCCCACTGCAGCCCTAACAAACTCTGGGCAGAGCCGATAGGGCTGCCACCGAGGAATTAGGGGTAAAAATATTGAAAATTGCCAAAGTTATGAGCCTGCATTTACAAGATGAAACATAGGCTCATAAATTTGTTGTTTTGTAATATCTTTACACCAAATTGTCAACATAGCCTTGTTATGACCCTGCCTCATGAGGTAGGGCACAGAAAATGTTCAACTCCTGGCCTAAAAGTGATCTTGTGCAGGGACTGCGAAATCAACTTTTGGGATGTAAAAACACATTTTGGGCAGGAGTTAAAAAATGACAGCTGTCACATTCATGAAGTGCCATAAATAAATGGCAATGTTGAAAATCTGGGGTAAAAATATTAAAAATTACCAAACTTATGAGCCCACATGTGTAAAATTCAACATAGCCTCATAAATTTAAAAAATATATAGTTTTACACCAAATTTAGAACATAGCCTTCGTATGACCCCATCTCATGAACAAGGACAGAGAAAATGTTCAACTCATGTCCGAAAAGTGATTTCATGCAGGGACCACGAAATCACCTTTCAGGACGTAAAAAAAACCAAAACATTTTGGCATGAATTTGGAAAATGACTGCTGTCACATTCGTGAGGTGCTGTAAAAATATGGCTATGTTCTATATTTGGGGTATAAATACTGAAAATTACCAAAGTTATGAGCCTGCATTCACAAAATTCAATGTAGGCTCATAACTTTGTTGTTGTTAATAGATTTACACCAAATTTAGAACATATCCTTTGTATGACCACTGCCGCATGAACAAGGACAGAGAAAATTTTCAACTCCTATCCAAAAGGTGATTTCATGCAGGGACTGCAAAATCACCTTTTAGGATGCTAAAAAGCATTTCGGCCAGGATTTGAAAAATGACAGCTGTCACACCACCAACACAGTTGTGAAATGACACCAGTGACACGCTCACCAACACAATTCTGAAATGATAACACTGACATGTCAACCAACACCAAGGAGGCAGTATAGCGCAGTGGTCTAAGGCTCTGAGCTACAAATTTGGTGACATTCAGCAGACCAGATCTGGGTTTGAATCCCACAGCTTCCACTTGCATACTGTGTGACCCTGAGCAAGTCACTTGTGCTCCCAGGTCGCTCCTGTAAAAAAGCTTTCAGCTTAGTGTGCTATACCTGGTTAAACAACTAAATAAAAAAAAACAAAACACAGTTCTAAAATGATACAAGTGACACGCTCACCAACACAATTCTGAAATGATACCAGTGACATATCAACCAGGGTTTTAAATAATTGATTAGCAGTTTTTTCCTTGGGGCAATGCTAACTGTACAGAAAGTATTTATATAGATTTTCTAGAAGTGTTATGTTTGTTAAACACAGCGAGGCAAGTACTTTGCATTTTCACAATGTTTTAGCACTTTTATGAGCAAAACGCTAATCAATATTTGGAGTTAAATAAATCCCTGTCAACCAATATAGTTCTGAAATGATACCAGTGACATGCCCACCAACAGTTTTGAAATGATACCAGTGACATGCCCACAACACAGTTCTAAAATAATACCAGTGACATATCAACCAACGCGGTTCTGAAATGACACCAGTGAGATGCCCACCAACACAGCTTTGAAATGATATCAGTGACATGCCCACCAACACAATTCTGAAATGACGCCAGTAATATGTCAACTGACATAATTCTGAAATGGTATCAATGAAATGCCCACCAACACAGTTCTGAAATGATGTCATGACATGCCCACCAACACAATTTTAAAATGATACCAGTGATATACCCAGCAACACAGTTCTGAAATGATACCAGTGACATGTCAACTAACACAATTCTGAAATGACAAAAATGACATGCTCACCAACACAACTCTGAAATGACAAAAGTGACATGCCCATCAACACAATTCTGAAATGACACCAGTGACATGCCCACCAGAGTTCTGAAATGACACCAATGACATACCCACTAACACAGTTCTGAAATAACACCAGTGAGATGCCCACCAACACAGTTCTGAAATGATACCTTTGATATGCCCAGCAACACAATTCTAAAATGACGCCAATGACATGATAAGATGAAAAAGTTTATCTAACTGTTCCTTTCCCTATAGTGCCGACTTTCTGTATTATACCCAAGTTGCACTAAAACGTGTAGAACCCTCCTGGACACCCGATCATCTCGGGCATAGGATGCATAACAGACAAATTATCTAAGTTTTTGGATTTTTTGCTTAAAGATACGACTAATAAAAATGCATCCTATATTCAAGACACTGCTGATGTCCTATCTAAGTTCAAGGATGTACAGTGGAATAATTCCTATTTGTGGTTTACAAGAGACATTGAAAGTTTATATACAGTACGTCTATAAATCATGACTTTGGTCTGCATGCATTGGAGTGAATGCTACTTAACGTTAATCTAGATAAAGTTATTTATCCTGAGTTTTTGGTGTTGGGAACAGAATTCGTCCTAAAACATAATTATTTCCCTTTTGATAGAAAGTTTAACTATCGGAACAATGGTACCGCCATGGATACAGCACTCGCTCCTTCATATGCAAACCAGGTCATGGCCTGGATATAACAGGAATTTATATTAAATAGCAAAAATCCATATCAAAACCACTTATTTAAGTGGTTTCACTATTTGGATGACATCGTTATTTGGGATGGGGGACGTGCAGATGCTTAGGAATTTGAAAACTGGCTAAACGACAATGCGTGGGGTCTGAAGTTCACTTTTAACATTAATTCGAAGGAGACTGAATTTCTGGACCTCTGTCTAATAGGTACAGCAGATGGAAAAATTGAAACACATGAATACCATAAGCCAACTGCAGGGAATTCCTTGCTCCTTGCAAGTAGTGCTCACCTGAGGAAGACTATAGAAAATACTCCCTACAGTCAATTTTTATGCTTAACGCAAAATTGTAGCTTGGTGGAAAATGTTGAAGCTGAAAGTAAGGAAGTAATGGGAAGATTTGAAAATAGGGGATATAGTTCAAATATTCTGCAGACAGCAAACGAAAAAGCAGCTAGTGTAAACAGAGAGGTACTTTTGTAAGTTAAATCTAAAAATAAACAAATTCTGGTCAGAGCCAATATGGCAGCTGTGGAGTGCTTTTAGGAGCAGCAAGAGTGGTGAACAGAATATGCGGTGCTCTCGCTGCACTGAAGTCAGATGTAACACTGCAGCAATTACATATTGAGCATGCATGATACTCGCACATGTGCAGTCTGCCCTGGAATAAGCCATGCACAACATGGTGGTGCTGACATAACTATGTGTAACAACCCAGTCCCCTCGGGTTACTAGAATCCTATTAGTACTAGTCTTAGGCAGGTAGGAAAAGGTAGCTGGTGGGGAGCTCATTAGGGGGCTTTCTAAATAATGACATGATTGTTTACTCAGCTAGCCTGAGAGACGGATTATTATGTCATTTAGAACTCTCAAAGCAGCATAACCATTTTTGAGTCAACTGATTTTGGAGAGCTTAGAATGTTCATCAGTAAGTTCAAGTGTGGCAGACAGAGTGGCAGGAGGTCTGCCATTGGGGCTGTGTCAAAGGGAGCCCTGGTATTTCTCATCCTAGTTTGGTAAAATCTTCAGCTTGCCTGCAGGACCCTTTAGTTTTACTCCAGGGGGAGTGTGAGGGAATGCAATTCTTGTGGATCCAAAGGGCAATCCCCTGAAGTTCCTAAAATTCACAGTTGCCTTAAAGAAGAAAAATGAGTACAAGCTGATAGCTACCAGAGAAAGGAAGGTGCCTTTTGTTCTTTTTATGACTGGGAGGAAGGAACAACTAATCTGTGAGTACAGAATTTGAGACTGTTCTCTGAGGGAGTTGTCTGAGACGTGTGCCCTAGATAAAGCTAAATCACACCGGTCAGGACCCCTTTCACCACAACTGTGCTGAATTTAAAGTTAAAGTTGGGAGTCTTTAGCAATTCACTGGGGACTGGAGACTCATTTGGTGCAACTCTGAAGGAATGGCAGAGGCTGTTTGGGACAAAGGGCGGGAGGAACTCTATGTGGAGTTTCAGGCAGGGCTAAGTGGTTTGCAGATGGGCACCACTGTTCCCCTGGCAAAGACCCATGCACCAGGATGATTTTAAAGTGTGTGGCACATCCCACGGATATACACTTTGGAAGAGAGATAGAGATGTTTTTGTGAAAACAGTACTCCCTAGCAAAGTGTTCTGCAAAAGAGAGTGTGCCCATACTGCAATGACAAACCTTTGGTGGACCACCCTTGCTTTAAGTAACATCTATAAATAAAGCCATACTGCAAGATCCCAGTTATTGCTTTGGACACTCCGCTTGTTGCTTCTAGTATGAACGTTACTGGGGCCCCTCACCAGTTAGGTCTAGCATATGTCTAGCATCCTCTCCCCTGGACCTGGTTGTAAATAAAAAGGTTCATTTTAGTATGTACCCCCAACCCCCATCCTCTAAATAATAAGCCTGGTATACACTCCAATGCTAGGGGTGCTACCATGAGTGTAGTTCTTCCAAAAGAAAATTATATGCCACGTAGTTGGCAGCAGTTCTTTTAAGGAGGGTGCCAGCTAGCCAAAGGTGGCATGGGGGTTACGTACATATGCACAATACTTGTGCTTGCACACTTTAAGTCAGTGCCACTATATTGCACATGGCGGCTGTCACTTCCACAGATGCGGAAAGGAAAAGTAATGCACCAGAAAGTGGGTATGTTTATGTGGCCCGCAGAGGGGAAGGGCTGCATAAACAGAATCACTGGAAACTATGCTGGAGCACTGTGGCAGAACATCAGACAGCGGTCGAGTTACGTGCTTCCATAGTGCTCTTATACAAATCTGATGATGGCACAACACCTGTGGAGCTTGGCCCACACAGCCATAAAAATCAGACTCAGGAGGAGACTATTAACAAACTAGGGATCTGGTCTGGGATTTTCTCGTCATCACAGTCACTTTCTCATTCTATTCTAAACAGCAATTTCTAGTAAATGTGCCTTAACCATATTGATCTCAGTGCTGATAAGACTACTTGTGGTTTTCCCCTGATTGTAGTAGGTGGGGGTAGAAGCAGTCTTGAAGTGGCAGCTGCTGGTGGTGGAATCTCTGGAAAAAGTGGTCCCCATACTCATCTGCACATTTAAGAAATGACCCCTTTCCTTGTTTTTGCTGTAAAAAACTGACCCCTTTAACACAACAAGGAGTCAGTTATGGCCTCCACACCCACCCCTTTTCACTTCAAGAGAAGAACATGATTCTGGGTTTGCACCAGATGTACAGTGACAGCCATAGATGCATAATATTGTTAAACAGTAATCAACTGTGGCCCAGATATTCAAAAGGGTTGTGCATGGAGCCATGCACAACCACCCAATGTGCTCCGGTGCAATATTCAAAGGGACAAGTTGCTGCTAAATCCCTATGTGCCGGGCGATTGGTAATATCTGGCGCAGAATGGCAGGGTCGTGCACATGCGCGGCACATCCCAATATTCAGCCGGGATGTACAGCACATCTGCTGGCACAACCCCCAGATACGCTGCACACCTTGGCACAGAGTTGAGCCAGGAAAACCCTGGAGCAAATGCTGGCCACCCACAGGCGGGAGGCTGTAGTGCAAGGTGCAACACACTAGCCACCAGCCGTGGGTGGCTACACGCCCAGCAGGAACACCAGCCACAGGCACCAACACACACACACCCCGGTGGGCTAGTATACCCCCCTTCCCCGTATGCCCGATCGTGGGCAGTGGCCATAATATTACCCACCCTGGTAGGCTAGTGTACCCTCCCTCCTTCCTGTATGCCTGATCGTGGGCTTTTGTGCTAAAAACAACTACCCTGGTGACCCAGGGGATTCCCCCCTCCTGTATGCCTGATCGTGGACTTTTGTTATGGTTAGAACCATCCTGGTGGTCCAGTGGATCCCCCCTCTGGTATGCCCGATCGTGGGCTTCTGACATGTAAAACTGAATGACCTGGTGATCTAGTGGTTCCCCCTCCCACCCACCCACAAGGCCCTAGCCACCAGCTCCCGTCATCAGCGGCGGCAGGACCCACCGCACACCACCTGGTCACCCACCGAATGACAGCATACAGTATGATCTGTCGCCCATTGGTCCACAGTGTGGACCAATGGGCTAATAAAACTATCACGGGACTACCAGAGCACACATATGTGAATGAGCGCATTCATTCACATTTTGTCTGCAGCCAGTACAGCCAGCGATCTGCAAGCCCATTGGTCCACACTGTCAGACCAATGGGAAGTACAGGTAAATGCCTCTTCGCTGTCGACCGGCGATCAGATGGTATGCAGGTGAAACACCACCCGCTGACGAAGCTTGGATGACCAGGGTCCTCTGTAGTGGGTGGGGAGAAGGGAACCCATTCACCAGGTCATTCATAATGTACATGTCGGAAGCATGCGATCTGGCATAATCGGTGGGGGGCATCCACGGGACCACCAGGGTATTTTTTGTTAGAACAAAAGCTTGCGATCAGGCATGCTGAGGAGGATCCACTGGACCACCAGGTAGTTGTTGTTAGGACAAAAAGTCTGCCATTGGGCATACAGGAGGGAAGGGTATGCTGTACCTGCCGGGAAGTCACTGCCCGGTGACAGTGGCAGGCGCAGGGGCGCCAGGCGTATTTTGCGGGCTGCCTGTGCAACGCCCCGTAAATGGGCCATAATGACATGCAAATGGCCCCATTTGTGCCACATCTTAATAGCCCCATTTGCATGCCCACATCTGAATATTGCGGGTGATGCGCACAGCGCAACCACATTTGCACTGGAGCATTCCCAATCCCCCCATCTGGGGGATGTGCCAGCGCATTCTTCTTGTGCTATGCACATTCTCTGCCATATTCAATGGTGATGCACCATGGCACAACTCCTTTGAATATCACCCCATTCTGGCCCCGGCACAGCTCGGTTGTGCTGCGCCCCCAGTTGCGCCATTGCCCAGCGCAGTCTGAATATCTGGGCCCATATGTTAAAGTTGTTTTTTTGAATGTGTGCTTTCTTAATGTTGTCAATACCACTCCACCCATTTTGTACTCTGCCCCTGGATTTCTGTGCCCTAAGTGCATTATTTTCCATTTTTGTGTTCAGGACAAAAAGGCCTTTCAAATGAGGGTAGTTGCTAATCTAAATTCTTTATAGTTTTTTTTTTAATTGCCATCAGAAATGTGAATTTTGCAAAAACAAAAATGAAAAAACTGGTAATAAGATGACCATATTTTACAAAATATTAGGAATTCAGATTAGTGACTACCGTCATTTGAAAGGTCTTTTTGTCCTGAACAACTTTTAGACTGGTTGTTTTTGTGTACCTAGAATGGCTTTAAAGATATTTAGATTTGTTTGGAATGTGTGCACATTTGATAAGAATTCTGCACAGCGCCTTAGGAAAATTCTCAACGAAAAGCAGTTTGGAGTTTCTGTCTCCAACGTTTTAAGCACACAATGGGTCTGAAATGAGTTAAAGGGACAGGAATAGATTACTTATGTGCAGGTGTTTGAAATGTCTCTATTTTCATAAATTTTATTCATACCTCTAAAGGATCCCTATTTAACTGTGCCTGAATAAAAGTTGAGCTGTCAGTTGTGTTTTGTTTTGTTTTTAGATTCATAGAACTGTTACTTAGTACAATAGCAGATTAGGTACATATGGACACATGTTGATACATGGACATATTAAGATAACAGTATCTCAATTAGAAGGGGGGTTGTGTTAGATTTGGGGTTTGAATATCCACATACACTAATTACTTGTTACAGAATTGCAGATATATCATGTTTAAGACAATATAAGTTGGAATATTCATGAGTAATATGGACTTATTGTATACAGAGGGCCTGATATTCAGAGCAGTTGCACATGGCGCAACTGAGTTGCACTGGTACAACTATGGACTTGCACTGCAGAGCAATATTCAACCACTACAGCTGCAAAGTGCAAGTCACAATGCACCACGGCACAAAAGCAATGTATGCAGCGCAAGTGCAAGGGGGCATGCCCAAGAATAAGTGGCACAATGGCATATTCAAAGCCTGGGGGGCTGTGCAGTCCTGGCGGTCACTGCGTGTCACACATGGCTGTCACACACAGTGCTGCTGTGTGTGTTATGGCTATGCAGGCACAGGTCCACATAGAAGGCATTGTTCTACCCTGCGCCATGTAGGCTGGGGGGCGGTCTGTGCTCGCCTGTTCACTCGTTGACTTCCACAGGGCCAGAGGATCACAGGAGGGCCAGGGTAGCCAAGGAGCAAGGCGCCAGTAGTGGAGCACCAGCTGGGCCATCACGATGTTGGCGGCAAGGTAGCCTATCTCTGCACCACCTCCACCAGATCAATGTCCTTCTTGAGATGGTGCCTCTAGAACTGGACACAGTATTCCAGGTGTAGCCTCACCAATGACCTATACACGGGCAATATTAACTCTTTCTACTTGTTATACCCCTTCCTATGCACCCTAGCATTCTATTCGCTTTTTCTACTGCCCTCCCACGCTGACTTGTCACTTTGAGGTCATCCGTTATAATGACCCCCAGGTCCCTTTCCTGTTTAATTGTTGCCACCTCCTCTCCCCCAGTTTGTAAGTTGCCCTTGGGTTCGTGTGTCCTATATTCATAATTTTACACTTTTTAGCATTAAATCCCAGCTGCCATACCCTTGACTATTCCTACAGTTTTTTTCAAGTCCTTCCTCATTCTATCTACCTCCTTTGGTGTATCCTCTGTGTTGTACATTTTTGTGTCATCTGTGAACAGGCATACGTTCCCTCCCAGTCCCTCCACGATGTCACTAATGAAGACACTGAACAGTAATGGCCCCAGAACTGACCCTTGTGGCACACCGCTTGTCACTTCCCCCTCCTCTGAAGTTATCACATTTATAACTACCCGCTGTCTGCTATTGCTCAGCTAATTTTGTACCCATTTTACCACTTTTGACCCCACCCCGAGACTGCTCAGCTTGTTTACTAATCTTCTGTGTGGGATGGTGTCGATGGCCTTCCTTAAATCAGAGCCACCACCCCCCGATCCACTACTCATCACCCAGTCAAGAACTCGATCAGATTTCTTTGGCATGAGCTCCCCCCTGTGAACCCATGCTGTCTTGGATCCTGTAACCCATTTGCAGACAGGTACTCTACCATCCTTTCCTTTATTAATGTTTCCATAATTTTCCCCACCACTGACGTTAGGCTTACTGGCCTGCAGTTCCATGCCTCCTCTTTATTTCCACTTTTGTGACTTGGTACTGCATCCATCCTCCTCCAGTCCTTTGGTGCCTCCCCTGTTTCCAGTGATTGGTAGAACAGTGCTGCCGGGGAGCAGATAGCTCTACCCTCAGTTTTTTCAGTATCCTTGGGTGCATACCGTCTGGCCCTGTTGCCTTATCCACTTTTAATTCCTCAAGTTCTTTGAGAATTCCCTCCTGTGTAAAAGGACTTGTGTCAACCTCCCCTCCAGTAATTCCTTTATCTTTTATCAGTGGAAAATTTTCCACTCCTTCTTTTGTGAATACTGAACAAAAATACTTGTTCGTTATAACAGCCTTCTTCTGGTCCTCCTCCACACTCTCTCCCCCTTCTTCCACCTTAAGTCCAACTATCCCTGCTTTATTTTTCCTCTTTTCACTGATGTATCTGTCGAATGTTTTATCCTCCAGCTTCACTGTCCTGACTGTATTCTCCTCTGTTTGTTCTTTAGCACTCCTAACAGCTTTTGCTGCCTCCCTCAGTTTCTTCTGATATTCTTCTCTGTTCTCTGCCATCTGCATTACTTGGCACTTCATGAAAGATAACCTTTATGCCTTAACTTTAGCTGTTACTTCTTTGGAGAACCATAGTGGTCTCCTCCTTCTCTTGTTCTTTGTAACCTTCCTTATGCATAGGTTTGTTGCTTCCTCGATAGCCTTCTTAATTTGTGTCCACCTTTTCTCTACCCCCTCCTCTTTCCCATCTGTGCCAGTGCCTTCCCAATGCACTCACCCATTCTCTTGAAATCAGCCCTCCTGAAATCCAGGATTCTTGTTTTAGAGTGGAACATTTCTTGTTCCGTTCTAACCCTGAACTGCACTGTGTAATGATCACTCGTCCCTAGGTGACCTCCACTGTGATGTTAATGACACTGTCTCTGTTAGACAATACCTGGTCAAGAATAGCCCTTACTCGTGTGGGTTCACTGAAGAGTTGCCTTAGAAATGACCCCTGTAGTGAGTCCAGGACTTCCCTACTTCTATTTGTTGCTGCAACTGGGATGTTCCAGTCCTGATCTGGCATATTGAAATCCCCCATCAGTATTACCTCACCCTAGCTGGACATATCCTTGATTTCCTCCATCATTTCCCTATCCACTACTTCTTTCTGTGTAGGCAGTCTGTAGATTACCCCTATTCGAATCACAGCCCCCTCCCTCGTCTCCAATGCCACCCACAATATCTCAGCCTCTGCTTCTTCCCTTGGTATTTCAGTGACTTTAATATTCTCCTTCATATAAAGTGCTACTCACCTCCTTTTATGCCCACTCTGTCCCACCTGTACATTGCATATGCTGGTAAGGTTGCTTCCCAGTCCTGGTTTTCACTGAATCAGGTCTCTGTGATTGCCACTATGTCCAGGACCTCTTCCAGTATGGTGGCCTCCAGATCTGCAACCCTGCTGCCTAGACTTCGAGCATTTGTGGACATGGCATTCCAGATCTTACTGCCCCCTCTGGGATCTTTTGCTCTTGACACACCCACCAACACAGTTCTGAAATGACTGATAGCAGTGACATGCCAACCAACACAATTCTGAAATGATACCAGTGACAATTCTGAAATGACACTAGTGACATGCCCACCAGCACAGTTCTGAAATGATGCCAGTGACATGCCCACCAGCTCAATTCTGAAATGTCACCAGTGACATGCCCACTATCACAGTTCTAAAATACTAGTGACACACCCACCAGCACAATTCTGAAATGACACCAGTGACATTTCCACCAACACAATTTTGAAATGACACCAGTGACATGCCCACCAACACAATTCTGAAATTGCACCAGTGACATGCCCAACACAGTTCTGAAATTACACCAGTGACATGCCCACCAACACAGTTCTGAAATTACACCAGTGACATGCCCACCAACAGTTCTGAAATTACACCAGTGATATGCCCACCAACACAGTTCTGAAATTACACCAGTGACATGCCCACCAACATAGTTCTGAAATTACACCAGTCACATGCCCATCAACACAATCCTGAATTCATATGTAGATCTCCTGTAAAGTCTTACCCCACCCCACATACACATACGTGCACTTTTTTGAATCATCCCTCATAGTAATAATCACTGGAAACAACAATGCCTGCTAAGCAGCAGTCAGACAGTGCCAAGGATGACTGCACTTTGTGGTTCTATCACAAAAATCCACCTGGATTTATTTACGTCACTGTTTTATTACTCTCTGCCTCCCTCCAGTATCTCTCTCTCTCTCCAGAGATGCTCAATTTAAGGAATAAAGCTCCTGTACTATAGATGGCATCAACTACTTCAGATTCTTAAAACCACCATCATCATATCATGCTGGGATTGGCTGATAACACGATGGTGGTACACTTTCTGGTAAAAATGTTTGTTCCGATACTTACAGGCTCTTCT
This sequence comes from Neoceratodus forsteri, assembly GCA_016271365.2. NCBI lineage: Eukaryota > Metazoa > Chordata > Ceratodontiformes > Ceratodontidae > Neoceratodus > Neoceratodus forsteri. The sequence goes on from CM057450.1 coordinate 1,074,719,890, forward strand.
TTTGGGGTAGTAAAAATTGTCCCCAAAACCATGACTAGCAGAGCTGCCACAGATAAATGTATACAGTACATAAGAGACAGCACTGCTGTATAGTTTGAGACAAGAGCTACATTAGAGCACAAGATTTGCTCTTAAAACTACTTGACGTGGTTAGAATGAATGAACTGAAGCATTTACACTCTCATAACACGTCCATGGCTTGCTAAAAGTGTGGGTCTGTCTGCTTCACACTGAGCAAATGTCCTGATGTACACTGAAGCAGACCGACAAAAAGCTTGCTAGTTATCAAAATAAAAAGTGTACTGTCATTTATCATCAACATGGGAATAGGTGCACGGACTTCTAAGTGGATGCTGCAGACAAGACTGTGTATCCGAGATTACAATATTGGAAAAGATTTTCCATGAAGAACTACAGTGTATCATAGCAAACAGTGCATACAATAAACAAATTACAAGGAAATGCACAATCTTCAAAGTCTCCCATCCCACACAGCAAAATCTTTCTTTTGTTTTCAAAAACAGCAGACTACCAGCCACCAGAGGATGATTCCTGGTAGCTATCTGGGCAAGCAAAGGGGTCCAAAAGGGCCAGAAATATAACAAAGGATTAATTGTTTTTCAGATGTGTGCATGCTATTTAGGGTAGTATGAGATATGAGTACTAGGGATTGGGCGCCTACAATAACAGCAACCCAATTCTCAGCGCATGTCTCCAGGGCTACTGTAGGGTAGGGTGGCCAGATGGGGGGGACGGCAAATATAACGATGGTGAGTCACTATATGTATGCTCTTGGGGGGAGCGAGCATGCACAGTGAGGGGCGGGAGGGAATGTGGAGGTGGCGCCATGGTGGGTTGCCGAGCTGACCCCGTGGCATGGTGGGTTGGCAGCACTGGTCGGCAGGGTACTAGGTTCAGGTCCAGGCGCTGGTACATTTTTGTTGCACCCAGACTGAATCTTTTTTTTTTTTATGTTTGCACCCCTCCCGACATGAACCCCCTGGAGGTTGAGACTCCTTAAGTAGGATGGATGCGGGGGAGACAGCAGCACAGCCCCCACATAAAACATTGAAACAAAGTCCCCAGTGCCGTTTGCTGTGTGCCGTGGTGTCAAGTGCCAAAATACATTTTGGCACTCCTGACTTCTCGATAACGGTGATCACCTTTAGGCTTTCACCGTTATCAATGTGACCTTGTTTAGGGAATGGTTTCTGCACATGGTCAATTTATACACAAGTCACTATATTTATCAAACCCAAATGTTTCTGTTTCATTGTTGGCAAGAACATAAATAAGTCATTTTTTACTAAGGCTTGGAGTAAATACAACTCTGAATTTGACCATTATAAATGTTAGGTTAGCATCAACAAGTCTGAACACACACCCCCAACACACACACACACAAACACACTCATTCACTCTCCCACCCACCCACGCCAAGCAAACTCAACTAAGGGATAAAAATGTAGTCCTAACTTAATAAAAACGTGTCTTTGCCCAGATCCCTTGGCCAAAACAGAACACAACACCAACAACTCACTTCCAGGACGGGTAACAAACTAGAAGTGGTTGCCTCCACAAAATACCTTGGCCTTACTTTGGACCAAGGTTTCACTCTAAAACAACATGCTGACCAAGTCACCAAAGTCATTCATGGTAAACTTGGTACACTCTATCGTCTCAAGGATCAGCTAATCCCAGAAGCTAGGACTGCCATTGCCTCGTGTGTCATCCTCCCAACACTCACCTATACTGCCCGATACTTCATGGAATGGCCAAGCTTGAGTTCAGTAAGTTACAGGTCTTGTACAACAAGGTCGTCCACTTCGCAACTCAGTCCCACTCTAGGAGCCACCACTGTGATTCTCTAGCACTTCTCAGCTGGCCTTCATTTGAAGCCCATCTCAAGTACCTAGTGCTCTGCCTAGCACATAAACTAATTAACTCAGCACCTCCCCCAAGCCTCGAAGGGCTCATAACTGCCAAGTGAAATCCTCACAACCTACGGACCTCAGTCCAAACTCTTCTCGAAGTCCCTAGGGTAAGGACCAAGACAGGGGGCATGTCCTTTTCCTACACTGCCCCTTCCCTATGGAACAACCTTCCTCCTGAGGTTCGGGAAGCTCCATCACCTGCGAGCTTCCGAATAAGCCTCAAGGCACACATGCTTGCCACAAGTCAATGCTATGTTACCTGACACTTCCACACTACCCTCCTGCCTGAGCACTTATCTCACTCCTACCAGAGCTGGGAGCCCTAACCCTTCTCTACTGGCTCTCCCCCCAAAAAAGTCTTCTCAGGTTATTGCGACCCAGGTGTTGCTCTGGCTCTCCTCCATTGTTTTACTTTGCTAATCATTGTAACCTGCTATGCAATATGGCATTGCTATACATATATATATATATATATATGTTCACCTGTTACATGCTATAATCTATATATGTACTAATTGTGTAACCTACTAGTCCTGTAACTCCCGGGTCGCCCCTTAAAAAGGGACCTCCGGGGCCCAGTGGGCCTACCCGGTCATCAAAATTCAGTAAATAAATAAATAAATAAATGTAGTCCAGGTGGTATGAAAAATGGTAGAAGTACCTTTTGCAAGACTAACATTTTCTTACGTTGGTCTAGCGATGTTATAATGCACTTAAACTGATCTTGTATGCAGCCCCATCCTGAGTACAGAAAAAAAAAGAAAAATGGAAGCACTCCACACTCCCAAAGGTGCACCTGTCCAGTAAATACTCAAAGAAAATAACAGTGCACACACCAAAAATGGTTATGAATAATTTACTGGTGCATTAGTTAAGAGAAAACTGACCGGTATCCCTACGTATCACCTCCTACAACGAGGCTTTGTCAGGGGGAAATCCAGGACTGTGAGAATACCAATTAAATAGTATCAACATCAACATGTTAATAAGTGAAAAACATCATCAAACTGGTTTATAACAAGGGATATATTGAAACGGGTGCATCCAGAGCAGAGTGCAATTAATCAATGCATGCTGTAGTACCACCTGAATTAGAAACATCTATATTATTATCAGAAAAACTGTGTAAAAAATTTTATCAAGAACTACAAACAGCAAACCTAGATTTGTGTGGCTATAAACCACTAGAACTTAACAGAGTTTCAATTTCCCATGTTCTGCGCATGCACATTCTCCTTACCATCTACACACACTGTCTCTTGTCTGTCATCACCGGGACTCCTTTCAGGTCATCTCTTTCAACACTGCAGCTTTTACACTCCAGATTTTTTTTTAATTTAACAACCCCAGAGGCTGCAATACATGTTTGCCGCGGTCCGTCATTAAAAAAATGAAAAACAAAACTTGAAACTGAAAATGTCAGTTGGCGCAAATGCGTCTCATTACAGGAACAATCTTCCTCAACTGAAACTATACACAGAGTTGTGAAACAAGATGAGAGCTGACAAAGATGGAGAGGGGTGCAGTGATTAGAAAGAGCACACAATAAAACTTGGCTGGGGGGCTTTAAACTATAGCAACAATCCTGATGTAGTGATTTAACTGCAGCACCATCTACTGGCCATAATTGTATAATTATAACTGTATAATTGTTGAGCAGTGTTTTCAAGGTGAGAAAATGCTACCCAGCAATTATATAAAACAACACATGGAGGGGAGCGCAAAACTCAAATGTAATGCACACCCTCAGTGTGAGATGCTTTGATAAACCCTTCAGGCTCCGCCCTCAGGGTTTATGTAGCATCCCACACCTCGGGTGTGCATTAAATTCTCAATATGCACTCCCCATCCATGAATTATTCTATATATAATAACTGGCCAGCAATTTTTTGAATTGGCTATCCGAGTTATAATTTGCCGTTATAACCCGCAGGTTATAATGGCAAACACGTGACACGTCAGTCCCAGAGGAGCCATTCCTGGTTGGCTCTCCACTGTTAATGGGCTGGCTAAACACTATGAAAAACATGGTGGCTCCTCGTCGAGCTTACCGAGGAGCCGCCACACCGGGAGTCATCGTGTTGTTTTTTTATTTTAAAAAAATGTATCTGGTTAATCCTGCTGTCCACAAACTGCACTACAGAACAATTTCCAAGAAATGAAACGGCTCAGATGTGCTAAACCACCCAGGAGCAGCTCCAAAGCGCTTCTCAAAGGTAAGCGTGAACCCAACAGCCTGAAATCCTAAAGTCTTCAAAGTAAAAAGAAACGGCTATTAAATAAAAAGACTCCTCACAATAAAAACTCTCTTTTCTCACTAAGAGAGAGTGTGTGTGAGTGTGAGTGTGTGTGTGTGTGTGTGTGTGAGTGTGAGTGAGTGAGTGAGTGACTGAGTGAGTGAGTCAGTGTGTGTGTGTGTGTGTGTGTGTGTGTGTGTGTGTGTGTGTGCCTGTGTCTGTAACAGCAACACACTCCCCTTAGGCAAAAAACTGCTAACCAGCAATTATAATTAATAAATAATGGGGACGTGTGCTTAAATTCGAAATTAATGGTTGCCCGAGGTGTGGGATGCTATATACCCTCGGGGTTTATGTAGCATCCCACACCTCGGGCAACCATTAATTTCTCATTAAGCACACTTCCCCATCCATTATTGTATATGTTATTTTTGTTGTCCAGAGTAATAATCGGAGATTGCTAAAACACATACCAGAGAAAGGTGAAAAGGCCACCGATGTGCACTAAAATGTAACACTAGTTATACAATAGGGGTGAAGTGATATGTCATCACTTACATTTTCTTATCTCCACCCATGATGATAACAGAAATATGATGTGTACACAGTAGAAAAAGGCACTAGTTATATATAAAAGAGAAAGAACCTCTGTGCGCAAACACTGAGGGAAGGGTTACCCCAAAGGGCATTTGGCTGGGAAGCAAAGTTTCAAGAAAATACAAAATCACACATGCCCACACAATGCAAAGCATCATGGGCTGCATATGCAAATCACCACAGAGTGTTATGCTGGTTCAACTTTAAGCAGAATTGCATGGTGCACCATGCAATTCTGCTTAAAGTTGAACCAGCATAACATTCTCTGGTGATTTGGATATGCAGCCCATGACTAGTTATATATACTGTGCACACGTCAATAAGAAATATCAGCACTCTCTACATGTCACTAAAGTGACTTGCCGAACTATATTTCTGAAGCCTCTTTAAAAAAACTATCTGTTGCATTGAATTTTCCTGCAGTAGCCACAATATAACAAAGCACACAAGAAACAAAACTTTTGCAAGAAAAAAATGTGTTTCAAGCACACATACCTGTAATCCGCATTCCTGATGCCCCGCACCCTCAACATAAACACACAATAAAGTACACTTTTCAAAATATCACCTCCTGTGAATATAAACATAATAAAACACAAATCTATAAAACAGAAACCAAATAAAATGTATTTTCTACCCCAAAGAAAACGCTAAAACCGGAAGCACCGACTAAGCAAATCCTATGATATCCATCCAATCAGATAGCCCCATAAAGCAAACAACCAATCAATCAAAATACCACACGACAGAACGCGGAAGAACCCCAAAAATCAAAGAAACCCTGCAAATCACAGGTAAAACCAAGCAATGAAACATAAAATAAAGCTAACAAAATCAGACAGCAGTGAAACCCATATTGTATAAAATGGATACGTTATATGATAGCTGATATATCAACACTCGTGGCAAGTGAGCTTGGAGTTCAATGGGGTGTGCTGCAATTAATTAGGGAAAATAGGTAGCAGTGGGTAGTGATCTTAAATAAGTCTCTTGTATATTACTGTAAGCATTTTATCTTTATTAGCCTTTTTTAAGCAAATAGAGATAGGGGTTTTGGTCCTGGCCAAGTATTGCTGTTATAGGCAAGCACAATAGGGGTTCATACAAGTGACTGTGTGCAATAGGCTTGAGAAGAACATTTGGGCAGGTCCTTAGGAGTATAATGTGGAATGTCTGCTTTTACATCTCAAAAGATGTGGATATCTGTGCGTACATACTGAGGTACGGATTAGGAGTGACCACACAGGCCCATTATTGGGCAGCAGGCATTGGAGTGAGACAAAATGACCTAGCAGAAGATAATATGACCAGTCTGCAGGGCCCTCATATAGGGCCTTATGCATGAAATATGCACGAAATGCACATATCTCCTCCATGCCGCTCCACACCCAGGGATGGCCATGTGCAGGCCAGCATTCATGAATCCTGGCTGCCAGACTGTGCCCCCAACCCCGGCATGCAGCCACACAGCTGAGAAACATTGTGGTGTGGGGGCGGAGTGTGGGCTGTGGGTGGGCAACTGATAGGATGCACATCCCCAGTCCCATAGTGGATCTCTTGCGTGAACAGGCAGGTGACCCTGGGGAGGTGCATGCCCACCTGGGAATAAAAACCGAGTGTTTGCCCAAATGAATACTCTCAGCCCTCCCCGCCAGCCCAGTGGGCTTGGGCAATGCTGCAGCAGGGGTCCTGATGCCACCTCTGGTCTGTAACCAAGGGGTGGCACGTACATGAGCAAGGGAGTTATAGCAGGATCCCCCTGGCATAGCCCCAGCTGGCTCTGTGCACCTTACCGAATGCAGGCAGCAGGAGGCACGCCCCTGGCATGGTGTGCGTGGCCAGTCGGGGGACCCAGCAAACATGGTACTAGCGCATTCATGGTGAATGTCACCGGTGGTGTGCAGATCACCACTGCACAGCAATTGGTCATAGAAATGCCTACGTGATGCCCTTATGCAGCACACTGGCATTTGTGCATAGACCCCATAATGCCTGTTGTGCAACTGGGTGTGAATGATAGCTATGGGGGTTGCCAATAAGGGCACAGGGCAGTATGCAGTGCATGATGCCCTTTGGTGCCTCTCCCATCTGTGGGCATAGGTGGGCTAATTAAGGGCCCAGTGGCTGGAATATTGTTAACTCTGTCTGGTACAAATTATCCTTGTGCATAGCCTTTTGGTTCCTAGTAAGGAGGCCTTCTGCAATGACCCAGCTTTACCTCTGCATGAAGTGTAGAGATGGTCCTTTGAATGTGAGGAGGGGTGGCTAATACAGTAGGGTATTGGGTGATCCCAGATGGTCTCTCCTGGGATAGCATCAGTTAGGTTCACTTTAGATCTGGTGCTGTCAACCCTATAGTGCCTACAGGTGATTGTTTTATTCAGGTACATCCGGAGGTCACCATAGTACAAGCAAATATTAACAACATTATTTGTTTTTATAGTAAAGGTACCCATAATTAACAAGAAGAGTTACATAATGGCCTCCTGAATATAAACTGGGATATGTTCTACTGCACTGAAAACAAATTTTGCTACTGGGAGTAATTATCCCTCAAAGATTTAAAGTGCTGTATGACCTAAGTTCACAAAGAATGTCTAATACTCTGTTCTGTTATAAGCACAGTATTTAGCAGTTCATAAACAAACAATTAATGCTGAATGGTGGGGGGTGTCGCCAAGCCAAGCACCAAGATGGACACTTATGACGGGAGCTTCACTTTCATCCAACCCCTACTTTAGCCATCCTATGCTAAAAACACTAATTTTGCCTGAAGAACAGACTGCATAGCAATATACATGGCTTCTGCTACCAAATTGTCTAAAAAGCAAGTACAACTTAGCTTTAAACCAGCTGGAGACTCGGTTAAATCATTGTGCTCAGACCTGCCACTTACCTTCGCAGCTTCCAAAGCAAGCCCAGAGGATACACTGGGCCGTGAGATACCACTGGAGCAGCGACAATCTGTGGCTCAAACTTCGCTTGAAGATCTCATTAAAAACCTCAAGTATGAACTTACCACACAAATGAAGGCAGGATTTGAGAACATCAACGCTCAGCTGACTCACCTCCAACGATGAATATGATGGGTGACACACTAGAAAAGCATGATGGCAGACTCGATGAGCTGGAGGCCCGGGTGAGTGTACAGGAAGATGTCCAGAACCAGATGAACCCCTCTCTTAACAAGCACTCAAAGACATAGCAATACTCAAAAATATCCTTGATGATCACGAAAATCGGGAACAGAGCTGCAACATGCATATTGTTGGCCTACCAGAAGGAATGAAGGGCAAAGACAGTAGAGGTTTCATGGGTCCATGGCTGGTAAAAACACTACACCTCCCACAGCACACCACCCTAGAGATCCAGCATGCCCATAAGTCTCCTGGAAGGTGTCCAGGACCAGAGGAGAGACCATGGCATCTACTGATAACATTTCTCCATTACCAAGATGGGCAACTAGTACTTGAGGTGACTAGAAAAGTTGGTCCCATTATGGTGAAGAAAAAGAGAGTCTGTATTTTCCCCAATTAGTCTAGGAAACTGCAATCAGAGAGGCAGGCTTTCACAGAAGTAAAAAAGAAGTGCCACATCTTACAGTGCCCGTTTCCCCTGGTGTACCCTGCATGCCTCATCATACGACCTCCAGACAAGGGTTCTAAGGCCTTCATGGTTCTGGAGGTGGCTCATTCCTACATACGCAAGGAGCTGGAGAAAGAGGATGGCTGCTCTGCATCTACTACGAATCACTCAGACACCTAAATTGTGGATTCTGCTTAAGGTACTTTGTTCTGCTCAATTGCAGTGGCTCCTGGGTTGCATGGTCGGTGAGGGGCAGATATAACCATGCTCCGCAATGGTTTTGTTTCCAGCCTATAATATCAGGGATGAGACTGTTCCCCTCTCCATGGTGGAGTACCCCAGTTGTAGCCGAGATGCAGAACCAATCCATTTTGTTACAAACCACCTTAGCTCTCTGAAATCTGGATCAATTCTTTTAGTTACACCATCTTATGTTACTGGGTCTGGTGATGACTTGAAGTTGGATAATACTACTGGCAGTCTCATAACCTAAGTTCTACAGTTTGGGCAGAAATGTTTTGTTTGCTGGGTCCATGCTTTATCTACTGGCCCTTTCATTTACAAGGGTACTGTGATGGGGACTACATAAAGAATGCAAACAGAAACAACGGTTCCTGTACCTTTTCTTTTCTGGTTACGTGAGATCTGCAGGCAACTTCTGCCAAATTAGGTGGCCTTAAAGCTGCATACAAGCTTTACCAGTATGTGAACTTGTAAAGAACCCCCAAATGGCCCATATATTATTAATGTTTGTACTACATTTAGGCACCGATTCTGTTTTTAGCATACTCTGTGAGACTTACCAGGGTCTGGCTGGTCACTAAAGAACACAACTTAGGTATGCAGTTTAGTCAGTGCTTTTCTGCAGAATAAGCGTTTAGCTGCTGGGCACAGAAGCCCCACTGGGTCATTATTCGGCCATAGAGTTGCCAGTATGCATAATTAATAGCTGTTTTCTACCACTGTTGATATTGTTCTTCAATTACATGGAGGGGAGACCAGCCCCGAGGAGGGCTCATGGAGTCCATTGGGGCTGGTGGGGTGGGTTTATGAATGACAAGACTCGCAGTTAGCAAATTCGCTACAAAGTTTTGGCCCTGTGCAACATCATTAACTCTAAATGGGGGGGTTGGGGGTTCCCAGTAGATACAAAAGGAGGAAGAAAGTGCAATGATAGTCAACCTGTACTTAGCATAGCGGTAGGCGGTTGGGGCATCTGGGGGCACTAAACTGAGTGTTCTGGACAGGGGGCTGTCCATCCCCCTCATGCTGGCCCCTTACATTCTTACTTATGGGCAAAGAGCCTTTTGTGTATACAATTGCTTAGAGTGGGATCACCTGTTCGTGCCTTCCTTTCCCCTACTTCTGGCCACTGTGGGTCACCTGGAGCCCCTTCAGGGGAAGGCTTTGAGCGTCTCCCCCCCTAGACAGCCAAGTATGGATGGCCTCAAATTGTCCTCTATTATAATCACAGAGGGGTTAGAACGAGTATCAATAGGCTCTTCCACGCCACGAAGAATAGCAGGAGTTGAAGGGTACTTCCTGAAATGAGGGATGTATGGGGAAGGTGGGGGAAGGATATAACTGGGATCAGGGTAAGGTTGTTTGTTTATTAGCCATAAATTCAGTTCCTCTCATTTTACCTCTCCTCTACACTAACTTGTCTTTTTTTCTCTTTTAGATATTTCCTGAAGAAGACCTAAGGTCGAAACGCAGATTTTTAACTCTATTTTCTATTTTCAGTGTGCATTTAATATAACCATTTTGTTTTGCTTTTAGACCACATGCTGACGCAGTGCCTTGTCTTTGTTTTTTTTATAAATTCAGTTCCTGCTACTTTAGGGGGAAACAAAGAAGGGGAAGATGAGATGATAAGTGATGACAGGGTAGAAGGTGAGGGAAGGAAGATGAGGAGGAAAGCTGGGGGGACGGGGGAGGTTTGTTGGGAGTTGTTTGTGGTTTGTTAATAAGTTTCTGTTTTTTAAGGTTAAAAATCAAGCAAGCTATAAATGGTTACTCAGCAAGCTCAGTACATAGATCAGCTATGACTTGGGTGCAGTAATGCTACTAAACATGCAATTATGGGATCATTGACATGTTTATCCTGGAATGTCAATGGACTTAAAACAGTGGCAAAAAGAAAATAGGTATGGACCAATATAAAAAAGGAAAAAGGGGACATGGTCTTCCTTCAGGAGACCCACTTAACCAAGGAGGAATCTGACAAATTGGTGGGATGATGGGGGCAAACTCTTTGTGGTGCCACTTAACTCGCGAGCCAGATGGATGGCAATTTGGTTTCACCCAAAGCTGACAGTCACCATTCACTCCATAATCTCAGACCCCCAAGGCCGTTATGTGGTTGTGGATGCAACAGTGGGATAGTCCTGCTTTACCCTGATAGCTCTGTATGGTCCAAACTATGACAACCCAGATTTCTTTCACCACTTAGTGTTGGTGTTGGCCCCATTCCCAGATAATATCATCATTGGGGAAATTTCAATACATTTTGGGATCCGATCTTACATCATTCCAGGACCCAGACCTGGCCCCTGCTGAAATGTGTGGTGGCCTTGCAAACTTTGGCTCGGGAGAGGGCTCTAACAGAACTGTGGTGGCACCTGCACCCACAAAGACATGAATATTCCTTTTCCCATGCCTACCGCGTCTATACCAGAATAAATTATATGCTGGTATCCACAGGCTTGTTGCGTGGGGGGGAGCCTTCTGCAAGTTATGGCCCTATCTGTGTCTCAGACCATGCCCCATGGGGGGGTGTAAATACAGAGATTCACAGGAAGCCCCACCTATCAGGCAATGGAGGCTAGACTCCATGCTGTTAACAGACAAAGCCTTTCATGACCAAATGTCTCAAGCTTTACAAGAATACCTCACTTTTATTAAGGTGGGAGGTACCTTGGCTATTACTACTTGGGAATCATTAAAGGTTTACATAAGGGGGTAACCATATCCTATGCTGCCCACCAGTGGAAAAAAGAGTTACAGGAGGAGAGGGAGCTAGAAGCCCACATACAAGAACTAGAAAGGAAGATGACGCTGTAGGAGCAGGGAGTTAATTTGGGGGACTTAAAAAGACTCAAGGGCAGGCTCAACCAACTGTCTTCCAGACACATTGAGAGAGGCCTTCTAGCGACCCAGTGCCGGACTCCACTCCGAAGGAGATAAAGCCGGTAAATGGCTGGCTTGGCAGGTCAAAAGGCAACAGGCAGACAGGGTGATCCTGGCCCTAGAAACACAAGAACAGGAGATCTCCTCATACCAGAACAATGTCAATAAAATCTTTCAAACCTTTTATAAGACTCTATATACCTCTGAGGTCCCCCCAGGGACATAACCACACACCCTTTTAAAAGGGCTTTTCTCTACCCACCCTAGATTTTAATTTACATGATAGTCTAGATCGACTAGTAACACCTCAGGAGATTAAAAAGGCTATCTAGAGCTCTAGATCTGGTAAGGCCCCAGGACCAGATGGGATTCTGATGGAGTTCTACTGCTCTTTCTGGGCAGAGTTGCAACAACTGATGTGCTTGATGGTGCAGGAAGCATTGGAAGGAGGATTCCTACCCCCTTCGCAGACCCTGGCTACCATTACCATCATGCCAAAGTCAGGGAAAGACCCCACTAAATGCGACTCCTATTAGCCCATATCCCTCCTAAATGCTGATTACAAAATCATTGCAAAATTAATAGCAGCTAGGTTCACCCAGATCAGGGTGGTTTTGTTAAAGGGCACCAGGCAAAGCAAAACATTTGCCCTACTTTGAATATCATGGGGCAATGGGCGGGGAAGAGGTGGAGATCAAGGCCTTTTGGGCTTAGATGCAGAAAAGGCCTTCGACCGTGTTGAATGGTCCTTTGTTTGTTGCTTGGAGAGAGAGATCTGGCCTGGGCCTCCGCATCTGCTCCTGGATTGCTACCTTATATAACTCACTCTGGTGTTGGCTTATAAGATAACCCCCCCAAAATCAGATCTTTGTCCTGAATGCAAAGCCCAGGCAGGAACCTTTTTTCTATGAGTTGGGCTTGCCTTAAGATGGTCTCCTACTGGCAGACCATTACATCTCTACTATTTAAGGTGCTCAGCACCTCTCACCTCTTTGGAGTGGAGGATGTATTACTAGGAGTACCCGGTGGCCCATAGAACTATGTAGTCACTAATCACCCCCTCTGGCACCTAGAGATAGTGGTGGGGAAACAAGTTACGGCTCAGCATTGGTGGATGGAGTTGGTCCTGACTGTGGCCCAATGGGTGAAGATGTTGCTCCAATGTATGAAACTTGAACATACTGTATATATTATAGTGTTCGGAATCAAGAGGAAAGATACCAGAAGATATGGAGCGCCTTGCAATTTGCTCTACAATTTCCTTGGTTTCCCGCCTTCTGAGACCAAAATGGGACAGATTCTCCGGCCTTTGTTGCTGCCATTGGGGGGAGAGGGGAGGAGAAAAGGATATATGAGGTGATGGAATGGGGAAGGGAGTTGAGGGAACCCCCCGGAGTTCGGCTGCCCCTTAGTGTATGGGTCCATTGGCATTCCACAGAAGAGCTGTAGCCACACCATAACAGATAATACAGCTGTTATCTTTATCTTTAGAGGCATAGTACACATATAATAAAGTGATGTTCCCACCGCAAAATGTGGGCGGTGGAAATAAAGTCCAAAAGGGTAGCATCTTTCAAAAAAAGAGGCGTGCAAGAACAAGGGGGCACAATTTGAAGATAGAGGGGGGTGGCTCAGAGGTAATTTAAAGAAGTATTTTTTCACAGAGAGGGTTGTGGATGCATGGAACAGCCTTCTGGAGGAGTTTGTGGAGTCAAAAACAGTGGTGGAATTCAAGCATGCATGGGACAGTCATAAGGCAATTCTAGGGGGTGGGGGTTGGAAGAAGTAGGCTGCTGGTTAACTAGGATCTGCAGCTTATCCATTAGGTAGGGAAATGGGCAGACTGGGTTGGCCAAGGGGTCCTTATCTGCCGTCAAATTCTATGTTTCTATGTTTCTATGTTACTTGACTTGAACAACCTATCACAATAAGAGGTGTATGGAATAATAAATATCCTCTATGAGTAGAATACTGGCATTCAAGTTTGGGGCCTTAGACACCAAAATAATAGACAGTTGTATTCTACTGTAATGCATTTGGTACTGCATTGTTAATACCAAAATGTATACGTATCCGATTGCAGGCTTGCTATTGAATAAATAAAGTTGAAAAAAAAAATACTGAATGTTGATGTCAGAGGCATTGAAACAGCTATCATATATAAAGTGATGGTCAAGATGGGACTTTAATTGTAAAGAATAATCCCTGTATTATAGTTTCTTGTGTTATCTATGTGATGTAATTTATATTGCACCTGGTTCGTTTCTGTCTATTCTGTGCATTCTTCTCTTGAGATGCTATGTGTATCTTGCGAATGTTTTCAGAATTTTGAAATGTTTGTAATGGTTTGTAACCAAATGAGTAGACTACTACTACTACAGTGCCTTACAATGCATGCTGTGCTGACTGCTTATGTTTTCTGCTTGGCTGCTTTAGCAGATGCCCCTCAGACATGGAAGTGATGCCAAATTTGTTTGCAAACAAAGGCTAGCCATGCTCATATTCTGTTACACTCCCCATCCTGAAAATAAAAATGGTCCCCATCTTTCTTTGGCTGCCTCCAAACACACTCTTTATTCTGAAAATAAGGTAAGTGCCAAATCTTTTCCTTTATCACTGTTTGTGTACACTCACTGCAGTTTACTCGGGCATTGTGCTTTGGAGTCTGGGTCCTAAGCTCGTAGGCTGCATGGTCATGGGATTTACAGGTGCTCAGTTTGCAAATGGACACTTCTAAGCCACTTAACTTCCCTGTGCTCCTAGGATGCATCTGGAAACAAGCCTCAGCTCAGTGTGTCGTTCCTGGCCAAAAATTGTAAAAATAAATATATACATACATAATAAATTAATACATTAATTAATTAAATGATCACCTCTTCTCATCCTGAAAAATCTAAGTGGCAATTTTTTTTTGCATTGATGCCATGGTTTTAATTTCTGACTGTTTCTGTTGAGATTGGTGAACATTTGAATTTAGCAGTGCTCCCAGGTCTATGGGGATTCCCATATTTTACAGGATTTGAGGGGCCAAAAACAGGCTATGGGAACGAAAACAGTTTATTGGCAAATATATGGGAGAAATTACTGACCAAGAATTTTCCCCTAGTAAAATGACCACTGAGAGTCTCAGAGACTGATTAAGATGGCTGCCAAGACTGACACCAATCACTAACTGGTTCTGATTGCTCCCTTGTTGTGTCCTGATAGGCAGATTTAAATCACTTTGACGCCCAGAGCTGCTACCAGATATAAACAGTGCCTGTGCTAGTGATTTCCCATGCAACCAGACAAGGAGGCCGAAAAGAGGAGAAACTGAGAGCCAGCCTGAAAATTCTTCCAGCAAAAAGCCAGGTGGATTTTAGCATCAGAGACCCAGTGTTTATTTCTTCCACGTGTGAGCAGTCTGTCAGCAATGCATCTGAGTTTATTGACCATGGGAACCAATCGGGGATATATGTCGGGATTGAGACCAGAGTGCAACTCAAGCAGTGGCCGTGGACCAGAGCCTAAAGAGATAAGGTAAGCAGTTCTTCACTGCCCCTGCAGCAGCCAGCATAGACCTGGACCCCTGTGCAGATGGCAGCCAATGCAGACCCAAGCCATCACCAGACGGAGGCATTGCACAGTAGGCTGAGTTTAGTGCTGGCTGCTGCAGACTTTCCCAGTGTTTGCGTTTAGTACTATTTGTTTTGTGCTCTAGGGTTCGGGGTTTGTGCAGCATCAGCTGGTTTGTGGAGCATAGCTGCAGTAACTGAGAATTTGGCAACATCACACAATGACTGGGACCTTGCAATCCCGGGATATAAACTATATAGGAGGGACAGGGTAGTCGGAAAGGGGTGGCAGTTTATATCAGGGAGGTAACAACTTGTACAAGGGAGGAGTCAGAGGAAGAGGAGGTGGAGGCATTATGGGTTTAATTAAGGTTCACTAGAGGGAGAAAGGTGAGGTTGGAGGTGGTTTACAGACCACCCAATCAGGATGAGGGAGGGACAGGGAACTGAGCTCACAAATATTGGAAGCTGCAGGGAAAGGAGAGGTGGTAATTGTGGGGGACTTCAACCTGCCCAAGGTGGACTGGAGCATAGCATCTACAACAAGTGCTAGGAGTCAGGTGATCCTGGAAGGACTGCAGAGTGGGTTCCTGACTCAGGGCATCACAGAACCAACAAGACTTGAGGCAATTCTTGATCTGGTGCTCACAAATGGTAAACATGTACAAGAAATAATGGTCAGGGAGCCACTGGGTGGAAGTGACCATTGCACAGTGTTGTTTCAGTTGGATATGGGAAGGTAAAGCATCCCAACTAAGACTAAAATCTTGGATTTCAGGAGGGTGAACTTCAGGAAAATGGGAGCAGTGCTAAGGAGCCACTTGGTGGGCATCAGAGCAGATGCGGGGGTGGACCAAAGGTGGTCCATCATTAAGGAAGGAATACTGGTTGCCACAGATGAGTGCATTTGGCTCAGGAGGAAGAACACAAGGGCCTAAGCGCCCAGTTGGTTCAGTTCTGGTTTGCCCAGGCAGTAAGAGAAAAGAGGCTGGCCTATAGAAAATTCAGGAAGACCAAGAGAGAAGTGGATAGGGAAAATGACCTTAGGTTGGCTAGTCAGTCAAGTAAGGAAGTCCGGTGAGCAAAGGTACAGAAGGAGCTGCAGATAGCTGAAGGAATTAAGAAGGGGAGAAGGCTTTCTTTTTCACTACATAAGGGAGAAAAGGGACAAGAAGGAAGGGATTGTTAGGCTTAAGAAAGGGGTGGAGTAGGTGGAGGATAATGGGGGAAAAGCAGAGATGCTAAATTAATATTTCTGTTCTGACTTCACCAGGGAGAAGGATGGACCAGTGCATTCAGGAGGGAAAAGAGGAATGGGGAGGGGGGGGGCACAGATGTAGTGATAGAGGAGGATAGAGTGAGGGACTGGCTGCTGGCATTGATGGTGGGAAAATCACCAGGCCTGGACAGAGTACATCCAAGGGTACTAAAGGAACTGGCTGAGGAGCTGGAAGAACTATTTAATAGTTCACTAGAGTCAGGCATTGTACTGCAGAACTGGAGAACAGTACATGTAGTGCCCCTCCACAAAAGCGGTTCCAAGGATGACCCTGGGCATTACAGACCAGTCAGTCTGACCTTCATTGTGGGCAAGCTCATGGAGACCATACTAAAGGAAAGGTTGGTGGAATATCTAGAGGAGTATGGTCTCCAGGATGCGAGGCAGCATGGGTTCATGGGGGGATCATGTCAAATGAATCTGATTGACTTCTCTGACTGTGTCACTGAGACAGTAGACAGGGGCCGAGCGGTAGACATCCTCTGTCTTGATTTCAGCAAGGCTTTCGACTCTGTGCCCCATAAAATGTTGATCAGGAAGTTGGTGGATCTCGGGGTTGGGGAAAAGATGGCCAGATGGATGGAAAACTGGCTGAGGGACAGAAACCAGTGGGTGGTTGTGGGGGAAGAGTTATCTGGCACCAGAGAGGTAACCAGTAGGGTCCCACAGGGCTCATTGCTGGGGTCAGTGTTGCTCAGTGTATTCATCAATGACACTGGGATGGCAATAAGGGCAAAATGTGCCTATTTGCAGATTACATCAAGCTCTGTGGGAGAGTGGACACAGCTGAAGGGATACAGGACGTACAGGATGATCTAGATTAGCTGGGGAGGTGGTCCAGGATCTGGCAGCTTGACTTTAATGCCAAGAAATGCAAAGTTATGCATATTGGAGCCAGGAATCCCAGGACAGAGCACTACCTGGGTGGAGTCCAAATATCTGCATCAGAGGAGGAGAAGGACACGTGAGTAACGATTGCTAGTGACCTGAAGCACTCCACACAGTTCAAGAAAGCAGCAGCAAAGGCATACAAGATGCTGGGATGCATATCTAGGGGGATCAGTAGTAGGAGAGAGGAGGTTATACTGCCCTTGTACAGGTCCCTGGTAAGGCCTTATCTAGAGTATGGAGTTCAGTACTGGTACCTACACCTCAAAAAGGGCACTAACCTGCTGGAGAAGGTCCAGAGGAGGGCTACAAAGATGATAGCATGTCAGCAGGGTAAGGCATATGAGGAGAGGCTGAGGGCACTGAACAGGTACTCCCTGGAAGACAGGCGAGAGAGGGAGGACATGATTGGGACCTTCAAGTACTTGAAAGGGATAAATTAGGTGGAAAAGGAGAGTCTCTTTAAGCTGAGTGGTAACCATAACATGAGGGGGCACAGTCTTAAGCTGGAGGGTGGGAGGTTTAGGAGGGAGGTCAGGAAGCATTTCTTCACAGAGAGGGTGGTTGACACTTAGAACGCGCTGCTGGGAAGAGGTGATCTCATTGAAGACAGTGGGCAGCTTTAAGAGAAGCTGGGATAGGCATGGGGGAAGGTAAGGATCATGGGTAGGGAGGATGGGAGGTGTGGGGAGGAAGGGCAGGGACAGTAGCTCAAGCTATGGATCCTGCAATACGAGCAGACTTGATAGACCAAATGGCCTTCTTTTGCTGGCTTCTTCCTATGTTCATACGTATGTTCATATCAAGTGTAGAGATTGTTACTCTGGGAGGCTTTTTGCCGCACGACTCAGCTGGGCTGTAATTTTCTTGGTACTTATAAAAAGAAATAAATAACTAGCCATGAAGACACAGAGTGTTAAGGTCAGGTTGCTGCAATGCACTTGCAAGCGCAACTGAACGAGCTCAGATGGTTTTAACACTACAGCATAAAGGAATTAAAATGGGGCTATGTTTAAATACAAAATGACAAATCCAGTGACCGACAGAAGGAGGCAAGTTGGGGTGGGGATGGTGGGAGAAAATGAAAAAAAAAAGGACAGGCTATGCTTTGGAATCATGATGTGCAAATACTAAGAACAGTTGCAAAAAAAAAATCATGCTGAGACTCGGGGAGGGGGCAGGCTGTGTGTGTTTTGGAATCCTCAGATATGCAAATCATAAATATAACAGCAGCTACAAAACAGTACCGAGATTATCATCCGCATCCTCTGCTCATGCTGTAGAAACACAATTAAACTTTACTTGCATTATACTGCCCTGTTGCAGTTAGTAGGAGCACAGCAGCTTCTTGTTTTAGGACTTTTTTTGCTTCTGCATTTGTTAGCAGTAGCCTTTGACAGCTGAATGTCCTTTTTATTAAAAATAAAATACTGTATGATTAGATGCTGTTCTGGATGGGTGCTTGGAGGGTAAGAACAGCGTGGCATTATTTGCCAAAAGGAGTTTTTCTATCAGTTGGTATGTATGAGAAAATATACAGGAATTTCCTCATGATTTTACAGGAAAAATATAGGGAAAAGGAGGATGCACTACAGGGAAATGCTTTACCAGATCTGGGAGGGCTGAATTTTGGCACAGCATCAGCGATCAGCTCAGCACTGGAATACCTGCTCTGACTTCCATCTTGAGTGACTTTTTATATTGAAATATGAGCACACAGAAGGCCAATTTAGAAGCTTGGGGCTAGGGAAGTTGAGCTACTACCGAACAATGTTGCTCTTCATGAGTAAAAGTGTATGATCCTTATATTTTATTTTATTACTCCAGCTGTGTTTATTTTAAGTATTTCCTACCCCACCCAATGGTGTTCAGGTGAACATTTAATTTTCTTTAAATGTTTTAATTTTTATCCCTCACTGACTGCTGCTTTTTTCTTAAAATATAGTGCTAGTTTCAGGGCTGATGTTCAATTAAGTGGATTTATTTGAAATGATTTCACCAGGTAAACAAACAGCGACACAAAGATAATGTCATGTATAGCTGTACCCTGGTGAAACTGGAGGGGAGATGAGGGAGAGGAGGTAAACACAAAGTATAGTACATCTTATACCCGGACAAGTTATACAAGATCCAAACACAATATTTACAGGTGACGTAGTGCTATTTACATTACTCTTTCAATGTGCATACAACAGCAGACGTTTTGCAAAACAAATCCATGGCGGAGCAAAGGAAACAATACAGGTCACTGTCAGGTACAGTCACAGAATGAGGTTAATGAAATTCTTGAGGTATAGTTCAGCCAAGACCATGCTGGAATGAGGCTATCACCCAAGGCCCAATTGTTCCACAACTGGGGGAGCATGTAGCAGAAAGGTGACTGTCCCACTTCAGCACCTAGGAACAATGAAGCTGTTACCTGTGCTAGATCTAGGTATGTAGCTGGAGGTGGTAGAAGGGGCAAGCATGGACACCAGGCAGCTTGGAAGCTTAATTAGCCATGCAAGACAAGGTGCTTAGTACATCTATCACCCAGGGAGGGCCAGTTGAAGTGCTCATAGAGCAGGCAATAGTGGGTACACACTGAACAACGGAGAATGAACCTGCAGACAGCATTTAGTAGCAAATATTTCAATACTGCAACACAGAAGGATGGCATGCTATATACCACTGAAAAACCGAGACTTTCAATTACACTGTGCTGTGAGGCTGAATGAATGAACAAATAATTAAAAAAATACTGTACTGGGAAACTTTGGTTAAGGAAAGGACAGCTGAACTAGGAGTTGTAGGGACATTTTTATTGACAAAAACTGGGGTCTGAGCCAGCCCACTGACGCTGAGGTAGAGCTACCGCTCACGACACCAATGACCTGGGTTCAGGAATGAGCATGGGCCACTGGAGGGCTAGCCAGGGGGGAGAAGAATTGAACATCTTACAAACCACTCTCCTTCTCTGGGAGGGAGGGTTGTCAACTCAGCCTCACTGCAATACTGCCACCTGGGTGACCACAGGAGGATGGAGCAGTGGAGAACACCATGTTGAGAGGGGGTGACGTCAGCTGGGAGACCCATGTTCACTGCCTTGGTCTCCCGTGCGTGTGCTGCTGTCACCAGGGGATTGTGAGGCACCAGGAACAGAAAAGCTTGGCCCTGGTGCTGGCTTCTGGAGGGGAACCCGGTACAATCTGAGGCAAGCCCTGCCGCCACTGTTCAGCTGCCCGATGATGTGCATGATGAATGGTGTAGCCAACCACCCCCTACCCCTGCCCAGAGGATAAATTGAGGCTTCATGGGGTTGAGCTGTGGTGGACAGGCAGGAAACCACGGATAGCCCAGTGGCTCCTCAGCCTGGAGGACCGGCCCAGAGATTCAGGGCAAAACTGAAAGTTATTAAAAACTGGGGTCTGTTGAAGCTTTTGTGGGTACTAAACCATCTGTACCCTGAAACAAAAGTGTGTACTTCATGCAATATTTTATTTATCATTTTTTTAATGCTGTATATTGATGCACTCGGGCATGGAGAGGACTGGAGTTACTGTGCTACTGTCAAACAGTCAGTTCTGCAAAATGGATCTTCACCCTGGACAAATGCCAACAGGCAGATGAGACCTCAGTTAAACATCTCATCTGATAGATGAATTGCGTCTATATTTGTTTTGAGGTCTCCCCATCTCTAAAATAAAATCATTTTTTAACAGTATAACATATTTCTGTTTGAATTTTTTTTGTGTGGTTGACTGTGATGGTTGGGGTGTGAAACAGGCAAAATGCAGGTGTATGGAGTGCTTGGCATGCTGTGAGTGTGTGTGCAGAGCTGGCAGCATGCTCTTGTCTGCAGAGTGAAGCAAGCTAGACATTTCCATGTGTGTGAGGGAGCTCTGTGTGTGTGTGTGTGTGTGTGTGTGTGTGTGTGTGTGTGTAACTGCGCATGTCTGCAGAGCTGGCATGCTACACATGTGTGGGCAGAGCTGGGCAAGCTGTGCGCGTGCATGTATTTATGGGACAGTGTGTGTGTGTGTGTGTGTGTGTGTGTAATTTTGTGGGGTCACGTGTGTGGGGGCTGAGCATGTTTGTGTGGAGGGAGATGGGTGTGTGTGTGGGTATGTGTGGAAGCTGGTAGTCTGTTTGAGTCTGCAGACCTGGCAGGCTACATGTGTGTGCTAAGATGTCTGTGTGTGTGTGTGTGTATGTGTGTGTGTGTTTTGAGGAGAGCTGGGCATGTCTGTAGGGATGCCAGGCATATGTGCATGGTGGGGGGGTTAGTATGCATGTGTGTGTTTGAGGGTGCTAGCATGTATGTGGAGACAAGGCGCTGCTGCTGGTAGTATCTGTACCACATGCTGTTATTTGGGGGTGGGGGGATTTCTGTGTTTATATCCATGGATGTTTAATTTGGAGGTTGGGAGGGTCACTAGATGCAATTTTATATCTTCGGTGGGATGGGAGGTGAGAGTTAGGGTTCTGTTGGCAGGCTGGGAGGTTGGAGGGGGTCTGCTGTCTGCATCATTTGGTATTATTTGTGTGTGTGTGTGTAGTGTGTGTGAGTGAGCTGGGGTGAAAGATGTGCACATGTGGGGTGGATGGGGGGAGCTATGATGGATACATGGGGTGTGTTTGAGTGGAGCTGGGATGGATGGGGTGTATTTGGGGAGCTGGAATTAGGATGTTGTATATATGTTTAGCTGTAAACTCGAGTGTGTTGAGGGCAGGCTGCATGTGTGTGCGCTGGGCATTTTTCCAGATGGAAGTATTGTGTTTGCATTTTTTTCCAGTGATGTACAGAGAAGGTGCAAGAGTCTGAGAAGTGAGAAGTAGTAGAGGGGCTATGATGTTCTGGAATCCATTCCATTTGGTAAATTAGCAATTTCAGCAAATCCAATTCTGAGTCAGCTCCCGTTACTGCTCAAATTAAGCCACTGAGGCAGAAGCAGAAACAGAATCAGAATTTCCAATTCAGCATCCTAGAAGCAGCTCCGTCCTGAGTGTTCCCCCTGCCTGAAACCTCCCTCCACCCTTAAGTCTCCCCCCACTGCTCTACCGTGTCAACTACTGCTGCATTTCAAAGGGGTCTCCCACTTCCATTTAGTGGTGTGAGGTGAGGTCAGGTGGTGACATGCTTTTGGCCAGCACATTTCTTCTGCCCTGGTCCATTTGATTTCTTCAATAAGACCAGGCCCAACTAGTCCCCCCAGCCCAACCCAAGACCCTCTGGAGTCTGGACCCTCACCAGGTCTGTCCGTGACCCATCCAGTCCAACCTGACCCACCGCCATGTGGCCTACTACCCTAACCTGAGTCTCAGCTTCAGTGTAGCTCCCCTTCCCCTTGACCAGAGTCCCTCTTCACACTCACCAGGTGCATAACCCACCTCCCACACCAACATGATTGAGCAGAAAAACAAAACTATCTGGCCAGCATTATGCTCCAGTTGTCTGTGAGTTATTCAATTTGTGTGGAGTTTATACTACCCCTTAGAGGCCTGGGAAACTGAGTGGCCTACATGTACCAAACCCTGAGTTTTCAGCCACTTGGACACTGGAATTAACTAACTTGCATCTTGCGGTTACCCAGGGTTTGATGTGGGTAAGTCACCTCCATACTGTCAGTCTCAATGTCCCAGGTCATCACAGGAGGAGCAGGACGCTGGCCGGATGGTTTTGTTCTGTTGCTCAGTGTGGTCAGGCTAGCACTGGCTGTGGGCTGGAGTGGGTCATGGACTCTGTGAGGGTCAGGAGGGGTTCAAGGTTGGGGAAGGAGGCGTGCTGATACTCAGTGCTGTGTGCAGTCATGTTAGGGTCAGAGTCCTCCAGGAAGATGTAATGTAGGGTGCAGGTCAGGTCTGGTGAGTCACAGAACTAGAGAGTGTTGGGAGGGGCTTCATGGGGCTCAGTTGGGATCACCACATGGTGAGGTAGGTTCTGGGCAATGGGATCGGCAGCAGTACAGGCTACTGTGGGAGTGTGAGCAGACTGGATCAAGAGGGGTCAGAGTTGGGGGGCAGTCACTTTGAGGCTGAGAACTTCTGGACTCTGGACTACCACGTGAAACAGAGGAGGACAACAGAATGGACCATCCAGCAGCACTACTACTATTACTGAAAGAAAGACTGGGGAGTTGGGGACTCGGGGAGAAAACAGTGGGCATTTTCTTTTGCATGCACATGGATCAGAACAAGGAATCAGAATCTGATTCTGATTCATTTGTAGTTTTGAATCTGAAGTTTGCCTTCAAGCAGATTCCGGTAACCCTAGAGAGTAGGTATATGGGAAGGAGGTGGTGAGGAGGGTTGGGAGGCAAGGAAGAGAACAAGTATTTGGAGACAAAAGTATATCTGTGAGAAAGACTCTGGAACTATGGAGAGGTTAAGATAGAGGAAAAAATTGTGGTTAAGGGGAGGAGAGTTAGTGGCAAACCGACAGGAATGGAAGAGAGATCCAATCTGACTAGTGTGGTCTACGGGGTCAGCACCATAAACCACATCCATTTAGTCAAACACCAGGACAAAACAGTAAATGTTACATTTCTTATAGACCTTTTATTATAATGTTCAACAAATACAAGGATATTAATCACAACTGTAGCCAGCACAATTGCCAAAATGCATGCCAGCAGAGAGGTAATTTGTTAAAGTACACAAACATAACACAGTTAACAAGCATTTGTCAATGCCGAATGTTTGCTTGCTGACATTGGCATTGGTAGTGTAGAAGTTACAGAGCTGCGTAATAGGAATGGCAGTGAAGTATTGAACTGAAGCCAACCCCACCACCACCCTGCAGAGAGTGACAGGCATTGGGGTGTGCCTTTGGGTCTTCAGGCATAACGGCCACGCCATTTCACCACACCCCACCCTGCAGACACTGACAAGTGTCACGGTGTTCCTTGGGATCTTTGGCCTTTATGCACACCCCATTCCATTAGGAAATACGGTGAGATGGGTGCGATATAGGAGAATGGGGTGAACTCTGGGGCCGAAGAGTCCAAGGCATACCTCGATGCCTCTCACTGGCTGCAGGGTGCGGAAAGGTATGAGCATTACAGGCAAGAATCCCAAGTCACACCCCTGATGCCTGTCATTCTCTACAGGGTTGGGCGTTATGGTTGGAAACCCAAATACCTCAGGCATTCGTTGGTATTTTCACTCCAAATTTTCAACATGGCTTTTTTGTGACCCCACCTCATGAACAGTGGCAATATCAGTTTAGCAAAAGCTGCTTATGCTGGCGACTACGGCATTTAGCACCACAGGTGCAAAAACATTCGAACAGGATGTAAAAAATGACAGCTGTACTGTTCATGGGAGTGTAAAAAATGGCAATGTTGCAAATCTACAGTAAAATTTAAAAAACTGGTGAAGTCATGAGCGTACATAGAAACTGTGCAATGCACACCCGTAATATAATTAGGTTGGGGATTTTTTACAGCAGATTGTCAACTCAGGCATTTTGGTGCCTCCGATCATGAACAGTGTCACTGTGATTTTCTTTATCTGTCCGAACAATGATTTCCCTAGCGACCACGCATCTCTGCTGAAAGTGTAAAAACACACTTGACCATGTTGTGAAAATCTGGACTGAAAATATTACAAAGTCATGAACTTCGAAGGTGCATGGAAACTACGCTAATGCTCACTAGTAACACAGTCATTTTATGGACTTTTGTCACCAAATTTTCAACATAGCCATTTAAGACCTCTGCTCATGAACAGTGTAACTGTGATTTTACGTAATCTGTCCTAAACATTGCTTTCTTCCAACAGCACCATTGTGTGCTACAGTAATAAACACATTTTAGGCGACATATGAAAAATGGCAGCTGTACTGTTCATGAGGAAGTGTAATAAAATGGCAATGTTGAAAATCTGGAGTGAAACTATTAAATTCGCAAACTTACGAGCATGCATAGGAACTGCGCAATGCACGCTCGTAAAACAGTCATTTTTAGCAATTTTTTCACCAAATTTTCAACATAGCCATTTTAAGACCTCTGCTCATGAACAGTGTCACTGTGATTTTCTCAATTTGGTCCGTACATTGATTTTGCACACCAACTGCGCCATTGTGCGCTACATGGGCGGAAACACATTTTGGGCAAGATGTGCAAAAATGACAGCTGTACAGCTCATAAGGAGGTGTGGTAAAATGGCAATTTTGAAAATCTGGAGTGAAAATATTGAAAATTTGCGAACATCTGACGTGCCTTAGGAACTGCGCACGCTCGTAAAACAGTCATTTTTAGGAATTTTTTCACCAAATTTTTAACATAGCCATTTTAAGACCTCTGCTCATGAACACTGTCACTGGGATTTTCTTAATGTGTCCTATACATTGATTTTGCACAGCGACTGCGCCATTGTGCGCTACATGGGCGGAAACATGTTTTGGGTAAGATGTGAAAAATGACAGCTATACCTCTCGTAAGAAGGTGTGGTAAAATGGCAATGTTGAAAATCTGGAGTGAAAATAATGAAAATTAGCGAACTTACGAGCCTCGTAGGAACTGCTAGCATGCGCTCATAAAACAGTCACTGTTTGAATTTTTCACCAAATTTTCAAAATAGGCTTCTGAGAGCCCACCTTATGAACACTGGCAGTGTCATTTCGTTAATCAGTCCCGAAGGTGATTTCACGCAGTGACCGCGTAAATCACCTTCGGCCTGGAATAACGCATGACAGTGACAGCATTCATGAGAAGGGGTCCCAAAAACCCCATGTTGAAAATTTGGAAATATTCCAAAAATGCCTGAGATATGCAATAAAGTTGAAAAACCCTATCTATCCCATTATATAGCTTACCGGCATTTCCTCAGTTCACGGTCGGCTTTGAAGAGTGCAGGCGTGTTCCCGGTCACGAATCGTTGCACCAAGGTCTGGAGGTAAGTATGGGGTGGGGGTGTGGTGAGCAGGATGTGCAGTGGGTGGGTGCGGGTTGTGGGAGGGGGCCAGGGAGACTCAGTGGGACCGTTTTTCTTTACAGGTTTTCTTTTTTCAATGACAGCCGGGGCGTTTGCCACACTGGGTGGGCTCCCAGCATAGCACAAGGATGGCTGGGGGGCGTTGCCGATGGAGGATTGGACACCCCGTTTGGCCAAGCATCTATTGCCATGCTGGGGTGGGCTCAGTGTGGCACCTGTACTGGGGGACAGTGGGCAAGCGAGTTGGGCACCCCGTCGGCTTATCATGAGTTGCCATGCTGGGGTGGGCACCAGCGTGGCATTTGGAAAACTTTGGGGGCGGGGAGGAGCGCAGCACAGCGGACGGGGATTGGGCACCTCCGCCGGCTGTACAGTGTGTGCGTGCGGGGGGGCACTGCGTCATGTGTGTGTGTGTGTGTGTGTGTGTGTGTGGAGGGGCTACACATGGGCAGGCAATATCTTATAGCTGCTCACTGAGCGTGGCTCCCTCTTTCAACTGTACGCCACTGCATTTTGGAGCTTGTCATAGACAGCTCCAGCATGCTTTGGTGGACTGGGGCCGCGCCTGCCAACACACTGACTGAATTGGAAGGGGGGCGGTGACACACCTCTGAAAACTCTGATGATGGCACTATGTTTCTTGCACATGCGTGCAAGCAAACATAAAAATGAATGTTGGCTTTACTTTTTTTTTTTTAGTTCTGCAGAATGGATTTTGCCATTTTTTAATCACGGTAAATGCCAATGCCCCTGTTGCTAGATGTATGGAATTTAATGTATAATATGCCAGGTGCCTCTTGGCCCAGTCGCGGGGGTCACTCTGACATCCCCTTCTCCTAGAACAGGGAATGCTGCCATAGGCAACACCCTCACCCCAGCTGCCAGAGTGTGGGCATTAGAGTCCTCGACACAAAGTCAGGTCACTCACATGGTAGCACAACACCCTCACCCCAGCTGCCAGAGTGCAGGCATTAGTGTCCTCGACACAAAGTCAGGTCACTCACATGGTAGAATAACACCCTACCTCTCAATCACCTGGCAGCAGCTCCATCTGGCGTCCTATTTGAATGAGATGCTCTGTGCAGGGATACAACAGGGAACCATTCACTGAAACTGCCTTGATAGGGTACTGGGTTTCCTATCATGCTAATCTTGTATATTTGAAAACCAAGACACCTGAAAGGATTAATGTGTTTTGTTGCCCGGTTGCTCCTGACATGTATTGAAAGGCTGGGCAGGCTCCCATCATGAAAACTAATAACAATGTTCTGTGTGGAGGAAAATGTTCACACCCTTTTAGCTTCTTGATATAAATGACTTTTTCCAGTGGGGTTTGCCAACACCAACACCACTATGGGGAATTATTTCCCGTTTGCCTCACTGTTTCCTCATTCAGCATTTCCACGTTCAATCTAAAAAATTCAGAATGGGAACTCGGGAAAGGAAGCAGTGCACCTAACATAAAGGTCTGCAGCCTGCTGCTCTAGAGGAAAAGAAACGGTGTATCTACAGTAACACAAAAGTCTGCAATCTGTCACTCTAGAGGAAAAGAAACAGTGTATTAAACACAAAGGTCTGCAGCTTGTCACTCTAGGGGAAAATACACAGTGCATCTAACACAAAGGTCTGCAGCCTGCCACTGTAGAGGAAAAGAAACAGTGTAAGTAACATAAAGGTCTGTGATTGCTGAAAGTTTTTTGTGGTCTAGCTTGCAGCAATCTCGGGTACCCTTTTTACAGGGCTTGTGCTAAATATTTAGTGCAAGCTGCAGTAAATCTGGAAAATTGTCACAAATGCGCCTGAACTTCTCGAATCGGGCACAGTGTGTAGCAAAAATTTAATCACAACTGCGCCAACTACAGGGTTTGATACAAGGCTTGAAACAAGCCCTGCACTGCCCTTTGTGAATCGAGCCCAATGTATCTAACACAAAGGTCTGCAGCCTGCCACTCCAGATGAAAAAACAGTGTGTCTAACACAAAGGTCTGCAGCCTGCCACTCCAGATGAAAAAACAGTGTGTCTAACACAAAGGTCTACAGCCTGCCACTCCAGATGAAAAAACAGTGTGTCTCTAACACAAAGGTCTGCAGCCTGCCACTCCAGATGAAAAAACAGTGTGTCTAACACAAAGGTCTGCGGCCTGCTGTTCTAGAGGAAAAGAAACTGTGGGCTTGAGTTTCAAAGCCCTGAAAATGATGCATGGTGTTTGTGCCAAACAGAAGTGATGCAAGGGGCACCATGCATCACAAGCAGCAGAAGGTCTTATTTTCGTACCGAGCTGCAGCGAAATGGGACCCCCTTGTGCCACACTGTCCCTGCATCAGTACAAGGGGTGTGCCATGGTGGAAGGGGGCTTGCAGCAGACTCAAGCTGCAGCATCCCCTGCACTAGGATTTTTGAAGCCCCACAACAGCTACATGCAGCACTGGTGCCTGGACCAGACAGCGCTGGTCTAATGACCCCCTGCACCATCACCATCCCGAGCTGCAGCAAGAACCAGGGGGCATGCCGTGTACCAGGCGCCCAAACCCTGGGAGCACCATTGTGATACACACATCCGGAGCATGTGTAAATGGTGAGGAGACTGATCACTGATGTGGGGTCACAGATGAACTGCAGGGGCACTACCATGGGGTAGTCATGGGTGTTCAGCAGTCGTGGACCAGCATTATAGTGTACTGCTCACCACAGTGCCACTTCATGTTGGTGTGGGCTGCATGCCATGTCTACCCATGTCCCATACCCCACAGCCCAGGCACACCCCAGCATGTCTGGCATGGCCACCATTTGTCCATTCCCAATGTACTGTGGGCAATCCTGTAACACCTGCAATGCTCTATAGCCAACGTACTGTCCAGTGACACTGTATGGATGGGTTGACCTCGGTAACTCCATCACACAACTCCTCTGCACTACATGAGATGTACCGTATTATGGGTCTGCCATCCCATGTTATACATCCATTACACACTAATGCCTGCATGTACCATTCTCAGGAGACCACAGTAGTGCACATGTTCTAGGTCTGATGACCCCCCCAGCAGCAGATTGATGCCTGCTGTTATGGATGCTCACGCATCCTGCATACTGTGGGGTGCTTAGACACAGAGTATGACCATGGCCCAATGGGTGCACACTGCGCACGGAGGACTGGACATGAGACACATACAGTCTATGCAAGGTGATACCCTCAGTGGACATCTCCAGCAGACCTTTGATGTGGGGTGACTGGTGAAAGCAAGGGTGGGTACTGTACAAACAACTTGCTGTACATGTTATCCTTACAGGTACCCATTGTGGGGACACCACTTCACAGTGAAGGACACACCTGCAACTTCTGGACTGTACTCCTGATTGTGCAGCTTTGGTCGTACATGGTGGATGTCACCTACATGGTCTGGGGCCAGTGCGGCACAATCCGGGACTTGATGGTAGCCTCTTTCAATCCCCTCCCATGTGCCAGCTTTTTGTCATACATCTCCACTTGTGACATCTCTGGGGACTTTGATGTTGGGACCTGTAATCTACCAATATCCAGTGCAGGGCCCCTGGTGCACCTAGCATTGTCATAAGTGGGGGTTTGGTGCAACTTGCATCACTCTAATGGGTGTTAGAAAATTGAGCCCAGTGTATACAACACAAAAGTCTGCAGCCTGCCACTCTAAGGCAAAAGAAACAGTGTATCTAATGCAAAGGTCTGTGGCCTGCTGCTCTTTAGGAAAAGAAACAGTGTATATAACACAAAGGACTGCAGCCTGCCACTCTGCAGAAAAAGACACAGTGTATCTAACACAAAGGACTGCAGCCTGCCACACTACAGGGAAAGAAACGGTGTATATAACACAAAGGTCAGCAGCCTGCTGCTCTAGAGGAAAAGAAACAACTACCTAATGCAAAGGTCCACAGCCTGCTGTTTTAGAGGAAAAGAAACAG
The DNA here is from genome assembly GCA_016271365.2 of Neoceratodus forsteri. Taxonomy (NCBI): domain Eukaryota; kingdom Metazoa; phylum Chordata; order Ceratodontiformes; family Ceratodontidae; genus Neoceratodus; species Neoceratodus forsteri. The sequence goes on from CM057450.1 coordinate 1,074,749,943, forward strand.
TGTTTCTAATGCAAAGGTCTGCAGCCTGCCGCTCTAAAGGAAAAGAAACAGTGGACTCAATTCTCAAAGGTGTCAGAATGCTGCATGATGCATGGGGCTTACAGCATTCCCTGGCTGGCAATCAGGATTCTTGATCCCGTGCACCACATGCCATAAGTTAGACCAGTTTTTACTGGTCTAACTTTACATCAATCATGGGACCTTTTTACGGGGTTTGCAACAAATATTTGGCACAAGTCGCCATTAAGGGGCAAAGTGTCACAAACACAGGCGACCTTTGAGAATCGGGTGCAAGGTGCGTCAATGTATTTGGCGCAATGCTGGGTTTGGTGCAGGGTTTGTTGCAAGCCTCCGTCAACCTTTGAGAAATGAGCTCAGTGTAACTAATGCAAAGGTCTGCAGCCTGCCGCACTAGAGGAAAAGAAACAGTGTGTACACAGCCAGCTGCTGTAGAGGAAAAGAAACAGTGTATCCAACACAAAGGTCTGTAGCCTGCTGCTCTAGAGGAAAAGAAACAGTGCATCCACAGCCAGCTGCTGTAGAGGAAAAGAAACAGTGTATCCAACACAAAGGTCTGTAGCCTGCTGCTCTAGAGGAAAAGAAACAGTGCATCCACAGCCTGCTGCTCTAGAGGAAAAGAAACAGTGTATCTAACACAAAGGTCTGTAGCCTGCTGCTCTAGAGGAAAAGAAACAGTGCATCCACAGCCTGCTGCTCTAGAGAAAAATAACCAGTGTATCTAACACAAAGGTCTGTAGCCTGCTGCTCTAGAGGAAAAGAAACAGTGCATCCACAGCCTGCTGCTCTAAAGGAAAAGAAACAGTGTATCTAACACAAAGGTCTGCAGCCTGCTGCTCTAGAGGAAAAGAAACAGTATATCCACAGCCTGCCACTCTAGAGGAAAAGAAACAGTGTATCCAACACAAAGGTCTGCAGCCTGCTGCACTAGAGGAAAAGAAACAGTGTATACACAGCCTGCTGCTCTAGAGGAAAAGAAACAGTGTATCCAACACAAAGGTCTGTAGCCTGCTGCTCTAGAGGAAAAGAAACAGTGCATCTACAGCCTGCTGCTCTAGAGAAAAAGAACCAGTGTATCTAACACAAAGGTCTATAGCCTGCTGCTCTAGAGGAAAAGAAACAGTGTATATAACACAAAGGTCTGCAGCCAGCCACTCTAAAGGAAAAGAAACAGTGGTCCCAATTCACAACAGAGGCTTGGAGCAGCACAAGCTGTGGTAAGACATCAGCTTGCGCCGACACCCCTGCACCAGGAACCCTGTGCCCTATTCACGAATGGGCAGGGTCCTGGTGGCTAAGACCTGCAGCTTGTGGCAACTGGGGCCACGCACCAAACAGACGGTGCACCGGCACTGTGTCACAAGCCATGGGATGGTAGTGCGCCACTCTAGTCTCTGATGGGCTAGCGGCCCCTCTCCCTGATGTGCCCCATTACTACCTGACACATTGCTGTTAGTGGCATAGAAGCCCCCCCACATGGTCCTCAACGTTGCCTGGTTAATTAATATTTCACCCATCCCCTTGCCAGATTCCCAGTGTTGCGATAATATGACTTAATGCAGCTATGTCCCCTCTCTGGGTCCTGATGTTGCCATATGAATGTATACATGACCTGTTCCCCCTTTCTGATCCCTATGGTGTTGGTAGCAGTTGTAATACAGTCCCAAGTCCCCCTTTCTGACCCTGATCATGCAAGCACTCATATTAATATTCTGGGCCGGTGAGCAGCACAGCCCACCACACACCTCTGCGGCTGGCTGCCGACTGCACTGTCAATTAACCTACTGTAATATGGATTGCAGTAGGCTCACTGACAGTGCAGTGGGTAACCAACCACAGAAAAGGTAATGGAGCAATGCTGATGTAACCAGAATATTATTAGTGTTAGCACAGTCGGGTTTGGGGAGGGGGGCATGGACTGTATTACAACTGCTACCAACAACAATGGGGATCGGACAGGTGATGTCTTACTTATTATGGCAACATATTCGGGAATTGAGCAGGTGGACACCTGCATTAACATTTCTTATGGCAATATCGTGAATTGAGAGGGGGACAGTGCAATATATAGCACGATTGGGGATCAGAGGGTCTACTCTCCCTGAGGAAGCTATTTCAAAGTACCCTTAGACCATCCCTAGCTGGTCTAAGGATACTTAGATATTCTCCAGCTGGGACAGTTCTGTGAATCCCAATTAGGGGGATGTGGCAGCCTGTATCAGCCACATTCCCCCTTGCAGCCTGTCGCAGCCCATTTGTGGGCACGTAGGCAGTGCAAGCCTTGTTTGGGGCAGGCAGCCTGTGGCTTATGCAGACTGCCTTTGTGAATAGCTCCAGGGGCTATTCTGGAAGCAGGGTGCCGCTTGTGCCACATTTGTTTCACGCAGGCACTTTGCGTCAAGCTTAGTGCTTTGTGAATCAGGCCCAGTGTATCTAACATAAAGGTCTGTAGCCTGCCACTCTAGAACCACATGTGACTTTTGTATTCAAGGAATTCAGCAGCTCCTTACCTTTCAAGGTCCAATATTTCAACTTTTCAGCAGCACTGATACTGCGCTCTTTATTTGCAGGATTTGAATGCTGGCTTCCCGTCCGACATTTTCACCCTGCAGTGCAACTGTTCATGGTCATGTAACTATGACAGCACATATCTTACACACCAATGTCTATCATGCTGGGCCCATTAGATGCTGTCCAGCACTATTAAATTAAAAGTGTCCAGTTGTGCTGCATGACCAGTCTGAAGTGCCGCTCTAAATTTCTAATGGCGTGCCACCATTTTAGGTTGGTATCAATATCTCCAATAATATTTTTGGTCCTTGCCAATTGGATAAGAGACAGAAAATGTTCCAATAGTTGATTTAGAGACGTCAGATGGCTTAATAGTGTGTGTGTGTTAATGTTTACCAATTTGGTAACTCAGGTTAATACCCAGGGCTTCAGATAATTTTTTTTTTGCTGGAAGTCAAATACTTCAATGGCTTGAAATTTAGAAGTCATTTCAGTTTTACCGGAGTCAAAATACTCCAGATGTCAATTTTGTGGAAGTCACAATAATTCCCATTTGACACATTTTGGCAGTCAAAATACTTCCAGTCCTATACTTTTAGAAGTCAACTCATTGGCCTTCCTAATACCTCACTGGCACCAGCTAATATGCAGTGACACAGCACGACGACATGATGTGGGTTGTGCCTGGGGCTGGAGGCAGGGGAGGTAGGTCTGTGAAACACTCTACAGATATTGGCAGCAAGCTAGCAACCAGCAGAGCAGCGCAGGCTGATCTTAAAGAGGCAGACTGAACACAAACTATCACTAAGTTGCTTCACTCTGTGATGCTGAGGAGTAGAAGAGTCAGGTCACATTAATATGCAGCACTCAAGTGCATTTTGATAAGGAGCAGCCAACCACCACGTTGGTGTTTTTAGTGTACGTTTTCATATCATGCCTTCTTTCCCTTTTAATGCCCTCACCTTCGGATAAAAATAAAAAACAATAAACATAAAATTAAGTACAATAAAAATTAGCAGATATTATGAGGATTCCACATAGCAACTGCACTTTATGATTTAGCAATTTATTAGTACTCAGACTGATATGATGATTTATTTGCTGCTCTTTGTGAAATATATCGGTGGTCAATGCATTATGCAGAGGTCAAAGGTACTGATATGATACACTGCATTTTTGAGAACTGGGGCCTCAGTAGCCCTTCAGAGCATTTGAAACCAAACATTCCAGGGCTGACCCAGTGGCATGGAGGCTGCATCATGTCTTGTGGCTACCTAGGTGTCTAGGGTTCACATACAAGCTATGGAATCTCACACCAAGGCCAGCTGGGTGCTGAGTGCCTTGCAATGCTGAGGTGCTCAGATCTGTGGGGTGAGGGCCACCCGACATTGGCTACCTGCTTGCTGGATGACCAAGAAGCAGCATTTGGCATCTGGCTGAGAAGGTAGCTGCTTGTCTGCCCTCCCCACCAAATAAATGTGTCACTTTGGCAATCCCACCATTTGGTTGGGGGGAAGGTGGAACCAAAAAGAAAGGGGGAAAACATGTTAAAAAAATTAACAGACTAAGTGCTTTGTGGACTTACTTTGGGCAGTCCTTCTGCCATCTTCCTCTCACTTGTAAATAGTAGACCTACAAAGTCTGCAGCCTATTGCTCTGAGGAAAGCTTTTTGCCAAACCAGTGTCACCACATTGTGAGCATTGTCTTTCGGATGAGACGTTAAACCGAGGTCCCATCTGCCTGGATTGGTGGTAGTTCAGGTGGATGTTAAAGATCCCATGGCACTTATTGAAAAGAGTAGGGGAATTTCCCCAGTGTCCTGGCCAAATTCCCCTCATTCACTAAAAATACCACCAACAGCTTAATCTGGTTCAAAGTCAGTTGCCATTCAGCTGTATCCCCCTCCCCCGGGTCGTGCCTGAAAATAGGCAGGATTTGTCTAGTGCACTTACCCGGTCAACAAAAACTAAATAAAATAAAATAAATGATCTGTGTGCTCATACATTATCTGGCTCTGCTTGCCGCAGCAGACTGATTGTTTGGAGAGCACTAAATCTGGATCTTAGTTGTACTCTGTGAGGTACACTTGTCTTGTCTCTAGCAGCCTGTATTAGGTTTTATATCCTTGCTAGAGACCTGAAAAGAAAATATACTGTGGTAATGTCACACAGTCAAATACTTAGATTGTCTGTTTGGGCCTGTGATCATTTAGTAGTACAGTACTACTAGAAAATGAAATAAATAAAATAGTTACCTGATGCACTGAATTGGGCTGGGCACTGAGACAAAGCTGACACTGACCTTAACATGGTCGCGGGTCCTCTCTCGGGCCGACTATTCACCCCCCCCCCTTGGCTGCTGGCTTCCTTCAGATACTGCTCTTCTGGGATGGCTCCTCCACATGACCATGGACCACCTCAGGCTCCCAGACAGTCTCCTTTTCCTACTTTAATTCCAGGCTCCCTCCTGAGTCACTCACACCTGGCCAGCATTATCTGTTCTGTTCTGTGGTTGTGCCTCCGCTGGCACCTACTATGACTGACCAGACCATGGGCTGAGGGTGGCCCGCACCATCCCCACACACATGTGTGATCCACAGCCCTTTACTCCCTCCAGATTCTCCTCAGTACTATTTTGGGTGAGGTTCATTCACTAGGCTGCTGCAGTGCATGAAAAAAAAACACTTTTTTTTATTTTAAATTAGTCAGCTACTCCCTCGGCTTCCCACACTCGTGATGCCACAGCTCCCTCTAACCATCTCACGACAACTAAAGACTTTGGTGCCAAATGGACTGTCTGTGCTTGCCCATGTGCATTCGTGAATGAAACAGGGGGGGGGGGCACCCATGGCAACTGCAGGCTTGGCAACCCCCACAGACTAAAAAAAACTCAACATCCACACCATGAAAACCAGATGTCAGCATTAAACAACAGAATTATTACTGGACATCACTGACTCCAGAGAGTACATTTTTGGATGTTTTGAGCTGATTTATGGACATAAAATATGTCCAAAATAGAGTTATCTGAAGGGCTGTTATACCAAATCCGGAGGCACTCCTCATTCAATGGCAGTGTTTGTGACAGACATCCAGTTTAGATGGTGCCCTCGTGCAGGTACAGGGAGTGTGTTGGCAGGAATCTACAGCCCAGAACATGTTACCAGATGTCAGCAGAGTCTGAGAGGCCCACTATTTCATATGTAGGCACCAGACAGCCAGTTGGGCTATAGATGTAGACTGGTATACAGTAGCTCTGGTGGACAGGCATGCCCAGCTACTGTACTTTAGCCCAACTTGTCCACGCCCCAAGTGGAAGGAACAGGATCGGAAAGAAGAGACAACAATTCAGCAGAATTAGCCAGCAAGATGAAATCCCATCCTCACCACACCCACCAAGGCCAGCCAAGTGCTTTGCCATCCTCCTCTGTCCCATAGCAGACACGGAGTGCACTATACCCTAGAGTAGTACATTGTTGCTGTTGTTTATAGGTTGACTAAAGTCTTAGGAACAGCCTCAAGGCTCATTTACAGTGTCATCCCTTGGCATGACAGGCAATACAATTACATTACAGTCACACAGGAATAAAGCAGCATCGTACGATAAAAAACAAAATACAGTCTTCCAGTCCAGTGCAAATACAATCAATCAGCAAAGTGGAAAGAACAAGCTTTAGTTAGACAAAATATATTTATATTATGACTACTGTAGGATCAATGTTATATCACAAATCCAGCCCCCAACACACACACACCAGAGGCACTGTATAGCAAGCCATGGTTGAACTTGTTACCTTTAATGTGTTTTATAATAGGATTACTGTCATCATTGCTCCAAAATATGCAGTGTGAGCAATAATAAATTAAAGTGACACTTTCATCCCATGCCCAAGGTTGTACAACAGGGTAAGGGTTTGGAAGCTTGAGCACAAAATCATTTAGTAAATTATTTCAGATGGGCTAAGAATCAGATATGGGTCTCCAAACAGATGGTAGCCTTTTCCAGGCCTTTGTACCAACATCTAGAAAATTGTTAAGCCCTTTTGTGGGTTTCATCACTGCTGGATACATTCAGTTGACTTTAGAGACATGCACAGACACCAGGACTAGTGAATTATGCTTCTTTAATATCTCATACAGGAAGCAAAACAGCAGTTCAGTAACATGCCATAGAGATATACTCTCTGTCAACATACTGTAGGATAACTCACACACACCCTCTAGTGGGGAACCAGTACAAACATGACAATTACTGGCAATGCAAATGCAGGACCAGTGGCCCCACAAAGCCTTTTGCATATGGGCTGAAGTTTCATGAGGTCCTGAATGTACTCAGATACTCTGGCCGAACAGCATGTCTGCGGTCTCTCAGACTCCTATACTGTATGGCTCACAGAGATGCATACCATGAGGGCCCCAAGGATGACTGTAGCCATTTTATTCTAATAAACATTCAATATACCCAGCAGAGCTTTTCCTGCAGTGTCTTAAAAATCACCATAGTCCAAAAGACGCACTGATTGGGTAATATAATGGCAAGTGCAGATAGGATACTGTCTCTGTGTCTGTATATAAAATCAATCCTGGAGCCCAGTTTTGCCACCAGTTTAGAGATGTGAACATCCCACTTCAAGTTTGAATCAAGCCAGAAGCCCAAATACTTGTACCAAGACACTAGTTGCAACTGATGCTTAATCACCCCAGCTCATTATCTGCACAATACTAGACCCATAAAATGGAAAATTTGCTTTTATAATCCTGAATAATTCAGATATCATTTATCAGTATAATGATTCAGATACAGTACCTCACCATTCAAAACAGCACAAAAAAAGCTGGGCCTACACCTACAATTATCTGAGGCAATTAGAAAATGACACATATTGTTCAAGCATCTGGACTACACACTTTCCTGGGATCTAGTCCAGCCTTGGGACCCCACTGTGGTGGAACAACTATGATCACATCAGTATGCTAGACAAAGGTTAGAATGTGAGGGAGGCGATATTGATGGTTCCTTTGACAGGTCAAGAGACTGTGAAGATGAACTGAGGACCCAGTATGGCCTGCGAAGCAGACAACATCAAGAAATAGTATGTTTTGCAATAAAGCTTGTTCCAAATTTCTAAGGCAGCTGGTGCCCATGCATCAGCTATAATTATTTCATGATAGGCCTGCACATCCAACAAGAAAGAGTATTAGATGAGAAAAGAGAATATTTCTAGAAAACTGGTGTGCTTTGGGCTTCATCCACAGGAATGGAATTACTTTCCATGGGATTTTATGAGTCTTATTCTATGCCGGCCCACTGTGGCAGCAGTAGTGCTACCACTCACAACACTGGTGACCCAGGTTAACAAGGATTACTGGAGGGCTGGTGGGGAGGGGAGAACTGAACATCCCACTGGTCATTCTCCTTGGAAATAGGAGATCAACCATCTTCTGCTGCAGCAGTACATCCAAGAGGGCCCATAGGAGGAACTGGCAATGTGGAATGGCAGAAGGTTGGGGAGTTGCTCAAGCCATAGCTGCATACATGCCTACTGCATGCATGTGCAGCATGTTGTTTCTGGGGGTGAGAAAACAGGGAATATTCTGGCACAGACAAGATGATGCAGCTTCCCAGCAGTATGTCCAGGCTCTGCAGTGACCAACTGCCCAGCATGAAGGGCTGGCTCCACCACACTAAATTCAGATGCCAGAGAGGGGTGTCGCCCCCTTAAAGCTCCTGCAGAGAAGTGATTACGGTGGCAGAGGTGAGCAGGTCCTTGGGATTCAGTGGGGCTGACAGGGTTGGGCAGTGGCTGTAGGAACAAGTTAGTTGATGGGGGCTGAAGAAAGCTGTAGAAACAGATATTTAGATGAGTCATCTGACTGAAGAGGTATGTCACAGGCATTTAGTGCACTCGCAGTTAAACTACCAAAGAGACAGAATCGGACATTCTACTATCCACTTATAAAACATATGGGTGTGGATTGCTCTCACTTCCCCACATTCCTACCAGCAACTCCTGGTGAATCTGAAGGAGTGTTTTACCTGGAAAACAAAGGTAATGAAAAAACATATTGCGGTTCCACCACCGGTAGGGGACAATACAGCATTACATTACATGGCTGACCCCTATAACACGCTGATTTCAGTGAAATGAAAAAACTTGTTATGTACCCTGAGGAAGTCACTTCTGTGAATAACAGATACATGACAGCTGAAGACACACACACTGTTCTCCACAAAAGTGATGCCACTTCTTCAAATAACATTCAAACCGAGCTAAAACTGACCTCCCATGAACATAAGACAGCCAAACTAGACATTTCTGAAAAAAAAATACAAAAAACACAGCTAAAAATGAAAATGTACATGTATCTACTTCAAAACTACAGGGAATAAAAGAAACTAGGCAAATCTACTAAGTAGCATTGCAGGCAATGTTTAAATGTAAAATAGACTTTTGTGAACCAAATCAAACATTTTAGGCATTAGCTCTGAAAATGTGAAACATTTAACTGTACCATATCAAACCTTAATAAGTAAATGCTCTAATAAGACACCCACTAAAAGTTTTCAAATAAACAGTTTTATCCACTTAATAAAAAAAGAAACCTTCCATCTTGTAGAGGAACAAACACAAGCTGGGCTAGATTTTCAAAGCCCCATAAAGGTCTGCAGCTGCAGGAAAAAGTGTGGCAAGTGGGTCTCCACTCGTGAAGCCACAGTTTATTCCCACAGCTGCTGTATTTTCAAAAGCAGAGGAGATTTATGACTGACTCTATGATTTATGACTGCTTGTGAATGATTTCTTTGCACTGCTGTGACTAAAACCTATGCCTGATGGGACCAGGTGTAACATCTCCCATAGCTGTGCTAGCTGAAAATATGAAACTCTGTAGGTACGGAAGTTTTGTGCAGGAGGCTGGGTGAACATGGTCCCTGACCCATTTGAAAATCCTGCCCACTGTCTTCTGCTTTGGCTAACGCAGCACCTGGACCCAGCAGTACAGAAATCCTGGACTGGAACTAGCATCATCATGGGGTTAACTACACCTACTGTAAGCTATAGGTAAAACCTGAACTGGATTCTGTTATACAACCAAATGTCTGTTACATCACACTTATCACCTGCACTCAGTATTTCTTTTTTATGCATACTTTCTTTCTTCTGACTTCTTCAGTCCTGGCAGCATCCCCTCCAGCCCCCGTCACTAACTCATATTGATGACTTGTAGGTTAAACTTGATCAGACAGTGCTCACAATGATGAAAGTTAGAGACAAACAGTGATTATATTTTCAAGGCTACAGGAAACATTGACCGACAAAAATATAGGCTTATCCACACACAGTGTAAAAAAACACATCAAACAATGCAAAAGCACCTATTACACAAATCTCCTCTCTTCCACTGAAGGATCCCCTCAAAATTACTGGAAACATATACATCCTTGGTAAAAAAATAACTCCCCTATATCCCTCAAGTTACATGTCAATGGCATAAACTGTAACAATTCTGCTACCGCAACTAATACATTTTCTGCACAATTTTGTAATCTATCTACATATACTGCCTCTATTACTAGTAATAGCTCCCCACCTCAACTATCTGATAATCATGCCTCACACCCTCCCTTCTACTTTCAAGTACTTGAAGTATCCAAAGTACGTAAACTGCTTAAGTGCCCATTTCCAAAACCCGCCGGCTCTGACTGGCTTGAACCAAAACTGCTCAGGCTTGCTGCATTTGAAATTGCTCCTGCTGTCACTAGACTATTCAACATCTCCCTTATTAATGGTGTGGTTCCCTCGGCTTGGAAATTATCCCATATTGTTCCAGTCTTTAAGAAGGGAGATCCTAAAACCCTCTGTAACCACAGGCCTCTCTCTATTTTACCTGTACTTAACAAAATATTGGAAAAGTTGGTAGCTACCCAATTAACCAAGTACCTTGCCAATTACAACCTACTATCACCCCACCAGCATGGATTTAGGAGTGGTCACAGTACCGCTACTGCATTGCTAACACTAACCAACCACATTGCCTCTGCAACAGACAAAGGGGAATATACAGGCACTGTATTCATAGACCTAACCAAGGCCTTCGACCTTGTGAATCACTCTACGCTCACCCACAAGCTCAAAGAACTCGGACAGGAGCCCCCTTCCCTTAGCTGGTTTGCCAACTATCTCTACAACAGACAGCAGCTAGTGAAACTGGGAACTACCTTCTCTGCACCTAAAGCTTCCAGTATCAGGGTCCCCCAAGGTTCTACATTGGGCCCTCTCCTATTCTCAATCCACATCAATAGGTTGCATGACTGTGTGAAATACTGTAAGCATATACTGTATGCAGATGACAGTGCACTAACTGTCTGCTCAAAAAATACAAGTGACTTAAGCATGATGTTGTCACATGATCTACAGAAGATACAAGCCTAGTTGCAAACAGAATAGACTGATCATTAATGTGGCTAAGACACAAGCCATGCTATTTGGCTCTCCCCCTAAGATAAGGAACTGCCAGGCCCCCCCTCCAGACTGCCTGTCTAGACGGCACCTTGCTGGAGGCTGTGCAGTCTTTCAACTATCTTGGGATTACCTTGGATCTCACACTTCATTTTAACCTGCACATATCAAAAACCTGCAAAGCTGTTGATTCAAGACTGGGCCTGTCCTACAGAATTAGGCACAATCTAACTCAGCACACCTGCCTATCAATTGCACATGGTTTACTGCTCACAAAAGTCATGTACAATGTCGCTGAGTATGCACCCTCTGCATCTAAACTTGCACTGAGGAGGTGGGATGTCACATACAATAGAATATGTTGCTTTGTGCTTCCCAATTCCAGATTTGCACACCACTGTACATTATATGAGAAATTAAAATGGTTGCCTCCCGAGGCCTTGAGAGACCATGCACTAGGAAGCATTGACTTCAATGTGTTAAGAAACCAGCAGTCGCAACAACTTGCAGACTGGCTTCTGCCACACCATAGTCCATATCTACTTAAATCCTCAGGATGTGGTTTGCTTGTGACATCTAAGCTGAGAACTAACCTTGGGTCTGCAGCATTCCAATACTTTGCTCCAAAGTTATGGAAAAACATCCCTGCTGACATTCGGGCTTGTACCACAATGGAGGGTTTCAAACATTCCCTTTGTAAGAACCTCATAGGTACATCCATATGTAAATGTTACCCCAAGAGGTGAAATTGTTACTGAGGCCCTAATATATTCTTCACTCTGCTCACTACTAATTTATTGCTATCCTACTGTTATGCCCATGTATGTTGTCTCAGATTTATGCTGTCTGTATAAAGAATGATATTTGTTGCCATTTTATTCTCTCCTTAGTTAATTTATTGCTCTACCCAGCAGCTGGGATAAAGTACACTATATACCAATTATGCTTACCTTGCTCTTAATTGTTTACATCCTGTCTGCTATTTACCTTTTCTGTGAACATGTTGTTTATCACTGCATACTCTACATTGTCTAGTGATGCATCACCCTTGTTGTAACTGACTGGTGCTGCATCACCCTTGTTGTAACTCTCCCGGGCCATACCTGAAAACAGGCAGTTTCTGCGTAGTGTACCTACCTGGTTAACAAAAACTAAATAAATAAATAAATCTCCACTTGGAGTCTTGTAAGGCAGGTGGCAGTCAAGTGGCAGGACTCAAGAACCCCCCTCCCCGAGGGGGGGGGATAGCTGTCATGGGATATGTAATGCTCCCTCTCTCAGCCAACCCCAAAGTGACCCTCGTCCATTCCAGAACCAGGGTCACCAGTCTGGTAGGCAGTGTGGTGACCAGCGCCTCAAACCACCATGCCACTGGGTCAGCCTACACTCAGTATTCTAAACCCATTTTCTCCAAACCATGTACTATAACTCATTAAGCATGGCCCCTTTGTTGAGAACCTGGTGGTAATATTATCTCATGGAGTTGGAACCTTCACTATGTGATTTATTTTTTCCCAGCTGCACTAGAGGAAATGGCCACCTTGTTCATCACAGACCCCATACATAATACTATATATACTTATATTCTCAACTTCACACTCGAGTTGGATTTGAGACTCATCCTTGTTATCCTGCTCTCAAAATGTCTGATACAACTGCAATGCAACAAGTTTACAGAAGTAAGTGTATATGCACTTTTAAGAAGTCTCATAAAATTACTCCTCCTTGAGTTATAGTATACTGAAGTTTAATTTTTAACCATGTAACAGTGCTCCCAGACTGATTTACCAATTTCCCAGTAACTTTTGGGCAATTTTCCTATATTTTCCTGTAGATTACATTGTTTCCTATGGAAGCCTGATTGCTGTATTTTCCACGTATAACCAATGCAAGTCTATAAGAATTTCCAAATCCCTGTAAAATACAGGAATCTCTGTAGATCTGAGAGCCCTGCATATATATCAACTAATTAAAACAGGATCAACAGCGAAATCAAGAGCAATATGGCAAGTCTGTTGACTCCATAAAAAAGGGTGCAGGGAGAACTGTCCAGCTCTGGGCTTTCCTCTAATAAATGCAAAAAAAGGTTCTCAAAACCCCAGTATTCTTGTGGTTGCATGTTACATGTAAGGAGCCACTACTGATCTTGGACCCTTATGACAGAACAAACTGCTACAAATGTAATTAGAACTGTAAGTTTGGTTCTGCCCAAGAATCAAACACCTCAAACTTCAGGTGTTTGCTTTGCACAGACTCTGGCAAACATTTGGGGTAAAATTCAAACTTTAGGTTCAAATGGTGCTAAACAGTTGAACTGACTCAGGTTCAAATCAGCTCTCTACCTCTCTCCCATCCTCTCACACACACATAAAAAAAAGATTGCCAACTCCTGTCACTGAACCTGGAGCCCAGACTCTCTTATAAATCACCCCCATTCTAGCCAGAGTCCTTAGGGCATCAAAACAGCCCCCCCCCCCACCAAAAAAAAACTGACCCTTGAACAACAACTTGGGATAGAGGGCAATTAACCAAACAAGGCTAATTCAGTTCTTCCCCACTATCCCCACTTAACTTAAAAAAATTCATGAAATCTTGCTGGCTCCCTGTCCAGCAGTGAGCTGAAAGTTAATCCCCCTCCCTAACCCATCCCACCAAGACCCCTAAAGTACCCCGATTCAAATGCTTGATTGCTATATTTTCCTATATGACCAATGAGGAGGGACTAAGGGACCTCAGTATGTACTCACTGGAGGAGAGGAGACAGTGGCAGGACACGATTGAAACTTTCAAGTACTACAAGGGCATAAAGAAGGTGCAGGTGGGGGAACTTTTCCAATGTAGAAAAAGTACTAGAACAAGGAGACACAATATGAAATTGGAAGGGGGTAGAATAAGGAGCCCTCCCTGCCAAAAGACAAGTACAGCACGCTGAGCCAGGTAATTTGCTGCTCACCTAAAGGAATCTGTTGCTGTGTGGCACCTTCTTCAAATGGCCGCCAGCCCCCAGCCTTGCCACTCGTTCACCCCAGCAGAAAAGCAGCTGCCTTGCCCCGCGAGTTTCGGATCAGGCTCAAACGGAGCCGAACTGTGAACTTAGTGGCCAGCCCCCTGTTGGGCACAGACGTGCAAGTTTTTTTCTTTAAAAAAAAAAAATATTTTAAGGAACTGAAACGCCTGAGCAGCCTGAAGGGCCAGTGTCTGATTTGAATCTAGCCTCTGTGCTTATTTCAGTCCCCTGCCTGTAACTCGTTTGGGACAAACAAGAATTTGAATTTCTTTACTATTACAGTGGGATTGTTTGTAGATTAAGTGAAGTTGGGCAATTTCTGTGTGGGTTTTAGAGGGACTCTTTAAGTGTGCTTGTGATATTGAAACCTGCAGTCGCTGCAATAGCTCTCAGGACCATAATTTGATCAGTAGCCCAGCTCCTTTGTTCATCTCCCCCCAACCAACTCCCAGCCCGCCCTGCTACTTAATCGTTTTACCCTCCCCACTGCCTACTTAAACCCCTTGTCTTCTCCATTTTCTTTGCAGACCACCACCCCCCTTCCCTGTGGAGACCGGAGGTCGTGAGGGCCAGCCAAGAAGCCCTCCCTGCTAAAAGACAAGTACAGCACGCTGAGCCAGGTAATTTGCTGCTCACCTAAAGGAATCCATTGCTGTGTGGTGCCTTTTTCAAATGGCCGCCAGCCCCCAGCCTTGCCGCTCATTCACCCCAGCAGAAAAGCAGTTGCCTTGCCCCGCGAGTTTCGGATCAGGCTTAGCCCCGGCGTTCGGCTCCCCACCGCCCCCACCACCACCCTTGGTCGGCTCCTAAACTTATACCCTGTTCAAGTCAGATGACAGGGTGAAATAACCTATCAGCCCACTTTTCCAGCTGCAGGTTATACAGTTCCATCCCTAGAGGCCGCTGTTGCACATTCCCTCTTGACATGAAGTCACTATGCATCTTCTATTAATCACAACGTTGCTGACCAGCAGGCTCACTCTCCTTGCTCTGCAACCCCACCCTGAGGCTCCTCCACCTCATGACTTCACCAACTTCCCTATCCCTTCACCTACCCCATACATTGGCTGGCAGAGACACTCCTACGCCACACACCAATATCAATTTGTCCTAATTTACCTTCTCTCTCATACTCCTGCACTTACACCCGCTTTACAGATGCGTCAACACTGTACCTCTGCCCTACTCCAGCCTACACCTCAACCCCCCTCCACCCACAAAGACGTGATGTCGCCCCCCCCCCGAAACCTCCTGCTTCCTGTGTCATCTCTAGTCTACCAGTACCCACGCACACCAAAAAATAAAACAGTCACCCTATCATTCACAGCTTGGGTCCCACAAGCATTTCAGGCTCTCTCTACTAAGGCACACATTACTCCTACTCCTGCTATCCGGAAATATTCACCCCAACCCTGGACCCCCCCATCACAAAAAAAAACCCCAATCAAACCTCAGGGAAGACTGCTGCTGGCATCAATTAATATTTGTAGTCTTCCTAAAAAACACACGCTACTTCAAGGTTGGATTACCCAACATGCTCTTGACATTCTAGCCCTCTCAGAAACCTGGCTATCCAAAAAAATCCCCAATGATGCAGTCTCCCTAAGTAAGTATAACCTTTTTAGGGCAGATAGACCTGATAAGCATGGAGGTGGCTGTGCAATATTCGTTAAATCTACACTCGGTGCCACAGTCGTGGACACCCCCCAGAACATGGGGCGCAGACACTTACAGTCAAAATTAGTCTGGGCACCAAAACTATCCACGTCATCGCTGCCTATATCCCCCCGAGAAACCAGAAACTTGTGTTTGAATCAATACTATACACTATTGCTCACCTCCCAAATGCTAACGAATCCATATTAATGGGCGATTTCAACATTGATTGGCTATCCCCATCCTCCTCCACCAAAAAAGACGCAGCACAGGCTATGGACCTCACCCAAATTGTTACCTCCCCAACAAGGTGTGACACAAGAACTGGGACCTCCACACTATTAGACCTTATTTTTACAAACAGACCACGTAACATCACCCGGGCCTCAGTGCTCCCTGATGCTATCAGTGACCACTCCCCGGTTATCTGCTGGTGGTCGGGTAAACTCCCGCTAGCACCACCAACCACCACATGGCATTGTAAGCTCAAAAAAGGAGGCCTTAACCTCCTCAAAGAATACCTTGTAAATAGCAACTGGCTACCCATATATAATGCACAGACAGTGGATACCGCCCTTACCCACTTTATAACTACGTTTAACAAAGCCTGCAATATATTTGCCCCCTTCACAAAGCAGGTTGTGAAAACCAGGACTACCCCCGGATCACTCCTTCCCTTATAAACCTTATGCAATACAGGGACAACCTTTGGCACAAGGCCATAGAAACTCAGCACACTAGGGACAGACAACTATATAGGGAGGCGCGTAATAAATGCACCTGGGCAACTCGCAGGGCAAAAGCTGAATACTACCAGCATACCCTCTCCACCTCCTGGGAGACGGGAAAAATTCTGGAGCAACATTCAGAAATCAGTGACAAAACTCGCTCCCCACCCCAACCCAACTCAATGTGAGCAGGACATTACTCAAGACCCAGCTAAAATCGCTGAAGCCCTCAACAACTCCTTCTCGACCTCTCACATATCCTCCCCCAAGTTTCTTCCACCCTCCCAAACCCCCAACACCTTGTCCAGTGAATATAGACCTCCCACCCCTGTTCCGGCTCTGAACCATTCCCGAAAACCAGGCCAAACGCTATATCTCCAGAGCTATCGCTAACACTCGCTACAGCAATGACGCCCTGGACCTAAAACTTATTAGGCTTACCCTCGATGTCACACTACCCCATCTCACAAAAATTCTTAACCTCTCACTCTGCCTTGGCTAGTTCCCCTCTAACTGGAAAAAAGCCTTGATCACTCCTATCTTAAAGAATGGCAACCCCACCCGCACCGGTAATTATAGACCAATCTCAATACTCCCACCTCTCTCCAAAGCCCTAGAAAAAATAGTCTCAGACCAGCTAACTGAGCACCTTACGAAACACAACCTCCTAAGTAAGGAACAACATGAGTTCCCTGCTGGCCACAGCACTATCATGGCCCTCACTGAACTAACCACGTTCATCCATGAGGCCCTGGACCAAGGATCTATTGCTGGGCCATCTATGTAGACTTAACAAAGGCATTCGACATGGTCAATTACGATCTTCTCATCCAAGTCCTGCCACAACTAAATGTGGCCTCTGAGGTCTCGGCCTAGTTCAAGGACTACCTCTCGGGTAGCTCCCAGCAAGTAAGAATCAACTCCACCATCTCCACCCCCAAACCTGTGTGCTCGGGCATTCCACAGGGGTCTATTCTGGGCCCATTGCTTTTTACACTCTTCCTTAACTCACTCTCCAAAGCTTGCAGTGGTCATCTGCTATTTTATGCTGATGATGCTCTTCTTTACTGGCAACATCCACAGCCAGACACCCTCCAGCTCTCCCTTCAGGGGTTTTTCAGGGAGCTGGAAAACTGGTTTACTGTATACTGCCTGATCATTAAGTATTCCAAAACTAAGTCCATGACCTTTGTACATCGCCAAAGCCCACACAGCCAGATGACACTCGAAATCACAAACTTGGATGGTACCCATCTGGAACATGTTACTCATTTTAAATATCTAGGTGTCACCTTAGATACCTCCCTCTCCTACCACAGACATGTATGCCTCCTCTCGTCAGCGATTAACTCCAGAATCGGTACCCTCTACAGGATCAAGAACAGCCTGCCGGCCCATGCCATGCAGATAGCTGTTACCTCCTCCATCCTATCACTTCTCGATCACGGGATTGTTATCTACGGCACTGCTGACAACTCCACCCTAAGTAGCATAATCACAGCACTTAATAAAGCCTGCCGCCTCGCTACTGGCTGTGACAGACTCACCCATACCTGAGATCTGTACACACTAACTGGTTGGCTTAATTTCCATCAAAGACTCAAATATCAATCCTGCATCTTAGCAAAAAAGATCCACCTCCAGCTTGGTCCAGCCGGTCTACTCCCCATCGTCAGCTTGGCCCCTCACAGGCGGACTACCAGACTGTCGGCCACCTCATCCCCGCAGGTCAAACGTCTCTAGGGCAGAGATCCTTCCGCTACCGTGCCCCCAATTGGCTCAACACCCTCCCCTCTACTCTCTCCCAGACCCACAGCATCTCACTTTTCAAAACCAGCCTTCGAACACACCTCTTTGAAAACTCTAAATGTGAATGCCATTAAGGCCTGCTCTCTCCTCCTTCATCCCCATAACTGACTCAGGGACTTCCTAGACCCTCCGTACCACTCTCCGCATTAGCTCTGTCTTGGGCTCACATGTATGCCTCCCAAAAGCTTTTAAAATGCCTCACAACTGCCATGTCAATTCTGTAACCAGTAAAAATCAAAGAGTATATAAAAAAAATGTTGTTTCTTATAATGCTTTATATTGTCTTGTGTCTCTCCACCTCCTGTAACCACCGTGGAGCCATTGTATAAATGCTGTCTGTACTGAAACCTGTATATAATTGCTCGTTCCGTCTGTCTTCCTTGTACTTTGTTTCTCCCTCCACCCCCTGTAAACGACGTGGAGCCTTTGCAAAAGAGTCTTTGACTCAAAGGACTCTAATTCCGATTATACAGTAAATAAATAAATATGAGGAGGTTTTTCTGCACAGAAAGGGTAGTCAATGCTTGGAATAGTCTGCCACAGGAGGTAGTTGGGGCAAGCACAGTGGAGGGGTTTAAGCATGCCTGGGACAGGCACAAGAGAAGCTTGAGAGGGGAGGGAGTGAAGAAAAAGTCATTGATTACATAGGGTCAGTGGCCACATACAATGTAAAGGGCCTACTGGCAGACTGGATGGGCCTAGCGGTCCTTATCTGCCGACAATTTCTATGTTTCTAAGTTTCTAAATGTCGTGACTCCATGCTTAAAACACTGATCCACAATTTGGGGGTGGCCAGTATCCCAAATTCCAACAGAATCATCCATCTCCCTCCAGTACTCTCACTTGGTTTAATTCATAAACAGTATTCCCAGGAGTGTGACTTGGACAAAGGAGGTGAAGCAGCTGTGGCAACACTACCTGTCTACCTTTATCAAAGATGACGCTGTTCTGCCTCCTTCCTCATGGTTTTGTGCCCACTTGCTCCTAATAAAACTAAAAAGATGAAGGTTCACTGGAGGGAGATAACTGAATAAACATGGAATATGGGACACTATCCCCTTCCCAAATAGGGGATGGGGGCCAAGATGGGGGCCTGCACATCTGGGTAAAGGTACTTTGGGAATGCTGAGGGTGGGTTACTGAGAGGGGATTGACATTTACCACAGTCTGGCTCCTAGTTCCGAGCCAGACAGCCACCAAGATTTCATTTTTTTAAAGCTGCATAGGAAGGAGGGGGTATAACTAAGTTATCCTGGTATGGTACATTGCCCCACCCTTAGAAAGCACACACTTAGAAAGCAGAACAAATAATCATTGGTCCTTTAGAGGCAGTGTGGTCTGGTGGTTAAAGCATGGGCGTGGGAGCCAGAAGATCACAAGTTCAAACCTTGCTAAAGCCAAATAGTCAGTGTGACCTTGGGCAAATCACATAACTTCCCAGAGCTACAATCAACCCAGCTATGGAAATGGGTAGAATCCAGCCCCACTGCAAATGTGCTGTCATCATGTCACATGTCAGCTGGAGCATCCTGGGTAAATAAACTACAGATTAAACAATCTGGACTTTTCCAAGAGTTACTTTAAATAAAGGTGGAATCAAAATTAATGGACTAGACTGCAAGACAAGTTTTCATTGTTGTAAAGGACAAAAAACAAACAAACATACAGCTATAAGATGCCTTCAGCTCCATAAATGTACAGTTCCTAAAGCTTGCATCATCTGTCCATTGATGCTCCGGCCCCAGCACACACAAGTCCCAATTTCCTTTCTAACACTTCCTGTTTCCTTTGCAGCCTTGAAATGGTCTAAATGCTGCTGACCTTCATTAGATATAAGTGAAATTTATATGCATTGCAGTGAGAAACTCCCCAGAGCTCACCAAAAATGTGTGTTACTAATTCTGTCTGTCCCAAACAAACCAGCTTTGTATGGATTCTATCAAAAGAGTACAGTCACATATCAGGGACCTTATGCCTTTTATCTGTTTGTTAGGTTCTGTACACATTATCAAACTAATTGGGCTTGCACTGGAAATGTAGCCTCATGGGTAGCGTGCTGCAGAGCCATGAACCTGGGAATCCAAGTCTGAATCCCACCGCCCAACTTATTCTTTCTTTTTAATCATCAATTTTGTTATTGATTTGTATGTAGATACATTGCATTATACACAGCATACAGACATATACATATTCAATATATACAAAGCACAGCAAGCATTTGTCAATGCCGAATGTTGTCGCACTGGCATTGGCTTTGGTGGTGCAGTGCGGAAACACATTTTTGGGAGGATGTGAAAAATGACAGCTGTACTGTTCATAAGGAAGTGTAAAAAAATGGCAGTGGTGAAAATGTGGCATGTAAGTACTGCAAATTTGCGAAGTTACAAGGGTGCATGGGAAATGCACAATGCACACTTGTAACACAGTCATTTTATGGAGTTCCAGCACCAAATTTTCAACATAGGCATTTTAGTACCTCTGCTCATTTACAGTGTCACTGTCATTTCCTTAAACTGTCCCAAAAAATGATTTCGCACAGTGACTGCGCTATTCTGCGCCAGAAGTGCGGAAACACATTTCGGCCAGGATGTGGAAAATGACAGCTGTACTGTTCACAAGGAGGTGTAGAAAATGACAATGTTGAAAATTTGGCATGAAAATATTGCAAGTCACTTAAAAGTTCTGGCGATGCATAGCAACTACTGGCATACGCTAAAACAACCACTGTTTGGATTTTTCCACCAAATTTGACAACATAGGCTTTGAAGCCCACCTCATGAACACTGCCACTGTCTTTCCATTAATCGGTCCCGAAAGATGATTCCGCACAGCGACTGTGAAATCACCTTTCGGGACCGACTAACATCACAACTGTGACAGAATTCATGAGGAGGGTTCCCAAAAACCCCATATTGAACATTTGGTACAAAATATTCCATTATACAGCTTACTGGCATTTTCTCAGTTTGCGGTCGGCTTTGAAGAGTGAAGACGTGTTCTTGGTCCACCAAAGATCGTAGTGCCGAGCTCAGGAGGTAAGTATGGGGTGAGGGGGGTGTGGGGAGGCAGGGTGTGCAGTGGGTGGGTGTGGGTGTGTAACCCCACTGCAAATGGGGGTTCCCAAAAGACTTCCAGGAGCTTGCTTGAATGCTCCAAGCCTGAATGGTGTTTGGCATTTAAGCCATTTATCAGTGAGTGTTTTTAGAGCCTCTGGTACTGTCTCTTTAAGAGCTGTCTGCTTGCAGACATAATTAGTTTGTATGGAGGGACTGTGTGCTTCTCTGAGTACCACTCGAGCTGCTGCCAATTCACTTCATTTTGCAGTCACTAGGAGTGCAAAGGGAACCTATCTGAAAGATGTAACTGTTTGCCAGAAATTATTTAGAGTAATAATGAAATTACAGTTTGTCTAACCTGCTTTCTTTGCAGTCAGAACTGTGTCTGCTAGTTCCCATTCTAGTTTTGAACTGCTGAACTGGACCAATCAGTGTGGGGTAAGCTAGCTCTAAAATGGTGCCTTGGACGAATCAGAACTTGGACTCATAATCTGAGCCAGCCACAAGAGGATTGTATGGGCAGTGACTCTGGGAGATGTAGTTTAGACTTCAGTGCCTTTTGGACCAACAGCAGCAGTCTATTGTGAGTGACAGCCAATCCAGTCAAGAACTGGGAGGAACTCAAAGGAAGTGCCGGTTTTTGTCGGTTGGAGTTTGAGTTGAGCTTTGGCAGTGAAGAAGGAAGAGCCCTGTGCTTTTCAGTGTGCAGTTTTAGTCAAACGTGTGTAAGGCCCAGAGTTCGGTCTGCAGCTTGTTAGGACTGAACTGTCCTGTGAAAAAGAATCAAAGGATCTCTGAAGAGTAGAAACCAGGCTCACCCTGTAGAAGACTGGAAGAATTGCTGAAAATTGCACTCGGTCTGTCAGGAACTGAATCTGCTGTGTGTTCTCCCGGTATTGTGCAGTAATTGCGATCGGGATACAGATGCAGCCTGCCTGGTATAGTGCTTTCTTTATATGGATGTGTGAAGAGGTTTGTGTACCTCAAGTGAGCCCTGCTGACATTGAAGGACCCTATCTTATTTGGAGGTCGTAGTACTAATTCAGGGTCGCTCCCTGTTGAATTGCCACATTACATCCAAATGGAATTACTGTACTGCTGACTGTTTAATTCTCCTTTTCTCTGTGTGAAAGGGCCCTACCAGCTGCCACGGTTTGGACTAGCCACTAGGGCTTGGGTACCCAGGGACAGTAACTGATAGGGATAGGCCTGTGCACAGAGCCATAGGTGAGATTATTAGGTGATAAGCTAATTAACCTGATTTCCCCTGTCCTTGTTATATCCCCTAAATAAATCAGAGCTGCTTGTTTCAGCAAAGTTATACTGCCTGAGGTATTTGTCTATGTTAAAGTACTGTACTGTGATTGTTGCACTGTATCTCATTTCACAGGAGGTCCCAGTGCGGAACCAGTCCTGGGGGTAAGTGTATACTGTGAAGGTAATTTGATATATTGTGTGGGCCACTAGTGGGAAGAAAGGGGTTGCAGTGTCCCAGAGGGCTGTGACCAAGTTAGTTTAACTATTGCAAACCCTGACCTCTGGGTGGAGGCACCCGCCATTGGATCCAGGCCCCTCAACCTGTTAGTGGCAAATCAGGCAGGGGTAGTAGCCCCTGGGATAGCGCCATCTAGGGGTTACATCTTGGAGGCTCACCGCTGGGATTGTGTGTCCTCTAGTGGCCATATTTACGAACCACTGTTAAGAAAAAATGGGTACCCGACAGAAGTGGCTGTGCACCGCTGGTGGAGTGGTGTACTGGGAGGAGATCGACCCCAAATGCTATGCTTATCCTGGACATCCCCTGGGTATCAATACGGACACTGTGCAGGAGTACTTTCAAGGTGGAAGGTTTACAAAACCCTGTGGTGGTGGGTCGGCATGCTAATCTGCTCACCCACACTTTCCTGGCCCTAGTAGAGTTTAAGGATCCCATAGATAGCTCCAAAGTGCCACAGACCATTACCCCAGAGGGAGCCCTCACTGCTTGAGAGTGATAACTAAGGACAGTAAAGACCGGGGAATCAGCCCCCACCACTATCTGAAACTTTTGAGGAGAAATTTGCTTGAATGGTTGCTGGGAGAGGGAAAACTGTGGAGGACTTGAAGAAACTATTCTTGCCACCTGGGGTGTTCCTCCCCAACACCCTCTCCTGCTCCAGTGCCCGTAATGGTGGCTGAACCAATGCAGACTCCTATTTCTGCACCTGCCATTAGTCACGACTCTTACCGAAGGTTGAGGATCTTCTCTGGCACCCTCCCACCCCCAAGGGAGGATGACTGGAGACCTGGATAGACTATGTTGCCCCCAAGTGCTAGAATGGCAATGCTCGGAAGGCAAAGCGAAAGAGGGTTAGTGAGAGCCTCCGAGGTCCTGCCCTGGCTACCATCCGTGCTAAACGGGCCAGTAACCCTGAAGCGACTGCACAGGCCTATCTTGAGGCCTTGGAGAATGTGTATGGGAGCCCAGATTCTGATGAGGACCTATGGTGGAGAGTAAGAAATGCACAACAGTACCAAGGGAGTTGTTGTCTGTGTATGTCTCTCGGCTGGAAAAATTGTTGCAAGAATGCCTCAGAAAGGAGTTGTGCCAGCTTGAACTGGACCGAACCAGACTGGACAGAATCCTTAAGTCTGCCCCCTTCTCAGAACTGCTGTTGCTTCAGTTACGCCTGGCAAATCGACTGGAATCCCACCCTCCTATGATGAGTTAATGAGAGAAATTCGAGGAGTTGAGAAAAGGCGACCTCGGAGGTACCTGCACCAACAGCTGTGGCTCGACCAGTGACTGAGGGTGACCCATCAAGTGAAGTTCAGGGGCAGAGGTTGACAGTCAATGAGTGCTCTGACAAGGAAAAAGATATGCCACAATGGGGCGAACTGTTGAGAGAGATCCGGGAATTCAAAAACAGTCCCTTTATGAAGGCCACGCCTGCAAGTACAGGCCCTGACCTATATCCGACTGCATCTGCTATGGGGTGGGGTACCCACCATGTATCTCCTGCTGATAACAGCTCCAAACTCAAATCCTTGACCATGGAAGTGGAGAAACTGACGAGATGTCTCCAAATGCTTATCACGCCGCAGACAGAGATGGCACCCAGGTTTCCAGTTAGTAATACCCCGCCCTGGCTCCCAGTGTGGCGCCTCGGCCAGCTCAAACTCCAGAAAGTATGTTTTGCTATAATTACTGGAAAGATGGGCACATGAAAGGGAATGCCAGTCCCAAAAGACACTGACAAAGTTGCATATAGGCTACAAGGAGAGCTTCGGAGAAGAAATCAGTGGTTAAGAGGTGCAACATGATCCCAGTGAGGGCACCAAAATGCTAATTCACGTCCTTTGTGGCAAGGTCAGTTGCCCAGGCCCCCACTACCGCCTCTCCAGACTGGTCCAGAATAGTGGGTCCCTCCATGGAGACCACTGTAAAGGTGAATGGAGTGTCTACAAGAGCTGTATTAGACAGTGCTC
This sequence comes from Neoceratodus forsteri, assembly GCA_016271365.2. NCBI lineage: Eukaryota > Metazoa > Chordata > Ceratodontiformes > Ceratodontidae > Neoceratodus > Neoceratodus forsteri. Next base: position 1,074,774,655 of record CM057450.1, read on the forward strand.
CCAAGTGACAATTATGTTCCAGAATTGGTATCAGAAGCATTGCCAGGCGTACCTTACAACCATTAGAAGGACTGCATGTAGGGGGTTAAGTGAAAAGGCCTACCCTATTCGGGTATATCCAATTTGGCTGTCTTTCCCCACCTCCGTGGCTGGAGTGGCCGAACAAGTAGAGACCCTAGCCTAGTGTGTCCCCCACTGGACTGTATGATGGTGTCCCTTTGTTAATTGGAACAAATGCTCATATGTTAGGAAGGCTGGCACAGTTGTGTTATGAAAACAGGGGTCAAAGACTAGTAGAGCTTTAAGAGTTCGGCTTTAATTAAGAAGGCCTATGAGGCACAGAGAGATGCTGAAAAACAGAACCAGAGGAACCGTCGAATTGTATGGAAGAAGGATCCTGAGTCTCTGATCCTGGCGCAAATGCCCAGTGTACCTTACAGGGAGAGGTCCGTATCAGAAAGGAAGTTAAGAATAAAATATTAATGTTGGATGCACCAGGCGATGGAAAATTGCCAGAGGGACTGCTGGTCAAGCCTAGTATTTTGCCCGCTAGAGCCCATGCTTATGCCAGAAGGGTAATGGTCCAAGTTCATAATGTGTCTGAAAGAGACATTCGAGTAAACAGAGGTTGCATCCTGGCTAATGTGCATTGTGCAGACACTGCAGTGCTACCCAGCAGCAAGAGTTCAAGGAAGAATGACAGAGTAACGCCTGACTTGTTTGATTTCGGCGACCCCGCTGCCAGCTGAATGGAAAGTGAGGATCAGTGAGAAGCTTGCCCAGAGAGACCAGGTGTTTTCTTTAAAGGAATGGGATGTAGATGCGTGCAAGGAGCTGAGCACAATATCGGCTGCATGACGAAAGACCATTCGTGAGAGGTCTCGACGCCTGGCACCTGCTGCATAGATGATGTGAGACGGCATCTGCAAGAGATGTTAGCTGCTGGTGTAATACAAGAATCCAGAAGCCCTTATGCTTCCCCATTGTGGTAGTGAGGAAAAGAATGGAACAGTAAGGATGTGTGTGGATTATCGCACCTTAAACCGCGGACTATCCTGATCAGTACACAATGCCCCGCATTCAGGATGCTTTGGACTGCCTAAACGGGAGCAAGTGGTTCTCTGTGCTGGATCTCCGCGAGGGTACTACCAGATCCCGATGGCCCCAGAGGACCGTGGAGAAGACGGCCTTTATCTGTCCGCTTGGCTTCTATGAATTCATGAGGATGCCTCAAGGATTTCAGGTGCCCCAGCCACTTTTCAACGATTGATGGAGCGTGCAGTGGGGGACATGAACTTACTAGAGTGCCTGGTATACCTAGATGATGTTATTGTGTTTGGCAGCTCACTGGAGGAACATGAGAGCAGATTATTTAAGGTATTGGACCGACTGGAGGACTTTGGCCTTAAACTGTCCATTGATAAGTGTCAATTCTTTCAAACATCAGTAAAGTATGTGGGACACATAGTATCCACCGAGGGAATAGAGACCGACCCAAGTAAAGTTGAGGCCTTGACCACCTGGCCACAGCCCAAAAATCTAAAAGAACTGCAAAGATTCCTGGGATTTTGTGGTTATTATCGGCGCTTCATCAAGGACTATTCAAGAGTGATCCGCCCTTTACTTAACCTTACTCAAGGGTATCCCCCAACCCACAAAAAATACCAAAAGTCAGCGTCCCTCAAGACTGAAAGAGTGTATTTTCATCCGAGTGAAGTATTTGGGGCCCGCTGACCTCTGATTGTGAGACTGCTTTTCATGAGATCATATATCAACTTACCCATGCTCCAGTGCTGGCCTATGCCGATCCAAGAAAACCTACGTCCTGCACACTGATGCTAGCTTGCAAGGGTTGGGGCTGTGTTGTACCAAGAGCACGAGAATGGCCTGAGACCAGTGGCCTTTGCCAGTAGAAGCCTGACCCCATCCGAAAAGAACTATCCTGTACATAAGTTAGAGTTCCTAGCTTTGAAGTGGGCTATTGTTGACCAATTCCATGAGTACTTGTATGGGGCTAAAATACTAGTAAAACTGACAATAATCCTTTGACCTATGTGCAGACCTCAGCTAAGTTGGATGCCACTGGCCATAGGTACTTTCTGCATTATCTACATATGACTATGCTCTCGAATACCGAGCAGGTCTGAACCACATAGATGCTGATGCTCTCTCCCGGAGGCCTGTTCCCAGAATGATTGGGTCCGATTGGCAGAACCTGACATTCGGGCACTCTGCCGAAGTTTGACAGGGAGGAACAAATGTCCACGGACGCAGTGGACTGCATGGTGGATTGCTTGGGAGCCTCTGAGAATTGCATACCTGCTGCTTATTGCCACTTTTCTGCAATAGACATTGGTACACTGCCTCAGCTGGACAATGACAGTATTCGCGGGCTCAATCCCGCGATCCCATGATCAAAGCAGCTTTAGAAGCCCTCTATGCAGGAAAAGATGTGTCCAAATTACGCTCCACTGATTTGAGAACTGCACTGTTATACAAAGAAGGTCCTAAGTTGAAACTGATCAATAAACTGTTATACAGAGAAACAGTAGACAGGGGACAAGTAGACAAACAACAACTAGTGCTGCCCACTGCCTTCGAGACTCAGTACTGAGGTCCTTGCACAACCACATGGGGCACCTTGGTATAGACAGAACACTTGACTTGGTGAGATCCAGATTCTATTGGCCTAAGATGGGGCTGATGTGGAGCAACACATTCGAACTTGTAGTCGCTGCTTACAGAGGAAAGCTTTGCCCCAGAGGGCTGCCCCTTGTTAACATCACCACCAGTGCACCCATGGAGTTGGTCTGTATTGATTTTCTGAGTTTGGAGTCAGATCAAAGAAATATCAGTAATGTGCTGGTGGTCACTGACCATTTCACGAGATATGCCCAAGCTTTCCCCACCAAAGACCAGAAAGCATCCACTGTGGCCAAAGTACTTGTAGAAAACTTTTTGTTCACTATGGGGCTCCACAAAGAATCCATTCTGATCAAGGGAGAGACTTTGAGAGTCGCCTGATCAAAGAGATGCTTTCTTGTGGGAGTGTAAAGTCCAGAACCACTCCTTACCACCCCCAGGGGACCCACAGCCTGAACGTTTCAACCGCACTTTGCTAGATATGCTAGGCACCCTGCACCCAAAGGACAAGCCTAGATGGAGCCAACAAATTAGCACCCTGGTACATGCTTATAACTGCACCAAAGTGATGCCACTGGATTCTCCCCTACCGCCTGATGTTTGGAAGAGAAGCTCGACTACCAGTAGATGTGTGTTTTGGGGTCTCTCCTGATGGGGTTCAAGCTGACAACTATTTACAGTATGTGCAAAAGTTAAAGGCCCAGCTAACTCATGCGTACCAACTGGCTCAAACCATGGCTGCCAAAAGAAATCTGGCCAACAAAGAAAGGTATGATAAAAGGTGAAAGCACAGGAACTCCAGGAGGGAGATCGGTATTGCTAAGAAATCTGGGACTGCATGGCAAGCACAAGATTGCTGACAGATGGCACCATCTCCCTCACATTGTAGTGGGCAAACTAGATGATCTGCCAGTGTACAAAGTAAGGCCTGAGAATAATTCAAAAGATGTAAAACAATGCATAGAAATCATTTACTGCCCATTGGACAAATCTTAATTGAGTCTGAGCCCCTAGAAGATGCCTCTGGACCAGTGACTAGAGCTGCTGCTAAGAAAAGACCAAGAAAGTCTGCACCTACAGAAGCAAAGTTAAAGTGTTCCCCTCCACAAGTCCCAGTTGAGCATGACTGTCAGTCCATATCGGAAGAAAGTGAGAGTGACTTTGAATACTATCCTTCTTACGAACTGAGTCAATTGTTTTGGGGCAATCCCCTAGTCAATACTGGAGACAAAGCTGGGCCTTCTGGACTGTCTAAGCCCCCAGCTTCATCCCCGGAGCCAATGCTCCCAGAAAGTGAAGTGCAAAGCATCAGATCAGATGAAATGGAATCATTGTGCATGGTTGAACTGTTTGAGCTTTCAGGGGAGGAAAATGATAGATTGGGGCAGACTGGTGATACACCCGAACAAGAAGAGTATTTTGAGTGCCCTGATAGTCCACTGCCAGTGTCCGAAAGCTCTCCATGCGAGCCAAATGTTGTGGACTCAGAAACTGTAACTCCTGGAGCTGAAAGTGCCCCAAGTTCTAGCCTCTACCCCCATGGAGACTCCCTGACAAGTGAGGACAATGCTGAAAATGAGGCTCAGAGTGCAGAGACTATAACAGTTCCCCTAGAAAGACTGGTCGAGCTGTAAAGCCTGTGGTGCACCTCAGTTATGATTCACTTGGGAGGCCTGTGGACTTGCCTCTCAATGTTGTCCATAAAGGAGTGTATGTGTCCCCAGCTCATTGCCCAAACTGAGCATCAGTGCTAACTCCAAGTTACTTGTGTTGCCCTCTCATATGGTGCCCTTGCCCCATCCAGCCCCAAGGTAACTGATAGGAAGGGCCCCTCTCTTCAGGTTTCATGTACAAGAGGTAATAACTTGAGTTATGGTACAATGTGTATGTAATACTGTGTAAAGAGTGACATACTGCAATGTTTCAGAAATGTGTTCTTGGTAAAATGATATATTGACTGATGATTACATGTGCGAGCCTAATGCAAATGTATACGGTTGCAGTTAAAACTTATGAGGGTACTTGCTTGACGCGGACGTCAAGCTTTCCCAGGCCAGGAAGGGTGTAACCCCCCTGCAAATGGGGGTTCCCAAAAGACTTCCAGGAGCTTGCTTGAATGCTCCAAGCCTGAATGGTGTTTGGCATTTAAGCCATTTATCAGTGAGTGTTTTTAGAGCCTCTGGTACTGTCTCTTTAAGAGCTGTCTGCTTGCAGACATAATTAGTTTGTATGGAGGGACTGTGTGCTTCTCTGAGTACCACTCGAGCTGCTGCCAATTCACTTCATTTTGCAGTCACTAGAGTGCAAAGGAACCTATCTGAAAGATGTAACTGTTTGCCAGAAATTATTTAGAGTAATAATGAAATTACAGTTTGTCTAACCTGCTTTCTTTGCAGTCAGAACTGTGTCTGCTAGTTCCCATTCTAGTTTTGAACTGCTGAACTGGACCAATCAGTGTGGGGTAAGCTAGCTCTAAAATGGTGCCTTGGACGAATCAGAACTTGGACTCATAATCTGAGCCAGCCACAAGAGGATTGTATGGGCAGTGACTCTGGGAGATGTAGTTTAGACTTCAGTGCCTTTTGGACCAACAGCAGCAGTCTATTGTGAGTGACAGCCAATCCAGTCAAGAACTGGGAGGAACTCAAAGGAAGTGCCGGTTTTGTCGGTTGGAGTTTGAGTTGAGCTTTGGCAGTGAAGAAGGAAGGAGCCCTGTGCTTTTCAGTGTGCAGTTTTAGTCAAAAAACGTGTATAAGGCCCAGAGTTCCGGTCTGCAGCTTGTTAGGACTGAATCCGTCCTGTGAAAAGAATCAAAGGATCTCTGAAGAGTAGAAACCAGGCTCACCCTGTAGAAGACTGGAAGAATTGCTGAAAATTGCACTCGGTCTGTCAGGAACTGAATCTGCTGTGTGTTCTCCGGTATTGTGCAGTAATTGCGATCGGGATACAGATGCAGCCTGCCTGGTATAGTGCTTTCTTTTATATGGATGTGTGAAGAGGTTTGTGTACCTCAAGTGAGCCCTGCTGACATTGAAGGACCCTATCTTATTTGGAGGTCGTGAGTACTAATTCAGGTCGCTCCCTGTTGAATTGCCACATTACATCCAAATGGAATTACTGTACTGCTGACTGTTTAATTCTCCTTTTCTCTGTGTGAAAGGGCCCCTACCAGCTGCCACGGTTTGGACTAGCCACTAGGGCTTGGGTACCCAAGGGACAGTAACTGATAGGGATAGGCCTGTGCACAGAGCCATAAATGAAATTATTAGAGTGATAGCTAATTAACCTGATTTCCCCTGTCCTTGTTATATCCCCTAAATAAATCAGAGCTGCTTGTTTCAGCAAAGTTATACTGCCTGAGGTATTTGTCTATGTTAAAGTACTGTACTGTGATTGTTGCACTGTATCTCATTTCACAGGAGGTCCCAGTGCGGAACCAGTCCTGGGGGTAAGTGTATACTGTGAAGGTAATTCTGATATATTGTGTGGGCCACTAGTGGGAAGAAAGGGGGGTTGCAGTGTCCCAGAGGGCTGTGACCAAGTTAGTTTAACTATTGCAAACCCTGACCTCTGGGTGGAGGCACCCGCCATTGGATCCAGGCCCCTCAACCTGTTAGTGGCAAATCAGGCAGGGGTAGTAGCCCCTGGGATAGCGCCATCTAGGGGTTACAGGTGGTTGGTAGGGAGACTACGAGGAACCATTTTCTGCTTACAGGTACTAAAAAAAACACATCGCGGATGGTTTTGTTTTTTACAGGTGGTTTCTTTTGGGCGGTACAGTAGCCAGCGGGGATTGGGCACCCTCATCAGCACAGAAGGGGGACATCATGCCCGATGGGGGTGGGCTCCCCGTGCAGCGTATAAACTGGGAAAGGGGAAGTGCGGATGCCAACGAGGATTGGGCACCCCCATCGGCAAACATCAAAAGCGGGGAGGAGACACATTCTGCCAACGGGGAGTGGGCTCCCCTGTTGACACATACTTGGGCAGGGTAAGCCAACCAGGGGATTGGACACCCCCGAAGTCGGCAGTTTAGCAGCCACTGTGCTGCCATATTTCCAGCTAGCGAGCATGTAGAAAGAGTCGGCTGCATGTGACGAGCTTTGCTCGCATTGCAGCGGACCTTTCCTTAGATGTGCTCACCTGGGTGGTGTGGCGCCAGCATGCAGGCTGATTGGGGAATGAGGGACACACCTACTGGTGCATGCCCTGCACTTGCCCAACAGTGACCGCGCCTCCAAATCTGCACTACCCCAAGATGTTGGCTGTGCAAGCGCATCAACATAAAAATAGAACAGTTGCATGCCTGGAGGAGGCACATGTACCTGTCTCTACCACAGAAGGCTGCGAGCCAGTAACGGAGAAGGCCAAAATAGGGAGTGCAGCACCCAGAGGGGCAATGGAGAAAAGGAACTTAGCCAGCAGAATACTAATAGTCACTTCCGGTGACGTCATGCTCCCGACGCCAGCTTGAATCGATAGGCTCCCTCCGAATCCTGCATAAACCTCCGATTGTACAACAATTACAGTGAAAGCTCAACAGGTACTCATTAAGGAGGAGATAAGATGTCAAAGCGAGGGGAGAAAACATTGAAAAAGGCCCCCTGTTCCCGATGAAGGCAGATTGTCGGATTCCGGCAGTGAGGCCTCGCAGGCCTCGTCGACCTCGCAGCACAGTAGTAGTGCTTCTGGACAGCCCCCCATAGCTACGCTGCAAAGACAAATGACCCTCGTCTTGGCAGAGCTCAGAGATTTCCGAAATGAATTCCGGACCACTACTGCTGGACTAAGAACCGATATCGGAAAACTAGAAAAACGACAGGAGCAGCTGGAGCACCACTGCACTGAATCTGATTCCAGAATCGACAGAACAGAGCAAGCAATTGTGCAATTAAATCAGTGGGTGCTGACGCTACAGGAGAGGGCAGAGGATGCAGAAAGCCGCAGTAGACAAAATAATATACGGATCTCGGGGATCCCAGAAGGGGAGGAGGGCACTGATCCATACCAATTTATACGCCGCCTACTGATGCAAACTCTCGAATTACCGAAGAAAAATACCCTAGAGTTTGAGAGGGTACATCGCACGTTAGGCCCCAGGCCCCCAGGCGAGACCTCGTGCTATCCTGGTTAGATTCCTTCGCTTCCAGGAGAAGGAATTAATACTGTACACAGCTTGGAAAGTGGGCCAAGTGAACTATAAAGGGCAGCGGCTATACTTTGAAAATGACTATTCCCCGGAAATTATGGCCAGGCGCAGGGCATATGCCCCAATTCTAAAAGAACTGAAAAGGCAAGGCCTGCGTTTCCGAACACCCTATCCAGCTAGGCTGATAGTATACCATCCAGAGGGGGCAGCTTACATACAGCTCTGCCAGAGAAGCGCTTGAAGATCTTCGGAAACACAAAGTGGAGATTCCGGTGCCGCCAGACAAGCCCACCAAAGGTACTCTGACAGCAAAATTAGCCCAGCAGGCTTGGCAGTCTGGCCGGAGAGAAGGTAGGAGATGACAGGGCATGGAAGCAATTCGGAAGATAGTCGACTCTCTACGTGAACAAGCGCAAAGAAGCACCTGAGCTGACTACCAGATATGGAGTTTGCTGTTGAATACATTTGGACTCAAACCTGACTTTAATAATGTCAGCCCCCGGGTGAACATACTCGGTCCGTTGAATTTGGGGCAGAAGGGACATCTTGGCTTAATCACCTGAATATTTCTGGACTGGAACTGTTTTCCCCCTCCCTTATTCATTCTTATAGCATCAGATAAGTTATGCTTAACACTAGATAGGTGTAAATGCAGTACTACTACCTAATCTGATGTTTTCTCTCGTCCTTTTAATTTTATTTTGTCTTCTTTCTGGCCTATATGTGGACTCTCTCTTGCTTTCTCACCGTTTCTCATTTCAGATGCGTCAGCGGCCTACCGCACAGGGACGTATTGGTTGGCAGATGTAAGTAATGGCATTATGGGCTGGTATTCCTCTGTCTAGGCAGCCAGCTACTGGGTTATTCCCTGCCCCTTGAGCTCCCGCTTACTTAAAGGTGGCACTGAAATTTCTCACTGCCATACCCCAGAGAGATGAAGCAACCAAGCCGGTGAATGCAGTAGGCTTTCATGCTGTTTGATTATGGCAGTAAATTAATTACCCATACCTACAGAAAATTCAAACTGGTGGGGTCTTAGAGGCATAAGGAGCTAATAATCGAGGCTTATCCACACCTCCCAGATGCTGTTAAGAGTGAGGATTGTGATTTCCTCCTCCCCTCTCCCCCCCCCTTTTTTTTTTTGTTGATGTTGTGGTTGTCATCTTCGCTGTCCTCTGTTCTTTCTTCAGGTTGGACCTAAAGTTATTCCTGTTTCCTCTCCAAGTAACAACCCGCCTATGCAGGAAGCTGGCAGGTAGGAGTGTAGCTCACCAATATCCTATTCCCTTACCCCTTGTACAGGCATTGGAAGTGCCTAGGGATCTCTTTTCTGAGTTCCCCTTACATAGTGAGATAGTCTCACTCTCGAGAGCTTGGGTAGCTCTCGCCTTTGGAAGTTCAAGTTTAATAGTTCAGTTTATACAATTCACTGTTAGTTATGATGGTTGTAGCCTGGTTGGCTTCACTCCTCCCTAAAGCCCCTGCTTCATTCCGATGCTTTGTGGCTCTGTTACATGTTCTATGGATTGTTCTGCTTACATATGATAGTTGCCAGTTTCAAGGCAATCAGTTAGTATCTGACAATTCTATTATATTTACACGAAAACTTCTATGTAATATGGATAGTACAGTAACTCTTCGATTGTGTATAACTGAGTACTATTTCCGACCAATGGTGGGGGTGGGGGGGGGCTCCCTGGGGACCACGCATAACACCTCTTATAGGCTCTCTTTCACCGCAAGTCTTAATATGGAGGAGTCCCCCTTGAAATTAATTTCTTGGAATGTTAATGGGCTCTCCACCCCGGTCAAGCGTGCCAGAGTCATCTCGCAGGTTAAGAAATCCAGAGCTGACATTATTTACCTGCAGGAGACCCATTTAAGTAATCAGGAGCATGCTAAACTGGGGCGGATTGCTAGGGCGGAGGTATATGATTCGACTTTTAGGGGTGGGAGGAGAAGGGAAGTGGTAACAGTAACGCCACACCATGTCACCTGGCGGTTGAAGTCCCAATGGATTGACCCAAATGGGAGGATGGTGTTGCTTCATGGGCTGTTGGGGGAGACGGAGGTTACCCTGGTCAATATCTATTTACCACCCGATTCCTTGGCCACCGATGTTCGAGACCTGTTGGATAGAGTGGTGCAGTTTGCTAGGGGGATACTATTGCTTGCAGGAGATTTTAACATACTCCCTAACCCTGAGAGAGATTCCTCCAATCGTAATACCCCTAGAAAAACTCCGTAGCAAAGGCTCCTGAACAGATTCATGGCTGAGATGGGCCTGACTGACACTTGGCGACATATGCACCCCTATTCAAGAAACTATACCCACTACTCTGCTGTACATCACACATATTCAAGAATCGATTTATGCTACACTCAAATAGAAAACTTAGATCGGCTGATAGATTGTCAAATTTCTGACATTGTCCTGTCAGACCATGCTCAAATTAGCAGTACTTGGAGGCTGGGGTTACAGAAAAAGACTACCATGTGGCGTCTAAATCCCACATATTTAATATCTAAACAATTTAACGAATTCCTAGCCGATAAGATACCTGAAATAATTAATGACAACACCACCCCGGATATTCCCACAGTGCTGAGGGGTCACCTTATTAAACACATATCCCAGCTCACTAGGACTCGCAAACAGTATAAAACTAATCTTGAAGAGACCTTACATTTCCTGCAAGCAGCACATAAACAAGGTGATAACTCTGTGATGCCACAGTTAAAGCAGGTTAAACAGGACCTAGATAGATTGGCACAGCAACAGACAGAGATCTCTTCAACTTTTCTACGTCAGAGGTACTACCAAGTGGGACCCAGAGCTAATAGGCTATTGGCTTATCAGATAAGAAAGCAGAGAAAGTTTGCTGCAGTTACCACTATACGCCACCCCATAAATGGTAGGCCCCAGAATAAGCTTAATGATATAGTCAAGGCATTTACAGCGTATTATACAAACTTTTACACCCCAGAGTGCCCTGCAGCCCCAGAAAAGATAAGAGAATTCCTGCAATCTCTGGCCCTACCGGGGATCTCCCCGGATCAGGGGGAACAGTTGCTGGCTCCTATCACAATGCAAGAGCTAACGAATGCTTTGGCATGCGCCAAAACAATTAAGCCCCAGGACCAGACTGGTATGGGGCAGAATTTTATAAAACTGCAAGAGATCTACTATTACCAACTCTCTTTTTTTTTTTTTTTTTTTATTTTTCATTTTTTCTCCGCCACCTAGCTGCGGCCGCCTGGTACTTTCAGCGTCACGGGCCGACGGCTTCCCCCACATCGGCCTCGGCCCTCCGACTCAGAGCTTACCACGGCGGGGCGGGAGGAGGAGGAGGAGGAGACATCCCGCAGAGACCGGGATAGGTCGGAGGGCTGGCCTGGGGGGCTAATTAAAGCCGAGGTGGGCTTCATGGAGGGCGGCTGGCAGCCGTCCATTTTCCGGTTTTCGGGGAGGCGGGGGTCGTGCAATGACATCAGACGTCCGCCCCGCCTCCAGAGTGTGTGTGTGTCGGTAGCTGTGTGACACCCCGGCCTCCGCCAGGGGTCACTAGTGCTCCGAGCACTATCCCACCCTCCCCGAGAAGGAGAGCAGTCCATAGGGGACGCCTATCCTTCTTCCCGGCCGGCCCTTCTAGCGACCCGAGTCCGCTCCCGAACCCGGCCGCGCGGCAGTCTAAAAAACCAACCGCTGCGCCGACGGGCCGGCTTATTACCATCTCTTGAGTACCTGTAACTCTATCTTGGAGAAATTCTCCTCCACCTACCTGGGCCTATGCCAATTTCTGTTATTCCAAGCCGGGCAAAATCCCCAACTTTGTGAATCGTACCGACCAATTTCTGTTTTAAACTCAGACTATAAAATATTTTTGGGGATAATAGCCCGAAGGCTAGAAGCTATACTCCCACAAATAGTACACAGAGACCAAACCGGATTTGTAGGAGGACGAACCACCACCGATAACATAAAGAGAACCTACCATATAATACGTAAAATGCACACCTCTGATTGCCCTGCAGCCTTAGTAAGCCTTGATGCTGAAAAGGCTTTTGACAGAGTCCTCTGGCCCTTTTTATACTCTGTCATGAAATCCATGGGTCTCCCCCAGTCATTAGTTCAAGTTATTACAAACATTTATTCTTCCCCGAAGGCCTGGGTCCAGGTCTCTGGGCACCATTCAAGACCCTTCCAGCTAAATAGAGGTACTAGACAGGGTTGCCCCCTCTCACCCCTCTTGTTTGCTTTGTTTATTGAACCCCTGGCACAATTAATCAGGCAGTCCCGAGACCTACAGGGAATTGAGGTGGAGGGAGAGGAGCACCGCATAGCACTCTATGCAGACGATGTCCTCTTATACCTACGAAACCCAGAGAGCTCACTCCCGAAGCTCAGTGAGTTGTTAGAACAATATGGGCAACTCTTCGGTTATAAAATCAATATCTTGAAAACCGAGATTTTAACCTTTCACTACACACCGGACTTGGTTGTGCAGAAGCAATTCCCCTGTAAATGGGATCTAAGTAGGGTAAAATATCTGGGGGTTAACTTAACTAGGGACCTGAGTGACGCTTATAAGCAGAATTATGCCCCATTTACGGCGCAGTTGAAAGAGGATCTGGCTCGCTGGAGAACACTCCCACTGGGTCTATCTAGGAAGATAGAGCTTATTCGAATGGTGACCCTGCCCAGGGCCCTATACCTCTTTAATAATATACCTATTTCCTTGCCTAGGTCTCTGTTTTTGGACTGGGAAAGGGCGATATCTAATTTTATTTGGGCTGGTCGTAAGCCTAGGGTTAAGCTGAAATTCCTCACTAGGCCAAGGGCAATGGGAGGTCTAGCGTTTCCTGATTTATACAGGTACTATCAAGCAGTGCAACTCATGCATGTAATGGCCAGACAGATCCTGATAAGTGATATGCATTGGATGGACCTAGAGAAAGCAAACTCCCCAGATCTGAACTACTATACTGTACTTTACTATATTGTGCAACTGTGCCTTCAGTTCAGCACCGCACCTTACCAGCAGAACTACATAATAGTATGCTGGCCTGGTACCAGGTTAGAAGACAGCTATTTATTTCCTCCTTTATACCATTAATCTGCTCAACAGCAGCGCTCCCAAATTTCCAACCTAGAATATTGGACCATGCATTTCAACAATGGGCCAAATATGGCCTAAACTATCTATTTCAAATTACAACCAGAGGAATTTCTCCTACATTTCAGGATATACAAGAAAAATTTGGACTCCCCAACTCCCATTATTACAGATACTTACAGTTAAGGCATTACTATGAAGCCTTACCCCCCATAGTTCGTAACTTAGAAAGTCTGCCCCCTTTGATACTTAGCTTGCAACAACTGTTTGCCTCCCCAGGACAGAGGCATCTGGTATCTAATCTCTATCGAGCCCTGATGTCAACCTCTATACGAACCCTGGTAGACACCCAGGAGAGGTGGCAGCAGGAACTAAGTTCACCCATAGAAATAAAGCAGTGGGAATGGGCCTGTTGGCAGGTTTCACATACATCTTCCTCTCACCAATGGCGAGAATTTGCATGGAAATTTTTAGTCTGATACTTCTATACCCCGGAGATTACTAGTCATTACACCCCGGGTAGCTCAGCTGCTTGCTGGAGATCATGTGGGGAAACTAAAGCCCACCTCACGCATGTGGTATACTCATGCCCTAGACTGCGGTCTTTCATTCACAGCATGCAGCTGGAGCTCCAAGAAATATTCAGTGATCCTATACAGCTGACTCCACAGGTATTTATCCTGTCAATGTTCCCCGAAAATCTCAGAGACCGGGTGTCCGTATCTGTTGGCTATTCTCCTCGTAGAGGGGAAGAATGCCATCACTAAAAGGTGGCTCACCTCTAATACTCCTACAATAAAAGACTGGTGGACTATAACTAGACAGATTTATCAAATGGAAAAGTTAACATATAGATTGAATGATAGGGAAGAGGAATTTAGAACCAGATGGAATAGATGGCTCCTGTACTATATGTTAAGAGATAGGACCTTTGTTCCATAGCCTTCCTGTAGCATCCTTTGGTCCTCCCCCTCCTCCTCCCCCCTTGATGGTATTCACCACTGAGGTGTGTGTGGCCCTGGGGTGCTTCCCCCCTCCTTGCCCCCTAATTGGGGATCCTTTAATAAGATATGATAAGGAGAACCACTTTAGGGCGCTCATGTGTAGTACCCTTTGCCTCTCCTGATACATAGAGTCTGAACTGTAAGTACAACAAAGTTAAGTATTCTGTCTTTTTGTACCAAGGAGACCTTCTAGGGCCCAGTAGAATAAGAATTCCCGGTAGGTCTGGAATATGTTTAAGAACAACCTTCTAAGGGAATCAACCTTAATGTGCCTGCATGATATCTGTAAGTACACTGCTTTGATTCCTTTTCTTACTGTATTGCACAATCGAATGTAATGAAATGTAAGTAAAAACAAATAAAAATGAAAATAACAGAAAGAATACTAATAGTCAGGAACTTCATGGTAAGGGATGTGGAGAGGGTGGTGTGTGCAGAGGGGAAGGGGGGATCAGATGCCTGCCAGGTGCATTGGCAGTGAGGGATAAAGTATAGGACAGGAAAGTTAACCGACAGGAAGGGGGACGTGCCACATGTCCTTGTGCTCTTGGGTACAAATGGCCTGGCAATCCAAAGTATGGAAATGTTCAATCAGACTTCTGGAAGTTTGGGGTGGAGGTGGGTTTAGGGGAAAGGTAGTCTTGCTAGTCTTTTCAGGGGTCTTTTGGGTATGAAACAGAGGGGGTAAAGGGGAGATGAGGGTGAGCAGGAACAATTCCATGCCTGGTTGACACAGGGGGTGAAGGGGAGATGAGGGTGAGCAGGAACAATTCCATGCCTGGTTGACACAGGGGTGAAGGGAGATGAGGGTGAGCAGGAACAATTCCATGCCTGGTTGACACAGGGGTGAAGGGAGATGAGGTGAGCAGGAACAATTCCATGCCTGGTTGACACAGGGGTGAAGGGGAGATGAGGGTGAGCAGGAACAATTCCATGCCTGGTTGACACAGGGGATGAAGGGGAGATGAGGGTGAGCAGGAACAATTCAATGCCTGGTTGACACAGGGGATGAAGGGGAGATGAGGGTGAGCAGGAACAATTCCATGCCTGGTTGACACAGGGGATGAAGGGGAGATGAGGGTGAGCAGGAACAATTCCATGCCTGGTTGACACAGGGGATGAAGGGGAGATGAGGGTGAGCAGGAACAATTCCATGCCTGGTTGACACAGGGGATGAAGGGGAGATGAGGGTGAGCAGGAACAATTCAATGCCTGGTTGACACAGGGGATGAAGGGGAGATGAGGGTGAGCAGGAACAATTCAATGCCTGGTTGACACAGGGGATGAAGGGGAGATGAGGGTGAGCAGGAACAATTCAATGCCTGGTTGACACAGGGGATGAAGGGGAGATGAGGGTGAGCAGGAACAATTCAATGCCTGGTTGACACAGGGGATGAAGGGGAGATGAGGGTGAGCAGGAACAATTCCATGCCTGGTTGACACAGGGGATGAAGGGGAGATGAGGGTGAGCAGGAACAATTCCATGCCTGGTTGACACAGGGGATGAAGGGGAGATGAGGGTGAGCAGGAACAATTCCATGCCTGGTTGACACAGGGGATGAAGGGGAGATGAGGGTGAGCAGGAACAATTCCATGCCTGGTTGACACAGGGGATGAAGGGGAGATGAGGGTGAGCAGGAACAATTCCATGCCTGGTTGACACAGGGATGAAGGGAGATGAGGGTGAGCAGGAACAATTCCATGCCTGGTTGACACAGGGATGAAGGGAGAAGAGGGTGAGCAGGAACAATTCCATGCCTGGTTGACACAGGGGATGAAGGGGAGAAGAGGGTGAGCAGGAACAATTCCATGCCTGGTTGACACAGGGGATGAAGGGGAGATGAGGGTGAGCAGGAACAATTCCATGCCTGGTTGACACAGGGGATGAAGGGGAGATGAGGGTGAGCAGGAACAATTCAATGCCTGGTTGACACAGGGGATGAAGGGGAGATGAGGGTGAGCAGGAACAATTCCATGCCTGGTTGACACAGGGGATGAAGGGGAGAAGAGGGTGAGCAGGAACAATTCCATGCCTGGTTGACACAGGGGATGAAGGGGAGAAGAGGGTGAGCAGGAACAATTCCATGCCTGGTTGACACAGGGATGAAGGGAGATGAGGGTGAGCAGGAACAATTCCATGCCTGGTTGACACAGGGATGAAGGGGAGATGAGGGTGAGCAGGAACAATTCCATGCCTGGTTGACACAGGGATGAAGGGAGATGAGGGTGAGCAGGAACAATTCCATGCCTGGTTGACACAGGGATGAAGGGGAGATGAGGTGAGCAGGAACAATTCCATGCCTGGTTGACACAGGGATGAAGGGAGATGAGGTGAGCAGGAACAATTCCATGCCTGGTTGACACAGGGGATGAAGGGGAGATGAGGTGAGCAGGAACAATTCCATGCCTGGTTGACACAGGGATGAAGGGAGATGAGGTGAGCAGGAACAATTCAATGCCTGGTTGACACAGGGGATGAAGGGATGAGGGTGAGCAGGAACAATTCATGCCTGGTTGACACAGGGATGAAGGGAGATGAGGGTGAGCAGGAACAATTCCATGCCTGGTTGACACAGTGGATGAAGGGGAGATGAGGGTGAGCAGGAACAATTCCATGCCTGGTTGACACAGTGGATGAAGGGGAGAAGAGGGTGAGCAGGAACAATTCCATGCCTGGTTGACACAGGGGATGAAGGGGAGAAGAGGGTGAGCAGGAACAATTCCATGCCTGGTTGACACAGGGGATGAAGGGGAGATGAGGGTGAGCAGGAACAATTCCATGCCTGGTTGACACAGGGGATGAAGGGGAGAAGAGGGTGAGCAGGAACAATTCCATGCCTGGTTGACACAGGGGATGAAGGGGAGATGAGGGTGAGCAGGAACAATTCAATGCCTGGTTGACACAGGGGATGAAGGGGAGAAGAGGGTGAGCAGGAACAATTCAATGCCTGGTTGACACAGGGGATGAAGGGGAGATGAGGGTGAGCAGGAACAATTCAATGCCTGGTTGACACAGGGATGAAGGGAGATGAGGTGAGCAGGAACAATTCAATGCCTGGTTGACACAGGGATGAAGGGAGATGAGGGTGAGCAGGAACAATTCAATGCCTGGTTGACACAGGGGATGAAGGGGAGATGAGGGTGAGCAGGAACAATTCCATGCCTGGTTGACACAGGGGATGAAGGGGAGATGAGGGTGAGCAGGAAAAATTCCATGCCTGGTTGAAAGGGTGGTTTCAAGAGGAGGGGTATATATTTGCAGGTGACTACAGAACTGGGAGAAGGCTGTTTAAAGGAGATGGCCTTCATTTCACAAGGGAGAGAGGAAGCAAGGGCACTTCAGCAGAAGCTACACATTCATGTTGGTCTTCATATAACCTGAATGAGGAGGAGACAGATGCTGGGAATTTATTAGTAGAGGGGAGCATGAGAGAGCCTAGCGAGGACTACCCTGGAAATGGTACAGAGACAAGGGGTTGCTAGAGGGAGCAGGGGCAGGGAACAGAAAGGGACAGGAAAGGATGGGGAAGGTAAGGCCATGACAAACCAGCTAGCAGAAGGAGCAATGGAAAGAATAGAAGGGTATACCAAACAGCAACCAGGAAACAGATAAGGTAGGAGAGACTATGGAGCTGGGAAGGGTGTAATGCAGTATACCTAAATGCCAGAAGCCCAAATAACAAGATCAGTGAACTGCAGTCAATGGTGGCAGAGGCTGATTTAGACTTGGTAGCTATCATGGAGATGTGGACTACTGGATATAATAAATGGAATCAGGCAGTTCCAGGGTATACAAGAGAGACAGGTGTAAGGGTAAAGGGTGTGATATACCCTCTATATCATGGAAGGAACAGAGGCTATGGAGGATGAGATCATCAAGAAGGAAGGGGGGGAAGTAGAGTTGATCTAGGTGCAAATGACTGGCTACAGGAAAAAAGATTAGAATGGAGGTGGACTTTAGGCCATAGAAGCAGGAGGAGAAAGAAGACAGAGTTGGGGAGGAGGGGGTATAAATATAGTGATTAGTGGAGACCTGTTTGTTAGAAATAGGGATGCAGTCACAAGAAGGCATGACTGGAGGTTAGCGGGGGGTTAAATGTAACTATGAATAAGAATCCTACAATTTTTTAAACTTTATTTAAAAAATACATAAATCCTTTCCCTACCCGTTTATCTCACCACTCTTATTTCTTTGTTCCAAAAATGAAAACTGCGATTGGCCAGAAGGCGTTGTTGTATAAATTACCAATGTTCTTTAACACAATAATGAGTAAATTTGAATGCCTCGGAACTACAATGTGTAGCTATAGAAAGGTGCTGAGAAATTATTTGTTATCAGACAGTGAATGTAAATGTTCTGTGTAATAAGGCCTTTCCGATTGTTTTGCACATGTCCCCCATTGACCCAAACTATTTGTGTGTATTATTCTGTACCCTATGTTTTATATGCCTGTAATGTTATATATTTATTAAGTGTTATGTAATTGTATGTCTTTATGTACTCTGGTCGCCCATGAAAACAGGTCATTGGCCCATGAGCCTACCAGATTAAATCAATCAATCAATCAATCAATCAGTCAATCAATTTAGGAGGTACGTGAGGAAGTTCCTACTTCACTGAGAGAGGGTGGTGTGCCTGTGGAACAGATTGTCGATGGAAGTGGTGAGGCAGATACCCTTCATCAGTTCAAACAAAACTGGGATAAGAGACACAGCAAAGTTTTTCTCCGCGGGCAAATTTTTGGTGACGTTGTCAGATTTGCATCTGTGCAGCACTTCGAGTAATATGCCACAATTACCTGGAATTCGACATTTGTGACTTTGCCCTGCTTTTTGAGGTTTCAAATGCAAATTGCACTTAAAAAAAAAAAGCAAGGAGAAGTCGCAGCCCCCCCCCCCCAGCTGGCAGCCTGACTTCCCTCCCTGGTGTCCAGTGGGCCCCCCCGCCGATCTCACCACAACTCACAATATAAAAAAATATAAATATTTTTTTTCATTAAATCCATTCCCTTGTGTCAGTGCCCCCCTGCCACCAATCACCAGCCACAATAAATCCACCCCTAGCTGCTGGCACCCTGTCCTGCTGTCTAGTAGTCTCCACCCCGCCAACTGCCGCCCAGCCAGCACCCACATCCAGACCACAATACTGTCTTAAAAAACTGTTTCATTTAATCCCTAGTGCTAGTGGACCCCTCACCCTGTCAGGTAGTGCCCCACTCTGCTCTCCCAACCCCTCCTCGAGTGGGCCGATGGCACAGCCCTCCACTCACCTCCCTGGCCAGCAGCCCAACTGAGCTCAATGAATGGCGTGTGCAGCCTGAAAGCACATGCTTATTCACTGACAACTTTAGGTCATTTCTTCAATTTTATGGTGTAGAGAGGGAGGGGCTGCTCTGGTGGCCTGTGGGGGATGGGGAACAGCGGTTTGAACCCCAGAGGGTCCATGCCATTTCCCCCATCCCACCACCCCCACCAGCGACAGAGCAGCCCCTCCCTTCTCTACAACACTAAAACTGAAGAAAATTACTGGCAGGCTGTCAGTGAATGAGCTGACGTGCTTGTACAAGCACACCTCATTCACTGAGCTCAGTCGAGCTGCTGGCCCTGGAGGTAAGTGGAGGTCTGTACTGGTGGCCTACTTGGGGAGGGGTCGAGGTTGGGGGGGAGTGCGGCGGGGGCAAAACCTGACAGGGTGGGAGAGTGGGGGTCCACTAGACACCAGGGTTTAAATGAAACTTTTTTTTTTAATTAACACAGTATTGTGGATGTGAGTGCCCACCGGTCAGCAATCAGCGGGGGGCAAGGGGACCACTAGACACCAGGGCAGGGTGACAGCAGCCAGGTGGGATTTATTGTGGCCGGTCATTGGTCGGAGGGGCACTGACACTAGGGAAGGGATTTCATGAAACGTTTTTTTTTTTTAATATAGTGTAAAATTTGTGGTCCTTCCTGATGGGAATTGGCTGTAGTGGGGGGAACCACTAGACACCAGGGCAGTGTGCCAGGGAAGAGGTAGGGGGGCACTACCACTAGACAACAGGGATATTAATTTTAATAGTTTTGTGTGGAAATTCCACACTTCAGGGTTGCCCCCCCCCGCTCCATGAACTGCACTCCACAAATTGAGTGCTATTCGTGAAATTTTTGGTGATGCGAATTTTGTCGACTTTTTCCACCACTAGTTGGGACAGAACCAAAGAACACACAGTTCCTTATTAGGGGGGATGAGGATAGGTGGGAAGCAATGAGGAACAAACCCCCAGCACACTAGGTCAGGGGGTGAGGTAGTATTACATTGGCAGATTTGATGGACCTTCTACTGTCAAAGTCTATATTTCTATGTTTCTATAATAGCTTTTTAAGGTACTGTTATTGTAGGGTTAAAAATCCCAAGGACTGTTCCACCAACTGTCACAAATATCCAATTTGTCATAGATGTGAGCCTTAAATCTTTCATATAATAACATTTATTTAAATAAGTTACAACACAACTGTTTGTTTTTTAGACTTCAATAGAGGTTGCATTCCACTTTTGTAATATTAAGTGTTTTGTTGCCATTTTGCCAAGGGCTACAATTCTGTAAATATTTGTTTCTTTGATTATGGCAGAGAAATCTTTAAAAATATATAATCTGCCATGTTGATTCGACATTACAAAATGTATACAATATTTTTATTGTATACATGTTCTTAGTTATTATGCGATACAACTTGAAGTTTTATTTTCAAAGAACTCTCAAATTTTCTTTTAACTGTGTATCACCCCATGATATAGTTGTAATGAACATTTTAACTAAACTTTTATTTGACAGACTATTATATTTAGTAATGTCCATGTTACTTATCAGAATTTCAACCAATTGCCATTAATTTCTTCCTTATAAACAACCATTTTTTGGTTCACTATATCTGTGATGTTGTATTTATTTTCATTAATTTGTTCACTAAACTCTTATCTGAAGCCAATGATAATGTCATTTCAGGGATAAACTGTAAACTTGAATTTAGCCAAGGTCTTATCTGTTGCTTTATTTTCTAATCTAATTTTTTTGTGACTGTTGATATAATAATTGGATTTTTCAAATCTTTTTTTATATGTAGTTTTTTTCAGCTTTTTTCCCCAGCAGACACGTGCATGTGTGTGCGGAGGCGCACACGCATGCCCAGTTCTGGCTTGGCCCTTTCCGCCCCACCCCTGGCAATCATCCCAACCCCCGTCCCACCTATACTTCTCATCTGACCTCCACCTGATGGGAGTGGAATTACGGGGGATGGGGGGGTGGACAACCGCCGCAGGAGGGGAAAGCTGCCATTGGCTGCTCAACCCTGCTCCCTCACTCCCCGCCATGCTGGCACCCCGACAACCTGAGGTCATTCCCAAACCTGGGTCGCTGGCGGGGCGTGAGGTAAGGCATCCAGCGCCTCAGCCCTCAGCGCCACCGGGGCCAACAAGATTTTTTAAATGTTTTACATTTTCAAAATATGTTAAGATGTCTTACATAACTAAATAATTATTTTCTTTTTGTATTAATATTTGGAATGGATGTACTTATTTTACATTATTGTCTATGTGTTTTGAATGTTAGACCAACTATAAGTTAGTTTAATTTTATTTGCTATATACAGGTAGTATAATTTAGGATGTGGACATTCCAAACCCCCTTGCTTCCTAGATATATTTTTATATCACTCCATAAAAATGTCAGATATATGTGTGGTTATCAAACCATGTATGAATAATGTCATAGTATAATGCTTGTTTGCCATAAAAAATACATGGCATAATCAGAATTTTTGACATTTCTATACACCCCACAATAAGATCAAGCATTTTCTCCCACCTCGTGAGAAAAGTTTTTATTTTGTCTTGAATTAACATAGTATTAGTGTTCACTGCTTGCTGATTACAGCCAGTTAGAGTTATTCCTAAGTAGTTTATCTTTACAGTACAATTGAGCATATGTGATAAATTTCTTGTATGCTGAGAAATATTGGTTATGGACAAAGACATTGTTTTTGGGAGTACACTGGTCTCCTTCATCAGAATAAAGTATGCATGATGAGGACTAGCTAGCAATGTGTGTCTCATTGGCAAATACATTTAGTTTGTAGTCTTTATGCTTATGTCAGCCATATCCGTTTATATCCGTCATATCAACATTATTTCTAATATGAAACCAGAGATTAACTAAATATAAGAGGAGAAAAGGGATGGCCATGTCACACTCCATTCAAAATTATTAATTTTGATAACTGATACATATTTATTTTAAAGGATACTTTTAGATTGTTATACAGCTGACATACCAACGTGCATAGTAATTGTGGAAAACCACACTTCCTCAAACACCTAAACATGAATAGACATTCTGTTAAATCAAATGCTTTGGACACATCTAGAGCCAAAGCTAGAATTTCATCTTCACTGTTTCACTATTTCAGTACGTTCTTGTACCTGTTTTAATACCTCAGTAGTATGCCCCTTAATAAATCCCTTTTGATCTATATGTACAGACTGACTGATCTGAGATTCTATGCTGTGTACTATAGCTTTAGTAATAATGTTATATTCTGTGTTCATAACATCATAGGACGATGATACCTACAAGATCTCCTTTGCCCCTACTGCTCCCTCTGGCCACTCCACTCTGCTGATGAGGGATTGCTGGAGATTCCCAGGGTTCGTCTGAAGACCTCTGGGGCTTGAACGTTTGCTTTCGTGACCCCTACCCTGTGGAATTCTCTATCTCACTGGGTTAGAGGGTGCCAGACTGTGGAGAGCTTTAAAGCAGCTCTAAAAACTTATTTATTTTTGCTGGCCTTCTTAGTTGATTAATATTTGACTGTTTTTTAAATTGAGAAGTTTTATTGCTGAATGTTATTTGTTTTTAATGTATGTAAAAGCGCTTTGATACTTGCTGAATTGAGCTTACTATAAATAAAGATTTATTATTATTATTATATTCTGTCTTTATGTTCTTTTGGTATCAAGATCACACAGGCATCAAGTAAATAGTATTATTATCTTGTATTTCATATATTAATAGAGTCAACCACGCATTAAGTTATTTCTCAAAAATACAGAAACATCCAGGGATAAAACCATCTCTATCTGGTGTTTTTGATTTTTGTTAGACTATATACAGCAACTGAGATTTATTGGCTAGAAAAATGATTAGCCTCAATATTCATCTGTTGTAAATCTGCTTGTTCTAAATACTTATGTTGTCCATTCCTGTCATAGTTTTTTTTGGTATATCAATTTGTATTACTTCACAGACCTCTCCTTTTTCCAGTGAGCAGCTGAAAAGGGTTGTCAGTGGTGCTGCTAGTACTTGTGCCATTTCTTTTACCACCCTTGGGTGCAGACAATGTGGGTCTGGGGATTTGTCTTTCAGAGACTCCAGCCACTTCCTAACCCTTTTTTCCACTACACTATAGCTCCCATATCCAAGCCCTGCCCTCTCCCCGCCTGAACTGTTAATGGCATTTTAGGCACCATGTATTGTATTGTGTTTGTTCTTATTGTATGTTGGGTTATGGCATCTGGGTCATTCTCGCAAATGGATTGTTCTGCCCAGTGAATCAACCTGGTTAACCAATAAATAAATAACACTAGCAGCCCATGCAAGTATAAATACCAAGCACCACTGACTGGTTGCAACTGGTGTCACTGGTTAGAGCCCCTGTACAGGCACATAGGGGCTACATACACTTATATAGCTGATTTTAAACGCTTAAAATAATGATTTTGTGTCTTGAAGTATGCATTTCCTCACAATGTAGCAAGGGTATGTTTTTTAAAGAAGAGGTGAATATATATTTTTCCTTTTTCCACTTTTTCTTGTAAATGATAGGTTAGAGAAAAAAAGCCTGGCTGCTGTCCAGATCCTCAGCTATTCCCTTAAGTGGTCCCTACATGAATTGCTGTGCCTATCTGACAATCAGCTAATGCAATTAATACTGTGTGTTTGTGTTTGACGTGTAATAACTTGGCAAAGATTGTGTGTGTTTGGGGGGTGAGTGACATATTCTTACTGGTTGGCCAGTTTTCTTCCCCCGTGTTTTGGGGCAGACTTGGTATTTGACAGGGGTCAAGGGGGATGTCAGGAGGGGGCAGTTCCCTCTGTAAACACAGAGGGAACTTCATACTTAAGCAGACTAGATAAACTGTAAGGCCTTTATCTGCTGGCACATTTGTAAGTTCATATGTGTTATACAAAAAATGTGAATTGATCAGCAGACCTCACTAGGACTAGACAATAATGTCTTTCTGTACACTCTCGCCCAACCAATTATCTCTTATCACTAAATGTTGCACTGCCCCACAATTACTTATCCAGACCACCACCCACCTTGTTGTGACTTACATTCTTTCCTGTCCTCTCTTACTTCAACAATACTCATACAGTTCATCATAGCTGTGTGAAGAGCGGCACGACAGTTATCCAACAAAATTCTAAACTAGATATAAAATTCTGGCAGTTAAGCTGATGTGTGTCACATCTTTGACATGGGTATAATCACAGACCTGTGTCAGAAGGGGCAGCCATGGTGGATATTACTGCAAGTCCTTTATGCAACGACAATACTCTGTTATTATTTTACTACATTACTATGTAAACTAAGTCTTGCAGCAGTCTCTTGAGCATATATTGCTCTCTAATAGAAACCAAAAATAAAATTTGTAAAATCACAATCATAAATCATAATAATAATCATAATCATAAATCATGTATTTATTGTCTTCTGTTGCTTTCACAACCAGATAAAGATTAGGAGTAGTAAGAAGAGTAATGAAATGTGTATGATGCTCTTAGAGACATTAGATGTGAAAGCAAATATTCAGAAATATTGTAGATTGTCATTATTTAATATTTGGATGTTCAATTTAATACGTCTGTAAAGCATACAAAAAAAATCCGGTAATAGCCTCAAAGGTTCAGTGATAATACTATTGTCAATCACTGGTAATAGTATTGTCAATCACTGGTAATACTACTGTTCTGTGCTGATACCTCCCGCCCCCACATCGTAAGCGTGCCTCCTCATTGGCCGGTTTTCCTATGTGGGCGGGCAGAACAGTTGAAAAAACATGGTGGTGCTTCTCTCGCTTACCGAGAGCGAACTCGGTCATCGCACTTCTCCAGTTTTATTTTCTGTTCCCCCGTCAGCAAATGAAAATATCTGGTTGATCCTGCCAATCCAGTGATGAAAAGCAGGTAGGCTCAGAATTAAAAAAAAAAAAAACACAGGCAGAGGCCGGGAACCATCAGGATCGAGCAGACAGCTCAATACACAGCACGAGACAGTGTGGCGGTTCGCCATGACCCAGACAGTCCTTAACTGAACTGGCGAACCACCCGTCTCAAAAGACCCCAAAATACACTTGGATCCATATATTAAAAAAAAAACAATGTATGACCTGCGGTATATCGTCAGCAATACCATCTCGCGGTTCTGGACATGTAGGAACCTCTCGATGGTATTACTGACTGGTAATACACATGGAGCTATACATTATTCTCTTTATAAACTGCAGTAGACCGAATATCAGTAAACGGTTTAAAATAAAACTGTAACTGTCAGCCAAAAATACATACTGACATAAAAAGTACTGTCATGCTTTCAAATCATAGGTGACCCTGTGCTGGGAGAACTGAAAGTGAGTACATAGCAAGGACCCTAAATTAGCCTAGAGAGAAGATGGTATTCTATTTAATACTTAGAGAGAAAGTGGGGGCAAGTAGAGTTATATATGGCTACTGATTGTCTAGGGGTAATTATTGAACTTCTAGTAGACAGTGTGAGGAAACAAAGTGATTCTGAATCAATTCAAAAATGGTTCCTGGCAAAAAAAATAGTGGTTATATGAGTCAGCATGGCTCAGTTGGTAGCATATCTACCTTTAGGCCATTAGATTGAGGTTCTAGTCCCAAGCCGGGACTAGTTTCATCAGGCCCCTTTATGATCACTCTCTGAAGAGAATATCTAGATTTAAATTTCTGGGTATTACCCTGGATACCCGTCTGGCCTTTTCTGTACATAGTGAGTTTCTTACATCCCCCTAGCATCCTACTGGGCTCATACATTATAGTAAAGAACTCCCTATGACTAAGTGCAAGGAAAGGTACTGCAGAGCAAATGTTTCTCCCTGCAACAGATTATGCTGATGCTGTTGATAATGCAGTTCCTAAAGCCTAATTAACCAAACTGGACACTCTTTTCAACTCACTATGTAAATTCATCCTGAGCTGCCCACCCGCCAAGCCATGTCCATTATTGCAACAGATATAATCAATAGATCTGGGTCTTCCTTGATCCTAGGCAAATCTGTCACACCTTCCTATCAGGACAGCAGTTTTTGTTTGCCTCCTCCTCCACCCCCCCCAGCAGTTTTTGTCCCCACCATCAACCTTGGCTCAAAGCTTACTATAGGTCCCATATGGTGAGGAATCTGCACATTACCCAGTACAACATGAAAGCTGATCCAGCAGATTTCTCCTATAGATAATCATACCTGCAATAACTGCCCCTAACCATACCAGCCCTTGTAATCGCCAAACTGCTAAACTGAGATTGAAGGATTACCTTTCTCCTCCTTGTTCCTGTCCTGGATGATACAATTTATTCTTCTTGGGGACTTCAACATAAATTGCCTCTCCCCCACATCCAAATCAACCATCCAGAGGTTTGAGTCCCTAAATTTGCCCCAGGTTATCTCTGA
The DNA here is from genome assembly GCA_016271365.2 of Neoceratodus forsteri. Lineage (NCBI taxonomy): Eukaryota > Metazoa > Chordata > Ceratodontiformes > Ceratodontidae > Neoceratodus > Neoceratodus forsteri. Next base: position 1,074,801,295 of record CM057450.1, read on the forward strand.
GCCCACACAACTTAATCCCCATTCCTCTAACTGCTCCCTGTTGGACTGGGATCTGTCCTCCCACCCTCACTGCATTGCTGCAGCAAGCATCTTACCTGACACTTTCAGTGACCATAGGATGATGTTCTGTGTCAGGAAACTCTGCGCCTAAATACACCTGGGACAAGGGCCTCTGTTTTCTAAACATTAATGCTCTCCTGAGTGATCCTGCTATAACAGACTGGTTGGCTATCCCCCAGGCTCCAACACGCTATTAATATGGCCCTCTCACTTTTTCAATCCAAATTCTCCGCTGCCTGGCACCTGCACGCTCCTCTTGGGAAATCCAAGGTCAAATCATCCTAGTTCCCCTGGATCTTCACAGAAATCATCGATAAATGCAAGCCTTGTGATCTTGCCTGGGTCTGTTTTAAATTATCCCACTCCCTTCCTGATCTTCTCCTCTACATGGCTCTGAGAAACACATGCACTAAGGCTGTCTGGGCTACAATATCTTGCTATTTCAAAACCAAGCTCCAGAATAACTTTAACTCCTCTGCCAAATTTTGGAAAGTAATCCATGACCTTTTTGATCCCCCTACCCAGTTTGCTCTCTTACCCTCTTGGTTTATAGTTCCCCTGTATCTGACCCTTCAACTTTTACTGCTCGCTTTAATGAGTTTTTCACTACTTGTGCCCTTCCCCCAGTACAGGCTCCCCCTTTCCCTTCTTCTCCCCGTTCTCCCCCCAATCCAACCCATGGTCCCACTTCCCCCTATCATCACTCATGAAACACTGCTTTCCCTCTCCTCTCTCAACCAGTCTAAGTTCAGTCCTGATGGGCTTGATCCTAAAATGCTCTATCTCTCATATTCTGCAATTGCATTTCCTTTCACTCACCTGCTCAACCTCTCATTCTCTCTCTGCACTGTTTGTCAGTCTTCGAAGATTGCCAAAGTTATTCCACTTCACAAAGGGGGTGATCCTCCTCCCCTGGCAACTACTGGCCTATCCCTCACCTCCCCTCCTTTGCTAAACTGCAAGAGAAGTTTGTCTGCACTGCACTTCTTAACTACTTCACATGTTCCGTTTTTGTGTCTCCCTTTCACTCTGGCTTCCATAAGTACCACTCCACTGTCTCCTCTCTGTTGCGTGTCAGTGACTCCATCCTTTCAGGAATGGATCAGAGGTATATCACAGTGACCATTTTCATCGATCTGGCCAAAGCCTTTGACTTGGTGTCCCACCTGCTCCTCCTGGATAAGCTAAGTTTGGTCGGCCTCTCAGCTCCTGCTGTGGACTAGTTCTGTTCCTATCTAACCAGCCACCTACAGTCGGTACAGGTCAGAGGTATGTTATCACCTCCCCTTCCTATCCAGGCTGCAGTTCTGCATGGCTCAATCTTAGGCTTCATTTGTAGGGGATTTCCTCCAGTGTCCTTTCCAACATTCCCCATCAACAAAAGAGGCCCATGTACCCACCTTCAGGTCATACCATGGAATGAGCCATCGCCATCAGTGTGCCTTCCCATTCACAAATTTGAAGTAAATAGGTAAAATAATACTGAAAATGAAGCCTTTTGTTTATCCATGAACCAAGGGCTGCATAGATGGGCAGTATGCAGGCTTCCCCACTGTGCTCTATAAAGGCACTTCAGTCCTGACCTGAAATAAATACAGCTATTGGGTGCCAGTCTATTCTTGAGCCTTGTCAAGGAAATGACTACCATGTGACTAGATAAGGTCACTGTGTGAGCAATGTGTATGTGTGATGTGGCCTGCTGACTATTACGAACTGAGCTGGAATCACCACATTGACTTTATTTTGTGATATGTGCCAGGACTCCAGCACAGGTTGTGGAAAGAAAAGGTTGCAGTTTTAGATATAAATCCACTCTCCACCCTCCACACAATGATTTAAGCAGCAAGACATTCAAGGGGTTGGGTTGCCATCAGTTAATATAACCCTAGTGGGGCCATGAGGTACAAGTTGAAGCAGAGTGCCTTATCTCATAAGGCTAGAAACATAGAATTTGTTGGCAGAAAAAGGACTGGTAGGCACATCTAGTCTGCCTAGTTTCCCTGCCTGTTACTACACCCTGGACCATATATGGTCTCAGGTGTCCTTCCCTCCTCCCTTTCATCTGATTATTATGCCCATGTGCTTATTCTACACATTCTTGAAACTCCCCACTGTCTTTGCCCCATCACCTCTTCTGGCAGGCTGTTCCAGGTGTCCACTATCCTTTCTGTGGAGAAGTATTTCCTTACATCTCTCTTAAACTTCCGCCTTGAAGCTTCATTGCATGCTTCCATGTTCTAGTGTTCCTCCTCCTCTGACAGAGGCTCCCCTTCTGCACCTTGTTCACTTTCATGAGATACTTATAGGTATCAATCATGTCCCCTCTCGTGCTCCTCTCCTCCAGGCAGTACATACTGAGCTCCTGCAACCTCTCCTCATATGGTTTCTCATGCAACCCCTGCACGATTTTAGTAGCCTTCCTCTGGACTGCTTCCATCCTGTCAATGTCCTTGTGGAGGTGCGGCCTCCAGAACCAGGCACAGTACTCTAGGTAGGGTCTCACTAGTAAGTGGCAACACTACCTCCCTTCTTTTGCTACAAATCACCCTCCATCTACAACTCAGCATCCCACTAGCCTTGCATACTGCCTTAATGCACCACTCTGCCACCTTGTGAACATCAGATATGATTACCCCCAGGTCCCTGTCTTGCTTTGTGACTAAGTACTTCCTGCCACCGTATACATTGCCCCCAGGCTTCACCATGCCAGGTGCATGACTGCACTTTTTGGCACTGAAACCCAGCTGCCACACCCTAGCCCACTCTTCTAGTTTCTCCAGATCCTTTTGCATTCTGTCCAGCCCTTCCTCATTGTCCACCCCATTGTAGATTTTTGTGTCATCTGCAAAGAGAGACACCTTCCCCTCCAGTTCCTCAGCAATGACATTTAGGAAGACACTGAAGAGGACTGGATCCAGTGCCGATCCCTGGGGCACTCTACTGGCCACTCTCCTGTCCCCTGAAGAGTGCAGTTTACCACCACCTTCTTCCTCCTATCCTTCAACCAGTTTGATACCCAGTGTACCACCTCCACGAACCCCCAGGTTGCTAAATTTCTTTGTCATCCACCTCTCTGTCACAGTGTTAAAGGACTTAATGAAGTCCAGATAGTCCGCATCCACTGCCTTCCCTGATCCACCTCCCTAGTTACCCAGTCAAAGAAATCTATGAGATTTGTTTAACATGTCCTCTACCCCATGAAGCCATGTTGCCAGTGGTCCTGCAGCCCATTTGTCTCCAGGTACTCCATCAGCCTCTCCTTCAGTAGTGTCTCCATTAATTTATCCACCATTGATGACAGACTAACTGGCCTGTAATTGCTAGTCTCCTCCCTGCTACCACTTTTGTGCAGAGGGACCACACTGGCCCTACTCCAGTCCTCTGAAACTACCTCATCTCCAATGAGGTACTCAGTTGTGTTGCCAGAGTGTTTACCAGCACCATGCGCTATTCTTTTAGAATCCTTGGATGGATCCCATCCAGTCCCATCACCTTGTCTTCCTTTAGGACTTCCAATCCCCTTCAGATTCTCTCCCCCAAAAATGGACTTATGTCCACTCCTCGTCCCTCAGTACCTGCTGATACATGCTGGTTTGCCCCCCCCCAAACTGTGAAGACTGAGCAGAAGTACTCATTTAACATTTTAGCTTTCTTCTGATCTTCTTCTTCTGTAATGTCCTCCCCCACTGCCTTCCTGATTCTTACTATCCCACCCCTTACTTTTCTTATTTAACTCACATAACTGAAGAAAGTCTCATCCCCCTTTTTACCTCCTTGGTGATCCTTGCCTCTGTTTGTTCCTTAGCTGCCCTCACCCTCCTTACCTTCCCCCTTTCTTTATATAGATATACCTTCCTGTCCCCCTCTGCTTGAGTCTTCTTGTAGTTCCGGAAAGCAGTTTTGTTCCCCTCTCTTATTTCCTTAGCCACCACCTTTGAAAATCACAGTGGCCTCTTCCTCCTCCCACACTTGTTCACTTACTTCAAACGTCTTGCAACTGCCTGAGTTATTCCCTCCTTGATCTCTTTCCACAGTGCCTCCCCCCCCAAGTATTTACTGAGGCAGTCTCCCATTTCTTTAAAATCTGCACTACGGAAGACTAGAGCCCTTGTCCTAGTGTGGTTTTTCTCTTGCCCAATCCATATGCCAAACCACATGTACGATGATCACTTGTACTGAGGGGCTACCCACTGTGACATCTGCAATGAGAGTAACCCAAGCCCTGAAGTGACTTAATTTGATTAGTAAACTAAACTGCTTATTTATTTTTTAAATAAATGTTTTTATACAGTAGCTCCATTTCTAATTGTTTTATTGAACATGATGGTTTCTTGCATTACCATAACTTTTTTAGAACTCAGCCAGACAATTACATTGCTCCATTTCCAGCCATTGTTTTGCAATGACTTTTAAAGGGCAATGTACATGTTCCTATCCCAACTACCATGTGGGGTAAGGTCCCCTGTTATAAATAACCCCATAAAATATGTTTTCACTTACAGTAAAATCAACAGTTTCTGTAAAGATGGCAATACTGCTGCCACTCCATTTGGCCTATGCTCAATCCCATTATCCCCTGTGGATTATGTCAATGACAGGAATCAGTCACGGGAGATTCAGAGGTGCAGTCAGTGGTTTCAGAGCATAATTCTGCCCCAAGAATTCGGTCATCAGTAATGTGCTCCACCAAAGTCAAGCAGATCAATACTTGGCTTCAGGGAAGCATGTTACAGGCATCAGATTGTCATAGCAGAACTGTGCTCAAAAACTACTGCTGGTACCTTTAAATCATCTACAGCCGGTTGCTGTTGCTGGCATTAGCCGCAGTGCATTACAGGATAAGAGAGCAGGTGAACTGGTGAGGCAGTGATATCATATCACCAGCTTTACAGAGGTTAGCATTTTTACCATAAGTGATGAAAAACATTTAGGTGCCTAAATTATAATAGGGGATATATCTCCCTCTGGTAATTGTGATACTAGGTAGAGACTTCAGTATACATTAGCACTGAAGTAGTATAATCCTGAAATTTAAATTTTTAATAGCAAAAGTGCACTGCACATCACATGTACCTTTAGTTTGTTTCTTCATTTTTGCTAGCACAGTGCTAGTATGGCCCTAACAGCAGCACTGAAATGCAACTCAGTAATGCATTCTGACTTGCATTCCAGAGGGACGGTTTTAGTGGTCTTTCGTACATAATAATAAAGTTTTACATAAGTATGTGGACATATATGTACATATTGTATTCAATAAATTTCAATGTGAAATGAAGGCATCAAGGTAAGACAGCATACCAGAGGGATCACAGTGGGTAATGACCTAGTCTTCCTAAGCAACCCAATACTAAGGCAAAACAGGGTAGGATAATCATTTTGTTAAGCCCCTGCTCCATTTGTCTTTCTCTCTCTCTCTCTCTCTCTCTCTCTCTGTCTCTCTGTCTCTCTCTCTCTCTCTGTCTCCCTCTCTCTCCTTCCTTCCTTCCTTCCTGCTCTCTCACAATTTTTGACAAGGAAAGGCACACTGAGCCAAAGTTCATACTTTTTAATAAACAAACTAGAAAACATAATACTGTTTAGTTAACCAGGAAATTAACACTGAGAGCTGCATCTGTTTTCTATGGAAACTTTGCCCAAACTGTACTACTCTTACATACACTCAGTAGAAAAAATACTAAACATGCCATCAACGTTTAAAAACAGTTAAGAAGTTGGAACACACATTCATAGGAAAATCACTGTACTATTAAATGTAGATGGTGGTAGAACTGAAGTCAGTTAAATATTTGACAGTAACTGACCATGGGTGAAATGGTCACTTTCTGGTACAGTTAACCCCCTGCTGAACCCAATCAACCTAACCTGCTTGAAGACTGTTGCATGGCTCTCAGAGTTCATATGATGGTGTTCCTTACTAGTCATATAGCCTCACGGACTCTCAGCTCTAGCTATGTTATAGAAGCTGCTATGCACCATACAGTGAGGGGGTTATTTAATTTTTTTTAAATAAAACGTTTATGACACACAGTAGATGGACAGTCCAACCATACACAGGAAAACAACCTAAGCTCAGTTCATTCAGACACTGGCACTGATGCACTTCTGCCAAAAACCTGGGAAAGAACACCAGTCCCAGCAAGTATAGCTAGTATAAGGAAATAGTTGGGGAGCAGTTCTCAGGTGTTGAACATAAGGTGAAAAGGGGGACCCAGGCAGGAGTGGCTATGACCCCAGATATTACAACCAAAACTCCACAGGAAGCTCTATGGGACTGAGTAGTAACTGCCAGGAAATACAAGAATGGCTGCCACAGTTTCTCATATGTCTCCAATCAGCCCTGTATGCTAAATGTCACCCTCCAAGGGCCACTATAACACCAATTTATGCTGCCACTAGAAAGAGCCAAAAAAGATGCACAGCCTTCTAGGTATGCAGAATAAGTGTTTGAGCCACCAGATTATCTAACTGTAATAGCATCGCTGCCATCGCTGGAAATTTAAAGGTTGAATACTCTCTTCTCCTCCTCCTCCCAGTCTGTCGGTGCATCAGGGCAAGAAGACCTCCCAACTCCTGGGAGCAGCACAGTGTCATATTTGACTGAGAGGGGATTGCAGATGAGCTAGGAGGGTCAGCTGAAGGGGACAGGCAAGGGGTCTGTCCAATCTGGAAGAAGGGAAAATTATTGTAAAGGTGGAATACTGGGTAGTTCCACTCTCTCTCCAGGGTGGATGCAAACACCCCACCCCTTACCCATGTAAAAGAAGGGGTCATAAGTGATGATAGACTCAGGATACAAAAGGGACCCAGGTACCTCATTAGGAGACATTGGCTCTGTGGTCATAGAATAATTTTCTTGGGTTTTCCTCGCTTAACAGATTTTTTTTTCCTACCAAATTTTACCTCCACAGGATTAATGATAGTAGGTTCATAAAACTGATAATAATAGAGACTGCCACATTCACTGTAAGTGTGGTGTCCTGGGAATCTTTGGTATGCTTTAGGTAATGTAGAAGGGCCTGAGCTTAATCTAGTCAGGTCCACCATGGCTGACAAGTTGAGGGGCATCCAAAACCCATGCCTCATCTCTGTGGGTCTAGATATCTCTCTTATGGGTATCGGTTGGAGGGGGAAGTGAACTGTGCCAGATGGAGGTGAACCATTCCCCCTGCCCAAGATTCACATACTTGGAGGACTGGTTCTCCTGCTTGGGGGAGAGTAAAGACAGGTCTGAGTGATGCCTGCCCTTGCAAGGATGTCGGACTCATACTTTCTCTCATGGTATCCTCCTTGAGTGTGGATCTGCCCAGAGGTGGTCATTTAAACTCCAGCCCATGTATGAATTCTTGTGTCTGGGGTATGGGAAGGGCCATGGAGCCCGACAATCCAAAAGTCCTTAGCAGCCACCATTTCTGAAATCTGCCCCACTGATCAGTTTCTGCAATGTCAATAGCACTCCCAGAAAGGGAGAAATATGGACTGGCTATCCTACCAGGTCGATGGCTACTGCATCCACCTTACTCCAAAGACCTTTCACCAAAGAACAGTCCCACACTATATGCAGAAAAGTGCATTTTATCTTTCTGATACCACCAGCATAACATATTTTCTTTTAATAATAAATGATGAACTTGATTGCTGTACAGATCAGGCACAATCAGTATGACAGTTTTATCTCCACAGATGAACAGGCAACATTCCTAACAATGTCCAGCCACTGTTCTGTACTCTGATCCAAGCCCAAATTGGTACAGCAAGAGGTTAGGGAATTCAACCCCATGCATGGGTATACAAACTTATTATTAGGTACACAGCGGTGCAAGACCTTTGTTCTTTAAGTATGGTTCAGGTACCATATGACCATCGTCCCTGAAAACAAAGTCTGCATTCATAATTTTCTATTCCAATGCGATGATGCTGACATGCCTTTGACATCACAAACCAACTATATACTTTATACAACCAACATTATAAACAGAAATCTTGTCAGTTTGTTACACAGGGAGTAGAAGGTCATAGCTACATTAGTTCCGTATTTCTTACTGGAGAGAGGTTTATTATAAGAAGCACTTGACAGGCTTCACAAACTACAGTAAGTAATCCAGTGAGGCAAAACAGAATTAAAAACCCCTTCGGTACAATAAAGATGGCTGCAGCAAAATGGTCCTTGAGCTGATCTCTGTTGGCATGAGAGCTGAGGAGGGCATTTGTCAGTAATCTGCAAATGCTGTCCAGCTACTTTCAAGATTATTGGCCTTAGAAAATGAAGAGCAGGTTTAACACAAACCCCAGTTACACCTTTCAAGCTATTAGATTTATATGGGCACTCATTTATTTTTTCAGGCTGCAGTAAACAGATCAGTACTATGTGACTGCTGACCTTGCAAAAGACAGATGACACAGAAATCAATTATGACTCTTACAGAGATTAAATACCTAGGAAATTGTGGCATGTATTCAGTCATATTTTATGTGCTTTGCCAATTCTAAGAGATTCCTTTCTTACAAAAGGACCCTTCTCTCTCACCTTGATAATTTACATCCTTGATCATATAATTTAAGTGAGGCTTTAGTTTTTGACTGAGAAATTTGCTTGCTGCATTTATAAGGCAGGACAAGGTGTGCATTATGTGAGGAATAAGATATGGCAGAGTGGGTGTTATACCCTATTTATACACCAGCTGGTGAACTGATTAGTTAAAATATCACAAGATAACACCCCGCTTATAAAATTGGGTAGAGTGCCTGATGCCAGTTCTAAAATGTTTTCGTAATGATAAATGAAATCAATTTTCCAAGGGTAGAGTGAGTTTCATTGCCTTTTTCAGAATTGGGCCCCTGTTTAGAACTGGGTTCAGAGATGCAGCTATGTCCGATTTTTGATCTTCCAGGTCTCCAGTGCACCCACCTCTGGTGGTCAGCCCCCCCAGCCCCATTACCTATCTCTTCCTGAGCTTATTCGGTCACCACTTACCCAGGACCACTGAAGTGGTGGGTGGGGTGCCAGATCAGGAGTGCAACAGCCTGCGAGGGGGGCGGCAGTGGAGCAGGGCTGGTTTTTACCCTCTAAGAGAACTGGTGTGTGACATACCAGCATCCAGTGGCATCCCTGCCCTGCTGTGCTGGTTCCAGCTGCAATACCATGTAGTCACTAATAGGTAGTGATTGTGGTACGGGACACAAATGCCCACCCACCCCGAAGAAGGAGAGCCATCCTTGGGACACTCAATCCACCTTTCTCTGGCCAGACCCAGTGACCCAAATTTGTTCCCAAATTATGGTCATCAGTGTTGCTGCACTGACAGGATGGTGAGATGCACTGACAGGCTGGCAAGATGCACTGACAGGATGGTGAGATGCACTGACAGGTTGGCGAGATGCACTGACAGGCTGGCGAGATGCACTGACAGGCTGGCGAGATGCACTGACAGGCTGGTGAGATGCACTGACAGGATGGCGAGATGCACTGACAGGCTGGTGAGATGCACTGACAGGCTGGCGAGATGCACTGACAGGATGGCGAGATGCACTGACAGGATGGCGAGATGCACTGACAGGATGGCGAGATGCACTGACAGGCTGGCAAAATGCACTGACAGGCTGGCGAGATGCACAGACAGGATGGCGAGATGCACTGACAGGCTGGCGAGATTCAGTTTTTGTTGTTTTTTCCATAGATCTTGTTCTCCCTTGGCCGCCTCAACATCAGGGAAATACTCTGATTCCAGAGATATACCCTCTTCAGCCCTGGTATTCCTCCATCCTCGGGGTTCAGCTGCCAACCTGTGGCTTCCATGGAGTCCCCTCCATGGGTGGGTCCAATGGACAGCCACTCCCCCCAGGCAGTCTACTAGATGGACAGCATCCAGTTCTGGGGGTGACAGGAGCATTAGCCATCATGTAGATTTTCATGGGAGTTTGTCCCTTTTCTCCCCTCTTCTCTCCTCCTCTGGTGAGGGTGGAGCCTTCTGACAGCCTCCAGTGCATGCAGCAACATCTGTGGAAGGAGTAAACTTATCTGACCCATAGCAGGAATCCCTGGGTGCCTTCCATCCTGACTGCGCCCACTGCCAAGTGCAGCTGCTGCAGTCCTGCAGCCCCTCGGCAGGGCAACTGGCGTTTGCCCCTGAACCCTGGTTATCTGTATGGCAGTGCAGTGTGCTGCTGCTGAGTCATCAGGGTGGCCAAGGTGTAGCTTTGTTAAGGGCTCCACAGAGTTGGATCCTTAATTAGCACTGTTATCTTTTTAAGAGAAGGTAGCAGCAGCTCAGTTCCTTAGCTGGCAATATGTTGTCTGACTTCTACTGGAACATGATGCAGAGAGGACGCATAAGGGTTTTCTTCCTATTTTCGTCAAGTAATTGGGAATTTTACTACATTTTAGAACACTATGTTTAATTTTATTTTTATTTGTTTAGAAATTGGTGACCAGGGAGATCCCACTGAGCCAATGCTCATTTTCATGTGTGACAAGGTGGGGGAGAAAATATATTATATGCAGAAACAAAATAAAAGCTTAAATACAGTTTAGCTGTGTGCTACTTAGCATTTTATGGCTGTTAAATATTTTATTACTGGATCTCTGATGAAGGTCAGTAGTTTGCCAAGCAGTTCTAATGCACTACAGTGGCAGGGTGTATATCCCCTTCAGCAGTCACACTCAAGTAAAATAGTGTATAAAGAGCACTGCGATATGCTCTAGCTGTTGCTGTTGATTACTGAGCTACAAGCCAGCTGTGAAACTGCTAGCAATACATGGGGACATGGCAGCCCACTCTCCACGGAGGAAGACAGAGAGAGAGAAATGAGGCAGATACGAAGAGCCAAGAAGAGTGAGCTTTCTACCAAAGTCTGGAAGCATTAACACAGGTATTGAAAAAGAGCAGGACTGAAAGAAAAGTAAGAGAACTACTGGGTTTTTATACAGTATGCGTCAATTGTCGGTCTGCTGTAGGGATTTTGTTTGTGTTCTGAAGTTTGGCTGTCAGAATAGGGTGCCGAAAAAGTTCCTGTGAGTTATGCTCTAATAATTTCACTGCTGCTGACATGTTTTAACCAATCACAGTGGAGGACTATCAGTCCCAGTTGTATTACCAAATCCAAGCAGGTGTCTAGTTTTCAAGTGTGTCCAGGGGAAGGGCAGTTATAGCAGCAGCAGGAAAGAAAGCTTAGTTGCTTACCAGAAACACTAGATGTTTGAGAGAATCTTCTCCATAGAGACACACATTTGCAACTGTAAGTAGGGTTGCCACCTATCAGGTATTTTACCTGGTGATCAGGTTTTCACGGTCTCTATCAGGTAATCCGGTTTTGCTCTGTTCTGGTCAGGTTTTTGAGCCATTTTGAGTGCTCACATACTTTTGAAACAAATGTTGTCATATAATTCATTGTTTCAGCTACATGTCCAGGTTACAGACAAGTTCTGTTGTCAATGTAGCCTTTTGTTTGTGAATGTAGTCACCCTGGGATGTGTAAAGTATGCCATTAACACCATTAGCACTTACTTACCTAATCTTTCCACTGCATCTTAAAGTGTCACAGCAGCACAGCTGCCCCCACCTTTTGTAACGGTAACAGAGCCAGTTGTCCTCCACTTTCATTTGCTGGTAAACATTTTCATCTCAAACAGAATTTAGGCATTTTTAAATGTTTTAAATTCTTTTTTTCCTCAAGAAAAAAGTATGGTCACTTCTTTGGCTTTGAAATAGTACTGTGGACAAGAACAGGAAATGGAGCCAGAAAAATATATAAAATATGTATAGTGTTGTATGCTATTTACAGTATTTCCCTTGTCTCCCCTAGATCGTATCTGTATGTTTATCTGGTTAACTAATGTCAATAAATTAATACATACATAAATACACAATTAGGAAGAACCTAGGAATGTAACTTTAAGAGGCACAGTACAGTTTGTATTTAACTGCTGCATTAAGTGTTGTTTTTTAATGATATAACAAATGAACTTCTAGGAGGAACAATGCATGATGAGTCATGAAAAGGGGTGGGGCTAGGGGCGGAGCTTAGGATCCAGTTTTTGCCTCATCCAAAGGTGGCAACCCTAACTGTAAGCCATTGGGATCGGGATCACTTGGAAAACCTTCCATAGCTGGGGTCACCCAAACCGATATATTTCAGCATCACCTTTATAATGTGGATAGCTCATACCTCTCTGGTGTCCCACTGGAGACAAGCTTGGAGTGGGACCATACAGACAAGAATGAAAGACTATGACCCTGACCAGGCCGACAGAAAAGGTGGAGGATCCAGATAGAAAGCCCATTGGAAGGGCACAGAAAAAGAGAAGACCAAGTGTGCAGTAACAGGGAAGAGAAAGACGCCTGAAAGTCCTGAAGTTGGTAGGTGGGAGGATGAGCTGTGGCTCTGTTGAGGAAATTCTCTCTAAGATCTGCCATTACTGGTAAGTAACAAGCCGATCTTCTTCTGGGACATCTCCCTCCATACAGCCACATCTTTGGAACAATCCCAAGCAGTTCAGCACTGCAAGGCAAGAGGAAGGTCACACAGGGAGGACATGAAGCTTTCTAAAACAGCAGGTCTTGGAGAATTGCAAAGCCAAAGCCAGCCTGTCTATGAGACACCACAGTCATAGTTGTAGTGTTAAATAAAAATACAGATCATGCTCCATGTGGCAACAGAGCATTCTGTATATTGGATACCGAAACAGAATGAAAACAAACCGAAGAAGTGGCCATGCCATGGGTGGCATACCCATGGACAGGAGAAGGAAACTCATTACCACGCTTCTGGTAACAAAAAGAAATGCAGGATGCCAATTATATCAAAAGGCATTGTTAAGAGGTGGGTGACCACCATCCTAGGAGCGAATGAAAAAAAAAGCTGCAAGGACTTCTAGATTCCTTCATGTAATTCAAATAGAAGTGTAAGGTGCTACGGACACCCATAGAGTGCAAGATAACATCCTCCACATTCTGAGGGGAACAGAAAAAAACACAGGATGGTGAACAGTCTGATTTAGTGTAAACTCACATACCACTTTGGGAAGCAGCTGGGAATTGGTATATGGTAACACCTGATACAGGTTAAAGACAAGATATGGAGGCGCCATAGCCAATGCCTGTAGTACAAAAACCCTTTCAGTGCAGCTGATGGCAACTAGAAAAATCATTTTCAAGGAAAAGAAATGCACATCACAAGTTGTGGCTGGCTTAAATAAAGTTTTTTTCTTTTTCTATGTTGCTTTTTTTTCCCCCGATGGGTCAGCGCCGTTGGGCTTTTCTGCCCTGTCCCTGCCACTCCCATCTGGCACGTACCCCTCTGACTCAATCACCCCAAGATTCCCCACAGATTTCCCCCCATGGCAGGACTGGGAAGGGGAGGGCTGTCCTCCCCCCACCCTCATCCAGAATTGGGATGGTGGTCAGGTGGTGATGCGGGAATGGGGCAGGCAGAGCTTCACAAAGCCAGCACTTTCCCTTTTTCCATTTTCTCCCTTGCCACAGTGGCACATAAGCATGTGTGCATGAAGGCACGCACATGCTACGAAACTATGGGTCTTCCCTTACACTGCTCTCAGACTCTGGCGTTGCCACCCGGCCTCCACCAGATGGCAGCCAAGGAGTGAGATGAATCCTTCCTTATCCCAGGGAGAGGAAAGCAGTCCATGGATGCTCGACCCCCCCCATCCCCACCCTGGGCTCACTCCCCAACTTTGATCTCCGGAGTGGTGAGAGGTAGGCGCATAGTGCCTAAGCCATCTGTGCCACTTGGCTGGCTAAATGGAGTTTGTCTGAGGGACTCCCAAACCGATTTTCAGTCCCATACCAGAACTGATTTAAGGACAGAGGCATGTAAATGAAAATGACTAGGGAATGTTCTGAGATGCATTGTGCATTCTCCATTACTTGTGTGCCTGTAATTGCTGAAATGTAATGTATCAGTGCCTGTTTTTTGTATTGCATCACTGCCTGTTATATGATGTCATTATTTCACTGTAACATAGAAAAATAGACCTTATTGGCAGATAAGGACCACATGGCCACACCAGTCTTCCTAGTTTGTTCCTGTCTGTACAGTCATCACATAGTCTACCTAATCACTAGCAGTCCTCACCACCTGCTTTCCTGCCAAGGTTCCTTTATGCTTACTCCATGCATGCTTGAAGCACACCAGTGTTTTTTTTCCAACCACCTCTGCTGGTAGATTATTCCAGACATCCACCACTCTTTCAGCAAATGAGTGCTTCCTCACATCCCTCCTAAATTTCCCCCTTCCAGCTTCACTGCATGTCCTCTTGTTCTTATGCACCTTCTTTTCTGAAAAGTGCTCCCCTCCTGAACCTGGCTCACCCCATGATGTATTTATAGATTTCTATTATGTCTACCACCTTATAATGCAACCTCGGCACTGTTTTAGTTTCCCTCCTCTGGACAGCCTCCACCCTGTCTATGTCCTCTGTGAAATGTGGTCTCCAGAAATGAACAAGTACTCCAGGTGGTGTCTCACCAACAACTGTTACAGTGGTAACACCTGCTCTCCCCTTCTGCTGGTGATTCCACTTCCTATGCACCCCAGCATCCTGCTGGCCCTGCTCACTGCCTTGTTGCAGTGCCCCACCATCTTGAGGTAATCAGATATAACCTCAAGGTCCCTTTCCTGTTTTTTGTCCGTAAATACCTCTCCCCCATTTTATACACTGCCACTGGATTTCTGTGTCCTAGTGTCAATTATTCTGCATTTTTTTGCATTGAAACCCAGCTGCCATACCGTTGACCACTTCTCAAGTTTTCTCAGGTCTCTATGCATTCTCTCCACCCCTTCTGGAGTATCTACCCTACTGCATATTTTGGTGTCATCTGCATAGAGGCAGACCTGCCCTTCCAGCTCTTCTGCAATGTCACGTATGAGGACAGTAAAGAGGAATGGTCCCAGCACTGAGCCCTGAGGTACCCAACCGCTCATTTTCCCCTCATTAGAGTGAGTGCCATTTATTATCACCCTCTGTTGCCTATACATCAACCAGTTCCATACTCAGTTTACCACCTTGGCCATCACCCCCAAACTGCCCAGTGCCCTTATAAGCCTCCTATGTGGAACAGTGTCAAATGCCTTGCTGAAGTCTAAGTAGGCCACATCCACTGCTGCATCCTGATCTAATTCCCTGGTTATCCAGTCAAAGAAATCGATCAAGTTAGTTTGAAAAGTCCTCTCCCCATGAATCCCTGCTGCAGCAGGGTCTTGTAAATCGCTGGATTCAGGATACTCCACAACCTTTCTTCCAGAAATGTCTCCATTAACTTCCCCACCACTAACGTTACACTGACTGGCCTATAGTTGCCAGCCCCCTCCCTGCTTCCACTTTTATGAAGCGGGACTACATCCACCTTCCTCCAGTCCTCTGAAACAACCCATTTGCAATGAGTTGTTAAACTGGGCTGCCAGAGGTGCAGCCAGTACCTTCCTGAGCTCCCTTAGCAAACTTGGATGTACCCCATCTAGCCCCACTGCCTTAACTACTTTAAGATTCACAAATCCTCTCAGGAATCTACCCTCTGTGAATGCACTTGTGTTCACTGTACTTTCTTTAGTGTTTCTGCTGCTTCTATGTGGTTGTCCCCTCTCCCTCCACTGTGAAAACCAAGCAGAAGTATCTGTTTAAGATATCTGGATTTTTTTCTGATCACCCTCTATCTTCACAATCCCTCTCTTTGTCTTCCTCTTTTTACGTCTGTATCTAAAGATCTTGCCTCTTTTAGCTACCCCTTTGGCTATCCTTTCCTCTGTTTGCATCTTCGCACCTCTCACTGTCTTCTCTACTTCCTTCTGCTTTTCCTGCTACACCTCACTAACCTCTTCCCTCTGAGTCTCCTTGTATCTTCTGAATGCTACCCCTTTAGCTTTTACCTTCACAGCTACTTCACCTGAGAACCACAGTGGCCTCTTTGTCCTGTTTTTTTGTTCCCCTCCTTTGCGGAGAGGTTTGTCGACTTCACTATGCCATCCCTTAATTTGCCCCACTGTTCCTCCAACCCAGCCTGGCAATCCCTCCTCACTGCATTGTCCCTGAGGCATTCACCCAATTTTTTTAAAGATCTGCCCCCCCGATGTCCAGAACCCTTGTCCTTGTGTGGTTTGTTTCTGCCACCATTCTTATGTTAACCTCCTGGGTCATGCCTGAAAATAGCCAATTTCTTTTGCCTAGTTACAGTGCACAATGCACTTACCTGGTAAACAAAAACTACATAAATGCAGGCTGCCTTTAAAGGAACCTGCAGGATACCGCCACCTGAGCAACAGTCTTTCCTCCAGAGAGGGCATGAAGGGCAGATTTGGCCAAAATGTGCACTTTCACTGAAGAAGACTGGAGGCCAGAACATAAGAGGGTCAGGAGGTAGTCTAAAACACACTGGACAGGTAAGGAAAAGGGGTCCAGGGATGGAGAGGTACACCATATACTGAAACATTTTCATTTCAGGGAATGCGTGTGCCATGTTGAGGGCTTACAAGACACTAACAGTATGTCTGAAACTGCAGGGAGACCCTGAAGCAGGACAAGTCTACATTTTCAGTAGCCAGGCATGAAAAAGCAGTGATGGGAGATCCTGGTGTAATGGACTGCCCTGGTCCTGCAATAGGAGCCCCGCCCATCAAGGTAGCTGGAAAGGCAGTTCCAGTGCACCCTGCCAAATTAGAAGACAACTAATTTGTATGGCCAGAAGGGAACCACAAGTGTCAGAGTGACCTCATACCCCAGTAGTCTGGCCAATATCAGCCGAATTAGAAGGACTGGAGGCAAGTGTATAGAAACCTCCCCTTGCAGGAAAGGGACAATTCATCTTTCCCAAAACCTCCAGGTCATGGAGCAAGCAATGAAAAACATTGCAGTTTTGAGTTGTGTGGTGACACAACAAGATCCAATTTGGGATGATCTCATCAAGTGAAGAGCTCCATTAGCACATCGTGCAACGGCTCCCACTGGTGGGACTGAGCAATCAACTGGCTGAGTATGTTCATCAAGATATTCTGAGTGCCATCCAGAAAAGTGGTGATGATGAACAAGTCATGTGCCAGAGCCACTCCCACACCCACATTTCTTCTCTGTAGAGGATAGGAATAGGTACCCCCGTTTGCTTGAGGTAGAGCGTGACACATTGGATGTCTGTCTGAACCATCAGAGGATGGCCCCAAATGTGAAAGGCAAAAGCCTGTAGGCCAGAAAGAACAGACCTCATCTTCAGAATGTTGATGTAGAGAGAGCAGTGCAACTAAGACAAAACAACCTCTTTCACAAAGCCCAGGTGAGTAACCCACTTCATCCTGGAACAACCCATGCTAAGGACTATCTGAAGAGTTGGACAGGTAAATGAGACCCCCAGCAGCAGATGAGTGTGGTCCTGCCATCAACAGAGCTCTCTCCACAAAGAGGATGTGACCAAAATCAGGTGATCCAAGCACTGAGTAGCCTGGGTCCACAGAACATGGAGCAGCCACTGATGGATCCACATGTATAAGCAGGCCCTGGAAACAGATACATTGCCTGTGGCCATGAAGCCCAGCAGTGAAGCATGGATCTTGCTGGAGGCAACAAGCATCACCTGAGTAATTACAGTAGTGAGACAGGGTTCGGGAAGGAACGTCATCAGCTGAGTCATGTCCAAGACAGCAAGAACTGTAGGCACTGTCATGGAGTCAGAACCAATTTTGGTTCATTGATTAGGATATCAAGTCAGTAAAACAACTGATGAGTCAGGTGCAAAATCTGTATCGCCAGAACCATGGACTGTGCATTGAGAAGCAATCATCCAGGTATGGGAATATGGACAGGGCCTCTTAGTATAAAGCTGCAGTCACCACCACTGTGAAACACATCAGGTGAAGATGCTCAGCACTGTGGATACATTGAAGGTCAAGACATGGAATTGGTAGTACTGGCCCTCCAAAAGAAAGCAGAGGTACAGTGCCAAATGTAATGTACACAACAGACTCATTCAGATTCCTGAGGTCTAAAACAATAGATCTCATTTCTCTTTCAGTATTAGGAAATACCAGAAGCAAAAACCCTGGTTCCATTTGGCCACAGGGACTGGCTGGATTGCGCTTTTGTCAGTCTTTTCAAAGAGGGTGGTCCCTTCAGTTTGTAGGACCAATTAGTGTTCCAGAGGGCAAACATAAGGTTTGGAAGGGTGCACAGGAGGTTGTGTAATCAATTACAGAGCACAGCTCTGCCAAATAATATTTATGACTCACCTGTCTGACATGATCTTCTGTCATCTCGGCAGAAACAGAATGGGAGTCTTAGAAGGGGTAGGGGACTTGGAAGGGGGTCAATAGAAGGAAGTGGTCATAGAGGCACCACCCATTCCAGGACCTTTGAAGGCCTTAAAATGTGCATATGAGGACTGCATTGTGGGGGTGGCCATAGTAGAGGCTGACCGACTAGGACCCTGGCAGGAAGGGCAGTAGCCCCTGCCATAGGGTATGCCACCCAGCCCATGTGAGGGCTGGGGAGAAAGTGGTTTTAGGGAGAGAAGAGTCATATTAGAGGACTGTAACTCCTTAACAGTGAACTCCACATGACTGTTTAAACAGCTTCTGGCTATGAAATGAGGAGTTAACCATCAACTGTAGGACACTGGTGGCAAAACCTGCAACAATAAGCCAAAAATATCTGTGAAGTGAGATACCAGAGGCAGCAACATATGCAGAAGCATCAGTTACTTAGTTATAAAATGGAGAATGGAAAGGTACACTGAGTCAAGGTGTGCTTCCAGGTGTAACCTTCGAGAAGGGGTAGATGGGAGACGAAGTGCAAAAGTCCAAAAACAACAGAAACAACAGTAAATGGAGAACAGTACAATGCTCATAAATACAGGTAAGTAAACAGTCACAGTCCAAAGAGGCACCAGAGACATCATATGCAGAATGCAGTATATGCTTATCAACTTGCAAGCCATGCGTCGCATATTGCTTGACTTCAATCTCTGCAGGGTTATCTGGCAAATGGTCCACAACAGTAGACTGGTAAGATTTTCATAGGCTATTCTGATATGTTATCGGAGAAATCTGGTAACTGGCAATACAGAGGCCTTGTGTGGCAGAAGCATAAGTCCATTTGCTCATACCGTCCAGTTTTACTGGATTCTTTGCCAGGGGCAAACAGCTTATGTGACAAGGCACGCTAGACCGATTATGAGTAGCGATAATGACCATTGAGTCCGTTTCAAGATGGATGGTATAAAAAAGTTTGGTAGAGAGGGCAGGACATTGTTTAGCTGCCTTCCAAGGAACTACGAGTAAGGTAAAAGGCCTATGCCCAGCAGTCAGTGTAGCATCTTTCAAAATAGGGTACATGGGAGTGATGCTCACAGAGGGAAGAGATACAGGGACCTCCAGGAATTCATCTGCCTAGTGGAGAGTTCCTCTAACGTAGAAGAGCCTAGCTTATTCTACATGCATTGTAGTAAACCTTAAAAAAAGGAATCTTCAGTAGGGATCTAGGACTATAAACCACGCTGTCATAACTGCTAGAGAAAACAGTAGAACTAGAGTCAAATGCATAAGCAGGTTGTACATACTCTTCACCTCCCTTTCTCATATTATCCAGTAGCTCTGGACTGTATTCATTCTTACCTTCCTCAGGCTGAGGAGCCTAAGGAGGAGGAGGTGGATGGGCCACTGAAGGCACGACCTGTGGCTAGGGAGGCACAGGGTTACGGACTGGAGTCCCAGAAGTACTGTACCAGCTTGCATTCCTTAGAGCAATGATGGACAGAACCAACAACATAATCGTTGACAGCAAGGAAGACAAATCTCTTGAGTAATTCCAAGACAATAGCCAACATAACAGTAGTTGCACTGATAGTGCCAACCAGCGGAGTTGACAACAAAAGTGATTACAGGATAGTGCTCAGTGAAGAAGCTCTGGCCTGAGACAGCAGACCTGTGCAGAGTCTGAGCTAGAGCCATCATGTCACTGCTGTAGCCCAACATACTGATGTCATTACTGCAGCATAACAACCCTTTTCTAGGCATGGATTTCCATGCAGAACAACATTCCAACATATAGTTTATTTTTGATTGTGTAATAGTAATTATAAAATGGCAAAATAAAAATCTAGAAATTTCACTGGCTACGAGACATCACCTGACCGTGCATTAAATCTCTATAAACGCGCGGTAAGGTGCCAAATTTAATTTTCCTCCCCCAAAAAACTACTTAGAGCTATTCTTTAATTGTAATAAGCCCCTCCATGGTGTGCATCATGGGATTTTAATGCACTTCCCAGGGGCAGAAGGACACTCTGCCTTCACCCTTGTTCTTTACTACACCCCTGGGATGTGCATTAAAATCCTATAATGCATGGCCTATTACTAATGCACCCCAGGGTGGCCTGTGGCCTCATGACTCACGCCGTACCCAAGGCATGGCAATATCCATTTTATAAAATGGGCTTCAGAATCCTAGCAACTTCATTTGTCTAAACATATTAATCTCGGGTATACGCATGTAACTAACCTGCCCTAATCTACTAGCAGCAAGCTAACTAAATGAAAATGAAACGTTTTTTCAGTCCACTAAAAAAGTTTCCACTTTTAAAACACAAAAAACACAAAACCCCACTAAAAAATGTGATTGCCAAGATTATTCAAAGGCATTCTGCATTTGTTACCAAACTCACATGCTCCACCCGGCAACAAGCTAACCACAGGAAAACATAACCTTTTCTATTAAACATTTTTTCCCCATTTTATAAGTGCAATAACCCACTCCAGGGCATTGGTGTCTTGAGAACGAATGCACTTCCTGGATGTGTTAGAAGTCACTTGGCCATTGGCCTTGTGTCTTTTAATGCACCTGGACATGCATTACTTCTTTAATAATGCACGCCATGTTGTGGGGTATTGCTTACACATACTATATACAATACCTTGTCATGTATTATTCCTTAACTGTGCCCTTAAACCAACAGCAGCCACATTGGTTATAACAATTTGACCCTACCATTTTTCACTGCAAAAGATTCCAGACATCTTCCAATTCTATCTGGTGGTAAAATGTTCTGTTTCACCAAAAACTGAGTATTTCATAAACGTTTTTTACTGATTTTTTTTCTCAAGGAAAAAGATGGACACCACCTTTGCCTTAAAATAGCACTGCAGATCTGACAAGGGTTAGGATTGAAAAAAAAAAGAGAAAAACACTTATGGCGCTGAGCATAGGAGGTACCTAGGAAAGTAATTTTCACAGATTTTCTAATATTTGCATTACTTGTAGCTGAAACTAGCTTTTTGGAAAAATGTTTCTCCTTGTACTGCTGCTTAAAAAGGTAACATTATGCTTAAATAAAACATTAAATTAACTGTTATTCTGTAGTGTGTGTATTTGTTACTGTTAAACCCATTTATAAGAGAAATAAGACACTCCAGGGTGTGAGTTAGGCTAAGATAACTGTATATTCAAGGGCAATATGACCATCGGCTGAATCTGTGAAGCACACATTAAGCATGGGGCTTAATGTTAAGCTGCCTCCCCTTTAAGAGCACTTAGAACCTGCATGTATCTAATTGTTGCACTGCCTGGCAGTGCCATGTTGTCTGTCAGTCAGAGTATTTATTATTCAGTCTGGGGCTTGTCCTCATGAAGAGAACATCTGCTGTACGGGCAAATAAACCTGCCTTATTCTTTATTTTATGCGTCCGACTAGTTATTCGCATGGTCCAGATGGGGTCCACACCAGCACCAACCGCAGCAACCGAAGGGTCTGGCAGACCACAGAGAAGGTAAGGGGTCTTTTAGTGGTGGATCAACAAAAAAAATGCCACAAATCCCAGACTCACATTTATTTAAAAGTCAGCCAGCATCATGAGTAACACACAGTGAGACCACAACTGTCGATTCAGATTTTAGCCATGACATTTGTTGCAAATCAAACAAGTTCTTTAACAATGGGCTGCAAAATCATGCATCTGTTGCTAAACAGGAGAGCAAAATCAGATTTTCCTGCCCAGAAGTGGACATAAAATCAAGTTATGACTCACAAATTGGATCAAATTCTGCAACCCAGAGTCAACACAAAATCTCAGCAGCCCACATTTGACAGCTGAGCTCATGAGTCAGTCAGAAGTTTGACTCTCAGAAGTCCCATGCTGTACCTTGGCTTGCAATATGAATCAAGGTATATCAAACCCTGGACAGCAAGCAAAGTTTATTACATCTAGCATAAGCAACTGTTTCAGTAAATCTCATGCTAGAAATAAAGTTTAAAGTCCTTTTAGTTTGTTCGTTTGTTGAATTTTATGACTATGATATTGACATATGTTAAGGTCAGAATGTGGTGTGGCATGTTCTACTAGTTATAGCACTGGCTTGGAAACCTGTAGATCACAGGTTCAAACCCTGCCAGAGCCAAAGTCATTTAAACTTTTAATGTTCCAGTCCAACCAGCTATACAAATGGGTAGAAGCACGACCCCCGGGGACCGGAACTGAGATGCTACATCTCAGTTGGACTATATGAACTAAGTAAAGACATTGTAAATAAATGTAATGTTTTAATTCCCCAGTACTGTTATATCTGTTTCATGTGAATAACAGGTACTGATAATTGACAGCTCAAGCCCTAAACAGGGGCTCATTTTCCAAATCTGTCTTTTCTGTCATCAATGCAACAAATTCAGCAGGAATCCTCATAACGAGCAGCACTCCAGAACACCGTCGGCGCCAAACGGCTGCTTCACAGCCACCACCCACCCGAACAATCCTGCTGCTCCAGTCCGTCCTCCTGGAACCTGGCCCCGGATCCAGCCTGAAGCAGGGATTCTCACCTGAGCAGTGCTCTAGATTACCGGTGGCGCCAAACGGCTGCTTCATGGTCACCGCCCAACCGAACAATCCTGCTGCTCCAGCCCGCCCTCCTGGAACCCAGCCCTGGATCCAGCCTGAAGCAGAGATCCTCGCCCCGAGCGGCACTCCAGATCACCGATGGCGCCAAACGGCCGCTTCACAGCCACCACCCACCTGAACAATCCTGCCGCTCCAGTCCACCCTCCTGGAACATGGCCCCGGATCCAGCCTGAAGCAGGGATCCTCGCCCTGAGCGGCGCTCCATTTCACCGGCGGCGCCAAACAGCCACTTCACGGCCACTGCCCGCCTGAACAATCCTGCTGCTCCAGTCCACCCTCTGGGAACCCGGCCCCGGATCCAGCCTGAAAGTACTGCTGCTGACTCTTGGTTGGAACCGCTCTCTCTCTCCTGATTGGTGCAGCCAGTTACTAGCGGTCCCTGATTGGTCCACCACATGACTTGGTGCTTCTGATTGGTGCGCTCTCCTACCAGCTTATTTAATTCTCTCACTTTCCCCTCTACCAGCTATCTTTCACCTCCATTATCCTCCCGCCCCCCACCCCTGCCTCCTTTAAATACACTCTGGCCCCTCCCTCCTGGGTGGACCCCTACCTCACTGGCTCACACTACCTCTGACCACAATCTAAACTCGGTGTAACAAATTAATACTAATCTTCCTATACCCCTGTAAACTGTTCTATTTCATACCCCTAGCACAATTGTTTCACTCTGCTCGTAATCTACAGCACTCACTCTTCCCTTTTGAAACTGTGAACACCCCCCCCCGCAGTAGTGCCCTCTGGCCCCAGCTTAAACCGAAGTTTGAATTGCTCTGCACGCAAACAGGCAGCCTGGAGAAAAGCAACCTCAGAGGACAGCACCCTGCCACTCTCAGATACGTGAGATACAGCCCCAAATCACTCAGTGTATCCTGCTGATACCCCACAGAGAGCCTCTCCTCCTGACAGCTACTGAGATAGGCTAGCTTCTTAGAGCTCAACTCACTCTGGTACTAACTGCCACACTCCCAGGAATGGATCAGCCTGTGATAGACACAGACTTCTTTATACAAAGGTCCTGCACTGGCAGCAAGTGAGCAGTCGGAGAGGGACAAACTCGCTGATTGCTTACTCCCTCCTCAACATGGTCACCATGGTGACCTGATGAAGACTTGCACCTACCCGATCCCAGTATCTGCACTGATAAACATCCAACTGAGTTTCTTCTCCACTCATCAAGCCTTCCCCTTGAGGAAAAAGTGCACCTGCACCCATGCAACCGTTGTGTACCATCTACTTCGCTCTCACCCTACTATTGCTGCTTTTATCAGGGAATGTGCACCCCAACCCTGGACCCCCACCACTAGACTACCTAAATACAAGGGGCAGCTCACTATCGTCTCCTTAAACATCAACAGTCTCCTATCCAAGTTCTCCCAATTTCAGGTTTGGGTACAGGTGACTAATGCAGACATTATCGCACTCACGGAAACATGGCTTTCCACGAAAATCTTGGCTGCATCAATCTCCCTCGACAGATACAACTCCTTACAGCAAGATAGAACCACTAAACATGGGGAAGGGTGCCTAGACTATACCAAATCTGGAATAAAGGTGCAGGACCTAGACTCCAGCCTACACACAAAAGAGATCCAAATCCTGAATCTTAAGCTAAGCATAGGTCAACAGAACAAAATACTGCTGCTCTCTACAGTATATATACCACCTGGGCACCAAACTACCGGACTGAAACTAGTCACAGACAACCTGCAGCAGTCAGGTACTCAATGGAAGAAGATCATTATAGGTGATTTTAACATAAACTGACAATCACAGAAGGAGACAAAAGCCAGGGATCTAATATGCAGCCTATTCCTTACCCAGATGGTAACCGAAAACACCCAGATCAACTATAACTTAGGGAGCAGCTCCCTTATAGACTGGCTCCTGTCCACACATCCAGAACATATACCCAATGTCACCATCTTGCCTGACAGTCTCAGTGATCACTCTCCAGTGAAGTACACCTGGACAAACAATTTCACCAAGAGCCCATCTAAGCTGTCCAAAAATCGCTGCATGAGGCCAGGACTACTTGACCATCTCAAACAGTACCTTGCAAAACTGGACTGGTCTCCTCTGGCTGGAAATATTGATGGTAACAAGGCACTGAACTATTTCATAACAAAATTCAACCATGCCTGTGATATTTTTGCTCCGCACAAAACAAAGAAAGTCAGGGGTACCTCCAACCCATGGCTCAAAAACTACCTGATTGGCCTAATGAAGAATAGAAACAATCTCTGGCACATTGCAAAATCATCAGGAGCTCCTGCATCACTCGTTGCCTGCAAGGCAGCTAGAAACCCCTGCACCAAGCTCATTTGGCAGGCAAAAGCTTCCTACTATAAGGACCTCTTAAACAAGGGCTGGGGCTCTGATAGGGAATTCTGGAACTCCATCAAATCCCTAACAGGAAAGACCCCCAAGGCCCCACCCGATCTACTAGTAACCATGGAGGGCCCCCTACAGGAACCCATTGACATCAAGAATGAGCTCAACCATGCTTTCACAGGCCTTTCTGGCATACTCCCCGCTGATTACCTTCAAGACCAGCTTGGGCAACAGCACTCCACTACCCCTCCAAATCCTCTAAAGGATGCTATACCACCTTTCTACTTTAAGCAGGTCACTGAGTCCAAAACCATCAAGCACATAAAGAGGGTTCTTGACAAGACCAGGATGGGGGCTGATCTAGCGGATATGAAACTCGTGGGTCTTCTACTAAACGAACTGGCGTGCCCCCTCATGACGGTGTTTAATGCATCTCTGAGAACAGGGGTGTTTCCAAAATCATGGAAGATAGCCAATGTCATGCCTGTCCATAAAGCTGGGAACAAAACTCAGATGTCCAACTACAGACCTATATCCATTCTACCCTCCCCCCTTTTCTAAAGCACTTGAAAGAATGGTCTCAGAGCATCTTACAGAGTATCTTGATAAATATAACCTACTTTGCCCACAGCAGCATGGGTTCCAAAAAAATCACTCCACACTTACCGCCCTTGTTGATTACTCTTCCCAGCTTTATGATGCTTTAGATAATAGAGAGGCAGTAGGCACAGTTTTCATCGACCTTATGAAGGCCTTTAACTCTGTTAATCACAAGCTACTCTTAAACTGCCTCCTTTCAACAGGCCTATCCCTGGACATGGTACTGTGGTTTGAAAGCTACCTTACAAACAGATCGCAATGAGTCAGAATTGGAGACACCCTATCATCAACTAAGGAAGTGTCTCTCGGGGTCCCACAAGGCTCTATTCTCTGCCCATTGCTTTTCAGCCTCTTCATTCACTCTGCACTGTCTGCATGTACAGCTCGCATTGTTCTCTATACTGATAATGCAGTGATATCTGTTGTTGGCAAAGATCACAACTCCATCACAACTGAACTCCAAGACAGCTTCCACAAGCTTGAATCCTGGTTTGCAGAAAACAAACTACTACTAAACCATAAAAAAACTAAGAGTCTACTCTTCTCTACCTCCCAAAGCAAAATGAAATACCAGCCTTTGCTCATTTAGAACCACAAGGGTGAAACACTGGAACAAGTAGCAAAGTTCAAATACCTGGGCATCACCTTTGATGATACACTAACTTTCTCTGGCCATATAGACTCAGTTGTCAAGTCAGCAAATACAAAATGTGGGGTCCTCTACCACCACAGGCAGTCACTGACACCTGAAGCTCTGAAACTTGCCATCAGTAGCTCAGTACTGTCCGCCATAGATTATGGGCTGCCTATCTATGGGGCAGGCACTAAAACTGCCCTGAACACGGTCAGTACACTACCAAATAAGGCCTGTCGTCTGTCAACAGGGGCTGATCAGGACACCCACACCTGTACGCTCTACAACAAACTGGGTGGCTCCCTCCATCTCAAAGCACAATACTAAACCTGCCTACTCCAGAAAAAGTGCTTCTTGGGTCCCCCGTACAGGGCTGCCTCTTCACGCCGGCAGTTCCCACCAAATCAACTAGAAGCACAGCTATAGATAAACTGGTGATCCTCTTTAAAAGAGCAAGCTCGCAGAACTCCATCCTATACCAAGGACCAAAATGGTACAATGAGCTACCGGCTAACCTCACAGAATCAACCAAAATTAGCACCTTCAAATCTTGGCTCAGATCCCGTCTTGACACAAAAAAGAACTGTGCTCACCTGCACTAATGTGGCAGGATTCCAGCCAACCCCTCCCTTCGCCCCCCTTTTCTTTTCTTATCCCTTCAACCCCCCCTCCCCCAAATGAAGCCCGCTTGGCTGACAAACCACCTCTTCTATGACGATGCCATACCTGGCTGACCTCCTACCCCCCCTTCCGCCTAATCTGACTAGTGAACTACAAGGCGGAACCCTATTTGACCCTAACCTCTTCTACCTGTAGTTGGAGGTACATCATTTCTTGATATTTGAATGCCTGTGAAACTGTTTTCCGTTATCTGTAAACACTGTTATGTTTGTAATGATTGTACCATAACGAGTTGGATGTATATAATCTCTTGATATTTGAATGCATGTATAACTGTTTTCGGTTATCTGTAATCACTGTTATATTTGTAATGTTTGTACAATAACGACCTGGAACCTTTGAAAATGAGTCCTGGACTCAAAGGTATTAATCCTAAACTGAAATTAATAATAAAAAAAATAAATAAATTGATTCACAGACTTTTTATGAGTAATGGGCTTCTTTCTCCTATCAGCCAACCATGAATTTGAAAGAAATTATTTTCCCACAAATCCAGCAACCTGTTTATTTATGACTCTGCTCCTGCTGAGACAAAAAATGAATTGTCCTCCAGTAAAAAATGGCAACTTGCCATTCATGTGTCCCAGTATATCAGGGACACTGAATGTAGATGTGTCACCAGTCATACAGGCATCAGCAATATTATCAATCCATTAGGCTGTTTTGTCTAAACAGTGACATGTCATTTAAACAGAAACAGAGGCTTGGACATTTGACCCACCTTCATAGGTTTTGTTTGCTGTCCTTTGGTACATTTAATATGCAACAATATTCATTCACAGTATATAGAAGAAAGTCTGGGAGTCGCTAGGTAGCATGCAGCCAAAATGGATTTAATAGTGATTTTATATGGTCACAAGAAATATTCCTAAACTGCTCAATTTTGACACTGCTTGCTATGTTCTGCGGTAGCAGAGCCAGGAAACTCCTTAGTGGAAAAAATCAGTAAGTGCAAACCATTACCACAAAAGGGGATACTGTGATGCGAGACTTGGCTATGCAGAGAGCAAGAGAGAAGCATTTTACCTTGGCCAAATGTGAATTAATCCACTTTGTGAAAGTTCTCTTCTGCACAGCCTCCTGTTCATCTGGAAAAAAAATGAGAACTTGTTGATAAATTCAATCTTGTGATAAAGAGCTGATATTCATTCACCGAGGAACCAGAACAAACAACATTGTATGCAGTGGGGTTTTCAAAGGCATCCAAAATGCAATTTATATTCTAGCATTAAAAAAACAAGAAACTGTACCCTTTATGAACAACATACTGACTTTACAAGGCATTTACATTATACTGGATTTGCAACATTCAGGATTCACTGTTCAGCAGGCGCTTGCAGGGCAACCTAATTATTCCACTGAAATGAGATTCTGATTATTCCAAATTTGGCTTCTGCTCAACGTGCTGTACAAATGGTGAGACTTTATTTGTGAGATCACACAGTAAACATCAAAAGACATTCTGCTTCTTGCTACCGAAGCCCTTGCCATACAAATCACTTCAAAAATACTCTGCTGGATAAATCAAGTCACTTAACTATTCAAGGAAAACAAATCCTAATTCTAAAGTTATTCTCTTGTGAGACTACAGCAATGCATTGGCATTAAGCTGAAAAGTGATATCTATTCTTACAAATTTCAAGTAGCACTACACTCTGAACAGACATCAATTATTTATAGGTAAAGTGGCAATTATATCATCAATCTGCTGGTCTGTGAACAATCCCTACCCCACTATGTGCTGTATAAACACTACTTCTATATATTTTATTTTAGCTTAAAGAGCAACTGTCATGATTCTTGGCATAAGGCAGGCAACCCATACCGTGAAATTGCCTGACCTGGATGCTATTTTATCCACATATCAAAGTTTTTGTGTCCTTAAAAAAAGAGTCATATTTTCCATAAAGCTTGGCTCATAACTTCCTGGTACGAACCAAGCAGCCACCGAGCACTGTAGTCCCACCCCAGAAAATTGCACTTTGATGACGCGAGGTAGAGAACGGGGCTGCAGGCGCTCTATGGATATTGTAATAGGATCGGGGGGAGGGCACCTAAATGTACTTACACTATCTTTGCTGGCAGGTACAAATGTATGGGGATAATATATAGCATATATTATAGCCCCATACATGTATATCTGCCAGCAAAGATAATGTAAGTATATTTACATGGCCCCCCTCCTCCCCAATCCTATTACAATATCCATAGAGTGCCTGCAGCCCTGTTCTCTGCCTTGCGTCATCAAAGTGCAGTTTTCAGAGGTGGAGCTACAGTGCTCGGTGGCCACTCGGCTCATACCAGGAAGTTACAAGATGAGCTTTACAGAGGATATAACATTTTTTTAAGAACACAAAAACTTTGATGTATGGATAAAATAGCACCCAAGGCAGGCAACTTCATGATATGGGTTGCCTACCTGGATCATGGCAAATGTTCTTTCAGAGATAAATTACTGTTAACTTGGAAAGAAAAAAACAATTCTAAATGTGTAAAACAAGACACATAAATGGATTCAGTTAACATGACAGAGAAGCCTAGCCCTTAAGTAGCTAGGGAAACCTAGACATATTTTACACTTCCTAAAATACTGTATATGCAGGAGTGCTGTATGCTGCTCTCCCTGAAGAGAATAATCTGTGACTGTCAACATAATCCCTAACAAGAATAATCTGTAACTGTCAACATAAAACTCATTCAATTTCATACAATAGCAATTGTCTCAATCAGCCTGTCTCTCTCCTAACTGTAGGTCACAAGGCTACACACACAGAGAGCCTACAATCATACAAGGTGACTTTCAGCTCTCCGACCTTATTGCATGATCAGAGGCAAAGCAAATAGCCCTTACATGTAGGCTACAATGTGCACATGGTTTTGAAACTAAAATAGTCACAGTAGAAATAATTTCATATTTTTTCACTATTTAAAAACACCATGCACAAACTATAAAACAGTCATAATGGTAACCAAACATACAGTTAAACAAACAAATCCAACCCCCTCACCACTACCAAAAGAAAACACAATTTAAACATATTCTGTTGACAATAGAATATCCTCATTTCTGGTTAACAAAGTCTGAATTTCAATTTTATTTCCACACATCCAAAAGTCACAGCAGGATAAAAAAAAAAAGAAAATGTGAGATTTTATTTACAGCATATGCATAAATCCCAATTCCCCCCTGGTTCTACTGACTTACACTGAACCACTTACCCCGAAGGTACTGAAAGAATCCAGTTACTAAATTTATTGATGTGAGCTTTTTACCACCAATTTCCTTACAGTAAGCCATGATGATCTCTCCTGCATTACAAGGTACATCTGTTTTAACGTACGTACAGTATCACAAAATCCGTAGGATACAGGAATACCAAGATAAGAGCACTGCCTTGTCTTGAAATCACCAGAACTCCTGCCTGTAGAACCACAGAGCAGCTAGGCAGTCATATCATTTTAAAACATCTATCTTTTGTCTTTTGAACACACAAGAAATCCCATAAATCCAGATTCTATAAACAGCCCCATATTTTTTTGCATATTCCCAGGCAAAGCCACTGTGTTCTGCAGAAAAGCACTGCCTTTCCGACTGCCAGTATCCCCCTCTTACAGTATTCCTGGTGAAAGATTTCATTTCCCAAACATGGGCCAATCAGCACGTGCAAATCTGTGATGTCAACAGCCTGGATAATTTATTCTTTCAGTGAATGGAAGAGTCCAAGTGGAGCACGGTGATCTTCAACAAGCAAGCTACGAGGCTGCTACAAGCAGTTTCAAGCTCTTACAACAAGCCGGTCATTATGGATGCATCCCATGAGTTGAGAATAAGAGAGCTGTCTAGCTCCATGCAGTTCATGGCTTTGACAGAAGAACTAGTGTGTGCTGTCAGAGGTTCAGATATTTCAATCTTTAAATACAGCAGCATCACACAGCTTGAACACAACAAATTTAGTTCTCTAATAAAAACTGTTCAGTAAGCATTTACAAGCAGACAAGCTTCTTCTCCTTCATCACATTTTTGAAGTGATAGACATAACATTTACAGCCACTTTTTGTGTTTGCTTGCACGCATGTGCAAGAAACATAGTGCCATCATCCAAGTTTTCGGAGATGTGTCAGCCCTCTTCCAATTCAATCAGTGTGTTTGCAGGCGCGGCCGCAGTTCTCCAATGCCTGCTGGAGCTGTCTATGACAGCTCCAAAATGCAGTGGCATACACTTGAAAGGGGGAGCTATGCTTCAGTGAGCAGTGATAAGAAATCGCCTGCTCTGCGCCCCCTCCCTACACACACACACACACACACACACACACACACACACACACATGCTCGCGTGCCCCCCCACACACACACTGTATAGCCGGCGCCCCCAGAAACACAGTTCCATATGCCACGCTGGGTGCCCACCCCAAGGTGGCTACCGATCGATAGCCGACGGGGTGCCCAATCCCCCTCGGCTCCACTGTCTCTCCCCATACAGGGTGCCACGCTGGGAGCCCACCCAGCATGGCAACAGATGCTATGGCCAACGGGTGCCCAATCCTCGTCGGCTCCACGCCTCCCCAACCAGTTGCTTGTTCTGCCACGCTGGGAGCCCACCCCAGCGTGGCAAACATCCCATGTCGCTCGCCATTAAAAACAAACCAACCTGAAAATCAAAAAGCGGTCCCTCGCTGTGTCTGCCCCGGCGCCCACCCACTGTGCGCACCTGCTTCCCCACACCCTCACCCCATACTTACCTCCGGACTCCGACGTGACGATCTTCGTGGACTGGGAACACGTCTGCACTCTTCAAAGCCGACCGCAAACTGAGGAAATGCCAGTAAGCTGTATAATGGGATAGATAGGGTTTTTTCAACTTTTTTGTATATCTCAGGCATTTTTGAGAATTTTGGGCCAAAATTTTCAACATGAGGATTTTGGGACCCCTCCTCACAAATTATTGCACTGTCATGGCGTTATTCGGGCCCGAAGGGTGATTTCACAGTCACTGCACAAAATCACCTTTCGGGGCTGAGTAACGAAACAACACTGCCACTGTTCATAAGGTGGGCTCTCAAAAAGCCTATGTTGAAATTTTGGTGGAAAAATTCCTAAAATGACTGTTTTTCTGGCAGCGTTTACAGATTCCCTCACGCATTTCGTGGAAATTCGCGAAATTTTCAATATTTTCACTCCAGATTTTCAACATTGCCATTTTACCACACCTCCTTATGAGCAGTACAGCTGTCATTTTCACATCTCGCCCAAAACGTGTTTCCACCCATATGCGCTATAATGGCACAGTCGGTGTGTAAATCAATGTATGGGACATATTAAGAAAATCACGTGACACTTTTAATGAGCAGAGGTCTTAAATGGCTATGTTGAAAATTTGGTGAAAAAATTCCTAAAAATTACTGTTTTACGAGTGCGTGTTGAGCAGTTCCTATGCATGCTTATAAGTTTGCGAATTTTCAATATTTTCACTCCAGATTTTCAACATTGCCATTTTACTATACCTCCTTATGAGCAGTACAGCTGTCATTTTTCACATCTTGCCCAAAACATGTTTCCGCCCATGTAGCGCACAATGGCGCAGTCGGTGTGTGAAATCAATGTATGGGACACATTAAGAAAATCATAGTAACACTGTTCATGAGCAGAGGTCTTAAAATGGCTATGTTGAAAATTTGGAGAAAAAAATTCCTAAAATGACTGTTTTCTGAGCGTGCGTTGCACAGTTCCTACGCACGCTTATAAGTTTGCGAATTTTCTATATTTTCACTCCAGATTTTCCACATTGCCATTTTATTACACTTCCTTATGAACAGTACAGCTGCCATTTTTCACATGTCTCCCAAAATGTGTTTCCACACATGTAGCGCACAATGGTGCAGTCGGTGTGCGAAAGCAATGTTTGGGACTGATCAAGAAAATCACAGTTACACTGTTCATAAACAGAGGTCTTAAAATTGCTATGTTGAAAATTTGGTGACAAAAGTCCATAAAATGACTGTGTTACGAGTCAGCATTGCGCAGTTTCCACGCACCCTCGTAAGTTCATGACTTTGTAATATTTTCAGTCCAGATTTTCACCAGTTGCATTTTTCCACACTTCCTTATGAACAGTACAGCTGTCATTTTTCACAACATGGCCGAAATGTTTTCACACTTTCAGTGCAGAGATGCGTGGTCACTGTGGGAAATCATTGTTCGGAACAGATAAAGAAAATCACAGTGACACTGTTCATGATCGGAGGTCCCAAAATGCCTGAGTTGACAATCTGCTGTAAAAAACCCACACTAATTACATTACGTTGCACAGTTTCTATGTACGCTCGTGACTTCACCAGTTTTTTTAATATTTTTACTGCAGATTTGCAACATTGCCATTTTTTCCACCTCCTCATGAACAGTACAGCTGTCATTTTTCACATCCTGTTTGGAGTGAGTTTTTGCAAATGTGGTGCTAAATGCCGTAGTCGCTGTGCATAAGCAGCTTTCGGCTAACAAACTGATATTGCCACTGTTCATGAGGTGGGGGTCTCAAAAAAAACATGTTGAAAATTTGGAGTGAAAATACCAATGAATGCCTGAGCTGTTAGGGTTTCCAACCATAGCGCCACCCAGTAGAGAATGACAGGCATCAGGGGTGTGACTTGGGATTCTTGCCTGTAATGCTCATAGCTATTTCACACCCTGCAGCCAGTGAGAGGCATCAGGTATGCCTTGGACTCTTCGGCCCCAAAGTTCACCCTATTCTCCTATACCGCACCCATCTCACCATATTTCCTGATGGAATGGGGTGCACATAAGGGCCAAAGACCCCAAGGCACACTGTGACACTTGTCAGTGTCTGCAGGGTAGGGTGGAGAAATGGCATGGCCGTTATGCCTGACGACCCAAAGGCACACCCCAATGCCTGTCACTCTCTGCAGGGTGGTGGTGGGGTTGGCTTCAGTTTAATACTTCACTGCCATTCCTATTATGCAGCTCTGTAACTTCTGCACTACCAATGCCAATGCCAGCAAGCAAACATTCGGCATTGACAAATGCTTGTTAGTTTTAACTAAGCACTAGTCAGGTCAGTAAGCAAAACAGTGATGTTGATGGCATGCTGAGACTGAATGTTTGGGTGCTCAGTTTAAGAGGTTGCACTTATGATTTTTATCCCACATTTTGTCCCCTCTGGTGACTGCTGTATCTTAGCCCCCCACCACCTGCAAGCATCCAGTCCTGACTCTGAGAACATCTGGTGTGACAAGGTTGGTAGAGACCCTGAGAGTATCAGAGGGATGTTATCCTTGTAGACAACAGCATTTGCCCCTGTATTTCCCCTGCTCTCCCTTAACTCTCAAGCACCAAGGTACACTCTAGCTCAGTAGCAAGCCTGTTGAGGCAAGACGGCTGCTTTGGGCCACCACAGGGGTTGCTACTCCCTCACTCAGATAAAGATATGCTGCCCCCAACAGCACTCTCAAGTCTCGACCTTTAGGTTGCTGACAAGCAGGGACCAGGTTCACTCCCTAGCCCAGGTCACCCTTATGGTAGCCCGTCACACACTACCATTCGTCCATCTTCATTTCTAAAAGTACTATTGCTTATTGTACACTTTAGGGATTAGGGAAAGGCATTCCAGTCATTTGCTGTTCTGTAGAGAAGGGACTTCATTTCAAAAAGATATTTTCATTCTCAATACAACCAATGAAATTGTATCTTTTTAGCACAAGAGAGTATGTCACTTCTTCATATTGCAAAAAAGCTAGTAAGGCAAAGCAAATGTATTTTACAGCACTTTATGTCTTAGGCTCACATATTCTAAACCAGGTGGATATTTGACCCCATTGCCTAAATAATGCATTAAACATAATATAATGTATGGACAGCAGTGTGTTACAGTAGGGTTTTTCACCCCAAGCTGTGCGATACTACACAATCCACAAGAGTGAAGTTTGAGTGTATTATAAAAGTATCACACACCAAGGGGGTGTAAACAAACTTGAGAACAGCATTGATGTCTTACTTTATTTTTATAATTACTGGTTTAAGTAAAGAGACATTTCGGTAAGTGCAGGAGAGTAGATGACAGGGCTGAGCTCTGTAATACATGTTTATGATGTCACCAACATATATTATTGAATTTAGCAGCATATGGATTTAGTTACTATCAGCCTTAATTAGAAATATAATCTCAACCAGTAACATGCAAGTGATAACACATGGCAAGGTTACACTCTGATACATACACCTCGGGTGTGTTGTGAGGCATGAAGTGGAGTCGAGTCCTCTGACCACAAGAGAAGTGCCTGTATCAGCATTCAACTGCACTCCCTGAAGTGTGTTGTCACACTTACAACATGGGTACAAAATTAATACATAGCTAAAAACAAGAAAAAGGTCCAGGAATGCAGCTGTTGGTGAATAATGCATGGTCATGTGATGTGCTTGCAACAATGGTAGAGTAGGAGTTTTCACAACCATTTTATCATTTTATATCTAGATAGATTTTGGAATGTAGATATAGATTTGGAACTGCAGTGTAACACAGACATACATTTGTAGCATGAATAAAGGACCTACTTGGGGAACATTAACAGGCACTAGGCACTCAGCAAGAGGTAACAGGTCTCATGAAAAAAAAAAAAAGACAGAAAAAACTGTCTGAGCTCATAGGAAGTCCGAGGAGTAAAGTGGGAAAATGAGTTCATAGGAAGGTCATAGATTTTCAAGGAGTAACCACTTCTGGGTGTGAAAACTCGCAGGAAAGGGCCAGCTCCTAGGACCAAAGGACCAGGACAGGATGATGTGGTGTGGGGTCAGACTCCTTGAAAGGGTTAAACTAGCATCACAAGCCAGGCAGCAGCAGCAGAGTCAACTGAGGGAATAGAGCATACCAGATGTCCAGCTACAAGCAATATCCTCTGAATCTCAAGCCTTAGTGGTAACCTGAGACCTAAAGCAAGAAGCTACCAAGAGCAGGGGTAATATTTATTTATTATTTATTTATTTTACCAGGATAAGGCTCCATTGAGAAAGCTCATTTTCAAGGAGGTGCTGGGTAGGGCAGCATACAGAAATCTATAAATGAAATGCAAAAAGATACAGTACAGTAGATACACAATAAATATATGGTAAAATACAGTTCTGGGCAGAGTAATATAAAAACAATTTAATAGGTGTTAGACTGTAGTCTAGAGAGTAGAGAGGTTCTTCTTTCAAATTATCCTTCTGTGGAATGGTTGAAATTTGCATTTCCCTAGTGTGTTTTATCTCCTTTGTATTTTATTGTATATTCTGTAATTTAGTAAACATTGAATATTTTTATATTTAATAGGACCTGTTTTACTGACAGGTGGAATGCTGGCCTTGACTCTTGGGAAACACTCCTGCTTTTTTTCCGTAAGTGCAATGGCATCTTTTACTTTCACCTGGAACATGACCGGAGATGGACAGAAGGGACATTGGTCTAATGTCTCATCCAAAAAGGATGGCACTTCACCAATGCCGCACCCCTTCAAACTCCATTACAGTCTCCATTATAGGTATTACCCCGAGAACCTCTGTGTGTGTGTCTGATCTTCCAGACCAATAGGTGAGCCTGCTACCTACTGAGTCACTGACACTGATTCAAATGGTAGATGGGGTGATCTAGCACCCCACCCCCCCGTGACTATGAGTCACTTTTATGTATATCTCCAAAGTGTGGTGGCAGGACAGGGTGGCTATTTGCACCCAGCTAGTTGCACCCTGTTTTGCGCTGGCACATTTTGTTACTGTGTATTGGGCCTGATCTCTAAGCTGTGTTTGGTAGAATTGGGTAGCAATAGTAGGAGAAAGAAGCTGAGCTAGAAAACAGAGCAGGAGAGAGAGGAAGGGGACCATTTTGGTTGCACTAGCGTATCAGAAGATGTCCTACAGCACCCCGAGTCTTTGGAAAGGGGTGCTTTATAAATAAAGTATCTATCTATCGATCGATCTATTTACATTGTTTTCTGGAAAAGGGGAAACTTAAATGCCCTGAAGGACTTGAAAAGTTCTAGTTCTATCCTGTGTACTCAAACCTGTTAATTTCAGGTGGAATAATTTAATTTCTAGAGTTGTTCTATCACCAGTGGAAGGGAAAAAAACAGGATCAGTTGCAAATAAACAGACGAAATAGCACAGTGAGATGATTAACCAGACTATATACTTGACCATATTTCCAGTAATAGCCAATAAAAAGACAGCCAGGCTTATCAACTTAACCTCACCTTTCAGCTTTTCACCCTTAGTTTATTTTTATTTCAAAGTAAACATGAGCACATTAAGTTGAAAGAGACCTGACATTTTTAGTTTCTGCATTTAACTTGTTCTCCAGCCTGGAATTCTAACTAGCTTCTGCTGCTATGTTGTCTGTTGCCTAACAACATCAGCAGTTTTGAATCCCATTCTCTAGCGTTATGAAGCTGCATTATTTTTATGCACCAGGGAAATGTGGAGGATGACTGTGTAAGTTAAACACATTCTTTTTCTCTATGGTATGTGCTTGCTCTGCAACAAGAAATGTTCAATTACTTTCAAGAACTCAGAAGCATTGTTTGTGTCCTCCTTAGGGTTCTAGTAACCAAAAGATTTACTTTTTGCTCCCTTGCCCCCTCCCAATTGGGATCCTCAAACCCTTGATGACCATGGGACTTAACCGCTGCTGTCACCTGTTGCCTCCAGGCTTCCTGGGTGTTTCACAGCTCTGAGGTCCAGTGTATCCCTGCCAGAGGACCTCCCCTATGGCTATCAGAAGAGGGAAATGCATGTAGGCTCAAAAGCAGAGGCTGGCATGAAAAACAGTAGTATGTGAAGGGGTTAACTGGCATGGGGGCACACAGAAGGCATGCTTAAGTTGAGTGAGGCTTTTTCTATTTTCCCTGTCCTCACTCTCAATATAGTAGCTTGTGTACTTCAAAACACAGAATGCTGAGGGCAAAAAAAGGCCCAAGTCCCTTCCAGTCTGTCCTGACCCTATCTATTGTTCCAAACACACCAGCCGGCTACACCAGGACAGATTTCTCTGAACCTCCCAACACCTAACCTAATCTACCCTACCCACATTGAACCTAACCACACGGTCAGCACTTAGCTTTTACCTCCTTGCTTTTTAAGCCACTGCAAACAGAGGCGGCATCACCTCTCCCTCCTTTGGCTGGTGATGCCGCCATCTATGCACATTCTGTTGGCCCTCTCATATGTTTTTTGCACTGAGCAATAAAACTTTAGATTGCCACTAATGATAAGCCTATGTCCCTCTCTTCTGCTGTCAGACTCATTCTTACCTGAGCTACTGAATACTCCATTCTAAGACTTTACCTCCCTAGGAGCAAGACCTTGCACTTTTTGGCATTAAACTTGAGTTGTCATGTTTGACCAACTTTCTACCCTTTCTACATCCTTGACCATATCCTTTATCCCCTTTATACTGTCCTCAATCTCTCCCACAGAGTTTGGTGTCATCTGCAAACAGTCACACCTTACCATCGACCCTGTCACCTATGTCTGAGATGAGCATGTTGAAAAGTGTAGGTCCCAGGACAGAGCCCTAGAGAGCCCCGTCAGTGAACTTCCTGACTCCTGAACATATGCCATTTGAGACCACTATTTGGGTTGTCCCCTCTTGACAGATCCCTTGTCCACCATGCCAGTTTTACCCCTATCCATATGTCTCCAACTTTTTAACCAGTCTGTAGTGTGGCATGCAGCTGAACACCTTACTGAAGTTCAAATCAAGGACTTCAAACTGCCTGTCCTCTTGCCACTACTTGGGACTGATTTGAAGTACTCACTCAAATCCATTTGACATGCCCATCACCTGATAAAACTAAGCTGTCTTTTATCCTGTGATCTGTGCACCTCTAAGAACTCATTTTCTATTCCTTTATTATGTTCCACAGTACCCTCCCCACACTAGCCCATAGTTCATGGAGTCGTCCCTAGCTCTGCTCTTGTGTAAAGGCACCATGTTTGCCTCTGTGCAATCCCCAGTTAGCATCCCTGTATATAGTGAGTAATTAAATAGGCGTGCCAGTGGTGCTGCCAGGGCCTGTGCCACCTCTTTTGGTAACCTGAGCTGCAGACTATCCAGCCTAAGTATTTATCTGCCTTCAGGTGCTGCAGCCCCTTTAGGACCTTGGCTTCAGTGACCATGCCCACCCCCAACTCCTGTGCAATCCCCCCCTAAAAAAAAATGGCTCCACTCTAATAGTAGACCTCTGCTTTTTCTGTGAAAACAGAGGTGAAAAATTCATTCAGGGTATCTGCATCTCAGTGTTGCCCTCTGCTGTGTCCTGTCCCCTCCCCATGGCCATCTTCTCTATATCCTATTGGAATTGTTGTTCTTGCTTATGTAGCAAAATAAACTTTGCTGTTTTCCTCAACCCTTTCTGCTATCCTCCGCTCAATGTCAGCTTTGGCCTTCTAGATCAGATTTTTGGTGATTTAAAGCTAATTGACATAGTCCTCCCCACTCCCCTCTGTCTCTTCCCTCTTATAGTTTCTGAATGTTGATGTCCTTGCCCTGACAACCTTCCTAAACTGCCTGCTGTGTTTTTTACCCTATCTGATGTACCTCTTGTTTTCCTTTGCTGCCCTGCAATGTGTCATGTTTTATAACCTCCCATATGCTTCCCATTCCAGAAAGCTTCTCTATTCTCTTCAACTTGCCCTACCACCTCCACCTACAAGCTTTTTTGGTGTAGCAAATGCAATGTTTGCAAGTATGTCAAAAAATGCAAGGTATCTGAACATCTTACGTTTATAAACAAGTGGAAATTTGAGAATTTATTTAATTGTTCATTATTTTGTAGTGTATGTTTTGTACTGTCCGTGTGGCAAGCTGTGCTGTATGTGGTAAGACCCATGTGCCAACTAAAGATGCACAACCAGAAGCACAAACACTCTATTATTAATGTCAAATTAGACATACTACTGGATGCATTATTCGTGGAAGTGCATGCATCTAGCCCCACTGGGTTTCAGTTCAAAGTCATTGAGTAGTTAAGTTTGCTCAAATGGGGAGGTGATCAGATGCAGCTTCTCCTGCAAAAGGAAAAGCACTGTATCTTCACCCATAAAAGTCTCAAACCTATTGGTTTGAATGACAATTGGATATTAAAAAATTTTTGAAGGGTTGATCTGTATTGTAACCATTACAATCACATCTCATTGAGTTGCAGTATTAAGATATAGTTGTATTAAATTTAATATTCTTTTCATTATTAACTACTGTATGTGATTATTCCTTTTATTTCCTTCTGGTATTTCTTCTGTCTTTCTGTTTTGGTCTGGATATGATGGATCATGGTTTGTGGATCCCTAGTTTGAATAATTGAATCAGTCTATGTGGACGATCACTACAGTACCTTGCTATGCATTTCTGGATTTTCTGTATCTCCTCTGATAATAGTTATCCATCTATCATAGCTTTTTTTGCATCAAGATAACTTGCATTGACTTTATGCTATGGACTCTAATAATTCACTTTGATTCTATCTTCAGTTTTGTGGATTTGTGATATATTTATATTTATGCCACATCTGTGAGGATAGAAAATTGCATTCAGTTGTGATACTTTTGCCACTATGGACCTAAAGTAAGAATACAGTGACCTTTTGACATGAATCGTGGCTTCACCACTCATAAGGTCATAAGATCAAACCATATTTGGGAAAAATGTCACTGTTATTTTCATTAGGGACAAGGCATATCCCTTATTTTTCACTATATTCATTATTCATGTAATTTTTGATTTTGTGTACTAAGCCTGTAATATAATCCACTTCTAGGCCCTGTTACCTCCAATACTTGGTATTTGAATATGTTTTCCCTTTCTCACTGCCCTGCACCTCCCCCCCTCCAAGCCCTCAAACACCCTCCCCTTACCTACCATTTCTGTAGGTGTCTCTTTCCTCCTCTCCTTCTCTCCTGTTTTACCCTCATCTTCTCCTCCCCCACCCACCACCATCCATTCCCTGATATTGTGCTGGCTATGTGTGCTGTCTAACTTTTGCATAAACATGTTTTTGGTATTGGTCACATACTGTTACATATATAGATATATATATATATACATATAAATATTGCTGTTACTGATGTCACTAGCCAAGATATAGTACAGTTACATAAGAACTTACTGTAACAGGAGATCTTTGAGAGGATCTCCTGCAGTTGGCTATCACCAGTAGCATTACAGTCTGGACAGTGCCTCTAGGAGGCGTGCCAATTTTGGCCTGGCAGTTCTTCAAGGCCTTCTTTTGTAGGCTGTAATTTTCCCTGCAACCCATCAGTCCTGACTACTTCTGCGAAGAGTATTGCTTGGGACTCAGTTCTACAGGTGATAGCCT
Organism: Neoceratodus forsteri; assembly: GCA_016271365.2. Classification (NCBI taxonomy): domain Eukaryota; kingdom Metazoa; phylum Chordata; order Ceratodontiformes; family Ceratodontidae; genus Neoceratodus; species Neoceratodus forsteri. Next base: position 1,074,842,834 of record CM057450.1, read on the forward strand.
GCTGCAAGAGATGCCTTCAACGTAAGATAATAGTTACGTAAGAACTCACCGTAACAGCAGATCTTCGAGTTGATCTCTTGCAGCAGGCTCTGCCTTTCTCTCCCTCCTTCTTTGTCTGTGTCTCGCTCCCCTTCCATTGGGGCACACCTTCTGCCTTTCTTCTACTACCTGGGTTACCTCGGTGTTCTCCTTGGTTCCACCCCTCCGGACTCCTGCTTTTGGTCCCTGGCAGAAGAACCGAAGAGGGCTTGGGGGCCATCCACCTTATAGGCTGACATCAGGCGCTGACATTGGAGGTGGGCAGCCCCCTCTGATATACTTACTACTTGCTAGAAAGGCTTCTGTGTGGTCCTAGCACCTGACAGCTCAAGTCCTACCAGTGATAGCCTGCTGCAAGAGATACCCTCAAAGTAAGATCTATTTTATGTCATCATTCTTACCCCCATTCCTGTTTTTTTTTTGTGTGTGTGTGTGTGTGTGTGTGTGTGTGTGTGTCTACATTATATAGTATACATATTTATATACTGGGAGCCAGTATTGTGTATTTTCCTGTATACTTCACCAATTAAAGCTGTATGCCTTCCAATTAAAACTGTATACCTCCCACTTAAAGCTGCATACCTTCCAATTAAAGTTGTATACCTACTGAGGGATGCCTGTATACTGTATGAAAATGCTGTATACCACCATTGGGACATCTGTTTACCATGGGACTCCTGATACCACAGTGAAGAAGACCCCCTTCCCTGAAGCACACCCCAAAATTCAGTCTGGAGACTGATGGCTGAAGGGATCTGGAGACTGATGGCTGAAGGAATCCACAAAAAACAGTGCATCTGTAGGGAAGCATACAAACGCACCTACAAAAAAAAAAAAGAATGACTGGGGAACCCCCCCAATTTTACTCAGCAGCAGCTATATCCCTCTGTGCTCCACATCTCTCCCCATGTGCCAAGAATCCACCTGACAGCTACTCCCTCAATGCTTTAGCTGCCTCCTCAGATGCCATGCCTTCTATGCTGCTGCTGCTGCTATCTATGCTGCTACTGGCTACACAATTCTCCAGCCATGATGACAGATGTTGCTCCCAACCACAGACTCCACTGGCACATGATGTTACATGCTGCTCCCGACTGCAGACCATGCGTCTGACTGCAAACACTGCTCCAAACCACCAACTGCAGCAAAACCACAGCACCACCAATGAATTAAGGATGACTGGCTGCAGACATCCCCCTTTTATGTGAGGTAGTACAGTGCAGTTGTTAAGAGCACTGAACTGCAAACCTGGAGACCTGGGTTTGAATCCCACAGCCCCACTTGCATACTGTGTGACCCTAAGCAAGACTTAACTTCCTTGTGCTCCCAGGTCACACCTGGAAACAAGCTTCAGCTAAGTGTGCCTTTCTTGGTTAAACAATTTCCCCTTTTCTTATATGGGGGAACCCTACACTACAGAAATGCAGAAGGATCAAAACAGTGCCCAAAAAATAAAATGCCGCTACAGAATGTCCATACAGTATGAAAACATATAGGGAGTCCAAAACAGTCAAACAAAACCCAAAAATATTCCGACCACAGACAATCCAGAAACAGACTGGACTACACATTTCAAGCAAAAATGGCAACCATAATAATGTATTACATAAAACAAATGATGGGAAAGTGTAGTGTGCTGTTGCAACCTGACTCGGCCTGCCCTATAGTGAGCTCCCTGTGCTGCTGGCTGGTAATACTGCTCTGTCCCATGTGCAGTAATGGCCTATTTCCGTATTTCATGGTGGAGGGAAGCTGCAGTAACTACTGATTGTGCTTACTGCTGCCCCTCTCTGACACTTTCCTGCCACCTGCACTGGGGCTGCGGCTGATGCTAACAGAAGAAAGGCCATTCCAGGCTGCAATGGATTGCAATCTGGGTACTTACTGAAGGTGACTCCAATCTGCAATGCACCTGTAGTGCAAGATACCATTTTGGTCAGTATTTTATCAATTACGCCTGTCATATTCTGAAGGGGGGAGGGCATAAAAAGACTGTTTTGAAAATTTGGGGTCAAAAATGTAATAAAAAAAAAAAGGTTATGAGTAAACATTTTGTGCAGGGCCACCCGTTGGCCCAGTGGGTAATGTATTATGTTCCCATACTGGCGATTTAAATTCTGGGATTAGCTTGGAGAGCTGGCTTGGCAGCATGAGGATGGGGTTTGTGCTGTTGCACACTTCTGCTCCTAGTCTAGAAAGGGACTACACAGTGTTCTGCTGCACAGATGACACTTTGTGGCAGGCTGGGGAGCCTTCCCTCACAAGGTGCTGACGAGCGTGTCAAGGCCGGACATGGTCATGCATTGCACCAGGAGAAGTGGGTTGACATGAAAACATGGACCTTGAAATATTTCCACTATTCAGTTTATTCCATTTTGCACAGGTCCTGAAGGGACCTACACAAATAAGGATACTATTCTGTAATCACAAAAGAAGTAAAAGTTAACTGCAAAAAAAAACAAACAAAAAAACCCATTAATGCAGACATTAGGGTAGAAGAATGCAAAGTGCACTAAGTAGGAAAATGAAAAAATATTAGGGTTTTGGGTCTCACGAATCTTGGCAAATCAGTGGTGGTATCTTCCTTGGGGTTGTCAGCCTTAATGATCACCCCCTTCCCTGAGAAAACAAGGTCAGCTGTGATGTCTTTCTTCATGTAGGGCCTGAGGGCCCTGCGTGAAGAAAGCTACAACAGATTCCGTTGGCAACAAGTGGTGAACCATGCTTCTCTACCTCCAAAGAGCATATCACTATGAGGCACAGGCTTGGAGCTGTACATTGTGCTTTGAACAGGAAACTACAGGTGGGGGTTGGGGGTTGTGCATTAGGGTTGACAACTCCAAGGAAGACCCCAATACTGATTTGCCAAGAATCCAGAGACCCAAAACTCTAATATTTTTTTAATTTTTTTATCCCACTTTGTGCACTTTGCATTCTTTATTTTTTATTTATTTATTTATTTCAGTCTAGGATTATAATACCTTTGAGCTGAGGCTCTTTTACAAAGGTTCCACGTCAGCGTGTGCAACAGTCATCATTTTTAGTTACAAACATATAGTCATTGTACTGGTTATTACATGTCTGTAAGTCAAAGACTTGAGCTATGAGCAAGACAAGGGAAGGGTGGGGGGAGGAGGGTAGGAGATCGAGGGGGGTAGGAGGCAGGGGTAAGGGGAGTACAGGAGGTAGTTAGGGGCGGGGGCAGGCGTGGAGGAACGGGGGGAGGTGGGTGAGGGCAGGAGACAATGCAGCCAGGTGGCCTTGGCAAGGGAATATGACAGGTAAGGTGCTAGGGGTGCAAAGAATGATTGTAAGTGTTGGGTGCTGGGGAATGTGCAGATGGAATGGTGGAAATTTTAAGATGGGCAATCACAGGATACAAGCAGTGAGAAGCGCAGCTTGGACTTGAAGAGGCCGAGTGTTGGAGCGGTCGCAATGTCGCTGCCAAGAGAGTTGAGCCAGTTGGACGTCCGATAGGTGAATGATCTTTGTCCTTGGGTCGTGTGGCATTGTGGGATATGCAGTAGATGGGAATTGGATCTCCTTGTAGTGACGTTCTTATGTCTAGGCTTCAGGAGGGTACAGACACCAGGTGAGGCAAGCCCCATTATAATTTTTTTGGCCGTGATGCAGGTTTGGTATTTTATGCATTTGTCCAGTTGAAGCCATCCAGATTGGGAATAAAGGTCACATGTGTGGGTACAGCGATGTGAGCCAGCGATGAGACGACAGGCCTTATTCAGGGAAGTCGCAATACGTTTGAGAGCAGTGGTAGCTGCAGAACCATATATGATAAGACCATAGTCTATGATGCTGACGCTGGAGCTTTGGACGGCCACTGACAGTGCTTCTGGGGTTAGGTGTTTCCTGTACCGGTATAACATGCCTAACCTCACATTGGCAGACTTTGCAACATTGCTGATATAGACAGCATATGACAGGTGGGGATCAAGGGTCATGCCGAGGTACCTGAATGATTGTGTTTGCTCTATGATGGCTCCTTGTTCGGTTGCAATGGAAAGGTGGAGTTGTTTGTTTTTGTTGTGGGGGCTGCAGAAGACCATAGACTTGTTTTTTTTCTGATTGAGAAGCAGTTTATGATTTAGGAACTAGGATTCAATAGAGGAGAAGGCCTGCTGACGTTTATTTTGTAATTGGATTGGATCAGGGTCCGAGGTGAGGATCACAGCATCGTCGGCGTAGAGAATTATATGTTCTGGGCAGCTGACTGGTAGTGGGTTTAAGAATAGGCTGAAGAGGAGGGGTCCCAGAATGGAGCCCTGGGGGACTCCCGAGCAGACAGGTCATGGGTCCGAGAGAGTATCAGCAATTCTGTTTGGGACTGTTCATCAAGGTAGCTCTTAAACCAGCCAATGGAATCGGTTGACAGACCAGTGTTCTGAAGCTGGACAAGCAGGAGGCGGTGATTGATGGTGTTGAAGGCTTTAGTTAAGTCAATGTAGATTGAGCCTAGTAGTTCACCGGAGTCAAGTGCATTGTGGATTGCACTGGTGAATTCAAGTAGGGCTGTGGAGGTGCTGTGACCTTTGTGGAACCCGTCATTGTTGCTTGCATTGGATGTTGTGCGTATCCAGGTATTCTGTGAGCTGGTCTGAGACGATGCGTTCTAGTGCCTTGGAGAGTGGGGGTAGTTGGGAGATAGGTCTGTAGTTATCGTGGGCAGTTTTGTCACCACTTGTATGGATTGGGGTGACAGTGGCAGATTTCCATCTGTCCGGGAACTGGCTAAGGCTGAGGGAGAGGTTGAAAATTCTGGTCAGAGGACTATGCACTTCATCAAGTGTGAGAGACAGGATTTTGAGATCGAGGGAGTCATTACTGAATCTGATTTACCAAGGGCTTTGGTAACATATTTGCGTACTTGGTGAGCCTTGACTGTTTGAAGTAGAAGCGGGGGGAGCTGGTGGGAGTAGTGTTCATTGCAGACAGAGGGGCTTCACCATCTTTGAAGTAGTTGTGGGGTAGGACAGCGCTGAGGTCGGTAAAGGCTTTGTTAAAGGTATCCGCAATGGTTTTTGCATTGAGGTTTGTGGATCCGTTGATGTTGAATATTGATGGGGGAGTTTTGGGTGGATTCCTGGTGAGTTCCTTTATGTTCTTCCAGAATTCCCGACCATTGCCCCAGGAGTTTGTGAGGGCATGCTTATAGCAGGTGGACTTCATTTGCCGGATGGTTTTGGTGCAGTCATTGAGGGCATGTTTGTAGTTTTGGATGTCGTCTTGCCTTCCAGAGTTTCTGGCTAACTCCCATAGGTGGTCTCTTGTTTTTAGCATCCTGAGGAGGTCAACTGTGAGCCAAGGGTTACTGAGTGATTTGACTTTGTGTTTCTTAATAGGAGCATACGTGTCACAGGCCACAGTGAATATGTTTATGAAGTGGCCAAGGGCAGTGTTTACATTGGTTGCATTGAAGATAGGGGAACAGTCTTGATGGAGGAGGTGGGATTTGAGTCGAGGAAGGTGACCACTGGGTAGCACCCTGATGGTGATCATTTTTGGCGGTTGTTTGATGAATTTATTTGACCAGGTGCAGCTAACAGGGGAGCGGTCGCTGAGAGAGTCAGGGAAGACATTAGTGTTAGATATCTGCGATGGGTGACTGGTAAGGATCCAGTCCAAGAGTGTGCTGGTGCTGGTCCTGTAATTTTTCCTGGTTGGTGAGTCAACCATTTATGTGAGGTTTGCCGCAGCAACAGTATCCCTGTGTGGACCAGCATCGGCCGCAGGCCAGTTGATGTTGAAGTCGCCTAGGAGGATGGATTCGGTGTCTGGTGGGAGTGACTTTACAAAGTCAAGAACAGCTGTTAGACCAGTTCTCTGTTCTTTGGGAGGGATGTAGATGGTGGCAACAGTGAGGGTTTTGTTTTGGGCTCCGAGGAGGATTCTCATTGGCAGTATCTGAGCAGTTGTGGGTTGGAGTGAGGTAATGATATGGTGCCCCTGTATGGAGTCTTTTAGGTAGGCAGCGCAGCCCCCGCCTCTTTTGGAGAGGTGATCCAGCCTAAAGACATTGTAGCCAGGAAGGCTAATTGCATGGTCCGGTTGCATGGTTGCATTCTTCAACCCTAATGTCTGCATTAACATAGTTTTTGCACACACACACACACACACACACATATATATATATATATATATATATATATATAAATTCCTGACTATTTTGTACATTTAGGAAATAAAGGTGAGGCTGAGTACTCATTTTGACAATCAACTTCAAAATCATCCAAAAGAATTTCTTACTGGCACAGTTTAAAAACATAAGGTTATAATAGAAAATTCACATTGTCAGTCAATAATACTGACTTCTTTTATCTACAGTATACCAGATAGCAGTTTAAATTCATGCCTGTTAGCGCTCCAAGCACACACTGGTGGAAGACTAGTGCTGCTGTTGTATAGTGATTCACCTAATATTCACTGTCTTTATTTTCACACTAATATAGAACCAGTGAAAACAGCGAAGATAAAAAGACAGTAAACATCTCTTGCTATAGAGTAGTAACATGCGCTATCTGCTGTGCATTTTCACACTGTACCAAAAGGAAAATTAAGATACTCTTGTTTTTCCAGACCATTTGCATCCAGATTTACTGTTTGGGAATAGGAAGACTACAGCAACTTCCTCTTTAACCGCTTGTTCCAATCTTCAGAACCAGAGTCCTTTGAAATTATTTCTGGATTTACCTTTTTGCAATATAAAAATAAATAAGGCTAAAGAGCAGATTCCAAATTTAGGCTGCAACTTTTACCCATACCTAGTCCTGCAACATTGCCGATGCTACTGAATCCATTTATACAGCTTGTACTGTACAATAACAGGTATCTAGCTATGCCCTACAGAATGTAGGCTATATATCACTCTTTACAATAAGCAACACACTCAACAAAAAGTCTCACAATCTACATGAGAAGCAAAGTGTAATTTATACGAAAAGCATTTTAATAAACATACTTGAGATTCAGCTGATGCTAAAACTGCCTTTTAACAAAGGCTTGACAGGTGCTTTGTAGAAAAAGGAAAGACAAGGTACTGTCACTGAACTGGTAGGGGAAATAGCTCAGTGGACTTTTTTCCTTTCTAAACTTGTTTGTCCACTGTGTTCAGTCCCCAGTTCAATGAATCAGTACCTCTAAAGACTTAGCCACCATCCACCAGGATGAAGCTGTCTCTGATCAAGATGTCAGTTTACTTTGTGATAACTGGAGTAACTACAGTTGGACTGTACTGTTTTCCTGCAGGATATGGCAAGATACCACAGGTGGAAACTTTGATAAAAGCACGTCGTCCTGGCAGACAGCAATGTAGTCAGGCTGACGCTGCACCACGGCAAAATACTATATTGCATTGCTTGTAGAGTTGCCACAACCTTCTGAGGTTTTGGGTGATGGTTATGGTCCTGGTCTAGGACTTTTTAAAAACAAGTTCTAGGGTTCCTGTCTTTTTAGCCCTTAAATCCCTTTTTGTACACAGAGTTGGAGACAGGGGCAAGGGTGAGTCACAGAGAGGAGAAAACAATAGATTTTTTGGGGTGTTGCCCTTTTAGCAGAGTTGTGATATCCCACTTTAACAAGGGAAGGACACAGGCAGATTACAGACAGTGCAACAAAGGGGTATGAAGATGATCCACGGTTAGCAGAACAAGGCATATGGTGAGAGTCGGAAAAGTCTCAGCATGTATTCACTGGTGGACAGAAGGGAGAAGGGTGATATGACAGAGACTTTTAAGTTCATGAAAGGGTTCAACAGAGTAGACACTGCAGGTCTGTTTAAATTATGAAACCATGCTTCCACTAGAGGGCATGTGATCAAGCTGTAAGGTGGATAGTTAAAAAAGACATTAGGAAGTATTACTTCATGGAAAAGGGGCTGAAGGTTAAAACAATCTTCCTGACAAGGTTGTAGAGGCAAATGACTGAGATAAAAATGATATCCAAGCTGATGACGAACCTGACTCATATGATAGCAATTCTATCTTATCTATTGGGTTTGTCACGCCAGCTATCGCCATACTCTGGTTCGTCATAATCGTAGATCAATCCAATGGAGCATCTGGAAAATAGCGGAGAGAGATCATCACACTGACATAAATTTAAAAAAAATCTATCCACTAAATCACTGATCTGATTTTGGCAACATGTTTGTTGTATAAACCGGGCATGGTATGGGTGAGCATGTCATATGGTTTACATCTTCATTTGGGATCTGTGACCTTTTCATCCCTCACTCGTGGCTATGCCACTTGTGAGGGGTCAAGAGATCACAGATCTCTCATGAAGATACAAACTGTATAACATGCTCACCCACACCATATCCCCTATTTATCAGATGGGAAGTGGGGGAAGGGGTGACTGGAAGGGAGGACAGAGACTAGATCATCTCCAGGAAGGGAATCTTGAAACAGAATAGATGGACTGTGAGGTCATTTTCTGTCTTTCACTTTTCTGTTCCTATGTAATAAACATTGGGACATCATTGTAAATGAAGGTCTGCTCAATTGTCTTTTTCCCCTTTCAATGACTCAAATAAACATATTGACTGATTGACTGATTAACTGAGTAACTGACTGACTGACCAACTGACTGCTTGAACATCCAATAACAGGATAGAAACTGCATCTATTAACTGCAGCAAATAACATCACAGGAATAAAATACCTGATACATGTGCATAAACAGAGAAAAAAATAAACGAAATACTATTCTAGTTTATAGAAAGGGCAATATACAGTAATTACTGTATGACTTACCCAAAATTTACAAGCAATGTCCACAGAGCAACTGTAACTACAAACAATTTGTCTGTTCTCCTTTCAGTTAGGAGACTGCCACGAAAACAATTTTTTTCAAATATTCCACAAATGCAAACCAAAGAGTTTCTTAACATGACAAATCATGATTGTTTCTTTCAGAGGTAATGTTTGTATGCTGTTAACCCCCCCCCCCGACCAATCTGTTCTCATCTTCTCACTCCAAGCTGCAATTAACCATTCCTTCCACACTCTACTGATAATACTACATATGTTCGGTTCTAGTGTATATAAATATTAAATCTTGTTAGGCATGACAATATATAGTACATTGATAATAAAACAGTTTTCCAGTCAGTCATGTATCTCCTGTTTTTGAGATGTCTGGACCAAACATAGTGCCTATAAGCCACGATGCTTGGAATCCTTAGGTGATGGCTGTTGATCAAGATATGCTGCATTTGAATTGGTCAACTGGTGGTCCTTATCTCATTGGTAACAGACTACTAGTGTATTCAGGATATGAGGAGACCATTCTGTTACAGGAAGGGTATTCAGTTCATGCCTAAATTTTCTTTTTAATAATGCTGTCCTAATTTGTGTAGCTCTTCCACTGTACAGCTCTAGGAATCGGTTGGTAGTTTTCCTCTTTTTTCCCCTTGGGGTTCTTTCCTTTACTTTTTATTACTATTGTTTAAATCATCATACAGTTTTGGAAATTGTTCTTATGTTTGTATAGTAGTTTTATTATATGACGTTCTTGTTTGTATTGACTTGTTAAAAATAAATAAAATATATTCAATTAAAACATGCCTTTAAATACAAATAATGCTTTGTTAGTACTGCTTTTGGAACTCCAGCAGGAGGTTTATAACAGTAGTAATGACCCCTGTATTTGTCCTTTATCATTAGAATAAAGACCAGTAGGGTGTCAGTGCCCTTGGCAAATCCGGTCCTAATCCAACTTTTTTTTTTTATTTAACTGATCCAGGGTACTGCTATTTTGGTCCTTGGTGCTTAGCTAATATTCATTTGCACTATATTTTTACTGAAATTTAGTTTTTTCCTGTATGATGCATTCTTCCATTTTCCTTCCCCCAGGTCATACCTGGAAACGAGCCTTGGCTCATTAAGCCTTTCCCAGTCACCGATTTCTAAATAAATAGATGAATTAGTATTAGAATCATTGAGCCGTAAATGGGTCTAATCTTTTAGCACCCGTTCTGACTTCCCAACTCTTGCGGTTGTAAATTAGACATTTAGACTTGCACAACTGTTTCTCAACATCTACCACACTATTTAGTTCCCTACCACAGACTACTGACTTTTAAAAGTTGTCAGTCATGCACATCACTGCTGTCAACTTTAGTTTCACAACTTTTGCTGTTAAGGCTGTAAATGTGAAATTGGCAAGAGACATATTTCCAGGGAGGAGGATACAGTTTATCTCCATGTGACCAAGAAACAGGAAAACTAGAAACTGGAAAACAGGACTCAGACCATTTACAGTGGAAACAAATCGCTAGAGTTATCTGCGACTTTGACTGATGGAATTTAACAGACAGGAAAAGTACAGCTGAACAGTCTTTGCCCTATACAGTGATCAATGCAGAGAAAAGGACATACTATCCAATATGAAATAGGTGAAAGGCATCAGAAGAAAAATTATCATCCACTGAATGCCAAACTCTATTCTCCAAAGAAAAGAAAAAGTATTGTGGAGTTTTGACATGAAAAACTTCCTAAACTAATACTGTTTTAGAATGTTGTTTTCTTTTTAACCCGTCATGTCCTTGCTGCCAGGTGCCACCCCCCCCCACACACACACACAAATCCTGTCACCCACCTTCTCCAGGTACTTCCCCAGTCTCTTTTGATTCCCCATGGCATGCCTCCCATGGTGTGGTCCCTGAAGAGTGCAACTTCCCCGACACAGTAAGGATCTGGTCAACAAGGCGGGCATCTGGGTGGCAGTGAGGGGCCTATGGGGGGGGTCAGATGTCAGTCTGCCATCCATCATTTTATTCCCACCATATTCTCCTCTGGGACATGCTGGCATGCAATGACACATGCTGCACTGGCACATAGGCACACAGCAATGTCCATCAGCATCCCCTACCCCTTGTCAGCCTCCACTGTGCTACCACCCAGTCTCTGCTGGGTGGCAGGCAAACAGCAGAGGACAGATTCTGCCCACCCTGATGGAACGGAGCTGTCCTGTGGAACACTCATTGCTCCTTCCCGAGCCAGCCTCCAACAATCCAAGTCCAGGTCACCGGAGTAGTGAGCAGATGTACTACCGCTGTATGGAACCATATTCCCACATAACATGTTTACTTTCTTTAACTTCTGTGGATTTTTTTTAATTTCTAGTGCCAGAGTAAGCAACTACGGGAACACATCCTAACGCAACATTTAATGTATTTATGTACTTCATCATCCATTCCTCTGTAGCACCAATGTTAAGCCCCGCTTCTCATTCTTGCTCCCATGTCAATTTAATGTGTATTGTGCCATATTTGATTTTATAATCACAATGTCAGAGGGTATTTCTTGTTGCCCAGAGATAGCAATGGTGTTCCCAGTGTCCCATGAAGTCAGAAAGCAGTTTCTGTTGCTGTTCCATCTTAGTCACAATATAAGAAATGTTACTGTTCAAAGACAATGGAGAAAAAATATCACCCTCTTACATTTTTTAACATCACAAGAGGAGCTGCCTTTGAGTGGTGGTGGCCGTATTTGGTCACACACTTTTGGTACAAAAAGTGGTGATAAAAATAAACAGTACTGTTCAGAACAAGTTAATATGGTGTAGATACTGATACATTTCACAAATTTTGCCACAGATATAGTGTTCAGGGAACTTATTTTTGCCACAGCAAAAATGCCTGCAGCTGATATCCTGCCCTACAAGAAGAATCCAGGCCTCAGGAAGCTAATGGCAATGGCTTGTCCCAAATGGAACATTCCTTTCTGTACATATTTCTCAAATCCGGCTGTACCCAAGCTCAGGGATACTGTTGTACGCTGCCTCTAACATGCTTTGTTAGACTCAACAGCTGACACAATACATGTCACCACTGAGCAGTAGACCAGTGAATTCTGTTCAGCAGTGTCTTTCATGTACATAATAGCCCATTGGGCACAACCGGCAGGTTTGCCTCTGCACCCATGCAACATGTCTGGGAACTGCACTCGTGCCCTCCCTATCCCCCCTCAGAAATTCACCAGCAAGTGACTCTGTACTTTAAATAGATGACACATATTTCACTTAAAAATGTCTTTCATTTGACCAAGGTGAATTAACATTAAAACACAGCAGTTAAAGACAGTCCAGCTTAGACGTGCCGTGTTATTTTCAGTGGGGTCTTAATGTAACACAATCTTACGACTTGCTGGAAGTTCTGAAAGCACAGCAACGTTACAATATGTGGTGACACAAAAGCACTGGTGAGTCACTTGCCAGCACTTTCAGGTGAAAGCAAATGGCCATGGTGGGATTCAAACCTCTAATCATCTATTCCCAAATTTAGTGCTCTAACCACTCAACCACACTGTCTTCCCTCAACTTTCCCTTTTTAATGGATTTGGAATAATCATTCAGTTTAAGTGGCCTACTGTGCAGGTTTCTTTTGTTGTTTTTTTGTGCTGCCCACCAGTGCCGAGATGTGCTTACATTTTACCACAGCTGACACGTGCCTGGTAAAGCTGGCACATTGCCTGACTCATGTCATGGCCAATAATAATACTTCCATGCAAAGCATTTGTATGGCTGGTGGTAACTTGCTGTGACACATCTGATGGTTCGTGGCTCCTCAGTTACCTTCTCTGGCTGTGTGGCTTGTGGATTCTTTACGACTGTTTTTGTTTTGGACATCTTGTCCTGGGTCAGGGGGTTTACCAGAAAGGTGCTTGGCCCACTGTGGAAGAACCAACTTGTGCTATACACAAAAGACTTATCTTGTTACAAGGGGACGAGACCCTCTGTGACAGAGATACAGTGCAAACTGTGAACCAAGAGGGTGAAAATGGGTTCTGCATTTGCTAACATGCTGGACTGTGAATGCAATCAGGTGACAGTACAATATTTTGCCAGTCACATGGTGCAGTTCAACCAGCATAGCGTACAAAATTCTTGAAGGGTTTGTCAAGGATATACTGACATCAAATATGAAACAAAGCAATCCAGATCAACATGGGTTCAGTAAGGGCAGGAGCTTTACAACCAATTTACTCAATTTTTATGAGAATATTAGTGCCTCTCTCAATAATGGGGTCCCATGTGACATTGTTTATTTAGATTTCAGTAAAGCTTTCGATATGTCACCACATTGGGCCATGACAGAAAAATTGAAGTTCCTTAAAACTGATACAAACCTTGTAAACTGGATTACTGAATGGGTATCCAATAGGAAACAAAAGGTACTCATAAATGGGTACACATCAAGTGTTGGAGAGGTGACAAGTGGGGTACCCAGGGTTCAGTGTTGGGGCCTATCTTATTTCAACTAGTCATCTCTGATCTAACTATGAACCTAAACTGCTGGGAGACCAAGTACGCTGATGAATACAAAATAGGGGGACCATGTAATAACTCTACTGAATCAGATTACCTTCAGCAGGACTTGGACTCCATCTCTGAATGAGTTCAAAAATGGCAGATGAAACTTAACCCTGATAAGTGCAGGGTGATGCACATTGGAAAGGATAACCCAATGAGGAAGTATACTTTGTGTGGATCACCTTTAACTATGTCCACCGCTGAAAGAGATTTAGGCATTTTGGTATCTAACACCATGGGCACTGATGAACAAATCAATGCTGCTATTAAAAATGTAACAACATAATCTGGTCCATTAAGAGAAACATTGTCACAAGGGATAAAAAAGTCCTTGCCACCTTATATCAGGCTTATGTTCTCCCACAACTTGAATATGCTTCCAAACTATGGTTCCCCTTTAGAAAGACTGAAAGCAATACAATCAAAAGAGTCCAGAGACAGTTCACTAAAAGCATTACAGGTTTAAGAAATACCAGGAAAGGCTGGCACAGCTTGATTTAATATCTACAGAAACTAGGAGAATGCACCCTGATTTATTGTTTTTGATTTGATTTATTGGTCCCCTACTCTTCTCCATTTTCCTTAATGATCTTCCTACAGCCTGCTCATCCTCTTCTATCCACATGTACGCTGACAATACTGTTTTGTACAGTTCTGGCAAAAACCCTGCTGCTGTGCAATCCAGCTTACAGCATGACTTCAACCAAGTTCAGCTCTGGTTTGCTTCTCACCAGCTTTTTCTAAATGCCAAGAAGACAGTCTCAATGACTTTTGGCACCAGGCAGAGACTTTCTAGGCTCCTGGCCCTACCCACCTTCCACACCCTTGATGGGACCATCTTGGAGGACACCTCTTCATTTAGATATCTGGGAGTTTGGCTGGACCAGAACCTCAACGTCTCTGTTCATATCGATGCTATCCTGAAGAAACTGCGCCCCAAGCATGGTGCACTGTACAGGAACCCTAGTTGCATCCCACGGACTGCGAGTTGCAAATCTGTTTAGAAGGTGATATTCCCCATCTTTGACTACTGTGACATAGTCTATGGTGCTTCTCCCAAATCTTCCCTGACCAAGTTGGATACTCTCTTTAACTCCTTCTGCCACTTTGCTATTGACTCCCCTTCCCGCTCCCATCACTGTGAACTATCACTCTCTAACCTTCCTTCCATTATCTCACAGACACATCTCTCATTGTGCCAAACTAACCTCTAAATTCTGGTTCAGGGGGCTCTCCTCCTATCTCTCATTCTGTCTCCACTCCACCTCCCCCCACCCACTCTCTCAGATCAAATGAGGCCCGTGCCTTTACTGTGCCTCGCCGCTTCACCCTCATTGGTCAGACTAGTTTTGCCCATCGTTTGCCTAAAATCTGGAATTCCCTCCTCCCTGAAACACGACACTCCTCCTCCAACTATTCCCTTACCTCTGCCCTACACAATTACCTTTCCTTCAGCTGTTCCTGCTTTAACCCACCTTAATACCTGTCCCCAGTTTCTGCCTTCCTACCATGATCCCCCCAGCAGGGTTCTCAACATGCTGAAGGGGGGACTCAGGAAATGGCTACCCCTTCTCCTCATATTCAGTTCTTACCTCTCCACCCTCTCTTCTCCACCTGCCTTTCTGAATCACCAGTGTGCACAATCTAACACCATCCTTTTTACTCCAACAGCATTTGCATACTACCTCGAGCCTGCTTCTGATACACTCACGCATTATAAATGGTTCTATCACATTATCACTGTTTTGTACATTTATATGTTCTTTTGCATGATTTTGGACATGTATTGTAATTTACCCAATGTTCCACTACTGTTTATTGTACAATACCTTGAGTTCAAACTACTGCACAATCTTACACTGTTGTATTGTTTGTACTACCCACATACTATTGTAACTGATCATCCTTCATGACCCTATGTAACCCCTCCCCCCAGGCTGCACCGTGAGACGATCAACTTGTTGTTCAGTGTGCCCTCTTGGTGAAACATTTCAATAAATAAAAAAGTGTTCATGTATGATGTCATGCAAAACCCCCTTCTGCTACATGAACTAGGTATTTCTTTCATGCAAGGAATTGTAGAAACAGAAACTAGGTGTCATCAACTTCAAATTAAGGGAAAAGATTTAGGCATAATCAGAGGAGGTATTTCTATACTAACAGAATAGTTAATCCCTGGAACTCTCTACCTGAAAATATCATTCTTAGTAAAAGTAAGTCTGAATTTAAACAAAGACTGGATTGGCACATTGCGACTGGAGCAGCACTAAGTTATTTTTGGGAATAGGAGATCTGGAGCTCATATGGGCTAAGCCCTCTTGCTCCTCACAAACCTCAGTATGTACCTCAGTCCCATTCTGTAACCCTTGGCATCCTGCCTGGAAATTCTGCCCTCTTCTCACCTACCCTCTCTATGCCAATAGGGATCCAGTGGGTCAGTGCTTTTCCCATTCCATGGCCTGACGACCAATCTGCAGACTGTCCCTTTACCTCCTGTCCCCCTCCTGTTCATCAGCTCTGGTCCACTCCATGACATCCACTGCAATACCACTACACTCTGCCCAAGTAAGTCACCTTACCTTTTTTGGCACCTCCAATGGCCACCTCCTTCTTGTCTGTAGAACTATCTAGCTGTAGCATCACAACCCCTCTTACCACCTGGTTGTACAAGTTCTAAAGGCTGAGGGTCACAAGAGGCTGGGACGAGGCTCGCAAGAGCCACCATTCTTTTCTGAGTGACCCTGTTATCCATCCGTATGTTGGCCTCTGCCCTTTCTTCTGCACAGCTGCAACACTGTTTGTGAACACATATGAAGTGGTTGAGACCCCCACTGAGCATAGCTCAACAGGGTCACAAAACACCACAGATGCAAAGTGGTCACAGTGACCACTTCAGACTACCATATGCCACTAAGAATGGGGTTCCCTGATGTCTCTGCCATCCAAGCAAACAAAGGAGTTTTGTTTTTTTTGTAAAACAAAGTCCAGTGTTGAAAAGTGCAGGAGCACACACGCAAATGAAATATGGTGCATAGGTTATCTGCTGGCAACAGCAATTTTCAAAATTAGAGACAAATTTGCTTGCTACAAAAATATAAAACAGATTCTGAATTTCTATAAAACATGCAGTCGTATTTTTTTAAATCAAATCTGCAAGGGACTCTGAAACTTAAGTGGCATTTTATCATTTAATATTCCAACCAGAAGAAACCCAACTGCAAAGGAACCTGGCATTTGGTATCAGATGTCTGCTTTGCATATCCAAAAGCAAAAGTAAATATTTTTATTATTTACTAAACAGTTAAGTTGTAAAGGTTGAAGAAAAAGCAGATTTAATATAAGTTGTAAATAATCATGCAACATAACAAGCAAGGTAAATAGTTTTTCAAAGCACTAAACTATTTTGTTACGTAGCCTCGAGAGTAAATAAAAAGAACAAAACAGCCACCTAAAACAAGCAAGAGTTTCTTAAGGTAACATTTTTATATCTTACCCTTTGTCCTCCCATAAGAACCACAGTTTAACTTCAGCATGATGGACCTCTGTACCTTTGTTCAGTTTCAGTTATTTACTGACGCTCCAAATTCAAACAGAAATAATCTAAACAAAACATAAATCTTTACCAAGGAAACCCTCAGCAAGCTGTATTATATGGAATTATCACTATAGCAACCCCCTTCTGCTGATGCACTACTTTTGTTTTCCTTATTCCAAACTCCTGCCTCTAATCCTCCAGAACAGCTTCTAAAACTAAGTTTATCAGCATGACTGCGTATTCCATACAAAGGATAATGGATAGGATTTTCAAAGTGAATCTATCTCAGATCCGCCAAAACTATTTTCAAAACAAGATGTAGATCTGCACTGTAAAACCACAGCGTCATCTCATGATAAGACGCAGTCACACCCGTGGAATTGGCATGTGCATTAAAACAATTAAGTATGTGTCATTATTCTGACACAAGCTGTTGCAAAGCACAGAAGGTTTCACAAACTGCCTGCAATATTTGACAAGTGTTGTACACTGGGTGGACTGAGCCATCCTTTTCTGCTGTCAAATTCAATATTTCATTGTGTTGCAGGAAGCTGCAGCACATTTCCAAAGCAGAGACAACTCACTCCCACATCCGTGTCAGACTGTCTGAAAATCAGGACGCTGTGTTTAGTATTTTAAGTATCATCAAGTACTGCCCTTGTGGCTCCATGGCCTGTAAGGTAAAAACAGAGTGTGACGAGTTCAAGCACCTTATTAAGGTAAAAACCTTTTTACAATAAGGTGCTACACAAATATGTTAACTGTGAGTCTTGCCGATCTGCATACAGTACTTAGTTTGTATAAACATGCTTGAAATCATGTTCTGTAAAGCTAATACTTATTTTTCTGCCTTTTTTTTTTAAGACCAAAAGGTGAACATTAAAAAATCCGCCCCCCTCCCACCAAGATCAGCTAGTAACATGTTATTGGAGAAGGAGCTGTTTGAATTGTTAAAAACATTTACTAGAAGTCGAGTAAATTATAGTATGCCATCTGGATTCTTTAACAAGCTTTTCTGTTTCCCTCACA
Source organism: Neoceratodus forsteri (assembly GCA_016271365.2). Taxonomy (NCBI): domain Eukaryota; kingdom Metazoa; phylum Chordata; order Ceratodontiformes; family Ceratodontidae; genus Neoceratodus; species Neoceratodus forsteri. The sequence goes on from CM057450.1 coordinate 1,074,860,766, forward strand.
GGACATCAATTTCTGGACTTATTGGATGATTATTGATCAACTGTAATCAAACTATAGCTGTAGCTTTCAAACAGTTAATTTTTTCTTGGAACACTGATGCTAATAATATACTGGGTGCTTGTGGACATAGGTGCCGGAACAGGGGGGGCCACTAGGGCCATGGCCCTACCACTTTCATAAGTGGCCCTATCAGTTTTTGCAATCTTGTTAATATATTTAATAGGAGAAAATTTACCCCTTACATCCTTGGCCCTACCACTTTTCAAACCGTTCTGGCACAACTGCTTGTGGAGGCTTAATTTGATTTGTAATGACGTGAAAAATGCTAACATGCCATTGGCTATTTTTTGTTTAAATGAAATTGCCCCAACACCATGAATCATCCTCTGATGAAACCCCCATGTTGGGGGGTGAAACGTAAGGAGCAGTAGACTATCTACCGCTCCGTTCCTCTTAGACTTCTCACGATGGTGACTGTGTATTTTATGCTGCATTAAAACAATTTAACTGCAAGCAAGTTAGCTCTTGATCTCTCTGTTGAAGTGTGGGTGCAGCCGTAGAATTCTTTTGAAAGTTGATCAGGTTTGTTTGACAAGACTAATGGTCCACTGTTTGTACTAAGGAATCCTGTGTCACTACCAACTTGCATCAATAATTTGCAACTTACGATTAAGTTGTCTGATGTGGCTATCATAACTCAGTGTCCTGCCTGTTGAGTGACTAGTGTTCTCCGGCATGTGGCACTTTTGGTTTGTTATTTCTGTGATACAGCACCCTGCACTTAAGTACTGTAAGTGTGGCAATTTTGGTTTGTTGCTTTGGGTTGCAGTGGGTTTGGTTAAACCCTATGTCTGCACCCAGTTCTGCACCACAGAGCTCGCATCTTTCGTTTTTGACTAGTACTGTATCTAGTCATCTGTTTTCTTCTGTCTTCAGTATCAAAACCATGATTAAGTCAGTTAAAAAAACTTTCATGTTTTTACATTTCTGATTAAATGTGATGCTGCCTTGTACACTAATGAGCACATGTTTTCTGTTTCACCAGGCTAGTATACTCAAGCCTGGCAGCTCTATATTTCTATAGTAAGTGTGAGCTACATTCTGGAGGGATGTGAATAAATAGCACCTGTTTCTACCTCCTGACTGACTCACTGTATGTATGGCCAGGATATCCCACCCCTTACAGTGTATCCATTTTTTCTACTTATTGGCAAATTCACTGTTTCAAATGCACACTTCAAATGTAACTAAACCTCTCTTGTTATACATGCCATGTGCTCTATTTATATACAATGCCTATACCATCCTTTGTATTCTTTAAACTGCCATGAAAATGAAAACTAACCCTCCTCTAGCACCTACCTATTTTTAAAAGGGTGTTCTGTCATTGCTGTTTTTTAAGCTTTTCAAATTGTGTTTGCTTATTTTTCATCAAGTACTGTTCATGCTAAATGTAATGTGAAAATAAGGTGTGTATTAAGGCTTTGGGCAATGAACACATTTACATTCAAATATATGCTTTTTAAAAGTAGTTTTTTACTCACCAGAAGAGAGCACCGCTGCTCACAACCCCCACCTCCCCCAATCCCTTATGTGGACTCAAGGCGCTCCAGCAGAGGGCTCTTTTTATACTACAGCATTACCATGGTGCCCAAATTAGCTAGGGCTAGAGTGCCTGCATCATCACACTGATGTCATCAGCTCTCCCCCCTTTTAAATTCTCTATCTAGTGCAAGTGACAGGATACTCTACTGATGCACTGCAATAATGGCCTTCAATGTAATGCATTTTATTTTTCTAGTTACTGGTTCTTTTTTTTTTTTTCCCACCCTCCGTGCTCACTGGTCCCCCACTCCTTCGGACTCCACAGGCTCCCTCCGGCCCCACTGTCCCTACCCAGCCCACCTCTGGTCCCCATATGGCAGCCGATCACCAGGATATCCCGGCGTATCCCTTCGCCAGGCGGATTCTCCTCCTCCAAGGGGGAAGGCACCGGGGAGAGGGGATGGCCCCAGCACACATTACTAGGGCCCGGGGATGCTGCTGAGGAGCAGGAGGCCCTGGGAAGGCCTGGAGGCACTCAGGGAACAGACAGCCATCATCCAGCGGCCAGCGAGCAATTTTCCCTTTTTCTGTTGGGGGCAGCGTAGTGACATCATGGCATACGCTTAATTCCGCTCTTCCTCCAGTTGGCATTTTGGGCCATGCATCCTGTGATACTCCCAGCCTCCGCTAGGAGCCAGCAGGCACCGGACCAGTCCCCTACCCTCCCCTCCGGAGAAGGAGAGCTGTCCATGGGATGCTCAGTCCTTCTCCCCCAAGCCGGCCCTTAGTTACTGGTACTAATCCATGTTCCAGTCACCTCTGCATATTCTCACTTCTCTAACATAAATACATAACAGCAGATTTTTTTCTTGCTGAATCCCAACATTTAGCTGGAACCTTCAAATATAAAAAGGTATTTTCTGTGAAGTAGAAGATGTCAACAATTGTGTAGTACTTATATAAACCCATCATAAGTGTCATCTTAGCCACATGGTGCTAGTGCATCTCCCTTACAGCATATACTAGTTCCCACAGTTATGTATATGTGTGTGTGTATATATATATATATATATATATATATATATATATATATATATATATAAACTAACTGGTCAGCAATTTTTCCCATAGCCTGACCAAGTTATAATTTGCCGTTATAACAGCAAGCATGAGCCAAGTCACTCAGACACATCCACTCCCTCACTGGCTGTTCACATCCTGTGGGTGGGCTAAACAGTTTTTGAAACATGGCGGCTCCTCAATCATTTGCAAGGAGCTGTGAGACCAAGCTGTCATCACTTTAAAAAAAAAAAAAAAAAAACACATATTAGAATTAAAAACAGTATCTGGTTGATCCTACCATTCGGAAACTGCAGCGCTGAACATCTCGGACTGTTACTCGCCATCTGATTAATCCTGCCGTTCGACGGCCACACAAAACAGAAAGTGGCAGCACGAAGGGCTCTGAGGTAAGATTGCAACTGCAAAACAAATCTAAATGGAAAAATTGCTGACCAGCAATGATATTTAATAAAGGATGTGGAAGTGTTACTAACTTGGATTTAATGATCGCCCTCAGTGTGGGATGCTGTAATAAACCCAGAGGGCGAAGCCCAAGGGGTTTATGTAGCATCCCACACCTCAGGCGATCATTAAATCCTTGTTAAGGATACTTCCCCATCCATAATTGTGTATATATGACTGTTTCATTAGTAATCTGCCAACATTATGGTTTTCTAGACTGACTATTACTATTATTATTTTCTCTCTCTCAGATCCTCCCCGGACACCTGTGTTTTGGTTACTAATTTTACTATTAGCCAGTTACAAGCTTAGGTTATCCAAACTGTCTAATTTGTGATTAAGGACACTTATTGAATCAACACAGAATATAAGGAAACCTGGTTGAAAGCCAGATTCTGGGGAGCAAGAAGTAAATCAAACCACTAAGGGATTTTTCAGGTCCAGTTTGGAGGAGTTGAAGTCTGGTGGGTGGAATTTTTTTCAAGATGGGATTTTTTTTCCACAATATCTATTACTGGGTATCCATCACAACAACGACAGTTATACAGTGAACACCATCACAGCGACATTTTTGGCAGTTTTCCATGATGGTCTGCTAGGCTCCCAATGCTGCTCCTTTTAGGGTGTTCACCCCCCACCTTAACCAACTCTGACTCGGAGTTGGTAATCCTAAGTGTGGGGGGTGCAGGGGCAGAGCCCCCCACATTACAATGTAAGGAGAGTTAACCAGGGCATACCCTTGTCCCTCAAAAGTAGTATGAGGCACCACCCCCACTGTATGAGCTGTACAATCTCTGAAAAAACATTTACATATGAAGTTTGTTTATAATTTACATTATCATAGTCCATTCCAGTGTTTCATTAATCCCAAGCCATGGATTTATTACTCCAAACATATGAAACCAAAATGCTTCCCTTACATAGAAACACAGAAGCTGATGGCAGATAAGGACCACAAGGCCCATCCAGTCTGCCATTTCTTTTTCTACCTTATGAATGTGCCATAGGCCTTTACTCTGTCAATGGCCTATCTATTCATACTTGTCTGTATTGCTCCCTTATGCCTATCCCATGCCTGTTTGAAGCCTTGCACTGTATTCATATCCACCACATCCTGAGGTAGGCTGTTCCATGCATCCACCACCTTTTCTGTGAAAAAGAACTTCTTCACAATACCCCTTAATCAGCCTCCTCTAATCTCATGCTGTGTCCTCTTGTCCTGCTATTTTTCTCATATAGAAACATGTTAGTCTCCTTTACCTTGTTAATGGCCTTAAGGTGTTTGAATGTTTCGATCATATCACCTCTCTCCCTCCTTTGCTCTAGGGTATACATATTGAGCTCCATTAATCTGGCCTCATATGTTTTCTGATGCAGTCCCTGCACCATTTTGGTTGCCCTTCTCTGGACTGCCTACATTTTGTTAATGTCCTTGTAAAGGTGTGGCCTCCAGTACTACTTGCAGTACTCCAGATAGGGCCTAACCAATGTCTTGTAAAGAGGGATTAATACCTCCTTCTTATGACTTGTGATACCCCTATTAATACACCCCAACATCCCCCTAGCCTTACCTACTGCTTTAGTGGTCTGCTTGGATGATTTCAGGTCATCTGTGATGATGATGCCCAAGTCGTTTTCTTTCCTTGTGATTGCCAGTAACTCCCCTCCAAACCTATAGGTGGCTTCAGGGTTTCTCTTCCCTATGTGCATGATCTTGCACTTCTTTGGGTTAATACCCAGTTGGCACTCTTCCAGCCATTTTGCCAGTTTATCCAGATCTCTTCTCATTCTGTCCACCCCATCTGGATCATCTACTCTGTTGCAGATCTTGGTGTCATCTGAAAACAGACAAACCTTACCCTCCAGTCCATCTGCAATGTCACTGATGAAGATATTGAAGAGGACTGGCCCCAGGACTGATCCCTGAGATACCCCACTTGTGACTTGCATCTCTTTTGACTGTATACTGTTTACCACCACTCTGTTTTCTGCCCACCAGCCAGTTTGCCACCCAGTTGACCAACTTCTGACCCACCACAAGCCTACCCATCTTATTAATCACTTGTTAAAAACGTTTTTCTCTCAGTCTCCTCCCCTAGGGGAAGGCTCCACTTTTTCTAATATATAAAAGCACAGACTGGGGATGTTATGTCCATTTGGGTGAAATGCCTGGACACTGCTGATGTCTTATCTTTCTTTCTTATTGTACTTCTGTGCTCCGATATACTATAAGTGTTTTCAGTTCCCCGTTAGTTCATCTCACATATGCCAGAACCAAATGGACATTTTATCAAACAGATGACATGGTCACTGTTGCAGGTTATAAAACTGTTAATGGTTATGTCCTCATCCAGATGGTTGTTTCTTATCACTTTGAACTTTGTAGTGTTACCACACTGAGCAGACTGTCCACAGGGAAAGGATTCCTTGATGTCTTGTGATGCATGTTTCAAAATAGACTTCTTAGTTACTGGGACCTTATGTTGAGCATTCGAAAATCTGCCTTTCGAGCTGCAGCTTTTCTAAGCTACAATAAGTGGTCTCTCCTTAAATGTCTTTGCTCTTTTAGGGGTTGTAGTCATGATGTGCCAATGTTTATAGATGATGGATCTGATGTCCTCAAAAGATGGCCAGAAAGTTGTTGAGAAAATGATACATTCAATTTTCTCAGTAGCTGTCTTTTCATTTGAACCGCCCACTGTTGTGCACCTTCTACCTGTTTTTGGTAAACTCTTTCTAAGAAACTAATGGTTAGATCCTCTACTGTCTCTGTGTAATCACTTTCTTTTGAGTAATTGCATTTTGCAGTCATGTACTGGCTGAAACAGATACTGTTGATCAGTTTTTTAAGATGAAAACTATCCACAGGGAGGACTGTATTTCTATTTGTTTCTTTCTATATTTGGTTCCTAGTTTGTTCTCATCCTTGAAAATTACTGTGTCTAAAAAATGAACTGTCTGCATGCCCATACAGCAAAAAGGAAAATGACGTTGTCTTCTTGCAATTTTTAGTTTAATAAATATTCAGCATTCTTACATATAGGGGCACTCTATCCCTAGTTCATCACTGAATCAAAATCTTTGAACAGCAAAAGGTTCCCTACAATAAATTAAAGTTACACAACAAATCCCAAATCCCCAGATAATACAGTGCAGTACCAAACCAAAAGGAAAGTCCGTTGTCCTAAACTACAGAGAAAAGAATGCTGCATTGTTGAGAGAAAAAAGTATTCTCATAATGATCCAATCCATCTTTCTAAAACGGTAAAATCAAGGGCCTGATACTGTATCTCTAGCTAGCATTACTCTTCTAAAGTTTTCTACTCAAAGTGCTGTACTCGCTAAACAGTAGACAAACTATTAATTTTCCACTGTAGCAACCTCAGTACTTTGCATTATATCTGCAGCTTTTTTCTCTTTACTCTCACTAATTAGAAGTTTTTAACACAATGTTACAACACAGTGAGAAAAATGTAAGCATTCTATTTGGCTGAGAGACCAGAAAAGGAGTGTAACTATAAAACTAGGATTACACTCCTGTACTTCTTTCAGTCCAACAGCCTATGCATCACATCAGATCATTACACTCTACTGTACCCTAGGCGCCAGTCAGACTGCCAGTCACTTTTTAAAGTTCTGAGATTAATTTACTGTTGAAAGGGACTACTTTATCAATCTTGCAAAAAATGTACTGTTTTACTTGCATTAACACAGTATTTCAGGTTTCTTGCATAAACATTAGAAAGATGTTTTTTCACCCAGTTATAAGTGCAATAAGACACTTCAGGGGTGCGTAATTAAGGGGAAATAATTGCACCTTGCTCTTGGGTGTTTAAATGCAGTCGTCTCAAGTGCCTCATATGCCTGACAACAACCATAAGCTATGCAATTATTCATCTATAATTAATTACACACCCTGATGTGTCTTACTGCATACATATTAGATGCTATATATAGAAAAGTATTCTACCAGATAGCAGACATATTTACAGTAGTCATATACCTCTCCACACCTGATTAGACTGTGACAGAGGCACGATGCAATGTGCAGATTCAGAAAGGACAAATGGCATTTGCATCTGCTTACATACTGGACTGTGACAGGCTAACATAGTGCCAGTCAAGGGGTGATAGATTACATGTAAATGACATTACATTCTACTACAATAAAGAAGTTTACAAGTACCGAAGCTCATACTATTCTTGTCACAACCAGCACAGAGTTTATAACAAAGCTTTTGAAACTAGTGTCATACTTCTCAATTTTTTATTCATACTGATACTGGTTTTAAGTGGAATCCCATTTAATTTTTGTGTACGTTTTCTTCACTTTTTTACATGAAAAAAACACCAGTTGCACTTACCAGAGAATGTTAACAACATATAAACCAGTGCAGTGTTGGACAGGGAGAAATAATCACATGGGGAGGGACCCACCAGGGTCGATGTATACTGAATATACCTACTAGGGTTCTAGGAACATGTTTCCTTATTACATGTTGCATTTTTACATATTATGTAGTCTGTTTTGTGTCTTTATGGGCATACATTTTACACTAAGCACTCCTTCCCCATTTTGCTCCTGGAACGGAGTCACACTTTTAATTTCACTCCTGGAACAGAGTTCCACCCTCATTTCCACCCCTGAACCAATGTTTGGCAATACTTAGTAGGTTGCTCACATTCAGTTATTGCTGGCATTAATATGTTTCTAAAGAACAATCCTGGTCCACCTAGGGACCAAAGAAATTGCTAGCCGGTCGGTTGAGGAGGTTAAGGAGCACACTGCGCAACTTGGTGAGAAACTGGTTTCATTTTTGTCCAGGATTGCATTCTCTGAGATTCTGCCTGTTTGGGAAAAGGAAAGAACAGGCAGAAAATCAGAGAGAAAGAGATAAGTGAGGTCAATGCATGGCTCAAGGATTGGTGCTGCACAAAGGGGCACCACTTCATCAACTAGGGCAACTTCTGGGAAAGGGAGTTTTTCCAAATTCGATGGCCTCCACCTGACTAAAGAGGGAGTCAGAGCACTGGGCCAGAAGTCTGACATCCACGTAGAACATTTAAACTATTAGGAGGGGAGATGATGGTAGCTCTAGGAGAAGCACACATAGAGCCTGCTGTCTCTCCCCCTCCAGCTAGCACCAAATCTACACACTCCAGGACAGCAAAAGCAGATAGCCAGGAACATAAAACCTTTTCCGGCTCTGGCATTGATCATCACAATGGAAAGGGAGGAACCATAAACAGGGAAAATTACAAAGGGATGAACAATAAAATCAAGGGAGGCATGACAAACAAAGCGACACAACAAGAGTGGTCAGCACTATGCCCCAATGCACACAGTCTGGCTAACAAGATAACTGACTTCACTACCACAATAGCTGAGGCAAGACTAGACTGGGTAGCCGTGACCGAGACATGGTTCACAAATAATCACGGTTGGGAGGTGACTATCCCTGGGTACAACTTGTTTAGGAAAGATAAGATTGGGAAAAAGGGAGGGGGTAGCTATTTATGTTAAGGATACCATCAATGCTACAGAAATGCAGCAGGCACAAGGGAGAACAGAGGATCTATGGATCACAACTGGGGCCAGTAGCTGGAAAACCATTTGGGTAGGAATAATTTACAGACCCCCAAATCAGGAGGAAGCCAGGGATAAGGAAATCCTGGAAAACATCCTCCAGATGTCAGGCAAAGGGAACATGGTCCTGGTGGGGGATTTCAATGTGCCAGACATAGACTGGAATACCCACACAGCCGCATCACAGAAGAGCAGGGAATTACTAGTCACACTACGGGTAGCAGGCCCAAGTCAACTAGTGACATCACCTACAAGGGGTAACGTGGTTCTAGATCTAATATCCACAAATAGCGACAGGGTTATGGGTGTTGAAGCAGGGAATCACCTGGGCAACAGAGATTATAACACGGCATAGCTCAGGGTACTGCTCCAAATAACCACTAGAGCAAGTCCACTCCTACAAGTACTTTGGGGACTCCTTTGACTCAGCCCTCACCTCCTTTGACTCATCCCTCACCTACCACATCCACATTAATGCACTTGCTTCAGCCACTAATGTGCGGCTAGGTATCTTATACCACTATAAAAACCGTCTCCCCCCCCCCCGATACCCTCCGTTTAGCAGTTACATCCTCTATTTTATCCTTTGTTGACTATGGCCTACCAGTATACGGTGCTGCTGGCACGACCGCCCTCAATAAAATTCGCCTCATCCTAAATACGGCATGCAGGCTAATCACTGGGGCCCCCAGGCTCACGCATTCTTGCCAGCTCTATGACATGGCAATACTGCTGAATCTTGATGAATGTCTTCAATACCAAACCTGCCTAATAACAAAAAAACTCTTCTCAGGCTATCCCCACCTGGGCTGACAGCCTCTCTCTGCCCAGCCCAACCCTTGGTCTGTACACGGACCTCCGGGCAAGGCCACTTTTCTGGTCCCAAGATCTAGGACCTCCCATGGACAGAGGTCCTTCTGCTATAGAGCTCCATCCTGGTATAACTTGCTCCCTGCCCCCATCTCGGATGCCCCTACAATTTCCAAATTCAAAACTGCACTTCAAAGCCAACTATTTAATATATGTAGCTGCACCTGTCTATAATTGAGGCTAGCTCTCATTGCCCTGACAATGCCCGCTGGGAGGCATCCACACCACACCTCTTTTAATCTTCACCCATTTGCTGACTGAACTGCTTTTCTACTGCTGCTTGCTCTTACCATCGGGCAAGATTGTGCCACTATAACCAAACTGGCTTATCTGTTTAATTGTTGTAATCACATGTGCTTGCCAACTATGTAACCCATATGCTGTAACCAAAAGTCTTTTATGTATTTGTCCTGCTTGTACTGCTTTTCTCCTGCTGCTTGCTCTTACCATCATGCAAGATTGTGCCATTGTAACCAAACTGGCTTATTTGTTTAACTGTTGTAATCACATGTGCCTGCTAACTATGTAACCCATGTAACCAAAAGTCTGTTATGTATTTGTCCTCAATATGACGAGGTACCTTTGGAAATGAGTCCCTGGCTCAAAGGTTGTAAACCAACGTACAAATAAATAAAATAAATAAATAAATAAAAAGGACTGTAGACTCCACACCGAAGGTCCTTGCCTTCAGGAGGCAGACTTCACAAACATGAAAGCCTGCCTAAAAGACCTTAGTAACTCAACAGAAGGGAGCATTGAGGAATATTGTACAAGGCTGAAGGATGCAATAAGCATGGTCACATCACAGTGTGCCCATCAGGTTAGTAAGAACAAAAGGAGGAAAAACCCACTATAGTTTTCCAAGGAGGTGGCAACCATGGTGAAAGAAAAGTGCATAGCCTTCAGCAAGTACAAGGAGTTGGGGAACGAGGCAGACAAAACAGAGTATAAACAGAAACTAAAAGAGACAGGAAATGTGATAAGAAATAAAAAGGCTCAAACAGAGGTTAGGATAGTTCAGGAAGTAAAAAAGGGTAACAAAACAATCTACAGGTACATACTTGAAAAAAGGAAGACCAAAGGGGGCATTGTTAGAATCACAAAAAAAGACAGACAAACCACAGAGCAAGATGGGGAGAAGGCAGAGGCACTCAATGAGTACTTCTGCTCAGTCTTCACACAGGAAGCAGACGGTAATGGATCAACAATAGGCATAAAGAGGGGGTGTGGCCTAGCACAGGAGTGAAATGGCGGTTTGAGAGAGAGGCTCCGCCTCCATCACTTGCAATCCTCCCTCCAGACTAACCTCTTTTGCCAAACAGAAATCTAATTTCGACGGGTAATACCGTCCTGATGTCTTCTCCAATGAAATCTGGGAAGAAACAGGCAAAACTCCTGTTCAGCCTGCCCGGAGCTGGTGGAGATACAAGAGGCCTATCTAAGCTGGGACACCACGAGGAGCCTTCTCCGGGGCCTTCTGATTCCCGAGGAACACCAATGCTTGCAGACCCCCAAGCTCTGGAGGGTCTAATTTCTCTTCCCTGTGTCACCATGGCTGAAAGCTACCATAACTTGGAAAGGCTTCTGAAAGATTTAAAATATGACCTAGGCACGCGTATGGAAGCTGGCTTTGATAATGTTATTGCCCAAATCCAACATCTACAACAATAAGTCAATACTGTGTCTGAGACTGTTGAGAACCACGAGGCTCATTTGGGTGAACTGGAGAATAGACTGGGACACCAGGAGGACCTCACTACTTGGCATTCCACTGATCTGACAAAGGCACTTAAGGAGATCGATCTTTTGAAACAGATCCTTGATGACCATGAGAATCGTGAGTGCTGCTGCAACTTTTGGGTTATTGACCCCCTTCCCCGAGGGCCTGGAGGGGAGAGACTGTGCTAGCTTTATGAAGGGTTGGCTTTGGGACACTCTTCAACTCCCCTAAGATGCCACCTTGGAAATTCAGAGGGCTCATCGGTCCTCCAGTCCCAAGCCTGCACCGGACCAGACGCCGAGGCATCTTATCATTAAATTCCTCCGATATCAAGACAGGCAGCTGGTGTTGGAAGCTGCTCATAGAAAGGGGACTATCTTGATTCAACAAACTGTGTGAGCCTGTTTCTAAATTACTCTAGGCTGCTGCAGCTACAAAGGCAGGCTTTTACCGAAGTAAAGAAGTTTCTTCGCTCCATTTCTTGCCCCTTTACACTGGCCTATCCTGCCCGGTTAATCATCAGGCCAGTGGGGGGATCTCAGAAGGCCTTCACCAGCCCAGATTCTGCGTTGGAATTTGTGAGGGAGCTGGAATGTCAGAACAGAGGCCAAGTGGGACACTAGGAGCAGAATGGTCATACACTAGTCCTAAGGTACTGTGTCTTGATGCTTTCTGAGGTGGGGGAGTGGGGGGGCATGTTTGTTCTTTCTCCAATCTGCAACTTCTTAGGGGGCCTATCAGGGCAGTATCGGTGGGCTCCCCCTTCTCTCCCTCCTACCCACCTGTATCAGCTGCAAGGCCTCTTTGGACCAAGGTCTCCTGTGGGACTAAACAGTTTGGCTGGCCGTGGAGGTCATGGATATCTCCATGGGACACTTTCAATGCTATTTAGAGGGCAAATATGGACAGCCTGTGTGCAAGGAACTTTCTGATTTGTGGCTGCCATGGGGAGGAAGGCCTGGGGCCTGGAGTTATGGCCCTAAAGTACTGAACCCTTTTTGTGGGTTGCTTGTTTCTGAGTGTAGGCATTTGGACCTGGACAATAGTTTTTGAATAATAGGCAAATGTTTTAATATGTTTGGCAATACTCTGTGGGGTTACATGTAATGGCTTGGGGAGGAGGATGCTATGATGTGATTAAGAGGGCTTTGCTGTGTTTATACATTTTCCAAACTGGGGGGGGGGGTGGCATCCCAGTGGGCTCAGTTTTCCATAATTAGTAACAGCAATTCAGATAACTCTGAAAATGCCATTAAGGTAGGGCAGTCTCGCCCCTAATACTCAGTGGGGGGCAGGCGGTACTGCAGAGCTCCCCGAGGGGCCCCTGTTCCCCATTTGATATTAGCTTTATGATGAGGACAGGGAGGGACAGTAGTCTCCATAGTCCTCTCCCCACCTCCCGGTTTGTGATTTCATCATGGAGGGAGGGAAATCATGCATTGTTAAATTCTCCTTTTTGTTCTAAACTCATTATTTGCAAGTGATGGGGTGCTGTATCCACGAAAAGTGGTGGAAGGGTATGGCAGCTTGTCTGCAGATTGCTGGGGGGGCGGGTTAATGTTTGATTGATGCTTATATTTTTACTACTTATGCTAGTAGGGGTTGAGTTCATTAATGGAGGGGGGGTTCATAGAACTTTTTCTGCCTTTTAACTTTTCAGGTTTAAAGATACAGGGAGGGGGATAGTGTTAGTAGTTTTGGGGGAGAGTATTTCTTTGTATAGTTGGCTACAAAAAAGGAGGAACAGACATTCCTGCGATCAACTGTTTGGTTCTAACATTAGCTATAACTGGCACATTTTTGACGTCTTTAATTATGGCTCAGATTAACTTGATATCGTGGAACATTAATGGCCTATGAACGGTGGTGAAGAGAAAGAGAATCCTAACCCAGATAAAAAAGTTGAGGGAGATATCTTCCTTCAAAAGATCCACTCCAGCAAGGAGGAAGTAGACAGCCTGAGAGTATCATGGGGAAGGGTCCTGGTAGCAGCTCCATTCACCTCCAGGGCTCATGGTGTTGCAATCTGGTTTTGACCAGGTTTCCCACATAAGATATTGTCTTCACTGGTGGACCCTCAAGACAGATGTGCCACTGTAGTGGTGAACACTGGGGGAAAAACCTGGACTTTGGTCTCGGTTTATGGACCTAATCTTGATTCCCCAGATTTTTGTATTCATTTGGAGACTACCCTGGCACCTCACCCTGATGACATTATCCTGGGTGGGAACTTAAACACATATTGGGACCCAGAGTTGGACCACTCAGGCATGAGGTGTGACCCAGTGTTGCGCAGGGTGTCTGCCCTGCATCACCTAGTGGAGGGGAGAGCCTTACAGGAGGCATGGAGATTTGCCACCCAGCCAGCAGGGAGTTTTCTTTCTACTTGCATGCTCACAGAGTATATACTAGATTAGACTATATTTTTCTTCCACTGTTGTGCTAGGCAGTATTAGGGAGGCTCAGTCTATCAGATCATGTTCCACTCAGCGTGGTGCTTGGGGGGAACTCTCCCGATGTTCCTTGACAGCAGTGGAGGCTGGATCCTGCGCTGTTCGTACACCAACAATTTCTTAAGCAAGTAAAGGAGAAGGTGGTTTAATTTATTTCATTAAACCTCCCTGGGGACACTAACAACTCTATTATCTGGGACTCCCTGAAGGCCTTCATATGTGGGGAGGCAATCTCTTATTCCTCCTTTAAAAGAAAATCTAACTCCAGGCTTGAAGCGACTTTAGAGAAGGACATTAAGTGGTTGGAAAGGGAAAGTACGGCATCTTACAATGTAGATAAGGTGAAATAACTTAAATCACTGAAAAGTAAATTAAACCAGATATCAGAGAAGAAAATACAGCGGGACCTTCTTATTGTAAAATCCAATACATACTTTGAGGGGGACAAACCGGGGAAGTGGTTGGCAGGTCTGGTCAAGAGAAAGAGGACTGAGCGCTCTATTTTGGAGGTGGAAGATAAGAAGAGAAACATCACCTATGATCAGAATAAAATAAATGATTCCTTCAAAGATTTTTATTCCCACCTTTATACCTCAGAGTTCCCTGAAGGGGCTGAGCCAGCATTTTTTTTTGAATGAGCTCTCCCTACCCACCACTGATGGACATGTCAGGGTAGAACTGGACTCCCCTATTTCTCTGGAGGAACTGAAAGGTGTGGTGTGGAAAGTGAGGAGGGGGAGGGCCCCCAGCCTTGACGAGATACTGCCCAAGTTGTACAAAGCACTCTGGGATATTATTGGTCCCACCATGCTCCAGATGATTAGGGAGGTTCTGGACAGGGGAACTCTGCCATCTTCCCAATGTCTAGCCACCATAACAGTCCTTCCAAAACCAGGGAAAACCCCCCTGAAATGTTCATCCTACCACCCTATTTCCCTTCTAAACTCCGATTATAAAATTTTGGCCAAATTAATAGCGAAGAGGTTGGAGAGATTCTTGCCTGCCCTGATCCATTCGGATCAGGGGGGCTTCATTAAGGGAAGACAGGTAAAACTTAATATTCGTAGATCCTTTAATATTACACATAACTGGCATAAGGGGATGGAGGGGGGGCTTCATGGCATTGGATGCTGAAAAGACATTCAACAGAGTCGAGTGGCCCTTTATGATGGCTGTCCTGAGGAGGTTTGGTATTGGCCCTCTGATGATGAGGTGGATTAGGGCCTTATATGCTGCTCCAAGAGCCCAGATTTTGACCAATAACATACTCCCCTCCCCATTTGCCCTATCACGTGGAACGAGACAGGATTGTCCGCTCTCCCCATTGTTATATGTTCTTACAATCGAGGCTTTAGCCCAATGCATAAGTTCCAATGAGGGTATTAAAGGCTTTGTTTGGAAGGGAAGGAAACGTGATTTCCTTGTTTGCGGACAACATTTTGTTGTTTATTCATTCCCCTAGAGAATCACCCTCAGCCTTTTCCCAGATTTTTGAAATATATGGTCCCCTATCTGGCCACAAAATTAACTGGTGGAAGAGCGAATGGATGCCACTAGGAGGTGAGAAATACGGTCCCCCTGAGCATCCCTCTAAAATATATAAAGGCCCTGGAAGGCGCAATTACACTACTGCTATGGAATACTAAGAGCCCGTATCAGAAAAGCCATTTTATGGCTCCCCAGAGTAAGGGAGGTCTAGGCCTTCCAAGCGTTAAACATTATTGTATTGCAGTACAGTTAGCCCATGTTCAGGAGGCCCTGCAGGACAGGGGTAGGCGCCCAGCCTGGGTGGGTATGGAAGAACCTTCCTATCTGCCTTTGTATTTTTCCACTTTGACAGGAATTAGGGGTTTGAATTGTGTGAGTAATATAACCAACCCTTGTACAGTACTACAGCTATGGTTAAGTCTTGGAGGTCAGCTCACAAGATGATAGGCTCCCCGCTTGGGCAGTCTCCTGCCTGTTCTCTGCAGGGGTTGCTGGAGGAGGAGAGGCTGCTGACTCCATGGGAAAGACCCAATTTGTGAAGGTGGTTTCTTAAAGATTTTTTTTTTTGGTCAGACATCTGGTAATTGAGGGGAGGGTTTGCCCTTCGATGATCTTGTTCGGAGAGATGGTATTCCCCCAACCCACTCCCCATTTTATAAAAAGATCAAGGAGATGCTGAGGGAGTATTCAGCCCAGAGGGGTGGAGGCAATTATTGGGTCAGACCCCTGTTTGAAGAACTTTTCTGGGGCAGTATGGCGATCCTTCTTTCAGACCTCTTAGGAGGTGTTATGGTATTATGATAGGTGATTTGGTTGACCCCTTAGGTAGGATAAGACAGGGTTGGGAGCAGGACTTATACCCTGAGGGGCTTACTGGTGGGGACTGGATTGAAATTATGAAAAACATTACTAAGTGTTTAGTTAATAACCGAGCATGAGCCATACCGTATAATGTCCTCATGAGGATGTACAATACCATACCCAGATTCGGGCCCATAAGCTGGACCTTGAGGCCTCCCCCCTGTGCCTGAAGTGTCTGATTCATGACGGCACCCTTTTCCACATGCTGTTGGAATAGTACTATGTAAAAACATTTTGGAGGCGGGGTCCATGATTTGCTGGGATCCATCCTTGGCTCCTCTATTCAACTGGACCTGGCGGAAATCCTGTTGGGTCTCCCAATCTGTGCTGCATAGAGCTTCAGAGGTCCACTTTCAGTCTCTGGATGTTGAGCAATGTGACTGGGCTCTGCGTCCTTGCTACCCATTTGAGGCTCCACAAAACCCCTTCAGTAGCTGAGTGGATTAGTGCCCTTATGGATAGTATGAAATTCAAGAAATTACAATATACAGTCAGAAACCAAGAGGACAAATATTTGAAGATGTGAACCCCACTAGAGGAGGCTGTTGTCCAAGACAGGTTCCCTCTGATTTAATGGGGAGCCACCACTCGTGGAGGTATGGGGGTCCCCTGCACCTTAGATTAGCCTGGGGATCACTCATTTTGGGCTTACACCTTCCTCCAGTTCCTCTCACCCCTGGCCCTGGATGGGACTTGATTGAAGTGCCACACCCCTACTTAATTCAACCTGACTTGTCCCAAAAGGGGTGAAATTATGGTTTGTCTTGCCACCAAGGAAACTGATGTTTCACATAAGTGTTTCTGGATTATTTATTTAGTAAAAATTTACAAGGTATGTACAATGATGGATTCTGTACCTCCATGATATTTTAAATAAAGTTTACAAAAAAAATAAGCATAAGGAAATGTCCAATTGAAGGAACAGACACGGATCCCTTCACAGAGGAAAGGGTCCAGGAGGAAATAGACAAGTTAATGGTAGATAAAGCTATGGGGCCAGATGGGATACACCCAAGAATACTGAAAGAACTAGGGAGGGAACTGGCAGCCCTCTTAGCAGTGCTCTTCAACAAATCATTAAGGAGTGGGGAGGTGCCGGAGGATTGGAAGAGTGTAACAGTAGTACCACTCCACAAGAGTGGAAGCAAGGAACAGCCAGGTAACTACCATACGATTAGTCTAATGTCAGTGGTGGGAAAACTGATGGAGTCCCTGCTGAAGGAAAGAATCATAGCTTTTTGGAGCAAACTGGTCAGCTCAACAAAAATCAACATGGTTTCATGGCAGGGAGGTCCCGCCAGACAAACCTGGTTGATTTTTTTCAATTGGGTCACCACAACAGTGGATCAGGGTGGGGCACTGGATGTGGTTTACCTGGACTTTTGCAAAGCTTTTGACTCTGTTCTGCACAAGAGACTAGTCAAAAAACTGGAGAACATGGGAATTGGGCCCGAGGTTAGAAACTGGGTCAGAAACTGGTTACATGGGAGAACTCAGAGAGTATTAGTAAATGGCACTCTGTCTGTGGAGGGGAGAGTGACTAGCAGGGTCCCGTAGGGCTCAGTTCTGGGGCTGATCCTCTTCAACATATTCACCAGTGACACTGCAGATGAACTGGAGGGAAAGGTGTGCCTATTTGCAGATGACACCAAGACTGGCAACAGGGAAGACACAACAGAGGGACAGCAAAGCATGGAAGCTGATCTCTGAAAACAGGAGGAGTGGTACAAGACCTGGCAATTGAAATTCAATGCCAAAAAATGCATGGTTGTTGTGGTAGTGTGGGTCCCAATAAACAGATCATACAACCAGATAGGATGCATAAAAAATGCATATGTCTGCATTTATCATTTTATTCAAAACGAAAGAAAAAAAAAATAAATAAAAGTACTAAATTTAATATATACAGAAAGGAAAAATAAACGGTGTTAATCCGTCACACCTCTTCAAACAACAGGAGATAATTCTTGCAAAATGAAACAATTACAGAATTCCTGAGTTCTTTCCCTTCTCTCAGTGTGGAAACTTGCACAATTTCTTCTTAGAACCTTCTCTCTCCTTGGCCAGAACCTTACTGACCACCTATCTCTTTTGTTTCTCCTAGAGGAACCTTTTATAATGCCACAGGGTGACCTCATCAACCATGTGATACCTTAATTAAGATGAACAATGGCATTTTCAAGCTTATATATATAAATATATATTAAACCAACTAGTATCATTCTAGCACTTTGAGGGTTTACCCAAATAAGCATTTATTTCCTCACAAGGTCTTAGAACAAAAATATAGACTTAATTATAGGACTATGATGTCAGAGTATTAGCTTAGCTCCTCCCCTTCTGACATCACTCCTCCTTGAGACCATATAAGCTGCCATTTCATGAGTTACCTGCCCTATAGAAGGACCTCTGCAACTAACATGGGCACTCAGGTAACAGTTTATTTTAGTACAATACCTTTTTTGTTCCAGTTTCCCTTAGTTTTATAGCCACTGCTTCTTAACTTACTAGCTGAAGTTGCAGCAGATACTTGTTTCACAACTCAGCCCTCTCCTGTTTAGAGGCTCTTTTCTTTACAAATGAAACAGCTCCTTCTTGACGTTTATTTTGGGACACTGAGCTTGTTGGACTGCTTCTCCCAATAGCCACTGAAGGTTTGCTGAACATAGCTTTTCAATATATATGTATTGTTTTTATTTTAACAAGATGCAATTAAGTACTGACAGAAAAAGAAAAAAAAAAGGGACAGTAAAGGATAGACAGAAGATTGCCAGGTTGGCCACCCTGACAAGAAAGTATAGGACAGATATTGAAATATAATAGAGGATAGGATAGCGTGAAAAGAAATAATGGGTGGGGGGGTTATTGCATCTTTAAGTGATTGGCTATACTTTACAACAGGACCCCCTGTTACACTCCTCCCACCACAAGAAGGCAACATAATGTTTGTTGTGTTGACTGAAACCCCTCACCCTGTGAAGGGTTGGAACTTCCGCCCACCCACTCCAGAAGTTCCCCCCAGGGACCCTTAAAAATAAACAGTATTCAAAACACTACTCAAAATCAGACAATACTGTTTACAAGTCATACTTTTCCCTGAGGTTGTGCCATCTTGGCACTTTGTGATACACATACAATTCCATTATCTGTATCTGGAACAGAGTTACTAGCTGGATCAGCACCAAAGCGTGATAAAAAAAAATCAGCGTTCTGATGCTGAGAACCAGCTCTATGTCATACAGTGAACTTATAAGGTTGTAATGATAAATGCCACCTTAAAATGCGGGCATTTTTATCTTTCATCAAATTTAGCCAGCATAAGGGATTATGATCTGTTATAATCGTAAACTGATTTCCCCAAAGATAATATCTCAGGGCTTCTACTGCCCACTTGATGGCCAGACATTCTTTCTCCGCTGTAGAGTATCTTCTCTCTCTTTCATGTAATTTCCTGCTGAGGTATAATATGGGGTGTTCCTCTCCCTGGCTATGCTGGGTCAGTACTGCCCCTATGCCTGTGTCAGAGGCATCCGTCTGTAATTCAAATGGTTTAGTGAAATCAGGGCTACATAACACCGGAGCTGAACATAGGATGGCCTTGATTTTGTTAAATGCCTCATCACAGGCAGGACTCCACTTTACTTTATTGGGAAAATGGTTTTTGGTCAGATCTGTGAGAGGAGTAGCAATGGTGGAAAAATCCGTGATGAAGCGTCTATAATAACTTGCCAGACCAAAGAAAGACCTGACATGGCGCTTTGTCATGGGAAGGGGACTGTTAGCCACAGCTTCAATTTTATCTACTTCTGGCTTAATCCTCCCATGTCCAATAATGAACCCCAGATAGCATGTTTCTGTCTTAGCTATAGCACATTTGGATGAGTTAATGGTCATTCCAGCATCCTGGATGCTTTGTATCACAGCACTTCAGCTGTAAAGATGAGTCTCCAGTCGGGCTATAGATGACCACATCATCCAAATAAGCAGCACTATAGCCCTTGTGAGGTCTCAAGACATGATCCATGTACCGTTGAAAGGTAGCTGGGGTTCCATGTAGGCCGAACGGCATCGTAGCTTAACTGATATAGACCAAGAGGGGTACAGAAGGCAGTTAATTCTTGGGTTTTTGGGCCAATGGAATCTGCCAATACCCTTTTGTTAAATCTAAGGTGCTTATGTATCTTGCAGACCCAATCTGATCTAGGAGATCATCGATGCGTGGCATCGGATACCCATCAAACTCAGAAACTTCATTAATTTTCCTAAAATCTAAGCATAACCTTATGCCCCCTTCCTTTTTATGCACGACCACTAATGGAGAGGACCAAGGACTGCATGAAGGAACTATCACTCCTGCTTGTTCCCTTTGTTTTATCTCAGCCACTACTTCTGGCCTGATCTTTTCTGGTAATCTATATGGCTTCTGATGAATTGGTTTGGTTTGGGTAACTCTGATCTCGTGGACTACGCCTTTGGCTCTCCTTGATTCTTTGTGATGTCACGTGCGAAATACTCAAGGATGATCAATCTCTAATCTCTGTGCAGGGTTTAAGTCAGGATTGATATGCACTTTAGTGTCAGTAACAGATTTATCAATCCTGTCATATACTATATCTAGCTCTGCTCTATCAGGATTGGTCTGGATATACAACACTGAGGTTTCTGTTTTTTCTACCCATTTTCTCAGCAGGTTGGCATGGTAAATTCTTTTTACCGGTCTATGCCCTGGCATCTCAATGGCATAGTTTACCTTGCCTACCTGGTGTAAGATCACATATGGTCCTTGCCAATGCATGAGCAATTTATTTTCAGTGGAGGGTAACAAAAGCAACACTTTTCCCAGGTTCAAATGCTGTTATGCTTTAAGCCCATATCATAATGTTCTTCTGTTTGAGTTGTTTCTGGTCAACATTTTGATGGGCTATAGTCACATATTTCACTAGCCTTTTCCTCAATGCAGTCATGTATTCAAGTATATTTTTGCATGCTACATTAGACCCCTGTTCCCAATGCTCCTTTACCACATCTAAGGGACCCCCTAGGGTTACGCCCATATAACATGGTAAAGGGGGATAACCCTGTAGTAGCCTGAGGCACCTCTCTATAGGTAAACAGCAAATAGGGCTAAAACTTATCCCAGTCCCGGCCTTCCTCCTGCACATACTTCTGAAGCATACATTTCATTGTCTTGTTAAATCTTTCCATTAACCCATCAGTTTGGGGATGGTATGGGATGTTCTAACAGCAGGTACCCCTAGCAATTTATATAGTTCTTGCAGCATGATGGAGGAAAAATTACTACCATGGTCTGTCAGGATAACCTTGGGTATTCCCATCCTGCTGAAGACTTTTGCCAGTTCTTCTGCAATACGAGGGGCAGTAACCGTCCTCATTGGTATTGCTTCTGGGTACCTGGTTGTGTAGTCACAAATGACTAAAATATACTGGTTCCCCTTAGAACTTTTTAATAAGGGTACCACCACATCCATTGCCACCCTGTCAAATGGAGTAGTTACATATGGTATAGGTTGTAGGGGCACCGTATCTTTTTTCCCTCCCTTGGCAACCAATTGGCACTGGGGACAGGACCTACAATAGGCTGCAACATCCTGGTGGACCCCTAGCCAACTGAATCGAGATAGAATACGTTGTACTGTCCGGTCTCTACCTTCATGACCAGCCATGGGAATATCATGTGCCAAGTGCATTATTTGTTCCCTATATTTACTGGGTACCACTAACTGTTCAAGTTCTTCATTTGTACCAGGCTCTACAACAACTCTCTACAGGATATTGTTTTTGATAATAAATCGAGATTGTCCAGGATGTCCAACCTTGTCCACCTGTAAAAATAAAGATGTTAAAGATTCATCGCATTTTTGGTCCTGTGCAATATCTTGCACTAGAGTCTCTGGGATATTAAGTTGACCTTTAGCCTGATGATTTTCATTCCAAGTCTTTTTTTCTCTTCACCTAGTCTTCTTGGACTTTTTGTCCTTACTGACAGTCTCAAAATAACCATTATCAAAAGGAAAGACCTCCTGTAAGTCTTGTGTTTTGGCCTGGGACCTGGTAACCACATTAACAGTTCCTGTAGAAGTCTTCTGCTGCTGCATTAAAAGGTCAAAATGAGGAAAGTCTTGCCCAACAATGACAGGTACTGGGAGTCGTGGAACAAGGCCTACCAACATGTCATGGCTTTCTTGATTTACAGTTATATTAAGACATGCTGTAGGTATCGGTGTATGTCTCACTGTACACACCGCACAGTAGTACTTGAATCACTTTGGGCATATTCAGTGCTAGATCAGCCCTGATCAAAGTTTGTATACTGCCTGAGGTCCATCAAACCCAAAGTCTGTTGTTCCCTAATACCCACAGAGGTCACATACCCAAAATTTGCTAGGGCAAGATGTGCTAAATCAGATCTTTTGTTTGGGCAGTTCCTTACAATATGCCCTTTTCCAAGACAACCATGGCATATTATTTCTGCATATGGGACTCTCCCACCTCTCTCCCTTCGATAGAACTGTCTCTGGTTAGTAGAAGCATTAAAGGTGGTCTTACCAGTGCATTAGATGGTCCTGGATTGCCCTGGTTACCTCTGGCTGGGTGCTTCTTGCTGCTAGGTAATCTTCTGCCAACTTAATGGTGTCTTCGGCTGTCTCGGGTTTATGTTCTTTTACCCATAATTGCACTTCCACAGGTAATATCTGGATGAATTGTTCAATTATTATCAGTTCCATGATTTGGTCTACAGTTTTGGTGGTGGGTTGTAGCCATTTTCCACAACAGTCCTTCAAACGGGCGTAGGTTTCTCTTGGGGTATCTAAGCTTGCCATTTTCTGAGACAGAAATCGTTGTCTGTGTGGCTCTGTGCTGAAATTATATCTGCAAAGAATTTCTTCTTTAACTCTGTCATAATTTGAGCTATGAGCTCCACTTAGCTGGCTGTAGACTAGTTGTGCCCATCCCGAGAGATATGGGACCAAACAAATCACCCATTGGTCTCTGGGCCAGTTGCAGGTTTGGGCCACCCTCTCGAAAGTTGTCAAATAGGCCTCAATATCATCTACCTCTGTCAACTTAGTTAATTTAATGTCTCTAGGAACAGATCTCCCCATCTGCCCCTGAGTCATGTCCTGAATAGCTTTTAAGGTTGCCGTCCATTTTTCTTCTTGTCTCCATCTCTCTTCTGCCTGTATCTTCAGGTCTTCATCCCTCTGTCTCTGGTCTTCTTCTCTCTGGCGCTCCATCTCAAGTTGGCGTAAACAAAGCCATTTCAGTAGTTCACTTGGATCCTCCGTGCTGGGGTCATCTGGCTTTCCTCCTTCTTTGACTACCAGCCACAGCTGTGGCTCCTTCTTCCATCTTTCTTTGTCTGGTAGCAGGTTCGATCCCTGGCAACAACTGGACACCAGTCTTCAATCTGACAGACCTGGTCAGATGTAATGCATCAACTCCACTTGTTCTGGTTGTTGCATCTGCTAGGTATTTTCAGCGCAACACCCCCTCTGGAGTACCTTCTGACACCCCAGAGGTTGGAATCCCACTTCTCACACCAGTTGTGGTAGTGTGGGTCCCAATAAACAGATCATACAACCAGATAGGATGCATAAAAAATGCGTATGTCTGCATTTATCATTTTATTCAAAACGAAAAAAAATAAATAAATAAAAGTACTAAATTTAATATATACAGAAAGGAAAAATAAATGGTGTTAATCCGTCACACCTCTTCAAACATCAGGAGATAATTCTTGCAAAATAAAACAATTACAGAATTCCTGAGTTCTTTCCCTTCTCTCAAACAATGTGGAAACTTGCACAATTTCTTCTTAGAACCTTCTCTCTCCTTGGCCAGAACCTTACTGACCACCTGTCTCTTTTGTTTCTCCTAGAGGAACCTTCTATAATGCCACAGGGTGACCTCATCAATCATGTGATACCTTAATTAAGATGAACAATGGCATTTTCAAGCTTATATATATAAATATATATATATTAAACCAACTAGTATCATTCTAGCACTTTGAGGGTTTACCCAAATAAGCATTTATTTCCTCACAAGGTCTTAGAACAAAAATATAGACTTAATTATAGGACTATTATGTCAGAGTATTAGCTTAGCTCCTCCCCCTTCTGACATCACTCCTCCTTGAGACCATATAAGCTGCCATTTCATGAGTTACCTGCCCTATAGAAGGACCTCTGCAACTAACATGGGCACTCAGGTAACAGTTTATTTTAGTACAATACCTTTTTTGTTCCAGTTTCCCTTAGTTTTATAGCCACTGCTTCTTAACTTACTAGCTGAAGTTGCAGCAGATACTTGTTTCACAACTCAGCCCTCTTTTCTTTACAAATGAAACAGCTCCTTCTTGACGTTTATTTTGGGACACTGAGCTTGTTGGACTGCTTCTCCCAATAGCCACTGAAGGTTTGCTGAGCATAGCTTTTCAATATATATGTATTGTTTTTATTTTAACAAGATGCGATTAAGTACTGACAGAAAAAGAAAAAAAAAAGGGACAGTAAAGGATAGACAGAAGATTGCCTGGTTGGCCACCCTGACAAGAAAGTATAGGATAGATATTGAAATATAATAGAGGATAGGATAGAGTGAAAAGAAATAATGGGGGGTTATTGCATCTTTAAGTGATTGGTTATACTTCACAACAGGACCCCTGTTACAGTCATGCACCTGGGAAAGCGTAACCCAGGAAACTGTACTCAATGGGGGGGGGGAGCAGTTGGTAGCTACCAGGAAGGAGCAAGACCTAGGGGTGATCATATGAGATGACCTCAAGGTCAGCAGACAATGTGAAAAGGCAGCACTAAAGGCTAGTGGTATCCTGGGATGCATAGGGAGGGGCATCACGAGCAGAAGGCATGAAGTAATCATGCCCTTGTATCGGTCCCTGGTTAGGCCTCACCTGGAGTACCGTGTCCAGTTCTGGAGGCCACACCTCAGGAAGGATATAGATAGGCTGGAGATGGTACAGAGAAGAGCAACAAAGATGGTACTGGGCTTGCATCAGAAACTGTATGAGGCAAGACTGGATGACCTCAAATTATACTCCCTAGAACAACGCAGGAATCTTGGAGGACATGATAGAAACATTCAAATACATTAAAGGCAACAACAGGGTGCACGTGCAGAACCTCTTTCAGGCAAAGGACCACAGCAGGACTAGAAGGCACAACCTTCAACTTAAGGGAGGAAAGTTCAGAAGCAATACGAGGAAATTCTTCTTCACAGAGCATGTTGTAGAACCGTGGAACAGCCTGCCGGAGGGGATGGTAGGAGCCAAGACACTGGGGGGTATTCAAGCGGGCATGGGACAGACACTGTGGGATTCACAAGCAGGCAGCTAAGTAGGGGGGTAGGAAGCCAAGGGCAGACTTGATGGATCATACAGTCCCCATCTGCTGACAACTTCTCTGTTTCTATGTTTCTAAGTATACTTTATAATAAAAAAATTAAAGAACACTGACCTGGTGGCGCTGAGGGCTGAGGCGCTGGACATCTTACCTCGTGCTGCACCAGCAACCCAGGTAAGGGTTTGGAAATTACCTCAGGTTACTGGGGTGCCAGCAGAGGTGGGGGGGCAGGGGCAAGATTGAGCAATTGCTCTCCTCTATCAGGTGGGGCGGGGGGGCGCCCACCTGTAGTCTTGCTGCCACTGAATGGAGGTTCAGTGATGAATGCAGGTGGCAATGGGAGACCATTAGGGTGGGGCATCCTGCAAGACATGCGTGCGCGTGCCTCCACAGGTGTATGCTACGTCGGGGATGCACATGAGTGGGACAGGAGAAAACCTGGAAAAACCCATTCAATACAATATAAAAAAAAAATTTAAAACACCAGTTTCTGTGCTTTGAGCCCACCCCACCCCCAAATCCACCCACACATGCACTCTTTAGCCTACATCCTGAGGACTCAAACAGTCCTCGTGCCAGAACATTTCTAATTCTTTAGTTTTTTACTCGGATCTTATTGATTTTTCAACAGTCATACATGAAAATATTACATTGGCAATGACGTTTGAGTGTCTGTACACTCCACAACCTTAGGAATGGCCAAGACCTAAAGTTTGCAGGCAATAATTCAAGATTGTGTAACAGGG
The DNA here is from genome assembly GCA_016271365.2 of Neoceratodus forsteri. Taxonomy (NCBI): domain Eukaryota; kingdom Metazoa; phylum Chordata; order Ceratodontiformes; family Ceratodontidae; genus Neoceratodus; species Neoceratodus forsteri. Next base: position 1,074,886,943 of record CM057450.1, read on the forward strand.
GAAGGACTCATAATTTTTGTGCTGAGGAGCTTGGCTGCGTGATCCCTTCCCATTCCTTGTGCTGGCTTGCCACAGTGCCACCCCTATACTCAAACGTTTCATGACATCTTAGTTTAGACAGTCTTGTCAGTTGAATGGTGGGTTTAATTTTAACCAACCAGACATCTAAAATAAAGTACAAAAAAGCAGAATAGGAAGATTTTTGTTAAATGTTCTGAAGTGAACACATCATTGTGATATTTGCAGATCATTAAACTGGCTAACATTAATTTAGTATATTCAATAATACCAAGGTATTATAATATGAAGTCTCTGTGTGGTTTAACCCCCCACCCCACCCATTACTAGTGACATGTTTAAATATCAAACAGGAAACAGGCTGCAAGGGCAAATACCCAGGTGAAGCTGTGGATTCCCCTTAGATGTACAGTTCATGCTCAGAGCATTTTTGTGTGGCCATTATGTGCATTTGCAAGTACCTAATTTATTTTAAAAAAATCAGCTGAAGTTAAATTTGATATCCTAAGTTATCTGTGATTGTTTTGCTGTGTAACTTATTGCGTGTAGTGTTATATTTGTCTGTTGTTATTTGTATATGAGTGCTTTAGCACCCGGGCGATCCCTGAAAAAGGGATGCTTGTGCTCCACGAATTATCCTGGTAAATAAATAGATAAGAAAATAAATAACTTAGACATCCATTCCCCTTCCCCACCCCCACCCCCACTCCCCAAACTAAGATATCACAAAATATCTAAACATTAAAATGGTGCTAGTGCTGGTTCAATGCGGTGGCTAGCCAGCACCAGGAAGGGGAAGGTGTCAGGCAGCCAAGCTCCTTGGAGCAAACATTGTTGTGATCCATTCCCATCTTAAAAAAATAGAAACATTCTGGAAAAAAGACAGCTTAAGACCACAAAAGGTAGGCTGCAAGTGGGGCTTTAGGGTATTTTTTGATATGTGCAGGACGGGTACTCTTTAAATTTGATTGTACTTGTAAACCTGTCTCATTATAAAAATAAACGTGAGAAATAAAGTCAGTTGCTAAAGCGTTTCTGAAAAAAAATGAACTGGCTCCAGTTTTGTGACATGTCACATGTAATTTTAGAAAAACACAGAATGCAGAAAAGTGACAACAAAGGAAGATCTAGCTCCATCTAATCTGCTCATTTGCTACTTACCTACAAACCACTTGCTAGAGGTCCGCTGCGATGTAGTTTCACTAGTCCTTTATGTAAATCCCACACTCTCTTGAAGCCTGTCACCTTTTTTGCCTTTGCCACCTTTCCTGGGAGGCTGTCCCTGCTGTCCACCACTCTTTCAGTGAAGAAATATTCCTCACATCCCTCCTGAAACTGCCCTCTGTCAGTCTGTATTTGTGCCCTCAGTAGTGGCATGACTGCAGCTCTTGAATAGGCTCCCATGATCTACCTTTCACATACTGAAAAGTTTTAATTAAGTTCCCTCTTTTCCTTCTCTTCTCTAGAGAGTAATATATTCAGGCTAGCTAACCTCTTCCTCACTTGAATTTTCCTGCTTACCAGTGATCATTTTTGTGGCACTTCTTGGGGATAAAACTATAAGTGGCTTATGTCCTCTTTGAAGTACAGGCTTCAGAACTGGAAGCAGTATTCCAGGGTGAGGTCTTACTAAGACCTGTTCAGGAGAGGTACCACCTCCTTCTGCTGGCAGATCCTGTCCCTAAGCAACCCAGCATCCTATTGGCCTTTTCGGTTGCCTTGGTACCCTGCACGGATGACTGAAGGGCTATCACTAATGATTACCCCCAAATCCCTTTTTCTCAGTCAGTGGTCAGACATATGTTTACAGCCCCTATCTAACAGTTTGTCTTTGGGTATCTTTTGCCTGTATGCACAACCTTACATTTTTGGGTGTTAAACTGTAGCTGCCACAATTTCAGGCATCTTTCCAGTCCCTGTAGTGTAGCACCATGTAGCATAGAATGGGCTCAACTGTATGTAAACATCCTACAATTGTGAAATTACAAGTGACCAAGCTAGCTCAAAGTGAGTGGCTCCTCATGTAAAGTTGTGATACCAATGAGGTTGCAATGCTGAGGACATATGAAGGGAAATACAACTAGGACATCCGCCCTGTAAAGTACTTTTCCGCATAGTACATGCGTGTACTAATGGGATGAAAATCATTTTAACCAATTTGCAAAAAGGAAAAGAAAAAATACGTTGGATAGCCAAACTAGGTCAATCCCAAAATACTCTCAGCATCCTATCCTCTGATGGTTTGGCCCTTGAGACCGTCAATTTCTTTAAATACCTGGACGTTACCCATGACCCTGTCCTTATTTTTTCCAACCACACAGAATCTTCATCCGCCGCATTAACCAGAAACTGGGATTCAGCTGCCGCCTAATCAGTTACCTCACTCCAGAAGCTCGACTCGCAATTACCCAATGTAACTTCCTCCTTCTACTGGATTATTGCGCCTCTTTCTACTGCCTTACCTCCTCTACAAACCTGTTAGGGTTAAACACCACCTATAACAACATCTGCCAGTTTGCCCTTATTGTCCAACACACCACCCACCACTGCACCCTCGATCAGGCCCTTGGCTGGCTCCTCCCTCCAGCTAGACATACTGTAGCTATCTCCTAGCCTGAATCATTGAAAATGCCATCTGTAATCAAGCTACATCACCTCTCTCCTCTGGCTTAAAATGTTTCATCGGGACCTCTGCCTCACTGCTGGCCCTATGTTGGATTGTCCAAAGTCTCCTCTTGCATGGGCCAATGGGCTTTCTCATCCGATGCCCCTACCCTCTGGAATAACCCCCCTCCACTTAGAACCCTTAGATTCTCCACAGCATTTCCACTCTCTCCTCACCTACCATCCTCCACCACTTGCTCCTGCTCCCCTGGCTGATAAATGCTCCTTCATCCCCCCCATCTCTGGCCTGACTCATCCACGACCTTATGTAACTCTTATTTTGTAATCCATCCTCTGCCATGCCTTAGCATTGCATTGAATTTGCCTGCTAGCTTCAACGTAATTTTAATTGTATTTTTTATTGTGTTGTAATTTTTATTTTCTAGCTGTATAATCTACCCCCTTATTATTTTCTGTACAATTTCCCTTAACTTCCCAGTGCTTATTGATGTCTCCTTGTGGTTTGTTCTTGCTGTATTCCTGTGCCGTTCTCCATGGCTTGAAAACGGTTCTTTGACCAGTGCACCTACCCAGTTATCAAAAAGAAACAATTATCTAATACATGAGAAAGAAACAGAAAACAGAACAGGGAATATGAAATCTGCTGTGAGTAGGTAGGTAGGTAGGAACACTAGTGCTACAAATTATGCTAAAGGGTGATTACAGGACTTAAAGCAGCAGTATTTGTTAGTCACCAGATACTGTAGTTTTTTAGCAATTAATGTTTAGCTGCTAAAAACATTAATATACCAATTGTGTTGCTTTCTTTCATTCCTTAATGAAGTTACAGGACTCTTTTTTTATTAGTAACTCATCTCCAGTTTTGCCCGCACGCAAATGCACTCAAGGGTCTTGAGCGCCCCTGCAGAGAGACTCTTTACTGTGCTACCACCCAGTGACATCCAGGTGATAGCCGCTGAGCAGAACATTTGGATCCCCCGGCCACGAGGGAATGCAGCAGTCTTCCAGATGCTCAGTCTTTCCTCCCATGATCGTTCCCTGTCGACCATTGTCTGCACCCAAACCCTAGTTGCCAGCGTGGGGGGTAGAAGCGCTAGCAATGGAGCCTCTGGGCCAGCCTTTAGTCAGTGAAATTCTTTGAGTAATTCCACCATTTTGGGGTCAGCCCCTCTTGCTAGTCTGCCACAATATCTTTCTTATCAGTCATATTTGTTATTTCCATACATCTACAGCACACATCAGTTCTAGCGGTTGTATCGCTTGACTGCTCAAAGTCCATGTACACTTCCAGGTACCACTCTGAGGGTACAAGACTATAAGCCAAAACATGCAGCCATTTCTGTTTCTTTAAGGGCTAGCCAGAGGAGGTGGCAGCCAGCTCTTGGGCAACAATATCAGACTGAAGTAACAATTCAGTCTAGATTTAGCATTTGGTTGCTGCATAAATGGTGCAGTGGTGTGACAGTTCCTTCCTGTATAATTTACCGTACATAGGCACAGCAGTTGGGTCATTATCAGCAACAATTTTGTAGCATAACCCACATTTCTGTAGCCTTAGTTTACTGCAAGAGATGACCATGGATTCCCCATCTACAGTGTTTTTCTCATGCCTCTTGCCTTCCCTGTTTTGTGGTGTAGTGACCACTAATTTCACTGGTTTGGACCCCGAAGTATATCCAGGTACCATTTAATTTCTAGGTACTATAGCACCACCAACCAGTGGCAGGTCACCCAAAAAGCTATAGTGTTTATGTAAGCAATAAGGCACAAAGGGGTGTGTGTAAACATACTGTACAGCATGGCCAGGGGCGTAGTAAGGTATGAGGCCAAAGGTCGAGTGACTTCCGCCACTGGACGTGCTGTAAAATTTGTTTTGTACACATCCCCGAGTGCCTTATTGCGCTTATAAAATTGGCTCCTTTTTTTTCTTACTACTTTTTACTGTTTGGAAAAGCATGTTTATATGTAGAAACAATAGATTCACTTGTGTGCATTTATGATAAAATAGTCCTTCTGCCCACTGCCAAGTGATGTAATTGATGATGTCATTGTATTATTGACTACTTTCATCTTCCTGTTTTTTTCTCGGTTATTCTCCGCATTCAAGATATGGAATGTTTATCATGGAATGTTTACCACGGAATGCATGGTTTCAAGATTCTGCTCAGTTCCACAGGCAGAATGATTCTCTCCTAACACACTGTACACACAGACAACAAACATTACAGCCAGAGACTCAATTATATCACTGTCAGGGCAAGAAAAGAGTTCCCTGATGAGCAGGTAAAGACAGAAGTGGGATTTTTCACTGTCAGCAAAGAAACAGTTGTAGTGAAAACTATAAACAATACTTATTGTTTCTAATTTGCTTATGCATGGAGAGTGTGATAATCAGGGAAACAACATTTAATTTAATTTGTTTTATTTTTTATTTGAGGTAGTTTTATTTTTACGGCCCAGTTGAAGTTTTTTTTTTTTTACAGTGTAAAGGTAGCAGCCATGTTTGTGGTGGAAGATCAGTTCTGGCCGTAGGGGGCTAACTGAAATGCCTGTGTTCTAAATGCCCATTGATCTGGGTTACAGACTCTTCACTGCTGAAAAGTCCTTACTTTTAACCATGTGTAAACTATATTTTACACATGAATAAGAGCCAGTCACATTACTGGATTTTACCATGCCATCATATAATTAAGCAATAATGCACAACGGGGGTATGTTGTTGTGAGATTTACACACACCTCTGGTGTGGCACGAGGCCACAGGCTAAGTGTCGTAAACCACCAGAAGAGTGTGTGAAATTTTACAACACACCCCCTGGAGTGTATTAATGCTATTATAAAATCAATAAAAATAATATGCAGTATTTATAGCTAATAAATCAATATTTACTGCATCTTCAATGGATTTTACTATTTTGTTCATCTGCCGATGACAAAATAGTTCCATTTCATTGTTCATTGCTTCAGGATGGGAGTAAGCATGTCAGTACCAACATACTAACATACTAAAATGCCAGCAGAGTAAGCCTCATGGTCTATCGAGTCTGCTCAGGAGTCAGTACCCTGAACGAGTACCATAACCATCTTCCTGACTCCTCCCATGCTCATCCCTCCCCCACCAAAGTTCCCCCCCTCGGACAAGCATTCCTCAAGCTTCACCCCCCACCTATACCTGTCCCAGCCCCCTTGAACCCCTCCACCATAGATACCTCTACCAGCTCCTCAGGCAGTGCATTCCATGGTTTCACCACACTCTCAGTGAAATACTGCCTCCTCCTTTCCCCCCTGAGTCTTCCACTCTCCAGCCTCCAACTGTGCCCCCTGGTGAATCCTCCCTCCTTCCTCAAAAGAATCCCATTTAGACTTACCTTATGTACTCCCTTCAGGTACCTGAAGACCTCAATCATATCCCCCCAACCCTCCTCTCCTCTAGGGAGAATAGGTTGAGCTCTCCAAGTCCCTTGTATGTCCTATCCCTCAGACCCTGGATCATCCTAGCTGCCCTCCTCTGAACCCACTCCAGGAACAGGATGTCCTTCCTTAGGTGCGGTCACCAAAACTGCATGCAGTACTCAAGATGTGGTCTAACCAGGCTGCTGTACAGTGGCAGAATCACCTCCCTGCTTCTTGAGGTAATCCCCCTGGCAATGCAGCCCAGCATTCTATTGGCCCTGGCCGAGGCCCTCCTGCATTGCTCAGAATTATTCATTTTGACATCCACCAGACCTCAAGGTCTTTTTCGCCAGCCAAAGCCTGCAGCATGTCCCCTCTTAGGGTGTACATGTGTCCTGGGTTCCTACACCCTAGGTGAAGCACCTTGTATTTGCTGGAGTTAAATTTAAGTTTCCAAGTGCATGACAACCTCTCCAGAATATCCAGGTCCCCCTGCAGGGCCATCCTACCCTAATTCCATCCACCACTGCCCCCAGCTTAGAGTCGTCTGCAAAGAGGCTCATTTCACACTTGATACCCTCCCTGATATCGGAGGTGTAGGCGTTAAATAGGAGCAGTCCCAGAACTGATCCCTATGGGACCCCACTTATGACCCCCCTGGAAGATGAGATCACCCCCCCACCACCCACTGGGTACATCCAGACAGCCAATTTCCAATCCACCTGATCATCAGTGTCCCCACCCCCATCCTACCCAGCTTCTCCAGCAGACCCATGTGACAGACCGAATCAAATGCCTTGCTGAAGTCCAGAAAGAGGACATCCACCAGTCTACCCTGGTTGAGTGCCATCATCACCCACTTGTAGAACTCCACAAGGTTAGTACACGGAGAACATTTATTTGACTAGACAAAAACTCACAACAGGCACTATGATTTGACCACCAAGCATCCAAAAACTAAAAAATATCTCCTCATAAGCTGACAGTGCTACTTGCAGTTTTCTTTCTTCAGGGGTGAACAGTTTATTTACAAACGGAAAACAAAAACCCAGGAAAAAAAAAATGATTGAAGAGTGTGGGCTTGTTTATACTCTGCAGAGTCACACCCCACTTATATCTAACTCAATGTTAGCGATGGCACAGGGAGGAGCTGGCCTTACCTCGGGTGCAGCCTGAATATTTATTGGAGGCAGACCCCCAATATTGCCAGCTGCTGTTGGGTAAGCGTCTGTGGGAGGGGTATTCACCAGGTCTCCACCTACGTCACCAGTTAGGAGGGGTGGATACTGCGGGACAGGAAGAATAACTTTGAAAACCTTTCCTGTACTATTTATTAGCCGTGCGGCTTCCAAGTCAACTTCTGTTGCCATGTCAGCAAGTAATGTAGCCCCGTTGATTGTGGCTATCTGTACATCATCGTTGCAGGTCTCGGTGGTGGCTGCTGAAATTAATTCTACCTCAGAGCTACCTATTTCAGCTGAATGAAGAAACTTGGCCAGGGACCCAGCGATCAATTGAAATTAGGTATTCTCCATTTCTTTACAACCTTAGTCTGGAATAAAATAAAAATCAATCAATCAAAGTTTTTATTAAACCAGGTGATCACCATTGAGCAAGCTCACTTTTGAGGTGGACCTGGGTTTGTTAACAAGGAACAAGGGACAATATACATGGGATGCAACACACAAGAAAATAGTAATAATACAAATAAAGTGAGATACAATAATACAGTATGTACAAAGTATCAGCAGGTAGCATTGACAGTAGTATATGTTTGGAACAGAAGATACAGCTAGTTTTGGGTAGGACACAATTGTTCATAAAAGTAAAGAAATATACATATCAGGTGCACTGAACACAAATAAAACCTACTATAAAAAGATATATAGTGATACGGAATGGGTTCAGAGGAGGGCGGCTAGGATGATCCGGGGTCTGGGGAATAGGACATACGAGGAGGGACTTGGAGAGCTTTTGGTGTGGCTTTTTATTTTACAAACACAGTTGCAGCTTCACAGTTTTAATAAAATGGCAGTTTCTGACCGTGGGAATGTTTGGAAGCCCAGAGGAGACGCTGTGTGGATGTGGATGGGGCAGCCAGTGGTAAGCTGGGACTTTAGCCATGTGTATGCTGTGAGATTTACACACGGCTAAAGCCCCAGTTTGACCAATCAGCTTATGCAATTTTTTTAAACTATTTTATAATGAATAATAAGCCACCTGACTAGCATGGCAGAAGAGTGGCATCAAACTGCTGAATAACACATATTAAAGCAAAATATTTTTAGACTAGCCTTTAGAAGGTTAACCAGCTTTAAACTTGCAAAGATAAATTCTATTCCTTGACAGCTGTTGTCTTACTGTGCCTTTGGACCCATAGAGAAAAGGCAGACACAAGACTTCCTGGTAAGCAGTTTGTCTTTACTTCTACACATTGATCATAGAGCAGCTGCAGTCTTGCAAGAAACACACCTTGCTGAAGAATATGATTATTTGGTCTGTCGCATCCGCTCTTCTCTCTTCTCTCCTCTCCTGCCCTGCAGGGCTTGGACCTTGCTACAACTTTTCACCTCCCACACCCCACCACATGTGACGGAGGCTTTCCCCTTCCTCCATGAAGCAGGGCTGATGCACCTGAATTCAGCTCATAGGAGGCAAGGGAATCATATGGGCTTCATCCTCCTATGTCACTGCCCATTTCAACCTCCCTTTAACCCAACCTCCCCCCACGCTCTAGACTGCTCCAGCCACTCCTGACCTACTGCATGGAAAAAAAGGACATCATTTGGGGCACTCATGACATCCAACCAAGCCTGCTGCAGGAGATGCTAAAATGTTGGGGCCAGTCATCACCCTGTCTTCAGAATCTGAGAGCACTGCACCCCCTACACACACAATGTCTAGAGTTTTTTAATTTGCAAACCAGGACCTGCTGTGTAATAGTATAACTCACTACCCACAGTGACATGAGACAGGGCCAAGAAAATTAATTTTTTTTTAAGTTACAAAATATATAGTATTTAAGGGCCTTCAAGGACAGATAAAGACAGATATAAGATAAGAATAACTTCCCTTTCTATTTGCTTCCTTCCCCTTTCTTATTTCCCTTATTTCTCTTATTCCCTTCTATCTTTCTTTTCAGACAACACTTTGTAATTCCTGCTAGGTGTTCAGTTTCTGTATTTGTTTAATTATTTATAGTTTTTTTACCGGGAAAGGCACACTGAGCTATGATGGCTTGTTTTCAGGTGCAACCTGGGAATTGGGTTGCATAGATCTGATTTGTTGGCAGATGAAATGCTGGCCATGACACTGGGGAAAATACCCTACCCTTCCAACTCTACTCTGTCAAAGTTTGTGCAGCAGTTTTAAATTTAGATGGAAAACAATGAAAACTGCATTTTGGCGAAACACCTTGATATGCTTTCAAAAAGTCTGCACAAGCATAACCCGGTAATTCCCCCGAGGAAAAATTTTGATGTCTCATAGCACCATTCAAGACTTAGAAAAGACAGTTTATCTGACAGATGAACATTCAGTCTCGTAATACCACTGATATGACTTCAGAACGATGGTATTCAGGATTTCTGACATCAGAATGATGGAATTTAGGGCCTCTCAGGCCTCACACTGTGGATCTCCACTGGCCTCACAATGGGTGGAGTGGCAGATGGGCCTGGGAGATTGACGGACCAGGGCCTGACACAAGACGCGGGCAGTGTCAGGGGGCAAAAAGCTGGATAAAAAAAGATTGTATTATGAGGTTTGGATAACACTTTTGCAAAGATTCTGGGCGTTATTCTCGCCATCTGCTATTTCTCATCTTCTCTAGTGCCTCCCTCCATCCCTGTCCAGACAGAACCTGAGGAACTGATGGACAATATAAAGTATTAACAGCAAATAGAAACAAAGGAGCACAGAAACAATGAAACTAGAGGCAGAAGGAGGAGACCGGCGGCCCCTTCAAGTCTGGATCTAGATCTAACAACTGCATAAGGCACATTTCAATGGTCACTACTCCCCCAGGAGTTCTTCACTAGCACAATCGATTGAGAACGTAATACTTAAACAATTGTTTTATGCCACCCTCAGTCACTAGTGGATAATTCTGGATCTGAGCAAGGAATACAAATGGACAATGTCACCAAATAAACACCAGCTGATGTTAATGTTTACAGACCAGTTCTGAAGACACAAAAATAATATCATGAATGACTCAATATGAGCCTTTTCAAAATTATTAAAATACAAGCTTCAAGGCCGACTAAAGAAGCAAAAACCGGGTATAATGACAGTGTCGTTTCTTCCATTTCCTGAGTGAGAAACCCTTGCATGCTTCTTAACCACAAGCAACCATAAACATCATTGCTTAATGCAGTTTTTGTGTGGAAATAAATGAGCATGCCACCTTTGGAAGCAGAACTGTTGCCCCCCCCCAAAAAAAATTACAATTTGAACACCATATCTCAGTTTTTTACCTCCCATGCAATATTAGTATACAGTTCACATACTTGGCTCCCCCAAAGCACACAAACTTGAGTGCACAAACTTTCCCAGTGCTACACAATAGCGTAACACATCGGCTCTGAGACACCATTTTGAATTAAGGTTAAGCAATGAAATCCTCAGACTTTGAAAAGTGCTACTGGAGTCAGTGAGTGTGATTCACTCTGAGGCCCTCCAGAACCTGCAATGAGCTGTTTCCCTAGTGCAGAGTCATCACTGAATTGCATGTGAATACATAATGGCCCACATATTCAAAGGAGATAAGCAGCCCAAAATAGAGATGCACGGCACATCCCAGAGAATGCGCTGAAGCACAATAATCAAAAGGGAGAGATGTGTCACCCATTTCTGAATGCACAGTTATGCAGAAATAACGTATGCGGCACAAGAAAAAGAAAGTGGGTACCTGAATATGCCACGCAAGTGTACATTCAGGTAAAATGTGCAGTGCATGTGTCGCACATCACAGAACTGTGCCATGCAAAGTTAGGTATGTAAGGGGATGGCCTTAATCAGCCAGCCACTGACAGGCAGACTGCAGAACTACAGACAGGTGACCCTGAGACAGCCCTTGGAGATGCACCAGGATGTGCTCCAGGTACCCACACACAGCAGTCATGTCAGGACCATAGTACCCAAAGCCACAGCCATGCTGTACCAGCTCGCCGGCACCCGCTAGGTGCCGCAGGGTGACACCTTCAGCATCACCCAGTCAGCCACCCCCTGCACCACACCCAGGTCAGGGATGCCCAGCTGCCACTTGATAGTCAGGTGACTCCCCCCCAGCATGCCAGCAGAGCAGACAGCTACAATGCGGTACATGTACCAGGTGCCATGGCCTGCACCCATGTGGTTGTCAGAGTGCCACCCACTGAAGACGTGCATCCATGGTGGCATCTGGGACAATGGTGAGCAGGATGCATGGCGGTAATGGTGGCAGCATGGCATGGGTCAGGGACAAGCCAGTGGTACACACCCATGGTGAAACAACATAGGTGTACACAGCATTTCCATGCCAGACTCATGCCACCAGGAATCACATACATCATCCAAGCCACCCATAGAAACATAGAAACATAGAAGTTGACAGCAGATAAGGACCGCAAGGCCCATCCAGTCTGCCCATTTCTTTTTCTACCTTATAAATGTGCCATCGGCCTTTGCTCTGTCAGTGGCCTATCTATTCATACTCATTTGTATTGCTCCCTTATGCCTATCCCATGCCTGTTTGAAGCCCTGCACTGTATTCATAGCCACCACTTCTTGAGGTAGGCCATTCCATGCATCCACCACCCTTTCTGTGAAAAAGAATTTCCTCACATTCCCCCTTAATCGGCCCCCCTCTAATCTCATGCTGTGTCCTCTTGTCCTGCTATTTTTCTTATATTTAAACATGTTAGACTCTTTCACCTTGTTAATGCCCTTAAGGTGTTTGAATGCCTCGATCATATCACCTCTCTCCCTCTTTTGCTCAAGGGTATACATATTGAGCTCTGTTAATCTGTCCTCATATGTCTTCTGATGCAGTCCCTGCACCATTTTGGTTGCTCTTCTCTGGACTGCCTCAATTTGGTTAATGTCCTTGTGAAGGTGTGGCCTCCAATACTGCATGTAGTACTCCAGATGGGGCCTAACCAGTGTCTTGTAAAGAGGGATTATTACCTCCCTCTTACGACTTGTGATACCCCTGCTATACACCCTAACACCCCCCTAGCCTTACCTACTGCTTTAGAGGTCTGCTTGGATGATTTCAAGTCATCAGTGATGATGATGCCCAAGTCTCTTTCTTCCTTTGTGACTGCTAGCAACTCCCCTCCCAGTCTATAGGTGGCTTCAGGGTTTCTCTTCCCTATGTGCATGATCTTGCACTTCTTTGCATTAAATCCCAGTTGCCACTCTTCTGACGATTTTGCTAGTTTATCCAGATCTATTCTCATTCTGCCCACCCCATCTGGATCATCTACTCTGTTGCAGATCTTGGTGTCATCTGCAAACAGACAAGCCTTACCCTCTAATCCATCTGCAAGGTCACTAATGAAGATGTTGAAGAGGACTGGCCCCAGGACTGATCCCTGAGGTACCCCACTTATGACTTGCATCTTTTCTGACTGTATACCATTTACCACCACTCTCTGTTTTCTGCCCGTCAACCAGTTTGCCACCCAGTTGACCAACTTCTGACCCATCCCGAGCTTACCCAGCTTATTTATCAATCTTCTATGTGGAACAGTGTCAAAAGCTTTGCTGAAGTCAAGGTAGGTGACATCAGCTGCTCCCCTTGGTCCACCACTCTGGTTACCAGTCAAAGAAATCTATGAGATTAGTTTGACAGGACCTTCTTTTGTAAACCCATGCTGTCTTGGATCCTGTGCCCCTATGGTTCCAGCTGTTGCACTATCCTTTCCTTAAGGAGTGCCTCCATAATCTTGCCCACTACTGAGGTAAGACTGACTGGTCTGTAGTTCCCTGCCTCCTCCCTGCTACCACTGTTGTGGAGTGGGATCACATGAGCCCTTCTCCAGTCTTCTGGGACCTCTCCTGTGCTCAGAGACTCACTAAACAGTTCTGCTAATGGCTCTGCTAGTTCCACCTTTAGCTCCTGAAGTACCCTGGGATGTATGCCATCAGGTCCCATTGCCTTATCCACCCTGAGCTTAGCAAGCTCTTGTAGGACCCCCTGCTGTGTGGCAGTGCCACAGGGGCCCTGGATTCAGGTCACTGTAGTGTACTGGTGGTGGACAGTGCACAACTGTGAGCAGTGCGGGGCAGCAGCCTGGAGGTAGCACAGGCATGCCCCAAGGACACTGGACCCTTCCAGTGTTGTGCTTGCATCCTCCCAGGGCACAGACATGGCCATGGGTAGTAGCAGTGCAAACCTCTCAACTGTCATTCAGTATGGGGTACAGCACCCATGTTATCACTCACACACTGACCACTAGGACTGTCATGCAGAATTGTATGATAATACGAGCTGCTAGGTATCACCACACTGTAGCAACATTAGTGCACTCATTTTCACAGTCTTCCGAGCTTGCACTGTTATGTTTGTTGCTGTGTCACTCATTCTGACCAGTTGTCACACACCTTGGCACACATTTGGGTGCAAAAGGGTTGGGGGGGGGTGTAGCACTGTACTCAAGCCAATGCAGTCCACCCACAAATAACCAGGCATTCTCACCTGCCTGCTAGGCTGCAGTACCTCATGATCACCTTTGTGGAGTGGTGGTGCTGCTGCCCTGTAAGGCTAGAACTGAGCATGCTAATGGTATGCAAATGGCCTGAATACATTCCAGTAATGAGATGCAAATGTGCTGTTTGGGCGCTGACTGTTCAAAGAGACCATTTGCATATCCTGGCTGAATATTACAGATCTGCGTGCCACGCAAGTGGCTTTGCAAAGCGCACTTCCGTTATGCTCTGCACTGGGCTCTGGGCACCTGAGTGCCGCACATCTCCCACTGCATGGTCACACATGTTCGGGATATTCAGCCGCACATGCGTAACTGCATCTTACAGCGCAACTTCTGAATATGTCATTATTTTTGCCAGCGCAGTTGAGCTGCGTTGGCACAAGCACTTGCACAATTAAGCCTGCCACTTTCGAAGATGGGGCCCAATAACTTCCGGAATGATTATTTACAGTACATCTATTTGGGGCAAGCACAATAAGTATTTTTTCCAAGGGCAAAGTAAGTAAATGACACGCAATCTGCATACTTGCAATCAGCACTGAAAATCTGCACAAGAAGCAAACTGCACAGGTGCAAAACAGCAATAACCGGTGGTCCCCTGAGATAATAAATAAAACTACTGATAACAGATTGCAAATGAAGAAAGTGCTTGTTGCCACTGAAGCGGCCACACAGATAATACAGCAGAGGGGCAGGGAATGATCAGCTTTAGTAGCACAGAATTGTTTAGGTGAAAAAGGTGCCTTAATGAACTGCCAATCCACACATGGTTCATGTAAATGTTTAGTAGTTCCGGTGTTCGTAGAAATGTTTGCAACATTGTCACAACCACGTAAATGTCGCAATGATATTGTAATCTATAGTATAACCAGTGCTGTGTGAAAATGACCCATTATACTTGTCATCCATAAGTATTCCACACGCAGAAATGTTTCTCCTTAATTTATGCATTTTACACAAGGGGGTAAGAGTAATGGAGCAAGTCAATGAAAAAAAATACCTTATCACTCTCCCGAGTTCCCTCATAAAAGTGTCCCTGGTAAAGGAAGGAAAAGTGATGCCTTATATCTTCTCTTCCTTTCCCAGGGAACATCGCAGTTGGCCCAACTGGAATGAAAAGGGGGAGCAGAGTTGCTGCACTTGAACACTAGGAAAGACTGAGGATGATGGTCAACACTGGTTCTTAAGTTATGGCTACAGAAAGTGTTCTCTCCTCCCCCTCCCTCCCTCCAGTAACTGCTCTGTGGGCCAGGTCTCTGGGGTGGGCTGGTAGGAGTCAGCTGAGGGAGAGGAGGGGAGGGTTTCGGGTAATTAGTACTCACTATTTCTGAGGAACAGGGTTCTGTGAGAGGATGGTAGGAGGAGAAGGGTGATTACTGTTATAATGGGAGACAGGCTCAGGGTGGAGGTAGTAGGCGTCATTGTGTGGGACTCAGGAGGGTAGTTGTGTGTTTTGGGGGAATTTGGGGAGATTTGCAAAATAATACATCCATTTTGCCAAACTTACTGAATCATAGATTTTTAGGCATATTTCATTTTTGGCACAGCACTAGTGTAACCTTTAGTATTGCTGTGGATCTCCATCTTGCCCAAGACTCCGCTTGAAAACAGGGCTTTGTCTCAATCTACTTGCCTGAGTAAATAATAACTGAATTGTTGAACCAATGAATGAATGAATGAATACTGCATGAATGATGCATAAAGACTGCACTGCTGTGCAGAAAGACAAAATGATGTTTTGATACAAAACCCCTCCTCCACACCATTCCTTCAACCATACATTAAATTGAAAAATGCTGAAGTTCATCGCCACACCCTTCTTGAACACTGGGAGGATCTCTGAAAAGGTCATAACTTCCCACACCTTCCTCAGCTTGCTACCTAGATTATGGAAGCTGTTTTTCAACTCTCTTAAAAGTCCACTTGGTCAGGTCATTAGTCCCTAGGCAAACTACCACATATATATTCCCACCACTTCCTCAGCTAACTCATCTACCCTGGTTAGCACGTCAACAGCTGTCGTCCTCAGAAGATAGCACACTAACTTCCTCTCTATAGGTGTTCATCACAGACCACCTTCTAACTACAGAGTCCCCAATTACAATCATCTACTTAGCTGATCGCCTAGTGCTAGGACCTTCCTTCTTCTAAGGCTTCCCTTTTTCCTCAACTTCAAGTGACCTGGTTGCAACTGGTTTTAACTTACTTTTCTAAGTGTGTAGGTCATTTGTCTTCAACCAGTGGGATGAAGCAATTACTTGTTATTACCAAAGGGTTCTCAGAATCCTCCAGTGGGACCATTCCCTCCACCTTGTGTATTGTTGCCCATCTTCTGTTATGGACCCTGAGTGGCCACTGAGGAAGAGAAGTAATAGTTACCCTCAGCCACCATTCCGACCTACACTACAGAATGTGTATTTCAGCCCAGGTGAGGCAAGTGCCAACAATCTCCTACAAATAGGGAAATTGCTAAGCCTCCACAGCAAGCTACAGAAGATATCAGCTACACAGCCACCTACAGCTATGTCCCCCTTGCATGCCCTGCGTGCCTGTATGATTCACTTTCTTTTTATCTCAACTACACTAAACTTAAATTTGTTACTGACTTGCAGGCCCTGTTACCCAGTAGCCAACCCCGTCTGCTTGTTTGGCACTTTAGACTACTCTTCAATGTGTTGATGAACTATGCTGTGACAGTAGTAGTAGAAAAAGACAGTAAACACATGGTAATTTTTTTGTTTTTTTAACTACGAGAGACACACTAAGCTGAAGCTTGTTTACAGGTGCGACCTGGAAGCACAAGGAAGTCAAGTGACTTGCTCAGAGTCACACAGTATGCAAGTGGGGGCTGTGGCATTCAAACCCAAGTCTCCAGGTTTGTAGCGCAGAGCCTTAAACCACTGCACTATACTGCCTGGGTACTCTTAGTAGATCTTTACTCCTGTGCTCAGACAAATGTTAATACACAAGCTCACCCTTATGTCCTAGTCATCCTAGTAATCCTAAATTGCCCACTTGAGTGGGGGACATTCTCGATGGGCCACAAGTGTCCCCTTATGTCCTACTCATCCTAATAATCCTAGTAAACCAAACACTATTTGCAATACTGGCTTATCCTAAATAGGGTTATTCTATGATCCTTAGTCAGCAGCACACCCTATGCTAATCACCAAAGTTAAGGATACTTCAGATTGGGTTTTGTTACCACTCACCTACAGAAGTACCTCCAACCACAACCACAGGATATGGGAGGCCCCAGATAGGTTTTAGCTACAATGCTCTATAGCAACATGTGTGACAGTACTCTCAAGTTTTAGATGTTCTCTTGTAGATGTGACAATGTTCTAGGGAGGTCCAAACATGCTGCCAGTGGACTTAAGCAAGGTGAATGTTACATTGGTTTCAAATTCTATAACACTGTACGCTGACAACGCGGTTATTCATGAAGCTAGCCAAATACCAAATGAAACTCTTAAAAAAGCTCAAGCTGATTTTGATTCATTCCAGCAGTGGCTAGTATCCAACTCCATGGTGTTAAATTCCACAAAAACTAAAGTTATGTTATTCACAAATAAAAAGAAAATTGATGAAGATTTGCTACCCATATTGGATTTTAAAGGGAACATCACTGAACTGGTGGATAGCTTTAAATACTGTATAGCAGGTATTATTAGCGCTCTGAAAATTTTAGAGCTATTAGCGTGAGAGAAAACCCCGCTAAATTTAAATGCCCGCTAATATTATCTGCACGCTGCCCCTGTGGTGGCATTATAGCTTTGCCTTATGGTGAACCCCAGCTTTTTCACTTGCTGGCTGCCAGCTAAGCCTTATCCTACCATCACCTTACAGAACCACACTCAGTCTCCAAGGCTACCGGTAACCCAACTCGCCAGGCATGAAGTGCATTTTTGCTTGTCCTATATCCCCTTTCACCCGCCCCCATGAGATCGTCTCATCCCCACATACCATATAATCGATGAAACTTGATTAAACAAAAGGGGAAAAAATAACGCTGAAGTGGCGCGCGTGCACAGGGGAGCAACAGCTGCAGACAGGGCAGGGAGAGCCAGGGGTCGAGGATCAAGAGCGTGAGAGCCAGAGACAGGATGCAGCAGCAGGCGTGGGATGCTGAGCAGGTAAACCATGAAGAGGTAGGAACTGTGTGAACTTTCACAGAAGCTGTGCTATAGAGCCTGCCAACAATAGGAGAGCAGGAAGTCGTTGCAGTAGTAGGGGTGCGAGAGATGCAACCGGTTATTAAAATGACCTCGGGGGAACTGCTGTGACTGCTGGCATAGAGAGCACTAACTATATCGGGCGCTAAAATGTCCAGGCATAGCCACCGCGCTAAATATATCAGCTGCCAATAATACCTGCTATACAGTATCTGGCGTTGGTATTGGACTCTAACTTATCCTTTGACTTACATGTTAATAATGTTATTCGAACAATCCGCCAAAGACTAGATTGACTCTTTAGGGTTAAGTCTTTTCTGACTGCAGAGGCTAGAAAATTATTAGTGCATAGTTTTCTGTTTAGTCTTTTAGACTATGGGCTGATCGTTTACTCTACAATGAGTAGTAAAACCTCTGATAAATGGAAGGTGACTTATAACTCTATTTTAAGATTCATGTTCAGTGTACCCATTCGTACACACCATTGCTTACTCTTAAAGCAGTCTAATAGCCAATCTCTCCAGAATGGGATATCATCAAAAAATGGGCATCCTTTTATTTAAAGTAATTACTGGTATTCTACCTACATCAGTATGTTTATTGTTCCTAAGATACATTAATGCTAAGGGCACTATAACTCAAAATAGATTGTCATTCAAATCCCCATTAAAAAAAAAAAAAAACATCTGTTCAGAGGTCTCTCCTATATAGAGACCCTCTTTTCTTTAACTTCCTTCCATCTGCATACTTGAATTGTAAAACAGTATGGACTTTTAAAACTAGATTAAAAAAGTACCTCCAATCCCAACAGGAATGTACTTGCTAATAACATCTTTTTATTGTTTATTTGTATTTATTGTTGTATTTAATGCATGTTAAACTGTCTGTATTATTTGTTTTATGTTCACAGTTACTACTTTTTTTTTTCCTATGAGCTGCGAAACTAATAATTTTGCCTCTAATTGTTGCTTTTAATGCTTCCCAAACTGTGCCTTGAGATACCTCAGAGGTATCATTAAATGAGAGAAATTCTTGAATCTGGGCTGTAATCCAAGGAATAAATTCTGGGTCCCTCAGTAAAAGTGGATCTAAACGCCAAGAAGGAGATTTAGAGGGGGGTGGACCCCAAAGTAGATGTAAGCTAATAGGAGAGTGGTCCGATATGGCAATTGGAAGGATGTCTGTATTAATAGTTTTTCTGTAATAAGAGGATGAAAGCCAAAAAATCAATACGGCTGTAAGATTTGTGTAATGGGGAATAAAATGTATAGTCACGTTGTCTAGGGTGGGAAAGTCTCCAGATGTCGGAAAGGCCCAGATCTTTCATTAGCAATGTCAAGGCATTAATGCTTCGTGGATGAGCATCATATGATTTATTACTTCTATCTAGGTGTGCTTCTAAGGTTAAATTAAAATCCCCACCCATAAGAATAGGTGAGCTGTTGTTATTATTAATCATAATTTCTTGAGCCAAGTTATGAAAAAATTCAGGGGAATCAGCACAGTTACTACTTGACACTTGTGAAAACAGGCAGCAATGCCCATCAGGCTTACAAATATAAAAAAATTAAAATGAAAATAAAATGAAAATGAATCGATTCCCCTGCAGACCTGCAAAGTCTCACTACAAGACTCCTTTCTAAGATGCTGTCCTCCTGCTGTGTAGTCCTCAAGAGCTGGAGTTATTCACGCAGGGTTTGCTTCGTTTAGTTGGGCTCAAATACCAGACTGCTAGCACACTACTGGCCACTAGCAGTCATCCGACTGCAGCTTTCAAACCTCTGGAAAACCCCTTACTTGAACTCCCCAGCTTAATTACACACAATTTAAACCAATCCCCCTTGAATACTACCTCTCCCTGAAGCCACCTCCTCTCCTACTGCTGTCCTAAACTACCTATAAGAGAAACAGGACATTTACTACCTTTTGTCTCTAGGTTCTCACCATACTACATCATACACCACACTACTACTACTACTACTACTAATACTACATTTTAAGTATCCTGGAAAACATTTTGAAATATATAATATTCAGGATACAATCCAACTTATATTATATTAGTTTTCTATATTTAGCTCTTCTTGTTCTTTATTGTGCTACATATGACTACCCTCCTCCAATGAGGCTCCAGAGTGGCAAACTCTTCATTTTGCCACAAACATCCTTTATAGCTGCCTCCTCAGTATCTGTTGATATTCTGTATGCCCTTTACTCCGTTTTATTCCCACCCCATCTCTCACACGTGCATGCCATGTGTTACGATGCCCTCCCTTCATGCCGCCGCCTCCGCCAACATCAGACCTCCACCCAGTGGCGGGGGGACTATGAGGAGGCGACCACCTCCACCAGGAGAGGAGAGCTGCCATGAGGCTGCTAAATTCTGCTCCTCCCTCTCTCCATCCCCGCCCCCCGTACCGGCTCCCAGATGACCTGAGGTCATTCCCAAACCCGGGTCACCAGCGTAGCACAAGGTAAGGTGTCTAGCACCTCAGCCCTCTGCACTTCCAGGCCAGCAACTTCTTTAAACTCCATAACTTTTTGCTTTAGATTTTTTTCCTTCCCAGAAGCTTGATGGTGACCTCCAAAGAACCCAAAATGAAACCTGTCATCCCTGGAAAATGCTTGCTCTGACAAGTGATCATAACTACCCTGATCCTGCAAATGAGTAGTTCTTGCAAGAAATAATAATCTTTACTTATACAGCACTTTAGATGCACTTTAAAGTGCTTTCCAAAGACTGCAAAACAACTAAAATCACAATCAGGAATACAGATACATTGTTAGTTGTTCAGTCTGGTTGAAGTAGCCCAAGGTTCAAATGCTCCCTAGAAACATAGAAACACAGACTTTGACGGCAGATAAGGACCACTTGGCCCACCCAGACTGCCCATTTCCCTACCTATTGGATAAGCTGCAGATTCTAGTTAATGACTGCTTGTTCTTTCCTAGTCTCTGTCATGTTATGCTGTACCATTTGAGCAGAATCACAGATATTGTAGTGTGTTTCTTTCCCTCTCTCCCAATAGGGGGATGTTAATTTCTTTATTGTATTTGTATATAACAATCTTTATGGGGAACAAAATCTCAATCAAGATACATGGTATGCTGACTAGTATAAAAAAATTAAGCTTGCACCCTGGAAGACGGGGGCGGGGGGACATGATAGCGACCTATAAGTACCTTAGGGGAGTGAATAAGGTACAGAAGGGGAGTAGTTTTCAGTAGAGAAGGTGCACAAGAACAAGGGGACATGCAATGAAACTGGAAGGTGGGAAATTTAGGAGGGATGTAAGGAAGTACTGCTTCGCTGAAAGAGTGGTGGACACCAGGAACAGTCTTCCAGCGGAGGTGGTGGGCATGAAAACAGTAATGGGCTTCAAGCATGCATGGGATAGGCACACAGGAATCTTGATAGGAAAGCAGCGGGGGTTGGGAGAGACAGAGATCAGGTAGGGTCTGCAGTGACAGTATAGGCAGGGACAAAACAAGAAGATTGGGTGGGCCAAGTGGTTCTTATCCACTGACAATTTCTGTGTTTCCAGCTTGCTTTTAAAAATGTCAGTTTGCACAGGATTATAAGTATGCAGATAGTTTCAAAGCCAGGGAGCCTATGTCAAAAAGGCTCAGTCCCTATAACTGACAAGTCTATATGGAAGAATGGCCAAAAGATGCAAGTCTGTGGAGCATAGGTTGCGACCAGAAGTATGATTATATACAGCAGCATGAAGCAGTGATGGGGGGTGCCAAGCTGTGAAATCATTAGAAAACCATTCAAAGAATCTTTAAATTGATGCATTGTTGGATGGGTAGCCAGTGAAGGACAGGAAGAACTGTGGTGATGGGCTTATATTTTCACTGTTGAGTAGTCAAGCAGATGCATTTTGAACAAGTTGTAGTTATTGGATTTTACTGAAAGGCGGGCCAGCCAGGAGCAAGTTGCAGTAGTCTATCCAGGAAAGAATGAACGAATGAATGAATGAATGAATAAACAAACATAGTGTCAATGCCTTTGTTCTAGTAAGAGTGAATTTTAGCAATGCCATGCAGGTGATAAAAGGCAGATATGACAGAGTTGTTATTGTTAATGTCCATTTGTAGAGTTGGATCAAACTGGACTCAGAGGTTACAGATACATGGACTGGGTGTGGCTCCAGAGGAGCCAAAATTTAAGGTGGAAGGACTTGGTTACTTGATACTGGCCCTGATGTGACAGACAAGTAACTTAAGTTTTGTTGGTAATCGGGTAAATGGAGTTTAAAGCTGTTCAGTCCTGGATATCATTAAAACATTGAGCTATGTTGGTCAGTTGTAGAGAATCAGTAACAGGATTATATATTTAAGTGTCATCTGTGTAACTGCGGTAGGATAGGCCACAGGCAGGGATGATGTTTGTTAGTGGAGCCATGTAAGGGATAAACAAGACGAGGCCCATGATGGAGCCTTGAGGGAAGCTGGTGGTGACTGTCTTGGGGGTACGTCAAGCGTTGCCGAAGCAGAAAAACTGCTGACAGATAGATAGGACCATAACCAGTTTAAGATAGAGCAATTAAATCCAAAAAAGGAGCCAGCCCGGTGGCACTGAGGGTTGAGGCACTGGACACCACACTTCACGCCATGCCGGTGACCCGGGTTTGGGAACAGACTCAGGCCACCGGGGTTTGGCAGGGAAGGGAAGGGACTGAGTGTACAGAGGACTACTCTCCCTTCCCTGGGGAGGGTTCCGGGCTTTGCACCACTCCTTGGCAGCCCCTGATGGAGATTGGGGTCAGCGCAAGGAACTTGCGGTGCTGTGACTTTGGGGAGGAGTGGTGACAGACATCGGCATGTAGGTAGGTGGGCGGGCTCTCCCCGTGGGGTGATCCAGGGGGCTGGAAAGTACTGGTAGGGTCCTGGAGGAGGAGGGTCTCGGTGGGGAGTAGAGGCATAGGTTGAGTCAGCACCTCTGAGAGATGCCCTGCCCTTCAGAGCATAAATAAAGTAAACAAAAAAAATCCAAAAAAGGACTGTAGATGATTCAACGGAATCTGATGATTTATAGGTTTGGATGCAGAGGATATACGTAAAGGAGAAGTAGCACTATGGGTGACCAACCACTGACATACATTGTCAATACACTGGAGATTCCTAAGAAAGCAGTTTCTATGCAGACAGTACAACAGAAGCCAGACTGATGGCAGGGAAAGAGCCCATTAGAGATCAAGTAGTCTGTCAGCTGCTTGGCAACGACCATATCCAGCACCTTAGAGATGAAAGGCAGCTGAGCTATAGGTCAATTGTTGGCTTCAATATTAACACTAAGAATTGGTTTCTTTAAAGTGGGAGAGATGACTGTTGTCTTAACTGAGATATTAAAGAGGGAAGTGATGAATGGGGTAACTGAAATAATTCCTTTAATACCTTAAACACCTTCTGACCCTGTCACCAAGCAAAACTGTAAACAAAAACTTTAATCTCCTTAAAGATCTATCCCACTACTCATTTTGGCAAATACATTAAAATTTACTTTGTGC
Source organism: Neoceratodus forsteri (assembly GCA_016271365.2). Taxonomy (NCBI): domain Eukaryota; kingdom Metazoa; phylum Chordata; order Ceratodontiformes; family Ceratodontidae; genus Neoceratodus; species Neoceratodus forsteri. The sequence continues at coordinate 1,074,910,363 of CM057450.1, forward strand.
CATTCCTATATAAACAGCATATGTAATTAAAAATATAGGTGTTATACTTTGGGGGGGGGGGGGACAAACTCTAGTTCATAAACTCACAGGAACTGTCTAAGATATATAGGTTCAATGTTGCTGCTTTTCCCACACAAATCCAAAGTCCCTTAATTCTGCAAGAGTTCAGTAGGCATAATTTCATCATTTGTGGACGACTGCTCTTTGGGAACAAGGAGAAGATAATTTGTCCCCTATGCAGGAGCAGCATTTGGTACATGAGAACCACGTGGCCACTAGGGGGTACCAGTACAGTCAGGGTGCATTAGCCTCACTGGTGGATCTAACCAAGAGAGGTAATACTGTTAAAAAAATAGCAGCCCGAGCTGAGTGAGTCTCAGCAGTGCAAAGTGAAAGTGAGAGACTGCTCCAGCTGAGAATCCACTGCTTTGGGTGATATCACATGCATGTGTGAGAGTGCCCTGCAAGCCACATCATCTGTGCTCTTCTTCCTGTGCGGCAATAATTGGTGCGGTTATATGAATGAAGATGGAGGAGCTGAAAGATTTCTGGATCAATATGGAGTCGGACACAAGACTACAGCTCAGCCCCAGGATGAGTGCAGACAGGGACGTTACTTAGGGATCACCAGGGGTTGCATTTGCGACCCCTATGGATTTTTTGTGACCCCTACGTTCCTTCTGTGACCCTTGTACTGCTGGCTGGCTCCTGGCATACATTCTCACATTTCTTCCTCCGTGTTTTTTTTTCTTTTTTTGTTGTTGTTGTTGTGTGCTGCCACCCACCCCTGGGACCCCCCCCCGTCCCCAACTGGCACAGCGCCGGAACTCTGTTGGTGTCCCTTTGAATCTACTGTCATGCCTCACCCTGTCTCACAAAATAAAAGAGCAGCTGCCTAGTTCAAACAGCTACATCTAAGTCCCCAAAAGCTAAGAAGTGAAGTCATTAGAAAACCAGTGTTCTACAAGGCCTCCTTACTCAGGATCATTTGGTTCTGCTGACCTCCCTCAGTGCCTGGCACTGCTTGATAATCATTCCATGATGTGGCTCAGGGGAAGGAGATATCCTTGAAGATGATAAAATAGTTACTGCAAGAGAATCTCCTCCACTGAGCCACAGCTCTCCCTCCCACCTTCCCTCATTGTCAAGTGATGGGCGACTATACTGCCTGCTCCCACAGTCTGTCTTCTCCTCTGATATCCCCTAAGGCATCCATACTCAGGTTTCCATATCCTCTCCTGTGTGCCTGGTGTGGTCCTGGTGACATGGTCCCTGATGGTTCAGTGATCTCTGAGCTTGCCTCTGGCTGGGAACTGGTGCATGCTGGGGACACCCCACATTATATAGGTACTGTCATGGGCCACCTCAACCTGTGGGAATTTATGGGTGGTCCTGGCGCCAACAGGTTGCAGTTCCATGATGTGGCTCAGTGGAGGAAATGTTCTCAAAGATATACTGTTACTGTAGGTAACTATTCTTTGTAGTAATAAGCAATCCAACGATAACCCTAACTGCAGCAGAAGTCAAGCTTGATTAAAATCACCACAGTGGGCACCACTAACACTGTTCTGTTGTATGTATTTATAGTTAATAAATCAGGAAAGACTTATTTAGGCACAGCACCTGATTAGTGAGAGGCTGGGGGGGGGGGATAAAAAAGCTGCCACAATTGATATATTAAAATGTATATGTTTCCTGGGGGGAGGGAATAAAATAGCTGTTACAAGCAGTACATTAAAGTTAATGTCACTTTAAAGTTGCATAATATTTTACCTATGCAAATAGTTGTGAATTATACAAGTATGTGTGTTCCAGATTTGGCATGCACAAAGATAGGTGCACTAATATCGGTTCAATAAAACAAGGGAATTTTAGGTTATTTTTGTTTTCAGTTGCCTGCCCAAAAAAAAATCACAGTTGGTTTCAGCAGAATTAAAGCAAAAGTCCTGCAAATTTATATTTCAGGATCTTCATTTTTTATTACCGAAACCATTTTTATCCAAACAGGATAATATGACATGATTGAACCCGTTACCCACCAATTTTCAGTGCCTGCAAAATGTCATTATTTGCTGCAAGCAGTGAATAACAACTCAAAATGTAAACAAAAACTCTGTTATCCACTCCTAGCAGCAGATAGTAACGCTTGCTTGTAAAACATCCATACATTTGTGCACTCGTAATACTAGGGAATGCCTCATTCACCCACTGTTAAACACTATGAAACACATTCCCAAATGGAGAAGCTACAGAAACAAAAGTCCAAATTCTTTACCATGTAATATGTAAAGAATAAGGCACTCCTGAGTGAGTAGAATAAGTGTGACAGCAAAGTTTCAGTGCTATATGACAGCACTTTACCTACGAGGAGTGAGAACTAAGCTGGTTCTTCCTGTCACGAGCCTATCCAGGATCTCCTGTTTGCAGAGATGATCCCCCTTTTTTCCAGAACTCGTGAGCAGGGTAGGGTTCGGGAAGAATCATCAACCTTCCTTTTCCCAGTGGGAGGGTGGAAATTGTAGTTTCGAGTTCCCTTGGCTCTGCACTACATTCAGTGTTTGAAGCCCACCACGGCCACTGGCTACTTCTTGCCTAAGTAGTTTGGTAGGATAGCTGAGCGGTGCTATCTTTCAAGGCACACAGTCTTTCAAAACCCTTCTGTTAAAATGTTAGATCACACAATCAGACCCGAGGCAGAGTTGATAAGAAAATCATAAAAGTTTACTTAAAATAAAAACAATACAGAAAATTCTACAGTTTGGAAGAACTCTGAAATGCAGACAATACCAAAAGTAAAACTGGATGGTTTACAGAGAACACTAGATACTGTTATTCTAAACTATATCTTGTTTTGATGTTAGAGTCCAGACAATATTTTAAATGTTCTTGTAGAGATGAGTCTTTAAGCAACAGTTTTGTAGCAAGTTTGTATTCCAAGTCAGTTCTCTGAAATGTCCTTTTAATAAGGCTCCAGGTACTTCCTTGGTGAGAAATCTTGGTTTCCAAAATTCTGACTTAAAATCAGAATTTTCTGTTCAGTATGTGAAAAGTCACATTTTCACACACACACACACAAGTCTGGTTTTAGAGATTTTTCAAGGCCTACATATATATTTCTGGTTTACAAGTATATACCAGCTGGTCAGACTATCTGACTACCAGCTAAACTGTTCAACAACTGCTCTGAATTCAAAATGTGTGTCTGATAATACACATGACAGTAATTTTTTTGGACACACCCACCTTTTGTTCCCTCTGGGGTGGGGTTAATGGTTCCAAGACAATACAGATATTAGGGTGCACCAGTTTGCCTTTTCCTGCAGGTGTCACTGTGGTTCCATGTTAGGTTTCATGTCAACCCCAATAACATCTGGTCCATGCATTTGGCTTAACCCCTGACCCCTAGGTCATCCCCTGACCTCATCCTCTCATGGAAAGCTACAGTAGGATATGTTATGCCTTCCTGGGCCATATACCTGTCTCCCTTAACTGGAGACATAACAGATCCACACTAGAAATTATAGAAATTCTGGCTATTTTGTAGTTACTCCTAAGGAGCTCTATTAAAGGGACAGTGCCTTAATTCTAAAGTACATTACAGCATATAGAATATGAATCCACATAAATAGATCTAGACCTATCATGCAACACTTCCCACTAGTGGGGGCGGTGCTTTTATTGTATATAGTACAATGCAAGCATCTTATTCAAATAAAGACTTAACGGTAAGATGAGATATTGCGTGTCTGTTTTTGGCTTTGTTTTCGAAGTGGCTCCTGCTTGTACATGCTGCAGTGAGTTGAGAATAACTTCAAAAGATAATCAGCAGCACCTGCAAAAAGTTGTTTTCCACATTATAACCTGAAGAACAACTTCTCAGAAACACTGAAAAAAAGAGATAAAGTATATTATCAGATGACACATGCTATAGGTGCCCTTGAGGAGTGCGCTGGTAATTTCATCATGTGACACTGAGGCAGTAGGAGCCACTTGCCCTATGGGATCACGGTTTATCCTGCCTCCAGCTTCCCTCTCTTAAATTACCATGTTCTTCACTGTCACCTATGCGTAATTCTGTTTGTTTTCCCCTTAGACTTCACCTGTTCCAGTTGCTTGTCCTTGCTGTGAAATCATAATTCTCTGCTTGTGACATCACAACCATTTGTTATGGACAGATTCTGATCATTTTATTTATTCAAATGTAAAAAAAAAAAGGTGCTAAAATGAATCAAAATGAGGGGGAAGGAAGTCTTACAAGGCAGGAGAAATGGGCAGTCTAAAATAAAATAAAAAAAATAAGTTGAACTTCATCAAAACTGGGTGTCAGCGTGGTTCAGTTGGTAGCACATCCGCCTCTGGACCAGAAGGTCATGGGTTCTCGTCCCACACCGGGATTGGACTTGCACCTAAAAATCGCTGGCATCAGAGTGCAGTATTGGGGGGTGCTGTACTGCTGGGGTGTGCCGTCCTTAGGATGAGATGTTAAACCGAGGTCCCTTCTGCCCATCCTGGTGGGTGTCCAGGTGGAAGTAAAAGAACCCAGGACACTCTTCGCAAAGAGCAGGGAGCACTCCCGGTGTCCTGGCCAACATTTCCCTTCCCATAAACCGGTTCATGCAATTATCCAGGCTGTGTGTGGGTGATGATGTGCGATATGGCAGCCACCACACATTCAGTCACTTCACTACCAGTCTAGCATTGCTTGTAAAGCACTTTGGGATACTGTGTATGAAAAGCACTATATAAATGCTGATTATTCTTCTTCTTCTTCTTCTTCAAAATATGCAATGTTGCTTTAAGCAATGGGTAGAAAAGAAAAATGGAAATTCTAAAATGTGTTTGTTATTTTTTTTCTTTAATAACTGTGCTGTGTCCCCCAGGGCTCCATCCTGGTTCCCATGCTATTTTCCATCTTTATCAACTCCCTCCCCACCAACAACGTCAACTGTAAAGCATTTTGTACACAGACAACCTTGTCTTCTTCCACAGTGACAAGTCCTTGCCTAATATAGCCTCCATTCTCTCCCAAAACTATGGATCAGTCCACACCTGGTTTCTCTCAAATAAGCTCCTGGCAAATGAAAAGAAAACCAAGCCATGCTTTTTGGGTCCAAACTATACCTGGCCAATACCCTGAAATCCAACTCCTCCCTCTCAGTTCTTTCACCTGATGGTCCTGCCTTGCAGAATGTTCCCAATTTTAAATACCTGGGCATAACCCTCTCCTTCACGGAAAACATCAACCTCATTGTAAGCAGGGTTAACCAAAGACTTGGGGCCGCCTATCATCAAAAACACTACCTGACTCCTGAAGCGAGTCTAGCCATCGATCAAGGAAACCTGCTCCCCATCATTGACTATTTCTCCCCTCCATCTACTCTCGTGTGTCCTCTGCCCCACCTGCAAGACTAATGTCAGTCTACAACAGCATCTGTTGTTTCGCACTCCTGGCCCCATACTCAACCCATCACTGTGAGCGTTACCAGTCGCTAGGGTGGCTCCCGCTCCATTGCCACTTTGATTTTGCTCTAGGCTGCCTTGTAGATAACAGTCTTAGAGGAGGTGTTGTGTCTCTGTACTCATCCATCCTCAAGGCAAGGACTGTACCTAGGTGTCTCTGTGAATCATCTGTTCTCCCCTTGGGGTCCCTAGAGTCCTCACCAATATGGGAAGTAAAGCCTTACCTGTCACTGCCCCCTCACTCTGGAACAGAATCCCTGCGGCCATCTGGTCATCTGTACTGCACTTAAGCTTCAAATCCGATCTCAAAGCCTGGTTAATGGCCACTGCCACTTGCTCTTGCTCACCTGGGTAAATCCCACGCCACCTTCCCACACCATTTCCTCACCTCCCCCTTCCCTTACCCTACCTTGCTGATTGCACTTTCCCTGGGGTGCAGCCACTGCCAGCTCACTGCTGCATTTTCCCCCGCTTGCAGTAGTATCAAGCCCACTTAATGTTCTTTGCCTGCTGTGCGTCTCTCACGTAGTTACCCCTAGTGACCTGACTGGGAACTCGGTAGTTGTATTGCCTCAGTAGCTTCCTATGCCTCATTGCCATTGTCTCGCTTGCTTAACTGCATGCTGACTCTCATTTGCATTGTTATCTGTGATTATACCAACCATACTTACTGTGCCCGTTCCCCAAGATGTTGTTCATACCCTGTTCGCTCTTGCTACAGTATGCACTGTAACTGAACTGTACATCCTATGTAATTGTATTTGTATTTTCTGTGCCATTTTGTGGCCCAGGTCATGCCTGAAAACAGTCCCTTGGATCAGTACCCTTATCCAGTGACCAAAGACATAAATAAATAAATAAAAAGTGTGAAGGGAACTAGGCAGCTTAGAAATCGTTAGTGTTGGGGGCTGCTTAATGGCAGGACCGGCAGACAGCTGTTTCCAAAAGTGGTAACTGCCTGCTAGCTCTGCCATTAAGCAGTCCCCATAGCTAATGATTCCTAAACTGCCTTGTTGACACCTCTTTGTTTTTGGAGGACTTTGTAGGTGTTTGAAAGTGTCCTGCATTGGTGCCTCCATGTCTGTTGCAGATGCTGACAATTGGGAGCACAAGACACCAGGCTAGCAAGGTAGGTATAAAATGACCAGGTCTGTACCACAGCCCATTTCTCCTTACTAGCCTGACTTTTGTTTGGTGTTTCCATGTTGTTGTCGCACTTGCTGCCCTGTTGTAACCATGCTAGTATGTTGGTGGTCGCAGTCGTACCATCCATCATCAGTCTTGTTCTTTGCCTTTTGGTGGTTTTCCTCAGTCCGTGGCATGGACAATTGCTGCCTTACTGCCTGCTGAACCATCGGCCTGTTCATTCTGAATCACAGACTGGGACTTCATTGAACCAATCAAGCCAGGTAAGTATTCTGGGCTTCATAGTGTGGTACGCAGTTGGCAGTTTTTAAAATCAAAGTTTGCATCATTTTATCACATAGTGTCTGGCCTCTGGAATAAATCTCTCCTGCTTCCCCAACAGGCTCTCCCAGGACCATCAGAAGACTGAATTACTGACTGCTGCTTTGGGACAGGTAGGTCCTCTGAGTGGGCAGCTTTGTACACTGGCCTCCTGATCACCCAGTTACTAGCGGCTTGATTGTTACTTACTGAGAAGGCCTGCATAGGGCGGTGGGCTAACATCTGAACGGCCCCCGAAATGAAGAACATCCATTAAGGAGCAGCAGCAGCATCTGTTGGAAGGACTTCAGAGTTATCATCTTCTGGTCAGGTTTTTGGGCTTGCATGTTATTAGTTTCTCAGACACATCTGTATTGCTTCACTGTTCAGGGTTTTAAATAATTGATTAGCAGTTTTTTTCTTGGAACAATACTAACTGTACAGAAGGCATTTATATAGGTTTTCTATAAGTGTTAAGTGTGTTAAACACAGTGAGGCAAGTGCTATGCATTTTCACAATGTTTAGAACTTTTATGAGCAAAATGCTAATCAATTTTTAGAGTTAAATAAAACCCTGCTGTTTAAGTTTAAGTGAGAGTTGAACATTTACTTTGGAGCATTTTTGGGATTCATTGGCCTGAAGAAGTGAGAGTTCTGACGGTCTTTTATTAAACTGTTCAAGAGAATCAGTGACTCTTATTAATCTGTGGAGAGATTGAGAAAAACTGCCAAAGAACTTTATTTTATTTCACATTCATTGTTTGTTTATTGTGTTATTGTTTGGTTTGTTGTGTTTTAGATCGATTTGGGTTGTAGGTCGAGTTTTTTAATTTTTGGGGTGGGGTGGAAAATTTTTGAATTTGTTGGGAGATAGTGGGTTAATTTTGTGGACTGGGTGTTGGAATGTGTATGACTGTGTGAGTGCGTGTGATACATGGCTGTGTGCTGGTTGCTTGCTCTTTGGTTGCCTTTAGCTTATTATGTGCTGGTAGATGGCATAGACAGTCAGGTACTACTTTCCCACCAGGCTCAGGGACCTCCACCCTTTTAGCTGTCCCCCTCTATCAGCTAAGGCATATAGACATTGCCGGACTGTAGGGATAGCTATAAGGAGGAAGAAGCTGGGGAGAACTGGGTCTGGTGGGGGAGTGGGCGGATTGGGGTTGTGGTGACAAGGAGACACCCTGGGACGAAATAAGCCAAGGATGGGGTACTCCCTACTTGGTTCCCATACCCAAGGACTCTATTTTATGTAGGCAAGTAGTGCAGTCTTCCTCGGCTACCCATCCTACTTGGACAGTGTGCTGCAATGCCAGGTCTATAAAAAACAGGACCTCTGTGATAGCGGATCTTGTTGGTACAACTGACCTGGCTTGCATCACCAAGACTTGGCTGGACGAAAATGCTGGCCCAGTATTGGCATCAGCAGTTCTGGCCAGGTACTCGGTGATACACTGCCCAAGGGTGGATCATAGGGACGGGGGTGTAGCCATTTGTTTTAAATCAGAACTGGGCCTTGTGGATGTTCCAGTGGGGATGACCAGATCCTTTGAGTGTATCATGGGTGCAGGTGTAGGGTGAAGAATACTTCTCATTTACCGCACATTCAGTGGTGAGAAGGAATTTCTGCAGGAAATCATGGACTTCATCATTGACATGGTGTTGGGGTTCCCCAGATGGTTAATTCTGGGGGACTTCAATGCCTGGGTCGACGACGAACTCTCGCAATTTGGTCAAGACTTTCTCCAACTGATGACCTTGTTGGGCCTTACACAGATAATTACCTCTGCAACCCACAATCATGGTCACTCATTGGATCTGGAGTTTCTTCTGGGGATGGAGCTCTCCGACCTGGTGGTGGAGCCGGTCAGGTGTGGTCAGACCATTACACCATAGAGTTCAGTTTCGCGGCTTCCCCCAACAGACCTGCCCCTACAGAGATGGTCTGGTACCGCCCTTTAAGGGATGTGACCCCAGATGGTCTAATGGCATTGCTGGACCTATCGGGTGTGCTGAGTGAAAGCTTGGAGCCAGGGGATCTGTTACATGTCTATAATGAGACAGTGATGGTAGCCCTGGATTCCATAGCTCCTGTCTGTGTTTGCACCCTCACCCTTCGCCCAAGGTCCCCCTGGTTTGATGGAACCCTGAAGAAGTTGAGGAGAGTGGGATGAAGGTTAGAGAGGCACTGGCAGAAAACAGGCCTGACTGATGACAGACTTAGACTGATGGATCATTATAAAGATGGATCATTACAAAGACTATCAATCGGCAATCTTCCATAAGAAGGCAGAGTTCCTGTCAAGGGAGATTGCCGCCGAGCAAAATCGACCAGCTCAGCTCTTCCAGACTGTCAACAGATTGTGTAATCCAATCTGTCTTCAGACTAGGGGAGCGTTTTCACAAAATAAGTGTGATGCTTGCTCGCCTTTTCACAGATAAGGCTGCCACCCTCAGATCCAGAATCTGCCTTGCCCCCTCTGTTGGGTGCTGCGGAGGTCGGAAGGAGGTTGTGAGCACCCAGTTTACCTCATCTGACTTTGGCTGGCCGGCGATCACTGACATCATGAGGATCATCCAGACTTTGTGACCAGCCTACTGTAGTTTGGACCCAGGCTCAACATGCCTCCTTGTGAGGTGTGTTGAGGTAATCAGCCAGGTCCTAGCTGAGATAGTCTGGAGTTCGTTGGAGACAAGGGTATTTCCTAACCCCTTGAAGAAGGCGGTTGTGAGATCTCTCCTTAAAAAACCCTCCCTCCACCCAGACTGTATGGCTAACTACAGACCCGTCTCTAACCTGCCCTTTGTGGGTAAGGTTATTGAGAAGGTGGTTGCGTTGCAGCTGGATGATCATTTGACCACCCATGTTGTCTATGATCCTCTTCAGTCCAGATTTAGGAAGAGGCATAGTGCCAAGATGGCACTTGTTCAGGTACTTAATGACCTCCTAATAGCGAGAGATCGGAGGACTTATTCGATCTAGGTCCTCCTTGATCTCTCTGCAGCATTTGACACTGTGGACCATGGTGTGTCACTGGAGCACCTGTGGCTGATCTGTGGCCTGTTAGGCACAGTCCTTGTCTGGTTTCGATCTTTCCTCATGGGTAGGACTCAGAGAGTGGTATCAGGGGATCTATTCCTCAGCCCCTCTCCCCCTATCCTGTGGGGTGCTGCAGGACTCCATTTTGTCACCCATGCAGTTCGCAGTGTACATGCTGCCATTAGGAGACATTATTAGGTGGTATGGACTGAGTTTTCACTGCTGTGCAGATGATACTCAGCTATACATGTCCTTTGTGCCCAAACAGGGTGGAGCTATCTCGGTCTTTAATGACTGTCTCTCTTAGATCCAACCGGCTGTGGTTTAACCCAGATAAAACTGAGGTATCGGTGGTGGACCCAGGTCGTCAGGGTATGGGATCGCTGGTGGGACAGCCTTCCGGGCTTTGGCTCGGGGGCGTCCAACTGGCAACCTCTGACAGGGTTGAGAGCATTAAGACTGCTCCTAAGACTTATTTATTTGGTATTGCCCTTTCAAACAATTTTTAGATCTATTGATATGGGTTTTAAACAACTATTGTTTTTAATTATGATTCTGCTTGTATTTAAGTTTTTATATGTTATGTTGTACAAGCACTTTGAACATATGGAATTGTGCTTTTTATAAATAAATACTTTGATTGATTGATTGCTACTGCCCCTCCCCCCCCCACCACCACAGCTGTGTGATGGACCCCTGTTCCTTCCCTGGGCAGCGCTACATTTGCAAGTAATTTTGATCACAGGCTTCCTTCCCCTGCTCCACTGGTGCTCGTTTGGCTCTTAATTGCTGGAGGTCCCTGTGTGCTATACAGCGAGCTTCAAAGAGATCCCCTGTGCTGTACCTGCTGCTTAATAATTTACTGCGGAGTATGTGTCTCCTGTTCCTCTTTGGTCACTTGTTGCTCCTTTGCTTGCACTTCCCAATGATAGTGGGTCCCTCCCCGGTGGGACAGCAGTTGATGCTGCAGCCATGGGGGGTGTCTCTGGCTGGGGATCAGCATGGGGAGCTTTTCTGCACATGCAGCGTTACTCTGTCCAAAAGATTTCCACACTTCTCATATACAAGTCAGCAGCATATTTTATTTATTTATTTATTTTAAACATGCATTTGGATATTACAATTTGCTTTATTAACAACTTTAGTTCAGTACAGCTTTCAAGCCTGTTATGCCCTGTTGATCTGGGAGATGAGCAAACTGCTTTCCATTTCCCATATACAGGCTGGATGCTTGCACCTTGGATAGCTATAAATATTAAAACAGATGATTACCTACCCCGGCGGTCATACACCTCTAATTAGCATTAACGCGGAACACTCTCTTTAAAAGGGAGCGCAGATAACCAGAATGTGTAATGCAGCTCTTAACCCTTTAGCTGCCAACCAAATTGGAATGTACTGAACATCAGCAATGACAAGAATACATGGGGTGGTGTCTGGGGGGGAAGGTTGGTGTTAAAGAATGTTTCTGGGACGTAAGCTTTAATTTTTTTGTGTGTCTGCCCGCCCTGTATGAGCAGAAAGGGCTCCATTATTAGAATATATTTTTGGGGCCTGTGGATCAATACAGGTAACAATGTTTAGTGGCAATGCTGAGCCCTTAGAAAGTATCGTCCAGGTGACCAGTTGCAGTGAACACCAAAAACCTTTGCTGTTGTGTTCCTGTTCCCTCTGGTTCAGTGGTTTAACTGTACTGTGCTAGGTATCCACATGACATTAATTTATGGTTCTGTTTTGAAACTGTTTGCACAGTCCTGTGGTACTGCTTGTGTGTTGTTTTACAAGGCATATGGAGAGAAAAGGGGGTGGTGGAATTCATCTGACTTATAGTAGCAGGGCTTGGGGGTGCATAAGGCCACCTCAGCTTGAGTTCCTTGATCTACAACCAGTTTTGCACTTTGTGCCCCCTCTCCTGATGGGAAGGGAGGGAGCAATTGTGCCTCTAATTGTAGTTTATATGAAATGGGATGAGAAAACAAAAGGCATAGCTGGGATTTGACTTGCTACAAGTTCTAGGTTCTCCAGTGCTGCTGAAAATCACTGTACAACCATGTAACAAATACAAAAAGACGATGTACAGAATCAAACCTGGAGGCTGGTACAGGTGAGGGAGACAAGTATTGTCGTGAGGTTACCTGCCATACAGCCCAACCAATCTGAGCCAGAGGGCTCAGGTAGCCCCTGCACCCCCACCCCCAACCCATCCCGGACTTGTACCTCTAGGGTTCTCAGGATATGGTGAATGCACCCATGTTTTTGTCATCTGGCATTCTGTGTTGCTTGGCCTTGTGGCCCAGGACCTCTGAAAGAAGGCCTTGGTCTAGTACATTGCACATTTAAACAAATGAATAAAATACTTGTTACTTGGTTGTTGTTTTTTCACCAAGAAGGGTACACAGAGCAAGTGCTCCTTTCCAGATCCATCCTAGGGAAGCAGAACATCTGAGCGTGAAAATGTATTTAACAGCAGTGAGCAAATTAAAAGTACACTGCAGATTACAAGTGAACAACTGCAATAACATAAAAATCCCAGGCAGGTACAAAACATGACATACAGATGTTGATGCTGGTTGTCAGCATTGCTGCTGTGGTGGTAGCTCAGCGAGTAGCCAAAAAAACCTCACAGGTCTAGTTGTGAGGTTTGGTGGAAGTGTTTACATGTGGGCAAGGGAGGTCTCTATTTTGCTACTCTGAGACCATTCTTCCCCACTTAGAGCCTAGTATCTATTACGTTGTACAGTCAGATTCATGCTGCTGCTCATTAGGTATACTCATTATAGCAGCCAGACTTTTTTATGCTCCATATGGAGAGAGTTTTCCCCATGTTTGCTGAGATTTTAAAGCAAAGTTTTGTTTTATTGCTTGCTTTGTGTTTGCAGTTTTTAAATATATAAAAAAGGTGTACATGTTTTTACAGTATTCTTACAACTTTTGTGGTGTGAGTGGAAGTGAGCTGGGCAAGGGTGAATCGGAGGGGGCAGGAGTTTGTGAGGGTGAAGGGGCGCCATGTGTTTGTTCGTTTGGGGTGCCTTCAAGTCTAACACTAGTCCTGCCCCAGTGAGGTGGCAAGCTGATCCTTTCCACTTCCCTTCCACTTCCCAGTGTATGAGCCCCACGCCAAGCTCAGACATTTTGAAGTTCTGGCCAGGGAGAATATGGGGGCGTGCACTTTTGAAGTCAATGGGTAAATTGGACAAGGTCTTTTAAAGGAGTACTACGGTCAGAATTTTCGAAAACATATGTTGTGCAGAGTTGTTTGTGTGTGCAGTTCTAGTGTGTCCTTCCCCTTGTCTGCTACTAGTTTTTTTTCTAAATTAGCTTGCTAGTTTTATGGTAGTTTTATGGCCACTGTGGATCTCCATCTTAGCATGCTTTATTCCTCTTCTTGTTCCTACAGTGCCTCCTGTTCCATGTGATAGTGATATATCAAGGACCATGGATTTGCGAACACTAGTTTAGAGTCAATTTTGCAGCAGCAGAACTATGATATTAAGTAACTTTCCTTATCCAGTGTGCAGTACTGGCTACATTTTACATTCACAGTTTAGCAAATACCTGCAGGCTAGCTGAGTGGGCTATTCTGTAAGAAAACAGCAGGAGTCTTTACTAATTACAGCACTGATGATCTGGAGTGATTTGTGTACTTTTTATGGCTATGTGTAATTTGATTAAACACATTTTTAAAGGCAAAATGTTTACTTCTGCTAGCTAGACCTGACACACACATTGAAAACAAAAATATTAAATTAAAGCTATTTCATGGAGGCCAGAACATAAGGTTCCTATCTCTAATGCTTGCTGAATCAGTGGTCCTGGATGCATCACTGTCACATGGGACAGGAGGCACTGTGGGAAAAAGAAGAGCAATACATCTTTCTAAAATGGCAATCCCCAGGGGCTATAAAACTACCATATAACTAGCAGGCTAATATAAAAAAATCTTAATAGCAAAGGAAAGGACACACCAGGACTACACACACAAATCAAAAACTCTGTACAACATATGTTTTTTGCAGATTTTGACTGTAGTACTCCTTGAAGCTGTTTTTACACTGGGAACACTTGATTTATTTCCTTAAAAGGTGATGAGGTAAACAACCTTCAGCTGTGCCAGCACATTCTAATGAAGCAGACTCAGTACAATAAATCAGAGATGTGGAAAGAATCATTTTGTAACCAGCTCGAATCTTCTTTAAAAGGACTTGCCTAGGCATGCTTGTTTATGATACAGAAGCAAATTGGCTAATAGTCAAGTGGTGATAAGAAAATCAAGCAACTGGACACTTGTCAGCTAAGACAGATTTCCAGATACGGATAAACTGGAGCAAACAAAAATAAAGCAGTTCTCTCTGTTGAAGTTATTTTATGAGATGGCTTTTAAAGGGGGTGAACAAAGGAGTGGTGTGGTTTAATATATATTTTTATAGCAATGCCTTAAGAAACGTGATGGATATTTCTAGTGAAAAGGAACAAGAACTTCTTATTTAGTAGCTCAAATGCATTGGAGTATTCTGGGTCAAAATTCTGAAGCACAGACAGAACAAACTGTACTGAAAAAGGTACTCAGCAGTACAACATGAAATAGCTGTCAAAATAAAGTAGCCGTCCATGAGAAAAATAATACATTTACTTCATACTTTACGCCTACTCATCATCCCCAGTGTTGAACCCCAATATTAACTGTCACATCCAATTCCATTATTGTAGGGTTGAATTTAATTGTATTTTTTCTTTCAACAGTGCCATATTGGAATTCTGACTCTGTCTGCTGAAGCTTGTCCCAGTGTTCTGCTGTCCTACTTGATTAGTCGAGCAGTTCAAATAACATGCTGTCTAGTCTAGCTCTGTCGCCGGAACTGTAAAACAGGCATTTGAAAACAACTAAGAATGCAAGCCTGGATGCTATGATATTCAACAAAAGTTAGCTAGTGCCGAGGAGATAGCTGCAGCATCTGTACATTTTTAGTGGGGTAGGCCAAACACTATGTGGTACATTTGAACCCAAAAAGAAACAAAAATCAGAAAAAAAAAAAAAACAGGGTTCCTGGACCAAAATTCCAGAAATCCTGCAGAGTCAGTCTGATGTCCAATGCTGCCTCCAGCTACAGTGGGGGCAGACACCAGGCAGAACAAACATGCATCTTGGTTTGCCAGTGGTGCATCCCAAGGACAACAGACTGACATAGTTTGCATGACAACGTGCTACCAACACATAAAATATGCAAGGTCTTAAACCCCTGACAGGTCTCCCACATGCTATATACACAAGCACACAAATACAGGAATTCATTCATGTACAATCCACGCAGAGGCACACTAACACATACAAACCAAGTTAGGCAGAGGCACACTCATACAGACAAGCAGTTATACCTAGTGTACACATAAGAACCCATGCATACACATCTGCTGGCACATATAGTTACACAGATGTACTGTACTGACTCAAATGAAAACATTCATGCACATAAACACATGCAGTCATACACAAAAACTCACATGCAGAGATATTATGTTCTCCAGCAGGCATTACTACACACATTCTCACACATACAGTCACATGCACTTACACACACAGGGTCACAAACACATATACTGTCATAAACACACACAGAAAAATAGTCATTGACATGCCGTGCAAATTGCATTTCATGCAGTGTCTTTCATACAGATCCCATCTCAAAACATACAAGTGGCATCACTCCTGTCGGAGACGCCATGTAAACTCACGCATACATGCTGACACACCTATATGGACAGAGACATGCACAAAAACACATATATACATGTAAACATAAGCACATAGACAGAGAGAGAGAGAGACACACACACACACAAACATATACCAGATATTATTTTTGCTTACATGCACTGCGAGCCCCATAGTAGCACTTCTTCCTGCTCTGCCATCAGCAGATTATTGCTGGGATCAGTGGCAAATGTACATGCATGCACACAAAGACATGCACAGACAGGGACACAGCAGCATACAATGTGTGGTACGAGTTGGGATTGCAACTGTGGAATGAGTGATGAGCTGGTTTAGGGCATCTTCAGGATGGGGATCAGAGTGGCAAGCTGCAGAACTTGTCCCATGAGATGTCTCTGAAGCAGGGTATGAAGTGACAAGCTGAGTGGTGGAATCAGCAAGTTCTTCATGGGTGGATAGGCAGCGCAATCAGTGCAGGGGTATCAGAATGTTATCAGGGTCAGTAAGGGAGTGGCAAGGTGGGAGCTGGGATGACAAGATTGGAGAGGGAGAGGAAGCTGTGTGAGGGATGTATAACATCTTTGTGGATGGCGAGGGAACATCATGCTGGGCTGGATGTTACAGACCATGATCAGGATCGTTCATGCATGCACAGAGAAACACACACACACACACACACACACACACACACACACACACACACACACACATATATATATATATATATGTAATAGATATACCACTCTGAGGAGGTGTCATGATTTGCGCTCTGATATACGCATGCCTTGAGTGATAAATCAACGCACAAAGGCGTATGCGTATATCAGGCAGCGACCGCACACCTCAGAGTGGTATATCTATCTTATAAAATGGCTATAGATTTTTTTTTTTTTGGGGGAGTAGTCCTTCTGTGTAGTTAGTAATTAAATGATATGTTGGCATGTTGGCAGAGGTGACACTTTTGGTGTGAAAACTGTATTTGTAAATGATTTTAACTTTATGTAGTCATTTTTGGTGTGAAAAGTATTTCTGTAGAAGTGTCACTTTTAATTGCCAAGTCATAGGTGATCGAAGGGTGTTTTTCTTGTAGTGAGAAGTTGTTATTAGGTCAGTAAGACGTGGTGTTTAAAATCAGTGACTGTTTATTATGGTGCCGGTTTTCCTAATATTAGTTCCATAGCGCGGCGGAAGCAGCGAGATAGATCGAGTGAGTCGGTACTTTGAAACGAGACGGACGCCGAGAGCCAGTACGCCCGCCCGCTCACGCTTTCTAAAACGACCCCAGCCGCCGATTTATCCGCTGCTTCCTCATCGCATATGGAGCTAATATTAGGGAAAACCGGCACAAAATAATAAAAGGCAGTCACTTTTCTGATTTTTTAAACACACCACGTCTTACTTTGACTTCGTAACAGCTTCTCACTTTCTAAAATGAGCACCGCTCGGTCACGCTACATTTCCCTATTGAAAGTGAAAGTACTGCAGGATCGCGGTATTGTGAGTGGAAAGGCATCTTTTTTAAATAAATGAAGAGAAGAATACAAAGGAATGTATGTTATAGTTTTTTATATAGAGTTAGGTTTCTGTTAGTCAGAGTGGTCACAGTGGTTACAGTAATAAAAGTGGTTGTACAGTGTGACACTGTAAACATGGCAGGCAGGATTTGATTTTTAAATTAAATTTTCAGTAAACATTAATGGTAAGATGAACAGATCTGTTTCTACAGTGTGGTGCTACTACTGGTATATTTATTTATGGGTGTGGGTGTCAGTTGCATATGTGTGTTAGTGTGGGTGTCTAGCTGCACCAGGTGTGGAGTGGTCTTGCTGCTGGTGAAGAGGTTTGAGGAGGGAAAGTAGTTCAGGCGTCCGGTCGTAGTGGAAGGTGTGCGGTCGTTGGGAAATAATGCACGCTCATGTGATGTGTTTTGGCCAATTGTATCACTGGGATTTTTATGATTTTACCACACCATTTTATAAATATATATATATATATATATATGTACACGTGCAAACAGCCTCATATGCACTAATTGTATTTTTTAAATTTAACTTATCTGTGCACCTGGCTTCAGGGGTGCAGCCAGAAATTTTCATTTTGTACATACAATCTCCGACAGTTACCCCCCCCAAACAAATCAGATTGTTGTCAGATGATTCCTCTAATCTCTAAAGAGGTTATACATGTATCTGTCTCCTAAACAACAGAAGTTTAAATAGAGACACTCCTCAGTGGCCTACACTAACCCAAATACTACAGATTAGAATGAAAATGTTAACAGAGTGACTTATGGTTTGTGACAGGCACTAAACAAAACTGTACATAAATGTGTACAGTGAGTATGCCTGCCTACACCCTTGCCTGGCTTCTGTAATCCTTATCTCCTTGGCCTACTAGCACAGCACACCTCCTTTCACATCTCTACCAGCAAACAAACTCCAAGGTTGGCAAGTTGAGTGGGGGTGGGTGGGTTCAGTGATATGCTTCTAGTTGGGAGGGCTGGTGAGGGGATGCCAAGCTGGACTGGGGGTGTCTTTGGTTAAGTGGGAAGGAATGACAAGCTGGGTGGGAGTGGGAGGTGCAAGATATGTTGGACTCAGAGATGGAATGGCAAGTTCTGCTCAGTGGGACAGCAGCAACACAACATATTATTATCCGAGAGATCAGAGTTCACGTTGAGTCCAAGGATCCAATGTTGAGTCCTTCTGAGCACGATGTGTAAAAGAAGTGTGGCGCTAGACTTCTGGAGAGGGACAGAAGACTCAAGAAGACTTGGTTTGCTGGCCAAGGCACCTAGCTTCACCTGAGCTCTTTCCTTCTAAGACTGCTTGAAAGGCAGAGTAGAGAAACTTACCAGAGCAAGGGAGAAGGATTAAGACTTAGTTTGGCTAAGCAGATTTACTGTGTGGTGGTGTTTTTATTTTTTACTCACAGGGATTGCTACTGTTTGTTGCTAACATTTCATTGCTTTATTTTTTCTCTGATTCAAATTGTTGTTGCTGGTATACCTTCTTCTGCATTATTACAAGGTGTGCCTACAGGTGTGTGCTAACAGATTACTCCTGTAATCTTCTGATTCAAATTGTCTTTTGCAAGGTATATCTTCTGTTACTGCTTTATTTTTCTCTGGAGCAAAGTGTTTCTTACAGCGTATATCTTCTCTGAAATTACTGTATTACAGGTGGAGCATACATTTTTGTGACTTTTTTATCATTGGCTAAGCAAAATTATTGTTTGACACTGTGTTTTATTTTATTCTTGTTTGTTGAAAAGGTTTGTTGTCTCAGAGGTGTTTCAGTCTCCTTCTCACATTGAAGGAGCTAATTGCTTTTCCTCCCACAGCTCTTCCAAAGGATTAGGTGTGTATGTGGGGTGGAGCTGGCAACTGTCAGTAATTTCCAACAGAAAGAAGGGTTAAAAAGTCAGGTTAGTTGATATCTTGGAGGTAGAAGACTTGGTTTGCTGGCCAAGGCACTAGCTTCACCTGAGCTCTTTCCTTCTAAGACTGCTTGAAAGGCAGAGTAGAGAACTTACCAGAGCAAGGGAGAAGGATTAAGACTTAGTTTGGCTAAGCAGATTTACTGTGTGGTGGTGTTTTATTTTTACTCACAGGGATTGCTACTGTTTGTTGCTAACATTTCATTTCTTTATTTTTCTCTGATTCAAATTGTTGTTGCTGGTATACCTTCTTCTGCATTATTACAAAGGTGTGCCTACAGGTGTGTGCTAACAGATTACTGCTGTAATCTTCTGATTCAAATTGTCTTTTGCAAGGTATATCTTCTGTTACTGCTTTATTTTTCTCTGGAGCAAAGTGTTTCTTACAGGGTATATCTTCTCTGAAATTATTACAGGTGGTACTTTACAGGTTTTACAGTTTTATCTAACATTAGGATAAGCTTTCAGGTTACTGCATTTGTTGTTGACTGATTGTTTCTGCTCTTACCTCCTTGTTCTTTCAGTCCGTGGTTCTTCTTTTTAGGCAGGGAAGGCCCAGCCACCCACCCCATCCCCAACCACCCCACGCTACACTCCTTTTATAGGGTACCACAGTTGTGACATTTCCTGTGGCAGAGCAGGAAGGGGCGGATCAGTGGGGCCTCCACAAGGTGATCTCATTTACAGGGCACTCGTAATTTAACTTGTATAACAAGTTAAACAAAACACAATTAAACCATTACTTGCATTTTTTTTTCCTTCTAATTACTCTGACTAGGTTACAAACCCAGCAACTTATTTGGAATGGATTTCATTAACTGCAGGTACTGTGGAACAATTTTCAGAAGGACAGTCTTACAGGATTTAGGACACTGTCCTACATGCTGGGCCTTTGGAGATCTTAGGTCTCAGCTCCGGGCAGCATGGGCAGAGATTGCCGCCTCAAATTTCATATTGAAGAGGAAATACATTATAAGAACCACCCGCCCATTCCCCAGCATCCAACAGAAAAACCTCGACCGCAGAGGGTAGTTGGTCCAGGAGGTTGGCAGGTGGTTAGGAGGAGCAAATCAGGTGCCCCATCACTCTCTGCTCTCCAACACATTACCTCCAGAAACCATATAAACACTACAAACAGGTATCTGCCTCTATCTCTGAAATCAAATAAAGAGGCAGAAGACACTGCAGAGCAGGACACTGCGGCACAGGAGCTAGCACAACAATACTCACCCAAATCAGGAACCAAAACTAAACAAGCACAAAGGAAATCCAAAAAACTTCTGATCATAGGAGACTCCATGATTCGGGGAGTTGATGCCCATCTCCAGCCAGGGGTGATGGTCAGATGTCTCCCAGGTACATCAGCATGGAGAGACACTGACCGCATTGCTAAAATTGTTCACAAAGCAGGAGAAACATTGATGTCCTAGTACACATAGGGACTAATGATCTAGCCAGCCGGTCAGTTGTGGAGACCAAGGAACACCTGACTAGGCTGGGTGACAAACTATCATCTATTTCGTCCGGCATCTCCTTCTCTGAGATCCTGCCAGTCTGGGAGAAGGGAGCAGATGGACGGAAGGTCAGAGAAGGGGAGATAGGGAGCAAACACGTGGCTCAAGGACTGGTGCCAGAAAAAGGACACAGATTTGTAGGGAACTGGCAACAGTTCTGGGAGCGAAAGTTCTTTAAATTTGATGGACTGCATCTGACTAAAGAGGGAGTCAGTGCATTGGGCAGAAATTGCGTCTTTGCAGAATATTTAAACTAGCAAATGGGGAGAGGGGTGCAGCACCCCATACGCCGAATGGGAAGAACACCTCCCCTCAGCTAGTGGTCAAACAGGAATTCAGCGTGTTTGCCGTTCATTTGCATCACCAGGTAAGAAAAAAGGTTTGTCTCCCCATACGATGCACAGGGGTAATGCCAAACTTCACCCAACAACTAACACACCAAAATCTGGCCAATGGAAAATCATATACAAATGCTCACAGCCTGGGAAATAAGATCCCAGACCTGCAAGCAATAATGTCAGAGGCTAAGCTGGACATAGTAGCAATTAGTGAGACGTGGTTTACCAGTAACCACACTTGGGAGACTTCAGTACCTGGCTATGTATTGTTCAGAAGAGACCGAGGTGCAAAAAGGGGGGGAGGAGTGGCCCTGTATGTTAATGAAAATATCAAAGCTACAGAAATTCAGAATACACATAAGGAGCCAGAAGAACTGTGGGTCACCCTGGAAACAGGAAATGGGACAGCCATAAGAACTGGGGTTGTCTACAGGCCCCCAGACCAGAGGGAGGACATAGACACATTACTGTTAGAAGATATACAAAACATGACAGCTAAAGGGAGGTTCTGATAATGGGAGACTTCAACATGCCAGATACAGATTGGTCAATACCAGCAGGAACATCTGCCAGAACTAGACTCATAGTGGATTCCTGCAGGGGAGGGCCTCAAACAACTGGTACAGCAACCCACAAGAGACAGGGCTATCCTAGATCTAGTACTGACTAACAAAGAAGGGATCACAGATCTCCAGGTAGAAGGTCACCTGGGGGCCAGTGACCATCACATGGTATGGTTCAATTTGGCTACTACATCTAAATCATCCCATTCCAAGGCAAAAATATGGGACTTCAGAGGAGCTGACTTTGATAAGATGGCCAACAGAGTTAAGCTAGCCCTGGCAAAAAGAAACACAGGTGAGGAGGTACAGGCAAAGTGGGCAAGCATTAAGGATCAATACAGAAGCAACATCCCATTGTGTTAGACAGAAAAGGAAGTGCAAAGAAGAAGGAGACCACTTTGGTTCTCAAATACAGTAGCAGAAAAGGTCAGAGCCAAAAGGCTGGCCTTCAGAAAATATAAGGGAACAGCGGGATGAAGATAGGGAGGCATACCAAACTGCCCTAAGGGAAGCAGGGAAGGCAGTAAGGCAGGCAAAGTCCCAAACTGAGGAAACACTAGCACGAACAGTAAAAGAAGGTGACAAAACTTTCTATAGATACATTAGTGAAAGGAGAAAGTCCAGAGGGGTATTGCTAAGCTTAATGGAGAAAGGGAGCATGTGAGGAGGAGGACCCTGTAAAGGCATCTATCCTAAATAGATACTTTTGCTCAGTATTTACTGAAGAGAAGGTAGGGCAGGGCCCACAGCTCAGCATCATGGACACAGGGGAGGGAGGTGAGCACTACTCCCTTCACAAAAGAAAGGATCCTACAAGAGCGCAAGCTCAGGGTGGATAAGGCAATGGGACCTGATGGCACACATCCCAGGGTACTTAAGGAGCTAAAGGAGGAACTAGCAGAGCCATTAGCAGAATTGTTTAGTGAGTCTCTGAGCACAGGAGAGGTCCCAGAAGACTGGAGAAGGGCTTCATGTGATCCCACTCCACAAGAGTGGTAGCAGGAGGAGGCGGGAACTACAGACCGTCAGTCTTACCTCAGTAGTGGGCAAGATTATGGAGGCACTCCTTAAGGAAAGGATAGTGCAACACCTGGAATCCATAGGGCACAGGATCCAAGACAGCATGGGTTTACAAAGGAAGGTCCTCGTCAAACTAATCTCATAGATTTCTTTGACTGGGTAACCAGAGTGGTGGACCAAGGGGAGCAGTTGATGTCGCCTACCTTGACTTCAGCAAAGCTTTGACACTGTTCCACATAGAAGATTGATAAATAAGCTAGGTAGGCTCTCGTGGGTCAGAAGTTGGTCAACTGGGTGGCAAACTGGTTGACTGGCAGAAAACAGAGAGTGGTGGTAAATGGTATACAGTCAGAAGAGATGCAAGTCACAAGTGGGTACTCAGGGATCAGTCCTGGGGCCAGTCCTATTCAACATCTTCATTAGTGACCTCGCAGATGGACTAGAGGGTAAGGCTTGTCTGTTTGCAGATGACACCAAGATCTGCAACAGAGTAGATGATCCAGATGGGGTGGGCAGAATGAGAAGAGATCTGGATAAACTAGCAGAATGGTCAGAAGAGTGGCAACTGGGATTTAATGCAAAGAAGTGCAAAATCATGCACATAGGGAAGAGAAACCCTGAAGCCACTTATAGGCTGGGAGGGAGTTGCTAGCAGTCACAAAGGAAGAAAGAGACTTGGGCATCATCATCACTGATGACCTAAAATCATCCAAGCAGACCTCTAAAGCAGTAGGTAGGCTAGGGGGTGTTAGGGTGTATTAGTAGGGGTATCATCAAGTCGTAAGAGGGAGGTAATAATCCTCTGTACAAGACATTGGTTAGCCCCATCTGGAGTACTGCGGCAGTATTGGAGGCCACACCTCTGCAAGGACATTAACCAAATTGAGGCAGTCCAGAGAAGGGCAACCAAAATGGTGCAGGGACTGCATCAGAAGACATATGAGGACAGATTAACGTGAGCTCAATATGTATACCCTTGAGCAAAGGAGGAGAGAGGTGATATGATCGAGACATTTAAACACCTTAAGGGCATAAACAAGGTGAAAGAGTCTAACATGTTTAAATATAAGAAAATAGCAGGACAAGAGGACACAGCATGAGATTAGAGGGAGGCCGATTAGGGGGAATGTGAGGAAATTCTTTTTCACAGAAAGGGTGGTAGATGCATGGAATGGCACACCACAGAAGTGGTGGCTATGAATACAGTGCAGGACTTCAAACAGGCATGGGATAGGCATAAGGGAGCAATACAAATGACTATGAATAGATAGGTCACTGACAGAGCAAAGGCCGATGGCACATTTATAAGGTAGAAAAAGAAATGGGCAGACTGGATGGGCCTTGCGGTCCTTATCTGCCGTCAACTTCTATGTTTCTATGTTTCTATGTAAGCTTCTCAGCATTTGGGCCTCCTCCGCCTGCTGATCGAATGGACAGTGAAGGTGGCCATCTGCTGCACTTCTGAGGGGGCAACTGTGGTGTCCCTGATCACCAGAGTCATTGACAGTGAAAACCAGGAAAAAAGATGTAGGAAACAAATGCAAAAAAGGATGCAATAGCAAACGAGTGGTGGCAGTGGTGGTGGGCATGTCTTTTGGGAGGGAATGGAAAGCTGAGCAAGGGGTTCTAGAATGTCTTCTGTGAGGTCTGGAAGGCAGCAGCAAGCTATGTGGTGGGTCAAGAAGGAAACAGCAAGCTGAAAAAGATGAGGAGGAATCAGAAAGCTGGGTAGAGGGTTGGTGTTATTGTCAGGTGACGAGATGGCAAGCTGGGGGAGCAGAGACAGTTAGGTGATGTAACTGTATATGGACTAGAGTTCAAAGAGCTCCTTATCTCTCAACTGAAACTTTTGGAAAAACAAACTTGATGCTTCTATATTAAGGTACAAAGTACTATTTTATAAAATCACAATAATTAAACTATTAAATCAAGATGGAACAGTGAGTTACCGTTCATTTTTTGTGAAAACAGGAGTGTGCAGACAAGGCAGTCCAGAGAGCCGATGGGCCGGTTAAAGTAACAGGAACTATTTTGAATACCATTTTGAATACAAGAATCTGAACGAAGTATGTGGGTAACATGAATTTTTGCATTTACTTTTGTGTGCCGGGACACCGGTGTAAGGGTAAAACCAGGACCCTGTAACAATTGGAGCAGATAAGATAGACCATGTGGTCTCCTTCTGATGACTACTTTCTTATGTTCTTATTTACTAGAACCACAAAATTCACTGTAAAAAGTTTTAATGAAATTGATTAAGAATTTATCTAAAGCCATAACATTATATGATAATCTGATTATATATAAAAACTGTTCCTGAATATGTAAAACAAGATGTATAAATGTAAAATTTGTAAAATATATGCTTTTATTTTGAATTTATAGTTACCTCAATGCTGGCCAATACAAGAAAGAATAAAATAATTTTGTTTTTAAGCAAACTTTTGGTGTGTGGTACTAACATTTCTTTGGCACCAGAGCAACCTCATTCTGTTGGTTTTCTGCAAGATTATCTCGCCATTGGTACGCTCCACAAAAACATGAACCTGAACTTAAAGTGATTTCCCTTGGGACCCATCCACACTGTCCAAAAGGCTAAGTCAACTAAAAATGATTCAAATCCCAAGTAGCTTAAAACAGAATCACCTCCCCAGTTGAAGGTGGCTTAATGTGGCCCTTGAGATTGAAATTCATGGTTTAGGGGTCTGACCAAGTGACTGGATCCACTAAAATATATTTTCTACCTCCAATTAGGTCCAATGTGTAGCTCTTTAGTTGTGTGGGTGAAGTACTCAACTGTTTCAGACCCAGAGCTTCTGTAGTTTTGAGGTGTTTACTACCAAAACATTTGGAGTGGTCATTGACACTTGTACTAAAATCCTCCAGAAGTAGTATTGGGGATTCCAGTGCCACAGCCAATAATCTGTAGGCAAAGTCCTGCAGGTGATTCATCTCACCATGAGCTATAGTACAGCAGGATAATCCTGTCTCTCTAACCGATTGCAGATGAAATGGTCACCCATTCAGAGACGACACCGCAAGCTTCTCAACTCTATAAAAGCCTCCCTGCAGGCCCTGTGCTCCAATCCCAGGTAGTGTATCACAGAGGACTCAGAAGTGGCCAGTTCATTAAAAATAGGCGCTAAACAGGCATCCAACCAGGTCTCTGTGAAACGTAGCGGATCAGTTCGTGAATCAGAGCTAAAAGTTCTGCTTAGCATGATCTCATTTATGACAGACTGGCACTCTATATCAGTTTCTGTGTTGAAGGAATCTTCATGCATCTTCCTAACCTAATCTCCCTGAATTTATAGGATCAGGGGATTGACTTAAGGCAAGAAAACTCTCTGCCCTGCCCACTTCTCCCCAACCAAGCCCTCCTGGCTGACCATCCTTAATCTGATCTGATCTGTCCAGTGCCACGGATTGGTAACACCCATGTAGAGAGCTGATTATTGAGTGCTGTACTTTTGAGCGACTCAATAACAGTGCTCTACAAGACAGCGAGTGGTGCAATACATCACTATATCCTGCATAGCGAGTACAGCCAGGAGCTGTACTCACTACTGCAGGATATAGAATGCTTTGTGGCTAATTCTCACGAGCTGTTTGCATAGCGTAGGCGCCACTCACCACTTCATGGCGCAAGCAGACCCAGGTCCAAGCAGGCAGAAATATTTTTGCCTCACAATCCAGTAACTTGCCCCATGGTCTGCACCCCTTGGAGTTGGTTATTTTAGTTTGGGAGGTAGGGGCACGGGGCATAGCCCCACATTAAAAAAAGATTTCTGTGAGGTTTACTTAGGTATTGTAGCAACTGTCGCTGTTTGCGACGGTTGGTACAATATCCGTCGCCCTTTTGCCTATGGGCTCAAGTCTGGTCGCTCTATGTGATAGGCAGTCTTTCAGACTCGCCTTTATCACATAGAACCCCATGATTCACATCAGCCCTGGCAGTTTTTCTTAAACAACCTCCTCAAGACTGGGTGTTATTCAGAGCAGAGGAAGTAATCCTACCACTTTAAAAGGACCCAGTCAGGCCCCACCATACCTCTCAACTGCTATGAATTTTGCATAACGCTATGATTTTAGCACTCAAATTTACTCTTGCTCTGCAAAGGTTTACTGAAGTAATAATGTTAGAACTATTTCTGGACACACAAACTATTAAATCATTGAACTAACTTGATAGAAACGTTCCTTAACACTAAATATATGAGGCTCACTATTTGTAGACATATTCTTTAAAATAAAATGCTACACATTCTCACCATTTGCTCTGAATTTTGAAGGCCAGTGTTAAGAATTGTAATGTTGTAAGGTTGAAAGGTATGGGCCCCACCTGGAGTACTGCATGTATGTCTGGGCTCCTCATCAGAAAAAGGTAATTAAAGCAGGCAAGAGAGTGCAACAAATGGTGACATAATGATCAGGAATATGGGAGACCAATGTTATGAGGTGAGGTTGACAATGTTCACCTTGGAGAAATGGAGGATGGGTGCGGGCACTTTATCTCAGTCTTCCACATACTCAAGGGTGTCCACATAATCAAACAGAGAAAAGGAAGTTGGAGGGGGCACTTTACCTCAGTCTTCTGCATACTCAAGAGTGTCCACATAAGGGAACAGAGAAAAGGAGGCTGGGGAGGGCACTTTTCCTCAGTCTTCTGCATACTCAAGGGTGTCCACATAAGGGAACAAGGAAAAGCAGGCAGTGGTTCACTTTATCTCAGTCTTCCACATACTCAAGGGTGTCCTCATAAGGGGACAGATGGAAATATTTGATTTGGTGTTGTCCAACAGGACACAGGGACAAGCCCTGAAACTCAGAGGTGGTAAATTCAGGGGTAACACTAGGAGACATTTTATTTCCCAGATTGTGGTGAGCATGTGGAACAGCTTTCCAGGGAAGACAATGGCTATGAAGGCAGTACAGGCCTTCAATGTGTGGCTTGACAAATTCCTGCATATATCAAGGGAATCACGGAACTCTCTAGGTAATAATGTAGGGATGGAATCCCTATACATTAGCTCATTTTGCGCAATATATTTATTCATTCCTGCTTATAAAGCTGTAGAGGTAGACATGATGGACCAACAGTCCCGTCTGACCTTAAATTGCTATGTTACTGTGTGAAATACAAGACAATTACTTCACCTCTGAGACACTACCATCTTTCTGACCATACTTTTTTAGAGAACAAGAAAAAAACATACAAAAGTTTCTTTTTGTTTGCAAAGCTCTACACTCACTTCTCTTATACAGGTGACAAGCTGGAACTAGAGAGGGTTACTGCTGTTTTGGGAACAGCTATGATTTATTATACAATGGCATGAAAGAATCCTAGACACTGATTGGTCAGTGTTGGACTGGACCCGTGATGTTATCCCAGTACAACATCACAGACCTAGTCCCAGCATACAGATGACCACATCAAGTGTTTGAATAACTCCACAAGCCAGTCCTCTGCCCTGCAGCCTGCTACAATGATCACCCCTCGGCACCTCCGTTTAGCATTCCCGGCTCCTTAATTGCTAAATGTCACTAAAATCCTCTCTCCCAGCAAATCACCCCAGCACAAAAAAATCTGACCGTTATTTTTTTCTTCTTTTTCTTTCAGACCCTGTCTGGAAAAAAAGAATGAGAAAGCACCAGACAGCTGTCTGCCAAAACAGAAATACACTGCCCCCCCCAACCCCGCTTCATCAATGTTACTTGCGAGTCTGTCTCATTCTTCCAGTATAGATGGCATGTTTCATTGTACCCGGGACAACAGAACAAACTAAAATAAATGAAGAAAACATCACTCCCCACTGCCAAAGTGAAGCAAAACGAAGCTCCTGCTGCACGCTAAGCAGTGCGGTCATTCGAGCATGTGCAGACAAGCACCATAACTGCTGCGCTCGCTTCTGACACACTGTGCAGAGCTTAACAAACACACCCACTTGGTCCACTAATTTGCCGCCCCGCCCCCCCCCGAAACAAACAAAAAAAACAACAGATTTAACTAAAGCCAGACTGTGAACTGGAACGTTTCCATAATGAAATCACTTGCCATCACACACCTTCCCTTTGCTTGCTACTGTCCTCTAATCCACCTACTCAAGGAGCGACCGGGAATTTAAATTAGAATACACTCGGTAAATGCAGAACAGTGTCTCCCACTCTAACAAGACAACATGAGGAAATGTGGGGGGGTTGCACAGGGTAACACAGTGATAAAAATGGAGCATCCCAACACAGACAGAAAGCTAGCAGCACCATAGAGATACTGGGGTGGCATACAGCTGCACTTCCACCTGCTGGACAGAAGAAAAACCACAGACTCCTTTTTCTAAAGGGCTGCCTCCCCCAAGAAAAACTTAAAAAAAAAAAAAAAGGTATTTTAAACTCATTTTTTCCATTTTTCTTTTTTCAAACGAAGGAGCCATTGTATAATAGCAATAATGCACTCCAGGGTGAGTGTTGTGCTGGGATAACATCACTTCTGGGGTGATTAGTCATACTCGGCCTGCGGCCTCATGCCTAATCACCCCATGTGTGACATTATCCCAGCACAACACACAGCCTGTTGTGCATTATTGCTTAAGAATATAATTATCTGTGGTCTTAAAATGTTTACACCAACAGGGGTAATGTCAAGTGATGTTACGTCAAAGAAAGTGTATACTTAAAAAGAAACAGGGACTATTCAGGACTCAAATGACTGGGGCTGTCTTGATATGACAGTGAGCTAAGTCACAGATTAGTTCTAAACCCAGGGAACCAAAGCCTACTGAAATGACTTCTGGATTTACTTTGCTGTATGATGCAGTGTTTGTTTTGAGCCTGTAAAACACTTCAGTGTTACTTAAACTGCTGTGTGCCAATCAGCTGGCAACTACAACCTTAGACCCCTATACTGTATAAATGTGATCACAAAGGGTATTATAGGTACTCACAGAAAATCTTCAAGTTACATTGCCGCCTAGTCCTTAAATTACCTCGAACCCAGACTAAAGGCCTCTAATTAATACGTACCATGGGACCAATTCAAAAAGAGGCATTTTACTCACTAGGTAAATGACACACCCATTTTTGACTGTTGTGTTTTTTGGACACCCACGCATCAAGTAAAAGTATTCCCTTTTAACACTGAACCTATCCTCATTGATTATTACAAATAGAATAGCAGGTGGCAATTTATGGTGGTGTAAATCCATCTAGGGATTCCTGTGACTTCATTAACCTTGAGAGCGAAGTTCATCAGGTTTATGATGTCACAGGTATATCCTGACATGGATTTTCAGCTACTGTAACAGAAGGACTGCCATCCATTATTTTTCGCACTATAAGGTTTCTGTTTTCTGAACAGCATTTAACAAAAGCAAACAGTTTCTGCCCACACTACCCACCAGCAGTGAGTAGTTGAAGATAACAGGGATCACATTCCGGCTGAAATCACTTACCGACTACACTGTCCGCTCTTGAACAGTCACAGTTTCTCTGAGGACCAGGCTATAAAAGGTAAGTGATTTCAGCCAGAATTTACAGCTCTGTCCTGAGAGAAACTGCAACTGTTGAGAGAAGGTGGAGAATTCAGTCAGTAAGTGATTTCAGCTGGAACGGGATCTCTGTTGCTTGGCTACTCTCTGTGGGGAACAGCTGATGGCAAGCAAGTACAGCCTTTGGATCTATAATACCATCATTTTGATGTCAGATCAATAGTATTACGGATTCCTGGCATCAGAAAAATTGGATTTTTTACTCTCAGCCACTACCGCCTTTCCATGGTAAAAAAAACATAAATCTTATAATACGCTGTTTTTTTGTAACGTTTTTATTTTTACCCTTCTGCATACTATCCAGATTTAAGGTTCTTAGCATCATTTAACAGATTAGCTTGACAATTGTTAAAGGTATAAAAACCTAAATTTTTTTTTCCAGGCAAACTAAAGGATAATAAAAACAACTGAGCTCATCAATGGCAGGAACATGAATTCTGCAAAATTTGGCCAGATTTTGTCTGAAGTGGAATTTCAAAATTCCAAAAACTGAATGTTTCTTCTGAAAACTGTGGATTCGTTATCTGAGGTTAACAGTATTTAGTGGTTTATGTAAACCACAGATTCATTTTACGCAGGATTACATAATCCGCAGGTTTAGAGAGACATATTTTTCAGAATTCCGTGGGGAAGAAAGGAAATTCCCAAAATCTTTTCAGAAGCAGAAATGCAATCCTGCCTGAATTCTGCTGACACAATTCCACATTCTGCACTGATCTTGTCCATTCGAAAGCTATACTGCACACTGCACCAGCTATTTAATCATGCATGTGGACACAGACTACCGATCGCCCTCCCTTTCCAAAACTGTGTCTGATCTGTTACCCTGCAACAGCAACATCAGGTGTGGGTGGAGCAACCACACGGCAGGAATGGTGAGGGACTGCATAGGGAAATTATTCATCCCCACCCATCACTGATTGCTCATGGGCAGCTTCAAATCCACTGGGCCCCAGCAGTTTCTGGAACCTGCTGCAGGCGATAATTTTTAAGATTGCATTACAGAGTGAGGAACAACACAGCCACAATAGATCCTGACAAGAGTATGAGGTGGAAAATACTACACAGAAATGAACTGTTTCATAGAAACATATCTTTGAACATTTGACCACACTAAAGTACAGTAGTACACTTCCACAAAAGATGGGGAAACATGGAGAACGCAGGATGCTTCATGATGACAGACGGAACACTGGAAGTTGTTTTTTTATTCTTATGTTAATAGTTTGCTGTTCATTAAACATCACATAAAATGATTTTCTGCTTTACACAGAAACACAGAATTTGCCAACAGATAAGAACTGCTTGGCCCACCCAGCCTGCCCAGTTTTTTCCCTGCTTATACTGTCACTGCAGACCCTACTTGATCCTTCTCTCCCTCCCCCTTGCTTCCCACTAAGATTTCCATGTGCCACTCTATGCGTGCTTGATGCCTACTACTGTTTTCACCCCATCACTTCTGCTGGAAGACTGTTCCAGGCATCCACCACTCTTTCAGTGAAGGAGTACTTCCTCACATCTCTCTTGAATATACCTCCTTCTAGCTTCACTGCACGTCCCCTCGTTCTTATGCATCTTATACCTCCTACACCTTATTTACTCTTGTGAGGTATTCCTAGGTTTCTGTCATAACTCCCCTCACTCCTCTCTCTTCCAGGGTGTACATACTGAGGTCCTTCAGTCTTTCCTCACAGGGCTTCTGATGCAGACTCTGCATCATTTTAGTTATCCTCCTACAGACTGCCTCCACTCTATGTCCTTCCTAAGTTGTGAGCTTCAGAACTGGACACAGTACTGCAGGTGGGGGTGTCTCACCAGTAATCTACACAGTGGCAACATCACCTCCCTCCTTCTGCTGGTGATACCCCTCCCTATGCACACCACCATCCCACTGACCCTACCTGCTGCCTTGTTGCACTGCCTTGCTACCTTGAGATCTTCAACCATGACTACTTCCAAGTCCCTTTTCTGTTTAGTGACCATCAATACCTCTTCTCCCATATTGTACTCCGCCTCTGGGTGTCTGTCGATACCTCTTCTCCCATATTGTACTCCGCCTCTGGGTGTCTGTCAATACCTCTTCTCCCATATTGTACTCCGCCTCTGAGTGTCTGTCAATACCTCTTCTCCCATACTGTACTCCGCCTCTGAGTGTCTGTCAATACCTCTTCTCCCATATTGTACTCCGCCTCTGAGTGTCTGTCAATACCTCTTCTCCCATATTGTACTCCGCCTCTGGGTGTCTGTCAATACCTCTTCTCCCATATTGTACTCCGCCTCTGGGTGTCTGTCAATACCTCTTCTCCCATATTGCACCCCGCCTCTGGGTGTCTGTGCCCTAAGTGCATTTTTAACTTTTTAGATTTAAACTTTTTTGCATTGAAACCCTGCTGCCGTGTGCTTGACCACTCCCTGAGTTTTCCCAGGTCTCTGCACATCCTTTCTGGCACCCCCTTAGTGACCACACTACTGCCGATTTTGGTGTTATCCACAAAGAGGCAGAGCTGCCCTTCCAGCTCCTCTGCAATATCACTTACAAAAACATTAAATGGGACTTGTCCCAGTACTGAACCCTGTGGCACCCCGCTGGTCATCTTACCTTCCCTGGAGTGAATTCCATTTACCGATACCTTCTGTCACCTATCCCTTAACCAATTTATTACCCAGTTTACCACCTTTGGACCCACTCCCTAACCTGCCCAATTTATTTATGAGCCTCCCATGTGGAACAGTGTTGAAAGCTGTATTGAAATCTAAGTAGGTCATGCTCACACCCCACCTGATCTATTTCCTGGTCACCCAGTCAAAGAAATGTATCAGATTTGTTTGAAATGACCTCCACCCCCCCATGAATCAGTGTTGCCTCAGGTCCTATAACACTGTGGATTCAATACAGAAACATAGAAATTGTCAGTAGATAAAGACCACTAGGCCCATCCTATCTGCCTGTAGGCTCTATACATTGTATGTGGTCATTGACCCTATGTAATCAATGGCTTTTCATCACTCCCTCCCCTCCCCTCTCAGGTTTCCCTTGTGCCTGTCCCAGGCATGCTTAAACTCCTCCACTGTGCTTGCCCCCACTACCTCCTGTGGCAGACTATTCCAAGTGTCAACTACTCTTTCTGTTTAGAAAAACATCCTGACGTTGTCTTTTAATCTGCCCCCTTCCAATTTCATATTGTGCCCCCTTGTTCTAGTACTTTTTCTACATTGGAAAAGGTCCCCCACCTGCACCTTGTTTATGTCCTTGAGGTACTTAAAAGTTTCAATCATGTCCCCCCCACTGTCTCCTCTCCTGCAGTGGGTACATATTGAGGTCCCTTAGTCTCTCCTCATATGTTTTGTGGTGCAAGTCCTGCACCATTTTTGTTGCCCTTCTCTGGACAGTCTCCACCTTATTTATGTCCTTGCACAGATGTGGCCTCCAGAACTGCATGCAGTACTCCAGGTGAGGCCTCATCAATGTTTTATACAATGGTATCACCACCTCCCTCCTCTGCTAGTGATACCCCTGCCTATGCACCCCAGCATGCCACTCGCTCTCCTTGCTGCCTTTGTACACTGTTTTGATACCTTAAGGTCATCAGAGATGATAACCCCTAGGTCCCTTTCCTCCTTGGTGACAGTCAGCTCCCCCCCCCAACCTGTAGCTCTCCCCAGGGTTCCCTCTACCCAAGTGCATTATTTTGCACATCTTTGCATTGAACCTCAGTTGCCACATCTCCGGCCATCTTTCAAGCTTCTTCAGGTCCCTTTTCATTTTCTGCACCCCTTCCGGAATATCCACCCTGTTGCAGATCTTGGTGTCATCAGCAAACAGGCAGACCATTCCTTCCAGCCCCTCTTCAATGTCACTAAAGAAGACATTGAACAGGACTGGTCCTAGTACTGATCCCTGTGGTATCCCACTGGTCACCCCCCTCTCCCTAGATTGTACCCCATTTACCACCATCCTCTGTCTCCTGTCTGTTAACCAGTTCCTCACCCAGTTCACCACCATGTCTCCCATGCCCAGACTACTCATCTTGTTAATCATCCTTCTATGTAGGATGGTGTAGAAGGCTTTGCTGTAATATAGGTAGGCAAAGTCTACTGCCCCTCCCTGATTTAGTTCCCTAGTCACCCAATCAGGCTGGTGAACAACATGGTTACTGTGTTTTTTTTTTAATCCATTATCAATTTATGATTTTTGAACCACGACTCAACATTGGTGAGGTCACGTTGTAGCTGTTGCTCAAGAGCAGTGGTGTCAGAGCCATTAGAAAAGATAACTGCAATCAAAAAAATCTATTAGATTCATTTGGCATGACCTTCCTGCTATGAATCTGTGTTGCCTCAGAGCCTGAGCATCACTGGATTCCACATGTGCCACTAGCCTTTCTTTCAGCAGTGTCTCCATGATCTTTCCCACCACTGTGGTGAGGCTGACTGGCCTGTAGTTCCTGCCTCCTCCCTACTGCCAGTTTTCTACAGTGGGACTACATGTGCCCTCCTCCAGTCCTTTGGAATGACATCCGTGTTGAGTGACTCTGTGAACAGGGCCACCAGAGGCGCTGCTAGTTCCCTTTGCAGCTCCTTTAATATCCTTGGGTGGATGCCGTCTGGCCCCATGGCCTTATCCACCTTCAGCTTTGTGAGTTCTTCCAGAACTTTCTCCACTGTGAATGGACTGGTGTCCACCTCTCTTCCCCCATTGCCTCTGCAACCCAACTGTGGTCCTTGACCCTCCCCCTCCTTAGTGAATACTGAGCAGAAGTATTTGTTCAGAAAAGGTAATGATGATTACTTCTTTATATACATATTGTGGCATTCTACAGACTTACTATGCCAAGTCTGTGCCCAGAGTCAGATTGGTCAGAGATGATCAGAACCTGAATGGCAGAGCTGACAGTGTCCCTTTAATCTGGTTCAAACTCAATTAGTACAGTACTTCCATTATTCCCTCCGCCCTCCACCCTCAAAATGATGTTGACAACAGGAAAATATTGCCAGGCCCTTCTTTTTAGTTAACAAAATCAAACAAATATATTTGTACTCACAGTTACATCAATAATAAAAATATATAACAGTTCTTGATTTATAAAATGGGAAACACATATTTAAGAATGTTATGTATGTTCATTATAAATGTAAATTGTACGTACTATATGTAGAAATATACCAAATCACAGAATACAGACTGCATGGCGAATCATCTTGGACATGTTCACTACTGGTTATATTTGTACAAATACAAGTTCCAAAACAAGTGTTCTAAGTGTTGAACTGGAACTTTTAAGTAACAGAAGTTAAAAGTTCTTCCTACATGGCCTGGTGGCACTGGAAGAAGCTCTTATTCTCCCAGGTGGGGGACATAGGTTTGCGCTTCATGCTCAAATTCCCCATGCATAGCTGGACAAGCCCCCTAGGGCAGTACCAGCAAGCAGCAGTGCATCTTGTCACCGGGGAGTTAAGAGAGACTTTATTTTTATTTATTTATTTATTTCTGATCTCGGAGTAACCATTTGAGCTCAGAGCTCTTTACATGGGTTCCATGTTAGTACAATTAGAACAAGTATGTGATTATACAGAGGATTGAGACAAACAAGGCAATAGAATTAGAATGAGAACATTTAGGTACATTTAGTCTTTAAACAAAGGAATGCAAAAAATACAGCAAAAACTAAAACTGGAATAAGTAAACACAGTCAGATACATACAGGAACAGACTAAATAACTGTGCCCAACAGGGAGCCTGTTAGTTGTCAGCAACACGAGGGGGTTAGCACATAGAAGTGCTGGAGAGATGGGGTGGGGAGTTGAGCCCCAAATGCAGGGTGTCAGAGAGAGAGAGAGAGAGAGAGAGAGATCTGTTTGGCAGAAGGGCAGATGGTAGGAGATGCCTTTGCTAGGTGCTAGCGATGGCAGGCACATTCAGATTCCTGTATTAAATGGTTCTTCAGGTTCTTTTTGAAGGTCCACAGAGTGGGCAGACTAATAATGTTCTCATGGAGGGAGATGAACCACAGCGGTGCCTGATAGGCAAAGGACCTTCGTACTTGAGATGACCGACATTTTCGAGTCAGGAAGGACTGCAGTTCCAAATTTTGGGTGGGCCTGGGATTAGTGCTAGGAACTAGGAGTTGTTGGACCTCAGTCGGGAGCTGACCAAGGCAGATCTCTTTAGCCAGGAGGCAGAATTGATATTTTAAGTGACCAAAGAGCGTTAGCCAGTGAGCCTTTGCATAGAGATCGCCGGTGTGGGTTAGTCAATGTGCCCCTAAGGTGAGCCTGCAGGCATTGTTAAGGGCAGTTTTTATATGTTGGAGGGCAGCATCTGTGGCAGAGCCATATATCGGCAGTCCGTATTCCACTAGGGAATCCACCTGAACTGTGGACCACTATGCTGAGGGCTTCAGGGGTCAGGCTCTGCCTATGGCAATAAAGTAGCCCTAAGCACATGTTGATTGCTTTAGCTGTGATGTCTTTGTGGAGGGCATAGGAGAGTGAGCTGTCAAGAGTGATTCCGAGATATCTGAAGTGATGAACACGTTCGAGAGGAACACCACCCCTATCACATATTGATAGCGGGTAGTTTTTGTGCTTGTTCTTAAGGCTGGTGAACAACATGGTTTCTGTTTTTTTTTTAGTCCATTATCAATTTATGATTTTTGAACCACGACTCAACATTGGTAAAGTCACGTTGTAGCTGTTGCTCAAGAGCAGTGGTGTCAGAGCCATTAGAAAAGATAACTGCATCATCTGCGTAAAGGAGGATACAGCACTAACTGGCTAGGGGGAGGCAATTCAGAAATAGACTTGAAATGCTTGTGCTGGGTTCTCCATTTGTAACTGTCGTGCTGTGGCTATGCCCAACCAACAAATCTGTTTGCGTGCTACATGATATAGGGGTGAACCATCAACCTTGCTACTCGTTACTAGAGATACCTTTCTTTATTAAAAATATCTTTTGAACACAGTAGTTTAGGCTTCAGACTTTTCTGTAATTATTAATTCTGATCTAGTTCTGAACTACAAAGATACAATGTTATTCATTTACGCTTTTCATAAGATAATGTATTGACTGCCGGTAGAAGATATAGGTAAAAATGTCCAAACCAAAATTAGACTTAAATACACATTTTTACTATATTAAACACAAATATTTAATTTAATAAAACGTAGCAGATATATAGTAACATTACTGAATGAAAATATTTAGTGCCATGACCAGATTGTGCCATA
The DNA here is from genome assembly GCA_016271365.2 of Neoceratodus forsteri. Lineage (NCBI taxonomy): Eukaryota > Metazoa > Chordata > Ceratodontiformes > Ceratodontidae > Neoceratodus > Neoceratodus forsteri. Next base: position 1,074,947,663 of record CM057450.1, read on the forward strand.
GTCAGGCACCTGTACTTTCACTGCTACTATGTTAAATATTACAAATACATGAAATAGTTCCAATAATGCGGTTGAGAAAGGTCTGTAACCCTCTCTCTGGGTAAGTAATGATTTAAATGCATACCATGTAGTTCTTTAGTACCATGTTGATTTTACCTCCCCCACCCCCACCCTCCCCATGTTTGGATCACCATAACCTCTCAATGTCCAGAGTTTATATCAGGTAGGAAATACTGAGGTATCTTCAGTCAGGTTTATTAGCTTGGAATTCTCAGCTGGTTTCTTGCTTCGTTACTAAGTAGGTACCTTCTTGATAGCCCAAAAAAATGTGGTTTAAAACTCCCTGAAGAATCTGCACTCTTCAAAAGCACTGTTCAGTTGTACTAGTCCACTCTGTCACTTCTTTTGGCCAGTAAGACTGCTTTGCAGTCGGATATTTTGCTGCTGTGGGTTGCACTTTCTGTTGGTGTGGCTGTTTTGTTTTGGGTCTCTATCACATCTTTGCCTCAAGAAACAGTGAACATGAACAGTTCTTCACTTGTTCGACTTAACCGTATACATGAATATGGTATGATTAGCTGCTTAGTCTGTGGGCAGACTACAATACTGGTACTGGACCTCTGCTGCTAAAGTGAGTCCCTCTTGCAACATACTTTATGGATGGGCTGCTTCTGCTTCCTGGTATGGCCATGTAGTGCAGCTCATAAGCTCTATTATGCATTATGCAACATCCCTGTTCAGCTCTGTTGGCCATTTTTGCTGTGATTCTCTTCAGTCCTTTCACCTCTGTCTCTAATGCACAACTTCTGGCATCTGCACTGTTCTGAATTCCACTCCATTCTGTCATGGTTCCGTCCATTTTTTCAACCTTTCCTTCCATGTAGCTGCAAACTGTCTCTCTCTCCTTCTTCTCATATCTGTTTTCTTTTTCACTGAAAATGTTTACTTGAAAAAGAAAATGTCTGGCTTACCTCCCCCTCCCCACCACCACCACCACCACCACCACCTACAAAGTTTTGGAGAACAAACTTTGTCTCTAGGCAGATCTGTCTTCCTGGCCAACAGAATACAAGAACTTATCTCGAAAGCAAGCATATATGAATTTACAACCAAGCTGTTGCAATGGTAGCTGAGTAGAAAAAGGAATTGTTAAATGGCCTTGCTTTTCTAAGGATGGAAAGCAAACCGAGTTTCAAAAGAAACCTTTGAGTCTTTTTTTCCTCATGGTAAAAGCTATCCATCATATATTTACATCACTTCCACTCCCTAGAAAGGCCAGACATGTCTATAGAGCTACTAGATATGCAGATGATACTACACAATAATCTTCTGTAGAGGAGCGTCACTGACTGAAGTCCACAAAAAGCTGCAGCTTGGATTTCATGAGCTTCCACACTACACTGCATTTCAATAACCTCCTACACCAGACTTAAACCCTGCCTATTGACATTTGCTTCTCATATACTTTCCTACATTATGACAGCTTACTCCATAAAGACAATTCGTGAATAGTACTTTGTTAGAGAACATTCAGTTCTAAGATTATCTGAGAATCACTTTAGACTGCTCAGTCCTAAGAAATACACATCTCATTACATGTTTAAGTAGTCAAGCCAATAACTGCACACCTCCACTGAACCTGAAACAATTTAACCTGAAAGGAAAAACAATGCTTCCCATGTCTTTCTCATTGAACATGAATAGGGGAATTCTCTTTTATTAAACATCCCTAATACAGTCCTTTACAAACTGAATGCCACTTTCAACATCATTCATAGATTTTTACTTCTCTTGCCTAGGGTAACCAATCACACAGTCTACTTTATGTACATATGAGTGTGCTGTCCACCACAACTAGCAGAAGCTACCAAAGGGGAGTCCTTCTGTTCAAACTAGTAACAGAACTGTCATCTCTCTCAGGTCAGTGCCGGGGTTCTTCATCCCTCTGGCCAAAACCTGTGCAGTACAGATGGCCTACTCTCCATGGCTCCGGGGAGAAGCGCAGGTCCCAGCTGTACAGGGATGTGCCACTGCCCACTACAGCCCCTGATGTGGAATACTGTATCTGCGGTGGCCTATGTACTGTACGTACAAGCAAACATTTATTTTATGTTGTGGATGTCTGAGTACACATGCACCTACTGTATGGTATGTACAGTATGGCTAGTTATACCAAGGGTTGGACATGCACACATTACAAGTGCACTGCTTTTCACGTGGCACTTCCATGCCCTGTGTATGTGCTGCAGATATTGGTATGATGGTAGGTGATTTATACTGAAATTTGGCATAGCATAGCCTGCAGCTGTTTCAGATAAGCAGATCCAGTATGGAGTGGGCCCTAAAACAGTATCAAAGGCTTCAAATGGGATATTCTGACTTCATAATCCACTCATTATGAAATCTTAGTTCTTTACATGACAAGTGACTGACGTCGCAAACAGCAATAGTGAAGTCAGTTGGGGACAGTCACAAGTTTGGAAACAGATTGTTAAACTGCATGTGAAATACTTCAAACCCAAGAAAGGGGCAAAAACCTGGAAAACATATTACATTGATGTTAACATTCTCAGTGGGATTTGCTTGTGCAAAGCAGTCATAAAGACCAATTTGTACCAGATTTCATTTGCAACCTTACTGAAAACCATTCCTATGTACCTCCAAGCATGCCAGAAAGGAGGCAAGGGCCTCGGGGTCATTTTGGACACACTGTGGCCCTCAGAGCCTGGCTGCTCACTGCTGTGAATGCTTCCAGTTACTGCATTGCAGATGTGTGAACTACTGGGCCATGTGAGAACCACTGATGATTGGTGGTGGAGGGAAGGGAATAATCAACCAGACGGTTATGTGCTCAGCATTAGAAATGTGCCAGAACTAAATGGGAAAGGGGATCATGGCAACTACACCTACACCCACACCCTCGCCAAACCCCTTCAAAGCATTTGTGATAAATTTACCCAAACCACTCCTCACATCTTCAAAGCATCCAGTATAATAAACTAACCCCATTCCCCCATGCACCCACAAAGCACCCAGGTGGTAAATCACCCCCCACTGATCATTCTCCCATACCCTCCCTCACACACCCTGAGGCCCCCCAACACCAGTTAACTCACAACTCCTTACAAATCAGCAGTCCACACACTCTGGACACCCCTGAAGCCTGCAATATGATGAATTAAACCTCATGCCATCTCTACGCTATCTCAGCCCTCAACATGATGTGGGTGGGGGGCTGGGTTAGAGGATTAATTATATCAGGAATGCAAGGAGGGAGCAGGATGATGAGGGATGGGGTTCATTCATTTATTGGCTGCTGATGAGGGCTCAGGTGCTGAGGGGTTGGGGATTCACTGGTTATGTCAGGTGCTGAGGGGCTGAGGAAGGGTGTGTGGTGGTTGAGGAGGCGGCTATCAGGAGATCTGTTTAAAAGAACCAACACAGGAAAAGCCTGATGCTCCTCAGACATGCAGTCCTTTGTCAGAGATACATTTCCTGAGCATGGCTGTGTCATAATAGTGACTCCTATCAAGCTCTTTCATCTTGACATTCAGTTATGTGCAGAGCCACAGTCTGAAGCACTTGAAGCGTGAAAGAGATCAGTACTATAATGAGGATTCAAATAAAAGTGTGTAGCTTTGGGTTCCGTTATGGCAGGCACTTAAAAATGCCACTTGTCAGCCACAGTGTACACCAAACACACTTTAATCTGTCTTCAACGGAAAATGAGTAGAACAGATACACTCGTGTACATTTCCCCTTTCCACTTTAAATAGTTTCTCCGACTCAAGAGATATAGTTTTACACCATTTTTATTCTTTTCCTTCTTTTGTTTAGCCTCGTAGTTAAAATGTAGAGCTCTGAATTTGAAGAGCTGACCCAGGTTTGAATCCCCAAATCACCACTTACTCACTGTTTGATCCTAAGCACGTAACATAACCACCCTGTGCGGTGATATATCCCTAATATAGTTCTGTGCTATTAGAATCTTTCGGTGCACTTAATGGCAGCACTATTCTCTCCCCTTCCCTTCTTGGCTTATCAAGCAGTTTGTGACATGGGCTTTTAAGCAAGCATCAATAGTTAAATAAGACTGATTCAAAAAACACAAGGCGGACTGCAGCATTGTCCAGTTTCTGTCACAGTTTGCTGTGTGAACCAAGGGTTATTAAAATTAAACTGACAATATGAATAGTTTTTTTTCCCTCCCCCATGGTTCCCTTAACTACCCATCCCAAAGATCAGGGTCACCACAGCCACACACTTCATCTGGCTGGGAAGGCAGCTGAGCTACCGGCTTCATAGCCACCATTGCTATTCCTTAGTCAGATAGAAGGTGGTGCACAAATAATGACTAGCCTATGCACTCCCTCCCATGGGCTGAGAGTCTCACCTCCACTGTGCACTTGGCTTATGCACTCCCTCCTGGGGGGCTGAGAGTCTCCCCTCCACTATGTACCTGGTCTATGCACTCCCTCCCAAGAGTCCAAGAGTCTCACTTCCACTGTATACCTGGCCTATGGACTCCCTCCCAGAGGACAGCGAGTCTCCCCTCCACTATGTATCTGGCCTATGCATTCCCTCCCAGAAGGCCGAAAGTCTCACTTGCACTATGTACCTGGCGTATACACTCTCTCCCAGAGGGCAGTAAGTCTCCCCTCCATTATGTTCCTGGCCTGTGCACTCCCTCCCACAGGGTAGTGACTCTCCCTTCCACTATATACCTGGCCTAGGCACTCCCTTCTAGAGGGCAGCTACTGTCCCCTCCACTGTGTACCTGGCCTGTACAATCCCTTCTAGAGTGCAGTGAGTCTCCTCCACTCATGACCTATTGCACTCCCTACTTGGGGGCCAAGAGTTTGCAAGACCGTTTTTAATCCCGTGGCCCCGGAGCATTTTCACGAGTTAAATTAATAAAAATACAGCATACCAAAACAAGAACTTTTATAGATGGATCACTTAACCGGCAGGTAAGCTGCCGTATATGTGGGAGTGGGGGGGAAGAGAACCATACCTACTGACAACCTGCTCTTTAATTTACATAAGTTCCAATCTTTGGGGCAACTGAACCTACTAGGCTAACTGCATTAGTTAAGCATAATGAGGGGTTCCTGGGGTTTGAACCTTCACTGAGATGGCTGGGCCTGAGAGAGCCAACAGCCTTTACTGACATGGCAGGGCCTGAAAGTGCAGAAAGCCTCCACTGAGAGAGGTGGGCACCCCCACCCATTATTCCTCCAAGTCTCCTCCCACCTCAGGCTGCAGTGGCACCAACAGCTACTATAGGCTTTGCTGAACTGATATGCCTTTTCCCATGGAATCTGAAAAATGGACCTTCCAGGGTCCTACTGCAGGAGATACCAATGCCACAGGTGTGCTTCACCTCCCACCTAAGCAAGTACACACCACCACCTGCAGAAGTGCTACTCAAATCTGGGCCCCTCACTTGCCAGTGTTCTGGACTTGTTGCTGCACCCAGGTCACCAACATGGTTATGCAAATGGAACATTGGGTGGCTGGATAAACAGATTTCAAAAGTAGTTTTTTCAATAAGGGGAAGACCACTACCTCTGATTTCCACAGTCAACATGTCAGCACAGAAGGGTGAACAAGTCAGAGCAAAGCTTTCTCACAACTGCATCCTGCAAATGGCAGCCAACTTCAGGTGACATAACTGCAGAGTAAAGTGATTTAGTCAGATTTTCACCTGCCTTACCTTATTTTGTACGTTATGATGGAAAAAGTAATTCCACCCCATTTTTAGTATTTTACTCACTGTCCGTAATTAGATACAAGCAATTGTATTTTGGCCCCAACAAGGTAGGCCAGACAATTTCTTTATTTCCCAATGGATGAACATACCCCCATGCTATGATATCCAGCAAGGGAAAGTGCGAGGTGCGCCACACTGAAATGACTACAGCTCGATTTAACATCTTTTTTAATATCTTATAATGGCCAGTTGGAAATTAATGATGGCCACCGCTCGACTAACAAGGGCCTTGTTGTAAAGCAGTGGATTTCATTAATTTCCAACTCACCATTATAAGGTATTAAATGGGACGCAAAATTAAGCCCCATTCATTTCAATCGGGCATGCCCCCATACTCTCACTTGCTGGGCATCATAGCACAGGGGTGTGTTAATCAATTGGGAAAGTAAAGGAATTGGCTGGCGCACCTTGTGGGGCCAAAGTACAATTGCATGTATCTAAATACAAACAGTGAATAAAATATTGAAAATGGGGCAGAATGACTTTCGCCAACATAACGTATTAAAAAACGTAAGTCAGTTTGAAATAAAAAAAATGACTAAATCACTTTAAGCCATGCAGTGGTGTCCAAGAATGCACTTCACTCACATGCTTTCATCTTGTCCAACCTGTCTTGGTTTACTGAGGCAAACCAAATACCTAATCCAGCATTCATATATTACTTCACTCTCTAACACAACAGCACAAGTCTAGTGGTAGTCAGCAGGCTATTCAGAGATTTGGCCCAGCCTGGTTTTGCCCAGTTTGATCAGGATAGACCAAATCAGGTTTTTGTCAGCCCAACTTGATTCCAGGCTTGAAATGATACAACTACCCTTCTGAAGCAGGAACCAGTGTGCCTCTAGTCACAGCGTCTGCACTCCTCCCAGCTCTCTTCGGCTCTGTCACAGCCAACCAAGGGCTTGGCATAATGTATGTGGGGGGGACACCAGTGTAACTGTGCAAACTGACAGTTGGCACATGGTAACAGGCACAGAGATGTCTCCACTACAAGCTCTGAACACTGAACACATTTCCCTATCAAGGAATAAACAGTTAGGAGAAAACCTCATGTAACCCCCCCTACAAATGGGGGTTCCCAAAAAGTCTTCCTTGAGCTTGCCTAAATGCTCACTGCCAGGCTGGTGTCCTGCATTTTAACAGTTTAAATGTGATTACCAGAGCCTGTATAGCCTCTGTGTACTGTCTCTTTACATAGAAACATAGACGTTGACGGCAGATGAGGACTGCAAGGCCCATCCAGTCTGCCCATTTCTTTTTCTACCTTATAAATGTGCCATCGGCCTTTGCTCTGTCAGTGGCCTATCTATTCATACTCATCTGTATTGCTCCCTTATGCCTATCCCATACCTGTTTGAAGCCCTGCACTGTATTCATAGCCACCACTTCCTGAGGTAGGCTATTCCATGCATTCACCACCCCTTCTGTGAAAAAGAATTTCCTCACATTCCCCCTTAATTGGCCTCCATCTAGTCTCATGCTGTGTCCTCTTGTCCTGCTATTTTTCTTATATTCAAACATGTTAGACACTTTCACCTTGTTAATGCCCTTAAGGTGTTTGAATGTTTTGATCATATCACCTCTCTCCCTCCTTCGCTCATGGGTATACATATTGAGCTCTGTTAATCTGTCCTCATATGTCTTCTGATGCAGTCCCTGCACCATTTTGGTGGCCCTTCTCTGGACTGCCTCAATTTGGTTAATGTCATTGTGAAGGTGTGGCCTCCAGTACTGCACGCAGTACTCCAGATGGGGCCTAACTAGTGTCTTGTAAAGAGGGATTATTACCTCCCTCTTACGACTTGTGAGACCCCTACTAATATGCCCTAACATACCCCTATCCTTACCTACAGCTTTAGAGGTCTGCTTGGATGATTTCAGGTCATCGATGATGATGATGCCCAAGTCTCTTTCTTCCTTTGTGACTGCCAGCAATGCCCCTCCCAGCCTATAGGTGGCTTCAGGGTTTCTCTTCCCTATGTGCATGATCTTGTACTTCTTTGCATTAAATCCCAGTTGCCACTCTTCTGACCATGTTGCTAGTTTACCCAAATCTCTTCTCATTCTGCCCATCCCATCTGGATCATCTACTCTGTTGCAGATCTTGGTGTCATCCGCAAACAGACAAGAGTTACCCTCTAGTCCATCTGCAATGTCACTAATGAAGATATTGAAGAGGATTGGCCCCAGGACTGATCCCTGAGGTACCCCACTTGTGACTTGCATCTCTTCTGACTGTATACCATTTACCACCACTCTCTGTTTTCTGCCCGTCAACCTGTTTGCTACCCAGTTGACCAACTTCTGACCCGCCCCGAGCCTACCCAGCTTATTTATCAATCTTCTACATGGAACAGTGTTGAAAGCTTTGCTGAAGTTAAGGTAGGTGACATCAACTCCTCCCTCGTGGTCCACCACTCTGTTTACCCAGTCAAAGAAATCTATGAAATTAGTTTGACAGGACCTTCCTTTTGTAACCCATGCTGTCTTGGATCCTGTGCCAGGTGTTGCACTATCCTTTCCTTAAGGAGTGCCTCCATAATCTTGCCAACTACTGAGGTAAGACTGACTGGTCTGTAGTTCCCTGCCTCCTCCCCTGCTACCACTCTTGTGGAGCGGGATCACATGAGCCCTTCTCCAGTGCTCAGAGACTCACTAAACAGTTCTGCTAATGGCTCTGCTAGTTCCACCCTTAGCTCCTTAAGTACCCTGGAATGTATGCCATCAGGTCCCGTTGCCTTGTCCACCCTGAGCTGAACGAGCTCTTGTAGGACCCTTTCTTTTGTGAAGGGAGTAGTGCTCACCTCCCTCCCCCCTGTGTCCATGGTGCTGAGCTGTGGGCCCTGCCCTACCTTCTCTTCAGTAAATACTGAGCAAAAGTATCTATTTAGGATAGATGCTTTTACAGGGTCCTTCTCCTCCTCACATGCCCCCTTTTCTCCTTTGAAGCTTAGCAGTACCCCCTCTGGACTTTCTACTTTCACTAATGTATCTATAGAGAGTCTTGGCACCTTCTTTTACTGTTCGTGCTAGTGTTTCCTCAGTTTGGGACTTTGCCTGCCTTACTGCCTTCCCTGCTTCACTTAGGGCAGTTTGATATGCCTCCCTATCTTCATCCCACTGTGTTCCCTTATATTTCCTGAAGGCCAGCCTTTTAGCTCTGACCTTTTCTGCTACTGTATTTGAGAACCAAAGTGGTTTTCTTCTTCTTCAAGAGCTGCCTACTGCAGCATAAGTAATCTGAGAGGGAACTCTGTTGAAAGATGTAACTATTTGCCAAAAATCATTTAGAGTGATAATGATACTGTAGTTGGTCTAACCTGCTTTCTTTGTAGCAAGGAATGTTTTGTTTGTCTCTACTATCTTGGTCCTGGACTGCAAATTGGACCAATCAGTTCTGGTGGGACTAAAATGTAGCAGGACTACAGGAGCTGTCTGAATTCAAAATCTATAGAAACTGTAGTTTGGGCGGGGTTCGCTTCTTTTTGCAACTGAAGGGTGAACTCTTGCTTTGCCTGACAGCCAAATCAGTCAACCAAACCTTTTGGATCTTGGGAAAGTCTCAGGCTGCTTGCAGTTTTCAGTTAGTTCTGAGCTGGGAAGTGAAATGAGAAGGGCTCAAGTATATTTTGGACAGCAATCCTGAGTGGATTCACATGGGAAAACTGTGAAAGGGCTGAGTGTTTGGCTTGCATGTCTGCCAGCTGCTCCTGAGAGGGAGAGAAGAGAATTATTTTGGACTAAATCCAAGTTTGTGTGACTAAAGTAAGCTACTAAAGTGGGCCAGGCTCAACCTGAAGAACACCAAAGATTTTGCTGGATGTGATCGGCCTGTCAGGAGTTCCAGCTACACCTAAGCTCCCGGTGTGTGCAGAGACTTTGTGATTGTGACCGGGGAGCACTTTGCCTAGTACAGTAGAATTCCTGTACATGTAAATGTGCTATGAGCTGCTAGTGGGTTGTGAGTTAGTTCCCCACTGGGTGAACTGTGTTCTGCTTGCTGGAAGCTGTATCCAGCCCAAAACGGACTGCATCCGAATTTGTCTCCATGCGGTCTGGGCCTTGCCAGACTGGCCCATCCAGACTACCCACTGCACAGAGAAGCCAACAACGAGAGACCTGCCTGGGGATCAGACCCCTGCTCCACGCTTGAACAGGACTGATGCCTCTGCAACTCATATGGGCCCTGCTTCTCCTGGCATTCCAGATCAACCACCTGCAGTCTCGGTTTTCGTCCAGCCTGTGTCCAGACTTGTGTATCGTGAGTAAATACCAGGGTAGCTCCTTGCACAACAGCTTAATCTGAGGGTGTCATCTGATTGTCTTGTTTTGCTTCCTTTACAAACCGAGCCCTCTGGCTCCAGATTACAAATATTGTGTACTGTACATGTTGTGTTTTCCATCACAGGGCCCCAACCTGCTGCAACCCCGGGCAACAGTCCTGGCTAGCCCATCTCTTCTCCACCTGGGTACCTAGAGGTGTGACTGTGTGGGGGGACTCAAAGCGCATGCAAAACTGCTTGATTGATATAACCTTTAAGCTAATTAACCTGATTTTGCCCCTTCCTTGTTCAAGTCCCCTGAATAAATCAGATCTAAATTTTTCTGCATGTAATCTGACTGTGGTTCCAGTTTGTGCATAAAGTACTATACTGTTGCTATTTGCTGTGCATAACCTTGTTTTACAGGGGTCCCCAGGGTCAAGCCACAGGAACCAGCCCTGGTGGTAAGTGCAAACAGTGTGGGTACTTGTGTGGTGTACCAGCGGTATTGTGAAAGTGATTATTGTACAGTGTTCAGGCCACTAGAAGGGAAAGAAGGGGGCTACTGTGTCCCGGAGGGCTGTGCCCAGGTTAGCTTGACCACTACCAACCCTGACCTCCAGGTGAAGGCACCCGTTTCAGAACTCAGGCCCCTTAATCTGCAACTAGCCTAGCAGGCAGGGGTAGTAGCCCTTGGGATAGTGCCACCTAGGGGTTACACTCAATAACAAAAGGACTACAAAGGTAGAACTCGATCCATAAGTAACCTTTTACAGGGCTAATTTGGGGAGAACCAGAAAGAAAATAACCAGTCTCTTTTCGGGGCAAACTTAGGGAGAACCAGACTGAAAACCAGTCCTTTTCAGGGCTATCGTAGGGAAAACCTGAACCAATATTTACATCCCTTTTGAGAGCTAATTGAGGGGAGTAGCAGATTCAGTATTTATATCCCTTTTTATGTTAATTTAGGGCAGACCCAGATCCAATATTTACAGCTCCCAGTTGATAAGCCTTTATAAGGGGTCTCAGCTGCCAGTTAGTTGCCAGTCAGTGATGTGGCTCTGTGTTTTAATCAGCTAGTTGCTTGGACTGGTAGTTGCTACTAAAGCACTGTTTGCAGAACAAATGTCTAGGGTAGCAAAATGCTACGCTGGGGCAAAAAGTCCAGCCAGCTTTAGGGCATCTGTGGTGTGACATTCCTTAGGGGCCGAACAATCAGGCAATGCAGAGAATGACATTGCTGTAACTTCAGTGATGTCTGCCCAGGCAGAGAATCAACAGTCACACACCAGTGCATGGAGACAAGGTACCAAATTTAGGGCAACTTCATCGCTGCAGCATATGATCATTCAAACCCCAAGGATGGCCACACTACAGATTTACAAGGCTCAGTGGACATTTTATCATCACACTGCATGTTCCTTGTTTGGACGCTTTGTGCTGCAACCCTAAATGATGCTTTAATATACTTTTTTGCAATTAATTTCCTTACATTTGGAAGAAGACAGACTTTAACTTTGATGGCAGCTAGGACCGCTTGGCCAACCTAGTCTGCCCATTTCCTTCCTATTGGATAAGCTGCAGATTTCATTACCCAACACCCTACTTCCTTCTACCCCTCACTAAAATTGCTTTATGTCTTTCCTATCCATTCTTGTATTTCCCCACTGTTTTTGACCACCCAACCTCCTCAGGAAGGTGGTTCCATGCATCCACCACCCTCTCTGTGAAAAAGTACTTCCTCACGTTGCCCCTGAGCCGTCCCCCCCTCTATCTTCAGATTGTGCCCCCTTGTTGTTGTACATCTCTTTTTCATACAGATGCTCCTGTCTTGGACTTTGTTGATTCCCTTGAGGTACTTGAAAGCTTTTATTATGTCTCCCCTCTCCCTCCTTTCCTCAAGAGTATACATATTAAGCACTTTTAGTCTCTCTTCATATGGCTTCTGTTGCAGACCCTGCACCATTTTAGTTACCCTCCTCTGGACTGCCTCCATCCTGTCTATGTCCCTGCAGAGATGGGTTCTCCAGAACTGCATGCAGTACTCCAGATGGTGTCTCACTAACTGTCTGTACAGGGGGATAACAACTTCCTGTTTCCTACTAGTGATGCCTCTCCCTATACATCCTAGTATCCCCCAGCCCTCCTTACTGCCTTCTCACATTGCTTACTTACCTTAAGGTCATCTGATATGACTACCCCCAGGTCTCTTTCCTTTTGTGTTGTTGTTAGTATCTCCCCCCACAACCACCACCACTTTGTACTCTTCCTCTTGGTTTTTGTTTCCCAGGTGCATTACTTTGCATTTATTTGCACTGAATCTAAGCTGCCATATTTTTGACCATTGCTCCAACCTTGCCAAGTCCCTTCTCATCCTTTGCACCCCCTTCTTGTGTATCAGCCATGCTGCAGATCTTTGCATCATCTGCAAAGAGGCATACTTTTCCTTCCAGCCCCACTTCAATGTCACCTATAAAGACATTAAAGATGACTGGTCCCAATACTGATCTCCATGGTACCCCACTACTAACCCCCCTTTCTTCAGAGTGTACTTTGTTTACTATTACCCTCTGGGTCCTGTTGTCCAGCCAGCTTGTTACCCAGGCTACTACCCTGAGGACCACTCCCAGGCTGGCTAACCTGTTAATTAATCTTTTGTGTGGGACTGTGTCAAATGCCTTGCCAAAGTCTAGGTAGGCCATATCCACAGCCCCACTCTGGTCTATTACTTTGGTTACCCAGTCAAAGAAATCTATTAGATTTGTCTGACATGACCTTCCTGCTGTGAATTAATGCTGTCTTGGGTCCTGTGCTCCCCTGGCATCTAGGTACGCAACAATATTTTCTTTCAGAAGTGATTCCATCATTTTCCCTACCACTGAGGTCAAGCTAACAGGTCTGTAGTTTCATGCTTCTGCCTTGCTCTCTCATATGCAAAGAGGAATCGCATCCTCCCTCCTCCAGTCCTCGGTACCACACCACCCTCCCATGACTTGTTAAAAAGGGTAGTCAGTGGTGTCACTAGTTCTCCCCTTAGTTCTTTCAGAATTCTGGGGTGAATCCCATCAGGCCCCATTGCTTTGTCCACTTTGAATTTTAGGAGTTCCTTCACGATCCTTTTTTCTGTGAAAGGACTGGGATCAACCCTCCCCCCTTCCCATCCAGAGTGCTTTTATTGTTTGGTTTAGGTACCTCCCCCTCTTCTTTTGTGACTACTGAGCAAAAATATTCATTATCTCTGCCTTTTCAGTCGCCCTCTGCCCACCCCCTCCTCTTTTTAAGCCTCACCATCCCTCCCTTGGTCTTCCTTTGCTCCCTGATGTACCTATAAAAGGTTTTATCCCCTTTCTTAACTGAGATGGCTATCTTTTCCTCAGTTTGGGCCTTCACTATTCTGACTGCCTTCCCTTCTTCCTTCTGCTTTAACAGATACAGTTCTCTGTCCTGCTCCTTCTGCGATTCTTTCTACTTCCTAAATGCTGTCTTTTTCTCCTTAACCTTCCCTGCCACCTCCTTTGAGAGCCACAGTGGTTTTTTACTTAGTTTTGTTTTGTTTATTTGCTTCACACAAAGACCTGTTGCCTCTGTGATAGCAATTCTGATTATTTCCCATTGTTCTTGCACGCACCCCTCCTACCTGCTCATTTGCTAATGCATTTCTTAAGCACTCACCCATATTGGCAAAGTCAGCCCTCCTAAAGTCCATGACCTTTGACTTTGTATGGATTGACTCTACTGCTGTGTTTATCATGAACCATACTGTTCAGTGGTCATTAGTTCCCAGATGGCTACCCACTTCTAAATCTATGATCCTCTCTCATCTCCTTTTGAGAGGACCAGGTCTAAGATTGCTCCCTCCCGAGTGGGATCCAAAACTAGCTGTCTAAGGCATACCCCCTAGAGGACATCGGGAATTACCCCACTCTTGGAGATGGCTGCAGCAAATGTGCTCCAGTTAACATCTGGCATATTCAGGTCCCCCATCAACCATACCTCCACTTTTTCTGCCATTCTAAGGATACCGTCTATCATTTCCTTGTCCATTTCCTCCCCTGAGATGGGGGTCTATATACAACCCCTCTGCAGACTGTGGTACCACTTCCTGTCTCCAGGGTGACCCACAGTGCCTCCTCTCCTCCCAGTTTACCCTCTATTTAGCACCACTGTTCACAAGTTTGTAATGACAAGTTTGGCTGAATACTTTAAATGGCTGGCCTTTGGCATGTACAGTACAAGTCACATTAAACTGTTCCATCAATGAGTTGGTTTAGCACTGATTCTTTGAGTTGGCAATGCATTGGCAACTCATAATGCATTATTTTTAATGCTTAACCAGCTGAAGAGCAATGTTTGTAAAATGTTTTTGCAACTCAGTTGTAATGCATCTGCAGTCCAATGACAGTGCAATGCAAAGTTGCATTTTAAATCTTAAGAAACAGTTTGTGTAAGGCTTTGTGCCGAATTTAGCAACACTTATACAACTCAGTCAGAAATGCTATAGCAACTCATTTGAGGAACAGTTTAATGTGACTTGTACTGTACAATAACATGCTTTTTGAATAGCCCTGCAAACCATTTACGAAGCGCAGGCTCCCTAACACTTGCTCAGGCCTATAGCATGATTTGTGAATGCACAGGGATCCTCATCCTGACTCAGACCTATAGCATGGTTTATGCACAGAGCCGCTCATACTGGTTAACCTTCTTGACACAGATCCCAGATCCTTTTCCTACTGCTACTCCCTTAGAACTCCAGGACTCTTCACACACTGGACCTCTCCCAGCACTGGACAGTGTACCTCCACCCTTCCAGGCACTTCCAGTGCACTGGGTACAGTCCTTCAGCAATGACCACCATCGAAACCACTGTCATCTATAGTTGCCGTCTATCCTCCCCAGAACAGCCAACTTGCCCAAATAAAAAAAAAATACAGTACATTTATTCCTTACCTGTCTGCTCTGGCATTCTCATCTTGTGTGTTGCCTCATCTCCAGAGTCATACTGTTGCTGTTCAGTCAGGTTCTGCCACTTCTGCTTTAGGGTGTGCGGAAGAGAGTTGTAGCATCCATGCCCCCTTACCCCCCCCCCCCAACACCAACAAATTTCTACGGAAACTCTCCAGCCAATCTCCATAAAACATTTTTTTTTAATAAATTTATCCAGGATAGCCTAAGTGAGATGCAATATGCCATTTTCAGTGAATTCATTCTTCTACAGACTTCTGCAGCTGACTAGTCTGCAGTGCAGCAAGGTTAGGTGACGCGCCCTAGGTCAGACAGGGAGTATTTTGGCTCTGGCGGTGTTTAAACCTGAAGACGTTTGGCTCCTAATCCAGTTCTCTAACAACTGGAGCACACTGCCTCTTATCCCCTGTCCAACCCAGCTACTTTATATATAACACACACCCTGCCCCATCACCCTCTATAACCCACCACCCTTCTTTGCCCACTTACTCCCTAAAAAAGGATCCATTATATCCCTCAGTGGTTGGCGGGCACACCCCTGCCAACTTAGCCAGACACTTTAATGAATGAAACCATGAAACTGTAGTTTCATTCATTACACAGCAGCCAGACAAGGGGAAGAAGGACTCTGCTGGTTACCCACCAAAGAACAACATGTATGTTTTTGGGGGTTGAGTGGCATGGAGGAAGGTTGTGGTTGCTAGAGCAGGGGATGTTATTGTTCTTACAGGTCGGGCGGGAAGAGGAAAGAGAGACATGGCATTACTATCAGTGGTGGAATAAGGCTCCCAAAGGCTTGTAATTTTAAATACAAAATCAGTGTCTGATCTCCTTAGGGGAGGGTTGATGGGATGAAAGAGACACACAGCAGTGGTGGTGACACTAACAGTGGCAGGGATGGTGTCCTGACTGCTGGTAATTCTAAACATGAAATCGGCAGCCAAGCACATTAAGAGGAGGCTGGTGGAGAGGGAAGAGAGGCAGCAGCATCAGTGACACTTTCTACAGGCTTGATCTGCAACTGCACCTGAGAAATTAACTGCCAGTTAGGTTGTAACGATGTTTTCTTTCAAGGCTGGCTACATGCTATTTATTACTGCCAAGTATTGACTGTCTGTTGTTAGATTTGTTTTCATGCTAGGCTAGCAAATTGCTATTCTGTAGCTGCCTATTGTCTCCTACTTAGCGGCTGGGTGTGTGCTACCTCCTGAAACAACCACTGTCGTATAAAGCCAGACTTGAAATAGGGCAGGTCACCCTTCTTCCAATCCTGGACTACTGCTCTCCCATCTTATACCCTACCTCGCCTCATAGATACATAGATACATAGACAGTGTTGGCAGATAAGGGCCTATGGCCCACCCAGTCTGCCCATTTGAGCTTGTAAGTTCAGTTTGTTTTCCTAGAAGTCTGTTGCCCCTTACCCCTGACCTCCAGAATTCCTTTATGTCTATCCCATGCATTCTTAAATCCTGTGATTGTTTCAGCCCCCACCACTTCCTCTGGCAGGGTGCTCCACTTGTCCACCACCCGTTCTGTGAAGAAATTCTTTCTCATGTTTCCTCTGAATCGTCCTCCTCCAACTTCATCCCATGCCCTCTAGTCCTGGAACATCTTTTCACTTAAAATAGTGTTTTCCTGCACCCTGTTCCTCCCTGTAAGATACTTGTATGTCTCTATCATATCCCTCTCCCTCCCTCTCCTCCAGGGAGTACATGTTCAGTTCCTTCAACCTGTCTTCATAGGACTTGTGATGCAATCCATGCACCATCTTTGTTGCCCTCCTCTGAACCTTCTCTACCCTGTCTATGTCCTTACGTGAGTATGGTCTCCAGAACTGTACACTGTACTCCAGGTGGGCCTCACTAGTGTCTTGTATAAGCAGATTATGACCTCCTTTTCCTGCTGGTGATGTCTGCCTCATACATCCCAGCATCCTATTTGCTTTACCTGCTGACTTGTCACACTGTTTCCTACCTTGAGGTCATTAGAGATGATAACCCCAAGATCCCTTTCCTGCTTGGTGCATGCTATATCCTCACCCCCAACTGATATATTGTGCCAGGGTTTTTGTGCCCCATATGCATTATCTTGCATTTCTTTGCATTGAATTTCAACTGCCAGACCCCTGACCATTCTTCAAGTTTCTGCAGGTCGCTTCTCATTCTGTCTACACGCTCTGGTGTGTCTACTCTGTTACAGAGCTTTGTGTCATCAGCGAACAGTGAAATTCTACTTTCTAGGTCCCGCGAAATGTCACTGATGAAGATGTTGAATAGGACCGGTCCCAGCACTGATCCCTGTGGTACCCCACTTGTCATTCTTCCCTCTGTGGAGTGACAGCCATTTACCACCACCCTCTGTGTCCTGCCACCCAGCCAGTTACCTACCCACCACACTACTGTCCTGCCCACACCCATATTCCCCAGTTTGTGTAATAGTCTTCTATGTGGCACAGTGTCAAAGGCCTTGCTGAAGTCCAGATAGGTCATGTCCACCGCCCTCCCCTGATCCACCTCCCTAGTCACCCAGTCAAAAAATTCAACGAGGTTGGTCTGACATGACCTCCCCCTGGTGAAACCATGCTGCCTTGGGTCCTGTAGTCCATTGACAACCAGATGTTCCACCAATCTCTCCTTCAGTAGTGCTTTCATGATCTTCCCCACTACCGAGGTGAGGCTGACTGGTCTGTAGTTCCCTGCTTCCTCTTTGTTCCCACTTTTGTATAAAGGGGACTACATCTGCTGTCCTCCAGTCTTTGGGTACCTCCCCTGTTTCCAGTGATCGGCTAAACAGGATAGCCAGAGGTTCAGCCACCACCTCTCTAGTTCTTTAAGCACCCTGGGGTGCACCCCATCTGGCCCCATTGCTTTATCAACTCTTATTACTTCCAGTTCCTTCAGGACCCTTTCTCATGTAAAGGGACTTGTGTCCATTTCTGCACCATTCTCACCCCTTGTACTCCCTTCAGACCCATTACCCTCCTCTTCCTCAGTAAAGACTGAGCAGAAATACCTGTTCAGTATGTCAGCTTTACTGTTGTCATCCTCCACGCGGCCCCCATCCTCCCCCTTTAGTCTCACTATCCCTTCCTTTGTCTTTCTTTTTTCACTTATGTACCTGTAAAAGGTTTTGTCCCCTCTACCCACTGATTTTGCAATGTGCTCTTCTGTCTGAGCTTTGGCTTCCCTTACTGACCTCCCTGCCTCCCTTTGCTTCTCCTGGTACTTCTCCCTATCCCCTTCTGCTTGTGTCTTTTGTATTGCCCTGAATGCAATCTTTTGGCTTTCACTTTCTTTGCTACCTCTTTGGAAAACCATAATGGTCTCATCTTCCTTTTCCTCTTGCTAACCTGCTTAATGCATAATTCTGTTGTTCTTGTAATCCCATTTTAAATACTGCCCACTGTTCCTCAACCCCTGATTCCTGTCCCATTCCCTTAATGCCTCTTTCAAGTATCTCCCCATTTTCCCAAAGTCTGCCCCCTAAAATCCAGGATCGTGTTTTGTGTGGTTTGGTTCTGCTCTTTCTGTGATTTCAAACCACAATGACTGGTAGTCACTGTTTCCCAGGTGCTCCCCACTGTTACCCCCATCACACTGTCCCTGTTTGTGAGCACAAGGTCCAGTATTGCCTTCTGCCGAGTTGGTTCCATGACCAGTTGCTTGAGGAAGGCACCCTGAAGGGAGTCCAGGATAAATCTTCTCCTAGTTGATGCTGCTGCTGGGATGCTCCAGTCCACGTCTGAATATTGAAGTCTCAACCAGTACTACCTCACCCTTGTCTGCCATCCTTTGGATGGCTAGCATCAGCTCCCTATCTGTTTCTTCCTCCTGGGCTGGTGGTCTATAGACACACCTGTACGGATGGCTGTCCCCATTTTCCTTTCCAGCTTAACCACAGTATCTCTCCCCATTTTGTTCCTCCTGGATCTCTGTGGCCCTTATGTCATTTTTCACATACAGTGCCCCTCCTCCTTCCTGCCTGCTCTGTCTCTTCTGAATATGTTGTAGTCAGGTATGGCCATCTCCCAGTCGTGGTTATCATTACACCAGGTTTCAGTGATGGCCACAATGTCCAGGTCTGACTGCACCATGACAGCCTCCAGATCTTCCATCTTGTTGCTAAGGCTCCTGGCATTTGCACACATGGCTTTCCATGATTTGACCTCCCTAGACTGTTTCACTGTTCTACTCCAGCCCCTTCCTTGGTTGTCATTTATCCCTGGTTCTCCTTGCTGTCTGCCCTTCTGCTGAATTTTGCCCCTTTTCTGCTTATCCACCTCTTGGGCACTAATCTCCATCTTTTGCACACTGCTTTGCAGAGATAGCCACTCCTCTGGTTCACTGGTTCCACTGCTAGCTGTGGGGGGGTGAGCAAGTAGGTACCCTCCTTGCTGGCCTGCCACCCCCCTTTGCTAGTTTAAATGCTTGTCAATGTAGCATTTAAACTTATCATTGAGTGCTTGGATTCCCCTCCAGGATGGATGCAGGCCGTCAGGCTTGAACAAACCTCCATCCCTCCAGGTGGGTCCCCAGTCACCAATGAATCCAAACCCTTCCTCACAGCACCAGTTCTTCAACCATGAGTTAAAGTTCCTGGTGCATGCACTCTATGCTCTCCCTTGCCTCTCACAGGTAGTACTTCTGAGAAAGTGACAGAAGTAGCTACTTGCTTGAGACCCCTCCCAGTTCAGTAAACTTTCCTGAACTTCCTTTGGCTCCCCATTTGCCAGGTCATTAGTACCTAGGTGGATAATGACATCCAGCTCACCCTTCCGTCTTGCCTTCCCAGTGATCCCCAGGATCTTCCTTCCATCCCTCCATGCCGTGGCACCTGGTAGCACCTCACCTCCCTGTCCTCCCCTCCTGTGTTCCTAGCTGGATCCCTCTTAGTGGAGTCCCCCACCAGGATTCGCTTCCTCCTCCTCTGGGGTCCACTGCTTTCCCGCTGAGGTCACCTCCTGGCTAACCTCCACATCCTTTCCTTCCACTTCTCTGGGTACCTCTATTTGGTTGTTCTCATTTGCCAGTGTGGCATATGAGTTCTTAGTGGAATAGGATCTGGGATGTGCCTCTGCCTGACCGCTCTAACCCTCCCTGAGGCCCACTGTCATCCAAGTGCTCCTCGTTCTCGGCATCCTTTGAGGCAGTTGCATTGGACTGGGTGGTCCCTGGATAGGGGTGATGGTACTCCTGACCCACTTTACTTCCGCTCTGAGTCTGGCTACCTCCTCCCGCAGTCCAGAGAGATGCATGCAGATAGGGCAGCACCTCAGTGTCCAGACGGTCTGCCTGAATGTGGCTGCCCCACAGCCACTGCATTGCACCACTCCCCACATTATACTGCAGTTCCACTACTTGTCTGCTACTGAAGCTCTCCTAGTTCCCTTTTTATTAATTTACTGTCCTAAAAATCCTGCCACTGATCCTCAGATAATTTTTTTTTTAAAGAAAAAGAAACCAATAAATAAATAAATGAATCAAAACACTTGTCGTGCTGAGGGTGGGCTTCTTCCCCCTTATGCCCCTCCTACTTCACACCCCTTACTATATCCTGTGTTTAGCTCCTGTCAATCAGATTTAACAGGGCATATAATTAAGAGTTGGGGAAGGGAGGGGGGGGCGAAAATTTGCAGCAATTAAAGACAGCACAGAATTACACCACCACTATGTTTTAAATTTTCAACAGCCCAAAAACAATTATAAGTAAAGTAAAGTAAAGTAAACCTCAACTCCTTAATAGACTGAACACAGCATACAACAACATCTGTAGGTTTGTTACTCTTGCTCCTTATAGCATCCACCACTGTACCCTATATCAGTCGATAGGATGGCTATCCCCCCCAGGCACGTAGGGACCTATTGTTTGGTTCATTTTAAAATGCTCCACGACAGTGCTAAATCCCCGCTTACGGGCATGCTTACCACCAAACAGGGTTCTTGCCAATTGAGGTCCTCGTCTAATCATATCCTTGAATACCCCAGGTTATCTACAGTTATGGACAATCCAAAAGTACCAGCAGCCCCCCCCCCCACACACACACAGAACATAGCATATTTAAACTTTCCACTGCCAAAATTGGATATATTTACTTTTAGCTCCATGTGAGGAGTGGGTCCTCTTAGTTTCAGACTGGAATTCCAATTTGAGTAAGCTAAATCATCAACGTCAAGGTGGGACCCTTGATTTAGTCCCTTTGAACACCTGTGTAAAATCCTTGATGGGAGCACAGTGTATAAAAGGAGCCAATTAGAACATTAGCCATTGAGGCACTGGAAAGTTAGGGACTAAATCAAGGGTCCCACCTTGACGTTGGTGATTTAGCTTACTCAAATTGGAATTCCAGTCTGAAACTAAAAGGACCCACTCCTCACATGGAGCTAAAAGTAAATATAGCCAATTTTGACAGTGGAAAGTTTAAATATGCTATGCTGTGCGGTTGGCGTGTGGGTGGGATGTGGGGTGTGGGTGGTGGGGGGGTGCTGGTTCTTTTGGATTTTTTGTTGTTTGACACTATCCAGCAGCACCCCTTAGAAGAAATGTGAATCCTAGTGTGTGAAACAACTTAAAAGGTCTGAGCATGCTATTTTTAATTTATCTACGGTTATGGGCTTTCTCCTGGGTGGCCCCTAAGTTCTGGAATTCTCTCCCTATAGAACTTCATTCCATGGAATCCCCCCTAACCTTCAAACAGCACTTCAAGAATGCTCTAACAGCCGATTGACCTGTAATTTCTAACTAGCACTACAATCAGCACTCTTTATTTTGTATTCACTTGTATTTGGCATGGGGCTAGCGTTACCTGGTCATCGTTATTCTCTAATCTAATTGTTGCCCCATGTGCTGGGCTAAATGTCTAAATGCTGTACTCGTCACAATCATTTCTCTGTAACCAGTGTGTAAATTGCTATTGTAATGTCATGCTGATCATGTTTTTATACTGTGTGCCATCTAGATGGCCCGGGTCATATCAGAAAATGATCCTTTCGATCAGTATACTTACCTGGTTATCAAATACATACATACATACACACATACATATACACATGTACATACATACATACACACATGTACATACATACATATACACACATATACATACATGCACACATCCATAAATACATACATACACACATACACACACATATGTACAATATTTATGTATGTATCTAATCTTATTGTATTGTAGTATTTCTAGTTGTCATATCCTGCTCTGTATATCTGTAATTTTATCCTACCTTGCTTTACCTGTATTTGCTGATTAATTGCAATGCTGTTTGTTTTGTACTCTCCCAAATCAAACCTGAGAATAGACATTTATTTGTTTAGTGTACCTACCAGGTTAACAAAAGCAAAATAAACAAGTACTAGCAGCATGGATGGACTCTTAACTTCCGGTCTTTAAAAGGAAAAAATTGTGAACAAGTGCATTGTGGGGAGTGGGGTGGGAGGGACAGACACAGCACTGACAACACTGTCGCAGTGAAGACAGGGCTCTTACTGTTGCTTAGCCAAGTTTATTTTATTTTATTAGGATCAGGCTCCATTGAGCAAGCTCATTTTCAAGGGGGTCCTGGGCAGGCCAGCGTACATTATAATAAACAGGTTGAGGTATATAGCTCACTAGATACATGGCAGCTTCATCATTTTGCTCCACAGCCCTGATACAGATAATCCATGAGTTGCTAGTTGTTGTGCATATGCCAGTGGTCGTGGCTTGTGAATTAGCCTTCTCAAAGACAATTATCATGATTTTTATAACTTCCTAGCAAACGAATCATGGAACCAGCTTGCTCTAAAATTGGCAGATAAAGAAATCTTGTGCCAAAATACACAGTGTTGAAAATGCTGAGAAATTCCATTGATAAAAGACTGAAATATAAGTGGCTGCAAATTGCAATTTAACATTAAACTGCCAACTCAACCCTAAAAACAGTGGCTACCGCACCACTATAATATATTGTACAGTAGAAGAGTAGTGGGAACCCTTCAGTCTGATAGTTAGTTTGCCCTTCCAGCTGCTAACCACCGGCCGTGTGATGAACGTGCCCTGCTGGGTAGTTACCCTGAGGGCTAGTTGCTGTTAAAGCACTAGTGTATTTCTTTAATTATCATAAATATGTAGACAGTACTGACAATGTAGTGGGGGAGCCCCACAGCCTGCTATGTAGCTGACACTCCAGTTGTTAGCCAGTGATGTGGTGCTGTGCCCTGATGGCTAGTTGTCCCATGGGCTACATGTTGTGTATTTTTTGTCTTCATTTTCATCACACATACAGTATACAGTACAGTACATTGCTGGGGAATCTCTGAGTCTGCCAGTTAGTTGCCATTCCAGCTGTCAACCACGTGTAAATAATGTACCAGTGGAACAGGGGTAGGTTAGAGGGAACAGATGGAGGAGAAAATGAGTTGCTGGTTCACACTTCCTTTTCAATAAAGAGGATCCAGTGCTGTTATGCACCACGTTACTCAAGTGTTTTTAAACTGAGTACACCTTCCATTTTTGCTATACAGTATATTATAACATTTTGGGTTGTGGTCCTATTTGCCTGGCCCTGCTTAGCCCAATTCATCAGAACCAGAAAACCCAACTCATATATCCGTACATGTAAAGGTACTACTGCAGGTTTGGAAATCCAAACTACACTTCCTAACTATGAGTATATGTTGAAACTAGTATACTATTTTACTCAGAAGACTAAATAACAGCCATCAGTTGATAACTGGAAAGTCCAGTTCGCACCATTCTTATGTGGAAGTTGCATACATACTATAGTAATGTGTACATTTCTAATAAAAGTAAAGGGGGTGAAACAAGCTGCCAGCATCTCTTTCCGTTTGGCACCTTCTTCCTTCCTCTGGTGCATTCGGCAAACCATACAAGGGTGTGGGGGAAGTTGTACACACATGTGAAAGTTGTGTGGTGACAAACTAACATTTCATTTCAAAGAAAGCAAAGAACGAATGCAATTCATTCCTTTCAATGGCACACTTCAATGTGCCAGAAAACTTGTCAACTTAAATACAGCTGCTTAAGGGAAACCTCTGTGAAAGATATGACTTGAAAATACTGTTATTAAAACTGTTTGTTTCAGAAAGCAAGGAGCATTCCAAAAAGTCTTTAGCAGCCTATACTCTGCTTCACATGAACATCCATGCCACGCTCTAGGATACTCGTTTTCTGTGTACCACATTTGTTGTTGTACTGTAGTGCCACACTACTTCTGAAGGAAACTGCATTGCTTAAACACTAATAGCCTAGTTGCCGTAATATGTCTAATTCTAAAAATTGGCACATAAGTCACTCATGATAAAACTACAAACCTTGAACAGAGCTAGACATTTTGGGCCCAAATCCTATTATACAGAAACACAAAACTCAGTCTTCCTCACACTAGTCATTACTGCAGGTGAAAAACATAATGGGACTGATTCTCAAAGCACTTAGAATGATGCAAGGTGTCTGCACCAAAGATAAAAGACGCAAGTGGCACCTTGCGTCACAAAATGCACCAGGAGCTATTCTCAAAAGCAGTCTGCTCCAAAAGAAGGTGGCTTGACCCCAAAGGGGGCATACGCCAGCCTTGCACCACAAAATGGACTGTGGCATGGCATTAGGGGGCATGTTCCAGCCTTGCACCACAAAATGGACTGCAGCGTGGCACTATGGGGCATGCACCAGCCTTGCACCACAAAATGGACTGCAGCATGGCACTAGGGGGCATGTGCCAGCCTTTCACCACAAAATGGACTGCAGTGTGGCACTAGGGGGTATGCACCAGCCTTGCACCACAAAATGGACTGCAGTGTGGCACAAGGGGGCATGCGCCAGCCTTGCACCACAAAATGGACTGTGGCATGGCACTAGGGGCATGTGCCAGCCTTGCACCACAAAATGGACTGCAGTGTGGCACTAGGGGGCATACGCCAGCCTTGCACCACAAAATGGACTGTGGCATGGCACTAGGGGGCATGTGCCAGCCTTGCACCACAAAATGGACTGCAGTGTGGCACTATGGGCATGCACCAGCCTTGCACCACAAAATGGACTGCAGCATGGCACTAGGGGGCATATGCCAGCCTTTCACCACAAAATGGACTGCAGTGTGGCACTATGGGGTATGCACCAGCCTTGCACCACAAAATGGACTGCAGTGTGGCACAAGGGGGCATGCACCAGCCTTGCACCACAAAATGGACTGTGGCATGGCACTAGGGGCATGTGCCAGCCTTGCACCACAAAATGGACTGCAGTGTGGCACTAGGGGGCATACGCCAGCCTTGCACCATAAAATGGACTGTGGCATGGCACTAGGGGGCATGTGCCAGCCTTGCACCACAAAATGGACTGCAGTGTGGCACTATGGGGCATGCACCAGCCTTGCACCACAAAATGGACTGCAGCGTGGCACTAGGGGGCATGCGCCAGCCTTTCACCACAAAATGGACTGCAGCGTGGCACTAGGGGGCATGCGCCAGCCTTGCACCACAAAATGGACTGCAGCATTGCACTAGGGGGCTTGCAGCAGATGCAGGCCACCACATCCCCAACCTTGCTATTTTCAAAGCCCACCCAGAGGGCAATGGTGTAGGTACCATAAGGCCAGCCAAGGGCTGGTCTAACGGTACTTAAAAATCCACTGGAGGGTGTGCCAATGCTCCCCCCAAGCCCCAATCGCCCATTATAACAATAGGTAACAATTGTATGTACAATTTAGTTGATATTCCCTGATAGTCTAGCACCCCCTAAGCCCCAATCACCCATTATAACAACAGGTAACAATAATATGTACAATTTAGTTGATATTCCCTGGTAGTCTAGCACCCCCTAAGCCCCAATCACCCATTATAACAATAGGTAACAATAGTATGTACAATTTAGTTGATATTCCCTGGTAGTCTAGCACTACCCCCAAGCCCTGATCGCCCATTATAACAATAGGTAACAATAGTATGCATACTGTAGTTGATATTCCCTGGTAGTTTAGCAGCAACCCCCCCCCAAGCCCCAAGTACCCGTTACAATAAATGAAAAACCCTGGTAGTCTAGTTGCATCCCTCCCCAAGCCTTGATCATCCTCTATAATTGTATAAATATCCTGGTAGTCTAGTAGCACCCCCAGCCCCGATCATCCATTATGGATACTAAACTATCCCTGGTGGTCTAGTGGAGTGCTCCAGCTCTAATCCCCCAGTAACAGACATTACCAAATACCCGGTGGTCTAGTGGAACCCCCTCCCCCAGTGCCCACCACCCAACTCCCCCCAACCCACTAAGGGTGCCAGCGACTGGCACAGCCCACCATTCACCATGCACGGCCAGCCACTGACTGAGCTCTGACTGTATGCATACTGTATATAGTATGCGCTCAGTGATTGACAGCAGCTGTCATTCACTGAGCATGTACTATATACAGTACGCATTCAGTCAGAACTCAGTCAGTGGCTGGCTGCAGGGATGAGTGGACAGAAACATGATTTATCTGAACTGGGAGGGAAGGCGGGACCTGGGTAACACCAAGAAACAAGAAAACAAGATAAAACTGGGAGGGAAGAAAGGTGCCTGGGTAACACCAAGAAACAAGAAAAGATAAAAGGAGCGGAAAGATGGACATCCCATGCATGCCTGAGTAAAACTTCAAGAAAAAAGGAAACTCTGAAATGGTGTGGGAGGGAAGGACCTGGGTAACACCAAGAAATGCAGAAACACTTTGAAGGGAACCTGAGGTGTTAGAAGGTCCATAACAGTCCATAACCTGGGGTTGTATCCCAAGAACTAGATTTAAAAAAAAAAGAGAGAGAAAAAAAGAGAGCAGGCTGGGTACCACCCAGAAAGAAGACATTTAAGAAAAATGATATTACTTTGACAGACTCTGGGAAGGAGGGACCTGGGTAACAGGCCGCAAGAAAAGAAGCAACCTATTTAGGGGAAACAGAAAAGGGAGGGAAAGGTATGTTACCTGGAGCTGTGTCCCATGAACAGATTTTTTTATAATCAAGTACAGTTGCCAACACCAATTTTAACGTATCAAGATTAACAGATTAAACTAGACAAATTTTAACAATGTACCGGCCATAATACCTTTCTGTGCTTTGCATTACAGTAGAACCCAAGGTGCAATTCTGTGTATATACAATACAGCAATGGTTTACATGTAGATGTGAGGTACAGACAGTAAATGCTTTAAACAAACTGCCCATAACCAGACCCCAATACAGTATATGGGCATCCTATACACCCCCCAGACCTCCTAGAGTTAACTAGCAATGATTTACCCAGATACTGTGGGGTCAACAGGTTCCTGGTAAACTGATTTGGAGGGCATTAGGTTGGCCAACTGCCTGATTCAACTGCTGACACAAGGGGATCCCAGATTTTGTTAAAAAAGATTTTTGTTGCTGTTAGATAACTAGATAAAAAAGTAATCTGTGTCATGGCACAACAGCATCAGTCGCATCATCACTAATGATCTGCACCCCACCCCTGACAAATTACCAGAAAAGGGCCACACAAAAAAGACATAGTAGATGTACAAGAGCCTGAACCAGAACTTGAGCCACAAGAATTAAGTGATGAGCCAGAAACAACAGACACTGCACCAAGCTGCAGTCATAGTAAACAAACTCTGGCTAGAGCCAATAGGGCTGCAGCAGAGTAATTTGGGGGTAAAACATTGAATATTTGCTTTATAATATTTCTACAGTAGATTTTCAACATAGCTTTGTTATGGTCCTGCCTCATGAAGAAGGGCAGAGAAAATGTGCAGCCCCTGGGCTAAAGGTGATTTTGTACAGGGACTGTAAAATCAACTTTCAAGATGCAGAAATACATTTTGGGCAGGAGTTGAAAAATAGCAGCTGTCACATTCATGAGGCACTGTAAAGAAATGGCTATGTTGAAAAGTTGGGGTAAAAATATTGAATATTACCAAAGTTATAAGCCAGCATTTGCAAAATTCAACATAGCCTTCTTATGACCCCACCTCATAAAAAAGGTCAGAGAAAATTTTCAACTCCTGTCCAAGAGGTGATTTTGTGAGGGACCGCAAAATCACCTTTCTGGGTGTGAAAAAAAATTGGGCCAAGATTTGAAAAATAACAGCTGTCACATTCATGGAGTACTTTAAAGATATGACAATGTTGTAAATTTGGGGTAAACATTTAGAAAATTACCAAAGGTACGTACAAGTCTGCATTTGCAAAATTCTATGTACGCTCATAACTTTATTATTTTGTAATATGTTCACACCAAATTTTCAACATATCCTTCTTATGACTCCACCTCATGAACAAGGCCAGATAAAATGTTCAGCTCCTGCCTGAAAGGTGATTTCGTGCAAGGACCACAAAATCACCTTTAGGGATGTGAAAAAAACAAAACATTTTGGTCAGGATTTGAAAAATGACAGCTGTCACACTCATGAGGTGTTGTAAAGATATGACTATGTTGTGACTTGGGGGAAAATACTGAAAATTACCAAAGTTACAAGCCTACATTTGCAAAATTCAACATGGGCTCATAACTTTGTTGTTTTTAATATTTTTACTCCAAATTTTCAATATAGCCTTCTTATGACCCCACCTCTTGAACAAGGGAAGAGGAAACTGCTGGCCAAAAGGTGATTTCATGTAAGGACTGCAAAATCACCTTTCAGGACAGATCTACCTAGTGCAATTGTTCATAAGGTAGGGTCCCAAAGAAGGCATGTTAAAAATTTGGGCCAAAAATATGCAAAAATGTCCAAGTTATGCCACTAAGTTCAAAACTCCACTGAAATACATTGAAGCACATACCTGTTTCTTCAGTTTGTGGTCCAACTTTGAAGAGTGAAGATGTGTCTGTGGTCCAGAGAGGATTATGGTGTTGCATCCCCGATGGGTAAGTAAGGCCTTGGGGTGGTGGGGGGTGCTGAGTGGGAGGATTAGGTGGGGGGGGCAGTTACAGCTGCAAAAGACATCGTGTGATGGTTTTCATTTTGCAGGGTTGTAAAAAATAACACAGCACAGAGGATTCCTCATCATGACATTGGGGGATTGGGTACCCCCAGTGTCATTCTTATGGTTCTGGGTTAGAGTGATGGTTGCTGAGAGGGAAGGTCGGTCGGGGGGGATATCAATATACATATTTTAAAACACACACACACACACACACACACACACACACACACACACACACAAACACAAACACAAACAAGAAGTAATGGTGCATGCTTGGGGTGCATGCTTGGTAGTGGGGTTCACCTAAACATCAGGTGCATCCTATCTGCAACACTGGGGGATTGGGCACCCCCAGTGTCACTCTTGTGTTTGTTGTGGGGGTGATGAGAGGGAAGGTTGGATGGGGGGAATAAGTCTAATTTTAAAGAAAAACAGAAATGGCAGTCACGGCACACTCCGCCATGTGCAAGATAGCCACCGTACTCTACTGCACGTGTGCAGTAGCGATCTTGCACATGGCAGAGTGTGCCGTGACTGCTGTTTCTGTTTTTCTTTAAAATTAGACTCAATCCCCCAACTCGACCCTCCCTCTCAGCACCCAGCACCCCACCCCCACTAACATAGGAGTGACACTGGGAGTGCCGAATCCCAAAGTGTCGCAATCAGGATGCCCCTGATGTTTTTTGTAAAGTCAAAAATAGTGCCGTGTGAGTGGAGTGCTATGGATGCAGAGGCAACTATGGGGCAACTCCATCATGTTGTTCATTGGCAAAGAATGTGAGGGATGTGGAATCCTTTTTCTCAAAGAAAGAGTTCTGCAGGGCTCCGCCCACTGCAGCCCTCAGAACAAGATAAATTCCAACAAAGGTGGCTGAAGATTCACAGCTGGCTGTTGTTTGGCAAAGACAATGGTAAGCCATTCTGTTTGTAGTCATTGTGCATCTATTGTATTTAAAAGCACTTGTTACAAAACATCGACCCTAAAAAGATATGCAAGAAGCAGTACTCATGCTAAAACATTAAAGGGAAACAATCACCATCAAGGGCCCTCACACTCAAGTGTGGGGCTGGTCCCAATGTCTGTGTTTGTGTGCATAAACATTTTGCTTTACTTACAATTTAAGGTAGTAGAGTAGATTAATACTGATTGAAGCACCCTGATGCCGGAGAATTTTCCTTGACATAAGCAGGGCACTTTGAGGGTGATCAGGATCTCCTGTAGAGCACAGCAGACACCTCCGGGATTAATAATCACTCCCCCTGAAAATTAGCCTTCCAGTCTGAAAATTAAGCTCCTTGCTAGGAGAACTTTTGTCAGGAAAAAACAAGTGGTATCCTCCATCTGTCTAGGTGCTATGAACAGTTCCAAGAGCAGTCCACATTTTTGCACCTCCTCAGTGAGACTGAGCTGACTGTTGCTTAGTGCTGAAGTGGTCCTGAACTAACTTCTGCTTAGTACTGAACTAGTCCTGGAATGGAATCAAGGCTAAATGCATTGACTTCATCCAGAGGAGGCATACAGACACTGCACCTGAGGATTGCAGCTGTCATACTCAGTGGTCCAGAGTAGAACTGTCCCTAGAAGCCAGGAGGCTGGTAACAGAGTTAAATTCCAGCCCTGCAGAAGAATTCTTGGGGCTTTTCCAGCCTGGATAACCAAGGCAGTGTAGGGAATCTTTCATGGCAATAACAGCACCAAGAAAAACAGGTGACCTGTGTCATGGAGAACACATGCAGAAACATAGTCCATGAAAGAGAAATCGATTATTGCCATTTCTAGACCCCATCACTTGGAGCAACCTTGAGGCAGCCAGGTTGTCTGAAGTTTTGGCCACAGAATCTGTCAGTACAAGCTACATTACTGCTCAGGGAGTCTCCAGTGGTATTCAAAAGCCTGCTCTGCACAGACACCAAGCTCAATAAAAAAAATTGCACTTCTAGATGAAGCATCTTCAGATGGTTTTGGTTTGGAAACCAACATGGCATGAGATGAACCCCTCTCATCCAATGGACGCCAGGGACAGCCTTGCCAGACTGCTTAAAAGATGACATGCAGGGACTCTAACTTGACTGCGAGACCTATCTATCCTAGAATATTGTCTATTGTCCTGTCTTGTTCTGGAGACTTCCAGTATCTTGCTCCAGGTCATACCTAGGGCCAACCCTCTGACCACAAGAAGTACAGTGCAGATTTCCTTGTACATCCAAAGATTCATAGGTTCATAGGTGGATACAAGTTCAAGGGACAGGCCCATTACTGAACTTGCCATCATTAATCTAATGATGGTAACAGAATTTATTTTCTCCCATAAACAAATCAATCTCATTTTTAAAAGTGTCAGTACTCTAGCTCAAAACTACATGAGCTGGAAGAGAGTTCCACAAGTTTGGTACTCTTTGGGTTACAAATTGCTTTCGTCGTGTAGTTTTACAAGTTTCTGCATTCAATCTAAGATTATGTGACCTAGTACTATTGATTATTGGCTGTCTTATTAAATAATTTGTTTCTAGGAATAATTCATTACAAGATTTGTAAGTCCAGCACATATCACCTCTAAGAAACCTATATTCCTATGAATAAAGTCCCAATTTCCTGAGCCTATCCCCATAAGTAAGGTCTGCTATTTTAGTTATAGACTTGGTCATCCTACGCTGTATTGATTCGTAGGTTTTAAAATCCCCAATAGTTGTGGTGGAGCAGAATGGGGCATCATACTCCATATGTGTTCTTACCAAAGATGTATACAAGGGTACCAAGACATCAGCATCCCAACTTTTTATATTTTTCAGGATACATCTAAGTATTCTGTTGCATTTTTTTGCAGTAATGTTGATGTGATAATTGAATTTCAGTTTGTTAGTGATGGTCACACCAAGGTCTTTTTCACTGGTAGTCTCCTCAAGTCTAATATCATTTATATAGTAACTCGCTAATGGATTATTAATTCCAAGGTGCATCACTTTGCAATATTGAAATTTAGTTTATGATCTGTGGCCCAAAAATAGAGATTATTAAAATTATTTTGAAGTAACCTAACAGCTCCAGCATCATTCACAATGCCACCAAGTTTGCTATTATCCACATATTTCTGCAACCAAATACCGTTTGATGCTTGCATGCTAAAAATCGTAATATTATACTGTCAGTCCCAACACCAACCCCTGTGGCACTCCACTACTAACAATACCCCAATCAGATTTATATCCTCTTACAACTACTCTCTGTCTTCTATTATTCAACCAAGAGTATATCCATTGTATAATTAATGGATGTATTGAAAGTTTTTGAAGTTGTTCAAGAAGTAATTTATGTGATACTGAGTTGAAGGCTTTTTCATAATCTAAATAAATGTCAACTGGTAGACACTCTTCCAGTGCCTTACTAACTGGTATGAAGAAATTTATTCAATTACTCATACATGATCTTCCCTATGTAAAACCATGCTGAGTGATACTGATATTTCCTATGTCATGCAGATGTTCGATGATTCTGTGCTAGAGTAGTCTTTCCATAAGTTTGCCAATACATGAAGTTAGGCTAATGGGCCTATAATTACTGCCACTATTTTTGAACCTTTCTTATCGATCGGGATTATATTTGCTATTTTCCAATCATCTAAGACTATTCCTTCTTTTAATGAGGTGTTAAAGAACAAGGTTAATATACCAGCTAGTTCAGTACATAATTCTTTAAAAAAAATGTGGGGAAGCCATCGCAACCAGGAGAGCATGTTGGTTTAGTTTTACTTATAACTCTAAGAGTTTCCTCTTTCAGAAAATATTTAATGGGTTCTGCTTTGTGTAACTTGTCTAAAGTAATGTACTCTTTATCTCCAAAAATACTGAGGAAATATTTATTAAATTCGTTTGCCATTTCTTTGCTATCTGTAATTAATTTATCATGAATGAGAAGTGGTCCAGCCCCAGTCTTGGTTCCCTTCAGGTAACCAATATAATTATAAAACTGTTTCTTATTATTTTTATAATCTCCTGATAAGTTTCTTTCTAAATCCTTTTTTGCAGCTCTGATATTTTTTTTAGTTTAAGTTTCAACCATGCTTCATTTTTAGGATATTTTTTTTATACCAGTTAAAGGCTTTTTTTCTTTTTCCTTATACATTTTTTAATATTAGTATTCCACCATGTTGGTATTCTTTGCTTTTTATCACTATATTTAGTTCTTGTGGGCACCCAAGTTTTTACACAATAATCTAATTTTTGTTTAATAAGAGTCCACATTTTGTAACAATTTAGACCAGAAAGATCTTTTTGCCAGTTCCATTGTCCTAAATATCCTTTATTTGTTTGTAGTTTGCGTTATAAAAATTGGCCACTTTTCTATTTCCAACTACAGATAGACAAAAATTCCCCAAAAATGGTTAAGTGATAACTATCTCCCAGGGGCTCCCTTATTTGTGGTGTGGAAAAGTTTTTAATATTAGTAATGATGAGGTCTAGCAAGTTTTTCTTCCTAGTAGGTTCTTCAGTTATTTATTCAAGATTGTTTCGTATAATAAATTGAACTAACCTATGTTCATTTTTATTATGTGCACTTAGGGTAGGCCAAACTATACCTGGAAGATTAAAGTCCCCAAACAAGATAAAATCGGTGTTAATAATTATTTCATTTAATGCTGAAAAAAAAGGCATAATTTTCTTCAGTATCTAGACCTGGAGCACAATATCCAACCCCTATTATGAGTGGGTGTGGCAGAGATGTAATCTGTACCACAACTAATTCACTTTCTGTATGATTGTTTTGATGTAGTTCACAATATTGGAGATTATTTTTAATATATAGTGCCACACCTCCACCCTTTTTAGTATTAAGATTTTTCATTATTACAGACTAACCTGGTATGTTAGTAGCCCACTCTCCATCTGAAAACCAGGTCTCTGTTACAGCACATATATCAACGTCGTTTTTAACTGATTTATAAGTAAGCTCTCCTAACTTGTTATTTAGGCTTCTAGCATTAACCAATAAAGTTTTTATTTTCTTTACACCCGAATTCTCTATTTTATTCTCTTCTTGAACTGGTTTATTAATTAAGGTGTCTATAGAAGTAGTATTATTACTACAGTTATTTTCAGTACTATGTTTTTAAACTAGATAGATGGTGTAAAGTTACCCCCCCCCAACACTTAGTTTAAACTTGAGGTGGTAACATCATTTAGTTTACTTGCAATTAATGCATTTCCTCTTCTACTAGGATGTAAGCCATTCCAACAAATTAGTTCCTTGTTTGCAATAAACTCTTCCCAATAAGTAATGCAAACACAATTTTGCTTCAAGCTCCATTGTCTTAACCAGTTATTTATGTTTCTGATTTTATAGTTTAGGTATTCGTTTGGTCCAGAGACAGGAATTATTTCAGATATGACAAGTTCACACTCCCTATCCATTAAGGTATTAACCAGCCCTACAAACTCTTCTTTAATAGATTGTTCACTTTGATTTCTTATATTATTTGTACCGGCATGTATAATAACTAGTGGTCTGTGGCCTGCGGTATTTAGTATATCCTTGGACATTCTGGTAATATCTCTAATTTTTGCACCACGAAAACTAGATACAGTTCTATTAGTCTTGTCTGGGTCACATATTTTATGATCCAGATGCTTTATCATCGAGTCTCCAAGAAGAAAAATCTGCTTTTTTTCAGGTTCACGGGTTTTGTCATTTTCAATAATAGATAGTGTTTCTCCAACATATTCCTGTGTTACAAGGGGAATATCAGAATGTGGTGAAGACACTGGAGTAGGGGGTGGGATAAAGGAGGGATTATTTTCCATTTGATCACTTAATAGGTCGAATTGATTACTGATTTTGATCTCAAAATTATTTGCTCTCCTACCCTTTTTTAGCAATTTTTGCACTTTTCACTTCATACCATTCATTCTCAGAATTGTCTATTTCCCTAACACATTTTCTATTGATAGCAATGTAGGCATTAACTAAAGTTTGACCATTGCTAGTAGAATCCTCAGCTAAAGGTGTATTTCCTGTGTCAGGTATTGATATAAGGGGACTTGGAGCAAGTGATGATTCAATACAGTGATCGCTATCATTATTTTGATAGGGAATATTGAATCTATTAAACATTTATTGCTGGCTATTCTCTAAACAAATGAGCCTTGTATTAAACAAACTGATTTCCTGCTTCATATCTTTATATTCTGTGCATTTACTACATATGAAAGTGGTATCTTGTAATACTTTGATGTCAAAACAATACATACGGCATTCCCCACACATAATCCCCATCCTTCCATCAGTTGTAATTAGTGAATTATTCATATTGAAATTGCAAACCTGGGGTATAGGTCTTTAGAAAGCAAGTAATTTTTATATAGTTGCTGAGAGTGTATTTCTGGACAGGATGAATAAAGGTTCCTTTACAACAAGCAAGGATTGGCTCTAACTGGGTCTATTAGTTGCAGATATTTTAGAGGCTTTATGTAAGTGACTCCCTTTAAACTTATTAAGATCAGGTGGAACAACTTAGTAACATGTTCAGAGACCAATGTTTACATGAACACAGATTAAAAGCCTATAACGTTTTATTTGCCTCTACACCTCTAGTAAGTATCTGAAGATATAAATAAACACATACCAATTGCCTTACCTCCAAAATATTTGCTTATTGTCCCTTCTGTCACTCCTGACATGTGCTAGACGCGTGTGTCTTTGCGCACGCTTGCCCTGCTTGTGTTCACCCTGCTCACTGCAGGGCACCCTTTTATATTGTCTTAGTGACCCAGGAAGTAGTCTTGAAGGTCACAAGTATTGCAAAGTGCAAAAAGCGGTTGAAAAGCACGGAATGTAAAAACGCCACCAGCAGTGGCTTACACATGCTGATATTAGTCCTTTTAGGGAACAGTTAGGTTAAAAAGCCCCTGTAATACTGAGTTGTAGTTATCGATAGGCTTAGGAGAACTACAAACTCTTCTTCCTGGTACCGCAGAAGTTACCAGGGCTCAGAAAAAACTTGCAATAGCGAGGATAGTTATACACAAGTTTAAAAAACACACAGTTCAAGTTTCATCAAGTACAAAAAACACAAATACACATAAAAAGCAGCACTATTTCAGTTTAGTGTAAGTTTGTTTCATCTGGCAGTAACGCTTGCTGTAGGGCACCCTTTTAAATTATCTTAGTGACCCAGGAAATAGTCCTGAAGGTCACGAGTATTGTAAAGTGCAGAAAAGCGATTAAAAAGCATGGAATATAAAAACGCCACCAGCAGTGGTTTACGTATGCTGATAGTAGTCCTTCTAGGGAACAGTTAGGTTAAAAAGCCCCTGTAATACTGAGTTGTAGTTCTCAATAGGCTTAGGAGAACTACAAACTCTTCTTCCTGGTACCACAGATGTTACCAGGGCTCAGAAGAAACTCGTAATAGCGAGGATAGTTATACACAAGTTTAAAAAACACACAGTTCAAGTTTCATCAAGTACAAAAAACACAAATACACATAAAAAGCAGCACTATTTCAGTTTAGTGTAAGTTTGTTTCATCTGGCAGTAACGCTTGCTGTAGGGCACCCTTTTAAATTATCTTAGTGACCCAGGAAATAGTCCTGAAGGTCACGAGTATTGTAAAG
The DNA here is from genome assembly GCA_016271365.2 of Neoceratodus forsteri. Taxonomy (NCBI): domain Eukaryota; kingdom Metazoa; phylum Chordata; order Ceratodontiformes; family Ceratodontidae; genus Neoceratodus; species Neoceratodus forsteri. The sequence goes on from CM057450.1 coordinate 1,074,984,214, forward strand.
TGCAGAAAAGCGATTAAAAAGCATGGAATATAAAAACGCCACCAGCAGTGGTTTACGTATGCTGATAGTAGTCCTTCTAGGGAACAGTTAGGTTAAAAAGCCCCTGTAATACTGAGTTGTAGTTCTCAATAGGCTTAGGAGAACTACAAACTCTTCTTCCTGGTACCACAGATGTTACCAGGGCTCAGAAGAAACTCGTAATAGCGAGGATAGTTATACACAAGTTTAAAAAACACACAGTTCAAGTTTTATCAAGTACGAGAAACACAAATACACATAAAAAGAAGCACTATTTCAGTTTAATGTAAGTTTGTTTTATCTGGCAGTAGCGCTCACTGCAGTACACCCTTTTATATTGTCTTAGTGACCCAAGAAATAGTTCTGAAGGTCTATATGGCCCAGTGTGACCATCACACACCTTGAATTGCCATCACAGAGGGAAGAATGAACCACTGTACACAAAACTATCTGCTGACACATCTCCCAGATGGGCAAGGCTCACAGAAATAAAGTAGCTGCAAAATATTTTGTCCTTCCACATTTCTCGGATCTCAGGTCCTGTGGGTGAACTGAACCAAGGTCGAGATCTTTGAAGGCTAAGGCCTTGAGAATGAGTGATGTGACCAGTACTCACTGACTGATGCCATTCAAACAGCAGGTTGCCTGCAAACTGTGCCCACTGAATGGCCATGAGTACCTCAAAGAGATGCTGGGCATTACTCCCAAAGCATTACCCCCTGGAGGAGTAACACTGACCCCTAGGCCTGGGTAGTTGGGTTTACTTACCCACCCTAGCCCATTCCTGATCTCACATAATCACTGAGACAGAAGTTTAGACTTACCTACAGAGACTGAAGTGGAAAACACTTCAGAACCAGGGTAGATGCAGTCAGACTGGGGTTCACAGTTAAGAGTCTCAATGTTGTGAGCCTTCTCAAGTTGCAATGCATTACAGCTTCAGTAATAAAACAGGACAGTGACTTTGAAATTAGGGAAAAAAGGAAGAGTGGAGGGAAGAGTGTGGAAGCTTCATACTTTAGGTACCACCCTTCCCCTCCTCTTCAGAGGATGACAATCCTCTCCATTAGATAGTTGTGGTTCTTCTTGGACAGGATTCTTCCAGATCCCCCTGTACCCACCTCTTGACTTTTTGGGGTTTGCCTGCAAATCTGGGTGAGAAAGGTCACCCTGATGTGGCACACCTAGATGTGTCTGTATGGGCTTCCTCGACCTGAAGAGCCCTTTGGATTCAGATGTCTTTATAGGTATGGTCTGAGGCCTGACCTGTGGATCATCAGCTTGGAAAATCTCAATCAAGAGAAGTAGTATGGACTTAAGCAAGTCAGCTTAACCACTGTTAGATGGTACCACAGGTGCACCTCCCCCTTCTGAGGGTCCGGTTCAGGGAGGAAACAAATTAAATATGTTTGTCTGCATTATACACAAAGCAGACAGTATCACTCCATAGGAAAGAGGGTTCATAGTCCTCTGGCAGGTCTTGTATCTCATGAAAAGAATCTGTGAAAAAAATATGGTGCCACTGAGCACTTCCAAACTTTGCCAGATCTTATTTATTTATTTTATTAATTTGAAGGTTTCACCAGGAAAGACATACTGAGAAGACATGCTCACATCCAAATGCATCCTGGGGAGAGGGGAAGAGATACACAGTAGGCACAGCAGCAAACATCAAATACAGTGCATAATGGAAATAGGAATACATGCTTACACAGTATGAACAAAATTAGATAATACATATCAATAAACAACACTAACAGGAAAGGTGCTAGGAGACTAAATAAACAAAAACAACAGTATCATGGTAAAGTAGGATAGGAACTAATCTGCTAATGAGTGCAGAGACAAATATGTTAAGGCTGAAAATTAAACATTAAACACATCTACAGGAAAAGGGGAAATGGACCTTGAGGAGGGAGTCATGGGTATGTGGGAAGGCAGCATGACAGATGGAAGGAGGGAAGGAGGGCATTCCAATTGTTAGGGAAATGGTGTGAGAATGCAGCCTGAATAGCCAAAGTTGACCTGGGTGAGATGGCTAAAGGGCAGTGGTCATGGTTTCTGAGTGAGAGAGAAGAAGACGGTTTGAGAGAAATACAGGAGGAGAGATAGGGAGGGAGGGAAGTGAAACCAGAATTTGGCAAGAAAATTGGCACTGTGGATATGGCACCTGTTGGCCAGAGAAGGAAGAGAGAGTAATTGGTAAAGGGTGCGGTGATGGGTAAGGGAAGGATAGTCAAGAGTGAAATGGCAGAAAGAGTGGATAAGAGAATCCAGCCTAATGAGGGAAGATTTGGGAGCAGCACTGTAGACTACATCACCGTAGTCAAAAATAGGTAGGATAATTTTCTGGACCAGGGCATGGTGAGCCGGCAGAGGAATACAACCACAATTTCTATATAAAGCACCCAACTTAGGGTGTAACTTTTTGTAGATGACATCAATGTGTCTAGAAAAGGTGAGGTGCTGGTCAAGCCAGACCCCAAGGTACCTGAAGAAGGAGGTGTCCTCAAGTAATTCCCCATCTAGGGTGTGGCAAAAAGGGAGGGAGTTTAGCTGAGAGAGTCACTGCTTCATGCCAAAGGTAATGGAGACTGTCTTCTTGGCATTTAAAAATAACTGGTTTGAGCAAAACCAGAGCTGAACTTTATCAAAATCATGCTGAAGTTTTGAAGCTACAACAGAAGAAGAAGGGCCAGATGCAAACAGGACAGTATCATCCACATACATATGGATGTAAGTGAGATGACAGACAGTGGGAGGCCATTTAGGAAGACAGAGAAAAGTAGGTGGCCCAACACAGAGCCCTGAGGAACACCAGTGTTGATGGGAAGGGAATTTGTATCACTAATTCAAGCTGATTGTGTTCTACCCACTAAGTAGGAATGAAACCAACTGGTGGCTGCATTAGAGAGCCCCGCATCAGTAAGTCTGGCCAGCAGAAGGGGGTGGGAGACTATCGAAAGCCTTGACTAGATCGATTAATATAACAGAGGTGATGAAACCCTGGTCCATCCCAGTGAGTACAGAATCAGACAGCCTCAGGAGGGAGGAGGTGGTCAAGTGGTATTTGCAAAACTCGGACTGGTAAGGCATGAAGAAAGAGGAAGAATCAAGGCAGAGAGAGAGCTGGGATAGAACCAACTGTTCCTGTAGCTTGGCAAAAACTGGGAGCAAAGGGGTAGGCCAGTAGTTTGCAGGGGAGGAGGGCTCACCTCCTTTAGCAAGGGGAATAACAGTGGCATATTTCCAGAAAGACAGGACAGAAGCCACAGTGAAAGATAAGTTTAGAAGAGAAGCAAGGGGAGTAGCAATCGCAGAAGCAGAGAGGTAAAGGATTATGGAGTTAAGACCAGAGGGGCACTTGCCCTTAGTGGGGTTAGAACATCAAATGGGGATAAAGGATATAAGGAAAAAGAGAAGGATGAAGGACAATCCACAAGAGAGGGATCGGGGGGGGGGAGGATGAAGCTGAGAAGGGAGGGAGAGTGGAAAGAAGTGAGGAGGCACAAGAGGTAAAGAACTTGCTAACCTCAGATGTTACCGGGAGGGAATCGGCTATGGAGATGTCACCCACTTTCAGAACAGAAGGCAGGGGATGAAAAGCAGGGGAGAGCAAAGAGTGAACCACCTTCCAGAAGTTAGATGGGTGGTTGATGTTAGAATTGAACGCGATTGAGAAGTATTCAGCTTTAGCCAGTCTAATTGCCTTAGTGCAAGCATTTCTGTGTGTGCTGTAATTTTGGAGGGCTAAAGAGGAGCTGGTTTGATTGTACAACTTCCGTGCCTGTTCCCTAGCACATAGACATGCTAGGAGTTCAGCTGAAATCCAAGGGAGGTGAGAGTCACGCACACGGGTACGTCTCCGGGGGATAGCGATGCCAACATGAAATGGCGATCAAACATAGCGATCAAACATGCTAGACTGTATCAAACACCAGGAGGACAGCATGACTCCATAGGAGAGAGGGGTCACAGTCCTTTGGCAGGTCTGGCTACTCACCCTGCCAAATGAACCTGTCAAATATGCTAGCTTTCACTATACAGAGAGAACATAAGACTCCACAGGAGAGAGGGGTCATAGTCCTCTGACTGGTCCTATTATTGACTCAGACAAACAAATTCTAGCCCCAAGCACTTAAGGATGCTCACTTCTACACACTGCCCCTCACAGTCTACCCTATCTAACTTTGTGGTGGGGGTGAGCCTACTGGGTTCCCTAAATAGCACAGTCTGCTCTTCCCTGTAAGCTCCAGATAAGAAGAACCAATCTTACCTCTTTTAGCTTCAGACAAGAAAACTATCTTACCTCTGTTAAGTGTTAGAGTACATCAGTCTCACTCCATTTGGTAATAGCAATATCCATGAGTGAACAGACCCACATTTTTGAGTCCTCACCTAGCCAGTGCTAAAATGTGTGGGTGGGGAAAGCACACTGACTGAACCAAAGTTAGCTTCCAGGAAGGACTTCTGAAAGAATGAGGAACAGACTCCCAGGAGAATGAGGCAAATGACATGGTCACACAGTATAAAAGATTCACCTGTATCTGCTGGATTTCCCAGTTCATTGCTCTGCTCTAACCATTAGGCTACAATGCTGAAACGGTGGTAGCAAACCACTTACACCCCCGAAGATGAATCATTCACACCCCCTGAATACAGCTAAGTTCTAAATCTCACAACCCCTGAGTAAGATGGTGGAAAAAGTTAAGGTGTGCCATTTTGGTAAGTTGCACCGCTTGGAAAGCATGAGAGCAGATACACAGGGTGATGTCACATGATCACATGCTGTCAGCACATCAGAGCTTAACAAATGGGCGTGCCTAACAGAATAACACCTTGGCTTCAACACTGCTAAGTTGTAAATCAGTACGGTTTGTTGAATGAATAATGCAACTACCTGGTTCACCTCTTACCTAATAAATGCAGGCAAACAGAGGCTATGAATGCCATCCTATCAGACACAGAGTTCCTATCTGAGAACTCCCAGAGGGATTGATACTGGGCCCCTACTATTCCTGGTCTACACTGGTGACCTTCCTGGAAACATACAACACTCCACAATAAAACACAGGACAACACAGTACTCTAGCAAGAGCCAAACATTTTATTTATTTGTTTGTTTATTAAGTGCTAGGAATTAATACCTTTGAGCCAAGGCTCTTTTACAAAGGTTCCACGTCAAATTAGGTACAAGCAATAAGGTTACAATGAATGACACAACTAAAGTACATTGTGGGATACTATAAACATAGACTGAGCAAATATCAAGAAAAAAAAACATTAGTGCAAGGACAAGTAATTACCAGGTGAAACACATTAATTCAATAAGCAATCAAATGAGGAGGGGGGAGAAGCAGGAAGGTAATGTGAAGATAGGGTATATACATGAAAGGAGGGAGGAGCCAACCACAGGTAGTGGAAAGGAATCATCTACCGGCCTTTGTCAGGTAAAGAGGGCAAGAGAGCAACAACTTAAATAGAGAGGAATTAGTCAAAGCAGTCACAGGAGTTAGAGGTGGTAAGGTAAGAGAATAGGCTAGATTTAAATGCACCTAAAGAGGTAGAAGAGGTAATAGAGGTGCTGAGTGCATTTAGCCAGGAAGGGGCACGATAGGCAAATGATCTCTGGCCCTGGGAAGTCCGGCAACGAGGGACCTGAAGGGGCTGATGTTCTGATCTTCTGGTGGGTCGAACACTTGTGTTCTGGCATATCAGGTCTTGAATGCAAGGTGAGGAGGCCTAAAATGGATTTTGGCCATATGGCAGGTAAGGTAATTTTAGGCGGTTTGAGAGTTGAAGCCATCCAGTTTCAGCATACAGCTCGTAGGTGTGAGTGTGTTGATGAGCTCCAGTAAGCAACTGACAGGCCTTGTTAAGGGAGGTTAATACGTTTAAGCGCACTTGTAGAGGCAGACCCATATACATATATATATATATATATATATATATATATATATATATATACATAAACATGTCTCCCTAATGGAAGAAACTCCAAGTAGTTTTTGATATTCTTCTAAGATAGTTTGTCACCACAAAGATGGTTCTCAGAAGGGAAAAACAAAACCTATGGTCTTCTATAAGAAAAGTATAAAAATTAAAGGCACTTGCGAGCAAAAAATGCAACTCTTAGACCATCAAAGAAACATGACTATAAACACCTAAGAGCAGACACAGACAACACCTTAAGGTTTGAGAAACATACTAAATCCACTATCAGACTGGGAGCCCTCCACTGAAATGCTTACACCATACCAAAAAAAGCATGACTGATCCTTGTCACCCTGCTGCTGCTGCCCATTCTGGAATATTGAAACACAGGTTACCAGCATGCAAGGAACCAGCTGTTGGAAAAACTGGACACAACATATAGGAAAATGACATAATTAGTCCTTAGATGCCCATAGGGCACACAGCTTTGCACACGAATGAAAACACTATTGAGGATCCCCTCAAACTACGAAATTTCCAGGGTAGAAAGTCCAGGGCACTCACAGTCTACAAAATCATCAAGGGCATGATTACCAGATATCAGAGACTAGCAAACCATTTTCCAAATAACGCATGCAACATGTGAGACATCATAAACAGAGGTCTCCGTGTAACTAGGGTCTGAACCAACTACAGAAAAATGAGCCTAGATTGCCTTATTCCTAAGAACTGGAATTCCCTGTCCCCAAAATAAAGTAAGAGTAAGTCTCTGGCTGAATTTAAAATTGCTCTACAGTCAGAACTCACAGATTCCTGCAACTTTTACTACAGTAAACTGATGGTGCATCCACCACTCAGGCAAAACCCCTCCAGGACCATGGTGGTCGTAACACTTTTAACCTGTCAAAAAATAAACATTTTTACTACTACTACATTTTGTCTACCTAACAGATGAGCTGACTTTCTATTTTAGGTCTAGCTTTGCAGTCTTGAGCTGTTACCTGTAGAAGCTTTTCACATGGAATCCTATGGAGTTGTTGTCACTATCTTGATTGCTTCTATTCCAAACCACTCTGAGGTAAAAGATGGTAGTGTGTGACTAATGCCTATGGTACTGTTAGGTTATTTTTTATTTGATTTATTTGATAACTGGGTAAGTGCACTGGGCAAAGGCCCATTTTCAAGCCCAACCTGGGCCAATACAGGCCCAAACAACTAAAACACGCTACATTACTGCTTCATTATTACCGATAAGCAACTTTTGGGGTGTCAAACAGATGTGGCATACTGATGAGTCCTGGTAGGACGAAACATGTGTCTATGTCATCTGATAGCACCCTTTGCAAACTGTGCGAGAGACCTTTCGGCACCATGCAATTCTGCTTAAAGTTGAACCAGCATAATACTCTGTGGTGATTTGTATATGCAGCCCATGATGCTTTGCATTGTGTGGGCATGTGTGATTTTGTATTTACTTGAAACTTGGCTTCCCAGCCAAATGCCCTTTGGGGTAACCCTTGCCTCAGTGTTTGCGCACAGAGGTTCTTTGTCTTTTAATACCTATTACTTCTATAGCTGAGTGTTCAAAGGTTTTTGTCATTTTTTTCTTGCAGGATTCTGATAAAATGACAGTAGATGAAGGTCACTGTCATAATCTTTGTCTTTTCTAATTTCATGGACACACCAGTGTCCTTTGAGTGTATGGTCACTAAATGTGCACTGGGAGTCGATGGCAGAATAGTTTTCATCTACCGGCTTCCGGGTGGTGGGAGTCTGTTTCTGTAAGAGCTGACAGACTTCGTCGCTGAGCAGGTGTTGGAGTCCCTTAGGATTCTTGTTCTGTGGGACTTCAATGCCTGAGTAGATGATGAATCCTGCCTTTTTGTACAAGAGCTCCTTCAGCTGATATCCCAGCTAGGATTGTCTCAGCCAGTTGCCTCTGGCGCACATACTTATGGCCACACTCTAGACCTGGTCTTCTCACTTGGACTTGACATCTTGGTGGTCAAGGTTGATCTGGTTGTTTGATTGGATCATCATGTGGCTGAGTTCCGGTGAGGGGCCCCCTGTAAGCTAACCCTCTCTGTGGAGTCAATCCAGTGTCGTCCGAAATATAAATTTGAGTTGCACCAACTCCAGGAGTCGCTGGTTGTCTCGAGCTTGACGCTAGCCTGTGTTGCAGGGGTCAACGCTTATAACACAGCCTTGACCAAGGTGCTGGACCAGACTGCACCTTACCGCATTAGCCTCTTGTCCTCCTGGCATCACTCACCATGGTATTGTGCTGACTTGTGCCAGCTGAAGACTAAGGGGCAAAGGTTAGAGTGTTCTTGGAGGCAGTTGCGCTCTGAAGACAGGTTGGTGCTGCGACGCCATTATTCAGAGTATCAGTGGGCAATTGATCATAGAAAGACCAAATTTTGTCACGATCAATTGCTGTGGCAAGAAATCATCCAGCTGTGCTGTTCCACACTGTTGACAGCTGTTTAAACCCTTCCTGTCTCCAGTTTGGGACAACCTATTCTGCAGAAAAGTGTGACCTGTTTGGACAGTTACTTGCTGACAAAGTGACCTCTATCAGGGCATGTATCACCTCCTCTAGTCCAGTTTTTACTAGACGTATTTGGTCTGTTGGTAGACAACATCTGCCATGTTGGACTGAGTTTTGACCGGTTCTGGCAGATGAGGTCCTCTGGGTTCTCTACAATTTGCGTCCCATCACTTGTGCCTTGGACCCCTTAAAATAACATCTCTTGATCCTGACATTCCTGCAAAATATAGGACTGTCTCTAATCATCCCTTTTTTGGGAAGCTTATTGAGAAGGTGGTGGTTGACCAACGGGTTGAGTGTCTAGAGTTATTATCCATCTACGAACCTCTCCAGTCAGGATTTTGGCCTCTGTACAGCACTGAGATGGCTTTGGTCTGACTGGCACATGATCTCTTCATGGCGAGGGACTGAGGGCACTACACTATTCTGGTGCTCTTGGACCTATCATCAGCATTTGACATGGTTGATCACGAGGTACTATTGGATCATCTGTGGGACTATGTGGGTGCTACTGGCACAGTATTGCATTGGTTTTGCTCATATTTAACCAGAAGATTGCAGTGTGGGGCCCAGGGAATTTTTCCTCAGATTCATTCACGCTGCCTTGTGGTGTTCCAGAGGGGTCTATCTTGGTGCCTCTGTTATTCTCCGTGTACATGTAGCCACTAGGAGAGATCACTAGACAGTACAATCTGGGGTTTCACTGCTATGAAGTGAAGAAAAAGGAAATTGCACTTGCTCAAAAGTACACACAGTATGTTCGCTCCAACATTACACCAGCCGAAAGCTTGTAATTGTGAACAAAGCTTTATTACCTGTGCAGAATCTCTAAAAAAGGACTCGCGTTTTGAATGTACGACTCAGAATCCAAATGTAAACTCCAACAAAGTCCTTTAGAGTCCATCAGAGTCCATCATGTATATCCATAAAAAACCTCAAGCCATAAACAGGCGGCTTGTACGATACTTTAGCAGCAAGAGCAAAGGCTGAGGGTTGCTCCCTCGTGACGTCACCTATGCAGATGATACCCAGTTGTACCTGTCTTGTGCCCCAGATGATCTTTCCACCTTGGATATTCTGAGTCGTTGTTTAGCCATGACTAACAACTGGATGTCTGCTAACTGGCTGTGCCTCAACCCCAAGACAGAGGTTATGGTGATCGAGTCAGGTCATGGGGGTATTTTCGCTGACAGGAGGCTGCCCGCCCTTGTGGTGTATGGTCACCCCGTCGGTGACAGGGGTGGTCAAGGATCTTGGTGTTATTCTTAATGATCAGCTTAACCTTGAAAAACAGGTCGAGTCAGTCATTAGGGCCATCTTTTTCCATCTCTGGAATATTACAAGAATCCATTCATTCTTGGCCCCCACTGACCTGGCTACGGTTATCCATACCTTTGTCACTAGTCAACTTGATTACTGTAACACCCTATACCTGGGGTTATCTGGAGGTTTGAATCGTCACCTGCAGCTAGTGCAGAATGCTGTGGCCAGGATGTTGACTGGTACCTCTATGAGGGACCATGTCACTCCTTGTCCAACGTTCTCTGTACTGGGTGCCTGTGAGTGTGCGCATCACCTTCAAGATAGGCTTGCTAACATACAAGGCCCAATGTGGTCTGGGACCTGACTACCTTAAAGAGTTCCTGAATCTGTACTCTCCTGTCTGCCCCCTACGCTCCACTGAAGCTAACCTACTAGTCGTCCCACCTTCTCGTCTAAGAAGATCAGGAGATAGAGCCTTTGGGGGGGCTGTGCTACTCCTTTGGAACTCTCTTCCTCCATATATTAAGGCTGCCAGCTCGGTGGAGGCCTTTAAAGCCTCCCTTAAAACTTGTCTATTTGAAAAAACTTTTAATCTGATTTGATTTATTATGGGGTTGTTTTATTATTTTCACTGTTGTTATGTAAAGTGCACTGAGCCCTTGGATAGGGTGCTATATAACTAATATTTGCGTTGCCTTGCCTATAGTTACTGAAGACCAAGATTTATTAATCCAACCCATGAAGACAAACAAGTTAATTATCATTCCAATACCAAAATCAATTATAGCTCATTACACAAAACTTTTAAAATGGGCCATGAAAATCCTGTAACTTCATTGGTAAAAACACATCACATGACTGTTGAATATGTTCAGATAACCACACACCCCTCCTGAACTCCGTATTTCTTAACAAGTAAAAGACCATTGTGTAAGTGGAATAACACACTATGCAGTAGGATGTCTGGTTAAGAGAACAATGCACCTCTCAGGTGGTTGTTGCTATGTCTTATGCCTAACAACCACTCGAGGCTAGCAGTATTCCCTTATACTACATACCCTGTCATGTGTTAGGCCTTGCATATATTAAGGTACAGAAATCTGAGGATTTGCTTCTAAGCCCAGAAAAGTCTAGAAACTCAAAGCAGGAGCTCAAAAGGCATCAATTTTCCTTAAAGAGCACCTTTCAAGGTATGGGAGCTCAAAGCCACGAATGAGCCTTTCCTGGATCGGAGTCCGATGGTGTAAAAAAATAATTTTATATGCTGCCATTTTCAGGAGGGAAGGGATCATATTTTTGCTCTGAGGAGTCGAGCAGCCGATCCCTTCCACTTCCCGGTTTAGAGACACGCCCCCTTGCTGTTCCATATTCTGACATCACAATGAGCTTGCATGGGGGCACGCTCCATAGGCATGTTTGGAGCACGTCCCCCACACAAGCACACTGTGATGTCAGAGTATGGAACAGCAATGGGGCGTGTCTCTAAACCAGGAAGTGGAAGGGATCAGCTACTTGATGCTTCGAAACAAAATACGATCTCTTCCCTCCCAAAAATGGCAGCATATAAAAATGTTCTTTTACACCATCAGACTCAGAGCCAGGTAAGGCTCCTTTGTGGCATTTGGGGGGTATTCTGCAACAGACCACAAAACGTGCTCTTTAAAGAGAGCTCCACATCCCAAAGGTAGTTTGTACCACTACCCTTTCTGTAAAGAAGTACTTCCTCACATCTCTCCTGTATCACCCCCCACTTCACAGCATGTCTTTGTTTTTGTGCATCTTTTTTTCTGAAAAATATTTCCTCCCTGTACCTTATTTACTCCCACGAGGTATTTAACGGTTTCTACCATATCCCCCTCTCCCTTCTGCCTTCCAGGCTGTACCCCCACACCATTTTAGTTGCTCTTCTCTGGACTGCCTCCACTCAGTCTATATCCTCTCAGAGATGTGGCCTCCAGAACTGTACACAGTATTCTAAGTGAGGTCTTACCAATGATCTATATAGAGTCAGCACCACCTTCCTCTCTCTGCTGGTGATACATCTCCCAATGCACCCCAGCATCCCCCTAGCCCTCCCAATTGCTTTTTTGCATTGCCTGGCCACCTTTAGGTCACCAGAGATTATTACCCTCAGGTCTGTCTCCTGCTCTGTGGTCATCAATCCCACTCCACCCATTTTGTACTCTGCCCCTGGGTTTCTGTGCCCCAAGTGCATTATTTTGCACTTTTTTGTATTAAAACCTAGCTGCCATACTCATGACCACTCCTCTAGTTTTCTCAGGTCTCTGCTCATCCTTTCCACCCCCCCCCCCCCCAAAAGTATCCACCCTACTGCAGATTTTAGTGTCATCCACAAATCGGCAGACCTTCTGTTCTTTATAAAATGGTTACCATGCAAATACACAAAGCATGATGACTCACTCAATGACCGTCGAAAACATCAGTGAAACACCCTGCTTTAGAACTGCTACAGGTAGGTGGTTGGGGTGTTGCTACAGAGTGACCAGGAAATAAAGAGCATGTGTGGTGATGGGGATCATCTTGGTACCAAGTAGGGAAGATGGTGGAGCAGGGAAACTGGTCAGGGAAGGGAGGTGAGTTTTACTGGTTGCCACAGACAGCAGCAGGTGTATGGAGCAGGAGATGGCCACAGGACCACCAAGAGCTGGCAAGAAAAACAAAACATACATTGTCCCTGAAGTAGGCCTATGGGCGATGGCCAGGTAGGTGGACGGACAAATATAGTTCCAAGTGGGTCTGAGCTATGTCATACACAGTACTCCATGGATCATGAGTGTTGGACATCAAGTGATGGTGTGCACAAACCTCATTTGTGCACACTAGCATCTAAAGAAACTCATACACGTTATGACTTATTCATGAGGGAACCTGACCCCTGACGACTAAGACAGAGTTTTGTTTATAGCCACAATGAGGAGGATTTTTGCCCCCTCCCACCCATTTTGCACCTCCACACTTTGCCACTAAGATCTGGGTCCAAATAACCTAAAGAATATGTAAAAACCTGCACCAAATATTCTAGAGCAATCACTATACGCATTATACTGGTGAACTTTCTAATAGAAGTCCTTGCCTTGTACGAGCCTCCACATTTATTTATTCCTAGATTTGACATGATGGTTCTGTCCCGCAGAAAGCCAAACATATAACTTCAATAGGAGACATGTTAAAGAGACCTATAATTAAGCATGATCTTTCATGCTGTTCTTGTCTGCCTTTCAGTAACACAAAAACTATTTATGTAATACCCATCTTTTTCTGACTCAGATATTTGGTTTCCCTCAGAAGAAATCTAAGGGGGGGGGGTTTACAATTTAATGATCACGATAGTTCATGGTTTATGATTTTACTGATTCTGCTATCATTGCTTTCCTTTTTCAATTTTATACTCTGCATTGATTATCCATAATGATTGGTAAATTATAGCCCTGTTTTGTAGCAATGCAAAGCAGCTGAAAAGCAGTGAATTCTGCACCCAGCTCATATACAAATATTGACAATTATTAACTACAGTATATCATAAATACCCATAACATTAACTTCTGTGTATTTTAAATCAGCAGTGTAACATTACTGTGCCTTAAAAACTAGTATCGGCTCAGCCTGATGACTACAACACTTTAAAGTCAGGTAGAGCAATTCATATCCACTGAGTAGAACTGATCCAATGTGGACACTGCATGGACTACAATGAGGAAGCAGCATGAAAGATAAATAATGGTGCAGTAACACCATTTCCTTTTTTTTTTTTTTTTTAACCTATTTTTTTCTCCTCAGGCCCAGCCAATCAAACTTCCTTCCATCCGTTCCATTTAGCTGTCATCTCAACCTTGGCTTTCCTCTCTGGTTGCACACATACCCTGCTGATTTCCCTTGCCCACAGCCCTGGTACTCACCTCCCTCACTTTCCCCTGGGATAGGGCCTCACCAAGGAGAGGGCCACCCCTTTTTCAGTGCAACAGCAGGCATTCCCCTTATACCTGACTAGCCACTGTGGTGTCCATGGGAGCCAGATCAAAATGACTGAGCTGGGATCTGTGCTGGTTGTGAGGGCTGCGCAGTTCCATCTACCTCCTGGCCACTGCTGTGTTTTGTTTCTAGTTTCCCTTCCCTCCACTAGAGGGAGCATGTGACACACATAAGCATCTTCTCGTCGTACCCTCCTGTGTGCCTAAGCACTCGGCTGCATTGCCATCTGTGGTGGCAGTAGAGCAGCAGGAGGCACAGGCCCCCCTCCTCACGATGGTCCACCCGGGATCCCAGGCTTCGGGCACAAACCAGGTCTCCAGCATCACTAGTGGCCACTCTACCACTGCACTAAAGGGACCAGCAGCAACCTGCTTCTAAAGGAACAGTTTAAAACATGAAACAGGGTACGTAAGCACGGCTGGATATAGAGGCTCATAAATGTAAACAACACTAAAGGACATTGGAAAACAAATCACCATAAATGAATACAGTTAGGGTGCATTTTGAAAACAAATTAAATGTTACATTACATCCGAGTCCAGAAATTCACAGGGGAGATGTAACTTTGTTAGTATATGCAAAGGCAGTGTAGCTACCTCGGGACTGGATCACAGGACTGTGAACCAGAAGATCATAGGTTCAAATCTCACCATAAATTCATACAGTCAGATTTTGGGTTATAATTTCACAGCATTCAAAATGGGGTGCAACGTGTACCCCATTGCGCTGACTCATGAAACTGGTATAAGCAAAAGTGGACTTGTGCATGACAGAGGGCGCAGATCCCACAGCGTAAATGGTGGAATGCAAATGGGGCATTTCTGCTGCTACTGTGCACTAACTGGGTTTGCAGACGGTAATAGCATGCACTCTGATCAGTGTTACAATTTTATTTGGCCATATCTTTTTTAAATGGTTGTTATGGGCAAAGTGTCCTCTTCCGTACTGGCAATGTTTTAATTATCTAGTTCAGAGGGAATGATCAGGTCTACTGTGAAGACTAATTTTGTTCTACCCAGAATGTTTAACACGCAGGATCAAAGGTCTCTGGTTTACAGGGCAAAAAAGTACTACAACTCTTTACCACTGAATGTCCTTAACCTGGACTATGTTCAGTCTTTCAAATGTATGTTAAAAAAGTTAGTCTTGCCACTCGTGCAAATGTTTCCAGTAATGTGCTATTGTAATATTTTGTACTGTATTAATGTATGCTTTTATGTCCTGGTTGTCCTCAAAAATGGATTTGAAAGCTCAGGGTCTTACCAGGTTACCAAATAAAATCAACAAACACACTAGGACTGGGCATGGTGCTGTTCCAGTCAGACATGAATGACCTGACCTCAGACTAGTACACATGCACGTCCTCTCACCTGCCCAGTCTTTACCATTGGTCTGCTTGTGGGCCCTATGGTTATTTCTGTCATTCAATCCCTTGTTGCCTGTACAGTAATCCACTGCTCCCCCCACCCCCGACCTTAACTCTGGCCCATAAATAACCCTGCTAGTCCAGTGGCTCCCCTGCACAAGCCCCGTTTCCCCTTGCAAGTCCTGTTAACGATATGGTCCCACAATGATCTTGCTCTCCCTATGTATGTGTGCACCCATCATCTGTTCACCTACAGCTGACTGACCCCCATTCTGTCCTGATCTGCCCAGTCCTTTTGCCCCATCATCCTTAGGTCTTACCAAGGGCTTCAGTTAACTCCATTTTGGGAGTATTTGACTTCCAAAAATAAGGCAAAAACTTCCAAAATACAGAGGAAGGAAGTCATTGACTTCCAGATGTAAACCCAAAAATTAGATGACTTCCAAAATTGCAGGCTTGGAAGTCAGAAATTATAGATTTTTCTGAAAGAAACTGTATTTTACCACTAATATATTATATTAACATCCATAAAATTGTCCTTCCTAGAATATTGACTTCCAGAGAAGGGATTCTGGAAATATTTTGACTCCCAAACAATTGGAGTGACTTCCAGATTTCAACTCCTGGAAGATTTAGACTTCCACTAAAAATAAATTAACTGAACCCCTGGTCTTACCTGCTTCCCTTGGGAATCCCCCACTAATTGCGCCTCATGACAGGGTGAAGGGGAGGACCGGCACCCTCACAGCACACTTCAGAGTCAGTGGAGGCACTCAGTCAGTGAATGCAGGGCCTGTTGTGGGTTGGGCGAGCGTCCTGCCAGCCAGGGTTTCCTCCCTGCTTTTTGCCCTGTCCCCTGCTGCATGCCACTATAGGAGAACAAAGTGTTTACAAAGGAAGGCATGCACACACCACACATAAGACAACAGCCCCTCCCCTAATGCCACTCAAACTGCACTGCCACCAAGCCTCCACTTGGTAGCAGCTGAAGAGCGGAGCAACAAGCCCTCCCTGTACCAAGAGGATATCAGTCCTTAGGATTCTTATTCTTCTCCCCCCGCTGTTCCCCGTCCAACCTGAATCCATTCCTGAACCCTGTGTGCTGGCATGGTGGGCAGTAGTTGTACAGCTGAGCCACTGGTCTGGACCACACCAACACATTTTGATGTGCATTGGTGTGGAAATGGTGTGCAAACCCATTCGAACAGAGCTTGACGGTCACAGCCAAGTGACGGGTGGTAAATCATGCAGTAACAATTTATCTCCAGTCCTGTGTAACTGAGAAGTGGGGCCTAAATAACCCTGAGCAAGTCATTTTTTGTTAACCTTAATTACTGGCCTTTACCACACCTGTACATGTGCACAAAATGAAAAATAAAGCAATGAACAGAATTTCTTTCCATATCTGAATTGCCCTGGATCAGGACAGAGTCAGACTGAATGGTCCTTAGGGCCTTTTTCTGTCCTTAGCATTCTATGTTCCTCTAATTTTTTTTTCATTCTCTGTTTATGCTTCCTCTGATGCCACAGATGTGCCACTCCCTCTGGCTCCTCCAAGGTATGCGTGGCGAGGCCTACTGCTGGGTAATCCCTGATACCCTGCCTCCATATGTCCCTTAGTTTGCCCACCAGGTGGGAAAGAACAGAGCAGCCCCTCTTCCACTCCCTCCTACCTGCTGGTTGTCTTCATCAGGCAGCATCTAGGGTGTTTGGGTTCAGTCCTCAGAGCATGGTAATGGAGGCTGTCATCGGGCCACCTAAGGGGCTTTTTCCTCCATATTTCTCCCAGCCCCTAGGATACTGGCATGCAAGGGATCCAAAGAGTATGTGCGTGCAAGGTGCACTGCCACTCCTGATCTTGGCCAATATCCTACCCTTCTATAGCACCCACTAAGCTACACCACAACCTGTGGTCACCAGGTGGCAGTATTGTAGCGGGGATGGTAACCCACCATCCCCGAAGGAAGAGAGCATCCCCTGGGATGCCCAGTCCTCCTTCCCCCAGCCGATCTCCAGCAATCCAAGTCCGCTCCCAAACCCAGGTCACTGGTGCCACAAGTGGTAGCGCTACTGCTACGCCGATGGGCCAGCCTTATGTTTCTATGATTTTTAAGGTGATTTCTGTGGTCTGCTAATCAGCAGGCAAGAGGAGGAAGAGAAGAAAGGGAGGGACAGGCATATTTCAGAAGTAATGAGCTAACTCTTCAAAGAGGCAGGGCTAGTTTGTCACTCTCTATAGCTCCCCCTACAACTGACTGAAGAAGCAAGACTTGGCAGTGATTCAGTGACCACAGCCCATGATCATCGTGGCCAAAGCCAGTTGCTTGGGTGTATTCCCGAAGTGTATGGGGAAGGGTCAGGAATCTGGCCTACACCAAAAAAAACAAACACCAGAAGCAACCTTTACTTTGAATGATATATAGTACTTCTGTAAGCACTCCCTCATGGTTAGGCTTATTTCTACCTTTAAGGCCCCGAGTGCTTAGGGGTTTGTGCACTTGGGGGCAGCAGATTGGGTGAATATATACAGTGGTGACTGGTTAAAGAGTGTGGAAATGTTGAGGGTATACTCGAGAATATTGAGGGGCACTTCGTCTGATATATCAGATAAAAGTTTGGCAGTGCTGAGGAGTACCTGGTACCCCAGGTATACCTCAGTACTGCCAAACTTTTATATAATCACCATGTGAACTTGAGTGCCTTAGTGGTACCTCGAGGTATATCTCACACTTCCAAACTTTTATACGATCACCACTGTATGTGTGTGTGTGTATATATATATATATATATATATATATATAGTAGGGAGTTGGAGAGAGATGGCAGGTGTTGCTGCAGGGCAGTCCCCCCCCCTTAGGCAGGCTTGTGGTTTCAGTGGCGGTGCGCCAGGTCCTGGGTTAGGGGTCTCTGAGGGAGGCAGAACAAACAGGCAATTTCGGTCATTTGGGTCCAAGGTTCCTTTGGGATGGGTGGTGAGAGCATCCATGGGAGCAGAGGAGTTTGCAGAGCAGGTAGTGAAGGACCCCGTGGGACATTAGTCCCATCCCGTGGAGGTGTTTTGGAGCTGTCAGGGGCTGTTGAGGTGGTGGTAGGGCCTCTACAGGGGATCGGAGGATGGTGGCAGCTCCTCCTGATCCCAGTTCTCCACATGGCTCATCGGCTCAGGGGATGGAAAGTGGAAGTGGGTGGCAGCCTGGACTCAATGGGGCCTGCCATGCCCGTGTCTGGGGCAAGCCCCAGTGCCTACATATGGGTAGGCCTTTAGACCAATATAGGCTGTGCCCATCTTGGGCATCAGAATTTCTGCTGAAAGGAGGGAGTCATTGTAACTGTGTGGAGGTCTCAGGTCTGGGGAGAGCTACAGGGATTGTGTGAGGGAGAGAGTACCAGGGACCAGGTCAGTACCAGGACTAAAGGGAGGAGCATTCATGGAAGCAGCCGCAAGAGGTTTCAGCCTGCTAAATTTTTGCCCCAAGTATGAATTAGTTCGGTGGCAGCGGAGGAGCACATCAATCCCCTGAGGAGAAGGAAAACAGACAAATGGTTCAGCATAAAGGAATTGGTAATGGAGTAAGGTTCTTACCAGTGCCAGTGGGTCTTTGGAAGCTTCATGCTTCTGGAATGCGCAGGAATAAATCTCTGGTCCTGGGGTTCAGTTCTGTTGCTATCTCTGTTGTGTGGAACACAATGCTTCGGAATGCATGTAGCTCTCTCTCAACAAATCTGTTAGTGTAAACAAGTTAGCCCCATGGAGCTGTATTGTTTCAAGTTTTAAGCCACTGGGACTCTGAGCTCTGTAATCGTTTAAGAGCTCAGGAGAATAAACTTGATTTGGTTGTAGAAATTGAGAATCCATTCTTGATCATTGCCATGAAAGGATTTTAATGAATCTTAAGTCTTAGTTTTTAGGGATTTTCACAGTTATCCTGGGGTCCTGAAGTACTGAATTCCATACGCCCTCCTGCTCTGGGTCCGGTGGGTTGCAGAAGCTTGAAGATGAACTGACTATCATGAACCCACTCTTGGGGGCCAGGTCCACTGAGCTCACAGTGCCCACCCCTAAGTGCAACCCTGGGGGGGAACAGGAATACCCTCCTCATGTCCATTTAGCATGCTCTCAGAGTTCACAACTGAACACTTGCCACAAGGGCCCAGGGCTTCCTCTCTAATCTGGGCAAGGGCAAAATCCAGTCTTGAGGCTGTAGCTAGGTGAGAAGTCTCCTTGGTTGCTGCACTGGGGGGAGGACCCAGATGTTATGAGCTCTTCAGGGCTGCCCTTGTAACCCTGATTGTGTCTTCTTCCACAGATGGTGCAGGAACCTGGTTTACACTCCACAGATCCCTCCAGAGACCTAGGTATTTTATGCCCCCAGATTCCCTTCCAGGATCCTAGTCTTTGGTAGCTATGGTGGCACCTTAGAACTTAAACAGGCTTGTCACCGATTACTGAATAAACCTTCCATCCTTCACACACAGAGCAAAATCTCTCCCAGGCAGTTTTTAAAAGCAAGTGCTTTTACTAATTACTTAAATAATTATACAATACTTACAAACGAAAGATACATAAATTTGGTTAAAGCATAACAAAACAAAGTTAGAAAATATACATACAAAATGCACTGTGAAATTTAACTGTCTAGTTTCTACCTTGTCTGGGGAGAATCAAAAGTTCAGAAAATAAATTAAGTCTACAAAGTCCTTTTTCCCTCTCTGCCGAGTCTCCAAGTCCCAGTTCTTCTTGCAGCCACTGGTCCTCAGTGTATGCTTGCAGTCTGGCTCTGTGTGTCAGGAAAAGTGTCTTCTGCAAATGTAACCCTGGTGTCATTATACAAAGGGCTACTACCCCTGCCTACTTTCCTAACTGCAGGTTGAGGGTCCTGGGTTCGTAATTAGCTACTACTGGGGCCTTCCTACCCACAGTACTTTCACAATTATGGTGCCTCCACCAAGACTAATGCTTAAGTAGGTAACTATTACAGTAGGTACAGCCCTCTGGGAAGCTAATACCCCCCACAATCCCACCTAGTGACCCTATACACTTAACTGAGCAATAGTAATGGTTAACATTTAGCATATAACTTAGCATCAGAATAATGATATGTTCACACTCAGCCCACTTACTGACAAGGTCTGGATCTCCGGCTTGCACCCTGGGTTTCCCTGTAAGAGACAGTTTTAACACCACCATACACTTTAAGATTATTCAGTGTATAATTTAACACTGTAATCCAAGTAATAATATGTTCATGGCCCAGGTTAAACTCGAAAGTAAATCAGGTTTATTTAGGGGGCTTAACAAGGAAGGGGGAGAGAATCTGAATTATTTTGCAACACTTTAATGAGCAGAATAAAATTACTGTTAGCAATCAGTCCCTGGCTTTGCACAGTTTATGCAATACTGTGTACCCAGAGTGGAATCAGGCATGCCTGAACGGTGCCGCATGGTGGCTGGTGTTGCAGCTGTGGTTGGGGCCCTTGATGGAAAGAAGAGTGATCAGATGTGACAACATACTTGTAAAACCCAGAATTAATTATATCCGTGGCTGGATGGCCCAGTCACTTTAATTACTTTAAACTAGCAAACAGAATCAGGTGAGACTATAAAATGATTAACTGCTTTTGCACGGAGCTACCCTGATTCAACTCACTGTACCCAGCTGGATTGAAAATGACTCTTTTGACATCAAGACCTGTTGCTTTCAAAGTTCTGGTGCGAAACGGGACTGGCACAACTCAACTCCACTTCACAGCCTTTTCCTGTAAGTGGTCGTAGCCTGCATGTAGCTGCATTGCAGGGGTTGATTCCCCAAAACTGGTCTCTCGCCGAGATGGTGCTGGTGATGGTACGGGAACAGTCTGGCTGGGCCTCTGATAACATAAGCCCAGGCTGAGAAAATGTTTGTTGGCCGTTTGGATGGCTGCTGGTGAACCCTCCAGTTGGCTGTGGCAGAACACTTTGTCACTGGTGTGGGCTCCCACTTCAGTACCGGAGTCCCCAGAGCAATTTCTCCACACATGCAGTAGGCCACAGTCTCGGTGGCTGAAGAAGGACAAAGCTTTCTCCTTTTTGGTATCTGGCCAGTTTCTCTTCAGCCTCTTGCTGAAGAAACCGTTCGCTCTGCTTAGCTGGCAGTCCCAGGATGGTCGATTCCCTTCTGAAATCGAGAGGAACTCGCAGGAGGCAAATATGGGCCTCTCCCTGTGAGAGAAACACAGAGCCACACAGGCTGGTTTCTTCTCGGTGGCTCGAGGAGAACTGGCTCACACAGGCTTTCTCTCTTGAGAGAGAGCCCTGGCTGACACTGAACTCTGTTCAGAAAACAGTCTTGAACTTGTCTATTTCTTATGTATTCCGATTGGCTATGGGAGCTGTCAATCACAGTTCTAACACTCCCACTGGTCCATTTAGGCCCCAAGGAAAGTTCACAGTTTCTTCTACAAGGCACTGTAATTAGGACCCCTTGTGGACCCATTGGTTCCAATTGGCCCAAAGCAAGAGTCCAAGACCAAAGTTAGTGGCTGTCATCAGGAAGTCTAGTACTGGCATCAAAAACAATTTATTTTACCAACAGTAATGTTTTGGTGATAAACAGTTACAGATTTTTGTAGGGCTCTCTCTGCACTGCTAGTGACTTCAGACCAGAGCGAATGGGAGCTATGCCTGGCTGGTTGTAAGCCCTGATTTACTCGAACCCAACCCAGGCTGTTTACACTATACACAGGCTGAATCCCTTAAAGCGATAGCGCAGTGGCATGGAGGTGCACACACATGCAGGACAACAGCAGAACATCAAATGCCATGGATTTAGCTCTGCTTGCTGGATGTCTGCCAGGCAGTGGACATCAGCAGAGTCCAGGGAGATATGCAAGGTAAGCCCCCAAAATTGGGGGGCTACACAAATGTACTGAGTTTCTGTTTTGAGGGGGCTTATATACCCCTGGTCTTGCAGTCTGTAAAACTCTCTCTGGTTTAGCTGGTGGCCTTATCTTTAGGCCAGCAGGGATCTCTGTTGCACTTTCCAAGTTGCAAGTGAATGAACATTATTCATTTTTATATTCACCCCACAGCCCAACTTCCTGGCTGGCCTTTGATGTACCTTATTTCCCTAACCTCTTTTAAATGGAGATGAATTATGCCACTTGTAAGAGAATTCACAATAGACTTCCAGAATGGGTATCCCCCCAGGTCCTGTTTTCATTGTATTGTCTCCTTAAAGTGTAAACGTTTATGACAGGTGATTGTTCTCCCATCTCCTGTCCTTTTTATGACAGCTTTTTCTTTTGATCAGCTGACCAGGAAATTTCAATCCCCTTTGATATGTAACTTCAGTTTTCTGTTAAGCAAGCCTTTCACAGGGCATGGCCAAGCGATGGAGCGGAAGAGACAGATCTCCGCAATTCATCTTCTGCATTCCCCTTCTATCACCTTTTTAAAAGTGCATTTTCTAACAATTGAGAGAAGGACTGCTTGCTTCAATGTCTACGATCACAAAATTGGGCAAAAAACAAGGAAAATTGCCCTACAGACTGACTGAAGGTGGCGCTGAGACCATGGGCCTACCAAAGGTGGGCACTTCTTCTAGCAACCAGCCGTACAGTCCCAGCAATCAGCTGCCTAGCCCCAGCATAGAGAAACAGCAGATCTTTTTCCTTTCATATTCTGCACCAATACTGGGTGATCAACCAACAATGGCAGAATCTTACCTGAACCTGGAAAAACTACTTAAAGACCTGAAGTATGACCTTGGCACATGAGTGGAGGCAGGCTTCGATAATGTTACAGTGCAGATCCAACATCTACAGCAAGTAGTTAATACAGTGTCAGAAAATGTGGATCGACATGAAACACGAATACGGGAGGTGGAAATGAGGGTAGGGGACCAGGAAGACAGGCAGATACAATGTACCGATGATCTTGCTAGAGCCCTCCGAGAGACTGAATCACTCAAGCAGAGCATAGACGATCACGAAAATCGTGAACGCTGCTGCAACCTCAGGATAGTAGACCTGGCAGAGGGCCTAGAGGGCAGAGACTGTCCAGAATTTATGCGTTCATGGTTGAAAACAACCCTCGATTTGCCTGCAACTTCATCACTAGAGATTCAAAGATCTCATCGCTCCCCAGATCCCAAACCCTCACAAGACCAGAAACCAAGGAATATTATAATAAAATTCCTACGCTATCAGGATCACCAGCTAATCCTAGAAGCAGCTCGTAAGAAGGGGGTAATTCTAGTACAACAAGCTAGAGTCAGCATATTCTAAGATTACTCCCGCCAATTACAAATTCAAAGGCAAGCTTTTGCCGAAGTTAAAAAGCTCCATCATTCTCTCAACTGCGCTTTTACATTGGCATACCCAGCCCGTTTGATCATTCAACCTGCAGGATCCCACCAGAAGGCCTTCAGTTGTCCTAGGGCTGCTATGGAATATGTTAGAGGCAAGGACCGAAGGAACCAAAGGGAACAAGCGGAACCGCACAATGGTTGACATATGAATATAAGGTACTTTTTAAAGTTTGCGATGACGAGTAAAGGAGAGATCATACAATATTGCTCCATAGCTGTATCGAAGCCCTACTGGGGCCGAGGTGACTCTCCTTATTAGCGCCAGGGCCTACCTTGCGTATACAGGACCAGGAAGTATCAGAACTACCGGAGACTCTCCATAATGTCAGACTTTTTGTTTACATAGATTTTTGAAGTACATTTCTTAATTTCTGGCTGGACATTCACTTAATCAAAATGGAATTGCTGAATACTGAAGTTATGGACTAAGGTTGATTTATAGTAAATAACAAGAGATCCATTTCTTTCAATTATTCGTACAAGTAATTAAAACTATGTTTGCTTCAGGTGTATACACCAAGTTAGTTGTGGAGGGGTGAGGGAGCCCTGAAGGATGGTGGGCCGGATTGAGGTGCCCCAAACATTTGCTCCCATATATTTTTTTTCAGGGATGTATGAGCTATGCTAGTTAAAACTGTTTCTTCTCATATATATGGGGGGATGCCACCTCTCAACAACTCAGAGAGAGTTGGCCAACCCCAGGGGGCTTTTGGGGGGCCACTGTCCGGCCCAGCTGAATGATGGCTTTGGAGATGCATACAACTTTCCAATGGGCTCTCTCCCCACCTTTTAAAATTTAAAATTATGGGGACGATGGAGGGGAGAAATATCTCTATTGTTTGAGGTTTATAAATTAGGTTATTTTATTATTGCAGGGGATGAACGCTAACTCCACGAAAAGTAGAGGATGTGGAGGTTCTACTGTTGGGAAATGAAAGGGCGGGGGAACTATGTTATTTATTTGATAAGTGTGTTTTTCCAAATTTTACTACAAAAAGTGGGTATGGAAGGATGGGTGGAGGGTAGGGAACAGACAGTGTTAAACTTTTTTTCAGTTTTAAGCTGTTTATCTGTGGATGGGAGGTGTGGGAGGTTGTTAAAGGGGGGAGTTACAAAACTGTTGCAGAGCAAATTTTTTCTTAGAAAGCGCACAGGGTTATCCGAACAAAGATTAATCTTACTTTTGCATTATAATGGATAGTTTAACTATAATATCTTGGAATACCAATGGTCTCCGTAATGTGGTCAAATGAAAATGTATTTAAACCCAAATTAAGAAAATGCAGGGTGACATCATTTTCCTGCAGGAAATTCATTCCACTAGAGAGGAAGTTGATAAAATGGCCCAATTTTGTGGGGGGGGGTACACTTTTAGCTGCTCCATTTACCTCTAAAGCTCGAGGAGTTGCTATCTGGATCAAGCCCCACATTCTGCATAAGGTTTTATCTGTACTGGCTGATACGCAGGGATGTTATATTATAGCAGTGGTATCCATAGGGGGGCGCAACCTGACTTTGTCATCCATCTATGGACCTAACTACGACTCCCCTGACTTTTTCACCCACCTTGCCACTACCCTTGTTCCATTTCCAGATGATTTAATTTTAGGGGGTGATATGAACACCTATTGGGACCACAAGCTTGACCATTCGGGGATGAAATGGGGTCCTCCTCTGCGTGGTGCTACTACACTCAGACGCATGGTGGAGGGGAGAGCTCTAAAAGATAATTGGAGATTTTGCCATCCAGCCACCAGACAGTATTCTTTCTTCTCCCATGCCCACAAACTATACACAAGGCTCGACTATATTTTTTTGGCCCCACCTCTGATAGGTAATCTTAAAAGGGCTGAATTTGGTCTGTTGATTATTTCAGATCATGCTCCTTTAAGGGTGATTATAACACTGGACAGGGGGAACCCAAGGCAACCGCAATGGCGAATGGATCCTGCACTGATTGTAGTCCCTAAGTTTATTAGCCAACTTAAACAACATCTCCAAGAATTTATAATATACTTCCGGAGAGCACTAGCACGGTGTGGTATGGGATACTCTAAAAGCTTTTATTGGAGGGGAGGCAATCTCCTACTCTGCTTTCTTGAAGAAATCCTGTTTTCTGCAGGAAACTCAACTCAAAAAGGAAATAAAACAAATAGAGGAAGTCAATATGAGCTCTATATCACCTGAGAGAATAATTAAACTTAAAACTTTGAAAGGTAAACTTAACCAGCTTTCAATTAGGAAATTGGAACGTGATTTAATTATAACTAAATCTAATTCTTTCTTTGAGGGTGACAAATCTGGTAAGTGGTTAGTGGGGATGGTTAAAAAGGAAAAATCTGAACATACCATTATTGGTATAGAAGACCCGGGGGGGAGATTGTATATGACCACCTTAAAATTAATGACTCCTTTAAATCATATTACTCAAATTTATATACCTCAGAATATCCCCCGGACGCCGGCCTCCACACTTTTCTCAATACCATAGAGTTACCTTGTCTGTCATTACAGGATAGAACTAACCTGGATAGCCCGGTGACTTTGGAGGAGCTGAAGAAGGCGGTCTGGAGGGCCAGGAAGAGAAAGGTTCCGGGTCCTGACAGAATCCCGGCAGAACTCTATATATAAAGTATTGTGGGATATTTTGAGTCCCTTAATGTTAAGAGTTGTGATGGAAGCCCTGGAGTCTGGTACGTTGCCCACCTCTCAATATATGGCCACCATAATAGTACTTCCTAAACCGGGAAAAGACTCCCATAAATGCTCCTCTTACCGCCCCATATCATTATTAAAGTCAGACTATAAAATTATAGCTAAACTAATGGCTTCTAGATTGGAAAGACTTCTTCCCCTATTGATACATCCTGACCAATGTGGATTTGTAAAAGGGAGACAGGCTAAATACAACATCAGGAGAACCTTGGATGTCATGCACAGTTGGTCAAAGGGCAGGGGGGGCCTGTTGGCCCTTCATGCTGAGAAAGCATTTGATCGGGTTGAATGGCCCTTTATGTTGGCAACTTTACAGAAATTTGGGTTAGGTCCTCAGATACTGCATTGGATCCGAACCAATATACCACTCTCCTAAAGCCCAAATTTTAACAAATGACAGTATTTCTGCCCCCTTCACCCTTACAAGGGGTACAAGGCAAGGCTGCCCCCTTTCCCCATTATTATATGTTTTGACCATAGAGGCCCTAGCCCAAGGAATCAGGTCCCATAATGACATCAGAGGTTTTGCCTGAAAAGGAAAGGAACATTGGATTTCACTATTCGCCGATGATGTCTTATTATATCTTTCTACCCCTGAAACCTCCCTCCCTCATTTATCCAGTCTGTTTGCTCTTTATGGCCCCCTATCCAGGCATAAAATTAATTCAGGGAAAAGTGAATGGTTACCTATGGGGAATAATAAAAATTCCATTTCAGTTACCAACTCTATAATAGTCCCTTCTGGTCAGATTAAATATCTAGGAATCATCATACTGGCCAAGTTGTCGAGCCTTGTTGCACTTAATATGAAAAATATTGTGAGTAAGGTGAAGAAGGACTGTTACTCCTGGAGGGCTTTACCTCTGTCCTTAATTGGAAGGGTTAACCTGGTCAAGATGTCGGTGGTTCCTCAATTTTTATATTTTTTTTTAGACAGTTCCTCTTTGGGTTCCAAATAAGTATATTAAAGCTCTAGAGGGGGCTATCACCCAACTTCTTTGGCAAAACAAAAAACCCAGGCTCAAAGAAGAAATTTTGCAACTGCCACTAAGAAAAGGGGGCCTGAGTCTTCCGAATGTGAGGCAGTATTTTTGTCAGCTCAGCTTACTCATATTCAAGATTTGTTGCTGGGAGAGGAGGCTAGACTGGCTTGGGTTGAATTAGAATCCCTCTCATATATCTCTCTGTATTACCATACATGGGTAGGACGGTTGTACTTTCCCTCACCCACAAAGACAGAAAACCCATGTACAAGAGCAATGTGGGAGATAGCACACAACTTGATAGGCTCTAGGGACAGGGCCTCCCCAGATACCCCACTATTGACACTTTTAGAAATGAGAGGAAAACCAAAGGAAGAGGACGCAGGACACCTGAAGACGTGGTATAACAAGGGATTATTCCTACTGAGTCATGTGATGCGGGATGGAGTGATTTCCCCTTATGAACTCCTGACCAAACTTTATAAAATTAATGCTTCACAGTTTTTTCTCTACCAACATATTAAAGAAGCCATATTGAAACAGAAAGGGCTGGGAGATGTCAACCTCTTTGGCCATCATTCGCCCCTAGAGGAACTTTTTGTCAGACAATCAACTGATAAAGCTTTTAGACCACTTAAGAGATGGTATGCACTGCTCATGGGTGCCCTCCAGAGAAAATTAAAGCCCAGTGGGAGACAGATATATGGCCTGATGCCCTAACTGGGGGGGGGGGGGACTGGCTGAGTATCCTAAAACATTCTATTGGGTGCTCAGTCAATAACAGGCTACATACAATACAATATAAAGTACTTTGCAGAACTTATCTTACCCCTGTTTTGGCATATAAAATTAATTCTACTGCTTCACCCTTATGCCCGAAATGTAATATACATGAAGGCTCTTTTTTCCACTTAATCTGGACATGCCCAAAGGTACAGAAATTCTGGGAAGGAGTCCAACAGACCTTAGCCCATGTACTACAGATCCCACTTAGATTGGATCCTGCGGAGGTTCTGTTGGGTCTCCCCTTTGGGGGGTAAGGAGATATTGCCAAATTCCTATAGAGATTTATGGAGGCTGGGGAATATACTGGCCCTCAAGAGTCTAGCTATGTATTGGAGATTGCCCGAAACCCCTACAATTGCAGTTTTGATTCATTTTCTTATGGAATGCAGGAAGCTTGACAGAACTCAATATCTGGTCAGAGGGCAAGTAGATAAATATCAGTTAATGTGGGCTCCCCTAGAGGAAGCAATACAGCAGGTTTGGTTCCTAATATTTTAAAATATGATTGAGTCTCTCTCCATTGGTATCACCGATATGTTTGTGCTCTGAATCTCAGAAGTTAAGACTGAAAATGAAGTAATTGTATTGTTAAGTTGACCTAGAAGTCTCAGCTTCACTATGTGTGGAGATATCTTGTATTACTATACTGTGCTCTGCTTTGTAAATAAAGTTTACAAAAAAAAGGCAAGCCTTTCACAGACTCTGGAATACACATCCTCCCATGTAACCTTTTTGTTTTTTAAAAAAAAAAACATGGGCATCCTTCTGTCAAACCTTATCTGCAATCTTGTTGGGTAATTTAAACAAACAAAATCACAGAAAAATATGACAGCAATAGTCAAATCGCCACACTGACCAGTCTGCCTGCTGGATTTCCCTGCTGGGTGAGATGCTGAACATCCTTTGGGGCTCAGTGTCGTGGGTTTGAAGATATCTCAAGGTAAGACACCCATGGTCTTATTCTGATTTATGCTAAGGAGACCTTGGTGAGGTTCTAGAATCTGAAGCCCCTTCACCTGGCCCCTAGACATTGGGAAGGGAGGGCTACACTTCTATAACACATACTGTACAAACAGATTACTCAAAACAGGAAACCTTGGCACATTTTTTTTCTAAATGCAAAGTACAGTATTTTAACAATAATTCACAGCTTTACCAAGCTTGACTTAATATTTACAGTATTCATAATGATGTTTACACTGCATCTCGGTATTATATTTGTGACAAAGATACAAAAGTCAGCCTGTATGGCCTGGCTTCAGCATGTCATGCTGCCATGCAGGCGATCCCAGTTCAGGAGCGAGCTTGGATCACTGCGTCGGGAGGCAGGCCAAGCTGGGTAGCTGCTGAGCAGCAGTTCGCTTCTGCCGGGGAGGTTCCCAGCAGAATCTGAAGCTGCAGCAAGCCCTGCTGCTGGGACAGGAAACTTGCTCTCACTTCAGAGGAGCTGTGTGTGTACCAGGCCAATGAGACATTGCTTAAGCCATGGGGTAAAGAGAGGGACTAGGGGATAGAAACGGGGCAGGAAATGCCCCAGCCATATGAATGACGGTGAACCTGCCTGTCAGAACATATCCCTGCTTGCATGGTATATTCCTGGGCTAATATCAGAGAAAGAGGATAAACAAAATTATATGAAAACAAGGTAAAAGCAACAATATTATTGACTGAATAGAATCAGCCACGGCTGTAATTAGATTCAGGAAGGATAAGCACAACGCGCTCCGATTACCATTCATGAGTTAACGAGAAAAGAGAAAAGGAGCGTCAGTA
Organism: Neoceratodus forsteri; assembly: GCA_016271365.2. NCBI lineage: Eukaryota > Metazoa > Chordata > Ceratodontiformes > Ceratodontidae > Neoceratodus > Neoceratodus forsteri. The sequence goes on from CM057450.1 coordinate 1,075,013,941, forward strand.
ATTGATAGTCTACTAGACAGCACATACAATCATAAAAGAAAGCTGATCATGCACGTCAACAAAGAAAGTAAGCAGAATAAAGAAAAGGTATACCACACACAAACACACACACACACACACACCCCAACACCTGGTATACAATCGGGTGAAAAGATTATAGACATGTGGCATGCCTAACAGGATTACAGTCTAAATTGATTTCCTATTGGAATAAGATCACATTAATTATTAATCTGCCTTGTCTGTTTGATACTTTGCTCAAAAGCATGGAGCAAAGGTTATGAAACTGATTGACAACTGCTAACATAGAAAAGTAAAAAGAAACTAGGGGTGGTAAAATAAAGACCTTTCATTACTTATGCAACATAGAAACATAGACTTTGACGGCAGATAAGGACCGCTAGGCCCATCTAGTCTGCCCATTTCTCTACCTACAGGATAGGCCGCAGATCCTAGTTAACCAACAGCCTATTTCTTCCTACCACCCGCAAGAATTGCCTTATGTCTGTCCCATGCATTCTTGAATTCTCCCACAGTTTTAGACCCCACAACCTCCTCAGGAAGGCTGTTCCAAGCATCCACTACCCTCTCTGTGAAATAATACTTCCTCACATTGCCCCTGAACCGCCTCCTTCTATCTTTAAATTGTGTCCCTTGTTCTTGCAAGTCTCTTTTTCTGAAAAATGCTACCTCTTGGACTTTGTTGATTCCACTGAGGTACTCAAAGTTTCTATCATGTCCCCCCTCTCCCTTCTTTCCTCAAGGGTATACATATTAAGCTCTTTAGTCTCTCCTCATACGGCTTCTCTTGCAGACCCTGCACCATTTTAGTTGCCCTCCTCTGGACTGCCTCTATCCTGTCTATGTCCTTGCGGAGATGGGGTCTCCAGAACTGGACACAGTACTCCAGATGGGGTCTCACCAACTGTCTGTAAAGAGGGATAACAACTTCCTGTTTTCTGCTGCTGATGCCTCTCCCTATACATCCCAGTATACCCCCAGCCCTCCCTACTGCCTTCTCACATTGCTTGCTAACCTTAAGGTCATCTGATATGATTACCCCCAGGTCCCTTTCCTTTTTTGTTGTTGTTACTACCTCCCCACCCATTGTGTATTCTTCCTGGGTTCTTGTTTCCAGGTGCATTATTTTCACTTCTTTGCATTGAATCTTAGCTGCCATACTTCTGACCATTCCTCCAACCTTGCCAAGTCCCTTTTCATCCTTTCCACGCCTCCTTGTGTATCAACCCTGTTGCAGATTTTTGTGTCATCTGCAAAGGCATACTTTTTCTTCCAGTCCCTCTGCAATGTCACTGATGAAGACATTAAAAAGGACTGGACCCAATACTGAACCCTGCGGTACCCCACTAGTAACCCCCCTTTCTTCAGAATGGACTCCATTTACAATTACCTTCTGTGTCCTGTTGTCCAGCCAATGTTTTACCCAGGCTACCACCCTGGGTCCCACTCCCAGGTTGGTTAATTTGACTATTAATCTTTTGTGTAGGACTGTGTCAAATGCCTTGCTAAAGTCTAGGTAGGCCATTTCCACAGCCCCTCCCTGGTCTACTACTTTGGTCACCCAGTCAAAGAAATCTATTAGATTCGTCTGACATGACCTTCCCGCTGTGAACCCATGCTGCCTTGGGTCCTGTGCTCCACTGGCCTCTAGGTACTCGACTGTTCTTTCCTTCACAAGTGACTCCATCACTTTCCCTACCACAGAGGTCAGACTGACAGGTCTGTAGTTTCCTGCCTCTGTCTTGGACCCACTTTTGTGAAGGGGAATCACATCCGCCTTCCTCCAGTCCTCCAATACTGTGTACCAATAGTATGCACAGTAGTAAGAGTTTTTAAAGGGTAAGGATACATGACATGGATTCTCTGAAATCAAAGTGAGGCAGCCATCTTGAGTTACATTTTTCTTTGGTTAGGCAAAGCAGCAAGGATGGTGCTAAAGGTGCCACAAGATTTTCCTGTCAGGACATCTATGCTACCCCACTCATTGCACTTAGTGTTTCTGCCATGTGAGTCCCTTTTCCCATTAATTCTGAGAAAAGAAAAGTGAGGGGATGTTGTCTGGATTCAAACCCACAACCTCTTGTTTAAGAGGCTATAGACCTTTCCACTAGTTTCCATGTCCTTAATACAATCACAAATGGCTAACTACTCAGAGACATCAGGGATCTGCTGAGACAACCAGTGCCTTGTCAAAGTCTTGCCTGCTGCTGCAATCAACACCAAAAACCAATAATGTTTCCATTTTTTTATGTGGTTCATTGTGTTCTTTCCCCCACCAATTAATTGGGAATATCCGGTCACTTTTTTTTTCTTCAAGGTACGTATCTAGTTTAAGTTTGCAGGAAGAAACACTGTTGACTGACACCACCTGTTATGGAAGCCTGTACCTCCACGGCTGAGTCTGTGAAGTAGTACTTCCTGATATTTTCCATGAATCGCTCCTTCATAAACAGTCAGTGGCCCTGGTCCAGTCATAAAGAAGTTATAAGAAATGTGCAGTAAGGCTACAATAATTATAACAGGCTCAACAGCACAAAGTTAACAGAAAAGAAGCCCAGGTCTAGCCTGGTTTTATCATGACTATTTTTAGTATAACCGTTCCATTCATTGTAAGATACATTTATCTCAGTAAAATACAACTTTCCTTTTTTTGCAATTAGTGATGTTCCTCTGGTGCCCAAGCTACCTCCGGACGCTGGCACCCCAACTCTGCTGCCCTGCTTTCCTCCAGGACTTTCCTTCACGTTCGTGCAACGTAGCCTGGATGCTCGACAGAGTGCAGGGTTACTGGGTGGCCGAGGTCAGCAGCAGGTCAGACAGACATTTTTCCTGTTTTCTCCTCTGAAGGGCAGCGTGCAATGCTGCCCAGACATCCCCACACACGCTTCTGTGCATGAAGCGTCAGCAGCTACCACTCCCTCCCACTATGCCGACTGCCCCAGCCTGCCTCACCTTCAGCTAACACTAGGGGTCAGGTGAAGGCTGGGCACTGAAACTCTCCTTCCCTGGGAGAGGATAGCAGTCCTCAGGATGCTCAATCCTCTCCCTCCCCGGTTAACCCCCAGTGATCAGAGTCCACATCCAAACCCGGGTTGTTGTCATGGTGCGAGGTGTGGCATCCTCACCTCAACCCTCAGCACCACCGGGTGAGCTTAAAATGGAAGTCTAAAGCAAAGTCTCACCTCCCAACTAACTGCAATTTCTCATTAGCTAAATGGATAGAGGTACTACCTTCAGGACTCATAGAGTCCTTGGTTTGATTTCCAATAAGCGCTCTGTAGTGTGTCTGCCCCAATGGGAAGGACTGACCTAACAGGGCATTCTAGCATCTTCTATGTAACAGCTTTGTAATACATGGTTTGCGTTTTTTCCTATATGAGAGAATTCTAGGTCATGATAGCATTGATCTGATGTCACATCAGCAGTATTAAGACTCAGAATTCTGATGAAATGCGTGTGCCTCTAAAATTTCAAAGTCCTCCCACATGAGAGACATGGACAGGTATCGCTGCAATGGAGCCAATAAATCATTGTAATCGTGAACACAAGGCTGTGAACTGGCACAATGTGACTGACAATTAGTGTTTCGGCAGTTCATAAAAACTTAAGTGTAACTTGAATAGCAGTGCTTGTTCCAAATACCGCAGCAGTTAGTAACATGGATAGGCATCATTGCCATGGAGCCAGGACATCACTGTTATCTTGAGCAAGGCGGAGATCTGGAGTGGTTCGAGTGAGGTAAGTAAAATCTGCGTTAAACAGCCAACTCATGTTGCCTCTTCATAGAAAGAGTCCCATGTATTACACAAAAGTAAACAAGGGACTCTGTTATGGTTCTGGTAACACCATCTTGGGATCCCATGACATCATGAATTTCATGTCATGGAATTGCTTGATGGTGTTACAGCACCTTAAAAAAAATTAAAAAGAGTCTCATGTTATTCTATTTATAATTACTGGTTAAGGTTATCAACCTGAATCTGATTGTTGTCAAACTCCATAATCATGTTTGTGAAGTCACAAACATGATTTATGGAGTTTAGCCCCACAGGCTACTCTTCAACGCTTACCTAAACATCTTTCACCTCAAACCAGTACAGCCCCCCTTCCCAGAGTCTAGGGGTTTGATGGTGGAATGTCCGTGAGAAGGAGGCAACCACAACCTGAACAGTAAAGCTGACTTAGGTTTTATTCTTTGAAACTGGTATGCAGGCTTCCTTCATGGGGTGCTGGGCTAGAAGGTAAACTGGGTTACAGACATAACAAACACGCCAGACATACGATCTAAAAGACAATGATAACAGCAAAAGGATCCTTTAATAAAACTTGATCACACCATGGAACTTTTCATTAAAAAGGGAGCTACACATCGCATTGGGGGAATATTAAGACACTGGACCCAAAGGTCCATTATCTCAATGTTCATGCACTGTCCATGAGCCCAAATGTTCAATGTCCATAATCAGAATAGGTAATCATTACAATTACCACGGGCAATTATTCAGCATCCAGTCGACCCCTTCAGGCATCTTTACACTGTACAAATTCAGGCAGCTTTAACTCTCCTGTCGACCAGCTGAAAATCAGCTTTCTCAATGCTCCCCAATGCCTAGCTGCCAAATCAGCTCTATGCCTCTCTTACTCCCCGAGGCTCAATGGCTGGTGGTGCTTCCCACGTTGGACGTGAAGTCCTTTCTGTTCCTTCCCATGGATTCGATCCCCATGGCGACTAGGTGAAGGCAACTCTTCTACTCCTTCTCCCAGACAGTCAGCAACCCCCCAAAGGGGGTCTTGTTCATAATAGCTGACACCACGTTCTCGGTAGGTCTCTGTTGAGCCTTACACATCAAGAACCGGCTGACACTCAGAAGTGGGCAATCTCTTCCGCTCCTGCCTTCAGACTGACTCCTTCAGCCCATGCTCTTCCACATGGCCCAAACAACCCCACCCTCCAATGGGGTACTCCCAGCCAATGGCTGACCAACTCCCTGAAGGAAAGAAAATTTTAACTCATGACGGGTTTAGGCCCAGGGACCTTATAAGGGACAGAGACTTCCAAACTAACCTACTGTAGGTGCACATACCACCATGGACTCAGACTGAAATATATAATTACTTTATTGTAGCCACATGGATGCTCAACACCCCTACTTAGTGCCTATAAAGGTTTCATCAGTGTTGTTCTTGATTGTTTTACACGCCCTCAGTGTGTGATACATTTATAGACCACTTGAGTTTTGCTCTTGTGGTTTATGTAGTATCATACACCTCTGGGGAGTAAATAAATCTTATAACACACCACCATCCCTACATTATTCTGTATGTTCTCTACAGACTTTAGATGTGTTTGCACTACCGACGCATCTTCACAGTTTTTTGGGTCCCTTGTGTGACGTGGACTAATGCAGTCATTTCAGGCATGTCCACAGGTAGGAGCTGTGGAGTACTGCCAGTAGGCTCACCCATCTTGTTTTAATCCCACCACTTGCTGCTTTCCTCCTCCTCCTTCTTCTTTTCTCTCCCTGTCAGGCAGCCTCGCCAGGCAACTATCCATCATGGGTCTCTGGCACAGTGCCTTTTAAGGTCTAATCTGTTCTTCTGTTTCTACCAGCACCAAGTGGGGACCCTCCCTCTGCAAGGCCTGGACTAAGGCCCTGGAGGTAATATGTTCTCTAGAGGCAGAATCGAAAGGAGCTGTCGTGTCTCTTACCTAACTGAGATAAGAACCTGGCTTTTCTTGATTAGAGCATGCTCCCCCCCCAAAGAAGACTCGTATCAGAGTTGAAGCGCCGGGGCTAGAGCCACAGTCTTTCATGGCTGAATTATTTATTTATTTATTTATTTAAGAGATTAACCAGGCAGGCATACTGAGCGGAGACCACTCATTTCCAGTTGCGACCTGGGGGTTACATAGAAAAATACAGCAGGACATGTACAATACAGGGGTAACAATAAACACTTTACATTTGAATAATGGCTTCTTTCTGCTTCTATTTTTTTATTTGAACTTGATACATGATTTAGGTTCTCAAGTTCCCTGTGTTCCTGGACATGGTGTGTATTGTTTGGCAGAGTACACACACTTTTGAGCCCTGCGGTGAGTGGCTGTGTGTTTATCTTGATTAGATAATCTTTATTTTATTTTGATTTAAACTTAATACTGTAAGTATCGAAACAGAAGCAATTTGGCAAACTATCAGCATTCAAAAGAGGGGAAAGAATTGCAATGGATCCCGGGTGTATTTTCTCTTGCTACTTGAAAACCTGCTTTAATGTGATATTCCTGAACAAGTAGTACAGACTTCATGTTAATAATGTGATATAGTAGCTAATGAACTTAACACCATTTGTGATAAGAAAGTATATTTGTGATAAGAAAGTATATACAAGCCAGTTTATTTTAAGAAAAAGATTTCTGTTATTTCAGAATTGTGTTTATTTATTATTATTATTATAAAAGTTCCATACAGTAGTAAGGAAGATTCATTAAGACTGAAGTCTTGTTTGGAAGAATATCATGCGCTCTAGTGATTGTTAATATCAACTCGTACATACAAGCATGTCCTGTACTCAACTGATTGTTAATATTAACATCAGCACACAAACAGAAACACTGCATATAAATAGAAATATATAAATCTACAGTATGCAAATGATGCCTTAGAGATCCGCAGTAAAATTCTTGAGAAAATAAGCCTATAATAGGGCTGCTGACCTGTGGCTCTCTCCCAAACTCACGTTCACGATCCTGTCATAAACAGCGATGGATGTGATCAGAATTAATTTAAAATCGTCTATTTAAAAACTGTTTTCTATTTAAATTTATATTTTGTCTGCCTGCCACCCTGAAAAGCTCTTTTACAACAAAATGTCAGTGGCAAGTGGAGGGTGCTATTTACTCTGTATAATAAAGCAATATATATTATTTTTCTGTAAATTTAGTGAGCAAGACCCTGTAGAGGTCTGCTGAAGCATAAATGGCATGCAGAAAATGTCAGGTTTGGAGCACTGCTAGTTGAGGCAGCAGGTGTATGTAGGCTGCAGTCTGTATCTAAATGTTTTTTAACATAAACTCTGAGGCCTGGATATTCAATGGGGTTGCACCTGGTGCAACAGAGTTGCGCTGGCGCAACCTAGCATTGCGCCCCGGTGGGATATTGAAAGGGCTGCCAGGCACAGCAAAAATCCCAATGCGCCAGAGCACAATGAAATTGTATGTGGCGCAGAAGCAGGGGGCATGCCCATGCATATGCGGCACATCCTGATATTCAGCCCGGAATGTGCAGCGCATATGCTGGTGCAACCCTGCAGTGCGCTGCATAGGGGGGCTCAAAGTTGAGCCTCGGAAAAGAGGGAACAAATCCTGGCCACCCACAGGTGGGCTGCTGTATTGCATGGCACAACACAGCAACTGCCAGTCGTGGGTGGCCACCTGCCCACCCAGAACACCGTCAGCAACCACCCGCAAACCCCTGGTGGTCTAGTGGTCCCCCTCTCCCACCCGATTATCTGAGATATGTATAAATGACCATCCCTGGTGGACTAGTGGTCTCCCCTCCCACCCGATCCCCCGAGTACTGTAAAACAGACTGTCCCTGGTGGTCTAGTGGTCCTCCCTCCCACCCGATTCCCAGAGATATGTATAAATGACCATCCCTGGTGGTCTGGTGGTCCTCCCTCTCACCCACCCGATCTCCTGAGTACTATAAAACAGATCATCCCTAGTGATCTTTTGGGACCCCCGCCTGCTGCCGCAATCGCGGTACAGGTCCCTTAACGAAATCCATAAAAACTGACAATAATCCTTTGACCTATGTGCAGACTTCAGCTAAGCTGGATGCTACTGGCCATAGGTGGCTTTCTGCATTATCTACGTATGACTATGCTGTTGAGTACAGAGCAGGCCTGAACCACATAGATGCTGATGCTCTCTCACAGAGGTCTGTTCCCCGGAATGACTGGGTCAGACTGTCAGAACCTGATATTCGAACACTCTGCCAGAATTTTGACAGGGAGGAACAAATGTCCATGGATGCAGTGAACTGTATATAGTGGATTGTTTGGGACCCTCTGAGAATTGCATACCTGCTGCTTATTGCCACTTTTCTGCAATAGACATCGGTGCACTGCCTCAGCTGGACAATGACAGTATTCAGTGGGCTCAATCCCGAGATCCCATGATCAAATCAGCTCTAGAAGCCCTCTACACAGGGAAAGATGTATCCAAGTTACGCTCCACTGATTTGAGAACTGCATTGTTATACAAGGAAGGTCCTAAGTTGAAACTGATTAATAGACTGTTATACAAAGAAACAGTAGACAGAGGGTGACGAATAGATAAACAACAGCTAGTTTTGCCCACTGACTTTCGAGACTTGGTGCTGAGGTCCCTACACAACCACATGGGGCACCTTGGCATAGACAGAACACTTGACTTGGTAAGATCCAGATTCTATTGGCCTAAGATGGGGGCTGATGTTGAACAACACATTAGAACTTGTAGTCGCTGCTTACAAAGGAAAGCTTTGCCCCAGAGGGCTGCCCCCCTAGTTAGCATCACCACCAACGCCCCCATGGAGCTGGTCTTTATTGACTTTCTGAGTTTGGAGCCAGATCAAAGAAATATCAGTAATGTGCTGGTGGTCACTGACCTTTTTACAAGATATGCCCAAGCTTTCCCCACCAAGGACCAGAAGGCATCCACTGTGGCCAAAGTACTTATAGAAAACTTTTTTGTTCACTATGGGGTGCCACAAAGAATCCATTCTGATCAAGGAAGGGACTTTGAGAGTCATCTGATCAAAGAGATGCTTTCTCTGTGGGGAGTACGAAAGTCCAGAACCACCCCTTACCACCCCCAGGGGGACCCACAGCCTGAACGTTTCAACTGCACTTTGCTAGATACGCTAGGCACCCTCCATCCAAAGGACAAGCCCAGATGGAGCCAACAAATTAGCACCCTGGTACACGCCTACAACTGCACCAAAAGTGATGCCACTGGGTTCTCCCCCTATCGCCTGATGTTTGGAAGAGAAGCCCAACTACCGGTAGATGTCTGTTTTGGAGTTTCCTCTGATGGGGTTCGAGCTGATAACCATTTACAGTATGTGCAAAAGTTAAAGGCCCAACTAAATCATGCATACCAACTGGCTCAAACCATGGCTGCCAAAAGAAATCTGGCCAACAAAGGAAAGGTATGATAAAAAAGTGAAAGCACTGGAACTCCAGGAGGGAGATCGGGTGTTGCTAAGAAATCTGTGACTGCAGGCAAACACAAGATTGCTGATAGGTGGCACCATCTCCCTCACATTGTGGTAGGCAAACTAAATGATCTGCCTGTGTACAAAGTAAGGCTGGAGAATAACTCAAAAGATGTGAAAACAATGCGCAGAAATCATTTACTACCCATTGGACAAATCTTGATTGAGTCTGAGCCCCCAGAAAATGCCCTCTCTGGACCAGTGACTAGAGCTGCTGCTAAGCAAAAGTCAAGGAAGTCTGTACCTACAGAAGCTGAGTTAAAGTGTTCCCCTCCACAAGCCCCAGCTGAACATGACTGTCAGCCCATGTCAGAGAAAACTGAGTGTGGCTTTGAATACTACCCTTCTTACGAACTGAGTCAATTGTTTTGGGGCAATCCCCCTAGTCAATCCTAGAGATGAAGCTGGGCCTTCTGGACTGTCTAAGCCCCCAGCTTTGTTCCTGGATCCAATGCTCTCAGAAAGTGAAGTGCAAAGCATCACGTCAGATGATATGGAATCATTATGTATGGTTGAACTGTTTGAATTTTCAGAGCAGGAAAATGATGAACTGGAACAGACTAGTGATATACCAGAACAAGAAGAGTATTTTGAGTGCCCTGACGGTCCACTGCCAGTGTCGGAGAGCTCTCCATGTGAGCCAAGTGTTGTGGACTCAGAGATTGTAACTCCTGGAGCTGAAAGTGCCCCAAGTTCTAGCCTCTCTACCCCAATGGAGACTCCCCTGACAAGTGAGGACAATGCTGAAAATGAAGCTCAGGGTGCAGAGACTGTAACAGTTCCCCCTAGAAGGACTGGTCGAGCTGTAAAGCTTGTGGTGCACCTCAGTTATGATTCCCTTAGGAGGCCTGTGGACTTGCCTCTCAATGTTGTCCATAAAGGAGCGTATGTGTCCCCAAGCTCATTGCCCAAACTGAACATCAGTGCTAACTCCAAGTTTCTTGTGTTGCCCTCTAGGTATGGTGCCCCTGCCCCATCCAGCCCCAAGGTAGCTGATAGGGAAGGGCCCCCTCTCTTCAGGTTTCATGTACAGGAGGTAATAAGCTGAGTTATGGTACAATGTGTGTATAATACTGTGTAAAAAGTGATGTACTGAAAAGTTTCAGAAATGTGTTTCTGGTAAGGTGATATGTAAGGTGATATGTTGACTGATGATTACATGTATAAGCCTAATGTGATACTGATGTAAATGTTTATGTTTATATTGAAACTTATGGGGGTACTTACTTGACAGAGACGCCAAGTTTTTCCAGGCCAGGAAGGGTGTAACCCCCCTGCAAATGGGGGTTCCCAAAAGTCTTCCAGGAGCTTGCCTGAATACTTCAAGTCTGGGCGGTGTTCGGTGTTTAAGCTGTTTAAATGTGGTTCCAAGTGAGTCCTATTTGAGCCTCCACGTACTGTCTCTTTAAGAGCTATCTGCTTACAGACTTAATTAGTTTGTATGGGGGGGACTGTGTATTTAATGCTCAAATCCCACCCGAGTTGCTGTCAATTCGCTCCGTTTCTGCCGTTGTTACATGTGCAGAGGGAGTCTTGTTGAAAGATATATAACTATTTACCAGAAATCATTTGGAGTGACTGAGAAAATGTAATTTGTCTAACCTGTCTTCATTTCAACATGAACTGTTTCAGTGTAGCTCTTTTATTTTGGTCCTGAACTGCTGAAATGGACCAATCAATAGGGAAGGGTTCCTTAAAATGGAGCCTGTGGACGAATCGGAACTTGGACTCTCAATTTTGAGCCAGCCACAAGGGGATCGTATGGGCAGTGACTCTGGGAAATGTAGTTTTGACCTTGGCACCTTTTTTCACCAACAGAGGGAGTCTATGAATGACAAGCGAACCAGCCAACAGAATGGTGTGGAGCTAAAGGAAATGCCCTGCTCTGTGACTGGAAAGATCAGATCAGTTGTGACAGTGAAGAGAGAAGGAGCTGTGTGCTTCTGCAGTGTATAGTTTCGCGTGGGAAGCGCATGTGAGGCCCTGAGGTTCGGCCCACAGCCGTTGTAAGTGCCAGTTCAGACTGAATCAGATTTGTGAGGAGAAAGACGGAAGTCTGAAGAGGGGAAACCAGGCTCACCCTGTAGAAGACTGGAGAAATTGCTGAATCGAGCTCGGTCTGACAGGAACTGAAGCTACTATGTGTGCTCCCGGGTATTTTGCAGTAATTGCGATCGGGATCTAGGAGCAGCCTGCCTGGTATAGTACTTTCCTTTTACATATGAATGTGCGTAGTGCTTGTGGGGAAACACTATTTCCAATCCCCTGTGCTGTGTGCTGTGTGTTGAAGCTGGAAGCAAACCCCAACTTGTCTCAGACTAAATCCATTTGCTATCTACTGAAGTGGGATCCAGTCACAAGGACCTTGTCTCCATGCCCTGTTGTTCTGGCAACCCAGAAGAACATCCACCATCCGGTTCTCAGCTTGGGTATTGTGAGTACAAATCAGGGTATTCCCCTGCAGCCTGCTTTCAATTACAAGTGTGTCATCTAATTATTGTTGTTTAATTTCTTCATGGACTGAGCCATCCGGCTCCAGATTACAATTGGGTGTTGTGCATATATTTTCTTCTACAGGGCCGTGTCCATCTGCTCCTGCTGGCCAACCCCAGGCAATGGACCTGGCTAGCCCCCCCCCCCAACCTGGGTATCCAGAGTGTGACTTTTCAGACCCTGTATGTGTGCACAGTACTGTGACTTAATTCTGCCAATTAACCTGATTGCCCCCTCCAGTGTTACTGTCCCCTAAATAAATCACATTTGTTGTTGTTATAGTATATACTGTCTGTGGTGTTGGTACTTATGGAAACAGTATTGTTTTGCTGTGTATGTTGTTTAACCTTATTTTACAGGGGGTCCTCAGAGACGTGCTGCAGAATCAGTCTCGACGGTAAGTGGTACTTTATGAGTGAACAGTGTGTATACGTGGGGTATTGGGGCTGTAACTCCTGTGTACTGTGTGTGCCACTAGAGGGAATAAAAGGGGGGTCTCAGTGTCCCAGAGGGCTGTGACCAAGCTAGTCTAACCACTACAAACCCTGACCTCTGGGTGGAGGCACCCGCCATAGAACCTGGGCCCCTCAACCTGTCAGTAGTCAATCAGGCAGGGGTAGTACCCCTTGGGACAGCGCCACCTGGGGGTTACATACACACAAACAACAAAAGTTAAGGAAATATAGGCTAAATGGATTACAAACTGTGTGGCAGAAAACATTCTGCACCTCTGTAACATAGACCGAGATCCTTACAGGATCTGTTTTCAGACAAAGGCCACCCCCTCAGAAAATGTCAACACTTTCCTTACAATTGGTAGGAGGCATGGCACCTGTGATTCACAAACCTTGTGCAATGTTATTTATATCTAGCAGAAAATAATCCGCTGGCAACCTCCCATGCAAATGTGTTCTGATTTATAAATCTGCAAGTTTCAATGGCAACTATTATTGTATTTTGAAACTTGCAAAATACTGCAGTTATGGCTCGCAGATTTTTATAAGTAGCTACAGTTTGTAGAATATTACTGTGCATTTATGCAAAACTTTGGACAATTTAAAATACATCCCTGCATTTGACTGCTGCAATAAAAACGTTTTCTTTTAGTCTAAGGCTCAATGTGTGCAATTGTCATCCACTGGGATGTAATTATTTTGGGAGGGAGTAACTATGACAAAATAGCTTTAAAGAACAGTTTTTGCCATTCTGAGGTTTTGAATCTCAGAAGCTGCTTTGAAGATGGTTGTAACCTAGCCAGCTATAAAGTAAACAGGAAACAAGTTTTGATTCAGACTTGGTTAAACAAATTACTGTAAATACAAATGATGAGAAGTACAGAAACTAAAAGAAAACTTCTTGAAAAGTTTACTTAGAGATGTGCTTAGCTGCCCAGTGGAATTCTGGGTAACTTGTGCATTCGCAGTCTGTGAAGCATTGATGGTACCATGTTGTTTACTAGGGAATTTTTTCCTACCTTGAAATAATGGTTGAGAAATTCTGGATCCAAAGTACTCCCCATTAATCCAAAGTATATCAGTTTCCCATGGGAAGGGCAGCTGCATGGGGAAATGTCTCCAAAGTGTTCAACTTCATTTTGAGGGGGGATGGGGGTGATGACCAAGCATTTTTAGATACAGCAAATGGCAGGAGAGAGTTCAATCATTTGAGCCACTTCCTGGTTTATTTATTCTAACATGGTATTTTAGCCCTTCTGTAGAGTATGAGATTTCTAGCTGCTGAATGAAAGCTGAGATGCTGCTGGCCCACTGGCACAGCAGCAAGGCGTCCGCTTGTGGTGCTGACATCCTGGGTTCGAGGATGGGCTCGGGAGTCAGAGGGACGGCGGGGGGGAAGGATTGAGCATCCCAGGGACTGCTCTCCTAACATGGAAGCAATATTGTCCTGTGTAGCAGGTCTATTGTAAACAGAGAGTCCTTGAGCATACCACAAAAATGCAACAAGGTACTCTCAATGGAGTTCATCTTCACTCAAATTTAACCTGATTTACACAAAATGCAGAAGCCACGCCTCTTGGAGGAGTCACTGGAGTGTACTATATCTGAAGGTCCTGATGCCCATTCCCACGCATCAACTTCAGAGCAAACGTGTGAAAATACTCCTAATGCAAGACCTGCAACATGGCAGTCCACAACACTTAATTGTGAGGGTATCCTTCCCTGTATGTCTGCATGGACTTAGCTATGCTTGTGGTCACTGTATAGGTCTGGTCTGTAGCTCCAAATGCAGTCAAATGTGCAGGGTCTCCTGTGAGGGACAAATCCTGGTCAGGTGGACTTCTGGGTTCCTGAGGAACCACCCCTCACAGAACTCCCCAGGGACCAATTAGTTCCTTTTTATACACCTAAGCTCCTCCTACTAAGAAACACTAACTATTAATCCCTAAAGGTCTAAACTACGAACAGGTCTATCAGAGGATTAGTATTAAATTCCTTCACCAACAGAAGTAATGAGCTCCTTCAACTACAAAAGTAGCACTGCAGGAGGCAGTCAGTACATATGGTTATAAGAAAAGACAGGTAGTTAACTGGTTACATCACAAAACCGAACCAAGGCACCCAGGATTAAGATCCACCACAGCCACTTACTCTATGAGTGACACTGAGCAAGTCATTTAATCTCTCAGTGCCTTAGTTCATCTACAAAATGAGAAGCAGGACACCATTAAAACTGAATATTGCACCTCACTTTGGGCTAAGACAGCAGAGGAAGAGGACATACACAACGGAGAAGAGAAGCAGAGCAGGAAACAGGATGGGAGAAGAGAAAACAAAAAATAAACTGAAAACTGAAAGCACACAAAACAGGAGACAAGATAATGAGAAAAAATGTGAAGGGAACAGTCAGTATGCCTTGCACGAGTGAAAGCATTTATGAATAAGTGTCTGCATTTGCAGGAAGGAGATGCATAAGTATGCAACAGCACCACCATCACAACCAGCAGCAAACTCCAGTGCTACCAGCACGACCTGCAGCAGCCTCACCACAGTGGAGGGGTTTAAACATGATGATTGGGACAGGCACAAGGGAAGCTTTAGAGGGGAGGGAGTGATGAAAAGCCATTGATCACGTAGGGTCAGTGGCACATACAATTTATAGGGCCTACGAGCAGACTGGATGGGCCTAGTGGTCCTTACCTGCCAACAATTTCTGTTTCTATGATGTCAGTGAGTGAACATGTTCACTAATTATATAGTTTTGGTAAACAAGAGTCAACTGTTTAGCAACTAATTCAAAGTTTCAAGGAAAACATAAATTGACTCTTGTTTATATTCTTACTGGAAACTTACCAACACCGCCACCATCAGAACCAGCAGCAAGTTCCAGTGACACCACAAACTGCAGCAGCTTCCCCACTGCCACCAACAACCCCACCATCACAACCAGCAGCAAGCTCCAGTGTCACCTCAGCATGCAGTAGCCTCACCACTGCCACCAACACCACCACAATCACAACCAGCAGCAAACTGCAGTGCTACCACCACAACCTTCAGCAGTCTCACCACTGCCACCAACACCCCACCATCACAAACAGCAGAAAGCTGCAGTTCCACCACCAAAACCTACAGCAGCCTCACCACTACCACCACCATCCCCACCATCACAACCAGCAGAAAACTCCAGTGCAACCACCACAATCTGCAGCAGCCTCACCACTACCACCAACACCGCCACCACCACAAACAGGAGCAAGCTGCAGTTCCACCATCACAACCTGCAGCAGCTTCACTGCTGCCACCAATCCCCCCACCACCACAACCAGCAGCAAGCTAAAATGCCACCACAATCTGCAGGAGCCTCACCACTGCCACTAACACCCCCAACACCACAACCAGCAGCAAACTCCAGTGCCTCCACCATAACCTGCAGCAGTCTCACCACTGCCACCAACACCTCCACCCCCACAACCAGCAGCAAGCTCCATTGCCACAACCTGCAGCAGCCTCACCACTGCCACCAACACTCCCACCACAAGCAACAGAAGGCTCCAGTGCCACCACCACAACCTGCAGCAGTCTCACCACTGCCACCAACACTCCCAACACCACAACCAGCAGCAAGCCCCCTTGCCATCACAACCTGCAGCAGCCTCACCACTGCCAATACTCCCACCACCACAACCATCAAACTCCAGTGCCACCACCACAACCTGCAGCAGCCTCACCACAGCTGCCAACACCCCACCACCACAACCAGCAAACTCCAGTGCCACCACAACTTGCAGCAGCCTCACCACTGCCAACAATACCCCCAACCACAACCAGCAGCAAGCTCCAGTGCCACCACCATAATCTGCAGCAGACTCACCACCAAGTCTGTCACCAACACCTCCACCCCCACAATGAGCAGCAAGCTCCAGTGCCACACCCTGCAGCAGCCTCACCTCTGCTACCAACACTCCCACAACCAGCAGTAAGCTCCAGTGCCAAGACCACAACCTGCAGCAGCCTCACCACTGCCACCAACACTCCCACCACCACAACCTGCATCAAACTCCAGTGCCACCACCACAACCTGCAGCAGCCTCACCACAGCAGCCAACACCCCACCACCACAACCAGCATCAAACTCCAGTGCCACCACAACCTGCAGCAGCCTCACAACTGCCACCAATACCCCAACCACAACCAGCAGCAAGCTCCAGTGCCGCCACCACAACCTGCAACAGCCTCACCACTGCCACCAATACCCCACCATCACAACTAGCGGCAATCTCCACTGCCACCACCACAACCTGCAGCAGCCTCATCACTGCCAACACTCCCACCACTACCACCAGCATCAAACTCCAGTGCCACCACCACAACTTGCAGCAGCCTCTCCACAGCTGCCAACACCCCACCACCACAACCAGCATCAAACTCCAGTGCCACCACAACCTGCAGCAGCCTCACTACTGCCAACAATACCCCCAACCACAACCAGCAGCAAGCTCCAGTGCCAACACCATAACCTGCAGCAGCCTCACCACCACGTCCATCACCAACACCTCCACCCCCACAACCAACAGCAAGCTTCAGTGCCACAACCTGCAGCAGCCTCACCACTGCCACCAACACTCCCACCACAACCAGCAGTAAGTTCCAGTGCCAAGACCACAAACTGCAGCAGTCTCACCACTGCCACCAGCACTTCTACAACCACAACCATCAGCAAACTCTAGTGCCACCACCACAACCTGCAGCAACTTCACCACAGCTGCCAACACCCCCACATCAGCATCAAACTCCAGTGCCACCACAGCCTGCAGCAGCCTCACCTCTGCCACCAATACCCCCAACCGCAACCAACAGCAAGCTCCAGTGCAACCACAACCTGCAGCAGCCTCACTACTGCCACCAACACTCCCACCACCACAACCAGCAGCAAGCTCCAGTGCCACCAACACAACCTGCAGCAGCCTCACCACTGCCACCAACACCTACACTACTACAACCATCATCAAACTCCAGTACCACCACCACAAACTGCAGCAGACTCAAAACTGTCACCAACACTCCCACCCTGACAACCAGCAGCAAGCTTCAGTGCCACAACCTGCAGCAGCCTCACCACTGCCACAACACTACCATCACAACCAGCAGTAAGCTGCTGTGCCACCACCACAACCTGCAGCAGCCTCACCACTTCCACCAACACTCCCACCACCACAATCAGCATCAAACTCCATTGCAACTACCACCACCTGCAGTAGCCTTACCACTGCTACCAACACCTCCACCACCACAACCAGCAGCAAGCTTCAGTGCCACCACAACCTGCAGCAGCCTCACCACTGCCACCTACACCCCCACCATCACACCCAGCAGCAAGCTCCAGTGCCACCACAACCTGCAGCAGCCTCACCACTGCCACCAACACCTACACTACAACCATCATCAAACTCCAGTGCCACCACCACAACCTGCAGCAGCCTCACCACAGCTGCCAACACCCCCACCACAACTAGCATCAAACTCCAGTGCCACCGCAACCTGCAGCAGCCTCACCACTGCCACCAATACCTACACTACTACAACCATCATCAAACTCCAGTGCCACCACCACAACCTGCAGCAGCCTCACCACTGCCACCAACACCTCCACCACAGCCTGCAGCAGCTTCACCACTGCCACCAACACCCCCACCATCACAACCAGCAGCAAGCTCCAGTATCACAACCTGCAGCAGCCTCACCACTGCCACCAACACTCCCACCACAACCAGCAGAAGGCTCCAGTGCCACCACCACAACCTGCAGCAGCTTCACCACTACCAACACCCCCACCACAACCAGAATCAAACTCTAGTGCCACCACAACCTGCAGCAGCCTCACAACTGCCACCAATACCCCCAACCACAACTAGCAGCAAGCTCCAGTGCCACCACCACAACCTGCCACAGCCTCACTATTGCCATCAACACCCCCACCATCACAACTAGCAGCAATCTCCAGTGCCACCACCACAACCTGCAGCAGCCTCTCCACTGCCACACGTACACTACTATAGCCACCATCAAACTCTAGCACCACCACAACCTGCAGCAGTCTCATCACTGCCACCAACACTCCTTCCACCACCACCAGCAGCAAGTCCCCTTGCCAACACAACCTGCAGCAGCCACACCACTGCCATCAACACCTACACTACTACAGCCATCATCAAACTTGAGTGCCACCACCACAACCTGCAGCAGCCTCACCACTGCCACCAACACTCCCACCCTGACAACCAGCAAGCTCCAGTGCCACAACCTGCAGCAGCCTCACGACTGCCACCTCAACCAGCAGCAAGCTGCTGTGCCACTACCACAATCTGCAGCAGCCTCACCACTGCCACCAACACTCCCATCACAATCAGCATCAAACTCTAGTGCGAACACAACCTCCAGCAGTCTCACCACTACCAACACTCCCAGCACCACAACCAGCATCAAACTCCAATGTCACCACCACAACCTGCAGCAGCCTCGCCACTGCCACCAACACTCCCCCATCACAACCAGCAGCAAGTCCCCTCACCACGACCACTACTTGCAGCAGCCTCACCACTTCCACCAACACCTATACTACTACAACCATCATCAAACTCCAGTGCAACCACCACAACCTGTAGCAGCCTCACCACTGCAACCAACATCAACACTACTACAACCATCATCAAACTCCAGTGCAACCACCACAACCTGCAGCAGCCTCACCACTGCCACCAACACCTCCACCACCACAACCAGCGGCAGCTCCAGTGCTACCACCACAACCTGCAGCAGCCTCACCACTGCCACCAACACCCCCACCATCACAACCAGCAGCAAGCTCCAGTGCCACAACCTGCAGCAGCCTCACCACTGCCACCAACACTCCCAAGGCCCCAGTGCCACCATCACAACCTGCAGCAGCCTCACCACTGCCACCAACACCTACACTACTAAAACCATCATCAAACTCCAGTGCCACCATCACAACCTGCAGCAGCCTCACCACTGCCACCAGCACTCCCACCACCACAACAACCAGCAGCAAGCTCCAGTGCCACCACCACAACCTGCAGCAGCCTCACCACTGCCACCAACATCCCCACCATCACAACCAGCAGCAAGCTCCAGTGCCACAACCTGCAGCAGCATAAACAGTGCTTTCACTCCCATAGCAGCCAAGATGAACATAACATAACAAAACAGCAATGGCATTCTAAGCAGTGTCATTACCACCACTACCACAATTAGCACTGGTCAGGCAAGAGCATCTACCTCAAATAAAGGCAGGATTAGTGGATCACCTGTTTGCCACAAGTAGGAAACGTCAACGTGTAATAAAATCACCACATACTGTAGATGGTTTGCCTAGCCACACAGCTCTAATGTTGCCTGCTTCCCTAAAAAACACTACTGATGAGAAACTCTCTCTTTCACTGCAATTCCATCACTGGAAAATGGAGCCCAGTGTATTATTTTAACTGGTGTTAAAATTGTCTTTGGTATGGAGCCCAAGACTCCCCCAAATTACTCTGGACTCTTAAAAAACAATCATCAGCAGACAGAATGACTCACAGGGTACAAAAACAGTGCAATGCTATGAGGAGACCGGTAGGTCTTTTGAGTACAGCTTTACTAGCTCAGTACAGCTCAGCACACATCAGTTGGAATGACACTGCATAGGTAATTACCCACTACACTCATACATTTATATAGCATGTAAAACGTAATGACGTACATTGCATTGGTATTACATCAACACTTATCCTTACAAACAGTTAAGTCTATAAAATCATGCATGAAATTCAACTACAATCTTTCAACAGTGTACCACCACTAATGAATGCTCTTTTTCAGTATAACCCTCTTGTTCCCAGGGCTTACTAGAATCAAATTAGAATCAGTGGCAGGCAGGGAGAGGCAGCTTGAGAAATGCCAGTTAAATGGATTTCACAGGGTCATTCTCTGGTTTCAGTCTCAGTTGAGCTGGAGGATGATGTAATCATGGAACTGTTGCAGCAGCATAAGCCACACTCGAGCTAGCTGCAGGGAGTTAGCTTTAGAAAGTTCATTCAGTTCTGAGAGTGGAATCCTAGGAGGATGCTGCAGCTTGCAGCAGCTCCTCAGTTTTAGCTCTGACAGAGAGCTACCAGTAGTGTTTTTGTTTGTTTCACACCTTAGTGTGAGCCAGTACAGCCTAGTGGTGAAGTGGTGGAAACCAAGCCAAGTGGTTTTCACATTGCCCCATCCCAGGAGAGATGGGTTGGATTCCAGGATTCAGGGGCAATCTCCTGGTCCAGTCTGGACTGTGTTGAAGATGCCTGAGATTCAACTTCTCTGTGAGTATCAGTGACTTTTGTTTGCAAACGCCCTGGGGCACCTGCATTCCCTGTGGTGAATTTTCTCTGTCAAATGGATCCTGTCACCTAGACTGTTTTCTATTTAAAAATGTCTGCTAAAGTTGGGGTCTAGGGAAGAGACAGTGCCAATTACAGAACTTTTAACTTTCTAACACCTCAGATGTGTGTAATGTAGTATGTTAAATGTGAAAGACATTTCAAGATAGCATCTACAATTTTTCCATGAGGGTGTTATTAACCAGATGAGTGGCCGAGTATAAATTTGGAAGCAAAGGGTGGGAGATCCCCCATCTCAAGCATCCAGTTTACCTCTCGGGGTTCAGTTTGGGCACCTGTGTTTTCTCTCAGTGCATTTGGCCAGTGCCTGAAGAAAATAGTTTATCCAGATGTGGGCTGGATTCTCTGTGAACCTGTATGTGTTCTTAGGTGGTCGAGGGTGCCACCAGTAATTCCTCATGAAATATGGCAAAGTCTCCTAGTACTGGCCGTGTGTGCCTAATCAAGAGGAAATGTACCAGTTCTGGCCATGTGTGCCAATCTCCATTTCAGAACCAGAGAGTTCACTGTGTAATTCAGAACCAGGGAGTTTGCTGTGTAATTCAGAAACAGAGAGTTTGCTGTGTGTGTTCAGTATGCCTATGCTAAATGGGAATTCAGGAATTTCTGTACATCAGAAATCTGCATTACCAGTAGGAGTAGCCCTGTGGTGGCCCATCTATGCTTTATGATTATTCTCTCTGAGTATGTGAATAAAAGCCATGCTCTAGAATCCCAACCTGGTTTGCGCAGTATTGTTATTGCCTCCACTATGTCTGGATTTACTTGGGAACCCTTGACCAAAAGTACAAACATAGCATAATTGTGAGCAAATGTTTTCTCCCAGGGACCTAGGTTGATGACCATGGTAAATGGTTCCACCAGGTGTGCGCCAGATAGTTGCCACACTTGGTTTGCCTGTCTGTGTATGGCAGGCTCAGAAGAAGATGTACTAGTAAACCGAACTGTAGTGACAACCCCCATCCCTCTCTTTGGCACTATGTGGTAAGAGGAGCAGCCCTGCTAGTTAAACAAAGGGGGCCGGTGGGGGTAGGTTACATCAGTTTTTACATTCCCTGCAGTAAGAAGAGCTGCACCAGAATGTCAGCAGTACTTCTGCTGTTGTCCAAAGAAAGCAGTGAGGGAATGAGAGAGCAAGCAAAGCAATCTTTATTTCTATAGCGCGCCTTTCTTAAAACCAAGGTGCTTCACAAACAGCAGTAAAATACGCATCAATAAATACAAATACATAACTGTAAGTTAATTAAAATCATCTGGGAATACGTTTTAAAAGAGGTAGGTTTTAAATTCTGACTTAAACCTCTCGACGGTCAGACATTCTCTCTCAACCAACAAAGTAGAGAGTTCCACATGGTAGTGGCTGCAAACGAAAAGGCATGTGCACCAGATGTCTTCAGACATACCCTGGGAGCCTCTAGCAATCTATTGGCGGCATATTGGAGAGGACGGAGGGGGTGGTAGGGAGTCAGGATTTCTTGCAGGTAACAAGGTACCAGTTCATGTAGGGCTTTAAAGGTCAGAAGACCGACCTTAAAGGTGATCCGCCACTGAACAGGCAGTCAGTGCAATCCGTGCAGCAAAGGTGTAATATGATTAGACCTAGAAGTCCCAGTCAATAGCCTGGCCACTGCATTCTTCACTAGCTGCAAGCAGCGGATATCAACCCAAGGAAGCCCTAGGCAGAGGGTATTGCAGTAGTCAAGGCGGGACGTGATGAAGGCGTGGACCAGTGTTGGAAGGTCATCTGGAGGAACCAGGTGTTTCACTCAGGCAATGTTCCTCAGATGGTAAAAAGAGGATTTGACAATGGCAGACACTTGAGATTTCAGGGTCAGACCTTCATCAAAAACAATACCCAAGTTACGCACCCAGTCAGAGGTTGCAAGCTGGACACCATGGAACCATATGCCCGATGCATGCTCAACACCAAAACCCACCCCAAGATAACCAGGGTCCACAACCATCACTTCAGTCTTGTCCGGGTTCAGTCTCAGCCAGTTCTTGATCTTGGCGAGACAGTTGTTAAATACAGAGGCCACATCCATCTGTTCGGATAGAAAGGAGAGATACAGTTGAGTATCATCTGCGTAGCAGTAAAAAAACTCAAACCGTATCATCTAATGACATCTGCTACTGGCAGCATATACATTGCAAACAACACGGGAGCCAATATAGAGCCTTGTGGGACCCCACAGGACAGGGGAAGGGAGTCAATGGAATACATTCCAGTGACTACCCTCTCAGACCTGCCCGTGAGGAAAGATCAAAACCATTCTAGGACTGTCCCTGACAGTCCACAGAGACACCGCAGGTGCTCCAGAAGCACCACATGGTCCACAGTGTCAAATGACGCAGAGAGATCGAGAAGGACCAAGATGGCATGTGCCTTTCAATCCCTCGCTATTAGGAGGTCATTCAATACCTGAACAAGTGCGGTCTCGGTACTATGTCTCTTCTGAAATTCAGACTGGAGAGCATCATAGACATTGTGGGTCAGAAGGTGATCGTCCAATTGCGTCGCAACCACCTTCTCAATGACCTTCCCAATGAAAGGAAGGTTAGAGACAGGTTTGTAGTTAGCTAGGGAGTCTGGGTACAAGGAAGATTTTTTTTAAGAGTGGTCATACGACCGCCTCCTTAAGGGGATCTGGAAAGACACCCCTGTCCAAGGATCCCAGTCCTTTCACAGAAGAAAGGGTTCTGAAAGAACTCCTAAAACTGAAGGTAGACAAAGCAATGGGGCCAGATGGAATTCACCCTAGAATTCTAAAAGAATTAAGCAGTGAACTAGTGACACCACTGACTATGCTCTTTAACAAATCATGGGAGGATGGTGTGGTATCTGAGGACTGGAAGAAGGCGGTTGTGATTCCCCTTCACAAAAGTGGGACCAAGACGGAGGCAGGAAACTACAGACCTGTTGATGGAATCACTTCTGAAGGAAAGAACTGTTGAGTACCTAGAGGCCAGTGGGGCACAGGACCCAAGGCAGCATGGGTTCACAGCGGGAAGGTCATGTCAGACGAATCTAATTGATTTCTTTGACTGGGTGACCAAAGTAGTAGACCAGGGAGGGGTTGTGAACATGGCCTACCTAGACTTTAGCAAGGCATTTGACACAGTCCCACACAAAAGATTAGTAGTCAAATTAACCAGCCTGGGAGTGGGTCCCAAGGTGGTAGCCTGGGTAAAACATTGACTGAACAACAGGACACAGAAGGTAATTGTAAATGGAGTCCACTCTGAAGAAAGAGGAATTACTAGTGGGGTACCGCAGGGTTCAGTACTGGGTCCAGTACTTTTTAATGTCTTTATAAGTGACATTGCAGAGGGACTGGAAGGAAAAGTATGCCTCTTTGCAGATGACACAAAGATCTGCAACAGGGTTGATACACAAAGAGGCACGGAAAGGATGAGAATGGACTTGGCAAGGTTGGAGAAATGGTCAGAAGTATGGCAGCTTGGATTCAGTGCAAAGAAGTGCAAAGTAATGCTCCTGGGAAACAAAAACCCAGGGGAAGATTACACAATGGGGGGGGGGATTAGTAACAACAACAAAAATGGAAAGAGACCTAGGGGTAATCATATCAGATGACCTTAATGTTGGCAAGCAATGCAAGAAGGTGGTAAGGAGGGCTGGAGGGATACTGGGAAGTATAGGGAGAGGTATCACCAGCAGAAAACAGGAAGTTGTTATCCCCCTGTACAGACAGCTGGTGAGACCCCATCTGGAGTACTGAGTCCAGTTCTGGAGACCCCATCTCCACAAGGACATAGACAGGATGGAGGCAGTTCAGAGGAGGGCAGCAAAAATGGTGCAGGGTCTGCAAGAGAAGTCATATGAGGAGAGACTAAAGGAGCTTAATATGTATACCCTAAGGAAAGGAGGGAGAGGGGGGACATGATAGAAACATTTAAGTACCTCAGTGGAATCAACAAAGTCCAAGAGGGTAGCATATTTCAGAAAAATAGATGTGCAAGAACAAGGGGTCACAATTTAAAGATAGAGGGGGGACAGCTCAGGGGCAATGTGAGGAAGTATTTTTTCACAGAGAGGGCGGTGGATGCATGGAACAGCCTTCCTGTGGAGGTTGTGGGGTCTAAAACTGTGAGAGAATTTAAGAATGCATGGGACAGACATAAGGCAATTTTTGTGGGGGGAGGAAGAAATAGGCTGTTGGTTAAATAGGATCTGCAGCTTATCCTCTAGGCAGGAAAATGGGCAGACTAGGTGGGCCAAGCGGTCCTTATCTGCCGTCAAAGTCTATGTTTCTATGTTTCTATCCCTGGACAATTTTAGCTAGGATCGGGCAGATGGCATCTACACAACCCACTAATAGGGGTGTAGGGCCTGGATCCAAACTACAGCTGGTTGGGTGCAACGTTTGGATGATCTGCACAATGTCCATGAATTCCAGCTGACTAAAATCCACCCAGACAGACTGAGTGCTTATCACCTCCTGCTGACCACTGCAATCCCTCATAGTGACAGCAGGGCCAATACTAGCCCGGATGCCGGCAACCTAATCTGCAAAGAATTAAACAAACTCCTCGCAGTTTGCCTGAGAAAAAACCCTTCTGGGCTGGAGACAGACTGGATTGCATAGTCTGTCCACAGTCCCGAAGAGCTGAGCCAGTCGATTCCTTGCCGTAGAAATCTCCCTAAACAGGAATTCTGCCTTCTTATGGGTGATTTCTAATTGATAGCCTTTATAATATTCATCAATCTAAGCCTGTCGGCATCCAGGCTAGACTTTCGCCATGCTCTCTCTAGCCTTCGATCAACTCTCCTTGACTCCTTCAAGGAATCATCAAACCACAGGGTCCTTGGGGCAAAGAGCAAGTGGTCGAACATGAGCTGGAGCAATCTTGTCCCGGGCCCCTCCCACCGATCTATTATAGGCCAGTACAAGGTCCCCTGGACTCATGTATTCACTCTACAAACCCGATAGGTCCAGCACCACCTTCAGACCTTCTGGGGTAACATCCCTTAAAGGTTGGTATCTGACCATCTCCGTAGGGGCAGGTCCATTCAGAGGGGCCATAAAATTGAACCCTATGGTATGATGGTCAGACCAACTAACTGGTCCCACCCCAGAAGAGTTATCTCCAACCCCAGGAGGAACACCAGATCTAATGAGTGACCCCCTATATGGGGAAGAGAGAGACACAGAGGGAGCGATAGGGAAACACACATAGCGAGAGAGAGAGAGAGAGAGAGAGATACCAAGAAAGGGGTTGCTTCTATTATAGGTATTCAGTTTACATCACACTTAACCCAGTTCAGCTGGGCTCTGCTCAGTCACCAGAGACTTCAAACTGGGGTCCTCCCAACACCTGTGGTGTCATTCTTTGGCTCCATCTCATCAAACATCAGATCTTTTCACACTGGAAGTGGGTATCTGTGCATCACTTGCCAGGATAAGTCAGGTGGCTGTGTGGATGTGAACTGGATACAAACAGTAGAGCTACAGTTGAAAGTCAGTAATAGGGATGCTCAGAATTATAGCTAATTCTGATCTAATTTTTACAGTTTAACATTTGAGAAATGTCTAAATCCTAATCCGACAGATATTTCCACTCACCTCACATATTGCCCTAGCCCACAAGACAGAGCTGTTGAGGTGTAAAACAACAAAAGAAAGTAATAACCCCCCCCCAGCACACACATATACACACACACATACACACACACACACAAAGCTGCTGAAACTCCACCTAGTACCACTGATGGCATTTTATTTTTAAAATAAGTGAAATAAGGATTTCTTTATATAAACATATTTTACCAGATAAGAAAACAGAGCTTAGGAGGCTCATTTCCAACTGCAACTGGGGTCTTACTTCAAAAAGAAAGGAAAAACTCAGCGACAACTAAGACCACAGTCTGTACATGCTTCATTTAAATCTGTACTGGTTTACATGTAAGCATTTTCAGCAAGAATCGAGCTCTTTCTTTTTAAATAAGATCCTTTTACAATTATTTTTTTCTACCATAAAAGTTTATATTGATATTTTCCATACAACATGAACAACAATCCAATGGCAAGGTTTTCACCCATAATAACAAATATGCATTACAATGATTTTGAAAGAAAAATGCTGTCAGAGACATCGGGTGGGGTAATAGCATTTGGGTGTGAGGTGGTTTTATTAACGTTTTCAACGTCAGAAAAATGGTAACTGTCTTTTGAGAGAGGAGGAGCAACAATTTATATAATTTTAAGAAACATATACTATTTCAAACAAGCATTTGTCAATGCCAAATGTTGTCTTGCTGCCATTGGCAGTGCAGGAGTTAGAGAGATGCAGCATAGGAGTGGCAGTCAAATATTGAACTGATGCCAACCCACCCCCACCCTGCAGAGAGTGAGAGGCATTAGGGTGTCCCTGTGGGTGTTTGTTAGTGCTGTGCGGGAAAACATGCTGGGCAGGATGTGAAAAATGACAGTTCATAAGGAGGTGTAATAAAATGCCAGTGCTGAAAATGTGGCATACAAATATACGGAATTTGCGGAGTTGCAAGGGTGCGTGGGAAATATGTAAGGCACGCTTGCAGCACTGCCAGTTTATGGGCGTTCTGCACCAAATTTTCAACATAGGCATTTTAGCACCTCTGCTCATATACAGTGTCACTGTCATTTCCTCAAAGTGTCCCAAGAAGTGATTTACATAGCTAATACACTATTCTGCTACCGGAAGTGCGGAAACACATTTTGGGCAGGATATGTGAAGTGACAGCTGTACTGTTCATCAAGAGGTGTGTAAAATGACAATGGTGAAAATCCAGAGTGAAAATATCACAATGACGATGGTAACGAAGCATGCGCAATCTGCCAACGCATGCTCGTAACACAGTCATTTTGGGGAGTATCAGCCCAAATTTTCAACATAGGCATTCTAGGAGCTCTGCTCCTGAACTGTGTCACTGTCATTTTCATAATCTGGCCCAAACACTGATTTCCCACAGTGACTGCGCAATTGTGCGCCGGAAGTGCGGAAACACATTTTGGGCAGGATGTGGAAAATGACAGCTGTACTGTTCACAAGGAGGTGCACAAAAATGCCAATGCTGAAAATACGGCATTAAAATATTGCAAATGCACAAAGTTACGAGCCTGTGTAGCAACTGCTCAATGCACGCTCGAAAAACATGCATTTGTTGGATGTTTTCTACCAAATTTGGAACATAGGCTTTTTGAGAGGCCACCTCATGAACACTGGCACTGTCATTTAGTTAATGGGTCCCGAAAGGTGATTTCTAGCAGTGACTGCAAAATCACCTTTCAAGGCTGATTAACGCCATGACAGTGACAGAATTCATGAGGAGGGGCCCCAAAAACCCCATGTTGAAAATTTGGTGCCAAAATTCCAAGAAATGCCTGAGATATGCAGCAAAGTTGAAAAAACCCTATTCATTGCATTATACAGCTTACCGGCATTTCCTCAGTTTGCGGTCGGCTTTGAAGAGTGCAGACGTGTTCCTGGTCCACAGAAGATCGTCGCACCGGAGTCCGGAGGTAAGTATGGGGTGAGGGAAGGCAGGGTGCGCAGTGGGTGGGTGCAGGTGGGGGAAGGGGAGCATGTAGACTACGAGGGACGGTGTTCGTTTTGCAGGGGGAAAAAAAAAGGACAACCGTCGCGGGACAGTTTTCGCATTACAAGGCATTTGGCAAACTGAGGTGGGCTCCCAGCATGCCACCTAAGTGGGTTTTTGGGGTGTCAATAGCCGATGGGGATTGGGCACCCTCTGGCACACAACATGGGAGGGTAATGTCGATGGGGATTGGGCAGCCCTCCTTCAAACAAAGAAAGGGGAGAGCATGAAACGAGATTGGGCACCCCTCAGCATTCAACAGTTAGGTGATGCCGATGGGGAGTGGGCTCTCCATCAGCGGGCAAAGAAAGCCGGGAGGAGTGCGAGCCGAGGGAATTGGGCACCCCACTGCATTCCATATTTGTTGGGGGTGCCAACAGGGAGGGGCCTCGTCGCATACAAACACAGGGGTTGCCGACAGGGGGATTGGGCACCCCCAATGTCGGGAAGCGGAGGCAGCCGCCCGCTCACCGACCATGGTCATAATAGCGGCGAGCATGGCAAGCAAAGGACCGCTGCATATGACGAGCTTTGCTTGGATTGCAGTGGACCTTTGCTTTGATGTGCTCGCCCCATTATGAACGCATGGTGTGGCGGCGGCATGCAGGCTGATTGAGGAATGAGGGACGCACCTACTGATGCATGCCCTGCAATCGCCCAACAGCAGCCGCACCCCCAAGACCCTCACTAGCGCAAGATGTTACTTGCACATGCGCGCAAGCCAACATAATAATGGCTAGGTAACCACTGTGAGGTTTTGATTATATCAGACCTCTTGAGCTGTTTTCCGGAGGTCAGTGATGAAATTTAAACTGGCTGGTGGCAACACAAGCTTGTTATGCATGGCTGCCCATCCACTATTCTGTAACGGTGTGTGGTTAGTGTGTGTTGTGCATGCAAATCCATACATTGAAAAGCACCACTGTACAATAGTTGTGACATAAATAATATGGTACAATGACTTTTAAAATAGGGTACTATGACTTTCAAAAGTCATTGTACCATAAATCAGACGTTCAAACACATTGAAAGGAAGCACTTACAAGAAAGGATCGTTGTCTAGCATTGGATGTTTCAAAAGTCATTTTTATTTTAATTTATGGTGAATGAGCAGATACTGTTTGTGCCAGGAGGTGGGTGTCTCCTGAACAGCTGAGTGGGGTGGAATAAAAAAAAATGAATAAAGCTCAAATGTTGTAATTAACTATTTGCTGGGGTTTGTGCATATGTGGAGGGAGAGGGGAGGGGAGCAGGGATTAATTTAATTGAAACAGGGATTGTCTGTGTATGTGAGTGTTGGAGCACGTGATTATTAAACAGCAAATAGGCTACTTGTGTCACCATGGCTCAGTTGGCAGCACATTCGCCTCTGGACCAGAAGGTCGTGGGTTCTCATCCCACACCAGGATTGGACATGCACCTAAAAATCGCTGGCATCTGAGTGCAGTATTGGGGGGGTGCTGTACTGCTGGGGTGTGCCGTCCTTCAGATGAGACGTTAAACCATGTTCCCTTCTACCCATCCGGGTGTTGTCCTGGTGGGTGTCCAGGTGGAAGTAAAAGAACCCATGGCACTCTTTGCAAAGGGTAGGAGACATTCCCAGTGTCCTGGCCAACATTCCCCTTACCTTAAACCGGTTCATGCAATTATCCAGGTTGTGTGTGGGTGATGATGTGCAATATGGCTGCCACTACACATTCAGTCACTTCACTACCAGTCTAGCATTGCTTGTAAGGCGCTTTGGGATAAACTGCGTATGAAAATTGCTATATAAATGCTGATTCTTCTTCTTCTTCTTCTACTTGTTGTTCATACTTATTTCTGGGTGGACAAAACAATCCCAGAGTGTGCAATTCCCCCAAAGTGTGCAAGAGCAAACACAGATAAGCAGGGGACACTGACCAAGAGGGACCAGGTAGGTTGGGAAATAAGGGAACCTGAAACAAAAATCAGTGGGTGGTAAAGTACTGAAGGCAAGGGATGTGGAGGGCAAGCACATGCGAACTGGAGCTAGGATTTAACTACTCCCTATGTGGGGACTGGGGTAGGCCTGTAGAGACTAGTAAGAGGATTTAAATGCCTCAGTCTACTCCCTAGCTAGGGTAGGTCCAGAGGGGCTGGATTAAAGAAAGGGGGAACTATTCACTGTCTTAGGTCTGTGGAGGCAGATTTAGGGAAAAAGTAAACTACTCCCCATCTGGGGTAGGCCTGGGGAGGCAGGCTAGAGGCTACATCACAAAACCGAACCAAGGCACCCAGGATTAAGATGATTCACAAGAGCATACCCTCCAACTGTACCAATCTGGCCGGTGCAATACCGACTTTCTTACATTGGTACTGGATCCTGAGGAGTTCTTAGTTTGTACCGAATTTGACTGCCACCAGAAAATACTTTAATTTGTGTACTGTTTCCCAGAATTCCTTAACAGGAAGTTATTATCCCTCTGTACAGACAGCTGGTCAGACCCCATCTAGAGTACTGTGTGCAGTTCTGGAGACCCAATCTCCACAAACACATAGACAGGATGGAAGTGGTCCAGAGGAGGGCAACCAAAATGGTGCAGGGTCTGCACTGGAAGACATATGAAGAGAGACTTAAGGAGCTTAATATGTATAGCCTCGAGGAAAGGAGGGAGAGGGGGGACACGATAGAAACTTTCAAGTACCTCAAGGGAATCAACAAAGTCCAAGAGGGTAGCATCTTTCAAAAAAAGAGGTGTGCAAAAACAAGAAGGCACAATCTGACGATGGGGGGGGCGGCTCAGAGGTAATTTAAGGAAGTATTTTTTCACAGAGAGGGTTGTGGATGCATGGAACAGCCTTCCGGAGGAGGTTGTGGAGTCAAAAACAGTGGTGGAATTCAAGCATGCATGGGACAGTCATAAGGCAATTCTAGGGGGTGGGGGCAGGAAGAAGTAGACTGCTGGTTAACTAGGATCTGCAGCTTATCCATTAGGTAGGGAAATGGGCAGACTGGGTGGGCCAAGAGGTCCTTATCTGCCATCAAATTCTATGTTTTCTATGTTTCTAAGCACCATAGCCTTCCGTATGGCTTTCAGCTGTCCTGGGCCATCCAGTAATTGACACCTGTGTTGTCTAATAGGTGATGTATTTGAGCGGTAATGGAATTTTCCTCCCGCTAATCAGCTCAGATGTGGGAAGGTTCTAAATGCTAATCATCTCACTCACTGCGACAGTAGCCTCAGTTTGTGGCAGGTTCCTGCATGGTGTGATACTCAGCTAGCTGACTTTTTGAGCTGGAGAGAGCAAGATTTTTTATGGCTCTTCATAAAGTCCTGAATTTACCTTTCAAATGTGTGTGTGTTGATCAGCTGTAAGTTGGAGTTCTATCAGCACGGCAGTGCAGAGGGATTCGGCTTAAAGATGGTACATCAACATGTTATCTGTTTGTAAATTTAGAAGTCTGGGGTTCTATTTTGTAAACTTTGGCACCTCATTGACCCATCTTTATTAGCTCTCTCCAGCTTTGTAGGAGCTTGTTTTGGGTTAGAAGGTAAGGCGTTGAAACTAATACAGAGTATCAAATAGGTGACCTTGCTGTTATTTCAAAGCATTTCCCTGCTGATTTTGGTCATACCTCTTAGCCCTTTGTCACTAATGAAAAAAGTGATTTATATACCCTATATAAACTGGCTGAGTCTCACTTCCAGAGGGAGTGAATTACAAAACTTTTGGGACACTGATGGAGAAGGCCCACTCCCAAAGGCATCTGGATGTATGAAGCAGTGCCAACAATCCCTCAGTAGCAGAGCACAGATTGCTTGTGAGGGGGAGAGACAAACAGTATCATGTTGGAGAGGTAATGGCTTGCCACTTTGTGTAATAAGATGTCCGTGAAAGTTTGAAAGAAGGGCAGACTGTGATCCTGATTTCACCCCACCCCATTTCAGTGGTGTGCCCGTACCTATTTTCATCTTTCAAATGTTGGAGGGTCTGTCAGAGCTACTTACTCAGTGGGTGACACTGAGCAAGGTTAGGGGAGCATACCAAGGACAGTATGAATTTAAATTGAGCAAATGGAGAACTACCTGGGAGCGCAGAACCCAGGGTTCACAACGGGGGAGGCAGGAAGGCTCCCCCCAAGCGGAGGGGACGATAAGTAAAAAGGGAAAGGGGGAAGGAATGAGAGGAAGGGTGAACATAGTGGGGGAGGAAGAGGAGGGAAGGGAGAGAAAAAAAGACAAAGAGGGAGTCAAGCTAGTTGGGCAACCAGAGGACAGAGGGGGGTTCGTGAAGGGAGAAGGAGGCAAGAAAAATGGAATGTGGATCGTGATACCCACAAATGTCAGGAGACTGGGGAACAAAATGGACAACCTCCAGGCCATGTTGATGGAGGGCCGAGCAGATCAGGTTTCATGGTGGTCACCAAAACCTGTGCAACCCCGAACCCTGACCGGCATCTGTCTGTTCTTGGATACACCCTCTATAGGAAGCACAAAATAAAGGATAGGTGTGGAGGGGTGGAGATCTTGGGAGAGGACAAAGTCAAAAGGGAGGACATGGGGGAGGGTACAGAAATGCTGAGGGCACAGCAGCAGTCAGGGGCGGGGAAGAAAATAAGGGTAGGGGTAGTGTACCGATCACTACGTCAGGATAAAACCACAGCCAGGGAGCTAGGGGATGAGATAAGAAGGGCTGTGGAGGGGAAACGTGGTAATAGTGGGAGACTGTAACATGCCCAATGTGAATTGGAGCATCCCACAGACCAGCAGCAGCATGAGGAGCCAAGCAATCAGAGATGCATTCCAGGATGGTTTTTCTGATACAGAGGGTGAAGGAGCTGACAAGACATCAGGCAACGCTGGACCATTGTTCTGACAAATAGCAATCACATCCAAAGCACTAGGGTCACTGTGCTCCTGGGAGGGGACGACAACCAGACTGTGTGGTTTCAGGTGCACAAGGGGCGTGAAGTGCTGAACACAAAGATGTGTTACTGACTTCATAAAGGTAGATTTTGTATTCATGGAGATGATGCTAGGGAAAAGACAGAGAACTCAGGGAGGACATAGGTGTGGAGGATCAATGTGCAGTAATTAGGGAGGGGGTCAGGCAGTCACCGCAACCTGAACTAAGTAGAAGGATAAAAGGAAATGCACTGTGGTTTGCAGAATAGGTGGGTGGAACACTGAGGGGAAGAGCTTCTTACAGGAAATACAAGAGACAGAAGGAACAGGACAGAACAGGGCAGACTATGCAGTAGAGCCGAAATCAACTTGCAAGCCAAGGCGAAGTAAGACAGAACTATGAATAGGTGAGAGGATCAAAGAGGGTGACAAGACCTTCCTTTGATATATCTCAGAGAAAAGACCAACAAAAGAGGAACAGTGAAGCTGAGAAGGGGGACCAAGTGTGTAGAGGAAAACAGGGATGAGGCAGAGGTACTGAATATGTACTTCTGCTCAGACTTCATTAAGGAGAAAGATGGGCCACTACAACAGGGGAAAATATGGACAGAAGAGCAGGGGGGATAAGGGAGGAAGCAATAACAGAGCACAGAGTCCTCAAAGAGCTCTAGGCCCTCAGGGTGGACAAGTCCACAGGGCCAGATGGCATGCACCCAGGGGTGCTGACAGAGCTGGCAGCAGTCCTTGCTGCAAACCTGGCTGGCTTGTCTAACTGCTCACTGGACATAAGGAAGGTTCTGCATGACTGGAGGACAGCCAACATGGTGCCCCTTCACAAGCGTGGCCCTAGGGTCAAACTGGGGAACTACAGACCAGTCAACTTGACTTGAGTTGTTGACAAGCCGATGGAAACCATCCTAAAATAAAGGTTAGCTACATTCCTTGAGGCAAATGAGCTCCATAACAACAGACAGCACGGGTTCATGGTACAGAGGTCATGCAAACAAATTTGATCAACTTCCTTGATCGTGTCACTAAGGCAGCAGACAATGGCCACACAGTGGACATACTATACCTGGTCTTCAGCAAGCCATTTGACTAGAGATGCAGCGAAATTTAATTTCGCTGGCAAAGTTCCGGTGAAATAGGGAATTTCCCCTCACAAAATATTTCACGAATTTCAAGAAATATTTTGTGGGTGCAAAATATGAAATTTGTTCTGTGAAATGCAGAATTTCATGGGTGAAATTCTGCATTTTGTGGGTAGAATTTCATCCACTAAATATTTCACAGAACTTTGCAATAAAAGAAAAGACTTTTCAGAAAGCCTGGCCGCAAAAAGCAATTTATTACAGCAGTACTCATTTATTCTTTGACAATGTCTATGCTCCAAGCACTTCACGTCAACAATGGAATATCTGCCTCTTTTCCCCATACTTAAACAAAACCACCTTAAATTCCATACACCATATCCAGCAAAACTAGTGGTGGAATTTCCGGATGGCACTTGTACATACTAGTCTGCCAAGGAAGAAACTGAAGACCTGAAGAAAAAGGTTACTGGAATTTCTTTAGAAGGTTCCAGGTGATTCCTCTGCGTGCATGCAACTGCCTCAATGGCAGACTACTCCAACAGCAGAGACTCGACGAAGGCAAATAGAGCAGACTAAGTCCACAATCATCCAGCACCTTACAAAATTCCATAGCTCCTTGGCTAAAGACTGACATTTATTTCCCAGTTAGGATATAGCTCCGTTATTGGAGTATGGAGGTAGGTGAGGGTTCGTTGGGGGGAGGGGTGTAGGGACCTCAGAACAAGGGAGACTTATTTTTGCTGTGAGCTTCCTTTCTATAGCTCCACATATGAGTTTAGTCCTTAAAGCTTACATAATAAAACCTCATGACAGCCGTCTAAAATAAACCAGGGCAAGAACCAAAAAGTCTACCCGATGTTTGGCGGGAGGGCAATGAATAATAGTTGGGTCCCTGTTCCCCAATGTTAGAAGCAATAATTAATATGATTGTAACCCCTAGGTGGCACTATCACAAGGGCTACTACTTCTGCCTGCTTGGCTAGTAGCAGGTTAAGGGGCCTGGGTTCTGAAACGGATGCCTCCACCCGGAGATCAGGGTTGGTAGTGGTCAAGCTAACCTAGGCACAGCCCTCTGGGACACTGTAACCCCCCCTCTTTTCCATCTAGTGGCCTGAACACTGTACAATAATCACTTTCACAATACATCTGGTACACCACATAAGTACCCACAATGTTTACACTTACCACCAGGGCTAGTTCCTCTGGCTCGACCCAGGGGAACCCCTGTAAAACAAGGTTATGCACAGCAAATAGCAACAGTACAGTTCTTTGAGTACAAACTGGAACCACAGTCAGATTACATGCAGAAAAAGTTAGATCCAATTTATTCAGGAGACTTGAACAAGGGAGGGGCAAAATCAAGTTAATTAGCTTAAAGGTTATATCAATCAAGCAGTTATGCATGCGCTTTGAGTCCACTGACACAGTCCACCTCTGGGTACCCAGGTGGAGAAGAGATGGGCTAGCCAGGAATGTTGCCCGGGGTTGCAGCTGGTTGGGGCCCTGTGATGGAAAACACAACATGCACAGTACACAATATCTGTAATCCGGAGCCAGAGGGCTCAGTTCGAAAAGGAAATTAAACAACAAGGCAATCAGATGACACACTCGGATTAAGCTGTTGTTGCAGGGAGCTACCCTGATATTTACTCACGACACCCAAGACTGGACACAGGCTGGATGAAAATCGAGACTGCAGGTGGTTGATCTGGAATACCAGGAGAAGCAGGGCCCACACGAGTCGGAGAGACATCATTCCTGTTCAAGCGTGGAGCAGGGGGCTGATCCCCAGGCAGGTCTCTTGTCGATGGCTTCACTGTGCAGCAGGTAGTCTGGCTGGGCCAGTCTGGCAAGGCCCAGACCGCAAGGAGGCAAATTCGGATGCAGTCCGTTTTGGGATGGATACAGCTTCCAGCAAGCAGAACACAGTTCACAGTGGGGAACTAACTCACGACCCACTAGCAGCAAATAACACATTTACATGTACGGGAATGCTACTGTACCAGCGCTCCCTGGTCACAATCACAAAGTCTCTGCACACACCGGGAGCTTAGGGGTAGCTGGAACTCTGGACAGGCTGATCGCATTCCATAAAATCTTCGGTCTTCTTCAGGTTGAGCCTGGCCCACTTCAATAGCTTATTTTCGTCACACAAACTTGGATTTAGTCTAAAATAATTATCTTCTCTCTCTCTCAGGAGCAGCTGGCAGACATGCCAGCCACAACTCAGCCCTTTCACAGTTTTCCCATGTAAATCCACTCAGGATTGCTGCCCAAATACACTTGAGCTCTTCTCATTTTACTTCCCAGCTCAGAACTAACTGAAAACTGCAAGCAACCCGGGACTTCCCCAAGATCCAAAATATTTGGTTGGCTGATTTGGCTGTCACTCAAAGCAAGAGCTCTCCCTTCAGCTGCAAAAAAAAGGCGCAAAAAGTTCAAACTACAGTTCCTACAGATTTTGAATTCAGACAGCTCCTGTAGTCCAGCTACATTTTAGGTCCCACCAGTACTGTTTGGTCCAATTTGCAGTCAAGGACCAAGATAGTGGAGACAAACCAAACAGTCCTCGCTATAAAGAAGGCAGGTAGACAAATTACATTATCATTATCACTCTAAATGATTTTCAGCAAATAGTTACATCTTTCAACAGAGCTCTCTCTCAGATTACTCAGGCTGCAATCAGGCAGCTCTTAAAGAGACAGTACACAGAGGCTATACAGGCTCTGGCAATCACATTTAAACTGCTAAAATGCAGGACACCAGCCTGGCAGTGAGCATTCAGGCAGGCTCAAGGAAGACATTTTGGGAACCCCCATTTGTAGGGGGATTACACCCTTCCCTGCCTGGGAAAACTTGGCGTTCACGTCAAGTCTGTACCATCATAACATTGAAAATGCAACATATACAAGACATTTATACCATTAGCATGCTATACAAGTACTATCTTATTCATCAATTGGCATAACTTGTCACTTTACTATACATTTCAATGTACTTCACTATATCATTTCCATTCTGACAAAACATTATGCATATTTCACACAGGTAAATTGAACATTACTATACAGAATCATGTAATAACTGTTTGCACTTTAAACAATGCAAGAGGGGGCCCTTCCCTATCAGCTAACTTGAGGCTGGATGGCGCAGGGGCACCATGGTGAGAAGGCAAAACAAGTAACCTGGAATGGGCCATCAAGCTCAATTTGGGCAGTGAGCTCTGAGAGACATAAACACTTTTGTGGACTACATTGAGAGGCAAATCCACTGGCCTCCCGGGGGAATCGCAACTGAAGCGCACCACTGGTTTGACAGCTTGGCCAGTCTTTCTGGGGAGAACAACCACAGTTTCTGTACTTTCAGCAATGGTCTTGGAGCTTTCATCACTTGATAGGGGTGCCTCTGCATGAAGCGGAATGTCCAAGCTGGGAGCACTGTCAGCCCCTTGCTCTGTAGTCTCTGTTTCTACAACACTTGGCTCATTTTGAAGACACTCTGGCACTGAAGGGGGGGGGGTTGTCAGCACTCTCATAGTGTTCCTCAAGTTCTGGCATGTCACCAGAAAGACTCATGCCATCAGCCTCACCTTCAGGCAAATCATACAGTTCCACGATTCACAAAGATTTAGTATCCTCAGACGTGATACTTTGCACTTCACCTTCAGGGAGCATTGCCTCCAAGGATGATGCCAGGGGGGCGTTAGGTAGTCCAGAAGGCCCAGCTTCATCCACATAATTCAACATAGGATTTCCACAAAACAACTGACTCACTTCATATGAGGGGTAATAATAGGCATTATCACACTCACTGTCATCCGAGTTAGACTGGCAGTCACTATCATTCTGGGCCTGCTGTGAGGGACGTCTTAAATTGGCAACCATGGGGGCAGGCTGACACTGTTTCTTTCTTGCAGCAGCATGAGTTACTGGTCCAGGGGAATCGATCTCGGCAGGTTCAGCCTCAATTATAACTTGACCAATAGGTAGCAAGTGGTTACAGTGCATGGTCTTGACAGCTTTGGAGTTATTCTCTAGGCGCACTTTGTACACTGGCAAATCATCCAACTTTCCAACTATGACATGGGAAGATGGTGCCATCGATCAGCAATTTTGTGTTTACCATGCAGTCCTAAATTTCACAACAACACAAGGTCTCCGGGCCTAAGCTCTTGAGCCTTTATTTTTCTATCATGTCTCTATTTGTTGGCTAGATTTCTTTTTGGCGGCCATTGTCTTGGCCAGTTGATAGGCATGGTTCAATTGAGCTTTAAGTTTTTGTACATGTTGCAGGTAATCTTTGGCTTGGACCCCATCAGGAGAAACCCCAAAACATACATCAACAGGCAGCCGGGCCTCTCTCCCAAACATGAGGCGGTAGGGAGATAACCGGGTAGCATCATTCTTCATGCAATTGTATGCATGTACCAAGGTGCTAATCTGCTGGCTCCATGTATGCTTATCTTTTGGGTGGAGGGTGTCTAGCATGTCTAGCAGGGTGCAATTAAAGCATTCTAGTTGAGGATCCCCCTGCGGGTGATAGAGGGTGGTTCTTGACTTTTGCACCCCCCAAAGACAGAGAATTTCTTTGATTAGCCGACTCTCAAAGTCCCGGCCCTGATCAGAGTGAATTCGCTGGGGGGCACCATAGTGGACGAAGAAATTTTCCACTAGCATCTTGGCCATGGTAGATGCTTTTTGATCTTTGGTGGGAAAAGCTTGTGCATACCATGTGAAATGTTCCATAACCACTAACACATTGCCCATGTTTCACTGATCGTGCTCTAAACTCAAGAAGTCTGTGCAGACTAGTTCCATTGAAGTGCTGGTAGTAATGTTGACAAGGGGGGCAGCCCTCTGAGGCAGGGCTTTTCTCTGCAGGCAGTGACTACAAATCCTTACATGGTGCTCAACTTCTGTCCCCATCTTGGGCCAGTAGAATAGAGACTGTACTAGGTCAAGGGTCCAGTCGATACCGAGGTGGCCCATATGATTGTGGAGGGACCTCAGTACCTAATCTTTGAAAGCTGTGGGCAGGACCAATTGTTGCTTTTCTATTTGGCCACCTCAATCTACAGTCTCTCTATACAACAATTGATTAAGCAGCTTCAACCTGGGGCCAGTATGCAGCACATACAGTAGGGTTTGGCTGTATCAGCATAAGCGAAGATGGGGGCATGGGTGAGCTGGTATATGACTTTGTGGAAAGCTGCTTCACAGTCAGGAGTCCAACGGGACCCGAAAAGCTCACATGGGAGGAAATATGCTTTGTCTGGTTCTTTGATGGCCCCTTTTTTGTATTTTCGATTGGTGGGGGGTAACCCTGGGTAAGATTCAAGAGTGGCCAAATCACTTTGGAATAGTCCTTTATGAACCGGTGGTAGTAGCCACAGAATCCCAGGAAACGTTATAATTCTTTCAAATTGTGGGGCTGGGGCCAAGTAGTCAAGACTTCAACTTTACTAGGATCAGTCTCTATCCCCTCTGTAGACACTATGTGCCCCACATACTTCACAGAAGTTTGGAAAAACTGGCACTTGTCAATGGACAGTTTGAGGACGAAATCTTCCAGTCGGCCTAGTACCTTGAACAGTCGACTCTCATGTTCCTCTAGGGAGCTCCTAAACACAACAACATCATCCAAGTACACCAGGCATTCCAGCAAATTCATGTCTCCCACTGCTCTTTCCATCAGTCGCTGGAAGGTGACTCGGGTGCCCGATATCCCCTGTGGCATTCTCAGGAATTCATAGAACCCCAAAGGACAGATGAAGGCTATCTTCTCATGCGCCTCTGGAGCCATCGGAATCTGGTAATATCCACCGCAAAGATCCAACACCGAGAACCATTTGCTCCCATTCAAACAACTCAGAGCATCTTGTATACGGGGCATGGCGTATTGATCAGGGATGGTCCGCCTGTTGAGGGTCCGAAAATCCACACACATTCATACTGTTCCATTCTTCTTATGCATAACTACAATTGGAGAAGCATATGGGCTCCTGGATTCTTGCATCACACCAGCCGAGAGCATTTCCTGCAAGTGTCTTCTCACATCGTCTATGTCTGCAGGGGCTAGGCGTCGAGACCTCGCTCGAAATTGCCATTCATCGTGCAGGCGTATGTGATGCTCCACACCCTGGACACATCCTACATCCCATTCCTTCAACAAAAACACTTGATCTCTCTGGGCAAGTTTCTGGCTAATTCTAGTCTTCCATTTAGCTGGCACTGGGGAGTCACCAAAATCAAACATGTCGGGAGTCACTCTATCTGTCTTGCCAGGGGGCTTGTTGCTGGGCAACACTGCAGTGTCTGCACAGTGTACCATAGCTAGGGTGCATCCTCTGTTCACCCGGATCTCCCGATCTGACACATTATGAATCTGGACCATCACTCGTGATGCATAGGCATGAGCATGAGCTGGTAAGATGCTGGGCTTAACCAATAATCCTTCCGGCAATTTTCCATCACCTGGTGCATCCAACATAGGTATTTTGTTCTTGACATCTTTGTGGAGGCAGACCTCCCCTTGAGTGGTATACTGGACATTAGGGGCCAGTACCATTGAATCGGGATCCTTCTTCCACACGACCCCTACCAGTTCATTCTGGTCCACTCCCTTGGGGTTCTGTTGCAAATCATAGGCCCTCTTGATCAGAGCGGGAATTCTTAGGGCCCTCCCAGTCCATCGCCCTTGTTTCTCATGACAGAGTTGTACCAGTCTCCCAAACATATGGGAGCTGGCCCCAATTAACAGGGGAACCCCATCATACAGTCCAGTAGGGGGACACACTAAGGCCAGTGTCTCGACTTGCTCCTCTACACCAGTTACAGCTGCAGCAAATGACAACCAGAGGAGGACATATCCTAGGTAGGGATAAGACTTGTCGCTCAGCCCCCACACATGTAGGCCTTCCAGGGATTGTAAGAGCACAGAAGATAAGTGTTTGTCATACCAGTCCTTAAATTCAATGGTCACTTGCGACCCACTATCCAGCACAGCCCGAGTAGGAATACCATTCACAGCCACGGTAGTCTCCATTGAAGGACCCACTATTTTGGACCAGTCTGGAGGGACAGCAGCAGGGGCCTGGACAGATGATTTAGCCACATAGGGATTTGAGTTACTACTTCTTGAACCCTCACTGTGGTCATTTTGGGCGCTCCTCAACCGCTGATTTGTTCTCCGAAGCTCTCCTTGAAGCCTGTATACAACTTTATCTAGGTCTTTTTCGGACCTGCATTCTCTCTTCATGTGCCCATCCTTCCCACACTTATGGCAAAATATGTTTTCTGGGATTTGGGGTGGCCGAGGCATCACACTGGGAGCTGGGGCGGTGGTACTACCAATTGAAAACCTTGGTGCCATCTCTGTCTGCTGTGTGGTGAGCATTTAGAGACATCTTGTCAATTCTCTTACTTTCTTAGTCAAGACATCAAGTTTCGAGCTGCTGTCAGCAGAAGATGCCTGGGTGGACACCCCCAACCCCATAGCAGATGCAGTTGGATAAAGGTCGATGCCTGTACTTGCAGGGGCGGCCTTCATAAAGAGACTGTTTTTTGTTTCCCTGAACTCCCTCAGCAGTTCATCCCATGGCAACACAACCTCATTTGTCCCCACTTCAGAAAGGCCTTCCGATGCTGTGATCACTTGGGCTGTACTCACCCTAGAATTACAATCCCCCTCTTCATCTTCAACCTCCCGGAGTTCTTTTATCAAGTCACAATAGTCTTGTGGCTTACCCCTTCTATCTGGGAGCCTTAATTGAAGGAGATGCAATTTAGAATGCTTCGCATGTTGCAGTATGTGCCCCAACCTCACATGGTTTAAGTCACTGGCGGCTACTCCACCTTTTCAGTAAGCCTTCTGCAGTGCTCTTTCCAGATGAGTAACATATGCAGATAAACGTTCCCCTGGCCATTGTTTTGTACCTTGAAATTTCCACATCAAGTTCTCTCCTGACTCAATGCTCCTAAAATTGCCTTCGAGTGCAGATAGGTACTTCTGGGCAGATGCATCACTGTTTGTGGACCTCAGAAATGTAATGGCCTCTAGGGCAGGACCCCCTCAAACTTTCTATGTTCCTTTTTCATTTCTCAGCCTCCGCACACT
This sequence comes from Neoceratodus forsteri, assembly GCA_016271365.2. Lineage (NCBI taxonomy): Eukaryota > Metazoa > Chordata > Ceratodontiformes > Ceratodontidae > Neoceratodus > Neoceratodus forsteri. The sequence goes on from CM057450.1 coordinate 1,075,056,282, forward strand.
GTCATTCAGGTACCAAAGGGGCAACACAATCTATCCCGGTCTCCAAATCATCCTCCCCTTGGGGGGTGGGGAGGGTGCCAGAGAAGATTCTCAACCTTCGGTAAGAGTTGTGACTAATGGCAGGTACAGACATAGGAGCCAGCATTGGCATGGGCACAGAAGGAGGGGTAATAACGGGTACTGGAGCGAGAGGGGGTGTTGTGGGAGGAACACCCCCAAGTGGCAGGAGTAGTTTATTTAAGTCCTCCACAGTTTTCCCTTCCTCCAGCAACAACTTAGCAAATTTCTCCTCAAAAGTCTCAGATAATGAGAGGGGGGCTCATTCTCCCAGGGGTCTTTACTGTCTTTAGTTATCACTCTCCAGGCAGTGAGGGCTCCCTTCGGGGATGATAGTCCATGGCACTTTGGAACTGTCTACTGGGTTCTTACACTCTACTAATGCCATGAAACTTTGGGTGAGCAGATTAGCCTTTCGACCCACCACCAAAGGGTTTTGTAACCAGTCAACCTTGGAAAGTACTCCCTCTACAGTGTCCTCATTGGTACCCAAGGGAATATCCAGGATAAGTATAGCATTTTGGGGGTCGATCTCCTGCCCAGTATACCACCCCACCAACTGATGTACAGCCACTTCTGTTGGGGTAGCCATTTATTTTTAACAGCAATTTGCAAATTTGGCCACTAGAAGACACAAAATCTCAGTGGTGAGCCTCCAAGATGTAACCCCTAGGTGGTGCTATCCCAAGGGCTACCACCCCTGCCTGCTTGGCTAGTAGCAGGTTAAGGGGCCTGAGTTCTGAAATGGGTGCCTCCACCCAGAGATCAGGGTTGGTAGTGGTCAAGCTAACCTGGGCACAGCCCTCTGGGACACTGTAACCCCCCTCTTTCCCCTCTAGTGGCCTGAACACTGTACAATAATCACTTTCACAATACCCCTGGTACACCACACAAATACCCACACTGTTTGCACTTACCACCAGGGCTAGTTCCTCTGGCTTGACCCTGGGGACCCCCTGTAAAACAAGGTTATGCACAGCAAATAGCAACAGTATAGTACTTTGAGCACAAACTGTAACCACAGTTTGATTACATGCAGAAGAAGTTAGATCTGATTTATTCAGGGGACTTGAACAAGGGAGGGGCAAAATCAGGTTAGGCAGCTCTCTCGTCGATGGCTTCTCTGTGCAGCGGGTAGTCTGGCTGGGCCAGTCTGGCAAGGCCCAGACCGCATGGAGACAAATTCAGATGCAGTCTGTTTTGGGCAGGATAGAGCGTCCAGCAAGCAGAACACAGTTCACACAGTGGGGAACTAACTCATGACCCACTAGCAGCAAATAACACATTTACATGTACAGGAATTCTACTGTACCAGGCAAAGCGCTCCTCGGTCACAATCACAAAGTCTCAGCAAACACCGAGAGCTTAGGGGTAGCTGGAACGCCTGACAGGCTGATCGCATTCAGCAAAATCTTTGGTCTTCTTCAGGTTGAGCCTGGCCCACTTCAGTAGCTTACTTTAGTCACACAAACTTGGATTTAGTCCAAAATAATTCTCTTCTCTTCTCTCCCTCTCAGGAGCAGCTGGCAGACATGCAAGCCAAAAACTCAGCCCTTTCACAGTTTTCCCATGTGAATCCACTCAGGATTGCTGCCCAAATACACTTGAGCTCTTCTCATTTTACTTCCCAGCTCAGAACTAACTGAAAACTGCAAGCAACCCGGGACTTCCCCAAGATCCAAAAGATTTTGTTGGCTGATTTGGCTGTCAGTCAAAGCAAGAGCTCCCCCTTTAGTTGCAAAAAAGGTGCAAAAAGTTCAAACTACAGTTCCTACAGATTTTGAATTCAGACAGCTCCTGTAGTCTAGCTACATTTTAGGTCCCACCAGTACTGATTGGTCCAATTTGCAGTCCAGGACCAAGATAGTGGAGACATACAAAACAGTCCTTGCTATAAAGAAGGCAGGTTAGACAAACTACATTATCATTATCACTCTAAATGATCTTCAGCAAATAGTTACATCTTTCAACAGAGATCCCTCTCAGATTACTTAGGCTACAATCAGGCAGCTCTTAAAGAGACAGTACACAGAGGCTATACAGGCTCTGGTAATCACATTTAAATTGGTAAAACACAGGACATCAGCCTGGCAGTGAGCATGTAGGCTAGCTCAAGGAAGACTTTTTGGGAATCCCCATTTATAGGGGGTTACATGATACAAACAGCACCCTATGGTGACTATGTTGTTTTCTCATTGCCCTGTGAAATGTATAAACGAAACCTGCTCTCTTTTGTTTAGCAGCAGCAGCTATAGCTACTATACTATCTCCCTCTGTAAAGTTCCAAACCTAGGCCCATAGATTCCCCCACTACCACTTGCCTCTAACTTAGACATTCATTGACTATCAGTGCAATGATTTACAAGCCAGACAAACCTTCATCCAAGAACATGGAATATTTCCCATAGTCTGTCTCTGGGGCAGGGGTGTCACGAGAGGTATAAAGATGGGGGCTAATTCTACACTCAAAAATCCTAACAAAGTTAGTCCAGCATGCTCTCACTGAAATATTTTTGAGATTTTACCTTCAAATGGTGGCTTTTCCTGCATTTTAATGGTGAAATATATGTTTGAGAAGTCTGGTTATCATGACTTCTATTAAATGGTACATGTGCAAACATTTGGTTACTGGATCTGTGAGAACAATGGAAAGAAAGACACCATTATCCTAGCAGATCTGCTGGGAAGATCACAGTCCCCCACAGCAAATAAGAGACCAGCCAGCAGACACCATTATCCCAGCAGATCTGCTGAGAAGGTTACAGGACCCCAGAACAAATAAGAGACCAGCCAGACTCCATTATCCCAGCAGATCTGCTGGGAAGGCTACAGGACTCCAGAGCAAGCAAGAGACCAGCCAGACACCATTATCCCAGCAGATCTGCTGGGAAGGTTACAGGATCCCAGAACAAGTAAAGCACCAGCCTGACACCATTATCCCAGCAGATTTGCTGAGAAGGTTACAGGACCCCAGAGCAAGTAAGACAGCAGCCTGACACCATTATCCCAGCAGATCTGCTGAGAAGGTTACAGGACCCCAGAACAAATAAGAGACCAGCCAGACTCCATTATCATAGCAGATCTGTTGAGAAGGTTACAGGACCCCAGAGCAAACAGCCAACACTTCCACACTGCATAATTCTGAACAAGTCACTTAACATTCCTGCCCTCTCTCTCTCTCCCCCTCTCTTGTCAATTTCTGTAGTCTTTGCATCTCCCTCCCTGTGTGCTACTAACTATCCCCCCTCACCTCTTCCTGTATTCTAAAGAGTTTGGGAATGACTTGTATGATTGTGTCTATATAGGTTGCTACATAAAAAGGCAGCAAAATTATCTTCCTCCCTCTTTGGATTGTAAAGCACTCAGGAATATAGTCTGCAAGAAAGGTGCTATATAGATCAAAATTTCTTTTCACACAAGCCACAGGCACAGACCTTCCTTCTCTAAACTGCCAACCAGCTGTGTAAAGACTCATGCTGCACAGCCTTTTAGATGTGTACCACATCTGTGCCTGTCTGAAAAATATACCTGCTGTGCAAGTAATGCTGACTGTGTTGGCATGGCAGTTACTAAAAGGTGGTCACCAATCCCGATCCCAACTTATGTCAATCACTCCCAGTCCTGTCCAGGTGTTCCCTCCTACAAGGAAAGGCATGCCAAACCTCTCATGCTTCTGAATCCACTGAACAGAGTCCAAGAGACTAGTGGAGGCAGAGCGCATTTGTTGAACCCCCCTTCCCCGCACTCCTTGTCATACTGGGATCCAACTAACCTGGGAGTGATGATGACAAATCCCTGCCCCAAACTCTGAGCTCTCCCATGGTGACGTCCTGACTCCTGTCCCAATGTTCTCTTTGTCGACAGCACAGTACATAGCAGCCAGCCACCAGCACACTCAGTCTGCTCACAAGACTTACTTTCTTTTTTCCTCCATCAGACTTGCGAGTGGACAAGTGTAGTGCCCCAAAGTTTGTCAGGCAAGCAGACCAAAGAGGACTCAGGGAAAGGGTTAACTCCCCCCAACCCCCATGCACAGCCAGCTGGCTTATTGACCAAACTGGCTGGCTGACCATTTCCTGTCTTAATCCCCCCCCTCCCCTCCTGGAGACTTCTGGTGCTGGATCCTTTGTCTCGGCCAGGCCAGGTCTCTGGCCAGTGCCTAAAGGGGCCATAAATCAGCCAAATGGGCTGATCTTAGCCCCAGATACCCAATCATCTGCCCAAAGGTCAGGTCCACCTCTAGGCTAGAAAGGGTCTTCCCTGCTAGCCAGTGGCAGTTCTGGACTGAGTAACTGATAGAATATCGAGCACAGGAGTATGGATGCCTGGAGGCTTACCTGAAGCTCTGGTTCGTAGCTCCTGGGTGGCCGCTCCTCTATAGCCAATGGTCCTCGGGGGGGTATCCAGCAGCAGCAGCAGTTACACCTTAGGTCCGGAAAAGGACCGGCAGTACTGATGGCCGGCAGCAGCCAGTTCCATAGGGTGAGCTCCCTTTAGTTGTCTGCTCCCTTGGTTTGCAGTTTTTGTATTGGGTTTTCTGGGGTGTCCTGATGATGGGTGCCTAGTAGTGCACATAGCACAAGCATCATATTTCAGATGCAAAGTGATGAGGGGAATGCTCACCCAGGTTCTCTTTTGTTCGAATGAAAATATGGCTTGGCAAGTCTGTTAGTTTGCTTCCTGTTATTTTGCAGAATAAGTGTAGCATGGTTTATGTTTTTTTGGGGCTGCCATTGCAGTCCCCGTGTCTCCCCTCTCCAGTATGCTGGCTGTTTTTTGTTTTCTTTCTGGCATTTACATTGGGCGTTGCCACACATGGGGCTGCCATTGCGGTCCATTGCCCTTCCCCCTTTGTTTACTGCCTCTAGTGCCTCTTGCTGGTCGGCAGGCTGTTGCCCTGCCCAGCTTTGCTGGAGTGATTATTTTTTTTTTCTTCTTTGTTTTGTTAAATTTATTTCTCTTCCCCTTTGTGGAGGCTCCAGGTTGCTTCCCATCTCTTTGCCTGGCCTTCTGTGCTGGTTGCGGGGTGTGGTGCCCTTTTTGGGGGCTTCTTTATTGTCTGCCTTCAGTTTTGCCATTTTTTTGTTTTTATTTTTATGTTTTGTGGGCTCCTCGAACCCCTTTCTTGCTCCAGTCCCCTGAAATGACCCCGACTGTGGTCCTTCTCCTGTAGTCCCCACTGAATGAAGCAACAGCGTCCGTTTTAGTGGTCGTTGGTGGTGGAGTTCCCCTGCTCAGCTCTCTTCCCCACCTCCCTTCTACAGTAAATTAGTGCCACTGCAGTCGCAGACGTGGGCACCCAGCTGATCGCGGTCCATGCGGCATTCACCAAGAGGGGACAAGTTTGGGCAGACGGACCATGAGGTGTAGCAGCAAGGTGTGTCTGGGCAGAAACCAGCACCTGGACCACTAAAGTTCCAACCTGCCACTGTTCAGTGGCAACCATAGCATTGAGTGGAAGCAAAGCTCCCCGACCTCCACCACTAGCACCACTAACGATCGCAGTGGGATCCGGAGGACCCGGGCCAGGCAAAGAAAAAGGAAAGTGTGCACCATGTGTCAGAGCTATAAAGTGCTGACTCTAAACCATGGCTTCTTTTTTTCTCAGTATGCAGTGAAGCTGCAAGTCTTTACATTTTTCAAGGAAAATGATTGGGAGGGGCTTCAGCTTACATTAGGGGGGCTTCAGCCTCCCCAAAAACAGCCTGGTGACACCATTGGGAGTACTGCTTTACAGATAGCTTCTACTGATTGTAGCTTTTTGTTCCTTTTCACGGCAAAGCTGGGACAGTTCATAATAGAATACAAGATGGACCAGCCATGACTACACTTAAACTATGTGTCCGAGATGTTTTTTCTGAAGAAAGGACATACAAGATTCTTTACTAAGATACAGAACCCCCTAACAACATCAGGGGAACTTGTACTGACAGCAGTTTAATACTGCAAACTAGCATGCGATCCTCACCCTGTACTACATGGACAGTTTAATTTACAAAATAGGGCACAGGTTTTAGCCAAGCTATAGCACCCAGATCGTTACACTAAAGACAGAAATATTTTGCAAAATGCACAAAATATTTCACAAAATACACAAATTTCACAAAATATTTTGCAGAGCAAAATTTGTGGATTTTGCCCATCTCTACATTTGACTCAATCCCCTACAAGGGGTTGATAAAAAAAATGGTGGATAAGGGGACAGAAACCAAAATTGGTGGGTGGCAAACTGGCTAGATGGCAGCATGCAGGGGGTGGTTGTGGGAGGGGAAGCACTCTGGGATGAGAAAAGTTACTATCATGGTGCCACAGGGATCAGTGTTGGATTTAGTCCTGTTCAATGTATTCACCAATGACAACAGAAAGAGCAGGAGATTGATTAGAGTCTGCGGTGATAATGTAGGTAGGGAAAAATGGGCAGACTGTGTGGGCTAAGCAGTCCTTATCTGCTGACAAATTCTATTTCTAATACATTGGGGATGGTATCAAAGGCAAGATATATCTTTTCACAGATGATACCAAGCTCAGCAGGAGGGTGGACACTGAAGACAGCATATGGGATCTAAGGGAGGACTTAGCAAGGTTGGAAAGATGATCAGAATCTGGTAATTGGGATCCAATGCCAAAACGAGCAAGGTAATGAACACAGGGCATACGAACCCCAGGGCTGAGTACAGTCTCAGAAGGGATGAAGGTCACAGTCTCAGAGGAAGAGAAATACCTAAGGATAGTAATTACAAGTGACCTGAAACTATCAATGCAGTGCAAAAAGTGGTGGGGAAGGTGAACACGATGCTGGGTTGCATAGCAGCAAGGGGGTTCTCCAGCAGGAGGGAAATGGCCATTCTACCCCTATACAGGTCCATGGTGCATCTGTGCCTGAAGTAGTGTGTGCAGTACTTGAAGCCCTTACCTTAAGAAAGACACAAAACAGATGTAGGCAGTACAGAGGAGGGCTACCAAGATGATTCAGGGGTAGCAAGATATCCCGTATGAACAGAGGCAGGTGAACCTGAGCATGTAGTCACTACAGGAGAGAAGAATGAGAGGGGATATGACCGAGAACTTCAAACATCTTACAGACATTAACAAAGCTGACACAGGGGATCTTTTTTGCAAAAGTGAGAACAGAAACACCAGAGGGCATGACCATAAATTAGCATGCGAGGGGGGTACAAGAAGGAGCCCGGAAGGCACTTCTTCACTGAAAAGGTAGTGGCAGGATGGAATGCACTGCCAGAGTGGGTAATCACAGTACAGTTGGGGGGTTTAAAAGAGGGTAGAATAGATTCAAGGGGAAGGTTAGGGTGATGGGGGTGGAGTAACATGTAACACACATGCATGAGCTCCATGAGTAGGCTCAATTAACCTTCGGATCATTTTCTGCTGGTCTTTCATATGTTTGTATGTAACAAAATGGTGCATTGGGGAGGGGCATGATCACAGAATCATGCACTATATTAGAGATGCAGCAAAGTTTAAATTTGCCAGTGAAGTTCTGGTGAAGTCATGAATTTTGTCTCCATGAAGCAATCCACAAAGTTTTACTCCTAGGCTAAACATTCACCTATCTGACTTCACAATTTTTAGGGGCGGAATTTTGCCACAAAGTGCAGAATTTTGCCCGCGAATGGCAGATTTTCACCCTTGAATGGTGGAATTTTGACCATGAATGGTGAAATTCCACACTTCGCGGGTGGAACTTTGCAATCCCATCTGCAAAAGGATCCATGAATTGTGCTAATTTCATGAATTACTTTCCGGAGGGAAGTTTCCCAACTTCGCCCATCTCTACAATATATAAAAAAATATGGGCAACCACATAGAGCTGGTGTATGTTTCCATCTTGGGGTTGAGGAGCATGGACCTCTCGAGCTTCACTCTAGAAGTCCACATGTTGTCATCTCAACCCCTCGCTGAAACACAGCCTTGTTGTATGTTGCTACCCATACATTATTCTATATTTTTTGGGGGGTGGGGGAGGTGAGCTGTGCTGTACTATAGTGTCAGTATTTAGTACAGCCCAAGTTCCTGACGTGGAGCTGGAATGCATGACCTTCTAATCTTCCAGACCCAGAGAGGAGTATGCAATCTACTGAGCCACTGACTGCATTGGTAACGCTGCATTTAAAGCATTTTACCTGCGAACGCAGTACCTGTGTGATCCAGTGAGCCAGAACAACACTGTTTTCTGAATTTGGGAATTCATATTCGTTACTCACACAGCCATAATGAATGGTACTGCAGAAAACTAAATTCCTTTCCTGTCTTGCTTCTCACAAAGTTATTATGAATAATACTCATAAAGTATGCATGCAGTATATCTCAGTTTATTTTGTATGCAGTTATGTATACTTGTTCCAAAAAATTATACACAAAAATAAGTATGTTTAAAATGACAGTGTCTTCTGTATAGCAGCTCTGACCATGATTCTCTGTTAGTCAACTACATACTGTACTAGATAATTCCTTACTGTGAAGGAAGTCTGTCAAAGATTACATTCTTATGAGGGCTTGTGGGCAGACAAGAAAACAACTGGTTACACTGACATCTGTCAACACAAATTTCTGACACAGGTCTAACACTAGTGTAGCAAATTATGGTCTGATGTGCATTTATAACCAGTGTTTAAAATGGTAAAAAAACATATCATAATGGGAGCCCTCCATGAGGTCTGAGGTCACTAAGTAGTATTCCTCTGGGCCTTTTACAGTGGTCAGAATTTTTCCTCTCCCTCCTCATTAGTCTCTCTCACATACCTTCTCTGCTCATGTTAAAAAAAATGTTCTCCGTTCCCTGCAGAATGCTTCCAAGTTCATAACTAATGATTACAAGTGCTACATATTCTTTTTCTATTTTTTGCATGCCACCTTCCTGTCTCTAGTGCCCAGCTCCCTCCAGAGCTGCAAAGGTACAACTCCACCAGCCCCTCCTACCTCCAGGCACCATCCTCCATCTAGCCATGGCTTGCCCCCCCCCCCCCCATTGTGGGGATGAGGTGGAGGGGATTTGCTTGCCTGCATCTCTGTGTGTCTTCTAGAGGTGCATCATGGTGATAAGGCTGGACCTGGATATACCAGGATCTATCATTGCAGGCACTGGAGCCATATTCCCATTTTCTCAAAACTCCCACAAGACAATGTGACAAGGCTGTCAAGGGGCTTGTGCACATGATGCGTGACTACCCCATGATATCAGCAAAGTCCCAGCCCTCCCGCTGCCCTACAATCACACTGCCACTTGTCATCAACCAGGCAGTATTGCAGTGCAGGACAGAAACAACTTCCTGGAACAAAGGCACCATCCTCGGTGATGCTTTATCATTCCCAACCCACCCCACCCCAGCGCCCCCAATGATCCGCGCTCGTTCTCGAACTTGAGACGTCAGCACATGAGCAGTAGCCCTGCTGCTGCACTGCTGGGCTTGCCCAAAGTACTACATATTCTATGATCCAGGTCAACTACAAGCCTTTCTGTTGCTGCAGCAAGCAAAAAAGAACAGCTCTGTCTTTAAATCAACATGAACTTTCCTTAATGGAAACTAATAATTGTGAAGGTATGCCACTGCTTGACAAAGAATTAAAAAAAAGGTAATAGAAAAAGAATGACCCATAGAAACATGCAAAAAGACCCAAAGTCATCCAGTCCTTCTTATTCCCCCATGACCTATTGCTGAAAAGGATTTTTACTTTGAGAGCTATCCCTTCCTTCCTACCTTACTCCACTCCATTTCCTATTCCCTCCCTCCTTACCACTTTGGTGCTACAAGCCCCCTGTATGTGTCCTACCTGATCTTTAACAAGTTTATATACCCTGCCCCCACCAGTTCTTTGGATAATCTGTTCCATGGTTCCACCACTCTTTCAGTTAAGAATTTCCTTACATCCCTCTTAGATCTCCCACTGACTAGTCTGCATTCATGCCCCTCGTACTGTGTTACTGTGCTACTGTGCCTGGTAAACAGGTGCTCATTACCCACTCTGTTTATGCCCCTCCGCAACTTATAAGTCTGTCTCCTATCTCTCGCATCTCTGTCCTGGCCTCCAGTGTGTACATGTTCTGGCCCACCAGCATCTCCTCATGTGAGCTGCGCTGATAGCCCTGGGTCACCTTGTTGACCCTATACTGTATAGTCTTAAGCCCATCCCTGTCCTTCCTCAGGTGCAGGCCCCAGAGCTGGGCATGGTATTCTAGATGGGGCCTCACCAGGGACCCCTAAAGGAACACTCTCACCTACCTCCTCCTACTCTTGAATCCTCTTCCTATGCCTCCCAATGTTTGGATTATCCTGCTGTATGCTGTGCTGCACTGGCTTGAGGATTTGAGGCTATTGCTAATGATTACCCCTAGACCTCTTTACTCTGTTGTTGGGGCAAACTGAACACCCCCCAATCTAGTACTCAGTTCATGGGTTCTGCTTACCAGTGTGTATCACTTTGCTCTTTTTGACATTGAACCCAAACTGCCTGACTGTGGACCACCTTTCTAATTTCACAAAATCCCTCTTTAATGACCCTACCCAATCTACACCATCAACCCTGCCACCAAATTTTGTTTCATCCACAAAGAGACATATCCTGCTCTGGCTACCCTTCCTGAGGTCACTGACAAACATACCGAACAGGACAGGACCCAGGACTGGATGCCATGGCACCCAGTTTGTGATCTCCCCGTCCTCTAATTTAATCACCTTCACTAACACCCTTTGCTACCTGCCCCCTAACCAGTTCACAGTCCAGTTTAAAAGTCCTTCCCCTATCCCCAGATAATCTAGCATCTTCAGTAGCCTCATATGTGGCACCAAACTGAAGGCCTTACTGAAGTTGAAACAGAGTACATAAACTGCCTGCCGCCTATCCGCTGTTCTTGTGACACAGTCAGATAAAAAGCATTTATTATGCAACAATAAATATGTACGGTGTCGTGTCTCGCTACACCCCCCCACCCCGGGTGTGCAGTTATCTCAGCACAATTCACACCTTGTTGTGTCTTACTGCTTACATACAGTGCTGCATACTAAAATGAGCATTATACATGCCAAAAGTATGACATAAAATAAGATATAACATACTAAAATGAGCAAATTACATACTGAAATGTGTGTAGCATACTTACATATAACACATACTAAAATGAGCATATTACATACTGAAATGTGTGTAGCATACTTACGTATAATGCATACTAAAATTAGCATATTAAATACTGAAATGTGTATAGCATACTTCCGTACAACACATGCTAAAATGGGCACAATACATTCTGAAATGTGTGTAGCATACTTACGTACAACACATACTAAAATGGGCTTACGTACAACACATACTAAAATGAGCACAATACATACTGAAATGTGTGTAGTATACTTATCTATAACACATACTAAAATGAGCACAATACATACTGAAATGTGTGTAGCATATTTATGTATAACACATACTAAAATGAGTGCAATACATATCGAAATGTGTGTAGCATACTTACTTATAACACATACTAAGAGGAACATGACTTTAAGGGCCACCTACAATGCAGTTAGAAGAATGTATAGAAATTTACTCTAAAGTTTAGATTTATAGCACAGCATAAGCTTTTCCATTGCATATATTCAGCTATATGTAACATCTGATTGGGACAGATCTTTGGCTGCTACTGTAAGATACAGACAGAATTCTTTTATCCTGCAGCAGACCTGAAAGAAATATTGAAACTTATGGTGATTTCTTATGCATTTTTATAGCTGAATTGTCACTGGTCCCCAACATTATGTGCTTTTTGGTATGAGTTATGAACATTTCCGTAAGGGTTATTCTCATTTCAGTGGGTGCTTTACCCATTTTGGTTGGAGAAGGGAAAAAGGGAAAGGGAACATTGTTTAACCAGGAGTAGCATACTAAGCTGAAGCTTGTTTCCAGATGCGACCTGGGAGAACAAGGAAGTTAAGCGACTTTCTCAGGATCACACATTATGCACCTAGGCGGGATCTGTGAGATTCAAACCCAGGCCTCCAGATCTGCAGCTGAGAGCCTTAACCTACTGCGCTATACTGCCTCAGTTGTGTTGGCATGTGTACTACTCATTTCAGCATGTTACAGTTATTTTGTCATAAATTATTTTAGAATCCATTTCTCACATTTTAGTATGTGTTAGATTCATTTTGGAATATATTCTACTTATTTTGGTATGTTTTGCTCACTTCAGTGTGTATGATACCATTTTGTTACATGTAAATTTTTCAGGATTGTCAGTATGTCTCACACTCATTTCAATATATGTTATGCCGGTTACACTTTTAAGTGTCACTTAACTACACTGTAGTATTATGCCTGTTTTTGTATGTGTTATTTCATTCTGTGTCCTACTCATATTATCTACTGTAATTCTCATTTTGGCATATATAATACCAAATTTAGTACGTCATATTCATTTTGGTACATGTCATGTTCAGAAAGCTATAATTTTGAATTGAATGGCCTCCCATTTTGCCAAAAATGTTTTGTGCTATTTTAGATGATTGTACGTTGCATGGGCAGTTCGGTATTACACAATCTGACAATCTGTTTTTGCACTAAAACTGTGGCACAAATTGGGTGGTTTACACAAATTTAGTGACAAGTGAGACTGTAAATGTGATGCAAGTACTTTTTTTTAATATATAAAAAAGGCTCCAAGTGGTAAAGAATGGCAAATTCTGTTCTGAATCCCAGTTTTCCATTTTCACAGAAGCAGGGTGACCCTAACATTGCTCCAACTGCAAATATGTAAAGCACTCTATGCTTTGAAAAGGTGCTGTATTAAATAAAGGACTACTACTACTCCTCCTAAAGACCTTAGATTCAGTATTTTACAAACACTTATGAGCTAGTGATGCAAATGAGCCCTCAGGCCTCTAGACAGTCACAACTCAATTAGGTCCTTATCTAGCACTATAGAGCCTAAACTTTAATCCTTATTGCTTAAACATTTATATAGTATATGGGTGCCTTCTGTTGTGTATGGATTTCTGCAAGTGCTGAAATCTTGTTGTAGGGCAGTTCAAATGTCAAAAAAGCTGTTGTACTATCATCACTATGGCTTGGAGGTGTCCAGCTGACGACCTCAGACCAGGTGCGAAACCTTGGCATAATACTTGATGACCGTTTGACACTCAAATCCCAGGTGTCAGCGGTTGTGAAGACTTCCTTTTTTCATCTGAGGAATATTGCCAGGGTGAAGCACTTGGTTCCTCCAGAGGACCTTCCAACATTAATCCACGCCTTTGTTACCTCCCGGCTTGACTACTGTAACTCCTTATACCTAGGGCTATCGGGGTTGAACTGCCTGCAGCGTGCAGAATGCGCTAGCCAGGCTGTTGACTGGAGTCTCTAGATCCAGTCACATAACGCCTGTGCTCCACGGACTGCACTGGCTGCCAGTGTTTTATGTAATCACCTCAAGGTCGGTTTGCTGACCTATAAAGCCTCATGATCTGGGACCCACCTACCTGAAAGAGCTCCTGTGCCCCTATAGTCCCTCTCTCGCCTCCCATCCACTGATTTAGGGATTGCTAGAGATTCCCAGGTAATGCTTGAAAACATCTGGTGCTAGATCTTTAGTTTTATGGCACCTACCCTGTGGAATTCTCTACCTCGTCAGGTGCGAGACTGCCCGACTGTCTTAGTTTTAAAAGGAGTTGAAGACCCACCTTTTTAATATAGCTTTTAAGGATTTCTGTTGATTTGATTTACTATATTTATTGTCATATTTATCTGTACAGGCGCTTTGATTTAAGAAAAGCGCCTTTTAAAAATAAAGTTGAAATTGAAATTGAAAATTCTGACATCACATTGATAGTACAACAACTTTTTACCCTTGACCTGCCACCTGATTGGCTCAGAAGATGCTCTCTGTAAAAAAATTAAAACAAACATGGCGACGCAGTTTAGCGAGCACCGGGTAGCAGAACCACAAACTTTGAAGTTGGGAGTTGGGACACAGAGAGCCATACATGGCTCCTTTTCTAAAAATATATTTTCTTTTTTTTTCCCCACTTTTAATGTTAATCAATCCAGAGAGGCGAAACTAAGAAGCCCAACTGAGCATAAGTGGCACCAGCATGATCGGGAGCGAGCAGGATCACCAATGGGAATGGGAGCAGCACGTACAGCAAGTAAAGACAAAAATAACATTAAAACCCATATACTATAGTAAACAGTGGATACAACATTCAACTAAGGCTGGTTTCATTCAGGCAGTTGATGATATCGGTGATACCTCTTGAGCATTGCTCTCGAGGTCTCTATGATGTCATCAACTCCCTCAATGGAAACACAGCCTTGTTGTGGATATTCACCCACCCACTATTCTAAATATTGCTGTACAAACAGATCCAGAGGACTAATGTTCTGCTGAAAGTTCTTCCAACCACTGGCATTTGTGATACTTGCATTTGCAGTTACTGCGGCAGCCCAATACTCAGTCGCAATCTGTGGATGTTCAAAATACAGTAGTGGACAAACAGTTGCCTAGTTGTGTTTCAATACTTTAGGGCTTTATACAAAAGGTGCTGTTAGTTGCAGGAATGAGGGGGAGTAACAATTTAAATTAGTCTGCTAGATGTTAGTGCTAACATACTGGTTAGACACCCACAGAGCTCTTAACATGGCACAGACCTAGTCACATACTGCTACACCATGCTCAGAGCTTGTAAGCATCAGGCCTGATGCAGGACATTTCCCCCTCCCACCTATTGTACCCTGTACCATTCCCACCTACCGTATCCCTTACATTTAGGGACACCTCTAGCCCAGAGCCAATGTTACATATTACATACTCATGATGTCTTTCATTTGGTCCACTGACCCCCCCCCCCCACACACACACCTTCACCCCAATTTCTTAGCAGAACAATGAATTCTGTATAACCCTCTCTTGGCCCCCCAAGTGGTCAGTTAAAGCTACTGGTCCCACAACAGTCTCTGCCCTTCCCGGCTCCTCTCAGTACTGCCTCAGGGCTGAGACACCCTTACTACTTGCCCTTACCTGTTACAAGAGCAGGGGCAGTTGCAAAACTCTGTTGCACTCTTTGTGAGGGTTGCCAGGTTTTGCATATGGCCCTCTAGACCATTAGCATAGTGACTCCCTTTTTCTGCATATTCCAGATGACTTGCAAATGCACCCAGAAGGGTTGCATTTTTCTTTGAGCATACTTAGCTCAGTGTGCCTAAAAACTTGACTAATGGCTCATAATGGCCATTACGATACTTTCCCTTGCAACTCAGAATTAGGCCTCTGGTGTCAAGAAGAAAATCTATTTATTTAAAATTTTCATCAAACAGGTGGCAGGATGCCACCCCCCAGTATGTTCTTTACGTGGGGATCCCTTGGTACAGTAGGGAGAAAAATGTTTAATTTATAGTACAACAACGAAGGGCTCAGGAGGCTCAGGTAGCCCTTTCTAAAGTCATTAGATGAGTCATGCTATAAAAGGGAAACAGCTTCTTCTTTTTTCCAAAAAACAGTGTTAACATTAAGGTCAAGAAGTGTTAAGCAACACTTCATCATCATCATCTCCTTCAGCAACTGTGACTTCTTTAGCAATACCAAATTGCCATCAAAATAGAAACTTTATATGAAAGGGGAAGCTGGACTTTGAACTGCACATATTGCTCTGTGCAGTCTTCTTACTTTTCAGAGTTTCTGGTTTTTATTCAGTGTTCACATTAGCATAAGGCATTAATATTCTTATGTTATACAAAAAGGAACATTAGGTCAGGTTCTGTCGCCTATGGACAATGGTAGGGTTACTGAACCTATGACAAACATATTGTGTGATATCAAAGTAATAAACAAGCACCTGATATTTGAACAGAACAGGAACACTGAGCCACCGGTGAAAAAATACAAACTCTAAGAGAGATGTTAAGGGATCCATTATGGTCTAAAGGCAGAATGTGTGATTAAAAGTCTCCCATGCTATGCCAACATCCAAGACTCTGATTGCTCCAGCTCTTCAAGCCTTCTGCAGATCAGCTGGGGGCCAAAGTGTGTCAAGAATCAGGTGCAAGGAGAACAGAGCAGAGAGTAATCATTTATCTATTTCCGCACCTGGGCTCTGCAGAGCAGCGCATTGTTAAGAACAGATCCCAAACAGAATCACCCCTTTCCCAGGGAGATCAAATAAATACTCAAAATCTTGTAAGTGCTTTATTTGGTAATTTACTGGGGTTTCTATGCTGGATACCCTAGGGCAGCCATTAAAATCTGCATAAGGCGTTCTTGCACAATAACTTTTGTGAGGATTTTCCTCTCGGTTCAAAAATTACCAAACTGTATTTTCTTTGGAAACAGAGGGGCTATGCATGCAGGCAATATTTGCTTCTCAGTCCCATTGCAACTGCTGGCCAGAGCTGCCGGCCGAGCACCACATTGCACTTACGGGGAATATAACCCTTCAAAGTACAGCTTTTTCAAACTCAGAGCCATTCTCCTAATGGCTGCACCATAGTTTTCTTACCTTCATAAAGTCACTAGTTAACTGCAAGAAATTATTCTTAGAAGGAAAATGTATTTAAAAACTTGAGAATCTATAATGCAATGGAGCCTTCATGCTATTTGTAAGAATTCTTTGCTTGTTATATTGGCCCTATTAAACCCGCACTTATTGCACTGATAGGTAAATATGTTGTGCCATGATGCTTCACTGGCGAAGTGGCAACTGTTGCCCTTCACGAGGGTCTGGCAAAGTGCTGGCAAATTTGGCACCTCACCAAAACTTTTGCAAGGTTTTAATGAAGCACTACTTCAATTTGCCAGCTGGGCTCACTGTATAGATCAGCGGGCTCAATACTTGTTAAAAAACAAACAAGAAAAAAACAAAGTTAACTTTCTTCCCCATAATATCCAATGAACCACCATCACACCACAGCCCCAGTAACTGTTAACACCCAAACACTGCCTTCATCCCCTCCTTGGATGTGCAGACACTCCCCAAAAAAGGATACTTGCACACCACCTTTGCCGGTTGCCATCCGAATAAATTAGAGTGAAAGGTTTCAGGCCACAACTGATCTTGTGCTCAGCACAGAAACATGGAATTTGTCAGCAAATAAGGACTGCTTGGCCCAGCTCGTCCTTTCAGTTTGTCCTTGCCTTTACCATCATCACAGAGTTTACCTGAATTCTGGCTACTCACCCCACAGACACTTTTTTTAATAAGACTCCTTTGTGCTTGTCCCATGCATGCCTGAAGCCCACCCATCACAGTTTTCACCCACACCACCTATGCTGGTAGACTGTTCCAGGTGTCCCCTACTTTTTCCAGTAAAGAAGAACTTCCTCACGTCCCTCCTAAACTCCCCCCCCCCAGCTTCATTGCATGCCCCTATGTCCTGGTGCATTTTCTCCTCTGAAAAATAATCCCTCCTGTAACTTATTCACCCTTGTGAGGTACTTAGAGGTCTCGATTATGTCCCCCCTCTTCCTCCTGTCTTCAAGGGTGTACATACTGAAATCCCTCAGTCTCTCTTAATAGAGCTTTTGATGCAACCCCTGCACCATTTTACTTACTGGTCAGCCTCTACTCTGACTATGTCTTTCCTGAGATGTGGTCTTCAGAATTGGACACAGTACTAGATGTTGTGTCTCACCAACGATTGATACTGTGGCAACACCACCTCTCTCATTCTGCTGGAAACTCCCCTCGCTATACACCCCAGCATTCCACTGGCCCTGCCTACTGCCTTGTCTCACTACTCTACTACCTTGAGGTCATCAGATATGATAACCCCAAGGTGTCTTTCCTGCTTTGTGTCCATCACTCCCCCCCCCCATTTTATACACCACCCCTGGGTTTCTGTGCCCTAGGTGCATGATTTAGCAGTTTTTTGCATTTAAACTCAGCTGTGATACTCTTAACTACTCCTTGAGTTTTCTCCAATCTCTACTCATTCTCTCCACCCCTCCTCTGGAATTTCTACCCTACTGCAGATTTTGGTGCACTGGGGATGGGTCTATCTCCAGTGTAAAAAAAACAATAAGGCACTGACCACAACTGGGTCAACTTTTCCTGGTGACAGGAAAAACTAGCGGGACCTCAGCCACCAGGACCAGAAACTTTAGAAAGGCAGGTTTTGCCATGGTGAAGTACCTGGGGTCCAAGACTCTTGAGTGACTAAGTGAGGCTGGTAATACTGTACATAGCATATGTAATGTGTGTTGAGAAGGTGTGTAAAGTTAGAGGTCTGCATTCCTGTAAGCAATAAGGAAAAAATGGCCAACAAGTGCCCCCCTTGCTCAACAGGGACCTGAGGCAACTGATTCTGAATGCAAAGAAGGTGTATAACTGCAGGAAAAAGAAGGTTTGCCTCCAGGTCTGAGAGGAGTACAGAGCAGCACGGGGGGGTGGGGGGCTGCAAAACTAGAATTAGACAGCCAAAGAATGGATGAAAGTCAGGGCTGCAGCAGGAGCTACAGACAACAACAAACATTCTTCCAGTACATAAACAGGAGGAAGGTGAAGGAGGAGACTGAACCCTTGAAAACAGGAGTAGGGGGAGTACTTTGTAACAGAGACAGGTGTAACAGCCAGGAAGCTAAAAGAATACTTTGCTTTAGTGTTCACCAAAGGGACCCTCGGGGGTGGGGGGGATCATTGGGAGGGTCGTAACGCCTTCACACAAAAGAACAACTCGCAGTGCCACATGAGATAATCTTTCAGGAGTCTGTCCAGACAGGTATGGTGACAGAGGACTAGAGTGGTCAACGTAGTTCTCATCTTGACTTCAGCAAGGCCTTTGACACTGTGATACATGACAAGCTTCTGGACAAAGCAAACCAGTGTGGTATACACAAGACATACCCAAGGTAGACTACTACCTGGCTTGGGGGCAGGAAGCCGGAGGTGATGGTAATTACTACTCTGAGTGAAGAGAAGTACTCAGCAGCATTCCTCAGAAATTGGAGCTTAGGCCAGGCCACGGATTTTCAATATTCTCATCAGTGAGCTACAGTAAAAGCTTGGATCCCCAGAAGGCACCTTTCCGAAACCTCCTGGAATCTTACTGCCTTGCTAATGGCTGCTGGAACAGTTCATGACTTATAAAGCACTTTGGGCTACAGTGTATGTATAAAGCTGCTACAGATTTTTTTTTTCTTTTTCCTATATTGCAATACATGCTGCATAGCCAAGTTTGTGTACTATCACAATTGCAACTTATCCATACTAAAATCTCTCATCCTATTTAATAATATTTCTATTTGTATTTTCAACTCTAACTTATAAAATGGAATACTAAATGCACCAATGTATTATTACTGCACATATTGTCAATGTGTCCTGTCTCTACAGTACCTACTATATTTCTATGGTCAACTATTACTTCTATCTTGGCAGCAGGGAGAGTTTATTTCTAATGTATTCTCACACACTCAGAACATAGAGAATAAGAAATCATGTTGGTCTATAAAACTGTAATTGGCTCCCAGTTTCCTTTCCCAGGTGCTAAGAACTGATTTTGTGAGCTCCAGGAAAGCATTTGCAACCATGATGCACATGGCTCAATGGAGTAGCACACTTTAAGACCACTTCCCCTGCTTTGTGGCCAATAATCGTGTATGAGACAATAAGAGGAGAGATCATAAGAAATGTGTGCATGCAAGAGGGACACAGGGTAAATAATGCTTTGCCATAAGTGGCTATAAATGCTGACTCGATTACAATATTTATAGTGGAACTGCATAATCACTTAAAAATGAAGAATAAACCAGGTTATTGAGAAAGAGCGGGAAAATGGGATTAATGTAAAACAGACCCGAGAGAATGACGAAGGCACAGGAAAGAAGGGTGGAATGGGTGCTTCCTGATCTACCAGTCTATGTAATTCTAACTGTTAAATATCCACAGAAAATGTGGTCTGTCTAAAACCCCTAACTTCTCTTGGTATACCCCTCCCCCACACCTGAGCCCTCAGTTTTCATGTATACTTTTAAGGTTCTGTGTACCTATGTCACAGCTATTCCACCCCTCCTTCCTGTCATCATTCGTGCATGCATTCGTGATGTTCAAGCTCGACTACTGGAATACCCTCTACCTTGGAGTCAGTGAAGTTATCTTACAGCAGATGCAGCTAGTGCAGAATGCAGCAGCCTGGTTTATGACGGGCCTTCTCAGAACATGCCATGTGACCCTGGTTCTGCGTGAGCAGCACTAGCTGTCACCGAAGAAGTGGTCTATTACCTTTAAGGTCAGCTTGCTAATCTAAAAGACCCTATACAGATTGGACCCTGGATACTTGTCGGAACTCCTGACTCCTCATCACCCCTCGTGCTGCCTTCGCTCCTGTGAGGTGGGTCTCCTGGCAATTCCCAGGACCAGGCTTAAATCTTCTGAGGACTAAGCACTCGAGTAGCCAGTTCAGCCCTGTGGAACTTGCTACCAAGGTCTCTGAAGGAGGCCCCCTAATGCAGGCCTACTAGAGGAGCCTAAAGACCTTTTTATTTAATGAGGCCTTTGGACAAGTTTAGGGGCCTCTGTATTTACATCTGCTAATACCATCTGCTTTTACTGATGTTTATCACTGTTTTAAGTACTGAATTGATTAGGTATCATTATATTTATTTATGTAAAGTTTTAATCTCTGTGTAAGGTGTCTGAAATTCTGGGAAAGTGGGCAATATAAAATAAGCTACTACTACTAATACTACTAACGATGATGCCCTTGCAGTATTACTTTAAGTTTCCACAGAGCAGTGCCCTGTTATCAGTGAGATATACTTCTGACAATTTGGTACAGCCAGCTCAGTGGTAATGTGAGACATTACTCGCCCCTCCAGGTAAAGTAATATGCAGAGCCGATCCCCGACAGACATACTGAGGTGGAATAACTGATTAATGACATTGGGCTCTATGCATTATGGTGCGGATTGCCTACACAAAGGCATGTAGGCAACCCTAAATCAGAATGCAGGGCAGCAGGGGTCCAGTGCACACCTGGCTGCATTCATGGCAGGTGCACAAGCTCCTTGCACACTTGATCCCCTGGCTGCCTGTGCAGCCACAGGAGTCTTGTGGAGTGTCAGGGGTGTGGCTGCACTCTGCACCATTCATTAAGGTATGGAGTGCCAGGTATGGGGGATTGCACGATACAGCTGTGAGGACCCTGCCATACATGTTATGTGCCCCCCCATGTACACAAATAGCACCGACAGGAATACTGCAGGAACCAGACATTGGCACATACCGGGTTTGAGACAATACAGTTTGCTGCCTGTACAGGTACATGCTTAATGTCACCTTAGTGTTGGTGTTTCTTTCTCAGGCAGGTGGCCCACCCTTCTTTCATGCATTGGACAGCATAGAGCAGCACGTGTAGTCGGGAGTGGGCACACTCTTGCCATTAGTGCTGGTGTTATGGGACTATGCAGCAGCAGTCTAATGCCCAGAGCCAGTGTAGCAACACCAGTATGGGATGGCATGGAATGCAGTAGACAAACAGCAATCCAGAGCTTTGTTATAGATAGGTAAACCCATACTGGTGGTAGTGCCACACTAATTAATACAACTCCACATGTTTGTAAAGGTTGTAAATCCGACTTTCAAAATAAATAAATAAACATGATGACAAGTATACGTTTACACATAATGGGGGGGGGGGGGGCGTTACAGTGCCCCTTTAAATGCTTGTGGTCCCATGCCTTCCCAGGATCTCCTGCATGCATGCAGCTGGGGATCCACTCTGGGATGGGCATCTGATTGATGACAGCCTGTGTTCTTCACTCAACAACCCTCTGTACCCCGCAATCCTGTGTACAGACAGGCAGCCGGCATTCATGAAAGCCAGCTGGTGCACACTGTCCACGAGTGCGGAGCTGCATGAGCCAGGTACATGCCTCTCATATGTACCTGGACCTGGTTAGTGCATAGAACCCACTGTGAGTACAGAACTAATTCCAGCCAGACTTATAACAGAGGGAGGCTGAGCTCAAGATCATTAAGTTAGAGCTGTCGGTTCATGCAGTAGTTTAGAAAAACAGAATGCCACAAACGCCTGCAACTAAGCTAGTATAGCTGTCATGTTTCTCAGTGATGTTTTTTGTGGTGCTTACATTTCACACGCTGCAGGCTGTAGCATTTCACATACCAAGAGAATAATTATAGCACTGTCTGCATCTAACAAGCATTTGCAGATAGCCGTAGTATTTGATCACTGTAATAAAATACAATAGACCTAGTCACACAAAAATAGTCTAAAAGCCTAACAGTGACATTCTTTGTAGTTCAATAATTTTGTTTTCATTTATATTCCCAGGATTTGCCCTGTACGTACCTTGCATGTTATATTAACTGGGTGTAGAAGAACTACGCTGCCTGCATCCTCACTGCAGTACTTCATCATTGCCAGCTCTGACCAAAATGCATTCAGTTATGGCCAATGATACAGCCAGTTCATCCAGATAAGGATACTGTACCATCCCTGTTCCTTCTGAGGGATGCAGCTACTGCTGCTTGGCACTTTGTGAAACCCCTTGGTGCTGAGGTTAGACCAAAAGGCAATGTTGCAAGCTGGTGCTGCTGTTTTCCTAGTCTGAACCCTAGGTATTTTCTGTGAAAGTGTCTTTATCTGTTTATCTGTCTGTCTGTTTATCTAGCTGTCTATCTATCTATCTATATGTAAAAAAAACTTGTGGCTAAGCTGCAGAGAAAGGTGGGTGATTACTGGGAGTGCCGGAACACTGTGGGTGCTTTTAGTTGGGTCAAAGGCACTCTATCCTTGAAAGAAGTCTACTGTACCTGCTGTCAAAGTTAGTATGAAGCTCAATACTTATTTATTCCTTTAATTACTTATTTATTCAGGATGGCCCTGCTAAGATGCAACATTTCATTTCTAGCGGGCTCCTCCTTCTAGTCATTTTAACAGCTTGATGGACTGGAGTACTGAGAGGTTGAGTGACTGCCCAAGGTCACGCAGTGAGCATTTGGCATTAGTAGAGTTCGAACCTGCAATCTCCTGGTTCCTACACCAGTGCTCAATTCACTAAAGCATGCTGCATCTTTCTTATAGTTTCCCCAATTACAACAACACCTTGCTAACACCCAAACAGAGAAGGTCCAGTGTACCGTATAGTACAACTGAGGTCTACGAGCTGGAGTGACAGGACTAACGAAGCATAGCTCAAGTAAACTGCTAGAAAAATGGTATCCAGAAAATGAACTGCTTGCTTGCACAAGTATAACCTTCTAGCCCATCAGCAGTATAGTTCTGACTACAGTACAAGTACTGCCCTGGTGCAGTTCACCAGCTATGTGAGCAGAGCCATGGAACCATGGACAGTGGCAAGTTAACTGGGGTAGTGTTCAGGGACTTCACCAAGGCTTTTTACCTAGTGCATCATAACTTACTGACTGGGAGGTTAATAGAAACGTAGAATTCGCTGACAGAAGAGGACCACTTGGCCGAACCCATCTGTCCAGACGTCCCTGCCTAATCTGTCTCCACAGAACCTAACCAGTCTCTGGTAACCCTCTCTCATCTTTGCCTATTTATTAAATATACCCCAATGTCTATCCTATGCATACTTGATGCCCTACACTGCTTTTGCCATCAATACTTTTGCTGGTAGTTTGTTCCAGGTGTCTACCTCCCCTTCAGTGAATGAGTACTTCCTAACATCCTTCTTAAACTCCCCCCTACCACCACTTAATGGCCCTTGATGTCTCATCTTCCTCACTTAAGGAGCTAACTATTTGATTTGCAGAAGTCAGCAGGTCAAGACAGCAAAATCCTTGTCAAAGCCTCTAATGGTCTCTGTTGGTCTCCCTTAAGGATCAGCTCTAGGCTTTCTAATGTACTCTCTTTAAAAACCGGATGGCAGTATAGTCTAGGGGTTACGAGTAACAAGCTGTGAATGAGCTAGGTACATCCAGCAGGCAGGGGTTTGTTTCCCACAACTTCTACTTAAATACTCCATGACCTGAGGAAGCCATTTAATCTCCCCAGTTCTACAGGATCACCCCTGAAAACAGGCCCTGGGCCTAGTGGGCCTTCCCCAGTTACCAAAAAAGAAACAAAACTTTTTACCTTCATCCTGATGCAGACAAATGCCCTACATGTTGATGACTTCATCTACCATAATTCTCTCGACCCTTCTGTCATTTCCTCAGCCCTCAGTGCAGACCTTAGCAGGGTAAATCTTTGGCTGAGCAGAAACAAGCTTCTTCTATATGAAGTCAAAACTAAAGCTGTGCTCTTTGGATTGAAAAACAAATTTCAGTGCAGCAGTGGTGCTGGGGTCAGGAACGAGCTTGGGTCATCAAAGAGCTATCAGTACTGAGCATCCCAGTGGACGCTCTCCTCTGCGAGGAAGGTTTGATGCCTTTACTGCAGTGCTGCTTCCTGTATGCCATTAGTAGTAGGGCAGCAGAAGGCAGAGTGGGAGGAAGGACATTAGTCGGGCTCACAGCTAACTTGTAGTCATGTATGCCCCTGCACGGTAACCCGAGGGTGGGCGTGATGAGGAAGGGCACCGCCCATTACGGCGACACCTTCCTCGCGCAATCCACTCACGGTGACTGCAAGGCGCACTGGATGAGGGGTTGGGCAAACTAGGTGGCAGGATGTTGCTATACGTATGCTGGGGGTGGGACAGCACGTGAGAGCGGGCTGGAGGTGAGAGGCTGTAGGGGGTGGCGCTGCGGTCGTCGGTCGAGCTGCAGCATGGCGTCGGGGATTGGGCAATTGCTGGGGTGGCTGAGGTACTGGGTTCAGGTCTGGGCGCTAGTGCAATTTTTATTGCACCCATCCTGAATCTTGTTTTTTTTTTACTACTTTTACCCCCCCGACATACACCCCCTGGAGTTGAGAATCCTTAAGTGGGGTGGGTGTTTTGAGGTGCAACCCACAGAAAGTAGTAAAATATGTGTCCTAAGCGCCATTATTGTAGTGCGCCAGCATTGTCAGAGTGCCAAAAATGTGTTCGGCACTCTGACTGAGCAATAACGGCGATCACCTTTAGGTGTTCGCCGTTATCACATAGACCCCCCCTGCACTGTGCCCATATTGTTCTGATGTCCTAGTGAGCTGGGAGGAAACAGGAAAAAGGCCTGGCACCCATGACAATGGACCCCCTCAGCACCTCCTGATGAGACACTAAGACTCCTGGATAACCCTCCACCCCACCTTGTTCCCACCACAGGGGGAGAATTCAAGGCTCTGTAGAGGACTGTGATTGCAGGTAGATCCAGGAGCCTCAATGAACGTGTCCACACTTTTAAGTACCTGGAGGTGCTCCTTTATCCCAGTCTGAACCCTCAAACACAGCTCTTCCCTCTGCAAATCATTCAGTCAAAAACTTGGGGCACTATACAGGCTCAAACACTGTCTCATGCCGGAAATAAGTCTGGCTATTGCTAGAGGTACACGTCTAGCTATCTTGGACTGCGACTCACTAGCTTGCTGCACTAACACTGCTGCTGAGCTTAAAAAACAGCTGACAGTATACAACAGCATCTACCGCTTTGCCTTGGCTGTGAACTACAGTACCCAACATTGTAAATGATATGCTGACCTAGGATGGCTGCATCCAAAGCACAATATACCTACACCTAGTGCTGCTTCATTGATATGCTCTCAAGGAATACCCGGCACTACTCTTTAATGTTGATGCTTGTAGCCAAAATACTGTAGAGACTGGAGAGCATCCTCCAAATCAGAACTCTCTGATCCCACATATCCAGCTCATAGGGTCAGAAAGCCTTGTCAATGTCTGTCAAACTATGTACCAGCTTACCCTGTGAAGTGACTTACACCCCCAGCCAGCCATTCAAGCTTCAAACGGGGCTGAAATGACTATTTAATTAACCAGTTTGTATGTCGCTGCTATGCTGTTGAATGAGGGGATTTTCTCCTCATCTCACTCTAGTGCAATCGTCAACATGTCTCTGGCTTAAAATTGGTACTTATCTATGTATTTGATGAGCCCTGCTTATAATCTGTGCTGTAGCCCAATTATTGTATGTTATTTTGCTGTCTGTTTTAGGCCCAGGCCTATACCTTTCGTAGCAAACTCGCTTACTGCTCCTTTCTTACCTGTCTGTGTAGATTCTATTTTGTTTCAAAAATGTTACCTACAATTATTGTAATTGTCTCTATACTTCATGCCTTTTGTTTTCTGTAGCAGTTCATGCCTTATGGCTCAGGTCATGCCTGAAAACTTGCTAACTCTTGGCCCAGTACCCCTACCTTGTTACCAAATAAATAAATAAAATAACTTGGGCACTACAGCATCGTATTTTCACTCACACACTAGCCATATAATTGTGTGCGAGTTTCAGTTCTGTCACTTTCCATGTATGAGAGCATATTGCATACTTTACATGGGAGTATGCACCTTCCACTGCAAACTGCAGCAGGAGTGCCTTTTTTCCTTTACACTTTATGCTCCTTGTCCTGTCTAGCCCCCATCAGGCTGACTCCCCCCATGCTGTAACTCACCTTACCCCCCGCATAGTGGGAGCTGTAAAGAGCTTGCTCAACCCACGACATTCAAATCCAGAGTGGGCAGTGCTGGGTGACCAGTGCAGGGCTGGCGAGGGACTGGGTCCTTAATCCTGTCAGATGGCATTCCCCATTTCTCTTTCCCCACCCACAGGAAGCCAGCATACAGGGGTTCAAGCATGAGCACCTATGTGCAAGCGGCATCCACTGGCTTCTGTCCCCCCCCCCCAACAGCTTCACTTGTACTGCCACATGTTGTCACTCAGGTGGCAGTCTTGCAGTGGAGCTGGCTGCCCTTCCTTCCCGGAGGAGGTGAGCTCATCCTCCAGGACACAAAATCTTCCACACCCCCACCGCCAGTTCCCGATGACTGAAGCACCCAAATTTGGGTCAGCAGAGTGGCGAACAGCAGTGCTACCACTGTGACAATGGGGTGTTCAGCAAGAGTGCTTTATTTTTTAAATGCTTTGGGTACCTGAACTTAGTGCCGCTGCAAAGTACCGGACTGACTGCACTGAAGCCTGAACTTCGCTGTTTATTCACATGAAGCACAGGCAGCCACAGTGCAAGATTTCTCACCAGTGTGCCTCATCCCTGTCATGGAGGGAACCTGCCTCTCGTGTATACAAAAGTATCGGAGCGGGGGGGGGGAGGTATCTCCACACTGGTGAAAAGTGTCGCATTACATGTCGTTTGAATAAGAGGACAGTGAGCAGTTCTGACACACTATGAATGCAAGAGGTAATTTTTTTTTCTTCTCTTTTCGCCCCCTGTACTGGGCTTACCATAGGTTTCTATCTTCTGCCTTCCTTCCACTCTGGACACCACCTACTTATCAGGGCCACCTACTGCTCCAGATTCCTGGATCTATGCTGCCACGACAATCCTAGTTTAGTCCTTGGGGAGGGGCTCCCCTCTTGGCCTGGCCAGGGCCCAGCTGCAAAGGTAATGGATCTCATTTAACACTTGGTGCCGGGGGGGCATGTATTCTCTGTGCCCACAAAGCATGGGGGCATCAAGCTATCACATCATACCTGCAGGCAGTAAAACATGTTTTCACCATTTAAAGCCCACCTATCACCTTGATGTGTGATGAATGCATGTTCTCGTTGACCTTAGGAGAGGTGTCGGGCAGTATGTGGTGAGCCAACTATTTGCACACTAGGAAACATGATAATTAAAACTGCTTATGATAAGTTTCTCCACATGTCGGAAATCCAGTACCTTATTAAGGTTAGTACTCCCTGAGTTAGCTAACTAACCTGTCAACTTTTTTATGTACAGCTTACAAAAATAATACCCTAAGTACTTGTAACAAAGCAAACATAGCATAGTTGTCATGTTCCTTAAATTTCAGAGGGCATGCATTTCACACATTAGAAACTGCATCATTTCACACAGCACAAAAATAATCACAGAGTTCTCCACATCTAACAACATAATAACCACAACCCACACTTGAGTGACAGAACCAATTAGAAAATGTCATACAAGGCTATGCAGAGCCTTGCGGCAAGATCTCAGGCGGGAAAGTTTTCTTAATTAAACAGAATACTATACAGCTTTTGACAGCAACAGTCTTTTAATTAATAATATACACTCTGTGACCACAGCAGAGTGTGTACTATCTCAGCTGACACTCACCTGCAGTGAAAGCGTGCTCCAATCAATAGTCAGAATAACTCTCCACAAGCATTTTCTCTACATTTGTGTAGTGAGGGTTAGTGCTTGTGAAACTTGCCTGATTGAGAGCTCTAGAGGCTCAAGTCCTCAGTTTATCTACATGACAGGTACAGTACTTCAGCAGCCGTAGGGCAAGCATCCCCTCACGCTACTATGTCAATGCTGTACTTCAACTGTGCCCTGGAGAGACTGCTGATGGTAGTCAAGAGGGCAGTTCAAACTCCTATCATCATTGGCCTCTCATGTGAAGCTGCCAACAGTGATACACATAGCTGCCAACTGTGATGGTCTTTTATTTGTGACTGGAATATCTGCTTGCTAGAAAATGGACTAAGAGCACCACAACCCACTTCACGTAAGCCATGGAAAACCAGACATGTGAGGGTTCATTTCTACCTTCAGTATGCCTCATTATAACATACTTTCACCAAAATAAAATGAAAATGTCAAGTAGCTCAATTGAATCTCTAAAATCCTGCATAATGTATATGCCTGAGCAATAACAACAAGAAAACAGGTTACTCTCCTGTAACAGTAGTTGTCCTTTCCCTTTAAGATGATGCCGGAAAGTCTTCAGGCTGGCTCCTCCCACCCACCCGGGTGGTAACTCCCTCAGCTCTGCCCCATGACACCAGATCTTGTCCGCTGGAAGCAGCTGTGCATGCTAAAGCCAGAGGAGGTTGGGTGGATCTGTGTGGATGAACATCATATACCACTCCTACAACTACTGCTACAGGTGAGTAACCTGTTTTCCTAGGGACGTAGATATGATGTTCTAGCCACACTAACTGCCAGACTCCTAGCAGTTCTCTGGGAAGAGAGAGGCAAGGTGCACATCCCTACTTAGGGAACAGAGATTGGAGAACTGAGGCCTCAAAACCAGCATCCCGGTGTGACTCTAGGTCAATGTGGTAATGGGAAATGCAGTAGTGTCCTGATCTCCAGGTAGCAGCCCTACAGATTTCCTGGATAGGGACGTCCCTGGAAGCAGCCACCAACACAGAGGTATAGCGGGTGGAATGAGCCCTTAACCCTCTGGAAGACTCCCTACCTGCCAACCTATAGAAAAGATCCATGCAGGATGTGATTTACCTGCCAATCGTCCACTTGGCTGCAGGTCTCCAGGTGCAGCTTCAGCACTGGTGACAAACAGCTGGCAAACCTCTCACCAAACTCCAGCTGTGTGCACTTTGTAAGAAGGGAGCACTCGCCTCAGGTCCAGAGTATGGAGCCTGTGCTCGGCCTCTGAGGTGTGACTGATGAAGTACACTGGGAGATTAATCACCTGGTTAAGGTGAAACTCTGACACAACCTTCGGGAGGAACTTTGGGTTTGGGTGCAGGACAACCTTGTCCTTGTGGAAGACCAGGTGAGGAAACTTCATCAAAAGCACCTGGAGCTCACTGATCCTTCTGGCTGGTGTAACAGCCACCAAGAAGGCAGTCTTCCATGACAAGTGAGAGATATCACATCTGCGCATCGGTTCGAATGGCTTGCCCATGAGCTTTGCCAAAACCAGCAACAAGTTCCACGGTGGTGGTGGTGGTGGTTCATGCACTGGAGGGGAAATGTGGTCAAGGCCCTTGAAGAAGCACCAGACCACTTTTTCCTGCACCACTATCTTCCATTTAAAGGTGTAGCACTTACTAGTCGACTCCTTCCGAGATGCCTCCACAAACTATGAAGACACCTTTGGAGATACCCAAAGCCTGGAACTCTAGCTGCTCAGGAACCAAGCTGTTAGGTGCAGGGATTGAAGGTCCACATGGAGTATCTTCCCCTGATTGATGAAAAGCAGGTTCAGGCATAGAGGAAGATACCTTGGGAGCCTTCTGCTGAAGTTGAGGAGATCGGGGTACCAGAACTAGCATGGCCAGTCTGGAGCCACCAGGATTGCCTGTGCCTTGTCCCTCCTGGCCTTGAGGAGCACCCTGTGGATCAAGGGAAGTGGAGGGAAGGCACAGAAGAGGCCTGGGGTCCAGGACCTCGAGAAGGCATCCCCCTGCAGTGTTCACTGCTGGGGGTTGACACAAAACAGCCTCAGCTTTGTCTTTTCCCTGGAGGTGAACAGGTCCACCTCAGGGGTGCCCCACTGGGAGAACAGACTGTGAACTACCTCTGGGTGGAGAGATCACTCATGAGATGCCTTGCCAACCTAGCTGAGGGCATCTGCCAACTGACTGGAGGCTCCTGCCACATGGATGGCTAGGAGATCTGCTTCCAGGCTGTTCATGAGGGTCCAGACATGGAGATCTTCCTTGCACAAGGGTAGGGAGTACATTCAGCTCTGTTTGTTGAGTTAGTATATGGTCATGGTGTTGTCTGTCAGGACTTGGGCCACCTTACCCTGAATGTGCAGAGCGAATGCAGTCAGCACTAGCTGAACTGCCCACAGCTCCAGCAGGTTGATGTGGCATTAGGACTCCTCGAGGGTCCAGAGCCTGTGGATTCTGTGTGCGCCCAAGTGGGCATCCCAGCCCACTAGACAGACAATGGTCATCGGGATGACCATTGGTTCTGGGCAGACAAACATGATCCCTTCCTGCAGATGTGCTGGGATTAATCACCACTGGATGGTGTCCTACATCTGCTGGGTCACAGTGACAAGCTGGTCGAAGTGGCCCTTGCATGAGACCACTGGCTGGCCAGTTTCCACTGCAGAAAGCGCATTTTCCAGCAGGTCAAATGGATCCCACTGGTATAGGCCACCACGTAACCCAGTAAGCGCAGGAAGTCCCAGGCAGGGCACAATTACCCAACCTGAAATGATTGGGCACAGGAGGAGAGAGCCTCTGCCCTGTCCGCTGGCAGCCGGGCTCTGGATATGCAAGAGTTGAGCACTGCCCCATGAAGCTAATCACCTGCAAGGGCATGAGTTCTTACCTGGCCTCATTGACCAGGAGGCCAAGGGAGACACATCTTTGGAGGACCAGGTCCCTGGACTGCACCACCTCCTGCCTGGAGGGACCTACGATCAGCCAGTCATCCAGGTAGGGGTAAACCTAGTGGCGGAGTGGCAGAGTTGCCAAGTCAGCTCCCCATGGGAGGACCCAGGGGAGGTGTGATGGGCATGAGGGAGGTACCCCTCATCCCATCACTGGGCAGGCTTAGAGGACAAGGAGGGCCTGGATGAGGTGCCACCGGAGCCTCTCCCTCCAGGCTTACGGATGACTGAGGTCACCGACTTGGGCTGAGATCACCAGGCCTGAGTCTGCTGGCAAGCCTGAGGCTGGGCAGATTTGGTCACAGGAGTGGAAGTGGACCAAAAGGGCTCCCTCTTGGAGCCCTTAGGGTCCTTCTGAGCAGATGTCACAGAGTCCAAGGTGGCACTGGACTTCTCGATACGGGTGAGGTGACCCTCGACTCTGGGCTCGAACAGATCAGTGTCCAGGAAAGGAACATCTGCTAGCTTGTGCTGAGTGTTCGCCATGAAGGTTGAGATCCTCAGCCTAGCCCTGCAGCACATGGCCACTGAGGCCGCCATGGAGTGGGCACAGAAGTCCTCAGTGTCCATGGCTGTCTTGAGCTGTTGCTTGGCTACAGCTCAGCCCTGGTTCCGGACTTGTCTGACTGTAGTCTGAAGGTCTGCAGGCAGATGAGAAAGTACCTCATCGAGAGAGCCCGGAAGGGCATGAGAGAAGTGGGCCATGAGGAGGGCAGAGCTTGCCTGGTGAAGACCAAGTGAGGAGGCAGCATAGACTTTCTTAGTTGCATAGTCTAACTTCTTGGACTCCTTGTCAGGCAGCTTGTCTACATCCCCAGTGTTGCCGGAGCACCTAAACACAGAGTCTTCCACCAATCTCTTGGCCGAGGGGTGCTCTGTGAATTCCAAGAGGGAAACGGTGGGCACTGTGTATTTGCGGTCTATCTGGACAGACGGCACAGGACAGGAAGCGGGGTGCTGCCAAAGCTCCAGGGCAGGACCAAGAATGGCTTCTTCCACCGGGAAAGCCTCCGTCAGAGTGTCTCCACAGTCAAGAATCTTGGTCAATGGTTAATGAGCCCGCTTCTGGACAGGCTCCATTTTCATACCCATCAATTCAGAGATCAAGTGGAGAAGCCCCTTGAATGAAGATGGGCCTTCATCCATTGAGAGGTTCCCCACAGACTCTACGATGACTGGACGGGAGATCTACCACTGTGAACCCATGCTGCCTTGGATCCTGCAGTCCACTGATGTTAAGGTATTCGCCAATCCTTTCTTTAAGTAGAGTTTCCATAATCTTGCCCCCACCAAACGCAGGCTAACAGGTCAGTAGTTTCCTGCCTCTTCCCTCTTCCCACATTTGTGTAGTGGGACCACATCTGCCCTCCTCTAGTCCACTGAATCTTCCCCTGTATCCAGTGACAGATTGAACAGTGCCATCAGATGTGCAGACAGCTCCTCCTTCAGTTCCTTCAGTATCCTAGGGTGAACCTTGTCTTGCACCATAGCCTTGTCTACCTTTAGTTTTGCTAACTCCCTGAAGACTCTCTCCTCTGTAAAAGGGCTAGTGTCCGCCTCCCTTCCCTTAATGCATTTCTCCACTATCGGTGGCCCATCACCTACCCCTTCCTTTGTGAATACTGAACAAAAGTACTTATTCAGTATGTCAGCTTTCTTGTGGTCTTCCTCCTTGCTTTTCTTCTTTTCACCTATGTACCTGAATAAAAGTTTTATCCCCTTTTGCTAATTTGGCAATGTTTTACTCAGTTTGTGCTTTACCTCTCCTAACTGCCTTCCCTGCCTCCCTTTCTTTCTCCTGATAACTCTCACTATACCATTCCTTCTCTGTCATCTTGTACCTTTTGAATACATGCTTCTTTTTCTTTACCTTCTCTGCTACTTCCTTGGAGAACCATAGTGGTCTCCCTTCCTTCTCTTGCTCTTAGTAACCTGCTTGACACAGAGGTTTGTTGCCTTCTCAATGGCCTGCTTTATTTTTGCCCACTTTGCCTCTGCCCCACCCTTATTCCCTATTCCTGCTAGTGCTTCCTTAAGGCACTGTCCCATTTTCTTAAAACTGGCCCTCCTGAAGTCCAGGACCCTCCTTTTAGTGTGGCACGGTTCTGGCTCTCTCCTTATGCTGAGCCACACTGTACGATGATCACTGATCCCCAGGTGGCTTCCCACTGTGACGCCAGCGACACTGTACCTGTTTGACAGTACCAGGTCCAGTAACGCCCCCTCAAAAGTGGACTCTTTATAGTTGCCTGAGGAATGCCATCTGCAGGGAGTTGAGGATTTCCCTACTTCTAATTATTGATGCAGCAAGTAGGCTCCAATCCACATCTGGTAGGCTCAAGTCCCCCACTAGCAGTACCTCACCCTTGTTTGCCAACCCTTTTATTTCATCTGTCATAGTCTTACCTCCTTTTTCTCCCTGTGCTGTAAGTCTGTAGATCACCCCTATCCTAATAGCAGCCCCCGCTCCCTGTCTTCAGGGTGACCCACAGTACCTCACTTTGCTCTGTCCCCCTTGTATTTCTATGGTCTTTATTTTCTCTCTAACTTACAGAGCCACCCCTCCTCCCTTTTTTCCTACCCTGTCCTGCCTAAATAGCACATACCTTGGTATGGCTACCTCTCAGTCCTGGTTTTCACTGTACCAGGTCTCTGTAATTGCTACTATGTCCAGGTCTCCTGCTGCCATGGTAGCCTCTAGGTCCATCATCTTGTTGCCCAGACTTCGAGCATTTGCACGTTTCTCCATTTTATTCTGCTATCTCCCCTCGTCTTGCCTTTTTGCCCCATCTCTTTTTCCATCTCCCCCCTTCTTGCCTTTTTGGCCCTCCCCTTTTCCTCCACTATTATTTTTCCTCTTTCCCCTTCCCTCTTCCTCCTGGTTTCCTATTTGTGTTTGTTCCCTGTGGGACTTTCCACCCTCGGGATTCCCACCGCTGACCCTGTAAGCATGTGGGGGGGGGGGCAGACTACGTCTTCCTGCCTTATTCTGCTCCACCCTCGGCTACTTTAAATGCTTACTAATGTAGCATTTAAACTGTTCATTAATGATCTCTGTTCCCAGCCTGGAGGGATGTAGGCCATCACCCCTGTACAGGCCTCTATCCCTTCAGGTGGAGTCCCAGTCCCCAGTGAATCCGAATCCCTCTTCTCTGCACCACTTCCTCAACCATAAATTGCAGTTCCTGGTACAGAGCCTCCTGTCATTCCCCTTATCATGGAGAGGTAGCACCTCTGAGAAAGTAACAGATTGTGCTACTTGCCTAAGACCCCTCCCCAGTTTCCTGAACTCTTCCTGAACTGCATCTAGCCTCTCCGTAGCCAAGTCATTTGTCCCCAAATGGACAATGACATCTAGCTCTTCCTCCCTCCCTCCCTCCCTGGCGATCCTTAGTGTCCTCCTTCCATCCCTACGAGCCATGGCATGGGAAAGGCACCTTCAATGCAGGACTTAGGTCATTAAGCAATAAGGACACCCCTTCGTCCCATGTGCAATTTGGGTCTTTCTGCATTGTTTTAACTATGCTTTCCTCTAATGGTTAGAGCAGAGACTGTGAACTAGGAGGTCCCAGGTTCAAGTCCCATCAGTCACTGACTCACTGTGTGACCATGAGCAAGGCACTTGACTTCCATGTGCCATAGTCCTCCCAGCTGCAGCACTTCTACACTAGTGTGAAGCGGAAATGGTTGGCATGAATTAAAGTCTTCCAACCAAAACATTCATACCAGCTTTTTAACAGCAGGTATCTACTAATGTACAAGTTCCTAAACTTTCTCCATTCAGTTCTTATAAATTACTAGAGAACACCTTTTTTTATATAATGCGATGCAGTGAACAGGGTAAGCATCATTTACAGTTTTGTCAAAAAGTTTCGATGTTCCTTGTCATATAATTCATGTACACTGGACATACCTTTAGGTCATAATGCATAATAAGGTAGGCCATTTATAATTAGTAGGTTAAGCAGTACAAGTAATAGGTGGCAGTGTGGTTTAGCTGGTAGCACATCTGCCTCTGGGCCAGAAGGCTAAACGCTGCCACTAAACTGCAGTACTAAGGGGATGTGTATTGTTGGGGTATGCCATTCTTAGGTTGAGTCTTTAAACTGAAGTCTTGTCTGCCTTTTCTTCTTCTCTTGTTGTTGCTCTGATGAACATTAAGATACAGTTCCACTTCTTGAAAACAGCAGGGCAATTTTGCAGGGGTACTGGCCAAATTTCCCCCTTTCACTACAATATCACCAGTAGCTGGTCCAATTTCAGTTTGTTTGTATTTATAAACCCCCCTCCGGTACATGTCTGAAAATAGGCAATATTGTGTAGCCCTAGTTTCCTGGTCAACAAAGAAATAAATAAATTAGTATTCAAGAGCATTTAAAATAAACAATTATGTAAGAAAATTTTAAAATTGCAATGATACCATCTCAACTACATGATGTATGAACAGTAGGTCTCCTTCTACAGCATATGGATTATAGTTACCTAAATGCTTGGCAGTTGTAAACATTAGCAGACAACAGTATTACTGCCATGGAGACCACTCCTGCAGTTGCAAGAGTGGTCTCATGCACATTCTTAGGGAATCAGAACTGACAATTGTAGGTAATCAGCTTTGAAAATGAGACCGCTCTTACAACCGTTAAGAGTGGTCCCTGCGGCAGTAGTTAATATATTACTGATTAAGGCTGATCAATGATATATTAAAAATTAAGAAGCCCATTAAGAATTTATGTAAGTGTATATTGGAGAATGTAGTGTATTTGTATGTATAATCACAATAACTACAATAAAAAGATTAACTGCAAAAAAAAAAAAAAAATTTAAGAAAGACTCCCACAAAGGAGCCTGTTTACAGGGTTTCTGCGTGTGAAATACTATACAGACTATAAGTGTCTCATGCACAGAGGAAAGGAGCATGCAATCGGTTGGCTCTGCCCACTTGATCTATTCATCAATGTAAGGTAGGTAGATAGGATATATATTATTTATTTATTTATTTGAGTTTTGGTGACCAGGTAAGTCCCCAGAGACAATACAGTCCCTTTTTCAGGGGCGACCCGGGGACGGATTACATACAGTAACAGAGCAAATTAACAGAGTGGCAAAACCTTGGACATACAGTAACAGAGCAAATTAACAGAGTGGTAAAACATTTGACATATAGAACAGCAATAAAACAAAGCAATGAATAAATACTTAAACAAGGGTTGTCACGTAAGAGATAAGTAAAAAACAGGGTTAGGCATTGTCACAGGATAATAACTTCAACAAAGCATTAAGTAGCAAAGTGAACATCAGGGGTATATTAGGAAGGTAGGGGGACCTGTGGGGACATATTCATGTGAAGCAGGAACAGGGTGTAGAGGTGGATAATGAGGCTGATAACTTAGATTGGAACAAATTAAGAGAGGAGCAAGATTAAATTGTCAGAGAAAGAAAGTTCCAATCCGAGAGAGCAGCGAATGAGAAGGATCTCCTGGGGGTGGTCAGATGGAGTTTCGGTAAAACAAGAAGGGGAAGTGAGGCGGAGTGAAGGGTGTGTGGTGCATGCCGGAGGTGCACGAGATCGTCAAGGCAAGGAGGTGTAAAGTCATGGACGCGCTTGAATATGAGGCTCAGGGAGGAGTACCTTAATTTATCAATGTAAGTAAACCAGCCTAGCAAGGAGAGAACATCACAGCGGTGCGAGTGGGCTTTTACCCCCAAGGCAAACCTTCCAATCCTGTGGTATGCCTGAGAGAGAAGGGACATGGAGGCAAGAGTTAGTAGAGAGGAGTAGGGGGGCACAGTAGGTTAAGAGAAGAAGAAGGGAGGAGGAGGCAATTTTCTGGCAGGAGGCAGACGTAAGAAGCGGACGAATACGGTAGAGGAGACCTAGTTTCTGATTAAGAGGTTTGGCAATGATTGAGGCATGGGAGCTGAAGGACAGCATGGGATCATAGAAACATAGAAACATAGAAGTTGACGGCAGATAAGGACCGCAAGGCCCATCCAGTCTGCCCATTTCTTTTTCTACCTTATAAATGTGCCATCGGCCCTTGCTCTGTCAGTGACCTATCTATTCGTAGTCATTTGTATTGCTCCCTTATGCCTATCCCATGCCTGTTTGAAGCCCTGCACTGTATTCATAGCCACCACTTCTTGTGGTAAGCCATTCCATGCATCTACCACCCTTTCTGTGAAAAAGAATTTCCTCACATTCCCCTTAATCGGCCTCCTCTAATCTCATGCTGTGTCCTCTTGTCCTGCTATTTTTCTTATATTTAAACATGTTAGACTCTTTCACCTTGTTAATGCCCTTAAGGTGTTTAAATGTCTCGATCATATCACCTCTCTCCTCCTTTTCTCAGGGTATACATATTGAGCTCCGTTAATCTGTCCTCATATGTCTTCTGATGCAGTCCCTGCACCATTTTGGTTGCCCTTCTCTGGACTGCCTCAATTTGTTAATGTCCTTGTGAAGGTGTGGCCTCCAATACTGCACGCAGTACTCCAGATGGGGCCTAACCAATGTCTTGTACAGAGGGATTATTACCTCCTCTTACGACTTGTGATACCCTACTAATACACCTAACACCCCCTAGCCTTACCTACTGCTTTAGAGGTCTGCTTGGATGATTTTAGGTCATCAGTGATGATGATGCCCAAGTCTCTTTCTTCCTTTGTGACTGCTAGCAACTCCCTCCCAGCCTATAAGTGGCTTCGGGTTTCTCTTCCTATAGTGCATGATTTTGCACTTCTTTGCATTAAATCCCAGTTGCCACCTTCTGACCATTCTGCTAGTTTATCCAGATCTCTTCTCATTCTGCCCACCCCATCTGGATCATCTACTCTGTTGCAGATCTTGGTGTCATCTGCAAACAGACAAGCCTTACCCTCTAGTCCATCTGGAGGTCACTAATGAAGATGTTGAATAGGACTGGCCCCAGGACTGATCCCTGAGGTATCCCACTTGTGACTTGCATCTCTTCTGACTGTATACCATTTACCACCACTCTCTGTTTTCTGCCAGTCAACCAGTTTGCCACCCAGTTGACCAACTTCTGACCCACCCCGAGCCTACCTAGCTTATTTATCAATCTTCTATGTGGAACAGTGTCAAAAGCTTTGCTGAAGTCAAGGTAGGCGACATCAACTGCTCCCCCTTGGTCCACCACTCTGGTTACCCAGTCAAAGAAATCTATGAGATTAGTTTGACAGGACCTTCCTTTGTAAACCCATGCTGTCTTGGATCCTGTGCCCCTATGGATTCCAGGTGTTGCACTATCCTTTCCTTAAGGAGTGCCTCCATAATCTTGCCCACTACTGAGGTAAGACTGACCGTCTGTAGTTCCCCACCTCCTCCCTGCTACCACTCTTGTGGAGTGGGATCACATGAGCCCTTCTCCAGTCTTCTGGGACCTCTCCTGTGCTCAGAGACTCACTAAACAATTCTGCTAATGGCTCTGCTAGTTCCTCCTTTAGCTCCTTAAGTACCCTGGGATGTATGCCATCAGGTCCCATTGCCTTATCCACCCTGAGCTTAGCAAGCTCTTGTAGGACCCTTTCTTTGTGAAGAGTAGTGCTCACCTCCTCCCCTGTGTCCATGATGCTGAGCTGTGGGCCCTGCCCTACCTTCTCTTCAGTAAATACTGAGCAAAAGTATCTATTTAGGATAGATGCCTTTACAGGGTCCTCTCCTCACATGCTCCTTTTCTCCATTAAGCTTAGCAATACCCCTCTGGACTTTCTCCTTTCACTAATGTATCTATAGAAAGTCTTCTCACCTTCTTTACTGTTCGTGCTAGTGTTTCCTCAGTTTGGGACTTTGCCTGCCTTACTGCCTTACCTGCTTCCCTTAGGGCAGTTTGGTATGCCTCCTATCTTCATCCCGCTGTGTTCCCTTATATTTTCTGAAGGCCAGCCTTTTGGCTCTGACCTTTTCTGCTACTGTATTTGAGAACCAAAGTGGTTTCCTTCTTCTTTACACTTCCTTTTCTGTCTAACACAATGGGATGTTGCTTCAAGTACTGTATCCTTAATGCTTGCCCACTTTGCCTGTACCTCCTCACCTGTGTTTCTTTTGCCAGGGCTAGCTTAACTCTGTTGGCCATCTTATCAAAGTCAGCTCCTCTGAAGTCCCATATTTTGCCTTGGAATGGGATGATTTAGATGTAGTAGCCAAATTGAACCATACCATGTGATGGTCACTGGCCCCCAGGTAACCTTCTACCTGGAGATCTGTGATCCCTTCTTTGTTAGTCAGTACTAGATCTAGGATAGCCCTGTCTCTTGTGGGTTGCTGTACCAGTTGTTTGAGGCCCTCCCCCTGCAGGGAATCCACTATGTGTCTAGTTCTGGCAGATGTTCCTGCTGGTATTGACCAATCTGTATCTGGCATGTTGAAGTCTCCCATTATCAGAACCTCCCTTTAGCTGTCATGTTTTGTATATCTTCTAACAGTAATGTGTCTATGTCCTCCCCCTGGTCTGGGGCCTGTAGACAACCCCAGTTCTTATGGCTGTCCCATTTCCTGTTTCCAGGGTGACCCACAGTTCTTCTGGCTCCTTATGTGTATTCTGAATTTCTGTAGCTTTGATATTTTCATTAACATACAGGGCCACTCCCCCTTTGCACCTCGGTCTCTTCTGAAGAATACATAGCCAGGTACTGAAGTCTCCCAAGTGTGGTTACTGGTAAACCACGTCTCACTAATTGCTACTATGTCCAGTTTAGCCTCTGACATTATTGCCTGCAGGTCTGGGATCTTATTTCCCAGGCTGTGAGCATTGTGTACATGATTTTCCATTGGCCAGATTTTGGTGTGTTAGTTGTTGGGTGAAGTTTGGCATTACCCTGTGCATCGTATGGGGAGACAAACCTTTTTCTTACCTGGTGATGCAAATGAGCGGCAAACACGCTGAATTCCTGTTTGACCACTAGCTGAGGGGGAGGGTGTTCTTCCATTCGACTTATGGGGTGCTGCACCTCTCCCCATTTGCTAGTTTAAATATTCTGCAAAGACGTCAAACTTCTGCCCCAATGCACTGACTCCTCTTTAGTCAGATGCAGTCCATCAAATTTAAAGAACTTTCGCTCCCAGAACTGTTGCCAGTTCCCTACAAATCTGTGTCCTTTTTCTGGCACCAGTCCTTGAGCCACGTGTTTAGCTCCCCTATCTCCCCTTCTCTGACCTTCCGTCCATCTGCTCCCTTCTCCCAGACTGGCAGGATCTCAGAGAAGGAGATGCCGGACGAAATAGATGATAGTTTGTCACCCAGCCTAGTCAGGTGTTCCTTGGTCTCCACAACTGACCGGCTGGCGAGATCATTAGTCCCTATGTGTACTAGAACATCAATGTTTTCTCCTGCTTTGTGAACAATTTTAGCAATGCGGTCAGTGTCTCTCCATGCTGATATACCTGGGAGACATCTGACCATCACCCCTGGCTGGAGATGGGTATCAACTCCCTGAATCATGGAGTCTCCTATGATCAGAAGTTTTTTGGATTTCCTTTGTGCTTGTTTAGTTTTGGTTCCTGATTTGGGTGAGTATTGTTGTGCCAGCTCCTGTGCCGCAGTGTCCTGCTGTGCAGTGTCTTCTGCCTCTTTATTTGATTTCAGAGATAGAGGCAGATACCTGTTTGTAGTGTTTATATGGTTTTTGGAGGTAATGTGTTGGAGAGCAGAGAGTGATGGGGCACCTGATTTGCTCCTCCTAACCACCTGCCAACCTCCTGGACCAACTACCCTCTGCGGTCGAGGTTTTTCTGTTGGATGCTGGGGAAATGGCGGGTGGTTCTTATAATGTATTTCCTCTTCAATATGAAATTTGAGCGTGCAATCTCTGCCCATGCTGCCCGGGAGCTGAGACCTAAGATCTCCAAAGGCCCAGCATGTAGGACAGTGTCCTAAATCCTGTAAGACTGTCCTTCTGAAAATTGTTCCACAGTACCTGCAGTTAATGAAATCCATTACAAATAAGTTGCTGGGTTTGTAACCTAGTCAGAGTAATTAGAAGGAAAAAAAAAAAAATGCAAGTAATGGTTTAATTGTGCTTTGTTTAACTTGTTATAACAAGTTAAATTACTAGTGCCCTGTAAATGAGATCACCTTGTGGAGGCCCCACTGATCCGCCCCTTCCTGTTCTGCCACAGGAAATGTCACAACTGTGGTACCCTATAAAATGAGTGTAGCGTGGGGTGGTTGGGGATGGGGTGGTGGCTGGGCCCGTCCCCTGCCGAAAAAGAAGAACCACGGACGAAAGAACAAGGAGGTAAGAGCAGAAACAATCAGTCAACAACAAATGCAGTAACCCTGAAAGCTTATCCTAATGTTAGATAAAACTGTAAAACCTGTAAAGCACCACCTGTAATAATTTCAGAGAAGATATACCCTGTAAGAAACACTTTGCTCCAGAGTGAATCTCAGATATTTAAATGAGTGTACTACCTCCAAGGTCACACCCTTAAGGATTGAGATGTGAAGGTCAGGGGGATGAAGATTAGGAACAGGATGATGTGAAAAGGGTATGCACTTAGTTTTATTGGCATTAAGGACAAGATGATTGCAAAGGAACCAGCTTTCTAGGGAAGCAAAGTCAGAGGCAAGGTCATGGTTAATAATGTCTGTGTGACAGAAGGAGCAGTATAGTATTGCATCATCTGCATAAAGATGTACAGAGGCACCACCACAAAACTGGGGAAGTTCATTAATGAAGAGTGAGAATAGCATGGGGCCCAGGATGGATCCTTGTGGTACCCCATGAGTAACTGGGCGGAGGTCGGAGAGGGAGCCATCCCACTTCACTCTCTGGGATCGCCCAGTCAGATAACTTTTGACCCAGTGCAGGGCACTGTTGTCCATACTGATAAGAAGAAGCTGGTGGAGAAGGAGATCATGATTCACTCGATCAAACACCTTAGTGAGATCAACAAAGATGGTGCCTGTGGTGAGGCCTTTGTCCATGGCATGAAATATGTTGGATGCAACCTTTAACAAGGCAGTAAGAGTACTATATTTCCTTTTAAAGCCATGCTGATAAGGGGAGAGAGAATGTTGTGAAAGTCAAGGTAGTCCTGGAGGTGGTTATAGACTATGCATTTTTGGACTTTGGCCAGTGGGCATAAGATAGAGATAGGGCGGTAGTTGTCTGCAATGGTGTTGGAGCCTCCCTTATGTACTGGAACAACTACCACCACCTTCCATTTATCAGGAACGGAGTTAGAGAGGAAGGACCAGTTAAAGAGGTCACGAATGGGGCAGACGAGGGCTGGGGCACCCAATTTGAGAAATTTTGGCTCTAGTCTGTCATGTCCTGGAGCGCTATCTGGTTTCAAGTTGGAGAAAAGCTGTCGCACCTCTTTGAGTGTGGCTAATTTCAGATGGA
Organism: Neoceratodus forsteri; assembly: GCA_016271365.2. NCBI lineage: Eukaryota > Metazoa > Chordata > Ceratodontiformes > Ceratodontidae > Neoceratodus > Neoceratodus forsteri. Next base: position 1,075,098,805 of record CM057450.1, read on the forward strand.
ACTCAGGATGTTCCCCTATGGTAGCTGGGGGAGCAGAAGTTTGTGAGGTGGAGTTATGAAAGAGAGAAGTGTATTTATGAAGGTTGATAAAGAAGTGATTAAAACTGGCAGCAATGGATGCAGAGCCATCAAGTTTAGAACCATTGACAATGATATTACTATGGATTACCACGGTTTTACCTTTTACTAGCGAATTAATTTGCCTCCAGAATTCCTTGGGATTACTAGGGTGTTCTGCTTGAAGAGATTTGAAATAGCCGTTCTGATCAGGGAATGACCCTCCCCCAACCACCAGACAGCTGTTTGGAGCAGTTTGGATCATGCCAGAAGTTAAGCGATTTCTGAACTAAATTGCTTCACTTTAACCTTTTAGTATTTTGTTTGAAAGCTTCTGAAGCTCTGTACCACAGCTTTGCACATGGGCAGACATGACAGGCTCATGTCCAGCTTGAAAATGCAGTCTCACATCAGAGTTGAAGGCGATTCCTGCATCATCTGGTACTCTTATGTGTGACGTATCAGTGCCACTCTCATCAAGCTCTGCAGAAATTTTATTTATAAAAATCTTTGCTTTTAATGATTAGTTTTTGTCTGAACTTGTATTTTATTGCCATTTTTCTAGTATTTGCAGTACAGTTACAGGATGACGCACATCACTGAGGCATTGTAGTACATCACATGCATAAAAAATACAAATACATGGGGGGGGGATTGTCTGATGAAACTCTTTTTGACAGAACTGTAAATGATGCATACTTCATTTTTTTCCACACAGGTAATTTAGCACTGCTCATAAACTGCAAACCCATTTTCTTACATCAAATCAAATCCATAATTCTAATAGTCAGGGACCAAGTACCCTTTCCTTAACTATGGTAACCTGGTTCACAGGCCTGTTGGGTCTTACAGACAGCTATAGACTCATCCGCTTTCCTTCATAAGCTGGGCGAAGAGTGTTGGAACGTTGAAATAAAGTGTGTGGGGTGGGGGGGTGACACTTGATAGAAAACCTAGAGCTTATATTGGCGGACTGAATTTGAAAAGGGCAGCTACTGCTTGAAAGGCTCGAAGAGCACAAGTATAAAATACTGGGGATTATCCCCCTTCCCTTGTCCTATGGTTCCAAAACCCATGAGTTGGGCAGAAGCCAGGATTTTAAATTTTTCAGATATTTAAAGTGGCTCTCACTGGAAAGGAAGGTTGCAAATGAAGAAGCTGTTCCTGGTTTAGATTCTGAATAAGGAGCTCTACTGTAAAAGGAAAAAAATAACATTGCTACAGGCAACTGAATTTAAAAGGTGTGCCGTCAGCACAGCAAAACCCCTACATTGATGTCAATGTGGGTGCCGCAACCTGATCGACAGTCATTCTGTCAGTCAAGATTTTACAGGCGCCTTGCCATCCGAGGGGTATTGCGCTGTTTCACCCCTACACCTCCGACCTGAAGGTGATTATTTGTCATTAAGATGCGGGGGGGCGATGCCCCACAAAACATCTGGGGTGTGCCCCGGTTCTTTGCCACAATCGCGGTTGTGTGGCATGATTGCCAGGCGACATGGTCGCCGTTGGCATTTTCTTGTCAATATAGTGTCGGTCGACAATACTGATGTTGAAGCAACATGGTGGAACCAATTTAAAACTACTGCAGTTTGGGGATCAGTTCCAATACTGCTATAAGCTGTCCTTTTGAATACGAAAAACCTGATTGCTATATTTTAAAAATAACTTGCTAGCCACTTGGCACAGATGTTTGTAGGAGGTGAGAACTTCTATTTCATGCTGGAGGCTGGGGTTCGATTCTTGCTCTCCTCCCCTTCCAAGTGAGCTTCCTGCATTTCTTTACTTCTAACCTTTCATGCCCCCAAGATCCGTTCAGCAATGTTACTGGGCTAGAAAACAATTTTTTAAATTCTTTTTCTCTCCTTCCTGGTTGTCCCCCATCTCCCACACACCCCAGCCCCATCACTGTGACATCCACGGGACTTATCACTGCTGTACTTCCCTAGGGCTTGGCCTCCCACCCCAACCTGGCAGGGTCAGCGGGGTTCCCCAACCTTCACTGTGTAATGGATCCAGTTCCAGCTGTGTGCCCAGCTGGTTGGGTGCAGGGCCTGTGGGCACTGAGTGCTATCCTGCTGCCAGATTTTTCCTCCTTGTACTGTCCCCTGGGAGATGTGGTATGCAATGGCGTCAAGCGCCCCCACATGACATGCCATCTACACCTGCCACGCCCTTCCACCCATGTGTTGGTGAGGGCTGCCTTTTCCCCAGCTTCCACTCAGGGCCAGGCCAGCATTGGGCTCTTCCCATCCTCCTCCTCCTCCTCCCTCCAGCCAGCCCTCCAATGTCCCGAGTTCACTTCTGAACCCGAGTAGTCAGTGTCGCAAGTGGTAGCGTTACCACTGTACCAGTTGGGAGTTTTTTTAGGAATGATACAGAAAGATAAAAGTATCCTACAATGTACTGTTAAGTGAACATGAAAGGATGATAATGTTTATTATACAATGTCAAGAAAGAATCTTGGACACTGATTGGTCAGTGTATGCCTGAGACAGTAATGTTATTACACAATAACAGCACTGTATGGATGATGATATTCTTTTGCACAGCTTTTCTTAAGAAACAAAAATATACTGCCACACTAAAAATCTACTAAAAACATTTTTTAAATGTTTTTTTTATTTTGTATAACAACAAGCCATTGTATAATAGCAATAAGGCACTCCAGTGTGTGTGTTAGTGTGTAATAACATCACTCCTGGGGTGGTGGAAGCACTCAGCTTCACCTCGTGCTTCAACCCACCCCAGGAGTGGCTTTATTACATAATCACACACACCCTGTCATGTCTTACTGCTTAAGTGTTACTTTGTTCTGAGGCAAGGTTTATGGCCTGTATGGGTTTTCAGTTTACTCCAAAAACTTCCTTAAAAAACAGAAGAATAAAAGTGAGCCCTGTTGTACTGCTACTGCCACCTACCACTCTTTATTTATTTATTTTAGTCTTTGGTAACTGGGTAAGGCCCACTAGGCACAAGGGCCTGTTTTCAGGGGTGAACTGGGAGCACTGGATGGTTAAGTGACTTGCTCAGAGTCACACAGTATGCAAGTGGAGATTGTGAGAATCAAACTCAGGTCTGGTCTGCTGGATGTACCAAGCTCGTTCACACCTCATCCCTTTAACCTCTAGGCTATACTGCCAGAACACACCATACGTGCCACCATCTACCTGTGTTTCTATACTGAAGTCAGTGCCTGTACCTTAGTAGGCTGCACACTAGCCTCTGAGAATGGAAGACCAAAAGGTCATAGTTTCTAGTCCCACACCAGGAACTTGAGGTTAAACCCAATACTGACAATGTAGTGCAGCACTAGGAGAGTGCTGCACTGATGAGGTGCCATCCTTCACAAGAGATGTTAAAGCCAGGTCCCCCTTCTCATGTCTAGTAGCTATCCAGGTAGAACTTAAAGATCCAAAGACACCTATAGCATAAGTTTGTGGGCCTGATTGGAGGGCCTCTTATGGCTGTAAGAGTGTTCCCTCACGCGTTCTTAGGACCAGAGGACTGCAAACTGAAGGTGAGCAGTTCTGTGGTCCTAAGGACACAAGATACGACACTCTTACGGCCTTAAGAGGCCTTCCAACCAGACCCATAAAATTATTATAGATTACTAACTTTATTAAATAAATAAAAAACTTTTTTTAATAAAATTAGGGGCAGAAGTGATCATTGAGAAGCCATTTACAGTGTTCAGCACCTGAGGTATTCTTACGACAATAAAGAGTATCTCACGTGCAGCTGAAGGAAGCACTGTGATTGGCTGGGGACGCTCTTGCACTCTATAATTTTCCATGGTATCTTAGCCAACAGTCCCACTGTCAAGTAAAACTGGCCAGCGTTAATTCATACCCCACAGTGCATCTGTAAATGAACTGTCACCATTCAGCGTGCCTCTTGTGGTACAGAAAATACTGATTTCTTTGTATTTACTGGTCAACTGCTCACTACAGTAGCTGGATTAAGGATACAGTCAGTGCTGTCAGGCAGTCATTAATTGCCAGTTATTCCCTTGTCACAGTTGCAAAAGAAAAGAGTCAAAATTTAAAAGGCTATAACCTTTAACCACCTTTAAAGCAATTAATGAATGTCTGCAACACTTCTATGTGAGTATGAAGGAGAAATGGTTGGCATGAGCTAAGAAGCACACTGGCTGGAAGTCTTGGTAACAGAGTCCTGTGCTGCAGCATCGGGGGAGGGGAAGGGGCTTAGATTTAGGAGCAACCTTGAGAATCTTGTTCCTACCTACAGGGAGGGGACGTTCCTAGGGGAAGGAGGTGGATGGATCACAAAGCTGATGAGTTTGATCTGTGTGAAGATTTATTCATGCAGTCAGCTCATAAGTGCAATTGGCCAGCTTCCATGTCAGAGGAAGCTGTTCCCCTGTGATCCACATAGCTGTGGTACAATGGTGGGCATCAACATAGCTTAAAGAGAAGACGCGGTCAGAGGGACTATATTTTCAAATGTTTTTTACCATAGGAATAGGACGGGAGATAGTCTTTCTTTCTAAAAAGAGGGCCACACTGCACTACCTTCCCACAGATATTCTGAGAGCCACTCTTCCACACATGGTGATATAAGGGTAACAGAATTTACATACATACATGGTAAGTTAAGGTCAGAAGGGACTGTAGCTCCAGCAATCTCCTCCCCCCGACTTCATAAGCAGGAATCAAGAAACATTGTGCAAATTCTAATTTATAGGGATTCTCCAATCACTCTACTACTCAGGGTACCTAGCGGAAGTATGAATTTGTTTGGACTTGAAGAGCGTGAGACTTGTGGTGGATGTTCCTTCTTACAAGTGTGCTTGAGTAGGTAGTCCTACCCTCACCCCAAACTAAGTCTCCAGGTTGATAAAGTGAAAGTCACTGGTGTTATACTTTGGATTTATCACTCAGAATATATGTGCCCTATGGAAGTATCACCTCACCTTGAACTGCTCCTTTAGAGTCTACCACTGTAGCATTTATAATAACCTAGCTGGTTATCTTTAAGTGAATGTAAGGAATTACACTGGCTGTGTCTACAAGGGATGATTTAACAGGCTCATAGTTTGTAGATTCTTAGATAAGAATTAAAACTTAGATTGTGGATTCTTAAATCCACTCATATTCTGGTTCTAAATCCTTCAAAGTTCAGTCTGTAAATGGGAACTGAGTTTCTGCTCTGTCTGCACGTTTCTCTTCCTGATAAAATCATCCTGTTTAGATCTCAGAGTTTCATTACTCCACGTACTGCAGTTTATATCATGGGACATTTAACAGTGTCTCTCAGTGGACTTCATGCAAAAAGCTATTGTAATAAAATTCTGAATAGATATATCATTTATGCAAGACATAGAAACAGTAGCATAGAATGTGTTGGCAGAAAAAGACAGGTAGATCCCTCTAGTCTGCCCTATTTTCCTTGCCTAACACTACACTCCGGAATCTGTTTGGTCACAGGTGTCCCTCCCTCCACCCTTACATTTATTATACCACGAACCTATCCCACTCATGCTTGGAGCTCCCAACTGTTTTTGCCCCACCACCTACTCTGTAAGGTTGTTCCATATGCCCAGCACTCTTTCCGTGGAGAAGTATTTCCTCACATCCCTCTTAAACTTTATCCCTCAAACTTTGTAACATGCTCTTGTGTTCAGATTCCCTTCTTCCTATTAAAAGAGACTCCCCTCCTGTATCCTGCTCACCTCCAGGAAGTACTTCTAGTTCTTTTTTTAATTACATTTTCCCCCTTCACCGTGGATGACCCACCATCTGCAGGACCCACCCAGCACCGTTACCCTGATGTCCATCAGGACTTCTCACCAGCCAGTACCCCCAGGGTTTGCCCCCCCAGTGGGGTCCCCAATCCACTGCCATAGATCGGATCCAGCAGATGGACTGCCGAGCCAAGCCTAGTCAGTTGGGGGGCCCTCAAGGGTCCTGCACCATCCTACCACCGAGGTTCCCTGTTTCCGTTTTTCTCCCTGGGTAGTGCAGCATGCAATGGTGCCATTATGCATGACCTATGCACCTGTGTACCATGCACTGCCATCTGCCTGCCCACTGCACACTCTGCAGCAGGTCCTGGGTTCCTTTCCCCTTGCTGCTGTTAGGGGCCAGGCATACACCAGGCTCTGTGTGGCCCCCCCACAGGAGGAGAGCAGTCCACTGGATGCTTGATCCTCTTCCCCCCCCCAGCCGGCCCTCCAATGGCCCAAGCTCGCTACCAAGCTCGGGTTGCTGGTGTCACAAGTGGTTGTGCTACCATTGCACTGGCAGGCTGGTTGTACTTACCATTCTCAACCATGTCCCCTCTTGCTCTCCTCGCCTCCAGGGAGTACATATTGAGTTCTCACAGCCTCTCCTCATATGGTTTCTCGTGCAACCCCCACACCATTTTAAGTAGCCCTCCTCCAGACCACTTCCACCCTGTCTATGTCTTTGCAGAGGTGCGGCCTCCAAAACCGGACACAGTACTCAAGGTGAGGTCTTACAAGTGAGCGATACAGGGGCAACACCACCTCCCTTCTCTTGCTAGAGATTCCCCTCCCTATGCATCCCCACAACCAGCTTGCCTTACCTGCTGCCCTGCCACCTTGAGATCATCAGATATGACCACCACAAGGTCTCTCTCTCTCTTGCTTGGTAACTGTGAGTATCTCCCCTCTCCATCTTCTACATAGCCCCCAGGTTTCCCCACCCTAGGTGCATGACTTTCAGTTGTTAACATTGAAACCCAGCTGCAATTCCCTAGACTGCTCCTCTAGTTTCCCCACATCCTTTGCATTCTCTCAACCGCCTCCTGGGTGGCCTCCACATTTCAGATTTTTGTGTCATCTGCAAAGAGATACACCTTTCCCTCCAGTTCCTCAGAAAGTCATTTATAAACACATTGTAGAGGACAGGGCCCAGTACCAATCGCTATGGTACTCCACTGGTCACTCTCCCCTCTTCTGAGTGACATCTATTTACCACCACCCTCTACCTTCTATCTTTCAACCAGTTAGATACCCAGCACATCACCTTCTCCCCCAACCCCAGGCTGCTAACTAAGTAATAATGCATGACAGAGTGTGCTGATAATGGGGATTAATGCACACCTTGGGTGCATTGTGAGGCATGAGGTTGCAGGCCAACTGCCCTCACAGCACCCAGGATGTGCAGTAATCCCCATTATCATCACACCCTGGAGTGCGTTATTGCACTTATAACATGGGGTCTTTGCGAAAACAAGAATTAACAGAAATTGTTTTATTGCTCTGCAAAGACAAGAAATGTGTGTGTGTGTGTGTCCTGCTAAGGTGTCAAATAGTCCCCATATTTATGTGTTATCAACTCAATAGAAAGACAGAGAGAGAAAACAAAAGAATAGTGCAGAAACTGTCAATGAAACACTGTGTCTGTGTCGGTGTGTATTTGGGAGACTGAGTGCAGAATTCAGTGTACAGACTGACAGTGCTTTCGGGAGACAGACAGCAGAACTGTGACCATGTCTCTCTCTCTCTCTCTCTCTCTCTCTCTTTACTTGAACTGCTCCTTGTCTTGTGACAAACACACTCCACGTCCCCCCTAGCAACTGAAGATTACAGCAGCAGGACTGCGGTGCGGGGAGAGAGACTGTGACCCAGAGACACCCAGCAGGTCAGGATGCACTGCTTCCCCACCCTCAGTAAGACACGTACGCAGTGACCGGCACACCTTGGTTGCTGCACGGGGAATAGTGCGCAGCTTCTGACAGCGGTTCGGTCGGTACAGAACTGTGGGCACCAAATGTACATAGAAAGACACTCTGTTTTGCTAGCTGCACTGCTGCACAAAATGTGCAGAGAGACAGAAATATCACAGTGTCATTGCTTGGTGTCTCTTGCACTCCCTCTCACTATGTGGAAGAGAAGTACCTGTGTCCTGTGTGTCTCTCAATCTCTGTGGCAGACACAATGCTCCTGTTCGCCACCTCACTCTGTGCTGCTCGGTCCAACTCTGTCTGTCCCCCTCTCGCTCTCTGTCACAGGGACAGCTACACGCTACACTGTGACTCCCCCCCTTGTTGACTACCTCTGTTTCTGTCTCTCTGCACCTCACCCACTGTTGCATTGCTGGTTTGTTATGTCGGGGCCAGGTGGGTATGGCATTGTGTCAGGAGGCACACCAGTACTGTGGTGACTGGAGCTTTGGGACCAGAGATTGGAGCTGAGATCGGGGGATTATTGCCAATCTGCAGCCGAACAGCATTGGAGGGGAGTGCAGCAAGGGGCATGGCACCTAGGGCGGCATGGGAGAGGAGGAAATTGGAGCTCAGATCAGACACTAACTTAGACACAGGAGGGGACACAGACCTCTGTCTTCCTCTGTGCAGTCCACAGAGAAGGGATCAGTGTGGGTGGACAAAGACAGAGAGTGAGTGAGTAAGAGAGACACATAGACAGGAAAAATAGTGACACAAAACATTGCAGTATTACATACAGTGTTGTGTCTATCTGTCTCTAGCTCTCCCTGCTGTGTGGCTCTCTCCCTCCCTGCTGCACATGGTGATGCTACATACACTGAGACACCCACGGTTGAGTTGCTGTGTGTCTCTGTCCCACACGCTGCTGTTTAGATGTCTGTGTGTCTGTGTGCCCATTGCCAAAAATGTCAACCCCTTCTCATTCGCACTGTCTCTCTCACTGCCGCTCGCTCACATTATTCAATGCCTGACAGCACTGACTCAGCCAGGAACCCGCCATTCATGGGGCGGGTGGGTGGGTGGCTAGGAATGCACTGGTATGGGCAAAACACCTATACAGCCATGTGTGGGGGCAGTGGAAATCCTTGGGCAGGTGGGTGGGTAGGTAGCTCTAATAATCAGTGGGCAGAAGGGCTCCTTCTTTCTACCTGAGATAATGAAAGTGAAAAGCACTGACTGTTGGCAAGCTCTTGTCTGAGTTGCTCTCACTAAGTTGCCTATAACAAATGGCTGCTTCTCACATTCATTCCATCGGGCAGAAAACAAGAGCCGTTCTGCCCACTGATTCTCAATCTTGGGGACCACTTCACCTTAACTGTGCTGATAATGTGCATTAATGCACTGTCACCTGACAGCACTCCACCAGTCACGTAGCTCTCTCTCCCTACCCCATGTTATAAGTTTCTTTATCAGCCTATTATGTAATACAATGTCAAACGCCTAAATCCAGATAGGCCACATCCGCTGCCCTCCCCTAATTCACATCCCTCTACTGGGCAATCGATGCCATACCACCTAACCTCCGCTAGATGCCAGTGATGCAGCGAGATATGCTGTCCCCCCGAAGGAGAAGACTAGTCCACGGGATGCTCAATCCTCCTTTTCCCAGCCAGCCCCTGAGCAGCAAGAGTCCAGGTGGTAGTGCTATTGTTCACATTTGTGTAAGCAAAGCTTGTAGTTGATGGCTGTATTTTCCTCTACAGTATTTATGCATGAGAGTAACCTGTCTAGCCCCAATATTTTCGCATTGCATCCCATCCTCACTCCCTGCTTCAACCAGAGCCTTGGTTTCCACTCCTCAATGCACTTACCTAGAGAGAGAAAGAAAAGTGCAGAGAGAAAAAGGATAGGTATTAAGCCCCAGAGAAAGAAATGGGGAGAAAAAAAAATCAAAGAAAAAATAAGGGGACTTTGCCTATCATGCCTGTGTTGCTCAGCAAATGCCCCCATCTTTTCAATTTTGTTTTTGTGTAACCCCTAGATGGCGCTATCCCAGGGGCTACTACCCCTGCCTGATTTGCCACTAACAGGTTGAGGGGCCTGGATCCAATGGCGGGTGCCTCCACCCAGAGGTCAGGGTTTGCAATAGTTAAACTTACTTGGTCACAGCCCTCTGGGACACTGCAACCCCCCTTTCTTCCCACTAGTGGCCCACACAGTATATCAGAATTACCTTCACAGTATACACTTACCCCCAGAACTGGTTCAAGCACTGGGACCCCCTGTAAAACAAGATACAGTGCAACAATCACAGTACAATATTTTAACATAGACAAATACCTCAGGCAGTATAACTTTGCTGAAACAAGCAGCTCTGATTTATTTAGGGGGATATAACAAGGACAGAGGGAAATCAGGTTAATTAGCTTATCACTTTACTCATCTACCTATGGCTCTGTGCACAGGCCTATCCCTACCAGTTACTGTCCCTGGGTACCCAAGCCCTAGCGGCTAGTCCAAACCGTGGCAGCTGGTAGGGGCCCTTTCCCACAGAGAAAAGAAAAATTAGTTTAAACAGTCAGCAGTACAGTGATTCCATTTGGATTTAATGTGGCAATTCAACAGGGAGCGACCCTGAATTAGTACTCATGATCTCCAAACAAGATAGGGTCCTTCAATGTCAGCAGGGCTACTCTTGAGCTCCACAAGACTCCTCACATATTTATATGGCAAACAGGCAGGCTGCTTCTCTATCCCGATCGCAATTACTGCACAATACCCGGGAGAACACACAGCAGATTCAGTTCCTGACAGACCGAGTGCAATTCAGCAATTTCTCCAGTCTTCTACAGGGTGAGCCTGGTTTCTACTCTTCAGATATCCTTTGATTCTCTTCACAGGATGGATTCAGTCCTAACAAGCAGTTACACAGCTGCAGACCAGAACTCTGGACCTTACACATGTTTTTGACTAAAACTGTGCACTGAAGGAGCACAGGGTTCCTTTCCCTTCACTGCCAGAGCTAAACTGAAACTCCAACAGACAAAACCGGGCACTTCCTTTGAGTTCCTCCCAGTTCTTGACTGGATTGGCTGTCACTCAATAGACTGCTGCTGTTGGTCCAAAAGGCCAAGTCTAAACTACATCTCCCAAGTCACTGCCCATACAATCCTCTTGTGGCTGGCTCAGATTATGAGTCCAAGTTCTGATTCGTCCAAGGCACCATTTTAGAGCTAGCTTACCCCACACTGATTGGTCCAGTTCAGCAGTTCAAAACCAGAATGGGGAACTAGGCAGACACAGTTCTGACTGCAAAGAAAGCAGGTTAGACAAACTGTATTTTCATTATTACTCTAAATGATTTCTGGCAAACAGTTACATCTTTCAGATGGGTCTCTTTGCACTCTAGTGACTGCAAAATGGAGTGAATTGGAAGCAGTTCGAGTGGTACTCAAGTAGAGAAACACACAGTCCCCCATACAAACTAATTATGTCTGCAAGCAGACAGCTCTTAAAGAGACAGTACCAGAGGCTCTAAAACACTCATTGATAAATGGCTTAAATGCCAAACACCATTCAGGCTTGGAGCATTCAAAGCAAGCTCCTGGAAGTCTTTGGATCCCCATTTGCAGGGGGTTACACCTTCCTGGCCTGGGAAAGCTTGATCTGGCCAAGCAAGTACCCCCATAAGTTTTAACTGCAACCATATACATTTGCATTAGGCTCACACATGTAATCATCAGTCAATATATCATTTTAACAAGAACACATTTCTGAAACATTGCAGTACGTCACTTTTTACACAGTATTACACACACATTGTACCATAACTCAAGTTATTACCTCTTGTACATGAAACCTGAAGAGAGGGGGCCCTTCCCTATCAGTTACCTTGGGGCTGGACGGGGCAAGGGCACCATACTTAGAGGGCAACACAAGTAACTTGGAGTTAGCACTGACGCTCAGTTTGGGCAATGAGCTCGGGGACACGTACACTCCTTTATGTACAACACTGAGAGGCAAGTCCACAGGCCTCCCAAGTGAATCATAACTGAGGTGCACCACAGGCTTTACAGCTCGACCAGTCTTTCTAGGGGGAACTGTTACAGGCTCTGCACTCTGAGCCTCATTTTCAGCATTGTCCTCACTTGTCAGGGGAGTCTCCATGGGGTAGAGGCTAGAACTTGGGGCACTTTCAGCTCCAGGAGTTACAGTTTCTGAGTCCACAACATTTGGCTCACATGGAGAGCTTTCGGACACTGGCAGTGGACTGTCAGGGCACTCAAAATACTCTTCTTGTTCTGGTGTATCACCAGCCTGACCCAATCCATCATTTTCCTCCCCTGAAAGCTCAAACAGTTCAACCATGCACAATGATTCCATTTCATCTGATCTGATGCTTTGCCCTTCACTTTCTGGGAGCATTGGCTCCAGGGACGAAACTGGGGGCTTAGACAGTCCAGAAGGCCCAGCTTCGTCTCCAGTATTGACTAGGGGATTGCCCCGAAACAATTGACTCAGTTCGTAAGAAGGATAGTATTCAAAGTCACTCTCACTTTCTTCTGATATGGACTGACAGTCATGCTCAACTGGGACTTGTGGAGGGAACACTTTAACTCTGCTTCTGTAGGTGCAGACTTTCTTGATCTTTCTTAGCAGCAGCTCTAGTCACTGGTCCAGAGGGGCATCTTCTAGGGCTCAGACTCAATCAAGATTTGTCCAATGGGCAGTAAATGATTTCTATGCATTGTTTTTACATCTTTTGAATTATTCTCAGGCCTTACTTTGTACACTGGCAGATCATCTAGTTTGCCCACTACAATGTGAGGAGATGGTGCCATCTGTCAGCAATCTTGTGTTTGCCATGCAGTCCCAGATTTCTTAGCAATACCCGATCTCCCTCCTGGAGTTCCTGTGCTTTCACCTTTTATCATACCTTTCTTTGTTGGCCAGATTTCTTTTGGCAGCCATGGTTTGAGCCAGTTGGTATGCATGAGTTAGCTGGGCCTTTAACTTTTGCACATACTGTAAATAGTTGTCAGCTTGAACCCCATCAGGAGAGACCCCAAAACACACATCTACCGGCAGTCGAGCTTCTCTTCCAAACATCAGGCGGTAGGGGGAGAACCCAGTGGCATCACTTTTGGTGCAGTTATAAGCATGTACCAGGGTGCTAATTTGTTGGCTCCATCTAGGCTTGTCCTTTGGGTGTAGGGTGCCCAGTATATTTAGCAAGTGCGTTGAAACGTTCAGGCTGTGGGTCCCCTGGGTGGTAAGGAGTGGTTCTGGACTTTCCACTCCCACAGAGAAAGCATCTCTTTGATCAGGCGACTCTCAAAGTCTCTCCCTTGATCAGAATGGATTCTTTGTGGAGCCCCATAGTGAACAAAAAGTTTTACAAGTACTTTGGCCACAGTGGATGCTTTCTGGTCTTTGGTGGGGAAAGCTTGGGCATATCTCGTGAAATGGTCAGTGACCACCAGCACATTACTGATATTTCTTGATCTGACTCCAAACTCAGAAAATCAATACAGACCAGCTCCATGGGTGCACTGGTGGTGATGTTAACAAGGGGCAGCCCTCTGGGGCAAAGCTTTCCTCTGTAAAGCGACTACAAGTTCGAATGTGTTGCTCCACATCAGCCCCATCTTAGGCCAATAGAATCTGGATCTCACCAAGTCAAGTGTTCTGTCTATACCGAGGTGCCCCATGTGGTTGTGCAAGGACATCAGTACTGAGCTCTCGAAGGCAGTGGGCAGCACTAGTTGTTGTTTGTCTACTTGTCCCCTCTGTCTACTGTTTCTCTGTATAACAGTTTATTGATCAGTTTCAACTTAGGACCTTCTTTGTACAACAGTGCAGTTCTCAAATCAGTGGGCGTAATTTGGACACATCTTTTCCTGCATAGAGGGCTTCTAAAGCTGCTTTGATCATGGGATCGCGGATTGAGCCGCCAAATACTGTCATTGTCCAGCTGAGGCAGTGCACCAATGTCTATTGCAGAAAAGTGGCAATAAGCAGCAGGTATGCAATTCTCAGAGGGTCCCAAGCAATCCACCATGCAGTCCCTCGTCCGTGGACATTGTTCCTCGGTCAAACTTCGGCAGAGTGCCGAATGTCAGGTTCTGCCAATCGGACCCAATCATTCTGGGAAACAGGCCTCCGGGAGAGAGCATCAGCATCTATGTGGTTCAGACCTGCTTGGTATTAGAGCATAGTCATATGTAGATAATGCAGAAAGCCACCTATGGCCAGTGGCATCCAACTTAGCTGAGGTCTGCACATAGGTCAAAGGATTATTGTCAGTTTTACTAGTATTTTAGCCCCATACAAGTACTCATGGAATTGGTCAACAATAGCCCACTTCAAAGCTAAGAACTCTAACTTATGTACAGGATAGTTCTTTTCGGATGAGGTCAGGCTTCTACTGGCAAAGGCCACTGGTCTCAGGCCATTCTCGCTCTTGGTACAACACAGCCCCCAACCCTTGCAAGCTAGCATCAGTGTGCAGGACGTAAGGTTTTCTTGGATCGGCATAGGCCAGCACTAGAGCATGGGTAAGTTGATATATGATCTCATGAAAAGCAGTCTCACAATCAGGAGTCCAGCGGGCCCCAAATACTTCACTCGGACGAAAATACACTCTTTCAGTCTTGAGGGATGCTGACTTTTGGTTTTTTTTGTGGGTTGGGGGATACCCTTGAGTAAGGTTAAGTAAAGGGCGGATCACTCTTGAATAGTCCTTGATGAAGCGCCGATAATAACCACAGAATCCCAGGAATCTTTGCAGTTTTTAGATTTTTGGGCTGTGGCCAGGTGGTCAAGGCCTCAACTTTACTTGGGTCGGTCTCTATTCCCTCGGTGGATACTATGTGTCCCACATACTTTACTGATGTTTGAAAGAATTGACACTTATCAATGGACAGTTTAAGGCCAAAGTCCTCCAGTCGGTCCAATACCTTAAATAATCTGCTCTCATGTTCTTCCAGTGAGCTGCCAAACACAATAACATCATCTAGGTATACCAGGCACTCTAGTAAGTTCATGTCCCCACTGCACGCTCCATCAATCGTTGAAAAGTGGCTGGGGCACCTGAAATCCCTTGAGGCATCCTCATGAATTCATAGAAGCCAAGCGGACAGATAAAGGCTGTCTTCTCACGGTCCTCTGGGGCCATCGGGATCTGGTAGTACCCACTGCAGAGATCCAGCACAGAGAACCACTTGCTCCCATTTAGGCAGTCCAAAGCATCCTGAATGCGGGGCATTGTGTACTGATCAGGGATAGTCCGCCGGTTTAAGGTGCGATAATCCACGCACATCCTTACTGTCCCATTCTTTTTCCTCACTACCACAATGGGGAAGCATAAGGGCTTCTGGATTCTTGTATTACACCAGCAGCTAACATCTCTTGCAGATGCCGTCTCCACATCATCTATATCAGCAGGTGCCAGGCGTCGAGACCTCTCACGAAATGGTCTTTCGTCATGCAGCGGATATTGTGCTCAGCTCCTTGCACACATCCTCGTCCCATTCCTTTAAAGAAAACACCTTGTCTCTCTGGGCAAGCTTCTCACTGATCCTCACTTTCCATTCAGCTGGCAGCGGGGTCGCGAAATCAAACAAGTCAGGCATTACTCTGTCATTCTTCCTTGAACTCTTGCTGCTGGTAGCACTGCAGTGTCTGCACAATGCACATTAGCCAGGATGCAACCTCTATTTACTCGAATGTCTCTTCAGACACATTATGAACTTGGACCATTACCCTTCTGGCATAAGCATGGGCTCTAGCGGGCAAAATACTAGGCTTGACCAGCAGTCCCTCTGGCAATTTTCCATCGCCTGGTGCATCCAACATTAATATTTTATTCTTAACATCCTTTCTGATACGGACCTCCCCTGTAAGGTACACTGGGCATTTGGCGCCAGGATCAGAGACTCAGGATCCTTCTTCCATACAATTCGACCGGTTCCTCTGGTTCTATTTTTCAGCATCTCTCTGTGCCTCATAGGCCTTCTTAATTAAAGCCGAACTCTTAAAGCTCTACTAGTCTTTGACCCCTGTTTTCATAACACAACTGTGCCAGCCTTCCGAACATATGAGCATTTGTTCCAATCAACAAAGGGACACCATCATACAGTCCAGTGGGGGGCACACTAAGGCTAGGGTCTCTACTTGTTCGGCCACTCCAGTCACGGAGGTGGGGAAAGACAGCCTAATTCGGATATACCCGGAATAGGGGTAGGCCTTCTCACTTAACCCCCATACATGCAGTCCTTCTAATGGTTGTAAGGGTACATCTGACAAATGCTTCTGATACCAATCCTGGAACATAATTGTCACTTGGGAGCCACTGTCTAATACAGCTCTTGTGGACACTCCATTCACCTTTACAGTGGTCTCCATGGAGGGACCCACTATTCTGGACCAGTCTGGAGGCGGTAGTGGGGCCTGGGCAACTGACCTTGCCACAAGGGACGTGAGTTAGCATTTTTGGTGCCCTCACTGGGATCATTTTGCACCTCTTAACCACTGATTTGTTCTCCAGCTCTCCTTGTAGCCTATATGCAACTTTGTCAGTGTCTTTTGGGGACCGGCATTCCCTTTTCATGTGCCCGTCCTTCCCACAATTATAGCAAAACATACTTTCTGGAGTTTGAGCTGGCCGAGGCGCCACACGGGGAGCCAGGGCGGGGGTATTACTAACTGGAAACCTTGGTGCCATCTCTGTCTGCGGCGTGATAAGCATTTGGAGACATCTCGTCAGTTTCTCCACTTCCATGGTGAAGGAATCGAGTTCGGAGCTGTTATCAGCAGGAGATACATGGGTGGGTACCCCCAACCCCATAGCAGATGCAGTCGGATATAGATCAGGGCCCGTACTTGCAGGCGTGGCCTTCATAAAGGGACTGTTTTTGAATTCCCGGATCTCTCTCAACAGTTCGCCCCATTGTGGCATATCTTTTTCCTTGTCAGAGCACTCATTGACTGTCAACCTCTGCCCCTGAACTTCACTTGATGGGTCACCCTCAGTCACTCGGGTCGTAGCCGCAGCTATTGGTGCAGGTCCCTCCCGAGGTTGCCTTTTCTCAACTCCTCGAATTTCTCTCATTAACTCATCATAGGAGGGTGGGGATTCCAGTCGATTTGCCAGGCGTAACTGAAGCAACAGCAGTTCTGAGAAGGGGGCAGACTTAAGGATCCTGTCCAGCCTGGTTCGTCCAGTTCAATCGCTGGCAAACTACCCTTCTGAGGCATTCTTGCAACAATTTTTCCAGCCGAGATACATACACAGACAACAACTCCCTTGGTACTGTTGTGCATCTCTTACTCTCCACCATAGGTCCTCATCAGAATCTGGGCTCCCATACACATTCTCCAGGGCCTCAAGATGAGCCTGTGCAGTCACTCAGGGTTACTGGCCCGTTTAGCACGAATGGTAGCCAGGGCGGGACCTCGAGGCTCTCCTGCTAACCCTCTTTCGCCTGCTTCCGAGCATTGCCATTCTAGCACTTGGGGCAACATAGTCTATCCAGGTCTCCCAGTCATCCTCCCTTGGGGGTGGGGAGGTGCCAGAGAAGATCCTCAACCTTCAGTAAGAGTCATGACTAATGGCAGGTGCAGAAATAGGAGTCTGCATTGGTTCAGCCACCATTACGGGTACTGGAGCGGGAGAGGGTGTTGGGGGAGGAACACCCCCAGGTGGCAAGAATAGTTTCTTCAAGTCCTCCACAGTTTTCCCTTCTCCCAGCAACCATTTAGCACATTTCTCCTCAAAAGTTTCAGATAGTGGTGGGGGCTCATTCCCCCCCGGGTCTTTACTGTCCTTAGTTATCACTCTCCAAGCAGTGAGGGCTCCCTCTGGGGTAATGGTCTGTGGCACTTTGGAGCTATCTATAGGATCCTTAAACTCTACTAGGGCCAGAAAAGTGTGGGTGAGCAGATTAGCATGCCGACCCACCACCACAGGGTTTTGTAAACCTTCCACCTTGGAAAGTACTCCCTGTACAGTGTCCGTATTGATACCCAAGGGGATGTCCAGTATAAGCATAGCATTTTGGGGGTCAATCTCCTCCCCAGTACACCACTCCACCAGCCGGTGCACAGCCACTTCTGTCGGGGTACCCATTTTTTTCTTAACAGTGGTTCATAAATATGGCCACTAGAGGACACACAATCCCAGCGGTGAGCCTCCAAGATGTAACCCCTAGATGGCGCTATCCCAGGGGCTACTACCCCTGCCTGATTTGCCACTAACAGGTTGAGGGGCCTGGATCCAATGGCGGGTGCCTCCACCCAGAGGTCGGGGTTTGCAATAGTTAAACTTACTTGGTCACAGCCCTCTGGGACACTGCAACCCCCCTTTCTTCCCACTAGTGGCCCACACAGTATATCAGAATTACCTTCACAGTATACACTTACCCCCAGAACTGGTTCAAGCACTGGGACCCCCTGTAAAACAAGATACAGTGCAACAATCACAGTACAATATTTTAACATAGACAAATACCTCAGGCAGTATAACTTTGCTGAAACAAGCAGCTCTGATTTATTTAGGGGATATAACAAGGACAGGGGAAATCAGGTTAATTAGTTATCACTTTACTCATCTACTTATGGCTCTGTGCAGGCCTATCCCTTACTAGTTACTGTCCCTGGGTACCCAAGCCCTAGTGGCTAGTCCAAACCGTGGCAGCTGGTAGGGGCCCTTTCCCACAGAGAAAAGAAAAATTAGTTTAAACAGTCAGCAGTACAGTGATTCCATTTGGATTTAATGTGGCAATTCAACAGGGAGCGACCCTGAATTAGTACTCACGCTCTCCAAACAAGATAGGGTCCTTCAATGTCTGCAGGGCTACTCTTGAGCTCCACAAGACTCCTCACATATTTATATGGCAAACAGGCAGGCTGCTTCTCTATCCCGATCGCAATTACTGTACAATACCCGGGAGAACACACAGCAGATTCAGTTCCTGACAGACCGAGTGCAATTCAGCAATTTCTCCAGTCTTCTACAGGGTGAGCCTGGTTTCTACTCTTCAGATATCCTTTGATTGTCTTCACAGGATGGATTCAGTCCTAACAAGCAGTTACACAAGCTGCAGACCGGAACTCTGGACCTTACACATGTTTTATGACTAAAACTGTGCACTGAAGGAGCACAGGGTTCCTTTCCCCTTCACTGCCAGAGCTAAACTGAAACTCCAACAGACAAAACCGGCACTTCCTTTGAGTTCCTCCCAGTTCTTGACTGGATTGGCTGTCACTCACAATAGACTGCTGCTGTTGGTCCAAAAAGGCGCCAAGTCTAAACTACATCTCCCAGAGTCACTGCCCATACAATCCTCTTGTGGCTGGCTCAGATTATGAGTCCAAGTTCTGATTCGGCCCAAGGCACCATTTTAGAGCTAGCTTACCCCACACTGATTGGTCCAGTTCAGCAGTTCAAAACCAGAATGGGGAACTAGGCAGACACAGTTCTGACTGCAAAGAAAGCAGGTTAGACAAACTGTATTTTCATTGTTACTCTAAATGATTTCTGGCAAACAGTTACATCTTTCAGATAGGTTCCCTTGCACTCCTAGTGACTGCAAAATGGAGTGAATTGGAAGCAGTTCGAGTGGTACTCAAGTAGAGAAACACACAGTCCCCCCATACAAACTAATTATG
This sequence comes from Neoceratodus forsteri, assembly GCA_016271365.2. Lineage (NCBI taxonomy): Eukaryota > Metazoa > Chordata > Ceratodontiformes > Ceratodontidae > Neoceratodus > Neoceratodus forsteri. Next base: position 1,075,118,188 of record CM057450.1, read on the forward strand.
TCTACAAGCAGACAGCTCTTAAAGAGACAGTACCAGAGGCTCTAAAAACACTCACTGATAAATGGCTTAAACGCCAAACACCATTCAGGCTTGGAGCATTCAAGCAAGCTCCTGGAAGTCTTTTGGGAACCCCCATTTGCAGGGGGGTTACATTTGTTTCTGGGATAATCACTGAAGTGCAATTTAAAAATAAATTTGTACCAGGCTGCTTATTCAAAAGCAGTAAAGGCCATACCTCTTCAAGTCTCAGACCCATTCTTTTTATTAAGAAAGCCCAAGTAAGACACATCACATTGTCAGCAGTGTCCTGCTCGCAGGGGTTCGGTTAAGTTTTCTCAGGGGGTCAGTTAAGTTTCAGATCGATGTGTTTAGTATGTGCCTTGATTAATTACTATGTGCACTCACTGTGAATGAATGGGAATCTGCAGGATGGGGCCCCAGTGTTTTTGTCTGAAAAAAGCTGTAGAATAATGCAGCAATCCATTTATCATAGAAAATGGGTGGGGGTGGGGCAACTAAAGCGGGTTCACAGCAGCTTGTAACTCAGTGTTTAGAAGCTGGTCAGCAAAATAATGGACAGATCGAAAAAAGGCTTATCAGTTTTTAGAATTTAGGACCACCTCTTGAAAATGAATATATAGATCTCAGGGATCTATTCTTGAGGTAACACTGTGACTATCTATCTAGTCCATCCACACGTGGCTGGAAGCCCACTACATCTGATTAAAGGGACCTGCCAGCAGTCTACATGACTATGTATAGCAAGACCACGGCATGAAGAATCATTGCAGAGCTCGTATCAAAGCCCCATTTCAACCAGTTAAAGTACTTCAGGTGCACCAGGATAAAAATCAGGCCTCTTTTTTTTTATTTCAGGCTTGAAAGAAAACCTACAACATATACCCATATATACACACATAAATAAATAAACACTGATTGTATCTATCTGTTTGAAACTGATAGTGATATAGAGCGAAGGTCTACAGTCTTAAATATTTTAACAGCATGCTACGTAAGAAGCATACTTTTTAATGAGTTCGGTGAGCAAGCAAGAGTATGCAGGAAAACACAGCACCCTAAAACTGCCATGGCAATTAGAGTTTTACAAGAGCAGCGACCACATCCTATAGTGCACATTTCCCATCTATACCTGTATTTTATTCTATTTTAGATCGCTCTTGTTCTAGTGTCCTGTAAGACGTCCTTCCCCAATTTTAAGACTGCTTTTTTTTTTTAGATTTGAAATTATTTACCCTTCACTTGAGGGTATTTTACATTCCTGTGCAAGGCTTTTCTTTGTTAGTTTTACACTATATTACTAAAAATGAAAATATCTATAAGTTCTCTTCAATGAAAAATAGTTAAACCATGTTTTTTTATTGGCAGACTCAGATCTTTTTATAGGTGACAATGTTTTGTCTTTAATTGGTCATGTGAACATGAAACAGTGTGAAATATAAACAAAATGTGATTTCTACTCACAAATAATACACAAAAGCCCATAAAGAAACCTACTATTCAAATGAAAAACATGGGAAGCTATATTATACTGACCTTCTCTATCATCATACTATACATGCAACAGAATTTTTTTTATATACAGTAGAAGCCACTTAAAGGGGACATCCACTTAATTGGGATGATCCCCAGAGTACCGATTAAGTGGCTATATTATCCTATGGAGACATCTGCTGTTTAAAGGGGACGCCCCTGCCGCCTAATGAGGACTATTACAGCCAGCCTTGCCTTCACTTGGGTGTGCTAATCCTCCTTAAGCACCCATTGATCAGGTGTGAATCGGGGCTATTAGTTGGAAGAGCGATGTTACTGGAGCCGTTAACTGCTAGCTGTTGTTTTCCCATACCTCTCCCTGTACTTCAAGCACAGTCCTTTCCTCGTATGTCCTACTACTGTCCTACCACCCATACAGGCATGCTTCCTGATGCCATCCGATCTTCTGTTCCTCTCTCCCGTACTCCTCCCGTACAACATTGCGGCAGTGTGGTAGCAAATGACAGCCGGTAAGGTAGAGTAACTTACAGTCTTTTCCCCATACTTCTCCCATACAATGTTGACATCCGATCCCCCGTTCCTCTCTCCCACACTCCTCCCGTACAACGTTGCAGTGGTGTGGTAGCAAAAGACAGGCGGCAAGGTAGAATAACTTACAGTCCTCTGCCCACCGATGCTAGCATGCTGCCAACTGCCACCTGATCTGTTGTCCTTTCCTCCTACCTCTCCCTGTACTTCTCCGGTCCTGTACCTCTCAAAATCACCACTGGCATGTTGCCTGATGCAGGTAAAGGCAAGTAAATTGCATTCCTATCCCTGATGATGCCTGAAGCAGTACTTTTTCATTTAGTGCATTCGTGGGGAAGCAGAGAAGTCTTTAGTGCATATCCAGACTGCAATAATACAAGCTTCTGTTAATCAGGACGGCCGCTTAAAGGGGATGACTGGGCATCCACGGAGGTGTCCCCTTTGAGCAGCTTCTACTGTGTGTATATACATCGCTGTTTGGCCCTTCGAGTCATCATTTACAGAACTCCTACTGTGAGGCCTCTGTCAGACTCCAACCCCGTATTCCACGCCTTCCGCCATCAAACTAGTGGGGATCCACATAGTGTGGAGCTTGGGGAACTGATGACTGTCATATGGATAGCTTGAGGAGCATATGTTTTTGTGCATTTTCTCCCTTTCCCACTTCCTATGACATCATACGATGGCTCTAGTGGCCACCACTGCAGCAGCATACACTGGACAGCCCCCCACCAAAAGACAGCTATCTCACTGACTGGCCATGGGGGAGCACTACTATGCCAGAACCCAGATGTCTCCCTCCATGAGTTGGCTCATGCTCCCCTTGGGAGCACTCCCCAACCCTGGCTGCACTGATACTTGCTCCTTGGGCTGAAATGACAACATGGTTAGGGAAATGTCATAATAACCTACTATAATGTTATGACAGATTCAGCAGGTTGTTACAGCATTTTATCAGGTGTGGACATGCAGTCATTATAGGCGTCACCAGTTATATATAATACATGCTCCTGTGTGGGGAGAAGCAATACAAGACACTGTAGATTGGGAGAAGCAATACAAGGTACTGTAGATAGGGAGAAGCAATTCAAGATACTGCAGGATGGGGAGAAGCAATACAAGATACTGTAGGATGGGGAAGCAATACAAGATACTGTAGGATGGGGAGAAGCAATACAAGATACTGTAGAATGGGGAGAAGCAATGCAAGATACTGTAGATGGGGAGAAGCAACACAAGATACAGTAGGATGGGGAGAAGCAATACAAGATACGGTAGATGGGGAGAAGCAATACAAGATACTGTAGATAGTGAGAAGCAATAAAAATACTGTAGCTAGAGAGAAGCAATACAAGATACTGTAGGTGGGGAGAAACAGTACAAGATACTGTAAATGGGCAGAAGCAGTACAAGCTACTGTAGGTGGGGAGAAGCAGTACAAGGTACTGTCGGATGGGGAGAAGCAATACAAGATACTATAGATGGGGAGAAGCAATACAAGATACTGTAGATGGGGAAGCAATACAAGATACTGTAGGATGGGGAGAAGAAATACAAGATACTGTAGATGGGGAAGCAATACAAGATACTGTATGATGGGGAGAAGAAATACAAGATACTGTAGATGAGGAGAAGCAATGCAAGATACTGTAGGATGGGGAGAAGCAATACAAGATACTGTAGATTGGGAGAAACAATACAATATACTGTAGGATGGGGAGAAGCAATACAAGATACAGTAGATGGGCAGAAGCAATACAAGATACTGTAGGATGGTGAGAAGCGCGATACAAGGTACTGTAGGATGGTGAGAAGCAAAACAATATACTATAGGATGGTGAGAAGCAATACAAGATACTGTACATAGGGAGAAGCAACACAAGACACTGTAGGATGGTGTGAAGCAATACAAGATACTGTAGATGGGAAGAAGCAATACAAGATACTGTAGATGGGGAGAAGCAATACAAGATACTGTAGGTGGGGAGAAGTATTACAGGATACTATAGGATGGGGAGAAGCAATACAAGATACTGTAGATGGTGAGAAACAATACAAGATACTGTAGGATGGTAAGAAGCAACAAAAGATACTGTAGGATGGTGAGAAGCAATACAAGATACTGTAGATGGGGAAAAGCAATACAAGATACTGTAGGATGGGGAGAAGCAATACAAGATACTGTAGATGGTGAGAAGCAGTACAAGATACTGTAGGATGGGGAAAAGCAGTACAAGATACTGTAGATGGTGAAAAAGAAATACAAGACATTGTAGGATGTGACAAGCAATACAAGATACTGTAGGATGGTGAGAAGCAACACAAAATACTGTAGATGGAGAGAAGCAATACAAGATACTGTAGATGGGGAGAAGCAGTAAAATATACTGTAGATGGGCAGAAGCAGTACAAGATACTGTAGGTGGGGAGAAGCAATACAAGATATTGTAGGATGGTGAGAAGCAATACAATATACTGTAGGATGGGGAAAAGCAATACAAGATACTGTAGATAGGGAGAAGCAACACAATATACTATAAGATGGGGAAAAGCAATACAAGACTTTGTAGAATAGGGAGAAGCAATACAAGATACTATAGATGGGGAGAAGCAATACAAGATACTGTAGATGGGGAAGCAATACAAGATACTGTATGATGGGGAGAAGAAATACAAGATACTGTAGATGGGGAGAAGCAATACAAGATACTGTAGGATGGGGAGAAGCAATACAAGATACTGTAGATTGGGAGAAACAATACAATATACTGTAGGATGGGGAGAAGCAATACAAGATACAGTAGATGGGCAGAAGCAATACAAGATACTGTAGGATGGTGAGAAGCGATACAAGGTACTGTAGGATGGTGAGAAGCAAAACAATAAACTATAGGATGGTGAGAAGCAATACAAGATACTGTACATAGGGAGAAGCAACACAAGACACTGTAGGATGGTGTGAAGCAATACAAGATACTGTAGATGGGAAGAAGCAATACAAGATACTGTAGATGGGGAGAAGCAATGCAAGATACTGTAGGTGGGGAGAAGTATTACAGGATACTATAGGATGGGGAGAAGCAATACAAGATACTGTAGATGGTGAGAAACAATACAAGATACTGTAGATGGGGAGAAGCAATACAAGATACTGTAGGATGGGGAGAAGCAATACAAGATACTGTAGATGGTGAGAAGCAGTACAAGATACTGTAGGATGGGGACAAGCAATACAGGATACTGTAGATGGTGAAAAGAAATACAAGACATTGTAGGATGTGACAAGCAATACAAGATACTGTAGGATGGTGAGAAGCAATACAAAATACTGTAGATGGAGAGAAGCAATACAAGATACTGTAGATGGGGAGAAGCAGTAAAATATACTGTAGATGGGCAGAAGCAGTACAAGATACTGTAGGTGGGGAGAAGCAGTACAAGGTACTGTAGGATGGTGAGAAGCAATACAAGATATTGTAGGATGGTGAGAAGCAATATAGTATACTGTAGATGGTGAAAAAGCAATACAAGATACTGTAGGATGGGGAAAAGCAATACAAGATACTGTAGATAGGGAAAAGCAACACAATATACTATAAGATGGGGAAAAGCAATACAAGACTCTGTAGAATGGGGAGAAGCAATACAAGATACTATAGATGGGGAGAAGCAATACAAGATACTGTAGGGTGGGGAGAAGCAATACAAGATACTGTATATGGTGAGAAGCAATACAAGATGCTGTTGGATGGTGAGAAGCAATACCAGATACTGTAGATGGGGAAGCAATACAAGATACTGTATGATGGGGAGAAGAAATACAAGATACTGTAGATGGGGAGAAGGAATACAAGATACTGCAGGATGGGGAGAAGCAATACAAGATACTGTAGGATGGGGAGAAACAATACAAAATACTGTAGATGGAGAGAAGCAGTACAAGATACTGTAGATGGGGAGAAGCAGTAAAATATACTGTAGATGGGCAGAAGCAGAACAAGATACTGTAGGTGGGGAGAAGCAGTACAAGGTACTGTAGGATGGTGAGAAGCAATACAAGATATTGTAGGATGGTGAGAAGCAATATAGTATACTGTAGGATGGGAAAAAGCAATACAAGATACTGTAGGATGGGTAAAAGCAATACAAGATACTGTAGATAGGGAAAAGCAACACAATATACTATAAGATGGGGAAAAGCAATACAAGACTCTGTAGAATGGGGAGAAGCAATACAAGATACTATAGATGGGGAGAAGCAATACAAGATACTGTAGGGTGGGGAGAAGCAATACAAGATACTGTATATGGTGAGAAGCAATACAAGATGCTGTTGGATGGTGAGAAGCAATACCAGATACTGTAGATGGGGAAGCAATACAAGATACTGTATGATGGGGAGAAGAAATACAAGATACTGTAGATGGGGAGAAGGAATACAAGATACTGCAGGATGGGGAGAAGCAATACAAGATACTGTAGGATGGGGAGAAACAATACAAGATACAGTAGGATGGGGAGAAGCAATACAAGATACTGTAGATGGGGAGAAGCAATACAATATACTGTAAGATGGGGAGAAGCAATACAAGATACAGTAGACGGGGAGAAGCAATACAAGATACTGTAGGATAGTGAAAAGCAAAACAAGATACTGTACATAGGAAGAAACAACACAAGACACTGTAGGATGGTGAGAAGCAATACAAGATACTGTAGATGGGGAGAAGCAATACAAGATACTGTAAGATGGTGAGAGGCAATACAAGATACTGTAGGTGGGGAGAAGCATTACAAGATACTGTAGGATGGGGAGAAGCAATACAAGATACTGTAGATGGTGAGAAGCAATACAAGATACTGTAGGATGGGGAGAAGCAATACAAGATACTGTAGATGGGGATAAGCAATACAAGATACTGTAGATGGGGATAAGCAATACAAAATACGGTAGGATGGTGAGAAGCAATACAGGATACTGTACGATGGAGAGAAGCAATACAAGATAGTGTAGATTGTGAGAAGCAATACAAGACACAGTAGATGGTGAGAAGCAGTACAAGATACTGTAGGATGGTGAGAAGCAATACAAAATACTGTAGATGGGGGGAAGCAATACAAAGTACTGTAGATGGGGAGAAGCAGTACAGGATGTGGTCACCTAGTGGGGTTGGTGTACATCGATCTCACAAAGGCATTCAATACCGTTACTCATGTTATACTTCCGGCCTTCCTGGGGCTCTCAGATGAAACAAAGGTTACCTCTCTGACAGATCCCAGCAGGTGAAAATTAACTCCACTCTATCAACCAGCCTCCAGGTCCATTCAGGAGTACTCAAGGCTCCATCTTGGGACCCCTCATCTTCAGCCTCTTCCTAAACTCCCTCCCCAGCTCATGCCCTGGAAATATTCTGCTCTATGCAGACAACGCTGTAATTTTCTGGAGCCACCCCCAGCCCTGATTCTCTCCAGTGTGCCATGAAGGGTTTTTTCACTGAAGCTGAGACATGGTTCAGTTCCTAACACTTAGTTCTAAACTATAAGAAAACAAAATCAATGATGTTTGCCCACCATCAGTCCTTATCATGACTTCCCACTGACCATCACCAACTCACTAGGATCCCCACTTGAGCTGGTTGATTCGTTCAAATATCTAGGTGTCACCCTTGACGCATCTCTCACCTACCATGCACATATCCAACAACTGTCCTCCACTATCAACTCCAGACTTGGGCTTCTGTACCACCACAAATACTGCCTTCCACCAATGACTATCCACCTGGCCCGTTACCTCTTCAGTCCTCTGCCTGGTAGATTACAGCATTGTTATCTATGGCACTGCTGACCCCACAGCATTGCGACGCATCAAAGTCGCCCTAAACAAAGCATGCAGATTGGTCATGGGTTGTGACAGATGGACATACCCCTGTGATCTCTACAAGTCTGCCAAATGGTTGTCATTTGACGTCCATCTTAGGTACCATACCTGCCTCCTGGCCAAGAAAATCCACCTTGGTCAAGACCCGCCTGGTCTGCATAGTCTCATTCCATCAGTCCTGTTGGTCAGAACCTCTCGTAGCTCTACTGGACCGCCCTACTAGTCCCCAATGCTGAACCTCCCTTGGACAAAGAGCCTTTCTCACAGAGCCACCCATTGGGTCAACCTCCCCCGTCCCCATGGAGCCCAGGATCGGTTCCTTCAAGACCAGTCTCAAATCTCATCAGCTAGAATCTTCAACCTGTGACTGTTCCTAACCCTCTGTTCCTCCTGCTCCCCCCTCTTGGCAGGACTCTATAGTATAAATCTACCTCATAAATGTTATGATATATATGGAAAACAAATGAGTATTCATGCACTAATAAATATTATGCATATTATGGATGACACTGGGTCCTCCTCTCCCAAAGACTATTGTTTCAGTATCCCCCGTCTGTGTGTTTTTGTGCATTATCTTTCTTCCACAATCACTGTATTTATAATACTATATAATTTTTGTATGTATAACCTCCATTACTTGTTTTCTCTTGTTTCTATTACCTGAACACTGTACTGTTTAATATTATATGTATGTCCTTATTGTTGTTTGATGTGGAGCCTTTGTAAAGGAGTCTATGACTCAAAGGGTTGTAATTCTGAATGTTATTAAATAAATACTAAATAAAAAAATGAATTCTGTACTTCACAAAAATTACATGTTTCCAGAACTCCGTGGATGCAAACATGTTTAACATTCTGTCTACCTCTAGTTCGGGGCAGAGGCCAGGGCTACTTGTCTAGATTTTCAAAGCTGGTACATTCTATCGCTATGCAGACTCTGTGCCTGATGGAAAACACAAACAGTCCACTGCCATCATCTAGTAATGCATCAGCACACCATCAATGTGTTAGCATTATCCTAGTAGGAGATTTCTGTAGCCCTAGTGATTAAAAAAAAGAACAAACTATGATTATGACTGCCATACCACAGTAGCATAAGTATATAGTACAGAGCGTTTGTATGTTAAATGCATTTGCAAAATGGGTAGCAAAAATCCTGCTCCCTGATGAGAAGGTTCCAAAGGAGAGCAGTTCTGAAACAGTAACTGCACTGCTAAATTTATATTAATTTTTTTTTTTACTATAGAAACATTTTTTAAGCAAAATAAATCACTTCAGGGTGTGAGTTACAATTCCTCACCTACAATTCAGGTGTTAAAAGGCACTCAGCGCAAGCACCAAATGCACCTCAGCATGCGGTTCAGGAATAGTAACCCACACCCTGTGGTGTTTATTGCTTACATAGCAAGAGGCAGACAGTGGTAATATACTGGGTTGCAAAGTACATGCACAACAAATACAGTAAAAGCATCTAAAAACCCAGCAATTCTTTATATTTCTCAATTCATTTACCTAACTTACTGTAGGACCACTCTAAGAACAGAAATAAAACTGCACTAGCTGACCGGGACAGCTTTAGTTTAGAAGGTAGACTGTTCTTAATGTAGGAGACAAAGAGTTTCATAAATGAAGAGCGTGATACAATATGGAATGCTGGTCACAGAATGATTTAACCTTAGGTGTGGGTAACCTGAAGTCACGCATGACGTGACATGATTACAGGCAGTAATCTGTAGATGTATAACTTAGAAGGCTGCCCTCTAATCTAGTAAAAAAACAAACACAACAACCAATAAAATAACGTCTTCTTTCAAGATGCAGCCAAGTTTCATTCTGTTTGTACTGTATCTCACAATTATGCACCCCATAAGGACAAACCAAAAATAAACCCAGCTGTGCTATTTATTATAAATGGTATCAAGTCTCACCAAGATTATGTGGGTTGTCATTCTTTAAATAAAACCAGCACCTACTGTGAAATGGGTAATGTATAGTAGTATGAGTCACAAGTCTTCATTTTCCAGTTGCAGATGAACAGTTCTAATTTCTCAATAAAAAATCCAGTTTTATCTTACATTTTGTTCTATCCCATGACAAATGTTGATCAAGTAACTAACAGGATGGCAGCGATTTATAATCCCCCCATACAAGACACCCATGTAAGTAGGGGTGTTAGGAGATGACATTTTCCTTGGTATGATTACAGCACATAACAATACTATAGACTATCGATGTGACATCAGAATGATAGTACAACAGCTTTTTTGACCTTTGAACTGCCCTACAACAACTTTGTGAGAGCCTCTGATTTCAGTGAAATATAAGAGGCAACTATATACTATAGTCTATAGTATATGGTTGCCTCTTATAGTGCACTGAAATCAGAGGCTCTCACAAAGTTGTTGTAGGGCAGTTCAAAGGTCAAAAAAGCTGTTGTACTATCGTTCTGATGTCACATCGATAGTACAACAGCTGTCTAGCCTTTACCTGCCACCAGATTGGCTGACACAGTGGGACGTCCCAGAAAAGCAGCGTAAACATGGTGATAGGATTTAGCGAGAGCCAGCAATGGACCCTCCAGAGCGAGCGAGCAGCAGCGGCACCACCGATTTTTTTCAGAAGTCGGGACTTGAATAGCCACACACATCTCTGTGTGGCAATTAGTTTTTTCCCCAAAATTTTAAAATAAATGTTGCGGTCACAGTTGAGGGCAGTTGGAGAGTGAGCGAGCAGCACCACAGGGAGTGGAAGCAGCATGTGAGCGAGCGGGAGTGAGAGCAGTAGCAAACAGCAAGGTAAAGGATCTCGAAGATGTAAAACCACACAAAGAACCATATACTATACAAAACAGTGGTGGGAGACCATCCACAACAAAGGCTGTATTTCCATCTCAGGAGTTGATGACATCAAAGACCTCTCGAGCTTCGCTCTCAAGGTCTCTATGATGTCATCAACCCCTCGATGGAAATGCAGCCTTGTTGTGGATAGTCTCTCATCCACTATTCTATATACAGTATATGGTTCTGTGTTTTGTACAGAACTCCATACAGTTCCAAATGTTGCTGTACCACAGTAGTGATGTCAGAATGCTGTTGTACACACAGTAGCTATGTCACTGCTGTAGTCCAGATGCACAGAATCTCATGTCTATTAAGATTCCTCAGGTTTGCTATACCTACACTGCAGATTCCTCATAATCAAAATATCAGCAAGACTAAAACACCCCACGTGAACGGTTTGTTAAAAGATGAACTAATAGAAATGTTGCCAACTCATGCAGCCATTACTTAAAATCACATTTTTACATCCTGTTTGCTGTTTTCCATTTATTTGACCACAGTTCAAGACAGAGTTAGAAAGCAGGTAAATGCAATAAAGCAAATATATACTATATAAAATAACGTATTGGAAACCATACACAACAAGGCTGATGTTTCCATCTCGGGATGAGATGACATCACAAAGACCTCTCAAGCTTTGCCCTCGACATCTATGGATGTCATCGCACCCCTCAGTGGAAACACAGCCTTGTTCTGTATGGATGCCATGTATTACTATATATGCTGTTGTTTCAAATACACGGTATTACACAGTCCTTGACTTGGATGGTAAACAACACTGGGGTCCCAGACAGGGACACCAAATTTCAAACAATTGTGCTTTAGTACTGGGGGGTCCTTTGTGACCAAGTCTGGAGGGAATCGAGGGCAGGCTCCTCAAAGTCACAACCATAGTATACTGTGATAGACAGTTATCATATAACCAAATTTACCATGATCAGATCAAACACAAAACCACTTTTTTAGAATTTGTAATTAACCGCAGTGCTGTCAGAGTGGGCTACTGATTATCATCAAGGAAATTCTAGTGCATACCTTAAAGTGCTCTGATGCCACAGTGAGCACTTTAGAACTCACTGTTTTTAGACACATTTCAGTCTGTATTTCACGCATCTTCTGTGCTGTATTTAGCGTTATTGTTTTCAGTCTGTATTTAACATATCTTCTGTGCTGTATTTAGCGTTATTGTTTTGGTGCAGGTGGGGGAGCTTTTCCAATGTAGAAAAAGTACTAGAACAAGGGGGCACAATATGAAATTGGAGGGGGGTAGATTAAGAGGTAATGTGAGGAAGTTTTTCTACACAGGAAGGGTAGTCGACACATGGAATAGCCTGCCACAGGAGGTAGTGGGGGCAAGCACAGTGGAGGGGTTTAAGCATGCTTGGGACAGGCACAAGGGAAGCCTGAGAGGGGAGTGATGGCAAGCCATTGATCACATAGGATCAGTGACCACATGCAATGTATAGGGCCTACGGGCAGACTGGATGGGCCTAGCAGTCCTTATCTGCTGACAATTTCTATGTTTTCATAACACCTATGCACATTATCATGATTACAAGCCATTTCCTTTTTTTATCTTCATTCAAGTGAATGGGAGAGGCTGCATCCAGTGAAGACCTCTTACAGCGCCAACGTGTCATCACAGGACGTGCCCTATGAATAGCTGTTGTATCACAGAATTCTATTCTTTTATGAGACTGGGCATTTCATTTGTAAAATGGCAAAACATGAGCTCATATGGTAAAAAGCATCCTCACACACACATAAAAAGTGTTGGCTGTCATCACACTAAAACTCTTTGCTAAAAAATAAACTTATGGAGTAAATACAACATAATCTTTTGTTTTTTTAACTTTTTTGTACTCGCATAATGCTTAATATCTCCCAACTACCTTCCTGCCATGCTCACTAAATTTTCTTTGAATAGAAGTGTTAAACGGTTGTGTTAGATGCTGTAAAACAACATAACTACCAATCTGACATAAAGACAGTTTATTACTGTAGCATCAAGGTGCTTTGAAGCTGTGTGGTCTGCAGTTTGGAAGGGAAGATACAGCATATCCAGGTTCTAGCTAGTGAGGCAGCAGAACTGGAGCAGTACAGTGCAGAGAGAAGATGACCTGGTTAATGGGTCCAACAGACCACTTGCTGCTAGACAGACCTACATATCACAGAGTGTAGTATTAACCCATTCCCTCCAATAGCTCCACATGAAGTTCAAACCATCCATTGCTTAAGCAGATATAAAATGGCCGCCCACTAGAAAGATGAAAATAATAAGGCACACACATCACAGTGCAGTGTTCATAATAAAAATAATAAGACACATGTTCCAGTGGCGTAACACCTTTTCTGGCTGCATCTGATTGTTTTACCCATCCACCATGAGTTCACTTTCTGGGTTCAGTGGTTCTGCTGTGCCTGTCTCATGTTGGCTCTCACTGCAGCCCACCATTTCTGCACCTGTTCCTCTGCAAATAAAGGATTCGGACACACCACTGGTGACACCATACAAGTAATCAACTTCAGTTTGTTTATCCTGTGTGAACTGAAGTACTTAAGCATCCGAGTGAGCGCAAATGGGGATGGGGTGGGTAGTTGATGTGACATGCCCTGATAATACGCCGGCTAAATTACTTGTGCCACGATAAAAACTTAAAAAAGGAATGCTTTATAAAAAGTGAATGGGTTCTCACAGATGTCTCCTGGCTAATCAAGAGATGCCATCTCGAGATTTCTTGTGTTTGAGATGACATTCTTGATTAGCGAAAGACATCTCTGAGGCCCCATTTACTCATAAAACAGAATCACCGTCTCCCTAGACTTCCTCTTTTCTTGTTGCTTAGGAGAAAACAGTACAGTAAATGAGGTAACAACTGGACCCGGGGTAATAAACACAGAGAGTATAGGCAAAGGTGTTTATTAACCCACTGTCTGGTTATTACCAAGTAAAGCCCCCGACCAATATTTATGTTACTGCTATTATACAGAAAAAAAGGGTACAAATGTTTTGAAAAAAGTGCCAATATCAGTATCTCATTAGTCCTACAATGCACCTGTCAGAAAGCTGGGGATATTAGGCAGTTTCTCACAGATGCACTGTAGCATTTGTTTTAGCCAATCAGAACACAGGGACTAGCACACAGTCCCATCACTGACTCGACTGTCTGGTTATCACAGAAAAAAAGGACAGTAGCACTGAGCTCTGATTGGCTGAGAGGAACCTTTTTTTCAGCACAGCTCTCAAGTCTGGACATTATAATCCTCCAGCCTGGACATTATAATTATTTCCATAGCAATGGACTGTAATGTCACACGCAGAGGACCGTGTTGTTAAGTGTAGACAAGCAGCCAGAGCAGATACAGTAATATCTAGGGACAATGATCTGGCTTTCATGTTACTGTACAGTTGTAAAGAAAAAAAGGCAGCGAAATACTGAAAATAAATTAACTATAGGTTGAAATATATAGAACACAGATACACAGATACACAGAAATGTGACGGCAGAGAAAGGCCCCATGGCTCATCTAGTCTGCCCAACACCCTACCCCCCCTTCCGTTATGCTTCCACCCTCTTTTCCCAACCCCTTAAATCTATCCAAAGCCCTCTTGATCCCCTCCACTGTTCAGTTGCCACTACCTCCTCCGGCAGCTTGTTCCAGGCCTCCACCACCCCTTCCATGAAAAACTGCCCCCTGACATTACCTCTGTATTGCCCACCTTCTAGTTTGAGGCTATTTCCCCTCGTGTTCGTTCCCTTCTTCAATTTGAACAAACTATCACCCTCCACCTTATTTATTCCCTTCAGATATTTAAAGGTCTCAATCAAGTCCCCCCTCTCCCTCCTAGGCTCCAGAGGGTACAAATTCAGCCCTCTCAATCTTCTCTCATAGGGTACATCCTGTATTCCTTGTACCATTTTGGTTGCCCTTCTCTGTACCCTTTCCATCAGCTCAACATCTCTGCGTAGGTGAGGCCTCCAGAACTGGGCCCCATACTCCAGATGCGGCTTGACCATGGTTCTGTATAATGGCATTAGCACCTCCTTCTTCCTGCTATTAAAACCCCTTGCTATACAGGCCAACATTCCATTTGCCTTTTCCACCGCCCTTCTACACTGGCTGCCCACCTTGAGGTCACGCAATACCATAATCCCCAGGTTCCTTTCTGTTTCCTTCTGCTTAATCACCACTCCCCCAAGGGAGTAAGGTTCCTTCCCATTCCTCCTCACCAGGTGCATCACTGAGCACTTTTGTGCATTAAACTTCAATTTCCAGGTGTCAGACCACCTCTCCAGCCTCTCCAGATCCCACCTCATGGCTGGCACCCCACTAGGGGAATCCACCCTATTGCAGATAACAATTATGTTTTTTTTTTTCAGTTTTCTCTGTGACAAAGGACTCATTAAAAATGCTCCCACAAGGTTGGCCAACCAATTTTTAAGGAGTTTTTTTGGTCCCCAGACATTCATATAGCATTTGTCGTGCAAGCTTGGGGACCATATTAAGGATAAAAACTCCTGAAGTCCCAGAGTCAGAGAGAAGACTCCTAGCTCTTACCTAGCTGGATTCATTGAAGAGTGTGACATCGTTTTAGACCAACTGAGATACTGCAGTAGCATGGCTGCAAACATTGTCTCCACCATGTGATGCTGAAAGGGTTGCTACTATTTTATAGTTCCACAGCATCAGTCTGAAAACACATGGTCATCAATCTGCTGTAACTGGGAGCACTTTACAGAAAGGGCCATCCCTCCATTTACAAATCTATCAATTAACCAACCTCAAAGCAGCAAGATTTGCTAGTCGGCAAAAAATGTTAGCATAGAAATTTTTTGTAATAACTTATTGCTGATGAAAACATTACCAACCCCATTTTTTTTTTCCATTTTACTTCATTCCTGAACTGAGAAACAAAAGCAGTAACACAGGAGGGTGTGGGATGAGCATGCAATAACACACGCAAGAGGGTGTGGGTTGTGCATGCAATAAAAAACACAAGAGGGTGTGGGTTGTGCATGCAATAACACATGAAAGAGGGTGTGGGTTGTGCATGCAATAACACACGCAAGAGGGTGTGGGTTGTGCATGCAATAACACAAGAGGGTGTGATTTGTGCATGCAATAACACAAGAGGGTGAGGGTTGTGCATGCAATAACACTCGCAAGATGGTGTGGGTTGTGCATGCAATAAAACATGCAAGAGAGTATGGGTTGTGCATGCAATAAGATGCAAGAGGGTGTGGGTTGTGCATGCAATAAGACACAAGAGGGTGTGGGTTGTGCATGAAATAACACAAGAGGGTGTGGGTTGTGCATACAATAACACGCAAGAGGGTGTGGGTTGTGCATGCAATAACACATGCAAGAGGGTGTGGGTTGTGCATGCAATAACACACGCAAGAGAGTGTAAGTATAAGTCAACAGTTACATGCCTCGAGTGTGCTGATAGGCATCAGGTGCTTGTACCAAGTACCTTTGAAACACGAGAGACATGTGATTATTGACCATAGTTCCACATCCCGGAATGGTATTACTGCACTTAAGTGATGGATCCAATCTATAAAATATAAAGAAATATATTTGTAGTTATGCTCTGAAAGAAAATAAACAATTTCTAGTGGAAATTTGCAGTTGGCAGACAGTTTAGCCTAGAGGTTAGAGTGCTGAGCTGTGAATGAGCGTGGTACATCAAACAGACCTGGGTTTGATTCCCACAACCTCCACTTTCATACTGAGTGACCCTGAGCAAGTCACAACCTCCCATTGCTCCAGTGTCACCCCTGAAAACGGCCTGTGCCTAGTGGGCCTTACCCATTACCAAAGAATAATACAGAGGACTGTGTATGAGTGATCATACACAACAAGGCTATTTTCCAATCGAGAGGTTTCTGTGGTAACAACAGACCTCAAGAGGTCTCGTTAACAATGAAACATCGAGAACAAAAAAATAGCCTTATATGTGTATCATTGCTCATACACAATCTTCTACAGTGTATGGGCAACCATTATGCCGATCCTATGTCCTGAAAATATCCCTCCAGTGACTTATTGTGGCACAGTTCCTTCCAGCGCCAGTCACTTCCTCGCCAGCTTTCACCACTATGGCCACTTCATCGGGCAAGCGCACAGACATTCTAAGTTGTTGTACTGCAGAAGTGACATAGCCAGTGCAGCACAACAGCAGTTTGACGTCACTACTGCAGCACAACTAGCTGGTTCTAGTAACCAAATTTCATATATAACGTTCTCCCATACACTATAAATTTGTGTACAGGACAAATATAATTCTTTTTCCATACATATTTTATGCCCCATATTTTCCCCATTTTTTGCCAATCCCCTTTCTCGGCTGCACACGCTCATGTGGAGGCATGTGCATGCCTTGGCTTGAGACACCTTCCCAAGACTTGCCACTCCCTCCCATCTACGCTAGCCACTGAACCTCTACCCGGTGGCAGCAGAAGTACAGGGAAGCAATGACCACCCTGAGAGAGAAGAGCTGCCCCATGGCTGCTCAATCCTGCTCTCACTCTCCCCCTCCCCCGTCGGCTCCCCAAAATCCCCGAGTCCGTATCTGAACCCGGCTCACCGGCGTGATGAGAGGTAAGGCATCCAAGCACATCAGCCCTATGCATCACTGGGCTGGATAAATATAATTCTCGCCTATTTTGTTAATCCCCCACTCCCACACAGCTAAACATAGTACTGTGTCCCTTTATTATGTTTTCAGCTTTTGTATTAGATCTTAAAGAAAGGTTTTACTTTTTTTTTTTTTTACCATACGTTGTTTTTTGTTAGAGCTGGCTGTGAATGAGGTGAACACTGAGAACAGGGCATGGACAGTGTGAGACAGCACAATTGTGGCTAAAGGGTACTGGAGCTGCACCCCTTGCCTTATGACCCAGTTTAGGACCACTGTGTGTATTGTATACATAACTAGCAACCAGAAGCAGAGCGCCATCGGGTGGAGAATGTGATGATTGCCACATACAAGAATAAAAGCTAGTCTAACACCTTGGCTAAGACAGGAATGCTTCCTTTTAGTTGTTTGCCTCTGAGACCAGGAATATAAGTATCGATCGTTTAAAAAATGTAGCTCTAAGAACTATTTGGAGCACAAGGGGAGCACACTTAGCAGTCCAACCCAAAGGAGCCCCAGCTCACACTCTGGAAAAGCACTTAGACTAATAGCTTCTGCAGTGTAAAATAATCTTTTATTTCAAACAAGTTAAAAGCTTAGCATCATAACATACAGTAGCAGTTGGAAACTAAAGACTCAACATTCCAGACATATTGAGTGCTTTGTCAAGATTCAAAATGTATGTTCCAAAGTGGCTACTTTTGTAGCATCAAGCATGTGCAAGTTTAAACAAGTGCATATTCAATGTAGTGCATACAGTTGGTAATGCCATTCATCCATAGCATTAATTTATGCTGACAAACCTAACCAATAAATACGGGAACATACAAAGATCCATAAAAGTGCACACATAAACACGAACAATAATGGACAAAACATAAACAACAAGTTAAAGGAGAATGGTAGTTAGCTACAGCTCCCCACACCCCAACACCTGACTGCCTGATTTGGCTTTTGGCAAGAAAAATAAAAAAATTAAGTGTCTGCACTTACTTGTGTAACCCCCCTGCAAATGGGGGTTCCCAAAAGACTTCCAGGAGCTTGCTTGAATGCTCCAAGCCTGAATGGTGTTTGGCATTTAAGCCATTTATCAGTGAGTGTTTTTAGAGCCTCTGGTACTGTCTCTTTAAGAGCTGTCTGCTTGCAGACATAATTAGTTGTATGGGGGACTGTGTGCTTCTCTGAGTACCACTGAGCTGCTGCCAATTCACTTCATTTTGCAGTCACTAGGAGTGCAAAGGGAACCTATCTGAAAGATGTAACTGTTTGCCAGAAATTATTTAGAGTAATAATGAAATTACAGTTTGTCTAACCTGCTTTCTTTGCAGTCAGAACTGTGTCTGCTAGTTCCCCATTCTAGTTTTGAACTGCTGAACTGGACCAATCAGTGTGGGGTAAGCTAGCTCTAAAATGATGCCTTGGACGAATCAGAACTTGGACTCATAATCTGAGCCAGCCACAAGAGGATTGTATGGGCAGTGACTCTGGGAGATGTAGTTTAGACTTCAGTGCCTTTTGGACCAACAGCAGCAGTCTATTGTGAGTGACAGCCAATCCAGTCAAGAACTGGGAGGAACTCAAAGGAAGTGCCGGTTTCGTCAGTTGGAGTTCAGTTGAGCTTTGGCAGTGAAGAAGGAAGGAGCCCTGTGCTTTTTCAGTGTGCAGTTTTAGTCAAAAACGGTGTAAGGCCCAGAGTTCCGGTCTGCAGCTTGTGTAACAGCTTGTTAGGACTGAACTGGCCCTGTGAAAAGAATCAAAGGATCTCTGAAGAGTAGAAACCAGGCTCACCCTGTAGAAGACTGGAAGAATTGCTGAAAATTGCACTCGGTCTGTCAGGAACTGAATCTGCTGTGTGTTCTCCGGGTATTGTGCAGTAATGCGATCGGGATACAGATGCAGCCTGCCTGGTATAGTACTTTCTTTTATGGATGTGAAGAGGTTTGTGTACCTCAAGTGAGCCCTGCTGACATTGAAGGACCCTATCTTATTTGGAGGTCGTGAGTACTAATTCAGGGTTGCTCCTGTTGAATTGCCACATTAAATCCAAATGGAATTACTGTACTGCTGACTGTTTAATTCTCTTTTCTCTGTGTGAAAGGGCCCCTACCAGCTGCCACGGTTTGGACTAGCCACTAGGGCTTGGGTACCCTGGGACAGTAACTGATAGGGATAGGCCTGTGCACAGAGCCATAGGTAGATTATTAGAGTGATAAGCTAATTAACCTGATTTCCCTGTCCTTGTTATATCCCCTAAATAAATCAGAGCTGCTTGTTTCAGCAAAGTTATACTGCCTGAGGTATTTGTCTATGTTAAAGTACTGTACTGTGATTGTTGCACTCTCATTTCACAGGAGGTCCAGTGCGGAACCAGACCTGGGGGTAAGTGTATACTGTGAAGGTAATTCTGATATATTGTGTGGGCCACTAGTGGGAAGAAGGGGGTTGCAGTGTCCCAGAGGGCTGTGACCAAGTTAGTTTAACTATTGCAAACCCTGACCTCTGGGTGGAGGCACCCGCCATTGGATCCAGGCCCCTCAACCTGTTAGTGGCAAATCAGGCAGGGGTAGTAGCCCCTGGGATAGCGCCATCTAGGGGTTACACTTGCTAGTAAACTCTGCCGGCAGGCAACATGGCGGGCGCTGCACCGTGCCATCTCGTGTTAGTGTGTGGTGCCACACTGCTCACTTGTATGCTGTGCGAGCAGTGCGGCGCCACACTAACGACAAGATGGCACCGTGCAGCGCCCGCCATGTTGCCTGCCGGCAGAGCTTACGAGTGTACTAGCAAGTAAGTGCAGACACTTATTTTTTTATTTTTCTTGCCAAGAGCCAAATCGGGCAGTCAGGTTTCCGGGTGTGGGGAGCTGTAGCTAACTACAGATCTCCTTTAAAAACAGTAAGTACCATAGAGGATACAATGCTGTTTTATCAGCCATCATTTCATCTGTTATAGAGTTTACAGGGCTCATCATGGTACTATTAGCACCTAAACACAATCTTATACTCCAGTTGACATTCTTTGGCATAAGTTGCGACAGATCCTCTGAATTGGTACTGAAGAAAAGCTGCAATGTCTTGGACAGATGGACCATGAAAGCAGATCAAGTGGCAATCGTGCCTAAATGCAATAATGAAGAACAACACGCATACTCACACTAAAGAAGCTATCAGTCTAAGAGCTTTTGTGGGGTGTGAGGGCTCTTTTAGTTTGGCTTGTTAAGTGTGCTTCCTTTGGTTAAATACAGCTAAAACCAGTAGCAAATGCACTCCTGAAACCATGTTAGTGCTTCTTCAATAATAGATTGATGGATTCCCTTTGTTGCCACCACCGCCAGCTGACAACTTTACATGTGGTAACTGCATGCGTGGATTTGTTTTAAAATTGTATGAAACTGTTCTGTCTTAAATGTCTTGCGCCTTAACTCAACTGCATTCTTCTGGAATTGCTTACTGTACTTGTATTGTTCTTGTGACTATGTATATGATGTGCAACCTTTGTAAATGACTATTTGTGCTCAAAAGGTACTCTCCAAAGTTTTTAATAAATAAATGAATAAACAAATAAACAAAAGCATTGTATAGTCATGATTAAGTCAGATGTATTAATGCATAGGAATAAAAGGGAACATTTCACATAGATTTTATTAACTGTCATTCTGAAGGAATAATGTAACTGGCTGTTTGTGATTGTAATTGCTATTATGTAGGCAAAACCAAATGGAAATTCAAAGTCCGTATTGGAGAACATTTGGGGTCTATTAACCATCAGGGTAATGACAATGCAATAGCAGATCATGTTATGGAGAATGGAAGTGGCTGTAAATTTAAATTTATGGCGATAGGGAAAGTAAAAAATAAACCCAGGGGGCAGTGATTATGAAAATGAACTGCTTAAAAGGGAATGGTTCTGGATCTTTAATTTAGATGCTATGACTATGAAGGGGTTGGGTGAACACCACATTTAACCTGACACTGTTCCTTAAGTAATACTATCCCATCCATACCAGTATTGCTTATTCCCTGCTCCCCGAAGTGTTTTTGGATAACATGCTTATGTTTAATGTTTTCCTGCTATACATGCATTTTGAGTATGCATGGTTCTAACACATATCATTCTTTATTACTGTGTTTAGGCATGATCTCCACTATATCTGTTCTCATGGTCCATCTGTCCCAAAAGTTTCTTCAGTACTGACTCAGAGGATCTCTCTCAACTTATGCCAAAGAATATCATCTGGAGTATAATATTGGTGTTTTGGTGCTAATCATACCATGATGAACTCTATAACAGAAGAAATGATGACTGATAAAAAAAAAAAAAGCATTGTATCCTCTGTGGTACTTATTGTTTTTCATTTGTCTTTTACGGTATGTCCATTATTGTTCTTGTTTATGTGTGCACTTTTATGGATCTTTGCATATTCCCATATTTACTTGTGATGTTTTTTCAGCATAAATTATTGTTATGGGTGAGTTACATAATTTACTGTTTGCACTACACTGAATTTTCACTTGTTTAAATTTGCACGTGCTTGATGCTGTATAAAAGTAGCCACTTAAGAACATATATTTTTAAACTTGACAAAGTGCTCAAGACCTGCAAAACACTGATTTTTAAGTTTCCAACTGCTATGTATTGCTGCCATGCTTTTAACTTGTTGAATTTAAAATAAAAGATGTCTTTGTACTATAGAAACTAACAGTCTAAGTGTTTTTGTGGGAGTGTAAGCTAGGACATATAAATATCAATTCACAGATCTGGTAATTCAGTTTACAGAAGATGTCCCCCAAAGCAGCACATATTACACTGTGCATTGAATATCCATGGAGCCCATTCCAAGTCTCTAACACTCCAGTGCCCCCCTCCCCACTGTCCGCTCCAGGGCATCTAATGGAAGCCCTCTCCTGACCCCATATCCTTCAGTATAGTAGTCTGATGGGCTGCGTGTACCATGAAGACCATTCCTTTTGCTGCCAGACAGTTCATGGCTATAGAGTTGTGGCACCCCTACTGCACAGCTATATCAGTTCTACAGGCAGGGCTGTCGCCAAACTCTGCGGCCAGACTTACCAATGCTGCCATGCTTTGAGCATGGCCACCCTTGCCCCTTTCTCCACTTTGTCCCAATGACTTTCGTGACCATGCAGGGAAGACTCATGACCCCTGTTATGCATGGTATAATGGATCGCAAACTAGAGATGTCTAGGTGGGTGTTGCAACCAATTACAAGCGTCCTTTGTGAATGTGCATGGGGCCCCAAATTACTGGTTCTATGAAAAGAATGTACTGAATGTCTCACATAAAAAGTCAATATGAAACATGGGTTTTCTTATCAACTTTAATCTAGGTACAGTTTTTTATTATCACTTGGGGGTTTGATTGTCACTTCTGAAAATAGTAACATTACAAGCAGAAGCATTTAACATCATTAACATACTCAGATCAAACTAAACTGCACATTTTAAAATCTTTAATTATTTTAACATGTAGCTGCTAGAGTTGGCCATCAATTAAGTATAAATGAAAAGTCTGAGTATGCTATGCTTGGTAAATTAATAGATTTATGAATAGAGATTTGGCTTTATTTTCTCTAACCAGTTCCTAATTATAGCAAATTGGAGATCATGTGCTTTCCGGGGCTGTTTAGCTACAGTCTGAAACAATAGCAATCCTTTCAACTCAGTAAAGAGTTCTGGACAAAGCTCTGAGAGTTTGTGTTGACGAGGTCACTGTGCATGGATCATAGATTCTGTCTGAATTTCTGGGAACACAAAACTCCTGAAAGTTGAGTGACCATCTCTTCTAGGACATATTTTTAATGTGCACACCAGAACTATACAAATATTACTCCATTTCTGTGACACAAGTTAGACTCCACTGAAAGAATGCAAATGTTACCACGGCCATATGCTGCACCACACCTCTTTGGGGATAACACTGCAACACAGTACATAGTATTGTGATGAAGGCATGGAAGTAGGGTTCAGCTTGTTCATCCACCCTGATGTACAGCAGTGACTTCTGTGTATCACTTTGAGCATAGATGCACCCAAGCTAAACAGCCAGAATGCTACCCCTACCTATGCTCCCTCAGGAACCTGTCTAGTCCTGCTTTGAAAGCCTTAACAGCAGTAGTGTAGCAAATTCCCAGAAGGCCTGGGTGCAAGGTGATGTTACAGGGCCCCCTTCCCAGTTTTGAATAAACATCAAAATTATGATTTGGGCCCCTCAAACCTTGTGGTCCCGGGTGCCACTGCACCCCTTGCACCCTTGTAGCTACGCCCCTGCTTAACAGTGCTAGCTTCCATAAATATACTGGTAGGCTATTCCACATGTTAACCTCCTTCTCTGTGAATGAATGCTTTATACTGTTTCCGCCCCCCCGCCTGTCCGTCAGTTTATAGTGCATGCCTTCTGTAACCTGGTCAGTGCAGGATAGCACTGTACAGGTGTTACTTTCTTGGTTACCACCACCAGAGTATTAAATAGCTGGTATAGAGTAGCAGAAGGCTATGCAAAACAGGTGGTAATGCTAACCACATCCAAAAATGCATAGCAATAGACTGCTAATGATTTTGTGTGAGTCTGTGCCAAGTGCTATGCAATGCATTTTCACAGCTGATTAGCACTTTCATGCATAAACTGCTAATCATTTTTTGGGGCTTATTTAATACCCTGATCCCTGCCTTGCATCCTTGTGGGCCAAGCAAGATTGAAGGGTCTGGACTTGTTAAACTCCTCACATGGGGGGTTTAGTCTGGTTTAGACAGGGAATAAGGGGAATAGTGCAGTGTCCTCCGCCCCGAGAAGGAAATAGTGGGCCAGGTCAAAAGTGAGATACTGCTCCATGGGAAGCAGTAATAACCCACCTCCCCCAATAGCTTATGAACAGTAGCCTGAGACCCACTAGTACCAGTACTCACCCTTCAATTATAATTTCAGACATCTTTGTACCATTTAGGGTAGATGACTAATATATGCTCACACACCAAATTTTAGAGACTAACCACAGGACTTTATTATTCAGCAGCTGTGCTCCTGTGAAGGAAGTAAGGGTTAAAACCAAACAGATTAAAAAATAATTCTGGGCAGTAACAACACAATTGTACTTTTTAAATTTCTTGTGTGTCACCTCAAGCTACGTACTCTCAAATGTCTAGGCCTCTCCACAGAGCTAGTGCACCATGCCTCCCAACACCCACACACAAGAATGCAACCCGGCCTACTGTACTATGGGGCCTCACACTACCCTCCGTGGTAGTATTCCGCAGTTCAAAATAACTTTCAAAGCACTCACTTTCTTTAACTGCACTTTAGTCCTAGCTACTAGGTACCAGATAAATGAAGTACTGTTGCAGGCCTGATGTCACGGTGTCTGGGATCTTACATTGGTGCACATGCAGATATGCAAGCTTGCTTTAACCCCAGCTGACGGACTGTTGGCTAGCACTTTTGTATTCATCAAATAAATTGCAATCCAACACAGATTCCAAAACAAACTGTAATCCAACAGGGAATTTCAAACAACAGCACCAGCTTTCTGGTTCGCAAGCCAGTACTCGTGTCTCCTACACCCAGGAAAATAGCTGCTTATGCATTGGGATGGACAGTGTCACAGCAGCAGGAAGATGGTGGTTGTAGGCCCAAGCTAGTCTCGATCTCTACGTTGTAGCTCCCTTTCCTCTCAATCAGCATGTGACAGTGTAACAAGTTTAGCAGGGCCCAGACCGATGTGCTACCCTGCCAGTGGATGCGTGCTTGATTGAGGGTACTAGTACCCTGGAGACAAGCTCCTGACCACCTCCTCCCTCAAACACACCAGACAGGGCAGACCAGCTTGTTCTCACTTCTGATATCAGCATTCTGCAGATGGCTTTAGCAGATTAAGTCTCTCACAGCAATACAGGCATCACAGCACCTCTTTTCAGCTTGGATGGAACAACCAGCACCTCTGGTTCTGAGGCCTAGCTACACCCTCAGCTCCCCAACTGCTCAGGAAGGACTGCCCTAAACTCCTATGCTGGGGGCAGGATTCAGCTCATCTCCCTCCTCTCAGATTTTAATTGACTGTCCCGACTTGTCATTCACACTCTCCCTCAGTGGCTACAAAAGGGCAGCAAGCACCTTGTTCCTGAAGGATACACACATGTAACTCGGGTGGTAAAGCATTCCAACGGTTGGGTAAAAATAACTAAAGGGTAAGTGACAACGCAAAGACTTGATTTTCAGAACTTCAAGCACCAGAGAATCTGAGGACCACAGACCACATAGGTGCTGCTGTCTGTGGATCAGAAGATGCAGTAAGTAACAGGGGGCAGCACATTGTACATTATTTAGCACAAAATGCAACCTATGAAGGGCAAGTTGCTTATTTAACGAATAGCCAGCCCAAGCTCCTGTAGAGCAGACAGTGGTGGGCATTAAAAGGGCAATCTAAAAAAAACTGAGCAAGGTGGTTGTAAAAAAGGACAATGGCCTTTCTGTACTGTGGTGATCAGAACTGGACTGAACTTGTATTTAAAGTTTTTTTTTTTTTTACTGCATTAATAGAAACATAGAAACATAGAATTTGATGGCAGTTAAGGACCACTTGGCCCACCTAGTCTGCCCATTTCCCTACCTAACGGATAAGCTGCAGAGCCTAGTTAACCAATAGCCTACTTCCTCCTACTCCCCACTAGAATTGCCTTATGTCTGTCCCATGCATTCCTGAATTCCTCCACTGTTTTTGACTCTACGACCTTCTCAGGAAGGCTGTTACATACATCTACAACCCTCTCTGTGAAGAAATATTTCCTCACATTACCTCTGAGCCGTCCCCCTCTATCTTCAAATTGTGCCCCCTTGTTCTTGCACATTTCTTTTTCTGAAAGATGTTACCCACTTGGACTTTGTTGAGTCCCTTGAGGTATTTGAAAGTTTCTATCATGTCCCCCCTCTCCCTCCTTTCCTCAAGGCTATACATCTTAAGCTCCTTTAGTCTTTCTTCATATGTCTTCTGGTGCAGACCCTGCACCATTTTGGTTGCCCTCCTCTGTACAGCCTCCACCCTGTCTATGTCTTTGCGGAGATGGGGTCTCTAGAACTGTACACAGTACTCCAGATGTGGTCTTACCAACTGTCTGTACAGAGAGCCAACAACTTCCTGTTTTCTACTGGTGATGCCTCTCCCTATGCATCCCAGTATCCCCCCAGCCCTCCTTACTGCGTTCTCACATTGCTGGCCCACCTTTAGGTCATCTGATATGACTACCCCCAGGGCCCTTTCCATTTTTGTTGTTGTTAGTATCTCACCCCCCATTGTGTACTCTTCCCCTGGGTTTTTGTTTTCCAGGTGCATTACTTTGCACTTCTTTGCGTTAAAT
Source organism: Neoceratodus forsteri (assembly GCA_016271365.2). Classification (NCBI taxonomy): domain Eukaryota; kingdom Metazoa; phylum Chordata; order Ceratodontiformes; family Ceratodontidae; genus Neoceratodus; species Neoceratodus forsteri. The sequence continues at coordinate 1,075,144,954 of CM057450.1, forward strand.
CTAAGCTGCCATACATTTGACCATTCCTTCAAACTTGCCAAGTCCCTTTTCATCCTTTCCACCCCACCTTGCGTATCAACCCTATTGCAGATCTTTGTGTCTGCAAAGAGACATACTTTCCCTTCCAGTCCCTCTGCAATGTCACTTACAAAGACATTAAAAAGGACCGGCCCCAGTACTGAACCCTGTGGTACTCCACCCTTTCTTCACTGTGCACTCCATTTACTATTACCCGCTGTGTCCCGTTGTTCAGCCAGTGTTTTACCCAGGCTACCACCCTGGGACACACTCCCAGGCTGGCTAATTTGTTTATTAATCTTTTGTGGGGGACTGTGTCAAATGCCTTGCTAAAGTCTAGGTAGGCCAAGTCCACAGACCCTCCCTGGTCTACTACTTTGGTCACCCAGTCAAAGAAATCTATTGGATTTGTCTGACAAATAATGTCCCATAAGCTGGCTCTAAATGATAACTTTTCATTTCTCAGAGTTAAGTAATATCACATCAGTTAATATTTGAGTAGGACTCAGAACACAATGAATAATCTTTAAAAATCACATATTTTTACAGCCCTTTTCGAAATATCACTTAGAGGGCTGCACTGCGAATGAATAGACCTTAACAGTGGTCATGTGTCCTTGCCTTTGGCTCAGAATTCCCAGCTACTATCTCACAGTCCACGACCTCATGGTTCTTTGTAAATTAGAATAATGAGGACTGACCCCTGTTCTGATGTTATTAATGCCTGCTACAGGGAATAAATAATCCTAACTGCATTTGAGGTTACACCTGCATTCTGCAACTCTTTGATTCAAATCTTCCCTAAGCCCTAGTGCTGCTTGGCATACTCTACAGAGACTGGAGTTGAATATACTGTACTTTAAAGGAGTTTTACCCCCAAATGTGGTATATCTAGATTGTAGGAATGTAGACACCGGTACACCTGGTGAGGTGTCAGCGTGGCACACTTGGGAGCATATTCGCTTCTGGGCAGGAAGGTCGTGGGCTCCAGTCCCACATCAAGATGTGAGCTCACTCTCCAAACACTGGCACTTCAGTGCAGTACTAGTGGTGCTATACTACTGGAGTGTGCCATTCCTCTGGATGAGATGTTAAATGGAGGTCCCTTCTTCCCATCTCTTCTGCCGTCCAGGAGGGAGTCCATGTGGAGGTCAAAGAACCCGGATCTATGACCAGTAGTCGACAAAAAGTTTGCCTAATGACCGGACAGTGAAACCATCATGTTCATTGCATTTGCGGTCGGCAGACAGTTTCTGAGTTGTACACATGTTTTCTTAGGGGGGCTTCACCCCTGAACCCCCTGCACCCCTGCACTTCTGTAATCAAGTCCGAGTTGGAGCTGACTAGGGGAGGGGGTGCAAATCCCCCAAATACAGTGCCTGATCCAGCGACCATCCATACAGCGACCTGGCACTGTATTCGCTGTACTGACGGTCGCTTTAAAGGTGTCGCAATCAGAGGTGGATACCAAAGAACCCATGCTACTTTTTAGAAGAGAATAACATGTTCCCTTGTGTCCTGGCCAGCATTTTCTTTCTCATAAAATCAGTTCAGGCAACTACCCACAGCTGTGATTGGATGTTAATGACTGGAATTACTGCCACTGCATGTTTACAGTCACTGCATTACCAGTATCTCTCTTTGCTTGTAAAGCACTTTGGGACACAATGTGCATAAAAAGAGATAACAAATAGAAAGGCTTCTTCTACTTGTCAATGTGCTTTTCATTTTCCAGTTTGTTACGTCCCACATGAGAGGACAGCACTGCATTGTTTTATTGAAAAAAAAAATAAACTATAAGTTAATAAAGGATTGTGAGAACTGAAAGGGGGATACACTTAGGAGCTGCACTGGGCTCTTTACAATCATCAGGCAGAACATATCCACATCTTCTTGCCTTTGCACCACTAGGCTAACAGGTATCTGGTGAATTTTGGGACACCATTGTAAAAGATGAACAGTAATACATCATATCTCATCAGAGAGGTGTGAAAGAACTGATAGGGCAACACACTGCTATTTCTATAATAGAGCTATATTTAGACTTCCTTAAAAAAACAGCAAATAACGGTCAGAATTGGCACCCCCACCTGCCAAATGTGTGCAGAATCTGTGTCAGACAGTTGATCTGCACCCTTTAAAAGGCCCACCTGGTGCATTATTTTTGCAGTCTCCATCTGAGTTCTTTTTTTTTGGTAAGTGCTTTGTTGTGAACACACATGCAGACCGGAAGTCCATGAAGATGATGCAAGAAAGAGAGAGAGAGAGAGCACGATGCAGTAACTGACTCGCATATAAATATCAGCAAAAAGAAAAAACTGTAAATGAAAAGCAATGCACAGAACTCCAATTAGATGAATGGTACAGAGAAAAAAAAAAAAAAGACTTATCTGCTCCACTACCTATGTGTGCTGTAGGGCAGAGGCATCACAGCAGAATCCAGCCTTGGCTGTGAGTGCTAAGGGGGGAGGGAGGTTGTGACTCAATGCCTAAGTAATTGCGTGCTGTTGCTTGCTAGAGAGAGAAAAGGCTAATCTTGTTGCAGTGGCAGGGTGGTGTTTGAGCAAATCAAGATAGTACTGGTGCTGTGGGGACAGGATCCAAACAGGCAGCTTACTCATTGTGTACCTAATACAAAATGCAAACCTGATCTATGTTTTTTTGTGGGGGTGGAGGGAGTGGACTTGCTGGAAGAGTTGGACTAACCAAGTGCACCTGTCTCAGCAGACAAGACCAACAGCAGGTCTTTCAGTAAAATGATATGGCAACTAAATCCGTAGCATGCTGGCTAAAAGTGTGCATGTACCTTGTGTTTGGAAAAAAAAAGAAAACCTTTTTGAGACAGTTAACTGTCAGGAAATAGAAGACATATTGTGATTTGGGTGGGGGGAGCAAAACTGCATTTTTACTAATTTTTTGTGCTGGGCTAGTAAAATAAAATTCTATTGGATAGGTGGATTGCTCCAGTCACTTGCTCCATTGACTTGTCAGTGGCTGAAGACGTTAATTTTGACCCCTGGCTGTCTCAAATCAAAGAATATGATCCGCTGGAGACATTGTAAGAGGGTTACGTTAATCGTTAGGAAACCCTTAAGTAGGATGTCACCTGGTGAACATACTGTATGGTTAGCACTATTGTTCTATACCTTTTAAACTATTTCAATCAGGCGCTCCAAGGGTTAGGTTGCCTCTGTTAATAGTCAGTTGTGTCAGTGGCTCAGTAGGTAGCATACTCGCCTCTGAGGCCAGGCAATCAGAGGGCTGTGGGTTCAGTTCCCACATCTGGCACTTAGGTTAATATCCCAGTTCTAACACTGTAGTGCAGCATGAGAGGGGTGCTTCACTTCTGAGGTGCCGTCTTTTGGATGAGATGTTAAACCGAGATTCCATCTGCCTGGATTGGTGGTAGTCCAGGTGGATGTTAAAGATCCTATAGCACTTATCGAAAAAGAGTAGAGGAATTTCCCTGGTGTCATGGTCAAATTTTTCTCATTCATTAAAAAAACATACCACCAACAGCTTAATCTGGTTCAAGGTCAGCTGGCATTCATCTGTATCCCCCTTCCCTGGGTCGTGCCTGAAAATAGGCAAGATTTGTTTAGTGCACTTACCCAGTCAACAAAAAAAAAATAATCACCTCCCTGGGGCAACAGCACTCGACTTTGCCTTGTGCCATTTAACACTACAGGAGGGTGATTAACACATGGTAACCTGCCCCCTGCTTGTGCCTTACTGCTGAAGTACTTTCTCTGATGTGCAGAATAAAGTATTTGTTTGAACTTCTGTCTTAATTGGCTAATAGCAGGGGCTCATATAAAAATGTTTAATTACAAATCAAATTAACTGTGTGAGACTTAATATATATATAGAATAATGTATGGGTGGTGCGTTTTACATATAGGATAAAGTATGGGTCTGGGTGTGAGAAATTTACACACACCGAGGGTTTAATGTAGCGTCAAACCCGAGGTGTGTCGTCAAGTTACAATCGAGACCCATATTTTATTTTATATAATTGTTAGCTTCTTTTCTACCTCAGCAATTATGTAAAATAAAAAGCCTGTTGTGCCGGTGCAGTCTGATTACCTCAGCGCACGAGGTTCGCTTTAACTTTATTTAAAATATTTTTAGGGTGGTCAATCCGGTAGCTGTGTGGAACATTTCAACTAATTGTAAAAATTACTTACTGCCGGTGTCTGTGCAGTTTCTCTACGATGGGTTTACGCGGTTTCCTGTTCGGAAGGATACAGCAAGCGGAGTTCGAAAGACAGCAGTGGGGAAAACCAGGCGCTGTTAGCCGCTATAAACGCTCCCTCATAACAGCAAAATTATGATAATGTTTTCCCATGGGAAAAGGGAAGACCATTAATTATAAGAATTTTACACACACCCGAGGTGTTGGATGCCACATAAACTCCAAGAGCGAAACTCGAGGGGTTTACCTAGGCATCAAACACTGAGGGTGTATGTAAAATTTGAGTTTCGGCACTACCCTACATTTTATTTTATATAATTGCTGGGTTTCGCTTTTTCACCACAACAATTATATAAAATAAAAGATGTTCTTGTGCAGCCGTGGTCCGGTTAGATTTTGTGCGGTCTGCGGTTGTCTTTATTTATTTATTTTAAAATTGTTGTTTTTTTAATTTAGGTCACCTGGCAAACGTTAAGCTTGTTTTTTTTCCTGGTAGTGATATTGTTTTGTTTTTCAATAGCATAACGGTGAGGCCAAGTGGCGGTTTAGTCTCCAGCAACAAAATAAGGCGGCAAGCGATCCGAATGGAAGAGCTGCGGCTGGCACATGTGCAGAGTGAGGGAAACCCGGCGCAAGTTTGCCATTATAAACACTCCTTTATAAGGGCAAATTACACAACGGGTTTCCCTATGGGAAAAAGTGAAAACCAGTTATTATAATCCTGTTACACAGATGGCTATGTTTTCCATGCATGTGGCCAAATGTGCATACAGATCTGTTCGGAGGGTGTCTAGCCCCATCACTGTTTATTTCAAATTGGCAACCAGTCTTTTAGCTCCTACAGTGGTTGGTCAGCTACACGTATTACAGAGGACATTTTATCTCCCACTTTATACCCTCCAACCCCAGGGTCACACATGTTCTAGTATGCCTCTCATGGCACCAGTCTATAAATAAATACATGTTATGGTGCTCATCGCCATAGGAATGTTACATGACACCTGCATGATGGCAAGTCATGGTATTTGCAAGGCACAATATTGCTCTCATATGGAATTTGCCATATAGTAATACTTAGGATTTATTTGTAGCTAGAAATCTTGACCACCACCCCCCACATACATACATACTTATGATCTGGAACATTTGCTTGCTCCTCCAAGTACCAGTTGTCCCCGAAGTTTCCCCTCATGACAGGCTCCCAGCAGGCTGCCACCACCAAAAAGGAATAATGTGTAGTGTAGTGTAGTGCAGTGTACAGAGAATCAGTACTCAAACAATGTAGAGTGCCGTCTAGTGGTGAAAGCTGAGATTGCAACATGCAAAGAACTAGAGCTCAGTTTAACAGCCTAGCTAATGGGACTATCCCTTTAGCTGAATGGCTAGAGTTGCTGCCTTTTGAACAAAAAAATGTAAAGGTTGCTCCCCAGCTCATTCAGACCTGTAATTCAGTATACAGACGATATCTGTTCAGGAGCTAGGGAGAAGACATTACATCATGCATGTCAGAGCTAAGGGCAAGGAGATTAGGAAGTCCCAGGTTTGTAAAGCAAACAGGGGCTCCATGATGAGTGGAAGCATTCTGAAGTTGCTGCGTTCTCTCTTTCTTTGAACAATGGTGAGGGATGCGTCACTCAGCCAGGGATGTCACAGTATCACGGGTTCACAGTATACCACGGTACTGGAAGTCACGGTATGGATACTGTTGACAATTTCTGATATTGTGATAACCATGATTCATGGTATACTAGAATTTTCAGGTCTTTCTACTAATTTTTAAGGGTATTTTGAAGACCAACATCCTTTCTGCATCAACCTGCCCCTATACAAACGCTCAAAGAAACATTTTGTATGAAAATGACTCCTTTCATAATACCATGGTATTCACGATAACCGCAGTATTACGTGTCAAGGTTATCATACCATCAAACCTTGATACCATGACATAGCTGCACTCAACAACACCTGCTATGTCAGGCTCACAAGTAGAACCTGTCATCAGTCTCACACTGCTTGTCTACCTGCACTCTTAATGGCTGAACACCAGGGACTGTGATGCAGCCAGAACAGAAAGAGAGAGGGGCTCAAGGTGGAAATGGAGAGCAACAGAACAACAGAAAATATCAATCATTAATTTTCACACCTTTTATTTAGTTTTAATTGATTAATTTATTTTAATTCTCTTTTTATCCCAAGGCCCTGCTTCAAATAACTCATTTCATGACTGCCAAGTCTTGCCTCTATTCTGTCTGCAGAGCAAAATCAGTCCGGACATATGTGGCACTCCAAGACACCTCTGTCAATGCTGAATCTGATTACTCCTGTTTTGGACCCCTCAGATGACCTCACCTCCCCCATGTACCTTGGGTCCAGTGTAAGAGAGTCATATCTTCCCCTGGGTCCCAGCTGAGCTCATCTACCTTCATAAGGCTCATTACTTTGTGGCCTACAGAGATAGATCTGCACTAAGGCCACCATGGACGACACATTTAGCTATTTTGTGTCCAGCATTCCCCAGCAAAATTCTGAGATGTCATTCACTCATCTCCCTTTTTTGATCCACCTCCCAGTCATCAGTCAACAGTCAACCCCAGTACTTCAGGATGGCAGTACCTTTACCTCCAGTCCCCTTAAAGTTCCCTTCTATTTTAACAAATTTTTCACCACCTGTGCCCTCTCACTTTCACCCCCTGTCCTCTGCACATCCTCTCCTACCGCTAACTCCTGCCTCTACACTCTCATCTCCTTCCTTTCCTTTTTCTAACCTATCACCTCACAGGAGACTCTGCAGGCTGTCCTCCCTCTCAACCTCTTGAGTGGTCCTAGCCTTAATGGTTTACATCCCAAACTTCTACAGATGACTGTTCTGACTATTGCTACTCCCCTTACCTATTCTACAGTATCTTCCTAAACTCTCTTTCAACCTTAGTGCTGTCCCTCAGTCTTGGAAACAGGCCAAAGTTCTCTCCCTCTACAAAGGGGATGATGCCTCTTCCACTGGTAACTATTTATTTATTTATTTAATTTGTTAACCAGGTTGGTGCACTGATCCAAGGACCTTTTTCAGGAACGGCACGGGCCAGAGACTGGCACATACAGAAAGGTTACAGTAAGGACAAATAAAATGCACCGAGCAGAACAGTAACAATAGCAGTCAGGGTAGATATAATAACTATACAGTGTTTGACAGCAGCAGCCGCTGCTCAGAGTAAAACATTGAACAGGTAAGAGTAGCATTGAACAAAAAATATACATACTATATACAATTACAATTTACAAATATATTTACAATTTGTATGGTAGTAGGCAGCTGACATCTAGGTAGGGTGCTAGCCTGCAGGCCAGTCCCTTCAGTAGGTGAGGAAGGTGATGGCAGGGGGCTAAGGAGGCCTAGATTGATTGCGCAGTGGTGCCAGTAGCCTGGGGACAAGAACAGGTCATGGAGCACAGGAAGTGGGTTTTTAGTAGAATGTGAAAACTATCCTCCCCTTTCCTCACTCCCTGTTTATTGCCAAAATCCAAGAAAAACTTGCTTACTCTCAGCTCTCTGCATTCCTTGACTCCTCTAATGTTCTCCCTCTTTTCCAGTCTGGTTTCTGGAAATCCTATTCCACTGTTTTCCTCACTCTTTTATGTACAGTAACTGACTCTACTCTTAAATGGATGGATCAGGGGCACATCGCTGCTGCCATCTTTCATTGAACTAGCCAAGGCCTTTGGTACAGTTGCTCATTCTCTCCTTCTGGACAAGCTCAGAGGTGCTGGACTTTTTGCTCCTTCTGTTGAATGTTTCAGCTCCTACTTCACTGGTCATCTACAATCAGTTCATGCTGGCAACACCAGTTCCATGTCATTTCAGCGAATGCAATTAAAGCGCATCAATAATAGCGCATGCATTTATAGCGACGGGTCATTTCAGTGCATGTCTATTCAGCTGTTGAAATCATTGCTGTAGCTGAAAATTATATGCCAAGCCCCTTAGATAATTTAAATGAGATCTAGATGCATATTCAGCGACTACCTGCTCCAGTCGCTCTGTCAGATCCTGGTAGCTCCCAAAACAATCTGCTCCAGCCACACCTCCAACATCCTCTGTTCCTCCTGTAGGCACCCAAGAAAGGTAGGACATGGTGGGCTTATTACTGGTGGGCAACATTTGTTCTATTGTTTTGCAGGGGGGCTGCACCGCCCAACAACCCCCCATCTATTATATTCTAACTCCGAGTCACACATTGACTTGGAGTATCGATGAAAAAAAACAGTCGCTCCTATTATTTATTTATTTACGTATTTGTTTATTTATTTATGTATTTGTTGATTGGATAAGTACACTGGTCCAGCGGACCTTTTTCAGGCATGACCCAGGCCATCAAGATGGCAAATGTATAGTACAAAAACAAAAGATATAAGCAGTGGTACAACACAACACAACACAATACAATAGAAATTACAATTCTATGCTGTACAAACATTGAGAGCATGGATAAGTAACAATCATCAACCTTAAATGTATAACCCCTGCAGAGAGAGATATAAGAAAAATTAGAGCACCCCAACCCCATCAGACAGTTCCAGGCTATTCAATACTTATTACCTTAGACAGTCGGTCTGCAGTCTTACTGCATCAGCAGTGACTTTAACCAGAGAGGTGTATCTTAATTCCCCTTCTCATAGGGAGCTGTCAAAAGACATTCTAGTGCTTAATTGGTATTGAATGGATTTGGGAAGGCTAGCACTTGCAGTCTGCATTAGCCATTTGGATCTTCTGGAAGTGCAGTTTGAAAGTGGGAAGGGAGTTTAGGGACTGGAGCTCAGCTGGTAAAGAGCTCCAGAACCTAGGTGCATCACTGGAAAATGCTCTCTGCCCCATGGCTGTAGTTATTTTAGGGCATTTAAGGGCAAGGCATGAGGAGAACCTGAGCTGTCTGGAGACCTGTTTCATGGTAAGCATGCCCAAGAGTGATGACCCTGCCCCGTTGCAGAGTGCCTTACAGATGAAGGTCCCGTACAGGAGGTCCCTGTGAGCTTGAGGGGGCAGTCATTCTAAGGATTTGTATAGAGTGCAGTGGTGTATGTTATAGGGAGCCAAGGAGATAAACCTGCAGATGTTATTGTAGGCAGTGTTCAGTCTAGTCAGAAGCTTGGCTGAGATGGGGTGTAGGATAAGTGAGCAGTACTCTAGGATTGGGATTAGGGTGTACTGTCCTATTGCCAGTCTAGCCTCAGGCGATAGTAGATGCTTCACACAGTAGCAAGAACCCAGCCTCTGATTCACCCTTTTAACAACCTGTCCCATATGAGAGGCAAAGGTGAGCGAGGGGTCCAGGGTGATCCCCTAGGTATTTTATATTATCCACCTGTTCCAGAGTGGATCTGTCCAGAGTCTGTATATTCAAAGACAGCATGGAGGCATCCGAGCACCTCCCCAGCCTTTGGCTTGAACCAAACAGCATGGCTTTAGTTTTTATTTGGATTAACTACCAGTCTGTGCTGTGTGAACCCAGTAGCGGCTCTAGCCACAAATGGTTACCAGGACACAGCTGGGGCACAACTGATGGCAGCCAGGGCACTAATATATTGTTACTATGGGGGAAACTTTGCACCATATGGGGCACCAACTGGGGCACAGCATTTTTTTACTGGGGCACGTGCCCTGGTGGGCCCTGGTGTAGAGCCGCTACTGTGTGAACCATTTTTCAGTGGATGTAAACCCCCTAGATAGCTGCTGAGACAGCTTGTCAGTGGATCTGTCACTACAGAAAGCACAAGATCATCAGCATGCATGACTCTGTTGTTATAAGTGGTTTCAGGAGCAGTAGATTAAGTAAAGTAGTGGTCCAAGAATGGACCCCTGTGGGACACCCCCTCCAAACTTGCAGAGGGCTGGACAGCGCTCCTCCAGTCCTTACTGACTGGATTCTATCAGATAAGTAGTTCCTGACCCAACATTCCACACCTGATGAGAAGCAGCCGCTGTATAGACATAGTCACTGAAAAGACAGTCGCCATATTGGAGTTGCCTAAATTAACTCACTGAATAGACTTCGTTACTTTGTTATGCTACCGCAACACCTTGCACCCCTCCCCATCCTACCTAGTGTTCCCCAAGGCTCCATCTTGGGCCCCATTCTTTTCTCCATTTTCCTTAATGACTTGCCCTCCCACTGTGTTGACTCGCACATCTTAGACTTGCACACCTATATGTACACGTTTGATACTCTACTTTTTGCCTTTGATGCCTTGGTCCCTTCCCCTGAAATTGTTGCTACAGTGTGATTTTAACAATGCCCAGTGCTAATTCCAGTCATACCAACTTATGATTAATGTCAATAAGACTGTGTCTACTGTCTTTAACACAGGACAAAAGCTTGCTTAGGCTGTCATCCTCTTAGTCCTCACCATCCTAGATTGTATCCCTCTTGAAGTTTTTCCTCACTTCAAGAACCTGGGTGTGTGGCTTGATAGTTGCTTGGACTTTTCTACCCATATTGGTTCCATCCACAAAAAACTCAGCTCCAAACTTGGCACTCTTTACCACAACACGTCTTACCTACCTCTTCCAATATACCAGGAGATCCTCAACAAGATGATCCTTCCGGTGTTCAACTATGCAGATGCGGTCATTGGTGCCACCTCCAATACTTCCTTTGTCAGACTGGACACTCTTTTCCATTACTTCTATCACTGCTTCAAAAGCCCCTTCCCTCACACATCATTGCTCCCTCTACAATAACCTCTCTCTTTCCCCACTTGCTTCCCACTATCTCTCATATTGCACATCTTTTCTCTTTAAATACCAGTAACTCCCTCTCTTACTCACCATCTCTTCTCCCTCCTTTCACCTGCTTCTTCCTCCAGTTACTTTCTTCACGATGCAGACTTCCACACCTTTACTGTCCACCTGTTGCATAACTTTCATCAAACAACCTTCTCCTTCCATCTCTCCTCCCTGTGACACAACCTGCCCCCCCCCACCCATTCCACATGCCCCTTTCTTACCTCTAATTTAAACACCTAATAAAGCTTAAAGTGATTTTCTGACCTAAAGCTATAAGGTATTGGGCTTCATAGCCCAATACCTTATAGCTGCATGAGCCGACAGGCACCAATAGTTAAATCAAAAACATCTTACTTGTTGTTTTAGAAGGGATCGTAACTGGCGCCACAGCCTCGGCCAGCCGATTCCTTCCAGCTTCCTGGTGCCCCCGATCTGCCCCAACTCCGCTCCGCACTCTCTGAAATTGTGACATGTGGCCAGGTAGAGTGCAGGGGCAAGCCCCAATTAAGTATATAGGGGCTATTTTTAAAGTTTTTTTTTGCCTTTGTAAACCATCTTGGGAAAATTACAGCAGTTGCTTAACTGGTAGGGTCTCTACTAGTTGGCGACTGCTATGTTCTCTAAGACTGATTACAATGTGAAAACTCGTTAAAAATAGCTATAAATAAATGGGTCTGCATCAGAGCTCTCGACCTGCGTTACAATTTCGAAGAGCTTGGCTCGAGATGGAGCAGAACACCAGGAAGATGAAGAATCGGCTGGCAAGGTGTCGCCAGTTATGAGCAATCCTCAACAACAAGTAAGACCCTATTCAATTTTGACGCCTGTCAGCTCCAAAAACGATTTAAGGTATTGGGCTATGAAGCCCAATACCTTATATCAGAAATTTCCTTTAACTTAGCTCCATCTTGTTCTTGCTCCCAACCTGGTCAGACATTTTGGCATTCCTCCTGTAGCTAAGGGGTACCTATTTTGCTCCAGCTACCACTTTGTTTTTGCTCAATTTCTTTAGTGCAACTTTCAGTTACATTGACTATGTTTTATTCCTTTATATATACCCCCATTATCCGTTGTTTTTTTTTTGATTATCCGATATGTCACACATTGTATATTTTTAACAGTCTCACCCTGCTTACCTGCACTATATTGTCCCTAACCGCACCATATTTTCTCTGTACTAGCTTCTGCTGTCTGTATTTTTATGTCCTGTAAGCTTCCCCTGGTTCACACCTGAAAACAAACTTCTGCCCAGTGGGCCTCTTCTAGTCACCAATTTTAAATAAATAAATTCCTATCGTGAGAGCGCACAACATGACATTGTCTGGTTCAGGGACATGCCCAGTGTACCAATGCACTTTCTCCTCTCTTAATGCAGGTATATTCTTTCAACTGCACTACAACCTGTGGACTTCCAAGTGGCAAAGCTGCAGTAGAAAGCACAGGCCTCTCACTCCGGGGTGCCTTCTGACAGTGGTGAACTTGCTTCCATTCAATCAGGGTGCAAAATTCCTATTCCCTAGGAGCCCCAAGACTGACACTTTTGCTCAGAACCCCTACAGTTCCTTAGTGCTTGCCCACTGGAGCACCTAAGGCAACTAGAGATGGTTAACTTTTTTATGCCCTCCCGAAGTCCCGCCCCTCTATCGCATACGTGGTCTTGTACCCCCCCCACACACACCCAACATGATGAGAAGCTATGCTGTGAACAGCATCATTTGCAAGTGAGAGCTGGCAAACACGCAAAATCAAACTACTTAATAGACCACGCAACTGCAGTCTTAAGACGTGGAGTTGCCGAACTGGACTGGCAGCTGGCAGCACAAGATCCCTCCCACACAAAGCGTTCTGGTCTGAGCCCTGTGAATCCCATCAGAAATCTTTGTGCAAGTTGGAGATCAGTGTAACAAGGAGGGACAGACAGTATACTGCATGATAACTAACAAAAGCCCTTTTGAAGGGCTTAAATTGGAAGAGAACCAATAGTCCTTTGATGGACTCGAGGTAGCACACCACAACCAGTAAATAAATTGTTTTAAAACTCATTTTAAGGCCTTGAGGTAGTTCTTTTAACTACTTAGGCAGGCATTTCATTAAAGAGCCATTTTAAGGGCTTTGGGCTAGTGGTAAAATCTATTTAAGGATTTAGGACAGGACAGGCATAGGCAGGCATACAATATTTTTAAAAAGCCCTTTTAATGGCTGATGGCATGTAGTTGGCTGGGTCAGTCCAGGGGGATAGGCAAGTATTTGGTTTTAAAAAATGACCTTTTAAGCCTGAGAGATAACAGCTGGTCATGTATAGGACCTAGGGCAGGCCAGACTGGCAAATAATTATTTTCAAATGTCCTTTTGCGGCTGGTAGGGGGTGAGTAGTTGGGTCAGGCTAGGTGAGCAAGCAAATAAATTGTTTGAAAAAAAAACACTTTTAAGGGGTGGCAGAGATGTGGAGCAGACTTTGCAGAGTTTAGCAATCTGGCAAATAATTTTTAAATTAAAAAAAAAAATTCTGTCAAAGGTGATTGGGGAGGGGGCACAGATCTATAGGCCATACTAAGCATGCAATACTACCAGCAGAGCTCAGTAAGCAATTAAACGTACTATTTGAATGTTTATCCAAGTCAATGGAGGGAATCCGGACGGGGGAGATAAAGGTCTTGCAAATACAGAGAGGCCAAATTTGTGAAACAGGTCGGGGGTTGGGGAGACAAAGGCCCCATAAAGCCTGAGAGGCCAAATTTGGTTAAATAGGATGTCAACCTCCTGTGTAAAGGAAAACATGAATTGGTATACACAATATAACATTGGCCTGGGCAGAGAGGGGTTAACACTTGCCTGGTGTACTGTACATTGATGTAGTTACGTAATTCTCAGAAATTACCAATAAAGAATTTATTCAAAAAAATGCTCAGTGTTGGGGCAGGGCCACAGTGGCAAAAGTATTGGGCAGATATTGTTTTTGTCACAAATTTCATAGCTTGCATTTAATGTTTGTTTTCCAGTCACACTGTGTGTTGATCTGCAAGTCTACCTCTGGTAGTGAAGCTATGAAGCTATCTTTCACAGATGTAGCAAGACTAACTACTGTGACAGTCAGCTGCAGTTTCAGAGGCTTATCTTTACTTGCCATTTCCATAGTGCTGAGAGTTTCAAACACCAAACACCGTGTTTGCATTGCACTAACTAAAACCTCACAAGGTACAAAATAACAGAAAATATACAAGCATGCTTCCCCGTCACTTGCAGGGAATGGAGGAGAAGCTTTCAGCTAGTCTCCTAGGAACAGGCTGTTCATAATGAAAGATAAAATGATCCTGTCAGATTCACGCTGCGTATTACTCAAGCCAGCTCTTGACAGTTTGCCATGCCCTATGGCTTCCTTAGTAACCATAATGACAAGCCAAGTTTCAGGTTGATGCAAGCAAAGATAAGACTAGTGTCAGAATTACCAGCAGACTCTCAAGTCACAAACACTTTACAAGAGCCTTTTGAAGAGAATACAAACAACAGAGAAGGATTCAAACATTAATTAGATGTTAAGGAAATTATGATTTTTGTTTATTAGAAATTTGCATCAAGCAGCTGGTGGGGATAGCCCTGTAAGAGTAGCTATCTTCTATCTGGTGGGGTCCCTCAAATTAGCATGACTAAATATTGAAATTTCTAATTTACCAAAAAGAGACAAATTAACCACCAATGATATCACTACCCACATGAGCATCAGAGATGAGGCGCAATTACAGGACCGCTTGGCCTATTTATTTTACACTATTTATCCAGGAAAACTCATGAAATGCCAAAATCTTATCCACGGCACTGTCCTACAGAAGCAGTTCCTAAATACAGACAATATATGTGCCTAACCTGTACAGTTTTTCTCCTTTATTAATATTGCTTAAATCTTTAAAAAAAAATCTGCAAAAGAAAACATTTTTTTGCTCTTTTTGTAGAGGGAAAATAATTCCAACATGCAGTGCAAGGCAACTATACCCAACTATACAGCAGATTTTCAAATGTAAAATAGACACAAGAAGCAGGTTGTGTCAAACCAGCAGATGATCTTAGACTCCATCTTTGGAACCAGCATGAGACATACCCCATGACAGTGTCCCAGTAACAACACCTTTATAAGTAAAATTCAGGTTATCTGACTTCTTACAGCAAGTGAGTACTGTCCTTCTTTTGGATATAACACATATGGCTGACTGTAACAGTCACACCAGCTTAACCTCAGCCAAATTAAGAAAAGGAAGTAATTTTAACAGGAACACTCATTCAATGCACTGAGGTTCATGTAGCACATGGCAAGTGAAGACACAGCACATCATTTCACATCAGTTCATCAAGTGAAGCTGATCCAGTAGCACAGAGGGTTGAGGCATGGTCAATGCCTTTCCTCTTGCCATGCGAGTGACTCAAGTTTGGAAATGAGCTCTGGTTGGCGGTGGGGGGGGGGTGGACTGCGAGAAGATCAAGCAGCCACCTGGCAGCTCTCTTCTCCTGGACTGGGATGGTGAGCCTTCCCTGTTCCTGGCTGTCACCAGGTGGAGACCTGGTGGCGGTGCGATGCATGGGAGGCTGATGAAGGTCGGGGGTTGAAAGCAGCTGCAGTTCCAGACTGTATGCAAGCCTCCATGTGCATTCATCCCTCTGAACTTGCCGTGACTTTGGGAGGGTTAGTGGGAGAAAATGAAGGGAAAAGGCTGAGCAGACCAGGCTCCCTGAAACCTCACCTGGACACCTGGACCCACCCTTCTACTCCAGCCGATAAAGCCCTTCTGGATTATGTGCTCTGTGGCAGGGAGGAAGGCAGCCCTCCTCCCTCTGGCCCTGCAGTGGGGGGGGGGAGGGGGCAGAATCTGCAGAGGAATGGGCCCCCAATGTGTGAGGGGAGGATACAGACAGTCCCAGGTGTCTGGGGATGTGGCTGAATAGCCGCCCAGTCTGCATCCTGAGAACAAACATCTTATAATATTCATCAAATGAAGAAACCAGCAGTCTGTATGTGGACTTTCAAACAGCCTCAGTGTTGCCTCCTCATTAAAAAGCGACACAGTAGTTTTTTTCTGGCTCATTGGCCCAGTGGCAGGGCTGCTGCTCATTACACTGGTGACATGTTTAGGGGACCTAGCCCTGGATACTGGAGGGACAGCAACGAGATTGAGGCTCGAGCACCTCGGAGGACAGTCACTTCACCTCCTTCATGGTGGAGGGTGGTCCGATCCTCTCTGAAGCATCACCACCTGAGGGACCAAAGGTAGTGTAGGACAACTTGGAATGGCAGTGGGAGGGAGTACAATTCAGTTTGATGCCACGCACACCCATTGGGGTGTCACACAAAGGCCCCACCATAAGGAAAAAGCCACAGGAAAAAAGAGAAGAATCCCCAGAAGGTAGGGTAGACTGTGTGGCTTGGAGGTTACCTGGGTTACAAAACATGGGAGTAGGAGTGTGTAGAGTCAGAAAAAGACAAGTTAAAAAAATCAACATCCTAGGAACTAACAGCTTCCCATTTACTAATGAACAATTACACAGATACAAGAACTTTGTGGGTCCCTGCTGCAGAGACAGCATGGTTGCAATTTTCAAAGGGCTGAGAGAGGTCTCAGGGTGTGTAACTCGCTCCTATGGGGAACAAAGTGCTCCATAACAGCCATGACCTACAAACTACTATTATCAGCAGTTTCTCTGCAGGTGTATGTATATCCCAGCTCTGTGCACAGGCTACGCTTATTCATATTAAAAACAGATACAAGTTACCATAAAGCAGGGAAGCGGTCATAAAATGGCACCCTTTTTTAAATTATGTGCATGCAGCAGGAACTGTGGGAGTGCAATAGGACTTCCCGTCATGCAACTTTTCCTACTGTTTGATTTCCAGGCCTTTGAATATCAGGTTCTCGATATGCAGTCACAGATATCTGATGAAGTATACCGCTGACCAACAGTAAACAGCCACTTAATGTTCTGTGAAAAAGCCACATGTAGGTCCCCTTGACATCCAAAAGGCAGCATGTTTCACTACCACATAGGAGAACCAGGTTCTGGAGTGAGCCCAGACCACCATTTCTTAGCACCCTTAGAGTTAGGGCTGCTGCCAACTGCACCATGGCGTGGCCAATGGAGAGAGACCCTACTTTCTTTTCCCTAAGCAACCTCTGTGGTGGGCTAAGGAGGATGCCGAATGTATGTACTGTATCTCTGTCTCCTCCACAGGGTTGCTGTGGAGCCAGAGCCACTCCTGACATCAGACAAGGGATGGAGGGAGGAAAAAAGCATGGAAAATCCCAGTGGTTGTGAGGGAAAGAGTACATGGGAGAATACATGATATAGACCAAAAGAAAATAACAGGATAAATACAGTGCAAATACAAGTGGAAAGCAGAATGACCTAAAAGGTGAAGAGTAATGGTACTATGGCACGTAATGAGAATTTGCTTGATAAACACGATGCAAATAAGTAGGGTGGGCAAAAATTCAGTGATCTTGAATAAAAAGAATATTGGGTGACCGGAGAAGAGTACCCAACCCAGCATCCCCTCACAAGAGTATTGGGTGGCTGGAAAGAACTAGGAGAAGGACAGAGACAAGTGAACTTTTAGGAGCTGTTCATGTGAGCAGTAAAAGGATGACAGGCGGTGCAGATGGGGTAGAGTATTACAGAGTGACAGAAAGCTTAAGAAGGCTGTTTACCCCCACAGTACTCTTTTCAGTGAGGAACACCAAAAGATTTATAGTCAGCAGATCGGAGTAGTCAGAGAATAGTGTGTGGGGGGGTTAATTTGCACAGTGATTATCAGTCGTTTTAATAATACCTTATGACTGTGTACTTAAGTGTCATTGAGACCATACTGGTATATTGTAAATACTGTACTTGAGTGTATTGATACCACATGTGTATACTGTAAATATATTATATTTTTATTACGTTTGTTTTATATACTGTATTGTAAACGTGTTTGTATTTCTATTGTTTTGCCCCCTTCCCCGGGCATGGCTGAAAATGGGTCTTTGATACAGTCCACTTTCCTGGTAAATCAAATAAATACATAAAATGAAATAGAAGGAAGGACAGATACAGAGAGAGGAAGGGAACCAGAATTTGAAGAAAAAAAGAGGAGCAATGAGAGAAGCTCCTGTACATAAGCAGAGGGAGAGAGAGAGAGAGGTAAGCCTGAAGTAAGCAGTGCTGGTGAGGACTGGAGAGGTAGTAGGAAAATAGCAGAAAGCATGAAAAATAGGGCCCAGTCTAGCAAGGGAGGAAATCGGGGCAGCACCGTAGATCACACCTGCCTATTCAAACACCAGAAGAATCATCTTAAGGAGGGTCTCATTCTAGGCAGGGAGGGATAGGCAGCCCTTGTGATAAAAGGGGCCAAGCTTGTTAAGGATGGTATCAACGTGGATAAAGAAGTCTAAGTGTCGATCAACCTTACACTGAAGTACTTGAAATTAGAAACCTCATCACATGGGTTACTACCTAGAGTTTTAAAAATTAGGTTGGAGCTGATCCTGGCAAGCTTTTGACAAGTACCAAAGGACATGGACACTGGGTTTTATTTTTTTGTAAGTTTTTTTATTTTTTTTTATAAATCCACAAAATAATCAACCCTTGCAGGGATATATCAGTCCATAATTTCTATACGTTCAAATTTTGTTGTCTGCCTAAGGGTTAAGCATACAGGCACAACCAGTGGTTTGGATGCCTTACTGTTGTGAAGATCTACAAAAAGTGATGCAGGTCTAGCTGCAGAGCCATTCATTGCTTTACAGGTACAGCACCCTTGACCTGCTAATTTACAGACTAGTACAGCAGCACATCCACCAAATTAATGCCAGTTTGGCTTGGATGTTTCTTTCAAGCTAAGTTGTTTCACAATGTCTCAGTGATGCATCATGACTTGCCAGCTACGTACACCACATGCCATAGCACAAGCACTGAAATGCTTTCTATAAATGTGTTTGTTTCTTTCTATGAACATTAAAGAAGGACTGCCTTTACCCTGCTGCAAGCCTGCATTTCCTGTAGAAGTTCATCTTCAAATACTGGTCCACATTCAGTTACTGTATCACCTTTCAGTCAGTCTGGTGGGTGTTCCTGACCTGCTGCACACTTTGGTAGAAAAGGCCATTTTAAAAACTGTATGATGTAGTTATGACCTTGTTAAAGGAGCCCTCCACTGAACCTGCATGTCATTTTTCCCTATAAAAGCTGATTACTAAATGCAGGTTCTAATTATGTTATCGTTCCATCTGTACAGATTTTCGATTTATCCCAGTGAATGTTTCTAATCTACACAAAGGTAGTATACCATTTCAGAACTCTGTGATGTAGTTTATGTTGGTATTCTACTGTAGAACTCTGTGGTTAAGAAGCACATGAACTACACCATACTGTTCTAAAGTGGTACTCAACATCACCATGTAAATCAGAAACTCTCATTGATTTTATTAGAAGGCCAGCAAAGATGGAATAACAGAATTGGAACCAGTACTGTATTTAAAAAAAACAGCTTCTAATGGGAAAATTACTTACATGTTCAGTGCAGTTGTCAATTAAAGAAGACATGAAATGAACCTGTTATTTTTCCAGTAGAAACTGTTTTTTTAAAAAGTTGCAAATCCATGGTCCACAAAACTAAAATCGACCATATCAAATAAGGCCTGACCCTCCCATCTTGGTAAACTCAAAACAATTCTGGAACAGCATCAACAACCCCTTGGATAGATCTAAGGGCTCCACTGAGTGTAAGGACAGGGTCACCTGTGGCCTCAAAGCCACCGCCTCCCTGTTTAACGACTGCTTAGGAGTTATAGACAGATATGGACATCTTTCCCACAGCCCCCCAACAGACACACACACACACACACACACACACTCTCTCTCTCTCTCTCAGACATCTTCTATCTCATCACTGGGAGCCTCCCCTCCCAAACCTTACTTTAAGCATCTTTTGATAGGACAGGTTGCCAAATACCTAAGCCACTCCAAGTCTAAATCTGTTTCTGGCCTTGATGGAATTGACTACCGCCTCATTAAATTGGCCTGCAAGGCCACTGCATTCCCCCTTCTCCCTTATCTTCAACTTCTCACTTCGCATGGGCACCTACCCTAAGCTGTGGAACATGGCTGCCATCATCCCTATCCACAAATCTGAGCCTAAACACCTCATCTCCAACTACCACCCCATTTCTCTTCTGGCCCCCCTTTATTGAAAGTCTTTGAAAGAATTGTCTTCAACCAGATGTCAGCCTACATCCAGTAGTACAATCTTCTGACTAGAGCCCAATATGGTTCCTTGCCTGTGCATGACACTGAGACTGCCTTGGTGAGACTCACTGACTATAAGCACGGTGCCAGAGACTGGGAATCTGGTCAAGGCAATATTTGTGGACCTTGTGATGCTTGGCCAGCTGGTTATGACTGTTGTATGATATTTGTAATATAAAAATATAGTATGTGATTGTCTCACATAAGACAGCCTGTGCTTCCATGAGTGCCCCCCCCCCCCCCGTAGGTTTTAGTGAAGCTACAGGATATGTAAACTGACCAGGAGCTCTCTGTAATGTAATTAACTTCCTTGAGAAATTGCATTTTATGGCCTTTTTATGACCTCATGCTTTGGAAGTTGGGAACTAAATATACATTTCATTACAGGACAGGATGTCATTTAGCTGATTCATGTTGGCTATATCACACCTAGGTGACGGACTGCAGGGTTGTAAACCTCAAAGGAACCAGTTGATGAAAGACTCATAATTTGGAAAATTCGTTTTTGCTGATGTCACCTTATTTAATATACCTCCTGAGAGGACATCATGTTTGTATTTTTTTTATTCTAAAAGGAGGAGCTAGATGACTCACAGATGGGGTGTGGAGACACAGTTTAAACTGATACTTGTGTCTGAAATGAATGTCATATTATTTTGGGACTCTAGAGAGACAGCTCTCTGATCTAACTTAAGCACTTCCAGACGTAATACCTTATACAGCAAAGGTCTAAATGTATTGTGGTAGGAGTTTTGCTTTGTAATCTTCCCTTGTTCTTTTATGTGATTGTGAGCTTTTTTATATATTGTTCTGTGTTTACGTTTTTCATAGTTTTATCATCTTTTAGTAAAGTACCCTTTCTTTGAAAGACTGCTTGGGTGTCTGCCAGTTCTCTTTTTGCATGTGACATAAAGATGGTTAAGTCTGACAATTGTTCAACAGCTTGATGGTGTTACTGAGCTTGAGTAAAAAGGTAAGAATATACTAAGGTCTCTTACAGAGTTAAAAGGGTTCATTTGGATACCTGGTTATGTGCCCTTAGGTGAAAGGTATATTGCATCCCCTGAAGAGAATATTATCTGAGCCTGTGCATTTGGCTATGCTAACATAAGATTCACAGTTTGAATCCCCCCAGAACTTGAGACTAAAGGTGATTCAGACCCAAAAGCAGACAGGAGGGTTACCCTGTCTGTTACCTGTTCACACTATTGAGCTCTGAAGTTGGCATTGTGGGAGCAGAGGGCCTGACCTGCTGAGTGCATTTGTGATAGACCTCACCAAAGTTTTTGACCTCATGGACCATGAGCTGCTGCTTAGTTACCTCGCCTCCCTTAACTTCTCTTCCACTGCCATGTCCTGGTTCAGTAATTACCTAAATAGCCAGATGAACAGGACCGTTATCGACAATGACTACCCTGACTTTTATCCTAGCAACAGCGGGGTCCCCAAGGCTCTATCCTTGGTCCCCTACTTTTTTCGCTATTCCTAAACACACTCTGCTCATTTGCCCTTCCACTGAAACCTTACTAAATGCAGGTGATGCCATCACCTTCAGCTCAGGCAAGGACCTGGCATCCCTCAGCATAACCTTACAACATGACTTTGACCTCCTCTTGGACAATAAATAGTCCACAACACACAAAAAATGAAATCCATAGTCTTCTCATGAATTCACAAGAAAGCAGAACACTCACCCCTTCTCCATCCATGATCATGAAGGCATGATGCTTGAGCACATCTCCCATTTTAAATATCTAGGAGTCATCCTTGACAGCTCCCTCTCCTCTGAGACCTACATTAACAACCTCTTTAAAACTTTTCACCAGAGGCCTGAAGCCTGCATAGGACCAAAAAGCACCTGATCCTAGAAACTAAGAGTTTACATGCTCACAGTCTTCTATTCCCTATTGTTGACTACAGCTCTTTTGTCTATGCTGCTGCTCATTTACGGGCCCTTGCTAAGGTGTGCATGGCCTACAACAGCCATTTACCACTTCCTGACTGGCCTGTCTTATCACACCAGCCACTGCAACCTGTACAGTTCTGTTGCCTGCCTATCCTTGGAAGATCACTTTGCTCATAGGGCGGCAGTATTTCTACATAAGGTGGCACTTGGTAAAGTTCCCTCCTACATCACCTGACTGTTTCCTTGCTCCATGAACAAACTGAGTACCTCACTCACAGTCCAAATTTACCTTCAAACTCCCCCTTAGAAACACAGCAGCTGGACGAAGAGCTCTGTCCTACAAGGCCAGCAGCCCCTATAACCTCCTCCCTCCCCCAGTAACCTGTGCTGTTAGCATTCCCTCCTTTACCAGACTGACAGCATCTTATGGACAAAATGCACTGTAACAGCTCCACATTAACGTCTCTACTGCCATGGACTCACACCTCATCATAGAGTCCTTCAACTCTGCCTTCACAGATCTAAGCACAATACTCCCTCCTGACTACCTACACCCCACCAAGGTTCCCTCAGATGACAAAGCACCCAATATCTCTCACCCTACCTTCTACCTCAAGACAGTTACTATAAAGGAGGCAGCATTCTACATAAAAAAGTGCTCAGGAAGACCAGAATGGGTAGTGATGGAGCAGACATGAAGCTGATGTCTCAAACTCTTGATGTGCTCATCAAGCCTACTACAAAACTATTCAACAAATCCCTGACCCTGGTAGAATTCCCGGCCACCTGGAAGCAAGCACTGGTCACTCCTGTCCACAAAAATGGGGACAGGAACAATGTGTCCAATTACAGGCCGATCTCAATTCTTTCCCCCATCCAAGGCCCTTGAGAAGATTGTGGTGGACCAACTAACAGACTACATCAGCAAATACCAACTGCAATGCCCAAACCAGCACAGGTTCAGGCAGGGGCACAGTACCATGACTGCCCTTGTAGAGTTCACTGACTATGCTTACAAAGCTATGGAAGAAGGCAAACTAGTAGGGATGATGTTCATAGACTTAACAAAAGCCTTCAATACCATCAACCACACCCTCTTACTGGCCCAGCTTCAAAGGCTGGGGGTGGCAGCCAATGCAACACTCTGATTCCGAGACTACCTGTCCCTCAGGTCACAATGGGAAAAAATAGAACAAACAGTGTCTGACCCCAAGGAAGTCACACTGGGGGTTCCCCAGGGATCCATCATGGGACCACTCCTCTTCAGCCTGTTCCTAAATAACCTCCCTCAAGACTGTGATGCCAAGATAATCCTATATGTGGACGACGCTGTCATCCTCAACAGCAACACCTGAATTGAGCCACTCCAAGCAGCACTTCAGCACTCCTTCAGTAAAATAGAAGACTGGTTCTGCATGCACAGACTTCTGCTCAATTACAAAAATACAAGACCATGCTCTATCCAGCCCACAGCTCAAGAAAAGGTTCCCCACCATAAACATCACCAGCAATGTACTTGCCCCCTTGGAACAGGTACACTCCTTCAAATACCTTGGAGTCACCCTGGATGACACCTTATCCTACACTCAACATATCAACCAGGTGGTCAAGACAGTCAACACCAAGCTTGGTGTGCTTTACAGGCACAGAAAACACCTTACCATGGCAGCCATCCACCTATCAGTCACGAGCTCCTTCCTCTCCATCATTGACTATGGCCTGGTTGTCTACAGTGCAGCGTCAGACTCTGTGCACAGAGCTCTCAACAAGGCCTGCAGGCTCATGCTGAATGGCGATTGAATGACCCACACCTGTTCCCTCTACGAACAGACACACCTGCTGTCTCTTGGGTACAGGACTAAATTCCTCACATGCCTCCTAGGCAAAAAAGCATTACTGGGGAAAGCCCCCCCCCCACCCGTGTGTAGCAGGCATTTTCTCCCCGACTCCCTCCCAGGTTCAGAATATATAACCAGAAACAGAATGCAGGAGGTCCTAGTGGTGCAATTCCAACGCACAGCTCTTGGACAGCATGCTTTCTCCTACAGAGCCCCTCTCTGGCTTAACGAGGTACCTGAGTCCATTCAGAACCCCACTAGCCTGTCCGGCTTCAAATCAGACCTTAAGCACTACCTGACCTTGATCTCTGTATGCACCTGCTTCTCCAACAGCTGATAGACTCTGGATGACAAGGCCTGGCTCTGCTAACAGCAACTATTCTCCTCACAAGACAGAAGCCACCCTCCAACACGCTCCTTGACAATGCCTCTGAATCACTCTAAGGGGCTGCTCTTGTACACCTCTCTACTCCCCCCCCCCCCGTCTCCATGCTAGGATGGGTCTATGCCTCCCTGGCCTCAGCCCTGCCTCCTTGAGCACTTTTCCTAGAGGCCTCCCCTATCAAAATCCTGTACTACTGACTGTCTGCCCAACCTAACCTAACCTCTAGTGCATCTGCACCTTACCTGCATTTGTAATCCACTAAAGTTGATGTCCATATGCTGTTTAGTGTTTTAAATGACTAAGAAATTCTGTAACCTTTTCCTGATTGTTGTGCTGTTCAGTGTCTCAAATGTCCTAAAACTCTGTAACCTTCTTGATTGAATGTCCATACTCTGTTCACATGACGTGGAACCTTTGTGAAAGAGCCTTGGCATCAAATGTTATTTTCCGAATACCAAATAAATAAAAAATAAAAACATGTGCTAACTGCAATAATTTGTGTTACATGCATGTGACCTGCCTTATACTCTGCTGTATCATTCATATATTATGTGTTAATACGGCCCTTGGAGCCACTCATTGCTGAAGACTAGGAATATGTGCCTCCAGTTGCTTGTGAACAGCAAAGCGAAGTTGCGCTGTTCTGGCTCAAGCTGAAGGCAAGTGAAACCACTCATTTTCAGCAACGAGTGGTGATGGGGGACATATTAATATATTATTGATTGAGAGCGATCAATAATATATTTAAAAGAAAGAACTGTTCCCAGAATGTGCCTGTTTCCAGGGCATCTGCACGTGAGAGGCTCTTCACAGAATAAGAGTGCCTCATGTGCAGGGGAAAGGAGCGCTCCGATTGGTCGGGAGCACTCCCTCGATCTATAATGTATTTTTATACTCTCTACAACTGGTTACTTATGAAAACAGGATTGTAGCTCATCTTGCTCTCTAGTATCATAAATAAAAATGAAATGAAAAATACTGTTCCCAGTTCAGTTACTGTTCCATCTTTACTGGCCTTTCACTGAAATCCAGTGAAGTGTTTCTTGATTTACACACTGGTGATGAGTACCATTTTAGAACTGTATGGTGCAGTTTATGACCCCTTGAGCCACAGAGTTCTATAGTAGAACATAGATGCAGATTTTGCTGATTTTTGTGAGCACAATTTAAATTCCATGGGATTTTTGTCAACTCTGCCTGACAGTAAGTTTCAATTCCACCAGGTGCAATTGCCACTTCATGGGAATTCCACCTGGGTAATGAAATATCTCACAAACACCTGGTCTTTACCATTTCAGCTTTTGCAGAAACATTAAAAAACAGCTTTTACAGTTTATCAGTGAAATAATTAAGCATCGAGGCATACTCAGGAATTGGGTTTCTGTTCATTAGTCCAGTGCTGGGGAGATTGTGAAGTGCCAGGCAAAGTTGAGAGCTTTATGTCCCAAGGGTTACATTAACGAAGAAAAGATGATAGTGTTAAGCTCAGGGGGAAGAACACAAGGGCCAAAGCACCCTGTTGGTTCAGTTCCGGGGTTGCCAAGGCAGTGAGAGAAAAGAGGATGGCCTATAAAAAATTCAGGAAGACCAAGAGAGAGATGGATAAGGAAAATTACCTAAGGTTGGCTAGTGAGGCAAGTAAGGAAGTCCGGCGAGCAAAGGCACAGAAGGAGCTTCAAATAGCTGAAGGAATTAAGAAGGTGGAGAAGGCTTTCTTTCACTATATAAGTGAGAAAAGGGACAAGAAGGAAGGGATTGTTAGGCTTAAGAAAGGTGTGGAGTGGGTGGAGGATAATGGAGGGAAAAGCAGAGATACTAAATGAATACTTCTGTTTTGTCTTCACCAGGGAGAAGGATAGACCAGTGCCTTTAGGAGGGGAAAAGAGGAGTGGGGGGGGGGAGAGAGGAACACAGATATAGTGATAGAGGAGGATAGAGTGAGGAAGGGTCTGCTGGCATTGAAAGTGGACAAATCACCAGGCCCGGACAGAGTACATCCAAGGGTACTACCGGAACTGGCTGAGGAGCTGGCAGGGCCACTAACAGACCTATTTAATAGTTCACTAGAGTCAGGCGTGGTACCACAGGATTGGAGAACAGCACATGTAGTGCCCCTTCACAAAAGCAGTCCCAAGGATGATCCAGGGAATTACAGACCAGTCAGTCTGACCTCTATTGTGGGCAAGCTCATGGAGACCATACTAAAGGAAGGTTGGTGAAATATCTACAGGAACATGGTCTCCAGGATGAGAGGCAGCATGGGTTCGGGGGAGATCATGTCAAACAAATCTGATTGACTTTTTTGACTGCGTCACTAAGACAGTGGACTGGGGCCAAGTGGTAGACATCCTCTATCTCGATTTCAGCAAGGTCTTTGACTCTGTGCCCCACAAAAGGTTGATCAGGAAGTTGGTGGATCTTGGAGTTGGGGAACAGATGGTCAGTTGGGTGGAAAACTGGCTGAGGGACAGAACCCAGAGAGTGGTGGTAGGGGGAGTTATCTGGCACCAGAGAGATAACCAGTGGGGTCCCACAGGGCTCTGTGCTGGGTCTGGTGTTGTTCAATGTCTTCATCAATGACATTGGGGATGGCATTAAAGGTAAAATGTGCCTATTCGCAGATGACACCAAGCTTTGTGGGAGAATGGACACAGCTAAAGGGATACAGGACCTTCAGAAAGATCTGGAAAAGCTGGGGAGGTGGTCCAGGATCTGGCAGCGTGGCTTCAATGCCAAGAAATGCAAAGTTATGCATATTGGAGCCAAGAATCCCAGGACAGAGTGTTACCTGGGTGGAGTCCGAGTATCTGCATCAGAGGAGGAGAAGGACCTGGGAATGATGATCACTAGTGATTTGAAGCACTCCACGCAGTGCAAGAAAGCAGCAGCAGAGGCAAACAAGATGCTGGGATGCATAACTAGGGGGATCAGTAGTAGGAGAGAGAAGGTTATACTGCCCTTGTACAGGTCACTGGTAAGGCTGCATCTAGAGCATGGAGTTTAGTACTGGTGTCCAAACCTCAAAAAGGACATTAACCTGCTGGAGAAGGTACAGAGGAGGGTTACAAAGATGATAGCCAGTCAGGAGGACAAGGCAGATGAGGAGAGGTTGTGGGCACTGAACATGTACTCCCTGGAAGACAGGGGAGAGAGAGAGAGAGAGGAGACATGATTGGAACATTCAAGTACTTGAAAGGGATAAATAAGGTTGATAAGGAGAGTATCTTTAAGCTGAGTGGCAACCATATCACAAGGGGGCACAGTCTTAAGCTGGAGGGTGGGAGGTTTAGGAGGGAGGTCAGAAAGCACTTCTTCACAGAGAGGGTGGTGGATACTTGGAATGCGCTGCCGGCAGAGGTCATCTTGTTGAAGACAGTGGGCAGCTTTAAGAGGGGCTGGGATAGGCATGGGAAAGTAAGAATCGTGGGTTGGGAGGATGGGAGGAGTGGGGAGGAGGCGGGGGATATTAGCTCAAGCTGTGGACCCCATACAAGCAGACTTGCTAGACCAAATGGCCTTCTTCTGCTGGCTTCTTCATATGTTCATATGTTCGTAAGCCAACCCTTGGGGTGCCTTATTGCTATTTTTTTTTGTGACCTTTCTTTATCTCTCTGCCACCCTGAAACTCTCTCAGGCAGCCTTCACACCGCCGACTGCGCTACCACCCCACCTGAAGCTGACTCATTGGGAGAATCAGGGACAGACATTCCCCATCTACCTTAGCCCCAGTGAGGCTCCCCTACTTGCAGGGAACGAAGGCGTGGTGTGGGACTGGGAGATCCAGTGAGTCATGCCCGGCATTGGGTGTGTGGTGATAGGGTGCTGAAGGATGCCGTTGCCTATCCAGAGAGCAGGGTGTTTTTGCATGTTGTTGCCCCAGGAGTGCAGATGTACAATGATGCCCAGCATGTGGCGGGCATGCTCCTGCACCTACGTGTAAGGCGTCCGCCACCATTCCAACCCTGGAAGAGCATGACAGAAGTTGCGCCACCCACAGTCACCACCAGGAGCTGCTAGCACTGCAGCAAGCACAACCACCCACTCCCAGGAAAGGAGAGCAGTCCTCTGGACACTGAATACTTTCCCGCCCTTGCCGGCCCCTGACGGCCAAAGCTCGCTCTCGGACATGGGTCACCAGTGTGGCGTGAGGTGTGGTGTCCAGCACCTCAACCCTCAGTGCCACCGAGCTGGCTCTCATTGCTATTTTTAAAGTAAACATTTTTTTTATATATATAAATGTTTTTATAGCTTAAACTATAATGTTTTATTGTACATGAGGTTTAACTGTTGCTAACATTATTTGTTTTAAATGCCATCAGCCAAGCAGATGAATCCATTTCCAGTCATTTTTTTTAAAGATTGCTTGTTTTGCTCCTTATTGGTTGAAACAGATGCCAACAACCCAACTCGTTCGAAAAAAAGGTGTTAACCTTTATCGTACTAGACTCTACCACTAAGCAGTCATGGCAGTCCCCTTAAAACAAGAAGTGTCTAAAATAAATGTATAATAACATTTCACGCTAGTTTTAAATGATCTGGTCAGGTTTTTTTTTTCTGGACTATCCAATTGATTATGCTGTTTCATGGTCATGATAGATCTTAATTGCAAAAGGGATTTTACTCTGCAGGTTGTTCATTCATAATGCAGAACCACAGCCAGAAGGCTTCTACTCAGACCTGTATATCTCTTGGCAAGAAACAATACTTCTTAATCTGTTGCTATAGTACCTGTCGCTCATATCATTACCAGACCACTCTGATTTCTAAGTCTGCTTGCTGAAGTGATTGGTTAATTTCACAGACTGGAAACATTCATGATAACATGTTGTCCAGAGAGAGAGAAAGGGAGAATCCACTTTCTTGTAAAGGCCACTTATATAATTAAAAACAGAAGCACCTCAACCCACATACCTATCTAGTTTCAAATCCTACACTTAATCAATAAACCAACTGATAGAATTACTGACCAAAATCTTCAAAAGACATATTTGGTGTCATTGTACCCAAAGACTTGAATACATTCTAAACAGAAAAGGGCTTTTTGTAATTAAATAATACAAGGTCATTCTTCCCCTGTCTTTATTTGAAAGGCAAATTAGAGAGCATTAGGCAGATACTGTACTACATTTAATTGGCCCACGGACATGAGGTAACCAAATTAAAGTAGCTTTTTTTTCTCTCTGACACATTTTTCAAAAATAATGACTCTTCTGTTCAGCTTAAAATAAGAAACTGGCTTCTATCAAGCAGATGCAAAGTGCTAACAGTTTGTTTCTCTTTGAGCATATCCAAAATGCGCATTATCTACTTCTGTTTTAACAATGTGGTACTATACATAAAAACAATGTTCATTTTTATACCTGGTTACAGTATACAGTATGCACACAATACAGTAAAACAACTGCAGTTCTGAAATAAACCTTTCTGTTATCAACAATTCCAATTTTTGTAAATGTGGATTTTTATCAGCATCAAAAATGAATTTGTCAATAACACTCTGAAAATAATTAAAACAATACAAACCACTGCGTTGAGATCAAAACTTTGATGAAATGGGATTAACACCAGAGACTACTGAGTACCAGATAACAATTAAAATCATGTGCTTTACAAAATGCATGTTTATACTACACGTCTTCCCTTACCTTGCAGTTTTTGCATTACATTGGCAATATCAACAGGGGATCGCCCAAACTGTCGGGATGAGGCCATAATGGGCCTTAACTAAGACACGATCTTCCAGGCGAGAAATCTTCATACCATGCAAAGATCACAGCCTTGTCAACTGCTCGAGTTGTCTCCCTGCAGAATGCATCTTTCACTGTAGCTGCCTCGACCACACAGAACAGGCAGGGCTGAGTCACTGCTGTCTGGCACCCAATGAAAGGCCAGCTTTCTCAGTGCTTTTGTAACTTCCCTTCTGAAGCACACGGTCCCTTTCTTGGTGGCTTCAGCTATCTGTAAAGCAGAGAGGCAGGCTTGAGTGAAAATCTGCACAGGTACCAGCAATGCTGAAAGCTGATCACCTTGCCAGCATGGCATCATTCTTAGATGGTCATAAGACTGCTTAACACACCTGTGAGTCCCCACATGGAAGGTGCACAACTGAATAGTGAAAGCAGAGGCATCATTTAGGCATTTCTAGGAGTTGTGGATGATCTCTATGATTTCCATAGCAACCCCACAGATTTAAAGGGTCTCTAATAGTCTCCTGTTACCTTTAAAATGGCATGAAGTGGCTGATGTTTCAGTCACTTTACACTCTTTAAAGGTGACAGGAGACAATGTTAAATTGCTTCTTTTTTTATTCAGAACGTTGTTTCCATCATTTAAAGCCACTGACTCAGCTTTAGCTTTACATCCTCTGCTAGTTAGAACTTTCCAGCCCGGGGACTTCTGGACATTCTACAGCATTGCAGTGCTGCATATGATACCTGTTAACACTGAAAAGGCATAATGGAAAGCACAGATCACAACAAACAGGACTGTGCAGCAAGAGATAGGCAAGTGCCACTCCACTGTAAATAGGAATACTCAGTGAAAGCAAACAAAACATTTACAGAATTAAAAATTGCAGGAGTGGGTAAAGGACAATGAGCAAGCATTTTTCAGATATGCAAGGGAAAAAAGATAGATGAAAAGGATAAGGAAGGATGGGGTAAGCGTGGAGGATGATTTTGGCAATGCAGACTTTCTCAATAATTGTTTTGCTACTGTGTTCAAGGCAGAGGCCACGGAACCCATTCCATAATGTAGGGCAAAATTCAGGGGTACCTCAGATCTAAGGTTAGGGGTGGGTGAAACCACTGTGGAAAAAGTACGAAGAGGGCTGCAAAATATCAAATACTCAAATACTCTGGCCTCAGTGCTGGAATTATACTTTATGAGTTTTGGGAGCTGGGGGGGCATAAGGGTCCTATCTTTAAATTGAGCCCCCCACTTCCCATTATAAGTCAATGGCAGTGATGTGTGAACTACCGGGGCTCACTTCAGAGCTACCGGGGCTGAGCCCTGGCAAGCCCCCTGTAATTCTAACACTGTCTGGCCTGGATGAGAGTCAGTCAAGGATGCTGAAAGAGACTAGCTAGGCTCTAGCTGCACCCCTAGTTGAACTGTTCAACAGTTCCTTAGAAATTGTTGCAGTCCAAGAGATTTGAGGGTAGCAGATGTGATGTCACCCCAAAAGTGTGGGAAAAAAGGAGGATTCTGGGAGCAACAGATCAGTACGTCTGACTGCTAGAGTAGGGAAGTTATTAGGAACTATTGTTAGGAAACATACAGTGGACTTCCTGGAAGCACATGGACTGCAGGATAAAAAGCAGCATGTATTTGTGAAAGGGAGGTCTCGTCAAAGGAGTCTAATTTCTTCAATCTGGTGACAGGGGCCAGTGGTGGATATACTTTACTTGCATTTCCATAAGGCCTTTAAACATAGAAACACAGAATCTGACAGCAGATAAGGACCGCTTGGCCCTCCTAGTCTGTCCATTTCCCTACCTAATGGATAACCTGCAGATCCTAGTTAACCAACAGCCTAATTCCTCCTACCCCCACTAAAATTGCCTTATGTCTATCCCATGCATTCTTGAATTCCCCCACTGTTTTTGACTCCGCTGCCTCTTCAGGAAGGCCGTTCCATGTATCTATAACCCTCTCCATGAAAAAATACATCCTCACATTACCTCTGAGCCCCCCATCTTCAAATTGTGCTCCCTGGTTCTTGCACATCTCTTTTTCTGAAAGATGCTACCCTCTTGGACTTTGCTGATTATCTTGAGGTACTTCAAAGTTTCTATCATGTCCCCCCTCTCCCTCCTTTCCTCAAGGGTATACATATTAAGCTCCCTTAGTCTCTCTTTGTATGGCTTCTGGTGCAGTCCCTGCACCATTTTAGTTGCCCTCCTCTGTTCCACTCAAGAGGTTGGTAAAGAAGGTGGGAGATATGTGGGCAAGCGTGTAGCAAACCAGATGGACAGGGAACTAGTAATCACTGGAGACCGAGCAGTGGCGTGTTTTTCCCTCTGCCGCTCCACAGGAAGAAAAGGACCCAGGCATAATCATCAATGACAATTATTATTCTTGCTCTGCACTAATGTGAATTAACCACAGAGCAGAGGAGCTGTACTTCCCTGCTGTGTCAGCTTGGTGGTGCAGAGGAAATGTCAACAGACTGTTAATCAGGGGACCACAGTTTTGAATCTTGGCAGGAGTCCTTTTTGTTATATCTTCAGCAAGAGACCAAGCTGACACCCTAACAGGAACAGATATATTAATTACACAACTGTTTTCATTTGAAATTTCTCATGAGTGTTTGTCCATGGTAGTGTGAAGTTAGAACCGTAAATATATAGAAATAGAAACTTAGTTATGAGACAGAATAAGTGCATTAGTAAGTTGGTCCTCTTGGGATAAAAATAAGATAGGCTACTTCAAACTTTTCCAAGTGAATAGTAATTCAACCACATGGGGGCATACTTTTAAATGGGGTGGGGGGCAACTTCAGAAAGAATGTAAGGAAGTACTTCTTCACGGAGAAGGTGGTTGAAAAGTAGAATGTCTGACAATGGTGAAGAACTATGGACCAATGCAGACTGTCTTCCATCATCTGCACCCTTGTGCTTGTGGTACACAATACTATTTTGGTGGTTAGGATTAACTAGTATTGTTGTGATGTTTAATTTGGTTAAACTGGGGGCTCCACCTCTATATCCCCATTTTTTGTTTTAAATGGGGGTAGATCCCCCCAACTTAAATTAAAAGAAAAACCTAGCAACCATACCAACTAACCCTACCCAGCTCGTGCTACCAACACTTACTGTCGTTACCAATGTTGGCTTACCCTGATTTGTACATTGCATCACTGACCAATGTAAACCGAGTGCACTAAATTGGCAACTTAATGCTACTCAAGCTATGTTGCTCCATAGTCCTCCACCACTGCTGAATAGCAAAGCACAGTGGTCAATGCAGGTACAACTGCTGTGTTCAAAGCTGTCTGGGATGGTTTCAAAGGGCTAGTCAAAGGGACGGAATGAGAGGGCAAAGGGCAGTAGTTCAGGGGAGGGACAATGGACTGACTGGAATTTGATGGACTTTGTGTCTTTATCTGCCCTTACCTTTCTATGTTTCTA
The DNA here is from genome assembly GCA_016271365.2 of Neoceratodus forsteri. Taxonomy (NCBI): domain Eukaryota; kingdom Metazoa; phylum Chordata; order Ceratodontiformes; family Ceratodontidae; genus Neoceratodus; species Neoceratodus forsteri. The sequence goes on from CM057450.1 coordinate 1,075,178,472, forward strand.
AAAAAAAAAAACAACACACCAATGCACTCAGAGAAGAAAATATAATACCAAGTGCAAGAATTCATTCAGTAATCACACAGACACCAAACACCCTCATGCATCAGGACTCTCTGCCACCTCCTCAGGCGACAGAGTTTGACTGAAGTTGCACCCTCAAATACACCAAACTTACAGCTGTATGTTCAAAAGAAGTTAGGCAGCATTTCAAAAAGATATCTTTAAACAATTTTGTTACAAAAGTTTGTCAGGTATAATGTTTGATGCTACTAAAAAGCAATCATATTATTTGGGTTACATAAAACATAAAGTTATAACTTTTGGGTTACATGAAACTTAAAGTTATAACTTTTGCATGAGCATTTAATGGCACGCTCTCCAAATTCACAAATCTACAAAATCATATGCTTGGTCAAAAAAAAAAAAATGTTGATACTTACCAGTGACCAGAGAACAGCCCATCATGCTTCCACACCAGCGATCCAGGTTTTGGAGCATATTCAGGAGCTCCTCTCACCCAGATAGGGATGGCACAGAATTTCCACCAACGTCACAACCCCCATAATGGGGCAGGCAGTTTGTCTCCTCCACATGGTGGTGATGTGTGCTTGTAAGGTCTAGCTCAGTGCCCAGCTGGAGGTAGGTAGGACCCTGGGAGAAGCCATGGAAGAAAAACATGCCTTTATGCCTTTGCCGTCTTCATAACGATTGTCTGCACTTTTGGACTTGCTCCATGTGGATTCACACCGTCTGGAAGGGTATGTGTGTGTGTGTGGGGGGGGGGGTTGAGGGGAACTGTAGTCAGGGCTGAGGGACTGCCAAAAGGAGATCTAATAATGTAGCACACGTGCTGACTCGAGGCTCAAACAACTACTGTTATATATAGAGAAAATGTGATGCAAAACTGGGGCGCAGAATTTATGACCTAAAAGGATAGAAAAGGGGAATACTATTGGAATACAAAAAAAGTTAAAAATCATGGAAATGGGAAGAAAAACTAGGCTATACAAATGGAGAAAGGAAAAAATACACATACCGACAGATAAGGAGAAGCAGTGTTCATTCCAGGTCATGGGGCAGTGCCAACGGCATGCTGTACAAGCAGCATGTCTCCACTGTTTCTCTTTCAGTGGGTTAGAAAGCCATGCCTGCAAGTCGTTTGCTGGAGCACACTATTGTGTTCAGAACATATATGCAGTGTAGCATTCCAACCTGAGATCTGTTGACATCACAGAAGAACGCCCTCAAGAGCACAGCATCATGTCCCCGAGTCCAGGTGAATTGAGCTGCTGACATCATAGAAGAATGACTTTAAGGGCGAGGTGAGCATGCTGGAATGAATTCTGTTGTCCAGCAGCTGAGAATTTAACAACAATTGCCGGATAAAGTTCCAAGTGAAAGTGCTTTCCATGCCACCAATGTCACAAAAAATGCCCTCAAGGGCATGACATCACCCCCCAAGGCCAAGGGGAAATCGATCCACAATTGAGCCATCAACATCGTGGAAGAGTGTACTCAGGGGCACGGCAAGCAGGTTGAGGTGACTTCTGGTATCCAGCAGCCAAGAAACCTAGAAACAACCTCCTGGGACAGTTGAAAGCGAAAGTACTTTCCATGCCACCCGTAGGACAACTAAGCATTACATGGATAGGATACTTATACATGACTCGCGTTCCACATAATTAGACCCAGCTGTCCAGGACATTTGCTGGTGCTATTGCTGGAGATGAGTGATTGTGAACTGAGGAAGATTAAGGACAACCATTAGTTGTTTTTTCTGCTGAGGTCCCCTTGTTCATGGCAGCTCTAAGGGTGAGAAACTGACTGAGGGTAAGAGGGGCTGAGGAATGGAAGCAGTAAACTGGGGTGGAGGGGGAAGGCAAGAAGGTTGGAGGCAGGAACTTGTAGAGTAGGACTTTCCTTAAACAGACCCCTACACTCACACAGGGATGAGAGAGGTAAAAGTTGGTCACATTATGCATTTCTGCTATACAGTATATTCACTGCTGTAAACCTAAGAAAGTCTCTCATCAGGATGTGCATAAAACTTTTTTTGACAAAGGGCCTCCACTGTCTCTCTTTCATAGTTTTGTATCTATTAATTTGAATTTTGTTATATATTTTACTTTAATAAAAACACAGAGACCAATTTATGTTAGAAAAACAATTCTGTTCAATAAATACCCATTACTTATCAAAGCACTTTTAAAAACAGTCTGTAAGGGTCTAAGCTGTGGGGCTTGCCTCTCCACTGTCACCCTTGCTGTTGGTCACCTCATTATTAAAATATGAGACAGACTGAAGTCAGAGGGAAAAAAGTACAGACTCTTCTCATTCTGGCAGTTACTGTGCTGCTGCTTCCTGAATTTGTTGTTAATTGCAGCAGCTTGTTGGTTTCAGCTAAAAGCCACAAAGGACTGAAAAAATGCAGAACATCACTCAGACGCTAAGATAATTATGGTGTATGGGAGAGGGCTATTGTTCATGGAATTCAAACAATTCCCAATGTTGTTGTACCCTAGTAGTGACTTTGAACTGCTGCTGTACCATTTTGAGTACATCACTGCTAGAGTACGTCAACATGGAATGTCCTCATGCTCAACTTTCCCTGTCAGCCACACCGATGACTCTTTTTTTCTTGTCAGTTTAACTCATGTTCACAAACTGTTTTTAATTTTTTTGCCTTAAAGTGCCAGTTTAGTGTATTAATTCAAATCAGAAAGTAGTTTAAGTGCAAGATGTTAGGACTGTAATTTTGGATCAGTTAACAAGGTGTTGGCTGACAGAGTTGGGACTCTGTGATGGCAAGACAAGTAAGTCAACATGCAATCTAAATATGTACTGTAAACTCTCCATTGATGAGCAGAGTTGCCCATATACTATAAAAGATAATGCATGGGCAACACTGAACAACAAGGCTGAGTTTACCTCTCAAGGTCATCATGACAACCGAAACCTCTTGAGCTTCACTGTTGAGATCTACTGGTTGCCATGACAACCTCTCGAAGCAAACACAACATTGTTGTTCACTGTTGCCCGTCCATTATCCTCTATGTTATTTATCCCTGGTTATAAAATGAGGAGAGGAAATCCTGCGATCTGATTGGTCATTACCTGTGCATGAAATCTGTTCCATACGCAGGTAATAACAAGTTCCTAAAAGTGGGACTGTATTGAAAAAAAAATCAATATGCCATAGAACACCCGTGTTTAAAATGCCGCCATTTTTTTTTCTCATTAGCCACTGATCTATGACTCACTGGCCAAATAGGCAAACTTTGGTGCCATTCACTCTTCATTCCTAACCCCTAAGCCAAAACAGCAACCAAACAACTTCAAACAAGTTTACTACTTGCACTTGCTTCCCTAGCTGTCCACTCCCCAAACCGTCCCCTCATCCAAACTGCAGCTTTCTTATTCTAAACAAATCCCTCCCTGATAGCCATTACCAAAAACAAACAAACCATTGACCTGAACAAAAACCAAAAGCTGCCCACTCCGATTCAGCTCTAACATTAGTTTTTCTCTCTCAACAGCGAACAGCAGCCTCACTCACTCGCTCCTATAGGCGTGATAGGAATGCCACACATGCTCACTTCTCTGCTCCTCTCCACTCCCACTCACCAGCCAAACAAGTCATTTCTGTCATAATGTAAATCCTCTTACACCTGTGCTGTTATTTTTCTTGTCTTTTACTGAAAGACTCACTTCTGCTTGGAAAGATGCAGCGTGGGGAACAGCAGTACATCCGTTTACTAAATCAACCTGTTCACTTGGTTACGGGAAGTACTTCCGTTTGCTCGCTCTCTGTACTGCTGCCTCTCCTGGGGCTGCTGCTTGTTTACAGATTAAATAAAAAATAATAATAAACAGCTTCACCCACAGCAGGTAGTCTCTCTCTCTGTCTCTCTCTCTCTCTCTCTCTCTCTCTCTTCCCACATGGTGTTTCCTATACTCCATTACAAAGGTGGGGATGGAATGGGCTCATGGATACACTGGCAATAAAGTACAGAAAAAGGCAGAAAGTAGAGTGGGGGAAATTACATCATATACTAGTTGGCAGAAGGACTATTTTATGTTAAAGTTTAATAATAATATCCATATATATATATATATATATATATATATATATAATTACATTTTCTTACATTAAAAAGTAAAAAAAAAAGTAGCCCATTTTATAAGTGCAATAAAACACTCTGGGGGTGTGCATGGAACAGATTTTACCACACTTCCAGGGGCTGAAGGCACAAAGCTTGCAGCCTCATGTCTTATTATGCCCCTGGGTGTGCAGTAAAATGTGTTCCATGAATACCCAGCTGTGTCTTGTTGCTTACAATCTATATAGGAGTAGAAACATTCTGTGCTCAGTCTTATTCAAAATGGGGACTATAAGCTCGATAGCCCACACTTTTTGTAAAATTACCTACCTTACTGGAGGTCAGTGGGTCAACTTGACCCACCAAATTTAATTTCTAGAATTAACAGTGGTGAAGGGGTGTTAGAGAATATCCCTGAGTAAGCAATGAAACTACAGAGCCAGAAAAAAGTTTATCATTCAAAGAGAAGGAAAAATTAGGGTCATGCAAATGAATGCGCTTTGTCCAGACCCAAGTGGGAAAACCCTGGTATGTGTGAATAGCCCATAGAAAGTACAGTTACATAAGAACTTACCATAACTGTAGATCTTCGAGGGAATCTCTTTCAGCAGGTTACAGCTATGGAATTTAGCTGTCAGGCATTAGAATCCCATGGAAGCCTTTTTCTGAAGCAGTCTACTAGTGGCCGCCCATGCCAACATTAGCGTGCTGATGTCACATACCATATAAAGGCATAGGCGGCCCCATTCCCCCCTCAGTTTTTTCCTGCTGAAGACCGTCCATGCCTGGCCTACCTTGGGGGAACCCAGGAGAGAGAAAGGGTGCCTAGGCCTGTATAAGGCAGAAGCACCAAAGAAAAAAATAACCGGTCTGGAACAGGATGAACCCAAAAGGGGGATGTGGGTGTGATGGCATGACCTGCTGAAAGAGATTTCCTCGAAAATCTACTGTTATGGTAAGTTCTTACGGAACTGTACTATCTTCATCAGGGATATCTCTTTCAGCAGGTCACTTCTATGGAACAAGTCCCAAGCAGTGACATCAGAATGGATCAAACGGGAAGCAGGATAGACAAACCTCAAGAGAGGAGACCCTGGAGCATGGCTAGGCCAAAACCTGCCCGCCTGGTAGAGGCAATGTCCAAACTGTAATGCTTGATAAAAGTGTGGACAGAACTCCAAGTGGCAGCAGCACAAATGTCAGCAACAGAAACATTCCTGAAACAAGCAACTGAAGTGATCATGCACCTGATAGAATGGCCCTTGACATCCCCAGGAAGTTTCTTACCATACTTCCTATAACAAAAAGTAATACAGTTGGCCAATCATTTGGACAAGCACTGTTTAGAAACTGGCGAACCCTCTTTCCCAGAGGCAAAAGAAACAAACAACTATTTGGACTTTCTGCAGTCCTTGATACAATGTGTGTAGTGACGCAAAATCCTATGCACATCTAAAGTGTGGAGCAATGCTTCCCCAGGATTGCCATGCTCGGGGTAATAAACAGGAAGGAGGATGGATTAAGAGTAAACTCAGACACCAACTTAGGCAGAAAACTTTGATTGTATGCAAAGAGACCCTGTCTTTGTGAAAAATTTAAAAAGGCTGCTCACACGTGAAAGCATGTAGCTCAGAAACCCTTTGAGCAGAAGTAACAGCAACTAAAAACAACACTTTCCATGAGAGAAAACATAGCTCACAAGACACGGCTAACTCAAAAGGAGGCAGGGTCAGTTTCTCCAAAACAAAATTTAGGTCCCAAGCTGGGACAGGGTTACACACCAGGGGCTTCAAGTGAAGAATACCTGGCAAAAACATACAGGCCACCTCTAATTGGGCTACAGAACGACTGTACACTGGCACATGTAAAGCAGAGATGGCAGACGTGCACTTTAATGGAGGAATATTTGAGGCCTGAGTCAGAAAGGGACAGAAGGTACTCCAGAATGTGGTTCACCAGGCAGGTGAAAGAATCCAAGTGATGGACACATGCCCAAATGACAAAATATTTCCACTTCATGGAATAGGTGGCTCTAGTGGGAGGCTCCCTAGCTGCCACCAACAAATCCGCCACCCTCTGGGAAATGCCAAAGTGGGCTATGTTCTCAGAAGCCAGGCATTTAGCTGCAGGGACATGAGATCCGGACGGACCAGGGTTCCGTGGGCCTGAGTGAGCAGGTCCCGGCAAAGCAGGAGGGGGACCGGAGGTTCCACTGCCATTTGTTGCTACAAAGGAAACAAGATTTGCCAGGGCCAAAATGGTGTCACCAGGACGAGGGAGGCCACCTCCATCTGCAGCTTGAGAAGGACCCACTGAATCAGCAGTAAGCGGGGAAGGCATAAAGAAACCTCCCTCTCCAGGAGAGGGACAACACATCAGAAAACTCCAGGCCCGGGATTTAGAGAGCAGAAAAGTATCAGTTTTGCATTGTGTGGGGATGCAAAAAGGTCCAACTCTGGCCAACCCCACCTTCAAAAGAGGCTTTTGGCCATGGAGAGAAGCAGAGCCCATGTGCGTTGGTGAGACTGCAACCAGCTTAGCCCATCTGCCAAGACGTTTTGGTCCCATGGAACAAGGATGGCCGATAGCTCGAGGTTGTGGTCCAGTGCCCAATACCAGACCCTCGTTGCCTCCCAGCAGGGAGGGTATGAGTGAGTCCCCCCTTTGTCTGTTTAGATAGTATACCACACTGATGTTGTCTGACCAGACCAGCAGGTGGCCAGGGGACAGGTGGTTCTGAAAAGCCTAAAGGGCACACAAGACCACTCTCATTACAAGCACACTGATGTAGAGATTTGTCTCTGTCATGGACCAGGACTAGAAAGGACCTAGTAAGGCTTCGGGATCAGGCAGGGGGGCCTAATCCCGAAGAAGGACCTGCCTCGGAGAGCAGATGAGGAAGGAGACCCCCCATAACAGATGACTGGGGTTCTGCCACCACTGGAGTACCCTGCTGACAGTGGAGGAGACCAGGACTAACTGATCGAGGTCATTGTAGCACTGATCCCATCAGCCCCAGAGGGTCCAATGGAGGACCTGCATGTGGAGCCTGGCTAGCAGAACAGTGGCTATGGTGGCTGCCATCAGCCCCAACAGATATACAAAGACCGGGCTGGAACATACCGTTCCTGGGCCACTAAGGATGCCTGCACCATTAGGTAATCTGCCCTGTCTTGGGGCAGAAAAGCACTGCACTGAGAGGTATCCAGAATGGTGCCGATATACTGGAGGCACTGTGAAAGGGAGTGAGAACTGACTTGGGCAGATTCATAGTGACGCCCAGGGAGTGAAACAGTTGCAGAGTTCTGTGCAAGGTGGTCAGTAAGAGTTCAATTGTCCAGATACGGGAACATATAAGGGTCCTCCCATCAAAGGGCTGCAGCCACAATTTCTAAACACTTGGTAATGACCCACGGTGCAGAGGACAAGCCAAAGGGCAAAACTCTGAATTGGAAGTGTTCCCACCGGAACAAGAACATGAGGTACTTCCGGTGGCTGGGATGTATCAGGATGTGGAGATATGCATCCTGCATGTCCGGAGAACAAAGCCAATCTCCCTGCTTGATGAGAGGCAACAGATCCTGGAAGGTGACCATACAGAGCCTTGTGTACTGAATGAAGTGATTGAATCCCTTGAGATCCAAAATGAGGAGAAGATCCCCCATTTTTGGAGGAACCAGGAAAAACCTGGAGTAAAACCACTTATTCTGCTGAGCGGGAGGGATGGGCTCTATGGCACTTTTGTGCAACAGAGATGGGATTTCCTCCCTGAGCACTGGAAGGTGGTCTGGAGGACAAGAGTCAGGCCCTGCTGGGATGGTGAGTGGACTCTCCAGGAGTTCCAATGTGTGGCCATTTTGAACAAGTTGCAGTATCCAAGCATCTGAGGTGATTTCCCTTCTAATCTTGAAGGTGGAAGGAGAAATGACCCCCGACTGCCTCCTCTCAGCTTGGAATCAGAGGAAGGGGTTCAGGGAAGAAGTCTGGGGATCAGAGAAGAAGTCAGGCAGAGGCTGAGTGGCTGCTCTGCCCCTGAAGGATTTGGCAGCACTGGGGGCGGGCAGGGGAGCACTGGCCTTACATTCGCCCTGAGGTCAGGACCCTTGCCCAGACCTTTGTAGAGCTTTCAGAAAGGAAGACCATGGATTGTTCTTGTGTTGGGTATGATAAAGGGTGTGGACTGACTTGATGGCCCTCCCTGAGGCCTGCAGTTCTTTAATTATGTCCTGAACATCTGAGCCAAAAAGCTTTTTGCACACGAAAGAGGTATCCAAGATCTTCTGTTGCATGTCAGCTATAAACCCAGAGACCTGGAGCCAGGAATGTCTACAGAAGCAAATACCTGAGGCAGCTACCCATGCTGTAGTATCAGATATATCACACAGAACCCTAAGGAGGTGCTTATTAATATCCTCAGTTCCCTGCAGAATTTTGAGAAGCTTCTATTTCTGTGCCCCATCTGGGAGGGCCTGGGAAGCCACCATGCCCTTCCTCCAGAGAATATTCTGATACTTCACCATATGGGAAAGGTAATTGGAGATCCTGAGCCCTAGGGTGGCAGAGGCAAAGGTCCTCTTGCCTCACAGATTCTGCCTCCTGGATTCCTTGTCTGGAGGGAAGAGAGCTGGATTCCTTGTCTGGAGGGAGAGAGCTAAGGTGCTTAGGTGCCTTGGAATGGTCATGGGCAGCTTTTATGACCACCAAGTCTGTCTCTAGCTGGGCAGAATACAAGGGCTCACCCAAGGAGTCGTGACAGAGGTGATCTGCCTTCTTGGGCAGAGCTGGCACAGAGTGGGGTCTGTGCCAAACCATCTGGGCTGCATCCTCCAAGTCTGGCAGCAAGGGAGGGATGACCTTGGGTGGGGGTTAAGGAATCTCCAGGAAGTCCACCATATTCCTTCTGGTGACATCATACTCCTGGTCTGGAACACCATGGCAGACTGGAGCTGTGTCATGATGCTGCAAAAACTAAGATCCTCAAGGAAGGGACTAAGGGGTAGAGCCCCCACTTCTGGAGGAGGCAATGGATCTGTCAGTGGAATAGGCCTCTTCCTCCAATACCTCCTCCTCCTCTTCCTCCTCCTCAGGGAAGAGAAGGTCAGGATGATGCTCCTCAATGTTGACCAGGTCTAGGCTATGGGCCAACGTGGCAGAGGGCAGTGATGCCCATGAGAGTGCCAGGCGAACAGGACCCATAAGTGGAGGCAGTGACAGCCTGGCAAGTGCTGGGATTAACTGCCATACCAGCAACGTGGTAATTGAAGTAAGCAAGTTCAGGTCAACGATGGGCTGCTGGATGACCGTCTTGACTGGAATCGGCATCGGAGAGGAACCACCTGATGATGATGGCCCTGGAAGGCTTCAGGGTGATGAAGCCGGGGGAGACCCAGCTGTAGATGACTCCACTGGAGCAGGGTGCAACAAGCTCACCAGAAGGCCAGTCATTGATGACCTGCTGTCCAAAACTGGAGCAGTGAAGCCTGACACCAGAGACACCTGTGGAGGAGTGGGGAGAGCCGACAGGGCAAGGGCCACCGATCCGGAGGTCAATGACCGAGAGTGAGCTGGAGCCATGGAAGAGTTTGCCACCTGTAGTGGAGGGGGAGGTCACCCCTGTGACACTTGGACAGCTGGCTCTGATTACGCTATGATTTTTGTAATATAAAAAAAGTAGTGTGATTGTCTGTTATGAGAAATCCTGTGCTCCTGGGATGACCCCCCAAGGTATCACTTCAAAGGACAGGATATATGTTAAACAACAGATCTCTGTAAGGTGATTAACTTCCCAGTTTGCTTGCTTTGAAGATAGGAACTAAAATATCCATTTTATGATGTCCTCAGGAACGTCAATTAATTGCATCTGGTGTCACAAAGCATATTACACCTCAGTGAGATATGGCAGAGAGAGTCATAAAAAGTCCTTTGATGTCTTTGAGAGAGGAAACCGATCATAGATCAAAGAAGTCACTTGAAAAATGAGTTTTGCTGAAGTCACAGAATTTAATACCTCTTGATAGGACATCCTGTTTTGTATAATTTTTATATTCTGACAGGGAGGAGCTAGGTGACCTCATGGAAGAGGTTGGCAAAGACAGTTTTAAACTGTATTATGTATTCCATTTAGAGACATTTCTTGTTTGGACTCTCTGAAGCAACAACATCTACTTCAAGCACTGTCAGAAGACATACATTCGATAGACAAGTCTAATTGTCTGGTGGTAGGAATTTGCACTTTTTAAACCTTGTTATTTTAAGTGATTGTATGCGTTGTGATATATTGTTCTGTATTTACATTTTACATTTTTATCTATTTTAAAGTAAACCTCTATTTTAAAGAGACTGCTTGCTGTGCCTTTGGAATTCTTTCTTTGACAAGTGAAGCATATATGGCTAAAGTTGACACTGTGCATAGCTTAATGGTAATACCAAACTGGGAAAAGGTCAGAGTTTATCTGAGGTCTTTCATAGAGTTTTTAAGAGCTCATTTTGTACACCTGGTTAGGTGCCCTTAGGTGAAATATATCTGGCATCCACCGAAGAGCAGATTTATCTGAGCCTATACATTGGGTATGCTAGCAAGAGGCTCACAGTTTGAATCCCTCCAGAACTTGAGACCAAAGGTGAGTCGGGCCCACAAAACAGACAGGAGGGTTACCTTGTTCTGTTCCTGTTCACAATACTGCACTCGGAGGTTGGCACTGTGGGAGCAGAGGGCCTGACCTGCTGAGTGGGGTTGTGACAGCCCCTTCAGGGGTCGACCAGGAAGTCCCAGAGGACTTAGGAGTGGCACCAGGGGAGTGGGACTGAGGACCCAAAGAACAGTCCTTGTGGTTCCCTGAGGGCTTGTGCCAGGCCTTGGAAGCCTGTGACTCAGAGAAGTGAGCTGGAGAGGGGGATGAAGAGGACCCAGAGCCCACCTGTTCCAAACTGGCTAGTTTCTGCTCCATTAGAAACCCTTTGAGAGCATGTTTGCGACACCAAAGAGTTGTAAGGTTAAATTTTGGGCAGATGGTGCAGGCCTCAGGAGAGTGTGAAGCTCCCAGACAGCAAACACAGACATCATGGTTGTTGTCCTGAAACATCTATTTTCCACAGTGACGGAAAAGAGAGGACGACTTGATGGATCTAGACATAAAATTAAAGAAAATAGAAAATAGAGTGAAAATGGTGGTCGACTGAATGATGCGACTTCCGCAGGAGACCGTGTGAGTCAGGCGACGGTGGAAAAGAACTAAGGAGGGAGCAGAGCTGCCTATGCCTTTATATGGTATGTGATGTTGGCATGCCAATGTTGGCGTGGGCGGCCCCTAGAAATGTGCTACCGAAAAATAATTCTGTGTGATCCTATCTCCTAACGGCTAAGTTCCATAGGTGTGACCTGCTGAAATAGATATCTCCAATGCAGATCAATCAAGATTCCAAGGAACATACATAGATATATAGAAATATGACAGCAGAAAAGGATGCCAGGGCCACCTAGTCTGCCCACTTTGCCTAGTTAACTGCTAGGACATGTTCTTCCCACCCTCCACCCCCACCCCACCTTCAACAGTCCCTTGTGTCTGTCCCATGCTCTTTTGAATCCTCTCACTGTTGTTTCTCCAACCAACTCCTCAGGGAGCCTAGTCTAAGTATCCACCACCCTCTCTGTGAAATAGTACTTCCTAATGTTCCCCTTGAACTGTCCCCCCACAATCTGCAATCCATGGCCCCATGTCCTCTAATTTCCTTTCAGCTGGAAGATGCTCTCCACTGGCACTTGGTTTATACCTTTTAGGTATTTGAAAGTCTCAGTCATGTCCCCCCTTTCCCTCCTCTGCTCCAGGGAGTACATGTTCAATTCCCTTAACCTTTCGTTGTAGGATAGGTGGCCGAGCCCCTTTACCACCTTTGTTGTCCTCCTTTGAACACGCTCCAGACTCCCCACATCCTTTCTGAGATATGGCCTCCAGAATTGGACCCCATATTCCAGATGTGGCCTAACCAGATGGGTGTATAAGGGCACTATGACCTCCTTCCTCCTACAAGTGATCCTCCTCCCGATGCAGCTCAGCATTCTGCTGCCTCTAGCCACTGCCCTCTCTCAGTGCTTTTACACCTTCAGGTCTCTCAATATGGTGATGCCTAGGTCCCTTTCCTGTTCTGTTACTGCCAGGTCACAGCCACCCATACAGTATTCTGCCCTCCGGTTTTTGTTGCCAAGATGCATGATCTTACACTTGTCCATGCTAAACAAAAGCTGCCACTCTTTTGACCATGCCTCAAGCCTGCTTAGATCTTTCCATATTCTTTCCACCCCTTCCTGAGTGTCCACCCTATTGCAGACCTTACTGTTGTCCACAAACAGACACACACACACCCTCTTCAAGGCCCTCCGCAATGTCCCCTTTGAACAGACTGAACAGTAGTGGCCCCAATATCAACCCCTGAGGAACCCCACTGGTGACCATGCCCTCTCCTGATGCCACCCCGTTTACAATAACTCTCTGTCTCCTGCCCCCCCCCAAGCCAGTTTCTTACCCATCAAATCAGTGTCTGCCCAGACCCAGGCATGTAAGCTTGTACAGAAATCTCCTGTGCAGCACGGAGTCAAACACCTTCCTGAAATCCAGATACGCAATGTCCACCACCACCCCCCCGATCCACTACCTTGGTGACCCAGTCAAAGAACTCGATCAAGTTCATTTGACAGGATCTACCCCTTGTAAAGCCGATTGCCTTTGATCCATCAGGCCGCTTGCCTCCAGGCGACTTGTAATCCAATTTTTCAGTAGCTTCTCCATCAGCTTGCCCACCACAGTTGTCAAGCTTACAGGTCTGTAGTTCCCACCTCCTCCTCCTCCCTCCCCCCCACCTTGTGTAGAGGACTATATCTGCTCTTTTCCAGTCATCAGGTCAGTGTTTTAGATGATAAAGCATGAAAGGACTACTGGAAGTTTGGAGATTGCTACTGAACCATGACAAAAGTGATTATTAAACATTGTATGTCTTGTCAATGTCTGTTTTCTAATTTATCTTGCAGTAAATGTTTTAAATGTGTAGGCAGCTAGTAAGAAACAGGACAATCTTGTAAACTAGGCCAACCAGCCTAAAGATTTTTTTTTCTGTATAAAAATAAAGTTTTAACTTCTACTACTACAACAGACTCCAGGGACCTATTGAAGAGTGCAGTCAAGGGTGCTGCCAGTATATCCTTAAGTTCCCCCAACTCCCTGGAGTGCACCCCATCCAGCCCCATCACCTTGTCCACCTTCAGGCATTGTAGTTCTCCCAGAGTCTCCTCCACCTGGAATGGACTTGTATCTACTCCTGCCCTCACTGCCCTGGCTTCTCCTGCACCACTACCCTCCCCTTCGTTTTCCCTAGTGAACACAGAACAGAAATACAGTAGCTGTTTAGTAGTTCTGCCTTCTCCCTATCCCCCTGTATCAGCTCTTCATTTCTTGCTGTTAGTCAGAATATTCCCGCCTAGTTTTCCTCCTCTCACTGATGTACCTAAAAAATGTTTTGTCCCCTTTTTTGACTGTGCTTGCTATGTTCTCCTTTGTCCATGCCGTCACCCTCCTTTCTTCTACCCCTGCTTCTTTCTGGCTTACCTGGTACCTTTCCCAGTCCTCCTCTGTTTGTGTTATCTTGAACTTCCAAAAAGCTCTTCTCTTTGCCCTGACCTTTTCAGTTACAGCACCATTAAACCACAGAGGTCTCCTCCTCCTCTTATTCTTACTTAACTTCTTGGCGCATAGGTCTGTGGCCTCCACAATAGTCTCTTTTATCCTCTTCCATGTGTCCTTCACCTCTGTTAAGTCCTCCACCCCCTCTAGAGCTCTTTACACGTACTCCCCCATTTTCCTGAAATCTGTTCTCCTAAAACCAAGCACCTTTACCTTGGTCCAGTGAATATCAGCAGTTTTCTGTATTGTAAACCAAACGGTGCTGTGGTCGCTTGTACCAAGCACATGCAGCTACCATTGTAAATGGAACATAAAAGGAGAAGAACAAATAATGAAAATCGGAAAACACTAGAGAAATATCAAAACACAACTCATAATGCAATTTTTTTCTATGTGTGAATTTGGGGCTTGTGAAAGATAGTAGATCGACAGTGAGAGCACAGGAAACAGAAGCCCTCTTTTTACCCTCATGACAGGGGGATCACAGCGCAAGCTTTTCCATACTGCCCCATCAGTGTGCCCCTAGTCTACCCTGTTATGGAGAGACCACCATGTAGGTGAGAGGGTAGTTCAGACTCCATGCCCATTCAGTCCTTGGCCTCTCATGTGAGACTGCCTACAACAGTTCCAAGTAATGCCAATTGTGTTGGTGGTTTTGTGATGTGGACACCTGCCCACTGGGATCTGGACTGAGACCACCACAGCTCATTTCACATAACCCCCACTGAACAGCCCTGTGGTGACAATGACTTTCAACCACTGCTAACCAGTGCTGGATTTGAACCAGTGACCTAAAGACGAAAGGCTTCCTAACTCATTATCAATCCACCGAGCCATACAGTTCCGCTGGATAATTCAATTTTAAAGAAAGTAGGGAACTAATATATAGAATAGTGTATGGGAAACTATACACAAGACTATGTTTCCAACAAGGGGTTGAGATGACATCATAGGGACCTCGAGAGGGAAGCTCAAGAGGTCCCCAATGTCAACTCAGCCCTGAGATGGAAATACATGTCTTGTTTTGTATGGTTGCCCATCCACTGTTTAGTATGTAGTTTAAAAAAAATTAATATACAACTATCTGCTGTACAGAATGTGCACTTCCCCATCACATGTGTGTCGCACACACACACACACACACACACACACACACACACACGATTCAGTGGTAATGCACTGTGAGCTTAGATTTACAAACAGGTTTTGTCAGTTTTTGGTTTTCATTTAATTCTGTGACTTACCCCATGTTGGTAGCCTCTGTTTAAACAGCCGTGTGGTTTTACTTAGCGGCTCTGTACAGCCACTGTCGACATGCTGCTCACTCACATGAATCTCTAACTAGCCACTCAGGTTATTTATAGTTTAGGAGTGGCAGATCATGTCGGTGGGAGGAGGCACTCTTGCCCTATCCTACACCTCACGGGGATCTGATTTTCTGATCCCATGACTGCTGCTCCTACCTGGTCGTAATCTTTCCCATGTCATTGGAACATGGAGCTGCACTAAGGAATCTTGTGGGTGGTTCAATACAGAAAAGTTGTTATAGTATTGTTGTAAAGTCAACTCGATACTACAACAATGTTTCTTGACTTTTGCACTCTCCTAGAACAACAAAATTGCACATATGGAAATTCATACACAGTATAGGGGAACCATATACAGTGGAGCCCACTTAGGTACACATCGTATAAGAGTACATCCCACTTAAATGCACATTTTTTCCATATCCTGATTTTTTTTCCTGTTAAGCCAATGTTAAATGTACCTCTTAAGTGTGCTACAAGTAAATGCACATTTCGGTTAAATGCACATTTGTTTTTTTACTTTTCCTATTGATTTTCAGTCAACACAGCTTTTAAAGTGCACATTTTGTACAGTACCACCTTAACATCTTGACTGCAGCTGTGGTGCTGTCTAGCATGGCCATAGTAAGAAAATTCACTTTTTGTCAAAAGAAAAGACTGACTTTAGCCTTTTGTTTAATTTTAGAATCCTACACTGAAACACACAAAGGAAAAGAAGATTACTGATTTTTGAGTTTGTGCATATTGTATAGGTCAAGCCCCTTTGGAGAGTAGGTTTTGAGGGGTGTGACACTGTCTGTCCAATGCAGAGTGCTCTGCATGGGGCTCAACAGCATCACACCAATCCTCAGTCAGGCTGGTCCTGACGCTGTTTTGCCTTCAGTGGTCTGCACATGAAAAGAAAAACCCACACCAATCAGGAGCTGGCTTTTTCCTTTCATCTGCAGGTCACTGCAGAACAAACAGCTGACTACGTCCTGATGTCTCCGCGCTGGCTGGGAGGAGGTGCTTTTCTGCCTGCCTCCTCCATGCTGCTGTTTTTCTGACACTGAGATGTCCACTCTTGGTGTCGGATGCGCCCCCCCCACACATAACCTCCGACCTCTCCCTGGGTTGGCATTTAATTATTTTTTCCAACACAGATACCCACTCTTGGTGTTGGATGCATCTCCCCTCTCCCCATGCACACACATAACCTCCAACTTCGGGGGGCCCAATTCCTGGGTCGGCATTGAAGCCTCCTGTACTCTGGCACACTGGGAGCCAACCCCAGTGTGCCAAAATCCATTGTTTTCCCTGTAAAAAACAGAAAGCAGACTCATGACGTGTTTTGTTTTTAAACCCGAAAAGGCAGAAAATGGTCCCTCGTTGTTGCCGCCGGCCCCCATCCCCTCCCCCAACCCGCACCCTCCCTCTGCACATCCAGCTTCTCGCAGCCCCCCACCCACACATACTTACCTCCGGAGGTTGGAAGCAGTGATCTTTAGTTGACCAGGAACACGTCTGCACTCTTCAAAAGCCGTCCGCAATGGAAGAAATGCAGGTAAGTTCTATAATGGCAGTGAATGGGGGGTTTTCAATTTAGGTTGATATCTCGCCCATTTTGGGGAGTTTTGGTCCCAAATTTTTAACACGGTGTTCTTGGGACTCAAACTCATGAACACAATCACTGTCATTCCGTTTCTCGGTCCCAAAAGGTGATTTCGCGGTCACGACAAAGAATCGCCTTTTAGGAACAATTAACAAAATGACAGTGCCATTGTTCATGAGGTAGGGTCCCCAAAAGCCCTTGTTGCAAATTTGGTGAAAAAAAACACAAACATGACTGCGTTACAAGTGTCCATTGCACAGGTTTGACACACGCTCGTAATGTCATCAATTTTTAAGATTTTCACTCCATATTTCCAACATTGCCATTTTTTCATATCCCCTTATGAATAGCACAGCTGTAATTTTTTGTATCCTTCCCAAAATGTGTTTTTGCACCTGTGGCACAGAATGGCATGGTTGCTGTGCGAAATCAACTTTCGGGACAGATTAACAAAATTCCAGTGCCACTGCTCATAAGGGGAAGTCTCAAAAAGGCCATGTTGAAAATTTGGTGAAAACATTCCAAAACATGACTGCGTTATGAGTGTGTGTTGTGCAGTTTCTATGCACACTTGTAACTTAGCCCCTTTTTCATATTTTCACTCCAGATTTTCAACATTCCCATTTCTTCACACTTCCTCATGAACAGTACAGCTATCATTTTTCACATCCTGGACGAAATGTGTTTTCGCACCTGTGGCGCCAACTGGCACACTCGCTGTGCGAAATCACCATTCGGGATTGAGTAACAAAATTATACTGGCCCTATTCATGAGACTATGTCCCAAAAAACCCATGTTGAAAATTTGGAGCAAAAATGCCAACAAATGCCTGGGGCATTAGGGTTTCCAACCATAAGACCCACCCTTAAAATGCAAGACAGAGGAATATACAGAGAAACATATGGGAGGTATGTACAACCGCAATACCAACAGCAAACTCTCGGCATTGACAAACGCTTGTTTTTTTAAGTAGTACTATGTTGTAGGACAGTGCAGTAATGTCATTTTAACTTGAGCGCCTGGTATTTTATGAAGCACATTACAGAAATAGTGAAATGTGACTGGAAGCGATTTTCTGGTTAAATGCATAGCCTGCTTAAGTGCACAAAAAACTTTTATCTCGAGGGTGTGCACTTAAGATGGCTCCACTGTACTACAATACAGTTACAAAAAGGGAGGATCAATCTTCTTGGCTGGCAGCACTACCTGCCAACTGTGCTGGTGATCCACGTTCAGGAACAGAGTTGGGTTGAGAAGATGGAGGGACTCAGGGACTGCTCTCCTCTCTCAGGGAGGAGGGACAGGCCATTTCCCTGCTTGCCTGCCACTTGGCAGATGCTAGGTGACTGCAAAGCAGGAGCATTCACTTGGCGAACCACCTGCCTTTAGACATTGATATATGCATGTGTGCCTCCAGATGCAAACACATTGTGTCACTGTATGAGCTACAAACATGGGGACAGAATCCAGGAGGAAAGCACCCTGCTGAACTGGATGGTGCTCCAATCCTCTGCAGGCCTGCACCACCACCTAGGCTCCTCCTTTCGGCAATCTGGATTGTGCTCCTGAGGGACCACAGCAGCCCTAATGGCCAGCCATGGGGATAAATCCTGGGGGATAGACAGCAGAGAGAGGTAAGCTATAGGTAAGGAGGGTGGCAGGGCTGGTAGGACGAGAGCTGATGGTGGCGAGTTGGTCATAAGGAGGCTAAAACCTTGATGATGAAAAAAGGGGAAAAAAATCCATCTGCTTCTAAAGTCCCTCCGGGTGGAGTGCTTTTGCACTTTACACGTAGTTGCAGTGGGGTTTTTCTTAGAGCACAACTTGGACTCCTTGCCCGCCTCCCCCAGATAATATATAGAAACCTAGATGCTGTTGGCAGAAAAAGGCCCTGTGGCTCATCGAGTCTCTCAAGTCCTACCTATCTAATAGTGATTCTGTGGGGGCCCTAACAGCCTCTCTTTTTGGCACTGTCTTTATTGGGCCCATCCATATCCCTATGTAACCCCCTACAAATGGGGGTTCCCGAAAAGTCTTCCTTGAGCTTGCCTAAATGCTCACTGCCAGGCTGGTGTTCTGTGTTTTAGCAGATTAAATGTATTGCCAGAGAGTGCCTGTAAAGCCTCTGTGTACTGTCTCTTTAAGAGCTACCTGGATTGCAGTCTTAATTAATCTAAAAGATAGCTCTGTTAGAAGATGTGCTTGTTTACTGATCATTTGTTAGAGTAGTAATAATATTGCAGTTTGTTCTAATTTGCCTTCTTTGCAGCAAGGACTGTTCTGTTTATCTCCACCAACTTGGCCCGGGACTGTCAGGATGAGCCAATCAGTACTGTTGGGACTCTAAAATGCAGCCTGCCCACAGGGGCTTGGTGGGGTCAAAAATTGTAGGAATTGTAGTTTTGGCATTTTGGCGCCTAAAATAACCTGGAGGGGGAGCCCCTGTTGTGCCTGACAGACAGATCAGCCAACCAAACCTTTTGGATCTTGGGGAAATTCCCAAGCTGCTTGTAGCTAGTTTCAGTTCTGAGTTGGGAAGTGAAGAGATAACAACTTGAATGATTTAAGCAAGAGCCCCTGTGTAGATTTGCGAGGAAGAACTATGAAAGCGCTGAGTTTTGGCCTGCTTGCTGTCCCTGAGAGGGAAAATAGAGTTTATTCGGACTGAACCCAAGTTGTGAGAACGATTTAAGCCACTGGACTGTGACCAGGCTTTAACCTGAAGAAGACCAAAGATTTGCTGAATGCGATCGGCCTGTCAGGATTTCCAGCCACCTTTGAAATCTCGGTTTGTGCAAAGACTCTGTAATTGCAACTGGATAGCAATCTGCCTGGCATACTGGAATTTCTTACATGTAAATGTGCTGTATGCTGTTAGTGGGTCGTGATTTGGTTCCCCACTGTGGTTTGAATTGTGTTCTTCTTGCTGGAAGCTGCATTAGAATTTCCTTACGTGTAAATGTGCTGTGTGCTGCTAGTGGGTCACGATTTGGTTCCCCACTTTGGTTTGAACTGTATTCTGCTTGCTGGAAGCTGCATCCAGCCCCATGGACTGAATCCAAAATCATCTCCATTGGGCCTGGGCCTTGCCACCCTGACGTAACCTGACTACCCGCTGCACAGAGAAAGCCATCGACGAGAGACCTGCCTGCGGATCAACCCCCTGCTCAACACTTGAACAGGAACGACACCTCGGTGATTCGTGTGGGCCCCGCTTCTCTGGGCACTCCAGCTCAACAACCTGCTGTCTTGATTTCGTCCTGCCTGCATCCAGTATTGGTATCGTGAGTAAACATCAGGGTAGCTCCCTGCAACAACAGCTAAAGCTAAAGCATTGTCATCTGATTGTCTGGTTGCTTTTTCTTTCACGAACTGAACCCTCCGGCTCCGGATTACAAATGGTGTTTGTTGTGCATGTTGCTTTCTTCCATCACAGGGCCCCAACCAGCAGCAACGTTCCTGGCTAGCCCATCGTCTCCCTACCTGGCTACCCAGAGATGTGACTGTGTGGTGACTTAAGGCGCATGCATAACTGTTTGATTAATATAGCCTTTAAACCAATCAACCTGATTACGCCCCTTCCTTGTTCAAGTCCCCTGAATAAATCAGATCTGACTTTTTCTGCATTTAACCTGACTGTGGTTCCAGTTTGTGTCAAGAGTACTGCACTGTTGCTACTTACTGTGCATAACCTTGTTTTACAGGGGGTCCCCAGGGTTGAGCCAGAGGAACCAGCCCTGGTGGTAAGTGCAAACAGTCTGGGTACTGGTATGGTGTACAAGGGGTACTGTGCAAGTGATTATTGTATATTGCTCAGGCCACTAGAAGGGAAAGGGGGGGTTACAGTGTCCCGGAGGACTGTGCCCAGGTTAGTTTGACCACTACCGACCCTGACCTCTGGGTGGAGGCACCCGTTGCTGAACCTAAGCCCCTTAACCTGCTACTAGGCAAGCAGGCAGGGGTAGTAGCCCGTGGGATAGTGCCACCTAGGGGTTACACCTATCCTAACCACGCTTGAATCCCCCCATTGATTCCACACAGACTACTTCCCTTGGCAGTCTATTCCACCCCTCCACAACCCTTTCTGTAAAGAAATGTTGTCTGATGTCCCTCTTAAATCTCCTCCCCCACCCTCATCAGTTTCACTGAGATCCCCCTGGTGCCGGCATTCCCACTTGGCTGCAATAAATAAATAAAGACGATTCTGTCAGCTGTGTGTAGTGCTTGAATCGGGAGCTCTGCTAATAGACTTAACATTTAAACTTGAACTGTGGCTCAGTGTTGCTTCCTGCTATTAGCAGGCTCTGGACTTACCCTCTAATCCAATCGGGAAGCTGTTTGGCTTGAGTGAGCGTGGCTGACAACTGCCCCCAATTAGGTGCTCTTCCTAGTGGTCCAGCAGCTAAAGGGCCATAGCTAAAGGGCATCTAAGAAGAGTTTGCCTAGAGTCAGCCTTGTGGGGATATATTTTAACAAAGGTGGATTTAAACTAGGAAGGGGGGTGGCAAGGGACCGTTGTTAGAAACAATGTCCGAAAAGGGGAGCATAAGGTGCTCACCCCCTAGTTACTGTAGAGGTGAAGGCAGTGAGGAGGGGGTACAGAGATGACCAAAGGGGTGGAAGAGGAATAGTAAGGTTGGAGAGGCAACAGGCTGGAAGCTGGTCTCACTGAACGCAAGAAGACTACGTTACAGAACTGCGGAGTTACAGGCTCTCTTAGTGGTGGAATTGGTGGACATAGTGGCCATCACAGAAACATGGGCCACCCAGTACCAGGACTGAGATATGATGATCCCAGGGTACAGGATATTCAGAAAGGATAGGGCCAAGGGGAATGGGTGGGGTGGCGATCTATGTGAGGGAGGAGACTAAGTGCATAAGGGAAGAAGGGTGGGAGGAGGAGAGGAAAGAAGCTCTGTGGATGCAGTTCCAGAATGCAAGGAATAGGACACTGAGGATGGGGGGAGTGTACAGGCCACCATCACAGGGTTGTGACCTGGACCGGGAACTAGCAGATCAAATTTGAAGGGTAAGCAGGAAGAGAAGCACAGTGGTGGTGGGGGATTTCAACCTACCAGGGGTGGATTGGATAACACCTGCTACCATGAGTGCAGGAGAGAGGGTCCTGTTGGAATCTTTTCAGGACAGCTTCTTGACACAGCTAGTACAAGGGCCGACACAGCTGGAAAGGACATTGGACCTTGTAATGGATAATGGGGAAGCTGGAAGGAACCTAGAAGTGGGGGAACCGCTTGCTGGGAGTGATCACTACTCGGTATGGTTCACGCTAAACATGTGGAGGGACACAGGGAGCACGGTTACAAGGGTGGTTGAGTTTAGGGGGGTGGACTTTTGGATGATGGGGGAAATTCTGAGCAAGCACCTGGCAGACATCCAAGAACACATGGATGCAGATCAGAAATGGAATATAATAAGGGGAGGGCTGGCAGGGCAACAGAGACCTGTACTAGGAAAAAAAAAAAAAAAAAAGGGCAGGGCAAAGAAACCCAGTTAGCTTTCACCAGAGGTCAGGGAAGGGGTAAGAGCCAAGAGGGTGGCATTTCAGAAGTATAGGAAAACGTGGAGGGGAGAAGATAAAGAAGTACCCAGGGAAAAGTCTAGGGGTGTCACCAGGCTGGTCAGGTGAGGGGGGGGGGCAAAGCATCTAGAGAGCTGAGACTGGTGCAGGGATCAAAAGAGGAGAAAAGACTTCTTCTGTTACATAGGCGAGAAAAGGAGAAGCAAAGACAAGCTTGTGAGGATCAAGAAAGATGGGGGGTGGGTGGAGAAGGGGGCAGAGCAGGCAGAGGCACTGAACCAGTACTTCTGCTCTGTGTTCATGCAGTAGAAGGGGGCAAACACCTCAGGCAAGTGGGGGATGGGTAAGGGGAGAAGATGACAGATGTAGGGATTATAGAGGGCAGGGTGCTGGAGGGGTTGAGGGCATTAAGAGTGGACAAAACACCTGGGCCAGATGGCATTCATCCTAGAGCACTGGAAGAGCTGGCAGAGGTCCTTGCAGGGCCACTGGCAGACCTGTTCAATACCTCCCTCGACACAGGGTGTGTATCACAGGACTGGAGGATGGCCCACGTGGTGCCCATCCATAAAAGTCGGTCAAAAGGATGAACTAGGGAACTACAGGTCAGTGAGCCTCACCTCAACCGAGGGCAAATGCATGGAGACCATCCTAAAGGAGAGGCTCATGAGCTTCTTGGAGGCAACTGTTATTCAGGACGACCAGCAACATGGGTTTGTCACAGGCAGATAGTGCCAGACAAACCTGGTTGAGTTCTATGACTGAGTGACACGGGAACTGGACAAGGGCCATGCTGTGGATGTTCTGTGCTTGGACTTCAGTAAGGCCTTTGATTCAGTGCCGCATGGGAGATTGGGGGGAGGCTGGAGTATGTGGAGGCAGGACCAAAAATAGTAACCTGGATCAGGAACTGCCTGAGGGGGAGACAGCAAAGGGTGGTGGTAAGGGGGGGAACTCTCATCACTGACAGCGGTGACGAGTAGGGTACCAAAGGGATCTGTGCTGGGACCAGTACTGTTCAGGATTTTCATTGCAGATATCTCGAATGGGATCCACAGCAAAATCAGTCTGTTCGCAGACGATACCAAGATGGGAGCTGTGGTAGATGACACGGGGAGTTGCAGGAGGACCTGAATAAGCTGCAGGGATGGGCAGATAAATGGCAGCTGCGGTTCAATGGCAAGAAGTGCAATGTTCTGCACTTCGGAGCCCAGAACCAGGGGAGGGATTATCACTTAAATGGGGTTCAGTTGGGTTGCTCCACAGAAGAGAAGGACCTAGGGGTGACTATAACAGGGAGCATGAACAACGCTGTTCAATGCAGAAGGGTGGCAGCAAAAGCCAACAAAATGCTGGGATGCATAGCTAGAGGAATCTCCTCCAGAAGTAGGGAGGTTATCCTGCCCCCGTACAGGTCGCTGGTCAGGCCCCACCTGGAGTACTGCGTGCAATACTGGCACCCATTCCTGAAGAAGGACATCAGATTGTTGGAGGGGGTATAGCGTAGAGCTACAAAGATGATCCAGGGATTGGAGGGCAAGCCATATGAGGAAAGGCTGGGGGAGTTGAATATGTACTCTCTGGAAGAGAGGAGGGACAGGGGAAATATGATTGAGACCTTTAAAGAGATTCACCAGCCTCAGCCATTGCACCTGATACATGGGTGCCTTACCTCCATACCTCAGGGAAATTTTTTTTATCTCCAGATGTCCACAAATGGTTAAATATTTTAAGTGTAAAAACACTTGTAATTTAGTTCCACCGGGTCCTGGAGGACTTCCCGGTCTGAAGAGCCACCCACGCTCCGCTCCCACGCTCAGCAAAGTTATGATGTGATACTAGGGAAAGCGCGGTCACGCTTCATTATAGTGAATGGGTGGCAGCTTTCTGAATGTTTTTTTCATATTGTAATAGTCAGCTTGTGATGAAATGTGGGCACTGGTTGACTAACAAGGCCCTTGTTAGTCGACCAGTGCCCACGTTTCATCACAAACTGACCATTACAATATAAAAAAATGCTCGGAATGCTACCATCCATTCACTATAATGGAGCACGCCCCCACGCTCTCCCTAGCATCGCGTCCTAACTTTGCTGAGTGCGGGGCAGAGCGTGGGTGGCTCTTCAGACTGGGAAGTCCTCAAACCCAGTTGAACTAAATTACGAGCATTTTTATACTTAAAATATTTAACCATTTATGAACATCTGGAGATAGAAAGAATTCCCCTGAGGTAAGGCACCCATATATCGGGTGCAAATGAGAATCTATGATAACTTGGTGAATCTCTTTAAGTACCTGAAGGGAATAAGCAAGACTAATACAGAGATTTTCCAGAGGAAAAAAGGGAGGTACACAAGAGGACACCAACTGAGATGAGGAGACATTTTTTCATTGAAAGAGTGGTGGACAAGTGGAACTCCTTGCTGGGTGAGGTAGTGGCCTGTAAGATGGTGGACAGCTTCAAGAGGGGTTGGGCTAGGGTAAGAGGAAGCGGTAATAGGATGGGGGGAAGGGAGGGGCAGCAGCATTATAAGGTGCTAGCTGTGCACTCGAGCAGACTTGATAGACTGTGAGGCCTGTTTCTGCTGGCATTTTCTTATGTTCGTATGATCTGGCCAGCCATGCTGATCCTCTGATCTACTATGCATAAATCTTTCCTCAGGGCTAACACAGGTTATACTGGAGATCTGTAAGTTTAGATTGTACTGTACTGAAAGTGTGCACTTCTCTACTTTACATGTACAACTGAGCACTGGTGAGACCCTCACCTGGGAATGTATCACTTGAATTATTCCATTACTTGTTTAAGTTCACAGCTTTCGTAATATGCCTGTTTTCTAGGTATCCTAGTTAAACCCTCTCTGGGGTTACCCTTTCTAGGTATCCTAGTTAAACCTAACTGAAGTTACCCTTTCTAGGTATCCTAGTTAAACCCTATATGGGGTTACCCTTTCTAGGTATCCTAGTTAAACCTAACTGGGGTTACCCTTTCTAGGTATCCTAGTTAAACCCTATCTGGGTTACCCTTTTTAGGTATCCTAGTTAAACCCTCTCAGGGGTTATCCTTTCTAGGTATCCTAGTTAAATGTCAGTGTCAGTGGCTCAGTAGGTAGCACACTCACCTCTGAGGCCAGGAAATCAGAGGGCTGTGGGTTCAGTTCCCACATCTGGCACTTCGGTTAATATCCCAGTACTGACACTGTAGTGCAGCATGAGAGGGGTGCTGCACTTCTGAGGTGCCGTCTTTTGGATGAGACGTTAAAAACCGAGGTCCCATCTGCCTGGATTGGTTGTAGTTCAGGAGGATGTTAAAGATCCCATGGCACTTATCGAAAAGAGTAGGGAAAATTTTTATTAGAGATCAAAAACAAAACACAAGTAATAAATACAGAAAACAAGAGAAACAGATTATATCAAATAAGTAATACCTAAAAAGAAAAGAAATACAGAAAATAAAAGAACATAAACATGAATCTGAAAAATTAGAAGCAATGTAACAGCCATACATGAAACTGAAAAATACAATGAAACTAACCCACCCAACCAATATGATGCCATAAACGATGTCCAACTTCAGACCCCAGAGTACGGTAGTCATAGTCATATAAATTATCCAAATCAGTCTGAATGCGAAAAAAAAACATCTTGCATCATGACAGTTTTAGCTTGGAGACATCGTAAACATCTAGCATGCCATATGGCCTATTTAAGGCAAGCCAAAATTACAACAACTGTGCTTTGATGCCATTTATGCCACTCTGTGGGAATTTGTCCTAGAATTAAAATATCATATGTCATAAATCGAAACAATGATTCACCCCACATGATGGCCAATGTAGACCAGAAACCCTGCACTTGGAAACAATCGAAATACAAATGATGCATAGTTTGTAGACACCCCGAACAAGATGGTTCAGAACAATACCTGTCACCTAACTGGTTATGTTTTTGATTATTTTGTACATTAAGCTTCTGGTATCCACAAAGCCAGACAACATCTTGCATTTTTTTCAGGATTCTGGGTTCAATCATACTAGTAAGTAACAAATCAGTGTTTACAGTAGTAGGAACCATAAAGTAAGGATCTTCAAAAAAACAAGAATCTACAATATGAATATAAAATACTTTTTTGTGTGTGTGAGATGAACCAAAGAAGCTCAATTTTCCACAATCTGATATATTTTAAAGTTATTCGGATATAATCCGGCAGTAATTTTTCTGACTGATGCCATTTACCCCTACCCCAGGCTGTAAGGAATTCTGTTCCCCATAAACTCATACATAAAGTTCCCATACTATCAGTATCCAGTAGCATCGAATGAATGGTACTATAAAAAAAATTCCCCCAAAAAATACTAAAGGCTGTATCATATTAAGGCCCTCTGACTTCCAAGCCCTGTATGTATGTGCCCATTTAACAGGATTTAATCGACTCCCCCATAGGAAGGAAAAAAATAGACCCATAATCTTGGTATGCATACTAAAAGGGAAAGGAAATACATGCAAGACATACAAAAAAATCAGAATAATATAAGAGCGGAGAAGAAATACTCTTTTCTTCTGTGACATTTTCCATGATTGCCACTTAGCTACCTTCTGCTGAGCTATATCAAAGACCATATCCCAATTACATTGAGGGGCCACAGAAGTGCCATAATAAATACCCAATAATTTCACATTACCCTGTACTATCGGTATGGCAAATGAATCTGGAATTAAAGCAGAACCTAAAACCAATATCCTGCTTTTCAAAAAATTAATCTGTATACCAGTAACAGACTGTAATTCCTGAAAAACCTGAAGAACTAGCATACCAGAATTCAAATCAGCCACAGTAAATATACAATCATCAGCATACGCCAAAACTTTAAGAAATACACCACCCTGTACCAAAGAAATAGGCACCACCTGCAAATCCACATCTGTGCACCGGAAAATAGGATCAAGCCCAAAAACAAATAACAGAGGACTTAAGGGACACCCCTGCCGCACTCCAGTGTTAAGATGTATGGGGACACCCAAATACCCATTCACCAAGGGAGTAATCAATGACTCAGAATACATAACAACCAACAAAGCAATAAAGTGTGCAGGAATACCATTAAACTTTAAAACCTCAAATATGCTCATGACAAATGGCATCAAATGCAGTTTGCTGATCAAGGGACAAAGATAACCAGACAGAGAAGGAGACAGACCTTGCTCAACCAATTCACGTAAATAATTCAAATTATGTACAATATTACGACCAGGAACAGCACACGTCTGCGCTGAAAAAAGCAGGTGACCTGCTACCTTAGTAAGTCTATTAGTCAAAACCGTTTGCCAAAACCTTATAATCAGAAGTCAAAAGACTAATAGATCCCCAGTTCGAGAGCTGTTGAGAATCACCTTTGTTTTTATAATGAAAAACCATAATCCCATTACTCATACTAGGAGTATGCCTATTTTCCAACCAAATAGACTGAAAAAGGACTTGTAACCAAGGAAGCACACTATCAGAAAATATTTTATAAAATTCATTAGGAATACCATCTATTCCTGGGGTAGCATGAGTGGATAATTTAGTAATAGCTAATGAAATTTCTTCTATAGTGACAGGGTACACCAAAGTTTCTCGATCCACAGGTGAAAGGGAAGGGATAACTAAATCTTGAAAAAAAGAACTAGGTAAAGCTGGGGGAACATCCTGAAATTTAGAAGTAACAAAAGCTAGTACTATACCACAAAGACCTCTCACATCATGTACTTGATTACCATCAGTATCCATCAAGACAGACATACCAAACCGTTCCGAACTCTGTGAAGAAAAATCATATGGATTCACTTGCTGCTTGGTACCAGAGACCGAATACTTTTGCTGAGAAAAACTCTTATCTTCTCTGGATTTTAAATAATTATAAATTTTTAGTTTAATATCTTGAAGTTTCGATAAATTGGAATCATCCGAAACTGACACCTGACCCAGAAGCTGAATGTATTGAGCCCTATACCCTAAATATTCTAAATAATGACTTATGGCTTGATGTTTAGAAACCTGAAGAAATAACAATTTCAAATCTAACTTAACATCCTCCCACCATTCAATTGGACTATCATAGAGAAAGCAAAGATCAGCATGTGCAGCAAATAAGTCATGTACCTGACCCACAGTGATGGCATCATACAATAAACCCACATTTAGCTTCCAATAAGCTCGGCCCATAGGAAGTTGTTGATACGGGCCCAGTCGAAGTTGTACAACCAGGTGATCCGATGTTTTCAGAGGCAAAAGAGCAACCTCCGAACAGGTAAGTCTGTGAGATAAAAACCAAAAATCTATTCGGGTGGACAAAACTCCCTTAAAGAATGTGTGTGATGGGGAAATATGTAAAATATCATGAACATCAACCAGATTATGACATGTAAGCACCTCAATAAGCGTGTTAGTATCACAAAAAAGTTTCTGAGTCTTCCTACCCCAATCCCGTGGATCCAGGTCACAATTAAAATCACCTCCCCACAAGACCAATTTAGACGTATGGAGATATGGTGAGATTTTCTTAAATAAGGCTGCCCTGTCTGCCTTTTGTTGGGCAGCATAAACATTAATTAAACGATAAGCACAATTTGAATAAACAAAATCCACCAACAGTGCTCTTCCCGGAAAAATATCAAAAACCTTCAAAATCCTAATATTAATATCTGCAAATAAAATACCCACCCCATCACAGACGTCCTCACCCATAGACCATAAAGAAATACCCCATCTCCAATCTTTTTCAGCTGCTTTCAGTTGTAACAAAGAATGCAACCTAGTGTACTGCAACAGTAATATATTACCCCAACATTCCCTTAGGCTAGCAAAAGTTACCTATCTTTTGTGGGAATTTTTAATGCTATTAACATTAACGGTAAGTAAAACCACTCCTTTATCCATGGAGAGTGATATTTAAGGAGATGGAAAACTACAGGGAAAAAAATGAAAACAGAATATGCCACCTAAGACACAACATTTCCTCTTTTTCCATTTCTTAGGCTTAGGTTTATCACAGACACCAATGTCTAAAATTGTGTCTGTATGGGAAGAAGTCACTGAAGAAATATCCAATGCCAAACCATCATCTTCTTCTTCATGATCCTGCAATGGCGTATAGATGTTTTGTAAAGGAAGGGGGTCCGTATCAATAGTAGATTCCACCAAAACTTTATGAGCTTTAGAGCGAGTCATTCTATGAAAAGAGGCCTCCTGCTGCATATCTGGAGGAGGCATACTTGATAGGGTCATAGAAGTAGAAGGGCCTAAAGAGGAACCCTGATCCATGTCACCTATACTAGAATCCTCTACTGGTAAATCACTGGATATCAAAAAATTATCTGGAACTGATAAACCAGAAGCTGACTCCAATTCCAACACTGGAATAGTCTTAGAAGGAACAGCCACGATAGAGGCAGAAGGGGTTTCTAAAGAGACCAGAGGTTTTGGGGGGGGGGGGCAAAGGAGAAGTCTGGGGATGAGCAATCAAGGCCTGAAGTTTCTGGCCCTCCTTCTGAGCTGTTGCTACATATACATCCTGTTCTGCTCTAATAGCTGGATCCGCACAATTGTGGGAAGCCCAAGAACAGAGTCTAAAAGAATAACCCAATTCATCACATAAATTACACTTAGGAGGATTCCTACAATGTGCACCAATATGTCCCAAGTCACCACATAGGCCACACTTTTGCCAATCACAAACATTACTTAGATGACCCAAAATCCCACATTTATAACAGGCCCGGGGCTGATCCAGGTAAAAATTACCCCCCTGTCTCTCCCCAGAAAGAAACAATTAGGTAAATGCTGGGTTAAGCCATTTTTCAATCTTAAATCTACCAAAAACTTCCATCCCCCAGTCCATAAACATTCATCGTCCAGGATAGGTTCCGGTTGTCCTTTAACTACACAACGCTGTTGTAACCAATAAGTAACGTCTGCAACATTAACACCTTCATTACGAAACATTACTGTAATTTTCTTGGATACAGGTTTAGTCAAAGGTATGGCCATAAAGGGACTCCATAACAGAGTATGTTTAAGAAGCTGAAACTGTTTCCAAAATCTATCTAAACCAGCAGAGTGTTTAAAACTAATGTCAAAAACAGAATCTCCAGGCATATGAATGAGAGCATAAATCTCATAGGCGTAGATTTTCATACTCCCCTTCAATAGGTCTCGACCAACAAACTGTCTATTAGGGACCTCAGACACAGGACCCTTAAACTTTAGATGCACCACATTACGCCGTGCTGCCGGTTCAGAAGAAAGCCTAAAAGTAGCAGGAAAAAGTTTCTCCTTGATGCCTGTATGCCATACAGAAGGTACAGCAGCTGATGCAGGTGCAGGCTCCACAACAACTGCCGCAGGACCTGCAGAGGACAAATCTTGAGTAGTAAGCTGTACGTCCTCGGGGTCCAATGAAGAAGATTCCCCTTCCAAACATTTAATATCATCTAAAAGAGATTTAGAAGGAGGCACAGCAACGGATGGAGATTGTACTGCAGGGGAACCTAGACCCAAAGGGATTGAAACAGTGGACAGAGAAGCCTGCTCAGAATCCACACAAAGTTTAACAGAAGCTGAGGGTACAAGGTTTGCATCCCACCCCGTACCATCAGGAGACTTAACCCATCCCGCTACCTCCAATGCCTGGGAAACCCATGCCTCAGGCGCCGTAACATCCCCTTCAGAAAGAGCACTAACTTGAGAAGCAGGGAAGGGAGAAACAGACTGCTGACGATCAGCAGAGAGACCAGTGTTAATTGTACTAGCAACAACAGAACACTGCTGTGCAAAGTCATGTCCAAGTATAGGAGAGTCCAAAATAATAGGCTGGGATGAGAAAAGAACATCGTCAGGCTGAGAACATAGAATAGAACCTTGCAAAGCATTCGAATCACAACACGGAGCAACCGACTCCATATGCATAGAACTTGAGCAAAAAGTACTCGCTGTGCTCACTGAAAGAGCTAGAGGGGAAAGACCCATGTCGGAATCCACCAGCTGAACCATTTCAGAGGCTTCAGCCACATCAACCTGCATTCGGTCATCGCGTCGAGGAAGGAGCACCACTTCCTCTTCCTGTACGTCCCCACTAGTGTCCCGTGCACTTTCCATATCCTGCATTAAATGGTTCCGTACCTCCAGATACCGACTCTCTTCCTGAGCCAACTGCCGACGAATGTCGTCCGGCGACGAAGTAGCCACACAAACCATAGATACCTCTTGAACAAAGGTAGGAGATTCAGCAGCACAAACTTGAGCCATGTTGATTGAAGCGATCTCTTCTGGAAAGTCATCTGAAGCCATAGCGATCACAAGTAGGAAAAGGAAGGCCAAGGAGGTGATCAGCACCCCAGCCTTCCACATGTCTGCACTCCTCAATGCCCTAGCAAACTCTGATTCAGTTTGCACAGCGTCACAGCATCCACCTCCAATAGAGTAGGGGGATTTCCCCGGTGTCCTGGCCAGATCTCCCCTCATTCACTAAAAATACCACTAACAGCTTAATCTGGTTCAAGGCCAGTTGGCATTCATCTGTATCCCCCTCCCCCGGGTTGTGCCTGGAAATAGGCAGGATCTGTCTAGTGCACTTACCCGGTCAACAAAAACTAAAATTAAAAAAATCCTCTGTGGGGTTACCCTTTCTAGGTATCCTAATTAAACCCTCAATGGGGTTACTCTTTCTAGGTATCCTAGTTAAACCCTATCTGGGGTTACCTTTTCTAGGTATTCTATTTAAACCCTGTCTGGGTTTACCCTTACCTGTATTTCTGTTAGTTTTTAATTGTGTTCTCTGCTTCTTAGTAGTTTTACCAGTGTTTGCCTATTGTTCTAGTGCTACTGTATTTGTATTATTTTCAGCTTTCAAGATTTTTTCCCTGTATCCTATTTTAATCCTACCCTGTGAAGCAGTATTTTAGTTTCCCATTTTGTTTTACTAGTTTCATCCTCTCGGGTTTAAGCTACAATTATTTCTCTCCCAATCTATTTGTTATTCTGGCCTCCTAGTTGTTAATTTTAATTTTGGTCTCCCACATCTGGTTAAGACTCCTCTCACCTCAATCAGCTTTCACTCTCTGTCTTGTAAAACTTGTCCCCCCCAATAGCATTTGGTTACACTGCAGTGAGTGTTTTGCTTTGTTTGCTCTTGTACTATGCTGCTGCTAACATTTTCTCTCTTCCCATTCTTATTTTCCCTCACCTCCCTCCCCCTTTCCATCTTACCAAATCTTCCTATGTCTATAATTCTCCTTTCCTCACTCTCTCCCACTCTCCCTTCCCCTTGTCTCCCTGTTTTACCTCACTCGCCTTGGTATCCTGGTGGCAGCCTCCTCTCATCTAGTTGGCTTCATCTTGAAAGCCTCAGGTCCCTTCTGCCATCCTACCTCCCTCTTTTTCATCCTATTCCCCCCTCCTTCCTGTTCACATAAGCATCTTATAAGTTCTCTGAATCTCCTAACCTCCTTGCTTCTTTTAGTTGCGTGGGATATTGAGCTCATCCCTGGCCCTTCCTTTTCCGCACTGCTCCCCAAAGGTTTGGGTGTGGCCCATGTCAACATCCATAGCCTTCTGCCTAAGATCAACCTGTTGCAACCATTCACGGTTAATCTCAAACCTGGTGTGCTGGTGATTGTGGAATATTGGCTCTTTTCCAAGATCCCTGACTCCTCTGCTGTCATCCCTATTATTTGGTAGGATCGAGCAATGAGGTGTGGTGATATAGCAATCTGCCTCTCCTAAAATATCCAGTCTGATTTTGTGCTCTCCATCTCTCTCCCCTCTGCCTATGAGACACTTCTTGTCAAACTCTCCCTCCCCTGTTCTGTACCCATATTTAATGCTGGTTTGTACTACTGTCCTGGCATGTCCCCAGCTTCAGTAATTGAGTTACTTACAACACTCTTCTCCCATACGTCCACTATACAGTTACTCATATTAGATGATTTCAGTTTAAGTTAGATTCCCCCTCTCTTCATGAACTTTGCTTCAACATGAAATCCTTCTATTTAACACAACTCATTTCTGTACCCACTCGCTATATTTTCAAGTCTCTAAATAACTCCTTTATGGACTCAGTCCTCTCCTCCAGTCCCCATCACATTGTTGCTGCTAGTACTTGCCCCCCAAGTGCCCCCAATGACCACCATATGGTCTACTATATGCATAAAATGTATCGTCCAAAGCTCCCCCAAAATTCATCCAGATCCATTCTTTCTGGTCACTGGACTTGTCCTGCCTTCATGCTGACCTGGTACCACTGACTGTTCTTCTGTTTCTATAGCTAGCAACATTGACAATGCCCTCAAATTCTTCACCTCCAAATTTATGTGTATCTGGGATCATTGTGCCCCCTTTAGAAGAACTACGGTCTGAGCAGCTCACCTCCCATTTATTCATTTATTGAGATCTTGGAGGTACACTGTTGACCTAAAGCTCATTTCCAACGGCTCCGCGTCAATGATAAGACAAGACATACAAAAAAACTTTAAAACAATTCTTCAGGTTACAGGTTGAGATTTCATAACTAACATTACATAAGGTACCATAGGCTAAATGAAGACAGTGAGAAAAGAAAGAATAATGTAGAGATTCGGGGGCAATGCTGAGAGAGCAGCTGAAAAACAAAAGGGGGAGGGCAAGAAGAAAAAAGGGGGGAGACAGAGGAAGCAGCTAAAGCAGCCTTATCTTTGTGCAGGTGTAGATAGGGCAGGGGTCAAGGGTAGGAGGAATCACACAGTAGGTGCAGGCAGTGAGAGAGGAGTCTAACTTGTGAGGGGGTCCCAAGGGGAGAAGGAGGTGACATGTTCTTGCATCAAACGGAAAGAGCTGGGTATGTGCCAGGGTCAGGTAAGTAGGCAAGAAGGGAGTTAGGGTCCGCAAATGCACTTGTTGTTAAAGGTCTTCTGATGAGCCCTTAGGTTAGGCTTGAATTGACCAAGCTTTGTACAAGACTGAAGATCAGTGCTTGGAGAGTTCAGCCATTTGGGGGCTCTGTATCCAAAGGAGCACTGGCCTAGTGAGATCCAATGGAAGGGCACTTTTAGGGACAGATTACTGACTCCTCTGGTGTTCCAGGTGTTGTCATTAGCGTGGAAGAGGTTGAGCATCCAAGAGGTAGTGAGGCCCAGAGTGGTCTTCCTGGCCAGTAGACAGACTTGGTACATGATCCTGTTGTCTAGGTTGAGCCAGCCTGTTCAGGTGTAGAGCTCAAAAGAGTGTGTTAGGCGGTGGGCACCTAAGGTAAGCCTACAGGTTTTGTTGAGGGCTGTCTTTACTCTTAGGAGTGCTGTATCTGTAGCTGCCCCATATACAACCAGACCAAATAGTCAATGATCAATAGTGCTGAACTTGACACAGCAAGGCTAAGGGCTTCTTCAGTTAGATAGAGTCTGTGTTTGTACAGAAGGCGAATCCTGCAGTTGGCTGCTTTTGCCACCTGATCGATGTGTTGTGTGAGCAATCCAGGGTGACCCCGAGATATTTGAAGGAGTGGACCATATCCAGCACTTCACCTGGTGGTTGTGGACTTGCAGCTGGTAGGATCTGTGTTTGTTTTATGGTGAGGCAAAGCGCATTGTCTTTGTTTTCCTATAATTTAGTAAAAGTTTGTGTCTTTTAAACCATGACTCCACAGCCACGAAGCTGGACTGCGTATGTTTTTTGAGGGAAGTAGGGCAGGCATGGCTAGGGAACAGTATAGAATCATCTGCGTACAAGAGGACCTGGCTTGGACCGGTGATTGGAAGATTATTTAGAAATACGCTGAACAGCAAAGGGGCCCAGAACTGAGCCTTGGGGTACACCAGTTGTGACATTACAAGGATCAGAACGAGTTTCTAGGATTTTTACTTGCTGGGAATGATTAGTGAGGTAACTACAGAACCACTGTACTGATTCAGTTGAGAGACCAGTGGCTGACAGTTAATTTAAAAGTAGCTTGTGACTGACCATGTCAAAGGCCATCATTAGGTCTATATAGGTAGCATCGTGGTCAAGGGAGTCATGAATGAAAGAGGTGAATTCTACTAGGGCAGTGGTAGTGCTGTACCATTTCCAAAATCCATGCTGTTCCTGACATTGGAGCTATTCATCAGCTATTCATCTAGGTAGGCAACTAGCTGGTCACTGACAATCCTTTCAAGTGCCGTGGAGAGAGTGGGGAGTATAGATATAGGTCGGAAGTTAGAGTGGTTGGTCCAGTCGCCGCTTTTAAAGACTGGAGTGACCATGGCCTTCTTCCAGATATTTGGGAATTTAAATGTTCTAAGGGGCATGTTCAGAATGTGAGTTACGGGCTGGATTACCTCGTGCTAGGTGAGTGCCAGTAATTTGAGGTCCAGCGAGTCACCACCTTGTTTTCCCAATAGCCTTAGAAATGTATTTTTTGGCCTCAGAGATTCACACAGTTCTGAAGCAGAAGGGGGGTGATGTAGGAATGTGAGTGTTACCCTTACACGAGTTGTCTGGGTCACTGTGGGGGATCAAGGTAGTCAGGGGGAACAGTCTCACCAAGATCTGTGAAAGTCCTGTTAAAAGCATTAGCGATCACTTTGGCGTCCTGAGTCAGCTCTCCATTTACCTGGAACAGCTGGGGTGGGGGGGGGATTTGCTGGTTTTCCCAGTTAAAGTTTTTATGTTATCCCAGAAATTCTGGGAATCACCCCAGGATCAGTTAAGTTCTTCCTTGAAACACTGGCTCTTCGCAATACAAATGGTGAGGGTGCATTTGTTTCGGGTAGCTTTGTAGTGTTGTATGTCTGATTTCGATCCAGTATATTGGGCCTTGTGCCAGAGGTTGTCCCTTTCCTTCATTTGTTTGAGAAGGGAGGGTGTGATCCAAGACTTGCTGGCCCCTTTTACTTGCCGCTTGCTGAAGGGGGCATAGAAGTCACATGTCACGTTGAAGGTGCTGACAAAGTGCTCAAGCGTAAAATCAACATCATTCATGTTATAGCTGGTAGACCAGTCTTAGTTGATGAGGTGGGTTTTTAAGGGTCCTAGTTGTCCAGACTTCACGACTCTTGAGGTGACTGTTTTTGGAGGTGTTTTGGGAGATTTATGCAACAATGATGGGAGAATGGTCGCTTATACTGTCTGGAAGGACAGTGATACTGAATATCCTGTCAGAGTGGTAGGTTAGTAACCAGTCCAGAAGTGTGCTAGTTCCAGTATGGTAGTTCGTGCGGGTGAAGCAAGCCACTAGTTGAGTCAGACCAATAGAGGATACCACATCTTTATATGGGGCCACCTCGGTAGACATCCGGTTTACATTAAAGTCACGGAGTACTAAGATCTCAGAGTCCTTGCGCAGACCACCAAGGTATTCAAGGGCTGAGTTGAAGCCAGGAGCTTGTTCTATTGGTGGGATGTATACTGTGACCAGAGTGAGGCATTTTTTCTGTGAACCAAGTTGGACCTGGATAAGAAGAATTTGGGTGTTTCCATTGATGGTAGGATGCGGAAGATCACGACCCTGGAGGGAGTCTCTGACATAAACAACACAGCCTCCACCACGCTTGCCTGTTCTGTCCAGTCTAAAGGTGGTGTACCCATCGATGCGGATGGCCAGGTTGGGGATTCTTGGGGTAAGCCAGGTTTCCACTACTGATAAAATGTCAGGATTATGCAGGGTAATCCAGGCCTGAAGGGAGTCCTTTTTAGTGAGAAGGCTGCAGATGTTCATCGAGGCAATAGTCAGGATGCCATCCTTCTTTAGGGGAATAGATGCAGAGGATCTAGGGCCAGGGTTGAGATGGATGTTTTCAGATATTAACAGTAAGAGCCATGTTAGCCTGACTGCTTGCCATTTTAGGAGTTTGAGGGCTTGTGATCGGGTGCAGGTGAGGGATCTGGTTTTCACTGAATTACTGACCCAGAGAAGAAATGTTGGTAATGTTGGGGGAGGGGGGCGAAGATTCATATCAGTTGATGAGGCCCATGTAGCTTGTACATAGTTTCAGAGGGGCAGTTGTAGATGTGCCAGGAAGAAATGAGGTGAGCCACTGAGAGAGATGTTGTGTCTCAGAGTGGTAGCTACAGGGAGCACTGTGCTCCAAATTAGAATGGTATCCACAGGGAGGATTGTGCTCCAAATTAGAATGGTATCCACAGGGAGGATTATGCTCCAAATTAGAATGGTATCCACAGGGAGGATTGTGCTCCAAATTAGAATGGTATCCACAGGGAGGATTGTGCTCCAAATTAGAATGGTATCCACAGGGA
The DNA here is from genome assembly GCA_016271365.2 of Neoceratodus forsteri. Classification (NCBI taxonomy): domain Eukaryota; kingdom Metazoa; phylum Chordata; order Ceratodontiformes; family Ceratodontidae; genus Neoceratodus; species Neoceratodus forsteri. Next base: position 1,075,215,921 of record CM057450.1, read on the forward strand.
GGATTGTGCTCATGATAATAGGAGAGTGGTATGGTTAGTATTAGGAATGATTTGAGTATAATGGGATAGATACTCATGTTGTAGTGTGGCAAATACTGGCAAGAGGGGGAGCAGAGAAACACGTAGGGTGAATAGACACTTTGAGGGGGGGGGGTCACCAGACCCTGAACTAACAGAGCTCTGACTCTAAACTTTTAGAGTACAAACATGAGCTGTGTCTGTAGGGCTGAAGGAATAGCACAGCAGTAGGGTGCTCGCCTTTAGAATGAAAGGTCAGGGGTTCAAGACTAGCTGCTGTCTAATAGCTGTCAGAGCTGGATATAGTAAGTGCCGAAGGGAGGCACTAGGGGGCAGAGGCATGAAAATCTCAACTGGTAGAGTAATAAGGGCTAGAGTAAGAGCAGTAGTGGGGAGGTAGATTGAGGGTTCGCTAGTGGCTCCTAGTGGCCAAAAAGTATAAACTGCAAATGGGGAAGTGAGTACTTTAAATCTGAGCCAGGGGGTCCCATGACAGATCACATGATCAATGCCTCCCTATAAACATAGGGACGCCCCTGGGAAGGCACAGTCGATGTGTAGCATCAATGGGCAAACACCCCTTGCTGTGGCTCCAATAACTGTGGAGGCATCCTTGGTGAGCTCCGTTCTGTTGCCCGATGGTGGCTGGGGCTGGAGTGGCGGGGGTCACTGTGAGCTTGGGGATAAGGGAGAAGCAGAACAAAGGAATTAGTTCCAAAGCGGGAAGAGATTCAAATGAGAGGGGAACCAACCTGTGCATGCCCGAGCTGACCCAGAGAAAGAGTAAGGTAATCAGAGCAAAATATAAATAATGGCTAAATATCAGAAATTGAGTAGGACTAAAACTCTAAGCAGGGCAGCAGTTAGGTAACAAGTAAAAGGATCAACACATATCTGAAATTAAGCCAGCTCATGGTAGACAGATCTAAATGCAATGTGCTAAAGCGAGTGAGAGACTGAGCAAGCTCACAGACCCTGACATAAATTCGAATTATAGTGCAAATACAAGGCTCTTTAGCAATCACTACAGTTAAAACCTCCCATCTAGCTCGTACACACCATATCACTAGCAGCCTCTTAAAGTAACCATTCCAGTAGGCTAAATATTAGTTAACACTTCAAAAATGTGCTGCTGTTTATAATTAATTGCTTGTTTTTCAAATAAATTGTGAGTGTATCTTTTAACACTCCCACATCACTGTGTAGCTCCTCTTTTAGTCAAAGTATAAATATTAGTTAAAATCAGGTTGCAGACTGGCTGAAAAATCAATCTATTGCGTCGGCCGAGTAAAAGTCCCAAGCAGGACTGACCCACAAACTGTATCGGACCAACGTCTCTTTCTTTCAACACCCCTTGCTGTGGCTCCAATACCTGTGAGTTCCATTCTGTGGCCCGACAGTGGTTGAGGCTGGAGTGGGGGGGGTTCAGTGTGAGCCTGTGGAGGCATCCTCGGTGAGCTCCGTTCCATTGCCCGATGTGGTTGGGGGGAGTGGGGGGTTCAATGTGAGCCTATGGAGGTGTCCTCGGTGAGCTCCATTCCGTTGCCTGATGGTGATTGGGGCTGGAGGCATATTGCTAGCAGCCTCTTAAAGTAACTATTCCAGTAGGCTAAATATTAGTTAAAATCGGGTTGTAGACTGGCTGAAAAAACAATCTATTGAGTCTGCCGCATAAAAGACTCAAGCAGGACTGACCCATGAACAGCCCATGGATCTCAAGTTAGTTACTGGACTGTCACCATGCACGTGATCTTGCCTGGAGGACCTAAAAGTCCTCTGGCTCCATTTCTGACCTTACATTTTATTGGACCCTTTGTACAGTAATGGCAGTGTAACCCCCCTGCAAATGGGGGTTCCCAAAAGTCTTCCAGGAGCTTGCCTGAACGCTACAAGTCTGGACGGTGTTCGGCGTCTGAGCTGTTTAAATGTGGTTCCAAGTGAGTGCTATTTGAGCCTCCATGTACTGTCTATTTAGAGCTGTCTGCTTGCAGACTTAATTAGTTTGTATGGGGGGACTGTGTATTTAATGCTCTAACCCCGCCCGGGCTGCTGTCCATTCGTTCCATTTCTGCTGTTGCTACATGTGCAGAGGGAGCCTTGTTGAAAGATACAACTGTTTGCCAGAAATCATTTAAAGTGACTGAGAAAATGTAGTTTGTCTAACCTGTCTTCATTTCAGCACGAACTGTTTCAGTGTTACTCTTTCATTTTGGTCCTGAATAGCTGACTTGGAACAATCAGGATGATAGAGAGACCCTAAAATGGAGCCTGTGGACGAATTAGAACTTGGACTCTTAATTTTGAGCCAGCCACAAGGGGATTGTATGGGCAGTGACTCTGGGAAACGTAGTTTTGACCTTGGCGCCTTTTTCTACCAACAGAGGGAGTCTTATTGTGAGTGACAGCTGAATCAGCCAACAGAATAGTGTGGAGCTAAAGGAAATGCCCTGCTCTGTGACTGGAAAGGTCAGATCAGTTGTGGCAGTGAAGAGAGAAGGAGCTGTGTGCTTCATGTGTATAGTTTCACGCAGGAAGCATTGTGAGGCCCTGAGTTTCAGTCTGCAGCCTTTGTGAGTGCCAGTTTGGACTGAATCGAGATGTGAGGAGAAAGAAGCACTAGAAGTGTGGAAACCAGGCTCACCCTGTAGAAGACTGGAGAAATTGCTGAATCGCGCTCAGTCTGTCAGGAACTGAAGCTGCTGTGTGTGCTCCCGGGTATTTTGCAGTAATTGCAATTGGGATCGAGGAGCAGTCTGCCTGGTATAGTACTTTCCTTTTACATATGAATGTGCGTAGTGCTTGTGGGGAATCACTATTTCCAATCCCCAGTGCTGTGTATTGAAGCTGGAAGCAAACCCCAGCTATCAACTGCAGTGGGGTCCAATCACAAGGACTTTGTCTCCATGACTTGTTGTTCTGGCAATCCAGAAGAACATCCACCATCCGGTTTTCAGCTTGGGTATTATGAGTACAAGTCAGGGTATTCCCCTGCAGCCCGTTTTCAATCACCAGTGTGTCATCTAATTCTTGTTGTTTCACTGCTTCATGGACTGAGCCATCCGGCTCTGGATTACAACTGGGTTTTGTGCATATATTTTCTTCTATAGGGCCCTATCCATCTGCACCCGCAGGCCAACCCCGAGCAACAGACCTGGCTAGCCCCCTCCCCAACCTGGGTACCCAGAGTGCGACTTTTCAGCCCCTGTATGTGTGCACAGTACTGTGATTTAATGCCACCAATTAACCTGATTCCCTCTCCCGTGTTACTGCCCCCTAAATAATTCAGATTTGTTGTTGTTCTACTATATACAGTCTGTGGTGTTGGTACTTATGGAAACAGTATTGTGTTTTGCTGTGTGTGTTGTTTAACCTTATTTTACAGGGGGTCCCCAAAGATGTGCTGCAGAATCAGTCTCGAGGGTAAGTGGTATCTATATGAGTGAACAGTGTGTATACATGGGGCATTGGGGCTGTAACTCCGGTGTACTGTATGAGCCACTAGAGGGAATAAAAGGGGTTCTCAGTGTCTCAGAGGGCTGTGACCAAGCTAGTCTAACCACTACAAACCCTGACCTCTGGGTGGAGGCACCCGCCATAGGACCTAGGTCCCTCAACCTGTCCGTAGTCAAACAAGCAGGGGTAGTAACCCTTGGGATAGCACCACCTAGGGGTTACACCAGTACTAAAGCTACTAGTTTTGCAAAGACTTCAAAAGGGCAGACTTTAGCTGGATGAGTAATATGCTGGAGGAGCACATAGCCAGCATCCTCTCTAACACGCACGATGAGCAAAAATGGGCAGTCGTCAAGCTGGTCTTGGTTGAAGCCACTAGCACATGTGAAAAGAGCCAGAGTAAGAAATCCAGGACCAAGAAGCCGAGCTGGATGAACAGGGAGCTAGGGGAGAGGGTGAGGGGAAAATAGGGTTGTATTTAGAATCTATAAAGATCCAACAAAGAGGATGACAGGTAGGAGTATGTGAGGAAATCCAGGGAAGTGAGTAGACTAGTAAGGGCAGCCAAGGCATCGAGAGAACTGAGGCTAGTTCAGGGGATCAGAGAAGGTGAAAAGGATATCTTCAGGTATATACAGGAGAAGAGAAAGATTAAGGATCAAATTGTTAGGATCAACAATGACAGTGACCAGGTGGAAAAGGGAGCAGAGCAAGCTGAAGTACTCAGCTGTTCAGTATTCGCCAGGGAGATGGCAGGGCCCATACCCAAGGGAAGGGGGGGGTAAGAGTAGGGGGAGGTGGTCAAGGATGGAGTAATCACAGAGGAGTTAGAGAGGCTTAAGTCCCTGAGGGTACATAAGGCACCTGGGCCTGATGGAGTTCATCCTAGAGTCCTGAGGAAGCTGGCAGATGTCCTGGTGGGGCTAGTGGTGCACCTGTTCAACATCTCTCTGCAGGGCGCATGCCCAAGGATTGGAGGGTGGCTCATCTGGTGCCCCTCCATAAAAGTTGGCCTAGGGATGAACCAGGGAGCTATAGACCAGTGAGCTTTACCACAATTGTAGAAAAGCTAATGGAGACCATCCTCTAGGAAAGACATGGGTCAAGACCTGGTTACAGGATAGGCAGCAGAAGGTAGCGGTGGGGGTAAATTATCAGAGCCCAAAGCGGTAACAAATGGAGTCCCATAGGACCAGTGCTGTTTAATGTTTTCAGAGCCACCATTTTAAATGGGATAAAAAGTAAGATCAGCATCTTCGCTGATGACACTAAGATCTGTGTGGAAGTGGATGGAGGGGAAGGCGGCAAAGTACTCCAGGAGGACTTGGCAAGGAAATGGTTACTGGTTAGGAGGCATGCAGTTATCCACATCAACGGAGGAGAAGGAACTGGGTGTACTGCTAGCAGGGGAAATTAACCACTCGGCCCAGTGCAGGAAGGCAGTGGCAAATACCAACAGAATGCTGGGGTGCATCGCAAAAGGAATTACTTCTAGGAGAGGGGAAGTCATCATGCCCCTGTAGAGGTCCCTGGTGAAGCTGCACTTGGAATACTGCATGCAGTACTGGTGCCACTACTTGAAGAAGGACATCAAGCTACTGGAGGGGTTGCAGCACAGGGCAACAAAAATAATCCTGGGTTTGGGAGATAAACCTTATGAGGAGAGACAGAGAGCTCAATATGTACTCCCTGAAGGATAGAAGGGAGAGGGGGGATATGACTGAGACCTTCAAGTACCTGAAGGGAATGAACAGAGTAAACACTGAGAGTATTTTCAGACTAAGAGGTGGGAGGGAAACCAGGGGACACAGTCTGAAATTGGAAGGAGGCAGATTCAGGAGGGAAATGAGAAGGCACTACTTTACTAAAAGGGTGGTCACAGGGTGGAATGTGCTGCCAGAGGAGTTGGTATCACTGCGGACAGTGAGCAGCTTCAAGAGGGGGTTGGACAGGATCAAAGGGAGGGTTCAAACCAGGAGCAGATGGGGTGGTGGTGGTGGGTGTGAGGGAAACAGAAGGAAAAACAGCAGGAAGGGAGGCAAGTGGAAGGGGGGCAGCTGCAGTCTAAATGACTTAAGTGCTGCACATACGAGCAGACTAGATAAACCATAAGGCCTGTATCTGCTGGCAATTTTGCATGTTCATATGAACACTTCACATGCACACTCCAGAACAACCTTAATGATCCTCTAAGTTCTGAATGCACCTTTCTCACCTCCAACCCAGTCCTCTCTCGATGTTCTCAAGATGAGTGCTACTTCTATCACTGACCATACTGCAGCCACCTCATCTTTCAATTCCTTTTCACCTTCTGTGCCCATACCCTCCTCTCCTCCTCCTCCTCCTCTCCCCCTTTCTCTTCTTCTCTACCCGCTCACTCTCCTCCTCCTCCATGATCCTAGACAGTAGACGGACACTTGAGGCCCAGGTGTCATCGTCGTCCAGATTGGTTTTTACCATTTTAGGAATATTGCCCGGATTACAACCAATCCTGCCAGATGACCTACCATCACTTGTGCATGCTTTCCTGATGTCTTACCTTGACTACTACAACACTCTATATCTTGGGGTCAGTGGAGGAGTCCTGCGCCGCCTGCAGCTGTTGCAGAACGCAGTGACTAGGTTACTGACGGGCCTTCCGAGGTCCTGTCATGTAGCCCCGGTTCTGCGCAGTCTGCACTAGCTGCCGGTTAGGCGGAGGATCTCCTTCATGGTGGGTTTACTCACCTGTAAGGCTCTATATGGCTCAGGTCCAGGTTATCTGTATGACCTCCTGACTCCTGTCCACCCTGTGTGCTCTTCTGTTCTGCTGTTGAGCCAAAGAGGGCCTCCTAGTGGTTCCAATGACCCGGCTAAAAACACCTGGAGATTGTGCCTTTGAGGTTGAAGCACTGGTCCTGTGGAACTTGCTCCCTAGGTCTTTGAGGAAGGCCCCCTCGGTGGAAGCCTTTAAACGAGGTCTGAAAGGGCTCCTTTTTACAGAAACCTTTGGCACTTAGCATTTTGTCTTTTTGGTTTTTAATATCTACTGTATTTTTCCACCTGCTACACACTTCTGGCGTGGGGCATCTGCCTGCCCGGAGAGCTGGGTGGCTCTAACCACACCCAGGAGGGTGCAGGACAGCTGTCTTGCAATCCTGCTGGTGGGCTCCCCCTATGCCTCTCTCAGCCAGGACAGCCCTGGGACCCTTCCCGATGGGACTCCTCGCAAGTCCTCTGGGCAGTGCAGAGCGAGGCCATCAGGCTGCATGGTCACGCCCAGCCAATTTTTTCCTGCTCATTAGTCCCTTGGAACACGGATGTGCAGTGACGTCTAGGCACAGCATGCCGACGTCCGCTGCGTTCCCCCACATTTTTGCACCGATGCTAGTAGTACCCATGGGCATCCCCAGAAATCACTACAGTGTGGTGAATGTCCCCAGCCCACCCTAGGACTAGGAGAGCAGTCTGCGGATGCTAAATCCTAGTCCTCCACTGCCAACCACCAATGACCCGGGCTCATTCCCAAACCCAGGTCGCCGGCATTGCGCGAGGTGTGGCGTCCAGCACCTCAACCCTCAGCACCACTGGGTCGGCTAGCATTTTGTCTTTTATCAAAGTTATCATTTTAATTACTATTAACTCTTTTCTCTCCTCATCTGCCTGTATTTGTACAGTGCTCTGAGCCTCAGAGAAAGGGTGCTTTGGAAATATGACCTTGCTTGCTTGATCTGCCAGTCCTATTGCCTCCTTCCTCCCATTTTTCTTTCTCACCCACTATCCCTACTGCAGCTCTTGAGGCACTCTTGGCTGTAAATCCACAAAAGAAATGGAACCCTGATGGCCCTGAACCCAGACTGTATCTCTCTGCTCATGCCATTGCTTTCCCTATTACTTATCTCCTTGACCTCTCCTCCTCCTCCTGTGTCCCTAATTCTTGGAAGTTAGGTACTATCATTCCCCTTCCAAAAGTGGGTGACCTCTCTTCCCCTAGTAACTTCCACCCCATCACTCTTTCCTCCCAACACTAGCTAAGTTCTAGGAACAACTTGTTCTATCCCAGTTCCTCTCTTTTCTTGACTCAACTCCTTTTTCACTCCTTTGCAGTCTGAATTTAGAAAGTCACACTCTCCTCTTTCCTCCAGCTGTCAAACTGTCCTCGCTGGCATGGATCAGGGCCTTGTCACCTTCACCATTTTTGTCAACTTAAGCAAAGTTTTCAAAACTGTTGCACACCCCATTCTCCTGGTCAAGCTTAAGGCAGCTGGACTCTCTACCTTCTTAGTTGAGTGGTTCCACTCCTACCTTGAGGGCAGGTAGCAAGCTATCTGTATTGGAGACACCCAACCCCAACTCTCAATCACCTCAGGCGTCCCCTAAGGGTCTGTCCTTGGCCCAATTATTTTCTCAATTTTTCTAAAGAACCTCCCCACTGCTTGCTCTAGTGTGTCCATTCACATGTATGTAGATGATACAGTATTGTTCACCTCTTGCTTCTCTGACCTCAAGAACCAGATCCAACTGAACTTTAACAACATCCAGCTCTGGTTTCATGACAAATCAGTTATCCCTCAATGCAAAGAAAACTGTACGACTTTTAGCATGAGGCAGAGGCTTGCTAGAGTCTCCTCCCTTCCTTCCTTCTTTATTCTCGATGGTACAGCTATTGAGGATGTCCCCTCTTTCAAGTATCTTGTGATCAGGTTGAATCGAAACCTTGATTTTTTGTTCACGTGGAAGCTATCCACAAGAAGATCCACCTAAAACCTTGAGCACTATACTGAAATAAGAGAAGCACCCCATTTCCTGTACATAGAGAAATCCTCACTAAGAATGTATGTTGGTACAATGAAATGTATACCCCTTTAGATTTGATGACCCGGATTACTTATCTTGAATATGTCTATTTGCTGGTTTTCTTAAGCATCTGTTTGATCCTTCCTGATCACAGGTTATTAAATGTCTCTACTTAGTGACTAATTATTATTGTGATTATATTGTAACTATATAGTCATCTCTGTACTATCAATCATATATATTCCACTGTTTGTGGTTTGTTGTACATTCTTGAACTACATATGATGTACATCACTAATTCCGGGTCGCTCCTGAAAAAGTCACCTCTGGTCACAGTGGGTTTGCCCGGTTACCAAAATTCAATAAATACATAAATAAAGACAATTCTCTCCATTTTCCACTATGGAGACATTGTTTACAGTGCCGCTCCTTAGTACAATTTAGCTAGATTTTTCACTCCTGCTGTCACTTTGCACCTAGCAAACTCTTGCGTAATCAACACTGTACTTTGCATTCATCCTTCTCCCTTCCCTCCCTTGATGCCAGGCACCTGAATTGGTCTGGCTCCCTCCCCACGTATCTTATGTCTCTCCTCTCTCTCCCCATTTCTTCCTCTTGCTCACTTCGCAACATTTGCTTTCACTTTCCTTCTCGCCAGCATATGAGATCTACTGCTGGCCAAGCTGCCTTCTCATTCTGCTTCCCTAAACTATGGGTCTCTCTCTCCTCCCTTCCTTTCACTCTGTCCCTTTTCTTTTCCACTCTGAAATCTGTCTTTCCCGATTCCTCTATGCACTGCTTTAGCTGCTTCTGACAGTAGGGTGGACTCCTGTCCCCTTCTTCCTCCCCACACAGACACCAGTACTGCACCTCTGCTTTAGTGTATTAATCAATACTCCCTACGCTTCACATTTTGTTTTGTTGTTCACTGCTTAATGTTCTTTTTACTGTTCCATAATGTTACTGTTGTGGCACTTTTATTCTTTATGAGCTCTAGAAATTGTATATTTCTTTTTACTTATTCTCATGTAACCACTCCTTCCCTTCTACCTGCACACCAATCCACAGGTGGTGCTGCCTCAGCGAATATAGGTTGGCGCTTGGGTTTGTGGTTATAATTGGTTGAATCAGTGGCGCAGTGCCTCCTCCTATGGGGATCCTTCCAACAGTGTACTGCCAAGGTGCTTCCCCACAGGAAATAAAATTCAGCCCCCTTCCTTGGAAACAAGTGAAACAATATACAGTACCCTCCCCACTAATAACTCTAAGCATGAAATATCACACTACACAATAATGCAATGGCTGCAACAGTTTTCAGAAAATGAACAACATGGGTTTATTTTGCGGGTGGATAAACAGGTAGGGAGCAGTGGAAGAAAAGGGAAATAAAAACATTCAATAATCAGATTCTAAACACTATGTAAATCAGTAAAACCACAACACATTGGCATTTATAATTAGGCAGTACTGTGCATTCTAGGATTACCACCCCCAGTTCTACTCCCCCCACTGGTGCACCAGTTAACCCCACAGCCTCGGTGAGAGCTCTCAATTTTGGTGTGCACACACTGAGCAGTTGCAGGCCTGTGACACAGAAAAAGCTGGATGCAGCACAGGTGAAACACTGGGGTGCTGCAGTGCACAGTACCAACCCCACTAGGAGGCATAGTGAAACAGTTTTATTCCTGGCTGTACTAGTTGCTAAGGGTGTTGCTAAGGTTGCACAGAAAGCCCAGACGTAAAGTTAATAAACTAGCTAGCTGAACAGTTAGAAAAGTATTTATTTGGGTAAAACCCAGTACTCACGACCATTGGTGAACAGAAGCAGGCTTTTGGGGGACATCTCCCTTTTTCAGGCAACTTGGAAGCACAGGCAGGAAAGACTTGGATGCAGGCGACGATCTTCTTCACCCCACAGAGGGACCTGTCTTCACCTACCTGAACTATAGGTAGACAGTCTTCACCCCACAGAGGGACTTGTCTTAACCCACTTCGACTGTAGGTAGGAAATCTTCACCCCACAGAGGGACTTGTCTTCAACCACCTTGACTGTAGGTAGGCAACAGCAGATGAAGCAAGCAGGCAGGACCTCAGAGCATAGGTCCTGACAGGAAACTCAGTCACTGAACTGGTAAGGAAATGAGGCAGTTGCTTTGGTTACCTCTCTCCACAGCAGACTAATGTTTCTTTCAGCAGGCTTTGGATATTTGTGACACCAAATGTCAGTTTGTTCAGCTGAGGCAAATCCCAGTTCTAGGGGATTTACCAGGATTTGCAGTCTCAAGTTCTTGATCTGTGCAGAAGGCACCAACAACAGGATCTTCTATCCGACAGCAGCAGGAGCAGATAAAAATACACCTTCTCATCAACTTTCACTAGCAACCCCAGGGAGACGGGTGGCTTGCTCCCTCTCCCTGGGCTGACACACAGATATGACACACTGAGGAGTCCAAATGAGGATGAAACACGTGTATGTGTCTGCTGTTCTTAGCCTTTGCTGATTGCACAGTAAGGCCTTCTGGCACCATGCAGTTCTGCTTAAAGTAGAGCCAGTCCAATTTCTCTCATGGGGATTTGCATATGTTTCCCATGATGCTTTGCATTATTGGGGTATGTGCAATTGTGTTTCCTTTAAAACTTGGCTGTATGGCCACTATCCTCCAGCATAACTTATGCCTCAGGGCATTTGCTCTGGGGTTCTTTTGTAGTTCTTTTCCTTCTCTATTTTGGGGTCCCCATGACACAAATATCATCCCCCTTAAGGGGTGGCTGGCTTCCTGTCCATGGGCTAAGACACAGATATGGCACACTGAGGAGTCCAAATATGAATGAAACACATGTATGTGTCTGCTGTTCTTAGCCTTTGCTGATTGCACTTTGAGGCTTTCTGGCACCATGCAATTCTGCTTAAAGTAGAGCCAGTCCAAATTCTCTCATGGGGATTTGCATATGTTTCCCATGATACTTTGCATTATTGGGGTATATGCAATTGTGTTTCCTTTAAAACTTGGCTGTATGGCCAATATCCTCTGGGATAACCCATGCCTCAGGGCATTTGCTCTGGGGTTCTTTTGTAGTTCTTGTGCAATATGTCCACATTCTCCACAATGATAACAGAACCATTCACTACTGAGCACAGTTGCTGCTCGAGGACCGACTCTTGAATCAGAGGAAGAATTCAGTGGGTGTCCATGCCCAGGTAGCAAGAAGTTTGATCGCGGGTGAGGCATCTGTGTCATCTGCATGGATCTGACACACTCACCGATTTCTTTTAACTGCATTTTCAGATCTGAGATATCGGTTTGTTCTTGGTTATTCACAGCTTGTGGCTGCGCTGTAAGGGGAAGGCTTTCCCGGTTGGCACTCTCAAAGAATTGGCAATATCTTCTTGTGACTTTTCCTCTCTCACCTCATCAAGAAGCTGTCTGAAGTTAGGAGGGTTGGCATGGCGTTTTTTTAATCTTAAAGTTATAAGAGTCCAATGTGGATATACAGCACCACGTACAATTTGGTCAAGTCTCATTTGGGCAACCTGTGCAGGGGTCAGTCCTCCAGCTTCAACTATTTTATGAATCATTATCTCTACACAGGTCATGTAATGGGACAGTTTCTCTCCCATGTTCTGGGTAGTAGCTCCCAGCTGAAAAATGAGGTCTTCCTTATGCTCAACTGCTCCATAGAAACTTCTCAGTATGGCGAGATGGTCACTAGGAGTACTGTCTGGTTGGCTGGCTCGCAGTGATCAGATGACCTCCAGTGCCATACCTCTCAAACTTTCCACTATGTGTTTGCATTTCTCATCATCAGAACATTTCCATACTTGCACCATCTGGGTGGCTTGACTAATCCAGCTCTCGTAGTCATCCTCGCCAGAAGGCATGGGGATAGTACCAGAAAATGTACGCAGTCTTCTGTACTGTTCACAAGGTGGCATCAAATAAGGGGACCACTCAGGTCCTCCAACCCATGGTTCGCTAGTGGGTTTCTTCTTTGTCAGGTCACTCTCTGGAAATATAGCTCTAATGTCTTGAACTGACTTCCCCTCAGTGACTAGTAGCAAACATAAGTTTTTCTCAAAGTCACTTGTTTCTTTAGGGTCCTCAGCAAGGAGGATCAGGGATGGCATGAGTAATTAAGACCCACGTGGTGGGGTCTCCATCAGCAGGAATCTGATCAGGCACTCTGGAAGGATCAACTTCCTCTCAGCACTCTCATAAAATTCTATAGGATTTGTGAGCAGAACTGTAAATCCTCCCATGTTTTATAACCTTTCCTAAACATTTTATGCTGCCTAGGACACTTTCAACACAGTCCCTTCGGGTTGCTTCGGGGATCCCTTGTACCAAAATAGCTTTTTTCGGATCAATGTCCACACCCTTTCACCAGTCTTGCAATGAAATGTGAGCCATTGTAACTTTTGAATTTGAGGGGGGGGGCACCAGACTGTTCCCAAAATAACTAGAGGGGTACTGAAAAAAAACAACAAATCCCAGCATTAGTCTCCAATTTTGTAACCACCCCTTCCCTTCAACATGCACACCCATCCACAGGTGGTGTTGCCTCAGGGAATGTAGGTTGGTGCTTGGGTTTGTGTTTATAATTGGTTGGGCGAGTGGCACAGTGCCTCAACCTATTGGGATCCTTCCAACAGCGTACTGCCAGGGTGCTTCCCCACAGGAAATGAAATTCAGCCCCCTTCCTTGGAAACAGGTGAAACAATATGCAGTCCCCTCCCCACTTATAACTCTAAGCATGAAATATCACACTACACAATAATACAATGGGTGCAACAGTTTTAGAAAATAAACAATGTGGGTTTATTTTGGGGTGGATAAAGAGGTAGGGAGCAGTGGAAGCAAAGGGAAATAAAAACATTCAATAATCAGATTCTAAACTCTATGTAAATCAGTAAAACCACAACACATTGGCATTTATAATTAGGCAGTACTATGCATTCCAGGATTACCAGCCCCAGTTCTACTCCCCCTACTGATGCACCAGTTAACCCCACAGTCCTTGTGAGAGCTCTCAATTTTGGTGTGCACACACTGAACAGATGCAGGCCTGTGACATGGAAAAAGCTGGAAGCAGCACAGGTGAAACACTGGGGTGCTGAGGTGCACAGTACCGACCCCACTAGGAGATGTAGTGAAACAGTTTTATTCCTAGCTGTACTTGCTGCTAAGGGCATTACTAAGGTCGCACAGTAAGCCCAGATGTAAAGTTAACAGGCTAGCTAGCTGAACAGTTAAGTATTTGGGTAAAACCCAGTACTCACAGCCTTTGGTGAACAGAGGCAGGCTGTTGGGGGATGTCTCCCTTTTTCAGGCAACTTGGAAGAACAGGCAGGAAAGGCTTGGATGCAGGCGATGATCCTATTCACCCCACAGAAGGACTTGTCTTTACCTACCTCGATTGTAGGTAGGCAACAGCAGGTCAAGCAAGCAAGCAGGACCTCAGAGCATAGGTCCTGACAGGAAACTAAGTCTCTGAACTGGTAAGGAAATGAGGCAGTTGCTTTGGTTACCTCACTCTCCACAGCAGACTAATATTTCTTTCAGTAGGCTTTGGATATTTGTGACACCAAATATCAGCTTGTTCAGCTGAGGCAAATCCCAGTTCTAGGGGATTTACCAGGATCTACAATCTCAAGTTCTTGAGCTGTGCAGAAGGCATCAACAGCAGAATCTTCTATCTGACAGCAGCAGGAGCAGATAAAAAATACACCTTCTCATTAATTTTCACTGGCAAGTCTCCTACTAGCTCTTTGTTTGTGCAGAAGGCACAAAATGCAGGCCTTTATATCTGACAGCAGCAGACTTCAAACTCTCCTTCCAAGACACACTGGAAACTGTCAAGTTCAGAATCCTCAGGTTTAAAACTCAGTCTCTCATTGGTCCACACAACTCACAAGCTCTTCATCTTGACTGGCAGTACTGCAGCTACCGATCGGATCCTATGTTGTTCTCCAGCAACCTCGGCAAAGATGGCCACCATCAAACAGTTCTCTTGGCTCAGTCACTCTCCCTGATCTGTAAAATAATGTTTACACACTGTTGACAGCATTTGGCTGCATAGCTAGCACCCTCCTGGTCCCTTCTGAGGGTCGCTAGGGCCAAGGGGTACATTCAGGGGACAGGAGCAGAGGTGCTGGCTCCATTTTATGGGCTCCCCAGAAGAAGCTGTGTCTCTAAACGGCCGTCCTCAGCAGCTTAACATCCTGGAACATGTAGTCCCTTCGGCTGCCATCTTTTCCCCTTACTCTCCGACCCACTGGTGGCATTGGCAGGGTCAGGGAGTTCTTTTAAAAGTTTATTTTTATTTTCTTCCTGGTCCCTCCAGCCCCTTAGGCAGTCCAATGGGGCTGGGGAAATGAATCCCCTCACTGCAGCGCTTCTGCCACTTCTTGTGAGCACTTGGAGGCACTAGGCCACTATAGCGGCCTTGTTCCTGTGCTCCCCACCCTGCTGTGTGGTAGTTCAGGGGTAGGGGAGCAACTGTGCTGTGTGGCAGCCTGGCCACTTTTATTATGGTGTTCTGAGGCACCAAAATTGCTTTTTCTGCTCCTTGGACACTTTTTTTCAGTTCGGGGGAGCTGGGGGAGTGAGAGTCAACAAGCGCCTCGCTGGCCACAAAGAAAAGGGTGCAAAAGGCACTGGAGCAAAGGTACAGCACTCCCCGGGTCTGGCAGCCCAGAATCGGACCAGGGGAGCGAGGACAGGAGGCAGCTGCAGGTGCTCCGGTAAGCTCCTGACTTGGGAGGGGGGGTTACACTCATATTGTATTATTTTTGTACATTGTATTTTGTCTTCTGTTCTGTTCTCTTCCCCCCCTCCACCCCAGGACATATCTGGGAACGAGCTGTTACCAGCTTAGTATGTCTTTCCTGGTAAAATATTTGAAATAATAAAATAACGTTCCACATTGTTTATTCTGTAGAGGTGTTTGTACATCTCTGTCCTTTCCCCCTTCTCTCTTCTTGCATCCAGCCTGTTCATGTTGAGATTTAATAACCTTTCATGCATCGCAAGTCTTATCCTACTGGTCCTGGATTATTCTGGTTACCCTCCTCTGCATCACCTCCACCCTGTTATCTCTCTTCAATGGCAGGTTCTAAAACTGCACACACTATTTCAGGTGAGGCTGTGCCAAGGTCCTGTGGAGTGGCAGAATCACTTTGTTCTTTTATCTGCTAAGTAAGCAATAAGACACAATGGGATGTGCATGGAACCGGTTTTATCGCATGTCCAGGGGCATAGTGAGGCACGAGGCCACAAGCTGAGTGTCTTCAGCCCTTGGAAGTGCGGTAAAATCTGTTCAATGCACACCTCAGGAGTGTCTTTTTGCACTTATAAAATGGGCTCCTTTTTTAACTTTTTACAGTCGGGAATAGCATGTTTATATGTAGAAACAAAAGATTTACTTATGTGCATTTATGATAAAAAAAAAAGCCCTTCCACCCACTGCAAATGATGTAATTCATGAAGTTACTGTATTACTGCTGGAGAAAGTTTGTCCTTTGCTGGCATCAGTACTACTTGTTTTATTTGGCTGCCAGTAGTGATGCAGTAACACAACCCCCCCGCCATGCCTCTGTGTACTGTTGAGTGATTTTTTTTTTTTTTTTAATGGAAAGTAACTGGTTTAGAGGGGAGGGAGAGGGAGAGAGAGCTGTGTGTGTATGTGTGTTCTTGGTGGGTGGGGTGATAGATTTCACCTCAAAAACAGCCATACATGATTCAAATATACATACTTTTATACACTAGGAATATATTTGAGCAATTTGGGTCTGTCTCTGCCTATGTAACTGCGTGTTTCCCACCTTTTCTCTTTGTTTATGAAGTATTATTTACTACTTTCTTGTTCCTGTTTTTTCTGTCCCCCCCCCCCCCCGACAGTCAAGATATGGAATGTTTATCAAGGAATGTTTACCATGGAATACATGGATTCAAAATTCTGCTCAGTTCCACTGACAGAATGTTCCTCTCCTAACTTACTGTATACGCACACAACAAAGGCCTCTTCTAGAGCCAGAGATTCAATTATCTCACTGTTAGGGCAAGCAGAAGAGACTTCACTGATGTGCAGGTAAAGATATTATAGATCGAGGGAGCACACCTCACCAATCAGAGAACTCCTTTCCTCTGCGTGTGAGGCATTCTTATTCCGTGAACAGCATTTCACGCACAGATGCCCTGGAAATGGGCATGTTCTGAGAAGTTTATTTTTAAAAAAATATATATTATTGATCGCTCACTATCAATAATATATTAATATGTCCCTCTGAGCCACTCATTGCTGAAAATGAGTGGTTTCACTTGCCTTCACCTTGAGCCAGAACAGCTTAGCTTCGCTTCACTGTTCTCACTCCAGCTGAAGGCATGTGAAACCACTCCTTTTCAGCAACGAGTGGCTCCAAGGGATGTATTAACACATAGAAGAGGGATTCTTCATTGTCAGCAAGGAAACAGCTGTAATGAAAACTATAAACAATAATTACTGTTTCTGATTTGTGTCTGTGTGTAAGGAGAGCATGATGATCAGGGAAACAACAGTTTTATTTTTTATTTAAGGTAGTTTTATTTTTAGGGCCCAGTTGAAGGTTTTTTTTTACAATGTAAAGGTAGCAGCCATGTTTGTGATGGACGATGGTTTCCATCCTCAGGGTTCCCTCCAGACCAAGTGGGCCAGCAGGCAACAGGGCGGCACTCTCCACCAATCCCCTGAGGGCAGTGCTTTGCAATTTCAGATTGATCAGGAACAAGACCACAATTATAGCAGACTTGATTTCTTCAGTCAACCTGGCATGCATCACTGAGACCTGGATGGGTGACGATGCTGGCCCGGTTTTAGAGGCTGCTGCCCCCCCCCGGGTACTCGGTAGTACACTGCCCCAGAGTGGAGTGCAGGGGTGGGGTGTGGCCATCTGCTTTAGATCTGAGCTAGGCTTCACCGAGCACCCAGTGAGAAGGCCTTTGAATGTGTGGTCATCTGTGGGGGTCCAGGTGCAGGATGCAGGATTCTTGTAGTTTATCGCCCCCCTCCCCAGGGAGGCAGGAGAATTCCTGCAGGAGATGGAGGATTTCGTCGTCAGTGAAACATTGGAGTCCCCCAGATGCTTAATCCTGGGAGACTTCAATGTTTGGGTGGATGATGAAACCTCAAGGCTAAGTTATAATCTCCTCCAGATGATGTCATCTCTGGGCCTGTTGCAAGAAGTTTCCTTCATGACACACCAGGGTGGTCACATGTTGGACCTGGTTTTCTCACTGTGGCTTGAGGTTAGTAACCTCAAAACTGATCAGGTCATTTGGTGCGATCATTGTACCGTGGAGTTCCCATTTGGGCCCCCCCCCCCGAAAGCCCTCCCCCTGCAGAGATAATAAGCTACTGCTCTTTGGGGGTTTGACCCCAGAGGGTTTCTGGCAGTGACTAATCTATCTAGTGTGGGCAGTGCGTGTATGAGGGGTATGGGTGAGGCTGTCTCCGCCTATAATAAGGCACTGATGGCAGCACTCGATTCTCTTGCACCAGTCTATGTACAGCCCAGATCATCTCACCTGAGGTCCCCTTGGTTTGATGGGGAGCTAAAGATGATGAAGATCATGGGTTGGAGGTTGAAGCACTGCTGGCAGAAGTCCGGGCTGGAGGTGGGCAGACTGGCCCTACGTTCCCATTATGGTGAATATCAGGGGGCAATCACCCATAAGAAGGCAGAGTTCCTGTCCAGGGAAATTGCTGCCAGGAAGAACTGACCAGCTGTGCTCTTTCGGACTGTGGACAGGGTGCTAAACTCAGCCTGTCTACAGCTGAAAAAAGCCTTTTCAAACACTCTATGTGAAGAGTTCGCTCGGTTCTTCTCGGACAGGGTGTCCATCATCTGGCAGGGTGTCCCACCAGTGTGCCTTGGTATGGCTGACAGTTGTTACCTTAGGCATCTGGAAAGCACTCCGCCTGGTTGCAGGGAGTTTAAACCGGTGGAGGTAGCAGAGGTCGTGGGGGTTGCTCGCGGACTGAAGCACACATACTGTGAACAGGACCCAGTGCCAACGCATTTCTTAATGAGATGTGTTGACTCTGTTTCCCGGTGTTCACCTTGATTGTCTGGTGTTCTCTCTTGGAGGGAGTCTTCCTAGATGCCTTGAAGGAGGCTCCGGTTAGGCCCCTTCTGAAGAAACCATCTTTAGACCCTGACGTCAAGTCGAATTACCGTCCTATGGCCAACCTTCCATTTTTAGGAAAGGCTGTTGAGAGGGTTGTGGTGCTTCAGCTTGAGGAGCACCTCATGGCCTCTGATTTGTATGAACCTTTTCAGTTGGGGTTTCGTGTGAGACATGGCATGGAAACCATATTAGTTCGGGTGCGTAATGACCTCCTCAAGGTTAGAGATCAAGGGGAAGGGACAATTGTCATCCTCCTTGACCTCTCCTCAGCTTTTGACACAGCAGACCATTGTGTGTTGCTAGACCACCTGAGGGAATTTTGTGGACTCACCAGCACTGTCATCTGCTGGTTCTCATGAACAGGAGGCAATGGGTAATGATGGGGAATTCATCTTTCTCTCCTAACCTTCTGTCGTGTGGAGTACCTCAGAGTTCGGTCCTGTCACCAATATTGTTTGCCATGTATATGCTGCCCGTGAGACTGCTCATTAAGAAGTACGGCTTGGGTTTTCATTTCTATGTGGATGATATCCAGCTGTATCTTTCTTTTGCACAGGGACATCCAAAGTGGTGGATGTGGTAAATAATTGTCTCACCGAGATCAACGCCTGGATGACCTCCAGTTGGTTGTGACTGAACCCAATAAGACGGAGGTACTGGTTGTGGAATCAAACAGAGGATGTGATAGGATGGCCCCTGGCTCAGACACAGGATTGTTCCTGGGATCTGTGCCATTGAAGGCCTCCTCTAGGGTATGTGATCTTGGTGTGACCTTTGACAGCGGATTAACATTTGAAACTCAGGTATCATCTGTTGTCCGGTCCAGCTTTTACCACCTGAGGAATATCACCAGGATCAAGTCCCTAGTTCCATCCCGGGCCTCCCCACCCTAGTATAAACCTTTGTGATGCCAAGGCTACACTACTGTAATGTGCTGTACTTCAGGGTCACAGAAGATACCCTTCGCAGACTGCAGCTGGTGCAGAATGCTGCTGCAAGGTTGGTGATGGTTCAGTCAAAATACTGCCATGTCACCCCAGTGTTGTGCGAGCTGCACTGGCTGCCAGCCAGGTGAAGGGTCCTCTTTAAGGTGGGTTTACTCACCTTTAAGGCCCTACGTGGGCTGGGCCCTGACTACTTGTCTGACCTTCCGACTCCTGCTGCCTCGGTCCGCTCACTCCGCTCTTCCAGGAGGGGCCTCCTTGCAGTTCCCAAGACGAGGTTGAAAACTGCCAGTGACAGAGCATTTAGTGACACTGGCCCCATCCTGTGGAATTCACTTCCATCATCTGTACAGGAGATCCCTTTGCCTGGAGTATTCAAAACCCGCCTAAAGACCCATTTGTTTAGTCAGGCCTTCCTGGACTTTCGGTATTAGTCCTGCCAGGGTTGGCCCTTTTTTTACTTTTTTCTAGTTACAGCTCTTTTATTATCATTTTCAATCTATGTCTTATTTACTTCTTTATATTTATTTATACTACTATTGTAATTTTATTGTTTTTTTGATTAGTGTTTCTGATTTGTACGGCGCCTAGAGCCTCCAGGATTGGGTGCCTGGAAAAATAGAACTTGCCTTGCCAAGATCAGCTCTGTTTGTAGGGGACTGGTGGAAGATAGCTCTGGTTGTAGGAGGACTGATTTGCTCATTTTGTAATTTGGTTTAGAACCAGTATGGCTGTGCATGGAACAGATTTAATGCACGATCACATGATATGTTTTGACCAAAGAGTCTTCTTTATATTGGATGCCCATTTAATAATCCCCCTTCCTATACATCCCAGCATCCTATTCACTCTCCACACTGCCTTGTTGCACTATGATATCTTAAAATTGTCTGATATTATTAACCACAGGTGTCTTTCCTCTGTTTTACACTCCACAACTCCCACCCCCATTCTGTCTTCAGTACTTGCTTTTCTTGCCTCTATGTGCATTACCTTGCATTTCTTGATGTCGAATGTCAACTGCCAAACCCTAGACTACTTCTCCAATCTTTCTAGATCCTACTTGTTACTTCTTACCCTATTCTCACTGTCCTCTCTTCCACAGATCTTTGTGTCATCTCAAAGAGGCAGATCTTCCCTTTCAGCACTCCATTCTCACAAATAAAGACTGATCCTTGTGGTACACCACTGGTGCCCCCCCCCACCTTTGAGTATTTCCCATTAAGGGTTACCCTCTAGTGTCTGTCACTCATCCAATTCTTTTACCCACCGTGTGATTTTACTCTTTACCCCAGGTCCCCCAGTTGCCTAACCCAACATCCATGTGGGTCACTACTGAAAGACTTTGCTGACCTTATGGTATAACCACAACCTTCATCGCCCAATTAAAGAAGTTTTATTTATTAATTCAGTTTTTGTTTTCCAGGTAGGTGCACTAGACAATACAATACCTATGTTCAGGCACAACCCAGGAGAAGAACAATAAACAGTAGTACAATGGCACAGCGGTACAAAGACAATCTTACATACAAGGTCAGGCAATACTGAAGTACAGAAACTCATGCACAGAGTAACTTCCTGAGTACAGCTGAAAAAAGCATACAAAAGGTACATGTAAATAGTGGTACAGGGTATAAAGTTAATCAGTTTCACCTCACATGACCATCCCATGTGAAGCTATGATCTCATTTTTGTGCCACACATGATCCGGCCCCATTAACCACAGTCAGGTTCGGCTGCTATCATGTACCTCTTTTTCCTTCTAAACATATACAGCCATTTTTTTCTTGTATGATTTATTACATAGATACATAGATGCTATAGGCAGATAAGGACTACTAGGACCATCCAGTCTGCCCGTTTAAGCTGCCTAATGAAGCGCCAGTGACCCTATCTGGTCATTGGCTTTAGCTTTTTCTTCCTATCTCTATTATTCCTTTGTTTCTGTCCCATGCATGTCTAAAGCCCAACACTTTTTCTTGCACTTTGCATTATTTTTTTTTATTTCCCCCAATTAGATTAAACTCAGTAGCCATTTAACATCATATCGGCATGTTTCAGGCATATTTAAACTGAATTCCATCATCATAAGCATAGGAGGGGTGGGGAGCCACAAGATTCTTTTTATATTCCTAGCCTATATAATGAAGTAGTTTAATTTTTACATCATTGACTGTGCTCTTGCCTGTTGGAATGGGAGCCACATTGTTTCATACTGTTCCTTCTTATCCAGCTTAATATACCATGCTTTCTCCAATTTGGAGACATCTACCATGGCATTCAGCCAAGATTTAAAAGTTGGAGGGTTGGCATTTTTCCAGTTCTGAAGAATACACTTTTTAGCCACTGCTGACATTAACGATATTAACTTTTTTTGATTTACCCCCAAAGACTTAAAAGGGTATATACCCATCAGGGTCACAAATGGATTGCTAGATATGTGCTTATTAACAACCACTGAAATAAATTGAAAACAATTTTCCCAGTAAGTAGACAGTGGGGGACACAAGTGAATCATATGGATTAGTGTACCTGATGTTACAGCACAGCATGGACATTTATCAGATATACCCAAATTAAATATATGGAGTTTATAAGGAGGATAATATGTCCAATGTATAATATTAAATTGTATTTGTTGAAGCCTGACAGTTTTTAAATTATTATTATAGGCATCTAAGATTACTTGCCAACTTTGAGATGTTAAACTAATCCCCAAATCCTTTTGCCATTTTAAGATCATCCAAAGAAATCTCAAATTTTTCTCTCACTTTTTGATAAACCAAAGATATAAGTTTCTTTCCCTCCCTATTTTTCTGAAGAATATCCAACAGAGAAGGTGGCTCTGTAACACTGATAAAATGTTTATTTTTCTTTAGCCAATGTTTAAGTTGGGTATATTGAAACTCCTGCAAATTCATTAAATCATATTGATTCTTTAGCTGTGTAAATGTGTTTACTTTACCTTGTTGTAGTATATCTCCCATCTAAGTCACACCTTTATCAATCCACCTCTGAGAAGAGTTTTCTATATTTGAAGGTAGAAATCTATAGATCTTATAAATCAGGGTAAATTCCGTTATTAAATCTTTTTCTCCCATTTTTTTCTGAAGTTCTTCCCAACATTTATAAAGAGTCTTAGTAGTTACCGGTAAAGAACTTGGTTGTTTTTTCACTGGAGTAGATGAAAAAAGAAAATTCAATAAATTTGGGTAA
Source organism: Neoceratodus forsteri (assembly GCA_016271365.2). Lineage (NCBI taxonomy): Eukaryota > Metazoa > Chordata > Ceratodontiformes > Ceratodontidae > Neoceratodus > Neoceratodus forsteri. The sequence goes on from CM057450.1 coordinate 1,075,238,491, forward strand.
GGCTGACACCCTGCCTCCATCAATGTTGAGGGTTTTCTCAACTCTTCAGGTTGCAGCTAATCCCAGATATGGGTTACTTGTGTAACCCAATAATACATTTTGAAATTTGGTAATGCCAAACCCCCAGCTGTTCTGGAGTTTTCTGTTTTTTTCATAGCAATTCTAACCTTGTTCTGTTTTCAGAGAAATTTATTTATCATTACATCTAGCCTTTTAAAAAAGATACCTGGTAACTGAATAGCCAAGGCCTGGAAAAGAAACAACAGTTTAGGAGGCACTAACATTTTAGCAAGATTAACTCTCCCTATTAGTGTCAAAAATAAGGTATTCCATTTATTTAGATCTTTCTCTATATTTTTTAAGAAATCCTCAAAATTTGCTTGTAGCAAATCCGTTGTTCTAGAGGTAAGGTTTATTCCCAAATATTTCATATATTGTTTCACTGCTTGGACAATCTTCCCCATTTTCTGTAAATCCCCCTGATCCTGAGATTCATTTAATCTCATAAATTCTGTCTTCGACCAATTTATTTTATACCCAGAATAAGATCCAAATCTATCTATGATTTAAATAATAGATGAAATAGAAGTGTTAATATTAGTAATGTATAACAAAATGTCATCAGCAAACAAACTATTTTTTTCACACTTCTGGGCTATAGTTATCCCAGAAATATCAGGGTGGCTTCTTATTGCAATGGCTAGAGGTTCTATTGCCATTGTAAAAATAAGCGGCGACGGGGGCATCCCTGCCTGCTTCCTCTTGCCAAAGTGAAATAATCGGATGTAAACCCATTCATTCTTATTGATGCCATGGGTGTTGTATATAATAATTTTATCCACCCGCTAAGCTGTGCACCACACCCCATCCTCTGGACAACTGCAAATATATGAGGCCATTCTACTCTATCGAAGGCTTTCTCAGCGTCTATAGCTAACAGTGCTGCATCTTGTTCCCTATTTAATTCTATAATATTTTGTGTTCTTCTTATACTTTCCATCATTGATCTATTTTTGATGAATCCATTCTGGTCCTGATGTATAATTTCCAGTATTAAATTTTCAATCCTATTTGCTATAGTCTTGGCAAATATCTTATAATTCATATTCAATAGGGATATTAGTCAGTAGGACACACAGCTCAGCGGGTCTTTCCCCTACTTAAGGAATACTTGCACATATGCTTGAGTAAAGGAACCAGGCAGGGCCCCCCTTTGATTTAAGGAATTGAAAAGCTGTACTAATACCGGGGTTAATATTTCCCTATATTTCTTACGGAATTCATTACCTAGGCCATCCAGTCCTGGGGCTTTATTGACTGCCAATTCTTGTATGGCCCTTTCTATTTCCTCTCTCAGAATTGCTTTGTCAAACTCTTTTCTTACATTATCTGGTACCTTCTGAATCTGAACAGTGTCTAGAAAGGCCTCCATTTCCTCCATATTATTTGGATATTGGGTAGTATAAAGCCTTCAACAGTAGTCCATAAATTCATCCAAAATCTCCTTTGGCTTATTAATCAACCTCCCATTATTATCTTTCAGCTACATTATAGTATTTTCACATTTTTTTTTTTTGTTTGCCATGATAATAATTTTAAAGGTTTATCTGTAGTAAAATAATAGATCTTGTATTATTTGTTTCTCAGCTTTTTCCAATGTTATTTGATTGTAAAAATCTCTCTTTTGAATCAAAGACTTATACATTTTTGGATCCATTGTTGAGCTATGTAAACTACTTCAGCTTTGAAGCTCTAGTTCTGTTTGTTTAATAATTTTATCCTTCTGCTTTCTGTTATGCGAAGTTAGACTCATTTTAGTTCCTCTTATGGACACTTTGAAGGCTTCCCAAACTAGATCCAAGTCTATATCACCCCAAGATTAAAAAAAATATATTCTTTACATGCTTTTTTTAATTTTATCCCAAAAAAATGTATTGCTCAAAAGTGTATTATCCATTCTCCAGGCTTTAGACTGTCCCAACTCTATATCCAGTGCCATTTATAGAATGCACGGGGAATGATCTGAGATGCAAATCCCAGGACAATTCACCCCTTGTACTTCATGAAACAAATTTTCTGAAATTAAGAAAATAATCTCTTCTTGAATAGGACTGATGTATTGCAGAGAAGTATGAGTAAGATCTGTTTTCCCCATTCATCTTCCTCCATAGATCAATCAGGGCCAACCAAATCTGCCATAAAGCTTTGAACTGTATTCCTCGAAGTTCTATAAGATCTATTTAGCCTCAATGACTTATTCACCTGATTTAAGGGTAGATTAAAATCACCCCCAATTATGAACGGTGCCTCAAAGCTTGATAGCTCAAAAAAAAAAATCAGAGAAGAATTTGGGGTTATTTTCATTTGGTGCATAGAGCGTTCCTAAGGTAAACTTTACCTCATAAATTCTCAGTTGCATCAAAACATATCTATCCACTGTGCCATCACAATTCTGTCCACCATTGGAGTTATTTTTTTCCTATTAAAAGTGATAAGGACTCCTCTAGATTTAGAGGACAGATCGGAAAAATAAACCTTACTCCATCTCCCCTCTATCCATTTTACATTGTTTTGAGTCAGGTGAGCCTCTTGAAGAAGCATGGCATTTACATTTTTCCTTTCCAGATAAGTCATTATGCTTAATGTTTTCATTTTATCTTGTAGCCCCTTTACATTCCAAGTGGCACATCTAAACACATTAGACATTACTAAAATTAAAAATTACTATTGTTTTAACTAAGCTACCTTCTTGGGCTCCCCACCTTAAATCCAATTTTTTTAATTCTTGTTATATGTTTCCTCCCTATCACAAACTTCTTTGTTTCCCTATAAATATTTGCTCTTTCACCATTGTTTAACTCTACAAAGCCCTGTTTCCCATATACAACCCTTATATAGCTTCCCTTACAATAAGTTAAATAACTCCCCCTGCCCCCTCACTTCCCCCCTCCCTCCAACACTTCTAAAATGTACCGCCTCCCCCTTAGCCAAGATGAACACTGGTTCATTTCTGTACACTAATGGCGCAACAAGGCATGGAGAAGAGAGAGAAAAAAAGGAAAAAATGCTTAACTTCAAGAAATTACATCCCCCAAGCAGTTCCTGTTCTACCTCAAATTATGGTCCTCCTCTTTTCTCCTCTTCTCCCCCAACTCTACCACACAACACATTAACTTCTCCTTCTTCTCATCTGCTTTTTACTTTCTGACCCCATCTATCTACTCATGTGGGCTCATAAGATCTTTTATAAGCTGCCATTGAGTCTTCAGGGGTATCAAAAGTTTGTAAATGACCGTTTACCACAAAATGGATTTTGGCTGGATACAGCATAGAGAAGCGTATTCCTTTGTTATGCAATGCTTTTTTTACTGGGTTAAATCATTCTCTTCTTTCTGTTGTGTTGCTGGAAAGATCTAAAAATACATTAAATTGTAGGCCCTCCACCCAAAGGCCATAGGTGCCGGAACTGGGGGGGCGGAAGGGGCGGTAACCCCTCCACTTTTTATTTCTGCATGGTAAAAACTAATATAGAAAAAGTGCCCTTTGTATCCTCATAAGTGCCCTTTTGATTGTCAGCCCCCTCAGCTTTCACCATCTTCCGGCACCCTTGCCAAAGGCCTTTAGCAACTCGTGCAGTCTGCAATATCGCTCCCCTATCTTGAAACTTCAGTGGTTTAATAAAAACAGTTCTTGGATAATCTGAATTGGGCACATGTGGGCCCGCACTATGTGCTCTATCCAAAATAATTTTTTCCTCAGGGTATCTTCTTTCTAGTACTAGTGTAAGAATTTTTTCAAAGTACGGAATAGGATGTCCCTGATTTTCCAGACCCTCAGGAATTTAACACAACCGCAAATTTACTCATCTGGCTGTATCCTCTTGTTCGCAAATTTTTTGCTGCATTGCTTGACGCTACCTTTCCAGCTGAATAATATTCTGTGGTACCTTAAGAGTACTATCTTCTAAGGTTGACACCCTTGTTTCCAGCTCTTCTGTTCTTATTACTAATGATTGTAGTTTTAAAGATACTTCTTGGATTGTGCCAGAAATACTACTAATTGAGCCTTTAATTTCACTTAAAGCACTCATCATGTCCTGCCTCAGACTCCCCACCGCTTGCAAAATTTCACCATTGCTAGAGGGTGTGAAATTAGAAGTCACATTAGGGCCTTCCTTTGCCCCCACTTAAGTTCCATCCAAAGTAGATATAATCTTACTCCCCCGCGTTTCCCCATCAAGTATGGTTTCAGTTTGGTCTTTTTGCTCCATTTCTGGTACTCTATCTTCGCTCCCCATGTTGTCTCAATTTTCTTCTCCATTTTGTAATAGTGGCTGGGTCCTCTCCTTATTTTGTTGATTCATAGCTACTTGCTTTTTTTTCTGTATTCCACCCCATAATCCTCTATTATTCCTTCCATATTCACCCCCTCCAGCCTAGTACATTTTACTACAGCCGTTTTAGGTACTTCCAATAAATTGTCTTCATTCCCCAATTCCTCTGAGAGCAGTTCTTTTTCCGCTGCATTCTTCAATGTTTGGCTTTTGGAAAAGATTGAAAACATATTACCTGGGCGTTCTGATTCTAGGCTTCGCGGAGACAGGAAAGCAAGGGAAGCTCTGTCAGGTCCTGTAGATCAGTTACTTCAACTGTTTTCTGGACACGGGTATTACAGGGTTTCTTTTTCAGCGGTTGCCCTGCTTTCACTTGTTTGTGAGTTGAGTTGTCGTTTTTAGGCATGCCAACAGTCAGCATTCACCTAGGGGGATATAAACCCACCAACGCTTCCTTTCTTCCATAGCTAGAAAAGACCATTTAAGCAACACCATGCACTGGAGCTGGGGAGCCTATATCAGGGGAAAAAGAAAGAAGGAAGAAAAGCTGATGCACATACAAAACCACACACAGTTATTCACACTCAAGGGGAAAGCTCTTCCTCATTCCCAACTAACAGACACAGCCCTCAATTATAAAGTCCAAAAAAACCAAAACTTATCTTCTATAGCATCTCATAGTTTTGAAGCTTTTCTATGCAGGTAGAGGTTTTCAATTCTTCCACAGCTACACTCCGTGTTTCTTCATCTGGCCATCTCGGGAACTCGGCATCACAGCTTGTGACGTCAGAGTTTCCTCATGGGCACCCACCCCTTGCACTTTGCATTACATTTATTTTCCTGATTGCACTGGTTGTTTATTTCACATTTTGTAAAGCATGCTCTGTCACAGTAAATAGCCTGTCATCAGAGATGTAACTGATGCACTCTTTATGGTGATTATGTGTAGTGATGTTTTTATGTTTTGTACTGCAAGTTGTAGGGACGTCGGTGGAAATGAGCTCTGCTCATTTATTTTCCTTTAATAAAATTAAAAGAAACAAAACTAAAAATCTCTATTTGAAAGAAATGAACAACAATAGTAACCCCCTTTTTTTCTCTCGTCCTTTAGGTAATATTTTTTCGGTTGTCACCCCCTCTGTCAGCTCAAGAGTGCTGTCCCTTCTTTCTTACAGTTTAACCTAAATTTTGTCACATTACAAACTTGTAAAGAGAGCAATTTTGTATAATATTTTCATGTATTTGCTGCCAAGGTGGGGGAGGTGGGGCTGGGTTTTTTTTTCTTTCTTCCATGTAGGTATTGATGTGTATAAATGCTGTCTACCAGTTTCTTGGCAATATTTGTTCGGTTCTGTCCTTATTTGTATTGAGTTGGAAAAATAAAGTAATTGCAAAAAAAAAGAAATGAACAACAAAGGCATATCAAAAAATTGGGAAGCAAGGAAGGAGGGAAGGACATTTTCACATATTTAAAATTGTTTCTATCATTGTTTCTATCACCTTTGCAAGAGGATTCCCCAGGATTTGATCATACTATATGTATTAAGAACATCATACGTCCCTTCTGATTCTGCTAAAGTGGCACCTTGCAATCCTTACAATTCTGCTAAAATTGGGCTTTAACTATAACTGCTGAAGTGATGCCATGGGGTAAAAGTTAGCTGAGGACCACAGCCATCAATATGCATTTGAAGCAATGACAAAACAAAATTTAAACAACTGTGATTACAGTATCTCTGGAAACATGGGAAGGTCTGTGGACAGCTACTTACAGTGAAATCTTATCTGATATTTATCTGACTTCATGTTATTACACTGCCTGTGGCAACCCCTTGGCTAAAGCATCTTAGTTTGTACTCCTCTGCTCCTTCTTATTAAAGATGAATAGGGAACACATGCTTAACAAGTGTGCACATAAAGCACACTTTCAGAGGTCCTGACTGAGAGACACAAATCAGCAACTGGCTGCTCAACAAATAAAGGAGGCAAGTTTATTTATATGGTACCCTATGGGGTGCCATACAGGGAAACATAGAACAACAGAATATAAAGAAACATTCAAATAAATTACTTTGATAATTATAACAAAGTCACTTAAGGAAATAATTCCTCTGGTGATTATTGTAGAACAACCACACACTCTAGCCTCACTTGCAGACATCATCATCCCAAAGGAGACTGTACAGATGGTGTGTTAACAGGTAACCTAGCCACAGGATGTTGGAGCACCAGAGCTACCGGAAGGTATCCTCAAGGAAGGATAAATCCAAATGAACAGCTCATGTAGCAATGCCAAATAAAATGCGTAAGTCAAGTACAGAGCACCCTCTAGCAGTAAGAGGGTCAAGTGTGTAAGACAGTGGCTCTCTGAATAGATAATTAAGTTTTTAATTAAGTGTCAGTGACTCAAGTAGGTGGCACACTCACCTTGAGCAGATGCAGTCCTAGGCACAAGCAAACCAAGTAGCCATTAGGGGTGCCAGTATAGATGGGATACACTAAAGCAGAAAGTATAAGCAGAGATCAGCTTGAAATGCAAACAGTGCTAATATAAAAACAACAGCTGTTGCTGTCAACCTCATATTCTATAGAATACTTGACAATTTTTGGATGTGGGGTGGAGCAGAAGAGAGGGCCCTGTAGCAGTGGTGAAGGGGGCACCGCAAATGTTTCTGCTTGTGAAGCTAACAGGTCTAAAGCCATTCCTGTCTCTGGGGGTGTAAGATTGAAAGTTCATCAGGATATTAACCTCATCACAAAAACAGGTCCATCTAAGCCTCCCTGACAACAAGCTGTCACAACTCAGTATGCATTTCCTGGTCAAAAATTACAAATACATAATGGAGATTTCTCCAACAGATGATGGGCTTTCAGGACTATGGTCCCCACACCTCTCAATCTCTCAGCATCAATTGCATAGCATTGGCCTTCACAATTCAGAGTAAATAGCCAGAATTTGTAGCATTGTCTTATTTTAAGGAATATTATGTCTTAGAGTGTCAGCACCATATGGTTAGTGTAAAGGCGTGTTTCTATCAAGTTAGTTCAATGTTTTAATAGTTTGTGTGTCCAGAAATAGCACCAACATTATGAGGAATATCAGTAAACCTCCGGACAGCAAGGGTAAATTTGAGTTGAAAATTCATAGTGCTATGGGAAATTCATAGCAGTTGAGAGATGTATGACCCCCCCCCCCCAGTTACAAAAAACTGAGACTTTGGGGGTGTGGTTATTTATATCCTGAAATGCAGTTTGTTAGTGGATCTTGGACACATGTAACACTGCAACTGGAGATGAATTAAGAATAGTGGTAAGACTTCCACCACAAAAAAAGAGGAAGCAGATGCCGTGGATAACAAGCAGTTAAGAGGGAGATAACAAAAGTAGTACCTGCTGCATCTGGAGGTGAGAGGCTGCAACAAATGGAATGTACATAATGTATGTAAGCTGTTGGTTAACTAGGATCTGCAGCTCATCCAATAGATAGGGAAATGGTCAGACTGGTGAGCCAAGCAGTCCTTATCTGTTGTCAAAGTCTATGTTTCTGTGTTTCTATCTGTAGTACTATGGTGTAACTCAAGATAAGATCAACTTCTCTATTTTCTACTTCCTGGATTCCCTAAAAACAATAAATGGCCTGGTCAGATCTCACCACATTAGTGGACTGGCAAGCCTTCTCTCCTGCTACAGCATCACAATGGATTATTCATTTTTTTTTTTATTAAATATTATTAAAATAATTCAGAACACTACCACTGTAGTACAATATTACAACTTTTTAAAAAGGACACTGTCAGCTTTTTTGGGAGTATTCAACATTGTACCTCAGATGGTGCCTATTGGAACCTTTGTGTTACCTGAAGCTATATTTGTCCTGATTGTCATAAAATGACTATTTTTTATTATATTATGTTAAAAACAGAATTAGGAGCAGACTGACCTTTTGCTGTCTCCTGATGCTGGTGCCATTCTTGAGGTTAAAATGGCACAGAAGCACCGGTCAACTTGTGCATGCACGAGTCCTGCATTTTGTAAGCCATATTAGCAGAATGTGTCTTTGGTAAGTATAAGCTTTTATAAGCTAGAAATCATACATGCTTGTCGAAAACAAGCAGCCTTTCTTAGTTAAAAATCAGCTTAGAAATGTAAAGCCATAACCCTAGGCTTGCACACCAGTACCGATGTTGATGCGTATGCCCGGGAGTCACAACTCTACATTCAAAGCCAATGTTTTACTAAGAAAGACTGCTCATTTTTAATAAGCACTTAGATTTACAGCTCAGGAAAGCTCATACTTGCCATAGATACATTCTGCTAATACTGTATGTCTTAAAATTTGAAGGACTTGTGCATGCATGAGCTGACTGGCACGTTTGTGCCATTTTGACCTAAGGAATGCATGCCAGCATCAGGAGGCAGCAAAAGGTTGGTCCACTCCTAATTCTGTTTTTAGCGTAATATAATGAGAAACACACATCTCATCACAATCAGGGGACAACTATAGCTTCAGGTAAAACAAACATTGCAATAGGATCCGTCTTCATTATAACATAATATAGTCCCCAAAAAGCTGACAGTGTCCCTTTAAGGTTACAAACATATAGGACTGCTATAAACTAGGCATTCAACAGCGATATCTTCCAAACTTAGTTCACACTACCAAGTGCCTATTACATTTCTATGAATGTACTATGATCTTAATGGAAAATTAGGTTTGGTTTTTGCTTTCTTATCCAATTAGGTATAATTTACTAGGATAATTATGAATGTTGTTAATTAGAAGTTAGGTAAAGTAGAACAATTAAGAAAAAAGATATCTGAACAAAAGGAAAAGAAAAAATAGTGGTATAGTAATGAACCAGTTAAAGGCTGAGTATTAACTGAGGATAGAAGAGAGAGAGAGAGAGAGAGAGAGATAGAAAAGTAATATTATAACTTACAACAGTGTGTCTAGGCTAGTGCAGGGAAACCCTGCATTATTAATGACAGTCACAATCACTGGTCACCAGTGCTGATCAAGGTCAGTTCAATATACATAACAAAAACACTGATTGAGTCAGCAGAAAAAGATGCAGAGATCCATTAAGTCTGACAGTTTCTCGGCCTAGCTCCATGCTTGGCCTAACACCAGGCTGAATTTAGAAATCAAACAGCTCTAGTGGCTAATTGTTACCCCCTTCCACATGTATTCCGTCCCCTCTTGTGCCTATGGGTCCCACTATTCCCCTATACAGCATCTGTCCCTTCTAAATTTAGACCCCATCACTGTCTTGGCTTCAACCACTTCTCTGGGCAACCTACTGCATTTGCCCTCACCCACTCAATGACGCAGAACTTCCTCATATCCCTCATGTCCTCTAGTTACTGTACCCCACGCTCCTCATGAACAAGTCCTTACAAACCACCCTGTTGATTCATCACAAGAACTTGTGTGTCTCAGTCATATTCCCCCTTTCTCTCGTGGCCTCTAGTGTATACATGCTAAGATCTGTCAACCTTTCCTCATGTGACGTCCCCTTCTGCCCCTGTATTATCTTTGTATGGTTTCTGTGCAGTCCCTGTCTTTCTTGAGTTGTGGACTCTAGAACTGTGTGCAGCACTCCAGGCGTAGCCTTACCAGAGGCCCATCCAGGAGCACTATAATTTCCTTCTTCCTACTATCGAACCCTCTTCCTAGACATCCCAGCATCCTGTTTGCCTGCCCATATGCTTTGTTGCACTGTGCGGTGGACTTGAGGCTGTCGCCAAGATGACCCCTAGGTCTGTCTCCTCAGTTGTTTGTGTGATGCTTGGACAGCTGGTTTTGATTGTGACACTTTACAGCTGGTTCTGATTACTCTATGATTTTTTTGTAAAATAAAAATATAGTGTGATTGTCTGTCATGAGAAAGGTTGTGCTCCTGGATGACCCCCAGGTTTCACTTCAAAGGGCAGGATATGTTAACAGCAGATCTCTGTAAGGTGATTAACTTGCAAAAACTCGCATTTTATAGCCTTATTTAGGATCTGGGTTGTTTGAAGCTAAGAACTAAAATATCCATTTTATGACGTCCTCAGGAAAACCCAGTTAATTGACTGGTGTCACAAAACATATGGCACCTCAGTGAGATCGGTCAGAGAGTCAAACGTCCTTTGATATCCTTGAGACAGGAAGACACTCTAGATCAAAAGGGCATGGGGAAGCGAGTTTTTGCTGATGTCACCTTCTGAAGGATGAGAAATCCTGTTTTGTATAATTTTTGTATTCTGATAGGGAGGAGCTAGGTGACCTCATGCAAAGAGGTTGGCAAAGCCAGTTTTAAACTGTAGTCTGTATTCCATTTAGAGATATACATGTTTGGACTCTGAGGAAGAAACATCTACAGCACTATAAGAAAATAAGAATACATTAGGTAGACAGGTCCAAGTGTATTTTTGGTAGGAATCTGCACTTTTTAAACCTTATTGTTTTAAAAGATTGTATGTTTTGTGATATACGGTTCTGTATTTATATTTTACATTTTTATCTATTTTTAGGTAAACATCTCATTTTAGAGACTACTTGGTGTGCCTTTGAAATTCTTTCTTTAACAAGTGAAGCATATATGGTTACAGTGACGCTGTGCATAGCTTAATGGTAATATCAAACTGGGAAAAGGTAAGAGTTTATTCTGAGGTCTTTCATAGAGTTCTTAAGGGTTCATTTTGTACACCTGGTTAGGTGCCCGTAGGTGAAAGTTATCTGGCATCCCCTGAAGAACAGAATTATCTGAGCCTGTACATTGGGTACGCTGGCAAGAGGTTCACAGTTTGAATCCCTCAAAGAACTTGAGACCAAAGGTTGATTCAAACCTACAAAAACAGACAGGAGGGTTACCCTGTTCTGTTAACTGTTCACAATACCACGCTCAGAGGTGGGCACTGTGGGAGCAGAGGGCCTGACCTGCTGAGTGGGGTTGTGACAGATTGGTTGGCAGCAGTGTGCATAAGTTTGGTATTACAAGCTTTATTGTTCAGTGTGTCAGCTTGGGACTGTCAGCTCACTTGCAAAGAAAGAAAAAGGCACTGATTTATTTTTAAAAGGAAACAGAACTATATCACTTGGCTTACAGTCGGGTTCCTACCTGTTTTATTTTTTTTTTCTAAAGTGTAAGTCAGAGTAGCCGTAGTTAGGGAAGAAGATGGCTTCCAACTACAGTGGGCACACTGTAGATTACTTAAAGCAGTTGTGCAGGGACAGAGGAGTCCAGTTTGAGGTGAAAGCCACCATGCAGAACCTCGTGGATGCCCTTGTGGTAGCAGATACCCAGAGCACTGAGCCACAGACAGTGACTGTAAGGGACCGAACCTTGAATGTGGAAGGGTTAGCGGCCAGTGCGGTGTCCAGATCCGATGGGGAGGGCAGCAGGGCCCTGTCAGTGAAGGGCCACAGAAACAGGGAAAGGTCACCAGTATCCTGCAGCCAGAAGTACTCAGGCTGCAGACTGAGTTGCCCCGAATGGAGCTGGAGTTCCAGGAGAAGAGATAGTGAGAACAGTGAGAGGCGGAATGAAAGAGATGAGAGGCAGAGCGGGAGCAGCAGGAGGCTGAGCATGAGGAGCATGAGCACCAGCGAGCTGCAGAGGAGAAGAGGGAGCGAGAACAGCGAGCTGCAGAGGAGAAGAGGGAGTGAGAACAGAGGGAGGCAGAGCGAGAACGCCGAGAGGCAGAGTGAGAACAGCGAGACGCTGACTGTGAGAAGCTTGAGTGCCAGAGGCAACATGAACTGTAGAAGCTATGACTCCAACCAGCGGCACCAGAGCAGGTAAGTGACTTGGGTTTAACTGGGACTACAGGACTGGGTTACAAACTGAATTCCAAATTGATAGCTGAATTTAAAGAGGGGGAGGATATGGATGCCTTTTTAAATTCTTTTGAAAAAGTTTGTATTCAGGCTAAAATTCCTAGAAAGTCCTGGAGCTTCCAGCTATCCCTGCTACTTACCAGGAAAGCTCGGGATGCATTGGGTCAAATGGACAATGAGGAGAGTGATGATTACAGCAAACTTAAAGCTGCACTGTTAAAAAAATTTGAATTAACTGCTGAGTCATACAGAGCTTAATTCCATAAGCTCAGGAGAAGCCCTGACATGAGCTATGATGAGCTAGCCATGAAACAACGTCAGTTTTTAAAACATTGGTTGGAAGGAATTGAAGCAAACTCTGTTGATAAAATTGAAAATGTGATTTTGTTAGAACGGTTCTTCTGGGCATGCCCAACAGAGCTGAAAACCTGGCTGGAGGACCGAGATCCCAAAACAGTGCAAGAGGCTGCTGAACTCTCGGACCGCTATGCCAAGAGCAGACCTGCTCTGAGAGCGAATGAGGTGGGCGTGGCAGCTCAGAAAGGGAAAAGCGCACCTTCAGGGCAGCTAAAACCCTCACTGCCTCCACCAAAACCAGTTAGCCCCAGGTTTCAGAGAAAAGATTTCTCTAAGAAAAGAAATGAATGTTGGTCGTGTAAAGAAACTGGACATATTGCTAGACAGTGTCCCAAAAAGGCAAGCAATACACAACAGGGGGCTAGGAAAGAAGTGGGTTGTTTGTGTGTCCCTTGAAGCATGCCAGTGAACATGAGGGAACACATGCACCCAGTCATGGTGAATGGTGTACAGATGCAAGGGTTAAGGGACACCGGGGCATCCTTGACCTTGGTAAAGGAGAATCTAGTACAGCCGGATCAGCTTATACCCAATAAATACGTCACTGTACAGGACTTTACTGGTGAAGAGATAACATTGCCCCTCACTAGTGTTCTAGACTGGGGTGAAACAGGGGGAACTGTGCAACAGGTGGCTGTAGCCAAAACCTTAGAAGTGGATGTGATCCTGGGCAACAATCTCAAACAAGGGATGGTGTGTGCAGTTACCCGTAGCCAAGTGGCAAGGGAACACTGTAGTTCCCTGGACCCCACAGAATCCATTGTGGAAACCACTGTGAGGCTGGTTCCCCAGCCTGTGTCTCCTGATATGGAGACTAACGAAAAGGGGATAGAAATTTCCCCAGTAGCAAGTAACCACACAGCTACAGAGGGTTACTCCGAAGAAGAAGGGGTGACCCATTGTCAGAGGGTTGGGATTGACAGTGATCCTGAGTGCCCTGACGCTAGTGTTAGGGACCCTAGTTTAGAGACAGAAGGGGACCTGTCCCATGCCTTGGGAATGTGTGAGGAGTTTGCAGCTGCTCAGAGAAGTGATCCTAGTCTAGAGAAGCTGAAGGCTTGGGCAGACTCTGACAGAGCACAAGGAGGTGACAGCAGGCATAAGGTTTATTGGGAAAATGGACTGATGTATACTCAGGCTGTGCAGACAGAGGAAGGGGTGCTAGGCAGGCAGCTTGTCGTTCCCCAGGGGTATCATGAGCAGTTGCTCACGACTGCACATGATATTCCCTTGTCTGGTCATCTGGGAATTGCGTGCACTATGCAGCAGTAGGCCCAGAATTTCTATTGGCCTAAATTCACCCAGCAGGTGAAGGAGTATTGCAGGTCTTGTCACTGGTGCCAAGAAATAGGGAAGGCTGGCAAGAAAACCCAAGCCGCCTGATTCCCTTGCCCATAGTAGAGGAGCCATTCCAGAGGGTGGGAATGGATATTGTGGGGCCTTTAAATACCCCCAGCTCCTCAGGGAAGAGATTCATCCTGACTGTGGTGGATTATGCCACCCGGTACCCGGAGGCATTCACCCTATCCTCATTGAGGACAGACAAAGTGGCAGATGCCTTACTTGGGATTTTCTCCCGTGTTGGGTTTCTGCAGGAGGCAATCACTGATTGAGGGGGTTCCTTCAAGTCGAACCTGATGAAATGTTTATGGAAGAAGTGTGTGGTGGTGCAGAGATGCACGACACCCTATCACCCACAGGCCAATGGGCTTGTGGAAAGATTCAATGGTACCCCGAAGTCAATGCTCCGAGTGTTTGCAGAACAGCATAGGAGGGACTGGGAGAAATACCCTCCCCACCTGTTGTTTGCACACAGGGAGGTGCCCCAAGAGTTGACAGGATTTTCCCTCTTCGAACTCTTATATGGATGCTGGCTACATGGGCCCCTAGACTTGATCTGGGAGGACTGGGAAAGCAAGCACGCCACCCATGGAACTCCCATAATAGATTATGTCCCTAGTTTTAGGGAAAGGCTGAAGGAGCTTATGGGGACAGCCCAGAGCAACCTGGCAGCTGCCCAACAGAAACAGAAAGTGTGGTACGACTGCAGAGCCAGAGCTCGCTCATACATGGTGGGTCAGGAAGTCATGGTCCTTATTCCGGTCTGGAAAGACAAGCTGCAGGCTGAGTGGGCAGGACCATACAAAGTGGTTAGGAAGGTAAATTACGTGAATTATATTATAGAGTTGCCTGACAGAAGACAGAGAAAGGATGTACCATGTCAACATGATGAAGCCATATGCCAATAGGACTGACATGGTGTTTGCAGTATGTAGTCCTGGGGAGGGGATGGACGAAGGAGACCCCCTTCTGGACTTGCTGGAAGAAAGTAAGCAGGAGTCCTCTGTGGAGGCAGTTAAATTGTCTCCCCAGCTGACCCCGAATAAGATCCAGGAAGTAAGGGAGGTTTTAGCAGACTTTGCCCCATTGTTTAGCACCAAGCCTGGACTAACCCCCTTAGCAACTCACGATGTGGAGACAGGAACACAGATGCCCATATGGCAGACAGCATATCGGGTGTCAGAGGCTGTCCAAAAGGACATTAGGAGGGAAGTGGAGGAGATGCTGGATTTAGGGGTAATCCAGAGATCCCACAGCCCCTGGGCCTCATCTGTAGTCCTTGTGCCCAAGCCAGATGGCTCTACTCATTTCTGTGTGGACTGTCATGGACTGAATGCAGTCATGAAGTCAGACGCCCACCCGATGCCCTGGACGGACGAACTCCTGGACAAGTTGGGAGGGGCGACCTACCTTATGACCACTGACCTGACCAAGGGGCATTGGCAGGTAGAGTTGACGGACAGAGCTAGGGAGAGGTTGGCCTTCATCACTCCGATAGGCTTATTTGAATTCAAAGTAATGCCTTTTGGAATGAAGAATGCCCCGGCCACTTTCCAAAGATTAGTGAACTAGGTGTTAAATGGTGCTGAGGAGTATGCCGTGGCGTACCTGGATGACACTGCCATCTTTAGCACCAGCTGGGAGGAACACCAATCCCACCTTAGGGAAGTGCTGGGCAGGATACAGACGGCCAGGCTCACTGTCAAAGCCGGGAAGTGCCAGCTGGCCATAGGAGAAGTGGCATACCTCGGGCATGTAGTAGGCCGAGGACAGCTCCATCCTAACCAAATAAAAATAGAGGTAATCCAGGCATGGCCCATTCCAGAAATGCAGAAGCAGGTCAGGAGTTTTCTTGGGACAGCAGGGTACTATAGAAAATTTGTACCCAATTACAGTGCCCTGGCTGCTCCCCTATCTGACCTGGTAAAGAAAAGGATGCCAAAGAAAATTACCTGGGGACCAGCCTGTGAAGATGCCTTTACCAGATTGAAGGAGGCACTGTGCAGTGCTCCTGTTTTGACAAGTCCTGACTACAGCAGACCCTTTATAGTTCAGACTGATGCCTCAGACATGGGTATTGGGGCAGTACTAAGTCAGACATCCAACCAAGGGAAAGATCACCCTGTAGCGTATCTGAGTAAAAAGTTACTTCCCTGGGAGCAGGCATACTCCACTATGGAAAAAGAATGTCTTGCCATAGTGTGGGCCCTAAAGAAGTTAGAGCCATACTTATATGGGCAGCATTTTGTGGTACAGACTGACCACAACCCCCTGGTTTGGCTGATGCAAATGGGTAAGAATAATAGTAGACTGTTAAGATGGAATCTTGCTTTGCAAGGGTATGACATGACAATTCTACATAGGGCTGGAGTGAAAAATCAGAACTCAGGTGGGTTGTCTCGCATCTATGAGGAGTGAACTGATTTGGGAAGCTTATCCCATGCAGGGGATACAGCCCCCAAATTCAGTCTAGGTAGGGAGGACTGTGATGCTTGGACAGCTGGTTCTGATTGTGACACTTTGCAGCTGGTTCCGATTACTCTATGATTTTTTGTAAAATAAAAATATAGTGTGATTGTCAGTCATGAGAAAGGCTGTGCTCCTGGATGACCCCCCAGGTTTCACTTCAAAGGGCAGGATATGTTAACAGCAGATCTCTGTAAGGCGATTAACTTGCAAAAACTCACATTTTATAGCTTTATTTAGGATCTGGGTTGTTTGAAGCTAAGAACTAAAATATCCATTTTATGACATCCTCATGAAAACCCAGTTAATTGACTGGTGTCACAAAGCATATGACACCTCAGTGAGATCAGGCAGAGAGTCATAAAAAGTCCCTTGATGTCCTTGAGACAGGAAGACACTCTAGATCAAAAGGACATGGGGAAACGAGTTTTTATGATGTCACCTTCTGAAGGATGAAGCATCCTGTTTTGTATAATTTTTATATTCTGACAGGTAGGAGCTAGGTGATCTCATGCAAAGAGGTTGGCAAAGCCAGTTTTAAACTGTAGTCTGTATTCCATTTAGAAATATACATGTCTGTACTCTGAGGAAGAAACATCAACAGCACTATAAGAAGATAAGAATACATCAGGTAGACAGGTCTAAGTGAATTATTGGCAGGAATTTGCACTTTTTAAACCTTATTGTTTTAAAAGATTGCATGTTTTGTGATATATGGTTCTGTATTTATATTTTACATTTTTATCTATTTTTTAAGTAAACATCTCATTTTAGAGACTACTTGGTGTGCCTTTGAAATTCTTTCTTTGACAAGTGAAACATATATGGTTACAGTGACACTGTGCATAGCTTAATGGTAATACCAAACTGGGAAAAGGTAAGTTTATTCTGAGGTCTTTCATAGAGTTCTTAAGGGTTCATTTTGTACACCTGGTTAGGTGCCCGTAGGCGAAAGATATCTGGCATCCCCGAAGAGCAGAATTATCTGAGCCTGTACATTGGGTACGCTAGCAAGAGGTTCACAGTTTGAATCCCTCCAAGAACTTGAGACCAAAGGTTGATACAAACCCACAAAACAGACAGGAGGGTTACCCTGTTCTGTTAACTGTTCAGAATACTGCGCTCGGAGGTTGGCACTGTGGGAGCAGAGGGCCTGACCTGCTGAGTGGGGTTGTGACAGTTTACACCCACCATACTCCTCCATACAGCAGCCCATTTTAGTGTTCCTTCTACCTATCACACTGCACTTTTCTGTTCTGGACATTTACTGCCATAATTTGGACCACTCTCCCCATATTTCCAGGTCTTTTTTCATTTCTTTAACTCCCTCCTCAGGGTCCACTTTGCCACAGATATTAGTGCCATCAGCAAAGAGACACTTCTTAATCTGGATTCCCAGTCCTATATTGCAAATGAAACTACAGAAAAGCACTGGGCCCAGAACTGATCTCTGTGGTATTACCGGGCTCTGTGTGTGTCCCCAGTAAAGATTACCCTCTGTGTCCTGCCTCCCAAACCGGTTCCCTTTACACCTGGTCAGTTTAGATTGTTCCCTACCCCAAGTCACCATGCTTTTTTTTTCAGCCTTCTGTGTGGAATGGAATCAAAGGCCTCACTAAAGGTGAGGTACAACATATTCATTGCCTGGCCTTCAGGTTAGTTTTAACAATACCTCCCTGCTACAAACCCATGCTGCCTGCTGTTTGCAACCCAACTGCTTCCAAGAATTCCACAGTTTGTTCCTTAATGATGGTTTCAGGCAGCCTGCCTACAATCATAGTTAGACTGATTGATTGGTCTGTAATTACCCAGGTCCCTGCTCTTGTGAGGTGGCACATTACCTACCCTCCAGTCTGTTGAAACTACCCCCATCTCCACTGAACAATTAAATAAATTTGTCAGTGGCACTGCCAGTGTCTGCCCCACCTCATTCAGCTCTCTAGGGTGAAAGCTACTAGGATTAGATGCTCTGTCCACTTCCAGGGTTTTAAGGCCCCTGGGCACCCTTCCTTCAGACATTGCCCTAATTCCAGTCCTCTCACCCTCCTCTCTTTGGTCTGCAGTCCACACTTGCATAGTGGCACCCCCTCCTTTACAGTGAATACTGAACAAAAGTAATCATTCAGCAAATAAGCCTTTTCTATAGCCTCCTCCACCCATGCCTGTTACTTCTTTAATACAACTCACCTTGGTTTTCCTTTTCCCCTACTGAACCCAACAAAGGTTTTATCTCCCCCTTGACCCCTCCACTATTTTCAGCTCTATCTCTGATTTACGTTTTCTTACCATTATTCTGGCTTCTTTCAGCTTTTTCAGATAATCCTCCTGGTTGGTCATGTTCTGTTCACCTTCGTATTTTCAAATGTCACCCTTTTTGCCCTTAGTATCTCTTCCTCACCTCAGGAAAACCGGATCTACTTTGTATGTTTTCTGTTCTGCCTGACCTGTCTCAAGCATGCTGCCATCACCTCTGTTACACCCCCTCCATGACATCTCACTTTGCTCCTACCCCTTCAGTTCCGTCTACCCAGTTCATCTTCCAGCATTATCCTATTTTGCCATAGTCTGCTTTTCTGAAGTCTAGGACCATGATCTGAACAGGAGTGTTGTGTTCCTGTGGTCACACCATACTGCATTGTAGTCACTGGCCCCAGTGGTTTCCTCACCTCTACTTCTCTGACTATCTCAGTGTTTGATATAATCAGATCAAAGGCGGACCTTCTCTCTAGTTGGTACCCTGACCCACTGCATGAGAAAGCAGTATTTATCATGCCCACCAGCACCAGACTTCTTACAGTGCTGTCTGCAGGGATTTCCTAGTCCACATCCACCATATTCAGATCACCCACCATCACCAACGCCCCTTGATTGATGCCTTCCTTATCTCATCCTCTAATTTCCTGTCCTCATCTCCTTCTAGTCTGTCAGTCTGCACACCACCCCAGCCATAATCTTTTTAACCCCTTTCGTTGTCAGTTTCACCCAAACTGCTTACATGCCATGCTTGTCCCCCAGTGTAGTAATTTCTATATCTTCTCTAATATACAGTGCCCCCACCCACCTTTTTTCTGTCCCTCTTGTGTGAGCAGTGAGCAGCCTTGTACTGCAATGTCCCAATTGTTATTTCCTGTTGTCTGTGTTTGCATTATGGCTAATGAGTCTGTCACACCCTCAACAACCACTGCTTGGAACTCACTCATTTTGTTTCCGAGGCTTCTGGTTTTAAGCAGATCACTTTTCAGGACCCCCTTCCACTCACTGGACATACCATACTCATTCCATGCATTATTTCTCCTTTGTTACCAGTTATTCCCCCCCCCGATGTAGTCCCTGGCCTTGATGTATACCTCATTCACCATCCATACCTACGCTACCCTCACCCCCCCAAGACTGACCCCACTGATTGGTAGTAGCAGTAGAAGTAGGTTTTGTTTCTATCAGCCCCCCTTCCCCATGTCTCAGTGCATTTTACAAAAAGTGCAGAAATGATAACTGATTAAGAAACAAACACAAATACAATAAATCAGCAATGAAAACCCTTTAGAACCCAGAAAAGCATATAAACTCATCTGGGAAGAGACTAAAAGGGAAGGCACATAAATCCTCAAAGGTTTGACTGAATAAAAAAGTCTTCAGACCACTCTTCAAGGTCTGCACCAGGAGCACCTCTCAGGTCTCTCAGAAGCAAATTCCATAAACTTGAAGTCTCAGTTGCCCAAAGTTTAACCTGGCCCTCGGTGCAGCTAAGGGGCCCACCTTGATGGAGTGAAGAGAGCACAAAGGCACATAAAGATTCAGGCAATCTAACAGGTAATCAGGACCCAACATGTGTAAGACCTTATAAATTAGCAAACCGACTTTAAAGGAAATACACTACTTAACCAGCAGCCAGCACAGTTCACGCAGCACCGTGGAGACATGACTCAACCTCAAAATGCATGTTGGCAGCCTAGCAGCTGTGTTCTGCACCAATGCAAGCACCACAGCATACCCTCATTGACCCGAGGTACAGAGCATTACAGTAGCTGAGCTGAGATTTCACAAATGCATGTATCAGTGTCGCTAGGTCCTGGGGGAATAAAGGATGTAATCCAGCTGATGTTTCTCAGATGGTAAAAGCTACTCCGGACAGCAGCCAACACCTGAGCCTCAAATGAGAGTCCTCTGTTCAGAATGATACCCAGATTTCTCACCTTAGTGGTAGCCATCAGCCTCGACGAGCCGAGTCAGAGACCAGTCTCTTTCTCAGCAGCCACCACTCTCCCCCTCCGACCTGGTTTGACCACCAACACCTCAGTTTTGTCATAGTTAAGCCTAACCAGCTCAGTGACATCCAGTCTTGGATGTCAGCCCAGCACTTATTAAGCACACTGGCTGCACCAGGTGTCCCAGCTGCAAAAGACAGGTACAACTGGGTATCATCTGCATAACAGTGCAAACCCAGACCGTACCATCTCATGATCCCTCCCAGTGGCAGCAGGTACACTGTAAACAATGTGTGTGAGAGGACCAAGAACTGGGAAACACCATGGAGCAGGAAAACTGGAAGCAAGAAGAAATTCCCTAACACCACTCTCTGTGTCCCATCCCTGAGGTAGGACAGATACCAGTAAATGACTCAGCCAGTAAGACCTATGTACCCCTCAATCAATCCAACAACAGCCTCTAGTCTACAGTGCAAAGGATAAGGAGAGACTGAGGAGGATGAGAACTGACCATTCCCCCCTCTCTCTCTCTCTCCCCCTTAAAAGTTCATTGTACACTCTGGCCAGTGCAGTCTCAGTGCAATGCTTAGCCCTAAATCCAGACTGGAGAGGCTCATAGATGTCAAAGGTTATGAGGTGTGCCTCAATCTATGATGCGACCACACTCTCAATAACCTGTCCAAAGATGGCAGGTTAAAGACTGGATGGTAATTTGCTAGGTTGTCTTGAGTTCAAAGATGGCTTTTCTCAGGAGGGATCTCATCTGTGCATCCTTCAGTGCAGCTGGGAAAACCCTCTCCATCAGAAAGTACTGGACAATTCCTGCAAATACTGGGCTCAGATGGTGGGTACAACCCACTAGTAATTGCATCAGACCTAGATCCAGTAAGCAATAAGTTGGTCGCTGCTCCAAATCCTCCACCATCATTAGTTTAAGGTTTCACCGCAACTGCTGAGCGGGTTTGAGGTATATCGGGTAATCCGACTGGGTTGCCTCAGCCCACTCGGTGAGATCTCAACCCAAATGGAGGACACCCTGTCCGAAAATAATCCTGAAAACTCCTTGTATTTAGCGAGTGAAAAAACTCTTACAGACTACAGACAGTTTGGATAGAGTTACCTACCCACAGTCCAAAAGAACAGAGCTGGTCGACTCTTCCTGCCAGCAATCTCTCTAGACAGAAAACCTGCCTTCTTGTGGGTAACTGCTTTTTGGTATTCACCATAGTGAATACTTAAAGCCAGTCTGTCCTCCTTGGCCCTGGATCTCCAACAACACTCTTACCTCTGCCTCATTGCCTTCACCTCCCTAAACTTACCATCATACCACAGCAGACCATGACATAAGACAAGGAGACATACATGGACAGGTGCCACAAGATCAAAGGTCACCATGATAACCTTATTATAGGTCACCACCATATCCTCCGACCCCATAGCACATGCTGCCATCACACTTGAGATGTCCTGTACCGCATGAAGTCCTTCTGGCTGAAGCCTACTGAGGGGGGGGGAGTCTCCCTCAACTGAGTGCTTCCTGCAGATTGCCAGAGCCCATCTGGTACATATATTCTAAACCAGCAGAAGAAGTGGTAGAGAACTGAAAATGACTCTTTTCACATTTAGCTTTATTGACCTATCATCTTAGTACACTATGATATATAGTAACAATAATAGTGTGGTGGTTGCAGTTTATGAAGTAATAATGGTATCTGGGACTACATGCACTACAAAGGTAGCAGACCAAGGTGTTTACAAAGTCCAAAATATGGGTTTTGCCAAGTTTAACTGTTTAATACCCACAACTATAACTACTGCAATGCATGGTTAGGCCTTTTTCCCAATAGAACACCCATGCATTATTTCTCCTATCACAGACTTCTAAATATGTTTTGCATACCTTTATGAAACATTTTAAAATCAAGCCATTTTTTAACTAACTTAACACACTGTATAACACAAACAATAGAAGAGTTCTGAGTACTCAGGGAAATAATACTATGGTGGGGGCTGAAGAGCTTAAAAAGCCACTCTGCCTTTGGCCTCAAGGTTTATTAGATCTTCAACCCCTTAATTTTCTGCAATTTACTCAATAAATATATGCTGAATAGGAAATGCTAATTAAGAAAATAATAAAATGCAATATTTAGAGAAGTAAAAATGAGTTTCCTGCTGCCATTCTGACTGTACTGATTTGTGACAGAATGTTGACAGTGAAGTGCAGACTGTGGGAGTTACAGCACCAAACTGGAAAGTAGGGATTAGCATTCAGTCCCAGAGCTCAGTTACAGCAGAACAAACGGACAGTAGCTCTGCATTCAGAGTGGCTGAGGGGAATTTTTTTTTGTTCTAAGATGACCTTAAGGTTAGCAAGCAATGTGAGAAGGCAGTGGGGAGGGCTGGGGGGATACTGGGATGTATAGAGAGAGGCATCACCAGCAGAAAACAGGAAGTTCTTATCCCTCTGTACAGACAATTGGTGAGATCCCATCTGGAGTACTGCATCCAGTTCTGGAGACCCCATCTCTGCAAGGACATAGACAGGATGGAGGCAGTCCAGAGGAGGGCAACTAAAATGGTGCATGGTCTGCAAGAGAAGCCATACGAGGAGAGACATGTCAGCTATATCATATTCTGTTACATTTAGACAGCACAGTATAGAACTTTTAAGCATATGAAGCAACAGATATATTCAAATTATAGCAACAGAGACCACCAACAGCATGTATAGAAGCAGCTTGTCAACCCACTGCTAGTTTCAAATTAGCTATATTAACATTCAACAACAAACATTAGGTATGTTGACCTGAAGGGGGGGGGTTGGAATTGTGTTTCTGAGAGCTACATTACCTTTAGCTAAGGTTTGGAAAAAAAAGGCTTTGGGGGGAGTTGGGCCGTCACATCCTTAGGCCATCAGACTCCTGAATCTAAAACTTAAGGCTTAAGAGTGGATCCTATAAATAAACTTGAATTTGGGGAGGAGAAGACATTGGGTTCAGGGCGGTTTCAGGAGGTCCTTCCTTCTGACTATGGCAGTAGGATTGGGCTGGAGTCAATGTACTGAAGGTATGGACCCTAAATCTGCAGGAACTAGAGGGGTTCTGGAGGGAGAAGTATAGAAACCTGGAGTTGATTGCCAGGTTTTCTATTGACTTGAACCATTCACTGATAGTTGATATTGTGGGTGTATTCCATCTTTACAGAATTAGCCTTTTTTCCTCCACAGACACTTGGAGAAGCCACTGCAGTTGTATTCGTGTCAGCCGTCCACCAGGAGACTGCAGTTTTGGGGCCCAGCAGTACCGGGGAGGAGGAAGAGGGTATTATGGTACCCAGGATATCTGAGTAGGCTGTGATCAGTTGGGGCCAGAGGGGGCCAGAGGGGATGCAAATCCTGGCAATTTCACATTATATGTAGCAGATTAGCTCTGCTAGCATCACATCTCCAACAAAGGTCGGTGAGAATGAGCCCCATTTTACGAAGGATGAAAGGAGTGCAATACCATAAATGTAATATTTTTTTCTGTATAAGTAGGCTTCTCTGATCTTTACATGCACCGTGGGCAAGCCTCAAATATCTGATCCATTCAGCTTCAGTTATCTGGAGTTCTAACATGCCCTGCCACCAGCCCTTAGTTGGGGTTGATGGGTCTGGGGTACCTAGTCTGATTGCTGCTTGGAGTTTCCCCTGACAGGCCCTTCAGCTGGTGAGTCCATGCTACTATAGGCAATGGGGGCTTGGGGGTGGGGCAAGGCCTCCTACAAACTTTACAGAAGTATTGTTTCTTGAGTCATGAGATAGATATATATATATATATATATATATATATATATATATATAGACCTCTAATTTGAAGGAATATCCAAAATTGAGTCTTAGGGAGCAGATACATGTGCTACAATTCCTGAAAGGAGTACATCGTGTTGTTACCTGGGACCAGCAGATCTTTAATAGTTAAGATCCTTACCCCACTCCAAGATTCCCAATTAATAGGCTGCCTGTCTATCAGGAGGAGGGGGTTCTGCCATGGAGGGGTGTAGATTCCAGTATGCAGGCAGATGTTTGCTTGTTTCCACACTTTCTGTGCAGCTATGAATGCTGCCTTTATGGTAAGCCAGGAGTGGAAATTTTTGGTAGCGGTAAACTGAGGTAAGCAGCCGGGTGGGTGCCCTCCAGGACTGCTGTCTCAAGGTGGACCCAGGCCAGCTGATCCATGTCTGCCTCTCTAAACATTCTCATGTTCATTGCCATGAGGTGGGTTGCCGAGAAAAGCTGAACATGGGGGAGGTTCCACCCTCCTCTATCTTTTGGCACCCTAATTTTAATCAGGCTAAATGTAGGTCAGTTGTACCCCAGAGAAATTCCTTTATTATCTTATTTTCTGGCACCAGGGTTGTGGGATTTCAACCTGGAGGTGGGACAGAATGTAAAAGATTCTTGGTGCTGCCATCATCTTGAGGGCTGCAATTTTCCCAATCAGGGGCACTTTTAAGTGTGCCCATCTTTTTATCTCACTTTGGCATTTTTGAATGAGAGGAGTAAGGTTGATAGGGATCAATTTATTCAGGCTGCAAGGTAGTTGTGTCCCAAGATACTTGATCCCTGTGTTATTGTATATGAGCCCTGCTGAAAGTACATAGGGGGAAAGTGGGAATGGAGTGAGGGGAGAAGTTCAGATTTGGTAAGGTTTATGCAGAGGCCTGATAGAGAAGCGAAGGATTTGAGTGTCCTGAGAATGTGAGGGGGAGCCATTTCTATGTCCTCAACTAACAGCAGGCAATCATCAGCATCACGTTTTGTGTTATATTCACTGTTCCCTGCTTTTATACCCTTAATCTGCACATGGGAGGGACCTAATGGCAGTTGCCAGGGGCTCCATGGCCAATACAAACAACAAGGGAGACAGGGGGCAGTCTTGCCTAATCCCCGTGTAGTGGGAAGGGGTCAGAGAGGACATTGTTAGTTAGGAGTCTGCCAGTCAGGGCCTGATATAGGGTGTGTATCCATGTACAGAATTCCAGCCCAAAGTTGCCCTGTACCATTACTGTGCACAAGTACTCCCACTCGACCAAATCAAAAGCCTTTTCAAAGTCTACCTCCACAGCTGCTGCAGGGGTTGGGAGACTGCCTGTGGCCTGGAACAGGGTCAACAGTGCCCTTATGTGGTCTGTACTGGCTCTACCCTTCACAAAACCTACTTGGTCTGGATGTATGAGGTGGGGAAGGTATCCTTCTAACTTTGCAGCCATCACCTTAACCAGAATCTTGGCATCTGCATCAGTCAGTGATATGGGGTGGAAGCTGGTTGGGTTAGTGAGGTATTTTCCTTCTTTGGGCAACACTGTTATGATGGCTTCTTGTAGTGTGAGTGGTAATGTACGATTCCTATGTGCATCCTGCAGTATATCACCTAAGGACCCACAATGTCATTGGTTACAACTTTGTAGTAGTCTGCAGAGAAGCCATCTTCTCCTGGGGATTTGTGAGGGAGCCATGGCGTGAATAACTTTCCTGAGTTCCTGTTCAGATATGGGGCCTTCTAGTTCTCCCGCTGAGTGTCTGACAATTTTTTATGGGTAGGTCAGCCATGAAGTCTACAAAGGCCTGTTTTTCCCAAGTGTTGTGGGATGTGTACAGTTTCTTGTAGAAGGCCACCATTATGTTGTTGCTGATGTTGGGGGTAGTGTGCTTTTTCCCTGTATTGTCAGCTAGCTGAGCTATGTGCCTTTCGGCTTGGTGCTTTTTTAGTTGGAAGGCCAAACATTTGCTATTCCTATCTCTGTTGGCCCAGTATTTAAATCTGGTTCTCAAGATCTGAAGTTCTGCCTTCCTAGAAGCTAGGGTATTATGGTTTATTCTTAGGGAAGTAACTTCCCTTATGAAGGACAGATTCTGAAGGAGGGCAGGATTCTTTTTGTGTAGATTTTTGTTCTCTCTTAGGGCTCTTTCTGGGTTCTTTACTTCCTCTTCCCATTTCTTTCTATGGAAGGCTATATAACTGATGATCTTTCCTCTCACTGTGGCCTTATATCCCTCCCATATCCCAGCAGGGGAGGCTGACCCTGGAGGATTGTCTAAGAAGTATAGCTCAGATTCAGCTATCAGCCAGTCCCTACATTCCTTGTCCTGCAGTAGTAGTGGATTAAGTCTCCACTTTGTGTGTGTGTGGGGGACTATTGGAAACCAAAGCATGATTGGGGCATGATCTGAAATATATATTGGGGCACTTGTCGTAGCCTATACCATTACAGTAATGGCAGGGGAGGTAAGCCAAAAATCTGTCCTGCTGGCCATAGCCTTGGCTGCTGAGAAATGTGTAGTCCCTGGCAGCAGGCTGGCTAGCACTCCAGATATCAGTAAACTGGTGAAGAGACATCAAGCTCTTAAATGCAGTGACTGAGTGGGAGTGGGGTTCCTGGCCTGACATTTGACCAGTCCATAATGTGGTCCAAGGTGAGATTAAGGTCACCCCCATAATAATATCTGGGTTGTCAAAAGCTAGGTCCATTATGACCTGGGAGATACTATTTATAAATTCGGTCTGATCCTCATTAGGGACATACACATTAACCAGTATAAGGGGGCCCTTGGGTGTAGACACTTTAACAATCACCCATTTTCCTTGGTCATCAGACTTGGTCATCAATGTTTTCCATTTTAAACCTTTGTGGCCCAATACAGATACACCCCTTTTGGCAGATTTTGATACACTGTGTGCCTCCCATCCCACCCATTCCCTTTGTAGTGTGCAGGCTTCTCTTTCAATTAGTTTGGTCTCTTGTAGGAAGGCAATCTGGGTACCCAGCTTCTTTAAATGGGATAATACTTTTTTCCATTTTATGGGGGAGTTCAGGCCCCTCACATTCCAGGAGGTGGCCTTTATATAGGTTAAGTTAGCCATTTTCATTTCATTTATTCTTTGGTAACTGGGTAAAGGCACAGGACCAAAGGTCCTTTTTCAGGCCCGACCCAGACAAAAAAAAAAACATACAAAAATACACAAATACAATCAACAGCAATACAAAACAAAAAAATACAAATTACAGTTACAAGCAGATTTATGTAATAAATAACTTTTTAACCTTTGTTTAAAAGTTAAAACAGAGGGAGCAATCCTAACATCAAGTGGGAGTGAATTCCAATATAAGGGTGCTGCTATTGAAAAAGCTCTAGAGCTTAATCTAAGCCGAGACCTGGGAACAAAATATAGGGGGCCGTCAGCCGACCTCAGGCTGGGAAGCAATTTTCTCATTACATTTAAGGTAAAAAGATGGCTGCGTTGTTTTTTCTATCTTTAAATAATTCAAGCCACACCAAATGAATGTTTCCCTCTGTTTATTTTTGTTTCACGAGTCTCCAACTTCAGTACAAGTATTCTGGTCAACTTCTTAATACATGTATTCTGGCTTCAAGTTTGGTGCTATTTATTCAGTTCACATGCAATACTTATACATAAAACTGTTATCTTGAAAAAACCAACACTCCAGTATAAACCAATCATAAAACAATGAACATGTCTATTTTAAGCTGTGATGTTTCTTTCTCTATAAAACAAACTATTTATAGCCTGTGTGGCTTGAAAACATGTTATTCATAAATGTGCTGGAAAAACATGTTATTCATAAACATTATCCTGATAAAGTGTCTGTAATATATGGTAACTTACCCTAGTAACAGTGTAGAATGGTTTAGTCCACATCCCCCTGCAGTTTTGGGCTAATGGTATGTCTGGGGTGGAAACTGGGTTTTAGAAAGTGCATGAGCAGATTGTAGTAGTGGTTCTGCTGAGGCCTGCTGATCTAGCTAATGTATGTTTGTTGAATAAACCTCAGAGCTGTTAGAAGTTACTTATGGTGTCCAGTCATTCCTAAAACCAGCAATCCAGTAAGAAGCAACTAAAGTGAAATATTATATGGTGTCAGAAGTAAACTTGTAGTGCTGCAGTTGCAAAAAAGAAGAAAAGTTTGTGCTGCCAAGAAAAGAAACAAAAGACAGTATTTGTGAGTACCTAAAGCTTACTAAAAGACTGTATAAAAAAGTATTTTTGGCAGTATGGAGCTATTTAAGCCACCTCCTCCACTATTGTTGACCGGAAATCTTGCAGAAAACTGGAGAAGGTGGGCAGAGAGATTAAGTCTGTACTTCACAGCCACGGGATTAGATAAGTCAGAGGAAATGAAAATTGCAGTCCTGCTGCACACGATCAGGGATGAGGCCCTCGAGGCGTACAATACCCTCAATATAACATATGCTAACCCACAAGCTAAAAAAGCAGCTGAGGTTATGGAAGCATTTAAGAATTATTGTGAACCAAGAAAAAAACTTGGTGTTTGAGAGGCATTAGTTTTGGGTCCATCCGTTCAACGAGCACTCAGGTATAGACAAGTTTGTTATGGAGCTCAGGCAAAAAGCTCGGAATTGTGAGTTTAGAGAGACTGAGGACTTAATGATTCGAGATAAAATTGTCTTCAGCGTTACCAACGACAGGCTTCGAGAAAAGCTACTGGAATCCCCAGACCTCATGATGGCCAAAGCAGTGAACATATGCAGAGCCAAAGAGGTAACAAGGGCACAGGCAAGAGCGATGTCACAAGGGACTGCTGATAAGTTCATCCATGCTGTAGAACATAAATCGAGGCAGGATGGTAATACAGGCCAAAAACCAGACCGCCAGGTACCAACATGTGAGATACGTGCACAAAAATCAAACACGTGTGGGAGGTGTGGCAAGGGACATGCACCAAAGGCTTGTCCAGTGTATGGACAAGAATGTCGTAAATGTGGTGGCCTCAACCATTATGCAAAAATGTGCAGGTCCAAAAAGTCCAACAAACCTCATGAGAAAATGACCAAAGGGGTAGAAGCACTAGTTGTGAGTGCTGTAAAAAGAAAACAAGAAATGGTGAAGACACAAGTACCAGATGAAGGGTGGTACACTACCTTGAAGATAATGGGACAGCCAGTTAAGTTCATGTTGGACACTGGGGCTGAAGCCAATATACTGACTAAAGAAGTGATTGCGCAGTTTCCATGCAAGGTACAAATTAAGCTGACCAGTACTGTCCTAATGGCATATGGAGGAGCACAAATTAATCCTGAAGGGGAAATGACGCTAAAGTGTAAGACACAAAACAGAGAGGCCAAGCTGCAGTTTTATGTCACTAATACATCAGGAGCTTCCCTACTGGGTCAACAGGCATGTATCATCCTGGATCTGATTCGCAAAGTAAAGGTGCTTAAAACCAAGTCACCAAGCACAAAAGAGGAACTTCTTGCACAATATAAAACAGTGTTTGAAGGCCTAGGAGAATTCCCAGGAGTTTACCACATACATACTGACCCAAATGTTACTCCTGTGATACATGGGTGCAGAAAAGTCCCATATGCAATCACGGACAGACTAAAACAGACACTGGAACAGCTGGAGCAAATTGGGGTGATTAGCAAGGTAAGAAATCCTACAACATGGGTAAATAGCCTTGTAATTACAGAAAAGAAAAATGGTGAGATCAGGGTGTGTTTGGACCCTAGAGACTTAAATAAAGCTATCAGAAGACATCACTTCTCCATCCCCACATTGGAGGATATTCAGAGTAAGCTTGCAGGTAAAACGTTTTTTACAATTCTGGATGAAAAAGATGGGTACTGGCAGATCAAATTAGATGACGAATCTGCAGACCTATGTACATTCAACAGTCCATGAGGAAGGTACAAATTTCACAGACTTCCTTTGGTATATGGTTCATGAGTGAAGTATTCCAGCAGAGAAATGCTGAACACTTCGGGACATACCAGGTGTTTTGTAATAGCTGATGACATGCTTATAGCCGCAGCTACTAAGGAAGAGCATGACAATATTCTGAGAAAAGTGATGGACAGAGCAGTGGAACTCAATGTTAAGTTCAATAGTGACAAAATACAGTACTTGGTGAGTGAGGTGAAATACATGGGGCACATCATAACCAAAATTGGGCTACGGCCTGATGAAGCCAAAGTAGAAGCAATAGCCGAGATGCCCCCTTCCGAAGATAAAAATGCACTACAGAGGCTGTTAGGAATTACGCGATACTTGGCGCAGTGCATTCCGAATGAAGCAAACCTCACTGCACCACTAAGGCAGCTACTCAAAAAAGATGTCATGTGGCAGTGGCAGCCAGCACAGGAAGAAGCCTTACAAAAGCTGAAAGAGACTATTTCTTGTGCACCAGTATTAAAATTCTTTGATCCAAAAGCAGACATTGAAATCCAAACAGATGCATCTAAGCTCCCGGGGGGGTGGGGATGGATGATAGGGGTTTCTGGAACACAAGGGATGGGAGGATCTCGGCACCCAACTAAGGATCTAGGTTCGAGCAGACTTGATAGACCATAAGGCCTAATCTGCTGGCAAATAGTATGTTAGTATGTTAGTATGTTAGTATGTAAGCACGGACTAGGTGCTTGTCTACTACAAAGAAACAGACCAATAGCTTATGCATCTAGGTCATTGTCCAGTGCTGAAAGAAACTATGCACAGATAGAAAAAGAGTTGCTAGCAATTGTGTTCTCGCTACAGAAATTTCATCAGTATGTTTATGGAAGGTCAGTGAAAGTACAATCAGATCACAAGCCACTACAGTCCATACTGAACAAACCAATTGGAAAGGCTCCAGCAAGATTGCAGCGGATGCTGTTACAGATACAGAAATATTGACATAGAGGCAATATATACTCCAGGAAAAGATATTCTGATTGCAGACACTCTGTCCAGGGCAGTACCAAGAAAACCAGCAGAGGGAGACATTGATCTAAGTAGTGAAAAGGTTATATACTCAATCCAAGCAACAGAGACACTGCCTGACAGCATGTTAGAGGGACTAAAACAGGCCACACAGAGGGACAGTGAGTTATAGTTGCTTAAAGAAATGCACCTCAAAGGATGGCCTAACAGGAAAAAACAAGTTAGCATCAAACTTCAGCACTATTGGCCCATAAGACACAATATACTGTATACATAGAAAATGAACTCATAATGGTGGGTAAAAGAATCATCATACCCAAAGAGCTGAGAACAGATATGCTATAAAGACTTCACGCAGCACATCAAGGAATACAAAGGTCGAAGGCACAAGCCAGAGCTGTGATGTATTGGCCAGGCATGAATCGAGAAGTAGAAATGATGGTTGAAGCATGTGGACCTTGTCAGGAACTCTTACCCAGCAACCATAAAGAGCCAATGTGTCCACATGAGATACCTGACATGCCATGGTTAAAGCTTGGTGCAGACATTTTTGACTTTAAGGGACACTCCTACTAAATAGTAGTGGACTATTTTTCAAAATACCCTGAGGTTCTCAGAATGCCTGACAAGACGGCAGCTACAGTTACTGCAAAATTGAAAGCTGTATTTGCAAGACATGGAATTCCAAAAGAACTGGTAGCGGATCATGTACCATTTGCAAGTCATGAAATGAAGCAATTTGCAAAGTTGTGGGAATTTAAAATGACTCATTCCAGCCCAGGATACCCACAATCTGACAGTTTAGCTGAAAGAATGATCCAGACAGTAAAAAGAATCTTTCTGAAGTCTATGCAAGGTCAGACCGATCCACATCTCGCATTGCTCAGTCTTAGAAATACACCAGTCACAGGACTGAACTGTACACCTTCTCAATTGTTAATGGGCAGAATGTTGAGGACAACATTACCAGCAAGTGCAAGGGTACTGCGACCTGAAATACCAAAGGATGCACATAAATGTCTGAAAAGACTGCAGAAAAGACAGAAACAGTATTACGACAGGAATGCAGCTCCACTTACTCCATTCAGAGAAGGGGAAAGGGTATGCATAGAGACTTCTAGTAGGTGGCAACCTGCTACAGTGGAAAGAATCCGTGATGAGCCAAGATCCTATAGTGTGATTACACCTGCAGGACAGCAATACTGCAGGAACAGGAGACACCTGAGGAGAGACTGAACAGTTGCTTTGGAGGCTGAAAAGCAACAAGCAGATGAGTCAACTGAATCCGTATTGTCACAAACAGTGCAATCCAGGGACAACAGCCAGGAACAGGACACTTGTCAAGAGTATGAGCAACCTGAGATGGAACCTGTTGTTTTCAATGACACTTTGCCAGAAAGTCCTGAGGCTGTACCCAGCATGCAGTCTACTCGAATGACCAGAAGAGGGTGTCTGCTTAAAGTTCCTGAGAGGTTCAGAGATTTCGTTATGACTTAAGTCAGTGGTAAAGACTTATTTCAACAGAGCTCAGTACCAGTGACTTTAGACCCTAACTCATCACAAAGTAAGACTCAACCATTGTGTTAATAGTGCTTGGTAATTATTTGTCATTGATATGCAAACCGAAATCAAGGTAATTGCTTCCTTTTACTAGAAGGGGAGATTTAGTATATGGTAACTTACCCTAGTAACAGTGTAGAATGGTTTAGTCCACATCCCCCTGCAGTTTTGGGCTAACTGTATGTCTGGAGTGGAAACTGTGTTTTAGAAAGTGCACGAGCAGATTGTAGTAGTGGTTCTGCTGAGGCCTGCTGATCTATCTAATGTATGTTTGTTGAATAAACCTCAGAGCTGTTAGAAGTTACTTATGGTGTCCAGTCATTCCTAAAACCAGCACTCCAGTAAGAAGCAACTAAAGTGAAATATTATAGTGTCCTTCAGGACATTTAATGTTGACATCACAAGACTAAAGCATTTAACTAGATTAACTAGATATTGTGAGAAGCTTTTATCACAGGACAGCTAACCAAATATTGTAAAAGGTTATAGTTAAGTAGAAAAGCATTTATTTAGATATTATTATAGGTTATATCAAATAAAAGTTGTATTTCAGTAAAATGTTACAGTACATTACAACAAGATCAGAAAGAGGAAAAGGGGAGCCAAAGTAAAAACATTTATACATCAGACAGCCAACAAAATATTCTATTCTGCAACTAGGGAAAACCACCCCAACCGAGAATAACTATGGGGGCTCCTAAAATAAATCTATAAATATTATTATACGCCACAGTTAGTGCTTGCATTTCTTTTGTACCTATGTTATAATATAAACCAGAACTGTAATCAAAATATGGAAGAAAAGAACCAATAGCAATTGCTAATCTAGTTGCTTGTGAGAAGAATGACTTACATTTGTATAACAGCCCTATTCTTTGATTTACTTTCTTAACCATTGACTGAATCTGAGGTGAAAAGGTCAAACTGGGATCCAATAGTGTGCCCAAATACTTAAATTGAGACACTTGTTCAAGCAGACCACCCCGAAAATCAGATATCCTCAGTTCCGGGGTGTCCACCAACATAAATTGCATGCCAAATAACATAGCTTTTGTTTTAGCTGAGTTCAAAACCATAGCATTTAAAGTAAGCCAAGGACAGACGGCACCAAAATCCTTTTCTAGGGAACAAGAAAGTTCAGACACAGAATTTGACTGAGCACAGATTACAAGATCATCTGCATAAAGCAGTGATTCACTAAACTTACAAACTCCAGGAAGCTGATTAATAAAAATAGAAAATAACAGGGGTCCCAAAATGAACCCCTGTGGCACACCACAACTAACTGGCAAGACATCAGAAATCACATAACCTACTTGAACAAATTGACACCTGTTACTTAATAATCATAAAACCAAGAAACAGCGACATCAGAAAACCCCAGATCTTTCAATCTTGTGCAAACCAAACCATGATCAATCAAATCAAAAGCCTTGGTTAGGTCCATGAACACTGCCCCAGTCATCAAACCCTTCTCAAACCCACGTAGGGCCGTATTCGTGAACCCAACCAAGGCCGTGCCCATTCCACAGTGCTTACAGAACCCATGTCATTGCCTTGGCAACAAATCATGGGTAACCAAATAGGCATCAATTTGCTTAGCCACTAACCACTCAAGTGGTTTGCTAAGGGGATTCAGTATTGATATTGGCCTATAATCATCCATGGAAGTAGCACAGCTTTTTTTGGAATTGGAACCACCTTAGCTTTCTTCCAGGACAGGGGAAAAACACCTGTTGCCAATGACATATTAAACATATAACAAAGGGGATCTGCAATAAAGGGGATAGCCAATTTTAAGAAGCGGGCATCCAATCCTTCCCCACAGTCAGTCCCTTTATTTGGGAGAGACTGCAGAAGATGAAAAACTTCATTTGATGTTATTTCCTTAACTCATTGTCTCCTAGCAGACGCCTGTAGGCGTCAGTAAAATACACTGGTGTGTCCTGAGGACGCCTGTAGAAGTCAACTAATGACTTCCTGTGTGCCCTGGCAATGTCTGGAGAAGTCACTTATATATTTTAATATATAATGTAACAGAAAGTAATATATATTTGACTGCATAGCACCGTTGGAAGGGTAATTTTGTGCTGAACAACTTTGCCGCTGATATTCTGTGTATATCATGTATACTTTAGGAGTTATTAGTATTTGTTTATGGTATGGTGTGTATGGCTTATGTTGCCTGTTTTAGTGAAAAAAATATTTTTTGGCTGTTTTAACCAGCATAGAAAAAAAATGAAATTGCATATTATTTTTTGCATACCACCACTGGAAAGGTAATTTTGTGCTGAATAACTTTGCCACTCATACTCTGTGTCTAGCACTTATGGTTCTTGAGCTATTAAGATTTGTTTGTGGCATGCTGACTATAGCTTGATTTTGCTTAGCAAGGCCCAGGACTTACCAGTAACAGTATACAGGAGACAAGAGGTGTAGCTTCAGAGAGCTCCTGTGGAGGCAATGAGTTAATCAAAAACCTGGTTCCATCTACCAAAGGAACAGAGGGAAAGGATTTAGTATTACCAGCCTGAGGAAAAAAAGAAGATCTAAACTTAGAAAGATCTGAAAATTTAGAATTTAACAATTTAACAATTTTGGGCAAGTCACCAATTTCTTTGTTGTCAACATTTAATTTCTGGATGTCAGATTTTGATTTAGAAGAAAGTAAAGAATTTAAATTATTCTAAAACTTCTTTGGATCTGCCCAGCTATCTTCAAAGTGATCCCTGAAATAAACTTTTTTAGCATTTCTAACAGTTTGAGAGACTAAATTCCGAAGTCCACGGTAGAGATCCATTGAAACTCTACTGGGAGATAATTTAAATTTAGTCCAAGCACTGTCCTGCTCCTTAATTAATTTCTTAATGCTGGGACCAAACCATCCAGTAGGAGAACCTCTACACCAAATGATCCTCAAAGGGAAAAGAGATTCTGGAATGAGAAGTTGACTGCAAAAAAAATCTAGTGCTGTATCCATATCTGGAATACATTCAAGAAATGACCAATCAATTAACCTCAAAGAAGAATATAATGGAATAATCTATCCTTTTAAATGATCTAGTCTGAAACACAGAAGGAGGGAGTTTAAGACAGTGAAAATATAGGATACAAAAGGTGGCCACGTGGTCACTTACGGAATCTGCCAAGACAACAGAGGCCTCTACCCTCCCCACTCTATTAGTCAAGACCCAATCCAACAGAGAATGATTCTGTGAGATGGGATTGAGATGGGTAGGCACATTTATACACCGAGTCAGTCTGTAAGAGAGAAGAGATTCAAGCCCCATGGTGTCATTAGCCTTCCAATTCAAATTCATATCTCCAACAGAATCACTCTGCTTTAGATAAACTTCACAAACATCCAAGAAATGCTTAAGTCCTTGAAGACCACATGAAGGGAGATTATACAAACAGCCCACATTTAACTTTTTCTCTCCTCCAAGAACAAACTGCAAAACCAACCAATCAGTATCACAATCCAAATCCTCACTAGACCTTAAAAAATTAATTTCTAAATGATCCCTATTAATAAATCAAGACCCCACCCCCCTTTTTTCGACCTTTACAGTCTACCCTTGGTCATTATTACAGTATTCCATGCTAATATAAGCAGATGCCATGTTTGCAGAAAGACCAAAACCAATCTTAGGCAGTAACTGACTCATTACCCTTCTTCCCTTTGTCCCCACACTCTCCTTCTTCCCTTTACAGAAGCGATCCCCTCTCTCATCCCCTTCACATTGTGGCTGCGTTTTGAAGCTTTAACTCCAGTTGGGTGGCTTATGTGAGCCTGGTCAAATACCTTCACGTAAGCCTGAAACAGTGGGTTCTGCTCAATGCATAAGCTCGAAGCTGGGTGGGTCACCTTGTAGTACTGTGGTGTCCTACTGTGCAAATTCTTTAACAACTGTTCAACTTTAAACCTAATCGCCCTTAAACTGGGCAATGTGTTGCAAACAAACTTGAAAACTCTAACCTTGGGATCCCTAGTGTAAATCTGATTGCCCCTAGATGAGCAATCAAGGACTCTGGGGGACTTGTGGGGGGAACACATCGTCCCCTCTGTCAGCCCTATATTCCACTATTAATAGACTGACTTTACTTAGGAACAAATTAAAGAAAGATCAACCCTCATAATCTCACAATTGTAATTACCTATGGGCGATTAGACCCTTTAAGTCCATACGATAAATTTGATTCCATGGAGCCTCTATATTGGTGCCCATAGCCCTAGCTGGGTGGGGGAGGATGGTAAGTTCCTTAGCTCACCCTGATGAGGTGTTTGACAATCAGTGCACCTCTCATGGTAGCAGGAGGCAGAGCCAAGTAATTATTATGGATAAATAGGTGAGCGAGTGGGAGGTGGGATAGGGGCAGAGTGGTTCCAGAGTTGCCTGCGGGGAACCCATGGCAGAAATAGGCAGCAGAAAAACTATAGCCTTCGGGTCTTCCGCTGCAATGGTGCATAACAGGGGTGCTATCTGCATGCCTCGCAGTCCCCGCTAGCCATCAAGGGACCAGCCATCACAATTTCTACCCTGCTCCAGTCATATAAGTGTGGAGTTAGGAGAAAGACCTCCCTCCATTTGCTCAGGGAGTTTACCCCCAACAGAGTACAGGGCAGCCAATCTAGGAGGTGAACATACAGTGCCCATGGATCATCACCTTATACTGCTGGGAACTAAACGTGGACATTACTGGCAACCTTTACATGCACTAGAATTGCAAAGAAATTCCTTTTGATATTTTCTGTTTACTGTACCTTGTAACTGCATCTGTCTGCCCTTGGTTGTTGGGAAGTGGGGAGATTTGCACATCAGCAGGAGGTTAAAGCCCCTGTTCTCCTGCCTCTTGCTACTTTACATTCATGTGAGGTAGTGGCCTATCAGAGGTAGCCAGGGGTAGACAGTCCAGGAGGTTCACAAGAGGGGACAGGGGGAAGGGATGGTAGTGGTGAGGGGTGATGCATACTGCGACGATTGTGCTGTTTCTGTTTGCTCAGGTCTGCTGAGCCCTTGCTGCTTCATACAGATATGGCTTGGGGGGTTAAAAAACAAGAAATGCCCCTTCCTATGTATCCTGCATAATGCATCGTTCCCATGACAAGGGGGAAGGGGGAGTTCCAACGGGGCCAGCAGGACATTGGATGTCATGCTCTTTAAGACTTGCCCAACAGGGGTCCCTATCTAAAACATTTCTGGACCCCTTCTGACTAAATCTAATAAACTTGCCTACTCTGGCTTTCTATTAACCTCTAACCGTGAACAACAGCATACAACATATGGTACCTTTAAAGTCATAAGCATCAATTGCACCATTACGTGAAACACCTGTTGGGGAGTAGCAGAGGGGGAGTTTAAACCAAAAGCTACTTCTCCCTTTATCAATAGACCTAATGTCACTCTTGCTGCTGAAAGAATGTGGTTTCCTTCTCAACCTGCTGTTCCAGTAGGAGCAGTCCATGGGGATCAGTGTCATCTGCACGAACTATGGAGAAGCCTCCTTATGGAGGAGAGGGGAAACTGGTTGATCAGAGTAGCCAGGGTGATGTGGCAGCAGGTAAGCAGGGAATAAATCCTTTCCCCTATTTTGGGGTCTCACTGGGGGGCACAGGCATGGGAGATAATTTCAGTTCCTTGAGGAGGCTCTCGCATCGGCTACAGCTCAGGTTGCCACAGGAATTGCAAGTGAATATGCTGCTGCCATGTAGTATGTGACCAAAAGCAGCTTCTGCTTTGGAAAAGGCCCCATTCAATTGTTTTAGTAGCATACTTGCTTAGAACTCAAAACATCACTCTGGCCTTAACACAAAATATTCACTGGAGGTACCCACCTTCTGCTTAGCTGACCTGTTATTGCTGGTCCTGGTCAGACAGTGTGGCAGAGGTGGTTGGGAGTCCTGTGTTTGCTGGATCTTGTTCCTTGATGCAGTTGGACCATTCCTGGCAGATCAGGGCCCGGTCCTCACAGGGGGGTTGGTGTAAAGCTGGCACCAGCTCTGGGAAGTCTCTGGAGTTTGACAGGTTGAGTGCAGTCAAGCTCAGATCCCTCAGAGAAGATAACTAATTTAGCATTTTTATTGGTGTGTTGTAGGGTGATGCACTGCTTGCCTACAAGAGGTGATGGTGGCTTTGGTGGTTGCGAGATCTTTGCTGGGTTCAGGGATCTCTTGGTACTTTGCTCTGCCGCTTCTGGCAGCCTCTCTGTGCTTGCTGCCAGGCTTCCCCCAGGGTAGGATCCAACAATTCCTGTGCAGCGCTGGGCTGGGTATCCATGATGATGGAGGAGAGGGACTGCCAGACAGGTGTTCGCTGTGGTGGGGAGTACTGTAGCCTGTGGTTTTGCTCCTGCTGTAGTTGGACCAAGAAGTGCTCCACTTCCCCTTGGTCATTAAAGAATAAGAATTACCCACAATGCTGGACTTGGAGCATAGACGGATAGTGAAGCGATGCCTGAATTCCCCTTTTGTAAAGCTCACGCTTAACTGCCCCATATGCCCTCCACTTTTCTGACAAGTTCTGAGGGTAGTCTTGATAATGTTGGATTCTATGCCCTTCCCATTCTAGACTACCCCTCTCCCTTGCTGTATGGAGATACAGTTCTTTCACCAAGAACTGGAGAAACCTGCACACAATCGGTCTCTGTCTTTCACTCTCCCTTGGTCTGGGTGCAAGCGATCTATGGGTCCTTTCCAAGCTGGGCTGGGGACATTGTTCATTTTGAGGAGGTTAGGTAGAAAGGAGTGTAGGAACTGATAGTCTTTCCCTTCAGCACCCTCTGGCACCCCAACAATGCGGACATTGTTCAGCCTGGCTTTATTTTCCATGTCATCTACCTTGTGCAGTAAATACTGTATTTTTGTATCATGATCTCTCAGTTGTCTGTGTTGAGTGCAGAGGGTGCTATCATGCTCCTCCACCAGCTTTTCTGTATTTGCCAGTCTAGCTGTAAGGAACTGCATTTCAGTGATAGATCTGGTGGTTGTTTCCTTTAGCTGTGCCATATCTGCAAGTATTTTATTAAGTCTGTCCGAGATATTTATCATTTCCATGGCTATTGACTCATTAGTTCCATTTGCCATTTGTGCAGGTGGCTGCTCTCTGTTGCTGTATTGCCAGTGGTGCTAACTTGATGCAAGAGACTTAACTGGAGATTGGTGCTCACTGGCCGGTATGTCTCTCAGACGTCAAGGTAATTGGCAGTTTCACTTCACATGGTGTAGTTTCCATTGGTTTGCAGTAATCCTTAAAATATTGGTATTGTTAGAGTCAGATG
The DNA here is from genome assembly GCA_016271365.2 of Neoceratodus forsteri. NCBI lineage: Eukaryota > Metazoa > Chordata > Ceratodontiformes > Ceratodontidae > Neoceratodus > Neoceratodus forsteri. The sequence continues at coordinate 1,075,278,574 of CM057450.1, forward strand.
AGGCGCAGATGATGCTCACAAGGAAATGTGTAGATGTAGTTAGGGTCTCAGGATGCAGCAGATAGTGAGAGACTAGGGTTTCTCTATAGGAATCAGGCAGCCACCATCTTGCTCGGCAAGCTCCGCCCCCATTGCATTTTTCTATGAATAAAAGGTATTAAAAAAAATACACTAACAAGCACAAGAAACATACTCAATCAAACATGGCTTCTGCTGCAAATTACATTATCTGTTATCAGAAGAAAAGCTGCTATTCAATACCTAAAAAGTATGCAGTAGCAAAAAAAATTAAAAAATGACAAAAAGGTCAAATAAAAACCCTTTTACATCCTCTTTTTATGTACAGTACTGCTGTCAAATGGTTGAGAGCACTGCAGAAATCTAGCTAACTTTTCAGCTGTACCACATGACAGTTGTTAAACACCCAGTAATCTGCCATGGGAAACTGTGCCTTAAAATATTTAATGCACAATCATGCCACCACAAAACTGCCAGTAAACTTGCGCATTAAAAATGTAAAGCACTGACATTGTTTAAAAAACTGGGTGTCTTGATCTGAGTATTTCAGTTCTTTTAGTTGGGAGTCACTGGACAGTTTGATACCTTTTACTGGACCAACATGTAACTTCTACAAAGTTGGAAAAATACACAAGCTTTCAGTGACCCACAGGTCCCTTCTTCAGGTGTTATAACACCCAGTACAGTACAATGCCTGTGAAACTGTGCTTTAAAGAGGGACTCCAGCCAAAAGTGCTACTTTGCAGAATTAGAATAAGTATACCCCCAATAGATCACATACCAAAAATTAGGTTTTTGTGTTACTTCATTTTAAAGTTACGAGCTGTTTTGTAACTCTGATTTCTCTACCTGTTCTAAAAAGTCAGTTTCAGTGAACAGCTGCTGATGATGCTCCAGAACTCACAGTCTAGTCTTCCCTGTCAGCAAGCTTACAGGACCGGTTTCTCCAAAGTTTAAAAATCATGTGCAATGGTTTCTACAAGTAAAAGAGGCAGCAACATTCAAACAATATTTCTATGAAAACTATGTGTGTTTCATGTTATGGAACAAAGTTGATAAATTCATATTTGAATGCCTTTTTGATGTGGTCCATTTCTCCAGGGTTGTTGAATGCTGAGTCATCATGCCTCCAGGCTGCTGATACCATTTGGGGTACTACTCTGTGTCTTTTAGGAAGTTGTATTGCTACTAGTATTGCATAATGTTGGTAACTTTACTGCTGTTTGTCAGTGCCTGCTTTATAACAAGTTTTAAAGAGCACCTTTCCTAGTCCTTTTTGACCTTAATGCATACATTACCCTATCTTGCATTGATTCTAGAGTTGTTGTTCATCACTGTCCTCTGCAGTTAGTTTTTGCATTCTGCAAAATGAATGAAATGCAATTCCAGAATCAGTGCAAGAAGGGGTAATATATGCATGAAAGTCAAAAGGATTGGGAAAGGTGCTCTAAATCTCAGTCTCTATCTTTCAACAGAATATTGCTCTGTTTTATAAGATGTCTTTTCCTAACAGTTGAAACTCAGTTCATGTAAGTTTCTTGTCCTGTCTTTCACAAAATGGGGTAATTTTTGCATGAAAGTCAAAAGGACTGGGAAAGATGCTGACAGCAACTCTATCTTCTCTCAGTCTCCATGTTTTGTTACCAAGGCAGAAGAAAGTCAATTTTACAAAAACAAAAAAACATACTGACAAGGCATTTAGATTTTGACATAATGCATTGTATTGGGGACACGGGAACAAAGTATGTACATTGAGCACGGGTAGTTTTCCCTTGCAAAATTACTGTGACAGTACTGTACTACACAGTACGAGTCACTCCTCTGCCCTACAGTGATGTCATAGGGAGCCAGCAGCCCAGAAGTTGAACAGGAAAGGCAAGTGCAGCAGGGCTAAAGCAGGGATCAAAAACAAATCCAAATTATGGAAGGCAGAGTAAACCTTGGCCCAAAATAACAAATGCACACACCCTTTCAGGTCTAGTACTGCATATAATGACTACGGAGCAGATTCCTCGAGGCTGCTGCGTGTCTGCTTTAACTGCAGCAGCAGTACCACTCCAAAGCCCCAGTAGAGCCTTCCCTGAGCTGCTCCTCTAGCTCCTCGGAACATTCCCCGCAGCTGTTATGTGGCTGCTCCCTCCCCAATACCCTCCCACCCTTAGCTGTCTTTCTTTATATTGGCCCCGTGATCACATGCCCGTGCCATGGGAGATCACACAATTTTTGTCTATCTGCCTAGTTTCTCATCTGCAGGCTATTTTTTTTCTCTAGTAGGTGTCACCTCCACACCAACTTGCCAGCTCACATCCTGCTTAAATACTTCTGCACTCTCTAGCATTGCTAAATTCCTTCTCTACTTCACCTCGAATTCCTGCTTTCCCTAGGACTCTGGCTACCCTCTCTGTCCTGACTTGAGTCTGTGCTGTTGTCCTAACCTTGGCAAAGCTTTTCACCCCTGTCCCTCTCTCCCCCACTACCATTCCTTTGTTCTAGGTATTATTTATTGTTTGCTAACTGCCCTGCTCGGAGTCTCCTGTGACTATGTCTACTTTGGCTATGTGCCACCTTGGTTCAACATTCATTGCTCTATTTGTCCTTAACTCCGTATCCCTTTTCGCTGGTTCCCTTTCCCCCTGTCTGAGGTGCCCCTCTGCAACTTTATCTACTCCAACATGTTGGCCAAATGTTTGCCCATGCCAATTTCTCCAATGTACCTCAGCCACAAACTATTTGGATCACTACTAAGGCAGATTATTTACAGGAAACATTCCTCCCCTGCAAAAGTCTCTTGTGCTATTGCACTTGCTTTTCTCTGGACCATCACTTTATCCCTAACCCTAGCTGGGGACATTGAAACTAACCCTGGCCCTTTGGACAGTCCTTGACAAACTCACCCCAGCACCTCCCACCACCTGCCCCAGGCATCGGGCCTGACTTTTGCTCACCTTAATATCCACAGCATCCTAGCCAATCTCCCTGAGCTTGAGGCCTATGGTTCAGGTTAATAGCCTGGATATCCTCGTTCTATCCAAAACCTGGCTGAGGCCAACCACACTGGACCCTAAATGTGCCCTTCCAGGCTACAATATGTACAGGGCTCACCGACCTTCCTCCAAAAGAGGTGGGGGCATGGCACTGTACTACAAGTCACACCTGAATGTCTCTTTGCTGCCCACCCACCTGCTGAACAACAGCGAGGTATTACACTCACTCTTACTCCTTGGTGGTTCTAAGAAAGTGCACATCTTTGGTGTATATCTACCGCACTGTAATAGCAAGCTGGGCCTTGAGGAGCTAACTGGCCTGATTCCTGTCTTCACCAAACACAATAAGGTGATCTGTCTGGGTGATTTTAACCTTGACTGACTTGGTTCTAACTCATCCTCCCTTGCTTCCACCATCAGCAAGGCCAACCTCTTTCAACTTACTTCATCCCATACTCAGACACCTCTGAGCAGCCTCAGCCATACTATGATCGACTAGATACTCACAAACCGCAAGGACTGTTGCTCTCTGGCTGGGGTTCTACCTGATTCAATCAGTGATCATTGCCCAGTCTACTGCATGAGGGGAGCACCCTTCCCCACATATCCACCAAAAATCCTGCCCTTTGCTAATTTTTCTGCTATGTGTAGTACAGCTTTAAGAACTATTAGAGATGGTACAGCTTTAAGAGAATGTACTTCCTGTGTGTGTTGAGATCAGTGTTCTTCTTGTATCTCTGAGCTGAATGGAAGTAAACAGAGAAGGCCTAGATTTCTGTGTGGCATGTTTTTCTTATTACCATGACCCTGATGTGTTTAAGGTACTTATTTTCGGCCACCAACTACAAAAAACTGGCGGCAAGGATGGTGCACATTTCCATAGCTTCAGCTTACTGAATTACACCATTTTGTGACTTTCTGCATTGGAGACAAGTAAGCAGTTTGGAACTGTGCAATATCATGGCAACTTCAGCAAGCTTTGAAATTTTTATAGGAACAGACTGGGATACATGGTCCAGACAGTTTAATCAGCGGTTATTACTTAATCCTGCCATACAATCTGCAAATGTTGAGCTACAGGGTAAGCTTATTCAAGCTGCTTTTTGCACTTTCTTGGGTAGTGAAACCTTCAAACCTTTCTGCAGTCTGTGTGCACTGGACCGGATGGAGGATTTGTCATATCAAGAGCTAAAGGCTAAATTGACTGCGCAATACATTTTAACAACGTTCCCAAGGGCTGAACGTTATAAATTCTACAGCTGCTGTCAGACACCAGGTCAGTCATTACAATCTTATTTGGCTGAGATCAAAAGATTAGATCTCACGTGTGAGTGAAGCAGGGAGCATCTTGAATCTAATGTAGCTGATAAGTTTGTTATGGGGTTGAATAATGAACATTGTATTCAGCAATTACTTTCTGCAAGTGTCAAGAAGTCTGCTGATGAACTTTTACAGTTGGCACAAATGTATGAGGCTGTAGAAAATGAAACACATGCTAAGACAAACACTAAAAATGAGGTACAAGTAACTGCAGTAAACCCCAAATTGAAACAGCTCAAACCTAAGTCTAAACCACTGTTTTCAAAGAAAAATACAACCACTTCACCCACACTGCATGGACAGTACAAATGTGCATCATGTAGGTCATCTCAGCATAGCAGGGACCAGTGCAAATTCAGAGAAGTTCAGTGTCATGCATGTAACATCATGGGCATTTTGCTAAGGTTTGTAGAAGCAGGAGAACTGCAGTGGTCAATTCAGAGAGCACAGACAGTGCAGTGGTTCCTATTGCACCACAAATGCAGACTAAAGTATATGCCGGCAAATCTGGACCATACCTTCTCCAGATGGAGACATATGGGGTTACAATTTTTTAAACAATTTATTTCCCCCTCTGGAATCATTCCATTCGATTTATTGCAAACTAAATTTGATTTATCTAATAATGACGTGTTTAGATACAACCAGGTGGGGAACTACCTACTACACCAAAGAGACATTAATATCTGATTACCAGAACCATTACCACTGGCCTGGAGATTTTTGGAGGATAACATTAAGGGAAGCTTATGGCCACATCAGATGGGCTAATTTTACAAAATTTTAAGAGAGAGACTGGGTGATTCCTCAATCTCTATCATGGACAGCTGGAATAAAGACCTAGAATTGGAGATATAGGAACAGGATTGGCTTCACTCTTCTGTGCAGCAAGCCTATAAAATTACACACGGCACCAGATGGCATGAATTCGCTTGAAAGTGTAGGAGCCGATTTTTCTGTTCTCCTGCACTATTAACTAAATATCTTCCAATATCATATGGGGCTTGCTGGAAGAATTGTTCTTGCAGATTTGCAGATCTTGGTCACGTTTTTTGGTCTTGTCCTCTATTGATGCCATTTTGGTGTTCTATTCAGCAAGAGATTTCAGACTGTATGGGACAGTCATTTGATCTCACAGCTGAAACAGTGTTACTCTCTATATATCCCAGATAGAACCCATGGTGGCATCAAACTCTTTTACCTATATCTATATTAGCAGCCAAGAAGGCAATAACCCGACGTTGGCATTCTTTGGTTGTTCCAGCTGTTCATGAGCGGAGGGGTTTAGTTGCTGACATTTACTATATGGAGTCACTAACAGCTGAAATCCATAATAAAAAAACTATTTGAACAGCAATGGAGACTGTGGATAATATATTATTCCAGATATGACCTAGACTTTGTTCCTTGACTATGTTCCTTAAGCTTGGCTCTAGGCTGTGGGTTGGTCTTGAGGGATGAAAGGTTAGTGTGGTTTTGCTTGATGTGGGAGAGTGTGGGTCATACTTCTTAATATTTATCGTGGAATGGGGTATAACATCAATGTCATGAACTTGGGAAGCACTACATCACTTTAACTTTAAGGCATGGATTTTAATTTGTGATCTCTGTGATGTTAAAGAAATAAGGATGTACTTTTTCTTAGTATGTAACATGTACAGGACAATGAACTAAGTTGTTTTTGATACTCATAACTGTTGGTTTCATGCCTATGGTAACCAATTTTTTATGTGTCACCTCATATTAATAAAAAAACAATTAAAAAAAAATGCAGACTAAAGATGTTTCTCCTTTTTATATGTTACTTCATTTGCCACAATTGAGGCATCAGTTGCATTTAATGGTAGACTCTGCTTCCCCAGTTACTTTTATTAACCATCAAACATGGTCTGGTCTGGATAAGCCACCATTGTCTCCTTGTAATAAGTTGCTGCATGCATTTGAAGGGCAACCTATTCAGCCACTGGGCTTGTTTACCATGTTGGTATGCAGAACTGATTCTCCTGGTACACCTTTTAACTTTGCTTGTTTCAAAAAAGGGTGTCAACATTTTGAGCAGAGATGCTCAAGTTCTTCTAAACATTCATATTAATCCAGCAGATTTTGGCCTACTTGCTGCTATCCAGGTACCACAAAGCAGTAACCCACCCAAGCCTGGGGAGATTTTACACATGTATCCAGAGTTGTGGAAAGGTCTGAGATTTTGCACAACAGCTAAAGTCAAACTAGTTACAAAGCCTAATGCAGTCCCTACATTTTGTAAACCACAGAAACTTACTTTTGCCTTAAAACTGGTGGATAGGGCAGAATTGGACAGACTAGAAAAAGCGGGTGTGCTGGAAAAGGTTTCAAGTTCAGATTGGGCTACTCCAATTGTGGCGGTATCTAAACCAGGTGGTAAGGTTCGAATGTGTGGAGATTTTAAGATGACACTTAATCCAGTACTTAACACAGATGTATTTCCTTTACCCTTACCTGAGGAACTTTTCCATAGACTGAATGGTGGTGTGGGGTTCTCTAAACTGGACCTTGCTGATGCATACCTTCAAACGAAACTGGATACAGCCGCTCAGAAATTGGTGGTGATTAATACACACCAAGGACTATACAAGTACAAACGGTTATGTTTTGTCCTTAGTTCTGCACCTGTTATTTTTCAAAAAGTGACTGAGCAAACGGTGGGTGATATACCAGGTGTTGCTTGTTATTTGGATGACATCATTGTCATGGGCAAGACAGAAGCAGAACATTTACTTAACTTACAAAAGACTTTAGAGAGACTGCAACAGAGTGGATTCAGACTCAGGAGAGAAAAATGCCAATTTTGTCAACCAAGTGTCACGTACTTAGGTCACACTATTGACAAAGACAGAATTCGTCCAAATGATGAAAAGGTGGAAGCCATTGAACATATGCCTGAATCGCAGAATGTTTCAGAGTTGCACTCATTCTTGGGTATGGTGCGCTACTATGACCGTTTCATACCTGGCTTAGCCACTAAATGCACTATTCTAAATGAACTGTTACATAAAGGTACTCCATGGAAGTGGACCAAGGGCCACAGTAAGGCAGTTCAATCCATCAAGCTCTCTCTAACTGATGTGAATAATTTAACTCACCATGACCCTAACTTACCTATCACATATTGTCCTGTGATGCTAGTCCTGTGGGTATAGGAGCTGTCCTTTTCCATACAGAGCCAGAAGGAGTGGAGATGCCGACAGCCCATGCTTCATGCAAACTCACTGCAGCTGAAAGGAATTATGCCCAGATTCAGAGAGAGCCATTAGTGATTGTGTTTGGAGTCCAGAAATTTCACCAATACTTGCTAGGTCGCAAGTTTCACCTGAAGACAGATCACAAGCCACTAGTGACAATTTGCAGTCCAGAAAAAGGAATTCTAGAAACAGCCACTAGCCGACTTCAATGATGGGCATTAATTTTGTCTGCCTATAATTTCGAGGTTACATATCAACCAATGGACCAGCATGGAAATGCGGATGCCTTGTCAAGGTTACCAATATCCAGAGAAATGGAGTTTGATATGGGACTTAAAAAGGAGCCATTAGTATGCCAGGTGGGGCCAGATAGTTTTTCAGTGCAATTCAAAGATATGGAGGACTCAACTGTTGTGTATGCAATGGAGCTACAACAGTTAAATCAGCTTCCAGTACTAGCCAAGGACATTGCAAAAGTGACTAGTCAAGATGTAATTTTGAAACAGGTGTATCAGTATATGCTTGAGGGTTGGCCGCAAGGCACTACTTGTTTGGCTGCACTACAACCCTACTGTACAAAGAGACAGCAGTTGTACATTGTGGAGGGGTGTCTTCTATGGGGACTGTGTGTCATAGTACCCCAATCTTATCACTCAGATGTGTTGATTCTTTTGCATGCGGGACATCCGGGCATTGCTAAAATGAAATCCCTAGCCAGACTTCATGTATGGTGGCCTTCCATTGACAGAGACATATACCAGGTTGCACAAAGATGTGAAGATTGTGCTGTATCAATGGGAAATCTGGCAAGAGCTCTGGGAACAACCTGAAAAACCCTGGCAAAGGTTGCATATTGATTTTGCAGGACCCTATTTAAATTCCATGTGGTTATTCTTAACTGATGCTTATAGTAAATGGTCAGAAATTCTTCAAATGTCTTCAACAACTACTAAGAGTACCATCAAAGTGCTGAAATCTATCTTTGCTGTCCATGGTTTTCTGCAAGTGACTGTCTCGGATAATGGACCACAGTTCACGTCTGTTGAATTCCAAGCATTTTGCCAGCAGCGTGGTATCTGCTATGTTTTCTCACCTCCCTACCATCCAAGTTCAAATGGTGAAGTGGAACGCCTGGATCAGACTTTTAAAAAGAGTATGGACAAAGCTAATCCTACTACACCGACGACAATACAAATAGCTCTTTGGGACTTTCTTGCAAAGTATCAAACAACACCACATTATGTCATGGGAATATCCCCTGCAGAATTGTTGTTTGGACGTCAGATTTGAACTCAGTTGGACCTTCTTCACCCTCTAGGCTACAAGTAAGTAACTGAAATGCTTCCTAAGACCAGATCCTTCAAGCCCAATGATCTTGTGTGGATCAGGATGTATGCAGGCCCGAAGAGATGGATAGAAGGCAATGGAAAAAAAGTTCAGAAATGTTGTCTATACTGTTCGACTGACTAACCAGAGGAGAGTGAAAAAACATGTGGACCAATTACGTACTAGAATTGTGACAGAACAAAAAAGGGATACCCAGAGTCGGGGTAGTTATCCAGCATTATTACTTCGAGAACAAGAACAGGAAGAGATAGTGGAACCACAGCAATTGAGACAAGATGTGGCTGATGCTACTCAGATTCCAGTGCAACAGCCTTGAGTCCTGCTACGTCGGTCAGGACGTATAAGACGTCCACCAAAGAGAATGGACTTGTAGAGATATAGCCTAATGACATGACTAACTAAAAGGGAAATTGCAGTAATAACTGTAATAGCTTCATACTATTTTCTGAATTATTGACTTACGTACTTTCTAGCTAAGTCTGGAAGGATTGCTATGTGTAGTACAGCTTTAAGAACTATTAGAGACAATGCAGCTTTAAGAGAATGTATTTCCTGTAATTCTTCCAGTGTGTGTTGAGATCAGTGTTCCTCTTGTATCTCTAAGCTGAATGGAAGTAAATAGAGAAGGCCTAGATTTCTGTGTGGCATGTTTTTCTTATGACCAAGACCCTGATGTGTCTAAGGTACTTATTTTCGGCCACCAAATACAACATTTTCTAAACTTGACCCTGCTGGGTTCCTACATGATCTATAACATGTTGACTGGTCTCCCCTGTTTACTACCAGTGATGTCGACCTTGCAACTGACTACTTCAGCTCTACCTTACTTGCCCTAAAAAATAAGCACATTCCTGTCAACACGCCGAGGGTCAGCGGAAGGGTGACCAAATGGTTGAAACAGCCTCTCCTGAAACAGATAAAGATGTGTGACAAACTTTGGTCTAAATGGAAAACGTCCTCTAATCAGGCTGACTTTGCTGAGTATCGTGTCTTGCGGAATATATGCAAAAAGGAGGTTTGGACTGCCAAGAGTAACTACCGGAAACTTCTACAATCCTCAGCCTCTGACCCAAAGAAGTACTGGAACCAGATTAATGAGATATTGGGGAATACAAAGCCTGTTTCCCAAAGACATGCTAATCAATGATGCTCTATACAATAACCCTCCGCACCACTGCCAATGCCTTTAACTCCATTTTTACTGAGGTTCCTAAAATCTCCCATTTGACATCATGTGGTCCCCTGCCCCCTCCTCCTCCCATACCTCCTGATCCTCCTCCATCCCTGCGGCTCTCCCGTATCATGTGTTCGGAGGTTTTCAGGCTACTACAATCCATTCCTGCTCACGGCTGCACCAGTCCAGATGGTGTGGAACCCGGGATCCTTAGACTTGGTGCCCCTTCCCTTGCTACCCCATCACTAGGCTGTTTAATCTGTCCATCAGCTCCTCTATGGTGCCATCGGCCTTAAAATCAGCCAGGGTTATCCTGATGTTTAAGAAAGGTGATCCTACAGTCCTGTCAAACTATCGACCTATTGACAACTGCCTTCCCTCGGTAAGTTATTACAGAAACTTATTCACAGACAGATCTCAGCTCATCTACTAAATTTCAGTCTTCAGTCCCTTGTTCAACATGGTTTCAGGGCTGGGCACAGCACTACTACTGCCCTTACCCTATTCACCAGTAAGGTGAAGTCCAACATGTACAAAGGCCTATTTACTGGTGCTGTGTTCATCAACCTCACCAAAGCCTTTGACTTGGTTAATCACGCTCTGCTCCTGAACAAACTGTATTCCCTTGGTGCCCCAGGCTCCACCTTATCTTGGTTCAAAAGCTACCTCTCCAACCGATCCCAATCCATCTCCTTTAGTAAAGCACTATCATCACCGGTGTACATCCCCTGCCGTGTACTGCAAGGGTCCATCCTGGGACTGTACTCTTCTCCATCTTTATTAACGACAACCCCACCTCCTTTTCTCACTGTCGCTCCATCATGTATGCTGATGACCTTGTGCTCTACTCTGCCTCTCGTTCTGTCACTGACCTTAATGCTCACCTGTCATCTGCGTTCCAACAGATTCAACTATGGCTCTCCTCCAGCTCTCTTATCCTCAATCTACCCAAGACCCACACCATGCTCTTGGGGTCCTCCAGAAAAGTCCATGTAGAAGCCCCTAAGCTTTGGGTGCTTTGTTGTGATGGTTCAGAAGTTAATATCCACTGACTCCTTCAAGTACCTTGGAGTGACGCTGGATCCCACACTTAATTTCTCCTCTCACATAAATGATATTTTCAGATCTGTTAATGTCAAGATAGGCACCACCTACCGTGTGCGACACTCCCTAACCCCTGCCACCAGGATCTCTGTGACGAGAGGTGTCCTGCTCCCTAGGCTGCAGTATGTCATACCAACCCTCTCCCATGTATATGCTAGTATTCTTCATAAATGGGACAGCACATACAATAACATTTGTAGATTTTCCCTATCGGCCCCTCACCTTACTCATCACTACCTCCTTTACTCCACCCTTAATTGGCTGTCCCCTACATCCCTGTGCTCCTTCTCGCTGGGGTGTTTCATCGACTCCATGACCAGAACCCCTCGCTCTGAAGGTCTTGGGGCTATACTTACCCCTGTGCATCACTGCCACACTCTAAGGTCATCAAACTCCCCTCTGCTCTCTGTGCTGCACTGCTCAACAAAAATGAGTGAATAAGCCTTCTCCTGTTTTACCCCCAAATTCTGGAACTCCCTGCCCCCCAGTTCAAAGCACTCCCTATCTCACTCCTCCTCCTTCAAAACTATACTCTTCTCTCACCTTCTTGCACTTGAGTGCTGTGATTGTACCTAACCTTCCCTGGACCTCTGTTCCTGCTTCTTCCTGCCTAGCATTACTTGCTTTTCCTAACATCGAATGTATTTTAACCTGATTTGTCATCATCCATTTCATTCCTGCGAGGATGGCTAATATTTGTATGTGTAACCCCTAGACGCTCCCTATAGGGGGGAACTATTGTAGCATTTAGGACATTTCTTGTATCCTACCTGTGCTTGTTTTGAACACCTGTACTCTCCTGTAATGATGGATTGCTTCTAGGGTATGTTTTCTTACTCATACTATGTTGACTGTATGCTTGTATCTTGTAATGTCACTGGTCATGCTTGAAAATAGGCAGGGTTATTGCCTAATGCACTTACCTGGTTACCAAAAGCTAAGAAATACATAAATAAATAAATAAGATGTAGCTTTTTGGACCATCATGAAAGGTGGTCTTTAGCAGAGGCCTAATATGTGTTAATTCCTGCTGGTGGTGGACGGGTTAGCCCTGGTAAAATTATTATGTTAATGTGGAATACAACATAGGTGAGTCTGAATGTAGGTTAAATAACAGCCTGTCAAGGAGGAAACACTAGGGGCCAGATATTCAACCCTTTGTGCCTGGCTCAAATCGATTGTGCCACGACTGCACCACTTTTGCAGTGGAGTGCTACATTCAAAAGGCCAAACAGCACTGGCACAATGGGATAGCACCAATGCTATGAGATAATGTATGCATGGCGCAAAGCGAGAGGTGGGGACATGCATGCAGGTGAAGTGATATATTCTAAAGTATAGTGGTGCACAACGTGCATTAGCACAACATGTAGTGTGGCGCAAATTACCACCTATGAAAAGGTGTCTTAATGCCTGGCAAACCCAGGATGGGCAGTCATGGACACAGCAGCAACAGAATATAAGGCTGTATGCATCCAATGAGGAGGCAGTGTGGGTGGACGGCCACCCTGTGTCACTTCATATGCACAGGCACACAAACTGTAGAATGCAAAGCCCCAACAGTGCTGTGAAGTGAACACTCATGTAAATGTTACAACTGAGATAGATACTTGCAGCAACAAACTATTTGTACGGTATTGTAATGTATTGTAATGTATACCTAATGTGATATTTATGTACTGTGAGTTGTTGTGCATTGTATGTCTTTATTGTACACCACTGCATCACAACCACACAGTTAGTGTCTCTGGGTCATTCCTGACACTGGGCCTTGGCCCAGTGTGCTTACCCAGTGAACAAGGTGATAAAAAAAATGAACAGAACACATACATGGCACAGACTTGCTGCACACAGATAGCACTGCCCATGTCGCCGTCATCTGGCACCAGTCCTAATCCTGGCAGGCATTGGTGGGTGCCCCAGCACCCAATGGACACAATGGCAGTGTGTCCATGCAGCACACACCTTCAGTTCCCCCACTGGAGTACACCAATACAGTCCAGCAGATACTTGTTGCAATGGGGGAATGGAGGGTGTTGAGGGGAGGGTGTACAGGTGGCCAGGCTGCACCACACAGTGGGTACTGTCACACGGCTGGGGCCATCTACACAGTGCACATGTTCCACTGACGGGACTGCTCCTGACAGCAGTGTGCCAGTATGATGGTATGTGTGCCCCCCGAGGCACATACCCTACACCTGTTTGGGATCCCCGCACACATGGACAACCATGTGTATGGTAGTGTGGGGATCCCATGCCACTGGTGCAGCACATGAGGGTCACAGGACAGTATGACTGTGGTGTCCACTGTCAGACCACACCTTCCAGCTGTGCATGTCACTGTGTGGATAGCACCAGTCAATGTTGCCTGACACACTGTAGGCATTGCTGTGTACCTCACAGTGTTGTCTACTACGGTACTGTACCATCTGAAACATCGTGGCAGGGACGATTTGCCTTTGGCATGCAGCACAATCACCCATTCCTGTAGCGCTACTCTCCCGGGCCACATTAGTCTTTGCAACTGTGTCCAAACCAAGACTGCAGCTAATATTCTATGAGCTGTGAGCACACAATGAATGTGGCAACTGACCTGTAATACCAGTCGGACCTACAGGTGGAGCTGTGAGCACAGAAAGAAACATAGCTACCGATCTGTAATTCCAATCAGACCTACAGGTAGAGCTGTGTGCACCATGTTATAGCGCCAGGCAATCCACATGCAAAGCAGGCTGTAATGAGATGCTAATGTGGCTGTCTGCCCATGGATTGCCTGAGTAGGCTCATTTGCATTGCAGTTTTGAATACAGCAAACTTTAGCACCGGGCAAATGGGATTGCGACAGGCAACCATGTCAGCGCCGTGCTAATGTGTCAGCACCATGCAATACTGTAATGTTCCGTTACATGATTCTGCAGTATTTGGCCTGCACAATTGTTTGCTGTTGTCCTCCACTGTTTTGCTAGCACACACACTGCCCACATTGTTCAGCCTTACCTCACTCCACCTCTGTGTGCACTGGGCCACTGTTCCAGTTCACACTGCTCTCAGTTGCTATATTCAGTGCTGTCTTATTTGCTGGGCTTTTGTTGCACTGTACTCTCAGCCCTGTCTGCACGCCTTCACTTGCATGCTATATTCAACTCATTTAGCTCCGGGACTATTCCTTTGAACATGGAGTGCAAATGGTTCAGGGCTAATTTTGCCCACCGTGCAGTGCTAATTTTGCCCTGGGGCAAAGTTTTGAATATCTGGCCCTAGCTTGGCTGGGTTGGCTACTACATAGAAACTCATAGTAAGGTTTCAAAACAGCATTACCTCTCCCACCCCCATTTACAGTGAGGTAAAATAATTGTTTTAAAGTGCCATCCTGAGAAATCACCTCAATTGAATGACAGGTGTGAATGATCACAGCCTTCCAGCACATCAGAAAATTATTCAGTCTGCAAACCTCACCAGTGAAAACAGGAAGTTTGCTCACCTGCCTTTCCAGTATAAAAAATAAACTGAAACTGAAACTAAACCTCACTGCAGTGTGCTATGATTCAGCATTCAGCAACCCTGGAGAAAAGGATCACAACATAAAGACACAAAAATAAATAAAAAAGAATACACATCTGTCAACTTTTTTACAAAACCTGAAACACCCAGTTTTTAAAGCAATGTTTTTTGAATGTTGTTGCCTGTTTTACTTGTGAAAACTATTGCACACAAATTCCAGCCTTTGAAGAAACAGGTTCTATAAGCTTGCTGACAGGGAAGACTAGACTCTGAGTTCTGGAGATTGCATCAGCAGCAGCTCGTCACTGAAACTGGCTTTTTTTTCAGGCAGTAAATTAAGGGTTGTAAAATAATTTGTAACATTTAAACAAAGTAACTTAGAGATCTCATTTTTGGCAAGAGGCTGATTGGGGCTATGCTGATCCAAATTCTGAAATTTATTGATGCCAGAAATTTTGACTGTAATCCCTCTTTAAAATATTTAATGCGTAATAGTGCTGCTCCGGTGTTTATTATAACTATATATATATAATTAAGCAAAGTTATACCGTGTATGGGTGACGGGTAAATGCAGTTTATCGAACTGTGTGACTAAATTTAATGTTTTAAAGGACAACTAAACCCCATATTTTTACAGTAAGCTATTTAAAAAATCTGACTTCACAGAAAGGTAAAGGAAAGGCTGCTGTTTACATTGAAGCTAAAATTGCATTTATGTAATTAACATAAATGCAGTTTAAGTAACATTTGAAAAATGTAAACATCAGCCTTCATTTCAAACTCCGCCTGCCTGCTCTTAAAATGGCCACGGAGGTGCTGTGTGATGTCATGGGAGCTGCGCAGATAGCAACACTGCTCTCCAATGCTAAAAGCTCCGTTATTTACATTGTTTTAATGTTGTCTCCATTAAAGTAAACAAACCATGACTTAACATGTCTATTATTTTGATTAATATACATGTTATGCTATGGTTTTGTTTGTTCTCTTAATTTAAACATACAGAAACTGAGTTTTAATCTGACAGCTTTCTAGCAAAACACGGGTGCAAACAGCAACACAGTAAAATGTTTCAGATACCTGGTGGTCTGGTGGTTATTTTGAAGTACCAGTCTGATCCAGTGGCAAAGATAATGTTTTCTTCCATTGTTAGTATGGTATTCCACAGGTTTGCTGCTGAAAAAATAAATAAATCCATTGCCGAATGCAGTTTTCCAAGCTTTCATCTCCCCCCCAGCCATCAGCCTGCTCGCTTCCCCACAAGCTGTCACACACTCTACCAACCTCTTGTGTCCATGCCACTAAAAATAACCCATTGCTATCTATCCTGTTATGCTGCTACTAAAAATCAGCTGCAGACAAGTTTGTCCAGATATTTATTTCCCCTCCCCCCCGGCCATTAGCCTTCACGCTCGGTTACCCGCTTGTAAGCCAGCCCACCCACTATCACACATTCTGCTTTCTGTGTACTCCACTACAAGACCCGGTGCCACCTATCTACCCAATTCCACAAGAACACTTCTGTTCACAGCGTGTGAATGTGTGTAGAGGGTGGGCTGGCTGGCGAGCGGGTAACCGTGCATGAAGGCTAATGGCCTGGGGGAGGGGATACAAATATCTGGACAAACTTGTCTGCAGCTGATTTTTAGTAGTAGCATAACAGGATAGATAGCACTGGGTTATTTTTAGTGGCATGGACACAAGAGGTTGGTGGAGTGTGTGACAGCTTGTGGGGAAGCGAGCAGGCTGATGGCTTGGGGGGGGAGATGAAAGCATGGAAAACTGCATTCGACAATGGATTTATTTATTTCTTCAGCAGCAAACCTGTGGAATACCATACTAACAATAGAAGAAAACATCATCTTTGCCACTGGACCGGACTGGTACTTCAAAATAACCACCAGACCATCAAGTATCTGAAACATTTTACTGTGTTGCTGTTTGCACCTGTGTTTTACTAGAAAGCTGTCAGATTAAAACTCAGTTTCTGTATGTTTAAATTAAGAGAACAAACAAAACCATAGCATAACATGTATATTAATCAAAATAATACACATGTTAAGTCATGGTTTTGTTTACTTTTGTGAGACAGCATTAAAACAATGTAAATAAACGGAGCTTTTTCGCATTGGAGAGAGCAGTGTTGCTGTCTGCCTGAAGCTCCCATGACATCACACAGCACCTCTGGTGGCCATTTTAGGGAGCAGGCTGAGCAGGAGTTTTGAAATGGGAAGGCTGATGTTTACATTTTTTCAAATGCTACGAAACTCATTTATGTTAATTACATAAATACAATTTTAGCATCAAGGTAAACAGCAGCCCTTCCTTTACCTTTCTGTGAAGTCAGATTTTTTAAATAGCTTACTGTAAAAATAGGGGGTTTAGTTGTCCTTTAAGCATTTGTGCACTTTTACTATTGGAAGCCCTGGTACTCAACCAGGAAAAGAGGTGATAGTCCTTCACTCGTTCCTTTGGACTAAAGAAACCTATTGCAAGGCTTCTTTTAGTTGTTCTAACATTTTGTGCTGCTATCCAGGCAGAGTCATGCATGAGGGGCTCTGTTCTGGACATTTTTATTGCACTTTAAAGTATTTTAATTTACGAGTTCACCGCACTCGGGACTGACCTTTCCAGAGCACTCCGGGTGAGCCACGGCATTTAAACAGCTCTGCCGAGAGCAGGGTGAACGGAGCGGACGTTACACACATGTGGATACAAGACACAGAGACACGCACATCTGTGCGTCTCAGCTGTGTCCACTGGATACATTGGGAACCTGGTCAGAGGTTGGTGTGGAGTTTAGGGCTCAAGGGTAAGTGCTACCCTACAAAACAGTAAAGATTTCAATAGTTCCTTAGTTGGCACTACGTAGCTTATCATTCCTTGCTATTATGTTGCAGACTAGAAATAAAAGGGGTAGCAAGAAAAAGGCTTGTTCCAAATGTAAGATATTTACAGAGGAACCCGCTAGCAAAAATGTTATCTGTGATAATTGCTTACTAATTGGTACCCTACAGGATGAAATAGAGCAATTGTTAAAAAGGTTGGAGGCACATAAGGAGATTGAGCTACTAGAGAGCTACATAGATGGAGTAGCCCAAGATATTTGTATCAGTGAAGTCCAAGAAGACAAATGTTGCCAATAACTTTATTTTAATTATTATAGAGACAGCATCACTACACCAATGAGTAATGAATATAAAAATGAAGGAGGTACACAGGTTGGTGCAAACTGAATATACAAAAACTATTATAGTCTTTCAATTAATCAAGAAAACTAAAACAATAAAAAGAGAAAAGGAACCAAATAATGGAAAGGAGTATATAAACAGTCCCACCCACCCACCACCTCATAGCTATCCGTAACATTGATAAAAACCTGGAATAAAACCTGGAATAAGTGAAATTATATTGAAAACCTTGGTTCAGCTGGAATATGAACAATTAAGGGAGGGATGGAATGACAACATTGGAGGAAGGAAAATCGTATTGGTTAGAGGAAAACATTATTTAATTGGGATTTATAAGACCAAGGGTGTCTCAATGCTACTACTGTAAAAGGGGAACTTGTCCTCGAGACATTGGTTAAAGTCCTTCCAATATTTGTCAAACTTGTGCTGTATGTCAGAGGTCACGAGACAGTCCTTTCAGCAAGTAGTGCATTCATGAATACCTCCCACCATTCCTTAAAAGAAGGAGTCCATATCTCCCAACAGGACGTAATATCACCAGCTTAGTAACCATTACCACCAATGCCATCCTGGCTCTAGAGGCAGTGCCTGGGATAAGGTCATACCTCCCAAACACACAAATCTCTGCAAAAACCAGAGAGATCTTGAAAAGGTCTCAAACCGACTTAACTAGTTCCTCATAACTCCCTACTTTTAGGGCATGTCCACACCTTGTGAAAAGTTGTAGCTAAAGAGCCATTACAGTTCTCACAGGCTGAGGAGCAGTTGTTATTCCAACGACAACAACTAGCCGGGACCAATAAATGTTGTGCAATAATTTAAACTGGATTTCTTAATCTTTCCTGTTTAATAAAGCATATATGTCTGTCCAGATTCTTCCCCATACTGACTCCGACCAATTCAAAGACATACTAACCGCCTAATGGAAGGGAATGGAGAAGAATAAAGGTCAGTCTTTTGATGATGCCCTGGTAAAGTTTAGAAACCAGTTTACCTGATAAACAGGCATCGGATAGATATATCCAGAGGTCCCCCACTAGGTTAGATCCATTGCCATGCTTCAGAAAGGACTGAACGCAGCTTCTGATTTGAGCCAGATTTAATATAGCTTGGGGTCTAACCCCAAATTTTACTGCTAGTGATGAAAGTGGGAGCAAAGCATTGCCCACATAAAAATCGGTAATTCGAATTTTTGATGGGAATAATGAAGCAAATTGGTGTATAGGCTGTTTGCCAATTAAAAGGTTGGGGTTCTTTAAAAGAGGTTGCGACACGTCGAACCGGAGGTTAATCTTTAAACAGGTGTATAGTTGATGAATAGTCCTAATATCCCACCCTATAGGGTGTTCCTAATTTTATTCGGTATTTTAACCAAGGGTAAAGAGGAGGGACTCTAAATCTAACTTTAACCCTTTAACTATAGCCCTGTCTAACTCAAGACCTATGGCAGGAATACTAATTTCCCGGACCATAGAACTGCTCTAGCTGCGTGAATAGCTAAGTAATATTTGAAAAAGTCCGGTAATTGTAGGCTACCCAACTTTACGCGGACCGAACAAAGTTTAAGATAAGCTCTAACGTGGAGGTTTATATTTCCATATAAAATCTGAGCAGTACCTGCACAGATTCTTAAAAAAGACTTGGGAAGATATATGTTCAAGTTAAGGAGGGATAAAGAATCTCTGCAGAACCACCATTTTAACAACTATTGGTTCTTTGAGAAAAGACAATGGCAGTTTCACCTATCTATCCAAATCTTCTAACAGATTTAATGACAGGTAGTAAGTTCATTTTGGCCAGTTCTTCTAAGTTCTTAGAAATCTGAATGCCTAGATATTTAAGTGATTTAGATTGCCACTGTAGGCCCAAGACATACACCAACTTTTCACAAGGGTGGCCGAGAGGAAAAAAGTTGTTTTAGTAGGTTTAATTTAAAACCGGAAAACTACTAAAATTTTCAATTAAAGTGAGGGCTCTAGGTAGGGATAAAGTTGTATCTCTAATATGTAATAAGACGTCATCTCATGAATGCTGACAATTTGTGTTCCTGGTCTCCAATTTTAATGCCAAAAATCCGTTTGTCTATCTTAATTGTCCTAATAAGGGGCTCTAAATACAAATTAAACAGATAAGGCGACAACGGACAGCCCTGACGGGTTCCCCTCAGCAACGGAAAAATATCAGATATTAGGTTATTGCATTGTATTCTAGCAGTTGGACACGAATAGAGAATCCTAATTAGATGTATGAATTGTTGGGGAAAACCAAATCTAACCAAAACCTCGAACATATACACCCATTCCACGCGGTCGAATGCTTTTTCCGCATCTAAAGAAATTAAAGATGCATCCTCATTAAAAACTTCAGGGGTTGACATTAAATAAAACAACTTTCTAAAATGGTCTGCCGAGGTGCGTCCCTCCACGAAGCCAGCCTGTTCCATACTAATCAAATCTTGCCAGACACTCTTAAGTCTGGTTGCCAATATTTTAGCAAAAATTTTTACATCTATATTCAGCAAGGATATTGGTCTATAATTACTAACAGAGTCGGTGGACTTCCCCGGCTTAGGTAACAGAATTATTCTGGCTTCGAAGAGAGACGCATCCCTCACTCCATGATCAAACCAAAAAGTAAATAACTCACACAACAATGGGGCCACTTCTACTTTAAATAATTTATAAAAAAGAGGTGAGAACCCATCAGGGCCTGCTGCCTGTCTAGCTTTAAGTGAATCAATGGCAGATATAATCTCATTTGATATAGAAGATATTAATTTCTGCTTGAGTCTTGTGGCAGGTTAGGAGTGGTATTCCTGTCTAGGAACCTCCCATGATTGTGATAGCATAAGTGCGTAGGGGGTTGGTCGAATATAAGTCTCTATAGAAGGAGACAATGATTGTAGGATTCCCTTTAGGTCGGGTAATCAGGTTGTCAGAGTCCAGAGATTTAGGGCCGGAACCCATCTGGAATCAGCCTTACGCTTAGCTGCCATGCCAGTAATTCCCGGCTTTACTGCCCTGACCTAAGTATAACGCCTTAGATTTAGTTGACATGCTAACACTTATCGCTCAGAGCCCCCGCATAGCATGTTCTCACAGCGGCCAGCTCCTGTTCCTGGTCCCTAGTCCTCATAGGCTCCGGTATAGCCTCTAATTGATTGATCCTTATAAGATAGTTGGACAACTTCGAATTGTATTTGGCTTTCCTCACCGAAGCTGTTCTAATCAACTCACCCCTCCATACCGATTTAAGAGCAGCCCAGGCCTGGTCAGTATTTGGGATCGTACCCCAATTAAATTTAATTGACTCTATCAAAAAGATACGGAAACGTTCTAGTGTCTGAGCATCTTTAAATATATTATTGTTTAAGGCCCATGTGTAAGATCTCTTCGGGATAGAGGACGAAGTCCAAACAATTTTAATTGGAGAGTGGTCAGATATCACCCTTGGGAGATGCTCAGCATTCTTTATCTCGGACAACCTGGCAATTTACTAAAAAATAATCCAGCCTAGAAAAGGATTTGTGCATCGGTGAAAAAAGGTGTAATCGCGACTGTTGGATTGAGTAGCCTCCACGGGTCTGTCAGGCCTAGAAAAGACTTACATTCAGCCAATGCTTTTTGCCAAAGCAGGAAATGATTTCCTACAGGTCGATCTGTCTAGTATATCCGACTGAACAAGGTTCCAGTCACCCCCAAATAAGCGCAACTCCTTAAAGGGAGACAAAAGCACAGCCAAATGGGAAAAGAAGGAAGGAACTCTAAATTGGGGCCATAAATTGATCCCAAAACTGAGGCTTTCCTCCAAGCTTACCAGAAACGATAATATATCTGCCATTCGGATCAGCAATTGTGTCCGAATGTACAAAGGGGACCCTCGGCTATCAAAATAGCTACACCCCGCTTGAGGAAGAGTACCGCCCAAACACTTGGCCTACCCATTTTTCCTAAAGTATGAAAGATGGCTTGAAAGGACATGAGTTTCCTGCAAAAGACAATTGCTGGTTGATAACGGTCTAAATGGTTTAGGACTGCATATTTTACAATTGTCCTTCCCTTTGATGTTCCATGACAGAAGATTCAGGTTAAATGCCATTGGTCGACTTGTCCATGAAACAATGTACGGATAGCTGCCCTCCCCAAAAAGCAAAACAAAACCAAACCTAACCAACACCAACCCTCACATCCCCAATAGAAGATCAACCCCCAACTAAACCTATAAACAACACCCCCAGGCCCGGTTAACTCCTCTTGCACTGATCCAAAGTGTGCTATAGAGGTCGGCTCCCACACCACTCTTAAACTTGAATCAGCAACAATAAAACGCTTGCAAACCAAGAATCTAACTCTAATAAGAATTGGTTAACATACCTTACCCCAAAACAATTATTGAGTTGTCAAGATTAAACTAATATATTAGGGTTATCATTGCAATAGGAGATCCATATATAAAATCTTATGGAAGATATAAACTAAACATTCAAAAGCATAATCTCCTCCAATGCTCCCTGAATAAAATGGGAGAAAAGAAAAAACAGAAGGGTTAAACTGGCCCTATTATATGGAGATCCCCTGCCTGTTGAGGCCTCCCCCCTCCAAATGCCACCATATCAGACGATGGCTAAATAATAGTCCAACAAGGAACATCGGGTGGCTTATTAAACATTGCCACAGCAAAAGGGACTAGTAATTCAGTGGAGTGAGGTGGGTGGGGAGGGATAGCCTTTATTTGGCTGAGCCAAACAACTCGCTGGTCCTTCCTAGAATGAGGTTACTCAGCCCTGCCATATATATAGGCCATTCAGACCACTTATCACATGGTTAAGGCAGTAAACTGTGAGTAAGCCTGATTACAGCAACCCCACAATTGTTGTAACGTCAGTGCACTAACGGTGTAACACTAATTTAACCCCTCCTGGGCAATACCAAAAATAAATTGTTTATGAGAAACTGATATAACAGATATTCATTTAACAGTTCAGCTCGAACTAAAATATCCATCCTGGTATGGTAAGATATAATAAAATTTTTTAGTAAAGCCCATGGAGCCTCTATGTAACACCGAAGTTAAACATAATATAGCTCACTGTTCCATATATTAGCGTGACAGTCTAATCGTACTGACTCTTGGAGCATCTAATCCCACTAGATCAGCATTAAACGTCCCGTGGCTCAACCTTTGGCGAACAAATCTGGCATCAATGTTCCGAGTGAGTTCAGAGCTTCTTCCACTGATTCATATCGCTTCACTCCCTCCTTAGTGGTGACCTCGAGCTTTGCTGGATATAACATACGGTGGCGAATCCCTGCCGCCCACAGCTTCGAAGTGACGGGGCAAAAGGAGGCTCTGGTCTGCCTCATCTTCCAGGTCAGGTCGGGGACTAGGCGAAGCTTGCTGCCTTCCCATTGAAAAGAAGACAGTTTCCTTGTCTCTTTTAAAATGTGTTCCCTGTCCAGGAAATTAAGCAGTTTAAAGATAATGGGACGTGGTGGTTCTGTCGTTGATGGTCTAGCTCTTAATGCTCTGTGCCCCGCTCAATAATATATTCTGGCCCATTTGGTGAAGGGCCTGCAGATTTCTCAGCAATTTTTTAGAAAAAGTAGCATGCTTGTGCCTTCTTCCCCTCCGTAAACCAAGTAAAACCAGGTTATTATCCGACTCGCCTCTTCAAGGTCGCCCACTCTTTCTTCTAATTTGGCCACAGCTTTCTTGCTTTCAGTGATCATGGGTTTTGCTTTATCTAACGCTCGCTCCACAGGCGATATGCGAGCCTCTGAATCTGTCACCCTGCGTGCAAGCTGCGTAAGGGCTGGTTTAATATCACCATTTCATCTACCAATTTAAACAAGGCCTCCTTTATAATGGCTAGATCACTGCTAATGTTGCGGCAAGTACCTTCTTCCTCTCGGTACATGGTGAAGGCGCTACTTGGCGGGCCGCTTCGCTTCTGACTCCTGATCGCCGCCCTGCATTTCTCCCGATCGAGCCCGAAAAATGTTAAACTCGCTATACCACTGATCTCGTAGCTCGGGAAGGTAAATATAAGTGATCTTGGTGGTCGGGAACAGCAGGATTGCCGGTTTGGTGCGGGAGCTCCGGTTAGCAGCAGCTACACCTCCATAGACGTCACGTGGTCTCCCAGAAGACAAATGTAATGAGTCAATAATAATGGAACTAGCAAAGGAAGACGTGCAGCTACCACGGAAAAAAAATGCAAGAAATGAGCTACCATGGGAGCAAGCTAAAAGCACCAACAAAGATCCTTGCCCAAATCAACTAGTTTAGTCTCCCATAAAGCTGCAGAACAAATTTGAAAGCCTTAGTCAGCACACTGCTTATGCATCAGTGACTTCATGACACTAACAAAACCTGAGCCTGGAGTCAAAAACAATCTAAAACAGGACTCCAATATTTCAGGTTTGGCATCATTTAATGACACACAATCTAGGGCTAAAAGTGGTCATAGGGGATTCCACAATAAGGGGTATTGATTCTGCAGTAAGCAATGGAAGGAAGTCATACACTACAGTTAGTACACTTCCTGGGGCCAAAATAAGTGATGTCTCTAATTTACTAGATGGGCTCCTGGAGAATACTAAAAAAACCCTAGTGATCTTGCACATGGGCACAAATTATGTCAATAAAACTGGAAGTAAGGATTTTCAAACTAAATTTTGTGATGTAGTTAATAGGATCAGAGACAAAGATGGGTAAATCATAATATCAGGTTTGTTACCAACTTTTGGTCATCGGGCATATAAAAATGGGACAATTGTAACTATTAATACTTGGCTGAGACAATACTGCAAAGGTGAAATCATTGGTTATATGGACAATTCGGTTACATTCAGTAATAAATCTTTGTTTAATCCAGATGGCCTCCATCCCATCCAAGCGGGTACAAGGGTATTAAGTAAAAAAAATTTATGAGGTCATTCAGTTTAATTTAAACTGGCATCGGGAGACTTGGTGACTGACAGCAGCTCTAATACACTTAGGAACGAAGGTGGAAGGGAAGTGTTGGATTGGAATGGGGTTTTGATCAACACCAGAAGTCTGGGGAATAAATGTGATGAGTTTCAAATATTATTAACAACACAATCTATTAATTTTGCTTTAATCACAGAAACATGGTGGGACAACAATAACACCTGGGCAAGATCTAGTCAGGGATATAATTTATATCACAAATCTAGAGCATAGAGAAAAGGGGTGGTATTGCCATGTATATACATGACTCAATTAAAAGTATTAAAATTCATCAGGCTAACTCTGAGTTGGAGCATTTATGGGTCAAACTACTCCCCATGTGGGATCTAAAATAATACTGTGACTAGTTTATAGACCACCTTCCATTACAGCAGATTATGATATGATTCTGTTAAGTCAGCTAAGTAAATTAGACCCTGCTAATAGAATGATGTTCTTGGGGGTTCAACCTTCCCAACATAGATTGAAAACTATGGAAAGGAGCTAAAAAAATGGATTCAATGTTCCTAGAGCTGTTTGACCAAATTGGGTTGCATCAAAAAGTATTCTGTAACACCAGGGGTAATAATATACTGGATCTAGTGTTGATTAACATGGGTGATTCAATTGACAATGTTATGATTAATTCCCCACTTGGTAATAGTGACCACTCTATGGTATTATTGAGCATCAAGATACGAATACATTTATGATGCCAGGTTCCACTAATAAGTTGAAATTTTCTAAGTCAGATTTTGTGCAGTTTAGAGGAGAATTCTCCACATGGGACTGGGCCAAGAATTTCCAAGAATGTTTGGCTGATGGGATGTGGAGTATACTGCTTGCAAAATTGGAAGAACTAATCAGCAAATGTATTCCAAGATTGCACAAATTTAAAAATAATAAGAAAAACAACCCAGGTTGGATGAATTCATCTATTAAAAGAGTGATTAATAGAAAGAACAGGATGTTTATAAAATATCCCAAGGATAAAAATGAGCATAATTTCCAGAATTTTAGAGACTGTACAAGGAAGGTGAAATCCTTAATAAAAAATGCAAAAGCCCAAAAGGAGGTCCATTTAGCTGCCAGGGTGAAGGCCAACAAAAAATCCTTATTTTCGTATATCAATAGTATAAAAAGCAGTTCTAATGTCATAGGCCCCTTCAGGGATAGTAACGGTTCGCTGGCTTCAGAAAAAGAGACAGTTGATATACAAAACAAATATTTCTGTTCAGTCTTTAATGCTGGGGTTTCATCCTCTCCTACATTAACGATTCTGTCATTACCTGGGCAAATTGTTATTGACAATCATGATGTTAGGGACAGATTACATAAGTTAGACATTAACAAATCCCCTGGTCCAGATAATATACATCCCATAGTGTTGCATGAGTTGGCAGACCTGTTGTCACTACCCCTTACTAAGATATTCCAGGCCTCCCTTGACAGAGGTGAAGTCCCACAGGACTGGAAAGTTGCGACTGTGGTACCATTGTATAAAAAAAGAGCCCAAATCTGAGCCAGCAAACTTTAGGCCAGTGAGCTTGATCTCACTGATAGGGAAAGTCTTGGAGAGCATCTTAAAAGAAAGGATTCAGGAGTTTTTAGAAGAACAGAGTGTGTCCAATCCCCTTCAGCATGGCTTTACTAAGTCTAGGTCTTGCCAGACAAATCTACTTACCTTTTACGAAAAAGTTTATTGTGAGTTGGATAAGGGAAACGCAATAGATGTGGCCTTTATGGATTTCGCTAAGGCATTCGATAAACTTCCCCATTTAGAGTTAATGAATACACTAGCTTAGGTTGGATTCTAATATCCTAAACTGTATCTCGGTATGGTTAAATGAGAGAAAACAAAGAGTCACTGTTAAGGGGACTTTGTCAGATTGGGCACCAGTTTCTAGCGGGGTCCCTCAGGGATCAGTGCTGGGGCCTTGCCTCTTTAATATCTACATTTCCACTCTTAAATTAAAGGACCCGAACATTTGGTTATCTAAGTTCGTAGATCACTGCCGGGTGGGCAGAATGGTGAATGATTCAATTAAAGCTCAATCTTTGCAAAGGGCTATAGATGAAATCCTACAGTGGACTGGGATTAATAAACTCGAACTGAACACAGCTAAGTGTAAGGTTATGCATTTGGGTCCTCATAATAAAAACTATGTGTACAAACTTGGAAAAGTCAGCTTTGATGTCACCCTGGAGGAAAGGGATTTGGGAATTAAGATTACTAATGATCTTAAGTGTAGTTCCCACTGTGAAGACCAGGTTAAAAGACCCAATCAAAACCTCAATCATATCTTAAGACACATTGCTAGTAAGGATGAGAAGGTTTTGATGCAATTGTATGGGGCATTGGTTAGGCCACATCTGGAGTACTGTACTCAAGTGTGGTCTCCATACAAAAAGGAGGCTATTCTTAGAACTGAGGGGGTGCAGCGAAGGGCTACGAGATCTGTTGCTGGGCTCAAAAGCCTACCATATTCAGACAGATTGGGGCATTTAAACCTTTATTCATTACACTATAGGAGGCATATAGGCAATATGTGTATGCCTTTTAGAATGATGGGTGACACTAAGCTGTGTGAGGATCTAAGTCTTATACTTAAGACAAACTGGTACAGTGGGAGGAGACATAGCAAGCAACTGTTTCTGCCTAAGTGGAATTCCAACTTAAGGAAATGCTGGTTTACTCAAAGGGTAATTTCCTTTTGGAACAACCTCCCTTCTAGTGTAGTGGATAGCTCAATCATGAATACTTTCAAGCATAGATTAGACCGTTTTTGCAGGGAAAAGAACTACTAAGTTCTAAATATTGAGGGACTGGCAAGCAGTGTGAATGAAAGTCTTTTGCTTGGTACTACCTATGATAACATAAGGACCTGTAAGACTCTGGAAGGTTGTGTGCTATAACACCTCTGTACAAGACATATGCTGGTCCAATAAAGACAGCAAACTATCTGGTAACCCCTGTTTACCAGGGAGCAATATGGCAAAACGTTTTTAAGTCATAAATGGCACCTGCATGGTGCCTTATCCAAGGTTAATATTTATTTTATTAGGCTGCCCTTCCTCTTTAATAAAATTATACTGATGCTGGGCCAGTATTGCTAGCATGCCCTAATCAAATGCTCTTCTTAATGTGCTTAAATTTGTACTGAATTTGTACTGTATTTTGATCTAAATATTTTATTTTATGATACTCCATCATTTGCTGACTTTTGCTTTTTTTTGGTCCAGCAATATTTTAACGTCTTAAGTTACTTGCTCTGCTTGGTTTAACTATATAACACCTTCTGCCTTACCTAGGCATTACTGTTAGTGCTCTACAAGGTCTAAGGGACTTCCCATTTCTGAACCTAGTGTATTCTGTTACTATTGTGATAATAATATACCTGTGAAATTGTATTCTAATCTTTATATTTATATTTCTGTATTTATCTAGTTTTTGTTAACCGGGTAGGTGCACTAACCGTAGGGATGACTATTTTCAGGCACTACCTGGGAGGCTACAGAGCAATAACAGGAATCCATATAGAAGGCAAAACAGTAATATTCTGAAATAGGGAATTACATAAATTACAGGAATACATACAGAAGGCAAGAAGCATAATATAATGAGATGGGAAATTAAACACTGAGGTAAGGAGAAACATGAGCAAAGTAGGAAACAAAACAAAAGGTATTTTGTATCATACGGCATTATACATAGAGTTAGAGCAATCCTTGGAAGAAGGTTTTATATATAAACAATGTGATTAAGGTACAGAGTTTGGTACAGGGTACAAAACAAGGCATTATACATAGAGTTAGACAATAACTGCCCAAAATAGAGATTTGAAGGTTATGAAGGTAGAAAGATGTATGGCTTTGAATTAACTTATGCCACAAGGACTTATTCCTATGGTAGTACTGTTATTTGTTTACGTACTAATATGGACTTGTGAGTGTTGAAGTACTGTTATTTATTTGTACATGTGCAAACTAGGACTAGTCCTTCCATGATTGTTACTAGCATCTATGCTATTATATAATGTTATAACTTACTATATCTTGTTATTTATATACTCTGATATGTTATTAATGTGTGGTGGAACTTGATAAACAACCCTAGGGACCTCCTTGTAAATGAGTTTTACTCAATGGAGTTTTTATTCCTGTTCATATTTTTATATGAATAATATTTTACTGCTACTACTGCCCAAATAACTGGATGTCTGCTGCTAAAATGTGTTGCTATTGTTGTTCTGCCTTTCCTTTGCTGATTCCACCTCGCCTATCTCTCATCTCACATACAGCACCCTTAGAAAACTCGATACAACATACACCACTTATAATCATGTTGCACTATTTTCACATCTCCTTCCCTCAGCATTTCTTCTGCCCCCACTAATATTTGATACTTTATTCCTCTCCTCAAAGAGGTTCCCAGATCATTTTAGATTGTATAGCACATATAATGATGATGGATGGAGCTTGAATTCTATTTGGTGATAAAAAAACCTGCTGCAAATACTTGTTCTGTACGAGACTCCTCAAATTTATCTAGGTCTATTTTTTCCTTCTACCAGTACATGATGAGACTGAGAGGAACCCTGGCACTAATTTACTCTCAAACCCACTCTATGTTGCCCCATGTAGCAGTTCCATTCAATCTACATTCAATATTCCATAGTAACGTCAGGAGTTTGGTACCAAAACTGAATAAGCTGACAGCTTGGGTCACTGCGCAAGGCCAGCGCCATTGCAATGTAGAAAACATGGCTTAATTCCAGAATTGCCTTTTCACACACTGGTATACAAGGATACTCTGTGTTCAGACATGATAGAAACAAGCATGAAGGGGTGCTGCCCTCTATATCATGTACAAGCTTACAGTGTCTGAGAAAGTGGGGAACATGCCTAATAATATGGAGGCCCTGTACAGGAAAGTAAATCTCAACACTGCCAAAGACTATATCAGCGGGCTGTATTTAAAGACCACTGAAGGGGTCTCATGACTTTAATGACTTTATAGGTGCACTAGGCTCTAGCACTGGTAGGTACAACCCTGAAACATTCCTGCTTGGTGACCTTAACTTCAAATGGTTGGACAAGGATTCATCCAGATACAAACATGCTCTTTCCAATTTAAACCTTTCCCTGGATATCACATTACTCATGGACTCAGTCATGCCACCAACAACCACAGTTAGACTGGATTCTTGTTAACATTCTGAGAATACCAACTGCTGGTGTACTTTCAGACTGCTTCTGTGATCATTCCATCAACTTCTGTGTCCGGAAAATTAGTACAAAAAAAAAATCTCAAAAATAATCACAGCTCAAGACATTTCATACTGGAGAACTTCTACACAGTCTTGTCTGTCACAAGATGGGACCATATCAAATGTATTCCATCAGCAGCTGATGGCTGGGAATTCTCTGCCAGTGAATTTTTCAATGTCTGCAACAAACATGCACCAATCAGAACATACATGGTCAAAGGATACCATTATGCCTGGATCTCTATTGAGATTATGAAATTGTTCACACAAAAGGATGTTTCTTGAGCCAGATTAGGACAGACCAGACCCTTCAATGACAGACAGTATTACAGAAAACTTTGGAATCTACGTAAACTGGCAGCAGGTAAAGCATAAGTAGACTACTACCACAACTCCTGTGAGGAAACCAAATATCCCAAAAAATTCTGGTCAGGGGCTAAATATGTATTGGATCTTCAAGAACCTCTCTGGACACCTTGTCACATTTCTTTAAGAGACTGTGAATGCCTTTAATGCTCACGTCACTAACCTCAGCACTATCGCCAAGCGTCAGAACTCCTTGGAGTCATCCATGTTTTGTCTCTTATCAAGCAGCCCAGATTCTGACCGTCATGATTTGTCAGACTTTAACTTACGACAGATTACTACAGCAGAGCACCTCAAAGCACTAGAGGGCCTAAGTCCAAACAAGAGTGCTGGTGCTAACTCCCTTGACCCTAAGCATCACCACTTTGTGGTATATAATATCTACGCCCCAGTTACTATGCTGTTAAACTTCTCCTTCACCTCTGTTTTGATGCCTAATCTCTGAAAATGAGTGTAAGAGGAGAAGACCAGGCACTCAAAAGCCAAGAAAAAAATAAATGACTCATCATCTCTTGATACAGTGTAGAATAGTTTTATTCAAAAGTGCTGGGCTGGTGAACGAAGCTGACCTGCTGGGTAGACCATGCTTTAGGTTGTTCATTTGCTACTCAAACAACTTTTAATAACATTTTTCTTGATCACTATCTGGGACTCTCATGCCCTCCAACAAAATGACAGCATCAAAGGCTCCACCTCCCATGGGTCTCAGCTAAACTGCTGGACTGCATCAAGGCTTATGATGCTGCCTGGTACTTTACATAACTGCTCTAGTTTACAAGAGAACCTCACTAGATACATGCACCTTCAAAATGTCTGCACTTAGGCAGTCCACCCGGCTAAAACCAACTGTTTTGCCTCCACCTTCCAGAAAAACCTGCACAGCTTGACCACATTCTAGAATGTTGTTTACTTTTTGTTCAACCCCTCCCCAACCTCCGCCTACTTGGGCTGTGTGGCTGGGTGTTTGCGTTTGTCTTTGTCAATAGTTTAGTTTTGTGGATTTTCATGTGTTTTGGCTTGAAGGAACTAGACCATTCTTGGATATGTGATCTATGAAAGTTTCCTGGACTAAGAAAGTGGAAAACATCACCAGCAGATATTGAGTTTCTCATTATAAATCAACTTTTTTGGAAGCCATCACAATTAAAGTAAGTACAGCTAAGAAATTCTACAAGCTCTGACCTGGGGAGTGCAAACTGAATCCACATTTCTGTCTACCTTGTTGCTAAAGGGAACTGCATGTCTTTGAGAACCATTCACAACTATTTAAACAAAGGGAATACACTGACAAAGAGTTTTAACTTCCTGCATATGCCCGAGGCCAGTGTTCCAGGAATTTAACACATCCTTTGTCTTGTTACCGTAGATCAAACAGTTTACTGATCATTTTCCTGTGGATTTGATTATTTTACATCATTTGGCAATGGGGCCAATCCTCCCCCTGGAGGCACACCACCGAAATTGATCTGTCCCTGCTCATGTGTGAGCCTTGGGCACATCTAGCCACATTGTATAATATTCCAATGTTGCATTTCGACATTACCACCTGGCATACTACTGTTCAAAAAAAGCAACGCAACTCTCTGACTGACTGAACTCCGCTTATGCACCCTGAAAATTGTGCTCCTCCTCCTGCTGCTATCAGGGACTGCTCACCCCAACCCCGGACCAAACACCTCCAACAAAACAAACCAGCAGGCACTCTCTCAATCATGTGCCTGAACATCTGCAGTTTACTTCCTAAGCTTGATGCACTGCAAGCCTTTACCACCCAACACAACCCGGATATTCTGTCAGTAGTTGAAACTTGGCTCACCCCAAAGATTCCTGACCAGGCAATCACCCTTCCTGGCTACAATGTTTTCTGGCTTGATTGTAAGTCCAAAAGAGGTGGTGGGTGTGCCTTATATGTGAAAGACACTTTCCAAGGACACCCCATTGATTCCAATCTTCCAGCAACACCTGCTCAGATTCTTCCCATCAGACTCCTATTAGGCACCCACAATAAGGCCCTCACAGTTGTCACTGTTTACATACCTCCTAAGGAACAGGGACCTGGTCTAACCGCTGTCCTTGACTTTGTCAAATCCCACCCATCGGACTCCGAAATCATCCTTCTTGGTGACTTTAACGTTAATTGGCTCTCAGCTGAAGGTGAATCATTTAGGGACTCCGTTATATCAGCTAACCTGACTCAAATGGTTGACTATGCAACCAGAAAGAACTACAGAACTGGGACCTGCACCCTACTCGACTGGATCCTAACCAACCACCCCTCTCGGATCACGAAAACCTCAGTCCTCCCTGACTCACTCAGTGACCACTGTCCCATCAGCTGTACCTGGTCAAACAAATTCTATAAGCCCCCTCCAAAAATCATCACCAGCAGAGTCCTACCCCGTGGTCCAGCGACCCCCCTCAAATCGCACCTCAGTCTGCAGGACTGGTCCCCATCTTCAAGGCAACAGATACTAATACTGCCTGGAGCAATTTATTCACATTTTCAATAAAGCCTATAATAAATTTGCCTCCCTCAAAAGCGTAAGTTAAATGCGCTAGTAACCTTGGCTGTCAGGAGACCTCCTAAAAAACTTAAATCCAGGACCACCCTCTGGGAACTGGCTAGAAACTCTAGTAAGCAACTCGACATCCAGAATTATAAACGGGCATGGAATGACTGCACCAAATCCATTCGGCAACAGAAATCTGACTACTATAAAAATGTCCTCACTAACTCCTGGGGAAATGGGAGGGATTTCTGGGGAAACATTAAAGATGTCACTGGAAAGCAGTCAAAATCTTCGCCGAACATACTCAACATAAATGGGCACACTACAGTCAACTCAAACTATTGCAAACAC
Source organism: Neoceratodus forsteri (assembly GCA_016271365.2). Taxonomy (NCBI): domain Eukaryota; kingdom Metazoa; phylum Chordata; order Ceratodontiformes; family Ceratodontidae; genus Neoceratodus; species Neoceratodus forsteri. Next base: position 1,075,311,897 of record CM057450.1, read on the forward strand.
TTTTAACATCGCTTTCACTGACCTTAGCAGTGTTCTCCCCTCTGACTTCTTCCAAGATGTGTCAACTCCCATCCCCCCCAACTCCTCCACCCACCCGTCATCCACCTTTCTACTTTAAAGCACTAAAGAAACATCAAGTCTGAAACTACATTGCCAAAGCCATCAGCAAATCTAGAACTAAGCAATGACACACTTGACCTCAAGCTACTGTGGCCCACAACACTTGTGGGTACTTGGGCCCCTCACCAAGATCTTTAATCTCTCTTTTCCTCTAGCCAATTCCAGAGAAATGGAAAATGGCCACTGTTACCACGATTCACAAAAGTGGTGATAAGGCTGACCATGCAAACTTCCGCCCTATCACCATTCTGCCTCCCCTATCAAAGGCACTGGAACGTATAGTAGCGGACCAACTTACCGAGCATCTGGACAATTATAACATTCTCTATAAACAGCAACATGGCTTTAGAAAAAGTCGTAGTACATCCTCTGCCTTACTCAAATTCACTAGCTCCATTCTAGCTCCCTCAACAATGGACAACTAACTGGTGCTTTTTCATCGACCTATGAAAGCCTTGATGCTGTCCACCACTCCCTCCTGCTGAGCCAACTAAAAATGCTGGTCTGTCAATGTTCCAATCTCTTGGTTCAAAAGCTATCTTGAAAACCGCACCAGCATGTAAAATTGGAGATGTGCACTCTGATTCCAAACCTGTCCTCTCTGGAGTCCCCAGGGTTCAGTACTGGGCCCCTACTCTTCAGCCTGTTCCTTAACACCCTACGGACTCCTGCACTGAACATATCACCCTGTATGCCGATGATGCAGTAATCTGCCACACACCAGGACCAGAAGAATTGCATGAAAATCTCAACTAGAGCTTCTCTCGGTTGAGAATTGGTTCACAAAGCACAAACTGATCCTTAATCAAAAAAAAAACAAAGGCCATGATCTTAACAGCTCCATAGTAAACATAAGCACTTCCAACTCTCCGTTATCACCAGACAAGGTGCCACACTGGAACAGGTCAAAAACTTTAAATACGTCGGGATCACCCATGACCCTCACCTCTCCTACACTGCCCACATCGACCATGTTGCCAAAGTCACTAACTCCCGGCTAGGCCTGCTATTCCATCATAGGAAACACCTGACACCCAAAGCCCTCGCTGTCGCTGTCCAGAGCTCCATCGTATCCATCATTGATTATGGCATTGTCATTTATGGCTCTGCTACAACCACCGCACTCAAACGCGTATCCACCGCCCTCAACAAGGCCTGTCGACTTGTCACTGGCTCCCAACGCCTAACTCACACCTGTGACCTCTCAAACTGGATGGTTGAATCTTGCCAATCGAATAAAACCCAATCGAATAAAACACCAAACTTGTATTACTACTAAGCAAATCTTGCTGGGCCTTGCCCCCCCGGAGTCTGTGCCCTCATACAACCGAGAATCCACACCCGACATACCAGAGGATCAAAACCTCAGCTTCTGCAAATCCCACATTGCCGCACAACACAAGGCCAAAGATCCTTTGCTTACTGGGCCATTAGTTGGTACAATGGTCTTCCCAGCGACATTTCATCCTCACTATTGCTCAGCACTTTTAAGACTCATCTCCGCCTAACACTCACTGCCTCCAACCTCTGTGACTGTTGTGGCTAAACATATCATTTGGTTCCATAGCTGAGATGCCCCTTTTGGATCCACATCTACTCCTGCACTTTGACAGCACCCCCATCTTCACCTCCCTGCTGGCCCATGACAAATGCCACCTGGCTGCACTACTTTATTCTTATCCATCTTCACCCCTCCTCTCTCTGTCCCCCCAACCTACCTCCCTTTTCTCCCATCCCTTAGTCTCCCTGATTTCACCTCCTCCTTTCCCTTTCCCCTCCCAAAGTTTCACCTTATTGTTCTTTTTCATCTACAAGACTATGTGTTTTTTTTTTAATTTTATAAACTGTTATCTTTGCTTATGATTGTCTCAATTGTACCAGTGACATGGAACCTTTGTAAAAGAGCCTCAGCTCAAAGGTATTTGTAATCCTAGAACAAATAAATAAATAAAAATAAAATAAATAAACCCCCTGCTCAAGATTATTAGTTCCCTGGTCACTGATGACTTTGAGGTTGCTTCAGCTTTCAATTACTTCTCCTCCTGTGCTCTCACTCTGCCACCCCACACTCCCCTCCCCACCCTTCTATTCCTCACCCTGCCTTCTCTTTCTCCACTATTCGTAAAACTGAGGCATTACCTGCCCATCTTCTGTAGCCCTTGACCTGGCCAAAGGAAACAGCCTTGATGGCCTAGATTCCAAGCTCTTCACCTAGCTGCTCCTGCTATCCTGTTCTTGAAGACCCTAATTCTGCTCTCATAAACTTACTTTTCTTTTCAGGTATGGTCTCTACCTCCTGAAAATATATTAAAGTCCCCCCCCTCCTGAAAGGTGGTGACCCTACATCTCCAGGCAACTACCAACTTATCTTCCTTATCTATGCACTATCTAAGTTTCAGAAATACAGGTTACTCACTTTTAACAGGAGTTCTAGGAGTGGTATATGTTGTTCATCCACACTGTCTGGCAGGTTCCTTGCTGCTTTAAATCTTGCCGGAAGGTCTTCAAGCTGGCTCCTCCCACCCGCCTGGGTGGTAAAACCCTCAACTCCGCCCCATGACGCCAAATCTAGCCCGCTGGAAGCCAGGTTGTGCGTCAGAGCTGGGGAGGTTAGGGTGGCAGTGTGGATGAACAAGACACCCTCCTAGAACTCCTGTTACAGGTGAGTAACCTGTATTTCTAGGCACATGGATATGTTGTTCAATCCACACTGTCTGGCAGACTCCTAGCAGTTCTCCGGGAGGAGGGACGCAAGGCGTGCACCACCTACTTAAGGAATAAGGACTGGAGAACCGAGGTCCCAAATCCAGCATCCCAGCATGACTCAAGGTCAATGTGGTAATGGGAAATAAAGGTGTGTGCTGACTTCCAGGTAACAGCCCTGCAGATTTCCTGGATAGGGATGTCCCTAGAAGCAGCCACCGGAGCAGCAGTATGGCAGGTAGAATGAGCTCTTATCCCTTTGGGAGGCTCCATGCCCACCGACCTATAGCAGAGATCTATGCAGGAGATGACCCACCTGCCTATCATCTGCTTGGCTGCAGGTCTGCCAGGTGCAGCTTCAGCGTAGGTGAGAAACAGCTGGCGAACCTCTCCCCGAACTTCAGTAGTCTGCTCCTTATAATAAGACAGCGCTCTTCTAGGGTCCAAAGTATGGAGCCTATATTTGGCCTCCGAGCTGTGATTGGGGTAGAACACTGGCAGAGTCAACACCTGGTTAAGGTGAAACTCCGAAACCACCTTCAGAAGGAATTTCAGGTGGTGGCGCAGGACAACCTTGTCCCTGTGGGAAGACCAGATAAGGGAGACTTGATGGAAAGCGCCTGGAGCTCTCCCATCCTTCTGCTGACGTGATAGCCACCAAGAAGGTGGTCTTCCACGACAGGTAGGAGACATCACTTTGAATGGCTTGCCCATGAGCTTAGCCAATCCCAGCAGTAGATCCCATGGAGGTGGAGTTTCTTGCACCGGAGGATATGTGATCAAGGCCTTTGAAAAAGTGCCCGATGCCCTCTCCTGTGCCACGACTGCTTGCGGCCCACACCCGTAAGCAGAGATGGCCAGGTGCACCTATGCCGCTGATCAAGCCCTAGCTGGGAAAAGGACCACAGGTGTCCAGGAGTGCTAGCTAAGGAACAGGAAGAAGGGTCCAACCCCTTGTCCTGACACCAAATGGAGAATCTCTTCCATTTGAAGGTGTAGCATTTTCTGGTTGACTCCTTATGGGACACCTCAATGACATTGAGGACCTCGTCGGAAAGACCCAAAGCCTGGAATTCTAGCCACTCAGGAACCAGACCGTCAGGTGCAGGGATTGAAGTTCTGGATGGAGAACCTTCCCCTTGTTGACTGAGATCAGGTCCGGGCGGTCTGGAAGCTGCCTCGGAAGCCTGGAGCTGAGGTTGAGGAGATCTGGGTACCAGAACTGGTGGGGCCAGTCTGAGGCTACCAGAATCACCTGCACCTTGTCCCTCTTTGCCTTGAGAAGCACCTTGTGGATCAAGGGAAATGGAGGGAAGGCGCAGAAGAGGCCAAGGGTCCATGGCTCGGAAGGCATCCTCTGCAGCGAGCCCCTGCTGAGGGGCGAGCATGAAACAACCTCAGCTTTTGCATTCTCCTGGAGGTGGTGCAGTGCCTGAGGGGGTGCCCCAATGGGAGAACAGATCTTGGCACTACCTCAGCAGGAGACCACCTGAGATGCAGCGACCATTGGGCTGAGGGCATCGGCCAGACTGTTGGAGGCTCCTGCCACATGGATGGCTAGGAGATCCGCCTCAGGCTGATCATGAGACCAAGTGCGAGAGCACTCCTTGCACAGAGGCAAGGGTGTGTACAGCCTCGGTCAGTTGAGGTAGTACATGATCATGGTGTTGCCATCTGGACCGAACCACTTGACTCCAGACAAACAGAGCAAGGTGGTGAGGGCTAGTGCACTGCACAGGCTCCAGCAGGTTGATGTAAGGGACAGGACTCCGAGGGCCAAAGATTAGAACCTAAGCTCCCAGATGGGCACCCCAACCCATCAGAGGGCGCCAGTCACAAGTGACCATCAGCTCAGGGCGACAGGGGATACCCTCCCAGATGGCTGAATGGCCACCACTGCTGGTCATCCCATCTCCTGGGTCACAGTCACTGGTCCCAGGACCGGCGCGTGACCATTGGTGAGCCAGCCCCCATTGCAGGGACCTTGCCAACGGACCATGGATCATGCTGGTGCAGCCGCCATGAGGCCCAGAAGGCGAGGTCCCAGTAGGCACTGCCCAATCAAAATGATTAGCAAAGGAGAAAAGGACCTTGCCCGTCCACGGGGGCAGGGCTCTGGCTCAAGAGAGTCAAGCTCTGCCCGATGAACAGATCACCTGCAATGGCAGGTTCAGAAAGCCCTGGTTGATGAGAGGCCAATCCGAGAGCAGACCTGGGGCCAGATCCATGACTGCTCCACCAACTGGGACTGCAATCAGCCATACATAGGTCAGGGGTACAGACCTCAGCACCAAAGGAATACTATCACCACTGCCATGCATTTGGTAAGACCGAGATGGAGAGGCAGGCAGGCCCAGAATCCCAAAGAGATCCTCTACTCAAAGGAGGAATCGCTGATGAGACGGATGGGTTGGACATGAGCATCCTAGGTCCAGAGAACAAACCATGCCTAGTTCCAAGGATGGAATGATCTGACAAGTGACCATCCTGAAGGTGCTTTCCCTAGGAACTTGTCTAGGCCATACCCAGAATGGGGCACCAGCTCCCAATCCGCTTTAGGACCAAGCACCTGGACACAAACCCCGGGTCTGGAGGGTCTGCCACTGCCGATCACCTCCTTCTGGAGGAGCACAGCAATATCAGCTCAATGAGCCAACAGAGAGGTCAGGAACCCGTTGCCCCGTGGGTGATGGCTCGATAGGGAGGGAACTGCCCAATTCCAGGGCAGACCCTACCTACCACTTAGCACCCAGTCCCGTGGTGATAGCGACCAGGTAAAAAAGTGGTAAGCCATCCCCATGGGGAGAACCCAGGAGGAGACGAGGTTGTGAGCAAACCCCCTAAACTCGCCACTGTGGCTCTGAGGAAGAGCACGCTGAGGACTCTGGACACTTGTCTCCAGGCTTCTACTGGAGGAAGGCAGACCTAACATGGGGGTGCTGCCTGCTGGCCCTGGTGCTAGTGCTGCTGGGCCGGGATACCGCCAGGGCAAGAAAGGGCTTATGCTGCTGCTGGTGGCCTTTCTCCTGGGCAGACATGACCAGTCCAAGGTGGCAATGGACTCCTCGATCCTCTGGAGATGGCCTCCACCTCTAGCCAGAACAAGTCGGTTTCCCGGAAGGGAACGTCTGCAAGCTTGTGCTGGGTGTCCTCCGCGAAAGGTGAGATCTGCAGCCAAACTCCACGGTCCATGTCCACTGTGGCCGCTACTGATCTGGCACAAGAATCACCTATGTCCAACGAAGTTTGAGCTGCTGGTTTGCCACCGCCCTTCCCTGATCCCGGACCTGCTTGAACGTCATCTGAAGGTCAGCTGGGAGATGAAGAATCACCTCATCCAGGGAACCCATAAGGGCATGGGAGAAATGTGCCATCAGAACGGTCGAGCTAGCCTGACGAAGGCCTAGGGAGGAAGCAGCATAAACCTTCCGCCCCGCGTAATCCATCTTTTTCTCCACATTCCAAGCATTCCCAGAGCACTGTAAAATGCTATCGGTCACTAACCCCTTCGCAGAGGGGTGCCCCGAGAAACCGGAGAGTGAGCTGGTGGGGACTGCGTACTTCCGAGCCATCCTGGCCAAAGGCATGGGACAAGATGCTGGCTGCTGCCACAATTCCAAGGTCAGGCCAACAATGGCTTCAGCCACAGGAAAGGCCTCTATAGGGGAATCCCCTCAACCCAGTATCTCCGTCAGGGGATACTTGGCCTGTTTTGAAACGGGTTTGCGCTGCATCCTGGTGGACTCCAAGATGAGCTGAAACAAACCTAAAAATGAGGATGGGCTCTTGTCCACCGACTGGCCCCCCGCAGACTCCAGGTCAAGCGGCCTGGAGAACAGGAAGGAGTTGTCGTCAGACTCCGAGGAGTCTGCAAATAGCTGCCGGGTGCCTGAGCCACCCTCCACCTGCCGAGGTTGATCGGGAGTGAGGGTGACCACCAACCTGTGGGGCCAGCCCTGACCCGACCAAGAATTCTTGGCCAGGGCCCCAGTTTTCGGTTGTGGAGGCAGAGGTTTCACCACAATGGACGGAGCAGCCGGTTTCGGCCAAACAATCGGGTGCCAGGGTTGGCTCCTTGAACACTATGAGGGGTTGTTTGGACGCTCCAGTGACAGCCACATAATGGCTGAGAAGGCGATGGAGTCGGCTTATTCCTGGACAATAAGAGCTGCTGCCACATTAACTCCTCATAGTGTCGACACAACTTGCGCCGGAGCCTATCCTCCAAAGAGGACGACAAGGATGAGCGGTGACGCCACCTTCCATGGTGCCGAGACTGAGACCGCCGATATCGGCAGGACCGGCTGGACCTGGAAGAGGACTGAGACCGAGACTTTCAGGGGTTCCGAGGGTGGGTTAGAGAGGGGACGGGGGGAAACCTGCTCCTCCCTCGGTACAGGGACCTTAACCAGGGACTCCACCACAGGAGGCACAAGCAAGTCCTCGGTTTCCACCAGGGGAACCGGTGAAGTTGGGTTGTTGGCTTCTCCAGCCGACAAACCACCCGATGGGTCGAGAATAATCTCGACCGTGTCGACGGATGTCTTGGCCGGCTGACCTGATGGGGGCACCATGAAGCCAGCGGCCACAGCCGCAACCTCGACCGAAGTCGAGAGCTGACGGTCCGATGAAGGGGATCTCTCCCGCTCCCACGAACATCGACGGTGGGACTTACCCTTAGAGTCCTTCTTCTTGGACCGACTGGAATGTCCCGATGGCCCTTCTCCCTTGGTAGAGAGGGACTGGCAAAGGTCCTTAAACAAAGCCGTGTAGGAGGAGCCCAAGGAGAGCGGGATAAATGCCGTGGCCGAGGAGGAAGAAGAAGCGGCCTGGGCCGCCTCCTCCTCAAGGGTGATCATCTGCTCCAACTGCTCCATGGAGCCCGCCGCCGCGGACACTGCCCAACGGACCTCCTTAGACGTGACCGGCGGATACTGTTTTTCAGGTCGCCCGAGAAGAAGTCTGGCAGCGCGGTCCTCCAAGACCGAAGCCAAAAAGGACTTGCACAATTCACAAGCCTGCGAGTCATGACCAAGCCCCAGGCAGTAGACACACGTGGAGTGCAGATCGGTCCGGGACATCTTCTGCCCACACGGGCACCGACGGAAGCTGGGAGTCGATTTGTCCATTACAGCCGCGAGGGAAGACGAAGACCGAAGTCTTGCCGATTTTAAAATAAGTTTCAGAAATTCCAAAAAGTGTGGATCCAGGCCTAAAACGCAGAGCGTTAAGGAGGGAACCTGAGCTTTCAAGCAGTAAGGAAGATCTGGCATCATGGGGCGGAGCCGAGGGTTTTACCACCCGGGTGGGTGGGAGGAGCCAGCTTGAAGACCTTCCAGCAAGATTTAAAGCGGCAAGGAACCTGCCAGACAGTGTGGATTGAACAACATATCCACGCCCCTAGAAAAAACAATTCTCTCTCAATTGTGCTCCTTCCTCCCTTCAGTCTCCCTTCTCAGTCCCTTCTAGTAGGGTTTCAAGAAAACTGACTCAACAGTCTCTTCACTTTATAGGCAAAACAACCAAATCATGAAGGGTATGGATCAGGGTTTTCTGACCCTGGCTATCTTTGTCAACCTGGCAAAAGCTTCTGACACTGTGGTCCATTCCCTGCTGCTGGCCAAGGTAGCAGATACAGGCCTCTTTGGCCTGGATGTCAGCTGGTTCTGCTCCTACCTGATAGATCTCAGTTAGTTAGCATAGGTAGCATCCTGTTCCCAATCCCCCTTCCATTTGCTGCTGAAGTCCCACAGGACACTGTCCTCAGCCCCCTACTTTTCTCCATATTTCTAAATGACCTCCGACAATTATGCTCAGCTGCACACATACACATGAGCTTCAAGTCAATCTCTCAGTGACTTTGATAAGGTCCAGCTTTGGTTCCAATCTACCCAGCTCTACCTGAATGCCAAAAAACTGTCTCAATGACTGCTGGAACCAGAGACTTGCAAGGTCCCAGCCATCACTGTTTTCACAACATTAGATGACTCACCACTGGAAGCAGTCATCACCTTCAAGTAGTTGGGAGTTTGGTTAGATATCCACCTCGACTTCAAACACACTGATGCTATCCATGCCAAACTCCTCCTGAAACTAAGCAGACTATATTGGAATAATTTCTCTATCCCCCTCCCTGCCCATCAGGAGACTGTTCTTAAAATGATCCTCCAGACATTCAGTGATGAAATGTAATTGACAGTGCAGCCCCCCAAAACCACCCGGGCCCATGTGAACCTCCTCTTCCACTCTTTCTGCTGGTTTGCCTTGGGCTCCCCCTTCCTTACCCATGATTGAGCACTCTATTCTAATTGTTCCTTCCACTCCCTCTCTGGCAAGTGTCCCTACCATCCTTATGACCATGTTCTGGTTCTCCTCACTCCTCTGCTACCTCTCCTCCCTCCTCTTCCCTTCTCCCTCCAAAACCTACCTCCTCAGGAAATCCAACTCTCACATCTTCCTTTTCCCTTTCTTTAATAGTTCTGCTTGATGGGATTCCTTCAGATTTGCTGCTCTCTTTAACAACCTTGCCATTGTACTTCACCCAGCTTTTTCTCTCTTCTCTCTAAAACCCCTGCTCTAAGCCCACACATCCCATTTCTGTTCCTGTCCTTAGCCTCCCCCCATGCCTATGACTTAAGGACATTGCTGTCTAGGGATCCAGCTGCTGTGTTGCACAGTTTGCACTTCCTTCATTCTGAACTATGCACATTACTCCTCGTGTCTAGTAGCGGATACTGTTGCTGTCTGTATCCTTGCACAGCACGTCATGAACCTGTGTAATAGTTTGCATTTTGTTTTTGGTATGCACAAGTGCACCTTGTATGATATTTATATTTCCAGTGATGCTGTGCATTACTGGGGTATGTGTAATTTTGTATTATATTTGCAATGTTATTAATGATTATAATTGTTCTATAACTTTCCCAGCATCCTTTCACTCAGGACTCACCTGGAAATGATCTTTGGGTCTGTATGCCTTTTCCAATCACCAAATTTTAAATAAATAAATCAATAATACAACAAATAAAACGCTCCCTCATCTCTCTGATTGCCACTGATGTTCTACAATAACAATCTCGATCACTTCCAATTCAGATTATGTCCTGACCATAGAACAGATACTACTTTAATCAGCGTTGCTTACTTTTTTCTTTATACGACAATGCTGGAGAAAACCTAATGACTGACACAGCTACTCAACCTTTACATTCTGGTTATATTTGGAACCCCACACACTGAGGCAGCAGTGTGTTTTTACTTCTATTACATGTTCTTCTTTTACCTTCTTTTCCTGGGTACTGCTTTTTTCCCTGCAACTTCATCACACTAATTTAATTGACTAACATTCTCTTTTCAAAGTCCCAAATCCAAACCAGCTTGACTAGAGTATGTTCAGAAAACTACTACCCATCCTCTCACCCACATAAAAGGGAGGCCACATACTTAAGAACTGATACTGGCAGCCAGTGGTAAATTGGAAAGGTTTCAGTTGGGGAAGCTCTCATATCTAGATTTCTAGGTGGTAAAACTGTCATTTCTAGGTGGGGAAAATCTCCTGTAATAGTCAATGGAAAAAGGACATTAACCTGCTGGAGAAGGTCCAGAGGAGGGCTACAAAGATGACAGCTGGTGAGCAGGGTAAGGCAAACAAGGAGGGGTTGAGGGCACTGAATATGTACTCCCTGGAAGACAGGAGAGAGGGGCCATGATTGGGACCTTCAAGTACTTGAAAGGGATAAATAAGGTGGCTAAGGAGAGTCTCTTTAAGCTGAGTGGCAACCATAACATGAGGGAGCACAGTCATAAGCTGGGGAGTGAGAGGTTTAGGAGGGAGGTCAGGAAGCACTTCTTCACAGAGAGGGTGGTGGACACTTGGAATGCGCTGCCAGAAGAGGTAATCTCATTGAAGACAGTGGGCAGCTTTAAGAGAGGCTGGGACAGGTATAGGGGGAGGGTAAGGGTCATGGGTAGGGAGGATGGGAGGAGTGGGGAGAGGGGGCAGGCACAGTAGCTCAAGCTGTGGACCCTGCAACACAAGCAGACTTCATAGACCAAATGGCCTTCTGCTGTTTTTTTTGTATGTTCGTATGCATTTTATTTATTTATTTATTTACGAGTTTCACCAGGAAAGCATACTGAGCAACATGCTCGATTCCAGATGCGACCTGGGGGCTGAGACCCACATACATAAAATTGGAATTGCTTAATCAGTACAGAGAGAGCAAGTGCAATAAACATACATTTAGGGTGAAAAGAAATGCAGACAAGGGTATTTTACAATACAAATTGGCATAAACAGTATAATGACATGGGGTAGGGTAATGTGCAAGACGTTTTAGATTACAGCAGAGAGATATATGGTAACATACTTAGTTAAAACAGGAGCAGCTGGAGGAGAAATGTGTCCTGAGTAATTTGTTTCTTAGATGGGTGTTTGGTGCGTGCCTGATGGAGGCAGGTAGGGCGTTCCAGAACTGCGGTATGCGGTAGGTAAAAGCAGCCTGGCCTTTGGTTGTGCGCATGAACGGGACGTGGAACAGTTTAGGGTCTGAACATCTAAGGGAGTAAGTAGGTGACGATTGTTGGGAGAGGACAGAGGTCAGGTAAGGGGGAAGGGAGTGGGACCAATATTTAGCGGCGAATATGGTGCAGTTGATTTGTCTGCGGTCATGAAGGGATGGTAGGGCTAATGAGTTATAAAGGTCGCAGTGATGTGTAGATTGGGGGCAGCCAAGGATGAGGCGGCAGAAGGAGTGGTATAGGGTGTCAAAGCTGGCCAGGGTGGACCCGGGGGTGATGGACTAAATTATGTCACCATAATCAAGGACGAGAAGGATCATTTTTTGCACTATGGCATGTCTTGTTTGTGTGGGGAGGCAACTTTTGTTGCAGTGCAAAGCGCCAAGTTTAGGGAGTAGCCGCTTGTGTAGGGAGGAGATGTGGGCTGAGAAATCAAGGTGCTGATCTAGCCATACTCCCAGGTATCTGATACTTGTGCGGTTTTCTAGGGGAGTACCATCCAGAGTTTTGAAGGGGATGCGGGGGGGTTGACGGGATAGTCTTTGTGGAGTGCCGAAAGTTAGGGATACAGTTTTTGGGGGGTTTAGAAACAGCTGGTTGGACCTAAACCAGTGCTGGATGGCATTAAAATCCTCTTGGAGTCGGATGGCTACACAGGTTGTTGTAGGGCCAGATGTGTATCGGACAGTGTCATCTGCATACATCCGAATGGAGGAGTGGGAGCATGCTGCTGGGAGATCATTTAAAAGACGGAGAAGAGTAATGGGCCCAGGACTGAGCCTTTGGGTACTCCTGCAGGGACAGGCAGTGGGGAGAGGTGTGGAGGATATTTTGACTACTTGTTTCCTGCCTACTAGGTAGTCCTGGAACCAGTTTGTGGCCTGAGTGGAGAGCCCTGCATAAGTGAGTTTGGAGGAGTAGGGGAGTGGAGAGCGGTGTCAAGGCTTTGGCTGGGTCAATGAGATAGCTGATGTGATGTGTCCTTTGTCCATACTCGTGAGGATGTCGTCTGTGACTCAAAGTAGGGAGGTGGTGGTAGAGTGGGAATTTTGGAAGCCCAATTGGAAAGGGGTAAAAAAGGAGGAGGCTGCTAGGTACGGAGAAAGTTGGGACAGGACCAGCCTTTCCTGTAGTTTAGCGAGGATAGGAAGAAGGGAGATGGGTCTGAAGTTTCCAGGAGAGGAAAGGTCACCTTCTTTTGGCAGGGGAATAACGGTGGCCAGCTTCCAGGATGTTGGAATCTTGCCCAGGGCAAAGGACAGATTGAAGAGGTCGGCTAGTGGGGTGGCTATGGCTGGAGCAGAGAGGTAAAGCATCTTTGCGTCCATTGATGTGGGGCATTTCCCTTTGTTTTGGTTAAGCGCCCATAGGGAACGAAGACATCTGCTTGGGATATGGTGTGGAAGGAGAAAGGGTTGTGGATGTGGCTTGAGGGGTGCAGTGGGGGGAACTGAAGAGAGGGAGTGGGGAGGAGGACAGTAGCTTATCAGCGCAGTTGGCAAAGTGAGTATTAAAAGCTGCAGCTACTAGGATTGGGTTGGAGACAAGGGAACCCTGTAGTAGTAGTGTGGGGTGCAGGTTAGCGGGGGAAGGGAGAGCAGGGATTTCAGAGATTTCCAAAAATCGGTTGGATGATTTTTGGTTTTATTATGTATGTATGTATGTATGTATGTAAGATGACACAGGTGGTGGAACTGTCATAGTTTTTTCAAAGGTGGCAGTAATCCTTGAAGGTACACACCACAAACTAAATGGTCCAAGATACAACCGTGCAGCTCTCAAAGAAGGGCGGCAAACCCAAAATAACAACAAAATCCAAAAAAAGAGAGTGCAGCTGAACCTCGAGCACTGGAATGTAAAGACTTGTTACTGAAGACAGAGGTAGTCCACAAACGAGTATTTTAAAGTGCAAATACTCCACAATTTATTTGAAATAAAGTCTCTACAGTAAAAAACAAATTGGTTAAATAACCAGTGCAAAAGAACTTCTGCAGGTCAACAAACAAAGGTGGCGGAACTAAGTTCCTGTGGGCTTCTGACCAATTTAACCCCTGCTGGCAGTCCACTTCTTGATTTTATTTTAAAGAAACGTAGACAATGCCAGCAGAAACAGATCATTGATCCATCCAGTCTGCCCTGTTATATCCTAACCTACCCCAAGACCTGTTTTTTAGAAGTTTTTGCCCCCACTTCTCCTTGCCCTCTGCTTTTTCACTACACCCTGAGTAATTATTGCACCCACCACCTCTGTCAGCAGGCTGTTTCATGGTGCAATCATTCTCTCTGTAAAATACAACTTTATCACATCCCTCTTGAATTTCACACACACACACACACACACACACACATACACACACACACACACACACACACACACCAGCTTTCAATCATGTCTCTATGTTTTTGGCTTTCTGTTCCTGCTGAATAGTTACCCACAGTTCACCCTGTTTATTCTTTTCAGGAACTTAAAAGTCATTATCGTACTGCCCCTCTCCCTTCTGGCCTCCAGTGAGTACATATTCAGTAGCCAAAGCTGATCCTAAAGGGCAAAGTAAGTGTTCGGGATCTTTTAAAGCCAAAAAGCACTTGAAAAACATTTTCAGACATGGCATTGGCAATACCTGTAGGCATTAGCAGTTCAGAGATATCCCTGTCTAAACTGCTCCTTTTTTTAAAATAAAGGCAGCTGCCATTTCTTGAGCCCATGAAACAGAAAAAGATGTCACATTTGGGCAAACTATGCTTGACATCATATGACATGTCCAACGGTGACATCATCCTCTTGCCACAAGGTGCCAAGGAATGGCTGTGGGCCGCTGCCCTGATTAGAAAAAGGAAATATGAAAACAGTGCTATCTCTGGACTGCTGATATCTGCAGATATTATAAGCCCAATACCTCATTTGAAAGGTCTTTCATGAGCAACCAGTCTATGCCACTGCACACACACCTACATTCTCCTTTGCAACTGCCTTCCTTACCTTCACTATCTTTGTGGACTCTCCCCTTCCTATAGTGCCTGTCTGATCAGGTGGAACCTCCTGTTTTATTTTCCTGCTTGTGGAGGGGTTGTGGGATAACAGATGGACCAGACACAAAACTTCAGGTTCAACACACAATCTCTGTGTGATGTTTATTTAAAACACAGTGAATAACCTTAAGCAAAGGCATATCCCTTTTTCAATACATCAGTTTGCAGCAACAAACTATGCATGTCCTTCCTCTGCACTTAATCAGCACCTACTGACCCACTGATCTAGTGATCAATCTCTTTGGTGAAAATTATTTCATTCCATATGTTGGTCTTGTGTGTTTGGGTGATGGGGAGCTCAGAAAAGAAATACCCCAAAACAAGCTAAAGACAAAGAACCTCAGTACAAAAGCATTGAAGCAACGGTTACCCCAAAGGGCAATGGCAATAAAGCCAAGTTTCAAAGAAATACAAAATCACACATACTCCCATAATACAAAGCATCATGGGATGTATGTGCAAATCACCATGAAATTTTAGGTTGGTTCAGCTTAAAGCAGGAATGCATGGTGCCAAAGGGCCTCTTAAACAATCTGTAATTTACATGCATTTAAATAACACAATGGGGGGTTTCTGATATATCTACCCCGGTAACTTAATTTTTACAATAGTCCCCTAGTAACATTTTACCTTTATCAAAAACACCTATTGCTGCGGTATTTTCAACATTTACAGGTTTCATACACATAAGGCATATACATGAATGTATTTTATGACATAGTGCTACTGCATACTAATTCCAACAATGAGAAACACAGCCTGTTGTTTTACATCAGCTCGGAGGTCACTACAATAACCCCCTTGCGTGAGGACCTGTGTGAGGAACAACTGTCATAAGTCTCCGAGGAAGGACTTGGTTGATCTGAAAGTTAAGACATTGTTTTCTTTTTGTAACCTCTATGTTGGTCCAATAAAAGGTATCAAACCATTTGCTTCTGGATCTGTATGAGGACCCGAGAGGGAAAATGAAAATTAAAGAGGACACTATATCATAGTCAAGAAAGGAGAGGGGCACCCATAGGTGGCCAACCTTATGGACTAGAAATGGTAAAGGATAAATTAGGCTAAGAAGTAGAAGAACTGTTCCAACAAATTTATGAAAAGGTCGGTCCTCAATATTGGCAGGATCTCACTATCACACTGCTTCAGGCTTTATTTCAGCTCTGTGCAACTTTGCAACCCCAGGACTCCTGGTGTGTAGTGGGGATATACTGTTTAATGATTGTGGTTACCTTAGTGGCCCCAGGGATGTGGAACCAAGCTATCTGTAGGGACTGCTGATTGTGACCTTTGACTTCAACAGCAGCCACTTTGTGGTGCCCCTGGGCTTGAGAAATGTTGCAGAGGCTGAACTAGGTGGGACACAGAAACTGGCAGTAATTGAGAACCTATTGTGTGGCTGAATGATCAACGGGCAGCTGGTGTGAATCCAACAGGGACTGCCGGTTGGACCCCTGTATAAAGGCAGGGGACAGCTTGGAAAGATTAGGTTTATTCAGGAACCTGATGCAGCAATGTGCTGTGTGAGCATCATTTCTAGACCTAGACCCTAGGCCTAGACATACGGTGTTCAAGTGGCAGAAGTGTGCACAAGATGACAGCTCAAGAGTCATTATGTTGCCCTCAGTGAAGGATTCCTGCCTTGCACAAATGCCAGAAGAACTGATATATTTGTAGAATTGAACTGTTTGGCCTAGTCAGGAAAGCCGGAACGAGCATGGTGGAGAAAGCAGTCCTCAACAGCCTTCAGGTGACTGTGAGTATGAGCAGAGGGAGTGAGTGAGAGGCTGTACCACCAACCCCCCATGCGGTTTGACTAATCATCAGCATATATTTTGGTGCTGGGTAACTGATCTTTATCGCTCCCTTACACTTTGCAGAATCTGACTGTTCAAAAAAACTGTTATTTGTTAAATTGATCTGGTTCTTGCCTATGAGGAACGTGGTTAGATGCAACATCTGACACGGTTACGCCCAGGTTTCTGCTGACTCACCACAAGCTTACCCATGGATAGAGGCACCATTTACTGCAGACTCACACTTACTGAGCCCAGGTGGCCACCAAACCTTGCACAGTACAGGTGTTGGGGTAAGGTGACAGACAGTTCCACCTATCCACCACCCTTTCTGTAAAGAAGTACTTCCTTACATCCCTCATGAATTCTACCCCCAACCAACGAGTTTATAGTTGTTTCCTCTTGTTGCAGACCGCCTCATTGCCTGAAAAATGGCTGGCCATACACCTTGTTTACTCCTTCAGGTAACTGAATACCTGCATCATGTACCCATTTACAATTCTGGCCTCCAGGGAGTACATGCTCAGATTAACCAATGTAACTCCTAGGTGGTGTTACCCAAAGGGCTACTACCCCTGCCTACATGGCTAGGTGCAGGTTAAGGGGCCTGGGTACTGAAAACGGGTGCCTCCACCTGGAGAACATGGTTAGTGGTAGCGTAGCTGAGCTGGGTAGAGCCCTTTGGGACACTGTGACCCCTCTCTTTTCCCCTCTAGTGGCCTAAACAATGTACAGAGCACACAGATACAGTAATCCCCAAAACAGCAAATATACCCCCACACTGGCTGCACTTACCACCAGGGCTGGTTCCACCAGTTCAGCCCTGGTGACCCCCTGTTAAATAAGGTTAGATGCAGCAGGCAATAGTAATACAGTGCTATTTGTACAAGGATGCACCACAAATAGCTTAAGTGCAAAAAGATTCAGATCTGATTTACTTAGGGGGAATGAACAAGGGAGGGGTGTAATTTGGCTGATTTGGTATAGCAACTGATTTAATCAGGCTACAATGTATGCACTTCAGAGTCCCACAACATAGTCACACACACTCTGGGCACCCAGTTGTTGAGGTGGGCTAGCCTGACGTGTTGCCTGGGGTAGGCCGGCGTTGCAACTGTTCGGTGCCCTAATGGTGGAAAGAAATAGTCATGCACAGTAACCCACAATTTTGTAATCCAGAGCCAGATGGCTTAGTTCATGATAATCAGACAAAACAATTAAATCAGATGACACACTTTGATTGAACTGTTGTTGCAGGGAGCTACCCTGATGTTTACTCACGCTACCCAATACAGGACACAGGATGGACAAAATGGAGACGTCAGGATGACAAGCTGGTATGCCAGGAGAAGCAGGGCCCACACAATTCACCTTGGTGTTGTTCCTGTTCGTGATGTTGAGCAGGGGGCTGATCCCCAGGCTGGTCTCTCATTGATGGCTTTCTCTGCAGCTCAAGCAGCTGGATGGGCCAGATTGGCAGGGCGCAGACCAGGTGAGTAGTTCAGATAAAGTCCGGTAATTGCTGGACACAGCTTCCAGCAAGCGTGACACAATCAAACAGTGGGGAACCAAATCGCAACCCACTAACAACATTCAGCACATTTATAGTAAGGTAAAGCAATGCCACAGTTCAGATGACAGTCCGGTCGGCATCACAGTGTCTCTGCACAAACCATATGCTCTGTGGTGGTTTCAGACTTCCTGACATGCCAATGCGTGAAAGCAAATCTTCGGTCCTCTTTAGGCAATGAGGCAGTCACAATTCGGTAATTCTGGTCACAACACTGTCAGATACAGTCCAAATTCTTTTAATTAAAGAACTCCCTCACGAGGGAAGATGAGGCAGGCCAAGCACAGCCTTTCCACCAGTTTCCTGCGCTACTAACCAGGAGCAGCTGCTCAGATATCTCAAGCTATTCACTCTCTCAACTCCAAACTCAGACTGATTCACTGCTGCAGGCAGCCTGGGGCTTTCCCAGAGATCCAAACGATTTGGTTGTTTGATCCATCTGTCTGTCACAGCAAGAGCTCCCCCTCCAGGTTCATTTAGGCACCAAAATGTAAAAAACTACAATTTCTACAGAAATTCAGTCCCACAAGACCCCTGGGGACAGTCTCTATTTTAAGGTCCCCAAAAGGTACTGATTGGTGCAATACAGAAATGTCCATGCTGCAAAGGAAGGCAGGTTAGACAAACTATAATATCGTTATTATTAGAGCAGCTAATCAGCAACAATTACAAGTTCTAACAGAGCTCCCGCTGCACAATTAGTGATGGCAGAATGGAGCAAGTAGTACTGCAGCTTGGGTGGAACTCGAGCCTAGAAACACTCGGCTCCTACCCAGATTAATCATACACTACAAAAATAATGTCTCTTAAAGAGACAGGCACGGAGGCCAGAAGGGCACTCGCACGCAAGCACTTTTAAACCTGTAAAGACACAGAACGTCAGCCTGGCAATGGGCATCAGGCAAACCAAGGAAGACATTTTAAGAATCCCCATTTGTAAGGGGGTTACACCAGTCTCTCCTCAAAGATATTCCCTGTTACCTGTATATCATTTTGGTTGCCCTCCTATGGATGGATTCTAAGCAATCCTTTTTAAGGTGAATGTTCCAGAACTGCACACAGTACTACAAGGTGTGGCCTCACCAGTGACCTGTAGAAGGGCAAACTCATTTCCTTTCTTCTGCTGGAGAAGGCTCTGTTTATGCAATTCAGCAACATGCTGGCTTTTCCATATGCCTTATACTGAGCAGTGGTCTTAAGGCTGGCACATATAACAACCTAGCAAACACAGGTAGAGTGGCATAGAGTACAGGGATTCAAATGGTCACCCATAATGGATTCAGAATCACAGAAGAAAAAGTAGACTTGCGTTTTAGCATAAAAAATAACGGCAACCTAATTCGAGGAAAACCAGAATTTATTTATTGGTGCCCAAGTGCCAGAGTCAACCTTTTCATTCAAAACCAAGATATACACACAAGTCACACAGAACTACAGTGGTCCAGCAGCCCCCAGGTCTCTTTTTCCCTCTGAAATCTGTTCTACTCTTCCACCACCACCACCACCACCACCACCCCATCCAATACTGTGTTTTCAGATTCATCCTCCCCATGCGCATGACCTGGCACATTTTGACATTAAATATGAGCTGCTGGATTTTTGACCATTTTTGCAGGTATTTTATCATATCACTAATACCTTCTTTTCTGTCTAATGTATCACATATTTCAGCGTCACTTGCAAAGAGACATATTTTTCCCTGGCTCCCTACTCGAATGTCAGAGCTAAACAAATTAATTTAGGGCCTATGAATACTGTGCGGCACCTCTTCCTGTTGAGCTGGGGATTTCTTTTTTTTTGTTTGTTTCATAGATTTCGTAGATGTTTTCTAGCTTTTAGACTTTCGTCCATAATGCTTGCCCTTTAAACCTAGCTTAGAATTTAATTTTCATATCGTCACAGTGGATATCCAATTTATTTTTAAATATATTCATACTCTCACTATCTATTATAGCTCTTGGTAGTGCATTCCATGAAGACAACACTCTCTGGCTAAACCAATGCCTACGTACATTATGCTTCCATTTAGATTGAATTAGTTGTTTAGTGTGTCTTCTATTGCCAAATTCATCCATTCTTTGGTGAATACCCAACTCGTGGCAAAAGTCAGAGTCATTAATTCCCCTATATAAAAGACGCATGTTAATTTTTTTTATTATTATTATAATTATACAACCAAAAAAACACTATCCTCCAATATACAATTACATGAATTCTTAAAGGAGAAAACAGATATCATGCTGTCTGAGGTATTATACAATGGTAGTAAAGGGAAAGATACATGTTGAAAAAAGAAAGCAAAATGTAGCTGTACACTCTGTACAATTGAAAGAAAATAACACAATATATAGCTCAAGGGGTAGAAGGAGTAGATTCAAACAAGAGATATGAACAGTTATGATTGTACAATTTTATACTATAATTTAATACAGGTATATATAAAATTGTATGGAAGAGAGAGAAATAAAAAGGAGAAGATATCTAAAAAAGTAAAGAGAAAAAAGGAAGAAAGGGAAGAAGGAACGGATACAAAAGGGAAGAGGGAAGGGAGAAAAAAAAAGAGGTGAAATACCAATGTGAATATATAACACCCATAGATTAGGTAACACTAGATGGAGCTGGGGATTTCTGGCAGTTTTTCCCAACCCCAGAGATGCAGACATGAACACACCATCACAAATGCATGCAATAGGCATGTGTGGAGCAGAGCAAAGTGTCTCTCCTACATCAGCTCTCCAGCCTGCCCTGGTAACCCAGGTGGTGCTAGTATGGTGGGACTAGATCACCTCCCACTCCGGAGAAGGAGCGCATCCTCTGGCATGCTCAAGCCTCTTCCCTTCTCCCCCATCGGCATTCCAGCATCATAGATTTATTCCCAAACCCAGGTCCTGGCATCATGTGTGGCAATGCTACTGTGCCAACTGGTCAGCTGAGTTCTATGAATGCAGAACTCTGGTACTAGCCATAGGAACATAAGACATGCCACTGTAGGCAAAAATAGCCATAACGTTCATTGTGCTAGCCTTCTACCACCCACGCAGCTGCAGTATTCAATATCTTATACATTTATTTATTTACTAATTTGTTTGTTTGTTTATCGGGTGGGTGCATTGATCCAGTGAACCACTTTCAGGCACATACAGATGGCACATACAATGTACAATACATTTACAGTAATTTAGAAAATACACAGAATGTATAATACATTTACATTAATTTAGAAAAATGTCACGGGGGAGGAGGGGAAGGGGAGGGTTTTATTACTTATATTTTTTTATTGTACATTACCAGAGCAAACTACTCTATACAAATGTAACACTACTTATATAGTCTGGCTTATACTTTGTTACATACAAAAAATGCTTTTACAGAATTATGTATGCTTTGTGTACTGAGTTATATCTAAATAAAGTTTATTAAATTAGAAAAGAAAAATGTTACAGGTAATAAAAGCAAACAGGCAATACATGGAATGCTTCAAATACAATGACAATGCAGAATAGGTGCAAGCAATGCATTAGTATACAGCATACACAACTAGAATACAGTATAGCACATGTAAGGTGAAAGTGCATGATGTAGGAGGGTACAGAACAGTCAGTCTTGGAAATATAAGTGCAGGGTATGGGGAACAATTTGACCTGGAAGTGGGGAAGAGCTTTTAGCCAGGAGTTGCCTGGCTTAACATGTACACTTGGCTTTTGCCAGATGCCCAGTTGACATCATTATTGGCCAGTCAGGATTGTTTATTTTTAAACATTCCAGGCACTCTTATGTAAATAATAGAGCCTCCACATGGCACCTCTTATGCAAAAGGAGACTGTATGGGAGGTTTCAGCATGGGGATCACAAAGTTGAGCAGTTCTGGCTACCTAAACTTTATGAGAAGCCTCTTAGACCATTAGAGACACATCACCAAGGCGCTAGTAACTTATTCTAAATCACTTCCGTTACCTACAATGATTTATATTAGGTTTTAAGTCACAGTCTTTTGACATTTTTAAATTTGAATTTACATAGAAACATAGAAGCTGTCAGCAGAAGAGGTCCTCCTGGCCTACCTAGTCTACCATAAATTTCCTAGCTACTGTGCTACCGCAGACCCTACTCAGTCTCCGGCCTTACACCCCCAGCCCCGTTAGTAAAGTCCCCTTGTGTCTATCCCATGCATGTTTGAATCCTGCTACCATTTTAATACCCACCACCTCTGCTGGGAGGCTGCTCCAGATGTCCACCACCCTTTCTGTGAAGTAGTACTTCCTTACATCCCCTCTGAGCCCCCCAGCCTCATATCATGCCCCCTTGTCCTTGAGCATCTTTTTCTATGTAAAAAAAACTACCTTCCTGTACCTTATTTATATCTTGGAGGTATTCAAATATTTCTATCATGTCTTTCCTTTCCCTTCTTTCCTCTAGAGAGTACAAATTTAATTCTTTAAAGTCTTTTCTCATAGGGCTTCTGATGCAGGCCATGCCCAATTTTGGTTGCCCTTCTCTGTACTGCTTCCACCCGATCTATGTCTTTCCGGAGATGGGGCCTCCAGTACTGGACACAGTATTCCAGGAGGGGTCTCTCCATCGATCTATACTGGGGTAACACTACCTCCCTCTTTCTGCCAGTGATACCCCTTCCTATGCACCCCAGTATTCTAGTAGCCTTTCCCACTGCTTTATCACACTGCTTTGCTACCTTCAGGTCATCAGATATGATGACTCCCATGTCCCTTTCCTGTTTTCTGGTTGTTACCACCTTCCCCCCTTTGGTACATTGCCCATGGCTTTTTGTGCCCTATGCGCATAATCCTGCACTTTTTGGTAATGAAGCCTAGTTGGCAAATCTTTGACCAGTCTTCCAGCTTTTTCAGATTGTCCCTCATTCTCCTCCCGTGTGTCTACTCTGTTCTAGAGTTTTGTGTCATCCATGAAAAGGCATACCTTCCCTTCCCACCCCTCTGTGATGTCGCTTAATAAAGAGACTGAAGAGAACTGTTCCCAGTACTTAACCCTGTGGGACCCTGCTGGTTACCGTGCCTTCTTCCAAGTGAACCCTACTTACCACCACCCTCTGACTCCTGTTACTTAGCTAACTATATACCCATTTAACTACCTTTGCCAGATTGCCCAGCTTGTTTAACAGCCTTGTGTGTGGAATGGTGTCAAAAGCCTTACTGAAATCCAGGTAGGCCACATCCACTGCTTCTCCCAATCCACTTCCCTAATTACCCAGTCCAAGAACTTGATCAGGTTTGTTTGGCAAGATCTCCTCCCTGTGAACCCACACTGCCTCGGATCCTGTAATCCACTGGTCACAAGGTATTCCCCAATTCTTTCTTTTAGTAGTGTTTCATAACTTTGCCAACCACTGAAGTCAGATCTATAGGTCTGTAGTTTCCTGTCTTTTCCCTAGTCCCACTTATGTGAAGTGGGACCACATCCACCCTCCTCCAGTTCCCAGGGACCCCTTCCCCACCCTGTATCCAGTGACAGGTTGAAAAAATACTTTATAGCAGACACTACCAGTGTACTACAAGGCTATTCATCTAGTTGTCCTCCCCCTCAGCTCCAAAGTGGAATCCTCCACTCCAAATGTTCCTGTATAACAGACCACTGCATGCATGATAAGAAGTATAGTGGGTCTGTGTGCTGACTAGCTGAAATCATGTAAGTGATTAATAGTAACCATAAGACAATTTCGCATGCTAATAGTTCTAAAATTATGACGTTTTAAATTAAGTTGGTCAGTCCATTTCTCTCAAAGCTTGCTTCAATGTTCTGCAAATAAAAACAATTTTATTTTCAATTTGTTACAGTTTTTAAAAACAGAAATCTTCAGCATGATTTATAATGTTTATATGTACCATTCCTGTGTCTCTTATGGTTATCAGAGTTTCTCCTTAAGTCCTTAGTATGAAGAACTACTCAGCTTTGCTACGCAGTTTTCTCAGTTAAAGAACTTGAGAGTGTACAGTACTCTTACAAACATGAGAGAATCTGTACCTGTACATGCAATGTAACATATCTACAACCATTCTTAAATGGGAAGGGCTGCCAGTAAATGTTATGGACACTGGTACTACGGAGGGGAACACTATGCGTGGCAAAGATCTCTGTGGCAGAAATCTCTGGAACCCAAAGACCAGGGGATCAGCTGTTTTCTTCTAGGCACACTAGTTCTGCCATTAGGAATGCTATGTGTGACCCTCCCTTTCCCACTGAATTGAATGCTGTAGCCACTACTTGGTCATTTGATCACAATTCCTACGCTGTTTACTAAAGTTTAATTTAGTAATGTCTTCAAGGATTATTTTTTTGTTTGTTTTATCTATCACCCAGCATCTCCCGTCCCTTATGGCACGGCTTACCCACAGCTTGACTTGTGGTCACCCAGGCGGCACGGCTATGGTGGTGGTGCACTCTAGCCTTTCCCTGAGAAGGGGAGCGTCTTCTTGAATACTTGATCCTTATCCCCCCCATCCAGTCCCCAGCAATTCAGGCTAATTTCCGAACCCCGGTTGACA
The DNA here is from genome assembly GCA_016271365.2 of Neoceratodus forsteri. Classification (NCBI taxonomy): domain Eukaryota; kingdom Metazoa; phylum Chordata; order Ceratodontiformes; family Ceratodontidae; genus Neoceratodus; species Neoceratodus forsteri. The sequence continues at coordinate 1,075,336,154 of CM057450.1, forward strand.
GCATTGCATGGGGCAGCCTTAGTGCTGCACTGATGGACTTGCCTGTCTTCAATGGTTTTCATAAAGCCCTAAATAAAATAAAACAAAACATTACACATCTCCTCTACAGAGTGGGTCATTAAAGGGGAAATTATTTAAACTCTTTACTATGGCACATAATACCATTAACCATAACATGATTTGTAGTCATGCAGTGAGTACAGGATTATCATTTGAATATTTTGCATTTCTCCACCAGAATGCAGTTCATATTGCTACAAAGATTGAACACATTACTAATTAACTGTACTTTATAAATGCTTTTCATTAATGTATTTATGCTATTTAGTTTTTGTTGACCATGAACATAAGGCTTGACAATACTGCCTGGGGGGTGCGGGGAACAGATGGAAACCAACTGAAATTGAACCAGAATAAACTTGTTGGTGATATTTACTTTACATTTGCACTGCAGGGTTCAGCCACCACAAGATGTCAAATTAAACACGCATCTGGAACAAAAAATTTATTAAAACAGAGTGTTTCTCATATTATGCACAGCTACATGACAGAATTGAATAACTATTTGCCAATTTCAGTCTGTTTCTACTGTTTACTACCCTTATGTAATTAATATTTCCATGTGTTGCCAAGATTATGTTGGAAAATCAATCACTTACAGATTACAGATAACTGGCTCAAAAAACTAATCAGTTGCAGCTTACAAAGTTCTTTGCCCAAAAAGCAATTTATTACCAATTACCCTATTGCTTTTGTATCAGAAAGGGTAAATCATGCAAATACTAGTGATTTTTCAGTTGGTATAAACCCAATAGTTTCCACTGCATGCAGGACAGAAGGGCACTGTTGAGCCATGTTTATCAGAAGATAGGGGGCTGATCTATGTTAAAACTATTCTGCTGAGCCATATACAGATGGAAGAAGTACTGTAACCAAAGTAATTCAGACTACTTTGCTTTGAAACAGTAATTTGACAGCCAGTCAGGGCCCATCAGTGCAGCGACAGCACTTTCGCTTGAGACACAGTAAATCTGGGTTCGGCAGCAGGCACAGGTTGCCAGGGGTCAGCTGGAGGGACTCCAAGATTGAAAAACTCAAGCCCACGACAGTCAAATAACAGACATGGCTATGACAGTTATTGATATGGAGGCACACTCAACCTCGACACTAGCTGTGGTCGCAAGTTAACTCAGGACAGCAATCAGTTACGAGGACAGCTGGAAGCCCTTGAAAACAAGGTAGGTGGGACTTTACAATTACACTGGGTCACAGATGGTGTAAAAAGGCCTAATTTACTCTCCTATTTAAAACAGTGGCTCAAGGAGATTATTTCCTTACCGGAGGACTTTGATATGTCATCATTTACGAAGGTGTATAGAGTAACACTTTGTGTTGCACTTCTGACACCCAACCATGCCCCGGACTGTGCTGCAGCATGCCTCAGGCTCAGAAATCATGCAACAGGTGTTGGAAGCAGCTCATGCCACTTATCCAATCAACATGGATGTCATTTACATCAAGATGTATTCATATACTTTCTTTTCAAACCAAGGCCCGGAGAAAGACGTTTGAGTCAGTCCATCAGCGTCTTTCGGCTCTGGGAATTGTTCACTCTTTCATGCTGCCCACCCATCTTCATGTTGTGTATGGTGGAAAGACCTGACAGTATGGTGTGATTAGAAAAACAAAACAAACTCAGGCTGAATGTGCTACTAAGAAAGATGCAGGAGCGGAACTGCAAAAAGAAAACTCAGAGGACTGAGTATAGTAAGAGTCCTTAATGATGGGGCTCTTTCTGGTGTGCCCATGATATTGTGAACTCCAAAGTAAGACAGTAAATGATGCCATTTCTCTCTATCTCTCTATACACCCGTTATAATGGGAGTATAGGGAGTTTCTATGGATGGAACTATTTTTCCAGTGTGTGCTTTGTGTAGCAGTGACATGGGGCAGCAGACTTGATAAGTTTGAGAAATGACATCGGCCACATGGCCTGGGGCTGCATACAAATATCTGTTGTTGTGGTTACCACTTCTGTATGATACTGAAGATAGTAGTCATTTGGAGAGACATATAAAGGACTTAAATATAGAAACTGTTTTATGTGTGCAGTTATGGTTTGGGAATGTTATTTTGCATTACTCAGTCACTGTTTGGATATTTGCAGATTTTGGAGTGGAGGGAGTTCATGATGAAGTTCTAATTTCCCTGTTAATTATATGAAGAAATGGTTTAATAGCAATTTATTTATTTATTTAAACTTTGATAACTGGGAAAGGCACACTGAGCCAGGGTTCATTTCCAAGTGTGACCTGGGGAACAGAATATAATAAGAACATATACAGTATAAAAAAAAGGAACATAAAAAAATACAGTGACATACAGCCAAATTGATAGCTCAACAGTGCAGTTATACAAACACAGTTGGGTAATTACAATTAGTATAATCATAAAAATGAAAGATGGAAATTACAGGCTTGATGACCGAGAGCGCCCTTCTTATTTTCCCTTACTGACACTACCGACGCCCACTGAAGAGGCTAGCATTTTCTTTTATAGACATTTTAGACTGTAACTTACATGGTTTTCCCCGGGTCCTATTGTACATGATTACAGGGTAACAAATATAGAATATCAACTAGTATTGATTTAGCAAGTAATGGTACTGTACTGTCCTATCAACCTTAGAATACAATATTTTTTTATGTCATGACTTGAAAATTATAAAATATACGTTTAAAAAAAATCTATATGAAATTTGGAAAGAAAACTTTTTTTTTTTACTGTCAATTTTTTTTTATTTAAAATGTAGTTCCCTATTGTAGTGTATCACTAGCAAATGTAATCGGATTACACGTAACTGGCTACTGAAATCCCCAACAACCCTGTCATTTTCTGTAAAGACTTTCATGCAACAGCATGCAGAAAAGCTGCTATATATCCAAAATGAATCCGTACTTTATTATCGATTTGCAGCACAAATATGGTATCTAAGTATTGCATATGACTGGATTTCTATTATATCAATCAGAAATGTGGGTCGTAAGGTTCGGTAGCCTTACAAACATGGTACCATTAGTGATTTATGATGACAGGAATAAATCTTACACGGCATTCATGAGCTTGCACTATTCTTGTCATATTTGGAGTGTTGCTGACATTGTCAACTCCCTGATTAAGTATTCATTCAGCTGGCTGTCTGTCAGATCTCCCAAGTTACTCCCGCTGTCAGCGCTACTCCATCTGCGGTGACAGCAATGAGGAAAATACCACCGTCTGATACGGAGATCATGGCTTCCTCACAGCTGCCATTCTGATCACCAGGGGCCAGTTTTGAAAAGATCTAAATGCTTCATTCATTTTCTAGTATTCTATTAAAAATCCAGCATTATTACAGAAATTAATGTATTGCCTTTTCTTTAGGTGCTATCTGCGAAACAGTGAGAGAAAAAAAAAAAATGAAATCCTCTTATAGTCGCCACCACACTGCTTCCAAGGAACTCCAACAATCCTGTCAGGGAGCTAAAAAAACAAGATTTTCTGCACTCTGCAAGTGTTTTACAGAGCAGTTTTACTAGTGGGGAGCCGCAGGGCTCAGTGCTGGGGCTGATCCTTTTCAATATATTCATCAGTGACATCACTGACAGACTGCAAGGAAGAGTACAGATGACACCAAAATCAGCAACAGAGTTTACACACCAGAGGAGCATCAATGCATGGAATCTGATCTCCGAAAGCTGAAGGAGTAGTCAAAAAACTGGCAACTGAGATTTAATGCAAAAAAATACAAGGTCATGTACCTAGGAAAGCGTAACCCTGGGAAAATATAGTCATTGGAAGGGGAGCAGCTGGCAACTACTAGGCATGAACGCGACCTGGGGGGTTAACATCACAGATGAACTGATGTTCAGCAAACAACGTGAGAAGGCAGCACTGAAGGCTAGTGGCAGACTAGGATGCACAGGGAGGAGCATCATAAGCAAGAGGCAAGAAGTGATCTTCCCCCCTGTACTGGTCCCTGGTGAGGCCTCACATGGAATACTGTATCCAGTTCTGGAGGCAACACCTCAGGAGGGACATAGCTAGGCTGGAGACAGTACAAAGAAGAGCAACAAAAGTGGTGCAGAGCGTGCATCAAAAACCATAAAGGCAAGACTAAGTGAACTCAACTTACTCTCCCTAGATCAGAACACTGAATCGGGGTAACATGATAGAGACATTTAAATACCTAAAAGGAATAAACATGTTGCAGGTGCAAAATTACTTTCAAGTGAAGAACTACAAAAGGACAAGAGGGTATGACCTTCGCCTTAAAGGAGAGAAGTTCAGGACCAGCACAAGAAAGCTCTTCTTCATGGAGCACGTGGTTGAACATTGGAATAGCCTGCCTGATGGGGTAGCGGGGGCAAAGACAGTGACTGAATTCAAGACAGCATTGGACAGACATTGCGGGATACTCAAGCAGTCAAGCAGTATGGAGAAATCTAATTGGGGGGTAGGAAACCACGAGCAGACTAGATGGTACCTGGTCCCCATCTATCTGCAATTTCTATGTTTCTAGATGACCCCCACACATCCACTAAGAGAATGCTGCAATCTGTGTGAAAGAATAATCAGCCAGAGTCGGTCTTTATGGATATTGGAAACCAGAGTTCTGTCTGATCATATAAAGCATGAATACAGGATCTTCCTAAGAGTAACATTGTTTTTCTGTCCCTACTTAAGACATACAGGCCAGCAGCAGCAGGGACAGTCAGGCATGGCTGGTGGGCTAAGATGGTTAGTTAAAGTAATACTGCCACCATGGCAACCACTGCAGCCAACTGAGGTATCCCCAGGTACTGGAACTGCTTCAAAAGAACCACTCCAACTACTGGCAACAAAACAAACTACACTGCCTAAATCATTGCACACCCACATTAAATTGCTCATATGTCACCCAACCTCTGTTCGATCACACAATTGATTGGGGAGATGATGGCCTTTAACTTTCAGCTACTGTCAGCTATTCTCCATTATCAAGGACACTAGTGATCAAAAACTGTTGCATAAACTGAAACCCAAAATACAACATTCTGTCACACTTCATGTTACCCAGGCACATTCTCCCTAGTAGGTATAAGTCAGTACTCATGATGCAGATGTTGACAATTGTAAAGTAGACACAGAGGGGTTATGCACATTCCACTAGTGATATCTGGAGCAGTAGTGCAAATTATAGCTCCCTAATTCTCACTGCCTAATGGATTATATCCACATCATGCAGCACACTTCCCACCACACTTCCCACTCCACCTCTGCCACCAGCCTCTGCAAGAGTAATACTGAAGCACGGACTCAAAACAAGAGCTGCTGCACTTGAGGAATAGGTAAACCACTTGAAAGGCAGGTCTGATACTATTTCATTTGAAAATACTGAGTGAGCAAACATAAACCAGAATAATGAAAGAAGATGCTGAACAAACCTTGGCGCTTTGGCTGACCTGGTCTTTACCAGGTGGTGCTAATATTGAAGCAGACAGTTTGACAGAGGCACACCAAAAAAAGAACTGCCTTATTTAATGTGTTGGTCATGGAGGGGAGGCACAGTAAGGAAAACATTCTGCAGTTCATCAACACACTGCCGGATATCCAGATATGCCCTCACTATCTGACGCTTGGAAAGTTCATGACATACAGTACAGTGGGAGTAACATGCTGAAGACCATGAATGACTGAATTTTTGCAACACAGATTTAGTCTTTGCCGTATTGGTCCTTGTAAGAACAGATCCAGAAGCTAATGATTTGATACCTTTTATTGGACTGACATAGATGTAACAAAACATCTTTGTTGGTCCAATAGAAGGTATCGAATCATTTGCTTCGGGATCTGAATTTGTGCAAGGCACATCATTTTGCACATGCATAGAATCTGGTGGTGAGTCATTGCTTAACACACATGCACAGCTAAAAGAAATACTTGACACTGTACACTACATTATTAGATGGTGCCATCATTCCCCCAAATGCACTGAGCTCCTCCACCAGTACCAGCAGAAGGACAATCTTCCACAGCATTGCTTAATTAAGAGGTAGTGACATGGTGGAACTCTGTCTTTTATATTGTGGGAGAGACTGGCAGAACGGCAACCTCGGTTCTGAGCTACAGAACTTGATGATGTGGCCTGTGGAGATATCTATCCCTGGTGCAGTGGTGTGTGCTGCAAAAGCTTGTACTGCCTCTGAGACCTACTGAACAGGCCGACAAGATGTCAGTGCTGAATCAGAAACCCTTAGCATTGTACTTCCCTTGGTGGGTCTACCCGAGTGACACACAGGTAGATTCACCAAAGTAAGTCTATCTGAGTGACATATGCCAATATCTGAGATCTTTGAGAGCAACCCAACAAGCAAGGCTAGTGATGGTGGTCACCAAGGCACAGAACCCATTGAGCTGGTGATAGGAAAAAATAATGATGATGATGATGGTGAAGGAGGTGGTAGTGACATTATTAATTGATCTGAGTCACCACAGCAGCAGCACACGCAGGTTACAGTACTCATTATGGAAGTGACAGAGCAGTTTCTAACACAAACTGCAGACAGATTTGAAGGCATTAGACACAATCTGGTAAGTCAACACTACTAGACTGCAAATATAAAAATATGTGCATTCCCCCTGGATGCATTGACTATATCAAGCAGAAACTGCTAGGTACACTTCAAAAGGAGCAGCACAGACAACATAAAGAAACAACCAAGAATTAGCCACTTCTTGCTCCTAGTGCTCCTCCTTCCTGGTTGACTTTGCATGCTTCCAGCGCCTGGAGTAAGTGTGATGACATGGAAGATGATTTGGACAGCAATGATCCAGAGACAACAAAGGACATTTGGGAGCTTTTTGGCACTGACAGTGCCGCTCAGACATTTTGAAGGAAGTCACATATATCTCACCAGAGTACATGATGAAGGCTTGTCTAGCAGAGCCACTGTCTAGCCAAAGTAGTGATCCCATCAAATTATGGTAAGATAGGAAAGTTATTTGGCCAGCATTGGTTAAACTTTCTTTGTATTTTTTCTGATGCCCTCCCTCCCAACATTGGTCACTTCATAAAGATCTTTCTGCACCACTGGTGATACTGCCTCACCACATCCCTGCAGGCCAGATAATGACACAACTGAATTCTTCTCCTTTCTGAAACTCACCATGGATCACTTTCAGCTATCTATTTTATTATTCCCATGTCCAACAAGTGATATCTACTGTGATTCCCACTCCTATACCTCCTGCTGGCAAGTCTACCCAGACTCCCTCTAGCACTGGCAGCACCCCAGCCCAGCTCACCACTTCCAACAGAGCTGGTACAGGAAGGACTATGACACACACCACCACCTCAAGTCCTCCTAAAGATACAACTTTTACTATGTCATCACCTGCAAGCTTGATGTGATCAGGTATGATGCACAGCTCGCACTAAGTCATAATTGGGTAAATAATGTCACCTGACCCACAGGTAAGAGATGGCTGTGCACAGATGTGCAATTGCTCAGTCCTGTGACCTCATGTATTCCATTGACTATAACAAGTTTGGCTGCCAGCAGGCAGAATTTGTTACTTCAGCTCAAAGATAAAAATCTTAAAATATTTTAAATAATCTACATTCATGCATAGTAAAACACTGGGAAGGTAAATGTCCTTAATTTACTGATGTTTAATTTATGCTTATGGTCTTGGATGAATAACTTTTTTGGGGGGAGGATTATTATACATGTTGCAAATACATAAGGCCAGTGAAAAGTTGGTTATTGGCACATGGAAGTGAAAAGAGAGACTATTGGTGGGTAAGCCTTGAGCTCATCAATCAGTACTAACAATTACTATGGCTCAGAACTGTGACGCAGCAGTCCTACTCACTGGAAACTCTGTGACACCACCAAAAACACTGAAACCCCCAGCAGTGGCATGCAAACACCAGCTGCCAAAAGCAAGCTCTAGTAATTAATATTCATTGTTGTACTTAAGGCTTTTTCACCCCTTATCTAAAATCTGTATTTTCCTAGAGTAATTACTGAACTAGGAGCCAAAAAGGTTTGGCCAAATTGACAAAGCTGAACTGCATTGTCAGGCCCCAATCTGAAGCAAAACCAAACACAACTCTAGCCTACTTCTCTCACTCTTAGGCAGGGGTCCATCACTTCTGTGGTATACTGTAATTAAAACAGGTCTTACTTGAACAACAACTACTAAGGAATCTGCCCCAGTACATTGCATGACCCCCCCCAAAAAATTAAACACCCAATCATCAACTCTTCAGAATCCCATTATGCACCTGTTTCTCTAAGATTTAATAAAGAAAATAAGCAAACATGAGCAAAGCAGTACTGCTGAATAAAGCTCTTAATATATAAGTTTGTATCTATCTGTGTATTTATTGTAAAACAAAAATACCCTACTTGATCTCAAATCAGTGCACTTTGTACAGAATTTATGCACTCTTTTCCTTCATTAAATTATTATAGGGAAACATGTGCAAACAGTGGGCAAGGTGTTGCCGGAGAAAGTGCATAGCCCAGTGTATTAGGAAACATACCTGCTCTAATAAATTTGGAGATATTCCACAGGGTGTGAAAGCATAAGCTTTTTATTCAATCTGCAGTGTTGCCAGCAATGCTGTTTAGCAACGAGTGGCAGAGCAAAGTGGAACTATGAGTGCTATGGCAGCAGTGTTGACAACATGCCAAAGTGAATAAAAAGCTTATTCCTGGATGTCCTATGACGTCCTATTTATACAGTGGGCCACAACTCGGATTGATACAGCAGGAGAACCAACATAATTGACAGCTGCTGAGAAAAAAAAAAACAATTTCCAGGGCAATATGACAGTCAGCAAGTACGAGAATATCATGTTATTCACCAAGCAGATGAATAACTGGGCTGAAAACACGTTTCATTTAACCCTGTTATTTATTCTTACCATGGTAATAAATGTTTTGTTGCAAATAAACACTCACTACAATTTTGAGGTCTTAGACCTGTTTATATAACAGGTGTTTACTGATTAATAGCAAGACACAAAAAGTCATCTTAAGCAAACGTAACAAGATTATCTTACAGAGTTGGGTATGTCACAATACATAATGAATCAAACAGCAGCTTAAACAGTGCTGATAACATCATAATTGCCATGTGCAGCACTGAAGCCAGCCACTGAAATCAAAGATAAACAGTAAAGTTTTTATACAGACAGCAAATTAAAAAGTTATAATTAGTAAACTGATTTTGTATGAATGGAATATGAAATAGTCCGACTCAAAATATGCAACTTATGTTCACTTGGGAAGGGGTAGGACTTCGATAGTTCACCTCTGGCTCTGTGACACATCTTGGGTTATGATCTAACCAGTCTCACCTGAAGATCAATTGCATATTTTGAGTCAGCCTATCCCCTGAAAGAAGGCAAACCTATGCTACATTGATTTTCAAAACATCTACACATGCAATTCTGTTCTTCCATAAATTTCAAAACATTTACAGTACTGGGACAGAAAACTGGCTGCCCAATTTTTTTAGAGACTTGTTCAGAATGCATAGGTTTAACTGTATATTATGGCTGATGTCCCTAAACAAATCTGGCCAGTCAGCTTCCTAAGATGTTTTAAAATGTGCTGGACTAACCAAAATTGGACATGCAAATGTTTTAAAAAAATCTGTCCCTATGGGTCAATTAGTCGCCACTGCATTTTGGTATGCATCTTACACAAGCGACTGACTGGGAAAGACACAGTCACTGAGCCAAGATTCCTTTCCAGATGCAACCGGGGAAGGGTAAAAATGCAGATGGCATAAAATAGCACAGGCAGCAGCATGCAGCAGTAAATAAACACCATATACTGCAACTAGCAAAACAGTACAAGACTGGTAGGTACGATTACGGGTTAAATTGGGCAGGAGCCCTCAGGAACTCAACTCCACCACCTCTTAAAAAATTATATGACAGTTCCACTGCTTCTGTCATCTTTCTTCATGACTACTATTGGGAGGGTTCCACCACCTTTGTGACAGCTCCACCACCTAGAAATATCTAGACGTAAGTTCCTCCTCCACCTACACATTTCCAGTTTAACCATCGAGTAGGTACAACGATTAATGTCGCTGTTAAATGATTAGCGATCACAGGGCGAATGCACGCCATAAGAACATTTCCCATGTATCCTCTACTGTGCAACTCAGAACAATACAAGATAAAGAAATAATATAGTGCGTACCAATTAGAGCTCCGCTAGGATAAAAATGACTGTACGTAGTGCTGTAAACACAGACTGCATTTGACTGTCACCACTGTATGTCAACATCAAAAAGGAATCTGAAGTCTGGAACATTTACTTTTCATAAAAAAAAAAAAAAAAATACTTACTTAATAGATTTAGCAAACATTTGCCAATTCCAGCATAACAGCTACCTTGATTTCATTCGCCCAATGCCTTTCCCCTTTACTGCACACACTCATTCCCTGATGTTGCTAAGAAGGCTTCAGCCTGAGTCAATTTAGTGTGACAGGAAGCTTGTGTCTTGTTACTGTGTTGCTATGCGCGACAATCACAGCCCACAAATGGTGCACTCTGCTACTCTACACACTCGGCTCAGTTCCCTGCTTTCACATTTAAAGCGTCTCAGTGTACTGCTTACCTTAAGATATTGTGCTATTATTATAAGCGTCTACTTCTACGTCCTCCACTCTTGCAGCAATTTCAGTAACCTGCACCCCGAAAGCCGTGTACCGTGACGATGCCTCGAGTGATGTGCAGCCAGTCGGGGGCGGGGCCTCTCCACACCCCCCCAGTCCCCAGCCCGCCCTTCTCTGGCGCTGAGAACCTTGGAGCAGGTTAGTTAATAGCCCCCGGATGCAACAGTCCTCGCTAATTATCAACGCCACATCTGACTGGATACATGATAGCAGTGCAGATCAGGTCCTTGTTGTGGTCAGTTTTGATTTCTTATCGTGGGCAAGCCCAACCGGAGTAGTGCACCCCAGCATAACTCTCAACCTTTTGTCCCCCCAAATGTGTTACAAATGGGCAAAATGTGGAACACTTAATCAAATCTTTACCTAAGAAGCTCAAAACACTATTAAAATGTTGCATTCACATTCAGAAAGTCTGTTATTAATTGAATAATATATTTTTTGCATTTGTTTACTATGGATTTTTGCTTTAAAATGTTGGCTTTGAATGTGGAACAAGTCCTCACAATGTGGAACAGGGAGCTTTTGTGAAGTAAAATGAGGAACCTTCCTCCTAATGTGGTACAGTTGAGAGGTATGCACCCAGTCTCCCGCAACCTAGAAACTTGCATCTTCTCACTAGATTCAGATAAGCAGGCAGCTTGGCTTGCTAACTTAGGGGCATTGCTCCCTCAGCCTTTTGTTAAGGGGAATCGGGGCATAAACTCAAATATGGGAAAGAGAACAAGGCAACATGTGGAACGCATAATCACATTTTAACATTAAAAACTCAGAATATATTGTAGTACAAAATGGGGAATGGGTGAAAAAAAAAATAGAATTGGTCTAATACTAGAGCTTTAATGTGCCCGATACTGGAATGGATCAGGTTTCTGTTTATTCTTGACACACAGGACCCATTGCTAGAATGTTCATCACTGCCTCTGCTGAAATGCCCTGGACCTGCAACAATGACCCCAAGCCATCTGCCCACTTGGAAATGGCCTCAACCTGTCTGCCCCTGACCCATCTGGCTAAGCAAGCAGGAATGCCCTGACCCATCTACTTCAGCTACAATGATTCTCTACTTGCCTGGCCCCATCCAGAATGCCCCCTGACCCACACAGTTGCTTTATAACTTGCTAGTTAGCTTGGGAATGACCTCCTATTATGAAGAGGGGGTAATTCCCACCATTTATGAAGAGTCCCATGGCATCTTACTTTCACCTGGTCACCTGCAGGGATAAGCAGAAAGGAACACATTTTAAGGCCTCGTCTCATCCATTTACTTCGCCCTCATGCTGACACAGTGTAATCCACTATCACTAGGCACCCTTGTTCTCTACTATGCCTGCAATCCCACTTCAGGTGGTGCCCATCAGGCCTGTATCACTCTGCCTCTTCCTTCGAGTCAGCAGTTAACCTCTCCTTCAAGTCCTGTGGCCTTCTGTCTTACAATCAATAGCTTTCCTAGCATCCTCTTAATTTAAAACAATAATATACACCAGGGGGAGTTCAAGTGGCTTTAATATGTTTGAATTTTGGTAATCAGGTGAGCCTGCTGAGACAGCCGTGTCTCTTTGTCAGGGGCGACCCAGGGAACAAAATGTTCCAAGATTACAGTACGTACAGTTAAGAAACAATCTAATTGGACAATACTATACATATACAATACAATGCAGTAAATATTGAGAGCTAGTTAACATCAATAGGATCTCAAGTAACATGATTCAAGGTTGCAGATGTGGAGTATTTGGATAAATTATACACGGAATAGCAGTTAATGAGACATGATTTTCAAATACAGCTCTTTCATCAATGCATCAGACCCAATTGCGCTCCACCAAATCCAACTCACCATCAACAAAGCATGTCAACTCATCTCTGGTGCAGACAAGCGAATGCACACCTGCACCCTCTATGCACTAACCAATATCCTTACTCTAGAGGAAAGGCTACAGTATCAAACCTGTCTCCTCACCAAAACAATCCACCTGGGCCTAACCCCAGCAGGTGTCATGTCCTCCCTTCAATTTGCAACCCTCTCCGTGGCCACTCGCTCAGCCACTAAAACTATATGGAAGGTCCCAAGAGTCAGGACTAGTCTAGCTAAACGATCTTTCCCCTTCAGAGCTCCAACATGGTATAATGCCCTACCCCTATAATCTCCGCCATCTCCAAGCTAGGTCCTTTTAAGGCAGCTCTGAAAACACATATTTTATCGTTATGTAACTGCCAGTGTGACCACTAATCCCCACCATAGGCCCTAATATGTCACTCCAGGCCGTCCCAGGCCTATGACAATGTCTCGAATGAGGCATCTTGCACTACACTGCCACCGTGACCCATGTGTAAGGCCTAACTGAGCAATCTCTTGGTAAACTCAGCTAAGGCTCTCGCCACTCCTATGATAGGAACTTGACAATGCCTCCCTGGAAGCAACTCCTCTGCATAGCATCCCAGGAGGCAGCACCCTATAATCGTACTGTATCCTGTACTGCTGAGTCCTGTTAGCTACCTCTTGTGTAGACTGTTACTCTACTTATGTATGTTACACAGACTGTATTATCTGTATGAATATTAGACAGTCACTGGTTAGCTACAAAGCTGTATAGGCAATTATCCATATCTGAGGCAATATGTACCAGCAATTACCATATGTATGTTAACTCACATCCATCTACTACTTGCTACTTGCACATCCACGCCTATGTGACTCTGCTCTACTGTTAAGCTGGATTACTGTTTGTCTGTATTATCATATTTGACGTGGAACCTTTGGAAATGAGTCTTTAACTCAAAGGGTTGTAATTCCTATGCTATAAATAAATTAATTAATTAATTGATGTCCTGGTAACAGTATTGCTCATGGTGGGGGATACAGAATAAGTGCTTGAGCAATAAATGAGGAGAATTATGGGCCTGTTGCCCAAGGTTGTCATTTGGGAAGAGCAGAGTCGCAGAAGATGGTGGGAAAAAGGTGGGGAGGAATTAGTTGCAATTACCATTACACTTAGGGGGCAGGAAACATATATCTTTGAAGTTTCTTTTGAAGGCAGGAAGAGTCTTGCAGGAGAACAATGTGTTTGGAAGGCTATTCCACTTCTGGGGTGCGACAAAGGGGAAAGATCTCCTACTATTGCTAGGCCAGTTTTGGGGAGATTCAGCAATGGGAGATGGGAAGATCTAAGGACCCTAGAGAAGGGTTTCATAGTGAGAAGATTTTCCAAGGCTGGCAGGGAAGGAAGGTGAACGAGCTTAAAGGTGGCACATAGGACTAGGTAGTCCAGTTTGGCCTCGAAGGATGGCCATCCCAGGGTGGAAAGCATATCACAATGATGGGCATGAGCTGGGACCTTGGCAGCGATGCGCGCTACTCTGTGGTAAGCCAATTTTAGTTTAGTGAGGGACGATGATTTAGCAGAGATGAGTATTGGGGCCCCATAGAATAAACATGGGAGAAATGTGGTCATGGCGATAGTTCTCCTGGATTGGGGAGAGAGGTAGGGAACAGTACGGTATAAGTGGCCAAGTTTCTGGTTTGTTGTCTTGACTACGTTGGTTATGTGTGTTTCAAAGGATAGTTTTTTTCTAATGTCATTCCCAAGTATTTAAATGAACAGACCTCTTCTAATTGGATGCCAGCAGAGGTTTTAATTACTAGTGGGGGTAGGGGTGGCTTATTGGGGTGGAGTGGCAGAAAAGCTTGGATTTGGTTTTATTGGTGTTGAGAACTAGTTGGTTCTCCTTGAACCAATTTTCTACTGAATGGAAGTCTACTTCCAGCTTGGAGTTGATACAGGAGACGTCAGGGAAGGATCAGTAAAGTATGGTGTCATTAGCATTGAGATGGATTGAAGCCACCCCCCCGGCCCCCACAATTTAGAGGTAGCTTGTTAATGATGATGGAAAATAATAGAGGTCTTAGGATAGACCCTTGGGGGACTTCATCAGTGATGGGAGATAGAGGAGACAATGCTCCTGCCCATTTGATACACTGATGGCGGTTTGTTAGATAATTAGTTACCCAGGAGAGAGTGGCAACATCAAGGCAGAGGTAATTGAGCTTGGAGATGAGAAGTGGGTGATTTACAAGGTTGAATGCCTTTGTGAGGTCTACGAATATGGTGGGGGACAAAAACTATTGAAGAAATGGTGGCGGTCAAGGGGCTGACTAGGCCCCCATAAAATATTGTTTTTAAGTGTTTTGGAGTATTAATGGTCTTTAAGAGTATTTTTTTATTTAAAAAGCACATCTCAGGACATTGGTTAAATTGTATGGACAGAATACCCTGAAAGAACAGGAAATGTACCAGAACATTTTCTAGGTACATAGCAGGCAACTGTGACTCCCAGGCATTTGCTAACTATTTCTTGTGGTCTCATCAATGTTAAACAAGCCTCCTTATGTCATTAGCACAAAAAAATGCAGAATTGCACAAAATAAATATCTCTGGGAGAGGAGGGAAAGGCTGCTACAGAGCTACAGCACCCACTACCATGGTTCTCATTTGTCTTGCTACAGGCCTTTCTCAACAACTAGCACCCCCAGCCCTAGCACTGAAAAACAGTGCAGCATTGAACACAATAAATACCTCAGGGAGAGATGGAAAAGGCTTTCGGATGCTGCTGCACAAGGACGCTGGAGCAAGAAGATATGGAGAGTTTTATATAAAGAATATGGAACACCCTGGCCCTCGAGGGTACATCCAGAAACAGCAAGTCCATGTCTGGGGTTCTCACCTAACAGGACCTGGAGAGAAGATTCTCAGGTCTCCAACATGGTGCCCATAAGTGACATAACCTCTGCACCAACTGCATCCAACCCTAAGTTGGCCATGATCCTAGGAGAGGTCCGGGAATGTCAACAGGAGTTCCATGATGATTTGGGTAATGTGGAAGGTCAGATTGCTGAGTTTACTTATGGTATTCAAAAAGCAAAACAGCTTAAGGAGAAATGAGGGGATGTGGAGCATGTAGGGAACAATAGTCACATACAGTATGTGGGGTATCTGAGAGTCTTGAAGGCCCCTTGCTTGGCTACTTTCTTTTAAGAACACCTGCCCTTCCCTCATTGCTAAAATTGCTGCACGACTTTCCATTTGCCATTGAAAGTGTACAGACTCAGCCCATCAAGCCTCGTCTTCAAATTTGGCAGATCCAGCAATGAAGTTGTGCTCCATTATCTTCTGCTTGCTGGTAAAGTACAACAAGACAAGCAGAAAATTGAAAAAACAATGTCTTGGACACAAAAAGACATTTTATTTAATGTGCATAAGTGGTACCCAGGCAACTTGACAACCATGACACACCTGATGATCAGGTGTGCCAAAAGGAATTACAAGCTTCTCTTCTTTGTGTAAACACCTACGGTCCCTTACCACCAACCCCAGCACCAAACAACAATGCAGAATTGTACAAAATAATCCCCTCTTCCCTCTGAGACATTTCTTTTTCAGAATACATATACATGGCAAGATTCCGGTTACTAAATTGTTGAACTATTCACCTGTACACAAAGAAATCCTTTTGTACACAAGGAAATCCCTTCTATTTGGAAGCGTGCATTTGTTTTCCTATTTTTCAAAAGTGGCAGTAAGCAGGATGTTTCTAAGTGTAGGCCAATTTCAGTACTTTCCTCACACTCTAGGTCCTTAGAACATATATTACATGATCAAATTATGGCTTATTTATAAAAATACAATCTACTTACCGAAGGTCAGCATCAAGGCCACTGATTTACGGTGATTAAATTCATGAAATTCCATTTTCAATACTTGAAATTCCAGAAATGCACCAGTGACTGTTGGTCTAATTTATGGATTTTACCAGGATTCTACTGTCATTCTTTTAGTGTTGCGTATAAATAATCAGAATAAAAGAAGGCTTGCTATATACAGCATTAAATAAAGCAAACTTGAAAATAGCACTGGAAGCAATGTCAAGAAAAACACAATTTATGCAGATTTACTGATCTAGTCCAAAATGCAGAATTCCATGAAATTCTTTGCTTTTACCAGTGTGAAAGGAGTCCAAATTCCAGAATTTTACATTTTTTTCCAGTAAAAAATGAAAAACAGTAGCCTTGATCAGCATGGATTTAGAAAGAACCATTGTACTTCTACATCTCTCTTGCTTACTACACTACCTATATTCATGAGGCATTCGACAGTGGTGAATATGTGGGCTCTATGTATATTGATATCTCCAAGGCATTTGACCTTTTTCAGCATCCATTATTACTAAATGTTAGGTCATTTGCACTTTTCTCCATCTGTTTTGCAATGATTTCATGATTACTTGCCTCTCCCTGTACAAGTAAAGTTTCAAAATATTTTTTCTTCAGCCAACCCGGTGGTGCTGAGGGTTGAGGTGCTGGACGCCACACCTCGCACCACACTGGCGACCCGGGTGCAGACAAGAGCCCATGCTGCCAGGAGTTGGCAGAGGAGGGATCGAATTGAGCATCCGGAGGACTGCTCTCCTATCCCAGGGAGGGATCCGGGCAGCCACCGATCTGTGGCGGCCTCTGGTGATGACCAGGAACACCACTACAGCAGTGCCATAAGGGGGCAGAGTGAGGCAGATGTTGGCATGCTGTGCCCGGACGTCATTGCACACCCGCTCTCCGCAGGGAGGAAAAAAATGAAAAAAGTGGCTCTGGTCGGGCAGCATGAGCTGCCGACCCCTGCAGCCTGACCCAAATGGCACCTCCTCATCTGGATCCTGCTCAAGTGAGTCGAGCTAGGGAGGGGAGCTCCCCACCACCCCGCCACAGGGGGTAATCTATGGGGGAACAGGGAGGTCAGCCTGATGCTGGGTGTCAGGGCTGGAGGGTCAGTCGGGATGTCCAAGCCGACCGGAGCCCGGGAGAGAAAAATATGTATAAAAAAGTTTATATTTTTTCCTTCTTCCCTTTCTGTTACCTTTGGTGTCCCACAAGGTTCAATTCCGGGATCTTTATTATTTAGTTTATTTTTAAATGATCTTCTGTTGTCAATGAAATCCACAAATATATTGTTGTACATGGATGATACTTTGATATTTGTAAAAGGGAAAAATCTCGAGAAATTAACTTGCTCATTACAGTCAGATTTTGACTTGGTGCATTCTTGGTTTATTAGTCGCAGTTTGTACCTGAATACAAAGAAGACCATAACAATGGTCTTGAATTCATGTAAAGCTCAAAATGCCCCCTCCACCCCCAATTCTTCAAGTTAGGACCTTTAGTGGTACAGCCTTGGAGCAGGCCAACATTTATAAATATCTTGATTTGATCTTTGACTGTAAGTTAAACTTCTCTAGACATACTGAGAATTTGGTAAAGGCCATTAACCAAAAAACTGAATTGCTTTTTCAAAACTTTTCTAATCTCATGAAGCTAAAAAAAACTCTATTGTCATATATCTTCCCAATTATTGATTATGGATTGGTCATTTATTCGTCTGCATGTCAGTCATTACTACATTGTATAGAATTACTGCTTAACAGGGCCTGTAGATTTGTTTTTAACTTGCTAATGGACAAACATGCCCATGAGCTGCTGAAATTTCATTCTGGTTAAATCTGATTCAACATATACTGTACATTATCAGTTTAGCTATTGGGCTTGGAAATTGAAGAATAGTGACATATCTGCTAAGCTAATTTCACTAGTCGTGTACCCTTTTCATACTAGAATAATTAGTAGATCTTCAATTGATTCACACTTCAGATTGCCCAAATGTGGGAAAAATGTTGGACAATTAAGCAATAAGGTATGACCAGGGGTTATGTTAATGTCCTAGTTAATCACCCCCTTGGGGCGTAATGTTGCACAAGGTGCAGCCAAGTGCCATGTTGCCCCCAGGGGGTGATTAACTTGAACATTAACATTTATTTAACTTTGTTTACCAGGTGAGTGCACTGGTAACAAGTATCTTTTTCAGGCATGACCTGGGTGCAGAAGCACAGATAAACAGGAAAACAAATTACAGTGAATACATACAAATTTACAGCAAGTTGTAGGCAAATATGAGCACAAATTGTACTAATACTTGTAAATGTACAGTGTAATATACAATGTGATATACAATGTAATATATAAAAGTGCTTGTAATGTAATGGACAAAGGTAGAATTGAGGACAGAGAAAGGAGGAGGAAGATGGAGGAGGAGGAGAATAAAAAATGTGACAGAGATTGGTTGGTAGGTGTGATTAGCTAGTATAAGGTGGGAGGTCATGATGGGGGGGTTATCAGAAACAAAAGCAGGTGTGGACTGAGGAGTAGTGTGACTTTAGGAGTTTGGCAAAGGCATAGGGAGAGGAAGATGTTTTGACAGAATGAGGAAGGGAGTTCCAAACTGAAGCTGCAAGATAACTAAAAGAGCGCTGACCCATATTTGTGCAAAACTTGGGTATTGTTATGTTTTTTTTGGTTGCAGAGCAGGAGTAAGGAATGTTGATGAGAGAGATTTGGCTACTGAGGTAGGCAGGTGTCCCAGTATGCATAGTTTCTTTACTAATGTTGCAATAGCTAGATTGGATTTGATGTTGGGAGAACCAATTAAGGGATTTGAGAGCTGTATAGTGGTGAACATTTGGACCTGCAACCTAAGGCAGATTTACATATTTTGTAGTATAGAGCGTGTTTTTGTTGTAGTATGGATTTTACTGGCAGCATCAATTACAACTGATCCAAAATGTAATGATGGGACTAGGTTTGGCAGTACAATACGGATTCTGGTCTCAGGAGTTAAGAAATGTCGAACATGGTAGAGAGCACCTAGCTTCTGATGTAAGGGAGAGGTGGAATGTTGGACATGGGATTCAAAGGATAATGTAAGGTTAAGATGAACCCCGAGGTACTTGAAAGACAATGTCTTAACTAGGGGGGTACCATTGCTGGCAAGGACACAGAAACTGGGAGGATACCTTATTTATTCTGTGCTTGGTCCCAAATAGCATGGACTATGTTTTGGGAAGGTTGAGTACCAATATTTTCCATTTCAAACTAGTTTTGAAGCCTGGCTAGGCAGGAACTGAGTGAAAGGTTAATGGCGTTAATGCCATTACTATGTGTAAAGAGAACTGCATCATCCACATATAGAAGGGTCATACAGGTTTTCAGATTGTGGGCAAATGATTTATGAAAAGGGTAAAAAGAGGGGGCCAAGAATAGAACCTTACGGTATGCTGCTTGTGATGTTATTGACTCCTAAAAGTGTGTTTCCAGTCCTGGAAGCCTGAGTTCTGTCAGTCAAGTAGTCTTTGAACCAAGCAAGTGCTGGTGGCCCTACGCCGATAGCATCAAGCAGATTTATTAGTTTCTTGTGTTTGACCAGATCAAATGCCTTGGTCGGGTCCACGAACACTGTGCCTGTTACGAGGCCTGTGTCCATGACATGATAAATGGCATTGGTGAATTCTGTTAGGGCAGTGCTTTGAGAAAACCATGCTGTCCAGCACAGTCATATTGCTGAAAGTGGTCCACTAGCTGCCGATGCACTATGTTTTCTTGTCACTTTGCAAGAGCAGAAAGAAGTGAGATCGGGCAAATTGTCTATATGGTATGGCATTTTTTAGCTGTGGCAGATGTGCACTTTGTGCCAGTAGGAGAGTATTTCCTGATAATGGCTTTCTGCAGCACTCTGAATCAACTGCTTCCCCAGCTTTAGAGGTGAATAGAATATTCCAAAAAAGTTATGGATTATTCACTTATTTGGGAAATGATGTACCAATTTAAACCATTGGAATTAAGAAATTCCACAAAGTTGGCAGAAGAAACCTTATCACCCTTCCATATAATGAGAATATCATCAGTGTATCTGCCCCAGAAAAGTATCTGGGCAGAAATGTGTTATGATCCATATCGACCACCATGATGTCTTCCCACCACCCTAAAGACATATTCACATAGGAGGAGGCCATGATGGTTTCCATAGCTGTAACATAGGCCTGGAGATAAAAGTTCTGTCAAAGTGAAGAAATTGGGGGTAGGAATCAGTTCCACTATCTCTAGTATAAAAACACATTGCAGAGTGTATGCCACATCAGATCTGGAAAAATGATGCCTCAATATATCCAACACTAAGCTGTGTTTTATAGCGGTGATTGAGGTTACCACATCAACAGACAATGCCAACATAAAGTCTCTTTCCCCCTTAGTGATGGCATTCTCATCATATGAACTTATTATAAATTAATGAATTTTGCATCTGTAGTGTTCTGTGGGACCTGATTGCAGATGGCGGTAGCTTGCATCATCCTGTAGTTGATGCTGGATCTCAGTTGCATAGCTGTCCTTATTCATGAACACAACTACTACGCTAGCCCAAGAAAAGAGGGAACATGGTCACACAAGAATGGCAACCTGAAATGGCAAAGCTGTGGCATTCCGACATGCACAGCAGCAACAATCTCGCTGTTGTGCACCACCAGCAACAATCTCGCTGTTGTGCACCACCAGCAACAATGCCACAGCTTTGCTCATGTGTATGGGGCTTTTACAGTTTGTGTTAGCTTTCTTAAATCATCAGTTTTAATGGACAATCTTTGTAAGTGTCCTCATCCTCCTTGCTCAGCCCTTACCTATATATTCCTGCAAGGACTCTTTGTTACAGAACACATTTATTTCTTTTATATTCATTTCTCAAACTGGTGTAGCAGTACTTTTAGTTCTGTATTTGCTGATGT
This sequence comes from Neoceratodus forsteri, assembly GCA_016271365.2. Lineage (NCBI taxonomy): Eukaryota > Metazoa > Chordata > Ceratodontiformes > Ceratodontidae > Neoceratodus > Neoceratodus forsteri. Next base: position 1,075,357,530 of record CM057450.1, read on the forward strand.
GGCTGTGGCTTCACTGCCTGAACTGGCTCCTACACCCAGTCAACCTCGAGCAGACGCTGTAATGCTTTCAAAGCAGGAGAAAGGGATGGTTTCTCTACTGGCTGTTGAAGAGGCTGCTCCCTCTGTGTTACTCACGTCTGGATACGGTGGAAGTGAAGTGACTTCAGTGAAAGTAGAGTGTTCACCAACCTTCCTCCTCAATAAAATGAGAGTCAGCTGAAGAAATTACTTTCTCAGCTCTTTTGTCTCCCCACTAGGAAAATTACACTTCCATTAGAAAATCTGGTGTCCAAATCACATGGTGAAAAGCTGCAGACAGCAATCTAGAGAAACACTGGTAACCACAATCTAAGGGAGCAGGTGGTTGTAAACTAAACAAACTGTACACAGAAGAAACTACGGGTAGCAGCACTATGAGAGTGAGGCAAAGTCCGTTGTCCAAAGTTTCTCAAAAAAGTACTGTAACTAGATGAATCTCAAAGAATCTAGCTTAATGCGCAGACATGTGCAAAGCAACTCACACATTAACCTGGCTGTTTGACTCAGAAAGAGTCTTCATTGGGGGCGGAGCTCAACATGCGGTGAACGGTATTTAAATTAATTAAAGGCATGATGCTAAATATAGCACACAGTATGAGCGCATGTGCTGACTAACCATAGTTGATCTCCCTTACTGTGAACAACACTATCCATCACCAATAATAATGAGTTCATATTGTAAATAACAAAAATATATATAGGCTAGGGGAACACAATATCTATTCCCGGGGGTGGGGCATACTAGAAACATTTAAGTACTTCAGGGGTATAAACAAGGTACAAGAGGGTAGCATCTTTCAAAAAAGGAGATGTGCAAGAACAAGGGAGCACAAGATGAAAGTGGGGGAGAGGTTCATGGCAACATGAGGAAGTACTTTTTTCACTGAAAGAATGGTGGATGGTTGGAACAGAGGTGGTGGGGGAAAAAACAGGGAATTCAAGAATGCATGGGATAGATATCAGGGTACCCTAGAGACAGGAAGGAAAGGACGCACTGCAGGTCAACTAGGATCTGTGATTTTGCAGTAGGTAGGTAGGCAAACTGGGTGGGCCACACGGTCCTTATCTGCTATCAACTTCTATGTTTTTATGTTTCTATGTATAAAAAAGTTGACAAATCAGATAGAAAGGAACATGGGGAAGAGGAGATACAAATTACAATTGGAGATAGAACTTGGGAGCCATAAATGGAGTATTTTGAACAGTACAGGTAAATAAAAGATGCAAACATAGAGCTGGTGTACCAAATTGAAGCAGAATACTAATGTAAGTGTGTCACCCTGGGACTTCGTCTATTGATTTCCCAGGTGGGCACCTATATCCACTTTCCATGTTGGCCTCCTGTCACCCAGTCTGACCCCCATTCATTTCAATATCATGGTGAGCTTCAGTAGGAGGTCAGTGGGAAAATATGTGTAGGGTGCAAAGGGGTTCAAATCAGCCACAAGAGTCACATTGTGACCCTCCACAGCACCAGTTAAGGGGTGAAATCTATAGAACAAATCAACAGGGAAACTGGTTGAACCAAAGGGTTACTAATACATGGAACATTCTCTCCTCAAATGTAGTAAATAGCACTTCATTAGAGTGTTTTAAGAAATCATTAGATGATTTCATGGAAGAAAACAAATTTACATTTTAAGGTGTATCGGACGAGTCCATATGGCCATTAGGCTCCTGACTTGTATTGTCTCTGTGTGATCCTGTTATTCTGAGACCTCTCAGCAGAAGCTGGTCCCATAATTCTAATCCTGCAGTAATAAATACTGTATAGGTGTTCCCCAAGGATACATACTTGGTCCTCTCCTATTCTCCATTTTTATCAACAAGATCTCTCTGTGTACCTTGTGCTCGTCCTTGCTGATAACAGATGACCTGGTCCTATATTACAGCTCTAGGAACATAGCCAACATCAGCCATACCCTCTCATCTGACTTTAGTGCCATCCAGTCCTGGCTCTTCAATAATAAGCTCATTTTAAATGCTAGCAAAACTCATGCTATGCTTTTTAGCTCTGAAAAAAGCTCGGAAACAATTATAACAAACCATATATCTACTATGCAGATGTCTCCTTGTTAGACACAGTAACCTACATAGAAACATAGAATTTGATGGCAGATAAGGACTGCTTGGCCCACCTAGTCTGTTCATTTCCCCACCTAATGGATAAGCTGCAGATGCTAGTTAACCAACAGCCTACTTCTTCCTATCCCCACCCCCTAGAATTGCCTTATGACTGTCCCATGCATTCTTGAATTCCACCACTGTTTTTGACTCCACAACCTCCTCTGGAAGGCCGTTCCATGCATCCACAACCCTGTCTGTGAAAAAATACTTTCTTATATTACCTATGAGCCGCCCCCCCTCTATCTTCAAATTGTGCCTCCTTGTTCTTGCACACCTCTTTTTCTGAAAGATGCTACCCTCTTGGACTTTGTTGATTCCCTTGAGGTACTTGAAAGTTTCTATCATGTCCCCCCCCTTCCTCCTTTCCTTGAGGCTATACATATTAAGCTCCTTAAGTCTCTCTTCATATGTCTTCTGGTGTACAACCTGCACCATCTTAGTTGCCCTCCTCTGGACTGCCTCCATCCTGTTTATGTCTTTGTGGAGATTGGGTCTCCAGAACTGCACGCAGTACTCCAGATGGGGTCTCAACAGCTGTCTGTACAGAGGGATAACAACTGTCTGTTTTCTACTGGTGATGCCTCTCCCTATGCATCCCAGTATCCCCCCAGCCCTCCTTACTGCCCTGTCATATTGCTTGCCCACCATTAGGTCATCTGATATGACTACCCCCATGTCCCTTTCCATTTTTGTTGTTGTCAGTATCTCACCCCCATTGTGTACTCTTCCCCTGGGTTTTTGTTTCACAGGTGCATTACCTTGCACTTCTTAGCACTGAATCTAAGCTGCCATACATTTGACCATTCCTCCAACCTTGCAAAGTCCCTTCTCATCCTTTTCACCCCACCTTGTGTACCAACTCTGTTGCAGATCTTTGTGTCATCTGTAAAGAGACATAAAACTTTTCCTTCCAGTCCCTCTGCAATGTCGCTTATAAAGACATTGAAGAGGACCGGTCCTAGTACTGAACCTTGTGGTACCCTACTAGTAACCCCTCTTTCTTCAGAGTGGACTCTGTTTACTATTACCCTCTGTGTCCTGTGCTCCAGCCAATTCTTTACTCAGGCTACCATCTTGGAACCCACTCCCAGGCTGGTTAACTTGTATATTAATCATTTGTGTGGGACTGTGTCAAATGCCTTGCTAAAGTCTAGGTAGGCCATGTCCACAGCCCCTTCCTGACCTACTACTTTGGTCACCCAGTCAAAGAAATCTATTAGATTCATCTGACATGACCTTCCTGCTGCGAATCCTTGCTGCCTTGGGTCCTGTGCCCCTCTGGCCTCTAGGTACTCACAGTTCTTTCCTTCAGAAGTGATTTCATCATTTTCCCTATCACTGAGGTTAAACTAACAGGTCTGTAGTTTCCTGCTTCTGCCCTGCTCCCACTTTTGTGAAGTGGAATAACATCTGCCCTCCTCCAGTCCTCAGGTACCACCCCATCCTCCCATGATTTTTTAAAGTGGGTAGTCAGTGGTGTCACTAGTTCTACCCTTAGTTCTTTTAGAGTTCTGGGATGAATCCCATCAGGCCCCATTGCTTTGTCCACCTTCAGTTTTAAGAGTTCTTTCAGAACCCTTTCTTCTGTGAATGGGCTGGTATCAACTCCTGTATCCAGAGTATTTCTATTGTTTGGTTTAGGTACCTCCCTTCTTCATTTGTGAATACTGAGCAAAACTGTTTGGTATCTCTACCTTTTCACAGTCACCCTGTGCTCACCCCCCCCCCCATTAAGCCTCACTATACCTCCCTTGGCCTTCCTTCACTCCCTGATGTACCTATAAAAGGTTTTATCCCCCTTCTTAACTGAGTTGGCTATCTTTTCCTCGGTTTGGGCCATTCTGACTGCCTTCCCAGCTTCCTTTTGCTTTAACTGATACAGTTCTCTGTCCTGCTCCTTCTGTGATTCCTTGTACTTCCTGAATGCTTTCTTTTACTCTCAAACCTTCCCTGCCACCTTCTTTAAGAACCAAAGTGGTTTCTTACATCGTTTTGTTTATTTGCTTCATACAAAGGTTTGCTGCCTCTGTGATGGCAGTCTTGATTATTTCCCATTGTTCTTCTACCCCTTCCTCCTGCCTATTTGCTAGTGCATTCCTTAGGCGCTCACCCATTTTGGCAAAATCAGCCCCCCTAAAGTCCAGTACCTTTGTCTTTGTATGGCTTAACTCTAATGCTGTGTTTATCATGAACCATACTGTTCGATGGTCGCTAGTTCCCAGATGGCTACCCACTTCTACATCTGTGATCCTCCCTCCATCTCCATTTGAGAGTACCAGGTCTAAGATTGCTCCCGCTTATTTATATTTATTTATTATTTTATTGAATTTTGTTGACTCGGTAAGCCCACTGGGCCTAGAAGTCCCTTTTTCAGGAGCGACCGGGGGGGGAGGGGGGATACAGATGGTAAGCAACTGAAATTGAACCAGATTAATCTGTTGGTGGTATTCTTGAGTGGGTTCCAATACTAGTTGTCTAAGGCATGCCCCCTGTAGGGCACCTACAATAACCCCACTCTTAGAAGTGGCTGCTGCAACTGCACTGCAGTTAACATCTGGCATATTCAGATACTCCATCAGCAATATCTCCCCTTTTTCTGCCATTCTAAGTATACTTTTGATCATTTCCTTGTCCATTTCCTCCCCTGAGATGGGGGTCTGAATACAACCCCTGTGCGGATTGTGGTGCCGTTGCCTGTCTCCAAATTGACCCACATTGCTTCATTTCCTCCCTGTTTACCCTTTTGTTCTATTGCTTTGATTCCTTTTTGATTCATTCCCTTATGTAGAGAGCTACTCCTCCTCCTCTTTTACCCTCCCTGTCCCTCCTGTAGATAGTGTATCCTGGTATGTTTATGTCCCAGTCATGGTTCTGTGTGTACCATGTTGGTGTGACTGCCACGATATCCAAATGTTCCTCCTCCATCAAGGCCACTAATTCAGGAAGCTTGTTACCCAGACTATGGGCACTGGTACTCATTGCTCTCCATTTTTTGATGGCTTTACCTCTTGCAGCAACATCCCTGTCCTCATTGACTTTGCTGTCTCTATTTACCCCTGTCCTGCTCCCCACTGACCTTTCTACCTTGGTCTTTTCCTCATTTAGTACCCTGTTTTGTAAGGAGAGGCTGGGAATTCCCTGCTGCTTATCAGAGCCTCCCCCCTTGACCAGTTTGATAGCTTGCTAATGAAGCATTTAAACCGATCACCCAGAATACTTGTTCCCTTCCTGGACAGATGCAGACCATCCTGCCAGTATAGGCTGGTATCCCTTCAGGTGGAACCCCAGTCCCCAATGAAGCCAAACCCCTGTGCTCCACACCATTTTTTCAATCATTCATTGAATCGCATGGTGCGAAGTACCCTCACCTCACCCATGCCATAGACAGGCAGCACCTCTGAGAAAGATGTTGTGTGGGCTACTTGTCTTAGGCCCCTCCCTAGCTCCACAAACTCCTCATTTAAATACCAGGGCATGTTGCTTGATGGATCCTTAAGCTTCGACCAACATATCTCCTCCACCTGCAAATCTGTCAGTGTCAAAATTGGTGTGGCTTATAAAGTTAGATATGCTCTCACTCCCTCTGCTAGGTTGGTTATAGCCCATGGCATCCTGATCCTGGCCCCCACTTACAGTGCTGTTACATACTTAGGTGCCTCAAAAAATGCTCTTCAAAGATGGGATACTACCTATAATAACATCTGCCATTATGCCTCTGCCTCCTCTCATTGGAAACACCACTGTCAGCTTTATACTGACTTAAAATGGCCCTCCCCGTCCACTTATCAGCTCTTCTCTCTTGGATCACTGACTGATAGCATTCTCAGTTATGGCACCCCAGTGTCACTAGCCTCCTTGCTGTCCTGGAAAACCCTTTCACATGGACTACGGTCAGCTGACCATACTTTACCACATGTACCAAGGTTTAAAACAGCCATGGGTGCACATGCTTTCTCCCATACAGTCCCTCGTTACTGGAACTCCATTCCACTAGATATCCAGTTAGTGCCCTGTCATAACCTCTTTAAGAAGAAGCACCTAGATCACCTTACTAAACTAGACTCATGTACCTGCTTCAATCCTTCTTAGCCCCCCTTCTACCTACTTCTGTTTGTCACTCCCCATTCCTCCTTATCATCCTACCTCCACTCCCAACTCCTATCTTCATTTCTCCCTTACACTCTTTCTGGCTACTCCCTTATATTATTACATCTCAGTCACTCCTCTTATTTTCTATTGCACTTTTGCTCCATTTCTCAACTTACTCTACTTCCTCTTATGATATTTTCTTAAATTAGGTGGCACTTATATATAGAATAATACATAGGGTGGTGTGTTTAACAAGATTTTACCCCCCCCAAGGTGTTAGATGCTACATAAACCCCGAGAGAAGCGGCTTCCGGTTCTTCATCCAACACCAAGGGTGTGTAAATCTCATGTTAAACACACCACCCCATGTTTTATTTTATATAATTGCTGGGGAGCATTTTCTCAGCACAGCAATTATATAAAATACCTTGGTGTTTAATTGCGGTCATCTGGTAACTTGGGATGAGGTGCGTTGTGCTCCTTGGGTGCGCCGTCTATGGCTGCTCAGCTATATATTTTTTTTCCTTTTCTTAAAACTGAGGAGCACAACAGTTTGTCAGAGGTGAGTTTTGTTTTTATTTACTTACCACCGGCGCTGAGTACAACTTGCGATGAAGTAGCACTAACAGAGTGAAAAGTGGAGGCCTGCACATATGAGAAGTGAGGGAAACTCGGCACATGTTTGCCATTATAACCCATGGGTTATAATGGCGAATTATAACTGGGTTTCCTTATGGAAGAAAACGGTCCCCCAGTTATTATACATTAGAATTATATTTGCTCTTTGAAACTCTGTCTGATGCTACTTTGTGCTCATTGTAAACTAAACTTTACTGGCTATTTTTATTCATTGCATTGTATCCTTATGTTGCTAAAAGTGACTGTTTTTATCATTTGCATTTGTATCCTTATGTTGCTATACTTCCTCCTATATCATGTATCACCCTGTTGTAACCTCCTGGGTCATGTCTGAAAATAGGCATTTCTCTATATCTACTGCACCCAACCCGGTTGCCAAAAACAAATAAATAAATAAATATATGAGAAATCCAGCACCACCATGTGAGGGCAGTATAACAGACAGTGTGCATGAACACACAAGAACACACAAAGGGAGCCATGTTGACTCTCCCAGTAACACAGAGGACACAAGAACATAGAGAAAGCAGGTAAGGGACGTTTTGGCAAGGGTATGGACTTGACTCCAGTGAGGTAAAAAGGGATAAGAGGAGAGATTAAGGAAAAATGGAATGCCATGTATACAAATACAAGAAGCTTGGGCAGTAAAATGGATGAACCCCAAGCTGTACCGGCTGCAGAAGATTTGGATGTTGTAGCAATAATGGAAACATGGCTGATTCAAAACCACAGCTGAGAATTAAATATTTATCACTATGCTCTTCTTGGTAGGGGCAGAGAGGGTACTGGAGGGGGGACGTGTATGTGAAAAAAGTCATAAGTGTCTCAGTGGACAAATCAGGGAGGGGAAGGTGTTGAGTCATAATTGCAACAAGCAACAGATAAGGAGGAAATATATGATAGGAGTGATCTATAGGATGCCAAATCAGGGGGAAGACAAGGAAATTGAAAGGGAAATTCAGACAGCAGCTAATCAAATAAGAACAATACTCATAGGGGACTAAAACCTCATGGACATTGATTAGGGCACTCCAACAGTGTCACACCACAAACAAAAAAAAAAATCAAAGGTTCCCAGAATTAGCACAGAACAACTTTCTTACACAATGGGTACAAGAATCAATGGGGATGGGGGAAATTCTGGACCTGATAATGTCCAACCAGGGCATTGTCAGGAATATCCTGATAGAGGATCCAGTTGGACAGAGCAACCACAACACCATTAAAAGTTAGAAATTTTCCTGGCTTCTGAGCAATTGAGATCCAGTACTGTGATCCCAGACTTAAATGGGACAGGAATTGATTACTTATGTGCAGCTGTTTGAAATGACTCTGTTTTCATAAATTATATTCATACTTCTAAAGGATCCCTGTTTAACTGTGCCTGAATAAAAGCTGAAGCTGCCAGCTGTGTTTTGTATTGTTTTCTTTCTATGGACAACATTCTGTGCAGTTCCTTTCATGGAACCAAGAATTTGGAGTTTTGACTGTCACATCATGGTTTCAGAACTGTGGGCACTGTACAGATAAGTTCATGTTCACATTTATGAAACCATGACGTGGCATAGTTCAAAATCCAAATTCTTGATTCCTTGAAAGGAAGCACAGAATGTTGTCCATAGAAAGAAAACAATACAAAATACAACTGACAGCTTCAGCTTTTATTCAGGCAAAGTTAAATAGGGATCCTTTAGAGATATGAATATAATTTATGAAAATAGAGACATTACAAGCAGCTGCACATAAGTAATCAGTTCCTGCCCCCATTAAAACAATTTGACTATAACAAAATCAGCTGAAAACCTGCACAAAACAGAGGGGGCATAGAAAAAGTGGACAGTGAGTAAAGGAACATTATTTGGAGCCACCTAAATCTGTATAAAATTTGTTAGTAAGACCAAGGAGTCACTGAACAGATTGATACCTTTTATTGGGCCAACAAATGTTTTAAACAGATGCTATAGTACGTAAGATTTCAGGGCCCCACAGATCCCTTCTTAAGAGGAATAGACCAAAAAGGCTGTTCACCTGAAGAAGGGACCCGTGGGACCCCGAAAGCTTGTGTACTATACAATCTTTGTTCAAAATGTATGTTGGTCCAATAAAAGGTACCAACTACCCAGCAACTCTAGTTTTCCAAGGACCAATATGGCCAAAATCTCTTTTTACCTAGTAAAATCAAGAAACAAAAGAAGCCACTTTTGCAAAACAAGTAGGTGAGGGAAGCAATTCAGGTCAAATAAAAAGCTTTAAAGGTATACCAAAGGGGTCTAGAATGAGACCAACTGAGCTGTGCAGTACATAACGAAACAGGTAAAGCAGAGAAAAGAAAGTGTATCATAATGAGGGCGAAAGTGAACACAGAAGTGAGGATAGTGGATCTGGTCAGATACATTGATCGCTTTTTAAAGGTACATCAGGGAAATGCATCAGACATAGAAAAACAGAATAACAAAGATGGAACAATCGTAGAATACAACAAAAATAAGGCAAACATAACAAATGAATACTTGGGTTCTGTGTTCACAGTGGACAGTACAGGCCCAATTCCAGACAGAAAGACTAGATTCACAACAGATGGATCTAGGGAGAGGGTACTGAAGAGTCTTCAGGGCATGAAAATAAACATGTGACCATGGCCAGATGGGCTGCACTAGAGGTACTGAAGGAGATAAGTCAGACTCTGGCAGTCCCCTTAGCAGACAAAGAAACATAGAAACCTGCTGGCAGAAAAAGACCAAGGGTCTATCCAGTCTACCCTTATAAAATGTAGAAAGAAAATCCTGCTTTTTGATTGGTTGTTACCTGTGCATGAAATGTGTTCCATGCACAGGTAATAACAAGTTCCTAAAAGCAGGATCCCATTACAAAGGAAATCAGCAAGCCATTAGAATGTTGTTTTTTATATTCCACCATTTTTTTTTCTATCTTAGGAGGGAAATTTGAGAGTAGAAAACCCCTCACTAAGCACATTAGTTACCGGTGTTTATGTTTTAAAAACAATTGAAGTGTACAGAAGGGGACCCACATAAATCAGTTCATAAGGTAAATTGCTCAGAGAAACTACTCCTGTTTTCATTGTGCTGCCGCTTCTTAGAGACCCCGAGAAAGCTGCTCGCTGTGTCATGGGGTGCGTTTACCCCCCTTGCAGTGACATTTCACCAGCGAGGTCCCCCACAGTGACTACAGCACCTAGCCATGGTGGGAGACCTGCTGGAACCCAGTGCTGCTTGTTGGGGGTCCTGCACCCCCCAATCAGCTCCGACTAGAGTTGAGAATCTTTAAGTGGGGGGGATGCAAAGACCCCCTGAAGAAAACAAAGGGAATGATAGCGAACTGGCAGCCAACTGCAGAATGCGGTTGACCTGCCGGTGTCGCTGACAGGGCGTTCGACAGAAATACTGTCGGACTCCTGTCATGGATCCTCATGGGGGAGTGCTCAGTGCTGTAGGGTGTGCACCATGACACGGACGTTGCTACCTCACCTCTTTTCCCTTTTGACCAAAAGTTAAAAGAAATTAGCCCTGTTGTGTCAGTTTACTTGTGATTGACTGACACACTTACCATCAGGTGTGTAGCCAGGCATTTTAAACTTGTACTCAAAACTGATGCACTGTTGCCTCCCCCAGTTATGTACACATAAACCAAAATATGCATCTTTAGGGGTATTAGTACTCCGAAGTGACCTCTGAACCTGCCTTATTGTTACTTACCTCCATCTTAAAGATTGTTTTTTGTAACTTATATTTATTACATTTTAAAATAAAATATAAAGTACTAAGTCCCTCAAGAGGGAGAGACTTGATCCAGTCAGCAAGGAGCATTTTTGACATCACCCCATCCACTCTGATACTGTACCATCGTAGCACTTAATAATACATTGCTGCACATGACTCATGTTTACTTCTGCCATTTTAATAAGGACTGATCTTAATAACAGTGTGACTCACAATGTCCTTGCTTTCCTCTTTTTGTTGCCCTGCCTGACTTTTTTTTTTACTGTACTCTGCTGAGTACAATGCGTATGACTGCCGACACCCCTGCTTACCATTAGTGTCTCGTCATCCCTGAATCAAAGTGCTGCTCCTGCTCTCTCTGCTGACAACTGCGTTCACACCTTGCTGCACTTGTTTAAAAAAATGCTCTCAGCTGGCAACTGCGCTCACACCTCGCTGCACTTGTTAAAAAAAATTGTTTCAAGCATTATTCTTTCATTTTTATACTGACTCACTCACGCATGGCCTTGGAGGATTACTTCCACACACTCCACAGGAAAGAGAAGAGACACGCTCCGTGTGTGTGTGTCACATGCTGCCATTCTGCAAGAAAAAAAATGTTTTCTTTCTTTCTCTTCTGTCCTGGAACTCTTTGTCATGCAAAATAAAAAATCCTAAACAGTAGTGTGTGTGTGTGTGTGTTTGTGTGTGTTCCTGCATCACTTTGTCCAGAACAGAAGTAATAATGTCATAATGACATCATTGTATGGTAGGCGGAAGGACCATTTTACCTTAATTCAGCATAAGCAAATCTTATTTTCCATATAACAATTATTTTTCTAACTATAAAAGTAAAAAAAAGGAAAAATAAGAGCCATTTTATATGCAGTAAGACTCCAGGGCGGAAAGATGCATTACGGTCAGCGGCTGAAGACACTCGGCCTCTGGCCTCATGCCTTACTATGCCCCTGGCCATGCAGTAAAATCTGTTCCATGCACACCCTTTCATGTCTTATTGCTTACATATACAATTTCCTATAGATCACCCTGACCTAATGTCTCAAAGATGCTTTCTATCCCAAATCTCCTCACCTAGCCCATCCCATCATTATAGGTCCTCCACTGAATTATCAGCCCTTTAAACCTTCCTAGTCATGTTTGAACCCCTTTATAGTCTCTTCCTCCACCACCTTTGCCAATAATCTGTTCCACAGCTCCACTACCCTCTCAGTGAAGTAGAACATTCTCATGCTCCTCCTGAAGTTTCCACCGCCTAGCCTCCATTCATATCCTCAAGTAACTGTACTGCTGTTCCAGATGAAGAGTCCTTCACAATTCATACCATTAATTCCTGTCAGGAACGTGCATGTTTCTATTATGTTGTCCCTCCCCCTTTTGCCATCCAGCAAGTATATGCTAAGGACCTCAAGCTGTTCCTCATAAGACCCACCCTGTTGGCTCTGGATCATCTTGGTAATCCAATGCAGCACAAACTCTAGCCTAGTCATGTCCTTTCCTGGATGTGGACTCCAGAACTGAGCACACTAGCCCAGGTGAGGCCTCACCAATGACCTGTTCAGGGGCAACATCACCTGCATCATCTATTGTCCAGTTCCCTCCCAGTGCATCCCAAGATCCTTGTTGCTTTGTATGCTTTATTGCAGTGGCTGGATTGTTTGAGGGAGTCACCAAGGCTGACTCCCATGTCCCTTTCCTCAGATGTTGTGGCCAACCTTCACCCCCCCCCCACTCATCCCCTGATACTCAGTCTGTTGGTTTCCTTTTCACTATGTGCATCACTGTGCACTTTTTGGCACTAAATTTCAACTGCCATATTTTGGATCCCTTTCTAGAGCCCTCTTTAACCCCTTCATCCCTTCCTCACTGCCTACCCTGCCACATAGTTTTGTGTCATCCTCCAAGAGACACAGCTTGCCCTGCATGCCCTACCCAATGTCACTGATGAATATATTGAACAGTACTGACCCTCTGGCACCCTTCTTGTAATGCCCTGTTCTCCATCTTGACCTCATTCACCAATACCCTTTGTTCGTCCTGCCTAACTGTTCCCTACCCATCTGATGAAAATTCCCCCCCAACCCGGAATTCTTACCTATTAAATTAATCCCAGGCTACAGGTGAGATGCCTGGAGACTGGAGGGTAGCTAATGTGGACTCCCTGCTCAAGAATTTGGATAGGGAAAATTGGGGTAACTGTAAGCTAGTGAGACATGGATAGTGAGCCAACTGCTGGAGTCAATGATATAGGGTCAGATAGCTGATTTAGAGTAAATGGCCTAATGGCTAGGAATCAGCATGACTTTATTAGGGACAGGTCTTGTCAAATTAACTTGACTGATGTTTTAACTTGATAACACAGATGGTAGATAGGGGTTAGGCAGTCAACATTCTGTACCTGGCTTTTGATTCAGTGCACATAGGAGATTTATACAGGATATGAGGGACATACAGTATGGGGGAGGATTAACTAGGTGGATTGTGAACTGGTTGTTAGAATGGATACAGAGACTGGCCTTGAATAATAACTTTGGCCTTGAATGATAACTTCTCTGATTTAGATAGACATATAGACTTTGACAGGGCACCTGGGAAACAAAAACCCAGGGGAAGAGTACACAATGGGGGGGTGAGATACTAACAACAACAAAAATGGAAAGGGACCTGGGGGTAGTCATATCAGATGACCTAAAGGTGGGCAAACAATGTGAGAGGGCAGCAAGGAGGGCTGGGGGGGGGATACTGGGATGCATAGGGAGAGGCATCACCAGTAGAAAACAGGAAGTTATTATCCCTCTGTACAGACAGCTGGTGAGACCCCATCTGGAGTACTGTGTGCAGTTCTGGAGACCTAATCTTCGCAAAGACATAGACAGGATGGAAGCTGTCCAGAGGAGGGCAACTAAAATGGTGCAGGGTCTGCACCGTAAGACATATGAAGAGAGACTTAAGGAGCTTAATATGTATAGCCTAGAGGAAAGGAGGGAGAGGGGGGACATGATAGAAACTTTCAAGTACCTCAAGGGAATCAACAAAGTCCAAGAGGTAGCATCTTTCAAAAGAGGCGTGCAAGAACAAGGGGCACAATTTGAAGATAGAGAGCGGCTCAAGAAATTTAAGGAAGTATTTTTCACAGAGAGGGTTGTGGATGCATGGAACAGCCTTCCGGAGGAGGTCGTGGAGTCAAAAACAGTGGTGGAATTCAAGCATGCATGGGACAGTCATAGGGCAATTCTAGGGGGTGGGGGTAGAAAGAAGTAGGCTGCTGGTTAACTAGGATCTGCAGCTTATCCAGTAGGCAGGGAAATGGGCAGACTGGGTGGGCCAAGCAGTCCTTATCTGCCGTCAAATTCTATGTTTCTATGTTTCTATGACAGCAAATTAAAGTCTGTTTGGCCCACCTATTCTGCCAGTTTTTCCCTGCCTATAGTATCACTGCAGATCCTACCTTTCTCCGGTCCATTCACCCACTGCCCCTTCCCTTACCTTAAGATTCTCTCATGCCTATCCCATGCATTCTTGACCCCACAACTGTTTTCACCCCCACCACCTCCACTGGAAGACTGTTCCAGGAATATACCATTCTTTCTGTGAAAAAATACTTCCTTACATCTCTCCTGAATCTGCCCCCTCCTGCTTCTTATTGTGCCTCCTTGTCCTTGAGCATCTTTTTTTTCTGAAAAATACTTCCTTCCTGTGCTTTACTTATCACTGTGAGGTACTTAAAGGTCTCTATAATATCCCCTCTCCCTCCTCCCTTTTAGGGGCACGTACTGTATTTAGGTCCATAAGTCTCTCCTTGTGGGGCTTCTGATGCAGACCCTGTACCATTTTCATTGTTCTCCTCTGGACCACCTCTACTCTGTCTATGTTCTTCTGGAGATGTGGTCTCTCTAACTGGACACCGTACTCAAGGTGGAGTCTTACTACCAGTCTATACAGAGGCAATACCATCTCCCTCTTTCTGCTGGTGATACCCCTCCCTGTGCACCCTGGTATCCCACTAGCCCTCACAACTGCCTTGTCACACTGCCTGGCCACCTTAAGTCATATGATATGATTACTCTCAGGTCTCTTTCCTGCTTGGTGGTTGTCAGTACCACTCCTTTCATTTTGTTCTTGCCCCAGGGTTTCTGCACCCCAATTGCATTACTTTGTACAGTTTCATGTTGAAACCCAGTTGCCCACCCTAGACCGCTCCTCAAGTTTTCTCAGGTCTCTGTTCATCCTTTCCACTTCCCCCGGAGCATCCAGTATATTGCAGATTTTGTGTCATGTGGAAAGAAGTAGACCTTCCCTGCTAGCTCCTCTGCAATGTCACTTATAAAAACATTAAAGAGGACCAGTCCCTCCACTGATAACTGAGGCATCCCACTGGTCACCCTCCCTTTCTGGGAGTGAACTCCATTTACCACCACCCACTGCCACCTATCGCATAACTGATTTCACACCCAATTTGCCACCTTTAGACCCACTCCTAAGCTACTCAGAATGCTCACTAGCCTCCTGTGTGGAACGATGTCAACAGCCATACTGAAATCTAGGTAGGCCACGTCCACTGCTCCACCCTGATCTAATTCCTTGGTCACCCCGTCAAAGAAATCTATCAGATGAATTTGACGTGACCTCCCCTCCCCATGAATCCATGCTGCCTCAGGTCTTGTAGCCCACTGGATTCAAGATATTCCACAATCCTTTCCTTCAGCAGTGACTCCGTTAACTTTCCCACCATGGATGTTACGCTAACCATCCTATAATTACCAGCCTTTTTCCTGCTATCACTTTGTGAAGTTGGACTACATCTGCCCTCCTCTAGTCCTCTGGAACCACTCCTGTTTCCAATGCGCTGTTAAATAGGACTATCAGAGGTGCAGCCAGTACCTCCCTGAGCTCCCTCAATACCTTGGATGCCAATCCCCCCAGTCTGACCCTATTGCTTTGTCCACTTTCAGATTAGCAAGTCCCTTCAGGCATTCTGCTCTGAAAATGGACTAGTGTCCACCTCCCTCCCTCCCTCCAAATTCAAAAAGGTCACGTGGAATTCCACAAGGGTCTGCCCTGGGACTTATGCTGTTTAGCATGTATGTGGGTGACATCATGGAGGTGGTTACAGGGCAAAGTGAGTCAGAGTCAGATTTTCTCTAGTGGCAGGGCTGGAGGGGAGAGAGGCATCCACCCCCAGAACACAGTCCAGATTCAGAGCCCAGCCCAGTTGGTGGTGTAGAGTCTGTGGGGGGCCAGGAAGTCACCAAGTTGGTCAGGGTTTTTCCTCTGGAATTTCTTCCCTGCCCTTCCAAGATCTCCGTATGTGCAGTGCTTCATGTGCTTTTGCTGATGCACAGTACACGGTTGGCTTTTACATAAATACCCTTGATGTGAGGCATCTGCTGTTTTTTCCATCCAGCCTCTGCTAGGGGGTGAACAAGTAGCGGCACTCCTCAAAGGAGGAGAGCTGTCCCTAGGAGGTTTACTCCTTCTTTCCCTGGCTGTCCCCCAAGTGATATGAGTCTGTTTCTGAACCTAGGTCACCAGTGTAGCAGGCAGTAGCACTACTGCCGTGTCACTGGACCTGTCCTGGTATGCGCCTCCTTCACTTATTTAGAGCTCCTGTCAGTTTGTAGTATGAGGACGGGATGATTTTTGTGATCACTTGCTTCAACACATGGCTGAAGGAGTGGGCCAGGGAGGCAGAATGGGGTACCTGGGAGATTGGGCACACTCTTAGCGGGTTATAAGGCTATTCAAGTGAGATGGCCTTTGTCCTTCTGAGAAGGGCACCATGATGCTAGGGTACCAGCTTAAAGAGAACTTTAAGGAGCCTTTAAATTAGCAGAGGGGAAGTCAGAGCAGATATGAACAAGTGCACCTATCCTATTGAGGGAGGTCTAGATGGCCACCCCCTAGTGCCAGAAACATAGAAGGAACACCAGGGCAAAACTAGTATGGAGACAAGGGGTGCTGGGACAAGTGTTAGAAGACAATAGGGCAAAACTAGTGTGGAGACACGGGGTGCTGGGACAAGTGTTAGAAGAGGGGCCCTGAGGGATGTAGGTGGGAGGAGCTCGACTGAGACAAGGCCATAAAAGAGGTCAGGGAGGAAGGGAAAAGGGGGCAGGACCATGTAGTGGGGGAAGCAGCCATCCTAGAGGGCTATGTGCACAAACTCAAAAGAGTTTGGGTTATAAAGCCAGTGATCTGAAGGCAATGGTGGCAGAAGTACACCTGGGGCTATATTTATTTATTTGAAAATTGGTATTCAGGAAAGACACACTGAACTGAGGCTCATTTTCTGGTGTGACCTGAGGGGAAGGGAAGAGGAAACAAAAGTGCAAGGTATAAAGAGCAAAATGAGTACGACAAGCAACATAAGGGTACAATGTAAAGTGCGTATAGTGTGTAAAAATACTGGAGACAAGCTGATGACAGTTACTGAAATGTTGGCAACCAAGTACCACAACTAAGACATGACCATACCTGAAAATGCAGTATTCAGGAGAGACAGAGAGGGAAGGGATGGCATTATATGTAATGGGGAGTATAAAGGCTGCAGAGAATGAGGATGTGGGGAAAGGTGGGTAAATGGAGATGACGTGGGTACATATGGTGAGACAGAGGAGGAGAAGCATTAGGTGGGGTAGTATATAGGCCACCATCTCAAAAAGAGGAAGTTGATAAGGAGCTGGTGGATGAGATTAAGAGGGCAACAGGGTAAAACGAGGCACTACTGCTGGGTGACTTCCACATGCCTGACTTGGATTGAAGGATCCCAGCAGTAGAAAGTGTGAGGGGTCAGCAGCTTGTGGAGGTTTTTCAGGAATCATTCCTAGTACTGGGGGTGGGGGAGGAGCTCCCAGGAGAGGCAGCAATCCTCTACCTAGTCCTTATGGAAAGGGACAGTATACTGTTAGATCACAATTCTGGACCCACTGGGAGCTAGCAACCACCAGACAGTATGGTTTTGTAAGAAACTGGAAGTGGCAAGCAGTCAGTCACAGAAAAAGTCCTGGATTTTTGGAGGGCTGATTTTTACTGGATGAATTAGCTGTTGAAGGGGAAGCTAAATGGGGTAGGAGGGGCAGAGAAAACCACTATGGTTCACAATGTAACAGTCAAGGAATACCTATTCCACAAAAAACCTAACTGTACCTCATAGCTGTGGGTCACAGTCACCTGGTGGGAGGTTCAGCAGAATAGTGGAATCGTGCCATATAGGAGGTCAAAACTATAAAGAAGTTGCAAATAGAAAGTTCATGAGCATATTATTAATTCCCTGAGGTAGCAAGCTAAGGAGGGGAGTGATTGCCTACACCCTGCACACATATGTGTATAGGCTGTCATTAATCACATGGGTGCCTGGCACCATTTGTACAACAATAAAATGATAAGCCACATTTTGATAGCCATGGGCTAGTAAGCCTGAAGCCTGGATTAGTAAATCACTCTGGTGGTTCACTGGAAAATTAAAAGGGCCAGCCTCGAGTGTGTATAAATATATATGCATCAGTCTTAATGATGTCTTGTAAATATGTATGTAGATATATATATTATAGTGATGTGGTAGCATCACTATAGTTAGGGTTGAGTTGACTGTTTAATGTTAAACCCCTAACTTTGCACTTTAATAGCTTCTCCAGTGTTCAACAGATTTACTCAAAAGTTTGCATGTGCAGTCTTGGCAGCAAAATCTCTTGATGTGCTAAGTTTTGTTCTGGTTGGAGTTGTGAATTCCAGATCTGGATAGTGAAAAAAAATGTTTTTTTGTCATTCCCTAGAGCCCAGGCAGTTTGGAATTTTGGTCTGAAATTTTCAGGGTAGAAAGGCTTAGCCAGAGTGGTGCTTTTCATTGGTTTGGTGAAAAATATTAATCTGTTCCAGAGTTAAAAGGATTTGAAATTTCAGTTCTCAGCATGCTTAGTAATCTCCTTCGGATAGTGGTTTCATACGAAAAAGGAATTTGGGCCATACAAAAATAATTATGTTTTATACGGGGCGTAATCTCGTTTCATGACAAAACATTCTTTTTTCATATCGCCACCATCTTGTTTCCATTGTAAAGAAAACTATTGAAATCCCATAAAAATCCTATCATCCAAACAAACCACCACATGTATCTTGCTAATCGGGGCAGTTACTTTTTGAAAAAAATTACCCAGAATTTTTTTTTAACACATTTTAAAATTCTTTTATTGTGACATGATTTTCTTTTTTCATATGGCCATATGAAGCAAGAATAGGGCCATATGAAACAAGACTGCCTTTATACGAAAAAAGAAATTGGACTTAGCTTTTCTTCACAGTCTTTTCTCATATGAAGAAATCTTTTTTTTTTGTGAGAATTACACAATCTCATGAAAAAAGATCCCTTCATATGAAAAAAGAATTTGAACAGTTTTTTCCTCATTCTATTTTTGTATGAAGGAATCTTTTTTTTGTGAGATGTGTCGTTCTCACAAAAAAAGATTCCTTCATACGGAAAAAGAATTTGGACTCTGTTTTTTTCCAAATTTCAATTTTAACAAGCTATTACTACATCAGTATTTGCAGGTAAGGGACAATCTATATATCAAAAGAAAGACCTTAATGAGTACTACAACACCAACATGTAACCCCCCCAAAAAATTGGGCCCTACAAAATAAAAACACACATTTAAAAATTAAAATTCCTATAGAATAACATTGCAACTTTAACAAGCCATAACTCCATCGATAATTGGAGTTAATAGACAATGTTTATATCCAAAAAAAGGTGTCAATGAGTACAACACTAACACATAATCCCCACCAAACGTTCATAGGTTATGCACTGCACCCCAAAATTACCTCCAATATTCACTATGATGCCAAATTGACAATGAAAGTGCGATAATCATCAAAAATACACCAATGGGGTATCTAGTCTTCCAGTACAACCATAGCAAATTTTAGAGCAAACTGACAAACATTTACTGACTTACGGGTGAAAAAAACTAAAAAACACATTTTTGCCCATATATAATCAAGTGCTGTTATCTGCTTAGAACACTAAATTAAATTGCCTGAATCTGTTTCCCCTGCTCTCTGCCTTCCTTAGTCTTTGTCTGTCTTACCTGCCCTGGTTTTTTGTTTTAGTGTAAGCCCTCCCCTTCTCTGTTTGTATTTATTTCTGCCTCCCTTCCTCCCTCTCTCCCCAGGCTAACCTTGCCCACAGTTGGGCTGGAGGTCCTCTAGTGAACTGTTCCCTGCGGTGTAGCTCAGAGCTGCCCTCCCTGACTTTTGGAACCAAATCCTGGGGGTGGCTGTTGCAGTCCTGCTTCTGTTCAGCAGACCGCTCATGCCCTGCAAGCAGCGCCAAAAGCCGAATTGAACCACCAGCGTGGTTTGATCGAAAACTGCCAGGTACTATCTCCATTCCTAGCACTCAGAAAGCATTGTAAGTTTGTCTTGCCCTCCCTTCCCGGCCCCGACCTCTATTAAATGGTCTTGCCTCAGGGTTAGCCTCCACTCCGTCTTCTAATTGGTTACCTACCTCTCTTCAGCACTACCTTTATTTAACTATCTCACGCCCTGTAAAGTCTTGCACTTAGGAGTCCTCTCCTGTCTGAATGCATAGCTACCTGTTCCTGAATAGAGTGAAGTGCACTGTAAAGTTTTGCTCTTTGGAGTCCTCTCCTATCTAAGTGCACAACTATCTGCATCTGGGTAGTGTGCCGGATCTGATGAACTGCCAGATTCTATTAATTTAGTGAGAGGGTACTGGCGAGTGTCTCCCTCCAGCACCCCCTCAGGGTGACTATATTCACTCCTTCTGCAACCCCTCGTACCAGGCGCTTGTATCTTTTCCCTGAGTACACATCGTCCAGCTCTCGGCTAGGGTGAGGATAAGTGTCCGAGGTGCATTCTGCTCCACTTGTGCTAATCTCTAGCCTACTTAAAGGTGGCTACCATGACTAACCGTACTATTATACCCACTTGGGGTGCCATACTACTAGTGCTGCTCTCCTACTCAGGATCCCTCAGTAGTAACCTGGCCACACCAACACCTGTGGCTATCCCAACTGAATTTATGAATGCATATGGCTCTACCACCTCCTACCTCAACTCAGCCATTGAGTTTACACTTGCCCCTATGCATCCATACCACTCAAACTGGCAATCCCCCACCACTCAACCTGGCACTTGTCTGCAGACTTTTGCTCCAGAACTGGACCTACACGACACTCCCCTCCAGCAGTAGGAAGTGTATCCTCTCCAACAAACTGCTTAAGGACTACATTAGAATAATAATACTACTACTACTGCTGCTGGCGGGCAATGCTTACACCAACCCTGGACCACCCCTAAACAGGACCAGCTCTGGGAACACACTGGGGACACTTACTCTGACATCTGTAAATGTCTGCAGCCTTCTTCCTAAACTAGACAGCTTGCAGGTGTGGGTCACACAGCATTACCCTGATGTCATTCCTGTTGTTGAAACTTGGCTCTTACCAAAAATACCTGACTGGGTAGGCCAACTGAGACAACAAAGTCCCTTTTTCAAGGGAGACCCAGAATTAATTACAGATGAAATACACTTGAGCATACAAGAGACAAAGGTAGGACAGTTAATCGCATAGGTTCACACATAAGGAGCATACAGTAAACAAAAGAGAACAGGTAGCAGTAGAGGAAGTCAGATGTACCAGGTAGGTGTACAGGTGGCATGCCACTAGTCAATGTAATGGCAATAAGAAACAGGACAATACAGGTCAAGATTCAGGAATGTAAGGGGCACCAACAGTTCAAGTGCAACAGCACTGATTTACTACCAGTAAGTGAGATTTTAGGGCAGTTTTGAATGAGTACAGAGTAGAGCAGTTAGCCACAGCTGCTGGTAGACTGTTCCAGAGTGACGGGGCAGAGCTGGCAAAGGACCTGTCACCAGCTCGGGTTCGAGTCCTAGGGACTTCCAGGATGGGGTGGGCAGTAGACCTCAGGTTACGTTTAGCTGTTTTGAATAGGAGAATTCCATTTAGGCTAGGAGGAGCTGGGAGTTTGGCTGTTTTGAACGTCAGACAGAGTGTAGGGAATGCAAGCCTGGCCTCAAGTGATGGCCAGCTCAGAGAGGTGAGAACATTGCAGTGGTGATCACGGGGGTGGGCAGAGGCTGCAAAGCGGGCAATTTTGTGATAAAGGACTCTGATTTTGTTCAGTTCAGGGCCCCGAAGAGGTTGTAATAAGGGAGCACCATAGAGAAGCACTGGGAGAATGGTACCAGTGGTGATAGCCATACAGGCTTCCCTGGAGAAGAATCCGCCAAGTCTGTATAAGAGGCCAATTCTTTGACGGAGGATTTTGGTGGTAGCCTCAATGTGTGGGCTCAGGGTTAGCTCCTGATCCAAGTGCACTCCAAGATATTTTGTGGATGCACATACCTCAAGTGTAGTCCCATTGGCCGATGAGATCTGTAGGAGGTTTGATCTATTGGCTCCCAACCGTTTGGTACCAAAAAGCATGTCCTTGGATTTATTGAGGTTCAGGACTAGTTTCATGACCACTAGCCACTTTTCCAACTCTCTGAAGTCCATATTGAGGTTCTGGCTTAGTAGAATTAAGTCCTTCAAACTCCTATAGATAATGGCATTGTCTGTATACAATTGGATGTTGGCCCCACCGCAATGCTTTGGCATGCTATTGATGAAAATAGTAAATAGCAGGGGTCCAAGGATGGAACCTTGGGGGACTCCTTGGTGCACTGGCCTAATTATGGAGGTTGTACCCTTCCATTTTACCAGCTGCTTTCTTCCACAGAAAATAATGTTGAAACCAGGAGGAGGCAAGTGGATCGAGTCCGAGGTTCTGAAGACAGGTAACAAGGAGATCATGGTTCACCAAATCAAAGGCTTTCGTAAGATACAGAAATAGGGCACCAGTGGCTAGACCTTGATCCATAGCCTCTAGTACATCCGAGGTGAATTTTATATCTCGGATACCTCTGTCCTCCCAGACAGCTTAAATGATCACTCCCCCATCAAGTGCTGCTGGTCTAATAAATTTTGCAAACCACCAGCCAGAACTATTACTAGCTGAGTCCTCATCAACAGTCATTTGACAACATGACTGGTCCAAACTCTATGCATCTAGAGATGTTAACACAGCTCTGGATATCTTCATTTGCCAATTCAATGCAATCTGTGACAAACATGCCTCTATAAAAGTATGAAAAATCAAAGGTCATTATAGCCCATGGATAACACCTGACCTGATTCAGTGCATGAAGTTAAGGGACCATCTTTGGTGCAAGGCATGGGCCTCAGGCACTTATTCCAATATCCAGTACTACAAAAAAGCTAGGAATGAATGTACTAGGGCAATTTGTTCTGCAAAGAGTCAATACTACAAAGATGCCCTCACTCACTCCTGAAATAACTCTAGGTCCTTCTGGAAAAACATTGTGGATATCACTGGGAAGGACCCTACATCAGCTCCCAACGTGTTTAATATTGATAGAAATATGACTCTGGACCCAAAAGTCATTGCTGATACTTTTAACAAAGCATTCTCTGACTTCAGCATGTCCTCCCCCTGACTATTTCAATTACACCTCCGAATGTGACACCAGTACAGACACTGGTCCACCCAGCAGCTACCCACCTTTCTACTTCAGGAAAGTCTCAGATGGTGAAGTAAGACACTACCTCACGAAGGGTCTCAATTGGATCTCAAATTCATCAGCCTTACACTGGAGGAAATCCTGCCACTTATTACCAAGATCTTCAACCTCTTGTTCAGCCTCTCTCAAGTCCTGGAAAAATGGAAATCGGCTATGGTGACCCCTGTGCACAAGAGTGGAGACCAGGCTCTGCATGGGAACTATCACCCCATTTCCATTCTCCCTCTGCTCTTGAAAGCCCTGGAGCGTATCGTGGCAGATCAGATTATCGATTATCTGGATAAATATCAGTTGCATTGTGCCCAATAGCATGGCTTCAGACACAATCACAGTAGCACCACAGCTCTTTTGGAATTCATGGGATATATTCGTAACTCATTGGATCAAGGTCTTCTGGTTGGCGCAACATTCATCGACTTAACCAAGACCTTTGGTAACATGAATCATGACCTACTAATTAACCAATTAACTGGTATTGGTCTCTTCTTAGACACAACTAAATGGTTCATGATCTACCTCAGTAACTGTTTCCAACAAGTAAAAACTGGAATTTTCCAGTCTGATAGGCACCCAGTAAATTCAGGTGTTCCACACGGCTCTATCTTTGGGCCTTTTCTATTTAGTGTTTTTCTTAATAAACTCCCAGTTTCAAGTCGCTGTCATATCCTCCTTTATGCAAATGATGCCATGATCTTTGCTAGTGGCCTCCATCCCAAACTCCTAGAAGATGAACTTCAACTGTGGAGAAATGGTTCCATGACCACAAGCTTATCATGAATTACAAGAAGACGATGTTGTTCCCATGTTGTTGTCCAACCCACAAAGCAAACATAAGGCATTCCACCTCACCATCACTAATAATGAGGACTCCCCCTTGGAACTGGTTCAGCATTTCAGATACCTGGACGTAACCCTTGTTTCCTCGCTGTCCTACTGATAACATATTGACAACATTGCCAGGGTAATCAACTTGCGCATTGGGATGCTTTATAGGCATAAATACAGTCTGACCCAGGAAGCATTGAACTTGGCAATACACAGCTCTGTCATTTTACTGGCTGAATATGGCCTCATTATCTATGGTGCAGCCACAGACACCGGCCTCCATCACGTCAAAACTGCCTTAAACAAGGATTGCCGCCTTCTGACTGATGCTGGGTGCCTGATTCACACATGCATCTCTATGAGCAGGCTAACTGGCTGCAACTCAGTAGCAGATTATGATACCAGATATGCATGCTTGCCAAAAAGGCCAGCCTAGGAATGCTGCCCTCTGGGGTCATTAACCTACTCTCACCATCCTTAAAACCATGAAGTACCAGAAACTCTGACTCCTAACTCTATTGCATCTCCCTTGGTCAATGAGCATTCACCTACAGAGCCCCTCACTGGATCAACTCTCTTCCAGTTAACATAACCAATGCACCTAATCTGGGCTCCTTCAGGTGCCAGCTTGGCAGTATTTAGTCACATTGGCATCCTGTGATTGCTATCCCTAGGTTCCTCTTACCAATTCCTTTGGACTCCAAAACTTGCCAATACTGTCCTATGGCTCTCACCTTCCCTTCCTGGCACTTCTGCATACTCTGCTATGTCCTTGCCTTGTCCCACTACTTACTTAGCACTTATGGCACAATCTGCTAGTCATTTCCCACCCCACCCCCTTTATTAATGCCTCCGCCCCCTCCTTCTCCTTCTGGATCTCTTTTCCTCTCTCTCCTCTCCCCTCCCCCTTCCGCCCCCATCTCTGCACCCTCTCTTGGTGTTCCTCCTTTAGGTACCTTGGCCCCAGGGCTTCCTCCAATCCTTCATCTGACTTCTCTTCCCCTACCACACTTTTTCAGCCTGCCTTGCCCTCCCTCCCTCTACCCACTCCTTCTTCACCTTGGTTGACTATTCCCTCCTCCTATAGGCTGCTACCCCCTTCCCTGTTTGAAGCTTCATCACTGGGATAAGTGACACTGGCACTCCTGGTTCAGTGCCTACCGAATGTAATTTTTCCCCTTTGTCTATGTTGTAAATTCCTTGTCTACTATTGTATAATTGACATATGATGCTGGCATACCTTATTCACTGCCTACCTAACTGTTGTATGTTCCCTATCTACAGTGTTCCCTGTCTACATTGTTAATATCATGTCTGCATTTTATATAATTATTTTGTGAGTTATTTGTGTCATTATCTCTTGGTTATTTGTCCTATTTTTGTGCTACATACCTGACCTTAGTACCCTAACATTGTATGTCTGGTGACATTTGCATTGTAACATCTTCAGCACCTGTAATTGTCTCCTGATCAGTTATCTTATGACGTGGAACCTATGTAAAGAGCTTCTGCTAAAAGGTATTAATCCAAGATTTTAATAAATAAATAAAAAAATAAGAGGGACACAATATATTTTTCCCTCTGAAGTGTGTCCCACAAAAAACAATTACAACCATGCACATAAATTGCTTTTTAGAAGGCATAGAAGTGCAGGGCCCAGAGGGCCCTATGCTTCCATAGCCAGATGAATCTGTGCATCTATAGAGGGATGAATGTGTTCATGCAGGTCCCAAAGGGATCTGCATGAATGAGGATATGATTATACTATCTAAAAAAGTAAGGACATTCTTTACAAAAAACTGTGTCAATGTACCAGTTAGAGTTCAGATTGAAGAGACAAAAGTAGGGAAATGTGGTGTTAGGGTTTCCAACCCTAACACCCCATCCCCACCCTCCAAGCAACAAAAGCAAAAACATTATGGTTTTGGTTATCCTAGGTCTTGGCAGATCAGGGCTGGGGGTTTCCTTGGGGTTATCGACCCTAATGCTCGCCCCCATTTCATATAGTGTGCAAAACTTTTATTTATTTGCTGATAGAACAAGGGGAGCATTAGGGTTCATAATCCAAGGAAAACTGCATCCCTGACTTGCCAAAATTTTGGACAGCCAAAACCATAAAGATTTTTCCATTTGCTGCTTTGAGGGTGGGGGGGGGGTGTTAGGGTAGGAAACCATAACACCATTTCCCTACTTTTGTTGCTTTACTCTGAACCCTAACTGGTGCATTAGTGCAGTTTTCGTTGCAAAGAATATCTATCTATCTATCTATCTATCTATCTGTCTGTCTGTCTGTCTATCTATCTATCTATCTATCTATCTATCTATCTATCTATCTATCTATCTATCTTCTGTATCTATCTTGCTAAGAGCCAGCATTCATGAATCAGTAAACCAGTTGTTTTCTTAATCATTTTCTGAGCAGCAGCTATGCGGCACCAGGCATCTATTGTGAGTGGAAGGGAGAGCCGAGCAGGTTTCAGAGATGAGTGCTGCTGTGTTACATAGGGTGGGTTCCAGGCTGCGGATCCTGACTCAGTCAGTGTAAACCGCTACCATGCTCACAAAGTAGGCTGTGTCCTACAGACAGTGAGAGTGACCCTAAAGTGAAGCTAAAGATTTTCATTATGTAGATATTATTTTTATTTCACATGAATCATGCATCCTACTCTTTCATGGTATATCTGTACAATATGTTATCAGATTGACTTGCAGTTTCTCTCTCACAATAATGTTTGTCTTTAAGCTAGTACTCCATTCCCCCCTTGTGTTCCTCCCCACTGATTGTCATGGATGATGGCCAATGCAGTGGATCTCTTTTCTATTTCCTGAAAAACTAGGGAAATCGGTGCCAGCCCTGTGGCACTGAGGGTCGAGGTGCTGGACGCCACACCTCGCGCTGTGCCAGTGATCTAGGTTTGGGAACAAGCCTGGGTCAGCGGCGGGGGGAGAAGTATTGAGCGGTCATATGGCAGCTCTCCTCTCCTGGGTGGGGACTCAGTCGCGCCCGCTGCAGGGCTGCCCTGGGTGGAGACATGAGGGTAATGCAGATGGGATCAGCTAGATTAGGGAGGGTGCCATGGATCTTTGCGTGCGCATGCCTTGGATTATCATCTCTTCCCTCCCATGTGACTTCATTATGAACTGTAACTGCATGACCCTATGTTAAACTTGTATGTTGGTCCATATCGACCTTTACCTGTACTATGCTGTTGCTTCTGGGCTTTCGCATCTGTGATTATGTATTGTATTGTTTTTTGTCCAGGACCACTTTGAAAATGAGCTTGCTCAATGGTGTTGATGCCTGGTTAAATAAATTTTGATTGATTGATTGATTGACTGATCTTTTGCAGCCATGCGGCACATGAGTGCTGGCTTTGCTGACTGGGGCGTTGTGTTTCTTTGGATTGCAGCAACTTTCATTTTGGATTACAAAGTTGGGTTTTCAAACTTTTGGATTTCAAGTTCTTTAAATTGTGCTAACACACGATGACCTGTTGGGAGGTTGAATTGCAAGTGTGCTAAATTTAATCAAGTGCACCACCGAAAGAATCCTGCAACGTAGCTACCATGCCTGCACCAGGACTGTAGTGTAATTACTAGGTACCCAGAGTCATTGGCTCTTGTGCCATACTTAAAATGATAGATTTAGAACAGATACCAGATGAAGAGTATACCACACCCTGTGTAGTGCAATTTATCCTTTTGTGCCCCTTGATTGGGTGGGTGCTTCATAGACTGTGTGGGATCTGAGAGGGTGATAGTGACCCATAGCACAGTCGCTCCTAGGGGGTATTACTACATGAGGGGAGTACTTAAAGGAATATTAAAGTCAGGATTTGCAACAACACATGTTGTGCAGAGTGTTTTGATTTGTGTCCGTAGTCCTAGTGTGTCCTTCCCTTTATTTTGCTATTAGGAATTTTTCTAAATTTGCCTACTAGTTTAATGCCCTTGGGGTTCATCCATGTTATCATTTTTATTGCTGTTCTTTTTCCTACAATGCCTCCTGTCCCATGTGAGAGTGATGCATCCAGGACCGTAGATTCAGCAAGTACTGGTTTAGGGTCAATTTTATAGCAGTACAGCTGTGATTTTAATTAACTTTCCTTATCCAGTGAGCACTAATAAAGGCTACATTAACAGTTTCACAAATACCTGAGGGATAATTAAGTGGGCGTCTTCATTAATTATAAGACTGATGACATGGGGTGATTTGTGTGCTTTTTATGGCAATGTGTAGTTTGATGAAATGGAAATCCTTAAAAACAAAACATTTGCTCTTGCTGGCTAAACCTAGACACATACCTAAGAAACAGAAACATTGAATTAAAAATAGTTATTTAGTTGAAGCCAGAACATCAGGCTCCTAACAGCAGATTGCTGCTATAGCAGCTTTCACTCACTGAATCAGTGGTTCTGGACACATCACTGTCATATAGGCCCACACCCTGTGTAGTTTAATTCATCATTTTGTGCCCCTTGACTGGGTGGGTGCTTCGTAGACCATGTGGGATCTGAGAGGATTGTAGTGACCCGTAATACAGTGGCTCCCAAGGGGTATTGATACAAGAGGAGAATGCTTAAGATGACTTCTAACTGTATAATCACATCTTTCCCTCCAGCTTTCTGTGTTCCTAAATAAAAGCACTGTTAATTTGTTGATGTAAGCTCCCCCCTCCTGAGGTGGGCTTAATAGCCATTTTTGGTTTCCTCAACCACTCCTCCCCTCGGTTAGCTCTGCTACTGAGGGAGGCTCCTCAGCCTTGATTGATATTGCTGCCACCAGGGGGCAGCCGCAAGGAAGGTATAAAAGCCTTGATTTTGCCCAGGGAGGGAGGGAGGGAGAGAGAGAGATATCAGGAGCTGGTGGTGGCAGCAGGGACAGTGTTGAAGGGGGCCCCCCCCTTGGCCTAGTCACTTCAGCCATCGTCAGCGGTGGAGCGTCGGGAGGGTGGTATTCTGCTGGGTGGGCAAGGAAGTGTAGCAGCAGTCATGAGGGTTTTGGTGGGAATGGCCCTATTTCTGGTTTGCACATCAGCTGCAGACCTGGAGGTGGAGGCAATTGTTTTCCACTGGTTACCGGATACTGCAGGGACTGAGTATGGGGAACCCCTGGTGCTCAAATTTAATGATTGGGGTGCTCAGGTAGTGGGGCTGTGTCAGTGGTGGCAGTGCTGGTGCAGGGCATCTTGGAGGTGACAGTTTTGGGTTGCTTTACCCATGTGGCACACTGCCTGAGGGTAACAGTTTGGTGGTGAGAGGCCCTGGCCTGGGATTTGTTTTGGGGCCTGCCGTGGCCATGTCTGGGGCAGGCCCCAGGACCTTCCATGCCCATGTCTGGGGTAAGTCCATCAGACCCGTTAAGGGCCTGGGTTTTTCCGTTTGGAAATGGTAACATTTGGGTTATGAAAAGGTGCCACCATTTTGCTACAGTTTCGTGCTAGGGTTTGCAGGGAGAGTGCTCCTTCAAATGACTCAGTGGCTCAGAGGTTATATGGGATGGTAGGGCTCATTTGAGAGCAGCCTTGGAGGCTTAGGCTGCTAATGCCCCAAGGCCTAAATGGCTCAGCTGGCAGGGGTAGGAGTAAATCACTCCCCCAGTAGAAAGTAAAGAGAGAAAAGCTGTGAACAGAGCATTTGGAAAGGGTTTCTGTTCACGAAGCTTTCAGAACTGGAATGAACCATGCAGTCTAAATGTCTTAGAAAAAAATATATTGCTGCTTCATGCCGTATAAGATATTAAAGCCACTAATGACATAGGAAAGGAAATGGTGTACCCAAACCTGTCGATTGTTGCACTGCCTGTCTCTCAGCCTCATGGAGCTGCTCCAGTTAAATTCTTATTATGTCTCTGGGCCTAATCAGTCTCGGGCACAGAATAAAGTTTCATGGTTTTAGAAATTGTTGGTGCTTGTGACTTTGTATTTTTTGTTGGAAACATAAAATAATGTCCTCTAATGAATTCTGTGGTGGTGGGTTCTGTGTTGTGATTGAGGTTCGACCCCCACCCCCCCATGTTCCAGGGGCCGCAGCAGCAGAGGTGTTCTGGGTGGCTGATCTTCATGAAATTCTTCCACCGCCGCTGGGCTTAATAGGCAGTGCTGTCTGGGGGCAAGGTGAGCTACTTCTAAGACCTGAAGACGTCAAAAGGTAGATCATCTCATTTCCTTCTGTTTCTTTGCTTCTGAGAAATACATTTTGGAGTTTTCTGGTCTGTCAGTTGCACCCCTCCTCACAACACCTGCGTTACCCCTAGACCTAGTGGGAGGGGGTGCTACATTGAATTTTGTGTGTTTGTGTGAGTGTATATGTGTGTGAGCGTTGACTTTGCGTGACCTGATTGAACTATCTATTGGTGAAGGTAATAACTGTCTCATTGGTTCCCTTGGGGTAGTCCAGTCCAATGTAAGGAGGTGAACAGCTACTGCATTCCAAGGGGTGGTACTGCACACAATATCTGGCCCACTTATTCTCTCCGGGTGGAGGCACCATGCGGTTTCTTATTTATTCCGGCCAGCAGTGGAGCTACATTGGGTGCAGACAACCCCCCCAGTACCAGTGACTATGGAATGGTGGCCCTCTGTTGGGTGAATGAGCAACAAGAGGCGCTGCAGCAGCTAAGTTAAGAGCTGTTTTCATCAAAATTCCTTACTTTCTTGTTCTTCCTTCGACACCCACCAGCTGTCATTCTCCACACTGCTAGCAACCCCCTTAGTGCAAGGCCCGCTGCTCTGAGATAGCTGCTGAGATTCCCCTTTTTTGTTTGTTTTGTGTTTGCTAATTAATATTATCACAAATAAACTCTATTTTAATAATTTGTGGCTTGGTGATTATTTTGCTTATTAAATACATTTCATGATGCTTGCAGGTCTCTCATTTGCCTCAGCCTTATACTGTATGAAGAATTGAAATGTTTCAGCTTGTGGTTGTGAGCAAATCCTGAAAGTAGGTAAAAACATGAGGAATCTGTGCTTTTTGTATTGTGTGACTGAGCAAGACATGATGGCCCTCATATTCAGAGCCATAGCACTGCCACTGTATAGCAAATAGCGTGCAGCCTGCCTTGTGTACTATCAGACAGTGTGCTCTGGCTAGAGCATGCTGACTGTCTGATTATTGGGCTATGCTAGCACAGTGCATACACAGCCCATGGCTGAATATGATCCACAGGGGAATCTACCGGAGATAGCGCTGCCCAAACAGGATAGCACCAGGGCTCCTGTGGCATATTCAACCCTAACATAATAATGAGCCTGTTAGGCACGCAAGGCACTATGGGGCCATCTGCATGCCTGGTATGGGCTCGTTAGCATGCCTGTGCAACCTCAGAGCATCCATGTTTGCTGAGTACATAATATTCTCTAGAGTCTAGTGATTCCCCCCAACCCCAGGTTGCCCATTCTGTCCTGATTGCCCTATGAAGGCAAATATGTCATCCCCATGGTGTCTAGTGGACCCCCTGATGGTTGCCAAACCCCATGTAACCAACCTACTTTGGACCCATGGCTCTGCATCCCCTTACCCCAGACATCGGTCTGTAAACTGCTGATGGCGCTGATTGTCACACCCCTCTGTTCACCTCTTCAGCCAGCCTCTGTCTGACTGTTAGGGAACAATTGCAAGTACTGACCATGCGCAATAGCTTCCTGACAGTCAGATAGTGGCTGGCCGAAGAGATGAGTGGAGGGCTGTGCCGGTTACTGTCTCTGTCAGTGCTTTACAGTCCTGGGTGAAGACAGGAGCTGGGCCCAGAATGGTCAAGTTGTGAGGGGATTTGACAACCAAGGGGGGGCACTAGACACCAGAGAGATGTCATCTCTGCATGGACAGGGCAATGAGGGGGTTGGGAGGCAAGTAGATGTGAAGGAATGTGGATGAACATTGAAGAGTGGTCAAACGGGGGTAAGGACCATTAGATGCCAAAGAATATTTATGTATGTGGCAGAATGAGCATATGGGGTTGACTGTACCACTAGATGCCATGGCTTTTAGCACACTACAGAGGCCAGGTAATGGGAAGGTGCAGTCAGTGTGCCAAGTTAAGGGCGGGGTTTCATTAGCATTAAACAGCGCTGCAATGGCAGCTGTTTACCGCTGCTGAAACTTTTTAATATACTGTTGTGCCCATTTATGCATTAGGGGGGCCATCATTTGCATCGGTGCAGTGGTATATTCTGTGCGGCACACTGGGGAATTATGAATATGGCCCCCACCTCAACTGCCATTGCTATTCACAGTTAGTGAAGCACTAACCCCATTAGTCCCATACTAGTCATTTGAATATGTGAGCTTTAATCTGTCTCAGTGCATCGACTGAGCCAGCTCTATTGAGCAAAAGCAAGAACCCACTAAAAATGAGACTGGCTATTGCATCTCAGAGGCTATCCTGAGTAAATAATTGTAAAAGACACAAAACATTTTTTCTCAGTTTTAAAATATAACTGTAGCTGTGTCTGTCAGAGCTTCTTCATACAAGACAGGGGCTATGAGCAGTGTAATGAGTGAAGTTTTGTATGCTTAATAGGAATTTATAAAATACTGTATGTCATGGGTATAATCAAAATATGCCTGATACCTGTGATTCCAATGCAGTAAACTAGTGGCAGTGTGGAAAACCAAATTTGCAACCCATACCTATCAGTGCCCCCCCCCCCCGGCCCAGATTGTGACAGTTAAGTTTAACTTCTGAATCCTTTCTTTTCTGCTTCAGAGTCAGAGGGGATGGTGGTGACATTCTTAGCAAGTACCCAATTATGGTCAAGGTTGCCTCTTAGGTGCAGATGAGAGGGCCATTCCATTAATCAATTCCAGATTGCTCCTGAAAAAGGGAAGATATAAAAATAACAGGACTTTTTTAAGAGTGCCTTGGTCTCAAGTGCACCTTTCCCTTTGTGTTTTCTACCCACCACTCAGTGACTCATCTAAGAACAGCAGCCCAAATTTGTTAGGTCACCCCCCCAAAGACTTGCTTTGCAGTCTGAATTCCAGGCCAACAAGAGGCCTGGTGAAAATAACAGAGGCAGTGAAGTTACAGCAAAATACTCACTATGTGACCTTGGGCAAGTCACTTAACCTCCCACCACTGTAGATGTTGCATCTCAGCCTGGCTATCTCGATGGGACCTCTAACCTGGGGAACACCTGAATTATGGCACATGACCAGAACCAAAATGGTTGTTTGGGGCCAGATTCTGCCAGAAAACAGAACTGGAATGGATCTCCAGTTTTGTATAGGATGGGCTCCTGCAGATTCGTCTGCTGCCATTTTTTGTGCTCCTTGTACCAGCTGCATTCTGATTCTGATGCCATTCTGGATCCTGTTATGACTCACTCTGGGCCATTCTAATTCTGATTGCAGATTACAAGTCTCCTACAACCCCCAGAACCTCCAGCACCCCACATGGCAGCTAGCATGGTCTAACTCTCACCTAGTTGGCCAGCAACCAAACTGATTTACACATAATTTGTTGTTGGCATGCTTCTGTTTATGCAAATTTGTTTGGGTGTTGGCTGGACAGGGATGTGAGAAGGGGGTTGTGCCTGGATGCCAGCTATCATGGGGTGAGGTGTTCTGAAAGACCATTGGGAACCACTGGACCATTTTACCACATGTAACAGGACAGAGACCTGCATTCTTACTTACCATTAAACAGACTCCCACCAAACAAATTTCCACCTAGGAATTGAAGCATCCCAAACTGGGTCTATGCACTTCCAGAGTTCTGGCTAAGAACCCTTATTTAATACCACACACCAAAAGGAAACTTGAGTGCACTCAGAGGTCACTAGTGGAATTAGTCAACACTGCTAAAGCTAACCTACTAGCATTCAATTAACATTGATACAGTAATCAACTACAGCCCCAAACAATTGCTTACAACTTTTTATTGTCCATGCTTCAATGTGATTCCCTCTTATGAAAACGTGCCAATTGCAAAAAAATCCAAAGAAACATTGGCTGTAAAAGCAGCATAACAGACATTCAACAAAGATATTCCATAACGACCTCTACCTAGCTGTCTTGTGATCTGACCCCAGAACTTCACTCATGGAGCTTCATCGGGACTAATTCTACTAACCACCACACCAAGCTGGCAGTGTGTGAAAGGAAGGCTGTGCAGGCTGTGCAATGTGCAGTCTCTCAGATCAAGGGTTGGGGGGGGCAGCAGAACCATTGTCATATAGCACTACCGAGGCTCATGTGGCGGATTTTGTTGGGGGGTGATACTGGACGTCACTGATGACCACACAACGAACAGCTGTTAACAGTAACACAAATAAATATGTTACGTCATGTTCTGGTGTGACTAGAGAAATGGGAAGGCAAAGGGTTCATTTTATGTGCGTAGGATAAAGCCACCAACAGTCCCTATTTTCCCAGGACAGTCCCTATTTTAGGCAGCATGTCCCGGTGTCCCCACAAGTTTTGCAAAATGTCACTTTTGTCTTGGTTTTTGCTTACTTGTCCCAGTTTTGTCCCTTTTTTTTGTGCTGACTGCTAATCCATGAGTGACAGTTATTTCAGCACCACTGTGGTGCTGCTTGGGTGGGACAGCATGTTTTAACTTCTGCCCTGTGCCTATGTTGCACTGCAAGCATGTCAGTGGGAGCACAGTAAAGCATGTGCCTTCCTGCTAGATTAGACTGTGTAGTAGTGCAAACAAGCGCATGTGGACATCTGCCTGCCAGAATCTGAGAGGCACTCCAGACAGAGAAGAGTCCAGCAGCAGTGAACTAAGGTACCCGAACCTGATCAGCTGTAGAGAAGTGTATGAAAACAATCAGGTGTGGTGGGAGTCACTGAATGCTCAGCAAATGAGGTGAGTGTAAGTGGGTTGGATGGGACTGTCAGGAGGAGCAATACATGCAGCTGGAATGTCTGATCACAATTTAACGCAGGTTTGGTTCTAATGAACTTTCTATACATCATGATTTGGAACTTGCTGCAGCAGAATGCTGTATTGGTATGTGTAGTACAGTATGGGCTGCATGCCCATTGGCTCACACTGTGGACCAATGGGTGTACAGCCCTACTGACGGTGACAGTCAGTGGGCGGCGGGGCGGCAGGTGGGTGGGGTGCTGCCGCCCGCAGCTGACCGGGGGGGAGCAGGGCGCTGGGGATCAGTGGGTGGGTGGGGAGGGAGGTCCGCTGGACCACCAGGGATATGGGGGTCACTAATCCTATACTGAAGCCCGCGATCGGGCAGTCATCAGTCCACTTGACCACCAGGGATATTGGAGTTATCTGTGTTTACAAACTGAAGCCTGAGATTGGGCAGGCAGAGGTCCACTGGACCACCAGAGATGTTGGAGTTATCTATGTTTACACACTTAAGCCAGCAATCAGGTGGGCAGAGGTCCACTGGACAACCAGGGATATTGGGATCTTTTTTATTTTACGAATGCCTGTGATCAGGCTGTGGGGCACATCGCCATGCTGCAGGGGGCGTCGGTCCCCAACGGCTGCTGCCTGGCAGGGCACAGGCACAAGTCATTGGGGATCGGTGCACCTGCATGCAAATGGGGCCATAATGACATGCAAATGGCCCCATTTGCACCTTGCATACATTGTGGCCCCATTTGCATGTCAACTTTTGAATATCACGGTTGCTGCACCTTGCGCAATGGAACTTGCGCTAGCGCATCCCCATGCTCCACTGAGGCCACTGGCACTGGTACAGTGCCACTGCGCCATGCACACTGCAGGTGGCCAGGGTGCAATATTCAATGATGCTGAGCCATGGCACAGCTCCGTTGAATATTGCCAGGTCAACGCCCCTGTGCAGCCAAGTTGCACCGTGCCCAGGCTTGTGTCACAGCCTGGCGCAGTTTGAATATCTGGGCTTCTTTGTTTCCATGCTGTAATAACCCAAAGTCAAAGGCTAAAACCCCAGAGAAAGTGAGTCAGCTTCTGCCCTAACTCCTTTTTTGGCTTCCTCTATGACTGATGATCAAAAATCAAGCCCATGGATGGCGTGACAAAGGGGTCTGGCCCTTAAGTCAGAGTCCAACCCCCATCCAAGTGCTAATACACAGAAAGTACCTACATATTTAAAATATTTCTTTCTTTCCTATTCTAATTTTAGGACAGAGTAGGACATGGCAAATGGGGTGCCATGCTTTTGCATGCTTCAGCTGAAATCTCTCAACTACTACACTGAAAGAAATATTTTAAGTATGCATGCAGTTTCTAGGCAGCACTTTGCACAGCACATTGCCTTATTTTTTGTGAGTTTAGTAAACAATATGATATGGCAGAATGTGCATTATTGTGCTATAATTGTATGCCTCAGGTTTGTTGTTAGGCATGAGATGCAGCTGAGTGCTGTTAAATGCACCTGAGAAGTGTGATTATATCACCATAATGGCACACTCTGGAGTGTCTGATTGCACTTATAAAATGATATTTAAATATTTCACTTAAAATGAATGGAAATAGGAAGAAATTATTTTTGAAAGATAAAAATAGGACCTTTCATTGAAACGTGTCCATTTTAACTTTGAAGACAAAAGTAGCCCATAGTCTGGTAACCAGGGTACACAAAACAATAAAAGACAATGTGCGGCATGCACCGTTTGTAATGAAAAAATGTGTTACCTTATTTGCATTTCCAGTCAATATAAGTACAGTGTATTAATGGAAGTGTGTACATGACTTTTAACCCACTTAAGTTTTTTTTTGGGGGGGTATTTCTCTTGAAAATACCCATGTGTATTTCAAATATATGTGCTTTCATGAACTTTAGGAATGTATTTAAGCAATTCAGGTCTACCTCTGCCTATGTAACTATGTTTTCCCACTTTTTCTCCCTTTGTTTATATAGTCTTATGAACTGGATGAAAAAAGGGTGAAACCTGATTGGTTGAGAGCGTTCTCCAGTGATGATATGGAACCATAAAATCATGGGTAGAAACTAGTTCCTGCCAACAGTTTTTCCTTTTTACTTATTGGAGTATTACCCCACCTGTCTGCCAACAGTCATAACTGATTTTAATTTATTCTTTATTTTATTCTTTGGTAACTGGGTAGAGCCCACTAGGCGCAGGTGCCTGTTTTCAGGAGCGACCCGGGAACACTGGGAAGGTTAAGTGACTTGATCAAAGTCGCACAGTATGCAAGTGGAGGTTGGGGGTATCAAACACAGGTTTTATCTGATGGATGTACCTAGCTTATTCAAAGCTTGTTACTCTAACCTCTGAGTTATACTGCCAGCCAATTTTAGGCTCACTGAATGCAATTTCACTTAATTGTCACTGTATCCCTGTTATAATGAATTATTATAGTTTTTAATATTCTTTCACTAGTTTAAAAACAGTAACAACTTTTTTTTAAATATTATTTGGTCTTTTGTTACTTTATTGAGGTATCTAGATCATAATAATAGAAACACAGAAATTGTTGGCAGAAAAGATAACATATCTATCTGTCTGTCTGTCTATCTATCTACCTACCTACCTATCTATATTGACTACTGTATATATAACATATAGTAAAGATAACATAGAGGCCAAAGATAGTGGCAAGAGGGTGAGAGGGGAAGTAAGGGAGGGGCGATGAGGGTGGAGAGCAGAAGGATGCAGAAGGATGGCTACATGGGGGTTGAGAGGGATAGTCCAGGTCGGGAATCTGGAAGGAAGGAGGGCCAAAGGGAGGTGCAACATAAGAGAGAGACTGGGGGATAGGGAAGCTGAACATGTGGGAAGGGTCTCAGAGGTAAATGGAAGTAACAAGGGGACTTGTGCAGCAGGCAAGGCAGAATGTATAGAGTGGGACAGGGAGGAGAAAGAAGGGAGAGTCATTATCCTAGGAGATTCAGTAGTGAAGGGTGTGTGATGGGGAGGTATGGGGCAAGGTTTAGCCATAGATGGGTGGAGTGTATGCCAAGAATGACTGCTGGGAGGGTGGGGCCTTTTATAACTAAGTGTGTAAGGCAGGAGAGTGAAAAACTTCACATTATAGTACACCTGGGTACAAATGATCTTGCAGAGTGTGGGGTAGAAGTGGTGCAGGAGAGGTTTAGAGAGATAGAGAAAATCTGCAGCGAGGCAGAATGGTCAGTAGGTAGCCTTCTCTGAAGTGCTCCCAGTCCCTAGGGCTAGTACTACAGTATAAGAAAACTGAGAATTTAAGAATTTAACAGTTGGTGAAGGGGGTGGTGTGAGTCAAATGAGTATGGGCTGGTAGGGGGGTTGGGGTGGGACTTGGGATAATAAGGACCTATATGCGCCAGATAGACTGCATTTAACTAAAGAGGGCACCAGGGTCTTAAAGGATAAGCTGGATGATTAGATGTCAGCAAAACCTTAGTTTAAACTGAATTGGGAGAGGATCGGTTGGGTGTGCTGCAGCTGTAGTTACCAGGAGTGGGAGTCTGACGGGCTTCCCCCTATTAAGTCAGCAGGTAGAAGTAAGAGTGAAGAGCAGGAGCGAGGGAGAGGGGATGGGGGGACAAAAAGGGCTAGTCAGTGGTAATAGTGTATGAGGGTCACAGTGGAAGGTGGTGTCACTGAATGCAAGGAGCCTGGCAAACATGGTGGTGGATCTTCAGGAACTGATGACTGAGGGAAAGGTGGACATAGTGGCCATCACAGAGATGTGGGCCACCCAACACAATGACTGGAACCTTGTGATCCCTGTGTATAGAATTTATCGGAAGGACAGAGAGATGGGGAGAGTGGGAGGAGTAGCTTTCTTTATTCATGAGGGAAGTGATCTCATGCACCAGAGAAGAGGAGGAGGATGAGGGTAAGTCTGAAGCCTTGTGGGTACAGCTTCAGACCACCAAGGGGAGAAAGGTTAGAATGGGGTGGTTTACAGTACACTTTCACAGGATGAGGAGTTGGACAGAGCACTGGGGGAGCAGATTAGATTGCTATGTAGTAGAGGTAACATAGTCATAAAGGTTCCACCCATTTAGGGCCCCAGTGGCAGTGCACCTGGTCATTAGGGCGCCACATTTTGAGGTTGCTGGTACCTCTTTCTGCAGGGTGCTGTGCCCCCGTGCCCCCCATGTGGGGGGCTGTGCCCCCACACCCCCCTTTCTTTAAATAGTAATTTTGGGGGGGGTGGACCTCGGGAAGGGGGTGATGAACTCCTGAAGTTGGCACCCTAATGATGGGTATACAGCCGCCAGCTCACAGATGGCTGGAGGTGATTTCAACCTACCTGGAGTGGATTGGAGGACTCCAGCTACCTCCTGCTCTAGGGAACAGGTTCTCCTGGAGGCCTCCCAGAATAGTTTCCTTTCGCAGGGAGTCACAGAGTCTACCAGAGATGGAGCCATTTTGGACCTAGTACTTTCTAATAGTGAGTATGTCCAGGAATTAGAAGTGGAAGATCCTCTTGCAGGCAGCAACCATTGCACAGTGTGGTTCCATCTAAATCTGGGCAAGGAAATAGGTAGGACTAAGATGAGGGTAGTGGACTGTAGAAGGGCTGACTTTGGAAAGATGGGTGAAATCCTAGAGGGGCATCTAGCCAAAATCAGTCCAGAAATGAAGTGGAGCAGAGATGATCCATTATAAAGGATCTACAATGAAATCCCGACAGTCAGTCTCCCGAACTCCATAAGCCCGAGCTCAGGAGACCGACTTTTGGAAGACCGACAGGGTCATAAGTGTAATGCAATGGGCTGTGCCCCTCTGCACCTCTCGTAACTTATATAATTACATCCGAGGGGGTGCCAACATCATAGGGAAAAATTAAGTTACGGGGTGTGAAATGTAAAAGAGCGATGACCGGGAACAGAATCTGGGTCTGCCACACCATGCTGGCCCAGCTGCTGGTGGCTTAGCCCTGCATGCCATGGGAGCAGCTTGGCCAACTTCCACATCCTCTGTGTACTTGTGGTGCCCAATTAGGGGTAGGGTAGTGGTTTGTCACATCCACTACCTTTCCCTTGTTGGCACCACCTTTCTTCCTGTCGAGCGAGCAGTGTATTGGCCTGCTGAACTCAGGATCCTGCATGTCGGGATTCCAACTGTTGGCATTTAGTTATACTCCCATAATAAAGATGGGTCTCATTGGAGCCACTAATATGTGCACAAAGGCCCAGAGCAAGAAAGCCAGGATCAAAAAAACAAGCTGGTTTGGCAAAGAGGTGGCAGCAAAAGTGAGGAAAAAGAGAATAGCCTTTCATAAGTACAAATATACTCTGAGGGATGCAGACAAAGAGGTTTAGTCAGAGAAGTCAAAAGAGGCAAGCAGAGCAGTCAGAGCAGCAAAGGCCATGAGGGAACTAAAGCTAGCTCAGGGGATAAAGGTAGAAGAAAAGGACTTTTTTTATGTACATAAGGGCGAAAAGGAGCACCAAGGATGGGATTGTTAGATTAAAGCAGGAGGGGATGGACTAAAAGTAGTGAGGAACAGGTGAAGGCATTAAATGAGTCCTTCATATGAACATATGAAGAAGCCAGCAGAAGAAGGCCATTTGGTCTATCAAGTCTGCTCGTATTGCAGGGTCCACAGCTTGAGATGATGTCCCTGCCCTCCTTCCCCATTCCTCCTATCCTCCCTACCCATGATCCTTACTTCCCCATGCCTATCCCAGCCTCTCTTAAAGCTGCCCACTGTCTTCAATGAGATCACCTCTTCCAGCAGTGCATTTCAAGTGTCCACCACCCTCTCTGTGAAGAAGTGCTTCCTGATCTCCCTCCTAAACCTCCCACCCTCCAGCTTAAGTCTTATGTTATGGTTGCCACTCAGCTTAACAAGATTCTCCTTATCAACTTTATTTATCCCTTTCAAGTACTTGAAGGTCCCAATCATGCCCCCTCTCTCTCCCCTGTCTTTCAGGGAGTACATGTTCAGTGCCATCAACCTGTCTTCATATGCCTTACCCTGCTGACACACTATCATCTTGGTAGCTTTCCTCTGGCTTTCTCCAGCAAGTTAATGTCCTTTTTGAGGTGTGGGCACCAGTACTGAACTCCATACTGTAGATGTGGCTTTACCAGTGACCTGTACAAGAGCAGCATAATCTCCTCTCTCCTACTACTGATCCCCCTATATATGCATCCTAGCATCTTGTTTGCCTTTGCTGCTGCTTTCTTGCACTGCATGGAGTGCTTCAGGTCACTAGTAATCATCACTCCCAGGTCCTTCTCCTCCTCTGATGCAGATACTCGGACTCCACCCAGGTAGTACTGGGATTCTTGGCTCCAATATGCATAAAATTGCATTTCTTGGCATTGAAGCCAAGCTGCCAGATCCTGGACCACCTCCCCAGCTTTTCTAGATCTTCCTGTAGGTCCTGTATCCCTTCAGCTGTGTCCACTCTTCCGCAGAGAGAGAACTTCAGCTCGGTTTTCACTAGGGAGAAGGGTGGACCTATGCCACAGGGAAAATAGGGGTTCAGAAGAGGAGAGGGGGTATAACAGATGGAGAAATTCAGGAGGACAAGGTTTTAAAGGGCCTTAGGGCCCTTAGGGTCGGCAAAGCTCCTAGACTGGATGGTGTGCACCTGAGAGTTGTGAGGGAATTGACAGAAGTCCTGGCTAGCCCACTAGCAGACCTGTTTAACTCCTCACTAGAGACAGGGTGCATGTCTCAGGACTGGAGAATGGCACATGTGGTGCCTCTTTACAAGAGTGGACCCAGGGATGAACCAAGTGACTACAGACTGGTCAGCCTTACCTCTGTTGTAGGCAAATTAATGGAGACCATACTAAAATAGAGACTAGTGGACTTTCTGAAGGTTAATGGTCTCCAGGGTGAAAGGCAACATGGGTTTGTCTTATGGAGATCCTGCCAGATCAACCTGATAGTTTTTTGACTGGGTCACAGGGACTGTGGACAAGGGCCAGGTGGTTGATGTCCTGTGTCTGGACTTTAGCAAGACCTTCAACCCTTCAACTCTGTGCCACATGGGAGACTGCTCAGTAAGCTATGGGACCTGGAAGTTGGGAAGAAGATGGTGGGTGGGTCATGAGCTGGCTATAAGACAGAAACCAAAGGGTGATAATAGGGGGAAAAGTCTCAAAGCCTAGGCCTGTAACCAGTGGAGTCCCACAGGGATCAGTGCTTGGCCCTGTGTTGTTTAATATCTGTATTGGTGACATAGTGGATGGGATCAAAAGTAAAATCTGCCTGTTCACAGGATGACACTAAATTCTCTGGGAGAGTAGACACGGAGGGGAGACCGGAGCTCAGGGAGGAGCTTTCTAGGCTTGAAAGGTGGTCGGGTATCTGGCAGCTGGGGTTCAATGCCAAGACGTGCAAGGTCATGCACTTGGGAGCTAAGAACCCAGGGCCAGTACTGGTTGGGAGGGGTACAAGTGTCCAGTTCTATGGAGAAAAAGGGCCTAGGAGTAATCATTACAAGGGACCTGAGACACTCTGCATATTGCTGTAAAGCAGCAGCCAAAGCCAACAGAATGTTGGGATGCATTGCCAGAGGAATCGCCTTCAGGAAAGGGAAAGTCATCCTGCCATTGCACAGATCATTGGTGAGAATGCACTTGGAGAACTATGTGCAGTTCTGTTGCCATACCTGAAAAAGGACATCAAATTACTGGAGGGGTGCAGCGTTGGGAAACTAAGATGATCCAGGGTCTGTGGGACAAACTCGGTGAGAAGAGGCTGCAGGAACTCAATGTGTATTCCTTGGATTTCAGACGTGGGGGGGGATGCATGATTGAAAACTTCAAGTACCTTAAAGGTATAAACAAGGTTAGTAC
Organism: Neoceratodus forsteri; assembly: GCA_016271365.2. Taxonomy (NCBI): domain Eukaryota; kingdom Metazoa; phylum Chordata; order Ceratodontiformes; family Ceratodontidae; genus Neoceratodus; species Neoceratodus forsteri. Next base: position 1,075,400,292 of record CM057450.1, read on the forward strand.
AGATGGCATATTCAGTCTCAGAGGGAATGGGTCCACTAGGGGGCACAATCTAAAATTAGTGGGGGAAAGATTCAAAAGGGACAAAAAAAGGCACTTTTTCATAGAAAGAGTGGTGTCCAAGTGGAACGAACTGCCAGAGGACTTGGTAAAGGGGTTGGGACAGAGTGAAAGGGAGAGTCATAATGGATGGGATGAAGGGAAGGGGGGATAAGAGGGGGAGGGAGGAAAACACTGTGTGGTAAAGGGAGGGGGGGCAGTGCCAGTAAATTTGTCTGAGAGCTGCACACTTGAGTAGACTAGATAGATCAAAATGGCCTCTTTCTGCTGGCATCTTCATATGTTCATATGTAAAAGGAACACTTGGCCCACCCAGTCTGTCCAGATCACTTCACTCCTTGGATGGGTAGGCACTCAGCTATGCCTTGTGCCTACTAACGCACCTAAGGTGTGATGATATTCTATGATAAAATACACACTGCCATGTATTATCTCTTAAAGAGCTAGTGTACTGCCTAAAACTAATATTAGATTTTAAAAGCAGCCAACCATTACTTTTTATATCTGAGGTATTTTTCTTTTCCCTTTGTTTAATTAGAAAATTGTTTACCTGATGTTAGAGAGTGTGATGTGTGGAACAGCTCTTAGCCTGGCAGCTGACATATCTTACTCTACTGCGTCACACTATATCATCAGCACTGTGACCTCAATGACTGTGTCATCACTGCTACTTAGGAACAGAAAGAGAGTGACTGCAAGGTCATTCACCTGTGATATCACAGTCAGTGAGATCACAATGCTGATTATGTAGTGTGGGGTGTTACAATAGCTGTCTGACTATTATTATTTGTATCATATTTTGATATGAATATATGTTTAGACTTCTGCTTAGAAAAACAGACCAATCAGAAAAACCTCATGAGACATGAGATTTTTGAAGAGAGAGAAAAGAAGGATCTGCCCTATCCCTGACCCAGTGGAAAAACTAATTAAGAGCTTCCTTTAGACACCAGGTTGTAACAGGTTGTAAAATAACTACTGCTTTGAAACCTAGGAAACTGGCCATTAGAGACGCAGCGAAACTAAATTCTGCTGGCGAAGTGAATGCGAAGTGGCCACTTCACATAGTCACTCCGCTATGTGGAGTGGCCAATAGGAAAGGCTCACTTTGCCTTCTAATTATTACTTTGCATTGTCATTCTGCCTTAAAGCGAAGTAAGGTGAGTGGCAACAATACTGGCAGCCCACCAGTGCCCACTCACACACACACACACACAAACACACACACAGTCACCAGCATTAATGTGCATCCCCAAAATGCTACTGTCTTGTGTCCAGAAAACTCCTCAGTGCTGACAAAGTGAAATGAGAGTACAACAAGAAATACAAAGTCTCCCAGAATTAATGGCACACTCAGTCATGTGGGCAGTGGACGTGGTCACATCCCACACAGACACCAAAATTAATGTGCATACCCAAAATGCTACTGTCTTGTGTCCAGAAAATTCCCCAGTGCTGACAAAATGAAATTAGTGCGTAACAAGAAATACAAAGTCTCCCAGAGTTAATGCTGCACTCAGTCATGCGCACAGTGGTCACACACAGTCATCAGAAATAATTTGCTTCCTCAAAATGCTACTGTCTTGTGTCCAGAAAATTCCCCAGTGCTGGCAAAGGGAAATGAGAGGGTAACAAAAAATGAAAAGTCTCCCAGAATTAATGGTGCACTCCGTCTTGCAAGCAGTGGCTACACACAGTCACCAGAATTAATTTGCATCCCCAAAATGCTACTGTGTTGTGTCCAGAAAATTCCCCAGTGCTGGTCAAGTGAAATGAGAGTGTAACAAGAAATGCAAAGTCTCCCAGAATTAATGGCAATGGCACACTCAGTCATGCACACAGTGGTAACACACAGTCACCAGAATTAATTTGTATCCCCAAAATGCTACTGTCTTGTGTCCAGAAAATTCCCCAACGCTGGCAAAGTGAAATGAGAGGGTAAAAAAAAATGCAAAGTCTCCCAGAATTAATGACACTCCATCATGCGAGCAGTGGCCACACAGGCACCAGAATTAATTTGCATCGCCAAAATACTACTGTCTTGTGTCCAGAAAATTCCCCACTGCTGACGAAGTGAAATGAGAGCGTAACAAGAAATGCAAAGTCTCCCAGAATTAATGGTGCACTCCGTCATGCGAGCAGTGGCCACACACAGTCACCAGAGCTATTGTGCATCCCCAAAATGCTACTGTCATGTGTCCAGAAAATTCCTCAGTGCTGACGAAGTGAAATAAGAGCATAGCAAGAAATGCAAAATCTCCCAGAATTAATGGTGTACTGCAAATGCACAGACAGATTAAGATTGCACTGTGCACTTAAGAGATGCAGAATCAGACACAAAGGCACAACAACACCTAACCAGTGCTCACAAGCCACAAATCCAAATCTGAAAAAGAATACCTTTTGCCGGTTGGGGGGGTAGTGCATGGCAGTAACAGTCCACTGTCAGTAAAGGTACCACAAAGCAGTATAAAAAATTCATGCAGGTGCAGTGGATAGCAGGTTCACACTGCTGCAATTACTCTAGCACAATAAAAGTCTGATTTAATGATGCACATCTCACACACACTCACACGCACACTACAAGTATTGCGTAGCAAATTGAAAACCTTTAGCAAAAAAAACAATTTTTTAAACAAACTGAAATTATACACTGCTGCACCACTACAATCAGCAAAAAGATTTCAAGAATTACTGAAAATATTAGTGTGTACATTAACACAGTTATACAAGAAAAATATAACCAAAACAGAAAGACTGCCTTTTTCTCCCAGTAATCTACCTACACCACAGATACGCCCCTCCCCCAAAGCACACTTCACAGTACACAGACCGAATGTTCTAAATTAACATTCAAAATCCACACACAAACGATAAACACTCGATGATATGAGTACAGGAGGGTTTCCTACAATCCATGCACTAAATTTTGAGAAAAGAAAATGGCTCAAAAAAGCTTTTTTAACAGCTTTTAGAGGATTTGAATCACAGAGCTCTGAGAGGAAATTGTCTCCATCTTCCACTACACACACACACACTACACAGAACTGAGGCTGTGCAGAACAATCTAGAGCCCATGTGACCTGCAATGCCATGAAGCACTGCAAATTCACCTTGGAGCTCAATAACAAGGCGAAGTGATGCAAAGTAAATTGATTTCAATGTATTTCACCTTAAAATTGGTGGCAAAATGGTTTGGGGGAAGGCAGAATAATGTGAAGTCATTGGTTACAATGGACTTCGCATTCCCCATTATGGCAAGTACTTTGCTTCACATTGTGGAGTGTATGATTCGATGTTACTCGAATCACTCCACATGAAGCGAATTTCGGCCACTTCGCCCATCTCTACTGGCCATAACAGACTGCATTTTATGACCTATCGGGAGGTAAGCCAACTCTGACAGATACCTGTGAAAATCCTCACACAGTTAGGAGAAATAGCTTTCAGGATGTTCCTCTGAAGATCAAAGGGGTAATTCTAACCTACCATAAAGCTGTGGCTCACTAATTAAAAAAAATGTGTATCTTTTTTTTAAGTGGGATGTTTAGCAAAGTGCAGATGCATGGGACTAATTCAGTATGCAGGAATAAGAGTGACCTCACAGCCAGTATCACCACAGAGCTGTGACCTCACAAGCTGGGTGGGACCCTTTTCCCCCTTATGATACTGTCAAGGTAGAGGGAACATTTTTTTTTACTTCTGGACTCCTGAGAGAAAACACTCTTGTTCCAACTTTGCAAGATTTGGCATACTTGTGTTTGGAATTTCAAGAGACTCTTTTTACTTTTGGACTCTTAAGAAGCACCTCTACCAAAGTTAGGTAATTTCAGCACCACAGTTTACTAACTGAAACTGGGGTAGGGACAGTTACTTAGTAAAAAGGCATTTGTTTTTTGTAATTTCCATTACTTTTATTTGACTACAATTAAGGTTATATATTCTGTGTTTTGTATTTTATTTACTATTTTTAATTCTGGTAAACTTGGTTTTCTTTGAAATCCTGCCTGAGCAATTTTCTCATTTTGAGTGTGAATTCTGCGACAGTGTTGATAATTATGGCAGAACTGTTACGTGCTTATAGTGTCACCCTGTGCACCAAGGTAAGGAAATACCAAGATCTCAACTGAGTCAAAAGGGGGATTGTGAACCAGGTTGGGAGCCCACTGGGTTAATTATTGCACTGTATTCCCTGAAGAGGGTGTGATATTTGGACCTGTTACCTGGGCGTGCTATTGAAAAAGGGTTCATATTTGATCCCAGGACTCAAGACTGATAGTGTCTCAGACTCAAAACAGACAGGAGGGTTACCCTGTGTGTCTCCTGTTCACATATTGCACTTCAAGGTTGGGCACTGTGGGAGCAGAGGGCCTGACCCCTAGAGTGCATTTGTGACATGGGGCAGTAGAGAAAGCTATGTCAGCTGCCAGGCTAAGAGTTATTCCACACATCTAGCACAATATTATCACATAGAATACTTTCTGATAAGTAAAAAGGAAAAGAAAAATACTTCAGAAATAAAAACTTACAACTGACTACTACTTAAAATTTGTATTATTGTCCTGCCTGCCTGTTTTGGCTCCACTAGCTCTTTAATTATAAAGTGGGTTGAAGCTTCCTGCTTCTTGATTGTCTAAATAAGTTCCAAGACTTGTATGTTAATTTCCCAGAAATGCACAGGTTGGAACAAGTTCAGACAGTGGGATTTGGAATTTGAGCCAGTCACATACAGAACTCTTGAGCCACTTCACTCATTCCTGACTGCTGTTACAAATATGGCTACCACCTTTACTCACTACAACTAATCAACAAGGCCCTATAAGTAAAACTTCCTTAAATGTTAAAACTAAATAAATAATATAACATTTTTACCTCTAATGATACCCTCCTTACATACATAAACTTAAAAAAGGAGGTCCTAGTCATAGTTTAATTCCCAGTGTTTCTTTGGTGACCATGAGAAACCTCCCTTCTATCCATTCCAGCTTCTCGGTGCAGTCTTTGCTGCTTACACTGCTTCAGATGCAATTGAGATGTTGGCTTCATATAAGGCCTTGTGTTGTGTGGGAGGTGCAGAACATTCTTTTTATATATATGTATGTGTATATATATATATATATATATATATATTTATATACACTTTTTTTTTACATTTTCTCCCTGTTTTTCACTCGTCCCATTCTTGGCTGGGTGCGCACATGTGGAGGCAAGCACACGCCATGGCTCGAGACAGCCTCCCACAGCTTGCCGCCCCCTCCTGCCTACACTAGCTGCTGGACCGCCACCCAGTGGCAGCTGAACTAGGGGGGGTGATGACCACCCTGAGAGAGGAGAGCTGCCCTATGGCTGCTCAATCCTGCTCTCACCCCCCCGTGCTGGCTCCCCGATGACCCGAGTCCGTTCCTGAACCCAGGTCGCCAGTGTGATGTGAAGTAAGGCATCCAGCACCTCAGCCCTCTGCTCTCTGCACCACCTGGCCGGCAGGTGGTGAACATTCTGCCAGAAGAATTTTGTAGCAGTTTCAAACTCTGTGTTCCATAAAACATTATAAATCCTGAGCAGTACATCAACCATTCACTTTCTTGCTTTGCTTTATGTGTGAAACACTCTTTACATGACAAAGAGTGTTTCATGCACTAGAGGCACATAATTTCACAGTGCTACATTAATAACCCATAAAAGTTCCACTGTTGTTTTAGAAGAAAACATTAACACCAAGTGTGAACCACTAAATATTGCACACACACAACACAAATCGCTGTTCTTTTAAAAGAAAATGCTAACACTAAGTGTGAACCACTAAAGATCGTGCACACACAACACAAATCAGCCGTAAACAAAATAATTTCTCTGTTTTGCTGGAAACAATACTTTACTAAAAATGATAAAACCATGAAAAAGTAGTGGTTTATTGAAAACCACATAGTCGTACCATCAACAGAGTCATGCTGACTAGCATGTAAGCTAAGGGGCACAGTGGCGGGGGCAAAATTGGTAGGATGGGTGGAGAACTGGCTGCAGGGGCAGCAGCAGAGGGTGGTGGTGGGAGGAGAATTATCATCCCCAAGGGCAGTGATGAGTGGGGTCCCACAAGGGTCAGTGCTGGGGCCAGTGTTATTTGGGGTATTTATTGCAGACATCTCGGTAGGCATAAATAGCAAGATCAATCTATTTGCAGACAACACCAAGATGGGAGCAGTGGTGGATGACCATGGGGGGGTGGCAGGGATTTTCAGGAAGATCTAACAAGGCTGGAGACATGGTCTCACACCTGGCAACTTGGTTTCAATGCCAAAAAAAAAGCAAGGTGCTGCATTTCAGGGCAAAGAATCCAAACAGGAGCTACCATCTGTGTGTGTGTGTGTGTGTGTGTGTGTGTGTGTGTGTGTGCAGCTATCTGTGACTGAGGAGGAGAAAGATCTGAGGTGCTCATAATAGGAGCAATGAACAACTTGGCACAATGTAGGAAAGCAGCAGCAGTAGCCAACAAGATGCTGGGTTTTGCTGCAAGGGGTTTAACCTCTAGGAGGAGGGAGGTGATTCTGCCATTATACAGATCACTTGTCAGACCCAACCTGGAGTACTGCATTCAGTTTTGGTGCCCTTACCTAAAGAGGGACATTAGGTTGCTGGAAGGGGTGCAATGCTGATCCAGGGTCTGGGGGAGTTACCATATGAGGTTAGACTGTGGGAGTTGAACATGTACTCTTTGGAGGAGAGGAGGGACAGGGGTGTCACAAACGCACTTCGCAGGTCAGGCCCTCTTCTCCTACAGTGCCAACCTCTGAGTGCAATAGTGTGAACAGGTAACAGACAAGGTAACTCTCCTGTCTGCTTTTGGCCTGAATCACCTGTTAGCCTCAAGCTCTGCAGGGATTCAAACTGTGAACCTTATGCTAGCATACCCAATTACAGGCTCAGATATGTACTCTCTTTGGGACTGCAGTACTATCTTTGGCAAGGGGCACCCAGCCATGTCTCCAAAATGAACCCTTAAAACTCTATAAGAGACCTTAGGTATATTCTTACCTTTTCCAAGCTTAGTAACACCATCAAGCCTTTTAACAGCTGTCAGACCTGACCCCATATACATCACATGCAAAAAGAAAATGAGAAGACACCCAGGCAGCATTTCTAAGAAATTGTTGTTTACTAAAATATGATAAAATGGTAAAATTAAACACAGAACAATACATCATACAGCTTACAATCCTGTAAAACAAAAAAGGGAAGTTAGAGACAAAACACTCCTACCACACAGACTTAATTTCTAACTATTACCTTTCTAAGTGCCTTCCCAGTCAGAGTCTAGAATCATATGTCACAATCCCATATACAATATTTCATTTTTAACTCTATCTGTCCCCAACCCCTTTTGATGAGGTCAGCTAGAACCTCCCTTAGATAATTTCTGACATAAGAGTCTCTGAGAATATGAGTCATTGCTTTAAAAATCTGTAACTAGCCATTTCCCAAATATGACAGTCTTTAAACATTTCTCTTTGAACTTAACAATCCCACACTCATGTCCCTTCGGCTGATTTCCTGTGCTAGTGTGATCTGAGGGATTTTATGACTCTTTACACACTTCTGCTATCAACCTGCCTTTTTCCTGCAGGAACCATAAAACTCACCTTTAGTTTCAACTTCAAAAGCATAGGCAGGTCATAAAAAGGTAATAAAATACCCTTCTGTAAGGAAGTCTTCATTAACTGGTTCTTCTGGTCTGTTTTACAGCATCCTGTGGTTTCAGCTACTGACCTTGAAAGTTTAAGTCCAAATCTCTTACATTCTGACAGTTCATACACAGACCATTTATTTATAAGATAAATATCATACAGGTAACCAGAAGCAGGGCAGAGCATCATGGGGGGATATGATTGAAACCTTTAAGTACATGGGAAAAATAAACAGGACAGAAATTGAGGAGCTGTTCAAGGGGAAGGTGGAGAGAGACACTCAAGGTCATGACATGAGATTGCAGGGTGGAAGGTTTCAGAGGGAAATAAGGAGGCATTTCTTTACATAAAAGGTGGTAGCAGAGTGGACTGCACTACCTGCAGAGGTGATGGCCTGTGAAACAGTGAGATGTTTCAAGAGGGGCTGGGATAGGGCAAAGGGAGGGTCATGGGAGGGGGGTAGGGTAGGAGGGGTAGCTGCAGAGTAGGGGTGTTAGCTGCAAAATCGGGCAGACTCGATAGACCAAATGGCCTTTTTCTGCTGGCAGTTTCATATGTTCGTATACCATTTCAGCACTATTATACTGTTCTCTTAGTCAGCATTAGTCACTTACTCTGATTGCTGGCTCAAACACACTGCAGTAGACAAAATTATTTGAATCCATTTTTTATTTATTTAGAAATAAGTAACACTGGTGGTTTTGAATAAACAGCGAATTGTAAACAGTCGCAGAGTTTTCAGTAGACCTCCAGTCTGACCTTTGACCTGGATGCCACATGTCCCATATCTAAATTAAAAAAAGAATGGATTAAAATAATTTTATCCACCACAAAGTGTTTGAGCCAACAATTGGAGTGACAGTCATAATGGTGACAAACAGAGCAGCATAGCAGTACCGAAATGGCACAGCGGTTTTAAATAAACTGCTGCTTTTCTGCAGTTTTACTAGTTTTAGTAAAGCACTGTTCTCAGCAAAACAGAGCCCCTGGTGAAGATTCATTAAGAGTCGAAGCACTGGGATTTTGTTAGTCTGACTGTGTTGCCTTTTTGTGTGTTTATCTCTGCATTTTGTTCATTAACACTTTTTTTTCTGTTATATAGTAAAGCTTTTACAGATGACACACTTGAGTGCGGCTTTTTCTTTGTTGCTTTGGTGTGTTGGGCAGGCCGCCCCTTCTCTAGCGTGCACTGATCCCAGTAGCAATATCGCAAAACGTCATTTTGGATTTTCCCAGCAAAACAGAGAAAGGACTTTTTTTTTTTCTTTTACCGGTGACTTATGAAGTGTGTGTGTGTGTGCAGATCTATAACATATTATTGTATGCCCACCCATTGCTTGTTGCTGGACGAGAGTGATTTTACTTGCATTCTGCTTGTGCTAGAACAGCTCAGCTTTGCTTCGCAGTTCTCTCACAAGCAGAACACATATGAAACCACTCTTATCCAGCAAAGAGTGGCTCTGGGGAACATATTAATATGCACAAACATTCCATCTATTGAATTTGTGGAAAGACAAATGATTGACAGCTGGGGAAGGACTAGTTTTTTACTAGTTACTTTAAGCATAAGAAAATACCTGTTTTTAATTTGTCCCCATTTTATAAGCACAATAAGACACTCCATGTCATTCGTTGTCTGGGGTTAATGAACTTCTGGGTATTAATGGCACTCAGTCCAAGCACCTCATGCCTCAATACACACATTGGTGTGCACTGACCTCTGACAACCAATGTCCTGTTAACTTATTGCCTCCTTAACTCATTCTGTTTCTTTTTTCTTGGTCTTTCCCCACATTCAACATATGGAATGTCTACCACAGAACACAGGGATTCAATATTCTGCACAACTCCACTGGCAGAATGTTCCTCTCCCAATGTGCTATATAGAAACACACACACACACACACACACACACACACATATATGCCTCCTATGGAGCCAGAGCCTAAATTGTATCTGTGTTAAAGTGAGCAGCAGAAATTTCCCTGAGAAGCAGGTAAGACAGCAGGAGGATCTTTCATTGTCAGCAAAGAAGCACTGGTAATGAAAACTATGTACAATATGTCATTCGTCTAATTTGTTTGTTCTTGTAAGGAGAGTGCGGTGATGAGGGAAACAACACTGAATTATTATAATTATTTTAATTTAAAGTAATTTTATTTTGGGGGCCTAGTTGAATGTTTATAGTAAGTAAAGGTAGCAGCCATGTTTGTGATGGAAGGTCAGTTCTGGTTGTAGGGGGACTGATTTGCTGATTGTGTGATTTGGTTAGTAACAAATTTGGTCAAGTTTAGGACCAGGATGGCTATGCATTATACTGTATTTGCAAATGGGTTGGAGAAACCCAGCTCCCTGATTGGCTAATGGCACCTGGGACTTGGGCAGGTATCAGGTTAACAGAGACCAGTAAATAACTTGTCTCTGTGTCATTCTGCCATTTTACAAAGTTAGTCCGTGAGATCAACTAGAATGCTCACATTTGAAATAGCTGCCATTTTTTGATCTCATTTTGCAAGCGAGCTAGTGAGTGATGCTCCCCTAGAACGACTCTACAGCTGTTAGTATCTTTCTTTTTAGCCAGTGCTGGCACTTACCTTGACAGCGCTAAACTTACTCATGCTACATTTCCAGAGCCCATGTTCAACAGCATCATTACTCTTTCTTAAAAGTAAATGCTGCTGCTGACTGATCACATTCCTAGCAACTGCCATGGTATACAGAGACAGAAAACAGCCTGCTGCCTGCACTGTCAGTGTAAGCCTACCAACTGCAAAATGCTTCTCATAGATGTCATGACTGTCAGTATAACGTCACTCCTGCTGTCACCCAGCTGCTCAGCCTACAGGTTCAATTGCGTTCCCTCCCAACTGCAACCATAATGTATCAGGCACATTTGGAAAAATAATAATCACATCTCCTGAAGTCACTGCCAGCCATCGTGTTTGAGCTAGCCTTCTTTCTGAAAGTGCTCACTGATGCCACAGTCATAATGGAGTGATGGAGGCAGTGTGTGGCTGAAGTGATGGGAGTGACAGAGGGAGTGAAATTCACACCACTGTCAGTACTATAATTAGCACAAATATGTGAGTTGTTTTAAACTTTTTGAATAATTTACACTACAACCCATATTTTATAGAGAGGACACAGAGACTACTGAAATAAGGAGGGAGAAGAGAGAAACTGCTGAGGGAAGTGATGTTGCACATGGGTTATGCCCCCTATTGTCCCACATACATCCCACATACACCTTACTCTGTATTCCTGGTCTATTATACTGTGATACTGCTATTTTGCATTAATATTTAGATTTAGGCACCCATCATATAAGCATGCATGAGTGCCAGGAATGTGCTTTGCTGCTAATATTTGCTAATGTTTACATTCTCGGATTTGATCATGCATGATTATTATACCTCACTATAATGCATTATGTTTGTATTTTACATATATTCCATATACAATCTACCTAATTACTGATATGATGACTCTGAGGGATCAACAGTGATTACTTTATAGACTATATACAGTATATGTATATTCTCATATAATCATATGCAGTAGTGGCCAGTCAGTACTTCTCTTTATCAGAGAGAAAACCTTTGTTATGTCTTATACTGTACATAGGCAAGAAATGCCACATGTAGTTTGAAACTGTCAGCATTTCTTTTGTCCAAGCTATAATGCTAACCAAAGCATATTCTATGTATCATATGATACTCATTAATAATTCTGTCTCCTAAGTCATTATCCAAAACATAATGTTTCTCATATTCATAACTATGAGGTAATCTCTGTTGCTATACTGTTATCTGTAGTATATAGCCTTCTGTAACCTAGTTCCATGGGGAGAGAATGAGATCTTGGAGAACCTGAGATCCTGCAATTCTGGAGATTATGTACATTCTTTAGTAGAGTGGTGAGAAACCCTTCTCCCTTGTGATTTTCTTTGTCATTTGCTTGGCGTAAGTAGTATAATAAACCTCTATTATTACTCCTGCTTGTTTACTAATGTGTTTTGGCAGACTCTGAAGACATAAGAATCTATATTATTAGTATTATTTACTCTACACACTAAGACGGTTTAGGCAACATAAAATGGTGACCACAAATGGAGTCTGGGTGTTTGCCACATTACATTTTAATTTCCTCTGTAAATTAAAACACTGGGTGAAAAATCCCCAGTAACAAACAGCTGAGAGTGTCTTCTGTTTAAATCTTCAGTCTGTTGTGTGTTCCACAGTGCAGACAAAACAAACTTGCCAGATATTCAATCTCTGTGTAATGACTTGTTTTATTTTGTTTGATTTTTCCTCTTCTTTCTCTATGGGAACACACAGCTGTAAAGGGAATGGGAAAGGGAAAGGGGAAATTGTTTAACCAGGAAAGTCACACTAAGCCAGAACTTGTTTCCAGGTGTGACCTGGGAGCACAAGGAAGTTAAGTGACTTGCTCAGGGTCACACAGTATGCAAGTGGAAGCTGTGGGATTCAAACCCAGGTCTGGTATGCTGAATGTCACCAGATTTGCAGCTCAGAGCCTTAGACCACTGCGCTATACTGTCTCCTCATAAAGGGATCTGAACAGACAGATAGATTGCTTTCATTTGTGGTTTCAAATCCTAATGGATCTATACTCATCTAGGAGTCCACATACGCTAAAGGCTGTTTGTGTCCTGTCATGAACTTTGGTTGCAAACAAAGTTTTTGATCCACAGACAGCTAAGGGTTTCTTATCTTAAATGACATGTCTAAAAAATCAGTACTGAAATTGAGGCTGGATGCCTCACAAAATTAAACTGCTTATGGTGGTTTAGAAGATTTTGCCAATGTGGCAAAAACCAGAAAAAGTCCCATGAGGGTGGTTTCTGAGCACTATGGTGTATTGGAAAATGGTAGCAAAAGAGTTGATCCTGAAGGATTATTAATTGCAACACTGTTTACATGCTTTGATGCTGTTCTAAATAAACTATCTGTTTTGGAATCTGAGTATGTTGCTTGCAAAATGGAGAATGCTGCTTGCAAGCAGGAAATTAATCTGAAAAAGGCTTCTCATAAAGAAAGGTTAGATGGACTGCAGTCCCAGCTGCAGTCCCTCCATCAAGAAAATGAGTTTCTCTTTAATGACGGAATCAGCCAATACCTGCATGCCTTAGGAGATAATGCTGAAAAGGCTGACCTTATTAGAAAAAAGTTTTTCAAACGAATAGTGTTCTGGCTAATAACACTGATTCATTATATTTTGAAAACAAGGAACATAGGGATGATAACTCTGAAGTAATTACTGAAAGAGTTAACGTGCTGATATTTCAACACCAGACCTTGACTGAACAGCATGAATTATTATGTTTTGATTACAGCAGACTTGAAATGAATGTTTTGAATCTAAACTGTGATAGAGCTTTTCTTGATAGCAGGCACGTTTTACAAAATAAGAATGTCTTGAGATCTGAAAACAAGGCACTTTACAGCGTGCTAACTCCTGTATCTGAGCAGTTAGAATGTAAGAGTAAAAAGTCAGATATGGTGAACTTGTGCTGTCAGCTAGAGGTATTGCCAGGGCATACTACCTTAATGTCCATAGACCTTGCCTCTTCTGATGTCGAAGAGTTTGATTTTGAACACTCATAATATGCTGTGGGGTGGACTTGAACAAAGGCTAGCCACTTGTTTTTCTGTGATTCACAAAATGGAGAATTGTTAGTCTCAAAATGGTGGACACACATGTCATCAGGTTGCATCCCCATACCATGCTCAAGATGGCCGCTTATGGTCATGTGATGATGGTCATAACACAATAACCCAAGATGCCCATGAGGTAATCCAAAATGGCCGACCACCATATCACAGAGGTTGGATCATGCAGTCACAGGGACCTGTGGTTGCTGTCATAACCAAACGAAACATACCGGAGGTTTTTGCAATGATTAATAATGTTATCAGTAAGACTAGTGTTTCTGAGGCACAGAAGATTCTCATTAAAAATGATGTTGATGTACTTTTGAATGAGGCTGGTATGCAACCAGTCATGAAGACAGTGTCTGATGCTGCAGAAGCAGCTGCTGCTAGTGACGTTTACTATACTAGAGTGTCCTTGGTTAAGGAACACATTGCAGTTAATTACATGAAATGTTGTGATTCTTTCTTATGCAATTTATGGCTGCGCGAACCTCTAAAAGTTCTACCTTATGAACTTTCTGAGTAGAACCCAAGAAAGTTCTACCTGGTTCTACCAGGTAGATCCCAGTAGAATCAGGTTCTACCAGGTAGAACTGGGTTCTACCATTTATAATCAAGTTCTACCAAGTAAAACCAGGTTCTACCAAGTAGCACCAGGTTCTACCAAATAAAACTAGTTCTACTATGTAAAAAAACAAGTTCTGCTAAATAAAATCAGGTTCTACATGGTATAACAAGTTCTGTAATATATAATGCAAAAAAAGTTTACATGGTTCTACTTAATTAAGAAATCCACAGCAGTGTTGTTTTTTGTTTGGGAAAGTGCATGCAGTACTTAGAATGGTATAATAAAATTAAGTATTGCAAAGCTTTGGTGCATAGGATTCTGTTTTGGTGCTTGAAAGCTTTGCAAAACTTAACATTCTTAAAGTTAGAATCTTAGTATTACATGTATATTCCCAAACATGTAAAATAAAATATGTGGATTTTTTTATAGTTAAGTAGAACCAGGTGGAATGTGCTTACTGCTTATATATTATAGAACCACCTGGTTACCCAGCAGATGCTTAAAAATACTAGTGTTGAAACAGATTTAGCAAGCAGTAAAGGTCAGGGATGATATATGACTCGTATATTATCCCTGACAACTTTAGCTTTTTAAATCTGGTTACAGGCAACCCAAAGGGTTAACCCCCTGAGCTACGCCCTGTTACAATAATTTTAAATCTTCCCCCACTGTTAGACTCAGGTACTAATAGAGCCCAGTTCAAAATAACTGGCGCCCGTTGTACCTATAGCTTCAGCTGCTTTAGTACCAAATAAGTACGTGGACAGACGTTTACAGTACCAAATGTATTTAATCCACACAATGTGGTAAAGCAAAATGCCACACTGCCCCAGCGCTTCTGTACCTTACCTTCCTCAGTGCCCCCCCCAAGGAAGGCATGGTGCCGACACGCTGGGGCAGTGTGGTGTTTTGCTTTACCACATTGTGTGGATTAAATTATGCTTGTACTTTAAACTTTGTCTATGTAGTTATTAGTTTGGAGCTTTCTGTTATTCTGAGTAACTATCAATGTTAGTAATACATTACCCACCACACTCTCCTGCCCTGATCCCTATACCTCCCATAGGTAACTATGTCAATCAATACTGTATCACTCCATTTGTCCCACCCTCCCAAACATCTTCCCCTTCCTCATCTTTACTCAGAATAATTGAAAAACCCATAACAGTATACCATCTGCAAATTGTGTTCATTGATGATGCCAGATCACGTGCATGGTTTGGTGTCTAACAATGGAGGGTGAATAGTATTTGTAAGAGGGAGTGTCCCAGGGGGTTTGGAGGGCTTGGAGTTTTGGACGAGGGCTAGGGTAAGATCAGGGATTTTTTTTATTGTCATGATAGTCAATTAGTGCAGTATGTGGGAACATAATTTTGTAAAATCAATTTTTTTTATTTTCATTTTACAGGTTATGATGAAAATAGTTTCTATCTGGTGAATGGTTCTTTCACATCAAAACATTGGATGTCATTGGGTGGAACATTGAAATTGGGAATGTATTGTAAAGTTGACATTTTACAGCAAAAATAAAAACATTTTTTAAATGCAATTCCCAACTGGAATTGGACCAGAAGAACAGTTATTTATTATTTATTTATTTTATTAATGGTTTTGTTTGTTAGCAGCCAATAATAAGTATTCATTGAGTGTGTATTTTGTAATAAAAATCCAATAAAACAAATTGATGAAGACAGAGCTGTGTGACAATGTGTAGTCATTTCTGGTTATTTTAGCTGAACTGCCATATGCAGTGATCCTTCAGTTTCTGGTGCTAGTCAGATTGGGTCTTAGTGGCACATGAGAACCAGTAGTGGATGTTTGTTTCTGAAATTAATGGAACCTGAGGATGAGGAGGAGACAGGGGGACCCACCAGTGGAGGAAAGACAGCTGGAAAGGCTAGTGGCTACTAGTAGCAACAGATCCTTCACCATCATCGTCGTTATCATCAGCATGGCATGATGCCATCTGTGTGCTGTCACCCTGCATAAATTTGGGACAGTATATGTTTTTGAACTGAGGCAGGTTCATTTTTAAAAAAGTGAGCATCTCTGCATTCTTCATGGAAAGACATGTTCTTTTATCATTCACTATTGCCACAGCAGCACTAAAAATTCTCTCTCAATATGTGCTGGCAGGTGGGCAACTAAGGTATTCAATTGTGATCTCAGTTAAAGAAGGCCAGATCAATTTTTTCTGTTGCCAATAAAGCAATGGTTCATCACCTGCAGTGAGATGTACAGTCTCCTCCATATAATCCTTAACCATTTTTGCAGCTGGCACTTCTGGTACCACTATTGCCACCTAACCCTTCCCAGCTGTCTTTATTAGACCAAAGTCTGACAGCATGTCCCACAGTTGTTTGTCCTCTTGTGGTGTAGCAGCAGTTCTGGTTTGTGTTTGATGAGCCAAAACATCAGTAGTGGAGGCAGCAGCAGCAACAGCAACAGCAGATTGTGCTCCCTCCCTCTCCACCAGATTTTGGTCAGAACTTGAATGTTGCCAAAAGGGCACTGATGATGTACTACTTTTCTGAACTATATGTGCTGACACTTTCTCAATTAACAGTTCATGATAGTGTTCCAGGTCTTTAATGTCATGTGGTTTGAAGAATGTCTCAATTGTATCCTTAAACCGAGGGTCCAGAAGTGTGGCCAACGTGTAATGTTCTGCTTTGCACATATTTACAATGCGCTCATCAGCCAGGAAGGTTTGTATCATTTTTCCAACAAGTGATGCAGCATTGATGTCATCATTGTCAAAGAACTGTGACTCGAGACACTGGAGTCTCATCTTGACTAGTGAAATTAAGGGTATGATCTGACTTAGTCTGGCACCATCAGAGCTCACCACTCAGGTAGCCTCCTCAAAGGGTTTAAGGATACAACAAAGATTCTCCATCAGATACCATGGATTGGGGCTGATATTCACATCTCCTCTCCCAATGCCATGTTGGACTGCATATTGATGGATGGCTTTTTGTTGTTCAAGCATTCTCTGCATCATATAGTAAGTGGAATTCCACTGGGTTGGAACTTCCTGTATCATCTGGTGGAGAGGGAGGCTGTTTTCAATCTGAATCTGCTGCAACAACTTTCGGGCTTTCACAGAATGGCTAAAGTGAGTGCACACAGTGCGGGTAGCTGCAATCAAGTTCTGCACATTTCAGTCCTCACTGATGAAGTCTTTTACCACCAAGTTAATAGTGTGTGCAAAGCATGGTACGTGTGTAAACTTACCAAGTCTTACTGCTTTCACAATATTTGAAGCATTGTCAGACAATATAAACCCTGGTTGCAAGGACTTTGGAGTCAGCCACTCAGCAAACTTTTCTTCGAGGCCCTCCAGAAGATGTTCCCCTTTGTGATCTTTTTCAAAACTATAAATGCATAAAGCTGCCTGCCTTCAAACTGTGAAAGTCTCTTGCTTCTTGCTGCTGTTGCTGTCACCAGTGCCACCACATGATGATGATGAGGAGGAGGAGGAGGCAGAGGGAGGAAAGTTTACCCAGTGGCCAGTCACAGCCATATAGTCAGTCATCTGACCACTGGTCCACATATCTGTAGTGACATCAACCTTTATGCCCACTGAACCTTTCAGAGCATCAGACACACTTTTCTGAACAGCATAATACAAATCTGGAATGGCAACGTTGGAGAAATAGGTCCGGTTGGGGACCTGATACTTTGACACAGTGTTTTCCATGAGTGCTTTAAAACCTGGGCTAGCCACAAATGAGAATGGGAGCAAGTCAGTGGCTATTATCTCCTCAATTGCCTTTGTCAATCGCCTTGCCTCAGGCCTGTTAGGCTTATATTTCTGTGACCGCTCAAAGCAGCCTTTCAAAGAAATTTGATGCCCGCTATGCTTGCTGCTATCACCTGATTTTCTGGTCTGCTTTCCTTGACCTTTACCACCATGAGGGGTGGATGTTGTGGCCATGGATGGTGTATGACTCTGGTTGGGCTGTGGTGGTGGACTCAGAGGAGTAAAGAAATGAGAAATAGAGGATGCTGTGCTTTGACTGGAAGGAAGATTTTCATCATCCTCCACCTCTGCATCAGTTACTTCATCGCCTTGGTAAACATCCATTACCTCATCCTCCTCAGCTGAGTGCAGAAGTGCAACAACGTTTGTGTGCTCCTTTTGTGCTTTTTGATACTGATAAATGTGAGACTTGTTCATATGTCTTATCATTGTTGATGTTCCCAGTTGAGTACCCACTTTACCATGACTTAATTTTGTTTTGCATAATTTGCAAACCACATGGCTGCCAGATGATTTATCTTGTGTGAAAAAATCCCACACATTGGATTTCACAGATTTTGTTGCACTGCTGCTTATAGGGAGGATAGATTCATTACTACCACTGCCACCACTACAGCCACTACTATTTCCACTACCTCTTTGAGGTCTTTGCATGCCCATCTGCATGTAATTATGAAGATGCACAACCTCTCTGACTGGTTGAACTACATCTCTTTCTTCCCCTCATGAAGCCTGTCTATCTTCTGTCCTCTGTTGTTCCTCTGCATGTGTGGGTGTCTGACTTTCCAAGTTATGCCCCACTATCATTAATGTTTTTTTAGCAACACAGCCATACTTCTGAGAACTAATTTTTGTTCTTTTTCTGCCTCTGTAGTCCTCCTCTTCATCCCATTCCCCAGAGCTACTGCTACTTGACATACTGACTGCTGCCTTATCTACTACAAACTCAGGATCTGTTCCACTGATTTCCCTCTCACTCTCATTTGTTTTCTCCTCCTCCTCCTCATCATCATCCATCACTCTGCTTACTAAAACTGGCTGCCGCACAATTATGGCCCTAGTGCTCATCCTCTGAGTACCACGACGGGTTACTCCTGCAACGTCCTGAATTTTCTGTACTGTTGTCACTGTTGCCTGGATTGGCTGAGAAGTGCTGCTATGTTTTTTACCACTCGTGACTGCGTCAAGTCAAGTACTTTAAGTGGTAAGACACAGGGATATTTTCTCCCTAACAGATAAATACAGCACTACTTGCTGCATTGAGTCAAGTACTTTAAGTGGTACGACACAGGGATATTTTCACCCTAACAGATAAATACAGCACTGCTTGCTGCGTCGAGTCAAGTACTTTAAGTGGTATGACACAGGGATATTTTCTCCCTTACTAGTAGATAACAGCACTGCTGGCTGCATCAAGTCAAGTACTTTAAGTGGTAAGACACAGGGATATTTTCTCTCTAACTAGTAGATAACAGCACTGCTGGCTGCCTCGAGTCAAGTACTTTAAGTGGTAAGACACAGGGATATTTTCTCCCTAACAGATAAATACAGCACTGCTTGCTGCATCAAGTCAAGTACTTTAAGTGATAAGACACAGGGATATTTTTCCCTAACAGATAAATACAGCACTGCTTGCTGCATCGAGTCAAGTACTTTAAGTGGTAACACACAGGGTTATTTTCTCCCTAACTAGTAGATAACAGCACTGCTTACTGCATCGAGTCAAGTACTGTAAGTGGTAAGACACAGGGATATTTTCTCCCTAACTAGTAGATAACAGCACTGCTTACTGCGTCGAGTCAAGTAAGTAGGTAAGACACAGGGATATTTTCTCCCTAACTAGTAGATACCAGCACTGCTGGCTACATCGAGTCAAGTACTTTAAGTGGTAAGACACAGGGATATTTTCTCCCTAACAGATAAATACAGCACTGCTTGCTGCGTCAAGTCAAGTACTTTAAGTGATAAGACACAGGGATATTTTCTCTCTAACAGATAAATACAGCACTGCTTGCTGTGTCAGGTCAAGTACTTGTCAGGGTCAAGTAGGTGCCAGCATGGCTCAGTTGATAGCACATCCGCCTCTGGACCAGAAGGTCGTGGGTTCTCATCCCACACCGGGATTGGACTTGCACCTAAAATCACTGGCATCCGAGTGCAGTATTGGGGGGTGCTGTACTGCTGGGGTGTGCCGTCCTTCGGATGAGATGTTAAACCGAGGTCCCTTCTGCCCATCCTGGTGTTGTCTCTGTGGTGTCCAAGTGGAAGTAAAAGAACCCAGGGCACTCTTCGCAAAGAGCAGGGAGCATTCCTGGTGTCCTGGCCAACATTCCCCTTCCCATAAAACCGGTTCATGCAATTATCCAGGCTGTGTGTGGGTGATGATGTGCGATATGGCCGCCACCACACATTCAGTCACTTCACTACCAGTCTAGCATTGCTTGTAAAGCACTTTGGATGTATGAAAAGCGCTATATAAATACTGATTCTTCTTCTTCTTCTTCTTCTACTTTAAGTGGTAAGACACAGGGATATTTTCTCCCTAACTAGTAGACAGCAGCACTGCTGGCTGTGTCGAGTCAAGTACTTTAAGTGGTAAGACACAGGGATATTTTCTCCCTAACTAGTAGATAACAGCACTGCTTGCTGCGTCAAGTCAAGTACTTTAAGTGGTAAGACACAGGGACATTTTCTCCCTAACAGATAAATACAGCACTGCTTGCTGCGTCGAGTCAAGTACTTTAAGTGGTAACACACAGGGATATTTTCTCCCTAACTGGTAAATAACAGCACTGCTGGCTGTGTCGAGTCAAGTACTTTAAGTGGTAAGACACAGGGATATTTTCTCCCTAACATGTAAAAAAAAAAACCAGCCTGCCTAAAAACTAAATATTCTTAAATTTTTTATTAAGCTGCACAAAGAAAAAACAGCTTGCCTACCTAATGCCAAAAAAATAAATAAATATGTGGCAAATGGCACCAACAGAGGAGCTGAGCAATGTATCTTACACCCCCCCACCACACACACACTCACTCTGCTTTGTCTTGCTGTGTAGTGTGTTGGCGCTGTTATAGTAGAATAAAAAGACACACACAAAAAAAACTACTATTGTTTATTTCCTTGTAAGAACTGATGGAGTTATTTAAACACTTTTAGTTCTGAATCACCACCACACATGAAGGACTGGACTGGACAGAGCGCCTACCCTAAGACTAGAGTAGACACACAGCTCCCGAGCCCCTGCTGGATTTTTCCTTTCCCCACTCCAATGTGCTCTTTCCAGTTTCCATGGAGTAATGAAAGAATAAATAAAATGCCTTTGGGGGAGAAAGAAGAAATGCAAAGCAAGTATTGTGTTTTTTTTTTTGCTTCACAATCAGACACAGGCCATCTGATTGAGAAAACAGACAGTCGTACTGGTTCTTCTTCACACTGATGTCTTCCATTCTCTTCTATATGAGTCGAACACCAACTGCCACACTGAGAACTTAAGCTGCGAGACTTACGCAGCCAGCCACATGGCTATTGTTCTGTCGTAGCCAACAGTAGGAGTTGTCTCTTCTAACAGCCTTTCAGCAGCCCATCACCCAGACCCTTACAAATGTTCTAGGCGGTAACTTGGGAAGGAATAAGGCTGATGTGGGGGGTGGATGTGGAGCTGCTGAGGCTGACATGGGGGGCTGTTGACTTAACACACATGGACTTGGAGGAGTCACATGATGGTGGAAATATGCAAACTTTGGTTTGCCTGGTTGATCCCTGCAATGCCCGATATAATCTTTTATGGGTTCTGCAAGGGTGAACCGGATGAACCAGGCAAACCAAAGTTCACACATTTCATTCATATGTTCACGCATGGGCGAACGAGTGCGAACATCGGGTGTTCAACCATTTAAACAGAATGGTCGAACTGAACTTGCAGCCCTAATGCAATTTAACATCAGCCTTCCCTGAGAAGACTAAATGTGCTGTTGTTTCTAACCCTGACAGCATAGCATTGGGCATATGTAGCTCATTAATACCTTGTTGTAACATTAAACCAATGTGACTACCATCCAGCAACCTTCTGGTGGGAAACCCACTTTACATTTGATGGTGGAGGGTCAACCATGATTTTGAAAGCCCCATGGCTGTGATAGTTTCAGCATCACAGGTCATGTTGGGGGGAAGGGTTACAGCTTTGATTTCTGAACCTGAGCTGACAGCTGTTTCAGTACTACTTTCTCCACACCTGACGGCTACTAAACCACAATCCAAAGCTGGAGAACTACATGCAGCTTGCATACCACTTTTCTCCACTATGCAGGTACCCCTGATAGTGCCAGCACATGATGCAGAACTCCCTCTACCAGTGACACCTGGATCATCCCATACTGTGACTGCAATAGCAGACACAAGCCAGGAACAGTCTGGGTTATTCCCAGCACAGACAACAGCATGCAGTTCTGGCAATAAGGTGCAATTGATAGCAATCTCAGCAGTTTTAGCCCAAACATACAATGGACACATCACACCCATTGCTTATGCATCCCAGATGCTTGTCCCAGTGGAGCTGAAATACAACCTTTGTGAAAGGAATCTTTAGCTACATACTGGGCAATAAGATACTTTATGTACATCATTGGATATGCACCATTGTACAGCATTCCAATCATTTACCAACTAACTTTCTCTTGTCAGACAGAGTAACAGATGATTCTGCATCCAATGCCAGACTTACTCACTGGTCTCTCATTTTACAGGATCATGACATCACTGTCCTTCCTATCAAAACTTCATCCTTGTTAGCACATGGCCTACAATTTGCAGGAGAGACCCATGAGTGTTCACTCCAACCCCCGATCTACCTGTCCCAGGGCCGTTTTTGACAGAACCTCAGAAAGTGTTGAAAGACACCACTGTGTGTCATGTTTTGACTGATGACTCAGTCACACATACCAACAAGGGTCAGATAGCAGGGTTTGGAATTCTTATTGTACATCCTAGTGATGACAGAGTGTGCATCATCCATCATCATTTATGTACAATTCACAGGCATTGTTAAAACATGCCTGGCAATAAAAAAATGTAAAGCAGGCAGGCGAGGAGTCTCCTTATTACCACACATGTTTGTGACTGGTTTACAGAGCTGGTAAGTCCTTGAGAAAAGACACAGCTTGTGTTAAGGAGATTTTTCCTTACATAACATGATACCAGCACTCCACGAGAGGGTTAAGTTCTAAATGCTTCAAGAAATGGCTTTGGTCTAATTATGAAAGCGCTGCTTAAACTGTTTTTTGTTTTATCACAGATTCTAATTGGGTCTGTTCCTCTCTGAATTTCTTTGGATGAAAACAAACACTTCCAATACTATAATAGTACCCCTGTGAAATACAGAGACTTGTTTGTGTACATCACAGCCTAACCAGCTTAAATACAAACTATATATTCATAAGGTTTGAGCATATTGCAAACATGAACCTTATGCTCCAAAAAAAGAACCCTCATTTGAGGCAGTGTATAGGTTCCTTAATAAAGGAACTGAGGAATAACTTCCAGAAATAAGCTCTTATAAGAACATAAAAAATGACCTTCACCTGTCCAATGATGGCCTATTCATTTGGCATCACTGCTGTAACACTCATGAAAAGTTATGGGTGGTTCCTGAACACCTGAGGGTAGATTTTATCTACTGCACCAAGTACATGATACTCCAACTGGTGGACAGCAGGGAGTCAATAAAACACTAGACATACTAAAGTCCTCTGTCTTGTGGCCACACATGAGAAATGATATAGAACACTACATCAGTAACTGTTTGAGCTGTGCACAGAACAATCCTATACCAGCTAGGAAAAATACATTGTTACCCCAGAGGCAATCAGGCCCCTGGAACAACATCCAGATTGACTACATTGGACCTATGCCAACCACTAAGAACAACTAGTTTGCACTAGTGATCACCAACCTAATGGAGCAACACAGCCAAAGTGACTGCAAATGCCTTGGTAAACCAGCTATTTACTAGGTAGGGCTTACCCCTAAAGGTAAATTCTGATTACAGGGATCAGCTTTATAGCCAAAGTAATGCAGGAAATTCTGGATTTGTTATGGGTAAAACCAAAGTTTCATATCCCATACCACCCATAGTCATCAGGACAGGTGGAATGGGCTAACAGGCAGATCAAAGTTATGTTATAATAAACTTGTTCAGAAAACCCCAAAGAACTGTGATTCATTATTGCCTTTACTACTTATGGCAATAAGAGGGACACCCTCTGCAGGTACACAGCATACCCATTTCAGAAATCATGACCGGATGGTCCATGATACTCCCAGAACATTTACTTCTGGACATATGTACTGCCACTGCTGATAGAGCATCAGTAGATAAATATATTAAATATCTCAAACAAGACATCCAAAAGGTACACTTGTTTGCTTCACAATATATGGGCAAGGCCCAACAACAGGCCCTATCCCATTGTAAACAAACTCAGTCCAGCAGTCTACCAAGTTAGACTGTCTCACAATAACAGTAATTGATAAATGGCTACATGCCAATCAAATGAACCTGTTTAAAGGAGATTAAATTACTTTTCCATACCCCAATGGGTGGAATAGTACTAAACTAACTACATTTTTCTTTTCTCTTTCCTTTAGGTTCCAGAGAGAGAGAGAGAGATGCTTGCTTTATGCTTATTATTCTTTTAAAAGTATGGGCTCTTACAAGCCCAAACTGCACATTGTATTGCAGATAAGAACCAGTGACCTAAACCTAAACAGCTTGTTGAGGCAGAGTACCTGACAAGCCCATATGATCTAAGTGCATCCTGTGGAATTCACACTAAAGTCCTAAAAGACATGTTCATTGTCCAGGAGGGTAGCGAGGCCCTACTAAATGTTATAATCATTGCTTTGGATCAATCCTAGCAGCTAGACTTGATCTGGACCCCTATTTACATTTTATTGATAATCAGGAATTTTGTTTCCAAAATTTATATGGAAATAAAAGTCATTAGACCTTAAAGATTTTATCCAGTAATGCTCCATAATTTCTGACACTTAATACTGAGTGCCCAAAACAGAACTCTGGCCCACCCAGTGGTCTAATAGCCACTTCCCAACTAGGTTCCCTAGTTAATAATGTGCAGCTCATGCACAACCCAGTGATTTTAAATCTCACCCTTTAAACTTGAAATGATTTGTTTTGTTTCACAACAAACATTTCCCACTTTTGTTAAATAATGATGTGATTGGATACCCTGGTAGCATATCATGTACTCAGTAATGACCCCTATACAGGAGCTGATAGCAACACACACACACACACACACACACACACAGGATTTTCACATCCTGACCACTAGTTGTATATCTTATAATAGTAAACCTACCCAAACACACTAGGCATTTTGTTTTTGCTTTTTTTTTTTATAAAAAAAAATCCACAGGTTTAAACTTAGGCCTATTTGGCTGTGACATGTCTATTTGAAATAAGGCTGATATAGCCATTATTCAAGCACATATCTTAAAGGTTCATGATAGTATGAAATATAATATCACCCCCCATTGCATGGTATACATGATTTTGCTCATCAAGAGTGATTTGCATTTACAATATTAAGGGTATTGTAAAGGCGTTTGACCTGACAAATTTTCATGTTTATGAATTAATTTCTGCTCACATTAAAGAAACAGTCGAGCATCGCATAACTAAGTCCTTTGCACTGACCACAGCTATTATGTTCTTACAACCCTTCAGTTATCTCTTCCAGGATCTGGAATTAGTACATATCCTTGATCTCATACATGACAGATGTATGGGTCAGTGGCATTGACACATTTTTCACTTCTATTGCATGTGTTAACAAATGTCTATTTGAATCTAGCACTGTTCCCTTGTTAATGGCAAGGAACCTTGGATATGTCACACACACACCAGTATTGCTCCATGTTTCGAAACGTATTCCTGCACAATCCAGGAAGCCATGTTTGTGACTCTCACATTTTCATCTGGCAACATCCATCTCTGATCATCTGGCAACCATCCATTCTATTGGTCATCTTAATGGGAACTTTTATCATGAAAGGTTGAAACTACCTCCTTTCCTTGTTTACCATGAGGTCTTGGAATTTTGACTGACTCTGAACTTTAATTGTCATACCTGAAAGGAACATCACCTTTCATGCAGATGTGACTTCTTCCAACTTGTCTTACCAACTTGTGAATACTGGTCTAATAATGAAATTAGGCTTCCATTTGTGAATTTTCAAATAAACTGTATTCAGTCCAACCAATGAAGATTCTACAATGCTTCACACACAAACCATGCACAAGGCAATAGTGGTGCATTTATAAATAATGTCAATACTAGAAATAAAGCGAAGAATAGCCTTGTACACCGAGAGTTTTATATATTTTGTTACATTGTGCAAACCGCTTGACTTTTGTCCAAATGCGCCAAGCGGTTTTACTGGTGTAATAAAATTATATAAGATGCTCCAGATCTGATTATTTTGGGGTTTGTGTGTGCTTCAGCTTTTGTGCATTGGTATTGAAGATTCTACAATCAATCTCATTACTATACATACTATGAAGCAAGTCTGGGGTGGGGGCAATCCCCTAACTTCAGTGAGAAAACTATTTTTCATTTGATCTACAATCAAGAAATCCATTTTCTTCACTGCTTGTTTACCAAGCCTGGCTGGCACCTCATGCAGACTGAGTACTGTCATAAACCTTTGCACTTTGTGCAGCCATGTGAGCATCTTCAACTGAACACTGTTGCTATTCCATTGTAAAACTCAATGTGCAATCTAATGCACCCCTTGCTGAGGCCTCTGAAAATGCTGCAGCCTCCTGAACATCTGGATCTACCCTTGGAAAATCTAAATGCATCGAATTTGAACTATGAATCTTCATCTAACACTTGAAGAAACCTTGGATTTATCCCTGGAACTGTTCATAGTTTATGCCTTGTGGACATTGACATTTTGTGTCCTGTTCAACTTACCAACTGAAAAATGTCATCCTCTGAGGTGGTATATTCTGCTGATGTGGAACATTGTGTGGTGATTAATTATACATTCTTCTGATATGGACTAAAGTTATGCAAAGTGAACTTTTCTAACTTCTATTTTTGCTCCTAAACAGGTAATAGCTATACGTAATCACACCTGTTCCTATCCGGAACCAGATATCATTAAGTCTAGTCCTAATTATCTTGATGCTCTATCTCAATTTTACTTATTTCTAATATCCATACAGGCAACTTATATTTGTCTCTTCAATTTCTTCCCAATAGGACAGATACACACCTGATACATATACAGTATCAGTAATTACTAATTGTTTTGATATTGGAAAACCCCATTGTGAAGTTTCATTCCATATGTTTATAGTAATACAAGGTTTACTAACATTTTCCCTTATAATAACATTTTGTTGTTTAAGGAAAACCTTGAAACACCACCGTGACCATTATAAATTCCTCTATCAGGCTCATCAGGAAGACTTGGTCTATCAGGAAGACTAGGTTTGCTGGCCAAGGCACCTAGCTTCACTTGAGCTCTTTCCTTCTAGGTTGCTTGAAAGGACCGAGCAAAGAATCTTACCACAGCAAGGGAAAGGATTAAGACTTCTTTTGGCTAGGTAGATTTACTGTGTGTTGTTATTTTTATTTTGTACTCACAGGGATCGTTACTGTTTGTTGCTAAAATTTTATTGCTTTATTTTTCTCTGATTCAAATTGTTGTTGCTGGGTATACCTTCTGCTGCATTATTACAAGGTGTGACTACAGGTGTGTGCTAACAGATTACTGCTGTAATCTTCTGATTCAAATTGTCTTTTGCAAGGTATATCTTCTGTTACTGCTTTATTTTTCTCCATAGCAAAGTGTTTCTTACAGGGTATATCTTCTGTGAAATTATTACAGATGGTGCTTTACAGGTTTTGCAGTTTTATCTATCATTAGGATAAGCTTTCAGGGTTACTGCATTTGTTGCTGACTGATAGTTTCTGCTCTTACCTCCTTGTTTCTTTTGTCAGTGGTTCTTCTTTTTCGGCAGGAGAAGGGCCCAGCCACTCACCCCCATCCCCAACCACCCCACACTACACTCCTTTTATAGGGTAGCACAGTTGTGATGTTTCCTGTGGCAAAGCAGGAAGGGGCGGATCAGTGGGGTATCAACATGGTGACTTCATTTACAGGGGCACTGGTAATTTAACTTGTTATAACAAGTTATACAAAAAAAAAAAAAACACAAAATCAAACTTTTGCTTTCATTTTCTTCCTTCTAATTACTCTGACCAGGTTATATACCCAGCAAATTATCTGGAATGGCTATCATTAACTGCAGGTACTGTGGAACACTTTTCAGGAGGGCGGTTTTACAGGATTTAGGACACTGTCCTTCATGCTGGGCCATTGAAGATCTTAGAGCTCAGCTCCAGGCAGCATAGGCAGAGATTGCACACCTCAAATTTCATATTCAAGAGGAAATATATTATAAGAACCACCCAACATTTCCCCAACATCCAACAGAAGCACCTCGACCGCAGAGGGGTGTTGGTCTGGGAGGCTGGCAGGTGGTTAGGAGGGGCAAATCAGGTGCCCTATCATTCAGTGCTCGCCAACATATTAACTCCACAAACAATATAAAAACTACAAACAGGTATCTGCCTCTATCTCTGAAATCAAACAAAGGGGCTTAGGACACTGCAGAGCAGAACACTGCAGCACAGGAGCTAGCACAACAAAACTTGCCCAAAATAGGAACCAAAACAAAAAAAGCACAAAAGAAATTCAAAAAACTTCTGATCATAGGAGACTCCATGATTCAGGGAGTTGATACCTATCTCCAGCCAGGGGTAATGGTCAGATGTCTCCCATGTACATCAGCATGGAGAGACACTGACCGCATTGCTAAAATTGTTCAGGAAGCAGGGGAAAACATTGACATCCTGGTACACAAAGGGACTAATGATCTCAACAGCCTGGTCAGTTGTGGAGACCAATGAACACCTGACCAGGCTGGGTGACAAACTATCATCCATTTCGTCAGGCATCTCCTTCTCTGAGATCCTACCAGTCTGGGAGAGGGGGGGCAGATGGACGGAAGGTAAGAGAAGGGGAGATAGGGGAGCTAAACATGTGGCTCAAGGGCTGGTGCCAGAAAAAGGACACAAATTTGTAGGGAACTGACAAGAGTTTTGGGAGTGAAAGTTCTTTAAATTTGATGGACTGCATCTGACTAAGGAGGAAATCAGTGCATTGGGGCAGAAGTTTGACATCTTTGCAGAATATTTAAACTAGCAAATGGGGAGAGGGGTGCAGCACCCCATACGTCAAATGGGAAGAACACCCCTCCCCCCCTCAGCTAGTGGTCAAGCAGGAGTTCAGCATGTTTGCAGTTCATTTGCATCACCAGGTAAGGAAAAAGGTCCAGCTCCCCATATGATGCCAGGGAAATGCAAGACCAATTACAACTAACACACCGACATCTGGCCAATGGAAAATCATGTACACAAATGCTCACAGTCTGGGAAATAAGATTCCAGTCCTGCAGGCAATAATGACAGAGGCTAAAATGGACATAGTATCAATTAGCAAGACATGGTTTACCAGTATCCACACTTGGGAAACTTCAGTACCTGACTATGTACTGTTCAGAAGAGATCAAGGTGCAAAGGGGGGGTGGAGTGGCCCTGTGTGTCAATGAAAATATCAAAGCTACAGAAATTCAGACTACACATAAGGAGCCAGAAGAACTGTGGGTCACCCTGGAAACAGGAAATGGGACAGCCATAAGAACTGGGGTTGTCTACAGGCCCCCAGATGAGGGGAAGGACATAGACACATTACTGTTAGAAGATATACAAAACATGACAGCTAAAGGGGAGGTTCTGATAATGGGAGACTTCAACATGCCAGATACAGATTGGTCAATACCAGCAGGAACATCTGCCAGAGCTAGACACATGGTGGATTCCCTGCAGGGGGAAGGCCTCAAACAACTGGTACAACAACCCACAAGAGACAGGGCTATCCTAGATCTATTACTAACAGGGAAAGGATCACAGATCTCCAGGTAGAAGGTCACCCGAGGGCCAGTGACCATCACATGGGTATGGTTCAGTTTGGCCACTACAACTAAATCATCCCATTCCAAGGTGAAAATACGGGACTTCAGAGGAGCTGACTTTGATGAGATGGCCAACAGAGTTAAACTAGCCCTGGCAAAAGGAAATACAGGTGAGGGGGTACAGGCAAAGTGGGCAAGCATTAAGGATGCAATACTTGAAGCAACATCCCATTGCGTTAGATAGAAAAGGAAGTGCAAAAGAAGAAGGAAACCACTTTGGTTCTCAAAAACAGTAGCAGAAAAGGTCAGAGCCAAAAGGCTGGCCTTCAGGGAATATAAGGGAATGCAGCGGGCTGAAGATATGGAGGCATACCAAACTTCCCTAAGGGAAACAGGGAAGGCAGTAAGGCAGGCAAAGGCCCAAACCGAGGAAACACTAGCACAAACAGTAAAAGAAGGTGACAAGACTTTCTATACGTACATTAGTGAAAGGAGGAAAGTCCAAAGGGGGTATTGCTAAGATCAAAGGAGATAAGGGGGCGTGTGAGGAGGAGGACCATGTAAAAGCATCTATCCTAAATATATACTTCTGCTCAGTATTTACTGAAGAGAAGGTAGGGTAGAGAAGGGCCCACAGCTCAGCAACATGGACACGGGGGGGGAAGGAGGTGAACACTAGTCCCTTCACAAAAGAAAGGGTCCTACAAGAGCTCAATAAGCTCAGGGTGGACAAGGCAATGGGACCTGATGGCATACATCCCAGGGTACTAAAGGAGCTAAGGGTGGAACTAGCATAGCCATTATCTGAACTGTTTAGTGAGTCTCTGAGCACAGGAAAGGTCCCAGAAGACTGGAGAAGGGCTCTTGTGATCCAGCTCCACAAGAGTGGTAGCAGGGAGGAGGCAGAGGAAATACAGGCCAGTCAGTCTTACCTCAGTAGTGGGCAAGATTATGGAGGCACTCCTTAAGGAAAGGATAGTGCAACACCTGGAATCCATAGGAGCACAGGATCCAAGACAGCATGGGTTTACAAAAGGAAGGTCCTGTCAAACTAATCTCATAGATTTCTTTGACTGGGTAACCAGAGTGGTGGACCAAGGGGGAACAGTTGATGTCACCTACCTTGACTTCAGCAAAGCTTTCGATACTGTTCCACATAGAAGATTGATTAATAAGCTGGGTAGGCTCAGAGTGGGTCAGAAGTTGGTCAACTGGGTGGCAAACTGGTTGACGGGCAGAAAACAGAGAGTGGTGGTAAATGGTCTACAGTCAGAAGAAATGCAAGTCACAAGTGGGGTACTTCAGGGATCATTCCTGGGGCCAGTCCTCTTCAATATCTTTATCAGTGATATTGCAGATGGACTGGAGGGTAAGGTTTGTCTGTTTGCAGATGACACCAAGATCTGCAGCAGATTAGATGATCCAGATGGGGTGGGCAGAATGAGAAGAGATCTGGACAAACTAGCAAAATGGTCAGAAGAGTGGCAACTGGGGTTTAATACAAAGAAGCGCAAGATCATGCACATAGGAAAGAGAAACCCTGAAGCCACTTATAGGCTAGGAGGGGAGTTGCTGGCAGTCACAAGGAAGAAAAGACTTGGGCATCATCATCACCGATGACCTGAAATCATCAAGCAGACCACTAAAGCAGTAGGTAAGGCTAGAGGATATTGGAGTGTATAGCAGAGGTATCACAATTGGAAGAGGAGTAGTAAGTAGTAGTAAAAATCTTATTTTATACAGGATTACAAAACTTTTAGGTCAGAAGGACCTATTTTCAAAGTTGTCCTGTGTAGAAATATTCGGTTTACAATAAGTTATAAAAATGATCAGACGCTCTGAAACATACAACTGTACATACAAAATGCTCAAACTGGATTGACACATAGTGAACAATACTTAACTTTATACAAGACAGAATAAAATTTTTCATTCAACAAACTCTATCATATTTCTCAGTTTGTTCAAAACCTCATTAAAAACAAGTATATTCAGTTAAAAATACATCACTCAGACCTATTTTGAACTGTGACAATTTAGTTGCTTTACTTAGTTGAGGGGTGATTTTATTCCAGACATTTGCCACCTGTGCCTCGCATGTCATAATTCCATATGTTGTATCAATTTTTGGGAAAGTATGACCCCTGTGATTCACATCCCTTAAAACATAGGGATAGCTCTTACTAGCAGAGGACAAGTCCATGTTTCCATCTATCATCCCATTTTTTATTTTGTAGATAAATACTGAGTATTGTTTTTTTAACCATACAGGTAAACTGTCCCAGTTTAGATCATTGTACAAAGTGCAATGATGGGTATTAAACTACAGTTTAAGACAAATCTTGCCAGTCGCCATATGATATGACTAATCTGTTCTAAATGTTTTTGACCTGCAAAATTATACACCATATTTCACATTCTAGTACAGGCATTATTAATTGGTTTGCAATTAACCTCCGGTTTTTTAATATCCCTGATGACCTACTAATGCCCCTATTTAAATATAAATATATTATATATATATATATATATTATATTAAATATATTTATGGATTGTTCTTAAGATTTTAAGTTTTATGTATTGATTTGTTGTAAAAGCGCCTTGGTTTTGGAAGGTGCTTTTTTTAGAAATAAAGTATTCATTCATTCATATTTTATTATTAACTTTCTTTATTGTATTATTAATATGAGCTGAAAAAGATAAAGTATGGTCAATCTCACACCTAAGTATTTGTACTGATTTGTGACTACCAGTTTTTTTCCCATCTCTCATTATTATATCCCTGTCTCCAGTCTGTTGTTTAATAACCTTTGTTGTATTTTTGTTGAAATACATAACCTGAGTTTTTTTGTCACTTATTACAAGTTTAGAACTGGAAAACCAGTTCTGCAAAATATCAAAGTCCAACTGTAGTTTTGCCATCATTTCATTTTGATATTCTGGTTATGCTAAAAGTACTGTATCATCAGCATAAAGCCTAATTTGTGTGTTATTTATTTTGGTAGGTAATTCATTAATATATAACAGGAACAGCAACGGACCCAGAATTGAGCCTTGGGGAACATCTCTTGATATGCTACACACTTCTGAAAAATGTCCATTTATTACTACTTGCTGTTTCCTTTGTCCCAAATATGATTTAAACCATTGCAATGACCTGGGAGCTATTCCAGTCCTCTCCATCCTCTCATATAGTAGATGGTGTTCGACCAAATCAAAGGCTTTGGATAGGTCTATAAACACTGTGCCCATGGACTCGCCCCTGTCCAGGGCCACTACCACTTTGTCCACGAAGTCCATGAGCACAGTGAAAGTCAAATAGCCTGCCCTAAAACCATGTCGGTATTTTGTCAGTTTTGAGTATTTTTCGAAATAACTGTACAGTTGGCCGAACACCATCCGCTCCATCAACTTGGAGAGGACCGCTGTTGGTCTGTAGTTTGAGGGATCATTAGAGTCACCCCCCCTTAAATATGGGTACTATTTTTGCTAATTTCCAACTAGAGGGGAAAACATTTTCCATCAAGCTTTGGTTAAATAAATCAGTCAGTATTGGTGATAAAAAGTCTACTGCATCTTTAATAAATTTAACTTCAATGTTATCCATACCATATGATTTATTTTTGTTTAGTTTTGTGATCTCATTCCTGACTTCTGAAATTTATATTTTATTTTTATTAGGTAATAATCCTCTTTACAAGACACTGGTTAGCTCCATCTGAGTACTGCATGCAGTACTGGAGGCCATACCTTCACAAGGACATTAACCAAATTGAGGCAGTCCAGAGAAGGGCAACCAAAATGGTGCAGTGACTGCATCAGAAAACATATGAGGACAGATTAACGGAGTTCAATATGTATACCCTAGAGCAAAGGAGGGAGAGAGGTGATATGATCAAAACATTCAAACACCTTAAGGGCATTAACAAGGTGAAAGAGTCTAACATGTTTCAATATAAGAAAAATAGCCAGACAAGAGGACACAGCATGAGATTAGAGGGAGGCCAATTAAGGGGTAATGTGAGGAAGTTCTTTTTCACAGAAAGGGTGGTGGATGCATGGAATGACCTACCTCAAGAAGTGGTGGATATGAATACGTGCATGACTTCAAACAGGCATGGGATAGGCATAAGAGAGTGATACAGATGAGTATGAATAGATAGACCATTGACAGAGCAAAGGCCGATGGCACATTTATAAGGTAGAAAAATAAATGGGCAGATTGGATGGGCCTTGCAGTCCTTATCTGCCGTCAACTTCTATGTTTCTATGTTTCTATGTTTCCTGCCTCAGGCCTATAGACGAATGGTGCCTAACAGTCATCCTTTTGTTGTGTTGCCACTTTTGAAATTAGGGCAACAAAGAGGAGACTGTTGCACCTGGATTATGACCCCTATTGTCGCATACATCCCACACACCTTACACTGTATTCCTGGTCTATTATATTGTGATACTGCTATTTTGCACAAATATATGATTTAGGCACCCATCATAAGCATGAGTGCCAGGAATGTGCTTGCCGCTAATATTTGCTAGTGTTTACATCTTTTTATAGGATTAGATCATGCATGATTATTATACCTGACTATAATGCATTATGTTTGTATTTTACATATATTCCATATATGATCTACCTAATTACTGCTATGATGACTCTAAGGGATCATCAGTGATTACTTTATAAACTATATATATATTCTCCTATAATCATAGGTAGTAGTAGCCAGTCAGCACTTTTTTTTGTCAGAGACAAAACCTTTGTTATGTCTTATACTGTACATAGGCAAGAAATGCCACGTATAGTTTAAAACTGTCAGCATTTACTTTGTCCAAGCTATAATGCTAACTGAAGCATATTCTATGTCTCATATGATTCTCATTTCTGTCTCATAAGTCATCATCCAATACATAATGTTTCTCATATCCATAACTATGAGGTAATCTCTGTTGCTATACTGTTATTTGTAGTATATAGCCTTCTGTAATCTAGTTCCATGGGGAGAGAACGAGATCTTGGAGAACCTGAGATCCTACAATTCTGGAGATTATGTACATTCTTTAGTAGAGTGGTGTGAAACCCATCTCTGTTGTGATTTTCTCTGTCACGTGCTTGGCATAAGTAATATAGTTAAACCTCTATTATTACTCCTGCTTGTTTATGAATGTTTCTTGGCAGACTCTGAAGACATAAGAATCTGTATTATTGGTATTATTATTATTTACTCTACACACTAAGAGTGTTTAGGCAACAGTGGGACTTTTAACAGATTGGGACACACAGTGCCCTCTACTGTCAGTGCCAGCAGTAGAGGGACTGCTTTACACAAAATGTTTCAATTCATTCAAATTAAGTATTTACAGTAACTTTTTTAAACATTCTTTTCTAAAATGCAGCCCTAATCCCATTTTCTAAAGTAATATTACCCTCCAAGGTGGGCGGTATGGGCTATACCATCCCTTCCAGGCACTATAAGGCCTTTCACCTCAGTGTCGGGCCTCTCTGTAGCATTCAACACCATGGATCATGGCATTTTTCTAGAGTGTTGCAGGTGATCTGTGGACTGTTGGGTACAGTCCTCAGATGGTTCTATTCATTCCTCACTGGTAGATCTCAGAGAGTTACATCGAGAATTTATTCCTCTGATGTATTCTCTCTCTACCATGTGGAGTACCCCATGGCTCTGAGCTTTTGCCTGTTATTCATGGTGTACATGCTGCTGTTAGGAGACATTGTGAAGTGGTATGGTTTGAGCTTTCACTGCTATGCAGATGACTCTCAACTATACATGTCCTTCGTGCCGGACCAGGATGATGCGGTCTCAGTCTCTAACAACTGCCTCACTGAGATTCAGGGCTGGATGAGTGCCAACTAGCTGGGGCTGAATCCTGACAAGACTGAAGTTTTGGTGGCAGATCCAGGTCACCAGGTAGATGGTCCTCAGCAGAGCAGGCCTCTGGACTTATGCTTGGTGGTTTCCAGCTGATGTCCCCCAAATGAGTGTGAAGTCTGGGTGTTATTTTTGATGATGGGTTGACCCTGAAGTGTCAGGAGTCATCCATCATCAAGATCTCATTCTATCATCTCAGGAATATCACACAGTTTAAGCACCTGGTTCTGCCTGGTGATCTTCTGAGATTGGTCCACGCCTTTTGACTTCCTGCCTCAATTACTGCAATGTCTTGTACCTAGGGCTTCCAGGGGTTGATATCCACTGCTTGTGCTGTGGCCAGGTTGTTGACTGGGCTCTCTTGATCTAGCCATGTCACACCTGTGCTGCATGAACTGCACTGGCTGCTGGTTCAGTGGCGGATCACCTTCAAGGTTGGCTTGCTAACCTACAAGGCCCTACGCAGACAGGGACCGACTTATCCACAAGAGCCCCTCTGTCTCTACTGCCCCCTCCGACCACTTCGTTCTGCCAAGGAGGGATTTCTAGAGATTCCCACGGTTTGTTTGAAAACCTCTGGAGCTCGTGCATTTGCTTGTGTGGCTCCTACCCTGTGGAATTCTCTACCTCCTTGGATAAGGGGTGCCTGACTGTGGAGAGCTTTAAATCTGCTCTCAAAACTTATTTATTTTCTCTTGCCTACTCTGACTATTTATTATGGAGTCTTCTATTTTAATTGGTTTAAAAAGAAAATTATGGGTTTTAGTTGCCTTGTAATAGCGCTTTGATATTTTTTGAATTGCGCTTTATATAGATAAAATTATTATTATTATTATTATGCTCCTGGGTGGGCTGGTATAGCTTAGTACCACCCACCCTGTCAGGTATTGTTGCTTGCATAATGTATGGTCATGTGACTGGTTTCATCCAAGTAAAATGTCTTTTAAGACCCTGGCCTGGACATTCAAAGGGTTGCGCATGGGCGCAACAGTATTATATCATGCACAACCACTAATCTTGTAGCACCGTATTCAAAAAGGGAAAGTGCAGCGGCTGCGATCCTGATGTGCCGGAGTGCATCAGTATGTATGCAGGCACAGGTAGGGGGCATACCATGCATACCTGCACAGCCCGATATTCAGCCGGGATGTGCAGAGCCATGTAATGTGCAACCCCTACCTGCACCACACCTAAAGTTACACCAAAAAAAAAGGAACAACTGATGGCCACCCACAGGTGAGCTGCCACATTGCAGGGCGCAACACAGCGGCTGCCACCTGTGGGTGGCCACCCAAGCTCCGGCCGCACCTGGCGGTGACCCCCCCATGCCCGATCGTGGGCATTTGTAATAAAATAAAATAATTCTGTCCAATATCAATGGTGGTCCAGTGGACCGCTGGCTGCCCGATCGTGGGCATTTGTATAAAAAAGGAAATATTCACAATATCCCTGGTGGTCCAGTGGACCGCTATCTGCCGATTGCGGGCATCTGTGTAAAATAAGAACTAAGTCCTATATCCCTTGTGGTCCAGTGGACCGCTATCTGCCCGATCGCAGGCATTTGTAAATGAGAATAGAAATATTCCCTATATCCCTGGTGGTCCAGTGGACCTGTCTGCCCGATCGCGGGCATCTGTATAACGTAAGAATGAAGTCCAATATCCCTGGTGGTCCAGTGGACCGCTATCTGCCTGATCACAGGCATTTGTAAGGGTGTGCAGCCCCTACCGTACTACACATTCCAGATCATATCTGGAATGTGTAGTATAATAGAGGCTATGCCTACTGAAGTGTCATTCAGCGGGCGGCAGGGTGGCAGGAGGGTGAGGTGCTGCCGCCTGCCAGCTGACCGGGGGGAGCAGGGCGGTGGGGCTCAGTGGGCGGGTGGGGAGGGGGGTACCCTAGACCACCAGGGATAAACACATATTTCTATTTGTAATTACAAATGCCCACGATTGGGCAGATAGTGGTCCACTGGACCACCAGGGATTTTGGACTTCATTCTTATTTTATACAGATGCCTGTGATCAGGCAGATAGCGGTCCACTGGACCACCAGGGATATTGGACTTATTTCTTCTTTAATTACAAATGCCCACGATTGGGCAGTCAGCAGTCCACTGGACCACCAGGGAGATTGGGAATAATTCTTTTTAATACAAATGCCCGTGATTGGGCAGTCAGCGGTCTACTGGACTACCAGGGAGATTGGACGAAGTCTTATTTTTTTACACATGCCCGTGATCGGGCAGATAGAGGTCCACTGAACCACCAGGGATAGTGGGAATATTTATTTTTTTATACAAATGCCCGTGATCGGGCTGCAGGGGGCATCGGTCCCTGACGGCTGCTGCCTAGCAGGGCGCCAGGCACAAGTCGTCGGGGATCAGCACACCTGCATGCAAATGGGGCCATAATGACATGCAAATGGCCCCTTGTGCACCTTGCATACATTATGGCCCCATTTGCTTGTCAAGTTTTGAATATCGAGGTTGCTGTGCATGGCGCAATGGAACTTGCGCTAGCGCAGCTCCACATGCCCACTCTGACACTGCGCTGGCACAGTGTCACCGCCGCCATGCACACTCGTGGTGGCCAGGGTGTGATATTCAAAGCTGCTGAGCCATGGCGCAGTTCCGTTGAATATCGCCCAGTCCACACCCCTGCGCAGCCAAGTTGCGCTGCGCCCAAGCTTGTGCCACAGCCTGGCACAATTTGAATATCTGGGCCCCTGTATATAAAAATATTCATTCATCCCTGATGGTAGCGGGTCTGTACAACATTGACTGAATATTTTTAGAAAGGATTCAAAGACACAAAAAAGTCAAGTAGTTCATTTTTACTTCATGTATATTAACAGTTCTGTTACAAGAAAGAAAAAAAATCACTTTTATTCAGTGGGGACTGTTTTGTTCTACATTCGTTTATCTCGCATGCATAGTCTGATGCTTGTGGAACTTGGAACAGTAATCCAATTTTTGGTTGCAGGTATGCGGTATTTCATGCTTTGAACAATGCTGTATATTGCCTTGACAAGTGTATGGCTATATTCTGAGTGACAATACAGAAGTTTAAAGAAAATGTTCATTTATATTGTAGTATTTAAACTCTCATCGATCCTACAGAGTTGGTGCTGGGTTCACTTTTGTTTAACTCTTATATCTCAGACATCAGAATTGGTATCAAGAGTGAGATGAGCCTCTTTGCTGATGACTTGAAGCTGGGGGTGATGGTGGATGGGCCGGAGGTAGATTAGCCCTTCAGGAGACCTGGAGATTCTGGAGGGTGGTCACACACCTGGAAACTAAGGTTTAAATACTGGGAAATGCAGGGTTCTACAGTTGGGCCAGAACCCAGCTCATGTGTACACCAGGAGGGAGACACGGCAGGTTTCGGTGGGAGAAGGACCTCAGGGTGGTGGTGGATGCCAAGATAAATACCTCAGAGCAGTGTAGAAGGGCTGCAACCCAAGCAAATGAAATGCTGGGGTGCATAGCCAGGGGGCTAACTTTGAGAAGCTGGGAGGTGCTCCTCCCACTGTATAATTGCCTGGTTAGACCATACCTCGAATACTACATGCAGTTCTGACATCCTTACTTAACAAGCATTTGTCAATGCCGAATGTTTACTTGCTGGCATTAGCAGTGAAAATGCAGGAGTTAGACAGATGCAGTATAGGAATGGCAGTGAAGTATTGAACTGATGCAACTCCACTCCCACCCTGCAGAGATGGACAGGCATTGGGGTGTGCCTTTGGGTCATCACCCATAGCAGTCACGACATTTCACCTCACCCTACCCTGCAGACACTGACAAGTGTCGAGGTGTGCCTTGGGGTGTTTGGGCTTTACATTCACCTTATTCCATAATGAAATACGCTGAAATGGTTGCAGTGTAGGAGAATTGAGTGAACTCTGGGGCTAAAGGGTCCAAGGTGCACCTCGATACCTGTCACTGGCTGCAGGGTGGGAGTGGGGGTTGAATGACTTGAGCATTACTGTTGACAATCCTAAGTCACACCCCTGATGCCTGTCAGTCCCTACAGTGTTGGGCGTTATTGCTGGAAACCCTAACACCCTGGGCGTTTCTTGGTATTGTTACTCCAAGTTTTCAACATGGGCTTTTTGTGACCCCACCGCATGAACAGTGACACTATCAGTTCATTAGCCGAAAGGTGATTTTGCATAGCGACTGCGCCATTTGGTGCCACAGGTGCAAAACACACATTTCGAACAGGATATGAAAATGACAGCTATACTGTTCATGAGGAGGTGTAAAAATGGCAATGTTGAAAATCGGAGTAAAATATAAAAACTGGTGAAGTCACGGCGTGTGTAGAAACTGTGCAGTCACACCTGTAATGTAATTAGTTTGGGGATTTTGACACCAGATTTTCAACATAGGCATTTTAAGACCTCTGCTCATGAACAGTGTCACTGTGATTTTCTTAACCTGTCCCAAACATTAATTTTGCACACCGACTGTGCCATTGTATGCTACATATGCGAAAACACATTTTGGGCAAGATGTGAAAAATGGCAGCTGTACTGTTCATAAGGAGGTATGGTGAAATGGCAATGTTGAAAATCTGGAGCGAAAATATAAAAAATTCTCGAAGTTATGAGCATGCATAGTAATTGTGCAATGCACGCTTGTAAAACAGTAATTTTGGGGAATTTTTTCACCAAATTTTCAACATAGGGTTTTTGGGGGCCTACCTCATGAACTGTGACACTATCATTTCTTTAATCAGTTCCAAAAGGTGGTTCCATACAGTGACTGCGAAATCACCTTTGGGACCGAATAACAAAATGACAGTGACTGAGTTCATGAGTTGGGGTCCCAAGAACCCCATGTTGAAAATTTGGTGTAAACATTCCCCAAAATGGCTGAGATATGCACCAAAGTTGGAAAAAAAAAATTTATACCATTATACAGCTTACCGGCATTTCTTCAGTTTGTGGTCGGCTTTGAAGAGTGCAGATGTGTTCCTGGTCCACCGAAGATCATCCCACTGGCCTCCAGAGGTAAGTATGGGTAAGAGGAGGGTATGGGGAGGTGGGGTATGCAGAGGGTGGGCGCGGGTTGGGGAGAAGGGCAAGAGTCAGCGAATGACCGTTTCTTTGTTATAAGTTTTTTTTTTTACAAAGACGACGCGGAACTTTGCCATGCTGGGGTGGGCTCCAGCATGGCACCCTGGAAGTTTGTTTGAGGGGGCAGTGGAGCTGATGGGGGATTGG
The DNA here is from genome assembly GCA_016271365.2 of Neoceratodus forsteri. Taxonomy (NCBI): domain Eukaryota; kingdom Metazoa; phylum Chordata; order Ceratodontiformes; family Ceratodontidae; genus Neoceratodus; species Neoceratodus forsteri. Next base: position 1,075,441,232 of record CM057450.1, read on the forward strand.
GCACCCCATCGCCATACAGAGTTTTGCCATGCTGGGGTGGGCTCCCAGAGTGGCACCTGGAAGTTTGTTTGGGGGTGGAGTGGAGCCGACGGGAGATTGGGCACCCCTGTTGGCCATACAGTGTGCAGGGGTGGGGGGAGCACATGAGCATGCTGGGGTGGGCTCCCAGTGGGCACTGGAGCCGACAAGGATCGGGCAGTTCAGTGTAAATTGACAAAAAAAGAGGGCGCGGGGGGGGAGAAATACAATGAGATGTTTCTCAGCCTGTTTAAATTATTGGTTTACACTTTATTCTGTGTTGTTTGTATGCTGTGATGAAGGTGAAAAAAGTGAAATGATTTTATTTAGCACTATTTAGAGTAAGTCATGTAATGTGCGAATCGCCAGCTCCTAAGACTGGAGAATCGAAACTGAACTGAAGGGGTGGAGGGCTTTACTATTATTTCTGCCTGAAAGAGCAACTTACTGTACGTCAAAACTATAGAACCTGGGTTTTGTACCCGCTTTTGTGTTTTAAACTGCAGATATTGATACCTGATAACGGGGTACTAATTTTGTTAAAATATGCTTGATCTTCCAAGAATGTCGGCTCTGTGGGGACTGTGAGAAGCAACGGAGAAGCTGTCACCATGTTTCGTTGAAACAGGACACCAGACAATACAGCTGTATTTGGCTGCTGAAGTTAGGGACCACCCCGCAAACACAGCTGATTGTGACGGGGCGCTCCCTGGCTGCAGCGGTCAATTTCTTTGTGTGTAGTGGCATGCTGATTAACTGCCACCTACTGAAGCAAGGTGTTTCTTGTGCATGCGCAAGCAAACACAAGAAGGGATATTGCTCTTCTGGAGAGGGTCCAGAGGAGGGTGACCAGGATGATGTAGGGTCTAGGGGAGACGTCATATGGGGAGAGACTCGAGGAGTTCTACCTGTACTCCCTGGAGGAGAGAAGAGACAGAGGGGATATGATCAAGGTCTTCAGATATCTTAAGGGAATAAATAGGGTAAACCAGGAGAGGGTGTTTTAGCTGAGGGAGGTGGGGGCCACCAGGGGTCACCCAGTGAGGCTGGTTGGTGGGAGACTAAGGGGGGAGACAAGGAAACGCTACTTCACTGAGAGGGTGGTGGAACCCTGGAATGCTCTCCCATGGAGCTGGTGGCTGTTACAACTGTGGAGGGGTTCAAGAGAGGCTGGGATAGGTATAGGGGGAAGGTGCATCTCAGAACCCCGTTGGGGGATGGGGACCTCATGGGTAGGGATGTAAGTTTGTCATGGATGAGGTTTTAATGACTCATTGTTTGTTCATGAACTCATTAATAAACAGTAGTAAATGTTGTGGCACTGTCATCATTGCTACATTCTGATGATACTAGAGAAGTCATGAAAGTCCTGAATAAAGATCAAACGTCATAGAATTAATGATATGTATGACTGCCATGACAAACTTACATCCCTACTCATGAGGAGGGTGGGGGTGGCCATAACAGTGCCCTGACTGGGCACTGATCGCTGCACAGACTTGATAGCCCATAGGGCCTACTCTTCTTGCTTCTTAGTATGTAAAATATATATTTGGAAATCGAAATGTGGAACACAGGAGGCCTCTGGGACAGGGCTGCTGCAGCTTCATCGGGCTACTTTCCATGTGATCCAGCTCTGCAAGCCAAGAGGCCATTGGCATGTACAGTACCTACTGTGGACACTTAGAACCCCCCCCCCCCCATGATGAGCCTTCTGTTTTGAGGACAGCTAAGTAACTAATTGTACCCAGGCTCAGCCATCATTGTTTTATATTCAAAACACACACACACTCACTTAGAGTGCTGCCCAGAAAGAATGTGCATATTTAAACTGTTTTTCCACCACCTAAACTAAATGGTTAACTACAGAATGCAAATATGCACACCCTTTTAAACAGTACTTTGGGCTGGGGGTGGGGGTGGGGAGATGGATTTAAACATATAAAACTTATGAGAGAACCGGGCTGACTGGAACCTGTTAATTTACTGTGCTCAAATACCAGAGCACATAATTTCGGGAGAGGGGGCTTTCAGTACGTAACAACAGAAGAATGAAGAGGACCATGCACAGCTGTCGCAAAAGGTGCTGCCACATCGAGTTCAGAAGAACATCTAAACATCCATTAAAGCAAGAAAAGCAGCACACACACCATAGCTGGAGGTGAAATGACTTGTTTATTTGTTGCAGCAAAATCTCCAGTGACAAACACCCCTACGTAATGCCTAACAGGCTTTGGCAGAGGTGGTGTTTGTGCATTCATCATGTGCTTAAATGCAAATCAGTTTGCATATTTAAATATTTATGCACATTCCTTCATGGCACCAAGTGGAATGCAAAAAGTATTTCACATTTTAGTACGTGCCTCATTTAAAATTCTCATGTGCATTCCTTCATGGAACATGATGAAATATAGAAGAGTGTAATATTGTGATTTAGTGCACAATTATAACCCCCTTAAAAGTGCAAAAATGAGTTAAAAATTATCAATATAATTTCTGTATAAAATAACAGCAAGACAGGTACTAAATTTAATCTATTCAGTCCTGAATTGAACACCCTTCATTCTGATTAAGGGGGTTGGGAAATGGGTCTTGCATACCATTTCCCACATCATGGCCCCCATGTTTAAAAGAGATGCGTGGCACAAAGTGGAGATGCACCGCGCATCCTGGGAAATGCACAGAAGCACGATATTGAAACGTGAGAGATGCGCTGTACAAATCCGAATGCGCGATCATGCAGAAATAATGTATGTGGCCCAGAAAAAAGGAGACGGACCCAAGAATGTGCTGCACAGCTACATATTTAACCAAAATGTGTTGTGCACATGCTGCGCATTCCAAAAATGTGCCGCTCAAAGTAAGGTATAACAGGAGATGGCCTAAATTGTCAAGCCGACCAGAGGTTGTCTGCAGCAGTGCAACAACAATGGATGGGTCAGCATTTCACATCGTAGCTGTGATGGCTGATGTGAGGAGACAGGTAAAACAGCAACGTGGCCGACAAAGGGCCCATAGGCAGTATGCCCACGAGAGACGGTACAGGCCCCATGTCACATTTGAACAGCTCAGTGACACAGACATCGTGGGACGGTACCAGCTCTACAGGGCAATTCTAGGACAACTCTGTGAGCTGCCCCATGAGGATCTGCAGGCACCCACACCCCATGATGGTGGAGACATAGGGGACAGCAGCGCTGTGTCTGCTTGCCACAGGCACCTTCAGATTCTGGTGGGTGACACCACGTATCACTCTAGTCCACCACATCCCATCCATCTCCTCACCGGTTCCTCACTGCTCTGCTGCCCATGCTAGCAGTACATAACATTCCCTTGCACAGTAGTGGAGCATACAGAAACAATGCAGCACTTCCACAGGGTTGCATGAATGCCAGGCATGCTAGGGGCCATTGACAGCACCTATGTGGCAACCAGGGCACCACCTGGTGGTGACAAGGAGGTGTACATCAAGAGAAAGGGGTATTACATTGTAAACTGCAAGATGGTATACAATGCCACAGGGTGCATCACCAATGGCTGTGCCTGCTTCCCTGGGAGTGCACACAATGCCTATGTCTGGCATCAGTCAGCCCTGTACCATCGGTTTGAGACCAGGGAGATACCAAGTGGCCACCTTGTGGGTGAGTGGCACATACCCCCATGACACAGGCACCCAAATGTCTGCAAAATGCACTACCATAGGCTGGCACGGTAGCCATTATGAATGTACCACCACAATGGCCCTGCAGGACCGTGGCACACGGAATGGGAGGAGGTTGCCAGAGAGGGACCTGCCAAATGACTGACAGCAGACAGATGGTGGTACCATACCAGGTGGCCGTACACATGATGGACTGCAACTGGCACAGGCAACAAAGGTGCAGGGAGCCAATGGCTGCCCAGGACACTGTGTGAGAGGTAGGGCAGTGTGTTGCAGTGCATACTGATAGCATCAGGTGTTATAAACAGGCTCTGCTGCTGCAGTACAACACAGAGCAGATGCCATACAAGCTGTGGTGGTAGTGGCCTCACAATAGCTGGGAGGGTGCCATAGAGGCATGTGTGGGTGTGTGCAGGTGGGAACCACTGGCTGGTGGACAGGGCCAACAGGGACAAGCAGCAGACACAGGGCATTGGGGGGATGCCATGGATGTCTACTGTAGACTAACAGATCTCCTTCCTCCATACAGGTGACAGTACTTACCCCCTCCAGCCATGGCTGCTCACCCCCATACTGCAGCCCATGTCTGAAGCTGAGGAGCAGTACAGCGAGGCACACATTGAAACAAGGAACATCACTGAGCATTTATTCAGCATGTTAATGTTTACGGTTCAGGTGCCTGGACAGGTCCGGTGGTGCACTACAGTATAGCCCAGGCAAGGCCTGTGGCATATTCTTGGCCTATTGCATGCTACACAACATGGCTAGTGACCATGGAATAGTTGTCCAGGTCCCTGAGGGTGACAGTGCAGTGGACAATGAGCCACAGGACAAGGGTGGGCAGCAACTGCTGCACCGAAGGGACCAGAGACTGGCCCTGAGGGGACGGCGGTACAGGGACACCATCGTCCAGGAGCATTTTGGACCCTGAAGGTGAGTACTGTAGGCAGGCGTGACAGTGCAGGCATGCACACAGCCACAGATGATGTGGGTGCATGATGCATGCTATGGAAATGCAGAGGGAACCATGCACAGCAGTGTGATGTGCAGACACGGTGCCTAGGTAATGAGCACACATGTCCATGACGGACAACAATGCCAAGGGTGCACAGGTGGCTGTGGAGCAATGACATGGGTCAGAGATTGACCATTGGCACAGATGCACATCGGTATGCCACAGGTGATGTCATCCACATCATACCCTACAACACCATGGCCCACACCCTTGGCCAGATGCCACACAACTGACCGAACATGACACAGGGGTGAGTGTGTGGGATGCTACATGGACAGGGTGTGAATAGAACACAGCCCCGAGCATGACTGGGGAGATTGTCACCAGCAATGGCCGTGAGGCAACATGGGCAGGTCAACAGTGCCCCGGACATGTCAGTGTGAGCACATCTGGCAACTGTGTACACATACATGGCCATGCACCACAGACATGGGTGACTCAAGTGCTTGACCCCTATGCCACCTGGGGTGAGGCTCTTCCCTGAGGGTCGAACTATGTGACCAGGAACAGTTACGTGTGGATGACGGTGTTAAGAAGCGCACACTGATGCCATGGGTGGCCAGTGATGCAAGGGCAGGGGACGGTGAACACATGTCCCACACGCCATGTAGGGGGGGGTGTCTGGGTGTTGCCATGTGACATGCGACGGGAGGTCCAGTGAGTATGGGTGGGTAATGCTGCACACCCCATCTGTATAGCCTGTGCAATCCACCCGAAGCCCTCTGGACCTGTCTGCCCGCGGAGGTGTAACTCCCCATACCTCTGCATGCCAATTGAATGCTCACTTATCAAGGAGACATACCTACCGTAACCCCTGCACAGCCTCTCTGAGCACCACCTGGCTCTCCATGAAGATCCATGAGGGCCATGTGTGCTCCGGCAGCTAGTTGTCAGGGGACATGTGTTGGGGGGCTGGGCTGCCAAGCAGGGGGTGTGTGGCCTCTGGTGTGACTGCCACCTCCTGTGGCAGCCACACAGCTGACTGATGTTGTCCTGCTGATAAGGTGCGTGAACCCACATTGTGTACCATGTCCACCTTACCACGTGCCTAGTCAGGCCATTTCTGGTCCCCATTACCCATTTGCAGTTTGGCACTGCACCCTGCATGCACAGTAGCAGACTGGCCCTGTCCACCCACAGCCCATGCCATGTCTCCCTACATGCACTGGCCCATCTGCTTCATGTGAGATGGTCCAGAATGGCCGCTGGTGTCAATCTCGTCCTGTGTGGCATCTGGAATGGCAACAAGGTGGATGGTGTCGGGGATGATGCTGTCAGTCTGGGAGCCATCATCATCCTCTGTGTCCGTGGCAAGCACCTCAAGGTTGTCAAGGAGATCGATCCCTAATCGGGAGATGACACCAACATCATCATTATCATCCTCAATGCCCCCCCCATGTGGGTGCATCCACAGCAGAGGCCACAGCACTGGCCAATGCCATGGACACAGGTACAATGCCCTGTTGTTCATGTGACCATACCCGTGAAGCTGCACTGGTCCCAAGATGTGATGGGGCTGTGGAAGCAAAAGGTGGAAACATGGTTAAAGTTGCATGTCCATGGTGAAAGAACAGTATCAGGCACAGTGCGGTACACATGCACATCACAGGCATACAGGTGATAACACACACGGGCAGGACAATGTGTGCAGGACACATGGAAGACATGCCTTGCTGCATGAAGGGGTTGTCGGGCAGTAGGTGTGTGGCCACCAATGCACAGCGCGAGGCACACCCAACAAGCCCCTCCCACATCCCCCCAATGCATGCCCTGCCAGACTGCACAATGGTCATCATATGCCACCCCAACCCACAGAACATGCTGTCCACATATCCGCACTATACACCATAGAGGTCTGACACAAACACAACACCCAGAGGCCAGCAGTATGACCCAGACACACATGTGCAAGTGACTGCAAACAGAAAGGATCATGGATGGTACTGGCCCACATCATGGCCAGACACACCCATGTACAGAGCCCATGCTGCCCTACACCACAGTTATGCACAGCTGCACAGCAGCCATGGCTCTGTGACCACCCAGCAGTGCCACGACGCCTGTATCACATGCCACACACCAACTGTGAACACCACATGCAGGACTGTACATGACCTGTGTATCACATACTGTCAGTGCAGTGATGGACCACCACCAGTATCGAAGCCACCTGCAGCTACGCACTCCACAGACACACGGCTGAGGGTTGTTCCCAAAAGAGCCTCATGTGCCGACATGGCAGGGACTGTGGATGGTCCCCCACCAGTAGCACTGCATGAGGCACGGGCCTGGGCCAGTTGTTCCCTGCAGCAGAGATGTGCACCACTAATGTGCTTCATGCACTCTTGTGGTGCCCTGTTGTACATCCCCTGTGCATCAATGGCCTCTGCCACCTCCAACCATCACTGTGCCATTTCTGCTGGGTCCCGCTCTTCCTGTTCAGGAGGTTCTCATGTAACACGTAGGCCTCAATGAGGGCCTTCATGTCATCTTTGGTGAAGTTTGGATGTTGTCGACGTTTGCCTGTCTCAGACTTCATACTGGTGCCTGGGGGACAAACAGCCAGGGACAGGGACAGGTACAGCTTCAGTGGCACGTGCCGTGTAACATGCACAGGTCCAGGACAAGCACACTGTAACAGAGAAAAAAAACTACCTTCAAGGCTGCAGTACCTCTCGGTCACCTGTGCTGGGGGTGGTGCAGTGCTGCTCTTTTATGGCCCAGTGCATGCAGATGAGATGAATACATTCCAGTCATGAGATACAAATGTGTGGATTGAGCACAGATTATGCAGTGAGGCAATTTGCATATCCTGGTGAATACTGTTAATTTTTGCTGAGTGCATCCCAATGTGAAGGTGTTTGGTAGGCAACAGTGGGTGTACATGCATTCTAGCGCAGGTGTTTGGTATGTGTTCACATGCCTGCATTGCTCATGGGTGTTGTGGGGGAGGAGCGGTGTGCTATGGCATGATGCTTATTGTGCCCTTGTCATTGTGTTTCCATTGCAGAAGGGCGGAGGTCCAGTGGGCACGGTGGGATGCCCACAGGCATGAGGGGATAGTGGAGGTGGACACAGCAAACTGGGCAGCGAGGCGTGGCACATCTGTCACTGCACAGGGCATCAGGTGAGTGTGCATGTGATGTTGTACGTACCGTGGGGCCAAGGGGTATCTGCTTTGCACATTGTGGTTCGTGGCATACAGTATGTGCATGCACAGGCGACGCAAGTAACGCACACATGTGGTCACAGTGTTATGCTGTTGGTTGGGTATGTGCCACGGTCAGTCCCTGTGGACCCTGCAATGTCCAGCATGTTTGGACCTGGTCACAGGCCACCTCTTCCACTCACACAGGGTATGCCAAGTGGCCATCAGTCATGTTGCGCCCCCTGCTGCGTATCATCAGTAGTGTGGTCACTGGCATGTGTGTGTCCCTGCACTCCATGCCAGTCCCCCTGTGCCTGCAGCATAAAGGTGCATTGCACACCACATCCATAAGCCCATATACCCCCACTCCCCTCACATGCTGCGTGGCACACATTGCCCAGTTGCTGTGGCCCCCAATACTGCTAGTGTTGTGCAATGCGGTTCCAGTATGACACAGTGTTTTGGCTGTTTCCACCATGCCAGGCCATTGGTGTGGTCATGCCCATGCCCTGTGTGCAGCATGGCATGCATCCCTGCCCAGTGCAGACTGTGGCATGTAACAGGCAGAGGGGGCTGCCCTTGCAGTCCCACTACAGACACCGTCTGCGGTGTTGGCCCTCCACACACCACCAACCCTGTGTCTCATCCAGCACTGTATGTGGCTGTGTTGCCATTGTCCAGTGCACATGGTTGACTTTTGGCTGCCATCCATTGATGCTGGCCCACAACACTGTGTCACTGTGCAGCCTGTGTGTGCCTACATAGATGTGGATGTGACATCCCCTGGACATCTCAGACGCAACAGCCCATGCGTCCATTTGTGGTCCTGCCACCATCCATTGTGCAGGGTGTGAGCAGTGTTGTATTGGACCACCATGTGCAGGGGCCTATTTCCATGTGTGCCCTCCATTGGGCACATAGAGATCACATGGCCTCTGTGAGTGAGTGCTTCCCAATACCTGTACTGCTCTACCTATTTGTATGTTGGGCCCTGGCTGTAGATGTGTGTTGCTGGTACAGTGCTAGGGTGTTCTGGTGTAGTTCCATATGATTCTGTGTGTGGTCCCTGGGCCGTCCACCATTGTGTTGGATGGCGGGAACCTCTGCCACCATTCCATGTGCTCTCTGTGCACTGGTACAGCCCTGGATGTTATATCAACGTGCAGATGTGCCCACTGGCAGTGCTGCTGTCCCTTGCAGTGCCCACCTCCAGCCACAGTCTGCAACAGCCTGTTACGGACCCTGTGTGCCAGTTGTGGCCAGTGCCAGGTGTTGGCTGCCTGGCACCCCCTCTGTGGTGGGCTCCTGGCTATGCTCCCTGATCACATGTGGGCCCTTCTGCTCAACATGGGTCGTGCATGTGTGTTGCCTTGTGTTGCTGCTGATGGTTCCATTTGGGGTGGTTTTTGGTTATGACATGCTACGCTGGCACATCAGGAAGGGTGTTTTGATACATACCCATGACTTCACACATTGCCAGGGCCCTGCCGGTGTGCCTCAGGGGCATCTCCATTGACCCTGCATGTCAGATGGTCCTGTGTGGGAATGTTCCTCCACCCCATGTTTGTGCAGCATTCACCTGTGGTCTGCTGGCATGCTGTTGACATTGACTGCACCTGTCTGTACATCCATGTGGCTGTGCGCAGGCCCACATGTCTCTGTGTGATTCCCTGGGGTGTGGCGGTGTTGGTTGGGGCACACCTGGGTGTATGCCGCATGCCATCCATCCATCCATGCCTGCATGTGTGGCCCACAGTGGGCAGTATCATACATCTGCGGTGTTTCCTCTGGTACATCTGTGAAGGGGGCCACCCACCTGTGGCCACCTCACATGTGCCTCTGCATGTGGCCACTGTGCTGTGGCGGGGACTGCTGTGCATCCGGCACATGGCCATGTGGCACACATCCACATTGCAATATGCCATATTTTCCTCATGTCCTGCACTGCCATTGCCAGTTGCCACACCCACATACCATGTGGTGTGCTATGTGTCACATATGTCCACAGCATGTTGTCTGTCACTGTTGCATGTGGCACTGTGGTGGGCCTGTGCACTGCCCCTTGCGTATGCTTGTCTGCATGTCACCATCATTGGTAGGGGGGGAAGGGCTTTCTGTCCAGGCATGACTGACTCTTGGCACTGAGGCTGTTTTGTTTGTCTGTTTCCTCCCATAGGACATGCTGCCATGACAGGGATGGGTGATGGTGTCAGGAGGATCCAGGGACAGCTGTAGAGAGGCAGAACATCAGCCAGCACACAAGAGATACTGTGGGCCATATTTGATTACCTGGGTGTTGCTGTGTGGGCAATCTGCGCAGTCGGCCAGTGTCGGCCATCCGCATTCATCTGGGCATGCCTCACCCCAGGTGGGCATGCCGCTGTGCTTCCATTATTATTGTTGCCTGGTGTTTGGCACATTTGTCCCACATCCCCATTGACACTGCTGCACAGGTGTGTACTGGCCATCACCTCACACAATGCACCCTGTCCCCAGGGTGTGGCCCACACTGTATCTGTCCCTGTCTCTCCTGCACTGGTTGCATGGGGTTCATGTTGCAGGCCCTTTTGCCCCTTCCTGCTGGTTCCCTGAGGTGGCACTGTGCCCCTCTATGGTGTTGTCATTGGTCATATTGCTGTGTCCTACACTGTCAACAGACATGTGTTGCTGTCAGTGTGGGCCCCCTATGTGGGTCCCTGCCCTATGCTAGTGGTGCACTGTACTACGTTTCTGTCAGGCACATCTGAGGTGTTGGCTCTGTCCATTGGCATGGCCATTGCTGTGATACCCTATCCATGGCCATGTGTGTTGGCACTGGCTGGTGTGCAGTGCTTCTCCATGGTTGACTACATCTGTCTGGTGCACTGTGCTGGGCACTCAATGGCTCTGCTTCAGGGCCCTTTGGCCATTGTGGTGTGCCACTGAGCCTACCCTGTCCCCTGGGATGCTGCTCTGTTGCACCAGCACCCATCCCATATACACCAGTGCATTGGGCTCCATTCACTGTTTGTGTATACCAGTCCCTGCCTATTGTGTGGGTTTCCCATATTCAAAAGTGCCCTGCTGTGCCGCACATTTTCTGTTGCATGATCGTGCATATTCAGGATTTTCAGCTGGGTATGCGCGATCGCATCTTACAGTGCATCTTCTGAATACTCTGTTGTTTTGTGACGACATATTTCAAATGTGCAACACCTGATCATATGTGATCTGACCTGCCATTTTTGAATATGGGGCCCCATATATCTGAAGGTAGATACAAATAGGGGCTCCCCATGAATTAATAGTATCATTCATAAATATCAACCTCTCTGTCATTCAGATCTGCCACAAAGTATTTTACCCTCAAAGACCTGATTTGCTATTTATTTAAAATTACACCAATGGTTGATTTATTCATCATTCTTATTAAATATTTGCACACTCAACTGTGAGTCAAGGAAGCTAACCACCATTTTCTAGCTATTATCAGAAGTCTGGCTCCATCCTCTGTAAATCAACATTTACTAAAATGGTTTAAAATCTCTGCATTAAGCACCTGTGGGTATAAAGGATGAAGCTTGTAAATCCATTCTGTCTCTCTCACAAGTAATCTTTTGAGCCTGTCCCTCCCTCACTGATCCTGATATGTAGTCTAGGACTTGAAATCTAAAGAGGAGGTGGTGCAGCCATGGGACTCCCTAAAATGATCACCCAATGCACTGTCTTTACACACTTTGTGTATTGCTCCTACGTGTTCTTGGATATGCTCGTTTAATGGGCATATAGTATGTCCAACATGTAATAGCCCACAGCTACACCACCCCACATATACCACATATTGGGTTTCTGATGTTACATACTCCTTTAGTAAGTATATATTTCCAGTTACAGGGTGTACAGACTCCCTTCCATCCTGTCCGTATTTGCAAATGTTACATGAATGGCACACATAAACTCCCGGCTGGTTTATCACTTTTCATCTCTTCCTGTCTACAGTATGTGCCAGATAAGTGTTGAAGTGCCCCTTTGCTTGCACAAACTACCTTTTTTACCCTGTGTCCTTTTGAACTTCAACATCCTGACTGTTTCCCATGTTCCAGCACCCATGAGTGGCTTTTGAGAGTGCATTGGGTGATCATTTTTGGAGTCCCTGGCTCAAGACATTGCTTTAGAGAGTCAGAATGGATTAACAACAAATCATGTCTTTGAGGGGTAAAATATTTTGTGGTAGATCTGAACGATAAAGGGGTTTATATTTATGATACTATACATTTATGGGATGACCCTATTTGTATCTACCTTCAGGTATATGATGTGGCAAATGGAAAGCAAGATCCTTTTCCCCACCTCATCTCCCTTTTTCTTAATCAGAATGAAGGGTGTCCAATTAAGGACTGAATAGATGAAATTCGGTACCTGTCTTGCTGTTATTTTATAAAGAAATAATACTGATCATTTGTAACTCACTTTTGCACTTTTTGGGGGTTATAATTGTGCACTAAATCACAGTGTTACACCCTTCTGTATTTCATTATGTGCCATGAAGGAATGCACATAAAAATGTTAAATGAGGCAAGTACTAATCTGTGAAATACTTTTGCATTCCACTTGGTGCCATGAAGCAATTCACATAAATATTTAAATATGCAAATTTCATTAGTATTTAAGCACATGATGAATGTATAAACACTGCTCCTGCCGAAACCTGTTAAGGCATTACATAAGGATGTTTGTCACCAGAGATTTTGCTGCAACAAATAAACAAGAAATTTCACCTCTGGCTATGGTGTGTGTGCCATGTTTTTGCTTTAGTGGCTTTCAGTATGTACTTGGTAGGTACAATGCCAACACAGTGGCCTCATGATTTAAAGATCTGGATGACGTGGATAGTAGTCTGAGGCTAAAGTTCAGCCCAGAGGCTTCTGCGTGTCCTGATAATTTATTTAGTAAGTTTAAATATTCTGGCACCAATGATATTTAATATTTATCCATTTCTTTAGATGTTTTATCTGGGAAAACATGCTCAAACTCATTTTTATGTGCAGCCAGCAGCATTTCATTTCAAATATAACTTCTGGTGCCAGAATGAGGTAATATGACGTCAAGAATTTGTTTTGACACCCTATGAGGACAGATTATCTTTAAAGAGCAACTCTGCAGTTCAGCATGTGTTTTTACAAATAGGATTTTTAATATTTTTTTATTTGACTCTAGGATTACAAGTACCTTTGAGCCAAGGCTCTTTTACAAAGGTTCCACATCAGTTGAGGTACCATTCAAACAAGACATTGAATAACAGTATAACAGTGGGTTACAGGCAGTTACATACAGTTTTATACGTCCAATATAGTACAATACAAAAATGCCAGAAGGAGGTCTGGTAACAGGGTTGACACGGTATGGAGGAGAAACACACTAGTGGGGTGCGGCCATAGGCACTTGTCAAATATCAATTAAAGTGCTATGGGGGGTTGAGAAGGAGGGTAGGAGGAGGGGAGGATGAATGGGTGTATGGGAGAGGGAGTTGAAGGGGGAGAGGGTTAAGTACTAGGTGGAAAGAGCAAAGAGGAGAGGGGAGAACAATTAGGAAGGACAGTCACAGGAGCTAGATGCAGACAGGACATGATGGAGACTGGATTTGAATGGACCAAGCTTTGGCATTGAGGCGATGTCAATGTTGAGACCATTAAACCAGCTGGGAGCTCTGTGCATAAAATCTTTGCACTTGTGTGGTGCAGAAATGAGGGATATGCAGAAGCTGGGATTCAGAGCCCCTGGTGATGCAAGTAGTCAGCTGGGCAGAGAGAGCTTGGGCACCTGGGGAGCAAGGCCTAGTGTTATTTTCTTTGTCATAAGGCAGGTTTGGTACTTGATCCAGTTTGAAAGTTGAAGCCACCCAGTCCATGCGTAGAGATCACATGTGTGGGGGAGGTGATGTGCGCTGGTTATGAGACGGCAAGCTTTGTTTAGTGCAATAGATATGCACCTGAGGGCAGTGGCAGAGGCAGAGCCATAGATGATCAGGCCGTAGTTGATTATTGAGACTACTGAGCTCTGTACTGCAATCCTTAAGGCATCTGAGGTAAGGCATTGCCTGTAACTGAAGAGTAGGCCAGTGCAAGTGTTGGCAGCCTTGGCAATGTTGTCAATGTGTGTAGCATATGATAGGTTACAATTGATGGTAATACCTAGATATTTAAAGGATTGAACCTGTTTGAGGGTTGCACCAAGGCAGTTTTTGATCGTGATGGGATTGAGTCTGTGTTTGTTGTGCAGGCTGCAGAAGAGCATGGACTTGGTTTTTTTGTGGTTGAGAACCAATTTTTGTGTACCAAACCAAGTTTCAATCGAGGTGACGGCAAGCTGTAGATTCTTTTGAAGGTGGCCCGAATCCTTGTGAGTGGAGAGGATGACGGTGTCATCAGCATAGAGGAGGATTTGTGCTGGACATGATTGTAGAAGATCATTCAGAAAGAGGCTAAAAAGAAGTGGCCCAAGAATGGAGCCTTGAGGAACTCCTGAGTGAACACGACGTGCATCTGAGAGAACATCAGCTATTTTCACTCTTTGGGAGCAGTTCTCCAAGTAGCTTTTAAACCTGGTAGTGGACTCAGGTGAGATCCCAGCAGAATGTAGCTGTGTGATTAATAGATTATGATGTACAGTGTCAAAAACCTTGTTCAGGTCAATGAAGACCGACCCGGTTAGGAGGCTATTGTCTATGAGCTGTGGATAGCACCGGTGAATTCAAGGAGGGCTGATGTAGTACTGTGACCTGTATGGAAACCATGTTGTTGGGGGCAGAGGATGTTGTGTTTGTCCAGGTATTCTGTTAGCTGGTCAGATACCATACATTCAATGGCCTTAGAGAGGGGAGGAAGTATGGAGATAGGCGGGTAGTTCACATGCAGATCCTTGTCCCCACTTTTGTGGACCGAGGTTACTGTGGCTGATTTCCATCTGTCAGGGAACTGGCTGAGGGTGAGGGAGAGGTTGAAAATTTTTGTTAGTAGAAGTAGCACTTCGTCAAGGGTGAGGGACACCAGCTTGAGGTCGAGTGAGTCCCCACTAGTTCTGGACTTGACGATTGCATTAGAGATGTATTTACGGACCTCATGAGCCCTGACATCCTTAAAGTAGAACGGTGGGCAGTTGGAGGGAGGAGGTTGTGGGCTGGGGGTAGGAGAAGGAGGGTGGTCATCATTGAAGAAGTCCAAAGGGAGAACACTACTGAGGTCAGAGAACACAGTATGGAAAGTATTTGCAATTGTGGTAGGGTCGAGAGTTATGCCACCATCAATGACCAGCATAGTAGGTGAGGTTTTTTGTCTGCTTCCCAGTTACTTCTTTAAGATTGTCCCAGAAGGATTTTCCTTACTCCCAGGTGTTCATGAGGTGTCTCTGTAGTATGCATTTTTCTTCTGGTGGATTGATTTAGTGCAGTCGTTTCATGCCCGTTTGTAGTTCTGAATATCGGCTTGATTGCCAGAGGCCCGTGCCCGAAGCCAGAGGAGGTCCCTTGCTTTCAGATCTGTAAGTAGTTCAGTGGAGAGCCAAGGATTGCAAAGGCTTTTGATTTTACACCTTTTGAAAGGGGCATAAGTGTCACAGGCAGCATTGAAGGAGTTGATGAAAATATCCAAGGCTGAGTTGACATCAGAAGCGTTGAATATAGGAGACCAGTCGAGCTGTTGGAGGTGGGATTTAGGTGTTTCAACTGACCACGTGGGAGGACTCTACTATTGATTAATTTGGGGGGAGGCTTGTAGAATTTATTCGACCATTTCAGATGACTGGGGAATGGTCACTTAGTGTATCTGGAAGGACAGAAACATCCGAGATGCAGGAGGGATGGCTGGTCAGTATCCAGTCTAAGAGAGTGCTTGCACCAGTTTTATAATTATATCTGGTGGGGGAGACTACCAGCTGCCCAGTTTGGCTGCTGAGATGGCATCCTCGAGGCCCCCTGTGTCAGCGGCTAGCCAATTGATGTAAAAATCACCCATTAGGATAGACTCTGAATCAGGGGGTTGAGCACAGATGAGATCCAAGACTGAGCTGAGGCCTTTACCTTGTTCTTTTGGAGGAATGTAAACAGCAGCAACAGTCAGTTCTTTGTTGTGAGCCTCCAGCAGAATTTTAATAGGTAGGATCTGCGTAAAAGAATCCAATGGGGAGGAGGTAAGTGGTGACCCAGGAGGGTGTCTTTAAGATATAAAGCACAGCCTCCCCCTCTTTTTGTACTCCTGTCAAGTCTGAAGACATTATACACTGGCAGGGCAATAGCAGTGTCTGGAATTTTGGGTGATAGCCAGGTTTCAATGTTTGCAAGGATATTAGGGTTGTGTTAGGTTAGTGAATATTTGCAGGGCATCAAGTTTAGGCAGGAGGCTGCAGATGTTGAGAGATGCAAGGGTGAGAGTCCCAGGGTGCTCTTGATTGATGGCGGGCAAGGAATTTTAGGGCCCAGGATTTGGGGTGAACATTCCCAGATAGCAGTAGCAGGAGTAGCAGAAGCTTCAGAATGCACCATCTTAATTGTTTTAAGGCAGATTTGTTTACCCATTTCATGCACAGTCTATTGCGGTGACTCTGTCTTAGGTCCCAAAGTGAAGTAATATGAGCAAGTGTTGAGAATGGAACAGGCATACATACACCACCTTATCATAGTTCTTCAGGTGTTGCCAGCCATCCCCAGAGGAGAATGGGGGAGTATAGACAAGCTCAGTTGGAAGGGTACCAGAGTGGGTGTAGATAAGGTCAATCCTGTAGCCAAGAGAGGGGTATCTAGCTCCAGGCAGGAAAAACAGCAGTAGCAGGAGCAAAGAGAATGAGATGAAGAGGCAGAAGGGTAGAGCCATAGTGCTTAGAGGATGTGTAGAGAATAACTGAGAGGGTCTGTAGGGGAAGAATAAGCCTGTGGAGGTGAAGCAAGAAGAGGAGATGAAGCGGGGGGGTCCCAAGTAAGAGCCCAATGAGGTTCAAGCAGGTGGATACCAAGGTCAAATGGGTGGAACCAAAGCCTATTTAATAAAGGTAGGAGGTGGGGTGCAGGGATGGTGCAAATTTCGACAAAAAGTCAATGCAAAGCAGTGAGCGCTGAAGCCCAGATATTGAAAATCCAATAGAGAAAAGGCAGGGCCAATCAGTGGCTGAGCAGAGAGCAGCGGTCCGATTAGAGGAGGGTGGCAGCAGGTGGCAGCCTATCAGAGCTCGCGCAGTGCTTCCCTGGAGCAGCTGGATTCTTAACCGCTGAAGGTGTCCTGGTCATCCGGAGGATGGAGGTGCGGGCGGCTGGCAAGATTAGCCATGACCGCTGGGAACCTGATCTAGGGCAGTGAATCTAGTTTTAGATATAAAATGTAGGTTAAAATAGGCGTTTGGCTAGATAAGGGGTACTAAGACAACTTGAAGATTATTGGGGCTATGTTGAGGGTAGCAAGGGAGGAAGCTTAAGTATGGAACTGTAAAGTAGATAGCAGAGCAGACACTAAACAAAGCTGATAGACAAACAGATGACTAAAATAGGAAGATGTCTTTAAAGGGAGGACAGGACAAGTGTTAGGCCTAATAGCTGCACTCTGCATCTTTAAGTGAAGTTGCAATATTAGTGAGAGGGGAGGATGAAGATTGCCTAGGGGCGGTGCCGAGGGGGGAAGGAGAGTATTTAATAAAGGCTGGAGGTGGGGGTGGAGGGGTGGACGCAAAAATTAAAGCAGGAAGGAGACAGAAGGAGAGAAAGTGAAACAGAAATTGGATTATTTGCAGGGCAAAGCTTACAACTGTAACCCAAATTAAATCTGGTCTAAACAGAAAAAAACTGTATCACTTTAAACTTAGTTTCTGATCCAGGGTAGATTACCACTGGATCTTAAAACAAAGAGAGCTGTAATACTTTAGGGAGGGACCTGGGAGGACAGTAGTCTCTATGCCAAGGACAGACTACACTTGAGTGAGGAGGGAAAGAAAGTGTTGAAACAGAGGATGGAAGAGTATATAGAGGAAGTTGGAAATTTAAACTAGGAGTGGGGGGTGGCAGTTGGGGAAGAGATATGCAGAGACCACAGGTTGGGAAATCATACGAGCTCCCCCATAACAGTGACAAAGGACAAAATGGCAAGTACTATTGGTGATGCTAGGAAAGGAGGGCAGGATGGGAGGCGGGGAAGGGTGGAAAGTGGTTACCCTTAATGCTAGGAGCCTTGGGAGGAAACTGCAGAGTTACAGGTTCTCATGGCAGAGGGAGAGGTGGACATTGCAGCCATCACAGAAACATAGGGCCACCCAATATAATGACTGGGACCTGTCTGTACCAGGGTACAGATTATTTCGAGAGGACAGGGTGACTGGGAAAGGAGGGGTGGACTATATGAAGGAAGGACTGAAGTGTGTAAGGGAGGAAGGGAGGAGGGTAGTACAGAGTCACTTTGGTGCAACCAGGATTCCAAGAATAGGATTCTTAGAATGGAGTAGTGTACAGGCCACCATCTCAGATGGAGGAGTTAGACAGGGAACTAGCGGGACAGATCAGGAGGACCTGCGAGAAGGGTAGTGTGGTGATTGTGGGGACTTCAACATGCCAGGAGTGGACTGGGCACTCTCAACACAGGAACAGAAGGGGCAGGTACTGCTGGATGCCTTCCAGGACAGCTTCCTTCTGCAATGGTCAGTGAACCAACCAGTTAGGAATACCCTTGACCTTGTGCTGGCAAATGGGGACTTTGGAGAGAACTTACAGTGGAGGAACCGCTGTCAGGAGTGACCACCACTCAGTATGGCTCACATTGGATATG
This sequence comes from Neoceratodus forsteri, assembly GCA_016271365.2. Taxonomy (NCBI): domain Eukaryota; kingdom Metazoa; phylum Chordata; order Ceratodontiformes; family Ceratodontidae; genus Neoceratodus; species Neoceratodus forsteri. The sequence goes on from CM057450.1 coordinate 1,075,459,849, forward strand.
GGCAAGGAAGGAGGAATCTGGCACAAGAGTGCTGGACTTCAGGAGGGCCGACTTTGGGAGGATGGAGGAAGTGGTAAAAGGGTACCTGGCCAGAAATCAATCTAGTATGGCTACTAACCAGAGATGGGAGATCATAAAGCTGGGATAGTGGAGGCAACCAAAACCTGCTGCAAAGCTCAGAGCAAGAAGGCTAGGGCTAAGAAACCGAGCTGGCTGAGCAAGGAGGTCATGAAAAGGTAAGGAGGAAAGAGCTGCCTTTAGGGAAGTACAAGAAACAGGAGGGGGGAGGACAGAGAGGAGTACTTGACAGAATCGAAGGAGGTGACAAGGGCAGTAAGGAGCCAAAGACATCCACGGAATTCAGGCTGGCACAAGGCATTAAAAAGGGAAGAAGGACTTTTAAGTACATCAGGAGAAAGGAGCTGTAAGGACCACATAGTAAGGATTAGGAAGGAGGGTGGGGGTGGAAGCAGGATACGATAAGGCGGAAGCACTAAATGAGCACTTCTGCTCAGTATTTACTAAAGAGAAGAGGTGGTGACACCAAGGTGGGAGAAATGGAAGACACAGGGGGAAGGTGTGACAGATGGGAAATCATGGAGAGCAGAGTTCGAGAGGGTTTGAAGGCACTGAGGGTGGACAAGCGCCAGGCCCAGATGGCATCCAGGTACTGAAGGAGTGGCAGAGGTCCTTGCAGGACCTTTGGCAGACCTATTTAATGCCTCACTACATTCCAGGGTGTGTACCTCAGGACTGGAGGATGGCTCATGTGGTGCCCTCCACAAGTGTGGCCCAAGGATGAACCGAACTACAGACCAGTGAGCCTCACATCCATCGTGGGTAAGCTAATGGAGACTATCCTGAAAAGAGGCTGGTGGCCTTCAGAGGCCAAAGGACTACAGGACAGCAGACAGTGGGTTCATACGTGGCAGATCCTGCCAAACCAACCTGGTCGAGTTCTATGACTGGGTAACTAGGCAACTGGACAGGGGCCATGCAGTGGATGTCCTGTATCTGGACTTCAGTAAGGCATTCGACTCGGTGCCACATGGAAGGCTGGGAAGGACGTTAGTAGGCACAGGGGTGGGTGCAAGCTGGTGAGATGATGGGTAGGAAACTGGCTGCAGGGAAGGCAACAGAGGGTGGTGGTGGGGGGGAGCTTCACACCCAAGAGCAGTGACAGGTGTCCCACAGGGCCGGTGTTGGGACCAGTGTTGTTTGGGATACTCATTGCAGACATATCATGGGACATCAAGTGCAAGATCAGTCTATTTGCTGATGATATCAAGGTTGGCCGGTGGTGATGACCTAGGGGATGGCAGGGTTGCAGGATGATCTGACAAAGCTTGAAACCTGGTCAGACACCTGGCAACTGGGCTTTTAATGCCAAAAGTGCAAGGTGCTGCATTTTGGGATGAAGAACCCAAGGAGGACTTACTAGCTAGGGGAGTGCAGCTAGCCCAGACAGAGGAGGAGAAGGATCTGGGTGTGCTCATTACAGGTCAATGAAGAACTCGGCACAATGTAGGAAGGCAGCTGCAAGGCCAACAAAATGCTGGGTTGTGTTGCAAGGGTATATCTTCAGGAGGAGGAGGTGATTCTGCCACTGTATAGGTCATTAGTTAGACCACACCTGAGTACCGCGTGCAGTACTGGCGTCCGTATCTGAAGAGGGACATTAAGTTACTGGAGGGGGTGCAGCGCAAGGCGACAAAGATGATCAAGGGTCTGGGGGACTTATCATACGAGAGGAGGTTAAAGGAGTTGAACATATACTCACTGGAGGAGAGGAGAGACAGAGGTGACATGATTGAAACCTTTAAATACATGAAAGGAATAAACAAGACAGGTACAGAGGGGCTGTTCAAAGTAAGGGAGGGGAGGGCCACCAGGGACCATGATATGAGACTGGAGCGAGGAAGGTTCAGGAGGGAGATGAGGAGACACTTTTTTACAGAGAGGGTGGTGGCTGGGTGGAATGCGTTACCTGCAGAAGTGGTTTGCAGTAGAAGAGTGGACTGCTTCAAACGAGGATGTGACAGGGCAAGGGGGAGGGTTAATGAAGGGGAAGGGTGGAAGGGAGGGGCAGCTGCAGAATAAGGGGTGCTAGCTGCACATTCGAGCAGACTTGATAGACCTCAAGGCCTTTATCTGCTGGCAATTTTCGTATGTTTGTAACAAACCTGCACCCTAAAAGAACTTGCACTTCAAACTACCCTTGGAGTGCAAAATTGCTGTAAACAGGCTTAGGTTCACGTTTAAATTAAGATTCACAGGACAATTTGGAGAGACTTAACCAGTACCACAATCAATATGTAACATTAGCTTAAAGTCCAGAAGGAACAGGAGTAGCAAAGGATTAAAGAACTGCAGCAGCCCATCAGCAGGCAGAGTCGATGGTTCTGGCCAGTCAAGTTTCAGCAGCGCATCTCGGTCTGGTGATTGGTGGGCAGTACAGCGAGGAAGGCAGCCAGTGGACAGAAGGGGCCCACCTGGATGCTTGCAGCAACAGAGGCACCCGTGTCACAGGTGAAACTTTGGCCTGGTGATCAGCAGGCAGTACAGCGAGGAAGGCAGCCGGTGGACAGAAGGGGCCCACCCGGCTGCTTGCAGCAGCAGAGGCACCCATGTCAAGGGTGAAGCTTCAGTCTGGTGATTGGTGGGCAGTACAGCAAGGAAGGCAGCTGGCGGACAGAAGGGGCCCGCCCAGCTGCTTGCAGCAGCAGAGGCACCCATGTCAAGGGTGAAGCTTCGGTCAGATATTTCAGCTCTCACAATTAACTAGAGAATCCAGTTTTTTGTCTTCGGTGTTCCTTTCCAAGATTTACAATACATCTTGGTAGTCCATCTAAAAAGTCTGTATAGAAAATATTTGAAAACATTTACCTCTCCCTTGTTAACCTCACAGCGCCTTGGTTTATGACATCATAGTACTCACCATGACAACAGACTGTGATATCACAAACAGCAATGGTGTGGTAAGCAGGGGAGAGTTAGATACATTTTGAAAAAGTCAGTGAAGTAATTGCTGCATTATCTATAATATTTAGTTGACCAACAGCAGGGGAAGTAAAACATAATAACTAATAACTAGAAAACAATAAAGTTAAAACATAATTGGTGTAAATCTAGTGTTTTTAAACTTTTTATTAGAGAGTTGCTCTTTAACATCATGTTGATATGTGCATGCCTGTGTGTCTGTCTGATTTTGAGCTGTTATGCTTTAGGAATGATCTTTGAATAAAATGTAATGTTTATTAATATTTGTGTAAATAAACCAAAATTGCCTTTCATGCATCCAAACCCTGCATGGACATTCAATCATTTCAGAAGGTATGGTCAGAAGACAATGGGATTGTACTTTACAATCACTAAATTAGACTCAAACATATGGTTTACTATGTGGCGTCAGCCTGCAAACTATACACAAATTAAAGACTTACTAAAGAAATTAGTTTGGATGAAAGTGCTTGGAGCAGCTTGCCTCCCCCCTTTTCCTTTGGTGTGTTTTTTTCATCAGATGCTCAAGTACATCCACCAGTGAAGCATTTTTATTTTGTTTCAATTTAGCCAACCTGATGTGATTGCCAAGTTTAGGATTTGTAAATAACTAACTAATAGCTTTGCACCTTGTGGGTGGGTGGGTGGGTGGATAGGTAGGGCAAGGGCAAGGGTAACTCTCTTTGTTGCCTTTAAACTCCAGCCAGGACAGGTAGCTGGGCAGACTCAAATTACTGTACATGCTGAATAGGAAGGCGTGGCCTTGTAAGAAGACACCAGTATGAGCTGCAACAACACCACCATCTTGAGCTTGAAGAGAAACATAAAGAGCTGTGTAAGCAGATACCAGACAAAGGTAAGGATTATCCCGTAGGATAGATTATTGTTTATAATATTGTACAGCAGCAGTGCATATTACAGTGAAAATGTGGACCTATACTAGTCTTTTGTTCTATTTTAGAACAACCCTCATCTCATGTTTTTGTCCCAAGCAGATAAACCCAGAGAACGTTGTACATCAATAGATTCCAGACAGATTACCTTGGGGATTATAGCACTAACTGCTTTTCATGGTTTTGGTCATTATTGATGTATTTATAGTTATGAATGTACAATATCTAATCTTTTGCACTTTTTTCCCTTTAATTGTAGCCAGGATGACTATTTTATGGTGTCCCTTGTAAATGAGTTTTTTTGCTTAATGGGAATTTTATCATGTTCATTTTTATAAATGAATACAATTACTACTACTACTACTACTACTACTCATCTTGTATGGAACCTAGCTTGAGTCTGCTTTAGCACTTTTGTTTTACATTTAGAATAAATAAAAGGAGTACCCTTTTTAATATTTTGTTCCCGGGTTCCTCAGTATTCACAGCTGTTTATGTATTGTCCCACAAAGCCAGGGAGCAGTGTCTGCTGCATGCGAGTTCAATATAGTCATGACAAAAAACAATGAATAACAATGGGTGTTGAAAAACAAGTAAGCAATAGAACACAGTGAGGTGTGAGTTATGGTCTGATAAACGCATGCCTAGCATAACCTACCGGTTAACAAAAACTAAATAAAATAAAAATAGTGAGGCATGAGCCCTTAGGCAGTAGTAGTAGTTGTAGATCTTTTATTCATATATCATGAATAGGGATAGCACTCAGTTGATCAGAGCTAATATTCAGTGAGGTCCAAGTGCATCAGTACAAATTACATACAAAAGTACAAAAATTACATATGAAAGTACAATATTTAAGTTTTCTATACATAAAATCCACACTAAATGAATAAACAAACAGCACAGGGTAACTTCAGAATTCATAACTACCTCCAATCGGGTTATAATAAAACACTAGGTGACTGCATCCAAACAACAAGACATTGAGGCATTACCACATTCTGCTAACCATCTTTTTAGGTCACTTAATCTTACAGGGAGCTTGTGCTGCTGTAACTAACAGGGACCATGTTCCACAGTACTGCTCCCCTATACAGAGTAGATGATTTTCCAACCCCTAGGTTGCATTTAATTATGCTATATTCTATGCCCTTAGCAGATCTCAAACTTTCCCTCATTGGTCTGATATTAAGCAAATCTAGTATATATTTGGGGAAAATACCTTTTCACGCTTTGTGCATACACTGAAGAAGATGTAGGTTTCTTCTATGTTGTGGTTTGGGCTAATTTAGGGAATTGTATAATAAACATTGGTGAGTTCTTCGAGGGACATCTAAAACAAAGTGAGACAATCTGTTAAACTGCCTAAGAAGTGCATTTATAAGAGCATAATCCACACACTGGAGTATGTTATTGCACTTATAAAATGGGTACAGATTGAGAAATATTTTAACAGTATAGCAACTGTAAAAAAGTAAGAAAAAAATGCACATTTTGTGTGAAATAGCCCCTGTGATTCAGTGTTGCCACTAGGGCCACTAGGTGTACTAAAGAGCAAAAGTGAGCAAATGTTAATGCTGTTGAGAGTGACTGCAGTAGTTTTGTTGGGCCACTAGCAAGACAGAGATTTTCTTAAGTTTTTACTGGCAGCATGCTATAGCCAGTTTCATGAAAGTGCCAACAGTCTGCATCTTGCTGGGTGTAGTGCGGGTCAGATGGAAGAGCAACAGAATGCAGTTGGGCTTAGAACAAAGCAACTGAGTACCAGATTAATTTTTTACAAATAAGTAAGTGTTCTGACCTTTTCTGAAGTGGTGGAACATGATCTGTTTTAGTGACTGTTGCCAAACAGGGAGACAGCAAGAAAGATAATGGAGAAAAAGATGGCTCTCAAACTTGTTTTGAAAATTTGATCACTAGCACATAGATATTGTTAGTAATGTGAATACTGGTAATATGACATTTTATTCTCTGTGTTATACAAAAAAAGCTTATGGATAGAATGCTTGCATAGCCAATCAGAATGCAGCACTGCCTTAAATCATTTTATAACAGATAATAATTACCAAAACCAGAAAATTATCACATAGGAGTGCTCCACTTATTATTTCAATACTAATAAAAGGGCTAAAACAAAACTCAAAATAGACAAACAAGGGTGTCGTACAATGCAGGAGTGATGGGACAGCTTAAAATGGAATAAAAAAGTATAGGTTCAAATTTCACCACTACCATGGAGTGCAACTGCTTAATCAATTCATCACTGAAATACAATTGGGAAGCTGCGAATGAAGTTCACATCAGACATATGGTATTTCAAATATAAATGATTGCCATGATTTTATTTCAGTTTTAACTTCTCTTTAATAAACTTTTGGTAATCTAGAAAACCATACAACTTTCAAAAGGGGTCGTGGTTGCCATTTAACATGGATTTTGTTTTTCAACAAGCAGTCAATTAGATTATTTAAAAGTACTTTTACCATATTTTCAAGTTATCACTTACACTTGCTGCCATCTTGAGCCCCCAGCTGACTGACCTGCCCCCTCCCTTGGCTCACACACCTAGCTTCACTTCTGGTTCTGGGATGAACCCCACATTGCAGAAGAAAGAACAAACCCAACTCCTCAGCCACGTAGACTCTGTACAGTCACTAGGCAGGGGTGTAAACCCAGACACAGTGACTCAGTGGTTACAGTGTCTCAGACAATTTTCATTTAAAAAAAAATAAACTTGGTACAGTTATAGTTTTAAAAATGAGCTATTAGGAAAATATAGTCCAGAGTGACCTGGAAAGAGTGATCACTGACATGCAAAGGTGGAGTGGTCATGGAGAAAAACCAGAAGTCCAGAAGCCATGCTGGCAGGCAGGGAGAGCTAAAGGTGAAGTCTAGAGAGGGTGTATACTCATGGGCAAGAATATCAGACAGGATACATTGGGACAATCCCTGGGAGGAGTTTTAGACCACAAGATTTACATGCATGCTGTTTCTGCCAGATTTAAAGGTGAAAGGAGTAATAAGGCATTTGTTTCTTCTTCGTGAAAGTGGCTCAGTGTACCAGACTGTCATTTTTCACACAATGGGAACTTCAACACAAAATGACTTAACGTTCTCTTGGTCCAATTTTAATGTACAAATACTGCAGAATGCCAAAATTGTCAGATTTCCAGCCGGGGAAGTGTAAAAGTGCGTATAATTAATGTTGCTACATTGTTATTGTGATTAATGGAATGTGTATAATAATTAATCCATGTAAACTGAGCACATCAGGCTCAGAATTTTCAAGATGGCTGGAGATTCAAACTGGAGCATTTCATTGTGGCTGATACTGCTGCAGAATTCCAAACTTGAATTCCAGCTGATTGGTGTGGACGATTGGAATAGGGTAGTTGTCAACTCAGAGACTAGGATTTGGATTTAACAGAATGTTCAATGGGTACCAGATAAAAGGAGCTGCACAGCTTATTTTCAGGGACATCAAGCAGGATGCAGACCTGAAAGGACAGGATCAGACCAGAGGAGTTGAGCCTACAGAAGCCTGCTACCAGACAGGGCCACCTAGCCAGTAGGGAAGTGCCTGTATCCCAGTATCAGGGTCAATAGGGCAGTAATGAATACAGGAAAAGCATAGTTATTGTCTGCTACATTTGCTGCCTATTCCAGCCAAGGTGTCTTCAGCCTGCATCCAGTGAATACAGCATGTTTTGCAGCATCAAAGGTAATCTCCAAGGATCAGCATCACCACAGATCCACAGCCTTTCTCCGGAACATCAAGATTTTGTCATTGAATTTCAGAGCTCATTCAAGGAGAGAGGCACAGTAATTTAAACTTATTCTGGGATTAGTTCAAGAAACATAGACAACAATGGCAGAAAAAGACCAAAGGCTCATCTAGTCTTCCTGGAGCACTCTATCTGCCCTGGGACTTATTGTCCAGATGGGGTTTTATCCCTCCCGATCCCCCCGACCCACCACTGCTACTGACCTGAGCAACCACCAAACCCTTCACTCTGTCCTACCCATGACTGAAACAATTTATGGTCTTGGTGCCCACCAGCTCCTGTGGCAGACTGTTCCATGGCTCCACCACCCTTTCTGTAAAATAAAACCTTCATCACATCCCTCTTAAATCATCCCCCTCCAGTCTCCACTCATGATCTAATGTTACTCTGTACCCCTGCTAAATAGTTTCCCACAGTTTCCTTTGTATATTCCCTTCAAGACTCTCATCTGCTATACAGGATTTGTGATCCAGTTTGCTACAAGGACTGCCATCCAGCAAATTAAGAGTCTTTGCCCAGAGTCTAAGGGGTATATTTATGTAAATGTCTAGAAGTAATTGTTAGCCAATGTGATTTAATTGCTACAGTGAATATTAATGAATTGTTATAGTGTATAAATGAACTGACATATGGTATAAGTGAACTGATGATGTATTAGAAGTGTATTGAAATGTATTGTGTTGTACTCATTTATTGTACAAAATGTTGCTAAATCTGATGCATACAACAGTATAGAAATATAATTCACTGTACTTTTTCTCCATTTTCCCTTGGCTGAAAAAGAGACCTATCTCTCACTCCAAATTTCAGTTATCAATAAATGAAAAAAAATTGATATACAGTATAAGTAAATACATATAGTTCAGATACATAGGAAGAGTATCCAGGTAAAAGGGATGAGGTGGTCTGACTGAGGTGGGTATAGACCTATTAGCCACTGTACACCCTTAATTGCAGTGTCAGTGGCTCAGTAGGTAGCACACTCGCCTCTGAGGCCAGGAGATCAGAGGGCTGTGGGTTCAGTTCCCACATCTGTCACTTGGGTTAATATCCCAGCACTGACACTGTAGTGCAGCATGAGAGGGGTGGTGCACTTCTGAGGTGCCGTCTTTCGGATGAGACGTTAAACCGAGGTCCCATCTGCCTGGATTGGTGGTAGTTCAGGTGGATGTTAAAGATTCCATGGCACTTATCAAAAAGAGTAGGGGTGTTTTTATTTACAATAGTGCATACATAGAAATAATACAATAAATCATATAAGAAATATAACAACCTTATTTACAAAAGACAATATACTCAGGAAACCCCAAAAATCAAACAGTGTCACTCCTGAATGGTTACCCCCAAGGAGCGGCTAGTTAATAAATTATTTGTATTTAATAATATGAGAAAATCCCTTCCACCAGTTTTCAACTTTGTCTACATTATACATTTGTTTATCTGTTAATTATACTTTCAACAATTCATTCCTAACATAGCAACAATACCCCTCAGATGTGCTCTTTTTCTGGTGAATAACCCATTGACATATCAATTGCCATAAACAAAATCTTAAACATGCAAAAAAAATCAGCAAAGTGTTTTTATCATAAATTCTTAGGCAAGGTGACACCACCCCAATAATTAGAGTTTCATAGTTGATATGTGACAACCAAGCCATATTCCATTTTTTGCAGCATAGATCCACAATAATTTAGAAAATGAACAATACAGAAAAAAATGCTCCATCGTTTCTTCCTGGTTAACACATTCTGGAAAAGGGCAGTTTCTCTCCTTTCTAGCTTTATATTTAGCTGTACCCCTAATGTTCAAACGGCCATACATAATGAGCCACTGAGTTTCCCACACATGCGTAGGAAGTCTGGGGTTATGAAGTTGGACTAAAATATTATTATTCATAGCTGTGGGGCAATTTTTAAAACAGGGATTCATGGTGTAAACTTTAGACATTATATCCTTGTACAGAGGTTTTGTGGCATTAGAATTTATTTGATCTTTTGTTACTTGCCATTTATACAGCTTCTGAGCCGCTGGTCTGAAATAAGCTGGGAAATGAATATGTGGATTAATTTTTGGAGCACTACTAATCCAGGCCTTCAAATACCATTCTAAGGACTGCCCAATCCAATATCCATGACGACTGTCAGGATACAACAAACACCTTCTTAAATTATGTGAAATAAACAGCACGTGGCAAAAAATAACTGGATCCATCATTCCTAATCCCCTGTTTCTTTAGCCAAATACGTATAACATCTTTTAACTGGGTTCAATCTATTCCCCCATAATAGTTGAAAACAGCAGCTATATAATCTAGCTTCATAATGCGAAGGTAAAGGAAAGATTTGAGCAATATATTGTAAACAGGGTACAATGAACTGTTTAAGAACCTGGATTAACCCTGCAATGCGAGCAGCTCACCCTGTGGGTGGCCATCACTTGTTCCTTTTTTTTGGCTTAACTTTGTGCAGGTGCAGGTAGGGGTTGTGCATGCATGACTTTGCACATCCCGGGCTGAATATCGGGCTGTGCAGGTTAGGCATGGGCACGCCCCCCCCCAGCTGTGCCTGCATACATTACTGATGCACTCCGGCACATCGGGATTTGTGCGGCACACTTTTCCCTTTTGAATATCGCGCCGGGACGCATCAGTGGGTTGTGCATGGTGCAACACTGTTGCGCCATGCGCAACCCTTTTGAATATCTCTGGGCCCTTGTGTATTATGCAGACTGTGATACTTAACTCTTGTAGGGTAAGTTAGCGCATCTGAACTTTTTTGCTGCATGTGCATCTCAACTGCTATGGGGTCCTGACCTTGTTCACCCTTCCTCAAGCCAAGATAGCTACAGTATGTCTTACAACTCCTGGTAGGTGACATCACTTTAGCTTATGTATTACTGTGACAAGTTGCTATTTTCAACAAGAAGTTAAAATTTTAAAAAGACAGTGATGTGGACTTAGAAGCAGCTTGTGCAGGTGAATCATCATGCTAGCCTAGATATTTCCAGGTTGTATTCAGTTAGCCTAACCAGTGGGAGCAGAAGGGGAGCGGGATACAGATCTAAAATAGAACCATTTAACCCGATTTGTGATTTAAAGTTACATTATAGAAATGCAGCCTCCAGAACTGGATACCATATTCCTAATGAGGCCTCACTAGTGATCTGCACAGTGGCATCACCACTTCATTCCTTTCTTCTGCTGATGATACCTCTTCCCATGCACCCCAGCATCCCACTGGCTCTTTCCACAGCCTTGGTACATTGTTCCGCCACCTTTAGGTCATCCAATATAATTACCCCAAATCCCTTTCCTGTTTGGAGACCATAAGTCCACCCCCCAACCGTAATCCTCCCCTGGGTTCCTGCAACCCAAATGCATGATTTTGTACTTTTTTGCATTAAATCTCAGCTGCCATACTTCGGACCATTCTTCCAGTTTACCTAGATCCCTCCTCATTTTTCCCACCCTTCCCAGAGTGTCCACCCTGTTGCAGATCTTAGTGTCATTCTCAAAGAGGCATACTTTCCCCTCCAGCCCCTCTACAATTTCACTTATAAAAACATTACAGGACTGATCCCTGTGGCACCCTGCTGGTCACACTCCTTTCCTTAGATTGAGCACCATTTACCATGACTCTCTATATTCTATCATTCAACCAGTTCCTAACCCAATTTACCACCTTGTAACCCACTCCCAGGCTGCCCAGCTTGTTCACAAGTCATATGTGAAACAGTATCGTCGGCCTTACTAAATGCAAATCATGTTTATGTTTAAGCCCATGAAACACACTTATCAAGTTAATGCATTTGCAGCTGTAGTGGCTGTGCCAGAATTTGTTTGTATAGTGCCTACAGTTGTGGTCCATGGTCTAATTGTGGTCTTTTGTATGTATGGTAAATTCCACCCCAGATCGTATTATTCCTAGTTTTTATTACCTTTTTTGCATTATGTATGAGGCGGTTAGCTTTTTTATGATGCATTTGTAGTGTTTTTCATGTTTAAGTCTTTATCTGTGATTATTTCCAAATCTCTGTATAAATATTTGATTAATAATTTAGAACTCAGATTGTTTGGATTATTGATTCCCATGTTAATAACTGAGCATTCTGTCACATTGAATTTCATTTTCCAAGTTTAGGCCCTGGCATTAATTTGTTCAAATCTTCCTGTAGTGTAAATGAAGGTTCCAACCTCCAACACCGTGTACTCAGTGTTTACAGAGTTGGGTGCAAGAACAAGGTGATACTAGTCCCAAAATCAACAGAAAGTCCTAGAAAGTTGTGCACTCTAAGTGCAAATGAACTATGGACCTGCGTTTTGAATTCAAATAAGTTTTATTCCAGCATGGGATAAAACTTATTTGCATTTAATACACAGGTTTGTGGTTCATTTGCACTTGGAGTTCAGAACTTTCTTGGATTTTTGTAGTGTAAATGAGTTTGATGCAGTCTTACCTACTTTGGTGCCGTCAGCATAGCATACACTCCATGGACAGAATCTGCAAAAACTCACGAAGCACAGAGCAAAAGTTTGCACTACAATTTGCAATTGAGCAGTTGTGAAATCTTGCTATTCACAGTCGAATAGTGCATCACGCTATCTGACTGTGAATAGGGCCTGGAGGGGGCATTACTAACCCAGTCAAGCCACCGCTAACCCTACTAGCACCACCCCAACATCCAGTAGAATGACCCCGCAATGAATAGCGCAGGTGTGCTTTTTCTTGTTCACTAGAGCAGCCATGTAAATGAGCCCATTGAATATGCAAGGCACTATGTGGTCATCTGCATGCCAATTAGGGGCTCATTTACATAGCCTGTGGGTGACTTAGTGCAGCCCTCCCGCCCCTGCCCAACATGCAGACACAGTCCCTGTGGTCTACTGCCACTACTGCCATTTGCCAATCACCATCCCAAGGATGTAAAAATATGTCCCCTGATGGTCTAGTGTTCCCTCCCTCACCGATCGCTGGCCACATATAAATAAATATATACCCTGGTGGTCTAATGGTCCCTCCCTGTCCCTGATCACTGATTACCACCCAATATGCCAAACATAAGTTTTCTCTGGTGTCCAGTGCTCCCTTCACCCTCCCCATTTGTCAAGCGCTGTCTCCTTATAATAAAAGGTATGCCCTGGCAGTGTATTGGTCCCTCCCCCTTCCCTATTTGCTAATCACCATCCTTTTATTATAGATATTATGCCCTGGCAGTCTAGTGGTCACTCCCCCCTCCATGATCACCAGTTGCCATCCCAGAAATATATGACATAAGCTCCCTCAGAGGTCCAGTGGTCCCTCCCCTTCCCCAATTGCTGATCTATCACCCTGGTGGTCCAGTGGTCCCCTCCATGTCCCTGATCACCTGATCACCATCCCGTGCAGAGGAAAACACTTCCCCCTGGTAGCTAGCGGTCCCTCCCCCCACCCGATCACCCACCCAAGAGATATAAACAATTGTCCCTGGTGTCCAGGGTAACATCCACCCCATCCCGACTCCTGTATACTAACTTCACATGCGTCTGTGGTAGTCTAGTGGACCCCCACCCCTCCACCCTGGTAGGGAGTGATGCAGTACCTGCTTTCCCCCATCCTAACCCACTAGCTGGCAACCAGCACAGCCCTCCTCTCTCCACCACAGCTGGCATCTGATTGAGCTCTCAATGTACATGTACTGTATACAGTACATGCTCATTGACATTAATTGACAGCTCAGAGTGAGCAGTCATTCAATAAATGAGTATTGTATACAGTACACGCATATTAAGAACTCAGTTGGCAGCCAGCCGTGGTGGAGAGGAGAGGGCTGTGCTGGTTGCTGGCTATGGGGTTGGGATTGGTGGGAGTGGGGTGGTGGGTCAGTCCCTGCCAGGATGGGGGTGTAGGGAGTCCACTAGGCCACCAAGGACATATGTGGCTTTAGCATATGAGGGGTTGGGATGGGGGTTACCCTGGACACCAGGGACCATTTTTGATATATAGGGCAGGTGATCAGATGGAGGGGACCACTAGTCACCAGAAAGAAGTGTGTTCCTCTACATGGGACTGTGATCAGGTGATCAGGGGAGGATAGGGGCCACTGGACCACCAGGATAATAGATAAGCAAGCAGGGAAGGGGAGGGACCACTGGACCACCAGAGGGGTTATGTCATGTCTTCCCAGGATGGTGATTAGTGATTGGGGAGGGGAGGGACCACTAGACCACTAGGGCATAATTTTGATTATAAGGGGATGGCAATCGACAAACAGGGAGGGAGGGACCACTAGACTACCAGGGACATATCAGTACTGCACAGGTATGTGTGTGGGGGGGGGGCTGGACACCAGGGAAATTGTTGTTTTATTTTGGGCAGCTGATCAAGTGGGGGGAGGCACCAATATACACCAGTGAAACTTATGTTTGGCATATCGGGTGGTGACTGGCGATTGGAAATCAGTGATCAGGGGAACCACAACCAACTCAGGGGTAGCACGACATTACTGCAAAGTCTTTCAAGTGAGTCAATTTCAGCAACTCCAATTTAGCAAAAGAAATATGAGCGACCATGTAACTATAGTGACAAACAATATGAGTGATCCTCTGAGGCAATGAGAGACTCAAAGTTGGAATCCTTAAGATAGGGTGCATTCAGGCGGTGCAGGGGGCATAGCCCCCATGCAAAATACCAACAAATTGTAGGCAGCTTGTACTTGTATATTAATTGGCTGAGTGCCACAAGGTGTTCCAACTCTTTAAAGACTGAGTGGTGTATTGTGGGAGGTATTCCAAGATGGCTGTTGAATTCTGAGGAGCCAGCGAGGGATGCCAATGATCATGTATGGTGGTTTCACTTACTGCAAGGATGCCAGGCTCAAGATCTACTGGCAGTGCAGTTATTATCTCCGCTATCGCTGTCCGGTTTGTGTGCACATGATAGCAGACCATGTTGTGGCTGTTACCTGTGTGCACAATCATGTCCCACATGCAGAGGTGGGTGCATAGTGTGTCATGGAAGACCTGAAAGAATGGGCAAAGTGGACGTCAGACAGTACTGCACAAGTGGTGCTTGATAGTACTGTGGCAACCCCTGATGCTGTGACGGGTGCCCTGCCTGACATTTGAGTGATGAGGCGGACTGTGCAAAGGATCCGCCAGTTGGAGAGGGTTGCTCCTATTACTCCTGCAGCTCTTGCTGAGCTTGTGATACCACCACAGTTTACTCACACATTGAGAGGGGAGAGATTCTTGGGAATGGAAAGGATTGTTATGTACTGTGCAGAAAGGAGTCTTACCTTTCTAGGAATGTGCCAGAACTGGTTCATGGATGGGACTTTTTGTGCTTGTCCCAGTCTGTTTTCCCAGCTGCATACCATACATTGCTTGCATGCAGGTATAGTGTTACCTGCCGTGTATGTGTTAATGAGCTCCCGGAAGTCCAGCACTGATGAAAGGGTTTTAGAGTGACTCAAGGGGTGCGGTGTTGCTCTTAACTCATTGCCTCCTAGAAACGCCTGTAGGCATCAGCAAATCTAACTGCAGTGTGTCCCAGAACACCTATAGAAGTCACCTACAGACTTTCTGTGTGCCCTAGAAACATCTGGAGAAGTCACTCACATGTTTTAATATTACTTGCCAGCCAGAATTGATTAGAATTGACTGCATAGTACATTAGAAAGGTAAAGTTGTGCTGAACAGCTTTGCCACTGACACTTTGTGTGTATCATGTTAACTTTAGGAGTTATTCATATTTGTTTATGACATTTTGTCCATCTAGAACCACCTAAGCACTTTGAAGAAAACACACATTCTGGGTATCTCAGCCAGTATAAAACAAAAACCGAATTGAGTACAGTTGATTGCATAGAACCGTTGAAAAGGCAATTTTGTGTGCAACAACTTTGCCACTGATATGTTGTGTGTATCATGTACTGTATACTTTAGGAGTTATATGCATTTGTTTATGGTATGGTGTGTATGGTTCAGATTTGTCCCTCAAATCTCACCAATACACCTTGACTCAAATGGGGAAAACTGATGTTTAATACTACAGAAATAGCTGTTTGTTTTACAAATTGTTAAAATTACATCTAATGTCTGGATGCTTAATTTGGTGTTGATATGTTACATATTTCCCAACAAAAAAAGGTTTATGATGCATTTTTTAGTGGAAAAAATATTTTGTTTTGCTGCTTCGACCAGCACAGAAATAAAACTAAAGTACCTGCTATTCCTTGCATACCACCATTGGAAAGGTTATTTTATGCTGAACAATTTTGACACTCATACTTTGTGTCTAGCACTTACAGTTTTTGTGCTATTAGCATTTGTTTGCAGCATGCCAATTGTGGCTTGCTTTTGCTTAGAAAGGCCCAGGATTCACTGTTAACAGTATACAGGAGACAAGTGCTACAACTTCAGAGAGGTCCTGTGGAGGTAATGAGTTAATCCAACGTCTATCATGATGGACTATGAGAAGGCAGCGTGGAGATCAGTAACTGCTGCCTTCCCATCCACTGTGGTTTGTAGGAGTTTCCTTCATTTCGGGCAGTCGATCTGGTGGCATATTGAACAGTTTCCGGCAATTCACTCAAAGTATCTCAACGATTTTGAGTTTGCACTTAATGTGCAAATGTTGTTATCTCTTGCATTTGTGCCTGAAAATGATGTTGTGCAGGCATTTGAACAATTGTTGGAGTTCCCATTTTACATTGCTCATGAAGAGATCCTACAGCCCTTAATTGATTATTTTGAGGATACATGGGTCGGTCGTTCCTATGAGCCGTTCAGGATGGTGCAGACCCATGTTTTCTATCAGCTTTTGGAACTAGCATGCTGCAATCATGAATGGCCAAGCAAGAACAAATAACTCTGTTGAAGGGTGGCACCATAGGTTCAATAAGTGGCTCGGTGCCTCCCATCCGAATATATCGTGTTTCATCACCTGTTGCCAGGAAGAACAATGGAAGCCTGAGGTGCGGGTGGAGCAGATTTTCTGCAGTGCAACTGTGGGTTTGAGCAGACATCGATATAGAGATATAGAGATCTCACTGAACGACTGGAGCAGGTCATCGGTGAATATGCCACATGATCCCGCTTCAAGTATCTAAGGGGATTGGCATGCAATTTTCAGTTTCAGCTGTGAAATAATAGCTGAAATGACGTTCTCTGAAAATACCTGTCTGTGCTGATTTGGAATCACTAAAATTTACTGCGCTATTATAAGTTTACTGTAATGACATGGAACCCCACCAGGGAAAGTACTTTTGTTTCTAGAGTGGTGATCAGCAATTGTGGGGAGGGGGAAGCACTACTGCACCACCACCGACATCAGTATTTTTATTAAACAGATGGCGATTGGTGACCAGGGACAGGCGGGACCACTAGGCCACCAGGGAGCTGTTTGTTTTTTACTAATGGGCCAGTCATTGGTGGGGGTCCATAGTACCTCTGCCAGCTACTAAGGTTGCACAAAATTTAGAGGAGGCTTTCCTTGGCAGTATTTTCTCCATGGAAAGGAAACTCTCAAATGGCCCTTGCAAGGAGAAAATGCTTTGTGGATGGACTGCCCAATATGCAGGTCCTCTCCCCCTAATTTGCATTGCAGCTCCCTCAAAAGTTTGCCCTTAAGCAAACCCAATTTATGGGCACAAACTGGGCTTTTGTGCATACCTACTTGGTGCAAATCAATCTTTGCACCATGCAAACCGAGTTTGCGTCGGGGCAAAGTTTTGTGAATCTGCCCCAAATCTCTATTCCCTCATCCATATCTGTGGCATTTAATTGAAATAATACTGGTCGAGGGATGGAACCCCTTGAGACTCCAATTTAACTGTGCTTTCTGTGAAAGTGTATCCTGTTAGAAAAACTGTTTGGGTTTTGTCTGATAACAAAGCTTTTGCCCAATTGACTAACCTATTGTCTAGACCAAGGGATTGTATTTTATGAACTGTTCCAGTATGTGGAGCAATGTCAGTGTGTTTCTCAAGTGGTATGACATCAGTAGCTATACCTACATCCAAGCACTTCCTTATGTTTTCATGTTATTTATTTATTTATTTGTGTATTCATAAACAACCTTTGAGTAAGAACTCTTTTACAAAGATTCCACATCAAAAACACAAAACATACAATACAGACATGATTTTTTACAATAAATAAGATTAAAAGCATGTAGTTTCTTCAGTTACATGAGTCTCATGGTGGGATGCCAAACTTCAAAATGTAGAAGATTCAAGTAACAAGATTACTAGATTACAGCATGGAGTTCATGTAGTGCAGCCCTGGGAGGCCTTGTCAGATTATAACATTGAGTTAGAATGTAGAAGAATCAGCCAAGAACATGAGAAGACCACAGCATAAAGTTCAAGTAGTGCAGCCCGGGGAAGGTCTTGTCAGAGAAAAGCATTGAGATAGAGGAATGGAAAAATCTAAAATAGAAGAGGGTAACAGGAGTAGCCAATAAAAGGGGTGGGGTGGGGAGGTACTATTGTACAAGAGAGTGAAGATGCAGGAATACCACAGCCAAGGATATAACAGTGTCTTGAGGGAGGGGGGATTGGACGAGGGAGCAGAGACAGTTATGGGAGGTGGGAAGCAACAGGAAGGAGAGAGAAGGGGGAGAGAGAGTAAGAAGAGAGAGGGGGAGGGAGGAGAGAGAGAGTGAGAGGGAGGGGCAAGAGAGAGGGAGAGAGAGAGGGAGAAAGAAGAGAGAGGGAGAGAGGGAGAGAGAAAGGAAAGGGAGACATAATGTTTGGGAGAGGTTGTGAGAGAGAAAGAGAGAGGGGAAAAGAGAGAGTGAGAGAGAGAGGGAAAGAGAGAGGGGGAGCATGGTCGAGAGAGAGCGAGAGAGAGAGAGAGAGAGAGAGAAATGTAACGTAATGGAAGTGGATGGTGGCTGGAGGGGTAGCACTGGGAGAGAGGGTCGGTGAGGCAGGGGGAATGGACTGGGTTGAAGGCTCTGGGGATGTTCCAGAGTACAGTGAGCCAGTGTACTTGTAGTGTAGATCAGTTCTGGCGTACACATATGCTCCTGCTTAATAGAAAATGCTTGAGATCAATTTTAAAGATCCAGAGGTTCATAGTGTTTAGTACAGCTTCTGAGATCTCATTAAGCCAAAGTGGTACTTGGTAGGAGAAAGAGCGTTGTCCCAGAGCAGTCCTATGAAAAGGGACACTTAGCGGGTTAAGCTCCGAACTCCTGGTATTGTACTTTGAATTGTCTACCATTATCAATTCAGTGATGCAATAATAATAATAATAATAATACTTTATTTATTATGCGTCTTTCAAGTATCAAGGTGCAGTACAGTAAAACATGCAAGGTGGGGTCTGGCCGAGCATGGCCTTCCTCCCTAGGAGGCAGGTTTGGTATCTGATTCTGTTACAGAGGGTAGCAGGTTATAATGCTCATAAAGTGTGCAGGTGTGCGTAAGGTGGTTCTGCATTTTAGTAGTAGTCTGTATACCTTGTTTAGGGCAGTAACTACCCTCTTGAGAGCCATATCAGTGGCCATTCCATACACCACTAGCCTGTAATCTACAATGGAAAGGATGGAGCTGGAGACAGAGAGTCGGACAGCATTAGGTGAAAGGCTTTTCCTGTGCCTAAACAGGAAGTCCAGTTTGGTGTTCATTGCCTTCACAAACATGTCTATGTGCTGCCCAAAGGAGAGGGTGTCATCAATCAAGATGTACAGGTACTTGAAGGAGTGTGCCTAGTTCTAGTGAGCCCAATCTGTCATTTGTGATAGTCAGGACGGGGTACCTCTTCTTAAGCTGGGGGCTCGAGAGGAGCATTGTTTTCATTTTTTTTATAGTTAAGTAATAACCTTTGAGAGCTGAACCAGATCTCCAACTATTGGAAGGTAGCCTGCAGCTCAGCCTGTAGAAGCTTGATGCGGGAGTGACTGCTAAGTATGATGGCATCATCAGCGTATAAAATAATTTTACTAGAGCAGGCCTCCGGGAGAGCATTCAGAAATATGCTGAACATCAGGAGTCCCAAGAGGGACCCTTGGGGAACTCCCAGTGAGACTACTTTGGAATCAGATACTGTTTGGCCTATTTTGACTCTTTGGGATGTAGACAGATAATTCTTGAGCCATAGGACAGCATTAGGGGCTATATCAAGGGCTCACAGGTGATTCAGGAGGAGGGGGTGGCTGACTGTATCGAAGGCCTTTGTAAGGTTGATAACAATCGAGCCAGCTATCTTACCCTCATCTAAGGCCTTGTTTACATAATCGGTGAAGACCACCAGAGCTGTGGCAGTGTTATGGTTCTTTCTGAAACCATGCTGCTAGGGACATTGCAACTGGTATTTCTGGATGTAATCAGTGATATGGTCTGCCATAATCCTCTCCAGCACTTTGGATGGGGGGAGAGAGAACAGAGATGGGCCTATAGTTTGAAGTGAGAGTCCTGTTCCCCACTCTTATGAACTGGGGTCACCAGCACTTGTTTCCAGAGTGATGGGAATTTAGCTAGTGTGAGACTTAATAAATATTTTGGAGATGGGAACTATCAGCAATTGATTGCTAGAGCAGCCATCTTCATAGCGATGTTATCGCTACCCAGCCTAGTTTTACCCAAGTCCTTTTTTACATACCCCATGGCTTCTTTTACTGTTACTCTCTTAAAGTAGAAGTTAGGGTGATGTTTAAGCATAGGTATGCTGTTAAGGTCCACATCAACTGGCTTAGGTAGTCAGCCGGGAGAACAGAGCTAGATCCGTAAAGATAGAATTCTTTGGTTATGGCAAAGGGATCCATTGAGTTAGAGCCATTGATATTGAGCAATAAAGGTTGTTTTTTATCATCTTTCCCTGTGAGTACCTTTAGATTTTCCCAGAATCGCCACCTGTTCCCCCAAGTTACTTTCTAGTTGATTCCTGTAGTAATTGGCTTTAGCACTGTGTATGAGTTAAGTGCCTTTGTTTCTGGCAGCTTTGAACTTCTGTAGGTCATTATATTCCCCTGTAGCCATAGCCCTACTCCACAGGTTATCCCTGGCCCTCATGAGATCAAGGGGTTCACTGGTAATCCACCCATTGTTGTAACTACGGGATTTCCTTTTTTTGACTGGGGCGTAGTTGTCGCAAACCATGTTAAACTTGTCAATAAATTATTGAAGTGCTTGGTCAAGGTCCTGCAGAATATTGACAGGAGACCAGTCAATCTGGAAAAGAGCTTCTTTGAACACAGTAAGCTGCCCTTTTAACAATATTCTGCTTTTCACTAAGATTGGTGGACATTTTTTAAATTTATTGGACCACTTGCAGGTGATTGGGGAATGGTCGCTCAGAGAGTCTGAGAGCACAGAGACCTCAGATATCCTATCTGGAGAGCTTGAGAGGAGCAAGTCTAGAAGCATGTGGTTGCCAGATTCATGGTTCATTCTGGTGGGCTCACTGATTAGGAGCTTGCCACAATATCCTTCTGGTAGGATAAGTCACTACTGAGCCAATTTATGTTAAAGTCTTCTGTAACAATAAGTTCACAGTTCTCATTAAAGTCAGCCACAACCCCAAGGACTTTGCAAAGGCCCTCTTTGGCCCTCCTTGGTGGGAGGTAGACACACGCAATGACCAGAGATTTATTGTGGGGTCCAAACAGGTGCCTAACCACGAGAAGCTCATGGTCATCAGCACTGGCAGTTATAGGGAGCACAACTCCTTCAGTGTATCCTGAATATAGATGAAACAGCTGCCACATCTCTTGCCTTTCCTGTCAATCTTAAATGCCTGGTACCCAGGCAGCCCAATCTCACATTCTTTAACGCATGGGGATAGCCATGTCTCGGTACGGCAAATTATGACTGGGCAATGTAAGGCTACCCAGGCCTGGAGCTGTGCCACCTTTGGGAGTAGGCTGCAGATATTCATAGCAGCAATTTTTAATCCAATGCACGTAGACCCTTTTGCCCCAGAATTGCTCAGTGGGCTTGGATTAGGGTGCATGTTCCTTGATAGTAGGATGAGTAGTAGTATAGCTTTCCTAGTAGAGGGTAATTAGGGACTTGCACTTTCTTTTCTTGTGCTGGCCAAAGTATGGCAGTAGCCTTTTTATAGATACTGTAGGTGATAGGGACAGTACCATATACACAGATCTGTGACTTAAGATTGTGGGTTCCAGAGGAATCAGGAATGCCTGTTCATTAAGGCTATTAGATTGGTTATGCAGGAGCTTACCTTCAGAATTAATATTTACAAATAAAATGCTATTCCTTTTAAAGTATGAGATGTAGTGTTAAATATATAAAAGTACAGTGGCCCTGAAGTGCAAAACACAAATGAACAAAAAAAAAGTATGTAGTAGAATCAAATAAACAAACTGCAACACACAAACTTAAAAAAAAATAAAGCAACCACCAAAACTTAAGCCAAACTGAATATACTAACATGAAAGAATACAAATGAAAGCACAGACAAAAATGGAACTCAAGCAATATATATCAAGAAAAATAGCAAAGCTACAATCCCCAAAATGTAAACCACAAACCAAAAACAGTAAAGAAAAAAAAAGCAACACGCAAACAAATCAGCTGCCTAACACCAAAAAAGACATGCACAAAAATTGCAAGTGGAAATGTTTTTGTCACCTATGTAGTCAGATGGGGGCAGCAACCACAACATCAGTGCTCAGCTACACATCTTCAGTTCACATCTGTCCTGCTGTCCATAATTTTGAGGTAAATTGTACCTGCCTCTTAATTCAACCCACGTATGATTCTGGACAAGCTGTAGGGATAAACTTAGCAACCCATCAGAAGACATGTTTGTCAGTAAGTGATATAGTTTGCTAAGTTGCAGTTTTGGCCCTGAGTGCATATTTCCAGCCAAGTTACAATGTAGTCCAGACAACAGCTCATTATCTATCTATCTATCTATCTATCTATCTATCTATCTATCTATCTATCTATCTATCTATTTATCTGTCTGTCTATCTGTTTTTTTATTAAGTGGACTGGGGTGCCCAGCCCCGATACCACTTCTTTCTCCCCTCTAGGTGTCCCACCCTTCCCAATGCTTATTTTTTTTTTAAATATATAAGCTGATTGGGGTGCCCACCCCAGTACTGCTTCTGTGGACTCCCCTCCCCTTCAGGTCACCCACCCCCATTTGCTAAACAGATTGTCAGCTCAGCCATAATAAAGAAAACGATCCCTCACTGTTTTCTTTTTAAGCTGGAAAAAAAGAAAATGGTCCCTTGCTGATCTGATCACTCGTCCTCCCACTCAGCACCCACCACCCCTCACACACCCTCTACCCTCCACACATCCTCACTCACCTGAACATGTCCAGTGGCAAAGATACACTTACCATTTGAAGACATCTCTTGCTGCTAGAGCTGCCAACTGCAATATCAGAAAGTAAGATGAGTGTGGTTCAATGTAATTCAATGGGGCTTTGAACTTTGATGCATAACTTTGTTATTTTTGCATATTTTAACCCCAAATGTTCAAGATGGCCTTTTTGGGAACCCCACCTCATGACCAATGACAGTGGAATTATGCAAATGAGGTCCAAAAGGCAATTTCATGGTCACTTGGCAAAATCACCTTTTGGGTGGAATCTGAAAATTTTCACTACCCATGTTCATGAGGTGGCTCATAAAAAGGCTATGTTAAGAATTTGAGGTCAAAATATGTAAAAATGGCAAAGTTATGCACATAAGTTGAATTTTTTCTATGCTCGCTCGTAACTTCAGTAATTTTAAATATTTTGACCCCAAATTTTCAAAACAGCAATTTTTTCACACTACCTCATGAACATGACAGCTGTAATTTTTCAAATCCTGGGCAAAATGTGTTTTCACACATGTTGCACATAATGAAGTTTTGGTGATGCGGAATGACGTTTCAGCAAGGATTTGAAACATTTAACGTACCAGACTCATGAGGTGGGGTAATAAGAAGGTTACACTGAAAATTTTGTGTGCAAATATGGTAAAATGCCCAGGTTATAAGTGAACATTTCAGTATTTCAACATTCAATCATAACTTTACTAATGTTCAATATTTTGACTCGAACATTTTAACATAGCCTTTTTCCAAACCACCTCATAAACATGACGAGTCATTTTTTAAATCCTGGATGAGATGTGTTTTTGCACTTCTGGTGCAAAATGACATTTCATCCAATATACATTTAATGGTACATGTCATGTTTATAACGGGAATCATAAAACAAGTATCTTAAAAATGTAGGGTCAAAATAAAAGAAAAATAATATAATTGTTAACAAACTTTGTGTGTAGTGGCAGTCTTGACCCCAGTGGGTATGCTTTGTGATCCCATGCTGGTAAGCTGAGTTCGGTCATAAGCTCAATGACTATGCTGGATGGGGTTAGGGTGGGGGGATGGTGTTGTTATGCGACACACACACCCCAACCAGGGAATAAAAGGTGCAGTGTTGTCTGCCCAGGCCCGAGTACCATATAGTGAAGACACCTGTCCTCTTGGCATAGGGCTCTGCACCTCCACCCATGGGTGGCAGTGGGCTCTGTGCATTGGCTAACAGATGCACTGTTTACCCTGTGCATCTGTATCTGTGGCCACATAAAAGCACAGGAACACAGAGCCCTGTCCTTCCACAACCCACCAGATAGCCCCATGAATTCTTCACATCCATCACTGCATGGAAGTGCAGGGCCCACAATGGCCCTGCACTTCTGTAGGTGGACAGAGTCTTCCATTGGTGCAGGGCATCTGTATCTGTTCACACAGGTCCCGAATCTGTGTGAATGAGGATATGATTCTACAATCTCAAAAATAAAGGAAATTTTTTTTGAAAAACTATGTTAATGCACTAGTTAGGGTAATTTAACACCATAAAAGTAGGAAAATATGGCCCTACGGTTTCCAACCCTAACCCCCCCCAGTCCTCCTCCCCTAAGCAGCAAAAGGAAAAAACATTAGGGTTTTGGGTCTCCAGAGTCTTGGCAAATCAGTGGTGTGGTCTTCCTTGGGGTTGTCAACCCTAATGCCTGCCCCATTCTCTAAACAAACAATATCACTCATGATCTCCTTTCATCACACAGGGAGCTCAATGAACAAAGCAGTACCAAATTGTGTTGGCAACATGTGGCGAGAGACACTTCTCTACCTTTGAAGAGCGTATCACTATGAGGCACTGGCCTCGATCTGTGCCTTGTGCTTCAGACTAGAGGCTATGGGCTGGGTAGGGGGACATCAGTGTTGACAATCCCAAGGAAGACCCCGCCACTGATTCAACAAGACTCTGGAGTCCCAAAACCCTAATGTTTTTTCCTTTTTCTGCTTGGGGCTGGGGGTGGAAACCGTAAGGCCACATTTCCCTACTTTTGTGTTGTTAAGTTACCCTAACTGGTGCATTAGCAAAGTTTTTTGTAAAGAATATGAGTTATCCATTTCTACCCAGAACCAATACAATATGGCGACAAATGAGCCTTAGTTTCAGTCATAATTTTTATTTTGTATTCATGGGCATGATGTACTGCATCACTATTTGTAGCAGATCCCAATTTGACATCTTCCAGTGCACAAGCTAGCTTCCCCACTACAAGTAGAGAGAGAGAAATAGTTCTGGGAAAGTTTACTTTTGCCCTCTCTGTGGCAGTACTAAATAATATTGTACAACCAGCCTTAATTCTGTTTGTTGACCCTCTCTCTTCCCCGCAGTGTCTGGAAATTGCTGTGCCTCCCTCTCTCCCATCATGTCAGCCTGTTTGCAGTGTGTATAAAAGATGCCTTCTTTTTCTCATCATCATCTCTCTCTCTCTCTCTCTCTCTCTCAGTTGAATAGCACATGACAAATGCTGCAGCTATTTTTCTTTCCGATCCTTCTTCCCTTATAAAAACATGATATATATATATATATAATGCCTTCATGTCTCCCATGAAATAGTGCCTCAGCCTCTGTGTCTTGTCTGTCATTGACCTTACTCTCCATTTCCTTGCACAAAATACACGTCACTTCACAATCTGGTGGGCACTCTTCCAGGTTTCAGTCACACACAACAAAAATGCTTCAAGTAATGCATCTCCATATATCCTTCCACTTCTAGCCTCCTACACATGCCTCTAATCTTTTCCTGCGACACCCTTCCATGCTGAAGCAATATAAGCAAATGCTGTTCATACTGTATGTAGAATAATCTATGGGGTGTATGTAATTCTCCTGTTGTGTGTGATGCCAACATAAACTGTGGAAGCAAAGCTTGAATGATTTAGCAGGGCATCATACATCACTGGGGCGCGCAACAAATAGAGTCAAACACATATTATCATACATTGCATTGATAATATCAGGATTAATGACCTCCCCTTACAAAATGTCTAATTTACCCCATGAATCAAAAACCTCACCCAACTCTTAAAGAGCAACTCTCTATTATAACAAAAAGCTTTAAAACACCAAATTTACACTAATTATGTTTTAACTTTATTGTGTTCTATTTATTTTTTACTTTCCCCTGCTGTTGGTCTACTAAATATTGTAGATAATGCAGCAGTTATTTCACTGAGTGTTTCAAAGTGTATCTGACTTGACTCCTGCTAATCACACAGTTGCTGTTTGTGACATCACAGTCTCTTGTCATGGTGAGCACTATGATGTCATAAACAAAGGCAATGTGAGGTTAACCGGGAAGAGGCAAATGTTTTCAATTGTCTTCTATACAGACTTTTTAGATGGACTACCAAGATGTGCTGTAAATCTTGGAAAGGAACACTGAAAATAAAAAAAACATATTCACGGGTAAATTATAACAGCTGAAATATTTTATTTATGAAAGCATATGCCGAGGTGCAGAGCTGCTCTTTAATGTCGAGAGTGGGTTAAATCCTAATCCGGCATGCAGGCATGCTGCTTTGCTGACATGCCAGAATGCCCAAAAAATGAGGAGCATGCTGACCTCTCCAGCACCTCAGCATGTCATTTAGGCTTACTGATATTGTAATAATGCTGGTTGGCATGCCTGAAAATGTGGTGGTGGTGCATTCTAAATGCTGGGTTTGCATTGGATTAAGCCACTATGTTATTATCATTAAATTTATTGGTGTTAGATCTTTCCAGAACTAGCAGCAATGAACTTAATGATAAATGTATGCATATTCAGACAGAACGCCAGCATTTAACTGGTACCACTCAGCTAGCATTTCAGGATGTAGACCAAGCGGTGTGTGTGTGTGATGCGTTCATACAGAAAACAAGCCCCCTCCCCCAAAAAGTTAATACTTATGCTAATTTTTAAAAAACAAATATCTGGAATAAAAGATCAATGTTCAAGATTTTCTGGCAAAATTTCAAAAATAATCACTGGCTTTGGGAACTGGTTGGAAATCAAGAAAACTAACATTAAAATTGAAAAGCTGAGCAAGTCAGTTTGACATTGCCTTTTATTGAATTTGCACAGCTTTTGGTTTAGCTACCTACTAACCAGTTTTCTTTTCTACTCTATTAGTTTTCTACCTGGTGCAGCATATCGGGTCGTTGCACTGCCCTCTGTTTTATTTTTGGCAAAACTAAGTGGGCCTGTTGGCACAGCAGTAGAACTACTGCTCATGACCCTGGATACCTAGGTTCAAAAGTGAGCCTGGATATGGGAGGCCAGCCAGAGGAGGAGGACTGAGAGTCCCATAGGATGCCCTTCTCTGGGATGAGAGGGTGCTGCCTTCCACTGCAATACTATCACCTGAGTAAACACAGGTAGTAGTGCATATGGAGGAGCAATTGATGGTGCAGAAGTCGCAGTTGTCAGCACTGGACACGCTTTCATGCAGGAACATGACAACATGGCATACAATGCCTACAATAAAGGGGAGAAAACTGTAGGAAAATGGCCCCAGCCACCGAGACAAAGGACTCCAGTATATCTGGGCCCAAACCCCTGCCTTACTGATGCAACATGAAGCTTGAGGGTAAATATTCCTACCCCATCCCTGCCTGGGGCAGTAAACCACAGTTCTATGGAGAACTGGTAGCCATATAAGGTGGTGCAGGAGTCCAATGGCCATGGGAACCCAGGAGGGATTTGGAGGCTGTAGAGTAGATAGGGGCTTACTGTAAATAGAAAGTAAAAAAAAATAAAATAAAAAATACACTGGCTGTCCCAGTGGCCAAGCAGCAGCATGTTAAGCGCTGTGCACATGACCTATGTTCCGCGTGTACGTTGCTCACTGCTTCAGAAGCAGGCAAAGCTGTACGCTACCAAATGGAGAGCACAGCTCAGCTGTGGAGAACTGGCGGTGGAGTTCTGGCACTCTAGCAACCCCTGCAGGTGGGGCAGAGACCTCACCCTTCCCACAAGGGTTCACTAAGCAAGCAAGCTATCATAGCACTGCTCAAGCCAGAGGGAGGAGGGAGGACATAAGAGGGAGAAAAAACAGGCAAAAATACTCTGTGCCACCTCCAGAAAGACTGATAAGAGCCTGAACTGGTTGTGTCCCTGATAATGGGTGTTACATATCCTTGATTATGCAGCCCGAGCAGAGGAAAAATACAGATGGGGGGGGGGGAGCCAATACCTGGGCCAAACTTCTGCAGTCCACTGGGTCACTAGGGGTAAATGTCCATAGCCCACAGGGCCACCAACACACTTCCATAGCTCATTAGGCTATCAGGGCTACTCTACCATAATCCACTTGACTGCTAGAGATTTACACTTATTCTCATGCACCACTAATTGGGGAGGTCAATTACTGCCTCCCATGCCATATTTTTTCCTCATTTCTAATTTTCTCCTCCTAAATCCTTTCCTTTCCTTTCCTTTCCTTTCCTTTCCTTTCCTTTCCTTCCCATTTTTACTGTTTTATTTTCACTTTTCTTATTTCTTTTGACATCCTCTAGTTTTATTCTACATGTTGCTGGCACTCCCCAATTATCTAACCTATTTTTCCCCCTTATTTTCTCAGGTCTGACCGAATGTCAACAACCCCATCTTATCAGATAAGTATGGCTTTCTAGCCATTCATTACCTAAATGTCCTATCTTTATTACCAAGAACAACAGATCCTTTGTGACCCCTTCTCTAGTTTTACTTTTCAGGTACCCTTTCTACCTGTCTGAAGACCCCTACCCTAGGCTCACCCTGGAACAAGTAAACATGACCTCTGCTGTACTGTACAAGATGGCATAAGCTGTAATGATGTCACTGTGGCCATTACAAACTTTCTTTCTTTGTCTTCAGTTTTTTGACAGAGAACCTCTGCAGTAACTAATTATAAGAAAAGGCACAATAGGGAACTGTGTGGACAAATAGGTCAGGCAGTCACTCAGACAACATCTGCAGTCTCGTGCGCAATGGTGACTAGGTAAAATAAAGGTAAAGAGAAGAGCTGCATGGATGGAAAGTAGGGTAGTCAGTCCGGCAACACTTGCAGTTACAGGAATCTTTTCTTTAAAGGTTAAGGATTTCTAATTTAGCTAATACTCTGGTCTAGTTATAGAACTGTATTGTATGTTGACTGACTGCCCTTGCTCTGCAAGGGTTTACCCATGTTGGTGTGAAATGTAGATGGGCAACCATCATTAGGGAGACACCAAAAGGCTGATGGCGACCATGTCATCCGGCAGTTGTGTTGCCTGACCGCTAACGTGCCCAAAGCACTGTGGCACATCCAGGCTGTTTGCGGGGGGCTTCACCCCCTGAAAAAATTATATAATCACCTCCACGGGGTAGGTTTCTTGGGTAAGGAATGCAACACCTGTGTGGTGGTCTAGATGCATGGTGTTCTGACTTCCAGTTCACTACTGTGGGTGTTGAACTGGTTGCAACACACTGATGGTCATTGCTCTAATGCCATCACACTGGTGACAGGATACCCTCTGCAAGTGAGAACAGACTGCATTTGCCTCTATCAAATCTGGGTTTACTGTCCCTGCCTAAGATTCACCTCTCTGCTGCTGACCCTGGCTGCAGAGCATTTATACACTGAGGCTGGAAACTGGTTTGTATCTGTCAGTCATTCCTACCTATTAGTCCATCTCTTTCCATGCCCCAGTTGGGATGGATCCCTTGGTTGTGTTTAGTAGCTCTGGCACTCTGTGCACTTGGTATCAGTTCATTTTGCCTTTCTGTTCAGTCTGTCCCTCTTTGCCCTAAGTATTGATTCACTGGTGTGCCCCTATGTGCCCCAAGTAATTTCTCTAATATCAGACCATCCCCTTGATGGTGATGCATTTGATTGGGGATTGATTCACTATACAGACACTTTGGCACATTGTTCAGGAATTCATTCAAAGCAAATAACTTTGGAACTAGAGGAACTTAGGACACCATTGGTGCTATGTTATCTCTACCCCGTTATTTGACTGAAAATAAAAATCAGTTGGCTAAAAAAATGTTAGTTTGCAATTGTTGGCAAGCATTTTCTACCATCATTGGCATTATCGGAACCCAGGGGAGAGTGGCAAGACCAGGAATATGAGAGAGGGACCAAGAGGTTTTTTTTTTCCCTTGAGAAGGCCAGCACACCCTACAGCTTTTAACCATGCTCACTGTCCTTAAAAAGGATACCTTCTCTGTACTTACTGCATGGGTTCCACAGTCTAGTTTGGTAAAAAATAATATGGCGGCACAGACAGCCACTCCCCCCCATGATGTAAATAGGATAAGCCCTGGCCATCACCAAAGAATAGTTGAGGGGCACACATAGCTGTACCTCCTGAAGCCTACTCTGTCAAGATGAGAGAAAAAGGATGGAAAGATGAGTGGCTGATTATGTGGTGTGGATTGTCTGGAGTGGTGGGGGGGTATTAGCTTAGTGGTTAAGAGCAGAAAGCTCTGAACCCAATGACTCAGGTTTAAATTCCACCACTATCACTCACTGTGTAGCCCTGAGCAAGTCTCTATACTCTGCGTTGTGTGTTTGCACAGCATACTTACTCCATCCCTGATTGTAAAGTTGTGGCAGGGAATGGTGTACCTAGAGTCCTTTCTGAATTTAAATTACTGTGTTACTGCTACTTAACCTTCCTGTGTTTAGCCTCTCTCTCTAATCTGTTTCTCTGCTGCTTATAAAGTGCTATGGAATACATGCTGTATGAAAGATCCTATTTAAACACATTCCTCTTCTTTATCAGCAAATGGAGAAGTTGTGAAGGAGTAGAGGGTCTGATTCTGACATTCCCAGCTTGGTCACAAACCCAGGTCACTTGAATAGCAAACAGCAATGCAGCTTCTGTGCTAACCTGCCAGCAGTGTACGTGTATGCAGTATGACACACCAGAGTGTGCCATTATGGGTCAAGTATTTACACACCTTGAGTGTGTTGTTAGGCATGAAGTGCTTGCACAGAGTGCCTTTAAACGCACAAAAGGAAAGCATGATTATTGACTATACTTACACACCCCTGAAGTTTCATATTGCATCGATGTAACTGAGTCACTATGGATATTGATGGTTATACTCCTGTCTTGTTGGCTCAAACACGGTTAAAGGACCTGGGTTGCTAAATTCCTGATTGGGGGGTTCACATCCACGATTTAAATAATTGACCTAATGCCTCCACTCAGAGGAAATTAAAGTGGGACTGGTGTAGGTATTGTATAACTCCCTGGAATGCAGTACTTTCTCACATTCCCACAAGATTACCCCCACCCATGTACAACACAATAAGACAATAATTCCCATAAATGCAATTTTTGTCACTCTGCTAATGATATGCTTAGACAGCAAATATACACAAATGTCATAAGATCAGAATTAGGTGCCTGTAATTGTGAATGTGTCTTCACATAGGGCTGGATATTCAAACTGTGCTATTTTGTGGTGCAAGCCCTTGCGCTGCACAAAATAGTTGCTCAGGGGTGTGGCCGGGGCGATATTCAAAGGAGCTGTGCTATTGAGCAACTCCTTTGAATATCACCCCCCAGCCACAGCCACTGTGCATGGCGCAGTGGAACTTGCGCCACCGCAAGTGGTCAGAGTGGAGCATTCAAGTTGCGGTGGCGCAAGTACCATTGCGCCATGCGCAAATTTCCCATATTCAAAAGGTGACATGCAAATGGGGCCATAATTCATGCAAGGTGCACGGGGGGCCATTTGCATCTATTTATGGCCCCATTTGCATGTCATTACATTGTCTGGTGCACGATCCCCGAGGACTTGCGACCGTGCCCTGCCAGGCAGCAGCCGTTGAGGACCGAGCCCCTGCAGCCCGATCACGGGCAAAAGTGTATAAATCCCCACCCGACTGGCCCAATCGCAGGCATTAGTTAACCCCACCCCCGACTGGCCTGATCGCAGGCATTAGTCAACCCCACCCCCGACTGGTCGATCGTGGGCAACAAAGTGTCAACCCCAGGACATATCCCTGGTGGTCCAGCGGACCGTGAAGCCCGATCCGGGCAAAGTGTACAATAAAATCCCCCACCAGCCCGATCGTGGGCAAAAGTGTACAGTAAACCCCTCCACCAGCCGATCGCGGGCTGCAAAGTGTTCGAACCCCCAAGAACATATCATGATGGTCCAGTGGACCTCGAAGCCCGATCGCGGGCTGCAAACTGTTCAAACACCCCCAGGACCACCTACCCTGGTGATCAGTGGCCCACCCCACCACCCACGAAGCCCCACCACCCTGCCCCGTCAGCGGTGGCGGCATCATCCACCCGCCTGCGCGCCCCACGCCCGCCGACTGACTGCCCAGTAGGGCTGCCGTCCATTGGTGCAGAGCAAGAGCCAATGGGCATGCAGCCATGCCGTCTATGGCAGTCAGATATGGAATACCGGGTAGTCAGTCGGTAGGCGGCAGGTGGAGTGGGTGAGACTACACCGCCTGCCAGCTGATGGGGGGCGGGGTGGTGGGGCTTCGTGGTGGGTGGGTGGGGCCACTAGATCACCAGGGTAGGTGGTCCTTGGGTCGCTGTTTGAACAGTTTGCAGCCCACGATCAGACTTCGAGGGTCCACTGGACCACCAGGGATATGCCCGGGGGTTGACACTTTGCCGCCCGCGATCGGGCCAGTCGGGGGTGGGGTTAACCAACGCCCGTGTGATCGGCAAGTCGGGGAGGGGGATTTACACTTTTGCCCGCAATCGGGCCAGTCGGGAGGAGGGGGGTTGCTATATGCCCGTGATTGGGCTGCGGGGGGGCACAGGAAGTAGGTTGAGGGCCACCCACAGGTAGCAGCTGCTGTGTTGTGCCCTGCAATGTGGCAGTTCACCTGTGGGTGGCCCTCGACTTACTCCTTTTTTTTTTGGCTCAAAGTTGTGCAGGAATATCAGGCTGCACAGTTTATGCATGGTTCCTCCCCCTCCGGTTCAGCATGCCTTCATTTGCATTGCGCTGTTGCTCAGCTTGACTTGGGGGGTGCAACTGCCTCCTGCTGAATATGGCAGAATGGCGCAATTTCAGACTTGCACAGGCGCAACCCTATTGCGCATGGTGCAACCCTTTTGAATATCCAGCCCATAGTGTTTTATGTTACCTATACTTGTACTGTGTATGAATAATGTTCTGCCATATAGGCCCAGGTCATCCCTGAAAAGGGGAGATTAGTGGAGTTTTACCTGAAGAAGGAAAGAAACTTCTAGGAAAGAAAAGGGTTAGGCATAGTTTCTGAAATATATGTCCTGGAACAGCTAATCTACTCCATCAAAATAAAAAAGTCCCATTTTGAAGCAATCTGGCAGCACTGTGTTTTGTATCAACTGCAAATACAACCAGACTTTGTCCCATAGGGGACTTCCCTCACTCATTCTATACCTTCCATACTTGCTACTTTTTCTCTTAACTCCTTGATCACTTCTACCTTAGTTCTTGCTGTACTTTTAATTTCCAGATGGCATAGGCCTCATTCTGCCATGAACACCAGTTAACTTTCTTAACTATTGCCCCTTTACAAGAGTCAATAATATTTACTCAGTTTATTCAGTTTAGTAAGACAGAAGAAGACTGCATAGCCCATTGGGACTGTCTCTCACTCCTAGTGGGTGCATTATTTTACCTTTGAGAATATTAAGAACTTATCAAGTTCTGTCTTAAATTTGCTGGAAGATGTTATATCTACCAAATACTGTAGCAGTGTGTTCCAGACTTGAGATGCCCTAATAGTAAAATAATTATTCCTTTTTATTCCTTTTGCTAGTATTAGCTTTTGATATCATGAGTTGTTTATTATGTGATCTAAGATTGAATGATCTTTCACAAAAAGTAATACCACACTGGGACATGAGTTCAAAATTCTGGAGTATATTAAAAAGCAACAATACGTCACCCCTCAATCTTCTGTCCTCCAAGCTGAAGAGACCAATCTCCCTTAATCTTTCCTCATATGACATATTTTTGAGGCTTGGGATCAATTTAGTTACACATCTTTGGACACCTCAACTAGCTTTATGTCACCTTTCAGAAATGAGACCAGAAGGGAGAACCAAAATCCAAGTGGGGTCTAATGTATGTTCTATAAAGAGATAATATACACTGTTTGCTCCTAGAAATGAAGGATTTTTAATAGTTCTTAACAGACTGTTCACGATCTATGTAACCTTCTTGCACGGATTTGATGACGGAAATTTGTCATTTATAATAACCTTTAAATCACACTCATTTGTTACAGATTTTAATGGGATGTTGTTTAGAGTACACATAATTAAAGGGTTGTTCTTCCCTAAATGTAAAACTGTACATTTAGCATGATTAAATTTCATTTTGTTTATGCATCCTCACATTTCAATCTGCTGCAGGTCATGCACTAGTGATTGATATTGGGAGACATCACTAACTTCTCCACTTAATTTAGTGTCATCAGCAAATTTGATTATATTGTTATTAATATTAAGGTGCATGTCACCAATAATCAACCCAAATAGAGTTGGTCCAAGCACTGAACCCTGCGGAACACCACTAGCCACTAATCCTTCCTCGGAATAAAGTTCACTAATTCTCACATGCTGTTTTCTATCAGATAACCAATTTCTAACCCATCTCACCAGATATATATACTAAAGCTCATACTAACAAGTTTTTCCACTAGTTCTTTGTGGGGCACCATATCAAATGCCTTGCCAAAATCCAGGAGAATAACATCTCCCGGGATACCGAATCAAGGCTCCTACTAACTTTTTCATAGAAAGTAACTAAGTTAGTTGTGCAGCAATGACCTTTTGTGAAGCCATACAGCGTCCAGTCATTTAATCACATATAGTGAGTTTTCTCCTCAAAATGGATTTTAATCAGTCTTTTTAATGCTTTGCTGACTAAAGATGTAAGACTAATTGGTTGGTAATTTACTACACTACTTCTATTATCCATTTTGTAAAGTGGAACAACCACAGCACACCTCCAGTCATAGGGACATCACCAGTCTTCAGAGATTCATTAAAAAGGATGGTAAAGGCATTACCCAAAACTGTTGCCAACTCTCTAAGAAGCCTAGGATGTATGTCAACAGGACCGGAAGAGGTATTAGTTTTAACTAAACTCATTGAGTTCTCAATCACATATAGTGAAAGATGCACGATTTCACCAAAAAGTTAATTATTATTTAATAATTCATTGTCTTGGAAATATACATTTGAACTTGGAGCTTGTTTACAAAGGTTCTACGTCATACATAGATTACAATACAAGACAACAATTCAATATGGAGTGCAGGACAATTAGCAAAAACTAGAACTTATAAATATGGATTACATTACGATATTGCCATTTTCTTATACAGACAGTCAGAATTAGTGTTGCAGTCAAGTAGGACAGTTGTCAGAACAGACAGAGATGGGGAAACAGTAATTCAAAACAGAGTACAGCATTTCAGTGCAATATACAGGGTACATGATATAGTCTGGACAATATAAATGGTGTACATTACAAGACTGTCAATATATACATGCAGGTTACAGAATATCAACTGAAAAAAAGAAATTAGGATGCATTCTTGTAGGACAGTGTCAGAATACATGGAGAAGGGGAATGGGAGATTATTTAGGATGTGGGGGCAGGGGTGAAGCTAGGGCCAGGGAATGGGATGAGTAGGTTGGCTATGTGTGACAGTCACATCTGCAGTACTAAGGGAGTTGGCATAGTCACAAGTCACATTTCACCTTTTCAACAAAAACTGAACAAAAATATACATTAAACAAGTAGGCTAATTCTGAAGGATCATCTTTAGTAATTCCATTATTCGTCAAGGAACTTACTGCCCTAGAGCTGTTTCTATTGCTATTTATGTAATTATAAATTATTTTTGATTGTCTTTTGAATGTACAGTCCTGTACTCTACCTTTTTCTTTTCTCTCCTTCTCATAGACTTCACCACCCATAGTTCATATCTGTATTTTTGTCTATTAATATCAGATGGGTCTTTCTTAAAGTATACATATGCCATTCCGTTACTCATAATTTGTTTCTTAATAGCAGAGGTATACCAGACTGGAATGTCCCCCTTGTTATTATACTTTTTCTTGAGGGGTATATGTGCTATTCCTGCTTCCTGGATCCTGTCCCTTAAGAGTAACTATCTTCCACAGACAACATTGACAGATCATTTCCCCAAAGGAGTTTAGATGGCCGCAAATGTCATTGAAGTTGGCTTTTGAAAAATCCCTGAATGTGGTATTACCTACATATCTGATTGTACAACCCAGAAGGACAAGTGATATCATATTGTGGTTGTTATTGCCACGGGGTTCCAGCACTGATGTATTTGTAATATCCAAATCAAAGTCAGTAATCACAAGGCCCAGAATGTTGGTACTTGTTATGGGTATATTGACTAATTGATTAATCCCATTTTCAACATTTTTGTGAAGCCTGATACTGCAGCACAGGGTGTGTAACACTCTTACAAAAATAAGAAGTGTGTTATGTACAACTGAAGGGAGCACTGTGATTGGTTGGGAGCACCATATGACACTCCCAACTAATCTAACACCTTATTTAATTGCAATGCAACCTAAAGCAAACCTCAACTGAGTATTTGTAATTCGTGGTAGGATGGCCTAGTTCATTAACTTAATTCCCAAATTAACTAACAGTAAAAGGGTATACAGCAGAGGCAAGGCCCTGAATTAGTCACCATTCCCCAGTCCAGTGGGCTGTCTCTCTAAGTGCAGGGTGTTGTGGTGCAAGAGTAGAGTCCTTCCTCAACTGGATTGGCTTTTTTCTCAATGCAGGTCTCTGTGTCAACATGTGAAATGGCTCTCTGCAGGCTCTGTCATGCCTCTTCTCCTCTTTGTAGCAGATAATTTCTCTCTCTGCATTCACAGGTACAGCTTCAGCCCCTGAAGCTTGACAATGCGATGCCAGTACACCACATCCCGGTACCAGCCCCTGTGTGTACAGCGACAATAATCACTGGTTCTAGCTCTGCTACTCTACAGACACAGAGCTGCTCTCTGTTGCAAGGTTGTACTGCAATGGAGCAAATGTATCTCTGCACACCTGCCTTCTCTAACCCCTCTCCTGAATTCCTACTTTAAGTCTCTCATTCCACACTGTACAAGCATGCAATTACCCCCACATTTTGCTATGCAGGAATTCTGTTTGCCTCTGGAAGATGTGTTGTATGTCTTATTACTCCCACTTGAAGCCTCCAGCCTATCTCTCACAGTGGTCACACACAGACTGAAAAAGTCATGGGACAGCCCCTGCTGTTCACCAGGGAAATCCATCTCTCTGCTGGTCCCTGGAGCTTTCAGTCACCACTACCAAGGTTGGAATCCAGTACTCAAAATTTGTTTTGATTACTTCAGTCCAGACTGAATTAATGAAGTCCTTCTAAATTCCATGAGCCCCCTGTGGCCCCTCTGCAGGCTTTGGAGTCTAATTGGCTAAACAATCACCTTCTGGCCCCACTGCCATGTTAACAAGGGTCAGAGATGGCAAAGATTACTGCTGAAGTTGTACCCCCAGGCAGGCATTCCCATAATGTCTTTGTTTACAAAACCCTGATCCTTAAACATTATAATATGCCCCAGACATCTCATGCATAGTTGCACATAAAGACACACTATACTGCTCTCTTTGCCCACCCCCACCCCCAACCCCAGTAGTAGATATACCTTGCAGGAGATGATGGGGAATAAACTGAACATTTTTAATGTTAGTCTTTTCAGAGGGTAAAGGATTGTAAATTTGACCCAAGGAGCCTGCCACTTGATCCCTTGTTCTTCATAGTATGATTGCTCCACTCTACGGCCATTCTCCAACTTTTGGTGATGTCAGAGTTTGAAGATGCAGGGGCACTCCATAGAAAATGATTGGTGCATCTTTTAAATAGGTATTTTTTAATATTTTAGCTGTCAGTTTAATTCAAGTTAAAATAATGGATCCATTAACAAGGGTCTTTTTAGTCAAGCATTGGCAGTGACATTCCTGAAACCTGCAAAAAAAATATTAAAAATACTTCTTTAAAAAAGATGCATTTATCATTATCTATGCCCTCTGCTCTCCAAACTCTGACATCACAACAGGTAGTAGTGCAGGACTGAGAGACTGAGGAGGGATGACTTCATGTAGTTCTACTTGTTGGTATGTAGTTGTGTGCATGTGCATACACTGGAGCCCCAACTGGCAGTGTCCTTGGGGCAGGTCACAAAAAGTTGAGGAAAACCTGGTTGACAGGATGATGCTCAACATACTGGCTCTGCATAGCCTCTGTTACCTCTACTGGAATGTGCTCTGAAAGGGACCCTTGATCTTCAAGCCCAGTCATGAGGAGGTGGGATGGGGAAAGCCGTGTAGTTGAAAGGAGTGCTGCAGGTTATGGATGGTGGTAGCCAGGGACAGATGGGGTAAAGCCCGTGAGATAGTAGGGGTCAAAACAGGCACAAACTCAGCAACCAAACATTGGTAGACTGTTTTTATTGGGGTAGTAAAAATTCCCTTTTACTGGCCATGCCAGCATGACTTGAAGACAGGAATATTTACATCAGTGGGTCTAATGGAATGGCCACGGGGTTTGGATTTTCCAAGCCACTTAGCCTTATAACTGTTGTAAAGTTTAACATCAGCCCATAGAACAGGTATACAGTAAAGGTTTAAAAACAAAAGGTTTAGGCAAGTGATGTTACATAGCAACACTAAAAACTGGTTAGTGAGAACTAGCAAGAGACCAAGAAGGTGGCTCCATGCAGTTGGCAGGCATTGTGCGAATGACCTGGTGCTAGGAAAGCGAGTTCGACTGAATGACAGGTAATGCTTAGGATATGGGGAGTGAAGGGCAATGGGCTACCTGGGAAGATCACAGGACCACCAGAAGAATTAGTTGAACACCAGCAGAGAAGCAATCCTCAAGAGATCGGTAGTGAGACTTCCAGGGGCACTGACAGTCCATAAGAAGTCTCTGTATTGCATAGCTCAATACAGCAATATAATACCAAAATAAATCTTGTGGAATTGATGCTTTCTTCTTTTTT
The DNA here is from genome assembly GCA_016271365.2 of Neoceratodus forsteri. Taxonomy (NCBI): domain Eukaryota; kingdom Metazoa; phylum Chordata; order Ceratodontiformes; family Ceratodontidae; genus Neoceratodus; species Neoceratodus forsteri. Next base: position 1,075,498,845 of record CM057450.1, read on the forward strand.
TTAACTTACTGTTCCCCCCCTCACCCTGACTGGCCCTCGTTCCCTCCGATCCTCCCAGCCCCATCCCCCAGCATCCTCCAGGACTTACCTTCTTCCCCAATGCCCCCATGGCTTCTCTCTGTGGTTGGGGATGTACAGTGGGGGAGGAGCCTAAGTCACCAGGAGGGGGGTCTGCAGAGGTCATTGGTCATCCTGCCAGCCAGGATATTTTCCTCTGTTTTCTGTCCTTCTTTCATTGTCGCAAGTGCGTGCTCACATAATACACAGCATGCAAGTCCCTCCCCATGTCTCCCTCACCCACACATCTGTAGGTGGTAGTGTTGCAGCAAGATGCAGCACCCTCCCTCCCTGGGAGAGGAGAACATCCTGTGGGATGCTCGATCCTCTCCCTCCCCAGCCAACCCCCATTGGCCCTGGTCTGCTACTGAACATGGGTCACCGGCATGGCAGGAAGTAAGGTGCCCAGCACTTCAGCCCTCCACGCTACTGGGCTGGCCACTGGAATTGATGCTTTTTTCATTATTATTCCTTCATTCCCATGGCACCAAGTACTTCCCTCTTCCTAGCCTCCTATTGGTCCATATGTCTACCCATTGAACTCACTGCAGACACGGACATGTGCTAACAGACTCCCAGGTACCCCTGGTCTAGGTCTATCCCTTCTCAGAGGCCCTGGGCCCTAACTCTTCTGTGGCACCAAAAAGAGGCAGAACAAGCTCCTTAACTTCTGTGACACCAGGTCTGGGGCATGTAAATGCTGCTTCACAGGGTCTGGTGGCATGGGAGATCAGGTGCATTGAGGCCACTATCTGAAGCAACTGAGACAGGCTTTTTCCCAGTTTGCTATGGCCTTGCCTACTTCTCCAAGGCATGTCCACTATGGCATCCTAGTGCAGGGACACACTCAATGTGCAGTGCCTGTATCATGTGCAGTACCTCACACAAATGGCCATGAGGCACTTCAAGAATGGACAGCTCTTCAACCCTCCCCAGGAGAAGATGACCACATGGACACCCAGAAACCCTCCCTGCTGACCCTCACTTCTGATGTCCCATGCTTGTGTTGTGAGTCTGGGTCACCAGTGTGCCAAATGGGTGCCTCACCTCTCGATGCCATGGAGCTAGCTCTGGTCGGGGAGTTTCCCATGTTCTCCTGATCCCGTGGGACACTGACACTTAGGAGTGCACAAGCTCTATGCACAGAGGCAGTGCATCACAGTTACAGTAGCATCCCCAAATTAAGTATACTGCTCAGTGTGCACTGCTGCCTGTGGTCACCCAGGTGGCAGTATCGCACTGGAGCTGATTGCCCTCCCTCCCTCTCCTGGAGGAGGAGAGCATTCCCTGAGATGCCCATCCCACCTCCCCCTGACCAGCCCCTGATGACCCAATCTTTTCTCTGAACCTGGGATGCTAACATTGCATGCAGTAGTGCTACAGCTATGCTAATGGACTGGCTTTATATGAATGCATTTTAATGTTCTTCACTATTCTAATTTCCCTGTACTAAAAGCAATACATTTTGACTTGCCTATAGCAAACAAACATAAAAAAGGGTGGGGGCATAAGTTAACATTTAGTGGATGGAGAGGGGTGGACTGCAATGAAGTTAAAATGGGAGGAGGGAGTTCAGCAGATGTAAAATGGGGTGGAGTGGAGTGGACCCCTTAACGGGGGGATGGGGATGCAGCATATTAAGAGGGTACATCTCCAAGCCATTTTTCACCAGAATGTGGAACACCCTTAAGAGGTACTTGAATGTACTGACTCCCAAAGCAAGCAAAGAACTCTAGTCATCTCATGCTTTCACAGCTGCTTCTTTGCTCCATTTCCAAGTGCTAGATATTGAGAGATTAGAAGTGTCAGCAGTATGCTCAATCATGGTGAAATATAGTTCTGTGATGACCACTGTGGACCAGGCTGTGACCAAGCTACACTAGCAACAGCTTACCACAAAGGTTAGCAACCTCAGTCAAAGCTTTTTCAACAATGGTCCATAGTGTCATCGGGCTCTTGAGTACGGTAGGATTAATTTGACTGAGCAGCATGAAGTGCTTGTGCAACTGTGAACTTTGGCTTACACTCTTTCTGTCCCTGCTATGTGGACTGCCACCCAGCTGGGGTGTCAGAAAGATGTGGAACCCTGTTAAAAGGTTCCAACCCCTCTAAGCATTGCAGGGATGGGGTCCCAGGACCAAAGGCTCCTTAGTGAAGAAGGCTCAAACTCCAAGGAGAGACAGGTACCACAGGAGGTGGAAAGGAGGAAGGTGGCAACAAAAACTTCCAAGCATTCAAGGGATGTTTAGACATGTGATATTTTACCCACACAGAGAGGGCATGGCATGTGTTACTCACTGCCTCTCTGAACCTCAGACAAAGCTTTTTTCATTCATAGACTCATCAGGCTCTTGATTAAGTTAGGACTGATTAAGAATGAGTAGTATGTGATGCTTGTGCAACTGTGAACTTCGACTTACACTCTGTCCCTGTTACAGAGATTGCCACCAAATCAGGATGTCACAAGGACATGGAACCCTCATAAAGGGTTCCAACCCCCTCAAGGTGTTGCAGGGACAGGGTTCCAGGACAAAAAGCACTTTAGGGAAGAAAGTCCAAAAGCACAACAGAAGAAAGACAAGCACATACTTCCCATGGAGAGGAGAGTTCTAGCCAGATTGAGACCCGGACATAGACAACCATCAACCAACTCCAGCTCCTGTGGAAACTATCTAACTTAATATGACCTTCAGCATGAAGGAGAGGACAACCCCATAGCTAAGGAGGAAATCTCTAGGGATCCAAGGCCTTGGTCACCTTCGCTCCAAGCTAGGGATAGAATTTGTGATGGCTCGGCAACTGCAGTTTAGAAACCCTAGTCAGGAAAAGTATTTTGGAGGAAGGGCTCTGACTCTATTCCTCTAACAGAAACACTATTAGGGTGTCAACAGGTGATCTTTGCAGTCAAAGGGGATCCCCACATGGAAGGCCCCCCAAAGCAGGAAGGAGGAGAACAATGACTTCTGAAAAGCACTCAACTAGTCTCCAACCGAGGGGTGGAAGAGGAAGCAGAACCCTTGAGGTGCAAGGCATAGAGTTGAGCCCTTAAAGGGCAAAGAATTTGAGTAGCTGTATGATCTTCACCCTTGAGGGACAGAGGAAGGGAAGTAGAATGGAGAGCAGGTGACCTTAGGTATCCATAGGGAGAAATAGCTTTCAAAGGTGCTGCCAACATTGTCTGTACAGCCAAAGGAGCCCCCAAAGACTTGGAGGCCCCACCCTCTGGTAGCTGAAGTCTTAAATGCTACATCAAGAGGTGCCACTGAGTTAATCTGCATGGCGACAGTTTCCCCTGGAGAGTAGGACATTCTCACTAGAAGGGAAAAAAGAGAAGGACCCCACCCGAGTCAACGGACCCACCCTCGTGATGCTGATTTCATAGAAGCAGAGCAAGATCATCCACTTAGAGGGCAGGGGTCCCTAAAAGCCATGGATTTGATCATGGCTGATGTGTCTGGAGCTGGTATGGGTAAAAGAACATAGCAGGAGGCCTATGGTAAAGCCTGACAGACATAAGAGTATAAACAGGCTAGGCTAGGAATGAACAAAGGCAAGGATGAATGACTGACAGAAGGCATGGTATGCCGACTGAAGCATGAGACTGAGAATGAGTGATATGGAACAAGTATGGCTGACATATGCCAAATAATCCCATGATGGAGGCAAAACAGGTAGCTTACAAGCTGCTGAGGATAAACTACTGAATACTGAACAGTGGAGTGGATGCAGTGGCTGAGTCATGCTGGACAAGTAGTGAGTGATAGCCAAAGACAGTGACAGATTTCTATACAATCAGTGTTGTTAATAATTGCCACACTTTATGACCACACAGGGGGATTTATTCTTTGCCCTGCTATTGTAAGTTTGAGTCAGAATTGCTGCAGGTAAGCAGTACTGTAATGAAGGTGAATACCTGAGGCGGCCACAGCAATGGCCTGTTCAGTCTGACTTCAGCACAGGCAGAACTGCAAACAGTAGTGAGAAACAGAGGCTGGGAGACTGAAACAATGCCCCTCGGACCACTGAAGTGGGATGGAATGTGGCACAGGAAGGACTGGACCCCAGGTGGAGTGGAGTGGAGTGGAGCAGAAGTGCTAATGGAAATGGCCTGGGGAGCCCAGTAAACCATCCAGAACAAAGAGCCCAAAGGACAGCAGGTGGCAGACAGGCGCAATGAGGTACAGCAGGAGCCAGCAGGGACTCAAGGAGGCATCCATGTGGCTGCGGGTCACAGGGATGGGCAGGAGGGCACGGAGCAGCCATGCGGCAGTACAACAAACAAGCATTTGTCAATGCTAAGTCTTTGTCGATTGCATTGCTGTTGTACTGGGTCTTGCTTGTACACATTTTTACTATACATTTACCCAGGATAGATCAGATGAGATCATATATCTCATTTCAGTGGTGTTCTGCTTTTACACATTTTTAGATTGTATTTACCCAGGATAGGCCAGCTAAGAGGCAAAAATCTAATTTTCAGTGGGCTCCCACATTTTGAACCCACATTTCCAAGTCTTTTTATGACCTGATGGTATGATCAAGACAGGTAGATTTTTTAAATCTCATCTGAAAGGTCATTTCACAGTGTGACTGCAAACACAAGTTTCAGAGGGGATCTGAAAAATAACACCTGCCATGTTCAGGAGGTGGGGTAACACAAGAGATATGTTGAACATTAGGAGCCCAAATCTACTAAAATAAAGTTATGAGTAAACGTTAAAACAATTTAACATTTCTTCAAAACTTAGGGTTTTTTTTCTCACATTTTGACCCCTGATTTTTAACAGCCTTTTTGTGATTGCTCTTTCTGAACATGACAGGTGTCGTTTATAAAATAGTGGCCAAAATGTCATTTCATGCCACAAGTATGAAAACACATTTTGGCTAGAATTTAAAAAAGGACAGCTGTTATTACCAAAGTTACAAGTGTGGACTGAAAAATTTCAATGTACGCTTATAACTTTATTGTTTTTTAATATTTTATGCCAAATTTTCAACATAGCCTTCTTCTGACCCCACCTCATAAACAAGGCTGGAGAAATTTTTCAAATCCTGCCTGAAAGGTGATTTTATGCCACAAGTGCAAAAACTCATTTTGTATAGGATTTGAAAAATGACAGCTGTCATGTTCATGAGATGGTGTGAAAAAATGGCTATGTTGAAAATTTGGGGTCAAAATATTGAAACTTACCAAAGTTATGAGCGTGCACTGAAAAATTTCAATGTACACTTTTAACTTTGTTGTTTTGGTTTTTTTATACTTAGTTTATTATCCTTCATTTGTCAGCATTTGTTACATCATTTTCATGAATCACATGTTGTTCTTTGGGGTAAAAACCCCTAGCACTGACAAAATTGCAGATATATTATAGCACTTCTGGTCCATAGTAGTCAACTTTACTACAATCTAACTAGAACAGTAACAGTAGGTGCTACTGTCTGGGATGTGTTCCATCCTTACACTATCTATAACTAGTTGTCTGGCATCCAGAGAGTACCCATAACAGGAGTCTATTGGGGGACATTCTCTATCTCCGGTGTAAAAGATAAATATCTCTTTAGTACAGTTCAGGCATCTCACTCTTAACCACTGTCATGGAATAACCATCTGGTCCATTTCTGTTGATATACCTGTGGCTTTTGCTTAAGATTGATCATTAACCTTTCCATCAAATGTATGGATTCAGCCATCTCCTTCCATTCCCCTACCCCCGGGGCCCCTGGCTGCAACCAATTCTTTGTAATAATTTTTAGGGCTGTTGCAACCAGGATCTCCCATAGGTATCTGGCATCCTTATCTTTAACTTCCCCTGGGATTAGTCCCAAAACCAAGGGTTCAGGTCCTAACTGCTTCTCAATTGCAAATATCTGTTCTAGATGTTTCATAACCTCCCTCCAGTAAACAGTGATACCTGGACATGACCAAAAGACATGTGCCTGTGAGGCATGCTGTTCTCCACAAGCCCTCCAACACCCAGCCGTGGCCCCTCCCTTCACATGAACCATTTGTGTTGGAACTAAGAAATACCTAGTTCTCAACTTCCAACAGAAGTCCCTCCACACCAAAGAACTAGAAGTTGACCATGTACTTCTCCACATCAGAGACCAGTGTTTGTCTGTTATGTGAATTACTAAGTCCTGTTCCCATTTTTTCTTTATGTGCTGGGACGTGTTGGCCATATCTGCCACATAATTATTATACAGCAACGAAATGGCATGGTCAGCTCCCCTTATCCCCCACACTCTTTGAAATTGTCCTCTCCCTTCCAACACCAGCTCCCCCAACATTATCTTGTTAATTTGTATATTCAAATAGTCTCTCAATTGGTAATACCTGATTTTATCTGTCTGCTTCAGGCCATATTTTTATTGGATTGCCTCAAAGGAGAGTAGGGTATTCCCTGACATTATTTAATAAGGCATGCACAGACCCCTTCTAGCTTGTTTCTGACACCACTTATCAAGCGTTGCTGGTGTAAACTGATGGTCATATGCCCACCATCTATACCTCCACAGATTCCCAAATGTGGCCCCCCTGCTTATTCCCCTCCTCCATCCTTCCAACACTGCCATTGTACCTGAGAGACTAAACGTTTCCCCTGTGTCCAGAGACCCAAACATCACCACCCACAAAGGGGGATCCCTTTGTTTCCAAAGATCTATTCGCTTCCAGTGGGTGTCGTATCCCAGATTGCCCCAGAGTAGTGCCAACCTCATCTGGGCTGCCACCCAGTAGCCCTGCAAGCATGGGAATGCAAGGCACCCCTCTTCCTTAGGAAGATAAAACAAGGATCTTCTTAATCTAGGTTTTTTACCCTTCCATAGATAGGAGAAAAACATACCCTGCCAAGTCTCCAGATCTGCCAGAGTTAACAGACATGGGAACTTTGTTGTTTTTAATACTTGTACCCCAAATTTTCCTCATAGCCTTCTTATGACCCCACGTAATGAACAAGGGTGGAGAAAATGTGCAAATCCTGCCTTAAAGGTGACTTTGTGCAGCAACCACAAAATCACTTTTCAGGATGGATTTGCATAATTTCACACCCTTGTTCATGAGGTGGGGTCCAAAAAAGGCCATGTTGAAAATCTGGGGAACAAATATTCCAAAATGACCAAGTTATGAGGACAATTTCAAAACTCAATGAATTATATTGAACTGTGTACCTGATTTCCTCAGTTTCTAGAAGAGTGAAAATGTGTCTCTGGTCCAAAGATGATTATGGCATTGGACCCCTGCTAGGCAAGTAATGGATGGGGCGGTACTGAGTGAGAGGACTGGGTGAGGGGAGGGTAACAGTGGTGGTGGGCTGATGGTGGCAACAGAAGTCGATGGACAGTTTTCTTTTTCATAGGTTATATAAAAATAAAAAAAGACTATGAGGGATGCTTTTATTTATTTCAGGTACTGACACTGGTAATTGGGTGCCCCAGTGTTGTCTTTATGTTTGGTAGCACCAAGGGTGGGCTCCCCGGTGTCGCACAGAGAAAATGGGTGGGGGGATAGTAGCCGGCACTGGAGATTTGGCACCCTGGTGTCAGAACATTAAGAAAGAAGGAGTGGGAGGGACTGAGAGACAGTTCTTTATTTCAGGTACTGACATGGGGGATTGGGCACCCCAGTGTTGGTGTTATGTTTGGCAGCACCAGGGTTGAGCTTTGCAAATGGGCCAGGTTGCAGATACTAGCCAACACTGGGGATTGAACACACTGCTGTCAGAAAATTAAGAAAGAAGGGGTGAGAGGGATTTTTTTTTACTTTGGGGGGGCCACAGCAGGCTGATCATGGTGCTGATCAGCTCTGCTTGCTGGGCGGCATTATCCAGATCAAAGGAAACAACCGTCTGATGATTTGCGTGGCTCTTTTCTTTGAACTACATGAAGTTTCCACCCAGCAATACCAGACGAGTCTAATGATCACTCAGCTGAGGATTAGTCTGACACTGTCCAGCCCCTTGCTGACTGCCCTGCATTGGACCAACAGTGACACACCTCTCAAAATCCACTATCATACCACTATGTTCAATTTGTGCAAATGCAAAGCTGAACATAAAAATTTTAAGTATGCAAGGGATACTTGAACATGCCTGGATTTAAAAGGGAGAGGGGCACATCATGTATCATCCACTGCCACTCTGACCTTCAGGTACAGTTTTTTGATTGAACATGGTATTACGATCAAATTCTTGCCTGGGCTATTACCGTGTGTAGGGAGGTGAAGGAGTGAGTGAGTGAGTGAGTGAGTGAGTGAGTGAGTGAGTGAGTGAATGAAGTCTGTGACTGAGTGTGTAAGGATACAGGGAGGGAGGTGGTTCCAATCAACACCAGGGACTAGTTGATACAGGATTGAGATGTGGTAAGGGATGTCACTGGACACCAGGAATTGCTTGGCATTGCTTGGCATGGAGTTGGAGTAATGAAAGGAGGATGCATTGACCACCAGCAAATAATTGACTTAGGTTAGGAACAGATTGCATCTGGACAATACAGGGTCCTTGACAAGTAGGGAGTCCTGGGCAAGGGATGGAGTAAAGGAGGAGTTTACCAGTGGACACCAGCGAATGCTTGGCACAGGATGTAGTCATCTGCAATTAATCTTTCAGACTAGCTATTTGGGGCACCAACCAACTTTTGTAATTTTAGTTCTTGGCTTTTTTGTTTGCAATTACTTTTTAGTTGTGCTGTGCTTTTTGGTTTACATTCACTTTTTAGCTGTGCTATGCTTTCTGGTTTGCATTCACTTTTTAGTTGTGCTGTGCTTTTTGGTTTATATTCATTTTTAGCTATATTGTGCTTTTTTGGTTTGCATTCACTTTTTATGATGTGATTTTTTGTTTATATCTATTTTTAGTTGTGTTCTGCTTTTTAATTTACTTTTTTTAGTTGTGTTGTGCTCTTTTGTTTGTAACTGTATTTAGTTCTGCTGTGCTTTTCAGTTTACATTTACTTTTTAATTCTGCTGTACTTTTTTGTCTGCATTCACTTTTCACTCTTTAGTTATGCTGTGCTTTTCTGTTTGCATTTACTTTCTTGTGCTTTTTTTGTTTGCATTCACTGTTTAGTTCTGCTGTGTTTTTTGGATTGCATTCTGTTCTTAGTTGTGCTGTGTTTTTTGTTTACATTCACTTTTTACTTGTGCTATGCTTTTTTGTTTGCATTCATTTTTAGTTGTGCTATGCTTTTTTGCATTAAATTTTCACTTTTTAGTTGTGCTGTGCTTTTTTGTTTGTATTCACTTTTTAGTTGTGCTGTACTTTTTTGTTTGTATTCACTTTTTAGTTGTGCTGTGCTTTTTTGTTTACATTCACTTTTAACTTCTGCTATGCTTTTGTTGTTTTCATTCACTGTGTAGTTGTGCTATGCTTTTTTGTTTACATTCATTTTTAGTTGTTCTGTGCTTTTTGTTTGCATTCACTTTTCACTTTTTAGTTGTGCTGTACTTTTTTGTTTGTATTCACTTTTTAGTTGTGCTGTGCTTTTTTGTTCCTATTCACTTTTTAGTTGTGCTGTGCTTTTTTGGTAGCATTCTGTTTTTAGTTAGGCTCTGTTTTTTGTTTACATTCACTTTTTAGTTGTGCTATGCTTTTTTGTTTGCATTCATTTTTAGTTGAACTGTGCTTTTTCATTTGTAGGCACTTTTCGGTTGTGCTGTACTTTTTTTGTTTGCATTCTCTTTTTAGTTGTGCTGTGGTTTTTTTTGTTTACATTCACTTTTAACTTCTGCTATGCTTTTGTTGTTTGCATTCACTGTGTAGTTGTGCTATGCTTTTTTGTTTACATTCATTTTTAGTTGTTCTGTGCTTTTTGTTTGCATTCATTTTTCAGTTTTTAGTTGTGCTGTGCTTTTTTGTTTGCATTTACATTCTTGTTGTGCTATGCTTTTTTGTCTGCATCAACTTTTTAGTTATGTGTTTTTTGATTGCATTCTGTCTTTAGTTGTGCTGTGTTTTGTTTACATTCACTTTTTTACTTGTGCTATGCTTTTTTGTTTACATTCATTTTTAGTTGTGCTATGCTTTTTTGTTTGCATTCTGGTTTCACTTTTTAGTTGTGCTGTACTTTTTTGTTTGTATTCACTTTTTAGTAGAGCTGTGTATTTTGTTTACATTCTTTTATTAGTTATGTTGTGTTTTTTGTTTGCATTCATTTTTTACTTTTTAGTCTGTGCTGTGCTTTTTTGTTTGCACTACTTTCTTGTGGTATGCTTTGTTGTTTGCATTCACATTTTAGTTCTGCTGTTTTTTGGTCACATTCTGTTCTTAGTTGTGCTGTGTTTTTTGTTTAAATTCACTTTTTACTTGTGCTATGCTTTTTTGTTTGCATTCATTTTTAGTTGTGCTATGCTTTTTGCATTCAATTTTCACTTTTTACTTGTGCTGTGCTTTTTTGTTTGTATTCACTATTTAGTTGTGCTGTACTTCTTTGTTTCTACTCACTTTTTAGTTGTGCTGTGCTTTTTTGGTTACATTCTGTTTTTAGTTGGCTCTGTTTATTGTTTACATTCACTTTTACCTTACTTTACTTGTGCTATGCTTTTTGTTTGCATTCATTTTTAGTTGTACTGTGCTTTTTCATTTGCAGTCACTTTTTGGTTGTACTGTCTGTACATTTTCATTTGTATTCACTTTCCAGTTGTACTGTACTTTTTTGGTTTTATTCACTTTTTAGTTGTGCTGTGCTTTTTTGTTTGTATTCTCTTTTTAGTTGTGTTGTGTTTTTTGTTTACATTCACTTTAAACTTGTGCTATGCTTTTGTTTGAATTCACTGTTTAGTTGTGCTATGCTTTTTTGTTTACATTCATTTTTAGTTGGTCTATGCTTTTTGTTTGCATTCTCTTTTCACTTGTTGGTCGTGCTGTGCTTTTTGTGCCTGCATTTACATTCTTGTGCTATGTTTTTTTGTTTGCATTAACTTTTTAATTCTGCTGTGTTTTTTGGTTGCATTCTGTTTTTAGTTGTGCTGTGTTTTGTTTACATTCACTTTTTACATGTGCTATGCTTTTTTGCTTGCATTCTTTTTTAATTGAACTGTGCTTTTTCATTTGTAGTCGCCTTTCGGTTGTGCTCTACTTTTTCGTTTACATTTATTTTTTAGTTGTGTTACGCTCTTTTGTTAGTATCTATTTTTAGTTGTGCTGTGCTTTTTAGTTTACATTTACTTTTTAGTTCTGCTGTGTTTTTTTTGTCTGCATTTACTTTTCACTTTTTAGTTGTGCTGTGCTATTATGTTTGCATTCACTTTTTCATTCTGCTGTGCTATTTGGATTGCATTTTGTTTTTAGTTGTGCCGTGTTTTCTGTTTACATTCACTTTTTACTTGTGCTATGCTTTTTTGCATTCATTTTTAGTTGTGCTATGCTTTTTTGTTTGCATTTCATTTTTACTTTTTTGTTGTGTTTTCTTTTTTGTATTCACTTGTTTGTTGTGCTGTGCTTTTTGTTTGCATTCAATTTTCACTTTTTAGTTGTGCTGTGCTTTTTTGTTTGTATTCACTTTTTAGTTGTGATGTGCTTTTTTGGTAGCATTCTGTTTTTAGTTGATCTCTGTTTTTTTGTTTACATTCACTTTTTACTTGTGCTATGCTTTTTTGTTTGCATTCATTTTTAGTTGAACTGTACTTTTTCATTTGTAGTCACTTATCGGTTGTGCTGTACTTTTTCGTTTGCATTCACTTTTTAGTTGTGCTGTTTTTTTGTTTACATTCACTTTTAACTTCTGCTATGCTTTTGTTGTTTGCATTCACAGTTTAGTTGTGCTATGCTTTTTTGTTTACATTCATTTTTAGTTGTTCTGTGCTTTTTGTTTGCATTCACTTTTCACTTTTTAGTTGTGCTGTGCTTTTTTGTTTGCATTTACATTCTTTTTGTGCTATGCTTTTTTGTTTGTATCAACTTTTTAGTTATGTGTTTTTTGATTGCATTCTGTCTTTAGTTGTGCTGTGTTTTGTTCACATTCACTTTTTACTTGTGCTTTGCTTTTTTGTTTACATTCATTTTTAGTTGTTCTGTGCTTTTTGTTTGCATTCACTTTTCACTTTTTAGTTGTGCTGTGCTTTTTTGTTTGCATTTACATTCTTTTTGTGCTATGCTTTTTTGTTTGTATCAACTTTTTAGATATGTGTTTTTGATTGCATTCTGTCTTTAGTTGTGCTGTGTTTTGTTCACATTCACTTTTTACTTGTGCTATGCTTTTTGCTTGCATTCATTTTTAGTTGTGCTATGCATTTTTGTTTGCATTCTGGTTTCACTTTTTAGTTGTGCTGTACTTTTTTGTTTGTATTCACTTTTTAGTAAAGCTGTGCATTTTGTTTACATTCTTTTAATAGTTGTGTTGTGCTTTTTTGTTTGCATTAATTTTTTACTTTTTAGTCTGTGCTGTGCTTTTTTGTTTGCATTACTTTCTTGTGGTATGCTTTGTTGTTTGCATTCACATTTTAGTTCTGCTGTTTTTGGTCACATTCCGTTCTTAGTTGTGCTGTGTTTTTTGTTTACATTCACTTTTTACTTGTGCTATGCTTTCTTGTTTGCATTCATTTTTAGTTGTGCTATGCTTTTTTGCATTCAATTTTCACTTTTTAGTTGTGCTGTGCTTTTTTGTTTGTATTCGCTTTTTAGTTGTGCTGTGCTTTTTTGTTTCTACTCACTTTTTAGTTGTGCTGTGCTTTTTTGGTTACATTCTGTTTTTAGTTGGCTCTGTTTATTGTTTACATTCACTTTTTATGTGTGCTATGCTTTTTGTTTGCATTTATTTTTAGTTGTACTGTGCTTTTTCATTTGCAGTCACTTTTCGGTTGTGCTGTACTTTTTCGTTTGCATTCTCTTTCCAGTTGTAGTGTACTTTTTTGGTTTTATTCACTTTTTAGTTGTGCTGTGCTTTTTTGTTTGCATTCTCTTTTTAGTTGTGTTGTGTTTTTTTGTTTACATTCACTTTTAACTTGTGCTATGCTTTTGTTTGCACTCACTGTTTAGTTGTGCTATGCTTTTTTGTTTGCATTCATTTTTAGTTGGTCTATGCTTTTTGTTTGCATTCACTTTTCACTTATTGTTTGTGCTGTGCCTTTTGTGCTTGCATTTACATTCTTGTGCTATTTTTTTGTTTGCATTAACTTTTTAGTTCTGCTGTGTTTTAGGTTGCATTCTGTTTTTAGCTGTGCTGTGTTTTGTTTACATTCACTTTTTACATGTGCTATGCTTTTTTGTTTGCATTCATTTTTAGTTGAACTGTTCTTTTTCATTTGTAGTCACTTTTCAGTTGTGCTGTACTTTTTCGTTTGCCTTCATTTTTTACTTTTTAGTCTGTGCTGTGCTTTTTTGTTTACATTTATTTTCTTGTGTATGCTTTGTTGTTTCCATTCACATTTTAGTTCTGTTGTTTTTTTTTGGTTGCGTTCTGTTCTTAGTTGTGCAGTGTTTTTGTTTACATTCACTTTTTTGTGCTATGCTTTTTTGTTTGCATTCATTTTTAGTTGTGCTGTGCTTTTTTGTTTGTATTCACTTTCTAGTTGTGATGTGCTTTTTTAGTAGCATTCTGTTTTTAGTTGATCTCTGTTTTTTGTTTACATCCACTTTTTACTTGTGCTATGCTTTTTTGTTTGCATTCATTTTTAGTTGAACTGTACTTTTTCATTTGTAGTCACTTATCGGTTGTGCTGTACTTTTTCGTTTGCATTCACTGTTCAGTTGTGCTGTACTATTTTGTTTGCATTCACTTTTTAGTTGTGCTGTTTTTTTGTTTACATTCACTTTTAACTTCTGCTATGCTTTTGTTGTTTGCATTCACAGTTTAGTTGTGCTATGCTTTTTTGTTTACATTCATTTTTAGTTGTTCTGTGCTTTTTGTTTGCATTCACTTTTCACTTTTTAGTTGTGCTGTGCTTTTTTGTTTGCATTTACATTCTTTTTGTGCTATGCTTTTTTGTTTGTATTAACTTTCTAGTTATGTGTTTTTTGATTGCATTCTGTCTTTAGTTGTGCTGTGTTTTGTTCACATTCACTTTTTACTTGTGCTATGCTTTTTTGCTTGCATTCATTTTTAGTTGTGCTATGCATTTTTGTTTGCATTCTGGTTTCACTTTTTAGTTGTGCTGTACTTTTTTGTTTGTATTCAATTTTTAGTAGAGCTGTGCAATTTGTTTACATTCTTTATAGTTGTGTTGTGCTTTTTTGTTTGCATTAATTTTTTACTTTTTAGTCTGTGCTGTGCTTTTTTGTTTGCATTACTTTCTTGTGGTATGCTTTGTTGTTTGCATTCACATTTTAGTTCTGCTGTTTTTTGGTCGCATTCTGTTCTTAGTTGTGCTGTGTTTTTTGTTTACATTCACTTTTTACTTGTGCTATGCTTTCTTGTTTGCATTCATTTTTAGTTGTGCTATGCTTTTTTGCATTCAATTTTCACTTTTTAGTTGTGCTGTGCTTTTTTGTTTGTATTCACTTTTTAGTTGTGCTGTGCTTTTTTGTTTCTACTCACTTTTTAGTTGTGCTGTGCTTTTTTGGTTACATTCTGTTTTTAGTTGGCTCTGTTTATTGTTTACTTTCACTTTTTACTTGTGCTATGCTTTTTGTTTGCATTCATTTTTAGTTGAACTGTTCTTTTTCATTTGTAGTCACTTTTCAGTTGTGCTGTACTTTTTCGTTTGCATTCATTTTTTACTTTTTAGTCTGTGCTGTGCTTTTTTGTTTACATTTATTTTCTTGTGTATGCTTTGTTGTTTGCATTCACATTTTAGTTCTGTTGTTTTTTTTGGTTGCGTTCTGTTCTTAGTTGTGCAGTGTTTTTGGTTACATTCACTTTTTTGTGCTATGCTTTTTTGTTTGCATTCATTTTTAGTTGTGCTGTGCTTTTTTGTTTGTATTCACTTTCTAGTTGTGATGTGCTTTTTTAGTAGCATTCTGTTTTTAGTTGAGCTCTGTTTTTTGTTTACATCCACTTTTTACTTGTGCTATGCTTTTTTGTTTGCATTCATTTTTAGTTGAACTGTACTTTTTCATTTGTAGTCACTTATCGGTTGTGCTGTACTTTTTCGTTTGCATTCACTGTTCAGTTGTGCTGTGCTTTTTTGTTTGCATTCACTTTTTAGTTGTGCTGTTTTTTTGTTTACATTCACTTTTAACTTCTGCTATGCTTTTGTTGTTTGCATTCACAGTTTAGTTGTGCTATGCTTTTTTGTTTACATTCATTTTTAGTTGTTCTGTGCTTTTTGTTTGCATTCACTTTTCACTTTTTAGTTGTGCTGTGCTTTTTTGTTTGCATTTACATTCTTTTTGTGCTATGCTTTTTTGTTTGTATCAACTTTTTAGTTATGTGTTTTTGATTGCATTCTGTCTTTAGTTGTGCTGTGTTTTGTTCACATTCACTTTTTACTTGTGCTATGCTTTTTTGTTTACATTCATTTTTAGTTGTTCTGTGCTTTTTGTTTGCATTCACTTTCACTTTTAGTTGTGCTGTGCTTTTTGTTTGCATTTACATTCTTTTGTGTTATGCTTTTTGTTTGTATCAACTTTTAGTTATGTGTTTTTGATTGCATTCTGTCTTTAGTTGTGCTGTGTTTTGTTCACATTCACTTTTTACTTGTGCTATGCTTTTTTGCTTGCATTCATTTTTAGTTGTGCTATGCATTTTTGTTTGCATTCTGGTTTCACTTTTTAGTTGTGCTGTACTTTTGTTTGTATTCACTTTTAGTAAAGCTTGCATTTTGTTTACATTCTTTTAATAGTTGTGTTGTGCTTTTTGTTTGCATTAATTTTTACTTTTGGTCTGTGCTGTGCTTTTGTTTGCATTACTTTCTTGTGGTAATGCTTTGTTGTTTGCATTCACATTTTAGTTCTGCTTTTTTGGTCACATCTCGTTCTTAGTTGTGCTGTGTTTTTGTTTACATTCACTTTTTACTTTGGCTGCTCTTGTTTGCATTCATTTTTAGTTGTGCTATGCTTTTTGCATTCAATTTTCACTTTTAGTTGTGCTGTGCTTTTTGTTTGTATTCACTTTTTAGTTGTGCTGTGCTTTTTTGTTTCTACTCACTTTTTAGTTGTGCTGTGCTTTTTTGGTTACATTCTGTTTTTAGTTGGCTCTGTTTATTGTTTACATTCACTTTTTACGTGTGCTATGCTTTTTGTTTGCATTCATTTTTAGTTGTACTGTGCTTTTTCATTTGCAGTCACTTTTCGGTTGTGCTGTACTTTTTCGTTTGCATTTTCTTTCCAGTTGTAGTGTACTTTTTTGGTTTTATTCATTTTTTAGTTGTGCTGTGCTTTTTTGTTATAATTCTCTTTTTAGTTGTGTTGTGTTGTGTTTTTTTGTTTACATTCACTTTTAACTTGTGCTATGCTTTTGCTTGCACCCACTGTTTAGTTGTGCTATGCTTTTTTGTTTGCATTCATTTTTAGTTGGTCTATGCTTTTTGTTTGCATTCACTTTTCACTTATTGTTTGTGCTGTGCCTTTTGTGCTTGCATTTACATTCTTGTGCTATTTTTTTTGTTTGCATTAACTTTTTAGTTCTGCTGTGTTTTAGGTTGCATTCTGTTTTTAGCTGTGCTGTGTTTTGTTTACATTCACTTTTTACATGTGCTATGCTTTTTTGTTTGCATTCATTTTTAGTTGAACTGTTCTTTTTCATTTGTAGTCACTTTTCAGTTGTGCTGTACTTTTTCGCTTGCATCATTTTTACTTTTTAGTCTGTGCTGTGCTTTTTTGTTTACATTATTTTCTTGTGTATGCTTTGTTGTTTCATTCACATTTTAGTTCTGTTGTTTTTTTGGTTGCGTTCTGTTCTTAGTTGTGCAGTGTTTTGTTTACATTCACTTTTTGTGCTATGCTTTTTGTTTGCATTCATTTTAGTTGTGCTTTGCTTTTTGTTTGTATTCACTTTCTAGTTGTGATGTGCTTTTTAGTAGCATTCTGTTTTAGTTGATCTCTTTTTGTTTACATCCACTTTTACTTGTGCTATGCTTTTTGTTTGCATTCATTTTAGTTGAACTGTACTTTTTCATTTGTAGTCCTTATCGGTTGTGCTGTACTTTTCGTTTGCATTCACTGTTCAGTTGTGCTGTACTTTTGTTTGCATTCACTTTTTAGTGTATGCTGTTTTTGTTTACATTCACTTAACTTCTGCTATGCTTTTGTTGTTTGCATCACAGTTTAGTTGTGCTATGCTTTTTGTTTACATTCATTTTAGTTGTTCTGTGCTTTTTGTTTGCATTCACTTTTCACTTTTTAGTTGTGCTGTGCTTTTTTGTTTGCATTTACATTCTTTTTGTGCTATGCTTTTTTGTTTGTATCAACTTTCTAGTTTTGTGTTTTTGATTGCATTCTGTCTTTAGTTGTGCTGTGTTTTGTTCACATTCACTTTTTACTTGTGCTATGCTTTTTTGCTTGCATTCATTTTTAGTTGTGCTATGCATTTTTGTTTGCATTCTGGTTTCACCTTTTAGTTGTGCTGTACTTTTTTGTTTGTATTCAATTTTTAGTAGAGCTGTGCAATTTGTTTACATTCTTTTAATAGTTGTGTTGTGCTTTTTTGTTTGCATTAATTTTTTACTTTTTAGTCTGTGCTGTGCTTTTTTGTTTGCATTACTTTCTTGTGGTATGCTTTGTTGTTTGCATTCACATTTTAGTTCTGCTGTTTTTTGGTCGCATTCTGTTCTTAGTTGTGCTGTGTTTTTTGTTTACATTCACTTTTTACTTGTGCTATGCTTTCTTGTTTGCATTCATTTTTAGTTGTGCTATGCTTTTTTGCATTCAATTTTCACTTTTTAGTTGTGCTGTGCTTTTTTGTTTCTACTCACTTTTTAGTTGTGCTGTTCTTTTTTTGGTTACATTCTGTTTTTAGTTGGCTCTGTTTATTGTTTACTTTCACTTTTTACTTGTGCTATGCTTTTTGTTTGCATTCATTTTTAGTTGTACTGTGCTTTTTCATTTGCAGTTACTTTTCGGTTGTGCTGTACTTTTTCGTTTGCATTCTCTTTCCAGTTGTAGTGTACTTTTTTGGTTTTATTCACTTTTTAGTTGTGCTGTGCTTTTTTTGTTTGCATTCTCTTTTTAGTTGTGTTGTGTTTTTCTGTTTACATTCACTTTTAACTTGTGCTATGCTTTTGTTTGCATTCACTGTTTAGTTGTGCTATGCTTTTTTGTTTGCATTCATTTTTAGTTGGTCTATGCTTTTTGTTTGCATTCACTTTTCACTTATTGTTTGTGCTGTGCTTTTTGTGCTTGCATTTACATTCTTGTGCTACTTTTTTTGTTTGCATTAACTTTTTAGTTCTGCTGTGTTTTAGGTTGCATTCTGTTTTTAGCTGTGCTGTGTTTTGTTTACATTCACTTTTTACATGTGCTATGCTTTTTTGTTTGCATTCATTTTTAGTTGAACTGTTCTTTTTCATTTGTATTCACTTTTCAGTTGTGCTGTACTTTTTCATTTACATTTATTTTTTAGTTATGTTGTGCCCTTTTGTTTGCATTCATTTTTTACTTTTTAGTCTGTGCTGTGCTTTTTTGTTTACATTTATTTTCTTGTGTATGCTTTGTTGTTTGCATTCACATTTTAGTTCTGTTGTTTTTTTTTGGTTGCATTCTGTTCTTAGTTGTGCAGTGTTTTTGTTTACATTCACGTTTTTTGTGCTATGCTTTTTTGTTTGCATTCATTTTTAGTTGTGCTGTGCTTTTTTGTTTGTATTCACTTGTTTGTTGTGCTGTGCTTTTTGTTTGCATTCAATTTTCACTTTTTAGTTGTGCTGTGCTTTTTTGTTTGTATTCACTTTTTAATTGTGCTGTGCTTTTTTGTTTCTATTCACATTTTAGTTTTGCTGTGTTTTTTGGTTGCATTTTGTTATTAGTTGGGCTCTGTTGTTTGTTTACATTCACTTTTTACTTGTGCTATGCATTTTTGTTTGCACTCATTTTTAGTTGTACTGTGCTTTTTCATTTGCAGTCATTTTTGGTTGTGCTGTACATTTTTGGTTGTATTCACTTTGTAGTTGTGCTGTGCTTTTTGTTTGCATTCTCTTTTTAGTTGTGCTGTGTTTTTTCATTTACATTCATTTTTAACTTGTGCTATGCTTTTGTTGTTTGCATTCTCTGTTTAGTTGTGCTATGCTTTTTTGTTTGCATTTATTTTTAGTTGTGGTATGCTTTTTGTTTGCATTCACTTTTCACTTTTTAGTTGTGCTGTGCCTTTTTGTTTGCAATTACATTCTTGTTGTGCTATGCTTTGTTGTTTGCATTAGCTTTTTAATTCTGCTGTTTTTTTGGTTTTATTCTGTTTTTAGTTGTGCTGTGTTTTATTTACATTCACTTTTTACATGTGTTATGCTTTTTGTTTGCATTCATTTTTAGTTTTGCTATGTGTTTTTGTTTGCATTCCATTTTCACTTTTTAGTTGTGCAGTACTTTTTGTTTGTATTCACTTTTTAGTTGTGCTTTGCTTTCTTGTTTACATTCTATTATTAGCTGTGTTTTGTTTTTTTGTTTGCATTCATGTTTTACTTTTTAGTCTGTTGTGCTTTTTTGTTTGCATTTACTTTCTTGTGGTATGCATTGTTGTTTACATTCAAATTTTAGTTCTGCTGTTTTTTGGTTGCATTCTATTCTTAGTTGTGCTGTGTTTTTTGTTTACATTCCCTTTTTATGTGTGCTATGCCTTTTTATTTGCATTCATTTTTAGTTGTGCTGTGCTTTTTCATTGCATTCACTTTTCAGTTATGCTATTCTTTTTTGTTTGCATTCACTTTTCAGTTGTGTTGTACTTTTTTGTTTGTATTCACCTTTTAGTTCTGCTGTGTTTTTTGTTTACATTCAGTTTTAACCTGTGATTTGCTTTTTTGCTTGTATTCATTTTCAGTTGTGCTACTCTTTTTGTTTGCATTCACTTTTTACGTGTGCTGTGTTTTTTTGTTTACAATGACTTTTTGCTTGTCCTTGGCTTTTTAGTTTGCATTCATTTTTGGATGTACTATGCTTTTTTCTTGTACTCAGTTTTCACTTTTTAGTTGTGCTTTTTTGTTTCTATTGACTGCATAGTTGTGCTGCGCTTTTTTGTTTACATTTTCCTTTTAGTTGTGTTGTGCTTTTTTGTTTGCATTTCCTTTTCACTTTTTAGTCTGTGCTGTGCTTTTTGTTTGCGTTTACTTTCTTGTGCTATGCTTTGTTGTTTGCATTCACTTTTTAATTCTGCTGTGTTTTTTGGTTGCCTTCAGTTTTTAGTACTGCTCTGTTTTTTTACATTCACTTTTCACTTGTGCTATGCCTTTTTGCTTGCTTTCATTTTTAGTTGTACTGTGCTTTTTCATTTGCATTCACATTTCAGTTGTGCTGTACTTTTTTATTTGCATTCACTTTTTAGTTGTGCTGTGTTTTTTGTTTGCATTCTCTTTTTAGTTGTGCTGTATTTTATTTGTTTACAGTCACTTTTAACTAGTGTGGGAAGTGGTATAGTGCAGTGCTTTAAGAAGGGTTGTCTTATTGAAAGACAGACCCCTTTTTTCTGGGCCTTGGAACAATGAACGAGGGCTCAGTGGTGAGAGAGTTAAGGAAGATGGAAGGAATGGGAATATGACATCACTAAAAGGGGAAGAGCAAAAGAAAGAAAGGGAATAAGGGATTGGCTAAAGGGGAGAGAGAGGAGAAAAGAGTTAATGGAAGGGGCTTAGGGCCTTAAAAAGGGACATACAGCAACATATCTCACTCACTTTTCTGCTAGCCAAATTGTTTTCAATTTTGTCTGCACATCAGTCAGGAAGTTTGTAAGATTCATTTTGGTGGATTCAGGAAACTCTCTTTTCTAGGTAAAAAGTAATATCATGATTGTTTCTTGTAAGCCAAACAGGTTAAGGCAGCTTTGCAAAAAAAAAAAAAAAGCTGTTCTGGAATATACCCTACAGTCTGACTAATTTTTGTCTGGGATTTTAGTGTAGAGAGGAACATTTCATTTCATTTCATTTATTTTATACTGAAAGGTCTCTGGACTATGCTCATTTTCACAGACATCCAGTTTCAAAACATATAAATACATCTTAATAGAATACAAACACATTTAAAAATGACAGGCTGGCCAGGACAATGTAAAACAATTACATCATAATTATAAACTAGGTAAAACACCTACAAACTGTGTTAATAAACATGTTCCTTCTAAGTACTGTCTTAAAAATAGAAAGTTTTTGACAACACACAACACTACTAGGTAAATCATTGTAATGTTTTGGAGCTACAAACGTCACAGACATTTGGGCAAACACAGTACGATAAAATGGAAACTGAAAGGAATTTTTAATTGAAAACCGGTATTAGAAATTAGGGTGCTTACTGGAAACAAACTAGAAATGCTATTGGGAAGTAGTCCCAGCTTGATGTTATGCAAAAAGATTAGGAACCTAATATTAAACCTCTCAGTAAGTGATGGACATTTAAATGAGTTATATAATAAACAATGATGTGTCAGTCTTAACTGTCCAGTTGCAAAATGTATTGCTGAGTGATAAGTTGCCTGAAGTTTAGTTAACAATCTTTCTGAAGTATACAAATAGACTATTGAACCATAATCTATAATAGAAAAAAGAAGACTATGAGTTAACATGGTTCTGGTTTCAACTGTAAGATGTTTTCTTATTCGATAAAGGAAACCCAATCTTTTATGAAGTCTGCTGATTAAGTCCAAAATATGTATTTCAAATGAAAAATAAGGATCCAATATTTGCCCCAAATATTTGAACTCCTTAACTCACACAATTGATAAACCATCATTATCCAAAATGTGAAATTCAGGAACTGGAAGTTGCCTGTATGTGGTAAAAACCATGGTTTTGGTCTTAGCAGAGTTCAAAACCAATTTATGTAAATCAAATCAGTGATGCAGTAAACTAAAATCAGTTTGTAGGGACTCCTTAAGAGCTGGTAAATTGGCCCCTGTGCAAAACAATACCACATCATCTGCATAAAGAATTAATTCTGTTTTAGAGAAAACTGTTGACAATGAATTAACAAAAACAGAAAATAAAAATGGTCCAAGTATGGAGCCCTGATGGACTCCACACCTTATCTGAGCTTGTTCTGAAAAAAACAAACATTAACCATCTTTTTTTTTACTTCTGAGTGAAAGGTAGTTTCCAAACCAGGAAATCACCTCCCTAGAAAAGGAAACTCTGGATGAATAATTAAGGAGTTCAATGTGATCCACTAGATTGAATGCTGAGGTCTAGTATTTTCTGAGCAAGGTTTCTGCATTATTAGGTTGGGAACACTATTATTTTCTGATCAGGTTTTTGAGTAAGGTATTGATTGTCTTCCCAGATTAATCTGAATAAGGTGGTAGATAGGCTGGAGCTTGTTTTTAGTTACACGGTGGTTTCATTACACAGTTTGTTTCAATGTTATTAATCAGAGTCTTGCTGTTTGAATCTGAGTGTTGTGGTGTAACAAGTCGAATGCCCGCGAGGATGCAGAGGTGGTTTCATAGATCCAAGGTTAAGCAATTCAGTGAAGAAGTCCTGTTTTGCTCTGATTGGGTGTCAGTGTTCAGTCAGTGAAATGCGAGGTGCCCGAAATGGTTGTGGCTGACTGCATGGCCTAAGTGGTCATGTGGGCATGCAGGGGGATTGGGACAGTAAAGGCCTGAGTGGCAGGAGAGCACGGCTGGCAAGACAAGGACTGTGGCTGTTCAGGAGAAAAGGGGGAGAAGCACTGAGTTGTTTTTTTTTTAAGTTTTTTATAGAGGAGTGTGAGATTTAGGAGTCCTTTCCTGCACATTGGGGGGCAATACTAAGGCCGACCACCAAGAGGCAGGACAGCAGGTCAGGTTGGTAACTCAGGGAGGGGGTTGATTAAACTGGGTCACCTATGAGGAGTATGTGGGCAAAGCTCGTGGTGTGACTGCCATGGCTGGGGGATTTTGGGATAGCATTCTTACTGGGGCTAGACAAACCATGGGATGTGGCAGACATTTCTTTGGCATGGGAGGAATCCCCTGCAGGTGGATCCTGTGGGCAGCCAACACTTCAGCACATTTTGATTTTCACAGGTTATGCAGACTGCATGGTGTGGCCACCATCTCATGCCTTGGGTGGAGGGTACAAGTGGACCACATGGGCTGTGACCATTTTATCCCAGTTTTGGGTTGGCCAGGTGAGGCAGACTGTCTGGGGTTTGCCACCAGCTGGAGACACTCAGGACAGAGGGAACAAGTGGACCCAATGAGCATCCACCATTTTAACCTGTTTTTGTTGTTTTCAGCTGGGTGAGGTGGACCGCATGGAGTGGCCACCAGCAGGATACGCTCGGGGGCAATGGAGAAAGGGCAGACCACATGGCTAGCCACCATTTTGTTGTTAGAAGATGCAGACCACATGGCACAGCCACTGTTTTGTTTTATTTTGTTTTATTTTGCTGTGGCATGGCAGGTGGGCAGCATAGGCAGCGATCAGTAGGCAGCTACGGTTACTCATGGGGTGTAATGATCAAGGTATTTTAGCAAGGGAGTAGTTTGCTTTGCACCAGAAGTGCATAAGGAGGAAATATAAAAAAAACAAGATGGTGTATCACATATCTGGGCATACTGATGCTAGCTTAATATAGGTTACTAATAAGAAGTACCAGAGCTGGTGGTACAGTATAATGGCTACAGTCTCAAAGCCCATCCAAAGGGGTGATGGAATGGGGGTGGGTGGTTATTATGGTGTACATGGTTTTTCACATGTATATTTCTTGTTCAGAAGAATTTCTCAGGCACTATGAATACAAGAGGGAACAGATCTATGAAACAGGATGCCATGAAGCTCATTATGGACCTAGTGGGCAGGATGCAGCAGGTGTTGGACACTGTGGAGAATGTGGAGTGAGATAACGTGGACCAGGATGGGAGAGGAAAGAAAAGGAAGGATGGGACAGGTGCCAGGAGAAAGGGCAAGAAGCAGCCGAAGGGGGAAGCCCTGAGGGCACTGACCCTGAAGGCACCTAGGCCCACAATCATAGTACCGGAGCCAATACTAGAGCCTTTATCTGTCCTGTTGCCAATCCCAGCCCCATTACCTCAGCCTTCTGCGAACCCAGTTCCAGGACCACTGCCACAGCCTTTGCCTGGTCATAGTCTGGTCCCAGCCCCTTGTTCAGCACCTGTACCAGTGTCACACCCTATGCTGGCACCTCTACTGGAACCACAGCCCAACTCGGTGCCACAGCCTTATCCAATGCTGGTACCAGCCCCACAACCTCTGCCACTACCATTTCCAGCCCCAGTGCCAGTACCACAACTGTCTCCACAAGGGCCAGCAGGGCCTTATACAGAGCCGCTGGGCATTCCAGGACTGCAACCAGGGCCATCAACCATACCCTGACCCAAACCAGGGATGGGTGAGATTTCTATTGAAAGTAGCATAAACGAGTATATGGAGTAATTGTTGAAGGGTATCGGGGTGATGGGATTGGAAAACTGGAAAGAGGGTTGAAGGATTCAAAGAAAAGTAAAGCAGATGAGAAGGTGGGGGAGTCACACAGGGCAGACAAGGCAGAGAGTTCAGAGTGTGAGATAGGCACCCCAGGGGTGCAAATTGGGGATCATGTGCCACTAGCAATGGAAGAAAAAATTTGGAAGGGAGAGTACATCAAGATCTTTGCTTTAGTAGACAAAAAGACAGCAGAAAAATATGAGAAAGAAAGTTCTGGTAAAAAAGGAATGGCAGCAGCTGTAGTGGGGAAGGGAAAAGAACCAAAAGGGACAAGGATGAAAGGCAAAACATGGAATGCATGGTCAGTGTGGTTTACGTACCGTAGTGCTCTAGTGCAGGAGAAAAAAACAGAGTTGGCTACGCCATTGCTGGCCTATTCATTGATTGTTAGGAGTGCTCATAAGATGAGTGGGGACCAACTGGATACAATATAATGAGATGTTTAGGCAAAGGATGGTGACATTCAGTGGCGATGTATGCTGGGATTCTAGACACTCTGACATTTGGTTTGAAATGATGATGATGGTGCTTGGGGGGACAGAGTCTGAATGGGCGAAAGGAACAGGTGGGTATCAGAAATGTTGCTGGGGAGACAATAGAGCATATTGCTCATTCCCCAATTGTCACTTTAAGCATGCCTGTTCCAGGTGCAGTGGTGTACACTCTGCATCAAAATGTAGACCATAATCACTGGCCCAGTGGCGTTAAGGGCTGAGGCGCTGGACGCCTTACCAAAAAAGCCATGCCGGCGACCCGTGTTCGGGAATGAGCATGGGTCATCGGGGGTTGACGGGAAAGAGAAGGATCGAGCATCTGTTGGACTGCTCTCCTTCTCCAGGGTGGGGGGACACTAGCTGTCAGTGCTCCACTGGCCCCTAGTGGCTGCTGGGGGGCAGCGTGCCAATGCTACAGCAGCTGAAGGGGAGACAGGCGAACGCGGTGAGGAAACGTATGTGCGGTGGCGTGTGGCTCTCACCGCAGGCATCATTGCATGCCCTGCCTCCTCACAAGGGGAGAAAGTGGAAAATGCTCCAGCTGGATGACATTGTCCTCGCAGTGCACCACTTCTGAGAAGGCACCTCCCTGGCATGGATCCGTTTGGGGTGGGTCGAGTCACTCCCCCCCACCCTGCAACAAAGGGTAAGTTGTGGGGTGCACAAGAGAGGGGGTCTAACCTTCAGGGGAGGGTGCACTGGGGGACAACTGATGGTAGAAGCTGGGAGCTCGGAAGAAATAATACAGCAAAAAAAAAAAGTAGACCATAAGGGGAGCATTACAATGGGGGAAATTATATAGGGCAGCCCTTTCATGCAGGGCACAATGGCCGGGGGGCTATTGGGAAAATGGGGGGAGGGGAGGGGCTATTCAGGGGACTGGGGCTTTAGACAAGGAGGAAGATAAGGGGATAAAGGGAGGATTTTTCAGCCTGGCAAGAACCCCTATCAAAGCAGAGGTGGTAAGGGAATGGGTAAAGAGATATTCGGATGTTCGGGTGGGAAAACTGCTTATTGATGGTTTCAGCAAAGGTTTTAATTTACAGTTTCAGGGGAAGAGGGAGAGGAAAATGTTAAAGAATTTGGGTTTGGTAAAAGGTAGGGAAAGAATATTGGTGGACAAGATCAAGAAGAAGAAGGCAGTGGGCAGAATAGAAGGGGCCATTTTGGGAGCTCCCAATGGAGCACCTGCAGGTGTCTCCTTTGGGGCTGGTCCCCAAGAAACAGCTGGAGGAATTTAGGGTAGTCCATCACCTTTCCTACCCTGAGGGAGATTCAGTTAATGATTACATCAGTGAGGAGGATAATAAGGTTTCCTATGGAACCCTGGAGATTGTGGTACATATGATCAGGGCAACAAAGGATGCTTGGCTATCCAAGACTGGTATTGAGTCTGCTCTTAGATTATTACTGGTGCAAAGGGAAGAATGGGAACTTTGGGGTTTTCAGATAGGTGGGATGTATTACTGTACTTTGATAAAGCCAATCCAATGGGGTGTTCAGTGGCATGTGCAACATTTTAAGCTTTTAGCACATGGCTGCAATGGGTTTTTAAGGTAAAGTATGGCTGTGGGGCAGTAATACACTACTTGGATAGTTTCTTGCTAATAGGCAAGAGGAAGGAGAGAGTCAGTAAAATGCTCCAGGATTTTTAATCCATGTGTAGGGAGCTGGGTGTCCCATTGGCAGTGGATAAGTCAAAAGGACCCAGTCACCATTTAGAGTTTTTAGGAATAGAAATCGACGCACATGAAGGTTTGTTCAGATTGCCAGTGAATAAAGTGGGTAAGTTAAGTAGCCTACTGAAGGAGGTAGAGGGTAAAAGGAGGGTGACATTGCAGGTGGTTCAGCAGGTTCTCGGCCATCTGAATTTTGCTTGTAGGGACATTGTGCTGGGAGTGCATTTACATGCCACTTGGCTGATGCAGCACGAGGGGCTAGATAGCCTCACCATTGGGTAGATATTACAAAAGCAGTAAGGGAAGATCTTGAGATTTGGGAACAATGTTTGCAGTCTTATAATGGAGTGACTTTCTGGCAAGATGACTGGCTTTTTAATACAGATATGTAGTTATATTCAGATGCAGCAGGGGGGTTGGGATTAGGCACTTATTTCAAGGGGGGGTGGGTATCTGAGCCATGGCCAGAAGCATAGATAGACTGGGGGCTAAAAAAGGATATCACTCTATTGGAGATATTCCCAATATGGGTGGCTACTGTGGTATGGGGTGATGCACTACGTAATCAAAGGGTAACTTTTTGGTGCGGCAATCAAGCGGTGGGTGATGTATTCAATAAGAGGGGGCTGCATCAGTAACGGTGATGTGGGTATTAAGGCAGCTAATACTTCAAGGTTTATGGCTGAACATGAGCTTTAGGGCATGACATATTGAAGGAGTAAAAACACAGTGGCTGACAGCCTCTTCTGTATGCAGATGGACAAATTTGGGGCCATGGCATCAAAGGCAGCCAGAACTAGGACAAAATTCAAACCGCTATGTGGGAGGTTGGTTGGAAGCAGCCGAGTTTCTGTTTCAGAAATCCTACTCATACAGGACACTCAGAGCATAGGAAGGGTCCTAGAGAGTTTTCCAGGCTTTTTGAGTAAGTCAAAACATGGAGGTAAGTGGGAGAGTCACAGAAAAACAGGTGTCATAATTTGTGGTGTATGATAGACGGGGATAACGCGTGCAATTATGGGGGTGTATTTGGTGGCCATAGGGTGGGTTAGTTACCTTATGGTGTGGGGGGACCCCAGGCAGGGACAGATCATAAAATGCATAATGCAGGGGTGGCAGAGAGTCAGTGGAAGGAACAGGACAAAAGACGTTCGATATCAGAAAATCTGTTAGAGAGGTTACTGGGGGTGTTAGCAAAGGTCTGTTATTCCAAATACGAGATGATTTTATTCAAGCAATATTCACAACCATGTATCATGGGACATTTAGGGTAAGTGAATTGTTAGGTCATACAAAAAGGCAGGCAAAAGGGGATTTACTTGGGAAGAGGTGCAAAGGCACAACAAGACAATTACAATTCACTCGCAGAGATCAAAGACTGATCAAGTGGGCATGGGTATGAACATTCATCTTTGGAGACAGGACAAGGAAGTCATTTGCCCCATACATGCACTGTTGGTCAATGCGGCTGTCAGATCCCAGGGGAAGAGTGCAATGTTTTTGCATGAGGATGGGACAGTTGCAACAGTGGCCCATTTATCGGCAGTATTAAAAATGGGGGGTAGCAGCCACCGGGGAAGACCCTTGGAGATATTCATTGCACTCCTTCAGGATAGGTGCAGTGTCTGAAGCCGCAGCGAGGGGGTTCCCGAGGAAGGAGGGAAAAAGATAGGAAGATGGACATCAAATTGTTATTAGAAATATGTGCAGAACATAAATAACTAATGGGTATTTTGTTTTCCCTTCCAGGAAGCAGCATAAATAAGATCAAGTGGATATCAGATAAAAAAGGGGGGGTTGGGTAGCAAGGGGGCTATCAAGAGTGCAACTCACTTGTTTTTAATTGCTTTTAGGTAACTTACAGTGATTGGAGGTGTGGATTGTGGGCCATTCATACATCTATTGGGTCGAGTGAGAAGCAATGATAAAACCATGGGGGAAACAGTTAGACCATAACTACCACAACCTGCACATCCAGTGGAAGGGCCTGAGAGGGATGAGATGAGCACAATTGCTACCATTGCTAGAGGAAATGCAGTTGAGCAACCCTGAACTGCACCAGATCATAATACATCTTGGTGGCAATGACCTGGGTACCAGGCCATGGCTGGACATTTACTTTCATATAAAAGAGGACATTAAAGCAATTAAGGGATGGTGGCTGAATGTTACTTTAACATGGTCTGAGACAGTACCCAGGAGGGTCTGATGACACACCAGAGACCACAAAGCAATGGAAGGGGCCAGGTGATGTATGAACAAAAGGGTGGGGGTCAGCTTTAGGAGCATTGGAGGGGGAACGTAATCAGACATGAGAATATAGAAAAGAAGATAGCTTTCTTGGAAATGGGCAACCACATTTTAATCATGGAATTAAGGATATGGATAGATTCTTGGAAAGCTGAGTGGGAAGAATAAAAAAAGTGGGGGGTCTTAAAGGAAAATAGAGGATTTAGATGGGGGGACCTGCCTTCCAATGCAAGCTGGAGGCAGTCTAGTGGAAGAAAGGAAAAAACAGGAAGAAAAATCGGAAAAGAGGGGAAGGAACCTAACTTTGGTGTACACAAGGATGGGGAAGAGAACTACTCGAGGGTTATGCAAAGGTGGCACGAAGGAGGGCCACGGATGTACATCCGAGCCTGGACTAAGGAGAAAAGAACCCACAGATGTACATCTGGAGGAGAAAGAATAAAGATGTAGGGAAATGAAAGTGTAAATGAAAATATTATAAAATGTGTGGATTTGAATAAAAGGAGAACTTCGTATATAATTATCACTCACAAAAGAAAGTTTTGTAACATGTGGATGGATTAAAAATTGTAATAAATAAATATTTGCTGACTGAGCAAACAACCAAAACAGGTGTGGTGTCACTTTCATTGGGAAGGGTTTGTGGAACAAGAAGGGTTGTCTTATTAAAAGGCAGACCCTTTTGTTCTGAGCCCTGGAACAATGAAAGAGGGTTCAGTGGTGAGAAAGAGGGAAGAGGGGATGGGGGATGGGAATATAACATCACTAAAATGGGTGGAGCAAAAGAACAAAAAAGAATAAGGGGATTGGCTAAGGGGGGAGAGAGAGGGGAGAAGAGTTAATGGGAAGGACTTAGGGCCTTAAAAAGGGCTGTACAGCAACAGATCCCCCTCACTTTTCTGCTAGCTATTTTTTTTCAATTCCAGCCCAGCTCCCTAAAATAAGAGCTATAACAGGGATATATGAGGGGGTATACTCATTTTTGGAGGGGTGTGGAAGGAAATTCAATGAGGTTTGAAGATGACTGCTGAAGGTGGACAGCAAAGAAGGGGTAAATTGACTGGAAAAGGAAAAGTAGAAGAAAGGAAAAAACAGGAAGAAAAATCTGAAAAGGAGGGAGGGGAGGAACCCAACTTTGGTGTACACCAAGGATGAGGAAGGAGAACTACTCAGGGGGGGTTACACCCAGGGTAGCTGCAAAGCAGGGCCGTGGATGTACATCCGAGCCTGGACTAAGGAGAAAATGTACATCTGGGGGAGAAAGAATAAAGACGTATGAAAATTAAAGTGTAAACAAAATATGATTATGAAATGTGTGGATTTGAATAAAAGGAGAACTTTGTATATAATTATTACTCAGAAGAGAACATTTTGTAACATGTGGATGGATTAAAAATTGTAATAAATAAATATTTGTCAATTGAGCAACCGACCAAAACAGGTGTGGTGTCACTTTCATTGGGAAGGGTTTTTAGAACAAGGTTCTGAGCTACAAATCTGGAGACCTGGGGTTGAATCCCACAGCCACCCACTTGCATACTATGTAACCTTGAGCCAGTTGCTTAACTTCCTTGTGCTCCCAAGTTGCACCTGGAAACAAAGTTCGGCTTAGTGTGCCTCTCCTGGTTAAACAATCCCCCCCTTGTGTTATGCTTTTTTGTTTGCATTCACTTTTTAGTCGTGTAATGCTTTTTTGTTTGCATTCACTTTTTACTTTTTAGTTCAGCTGTGCTTTTTTGTTTGCATTCATGGTTCACTTTTTAGTTGTGCTATGCTTTTTTATTTGCATTCACTTTTTAGTTGTACTATGCTTTTTTGTTTGCATTCATGTTTCATTTTTTAGTTCTGCTATGCATTCACTTTTTAATTGTGCTATGCTTTTTTGTTTGCATTCACTTTTTAGTTGTGCTATGCTTTTTTGTTTGCATTCATGTTTCACCTTTTAGTTGTACTATGCTTTTTTGTTTGCATTCACTTTTTAGTTGTATAATGCTTTTTTGTTTGCATTCACTTTTTAGTTGTACTATGCTTTTTTGTTTGCATTCACATTTTAGTTGTGCTATGCTTTGTCTGCATTCATGTTTCACTTTTTAGCTGTACTATGCATTTTTGTTTGCATTCACTTTTTAGTTGTACTATGCTTTTTTGTTTGCATTCATGTTTCACTTTTTAGTTGTGCTGTGCTTTTTTGTTTGCATTTGTGTTTCACTTTTTAGTTGTGCTGAGCTTTTTTGTTAGTATTAATTTATTTATTTGAAAAGTTTCACCAGGAAAGACAACATGAGCCACAAAGAGCTTATTTGCAGAAGCATCCTGAGGATAAGGGGAGAGTGGGCTACAGTAAATATAGCAGAGTAAAAAATATCATGAATAGAAAAATGTAACAAAATCAGACAAAATAAAGTTGAGCACAAAGGGTATAACAATACAAAAAACAGAAAAAAATGGCAGAGCATAAACCAGTATGAAACCAGACACATCTTTGCCTACAGATAATCATGTAAATGCATATAATGTATAGTACTTCTGCAGACACATATGTAATACAGAAAACATACACCTACATAAAACTATACAGACACATAAGATAGTATAGAGGAGGGGAAGGGAGGGGAAGGTAAGGGGGATGAAAATTTGGGAGGGAGGGAGGCAAGGATAGGTAAGAGAATCAGGATAGATAGTAAGAAAAATGGGATAAAGCAGTGAAGGAAGTAAGGGTCAGGAGCAGTTGCATGATGGGGAATTATATTTCTGGAGAAGACAAGACAATGAACTAGAGAATGGGGCAGACTGGATCTCTAAGTGGAGCGAGTTCCAGATATTAGGAAAATGGAAGAAGAAGGTGGCCCTACCAGAACTGCAGCTTTGGGCTGGGATGGCAAAAGTCCTATGAGTGGAGTGATGGAGGGAATAGGAGATAGAAGAGTGGGTAGAAAGGAATGCATTAAGGTAGGACAGAAGGGAGCCAAACCAGAACTTATCATCTAGTGAAGCACAACGAGCAAGGCATCTGGCTTCAAGAGGTGGGAAGGGGAGAGCAGTGTAGAGGTTGCAGTGGTGAATACATGGAGAACAATTTAGGGCAAAGTGGCAGAAGGAGTTGAATAGGCTGTCTAGCCTGGCAAGGGTGGTCTTAGGGGTGACACTGTAAACTATGGCCCCGATATTCAGAAGTGCGCCTGGCAATGGCGCATATGGTTGTGCAGCACAACTGAGTTGCACTGGAGCAACAAAGGGATATATTCAAAAGAGATGTATCATGGCGCATCCCTTCTGAATATATCAAAGAATGCGTGCAACACAAATACAATGCGCCGGCGCATCCCTCAGACAGGCCTGCAGACCTGGAATGGGAATGCGCCAACGCAACTGGAGCTGTGCCAGGTGCAATATCCAGATACTCAGACCTGGATATGCAAATGAGCTATTATGCATGCAAGGCACAAATGGCGCTATAACATGTAATTATGGCCCCATTTTCATGTGTTGTGCAGGGTTGGCCAGTGAAATGCACCAGGCGCCCTGCACAGCATGCAATCCCTGTAACAGGGACCGCAGTAGTACCCCCATCCCATATCATCAATCACTTAATAATAATTCCTGAAGATCCCTGGTGATCCAGTGGTTCCCCCCTTCCCATCCTGTACCTCCAATTGCTGTAAAAATGTATAATTCAGATCCCTGGTAGTCTAGTGTTACCCCCATCCCGTACCTCTGATCACCGTAAAAATATATAATTCATACCCTGGTAGTCTAGTGTTACCCCCTTCCCATCCCATACTGCCAATCACTGTAAAAAAAATTATTTCAGATCCCTGGTTGTCTAGTGGTACCCCCCCCACACACATAACCTTGATCACTGATTCACATGACCAAAATTGGTCCCTGGTAGTCTAGTGACCCCCCACCCACAACCCACACAGGACTCCCAGCCCACCCAGCTCCCCTCCCCCAGTCATTGGCGGGCAGCATACCCACCCACATACCTCCACGGCTGCCCACCAAATGACAGCTTACAGTATGTACTGCAAGCTCGTTGGTCCACACTGTGGACCAAAGAGCTCGCAGTGCATACTGTGAGTCATTCAAATCTGTGTGAATGAATGAATGAATGACTTCATTCACAAAGTTGTGAATGACTCTTTCAGAATGCACTGCAAGCCCATTGATCCACAGTGTGGACCAATGTGCTTGTAGCATATACTGTAAGCTGTCATTCGGCGGGCAGCTGGGGAGGTATGCAGGTGGGTATGCTTCCCGTCGATGACTGGGGGATGGGAGCTGGGTAGGCTGTGGGTCCTGAGTGGGTGAGGGGGCGGGGGGACCACTAGACTCTCATGGACCTATTTTGGTCATGTTAATCGGCAATCAGGGTTACGGGTGGGGAGGGGGGTACCACTAGACTACCAGGGATCTGACAGAATTATTTTTACAGTGATCAGAGGTACTAGATGGGGAGGGGTAACACTAGGCTACCAGGGATCTGAAATAAATATTTTTACAGTCATCGGAGGTACAGGATGGGGGGGAACCACTGGACCACCAGGAGTTTCATAGGTGCTTTTCTATGGTGTTCTGGGGACCCACAGCTGGCCGGTGCTGTGATGTGCCTTGCATTACTGCAGCTCGCCTGTGGGTGGCTGCCAGCTGAGCCATTTTTTATGGGCTCAACTTTGTGCCCAGGTATGTGGCACATCTCTGGAATGTGCCTGCAGATGCACCACACATCCCAGACTGAATATTGGGATGTGCCACATATGCATGAGCACAACCCCCTGGAGATGTGCCGCATACACCCCATGCATCGGGAATTGCACTGTGCAGTTCCCCTTTTAAATATTGTGCTGGGTCACATTTCTGGGGTTGCACTGGCACAACTCAGTTGCACCAGGCGCAACCCCTTTGAATGTCTTGGCCTATGTCTCCAAAGTCAAAAATCAGGAGTATCATCTTCTGGACCATTTCACAGCTGGCTTGAAGGGGGGTACAGCCACGGCATCTGTAAATAGCATTAAGTTTGGAATGAAGCTTTTTTTTGAACAGCATCCACATGTCCAGAGAAGTCAAGGTTCCTATCAAGCCAGAGCCCAAGGTACTTAAAGGAGAAGACATCTTCCAATGGGGAACTATACAGAGTGTGGAATGTAGGGGTGGCTGTAAGCCTGGCGAGCCTTTGCCTGGTGCCAAAAGTCATAGAGATTGTCTTTTTGGCACTGAGAACAGTTGGTTAGAACAGAATCAACGTTGAACATTATCGAAAGCTAGTTGAAGGCTGGTAGTCACAACTGAGGGGGAGGTATTGGAAGAAAACAAAGCAGTATCATCCACATACATGTGAATATCTGCTGTTGAGCAGGCAGAGGGTAAGTCATTCAGAAATATCGAGAAGAGAATTGGTCCAAGCACTGAATCTTGAGAGACTCCAGTGTTGATAGGGAAGGGGGGGATGGAGTTACCTACCCTAACTGATTGGGACCTACCTATAAATTAAGAACTAAACCAGCTAACGGCGTTCTCAGAGAGACCAGCTGCAGCCAGCTTGGAGAGGAGCAGGGTGTGGGCAACAGTGTCAAAGGCTTTGGCTAGATAGACAAAGATGGCAGAGGTGTCATAGCCCTGATCCATGCCAAAGAGAATGAAGTCAGTGAACTGGAGCATGGAGGTCGTGGTGGAACGTGACTTGCAAAAACCAGACTGGAAATGGGTGAAGAAGGAGGTGGAGTCAAAGGAATGGAGTAAGCTGACCCAGTACCAGGTACTCTTAGAGTTTTGCAAGAATTGGGAGTAGCATTTCCTGTCTTGTTCTGCTACGCTTTTTTGTTTGTATTAACTTTTTAGTTCTGCTATGTTTTTGTGGTTGCATTCCGTTTTAATTGTGTTGTGTTTTGTGCTGTGTTTTTGTTTACATTCACTTTTTACTTGTGCCATGCTTTTTTGTTTGCATTCATTTTTAGTTGAGCTATGCTTTTTGTTTGCATTCAATTTTAACTTTTTAGTTGTGCTGTGCTTTTTTGTCTGTATTCACTTTTTAGTTTTATTGTGCTTTTTTGTTTGCATTAACTTTTCACTTTTTAGTCTGTGCTGAGCTGTTTTATTTGCATTTGCTTTCTTGTGCTATGGTTTGTTGTTTGCATTTATATTTTAGTTCTGCTGTGTTTTTTGGTTGCATTCTGTTTTTAGTCATGCTGTGTTTTTTGTTTACTTTTACTTTTTATTTGTGTTATGCTTTTTTTGTTTGCATTCATTTCTAGTTGTACTGTGCCTTCTCATTTGAATCCACTTTTTGGTTGTGCTGTACTTTTTGTTTGCATTCACTCTTCAGTTGTACTGTACTTTTTTGTTTGCATTCACTTTTTACTTATTTCATGCTGTGTTGTTTACATTCACTTTTCACTTGTTAATTGTGCTGTGCATTTTCATTTGTATTCACTTTTCACCTGTGCTGGGCTTTTTAGTTTGCATTCTCTTTGGAGTTGTGCTTTAATTTTTTTTGTTTGCATTCACTTTTCACTTTTTAGTTGTGCTGGGCTTTGTTGTTTGCATTCGATTTTTAGTTCTGCTGTGCTTTTTTGTTTGCATTCTCTTTTTGGTTGTGCTGTGCTTTTTTTGTTTACATTCATGTTTTGCTTGTGCTATGCTTTTTGTTTGCATTCACTTTTTTGTTTTATGCTTTATTGTTTGCATTCACCTTTTAGTTGTGCTGTACATTTTTGTTTGCATTGACTTTTTACTTGGGCTATGCTTATTTCTTTATATTCATGTTTTGCTTGTGCTGTTTTTTGTTTGCATTCACATTTTAGTTCTGCTGTGCTTTTTTGTTTACATTCACTTATTAGTTGCGCTAAGCTTTTTTGTTTAAACTCACTTTTCACTTTTTAGTTCTGCTGTGCTTTTTTGTTTGCATTCACTTTTTCATTGTTTTATGCTTTGTTTGTATTCATTTTTCACTTTTTAGTTGTGCTGTGCATTTTTGTTTGTATTCACTTTTAAATTGTGCTGTGCTTTTTAGTTTGCATTTTCTTTTTAGTTGTGCTGTCCTTTTTTGTTTGCATTTCCTTTTCACTGTTTAGCCTGTACTGTGTGCTTTTTTGTTTACATTTACTTTCATGTTTTTGTTGTGCTATGATTTGCTGATTGCATTCACATTTTTGTTCTGCAGTGCTATTATGTTTGCATTCACTTTTTAGTTCTGCTGTGTTTTTTGTTTGCATTCTCATTTTAAATGTGCTGTGTTTTTTTGCATTCAATTTTTGCTTGTGCTATGCTTTTTTTTGTTTGCATTCATTTTCAGTAGTGCTGTGCTTTTTGTCTGCATACACTTTTTAATTCTGCTGTGCTTGTTTGTTTGCATTCACTTTTTACTTGGGTTACACCTTTTTGTTTGCATTCACTTTTTAGTTGGGTTATGCCTTTTTGTTTGCATTCACTTTTTAGCTGTGCTATGCTTTTTTTGTTTTTGGATTCACTTTTCACTTTTTAGTTCAGTTGTGCTTTTCTGCATTCACTTTTTTGTTCTGCTATGCTTTTTTTGTTAGCATTTACATTTCACTTTTTACTTCTGCTGTACTTTTCTGTTTGCATTTACCTTCTTGTTATGCTATGCTTTTTTGTTTGCATTCATCTTTTAGTTGTACTGTGCTTTTTTGTTTTGCTTGAATCCACTCTTTATTTATGCTTTGCTTTTCTCCTTGCATTCACTTTTCACTTTTTAGTTGTGCTGTGCTTTTTTCTTTGCATTCACTTTTTATTTGTGTTCTGCTTTTTTGTTTGTATTCACCTTTCACTTTTTAGTTGTACTGTGCTTTTTTGCATTCACTTTTTACTTTTGATGTGCTTTTTCATTTGCATTCTC
The DNA here is from genome assembly GCA_016271365.2 of Neoceratodus forsteri. Lineage (NCBI taxonomy): Eukaryota > Metazoa > Chordata > Ceratodontiformes > Ceratodontidae > Neoceratodus > Neoceratodus forsteri. Next base: position 1,075,535,607 of record CM057450.1, read on the forward strand.
TTTTCAGTTGTGCTGCACTTTTTAGTTTGCATTGACAGGGTGAAAACAGAGCAGAGGAGGGCAACTAAGATGCTGCAGGGTCTGCATGACAATGCATATGGGGATATGCATGTAGGGACCTTAATATGTACACATTGGAACAGAAATGGGAAAGGGGGGACATGATTGAGACTTTTAAATATCTTAAGGACAAAAATAATGTGGAAGGGGATAGCATCTTCCAGTGTAAATAGTACAATATAGCTAGAGGGCATGACATGAAACTGGAGGGGGGGTCACATAAGGAGTAATATGAAAAAGTTATTCTTTAAGGAGAGGGTGGTGAATGTGTGGAATGCCCTGCCTCAGGAGGTGGTTGGAGCACGTACAGTGGAGGGGTTCAAGAGGGCATGAGATAGGCACAAGGGAGTCATGTATATGAGAGGGGCATATCTAATGCTGCTAACCTAATAGAGGCAACGGGAGCAAATCTATAAAATAGGAAGACTGAATGGGCTTTGTGGTCCTTTTCTGCCATCAACTTCTATTTTTCTATTTTTAGTTATGCACTGCTTTTTTGCTTGCATTCTCTTTTTATTGTCCTGTGCTTTCTTGTTTTATTTATTTATTTTTATTTATTAAATTCTCGGATTACAAATACCTTTGAGCAGAAACTGCTCATTTACAAAGGTTCCACGTCAAAGGATGAGGGTCAGCATACATACAGAGATAGTAAAAGAATGCACAATAAACAACCAAAACAACTAAAAGAAAAAATAAAGATACTCAGTTATAACATACTTTGAGATAATACTCATATAACGAGCAGCTTGAGAAGGCAGCTGACTGCGGTAACAATAAGAGATAGAGGGCACCATAGGCAGTTAGTATTGCAGGTGTGCGACCGGGAGAGGAAGTTGGCAGGCTAATGGGCCACTGTCCGATGGTGGTGGAAAATGTCTTGTACCAGTGGAGATGTGAAGCAGGAAAGGAGTCACAAGGAAGGCCCAGTACCAGAGGGAATGAGACTGGAAAGGGCGGGCTGTGAGACATGAGTGAGCTGGGAGGTGTTTAGAGAGATCTCTGTTCAGAGAAGCAGTCACATTGAGTGGTAGAGGTGAGGTAAAGTTTGAGATTCCTTTTGAAGGGTCCAAGTGTAGTAGAGGAAAGTGCTTCTTTATTGATGGAATTGAACCATTGAGCGGCTCTATAGATAAAGGACCACTGACCCATGGAGATACGACATCTGGGAACCTGAAAGGTTAGAGATTGGGCACCACGTGTTTGTTGAGTGCCACTGTAGGTAGTAAGGAGTGAGCTAACACCAGGTGGCATGAGACCAAGGAGAATCTTTTTGGTAAGTAAGCAGGTCTGGTATTGTATTCTGCTGTGTAGGGGTAGCCAGCTGGCCTGTGCATAGAGGTCACAGGTGTGAGTTTGTCGGGCTGCACCTGTCAGTAGTCTACAGGCTTTGTTGAGAGCAACTGAGATCCTGTGGAGGGCACTTACTGAGGCAGAGCCATAGATGGCAAATCCATAGTCAATGATAGAGGTGACAGAGCTGTAGATGGCTAGTTTAAGGGCATCCACAGGCATACAGTGCTTGTGTTTGTGTAGTAGTCCAATCCGTATATTGGCGGTCTTGGCAACAGTGTCAATATGCCGAGTGTAGGAGAGGGTACTATCCAGGGTAATACCAAGGTACTTGAACTCCTTGACATGTTCGAGTGGGTTCCCAGCGTGGTTCTTGATGGTGAGGGACAGAGAGTTGTGCCTGCTCTGTCGGTTACAGAAGGACATGGCTTTAGTCTTGCTGTGGTTCAGGACAAGTTTATGAGAACTGAACCAGTTTTCGATGCGCCTGAAGTCAAGCTGCAGCTGGGATTCAAGGACTGTAATGTCATGGTGGTTGGAAAACAGGACTGCGTATAGTAATATTTTTTGGTGGCAGGCACTGGGGAGACTGTTGATGAAGAGGGAGAAGAGTAGAGGGCCCAGAATAGACCCCTAGGGGACTCCAGAGTGGACCATTTTTTCATCCGAAGAGATCCCTGCAATCCTTACATGTTGCATCCGATTATCAAGGTAGCTGGTGAACCATGGTAGGGCATCGCTGGAGATCCCAATGGAAGACAGTTGCTTGAGCAGTAGGGGGTGGTTAACTGTGTCGAATGCCTTGGTAAGATCTATAAATACTGCCCCTCCACAATTCCCTTTGTCAAGCGTGGCATGGATGAAGGTTGTAAATTCCAGTAGTGCAGTGGTGGTGCTGTGCCCTTTTCTGAAGCCATGCTGCTCTGGGCACTGTACATTGTACTTATCCAGGAATTCAACTAGTTGGTCCGATACTATTCGCTCCAGCACTTTGGATAGTGGGGGGAGGAGTGAGATAGGTCTGTAATTGGTGTGCAGTGTCCTATCTCCACTTTTGTGAACCAGTGTGACAGTGGCTTTCTTCCAGAGAGAGGGGAAATGGCCCAATCTAAGCGAGAGATTAAAGATCTTTGTAAGTGGTTCTAAGATTTCATCGAGGACTTGTGCCAGCAGTTTCAGTTCAAGGGAGTCACCACTGTACCCTTGTTTGCTGATGGCCTTTTGAATGTATTTTCTAGCTACTTGTTTACATTCATTTTTCACTTGTGATGTGCTTTTTTCTTTACATTCATTTTTAGTTGTGCTGTTTTTTTTTGTTCACATTCACTTTTTAGTTGTGCTGTGCTTTTTTGTTTGCATTCACTTTTCACATTGTAGATGTGCTGTGCTGTTTTGTTTGTACTCACTTTTATGTTGTGTTGTGCTTCTTTGTTATAGTCTCCTTTTAGTTGTGCTGTGCTTTTTTGTTTGCATTCCTTTTTTAGTTGTGTTGTTCTTTTTTGATTGCATTACCTTTTCACTTTTTAGTTTGTGTTGTGCTTTATTTGTTTGCATTTACTTTATTCTACTATGCATTGTTGTTTGCATTCACTTTTTAGTTGTTTTGTGCTTTGTTGTTTGCATTCACTTTTCACTTTTTAGTTGTGCTATGTATATTAGTTTTCATTCTCTCTTTAGTTGTGCTGTGCTTTTTGTTTGCATTCACTTTTCATTTTTAGCCTGTGCTGTGCTTTTTTTTTTTTTTGCATTTACTTTACTTCACACTATGCTTTGTTGTTTGCATTCACTTTTTATTTCTGCTGTGTTTTTTGCTTCCATTCTGGTTTTGGTTGTGCTGTGTGTTTTATTTACATTCACTTTTTACTTGACCTATGCTTTTTTGTTTGCATTCATTTTTAGTTGTGCTATGCTTTTTTGTTTACATTCAGTTTTCACATTTTAGTTGTGCTGCACTTTCTTGTTTTTATTCACATTTTAGTTATGCTGTGCATTTTTGTTTACATTCTCTTTTTAGTTGTGTTGTACTTTTTTATTTGCATTCACTGTTCTCTTTTAGTCTGTGCTCTGCCTTTTGGTTTCATATTCTTTCATGTGCTATGTTTTGTTGTTTGCATTCACTTTTCACTTTTTGGTTGTTCTGTGCCTTTTTGTTTGTATTCACTTTTTAGTTCTGCTGTGCTTTTTTGTTTGCATTCTCTTTTTAGTTGTGCAGTGCTTTTTTATTTGTATTCATGTTTTAATTGTGGTGTGCTTTTTTGTTTGCATTCTCTTCTAGTTGTGCTGTACTTTTTTTATTTATATTCACTTTTTACTTGTGCTATGCTTATTTGTTTACATTCATTTTTAGTTGCAATATGCTTTTTTGTTTGCATTCACTTTTCACTTTTTAGTTCAGCTGTGCTTTTTTTGTTTGCATTCACTTTTCACTTTTTAGTTCAACTGTACTTTTTTGTTTGCATTTACTTTCTTCTTATGCTATGCCTTTCTGTTTGCATTCATTTTTTGTTGTACTGTGCTTTTTGTTTTGTTTGCATTCACTCTTTATTTGTGCTATGCTTTTTTCTTTGCATTCACTTTTCACTTTTTAGTTGTGTTGTGCTTTTTTCTTTGCATTCACTTTTTATTTGTGCTCTGCTTTCTTGTTTGTATTCACCTTTCACTTTTTAGTTGTACTGTGCTTTTTTACATTCACTTTTTAGCTGTGCTTTTTCATTTGCATTCACTTTTCAGTTGTGCTGCACTATTTTGTTTGTATTGACATGGTTGAAACACTGCAGAGGAGGGCAACTAAGATGGTGTAGTTTCTGCATGACAAGGTATATGGGGATTAATTTAGGGACCTTAATCTGTACACATTGGAACAGAAACAGGAGGGGGGGGACATGATTGATACTTTCAAGTAGCTTAAGGGCATAGATGAGGTGGACTAGGATAGCATTTTCCAGTATAAAATGTACAACAGAATTATAGGGCATGACATGAAATTGGAGGGAGGGGGTCGCATAAGGGGTAATTTTAGAAAGTTCATTTTTTACAGAGAAGATGGTGGCTGCTTGGAATGCCCTGCCTCAGGAGGCAGTTGAAGCATGTACAGTACAGGGATTCAAGAGGGCATGGGAGAGGCACAAGGAAATCATACATATGAGGGGTCATAGCTGAGGCTGCTGACCTAGTAGATGCAGTGGGAGCAAACAGGTAAAATGTGCAGACTGGATGGGCCTTGTGGTCCTTTCCTGCCATCAACTTCCATGTTTCTCTTTTTGTTGTGCTGTGCTTTTTTTGGGGGCTTACATTCACTTTTTACTTGTGCTATGCTTTTTTGTTTACAATCATTTTTAATTGTGCTATGCTTTTTTGTTTGCATTCCCTTTTCATTTTTTAGTTGTGCTGTGCTTTTTTGTTTGCATTCACTTTTCACTTTTTAGTTGCGCTGTGATTTTTTGTTTATATTCACTTTTTAGTTGTTCTCTGCTTTATTATTTGCATTCTCTTTTAGTTGTGCTGTGCTTTTTATTTACATTCAGGCCCAGATATTCAGACTGCTCCGGGCAGTGGCGCAAGCCTAGGTGCTGCACATCCCAGGATAAATATTGGGATGTGCTGCATATGCATCGGCACATCCCCTCCATCTGCACCACATACCATTACATTGTACCCCAGCGCATCAGTTTGAGCTGTGCCAGGCAGTCATTTCAATATCCCACTGGGGCACAATGCGGGGTTGCATCGGTGCAACTTTGTTGCGCCAGGCATAACCCCTTTGAATATCCATGCTTCACTTTTTAATTGTGCTATGCTTTCTTGTTTGCATTCATTTTTAGTTATGCTATGCTTTTTTTATTTGCTTTCACGTTTCACTTTTTAGTTGTGCTGTGCTTTTTTGTTTGCATTCTCTTTTTAGTTGTGCTGTGCTTTTTTATTTGTATTCATGTTTTAATTGTGGTGTGCTTTTTTGTTTGCATTCTCTTCTAGTTGTGCTGTACTTTTTTATTTATATTCACTTTTTACTTGTGCTATGCTTATTTGTTTACATTCATTTTTAGTTGCAATATGCTTTTTTGTTTGCATTCACTTTTCACTTTTTAGTTCGGCTGTGCTTTTTTTGTTTGCATTCACTTTTCACTTTTTAGTTCAACTGTACTTTTTTGTTTGCATTTACTTTCTTCTTATGCTATGCCTTTCTGTTTGCATTCATTTTTTGTTGTACTGTGCTTTTTGTTTTGTTTGCATTCACTCTTTATTTGTGCTATGCTTTTTTCTTTGCATTCACTTTTCACTTTTTAGTTGTGCTGTGCTTTTTTCTTTGCATTCACTTTTTATTTGTGCTCTGCTTTCTTGTTTGTATTCACCTTTCACTTTTTAGTTGTACTGTGCTTTTTTACATTCACTTTTTAGCTGTGCTTTTTCATTTGCATTCACTTTTCAGTTGTGCTGCACTATTTTGTTTGTATTGACATGGTTGAAACACTGCAGAGGAGGGCAACTAAGATGGTGTAGTTTCTGCATGACAAGGCATATGGGGATTAATTTAGGGACCTTAATCTGTACACATTGGAACAGAAACAGGAGGGGGACATGATTGATACTTTCAAGTAGCTTAGGGCATACATGAGGTGGACTAGGATAGCATCTTCCAGTATAAAATGTACAACAGAATTATAGGGCATGACATGAAATTGGACGAAGGGGGTCGCATAAGGGGTCATTTTAGAAAGTTATTTTTTTACAGAGAAGATGGTGGCTGCTTGGAATGCCCTGCCTCAGGAGGCAGTTGAAGCATGTACAGTACAGGGATTCAAGAGGGCATGGGATAGGCACAAGGAAATCATACATATGAGGGGTCATAGCTGAGGCTGCTGACCTAGTAGCTGCAGTGGGAGCAAACTGGTAAAATGTGCAGACTGGATGGGCCTTGTGGTCCTTTCCTGCCATCAACTTCCATGTTTCTCTTTTTGTTGTGCTGTGCTTTTTTTTTGTTGCTTACATTCACTTTTTACTTGTGCTATGCTTTTTTGTTTACAATCATTTTTAGTTGTGCTATGCTTTTTTTGTTTGCATTCCCTTTTCATTTTTTAGTTGTGCTGTGCTTTTTTGTTTGCATTCACTTTTCACTTTTTAGTTGTGCTGTGATTTTTTGTTTATATTCACTTTTTAGTTGTGCTCTGCTTTTTATTTGCATTCTCTTTTTAGTTGTGCTGTGCTTTTTTATTTACATTCAGGCCCAGATATTCAGACTGCTCCGGGCAGTGGCGCAAGCCTGGGTGCTGCACATCCCAGGATAAATATTGGGATGTGCTGCATATACATCAGCACATCCCCTCCATCTGCACCGCATACCATTACATTGTACCCCAGCGCATCAGTTTGAGCTGTGCCAGGCAGTCATTTCAATATCCCACTGGGGCACAATGCGGGGTTGCATCGGTGCAACTTTGTTGTACCAGGCGTAACCCCTTTGAATATCCATGCTTCACTTTTTAATTGTGCTATGCTTTCTTGTTTGCATTCATTTTTAGTTATGCTATGCTTTTTTATTTGCTTTCATGTTTCACTTTTTAGTTGTGCTGTGCTTTTTTGTTTGCATTCACTTTTCATTTTTTAGTTTTGCTATGCTTTTTTGTTTTCATTAATTTTTAGTTGTGCTATGCTTTTTTGTTTGCATTCGGTTTTCACTTCTTAGCTGTACTGTCTTTTTTTTGCTTTCCCGTTTCACTTTTTAGTTGTGCTGTGCTTTTTTATTTTCATTCATTTTCAGTTTTATTATACTTTGTTGTTTGCATTCACTTTTCTCTTTTTAGTTCTGCTGTGCTTTTTTGTTTGCATTCTGTTATTAGTTGTGCTGTGTTTTTTTGTTTACATTCACTTTTTACTTGAGCTATGCTTTTTTGTTTACATTCATTTTTAGTTGTGCTATGCATTTCATTTTTTGCATTCACTTTTTAGTTGTGCTGTGCTTTTTTATTGGTAGCTGGTTAAAAGAGCATTTCAATAACAGTGCTGAAAAAATGTGCAGTGAAAAGAGCGAAAGTGAAAACAGCTATGGGTGAATAATAGTGCAAACATTATAGCGCTCCACCTGTAACTGTTTTCACTTGTGGCAAGCAGGATAAGTGAATTAGTATTTGGAGTGTCAGTGTGCTGGCTTCCTGGAGCTGAGGTTAAAGGAATAGGCTGTGACTGCATGAGGTACTCCCGACTGCAGTTCGATCCGAAGGTGGAACTCTTTGTTTACTACTTTTTCCCCCTGAATTAGTGTGATTTCAGTGGATGTATAATTATAGTAAGAGGGTGCGGCAGTGAAGCCCCCCGTCTAATGTTGTCCAACACAACTTGGGTGAAATCAAAGTTTTCCCAGGTCTGGGAAAGTTTTGCAAAGCTCTACAAAGTGGCAAATTTCATCACTTTGAGCAAACTTCACTGGCAAAGTTTTACTGCACCATATCTGTATGGACCTCTAGCCACCCATATTTCTCCCTCCAACCCTAGTTGACTTTCTCCCTCCAACATGACATGCCTGCAGAGCGGTGTCTCATCTTACTTAGTGCAGCTCCCAGTACCTTTTTGCAGTCTGCCTACCCAATGATGTCTTTGAACCCCAGTTGCAGTGCTGTCTGTACACACATTTGTTTAGTGCTGTTGTGTGTGCTGCTGTTGTTCCTAAGTGAATTTTGACCATGCTGTTATAGAAACATGGTTTTGACCTAAAACATGTTTGCCTGCATTCACTGTTCAGTTGTGCTGTACTTTTATGTTTGCACTCACTTTTTAGTTGTTCTGTGCTTTTTTGTTTGCATTCACTTTTCACTTTTTAGTCTGTACTGTACTTTTTTGTTTGTATTTACTTTCATGTTGTGCTGTGCTTTTTTGTTTGTATTCACATTTTGGTTCTGCTGTGCTTTTTTAATTACATTCACTTTTTACTTGTGCTATGCTATTTTCTTTCCATTCATTTTTAGTTGTGCTATGCTTTTTTTGTTTGCATTCACTTTTCACTTTTTAGTTGTGCTGTGCTTTTTTATTTATATGCACATTTTAGTTGTGCTGCAATTTTTATGTTTGCATTTACTTTCTTGTAGTACTTTGCTTTGTTGTTTGTATTCACTTTTAGTTCTGCTGTGCATTTTTGTTTGCATTCACTTATTAGTTGTGCTAGGCTTTTTGTTTGCATTTACTTTCTTGTTACACTATGCTTTTTGTTTGCAATCACTTTTTAGTTTTGCTATGCTTTTTTTGTTTGCATTCACTTTTCAATTGTTAGTTGTGCTGTGCTTTTCTGTTCATATTCACTTTTTAGTTGTGCTGGACTTTTTTGTTTGTATTCACTTTTTTTTAGTTGTGCTATGCTTTTTTGTTTGCATTTACAGTTTAGTTGTACTGTGCAGTTTTGTTTGTATTCACGTTTTAGTTGTACTGGACTTTTTTGTTTGTATTCAGTTTTTAGTTGTACTGTGCTTTTTTGTTTGCATTCACTTTTTAGGCTGTGCAGTGCCTTTTTGTTTGCATTTTCTTTCTTTTGTGCTATGCTTTGTTGTTTATATTCACTTTTAGTTCTGCTTTCATTTTTATTGTTTGCATTCACTTTTCATGTTTTGGTTTTGCTGTGCTTTTTTGTTTGCATTCTCTTTTTAGTTGTGCTGTTCTTTTTTGTTTACGTTCACTTTTTGTTTGTGCTGTGCTTTTTTGTTTGCATTAATTTTCAGTTGTGCTATGCTTTTTTGTTTGTATTCACTTTTTAGTTCTGCTGTGCTTTTTTGTTTGAATTTACTTTTTTAGTTGTGCTATGCTTCTTTATTTGCCTTCACTTTTTAATTGTTAATTGTGCTGTGCTTTTTAATTTGTATTCCCTTTTTAGTTGTGCTGTGCTTTTTTGATTACATTTACATTTTAGTTGTGCTATGCTTTTTTGTTTGTATTCACTTTTTAGTTTGCTGTGCTATTTTGTTTGCATTTACTTTCTTGTGCTTTGCTTTTTGTTTCCATTCACTTTTTAGTTCTGCTGTGCTTTTTTGTTTGCATTTACTTTTTAGTTGTTCTAGGCATTTTTGTTTGCATTCACTTTTACGTTTTTAATTGTGCTGTGCTTTTTAGTTTGCATTCACTTTTTAGTTGTGCTGTGCTTTTTTGTTTGCATTCATATTTTACTTGTGCTATGCCTTTTTGTTTGTATTCACTTTTTAGTTGTGCTGTGCATTTTTGCATTCACCTTTTAGTTGTCCTATGTTTTTGTTTGTTTGTTTGTTTGTTTTGCATTTACTTTCTTGTTGTGCTGTGATTTTTCTGTGCATTCACTCTTTTGTTTGGCCATGTTCTTGTTGTTGAATTCATAATTCTTTACTGTTTTGGTTTGCATTTGGTTTTTTATGTCTCTTTTTCTTTTGATTGCACTCTGCATTTGTTTTTGTTTTGTTTTGTGACATCACACTTCACATTTGGTTTTCTTGCTTTCATTTTTTGTTTGTATTTCATTTTCTGTTTGTTGATTCACTTATTTGATTGAATTTTACTTTTTTTTGTTTGTGTTTTTCACTTCAATGGCACCGTATAAAAGCCTCAAAAGAATGCCTATTTTTATTTAAATGTCTAATGACTGACTGCATGTATGAAAATAATATGTGCACTAGACCAAATGTGCATCTATTTCATATTCTGCAGCTGTAGTACTTTGATTTTGTTCATGCTAGAAAGCTTAAAAACATAGCAACTTTTAAGATAGTTATTTAAAATTTACAGCAGCAAGTAGCTGATGTTAGCTAATGTAAATTAATGTTTTCATTCATTCTTCAATGAATAATGTTTAGCAAGCAGCCAAACACTGTCTTTAATTTGCTTGTGATAATGTACACATGAGCTACTCTATAAATGATACAGTATATACAAACAGACTTGTTTAACTCTGATTACAGATTGATCCAAATTATGGTTTCATCATTACCTAATTTTCTTGACTTATACAAGAACCACCACATTAATAAGTGCTACTGAATCTGGACAATTTATTATGGATGGAAAAAGTGAAATAAACTGATGATGATAGTGATATAATCTTCAGTTGAATAAATAAATGTAATTGCTGATTTTTTTTTTTTTTGCACACAGGAATTCTAATGCAGCTTCAGCAAGAAAACTTTTAACATATAGGTGAGTGGCCCTGTAAACACCTGTAAGTGGCTGGCTTTGGTAAACAGAAAAAAAACACAGATTAACCTAGCTATAGTCATGTCAATGCCACACATGTTCATCTCTCTCTCTCTCTTCTCATATTGAACAGATTTTGATTTTGTCCACAATTTCATGACATGTATTTCACTATTATCTTCTCTATTTGCAATCCAATTTAGAAAAATTGGGTTCGAGTTTTAAAAAAAGATTAGAACCTTAGAACTTTTTCAAAATTTCCAGACTAGACCCAAAACACAGCACTTCAGTGCATTCTGACAACCCTATGCCCATGCCCGCAAATCTATACATAGTCAACAAATTCAGACGCCCCTGAATAAATACTCTTCTTCAATGTAATTTTATTTACCAAGTGCCACATTGAAAAAGGTTCTGACAAAATTGCATGGTCATGCTCTACTCCATCAGACCTGCCAATCATGCCAGTCTCTGGCTTATCCACATATCATGCCAGAACATTAGTGCTTCCGAGTGTACCTCCTTACTGGGCTGCTCACAACCCTACACTACTAGTTTCATAGAATTCACTCATCTGAGTACAATGACTGGTTGATGAGTGGTAGCCAGCTCCCACAAAACTCCTAGCTGTTTACCCACAAAACATCACAAGAATCTTTTTAGGAGTGGCCCACAGAAACATAGATTTTTGTTGACAGAAAAGGACCAGCTTACCCATGTAGTCCACCCTGAGTTTTTCCTGCCTAATCTGACACTACTGATCATTCTTGGTCCCAGGTGCCCCTCCTGCCTCCCTTTGCTAAATTTAGTTTGCCCCTTTATCTGTCCCATGTATGCTTGAAGCACCTCACTGTCTTTGCTCCCACAACCTTTCCAGGCAGGCTGATCCAGTCATCCATGACCTGTTCTGTGAAGAAGTATTTACTCACATTCCTCCTAAACTCTGCCCCTCCAGCTTCTTCATAGCATGCACCTATGTTCTGATGCCTTCCTCCCTCTTGAATAGTCACCCCATCTTCACCTTGTTATCCCTGTGAGGTACTTATAGGTCTCAATCATGTCTTCTTTTGTTCTCCTCTCTTTCAGGGTGTACATGTTGAAATCCCACAGCCTCTCCTTGTATGGCTTCTTGTGTAGTCCTCATACCATTTTTGTGGCCCTCCTCTGAACTGCTTCTACCTTGTCAACATCCTTTCAGAGGTGCGTCCTCCAGAATGGGCCACAGTACTCCAGGTGGGGTCTTTCTAGTGAGTGATACAGCAGTAACACTGGTTTCCTCCTCCTGCTAGTAATCTCCCTCCTTATATACCCCAGCATCCTACTGGCCTGTCACACTGGCTAGTCACACTGACCAGCTACCTTGAGGTCATCAGATATGATGACCCTGAGGTCCTTTTCTTGCTTGTTGGCTGTAAGTTTCTTCCCCCATCTTATATACTGCCCCTGGGTTTCTCCTCCACAGGTGCAGACCTTGCACTTTTTGGTGTTGAAACCCAACTGCCACATCCTAGACCACTCCTTCAGTTGTCCTAGATCCCTTTTCATTCTTTCCACCCCTACCTGAGTGTCCCCCTGTTGGAGATTTTGGTATCTTCTGCAAAGAGACACACCTTCCCTTCCAGCTCCTCTTCCATGTTGCTTATGAAGACACTGAAGAGGACCGGTCCCAGCACTTATTCCTGTGGCATCTTGCTGGTTAATCCTCTATCCCTGAGTGACTGACATTTACCACTACCCTCTACTTCCTATCCTTTAGGTAGTTTGTTACCCAGTTTACCACTTTTTCCCCACCTCCTAGGCTGTTTCTTCACTAGCCTCCTATGTGGCATGGTGTTGAAGGCCTTACTGAAGTTCAGATATACCACTTCCATTGCCCTACCTTGGTTCAACTCCCTGGCCATCCAGTCAAAGAAATCTATGATATTTGTTTGACATGCTCTCACCCCATGAAGCCATGCTGCTGGTGATCCTGCAGACCATCTGCCTCCAAATACTCTATCAGCCTTTCCTTCAGCAGTGTCTCCATAGATTTCCCCACCACTGAAGTGAGACTGAATGGCCTGTAGTTACTAGCCTCCTCCTTGTTGCCACTATTGTGCAGAGGGACCACACCAACCCTCCTTCAGTCCTGTGGAACAGCCATCCTCTCCTTAAAGGTGCTGAATAATGTTGCCAGAGGGGCAGCTAGCACTGGACTCAGATCCATAAGAACCCTTGGATGAATCCTGTCCAGCCCCATTGCCTTATACTCCTTTAGGGCTTTCACGCTCTTCTTGACTCTCTCTTCTGAGACAGGACTAATGTTCACTTCTCCCTTCCCCTGGAGCCTACTGCTATTTGCTTGCATTTCACTCCCTCCCTCTACTGTGAAGACCAAGCAAAAATACTTGTTCTAGTTTTCAGCCTTTTCCTGATCTTCTCTGCACAGTCCCACATCTTCCTTGCTCTCCTGATTCTCACAATCACTCCCATTGACTTCCTCCTCTCACTCACGTACCTAAATAAAGGTTTGTCCCTCTTTTTAACCCCATAGCTACTTCTTCCTCAGTTCGTGCTCTTGCTTCCCTCACTTTTCTTCCATGCCTCCCTTTGCTTTGCGAGCTATACCTCCCGAACCTCTTCTGTCTGTGTCCCCTTGTATTTCCTGAAAGCAGATTTATTCTCTTTCACTGCACTCATCATGACCCTGGGGAACTATAGCAGACTTTCTGGTATCTCACTTAAATTTGCTTCTCACCAGCTTCATGGGGTTACCCCTGGTGTTTGCGTTCTCATCAGTTTGAACAATTTCAAGCTATCTACCTTGTTTACCCTGTGGAGGTATTAGTCCACTATCACCTCCAGCATGTACATGTTTAGGTCTTTCCATCTCTTCTTGTAAGTCCTTCACTGCTTTCCCTGGATCATCTTGGTCACCCTCCTCTTCAAAACAAAGAAAGTTAACACCCACATGAAACTGGCTATAAGAGCCAGTAGTCGAATTCATCAGTTTAATCTGGTGACTTGAACTAAGAACTAAAAAATCAAGAAGTAAAAATTAAAAACAAACTATAAATTCATAATTATGATAGATAATATGAAATTACATGTGCACATTTGGTAGAAATAGCTCCATGAAATTGAAAAAATCTTTCTATTTGGTATTTTTAATACACTGGTTGTTCACAGTTTTAAATACTAATTGTAATTATGATGTGTTTATGCACTAATCACTTTATACATGGTGATAGGTCAGTATGAAACGTGATGTTAACTAGAATGGTATAAATTAAGCACTGTTTCAGCCTAGCTAATTACTCTGAAGAAGCCTAGCAGCACGCTAGAAGAAATGTCAGTGTTATTTTGGCTGCAGCCACCATGGCCAGTGTTTTATTTGCACTTTTGATGCTATAAAGGATTTAACAACCTGATTCCTGGATGTCCTTTTCATCTGTTTGGAGTGTGAGTGCTACCTTCTTTGTTTTGATGTTTTGTTTGCTGACAAGCACCACAACGTTATTCCTGGTTCTCCATGTGTCTCCTGCGTTCGTTATCCTCCTCTGCATCATCTTCACTCTGTGACTGTCCTTCCTCAAACACGGTCTCCAAAACTGCTCACACAATTCCAGGTGAGGATGAACCTATACATACTGACCTATACAATGGTAGAACCACCTCATTTTTGTGGCTGTACGTGCCCCTGTCTATGCACCCCAACATCATATTTGCCTTTCCCACTGCTCTGTTGCATTGCACAGTCCCTGCCCTCTGTTGTGCATTCCATTACTACCTCCCTCATTCTCTAATGGGTTTTTGGATTTCTTACTCTGATGTGCATTATCTTGTACTTCTTGATGTTAAATTTTAATCATTATACTTTTGACCACCTTTCCAATCTAGCCAGCTCCTCTTTCATAATTATGAGAAAGACCGAGCTGGGTCGGCTGTCACATTAGCTCAGCAGTTTTTTTAGTTTTTTAATTTTCAGTGATTAACATTTAACATTTAGCATTTATGTTTATACAGCTGTAGTGCATTTTAAGTCATGGTTGGCTTCTATCGACGGCTATGTTTTCTTAGATGCCAATTACTCGCTCTGTGTTATTTGTGGCGAGGATATTTATTGTTGTGCCATATTGTGGCACTCTGTTTAAGTACTGTTTGCCACCTTGGAGGGCTCTAGAAGAATAGGAGGACTTCTAGATACTGGGCTACCCTGGAGACATTTGTTTTAAATAGATTAGGTTGCGGCAAGATGAATTGGAGCCAGGTGAGCAGGCGGAGGAGTGCCTGAGGATCTGTGAAGCCAGAGAAGAATGGAGTGGTGGTAAGGGCTGCCACATTGTGGATTTATTGGGTTGTCCTTAGAGACTTGGATTAATCATGGTAGAGCCACCGTGGAGATTCTATCTGCTGGAAGTGGTGAATTGACTTTCTGCTTTGGACTACCCAGAGGTGGGAGCTGTGTCCTGAAGTCTCTCAGTGGAGACAGAGAGCATCGACTGAAGGGTGGATGCTGGATTTCTCCATTGAGCCTCCATGATCTACCTGCCTAGGTTGGGTAGATCAGGGGGCTTAGGTGTGAGTAATTTTTGGAGTGTGGTATCTGCCTTGGGGGGGTGTCTGGGCTTGTCATTGTAGCCATGGCAGAGGATTTATTTTAGGAGTAGCTCTACAGTGGCAGCCTAATAAAAAGATCACTATTCCGTGAGTCCTGCTCTCTTTGACTCCTGAAGATAATCTGTGGCAATATTTTAATATACAGTTTGTGTGACTTGGAGGCAGTGAGAGGGTCTCCTTTTTCCTTTTCTTCTAAATCATTAAAATAATCATTTCCTCATTGACTGTTGAATGTGGCAGTGAGAGGGCCACAAGACTGAGACATTATTGGTGAGGGATTGGTGAGAGCTCCTCTCCCCAATCTTAAACTTTTGGGAAGAAGTGGTGTGCTTTCAAAACAGTGTGGAAGAAACAGTACTGATTATAGTTAAATACAGTGAACTTTTGGGACAATATTCAAGAAACATTTAGTGCACTACTGCTTTTTTGGCTTCTACATTTTTGTTTGATGATTTTAGTTTGAATGTATGGAGTGGATGTATTTGTGAGAGTGAGTGAGTGAGTGAGTGAGTGAGTGAGTGAGTGAGTGTTGCTGATTTACTGCTGGGGTAGAATTTGCAGGATGTGTTGGCAGAGAGCTTCAACGAGTGGGCATTACTCTCCCACTGAGCTTAGGGTCCTTCGCCCCTTTGATTGCCCTCCTGCTTTCAGCTGAGGTTTATAGGCATTGTTGTGCCTTGGGGATTGTGAGAAGGCATTGGGGTGGTCAGGAGGGGGAGAGGAGTGGAGGGGGCGAATTGAGGTGGTGGGGTCAAAGAGACACCCTGGGGTGAAATGGGCCCAGGCTAGGGGTCCACCCTGCCTGGTGCCCATACACAAGGGCTCCACTTGTAGTGGGCAGGTAGCCTGGTCAACCTCATCTACTCATCCAGCATGGGTAGTGTTATGCAATGCCAGGCTGATTCATAACAAGACTGAAGTGATTGTGAATCTTGTTGGGTCATCCAACCTGGCTTGCATTACCGAGACCTGGCTGGACGAAAATGCTGGTCTCATTTTGGAGTCAGCTGTTCCAGCCGGGTACTTGGTGATACACCACCCGAGGTTGGATAATAGGGGTTGGGGGTAGCCATCTGTTTTAAGATGGAGCTGGGCCTGGTAGAGGTGCCAGTTGGGGCCACTAGATCATTTGAATGTATCGTGGGTGCAGGTGTGGGCTGTAGGATACTTCTCATTTATCATCCACCCGGGAACAAAAGGAGTTCCTGCAGGAGGTCGCAGACTTCATTGTCAAGATGGTATTGGACGCCCCCAGGTGGCTGGTACTGGGGGACTTCAATGCCTGGGTCAATGATGAACTCTCACAATTTGGACTAGACTTCCTCCAATTGATGATGTCATTGGGGCTTACACAGGTAATTACCTCTGTGACCCACATACAAGGTCATTCACTAGATCTGGTGTTCCTGCTGGGGATGGAGATCTCTGATGTGATGGTGGAACCCGTCAGATAGTCCGATCACTACACTATTGGGTTCAGCTTTGTGGCCCCCCCAAATAGACCTTCCCCTACAGAGATGGTCCAGTACCGCCCATTACAGGGAGTAACCCCAGTTGTTCTGATGGCAGTTCTGGATCTATTGGGCAGTGCGAGTGTAGCAAGGATCCAGATAGTCTACTATGAGCCTCTAATAAGGCAGTGGGAGAGGCCCTGGATGTCATTGCTCCAGTCCATGTTTGCCCACTCACCCTGCGGCCTCAGTCCCCATGGTTTGATGGGACCTTGAGGAAGCTGAGGAGAGCGGTTAGAAGGTTGCAGTATTGCTGGCAGAAATCGGGCCTGGATGGGGACAAACTTAGATTGCTATCCCATTATAAGGTATATCAATCTGAGATCTCCCATAAGAAGGCAAAATTCCTGTCTGGGGAGATTGCAGCTGTGCAAAATCAACCAGCCCAGCTCTTCTGTACTATGGACAAGTTGTGCAATCCAGACTGTCTTCAGAATCAGAGAGCCTTTTCACAAGAGAAGTGTGAGGAGTTTGCTCAATTTTTTGCAGATAAGATTGCAACCATCAGGTCAGAGATCAGCGCAGCTCACTCAAATGGGCAGAGCAGTGATCAGTGTGAGAGCACTTGCACTCAGTTTGTCTGGTCGGACTTTGCTTGGTTGGCAATCGAGGATGTCGTGAAGTTGGTCCAGAGCTTGCAACCAACTTACTGTAGTTTGGGTCCGGGTCCAATGTTCCTCCTTGTGGAGTGCATGGAGACAACAGGACTGGTCCTGGCTGAGATAGTTACAGTAGGTGTTCCTTTGAGACTGGGGTGTTTCCAGACACCCTGAAGGAGGTAGTGGTTCACCCCCTCCTGAAAAAACCTTCTCTGGACCTGGACTGTCTCACGAACAACAGGCCAGTCTGTAACCTGCCTTTTGTAGGTAAGGTTATTGAGAAGGCAGTTGCATTGCAGCTCGAGGACCATCTGACCACCCACGCCATCTACAATCCTCTCTAGTCCAGTTTCAGGAAGAGACATAGTACTAAGACGGTGTTGGTCCAGGTACTTAATGATCTCTTGATAGCGAGGAATCATGGGACCCGTACCATCTTGATCCTCCCTGATCTCTCTGCAGCATATGATAACATGGATCATGGGGTGTTGCTGGCATGCCTGTGGCTTTTCTGTGGACTGAGTGGCACAGTCCTCAGATGGTTTCATTCATTCATCACTGGCAGGATACAGATAGTGGAGTCTGTGGTGTTTTTCTTGGCTCCTGTCTCCCTGCCATGTGGGGTACCACAGGGCTCTGCTTTCCCCCATGTTGTTTGTGGTGTATGTATGCTGCAGTTGGGAGACACTATTAGGCAGTATGAGTTGTTTTTTCACTGTTATGCAGATGATACTCAACTGTACCTGTCCTTTGTGCCTAGACAATATGATGCTGTTGCAGTATTTAACAACTGTCTTACTGAGTGGATGAGTGCCAGCTGGCTGAGGTTGAATTCAGATAAGACTGAGGTGTTGGTTGTGGACCCAGGTCATCGGGTAGAGGGATCTTCAGAGGGTCAGCCATCTGGTCTTTGGCTGAGGGGCAGCCAGCTGAGGACCTCTGACCAGGTGCGAAATCTAGGTGTCATGCTTGATAGCAGACTGATACTTAAGACTCAGGTGTCAACTGTTGTCAAGTCCTCTTTTTATCATCTGAGGAATGTCACCTAGATAAAGCACCTGGTATCACCTGATGACCTTCCAATATTGGTCCACACCTTGGTGACCTTGCGCCTTCATTGCTGCAATGCCCTATACCTAGGGCTACTGGGGGTGGACCTCCGTCGCCTATAGCTGGTGCAGAATGCGGCTGCCAGGTTATTGACTGGTTTACACAGATCTGACCATGTCACTCCTGTGTTCTGCGCTCTGCACTGGCTGCCAGTGTGGTGAAGGATCACCTTCAAGGTCAGATTACTGACCTATAAGGCCCTACATGGACAGGGACTGGGGTACCTACAAGAGCTCCTTTACCCCTACCACCTCCTTCGTCCTCTCTGCTCTGCTGACAAGGGATTGCTGGAGATTCCCAGGGTTTGTTTGATAACATTGGGCGCTAGGTCATTTTCTTTTATGGCTCTGACCCTGTGGAATTCTCTACCTCATCGGATAAGGCATTGCCCGTCCGTTGAGACCTTTAAATCTTCCTTGAAAACTCATTTATTTGAGTTAGCATATGCTGGGATTTAGACTACTGTTTTGTTTTAAAAGATTCTGCTGCATGTTTTAAAATTTTTAAAAAGTGTTGATGATATTTTGTTTTTAAACTTCTGTAAAACATTATGATCTATGATGGAATAGCGTTGAAAAAATAAAGTTTGGTTGGTACTCACTGTCCACTTGCCTACAGATCTTAATATTATCTGCAAAGAGACATATCTTGCTATGTACCCCTACTCTAATGTTGAAGATGAAGAAGTTGTAGAGGACCAGACCCAGAACCAATCCCTGTGGCACGCCAATAGTGACCACCATGTTCCCCAAGAATTCCCCGCTAATTACCACCCACTGGGTTGTGACACTTAGCTAGTTTCCCACCCGTTTTGTGAACTTGTTCCTCACCCCAGGTCATTGCATTTTCTTTACCAACCATCCATGTGGGATGGAGTTAAAGGCTTTACTGAAGTCAAGGTACAGAATGATTACCACATGCCTCTTGTCTACTGCCCTCATCACCCAATGGAAGAAATCAGTCAGGTTTGTCTGACACAACTGCCAACCTGTGAAGTTATGTCTTTTTTTTTAGCATATTTTTCTCACCAGTTCTGGGCCAGGCAGGGACCTCCTTCCACCCCAGCCAGCTTTTGCCCTTATACCATCCTGCCATCTGTCTGGTGAGGACCGCCAGCCCACCCTTGACACACTGCTGTGCTGCCCCCTGGCTTACCCCACAGGACCGGGCACACATTCAGCTCCATGGCATTTCTTCCCTGCTGTCCATCTGGCCACCCACAGCGGAGGTAAAGACTGGCAGTGACCCTGTCAGAAGGTGGCTTGGTTCTAGCATTTGACCTGGTGGGCAGGATGAGACTTCGTCCTCCTTGCCTATGCCTTAGTTTCCCATTCTCTTTAGCCTGTCCACCCATCTAGGCATGCAATTAGATTGGTGTGCCTGCAGAGGCAGACCAGTTAATCCACTCGCTCAGTCCGCGGGTCCCTCCCTGTTAGTTATTCAACCCCTCCACTGCAACCTGTGGTCACCCAGGTGGCAGTATTGCAGCATGTTGCAACACCTCCCCCCCCCAGTGGAGGAGAGAGTCCTGTGGGATACTCAATACTACCTCCCCCCAGGCTGGACCTCTGATGGCAGGGCTCGTTCCCAAACCTGGGTCAACAGTGCCACAAGTGGTAGCTCTACTGCAGCTGGTGGGCTGGCAGTGTGAAATAATGTCTTTTATCCTGCAGACCATTTGACCCCAAGAAATTTACCAGTCTCTCCTGTATATGGTCTCTAGCAGCTGACCCACAATAGACATCAAACTGATGGGTCTGAAGTTGCTATTGTGCAGGGCAAATACATTTGTTGCCTTTCAGTCCTTGGGCACTATCCCTTACTGTAGTGAATTGTTCAAGAGCTCCATTAGTGGCTCTGCTAGGACCTGTCCCATCTTTAGCACACAGGGATGCAGCCCATTAAGGTCCATTGGCTTTTCCACCTTCACTTAAAGATCAACTGCAAAGTTTGTAATTAATTACCCGAATTTTACCTCACAGGTATCAGCAGATTAATAAATATAGTCTTTAAATAACAGTTACCTGTGTGTTTTTATTTTAGAATACTGATATTTTACGTTACTACAGGATTTAGGATGCCTGGTGACTGTGCCGTTCAGCTGGGTTTTCTTCTTAGTAACACAGTGTTCTGACAGTTCTTGACGTCATTCTTGGAGTGACGTATGCTTTGACAATGCGTGCATACATCAGCTGTCAAGAGCATAGCATGCCTTGAGATCCATCTTGTCACACACTTGTAAAAAAAAAAGGAATAAATAAATATTGTAATCCCTGTATTGTGTATTATGATATCCATATGTTGCCGCCTGTAAAGCTGCAGTTCTAAAAAAAAATTAAAATGTAACTGTTCTTTTGAGTCTCGAGCTTCTCCGTGAATCTGTTTGAACACTAGAGCTGTCTTTAGTTGTTAATCTGTTGCCAGAGTTGGGAACAGAGGTTTGTTTTAAACTTACATTTCTCCAGCATATGGTTACATATTGCCTACCATGGTGCTAAAGCTTGCCACTTCAGTAATTATTAGTACAGTGGCCAGTTTTTAAATATTTAATTACTTAGAGTAGCATGAACATGATCAGGGCTTCACTGCCACTGCTCTGAGTTCTTTCTGCAAAGTGTTTAAAAAAATATCCTTCTTCAACAATTTTAAGTAATTAACCAGGGCTATTCTTCCTTCCCCAGAGTACTGACAGGAGTGAGATCGCGAGCAGGGTGCCACTGTCACAGTTCTGAATTTGTTTGGGAGTAAAATAGACAGTTTTGTTTCTTCAAGTGGAGCACATTGTAATTTATACCCTGCCAGCAGGTTTCAGTCCAGGAAAGATGTAAATTATTCTGAAGAGTGGTAGTGTATATATATTGCATTAGATTTTGTTTATTTTGAACAAAATAAAATGAAATAGTTGTAAGGAAACCACTGCGATTCCACTCAGGAATGAATAAACTAATTAAAAGGCGTGACTGGCCAGGCACCTTTTATTATTGTGCTGAGAAGCATGATCGCTCTCTGCGGTTGGGGCATCATTGCCACTGCTCTGATTTCTTTATGAAAAGTGTTTGTTTTTTTAAAAAGTATGCTTCTTTAACATATTTATGTAATTACTCAGGGCTATTCTTCCTACCCCAGAGTACTGACAGGAGCACGATCATGATCAGGGTACCACTGCCAAAGCTCTGAAATTGTTGAATAGAAATAGACAGTTGTTTTTATGTTTGCTTGCACGCATGTGCAAGAAACATAGTGCCATCATCCTAGTTTTTGTAGGTGTGGCACCCCATCGTCCAATTCAGTCTGTGTGTTTGCAGGCATGGCCACAGTTTGCCAATGAATGCTGCAGCTGTCTATGACAGCAGTTGAAAATGCAGTGCCATACAGTTGAAAGGGAGAGCTCCGCTTCAGTGAGCAGCGATAAGATAATGCATGCGCATGTGCTCCCCCCTCCACACACACACACATGCATATTGCGTGCTCATGCGCTCCCCCACCAAGCACACACTGTATGGCCAATGGGGGTGCCCAATCGGGCTCTGCTGTGCTCCCCCCCAACACAGTTCCAGGTGCCATGTTGCGAGCCCACCCCAGCATGGCAACAGCCCGTATGACTGACGGGGGTGCCCAATCCCCTGTCGGCTCCACTGCCCCACCTCAACAGACTACCGGGTGCCATGCTGGGAGCCCACCCCAGCGTGGCAACAGTCCGTATGGCCGATGGGGGTGCCCAATCCTCCGTTGGCTCCACTGCCCCCCAAAACAGCCTTCCAGCTGCCACACTGGGAGCCCACCCCAGTGTGGCACAAGTCCCGCGTCGTCTAAGAAAAAAAAAACCTGCAAGAAAAAACCTTCCCTCGCTGACTGTCCTGACTCCCCTTCCCCACCCGTGCCCATCCTCTGTGCACCCTGCCTCCCCATACCCCCACCTCACCCCAAACTTACCTTCAGAGTTCAGTGCGACAATCTTTGGTGGACCGGGAACATGTCTGCACTCTTTAAAACCAACTGCGAACTGAGGAAATGCCGGTAAGCTGTATAATGGAAGAAATAGGGTTTTTTCAACTTTGATGCATATCTCAGGCATTTTTGTGAATTTTTTCACCACATTTTCAACATGGGGTTTTTGGGACCCCACCTGATGAATTCTGTCACTGTCATTTTGTTAATCGACTCCGAAAGGTGATTTCACGGTCACTGCATGGAACCACCTTTTGGGACTGATTTACAAAATGACAGTATAACAGTTCATGAGGTAGGCCCCCAAAAACCCTATGTTGAAAATTTGGTGAAAAAATTCCCAAAAATGACTGTTTGCGTTATGCTACGCTGTTCCTACGCACTCATAAGTTCGCAAATTTTCAATATTTTACTCCAGATTTTCAACATTGCATTTACCACACCTCCTTATGAACAGTACAGCAGTCATTTTCACTCTTGCCCAAAGCGTGTTTCTACGCATGTAGCGCAATGGCGCAGATCGGTATACGAAATCAATGTTCAGGACAGATTAAGAAAATCACAGTGACACTGTTCATGAGCAGAGGTGTTAAAATGGCTATGTTAAAAATTTGGTGAAAAAAGTCCATAAAATGACTGTGTTATGAGTGACCATTGCACAGTTTCCACACATCCTCGTAAGTTCATTTATTTATTATTTATTTATTTATTAGAATTTCGGATAAATAACTTTGAGCCAATGGCTCTTTTACAAAGGTTCCACATCAGTATACAAAGAATAGAAGTACATTTTGTGTGAGATTAGCAGGCTAGCAGTTTGAATACAAAATACAGTACAGGGTATACATGGTCTAAAGCTACAGGTGATATAAATAACAATTAGAACAACACAATCAGGCATACATTTAAGAATGATGAGTCACAACAATAATATTTACATGAATTAAAGCTGCCAGAAGGGCATTGTCAAAGGGAAAGGTAGAGTGGAAAAAACTGAGTTGCTGCCAATTGTGCCAGGTAGCATAAGAAAGTGGAAGAGAGAGTGGGTGTAGATGGGTAACTGGGAGGGAGGTAGAAGGAGAGGTGGGTGGAAGGCGAGGATCGGAGAACAAGTGCAACATTGGGTGGGGTAAGCAGATTAGAAAAGGAAGAGAGGAAGGCAGTTGAAGGAGAGTAAGAGAGGAAGGTGGTGGACCTGGGCTAGGGAGAGAGGCAGGGGTAGATATGGGGAGGGTGGTGGCAGGCAGAGGTGGTTGATAGTAGACAGGTGCAAAGAACAGAAGTGACTACCTGGGAGGTTATGAGAAACAGTCACAGGTGGCTCTGGACACAAGCGTTTGATGTAGCTTGTGTTTGAACAAGCAGAAGGTGCCTAAGTTGGTGAGTTCGCTGCCCAGGGAGTTAAACATCTTAGGAGCTCTACCTGCAAAAAACCTCTGGCCTTGGGTGGTGCGACAGTGGAGAACAGCCAGAGAATAGTAGTCAGAGCTTCCTGTGTAATGGGGGTGGCTGGCTGGGCTTAAGACAGCCTGAACCCCAGGAGGCATGAGTCCCATCAATGACTTTTTTGCTAGTAGGCAGGTTTGGAAAGTAATCCTTCCCTGAAGTTGTAGCCAGTTTGACTGTTCGTGGAGGTCACAGATATGAGTGTGGTGGGCAGCACCAGTAAGCAGTCTGCAGGCCCTATTCAGCGCTGTAAGAATTTGCTGTAGTGCTGTAGCTGTGGCTGCTCCATAGATAACAAGCCCATAATCAATGATGGAGACAATAGAGCTGTGTATTTCTAGCTTAAGGGCATCAGGTGTCAGGCAGTGTCTGTATTTATAGAGAAGGCCTATATGGATATTTACAGATTTTGCTACTGAATCGATATGGCTGGACAAGGACAGAGTAGGGTCCAGGGTTACACCAAGGTATTTAAAAGTCTGCGTCTGGTCCAGGGTCACACCCAAGCTGTTTTTGATTGCCAATTGTTGGTATTTATGTTTATGTGTGCCATGGAACAGCATAGTCTTTGTTTTCTTATAATTTAGCACTAGTTTCTGTGAGACAAACCAGGCCTCAACTTGCTTGAAACTTTCCTGCAGTTGTTTCTCCAAGAGGGAGGGGTCAGAATTCTTAGAGAAAATCACTGCGTCATCAGCATGCAGAATACAGTTTTCATCACAGGCAGAAGGGAGAGTGTTCAGGAAGATGCTGAAAAGACGGGGTCCCAATATTGATCCTTGGGGAACACCAGCCCGGACAGGTAGTTTTGAGGACAGGGAGTCACCAATCTTAACTTGTTGTGACCGGTTGGAGAGATAACTGTTGAACCATTGTAAAGTGTCATGAGGGGACTTCCGGTGATGTCACGGAGCTGAAAGGAGCTTAGGGTTTGAGGCTCCCTGCTAAGTCTGCTGATCCAACCTCCAAAACTTCATAAAATACATCCGAAGATGTCCAAAAACACAGGAGGGAGGCATCTGCAGGCCTACAGAGGTAGAAACCGATCAAAAGGCAAAGAAAAGAGCATGGATGGCACCCGATTGCAAGAGAATCCCCCTAGCAGATCTCCTTCCCCAGCGAGCTCCCACGTGGCCAGCTATGACACTGATGGAGAATCAGAACAACTTTCCAGTGCAAGATTTGAAACCCTATTAAAGGAAATTCAGGAATCTAGAACGGAAAACAAACAGGAGTTTAAAGCTGTCCGAAAACAATTATCCACGTTTGAGTCCCGCATAAGTATAATAGAAGAACGAGTAACTCAGAATGAAGAGAGCACCACTCAAATTGCCGAGATTATGCAGGCCTTGGTACAACAATCGGAGGAACTGAAGGCCAAGTGTCTGGATCTGGAAGGCCGCTCCCGGCGAGATAATCTCCATCTGTATGGCTTGCCAGAGGGTATGGAAACTACCCCCATGACCGCATTCTTGGAAAACTTACTTAAAGATATACTGGACTTGCCAAACACCTTCACATTTCATATAGAGAGAGTTCACAGATCACTTCAAGCTAAACCCTCTGACTCAAATGCCAGACCTCGCTCTATAGTACTCAAATTGAGCTCATTTGGAGATAAGGAAGAGATATTACGATGAGCCTGGGCTAAAAAGGAAATCAAATATCTCTCACATAGAATATTCATGGACCATGACTACCCACAAGAAATACAACAACAAAGGCTGAAATACCTCCCAATCCTTAGATCCTTGCGCGAGAAAGCGATACGTTTTCACACACCATATCCAGCTAGGCTCCGGATTTTTTGGGAGGACGGAACGAAAATGTATTCAACGGTGGAGGAAGCATCAGAAGCCTTGAGAGAGAGGAAAATACAGATAGGGGAAGCCCGGAACCAAAGCAGCGGGACGAGCGACCCATTTTGGCAGCGCACCCAAAACAGGAAGAAGATAGGCCCTAAACTACTGCTGCATGGAGAAGCATCATGCAGACTGCAAATTATGCTCGAGAAGAACAGAAGCAAGATGGATAAGCCTACTTGAATCAGTTTACAGGCTTTCGCAATCTGAGCTGTTCGCTGGCATGGTCTCTTCGGATCCCTCTCGCTGGTGACAAAAGGACTAACAACAGATAAGTCCAAATACAAGCGGCATGAACTTTTAAGAAGTGACTGTGGGGGGGGGGGGCTCGACAAAAAGATATGTCAAAACGATAAGACTGATCCCAGAGGCTTAAATCCTATAATGAAGAGGACTATATAAATGGTTTTATGGGTCTAGACAGCGCTCCATGGGGTAAAGGAGGGGTAAATGTGCACTTAGAGGTAACTAGCTTTCTATTGGGACCTTAAATGTTCCTGATGGAGTCTTTTTGCTTCTACTTCCTGGCTTGTGGTTGTCTGTCACCAAGAGGGCTGGGATTAGGCTAAGCACCATCCAAATTAACCCACTAAAATAACAAAATAAGTGATTACCTGGAGAAAGGGGACTCCCCTCACACCACAAATTCAGAGCAATACTCCACTTAAATAATTAAGCCTGGGAAAGTAAATAAGATGTATATAGAGCTGGAGAATCAAACTGAGCAGCGAACAGTGAACAATGGATTGCTCTACTGTGGGGGTGACTCCACAATATTGGAGTAATTTCAATGGCCACTACCACTAAGCTCAATTGAGGTTCTGAGGCTTGGGCATGCTTTGGATTGGCGGACTGGGAGGGTGGTTATGAGGTATATTTAAACCCTAATTCTTCCCGCACTTTCCTCCGCCAGTTCTGGGAGGAGATATTTATCTCCACCTACCAAACCAAGAGCACAATACTATCTGCGGCTCTGTGGGAGGTCTTCCGGTAACGGAAGCACTAGTAATCCTCTTCATTCATCTCACCATAGAGCATGAACAAAAGGGCTAACCAGGGTTATAGCCCTCTACCTAGGAAGCATTGTTTGATGTTTGTTCAAAAGTTATGTCAAGCCATGTTGGCTACTGTGATTTTTTTTTATTATTTACCAGGATGTTTGAAGCAGACAGAAAGTAAATTGAGTAAACAGATCTGGGTGATGGAGGAATGGAGGAGGGGCCGTGACGTTTTGGAAATCAAACCAGATATTTGGGTGAAAAATGAGAAAATAAAACATAACCATGACTAAAGGGGCACCATACACCATTTGCACATATAATGTGCATGGAATTACCAATCCAATTAAAAGAAGTAAAATTGTTCAGAGTATGAAAAGGGCTGGGGCAAATATTGTTTTAATGCAAGAAACGCACCTCTCCCAGTCAGAGCACAAAAAATTTGAAAGGTTGGGTTTCTCGCACGTCGTGGCCTCCTCATATAAGGGGAGTAGAAGAAGGGGAACAGCAATACTAATTAAACAGGGAACACAATTTGAAATTAAAGACAAAATAGTTGATAAGGAAGGGAAATACGCCATGGTTAACGGTTGGTTAGATGGTCAATTAATAACCTTGGCATCCATTTACATTCCCCCTGCTTCAGGATATGAGGTTTATAGATTTTTTTTTTTGAAATTAATGGAATGGGCCGAAGGTCAGATGATTTGTGGAGGGGACCTAAACTTGAACATAATGGAAAATCAATCTATATTGCAAAACCAAGGAAAAGGAAGAAAATTACAGGCCAAATTAAGAAACTACTGCAAGAACTAGGTTTGCAGGATATTTGGAGATATCTTCATGGCACTGCCCCAGACATACCTATTACTCTCAGGCACACGATGTCTACTCCTGCATAGACTTTCTTATAGCCCCAAAGAGCAAATGGGAGACATAGTAAAGATTTGGTCAGGAGATTTTTGTATTATCTGACCACGCCCCGATCTTTTGTCAGTTTTGTCCACAAGCGATGAGAAAAGTAACTTTTTGGAGACTGAACCTCTCCCTTTTAAGAGATAGACAGGTCCGGGAAGTTATTGAGGATACTATAACTCAAGCTTTAGAGCAAAATGATACATCAGATACATCAGTATCAATTCTTTGGGATACCATTAAGGCAATTACAAGGGGTAAATTGATTAGTATTTCAGCGAACAAGAAAAAACTTAGAGAGCGCTTGAAAACCAGATAAAAGAAATAGAGGAATTACAGACTACCAAAAAGACCAAAGCTAGAGGTAAAGAGCTGACCCAATTAAAGAGTGAACTTAATAAAATTTTAGATTACTCGATTGAGCAGAAACTGATGTTCTGAAGGCACAGTTATTACGATGGAGGTCCTAGGTCTCTCAGATTAATAGCACGAAGGTTGAGAATACAAAAAACAAAGTCAAACATAATGAAAATTAGGCACCCACAAACAGGTAATATCCACAATACAACAAAGGGAATAGCCGAGGCTTTCCTAAATTACTACTCAAAGCTATATAAATCCAAAGATTCCTCATCAATACAGGAAATAAGACATTTTTTAAATACATTAAACCTTCCGACTCTCACAAAACAACAAAGCTCCCAATTGACTACCCCGATATCACCGAAAGAAATTGAATCTGCAATAGGAGGCTTAAAAACAGGGAAATGTCCGGGATCTGACGGACTCCCAGGGGAGTTTTACAAAACATTTTCTAAAATTCTAAACCCCCTACTTAACAGAGTTTACGCATATGTCACAGCCGAAGAGGGAGATACCCCTTCCTCGTGGAACGAGGCTATTCTTTCAGTCATTCCAAAGCCGGGAAAGGATCTCACCTACTGTGCATCATACAGACCTATATCCATACTAAACACGGACTACAAAATCTTAACATCTATTTTGGCCAAGAGGCTAACACAATTTTCCCCTAGTAAAATACATATAGACCAATGTGGATTCATCCGGGACATCAGGCCCAAGATAATGTAAAGGCACAGTCTACCTAATGGAACACTCACAAACCAGAATAAACCAACCCTTTTTTTAGGTTGGACATAGAAAAGCATTTGACATGGTATCATGGAATTTCTAAGGGAGGTCCTTTCCGGTTTGGATTCCTGGACCAGTTTATAGAAACAATATTCAGATTATATAAAAATCCTGGTGGATATATCTGTGTAAATGGCACCTAACTGTACGATTCTCCTTTTCAGGGGAACCAGGCAAGGCTGCCCTTGTCCCCCACCTTTATTTGCCTACTATATTGAGCCCCTAGCGCAATATATAAGACAATCCCAGGCGTCGATGGCATAATTTTTCTACAGTGGAACATAAGCTGGCGTTGTTTGGGACGACCTACTATTATATTTAACTAACCGGAACTCTCACTACCAGCGATGTGCAGAAAATCCAAGTTTTCTCATCGGTATCAGCTACACTATAAATATTAATAAGACTGAGGCCCTTAGGTTAATTATGAACCTCACTCAGTGCGAGATAAATTCCCAATTAAATGGGATGGCTCTTCCCTGAAGCATCTAGGAATACGAATCCGATAGATCTATCCCAATTGTATAAACAAAACTATATCCCTTTGATAGAAACGCTACAGAATGACATGAGGAGATGGGATCTTTTCCCTACTTCCTTCTATACTCGTACAATGGCCTTGAAGATTAATGCACTGCCCCGTCTCTTATATCTTTTTCAGTGCGTACCTTGTATTGTTAATTCTAAAGAAATGCTCTCAAGACAAAAAACATTCATGACCTATCAATGGAACCATAAGAAACCTCGTCTTAATTTTAGGAAACTCTCCTTTCCTAAAATAATAGGGGGAATATCATTCCCTTCTTTACCGGACTACTGGGCTGCTGCCCAAATGCGCCTGGCGCTGCTTTGGGGAACCTATACATATCAGGCAGCTTGGAAGTAGATAGACTTAGCTAGGGAGCAATCCCCCTCCCCTGACTGCATCACTATTCTCCACCCCCTTGTTGCAACAAGACCTGCAGAGCACCTCGAAAGCTACTTCCATGATACTGGAGGCTGGAGAGAGAGTCCAAAAATAAACAGATACAAGTCAATTTCTGGAAATATCAGTGGTTTATAACAAAGAAACAATTTGTTCCCCTGAGGTTAGGGTCTTGGTATAGCTCTCAGATGAGAAAGGGATAGTAGCTCCTTGGCAAATACTAAAAGGAGATGTCCCTATAACTTTTGAGGAGGCCCGAGAGAGATTTGCCTGGACGGAAAAAGATAGGATTTTCTTCTACCAAATGAGGGATTACACCGGGACTCAACTTAGAGTAAAGGGGAGAGAGTCACAACTATATGAGGACCAGACCCCGTTTCTGCAGATTTGGTCCTCTCCCGCTGGAGAGAAGGCCATTTCGATAATTTATAAGTTCTTAATCCTGATACATAAACACTCCATGGATCCAGTCAAGGCAAGCTGGGAAAAAGAATTCAAACAAGCAATTAGTGTTAAAGATTGCCTAAAATATGGAAATACCTGGTCTACCCTCCTCCAATGTGGAGAATTTGTGTGGATACTGGAACAACATGCTCGAGGCTATGTGGAGAGACTAGGGCTACACATAAACATATATTTCATGATTGTCCGTTAATAACTACCTTTTGGTCCCTGGTCACGGGTCACATAGAAAGGATCTTAGGTAACCATCTACAAGTAACAGAGATTAACCTACTGTTAGCTATTCCTCCAGCGGGAATGACGGACAAACATACCCTGTACTTGTGGGCTATCTTATTGGGGGCAACATACAAAACAATTACTAAAAAATGGCTCCAAACAACCCCACCAACTGTAGGGGAATGGAAATCTTTAATACAGAACATACAACATAACGAACAATTATCTTATGCACTTAACAATAGAATGGAAATATACACAACAAGATGGACCAGATGGGAATTAATTCAAGAACAGATCTCGTAAATCAATATTGAGGTTTCCTCCCCTTTTTTTTTTTTTTTTTTTTGAAGTTGTAGTTGTGACAAGAAAGGACAAGAAATTATGGGCAATTGTCAATCTTGATGAGGCCATCCACCCCTGAAAACTCTTACACTTGATAGAGAGGAAATGAAATAGAGAATTGAAATGTTCTTCTTTCATAATCATACTGAGTAATTGAATATGTTTATAACACACTCAAGGTCTGCTTTTTAAAACCCAATTTCTGTATTCACTCTAATTGTAATCCTGGTATTAATTTAATTAGTTAACATATACTTATTGGAATACATGGTATGTTCCTATATTATAAAGGCTTAAGATCTGTACATATTTGTTAAGATCAACAAAATATGTTCATATAAAGATCTATTTTACAGAATAGAAATAAGTTGTTAAACCTGTAAGTGTGTAAATTATGTATAAGAATGTACTGAAATATGCAACCATTAAATTGAATAAAGAAAGTATAAAAAAAAAGTAAAGTGTCATGAGAAAACCCTAAGTTGCCAAGTTGTTCCACTAGTAATGGATGGTTGACTGTATCGAAGGCCTTCAAGAGGTCTATAAAGGTGGCACCAGCAAGTTGTCCTTGGTCTAGTGCTAGATGAATGTGGCCTGTAAATTCAAGGAGGGCAGAGGTGGTGCTATGTCCTTTGCGAAAGCTGTGCTGCTGTGGGCATTGCAAGTTGTATTTCTCCAAGTACTCCACCAGTTGGTCTGCAACGATTCTTTCAAGAGCTTTGGATAAAGGGGGTAGGATGAAGATGGGTCTGTAGTTACAGTGTAATGTCCCAACCCCAGACTTGTGTATTGGGGTCCAGCCAGCGGACTTCCACTTGAGTGGGAACTGGGAGAACATGAGGGACCGGTTAATAATCTTGGTAAGAGGGTGCAGGACATCGTCAAGGGTGAGGGTGATGAACTTCAAGTCAAGTGTGTCCCCACTTGATCTGGATTTTCTGAGCACCTTGAGGAGGTATTTTTTGGCATCCCTTTCAGTAACTGCCTTGAAATAGAAATGTGGATGATTTGTATCCTGAGTCTGTTGATATTGGGAGGCCGTGGTTTGGTTGGTGTCAAAGAGTTAGAGAGAAGCACATGGCTGAGGTCAGTGAATGACAGATTGAAAGTATTTGCAATTGTGGTGGAGTCTAGAGTGTTGCTGCCATCAACGCTTAGCATATTAGGAGTTGCTTTGGACTTTTCCCTATCACTTCAGAGAGACTTTGCCAGAATTTCCTTCCATCCGACCATGAGTTTGATAGGATGCTCCTGTAGTAGCTGGCTTTTTCAGTGTGGATAGCTCTGGTACAGGCATTCCTGGTGGCCCTGTATGCCTGAAAGTCTGCTTGGTTGCCAGAGGCTGTAGCATAAGCCCATAGCAGGTCCCAAGCTTTTAGTTGGTCTAGGAGTTTGCCTGTGATCCAAGGGTTGTCAAGGCCTTTAATTTTGTGTTTCTTAAAGGGGGCATGGATATCACATGCTGCATTGAACTTTGAGATGAAGTATTGAAGTGCAGCATCAACATCCAAAGCGTGTCAATCGGTGACCAGTCTTGTTATCACAGGAGTGCCTTAAGTGGTACAAGGTGTCCCTTGATTAGCATCCGACTGTTGATAGTTTTTGCAGGGGGTTTATTGAATTTATTTGACCATATGCACTGGACTGGGGAATGGTCACTAATGGCATCAGGGGGAACTGTAGTGTGGCTAATATGGTCAGGGCAATTTGAGAGAACCCAGTCCAGTAAGGTACTGGTCCCTGTTCTATAGCTGATCCTAGTGGGTGAGATAACTAGCTGTGTAAAATGTGCAGCTGCAAGGCATCCTCTTGTAGTTGCTTGCACTGGGCAAGCCAGTTGACATTAAAATCCACTAGCAATATAACTTCTGAGTTAAGCTTTAGACTACTGAGGCAGGTAAGGAATGGGTTCAAGCTTGTTGTTGTAAGTTTGGGTGGAATGTATACAGAGGCTATTGTCAGAGTTTTGCTATGGGCCCCAAGAATGACTTTAATAGCAAGGACCTGAAGCTCATCTCCATTAATGGGTAGGGTCAGGGCATGCCCTGTTATAGAATCTTTAAGATAAAGGGCACAGCAGCCCCCTTTTTTTCATAGTTGATCCTGCCGAAAGATAGTATACCCAGGTATTGCCACAACAGTGTCAGGGATAATTGGAGACAACCAAGTTTCTACTACAGATAGTACATCTGGGCTATGTTGTACTGTCCAGGCAGTGAGGGCATCTAATTTTTTGGTAAGGCTGCAGATGTTGACGCTAGCTAGCAAGAGGGTGTTCTACGTTGCTCCCTTGGGGTAGCTAGGGGTGGTCCAGGGTTGGGGTGAACGTTGCCTGATATTAGCAGGAGTAGCAGTATTAGTCTTTTTAGGAGTTCCTTAAGATATCAGCAGTGACCGCTACGTGCACTTTTTCCCTTATACTTATTCTTAGTTGTTGTCTGTAGTAACCTGACTCCCGATAGTATGAACAGGGAGAAATAGTTTGATGGTAGGGTCGACTGTGGGCACAGTAGCATGTTAGTGTATCCTAGTATTTGGGAAGAGGACGAGTGTTGTTGCAGCTGAGACTACCAGTAACCATTCCACTTCTGTGCAAGGAGCTATCAACCAGGCAATCAGAGGTTAGTTGCAGTGGGCATTTGAATATATTGGTAGTGTGGGATGCCAGTAGGGTCAGAAGAAGCAGGTGCAGCAGGAACAGGTTAGGTTACATTCTTGATGTAGTAATATTAAACCATGCAGATAGTTATGTTCAGGTATATGTAGTATAGTAAACTTGTCCAAGGTACCAGAAGTCAGATGATAAAAAGTAATCAAATCCACAGTAAATGGTGAACTAATGGGGACCAGAAAACTGTTGTTACTGTAGATCAAAGACCCAGAATGTGTTAAATTCCTGAAGGTGATGAACATTGACCTGGGGCGTATGCAGGATGTAGAAATCCTTTGTTAGTATCATCCCTTTGTTCTCCAAAATGGTTATGAATAGACCTCAAAGACAAGCAAACATCCTTTAAGAACAAGTCAGACAGAAATGTGGATTCAATGCAGCACTTCACAACTCAAGAGCTTGTATAACAGATTTACTGACCTTAGTTTTGCTTTTGATGGCTTCCAAAAAAGTTGATTTTGATGAGAATGCCAATAACTGGCAGTGATGTTTTGCAGTTTCTAAGTCCAGGAAATGTCCATAGATGTTATGTCCAAGAATGGTCCAGTTCCTCCAAGCAGAAACACATGAAAATCCACAAAAACTAAACTACTGACAGAGACAAACACAAACAGCCAGCCACACAACAGGCTACTAAGTTCATGGTTTTCTAATATTTTCAGTCCAGATTTTCACCACTGGTATTTTTCCACACTTCCTTATGAACAGTACAGCTACATTTTTTCACACCATGGCGAAATGTGTTTGCACTTCCAGCGCTAGAAATGCATGGTGGCTGTGGGAAATCACTGTTCGGGACAGATTAAGAAAATCAGTTACACTGTTCATGAGTGGAGGTTCCAAAATGCCTGTGTTGACAATCTGCTGTTAAAAATCCCCAAACTAATTGCATTACGGGTGTGCATTGCGCAGTTTCTACACACGCTTGTGACTTCACCAGTTTTTTAAATATTTTCACTACAGATTTTCAACATTGCCATTTTTTGCACCTCCCCATGAACAGTACAGCTGTCATTTTTCACACCCTGTTTGAAATGTGTTTTCACACCTGTGGTGCCAAATGGCGTAGTCGCTGTGCAAAATCAGCTTTCGGCTAACAAACTGATATTGTCACTGTTCATAAGGTGGGGGTCACAAAAAACCCATGTTGAAAATTTGGAGTGAAAATGCCAATGAACGCCTGAGGCATTAGGGTTTCCGACCATAATGCCCCACCCTGTAGAGATTGAGAGGCATCAGGGGTGTGACTTGGGATTCTCGCCTGTAATGCTCGTACTATTCCACACCCTGCAGCCAGTGAGAGGCACTGAGGTGTGCCTCGGACTCTTCGGCCCCAAAGTTCACCCCATTCTCCTATACAGCACCCATCTCACCATTTTTCCTGATGGAATGGGGTGAGCATAAGGGTCAAAGACCCCAAGGCACACTGTGACACTTGTCGGTGTCTGCAGGGTAGGGTGTGGTGAAATGGCGCGGCCGTTATACCTGATGACCCAAAGGCACACTCCAATGCCTGTCAGTCTCTGCAGGGTGGTGGTGGGGTTGGCTTCAGTTCAATACTTCACTGCCATTCCTATTATGCAGCTCTGTAACTCCTACACTACCAATGCCAATGCCAGCAAGCAAACATTCGGCATTGACAAATGCTTGTTTTTTTAGTGGAGCACATTGTAATTT
This sequence comes from Neoceratodus forsteri, assembly GCA_016271365.2. Taxonomy (NCBI): domain Eukaryota; kingdom Metazoa; phylum Chordata; order Ceratodontiformes; family Ceratodontidae; genus Neoceratodus; species Neoceratodus forsteri. The sequence goes on from CM057450.1 coordinate 1,075,570,534, forward strand.
ATACTCTGCCAGCAGGTTTCAGTCCAGGATAGCTGTAAATTATTCTGAAGAATGATAGTATATCGCAGTGTGTTTGAAGGGAGGTAACTAGAGTCAGCAATTGAATTTCCTGACTTGATATTTGTACCTGCTGCCTTATCTAGATGTGTATTTATTGCTGAGAGGATTGTGGTCGTGATCTGGGCACCACTGCCAAAGATCTTAAATTGTTCGGCAAGATGCTTTTTTTTAAAATGGTCTCACCCTAACAGCCTTAATTAATTATTCTGGAATAGAAATAGACATATTTTTTTTTATTGGAGCTCGCTGTAATTTACACCCCACACACACACACACACAGCTCGCCATAGATTTCTTTTGCTGACTGGACTGATTACTAACTGCATTTCAGGGAATGGAGGTTTCAAACTATGATTTCATTAAATTTTGTTTACTCTGAAGAAATAGTATGAAATAAATGTAAAGAAATCACTGATTTGTCACTCATGAATTAGTAAACTTGTTACAAGGCATGACTGGTCATGTGCATTTTTTTATATTGTGTTTTGCACATAATGGAGTATTTTTTTCTTTCATAGATTCATATCCCCTGTTGCTGTCCCATGCCTCTTTGAAGCCCTCAGCTGTTGATTCTCCAACAAACTCCTCCAGGAGTCTATTCCATTTATCCATCTTCCTCTCCATGAAATAGTTAAGCAATATACCATGAAAAGGTGTTGGTGATGCCAGGATTTACCCATGACCTGGGGTGTTGTTTGGTCACAACGCTACCTTATTGCAGATTTTAATAGCAAACAGACTCACACCCCCCTCAAGGTCCTCCACAATGTCCCATACAAATAGATTGAACAGTATGGGCCCCAACACCGACCCCTGAGGGATCCAGTTTGTGACCATGCACTCTCTGGATGCCACACCATTTATAATGACCCTCTGCCTCCTGTCCGCCAGCCAGTTTTCCACCCATTGAACCACCTTCTGCCCCAGCCCCAGGTATGACTGCTTATACAGCAGTCTCCTGTGTGGCATGGAATCAAATGCCTCTTTAAAATCCAGACAAGCAACATATACTTCCCTCTCTTGGTCCAGTTCCTTGGTGACTGCGTTAAAGAAACTATCAAATTTGTTTGACAGGATCTGCCCCTGGTACAGCCATGTTGCCTTGGATTCAACAGGCCACCCACCTCTAGGTAACTGATGATCCTGAACTTCATTAGTTTATCCATGAGCTTGCCCACCATCTCTTAGTTTTGCTTGATCTAATGGTACATAGGTCTGTGGCCTCAACAACAGCGTCCTTTATCCTCTCCATATTTACTCCACATCTGTCAACTCCTCCACCTCCAGATTCCTCTTCATTACTTCCCTATTTTCCTGAAATCAGCTCTCTTAAAATCCATACGAACATATGAAGAAGCCAGCAGAAGAAGGTCATTTGGTCTATAAAGTCTGCTCATATTGCAGGGTCCACAGCTTGAGCTAATGTCCCTGCCCTCCCTCCCCACTCCTCCCATCCTCCCCATCCATGATTCTTACCCTCCCCCTATGCCTATCCCATCCCATCCCCTCTTAAAGCTGCCCACTGTCTTCAATGAGATTACCTCTTCCGGCAGCACATTCCAAGTGTCCACCACCCTCTCTGTGAAGAAGTGCTTCCTGATCTCCCTCATAAACCTCCCACCCTCCAGCTTAAGACTGTGCCCCCTTGTGATATGGTTCCCACTCAGCTTACAGAGAGTCTCCTTATCAACCTTATTTATCCCTTTCAAGTACTTGAATGTCCCAATCATGTGCCCTCTCTCACTCCTGTCTTCCAGGGAGTACATGACCAGTGCCCGTTTATCAGGACCAGATCAAGAATAGCTCCTGCCCTGGTTGGCTCCCTGACCAGTTGACTGAGGAGGGCCATTTGCAGGGAGTATAATATTTCCCTGCTGCTGGATGATGCTGCTGTTAGGATGTCCCAATCTACATCTGGTAGGTTCAGGTCCCCCATCAGCATTATCTCCCCATAGCTGCCATTCTCATGAGTTCATCATCTATGTTTCTATCCACTGATTCCTGCTATGCTGTGGGCCTGTAAACCACCCCTATACACCACCTCCCCTTCATAGATGCCAAGGAGACACAGAGTCTTTTGGCATTCCCTTCTATTGCTCTGTAATGCTGATAGTCTGATACCCTCCTTTGCATAGAGTGCAACCCCCCCCTCTCTTTTTCTCCCTGTCCCTCCGGAACAGTGTGCACCCTGGTATCTCCATGTCCCATCCTTGCTCTCTGTGGCACCAGGTTTATGCTAGATTTGGGATCTTTCTAACTATATTTCTGGTGTTTGTACATATGACCTGCCATCACACTCCTCTTTGTTCCCTGCTTCCTACCCACCCTATATTTCCTACGCTTGTGCCTTTTGTCTGTTGGGGTAGGGCTTGGAACCCACCCCCTCACCATGTGTCCTACAATTGGAGATTTCCCTTACCCTCCACCCCCCAAGCTTAGTTTAAATGATAAATTGGTAGGGGTGCCAACACTTTGTAGGGAAGCTTTTACAGGACATAGTTTTCTAAGCTTTTACAGGACCATATAAACCAGAAGCTAAGCAGGTTATCCACCAGGATGTTGGAGGGCAGCTGATCAGTCCAGCAAGTCTCTCTTTCTTTCTTTCTCTCTCTGTTGATCACAATCTGCAGGGGCATCAGTTTTCACTCTGAACAAAATTAGTCTTTCCACCAACCCATCGGCTATGCAGTTGGATTAGTGTCAAACCATGCCATCTGTGTCTAGATCACAGCATAACACACACTCTGTTGTTGTCAGGTGAAACACATATATCATGGGGATATGAAATTAAGTATATATGCCTTAGTCTTTACAGTTCTGAGAAACCAAACACTCAGAGATGTCTAGGTTTGCTGGCTTATCAGTACTATCCACATCAAGCCATATCATATTACATTTATTCCTGGTAGTTGGAAAGGTGACAGCCACTGAGAATGAAGCTTTCCTGATATCCTTTTTTACAGTTGTAAATACTTTGCAAGATAGGCATGAGTATGTATAGTAATTATTGTGGACTTGAATTTGATAATATTTATGTTGTAAAAATATATTTATCATTCTTTTAATTTTGCCTACTGTAGATAAATCACAATGCCATATTGTAGTGCTACGAGGTGCGATAGTAATTCTAGCTCAGGCAAAGGTTTTCATACTTTTCGAAGAGCTACAAAAGAAGAAAGAAGTGGGTCACCCAATGCGCAGGGCAGATTGGCAACCATCAAATCATCATGTATCATGTTCTGATCATTTCGATGACAGCCAGTACTTACTTGATCCTGCTGTGCTTAAGAGTACTGGATTCACACCAGGCCAAAAGCGACTGAAACAGACTGCTGTTCCAACGATATTCAATAATTTCATGAGTAGGGATGTCACTAACAATGCTATTGAAAAACAAAGAAGTTTGGAGGTTTGTTACCAGGTATGACATGTACATATTATCAGAGTACATATTGTTCAGAATTTATATTATACATCTATGTGATTTTTAATTGAGATAGATAGTTATATACTTTTTTTTTTGCTCTGTTTTCATCACCACCCAAAGAACTATCTCAGGCATCCCTGTTACCCAAGTGTTCTACCTCCTACCTGAAGCCCTCTCTCCATTTTGCTATGGCCAGGCAGATCACCCGGCTCTGCACACCTGAAGTGGGGCTGCCCTATCCTTCCAGGGTGCTCTATCTGCCAATCTGATGTGCCCAGCATAGATGGTTAAGAGTCCAGTACTGGAGTGTGGCACATTGGGGCAGGGTGCCATCACCTATCCACATTGATGGGGTTTTCACTTTACATTGACCCCACGAAGTACAGCATGAAGTGACATCAGCACATGGCTACCCTGATGGCTTCTGCCACGTTTTACGCCCGACTTCTGGCTGGTGTTACTGCAATGCCCCAATCTCCGTCATGGGCGCCAGAACAACAGCAACCACTGGATCCTTCCCTGGGAGAGAAGAGCTGTCCTCAACCCTCAGTGCCACTGGATTGGCTTTAGATAAATCATTATACATTCTGAATTACAAATTTACAAGCAGTGGTTATTGTAATATAAATTGTTAATGTTGCTGTATATGTAGAATCTTACACTAACGTGATTGCCAACTTCTTGTGTTAGGTAACCAATAGGACATTTATATCACAGATGAGAAGTCTGCATCCAGTGAATGATTCAACCACAGTTAGTATTCGATCAGCTGCACAGACAACCTTTTCTAACTTTTCAGTACAAACAGATAATATGGTATGTAATATATTACTATATGGCATTGCATAATGTAGTATCTTTTAGGCAAGAATTGTTATTATAGCTGTGCTGTAATTTAACATGTGTGTTTATAGATTCTAACTTCTAGAGGAACACAGACTCTTAAAAATGTCCCACATGGGTTTGGTAAAACTCATAACGCTCGAGGATGTCAAACTGTACTGCATGGAGTGGATAAAGGTACCCAGACAGATCCCATAACTGTAGAGACATTTTCTGTTGGTGTGCAGTGTGACTTCATCAGTTATATGTATGATAGTGGTGATTCAAGCAGCAGTGATATGGACACTGACAACCTAATGGATTTAGACAATGATCCAGACTGGGATGAGCAAATTGACTTAAGGGATGATCTCAAAAGGGTGAACACAAGTATGAAACGTATTGACCTGTGAGTTCTTTTGACTCATATTTTACAAAAAAAAAAAAACAACTTTATTGTCATTACTAAGGATTCCCTATTATGTAAACTTTTTAAGTAATGAACCACCAAAGTGTCAATGTCAGAGTACAAACATATGGAGCTGTTGCTGTACTTGCAATCAAAGGTGTCAGATTTAAGATTACAAACATATAGTTCTGTTGCTGTACTTGTAATATGGCTGGGAGAATGGAGCAGAAACCAATACTGTGGGGAAATTGGTGAGGATCGGGAACAGGGCTAAGAGAAGGTACACAGACTGAAAGGGCGGGAGGTGTATTTGGATGGGGGGATGTGTGTAATGGGTGTGGATTGACCACAGTGCTGGATATGGATTTGAAGATGGGGGGCTAGATGGGGTGTAGGCAGCTGGCACAAATAAGGGAGGAGGTCAAGTAGTTGATGTGGACAATACGATGGGTAGGAGTGAGAGGAGGTGGCAGGATAAGAGATCCACAGAGGAAGTAAGATGGAGCAGTAGAAGTAGAGGATGGAATGGAGGTGTTGTAGGAGGATCAGGAGCTGAAGCAGAAATGGCCATGTGTCAGGAATCTAGATGCAAAGCCTTTATGCCCCCCCACCCACACACAGAATGGTAACATGGACTACATGAATTGAACATTCTTTAGAGATCTACTGGCATGCAAACAAAGACACACACACACAGGCCTGAAGTGGAGCCAGAACCTCAGTTTAATCTTTTGCAATGTAAGGAGCAGGAGATCTCTGACAAACTGGTAGGGATAGGAGGGGATTTTCATGGTCATCAAAGAAACACCAGCAATGGAAACTCTGAATAGTACTTGATTTGTTAAATTTGTGTATGTGTGTAAGGTGGGGGAGCTCATGAGTATAAATAACATTAAATTATTTACTTACTTTATTTAATGTAATGGACCTTTAAACAGACATAATTATTATTTGTTCCCATTTATTTCTTTGCATTACATTCACAGAGTCCATGACACGAAGTGTAAGATGACATCAGATGAAAGAAAATTTATAGTTTGAAAGTGCTCTAATGATACTAATGCAGTCATGCTACATATGTCACTCATCATGCAAAGTATTTTTAAGATGTATTTTGGATCATTGATTGAACTGGAGCAGATCTGCAAAAAGGCCACCGACATTATTGGCAAAACCAGTCCTCTCATTCATTTATGCCAATTGGGAATTTATTGACTGCATGCAGTATTTTCTTTACCGGAGGCAGTGCCATTAGAATAATAAATATGTTTAAGACTCTTTGCATCTCAACAATATCAATACGGATATACTATCTTATACAAAAAAAGTTATTTGATACCTTCAGTATGTAGTGTTTGAACAAGGAAAAAAAGTGAGTTACTGAACTTCTTTACTGATAGAGTCAAGCCATACAAAGACAAAGGTACTGGATTTTAGGAGGGCTGACTTTGTCAAAATGGGTGAGTGCCTAAGGAATGCACTAGCAAATGGGCAGGAAGGAGGGGTGGAAGAACAATGGGGAATAATAAAAACTGCCATCACAGCGGTAACAAGCCTTTGTGTAAAGCAAATAAAACAAAACAAAACGAGGTAAGAAACCACTATGATTCTCAAAGGAAGTGGCAGTGAAGGTTCAAGAGAAAAGAAAGCATTCAGGAAGTACAAGGAATCACAGAAGGAACAGGACAGAGAACTGTATCAGTTAACACAAAGGAAGCTGGGGAGGCAGTCAGAACAGCAAAAGCCCAAACCGAGGAAAAGATAGCCAACTCAGTTAAGAAGGAGATAAAACCTTTATAGGTACATCAGGGAGCAAAGGAAGACCAAGGGAGGGATAGTGAGGCTTAATAAAGGGAGGAGGGTGGGCAGAGGGTGACTGTGAGAAGGCAGAGATACTAAACAAATATTTTTGCTCAGTATTTACAAAGGAAGAGGGGGAGGTACCTAAAACAAACAGTAGAAACACTCTGGATACAGAAGTTGATACCAGCCCATTTACAGAAGAAAGGGTTCGAAAGAACTCTTAAAACTGAAGGTGGACAAAGCAATGGAGCCTGATGGGATTCATCCCAGAATTCTAAAAGAACTAAGGGTAGAACTAGTGACACCACTGACTACCCTCTTTAACAAATCATGGGAGGCTGGGGTGGTACTGAGGACGGAGGAGGGCAGATGTGATTCCCTTCACAAAGTGAGAGCAAGGCAGAAGCAGGAAACTACAGACCTGTTAGTTTAACCTCAGTGGTAGGGACAATGATGGAATCACTTCTGAAGGAAAGAATTGTCAGTATCTAGAGGCTAGAGGGCACAGGACCCAAGGCAGCATGGATTCACAGTGGGAAGGTCATGCCAGACAAATCTGATAGATTTCTTTGACTGGGTGATCAAAGTAGTTGATCAGGAGGGCTGTGACATGGCCTACCTAGACTTTAGCAAGGCATTTGACACAGTCCCACACAAAAGATTAATATACAAGTTAGCCAGCCTGGGAGTGGGTCCCAAGATGACAGTCTGGGTAAAGAATTGGCTGGAGAATAGGACACAGAGAGTAATAGTAAATGGAGTCCATTCTGGAAAAAGGGGGGTTAGTAGTGGGTACCGCAGGGTTCAGTATTAGGACCGGTCCTCTTCAATGTCTTTATAAGTGACATTGCAGAGGACTGAAGGAAAAGTATGTCTCTTGCAGTTGACACAAAGATCTGCAACAGAGTTGATGCACAAGGTGGAGTGGAAAGGATGAGAAGGGACTTGGCAAGGTTAGAGGAATGGTCAAATGTATGGCAGCTTAGATTCAATGCTAAGAAGTGCAAGGTAATGCACCTGGGAAACAAAAACCCAGGGGAAGAGTACACAATGGGGGGTGAGATACTAACAACAACAAAAATGGAAAGGGACCTGGGGGTAGTCATATCAGATGACCTAAAGGTGGGCAAGCAATGTGAGAGGGCAGCAAGGAGGGCTGGGGGATACTGGGATGCATAGGGAGAGGCATCACCAGTAGAAAACAGGAAGTTATTATTCCTCTGTACAGACAGCTAGTGAGACCCCATCTGGAGTACTGCGTGCAGTTCTGGAGACCCAATCTCCGCAAAGACATAGACAGGATGGACGCTGTCCAGAGGAGAGCAACTAAAATGGTGCAGGATCTGCACTGGAAGACATATGAAGAGAGACTTAAGGAGCTTAATATGTATAGCCTCGAGGAAAGGAGGAGAGGGGGACATGATAGAAACTTTCAAGTACCTCAAGGGAATCAACAAAGTCCAAGAGGGTAGCATCTTTCAAAAAAAGAGGTGTGCAAGAACAAGGGGGCACAATTTGAAGATAGAAGGGGGGCAGCTCAGAGGTAATTTAAGGAAGTATTTTTTCACAGAGAGGGTTATGGATGTATGGAACAGCCTTCCAGAGGAGGTTGTGGAGTCAAAAACAGTGGTGGAATTCAAGCATGCATGGGACAGTCATAAGGCAATTCTAGGGGGTGGGGGTAGGAAGAAGTAGGCTGCTGGTTAACTAGGATCTGCAGCTTATCCATCAGGTAGGGAAATGGGCAGACTGGGTGGGCCAAGCGGTCCTTATCTGCCATCAAATTCTATGTTTCTATGTTAAATTCTATGATAGGAAGAGAATCTTGGAGGAGATGGTCAGTGTTGCTCACCAGGGCATACTGTGAAATTTGGAGCATATACTTTAATGGATTTAGACAGATCTAAAATTGTAGATATTCAACTGGTACAGGTAACAACATTTCTAGTACGTCTAATGTGGGAGATCAACACATGTAGATTAAAAACTTTTAACTATGCTATGGTTCAGAAGGTGTGAACATTATATAAAATGACTATTTTATCTTAGGCCTTTCCTTTTTTATTCCTGATATGCAATGCTCTCTGTTCATTTACATACTAACATACTAAGAAACTGGCAGATTAGGCACTATGGGCTATCAAGTCTGCTCGATTATCAATGCCTTCCCAGGGCACTTTTGTTTGCCCTCCTCCTCCTTACAAGGTCCACCACCATCAGTTTGGGCTCTGGGATGCATCCTTTCCTATAACTATCCCAGCCTTTCTTTAATCACTCAACAGTTGCAGCAGTCACCAACTCACTGGGCAGTGCATTACAGGGCTCCACCACCCTCTAAGTGGAGTAGCATCTCCTTGTTTCCCCTCTTCTTGACCACATCTCCAGAGCCCCTAGGCCCCCCCATTCAGGTCTCCCAGCAACTCAGTTTTGCTTTTTCCCCCACCACAGTGATCCCTAAGGCTAGTCACCATGCCTTCCTCTTGTTCCTTCCCTGCCTAAGTGGTCTATATACTACACCTGTCTTTACCCTCTTCCCCCACCCGGCGCCAGGTGACTCATAAGACCTCCACCTGATCCTCTGCTTCCTTAACTCTTCTTATCCCTAAGTATAAATTTGCACTAGGTTAATCTAATTATACCAATATATTAATCAAAATAATAACAAACGTTACATTCCTGCTAACCTAAATTTATGTACATAACTAACTAATTATGTTTTGTTATGTAACAGAATAAGAGGTCCAAAACTCATATGCAATGGAACTGGAGGATTAAAAGAGGAATTCATGCACTGAAAGATGCAGGTGTTGTAATTTACAGTTTAACAACAGATCGTCACTCTTTTGTAAAAATATCTCAGAGAAATGAATCTAACATAATACACTGGTTGACATATGGCACATAGCTAAAGGTATATTATTATTAGTTTTTGTTGACCGGGTAAGTGCACTAGGCAAATCCTGCCTATTTTCAGGCATGACCCGGGGGAGGGGGATAGAGATGAATGCCAACTGACCTTGAACCAGATTAAGCAGTTGGTGGTATTTTTAGTGAATGAGGGAAATTTGGCCAGGACACCGTGGAAATTCCCCTACTCTCCTGTAGGTGGACAGCCATCTTGCGGCAAGATGACCACTCTGGGGGGAGTCGGAGGAGGAGCAGGACACAAGTCTAGTGGTGAGGGAGGCCTCACTATTAGCCGAGGAAAAGTTTGCGGAGAGTTTGTTTCAAATTCAGGATTATGACAGAGAAGAGATATATCATGAAGCTATTTCAGTAGCAGAACATTTGTTACCTGTTAAATCTGATATGGATGCAAAGGTCTCAAAGGAATGGAAAGCTCACAAGTTTGTGAAAATGAGCGGTGGAGTTGAACACAGTGGAAGCCCACTCTCATCTAAGCCCTGAGTCATCTGCTATTTCAGCTGAGGCGGTCTGACAAGCCACCCGCGCGTGTTGACAGGAGGAATGAGGAAATGTCGAGTCAGTTACTACTGCAAGAAAAGGGTGAGTGCGCAGAAAAAAACCTTAATGCTCTGGAAATAAAAAACATTCTTCAGGCTGGCAGTTTAATCGGCGGGTGTAGCGAGTGCTGAAAGCCGTGTCAAACTAATATTACAGAATTAAGGGTTGAAAATGCATCTGTTCACTCAGAGGGAATCCAGTTTCCAACCTCAGTTGGCTTGCAAACTAGAACTGACTCACAGTTCAAAGAGACAATTACCCTGACAAAAGAGTCTGGGTTTGTGTTTTACCACACCCGACTCCTGGTGCTGCAAACACTGAGCCCTCTCTGATAACCTGAGCTGTCAGACGGTGGGGCGGGGCGGCAGGCGGGTGGTGCTGCTGCTCGCTGGGCTGACCAGGGGAGCGGGGCGGTGGGGCTTAGTGTATGGGTGGGAGTGGGGGTACACTAGGACCACCAGGGTAATAGGATCTATTGTATGATTTACAGATGCCAGCGATCCGCAACGACATTGGTCCACTGGACCACCAGGGATATTGATGTAGGGGTATTACTGATGCCCGGACAGGCAGAGTGCGTCCACTGACCACCGCGGGATATTGCTGACTGGGGGTTATACACCGATGCCTGCACTGGCAGAGTGCGGTCCACTGGACCACCAGGGATATTGGATGGGGGTGTTATAATACTGATGCCCGCGATTGGTCACATAGCAATCCACTGGACCACCAGGGATATTGGACGGGGGGTTATAATACTGATGCCCACGATCGAGCACATAGCAGTCCACTGGACCACCAGGGATATAGGACGGGGGCTTGTTCTTGTAGACAAATGCCCGCAATAGGGCTGCAGGGGGTGTCGGTCCCCGACAGCTGCTGCCTGGCAGGGTGCCAGTGAGTCGTCGGGATCGGGCACATGCATGTTATTGGGAAGCAAATGGGGCCATAATGACATGCAAATGCCCCCATGTGCGCCTTGCATTAATTATGGCTCCATTTGCATGTCCCCTTTTGAATATCGCATGTGCTGTGCATGGCGCAATGGCACTTGCGCTAGCGCATCTCCATGCTCCACTCTGGCCACTTGCACTGGTGCAGTGCCACTGTGCCATGCACAGTGGGGGTGGTCAGGTTGCGATATTCAAAGCTGCTGTGCCATAGCGCAGCTCCGTTGAATATTGCCCAGGCCACACCCCTACGCAACAAAGTTGAGCTGCGCCCAGGCTTGCCCCACAGCCTGGCGCAGTTTGAATATCCGGGCCAAGGTTTACAGTAATGAATCTTCATATGGTTTGGCTGGTTTGGGTTCTACTGTTTATAATACAGTGATGAATATCTAGGGAAGCCTTTTTTTTAATGACTACCAAATGTGGCATAGTGGCAGAAGTTTTGCCAAGGTATAACAGAAATTATGTCTATGAGGTATTGTTATCCAAGAATTGGGTCACGTTTTCATACAGACAGATTACATTTGTGGTACGTGATTGTCCCTTTGTGAATCCCTGCTGCTCTCTGTCACTGAAATCACTGTTAGACATGTGGCTAACTTATATCTTTAAGTAGTGATTCTAGACTTTTACCCGGAACCTGTATTTAATTTTTTTTAAGTATTTTGAGGAGGTGCCTGGTTATGGATCATTCCAATATTTAATTTCAGCATTTTAGTGGAAACTTTGCACTCTGATTTTTTTATTCTGATTTCTTTGTAGTATATTGTCTGTATTTCTATTAATTCTGTTGGCATTCCTGGTAATGTACAGGGGCAGGGGACTGAGTTGTGATTTTATTCATTACATCGGTTTGCTATTTCCACTGGATTTTTTACTGTTTCGCCATTAATATTAATATTACTTATGTTCTTATTTTGTTTTGTTTAAGCTATTGATGTAATTGCACAATTGTTTGCTGTTGCTTTTGTCTGCATCTGTTGCAAGTTTGAGTTCCATTTTCTTTTTGAAATGCTTACTTTTGATTTTATGTTTCTTTTAAAATGTTTAATATTCTGACCATGTGGTTATGTCATGGCTTTTGTTTTCAGATATTTTATTGCATGTTTAGCTTTTTGTTATTGTTGTTGTTGAGTAACTTTCTTCACATCCTCATTTAGCCATCTTGCTTGTTATCATTTGTTGTTATAGTCCTTGATCCTTTTATTGTAACTATTGCAAATGATTATATGTTTCCCTTTATAATCTATCAAAAGTTATTCACTGTTTTGTTGTTTTAAGTTTTATGCCAGTCAGTTTTTTTGATTTTTTTTGGTTGTTTTGTTCTTTTCTACTGCATCTAGGATCCTTTCCCTTCCTTTTTATCCTTTTCAACTGTTTTCTATATTTAGGATCTATATTTTACTTGAACTTTCATCCTTTCACAAGTATAACAAAAATGCATTTCAGTGCTGCTCACTTGCTTTATACATATTATCCCCTCTCCCGCCCCTTGCTTTGGCTTATTTTATGCACACTTTCTTTTCTGTGTTTGTTTCTTTTTTTCTCTCTTTCTTTACAGTCCTGGTTACTATAGAGATAATTATTTTTGATTTAAATTGACAATCGGTTGATTCTGTGGATTTTGAATATTTGAGCAGTACTTGTTAATGACATTGTGTTACTGGTACCATAGGTTTTATATTTAACATCTTAAAATTGATGTCAACATGAATGTATAATGCTCCTGTACCAGCTATTTACTAACATAGAAACATAGAAGCTGTTAGCAGAAAAGGACCTCCTGGCCCACCTAGTCTGCCCTAAGGTCTCTACTTACTGTGCTGTCATATCTTTCTTGGCAGAATTAAACCTTCCTGTACCTTACTGATACCTTTGAGGTATTTGAATGCTTCTGTCATGTCTCCCCTTTCCCTCCTTCCCTCTAGAGAGTACATATTTAACTCCCCGAGTCTTTCCCCATAGTGCTTCAGTGCAGGCTATGCACCACTTTGGTTGCCCTTCTCTGTACTGCCTTCACCCAATCTACATCTTTTCTAAAATAGAAGGGACCTCCAGAAGAAATGTTTACAACAGCAACAGCAAATAGGGCTCATAATAACATCAAGAAAAAGGAAGACTAAAGAATATAAAGTCAATTTGTTTAACATTGAACATAGGAGTTGTTGGTGGAAAAGGACCCCCTGGCCCACCTGGTCTGCCCTAAGGTCCCTACCTACTGTGCTGTGATCTCCAGCCTTTATCCCCCCCCATGTGCACCAGCCCTGTTACTAAGGTCCCCTTATATGTACCCAATGCATGTTTGAAACCTGTTACAGTTTTGGTACCAATTGCCGTTCCAGGTGCTCACTGCCCTCTCTGTACAGAAGTTTTTTCTCACATCCCCTCTAAGTCTCCCCTCTTCCAGCTACATGTCATGCCCCTTTGTCCTTGAACATCTCTTTCTCAACAGAATTGAACCTTCCTGTACCTTTTGATACATTTGAAGTATTTGAATGCTTTTATCATGTCTCCCCTTTCCCTCCTTTCCTCTAGAGAGTACATATTTAACTTCCTTATTTTTTCCCCATAGTGCTTCTGGTGCAGGCAATGCACCATTTTGGTTTTCCTTCTCTGTATTGCTTTCACCCAATCTATATGTTTTCTGAGATGGCTGGGACCTCCGGAACAAATGATTGCAACAGCAACAGAAAATAGGGATTATAGTAACATCAAGAAAAGAGAAGCATAACGAATATAAAGTCAATTACTTTAACATTGAACATAGAATCTGTTGGCAGAAAAGTACCTCCTGACCCACCTAGTCTGCCCTAAGGTCCCTACCTACTGTGCTGCCATGGACCATAACTGATCTCCAGCCTTAACCCCCCCATGCACCAGCCCTGTTATCAAGGTCCCCTTATGTGTATCTTATACATGTTTGAAACCTGTTACCATTTCTGTATCCATTACCTCTGCTGGTGGCTGGTCCAGGTGTCTACCACCCTCTCTGTAAAGAAGTATTTTCTCGCATACCTCTGTCTCCCCCTTCCAGCTACATATCATGCCCCCCTCTCCATGAACATCTCTTTTTTAGCAGAATTGAACCTTCCTGTACCTTGTTAGTTTTCAGGTATTTGAATGCTTCTATCATGTCTCCCCTTTCCCTCCTTTCCTCTAGAGAGTACATATTTAACTCTCTGAGTCTTTTCCCATAGTGCTTCTGATGCAGGTCATGCACCATTTTGGTTGCCCTTCTCTGTACTGCCTTCACTCAATCTGTATGTTTTCTGTGATGGTTGGGACCCCCAGAACAAATGATTGCAACAGCAACAGCAAATAGGGATCATTGTAACATCAAGAAAAGGGAAGCATAAAGAATTTAAAGTCAATTAGTTTAATGTTGAACATAGAAGCTATAGGCAGAAAAGGACCTCCTGGCCTACCTAGACTGCCCTAAGGCCCCTACCTACTGTGTTGCCGTGGGCCATAACTGATCGCTAGCCTTAAACTCCACCCCCCTGCACTAGCTCTGTTACCAAGGTCCCCTTATGTGCATCCCATGCATGTTTGAAACCTGTTAGTGTTTTGGTACCCTTTACATCTGCTGGCAGGCTGTTCTAGGTGTCCACCACCCCCTCCGTAAAAAATATTTTCTTATATCCCCTCTAAATCTCCCCTTCCGGCTACATATCATGCCCCTTTGTCCTTGAGCATCTCTTTCTTGACAGAATTGAACCTTTCTGTACCTTTTTATACCTTTGAAGTATTTTAATGCTTCTATCATGTCTCCCCTTTCCTGCCTTGCCTCTAGAGAGTACATATTTAACTCCCTGAGTCTTTCCCCATAGTGCTTCAGGTGCAGGCCAGGCACAATTTTGGTTTCCCTTCTCTGTAATGCCTTCACCCAATCTATATCTTTTCTGAGATGGTTGGGACCTCCAGAACAAATGATTGCAATAGCAACAGCAAACAAGGATCATAGTAACATCAAGAAAAGAGAAGCCTCAAGAATATAAAGTCAATTAGTTTAACTTTGAACATAGAAGCTGTTGGCAGAAAAGGACCTCCTAGCCCACCTAGTCTGCCCTAAGGTCCCTACCTACTGTGCTGCCATGGACCATAACTGATCTCCAGTCTTAACCCTCCCCCCATGCACCAGCCCTGTTATCAAGGTCCCCTTATGTGTATCTCATGCATGTTTGACACTTGTTACCATTTCGGTACCCATTACCTCTGCTGGCAGCTGTTTCAGGTGTCCACCACTCTCTCTGTAAATAAGTATTTTCTCGCATCCCCTCTGTCTCCCCCTTCCAGCTACATATCATGCCCCCCTCTCCATGAACATCTCTTTTTTAGCAGAATTGAACCTTCCTGTACCTTGTTAGTTTTCAGGTATTTGAATGCTTCTGTCATGTCTCCCCTTTCCCTCCTTTCCTCTAGAGAGTACATATTTAACTCTCTGAGTCTTTCCCCATAGTGCTTCTGATGCAGGTCATGCACCATTTTGGTTGCCCTTCTCTGTACTGCCTTCAGCCAATCTATATCTTTTCTAAGATGGCTGGGACCTCCAGAACAAATGTTTGCAATGGCATCAGCAAATAGGGATCATAGTAACATCAAGAAAAGAGAAGCATAAAGCCCTTACAGAAATAATTATATGAAATGTTTTCATGCTGCACACATAAAACTACCCAAGTGATATGCGTGCAGCAAGTATGATTTAAATGTTAAACTGGAACTGATTGCATATATATGACATGCGTGCAGCAAGCAAGTGTGGAAACCATGATCGAAGTGATTGTCAGCAGCTCTAAATCAACATTTAAAACCCGGTTAGACAAGTTTATCCTTTCAGGCTTTCCTCTTAGTTATTATTAGTACATAGGAGCAAATTATGGGCCTCATGGTTCTCTAGCTCCTAACACTTCCTAGTATGAATTCCTAGTATGAATGTTTACATTAAATTGGGAAAGACTGCATGCATGTGGCATGCGTGCAAAAAAACAAGTGGTCACTGCACATGTAAAAGTTAAGTGACTTGCTCTGGATCACACCATACACAAGTGGGGGTTGATGAGATTCAAACCCAGGTCTTCATGCCTCCAAGTCTCCTGGCTTGCAGTTCAGTGCCTTTAATGACTAAGCCATGTTGTCTGCACACATATGGCTCACTTGAACATCAATATAAACTGTATCTGAATACATCTGCATGCATGCGGCACGCTTGTAGCCACTGTTATGCTTTTCAGTTTTCTTCTGTCCCTCATCTCATTTTCACAGTTGAACTGTAGCACACATACCAATGGAAACACAAGTTTTTCCCACCACCAATACACAAACCTACCCACAAAACCACTTAATTACTTCTGTCTGGCCTGTTCTAATACTATTTTCTCTCCATAGTTTTGAATGCTTCCATGCAAACAGACTTTAAGGTGCAAACACAAAAGTAGCAATAACTCAACACACACACACACACACACACACACACACACACACACACACACACACACCCATGTGGCCAGTCTCCCCTGCCATGCACACACACACTGTAGTGGGTATGGCCATGCTGCTGCACACAACCCACCAAGTATGGATATAAGTTAAAAGTCTCTTTCTTGAGTACTAGGGAGCCAGAGGCAGGAGTCTTTGAGAGATGATGTCCATGGGTCAGAGTGCTGGGGTGTACCCTCTTGAAATGAATGGAGTTATTTTCTATTACTATTTTATACATTATGATGGTGAGTTGGAGAATAATGAAGGCCACTGTTCTACTAACAAGTCCCTTGTTAGTTAAGCAGTGGCCTTCATTAATCTCCAACTCTCCATCAATAATGTATAAAATAGTAATTAAAAAATACCCCCACTCATTTCAATGGTGCACATCCCTGATGTCTCCTTTGCCCTTTGTCATAATGTGCCTGAGTGTGGGGATATGGAGGTCAGCTTCACAGGGGGAGGGGCGTAAGTCTGACTATAGTGGGGCTTCAATAGCCTGTACATACCATACTGATCAACTGTCCATAAATACAAGGGACAGCTCTAGAATGTCTGTAACATCTCTTAAAGGTACAACTTATTTCGTTTGACTGAAATGTGATATGCAAATCAGGAAAAATTCAAATGTATAAGATTCATCTGTATATACCCCAGAGTAGTGCATCAGATTTGGGCTTAAACCCACCCAGTTACTAACCAATTTTTTTTCTGGCTGAAGCTCTGCCCTCCCCCCCAAAAAATAATTTTGTCCCTATTTTGCTCCCTGATTCTATTCCATGCAATACCCATCCCCTACAGGTCATGAAGCCACCCTAAAGGTGAAGAAATGTGAAAAACACATCAATATTTCAGTCCTTCCTCCTTCCCCAATCCCCCTGTAAAAAAATTATTTACTTTTACTTACCCGGCCATATGGCCAGAACCTGCAGCCTGGCATAGTGTGCCACCAGCCCAGTGTTCAGTCTGCTCCCCCTCTCTCCTTTGCCAGAAAATCAATGCTAGTCTTACCATTGAAGTATTGGTCTTGGTGGTAGCTGGTGAAGAGCTGGAGCCTATATCATCTGTTCTCCGATATCCCTTCTGCAGTGGCTGTCTGGCTGACAAGAAATCTTCTGCCAAAGTTACTACAATTTCAGGGTTTTCAGGATTATGCTCCCTGATCCATAGTTGTACTTCAGGAGGTACGATGGATATAAATTGCTCTAATACTGATAACTCAATGATGACCTCACCACTGCCACCAACTGTGATAGGTTCGCTGTTCAGGAGTAGAAATACAGGCAGACCACATGAAGTTTAGTGCATAAAAAATGCCAGATTGGCATTTATTATTTTATTTTGATGTCATAAAATGATTCCAGAACTCACAGGAGGTGAAACAATAGGCATCAGTTCAGTGTCAAGCAATAACTGCTGCACCCAGCAGTACTTAACTCAGTGGGAACACCCACTCTGTTTCTCAGGTCTTCCTTCACATGCTTTCAGTGCCAGACTGACACTTTGTCTGGCTGTCTATCTCACTATTCACTAACAGAGGCAATGTGGTTTACAGAGCTACTGGCAAAAGAGCACTAACAATACTTCCAGTAGCTCTGTCTGTTATATATTTTATTCTGCCTTTTCCAGACCTTCTGCTCCAGTTTTTTTTTTGGTGGGGGTAAGGGAAGACCTCAGCCTCCTCATTAGAGAAAACCTAAGACAAGATCACCCTGTCACACCAACCATCACAGGTCCCCAACATGGTCCGTGACCAAGTCACCTCACATCCGATCCGAACCCACGCAACCTGGGTTGTTTGCTTCTTGCTTGGTTGCTGCTGTGGCTGCTGTCACACTGCACTGATCAAGGTCTATGAAGGCCACCCACACTGCTGTCACCACTGCTGCTATCAATCAATCAATCAATCAAAATCTTTATTTATTCAGGCGAACATCATTGAGCATAGCTCATTTACAAGATGACCTGAGTGGTCATAACAATATAAGGTTACAAATTTTACACAAAAACATGGTACTGAATGAACACAAATACAAAGATTTATGAATGAGACAGATATACAAATATTTACATATATACAAGGCAAAATGACATTGGACCTAGATCATATTAAAAGGAAAGAAACAAACAGTATTGTAGGGATAAAGCTAGGGTAATGGGACTTGGGGGGGCATTTTTGTATGAAGTAGGTTGGAGAACAAGCTAGAAGAACAATAAAGAAATAGGGGGTAGTATAAAAAGGGGTAGGGGAAGGAGGGGGTGTGAGAAGACTAGGCCTTATGGAAGCAATTGCATGATTCTGGGAATAGACTAGTGTACAGTTTTTTGAAGGATGTTAAAGGAATGAGGGTATCCAATTTCAAGGTCTTTTGAAGAGAATTCCAGATAAGTGCTAGGGAATAGCTGATTGCAGCCCTTCCATACTAAGCCTAGTTTGTTGCCATGGGGCTCTGTGCTGTTTTGTTTGAGAGGCAAGCCTAGTAGAGTAAGTAGGTAGCCTAGGCTTGAGTAAGCTTCTAGCTCACCTTCTGCCCCTTAGGCCACCAGGGGAGATGGAGACTCACTAAGAGTAGAACAACAAAAATATGCTGCAATGACACTGCTATTGAGAGTTCAGTGCTCAATGACTCCTCCAAGCTGTAGTGTGCAGTTTGTCTACTCTGTGGCAGGAAAGACAGTGTTGCTCTTGCAAGGCTCATGTGCTTTTTCTTGGTTGGAGCTCATCCACATCACATGTAATTGTGCCACCGCTAATAGGTGGAGAGAGTGGACAACAAAATACAGACACAGTCGAGTCTGGAAAGTACCTGCAGCATGAGCACACACAGGCCAGATTGGCACTTATTGTGCAAAAGATTAAATCCAAATTTAAAGCCATTATCACCACACCATAAGAACAGCCTAGACACAAAAATGGGGGGCTGTCCTCTTATGCCCTACCTAAATGGCACCCATGCTTAATGGTAGAAATTCATTCACAGGTGCTAATGTAATGGTTCCCACTGTGTTCTAAGGTACTGTATCTCCATGTTTCATGAAGTGTCCTGATCATCATGTAGGTTAGTGTCCTTTATTGTCCCTCATTTTGAGAGTCCATGCCTCTAATTTCAGTGAAAAAATGTGAGGTATGGTGCATGCTTCCAAGACCCTACTCAGCACAAAGAATGCTGAGCATGGCCATAGAGTATATGCTCAATACAGAATGACAAAGGGAAAGTAAGTGAGATAAAACAGTCATGGAGAAACAGATTTGTAGCACTAAATATGCATAAGGGATTTGCATGGTCCAAATCAAAAAAGATAGGCTTCACAACACAGGGGCCCCTGCTTCGTACATCTGGAATGGCGGATGTTGACTGGCTATCTGTCTTTCGGATGAGACGTTAAACCGAGGTCCCATCTGCCTGGATTGGTGGTAGTTCAGGTGGATGTTAAAGATCCCATGGCACTTCTCGAAAAGAGTAGGGGAATTTCCCCGGTGTCCTGGCCAAATTTCCCTCATTCACTAAAAATACCACCAACATCTTAATCTGGTTCAAGGTCAGTTGGCATTCATCTGTATCTCCCTCTCCAGGGTCGTGCCTGAAAATAGGCAGGATTTGTCTAGTGCACTTACCCGGTCAACAAAAATGAAATAAATAAATAAATATATCCTAGGCATTTAATGCAGTAAACAAATGATACTTTATAAATTAATGGCAATTTAATGACACAAATCTAAAGTCATTAAGCAACTTGCAAAAGGATCAGAATTAATGAGTTTACCTATTTTTTATGGGAATTCAAATAAAAATGTATTTTAATGACAAATTGCTAGCAGTAGTATAAGAAATAGAAACTGATGTGTTTTTTAGATGAGATTTGCACCAGCTTAGCTGCTGCACTCATGTCAAGTGTGCAACACGTGAATCAGATGTGATTTTTAAAAGATGGTCACACCAGCTTACCTACTGCACACATGTCAAGCTTGCAGCATGCAAACCTGATTTGCTTTTTAGACCTGGTTCACATAGATTCACTTTGTGTATGCAAATCCCATGCAAACATTGCACAATTAAGCATGTGGCATGCATTCTGCATGTACACAGCACACTTATATTTCTGTAAGGGAGAATATAAACTCAATTAGTTTAACATTGAATCAGTTCATGAGAACTTTGCATTGTGGTCTGTATTTGTAGTCTAATGCAGTTGTAACCATTAAAGTGTTGTATCCCCTTCTCTCTATAGATATCCTGCAACTTTTTATTCATCCCTGGCAGTAGAAATTTCTTCCTGTGGCTTACCCAAGCACTTAAAACAAGCAAAAAAAAAAAACCCTCCTACTTATTAAGAAAAAAAACAGCTTTGTTTGTTCAGACAGCTGTGTTGTCCAGCAGTAGGTATCACAGAGAGAGAGAGAGAGAGAGAGAGAGAGCGAGAAGGGGTTGGCTTTGTATGGCGGCAAAGGTAGGGAAGAGGAATTAACCAAACTGTTTTTCTGGGAATGCAATTTGATTTCGTACATCGCCTTACATGCATGATGTATCTTACAACTGAGGTCTTAAGAGATGGTGGCAAGTGAATTACTCCATACAGGTAAAGGGATACAGCTAAATCTCCAAGATATGCAAACTGGACATGTCACTTTATCAATCATTAAAAATAACACAAGTTTAGTTTCACATTCTTACTATGAGGGAAGCAAGTAAAATCAACCAGCATGGTTAGGAAACAAAGGATTTCACACCTCTGGATGAGTGGGGAAGGGGATACCAGCAAAACAAGTTTCTTAGTTTGCAATTGGTAGTAAATTAAGCACTGAAACTTAACAAAGAAAGAAAAGGCACATGAAACACTATACTGTAGAGGAGGTTTCAACTTGTGAAAAAAAGGCAGAACTTGGGAGGGCTCAATTAACTTCTCTCAAGCCAGAGGAAAGGCCCATAAAACACTATGGAGGAGGTTTCAACTTGCAAAAAAAGGCAGTACTGGGGAGGGCTCAGCTTAAGCACTGAAACTTAACAAACAAAGAAAAGGCCCATAAAACACTATGAGGGAGGTTTCAACTTTCAAAAAAATTCAGTACTGGGGAGGGCTCAATTAATTTCTCAAGCCAGAGGAAAAATAGTGCTCTCCAGCTGCCATATACATACAGGCAGTGTAGTAATGAGGCTTCAGCTGAGGACACTAGTTTTAACACTCTGTCATGTTGTTTGGTAGGTAATTTATGCAGGGAGTCCTTTTCTCAAAGCAAAACATCTGCAGGGCTATGCCCACTGCAGCCATAAAAAGGGGAAATAGCAAATACAGAATGTATCCAATGCAGGTTCACTGAAACAGTCTGGGATTTACACGATATGACATATCATGAAATATTAAAAGCTCTTACCTTACAAAGTTTAGAAGACAGAAGAAAAAGAGGAGACATATTATTGATGTTCAACATTATACAGGACAAACCTTTATTAAACTCTACGGGATTAACAATAAAAGACATTGAACATAACCTAAGGGGACATAATAAACAGCTAAAAAGGACTACTTTTAAGACAGAAAAGAGAATAAACTACTTTACACAGAGGATTGTGGGACTATGGAATTCTCCACCAAACACATTAATAATCAGTACAACAAAAGAAAACTTCAGAAATAACCTGGATACATTTATGGCTCAGACAGAATTTACTAGTGTGTCAGAATCACCAACTGCCATTGAGAAGCAAGGGTAGTTGAAATGAGCCACAACACCTAATTCTATCTCAGAAAACATTGGTATTAACATTAATATTAAACTCATTTCCTACTTTTATAAAATGGAAGTTGCCACCACACAAATTTAATTATATGATTAAAACAGTAAACAGCATTAATATATATATAGCTTTCTATTACATACCACATCAGCTCCGGTATAAGTACAGTGTAGTTCGTATAAACACAAAAGTGGTTTCCTCACCGCGTAATAACTCAGGTAACATTTAATGTAGCTGCAGCAGTTGGCACTTGATTTTGTAATGCCATAAGCCCTGTTCCCACTGTTGTTAATTTTACCTGTAAAATTGCTGACTTTAGGCCTTATCTGCAAAACAGTTTGCCACTGACAGAAATAAGTGTCTTTTGAATGTGGCCAAGGTCACTTTTTATGGTGCTCAGAAACATGGAATTCCATTTTAATTATCCTGAATTCTGGGAATTTACTTGTGTTTCAGAATACAGTTTCAGGGATTTTTGTTGGTAAATCAAAATGGAATATTTTTTTTTACATATATTTTAAAATAGCAGCATTTGTTAGCAAAACATAATCGAGTTTTTTAGGAAAAATATAGTTCTTACATCCTAAGATTCATGCTCAGTATATTTTTTACTTTTCTCAGATATTGTTAAAGTAGCGTTTAAGCTAATTGTGTAATTAATGACTCACACCAATAATGATGGCCACCACTCGCCCTTTTTAAAAATCTCTTTCACTGAGGTTTCTTGTTGAATGCACATGCTAGATTCATACTGTAGATGTATTACAATGGTGCTGCCACATGTTTCTGATGGTATACAGCACAACACTGTACCAATATATTTAATTTTTTTCATGGTTGACATGGCACATGAGTGGGAACCTTCAAAAACCTCAATACCCTGTATCTTGGTTTAGGAATGGAAGAAAACAGAAAGAAAAATATATATCTTGATATTTTTGCCTGACAAACCTTATTGCTGAA
Organism: Neoceratodus forsteri; assembly: GCA_016271365.2. Lineage (NCBI taxonomy): Eukaryota > Metazoa > Chordata > Ceratodontiformes > Ceratodontidae > Neoceratodus > Neoceratodus forsteri. The sequence continues at coordinate 1,075,593,646 of CM057450.1, forward strand.
AAAAACTATATGGTGCTGCTGCTTTAATTAATAAAGAAGTCTATCACATTGTTTTATCATGATCTTATGCAGATTTAAGCTACATAAGCAGACTACAACAAAACTAAATTTCAGATTACATGTTGTTATAGCCCCCCAACTTGCCCCTGGTTGAGATCCTCAGACTTACTCAGGAACACACAGTGTGCATGAACTATGACCCCCCCCAATCTGCGTACACAATGAGCAGCACAGTTCCTCAGACTATGTTACTTTCTGCGTGCCCCAGAGCTTGTTTGGTGGGGCGGTTACACACTGTGTGCTCGATTCTCATAGGGCCCTTAGATTGATGCAAGCTGCGGCAAAAGGCAGCTTGTGTCAAAGCATGGTGCACCAGGGACTCTGCACCTGATTCTGTGTTGGGAAGGGTTCTGACAGTAAAGTCCTGCAGCATGTTGCAATTGTGGCTATGTGCCAAACCAGCAGCACATCTAGAAGGTTTGCCACAAGCTGCGGGTGTGGTATGGTGGCACTCTGTGAAGGCAAGATAGAAACATAGAATTTGATGGCAGATAAGGACCGCTTGGCCCACCTAGTCTGCCCATTTCCCTACCTAATGGATAAGCTGCAGATACTAGTTAACCAGCAGCCTACTTCCTCCTATCCCCCCTACTAACATTGCCTTATGTCTATCCTATGCGTTCTTGAATTCCTCCACTGTTTTTGACTCCACAGCCTCCTCAGGAAGGCTGTTCCATGCATCCACAACCCTCTCTGTGAAAAAATACTTCCTCACATAACCTCTCAGCCGTCCCCCCCTCTATCTTCAAATTGGGCCCCCTTTTTCTTGCACATCTCTTTTTTTGAAAGATGCTACCCTCTTGGACTTTGTTGATTTCCTTGAGGTACTTGAAAGTTGCTATCATGTCCCCCCTCTCCCTCCTTTCCTTGAGGGTATACATATTACGCTTCTTTAGTCTCTCTTCATATGTCTTCTGGTGCAGACCCTGTACCATTTTGGTTGCCCTTCTCTGGACAGCCTCCACCCAGTCTTTGTCTTTGCAGAGATGGGGTCTCCAGAACTGCACACAGTACTCCAGATGGGGTCTCACCAACTGTCTGTACAAAGGGATAACAACTTCCTGTTTTCTAATGGTGATGCCTCTCCCTATGCATCCCAATATCTCCCCAGCCCTCCTTACTGCCTTCTCACATTGATTGTCTACCTTTAGATCATCTGATATAACTACCCCCCGCTCCCTTTCCATTTTTGTTGTTGTCAGTATTTCACCCCTCATTGTGTACGCTTCCCCTGGGTTTTTGTTTCCGAGGTGCATCACTTTGCACTTCTTTGCATTGAGTCTAAGCTGCCATATATTTGACCATTCCTACAACCTTGCCAAGTCCCTTCTCATCCTTTCCACCCTACCTTGTGCATCAACCCTGTTGCCGATCTTTGTGTTGTCTGCAAAGAGACATACTTTTCCTTCCAGTCCCTCTGCAATGTCACTGATAAAGACATTAAAAAGGACCAGATCCAGTACTGAACCCTGCGGTACCCCACTAGTAACCCCCCCTTTCTTCACTGTGGACTCCATTTACTACTACTGTCTGCATCCTGTTATCCAGCCAATGTTTTACCCAGGTTACCACCCTGGGACCCACTCCCAGGCTGGCTAATTTGTTTATTAATCCTTTGTGCAGGACTGTGTCCACTGTCTTGCTAAAGCCTAGGTAGGCTATGTCCATGGGCCCTCCCTGGTCTACTACTTTGGTCACCCAGTCAAAGAAATCAATTTGATTCATCTGACATGACCTTCCCACTGTGAATCCATGCTGCCTTGGGTCCTGAGTCCCAGTGGCTACTAGGTACTCAATAATTCTTTCCTTCAGAAGTGATTGCATCATTTTCCCTACCACTGAGCTCAAACTGACAGGTCTGTAGTTTCCTGCCTCTGTCTTGCTCCCACTTTTGTGAAGGGGAATCACATCCACCCTCCTCAAGTCCTCAGGTAACAACCATCCTTCCATGATTTGTTAAAAAGGGTAGTCAACGGTGTTACTAGTTCTCCCCTTAGTTCTTTTAGAATTCTGAGGTGAATCCCATCAGGTCCCATTGCTTTGTCCACCTTCAGTTTTAGGAGTTCCTTCAGAACCCTTTCTTCTGTGAAAGGACTGATATCGACCCCCCTATCCAGTGTGCTTCTATTGACTGGATTAGGTGCCTCCCCCTCCTCTTTTTGTGAATACTGAGCAGAAGTATCTGTTCAGTATCCCTGCTTTTTCACTGTCCCTCTCTGTCCCTCTTTGCCCACCCACCCTCCTCTTTATCTAGCCTCAGTATCCCTCCCTTTGTCTTTCTTCGCTCCCTAATGTACCTATAAAGGTTTTATCCCCCCTCTTAACCGAGCTGGCCATCTTTTTCTCAGTTTGGGCCTTTTAATGTACTGCATAACATCCACCAGACATGTACCTGAGTATATATATATATATATATATATATGTATATATATATATATATATATATATATATATACACATATATATAATGTTTATTCAATTTGTGCAAGAATACAGTTACCAGTAAATAACAGACTACTCCAAATAAGGACTATAAAGTAGAAGGAAATGTAGAAAAAAGACATTAGATAGAAAGGTACTATATGTTAAGGGCATTAAATGGGTTAACTGGGGCACTGTCCTTTATGGGCTTAACACAACTGCACAAGTTATTCATGCTAGATGTAGAACATCTTACTGGAAAATCCAATGATACTGTACCTCTCTATATTGTGCAGGAAAATATATAACCCTTACCAGGAAATCTTAGTCACACTTCACTTATTGAAGAAAAGTTAAAGAACACATATGTACAGTCCGCTTCTGCAAATGTCTTTAAAGATGAACATAATGGAAAAGTACCATCTCTAAATCAAAAATATACCTAAACTGCAAGACGACAATGACAATGTATAGCTGCTTTGGACATTGCGTATTGAACCTAACTATTATAACACCATTATTCCACAGAGGGTAATGTAATTACTGTGAATATTATGGCAACCTTCATGCACCCTCCCACCCAGGGAGGGCTCTGTGGGTGGCACACAGACTGTTAGACCAACCCTGGCTGGTCTAGCAGGTGTTTGTTTATTCCCAGCACTGCACATTTTAGTGAATGCCATAAAAGGGGATGGTGTGACATTGCCCTGGCACAAGCCTCCTTGCACCATGCTGCATACCTTTATGTGCCATAAGGATGGCACAAGACCCCATTGGCACACACAGCCTGTGGTTGCTTCAGGCTGTGTTTGAGAATTGCTTTCAGTGCAATTTTTGATGCAAGCTGCTCCTCACGTCATTCAGTTTGATGCAGGCTTCTTGCTTCATGTAGGATGTTGTGAGAATTGGGTCATGTGTATCCCTGAACAAGTCCTAGGGTCTCTGTTGCTCATGCAGACCCAGAGTAAGTTTGCAGCTGGGGGACTTATGTACTGGGGAGTGGGTCCTTGAGCAGGTCTGAGGGTTTCTGAAGCTTGTGGCTTTCTCCAAAGCAAGTTTCAACAGATAACTCACCAATCCCCTGCAAGTAGGTATCCACCTGCAAACTTGGGAGAGAGCAGCCCACTGACTTCAGTGGGGGGCACAATGTAGAATGTCCCCCTCACACTCTTCCATGTTTCTCACAGCAAGCCACCATATGTGTCCATCACCCCCATCATATAAGAGATAATACATTGGCAGCCTGCTCCTCAACAGCCCCCTGACTCAACATTTGTATACCACCGAAATATCAAAATGTTGACATCGAACTCCATTACAATGACAACTTCAAGGTTGACACTTTAATGGACCCAATGGCACATTTTCACATATTTCACTGGTATTTCACCCCCTTTGAATAAACTCTGACTTGGCGCAGCCCCCTGCAAAAAAAAAAAAAAAAACACTCAATGCCTGACAGGTGAAATTTCGTCTGTTGACATTGTTGGTGTCGCTGTGCCGCATTTTGACAACTCGGTTGTCGATGCGGCTTGGTGGAACCCTCAATATTGCCAACTTCCACACACAAATTCCATCAGATTCCTGGACTCACAGAACCCTTTAGAAATAAAAATGTGTTCTTGGACACAGGTACACAGTGTGTAAGGCCTTCCCAATACAGACTTGCTCTTGGTTGCATACAAAGCAATGCATCCCCACAGCAAATTTGCAAGGGAGGGGGTGTTACACATTGCATTTCCCTGAACAAAGGAAATTTATTTATCTCCCATCACCCAAAATATTTCTGGGATTTATCTGACCAAGGAGGAGAAAGGAGACAGCAACCCTCCCCAATCCCACACAATACACTTTTTCCACTGTCTGTCCCTCTTTCTGGATCTGCCTCATTTTTGATGTATTTTTTTTTATTAAATGTATTTATTTTCTTAGGCACCATATACAGTGATCCCTTGTTATAACAAATCCCAGTTATAATGAACTGCTGTGATGTCACCCATTGTTTTCTGTTAACTCCTCTAACAACCATTAATGGGCGTTACATGGTTAAGCAGAATACAATAGCCACCATCACAGCTGTCTCCTACTGACAGCATTTACTCAAACTTCCCTTACAGCTGTCTTTTTAAACTGTCCCTTTCCTGCTGTGCACAAGGTCTGCATGTGTCAGCGCTGTACAGTACTGTATTAGCTTCTGTGGATTTCATGCATGAAGCAGCTTTACTTTCCATTCTTCCATTCCTGAGCTGGCAAAACCAAACTCCCCTCCTATCCTGCCCTGCCTTGTGTACATCACCCTGTCACCCCCCAAAACAATACGTTATCCTTTGGTCTGCTGAGCACAATTTCTCATCCTGCTGCCATCCACCACTGAAAGTAAATGCCACGTGCATGCGGCTGAGCTAGTCTCTGGTCCTGCAATTCTTTAAAACTGGTAGCATGACACTGAGAAGCTAACAATAGAAAACTGAGCACAGAAAAGCAGAACTGAAAACAAATGCTTCAAATGTATAGGCAGAATTATACGCATATTACCATGAGAAATAGAAAAGACTTCAATTGGAAATGTTTAAATATTAATGCAAGAAGCATTGCCCAAAAGTTTGATGAATTGGTACACACAATCACAACAGATAAGATACAGGTATGCGCCATCACAGAAACTTGGTGGGATATAGAAGATCAGTGGAACCGACAGATTCCAGGGTACCAAATGTACTGCACGGATAGGCCTGGGAAAAAGGGGGGGGTGGGGTTGCCATCTATATTGCAAATAATATTACAACAGAGGAATTGGAGGTTCAGACATTAGAGGGTATTGACAATTATGGATAAGGGCCTCCCCAGTTAATCAAGCTTACATCACTATTGGTGTGATATATAGACCCCCTGCAACTTTACCAAATACAGATGCCCAGTTAATAGATAGAATAGAAGAAATGAAAACACCCGAGAACCTAATAACATTAGGAGATTTTAACCTACCAGGTATAAACTGGGAAAATTATACAGCAAGGACTATAGTGGAAACTGAATATCTTGACACCTTTAGCCTTATGGGTTTGGAGCAATATGTACAACAACCAACCAGGAATTCGAACATACTTGATCTTGTATTAAGTAATATGGGGGAACACATTCAGCAATGCAAAGTAACCATACCACTAGGAACCAGCGATCACGACAGGGTAGAATTTATTATAGAGGGACAAGTAAATAAGATATCTGGAGAAACTTTAATTAGGAATTGTAATGATGCTGACTATAATAAAATAAAGGAGGATTTCAGAAACTGGGACTGGAAGGTTAATTTACAACAGAAATCTGTCACATTGATGTGGGATATTCTTACTAAAAAACTGAAACAGATAGTAGATAGACATGTCCCAATTAAAAAGAAATATAATGGATTAGGGAAGATTCCTGTCTGGATGACAAGAAATATTAAACATTTGATTAATAGAAACAAAGGGCATATGCTACAGGCAAAATAAATGGCCATGAGATAAATTGGAGAGAATATAAACATCTTCAAAAAAGGACTAAGAGATGCATCTCAAGAGCCAAAAGAAACTATGAATATAAATTGGCAAGTAGAGTAAAGGATAATTATAAAACCTTTTATAGCTATATTGGCTGTATTAAGGGAGGATTAAAAGGGATAGGCCCACTAAAAAAAGCAGACAGTAGCCTGATTCGGGATAATGTATTAATGGCTAAGGAGTTCAATGGATACTTTTCATCAGTATATAACCCAAGTACCAGTGTCACCAAGCAACATATGGAATCAACAAGTTAGCTCATACTAGATAAAGAAGCTATTAAACATAAATTGCTTAGTCTAAACTCCAGTAAATCCATGGGCTCAGATGAGATCCATCCTAGCTGATTAAGGAATTGGCACATTTGTTGGCTGAACCACTGACCCATTTATTCCAGGCGTCTTTAGATCAGGGAGAAGTTGTAGATGCATGGAGGGAGGCAAATGTCACCCCCATTTTTAAAAAAGGCACCAAACAAGATGTAGGTAACTATCGCCCAATAAGCCTGACCTCAATATTAGGGAAGGTGTTAGAGGGGATTGTAAAGGAATACATAGAAGATGATATGCAGAATAGGGGAGACATTGACATATCACAGCATGGCTTCAAGCATGGAAGATCTTGCCAGACCAACCTCCTGGGATTTTATGAGAATGTTAGTAGAGCCCTGGATGAGGGATATCCAGTGAATGTCATATTCCTGGATTTCTCCAAGACCTTTGATAAAGTGCCCCATGGAGAACTTGTGGACTCCTTAATAGAACATGGCATCCACAGTAAAATAACTCAATGGATTAGCTCCTGGCTTTCTGATAGAAAGCAGAAAGTGACAATAAAAGGAAGTAACTTGGGTTGGGCACAGGTGACGAGTGGTGTCCGCAGGGGTCTGTTCTGTGACCTTGTCTCTTTAAAATATATATATATATATATATATATATATATATATATATATATCTATATACACTCTATGACAACTGGAGGGAATATTTGGAAAGCTAAGTTCACTGATGATACAAGGATTGGCTCTATAGTGAACAGTAGCCTGGATATTGAGAAAATACAGGAAACCTTGATTAAATTACAAAACTGGGCACATGCTTCAAGACTAACCTTCAATGTAGATAAATGCACAGTCATGCACTTTGGTAGAAACAATAAAAGGGCCACTTATAGGTTAAATGGCAAAATCCTAAGAGAGGTAACTGATGAGAGAGATCTGGGAGTGAGGGTCCAAAATGACTTGAAGTTTAATCATTATTGCAGCCTGGGGGTGAAAAAGGCAGGGAACATACTGCGCTGCATAGGTAGACATATTAAGTCTAGGAATGAGGTTTTGTTGCCACTTTACGGTTCTTTGGTATGACCACACATGGCGTACTGTGCTCAGTTCTGGTCTCCAGGCTACAAAAAACAGATTGTGGCTTTGGAGAAGGTCCCAAAAAAGGCCACACAAATGACTGATGGTAATCAAGGTTGTGATTATCAAACCCGTTTGAGTAAACATGGATTGTACACGCTAGAGTATAGGAGGTTGCGAGGAGACATGTGTTTGGTTTATAAGGCGCTTACTGACATCAGTTTAAGGGAATCACTGGGGTTACATTTGAGAGAACAATTATCTCAGACCAGAGCACACCCTTTCAGCTAAAAATGGAAAAGTGCAGGTCTACAAGAAGAAAACATTGGTTTAGTGTTAGGGTTGTGCCAGTCTGGAATAAAATGCCATTGGAAGTGGTATCTAGTAGTATTATGCAGGTCTTTAAAATGAATTTAGACAAATATTTGTTAGGTAACAGTATTTTGGGATACTAAGAATGTTGGCAAGCAGTATGGACCAAATAGGTCTTTTTATGCTTTGGAACAACTTATGAACTTATGAACATAGGCAGGTTAGCTGTTTTCCAGTCCCCCACTTATTTAAAAACTGTTATGAAGTACCCAGTTTTTCATTATTATGAACCCTCGCTATAACAAACAAACGGGATGGACTACTGTAAGTGTGCCTTCTCCCTGTCCCCAGACCTCCACACAGACACAAGAAGGAAAGATTTGTTGGTGGTTAGTTAGATGAACAAGCTGCTGCCAGGCCAGCCAAAGTCATCCTCTGCTCTGCTGCTCAGCTCCCCTCTAACTGCACTCTACCAGGTCGTCATCAGGAATCCAGTCATCAACATGATTGAATCACAGGCACAGCCTGCCCACCTACCAGCACATCACCATCACTCAGTCACTGGCTGCAGCCATTGGCAGTCTTTCTCAATTCACACTAGACCCTCCACTCTCACACCCACAGCACAGAGTCACAAGGTGTCTTTCCCCTAGTTCCACACTGACTCCCCACCACCGGCTCTATGCACCCTGTTCTTTCTACTCTGCCAGTGTGCACTCCCTCCTGCCTCTTACTCGTCTTTCATTCTGTATTTAAATTTTGTTCCATCATCCCACCCTCCATCCCATCCCTCCAGATTTGAATCAACAAAGGACTCCCAGTCCCAATCCACCAGTGTGGTCAGTGACATGTGGGTCAGTGACATGGACCCATGACCTATCCAGCGTGGTGGTCCAACCATGCAAAGCGACCCCCTTACTGCCATAATAGAGATTACCCTACCTTTTCTTAGTTTTCCAGTTCCCCTCCTGCCACTGCCAGCTGGTGGCTTGCAGCTGGCACATGGCATCAGCTGGTGGCTTGCAGCTGGCACATGGCATCAGCTGGTGGCTTGCAGCTGGCACATGGCATCAGCTGGCATGGGCAGTTTGAGTCGGTGGCGGGATGTATCATGGCACTGCAGAGACCTGAGGTGAGCCAAAGCAAGGAGAAAAGGAAATGGTTCAAACCGTACTGTAAACCCTCTGGTGTTCCAGTTCTAATTTAGAACTTCAACACCGGAATTTGCGCATGGTTTGAATCATTCTAGAAGTAGTTCTGACAATCCTAATAGGCATCCCCAAGACTGAGAAATTTCTTCCATTTAAGAAGAGGGCATACTGAGTAGAACTGTGTGGTTGCTGTGGGGAAATGCTGTACCACTCCATTTTTATTTATTTATTTAGCTTTTGTTAACCGGGTAGGTACACTAGACAAGTTATATGCCTATTTTCAGGAATGACCCGGGAGTACATATCACCCTGTGAGAAGCTCCACAGCCACAGAGGTTCCACCAGATACCACTGGACATCTTAGAAACCTTGGATCCAGCCCAGAAATCTCACTGGAGTCACCAGAACCAAATTTGTGTTCACACCTATAACTACAAACAACAAGGAGACAGTATATTAACCATACTACCTTGTGTTTGGTAGAGAGACCAGATTCCAAAGAGACCTGTGTTTCTGTGTTTTCACTGATGGTGCTCTCCTTTAGGCTTTCCTGGAATATATTAAACATGTATAGCAACAACTAAAGGAGGCCTACTATTTGGCCCAGGAAGCAACAAGTCTAACACATTCAGGTATGATGAGAATGTGCAAGAAAAGCCACTATAGTCAAGAGACAGAGTGCTTATATGGAACATTGTGGTTCACTAGAAAAACATAAGATTGTGGATTATTGGAAAGTAGATCCTTATGTGATCGTTGAATGGTTACCAAAATTGCCAATGTAACGATTGCACCAGGAAATGGGAGAATTGTGGTAAGACCAGTACACCCCAACCACCCTTTGCCAATCAGACAACTAACACCTGAGCCTGAGAAAAGAGTACCTTGTTCTTCATTTAGACAACCAGTCAGTGATACTGAGACCCAGAGATGAAGACAAAAACATGGAAACAGAATTTGTTGGCAGGAAAAAGGATCAGTAGATCATTGAGTCTGACCCATATCTACTGGTCTGTTGTGGAATGTGAGAACCCTAATGGCTTCTCTTCTCCTCCCTCACCTCCCTTTTTAAGTGCCAGCATCGAAACATAGAAATACATAGAAACATAAAATCTAACGACAGATAAGGATAGTTTGACCCACCTAGTCTGCACATTTTTGAATACAGTACAGCACTCCTTGAGAGCTCAGTTGGCAGCTGGCCATGGTGGTGAGTAGTGGGCTGTGCCAGTCTCTGGCTTGGTTTGGGGATGGGGGGAGTAGGGTTGCCTGGTGGGGTGGGGGTGGTGGTCCACTATACCACCAATGTCCTTGGTAAGATTACATAATGGAGGAATCAGGAAGGGAGGGCCACTAGACCACCAGGAAATATGAAAAAGTAACACTAATAATGACAACAGGGATTGGGAGGAAGGGCCACTAGACCACCAGGTAATCTGTATAAGTAACACAAATAGTGACATTGGGGATCAGGGAGGGAGGGCCACTAGACCACTAGGTAATATGAATAAGTAACACTAATAGTGACATCGGGGATTGGGGAGTGAGGGACACTAGACCACCAGGTAATATGTATTACTCTCAGTGACATGGAAGATTGGGAAAGAAGGGCCACTAGACCACCAGGAAATATGCATAAGTACAACTAATAGTGACATTGGGGATCGGGAGAAGGGTTACTTATACCAGTGGGGGATTGGGGCTGGGGGTGCTTGCCACCAGGGACATGCTAGAGCAGTGCACAGCCTCCCCATAGCTTGAGGCATACCCTCCTCATGTGTCGCCTACTTGGTGCATGGCCAAGGTTGTCTCAAGCCGTGGGACTTTGCCACCAGAACACTGCCCGATTGAGAATCTGGTGCAGGGTCCCTGGCACACCAGGCTTTGATGCAAGCTGCCATTTGCTGCAGCTTGCATCAGTCAAAGGGCTCTTTGAGAATCAAGCCTCTTGTTTCACTGTGTTCCTTAGATGATGTATTTGGTTGGTACTTTGATAGTTGCAAGATATTGTCAAGCTCTCCTGACCTGCTGTATGCATGTTCAGCCACCATTACCATGGTCCTTGCCTTAACTGGGTGATGGAATATTGTCTCCTCAAGTATTGTGATTCTTTTTTTATCATATAATGTTTTATTGAAGTTTTCAGTTTTCATTTAGTTCACTTAGCACATAGCAGCATATTCACAATAAGTTTCAATTGCTGACACCAAGCTACAGGATAACTAATGCCACTGCCATTTTACAAAGCTTATCCTAGTTACCAGGTTACAGCCATACTATGTTTCTGTTGTGCAAAATCCATGTCTCTATTAACCTTAATAGGAGGCCTGGCCTGTATATGAAATATACTAGTTACTGCAGCCTTAAAATGGATGCAGATAAGTACTAGAACATAAGATTCAATAGAACCTTACCTTGCAGCACAGACCTCTCAATTTAAACATTAGGTGTACACTAGCTATGTGCTTCTAATCAACTTATGCCCAACAGACCCACAAAGTAGTACTTAAACTACAAATAGGATTATGGTAAAGAGGGAGACAACAGGAAAACAATACAGAGAAAACATTGACTTAAGCAAGAAGAGAGGAAGAAAAGAGTATTACAGGGTCTACACACCACAGAGAAGAATACGTGGCATAAAGCATACTATCCTTGATTCACCTTTGCTATTAGGTAATAGGAGGGTTCTGTAGTGGAGTAGGGGGCACTCTGCAAATGTGTGAGTGAAGATAGGCATCCCATTTTGCATAGTAATCAGTCAGTTTGCCTCTAGCTGCTGCCGTCAGTCTTTCAAATGTGGCCAGTCTGACCATGGCCGCCCACCATTGAGAAAGTGTGGGGGGCATAGGTTGCCTCCATTTCGCTAGCAGCGCTTTCTTCGCTCCCATGACAGCGACAAGGAGCCAGGCCTTATTAGAAGGGGTAAGTGCATTAATTGAGAACCTAGCAGCAGGGAGTAGTGTTGCAGATATAATGGGGTACCCACTATTGTGGAGCAATCCTTTAGGACTAAAGTCCAAAAGGTACGAATAGTTGGGCACAGCCACAGTATATGATATAGGTGGGCTGGGGAAGAGTGGCATCTCCAGCAGCTGTCCTGTGGGATTATTTTACGCCTGTGTAGGACTGCAGGAGTTTGGTACCATCTGAGAAGAATTTTTAATTGAACCAACTGGCTCCTGGAGTCTACATAGGTCGTATGGGCCAGTCTGAGACATTCCGACCACTGTTGTAGAGATAAATTGTACGAGATATCTTGCTCCCATGTGGCTTTGCTGGGTAGGGTGACATCCAGCTGGGAGTCTCTGAGTGTTCTGTAGATAGCACCTACGAGGCCCTTGCCTCTGTTAGGCAGGGAGATGTTATTCAAACAGCTCCAGGGGGACTGAGGAGGCCAGTTTTTGAGTAGAGGGGTCACAGTGCTATGCAGTTGGAGAAATTTCCAGAAGTCTTGATTTGGAAATTTGTATTTAGTTTTAAGCTGCTCGAAGGCCATCACCGTACGCGTATTTGGTATTAGAAGGTCAGCTATTGTCTGTATACCTTTAGATACCCAGGAAGCCCAGTGAAGCAGCTTGCAGTCCACTTTTACAAGTGGGTTATTCCAAATCGGGGCATAGCTTAAAGGGGGAGGATAGTCAGAACTAGGAACGCCAGTTAGGCCCATTGCGCGTCTCCACAGAGCACATGAGTTTGCCATAACCGGCGTGAGTTGGGAGTTAGTCGGCTTTCTATTAGATAACAGAGAGTAAAGGGGGGTCCCTTCTGCCAGCGTAGCTTCCAGCACCACCCACTGAGGAGGGGGAGCATGACGAGGAGCAAACCACGTCATGGTCTGGGCCATATTAAAGGCCAGGTGGTATCCTGCAATCCAGGGGAGACTGAGGCCTCCCTTAGTCCAATGTGCCCGCAATTTCACTCTACCCCACTTAGGGAGGCCACCTTCCCAGAGTAGAAGCATCACCAGCCTGTCTAAGACTTGGAATGGTTTCTGGGAGAACGGAATTGGGAGATTGTTTAATAGGTAAGAGACTCTCGAGAAGATAAACATTCTAATCACCTCCACTTTACTCTTTAAAGTTAGCTGCAGTTTCCTTCAGCTATGGACCACCGCTGTTAGGGCTGTTAGGAGGGGAGAGAAGTTGGCCATTTCAAGATCCCTCCAGGCTGCTGTGATGTTGATGCCCAAGTAGGGGAAGCTCTGCGGCGCCCAAGAAATATCTGTACCTGTTAAGCATTGTCTACCGCATTTCTTATTTAGGGGAGATAAAAGGTTTTTTTTCTGATTTACCTTGAGGCCAGATATCTTAGCGAACTCTTGCAGTATAGAAAGAACAGGTGGGAGAGAGGACTGCGGGTCTGCTAGGGTGAGAAGCATATCGTCTGCATATGCATTAACTAAATATGAGGTGCTCCCCACGGGAATACCCGTCACAGTTGGGGTATTGGTCAGTGTTCTAATTAAGGGGTCCAGAGCTATCAGGAACAGGAGTGGCGAGAGTGGACACCCCTGCCTGGTACCTCTTTGGAGGGTAAAGAAGGAGGAGGTATGTTTGTTGGTAAGGATTCTGGCCAAAGGCAGATTGTACAGCGTATGTACACATGAGTGGAATTGAGGTCTGAATCCATACAGCTGTAGAATCTGATGTAGATACTCCCACTCCAGCGAGTCGAGGGCCTTGGCAAAGTCGACTGCCAAGGCTGCCATAGGGACTTCGGAGTGAAGAGCCAATCATTTTAGGTTTAATATAAGGCGTGGTTGTCTGCACTCAATTTTCCTTTTAGGAACCCCATTTGGGAGGGATGGATCAGGTTTTGGAGCACTGAGGACAGTCTAGTTGCCAGAATTTTAGCTAATATCTCAGTATCGACTGAGAGGAGCGAAATAGGTCTATAGCTTGCACATGATAAGCTATCCAAAGCTTTCTTGGGGATTAGTGATATAAGGGCCTCACGCATAGTGGGGGGGGGGGAGAGTACCACTTGATTGGGCTTCTTGGAGAGCCTGTAGTAAAGGGGAAGTGATCTCGTCCTGTAGGACTTGGTACAGTTCGGCAGATAGCCCATCCGGCTCAGGAGCTTTACCTTTGGCCATATGGGATAGTGCAGACCGTAGCTCCTCCCGGGTAATAGGAGCATCCAGCATTAGAACCTGCTCTTCTGAGAGCCTAGAAGGCTGTGCCCCACGGCAGAAACTTTGCAGCCGCTGGGCTAACTCTGTAGCCGAAAGACAGTTCTTAGATTGATATAGATCCTGGTAAAATACCTTCATAGCTTCATTAATCCCCTTTGGTGCTGTGGCCTCCTTCCCCTCCTTGTTCTTTAAAGCTAGGATTCTGGAAGCAGCCTGTTGGTTCCGTAGGCAGTATGCTAACAATTTCCCTCCTTTATCTCCCCTCTCCCAGAATCTGTGTTTAGCATGAGTGAGTTGCCACTCCGCCTTTCTGTTCAGCAGCACATTAAGTTTATATTTTAGGCCAGTGATGTTGGCTAAGAGAGGGGAGTTAAGCGGGTTGGTAGGTGACAGTTTAAATTATTTCTCTAGAGACGCCAGATCTTTTTGGAGCTCAGATATTCATTTTGCCCTTTCTTTGTTTTTGGCTGCAGAGAAGGAGATAATCCCCCCCCCCTTATGACTGCCTTAAAGGCTTCCCAGACTGTGGCTGCACTGGTGTCCCCCGGGGTGTTAACTGTGAAGTAGGAGAGGGCTTCCTTTTTTATATACTCCTGAAAAGCTGCATCCTCCAATAGTAATGGGTTGCATCTCCAGCTTGTAGAATTTGGGCTCTGCCCTGGGGGAGAGAAGGTGATCATTACGAGGGCATGATCTGAAATGATAATTCTGCCAATAGTGGGAGTTACTATCCCCGGCATAGCAGAATGATTGGCCAGCCAAGAATCAAGTCTACTGTGTGTCCCATGTACTGTGGAGAAGTACGTGTAGTCCTGCCCACTTGAGTGGCTAATCCTCCACGGGTCACCTAACCCCCATTCCGACATCAAGGAGTTTAATGTTTCCAAAACCCTCGGGTGGGACTGTGGTGTAGGTACGGATTTGTCTAAGAAAATGTCACGTACCAAATTGTGATCCCCCTCCAACAGGATCAGAATATCCAGGTCATCCCCGGTGAGCTCTGCAAGGGCTTGACTCACCTCAGAGTAAACATCCCCTGTATCCGTGTTAAAACCATAGTCATTGGCTATCAAAACCTTGCCCCCAGAATACGCCAACTTAACCACTAACCACCTACCCAATGAGTCCTGATGCTGACCTTCTACAGTCCATGGGCCTGACTTCCGCAGGAGGATAGCCACTCCCCTGGATTTTGTGGAGGCACAACTGGCCAGCACCGTACCCACCCACAACTTTTTTAGCCATTGCACTGTGCGGCTGGTAAGGTGCCTCTCCTGTAGTAGTGCAATGCCCGTTCCCAGCGAGTGTAGATACTGCAATACCTTTGTCTGCTTTGCTGGATGATTGAGACCACGCACGTTCCAGGAGATGCAACCCCATCCTTGCGGCATTGCTGTAGTTTGGGCCATGATAGCACCCTCCTATTACATAGCAAAGAGAATGTGTGTACTCACCCAATCAGCAGGGAAGAGAAAGGTAGATGTTAGTGGGAGAGTGAGACGACCTGGCTAGTGGCTTATAGATGGTCTTGTGCCACCGATGAGCCTCTAAATCACCAGGTGTGTAGGGACGACCGTATCGGTCAAACTACCTGTAGTAGTAATGAGGCCTGTGCAGAGTGAAAAGAGAAAAAGGAACCGTGAAAAAACAGAATTATATACTTTAGAAGTTTAGAGAAATACAAGAAAGAAAGACAGGGCAAAAAATTGCCAACAAACAACTGTCAGGTAACCAGGTTAACCAGTAGATTAGTTATAACCAATATCACACAATGAGTCTATCGGCTACAGCTCAGTTACTGGCACCGAGTTGAACGCATGCATAGGGGCAATGCCCCTAAGCCACACTGCTTTGGACACCAAATGTTGATCATTGGGAGTCCCACTAAATCAAGTGTTCTGTCCCAGCCCGAGGCTATGACTCTGGCTAGATGTGCTGCATCAAGCCTCCGGGAGCAACCTATAGTCTGGTGCCACCCCTCAACCTGCTAGGAAAGGGGGGGAGGGGTTTTAGTCGAAAGCATCCGACCAACGGGTAGGAAAAGGGAGAGGAATGGGGAGGGGATCTGTCAATCCACTCGAAACCTTTTAACAATCATTTAGCATATGGGGAAAGGAAGTGATGCTTAAGTGTCCATGCGCTAAGTATCTTACACAAAACATAGCAGTGACTACTGGGTACACCCATGTGTACCACTTAGAGGTAGCCCAGCTGATGAGTTACTCATGCAATATAGGGTTGAATCAGGATTGCCGGCAATTAAAATTGCACCAGGGTGCACGACCCTTCCATTAATATGCATGGGGTACGTATGGTGGCGCATCTGCCTTAGCAAATAGGGAGACAAATTATTGATCTCGTCAACTGGGCCAGATAAAAGCTTTGCACAGGCAGATAAAATGAGGTAGATATGGGGGGGGGAGAAGGTCACTAGCCCCTGGCCCCCAGTCGTAGCCTCGTACTGCACTAGATAGGCTAGTGTAATCAGGGGTACAGTGAGGGGGGATGCCCCCCTCCCCAGCTACTGCGCAGCAAATGCAACCCAACTTTTAACTATTGAGAGTGTCAATAAAGGCAGTCCTCTAATTTTCCAGTCCCCGGTATGGACAGGGCTTCGGCATAGGTTTTCAGCCCCGGCTTCACAGCAACGCAGGTTGTCTTCTCCACATCACTCTCTTCCTCCTCCATAGCCATTGCCCAATGGATCGGTGTCGGGTTGTCCTCCAGGGCCCCAATGATTCCTCCGCCCTATCTGCTGTTCTGCTTCTCTCCAACATGTTAAGATCCACTTTTAGAAACTTTGCAGGTGGGGATGCAGCTGAGTTCCCCTGAACTGGTGGACGAGGACTTCTAGGGCTTGCACGCTGTCTCGCTGGCAGCGAAGGGTCAGCCACTTCAGGCTTTTGCTGAGCTGGAGCATCTTTAGGTGTTTCCAAGGCTTGACATGATGCAGAATGCAACATATTTGTTTTGGTTTCATCAGGGGAGGAAGTCCATAGCTGTCTCTGCGATGGGGGAGCTGTAACGGTCAGACTCGTCCGCCTGCGATAATGGTCCTCTGGAGCAGCACTACCTTTTTTTACTGGTTTCCTGCGATATCTTGCTCCTAGTCTCCCAGAGGCATCTGGGAGATGTAGTGCCAGCCAGCATACCCAGCCAGTGCCCTCAGATCCAGGCCTCCGCATCCCTCGGCGATTCCGCCACAAATGACTGACCATCCTTGAACATGTAAAGTGAAGAGAGTCCTTTAAATCTGTACTGTACTGTACTGAGTTAGCATTCAACACTTTTTTAATCATCTTATAAGTGCCTCATCTTGCCGCAACCTCTTGTGAGAAGGCTCTATAAATAGAGATGGCGGGCCCCCTCCAAGACAGCTCCCCAACATCCCTCATGGCCTTCAACAAGCGCTCCTTTACTGATAAATGCAGCAGACATGCTACAATTGTCCAAGGACTTCTGTTGTGGTTTAAGTTACTAGGGACCAGATAAGCATGCTCCACATTGACAGGCTCCTTCCAGCGTTCTCCTACTATCAGAGGAAGCCATTCATTTAGAAATTTCTCTAAATTAAGGCCCTCTGCCCCCTCTGGTACCCCAAGAATACGAATGTTATTTCTTCTTATGCGATTCTCTTGTACTTCGGCCCTCTGCCACAGGTGCACCAGCTTGGCTTCATGGTCTCTTAGATTATGCAGGACATTCAGGTGCTGGCTTTCGAATTCCCCCACACGCTGCTCCAGTACATTGTGTTGGTCCACCAACCTGCGGACATCTGCAACATTGCCCGCCAGTGAAGTACTGATGCTATCCACCCTAGAGAGTAAAGCCTCGAGCATTTTGGTAATATTGCCTAGAGCTTCCCCCACATTAGTCTGAGCCAGGGCATCCAGCATAGCCGCCCCATCATTGCTGCCCACAATTTGGTCCATCCTGCCGGCGAGCTCCCTGCATGACAACAGCCGGGGTTTATAAAGCTTTTTGGGGTTATGACTTGATCCACATTGGCAGTTCAGAGTTCCAGCTGGCTTTCAGCACCCTTAATTTCTATCTGGGCAGCTCGACACAGAATTAGGGTGTAGTCGCTCCGCAGAGAGAAGACCCCAAGGTGCTCCAGTTGGGAACACCGCGATCGGGCCTGTGTGGCCTACTTAGCAGTGATTCAGCTGGCGATTGCACACTTCATCAGCCTTCTATTTCCCCATAAACTGCTTTGTTAGTGGTGACGGGGGTTGGGGGGGAAGGTTAGGTGCAAAAAGCGCGCTTAAACCATCACTCCGACGGCAGGTGCAGAATTTCCATCAGGCTGGGGAAGAGCGATCGGTTTTAGGCTGCCATCTTCACTGGTTCCCACCGGAAGTCCAAGTATTGTGAATCTTTTTTTGCAATTAACTTTATTTTTCAGCACAACACAAACAAAATCCAACATTGTCAAGAGTAATGATACACAGTAATCATACAAGAAAGCAATACATACATAAAATCTCTAATAAGATAATAAACCCCACCAACCTAAAAAAACAAAACAAACATCCTACCCATCCCCACCCTCGCAGCAGATAGATAGAAACCATATATAAAACAGCCCTCTTTATGACCATGATAATTTATATCAGTAAAATGGAGTACGGTTCAAAAGGAAAGGACGGAAACATGACAAAATCCAATCTGGTACCAAATAAAACAATGCTATGGAGAGGACGGAAGGGGAGACAACCGAAGAAATATTGCCAAGAAAATACTAAACGTGTGAAAGGAAAGGAAAACCAATGAAACAAGGGGTCAAGACTCTCGGACTATTCTGGAGGGGGCTTAATCAATTAATGGGATAAATACGCCCCAGGAGCTTTTAGTAAGAAGACCTGTGGGAACGAAAAAATTAGAAGTTAATTTTACCTTAATAACCAAATTTATGTCTAAGGCTTGAGAAAAACCCACCCCAGCAGTTATGAAACTTTTCACTAGTTTGGAAAAGCTGGGCTACATATCTCTCTGCATTTAGAGCATTTAAAAACTCATCCCACCATTCTTTAAACGAAGGTTCCCGATTATTCTGCCAATGTCTAAGTATTAACAATTTAGTAACCATAGCAACCATGGCTACATGCGCTTTTTGTGACAGGGTAGGAATCTGGGCGTACATCCCTAATAGACACGTATTTTCATTAAAAAGAGCCGAAATATTGAAATACAGAGCCACCCACTGCCTGACCGAGTTCCATAACTTAGCGATTTTGGGGCAGGCCCAAAGTTTGTGATGTAAAGTAATAAGTTTGCACCCACAGTCCCCACACTCAGGCAAAGGTACTTTATAAATCCGGAATAATTTAGCAGGCGTGAAGTAGAGATTATGTAAAATGTTAAATTGAATATTCCTAAGATGATCCTGTTTAATAAGGGAATAAGTGTCAATCCATAGAAACATAGAAACATAGAAGTTGACGGCAGATAAGGACCGCAAGGCCCATCCAGTCTGCCCATTTCTTTTTCTACCTTATAAATGTGCCATCGGCCTTTGCTCTGTCAGTGGCCTATCTATTCATAGTCATTTGTATTGCTCCCTTATGCCTATCCCAAGCCTGTTTGAAGCCCTGCACTGTATTCATAGCCACCACTTCTTGTGGTAAGCCATTCCATGCATCCACCACCCTTTCTGTGAAAAAGAATTTCCTCACATTCCCCCTTAATCGGCCCCCCTCTAATCTCATGCTGTGTCCTCTTGTCCTGCTATTTTTCTTATATTTAAACATGCTAGACTCTTTCACCTTGTTTATGCCCTTAAGGTGTTTGAATGCCTCGATCATATCACCTCTCTCTCTCCTTTGCTGAAGGGTATACATATTGAGCTCTGTTAATCTGTCCTCATATGTCTTCTGATGCAGTCCCTGCACCATTTTGGTTGCCCTTCTCTGGACTGCCTCAATTTGGTTAATGTCCTTGTGAAGATGTGGCCTCCAATACTGCACGCAGTACTCCAGATGGGGCCTAACCAGTGTCTTGTAAAGAGGGATTATTACCTACCTCTTACGACTTGTGATACCCCTACTAATACACCCTAACACCCCCTAGCCTTACCTACTGCTTTAGAGGTCTGCTTGGATGATTTCAGGTCATCGGTGATGATGATGCCCAAGTCTCTTTCTTCCTTTGTGACTGCTAGCAACTCCCCTCCCAGCCTATAGGTGGCTTCAGGGTTTCTCTTCCCTATGTGCATGATTTTGCACTTCTTTGCATTAAATCCCAGTTGCCACTCTTCTGACCATTTTGCTAGTTTATCCAGATCACTTCTCATTCTGCCCACCCCATCAGGATCATCTACTCTGTTGCAGATCTTGGTGTCATCTGCAAACAGACAAGCCTTACCCTCTAGTCACTAATGAAGATGTTGAAGAGGACTGGCCCCAGGACTGATCCCTGAGGTACCCCACTTGTGACTTGCATCTCTTCTGACTGTATACCATTTACCTCCATTCTCTGTTTTCTGCCCGTCAACCAGTTTGCCACCCAGTTGACCAACTTCAGACCCACGCCGAGCCTACCCAGCTTATTTATCAATCTTCTATGTGGAACAGTGTCAAAAGCTTTGCTGAAGTCAAGGTAGGCGACATCAACTGCTCCCCCTTGGTCCACCACTCTGGTTAGCCAGTCAAAGAAATCTATGAGATTAGTTTGACAGGACCTTCCTTTTGTAAACCCATGCTGTCTTGGATCCTGTGCCCATATGGATTCCAGGTGTTGCACTATCCTTTCCTTAAGGAGTGCCTCCATAATCTTGCCCACTACTGAGGTAAGACTGACAGGTCTGTAGTTCCCTGCCTCCTCCCTGCTACCACTCTTGTGGAACGGGATCACATGAGCCCTTCTCCAGTCTTCTGGGACCTCTCCTGTGCTCAGAGACGCACTAAACAGTTCTGCTAATGGCTCTGCTAGTTCCACCTTTAGCTCCTTAAGTACCCTGGGATGTATGCCATCAGGTCCCATTGCCTTATCCACCCTGAGCTTAGCAAGCTCTTGTAGGACCCTTTCTTTTGTGAAGGGAGTAGTGCTCACCTCCCTCCCCTGTGTCCATGATGCTGAGCTGTGGGCCCTGCCCTACCTTCTTTTCAGTAAATACTGAGCAAAAGTATCTATTTAGGATAGATGCCTTTACAGGTCCTCCTCCTCACATGCTTCCTTTTCTCCATTAAGCTTAGCAATACCCCCTCTGGACTTTCTCCTTTCACTAATGTATCTATAGAAAGTCTTGTCACCTCTTTACTGTTCGTGCTAGTGCTTCCTCAGTTTGGGACTTTGCCTGCCTTACTGCCTTCCCTGCTTCCCTTAGGGCAGTTTGGTATGCCTCCCTATCTTCATCCCGCTGTGTTCCTTATATTTCCTGAAGGCCAGCCTTTTGGCTCTGACCTTTTCTGCTACTGTATTTGAGAACCAAAGTGGTTTCCTTCTTCTTTGCACTTCCTTTTCTGTCTAACACAATGGGATGTTGCTTCAAGTATTGCATCCTTAATGCTTGCCCACTTTGCCTGTACCCCTCACCTGTGTTTCTTTTGCCAGGGCTAGCTTAACTCTGTTGGCCATCTTATCAAAGTCAGCTCCTCTGAAGTCCCATATTTTGCCTTGGAATGGGATGATTTAGATGTAGTAGCCAAATTGAACCATACCATGTGATGGTCACTGGCCCCCAGGTGACCTTCTACCTGGAGATCTGTGATCCCTTCCTTGTTAGTCAGTACTAGATCTAGGATAGCCCTGTCTCTTGTGGGTTGCTGTACTAGTTGTTTGAGGCCCTCCCCCTGCAGGGAATCCACTATGTGTCTAGTTCTGGCAGATGTTCCTGCTGGTATTGACCAATCTGTATCCGGCATGTTGAAGTCTCCCATTATCAGAACCTCCCCTTTAGCTGTCATGTTTTGTATATCTTCTAACAGTAATGTGTCTATGTCCTCCCCTGGTCTGGGGCCTGTAGACAACCCCAGTTCTTATGGCTGTCCCATTTCCTGTTTCCAGGGTGACCCACAGTTCTTCTGGCTCCTTATGTGTATTCTGAATTTCTGTAGCATTGATATTTTCATTGACATACAGGGCCACTCCTCCCCTTTTTGCACCTCAGTCTCTTCTGAACAAGACATAGCCAGGTACTGAAGTCTCCCAAGTGTGGTTACTGGTAAACCACGTCTCACTAATTGCTACTATGTCCAGTTTAGCCTCTGACATTATTGCCTGCAGGTCTGGGATCTTATTTCCAGGCTGTGAGCATTTGTGTACATGATTTTCCATTGGCCAGATTTTGGTGTGTTAGTTGTTGGGTGAGGTTTGGCATTACCCTGTGTGTCGATGGGAGACAAACCTTTTTCTTACCTGGTGATGCAAATGAACTGCAAACATGCTGAATCCCTGTTTGACCACTAGCTGAGGGAGGGTGTTCTTCCCATTTGACGTATGGGTGCTGCCCCTCTCCCCATTTGCTAGTTTAAATATTCTGCAAGATGTCAAACTTCTGCCCCAATGCACTGACTCCTGCTTAGTCAGATGCAGTCCATCAAATTTAAAGAACTTTCACTCCCAGAACTGTTGCCAGTTCCTACAAATCTGTGTCCTTTTCCTGGCACCAGCCCTTGAGCCACGTGTTTAGCTCCCCTATCTCCCCTTCTCTGACCTTCCGTCCATCTGCTCCCCTCTCCCAGACTGGCAGGATCTCAGACAAGGAGATGCCGGACGAAATAGATGATAGTTTGTCACCCAGCCTGGTCAGGTGTTCCTTGGTCTCCACAACTGACTGGCTGGCGAGATCATTAGTCCCTATGTGTACTAGGACATCAATGTTTTCTCCTGCTTTGTGAACAATTTTAGCAATGCGGTTAGTGTCTCTCCATGCTGATGTACCTGGGAGACATCTGACCATTACCCCTGGCTGGAGATGGGTATCAACTCCCAGAATCATGGAGTCTCCTATGATCAGAAGTTTTTTGGATTTCCTTTTTGCTTGTTTTGTTTGGGTTCCTGATTTGGGTGAGTTTTGTTGTGCTAGCTCCTGTGCTGCAGTGTCCTGCTGTGCAGTGTCTTCTGCCTCTTTGCTTGATTTCAGAGATAGAGGCAGATACCTGTTTGTAGTGTTTATATGGTTTTTTGGAGGTAATATGTTGGAGAGCAGAGAGTGATGGGGCATCCAATTTGCCCATCCTAACCACCTGCCAACCTCCTGGACCAACTAACCTCTGCGGTCGAGGTTTTTCTGTTGGATGCTGGGGAAATGGCGGGTGGTTCTTATAATGTATTTCCTCTTGAATATGAAATTTGAGGTGTGCAATCTCTGCTCATACTGCCCGGAGCTGAGCCCTAAGATCTCCAAAGGCACAGCATGTAGGACAGTGTCCTAAATCCTGTAAGACTGTCCTTCTGAAAATTGATCCACAGTACCTGCAGTTAATGATATCCATTCCAGATAAGTTGCTGGGTTTATAACCTAGTCAGAGTAATTAGAAGGGAAAAAAAGGAAAAAAAAAAAAATGCAAGTAATGGTTTGATTGTGTTTTGTTTAACTTGTTATAACAAGTTAAATTACTAGTACCCCTGCAAATGAGCTCACCTTGTGGAGGTGCCACTGATCCACCCCTTCCTGCTCTGCCACAGGAAATGTCACAACTGTGGTACCCTATAAAAGGAGTGTGTGGGGTGGTTGGGGATGGGGGTGGGTGGCTGGGCCCTTCCCCTGCCAAAAAAGAAGAACCACGGACGAAAGAACAAGGAGGTAAGAGCAGAAACAATCAGTCAACAACAAATGCAGTAACCCTGAAAGCTTATCCTAATGTTAGATAAAACTGTAAAACCTGTAAAGCACCACCTGTAATAATTTCAGAGAAGATATACGCTGTAAGAAACACTTTGCTACAGAGAAAAATAAAGCAATGAAATGTTAGCAACAAACAGTAGCAATCCCTGTGAGTAAAAAAATAAAAACAATCCAAATCCTTTCCCAGGTTTTAGCTGGCCAGCCTTTATTGAAGTTATTTTCCCAGTGGTAGGCTACAGGGGTACACCTGGACATCACACCAGACAAAATTGACTTATACAACTTAGCTACTGTTTTCTGGCTCTCGGCTATTTCCCTCAAATTTTCTAACATGGCTCCAGCTCCTTCCGACCATGACAACTTCCTCAAAAAGGAATGTATACATTGGCGAATCTGGTACAACTGAAATAGATCTTTATGAGCCACCTCAAATTTAGTAGCCAGCGCAGGAATCGGCATAAGAGAACCGCCCAAAACAAAACTTGCCAGACAAAGTTTAGAAAAGTACTTGCCTGGAAAAGTACGAATTGGGTGATTGCCTATTTGCAAGTTTGGGTTATAAAGAAGAGGTTGCCTAAGGTCTCTTAAGTTAGATTTTTGGAGTAAGGAACAAAGTTGCTGTAGAGCCCTCATATCCCAGCCTAACGGGGAGTTCCTTATCTCCAATGGGACCTTGGACCAGGGAGTATATAACAGGGCCTTTAGATCTAACTTGTAGAGATTTGTCAGCGACCGGTCCAAAGCTAACCAAGAGAAAGATCCTGAAACTGATTCCGCAGTAGATAGCCAGTACAAAAATCTCTTAGTATGAATAGCCAAATAGTAAATATAAAAATCAGGTAATTGGAGTCCCCCCAACTCCCTAGAACGGGTAAGCTTTGCATATGCTCAACGTGGGGCTTTACCCTTCCAAAGGAAATCAGAGCAGATCCTACAGAGGGGCCTAAAGAAAGACCTGGACAAATAGATATTAAGATTAAATAAAGGATAAAAAACTCTGGGTAAAATTACCATTTTGAGAGTGTTAGCCTGGCCCCAAAAGGACAGTGGTAATTTATTCCATCTCTCCAGGTCTTCCTTAATAGTTTTAAATAAGGGGGTTAAATTAAGGTCTGTGAGATTAGTAAGGTCTCTAGATATTCTAATGCCAAGATATACTAGATAGTCGTTTTCCCATTGTAGGCCCAAAGAGGAGCACCAATCCCTCGACAAGAGAGGAGATAACACATACACTATAGTTTTGTTCCTGTTGAGCTTGTAGCCTGAAAATAGACTAAAGTAAGAAATAATTTGCAATACACAAGGGAGAAATTCCCTACTATTCTTTATATGAATGAGCAAATCATGGGCAAAAAGAGATAATTTGCATTCGAGACGACCCACATGGATACCCTGTATTACCTTGTCTAAACTTAGAACTCTAGCTAGAGGCTCTATATACAAGTTAAAAAGAAACGGAGAGAGGGGGAAGCCTTGACGGGTGCCACGACATAGGGGAAAAACGTCCAAAATAAGATTGTTACACTGAATTCTGGCTGACAGGCAAGAATAAAGGACACGAATCTGATTAATGAAATGCTGCGAGAAACCGAACTTCTGTAAAACTGCAAACATATTGTGCCATTCCATTCTATCGAAGGCTTTTTCTGCATCCAGGGACATGAAAGCCACCTCTAGCTCAGGAGCCCTGGAAGCAGAAATTAGATAAAATAATTTCCTAAAATGGTCCGCTGAGGATCGTCCAGCTATGAACCCTGCTTGCTCAGGACTTAATAGCCCCTCCCACACCTTCCCCAATCTATTAGCTAAAATTTTAGCATATATCTTTAAATTGACATTTAGGAGTGAGATGGGCCTATAGTTACCAATTACAGATGGGTCCTTCCCTGGTTTGAGCAAGAGAGTTATTCATGCTTCAAATAGTGATTGCTCACAAACATCATGAGAACTCCAATAGCTGTATACTTGAAGTAACAGAGGAATTAGATGACTTTTAAAAATCTTATAAAATAAGCCGGTAAACCCATCCGGGCCGGGCGCTTTATCAGGTTTTAAAGAGTCAATAACTCCTGAGATTTCTTCACCGGTAATTGGGGCGTTCAATGAAGACCTGGTTCCTTCTGCCAAGGATGGAAGAGTAGCCTCTTCCAGAAAGGCCCACAACTTATTATCCTGTTCTATCGATCTCGGCTCTGAGGAGTACAGTGACTTATAGTAGTCCCGAAACAAAATTAATATCTCTAAAGGATCAGTAACCAAAGCTTCCATCTGAGGGTGCTTTAAGGCTGTAACCCATTTAGATACAGAATGTTGCTTTAATTGCCAGGCCAGAAGCTTGCCCGCTTTACTCCCTTGACCAATATATGAAGCCTTTAACAGAGAGGTAGATCTCTCCACCCTCTCTAGTAAAGCAATGGCATAAGTAGCTCTCAAAGCAGATAATTCTTGCTCATCTGTAGGGGTGAGCTTGCCAACCCCTTTATTTTCCAGCATTCTAATTTTTGCCAGACAGCTGTTTAAAAGACTACTTTTTTCCTTTTTTTGAACCGACGCTATACGAATTAACTCTCCTCTCCAAGTTGCTTTCAGAGCTGCCCATACCCGATCTGTTGCAGGGATCGAGCCCCAATTAGAGCTAATAGTATTTTGCAAACATTTTTGAATTCGCTCTACAATTTGATTGTCTGACAACAATTTATTATTAAGAGACCATGAATAAGACCTAACAGGAACATTTGGTAACGCACACTGCATTATAATAGGCGAATGATCCGAGATCACGCGAGCCAGGATTTTTACATCTACTATATTTGATAACATCTGTTGGCTAATTATGAAATAATCAAGGTGAGAATGGCTTTTATGAACTGGAGAGAAGAATGTGAATTCTTTACTCAGAGAGTTAAATACTGTCCATGGGTCTACAAGGCCCAGCGACGAACTAAATTCTTTTAATGCTCTCTGCGCAGACGACATTTTTGCCCCCCTATAATAAGTGCGATCTAAGTCATTGGTTTGTACCAGATTCCAGTCGCCACAAAAGGGAGCCAGAACCATAGCCAGATGCACAAAAAGGACGGCGTTTCTAAATTAGGGCCATAAACAGAACCCAGAACAATGTCCAGGTTATTTAATTTACCAATGACAAAAATAAACCTACCTTTGGGATCGGATATAGATTCCGATAATGTAAAGGGGATCTTATTAGCCAGAAGCAAAGCCACACGACGCTTACTTGAACTAAATCCCGACCCAAAAACCTGACCTACCCACCTTTTTTTGAAAAAATGCAACTGTTCTGGAAGCATATGAATTTCTTGAAGAAACACAATTGAAGGATCGTATTTGGCAAGATGGATTAAAATGACATATTTCTTCTTGTTGTCTCTCCTTCCCTTTATATTCCAAGAAAGAATATTTAAACAGTTAGCCATAGCAGTGTAAACAAATGTGCCTTGAGAGCACAACTAAATAAAGGCTTGTACTGCTGCCCCTCCTCTCCCCCATGATAAAGAAAACAAAATAACCAAGAGACCTAACCCACCCCCAAAACCCCAAATTATATCCCAAACTTTTAAGTCTATTTACATCTCTATATAACCAGGCCCATAGCCTACACCTAGACAAATAGCCCATGGTGCGTGCTAAAGAGCAAGCTCCTCCCCCCACCTGTTCCCAAGCAGGAAAGAATAAATAAAAGGAAACTGAGTGAACATTCCCAGCAATATATCAATGGGAGCTCAATCCCTCAAAACAATACCCTTCCCAAGTCTACCGTCTAATAAGGTCCGTTACCACAGACTTCATTAACTCCTATAAACATAGTGAAAGACCGTAGACATGGGGGGGCGTGTGTAAAGAAAATTTTATTTAGCCAAAGCCCCATATCCTAAATATTACCTTGTCCCCTAAACAAGTTCAGGCTAAAGTATGAACAATAGCAGAACACATCCCCTTCCCGTCTTGAGACCTTACAAAACTGCCGGAGAACAAAGGAGGAGAGCAGCACTTCCCACAAACGTTGCCAATAACCTATAGAAGAAAGTCCTGAGGGACTGTTTACGTGACATGCTTGAACTGAATATTATAAGCTGCAATTCTCCCTGACCGCCGGAAGCCAATTACCTCCTACAATTAATGTCAGCAATGTTTGTAACAGGAGAACCGAACAGGGATAGCACCTTAGAAACTAAAGCGCCAATATGCCCTCTCAAATGAAATCCGTGCTTATAGAAAGCTGCCCAGGGGAACAATAAAAGCTAAGAACCAGACTAGTGGCCACTTGGTTCTTAACCGAAAAGGGGGAAGCCCCTATCAGCGATCAGTACCACGTTAATGACCCAATAGCAGCCTTACTATAATGCGAATAAATAAACTTAAACAGCTACCAGAAGGGGCTAACCAGCTTTCTACATCTATCAATGGAGGTAGAGCCCCCCTCTAGTGTCCAAACACTTCCTCGTTCTAACCCACAGTGAGTAAACAAGTTGAAGTAACAGAGAGAAACTTTCAATTATCAACCACTAAAAAAGATTAGAGTCCAGTGCAGATCACTTGAACAGGGTAGGAAGCAAGAAAATGCTAAATATGGACAGTCCAACCGAGGGGAACCCCTCTACGAGTCAGCCATCAACTTCCTTATCGCAGGCCTTCTAGAAGGATCTCCAATTGGTCTTCGGTTTCCATACTTATGGGTCGCAGTCCCCTCATTTAGAGAATAAATCTGGGTAGCATTTCTTCAGAACTTTGATTGCCTCTTCCGCAGAATCAAAGCACCTTGATCCATATTTCAAAGACACCTCTAATCGAGCTGGGTACATCATCTGGTGTTTAATACCAGCTGCCCATAATTTGGAAGTAATGGGATGATAAGCAGCCCTGAGCTGACGGGTCTTCACCGTCAAGTCAGGGACTAGCCTTAATTTTTTACCCTCCCATAGTATAGCCGTTAACATCCTGGCTTCTTTAAAGATAAACTTCCAATTCAAGTAGATAAGTAACTTGAATATTAACGGTCTAGGAGGTTCAGAAGATGGTGGTTTAGCCCGCAAGGACCTATGGGATCTTTCTATCACAAACTCCAGGCCATTCGGGGAGGGACCCACCGTTTGCTTCAGAAACTTCTGTAAAAACAATATTGTGTTTGACCCTTCTTCCCCTTCAGGAAGCCCTAGTAGCACCAAGTTGTTCCTTCTATTCCTCCCCTCCAGGTCCTCGAGGCGATCTTCCAATTTGCTAACAGATTTTTTGATCTCCACCACTTCAGGTTCTGACTTTTCCTGCTTCCTTTCTATTGAAGCTATCCTTGCCTCTGTGTCAGTAACCCTCCGGGCTAACTGAGTGAGTGCTGGTTTAAAATCAGCCACATCTTCTATCAGCTTCAGAACAGCTTCTTTAATTGAGGCTAATTCTGAGTAAACGTGCGTAGGTGACAACTCCTCCGCTGTATTCTGGGGAGAATAACTCCAACGAAGGCGCTTGGCCTCCGACTCCTGTGCGGTCTCCTACTGATCTGACAAATTAGACATAATGCTGAAGTAAATAGCTATTAGGTGCACCACCTACATGACCAGCATTAGAATAACGAACCGATTTTCTGTAGTTGGCAGGTGTTTGGAGGGAATATTCGCTATTAGTTAGACGAGAGGAACAGAGCTCATAGAAATGCTTCCTACTCTCCGCACCGCATCACGTGACCCCCTATTGTGAATCTTAAGGGCTCAGCAGCTCACTGCCCATCAATTAGTCTCACCTTTCTGGCAATGACATTAAGCATGTGATGTATTGTTTGCACATAATAATGATGAATGCATGAAATGTGTGAAGGTTTGCACACTTGCCTGGCTGTAAACTTTTGTGTGATTATAAAATACTGTGTGAATGGTTAATGGTATTAAATGGAACCTAACCCCCATATAATGGGACCACATTACGTTAATTTTCCAGTAACTGTTCCACCCAGTTAAAGTCCTCAACTTGTTGCCTGCAGTGATCTTTCTTTAGAGAACCTCAGTGTTTCTTTCTGAGACAAAAAAAAAACAAACTAAAAAAAATCCAATAATTTTGTAACTGCATTGCACTGGCATTGGCATATAACCATGGATGTAGGGTCTGCACATCTTCAGTGTGTGAGATATTCTGTTTGAATTCTTGTGCGGCCATAGAGTCTAGCAATATCCTTTGCCTCTGTATTCACAAGCAGAAAACTGGGTCATTTTCTTGCACCCATGAAGCAGCGAATTGTCACTTTTATTTCTACTTAGTATTGATTAGTTGTTTTCTTTGGGGGAGGGGGGCATTCAGGGTACGGGGTTTGTTCTTCAGTTTCTGTTTCAGTTTTCTCTCCGGTGTTTCTTGTGATCAGGACCCCCACATTGCTTCAGTGTGTTGCTCCCTATGAGGGTCAGTATCATTCTTTCCTGGTTTATTCACCAGCTGGCAAGAAAGATTTTGATTATGTGACTTTTTAAAACTGGTCATATCTTTACACCTTTGCTAGATAAACAATACATGTCTAAAATTTCTGAGACTGCTCTCTGTGGTTCTTGCTTCCTTCCACAAAGATTTCACAAGTAAATAATATACATACCTTTAGTAATGCACATGGATATTAATCCACCAAGGACTTGTTCTTCTATTGCTGTTATTGATGTATTGTTTTTAAAAATCACCAACCAGTCAACCTAACTGTATACAATGAATGTATTTGTCTGAGAGTCATATGGTATGCAGAGATGAAAATGGTTCATTCTGGTTTTCTCAGGTATTGGGTAACACAGAGTTGGCACATCATGGGGGTTGTGTGTTAGCCTGGGGTAATACACTGATGTTTTGGGGAAGAACCAACATTTTTCAGTTGTGAGGTAGCACAGAGAAGGTACAACATGGCAGCAGTGGGATATCCTGGGGTAATACACGGCTATGCTGCCACCTGAAAATACAGGGTTTGGGAAAGACTATTGGTTTCTCTTTCTTGGCAGCACAGAGTGTACACATCATGAGGTGGTGTGCTATACTGAGGTGACACACCACTGTACTTTGTTGATTTCTATTTGGAGTGGGTTTGAGAATGATCCAGGGTGTCTTGCTTATAGAGTGACACAGAGTGGCTGTTTATGGCTGTGGTGCAGTATCCTGGGGGTAATATCCTGCTGCATTTCCACATAGGAAGCCATTGCCTGTGAACTATCCCAAGTGTGTCTTGTATGGGACAACACAGAATGAGCACCTCACTGTGTCATAATAATGAATTTACATAATAATGAATCTATATTTTAGTGTTTATAAAATTATGGGTTCAGTAATGTAATTAACATAAAAGAAAGTAAGCATTCAATACAGCTGACTGAGGTGCTATTCTTTGTGCATATGGGGCAGGGAGCGTTAGATTTGTCTAGAATCTGCTGCTATTCTAATAACTTAGAAATGTAATGATTGCAAACAACACTTATGCAGCCCTTTACATGCTAATACTGCATATCTTACCAAGGCTGTTCAAATTTGTTAGGTGAAATTCATTATCATTTTACTGGTACACCTTTTTTGTGGTAATACTTATTTATTAGACTAAGCGAAGAATTTTTACACAAGCTTTTGAGACCTCTCAGGTCCCTTCATCATGTGCAAGGAAAACTAATCAGCATTTCAGAATATTTACAAACATTTGTGGTTCCTAGATTGCTTAACAAGGGGCAGGCTATAAAGGAAGCATTTTTATTCAGTACAGGTGACTACCAGGAAATAGGCTGCCTGTAATTAAAAGGTGAGAGATCAGACTTGTAAATGGTAAGCTACTTCAAAGTGATACCGTAACAAAAGATCAATGGTTGAAAAAAGTTCCATTAAGTATATAGGATGCATAATGCTGCCAGTTCTGTAAATTAAGCAGTGTCTGCATATGTGGCTCTTTTAAGTCAGTTATGTCCCCACAACAGAGGGAGATTTACAAAATACATAAATAGGCTGGCTCGGTGGTGAGGAGGGCTAATAGGCACTCATGCCTCACCTGTTGCCAAGTCAGTGACCCAGTTTTAGGAACGAGCCTGGGCTGCTCAGGGGTCAGCCAGGGGGAAGAGGATCAAGTGACCCAATGGATGCTCTTCTCCTCTGGGGAGGGACAGCAGACTACACCTCCACAATAGTGCCACCTAGGTGACCATAGGTGGTGCTGCAGTTTGAGGAGCAGTTCTGGGTGGGGGACTCTCCCTGATGGAAGATGTCAACATGTCCCATGAAGTGCGAAAGTTAGGCTGTCACCCGATGGAGCATCCGTGGGTCAGGGAGCAACCAGAACATAGAAAAACACTGCCAGCAGCAGGATGACACCCCATGGCAGTTCACAGACCTTACACCACCTACTAGGCACAGGGATGACTGAACTGAGCAAGGCCATCTGGAGGGGGATTGGGGACCCCCGATGGCCCAGCCACAGTGGGTATCTGTGGAGGAACAGGTGGACCACACAGGTAAGTCCCTGAATGGTGGGTGATGGGGTTGGGGGTGCCATGAGGGCTGAAGGGGGCTTGCCTGGCAAGGAGGGGGGAAAATACAAAAAACAAATTCTAAATGGTAGAGACCAGAGATGCAGTGCAAACTGTCAAAACTCAGTTTGGGATCTGGTAATGTGTGAGGAGGCCCACATTTTTTTGTTCAGCCTATGTTTATCTGTACCAAAAAGCCTCATGGGTTTTGCTTCCCAGAGAAGTCTTGTATGAATGTTCTTGAGGTTTCCTCTCAAAACTGCCATTTCAACCATTTTACTGCCAGGGGTATTTTATACTCCTGTGCCAGGCAATTTTTATATTTTTGCACACTATTATATAAAAATAAATTATCACCATGTTCCCTTTAACATAGGCTGCATGTACACAAACACCACATCTGTGGACTCTTCTGAGAGTACCAGTTACAACAATACCACATTTATGTTCCTGTACTACAAAGGTTTGGTTGAAATAGGCTTGAAACCTATAGGGGAGTCACGTGATGCGGAACACGGAGTAGCTGCTCTCTCCGTGAGCTCTGACCTGCCACCTTCTAATCATAATACTTTGCTCCGTTCTGTGGTATTAATTCAGCGTTTTTGGCATTGGGTGCAGAGGAGAACCTGTGCCCACTGGCTGTATGGAGGCGGAAATGCGGAAACCACCCCCAAAACACACACCCGCGACTACCCCCGAAAAGGCCGCCAAGAAATCCAAGGCCTCGGCTTCGTTGTTGGCCCAGGGGTCAGGGGAAAGCAGCACGGCGGAGGAGCCTCTCACCCTAGCGTGATTCCTAGAGGAGATTCGACCGCTGAAATCCTCGGTGCAGGACATGGCAGGGGAAATTAAGAACATCACTATTGCGATTGAAGACCCGCTCATAGAACGCCTGACAATGAGGCCCGAATCAAATCTTTAGAGGGGAACAAAGAGAAAATGGAACCGTGGTGAACAAGATAACTCAGTAATTCATAAACTGGAGATGAAGGTGGAGGATTTGGAGGGCCGGAGTCGTGGTAATAATGTGGTGGTCATTGGCTACCAGAAAAGCTGAGGGCCCTGATCCGATTAAATTTGCCCAAAACTGACTGACAAGATAGCGGGCCCTCTCCGCTTGATCAACGATGTTATTGAAAGGGCTCATAGAGCTTTGCGCCTTTACCTCCTCCTGATGGTCCTCCAAGAGCTTTTATATTTAATTCCTTAACTACCAGGAAAGGCAGCTTTTCATTGGGAAGGCGAGAGAAGATAAGGAGATATTTTGGGAGGGTTCCAGAATTAGAGTGGCGCAAGATCTACCACTCGGTCAGACAAAAGCGCAGCTTATCATCCGTGGTAAAAAGGTTGATCGCAGCAGACATTAAATTTCGCATGGGTTACCCCCCGAAATTTCAGGTTTTCATTGCTAATGAATGGAAGGCTTTTGAGTCTTGTGAATCGGCTACTGTTGCACTACAAGGGGCCTTTCCTGCATTGTTTAAAGATCCCTGATGGAGGGAAAGGAGCTGAAAGCTGGTGATCTCGACTGGAGAAATCAGGAGTCGACTTGATGTCTGGCATTTCAATATTGGAGTCCGGTGGACTGGGACAATATTGTTTTGGCTCAGCGGATAGCTGTGGCTGATAAGGGGAACCTGTATTAGGGGGTTGAATGCAGTGTGGTTTCGTCACTATAATCCCTTTTTTTTTTTTTTTTTCTTTTTTTTAGGATCGGCCCTTGTGGGTCTCTCTCATGTTCTATTCAGCTTGTCACTTTATCTGGGGCAATCGAGGATATTAAAGGCTGCCTTTGCTATGGTTTGGACATGATTGGGTGGTTTTTTTTTTTTTCTTTTTTTTTCTTTCCTCGGCTCACTGTGGACACTTCACATATCGCCTAAAGGACAATGGACTGTCACAGTTTACTTTGTTCGCCTCAAGAGGGCACCAGGGCTCCATAGTTAGTCTAATATGTTGGTTCACTATGTGTTTTCTATTATCTAGCTGGGGGAGGCTGAGTCAGCTTAATTACATAGTGGATGGTTTCGATTTGGGTGTTTCTCCTTATATTGATTTGTTCACCTCCCCTTGACTTGTGGGGACGTAGTCATTTTCCTATTTTGCTGTCAGCCGTGCAGCCCATTTAACAATTTGTACTTTTCTTTTTCCGTTCTTTGGGCTGCATTAATTACATGAGGGGCGAGGAAATAAGCCTCCTGAGTGTCTAGGAATGGTTTTATTGGTGGTCTAGGTATGCATTGGTACGAGTTCGTTAAGCTTATGAATATCGGAGTTTCATTGACATAGCAAGGGGTGGTGGGGAGGGCACGAGATAGGGGCTAAGTGGGCTGGTGTCATGTAATGTGAGGAAGGTGAGATGTAGGAGGGTGGGGGTGGGAAGGTTTTTCCGGTTTGGTTTATGGGGTACATAGAGAGGATTCGGGGCAAGAGAGGAAGGGGTTTTAGGCGGGATGGGGGGTCAGGTTTTTAGGGGAGGGCACAAGGCTGTAAATTTTACTGTTAGCCACACGGTAATGGGGTGGTCACAATATGTTATAATCTCACTGAATAGGAATGGGGACGGATATCTCAATTAAATTTCTTACCTGAATGTGAAAGGGGCATGGCTTAGAGCTAAGCAACCAGGATTCTGAAACATATAGAGGCTGTGAAGGCAAAGTTAGTGTTTTTGCAAGAAACCCATTTACCCAAGAAGAGGCCAATTGTAGAGGAGGCTTCAAATAGGGAAGTTTTTTCGTCCCAGGGTAATACACAGAGTAGAGGGGTTATGATATTAGTACATAGATCAATACCCTTTACCCCCTTGAAAGTGGTTCAGGACAAGGAAGGTAGATATGTGTTAGTGAAAGGAAAACTACAGAATATGGAGATTTTAATAGGGTCAGTGTATGGTCCCAATGTGGACAGCCATGACTTTATGGTGAGGTTATTAAAGGTGCTCCTACCATTTAATCAGCTTCCTATGATTTTGGGAGGGGATTTTAATATGGCACTGGATCCTTCATTGGATAGATCCGCCAGGTCCCAATCTTATCCTACACCTGCCTCTCGTGCTTTTGGTGATCTGGTAGATCGTCTAGGGCTGACAGATGTTTGGAGGGGTGCTCCATCCGGAGTCTAGGGAATATACTTTTATTTCTCCTGCCCATGGATCTGGGTCTCGCATTGATTACATGTTTCTCTCTCGTGTCCTGCTCAAGGAGTCCTTAGCTCGGAAATTGTGGCTGCCTCTCTTTCAGACCACTCTGCGGTAGAGGTCACGGTTTCCTTTCCTTCGCTCATTCATAAGGGTAATAGGTGGAAAGTAAATAACCAAATTTTGAGAATACCCAAGATTGCCCAGTTTTTTGTCGAAGCAAATAGAGGAGTTCATTTCATTCAATATGAATGATAGTGTCCATCCTGATATTTTCTGGGGGGCATTTAAGGCTTACATGAGAGGTTGATTGATTAGTCAGGCCGTTAAAAGAAAGAAAGAGAATGAAGCCACTATGTCGGATTTATTAACATGAATCAGATCTCTAGAATCCATGGTAGTTTTAAATCCAAAAGAGGAGGATAAGGAGAAGCTAGTGAAAGTTAAGGATGCATATCTTAGAATGCTGGGGGAGCAGGCTGAGTTAGCTATAATAAAAACTAGAGCCAATTATTTAGATCATGGGGAAAAGTCGGGAAAGCTCCTGGCTAGGCATATTGCACAACTTGAATCTTCCCGTCTGATCGAGGGGATCATATCGGATGAGGATGGATGTATTAAGACCACCCCAGAGGAAATGGTTCAAATTTTCCGGAAATACTACGAGTCCCTATATAGTGATATGGAGTGTCCTCCATCTAAATCTGAGATCTCGGCTTTTTAGAGAATCTTTTACTCCCACGTTAGACTTAATCGGATTGTGTTTTTCAATGCTGAGATAACTCAGCGAGAGATAGAAGCAGCTATTAAGAATCTACCTATAGACAAAACACCTGGCCCAGATGGGTTTTCGCCTAACTTTTACAAAGTATTCTCTCCCCAACTGACTCCTTAATTACTTAGATTATTTCAATACATTCTTTCTGGGAAGGAGTTAGATAGGACCTTGTCAGAAGCGCTCATAGTTTTGATCCCTAAACCAAATAGACCGCCTAAGAAGCCTGCCAGTTATAGACCTATTTCATTGTTAAATTACGATATTAAGATCCTCGCTAAAGTATTGGCAGATCGAATCAATAAAATATTATCAAAGTTGATAGGGGCAGAACAGATGGGTTTTATGAAGGGTAGATCCTCGGCTGACCACTTTAGAACATTGGCGCATGTCTTCTCAGTCTCCGAGGAGACCGATCTCCCGATGGCGTTGGTCTCCTTGGATGCCGAGAAGGCTTTTGATAGGGTTCATTGGGAATTTTTATTTACGGTGATGGGTAGATTTGGTTTCCCTGAGAAGTTTGTGGGGTGGATTAGAGCGTTATACTCAAATCCTTCTGCTAGAATCACTTGTAATGGGGCCATATCAACCCCTTTCACATTGCATGTTGGTACGAGGCAAGGATGTCCCCTATCCCCCCTATTATTTAACTTGTATTTGGAGCCTCTTATAAGGAACATAGTGATGTGTCGTGAGATTGTAGGTATCAAAATCAGGGACCAAGTTATTAAAACCACTGCATATGCAGACGACCTATTGATTTATATTTCGAGGCCTAGTAGGTCCATCCCCAGTCTGTTAAAGGTATTACATAACTTTAGCTCCCTTGCTAACTACAAATTGAACCAGGATAAAACAGTAGTCTACCCTCTTAATAATAAATTATTTAGGCGGGAAATTGTAGATTTAGGCCTAGGGTGGAGTCCCAAATCCTTCAAATATCTGGGTCTTACTTTGACTAATAGCTTGGATCGACTACGTCAGTTGAATTTAGACTCCTTGGTTCATAGTATAGATTTGGACTTAAAAAGGTGGGCACAACTTCCATTGTCATTATGGGGTAGAATAAATATTGTTAAAATGAATATATTCCCTAGACTTTTCTATCCCCTAAGCATGTTGAATGTTTGGATCCCTTTGTCATGGTTCAATAAACTCCATGGGAAAATAGCAGATTTTGTATGGGGTTATAAGAAGGCAAGGATGTCCTATTCAAAGCTGGCGGCCCCTAAGTCACTTGGGGGCTTGAGATTACCTCATTTGCTCTTCTATTTTGGGCAGCTCACTTGAATAAATATGGCAGATGGGCTCAGTATAAGGGCAGTTCCTCAACCTCGGGTTATGTTCCACAGTGGGTTAATCTAGAAATTAGTCTCATCAAAAGTTTTGGTTTTACCCCGGAGGCTTTATTTTATGTAACCGGTAAAGTACTCCCTTCCCCTCTGAGGAAATCTCCTATCGGGATCTCCTTAAGGATTCATAATCAGCTCTTTAATTTCTTGAAATATGATCAAACTATGGATGGGGCACAACCTATTGTGGGTAACCCCCAGTGGCTGATAGGAAATAAGATCATCAGGTATAACTGGTTACTTTTACCTGTGGAGTGTTCCTTAAAGGATTTTCTTAATGAGGAGGAGGTCTAATCTCATCTGTAGATGTGATGAGTAAGTATAAGCTGTCTATTAGAGACAGTTTCAAGATATTTCAACTTGGTCATTTATTAGTTCAAAAAGTAGGAAAGGGCCCGGTGAATACACCCCGTATTCCATTCTGGGTGGATATAGGACCGTTGGTGGGAATTCCACAGGCAATTTCCAAAATTTACTTGGTATTGTTTCATTGGGCCTTCACAGAGAATTTAGCCCCGAGTTCATACTGGGCCAAAGTGTTCCCTGAAGCAACCTTAGATTGGTTACAGATTTGGCAGAACTGTCATAGATTCATTCGACAAGATCATTTGAGACTTATTCAGTTTAAAATTTTACACAATATTTATTATTCTCCTCAAAAACTGGCGGATTTAAATCTAGTGAAGGATCCTAAATGCTACAGATGCGGCCTGGAAAGGGGAGATCTCTTACATATCTTTTGGCAGTGCCCAAAAATCATCCCATTGTGGAATGAAATGAAGGGTAAAGCCAATCCTTTATTAGGATTGGAGGATATGTTTAGTCCTGAGGTTTGTTTGCTAGGGGACGTGTCTGGTTCCTCGGTTAGAGTGAGGAAATTTCATATGGCCTTGATCCCTATTACAGTGAAAAAACTAGTACTCAAATATTGGAAGGATAGCGTTAGGATTACCTACTCTGAATGGTTAGCAGAACTTCTTGCAAGCCTCAGGATTGAGAGGATGATAGCTGTCCTACATAACCAACTGCCTCTATTTGAGAAAATCTGGACCCCATTGTTTGTATCTTACTGTAGGTAGTTAGATTATATGCCCTATAAGACCGTGATCAGATGAAGCGCCTTGTGGGGAAGGGTAATGTGGTATAAGGGGTGGGTATGCATGTGGGGGTTTGGGGGGGTTTGGAGACTTGTTATTTTTGGTAATCTTATGTAAGAATGTTGGTATTCAAGTTTCTGGATGCTTTGTATACTATTTATATATCTTGTCTCTGCAAAAAACTGAATAAAATGTGAATGGCAAGGCTTGAAACCTATAGGATGCTAATTATATTTTAAAGGGGAAAAGCTGGACCCTCAATGGAAAATCCACAGAACTGATTCTCTGGCCTGCAGACATTCAAGACACAGAGGTACTATAGAAAAAGTATATATTTTCTGAAAATGCACAAAATACTGTTTTTAAAAATGTATGACATTGCCTCCTATCCAAATGTTTGCTCTCCATAATCCTCCTTTACATTTGGTAGAACTATGCAAAATGATGGAAATTTGCATAGTTTTCACAATTTGACAAACCAAATGTCTATGTAACATAGGATAGAGGTACACAAACACCATACTTGTGGATTCTGCTGAGAGTACCAGTTAAAAAGATGCCACATTTATGTACCTTTACCACAAAGGTTTAGTGGAAATAGGCTTGAAACCTATAGGATGATAAGTATATTTTAAAGGGGAAAATTTGTGCCCACAATGGAAAATCCACAGCACTGATTCTTTGGGCTGTAGACATTTAGGAAAAGCACAGAAACCCCTGCACCATGCACCACCTTGAACTAAGCACATGCAGACACAAGATAGACATGAAAGTGCTAGTTTTTATTCTTCAAGTGCCATAAATTCACAAACCTCAAACAAGGATGCCTGATGATGCCCTGAGCGAAACCAATTGGAGTATCAGTGCTGGTGTGTT
Source organism: Neoceratodus forsteri (assembly GCA_016271365.2). Lineage (NCBI taxonomy): Eukaryota > Metazoa > Chordata > Ceratodontiformes > Ceratodontidae > Neoceratodus > Neoceratodus forsteri. The sequence goes on from CM057450.1 coordinate 1,075,633,132, forward strand.
CCTATCTGGCATCCTTGTTTGAGGTTTGTGAATTTATGGCACTTTAAGAATAAAAACTAGCACTTTCAAATCTACCTTGTGTCCGTAAGTGCTTATTTCGAGGTGGTGGATGGTGCAGGGGTTTCTGTGCTTTTCATGTTTAGTTCTTTACCCCAGCACATCCTGTCATTTTGGAGTGACTATCTTTGTTTGCATTGTAGACATCAGGGCACCATGGACATGGTGCCATAGAAAAAGTATATATTTTCTGAAACTGCATAAAATACTGTTTTTAAAAATGTATGACATTGCCCACTATCCAAAAGTTTGCTACTCATAATCTTCCTTTATATTTGGTAGAACTATACAAAATTATGGAAATGTGCTTAGTTTTCTCAATTTAGCAAACCAAATGTCTAAGTAACATAGAATGGAGATACACAAATACCACATTTGTAGATTCTTCTGAGAATACCGATTACAATGCTGCCACATTTATGTACCTTACCACAATTTTATTTATTTATTTATTTAAACGTTTGTTCACCAGGTAAGTACATGAGCCAAGGCCCTTTTTCATGTGCAACCTGGGACTGTAACAAAGACAGTCTAGATGTTACATACAACAATACATAATATTGACATACTCAAATGACATCTAATAAGTACAAATACCATCAAAACTGAAAATTTATTAAGAACAGCACTGACATTTCAAAGTTTTTAAAAAGTTGTTCTTCAATTCTATTTTAAAAGTGTCATGACTTGTACAAATATGCAACTCTTCAGGAAGGCCATTCCAAGTTTGAGGAGCCTTAACTGAAAAAGCATGGTTCCCCATTGATGTTTTTGTGTTGGGAACCAGGAAACCAGGTATAGAGTTAGATCTTAAATCTCTTGTAAGCACCTTTAAATTGAAAAATAAAGACAAAGACGAAAGATCTTTTTGTCTAATGACATCGTCTACCAAGCAGCCAAGACTATATACAATAAACTATACTGATCAGGCAGTAGCCACTTTGCTACCTGATATAAGTGACAGTGATGGGTCTGATATGGTAATTTATATGTAAAGCGACAGATACTATGAAATGTAGAATTCAAAATGTTCAGAACCTGTTTCGATAAGTGTGTGAATAAAAAAGAATTATAATATAAATGAGATAATAATATGCTCTGAGATATGACAATTCTAGCCTGAAGTGTTAGAGAGTGTTGAAGTTTGAAAAAAAAAACTAATTTCTGATTGACATGTCTGGTAGTTATTCCAATATGATTTGAATATATTAGTTGAGGGTCCAGATAAATTACTAAATATTTAAATGAATAAACTTGCTCCAAGACCAGACCCGATTGATTGAATATCTGTAATTTGGCAGTTTTGGCTAATTGTGGCTTAGAACTGAACATTGTACATTTGGTCTTGGAGCAGTTTAGTGCTAATTTAAGTTTCATTAACCAGGTTTCCAAGACAAAAAAAAAAATCTCAAATGGGCAGACTAGGTGGGCCATAGGCCCTTATCTGCTGACACTGTCTATGTATCTATGTATTTATTTAAAGAGCAATTAATCGTGTCAATGGAATTCAAGCTTTTGTACAAAACAATATCATCTGCATATAAAATGTTGTTTGTATTTGTCAAGTTAGAAGGAATTGCATCAATAAATAATGAAAAAGGAGGGGTCCCAATATTGAGCCCTGATGGACTCCTCTTTTTAGTTCCACGTTTACAGATAAGGTGCCTCTGTAAGATGCCCTTACAGGTCTTCCTTGCAAATAACTGGTAAACCAATCTAAGGGATGACTTGCAAGCCCAAAGGTACTCAGGCTCCTGAGCAGCAGGGAATGATCAACCAAACTGATGGCCTTGGATAGGTCCACAAACACAGCACCTGTGAGCATGCAATCATCCATCGCTCTACAGATGAGGTCTGTGAACCTGGCCAAGGCTGTCCCTGTACCATGGTACTATTTAAAACCATGCTGCTTGGCAGCCCTGAGACCACCGAGTTGTAAGTGTTCAGTCAATTGTTCATTGGCTAGTTTTTCAAAAATTTTCCCCAAAGGGGGAAGGAGGGATATGGGGCAATAATTGCCCATATCCTCTGGATCACCTCCTTTAAGAATAGGCACAATTGCTGTATTCTTCCATTGCTGGGGAAAACAAGCAGTTAATAAATACAGATTCATAATCTTCATCAGAGGACAGCTAATATAGGAAGCAATTAATTTTAGGAACCTTGGTTGAAGTTCACCCACACCTGAGCCTTTGGTAGGTAATACTTTTTAGTAATTTAAACACCTGTGATGTTTGAATCCTCCTAAAGTGAAGAGTTGGTTGAAATAGGCTCAAAATCTATAGGGTGCTATGTAAGGGGAAATTTAGGCCCACAGTGGAAAATCCACAGCATTGATTCTCTGGCCTGTAGACATTCAGGACACCATGGTACCATAGAAAAGTATATATTATCTGAAACTGCACAAAATACTGTTTTTAAAAATGTATGACATTGCTTGCTATTGAAATGTGTACTACCCATAATCCTCCTTTACATTTGGTAGAACGATGGAAAATGATGGACATTCGCACAATTGTTGCAGTTTAGCAAACCAAGGCCAGATATTCAAAACTTAGCACCGCACACATACTGTTTGCACTGGGCCAGCACCAGGTTAGTGCAGGATTGCAATATTCAAAAGGGCCACTAGTGCATGTAAACCATGGTAGCACTGGGCAAACAGATTTTATATGCAAGGGGCAAACTGAGGAGGAGGGTCTGCGTAATGTGATATTCAGCACATAGTGCCATGCTAAGCACTGTTGCGTGGCTTAACATGACACATTGCGTGGTGGAAAATACCACCCGGGAAAAGGTGGTTTTAACTCTGGGCAATCCAGCATTGTGTGACTTTGTGGCCTTGCATGGCTTGTACGACGTTAGTGCGGCTGTGCGCGACCCCAACCAATATGTAGGACAGAGAAAGGCGGTTGTGGGGTCACAGATGGTGGGGATATTCAGGACTGCATGGGATAGACATAAGGCAATCCTAGGGAGTGGTAGGAAGATGTAGGGTGTCAGGTAACTGGAATCTGCAGCTTCTCCAATAAGTAGGGAATGGGCAGCCTAGGTGGGCCAAGCAGTCCTTATCTGCCATTAAATTCAATGTCTATGTTTCTGTGTTTGTACTGTACTCTGCTTAGTATGGTGCGGCTGCCTGCTGACACCCCTGCCCAGCAATGCATATGTCACTGTGTGCTTTCAATGCCAGTTGTGCAGTGTCTATGAGTCGCACAACAGCAATACTGTACTGTCTACCGTCAGTACACACCAGCATGATGGGGCTGTCACTGTGTATGGTGCTGCAGTCAATGCTGCCCACCATGTCATAGGCAGTGCTGTGTTCCACACCCCACTGGCTCCCATGTCACTGTACTGGCTGCAGTGCACTGTATAGCAGACCTACAGTTGGACTTTACAGCCATCACCACCACCAGTGCCTGTGCTGTGCAGTCCCCTGGAGCACATTATACTACGCAGTTCTGTACATATGTAGCATGTAGCTCCCACCATGTTCCTTCTGACTGACCCACAGGTGGAGCTTGGGCAGACCCAGCTGGCCACTGTACTTCCAGACTGACCAACAGGTGGAGCTGTGGGACTCTGCAGTAGCACTGGGCAAACAGCATGCAAATCAGGGCATAATGACATGCTAATCTGGATGTTTGCCCACTGCCTACCTAAGTAGGCTCATTTGCATATCACTTTTGAATATAGAAGATATTTGCCCTGGGCTAACGTGATAGCACCTGGCAAATGGCTTAGCGCCACGCAAGACCTGCGCAATCATCTTTGAGCTGTGCAAACGTCACAGAATCATTTTTCATTTCTGCACTCTGTACATTCATATGCGCTGATGCTTGCAGCTATACTGACACCACTCCTTTACTGGCACATACATTGGCCACATATTTCACCTCTGCAGTCAATCTGGTCGCTGTGCACTGGGTTGCTGTTCTGGTTGCACTTCCTGGTTGCTATGTTCTGGGCTGTCTTATTCCTGGGCTAATTTTGCCCTGCACTCCCAGCCCAGTTTGCCCAGCTTCATTTGCATGCTATATTCAGTAGCTTTTGCTCAGGGCTATCCCTTTTGAATATAGCTGGCTTGTGGGGCCGTACTAAGTTTGCCCAATGGGCAGGGCTAATTTTGCTCAAGGGAAATGTTTTGAATATCAGGCCCCACATGTCTATGTAACATAGGACAGAGGTACACAAACATAACATTTGTGGATTCTGCTGAGAGTACCGGTTACAATGATGCCACATTTATGTACCTTTACAGCAAAGGTTTGGTTGAAATAGGCTCAAAGCCTATAGGGTGCTACATGTATTTTAAAGGAGAAAATTTAGGCCCACAATGGAAAATCCACAGCATTGATCTCAGGCCTGTAGATATTCAGGGCACCATGGCACCATAGGAAAAGTATATCTTTTCTGAAACTGCACAAAATACTTGTTTTAAAGGGACACTGTCAACCTGTTTTTCATCATATTATTTCTAGTTAAAAACCTGTTTTATGATTGCTTATCTTCTCTAACATTCATTGATCTTTCTGTTTGTTTTGTCTGTCTTCTTGTTTAGTAGAACTGAAATGCATGCAAATGTATATTTATAAATCACTTTGATTTGTTTACAATCCTGGATCTGTTCTTACTGCATACTTCCTGAGCATTAGAAACCATACCCAAACAGTGTAGTCACTCATGAGGCAATAGCCTCCTAAACTCCCACTGCATCATGAAGGGCAGGCCTGTGTTGTGGGTGTTCCCAAGTTCAGGAAAGATGCAGTTGGAGCTTATCAAGGAATGCAAACAAACCAGTGTTTGTGTGGTAACACCAGTATGGTGGGCAGTCTGTTTTTCACTTTTTACAAGAAAAAAATAGAGTCAGAATCAAACTACCAGCTACATCATCAGTCTTTACAGAATGCTGGCAATCATAACATGTTTTTTATTTAAACTAGGGACACTTTGAGACCTTAGGGGGTTGACAGTGTCCCTTTAATCATGGATAATACAGCCCACTACCGAAGTATGTGCTACCCATAATCCTCCTCTACATTTGGTAAGACTATGAAAAATAATGACATTTTGCATAATTCTCACATTTTAGCAACCAGATATCTAAGTTAAGTAGGATGCAGGTATATGAAAACTTTTTTTTCTGGAGAGAGTACTGCTTACAGTGGTACCAAATGTATGTTTCTTTACCACAGAGTCTGGCAGAAATAAGACCAAAACACATTGGTTGCTAAATGTATTTCAAATCCCTTGTGTGTACAGCGATAGCAGGTTTGGAGCATTTTGTACCAAGTGTCCTTTGGTGGAGGCACAGGTTTGTGGTACTGACACAGTTAGTACTTCCCAATGAAGCCCAACACGGTATGAGTTTCTATTTGAAAAATGAGACAGCCAGATTATTAGACAGAAACGGGCCAAAATATTGCATTTTATTCAGTATTTGTAGCTGTGGAGCTTAATTCAATGGAGGATTTTGCATTGCAAACACTTGGGGGAGAAGACTTCCTCAGACATCCTTAAATTTATTTTGTAATCTTTAAAGCAATATAAATTGTTCCCTGGTTAACAGAATGCATTGAAGTTTTCTGGTGGTGGGAAATGAAGGCAGGGAGGGGCAGCATGACAAAGTTGTCTACAAAGGCATATTGTAATGGGCAGGTGTTAAGATTGCATGTATTTCACACCTGCATTACCAAAATACTCTGGCAGGATCAGAAATAAGTTGAATCTGCCCATGTAATTTAAAATAAAACTCTATACTATAGTCTAAGGTTCCTTGAATAAAGGGCTGACAGTGTAGCCTAGAGGTTAGGGTAATGAGCCGTGATTGAGCTTGGTGCAGTCCTGGGTTTGATTCCTACTACCTCCACTTGCATACTGCGTGAAACTGAACAAGTCACTTAACTTCTCCAGTGTTCCCCAGGTTGCTCCTACAAGCAGACATTGTGCCTAGTGGGCCTTACCTCATTACCAAAACAATGCAAACAAAGGTTTGTGGGTGCTGAGATAAGAAAATAACCTCTTCCAAAATGTTTTTGGCCTTGTTATCCTATACAGGATGAAATTTCATACCTATCAATTTGTCATTCCAGTAAATAAGCTTGGTGTGGTATTTCTCAAAACAGTCCTCCAGGCACAGCCCTGGCTCTGTGGGACACTGTGGAAGGTAATATCTTGAGTCTCTCCTGAAGCATTTTTTGTGGCATACTCTACTCTCTGGGGTCTAGCATTCCTTTCAGTAGGTGGCAGCGTTCTGTAGAAATGTCTTTCAGTCAGTCTGGCTATACCCTTATTTGTTTCTATTTCTGGTATTTCTGTTGAATCAAATAAGAAACTTGAAATGACATCAGTTTGGAAATCTAGGAAGATTTTAAATGACCAGATAACTGCCCAGTAAAGAATAAAAGCGTTGTACATAGGCATTTGAAACAGGTGAACAGCTAATTTATTGTACCAAGCCATGCTTTTTCAAGTGGCATCATAGGGCACAAGCATCTGGTCTGTTTTGTCCACACCTCCCATGTGCTTGTTATAATCTAGGATACACTGAGTCTTACTTATCAATTTGTCCTGACCACGAATTGAAACAACAGCTGTAGAGTCATCATGAATTGTACTCAGGAGGTACACATCTTTTCTTATCTATGAATTTTACAGCCAGCAGTTCACCATATCAAAAAACACTGGTCTCACCACATTTTTGCTTTCTGTTTACCAACTCTTTGGGAAATCCCTGCCTGTTGGACCTGATAGTGCCACGAGCTACAGTATCAAACTGATACGGGACATTAAAGAGAGGAATCCCAGTATAGAGGTTATCTATGTAGAGGTTGTAGCCAGAGCCTAGCAAGGGAATAATTAGGTCCCACACAATTTTTTCATTTGTGTTCAGACATGGGGGGCAGCCAGCAACATCCTGTGTGCATTCTTTCCTGTGTAAATTCTGAAATGGTATGTGTACCTGGTGGAACTTTCACAAAGTTTGTACAATTTAATTCCATATTGCGCACGTGTCATAGGAAGGTATTGCTTAAATATTATTCTCCCTTTGAACAGCAGAAGGGACGCATCCATGGAAATGTTTTGGGATGGGGTATACACCTCAGAAAACATTTTAAAAAGATGATCAATAATAGGCCTTAATTTAAAAAGCCTATCATTCTCTGGATGGTCCCTTGGCAAAGCCTGAATGCTGTCATTGTAGTGCATAAATCTCAGCAGAAGCTGAAATCGGTTCTTCTCATTATAGCTGGAAATTGAGGGGTAGAATGAGCAGGGTGGGTGGACCAATACATGCTGATGGTGGGCTTTTTCACAATCCCCATTTCCAATGTCAAACCCCAGAACCTTTTCATTTCCTCAAAGTTTGTGGGAGTCCATTGACAAGCCCACTTGCCCCCATATTGAGTCCAAAACTGATCTGTGTATAAATTTGTTTAAGCCACTATATAAGACAGTATTTCATCACTAAAAAATAACTGAAAATATTCTATCGGGGTATATTCCTTTGTGTCAGCATAGACACCTGCATTACCAGTAAATGGTGGAACACATGTTTTTTCCATATTTGGGGAATTCCATTTGTAAAATGGAGTATAACCACTGTTGTGCCTGCTGCGGCCTGTAGCTAGCACAGGGACAGTAGTCTTAGAGTCAGGCACAGCTTAGGGATCAGATTCATTTGAGAAAGTGGCACTGCAGATGGGTAAAGACTCATACATTAGCAAGGTGTCAGGCTCAGACAGTGCATCATGCTCAAACTGAGTGTCTCCCTTGGGTAAGATGCAAGACTTGGGCAGAGTGTCAGGCTCAGGCAGCGTGTCAGGCTCAGGCAGCATGTCAGGCTCAGGCAGAGAGTCAGGCTTAGGCAGCGTGCCAGGCTCAGGCAGGGTGTCAGGCTCAGGCAGAGTGTCAGGCTTAGACATGTCAGGCTCAGCCAGAGTGCCAAGCTTGGGCAGAGTGTCAGGCTCAGGCAGCATGTCACGCTCAGTCAAGGTGTCAGGCTCAGGCAGAGTGTCAGACTCAAGCAGCGTGTCTGGCTCAGGCAGAGTGTCAGGCTTAGACATGTCAGGCTCAGCCAGAGTGTCAGGCTTGGCCAGAGTGTCAGGCTGAGGTGGGGAGTTATATGCAGGCAAAGAATCAGGCTTGGCCAACGAGTCATGCTGTAGCAGGGTATCTGGTTTGGGCAGAGTTTCACGCATGGGTACTGTATAAGTGTCAGGTAACTGCTTGCACTTTAATTTATGCTTTTCTGTTGAGGTTCTTGCATAGGCTGGGGTTCTAATTTGGGCTGAGGCAGATGTTTGCACTCTTTTTGTGCTTTTTGCACTTACCCTAATCCTATGTTACAGGCACCATATCATGAGTAAATGGAAGCTCTGAGGTGGCCTGCTGATCAGGTAGCATTTGAGGCTCAAGCATGGTCTCAGGCTGGAGCTGATGCCTGTTTTTTTTTTTTCATGAGTGCCATGAATTGCAGCCTCAAAATGAGCTTCTTGTTCAGGGAGAATCTTGGGCTCTGGCAATTCCTCTGGAGTTTTTTTCTGCTTTTTGCACTTGACATGAGCTGTAGATGCAGGATCAAAAATTAATTATTTTTCAGGCTCAGGCAATGTCTTTGCCTGGAACAGTTTCTTATGCTAGTGCTTTTGATGACTTCCCTCAGCCATTACTGCATCCATCTCAAGCACAGAGCCTTCTTGCTAAGGTAGGATCACAGATTCAGGCAGGTGCTTTTACTTACACTTATGCTTTGTGTGACTTCCCTCAGCCTGCATTGTGGCCTCCAGCTCTGTCAAAGGCAAACATGGGGCCTCTTTCTTTTGAAATAGCTCAGACTCTGGTACCTGCACAGGCTTAGGCAGATCTCCATGTTTCTGCTGCTTTTTATGTTTAGATGCTAGCTTGGGCTGTGAAGCACGCAGATGCCTGTGTTTCTGCTTTTCATGTTTGGATGCTAGCTTGGGCTGTGAAGCACGCAGATGCCTGTCCTTCTGCTTTTTACGTTTGGATGCTAGCTAGGGCTGTGAAGCACGCAGATGCCTGTCCTTCTGCTTTTTGCGTTTGGATATTGGCTTGGGCTGTGAAGCACGCAGATGCCTGTCCTTCTGCTTTTTGCGTTTGGATGCTGGCTTGGGCTGTGAAGCACGCAGATGCCTGTCCTTCTGTTTTTTGTGTTTGGATGCTGCCTTGGGCTGTGAAGCACGCAGATGCCTGAGTTTCTGCTTTTTACGTTTGGATGCTGCCTTGGCTGTGAAGCACGCAGATGCCTGAGTTTCTGCTTTTACATTTGGATGCTGCCTTGGCTGTGAAGCACGAGATGCCTGAGTTTCTGCTTTTACGCTTGGATGCTGGCTTGGCTGTAGCACGCAGATGCCTGAGTTTCTGCTTTTACGTTTGATGCTGGCTTGGCTGTGAAACACGCAGATGCCTGAGTTTCTGCTTTTTACGTTTGGATGCTGGCTTGGGCTGTGAAACACGCAGATGCCTGAGTTTCTGCTTTTTACGTTTGGATGCTGGCTTGGGCTGTGAAACACGCAGAGGCCTGAGTTTCTGCTTTTACGTTTGGATGCTGGCTTGGCTGTGAAGCATGCAGAGGCCTGAGTTTTCTTTTACGCTTGGATGCTGGTTTGGCTGTGAAGCACGCAGAGGCCTGAGTTTCTGCTTTTTACGTTTGGATGCTGGCTTGGGCTGTGAAGCACGCAGAGGCCTGAGTTTCTGCTTTTTACGTTTGGATGCTGGCTTGGGCTGTGAAGCACGCAGAGGCCTGTTTTTCTGCTTTTTACGTTTGGATGCTGGCTTGGGCTGTGAAGCATGCAGAGGCCTGTCTTTCTGCTTTTTACGTTTGGATGCTGGCTTGGGCTGTGAAGCATGCAGAGGTCTGTCTTTCTGCTTTTGGATGCTGGCTTGGGCTGTGAAGCATGCAGAGGCCTGTCTTTCTGGTTTTTACATTTGGGTGCTGGCTTGGGCTGTGAAGCATGCAGAGGCCTGTCTTTCTGCTTTTTACGTTTGGGTGCTGGCTTGGGCTGTGAAGCATGCAGAGGCCTGTGTTTCTGCTTCTTACGTTTGGGAGCAATCTTGGGCTGTGAAGCATGCAGAGGCCTGTCTTTCTGCTTCTTACGTTTGGGTGCTAGCTTGGGCTGTGGAGCATGCAGAGGCCTGTCTTTCTGCTTCTTATGTTTGGATGCTGGCTTGGGCTGTGAAGCATGCAGAGGCCTGTCTTTCTGCTTCTTACGTTTGGATGCTAGCTTGGGCTGTGAAGCATGCAGAGGCCTGTGTTTCTGCTTCTTACGTTTGGATGCTGGCTTGGGCTGTGAAGCACGCAGAGGCCTGAGTTTCTGCTTTTTACGTTTGGATGCTGGCTTGGGCTGTGAAGCACGCAGAGGCCTGAGTTTCTGCTTTTTACGTTTGGATGCTGGCTTGGGCTGTGAAGCACGCAGAGGCCTGTTTTCTGCTTTTTACGTTTGGATGCTGGCTTGGGCTGTGAAGTATGCAGAGGCCTGTCTTTCTGCTTTTTACGTTTGGATGCTGGCTTGGGCTGTGAAGCATGCAGAGGTCTGTCTTTCTGCTTTGGATGCTGGCTTGGGCTGTGAAGCATGCAGAGGCCTGTCTTTCTGGTTTTTACATTTGGGTGCTGGCTTGGGCTGTGAAGCATGCAGAGGCCTGTCTTTCTGCTTTTTACGTTTGGGTGCTGGCTTGGGCTGTGAAGCATGCAGAGGCCTGTCTTTCTGCTTTTTACGTTTGGGTGCTGGCTTGGGCTGTGAAGCATGCAGAGGCCTGTCTTTCTGCTTTTTACGTTTGGATGCTGGCTTGGGCTGTGAAGCATGCAGAGGCCAGTCTTTCTGCTTCTTACGTTTGGATGCTGGCTTGGGCTGTGAAGCATGCAGAGGCCTGTCCTTCTGCTTCTTACGTTTGGGTGCAAGCTTGGGCTGTGAAGCATGCAGAGGCCTGTCCTTCTGCTTCTTACGTTTGGGTGCAAGCTTGGGCTGTGAAGCATGCAGAGGCCTGTCCTTCTGCTTCTTACGTTTTGGTGCAATCTTGGGCTGTGAAGCATGCAGAGGCCTGTGTTTCTGCTTCTTACGTTTGGGAGCAATCTTGGGCTGTGAAGCATGCAGAGGCCTGTCTTTCTGCTTCTTACGTTTGGGTGCTAGCTTGGGCTGTGGAGCATGCAGAGGCCTGTCTTTCTGCTTCTTATGTTTGGATGCTGGCTTGGGCTGTGAAGCATGCAGAGGCCTGTCTTTCTGCTTCTTACGTTTGGATGCTAGCTTGGGCTGTGAAGCATGCAGAGGCCTGTGTTTCTGCTTCTTACGTTTGGGTGCAAGCTTGGGCTGTGAAGCATGCTGAGGCCTGTGTTTCTGCTTCTTACGTTTGGGTGTTACTTGGGCTGTGAAGCATGCAGAGGCCTGTGTTTCTGCTTCTTACGTTTGGGTGCAAGCTTGGGCTGAGAAGCATGCAGAGGCCTGTGTTTCTGCTTCTTATGTTTGGGTGCAAGCTTGGGCTGTGAAGCATGCAGAGGCCTGTGTTTCTGTTTCTTACGTTTGGGTGCTAGCTTGGGCTGTGAAGCATGCAGAGGCCTGTGTTTCTGCTTCTTACGTTTGGGTGCTAGCTTGGGCTGTGAAGCATGCATGGGCCTGTCCTTCTGCTTTTTACGTTTTTATGTTAGCTTGGGCTGTGAAGCATGCAGATGCCTGTCTTTCTGCTTTTTACGTTTGGGTGCTAGCTTGGGCTGTGTAGCTTGCAGATGCCTGTCCTTCTGCTTTTTACGTTTGGATGCTAGCTTGGGCTGGGAAGCATGCAGATGCCTGTCCTTCTGCTTTTTACGTTTGGGTGCTGGCTTGGGCTGTGAAGCATGCAGATGCCTGAGTTTCTGCTTTTTACGTTTGGGTGCTGGCTTGGGCTGTGAAGCATGCAGATGCCTGAGTTTCTGCTTTTCACGTTTGGGTGCTGGCTTGGGCTGTGAAGCATGCAGATGCCTGAGTTTCTGCTTTTCACGTTTGGGTGCTGGCTTGGGCTGTGAAGCATGCAGATGCCTGAGTTTCTGCTTTTTACGTTTGGATGCTGGCTTGGGCTGTGAAGCATGCAGATGCCTGAGTTTCTGCTTTTTACGTTTGGATGCTGGCTTGGGTTGTGAAGCATGCAGATGCCTGAGTTTCTGCATTTTACGTTTGGATGCTGGCTTGGGCTGTGAAGCACGCAGATGCCTGAGTTTCTGCTTTTTATGTTTGGATGCTGGCTTGGGCTGTGAAGCACGCAGATGCCTGAGTTTCTGCTTTTTACGTTTGGATGCTGGCTTGGGCTGTGAAGCATGCAGATGCCTGAGTTTCTGCTTTTTACGTTTGGATGCTGGCTTGGGCTGTGAAGCATGCAGATGCCTGAGTTTCTGCTTTTTACGTTTGGATGCTGGCTTGGGCTGTGAAGCCTGCAGATGCCTGAGTTTCTGCTTTTTACGTTTGGATGCTGGCTTGGGCTGTGAAGCATGCAGATGCCTGAGTTTCTGCTTTTTACGTTTGGATGCTGGCTTGGGCTGTGAAGCATGCAGATGCCTGAGTTTCTGCTTTTTACGTTTGGATGCTGGCTTGGGCTGTGAAGCATGCAGATGCCTGAGTTTCTGCTTTTTACGTTTGGATGCTGGCTTGGGCTGTGAAGCATGCAGATGCCTGAGTTTCTGCTTTTTACGTTTGGATGCTGGCTTGGGCTGTGAACATGCAGTTGCCTGAGTTTCTGCTTTTTACGTTTGGATGCTGGCTTGGGCTGTGAAGCATGCAGAGGCCTGAGTTTCTGCTTTTTACATTTGGATGCTGGCTTGGGCTGTGAAGCATGCAGAGGCCTGAGTTTCTGCTTTTTACGTTTGGATGCTGGCTTGGGCTGTGAAGCATGCAGAGGCCTGAGTTTCTGCTTTTTACGTTTGGATGCTGGCTTGGGCTGTGAAGCATGCAGTTGCCTGAGTTTCTGCTTTTTACGTTTGGATGCTGGCTTGGGCTGTGAAGCATGCAGAGGCCTGAGTTTCTGCTTTTTACGTTTGGATGCTGGCTTGGGCTGTGAAGCATGCAGAGGCCTGAGTTTCTGCTTTTTACGTTTGGATGCTGGCTTGGGCTGTGAAGCATGCAGAGGCCTGAGTTTCTGCTTTTTACGTTTGGATGCTGGCTTGGGCTGTGAAGCATGCAGAGGCCTGAGTTTCTGCTTTTACGTTTGGATGCTGGCTTGGGCTGTGAAGCATGCAGAGGCCTGAGTTTCTGCTTTTGCGTTTGGATGCTGGCTTGGGCTGTGAAGCATGCAGAGGCCTGAGTTTCTACTTTTACCTTTGGATGCTGGCTTGGCCAGAGCATGCAGAGGCCTGAGTTTCTACTTTTACTTTGGATGCTGGCTTGGGCTGTGAAGCATGCAGAGGCCTGAGTTTCTGCTTTTTACGTTTGGATGCTGGCTTGGGCTGTGAAGCATGCAGAGGCCTGAGTTTCTGCTTTTTACCTTTGGATGCTGGCTTGGGCTGTGAAGCATGCAGAGGCCTGAGTTTCTGCTTTTTACCTTTGGATGCTGGCTTGGGCTGTGAAGCATTCAGAGGCCTGTCTTTCTGCTTTTTACCTTTGGATGCTGGCTTGGGCTGTGAAGCATGCAGAGGCCTGTCTTTCTGCTTTTTACCTTTGGATGCTGGCTTGGGCTGTGAAGCATGCAGAGACCTGTCTTTCTGCTTTTTATGTTTGGATGCTGGCTTGGGCTGTGAAGCATGCAGAGGCCTGTCTTTCTGCTTTTTACGTTTGGATGCTGGCTTGGGCTGTGAAGCATGCAGAGGCCTGTCTTTCTGCTTTTTACGTTTGGATGCTGGCTTGTGCTGTGAAGCATGCAGAGATCCTGTCTTTCTGCTTTTTACGTTTGGATGCTGGCTTTGGTTGTGAAGCATGCAGAGGCCTGTCTTTCTGCTTTTTACGTTTGGATGCTGGCATTGGCTGTGAAGCATGCAGAGGCCTGTCTTTCTGCTTTTTATGTTTGGGTGCAAGCTTGGGCTGTGAAGTATACAGAGGCCTGTCTTTCTGCTTTTTACGTTTGGGTGCAAGCTTGGGCTGTGAAGCATGCAGAGACCTGTCCTTCTGCTGCTTACGTTTGGGTGCAAGCTTGGGCTGTGAAGCATGCAGAGGCCTGTCCTTCTGCTGCTTACGTTTGGGTGCAAGCTTGGGCTGTGAAGCATGCAGAGGCCTGTCCTTCTGCTGCTTAGTTTGGGTGCAAGCTTGGGCTGTGAAGCATGCAGAGGCCTGTCCTTCTGCTGCTTACGTTTGGGTGCTAGCTTGGGCTGTGAAGCATGCAGAGGCCTGTCCTTCTGCTGCTTACGTTTGGGTGCTAGCTTGGGCTGTGAAGCATGCAGAGGCCTGTCCTTCTGCTGCTTACGTTTGGGTGCAAGCTTGGGCTTTGAAGCATGCAGAGGCCTTTCCTTCTGCTTCTTACATTTGGGTGCAAGCTTGGGCTGTGAAGCATGCAGAGGCCTGTGTTTCTGCTTCTTACGTTTGGTTGCAAGCTTGGGCTGTGAAGCATGCAGAGTCCTGTGTTTCTGCTTCTTACGTTTGGGTGCAAGCTTGGGCTGTGAGCATGCAGAGGCCTGTGTTTCTGCTTCTTACGTGTTTGGTGCTAGCTTGGGCTGTAGAAGCATGCAGAGCTGTGTTTCTGCTTCTTACGTTTGGGTGCTAGCTTGGGCTGTGAAGCATGCAGAGGCCTGTGTTTCTGCTTCTTACGTTTGGGTGCTAGCTTGGGCTGTGAAGCATGCAGAGGCCTGTGTTTCTGCTTCTTACGTTTGGGTGCTAGCTTGGGCTGTGAAGCATGCAGAGGCCTGTGTTTCTGCTTCTTACTTTTGGGTGCAAGCTTGGGCTGTGAAGCATGCAGAGGCCTGTGTTTCTGCTTCTTATGTTTGGGTGCTAGCTTGGGCTGTGAAGCATGCAGAGGCCTGTGTTTCTGCTTCTTACGTTTGGGTGCTAGCTTGGGCTGTGAAGCATGCAGAGGCCTGTGTTTCTGCTTCTTACGTTTGGGTGCTAGCTTGGGCTGTGAAGCATGCAGAGGCCTGTGTTTCTGCTTCTTACGTTTGGGTGCTAGTTTGGGCTGTGAAGCATGCAGAGGCTTGTGTTTCTGCTTTTTACGTTTGGGTGCTAGCTTGGGCTGTGAAGCATGCAGAGGCCTGTGTTTCTGCTTTTTACATTTTTATGCTAGCTTGGGCTGTGAAGCTTGCAGAGGCCTGTGTTTCTGCTTTTTACGTTTTTATGCTAGCTTGGGCTGTGAAGCATGCAGATGCCTGTCCTTCTGCTTTTTACGTTTGGGTGCTAACTTGGGCTGTGAAGCATGCAGATGCCTGTCCTTCTGCTTTTTACATTTGGATGCTAGCTTGGGCTGTGAAGCATGCAGATGCCTGTCCTTCTGCTTTTTATGTTTGGATGCTAGCTTGGGCTGTGAAGCATGCAGATGCCTGTCCTTCTGCTTTTTACATTTGGATGCCAGCTTGGGCTGTGAAGCATGCAGATGCCTGTCCTTCTGCTTTTTATGTTTGGATGCTAGCTTGGGCTGTGAAGCATGCAGATGCCTGTCCTTCGGCTTTTTACGTTTGGATGCTAGCTTGGGCTGTGAAGCATGCAGATGCCTGTCCTTAGGCTTTTTACGTTTGGATGCTTGCTTGGGCTGTGAAGCATGCAGATGCCTGTCTTTCGACTTTTTACATTTGGATGCTAGCTTGTGCTGTGAAGCATGCAGATACCTGTCCTTCTGCTTTTTCTTTTTAGGCTTGGGCTTGTGCTCGCTAGTAGGCACACATGTGTGCTTGTGTCCATGTGGGGACTTAGACTTGGCCTTAGGTTTGAACAGACCACCCTGATCGGCATCACACGATACTGTATTATCAGTGGGTGATACTGCTTGGACAGTAGTCACTCCCAGGCTCTGGATCAATAAAATCATCCAACTCTGACTCAAAGCTGATGATATATTTTAAGATCTCCTCTGCAGTGTATTTCAGTGGCATGATTAGCAGGCAGTATGTCTTAGTGGCAGAGATGCAGTACTCTCTCTCTCCCCTCTCCTCTCCTGGATTGTAAAGCACTTTGGGATAGTGCAATTAAAAGGCGGTAAATATTGTGCCTAGTACTTGAAGCACACAGGTGAGAACCCAGTGGTCTAGGTTTGAATCCCACTATGGACACTTTTTATTTTTATTTTTGTTTATTCTTTGCTAACCAGGATAGAACCTAGAACCCTAGGTTTGTATGCCACTATGGACCCTTACAGTGTTGCTGTATAATAACTCACAAATTCATTTATGCTATTTTTATGGGTTTTTTTGTGTCTAGAAAGGACAGCAAAGGATGGGTCATCTCAGAGGGACCATGATGCATAAGGCCCCAAACATCACAAATTATGTAAACAAGAAGGTTTGCACTCACCACCAAAAACAGTAATCTATACATAACTGTATCCCACTATGGACACTTATAGTGTCACTGTACACTAACTCAAAAATAATTTTATGCTATTTTTTTTTGGTAATTAGAAGAGATCCTAGAGCCCTAGGCTTGTATCTCACTACTGTCACAGTGACACAGTGTCACTGTATAGTAAATATCAAGTTATATCAAATTCTTTAAATGTTTTAATTTGTTTTTATTTAATATTCTTTAGTAACTGGGTCAGGTCCATGGGGCACAAAGACCATTTACAGAGGTGACCTGGAAGTACTGGAAAGGAGTATAAATGAAAGTAAGTTAAAACAAATGAAAGGCACTTTATAAAACAAAAACTATTTTCAACACATCACAAGACAACAGTTAGAAAACTAATAAGAGTCCTAAAACAACACTTGTCTGCAAAACAAAAGTAAAAAAAAATTGCAAAAATTCAAGACAAAAGCTGATAAAAAAGAGCAAAGAACATTAACTTTTTTTAAATATGAAATAATTCTGCCTAACACCCAAAACAGCTTTAGAATTACAATAAATCTGTTACAGGATACTACAGGTCCTTGATTTGCTACTTTATAGCAAGTTTTAAATTACTTTTAATAGCCACTGTAGTAACCTCCATCTGCCCCGCTAAACTGTCTCTTGTGGTTTTGCAGTCCAAGAGAAAGTCAAAGCAGATAGGCCCAGACAGACCATGTGTTTGCTTGCTTTTGCAAGCACGTGATGTCTGCTACATTCCAGACCCCCCCCCCGATATCATGAGACTAAGGGCTCCTGTCATGACCCCATGGGTCACAGCTAATAAATACATCGGGGATCCAGTACACTGGAGAGATTTACAGTTAGACATACACTGTGCATCCTTATGGCCATGTACAACTGTGCTCTGTGTCGTAAACAGTACGGCACAGGGCATTAAAGGGGTAAGATCCTTCAAAAAGTGGCTGTTTTGGGAGAAGTGCTTGGCCACTGGTGTCTGGTTGTCTGAGAGTTTGATAGTGGATCTATGTCCATTCATGCATTTACTAAGTATTTGTCCTATTTCTCACACATACCACCCATGTGGACATTTTTGGCATCTTATTAGATAAGTCAACTTGTTGGTGTTGTATGAGAAAGACCCTTTTATTCTCTATTCCTGTTTGGTAAATGGAGAGTAGACAGAGTCACATGTATCAATCATGCTGCATGTTTTGCATCTGAGCTTGTTGCACAGTCTTGTTCCTTTTGTGTCCATTTGAATTGTGGGTTTGTAATTCCTGACCAGTGTTCTTTCCAGGTTCGGTAGCAGTCTGTATGATATTATAGGTGGTTCACTGAATATAGTGAACAGTCTGTCATTGCTGTGCTGGGTTGGTTGCAATTCTCCGATGATCTTCTGTAATGGCCTGATTGATGGGTTGTGTGTCACAACTAGCAGTGTGCATTTATATTCTTTTTTCTCTTTATGCGCCAGTACAGTCGCTGTTCTCATGGTATTTGTCAAGCTTGTGCAATCTGGTTGATATATGATTTTACGATTCGATTTTTGCAATAGGTCTACTCTTTGCCAACAACAACAAAAAAATACTTTCACTTTAAGTGATACACTGTATATTAGAGTGTATGCAATGGGTGTGGATTTAAAATCTGTGTGATAAACAGACCAGAAATAGCTCTGACGAGTCTGCTAGTGACATACAAATATTATGTATATAGTGAACTTGTGTGCATTTCTGTCAGTAGTAGACACATCATGTCTTGCTCAGCTGGCCAGCACTACTTCATCTTGAGCTTTGCTCACTCCATCCCCATCACTCACGTGCCACCAGTGGTGTGACCGCAGGACCCCATACAGTTTAAACCAGAAGAAATCATTCAGTGTTAGGTGGAATTAAAATGGCACTTTTAAAATGGTAAAAACCTCCATATCATAAACAAATTATGAGGAAAAAGGGAAACAAAAAAACATATATTGTTTTAACATCCAAATACCTCCTCCCCCAGTTCAATCATCTCAGTGTCAGAAAAAAACAAAACAGAAAACACTTACTGTAACGTTACATTGGCGATGAGAAAATGCCTGAAACCTGATTACTGGTCTTGCTTTGAAATTAATTCTAACCAGTAAAAAACAAAAGCAAAACAAATATGGATGCTAACCTGACAAGAAAATCCATGTGGCCAAACCAAAACTCACCTCTGTAAAATATCGATCGGATCAACAGTCCTTCCCTCAATAATTGTGAATGCCCATAATGCCTCTGAAGTCTCCTATGCTTGCCACATTGTTGTATCCAAGTCCTTGGTGCTGTCAAGAGGCACACTCTACATCTGACAAACCCTCCAAGTTTATTTTCTTTTTATTTCATGTATTCTTTGTTAACTGGGTAAGGACCCTGGACGGATGGTCCCTTTTCAGACCCGACCCAGACAGAAATATATGAAAAAAAAGACAGCATCAACAAAATACGTACAATAAACATAACAACTACTCTACATATAACAATTGCAGACAGAAATCTAAAGTAAATATTGTTTTAACTTCATCTTAAAATTTACAAGAGAAGAGGCCTGACGAATGTGAATCGGTAGCACATTCCAATAGATTGGAGCTGCAACCAAAAATGCGCGTGATCCAATTTTAAGCTTTGATTTAACAAAATTCAATAAAGTGCCATTTGCTGATCTAAGGCTAGACAGCATAGATCTGGTCGAAATTAAACCTGACAAAGGAAACAAAGCTTTATAAAAAAAGGCATTTAAATACATTACAACCCTAAGAATACTCAAGCCTAGAAAGAGAGGACATCCAATCCAGTGATAAATACAGATCAAAATGGTGTGTACGAACTGGGACTGAGAAAACAAATCTGCAAATATTATTGTAGACCACCGTTAATGAATGCAGTTTCTTCAAACCCAAATTAAAATACAGATTCAATGCATAATCAAAATGTGGGAGAAGTGACCCAATGGCAACAGCCTTTCTAGTCTCCACTGTAAAATATGATTTTCATTTGTAAAGTAAACCTCATTTTTGATTAATAGTTCTAACAACAAACTGTACCTGCAAAGAAAAAGTTAACCCAGGATCCAGAAGAACACTAAGATATCTGAACTGACTAATGTGTTCAATCAGGGACCCAAGATGATCATGCAAAACTAGCCCCAGATTGTTCCTAAGCAGGGATGGCATACCAAAAAGCATTTTCTTAGTTTTTTTAATTTAACACCATAAGATTATTCGTAAACCACAAACATACTTCCCCAAAATCCTTCTCTAAAGCAAGACAATTCAGATACTGACTTGGATTGGGGAAAAATAATCAAATCGTCAGCATACAAAATAGAATCACTAAAAGAGCATAACTGGGGGAGTGTATGCTATCAGGAAGCACACTGACTAGGCTCCTCAAATTTGAAAACTGCTGCCAACTCACATGTTGATCTCCATGCTGCTGCATACCTCCACTCACCACCACACTTTCCAACTGACTGAACTGGCATATGTGTACATGACTGCGCTTGCTCCACACACAAAAATGACTGACCAATCAGCATCTTTTTTCCACAATCTGTCACCCAATCATTGACAAGCATTACTGTGACCATGGTAACTGTGGAGGAAAGATGATGAGTAAATGGCCATGATACAAGAAAGTGCCAAATACTTTCAAAAATTAAAAATGATACTTTTTATTAAAATAACTGGTGAAATCCACAAGTAGGGGACCCATTATATGCACCGAATATACTATAGGTCTCTGTGTATGAAAAAGAATTTATCTGTATTCGTTGATGTTCCCCTCATTGAACTCACTTGTGGCTCGGCCACTCATGAGATCAATAAGGTCAAACATCAACTCATACAGATAAATTCTGTATCACACACAGACCCATGGCATATGTATCCCATCAAAGGACAATAAATATGTGGATTGTGAATACACTGATGCCCAAGTACACCACAAGACATAATAGTGATAGAAAAAACCTGACTGCCAACCAGTCTTACTGATGTGTTGTTAGTAAATGTGACTGACAGGCAGTCTTTCAGAGATGAACATCTTATGCATAATTATGTATCATATGATTAATGTATCAAATAAAAAAAGACAGAACAATGAATTAACAAATAATACCACATGAACACAGGGAATTATTCACTTTCTTTTTATTTGCAATGCATGGAGCCACTGGGACTTCTACTCCATGCAGTTACTGCCCAGATTAATTCATACAATTATCTGGAGCCCACTATGCATCTGCTCCAGGCAACTACATCCCATGTTGTATGTCTCACATTTTAAGACAAACAAGGGCACTCTTTCAGTGGAAATTCATAGCGGCTAATAAGGTTCACCAAATGGACAGTAGTTCAGGTCATAGCTAGTGCACAGTCAGGTTGTGACAGACAGAATTTTCCATTGGCGCAGGGCCCAGAATGCCCTGTGTGTCTGCATCTGTTCAGTCAGGTCCCAAAGAGATCTGCACGAATGAGGATATGATTCCACTATCTCAAAAAGAAAGGAAATTCTTTGCAAAAAAGTGCATTAATGAACCAGTTAGGTTCAACTTAATGACACAGAAGTAGGGAAATGTGTTGTTAGAGATTCTATCCCTAACTCCCAACCCCCCAAGGGGCAAAAGGACCAGACCCCACAAGCAACCACAGCCTACCATCATCAAGTAAGGCAAACAACATACAGCTGTTTCCAGATGGCACAAATGCAGTAGCACTGATGTGCTACCTTCATGTATTTCTATCTGCAGCATGCACAAAGTAATATATAAACATATTCACATGTTACTGCAGATAGAAATCCATGGTACTCAAATCACAACACTACTTCTGCATGCAGAAGTACAGGCCCTTGAAGCACAGATACAGATCCACAATACCCAAATCACAAGAGTTCTTTTGTCTGCAGTAGCGTGCTCCAATATGGGTCATGCACTTCTGTAACCATAGGTACTCACCCACACTGTAAGACATAGACACACTTGACAGGCCTGCACTTCTGCAGCAGCAGGTGTAAGACATACACACTGACCTGTGGCTGCAGAAGCACTGGCATCACAAAATCCATGATGCCATAATTGCAACAGTACTTCTGTCTGCACCGAGGGCATAGAAGCATAAAAGAAGTGCAGGCCCCTGAGGGGCCTGTGCCTCTTCAGACACAGGTGGAGGACATACACTCTGACTTCTGGCTTTAGAAATGTGTGGGGCCTGCAGTTAGGCAGATGGAAGTACTGTTGCAATGTGGATATAATGGTTTCAGCAGTGGATATAGAAATTGTTCAGGGAGGTAGCAGTTTCTCAGTTATGCAGCTGCATAGAGAAAACAGTGCACCACCGGATGGCTCTACGATGCTGGTTCAACAAATATTTCATCGACCGACGTTACAGCAATAGATTTATGTCAACCACAATTGCGATCAGCATAAAGCCATCTGAGAATATTGTGTTTTCTTTGGGGGGCTTTGACCTCCAACCTCTCCATGCAGGGGGGTCTGCTCCCAAACCCCCCCTGTACTTAAGATAATCAACTCTGAGTCAGAGTTGATTCAGGGAGCGGGTGCAAGACCCCAAGAAAGCAGTGCCAGGGCCCGCAGAGACAGTACAGTGACCCATTGCTGTACTGTCATTCGCAGTAGAGGTGTCGATGTTTGATCAGCATATGCCACCGGATCATGCTGCCTAGCTAGATACCTAGTAGCAGAAGCCAAATGTACTTGCTTAGCTGGGTAACACTTCAGATGTGAGTCCTTCCCTCAGTACCAGGCCAAAGTTGTCCTGTTACTATGAACTTATATTATAAGACCGCCTGACTGTACCTTCTTACATATTGCACTTACGCCTTACTTGTACTGTATTGCATTCAATTTGTGTATATTGTATTCTAATGTATTCTTGCACCTTATCGGTATGATACTGTATTTAAAGCATTCAATGTATTTCTAGTTTGTTTTATCACCTGCACCATTTTTAATTAATGTAATTGCATTGTATTTCCCATGTGCCATCTTCATGGCCCAGGTTGTGCCTGAAAATTGTCCACTGGATAAGTGCACCTACTCGATTAAATACATACCTTGTACATTGTGCTTGAGTAACTCTGTTTGCAGAAGCACAGGCTCCATGGGACCTTCCGTATGCAGAAACCCATGGGTCTGCCCTTCTGCAGTCACACATTCTCATGAAAGCTGTAGGACGTGCACACACAGGTGTGACTACATAACCATAGCCTTGTGTGGGGCCTGTGTTTAAGCAGCTTCAGACAAAAATCCACAAAGGTAGCATATCAGTGCTACTACATTTGTGTTATCTGGAAACTGTTGTATGTTGTTTGCCTTACCTCATGACAGCTGTTTGTGATTGCTTGTATGGTCTTGTCCTTTTGCTGCTGAGGGTGGGGAATTAGGATTGAAAACCCTAATGCCATACTTCCCTACCTCTGTGGCCTTAAGTTGAACCCTTACTGGTGCATTAACACAGTTTTTTGCAAAGATTATATATTACAGGCATGCAGTAGCACCTCTGTACTTAGGGTTGAGTAGGCTGTTTAAAGTCAAACCCCATTTTTTGCAGTTTAATAACTGTGGTGGCTTTCAATGAAATAACCCAAGCTTTGGCATGCTTGGCCAGGCTGGCAGAGTCACAAGACATGAAAAGTTTTATGATGGCATTTTGTTTCATTTTCTAGATACAGAATGTCAAAAATGCAAAAAATTAGTGTTTGGTTTTCCTATACTTAACATTTAATTTTTACGGCTGCAGTAGGCAGAGCCTGCAGATGTTTTGCATGTACAAAAGGAGTGATGTTATGTTTTCTGTCTGTGGAACTGACTGAAGGTGTAAATAGTCTCCTCCACCTTACCCTCCTTAAGAAATGCTTTCTGCCCTCAAATAAATACACTTTCGTGTTAGTCAATGGTTGCAGGGTACTATTTTTTTTCTTAAATGGGTGGTACAAGAACTGGAACCTGAGTAATGGGAGGCAGCATTAGTTTTTTGGGGGGAATAAGATCCACACCCACCTCTACCCGAGAAGATCCTAAAGATCCACCCCCACCTTTTTTTTTATTCATGTGGCAGGGGCATGAGGTGGGTCTATCATGTTGAAACAAGACACACTACTTTGGGATCTGGACCAAGCAACAGAACAAGTCTGTGGAGAGGAACAGAATATACTTAATGCTTTCCAATTGACTTAAAACCCCTTGGAACAAATGATTATCAGAGCCACCTGGGACCTTAGAAGGAAAGAGTAATTAAGGCATGCCTAAAACTACAGCTCCCAAGGAAAACAATAGACCTGATTCAAGCTGAAAGAGTCACAGGTTTTTTTTAAACATTTATATACTAAAAACATAAAGTTCAGCTTTTGGGATTAACAATATTTGTTTACCATATTCTCTCTCTTATATATATATATATATATATAGTCTTTTTAGTAGTTTCAAAACTTTTAAAGCATTGGTGTTAGTAATGTATTTAGAAATACATTTTTTTATTGTCTTTACAGTTAAACATGCAGTTTCATGTGAGGGCACTTTTTTGGGGGAGGGGGTTCAAATTATTTCAATCATGAGCACAATACTTGGTAAATACAGACTTTGATGTATTTTTTCTTTTAAGTTTGAGAAGTATGTATTATATATAAGTGAAACTGTGTTATAAATGGGATTGGGGAATGAATAATGGTTAAGTGCCTAGAATGTTTTTTTTTATATAATTGAGTTTATATATGACAAGTAGGTAGGGGACAGTGTTTTGAATGTGGCAATAGGAATTAGCATGCACACTGCTTTAAAATCGTTTCACAACAGCAGAGCTGTGTACCTGTGCTTATCCAGTGAGCATAAATGGCAACAGTCACACAGTTATTTCAGCTACACATTTGATTCCATATTACAATGGTTCACTGCACTACACATTTAGTGTATCACACTTTTTCAAATAATAAAACAAATATTCTCCAAACTAAATAACTCACGCATACATATTTTATACTTTATTAAAATGATACTTCACATTTGTAACAAAAAACAAACAACAACAAAAAAAATTTAAAAAATCATGTCACAGAGCAAAATCAGCCCTAACTCCCAGTTCCTTTTAGTAGAATGATAGTACCTTCATTTACAGTTTAGCAAATACTTGAGAGCTAAGTAGGTGTTCTGTAAGAAAACAACTACAATCTTTACTATTTACAGCATTGATGATCTGGGACAATTTCTGTGCTTTTTATTGTTGCATGTAGTTTGATGACATAACATTTTAAAATGAAAATACTTACTACTGCTAGCTAGACCTGACACTCACCGAAAACACAAATAATGAATTAGAGCTATTTAGCAGCTGTTTTCTTACAGACATCCAGTCTTGATAAATTTGTTTTTTAAACAGCTACAGTCTTTACTATTTACAGTGTTGATGATCTGAGACAATTTCTGTGCTTTTTATTGTTGTGTGTAGTTTGATGAAATAATATTTTAAAATGAAAAGACTTACTACTGCTAGCTAGACCTGACACACACCGAAAACACAAATAATGAATTAAAGCTATTTAGCAGCTGTTTTCTTATGGAAATCCAGTCTTGATAATTTTTTTTTAGCAGTTCTATAAGATTTATGTCTCTCTGATGTAAGAGTGCATAGCACAGAAATGAAAGGGCTTCTGTGATTGTTGTTTGCAAGAGAGGTGAGCATGACAGTGGCATGCATGAGTGAAGTCTAAATTGTTTCTTGGTCATTCTGGGATCTAAAGTTTAACACTATTGTGTGAAGAGAATAAAGTCTTGTGTTTTTTGCATTTGAATAGATTTAGTGCTTTTAAGTTAAAATATATAAACTTATATACATAGTGTCATGGGCACCTGAAAAGAAAGAATATACTACTAAAATAAATGCTGTTCTGCTATTTTATTTATTTATTTGTGAGATTTTAAGTGTAGTTTTGCCTAGGTCACATACACATCAACAGTTACAGTTTAGCAGATACCTGAGAGCTAGCTGACTGGGGTTTCTGTAAGACAACAGCTGCTAAATAGCTCTAATTCACTATTTGTGTTTTCTATGTGTAACAGGTCTAGTTACCAGGAGTGTTTCAATTTTAAAACTTCAAATTTTATCAAACTATACACAACCATAAAAGCACAGAAACTGCCCAGATCATTGATGCTATAATTAATAAAGACTCTAGCTGTTTTCTTACAGAAACCACACTCAGATTTCAAGTATTTGCTAAACTGTAAATGTAGGTATCAGCATTCCATTAGCAGTTAGTGCTGATTTTGCTCTGTAAGAGGATTTTCATTTTTTTTGTGGGGGCTGTGGGATTCAAAACCAGCTCTTCAGATTTGCAGTTAAGAGCCTTAAACCATTGTGATATACTGCCTCCCTAGTTTTGGCAGTCGTCTGTTTTATGGTTCATGATGTTGGTGTAGTAAGCATACCAACATACTGACATACAAAAATGCCAGCAGAATAGGCCTAGCGGGCTTTCATGTCTGCTTGTTTGGTCAGTCCCCACCCTGGGAGCTGACCTTGCTGCTCCCCCACCCTCTCAGGCTTCTCCCTTCCCAGTCCAGGAGAGAGCTAGCTAACTGGGGTTTCTGTAAGACAACAGCTACTAAATAGCTCTAATTCACTGTTTTTGTTTTCTATGTGTGTCAGGTCTAGCTAGCAAGAGTGTTTCAATTTTAAAACTTTTAATTTTATGAAACTATACACAACCATAAAAGCACAGAAACTGCCTAGATCATCAATGCTATAATTAATAAAGGTTCTAACTGTTTTCTTACAGAAACACCACTCAGTTAAATTTCAAGTATTTGCTAAACTGTAAATGTAGGTATCAGTATTCTATTAGCAGTTAGTGCTGATTTTTCTCTGTGAGAGGATTTTCATTTTTTTGTGGGGGCCATGGGATTCAAACAACAGCTACTAAATAGCTCTAATTCACTATTTTTGTTTTCTATGTGTCAGGTCTAGCTAACAGGAGTGCTTCAATTTTAAAACTTTTCATTTTATCAAACTATACACAACCATAAAAGCACAGAAACTGCCTAGATCATCAATGCTATAATTAATAAAGGTTCTAACTGTTTTCTTACAGAAGCCCCACTCAGTTAAATTTCAAGTATTTGCCAAACTGTAAATGTATGTATCAGTGTTCTATTAGCAGTTAGTGCTGATTTTGCTCTGTGAGAGGATTTTCATTTTTTTGTGAGGGCTGTGGGATTCAAACAACAGCTACTAAATAGCTCTAATTCACTGTTTTGTTTTCTATGTGTGTCAGGTCTAGCTAGCAGGAGTGTTTCAATTTTAAAACTTTTAATTTTATCAAACTATACACAACCAAAAAAGCACAGAAACTGCCCAGATCATCAATGCTATCATTAATAAGGACTCTACTCAGTTAGATTTCAAGTATTTGCTAAACTGTAAATGTAGGTATTAGCATTCTATTAGCAGTTAGTGCTGATTTTGCTCTGTGACAGGATTTTCATTTAGGGGGAAGGGGGTGCTGTGGGATTCAAACCCAGCTCTTCAGATTTGCAGTTAAGAGCCTTAAACCACTGTGCTATACTGCATCCCTTGTTATGGCAGTCATCTATTTTATGGTTCATGATGTTGGTGTAGTAAGCATACCAACATACTAACATACAAAAATGCCAGCAGAATAGGCTTAGTGGGCTTTCATGTCTGCTAATTTGGTCAGTCCCCACCCTGGGAGCTGACCTTGCTGCTCCCCCACCCTCTCAGACTTCTCCCTTCCCAGTCCAGGGTATTTCTGCTTCATTGGAGTTTGCTTCCACAACCCTTCCCCTGTACCTGTCCCACTCCCTCTTGAACCCCGCCACAATCTCTGCCTCCACCAGTTCCCTGGGCAGTGCATTCCATGGTTCTACCACCCTTTCAGTGAAGTAGCACATCCTCCTTTCTCCCCTGATTTCCCCCCCAGCTTCCTCCCATGCCCTCTAGTTGCCCCCCTCCTTCCTTCAGAGCACCATGACATCACCTCCCTTGTTTACCCCTTCATTTACTTGAAGACCTCCATCATGTCCCCCCGTC
Source organism: Neoceratodus forsteri (assembly GCA_016271365.2). NCBI lineage: Eukaryota > Metazoa > Chordata > Ceratodontiformes > Ceratodontidae > Neoceratodus > Neoceratodus forsteri. The sequence goes on from CM057450.1 coordinate 1,075,660,681, forward strand.
CCTTTTCTCTCTTCCAATGTGTACAATTTTAGCTCTTCAAGCCTCTCCCCATAGGTACTTTCCCCCAAGCACTAGATCATTTTGGTTGCCTTCCTCTGGACCCTCTCCAGGAGTTCAATGTCCCTCTTTAATTGTGGCCTCCAAAACTGCATGCAGTACTCGAGGTGCAGCCTCACCAAGCAGTTATGCAGAGGGAGTATCGCTTCCCTCCTTCTAGAGTAATCCCCCTATCAATGCATCCCAGCATCATGTTGGTCTTGGCCGCTGCCCTCCTACAAGTCTCTAAGTTGTTCATCTTGACATCCACCATAACCCCCCAGGTCCCTCTCAGCCATACAGCCATAGCAGCAGTACATTGCATAGCAGATATAAAATGTCAATAAGCAGGTCATGCAACAGATGTGTTGAGCAGTTACTGAAGCAAGAAATGTACAGCTGTCATTTTTTATATCCTGTTCAAAATGTCTTTTTGCACCTGTGGTGCCAAGTGGCACAGTCGCTGTGCAAAATCTCCTTTCGGCTAATGAACTGATAGTATCACTGTTCAAGTGGTGGGGTCACAAAAAGCCCATGCTGAAAACTCGGAGTGAAAATACCAAGAAACGCCATGGGCATTAGGGTTTCTGACCATAACACCCTGCACTGTAGGGACTGACAGGCATCAGGGGTGTGACTTGGGATTGTCAACAGTAATGCTCATGCCATTCCACCCCATCCCCACCCTGCAGCCAGTGACAGGTGTTGAGATGTGTCTTTGACTCTTCAGCCCCAAAGTTCACTCCATTGTCTTATACTGTATCCATTTCATCATATTTCCTTAAGAAATGGGGTGAGTGAAAAGTTTGAAAACCCCAAGGCACACCTCAACTATTGTCTGTGTCTGCATGGTAGGATGAGGTGAAATGGTGTTAGCATTTTGGCCAATGACCCAAAGGCACACCCCAATGCCGTCCATGTCTACAGGGTGGGGGTGGGGTTGTCGTCACTTCAGTGCTTCACTGCCATTCCTATTCTGCCTGTCTGTCTGTCTGTCTCTCTCTCTATATATATGTAATTATCTATCTTTCTATTAATTGCAAGTATTGCTATGTTTACCTATTTCTAAAACAAACCTGCATATCACATTTGCCTGCACTTTGAGCACATACTTATGAAACTGTGCATATTTGTACTCCACTTCCGTGTAGACCTCATACTTTCCTAATATTCCCATTATCACAGGCATAACTACCTTGCCCTTATCAAAAGTGACACCCTCTGAAAGTTAATATCACATTTTCTCTAACAGTCCATCATCATTACACCTGACTTCCTGACATCAATACATTGCTTAAATATAACTTACATCACCTCATGGACAAAAACCCTGTTTCTCTTCAAAAAAATAATAAAAATGTGTAAATAATCCCAAGGCTGAACATATGCCAGCCATTACTTTTTCATGTACTGCCACTTTCTGTACCATCATGGGGATTTGCATTTGTTTCCCTTGATGCTTTGCATTATTGGGATATGTGCAATTATGTTTTCTTTAAAATGTGGCTGTCTGGCCTATATCATCCGTGATAACACATACATCAGTGGCATTTGCTCTGGGGTTCTTTTGTAAGCTTCCTATTCCTTCTGTTAAACTGTATACCTCCATATATTTTCCTAATAATGTGTATGCCTTCCTTAGAACAGAAACTAAACAAATCTTACTACTTACAAATCATTGTGTTGTTTCTCCATACCTCCTTAACAATTCCACACAACTTCACTAATTTCATTATGTAGCTGTGGTGGATCTGACCAGATTTTGTTTCTTTCACACACGCCCTAGATAGTGTGGAATTTTTTAATGAAACTTTCAGAGTAGAAGCAGTCTGTACTGAGGTAGCATCTTTCAAAGGTTTTGTGAAACTATTATATGGTTCTGGAGTTATACAGATTTTTTTTATAACCATCAACCTTGACCAATAAAAAACACCAATTGTGAGTGCATATTTTGATGATTTACTTGTAGTGAGAAATGATTTACTTGTTGTGAGAAAAAAATGATTACAGCAGCCACCATTTTGTTTTGTTTTTAAACTCAAAAGCATTAAAAATACATAATGATCTATTTTAAAAAAATAAACACCTGAACCTTGGTACATAGGACATGTTTAGCTAGATTCTGGTGGTTTGTTTTTAAAATTTCCTTGGAAATAATGTTTATAGGCATCCCAAACCCTGGATGCCCAGCTTAGCGAGAGGAGCCATTCACCCTCATACTCAGTATGAGAACAGCGGATATTTTCTGAAATGTGAAACTACAGCTGGAGTCGTTCTGCTAGCTTCAGTTACAGCAGTGAGATGGTGATCACCTGCTCTCTCTATGTCTTTCTTTCTATCTGTCTCTCTTTATGTCTGTCTGTTTGACTGTCTGTCTGCCTGTCTGCCTGCCCACCTGCCTGCCTCTCTATCTATCTATCTATTGAGATAACTAGTGAACCGGGGTGCCCACCCTTGGTATCACTTCTTTCTCTCCCCTCCTCTCCAGGTTATTCCCCACCCACTTTCCACTGTTTAAATTTATGTTTAATAAGTGAATGGGGTGCCCACTCCTGGTACCACTTCTCTTCACCCCCTGCAGGATGCCCAATCCCCTTCCTATTATATACATGGCAGCACCAGGGTGCCTACCCCCAGTGTTGCCTGCCACTGGAGTGACCAATCCCCAGTGTCAGAAAGTCCCCTGTAATAAATAAAACCATTCCACACTGATTCTCCCTCACTGATCTGACCCCACCCACCCCACCCTGACTTCCCCAACAGCCCCACACATCCTTACTCACCTGAACATGTCCCATGATGTAGAGCCACTCTCCAATTGAAGTCAAGTCTTTCTGCTGAAAGCAGTAACTGTGATATGAGAAAATAAGGTAAGTCTGGTTTAATCTATTTCAGTGGAGTTGAACTTTTATTCACAACATTGCCATTTGTTAATATTTTTACACCAATTTTTTTAACATGGCCTTTTTGGGACCCCTCCTCATGACCAAGGACAGTGGAAGTATTCAAATCTGGCTTGAAAGGTGATTTCATGGACTCTGTGAAATCACTTTTTGGGCAGGATTTGAACATTTTCACCACCTTTGTTCATGAGGTGAGCTCATAAGAAGGCTATGTTGAAAACTGGGGTAAAAATATTAAATAAGCAACAAAGTTATGAACCTACATTGACATTTTTCTACTCTCATTCATCACTTTGGTAATTTTCAATAGTTTGACTCCAAATGTTTAACATAGACATTTTCTCACATCATTTCATGAATGTGACAGCTGTCAGTTTTCAAATCCTGGCCAAAATGTGTTTTACCACCTATGGTGCAGAATGACATTTTGGCAGGGATATGAAAATTTGAACCTACTAGGTTCATGAGGTGGGGTTATAAGAAGGCTATGCTTAAAATTTTGTGTACAGATATGGTAAAAATAATCAAGTTATGAGTGAACATTGCAGTGTCATTGTGGGGCACTGGTTTGGAGCTGTACCTTGTGTTTCAGTCAGTAGGGTATGGGCTGGAAGGGGAGGGGGAGCTTTACAGTTGATAATCCCAAAGAAGACCCAATGACTAATTCACTAAAACTCTGGATACTCCAAACCCTATTATTTTCCTTTTGCTGCTTGGGGCGGGTGGGGGGAGTAAGGGTGGAAACCTTAATGCTACATTTCCCTGCATTTGTGGCATTAACTTGAATCCTAACTGGTGCATTTATAGAATCATAGAATCATAGAAGATTGACAGCAGAAAAAGACACTAATGCCCATCAAGTATGCCCCAATAATCCCCCCACCCTACTACCCCCCATCCAGATACACCTCTTGCTGCCCGCTGGCCACTTCTTTATATCTGTCCCATGCTTGCTTGAATCTCTGTATAGCTTCCCCTCCTACCACCTCCTCTGGTAGACTGTTCCAGGGGTCCACCACCCTTTTAGTAAAATAATGTGCCCATGTACTGCTTCTGAATCTTTTGCCCTCCACCGTCAGACTATGACCTCTAGTTCTATCACTTCTCTTCCTTGTGAATAGGTTTCCTTCTCCCATCTTATTTATTTATTGATAACTTGGATTACAGTGACCTTTGAATCAATGGTTCTTTCACAAAGGTCCCTCATCAATATGAACAAATAAACTAGGTAAGCTAAAAAAAGGCAATAAAAAACAAGGATACAGTGCATAGTACTAAAACAGAGGACATTAAATTAGTACAGGTTCCACTAACAAGTAAATAACAAGACAGCAAGAACATTAATTAGAACATAGGTGCTGGGAGTAATTAGGTACAGTCAGCATTTAATGACAGTAGTAGACAATAGGGTCATAAAACAGTAACAGTTATGGTTTATTTTTGCAGTTTCTTATTTTTTACCTCCCAGAGTCCTCTGCCCTGCATCTGATATCCCTCTCTGGCTCAAGCATCGGGTATGAGGCCCCTTCCCCTAGACCGCACGACTTACCCTTCATGGCAGGTGGTGGGGAGCGACTCGACCCACCAGACCAGATTCAGTGTTCAGAGAGGTGCCTTCCTGAGCCGTTGCAGAGGGGGACCATTGTCATCCATGCCAAGGACTCTTCATTTTTACGCTGTGCTTTTTTGTCCCCTGAGGTTGCGGCGTGCAATGGCACCAGAGGCGGTGGCGTGCATGCTCCTGTGTGCACCCCCGCCAAGCGCCTGCCGCAACTCTTGCCTACAGTCTCCAGTGCTGACATGCCACCTCCCAGCCTCTGCTAGGTAGCAGGCACTGCTGAGCCTGCAATCCCGCCAGAGAAGGAGAGCAGTCCTGAGGACGCTCAATCCTTCTCCACCCTGCCAACGCCCAGTGCCCCACGTCCATTCCCGAACACGGGTCGCCAGTGTGATGTGAGGTAAGGCATCCAGCGCCTCAGCCCTCAGTGCCACCAGGCCGGCTATAACACTTATGCTGGCAAACCAATAGTTGTCTATAGAAAGTTGCCATAAGCAAAAGAAACTACAAATACAGTTAGAACTGGCATTGACAAGTACAGTCAATTAGACAGAACTATGACCTAACTAAGGTTGGTGACCTGGGAAGTGGAGGGTGAGTAGGAGGGACAAGGCAGTCAAAGAAGACTTTGTCAGACAGAAGAAGAGTAGGACCGGGTAGGAGGTGTTAGGAGTAGATTGGGGAAGAAGAGAGCAAGGAAGTAGAGAAATATAGAATAGTAAGGAGAGGGGTGGGGAAGGATGAAGGAGGGTAGGGAGGAGATGGGGACAGGAAAAAGACAAGAGGGAAGGGGGAATTACTTAATGGGTACAGTCACAGCTACTAAGGGCGGTAAGGTGTTTGTGGAGCAGAAGCTTAAAGGGACCCAGTTTAGGTTCATTCATAATCTCAGGTGGAAGTGCGTTGAGCCAGGAGGGGGCCCTGTAGTGGAAGGTGCACTGCGCTTGAGAAGTTCTACAAAATGGAACATGGAAAGTTTGTATGGCTGCGCTGCAGGTGGAGCTCACATTAAGGGGAGGCGTGATGAGAGGCAGGGTAGCAGGGGGAGTAAGGCCTAAGCTGATTTTTTTGGCTAGCAGGCAGGTTTGGTAGGTAATCCTGCCCTTAAGGTGGAGCCAGTTTGTCTGCCCATACAAGTCACATGTGTGCATGCATCGAGTAGCACCAGTGATCAGCCTGCAGGACTTGTTTAGCACAGGTGCGATTCTTTTAAGGGCAGTATCCATCGCGGCACCATAGATGACTAATCCATAGTCGAGGATGGAAATGATTGAACTGACAACTGCTTGCCAGAGAGCATCAGGGGGAAAATAGTGTCTGTGATGATACAGGACACCAGTTCTGGAGTTGCCTGCTTGGAGATTTTATTGATGTGAAGGGTGTAGGATAGTGGGCAGTCAAGAGTAATGCCAAGATACTTAAATTCTTGGACTTGTTCAAGGAACTGGTAAGAAGAGTTATGAATAGGTAGGATGATGGATTTATGTTTACTGAGTGGGTTAGAAAAGAGCATAACTTAAATTTTTTTGTGGTTCATGATAAGTTTATGTTAGGCAAAGCAGGTTTCAACAGATAGGAAGTTGGACTACAGGGCTTTTGAGAGAAGGGAAGGTTGCATGTGGCAGTCAAAGAGAATGGCATCATCAGCGTAGAGGATAATGTTGGTGTTACAGGCTCAGGAGAGGGAGTTGAGGCATAGGCTGAAAAGTAGGGAGCAAAGGATGGACCCTTGGGGAACACCAGAGCATACTGGGAGCAAGCCAGAGAGGGTATCACCAATTTTAACTTGCTGCATGTGATTATCAAGATAGCTCTTGAACCAGCTGGTGACTCTGGAGGATAGACTGAGTGTTGGTGGTGAGGAGAGTAGAAATGAGTGGTTGATGGTATCAAATGCCTTAATGAGGTCAATGAATAGTGACCACATTATTTGGCTCTAATCGAATGCCTTATGTATGAAGTCAGTAAACTCTAGTAACTCTGTCATCATGCTGTGCGCCTTTCTTAAACCGTGTTGCAGGGGGCACTGTGTGTTATATTTGGCCAGACATTCCATCAGTTGGTCTGCAACAATGCGCTCGTGAGCTTTAGTGGGCGGTGGTGGATGGATTTAGGTCTGTAGTTTGAGTATGCAAGTCTATCACCGCTTTTGTGCACTGAGATAACAATTGCAGCTTTCCACAGTGAGGGGAACTATCCCAGAGAGAGTGAGAGGTTTATTAGCATTGTAAGGGGTGCAGGACTATGTCAAGAGAGAGGTTTAGTAGGTTTAAGTCAAGGGTGTCACTGCTCAACTGGGGTTTACCAAGAATCTTGTGAAGGTACCTTCTAGCTTCAGTTGGTGTGATGCATCTGAAGTAGAAGGGAAGGGTCACAGGTGGGAGTGGGGAGTTTATGGGGCTGGACTTTCCAACAAGCTCAGTGCAGAATTCTGGCAGGAGAATGCTAGAGAGATCCGTGAAGGCCAAATTAAAGGAATCTGCAGTTTGTTGTGGGTCATGTACTGCGGTCCCATCGATATCAATAATGGTGGGAGAGGATTTATTAGGTTTGTCAGTGAGGTCCATTAGCTTGTTCCAGAAGTTTTGGCAGTCATTTTGGGTGTTCATAAGCTCACTTTTGAAGTATTCCATTTTGGCTCTATGAACTTCCCGTGTACAGGCGTTCCTAGGGGATTTGTAACATTGTAAGTCAGATAAACTACCTGAGGCATGAGCTAGGGATCAGGGGTTGTCTCTGGATTTCAACATGTTAAGTAGAGAGGGGGTAATCCAGGGGTTTGTGACACCTTTGACCTTGCCCTTGCAGACTGGGGCAAATATGTTACAGGCCGAGTTGAATTGTGCAATAAAACACCTGAGTGTGTGGTATATGTTGGTGGCCCTATTGATGCGTGACCAATCACACTAAGTAAGATAATCAAAGAGTGGTTTAGCAATCCTTTTCTTAAGTGTGCGGTGATAAGAGAGTTTGGCAGACATGCTAGGGGCCTTGTTTGACCAGGAACAGATTACTGGGGAGTGGTCACTTAGGGAGTCAGGGAATACTATGGTATCAGAGAATCTTTTGGGGGGGTAGTGAGGATGAGGTTGAGGACAGAGCTGCTGCCCTTCCTAGGGTTGAGTGTGGTTAGGGTGGTCACCATTTGAGAAATACCAATGGCTGCAAAGGCATCTTTATAATGGTTGGCATCTGTGGACAGCCAGTTTAGGTTTAGGTCACCTAGAATTATCGTTTCAGCATGGTTAGGTACGCTTTTGAGATAGTTGAAGAGCATTGTGGTGCCAGTGGTGAAGTCATGCAGAGGAATGTAGACAGAGAGCAGGGTTAGTGTTTTGCCATGGGGGGCCAGGGAGACTTTAATTGGTAGGACCTGTGAATTGTTGTAGAGGTGACAGTGGGGAGTGCTTGGCACTTGATAAACTCTGTAAAGTAAATTGCACAGCCATCACCCCTTTATCCCTTTCATGTACTTGAATGTTTCTATCATGTCCCCCTCTCCCTCCTAGTCTCCAGCGAGTACAGGTTCATCTCCTTCAGCCTCTCTTCATAGGGCATCTGATGCATGCCCAGCACCATCTTTGTTGCTCTTCTCTGGACCCTTTCCATCCTATCAATATATTTCCTCAGGTGGGGCCTCCAGAACTGTACCTCATACTCTAGGTGAGGCCTCACCATGGATGTACAGAGGGTCATATCAGTACCTCCTTCTACCTGCTTGTTATACCCCTCCCAATGCATGCCAGCATTCCATTTGCCATGCCCCAAGACAGTTTATTGCAAAGAACATATATTGTACATATTTATATTATACAGGCATAGTAGGGCCTGTATTGTTGTGGTTGAGCAGGCTGTTTAATGTTAAGCCCACATTTTTGCACCTTAATAACTTTGGCACAGTTAGATGAAATTGCATTACATTTTGCATGCATAGTGGTAATTTCTTATGACTCAGCAAGTTTTGTGACAGCTGCTCATACAGATTCTGAGATCCAGGGTGCGTAAAAATAAGGAAATAAAATGTCTTTTTTTGGTTGTTTGTTTTGCTCACTTCTGGAACAAAAAAGGGTTTGGAATTCTGTTCCAAAATTTTAAGGGCAGAAGTGTCTCAGCCCAAAAAGGTGCCTTAATAAGATTTCGTGAAAAAAATATTATTCTGTTCTCAAGTTGCGAGGTTTTACAAATTTGGCTTCTGAGCTTGGGTTGAGTAGGCACTTTAATGTTAAACCCACTCACAGTGTGATAAAACTGCATGAAATTTTGCATGCACAGTCAGGTTGCCAAGTTGTTATGATTTGGTAAGTTTCATAATGCCCATTTGTTTGGATTCTGAGAAACAGAGAGTGTAAAAACATAAAAACAAACAAAAAAAAAAAAACCTTTTGGCCATTTTTTGCTAGCGTCTAGACCAAAAACAGTTCAGAATTTTGTTCCAAATTTTTCAGCATAGAATTGGCTTGGCCCAAAGAGGTGCCATTCGAAGATTTTGTACAAAAAATATTGATTAATTCACAAGCTTTCAAATTTTGCTTCTGAACATGCTCAGTAGGGTTTTCAGGGTAGTTATTAGGTTGAGAAGGCTATTTAAAGTTTAAACAGCACTATTTGTTAGTCAGCAAAACTGTCATCATATTGTTAGCATTAATATATTTCTGACAGATTTATCATTAGGCCCAAATATTCAAAAGGGTTGCACATGGCGCAACAGTGTTGCACAATGCGCAACCCACTGATGCGCCCCGCTGCGATATTCAAACAGGAATTGCACCTGGCACAAATCCCAATGCATCAGAGCGCATCAGTAATGTATGCAGGCGCAGGTAGATGGGGCGTGCCTATGCATACTCTGCACATCCCGATATTCAGCCCGGGATGTGCTGAGTTATGCATGTGCAACCCCCTACTTACGCCACACAAAGCTGATCCCCCCCAAAAAAAGGAACAATGGTCTGGCCACCCACAGGTGAGCTGCCATGTTGCAGGGTGCAACAAGGCAGCTGCCACCTGTGGATGGCCACCTGAGCTCCGGCTGCACCTCTGTGGTGACGCCCCCCCATGCCCGATTGAGGGCATTGGTATGAAAATATAGAATCCTATATCCTTGGGTCCAGTGGGCTGCTGTCAGCCCGATCACGGGCTTAAGTAAAATAATAATGATTCCTATATCCCTGGTAGTCCAGCGGACCCCCTCCCCACCTGCCCACTGATCCCCACCGCCCCGCTGCCCCCTGTCAGCGGCAGGTGGCAGCACCCCACCCACCTGCCACCATGCTGCCCACCAACTGACACTGTCGGTAGGGCTGTATGCCCATTGGTCCACAGCTTGAGCCAATGGGCGTGCAGCCCATACCGTACTACACATTCCAGATGACATGGGCAGCAGGTGGTTGGGATGCTGCTGCCCGCCGCTGATGGGGGGGAGCGGGGCAATGGGGATCAGTGGGTGGTTGGGGAGGGAGGTCTGCTGGACCACCAGGGATATAAGAATCGTTATAATTTTACTTAAGCCCACGATCCGGCTGACAGTGGTCCACTGGACCACCAGGGAAAAAGGAATCGTAATTATTTTACTTAAGCCCACGATCAGGCTGACAGCAGTCCACTGGACCTCCAGAGATATTGGATACTTTATTATTTTCAAATGCCAATGATCGGGCTGTGGGGCACATTGCTGCACTGCAGGGGCATCGGTCCCCGACGTCTGCTGCCTGGCAGGGCACCAGGCGCAAGTCACTGGGGATCGGCGCACCTGCATGCAAATGGCCCCATTTGTGCCTTGCATACATTATGGCCCCACTTGCATGTGCACTTTTGAATATCACGGTTGTTGCAACTAGCGCAATGGAACCTGCGCTAGCGCATCCCCCTGCTCCACTCTGGCCACTTGTGCTGATGCAGTGCCACTGTGCCAAGTGCACTGTGGGTGGCCAGGGAGTGATATTCAATGATGCTGAGCCATGGCGCAGCTCCGTTGAATATCACCCAGTTAATGCCCCTGCACAGCCAAGTTGCACTGTGCCCAGGCTTGCGCCACAGCCTGACGCAGTTTGAATATCTGGGTCTCTGTATATTTACTCTATGATGTTTTTAAAACTGTATGTTTTTTACCAATGTTATAATTAATGACTTAAGTAATTAAAGATGGCTGCCAATAGTAATTTTTTTAAAGGTTTTTTAAATTCCTTCTCTTGCGGTTACTTTTTTTTTTTTTTGGGTATTATTTTCTCTCCTCCAGAGCTCTGGCTACGACCCCCGCCCTCCGTTGTTCCCCCCAGCACCATTCCCAGACATCATACCCCCTCCCTTGTGCACCCCGCGACTTACCCTTTGCAGCAGGGTGGTGGGGAGCGACTCAACCCACCCAAACGGATCCATGTCAGGGAGGAGCCCTTCCAGGAATGGCGCCACGGGGGAACAACTTCGTGCTGCCGGGCTCGCTTTTTTTGTTTTCCTCGGTCATCATGGCGTGCAATCACGCCCAGTGACTGCAGTGCCCACGCCTCCCGCTGCGTTCCCAATCAAGCGCCTGCCACGACCCACCCCCCCTAAGCTTGCAGCTAAGTGCTGTCAACCCCTCAGCCTCCGCTAGGGGTCAGGCAAGCCCCGGCCGCCCAAATTCCCCCTCCCCGGAGATGGAGAGCAGTCCCTTGGATGCTCAATCCATTTCCTCCCCGCCGACCCACGGCAACCCATGCCCGTTCCCGAACACGGGTCGCCGGCGTGGTGTGAGGTGTGGTGACCAGCGCCTCAACCCTCAGCACCACCAGGCCGGCCTCTTGCGGTTACTTTTTGACTTTATATGCTGCAGTCGTACTATGTACATATTAGGAGGATGCAAGCACACATTTCTGACAGTAAACAGCAGAGCACTGCAGCAAAATGTTTAATTATTCACAGTGGGTATGGTGAGAAAGCAGAGAATTTTAAAAATGTTAAAAAAATCTCTGCTCAAGAGTGAAATACAAAAAAAGAAAAATGGATATATTGATGTTTTGCCAGAAATACCTTATTTCAAAAAAAAAAAAGTTATATGATGATTTTTTTTCTGCTAAGACATGCTGCTGCTTTAAACATCAGTTTCTGCACCTCAGTGACTTTGGCACCATTTGACAAAATTGCATGAAATGCTGCATGCATGGTCAGTGTGGCAGGTTGTTATAACTTGACACATTTTGTGGTAGTGGCTTGTCTAACAAGTGTAAAAGTCTGAAAAAATATACCTTTTGGCTTATTTTTTTGCTCTCCTATAGAACAAAAAGAGTTTATAATTTTGCTTAGAAATGTTCAGGGTAGGCGTGGTTCAGCCTAAGGAGGTACCCTTTGAAGGGTATACATGTTTAGATCTCTCACAGAGAGGGCAGGAGTTAAAACAAACCAAGAAAAAATTAAATAACACTGAATAAAATTAATATTAAACTAACCCAACCTTATTCCCCCACAATAACACACCACAAATAATAATTAAATCAAATAAACTAAAAAAGCAGTTATCAGCAAGTCTCTTCACAAATATACTGTTCAATTTAACAATATTTACAGTTCTATTAAAGAGGAGAAGATCATATAAATTCAGATACAGCCAGCTCCTCTACACCAAAAGGAGAAATCTGTACATGGCCCAGATGCAGCACCTCTCACGTGCATGCATTAGCTCCGGCAAAGTTATTGAGTGAAATGTTAAGATGTTAGACAGGCACTCTCACTGCCTAAAATTTAGCAGCAATACACCAGGCACTCTTACTGCCTGGGAAACTTATAAAACACCGTCAGATGAGAAAATGAATAAAAGGTCTGACCATATCTTGAAGTGTTAAAATCCTAGGGTAAATTTCTTCTACATCCACTTATTCTACATCCTAGATCAGGTCCAACACGAATGTTCAAAGCCCAGATGGTAAAATGTGCCTGTTTGCAGATGATATGAAAGTCTACAGCAGAGTGAACACCCCAGAGGGGGTGGAAGGCATAAGGCAGGACAGTTTTATAGAATCCACACTCCTTCCCAAATCTTCTCCACAGTAATCCAAACAGGGTGCTAATAAATTTAATTCCTCCAAATTTCCCAAAACAAAGATGGAGCCACCGTAGATGTCAAGTCAAAAAAGACTTGTATCTATCAATTTTTTTAATAAAGATAATTTTCTCCCAACAATTAATGTGGCCATTTCTTCTATCAGATGTGTGTGTGTGTGTGTGTGTGTGGGGGGGGTAGAGTCCCAAGCATTGTTCTCAGTGCCGGCAGGGATGCTGCATGATTAACTTTCTAATCAGGCTCGGCAGTCCGACAGACATTGGGGGAGTTTCACTTGCACAACTAGCCTACAGCTTGCATGCAAGCACAAATGTATGGCAGCTTAGATTCAATGCAAAGAAGTGCAAAGTAATGCACCTGGGAAACAAAAACCCAGGGGAAGAGTACACAATGGGGGGTGAGGTACTGACAACAACAAAAGTGGAAAGGGACCTGGGGGTAGTCATATCAGATGACCTAAAGGTGGGCCAGCAATGTGAGAAGGCAGTAAGGAGGGCTAGGGGATACTGGGATGCATAGGGAGAGGCATCACCAGTAGAAAACAGGAAGTTGTTGGCCCTCTGTACAGACAGTTGGTAAGACCACATCTGGAGTACAGTGTACAGTTCTGGAGACCCCATCTCCACAAAGACATAGACAGGGTGGAGGCTGTCCAGAGGAGGGCAACCAAAATGATGCAGGGTCTGCATCAGAAGACATATGAAGAAAGACTAAAGGAACTAAAGATGTATAGCCTCGAGGAAAGGAGGGAGAGGGGGGACATGATAGAAACTTTCAGATACCTCAAGGGAATCAACAAAGTCCAAGAGGGTAGCATCTTTCAGAAAAAGAGATGTGCAAAAACAAGGGGGCACAATTTGAAGATAGAGGGGGACGGCTCAGAGGTAATGTGAGGAAGTATTTCTTCGCAGAGAGGGTTGTGGATACATGGAACAGCCTTCCTGAGGAGGTCATAGAGTCAAAAACAGTGGGAGAATTCAAGAATGCATGGGACAGACATAAAGCAATTCTAGTGGGGGGGTAGGAGGAAGTAGGCTGTTGGTTAACTAGGATCTGTAGCTTATCCGTTAGGTAGGGAAATGGGCAGACTAGGTGGGCCAAGTGGTCCTTATCTGCTGTCAAATTCTATGTTTCTATGTTAAGACAGTTTCTGTTCAGGTTGTGTGTGTGTGTGTGTGTGTTTGTATATGTGTGTGCTTGTTCCCAACTGACTTACAGTTTCCTGCTTCACCAACTGACTCCTTATTCTCTGGATCAGATGCGCGCTAATAGGCAGTACTCACTCAGGGCTAGTTGAGTGAGTCGTCTGTCATTGGGTCAACCAAACTGAACTGTCCACAGAGTGACACAACAGCTGTAGCACTGTCAGGACCAGGAGGATTAAAGCTGACAGGAGCTGGAGTGGGTCTGTGGCATGCACCGTACCTAAAAGGGAATGGGCTGCCAAGTTGTTATCAGGTCTTCTGAGGGCCCAAGGCTGTGTGTAGAGAGAAGAGATCAAGTGAGTGAGATGGAGCAAGTGCACTAGTGGAGTAGGTCTAACCCTTCCAATTAATCAGAGTATCAAATAATGTTGAGTAAGAGGTATGGGTCCAGGCTCCCAATAGCTGGGGGAAGGGGATTAAATCCTGCCTAAGAAACTGTAGAAAGGCTAATTTTTCAGCATGTGTTTTATTGTGCGCGGAGACTCGCTCACAGTTTAATTGCCCAGTTTAGCTTTCAATCTTCTGCCTCCTTACCTATTAGCCTCTTATTTATACATTTTGCTTCCTATTTACACAGTATGAAGCCAACCTGGGCAGTCGACAGTACTTCTCAATTGCTTATAACGCTAAATGGGTGCAATAGTGTGACTCTGTACAGGAGCAGTTACTTGCAGCTTCAAAGTGATTCAGGCTTGCTGACTTCTGTATTCGCGGTGAAGGCAAGGGGGGGATGCCAAATAAGCTTCCATGCTCCCAAAAACTAGGTTCTTGATTCTTTTTATTTATTACAACGTGCCCCTTTCAGAAACTGGGTTCCCTTTTATCTTCATCGCAGATATTAGCATCATTCAGGTGGCTGCCTTTATCTTTTTAAGCTCATTTCTCATGGCATCTCCTAGAGGTTCTAGGAATCTGGCAACATGACTTCCGTGTTCACATAAAACTTACTGAATTGATGTGCCTGACACATGAGTGTGCAAAAATAAATGTGCACTATTATGATAAACCAAAAGCAACTGCTCCTGTATAGAGTCACACTAAGTAAAAACATCCTAGTGCAAAATTCAGGGGATCATACTAAGAACTTCCATCCTTGCAGTATGTGCCACTTATGGTGTCAGCAACACCTGTTTAGCATTTCCAGTGAACAGTAAGTGTAACTCACTAGTTTCAGTGCCATACTGTATACATAGGAGGCAAAGTGTATAAATAGGAGACAATTAGGTAAGGAGGCAGCAGGTTAAGAACTAAACTGGACAAGTAAACTTCCGGAATACACTGCATGACATTGGTGTGTTCTGTAACCGACCACTTGTGTTCAGCAGGCTTTACATTCAGACTACCTCTGTGCTGTATATTTATTTATTTATTGAAGAGTTTTACCAGGAAGGCATACTGAGTGGAGTACCATTCGATTTCAGATGCATCCTGGGGACAGTGCAATACAACAACATGAGGCATACAATGCAACAAGATGATATAGGAGGTACAGGCAATATAACAGTAAGATATCAAACTAAGCAAGGTATAACATGGTACAGAGTACAAGTGCATTTACAGTGAGAGTTATGACAGCTGAGGGGCAGAGCCAGATAAGATAAAGATACAGGGTCAGGTAGCGCAGTCAATACAGCCATGACTAAGGGTACAAACAGGGAAAGGAGGTAGGGGATCACTTAACTGAGTAAGGAGGGATCAGAGTGGTGCAGAGTAAAAACCAGGGTAAAACCAGGGTATAGCCCAGGTAAACCCAAGGGGGGGGACTGTCACAGCAATATGAATGTGTTAGGCACAAGAGCAGTTGGAGGTAAAATGTGCAGCTAGGAGACCATTTAGGAGCTGGGAGGGGGAGGAGTGCTGAATGTGCGGTGGAAGGGAGTTCCATAACTTGGGCATATGGTAGCTGAAAGCTGCCTGATCTGATGATGAGGACCTATGTGGAATATAAAGGAGTCTAGAGTCATTTGTCCTGAGCTTGTAGACTGGGGATGGGTAGGTGGTCAGGGCCAAGGAGAGGTAGGGAGGGAAAGCATGCGTCCAGTATTTTGCAGTGAAACATGCAGTGTGAAGATCTACTGTACGGGCCTGAAGGGAGGGTAGACCTAGTGTTTGGTAGACGAACAGTGGTGGGTAGAATAAGGACAGTCAAGAGCGAAGCGACAAAGGGAGGGAAAAAGAGGGCCCAGTCTGGTCAAGGAGGACTTAGGGGTGGCACTGTAGACTACATCACCGTAGTCAAAAATTGGCAGTATAACTTTCTGTACTATGACTTGATGAGCCAGCAATGGGATACAGCTACAGTTGTGGTAGAGGGCACCCCATTTAGGGTGGAGTTTTTTATGGATCTCGTTGATGTGTACAGAAAAATCTAGGTGCTGGTCAAGCCAGACCCCCAGGTACCTGAAGGAAGGGCAGGTCTCCAGTACAGTCCCATCCAGGGTGTGGAAAGTTGGGGGGGTGAGGCGCGACAATCTCTGCCTTGTGACGAATGTCATGGAGACTGTCTTCTTGGCATTGAGGTGAAGCTGGTTTGAGCAAAACCAGTGCTGGACATTGTTGAAGTCCAGCTGAAGTCTGGTCGCTACATCCTCAGTGGATGAGCCTGATCTGTACAAGACAGTGTCGTCTGCATACATGTGGATGGAAGTGTGTGGGCAGGTGGAAGGGAGGTCATTTAGAAACATGGAGAACAGGAGAGGCCCCAGAACAGAGCCCTGTGGCACTCCTGAGGTGACAGGGAGAGGGTCAGAGGTAGAGTTGTCAATCCTGACTGATTGCATCCGATCAACCAGGTAGGAGTGGAACCAGGCAGTGGCTGAAGGAGAGAGACCTGCACTGGCAAGTTTGACCAGGAGGAGGGAGTGGGGTACTGTGTCGAACGCCTTTCGCTAGATCAACAAAGATAGCTGAGGTGATGTGTCCCATATCCATAGCCAAGAGTATGGAATCTGTGAGCTGCAGGAGGGAGGTGGTGGTGGAGTGTGATTTTCTGAATCCAGACTGGAAAGGAGTGTAGAAGGAAGATGAGTCAAGGAAGGCGGAGAGTTGAGCGAGATCAAGTTTTTCTTGGAGCTTCACTAGGATAGGTAAGAGGGAGATGGGTCTATAGTTACTGAGGGTAGATGGGTAGCAACCCTTTGGAAGGGGGATGACCATGCCATGTTGCCATTCTGCTGGAATTGAGGCTTGTGAGAAGGACAGGCTGAAAACCACAGCCAAGGGTGTGGCAATGGCAGGGGACGATATGTATAGCATTTTAGCATCGAGGCCTGTGGGGCATCTGCCCTTGGTTGGGTTGAGGGTGAGGAGGGCATTGTACACCTCAAGTGGGGTAACTGGGTGGAGGGAGAACGTGTGGGTAGGAGGGGGTTCAGGAGCAGGCTTAAGGAGTGAGGAAATGGGAGGTGGGGGTGGTGGGAGAGTGACTAGCAAGGAAGTGGCGCAGTTAACGAAATAGAAGTTGATGGCTGAGGCTACAGCAGGGGGGTCATTTATCATGGATGAGCCTAAGTTCAGGGATGGCACTGGTGGCTGGGAAGGGGGGTCGAATAGTGATTTGAGGACCTTCCAGAATCTAGCAGGGTGGTTTATGTTAGCATGGAATGCAGTGTTGAAGTACTTGGCCTTTGCCTGGTGGATTAATCTTGTGCAAGTGTTGCACAGAGTGCGGTACTTCTGGTGGTCTTGAGGCAAACCAGACTCTTTGAAAACTTTCCAAACCAGGTCACGGGCTTTGAGGCTGGTGATGATATCAGCTGAGATCCAGGGAAGGTGAGCTCCCCGTATCCTGGCACGCCTGATAGGGGCATGGTGGTCCCAGATTGCAAGGAACCTTTGGTTTTGAAACCCTCCAGAACAGTCAGGGGAAATTGCATGGTTGATGAAGGACCAATTAACATTGGTCAGGTCTTGTAGAAGAGAAGTGATGTTTAAGGTTTTGTAGGATCTGGTATGGAGGATGTGTGGTGGTGGTGCCTTGGGCCTAAAAATCGTCCTGACCATGTAAATCATGTGGTGTTCGCTAAGGGAGTCAGGGAGCAAGCCTGCTACAAGAATCTGGTGCGGGTGGGAGGTGAGGGATCAATCCAGAAGGGAGTGGTTTAATGATTTGGGATTCAGACAGGTAGGCTCAGAGATCATTTGGGTGAGGTTTATGGCACAGACTTTGTTCCTGGTTTCGGTGCTGGACTGGGAGAGCCAATTCTGATTAAAGTCCCCTAGGACATGGAGCTCCCCCCCCCCCTTTGGCTAGTGCTTTTAGGGTGGCGAGGTGGTCCATAATATTAGGCAAGGTGGCAACAGGTGCACAGTATGAACCTGCAATATATATTGGAGCATTGTGAGGGAGTGTTACCTTTATTAGGAACACATCGATGGAGTGTGTGGAGTGGGGCAGGTCGATGCCTGAGAACCGACTCCCAGTTGCAATATACATGGCAAGACAGGTACTTCTTTGAGTCTTTTTTGTGGTCTATTATGGGGTTGGGATCTAAGTAAGTTGTCAGTTCAACCTAGGACAGCTCTGTGTTTCCTAACAGAGATTCCACATACCATCTGTTCAGTCTGAGAGTCTGCTTAGCTCTGTTTTTTCCCCCTCTGCTCCCTGGGGTCAATGGGAGCCAGTTATTAGAGACAACCATAAACCCCCTGAACATAAACAAAACCAACATTAGCTGGCTCCCCATTGACCTTGCTGACTGGTGGCTGAGCTTAATTTCATACCAGAGCTCTTATCTGAAAGACTAAGAGACCCCCACTCCCCTTTGGGATGAAATAAGTGAGTAACCATTTGAAGCAGAAAGCACATTTAATGACTTGCCAATTGGGAAGGGGGAGGGTGTGAACTGGATCTTTTGTTCTGACTGTGCATGTCATAACCAGTAACACAAAATCATGCATTTGGGTTGCAATAACAACAAGCATATATATTATATTGGGAATAATATCCTTGAAAAAACAACTGAGGAGAGAGACTTGGGTATCAATATTACATCAGACTTAAAGTTTAGATCACATTGTAAACAACAAGTTAAAAGGGCTAACCAGAGTTTGAACTGTATTTTGAGACATATTTCTAGCAGACATGAAAATGTGATCATTCCATTATATGGATTGTTGGTGAGGCCACATTTGGAGTATTGTGTACAATTGTGGTCTCCACAGTACAGAGAGGATATTATGAGAGTGGAGAGTGTTCAGCATAGAGCGACAAGATCAGTGTTCGCCTTGAAAAAACTGTCTTATAGTGAGAGATTGACTAAACTTAATCTATATTCCCTATGTTACAGAAGGCTAAGAGGAGACCTATGTATGATGTTTAGGTTATCACAAGATGCTGCATTAAGAGAAGATCTAAAAATGTCATATAGAATTGGTTGGTCCAGCACTCGCAAACACTGTATGCAATTAGAATTGCCTAAATGGAATACCAATCTAAGGAAACACTGGTTCACTACTAGGGCGGTATCTGCATGGAATTGCTTGCCAACTAATGTGGTGGGGAGTACTACCATAGACACGTTCAAGTCTAGACTGGATAAACACATATGATAAGACAACTATGTATTAAAACAATAAATGGCGAGCATTATGGACGAAAGTCTCGAAGCTTGATCTAATTTATGAAACTTATGAAACATCAATGAGAAGAGCATTTTAATGTGTGTAATACTTCATGGGCTGAGCAGCTTATTTTGGTTTTGGTTACATTCAGGAGATTTATGGTTGTCTCCATTAGCTGGCTCCCCATTGATCACCAGTATATTGGCTGGGGACTGCACCTTACTTTAAGTGAGCCAGTGAGACAGTGCCCCTTATTTGAAATGCAGCAAACTTTGGCAGTTAGCATTTTAGAATAGGGCTTCAGCCGATGGGAGGTTTACCTTGCCAACTGGTAGATGAGCTTAATTTCAAATCAGAGCTGTGATCTGTAAGACTAAAAGACCCCCATTCCCTCTTTGGGATGAAATAAGTGAGTAGCTATATGAGGCAAAAAGCACATTTAATGACTTGCCAATTTTTTTTTGGGGTGTGTGTGTGTGTGCAGTGAATCTTTTGTTCTGACTGTGTACGCCATAACCAGCAACACCCCAATGAGAAAAGCATTTTAATGTGTGTGATACTGCATAGGCTGAGCAACTTATTTTGGTTTCATTAACATTATGAAAATACAGGGATGGTGATCAGAGGGCGGGGGGTGTTACTAGACACCAAGGAAACATTTCATAAATACAGGGCTGGTGATGGGAGGGCAGGGGGTGCCACTAGACGCCAGGGAAACTTTACTGGGTGGGGGTGCCACATAGCTTTGAACCTTGGAAGTGAACCAGAAGTGAGTGCAGAGCAGGAAAATAGTGCGCGGGTGGGGGAGGAACGACCAGCACTGCAGTAAACAGAGAGGACTGCATGTGCTTCAACTCCACTGTGGAAGGACACAGTTGAGGTATCTGGTTACATGGTCCAGAGTCCCCCTCACTCTACTGTGTAATACCAATACATCGCATAGCTCTGCTATGCAGCCATAAAAAGAGACACAGAACACACCTTCCCCCCCAAAACAAAATTGGCAAATCATTAAATAATTTCTTGTTTTAACTTATGTATGCCATAACAGGTGGCACACCAATGAGAAAAGTAATTTAAAATTTATGAAAGTGCATGAATTGAGCAGCTAATTTTGGATTTCTTTCAGGGATAGCTGTCTGGTGCGACAAATGAATTTTTGGTTGCGAGCCACTTTTAATTTCATGGGAAAATATTTTTTATGTCCACAATGAACATTTTTAGGTCATGAGCACTGCCATGTTGTTTTTCATTTGGGAAACAAATTCTAGAAACCCATAAAAATTATGGTTTTGGAAAAACAAACACCTGAACCTAACTAAGTGGAACCCATTTAGCCAGATTATGAAGTTTGCTTGACAAAAAATGACATAGAAACATGTTTTTTGGGCACCCAAAAAATCATAGGTCATGGACAATGGAGCCTATGCTCCAACAGGTGGGAATTACCCACCAAAGGCGTGTAATCCACCCATGCAGCTCTGTATCTGTGGAGAGATGTGCACTGCTGGTATTCACCAATGGCGATCACCTGTCTGCAGGCCCACCCCCCCCCCGGTGCGCAGGACTCTGCAGGGCAGCCGGGGAAGGAGTCGCAGACCCAGCCAGGCATCCAATCGGATGCCCATCCTGGGTCCATAGTGGATCCCTTGCACTGCAGGGCATTGGTCCGAGTGCATGAATAGCACCAGCGGACACCTGGACCTGAGCTTATGACCTGTCTGGTGGCGACTCTCATGGCTGAGCCCCCCCACCCACTGCACTGCTGCACCACACCACCAACACATGGCAGGCAACCCCAGCCCATGTGCAGCAAGCCCCCCCTTGCACAGATGTGCCCCGGACTCACACACTCAGGCCCTGGTCCAGACCCCCCCACATTGGTTGTCAGTTGCACCCCCACCTCCTGTGGGCACCAACAACCCCACCCACACCTGCAGACCAGTGCCACGGGACAGAACAGCAGGCAGCAACAACCTGCAGGTATGGGTGGGGTTGTCAGTGCCTATAGGTGGGGGGGAGCCTCTGATTGTCGTTATGGGTGAGGGGGCTGGACCGGGGGTTGGGTGTGTGGGACTGGGTGCTGCTGAACATGACATACTGACTTATGTGACTGGAGGTGGGGGGGGGGCAATCATCACCACTGTGTGTGTTGGTGTCCCAGGAAGGAGTGGTGTTGGGATGCTTGTAGGGGCAGTACTGGATGGTTGGGGGGATGCCCGGCAAACTGGGTCGGGCTGCCATGACCATGGGAGGGGTTGTCTGGCACCTGCAGTGATGGTCATGGCAGCACAAGGGTGTATGAGTGATCACCCATCCAGCTGCCCCAGTCCTCGCCATCATCATCCTAATGGGCTGGGGCAGCACAGTGGATGCCTTCTGTGTCCTCTGCGACTGGCGAGGCATGTGCCTGGGGGGGTGTAGTGAATTACAGCAGGGTCTCCCCTGCCATAAGCTGTGTCCTCCTCCACATCCCTTCGGCCAGCACTACATGCCTTGATGCATGGTGCGTAGTGCTGGCACGCCTCCAGCCTGCCCCCGGTGTGTTGTAGTTTACGGGGCTACGGATCAGGTGTGTGGGTGCTGCATGCCCCCCTTTATGCATCCTGCGTGGGGGGTGCAATGGGTGCAGAGTGTCTCCACGCCTCACATACATGGCATGGAGGCACTCCGCACCTTCGAGCATAGTGAGGGTTTCCAATTCTTTTGCTGCAAGCTGAGAATTTTTAGGTTTTGAGGAAGTGTGATTAAAGAATACTGGCTTGCGACACAAGAGTTTGAAATTATTGAAAATGTTGCACTTTTATGTTGTGAACAAAGAATTTTTAGGTCATCACAAATCTACAAACAAAGACTTGTTGGCTCATGATACAAAAATTTGCACTTAGTGCTGCTTAGCAGTTTTTTGTTGCGAACTCAGAATTTGAAGGTCGTTAGAATCTGCAAACAAAGAATACAGGTTTGCACCATAAACATTTTGTCTTTGTTCCCAGTATTAACTGTTACTCATAACTTAGCCATTTTTCATCAAATTTCCAGCCATCTAATTTTTTAAGCCCCCTAAACGAATACAGTGGGTGAAAAGTGTAATTTTCATTTCAGCTATATGACTCTGTCCACGTGTGTGTGGCACATTGACTCATGTGTCATCTGGTTGTACATGTGTTATGCATGTTATTCCACTCCTATGTCCCTCATCCTGTGTACACAGCTGGCTGATTTCAGAGCATTTCTTTCCATATGTACCTGGAGGGATGAAGGAGCCAGAAGGGGTTGACATGATCCAGTACTACAGGAAGAGAGGGATGATTTGCTGAGGTGACAGGTTTGCTCATTGTGGCTCCTTGTATGGTGGGTGGGGGGCTGTACCCTCACCATAGAGGGCCTGGCACCAGCCATTAGTCATGAGCTTCAGCAGCAACCACCACCACCACCTATAGCCCCTTAATGGAAGGGGGCATTGGACCTTTTTATTATTATTATTGATGAGCAGGTGCTCTTTTTGTTATTTTTTTGCTGTTGATGGATGGTGCCCTTTTGGTTTTTTTCTTTATTATTGATCAGTGAGTGCTCCTTTTCTTTATCCTTAATGGGCGGGTGCCCTTTTTGTTTTCTTTTTTTACTTTTGATAGGCAGGCCCTCTTTTCTGGATAATTATCGATGGGTAGGGGCTGTTTTAATTGTTTGTATTTTACTGGCAAATGCCTTATTTCTGTTGTTCTGATTATATGTACCATTGTGTTGTGTTTATTAAATCTTTCTGATACTTTTGCTGCTGTGTTGTGTGTCTTTCATCGGTGTCTTCTTCTCCCACCTGCCATCACCACCCCACCACCTTGTGCTACACCTATGCACAGTGTTATATTCAGTGCTGAGTAAATGCCCTGCACTGCACCTGTGCTATGATGTTGTGCTGCACCAGTGTTGTGCTATTGTACTGCAGGTGTACACGTCACTATGGCCCAATATTCAGAGGTGTTAGTGCCGAAGGGCTACTTAAGCAATAAGCCATGAGGGGGTGTGGGTTATCGGGATATTTACCATGGCTGGAGTGGTTTGCCCACGAGGTGCAGCAGAGTGGGTAAGTCTGTGCCAGCCGTGGTAAATCCCCTGATAACCCAGATCCCCCGAGTGGCTTATTGCGATTATACCGAGTACTGCTTTTTTGTATTATTTAAAAAAAACAGTACTTGCTATAATGCTTAAATAAGCGACTCAGTAGTAGAGCAGTCAGTGTTTTTGTTTACTTTCCCCTGATGTATGGAGCTGCTGTTTTACAGTCTCCGCTTAGCGGGGAAACAAGATGGCGGTCGGAGTTCCATGATTTCGCTGTCAGATTGCTTTTTTTTCCAAGATGCGGCTGGCTGGCACCTTTTGCAGTGATTATCAGAGGATTTACAATGGTGGTAAGGTGCCAGTCAGTCATTTTGATTGGTTGTTGTCTAAGGTCAATGGTATAATTCTGAATATCTCAGTGGCAGTGTACTGGCAATCGTGCTAGCATAAGTGCAGCACAATTGCGGTGCAGGCACAGCTAGCTTAATATGGGAGCCATAGTGCTGTAATTTGGGTATTGTGTATATATATCTGTGCTTCTGCAGCTGGAAGTGAGTGTGTGTGTCTTACACTGTACATGTGTATCTGTGGCTGCAGAAGCACTGTCCCCAACAGAAGTAGTGTTGCAGTTTGGGTATCTTGGATTTGCATCTGCAGCTGCAGAAGTGCAGACCCTGCAGAGGTAGTGTAGTGATTTCAGCACTGTGGATTTCTATCTGCAGCCAGAAGTGTGGTTGTATGTCTTGCAGTGTGTGAGTGTATCTCTGGCTGTAGAAGCCCTGGACCCTGATGATGGATGTCATTTGTGTCAGTTGTATGTTATTTGTCTTACCTGATAATAGTTGTCTGTTGTTGCTTGTGTGATTTTGTCCTTTTGCTGCCTGGATGAGTTAGGGTTAGATACCCTAACGCTATATACTCTACTTCTGTAGCACTGAGTAGAACCATAACTGGTACTGTAATGCAGTATTTTGGTAATATCCATCTATCTATCTATCTATCTATCTATCTATCTATCTATCTATCTATATATCTATCTGTCTGTCTGTCTATCTTATAGATCGATAGATATCAGCATTTCATACATTTCATAAATGTTCTGCATGTATCTTCTCTTTATTACTAAATTATTTGCATTGAGGTAACATTTTTGTTCCCTGACAGCATATGTTCCATCTGCATGTTTGCTGTACACCTGAAGTCATAATTCACTTCTTATGACATCATCATAATTTCCACAGGTATCATAATTATTTCCACAGCAATAAACTGTGATGACATGTGACATGTCAAATTCAGAGGATTATGATGACTTCAGATGCAGGCAAGAAACAGATGAAGTCTAAATGATGAAATCATATGTTCATGCAAATGTCTTAAGTAATCAAACAAAGGGAAAAGTAATACTATATTTATATATACTTTGCAATAAACTGCATTAATGCACCATTTAATAAGTAAGCAAGTAAAAATGTATTTTGTTAGGCACCCAATCCCAGAGGATCTTGGTGCTGAAGAATAGTAGTAAACAAATTTGATAGGGTAATAAAAACATCACAGTTAAAATAATCAGCAAAAAGTAAAATTATATAAAATATTGTATAGAATTAAAACAATTTAAGAAATGTCTGCAGGATAGGCTAGACTAAAAAGATGGGTCTTTAGGCCCCTCCAGAATACATCCCAGTAGGGGCCTCCCTCAAAGATCTTGCAGAGAGTTCCAGAGGACTTGGCCGGCCACCCCAAATGAGTGATCACCTGAGGTTTTCAGCCTGGTCCTTGGAACTGCCAGGAGGCCATAGGTGGAGGAATGGAGGGAGAGAGTTGGGACAGAAGGAGTGAGGAGGTCTGACAGGTAGCCAGGGCCTGATCCGTACAGGGCCTTACAGTTGAGCAAGCCCACCTTGAAGAGAACCCACCACCTGACCAACAGTCAGTTCAGACCCTGCAGGACCTCTGTCACATTACAGGACCTAGATAGTACTGTCAGCAGCATGGCCACTGCATTCTGCACTAATTGTAGCCGGGTTAAGACTAAAGTGACAAAAGTAGGAAAATGTGGTTTTAGGGTTTTTAACCCTAAAGCCCCCTACACCTGAAGCAAATCAGGGGTGGAGTCTTCCTTGGGGTAATCAACATTAAAGCTCACCCTATTGTATACACTCCTGAAACATACACACCTGTGTACATTACATCTGAGCTTTCTTGCCACCATGGTGGGGGTGAGCTTAAGGGTTGACAACCCCAAGGAAAACTCCACCCCGATTTGCTTCAGGTGTGTGTGGGGGCAGTAGGGTTGGAAACCCTAAAATCACATTTCCCTACTTTTGTCACTTTAGTCTTAACTCTAAATGATGCATTAATGCAGTTTTTTCACAAAGAATTTCCTTACTTTTTGAGATAGCATAATCATATCCTCATTTGCCTGTAGGTGTGCAGGGCCCTCCAGGCCCTGTGCTCCCATCACTTCATAGATGTGTACATGTAAGTTTTTGAGAAATTATAATCATAATCATATCCTCATTTGCCTCTGGGAGCAGAAAGCCTCCTACATAGTTGTTTAAATGTACATTGCTGTGGAGGGCCCTGTGCTTGAATTTGTAGGAAAACTGCAACTAAACTGTCAGCATAGCCTTGTTATTAACCCATCTCATGAACCTAGTAATGAAAATGTTCAATTCCCCTCTGAAACATTATTCCACACTACCACAATATCATTCTGTGCCACAGATGCAAAAACACAGTTTGGCCAGGCTTTAAAAAATGACAGTTGTCATGTTCATGAGGTTGTGTAAAAAAATGGCTATGTTGAAAATTTAGGGTGAAAATATTTAAAACGACCAAAGTTACAAGTGGGCATAGCTACATTTTAACAGATGCATACAACTTTGCCATTTTTACATATTTTGACCCCCAAATTTTCAACATAGCCATCTTATGCCCGGCCCTCATGAGCAAGGGTGGTGAAGATTTTCAAATCCTGCCTGAAGGTGATTTCATCAATGGGCCTCAAAATTACCTTTCAGACTTGATTAATGAAATTCCACCATCATTGGTCATGAGCTGGGGTACCAAAAAGGCCATATTAAAATTTGGGGTCACAAAATATGCAAAAATGAAAAAGTTATGCATCAGAGTTTCCCCACTGAAAGACATTGAACTGCACTTACCTTAATTTCTCATATTGCAGTTGGCGGTTCCAGCAGCAAGATGTGTCTTCCATCGGAGAGTGGATCTTTGATCTGGTACCTGTTCAGGTGAGCGAAGGAATGTTGGGGTGTGGGGGATGCAGGATGGTGGGTGTTCAGTGGGAGTTTGGGGTGGAGGATGAGATTGGCGAGGGACTGTTTTCTTTTTTGCAGATTAAGAAAAAAAATCATTGAGGGATGTTTTTCTTCATTTCAGACCAGGACAGTGATCAGAGGTAGGGATGCCACTAGACACCACGGAAATGAAAAAACATTAGGGGGACAGCGATCGTAGGTGGGTGGGCAGGGGAGTCCGACACCAGGAAAGGCAAAAAACATTACAGGGACAGTGACTGGAGGGTTGAGGTGCCACTAGACACTGGGGAAATATAGAAATCATTACAGAGATGGCAATTGCAGGGTGGGGGATGCCACTAGACATCAAGAAAAAAACTATTAAGGGGGCATGATCAGAGGGTGGGGGGTTCCTCTAGACACCATGGAAAGGCCAAAAACATTATGGAGATGGCAATCAGAGGATGGGGGTGCCACTAGGCACAGGTTGTTACCTCTGCAACCCATATTCATGGGCATTCGTTTGCCCTTGTCTTCCTGCTAGGGATGGAAGTCTTTGACAAGATAGTGGAGCTGGTCATTTGGTCGAACCACCATACTGTGAGGTTCAAGTTCGAGTCACCTCCTAGAAAACCTGCCTCTACGGAGATGGTGCAGTACTGCCCTTTATGAGGATTGACCCCACAAGGTATGATGGAGGTGCTGGACCTACCAGACATGATGAGTGCATGCGAGGAGCTGGGGGAGTTGGTGCTTACCTATAATAGTGTTATTGCAGAGGCCCTCGACTCTGTCGCACCTGTCCATGTTCAACCCCTCACCTCTCGCAAGAAGTCCCCTTGGTTTGATGGGACTGTCAGGGGGATGAGGATGAGGGGTCGAAGGTTGCAGCGGTGCTGCAGTAAGATCAGTTTGGAGGAGGACAAGCTTATTTTGATGGCCCATTATAAAGACTATCAATCAACAATCTCCTGTAAGAAGGCAGAGTTCTTTTTCAAGAAGATTGCTGTGACAACTAATAGACCAGCTCAGCTCTTCTGCACAGTTGATAGGTTGTGCAATCCAGCCTGTCTTCAGTCTGGGGGAGCTCTGTTCTTTGCCGAGAAGATTGCCTCCATCAGATTGGAAATCCAATCAGCACCCTCAAATAGGCCTTGCAGTGATGGGCTTGAGATCACAGGCAGTCAGTCTGTCTGGTCCGACTTCGACCAGTTGGCTTTTGTAGATTTTGAAAAGGTTGTCCAGGGGTTGTGGCCAACTTACTGTATTTTGAATTCAGGACCAGCGTGCCTCCTAGTTGGGGGGCATGTTTGCTCCTCGCACTCACACTCTCTCCCTCTCTCTCTCTCTCTAGCGCACTGTGGGGCTGTTCAAAAAAATAAAAGCTGCTCCGATGTTCCTTTTTCTTTGCCAGCACTCTGACAGGTGAAGGAGTGAATTGTTGCAGAAGCATTTTATTATAGGAGCGTATTGTCTCCGGAGTGTACACTCAGGAGCGTTTTGTCCGGGGGCGAAATGTCGGGAGCGAGTTGTCGTGTTCCCAGGTGCATTGATGCCATCGGCCTGGTCCTAGCCAGGATAATCCAATGCTTTCTAGTGACAGGGTCTTTCTGGAGCCCCTGAAGGAGGTGGTTGCAAGGCCGCTCCTGAAAAAACCTTCCCTAGATCTGGACTGTCTGGCAAACTACAGACCTGTCTCTAACCTGCTCATTATGGGTAAGGTTATTGAGAAGGTGGTGGCCATTGAACTAGAGAATCATTTAACAGCTCACAGCATCTATGACCCTCTCCAGTCGGGTTTCAGGAAAAGGCATAGTACTAAGACTGCCCTTGAATGGATGCTAAATGATCTCCTAACAGCGAGGGATCGGGGAAGATGTTCCATCTTGATTATCCTCAATCTATCAGCAGCATTTGACACTGTGGATCATGGGGTGTTAATGGAGCACCTGCAGGCTTGTTGTGGACTAGCTGGTATGGTTCTCAACTGGTTTAAATCTTTCCTCATTGGCTAGTCGCAGAGAGTTGTATCTGGGATTTTTTCCTCAGCATCTCTGCCCCTGTCATGTGGGGTCTGATAGGGCTCTGTTATGTTCCCCCTGTTGTTTGAGGTGTGCCTGATACCATTGGAGGACATTATAAGATGGTATGGGCTGCGTTTTCACTGCTATGCAGATGATACTCATCTATACCTATCTTTTGTGCCCGAATTGTCGGAAACAGTCTCGGTATGTAACAGCTGCCTGGCTTAGATCCAAGGCTGGATGAGGGCCAACTGGTTGAAGTTGAACCCAGATAAGACTGAAGTACTGGTGCTGGAACCTGGTCACCAGGGACTGAGGGGGCAAGCTGGCCAAGTCTCTGAGCTATAGCTTGCGGATTCTCAGCTGCTTACCTTGGATTGGGTGAGGAATCTGGGCATTGTTTTGGACTGTGGTTTGTCACTTAAGTGTCAGGTATCAGCCATGGTCCAAACCTCATTTTACTATCTGAGGAACATCACCCAGATTAAACACCTGATTCCACCTGGTGATATGCCAGTGCTGGTCCATGCTTTTGTGACCTCTCACCCGGATTACTGCAATGTCCTATACCTAGGGCTATTGGGAGTAGATCTTCACCGACTGCAGCTAGTGCAGAATGCAGCAGCCAGGTTGTTGACTTGCCTACCCAGGTTGTGCCATATCACACCTGTGCTCTGCTATTTGCACTGGCTGCCCATTAGTTGGCAGATCTCCTTCAAGGTCAGTTTGCTGACCTACAAAGCCCTACATGGACATTGATCTGTCTACCTGCAAGATCTCCAGTGTCCCTACCTCCCCTCCCACCCACTTCACTCCTCTGATGAGGGATTTCTGGAGGTTCCCAGGGTCCAACTAAAAACATCAGGGGCTCACACATTTGCATTTGCAGCTCTGACCCTGTGGAACTCTCTACCTCACCAGGTTAGAGAATGCCAGACCATAGATCAGTTCAAGCGTGAAATGAAAACACATTTATCCAGTCAGGCTTTTCCTGAATTAGCTTAATGTAGTCATTAATAAACATGTGGTAATGATGTTTTATTGTATTTTAATATATTTAAATATTTGTTTTTATGTGAAGCGCTTTGATTCATATAGAGAATTGTGTTGTATAAATAAAGGTTGATTGACTGATTGAGAGAAATATAGAAATCATTATGGGGATGGGTGGGGGTGCCATTACACACCAGGGGAAAAGCTATTATGAGGAGGGCAATTGAAGGGTGGGGGGTGTCACTAGACACCAGGGAAAGGGGAAGGAGAAGATATGATGGGTATGGTGACTGGAGGGTGGGGGGGTTCCACTAGGCACAGGGTCATAATGTCACAGGAGACACAGTACAGCAAAACAATGCCACAGTCAGAACAGTGTATGTAAAAATAGTCGGTGAAAACACTGACTGAAACAATAACAGCACACACCAGAGGAACAAATGGAAAACATTCCCATTTCTTTGTTTTTTTGGGAGGCTTTGCCCCCCACACTCCCTGAAACTTAATTAACTAACTCTGGGGGGGGGGTGTGAACCAAGGAGATAAAGGGAAACTTGGTAGGGGGAACTTAGTTTTTTGCAAAACAAAAAACATGTCGGGCGATGGAGAACCACACCCCGATCCTCAGGTCTCCACTGCACCAGGTGCTTGTGCCTTAGCTACTCCACCACAGGAGCAGCTCAACCAGGCACAGCACCTATGGCTTCTTCAGCCCTTCCTCCAGTTTGCAGTGAGTGACAGCGGTAGTGGTAGTTTCCTACCACTATTATTCCCCTGTTGCTCTAATTCATTCCACACTTGAGACAGCATGGTTATTCCTGCTCTGTTTTGGCAGTGCTATATTGACCTGGTACCATGCCACTAGACACTAGAGAAATGGAAATGGAAGTTCCAATATTATCCTATGGGAAGTTTCAAATGTTAATATTTGTGATGTATGAAATAGCCATTTAATTTTTTTTGGGGGGGGGAGTTATGTGTTGTTTTTATCAGTACTCATGAAGAACTGTAGTTTGATGTATAGATTGTCCCTTAAATCACAATATTGAGGGACTTATGGCTTGCGGAACTGAAAATCAGTGAAAAAAAAACTAAATCCAAAATCCTTTTTCATTTCTGGAATCCTTTTTTGCATGATAAGAAAAACCCATAAGGAAAAGGATCCCTTCAAATGGAAAAAGAAATGGGAAAAAAACTAAGTCCAATATCTTTTTCCATATGAAGGGATCCTTTTTCGTATGAACAGATAAGGCATACAATAAAAGGATCTCTTCATGTGGAAAAAGAATCAGAAAAAAACTAAGTCCAAATTTTTTTTTTCATTTGAAGGGATCCTTTTTCATATGAATGAAAAAAGCACATGAAAAAGGATAGCTTCAAACAAAAATAATTGGATAAAAAACTAAGTCCAAAATCTTTTTCTGTATGAAAGAATCCTTTTTTGTATAAATGAAAAAAACATACAAAAAATGATCCCTTCAAATGAAAAAAGAGTAAAAAAAACTAAGCCCAAAATTAAACAAATGAAAAAGATCCCTTCAAATGAAAAAAGATTCAATAAAAAAACCCAAGTCCAAAATAGTTTTGTGTATGAAAGGATCCTTTTTCATATGGTCAAATTCCTTTTTCATATGGCCATATGAAAAAAGTGGAAGCAAGTCATGAAAAAGGATATAAAAAATGAAAAACAATATTCATTTGGGGGTCATTTTTACAGCAGTAAAGTTCAGAATCTACCTAAAAAAGTCCCAATAAGCAAGATACATGTGTTGGACTCTGTGCAGGCTGTCATTTTTTTTTGGGGGGGGGGTTGAATTTAAAAAAAAAACAAAAAAACAGAAATCAGGATGGCAACAAGCAAAAAATTACTTTTTCTGAACAAAAAAGGATTGGCCTAATACGGTAAAGGAATCCTTTTTCATATGGCCAGATTCTTTTTTTGTTCCAAGCAGCTGTCCTGAAGTGCATACTGAGCATGCTCAGAAACCAAAATTTTACAAAATGAATAACTTTGTAACTGATTAATATTTTTTTCACCAAATCAGCAAAAGGCACTGGGGTGCAGACCCTTTCTACTGAAATTTCGAACTGTGATGACAAAAAAAAAAAAAACAGCAAAAAACACCAATTTTTATGCTTTTTCACTATCTGGATCTCAGAATCCACACATCTGACCAGAAAAAAAACTTGGCACATCAAGAGATCTGCTGAACAAGACCGCACAAAAATTTTGTGCAAATCCATTGAATGGTTGCTGGTTATTTAAGTACAAAATTGTGGGTTAACATTAAACACCCTACTTAACCCCTAAATATAGTAGGCGTGCTTTGCCACTATGATTATATATATATATATATATATATATATATATATATATATATAAGCATTTAATGCATCAGTTAGGGTTAAAGCAACAAAAGCGAGGAAATGAAACATTAGGGTTGAGCCCCTAACCACCCCCCACAACCCACACACCCATCCTCGACAGACTGACAGATGCTGGGGTGTGCCATAGGGTCATGTGGCCCAACTCTCACCCCTGCCATCCAGTACTATGCTGTGCCAAAAAAAGGCCTCACATTGCAATGTTATTTTATACAAAACACAGCAAAATGTGAAACCTGTGTAACTAGACACCAAATTAATATATCATGAAATGTGCAAAGGCCACATTTGTAGCACAAGGCCTTTGTACCCTGAAAATGTCAGACCAAAATTGAAAACCGTTTCTTCACAGCATAGTGATAAAGAAACGACTGTATAAACCTCACATTACAATGCTATCCTATGGGAAAGGAACCAAACTTAAAAGCCACAGAACTTCACGGCAAAGTAGTGCGTTTTCAGCAAACTAGCAAAAGGCACATCTGTGGGGCAAGCCAAAAGCCCTTTGTCCTCTGAAAATTTTCAAACAAAATCAGCAACTGTTTCTGAACTGTGGAGTGACAAAGAAACAGCTGTCTTAGAATTCCTTTTTCGCAAATTGCGAAAAAGAATCCTGTTTCTCTATTCCTTTCTTGTGATTTGCAGTAAAAGAAAATCCTTTTTCACAAATTGGAAAAAGGATCCTGTTAGGGACTTTTTTTCTGCAGTTTGCAACAAAGGATTTCTGCATGTTAAAAAAGACATTTCTAACTGACTTATAAAAAAACGAATTAGGTAAACAAAACTGTTGGTGTTTCATAAAGCTGTCTATTTTATTAGTTTTTTTTAATTTGTTGTCACCACTAACTGAAAACAAGATGGCGGCAGCATGAAAAAATATTCTGCATTTCCGGCAAAGGATTCTGCATTTGCGGCAAAGGATTCCACATTTGTGATAAAGAATCCTTTGTTGATCAGGACATAGGAAATAATGGGAAACTTTGAAATGTAATAACTTTTGAACAGATTAATATTTTTTCCCCAAATCTTCAAAAGGCATCACTATGATCCAAGACCTATATACCCTTAACATTTCAGACCAAAATTCCACACTGTTTTCCCACAGTGGTATGACAAATAATTTTAACAAAAATTGTAAATTTCACATCCCCACCCATATCTCTGCATCTGCACATCCTACCATAATGAAACTTGCTACTTCAAGACATCTATGGTCACTGATGGTACATGTTAACTTTCATGCAAATCACTTTAATGATCACAAAGTTATTAAAGTGCAAAATTTTGAGTTTAACATAGAAGTAACTGCTCAACCTTAACTGTATTGGCACTACTGTACAACGATAATACATATATATATATATATATATATATATAAGAGGCAAAAACTCAATTTAATGCATCAGTTAGGGTAGTTCCACAGTGACAAAAGCAAGAAATTCGGTGTTAGGGTTGAAACCCCGAACCCCTCCAGCCCACCCCCAACCGCATTTGAGTGCGCATTGAGTCATCGGCCCTAACTCTCACCCCATCACATGTGTAAAGAAGCTGAGGAATAAGAGAATGGGGCAGAGTCAGGACCGATGACTCCAAAGCTACCTGATGCTGGTTGGGGGGTGGCGAAGGGTCCAATGGGCGGTGTGTATGTGTGTGGTGTGTGTGTGGTGGTAGGGGAATGCACAGTTAGGGTTTTCAACCCTAACACCAAATTTCCTCACTTTTGTCGCTGTGGAACAACCCTAACTGATACATTTAATGGAGTTTTTTGGCTCTAATTTCCCTTCTTTTTGAGAATGATGATGACAAATAGTGAATGTAATGCAGCGGCGGGCTCCCACCACATTATATCTTGTGACATAGTAACAGGAACAGCAACACAAACAGAAGCACCAACAGTGGTGCACATGGTAATGGAAACAAAAATGGTAAAGGAAACGTTAATAGAAACGCAAGCGAAAAGTGACGCCAAAGCGAACAGTGACACAAACGGACATTGAAGCTCGTATGAAAACACAACTGGTAACACAAACAGTGATGGCAGTGGTATTTTAAATGGAAATGTTAAGTGTGACAGCAAAAAGAATGCAAAAGGGAAAAGAAACGGAAACACGAACGCAATCGCACACGTAAACGCAAACCGTAACGCGCACAGACATGGTACTGCAATTGTAAATGCAAATGGTAAAGTTAACATGAAGAATAATGCCAAAGGAAACAGAAATGGAAAGGGGAACAGAAGTGCATATGGAAACGCAAACCAAAATGCGCATGGGCACAGTACCACAATTGTAAATGCAAATGGTAATGGTAACAGCAAAGGAAACAGAAACGCAAAAGGAAATGCAAATGCATATGGAAACGCAAACCGTAATGCGCACAGGCACAGTAACGCAATTGCAAATGCAAATGGTAACAGTAACAGCAAGGAAGATGCAAAACGAAAGTGAAACTAAAACGCAAATGAAAGGGCGGCCGGAAACGCAAATGGCAATGCGCACGGCGACGCAAACAGAAACAGTAGTGGAAACACAAATGGGAACAGTAATGAAAATGCAAGCCCAAATGACAACGCAAAGGGTAATGCACACGGTGGAGTACATGGGAACGGTAACGCAAACGGGGACATAAAAGCAAGTGGAAACAGTAACTGTAACAGTATTGGAAGTGCATACCCTGTTTTTTTCTGAACAGGTGCATAGAGAAATACAAAGAATGTATACATTGTAATGGGCATGGAAGCGTA
Source organism: Neoceratodus forsteri (assembly GCA_016271365.2). Lineage (NCBI taxonomy): Eukaryota > Metazoa > Chordata > Ceratodontiformes > Ceratodontidae > Neoceratodus > Neoceratodus forsteri. The sequence goes on from CM057450.1 coordinate 1,075,695,441, forward strand.
AAATGAGCATTGGAAATACTTAATAGCTAATATCTCAGCAACCGCATGACGTAGAAAAAAAATTTACATTTCACAAAAAATCATGATTTTCCCAGCCAGGGAACAAAAAACAACAACAAAAAATCTGTATTTCGCTTCGTTTTCGAGACACGAGCCCCAAAAGGCGTGGCGTACACCACCATGTTAGTCTATGGGAAAAAATGTCAACATCAGAGTACCGTAACTTTGCAGCCATGCAATATTTTTTCACCAAACCACCAAAAAGCACATCTGTGAGATGTTGGCTGCATTCCCTCCAAATTTCAGCTCAAAGACCAAACCGTTCTTTTGCAGCAGAGTGGCAAAGAACTGCTGTCATTTTGGCCATAGTCTGAAAAAGTAGTGTCATGATTTGCGAAAGCTTTCGCAAGCATTTGCGAAAGTGTCGTGAGTGCGACACTACTTTGCTACACTACTTTTTCCATAAATTTGAAAAACATATTTCTAGGGTGTTTCACCCCAAAATAAAGACATGGCTAGCATCCCCAGGGTCCGACTAGGTGAACGCAAAAAGAATTGTGTTGCTAGAGGGTCCCAAATTTAAATGGCAAGCATTTTTCTGATCGCTAACTGAAAACAAAATGGCAGATTTGTGACACTACTAGGGCCATTTGTGACACTAAAAAGTGCATTTGCGACACTGTCAAACTTTTTGTTAACTTTTCCCATTGACTTATAATGGGAACTTGTTTTTTGAATAACTTTTAACCCGTTTAATATTGTTTCACGAAATCTTCAAAAGGCACATCAGGGACCACAGCCACACATTCCCTGAAGTTTTTGGACTAGTCACACAACCCGTACGACCTGTAAGTGCGAGCAAAGAATTTACTAGAATCCGAAATCGCATGCGCAGATCACACTTAATAACTCCGCAGCTGTATATCCAACCAGTACAAAAGTTGGCAGATCCCAAGATGTATGGTTTTTGATCAAGCATTCCAGATTTCAGGCAAATCTGTTGAACAGTGGCAAAGTTATTAAGGTGCAAGGTTTTACCCTTTAACCTTAAAAGGGCTACTCAACCCTAACTATAGTGGCACTACTGTGCCACTATAATTATATATATATATATATATATATATATATATATATATATATTCACGGCAAAAACTCTGTTTAATGCATCAGTTAGGGTTGTTCCACAGTGACAAAAGTGAGATTTGATGTTAGGGTTCTCACCCCCTTGCACTACCCACACCATGCCCCACCAACAGGCATGGGGGTGTGCGTTGGGGTTGTCAGTCCTAACTCTCACCCTGTCCCATTTGTAAACAAGCTGAGGTAGTGCAGTATAGGAGAATGGGGTGAGAGTTAGGACCAATGACCCCAGCGCACACCCCGATGCCTGTTGGTGGGGTGCAAGGGGGGTGGGAACCCTAACATTGAATTTCCTCACTTTTGTCACTGTGGAACAACGCTAACTGATGTATTAAATGGAGTTTTTTTGCCATGAATTTCCCTTCTTTTTGAGAATGAGCACTATAAATAGGGAATTTTTTGTCACATAGTAACGCTAATGGTAACGCAAACACAAGCGCAAATGGTAGTCACATGGTGACGCAAAGGTAAATGGTAATGCAAATGGTAAGAGAAACACTAGCGCAAACATTACTAATAACAGAAATGATAATGCAAATGGTAACGCAAATGCTAATGGCAACAGAAACGCAAATGTTAACGGAAACTGTAACGTTAACGGTAATGCCAACAGAAATGCAAACAGTAAGAAAAATGCAAACAGTAACAGAAATGCAAATAGGAATGCAAACGGTTATGGCAACGGCACCGCAGAAGGAAACAGTAATGCATTCGACAATGGAAATGCAACCGAAAACGCAAATGCTAAGGGCAACAGAAACACAAACGGTGATGAAAACTCAAACAGTAATGCTAATGCAATTGGAATCGCAAACAGTTACAGTAGCAGCAATGATGATGCCAAAGTGAACAGTAACACAAAGGGAAATGCAAACGCAAGTGCATATGGAAACACAAATGGTAACACGCATGGGCACGGTACTGCAACTGGAAATGCAAATGCTAACGGTAAGAGCAACGATGAGGCCAAAGGAAACACAAACACAAATGCAAACACAAACAGAAGCACGTACGCAAACGCAAATGGTAATGCACAAGGTGATGCAAAATGAAACGCAAACAGAAACAGTAATGGAAATGCAAATGGTAACAGTAATGCAAATGCAAACAAAAATGCAAAGGGTAACGCACATGGTGGCGTAGACGAGAACGGCACTGCAAACGGTCATGGAAACGAAAGTGGAAACAGTATGTGTAACAGTAATGAAAGACACCTTTTTTCCCCAAATGCTGCATAGAGAAACACAGTGAATACAAAGAATGTATGCATAATAATGGGCCTTGGAGCAAAAAATGAGCACTTGGAATACTAAATTTCTTATATCTCAGGAACCGTACGATGTAGAAAAACAATTAAAATTTCATATTATTTATGGCCTTCCTGGCTAGTTTTGCACTTAGCCACATAGTGGGGGGTAAGCATTTTTCTGACAAAAAGTCCGTATCTCGAAGTATTTCAGAGATACAGGCCCCGAAAGGCACAGCAAACACCGTAATGTTAGTCTATGGGAAAAAGCGTCAAATTCTAGGTACCATAACTTTGCATCCTTGTAATATTTTGTCACCAAACTACCAAAAGGCACATCAGTGGGATGTTGGCTTTCTTCCCTCCAAATTTCAGCCCAAAAGACCAAACCACTCTTTTGCAGCAGGGTAGCAAAGAACTCCTGTTATTTTGGGCATAGTGTCGCAAAGCAGTGTCGCAAATCACGACACTTTCGCAAAAAAAAAAAATCATGAAAGTGTTGCAGGTGTGACACTACTTTGCGACGCTACAGTTTACAAAAATTTCAAAAACATTTTTCTGGGGTGTTTAACCCCCCAAAAAGACATGGCTAGCATTCTCAGGGTTCGACTAGCTGAACACAAAAATAATTGTGTCCCTAGAGGGTCCCAAATTTAAATACCAAGCATTTCTGTGACCAGCAACTGAAAAAAAAAATGGCTGACTCATGACACTACAGGGGTCATTTGTGACACTAAAACTGCATTTGCGAGAATGTCAAACTTTTTAACTTTTCCCATTGACTATAATGGAAAACTTGTTTTTTGAATAACTTTTGAACCGTTTAATATTTTATTACGAAATCCTCAAAAGGTACATCAGGGACCCCAGCTGCATGTTCCCTGAAGCTTTCAGACCAGTCGCACAAACCGTGTGACCTGTAGGTGTGAGCAAAGAATGCACAAAAAAGTGTAAATGCAACACAGAACATCGCTTTATAGCTCTGCAACCGTATATCCGACAGGTATGAAACTTGTCTGATCTAGAGATCTATAGAACTGCTCCACACCTGCCAAATTTCAGGCACATCCATCATATGGTGGCAAAGTTATTAAGCTGCAAAATTTCACACTTTAACCTTAAATGGGGTACTCAACCCTAATTATAGTGGCACTACCATGCCACTGTAATATATATATGTGCATGTGTGTGTGTCTATATAGATATGTGTGTGTGTGTGTGGATATATATACATATATATATATATATGTGTGTGTGTGTGTATATATATATATATATTAATGGCAAAAACTCCATTTAATGCATCAGTTAGGGTTGCTCCACAACGGCAAAAGTGAGGAAATTTGGTGTTAGGGTTGAAACCCTAACTGCACATTCCCCCCACCACCACACACACACATACATACAAGCAAGTAGGGGAAGGACCAAGGCAACACAACCAATCACACACAACCAGCAGGAGGTGTATACCTGTGTTATCATAGGAAGTGGAGAAATCCAACTTCAGGTATCACACATTATTTACAAAGTTGTTCTATGAGGTTAGTTCACCTGAAGGTGAACCAAGCTGGCAGTAGTGAAAACGTTGTACTTCACTTTATTTTCAACATATGGGTGGCGAAAGGCATCATGGGCACCGCAGTGTTAAAACTGGATTTTCCAAATTGCTCAGTTTTGGAACACTGTAACTTTGTCATCCTTAAGTATTTTAGCACCAAAGCATGAAAAGGCACATCTGTGGGACTGGGCCTTGCAACCATGCAAATTTCATCCCAAAGGACTCAACCATTTGCTTGCAGGATGATGGCAAAGATATGCAGTCATCAGGAGCATACTTTCACAAAATACTTTTGCAAACACGAAAGTGTCACAAACGGAAGACATGAAAGTGCCGCATTTGCGAAAGCATATAAAATAGTGTTGCAAAATATCATCGCAAACATGAAAGTGTCACAAACGGAAGAAACAACAATGTCGCATTTCAAAAGCATGCAAAATAGTATCGCAAAATACTGTTGCAAACATGAAAGTGTCGCAAATGCATAGCACAACACTGTCACATTTGCGAATGTGCTTTTCGAAAGTACTTCAGGGAATGTGGAAAATCCTGTTTTGGTTCTTGTGAACCCCAAAATACCATGGGCCAGATATTCAAAAGAGTTGCTCCATGCTCAACAGGGTTGCGCGTGCTCAAGTCCTACATTGTGCCATTCTGCGATATTCAGCAGGAGGCAGTTGCGCCACTGAAAACAGGCTGAGCAACAGCGCAATGCAAATGAATGCATGCTCAACAGGAGGGGGAGGAACCATGCATAAACTGCACAGCCCGATATTCAGCCGGGCTGTGCAGAGTTGTGCAGGCGCAACCCCCAACCTGAGCCTGCAGGACCTTGAGCCAAAAAAGGCTTAAGTAGAGGGCCACCCACAGGTGAGCTGCTGTATTGCAGGGCGCAACACAGCAGCTGCCAACTGTGGCTGGCCCCAACTCAGTCCCTGTGCCCCCAGCCCGATCGGCATAGTGTACCCTCCCCCACCAGGCCATCACGGGCATCAATGTGGCCCCCTCCTGTTCACATCCCTGGTGGTCCAGTGGACCGAAATGCCCGATCGCGGGCGTAAGTAAAGTGAACCCCGAACATCTCCCTGGTGGTCCAGTGGACCGTAATGCCCGATCGCGGGCAGATTGTGAAATAGAACCCCCAACACGTTCCTAGTGCCCTATCGTGGGCAGAATGTAAAGAACCCCTGCCCAAACATCTCCCTAATGCCCGATCGCGGGCAGAATGTAACATGAACCCCCACCTCGCAAACATCTCCCTGGTGGCTAGTGTCCCCCCACCCACCCACGAGTCCCACCACCCGCTCCCCGGCGGCCCGGTGAGCAGCATCCACCGCCTGCCGCCCCGCCGCCGCATCGACTGCTCGGTAGGCTGCACGCCATTGGTGCAGAGCAGAACCAATGGGGCGCAGTTCACAGTAAGATGACAGTCCAGATTTGTGAATGATCACAAATCTGACTGTCATGTCATACGGCGGGCTGCACGCCCATTGGCTCTGATCTGCAGCAATGGGCGCTCAGCCGCATTGCAGTCAGTCGGCGGGCGCGGGCGAGGCAGGTGAGATGCTGCCACCACCGCTGCCAGGGGAGCGGGTGGTGGGGCTTCGGGTGGTGGGGTGAGGGGACACTAGGTCACCAGGGATATGTTCGGGGGTTTGTTTCATTACTTCAGCTCTGCGATCGGGCTTATCAGTCCACTGGACCACCAGGGATATATTCGGGAGGTGGAGGGGTTTACAACTCCATCCCGTGATCAGGATTATCGGTCCACTGGACCACCAGGGATATATTCGGAGGTGGGGTGGTTTACAACTCCATCCCGCGATCGGGATTATCGGTCCACTGGACCACCAGGGATGTGTTGGGGAGACATACTGCTGCCCGCGATCGGGCTGGTGGGGAGGATTTAAGCTATGCCTGCACATCGGGCCAGTGTGGGTGGTGGTGGGATTTTACACTCTTTGCCCGGATCGGGCTGCAGGGGGCACAGGGAGGTTGAGGGCCAGCCACAGGTGGCAGCTGCTGTTGGCGCCCTCGCAATGCAACAGCTCACCTGTGGGTGGCCCTTGACTCGATCCTTTTTTTTTTGGCTCAAAGTTGTGCAGGCACAGGTTGGAGGTTGTGCCTGCACAACTCTGCACAGCCCGGCTGAATATCGGGCTGTGCAGTTTATGCATGGTTCCTTCCCCTCCAGTTCAGCATGCATTCATTTGCATTGCGCTGTTGCTCAGCACGTTTTCTGTGGCACAACTGCCTCCTGCTGAATATCGCAGAATGGAGCAAGTTCAGACTTATGCAGGTGCAACCCTATTGCGCGTGGCACAACCCTTTTGAACATCTGGCCTTGTGTGTACAAAGAATGTATGCATAATAATGGGCCTTGGAGTCGAAAATGAGGTGTTGGAATACTAAATTGCTTATATCTCAGTAACCGTACGACGTAGAAAAAAAAAATTCACATGATTCATGATTTTTCTGGCTATGTTTTTGTTGAATAGGCTATGCATTGTCACGACGAAAATTCCGTATCTCGCAACATTTTCGAGATATGAGCCTCGAAAGGCGCGGCGTACGCCACCATGTTAATCTATGGGAAAAAACGCCAAATTCAGAGTACCGTAGCTTGGCAGCCATGCAATATTTTTTCACCAAACCACCAAAAAGCAAATCTATGAGATGTTGGCTGCCTTCCCTCCAAATTTCAGCTGAAAAGACCAAACCATTCTTTTGCAGCAGGGCGGCAAAGAACTCTTGTCATTTTGGCCATAGTCTGGAGAAGTAGTGTCGTGATTTGCGACACCTTTCGCAAATTTTGCAAAAGTGTCATGAGTGCGACACTGCTTTGTGACACTACTTTTTCCAGAAATTTGAAAAACATATTTCTGGGGTGTTTAACCCCAAAATAAAGACATGGCTAGCATTCTCAGGGTCCGACTAGGTGAACACAAAAAGAATTGTGTCCCTAGAGGGTCCCAAATTTAAATGGCAAGCATTTCTGTGATCACTAACTGAAAAAAAAATGGCTGACTCATGACACTACTGGGGTCATTTGCGACACTAAAAACTGCATTTGTGACACTGTCAAACTTTTTGTTAACTTTTCCCATTGACTTATAATGGGAACTTGTTTTTTGAATAACTTTTGAACCGTTTAATATTTTTTCACAAAATCTTCAAAAGGCACATTGGGGACACCAGCCGCACTTTCCTTGAAGTTTTCGGACTGGTCGCGCAAACTGTGCGACCTGTAGGCACGAGCAAAGAATGTGCAAAAAAACATAAATGTGCACATGGATGTTGCTTAATAACTCCGCAGCTGTATATCCGACCAGTACAAAAGTTGGCAGAGCCTAAGATCTATGGATATGCCCCATGCCTGCCCAATTTCAGGCAAATCCATTGAATGGTACCAAAGTTATTAAGGTGCAAATTTTCACCATTTAACATTAAAAGGGCTACTAAACCCTAACTATGGTAGTACTACCATGCTACCATAATATATAAATAAATATATATACATATTATAGTGGCGCGGTCGCATCACTATAGTTAGGGTTCAGATGTCACTTCTATGTTAAAGTCAAAATTTTGCGCATTAATAACTTTGGACCCATTCAATGGATTTGCCTGACAATTGGTATGCGCAGTGGGGCATGGTAGATCTCCTTATTTGCCAGATTGTGTTTCGGTCAGACTTACGGTCTTTGTGTACGAAAACACTGAAAAATGCAAAATTATCTGTTTTTTGGAGGCAGCTTTTGGGATTTTGGACATGGCCCTGTGCAGCCATTGTGTGGCTTGCTGCTCTGTGAGATGGCTCATTTGAAACAGCTTTGGTGTCCGACATGCCGCTTTTCATTTGGTGAAAAAATATTAAGGCATTCAAAAATTATGCCACTTTAAAGTTCCCATTATAAGTCAATGGGAAGATTTATATATATGTTTTGCAAACAAAGAATGGGGTTCTGGCCACCTGGTCCCACCTGGCGATCAAAGAATCTGCAGCCTCACGGTTCAAGAGTCTTTGTCCTCGAGAATTCTTTGATCGCGAGGTCCGACATCTTGTTTTAGTTTTCTTATCAGAAAAACACAAATATCTCGGCTCAGGGGTCACTTCTGAAGTAAAACTTGCATGGGTTTTACTCAGGGGACTCTGATCTATCGAGCCATGCCTTTGGTTCCATCCAAATCGGTCAAAAATAGTGTTATAAACTTTTAAAATCTTTGATCGTGGCTCGCCAATGATCTTTGATTGTGAGCCTGCAAATTCTTTGATTGTGATCTTGCATCGTGACCTAAATACATAAATATCTCAGCTCAGGGGTGGGCTAGGGACACAAATGAGGGTGGGTTTTGATCAGGGGGCTTCGTTCTATCGAGGCATGCCATTGGTTCAGTTCACATCGGTGAAACAGTTGCATTTCAGCATTTTAAAGTCTTTGGTCGTGAACATGAAATTTCTTTGATCGCGAGCCTGTAAATTCTTTGATCGCGAGAGTCTTTGATCGCGATCGTGCATCGCGAGCGAGGGACGAGATGGCCGGATTAAACATTTCTAATTTCTCAGCCCAGGGGTGTCCTAGGAAGACAAATGAGGGTGGGTTTTGCTCAGGGGGCTTCGTTCTGATGTTCCATGGTGATGGTTTACCACAATTCTTTGTATTTTTTTAATTATAGCACTTTTTATTCTTTGATCGTGAGTCTGCAAATTCTTTGATTGCGAGCCTGCAAATTCTTTGATCACGAGATTCTTTGATCGCGATCTTTGATCGCAGTATAGGGACAGGATGGCCAGATTTTTTATAATGGTATAGATAGGGAAATTTTACCAATCTTTAACATTGAATATCTCGGAAATGGTTTGGTCTTTTTACTTGAAATATGGAGGGTGTTTATGGCATGTCCTGTAGATGTGAATTGCAGTGTTTACATGTTGGACAATATATTTTTTGTGGAGATATTGCGTGGCACAGTTTACATTTTGCAGACAGCATTTTCAATTGTTCTACTAGATTAAAGCAATAAGCCATGACAGGGTGTGGGTGTTGCTGGGTTTACCCACACCTGGTGTGGTTCGGTCACGAGGCCACAGGCCGAGTGACGAAACCATGACAGGCGTGGGTAAACCCAGCATCACCCACATCCTGGAGTGCTTTATTGTGGTTATACAATGTCTCCGCTTAAGTTTTTCTAAGAAAAAATAAAGAAAATTGTAGTGTTTGGTAATTTTTTATGAGTTTTATTGTGCATATTCTTACACCTGAAAAAGTAGTTCCCTATTGCTAGGCACATATTAAGGACGCTTCTGCCCCCCCCCAAAAAAAAACACAAACACGTCAGAGAAATGGTTATTATTTAATCTTTTTTTTTTTGTTTTAGAGATAGTGTAGATAATGAGAGTGTATGTCAGCCGAGGTGAGCTGGTGGGAGTGCCAGGTGTAAAAATGGGGAGAAGCAGTGTGACTGTCAGTGCCAGGTAATGCTATGAGGGTGAGGGCTGACATAAAAAAAAAAAAAAATACTGTGATTTTTTTTGTTTTCATCTAGGGCCACAATGCTTTTCCTGGGGTCAGGAAACCTTTGCCTGTGCACTTTCTGCATCTTTTATGGCTCTGTTTATTTTGTAGGAGCCATGACAGTTTTGTAATGCAAGAACAGACCTACTCACGCTCCCTTCTTGCGCACTTTGGCAGGCGTGGAAGCGACTGTGCTTCCTAAAATCTCGTTCCCTGGCCATATTCTGGGCCTGGAACAAATAGATATGTTTTTTTTCTTTGTTAGTGCTAAGAATCTCTCATCATCTGTGCAGGTCCAGAGTCCTAGACAGGGACTGTAGAGCGATAGGTGATGTCAGCATGACTGATTATGAAGGAGCTGGCAGTTGAGTGGCACAAGAAAATTTGAAATGTGGCCAGTGCTATGAATGGGTGTCAGGCACTTGCTGGTAATTATTTACTCTCTGGATTAACTCAAAACTGGAATTGGGAAAGAGTTAGAAAGCTGGTATTTTTTATTTATTTATTTATGTGGGGATCTGTGTGTGCTGGAAGTTCCCAGATGTTATCGGGGTACACAGGACTGCAGTGCGGGTGGGGGGGTGGTTGCTGATAGGTGAAGTTGACTTGATTCAGGAGAGAGTCACTGTACAGTTTGGCCTGCAGTACCAGCAGCACTTTTGCCCAGAGTCGAGTCAGGTATTTAAAAAAATGTTATGGTATTTAGGGCATGCACGTTGAAACTTGCGGTTTACTGATAAGTCCACTTGCATACTGTGTGACTCTGAGCAAGTCACTTAACCACCCAGTGCTCCCAGGTCACCCCTGAAAACAGGCCCTTGTGTCTAGTGGGCCTTACCCGGTTACCAAAAACTAAAATAAAAAAAATAAAAAGTCCTTGTTTAAATTTACCGCTTTACTGGTGAGCCAATATGGCAGTTTCTCGCTTCTGGTTTCAGTGGTTGGAGTGATTTCTTAAAATGCGGCTTACTGGCACCTCTTCCTGTGGGTAATGTCAAAATTTACCATGGCTGGGAGGTGCCAGTCAGCCAATCAGAGAGTGAGAATTTAAAAGCCATTGTATAATAACATTTGTTTGGTGGCTGGCCGTGCTGTTGTCAATGTACTTTTTAGTCATTAGGTATGTAATGTGGCCTGACACTTACAAGTTGGTGGGTGCACGGGGCCCAAAGGGCCCTGCGCTCCCACCAACTTGCGCAACTTTCTACTTTTCTATTCTTTCTTAAAAAGTAAGGAAATTCTATGCAAAAAACTTCATTAATCCATCAGTTAGGGCTGTTCTACAGTGACAAAAGTGAGGAAATTCAATATTAGGGTTGCCACCCCTTGCACGCCACTCCCACCCTGCCACCACCAACAGGCATCGGGGTGTGTGTTGGGGTTGTCAGCCCTAACTCTCACCCCATTCTCTACACTGCACCACCACAGCTTGTTTACGCATGGGATGGGGTGAGAGTTAGGGACGATGACCCCAACGCACACCCCGATGCCTGTTGGTGGGGGCAGGGTGGGAGTGGGGTGCAAGGGGTGGCAACCCTAATATTGAATTTCCTCACTTTTGTCACTGTAGAACAACCCTAACTGACGCAGTAATTAAGTTTTTTGCATAGAATATATGTGTGTGTGTGTGTGTGTGTGTGTGTGTGTGTGTGTGTGTGTACAGATAGATACAGATATATAGATATATGTGTGTGTATAGATAGAGATAGATATATAGATACATATGTGTGTGTGTGTGTGGATAGAGAGATATAGATAGATAGCTAGATAATCATACTGGCATGGCAGCACCAGTATAGTCAGGACTGACCAAGTGTTTCTATGTCAAACTCCTTTGGTGGTATATAAAAGAATGCATCAATGCACCAGTTAGGGTTCAAGTTAATGCCACAAAAGTAGGGAAATTTGGCATTAGGATTTTCAACCCTAACTCCCTAGCCCCACTCCCACCCCCAAGCAGCAAAAGGAAAAAACATTAGGGTTTTGGGTCTTTGGGATCTTGGTGAATCAGTGGTGGAGTCTTTCTAGGGGTTGCCTGCCCTAATACTCACCCTTTCCCCTGAGCAAACAAGGTTAGACATGATCCCTTTTCTTCATGCAGGGCCCATAGGGCCTTGCATGAAGAAAACTACAACAGATAATGCTGGCAGCATGTGGTGAGACATACTTCTTTGTCTCTGAAGAGTGCATCACCATGAGGCACTGGCTTGGAGCTGTACCTTGTGTTTTGGACAGGAGGCTATGGGCTGGGGGTGAGGGGTGAGCATTTGAGTTGACAACCCCAAGGAAAATCCCACCACTGATTTGCCAAAACTCCGGAGACCTAAAGATCTAATGTGTTTTCCTTTTGTTGCTTGGGTTGGTGGGGTGGGGAGTTAGGGTTGGAAACCCTAATGCCACATTTCCCTGCTTTTGTGAGATTAAACTTAACCTTAACTGGTGCATTAAGGCAGTTTTTGTGCAAGGAATATATATCTATATATAAATATGCTAAATTATTCTCTGAAACATTACTAAGAAGAGTTTATATAAAAAAAAATCTCAAATCAGAGTTGGCGGGGTAGCACATCGGTACTGCTTCTGCTTGCTAATCCAGCGACCCAGGCTCATTAATGGACTTTGGTTGCTGGGAGCTGTTCAGGGAAGAAGCGATGAGCATTCCATGGGACAACTCTCCTCCTTCTGGGAGGGTGAATTTCATCCTTTGTTGTTCACCTGACATCTAACAGAAGCTGGGTGGTAGTACAGTGGAGGCTGATGAGGGTTGGGAGATGCTGTTAAAATCTATTAAATACCACGTGCCACAGTGGGCATGCACATACATCATTGCATGCTGGCAAGCCCCATTAGGGAAAACGGAGGAACAACAACCCATATGGAAGGACACACCACTGACCAGGCACCTGCCTCCCAGACTGGATCCTGAACCTTTTTATTTATTTATTAACTTCTTGGATTCAAGACCTTTGAGCAGATGCTCTTTACATAAGTTCCACATCGGGATGGTAACAGTCAGGTTAACATTTACAATAGTTACATTGCAAGTGTTCCTAGGCCTAAATACATTTATGTGTAAACAGAAGGGAAACAAAGATTCAAGAGATTACTATAGATAAAATAAAGTGAAAATGACACTAACGGTGATCAGAGGTACATCTTACATACAGCAGAGGCATTGTACAATGTATGCCTGAGTCTAATTGTCACTAGGTTACTAAATACAGAGTGAAACAGGCAGAAGGCCATAAGGGAAGAGAGGGAAGAGGAGAAGTGAAGGAGGAGGGGTGGGGTGGGGTGGTAGGGGTGGGGATAGGGGGGTAGGGTAGGGGGAGAGGATAGGTGGGGGAAGAAGAGCCCCAGAGGTAAGTGTAAAATAAGTGCAAGTGAGGGTAGTAATTAGAGTAGGTGAGGGTCAGGGGGGGATACTCATAAGGAGCAGGTGTGGTAGAATTTGGTAGTGCCTAGTGGTAGCAGTCACAGGTAGCCTCGGTGACTAAATGCTGCTGAAGTAAGCACTTGAAGGAGCCCAGCTTTGTTGCATTGAAAATGTCTGATTGCAGTGCATTTATCCAGAGTGGGGCTCTATAGGCGAAAGCTGTCCAAGTGAGGTACAGCATCTAGGAGTTCTGAAAATTTGACTGCAGGAACTTCTGTTAGTGTGAGGGTTTAACGATGGCACCAGAGGAGGCATCCCACCTAGGTTGACTTTTTTGGCAAGCAGGCATGTTTGATATCTGAGTCTATTGTTGAATTGGAGCCAGTTGCCCTGGATATATAGGTCACATGTGTGGGTTCGGCATTCTGCCCTGGTAGAAGGCGGCAGGCTTTATTTAGCCTTTTTATATTTTTATATGCCGGAGGGCTGTGTCTGAGGCAGATCCATAGATGACAATGCCATAGTCAGCGAGTGGGATAACAGAATATAGCAGAAATCACTAGCATTGGCTCTGATGGCCTTGCGCCAAGGCTACTAAAGCTGGCTGCCCCTATTATTGCCTCCCCCTTGGCCAAACTAGTCACACTATCTCTATGCCAAGGCCGCGTTCCTGACATATGGAAGATTGTTAGGGTTACACCTGTCTTCAAAAAGGGGGACAAAAAAGACATCACCCACTACCAGCCCATTGCGATACTATCTGTCCTCAGTAAGTTACTTGAGACACTGGTATCCTTGCAATTTACTGACTTCCTCACCAAATACAGTCTACTGTCACCTAACCAACATGGCTTCCAGAAGGGTCATAGCACCTCCACTGCCCTTGTTCAACTTACTAATGACACACTATGCGCCATGGATGACAGCCAACTTACAGGAGCCATCTTTATAGATTTGACTAAAGCCTTCAATCTCATTGATCTCCCTCTCCTCCTAGAAAATCTCCTATCCCTGGGCTTCTCAACACAATCTGTAGCATGGTTCCAAAACTACCTATCCAATAGGGTACAAATAGCTCAATTCAATAATGCCCTATCTGAACACTCCTATATTAATACTAGTGTCCTTCAGGCTCTATCTTAGGCCCTCTCCTATTTACTATCTATGTTAATTGCATATCCCTCAGCACCTACCCTTGCACCTCTATCCTCTACGCGGATGACCTGGTCCTTTACTCCAGTGCCAGCAGCGTGACTGCTATCAACCACAACCTCTCTACGGTCTTTCAGAAAATCCAGTCCTGGCTAACCAGAAATAAGTTAGTTCTCAATGTGCCTAAGACTCAGGCTATGCTTTTTGGCTCAGCTGCCAAACTGAAAGATTGTCATGAGCTCTTTACCGTAACCTGTGCCAATGGTTCTTCTCTCATGGCCGTCACCTCCTTTAAATATTTGGGAGTTCTCCTTGATGACACACTCAGCTTTGACCCGCATATTCAGACCACTTGCAAATTGGTAAATAGAAAGCTGGGAATGGCCTACAAAACCTGTTATGCTCTCTCACCCTCAGCTAGACTTGCAATTGCCTGTGGAATTCTTTTTCCATCTCTAACCTATGGCTCTATAATCTACATGAATGCTTCCAATGCCACTCCATAAGTGGGATGTTACCTACAATAAAATATGTCGCTACTCCTCCGCATCTCCTTGACTCAAACACCACTGTCAGCTTTATGCTGACCTCAATTGGGTCTCTCCTCACTCCTATCGGTTACTGGCCCTAGGATCCCTACTGAATAGTATTATAAGATCTAATACTCCGCTGTAACTTGCCGCCCTGCTCACCCCTCAGTCCTCCCCATATGGTCTATGCTTCTCAAATGTATCCGTGCTTCAAGTCCCTAGAAGCAAATCTGTTAAAAGCACTTGTGCATTTTCCCATGCTACTCCTAAATATTGGAACTCCTTGCCGCTTGAGATACGTGAGGGGCCAAGCCATCACATCTTCATAAAAAGACATCGAAACCTACTTGATGACCTTGCCATCTGCACTTGTTTTAACCCACCATAGACTTCCCGCCCCCTGAACCCGGCAAGATTCACTGCCCTCAGAACCATGCATGCTCACCTAGTTTCCTGCCCCTCTACTTTGCTACCTATTCATCCCATTGCTCCCCTCACCCTACCTTAACCCATCCCTCCAACTAATAGGACCCCCAGATCCCCCACCTCCTGCTCCTTATCCTGCCGCACTTATTAGTCATTTGTCTTATTCTCTAGTCCTGTCTGTTGTGCTCCTTTCTAGATTATACTCACTTTATTTTACTTTTATTTCCCCTAATTGCTCAAATTGGCTTAGAATTTCTCCTAGTGTTTCCCTCAATTCCAATTGCTTCCTTTAGTCTATCTGATTGCACTGATGCTTTGATTTGACTTGTTTGCTGTTCTGTATCTGGACCTGAATTGTTTGTAGCAAATTGCTGCCCATCCTATGTATTATCATCATTGTTTTTGTATCCTGATGTCACCTGTTGCCTGTTTCACCGGTAATGTCTTCCCTGTAACCTCCCGGGTTGTGCCTGAAAATAGTCATCTTTATGGCTAGTGCACCTACCCGGTAAACAAACAAAAAATATATATATATATATATATATATTACAGCATCATCTGCATATAGTAGGTTGTTGCCATGACAGGACTTTGGTAACTTATTCAGAAAGAAGCAAAATAATAGCAGTCCCAGGATGGATCCTTGAGGGACTCCAGATTGTACTGTTCTACTATCAGAGATGACATCTCCAATTTTTACTTGTTGGGACCAATTGGTTAAATAGCTGGAGAACCACTTGGTGGTGTCTGAGGAGAGACCAATACTGGTAAACTGGTCGATAAGTAGTGGTTGGTTAACAATATCAAAGGCCTTGGTTAGGTCTATGAATGTTGCCCCAAGAGCCCTTGTTCCAGTGACCTATGGATAAAACCAGTAAATTCCAATAGGGCAGTGATGGTACTATGCCCATGTCTAAAACCATGCTGTTGGGCACATTGCAGTTGGTAGGTTTCCAGGTACACCTCCAGCTGGTGAGCCACGATGCGCTCCAGGGCTTTTGAAAGTGGTGGGAGAATAGAAATCGGGTGATAGTTTCCATGCTTTGCCTGATCCCCACTCCTAGGTACTGGTGTGATCATAGCAGATTTCCATCTCTGTGGGAATTGTGAGAGGTTAAGTGAAAGGTTGATTACTTTAGTAAGAGGTGCTAAGATTTCTTCAAGAGCGAGGTTGATAAATTTGAGATCCAGGGAATCCCCACTGTATCTGGATTTCCCTAGCACTTTCTTAAGATAGCGTCTCATTTTGCATTCAGAGATGGACTTAAAATAGAATGGCGGGTGGTCATGGTGAGGATCCTGGTTCAGCGAGTTGTCACTAGTGGTGGTAGGGTTGAAAAAGTCTGGTGGGAGAACACTGCTCAGATCTGAGAATGCCTTGTTGAACATGTCGGCGATGACTTTTGGGACCACTTATGGGGTTCCTTCTATGTTTATCATGTTGTGTGTTGACTTGTGGTCTTTCCCTGTGAAGTCATGAATGTTATTCCAGAATGACCTACTGTTTTTCCAGGTTTTAGATAGGACGTCTTTATAATATTGACATTTTGTGTTCTCTCTGGTGCACTCATTTCTTGCTGTTTTGTAGTTTTGGAGGTTGGATTGGGTACCAGAGGCCCACACCTTGTGCCAGAGGTGATCCCTAGATCTTAAGAGTACAATAAGGGAAGGGGTAATCCATGGATTGCTGACAACCTTTACTTTTTGTGTTTTAAGAGGGGCATGTTTGTCACAGACTGCGTTGAACCTACTAATGAACTGGTCAAGTGCAGTGTCAACATTGCTGGCGTTGTGAATATCAGACCAGTCTTGGTGCCTGAGGTCGGCTTTCAGCTGCTTCAGGTAGCCCTAGATTAGAACCCGACTGGTAATGGTTCTAGCAGGGGGTTTGCAATACTTATTGGACCAGTGGCAGGTGAGAGGAATGGTCACTAAGGCAGTCAGGAAGAACAGTGGTGTCTGTTATATGCTCCGACTGCTTAGAGAGTACCCAGTCCAGCAAGATAGCAGACCCCGCTCAGTAATTTAGCCTTGTAGGGGTCTCAATGAGCTGTGAGAAGTGGATGGTAGACAATGCATCCTTGTGGGCAGCAGCTGCGGAGGAGAGCAAATTGATATTAAAATCACCTAGCTTAGTATTTCAGAAAGCAGGCAAAGGTTGCTTAAGCTGTCCATCAGATATGTGAACCCAGTTGTGGTATGCTTTGGTGGAAAGTAAACTGAGATTACTGTGAGTGTTTTATTATGGGCACCAAGGAGCAGCTTGACAGTCAGCATTTATATTTGGTCACTAGTGTGTGTATATCACACATCCTCCACCTCTCTTGGAAAGTCGGTCATGATGAAATAATAGGTATCCTGGGATAGAAATTGCTGCGTCAGGTATGTCAGGAGAGATCCAGGTTTCCACTACAGAAAGGACATCAGGATTATGCTGAGTGATCCACACCCTTAGGCTATCTAGTTTAGGGAGGAGGTTGCAGATATTAATTGTAAGTGTCCTTGTATTTTTCAATGGTGAGATCGAGTTATGGGTTGGCCCTGGATTAGGATGTACTGCATGTTGCCCGAGAACAGTAGAAGCATTAAGAGTATAATTTTAATGTTCTCCTTGAGCAGTTTGTTGTTGTGGGTATGATTCCTTCTACTAGAGTGCCTCCACGCATAGGTTCCCTGGCAGAATGTGAGTCGAGGGAGAAGTGTCCATCCAGATTGCCAATATGTGTAGCATTGATCACTTAGATATGGATGGATGACCCCATGTACTTCATGGGTAACCGTTGTCGAGTTTTGACAAATGTTATGGTACAATATACATTTGGCAGTGGTTGCTGGGGAGTCAGGTGAGCTGGCAAGGGTGAACTTCCATTTAGGAGTCCTGTAAGGATAAACAGTATCGCCAGTGTAGCATCCTGAGGTGGTGTAGCAGCTTGGAATGACATGGTGATTTCTCTTGTGGAGGTAGCTTGTGCTTGGTAGTTTGTGTTTGCTGGTGGTGAGATTGCCCCCACCCTTTAAAGTCAGGCACTTTGCTTTGAACCTGTTGGGGAAGTTGCACTCCCTGGAAATCCCCCACCACCACCACCACCGGAGGCATGCTATGGGAGAATAAAGGAGACTGGGGTAAGACATCTAGGGAAGGTGGGTTGATGGGCTAATGAAATAACAGATACTTATATTCCTGTTTGAATAAATACATAGCGTATGCAATGGTATATTCAATTGTTTCTGGAGGTTCTAACAAGCTACCAGCGCACTGCTGGTTAACACTTCCAGGAATCATGTTTTAACAACAGCCTGAGGCAGCTGGTCAGATAGGGGCTACTGGCTACCCAGCAGTAAGGAGATGAACAAAAGGTTGAAAAACAATTTCCAGTCATTCTTAATTTTACTGCTCAGATAATTCAGTATCATTTATAAACTATACTGTTTGTTCTTTACTACACATTCTTCATTACAGCATATTTTCTCCTGTGTGTGTCTTGAACTCCAAACCATCCCCCAGAAAAGATTGTAGTAATAACTAAATGTTTAGCATTTAAAAGAACATCAAGAACAAACCAGTTAAGCTTTGTAGTTTTCTTAGGCATATTTGGAACATGGAATAGGACAGATCTGTTATTCTTATACTGCCATCTACAGGTTGGGAGCAAAGTGGCACTTGCATTCATCAATATTCTACACTGATGAGGAATATAAAGCAAGATATTTAGTTAGCGCTGCAACAACAGGATTAGCACCACATTGTGTGTGAATAGTGCTGCAAACTGAATGTTAGTGTGGCTACAGATACATTCAAAGACACACTTGGCATGACACTAACCTGTTCAAATTAATAGATGCCATGCACTTAAGCAAATGAATACATAGTGTATGCAGTGGTAAATTCAATGGTTTCTGGAATTGCTAACAGCATGCCAAGCGTAGCACTAGATATAGCTTCCAGAATCCATGTTTTAGCAAGGCTGTAGTGATAGCATATTGTCAATACAAGGGAACCCTGTGTTGGATGGCCCAGGCAATACAGTGTAAAATAAAAAAAACATAAACATCCCTGGTGCCAGTGCTCCCCACCTGATTCCTATCCCAATATGTTTGTTGCTGAACCCCTCTGGTGCCAGTGATATTCCCTCACTCACTTATCTACCATCCTAATATCTTGTTTATTGAAACTCCCTCGTGTCAGTGGTACCCCTTCCCTCTCCCAATTCCCATCAGAATATAATTATTTTAATATTCCATTCCTGGTGATGTAGTGGTCCCCACTCCAGGTAGTCAATGGCCACCCCCAGCCCAGCGATGGCAACTTCTACAACCTTTAACCTCCACTGCCCACTGCTGTCTGCCTCACTAAAGTCCAGTATCATTATACAACTCAGTATTGCAACACAGTACTTGTGTAATGTCCACTGAAAAGGTGGCTGGCGAGGGGTGTGGTCTGGCCACTAAAAAAGATGGCAGCTTAACTCTTGCACTCTCTCCGAGTTTGGTGGCAATTCCTGGTCAGCTGCCCTGATCCCAGGGTATCCTTAACCCCGATCTATCTCAAATGACTGGGCAAACTTCCCCCGATCGTCTAGTGTGGCAATTTTGCAGATCCGACATCTTAAGTATCTGTGGAAGTGCCGGGTACCCGCGAGTTGCTCTGACTGCTAGGCCGTGCGGGCATTCCTTTTTACGCTGATGAGTGGGTGGGACAAATTCAAGGGGAAAGTACATACCGGGGGGGCAATTGGGAGAGGGACAGGTTAATGGGAGGGGGGTAGCTGCAGTCTAATGGGCTGAAGTGCTGCACACTCGAGCAGACAAGATAGACCATATGGCCTGTATCTACTGGCAATTTTGTATGTTCGTATATTCATGTGTGGGCTGGCTCAGCCATATATTATTCAACCAACTCATCAGCCTACTATTTCCCTGGAGTTAGTAACAGCTTTGGACACCATCAGCATGGCCTTCCCGGGGATACCTGCTCCTCTGCCGCTTGGCACTTCAGCCTCCCCTCAGTCAGTCTCTGTAGGAGACTCCCTACAATATATAACTCGCATGCTTGAGGCCCTCCTGTCATGGGTGGATGACATTAATGCCACACTTACAGGGACAGCTGCGGATGTAAGGCAGCTTCAGGACAGAACGAATGTCACAGAACAGAGGGCTAAAATGCTGGAGCAACAGCACAGTAAGATCTGGCAGCAAATGCAGCAGCATGAGGACAAGCTAGCAGCCTTATGGGCCTGGGCCGAAGACCAGGAAAACAGGGGGCACCGAAATAATCTGAGCATTATCGGCATCCCCGAAGGTTCAGAGGGGCAATGCTGGAAACATTTCTTAATGAAAATATTCCTGTTATACTGGCAGAATGATGGAGGGAGCTGATTGAGGTTGATAGGGCCCACAGACAGACAGGGTAAAGAGAGAGAGCTGGGCAGGGGCCAAGACCCATCATGGCATATTTGCTCTACTATACAACCAAGGAAAGGATTCTCAGAGTAGCGAGGGACCTCGGTGAAATCTGATGGCAGGGGGCACATATTTCCTTTTACAGGGATTTCACTCAAGAAACTGCTGCCAGGCACAAAGCTTTTGTTCCCCTGAAAAATTTCCTGCACACTCACAATTTCCAATATAGATTCAAGGGGCTTACATCGTTGCAAGTTGCTAAAGATGGCAGGGAACTGGTGGCTGAACATTCCAGTGAGGTGGAAAGGTGGATCTCCAAATTCTAACCTACATTGACCCCTCTAACTATACCTCCGAGAAGGCTCTGGGACCCGAATAGGGGACTGCCTCTCCATGGAAACCAAAATGCAGTACAAAAGACTCCGAGGGAGCGGATTTCAGGCAGACTTGGTCCATCCCAAAATGGTTCCCTCAGCTTGAGGAGTAATCCTGGAGCTGCAGCCTCTTCTCTAGCCATGGCTGCCTCCTCGCCACACCCTGAAAACTCTTCTATGGCCCTATGTAGCCAAGGCCCAGCTCCTCGACAAAGACAGCGGTCCAGAAGTGACCAACATCTATCACCAGACCAGTGTGCAGTGGCACTGCCAGCTAAAATCCCAAGGGATGACCCCTTTCCTGACTCTGCCTACTGTAGCACCTTAGCACCAGGAATGGACACCATGGACACTGCGCAGTTGTTAGACTGGGGGGACATTCCGGAGTCATCCTTAGTTGAGGCAGTGGATCTTTCAATTCTTATTAAGCCTGGACTTTTGACCTATGCTGCAGCTGTGGCATCTAGCTCTGGCAGCTCAGTGGAGGGCCCCTCTGAGCCCCCTGTATCCAGTGATCCACACTTGGCAGCTCCTACCATTTGTGATGGACATACAGGCTGATTCCTGAACTTTTCCAACATTGAAAATGTTATTTCTTGTTGTTTAACATGCTCTGCAGCTTAGCCTTTATTTGTAACTATTCTATAAGGTCCAACATGGGTAGGGCCTGCCGTAACTCCCATGGCTACAACTTGGGGATCTCATGCATGGCCCTTCCTGAGGGGAGAAAACCCCCACCCCCGTGAAGATCCTCCTTTCTTGTACTATTGGGCTGCATTCGGCCATAGTCAGGGTGGGGAAGATGGAGGGGACAAGACATGCTGTTCACTCCCCCCTCCTCCTCTCTTTCTTCTTTTTTAACCCCAATGCATGCAGCCTGACAGGGCTTGACCCCCCCCCGTAGCCTATAGGACTCCTCAGGGACCTTCTAATCACCTGCATTAAACCCTTGTGGTGCTGGCCCTGGGCCTGGTTGCCCCCTTTGACTAAAGGGACCCCTACCATAATACCTGGTGGTTAAGATGCCCACTGGGCTGGTACCGCTGACGCGGTCCCCTCCACAAGCAACCCGCCTGCCTAGGACAGGCCGAGAAGGCACCTGCTGCCCACGCTCCTCCTTGGCTCATAAGGCTGATCAGAGCCCACTGAGCTGGTACCACTGACACGGTCCCCTCCACAAGCAACCCGCCTGCCTAGGACAGGCCGAGAAGGTGCCTGCTGACCACGCTCCTCCTTGGCTCATAAGGTAACTTCTGGTCCTGGATCCTAAACAAGGGAAAGAGGATTTTTAAACCTTCCTCCCAGTGGGAACTCAAAGGTTCCAGATGGCCCGGAGCACAGATCTTGGTTTCCTGCCCAATGCTGAAGCCAGTGCTGAAATCATTGGACTAGGGCATAAGACTGCTGAGAAACACTGACCTTTGGCATTTCTTCCCTTTAGCATCTGTGTAGAGAAGTCCTCAACTTTTAGCTTGACAATTCATTCACTTGCACACTTCTGTGAGCAGTTCAGTGCAGAGTAGCATTTGTGTAACCTGCACTTGCCTGTCAGTGATTTGTTGATTTTTTTTCCAGTAGTATTTATGCCAATCCTGCTACTAGGGTTTCCTTAAATGGACCGTAGAGTTGATTTTCAGAACTAATTTTAAGTTGTACAGTGGTTACATTGCGTATTAGATTGCTGATGGTAATTTCTGAACTTTTCTTTTAAAGTTTAAGTCTTTTTTTTCTGCATTTCTAATCTGTCTGGCTACTAGACCTGCCCCTAAGGACCTGGTACCAAACATTCAGGTCAGATACATACCCCCATTTAACACCCTTTGTTTGAACTCTGTGCTGCAATTTGTTACTTGCACCTAGCCAGAATCTGTAACAGACCCTCCTCCCCATCATCCCAAGTCCATTTAACTGTTAATTTTTTTTCTCTCTCATCCCTCCTTGCCCTGACCCCCTCCCCCTGACCTCCATCAAGGCTTATAACTGCCATCTCTTCTGTTCCTCTCTCTCTCAGGCTGATAGGGGCCCACTGGGCTGGTACCACTGATGCGGTCCCCTCCATAAGCAACCCGCCTGCCTAGGACAGGCCGAGAAGGCGCCTGCTGCCCACGCTCCTCCTTGGCTCATAAGGTAATTTTTGGCCCTGGACCCTGAACAAGGGAAAGAGGATTTTTGAGCCTTCTTCCCAGTGGGAACTGAAAGGTTCCAGACGGCCTGGAGTGCGGACATTGGTTCCCTGCCCAACACTGAAGCCAGTGCTGAAATCATTGGATTAGGGCATAAAACTGCTGAGAAACACTGACCTTTGATGTTTCTTCCCTTTAGCATCTGTGTAGAGAAGTTCTTATCTTTTTGCTTGCCAATTCATTCACTTGCACACTTCTGTGAGCAGTTCAGTGCAGAGCAGCATTTGTGTAACCTGCACTGGCCTGGCAGTGATTTGTTGATTTTTCCCCTGTATTATTTATGGCAATCCTGCTGCTAGGGTTTCCTTAAATGGACCGTAGAGTTGATTTTCAGAACTAATTTTAAGTTGTACAGTGGTTACATTGCATATTAGATTGCTACTTTTTTATTAGATGTCTACTTTTCCATTTGCAAATTATACTGTAAAGCCACTAGAGGGCAACAACACATGTAGGTTGCAATCATCTACCCACCAGTCTCCCCTAGCACTTCTAATCCTCTGTCATTCATACCTAAAGTAAATAATCAACGTCCTAACATTCAGTGGTGTGATCTGAATCTGTAATCCTGTACAAAGCCTCTACTACCCTACCCAGAATAGTTTTCATCTCCCCTCCTATTCACACCCTTCCTGTTTCTTACCTGTATCCCAGTTTCCCTCTCCACACTTATTTCCACTTCTCTCTCCCCTTGCCTTCCTGATACCTCCTTCATTCTGTTAATCACCCCTACAGCCCCCCTTGTAAGTAGACCCCACTTTCCCTACTACCCTCCAGCATCTGTTTTCCCTTCCTAGTCACTTTGCCTTTCTCTGTCTACTTATCTCCTTCTTTCCACCCCCTCTCCCTCTTCCCCCCTCCCTCATGTATTTCCTACCCCAATTACAAAAGTCCCAAACTTCACTATTTGCTACCTGCTCTGTTCTGATTATCCAGCAGTCCGCTTCCAGTCTTGCTTGATGTACTGACTCTGAAAAGCACTGCAGCTTCTTAATTTTTGTTAAAACTGTTCTCAAAATGTTTTGTGATTAATTACAGTTCTACTAGCTACTTTGTCTGAGTGTTAATTGTGCTTACAGCCCTTCCTGTGTAAGTGTTCAGCTGGATCTCAGACAACTGGGCACCATCCCCAATCAGTCCTATTGTGGTGCAGATTGGACTCCTGCTGGCTTCTGCTGGTCCCTTTGTCCACAGTCAGTACATAATCTTCCTTTTTTTCTTTTCCCCCAGCCATGAGAAGCCACCCAGGGCTCCCCAGTTCACCAACCGAGGCATTCTTGGACACTGAGCGGTTGACGCTGACCTAGCCACCGCCTGAGACCTCCAGCCGGACTCGCCCTCACAAGGTATGGCAAAGCTAAAATTTTACGCCTCCCACCCATCCCCCACCTCCTCCATTTATTAAATATGCTTCATCCCCTCTTCTTCTCGTCTTCTACGCCCTCTGGAGCCCTTCCCTCTTTAATTTTAACTATCTGCTGTCTTTTACACATTAATCTCCCTGCAGAGGTCCATCCCCTATCTTTTTAGTCTATCCTGGGTGTTCGTCAGTTTCAGCACAACCACAGGTTATAGTATCTGTTACTAGGTCTGGGACATTCATCGCCCTATTCTGTGGCATATAGGAAGACCTTACCATGGGAGGGAACAGCTGGCTCCTCTGTATGTCCCTTGTCTTGCTAGTGCCCTGCTCTCTCCATCAGACCTCACATTCCTCCCAGGGTGGGGATGTGGTTTGCGCCTCTCCCTGTTATGTGCTCAACAACTCCTCTCATAAATTTCTACATGATTACTGGATCATACAGCTGTATTTGCCTGGAAGTGGGACATCTCTCGTATTGCCATTGCAGGGTACTCCTCCCTCCCATCTCGATACTTTCTTCTCCTGGCATGTTTCTGTTAGGATTCTAGTGGCTGCAACCCTAGATCAGTATAGCACCAGGAGTGGAGATAACTATGTTCAACTTCACCGCCCTCCCAGATGCTCAAAGAACAAAGACTACAAATTAACTTTTGCTGCCTTAGAAAGGATTTTGCTGCTATTGCTATTGTGCTTTGGCAATGTCGAGCGCAACCCGGGGCCTCTAGATACCCTTGCTTCTCCCTCCAACCTTGCTGGAATTAAAGGAATGTCATTTCTGCATGTCAATGTTTGCAGCCTTTTGAAAAAGATCACCATGATCCAGGCTTGGGTTAGCCACACCCTACCTGATGTTCTGGTAATCACTGAGACCTGGCTTAGACCAGCCACTCCTGACAGGGAAATCAACATCCCAGGTTATTTGCCCTTCCGGGCTGATAGGCAATCGAGAGGCAGAGGGGTGGCCATTTATATCAGGGACAAATTCTCTGTATCATGTCTAGAACCATCCTCCTCCCGTGATGAATTCGAATGCTTGTCCCTAAAGGTTGAACTATCACCTTCTTGCGCACTCTGTGTAATAGGCTGTTACAGGCCCCCATCTGCAGGGTCACATCTCTTGTCACATCTAAGCTCTGCCCTGGGGCTTAGTACACTGGAAACTATTATTCTTGGTGATCTGAATTTGACTGGTTATCAAAAGCCTCGTCTCCCTTGAAATCCTTTTGTGACACCTTGGGGCTGGTGCAACTCATTGGTGAACCCACTCGCCCAAATAAAAAGAACCATAGTAACAGCACCCTTTTAGATGTCATTTTGGTTAACAAACCACACCTGTTCTTTCATGTCGGAACATTTTTCTCTGACATCAGTGATCACTGTTTCATTGCCAGCATCAGATCTGTGCATAATTCACAGTTTGTAGCAAAGTTCTCAATCAAGAGGTGTAAATGCAACTTCGACTTGTTTGCCTACCTCGACAAATTGAAACATTCTCTATGATGGCAGGATTTCTACTTAGCCAAAACGGTTAATGAGGCATATACTATCTTTCACGAAATACTAACTGTGGCCTTAAACAGGCATGCCCCCATGGTAAAGGTACGTGTAAGGAGCAACACATGCTGCTGGTTTTCACCAGAACTCAAAGCTTCCATGCTAGATAGGGATATGCTTTGGAAAAAAGCACGCAGAAGCAAGAATGACTTGGATTGATGTCAGTTTAGGAGGGCACGCAATAAGTGCACCAAGGTGGTCAGAGCAGCCAAGGCCGCTTCGTCGTACTGAGCTAGACTCTGCCTCAAGGAATCCTTCAAAATTTTGGAAAACAATAAAGGACATGTCTGGTCATTCACCTGGAAATTCCCTCCCATCAAAAATTATATCCAGTAGTAACACAATTTCAGACCGATTGGAGATACTGGAAGCCCTCAATAATCATTTCGCAACCGCTGAGCTAGCATTTGACACATCCCCTGCTAATGCCATCCACACTCAGCAGGGATTATTGTTTCACAAGTCTCCTGCTACCAAAGAGGCCTTCTCCTTCCTGCCTGCCTCTCTAAAAGAGGTTGAAGATCTATTGCTGCAGTTGGATATCAAGAAGGGTGCAGGTTCGGACTCTATTGAGCCTTACTTTCTGAAATGTGCATACCATGTGTTGGCAGTGCCAATCACACACCTCTTCAACTTGTCACTATCCCAGGAGAGCCTCACCTCACAATGGAAAGTAGCCCATGTCATCCCTCTGCTCAAATCAGGTGACCCTTGCGACCTTAATAATTATAGACCAATCTCCCTCCTCCCCATTGACTTAATTATTGGAAAAGATAGTGAGTGGTCAGCTAAGGGCGTACTTTGAATCCAGGAGTCTGTTAAACCCAGTGCAGTTTGGATTCAGAACAAAGCACAGCACCATAACTGCCCTAGCAAAAGTGACTAATGATTGGCTCCTTGACGCTGACAATAGGAATTTTGTCTGCACCATTTTTTTGGATCTAATAAGGCCTTCGACACAGTCGACCATAGCCTGCTTCTTTTCTTCCTAGGTAATTTAGGTCTCGACCCTAACTCTATTTGCTGGTTTGCCGACTACCTTGCGGAACGGAAACAGCAGGTTAAGGCTGAAGGTGATCTTTCGCCACTTAAACCCCTACAGAGAGGTGTGTCTTAGGGGTCTATCCTTGGTCCCCTGTTGTTTGCGGTTTACATTATCAACATCGATGACATCAATAAGGCCAATATCCACTTGCTCGCAGATGACACAGTTCTTTATTTGAGTCATCCTACACCGGAGGCAGCCTGTGAAGACCTCCAAGCTGAATTTAACCTATTGCAATTCCAGCTCATAAGCAAAAAGCTTCTGCTTAATGCGAAAAAAACAAAAGCGATGCTCTTTTCCCCTTCCTCCTATGCGTCAAACCCTACTTGCGTTGGGGCTATCCCTCAGATTACCACAGTACTTGGAGAAAATCTAGAGTATGTGCCAAAATTCAAATATCTGGGTGTATGGCTCGATCACAAACTCTCCTTCTCTGACATCTTGAAGAACTACAGAAGAAACTAAGACAAAGACTAGGACTATTCTACATAATTAACCACTTCTTTACTTTGGATGCCAAGCAGTGGTTGGTTCAAGCCATGTTCCTTTCACTAATAGATTACTCGAACCTTCTCTCTAGCCATTGTACTGCCTCTGCCCTGGCTAAGTTGGACACCCTATACCACAAAGCAATCATGTTCATAATGGGCCTTCCACTTTCCACACACCATTGCTCCTTGTACACTGCCGTGGGCTGGACTTCCCTTCATTATAGGAGAAATAGAAATGCCGCTCTATGGGCTTTCAGAGCGGTTACCAACAAGCTCCCCCTATACTTCTCTGATTCTATTCCCTTGAGTGTGATAGGTGCCTATGCTCTAAGAAGCTATTCCCTAATTGCCTTGCAATTACCTAAGGTCAAATCTCATTTCGGCAGAGCTGCCATAAGTTTCTAGGTGCCTTCCTTGTGGAACAATACGCAAAAAAACTTGAAGCTGAGCTGTCCCGTTAGCCTGAATATTTTCAAGTCGCTCTATGACCGCTCCGTGAAGGAATCCTGCTAATGTTTCCCACATCGCTAACTCACCTATTTTCCAGTTTCCCTCCTGCCCATCCTGCCTCCCACCCTGCCTCTGCCCCTGCCTTTCTTTCCCTACCAAAATACTGGCTTCTCTGCTTCTCTTTAGCCATGGCCAAGTTCCACCCCCTTCCTTGAATTATGCCAGTTAACTATTCCAACCCCATCATTTCTTCCTAAGCTGGTATCCCTCTTCTTGCCTTTCTCTTTCCTTTTAAGTGAACATTCCGGCTGTACCCAGTTATGAGCCTATCTGTTGTAAAGGCCCTCTCACTCAAATGTCGATGTG
Organism: Neoceratodus forsteri; assembly: GCA_016271365.2. Lineage (NCBI taxonomy): Eukaryota > Metazoa > Chordata > Ceratodontiformes > Ceratodontidae > Neoceratodus > Neoceratodus forsteri. The sequence continues at coordinate 1,075,723,611 of CM057450.1, forward strand.
CATATGTATATTTTTCTTCTTTGTATAATATTGCATTATGTTTTACCATGTTACTGTACTATGATTTTTGTATGACCAGGTCCATCTTGCAAATGAGCCCTGCTCAACGGTGCCCGCCTCGATAAATAAAGATTTTGATTCATTTGATTGATTGATTGATTTATGCTTCTGCTTATACTTATACTTGCTGGGCACCTGCACCAGTGCCTTATGAAGGCTTGTTTGATACTGGCCTGTACCAGACCTGCTCGGCCTACATTGTTAAGGTCAGATGGGCTTACCTTTTGGTTGGGGGATTACCCACTTTACCCTCCCATCCCCCCTTGTTCTGTCACATATCCCCTGCACTCCACTCCCCTCCTTTTATCCCCCTCTTGTCCCCCCAACCCCACCCCGGGCACATGACACCCAACCGTGGGGCATTCATTAGACAAGGAGGAGTTTATATTGCTGTTTTCTCCCCTGTCACTGGGTGTTGAAGCTAGTGCAGCTGAGGGATCCACTTTTTCTTGGAGCCCTCTTTCACCTTGAGCTGTCCACCCTTAGTGCGTTTGCGCTGGAAAGTTCACTGTGACTGACCTCGTACACACCACTTATTGGGTTATTGGATTGTACTGTTCAAGGTCTGTTCTTACTGTTGGAGTGAAAGTATTACAGATTTGATTCTTGCACCTTTTTCTCTTTTCTCTTTGTTTTTAGGTGTAAAGTCATACTTCACTGTAGTTACTGAGTTTAAAACCTTGTACTGTTTTTTGACATTACCTCTCAGCTCTGAGTGCCTACACCTTTCTAAACTCCAAGCACTAGCTTAACTTCAGGGGTGATCGACTGTCTGAGCTCAGGTATATCCCCTTCCCCTGCCATGCTGACTATCCATATACGTTGGAGGCTAAGTACCTCTTGCTTGATATACTAGAACATCAACATGGTCACCCCCCCTGTGCAGGGGTTTACGTCTAGTGTCATGGAATGTGAAGGGGCTCAACCATTCCATCAAGTGCACTAAAGTGCTATAATTTCTACAAACTCTGCGTGCGGACATTGCACTCCTACAGGAGACATATCTCCTCAGTAAGTCCATTCCAGGCTGAAGAAGTCATGGGTGGGGGCTGTTCAGGTCAGCTCTGCCACCTCCAAATCAAGGGGAGTCACCATGCTTATCCATCGCTCCTGTCCCTGGGTGATAGAGGAGGCCTGAACGGATTCGCAAGGCCATTGTGTGGTTATCAGGTTATCTTCTCAGGGGAGTAAGCTGGTTGTGGGCAATGTATATGCCCCAAATACAGACCATGCAGACTTTTTTACCAGTTTGAGCCAAGCCGTAGCCTCAGTATCCCCACCTGACTCTCCCGTTCCTATACTAATTGAAGGGGACTTCAACTTGGTACACGATGTATTTTTGAAAAAAATCTAAGCCCACTCCCCAGTTGCACCTTAGAGCCCATATGGCCCTGCAAGAGATGAAGGACGAATGGGGCTTAGTCGACATATGGAGGCGTGACCACACCATGGGGCGAGATTACACCTTTTATTCTCCTGCCCATGCCTCACACAGTCACATAGACTTCTGGCTAGCCAATGGGGCCGTGGCCAGTGGTATATCTGATAATACCATTGGAAGCATCATAATTTCCGACCATGCCCCTGTGATGATGGCATATACCCCCTCAGGGCAATAGCCCATCGGCACCCATTGGAGATGTAGTCCACTATTGCTTCACGACCTGGATTTTCATCAAATGGTAATGCAGGCAGCTAGGGATTACTTTTCTGAAAATCTGGATTGTGGGGTATCTCCGAGTATGGTATGGGAGGCCTTTAAAGCAGTCATCCAGGGCCATATAATTGCATTTGCTGCTAAAAAGAACAAGGCTCGCAAGCAGACCCTTGAACAACTGCAGGCTGAGCTTATGCAACTGGAGTCCAGCTTTAAGATATCCCCTACGGGTGTTAGGGATAGATCCCTGACCTGGAAAATTGTTGGGTTGAAATGCCAAATTAACTCCATATTACATCAGAAGGCAGAATGGCTCCTCTTGAGGTCCAAACACGCTTACTGGGAGGGTGGAGAGAAGGGGGGGTAGGCTATTAGCCTATCAGTTGCAAAAGCAAGGATAGACGGTCTCCGGACCCCCTCTGGAACAGTGACTGTAGATCCTAAGAACATTAGCACTACCATGCAACAGTTCTATCAGTCCCTATACCAATCCCACTCTTCTCTGACCCCCTGCCTGATTGGCACAGAGGCTCCAGCTGTTCTGCCACCATTTTCCACTGCCCAATCTTACACCAAACCAAATAGACTCTCTAGATGCACTGATCACGGGAGAGGAACTACAATTGGCCCTCTTACAGATGGCCAAGGGAAAAGCACCTGGACCAGGCAGGATGATGGTTGATTTCTACCAAATGCTAGGCCAAGAAATTGCCCATCCCCTGCTTTCAGCCCTGCAGGAAGCCCACTCCTCTGGGGTCCTCCCTCCCACCATGAGAGAAGCTTTAATAACTCTCCTCCCCCAAAAAATCAAATGACCCGTTTGTGCTAATTTTTGCCCCATTTCTCTTCTATCTGTTGACACCAAAATTATAGCTAAGGTTTTGGCCACCAGAATGTTGAATGAATTACCATCTGATTATAATTCACCCAGCTCAAGTGGGTTTCATGCAGGGGAAATTGGGGGCTGACAACACAAGACAACACCAGACTGCTCCTAAATCTGAAATGGCTGGCAAGTCATTTGGCAAACCCCATGGCCGCTTTAGCAGTGGACTTCACTAAAGCTTATGATCCGGTAGAGTGGGATTTTCTTCATAAGGTCCTCCGTCTGTATGGGTTTGGTCCTCATTTCAGGCAATGGGTTGCCACTCTGCATAGCTCCCCGATGGCCAGAATCTTAACTAATACCAACATCTCTTTCCTGTTCCCTCTTCATTGGGGTACCCAACAAGGCTGTCCCCTATCCCCACTCCTGTTCCTAGTGGCCTTGGATCCTTTAGTCCGGGCATTCATCGAGCCCAAGGAGATCTCCAGCATTACGGCAGCAGATAACATATCTGGTAGCAGCATGTGTAGATGATCTGCTACTCACCATATCTGACATACAGCACTCCCTACTGGCTGTTTTGGCACTCCTGCAGGAGTTCACAAGTCTGTCCAGGTTGCAAATCAATCGTAAGAAAAACACCCTAGCTCCTCTCAACCCGACTTGCACTAAGGACTGCCTTCAAGGCACTGAATTAACTTGAGCCCCACAAGGTTTTTCGTACCTAGGGGTATGACATTTCCAACAGATGGCCTGATCTCGACTTGGCTAATTTATCCTCACTCCTAGTCCAACTAGGCATGTAAGTAAAATGCTGGCACAAGCTGCACTTATCCCTCCCAGGTAAGGTGGCAGCAGTGCATATGCTCCTCCTTCCAAGAGCAAGAGTTACCTATCTGTTTAATAACCTCCCTTTGCACCTCTCCTCCAAGTAGTTTGCTTCCCTCAAAAAGATCATATCCCATTTTCTGTAGGAAGGGAGGGCTCCCAGGTGGGGAAAAAATAAAGTGAGAGCACACTGGATGCGGGGGGACTTCGTGTCCCCTGGCTCCAAGGATATCACCATGCATGTGTGGCTGTGCATGCCACAACATGGATCGCTCCCTCACTCACATCCCCCCCAGTATGGGCTCGGTTGGAAGCCAGCCTAGCAGGTGTTACCCCTTTGAGTTCACTGCTGGGAACTGGTGGCGTCTCTAGCAAAAACCTCTCACCTACTATGTCCGAGACTAGAAGAGCCTGGCATTGCATCATGTCCCTGTCCCATACCCCTCTTGAGCTTTGGGTCCCTCCTTTGCGATACGCTAAGGTCTGGCAGAATAACTTTATTACTGTGGAGGAAGGGAACCTCTACACTGGCCTTCCTGGGAGACAAAAGGTATCACGTACATTCACGTCTTATATATGCCTGATTCCACTACATTGTTATCCTTTGAGCAGTTAAGGGAGAAATTTAACCTTCCCAGTAAGGATTTCTGGAGATATCTCCAACTCCGTAGCATAATCACTGACCTGCATGTGAGGTACAGCCTAGATAGTAAGGGGCAATGGCTGTATATGTTGTACAAATCCTCTTTGGCACGGGGGCTAATAGGGTGTTTTTACAATACCTGGCGAGACCCACAGCCAGATCCCTCAGATCAATGCAGACTTAAGTGGATGGTGGATATGAAGGTATACATCCCTGGAGACTCTTGGTTTCAATACCTAAAAACTACTCATCTCACATATAGGGACACCAAAAGTCATTTTTTGCAGCTCAAAATCCTCCTGCGTTGGTACCGGACACCCACAGCCCTCCGTTCAGCGGGGGTCCTTCCCCACTCAGACTGCTGGTGCTGTCATCAACCCGCTGCCCATCTGATGGATATTTTGTGGAAACGCCCTCATTTATCTGCATTTTGGGCCTCCATAGCAGCAGATTGTACTAGAGTACTTGGGTCCCCCATCACTCTATCAGATCCCAAGTTGTTCTTGGGAGACACCTCGACACTTAGTTTTCTGCCAAAAGCACACTGTGACTGGCATCTACTAGTCCTGCTGGAGGCCAAGCAACTACTGTTAATGCAGTGGCAACAGACGTCTTTGCCAGCCTTGGCATCTTGGCATGCAGCCATAGCCCGGTTGGCGCTATTGGAGAGACTATCCTACTCCCACCGTGGCCAACTAGACTGGTACTTTCGTAAGTGGGATGCTTACCTTCACTCAACCTTATGTAAGACCCCAGCCCCTCCTGGTAATCCTCCCTGTTGAGGTGCTGCTGTTTGAGTAGTCATGAGCAGATTCAGGGGTGGAAAAGTGTAGGTCAAGGCACTACTGAGCTCTTCATGTCCTGTTGTCAGAATTGTTCTTTCTCTTTATCCTTGGGTAGAAGTGATACGTTGTAGTTCATGAGAGGTAGCAAGGTTATTAAACTATTCGTCTACTATGGATACACTTTATTATATGTGTATGATGAATGTACTATGCTGTTGTGGTCAGCAGTGTTAAACCTAAAAATCTCAATAAAATCTTATATGACAAAAAAAAGGTGGCTGGCCATGGAGATGTGAGGTGGGTCTGTGCTGATCACCATTGCCAGAAAGGGGGTGGGCTTTGACTACCAGGAATGGGAGGGTGGGGTTACTAGACTGTCAGGGACAGAGTATATAAATGAATATGTTCCAATGGGAAGCAGGTGAGAGGGCCTCTAGACTAACAGTGTTGGAGTATACAAATCCTATTCAGATAGGGATCGGGACAGCGAGGCATATATTTTGACATACACAGCTCCACATATGAGGGGTGGAAAGGACAGTCTTCCATGCAATTTATAGAGACCATGCTAGTGCCTCACTTGTTAATGAGATCCTACTAGGATCCAAATGAACTCTTAGCGTCTTCTATGAGATAAGAGGTAATTTACACTTTACCTTCAAATACAGCAAGTTAGTGCAAGTGTTCTTTTGCTCCTTGTCTGCCTATGGTAAGTATGGGCACTTAGCTGGTGTGGCCAGCAGGGGGATGTGCTTAGTGCCAAGCACAATTGTATTGTAGGGTTGTGTTCTAGGGGTGCTATATTCAAACAAGTTTTGGCACTCACACTGTGCTCTAGACTTGTTTGAAAAGGTATACCGTCAAGATGTCGCTGGAATGTCAGTGTTGTAAAATGCGCGCTGAGGAAAGTAGCATGAGTAAAAACAACTACATAGACAGAACAGTGTGGGGATATTGTAGCATTGTTCATGTAGCTAGTTTCATGTATCCCTACGTGTGCAATTGTGTGCTGCCTCATTGTGCTGGTAGCGTAGTATAGAGGTTACAGTGACAGACTATGGATGGGCTTGCTACATCCAGTAGAACTGGGTTCAATCCAAACAGCTTCCTCTTTTTTTTGTCATGCCTGCTGTCTCTCCCTTTCTAAGTTGTGCCCCCCCAGAGTTAGAATAGTGAATCTCCCAACCCCCCAAATTCAACCCCTTCCCAAGTTGCGTACCCCAGAGTTGGATCCATGACAGCTGTGGTGTTAAAGGTAAACTGTGCTATGTCTGACATGTAGCATTTTGGCATAGCGTGATTTACCCTTTCTGTGTTTTCTGTGCACGGTTGTTGATGGCACTATTTTTGCTTTAGCCTTAATGTGGGTGAACTGTTTGAAGAGAGCAACTTTTTGGGCACTGTACTAATTTGCTCTCTTGTAGATACTTTGTGTGGCTCAATCTGAGAGCTTTGAATATGGGCCAATAGGGTTCAAGAAAAAAGAAAAGATCCAGTATTTAATCAAGACTATTCACCTATCACCTTGGTCAATGATATACAGAACATTGTCACCAATGTTGAAGGATATATGAGTGACAATGCATAATGAGACTGTGTTTCTATCAAGGAACTGAGGTGACTTTGAGTGCATATGAGCCGTGAGAGCAAAGCTTGAGAGATTCATAATATCATCTCAACCCATGATAGAAAAACAAGCCGAACTGTGTATGGTCACCCATACAGTGAAACCCAACAGGATGCTACAGAGTGTCACAATTCCTGCACGAGAAAAGGGAATAATTACTGGTGGTCCCCTTTATCACACGGTTCTCAGCCGTGTTTCAAATGCCGTAATAACTGAAAAATGGGTTATTACGGCATTCACTCAACTTTATGTGTCATAACTATCTTTGAGCGGGATGCAGTGCACAAGACTACTCCGATGTCTCTCTACACATGTGGTCTATAGATTATAGATGTCATCCCTCAGTGAGCGGCTCTGGAAACTAAATGATGGAAGTGGGACAATCTTTCTGATAAAAAAAGGTAAACTTATGTAAGAATTTGATGCTATAAGAGGATTGTCTCATTTTGGAGCTTTGAAGTCACTGTTGGCATGGAGGCAGATGCTGGGTGCGTAGGGACGATGCAAGCAAAGGTTTCAGTGTGCAGCTGGAGTTTAGTTGAAAAACAGAAGCACATGATTTTTTTTTTTATGTTTGCTTGCATGCATGTGCAAGAAACATAGTGTGATCATCCAAAATGCAGTGCCGTACAGTTGAAAGGGAGAGCTCCACTTCACTGAGCAGTGCTCCCCCCACCTGCAACACACAAGCATGCATATTGTGTGCTCATCGCCCCCACCTCACACACTATATGGCCGACGGGTGCCCAATCCCCGCTAGCTTCACCCCCAAAAAGCTTTCCAGGTGCTATGCTGGGAGCCCACCAGCATGACAAAATTATTTATAGGCCAGCAGGGTGCCAATCCCCGTCAGCTCCACCCCCAACAGCCTTAGAGCTGCCATGCTGGGAGCCCACCCAGCGTGGCAAATCCCAGCGTCATCTTCCTAAAAAACACAAAAAACCTGTAAACAAAAAAAGTTCCCTCGGCAGTCTCCCTGCCCATCCACTCCCACCCTCTGTACACTCTGGAGTCTGGCGCGATGCTCTTCGGTAGACCGGGAACACGTCTGCACTTTTCAAAGCCGACCATGAACTGAGGAAATGCCGGTAAGCTGTATGATGAAATAAATAGGGTTTTTTCAACTTTGATGCATATCTCAGGCATTTTTTGGAATTTTGGCATCAAATTTTCAACATGGGGTTTTTGGGACCTCTTCTCATGAATTCTTGAACTGTCATGATGTTAATCGGGCTCGAAGGGTGATTTCGCAGTCACTGCGTGAAATCACCTTTCGAGACTAATTAAAGAAGCGACAAGTGCCAGTGTTCATAAGGTGGGCTCTCAAAAGCCTATGTTGCAAATTTGCGAAAAATTCCTAAAAATGACTGTTTTAGCTGTGTTATGCAAGTTCCCACGCACACTTGCTAGTTCGTGAATTTTAATATTTGCACTCCAGATTTTAAACATTGTCATTTTACCACACCTCCTTATGAGCAGTACAGCTGTCATTTTTCACATCTTGCCCAAAATGTGTTTCCACGCCTGTAGCACACAATGCCACAGTCGGTGTGTGAAATCAATGTATGGGATACATTAAGAAAATCACAGTGACACTGTTCATGAGCAAAGGTCTTAAAATGGCTATGTTGAAAATTTTGTGAAAAAATTCCTAAAAATGACTACGCAAATTTTTAATATTTGCACTCCAGATTTTCAACATTGCCATTTTACCACACCTCCTTATGAGCAGTACATCTGTCATTTTTCACATCGCCCAAAATGTGTTTCCGCACATGTAGCGCACAATGGTGCAGCCAGTGTGTGCAATCAAAGTTTGGGACAGATTAAGAAAATCACAGTGACACTGTTCATGAGCAGATGTCTTAAAATGGCTATGTTAAAAATTTGGTGACAAAAGTCCATAAAATGACTGTGTTACGAGTGAGCATTGCGCAGTTTCCATGCACCCTCGTAAGATCATGAATTTGTAATATTTTCAGTCCAGATTTTCACCAGTGGCATTTTTCCACACTTCCTTATGAACAGTACAGCTGTCATTTTTCACAACATGACTGAAATGTGTTTTCACACTCAGTGGCAGAGGAAGCGAAAGATGGGCCTCAGTGCATGTTGTAATTTTGGGCCCCCACTCCCCCGGAGCCCCCCCATCGGTTTTGTTTTTATTACATTTATGCACACTGAACCCTCAAATATCAAGGATATTATAACACATACACACTTATTTATACAAATTAAACATGCCATTTCCAGTTCAAGTGTTCAACACTGCATAACAATTATCATTTTTTTTCCATCTGGGACAGTGGGACCATGATACAGTATACTGCAACACATAATAGTAATATTCTCTATTCATCTATCTGAATCGTCTTTTGCAAGCCTTTCATTCTGCAAACTCATCAATGATCGGCTGTAGGTTAATTTTTCGGGCTCATTCATTTTCAATAGATAAGATTCCCAATCCACAAAGTCTCTCTTGTCCCATACTACTCCTTAAGTAGTTCTTTATAAGTTTAAATTTTGAAAATGAGCGTTCAGCACTGGCTACTGTTACTGGGATGGTGAGAAACAGCAGAAGTACAGTACAGACTTCCGGAAAACTGGATGCTAATGCTCTATTGTCAACAATTAACACTTTTGCCAACTCTTTCATTGATGATTGTTTTGAGATTTCAGATTCCAAACAAGTTCTGAATGAAAGCAACTGCCCAGGAAAAGCAAGAGAAATGTCTTTGTAGAAATGATGGGCCAGTTTTTCAGCCTCTTTATACAGATCATTATCACTTGCAGAAATCAGCGTACCTGGCTGGATTATACTGAATCTATCAGCGACTGCCTGCATGCTTTGAAATCGATTTGAAAGCTGTGTGCTTACTATATCAAGGCACCTGTAAAACATGTTTACTTTGAAAAGTTGTTCTGAGTCAGCACGTCTTTCATCTTCACATAGCTCATCAAAATGGCGTTTGACCCTTCTCATGCGTTTTTCTTCAAACTTGGCTTGTACACCTCATTTTTCTAATAATGTAATTGCTGATTTTTTTGCCTCATCAAACTGATTTCGAAATATAACTAGATCTTCATTGGCTTTGTGAAGTAAGTTTGCTGCTTTGTAAAGGTCTGTGTCTTTAGATTGTAGCAGTTTTGACACAGCATTGACTGTTTCCAGAATCTTTGTTTGGAGCACCACCAGAAGAACAAAACTAACATTTTCTAATCATTTCTTTAATGCCAAAGCCTCATTGAGCTCATTAGCATTTTTGCTCTGAAGAACTATTTTCGTGAGTGCCTTCATAACATCTGAGTACCAAAATCTCAGAGCAATGAGTGACTCATACCTGGATTACCAACGGGTAGGACGAAGCTTTTTCAAAGTAACATTGCTGAAAAGCTCTGAAGTGGAAGCGAATGAAGATAACATGGCCCAGCGTTTTATACTGTGGCTGAAAAAAGTGTATAGTCATTCGATCACATCATAAAAATTCCTCACTTTTGGTATTCCTCTAACAGAATCATTCAACGTGAGATTTAAGTTGTGAGCAGCACAGTGAACATATGAAGCATTTGGCTCCTTCTGGGATATTCTCGCTTGCACACTGGAGTACACACCATTCATAGTAGAGGCCCCATCATACCGCTGACCACGACATTTAGATAATTCTAAACCTTTCTGTTCAATGCAGCTAACTATTATGTTCTCAAGTCCAACTGCAGACTGATCACTAATGTCATGAAAACCAAGTAAAGATTCATTGATTTTTCACCTCAGTTGCCATGTCCCTGTCATCCCTTTCAATCGTGACATACCGAAAAATTTGACTCAGCGGGTCAGTCTTCGCAATATCTTGGGTGGTATCCATTATTACAGAGAAAAAAGGTGCAGCCTTTACTTCGTAAATAATATCTTGCTCAACACGCTTTGATAAAACTTCAATAAGTTCGTCCTGCCTGTATAGTATGACTAAGATAGCAAATCGATCCACTGGGCATGGAAATGAGCTGCTTCAACACGGGATCATACCTAGCTAACAGTTCCACTACTGACAGAAAATTCCCACTGTTACTTTACCCTATAACCTCTCTGTGCCACCTGAAAGCTAAATTGCACATAGCTAATGTAAGAGTCACATTGATGAGACACTCCAAAGGTTTTTCTCCTTCTGCATTTGAGTTTCCAAATCTTCATCAATTGATCCATGTAATCGTCACTGCTGATACACTAAGCAAGATTCTAAATGAATTGCTGATGTTTCATGATATTCAATTTTACTGCTTAGGTGACGCCAGTCTCAAGCTCCTTTAACCCGTGCAACATTATATGCAAGTGCACTATGATCAGCAAACAACTAGCATGGCTCACAATATGCACAGTCTAATTTGGGGGACTAACAAAGCCAAGTACGCGGTAATGTAACACCTGCCTTTGTTGTTATGTTATAATAGCTTCTGGAGAAACAATGCCCATCTTGATTTTTGCCCATGGAAATGGTCCCTCTGATCTACATGAACCTTGTGATATAATATATGTTGTTACTTGGCTGTCCTTAATATGTAAGGGAAAATGACCTCTGTCTGTGTTTTTTTTTTTCATGAGCATGAGGAAAACTTGGAAAAACAGGTTGCTCTTCATATTCGATGTTTAAAGCAGCACTTTTTTTGTTGAGTTCTTTCTCCAATACACTTTCCATGTCTGAGTCTGGTTCAGATTGTTTAGCAAAGTTAGTTTCAGGATCAGTGTAATCAGCACAGACTATCTCGGAATCGGCCACAGTACTAGGTCCACTGTCTTTCTCTACATCTGTGTCACTTTCACAAATTTCAGTCTTAGCAGGTGTGTTGTCAGGCTCATTCACAGTTTGGAAAAAAACACTGATTTTAGGAAGCTTTGCTGCCAGCAGCAATTCTTCCTTCTTCTGCTTGCGCTTTTGTGTACCACTTTTGAATTTTGGAGGCATCTTTTACTGTTACATCCAACAATAAACTGTGAGGCAGTTACTTTTTTGTTTGCTTGCCTTCAGGCTGCAGTAATGGCAAACAGGGAGGGAGAAGTGCAAGACAGTACAAGAGTTGCTCCTTCACTGATAGCGCCCTAGCTCAGTACTCAGTCCCCCCGGCCTAGTGCCCACTAGTCCCAACCACCACTGACTGCCTTTACAGAGAATGCTCACACTTTTTATGTAGGTTACTTTTTGTTAGCTTGCTTCACTTTAGAAAAAGAATCAGTGTTTTTCAGGCTGCAGTAATGGCAAACAGGGAGGGAGAAGTGCAGGACAGGACAGGACAAGAGGTGCTCCTTCACTGATATTGCCCTAGCTGAGTACTCAGTCCCCCTGGCCTACTGTCCACTTCCCACTAGTCCCAACCACCACTGACTGCCTTTGCAGAGAACGGTCACATTTTTTATGTAGGTTACTTTTTGTTAGCGTACTGCTTCACTTTAGAAAAAGAATCAGCGTTTTTCAGGGCCAGGCTGCAGTAATGGCAAACAGAGAGGGAGAAGTGCAGGACAAGACAAGAGGTGCTCCTTCATGGATATCAATTATCACCTTAGCTCAGTACTCAGTTCCCCCAGCCTAGTAGGGTTGCCACCTGTCAGGTTTTTTACCTGGCAATCAGATTTTCAGGGTCCCTATCAGGTAATCTGGTTTTGCTCTGTGCTGGTCAGGGTTTTGAGCCACTTTGAGTGCTCACATAGTTTGAAACAAATTCATTCATTGTTTCATCTACATGTCCAGGTTACAAACAAGTTTGTTTTGGGGCTGGGGAGGTTTACCTGTATCTGACTTGGATGTGTGGATTTTTCTCTGTTTGATTAGCAGGGTATTTTCTCTGTCAAATTGTTGTGTAGGGCATCTTGCTGACAGGAAGGCACTCATCGCAGCGGTGGGTCAGAGCTTTTAGCTGATTGTTTTGTGAGGGCACAGTTTAGGCCCAATCCCTTCCCACCCTCACCCCACCCACCCCTGGAAATAGTTCCTTTATACCTGGGGTTCTGACATCATTCCTCAAGAGTGCAAGGTGCATATCACTGTCATATCCTCTCTAGCACACTGCACTGACAATATAAGCATACACACATTGTATAATATATATATATTTCTATATAACAAACCAATCACACACACACACACACACACACAAAAAATGTGGGGAGTAGTGCAATGTAATGGCTGTGGGGCAGCAGTCTTCCGGGAGTCTTTCTGGAGGCTGAGATGCTGCCCTATTTGCAGACAACTCTCTGCCCTGAGGGAGGAAGTTGCCCGTCTTCAGGCCACACTGGACAGTAGTAAGGGAACCTTCCCCCAGGCCACACTGGATGGTAGGAAGGGAACCTCCCCCATCCAGGGAGCACCAGAGCCACCACCACTACCTCAGAGGTTGTGAAGAAAGCACAGCAGTTGGACCACAGTGGGCTCAGGGAGGGTGAGGATGGTGGAACAGAGGCACACCCAGTCAGTTGTTCCATACCACAATCCATACACCATTCTGGGGGAGCATAGCTCCCTTATGGATGCACCCGCAGAGGAGCTAAAGAGGCTGAGGACAATGGTCACAAGGGAGACCCACAGGAAGGAGGCAGAGGACACCACAAGAAAAGGAAGCAGCTCCTGGTGGGGGACTCAGTTTTTAGGGGGATAGAACTAGGGGGAGCAGGGAAAACTGAAGTAAGGTGCCTACCTGGTGCCATGGCTTGGAGAGACAGGAAGTGCATCCTCAGGATCACGAGAACAGCTGCATGGGAGTCTGAGCTGGACATCATTATCCACCTAGGGACAAATGACTTGGCTCATCATGAGATTAGAGCAGTGCAGAAGGACTTTGTGGAATTGGGGAGGGGCCTAAGACAAGTAGCACACACAATATCCTTCTCTGAGGTGCTGCCTGCCAATGGCATGAGTGTGGTGAGGGTACTTTGCACCATGCAGTTTAATGAATGGTTGAAAAAATGGTGTGGAGCACAGGGTTTGGCTTCATTGGGGACTGGGGTTCCACCTGGAGGACACCAGCCTATACTGGCAGATGGTCTGCATCTGTCCAGGAAGGAACAAGTCTTTGAGCAATCGGTTTAAATGCTTCATTGGCAAGCTTTTAAACTAGTCAAGGGGAGGCACTGATAAGCAGCAGGAAAATCCCAGCCTCTCCCTACAAAACAGGGTACTAAATGAGAAAAAGACCGAGGTAGAAAGGTCAGTGGGGATGCTGCAAAGAAGGTAAAGCCATCAAAAATGGAGAGCAATGAGTACCAATGCCCGTAGTCTGAGTAACAAGCTTCCTGAATTAGTGGCCTTGATGGAGGAGGAACATCTGGATATCGTGGCAGTCACAGAAACATGGTACACAAAACCATGACTGGGACGTAAACATACCAGGATACACTATCTACAGGAGGACAGGGAGGGTAAAAGAGGAGGAGGAGCAGCTCTTTACATAGGGAAGGAATCAGCAACAGAACAAAAGGGAAAACAGGGAGGAGAAGAAGCACTGTGGGTAAATTTGGAGACCGGCAATGGCACCACAATCCGACTGGGGTTGTATACAGACCCCCTTCTCAGGGGGAGGAAATGCACAAGGAAATGATAGAAAGAATACTTAGAATGGCAGAAAAAGGGGAGATATTGCTGATGGGTGATTTGAATATGCCAGATGTTAACTGGAGTGCAGTTGCAGCAGCCACTTCAAAGAGTGGGTTATTCTAGATGCCCTACAGGGGCATGCATTAGACAACTAGTATTGGAGCCCACTCGAGAGGGAGCAATCTTAGATCTGGTTCTCTCAAATGGAGATGAAGAGGATCACAGATGTAGGAGTGGTAGCCATCTGAGAACTAGCGACCATCGAACAGTATGGTTCACAATAAACACAGCAATAGAGTCAAGCCATACAAAGGCAAAAGTACTGGACTTTAGGAGGGCTGACTTTTCCAAAATGGGTGAGTGCCTAAGAATGCACTAGCAAATGGGCAGGAAGGAGGGGTGGAAGAACAATGGGGAATAATAAAAACTGCCATCACAGAGGTAACAAGCCTTTGTGTGAAGCAAATAAACAAAACGAAACAATGTAAGAAACCACTATGGTTCTCAAAGGAAGTGGCAGTGAAGGTTCAAGAGAAAAAGAAAGCATTCAGGAAGTACAAGGAGTCACAGAAGGAGCAGGACAGAGAACTGTATCAGTTAAAGCAAAAGGAAGCTGGGAAGGCAGTCAGAACAGCAAAGGTCCAAACCGAGGAAAAGATAGCCAACTCAGTTAAGAAGGGGGATAAAACCTTTTATAGGTACATCAGGGAGCAAGGAAGACCAAGGGAGGGTTAGTGAGGCTTAATAAAGAGGAAGGAGGGTGGGCAGAGGATGACTGTGAAAAGGCAGAGATACTAAACAAATATTTTGCTCAGTATTTACAAAGGAAGTGGGGGAGGTACCTAAAACAAACAGTAGAAATACTCTGGATACAGAAGCTGATACCAGCCCATTTACAGAAGAAAGGGTTCTGAAAGAACTCTTAAAACTGAAGGTGGACAAAGCAATGGGGCCTGATGGGATTCATCCCAGAATTCTAAAAGAACTAAGGTAGAACTAGTGACACCACTGACTACCCTCTTTAACAAATCATGGAGGAGGATGGGGTGGTACCCGAGGACTGGAGAAGGGCAGATGTGATTCCCTTCACAAAAGTGGGAGCAAGGCAGAAACAGGAACTACAGACCTGTTAGTTTAACCTCAGTGGTAGGGAAAATGATGGAATCACTTCTGAAGGAAAGAATTGCTGAGTATCTAGAGGCTAGAGGGGCACAGGACCCGAGGCAGCATGGATTCACAGTGGGAAGGTCATGCCAGACAAATCTAATAGATTTCTTTGACTGGGTGACCAAAGTAGTAGATCAGAGAGGGGCTGTGGACATGACCTACCTAGACTTTAGCAAGGCATTTGACACAGTCCCACACAAAAGATTAATATACAAGTTAGCCAGCCTGGGAGTGGGTCCCAAGATGACAGCCTGGGTAAAGAATTGGCTGGAGAATAGGACACAGAGAGTAATAGTAAATGGAGTCCACTCTGAAGAAAGGGGGGTTACTAGTGGGGTACTGCAGCATTCAGTATTAGAACCGGTCCTCTTCAATGTCTTTATAAGCGACATTGCAGAGGGACTGGAAGGAAAAGTATATCTCTTTGCAGATGACAAAAAGATCTGCAGCAGAGTTGATGCACAAGGTGGGGTGGAAAGGATGAGAAGGGACTTGGCAAGGTTAGAGGAATGGTCAAATGTATGGCAGCTTAGATTCAATGCTAAGAAGTGCAAGGTAATGCACCTCAGAAACAAAAACCCAGGGGAAGAGTACACAATGGGGGGTGAGATACAAACAACAACAACAATGGAAAGGGACCTGGGGGTAGTCATATCAGATGACCTAAAGGTGGGCAAGCCATGTTACAGGGCAGCAAGGAGGGCTGGGAGGATACTGGGATGCATAGGGAGAGGCATCACCAGTAGAAAACAGGAAGTTATTATCCCTCTGTACAGACAGTTGGTGAGACCCCATCTGGAGTACTGCATGCAGTTCTGGAGACCCAATCTCTGCAAAGACATAGACAGGATGGAAGCTGTCCAGAGGAGGGCAACTAAAATGGTGCAGGGTCTGCACGGAAGACATATGAAGAGAGACTTAAGGAGCTAAATATGTATAGCCTCGAGGAAAGGAGGAGAGGGGACATGATAGAAACTTTCAAGTACCTCAAGAGAATCAACAAAGTCCAAGAAGGTAGCATCTTTCAAAAAAAGGGTGTGCAAGAACAAGGGGCACAATTTGAAGATAGAGAGGCGGCTCAGAGGTAATTTAAGGAAGTATTTTTTCACAGAGAGGTTGTGGATGCATGGAACTGCCTTCGGAGGAAAGGTTGTGGAGTCAAAAACAGTGGTGGAATTCAAGCATGCATGGGACAGTCATAAGGCAATTCTAGGGGGTAGAGGTAGGAAGAAGTATGCTGCTGGTTAACTAGGATCTGCAGCTTATCCATTAGGTAGGGAAATGGGCAGACTGGGTGGGCCAAGCGGTCCTTATCTGCCATCAAAATCTATGTTTCTATGTTTCTGTTGTCAGTGTAGCCTTTTGTTTGTGAATGCAGTCACCCTGGGAGGTGTGAAGTATAGCCATTAACACCATTAGCATTTACTTAACCTAATCTTTCCACTGCATCTTAAAGTGGCATAGCAGCACAGCTGCTCCCACCTTTTGTAACAGTAACACAGCCAGTTGTTCTCCACTTTCATTTGCTGGTAAACATTTTCATCTCTAAAAGAATTTAGGCATTTTTGAATGTTTTCAATTATTTTTTCCCACAAGAAAAAAGTATGATCACTTCTTTGGCTTTGAAATAGTACTGTGGACAAGAACAGGAAATGGAGGCAGAAAAACATAAAGTATGTATACTGTTGTATGCTATTTACAGTATTTCCCTTGTCTCCCCCAGATCATATCTGTAAATGCAATTTCTTTTATCTCTGTATGTTTATTTGGTTAACCAACATCAAAAAATAAATAAATACACAAGTAAATAAATAATTAGGAAGAACACAGGAAGGTAACTTTAACAGGCACAGTACAGTATCTTAACATTTTTTATTTAACTGCTGCTTTAAGTGTTGTTTTTTATTGCTATAACAAATGACCTTCTAGGAGGAACAATGCATGATGAGTCATGAAAGGGGTGGAGCTAGGGGTGGAGCTTAGGATCTGGTTTTTGCCTTATCCAAAGGTGGCAACCCTAGTGCCCACTAGTACCCACCACCACTGCCTTTGCAGTGAACTGTCAGACTTTTTATGTAGATTACTTTTTGTTTGCTTGCTTCACTTTAGAAATTGGGTGCAGGCTGCACAAGTAATGGCAAACAAGGCCAGTGAGGGAGAGATTCAGTTCAATTCAGGACAGGAGGTGCTTCTGTTCCTTTATTTTAGTTAATAATTGCCAGTTTAGCTCCTCTAAACACCCTTACTGTATTTATGTTACGGACACTGAATGCTTGGTCCACTGTAGTAAAGTTCATGTTTTTTTGTTTTGAGGGGGTTCAATTTTTTTTTACTTATTTTTATTTGCCACAGCACAATTATTCCACTGTCTCACACACACACACATATGCAGGTGCTGCTGCCGACACCAGTCAGCACTTTTCTTATGATCAGTTCAGTCTGTGTTTGTCTAGCAGTCTTCCTTTTTAGCCTTTTCTGACTGCCTAAGTCAGCATGAGGTGGATAATAATACGGTTAGAACTCGGGAGGAGGTTTAATTCTGCTGCTCTGTCCACTCTCTGCTGAGTTTTACTGAGGAGGAGGAGGAGTGGGGGGGAGAGAGAGAGAGAGAGAGAGAGAGAGAGAGAGAGACTGCAGAGCAGATGCTGCTGAAAGCCTGGACACAGAAAAAAAGGTCACACAGCACAGGCAATTGACCCCGGCCTCCCCCTCCCCTGGCAACTGCAACTAAGGAGTCTGGGCTGCACTACCAATAATATTTACTGTACAAAAAACATATTTATTTTATGCCGGTTAGTTCAGTGGTTCTAGTGGCCACCTGGCTGCGTGGGTCAAACAATTTAGAAAGTAATTCAGATTCACTTCAGAATGTATTTTCAGTGGAGCCGTGCACTGCTGTGCTGCTGGCTGTCTGCTAACTGATTCTCAGGGCAGGCTCCTCACTAACGGAGCATGAGCACTGGCTGGAGCAGCAGGCAGCAGCAACCCGACAACAAGTGAAGAGAGTTCTGACCTGAAGTAAATCAAACTTTCAGATTTATTTTATACAGTGGGCCAGATGAGCCAGGCAACATGCCAACCAGCCAGCCGGGGGCTGGGACCACAGCCCTTAGAGATCAGCAGTAACCCGCTCCTCACCTGTCCTTCCTGGGCCTGGCTTAGTCTGTGTCAGATTGCACTGCTGCTACAAGTTCAGTCAGATGAACTACTAGATCAATGAATTAAAAAAAAAAATGTTATATTTCTGCTCCCTGTGCACCCTAGAAAAGTTCTAGAGCAAAATATAAGAGGATCAGACTGGAGGAGTTAGGAGTAAGCAGGCAATGTAAAAGGTATGAGCCCCACGGAGTCAAACAATCTCCACCGCCACCCTCTCACTTGGCTGTCTCTCTCAACTATGGCGCTGGGTGCTCTCGACTCAGTCGCTTTCCCAGTTGAGTCTCCACCCTCTCAGCTCTCCTACCCAACCACAGAGCAAGTAGTGATGTGACTGACTGACTGACACTGTCCCTATCCAGTCAGGTGTCAGTCAGCCAGTCAGTCATGTGATGCAGTAGCTCGGTGCTAAGAGGACCCACGGTTGCCCTCCTCTTGTGCCTGCTTAAAAAAAAAGGTCACACCACCACAGCCCAGTCACCCACCCCCCCACCATTACATCACCAGCCTAGGCTGGCAGTGCTGTTTCCTCCCAGTCCCAGACCGACCAGTTGCTTCAGACTCACTGCTCGCTCACCCTCCTCTCAGTCCTCACTTGTGCACTCGCATCACAAGTCATGGCAGCGGCGCACAGTCACAAACAATCCATGATCCTGGATCATCCTCGCTCGCTCTCTGTTGCTGCTCACTCACCTCGTTCGCTCATGCCCGCGCCCCGCAGTCACAAGATGGGCCACCATGGCACAACAGTAGTAGTACTTCCTGGATTTTTTGCCGGCAGCATTGTGCGGTGTGCTCTCGCTCCAATCTGAGATGCTCTCTGCTGCTACCTGCAGCCGCCTGGACTGTACACACAGGAGGGGACAGACAGGTCAGTCAGCAGTCAGGACGGTAGTTTGTGGCACAATAAACTGCAGAAGCAGAACTGTGGGGAAAATAAAAAAAAAAAAACACATAAAAAACGGCACGTTTCAGTGAGCCCCTTAAGTGTCTGGGCCCCTGTGCCACCGCACCGGCTGGACTGGTTATTCCTCCGCCCCTGTTCACACTTTCAGCACAGAAATGCATGGTCGCTGTGGGAAATCATTGTTCGGGACAGATAAAGAAAATCAAAGTGACACTGTTCATGATCGGAGGTCCCAAAATGCCTGTGTTGACAATCTGCTGTAAAAAATCCCCAAGCTAATTACATTACAGGTGTGCGTTGCACAGTTTCTACGCACGCTTGTGACTTCACCATTTTTTTTTTTATATTTTCACTGCAGATTTTATCATTTTTTACACCTCCCCATGAACAGCACAGCTGTCATTTTTTACATCCTATTCAGAATGTTTTTTTGCACCTGTGGTGACAAATGCTGTAGTCGCTGTGCAAAAGCAGCTTCCGGCTAACAAACTGATATTGCCACTGTTCATGAGGTGGGGGTCACAAAAAACCCATGTTGAAAATTTGGAGTGAAAATACCAACGAATGCCTGAGGTGTTAGGGTTTCTGACCATAATGCCCCACCCTGTAGAGAATGACAGGCATCAGGGCTGTGACTTGGGACTGTTGCCTGCAATGCTTATACCATTCCACCCCCACCCACACCCTGCAGCCACTGAGAGGCATCGAGGTGTGCCTTGGACTCTTCGGCCCCAAAGTTCACCCCATTCTCCTATACTGCACCCATCTCACCATATTTCCTGTTGGAATGGGGTGCTCATAAAGTCCAAAGACCCCAAGGCACACCATGACACTTGTCGGTGTCTGCAGGGTAGGGTGTGGTGAAATGGCATGGCCGTTATGCCTGACAACCCAAAGGCACACCCCAATGCCTGTTACTATCTGCAGGGTGGTGACTGGGTTGGCTTCAGTTCAATACTTCCCTGCCATTCCTATTATGCAGCTCTGTAACTCCTACACTACGGATGCCAGCAAGCAAACATTTGGCATTGAGAAATGCTTGTTTCTTTTTATTAAACCATTTGTTGGCAGAGATAATTGTGCTATGTATGCTGCACATTCTAAGACTTCCGTTGGTGAGCTTCAAAGTAGGTGATAGCTGTCAGGTAAACAGACATCATGCCTTCGTGTCAGGAGCTGTGTGGTCCCTGCACCAGTAATTATAAGTTTCATTTTTCAGCTTTTATGGACAGGAAAAAAACTCCATTGAGCAGGCTCATTTACAAGGAGGTCTTGATACAGTCAAGTACATAGCGTGTACTGATGGAATCAACAAAAGTAACAGAGTATACACAACTATTTACAGTTTATACATAAAACGTAGGCTACAATGAGTGAGATACAGGGTATGTACAAGTATTTACAGATAATACAAAACGTTGGCAAAAATGACAAATTATATTGGTTGGAAGATCTCAGATTGAAAAATACTAGGATGCAGCATGGAACAGAGGGTAAAGAAGTGTACTAAGTGACTGGCAGTTTGCTAGACTATAGTTAGAACAATTTGGGAGGTAGGTAATGAAATATGGAAGGGTGAGTTATCCAGGGGAAGCTGACATGCTGTTAGAGAACAGTCTGGGTGGGTGATAGGAGAGGATGGTAGGTGATGGCGGGCAGGGGTGGAGGTGAGGAGGAGGGTAGCGAAGTAAGGGTAGGTGGTAGGGGTGGGGGACAGATAGGTGGGAGAGGTAAGGAAGGCGGAGATGGGTGGAGGGAGAAGTAAAGGGTAGGGGCAAGTGGGGGGTGGAGTGGTGATGAGGGTCGAGGTAAAGTATGGGCAAGTAGGGGCAGGGGTGGAGATGGGGAAGAGGGTAGAAGAATAACGGTAGTAAGTAGGGGTGGATGATGGAATAAGTGAGGGGTCAGGAAGCGGGGATGGTGGGGGGAAGTAAAGGGTAGGGGAATAAGGAGAAGTGAGGGATAGTGGTAAGTGATATACTCATGGGTTCGTGAGTGATCACCTCCTACTGGCAGGTACAGAACTCATTAAATTTGCTGATGACCAAGGATCTGAAATTGTTTAGGAGGATTAGGATTTGAAGTTTTAGGCTGACATTGGGCTTTAGTCCAAGCAGTCAGGAGAACATGGCTTATGGCCTTGTCACCGAAATGGGAGTGGGTGATGGGAACAGTCAACATAATGTAGGAATTTCTACATAAAGGGTATAAGCAGGCCATTCTCTGAAAGAGATTTGATATGTAAGGGGGGGGGTGTTTTGACAGGAGAGCTTTATATAGCCAAATAAGGCAGTGGATGAAACATCTAGTGTGCAGAGAAGTCCAGCCCAAGGAGGTATATAGGTCACAATGGTGTGTCCAATGGTGGACATTTGTTATGAATCGTATCGTTCTAGGGATCAGGGAATCTGAGCAGTGGCCATATAATATATCTGCATAGTCGAGGAGTGTGGTGAACGTAGTCTGAACCAGCCAAAGCCGGGCATCAGTGGTAAAAAGAGATTTGTTTCAGTAGAAGAAGCCAATCCTTTGTCACTGTTTCTTCACAGGGGATGCGATATGGGCAGAGAATGTTAGAAGCTGGTTTAAGTCACAGCTTAGATATTTAAATTTATTGACTACTTTAAGATCGTCATCTAGTAGGGTAAAAAAATAAAGGATAGGCAAGTGTGCGTTGATGTATTTTTTTATACCCACTCAGTGTGTAATGGCCTCATAAACCTCTCGAGCCTCGCTCTTGAGGTTTATGGGTCATCACCCACCTTGGGTGTGTAAAACAAAATTCATAACACACACTTGCCTGTTATTCTCTATTTGATGATAATGATAATAAAATTTTTATTTTTAAACAGGATACAAACTGTTGGGTCGAAGTCCATTTTCAACAGTGTCCTGTGGATTCTTACTCATATAACAGTCATTCAACAATACATATTAGGAGAATTTCCTGACTAACAACAACAACATATATTTAATTCATCACTCCCACTATTATACAAACAAGTTGCACATATAAATTATTTTGAAAGAAATAATAAAATAAACTGATATCAAATCAGTCAATAACTATCTACTAACTAAAACAAGTACAATTCATATGCAAATGAGTTTTCAGACCTTTTTTAAACTGAGGATGTCCATGCATTAATTTTTATTTAACTGCCACTAATATGGCCTTGTTTCCTGCAGTAACTCTACTGCTTAATTATGTAGTATTGTGTTGCATCCTGATGTGCTCTACTGTATTTTATCTTTTATAGTATATGTAAGCAATATCCCACGACAGGGTATGGGGTTACTGGGGATTAATTAATTAATAGGTGTCAGCGTGGCTCAGTTGGTAGCACATCCGCCTGTGGACCAGAAGGCTGTGGGTTCTCATCCCACACCAGGATTGGACTTGCACCTAAAAATCGCTGGCATCCGAGTGCAGTATTGGGGGGTGCTGTACTGCTGGAGTGTGCCGTCCTTCGGATGAGATGTTAAACCGAGGTCCCTTCTGCCCATCCTGGTGTTGTCCTGGTGGGTGTCCAGGTGGAAGTAAAAGAACCCAGGGCACTCTTCGCAAAGAGTAGGGAACATTCCTAGTGTCCTGGCCAACATTCCCCTTCCCATACACCGGTTCATGCAATTATCCAGGCTGTGTGTGGGTGATGATGTGCGATATGGCCGCCACCACACATTCAGTCACTTCACTACCAGTCTAGCATTGCTTGTAAAGCACTTTGGATGTATGAAAAGCGCTATATAAATGCTGATTCTTCTTCTTAATCAACAGCCTGGGTGTGTTGTGAGGCATGAGGCTGCAGGCGAATGTGTCCTCACAGCAACTGGAGTGTTAATCCCCCAATAACCCCATACCCTGTCATGGGTTATGGCACTTATAACATGGGTTGTTTGAAAAATTTTAAAAAAATTAAGAGAAAGCCTTTATTCAGTATTTCAAAGACTACAAATCTGAGTGTATCCTGCCACCTTGACAAGTAGTCCCAACACGTTAATGTATATGTCACTAATGGATTCTCTTTTTCCTCCTCAAAAAAAAAAAAAGGATCAGCTCCACAGTGCAGCCAGAACAGTTTCTCCACACTTTCTGCTTTCCAGGCCTTTTAGCAGCAGGCTCCAAACTCCACCTCTAGATCAACAGTTCCAGTCCTTAGTCAGATCTCAACAACAGTCACATGTCCATGAAGTCTAGGGCACCTGCTCACTCTTTCTCTCTTAAAGTCTCTCTCTCTCTCTCTGTGCTTCAAATCAGCTTCAACCTTTTCTCTGGCTTACTCACAGTTACCAGAAAACCTCTTTCCCAGCTCAGGTTGCTCTCTCAGTCCCAAATGGTTGCAGGAAAGCTGCAGTAAAAGTCTCAATTTAACATAGTAAGCTCCAACAGGATGCCTGGAATGGTTGGCTCAAAAAGCCCAGCTTCTCCAAACAGCAAGAATACTTTTCCACTATTTCTTTGAAAAACTCTACTTTTCTCCAAATTAAGCCCTGTGAAAGGCCTTAGACATTTTTTCTTGTAGCACAGAGCCCTCCTGACTCAATCAGAGCCTAGCCACAATCTGACTCAGCTGCCCAAAGTCTCTAAGATTGCTCCTTTGAATCCTGCCCTCTGATTGGTCCAATTCAGTCATCATTCACAATATTGAGCCCTCTTGGATTATTTATTGGTCAAGCCTCTTGGTACCTGAAAATAGTTTAACCTTCTCCGATGAGTCCTTTCTCACATTTCTGGGCGTCTAATTATTTGATTGGCTGTCTTTGAGGGGTCAAAGTAACTTAACATGGCTGCTCTCAGTCAGTCCCATAGCAGTCTATACAAGGTCCCCACTATTACACTGTGGGTGCAGCCAGGAGAGACACTCTTTATCCACAATAACCCACCAGTTCAATAGCTCCTAATGTGCCCTCCTAAACACTTTTATTGTTTTATAATTATTTGCAATCCTGTGCTTGTCGTTGCTGTCGAATTCAGACCCCCTAGGTGGCAGACAATTTCCTTATTAATATTCATGAGGACACTCATGAATATTTATTAGCCACAAACATGTCCCATTTTTACTGTATTTTCTACAATATAGAGAGGCCTCTCAGTGCCCTTATTTAGGTCACTGGTCCCCAACTTGGCTCTTATGGGGACCGGGACACCTGAGAGACAAATAGTTTGACTGCTATGATGGTCAGAAAGTAACGCACGCCTTTGTGCATGAGTGAGCGGACAACTGCTCAGGGGAGCAAAACGGGGAAAATGGCAGCTCATGACCCAGCTCCTCCAGCTCAACTGAGGGCAAAACAAACATGGAGGCTGTTTGGAAGCCCTGAGGGACAATCTGGAACTCGGATTGTGGCGGTGCAATCGGGGGAACAATGGGGAAACACCACCACAGAACCAGACAGAAGAGGGGACTGAGGCAATTAAAGGTAAGCCCCGGGGGTGGGGATGTTACACTCCTCTCCCCTTAAATGCTTGTCATCCCCGCCAAGCCTATGAGTAGGAACCTGAACAATGTAAAACAGTAAACCTTAAGGCAAACATTTCTACCTAGGCACCTGGTTCCTATCCACTCAGGTATTAAACAATCAGAAACATGAAACACGTTATGCACAGTTTATAAGTTAAACACTTTTCCCTTTTGACAGATATCAAATACCATAATATGCATAGCACCCATACTTACACCTTTTTAGTTATTCAGAACCACATGTATTTAAACTCACACTGGTAATAAACTTTTTAGCATTTGTTTCCCTTGGATGCACATTCACTTTCCCTTCTTTCTTTTGCCACCTACCCTCTGAGCCTGGGGGGTTTAGCACTGGCAGGACATAGATAAACCTTGGGTAATGACCTGGGGGTGACACATATACCTTTGTGCACTACGAGTATGGGTAGGTCAGTGGGGACCCCCGGGGTATCATAGGTCAACTTTAGAATAGGTTTCACAATCCTCCCCGACTTCCTTGGGGTCTCTTGTTCCTCAGTCCTAGTGTTCACCTCCTGTTCAGAGGTGGAGTTAACATCACTTGCCACTGTGCCTGTTTCTTCTTCTCCTCCTGTTGCGGGGTGCTGAATCACCATGTCACTTTCAACACTCTGCTCAGTGGTGCTTTCTTGTGGCCATATAGAGAAGTAGTCAGACCAGTATTCAAGTCCAAAGTGGGCTCTCCAAAAGGCATTGACTCAGGGGAGCTGCTCTTGAACCACTCAAAAGGCTCAGTTGGACTAGTGTTCAAGTTTGGGGTGGTCCCTTCAAGGGGCGTACTGAGAGCAGCTTCCTGTTCAGCACCCCATTCCACAGGCACAGGAAAGTCCACTACCCAGACTTATCATCATCTCGGATCTCAGTCTCTCTCATGGTAGGCCCTCTTTTCACAGACTCAATCTCTAATGTCAGGGGTGTACCTTGAAACAGTCTAGCCAGCTCAGGAGTGGAATAGAAACTGACAGGTGGACCATCAAACTTTCTTTCAGAATCTTCTGCCGACTCTTCTCCATTGGTCACTTCTTCTACTGGGGCGGGACTAGCCCTTGTGGAATCACCATTGACTTTCTGCTGTCATCTGCGTGTAGCAGCTCGAGTAGTTGGAGGTGTGGGGGGGGTCTACTCTATCAGAAGTTGAGCCAACCACCTTGTCTCTGATTGGAAGTAGATGATTTCTATGGTACACTTTGAATCCTCGATTTTTACCTTCTGGTCAAATCTCATATACCAGCAACCCTTCCAGTCTCTCCAGTATCACATACGGTGTGCTTCCCCAGCGATCAGCAGTTTTATGATTCCCTGGAATACCCAAGCACCTTAACAGGCCTCAGTCACCTGGCATCAAGTCTTGTGCCAGAACTGTCTCATCATATCTCTCTTTGTTGGCTTGATTCCTCTTGTTGGCCATCTCAGAAGCTAGATGATAGGTGTCATTCAATTGCTGTTTTAACTTGCACACATACTGTAGGTAGTCACCCTCTTTCATGCCAACTGCTGACACTCCGAAGCACAGATCTACTGACAGTTGGGCCAACCTCCCAAACATGAGGCTGTATGGAAAGAACCTGGTGGTGTCATTCCTGGTACAGTTGTAGGCATGAACCAGGGTGCTGACTCGCTGACTCCAGGTACGCTTATCTCTGGGGTCTAAGGTGCCCAGCATGTCTAACAGAGTTCGGTTGAATCCTTCTGGCTGGTGGTCACCTTGGGGATGATAAGGCATTATGCAGGACTTCCATACCCCCCACAGAGACAATAGTTATTTTATTAGCCTACTTTTGAAGTCACGACCTTGGTCTGAATGAATTCTCTGTGGAGCCCCATAACGTACATAAAACTTCTGGACTAGCACCTTGGCCACGGTAGAGGCTTTCTGATGTTTGGTGGGGTAGGATTGGGGCTGCTGGTAAAATGATCGGTGACTACTAGTATGTTTGAGATGTTTCTGGAGTCCAGTTACAAGGTGAGGAAATCAATACACACCAGCTCAATCAATCAATCAAAATCAAAATCTTTATTTATTCAGGCGAACATCATTGAGCATAGCTCATTTACAAGATGGACCTGAGTGGTCATAACAAAAAAGGTTACAGAGTGTATACAAAAAACATGATATTGAAATAGCACAAATACAAACATTTATGAGTGAGATAGATATACAATTATTTACATATATACAAGGCAAAGGACAGTAAACCAAAAACCTATTAAAGGTGAGAAACAAACAGTCTAGTGCGGATAAGGCTTGGATAATGGTACATGGGTGGCAAACATGTTTGTGGTTTGATGTGGAAAGGACCAGACAACGATAGAAGAATAGGGATGAGATTTAGAAGGGGTGGGGAGAGAGAGGTGTGGGTGTGGGGTGTGGGAGGACTAGGCCTTGTGGAAGCAATTGCATGAATCTGGGATTAGGCTGGTGTACAGCTTTTTGAAGGATGTAAGGGGGATCAGTGTTTCCATTTTCAATGTCTTTTGGATAGAATTCCAGATAAGTGCCAGGGAATAACTGATTGCAGCTCTTCCATACCGGTGCAGGTGATAGGAATCTTCAGCAGGATCAGTTTGTTGATCCTCAAGGTGTAGGCCTGGATGTGATCTGGTTGAAGCAATCTGAGATGCAGGAAGGGAGTTTGTTTGTCAGAGCTTTGTAGATCCAGATAGCAGCATTTTTCTTCTTCTGTGTTGCAGGGATGTCCAGCTGACTGCATTGTAGAGAGCAATGATGGGTGCTAGAGGAAGGTCAGTAATGAATCTAATAGCTCTATGATACAGGGTGTCTAGTTTGTTTAGATGGGAGAGGAGCAATGACCGAGAGAAGTCAGCATAATCAATGAGGGACATGAATGATGCAAGGATTAATCTTTGTTTGGAATCTTTGGTCAGGTAGTGTTTGATTCTATAGAATAGACCAAGTCTTTGTCTTAGCTTTTTAGGAGCTCTTCAACGTGGGTAGTATAGTCTAGTTTATTGTCTATCCATACTCCTAGGTATTTGAATTTGTCAACATATTCCAGATTTTCACCAAGGATGGTAGAGAGTTGTGGGAGGGTGAATGATGGGATAGTGGAAGAACAGTTCTTGTGGGCAAAGAACATTGCTTTGGTTTTCTTAGCATTTAGTAATAATTTCTTTTTTAATAGGTTATGCTGGAGGAGGGAGAATTGAGACTGTAGGAGCTCACAGGCTTTTGATGGTGAGGGATCGCTCACATAAAGCTCCATGGGGCACTGGTGACTATGTTGACTAGTGGGGCAGCTTTTTGAGGAAGAGCTTTCCTCTGTAGACACAGTTGACAGGTCTTGCAATTTTCTTCCACATCCGGTCCCATTGGCCAATAAAATATACTTCCAACCAGATAAAGAGTGCATTCACTGTCCAGGTGGCCCATGTCATCATGGAGGGCTTTTAACACAACAGAATCAGTCTGGCAACACCAATTGTACATGGGACACCCACTGCTGATCCTGCACCTCTCTGTACAGTAAACAATTTCATCTTAAGTTTTGACCACTCTCACAGCATTAATCCAGCATCTGGATTTCCTGCAGTTACCCATGCTGGATCACCCCTCCTCTGTAGAACCAGTACAATTTATCCAATGGCTGGGCTGGCCCGCTGTTCTCTTATCAAATCTTGGGTGGTTATCTGTGGCAACGATTACATTTGGTAGTTAGGTGACAGTACTGTGTGGGGAGGCAACTCCCAGATGCCCCTAAACTGTCCACCAAACATGGTACATCTTCAGCAGAAGAGGACTCTTTATTGTCGAACTTTTTACACAGTGCCTTCACTACCTGCTCAGGTATCTTCACCCAGCTGAAGTGCTCCTCTTGATGAACCGGGGGGTGTCAGGACAGGGCATCTGCATCTATGTGTTTCAACCCGGGGCGATACTCCATGCAGTAGCCATAGGTGGAGAGAGCTGACAGCCACCTATTACCAGATGTGTCAAACTTGGCAGTAGTCTGCATGTAGATTAGGGGGTTGTTATCAGTCTTTACGGTGATCTTCGTCCCCTACAGATAATCATGAAACTGATCGATGATGGCTCATTTCAGTGCCAGAAATTCAAGCTTATGCACTGGGTATTTGCATTCTGCAGGATTCAGACTCCGCCTTGCATAGGCCAATGGGCGCAAATCTTCTGGGTATTCCTCATATAGGTGTAACCCCTAGGTGGTGTTATCCCAAGGGCTATTACCCCTGCCTGCTTGGCTAGTAGCAGGTTAAGAGGCCTGGGTAATGAAACAGGTGCCTCCACTCGGAGGTCGGGGTTGTTAGTGGTCTAGGGAGGCAGTATAGCACAGTGGTTTAAGGCCCTGAGCTGCAAATTTGGTGACATCCAGCAGACCAGACCTGGGTTTGAATCCCACAGCTTCCACTTGCATACTGTGTGACCCTGAGCAAGTCACTTAACTTCCCTGTGCTCCCAGGTCGCTCCTGTAAAAAAGCTTTCAGCTTAGTGTGCTATTCGTGGTTAAAACAACTAAAAAAAAAAAAAAGCTAACCTGGGCACAGCCCTCCAGGATACTGTAGCCCCCATCTTTCCCTTCTAGTGGCTTGAACAATATGCAATAATTACTTTCACAATGACCCTTATTCACTAGGCAATTACCCACACTGTTTGCATTTACCACCAGGGCTGGTTCCTCTAGCCTAACCCTGGGAACCCCCTGTAAAACAAGGTTAAGCACTGCAAATAGCAACAGTACAACACTTTTGGCACAAACTGGAACCACAGTCAGGTTAAATGCAAACAAAGTTAAATCTGATTTATTCAGGGGACTTGAACAAGGAAGGGGTGTAATCAGGTTGATTTGCTTAAAAGCTATATTAATCAGACAGTTATGCCTGCAGTTCAGAGTCCCTACACAGTCACACACTCTGGGTACCCAGGTAGGAAAATGGTGGGCTAGCCAGGAACGTTGCAGCTGGTTGGGGCCCTGTGATGGAAGAAAGCAACATGCAAAACACACACTATTTGTAATCCGGAGCTGGAAGGCTCAGTTCATGAAAGAAAAGGCAACAAGACAATCAGATGACAACACTTTTAGATTTAGCTGTTGTTGCAGGGAGCTACCCTGATGTTTACTCATGAAACTCAATACTGGATACAGGCATGATGAAATCGAGACTGCAGGCTGTTGAGCTAGAGTGCCCAGAGAAGCAGGGCCCACATGAATCACCGATGCATTGTTTCTGTTCAAGGCTTTGAGCAAGGGGCTGATCCCCAGGCCGGTCTCTCTTCAATGACTTTCTCTGCGTAGCAAGTATTCTGACTGGGCCAGTGTAGCAGGACCCAGGCAAATGGAAATGGATACGGATTCAGTCCGTGAAGCTTGATACAACCTCCAGCAAGCAAAACACAGTTCAGACACACAGTGGAGAACCAAATCATGACCCACTATAAGCACACAGCACATTTACATGTAGGGAAATTCCACTGTACCAGGCAAATGGCTCTCCGGTCACAACTACAGAGTCTTTGCGCAATCCAGGAGTTCAGAGGTAGCTAGAAGTCCTGACAGGCCGATGGCATTCAGCAAATCTTCGGTCTTCTTCAGGTTAAAGCCTGGTCACAATTCAGTGGCTTAATTCGCTCTCCAAATTCGGATTCAGTCTGAAAAAAGCACAAGTTCCCTCTCAGAGACAGCAGGCAGGCATGCAGGCCAAACTCAGGCCTTTCCACAGTTGTACGGTGCGAATCCACTATGGACTGCTGCTTGAACTATCTCGAGCTGTTACTTCTTCACTTCCCAACTCAGATCTTACTGAAACTGCAAGCAGTGTGGGACTTTCCCCAAGATCCAAAAGGTTTGGTTGATTGATCTGTCTGTCTGTCACAACAAGTGCTCCCCCTCCAGGTTATTTTAGGCGGCGAAAGCCCAAAATTACAATTCCTACAAGTTTTGGCCCCACCAAGCCCCCTGTAGGCAGGCTCCATTTTAGAGTCCCAAATGTACTGGTTGGCCCATTCTGACAGTCCAGGACCAAGATGATGGAAACAAACAGAACTGACCATGCTGCAAAGAAGGCAGGTTAGAACAAACTACAGTATTATTACTACTCTAACATATGATCAGCAAACAAGTACATCTTCTAACAGAGCTCCCTCTCAGATTAATTGTGACTGCAATCCAGGCAGCTCTAAAAGAGACAGTACACAGAGGCTATACAGGCACTCTCTGGCAATACATTTAAACTGCTAAAATGCAGGACATCAGCTTGGCAGTGAGCATTTAAGCAAGTTCAAGGAAGACTTTACGGGAACCCCCATTTGTAAGGGGATTACACCCTTCCTTGTCTGGAGAAAACTTGGCATCTGTGTCAAGTCTGTACCATCACAATATCAAAAGTGCAATATAAATGAGACATATATATCATTAGCTTGTTACATCAGTATACCTTTCAATATACTTTGCATTACTACATCCATATTGACAATACTGCTTCAGGTAATAATTTCCTGTACATTAAACAATGTAGGAGGGGGTCCTTCCCTATCAGCTAATTTGGGGCTGGATGGGGCAGGGGCACCATGCTGAGAAGGAAGAACAATCAACCTGGAATTGGCCATTAAGTTCAGTTTGGGTAGTGAGCTCTGAGAAATATAAACACCTTTGTGAACCACATTGAGAGGCAAATCCACTGGCCTCCCGGGAGAATCATAACTGAAGCACTATACTGGCTTGACAGCTCAGCCAGCCTTTCTGGGGGGAACAACCACAGTCTCTGTACTTTCAGCACTAACGTTGGAGCTTTTGTCATTCGTGAGGGGTGCCTCTGCACAGATGGGAATGTCCAAATTGGGAGCACTGTCAGCTTCTTGCTCTGTAGGCTCTGTTTCCACAACACTGTCCTCATTTAGAGAAGGTTCTGGAACAATTAGGCTTTGTAGCACTGAAATGGGGCTGTCAGCACTCTCATACTGTTCTTCAAGTTCTGGTGTGTCACCAGGGAGACTCAGACCATCAGCCCCTTCTTTGGGCAATTCACACAGTTCCATAAAACACAGAGTCCACAACCTCAGATGTGATGCTTTGCACCTCGCTTTCAGGGAGCATTGACTCCAAGGATGAAGCTGGGGGGTTAGGCAGTCCAGAAGGCCCAACTTCATCCCCACAATTAGTCATAGGGTTACCTCAAAACAGCTGACTCAGTTCATAGGAGGGATAATAGGCATTACCATAGTCACTTTCATCAGAAGTGGACTGACAGTCACTATCATTCTGGGCCTGTTGCGGGGGAAACCTTAAATCTGTAACTACTGGGGTAGGTTGACTCAGTCTCTTTTTTGCAGCAGCATGAGTCACCGGCCTAGGGGAGGCAATATCTGCTGGCTCAGCTTCAATAGTAACTTGGCCGATAGGCAGCAAGTGGTTATGGTGCATGGCCTTAACAGCTTTGGAGTTATTCTCTGGGCCTACCTTGTACACTGGTAGATCATCCAACTTTCCAACTACTACATGAGGAAAATGGTGTCACCTATCAGCAATTTTGAGCTTGCCATGTATTCCCAAATGGCGTAATAACACATAGTCTCTGGGCCGTAGCTCTTGAGCCTTTACTTTCTTATCGTGCCTCTCTTTGTTGGTGAGATTTCTCTTGGCAGTCATTGTCTGGGCCAGTTGATATGCATAGTTCAATTGAGCTTTCAGTTTCTGTACATACTGCAGGTAGCTTTCAGCTTGGATCCCATCTGGAGAGACCCCAAAGCAGACATCAACTGGCAGTCAGGCCTCCCTCCCGAACATGAGGAGGTAGGGGGAGAACCCAGTGGCATCATTTTTAGTGCAATTGTATGCATGTACCAAGGTGCTAATCTGCTGGCTCCACTTATGCTTGTCTTTTGGATGGAGGGTGCCCAGCATGTCTAGAAGGGTGCGGTTAAAACCTTCTGGTTGAGGGTCCCCCTGCAGGTGATATCGGGTGATTCTTAACTTCTGCACCCCCTACAGAGAGAGCATTTCTTTGATTAGCCTACTTTCAAAGTCTCTGCCTTGGTCAGAGTGGATCTGCTGGGGGCACCATAGTGGACGAAGAATTTTTCCACTAGCACTTGGCCACGGTAGAGGCTTTTTGATCTTTAGTTGGAAAAGCTTGTGCATACCATGTGAAATGATCCGTAACCGCTAACACATTGCTCATATTCCATTGATCAGGTTCTAGGCACAAATAATCTATGCAGACCAGTTCCATGGGGGCACTGGTAGTGATATTGACAAGGGGGGGGCAGCCCTCTGAGGCAGGGCTTTTCTTTGGAGGCAACAACTACAGGTCTTTACATGATGCGTAACATCGGCCCTCATCTTGGGCCAGTAGAATCGAGATCGTACCAGGTCAAGAATCCTGTTAATACTGAGGTGCCCCATGTGATTGTGGAGGGACCTCAGTGCCAAGTGTTTAAAGGCCGTGGGCAGGACCAATTATTGCTTGTCTACTTGACCACTACGATCCACTGTCTCTCTGTATAACAACTATTTGAGTAACTTTAACCTGGGGCCTTCTTTAAACAATAGGGCAGTTCGCAAGTCAGGGGAACGCAACTTAGACACATCTTTCCCCGCACGCAGGGCATCAAGTGTGGGTTGAATCATAGGATCTTGGCATTGAGCCCACTGAATACTGTCATTGTCAAGTTGAGTTAGTGCACTAATATCTAGAGCAGAGAAATGACAATAGACAGCCAGTATGCAGGTACAGGAGGGCCAAAGCAATCTACTAGACAGTCCACTGTGTCCACAGACATCTGTTCATCTCTGTCAAACTTTTGGCACAATGCTCAGATGTCAGGTTCAGACAGCCTGACCCAATCACTCTTGGAAGCAGGCCTTCATGACAGGGCATCAGCATCAATATGGTTCAGCCCCGGTCTGTATTCGACAGCATAATCAAAGGTTGATAAGGCAGAGAGCCACCGGTGCCCAGTGGCGTCTAACTTAGCTGAAGTCTGTACATAGGTCAACGGGTTATTGTCGGTCTTCACCAATATCTTTGCCCCATAGAGGTACTCATGAAACTGATCAATGATGGCCCATTTTAGGGCGAGGAACTCTAGCTTGTGCATAGGATAGTTTCACTCCGATGGGGTCAGACTCCTGCTGGTGAAAGGGACTGGTCTCAAACCATCATCATGGTCTTGATACAGCACTGCTCCTAGGCCCAGCAGACTAGCATCCATATGCAGCACATAGGACTTGGTAGGGTCAGCATAGGCGAGGATGGGGGCATGGGTGAGCTGGTATATGATGTTGTGGAAGGCTGCTTCACATTTAGGTGTCCAGCAGGGCCCAAAAGGTTCACCTGTGTGGAAGTACACTTTCTCTGGTTCTTTGACAGCCCCTTTCTTGTATTTACAGATGGTAGGGGGGTAACATTGGGTAAGATTCAGGAGCAGGCGAATCACCTTTGAATAGTCTTTTATGAACCTGCGGTAGTAACCACAGAACCCCAGAAAACGTTGTAGTTCTTTCAAGTTATGGGGCTGGGGTCAAGTAGTCAGTGACTCAACCTTACTAGGATCGGTCTCCATTCCTTCTGCAGATACTATGTGCCCCACATACTTCACGGAGGTTTGAAAAAACTGACACTTGTCGATGGACTGCTTGAGGCCAAGTCTTCCAATCGGTCCAGCACTTTAAACAGTCGGGTCTCATGCTCCTCTAATGTGCATCCGAACACAATGACATCATCTAGGTACACTAGACATTCCAGCAAGTTCATATATCCCACCGCACATTCCATCAGTCACTGAAAGGTGGATGGGGTGCCCGAAATCCCTTGTGGCATTCTCAGGAATTCTTAGAACCCCAAAGGACAGATGAAGGCTGTTTTCTAATGGTCCTCCGGGGCCATCATAATCTGGTAATATCCGCTGCGAAGATCCAATACTGAGAACCATTTGCTCCCATTCAAGCAATCCAGGGCATCTTGTATACAGGGCTTGGTGTATTGATCTGGGACTGTCTGCCAGTTCAGGTTTCAATAATCAACACACATCCTCACTGACCCATTCTTCTTATGCACAACCACAATGGGAAAGGCATATGGGCTCCTTGATTCCTGTATCATGCCATCAGTGAGCATTTCCTGCAGGTGTCTCCTCACATCATCTATGTCCACTGGGGCGAGGCGTCTGGATCTCTCTCATAATGGCCGGTCAACGTGCAGGCGTATATGATGCTCTGCACCCTGGACACACCCCACATCCCATTCCTTTAATGAAAACCCTTGGTCTCTCTGGGTGAGTTTCTTGCTAATCCTAGCCTTCCATTCAGCTGGCAGTGGGGACTCACCAAAGTCAAATAAGTCCAGGATCACTCTCTCCTTTTGGCCAGAGTACTTGTTATTGGGTAATACTGCAGTGTCTGTGCAGTGTACTGTGGCTAGAGTGTACCCTCTGTTCATCCGGACCTCCCGATCTGACACATTTTGAATCTGGACCATCACTCGTCATGTATAGGCATGGGCACAGGCAGGCAAGATGCTGGGTTTAACCAATAATCCTTCTGGCAACTTTCTATCACCTGTTGCATCCAACATTAATATTTTGTTCTTTACGTTTTCTCTTTAGGTTGTCTTCTCCATGGATTGTGCACTGGGTGTTGGGGGCCAATACCAAGGAGTCAGGTTCCCTTTTCCACACTATCCCCACTGGCTCACCTGGGTCCTCTTCATTGGGTTTCTGTTGTAAGTCATATGCCCTTTTTACTAAGGCTGGAATTCTTAGGGCCTGTCCAGTCAGTTGCCCTTGTTTCTCATGGCAGAGTTGTGCAAGTCTCCCAAACATGTGGGCGCTTGTTCCAATTAACAGGGGAACCCCATCATACAGTCCAGTGGGGGGGGGACACTAGGGCCAGTGTCTCTACTTGCTCCTCTACACTAGTTACAGTTGCAGAAAAAGACAACCTGAGGTGGACATATCCTAGGTAGGGATAAGACTTGTCGCTCAGCCCCCCACACATGTAGGTCTTCCAGGGATTGTAATGGCACTTCCGATAAGTGTTTGTCATACCAGTCCTGAAATACAATGGTTATTTGCGACCCACTGTCAAGCCCGAGTAGGAATACCATTCACAGCCACATTAATCTTCATTGAAGGGTCCACTATTTTGGACCAGTCTGGAGGGACAACAGCAGGGGCCTGGACAGACGATTTAGCCACAGAGGAATTTGAGTTAGGATGGCCGAAGCCTTCACTGCGGTCATTTTGTGCACTCCTTGACCACTGACTTGTTTTCCAAAGCTCTCCTTGAAGCCAGTTCACCACTTTTTCTAAGTCCTTCTGAGACTGGCATTCTGTCTTTATATGGCCATCCTTACCGCAATTGTGACAAATGACAGGCTCTCGGGGCATCCTTGGGGAAAACATAGCAGGAGATGCTGGAGCTTCAACAGGAGATTGTGATCTGACTTCTGCTGGTAGTGTACCATGTCTCAAAAGTTCCTTTAGGGTGGCAGTCAATTCCTTGAGCTCAGCTGAGAAGCCACCCTCAGTAGAGGATGCCTGAGGGTGCACCCCCACCCCCATAACAGTCACGTCCTGACAGAGGCCAGTGTCTCTGTCAGCAGGGGATACCTCAGCAAACACACTCAGTTGTACTTTACTGACTTCCTTCAGCAACTCCTCTCCCCACCATTTAGCCACTGCGGGACACTCGTAGTGGTCTCCATTTCAGAAGGGCCTTTCGGTGCCATGATAACTTGGTCTGCACTCACCCCATAATTACAATCTCCCTCTTCATCTTCTACCTCCCCAAGTTCTTTTATCAAGTCACAGTAGTCAGGTGGGTTACCTCTCCTATCCTGGAGCCTTAACTGGATGATCTGCAGTTTAGAATGCTTGGCATGTTGCAGTATGTGCCCCAATCTCACACGGTTCAAATCACTGGTGGCTACCCCATCTTTCCGGTAAGCTTTCTGCAGAACTCTTTATAGGCAAGTAACATACACAGACAAACTTTCCCCCTTCCATTGTTTGGTACCTTGGAATTTCCACATCAAAGTCTCCCCTGACTCAATGCTCCCAAAATTGCCTTTAAGTACACATAGGTACTTCTGAGCAGATGCATCAGGGTTTGTGGACCTCAAAAATGTAATGGCTTCAAGGCAGGTACCCTCAAACTTTCTATGATTCTTTTCCACTTCTCAACCTCCGTACACTGCAACTCAGGTACCAAGGGGCAACATAGTCGATCCAGGTCTCCCAGTCATCCTCCCCCTGGGGGGTGGGGAGGGTGCCCGAGAAGATTCTCAGCCTTCAGTAGGAGTCATGACTAATGGCAGGTACAGATATAGGGGCCAGAATTGGCATGGGCACAGAAGGTGGGGCAGTAACAGGTGTTGGAGTGGGAGAGGGTGTTGGGGAAGGAACACCCCCAGGTGGCAGGAATAGTTTCTTAAAGTCCTCTACGGTTTTCCCTTCTTCCAGCAACAACTTAGCAAATTTCTCCTCAAAAGTCTCAGATAATGGTGGGAGCTCATCCTTCCCAGGTTCTTTACTGTCTTTTGTTATGACTCTCCAAGCGGCTATGACCTCTTCCGAGGTAATAGTCTGTGGCACTTTAGAGCTGTCCACAAGGTCACTACACTCTACCAAGGTTATGAAAATTTGGTCAATCAAATCAGCCTGTTGACCCACCACCACAGGGTTTTTTAAACATTCAGCTTTGGAGAGTGCTCCCTCTACAGTGTCCTTACTGGTACCCAGGGGAATATCCAGTATAAGCAGAGCATTTTGGGGGTCAATCTCCTGCCCAGTACACCACCCCACCAACTGGTGTACAGCCATTTCTACTGGGGTAGCCATTAATCTTTAACAGTAATTCGTAATTTTTGGCCATTAGAAGGCACAAAATCCCAGCGGTGAGCCTCCAAGATGTAACCCCTAGGTGGTGCTATCCCAAGGGCTACTACCCCTGCCTGCTTGGCTAGTAGCAGGTTATGGGGACTGGGTAATGAAACTGGTGCCTCCACCCGGAGGTCAGAGTTGTTAGTGGTCAAGCTAACCTGGGCACAGCCCTCCGGGACACTGTAACCCCCCTCTTTCCCTTCTAGTGGCCTGAACAATATACAATAATTACTTTCACAATGACCCTTACTCACCAGGCAATTACCCACACTGTTTGCATTTACCACCAGGGCTGGTTCCTCGACCCTGGGGACCCCCTGTAAAACAAGGTTAAGCACTGCAAATAGCAACAGTACAATACTTTTGGCACACACTGGAACCACAGTCAGGTTAAATGCAAACAAAGTTAAATCTGATTTATTCAGGGGACTTGAACAAGGGAGGGGTGTAATCAGGTTGATTTGCTTAAAAGCTATATTAATCAGACAGTTATGCCTGCAGTTCAGAGTCCCTACACAGTCACACACTCTGGGTACCCAGGTAGGAAAATGGTGGGCTAGCCAGGAGCGTTGCAGCTGGTTGGGGCCCTGTGATGGAAGAAAGCAACATGCAAAATACACACTATTTGTTATCCGGAGCTGGAAGGCTCAGTTCATGAAAGAAAAGGCAACAAGACAATCAGATGACAACACTTTTAGATTTAGCTGTTGTTGCAGGGAGCTACCCTGATGTTTACTCATGAAACTCAATACTGGATACAGGCAGGATGAAATCGAGACTGCAGGCTGTTGAGCTAGAGTGCCCAGAGAAGCAGGGCCCACATGAATCACCGATGCATTGTTTCTGTTCAAGGCTTTGAGCAAGGGGCTGATCCCCAGGCCGGTCTCTCTTCAATGACTTTTTCTGCGTAGCAAGTATTCTGACTGGGCCAGTGTAGCAGGACCCAGGCAAATGGAAATGGATACGGATTCAGTCCGTGAAGCTTGATACAGCCTCCAGCAAGCAAAACACAGTTCAGACACACAGTGGAGAACCAAATCATGACCCGCTATAAGCACACAGCACATTTACATGTAAGGAAATTCCACTGTACCAGGCAAATGGCTCTCCGGTCGCCTACAGAGTCTTTGCGCAATCCAGAAGTTCAGAGGTAGCTAGAAGTCCTGACAGGCCGATGGCATTCAGCAAATCTTCGGTCTTCTTCAGGTTAAAGCCTGGTCACAATTCAGTCTCTTAATTCGCTCTCCAAATTCGGATTCAGTCAAAAAAAAAAGCATGAGTTCCCTCTCAGGAACAGCAGGCAGGCATGCAGGCCAAACTCAGGCCTTTCCACAGTTCTCCCATGCGAATCCACTATGGATTGCTACTCGAACTGTCTCGAGCTGTTACTTCTTCACTTCCCAACTCAGATTTAACTGAAACTGGAAGCAGTGTGGGACTTTCTCCAAGATCCAAAAGGTTTGGTTGGCTGATTTGTCTGTCAGTCACAACAAGTGCTCCCCCTCCAGGTTATTTTAGGCACCAAAAGCCCAAAACTACAATTCCTACAAGTTTTGGCCCCACCAAACCCCTGTAGGCAGGCTGCATTTTAGAGTCCCAAATGTACTGATTGGCCCATTCTGACAGTCCAGGACCAAGATGATGGAAACAAACAGAGCTGTCCATGCTGCAAAGAAGGCAGGTTAGAACAAACTGCAATATTATTACAACTCTAACAAATGATCAGCAAACAAGTACATCTTCTAACAGAGCTCCCTGTCAGATTAGTTATGACTGCAATCCAGGCAACTCTTAAAGAGACAGTACAGAAAGGCTATACAGGCACTCTCTGGCAATACATTTAAACTGCTAAAACACAGGACACCAGCCTGGCAGTGAGCACTTAAGCAAGCTCAAGGAAGACTTTTCGGGAACCCCCATTTGTAGGGGGGTTACATAGGACTGCCCCCAGGCTGCTGAAACTTGCATCTCTATGTAGGACATAGGGTTTCTGTGAGTCTGCATAAGCCAAGACTGTGGCGTGGGTTAAGCAGTACATGATGTCCTCAAAAGTCCAGTCACATTCTTCAGTCCACCTGGGACTGAATGGTTCAGGTTGTCTGAAGTATTTTGGTGATTCAGTGGAGACCCCAGGAGGTTGGTTTCTTTCACTCTTGTTGATTGGAGGGTATCCCTATAGCAAATTCAGGAGATGTCTAACCACTCAGGTGTAATCCTTAACAAACATCTGGTAGTATCCACAGAGTCCCAGCAGCCGCTGAAGTTCCTTCAGATTCTTAGGTTTTGGCCAGGTTGATAGTGCCTCCACCTTGCTGGGGTATGTCTAAATGTCCTTTGCTGAAACTATATTCCTGATGTACTTAACGGAAGCCTGGAAGAATTGGCACTTGTCGATGGAGAGTTTTAAGCCAAATTCCTCCAGATTGTCCAATACTTTTAACAGCTGTGCTTTATGCTCTTCTAAAGTCTTCCCAAAGATGATAATGTTATCTAGATACACCAAACACTCTAGCAGATTCATGTCCCCAACTGCCTTCTGCATGAGGCGTTGGAACATAGGCAGGGTGCCCGAAATGCCCTGGGGCATCCTCAGAAACTCAAAAAATCCCAATGGGCATATGAACGTGGTCTTCTCCTGGTCCTGTGGGGCCATAAGAATCTGATAATATCCACTTCTTAAGTCCAATACTGAAAACCACTGACTGCTATTCAAGCAGTCCAAAGTGTCCTGTATCTGTGGTATTGCGTACTGGTCAGGAACAGTTTGTTTATTCAGTGTGTGATAATCCATGCACATAGAAACATAGAAACATAGAATTTGATGGCAGATAAGGACCGCTTGGCCTACCTAGTCTGCCCATTTCCCTACCTAATGGATAAGCTGCAGATCCTAGTTAACCAACAGCCTACTTCCTCCTATGCCCCACTAGAATTGCCTTATGTCTGTCCCATGCATTCTTGAATTCCCCCACTGTTTTTGACTCTACGACCTCCTCAGGAAGGCTGTTCCATGTCTCCACAACCCTCTCTGTGAAGAAATACTTCCTCACATTATCTCTGAGCTGTCCCCCCTCTATCTTCAAATTGTGCCCCCTTGTTTTTGCACATCTCTTTTTCTGAAAGATGCTACCATCTTGGACTTTGTTGATTCCCTTGAGGTATTTGAAAGTTTCTATAATGTGCCCCCTCTTCCTCCTTTCCTCAAGGCTATACATCTTTAGTTCCTTTAGTCTTTCTTCATATGTCTTCTGATGCAGACCCTGCATCATTTTGGTTGCCCTCCTCTGGACAGCCTCCACTCTGTCTATGTCTTTGCGGAGATGGGGTCTCCAGAATTGTACACAGTACTCCAGATGTGGTCTTACCAACTGTCTGTACAGAGGGCCAGCAACTTCCTGTTTTCTACTGGTGATGCCTCTCCCTATGCATCACAGTATCCCCCCAGCCCTCCTTACTGCCTTCTCACATTGATGGCCCACCTTTAGGTCGTTTGATATGACTACTCCCAGGTCCCTTTCCATTTTTGTTGTTGTCAGTATCTCACCCCCCATTGTGTACTCTTCCCCTGGGTTTTTGTTTCCCAGGTGCATTACTTTGCGCTTCTTTGCATTGAATCTAAGCTGCCATACATTTGACCATTTCTCCAACCTTGCCAAGTCCCTTTTCATCCTTTCCACCCCACCTTGTGTATCAACCCTGTTGCAGATCTTGTGTCATCTGCAAAGAGACATACTTTCCCTTCTAGTCCTTCTGCAATGTCACTTATAAAGACAGTGACACATCCTAATGGCCCCACTATTTTTCCTTACAGCCACTGTAGGCAAGGCATAAGGACTTCTAGATTCCTGAATTATGCCTGTGGCCATCATTTCTTGCAGGTGCCTCCTCATATCATCTATGTCCACCTCGGCAAGACGTCTGGACCTCTCTCTGAAGGGGCGCTGATTCATGATCCTTATGTGATGTTGCTCCCCTGTCACACACCCAACATCCCACTCATGTAGGGAAAACACTTTAGTTCTGGTGGACAACTTCTTCTGAACTTGATGCTTCCACTCCTCGGGGATAGGGGAGTTACTCAGGTCGAACAAACTGGGGTCAATACCAGGTGGGGCACCTATTCCCAGAGCAGCTGGCTTTAATGCCATATTGGCACAGTAGGCTTGAGCTAAAGTACATCCTTTTCTGATGACCACTTCACTGCCAGTAACATTCTTTACGCGCACCATAAGTCTTCTGACGTAAGACACTGGGCTTTACAAGTAGGCTGGTTGGCAACCCATGTTCCACCAGTGCATCCAACATTAAGATCTGGTTCTTCATCTCTTTCCTCAGTCGTACTACTACTCCACTAATATAGCACTCTGCATTGGGTAGTAGCACTACTTCTTCCACATCCCGCCTCCAGACTATACCCACTGATTCATCCGATTATTCTGCTGGGGGTTGCCTTTGCTTTCAGCATGCTTCTTTTATTGTTGGGTGAATAGGCAGCTCTTTCCCCTACTGTTTAGCCTCCCAGGCCTTGCAAAGCTGGACCAGCTGTCCAAACATGTGGGCATTGGTACTCACTAGCACAGGTACTCTATCATATATACTGTTCTCTGGGCAGATTAAAGCCAGGGTCTCAACTAGAGATGCTGTGAAACTTTATTTCACCAGTGAAATTGCCGCAAAATCAGCAATTCTGCAGTGCGAAATATTTCATGAAATTGCGGCAAAATTGCAACATTTTGCCTGCAATTTCGCCCACAAATGTGCATCGTTATTTGAGAAAATACATCTAAAATTAT
The DNA here is from genome assembly GCA_016271365.2 of Neoceratodus forsteri. Lineage (NCBI taxonomy): Eukaryota > Metazoa > Chordata > Ceratodontiformes > Ceratodontidae > Neoceratodus > Neoceratodus forsteri. The sequence goes on from CM057450.1 coordinate 1,075,765,973, forward strand.
TGCAATGGGTTGTGCCAAAATCATATAGTTGGCAGGATGGGGGAACAAGGAGAAGCGCAGAAAAGTGAAAAGGCTAGAAAACTGGAGAGGTGATGTGCCAACAGTTGGACCCCTCCGTTCCTGTTGTCTCCCTCCCTAGGTGCCTGCTGGCTGCCTCCCCTCTGCCTCTGGCTGGCTGCTTTTCTGCCCCCCCCCCACAGGGGTGCCACTACTCCTGCTGGCTCCTTACTTGCTGTCTGTTTGGGTGCCTGCTACTTCCTCCTTGGCATCGCTGCCACTCCACTGGCCGCAGCCTCACTGCGTCTTGCACCCCTGGTATTAGACCTTGGCATGGCTCGATCTGATGGACAGTGGGGCTCTCTGGTGCTTGCCGATCCAAGCCTCACCTTCTGAATGTGAGTGGCACCTTGGGCTCGCTGCTGCTACTCCTGCTACTACTGCTCAGCACTGGCCGTGGCAGGAAACTCCTCTTCTCTGCAACCTGATGACAAGAAGAGCGAGAGAGAGAGAGAGAGAGAGAGAGAGAGAGAGAAATTACTTCAGCAACAGCAGCAGAAGCAGATGACAGCAACCAGTCTGCAGTGGCAGCAGCAGTGGCAGCAGCTCACTGCTGGGGGTGAGTAGGACGGGCGGCATCGATGCAAATCCCATTGCTTGGCCAGGTGCAATGCTGGGGAACTTGGTGGGTTTCTCAGAGAGAGTGGGATGAAGTTCTGCCCCATGCATTCACTCGCATTTCTGGTTTTGCACCGATGGTTGCCTTTTGCTACACACCCTCCCCAGTGACATAATTGCAATGCAAAGTGCTAACTTTATTTTACCTTATTTTCTTGCTGCTTGTCTTGCTCCTTGACACAATATGTGATCTGCTGCAATTCGTTGTTTCTCCTTCTCCCTAATCTGAAAGCACTTAGCAGTAAAAATACTCAGATAGACAGGGTTGGTCTGTACTTTCTAATTTACTAGGCGGTACCTTGTGCCTGACACTAGTGTTGGAATTGTGAAATTTCGTCCACGGGTGGAGAAATGTTACCCATGAACGGTGAATTTCATCGGTTCGAGGGTGAAATTTCACCCACTCTACAGGCAAAATATTTCATGAAATGTGCAAATTCCACAAAATATTTTGCTGCGCGAAATTTTCCAATTTAGCACAACACTAGTCTCAACTGAGTCTCCCACTCCAGCCATTTCGGTCGGGAAACCCATCCAAACTTTGACATAACACAGACAGAGGTAGGATTTTTCACTGAATATATGCACATGTAACCCTTCCAATGGTTGCAGTTCCAACTGGGACAGATGTTCATCATACCAGGACTGGAAGATGATTGTTGCCTGGGAGCCACTATCTAAGATGGCATCTGTGGCCACTCCGTTTATTGTTACGGCGGTCTCTGTTGTTGGCCCTACCAACCTGCCCATATCGAGGGGGTGCAGAAACTGAAGCTTTGGCTGAAGGTTTCTTCACATAAACTGTGGAGCTGGGCTTGTTGGGGGCCTCAGTACGCTCCCTTACTGGGTCCCATTGTAGTTCCCCTGTGTCGTTGGCTCTCTCCCCAACAATCGGTCTTTCACTCAAGCGGGATCTTCCTTGGACCAACACCCTTTTTGGAAATGTCCACCCCCCCCCACCTGTAGCATAGATTATCTCCTCTTCTGGATTGGGTTGTATAGTAAGCTGTAGGGGGCAGGCGGGGCTCTGGATAACTTGGAGGCCCCGAATACACTAAAGGAGCTGGTGTGGAAACTGGAGCAATCGCTTGATCCATAGCCACTCTTTGTTCGGGGTCCCCTGCCCTTAGCAACCCCTGGTTCTTTAAGTCACTGACCACATAGTACAATTCCTGAAGGCAGGTCTCAATCTGGGGAACCAAAGGGGGCACCTGGGCCTGTACCCCTGGGCCCATCACTGGGAGGGTGGCTGTAACTGGCTGAATGGGTTGACCAGAGGGAACTTCAGGGGCCCTGATAGAACAAGCATTAACTTTATCCAGTGCTTCCCTGCAGTCCTTTATCAACATTTTGATCTCAGAGGCCTCAGAGGGGAGAGTGACTTCCTGAACCTGGGTTGTGGCTACTACTGCAGAACGAGGTCCCCACTGAGCATCTCTTTCCTCCACTTCCCTCACTTTCCTGAGGAAGACCTGTAGGGAGGAAGGAATGACCCAGCCTATCTTTCAGGCCGCACTTTAACAATAATAATTATGAGTACCTGATGCACCTCAGCACCTGTTCCAACCTGGTCTTATTTAGATCAGTGGCCTGTATCCCCCCTTTTCTGTACACTTTTTGCAGGGCTTTCTCCAACCTCTGTACATACTCAGACAGAAGATCCCCCTCTTGCTGGCAAGTCACCCTGAACCCCCACCACAAATCTTCACAGGTGTTGGTGCTGCCAAAAGCACTGTCCAGTGCAGCTATATAATCCTCTACACTGGCCTCGGGGTCTGTAGTCCATAGGGACGAGATAGTTTTGAGGGCAGTGCCTCACAAACTCTCTGTCAGTCTTTTGCATTTCTCCCCCTCACTACACTGCCAATTCTGTAGCAGTGGTATCACATAATTTATCTATGACTCATAATCCTCCCCAGCAGGAGTGGGTTTCACCCCTGAAAACATTCTCAGCTTTTTATATTTATTTATTGAATTTTGATGACTGGGTAGGCTCACTGAGCCCCGAAGGTCCCTTTTTCAGGGGCGACCCGGGATACAGTACAGTACAAAATAGTCAGGTACAACAGGTTACAGAGAAAGTACAGATGATAACGGGGTTACAATATAAGCAATAATTCAGAATCAATTGAACATAAGTGCAACGATTGATTGAGTCAAGGCATGAACTTGAAGCCTGTTTAGATAAGAAAGGGAGAGGGTTGGTGTTGTTAGTTGGGCCAGGGGAGACTATCCTATAGCCTGACAGTGACACGAGCTGGACTCTAACATGTGGGCCTTGAGCCTTGTGTGAAAGTTTAGCAGAGATGAGGCTTCCTGTACTGAGGGTGGGAGATTGTTCCACAAGTAGGGGGCAGTATAACTGAATGATTTGCCACCCACCTTTGTCTTGACTCTGGGGATTTCAAGTAGAGTCCGACCTGAGGTCCTGAGTGTACGAGAGTTGTGCTTGGGAGTGATAGTCCCTTTTAGGCTGGGTGGGGCAGCCGGGCTCTGTAATTTGTGTGCAAGGCAGAGCAGGGGGTGCTGCGGATGAGCTGCAAAAGAAGGCCACTGAAGCTGGACAAGCGTATCGCAGAGGTGGCTTCTTGGATGACTCTGGGTCGCGAACCGCGCAACTTTGTTGTACAGAACCTGTAGCCAGTTGACCTTTTGCTTAGACATTCCCTGAATTACAGGGACAGCATAAGTTAGTGTAGGGAGAAGGACACTGGAGGCAATTGCTAGCCTAGCCTCCGGGATAAGCTGGTCTTTTAGCTGGTACAGGGTGCCAAGTTTACCATGGATGGTCCTGGTTACTTGGTCTACATGGGACTTGAAGGTGAGACCTTGGTCAATATTTAGCTCTAGGTATTTTATGGTGTCTACCATGTCTATCCTTTTTCCAGCTAGTGAGTCAAGCTGTAAGGATTTGGTCCTGTCCTGACCAAGGGATCTAGGACCAAACAACATGGCTTTTGTTTTGCCTACATTGAGGACCATTTTATTTGATATAAGCCAGGCCTCAAGTGTCATTAGGTCAGCTTGGAGGAGAGGACCTAGTTCTGGCAGAGTGTCCATGGACCAGTAGATGACAGTGTCATCAGCATATTGAACCACTGAACTGTTCCCACAGTCATGATTGATGTCGTTAGTGAAGAGAGAGAACAGAAGGGGGCCAAGGATTGAGCCCTGAAGTACACCCTCCTTGATAGTCTGTCCTATATGAGTCTGAAGGGGCAGGTACATACATGGGTAGGGGTCTCACATTTTTGGGGGGTTCTACGAAGGCTCAGACTCTCCAACCCCCAGGAAAACAACACTAAACAAAGTCACAATGGCCCAGGCCTCTGACAATCCCTCAGGCACTAATGCCTCAGGCACCCAAAGCAACTTATATTACATTTTTACACTCCATTAACTCAAAGTCCCCAAAACAGAATCAAGCATTTTCCCCCGCACTTTTACCTTACCCAGCCTCGTGATTGTGGACACATGCCCTTCTATATTTCCCTCTTCCATTTTGGGTGGTACCCCTTAAAGTAATAGGGACTTCTGGGAGTCCATCCTCATATCTCCACTCCATTCTACTAACTTTACCTTGTCTTTCTCTTTATGCCTAACCTTAGGCCTGGGGGTGGTAGAGCTGGGGGTGGGGGAAATAACAGTGGTCTTTCCAGTTTGGTCCTCCATGGTGGGTGGGGCTGGCAACAAAATTGTAGCCCAGGCGCTGTAAGGCAGTGGGCTATTACCCCTGCCTGTTGACCTTCACACAGGTTAAGGGGCCTCGGTCCTGCTATGATGGTATTCAGGGGTTCTATCCCAGAGAAATAAATTAAATAACACAGTGCCTCCACACAGAGTAAGTTGCAGTGGGACAGGTGTGTGACTGGTACAACCCCCTGGGATGCTGTACCTACCCACCTCCCCTTCCAACCACCCCACACACTGGATGCCAAACAGTTTCCCAGTATCATATACCACATACACTTTACAGTTGATTCCCACATAACACCCTTCACACAGCAGTTTCAAACAATGAAACATAGCTTTATTTTGGGGAAGGGCTAAGGTCAGGGTTCCTGGAAAAAGGGTAGCTGTGAAGGTAAAGATGGTTAGAAGACTGGTTCAGAACAAGTAATAACATACAGGCCCATAGGCTGAACCACCCCGATGCACACCACCACTGGTACCAGTGTCTACCCTCTGTCCTTTCTGATTACCCAGCAGCTGCAGGCCTGCTCGGTGCCTTGGGTTGACCAGCATTGGTGCCCAAGGAACAATGTAACTGGCAATAACAAACAATTACTTCCCCTGATTGCCAGGACAAGCCCTGGGTACTCACGGTCCAGGAGATCTGGAGAGTTCCTGGAGCAGAGGGATTCCTCCAGTCCAAATTCAGGGGATCTCAGTTCAAATGAGGGCAAAAGCAAATGGCATCAGAAGGTATCCCGAAGACTTGGCTTGTTTGAAGGTCTGGCTGCTGGTCCCTTTGATTGAAGATCTGGCCGCTTGTCACATTCAGCCTATTCAGGCCCGTTGCAGAGCTATTCATTGAATTTATAGGATGTTGATCAGGTCAATAGCATGAGCCTTTTTAGACCTGCACTTACTGTACTAGACATTAACTTAGTGTCGGCTGGACAAGCAATGACTATCTAGTGCCCTCTTAAACTGGTTCACTGATTTACTTGATACCAATTCAGGTGGCAAGGAATTCCAGCTTGACACCACTCTGTGTGAAAACCACGTCCCCCTTAGGTTCATTCTATAGTAATCTCCCCTTAGCATTCTATGATGACCCCTGATTTGTGTCGTATCAGGTCTTAGTTTAAGTCCTGTGCACTCCTATAAGTCCTGATTTTGAAAAGCACTGTATAAGAGGCACATATCTCCCCTATGCCTTCTATACTGCAGTGAATGTAACCCCAAATGCTCCAGTCTTTCCTCATATGAGAGCATACTAACACTTTCCACAAGCTTGGTCACTCAACGTTGGACTCCCTCAGTCCTCCTCACATCCATCTTTCGGTGAGGTGCCCAGAATTGGGAGCAGTACTCCAAGTGGGGACGCACAAGAGACATATACAGCAGAATCACCACCTCCTTAGCCCTACTTTTAATATTTATTTTAATAGATGCCAGAATACCATAGCCTTTCCTGTTGATATTAGAACAGTGGTCCGAGGAGTTCAATTTATTATTGATCAGAACTCCCAAGTCCCTTTCTGAAATGGTTGTTTGAAGTTCAGTACCCTCTATGTAGCATTTAAACCCCTGATTATTTTTACCCAGGTGCATGATTTTGCACTTATCCAAGTTAAATCTCAGTTTTTTCTTTCTTGCCCCTTCTGCTAATTGATCTATATTTTATTGGAACATTTTCACATCATTTTCATTGGTAACTAGTGCTCCCATCTTTATGTCATCCACAAACCTTGTCATCCAGGCTGTATTGGTGCATGAAAGGGATGCTATCAATATGTTGAATAAAACTAGCCCCAACACTGAGCCCTGCAGAACACCACTAGTCACCTCCCTACTGCACAAGGCCCACCAACTACAGAGGGCCCAGACCTAGGAGTGGCTCCACAGCCTGGCTTCCTCACAGGTCACAGGTGCTCTAGTACCTCATTATGAGTTGGTGGCCCCCTGTAGCCAACAGACCCCACTGAATGGGGGTTAACAAGTTCCACACCTGGCTGTGAGATAAGCTGGGTCTCTCTTGGATTCTCTTTTGCTCCTTAAAAAAAAAAAGGATCAGCTCTGCTGTGCAGCCAGAACAGTTTCTCCACACTTTCTGCTTTCCAAGCTGTTTAGCAGCAGGCTCCAAACCCCACATCTAGATCAGCAGTTCCAGTCCTCAGCTGGATCGCAACAACAGTCACAGGTCCCTGAAGTCTAGGGCACCTTCTCACTCTTTCTCTCTTTAAGTCTGTCTCTCTGCTTCAAAGCAGATTCCACCCTTTCTCTGGCTTACTCACAGTTCCTGGAAAACTCAAGTTGCTCTCTCAGTCCCAAATGGTTGCAGGATAGCTGCAGCAAAAGTCTCCACTTAACACAGCAAGCTCCAACAGGATGCCTGGACCGGTTGGCTCAAAAATCCCAGCTTCTCCAAACAGCAAGAATACTTGTGATACGGCTCTGTACAGTACTGGTAAATAATGAAACATCATTGGTTGAGTAACAACAGGTGACTACAAAGTAACCATGGATTAATTCCACAGTAGCACCATGGTTGCTTGTGTAGTACCTTTATGAACCACAACAAATATTAGCAGAATTCCTTGGAATTCAGCAGTAAATATTTGGAAAAGCAAGGAATTCTGCTAAAACATAGCTCATAATCAAAAGACACAACAAGAAAAGGTACCACAAGTGATCCCGATGTTTACCAGCAAACTGGCAAATTGCGGTGAACAGCAACAAGAGAGCTCAGGGACTGTAACAGAATCACTGGTAGAAACCCAAGGTAGCATTGCACCGGAACATTTTCTGTCTATTCAATCATCTTTCAGTCCCTTTCAGATGCTGAATCTTACCATAAATGGTCCTGTTAATTTTAATTATTTTAGTAGTACATCGGAGCTGTAGTTTGCTATATTACCAGAGGAAAACTTATTTTTTCCACTTTAGTAAACAAATGGAGCCATCTGAAAGTGTGCGTGTAGTGTCATGAGTGCAATCCCAGAATGCAGTGATCCAAGTGACAGGAAGTTCAAATGCGCGATACAAGAAGTAAAATGTGTATTGTATTTAATGTTTCACTGAGTAGATTTTTACCAACTTAGCATATATTTCAACCCATGCAATGTTAACCCTGACAGCAAATTTTGTTATGTTGAGGAAACACACCCGTAATGAATGTAAGTAGCGGTACTTTGGCATAACAGTGTTCAATAAATGAAACAGCATATCAAGCTCCGTCTCTCTGAACATTATTCCTTGCTTCTACTGTGGAATTAGTGTCTAGATTTAACAGTATTAGAAATACTCTTGCCAAGTTACAACAGCATTAAACCGCTGCAGACCATAGTTCTACTGTGGCACTCAGCCCCAACCTTTCCCAACCATAGATTAATTCCACAGTAGAACCATGGTCTGTCATAGTTCCATACTTACTTCTCCACTATTTCTTTGAAAAACTCTGCTTTTCTTCAAATTAAGCCCTGTGAAAGGCCTTAGAAGTTTTCTCATGTAGTACAGAGCCCTCCTGACTCAGTCAAAGCCCAGCCACAGACTGACTCAACTGCCCAAAGTCTCTGAGATTTCTCCTCAGAATCCTGCCCTCTGATTGGCCTGTTTCAGACATCAATCACAATATTGAGCTCTCTTTGATTCTTCATTGGTCAAGTCTTTTGGCACCTGAAAATAGTTTAACCTTCTCCCATGAATCCTTTCTCACATTTCTGGGTGCCTAATTATTTGATTGACTATCTTTGAGGGGTCAAAGTAACTTAACATGGCTGCTGTCAGTCAGTCCCATAGCAGTCTATACAAGGTTCTCACAATTACAGCGCAGGGGCAGCCAGGAGAGACACTCTTTATCCACAGTAACCTCCCAGTTCAATAGCCCCAATGTGCTTTTCTAAACACTTTTATTGTTTTACAGTTATTTGTGATCCTGTGCTTGTCGCTGCCGCTGGAATTTAGTCCCCCTAGGCGGCAGGCAATGTCCTCATTAATATTCATGATGGCTTTCATGAATATTTATTAGCCCCAAACATGTCCAGTTTTAACTGTATTTCCTACAATACAGAGAGGCATCTCAGTGCCCTCATTTAGGTCACTGGTCCCCAACTTGGCTCTTATAGGGACCGAGATCACTAGAAGACAATTTGTTTGACTGCTACAGCGGTCAGGAAGTAACACGCTCCTTCGCGCATGTGCGAGCTGCCGACTGTTCGGGGAGCAAAATGAGAAAATGGCAGCTTGTGAGGGCAAAACAAACATGGAGGCTGTTCAGGAACCCTGGGGGACAATCTGGAACTCGGGCTGTGGTGGTGCAATCGGGGGAATAATGGGGAAACACCACCAGAGAACTGGACAGAACGGGGGACTGAGGCATTTAAAGGTAAGCCCCCACTGGGGGTTATACTAGTGTGGTGTTTCTCCTGTCCACTGTATGTCAGACCACACTATACAATGATTGCTTGGACCCAGGAGGCGACCCACTGTGACGTCTGCAATGCTATCCCTGATCGTAAGTACCAGATCCAGTACTGCCCCATCTCTAGTGGCATCTGTAACCAGCTACCTGAGGAATGTCCTTTGCAGATAGTCTAGGATGACTCTCCTAGTTGTAGCTGTGGTCAGGATGCTACACTCTACATCTGGCAGTTTAAAGTCCCCCATAATACTTCCCCTTTGCTTACCATTTTGTCAATAGCCTCCCACAAAGCCCTGTCCAATTCCTTCCTGTGTGTTAATGGCCTGCACACCATCCCCACGTTGATAAAGGCCAAGGCCCCTGGTTTTTGGTTTTACTAGAAAACCTGGTAAAATTCCAGAATTCAGACTGCATGCACATCAGTAAAAACAGAATTTCACAGAATTTTGCATTTTATTCCAGATCAGTAACTCAACAAACTTGTACTTCTTAAAAATTATTACTTCCTGTACTATTTTTTATTTGCTTCATTTAATGCTCTGTATATTAAGCCTTCTTTTATTCTGATTATTTGTACACATGCTAAAAGAATTACAGAATAATCCTGGTAAAATCTGGAAATTAGTTTAATGATCACCAGTGCAGTTCACGGAATTTCAAGTCTTGAAAACAGAGTTTCAGTATTTTAATTGCCATAAATCAGTGGCCCTGATAAAGGCCACCCCAAAGAACCTTGTGACTAGGGAACCTGCTTTTGTGACTCACAAACTCACTTTTGTGAATCTTACCGGTCTCAAAAGTGGGAAAAAGAAACGAATAATTTGTGCATTAATAGGAAGATTTGTTGGAAGTCAAGTATGAATCTTGTGTGTTTGACAGTATGAGGTATAAAGCTGATTCGTAAAGTAGTTTTTGGAAAGAATCCATATTTTATAAAATATAAATGAAATTAGGTTGTGTTACAAAAACAGGACCGACTTTTGCTACTCATCAACCTGATTTTGTGACTTGCTGACTCGCTTTTGTGAGATACACCCTCACTCTCATCTCATTTATTTACAAACTAAAAACAGAGTTGGGACAAAGTAATGGGTTGCTAGTCTCCCGGTGGGGGGCAGCAAGGCATGGAACATGGGGGTGAGTTGCATTAGCATAAACCCCGTAAAGACACTAGGTCTCAGGGGTAGGATAGGATATTACAGGCAGACTGGATGGACTAGTGTTCTTTTTCTGATGTCAACTTCTATGTTTCTTAAATCTAGATGACTTTGTAGGGCCATGTCTGGGTCCACTACAGGTCTGATGCAATGTATGTGATGATGCAGCTGCAGCTGGTTTGCATGTGGCCCACAGGGCCATACACAAAGCAAGCTACAGTATTATGGCTGTCAATGTCAAAAAGAAAGGAAAGTCATTGCAAAAAACTATTGTTTTTGAACCCTAACTCAGCCCACCCACATCCACAACCCCTGTGAACCCCACCAAATTGAATGCTAAAGTACTACCCAGGTTTCAAACATTATGTTGTAACATAAATGGCATACTGTAGTACAAAGAATACAATTACATGCCATGATGAGCACTGCATTCATATGTTGTGACACAGAACCATGGAATAGAGGCCTGGAGCAATATGTGTGCTACTTAAAAAGCAGCTGTATAGTCGCACAAACTGTGCCAGATCTGCAATGTACTTCACAAGTGGCCCTGCTGGCCACTTATGAAGCAGCTGCATCTTCACAAACATTTTTCCAGACCTGTAGTGGACCTCATGAGTGACCTTCATCATCACACACATTGTACCAGACCTGCAGTGGACTTCATGATTGACCTACATCATCACACAAGTCATTGTGACATTAGAGGAAAGAACAGCACTTAATCTGAAAATGTGCCCCACCTCAGACAGCTCCCGTACTCGCTCTCTCATGCTACAAGTATGTGCATGCACACTTGAATCTCTGTTTGAAAGAGTGTGAAGCCAGTAGCAACAGGCGGGAAAAAAAATATGAATAAATAATAAAAAAAACACTTTTTGTTGCTGTTGCGGTGTTTGGCAGATGGGAGAGGGATTTCTTTATTTCTTTTTTTATAATGGCAGAGTAGTTTTTGCAAGGGAAGCACTGTAAGGTGGACCTGGTGCACTGACAGTCAAAGTTGGGATCTACCTGAGTCCGACAGACATTGAGAGATCCAGGAGGGTTCTGATTTTTGTTGGACCAGTCCACCTATCCCTATTTAGGCTACATGGCTTCAGCAACAGCTGTGGTACCATGGGCTCATCTGTAAAGGAGGGATGTTCAGTATCACTTGAAAATGTACTGGCACCAGGAAAAAGGTTCCTTAGACCATCCAGACACAAAAACTGATTCAGGCCCTGGAGTGTGAAGGACATGGACAACCTCAGAGAAGGCATCCCCTTCCTCCAGCTGTCTCCTACAAAAGTACTCACGGCAGATGCCTCCTATCTTGGTGGGGAGGGCATCTGAAAGACAAGACTGTAAGTGGTGTCATGGGAGTGCATAAAGCACATAAACCTGTTAGAGCTCCGAGCAGCGCTCCTGTCAATGCAGTTTTTCTCCTCCCTGCTGCAAGGACATAGAGTCCAGATCAAGACAGACAGTACATCAACAATGTGTCACATAAAGAAACAGAAAAGTACCAGATCCACAATGCTGAACACAGAGTCAGTGCAGATATGAAACCTAGCACATCCTCTAGATGCCGAAATATTTGCAGTACACCTGCCAGGAAAGGACAAAAGGATTGCCTGTACACCACGTATCAGAAGCGTGTAGGCAACCCTAAGTTGGAATGCCATGCAGCGGGGGTCCATGGCATTCACAAACCGCATGTAAACCAGTCACACAGTGGATCCCCTGCCCACATGGGCAGTTATGGTACAGGCGGGCCAGGTGAGGAATGAGGGCATGCTCACGCTATACGCCATGCATAAAATAAAGGCATATAGTGCTGCTCACAGGGGGGCATAGGAGAGTTTGATTTTATAAAGGCCCCTTAGATTGGTGCATTGTGTGCTAAACTGCTGCCTGTGGCAACTTGGATGCACCAGGGACCATGCACTGGATTTTAGAAAAAGAAGGGTCCCGGTGCCAAAGTCCTTGAGTTTGCTGCAAGCCAACAGCTGTGCTGAAGAAATGGTACATGGAAGGTGAATGCTGCAAGCCATGGGAGGGACTTGCATCAGCAGCAGCCAGTGATGGTAACCCACTCTCTGGTCACCTTGGTGGCTGGTGGGCCGTCCTGAGCATGCCCTGCCTTGTGAGCGGGTTGGTAAGGTCAGGCTGGGGGAGGGGTAGCAACTGCCCAGAACAGGGCAAGTGTACAGTCAGTGTGGGTTTGTTTGGGGAGGGAAGACATACTGTACCAGTGCCACCATGGGGGGTTGGGGGCTTGTACCTACCAAGGACCACCGGATGCTCCAGCAGTGGTCTGGCAGGTGTTGGGGGCTGTACAGGTGCATTCCCCAAGGGGCACAGGGTGAATCCCCAGCTAGCCATGGCTCCAGGCATGGCACACAGCAGATTAGACCAGCTCTGAGCTGGTCTACCGGCATGGTCTGTGTGCCCATTGGGGGTCTTGCAAAATCCCATGTTAGGGGATACTGTAGTCCTGTCCCAGCGCAAGCTCAATTCCACCCTGGCACACCGGTGTGGCTGTGGCAAGGATGGTGCAAGCCCAGTTGGCATAGATGGTCCCCAGAGTGATGCTGGGTGCCTCAAAAAATTTAAACTGGTGCAAAGTGTGGCTCAAGGAGCCTTTTGCACCATGTCTCCTTGATGCAAACCCCTTGGCCAGTCCCAATATTTTGAAAATCAGGCCCACTGAGCACCAAAAAATTGAAAAAAATGGGGGAAAAAACATATTTGTTTTCCCTATACTTAACATTGGGCATGTTTTGCTCTCACCTACAGCCTAGAGGGTGTGCAATTTGTTCATGAAATTTCCAGGGTTGAAGGGGTGTATGCCAAGGCTGTGTCTTTGGAAGTTTTTTAAAAAAAATATTATAGGGTTCCAGAATTGTAATCATTTTTTAGTTAACCAAGAACTGCGAACAGTTAAAAAAAAGATTGGGTGTGCTTATTTTTATGATTTACTTCTCATGCTGAAAAAAATACAGTGTGACAGCCACCATTGTGTTTTCTTTTTAAACTCACAGACATTGAAAATACATGAAAATTATTTAAAAAAAAATGAAAACAAACACCTGAACCTAACTAGACAGGACTTGTTTAGTTAGATTCCATTGTGTGCTTTAAAAAAAAAAATAACTTGCCAGAAATACCTTTTCTGGGCACCCAAAAATCCAGGGTGTCCTGCTTAGTGAGAGGAGCCATTCACCTGTGTTCTCTGTAAGAGAACAGTGGGACTTTCTTGAGTTCTGCAGCTGTAGCTGGAGTTCTGCTGCAGGCTGCAGTGAGAGTTGTGAGCTGCTCATCATCTTTGTCTCTCTATCTACTTTCTTAAGTGGACCAGGGTGCCCATCTCTGGTACTGCTTCTTTCTCCCCTCTCCCCCTCCAGGGATTGAAGGCACGTTTTGCAACTGGAACCACTGACTGCAATATGAGAAAACTAGGTAAGCACGTTTCAATGTATTTCACAGAAACACAGAGACATAAGCTGATGGCAGACAAGGGCTGCATGGCCCATCCAGTCTGCTCTTTTTTGTTGCATTGCTTATACTGTAGATCTATCCAGGTCTATAGCACTTTCTTGCCACCCCCCTATCTATCCTGTATGACTCCCTTATGCTTATCCTAAGATTTTGTAAATCCCACCACTATTTTCACCCTCAATTTCAAAGGGGTTTTAAACTTTGATTCATAAATTCGTCATTTTTGCATATTTTGACCCCACATTTTTAACATGGGCCCTTTGGGAACTCACCTCATGACCAGTGGTGATGGAATTATGCAAACGTGGACTAAAATGTGATTTCACAGTCACTTTTCAAACTCACCTTTTGGCCAGGATTTGAACATTTCCAGCACGCTTGTTCATGAAGTGGGGTCATAAAAAGGCAATGTTGAACATTTGGGGTCAAAATATGTAAAATATGTAAAAATGGCAGCATATGTTGACATTTTTCTATACTTGCTTGTAACTTTAATAATTTTAAATATTTTGACCCCAGATTTTCAACATAGCCATTTCTTCACACCATCTCATGAACATGACATCTGTCATTTTTTCAAATCTTGGCCAAAATGTGCTTTCACACCTGTGGTGCAGAATGACATTTCAGCAGTGAAGAATGACATTGTGGCGAGGGATTTAAAAGTTTTCATCTGCTGCGTTCATGAGGTGGGGTAATAAGAAGGCTATGCTTAAAATTTGGTGTACAAATATGCTAAAATGCCCAGGATATGAGTGAACATTGCGATATTTTAGTGTTCACTCCTAACTTTGCTAATTTTTAATTTTTTGACTCCAAACTTTCAACATAGCCATTTTTCCATACCACCTCATAAATGTGACAGGTGCCATTTTTTAAATCATGGGCTAAGTGTGTTTTTACACTTCTGGTGTGAAATGACATTTCAGCCAAAACAGTACCCACCATTTACAGCACCCGCGGTTTAAATGGGCAGTCATTTTTTTGCGGGCAGATTACGTTTTCCAATTTCCGATGCCATAGGCTATAATTTTAAAAATGCTGGTTATAGTGTTCTATGTCCACCTTCTATTTCTGGCAGATTAGCCAGATTAGCTGCTAGTTAACGCTATTCACTGTGTCCCCAGTCAACCACGGAAGGACCACTCAGGTGTTAATTGTGCCAGTTCACACTTTAGCACTCAGCTGCGCTTTTAAAAAATTAAAAATTTGGCACCCAGCATCCTCATGTGTCTACTGCCTGCAGTATTGTGTGTGTGTGGGGGGGTCACTTCCTCGATCCCGGTCATTGGGACTGGGTTGGTGCACTGTGGTCATCTGCTAGCTTTGGCGATGGGGAGAGAGGAAGTCCCAGTAGTGGGACAAAGCCCGCTCTCACCCCCCCCCAGCAGTTGCCACATCAAGAGTTATTGCCATTCAATGGGTCACCAGTCAGCCACAGGGAAACCACTGATCGGCTCCAGGAAAGTGCAGCTACTGAGGAACACCAAATCTGAAAGCCTCCTCTCATCCTGGAGCTGAGGCTGAGAGTCCTAGTGCTCCTCCTCACCAATCGAGGTTCTTGTACCTCTTTCTTCCTTCTAGGTCCTCCATCTTATTTATCAGCCACTGCATTTGCCCCTTTGCCATTTGCAATCACCGATCCTTCTCCTCTGTTAAATGTTCAGCAGTCTCAAGACAGGTTTTGACTTACTCTATAAACTCTGTCGTAGAGACGATTGTTTTGGTACATCCTGGAGCTGTGGCTGAGAGTCCTAGCACTCTGCCCTCACCAGTTACTGCATCATGAGTTTTGTTTCTTTTCATTTTTATTTCATACTGAAAAATCTGTGGGCTAAAAACCCATTTTCACAGATGTCCAGAGTAACAAATACACACAGTATACAAAATACAAATAAATGAAATCATCTAAAGAGTCAATCATAACATTTACACACAGAATTTGTAAACATATAACTCTTTAGAGTTATCTTAAAGCTGGACATTTTAGGACAGCCAACAACAGTACTGGAGAATTTGTTATAGATTATAATAGGAGAGAATGTTAAGGAATTCTGGACAAACTCAGTATGATATAAAGGAACCATTGTGTTCTTGTATTACGTTGTACTGAGTGGTCATTTCTAGGAAAAAAGGTAGTAATACTGTTAGGAAACAAACCCAGATGAATTTTATGCAGAAACAATAAAGAATGAAAATTGAACTAGTTGGTTAAGGATAAGCAGTTGAATGAATGATATAATAAACAGTGATGTGTGGACTTAGGATAACCTGTGGCAACACCGGATAATACTGTGATAAGCTGATCTTAATCTAGCTAGCATTTCTTCAGAAGTGTAAGAATATATAACTGAGCCATAATCCAACACTGATAATAGTAAACTATGGATTAACATGTGTCTGACTTCTACTGTAAGATTTTCCCGTATTCTAAAAAGGTAATCCAATCTCTTATACAACTTATTGATTAACTCAGTAATGTGATGCTCATATGAAAAATGTGAGTCCAATAACAGGCCAAGATACTGAAAGACCATGACTTGCTACATTCAATTGCCAAAATTATCACATATAAGTAACTCAGACACTGGATATTTCTTAACACTTGAGAAAACCATTGATTTAGTTTTAACTGAGTTTAATACTAATTTTTTCTACAAGCCATTTTTACCCTCCTATGACCTGAAGGCAAGCTTCCACCCTGCTGCAGAGTTCTCTTGGCTGCTATGCCACCCCAGTGTGCCCCAGGCCCTGTAATCCCCCACGGATTGTCCCCGTGGTGGGGCGGAAGGAGGAGGGCCATCCTCCCCCCTCCCGAGCGACACCTGGTGCAGGCCCTTAGAATGCTGTGAAGCCGTGACACTGGAGCACTGTGGGGCTTCATTAAGCTGGCCGTCATTTGTTTGTTTTTTCCATTTTATGGTGACCCTTGCCCCTGCGGCCAAGAACGCACATGCATGGAGGCGCGCGCGTGTCCCGATGCCACGGTCCTGTGTCTCCCGTTGTCTGGCATTGCCCCTATCCTCCACAAGGTGGCAGCCATAAAGTAGGATGTCATACCCACCTTCCCCTAAGAGAGGAGAGCTGTCCTGGGATGCTTGATCCTCTCTCTCCCTGCTGACCCCTGGCAGCCTGCGCTCGTTCCTGAACCAGGGTTGCCGGCATGGCACGAGGTATGGCATCCAGCGCCTCAACCCTCAGCACCACTGAGCCGGCCCAGTTTAATACTAATTTATGTGATTCAAACCATGAATGAAGAAGGCTAAATTCAGACTGCAATATTGTTTGTAGTGAAGATAAGTTATAACCAGAACAAAAAAGAACCACATCATCTGCTTATAATACAGTATCAATTCCATATGTTTAAATAAATCAGAAAGTCAATTAAGAAAAAGAGAAAAAAGCAGCGGTCTCAGTATTGAGTCCTGTGGGATGCCACAACATAGGGTAACTTCACTGGAAATAACCTATTGATTGAAGTTTTTTTGAGTTGGTGCCATTCATTGGGTCCCCAATCAGCTATGGAGAGACCGCTAACCAGGTCTGGGGCAGGTGGAGCTACCAAGGTTTTATCTTTTTTTCAGATACAGTTCCTTACTGGATATAGCAACCAACTCTTATACTGGGCAAAGCAGTATTTATTTATTTATTTCATATTTTGGATGACACCTTTAAGCATTGCTCATTTGCAAAGGTTCCATGTCAGAAAAAAAAACCCATTACAGACAGAAGAACATAAATAAATGACAATATTACCATCATAGTACAAAATAAGTTAAGCAGTGGGGGACTGTATGTTATAATTGCTACAAGTTCTGTTTATAAGGGGGTTCATAAGATTTGGGGGTCAAAATTTAAAAAAACAAAAACAAATACATAATTAAGAAACTTTGGGTATAGTGCCAGTCTACACTGCAGTGGGTATGCTTTGTGATCCTGCGTTGGTGAGCTGAGTTCGGCGGCGAGCTCAGTGACTCAGCTGGATGGGGTGTGGGTGGGGGGATGGTGCTGTTATTCTGTACCCCCCAGCCAAGGAATGAAAGCTGAAGGGTTGTTCACATGGACCTGGGTACCACATAGTGAAGACAACTGTCCACTTGCCATAGGACCCTGCACCTCTGCATCCTTGGGTGGCAGAGGGCCCTGTGCATTGGCTGGCAGATGGACTCTTTGCCCTGTGCATCTCTGTCTGTGGCCACATGGAAGCACAAAGTTCAGAAGCCCCTGTGCTTCCACAGTCCACCAGACATCCAAATAAATTCTTGACATCCATCACTGCATAGACCTGTATTCCTCCCTTGGCACAGGGCTCCAGCCATGCGCATCTGTATATGTTCACACAGGTAACATAAGGACCTGCATGAATGAGGATAGAATTCCACTATCTCAAAAAGAAAGGAAATTCTCTGAAAAAAAACTTTGTTAATGCACCAGTTAGGGTTCAAGTTAACCCCACAAAAGTTGGGAAAGTAGGGAAATGTGGCGTTAGGGTTTCCAACCCAAACTCCCCCCCCCCAAGCAACAAAAGTGAAAAAACATTAGGATTTTGAATCTTGGGAGTCTTGGTGAATCAGTGGTGGGGTCTTCCTTGGGGATATCAACCCTAATTCTCACCCTGTTCCCTGAGCAAGCAGTTTCAGACTTGATTACTCACAGGGCTTTGCATGAAGAAAAGTACAACAGGTTGTGCTGGCAACATGTGGCAAGATATACTTCTCTACCTTTGAAGTGTGTATCACTATGAAGCACTGGCTTGGAGCTGTACCTTGTGCTTCGGACAGGAGCTATGGGCTGGTGGGAGGGGTGAGCATTAGGGTTGACAGCCCCAAGGAAGACTCCACCATTGATTCATCAAGAATCTGGAGACCCCAAACCCTAATGTTTTTTTCTTTTGCTGCATGGAGGGTGGGGTTGGGGAGTTAGGGTTGGAAGCCCCAGTGCCACATTTCTCTACTTTTAGGGGGTTAACTTGAACCCTAACTGGTGCATTAACAATGTTTTTAAAAATAATTTTCAGATAGATAGATAGATAGATATTAAAATGTAATGTGAATTACATGCCAGGTATAGGATTTAAATCTGGTTCTCTGGTATAGCAGGCAGAGAACATACAGTACCACTAAGACAACGTGTAACATGGCATGAAAAAGAAAAACGAAATACAGCACTCAGATAGGTGGAAACATACCAGGTGGTACACTAGAAACCATAGTCTAATACCATAGTAAATCATGGTTAGCATCGGGAGTGCGTGACTCAAACATCTCGGCAATAGTCAAGGGGGGGGCACCACATAACACTGCGGAGCAGCGAGGGAAAGACATCGTGAAAAGCATGCAGGAGAGCAACCCCTCTCATTGCCTCCGTCCTAAATTGCAGGATGCACGCAGTCACACACCCACGGCACACTGCAGACATCAGTAGTAAATGAAACACCTCATGGCTGTCCAAGACACTGTGAAACACAATGGAGCGGAAAGCCGATGACCCGGTATGATCTGTACACCCAGCGTACTGCAACCAAAGCAGTGCACTACTGAAACAAATGTAACTGTCACCTCCGTGCGAACGAAAAGAGCTGTCACCTCCACAGAAATGTTGCTGTAGTGGAAAGTATAGCACTGTGAGTATCTCACAATGCAAATCTGCAGAGATACCCACAGCGCAACAGGAGAAAACAACATACCAGCTCGGAACGAAGGGGAAACAGAGACCGACAGAGACATGGAAAAGAAATTACCCACAGGGAGGAGAATAGATAGGTATTGTGCATATTTTAGCCACCTCATATAAATAGAAAGAGCAACACATCAGTAGTGTAAAAGATATGACATTGTGAAGGTGCATGCGCATGGCCTGAACTGCACAGACCGTTATACAGAGATTAGTAAGAGGTAGCAAAGTGATGTTTTAACAGCACTGTCATCTTAATATAAGTAATATTTAATAGTAATAATGCATGTGAACGTTGGACATCGTTTGCCATGTTACAAGCTGATTAAGCCACTCGAAAGCATGGGTCTACTGTGGAATTAATCCATGGTTGGTTGGTTGGACCCTCGACCTTTAGCGCAGTGGTGCGACTTTCAACCATGGATTGAATCCCACAGCAGACCCATGCTCTCGTAATAATCTACTAGTAGCAGCTAATGTGCAGATTTCCAAAATGAAGTCTAACTCCTCTGCCTATACAGGAGGTGTAGCAAGAGCATAATTATAAAATGTACAGTTCCTGCCCCTATTAAACCCCCTGTTTAGTATGCTAACCTGCTAACAGAGGCAATGCACTACCAAGCTGCAGTGAAATAGATTTAAATGCCCATGATGTAGAGTCTAAGTTGCTCACCTAGACAGCAGACTCCAAACTACATGGGTTTGGATCAAGGGCAGTTCCTTTAAGAAACAATATCACAGAACCAAGTGACTTTTAGCTCAGCATGATATTGGGGGTGGGGAACACAACATCAATGCATGTATGAGAGACTCTGACAAATGCACCGACCGGTACATACAATGTTAGACCTTGTTTAAGAAATAAAGGTATATTGCTAGGGTTTAGATGGGCACAATATATTGCAAAATAAAACAGACATATATTTTAATAATGTGATTATTAACAAACGTGCTGACCATTACGGAAATTGAACTCTTAGGGCCAGATATTCAAACTTTGCCCCGGGGCTAAATTAGTACTGCCCGGTGAGTTAAATTAGCCCAGACCCAATAGCCTGCTATATTCAAAAGGGATAGCCCCGGTGCTAAATCTGCTGAATATAGCATGCTAAGGAAGCTGGGCAAACTGGGCTGGGAGTGCAGTACAAAAATAGCCTGGGAATAAGACAACCCTGAATATAGCAACCAAGAAGTACAAACCACAACAGCATCCCAGTTCACACCGACGTGAAGGAAGGTAGAGGTGAACAATGTGGCCAATGTGTGTGCTAGTAAAGGAGTGGAGTCAGTAAAGCTGCAAGCAGCAACACATGTGAAATTACATTGTGCAAAAACGTACAGTATTTCTGAAATGTTTGCACGGCGCAAACACATTTGTGCAGGGTTGGTGCAGAGCAAAGCCGTTTGCCCAGTGCAATCACGAGTGCCCGGGGAAAAACTTTGCTATATTCAAAAGTGACATGCAAATGAGCCTACTTAGGTAGTCTGTGGGCAAACATCCAGATTAGCATCTAATTATAATCTGATTTGCAAGCAGTTTGCCCAGTGCTATTGCAGGGTCCCGCAGATCCACCTGTAGGTCAGTCTGGAAGTATAGGGGGTGGCTGGGTCTGCCCACAGCTCCACCTGTAGGTCAGTCTGGGAGTGCATGGTGGTAGCTGCAGGCTACATTTTTACAGTACAGCATAGAATAGTGTGCCCCAGGGGACTGCCCAGCACAGAAATAGGTGATGGTGCTGCATGCAATTGTCAAACTGTAGTACATGCTACAGTGCACAGCAGACACTACAGTAGCAAGGAGGCCAGTAGTGTAAGGGACACAGCAATGCCAATGGTGTGTACGGCAGTGATGACTATTGCACTGTACACAGTGACAGGCCCAACTTGCAGGTGTTTACTGACAGTGGACATTACTGTTATGCTGTTGTGCGACCCACAGATGCTGCACCACTGGCATGGGATGTTCACAGTGACATATACACAGCTGGCTATGTGTGCTGTGGTGTCTGTACAGATGTGCGATATGTGGCTGGGGGGGGGCACATATCATCAGACAGGCACACTGGTGTTGGGGTATTCCCAACACTAGCCCATGTGCACTGCATGGCTTGTCCCAGCCTTGTAGCTGCATGCAGTCTGTGGTGCAGCCTGGCCACTTGTACACCCTCCCCTCAACACCCTCCATGCCCACATTGTGTTAGTTGCCATCCATGACACTCCAGACATTACCTCTTGGGTTCCCAACCCACCTGATAGGCTAGTGATGCACATGTGATCCAGATCAAATTTCGCAGTAAACCTTGGTCCTAGAAGCCCCCTGTTCTCTAGTTCAACCTTTGCATCTGAAAAGGCTACAAGCACACCAAGAATCCCCTGTCAGCAAATTAGCTAAGGTAGGCCAAAAAGCCTGCGAACTCAATGGGCTGGATATTCAAACTGCGCCATTCTGTGGTGCAAGCCCTTGCGCTGCTCAAAAAAGTTACGGGGTGTGGCCGGCGATATTCAATGAGCGCGCTATTGAGCAACCTCTGAATATCGCCTCGCCACAGCCACTGTGCATGGCGCAGTGGAACTTGCGCCACCGCAAGTGGTCAGAAGTGGAGAATTCAAGATGCGGTGGCGCAAGTTCCATTGCGCCATGCGCAAATTTTCGATATTCAAAAGGTGACATGCAAATGGGGCCATCAGTTATGCAAGGTGCAGGAGGGGCCATTTGCATCTACTTATGGCCCCATTTGCATGCCATTAGCATGCAGGTGCGCCGATCCCCAAAAACGTGCACCTGGCGCCTTGCCAGGCAGCAGCCGTCGGGGACCCACGCCCCCTGCAGCCCGATCGCGGGCATGAAGTAAATCCCCACTGGCCCGATCGCAGGCATAACAGTATTAACCCCCGACTGGCCCGGTCGCGGGCATAACAGAACTGAACCCCCGACTGGCCCGATCATGGCAAAACAGAACTGAACCCTCGGACTGGCCCGATCAGGGCATAACAGAAATGACCTCACCCCCAGCCCGATTGGGGCAGAATGAAGTTCAACCCCCCACCAAAGACCAATATCCCTGGTGGTCCAGTGGACCATGAAGCCCGATCGCGGGCATTAGAATCCAACCCGCCCCCAAGGTCCAATTTCCCTGGTGATCTAGTGGCCCCACCACCACCAAGACCTCACCCGCTCACCCTGTCAGCCGGCGAGCGCAGCACCCCACCCGCTGTCCGCTGACTGACTGTTGGTAGGGCTGCAACGCCCATTGGTTCAGAGCAAGAGCCAATGGCGGCAGCCCATACTGTACAAGGCAGTCCAGATATGTGAATGAATGAAATTATTATTATGCCCGCGATCGGGCTACGGGGGTTACTTATTATGCCTGCGATCGGGCTGCTGGGGCACAGGAACATGGAAGGCCACCCACAGGTGGCAGCTGCTGTGTTGCACCCTGCAATGCGGCAGCTCACCTGTGGGTGGCCCTCGACTTGATCCTTTTTTTTTGTCTCAAAGTTGTGCAGGCACAGGTAGGAGGTTGCGCCTGCACAACTCTGCACAGCCTGGCTGAATATCGGGCTGTGCAGTTTATGCATGGTTCCTCCCCCTCAGGTTGAGCATACCTTCATTAGCATTGCACTGTTGCTCAGCATGACCCCGGGGGGGGTGCAACTGCCTCCTGCTGAATATCGCAGAATGACGCAATTTCGGACTTGCGCAGGCGCAACCCTATTGCGCATGGTGCAACCCTTTTGAATATCCAGCCCAATGTGTTTTGTCTGATTAGTTTTAAAAGAATGTGTTTCATTAGAGAAAAATCATTCCAGCCCCTGCTGTAGAGGAAATCTTATTTCTCACTTTTCCCATTCCTCTGTTTCAAATGCTTATTTAGATAGAAGCAGTGATTTGACCTATGTTTGTTAGGTCCTTTTTAATTGCTGATTTATTTCCAAGTCATTGTTTGCCTCCCTAAGAATGTTAGGTATGGTTTCCTTGGTTAATCTTGCTTATATTATTATTCATCAGGGGCTTAGTGCGTTTGTTTCTAATACAGTTTATGCAGCTCTGCCTTACTGGGGAAATGTTTATTAACTGAAAAATAATAGTTGAACAACTGATAAATCTGATACTCTACTTAGAAAATGTGTTTAAAAAAATTAGTTTAGGTTTAAAGCTTACAAGGGTCTGATCGTGACCATCGTGGAGCGTCCTTTCCGTGCTGCTGTATGTTTACAGGCCACACTCAAATCCACCACGCGCGCTTCAGTGCGCTCTCCAGCCTCCCGTCTCCCCCCTCAAGCGGGAGGCTCGTGGCTGCATGGTCCATTTACCATTTGTGTCGACGCTCCACTAAATGCTTGTTGCTTGACTCTGGACTCCCCCTCACAAGCAGGACCCGGTAGGGTGATTTCCAAACAAGCCAAGCGCCTTTCCATGACCTCCCCTCCCTAGTGGATGCCACGTGGCGCTCTCTGGTAACCGCACCTAATACCACAGCAGCGGATTACAAGGACTTCCAGAAAGGTTTCCGATGTGGTCCCTAGCTCAGCGACCGCTCGGTGAGGCCGACTGTAACTATTTCAGGTCTTTCTGTACTTTTTTTAGCACATCCCAGCCAGGCCCCTTACAATAGCGGCCTACTGACGTGCACACCTCATTGTTTCACCGTGAGAATTCCCATTTTCAATAACGCTCTGGACACAGCAGCATCTGCCTCCTCCTTCATTAACTAGATGGAAACCTAGTCCGTGACACCTATTCGAGCCTCGTCAGTCTTGGCATCCATTTTGTGCAGGATGGCTACCTGTTACCAAAGCCGCAATTTTAGATAGGGACCATTCGTTGTATGGGATGGGCTATTGATTCTCATCCACCCATAGAAAGCCTTTCTCTGTTCCATAGGCACACAGTGTTGGTTTCCCCCCGCATCTAAATATATCTGGGGGGCAGGAGCTTATAATTTATTCACTATTACAACGCATACTTCATTTTAAACTTTTCGGATATTGGGCCTATGGAGTTACCCCGTGAGCACTATAACCGCTATGGGGTCCTTGGCCTTACACACCAAAGACTTGGTATCTGGGGTTTATTCCCACTGCATTGCTTTTAGAGGCATTTTGTCACGTATTTTACCTCCCACCATAACTGAATGTGTTCTAATGCTCTCCCCCTTATTTTCCCTGTCCTTCTCTCATCCTTTAGATGGCGAAGGCAAAGAAGTGCACCTCTTGTAGTGCCGCCCTCCTACCCCACAACCTGGGTCCACGTTGCCCTGCCTGCAAACACATGGAAGAGGAATTAGAAGCAGAGCAGACCATGAGCACAGACCTGGATACCCAGGGTCCTAGCACATCTGCCTGGATGAACCCGGGGGCACTCCTCATCCAGACCCAGCAGACTACAGTTACTATGATGGAGAGTCAACTAAACTTCATGTTAAAGGTCATGGAGAAGTTGGAATCCCTGACTAAGTCGAGAACCCCACCAGTACCAGTGCCAAGCCCTAGCCTACCCACCCCATAACCGGACAATGATGAAAGAGCTGCCCCCCCCACCCGATCCTGTGGATGAGGACCACGGGGAGGCTCCAGATGAGGTGGAAAACTTAGACTCGGGGGACGATGACGTGGACACAATACCTGATTGCCCCTCCTTGACATCTAAACTCTACTCCTTTGACTTGATACCAGGGCTAATGAGGGCCATTAAAACCACCATGGAGTTCGACATGGAGATGCCAAAACAAGAATCTAAATTTGATCCAATGATCCAACAGAATCAGCAGGTTAAGGACACCTTCCCAAGCTGTCCAGCCATTGATGACATAATTTCTAAAGAATGGGAATCCACGGAACCAGGTTGAATGTCCAAGAAAAGGAATATGGACAGGATGCACCCAATACAGCAGGAAAAGGCAAAACTGTGGTGAACAGCACTGACAATAGGTCCCCAAATTGCAGCACTAAGCAAAAGAACAGTGCTACCATGCGGCAACATTTCACTAAAAGACCCTACTGACAAGAAAGTGGAAGACATGCTAAAGAAGCTGTTTGAAATCACAGAAATGGTGACAAAAGTGGCAGTGTCAACAGTCTACTTGGCCAGAGCTCAAATCCGCTGGCTAGAGGAAGTAATGGTCAAAATTGACCCCAAGTCCAGAGAAGCTGAACTATTGGAATGCACTCTAGATACAGCTAAGTACCTAGGGGACATGGCCATGGACAGTCTGAAGTTGGAAGCCAGGGCAGGGGCCCTAACAAACAGGGCTAGGCAGGTCCTATGGTTAAAACTCTGGGAAGTGGATAATGAATCAAAAGCTTTATTGCAAAACCTACCAATGAAGGGAAGCAATCTCTTCGATGAAGGCCTAAATGAGTATCTCAAACAAAAAGAGAAAGGGAAAGATCTTGCCAGGGACAAGCAAAGAACCCTGTACCTACCGTCTAACCGGCGCAGGTTTCGAGGGCACAGCAGATTTCAACAGAACAAAAAGCAGCCTTACACTAATAACTCCTTCCGGGGGAGAGGTCACAGCAGTACCTTCAGAGGCACCTCTCAAGGTAACCACTCTTCCTTCAGAGGCAGAAACCCTTGATTCGGGGGCAGAGGCAGAGGTGGAAAACCAAAGCAGTTTTGACTACCACTGTCATGTCACCACCTGCTACAGCCCTCAACAGTTACCTGACAGTGGGCAGGAGGCTGTCATTGTTCCTAGAACAATGGCAACAGATGACCTCCGACAAGTGGGTCCTATAAATCATATCTCAAGGATACGCTATAGAATTTTCAAAGAAACCTTGCAGAAACAGAGTAGGGCTCTCACCCATCTAGAAGAAGAGGGCTTCAACCCACCAGGTGCTGGATGTTCTACGGGACCTGCTCGAGAACAGGGCAATCCAACCTGTACCCGACACCGAGGTGGACTTCTTTCTAGTACCAAAGGAGAATGGAGACCTCAGACCAATTCTAGACCTAAAATTCTTGAACAAGTTTGTAACTACACCAAAGTTCAAGATGTAAACACTCAGAACCACACTGAGGAATATCCAGGTGGGCGACTACCTCACTTCAGTGAAACTGACGGACGCATACACCCACATCCCAATCAGGCCCAGTCATCAACAATTCCTTTGATTCCACATACTGGGCCAACACTTCCAGTATCAGGCCCTACCCTTCGGTCTGACATCTGTACCAAGGGTGTTCACAAAGTGTCCATTGTACTGGCGGCCCGACTATGGGAGAAGGGGGTAAACATTATACCATATCTGGACGATTAGCAAATAAGATCGCACTCCAGACAACAGTCTCAGAGGGACATGGCCCAAGTGCTGTTGGCTCTCTCACACCATGGCTGGGTGGTCAATCAGAGCAAGAGTTCGTTGCACCCCTCGCAATGCATAGAGCACCTCGGCATAGAAATAAATACAGCTGAGGGAATGGCAAGGCCTTCATGCAAACGAATAGACTTGATCATCGCATTAGTCAGGACTATTCTGGCTACCCCCCAACCAATGATGGGTCAAGCAGCACAGGTCTTGGGATGCATGGCTTCGTGCATCGACCTATTTCCCAGGGCAAGATGGAACATGTGCCCCTTGCCGAACTGTGTCCTACAGTAGGGGTCCCCGTCGGAGGACGACCTCAACAAGAAGGTAATCCTGCCACATTCGGTCATGGAATCGTTACAATGGTGGATATATCACCCACATCTAATGAGAGGCTCCCCACTGGATTTGACATATCATGTGTCACTGGAGACCAACACAAGCCTAACTGGTTGGGGAGCATGCTTAGGCAGTCACTCAGCCCAAGGCAGATGGACAAAGGCAGAGGCCAGGCTGTCTATCAATGTCTTGGAGATGAGAGCAGTGCTTAATGCCCTGAAAGCATTAAGGCACACTATCCTCAGAAAATCGGTTCAAATAAAGTCCGACAAGAAAGTCACGGTGGCGTACATAGCCAAGCAAGGCAGGACATGCAGCAAGGCCATGCTCAGAGAAGCAGCCAAAGTGCTCAACTGGGCACAGTCTCATCTCACCCATATTCATGCCATCCATCTGGCAGGCAAACTGAACGTTAGGACGGACTGGCTCAGCAGACAGCAGGTGCACCCAGGGGAGTGGCAACTGCACCCAGAATTGTTCAGATTGATTCAGGACAGGTGGGGACGCATCCCAATCGATCTGATGGCATTCAAATCGAATGCTCAGGTCACAAATTATTTTTCCTGATTCAGGAAAAAACAGGCACTAGCAACGGATGCTTTATCACAGACCTGGGACCAGGATCATTCCTATTTTTTCCCCCTGATTCCTCTGATCCCGCAGGTGCTAACAAAGATCAGATTATCCCAGAGGCTGATCATCCTGGTCGCATCATATTGGCCACCGAGGGCGTGGTTTGCATCAGCAATAGTGATGAGCCTGGACAGATGGTCACTCCCTTGCAGAGCGGACATGATGTTGCAAGGTCCAATGATGCACCCAGCACCACACACTCTAAAGTTATCAGCCTGGCTCCTGAGAGGCAAAGATTGCAAACTGCAGGGTATCACGAATCTGTTATCTCCACCATTTTACAGTCCAGAAAATCATCTACTACAGCCACATATGATAGGCAATGAGACATTTTTGCTACCTGGTGCAAGATGATGCAAATCGACCCATTGCTGGCTGATATGTCCCTGATCCTGCTGTTCTTACAGCAAGGACTAGACAAGGACCTCTCCCCTTCTTCCCTAAGGGTCCAATTGTCAGCCATTGGAGCGGCCAGAGGAAATATCGGTTCTACACAGCCTGGAGCTCATCCAGACGCCATCTAATTTCTCAGGGCAGCAGAGGCCATACGGCCTCGCTCATAAACACCAGTGGCACCATGGGACCTCCCAATGGTGCTAGAATTCCTAGGGGAAGCACCATTCGAGCCAATGCAGCAATCAGAACTCTACTGGCTGGGTCTGAAGACCTGTTTTTTAGTAGCCATTTGCTCCGCTCATAGAATCGGCGAGTTAGGAGCTCTCCCTTGTAAAGAACCTTACACCATCTTCACAGCTGAAGGGGTGTTCTTGAAAACAGTGCCTGCCTTCTGGCCCAAGGTCACTTCCACTTTCCATAGGGAGCAATCAGTGGAACTGCCAACCTTCTACACACAACTACAACAGGGAGAGATAAGGACTCACCACCCTTTGGATGCAGGTGGTGCGTTACAACAATATATCGCAAAGGCACAACCAATTCGCCAATCGGAAAGACTCTCTGTTATAGCGAAAGGTCATAGGCAGGGAATGGCAGCCTCCAAGACCACCATCGCCAGCTGGTTAAAAAAGACTATACAAAAGGCATACAAATCAAAAAGCCTCACACCACCGGACGGTATTAAAGCTCATTCCACAAGGGCAGTTGCCACATCTTGGGCAGAAAGAGCAAATGTGTCAATGGAGGACATTTGCAGAGCGGCAACTTGGACTTCCGTTCACACTTTTTCAAGATATTACAGACTTGAGACATTATATAGACAGAGAACTAATTTTGCTAATCAAGTTCTATTAACAGAGTGTCACAACACCGTGCCTTCGGATCGCCCTGCCCCGCCCTGAAGGATTGGTGAACTGCTTCTTATAGTAACCCAAGAGGTAATGTCTGGAGTGCTGTGGATGGCAACTAACACAATGGGTGTTTACTCACCTGGTAAAGGTGATTGTGTTAGTTGCATCCATGACACTCCAGGGCCCTCCCTTCAGGACGATCACGGCGGTAATGTCACACGCTGACTACCGAACACACAGGGTTATTTTCACAACTCAAATACATTTTTTGCTTATTTCCAAGCTTGATTATATGTTCCTGAGACACTGATAACTGTCGGTTCCCTAAGGGGACTGAGTCTAGAATTGTACAGATAGAGAATAAATTCAAGGTGGTGGTAAATTCGCATTCAGTGTCACATGTTTGTTCTTACCATGGGAGATTAGTGAGGGAGTCACAGGACACAGGGTTTTTTCTTTTGGCTTAAGTTATATCTTTCAGCTATGAAAGACTCGAACTGGAAAACAGGGGGTTTCTGGGACCAAGGTGTACTGCGAAATTTGATCTGGGTCACATGTGCATCACTAGCCTATCAGGTGGGTTGGGAACCCAAGAGGTAATGTCCGGGGTGTCATGGATGCAACTAACACGATCACCTTTACCAGGTGAGTAAACACCCAATCCTGCATGTGTGTGCTGGTATCTGTTGGTGTCCACAGAAGGGTGGTCTGCAGGTGTGTGCTGTATGGTCACACTGCCATGGTGTCCACTGGGAGCTGGGTCACCACTTACTGCCTGGCATGGCTGGGACTGGTGGCAGATGATGGCATAATAGGGATGCCATCAGTGAGCAGCATGTTTCCTCTACGTCTGGCTTATTTCTATGTGTCATACTTACTGGTTAGGGTTGCGCAAAGCCATGCAAAGCTGTGCAAAGCCACAAAGTCGTGCAAAACTGGTTTGCCCAGAGTTAAGACTACCTTTTCCTGGGTGGTAATTTGCACCGCGCAAAGTGTTGTGCTAACTCACTCAAAAACACTTTGCGCAGCACTGTTCGCTGAATATAGCATTGTGCCTGTATTTATGTACTCGCCCCCTCAGTTTGCCCCTTGCACATTATAATTTTGCCCACAAGCAATGCAGTTTATACAAGTATTATTTGACCTTTTGAAATATAGCGGACCTGGGCTAACCCTGTGCAAACAGTTTGTGCCCAGTGCAAAGTTTTGAATATCTGGCCCTTAATCTTCTACTCCAAAGCCCAGCTTCTTAACCACTACACTACAGATGGCAAATCAAAGCAACCTTAAATATTGCAGGATTATGTAAACCATGAAGCATCCCAACATGTTGCATATTATAGATGCAAACTGAAACTGGAAAAAATGGTTATTTTAGGGGGAATAACATTTTCAGTTAAAGGCTGCTAAGTTCAGACATAGTGTATCAGCATATTTCCGATTACATATCTAACTGTACCAAAATGCAGGTATTTGTGAAAACTGGACTTCATTTACTACATGTTTTGCTTCTTCAAAAATGGGAATAAGAAGTAGAATACCTGTAATATCCTTCCAGTATTGGGTTTTATCATTCTACGAAAGTAGAACACCTAGCCGAATGTTTTTTAGTATCTGATGTTAGAATGATTAAATCTGTATAGAAAAACAAAAATAGTAGTTTATATCCCTAGAATTATTTGGTACTGTAATTACCCTAAATTTCCCCAAAAAGCTGAGGTAAGCAATAAGACACAAGAGTGTACTGGTTATGCTGGGAAAAAGCATGCCTAGGAGCGTAATGGGGCATGAGACTGCACACAGAGTGCCTTATAGTCCCTAGATAATAACAAGCATTTGTCAATGCCAAATGTTTGCGTGCTGGCATTGGCATTGGTAGTGTAGAAGTTACAGAGTTGCATAATAGGAATGGCAGCGAAGTATTGAACTGAAGCCAACCCCACCACCACCCTGCAGAGAGTGACAGGCATTGGGGTGTGCCTTTGGGTTGTTAGGCATAACGACCACGCCATTTCACCACACCCTACCCTGCAGACACTGACAAGTGTCACAATGTGCCTTGGGGTCTTTGGCCCTTATGCGCATCCCATTCCATCAGGAAATATGGTGAGATGGGTGCAGTATAGGAGAATGGGGTAACATTTTGGCCTGAAGAGTCCGAGGCACACCTTGATGCCTCTCACTGGCTGCAGGGTGGGGTTGGGGGTGGAATGGTATGAGCATTACAGGCAAGAATCCCAAGTCACACCCCTGATGCCTGTCATTCTCTACAGGGTGGGGCATTATGGTCGGAAACCCTAACGCCTTAGGCATTCATTGGTATTTTCACTCCAAATTTTCAACATGTTTTTGTGACCGCCACCTCATGAACAGTGGCAATATCAGTTTGTTAGCCGAAAACTGCTTTTGCACAGTGACTACGGCATTTGGCACCACAGGTGCAAAAACACATTCCGAACAGGATGTGAAAAATGACAGCGGTACTGTTCATGGGGAGGTGTAAAAAATGGCAATGTTGAAAATCTGGTGTGAAAATCTTAAAAAAACTGGTGAAGTCACGAGTGTGCATAGAAACTGTGCAACACACACCTGTAATGTAACTAGTTTGGGGATTTTTTTACAGCAGATTGTTAACACAGGCATTTTGGGACCTCTGATCATGAACAGTGTCAGTGTGATTTTCTTTATCTGTCCCGAACAATGATTTCCCACAGCGACCATGCATTTCTGCGCTGAAAGTGTGAAAACACATTTCGGCCATGTTGTGGAAAATGACAGCTGTACTGTTCATAAGGAGGTGTGGAAAAATGCCACTGGTGAAAATCTGGACTGAAAATATTACAAATTCATGAACTTACGAGGGTGCGTGGAAACTGCATAATACTCACTCGTAACACAGTCATTTTATGGAGTTTTGTCACCAAATTTTCAACATAGCCATTTTAAGACCTCTACTCATGACCAGTGTCACTGTGATTTTCTTAATCTGTCCCAAACATTGTTTTCGCACACCGACTGTACCATTGTGCGCTACATGTGCGGAAACAAATTTTGGGCGAGATGTGAAAAATGGTAGCTGTACTGCTCATAAGGAAGTGCGGTAAAATGGCACTGTTGAAAATCTGGTGTGCAAATATTACAAATTCGTAAACTTGCCAGCGTGCGTAGGAACTGCGCAACGTGCGCTCCTAAAACAGTCATTTTTGGGAATTTTTTCACCAAATTTTCAACATAGCCATTTTAACACCTCTGCTCATGACCAGTGTCACTGTGATTTTCTTAATGTGTCCCATACATTGATTTCTGACACCGACTGCGCCATTGTGTGCTACATGGGTGGAAACACGTTGTGGGCGAGATGTGAAAAATGACAGCTGTACTGCTCATAAGGAGGTGTGGTAAAATGGCAATGTTGAAAATCTGGAGTGAAAATATTGAAAATTTCAGAACTACGAGCGCAAGGAGGAACTCTGCAATTAGAATTTTTTCACCAAATTTTCAACATAGCCATTTTAAGACCTCTGCTCATAAACAGTGTCACTGTGATTTTCTTAATGTGTCCCGTGTAATAATTTCACACACCAACTGTGCCATTATGCGTACATGGGCGAGGCTCGTTTTGGGTGAGATCGAAAATGACAGCTGTACTACTCATAAGAAGGTGTGGTAAAATGGCAATGTTGAAAATCTGAAGTGAAAATATTGAAAATTCGTGAACTTACAAGCATGCGTAGAACTGCTCGCTCGTAAAACCAGTCATTTTTTGTTTCCGCAAATTTTCAAAATAGGCTTCTTGAGAGGCCCACCTTATGAACACTGGCAGTGTCGTTTGTTAATCAGTCCTGAAAGGTGATTTCACACAGCGACTGCGAAATCACCCTTCGGCCCGAATAATGCCATGACAGTGACAGCATTCATGAGAAGGGGTCCCAAAAACCCCATGTTGAAAATTTGGTGCAAAAATTCCTAAAAATGCCTGAGATATGCAGCAAAGTTGAAAAAACCCTATCTATTACATTATACAGCTTACCGGCATTTCCTCAGTTCGCGGTCGGCTTTGAAGAGTGCAGACGTGTTCCCGGTCCACCGAAGATCGTCGTGCCGGAAACCAGAGGTAAGTATGGGGTGGGGGGGTGGGGAGGCAGGTGCGCAGTGGGTGGGTGCAGGTGGGGGCAGGGAGACTGCGAGGACTGTTTTATTTTCAGGTTTTAATTATTAGATGGCCTTGGGATGTTTGCCATGCTGGGGTGGGCTCCCAGCGTGGCAGCTGGAAAGGATGTTTGGGGGCTGGAGCCGACAGGATTGGGCACCCCATCGCCATACAGGGCTAGTGTCATGCTGGGGTGGGCTCCCAGCGTGGCAGCTGTAAGGCTGTTTGGGGGCTGGACCCGACGGGGGATTGGGCACCCCCATCAGCCATACTGACATGTGCCACGCTGGGGTGGGCTCCCAGCGTGGCAGCTGTAACACTGTTTTGGGTGGGCTGGAGCCAACGTGGGATTGGGCACCCCGTCGGCTATACTGTATGTGCTTGGGGGGCGGAGCATGTCATCACACAATATGCGTGCATGCATGTTGAGGGGGGGAGCTCTGCTCACTGAAGCGGAGCTCTCCCTTTCAACTGTATGTCACTGCATTTTCAGCTGTCATAGACAGCTGGAGCAGTGATTGGCGAACTGCGACCGCGCCTGCAAACACACTGACTGAATTGGAAGAGGCTGACACACCTCTGGAAAACTCGGATGATGGCGCTATGTTTCTTGCACATGCATGCAAGCAAACATAAAATGGACAGATTGGATTGGCCCAGCAGCCCTTATCTGTTGTCAGTTTCTATGTCTGTGTTTCTGTGTAAGTGAATTTATCCTAGCATAACCAACATCACAAGAGTGTCTTATTGCTCTTATACAATAGTTTTTGTGTTTAAATGTATTTTAGAAATTAAAAAAAATAGTACGATATTGTCAATTTTGTAGCAAACAGTCCCTCTTGGGGGGGTTGTTGCTAGGTGTGCTGTTGTACTCAGTTGTGCGTTTTTGGTGTAGTGTGCATATTCTTTAGTTTTGCAGTGTTGTCTCAATTGGAAATACTTTTGCTTCTCTATTTGTGGATTTTTTTTTTTTGCTAGTTTTTCATTTTTTCATTTCTTTTTTTACATGCTGCATGACCATCCTGTTGTGAGCCATTGGATGCCAATGTCTTTATGAGGAGAGCGAGCACTGTGAGTGAGCACTGCAGGGTTAGGCTGTATAGAAAGTGCATAAAGTGAGGGAGAAGAAGCTGGGTTCCATGCTGTTTAGTGCAATCAGGGTTAGAGAGTGCTTTGGGCTGGGAGTGAGGGACAGTGAGACTGTATACAGAGCAGATACATTAATGTAGAGAGTGTACTGTCTTGTGTTTGGAGTGCAATTATTTTGTTTGTGATGGAGCAAGAAAGGGGTGTATGTTACAATAATGCTCAACCCTTCTATAGAGTGATTAGTTATCTAATTGTTTAGTTCAATGCTAGTGGTAAAATCAATACTTCTGCTTTATTGAATATGTATTAGCTAGTGTTCATATTATGTACTTAATTTTATTGTATGTTTTTTTCTTTTCTTTTGTAAAATCATTGCTGCTGCTTTATTGAATATGTATTAGCTAGTGTTCATATTATTGTATATCTTCAATCTATGGCTGCCCTAGAACATTAGCCACCCTCGATCTGTAGCCACATGTCCAAAAAAAAAGTTTTAATACAAGTTGCTCTTGATAATTAGCTGCAATGAGAAACATGCAGTTTACAATGGGTGGGGGTGAGAAGGGAGACTGTTTGTGAGGTGAACTGGTATTGCTGTGAGGTGAGCTGGCGACTGCAGCAACCCCCTTAACCTCCCTTACCATACATGCTGGTAGGCATCTCCTGGAATCGTGTATGTGACAGGTGACTGATGTGCTGGTGATGCTGTGCAGCATTATAGCAAACCTCCTTAAGCCTTTGACATGCTGCATTATAGCAAACCTCCTTAAGCCTTTGACATGCTGCTAAATCAAAATTCTGGTATGATAAATCAAAATTAAAAACGCTCAAGAGAACACTGGTGCGTTTGTCAGGTCCAGTTTGGTCGGTCTTTGTGGTGTCTCTGGGCAACCTATCAAACTAGGATCAAATTCCAGTTTTATTTTATGTAGTCAAACCAGAGTGTAATAGGTTCTAGATAACAAGTTGTACTAGATCTGCCTCAGTCTATTGTTCCCCGAGTATGAGTGCATAAAACTCAAAGCCCTATACTGTCAAAAATAAGGCAATCAATTGCAAGCCACCTTCTAAGAAAAGTCGCCCTCAGTCATTAGCCATGGCTCAAACATGAAATTTGCTATATAAGCCATGGCTTTAAATCGAAGATATACGGTATGTACTTAATTTTATTGTATGTTTTTTTCTTTTCTTTTGCTTAAAAAATGAATAAACTTTTTAATGGAAAGAAAAACCTTTGTCCCCTTACTTTCCCACTCTCTGACATGTGTCACAAGTGTGACAGTACTCAGCGACCAGGCCAATAAAAGTTTTGTATCAACTTTTGATTGGTCCATTTCACCCTTCCCCGCATCAC
The DNA here is from genome assembly GCA_016271365.2 of Neoceratodus forsteri. Taxonomy (NCBI): domain Eukaryota; kingdom Metazoa; phylum Chordata; order Ceratodontiformes; family Ceratodontidae; genus Neoceratodus; species Neoceratodus forsteri. The sequence continues at coordinate 1,075,801,173 of CM057450.1, forward strand.
ACAAGTGGAATGTTGCGTGCAGCGTTGAGTAGCTGTTGCCTAAACATCTTAGGTACTACCAGCTGTTTGCACACCTGCCAAACTTTGACTCCTTGAGCTGAAACCTGGGGAAGGATCTGGAAAAAATGGGGTCCTGAGGCAACCATACTTCTGTTAACAAAGGATAAAGGTTATTGTATCAGCATAATTACATTTTAGAAGATGGATCCTGTCCACATATGCATCCACATGGCAAATGGCTAGGGGCCATTTACATAATTTTAGTTACGAGCAATGAAGATTCTGACCTTGCAGAATGTAGACTGGCTCATTTATTATATTTCTGTTTCATTCTTTCATAACCAGGTAAGGCCTACTAGGCACAGGTACCTGTTTTCAGTGGTGACTTGGGGGCACTTTAGTGGTTGAGTGACTTGTGCAGGGTTATACAGTATACAGGTGGCGGTTGCATGGTTCAGGCCCAGGTCAGCTGAGTGACCCAGGATCATTCACAGCTCACTGCTATAGCCACAGGGCTATACTGGAATCTGCATAATTAGAGTTTGTCTGTGCATTAAATGTATAAAATATACATTTAACAGGAATGGTATGTAAGAGCCCGGCTACCCTCCCTCATCTGGAAGTATAGGATGGCATCTCATCCAGGACCCACCATATACCATGATGACCAGTACTGAACCATCAGTCACCTTTGCATCATGAGTCAGTGGCAATGGGGATCAGTGGCACCATAACACCACACTCTGGGGCACCCATACTGGAGCGGGGACTAAGCATAGTGGCATTTTATTATTTAGCTGCAAGAGGATTCACAGTTCTCTGGGCATTTCTCTGTCCATTACTGTTTTCCAGGTGTTTTGCTCATCTTTCTCACCCCATCCAAAATCATTTTGTAGCCCTATTGGCTCTGACCAGAGTTTGTTTACAGTTACTACCACTACTACCAATGAAGTGGGGAATAGGAGTGTTGAAATCAGAGAGATGGAAGCAAATCCACAAAGGATTTTTAAAGGAGGCAGTCCATTTTGTAATGGATGCAGAATTTTATAGGATGCCAGTGGCGATGTCTGAGGATAGTCATGATTTTGTCACATTTCTGGTAGACACTGTAAGTAGGCAGATGTGCATTTTGAAGAGCTTAGCATTTAGAGAGGAAGACATGAGACACTCACTGATGACGGAGAAAGCTGAGACTAGAGAAGGTGTAGAGATACCATGAGTAAGGGATTCTGCAGAGGTGGATCAAGTTAGGTGTGGATGCAGGCAGTATTACAGATGATGCCAGGCAGATTTACAGATTAGAGATGTGGTGAGCAAAGGGGAGTTCAGTGTTAAGTATGATTCTGAGATTTCTGACAGAGTAAAGGAGAGGGAAGAGTGAAGGAGAGTGATAAAAGATGTTGAATTAAGAGATAAACATTTCTTTGCCATAGGGAATGGGCACAATTTTGGAAATATTAAGCTGAAGGAAACTGAGACAGTTCCAGGAGTTAAGTATCTTGAGATAAGATGAGAGGGAGGCTAAAGCAGGCTCAAAAAGGAACTAAATTAGTTATACAGTTGACTATATTAAGTACCAAATTAATATCTGAGGTTGCATTTGGAAATAAGAAACAGTACCGTAGGAAGGGTGAGGCAGGTGGGGCAGCCTCCCCGGGTGCAAGCCTCCGTGGGGTGCAGTTTTATCTGACGCTCACTCTATTATTAACTTGAAAAAGTGAGCACTGTCACAAACACACTCAGCAGACCAGCCTCAGAGTGCAAGAGTGTGAACAGGTAACAGACAGGGTAACCCTCCTGTCTGCTTGTGGGTCCAAATCACCTTTAGTCTCAAGTTCTGGGGGGATTCATACTGTGAACCTTATGCTAGTGTACCCATTGTACAGGTGCAGATCTGTACCCTCTTCGGGGATTACGGTACAATCTTACACCAGAGGCACCCAGCCAGGCTTCCAAAATGAACTGTTAAAACTCTATAAAAGACCTTAGGTATATTCTTACCTTTTCCCAGTTTAGTAACACCATCAAGCTTTTGAACAGTTTTGTCAGTCTTAACCTCTACACATCACATGCAAAAAAAAATAACTTGGAAGACCCAGGCAGTATCTTTCAAGTATAGATTTCACTAAAAATGGATAAAAATATGAAAAATGTAAACACAGAACACTATATCACAAAGCATACAATCACTTGCAAGAAAACAAAGAAAACTACAGACAAACTCCTACCAACATATAGTTAGATACTGTTCTATCTAATGTATTACCTCTAAGTGCTTATCAGAGAGTTGTGTGTTTCTCTCTCCCAAGATGGAATATATCTCCCAACAGCTCAAACACAGTATAGCTTAAACTGTCTCTCTCCACACTCCTTCTATGAGTCATCTAGCTCCTCCTTTTAGAATATAAAAAAAAATACACACATGATGTCCTATCAGAAGGTATTTTAAATAAGGTGACATCAGCAAAAACTAATTTCCCAAATTATGTCTGTGATTTCCCAGTTCCTTCTACCCAGTCATTTCAAAGAGGTTTTATAGCTTTTTAACACCAGTTGATATTAAATGTTCTTCCTCTTAAGACATCATAAAAGTTTATGATCTCCATCCTCTGGCAGACTCATAAAGTCCCATTTTGTTTCCACTTCAAAGAAGCAACAGGTCATAAAATAAAAAGGCCATAAAATGCAATGTCTCAAGGAAGTGAATTACATTACAGAGATCTCCTGGTTTAATATATATCCTGTCATTTCACTGAAAGCTGGGGGGGGGGAGCATCCATGGAATCACTGTGACAATCACATACTATACTTTTGCATTACAAATATCATCCAACAATCATAACCAATTGGCCAAGTGTCACAATCCTCCCCACCTAGACTGAATTTGGGGGCTCTATCTCCTGCATGGAATGAGCTTCCCAAGTCAGTTCACTCCTCATAAACACACGACAGGCCATCTGCGTTCTGATTGGTTGCTCCAGCACCATGTAAGATCATCATGTCATACCCTTGTAAGGCAAGACTCCATCTTAATAGTCTACCATTAGTTTTTCCCATTTGGGTCAGCTGTACCAGGGGGTTGTGGTCAGTTTGTACCTCAGAATGCTGCCCATATAAGTATGGCTCTAACTTCTTTAGGGCCTGCACTATGGCAAGACACTCTTTTTCCACAGTAGAGTAAGCCTGCTCCTTGGGAAGTAACTTTACTCAGGCACACTACAGGGTGATATTTCCCTTGGTTGGATGTCTGACTCAGTACTGCCCCAATATCCACGTATGAGACGTCAGTCTGGACAATAAAGGGTCTGCTATAGTTAGGACTTGTCAATACAGAAGCACTGCACAGTGCCTCCTTCAGTCTGGTAAAGGCCTTTTCACAGGCTGGTTCCCAGGTAATTTTCTTAGGCATCTTTTTCTTTACCAGGTCAGATAGGGGAGCAGACAGGGAACTGTAATTGGGTTCAAATTTCCTAAAGTACCTTGCTGTCCCTAGAAAACTCCTTACCTGCTTCTGCATTTCTGGTCTGGGCCATGCCTTGATCACCTCTATTTTCACTTGGTTAGGACAGAGCTGTCCTCAGCCTACAACATGCCCAAGGTATGCCACCTCAGCCATGGCCATCTGGTACTTCTCAGCTTTGACAGTGAGCCCGGCTCTCTGTATCCTGCCCAGCACTTCCCTAAGGTGGGACAGGTGTTCCTCCCAGCTGGCATTAAAGATGGCAATGTCATTCAGGTACACCACGGCATACTCCTCAGCACCATTTAACACCTGGTTCACCAACCTTTGGAAAGTGGCCGGGGCATTCTTCATTCCGAAAGGCATTACTTTAAATTCAAATAAGCCTATCAGAGTGATGAAGGCCGACCTCTCCCTAGCTCTGTCAGTTAACTCTATCTGCCAATACCCTCTTGCCAAGTCAGTAGTCATAAGGTAGGTCACCCCTTCCAACTTGTCCAGGAGTTCGTCCGTCTGAGGCATCGGGTGGGCGTCTGACTTCGTGACTGCATTCAGTGTACTATAGTCAACACAGAACTGAGTAGAGCCATCTGGCTTGGGCACAAGGACTATAGGTGAGGCCCTAAATCCAGCATTTTCCTCCACCTTCCTCCTAATGTCCTTTGGACAGCCTCTGACACCTGATATGCTGTCTGCCATATGGGCATCTGTGTCCCTGTCTCCACATCATGCATTGCTAAGGGGGTTAGTCCAGGCTTGGTGCTAAACAGTAGGGCAAAGTCTGCTAAGACCTCCCTTACTTCCTGGATCTTGTCCGGGGCGAGCTGGGGAGACAATTTAACTGCCTCCACAGAGGACTCCTACTTGTTTTCTTCCAGCAAGTCCAGAAGGGGGTCTTTTTCATCCTTCCCCTCCCCAGGACTACATACATGGTATACAGAGCAGTTTGTCTGTGGGGGCAGGACAGCGCCAAGTGAAGTATATAAGATAAGCAGACTCCACAGCGTTGTTAGAGTGGTAGAGCAAAGGTGGTTAGAGGAGAGCTGGAGTAAAGGAGAGAACAAAAGAGAGACTAGAAAGACTAGTATAGTAGAGAGAGAGCGTGGACTGTTTAAATTGATTTTGTGTAGCAGCAGCAGCAGCATTTATCAACAAGAGGATGAACCTTCCTTCCATGTCCGGGACCCATCTAATTAAATAAAATAAATGATGATCTATGTGGGGGGGGTTAAAAAAAAAGTTAAAACGACTTACTGATTGTTCCTTGTTCCCTCGTTCAACGAAGGCAAAGGGTTAGCCTAGGATATACAGGATTAGTTAATTGGGCTCAGGGCTGGCTGCTGTATATGTAACTTGGCCTTTTACTTTGCTTTTGGAGTGAACCCTTGTGCTGACTTACTGCCCAGTGTGGCCTTGTTCTCCCTTGCCCCCTGATTCATTCGTCCTCCCTCTGAGGCAGGCTGATCGATCATTTGTGAATGATGAGATCCCTTCCAGTCTGGCCCTGGGTCCCAGTCCCCTGCCCCTCTTGCCAACTCCCGAGGTGATTTTTAATTTTTACAAGATAGTACAAAACAACGTCTTGTTCTGCACTTTCACAGTCCTGGACTTTCACCTTGCAAAAGTTGATTCAGTGATTCTTGATCCCTGATCCCGGGTCCCCGCCCTTCACCCCACCTGTCTTGCTGACTGCTGCCAACTCCTGACTAAGCCTGGAGGCTGCTTGGCCTGGCTGCCCCAGCCAGCTGCCTGCCCCACTTGCTGCTTTCCTAATCCCGTCCGGGTGTCCCAGCAGTAGTTACTTAGTTCGTGCTGCTCAGTGCTGACAGCTGCCTTTGTAACCAAGTCTGCTGGCTGGGTCCTAGGCTGGCTGCATTTTTTTAAATAAAAGCCTGACACCTTGCACCTCCCAAGTCAGTCGTGAGTCCAACCCAGCCTCTACTACTGAATCAGCAGGCAGCAGCAGCAGTAGTAGCATTTCTGGAAACAAAAATTATTGTGTGTGGGGAGGGGGGATTAGCAGTAAAAAAAATTAAACACTGGCCTGGTGACGCAGAGGGCTGAGGCACTGGTGCCTTACTTCACACTACCCCGGTGACCCAGGTTCGTAGAAGCATAACTCAGGGAACAGACTCAGGGTGCCGGGGGCTGGCAGGGGAAGGAGAGGATTGAGCATCCGGAGGACTGCTTCCTCTCCTGGGGGTTGTAGGGAAGCCTCACTTGTAGTGTCCCCCGTAGCACCAGGGGAATTACAAGAGTGGCACACAAGAGGGGACAAGAAAAGTGTGAAAAATGCACGCATGCCATCCGGATGATGGCGGCCCCACCTCCCTGCGTCTCCCAACTGTGATGGCTCCAGGCTGCATTTCCACGCCCCAGTGAAGCTGCAAGGGAGTGCTTCGTGTACTCCAGTCTCCCCTACTGATGGCTCTGGTGGGATATGGGACAGCCCCCACTGGTGAAGGGATATGACAAGGACAACGGGGGCATTGGAGCAGCTGGATGGTGGATCGGTTGGAGGAGGCAACAGCAGGACCTGTTCAACACGAAGGAGAGGATGACAATGGGTGCATAGGAGGACGTACAAACAGATAATGCAAAAAAAAAAAATTAAAATAAAACTGTTGAAACTCGAGTCTCCTTTCTTTGTGTGTGTCAGTGTGGGGGGGTATTAGCATTATTAAAAATAAAATAATTAATCTGCAGGGAGTCTGAAGGGGACTGTGTTCAAAAAAGATAAAGGGACACAAGTGAGACATGGAGTCCTCTTACTGAAGGAGCTTGGCTGTACATGCTTGGGCATCCTGTGGGAATGCAGAAAGGGACTGAAACCGTGGTTTCTGTGTGCTGGTGTCAGCAAACAAAACAATCTGAGGGACAAGGTGGGATTAAAGGAGGGTAAGGAGATATCCAGAAAAGTGGTAGAGTGGGTGAAAATTATGGGTTTCTAAATGACTGCCAGAGAAATCCTTTCTGAGATAACCCCTGATAAAAGGGTCTCTGCTCATGGAACAACTTCAGCAGCGCTAGTGAAGCACTAGGGATAGGGACCCTATGTCAATAGGTAAAGCAGGGGCGTAAGGGAATCATTCGAGAAGGATGTGGAGAGCTGAGGGGGAGACATGGTAGGATGGAGGCATCACAGGCCACAGCACCCATGGTGCAGTCATCTTCAGGAAAGTCTTCGGGAGGCAGCAATGTTGCCTGGTGTGCAGCAGGTTTGCAGCACTCACTGTGGAGCTGGGTGCAGTAAAGGATGAACTTCACCTTCTTACAGTGAGTCTCAGTGATTACTGGTGCAAGCAGCCACTACTACTTTCCACTACACACCGTGCCACACCTACTGTAGGTGGGGGGGGATGGGACAAGAAGAGTCTATACAGGCTGGGACCCTGAGGTGGCAACAGCAAACAGATTCACCCCTCATGTGCAATTCGGTTCATCTAGTCCCCCAAGTGAAAAGACCATACCCTGCAGGCATGCAAGAGACCAGGTCTGTTCTTAAGAGTACACCTTACATGCGATCGGAGTCTAAGAGGCAACACAGTGCTAGGAAAGAGCTTGTGATAGGTGATTCCACCATAAAGAGGACAGAGAGGAGTGGTGGGTGCAGAGAAGCAGGGGACAGGATGGTTAGATGCCTCCTGGGGCTTTGGTTGGATGGGATGTAAACAAGGTTGAAAGAATTGTCAATGGAGTGGAAAGCAGTCCTACTAGGCACCAATGACCTGGTTTGCAGACTCCTAGAGGAGGTTAAGGATAGCTTTAGAAATTTTGGGAGGTACATCCAAGCTGGTAGCTGTCTCACTGACTTCTGAGTTTTTTCTGCCAGTTTGAGCAGAAGGGAGACCTAGAAGAGGGTTCATCCAATTGCTCACTTCAACTCATGGCTGATGGAGTGGTGCAGGAAGGAGGGATGGGGTGCCTGGGATATTGGAGCCACTCTTGAATGGATTGAAAGCTATTTAAGTTGGGTGGTCCTCAGCCTTCCGAGGAGGGCATCAGGATACCAGGGAGCAAGTTTAAAGAATTATTTTAAAAAATTAGGCAGCTTTAAAATAGCAGAGGGAGATGCTGTGCAGATGTGGACAACAAATGCACCTACTAAACTGAAAGAAGCCTAAATGGCCTCCCACCACTGCTAAAAAATATGGAAGGAACAATATGGCATAACAAATGTGGAGAAAGAGGGAGTCTGGGACAAGCTGAAGGAGAGGGGGTTGGAATACTATCTCTGGGTATTTAGGATTAGGAGATAGGCAGTGCCAAGGCTTGAGAAGAGAATCCGATTTTAGTTTTTCCTTCGTTTACACACTTCTTAAATATTGTCTCTGACTGCTCATGCTCAAAGATTGTATTTTTTTAGACTTTACTTTTCTGTATTAGAAGTATGTTTTTTCTTCAAGAAAAGCCCCAAAACTCACCACAGAGCATGAAAACCCCCCACACCTTCTGGGGGCCTTGGGGCCCCCAACCCCCCCGTGCTTTATGTATAAATCTTTCACAGTATATTTCAAAAATGCATATAGGGTGGGTGATTGATGGCACTGTTGGTCAGCCACTTGTCCACAACAATTGCAGCTGCACACTCTGATGCCAGCCAACCAGTATCTCCCACACTTCAGATTCCATGGGAGCAAAATTTTCCCTGAGATTAGGGGTATAGAACATGTAACAAAAGTATGTTTTCTCATCAAGAAAAGCCCCCAAACTCACCACAGAACATGTAAATCCCCCACACCCTTGGTTCTTTTCCTGGGGGGGCACAAAATTAGTCTTTTGCCCAGGGCACCAAAATGCCTTCCTATGGCTCTGATAAGAAATTAGAGAAAAGGGAAGTGCCAAGGACACACTTTTACAATCTAGTATAACAGTATTGTAACTTTAGACTCCTGGACTATATCTATTAACATAATGAGAGATATTTTTAGCTGTGGATGTTTAAATGGATGTCTCATGTCATCAGTCTCGGAACTTTATGGTTTATGTGCAAACAGACGCACATCTACTTAAAGCATACATCTGATGTCAAAACTTTTAAAGTAAATGTTATAGTCAGTTTTGTTCATAACAATGTTGTACTGCACATCTGTGGAGTTGTGAAAAATGCTGACATTTCAATGAGATTATGATGTGTAACAATGCAAGGAAGTCCAAGCCTAAACTACAGCACCTCCCTTTGGAAAATACTGTTTGTCTATCAGCTTTGTTTAAACACTCAAGAAATTCCATTTCCACTTAAACCTGAGTAACATTTTATCTCTTAAACACACTCGTTATAATATAATACATTCCAAATAAAAATTGTAAGTTAATGTAATTGTTTTGATATTATTGGAAGGCTTTATTAAATAAAACGTCCTAATATATTCTTACAAGAGCACAGCTGGGGCTCTGAAAAACTCTCAATATCATTCCAGGACTGTCTCATCATTTACTATATTAAGATTATGATGACTGATGACTTCTATCACAGTTATAGCAAAATGAATATAGTTGTCTACAATTATGCATTTTTCTGTTTATGCATTGCTCATTACTGTTGTAATTTTAGCAATGTTTTAAAGTGGCTTACTACCCCCCCCCCAAAAAAACCCAGCAACTATTAGTTTGAAAAAAAGCAGTGCCAGTAGCTTGCACTCTGTTAATTTCTAAATGTTTAAGTAGCACTTGTATACAAATATGGACTGGAGTTGGTGTCTAGTAAAAAACTATTGCCCCCAAAGGGAAGACATACTATATGACAGTGAGTTTTCTGGCTTATGGCAATATTGTTTTCTATGGGTCACTATATGTCCTCTTCAGGGAAGGGTTTTCTGCTATTTGTTGATGAATGTCCTGTCCATATTTGGTTTATGAAACCTTTTGATCTTACCATTGCTGAATCTTCCTGCCGATATTTGTGGTCTCTGACTCTCTAGGGCTGCTGTTTGCTTTGTCTCAGTGTAGAGACAAACCTCTGCAACTGTCTCCCTCTGTGCCCTCAATATCTTTACTCATCATTTTATCCCAGTCTGGCAGGGATCACAAGGGTCCAGCAGTGTCTTTCCCTGCTCTGGTGGGGGTATCAAGAAATGACATCTCAGGGTGTGGGAGATTTTCTGTTGCAGCAGGAAATGAAGAAGAGCCTGTTTAGAGCCATGGCTACTTCCCCTTTGCAGTGGAGAATCAAGGGCCTGTTCAGGGCTGTGGCACCCTCCACACTGTGGTGAGCATGAAGAGGGTCTGCTCAGGGCTGTGGCATCATATACAATGTGGTGGCAGTGGCAGAAGACCTGTTTGTGGCTAAGAGAGCTATTCTGTTGAAGCAGAAGTAAGAGAGGGCCTGCTCTAGTTGTAACTGCTTTCTTCTTGTGGCAGTAGTAAAGAATAGCACACTGGGAACAATGACAGTTTTCTGAAGAAAAGTACATTTAGGCTCATGAGAGATTTACTGCTCTGGCAACAGTGATAGAGGGCCTGTGTGGAGCGATGTGCAATTCTCTGATACGGCATCAGTGAAGGTAGGCCAATTTGGGACAATTGTACCTTCCCCTAATATGGCAGGAAGCAAACTTCTCTACTTCTGGTAGGAGCAGTCAGTAGTGTAGGCAAGGGGGGATGTTCAAACACCCCCCTGAAACTACCACCACATTTTTGTTCAAGCTACAGCTCAGGTGCCCACCTGGTTTTGCCTCTAACTCACACTGTGGTGTCTGTAGCTGCAACAAGATTAGGACATCAGCCAGAGAAGAGTAAGCCTGTGACCATGCTGTGACCTGTAGCTGCTGAGGTCATGATCTGTCCCAACATCATGGTGGCAGCTGCAAGCGATTTGCACTGGCGAGCCTGGGCGACTTTGTTTTGCCACCATTTGTTCAGTGAAAATCATGTAGTGTGCTGGGTGCAAATGGTGGAGAGCAAGACAAGTGTGCAACTGTGAGAAGTGATGGATTGAAGTGGATTACCAGATCATCAGCAGTGCACAGCCAGTGTGAGTCTCATCTTTTGGCCAGAATCAGGTACCCAGTTTTATGCTGTATATGTACAGAGGTATCCATAGAAAGCATTAATACACTACAGTCTGCCAGAGGCATAGAAAAGCCATTCAAAGTGAGGTTGGAGCTGCTTTACAATGGTGTTAGACATTTCTGCCTGCTCTCCATTCACAATCCCATTCCCCAACACATTCCAAGTTTTTGGGGGCTGGAAGAAACAACAATGCTGATGGCAGGGTGGAAGTTTGGTGCTTTACATTGCTGGAGTAAGCCCAACACATTGGCAAACCACTCACCTTGCTAAAGCGCCAAGTGCTGGTATGTAACAGTGATGAATGAGTGGACCCTGAAATGGCTACCTATCAAAAATATAAATGTTTTAAAATGTGTGTGGTAATGAGCTGCTCATTTTTTTGTTTTGACTTTTATTTGACTGTTCCACTGAGCGTACTCCTCCCCAGTACACCAGTGTTTGTCTTTTATTTTGCATGAAATTTACAAGATCATGGTCTGGGATGATGTAACAAAAGTATGTTTTATCTTCATTAAAAGCCCCCAAATCTCACCTCAGAGCATGTAAACCACCCAGAGCTTCTAGAAGCCTAGTGGCCCCCAGACTCCTAGCCTTTATATAGAAATATTTTACGGTATATTACAAAAATGAGTACGGGTTGGGTGGTTGATGGCACTGTTGGCCAACCAGTTGTTAAAATTGGTAAAACTGTAAGACCATTAAAACAGAGAATCCAGGAACATGTCAGATCAATCTTAAACAAACGACAGGATACACCTATTAGTATGCACTTTATCTTATACCATAATTCTAAACCCAGTGAACTCAAATTTATGGAACTTGAACACATACCGAACTTGCCCTTAGGGGGTGAGGGTGATAGAGCAAATAAATTACTGAAAAGGGAATGTATGTGGATATTTAGAATGAATTCTGTTAAACCAAATGGCCTTAATGAGAAATGGGACATCAAGCCATTTCTAAAAGATTGAGGCATGTCTTCTGTCTGACTCTGCTGGCCTTAGAAATTTTGTTTGTGTCTGTTTTTATTTCTCTTTAGTTTAAATTGGTGCTAGATCCAGAATAACTAATATGTTATTATTGTGCTTAAAGCATTAACTTTATTTATTTTTCTCCTTTTTACAACAGGATCCCAGTTGAACCCTGATCTTCAAAACTTTATTCTTTCTAAAATCTATAAATATGCTTATAATTATCAGAAAAAAGAATACAAATCAAGTACTGAAATCTAATATCAGGTTTTGTTCTAAGAATTTACTGAATATATTCCTTTTGTTTTAAATGCTATTTGTGATGTGTCACTTTAAATGTTGAGCTACATGGCTCATTGATTATTAATTAATCTAGCATTTATAAGTGCTCAGATGTTAGGTTCTGTTACCCCCTTTCAAGACTCGTGAGAGTTGAGGCGCTAGGGGTGTTTTGTCTGCTTGCAGTAATTACTCTGCACTAGTTCATACTTTTGTACTATCACCGTGGAGACTTTAATAAAATACTGAGTGTTTTCACTACAAGACGCTCTTTTCTGTTATGAAGTCTTCACCTATAAACTTTTGTTTCCAGTGCCTGAGGTTCTGTTGCACTCTCTGTGTCTGGATTTAATTTGTAATTAGGGTTGGCCGCCCTTATTGAGAGCTGCATGGTCGTCAATTGGACTGTTTGTTCGCAGTGTGTTCTATTTGGATTTCGTCCACAACAGTTGCAGCTGCAGACTCTAATGCCAGAGTCTCCCACACCCCTGATTCTATGGGAAAAGATTTCTGAACTTAGGTAGGGAACATGTGACAAAAGTGTATTTTTTGGTTCGAGAAAAGCCCCAAAACTCACCACAGAACATGTAAACCTCCCAGAGCTTCTGGAGGCCTGGTGGCCCCCGACCCCTGGCTTTTTTGTGTCCCACTTCACAAATATTGTATCCAAACACCCCTCCACCCAGAAAAATCCTGCCTACACCACTGGGAGCAGTTCTGACACTTATAGGTGTCATACCAGAGAAAAATGACTGGTTCCAAATAAGTTTCAGCTACAAATGTCTGCTCTAAGTAATTGTTTACACAATTGAGACTGAAAAGTTAACAGGATCAAAACTCAGTGTCAAACATATAATGAGTCATGGTTCACAGACACTTAATTAGTATCACGGAATATGAGGGAACTCAAATGGTGAAACAATACTTTGTGATACACATTGCATATCTTTGGCATTAAGAACAACATGTAGCCATCAAATCGCATGCACAACACCAATATTGGTCAGCTCTACAAAGCTCAAACATGGAATGCATGAAACAGTGTGCAGTTTAAAGTGAATCCATACAGGAGAAAGAACTGCTCATAAAAAAAAAAAAGAATTAATTGATTTATATAGACTCACCATGGTTCCTTACCTCCATGAGTTTGCATGGAAGTGCAGGACCCAATACTTCCAAACCACAGCAGTCCAAATGAAATTTTTAGGTTCAGACAGCTGGTGGAACTGCGAGGAACAGAGAGCCAACCAGCATCACATATTCTGGACTTGCTCCAAGCTCTCAGAATATTGGGTACACATAGCGCAAGCAGTAGAAACAATGTATAATACCCCTGGCCTGGTAGCCTCAGTCCTTGTGCTAATGTCACTCTCTGCAGAGTGGGTTAGTATTAGGGGCAGACAGTTGAAACTCCTTATCTGACTAGCATGAGCAGAAAAGGTGCTTAGATGCATTCGGCTAAAGCCAATGGGCCCCATGCTGGTCATATGGGTAGCCATGATTGGCTCTGTTTATCGGCTGGAGAAAACCTATCGCTTGATAGACAAACATTATGTTTTTGAAGAAGTAGGGTACAACTCTTGTACCATTATTGTTTAATATTAAGCCAAAAATTGCTGTATGTGTATATATCATGTGTACAATATACTAGATACTAGCCTCTCATCATCTGTTTATCTTCCACCCCTATACAAACCTGTAAATTCCCCATGTAATACCAAACTGTTTTTGTTATCTTGTCTACTGCATGTTCTCCTGCTGTGTTTGTACTGGCTTGTCTGTCATCATGGAAAAAGTTCTCTTAATAAACAACAAACTATATAAAACAAAGTAAAATAATCATAGTTACAAAACCAGACAGAACACAACCAGAAAGGGAGAAAAGAACCAAACAGTGAACATTAAATAGAATAGTTTCTATAAAACAAAATATTAGACTACAGTACAGGTTAATTATTCACCCACATCTTTAACAATGCAGCACTGGCCGGCCTGCCGGTGCAGTGGTAGGTTTACTGCTTGTGGCGCGAGTGACCTGGGTTCAGGAACGGACTTGGGCAGCTGGAGGACCAGCCAGGGGGAAGAAGGATTGAGTGCCCATCGGCCGCTCTCCTTCTCCGGGAAGGGATGGTTGCCTGTCCTGCTACTCTACCACCACCTGGGTGACCATGGGTGGCGGTGCATCTGGAGCAGCCAGTGGGAGGGGAGGACGTAGGCTGGGAGCCAGAGCATCTGCATGTCACAACATGCTCCGCTCCTTGGTACTCCTTGCGTGCCTACGTCCTCAGGGGATGGCACCAGAAACATGGAATAAGGACTTTGAAGATGCCGGCGTAGATGGGGATCCAAGCTCCCAGACACCATAACCTGGCTCTTGGGGACCGTCCAGACTGGCCGACATACACTAATGGACTGGAGGGGGACATCCCAGGATCCCCCTCCTCCCCGCCCAGGGGGGTAGGCTGAGGCAGCATGGAGACAGATCTGGCAGTATCCCGAGAGATACTGGGGGTGGGCAGAGTGAGCATAGGATACCCCAGAAGAGAGCGGCATCCGTGGAGACGGGGCAAAAAAAAAAAAAAATGCAGCACTAAAACTATAGCATTTGAGTGAAGTAACAAACGACTGTATATCAGGAGTTAAATTATTGTAAGCATTAGCTAATTACTAAAATATTGGGTAAAATAAAACACTCAGTGATTTTATTCCTTTTTTTGTAAGTAAAATGTTATGGAGTTTTAAAGTTGATTTTAAAGCATACAAAACTGATGTATTTAATACAGTATAAATTAAACAGTTAACATTAAGACTTGCATTCTTGCATTGCATTGTTTTTCGATTTGTTGGTAAACGGTACAGTTATCTTCCTCTTATCCGACCTCTCATTTATCCGAACCATTTTAGTGTCCCCCAAGCAGTTCGGATAAACGGGGTTGTACTGTACATCACAAAGAACAGTCAGGTGTAATTCAACCAGATGTTTTGCATAATCCTAGCTGGGGTAAACCCCTTGGAAATATAACTCTAAAGTGAATAAACAGACAACCTGTTCATAACAATGTTATATTCTTAATATAATCTGTGTCTATTACATCTTCTATCAATCAATGCTACTTTCATCTCTAAGTAAGATTAAGTAATAAAATGAAAATAATGATACCAGGGACTTTCTGGGAAAAGTCCCCTGGTGGTGATATACCAATAGTGTGCAGAACAGAGCTGTTCTAGCTGGTAGGAAAGAAAACAAAAGTTAGTTGAGAAACAGCGTAAGAACTAAGAGTAACTGTCATATATTACCGTTTATTAGTGCACATTTAAAACCTCTGCCTGTCTTAAATCTGGGGGTTGCTTCCCAGATTGGTCGCTTATTTTATTTCCATATCTTGGTCAAACCAGGCACACCTGCTATATCACTGGTATACTGTATATGTTACCCAATTCCTGCCCTTCTACACTCGGTGATTTTAGATACAAATCAGACATACTGTGTAACATTTTTATTTATTTATTTATTTAGTTTTTGTTAACCGGGTAGGTGCACTAGCCATAAAATGACTATTTTCAGGCATGACCCGGGAGAGTACAACAAAAGGAGAACAGTTGAAGAACAGCAACATGGGTACAATAATACAAATAGAGGAACAGTACAGCAGTGCTACAAAAATACAATGGGTAGAAACAACAAAAAATAATGGCAAGCATTATACAGATAATGGCAGTAAGATATATAATAAGTGCAGAAACTATGGACCCGACCTGTTGAGTGAAAGGGTTAATAAGATAGTAAGGTTATATAGAGAGAAATGTGAGAAATGTTCAAACATAACAAGAAAGACTGTCGGAAGGAAGGTCAAGGGTGGTAATTGGCAAAACAACAGTGGATGGTCAGCAACAAGGTTCGAGAAGGAAGAGAGCTAGTAACATAGAAACATAGATTTTGATGGCAGATAAGGACCGCTTGGCCCACCCAGTCTGCCCATTTCCCTACCTAATGGATAAGCTGCAGATCCTAGTTAACCAGCAGCCTACTTCTTCCTACCCCAACCCCCTAGAATTGCCTTATGACTGTCCCATGCATGCTTGAATTCCACCACTGTTTTTGACTCCACAACCTCCTCCGGAAGGCCGTTCCATGCATCCACAACCCTCTCTGTGAAAAAATACTTCCTTAAATTACCTCTGAGCTGCCCCTTCTATCTTCAAACTGTGCCCCCTTGTTCTTGCATACCTCTTTTTTTGAAAGATGCTACCCTCTTGGACTTTGTTGATTCCCTTGAGGTACTTGAAAGTTTCTATCATGTCCCCCCTCTCCCTCCGTTCCTCGAGGCTATACATATTTAGCTCCTTAAGTCTCTCTTCATATGTCTTCCGGTGCAGACCCTGCACCATTTTAGTTGCCCTCTTCTGGACAGCTTCCATCCTGTCTATGTCTTTGCTGAGATTGGGTCTCCAGAACTGCACGCAGTACTCCAGATTGGATCTCACCAACTGTCTGTACAGAGGGATAATAACTTCCTGTTTTCTACTGGTGATGCCTCTCCCTATGCATCCCAGTATCCCCCCAGCCCTCCTTGCTGCCCTCTCACATTGCTTGCCCACCTTTAGGTCATCTGATATGACCCCCCAGGTCCCTTTCCATTTTTGTTGTTGTTAGTATCTCACCCCCATTGTGTACTCTTCCCTGGTTTTTGTTTCCCAGGTGCATTACCTTGCACTTCTTAGCATTGAATCTAAGCTGCCATACATTTGACCATTCCTCTAACCTTGCCAAGTCCCTTCTCATCCTTTCCACCCCACCTTGTGCATCAACTCTGTTGCAGATCTTTGTGTTATCTGCAAAGAGACATACTTTTCCTTCCAGTCCCTCTGCAATGTCACTTATAAAGACATTGAAGAGGACCGGTCCTAATACTGAACACTGCGGTACCCCACTAATAACCCCCTTTCTTCAGAGTGGACTCCATTTACTATTACTCTCTGTGTCCTATTCTCCAGCCAATTCTTTACCCAGGCTGTCATCTTGGGACCCACTCCCAGGCTGGCTAACTTGTATACTAATCTTTTGTGTGGGACTGTGTCAAATGCCTTGCTAAAGTCTAGGTAGGCCATGTCCACAGCCCTTCCCTGATCTACTACTTTGGTTACCCAGTCAAAGAAATCTATCAGATTTGTCTGGCATGACCTTCCCGCTGTGAATCCATGCTGCCTTGGGTCCTGTGCCCCTCTGGCCTCTAGATACTCAACAATTTTTTCCTTCAGAAGTTATTCCATCATTTTTCCTACCACTGAGGTTAAACTAAAAGGTCTGTAGTTTCCTGCTTCTGCCTTGCTCCCACTTTTGTGAAGGGGAAACACATCTGCCCTCCTCCAGTCCTCGGGTACCACCACATCCTCCAATGATTTGTTAAAGAGGGTAGTTAGTGGTGTCACTAGTTCTACCCTTAGTTCTTTTAGAATTCTGGGATGAATCCCAGCAGGCCCCATTGCTTTGTCCACCTTCAGTTTTAAGAGTTCTTTTAGAACCCTTTCTTCTGTAAATGGGCTGGTATCAACTTCTGTATCCAGAGTGTTTCTGCTGTTTGTTTTAGGTACCTCCCCCTCTTCCTTTGTAAATACTGAGCAAAAATATTTGTTTAGTATCTCTGCCTTTTCACAATCACCCTCTGCCCACCCTCCTCCCCTTTATTAAGCCTCACTAACCCTCCCTTGGTCTTCCTTCGCTCCCTGATGTACCTATAAAAGGTTTTATCCCCCTTCTTAACTGAGTTGGCTATCTTTTCCTCGGTTTGGGCCTTTGCTGTTCTGACTGCCTTCCCAGCATCCTTTTGCTTTAACTGATACAGTTCTCTGTCCTGCTCCTTCTGTGATTCCTTGTACTTCCTGAATGCTTTCTTTTTCTCTTGAACCTTCACTGCCACTTCCTTTGAGAACCACAGTGGTTTCTTACATCGTTTTGTTTTGTTTATTTGCTTCACACAAAGGCTCGTTACCTCTGTGATGGCAGTTTTTATTATTCCCCATTGTTCTTCCACCCCTCCTTCCTGCTCAAGAAGTTATTTACAAAGAGAAGAAAAAATATGGGGAGGGGAAGAGGAGACAGTCTTGGAGCTGGATTAGAGCAGGGGTGACATTACTGGTAAGTCTCAGGAGCTTCAGGTTGGGTCAAAGCATGTACAAGCAGTGGCTAAGGATAGATAACGACGATATTCACTTTTAAATCCAAAGTGAGACTGAGACAGCCGGACATTGAGTGGAAGAGTATTCCATAGCCTGGGAGCAGAGAATTGGAAGGCCCCTGTGCCTTTAGTTATCTGACATCTCGGAACATAGAGCAAGGATTTGTCAGCTGATCGCAGGCCATGGGAGGATGGTTGAGGGACCAGCAACGCTGCCAGCTGGGATGTTTTTTTCCCCCGGATAATCAAGTCCATTAGTGATCCAAGGTAGTATTGTCTACTGATAGAGGGTGAGAGCCAATTCAGATCCTTATAAAGAAGGCAGTGATGTTTGAGTCGAGGCGACGAAGAGGCAGATCGGCATATATTGTTATAAGTTACGTCCTATTTTTGTAGGCAGGTTTTATGGGCAGAGGTAAGAATAGAGACACCATAAGTAAGGGTTGAGAGCAGAATACCTCGGGCAATTGCTAATTTGGCCGAGGGTGTAAGCATGTAGCTCATTTTGTAAGCTACTCCTAGTTTCAAGTTTACAGCTTTGCACGAGGACTGAATGTGAAGATTAAAATCCAGGGACTGGTCCAGGAGGATCCCAAGGTACTTGAAGGAAGTAACATTTTCAAGCGGAAATCCTCCGGGGTGAAGAACCTCCAGCAAACTAGAACAGGTCTTAATCTTTGGTGCAGAACCTAGGAGCATGGCTTTCGTTTTCTTTTCATTTAGTACAAGCTTACGGTCTAGTAGCCAGTCTAAGACCTTATTGAAGTCTGAAGTAAGTGATGTGTTTATGCAGGCAACACTAGAAGAACTAGTGTAGATGATCAGGTCATCAGCGTAGAGAATAGCTGAGCAGGATTCCAGGACCTCAGCTGCATTGTTGATAAAAATTGAGAACAGAAGGGGCCCAGGGATAGAGCCTTGGGGGACCCCAAGGTTGATAGTAGACATGTTGGACAGGGAGGAGTTAAATTTGACAGCTTGTGACCTGTTTGAGAGGTAGCTACAGAACCAGTCCACAACAGGGGTAGAGAAGTGGAATTTATGGAGAGTGGAGAGAAGCAGGGGATGGTCTACAAGGTCGAAAGCCTTAGTGAGGTCAATGAAGATGGCACCTGTGAGTTTTCCAGAGTCCATGTTGGACAGAATATCAGTAGTTAGTTGAAGAAGAGCCGTGGTGGTGCTATGACCTTTTCTGAAACCATGCTGAGTGTCTGAGAGGAGATTGTAGCGTGTAAGGTAGTCAATGGTCTGTGATGCAACTATTTTCTCTAGGATCTTGTTAAGGACAGAGAGAATTGCTATAGGTCTGTAATTGGCCATGTCCTTTGGGTCACCTTTTTTAAACACAGGTGTTACTCTTGCAGATTTCCATAGGTTTGGCACAGTGCTATGGATAAGGGATAAAGTGTAGATTCTGGCAATCGGAGAGGCAATGAGTGGAGCAGCCAGCTTAAGAAGACGAGGTTCCAGTGAGTCAGAACCAGAGCTGTGTATTGGCAGATATGGATCTCAGTAATTTCAGAACTTCCACTCTTGATATAGCCTTGAAATAGAATGGTGGCGCTGGAGGAGCATCATATGATAGGGCAGTATGGTTGTCTGATGGTAGCGTGGTAGGTAGATTGGAGTGCGATCCACTAGGTTGTAAAGCCAAGTTATAGTATGAAAGATCAGAGAAAAGATTTGTTAAAACTGTTTGAGATGGTCCTAGGGTCATTACAATGTGCCCCATTTATAATCATTTCATCAGGAGTGACCGACTCCGAGGTACTGAGAAATTTTTGACATGGGCCCAGAATTTCCTCGGGTCGCAGGCTGAGTTTTGTAGAAGGTCCTTGCAGTATTTGCTTTTAGCAACTCTAACTTGTCTCTTACATCTGTTCCTTAGTTCACGATAGACAATAAGATCTGACTGTAGGCCAGTTTGTTTGTAGCGAATCCAAAGCTTGTCCCTCTGGCGCAGATTAGCAAGGAGGTCTTTATGCAGCCACCTCGTCTGTTTTCCTCTGACCCTCCTAGTAGTCTTGGGGGCATGTTTATATTGAATGGTAAGAAATTCATTTATGAATATCTGTAGAGCAACCTCCACATCCTTTGTTTGATAGATACCTGCCCAGTTGATATTGGAAACTTCATAGAGAAATGCATCCTGGTCAATATGAGCTAGATTTGTAAACGTGATTAGTCTTGATGGAGGAGATGGAGGTGCAACCATAGATAGGATACAAAAAGTGGGTGAGTGGTCTGTTAGTGCATCTGCAAGGATTCCTGCTTTTGACACATATGTTCCATCGGTTAACCATCACCCAGTCTAGGAGGTGTACCCGTTTGATGGGATGACGTGGCTCTAGTTACTTCAGAGATCAACTGGTGAAAATTATAACTAAGCGTGAGTGATTGCAAGGATATTTGAGCTGACCCTAACCAATTGAGGTTAAGATCACCTAGGATGACAGCCTCATTATGATTTACAGTCTGGGAGGTGATGTCAAGGAGTTCTTGAAGACCTACTATTCCCCCAGCAGGGGGATTATAGGCACAGATAATATGAAGCTTCTTTTCCCCCAATACAATAGTTGCCTGTATGAATTTGCACACTCCGGGAGAGGCAGATGCCGGGACAATAGAGATGTTGAGGTGGTTTTTGAAGAATAGGGCAACTCTACCTCCACGCTTGGATGAGGATCTATCCCGCCAGAACAGGGATTAGTTAGGCAAGGAGCATACATCATCAGGTATTCCGGGTTTTAGCCAAGTTTCTGTGAGACAGAGTACATCAGGATTGTAGAGTTTCACCCAGGTCTCGAGTTCCGCATGGTGACAGGTAAGACTTCTGATATTGATATGGGCAATTAATAATCCTTTCTTGGACATGCCAGATAACTCATTTGGGGAAAAGAAACAGGTAGGTGGACCTGGATTTAGTTTGACATCCCCAGCTAGCAGAATAATGATCATGGCTAGGAACCAAAGCCTTACACAGTGGCAGGTTAGGGTGAAAGCACATCTCCATGGCAGCTTCCTCCTGGCATGTAGAGGGTAATAGATGCTGCCTCTAACAAGGAGGATAGGGTTAGGTTGCAGATCAGGCTTTGTCTCTGCAATCAAGTTAGAGAAAATATAGTTACAGTAAGCCTCTGAGGAGTTTTGCCATTTGGTTACATGGGAGGCCATGTGGGAGTGTCAGGCTGAGTAAAAGGACAAATGACAAGAGTGCCCATAGCAGACTATACTTCTCCATAGTGTTACTATTTGACTTGGGTAGGAAGGCTAGTGGTATACTGAGACAGAGGATTAGCTCTTGGGGATAAAGAGATAGTGTGTGTAAAATTAAGACTGCCAAGGGTGACTGTGTTCCACCGTTTTAACCCTTGGCCGAAATTAGAGATAGAGCAAAAACAACAAAGTGTTTCCTGCTAGCGTAGCAATTATTTAGAAGAAGTGGATCAGAGAAGCAGAAAGTAAAGCCCCACAAAGGTTAATTAGGAAAGCAGACCAGCCGGAGGCTCTACTTCTGTACTCTACCCTACACTCCTTAAATTTGTATCCTTGTGCCCTTCTACATATTTGCAACCCCAAACTCTTCCTAAAAGTTTAAACCTCAGCACCATTCCAAATATCTGTCCCCCTCACCCTCCTACAATTTACTCTCCTCTCAGAATTTGTGCACCTGCCCCTATCGGAAATTTGAGCCCTTGTACTTTTCCTAAAATTTGCATATCTTTAACCCTCCCAAAATGTGCACTCCTGCAGCCCTCCCAAATTGTATGCCTAACACTCCTGCAAATGTGTGTGCCCACATCACACTTCCCATAATTTGTGGCCCTGCAGCCCTTCCAAAATATGTGCCACCACAGACCCCTTGATATGTGGGCCCACATTCTCCTTTTAAAATGTGCATCCTACACCCTTTCCTAAATACATGTCCCTCATCCTTCCAAAATGTATGCCCCTGCACCACATTACATGGAAACCTCTACATCACCCAAAATGTATGCCCATGCACCCCCTCTGAAAATGGCATTCCAGCATACCTCCTGAAATGTGTAGCCTAAATCCTCCCAAAATGTGGGCCCCATGTAATTTCCAACATGTGTGCCCTACACCATTCCCCAAATATGTGCCCTACACCCCTCCCAGTATGTGTGTTCCTACACCCCTCTGAAAATGTATGTCACTACACCCCTCTTAGAATAAGTGCCCACAAACTTCTTCCAAAAGATGTGCTCCCACACCACTTCCAAAATGCATGATCCTGCACCCCTCCTGAAATGTTACACATATTTTGGAAGGGGTGTAGAAGTACAAATTTTGGGAGTGGCATGTGGGCACATGTTTTGGAAGAGGTAATGGGTTCACATTTTGAGGAGATGCAAGGGCATTGGTTTTGTGAGGGATATAGAACATATATTTCATGTGTGTACAAGGACACAAATTTAGGATGGGGTGGGGCCACCACATCTGGGAAAGTGGGAGAATGCTATATTTGGAAGATGAGGGAGCACAGTATTATGGGAGAGCATGGGAGTGCAAAAATAGGGAGATGTTAAGGGTACACAATTACAGAGGAGTGTGGAGACACAAAATTACAGATTTAGGTCAGGCACAAAAGTAGGAAGAGCTTCAAGAGTATAAAATTCAGGGCTGGTGCGGGTTGCAAACTTCAGGAAGGGTAGCAAAGTAAAGGTGGAGTATGGTGTTGCAAGATTCTGGTGGGTGCATGAGGAAGCATATTTTGGGTGGGGACTGGCTTGCAGTATTTGGGTGGGTTTGCAGAGTACAATTTTTCAGGAAATGTGTCATTTTCAGCAGTGGCAGAAGTGTAATATTCTTGAGGAGTTTAAATTTCAGGAGTCCTGGAAAGTATAATGGTTGCAGTTGCAGAGGAGGAATGTTGCAGATTGTTTTGGTTAAATTTCAGGGGGTTCTGAAAACAGTGGTTTTTAATGACTTAGGAATATCAATCAATCACTCACTCAATCAAAAATGTGTTTATTAAAATAAAAACAGGAGATACTACGTCATATGAGCCAAGGCTTGTTTCCAATGGCATCTTTAATTTCAATGTTTCAATAGTCAGTTACAATGTTACAGTAAAACAAAATTCATATAATACTTACACACTTGTTATAAAAAGATCAATAGTACAAAACATCAATGTACATACTAAATGCATGGGCTAAATGTTCAAACAGCCAACAAATGGCAGGCAGGGGAATACAGGCTACGTAGCCTGAGGGATTGCCATAGCACTTATGCACCCCTCTCTGCCTTGCCATAGCACATTCCTTGGGGCTGTATTTGTGCCACTTACACCTGTCTTCAGCCGTCTTTGCAGGTAAGGTGGACTGGGGGGCATACTGTCACAGGCCATTGCCATATCTTTGGCACACCAGCTTGCGGCAATACAAAGGGATTCTCTATTCCTTGTGGTAATAAATGCACACTAAACCAACTTTTTGTGGTCTAACTTGCGTCAATAATGGGGAATGTTTTCACAGAGTTTGTGCTGGAGATTTGGCACAAGCTGCCTCAAAGCAGGAGAACTGTCATAACTACACCTGAGATTGGAAAATTTGGTGCAGTTGCAGCAAATGGGAATGGCGGAGCTGTGGGAACAAAGCGGTATGGTGCAGGGTTTGACACATATCCTGCACCATGCTTTGAAAGTCCATTCCCATGCAAAAAAAAAAGTGTGATCAGTTATACACAAGAGAGGTACAGTAAGCTGTTGCTAACACCTACAGGATATTGCTTCCCTTGCCACCAGCCAGGTCAGGATTTGTCCAAAGGGGACCAGTTTACTAACAGATGACAGTAATCCTATGAGTAAAGAATTTCATAGGTCCAGCATGCTCACCACGAAGTTACTTCTACTCTTATTACTGTTGTTACGGGGGACCATAAATTCCAACCCCCCCAGGTCGTTACCACAGTTTATTTGGTAACAGTGACGAAAGGTTGGATATGTAACTGGGAACCTTTTGCTTTAAGCATAGACATCAAAACTTCAAAACATGGGCATTTCATCTCACATTAAGTGATGATGACCCCAGCATATGGTACAGGACACAACTTTGGGTACAAAATGGAGCACCTGTCACAAATATGGTCATACGATTGAACATAGCATCCACTCTGTCAAGATGAAGGGATGTCGCCATAATCAATACGCGGTAACAACATCATATTTACAACTGAGAGTCTGGTCTTTTAAGAAAGCGCACTACATACCCTGTACAGTGCATTCAACCTAGGTCCAATTATGTGGGTAGTGTGATGAGATAAAATACTTATTATAATGTGGTGAGCAGCCAGACATACAGTGGCATCCCAGCAGAATGTTCTTTTGAACATTCTAAAGCAGGATCACTGTATGTTACAAACCCCGAGGACTCACTATTGTGATGTCCTCGCCTTACCGAATTAGCCTTACTTCAGCCACAGACTTCAATGCCCCCCAACTATGTAACACATATAAGCACCTTGTTGACCACCCTCCAGCTGGGCTAGCTGGGCTACTAGCCCCAAAGCAGTCCAGCAGACTACTCCGCACCACAGGTGAAAAACTCCTGGAAGTACCCAGGATCAGCTCCACAGTAGGCAGCAAATCTTATGCCCATGCTGCCCCCGCACTGCGGAATAAGCTTCCTGGCCACTTACAGGAAGCTACCTCCCTAGAGAACTTCCATAAGGGACTATATGAGCACTTACTGAACTGTAGGCACTGCTCCTGTCCCAAAGAATAGCTTTACCTAGCACTATCATCCCTTCGCTCCTTCGCTCCCCCTGGTTGTTACCTGCCAACCAGCCCCGTGGAACTTGCATTGGCTATTACCCTAACAATCCCCTTACTTTCATGTTTGTGTTTGCAATTAAATGCTATTGTTTAACAGTATAACCTGCTGTATGTAACTTTGCTATACTGTGTAATTCTGTACTGTGTCGTAACTGTAATCCTGTCTGATCTGTCCAAAAATGTACCATCCCAATGTCTATGCCTTACTATATGTAACTAATTCTGGGTCACCCCTGAAAAAGGGACCTTCGGGGCTCAGCTGGCGTACCCGGTTAACAAAATTTAATAAATAAATAAATAAAATACATTCTGCAGTACAGTATAATAGCAAGGAAATAAATATGAAACAAAAATATAGCTAAAAAAGCTGTTTATAATTTTAGAACAGGGAAACAAATGAAAAACATAGTGACAACTTTAATGGTATCAAACATGACCCATCCAACAATACATTTAAAAGAAAAGTGAACTTCCTGTCCCCATTAAATGGACAGTGTGGAGTCTATGACAGCAGTATAAGTATTTCTACTTGCATCCTAAGGGTGACAGATTTGCCTGCCTTTGGTTTGTGGTTTTCTCTCTTCCTAAGAATGTGGGAAGAGACACTTTTATAGCTGTTAAAGGCTCCCTCATGTCCCTATAAACATAAAAGGGAACATTAAGGTGGGATATGTTTGAAGTATTCAAACTAGCAGGTCTCACGAGTTAAAGAAGATCACTCAGAATTATTTGTATTGTAATAACAGCAGAAGAGTCAGATAGGAGTTTAAACTGAGAGGAGGAAGATTCAGAAGGGATATGCAGTTGCAGCCAGGGATAAATAGCAATCTATGTACTGTAGAGACATGTCACTGTGAGTTCCCATTGAAACGAATGGGATTTTCATTAAATATCTTATTATGTTGCTACTTATTATTATCTACCATTGTAAGTAAGCATTATTTCACTCAGAAATTAGTTAATTCTTGGAATAGTTTTGGCAGGGCTTTGCACGTGGTTCAATGTGGGGAATAGCTCCTCCCACAACCTCTACTTAAGCCCTCTACTGACGGTACCTCTCTTGCTTAGGGAGTGTTTTTCCCGGAGCTCCCTGTGTGGCTTGTGTGGCTGTGATTCTCCGTGCTGCCTGCTGCTCTGTTCATCCTTTCTGTGCACCTCCTTTGGCTTCCCTCTCCTCTTTTCCCCATGTCCTGTCCCTCTAGTTTGTGCTTTGTCCTGGGATGTCTCCTAGTCTGCTCCTTTCCACCCCCTCCTGCTTTGTGTTTGGGTTTCCACCCTTCTCTTTTCCCCGTTTCTTTTGGGTTTTCTTTACCTCCCCGTCGACGCTTCTGGGCATCCTCACTCTCTCCCCTTTTCCCATCCATTTGTTCCACACTAGGATCCACATTCATGTTTCACATCTGTATCGCATGGCCATTGCTAGCGGTCCAGACATGGCCGACCTAGGCTGCCTCCAGTGCTACGGAGCCATACACACCTCCTTTTCTGCTACTCCTGCAATGCACTCCACTCCTCAGTGCATTTCGCCATTCTATTTGGACCCTGCCTTCTTCAGTCCCCACCACTCCAGTAGCTCCTTCTCCTGCTCTGACCTTCCAGTTTTTCAGGAATAGCTGCATTTCTCCCTACTTGCCTACTCCTTGAAGACAACAGGACTCTATGTCAGCATATATTATGCGCCCCACCAGTAAGTACCTTACCAGTCAATTTTCCTCCTCTTCCAAAGTTAATCTGATTCCCTAGCTCCTTCCTTTCTTACTGACTCTTTCACTCTCTACAGATTAGTTTCAACCAGCCATATCACACTTTACAATGGATCCACCTCTCGATACCGCTCATGGTTACTTATCTGTCTCACTTAATGTTGCCATGGTGAGCCACTCATTTCCCCTAAACACGTGCATTTTCAGATGCCTGCCTCCCTACCTACAGTGCCCCTGCAAATTGCTCAGCATATAACACACATAATATGGGGGGGGAGGGGTCAGGCCTCCATGATCAGATGTGGCATTGTACTTGCTCATCGGATATTCCCAGCATTAAAACAGCATACTGCCTGTATTAACAAGTTTCCGCTGCTCGCATGGGGAAGCTGAGCTATATCCTCAGATCCTCAGCACTAGCTGTTCTCTACTGTTGCTGGCTAGCTCTTTCCTTAAGTCACAGAGACAGTCCAACTCAGAATTATAGCTCCAACTTGGCTAAATCAGTCTACATTACAGTCGCCTTCTATACATTACCCAGTGTCCAGGGATACGGGACCTCACCATGGCTGCATTTTCCATAGTAAACCTCTGCATAATGAATTTCTGTACCTTTTGGAACAGAGCTGTTCTCCATATCTCGCTACTTGGTCCTTCCCTGCTCCCCAGTTTTCTCCTCAGAGTACTGTTTTGAGCACTTTACCGATTCCCTTCTGCCATCTGCACTTATCATACCCACCTCAATATTTGTCTACTGTTCCACTGATTTGTGTTACCATACCTACGATTTCCATGCTCTCCATTACTTCATTGTCCAATACCTGGTCCTTGTACTACATCTCCCCTCTCTCTGCAGCAGTGCCATGCTTCAGCCAGCCCATACCAGCAGTATTCCGGACTCCATCACCAACTCACACCTTCTGAGGTGCTGAGCGAAGGTAGGCTTTCCCTAACGGGGATGGGATTCCGTTACATTACCTGCCTCTTACTACTTTCCAGTCTGGCATCCTCTGTCCCTAACTCTGCTTGACAACATCAAGTGAAAGTTAGCTCACCCCAACTACCAGGGATGGGAGCCATGTCTACAATCTACTGACTTTTACCATATCTTCTTCACCTCATTCCTGTTGCAGATTCCCTCCGGGAACAGGACTTCTATGCCCCATGTGACCTCCTCATTCTGACTGTGTCTGGCTGCCTCAAGCTATCATCCTCCTGCCTCTGCCATCCAACCAGGTACAGTACCTGAGTCTACAGTTTACTGCTTCGAATTACCCATTCTCATCCTTATATCTGGATACTGTCTCTCTTCAGGACCATGACTCGCCTGTCATGCCATTTCTGTCATACCTAATCTGCAGCCTTATTTCTTGATACCTTCTGCTACTTGCCATAGATGGGAGATTGAATCCATATATGACTGTTTCCACTGTCTGCCTCCTAGTCCAGATGCTGGTTGTCATTTCTTTTGGGTATGGAACTGCTTCTCATTTGTACCCTCATTGTTGTATCTCTCCTCAATGTTTTTCAGTTAAGATCATGGTGCCGCGACTGTCACGGATTGCTATTGGAATTTATATTACACCACCTCCCATATCCATCTTCTGTCTGTCATCAGATGTTCCATCCCCTCTGGACCTGGACCTTGTCCTGCTCATAGCCTCCATCCTTCATTACCAGCAGCCTTCCCTTAAGCCATATCACGCTATCTTGCCTGTTCGAGTGCCTGAGCTTGCATCACTGTTTTTGCTTCTGCATCCTCTGCTTGACACATGTCACCACTTCCCTGCTGGAATGGGAACATCTCACTGCAGCTGCTTTCCTCCCTCAGCTCAGCATGTCAACATTGACTGCATGTCCTCCCATTGACATCTGGAAGTGGTAGCCCCTCTTTGGATCCCCTGGGTCATCGTATACTCTGACTCTTGCCCGGTTGTGCTCCCATCTGAAAAGGACCTCCATATCTTGCTTCTCTCCTTCCTCACATCCCTGTGGAGTGGTATTGAAGCCTACTTCTCTCTCCTCATTTTTCAGGCCTGGAAACTGGTGTCTACAATCAACTGTTTTGATCTTACTTGCTCTCTGCTGGAACATCACTTGCTGCTCCCTCCTGGACTTGAGCATGTCACAATTGTGCTTTCCCCTTCACCCATTATCTGGGTTGTCATGCCCATCCTCTCTCTTCAGTTTGACTGCCTCTGGGACTTCCTTGCTGCAACTCAGCCATCCAGTTGACATCTGTGTTTTCTTCCTCCTTTGGATGTGGAAACATTCTCTTCCAATGCCTCCAGTCCCTTCTCTTGTTGGTTAAATGCCTTCGCCTGCGGTGGAACCACTGTGCCTCTACCCTGTTGCTCTTCATACTTTGATTAACTCCTCAGCCCTCCATGGATTATTGTCTGGTGACTGCTACTGCCTTCCTACTGTCTGATGCTGTTTTGCTGAGGGGCCAATCTGCTCCTGTTCCTTCCTGCACAGTATACCATCCAGCTTCATTCACTTTGACCCTGTCCTGGTTCAGTCCTTCAGTCCCTTTGAATTTCCTCTGGACTTTCCCGCCATCTCTGGATAGCTGCTTTCCATCTCTGCCTTGTTGACTCGGTGCTGCATTCTCTGTGCCATGGCTCTTTTGGGCATCCTTCCATATCTCTGGCCAGTATTCCTACTCAGGTAACTTCTAGATTCATTTATTCATCATTTATTCATCGCATTCTCCTACTCTAGCTATCCTAACAACTCCCATCCACTACTCGATGGTTCACTGGTCATGCATTTGAGGAATCTATGTCTAGCTCACAGTCCTCGGCAACCTGTCTCCGAAACTCTCACATTAATTCAACATTTTCCATACTACCCAATCAGCTCCTCTCGATCACTCCGGACTCCTTTTTGGCTGGACATTGGAAACACACATGCCTCTCTATATTGGATACTCCCTATGAATCTTGTCTATTCATTCTTCGTGAACTTTCCCATCGACTATGCTTCACAGGCTATCACCTCACATGGTATGGATATAACTTCTTCTATTATGCTCCAACTTACTCTCTGTCAAGGCTCCCTCACATCAAGACTCTGCTTGTTCCAAGACTTCCCAGCTGCTTTCAGATTATTCATTGTTGGATCTCTACCGTCTAGCTGGGTATGAATGCCACACCACCCTAATCATCATTTTGACTCTTGGACATCACCATCCCTCATACAATCATCCGTACTTTTTCATCTAGTACCTTCACTTGAGATAACTACCCTTCTGGCAGACACTTCAGCCTCTCCTTCACAAACTATCTACATTAATCTCTTCAGTAAAGTCTATCACCGAGAACTGGCTTTCCCTATGGCCATCCAAAAATCCATAACCTGTAAGCCTACAGACTCTTCAACCTATCCACCGCCAAGCTTCTCTCAAGGACTTGGGCATTGGATTACCTGTACACCTAACCAACCATAAGCCACCACAGTGCATCTCATGGATAATCACGTTGCAGAAATACATGTATGTACTTCAGCCAGTGTACCAGCTGAACAAACAGTACACAAGTATAGTTACGACATCATGCCCAAATAAATCATACATTCCTTAAACTGAACTTATGAGCAGTCTCTATACCTATTTGATTGCCATCAGGACTGCATCTGCAGGTCTTCCTCTGTTTGTCTACTAATCACTTAAGGCAGTCCTCCTATCAGGCATGTACAGACTCTTCTCTGCTCATTTCTACTGTACTGCTACCTACTTACCTTCACATGTTTACTACTACATTCTTTGCCTCTAGACTTTACTTTGACAGTCAAACCTTACTCAAGTCGAATCATTCATATATGACTGCACAAATCATTGTAATTCCCACCTTTCACTGTCTGGTAACATACTGATCAAATCATGCTCTCTCGGCTCATTACACCCTTGCAATCCCTTTGGACACGCATCCTTCATCCCCTTGGAAATCCAGACTACATTCACCCATTTTCAACTGGATCTGCTCCACACTCATGATTCTACTGTTCCTTCAGAAAATACCTACTCTTCATCCTCAGGATCATCAGTCAATTTGCATCACCCATAGATTGAGGATGGACCGTCATCTCCAAGGCACTCAAAGACTCTCTTCTACTTATTTTCTATGTCATGGAAGCTTTCTCACCCAAGCCTTCTTGTATCATAGCACATCCACCCTCCAATGTCTAATAATATTTCGATCAATTCATGCTCTCTCTCTCTCTCTCTCTCTCTCTCTCTCCTTATTATGTTCACGCAACCCCCTATGGACAAGCATCTTTCATCACTTTGGAATTCTGGACTTCATTCATCCTTCTTCAACCGGATCTGCTTCACGCTTAGGATTCTAAAGATCCTGCAGAAAAGACCAACTCTTCAACCTCAGGATCATCATTCAGTCAGCATCGCCCATGGATCAAGGATGGACCTTCATCTCTCCAAGAAGATCACCTTCCTCAAATTAGCCATGATTACTAGAACCTAGGTCCATCTCCTTTTAGCATGCACAGAGGATGGGCAGACCACCAGCTATGGGTCCTCAGAGGTTTCCTCCACCTGGGTTTGTGTGCCAGGGGGTTATACTCTCCATAAGCTGGAAGAGGTATCTTTTTGGGCCTTCTATTCCCTACAAATTACTACCTGTATACCTACTACTCAAGGGTGGGAATAGAGTTAAGCCACAAAAAGTACTACAAGTTACACAAGCACTATATACCCCATTGCTATTCCACAAACATTAAATGGGAGGGCTTTGCTCATGGTTCAATGTGGGGAATAGCTCCGCCCACAGCCTCTACGTAAGCCCTCTACTGACCACACCTCCCTTTCTTAGGAAGTGTTTTTCATCCACCTCTATCCCCTCCTCCTCCTCCTTCTCCAGTGCTCTTCTCACCCTTGTTTCTGGGACTTCTAGTCCCTACAAATTACTACCTATATACTTACTACTCAAGGGTGGGAATAGAGTTAAGCCACAAAAGTACTACAAGTTATATAAGCACTATATACCCCATTGCTATTCCCCAAACATTGAAACCATTGATGGTAATAGAAGCATGTAGGTTATATATCTTCAATGTAAGAAAAGCACCTTAAAGGAAAATACATTATACAACACCATTAGATAAAAATGACAAGATAAGTCAGTGTCTGTAACTCAGCAGGTTGCATACTCACTTCTGAGGCTGGAAGATCGGAAGGTTGTGGGTTCTAGCCCCACATGAGGAACTTGGGGGTAAACCCTAATACTACACTGTAGTGTAGCATGAGGGGGGTGCTACACTGCTGAGGTGCCATCTTGTGGATGAGACATTAAACCAAGGTCCCATCTGCCTGTTCTGGTGGTTGTTCAGGCTGATCTTAAAGATTGCATGACACTTCTTGGAAAGAGTAAGGGATTTTTTTCTATTAAAGAAGGTATAACAAAACATAAATTATAAACAGCAATACCAGAAACATTCAGGTACAAAAATAAAAAATAATACTACTGGCACAAAAACACAGGTAAAAGAGAAAACAATGAAAAATATACAGTACAAAAGAAAGTATATACATCCCCTCCATCATAAGTACTGCAAATTCACAAAGAAAATATCACTTTAACTAGAGTTCACAAATTTACACAAATACAGCATGTGGCCATATTAATAAGACAAATATGAAAGGGAAAAGTGATACTCACATTATCCACTGCACATTCCTTCATAAAGATACTATCTGTGAATCTGCAATGATACTAGTGCTGATATGTAAAGAGAGCAGAGAGAGCTTGTACAGTAACTTTGTTCACTACTTCTAACTGTGCAGAATATGTTTGTTGTAACAGCCACAAACATCGGTGATATCAGATTTGGTATTTTAGAATGGAAAACATGATCCACAGAGTGCTACCGTGGTACCCCATCCAGGGTTGCAAATCCGTGCAGAAAATCATGTTCTCATATGTAATATTGTTTTTTTTGTATTTATATTGCTGAACTTGGGTTCCCTACATTGCCATTCAAAGAGATCTCAAAATGCAACTATATATGGGCATGTGAGAAAAAGAAACTAGAGGAAGTTTTGCTGAAAAACAGATTTCTTCATGACACTGGAAGGATGTCTCCAGATGTCCAGACATCGGCAATAGAGGGATACCATAGTGTGATTATACATTTTGCCCCAAAGCATACTCACTTCAGTTATTTGGGGAAGAAGTGTCGGTAAGAGCAATGTAATACTTCCAAGATCAGTTCAGTAGTCACTGTGTGTCACTAATGCCAGAGGACTCTGACAACAATGACACAGCAGGAAATCACATGTGGTTCCAGAGGCTATATACCACCATTGTATGCATTGCAATAGCTTAGGAAACAGCATGTACCAATGATCTACAGTAGCTGTACTCGTTCTACTGTGGCCATCCCCTCACTCTGCTGTACATCCATCTTGCTACCCATCTTTGCATGCCTCTTGGTCCATATTACAGGCTTCAGGATCATGGGCTGCATGTAATGTCATCACAGCTTGTGAACACCCCCCCTGCTGTTACAGTCAAAGGTTCACCTAAGATTGTGCTTCACCTCAGTGAGAGGCAGGACCCGAGGTGCATTTTAACAAAAATGTGTATTGTTTTAGTCACGGTGCCTTGCTTTACTTACATATTACCTTACTGATACATCACCACTCCCCGCTGGCATTTTAAAAAGGAATAGTCCCTAGCAGCATACCTACTACCTCCCACATGAGTCCCGACACTGAGGTTTCAAAAATGGAGCAGCTGTGGGATGGACAATAGGAATACTGTACAGTCTGAGCTTGTAATAGCTCCGCTTTGAAACATACATGTTTGATGATGTGCTATAGTGAGAGTAGGTACAGACTGTTAGTCAACTGCTTGTTTATACCTGGGCTTGGCATACCACCAAGACATGTACATTCCAAAACAGAGCTATTCAAAGCTCCTCCTATACAGTATTCCCATCAGTGCTGCCATGGGTGCTCTACACATGATACTTAATTTGCAGGACAGACATGGGAGGTTGTGGGCATGCCAGTAGGGGGCTCTTCATTTTGAAAGTCCAGTGGGGGGATGGACACATGATCCGTTCACAGAAAGTCTAAATAAATCAAGGCACCATGAGTATAAAAATACAAAATTTTCCAAAAATGGTAATTGGGCCCTTTCTCACACAGAGTTGGGACCAGATTTTACACATACATTTCCATTTAATATCTATAACCTATAAAGTGATAGAGGGGACATGCAGGTAACACTGCATCACTGGCAGACAGAGACAGACAGCAGAGCTGTCTTGCACCATAGCCCAGTACTGAATCCAGCCCAGACGGTGACACGAGCATAGGTCCTTTTCACTCGAATAGCTGTGAATTTATAGTGAATATATTACTGCACATATGCCTATGTAACCCCCGACCCCTGCCTTTTTGCAAAAATGACAGGTGGCATGCTGTTGAAGCTGACAGCAGTACCTGGTGGGGACTGGGTTCGGGGAGGATGAGGTTACTCGGCACAGGGGGCCTAGGTTTGGCTACTCTGCACAGGGGCACCCAAGTAAATCCGAATACAGGAAGCAATAACTGTAATGTCCAGAACCAGGAATGGGATTCTACAGTGTGGCTTTTATTCACATCCAATCTGAACAAACAAAGCATAGACGGACCCCCACGTGGCTACATTCCTGGTAATGCAGATTAGAGACAACAGAAACACTTCTTCACTATTTCCAGTCCTCAGGCTCTGAACCACCAGGCACACAGCCCGGACTTGCATGCAGCTTTGGGTACACAGCCCGACTTGTACACCACTTGGGTTTTCCCCACTGGCCTGGCTCCCCCCGCCGGCCACTTGATCCGCGGTCCATTTTGGGAAATGAACCAGTTATCCTGTTGTGGCTCCCCAAACCACCTTAGAGTCTTCGACTCCTAGAGGGAATTTTCCATCCAATCCCATGTCTGGATACTTCCCTCATCACTGGCCAAGTGCATGAGGCAAAGTAGAAATCCACAAAGCAAATCCATAGAGGTGGACCTGGTCACTAAAGATGGGGGGGTCTCCCACCTCCAGCTCCCACAATCCATACCCCAGCCATTTCTCTGGAAACTAAACAACTCCTTCACTGAAATCTTGGCAATGTAGATTACTGGGTAGGCATATGTCACATCTCCTCTAGATATGCCTCTCTTCCACTGGGTATACTTCTCATGAAACAGTCTGTTCTTTACATGCTTGTTGGCTCCAGGATGCACACTTTTCATTGCTTCGGCCCAGATCCAGGATTTTCTGCTGTTCTCAATCTCCTCCCAGACTTTCCGAGGAAAGGTAGGAAAGGTCATACCATAGATCTCATTTGCCTTTCTACGAACCAGTCTCTCCTCTTTACTAGCTTTGGTCAATCTGAGACCGGTGTCCTGGGGGTGGCCAGTCCTGGTTCTGCCAGCTTTGCATCCTTAAAGAAATTAAAAACGGATCCCTGACTTCTTCCTCTTGCATAGCCAGGGCAGTGGCATCAACACTCTCTTCCATGCATTCCTCCGAGGCAAGATCTTGAGGCTGTGTACCCATTCCTTTTTCACAAGCCACATAGGTTCCCCCTCATCTTCCTCTTCACTGAGGATCTGAGCCCAGGAGTGAGCAGTCGTTCTCACTCCTGAGGCTATCCACTCATCACTAGGCGCAGAGATCGACACCTCCCACTCAAAGGCCTCCCGCATCTCATCTTCGCCTAAGAGACTTGGGCTAGGGCCCCCCCCTCCAGGGATCTACTGATGCTTTATCCGAACTTTCCTTCTGGGATCCAGCATCCAAAACTTCAACTTCTGGTTCTGTCTCTAACTCTGCACCCTCTAGCTTTGTGCCACACTCCCCCGAGGGGCCTTCTTCAACAGGCTCCACCTGGTGCTGTGTGCTGCCAACTGCAGATTCCTGAATCTTTGTCTATGTGGGAGCCAACCGAATTTGAGGCGCTTTATACAAGCCATATTTTTCTAGGCATCCAGCACAGTGAGGAATCATGAAGACGTCCCTTCCAGCTCTCAAGCATATTTGACACACATGCACTGGAAAACCAGGAATCACCACATGAGGAGGCAGTTGCCCTCCATAGCACCACTTTTCAATATCCCTCAGTCTATTCACTGCTGCTGTTACTGCAACCCGGGCATGATCCGGATAGCGAGCTGGTCCTGAGGCCATAACTGCAGAAAAACAAACAAAAGCTCTCTGTAACAGAAAGTCCCACTTTACTGAACACTTTCTTTAGTTTTAAAATGGCTCCTCTGCTGCTGTGTTTACTTTACTACCCCACCCTGTAATGGCGGCGACAGCACTCCTGTGCATCAACATTCAGAAATTGGGTCAAGCCACTGCGCACCCGATTTACACACACTACTGATAACTTTTGCTCAAACTGCACAAACTTGCTCTGTTCTTGTTTTAAACACATTTACTTGATTTTCCATGGACTTTTTACATGCTGAAAACATTTCTTTGACTCACAGTCCCTTAAAGCTTCAGGATTTTAAGCACAGGATTGCCTATAAAACTAGTGCTGCACATTTGGCTACAACTCACAGTCTCTCTCTGGCTTTAAACTTTAAACTGAGGCTGAACTCATTACTACGCACACAGTCAATGGCTTAACAGACTTGCACTTGCTGGCAGGACTTGACACAGTTGTTACTTGCAAAGCCACTACACTGCTGCACACATATTTATATGGCATTTGGCAGAAAATCACTGTTTGAGCAGTTTTCATGTTGTTACTTACTGTTATCAGTAGCAGTTTGCTGCGATGGGGAAAAACGACCTGCAGCCAGTTCTTGGAGGCCTCAGAACAGAAACGGGCTGGCAGTCCTGCCGATCGTCTCCTCGACCACCACACTTGCAATTCAGACGATCGATTAGTGGGCTGAGCCCTATTTTAAACAAACAAGTCCAATTTTAGAATGTTTACAGCGATTTTAACACTCTGCGACGCTCCTCCACAAGCCAGTATGCGCACTCCACTCACACTCCCTCTCGAATGCTGGGGCTGTCACTGTAGAGCTGGCTGAGGGGCGGGACTGATTGCAGCCTCACCAATCACACGACGCCATACAAATGAGCCTCTTCTTCCTCGCGAGGGCTCTTCTCCTCATGGCAATCGTCGAGCAGGCAAATTTAAACTGCAGAATGCAACTTTTTTTTTCTCAACTGACTCCACAGTGGGAGCCCATTTCAGCCATTTAACATGGACATTCACACTGCAAATCTCTCAGTTCATTTAAACGCATTTCCAACGTCCAGGGCACAATTTTCCTGTTGCTACCCCTAGTCTTCCACACTTTTCTTTACCACAGTTCATTTTAAAAGCATTTCCAACGTCCAGGGCACAATTTTCCTGTTGCTACCCCTAGTCTTCCACACTTTTCTTTACCACAGTTCATTTTAAAAGCATTTCCAACGTCCAGGGCACAATTTTCCTGTTGCTACCCCTAGTCTTCCACACTTTTCTTTACCACAGTTCATTTTAAAAGCATTTCCAACGTCCAGGGCACAATTTTCCTGTTGCTACCCCTAGTCTTCCACACCTTTCTTTACCACAGTTCATTTTAAAAGCAGGCAAAAACGCTGTAAACAATTGATGCAGAACAAGGGCACACTCTTTGGCTTTACTGCTCCTTGGTAAACAGTTGGCATTTTAAACAGCAGTACAAGATCCACAGCACACAGTGACACACTAATTAAATTGATTCAGCTTTTTGGGCTACCCACTGCCAGATAGCCAAAACGCTAGCCCCCTTGCCCAAGCACCTTCCTCCCAGAATTAAATTCAAAGTGGTGCCTCCATTTTTGTAACCCCCGACCCCTGCCTTTTCGCAAAAATGACAGGTGGCATGCTGTTGAAGCTGACAGCAGTACCTGGTGGGGACTGGATTCGGGGAAGATGAGGTCACTTGCACAGGGGACCTAGGTTTGGCTACTCTGCACATGGGTACCCAAGTAAATCCGAACACAGGAAGCAATAACTGTAATGTCCAGAACCAGGAATGAGATTCTACAGTGTGGCTTTTATTCACATCCAATCTGAACAAACAAAGCATAGACAGACCCCCACAGGGCTACATTCCTGGTAATGCAGATTAGAGACAACAGAAACACTTCTTCACTATTTCCAGTCCTCAGGCTCTGAACCCACCAGGCACACAGCCCAGACTTGCATGCAGCTTTGGGTACACAGCCCGACTTGTACACTACTTTGGTTTTTCCCACTGGCCCGGCTCCCCCGCTGGCCACTTGATCTGCGGTCCATTTTGGGAAATGAACCAGTTATCCTGCTGTGGCTCCCCAAACCACCTTAGAGTCTTCGACTCCTAGAGGGAATTTTCCATCCAATCCCACATCTCGGTACTTCCCTCATCACTGGCCAAGTGCATGAGGCAAAGTAGAAATCCACAGAGCAAATCCGTAGAGATGGACCTGGTCACTAAAGATGGGGGGGGGTCTCCCACCTCCAGCTCCCACAATCCATACCCGGCCATTTCTCTGGAAACTAAACAACTCCTTCACTGAAAGCTTGGCAATGTAGATTACTGGGTAGACGTATGTCACATCTCCTCTTCATATCTTGAATTCCCATAGGTGCTGGACTTGAACATACTTTTACTTTTTGGCTAAGCTTATTACTCTAGGCCTCCCACTATTTCAGTAGTCCAATCCCCACTATCACACAAGTACCAGGGTGAAAAACATAGGCCCTTTCAGGAAGAGCAAACACTCACCCTCCGGTTGCAGGTACTCCACAGGTGATTCTCAAATCTTCTTGTTTTCCAAAAACTCTGGAACAAATAAGCAGCTTCTCCATGAGTAGCAGAACCAGGGGGTTGCCCCAGAAATATGCAGGAAACCCTTTCCTGCCCCCATCCCCGGAGGAAGGGGGCACTGAGACCCGAATCAGCGGTCTCCACCACTTATAGGCTGCTTCTGTGTCTCTCTTTTGGTGGAGACACACGCCCTTTTACCTAAATGTAGCCCTCTGTCAGGGCTGAGGCTCCTAGGGCCTACACAGAGCTGCTGTGCTGCTTTCACAGCAAGCTCCCAACACCAACTCCTACAGACTACTGTTCAAACCTCCCAACATTCTATTCCAACTCCCTGCTGCAGATTCCATTGTGGCTCATGCAGCTGCGATAGTTCTATGGTGATGTCACCCTCAGTCTCAGCTGAGACTGAGAACAAAGTGAGACAGTGTGAAATCCATTTAACCGGAGTTTCACAAGCTGCCTTCCCTGCCTACCACTAGGTCTTACTGGGATTCTAGTAACCCTGGGTAACAAGGGGGTTACACCTACAGCATCACATCCACGATTTTAACTTGTGTTTGTTTGGAGCATACTACTGCTTTCAGCAATGCATTTCAACAAGAATGCTTCCAATGACTCTGCAACCATGAAAGATAGGAGGGTCCGTTACAAGGTGACCTTCCCAAAATACAAGAGAGGTGGCAATAGAACTTTCAAGAATGCTCTTGCGTTCATGTCCTTTTCTTCTTTCCCAGGATAAATCACAGAGCTTATGGTGTAGGTAGAAAAACTGATTAGGAATACAAATGGAGTCACGACCGACAGGGTTGAACAAGTACCACCACCCCTGTGTGCCAACTTTGAATGTCCAGTGACTGAAGAAGCATTGGTCGAGGTTTGGACACAAAAATGCACCACTGTGATAACTGATGCAACAAAACAGGTCCCAGTGTTGACATGCATGCAGATACATTCTGAAGTTGCACCTCTACTGCATTCCATAATTATTTCAAATGACGTGTTCTGTGAAATGTGTTAATGATGTTAGCAGAACACGTATCATGAGGGGAAAGTAGTAGAGGCATCCCCATTGGTAATGTCAATGCTATTACTGTCTGCTGCAAAAACACATGTTACTCAGTGACCCATGTGATGATACTGCCACAATATGTATAATAAGTTGAGAGAGTCACCCTGTCACATGGAATACTGCTTCCAGTGTTGTGCCATGCATAAGGGGCATAAGCGTTACTGTGTACATGTCCTTAGGTGAATTATGTTGCCATCACCCCCAGTACATATGCACAGCTGTTCAATTTCCATATCTGTACAGTGCATGAAGTCTGCATCCCCCTTCTGAGAAGGATTTGCATGCATGTCTTACAGGCTGTCAGACTCTTTTTGAGTCTTAGTGGACATTCACAGAAGTACACCTTATAACACTTCCCCTCACACCACATAAAGATCACCACACATCACATGTACATAACTTGCAATAAAGTTCTGTAGTGCCAGCAAGGAAAACAATGATAGAAGCATTATTTATTTTATTTTTATTCCTGTGAACCATTTAATTACAAATGCTGTGAAACAAGCACAAGAATGTCAACATCAAGTACAGTGGCAGCATTACAATGCTTGAAACTGTCAAGGTAGTGCACTGACTTCTTGATGTAAACCCTGGAAATTTTAGAAGTGTGTAGTGTGAGACAGTGGTGTGTTCAAATACATGTTGTGATTAGCATGTATATCTTTCAGCATTCTGTACCGTATGTTCACAACAGAACAGTAAACCATTGAATAGAGTTCTTGTTATGTGGAAGTCACATGACCCTGTACATGGTAGGCATGACACTTGACCATATAGCGATGAAGAGCGATTCTCGTGCTATCAGATGTGACAGCCATACTTATGATGAGAGTTGTGACATGGGCCAGTACATACATATTGCTGTAGCTGTGGGAACATCCCTTTGCAGGGCTGTACTACAGAGAGTAATTGTGATGATATGCAGTTGAAGTAGTCAGGAGTCATGTTTCTTTCATCAACAACAGTACCACAGGAGTGTGTTGGCCATGACATATGACACTACAGGTTGAAGTACACTAACAAGACATGTTTTATCACAACAGTTCCAAGTGCGGGACTGCAGTGCTGCAATGTCATTGTCTCCTGCCTTATTTGATGGGTTACTGACTTGTGGGTTTCCCACTGTAGACATTGCATTGGGAGACTGTTGTTGATGTAAGGCTTACATTTGTGGTGCATGTTTCAAACAACGCAAGAGTGTCAACCTCAGGATTTGGACACCGGTCCTCAACCATAACAGCTTTTGATATTATACTGGAGACAGGGAGGATATGACAGTGCTTACAGCTGTGTGCACCACAAAGTCAGCATAACTCCATGTGCATTGTGCAGTGTCACTGTCATGAACTTCCAGACCTGTGCCTACTGAGAAATCCCTTCCTGTGTCTTCATTAACCTTTTCTTGTACAACTCATGACAGCGACACAGCATGATGCAGATCACCAAAGGGGTAACCATAAAATTTTCTGCTGCATGCAACACCAATACAAGCATGGGGCCCTATTCACAAAAGCGTGTAACATATGTGGCAAAGACATGTACTCCGTCCATGCAGCTACACACCTGTGGACTGGTGTGCACCGCATGGTATTCACAAATGCCAGCCACCTGTCCATGGCTTCACCCCCCCCCCATGGCATGCAGCCTCGCGTTGCTGGATCAGTGCTGCACAGGGGTAGAGTGTGGGATCTGGGAGGCATCCAACTGAGTGCCAGAGAGGATCCCTTATGCACCCATGAAGGAGTGCATGGGAAGGTATGTAATACCATGGACAGCAAGAGGCACCGGCAGTACCCGATAGTGGAGCCAGTACACTCATGTCCATGGTGAGTGCTAGTGCAGACATCGGTAGTGCACCCCCCTGGGGTATGGAGCCCCTCACCATCCAGAGCCCCTTTACCATAACAGCTAACATTTGCTGGTGGACTAGCGCCCCCTCCCTTATCCCTGATCCCCTTGCCATATAGGATCAAATCACCCCTGGTGGCTAGTGGACCTCCCCTACATAACACCGA
Organism: Neoceratodus forsteri; assembly: GCA_016271365.2. Classification (NCBI taxonomy): domain Eukaryota; kingdom Metazoa; phylum Chordata; order Ceratodontiformes; family Ceratodontidae; genus Neoceratodus; species Neoceratodus forsteri. Next base: position 1,075,842,456 of record CM057450.1, read on the forward strand.
TACCCTTGCCATATAAGATCTGACCTTCTTTGGTGGCTAGCAGACTCCCCACCCCCTCACCCCACCAGGTATTGCACCACCACCCCATTTTCCCCATCCTACCCCTGAGCAGGTGACTGGCACAATCCTCTGCATTTCACCATGGCCGGCCATACACTGAGATGAGCATATGCTGTAACAGTTGTTTGTACACTATGCATGACATCATAGTGAGTGGCTGGCAGTGGTGGAGTGCAGAGGGCAGTGCCAGTCACTTGCTCAGGAATAGGATGGGGGGGTGTGGAGTGGTGGTGTGACATCTGTCAGGGTGAGGGTTCCACTAGCCACCAAGGTAGGTCTGATCTAATATGGCAAGGGGATTGGGGATACTGGGGAAGGGTCCACTACATTAGCAGGGAAGATCTGTGTTTATATGACATGGGATTGGGGATATGGAGGGGGGTCTGCTAGCCACCAAGAAAGGTTGGGTGATGCACTAGGGCGGCTCAGGGATGGAGGGGGAACACTTGGGTGCCTGTAGGACTTTCCCTGTATGCGGTGATCCTAGCAGCCATGGTGCATGGTGTGTGGTGGCCATGTACCCAGTTATGGCAGGGTTGCCACTGCTGTAACTCCTACACCCCTATGGGCTGTACTTCACATGATTCTGCACCTTCATGAATCACATGGAATGTGGGCATGCCCTTAACACACCTCTGGTCTGTTCGTGGCACATAGCTGATCATGCGGGTAGGGGTATTTGGTGCTCATCTGACTTGCATGCTGATTTGTGAATGCCACCTGGGATCCACAAGACAACTGCCACAAGACTTTTATGCATAGCAATGCCTACACGCCCAAGATATGCAACATGTAGGCATAGTGATTAAGGGTCATGGCCACTATAGAAAACATTGGGCCATAGGTGTTTGTGTTCAGATCTTGAGGTTGAGTGGAAGACAGTGCTGCATACACGGATCAACAACATCAGCCATTCCAAACATATTTTTGGTGGATGACAATTATATGGTTTCTTCAACGTTGCGTGTTGCTGAATGTTGGCTGCAGTACTGTGTTTCTGCACTACACCAGCAGTAATGGTGTTTGGCATGTTTCCCAGACTGGCACCACAGTACCGGTGATGTTGCAACATAGCAATGATGTTAACAACTAAGAAATAGAACAACAGACATATTTGTTAACAGTTACAGCGTCTTAACAATAGCAAGTGTATCTGTCAACAGTATGTAATGCGGCCCCATAACATGATTTCTCTCTATCTCTTCAGTATCACTATCATCAGTTACTTACTGAGGGCCAGTTCGTGTAAACACAGAGAAAGGTTGACAGCATGTTTATTAGTAGCACGGTGCTCCAACATTCAGCACCAGTGGCAAGGTGCAAGGTACTCAGGTGGTGGTTTTCCCAAAAAGGCTGACATTTCCAACTACACAGCCTGACAGGGACCTGATCAATGCCATGACAGGAACATAAATAGTGCTCATTGTAAAAATAAGTGCTGAGAGCAAACACATTTCCATAACAGTTTTCTGTGATGGATCATGATGCACAGAATATTTCAGCGGTCCAGTACAGAAGTCCACAGCAATGTGGCATGTACGCAAGGCATCCTGGCACACTAGCATTAAGGGTACAGTGACTGCAGCACTGTGTGTGATGAATGCACAATAAAACCTTTACAGATTAACAATTACTTATAAACATAGAAACATAGAATTTGATGGCAGATAAGGACAGCTTGGCTCACCTAGTCTGCCTATTTCCCTACCTGATGGATAAGCTGCAGATTCTAGTTAATCAACAGCTTACTTCCTCCTACCCCCCACTAGAATTGTCTTATGCCTGTCCCATGCATTCTTGAATTCTCCCATTGTTCCTGACTCCACAACCTCCTCAGGAAGGCTGTTCCATGCATCCACAACCCTCTCTGTGAAAAAATACTTTCTAACGTTACCTCTGAGCCGTTCCCCCCTCTATCTTCAAATTGTGCCCCCTTGTTCTTGCACATCTCTTCTTCTGAAAGATACTACCCTCTTGTACTTCGTTAATTCCCTTGAGAAACTTGAAAGTTTCTATCATGTCTCCCCCTCTCCCTCCTTTCCTCAAGGGTATACATATTAAGCTGCTTTAGTCTCTCCTCGTATGTCTTCTGTTGCAGACTCTGCACCATTTTGGTTGCCCTCCTCTGAACAGCCTCCACTCTGTCTATGTCTTTGCGGAGATGGGGTCTCCAGAATTGCACGCAGTACTCCAGATGGGGTCTCACTAACTGTCTGTACAGAGGGATAACAACTTCCTGTTTTCTACTGTTGATGCCTCTCCCTATGCATCCCATTATCCCTCCAGCACTCCTTACTGCCTTTTCACATTGCTTGCCCACCTTTAGGTCATCTGATATAATTACTCCTAGGTCTCTTTTGATTTTTGTTGTTGTTATTAACTCACCCCCCATTGTGTACTCTTCCCCAGGATTTTTATTTCCCAGATGCATTACCTTGCACTTCTTTGCATTGAATCTGAGCTGCCACATGTTTGGCCATTCCTCCAACCTTGCCAAGTCCCTTTTCATTCTTTCCACCCCACCTTGTGTATTAACCCTGTTGCAGATCTTTGTGTCATCTTCAAAGAGACATACCTTTCCTTCCAGGCGCTCTCCAATGTCACTTATAAGGACATTAAAGAGGAACAGTCCCAGTACCAAACCCTGCGGTACCCCACTAGTTACCCTCCTTTGTTCACTGTGGACTCCGTTTACTATTAACCTTTGCGTCCTGTTGTCCAGCCAGTTTTTTATCCAGGCTACCACCTTGGGACCCACTCCAAGGCTGGCTAACTTGTATATTAATCTTTTATGTGAGACTGTGTTGAATGCCTTGCTAAAATCTAGGTAGGCCATATCCACAGCCCCTCCCTGGTCTACTACTTTGGTCACCCAGTCAAAGAAATCTATTAGGTTCATCTGACATGACCTTCCTGCTGTGAAACCATGCTGTCTTGGGTCCTGTGCCCCACTGGCCTCTAGGTACTCAACAATTCTTTCCTTCAGAAGTGATTCCATCATTTTCCCTACCACTGAAGTCAAACTAACTGGTCTGTATTTTCCTGCCTCTGCCCTGCTCCCACTTTTGTGAAGTGGAATCACATTTGCCCTCCTCCAGTCCTCAGGTAACACCCATCCTCCCATGATTTGTTAAAGGGAGTAGTCAGTAGTGTTACTAGTTCTACCCTTAGTTCTTTTAGAATTCTTGGGTGAATCCCATCAGGCCCCATTGCTTTGTCTACCCTCAGTTTCAAGAGTTCTTTCAAAACCCTTTCTTCTATGAATGGACTGGTATCGACCCCACCTATTCAGAGTTTCTCTCTTGTTTGGTTTAGGGACCTCCACCTCCTCTTCCTTTGTGAATACTGAGCAGAAATATTCGTTCAGTATCCTTGCTTTTTTCACTGTCACCCTCTGCCCACATTCCCTCCCCTTTATTAAGTCTCTGTATCCCTCCCTTGGTCTTTCTTCGCTCCCTAATGTACCTATAAAAGGTTTTATCACCCTTCTTAACAGAGTTGGCTATCTTTTCCTCAGTTTGTGCCTTTGCTATTCTGACTGCCTTCCCTGCCTCCTTCTACTTTAACTGATAAAGTTCTCTATCCTGCTCCTTCTGTGTTTCCTTATATTTCCTGAATGCTATCCTTTTCTCCTTAACTGTCCCTGACACCTCTTTTGAGAACCATTGTGGTTTTTTCCTTCATTTTGTTTAGTCATTTACTTGCCATAGAGTAAGAAATTCCATTCAGGCATGAAGTACTGTGTGGTCGATTGTCTTCAGTTTTCAATGAACATATCAATGGACAGACATTGACAGGTATGTGATGGCACAAACCTGGTTTTTAGTAAATGGTGTAAGAGGAGCTCTACCCTTTATAAATAGTTCAGTCTTGAGACTTCTGTGCTTGTTTCCATAGAATTTTCCATTTAGAAATATTTTTAAAGCATTCATTCTATTCTTGTGCTCCATATGGTAAATTTTGATAATTCATGTAAACATTTCAGGACTGTTAATGTCCCTTCATCAGAACAAATGGGCTAAAAAACACAAAGTATAATAACATACACATCAGTGAAACTAGAAAGGAACCAAGTAATATTCCAAATTAAATTAAATATTCATAACGAATATCAGCAGGGGGAAATACCAGTTTGTATTAAACGTGTCACATTAATTGATCACTTATGTCTTTTCTTTGGTTTATCTGTGGACATAAAGGTTTTACTTTTAATCTATGACATTCAATCATATGAATTTAACAATAATCTAAATCTCCTTGTCTGTTCACCATATGAATTCTAAAAAATGGAGTGGGGAGTTCAAGTTTGTGTTGACACATCCGTTTATAAACAATTTGTTTCTGAAAATATAATTATCTCACTAAAATATATTTAATGTATTTCTTATGTTCATTTATTCCAAATTTGTTTCAGATTGTATTTGTGCAAGTGTGATTTTTATTATATTATATAAAAAGCTTTTTTGTATATTATGTTACATGTCCTTTTGCAGAGAAGCATTATTTTCTTCTCCCTCTCTCACATTTTCTAAGTATATCTGAAACCAAAAAAGCATTTCATTTTAGTGTTGTGCCCCCCTTCTTTTAAGGTTTTACTTATTCTTTTTATTTATAAAGCCATTAAGTGCTCGAGTATAAACTCACCCCATCTCTTGTGCATATTCAATATAGTGACATCGATGTGGTCAGGAATCCTCCTGGCTTAACCACATTTATTCAAATTTACACGCACTCAGGCCCCCATATTCAAAGTTGCACCTGGAAAGGGCGCAAGTGGTTGTGCCACGCATCTGAGATGCGCCGTTGCAAATCACTGCCATATTCAGAAGACGCACCAGCATGTCAGTCTGAATATAGCAAAAATGCACTGTAGTGCAACCTGAAATGTACTGGTGCACCTGGAAATGCGCTGGAGCAACTGGGCAGGGCCGGAGATAGCAACAGGAGCAATCTGGCCTGGGACAGTGGAACAACAGAAAAGGATGTGCAATGGGAAATGGGTAAGGTACAACAGCCAAAACAGGAAGGGAAGCATCCGAAAACCAAAGGGGTGGAGGAAGGCACGGACAAAGTGCACAATGGACACAGCCCCAGCCCCTATGGGCATAGTATGAGTCACCACCCATACACCGCCGACCCAGAGGATAAAGAGGCACACTGGGTATGGCACAGAGGAGGGCAGTGACGGAGCACCCCAGCACCAGAGGCACAACGGACAGTATGGCCCAGCCATGCACTGTGACAACAGTGCAGAGGAACCAAGCAGGGAGGTCATGTCAGCCACAACACAGACACAGTGGTCAAGAGGCAGACAGGTACACAGGCTGGTGGCTGTAGGCTGCACTGTTGGCACATACCCACAGGTACAGAGGACTACAAACAGCACAGCACAGCAGCAGGGAGACCAGGAAAACAGTAGAGGCATGCACAGCATCAGAACCGGTGCAATGTGCAAGTGAAAATGTGAGCAGCACTGATGGACACCCCAGAGGTGGCCAAGGGACAGCATGACAAACAGAGTGGGGGTAAAACAAGGTGGACAGGGCATATGGCTGTGCCAAGGCACAGACACAAATGGGCAGTGGTACGTGAGGGGCATTGGGCAACCATGCAACACAGCAGGTGAATAGAACAACTGTTCAGTGAGGACCACACACACATGCAGTTATCAGAAAAAATATTTAATAACAAGGAACAGCGGAAAAGATACAAAAAAACAACAGGAAGAACAATGAAACAACAACAAAAGCACCAGACAATATTAAACTATTTACAATAAAATGGCTGTGGGGCAGGGTGCAAGGAGGAACAGGGACTGCAGGGGTAGAACTATGTACAGCGGAGAAGATGGGTGTGGGGATGGGTGCAATGGTTCTATGTACAAGGGGGACAGTCCAGGAGGACAGAGGCCTAGTGCCCTTGGCCATGGGTCACCTGGCCATCCAGCAGTTCCCTCAGCTGATGCAGCTCCTGGAGCATCCTTCATGCCAAGCGCAGCTGGGCCCCCTGCCTCTGGAATATGGCCATGAGAATCCACTCTCCAGTGACCATTCTCCCACCCACCATCATACTCAGCCTCCTCCTTGGTGCAGCAGCTGGATGACCTATGTTGGGGAAAGACAGAACACGTACTCAGTGCCACAGCCCACACAGGCACAGCCCCAACCCTCCAATGGGCTGGATGTGCATGCCTGATTCTGGCCTGCCCCATGCAGAGGGACATCAACCCACCATGCACAACACACAGTGGCAACATGTCGGGACACAGAGCCACACAGTGACTGGGAAGTGACACAGTGAACAAGCAGAGGATGTCACCAAGGGACATGTGGCCATGTCCCCCACAGCATGGGAACCTTCTTCCTGTGTGCACAAGTCACACAGGCTCTGAGGTGACCCCATGCAAGCACTGGTGGTTGCCCACAGCCATGAACAGACACAGCAACTGGGGACAAGCACACAGGTGCCATGGGCACAGCAGGACCACCATATGCTGCCAACACTATGATCCTAGTGTGCATGACTGCCACTACATGGACATGCACAGGAAGCAGGCAATGCAACCCCCCCAAACCCCATGTACACACTGAGGTAGTACATGCAGTGCACCTACCTGCAGAACATCACCAGCCACTCACCTGTGCATCACCTCCGGTTGCCACGGACCATCTATCAGCACCTTCCCAGTCCTGCCACTGCTCCTCCCAACCTGCAAGGGGAACACAATGGAACAGTGCTGTGAGCATCATGTTGGGACATACACCCCCCTAAACAGAAGTACGGTGCAGCATGACTTGTTCCCGGCTGTGGGGCAACTGACAATGTGATGTCACAGTGCCATGGCAACAGCATAATGGACCACCTGGCCACACAGGGCAACCCATGACATGCATGGAACGAATGACCCAGGCCTTCAATCAGGGCCATGGCCACCATGTGGGCAGGGATACATGCACCTGCTGCACACCCAGAAACCCCCAAGAACAGGTGAAGAATTTATTTATTTTTATTTATTTAGCTTTTGTTTACCGGGTAAGTACATTAGACAAGTATTATGCCTATTTTCAGGAACGACCCGGGAGAATACAACATGAGGAACAACAGTCAAAGAGACATGGAAAAGAGAGTACAGTTTTTTGTCACAGTAAACAAACGTGGGAAATACGTCATTTGACGCTAAGGGAAACATATAGTAGTAAGCACATTTCAGATTATACACTCTAGACTAGCTAGTTCAACTGACAGATATATACAGGTCATCATACATAGGAGTGGAGCATAGCTCAAGGACTGGATTGGTCATAATATAACTTATAACAACACATATGTACCTGGGCATGGCACTGTCCCCATGAGGGCCTGGTCCTACAGCCTCCTGAGCCTCTCAGGATTCCACCTCCTGAGGTCTCTGTACCTGTGGTGGCACTGCTCACTGGTCCTGTGGATGCCAGTCCAGTGTTGGAGCTACACCCCCACACATGCCCATACCTGGGCCGTGCTTCTTGGAGCTCATCCCCACTGAATAATTGCTTCTCCAGGGGGGCCACAAGTGCCACCAGGTTGGACAGCTTGACATTAGGCCAATTGAATGCCCTGGGCCTGCCCTCAGATGCACATGCCATTTCTGCTGTCACCAGGCTGCTGACAGTGCAGTGTGTCAGTCTGCACAATGTGTGGCCAGGCTGTGCCTGTTGCACGATAGGCCCACTATGTATTCCACTGTGCGACTCGCACATGCGTGATAGGGATGCACCATTGGCACCAATAGTACAGTACCCTGCATGTGCAGTAGCGAAAGGCCAGGCGGAAGAATGGGGCCACAATTCAGTGACCCACACACGCGCATCAGAGTGCATGCACCATCTTGTTGAGGGTGCATAATGCCACACTTGCAGATAACCACTTGGCATACGTGCGCAAACATGCACCACAGTGGGCAATGCCAAACAGGCAGACAATCACATGGCGCATGTCCTCAGATATGCATAATTGGAGCAAAGGCACAGCACAGAGAGATGTGCATTACATAGCAGGTAACGTCGGATATGCTCCACCATGCATGTCAACTATGGTACTGCCATCGCGCATGCATGGGAATTGCGCAATGCGGAGATGCTCGGCCCAAATTGAAATGGGCCTGGAGCAAATTTTAAATATTCAGCCAGAATATGCTAATCCCCTCATTAGCCAATCAAGGCCTAAGTCAACTGATTAACATCTCATTACTGGCTGCTCCACAGCTCATTTGCATGAGATGGGCCTGAAAAGCATCACATCACACCCCAGGTACCTGACATGAACTGCAGCCTGGAAGATAGTTTTGTTTACATTCCTTATGCTACAGCCTCTTTTGTATTGCATTTTGTGGGACTTCGCTCAGCTCCAGAGCATGCTGGACATATGGTCATGCCTGTCACATTCCTGTCCACAGGCAACAGAATGTCTGATAGTGAGGAGGAGTGGTCAAAAGAGGCGAAGGCCTAACTTTACAAAGGATGAGCAGCAGCCCTGGTGGAGGCATATTTCCAGAGGGAGGCGCTGCTGTCGGACAAGTCAGGCACCCGGCAGGAGAGGGCGAAGAGCTGGGAGGATGTGGCAGTATATGTCAATGCCCATGGGAGAAACCACCATACGCCCCAAGAGTGCATCAAATGCATGACAAGCAACAAGCAGAGGGACAAGGAGAAGGTCACTGCCATACGGTCCTCACAGGGGAAGGCTGGTAGTGGCCCCTCCACAGCACCAACCCTCACACCCACTGAGGAGATGATTGTAGCCTCCATGAGCCTGGCATCCATTGCGAGTGTCCCGGGGGGGGGGGCAGACTTGGGGCAGCCCATTGCAGCACTGTGAGTATGCATGTGTCATCCCCAGTGGGGGACAGTGTGTGCCAGCCACAGGTGTGCCTCATATGCCACATGGCACCAGAACCATGTCCAGAGTGCACTATGCAGGTCTGTTGGCAGTGCACAGCCATGTTGTGGGCCAACATACTGCCCTGTGTACCATTGGGCATGACCAGTGGCATGCTGCAGGATCCAGGGTGGGGTGGCCCAAAAACACAGGCCACAGGTGGATATACATGTCCATGGGGGCCTCCATGTCATGTGTGGTGCCATGTAGCCATCCACAGTGGGCCCATGCACCATCTGGCTACAGTGGTCCAGTGTTTCACAGTAGGATGGCAGTGTCTGTGGCAGGGCCGGGGGGGCATTGGCCTGGCCGCAGCTGGTCCATTGTGGCACTGTGCCGCATGCTGCCATGAGTGTACATCCTTGCATGCATGCATGTCTCACACCGCCAGTGCGTTTGTGCTGCAGGCCACAATGGCAGTCCCAGGCCTGTGTGGCACCACAGGCACACCTGTGGTTCACATACACATGCCCCACATCTAGCTGTTCACCTGCATTACAGCCATGTGTCACTCACTACATGTTTCTTCTGCCTTTCAACTCTATCACATCTCAGGGCTGCATCACTGGCTGGTGCCCGTCCTGTGGCACCGGCAGAGGACAGTGCTGTGCCTTCAACATCCTCTGTAGCTGTGGCTGGTGCTGAGCACTGTGGTGCAGCATGTATGCTGGTGCACCTACTGGGACTGGCTGACAATGATCCCATGTCCGGTCTTCTTCTGGAGGAGGACATCACCATTCTTGCACTGACCACAGAGGTGGAGGAGGATGATAATGTTGATCATGAAGCCCCATAAATAGGGGGACACACAGGCGACACCCACCCACCAACTGGCTAGTACACACATGGGCAGCTACAGGCAGTGCGAGTTGGCCTGAGCCCACACATGTGCCTCCCCAGTGTGCCCCACCACCACCAGACGATGCAGTGGCTAGGGGTGGATGGGGACGCGGTGCTGCTGTGGGGCCTGGGACCACTGGTACTTTCCAGCAGGGTGCTGCAACAGCTGGTGGAGGACATCGTTCAGCCCACCCGAGGGCACACTGTGCATGCCCATGCACAGTCCCAACCCAAACAGCAGCCTCCTGTGTGGCATTCCTGGATGAGGGATGTGGCACAGCAGGCTGGGACACCCCTGCCTGTCAGCCCCAGCCCCCAATGCATCACCAGCTGACAGGCTTGAAGAGCACACCTGGCTCTTGTGGGAAACCGTGGTAGCTGGGTGGCACTCAGGGAGGAGCTCCATGAACAGCAGGTGCAGGTGGGACACATGGATGAGCACGGTGCTATGAGACACGTGCAGCTGCTTGGCGAGTTACGCCAACTGTGGGTGGCTACAACAGCTGTGCTGGATGGGATTGCAGAGGCCATTGCAGTGGGCTTGGCATCCCTGGTGTCTCATGGTTGCAGAGGTTGGCTGCCAACCCCACCATGAGGTTCATCCTCATCTGCACTATCACCCTCCTGTGCCTGGACAGGTATTCCATGGTCTATGGCCATGTTGTATAGCATACAACAGGCCAGGAATATGCCACAGGCTTTTTCAGGGCTGTCTTGTTGGGCACCACAGGACCTGTGAAGGCATCTGAAATGCATTTTAAGCATGCCAAACACATGCTCGATGATGGCATGTGTTCCAGTGTGTGCCTCATTGTACCGTTCCTCGGCCTCGCTGCTGGGCCATCGTATAGGGGTGAGCAGCCATGGTCGCACAGGGTATGCACTGTCACCTGGGGGGGTAGAGACATGTGTTAGTTTCACTCATGTGTGTGCATGGCCTGTAACAGTTGCCACCCTCTTGCCTGTCTGTGCTGCCACTGCCTGTCCATCTGGTTGCCATTCCCACCTCCCCACATGCACAGCCCCTGTACTGCCATTGTGGGACCCCACATTCCTGTTCTGCTTGCAGCCTGGCTGGGCACGGCCAGGCCGATCTCTACCTAGGCCTGTGGGCCCCATCTCTGCTTGTGTGGGCACCATGCCACTGTCCTGTGCAGCCATTGTGCTCTTCCATTTCCTGGACTATGGTGGGGGCATCTGTTGCTTCTCGCACTGCCACATGTGGCTGATGTGCTACACCCAAACCCTGCTCACCCTGTGGTCTTTCACACCACTATTTCTGTATCTGTGTGTCCCAGTCTGGCAGGACCCCATGTTCTGTGGTTCACCATAGCTGTTTGCCTTTGCACTGTCCCTGTCAATCTTCCCCAGACTCCCCACCCCTACATACCACCAGTTGTGCCACACAGTACGTGGTGCGGGCATGGGTCCTACCCAGCTCACCCGCTAGGTGGCTGGTGGGGATGTCCCCACCCTTGAACCTGTGGCACAAGGCCGACTGGTGCCAGATGAAAACATCAAGTGTACTCCCAGGGTGTGTGATGCAGACATTGGTGATGTGCCCTGTGGCATTGCATACCATTTGGTAGTTGATGGAATGGTAGCCATCTGTTTGACATATGCCACACCGTCTGTGACAGGTGGTGCCCTGATAGCCACATGGGTGCAGTCAGTGGCCCCTATCACACCTGGCATGTGTGCCATCCTGTGGAATTGCTGCATGGCTTCTGTATACTTTGCCTGTGTGCTAGGGAGTTGGATGAACTCCAAAGCATGTGGCAGTAGAACATTGAGGAACTGTGTGAGGAGACAGGACATGCAGACTATGTAATACCAGTGGTGTTACCCACTGGTATCTGAAAGGTGCCCGTGGCGAGCAAACATATTGTTGCCATCACTGACATGGCATAACTTCTTCTGGTGGGTGCCTGCAGGTCATCATGGCATAGCTCACAGATCTGTCACAGAATATCTCTGTTGAGTCAGTACTGTCCCACAATCTCTGTGTCAGTCAGCTGTTCATAGGTGACATGGACACGGTACCATCTCTGTTGGACATACCGCCTACGGGCCCTTCCACAACCACGTTGCTGTTCCACCTGTCTCCTTACACCCCTCATTACCTCCACTATGAGGAAAGCTGCCTCATCCATTCCTCTGCTACTGCTGCTCTGCTGGCTGCCTGTGGGTTGCTTGCACTTAGGTCAACTCCTTTTAAGCCTTTCTTTGGGGGGAGGGGCATCTTGGGAGATGCACAACAGATGCAATGCCCATTTGGGCTGAATATGGAGATGTGCAGTACATTCATGGGAACGCCCCCTACAGTTGCGCTGCATACATTATAGTTGCATTGTGGCACATCCGGATTTGTGCGACACATCTCTACTCTCTCAATATCACGCAGTGGTGCATTTTGGGAATTGTGCAAGCACATCTCCTTTGAAAATGTCCCCCTCAGTCACCATTAGCAGAAAAGTGCCCACGTTTTCTAAAAGCTTCTTCTCTTTGCAGAAAGAGGAGGCCGAGCCTCAAATATCATGCTTTGAGATAAGCACGATGACATCACAAAGTGATGCTCTCCTGCGGCTTGGTCTTTTTAGAAACCACTTGCACTCCAACAGGAGCATAGTAGCCCCTCCTCTGTAAGTGTTTTGGGGATAGGAAACTGTAAACCTTTTGTTGAAACTCAAATTTAGTCAGGGCTTGTTTGAAAAATTTGGAGGAAAGAGGTTTTTCTAAGTGCAGTATGACTTTAAATTCGGAATTGGAGCAATGGCTGGGGGAAACAGATCACTCTCTGATTACTTATGAATACTATTTTTAATTTTCTATACAAGTAATATATTTCTTCATGCCTGCTATAATATTATTGTAAGGTATCCATTTCAGGGGAGCTATTTAACATTGAAGAGATCGGATGGACCTTGATAAGTGGTAAATAATCACTGTTATTTTATAACATTGTTTATAATGTGCTCAGGCTCAAAAAGATTGACCTTCTGCCACTAAGTTTTATATTATGGAACTTCAATAAATAATGTGACTAACCACTCTCTATAATTCAGAATTAATCTTTCAGAATTGATGTGGATTATGAACTTAATATGCTCATGGTCAGGTATCATGACCTCCTAAAGTTCTATTTTGATTCTACATATATTCTGACCTGAACAAAATATACATAGTTACACACATATTCAAGTCTAGATTTGCCACAGAAAACATTTGTTCACGTGAAAAACATTTTGTCTGATTAACGTCCAGTTCAAACTTTCATTTAGACCTTGTCTGCTTTTGTACGTTTTTAAAGTAAAAATGCACCATGCTTCCCTCCATAGTAATAATGTTTCCCAGTTACCACCTCTAGTCAGTTTTTTGACTTTTTCTATTACCATCGATTTTAATGTTGATGTGTTGAAATGTCTTGCTATGGTAGCTTTCATACCCACTCCTGTCTCTAGTTGTCCCTTCCAGAACTGGAGCTGTTCTCCAAACTGTTAGGTCCTTTAAAGAGGGACTATGGTAAAAAATTACTGGCATTAATAAATTCAGAATATGGATCAACATAGCCCCACATCAGTCTCATGCCAAAAATGAGATCTCTAAGTTATGTTATTTAAAAGTTATAAATCATTTTATAACCCTAAATTCACTGCCTGTTCAAAAAAGCCAGTTTCAGTGAAGAGCTGCTGCTGATGTCATCTCCTGAACTCACAGTATAGTCCGCCCTGTCAGCAAGCTTATAGGATCTGTTTCTCCAAAGTTTAGAGATTACATGTCATGGTTTTCACCAGTAAAACAGACAGGACCATTCAATAAACATTGCTGTAAAAAGTATGTGTGTTTCAGGTTTTGTAACAAAGTTGACAAATCCATATTTATTTTGTTTTTGGTGTTTTTTTTGTTGTGGTCCTTTTCTCCGGGGTTGCTGGATGCTGAGTCATAGCACACTGCAATGAGATTTGCAGACTGGATATCTCTGATGTGGTCATTCAACTGAGGTGATTTCTAAGGATGGTCATTGAAAACAATTAGTCCATCACTCTGTAAATAGGGTTGGGAGAGGTAATGCCATTTTGAAACCTTTCTTTGAGTTTCTATGCAGTAGTCAGCTCAATGTTCAATCAATCAATCACTATTTTATTCATCATCAAAGTATGAATGAATGGGATACTCAGTTGTGCAGAGTTCATTTTCTGTTTTCTCCCTGGCAGGCTGTTGCTTGATTGCATTCAGGCTCATCTGTGTTGTACTTCACATTAAAATGATTGTTTTACCAGGACTAACACTTTCACCCCAGTAGGAATTTACACATGTAAGTCCCATATTAAAACTTATTGTAAAGCAGACACTGACAAACAGCAATGATGTTACCAACATTACCACACTTGTAGCAATACAACTTTCTAACAAGCACTGTCGAGTAACACCACAAATGGTGTCAGCGGCCTGGGGGCATGTTGATTCAGCATCCTGCAACTCTGGATAAATGAACCACACCAAAAAAAATTACAAATACATATTTGTCAACTTTATTACAAAACCTGAAGCACGTAGATTTTATAGCAATATTTTTAGAATGGTGCTGCCTGTTTTACATGTGAAAACCATTGCACAATGATCTTTAACCATTACAGATACAGGTCCTATAAGCTTGCTGACTGGAAGGACTAGTCTGTGAGTTCAGGAGATGACATCAGCTGCAGCAGCTCTTCACTGATACTGGCTTTTTTGAACAGGTAGTGAAATTAGGGTTACAAAATAGCTCATAACTTTTAAATGAAGTAACATAGAAATCTAATATTTGGCATGAGCTTTATTGGGGGCATGCTTATTCTAATTCTGCAATGTAGCATTTTTGGCCAGAGTCCCTCTTTAAATACTTGGGAGTCACCCTAGATTCATCACTTTCTCTGGATATTCATGTTCCAGCCCTCACCAAAACTACAAACCAAAAGCTTGGTGTCCTATACCGAATCTGTCCCTTCCTCATGCTGACCTCCTGCTGTAAGAAAGCTTCCGCCACCCTCCTCCCTCTCTTAACTTATGCTGCCCCCCTGCTTCTCATTACCTCCTCCACCATTCTGGCTCACCTCACTCAGATCTATCATAGAGTGGGTAGGTTTGCTCTGGGTATCAATGCTCGACATCACCACTGCGATGTCCTATCTTCCCTTGGATGGCTACCTTATGAAGCGAAGCTAAGGTATGTTACACTAAGCTTCACTCATAAGCTGATTCACTGCTATACTCCTCCCTGTCTTGCTGCCATAGTACAACATAAACAACCACGGCGCCCTCTCAGCTCTGCCTCATTGCCCCTTCTCCAATTACCTAATACTCGGCTAGCCGTGGTCCGGAGGTCTTTTGCCTTTTCGGCTCTGTCCTGTTGGAACTTGCTCCCCCCAGCCATACTACCCATCTCATCGCTCCCTCTTTTCCAGTCATCTCTGCAATCTCACTTTGCTGCTGCACACTGTACCTGCTTTCATTGACTCCTGCTGTTTGGCACTCCTTCCTGCCAACTTGTTGTCTTCTTTTGTATATTATGCCCAACTCAAACCAATCCCTAGTTACTCCTCCTGCATATCATCTCTGCTAACTGTTAACTGTGATTAGTGTATGATATTTAGTGAATGCTTGACACTCCGATTCCGACACAAACTGTGATTTCATGCGTAGCTGTGCTGTCTAACTGTTTCCTGTCTATGGCTTACTACTACTGTATTGTTTTGACCTAAAATTACTGAATTGTTTGGTCTAGATGTAATTTTAAAATTACTACTGTTAGCGTAGATTGCACTGTCATTGTCTGATGTCTGCTTGACCCCATCTTGATTTTTGTTTTACTATTGCATTGTATGTTCTTTGTGTACTAGTGAAAGTATTGTTTTCAACTAATTGCACTGTCAATGTATGGCACTTCCCGGGTCGCCCCTGAAAAAGGGACTGTCTTGTCTCAAATAAATAAATAGATAAAAATAGATTTTTCATCACAGCATCTGATCTTGCTTTTGTGTTCCAATATCCTTGTTTTTAAGGATCTTGTAGTTTGACCGATGCAGTATTTAGAGCAGAGGCAAATGATGCAGTATATAACATGACATTGACAGGTATGTGATGACACAAACCTGGTTTCTGCCACCACACTTTGACTGTAACTTGCTTGTGGTTGAGGTTTGTAGAAAGTGAGAGACACCCACACCATTAACAGCAGCCATTAACATATTGGTCATACTGTTATTCATCATCAGTGGCGTGGGTTGAGGGTGGGCATAACAGCTGCATTCATATATCAGAAATTTACAGAGGGATTACTGAGTGGTGGTAAACATTGAAGGCATGGAGATGTGCAGATGCCAAAAAGTCATGATATGACTGTGTTAACAATGGGCTCCCATGACTAGGACGGAAGGCTGCATGCGTGGCCTGTTCCAACCACCCTCATGCATGACACCAAGGAAATGTCAAGGGAAGGCATGTAGTGTCATAGAGAAATACCCATGTTCCTTCCTGTGCTTGTAGTGAGTAGCCATGCTTTCTTATGTCTCCCACGACCATGCATATTCCCCGTCAGTGCGGGATATCCATGGTCCGCGGTGTCAAGGCAGCCACCATATGGTGATGGATGACATGGTTCCACACACAATTTCAACCCGTCACCCCCAAGTATTTGTGTGGCAATGTTACTGAAACATGGCTGCATAGACTGGTATAACTGTACTGTCACCACCACCAAGGTGTGCTGTAGCTTTGAATGAACAGGAAGCATGACTACTGTATACCGTGTCCATAATACATGCTCAACATGTGCTCAAGTGGAGCACGCTGACTTGATGGGCAGAGGGGGGGTCCTGCTCATACAATCGTTTTTACAGGCATGGAAATATGGAGGTGGGTGGTTTCAGGTGCGTGTAGGGATTAACTGGGATACAACAGAACAGTCATTTGGTCATGTGTCTGGCAGCAGTAATCACTAGGGAACATATTGACACACAATGGACAGGTGATTGGTAGGTGTTCTTTGCACATAGTCAACAGTGGGTAGTTCAACTGCAAAAGGAATGGTGATGTGATGTGTGTGGTGGATTTATGGGTCATAGTTGCATACGAGTTCAGAGGACAGTGTCTACATTTGAGGGAGAGTGAGTGTTTCTGCTGCACATCATTCAAGACTGTTCAGAGGCACATATTGTGTATGTGGAATAGGCACAACACTTACATAGATACATAGACAGTGTTGGCAGATAAGGGCCTATGGCCCACCCAGTCTGCCCATTTGAGCTTGTAAGTTCACTTTATGTTTTCTTAGAGGTCTGTTGCCCCTTAACCCTGACCTCCAGAATTCCTTTATGTCTATCCCATGCATTCACTTAAGATGGCAATGTCACCATGATGGGCATGTTAATGTTCCCCTGCTGCATCACATGTGTGATTGGATCCTTTGCACGATGTTGCCTAAATATGGCTGACATGGCCCATGCCACTGCCTGGCGCTTGTGCATTGTTCTTTCTGTGCTATGCACTACTCATGTCCATATCACCAAACTGCAGTTCACGTCACTGTGTGGCAAGTGAGGTGGATAGTCATTCCTCTAATGCTTCACTGGTATTGCAGTGACAATACCAGGTGCTGTGTCATTAATCACATCTGATGCAGTACAACCACTGTCAATGTTGGGTTAGGAGTACATTATCAAGTATGGTTCATTACTAGTTGTGTAAATGCCTGATCGTATGTGCATACTGTGCAACACAACCCATCTTTTCACAATGTGTTTGTACTGCACTTGCTTTCATCGTGTTGTAATACATGGGGCTGCATGGTCTTTCATAGAAAATGGATGTAACATCCATAGGGCTTTTGACTACGTACGGTATTATTTATTTATTTATTACAATCTTGGAAATGCCTTTGAGCCAGTGACTCATTTACAGTGGTTCCACGTCATGAACAGATAAATAGAGGAAGTACAAAGAAGCAAAAACAGTTGAACAACATAGGGCACATAATTACAGGCACAACATAAAACAATGAAAAGCAGTCTTATTCAGTCAAAATGTACTAACTATAAGTATTCAGAATTGATTCCTAAGAAACAGTTCTTTTGTCAGAGTATTACTAGAGAGTTAGGTCCCAGGGATATACCTAGGTCTCAGAAAGTGCTGGTTGGGATAGCCAGAGTAGGGAGATTTGGGCTGGTCCAACTAAGGAGCTGTAGGGGGTTTTAAGGGGAAGTGAACCAGGGAACAGGGTGAGGGACGGAGATATGGGGGAGGAGGTAGAGAGGGGACTGGAGAGAAAGTAGGTGAAGGGGTGATATGGGGAGGGGACATAAAATGGGCAGGTGGGGGTGGAAGGGAGAGGCAGAAAAGAGGAAAACCTTTATAAAGCAATGTTCACAGTTCTGTGTAAAGATTGAAAACACCAGGAAAAGCACATTTTCCTGGTGGTCACACCACAAACATTGTTATGAACCATTACCTTCCCCAGAGTAATATGGTGGCAAAATCAGTTTTCCTTTCTTCCTAGCTTAGAAGGGAAAGGATCTTAATTTTAATCCCTGGAGCCAAACTGCTGATCACTTGCTGCTTCTGGGTACTGAGATCCATGCAGTTTTCAGATGTCAGCACTTGGAAAGTGTGGGGGGGGTGGGGGTGGGTGTACTCCTTAGCTCACTAAGGCCTGGATGTGCCTGTAGGTGGCATCTGAAAGCATAGCTGCTCAGGGCAATAACTACTATAGACATACTCAGCTGGCTTTCACTGAGGCCTGTAAAGGTCTGAGGAAGTCAATAGTTTTTACCTAAATATTAAAAACAAACTGAATTGCTTAGCATTGATTGCATAGCATTGTTGGAAAGGTAATTTTGTGCTGAACAATTTTGCTGCTGATACTTTGTGTTTGGCTGACGTTTGTCTCTCAAGCCTCACCTAAGCACCTTGAATAAATCTGAAAAATAAAATACAGTTTTTTGGTGTTTTAGCTAGTATAAATTGAAAACTAATTGATTACAATTGATTGCATAGCTCCGTTAGAAAGGTAATTTTGTGCTGAACAACTTTGCCACTGATACTTTTTGTATATCATGTATATTTTAGGAGTTATTCACATTTGTTTGTAGCATGCTGATTATGGCTTGATTTTGCTTAGAAAGGCCTAGGATGCAGTGTTAAGAGTATACAGGACACAAGTGATGGAACTCTCAAAGAGCTCTTGTGGTGTGAATGAATTAGACATGAATGAGGCTGTTTTTGGTAACTCTGTTTGACATATTTTACATGGCTGCTGTGAATGAATGAAGATGACTTCTCATCTAATAAGGACCTTGTTACTTGAGCAGTGCCCTTGACTTCCTAGCGTTGGACATGTGAAATATGTAAAATGGAAAAAATGCCACATTCTTATCTAGGTGGCACGCCCATGTGCTTTCCATGTATTGACATCCAAAATGGGGTGGATCACAGTACCTGGAAGTGGAAAGTGATATGTGGCTTAGCTAAAGGGAGCAAAAGTATCATCCCTTCCCATCCAAGATATAGAGAAAAGAAAAAGTCACATTTTTCCAACACATGACTTGTGGTCAGGGAAGGGTCCTTCATGGTTCTTGAGGAACAATGTTAATTTGAAAATAGGTCATCACCAAACAGTGTAACAGGCACCTGCCGACAATGCACTTCAATAAAAAAAGAATTTGACAGTAACACTACTAAAATCTTGTGATTGTTCATTATCAAACAATTTTCATAGAACATACTGTAGTAAAGTCAAATGTCGCACAACAGAAGGGCAGTCCCATTTCCCATGTCATAAGGTCAGTCTCCATCATTGCTGCACTGATAAATCAAATAGCATGTCACTGTTAGTGATGGAAAAAAACATGGGATAGTAAACTTGTATCAGGGAACAGTTCCAATGGCAAACCATGAATGTCTTAGTGCTGGAGACAGTAGAATCTACTGCAAAGGTAGATGTTGAAATCCAGTGTACTCCTGGGAAGACTTCCCATATCCTTGTCACTGCCCAGAATGGCAGAGAACAACACGCACATGATGGCCAAGCCATCCCCAACACCAGTGAACCAGACGATGGTAAGCAATGTAGTGGTATCTCCTGCAAAAATAGAGGAATAGTTAACAAAGTAGGCAACCCATTTGACACACATATGAGAAGGAGCTCATAGGCAGCATTGATGACAAGGGAAAAAGCATTACTTGAGCAATGTTTGCTTGGTGATCAATGCGTTACTCATGGACTTGTGGTATCGTCCCAACCAGACTATACCTTTCACAAACTAGATGTGTGGTCTGTTGTTTCTGACTAAGCAAAGCAGTTTTGTCAGTGTGAGGGACAGAGACAGTGACTGACTGCTGCCAGCAGAGGTGCAGCTTTGTAGTACCAGCATGTACTGAGTAAGTGAACTTTGTCAATGTGGAAATGAAAATGTACATTCGCAGCAGTGCTGGAATACTTACAGTTTGTAATCAGTGGTGATGTGACATTACACAAATATTACAATTTTGGAAGACCTATGTGAAGAAAGTGGGATGTGATTTTGACCACTTGTGAATGTTGTCAACCTGTTCTTTAGTCCATTACATGCATAATATTTGACTAGCATGGTACCGTTACAGCAAATTTCATGGGCTATTAATGACCCAATTGCAAATAATATAAGTAATATTTAAAAATACAGTTCCGCATTTCCTTAATGCATGTAACCTACATTGGGGTACCACTTCAAACAGTTACTCAGTTACAATGAGGTGACACACCTTCAGAGCTCTGCACAGAATGCTGGTATCAAAACTATGACATGGCCTGCATGGGTAATGGCAGATGTAATGGCAGCTGGCAGGTGTGATACAAGAAATGGTGAATGAAATGCTTGCTGCAAGGCAGCCTGAATTTGCCCATGTCTTCACATTCTTCCACAGCTCAAGACCTTGCTACCATGAAGGGAAAATAGTGTTGTTCTAGGGGTGGTGGTGGTGGGGTCCAGCACAGTACTGCAGACCACGCATGGTGCCATGCATGGTGCATGGTATAAATACCTACATTATATGAAATAGGGTCTGTAGTGCAGCAGGAACAGGCATGTGTGGCCAACTACATCTTTCTAATAAAGGCAGTTTGGAAGGTATGCACACATAGGGTTGCGCTTTACACATGCTATTGCTATAGCAGTGCCATCTGACAGTATGTGTATGTTCAGAAATGGTTGGCCAGCAGCAATGGTGCACTGCAGACTGAGATATGCTAATTAGATATACACATTTTTGAAATAGCAGTCATTTTTTCAGAAAAATGTATGTGGCGTCAGATGACTGACATACACCAATAACAGCATTGCACCCTATGGAACTCCAGTATCTGTGTGAGAATTATGTGGTTACACTTACAAGCGATATGCGCGTGGGCTTTGCCGCCAGTGCAGCTTTACCGTTACTGCTTGTAATGCACACTACCCTGGTTTTGACTTGAGCCTGGGATGTAGAAGGGTCAGGAAAGAGATGTCTTCAATGTCCCCTTTGGATGCCCTCCACTTTGGGAAAGGGAGGGGATGTATGTTCAGCAATGTTACAACACCTCAGTTACCATAGGAGGCAGTGAAAGCTGCAGACAGTCCTAGGGAGGGACAACATCACAGCAACACATATCACAAATACCACTGACATCATTCGGTTGAAAACTCAATTGAAAATACCCATGACCACTCCAGGATGAATCCCTGCAGACAGCGGTGACCATACGCCTCCAACCTTTGTGTTCTACTGAATCATGCCTATAACAGCAGTAGAGAGCATGTGTACCCACCCATGGCTGTGCCATGGTGGATGGTCCAGAAAGGTGGTCAGAAGAGGTCATTCATATTAAAGGAGAGTGGAATACATGAGTGGAGTGTACGGGCAGTGGGATTAGCTATGGGTAGCCTGGGGCATAATGTACAGTAATTACAACACAACAGTACAGGAACATACTTGTGCATAAACTGTACATTAGAAGGGCTGTGTTACTGTCAGTATTGGTAATAGGCAGTCTGCAAAACCTGAACATGAAGACAGACCTCTTCATAACCAAAATGTTCAGTAATTCAGAACTTGTCCAGGCCATGCTCCGGAAATTTATTCATGACTTGCTCTATCTCACTGCAGCAGTGGCACTCTACTTCCATGGGAATCATTATGCAGTTTCCACAGGTACACCCGAAATATATAAAAATAATAATAATAAACTTTATTTTTTAAGTGCCTTTCGAAGTACCAAGGTGCTGTACAAAAGTTAAAACCACAATAACACAAACAGCAAATACAATAATAGATCAAATAACAAATCCATTCAATTATACATCAATGAAGGCCTGACGCCACAAAAAAGTTCTAAGCGCCTGTTTAAATCCCCTCCACAGTCATGCACTCCCGGAGCTGACGGGGTGGAGAATTCCAGAGGGTAGGGGCCATAAACATAAATACAGGGGCCCCAGAGGATATCAAAGACACCCTCGGAATCTCCAGCAACCCCTCATCAGCCGAGTGGAGCTGTCACTCAGGGCAGTAGGGAACAAGAAGCTTTTTCAAGTAGTTGGAGCCAAGTCCATGTAGGGCTTTATAAGTCAGTAAGCCGACTTTAAAGGCGATCTGCCACCAAATCGGCAGCCAGTGCAGATCACGCAGCACCGGAGTAATATGTGAAGAACGAGAGATCCCCATTAACAGTTCTGCTGCAGCATTCTGCACTAGCTGTAGGTGGCAGATATCAAGCCCAGGAAGCCCTAAGTACAGGGAGTTGCAGTAGTCAAGGCGCGAGGTCACAAAGGCATGGACCAACGTAGGCAGATCCCCAGACGGAACAAGGTGCTTGATTCTGGTGATGTTTCTAAGATGATAAAAGGAAGACTTGATGACTGCCAACGCCCGAGATCATAGGGTCAGTCCGTCATCAAGCATCACCCCCAGGTCTCGCACCCATTCAGAGGTAAGGATCTGGGCGCCCCGCAGATAAAGTCCAGAGGGCTGACCAGCCCTCAATCCCTCTATCTAGTGACCTGGATCCACAGCCATCACCCCAGTGTTCCGCATTCAACTTTAACCATCTCAAATTCATCCAATCCTGGATTTCAGCGAGGCAGTTGTTAAATATCGAGAGAGCACAATCTTTGTCAGGTTGGAAAGACAGGTAGAGCTGGGTATCATCAGCATAGCAGTGAAACCTCAGCCCATACCATCTTACAATGAGGGGCAGCATATTCACTGTAAACAACATGGGGGACAGCACTGAGCCCTGAGGAACCCCACATGACAGAGAGAGATTGGGTCTGAAGGAAAAGTTCCAGACACAACTCTCTGAGTTCTGCCAGTGAGGAAAGATGTAAACCACCTGAGGACCGTACATGTCAGGCCACAGATGAACCTCAGGTGCTCAAGCAGCACCCCATGGTCCACAGTGTCAAAGACTGAAGAGAGATCAAGGAGCACCAGAATAGAACAGCTTCTCTGATCTCTCGCCATCAGGAGATCATTGAGCACCTGAACCAGTGCAGTCTCGGTACTATGCCTCTTTTGAAAACCGGACTGGAAAACAAGAAAGGAATTTTAATATTGGCTTAAAAAACAAAAGCTGAAACAGTGTCAACTTGTAGAAATATCAATAAGCGGTAGTACACGCATAGTAGTACATGCATGGTAATGTTAGGGTGGTGGATTGCTGAAGAAGAAGGTTGTGGACATACAGGGGCTAGTAACCAGATGCAAGACTGACATCCAAGATCTAGGGGTTCATGGGCCATCAAGTTACATGTCTACTGGACACTACATAAGGGTAAAGGGTACTTGGCAGAAGGAACAGTTGTGTGAAGGTATGTGACGTAGTAAATTGTCTTACGCATGATAGTATGCTACAAGTAAAAAAGGGATGTGCGGCCAGCCCAGGGACATGGCATGATGAGGCATCTGTGCCTCCTTTCTGCCACATCAGACACGCGGGTTTGGAAACAGACTCGAGTTGATCATGGTCACAGTATGGGAGTGAAGATTGAGCTTCTGTGTGACAGCTCTCTTCCCCCAAGGAGAGAGGATCATGCAAATCGCAGCTGGACTACCACCTGGAGGAATCTGGATAACAGCATGTGCTCAGTCTTGCAACTGAGGGGAAGCGTACAGAGTGCTGAGGGGTTCTCCACAGTGATGTCATGTACATGCTGCATTCAGTGCACACCTAACCAGACTGTAGAGAAAATTGTGTAGAAAAATGTGGAATATGCGCTTCATGAAGCATGATCAGTGGACACTGGCAGCCCTTCCAGTCTCTGGGGAGTGGAGGAGACTCTGGGTGGCTGTGTGTACTGGGACAGGCTGATACAGCCACCCAGCCAACCAGAAGGGATAAAGAAACCTATATGGAAAAGAAAAGGGTGTGTGGGTTGTATATACATGCCAGCATGATGACACAGATGTGGTGTACAATTAGGGTATCTGTAGGCATAGTTGGGGTGTGGGTGGGCAAGACCAATGAAAGTGACGTGAGTGTATGAAATCAAACAGGTAATTGCCTGTTATAGAGAATGGACAGGAGATGATGCTGTGGCTGCAGGGCTACCACATGACCAATGGCAGCAGCTATGCAGGCAAGTACATGCAGGGTCCAGAAGATATGTGTGTGTGTGTGTGTGTATGTGTGTGTATTGAGGGGTGCATAGCCATAATAGAAAGTACACAGCTGCATAGGTGGTGGGGGCAGTTACATGTGTGACCACAGATGCATGTGGGTTGCTGTGGTCCTGGTGGCACAGGCCTGCTATGGACATTGTTACGGTAATGTAGCAGGTGGCAACAGATCTGTACAACAGGATGTCTGCTGCCTTGGCGTGCTGACCTACATTACTGACTGGGATACGTGGTGATATATGTGCAGCAGGCAAACACAGTGGGACAGCTGACGTCTGCATGAAGAGAAATTGACATAGAGGGGGCCTGGTACTTAAGGGTTCAACAGAGAACAACACTGATGATGGTGGGGGTGATGTGCATGCCTGGTTCTGGGTACACAGTTGGTGATGCTGGAGAGCCTCCCTGAGTGCCACGGTCAACAGACAGTTGGTGAAGTGACAATAATATGTTCACCAATTCAGGGACTGTGGGGTACATGGGGGCGGGTGACTACCTGGTAGGGGGCACACAAGGGTTTTGGGGTATTCTGTGGGGAGATGCAGATATCATCACAAGGAGATACAGCAGTTTTTAGAGAACTTACATGGGTGGGTCATGGCACATAAGGATACTGGTGCGAAGGGCTAGTAGGTACATGCTTGAAAATGTACCAGTACACGGCTCCAGACAGTGACATGGCTACATGGCTGAAACTACATGGTGGTCAAAAGGATGTTGTCATAGTGGGGGAAATGTTATGATTGTGGGGCAGGATGTACTTTATAAAGAAAAAAGCAGGATATTGAGAGGCTAAATGATACTGCCTTGTGGTGGGGGGCATATGTATGAACTGGCAGCAAATTTATATGTGGACAGGAGGAAACAACACCAGTGTTCACTGTACATGCAGTTATGGGGGCAGACTACATGGAATACATACTTTTTGACAATGCTGATCCCAATTAAAAACAGTCGCACAACATAAACAGTGGGTTGAGCAAATGGCAAACTTATATGGTATTACAAAGAAAAGCACTATTACAGCAGTGTTTGCATGCAAATGGAAATGTAGACATTGATCTTTATAAAAATATATCAAAAGCACTACAGTACCTAGACAGCTGATAATGCTGGAGTCATTCCCCTTCTACAGCATTTGAGGCATCAGACTGCTCTCCATCAGTGGCAGTTTCATCACGGTCCACTTCGGGCTCAAATTGATAGGGTAGCACTTCAAATGTTTCAAAGCCTGAAGCCTGGGACTCATTCTCTTCAGAATCAGAATTGTCAAGAAATAAATCAGACAGTCTTACATCTAGAGGATTGGAAGGAGCACTCTCAGCCGAGGACATTGCTCTTCACTCTGCAGCTACAGTGCTGTACATCCCGCACTCAAGCCAGCTCCATACTATGATGTCATGTGCATTGGCAACACTAGACCAAGCAGCACAATACTCGTGCTCTGAGCAGACACAAAAAGCAAACATAGAAACACAGAATTTGACGGCAGATATGGACCGCTTAGCCCACCTGGTCTGCCCATGGTTTTTGTTTTTTAAAATATGCAAAAAGGAAAACTGTACTGGAAAAATGGAACACACAGTCAAAAATTATGCAGCAAGAATGATTTTATGCAAAAGGTAGGGAACATCAAGGAAAGGTGCTTTTTAAGAGATAGTATGTTTACAAGACCCCATCTCCAGATGAAGCATCACTGTGAAGGTGCAAAGTGCTGGGGTACGTACCGTGCTTGTGCTGTGATGTGCCAAACTTAGCATGCATTAAGTAAGCAATAATACCCAACAGGGTGGGCAGTATTTAGCAACATCAGAATGCCCAGGGACATAAAGAAGTCCAACGCCGCAGGTGGAGGGCCTTATAGCAAAACAACACAAAATGCAGCGCTACACACTGGGCTCAAGAAAAGCTGATTTTTTTGGTGCTTCCACATACTGTATGGATGAACTTCCCTGGCGCTTTGAGAGGGCAATCCCTCTTCCTCAGGAGGGCCTTATGGTTCTTGGAAGGTCCAGTATGGCCTAATACTGCCCACCCTGGAGAGTATTATTGCACTTAGAAAATGGGCACTGTAATAAAAATGATTAATAAAAAAATTTAGTTTAAGATAATTTTAGTGGTTAACTATTTCCTCCACCTCCATTAGAATGAAGGACTTTTATCCTCCTGGAAACTCTGCAGTTAAAAAAGGTCAGTTGTATGCAGTTATCGCCCCCACATAGCAGACTTTTTCTTCAGTTGGAACCTCACTCCCCCGCCATGGTCATGCAAGGGCTCCCCATTTCCTTTTGTTTTATTTTGATTTGAGAGGCTGTATTTGTGTCTGTTCTTTTTAATACTGTGTTAGGAGCTGTTGTGGATGTAATTGGGAAGAACACATGGGCCTGGATATTCAGAGCAGTTGCGCCAGTGCAAGTATGGAGATGTGCCGAGGAGCGATATTCAGCGGGAGCCATGGCGCAGAGCAAAACCCATTGTGCCAAAGCGCAACTATAATATATGCCACACAAGTGCAGGGGACGGTCTAATGAATGTGCAGCGCAATGGTATATTCAACCATGAAGCCATGGCGAAAGTGTGGAGCAAACCAAAGATGTGCCGACCAGACTTGTTCTTATAAAAACAGGGTGCAAACACACAGACAGCAGTTGTGCCAAGAGTGAGAGAGAGAGAGCGAGAGGGAGAGATAGTGAGAGAGACAGACAGACACAAGAACAGACACAGAGGGAGACAGACAGAGAGGTGGTGTGGGAGAGGGAGAGAGGGGCAGCGAGAGAGAGACACACACACAAACACACATACACACACACAGAAAAACAGTGTGCCAGTGTGGCACACAGACAGCAGCGAACCACCCAGGGGGACACTGGACTGAAGAAGTGATGGAGAGTGCACAATTCCTGATGGAGGCAGTAATGAGGGATGTGAGCAGGCAGGAGGAACAGCTACATGGCCGATGAAGGGCCCGTCGGCGGTATGCCCGACACAGGTGGTACTGTACCCACATCACCTATAGAGAACTATAGTGACACAGAGATCGGGGGCTGGTACCACCTGAACAGGGCCATTCTGAGGCAGCTCTGCAAGCTGTGCAGTGAGGAGATGCAGGCACCCACCAGACGGAGCCACGCCATATCTGTGGAGACCAAGAAGACCGCCATCATGTGCCTGCTCACCACGGGCACCTTCCAGTGACCAACAGGGGACACCACGGGCATCACTCAGTTGGCCACATCCCACCTCCTCACACAGTTCCTCAATGCTCTTCAGCCACATGCTTCAGAATTCATATAATTCCCCGGCACACTGGCGATGCGTACAGCAAACGTGTAGGACTTACACAGGGTAGCACGCATGCCCGGTGTGATTGGGGCCATTGATTGCACCCATGTGGGCATGCACATGCCACCTGGCTTCAGGGAAAGGTGTACATCAACAGGAAGGGGAGCCCGAGCATCAACAACCAGGTGGTGTGTGATGCCACGGGGTGCATCATCAATGTCTGCACCACACACCCTGGGAGTGCACATGATGCATTCATCTGGTACAGCTCTGCACTGTGCCACAAGTTTGAACTTGGGGACATCCCCATGGGCCACCTAGTGGGTAAGTATGGCACAGGCAAGGGGCGATGGGCATAGCAGATGTGGGGATGGGGGTGGGCAGGGTATGCATGATGGCATGGGCACCAGGGACAGGCAAGGGGCATAGCGCAGAATAGCATAGGGCTAACCATGTCATTCTCCACGCAGGTGACAGCATGTACCCGCTGAAGCCCTGGCTGCTCACCCGCTACCAGCGACCGTCATCCTCGGCAAAGAAATGGTACAACAAGGCAAAAGCTAGCATACGTAACATCATTGAGCACATCTTTGGCATGCTGAAGGCATGATTCCGTTGCCTAGACAGGTCAGGCAGTGCCCTACAGTACAGCCCCTCAAAAGCCTGTGGCCTATTCCTGGCCTGCTGCATACTGTACAACTTGGCCACTGACCATGGGATAGCTGTCGAGACAGATGAGGGCAACAGTAGTAGGGATGACAGAGACAGTGGGCCGGAGGGTGGTGGACAGCCACCCTCTGGTTGGAGAGACCCCTGACTCCAGGAGCAGGCATGACACCACTGCGACACTGTTGCAAAGGAACACTTTGGCGAATGCAGGTAGGTGGTGCAGTACACATGCATGGGCCACACAGCCAAGTACAGCACACATGCAGGTACATGCATGGCGAGGGGCATGCACACACAGAGGCGTGATGCATGGGTAAGGGAGGCAGTGGCACACTACCACACACACAGCAACACACACACACACACACACACACACACGCACCCACCCACACAGACAGTGGAACGTGGCATGGATCAGACGCTTGGCATTGGTGCACAGGCACAACTGGTGCTATACTGCCCATATCACGCCCATGCCACATGGTCCAGCAGCTGGGCATGCACACACACACACACAGGCAGCATGCGGCATGACACACATGCTCGCCACCACAGGTATGGTGCACACACACTGCCCATGTTCGCACAGGGCAGCAGCAGCAGATTGCAGTCAGGACAGCACACAGTTCAGGGGAGCTACATGGTACCACAGCCACCACAGCCATGGGGGCAGCCAAACTGGGGCTGATCGGCAGCCGCAGGCTGTGCATCATCCACAGCGGTGTGTGTCCGACAGCTCCCCAGGGGTGGAAGCATGGGACCATAACTGTGTCCTCGTGGGGGGAGGGTGTAGGCGACCAAACAGGCCAGTCCAGGGAGTGTCTGGGATGCCTATATCAGAGACCGGCATCCACTGTGTTGGGGTTACCCAACGCTGGATCCGTGGGGTGGATAGCACACTGTGGGGGGGGGGTCACCTGTGCATGGCCATGCCCTGTGGCAGCCAGCAATGCAAAGCCATCTGCAATTGCACCGGCAATGCGATCCAAGGCTGCAGTCAATGCCTCCTGTATGCATTGCATCCCCCTCCAGGATCTTCGCAGTGCCTCTGTCCTGCTGTTTGGCTAACTGTAGCATCTCCGCCCATGGTGCACGGACCTCAGTGGTCAGCAGCACCTATTGCTGAACAGACGCCTGCAGCAGCCGGGTGTGCTCAGCCAGACCGTCACATCCTGGGGCTCCTGAGCAGGCCGTCAACCATTGGTGGCTGACCTGCCACACTGTACAGCCCCCCTCTCTGGTGGACACTGCACAGTGGGTTCTGAAGGGGGAATGGATACGGCAGGAGCATTGGTGGCAGACCTGTGTTTGGCTGCCAGGTGGCACCAGCAGCCTGCTGCTGTCGCCTATCCATCAGCTGTATGCCACTCTGCTCCTGCAGGGCCACACCACCACCAATGCAGGGCACAGTAGTGGCAACGCACACTGCTGCACCCACAGTGCTGGCAGGCAGCTGTGCTGTCGCTGGCATGGTGCTGGGACCTAACACTGCCTGCGATGCCAGCAGGGGCGACTCGCCCACAACGTTGCCCATGCTGTCCAGGATCAGTGTGATGATGTCATCAGAGTCGTACCCCACCCCGACCTGTGTCTCTGCACACAGGACACCAAGGCCAGCATCCTGCAGAAACACATCCAGGGCCTCATCCAACCCTAGGCCAAGGACACCCACAGGCACGGCACTGTGGTGCTCATCTGTGGCCTGCTCGGCCCCTGGATGCCAGTGGACATTGACAGTTCATCCTCCGGGGCCGTGCCAGTGTCCACAGGTGCCACGGCTGCTGCTGGCATCCCATCCTCTGCACAGAGGCATGCTGGTGCTGCAAGAGAAGGATGGAGTGTCAGTGATGCATTGCTCACATGTGCCCCCCCGTGGAGTGCTGCTGTATGTGTCCAGCAGTGTGGCATGTATGTGGTTGTGCACATGTGCACATGACATGCAGGACAGCAGCATGCACACCAGCACACCAATGTATGCACCCTCCGGGCCACTAACTCTGTGTGGCTGACATATATACCAAGCAGGGATGGGCTGCCACCCATCTGGAAGCCCCATCCAGGCACATCCTTCATCGAGGTGCAGTGGATGGTGGCTGCCACCAACACCTCTGTTGGCGTCAGTGTGGGTGCATCCACTGGCCCTCCACCTCCTGTGGCATTTTGGGATGCTCTGATGGCCGCCACCTTCTCCTTTATGCTCCACCTGTCAGTCCTGACTTTCTTGCATCACTTCTGTGCTGACCGCTGGTGGCTACCATGCTGGTTGACATAGGTCACCACCTCCTCCCATCCAATGGCCCTTTCCTGTGGTGTGCCCGTGGCACCACTCAACAGGGCCTCCCTGTTGAGGTAGGCCTCGAACAGGGCATTCAACTCTCCCTTAGTGAAGTTGGGCCTTTGCTTCCGTGCAGGCCCATGCTCCTCAACCTCCTCCTGTCCTAACATGTTGCCTCCTGTGAACATGGACAGCACAGTGTGTCAGCGGCAGCATCTCCCTGGTCCGTCCTACCTTGCAGTACTGTCTGCTCCCAGTCTGCTGCTGCATCATCCCCACTTACCTGTCAAGGTTGCAATACCAGTCCATGGCCTGTGCGGTTCTGTGCCGCTTATGTGGCACAATGCATGCAAATGAGGATGTGCGCAACAGTAATGATATGCTAATGCACCCCACTGTGCCATGCATTGGCTGATGAGCTCATTTGCATGTGGCATCTGAATATCGCAGACATGCACAGTGTGCAATAGTGTTGCACCTGAGCAGGCTGGGGCACAATACCCGCGTATGTGCAGTGAACAAGCCTACAGTGCACGTGCACGCTACACTTCATAGTTCCAATTGCGCACCACATGCAGACTGTGCAATGCATCAGCACTGTGCATGTGGAGCATAGACAGCTATGTGCATGATCAAGCATGGTGTCATGTGCCATATAGCGCACTTGCAGAACGTGCGCACTGGTCAGTGACCTCTGACCCTGATACACCGACGTGACCCCGTGACCCCACTGGATCATGCGTAGTGCGCATCCCCATCAATGTGCGATGGTCAAGCGCTGCTAATTGTCCTGCACATCATGCATCCTGCACCTGTGGCAGCCATGTGCACCTGTCCCTACCATTTTCACTGTCACACCATGAGAAAACCATGGCAGAGTGTAGGGGATGCCATTCTAGCAAACTGGAATGATTTGGAGGTGATCAGCCTTGTGGCCTGTATGCAGCCATACAGTGACCAGCTGTTCAGCCAGATGCCCCAGCAGCAGGCCAGGGGCAGGGTGTGGCACACCATAGCCATCCACCTGGAGAAGAGGACAGGGGTTCCCTGGATGGCAGAGCAGTGCAGGCACTGGTATGGTGACCTGCGAAGGAGGGAGCCAGAACATCTCCTGAGGCTCCAGGCACACATCAGGCGTGGTGCAGTGCCACAGCCAGGTAGGCGTACACATGTTGCAAATCTTCCCTGGTGCTGTAGTCTGGTGGTGGCATTGCTGTCTGGCATACCCTGCAGTGGGGTACACTGTCAGCATGCACATCATTAACTGTCATGGCCAGCTGCTGCTTGTGTTGTGATGCAGCCGTGCTGGTATGTGGGACATGGCGGGCAGGGGCACGCCCTGTGCACAGAGGGCTGTGGGGGGCTGCTGGTGTGGTCAGGTACTGATGTGTACCTGTTTTTTTTCCATCCCCAGGGCCAGAGGACCACAGGTGGGCCAGGGCAGAGGTCAAGTGCAACTAGGCAGTACACTCTGATGGGGGCCAACCCGCACAATCTGCACCGCAGAGGGCAGGTAAGCACTGTCATGGTTATTCTCACTATACATGGAGGTGGCAGTGGGAAGTTGGTGTGGGCATGGCTGCCTGTGCCATGTGCAGTGACAGCTGTGTGTGTCGCACTGTGTATCGTGCATGCCACTGTGGCGCATCCATTGGACCCATGTGCCAGCTGTTGGTGGGGTGGGCATGTGCCCAGCTGCCACCATTGTTGCTGAGGTGCTGCTGGTTCAGTGTGCATGCACTCATTCACATATCGGGCCTATGTAGTACAGTATGGTCTGCATTCCCATTGGTCCATACAGTGGAACAATAGGCGTACAGACTGTACTGTATGCTGTCATTCGGCGGGCGGCTGGGCAGCATGCAGGTGGGGTGCTGCCACCCGCCGATGATGGGGGGGTGCTGGGTGGCGAGGACCTCAGTGGGTGGTGGGGAGGGGGGCACCACTGGACCACCAGGGTATCTAGTGACGTGTTCACCCATGACTGGGCGATGGGGGACATTCCACTGAACCAGCAGGGATTATTTTTACTTATGTCTGTGATCAGGCAATGGGGGACGTTCCACTGGACCACCAGGGATTTGTATTACATATGCCCACAATCAAGTGATGGAGGGCTTTCCCCTGGACCACCAGGTATTATTATTACTAATGCCTGTGATCGGGCGACAGGGAAGGGGCACACCGCTCCCAGGGCAGGGAGCATGTGGACAGTGTTCTGGGTGGGTGGCTGGCCACCCACAGCTGGCGGCTGCTGTGTTGTGCTCTGCAATATGGCAGCTCACCTGTGGGTGGTCAGGACTTGTTCCTGGTTTTACCAGGCACATCTTTGCACCCCCCTGAGCAGCACAAGGTGGAGTTGTGACAGCATATGCACTGCACATCCCGGGCTGAATATTGGGATGTGCCACATATGCATGGGCAAGCCCCCGCACTTGCACTGCATACATTACCATTGTGCCCCGGGGCATCGGGAGTTGCGCATTACAACTTGCCCCTTTGAATATCACACTGAGGCGCATTGGTGGGGTGCACATGGCACATCCCTGTTGTGCCATGCGCAACCCTTTTGAATATCCAGGCCTATCACTTTAAATGAGTATCTATTTAAAGTGTACCTTGGGAGCAATGAACAACCTCCTGATGTACTGAGTACAAAACCAGTCGTGGTAGTAGAGTGATTCAGTGTTTCAACTCCTTAGTGGTATGCTCTTTGTGTTGGCTTGCGTGTGTGCAAGCAATGTCTTGTGGTATAGCACATTTCAGAGGTGTGTCAGTGTTGTGGCCAATGCAAGGGATGCTTTAGTGAGTGCGTCCCTCAGTCGCCAATCAGTGAGCATGCTGGCGATGACAGCAGTTTCAAATAGAGCCAAAACCTTGAAAGAAATCTGCCGCTCCAATGAGGTGCAGTTTCCTCATTGCAGCGACAGATGACAAGACTCCGGCTATGCGCATGGCTGGAGTTACTAGCAGAGTTTCAGTGTGCCTTTCCTGGTGAAACATTTCAATAAGTAAAATAGCTGCGGTGTGGCTTTCCACAATGACGACTCCTGCCACCTGACACACACTATCTGGAAAGCCGACATTGGGGTGCCCAGTCCCCATGTTGGCATGTCCCTCCTCATTATGTGGCACACTGGGAGTCCACTCCTGTGTGCAAAAACATGGCAGCTCCTGCTGCCCGCATCACAGTCCCACAAAGCCGACATCAGGGGTGCCCAATTCCCATGTTGGCATGTATCTCCCCCATTAATGTGGCACACTGGAAGCTCACCCCAGTTTGCCAAAATAATTGTTTCCAACACCGGGATACCCACTCCCAGTATCAGATGTACTGCCCCCCCAAGCTGTCTATGTTCTTTGCTGACAACGGGGTGCCCAATACCCATGTCGGCAACGGCATGCACCCCCCACTATTGTGGCACACTGGGCACCCACTCCAGTGTGCCTAAATGTTTTGTTTAATTGTTTTTCCCCTGTAATATAAAAAAAAATCTCCCATAGTCTTTTTATTTTATTTAACCTGTAAAACAGAAAACGGTCCCTCGTGGTCTCCCCCGTCCTCCTCCCCCAACCCGCACACCCTCCCTCTGCGCACCCACCTCCCTGCACCCCTCCTCACCCCATACTTACCTCTGGAGGTTGGGAGCAGCGATCTTCTGTGGCATGGAACACATCTGCACTCTTCAAAGGCCAACCGTAAACTGAAGAAATGATGGTAAGCTTTATAATGGGAGCCAATGGGGGGTTTCAGCTTAGGTTAATATCTCAGCCATTTTTTGGAATTTTGGCCCAAATTTTCAACATGGGGTTCTTGGGGCCCCACCTCATGAACATGTCAATGTCATTTTGTTACTCTGTCCCAAAAGGTGATTTCGCGGTCGCTGTGTGGAATCACCTTCCGGGATCGATTAACAAAATGACAGTGCCACTGTTCATGAGGGGAGGTCCCAAAAATCCAATGTTGCAAATCTGGTGAAAAAATTCCAAACAATGACTGCATTACGAGCGTGCATTGCGTAGTTTCTATGCATGCTCATAACTTCGATAATTTTATATATTTTCACTTCAGATTTTCAACGTTGCCATTTTTTTCACACCTCCTTAAGAACAGTACAGCTGTCATTTTTCACATCCTGCCCGAAACACGTTTTTACACCTGTGCCACAGAATGGAGCGGTCACTGTGGGAAATCAGTTTTTGGGACAGATTAACAAAATCACAGTGCCATTGTTCATGAGGAGAGGTCAAAAAATGCCCATGTTGAAAATTTGGTGATAAATTCCAAAAAATGATTGTGTTACAGGCGTGTGTTGCACAGTTTCTATGCATGTTCATAACCTCGCCATTTTTTTATATTTTCACTCCAGATTTTCAACATTGCCATATTCACACCACCTCATGAACAGTACAGCTGTCACTTTTCACATCCTGCTTGAAATATGTTTTTGTACCTGTGGCACCAAATGGCGCAGTCACCGTACAAAATCCCCTTTCGGGTAATGAACTGATAGTGCCACTGTTCATGAGGTGGGGCCACAAAAAGCCCACACTGAAAATTTGGAGTGAAAATACCAACAAACACCTGGGGCATTGGGGTTTCCAACTGAAACACCCCACCCTGTAGAGACTGACAAGCGTTGGGGGTGTGACTTGGGACTGTTGCCTGTAATGCTCACGCCATTCCACCCCAACCCCCACCCTACAGCCAGTGACAAGCACCGAGCTGTGACTTGGAGTCTTTGGCTGCAAAGTTCACCCCATCCTCCTATACTGCACCCATCTCAGTGTATTTCCTTATGGAATGGGGTGAGCATATGGCCGGAAGACCCCAAGGCACACCACGACACCTGTCAGTGTCTGCAGGGTAAGGTGAGGTGAAATGGCATCAGCGTTATGGCTGATGACCCAAAGGCACACCCCCAATGCCCGTCAGTCTCTGCAGGGTGGGAGTGGGGTTGGCATCAGTTCAATATTTCACTGCCATTCCTATTATGCATCTCTCTAACTCCTGCACTACCAGTGCCAATACCAGCAAGCCAACATTCGATATTGACAAATGCTTTATGCTTGATGTGATTTCAATAAATTTTTCATACTATTTTGTATCAGTAGAAGAGTATGGCATCTTGCTTGTTTTAACTCTGCCTGGCAGCTGACATATCTAGCTCTGTTCCCCCACTACATTATCAGCATTATGACTTCACTGATTGTGCCATCACTGCTGCTTAGGAACAGTCACTCAGCGGCTGCAGGTCAGTCACCTGGGATGTCACTGGCAGTGAGCTCACAATGCTGATGATGTAGTGGGAAGGGACTGAGAGAAATATGTCAGCTGCCAGGCTAAGAACTGTTCCACACATCCAGCACAATATTATCACATAGATAACTTTCTAGTGAGCTAAAGAAAAAAAAAATACTTCAGAAATGAAAAGTTACAACTGATTGCTTCTTAAAATTTGTATTATTTTCCTGTCTGCCTGTTTTACCTCCACTAGTGCTTTAATATCCACTTGCTTTGCTACAAACACTTTCTGTCCACTGTTTTCCTAGTTACCTCTTCATGTGCCGAGTTGTGTTCCTCCATATTCATAGTAAAATTTCTGAATATTTGATTTATACTACATCACTTCGCTAGTTATAGCTTTTAAATCACTATTTGTATGAAGATTTAACTGTTTATCTTTGATTCCAGCTACTGGCTTCTGTGCTGCACATCTCTATTGTGTTGCCATCACCATTGTGAAAGCTATTTTTTGATTAGTTCAGTGTGCACTGTGATGTACACAACAGGACAAGATATCATATTTGACATACTTAGCTCACAAAATAACACAGTAGCTTGTGAGGTGGAAATAAGACATAACTTGTTATGATATTTGTATCACTTCTTGAGGGGGAGGGCTTTCACAACTCATTCATGGCTCCTGTATTCATAAATTAGGGTACTAACCAAGGCAAATTGTATGTTATGAGTCAACTTGTTGCCTACCCCCTATTTCCTGAATTATTTGCTAGGACAGCAGGAAGGCAGATTAGAGAGAATAATGGTCTTTCTAATCTACCCCCCCATAAATGGAGGTTCCTAAAATGTCATCTTGGACTTGCCTAATGCCCACTGCCAGGTGTCCTGTGTCTGTAGTAGTTTAAATGCTTGCCTGTGAGTGCCCTGATTGGCCTCTGTCTCTATTTTTGTAGGATATAATTAGTCTGGGTCAGGACCGAGTGGTTTAAGGCTCAAGTCCTGCCCGGGGTTTAGTATTGCTGCTCCATTCTGCCATCGCTATATGCGAAGGGGGAGCCCTTGTAGGATCCTTGATTGTTTGCTGTTTATCTGCTTTAATAATTATAATATAGGAGTTTGTCTAACCTGCCTTCCTTTGTAGCACAGACTTTCTGCTTAGAGCCACCATTCCTGTTCTGGATTGCCAGAGTTGGACCAATCGGTACCTCGGGGGACCCCAAAATGGAGACTGTCCCCAGAGGCATTGTGGGATTGAATTTCTGTAGGAATTGTAGTTTTTGATGTTTGGTGCCTAAATGGAGCTGGAGGGGGAGCCCTTTCTGTGACAGACAGATTTATCAATCAACCGAACCTTTTGAATCACTGGGAAATCCCATAGCTGCCTGCAGCAGTGTGTCAGTCGAGAGTCGGAGTTGAGAGTAAACAGCTCGAGCCATGCGATCAGCTGCTCCTGCGTGGTAGTGCGGGGATTCGGTGGGTAGGCTGTGTTTAGCCTGTCTGCTACTATCTTCCAGTGTGAAGAAGTCGTGGAAATAAATCGGACTACATCCGAATATCTTATTGAGACCTGAGTCCTGAATTGTAAGAGAGTAAATTTTGCCTGAGTGTGGACCGCAGAATTACTCCAGAAGTGATCGGCCTGTCGGGTACCAGAGAGAGCTTCAGAAAGAGAGATTTGTGCACAAAGCCTGTTAACTTGCAAACAGACTTCATCCGATCTGTGGCTCATAGCTTTATTACTTATAAGTGTGCTGAATGTGTTGTGTGGGTCGTGATTTGGTTCCCCACCATCGAATGTGTTATGCTAGCTGGAAGCTGCTCCAGCACTTAAACTGACTCAATCTGAATGGCCTGCTTTTGGCCCTACCATCTCAGTCTAGATTGCCGCTCTCACTGCAGAGACTTTTCTGATGAAAGACCTGCTTGGGGATTTGGCTCCCTGCTCAACACCATCGAACAGGCATTGAACACCTCGGTGAGTCATGTGGGCCCTGCTTCCCCTGGCAAGCCAGAACAACATCCAGAGGTCTTCATCTCGTCAGTCCTGCCTCCTGGTCTGGGTAGCGTGAATAACAAACAAGGTAGCTCACTGCAACAAAACTCCAATCAGTGTGTGTCATCTGATTTGATTGTTTGGGTTTTTCAAAACGAACGGAGCCATCCGGCTCCAGAATACAAATTCTGCGTTGAAGTGCATGTTAATTGTTTTCTTTCCTAAGGGCTCCAAAAACAGCCGCAATGCCGGTCTACCCCGGCAACGCTTCAGGCTATCCTGTACAACAACTGGGTACTCAGAGTGTATGACTGTGACAGACAGACTCTTAGTGCATGCATGCTCTGCCTGAATAAATGAGATCTAAAATCACTTGCTAGATTGCTGCCCCACCCCTGTTCAAGCCCCCTGAATAAATCAGATTCTATTCTTTCTGCATCTAACTTGGCTGGTGTGTACCTTTGTGGAGGGGATACTGTATTGCCATTGAACTGTTATATTGCAGGTCTTGTTTTACAGGGGGCTCCAGGGCCTCTACAGCTGATCCAACCCTGGCGGTAAGTGTACCGAGTGTGGGTTCAATACTGTCATCATATGTCATATGTGATTGTTTATCTGCTGACCTGTTTAAGCTACTAGAAGGGTTAGAGGGGGATTATAGTGTCCCAGAGGGCTACAGCCACAGCAGTCATGCTACCCCAACACCAACCCTCTGGGTGGAGGTACACATTCACCAAGCTCAGGCCCCTCAACCTGTGCCTAGTCACGCAGGCAGGGGTAGTAGCCCTTGGGACAGCACCACCTAGGGGTTACATCTTGGAGGCACCACTGGGATTTGTGCCCTCTAGTGGTCAGAAGTGGGAACTACAACCCTGAAATAAAAACTTTTATCAGAAATGGAGACGCTTACTACGCCCAAGCTCAAGATTTCCCCCCATAAGCTAGTTGTGCATTGCATGATGGGGTGGAGTGAGGCCGAGGGGGTAGATCTCTGACAAGCCATGTTACTGTTGGATATTCCCTTAGGGACCACTAATAATACCGTTATAGAAACTGTTGAGAAAGTTAAGTGTTTGGGGAAGGCTGAAGTGAGGGGCCAGGACTCAGATCTATTTGCTCAAACCCTGGTCACCCTCCTCTCATGCAGCTTCCCCATAGACCCCGAAAAAGTACCCCCTATTATCCTGCCTGAAGGGTCCCAGAGGGGGTTGTGAGTTATCCATTTACACAGTGACCTGTCTTCTCCTGGGGGATCCCCAAAAGTGGAAGGGTTTAAGGACAAATTATTATGTTTGTTAGCCACTGAAGGACAAACTGCCAAGGAACTGTTAAAAATGTTGGACATTTCAGTGGAAACTACCCCTTGACAGTCTTCCCCAGCATCTCTGTCTACACCTAGAGCTTTCCCTGTTGTAGCATCCCCCACTGTGATACCATCTGTACATTTGGACTCTTATTGTAGGCTCAGACAATTTTCTGGTGCAGTACCGGTACCTGTGGGGGAGGATGATTTGGAAACCTGGATGGACTATGCTACTCTGCTAGTCCAGGAGTGGCAATGTTCAGAAGAAGAACAGAGAAAGAGACTTATGGAAAGCTTAAGGGGCCCTGCACTGGAAGCCATCTATTTTCTTCAATCCACTAGTCCAGAAGCCACTGCAGCCGAGTACCTCTCTGCCCTGGAAGGGGTGTTTGGCAGCACAGAATCTGGGGAAGACTTGATGTGGAAATTTAAGTCCACCAAACAATGGAAGAATGAGAAATGGTCTGCTTTCATCACCTGAATTGAGTGGGCCTTGCAGAGGGCCCATAGAAAAGGAGGGGTGCCTGCTAGCGAACTGAATTGAGTCAGACTGGAGCATATCTCAAATCTGCTAGATATTCCGGTGTGCTTATGTAAAAATTTAAATTCCAGGATCATAAAGCCAACCATCCTGAATATTGCTGGCTCATGAAGGAGATTCGAGAGGCCGAGAACGGCGAAGAGTGGTGGGAGCCCTATGCTGGGGTTGCCCGTGCCAGCCAAGCCACAGACTGATCTGATGAGTGAGATGACAATTCTCAAATACAACAAGTACGAGAACTGCTTAAGGAAGTGAAGATGATATGGGCTAACCAACAGGCTGCAGCTGAAGTGGCTAGAAGCTCGCATCCTTACCAGACTCCAATTGAGACCCGAAGTGAGGCTTCACCTGGAAGTGTGGGGGTTCATGCCATTGCCCTGAACTCTAGGTTGAGACTCAATTGATGGATGAGGTGAAAGAACTGAAAGCCCTGGTGGGAAACCTCGTCTATGCCACTCATACCGCTGGTCATTGGGAGGCCATGAGGATAGCAAAACTGAACTTAAGCTGAAAGAGGACCCTCGAGCCCCTTCTAATCAGTCCAAAGTGAGGGATTAGCCTCCCCATTCTTGAGATCTCAAGAAGCAAGTATTTTGCTATCACTGTGGGGAGGATGGACACACTTAGCCAGACTACACCCTCCCAGAGGACTTGTGAAAGGTCACCTCCTGGCTGTGAAACTTGGTTCTTTGGAGTAACATAACGCCCCAGACAGGACCACCAAAAAAGTCTTATTCCTTAAAAACTGCTGTGGGACAGACCCCAAAGCCAACTTCCTTGGACTGGTCCGAAGTGGTGGACCTTTCCATGGAGACTGCTGTGACACTGAATGGTGTTTCCACTCATGCTGTGTTAGATAGTGGGTCGCAAGTGACTATTGTATTCCAAGACTGGTATAACCAACACTTATCTGACATCCCACTGCAGCCCCTTGAAGGCCTACACGTGTGGGGCTGAGTGAAAAATCCTACCCTTATCTCGGAAATGTTCAACTCTGGTTAGCCTTCCCTACAGCTGTAGCAGGTGTGAATGAGCAAATGGAGACCTTGACACTGGTGTGCCCACTCACAGGGCTGTATGATGGTGTCCCCTTACTAACTGGTATCAATGCCCACATGTTTGGGTGGTTGGCTCAACTGTGCCAAGAAAAGCAAGCCAAGCAAACTGGACAGACCTTGTGCATTCCAGCCTTGGTGAAGTGAGCATATGATTTGAGACTGCAGAATAAGGAGATGGAGAAAGATGAACGTGTGGGAGTGGCATGGAAGAAAGATCCTGATTCCTTGATGCTACCTCCCAACACTCGATATACTATCTGTGGTGAAGTGCACCTCAAGTCAGATGTGAAGAACAAAATCCTCATGCTTGATGCCCCAGAAGAAGGAAAGCTGCCTGACGGATTATTGGTCAAGCCCAGCATCTTGCCAGCCCGAGCTCATGCCTACACTCACCAGGTGGTGGTCTGGGTTCAGAATATGTCTAATCAAGAAATTCAAGTGAATCGGGGTGTACTCTAGCTACTCTGTACTGTGCGGACATTGCCGGGCTACCCAGCAAGAAGTGCCCTGCCGAGAATGATGAGGTGACTCCTGACCTGTTTGACTTCAGGGAGTCACCCATACTGGTGGAATGGAAAACCAAGACCAGCCAGAGGCTGTACCAGAGAAGCCAAGTATTTTCTCTGAAGGAATGTGACGTGGGTTGCATCACTGGGGCTGAACATCACATTCAACTCCATTATGAGAGGCCATTCAGAGAGAGATCCCATCGCCTTGTCCCGGCTGACATAGATGATGCACGGAGGCACCCTCAAGAGATGTTGGCTGCAGGGATCATCCAAGAGGCAAGACGTCCCTACACTTCCCCGACTGTGGTAGTCCACAAGAAGAATGGATCGGTAAGGATGTGCGTGGATTACTGGACTTTGAACCGAAGGACAGTAACAGAGCAGTACACCATATCCTCTATTCAGGATGCTCTTTACCACCTTAACGGGAACCAGTGGTTTTCAGTGCTTGACCTACAGAGCAGGTACTATCAAATCCCGATGGCCCCAGAGGACCATGAGAAGGCAACGTTCATTTGCTCTCTGAGTTTCTATGAGTTCCTATGTATTCCTCAAGGTGTTTTGGGTGAGCCCACCACTTTCCAATAGATGATGGAATGAGCTGTGGGGGTCATGAACTTGTTAACGTGCCT
This sequence comes from Neoceratodus forsteri, assembly GCA_016271365.2. Taxonomy (NCBI): domain Eukaryota; kingdom Metazoa; phylum Chordata; order Ceratodontiformes; family Ceratodontidae; genus Neoceratodus; species Neoceratodus forsteri. The sequence goes on from CM057450.1 coordinate 1,075,884,440, forward strand.
CATGTACCTGGATGACATCATTGTGTTTGAGTGAACCTAAGAAGCACATGAGGCTCGTTTGTTCACGGTCCTTAATCGATTGAAGGAGTTTGGACTGAAGCTATCTATAGATAAATGTCAATTTTTTCAAACTATGGTAAAGTATGTGGGACACATAGTATCAGCTGATGGGATTCAGATGGATCCCAGCAAAGTGAAGTCTCTGACCACCTGGCCTCAGCTGAATAACTTAAAAGAGTTGCAACAATTCTTGGGATTCTGCGGCTATTAGCGCCAGTTTGTAAAAGACTATTCCAAGGTTATCCGCCCTTTGCTCAATCTCACTCAAGGCTATCCCTCCACCAACAGGAAGTATAAGAAAAGCTCCATTAGAGAGGAAGACAAGGTCTACTTCAGGACACATGAACTTTTCAGAGCCTGGTGGACCTCTGAGTGCGAAGCTGTGTTTTAAGAAATTATTCATCAACTCACCCACCAAACCCTATGTACTGAACACGGATGCCAGCCTTAAAGGGCTGGGAGCTGTTCTGCATCAAGAGTATGAAGAAGGCCTGTGCCCTGTGGCATTTGCTAGTAGAAGTTTAACACCCTCTGAACAAAATTACCCAGTACACAAGCTTGAATTTCTTGCTCTCAAGTGGGCTGTGGTGGACCAATTTCATGAATATCTTTATGGGGCCAAGATCTTCATCAAGACTGACAACAATTGGCTTACCTATGTTCAAACCTCAACTAAGCTAGACACCATCAGGCATCGGTGGTTATCTGCCCTTTCCACTTATGACTATGCTGTGGAGTATCGGCCCGGACTGAACCATTTCAATGCAGATGCCCTTTCAAGAAGGCCAAACTCCAGTGAGAACTGGGTGAACTGTCTGAGCAGTCTATCAAAGCCCTGTGTCAGAAGTTTGATAAAGATGAACACCCCTGTTCTGAAACTGTTGACTGCCTAGTAGACTGTCTGGGCCCTCCAGAAACCTGCCTCCCTGCAGCCTACTGCCATTTTGCAGCTCTAGACCTCAGTGCTTTAGCTCAGCTTGACAATAAAAATATACAGTGGGCTCAAACCCAAGATGCAATGATTAGACCTGTGCTTGATGCCCAGCATGCTGGCAAGGACATGTCTAAACTGTGCTCTTCTGACCCAAGGACTGCCTTATTGTTTAAAGAGGGTTCAAGACTTAAGTTACATGATCAGCTTCTGTATCGGGAGACAGTAAATCATCAGGGCCAGCTTGACAAACAGCAACTGGTGTTGCCCACAGCCTTCAAACATCTAATACTCCGGGCCCTCCATAATCAAATGGGACATTTGGGTTGTGAGTGGACCCTTGACTTATCCCACACTCAATTCTACTGGCCAAAAATGGGAGCAGATGTCAAGGCTCATATCCAAACATGCAGTTACTATCTTCAAAGGAAAGCCCTGCCACAAAGGGCTGCTCCGTTAGTCAATATCTCCACCAGCGCACCTATGGAGCTGGTGTGTATCCAGTTCCTGTGTCTTGAGCCTGATCAAAAGAACATTGTGAATGTGCTGGTTGTGACAGATCATTTCATAAGGTATGCCCAAGCCTACCCTGCTAAAGACCAGAAAGTATCCACAATGGCCAAGGTTCTTGTAGAGAAGTTCTTTGTTCATTATAGTGCCCCTCAGAGACTTCATTCTGATCGAGAGAGAGACTTTGAAAGCCGGTTGATAAAGGAAATGCTCTCTTTGTGGGGAGTGAGGAAATCTAGAACTACTCCTTATCACCCGTAAGGGGATCCATAGCCTGAACGATTCAACAGGAAGCTCCTTGACATGCTGGTACACTTCACCCTAAAGACAAGCCCAAGTGGAGCCAGCAGGTCAGCACCTTGGTCCATGCCTATAATTGCACCAGGAGTGATGCTACTGGGTTTTCCCCTTACCATCTAATGTTTGGCCAGGAAGCCCGGTTGCCTGTAGACATCTGCTTCAGTGTGTTCCCGGATGGAGTTCAAGCTGAAACTTACTTGAAATATTTTCAGATGTTAAAGGCCCAGCTAAATCATGCTTATCGACTAGTACAAACAATGGAACCAAAACAAACCTGGCAGACAAGGAAAGACATGACAAATGCGTCAAAGCTCAGGAGCTATTACCTGGACATCGTGTGCTATTGCAAAATTTGGGACTGCATGGAAAGCATAAAATTGCTGATAGGTGGCACCATCTTTCATACATCATTGTCAGCAAGCTGGATGACCTGCCAATGTATAAAGCGTGTCTGGAGAATGATCCTCGTGCCACCAAAACAATGCACAGAAATAACTTGATGCCTATTGGACAAGTAACTATTGATTCTGAACCTTCAGACACTGCCCCTCCTGGGCCTGTAACTAGAGCTGCTGCCAAAAAGAGACAGCATCATCCTTCTCCAGCTGTCAAGGACTCAAGGCCTTCCCTCAGGCAGGCCCAAAATGACATTGATTGACAGTCTGAGTCCAGTGATATGTCTTAGTTATAACTCCCCTGGGAGGTGTGTGGACCTCCCCTTACATGTTGTCCATAAAGGAGTCTATATTTCGGAAAGCTCACTTCCCAAACTGAGCTTCTCTGCTACATCTAAGCTAACTGTCCACCCATCTAAACCTGGTGCCCCTGCCCCATCTATCCCCAATGTAGCAGATAGAGATGGGCCCCCATCTATGCTATTTAGAGTACAGGAAACAGTATAAACCTGAATGGTTAGAATAATGTGGTTATCTGTTTGAATCATAGTGAAATCATTTATATGTATCATGTTACACAAGGTCCCTGCACCCTTATTGGTACCCCCAGAGGTACACCGTAGACAGCTAGTGCTTAGGCATGTGTTATACTAACATATAGGGCTAATGGCATCTACCATACAAGAGTAGATGTCAGGATATGTATACATATTGTTGTTATACATTTTGCTTCCTAATACATATACATTTTCTATGTATTTTCTGTGTATTTCTTACTCATAAGATGTTAGGACATTTGTGTCCTTGGAATGATTATGATATACAAGTCAGCATTGCCACCTTTTGGTGATTTGTACTGCTACACTAATTTATGTAAGATTCTGTACACTGTACTCTTTTGTTTTACAAACTGATGACTACTACAAAGTTGTATAATGTTATCTTGGACCGAGGAGCCACCTCTAATTTAGCCAATAGGGCTCATCTCTGTAACTACAAATGTTTCTATCTTACAGTAACCATAGTAATTATCATAGGTATATAATGTGAGACACTGAGTCTTATACCTCGGAGACCCCAAGAGACATGGAGAAAACCTCGAGGTATAGAGAATGCTTAGCATTGGCTCCCGGTTCGTATTGGTAAGAACTGCTTAGGGCAACTGTGATTTTTTCCTTTGGTAGTAATAAACAAGTGTATTACTCTTATGCAACATGTTTGTGATTCCTTGCATTCCCAATATTGCCAAGAACCTAAGAGTGAGGCTTAGACCTTCTGACAATTGGCGACCAAGGAAGGACAGGCCTCAGGCCCATACGGTACTAAACCCAGAAGCACCTCCCTATATAACATTAGTGCAGCATGGTGAAGTGGTTCAAAGGAACCAGGCCCAACCTCTCCATGCTTCCTTCAGTACAGATTGAGAGTTACAGACCCCAGTCTGGATTATAAACCAGCTGGTCTTGGATACAAATGGAAGGCCCTGCACTGAGGCCAAGGTCGGGGGCCGCCTACTTACAGTGTTATTGGATACAGGCACAGTTGTGTCTATATTACATTATGACCACCTGGACACATCTCCTTGGTCCACCGGATGGAGGACCAACATGTCAGGAGTAGATGGTACTAGATTACCTGCATACCGCTCTCTACCTCTACCTGTAGAGTTGGGCCACTGGAAGGCCTCACACACCTTTCAACTAATGGTATTGCATGATCATCCTAGTATCATTGGAATTGACTTCCTTGCATCACACGGCTGTGTGGTGGATCTAGCTAATATGCTACTGATACAGATTCAGGGCCAATATCACACTATCTTGATCCCTGACTCACACGGTGTGGCAACAATATCTGCTAACTACAAGGAGTATGACGTCATAGATCTGTTCAAAAACCATGAGCTTTTTCCAAAGCTCCTTACCATTTTGCAAAGACATTTGGAAGCATTTGCTATTAACAAGCATGACTGTGGCAGAATGCACACTGTCATAGAAGTGCCAGGCCCAGCACACGAGAGGCAAAGGCAATATCCTTTTCCATCTAAGGCCTTGCCTTCTCTCAGAGAAACAATAAAATCACTCCTCAATCAAGGGGTGATCAGAACATGTGTTTCTACTGCCAGCTCCCCAGTGTGGTCTATGAAGAAACCCACAGGCTCCTGGAGACTTACTATTGACTATAGGAAATTGAACCAGGTCACCCCCAGTTGTGCTCCAACTGTGGCCTCTGCACCTGATGTGCTATGACTTCTGACCCCTGACCTAAAATGGTTCAGTGCCCTGGATATTTCTAATGGCTTCTGGTCACTGCCATTGGCTCCCAAAAGTCAATATAAGTTCGCCTTCACCTTTGAAGGTAGACAGTACACGTGGACCTGCTTGCCACAGGGGTTCCATAACAGCCTGCCCCTGTTCCATCTGCACATGATAGATGACCTTGAGGGTTTCTCTACTCCCCAGTGTCTCTTGCAATAAATGGATGACCTGTTGTTGGCAACTGCCACACAGGAACAACACTTGGATCTTTTAGATGAACTGCTAACTCTCATCCAGAAAACAGGCCTTAAATGCAATCCAGCAAAAGCACAACTATGTCAGAAAGAGGTACTCTTTCTGGGTCTGAAAATAACCGACCAAGGCTGTAGCCCTACCTGGAAGAAGATACAAGGATTGCAAGATCTTGCCATTGCCTACCAGCTTGGCAACTCTTAGAAGATTTCTAGGTATGGTAAACTATTCCAGAGATTTTATCTGTGATTTGGCTCAGAAGGCTGCTCCTCTGTATGAGCTACTGAAAAAGGACATTCCTTGGACTTGGGGCCCCATACACACCCAGGCTGTGACATCACTGAAACAGGCCTTGGCCTCTGCCCCAGCTCTGGTCAACCCCAATCCAGCACTACCATTCCATCTGGAATGTGCCACCTCTGACATTGCCATGTCAGCAGTGCTGGCCCAGAAGGTGCACGGTACTTTGAGACCCACTGCATATGCATCACAGCTCTTGACCCCAGTGGAATAGAAGTATAGCCTTTGTGAAAGGAACCTTCTGGCCACCTACTGGGCTGTCAAGCACTGTCTGTATATCATTGGGTATTCTCCATTGGTTATTAACACCAACCAAACCCCAACTACCTTTCTGCTATCAGACAGAGTGAAGGATGGGTCAGTTTCTAATACCAAGTTGACACACTGGTCACTTCTTCTCCAGGATAGCAACATACAGGTACATCCAACTAAAATTCCATCCAAGCTGGCACATGGACTCCTTTTCCAAGGAGAATCCCATGACTGTACACTGCAAACACCTGATCTTCCAGATCCAGGTCCTTTCCTTCCTGCCACACCCCAAATACTAGAGAACACCTCTTTGTGTCATATTTTTACTGATGGTTCAGCCTCCTACTACCAAGGAGAACAAATTGCAGGGATGGGTATCTTGATGGTTTATCCCTATGGTAACACTGTTAAAGTCTCTAAGCATTGCAGTGTAGCATCATCACAGTATGCCGAGATGGCGGCGGTGGCCTGTGCCCTCAAGTTCATACAGCATGGAACCAAAGACACCATCATTTTTACAGACTCTAACTGGATTTTTTGTTCTCTTACAGAATTTCTTCCATTCTGGCAGAAGAACTCCTTCCTCTCTTCAGATGGCAGCCCAGTGAAGTACAAGGAACTGGTAATATACATACATTCACTGGCACAAAGGTTTGCACACAAACTCTATGTACACAAAGTTAAAGCTCGTTCCCTACATGACCCCTACCATGCCTTCAATGACACGGCAGACACTCTTGCCAAGGAAGGGGCCCGAGGGGGGACACCTGGATGATGGACCATCCAGAGGTCAATGCGGCCATACACATTGCAGCACTCAGGAAAAAAGCCTGAACCTTCCCCCCCCTTGGACCTCTCAGCAGCCCAATGTGCTGACGCTGAACTCAAAGAAGTGTTCAGATTCCTTGACAAAGGTACTGAAGAAAAACTTCCCACACACAGCCCCTACCGGAGGCGTGAAGGTAAGTTACACTTGTCACCAGATGACAAGCTCATCTGATACCAACCAGACGATTCTACCACCAAGTTGTGGGTCATCCCCAGACACCTTAGGTCAGACTTCTTGCACCAAGTGCATGATACACCCACTGGTGGACACCAGGGAGTGGAAAACACCATCCAGAGGGTTAAGACCACTGACTGGTGGCCTGGTGTCACCAAAGATGTCAAACAGTACATAGATAACTGCCTTGTTTGTGCACAAAACAACCCCATTCCCACCAAACAAAATGCCAAACTTCTACCATAAAGACACTCTGGCCCTTGGCACACCATACAGATTGATTTTATTAGTCCTCTGTCCAATGCCAGCAAAAACAACAAGTATGCTCTTGTGGAAACTGATCTGTTATCTAAGTGGGTAGAAGCTTTCCCCACTAAAACATGCACTACTAAAACCACTGCCAAAATCCTGGTAGAACAAATTTTCTCCAGGTGGGGCCTATCTCTTAAGGTAGACTCTGACAAGGGAACCAGTTTTACAGGTGAGTTAATGAAAGAATCCCTTGAGCTCCTTGGAGTTCAACAGAAGTTCCACATACCATACCACCCCCAGTCTTTAGGTCAAGTAGAGATAGCCAACAGACAGATTAAGCAAATGCTTTCCAAATTCATTGAGGACAATCCCAAAACCTGGGATTTCCTATTGCTGTTACTCCTTATGGCAATCAAGGGCACACCCTCAGTCACTACCCAGTTGACACCCTTCGAGGTGATGACTGGAAGACAAATGAGATTACCTGAACACCTGCTGTTTGACCTGCACACCCCCACTGCAGACCATGTGTCTGTAGACCAATATCGGGAAAAACTCAGGAAAGACCTCATATACACACACTCGTATGCTGCCAATTGCATGGGCAAGGCCCAGTAACAGTCCAAGATACAGTTTGACAAGCGCGCACAAGAAGTGGATTGGCAGGTTGGAGATCAGGTGATGGTCCTCTGATTTGCTCATCCCACACACTCCTTCTCCGATAAGTGGGAAGGCCCTTACCCCATTGTCAACAAGCTCAGTCCGGCAGTCTATCAAGTTAGACTCCTGCACAACAATAAACTGACTGACAAATAAATGGTTACATGCAAACCAACTGAAACTGTATAAAGGAGTATAATTACTTTTCCTCACCCCATTGGGTGGAATAGTACTAACCTACTAATGTATGATTTTGCTTTTCAGATATACTGACAAGATGGCTATCTTGTTCCATTTTCTCCTCATCTCAGAAGTTATCCCCTGCATCCAAGGCATGGTACAGAACCTCCTACTACACCTTGATCCTCCAGCATCTGCTCCAGAGGGAGTATCCATCAAAATACCCGATAGTTTGATTACTGTCCAGGAAGGTTCTGATGGTTACCTCACTGCCTCGGTTGTTGCTCCTGTTAAATCTACCCTACAAATTGAGTGGCAAACCACGTTGCAAGGACAAATTCTCCCTGTGGCCAAACTTTCCAAGGGAACATTCCAGGGTTGGCCTAATGCTAAATTAACCCCAAATGGTTCTCTGTCCTTGCTACAAACTGCTCTTAGACATTCTGGTTTATACAATGTTACTGCTTTAATCAATCCCTCATATTGTAATTCTTTGTCTAAGGACTCTGCTTGAAAATTTTGTGCTGTACACAACATGGCCTCTGCTGCCATGTTTCTTTCAGTGTTACCACCCACTGACAAACCGCTTTTGGAGTGTCCAAAGCACACCTCTGGTCCTCGTAGTGGTCTAACAGCCACTGCTCTACCTGGTACACTGATTAACAATTTGCAATTTATGCATATACCTGTGTTGTTTAATCTTATTTACTGGAATTTGAAAGAATTTGGTATGTGTCACAATACCAACACTTCAGCATTTTATAGTATGTCATTACTTGATAGTTTAGCGGCATTTCAGATTCATACTCAAGACCCTATTGCCGGGGTGCATACCACTGAACATAGAGGCAACTTCAGGAGAAACCCCAATCCTGATGATTAAAGTCATAAACGTAATACAGGTGAAGTTGACAGTTCTGATGTCACTGGTGCAACAGGCACTGTCACAGGTCTCTTTGGTACAGCTATGTCTATCTAGAATAAAGCAGACATTGCTGCTATCAAATCTCATTCTGCCAAGTTTCAGACTGGCTTGGTAAATAACATACTACCCCCATTATTGCATGGTGTGGATGGCCTTAGTCAGGAAGAAAGATACACTGTTTACAATGTGCATGACATTGCTAAGGCATTTACAGACTCTAAAGAGAAAATTAACGCACTCATACAACAGAACAACAAAGAAGCAGATAAACAATACATTGCTAGAGAAATTTTATGCTCAGCCTATGGCTCATATATTATTACTACTATCAACAACCTCTTCCATGATCTCAAATCTGGAAGAATCCCTGACATCATTCATGACAGACGTATTTCTAAATGGTATTGTCCACGATGTAAAACCCCTGGCTGTATTGCTATGTAAATACAACAATCTCTAACTATTCCTCTTTTTACAGCTAGAAATTTGGGTTTTGTGACCAGACACCCTAACACTGGTCCCTGTTTTACTTCTAAGAAATGTTCTATCAGAGATACATTAGTTTCTTTTACTGTCCCTTTACCATGCTTTGATCCCTCTACAGCTTTGTTTGACAAGCTAGCTTCAGTCCATTCCATCGGGCACCTTGATGACAACATCTACAGATAATGCCTAGACCTACCTCCTCTACTGGTCTTCCATCCTTTCCTGGACACCTGGGTCGCTCCGCACACAGACTGCCATGCGAAGAAACAATATATTTACTTGTGTCGATGTGATGTATTTGATGTTATTAAACCTGTAAGTGGTTATTCTCCTGACAGCATTGATTGGTCCTATTCCATGGACAATGACATCAGCACAAACGACATCGCCTTTCTGGACTCAACATTGGCTCCAGATAAACTTTTCCAGTCTTATCATGAGGAAGTTCATCGCCTGTCAACACGGATTTCCAAGACTACCTACACCTGCCCAGTACAGTTACAGAAATGGCGACTCTCCACTGTTAAAATGCAGTATAATTCTGATGGGGAGTACTGTGTAGTTACTAACTACAAAATAATATTGCTACGGTACACAAACATGTGTTATTGATAATCCAAATTTTTGTTTTGTTCCCCACTAGAAGTCTGTCATTGGACATACCGTTATTACCCCAACCCCCCCTTATGGATGCGGACATCATTGATGGTAACCCTGATTACCTGCTCACCCTTTCTGAATATTTACCATATTTTAATGTACACATAGATCCACCTTCACTTACATTAAAATCACTTTTTGAAAGAAAAGACACCCACCTCATCCACATCAGCAATAATATGACCAAGGCTAATGAAGCTATCCTTTCCTTGATTAATGATGGTGATATGAATGATGCATTAACTAACACATGATTAGAGAATACTTTTAAAGGTTTTGTTATTATACAAGCATTTTTGATATTTTTCTTAGTTATTATTCTATGCTGCCTATGGTGCGCACTGCGCCAACACCGTGAGCAGCTGGAGTTCCTTTACAGAGCTCGCTCATCGGGTTTGTAAATGGCCCCTGCTCTCTGACCTTTCCCTAGATTTGCCTGTGTTGCCCTTGGAGGCAACAAGGGGGGGAATGTTACACGAGGTCCCTGCACCCTTATTGGAACCCCCAGAGGTACACCGTAGACAGCTAGTGCTTAGGCATATGTTGTACTAACATATAGGGCTAAGGGCATCTACCGTACAAGAGTAGATGTCAGGATATGTATGCATATTATTGTTATACATTTTGCTTCCTAATACATATATATATTTTCTATGTATTTTCTGTGTATTTCTTACTCATAAGATGTTAGGACATTTGTGTCCTTGGAATGATTATGGTATATAAGTTGGCATTGCCACCTTTTGGTGATTTGTACTACTATACTAATTTATGTAAGACTCTGTACACTGTACTCTTTTGTTTTACTAACTGATGACTACAACAAAGTTGTATAATGTTATCTTGGACCGAGGAGCCACCTCTAATTTAGCCAATAGGACTCATCTCTGTAACTACAAATGTTTCTATCTTACAGTAACCATAGTAATTATTATAGGTATATAATGTGAGACACTGAGTCTTATACCTCGGAGACCCCAAGAGACACGGAGAAACCTCGAGCTATAGAGAACACTTAGCATTGGCTCCTGGTCAATATTGGTAAGAACTGCTTAGGGCAACTGTGATTTTTCCTTTGGTAGTAATAAACACATTTATTACTCTTATGCAACGTGTTTGTGATTCCTTGGATTCTCAATATTGCCAAGAACCTGAGAGTGAGGTTTAGACCTCCTGACAATGACAAATGCATAAATACTGTTAGTACAGATTATGAAATATATCAAGAATAAGTATAGTGATATTGTAGTATTTACTTTTACTGATGCATCAGCTTTATTTGGCATGGCATACCAATGGAACATGTATGTCTTGTGTATTGTGATGTCGTTATATAATGTCATAGTAAGGATAGACTTGACGTGGACACCAAGTTCTTTCCAGGCAGGGAAGGGTGTAAAGGGGGTGTCAATGGGGGTTCCTGAAATGTCTCCTTGGGCTTGCCTAATGCCCACTGCCAGGATGGTGTCCTGTGTCTGTAGTAGTTTGATTGCCTGCATGTGAGTGCCCTGATTGGCCTCCATGCCTGTGTCTTTAAGAGCTATCTATTTTCGTAGAATATAATTACACTGGGTCAGGACCGAATGGTTTAAGGCTCGAGTCCCGCCCGGGGTTTAGTATTGCTGCTCCATTTTGCCAGTGCTATATGCGCAGGGGGAGCTCTTGTAGGATCTGTGATTGTTTGCTGTTTATCTGCTTTAATAATTATAACATAGGAGTTTATCTAACCTGCCTTCCATCGCAGCACAGACGTCTGCTTAAGTCCCAATTTTGGTTCTGGACTGCCAGAGTTGGACCAATCGGTACCTCAGAGGACCCTAAAATGGAGACTGTCCCAAGAGGTCTTATGGGATTTAATTTCTGTAGGAATTGTAGTTTTTGATGTTTGGTGCCTAAATGGACCTGGAGGTGGAGCCCTTTCTGTGACAGACAGATTTATCAATCAACCGAACCTTGTGGATCACTGGAAAATCCCAGAGCTGCCTGCAGCAGTGTGTCAGTCGAGAGTTGGAGTTTGAAGAGTAAACAGCTCAAGCCATTCAAGCAACTGCTCCTGCATGGTAGTGCGGAGATTCGGCAGGAAGGCTGTGTCTGGCCTGCCTGCTACCATCTTCCAGTGTGAAGAAGTTGTGCAAATAAATTGGACTGCATACGAATATCTTACTGATATCTGAGTCCTGAATTATAATGTAACCCCTAGGTGGCACTATCCCAAGGGCTACTACCCCTGCCTGCTTGGCTAGTAGCAGGTTAAGGGGCCTGGGTAATTAAACGGGTGCCTCCACCCGGAGGTCAGGGTAGTTAGTGGTCAAGCTAACCTGGGCACAACCCTCCAGAACATTGTAACCCCCCTCTTTCCCTTCTAGTGGCCTGAACAATATACAATAATTACTTTCACAATGATCCTTATTCACCAGGCAATTACCCACACTGTTTACACTTACCACCAGGGCTGGTTCCTCTAGCTTGACCCTGGGGACCCCATGTAAAACAAGGTTAAGCACAGCAAATAGCAACAGTACAATACTTTTGGCACAAACTGGAACCACAGTCAGGTTAAATGCAAACAAAGTTAAAACTGATTTATTCAGGGGACTTGAATAAGGGAGGGGCGTAATCAGGTTGATTTGCTTAAAAGCTATAATAATCAGACAGTTATGCATGCAGTTCAGAGTCCCAACACAGTCACACACTCTGGGTACCCAGGTAGGAAAACAGTGGGCTAGCCAGGAATGTTGCAGCTGGTTGGGGCCCTGTAATGGAAGAAAGCAACATGCACAACACACACTATTTGTAATCCAGAGCCGGAGGGCTCAGTTCATGAAAAAAAAGACAACAAGACAATCAGATGACAACACTTTTAGATTTAGCTGTTGTTTCAGGGTGCTACCCTGATGTTTACTCATGATACCCAATACTGGACACAGGCATGATGAAATCGAGACTGCAGGCTGTTGAGCTGGAGTGCCCAGAGAAGCAGGGCCCACACGAATCACCGAGGCATTGTTCCTGTTCAAGGCATTGAGTAGGGGGCTGATCCCCAGGCTGATCTCTCGTCGATGACTTTCTCTGCATAGCAGGTATTCTGACTGGGCCAGTATAGCAGGGCCCAGGCAAATGGAAATGGATGCGGGTTCAGTCCGTGGAGATGGATACAGCCTCCAGCAAGCAAAACACAGTTCAGACACACAGTGGGGAACCAAATCACGACCCACTATAAGCACACAGCACATTCACATGTAAGGAAATTCCACTGTACCAGGCAAATGGCTCTCCGGTTGCAAATGCAGAGTATCTGCACAATCTGGGAGTTCAGAGGTAGCTAACAGTCCTGACAGGCCGATCGCATTCAGCAAATCTTCAGTCTTCTTCAAATTAAAGCCTCGTCACAATTCAGTGGCTTAATTCGCTCTCCAAATTTGGATTCAGTCAAAAAAAAAAAAAAGCACAAGTTCCCTCTCAGGAACAGCAGGCAGGCATGCAGGCCAAACTCAGGCCTTTCCGCAGTTCTCCTGCGTGACTCCACTATGGATTGCTGCTCGAACTATCTCGAGCTGTTACTTCTTCACTTCCCAACTCAGATCTAACTGAAACTGCAAGCAGTGTGGGACTTTCCCCAAGATCCAAAAGGTTTGGTTGGCTGATCTGTCTGTCAGTCACAACAAGGGCTCCCCCTCCATGTTATTTTAGGTGCCAAAATCCCAAAACTACAATTCCTACAAGTTTTGGCCCCACCAAGCCCCTGTAGGCAGGCTCCATTTTAGAGCCCCAAATGTACTGATTGGCCCAATCAGCAGTCCAGGACCAAGATGATGGAAACAAACAGAACTGTACATGTTGCAAAGAAGGCAGGTTAGAACAAACTGCAATATTACTACTACTCTAGCAAATGATCAGCAAACAAGTACATCTTCTAACAGAGCTCCCTCTCAGATTAATTATGACTGCAATCCAGGCAGCTCTTAAAGAGACAGTACACAGAGGCTATACAGGCACTCTCTGGCAATACATTTAAACTGCTAAAATGCAGGACACCAGCCTGGCAGTGAGCATTTAAGCAAGCTCAAGGAAGACTTTTTGGGAACCCCCATTTGTAGGGGGGGTTACCATCTTCCCTACTGGAGAAAACTTGGCGTCCGTGTCAAGTCTGTGCCATCATGCATCAGTTAATGTAAACTTATTACTTTACTATACATATTCACTACACTTCATGATACTATATCCATAAGGACAATACTTGTGCATGTTTCATATAGGTAATACTGATTCCACTATGATCAACATACTTGTGACATCACAATACTGATTCATGTTATAACTTCCTGTACATTAAACAATGTAGAAGGGTGCCCTTTCTATCAGCTAACCTGGGGCTGGATGGGGCAGGGGCACCATACTGAGATGGAAAAACAATCAACCTGGAATTGGCCATTAAGCTCAGTGGGATCCGTACAAAATCCCAACATATATAATCCCGAAATCTAAATTCCCGTCACCAAAATCCCGAACAGACATGTTCCCGACTGCAATTTTTCCCCATCTGAGAAAATTCCGACATGAGTTGTGAAAGGTTTTAAAACCGTGACATGATGACACTAACTAATACAAGGCAAAAGATGCAGGGCTGGGTGCTGTAACTAAGCTTGCTAGTACGATCCATTTAATTATTCCTTAAAAGTAAACCGAAAGTAAAACATGTGCCATGAATACCAGTGCAGGGCTGGGAGCTGTAACTAAGCTCGTTAGTACAATCCAATTAATTAATCTAATTAATCCTAAAAACTGGACAAAAACTACCTTAAAGGTAAAACGAACTTTTGAAAAAATTGTATCTGTATGTTTTCCATTCACTGGCCACCAGATCATGTACAGTTATTGTGCCTGAAAGTGATTTACCAGCTTTACCCTATTGCGTTAGTAACTGTGAAGACATGGATACACTGATTAATACTCCAGCAGGATTTTAATGCAATCCAGCTCTGGTTCCGCTCCAACCAGTTGTTTCTAAACCCGAAGAGAACCGTCTTACTCACCTTTGGGTCTAGGCAAAGGCTCTCATGAGTCCTATCCTCCCCAACCTTCCACACTTTAGATGGGTCCCTTTTGGGGAACTGCACCTCATTCAGATACCCCAGGGTCTGGCTCGATCAGCACCTTGACTTCTCCATCCATATTGATGCGATCCACAAAAAACTCCAACTGAAACTGGGTGCCCTATATCGGAACAGAGGTTATATCCCACTGCCAACCCACAAAGCAATTGTTCAGAAAATGATTCTCCCGCTATTTGACTATGGGGACATAGTGTATAGCACAGCCCCCAAGTCCTCCCTTGCCAGGCTTGACCCTCTGTTCCATTCTTTCTGCTGTTTTGCCCTGGACAGACCACCCACAACTCACCACTGTGACCTCTATAGATCCTTAGACCTGCCTTTTCTACAGGATCAGAGAATGGCGCACTGTGCTATGTTGATATCTAAATACTGGACCCAGTCCCTCCCCCCCTTACCTTGTAGCTACCCTAGCTATCCAAACTCCTTCAACGTACTCCCTATGGAGCACCGATGCCAGGCTCCTCCAACTTCCTTGTATGACCTCCGCCAAAGGTCAGCATTTCTTCAAGTACTAGATGCCTTACATATGGAACTCCCTCCCTGCTGAGATCAGACACTCCACCTCCACACAGCAGCTCAACCTTCTCTTCAAGCAGCATTTCATAACTGCCTGCTCGTGCAGCTAGCCCCCTATAAGCCAAATGTTTTCAAATGAATGTTTTTTGACTATGTGTTTGTTTATACCGTTAACAAATCCTCTACTGAAGTGGCTGGACTTGTTCGCTCCATGAGGCAGGTGTATCTTGTACACCGTGAATATTTCGACAATGTAATGTACTACTGCATGTAATTCTCTCTTATCCCAGCAGACATCTGGAATCGAGAGTTGCATCGCTCAGTATGCCTTCCTGGTAAAACTTTTAAATAAATAAATATAAGGCAAAAGACAAGCAGTAAACACTCACAAAAAGTATGTTCCGTCAGCTATACACAATCCATGCACCTGTTGGCAACAATGAAAACTCGAGGACTGTACCATTGGTATATGTGATTATGTCAGCAAAGTCCCAGGAATGTTACCTACGTGTCTTTCAAGAATTACAAGACATTTCAGACGAGGCGAACTTAAGCCTTCCCCCTCTTTCTTTATAACCGATTTCGAACAGGTGGCAATTAATGCTTGTAAACTTGAATTTCCAGAAACAAATAAAAAGGCCTGTTTGTTTCATTTCAGCCAGATTGTCTGGCGTAAAATCCAACATGTGGGGCTAACTTGAGTATGTGGCAGAGACCCTGAGTTCAGCCTGAAAATGAGACACTTGGTTGCTCTTGCCTTTCTGCCGCCCAATGAAATTAAATCAGCTTTTTTGGAGTTAAAGGGAAACATGCCTCCTGAAAATTGTGCAGTGCTGGAGTGGTTTGAGGAGAATTACATCTTGGGGCACATTAGGAGGCAGATGCGAAATAAGGCGACCATACATAGTCTACCTCTATTCCCTCCAACATTTTGGTCTGTGCATGATCAACTTGAACTTGGAATACCGAGGACTCAAAATAATATAGAAGCCTGGCACAGGCATCTGGGTGCACTGATCGGTTCTTCACATGTTTTTTCAACAGATTTATTTTGGAGCTTCACAAGGAACAGATGGCGACAGAGACAACAATCGAGAAATTAAATCGTGGACTACCAAAATCACCAATTAAAAAACGGTATGCATTACGGGAGGAGAAAATTAATACTGTGGTCAGCAAGAGGTCGCAGATGTCAGATGTGGAGTTCCTGAGAGGTATAGCCCACAATATGGCACTGTGAACAGTTGATTTTAACACTTCAGTTTTTGGATTTTAACAGTTGGAACATTTTAATAAAGTATTTATTGGATTTTACCAGTTTGCTTTTAAATGAAGACACCAGCAGCACTGTTTAATGCTCACATTGGTAAGTGGCAATATTCAATCCTTTGATGCTCAATAACGTTACATCTGCAGGCATGGTTGTCAGTTACTGTTTTAAAAGTTCGGTACGTACTAAAGTTAGTGTCTCCATGTCTTCCCAGCTAATAAAGCAATCAGGCATGGGCACTATCAGGCATAATAAATTAAAATGGTAAACATTTTTAAAAGTTTTGCCTTGTATTAGTCAGTGTCTCCATGTCTCCGTTAATAACTGTACATGATCGGGCCAGTGAATGGTAAGCAAAGATAAATTTGCATCGTTTACTTCTTGCCTTTTGCATTTTGCTTTGTATCACAACTACTGTCGGGATTTTATCAAACAGGAAAAAATGCAGTTGGGAACATGTGTATTTGGGATTTTGGTGACAGGATTTAAATGATGGGATTGTATTAGTCGGGATTGTGTACCTAACCCAGCTCAGTTTGGGTAGTGAGCTCTGAGAAATATAAACACCTTTGTGAACGACATTGAGAGGCAAATCCACTGGCCTCCTGGGAGAATCATAACTGAAGTGCAATACAGGCTTGAAAGCTCAGCCAGTCTTTCTGGGGGGGAACAGCCACAGTCTCTGTACTTTCAGCACTAACTTTGGAGCTTTCGTCATTCATGAGGGATGCCTCTGCGTGGATGGGAATGTCCAAACTGGGAGCACTGTCAGCTCTTTGCTCTGTAGGCTCTGTTTCCATAACACTTGGCTCATTTGGAGAAGGTTCTGGCACAATTAAGCTTTGTGGCACTGAAGGGGGGCTGTCAGCACTCTCATATTGTTGTTTAAGTTCTGGTGTGTCACCAGGGAGACTCAGACCATCAGCTTCTTCTTCAGGCAATTCACACAGTTCCACAAAACACAGAGAGTCCACAACCTCAGATGTGGTGCATTGCACCTCACTTTCAGGGAGCATTGGCTCCAAGGACGAATCTGGGGGGTTAGGCAGCCCAGAAAGCCCAGCTTCATTCCCACAATTAGTCATAGGGTTACCTTGAAATAGCTGACTCAGTTCATAGGAGGGGTAATAGGCATTGTCACACTCACTATCGTCAGAAGTGGACTGACAGTCACTATCATTCTGGGCGTGCTGTGGGGGAAACCTTAACTCTGTAACTACTGGGGTAGGTTGACTCAGTCTCTTTTTTGCAGCAGCATGAGTCACCGGCCCAGAGGAGGTAATATCTGCTGGCTCAATTTCAATAATAACTTGGCTGATAGGCAGTAAGTGGTTACAGTGCATGGTCTTGACAGCTTTAGAGTTATTCTGTGGGCTTACCTTGTATACTAGTCGATCATCCAACTTTCCAACTACTACATGAGGAAGATGGTGCCACCTATCAACAATTTTGTGCTTGCCATGTAGTCCCAAATTGCGTAAAAACACAGGTCTCTGGGCTGTAACTCTTGAGCCTTTACTTTCTTGTTGTGCCTCTCTTTGTTGGCGAGATTTCTTTTAACACCCATTGTCTGGGCCAGTTGATATGCATAGTTCAATTGAGCTTTCAGTTTCTGTACATACTGCAGGTAGTTTTCAACTCAGACCCCATCTGGAAAGACCCCAAAATAGACATCAACTGGCAGTCGGACCTCACTTCCAAACATGAGGCACTAGGGGGAGAACCCAGTAGCGTCATTTTTGGTTCAATTGTATGCGTGTACCAAGGTACTAATCTGCTGGTTCCACTTATGCTTGTCTTTTGGGTGGAGGGTGCCAAGCATATCTAGAAGGGTGTGGTTAAAATGTTCTGGTTGAGTGTCCTCCTGCGGGTGATAGGGGGGGTTCTTGACTTTCACCCCCCCCCACAGAGAGAGCATTTCTTTGATTAGCCGACTTTCAAAGTCTCTGCCTCAGTCAGAGTGGATCCACTGGGGGACACCATAGTGGACAAAGAATTGTTCCACTAGCACCTTGGCCATGGTAGAGGCCTTTTGATCTTTAGTTGGAAAAGATTGTGCATACCATGTGAAATGATCCGTAACCACTAACACATTGCCAATATTCTGCTGATCAGGTTCTAAACACAAAAAGTCTATACAGACCAGTTTCATGGGGGTGCTGGTAGTAATGTTGTCAAGGGGGGCAGCCCTCTGAGGCAGGGCTTTCCTTTGCAGGCAATGACTGCAGGTCTTTACATGGTGCTCAACATCGGTCCCCATCTCGGGCCAGTAGAATCGAGATCATACCAGGTCAAGAGTTCTGTCAATACTGAGGTGCCCCATGTGATTGTGGCGGGATCTCAGTACCAAATCTTTAAAGGCCATGGGCAGGACCAATTGCTGCTTGTCTACTCGACCACTGCGATCCACTGTCTCTCTGTATAACAACTGATTATGTAACTTCAACCTGGGACCTTCTTTAAACAATAGAGCAGTTCGCAAGTTAGGGGAACACAACTGGGACACATCTTTCCCCGCATGCAGAGCATCAAGTGCTGGCTGAATCATAGGATCTTGGGACTGAACCTACTGGATGCTGTCATTGTCAAACTTGAGGTAGTGCACTAATATCTAGAGCAGAGAAATGGCAATAGGCAGCTGGTATGCAGGTATCAGGAGGGCCCAAGCAATCTACTAAACAGTCCACTGTGTCTGTAGACATCTGTTCATCTCTATCAAACTTTTGGCACAATGCTCGGGTGTCAGGTTCAGACAACCAGACCCAATCACTCTTGGAGACTGGCCTTCATGAGAGGGCGTCAGCATCAATATGGTTCAGTCCTGGCCTGTATTCGACAGCAT
The DNA here is from genome assembly GCA_016271365.2 of Neoceratodus forsteri. NCBI lineage: Eukaryota > Metazoa > Chordata > Ceratodontiformes > Ceratodontidae > Neoceratodus > Neoceratodus forsteri. The sequence continues at coordinate 1,075,903,606 of CM057450.1, forward strand.
AATCATAGGTTGATAAAGCAGAGAGCCACCGGTGTCCAGTGGCATCCAACTTAGCTGAAATCTGTACATAGATTAATGGGTTATTGATGGTCTTCACCAATATCTTTGCCCCACAGAGGTACTCATGAAACTGGTCAACAATGGCCCAATTTAGGGCAAGGAACTCCAGCTTGTGCACAGGATAGTTTCATTCTGACGGGTCAAGCTCCTGCAGGCAAAAGCCACTGGTCTCAAATTATCCTCATGGTCTTGATACAGCACAGCTCCTAGGCCCTGCAGACTAGCATCCATATGCAGCACATAGGGCTTGGCAGGGTCAGCATAGGCGAGGATGGGTGCATGGGTGAGCTGGTATATGACTTCGTGGAAGGCTGCTTCACATTTGGGTGTCCAGTGGTGCCCAAAAGGTTCACCTGTTTGGAAGTATACTTTCTCAGGTTCTTTAACAGCCCTTTTCTTGTATTTACGGTTGGTAGGGGGGTAACCCTGGGTGAGATTCAGGAGTGGACGAATCACCTTGGAATAGTCTTTTTAATGAACCTGTGGTAGCAGCCACAGAACCCCAGGAAACATTGTAGTTCTTTCAAGTTATGGGGCTGGGGCCAAGTAGTCAGTGACTCGACCTTACCGGGATCGGTCTCTATCCCTTCTGCAGATACTATGTGCCCCACATACTTCACGGAGGTTTGAAAAAACTGGCACTTGTCAATGGACAGCTTGAGGCTGAAGTCTTCCAATCGGTCTAGGACTTTAAACAGTCAGGTCTCATGCTCCTCTAATGTGCGTCTGAACACAATGACATCATCTAGGTACACTAGGCATTCCAGCAAGTTCATATCGCCCACCGCACCTTCCATCAGTCGCTGAAACATGGCTGGGGCACCTGAAATCCCCTGTGGCATTCTCAGGAATTTGTAGAACCCCAAAGGACAGATGAAGGCAGTTTTCTCATGGTCCTTCGTGGCCATCGGAATCTGATAATATCCGCTGCGATGATCCAATACTGAGAACCATTTGCTCCCATTCAAGCAATCCAGGGCATCTTGTATATGGGGCATGGTGTATTGATCTGGGATGGTCAACCAATTCAGGGTTCGATAATCAACACACATCCTCACTGACCCATTCTACTTACGCACAACCACAATGGGAAAGGCATATGGGCTCCTTGATACCTGTATCATGCCAGGAGCGAGCATTTCCTGCAGATGTCTCCTCACATCATCTGTGTCCGCTGGGGCCAGACGTCGGGATCTCTCTCGAAATGGCTGGTCATCATGCAGGAGTATATGATACACTGCACCCTGGACATACCCCACGTCCCATCCTTTTAATGAAAACACTTGGTCTCTCTGGGAGAGTTTCTTGCTAATCCTAGCCTTCCTTTCCGCTGGCAGCGGGGAATCACCAAAGTCAAATAAGTCCGGGTCACTCTCTCCTTTTGGCCAGAGTACTTGTTATTGGGTAATACTGCAGTGTCTCCACAGTGTACTGTAGCTAGAGTGCACCCTCTGTTTGCCCAGACCTCCCAATCTGACACATTTCGAATCTGGACCATCACTCATCATGCATAGGGTAGAGCATGGGCAAGCAAGATGCTGGGTTTAACCAATAATCCTTCTGGCAACTTTGCATCACCTGGTGCATCCAACATTAATATTTTGTTCTTTACATTTCTCTTTAGGCGGACTTCTCCATGGATTGTGCACTGGGCATTGGGGGCCAATACCAAGGAGTCAGGTTCCTTTTTCCTCACTATCCCCACTGGCTCATCTAGGTCCTCTTCATTGGGTTTCTGTTGTAAGTCATATGCCCTTTTTACTAAGGCTGAAATTCTTAGGGCCCATCCAGTCAGTTGCCCTTGTTTCTCATGGCAGAGTTGTGCTAGTCTCCCAAATGTAGGCATTTGTTCCAATTAACAGGGGAACCCCATCATACAGTCCAGTGGGGGGACACACTAGGGCCAGTGTCCCTACTTGCTCCTCTACACCAGTTACAGTTGCAGGAAAAGACAACTAGAGGCAGACATATCCTAGGTAGGGATAAGACTTGTCGCTCAGCCCCCACACATGTAGGCCTTCCAGGGATTGTAATGGCACATCAGATAAGTGTTTGTCATATCAGTCCTGAAATACAGTGGTCACTTGTGACCCACTGTCAAGCACAGCCCAAGTAGGGATACCATTCACAGCCACAGCAGTCTTCATTGAAGGGCCCACTATTTTGGACCAGTCTGGAGGAACAACAACAGGGGCCTGGACAGATGATTTAGCCACAGAGAGGTTTGAGTTAGGATGGCCGAAGCCTTCACTGTGGTCATTTTGTGCACCCCTTGACCACTGACTCATTTTCCGAAGCTCTCCTTGAAGCCGGTTCACCACTTTCTCTAAGTCCTTCTGAGACCGGTATTCCCTCTTCATATGGCCATCCTTGCTGCAATTGTGAAAAATGATAGGCTCTCGGGGCATCCTTGTAGAAAACATAGCAGGGGATGCTGGAGCATCGATGGGAGATTGTGATCAGACTTCTGCTGGTAGTGTACCATGTCTCAAAAGTTCCTTTAGGGTGGCAGTCAATTCCTTGAGCTCAGCTGAGAAGCCACCCTCAGTAGAGGATGCCTGAGGGTGCACCCCCACCCCAATAACAGTCACGTCCTGACAGGGTCCAGGGTCTCTGTCAGCAGTGGATACCACAGCGAATGCACCCGGTTGTACTTTTCTGACTTCCTTCAGCAGCTCCTCCCCCCACCGTTTAGCCCACGGCGGGACACTCATAGTGGTCTCCATTTCGGAAGGGCCTTCCAGTGCCATGATCACTTGGGCTGCACTCACCCCATAATTACAATCTTCCTCTTCACCTTCTACCTCCCGGAGTTCCTTTATCAAGTCACAGTAGTCAGGTGGGTTACCTCTCCTATCCTGCAGCCATAACTGGATGATCTGCAGTTTAGAATGCTTGGCATGTTGCAGTATGTGCCCCAATCTCACACGGTTCAAATCACACGCAGCTACCCCACCTTTCCAGTAAGCTTTCTGCAGAGATCTTTTTGGTGAGTAACATACACAAAGTTTCCTCCTTCCATTGTTTGGTACCTTTGAATTTCCACATCAAAGTCTCCCCAGACTCAATGCTCCCCAAATTGCCTTCAAGTACAGATAGGTACTTCTGAGCAGATGCCTCAGGGTTCATTAACCTCAAAAATGTAATGTCTTCAAGGGTGGGGCCCCTCAAACTTTCCATGATTCTTTTCCGCTTCTCAGCCTCTGCACACTGCCACTCGGGTACCAAGGAGGCAATATAGTCGATCAAGGTCTCCCAGTCATCATCACCCTGTGGGGTGGGAAGGGTGCCGGAGAAGATTCTCTGCCTTCGGTAGGAGTTGTGACTAATGCCGGGTACAGATATAGGAGCCAGCATTGGCATGGGCACAGAAGGTGGGGCAGTAACAGGTGCTGGAGTGGGAGGGGGTGTTGGGAAAGGAACACCCCCAGGTGGCAGGAATAGTTTCTTAAAATCCTCTACGGTTTTCCCTTCCTCCAGCAACAACTTAACAAATTTCTCCTCAAAAGCCTCAGATAATGGTGGGAGCTCATCCTCCACAGGGTCTTTACTGTCTTTTTTTATCACTCTCCAGGTGGCTATGACCCCTTCTGAGGCAATAGTCTGTGGCATTTTAGAGCTGTCCATGAAGTCACTACACTCTACCAAGGCTATGAAAGTCTGGGCGATCAAATCAGCCTCTCAACCCACCACCACAGGGTTTTTTAAACATTCAACTTTGGAGAGTGCTCCCTCAACAGTGTCCTTACTGGTACCCAGGGGAATATCCAGTATAAGCAGAGCATTTTGGGGGTCGATCTTCTGCCCAGTACACCACCCCACCAACTGGTGTACAGCCATTTCTACTGGGGTAGCCATTAATCTTTAACAATAATTCATAATTTTTGGCCACTAGAAGGCACAAAACCCCAGCGGTGAGCCTCCAAAATGTAACCCCTAGGTGGCGCTATCCCAAGGGCTACTACCCCTGCCTGCTTGGCTAGTAGCAGGCTAAGGGGCCTGGGTAATGAAACAGGTGCCTCTCCCTGGAGGTCTGGGTTGTTAGTGGTCAAGCTAACCTGAGCACAGCCCTCCGGGACACTGTAACCCCCCCTCTTTCCCTTCTAGTGGCCTGAACAATATACAATCATTACTTTCACAATGACCCTTATTCACCAGGCAATTACCCACACTGTTTGCTCTTACCACCAGGGCTGGTTCCTCTAGCTTAACCCTGGGGACCCCCTGTAAAACAAGGTTAAGCACAGCAAATAGTAACAGTACAATACTTCTGGCACAAACTGGAACCACAGTCAGGTTAAATGCAAACAAAATTAAATCTGATTTATTCATGGGACTTGAATAAGGGAGGGGCGTAATCAGGTTGATTTGCTTAAAAGTTATATTAATTAGACAGTTATGCATGCAGTTCAGAGTCCCTACACAGTCACACACTCTGGGTACCCAGGTAGGAAAATGGTGGGCTAGCCAGGAATGTTGCAGCTGGTTGGGGCCCTGTGATTGAAGAAAGCAACATGCACAACACACACTATTTGTAATCTGGAGCCGGAGGGCTCAGTTTGTGAAAGAAAAGGCAACAAGACAATCAGATGACAACACTTTTAGATTTAGCTGTTGTTGCAGGGAGCTACCCTGATGTTTACTTATGATACCCAATACTGGACACAGGCAGGATGAAATCGAGACTGCAGGCTGTTGAACTGGAGTGCTCAGAGAAGCAGGGCCCACACGAATCACCGAGGCATCATTCCTGTTCAAGGCATTGAGCAAGGGGCTAATCCCCAGGCCGATCTCTCGTCGATTACTTTCTCTGCATAGCAGGTATTCTGGCTGAGCCAGTGAAGCAGGGCACAGGCAAATGGAAATGGATACGGATTCAGTCCGTGGAGCTGGATACAGCCTCCAGCAAGCAAAACACAGTTCAGGCACACAGTGCGGAACCAAATCACGACCCACTATAAGCACACAGTACATTCACATGTAAGGAAATTCCACTGTACCAGGCAAATGGCTCTCTGGTCGCAATTACAGAGTCGCTGCACAATCCGGAAGTTCAGTGGTAGCTGGAAGTCCTGACAGGCCAATTGCATTCAGCAAATCTTCAGTCTTTTTCAGGTTAAAGCCTGGTCACAATTCAGTGGCTTAATTTGCTCTCCAAATTCTGTTTCAATCAGAAAAACAAAGCACAAGTTCCCTCTCAGGAACAGCAGGCAGGCATGCAGGCCAAACTCAGGCCTTTCCACAGTTCTCCCACGTGAATCCACTATGGATTGCTGCTCGAACTATCTCGAGCTGTCACTTCTTCACTTCCCAACTCAGATCTTACTGAAACTGCAAGCAGTGTGGAACTTTTCCCCAATACTCAAAAGGTTTGGTTGGTTATTTTGGTTATTTTAGGCGCCAAAAGCCCAAAACTACAATTCCTACAAGTTTTGGCCCCACCAAACCCCTGTAGGCAGGCTCCATTTTAGAATCCCAAATGTACTGATTGGCCCATTCTGCAGTCCAGGACCAAGATGATGGTAACAAACAGAACTGTCCATGCTGCAAAAAAGGCAGGTTAGAACAAACTACAATATTATTACTACTCTAACAAATGAACAGCAAACAAGTACATCTTCTAACAGAGCTCCCTCTCAGATTAATTATGACTGCAATCCAGGCAACTCTTAAAGAGACCATACACAGAGGCTATACAGGCACTCTCTGGCAATACATTTAAACTGCTAAAACGCAGGACACCAGCCTGGCAGTGAGCATTTAAGCAAGCTCAAGGAAGACTTTTCGGGAACCCCCATTTGTAGGGGGTTACAGTAAGAGAGTGAATTTCGCCTGAGTGTGGTCCGAAGACTTGCTCCAGAAGCGATCGGCCTGTTGGGTACCAGAGAGAGCTTCAGAATGAGAGGTTTGCACAGAAACCCTGTTAAACTGCAAACAGAATTCATCCGAGCTGTGGCTCATAGCTTTATTACTTTGATACTTGAAAGAGGCATTAAGGGGAATGGGACAGGAATCAGGGGTTGAGGAACAGTGGGCAGTATTTAAAATGGGGATTACAAGAACAACAGAATTATGCATTAAGCAGGTTAGCAAGAGGAAAAGGAAGAGGAGACCATTATGGTTTTCCAAAGAGGTAGCAAAGAAAGTGAAAGCCAAAAAGATTGCATTCAGGCAATACAAAAAGACACAGGCAGAAGGGATAGGGAGAAGTACCAGGAGAAGCAAAGGGAGGCAGGGAGGTCAGTAAGGGAAGCCAAAGCTCAGGCAGAAGAACACATTGCAAAATCAGTGGGTAGAGGGGAAAAAACCTTTTACAGGTACATAAGTGAAAAAAGAAAGACAAAGGGAGGGATAGTGAGACTGAAGGGGGAGGATGGGAGCCGCGTGGAGGATGACAACAGTAAAGCTGACATATTGAACAGGTATTTCTGCTCAGTCTTTACTGAGGAAGAGGAGGGTAATGGGTCTGAATGGAGTACAAGGGGTGAGAATGGTGCAGAAATGGACAAAAGTCCTTTACATGAGAAAGGGTCCTGAAGGAACTGGAAGTAATAAGAGTTGATAAAGCAATGGGGCCAGGCAGGTGCACCCAGGGTCTTAAGAACTAAGAGGTGGTGGCTGAACCTCTGGCTATCCTGTTTAGCCGATCACTGGAAATAGGGAGGTACCCAAAGACTGGAGGACAGCAGATGTAGTCCCCTTATACAAAAGTGGGAACAAAGAGGAAGCAGGGAACTACAGACCAGTCAGCCTCACCTCGGTAGTGGGGAAGATCATGGAAGCACTACTGAAGGAGAGATTGGTGGAACATCTGGTTGTCAATGGACTACAGGACCCAAGGCAGCATGGTTTCACCAGGGGGAGGTCATGTCAGACCAACCTCGTTGAATTTTTTGACTGGGTGACTAGGGAGGTGGATCAGGGGAGGGCAGTGGACATGGCCTATCCGGACTTCAGCAAGGCCTTTGACACTGTGCCACATAGAAGACTATTACACAAACTGGGGAATATGGGTGTGGGCAGGACAGTAGTGTGGTGGGTAGGTAACTGGCTGGGTGGCAGGACACAGAGGGTGGTGGTAAATGGCTGTCACTCCACAGAGGGAAGAGTGACCAGTGGGGTACCACAGGGATCAGTGCTGGGACCGTCCTATTCAACATCTTCATCAGTGACATTGCATGGGATCTAGAAGGCAGAATTTCACTGTTCGCTGATGACACAAAGCTCTGTAACAGAGTAGACACACCAGAGGGTGTAGACAGAATGAGAAGCGACCTGCAGAAACTTGAAGAATGGTCAGGGGTTTGGCAGTTGAAATTCAATGCAAAGAAGTGCAAGATAATGCATATGGGGCACAAAAACCCTGGCACAATATATCAGTTGGGGGTGAGGATATAGCATGCACCAAGCAGGAAAGGGATCTTGGGTTGTCATCTCTGATGACCTCAAGGTAGGGAAACAGTGTGACAAGGCAGCAGGTAAAGCAAATAGGATGCTGGGATGTATAGGCAGGGGCATCACCAGCAGGAAAAGGGAGGTCATAATTCTGCTATACAAGACACTAGTGAGGACCCACCTGGAGTACAGTGTACAGTTCTGGACACCATACCTACGTAAGGACATAGACAGGGTAGAGAAGGTTCAGAGGAGGGCAACAAAGATGGTGCATGGATTGCATCACAAGTCCTATGAAGACAGGTTGAAGGAACTGAACATGTACTCCCTGGAGGAGAGGAGGGAGAGAGGTGATATGATAGAGACATACAAGTATCTTACAGGGAGGAACAGGGTGCAGGAAAACACTATTTTAAGCGAAAAGATTTTCCAGGACTAGAGGGCATGGGATGAAGTTGGAGGGAGGACGATTCAGAGGAAACATGAGAAAGAATTTCTTCACAGAACGGGTGGTGGACAAGTGGAACACCCTGCCAGAGGAAGTGGTGGGGGCTGAAACAATCACGGGATTTAAGAATGCCTGGGATAGACATAAAGGAATTCTAGAGGTCAGGGGTAAGGGAGAACAGACTTCTAGGAAAACAAACTGAACTTACAAGCTCAAATGGGCAGACTGGGTGGGCCATATGCCCTTATCTGCCGACACTGTCTATGTATCTATGTATCTATGTAAGTGTGCCAAATGTGTTGTGTGGGTTGAGATTTGGTTCCCCACCATCAAATGTGTTATGCTAGCTGGAAGCTGCTCCAGCACTTAAACCGACTCAATCCAAACTGTCTGCTCTGGTCTGGGCCCTACCATCTCGGCCTAGATTGCCGCTCCCACTGCAGAGATTTTTCCGATGAAAGACCTGCTCGGGGATTCGGCTCCCTGCCCAACACCATCGAACAGTCATCGACCACCTCGGTGAGTCTTGTGGGCCCTGCTTCCCCAGGCAAGCCAGAACAACATCCAAAGGTCTTCATCTCGTTAGTCCTGCCTCCTGGTCTGGGTAGCGTGAATAACAAACAGGGTAGCTCCCTGCAACAAAGCTGCAATCGTTCTGTGTCATCTGATTTGATTGTTTGGGTTTATCATAACGAACTGAGCCACCCAGCTCCAGAATACAAATTTTGGGTTAAAGAGCATGTTAATTGTTTTCTTTCCTAAGGGCCTCAACAATAGCTGCAACACCGGCCTACTCCGGGCAATGCTTCAGGCTAGCCTGTACAACAACTGGGTATCCAGAGTATGTGACTGTGACAAAGGGACTCTTAGTGCATGCATGCTCAGCCTGAATAAATGAGATCTAAAATCACTTGCTAGATTGCTACCCCATCCCTGTTCAGTCCCCCTGAATAAATTAGATTCTATTCTTTCTGCATCTAACTTGGCTAGTGTGAATCTTTGTGGAGGGGATACTGTATTGCCATTAAACTGCTATATTGCTGGTCTTGTTTTACAGGGTGTCTCCAGGGCCTCTGCAGCTGATCCAGCCCTGGTGGTAAGTGTACCAAGCGTGGGTTCAATACTGTCATCAGATGTCATATTTAAGCCACTAGAAGGGTTAGAAGGGGGTTATAGTGTCCCGAAGGGCTATACCCACAGCAGTTACGCTACCCCAACACCAACTCTCTGGGTGGAGGCACCCATTCACCAAGCTCAGGCCCCTCAAACTGTGTCTAGTCATGCAGGCAGGGGTAGTTGCCCTTGGGACAGCGCCACCTAGGGGGTTACACTAACCTTAAAGGAGAACTGCCTTTTAACATGCAGGCACAAGTTTTCTGTACAAGCTGCATTCACATTCTGTTATTGTTACATCATTACTGGTCTTTAAGTAAATTCAGTGGGTATTTCCAATTAACACACTGCTGGTAAAGACAATTTTAGGACTGTGGGACACAATTTATGTCCTATTACAAACTTATATTGTTGCCACAATTGATCTGTGTTCTATGAAAAAAATATGAGGGTTACTCATCTGTAACCATAGTTCTAGGAGTGGTATATGATGCACATCCACACTTAGGCAGCTCTTCTTCCCCTTTAAATCTTGCTGGAAGGTCATCAAGCTAAGTTCCTCCCACGCACTTGGTTGGTATCCTCCTTGGCACTGCCCCATGATGTCAGATCTTGCATGCTGGAAGCAAGGATCCATGTGCCACTTTCCAGAGGAGGTTGGGTGGGTTGTGTGGATCTCATAGATCTCATAGATTGTTACGAGCAAAAAAGCCCAATGACCTATATGATGCATGCCACTGTCGTCAGGGGAAGGGCCCATTTTGTAGTTAGTAAAGTAATTGTCTAGTCTATTTTTAAATTCTGTCACCATCTCTGAATGTGCACCGTATACTACTCCTAGAACTACGATTACAGGTGAGTAACCCTCCTTTCTAGGGACCTGGATATGGTAGCCATACTTAGGCAAACTCCTAGCAGTTCTCCGGAGGGGGGGCAAAGGGCACATCCCCTATTTAGGGAATAGAGTCTGGAGAACTGAGGCTCCAAAACCAACATCCCGGCATGACTCAAGGTCGATGTGGTAATGGGAAATGAAGGTTTGTGCTGATTTCCAGGTAGCAGCCGTGCACATCTCCTGGATAGGGACGTCCCTGGTAGTAGCCACCAAGGCAGTGGTATGTCTGGAGGAATAAGCCCTTAGCCCAACAGGAGGCTTCCTAACAGCCAACCTATAGCAGAGATCAATGCAGGATATGATCCACCTGCCAGTCATCTGCTTAGCTACCAGTCTGCCAGGTGCAGCTTCAGCATAGGTGAGAAAGCTGGCGAACCACTCTCTGAACTCCAGCCATTTGCTCCGTATAGTAAGTGAGTGCTCACTACAGGTCCAACGTGCGGAACCTGTGCTCGCCCTCCGAGGTGTGGTTGGCGACGTACACTGTGAGGTTAATCACCTGGTTAAAGTGAAACTCCAAAACAACTTTTGGGTGGAACTTCGGGTTGGGACAGATGACAACCTCGTCTTTGTGGAAAACCAATTATGGAGACTCCACGAGAGCACCAGGAGTTCTCTGATCCTTCTGGTGGAGGTGATAGCCACCAAAAAGGAGGTCTTCCATGACAGATGGGAGATGTGACACCTGTGCATTGGTTCAAATTGCTTGCCCATGAGCATTGCCAGTACCAGCAACAAGTCCCAAGGTGGTGGAGATTAACGCACCAACAGGGACAAGTCAATCAATCAATCATTCAATCAATCACTTCATTTAACCAGGCATAAACACCATTGAGCAAGCTCATTTTCAAGGTGGTCCTGGGCATAAATACAATACAGCACACTTCATAAGATTACAATTACGGTGGACAACGGTGCAAAAAAAAAAAAAAGAAAAAACATTGTGAAGGTGCCAGTCAATATGGGCCTATACATACCGGTCAACATAATTAACATGCAAAGGTACATAATGATAAGCATTACTGAAATGAGAAGAGACAACAATCCCATATAGTCTCCGCTGAGTAAGAGCTCATACCTAAATGATAAAAAATAAAGAGGTATTAAGGAATAGAGTAGAAACTGGGGTGAAAGAGTAGGCAGCCAAAAAGGGAGGCCAGAATAGGTAAAAGGTAGAGAATAGGCAGGGTCATCTTGGATTAAGGGAACTAGGCTTGTAGGTCCTAGGTTTCTGTTGTTAGGAATGTGGGGTGGATGAGATACTTAGGTGTAGGATTTGAGAGTGGCACCCGAGGCTTAGGGGTCATCGGCATCTGAAACAGTTGCATGATTCCTTCAGATAATCCATTAATAGAGCTTTGAATGTGAAAATGCTTGGAAGTGAAGATAATTTTAATGAGTCTTGCATAGTGCTCCAAAGTGATGGAAGTGAGAAGTTGATTGCTGCTAAGCCAAGGGTAGTTTTCACTCTAGGAATCTGGAAGCAGATTAAGGAGAAGCGTCTCAGACCATAGGAACCTTTAGCCTGTTTGAAGATGTTCAAGATGTATGCAGGGGAGGTTATCAGATAATGCTCTAAAAAAACAGAGGAGAGCATTCCTTTTTCTTCTAGTTGAGTGTGAGGTCCATCCCGAAACCTGGTATAGACGACAGTGATGTGTACTACGGGGTAGATTTAAGATAAATCTTAAAGCTCGGTGGCAAAGGGTGTCCAGTTTGTTTAGCATCGTTGATGGGCAATGACTGTAAAGGAAGTCAGCGTAGTCCAGTATAGGTAGGAATGTAGTTTGTACTAGCCTCATTCTGACTTCTAATGTGAGTAGATGTTTAATGCGATAGAATAAACCTAATTGCTGTCTTAGTTTCTTCAAGGTTTCATTTAAGTGGCACAGAAAGTTGAGCTTGTTATCCAGCCAGAACCCTAGGTATTTAAAGGTATCAACTACTTCAAGGGGTTCATCTAAGAGTGTTCGAATCTGTGTGACATGTGGACATCCAGAAGTAGACTTTGGTGAGAGAATCATTGCTTTAGTCTTTCTGGTGTTGAGGGGGGGCTTATGAGTGAGAAGGTTGTATTGGAGGGTGACAAAGTCTTTCTGTAAGTACTCATGGGCCAGATCCAAGGATGAATTTGTGGTATAGAGTACAGTATCATCTGCGAATAAGTGCATTTGCTGTGCCCAGCTACTGAGTCCAGATTATTGATGTATATTGCAAGAGGATAGGGCCCAGGATGGAGCCTTGTGGGACTCCTCGTAACAAGGATTTTGTGGGGACAGATCTCCTATGGCTTTGACTTCTTGTAACCTATTGGTTAGGTAGCTGGTGAACCATTTAATGGCAGAACTATCAAGTCCGATGTTACTCAATGCAGTAAGCATGATGGTATGATCCACAGTACTGAAGTCCTTACTTAGATCAAGGAAGAGGGCAAATACATGCTTCTTAGAGTCCAAGGCCATTTGCCAGTCTGTAGTTACTTTGGCAAGAGCCGATATTGTACTGTGTTTGGCTCTGAAGCCGGACTGAGCTGGGTTTAGCAACTTTTGTGAATCCAAATGTTCTCTAAGTTGGATGTTGACAATTTTTTCAAGTAATTTAGAGAGGACTGATAGTATAGAAATAGGCCGGTAATTGTTCAGATCACTCGAATCCCCAGTCTTCAATAATGGTAGGATGTGGGCAGTTTTCCACAAGACAGGTAGCTCACCTTGAATCAGAGAGGTGTTGAATAAGTGTGTAATGGGGCAGTCAGATAGGTATGGCCAAGTTTTAGGAAAGCAAGGTTCACATTATCTGCACCCGCACTCTTTTTTGTATCCAGAGAAAGGAGGAGGTCCTCCACTTGCTTGAACGTAATTGTGAGGAAGCTGAAGGGAGTGGGATGCGATTTGTTATGGTTGTGATTATCAGTGAAGCCAACAGTGTAGTCTCTTGCGGGGCTAAGTTTGCTGATAGGTGAGGTGTCAAAGGCAAGCCCTGCAGTGGCAAAGTAATCATTAAGCTTTTCTAGTATATCATCTTTGTCCGTATAGGTGGTACCATCAGACACAATTTTGTTTGGAAGGGGTGTTGCAGTGGACTGACCTTCGACTTCTTTGAGGATGTTCCAAAATTTGGCAGAGTTGTTTTTATTGTCTTCTAGTTCTTTTTGGAAGTACCTAGCTTTGTCTGACCTAATTAGCTTGGTACGAGCATTCCTAGTGGTACGGAATGCTAACCAATCAGTCTCCAGGTGGGATTTCCTCACTTTTTTCCACCAGTAGTCCCTATCCCTAAGTGCTTTCTTCAGGATGGGAGAGAACCAGCCAGGAGTTTTATTTTTTGATTTGATCAGTCTTAGTGGGGCGTGTTTGTCTATTAGCTCCAGTAAGAGGCTGTGAAAGATGTTAAATGCCTCGTTAAAGGTAGGGGCTAGGTAGAAATCCTGCCAACGAATGTTGCTTAGATCTTTCAGGAAAGTGTACTGGCAGAACTTTTTCAGGCATCTTTTCAGTTTGAATTTGGAGGCCGTTTTTATTTGGGAAGGATGTCTGATGTAGGCAGTAGTGCAATGGTCGCTTAAATCGTTGAAGAATACTCCAGTATGCGAGCTAGTGTGAGGTTTGTTTACTAGGATAAGGTCCAGGAGGGTGCTGCGCTCAGGGTTTTTTCTGTTAGGTCTGGTTATAGCAGTCACCATTTGTAACAGACCATTAACATCGCATAGATCCTTCAATTTCTTAGAGCTGTCATCATTCCAGTTTAGATTGAAATCCCCCATTAGAATACACTCAGTATCAGCAGAGTCAAGAAGGTTTTGAAGGTGTGGCAGAAGTGCTCAGCCACCAGACGGTGGTCGGTAGCATGCTGACATAAGGAGTGATTTCTCACTGGAAAGTGATAATTTTAGAGCAAGGCATTCAAATTCCTTAGCCTTTGAGGTACAGTCAAAGACTGTGACTGTGAATTTGCTTTTGACATATATTGCAACCCTTCCCCCTCTAGTCTGTCTATCACAGTGGTAGATGATATATCCGGGTACGTTGATAGATTTGTCCAGGGTCGAGGGTGTAAGCCAGGATTCAGTTATCATGAAGAAATCAGGAGATGCATGTAGAGCCCAGGTCTGTATAGAGTCAATCTTCTTTAGCAAACTACAGACATTGGTATGGAGAAAGCTAAACCCTTTATATTGAGGGAGGTCCGAAGGGGCGTCCAGAGAAATAGGTGGACCTGGGTTTAATTCAATATTTCCCGAACAGAGTAGGAGAAGCAGTAGTAGTTTTTTAAGGTGGTGTCTTAGCCTGCTAAACATTCTTTTGTTACTCCTTCTAGCGTACATTGGTTTAGCGGTGGCTGTGTTAAGGGCAGGATTGCTATTTGCTAGGGATAAAACATAGAGAACTGATAGAGCCAACACCATCCTTGGGAATTGCACGTGTTCTATAGTTATGGCCTGGTGGGAGGAGGGGCGAGACCATAGAGGAGACGTCCCTGATGTAGAATGCCATGGTCTAATGTGGGAGGCTATATCTTGGTAGATGATAGAGGAGGGAAACTGGCCTTTGTCAAAGTTGCAAACCGAAATTTTTGGTAGAGTAAAACAAAGTAATATAAGGCAACTATAGAGAAGGATAGGCGCCGATGGCATTCTTAACATGGAGATATTTCCCTTTACCAGTAAAACCACAGGATTTGCAACAGTTCCTTGAGAGGGCCAAGAAAATGAGTGGATCTTGAGGGAGGATGGGGTACCAATGAAAAATTAAGGCCTACATAACTAATAAGGTGTGCCTGGCAATAGCCAGTAGGAGTGAGCTAGAAGGCTAGGGCAGGGTTTATGTGTATTTAATCAGGACCGGGGGAGGGGGTAGATGGGTGGGCAAACAAATTGGTAGCTAGGGCTCCCTTCCTGGAGGTAATCAGTCCCTGAGGGCAAGTCCGTACCTACGTTTCTGTGAGGGGCTGGTGGCTTCAGACCTGGACTGCGGGTGGCAGTCTGGCAGGTCGGGTTCATCAGAGAACCATGGCTGTGGCTCTCAAGACTACCTGTGATTCTGTGAGGGGCTGGTGGCTTCAGACCTGGACTGCAGGTGGCAGTCTGGCAGGTCGGGTTCGTCAGAGAACCACGGCTCTGGCTCTCAAGACTACCTGCGATTCTGTGAGGGGCTGGTGGCTTCAGACCTGGACTGCAGGTGGCAGTCTTGCAGGTCGGGTTCGTCAGAGAACCACGGCTGTGGCTCTCAGGACTACCTGCATTTCTGTGAGGGGCTAGTGGCTTCAGACCTGGACTGCGGGTGGCAGTCTGGCAGGTCGGGTTCATCAGAGAACCACGGCTGTGGCTCTCAAGAATACCTGCATTTCTGTGAGGTGCTGGTGGCTTCAGACCTGGACTGCGGGTGGCAGTCTGGCAGGTTGGGTTCATCAGAGAACCACGGCTGTGGCTCTCAAGACTACCTGCATTTCTGTGAGGGGCTGTTGGCTTCAGACCTGGACTGCGAGTGGCATTCTGGCAGGTTGGGTTCATCAAAGAACCACAGCTGTGGCTCACAAGACTACCTGCATTTCTGTGAGGGGCTGGCGGCTTCAGACCTGGACTGCGGGTGGCAGTCTGGTAGGTCGGGTTCGTCAGAGAACCACGGCTGTGGCTCTCAAGACTACCTGCGTTTCTGTGAGGGGCTGGTGGCTTCAGACCTGGACTGCGGGTGGCAGTCTGGCAGGTCGGGTTCATCAAGAGAACCACGGCTGTGGCTCTCAAAACTACCTCCGTTTCTGTGAGGGGCTGGTGACTTCAGACCTGGACCGTGGGTGGCAGTCTGGCAGGTCAGGTTCATCAGAGAACCATGGCTGTGGCTCTCAAGACTATCTGCATTTCTGTGAGGGGCTGGTGGCTTCAGACCTGGACCACGGGTGGCAGTCTGGCAGGTCGGGTTCATCAGAGAACCATGGCTGTGGCTCTCAAGACTACCTACGTTTCTGTGAGGGGCTGGTGGCTTCAGACCTGGACCACGGGTGGCAGTCTGGCAGGTCGGGTTCATCAGAGAACCACGGCTGTGGCTGTCAAGACTACCTGCATTTCTGTGAGGGGCTGGTGGCTTCAGACCTGGACTGCGGGTGGCAGTCTGGCAGGTTGGGTTTGTCAGAGAACCACAGCTGTGGTGCTCGAGACTACCTGCGTTTCTATGAGGGGCTGGTGGCTTCAGACCTGGACTGCGGGTGGCAGTCCAGCAGGTCGGGTTCATCAGAGAGCCATGGCTGTGGCTCTCAAGACTCCTTGCATTGATTTACAGTGCCCAGGGTACAACAAATAGCTGCGGGGTCATGCTCGTGATTAACAGGAGTATCCCTTTTTCTCCTACACAAGTGATCAAAGATACCGAGGGTAGATTTATTTTGGTCAGAGGTACCCTCTGGTCTGTCCCAATTTTATTGGGCTGTGTTTATGGCCCTAATCAGGATGACCCTGGATTCTTTGTGAGACTTATATCTATCATTCTCCCAATGATTCCCATTAAAATCATCTTAGGGGGAAATTTCAATCAAGTATTTGATTCTCATTTAGATAGACTGGGTAGTGGCCTGGGTGGAGTTACCCCTGGACAGAAGGCATTCAGGGAGCTACTAGATCAGTGTGGGCTCTGTGTTGTCTGGCACATCTTACACCCTGATTCCAGAGAGTTTACCTTTAGGTCCATGGCGCATGGCTCGCAGTCCCGCATTGACTATTTACTTACTTCTCAGTGCCTCCTGCCCGGGGTGAAGACCTCATCAATTCAACCTGGCCCAATCTCCGACCACTCACTGGTGGTATGCAATTGGTACTGCTCAATTCAGTTAACAGGGAAACTAGATGGAAGCTCAATGATCAACTTCTTAAAGATGCTAAATACTGTAAACTTATTAGGGAAAAAATAGAATATTTTTCCTCACTAAACCCCTTAGAGGGTGTAAAACCTGATATCTGGTGGGGGGCCTTTAAAGCCTTCATGAGAGGGATACTGATTAGCATGGTGGTTGGTAGGAAAAGAGAGCAAGAGGAAGACCTTAAATCCCTATTATCCTAAATTAGATGTCTGGAAACAAACCTTCTGACTAATCCTCTAGATGAGGATATTCAGAAACTCCTGAAATTAAAGGATAAATATCTGGGGTTACTTCAAGAGAAAGCAGAATTAGCTATTATTCATACCCAAGCTAAATACACAGATCAAGGGGAAAAAGCGGGATGTTTACTGGCATTGTGTATTAAACAGCAGGAGTCAATGAGATTTATCCCGCCTAGCAGGTCATCAGCAGACGGAACACTCATAGTGTCTCCTAATGAAACAGCCCAGGAATTTGCTGCTTATTATTCTAAACTGTATGGCGACATGGAGCACCCTCCCTGTTCAGAAGATATACAAGGTTATTTAAGAGATTCCCACTTGCCCCTTCTCCCTGACAGGTGCAGTGAAACTCTGGTTGTCCCTATTTCTCAGGAGGAGATTGCCAAGGTTATTAGTGGATTGCCTGCCAACAAGGTCCCTGGTCCAGATGGATTTTCTCCTTTATTCTACAAGGTCTTTCGAGACCTTCTCATACCAATACTTGGTCATTTATTTCAACATATCCTATCTGGGGAGGATACAGATCCATATCTTTACAAGGCCCTGATTGTTCTGCTTCCCAAACCTGATAAAGACCTTGATAAGGTTCAAAGTTATAGACCCATCTCTCTTTTAAACCAAGATGTCAAGATTCTCTCTAAAATACTGGCCAACAGGTTAGCAGTGGTTCTTCCTGAGTTAATAGGTACAAACCAGGTGGGATTCATGAAAGGGCGATTATCTTCTGATCATTTACGCACTTTGTCGCATGTCTTCTTTGCTACCAGGGATGCAGGGTTCCCAGTGGGCCTGGTCTCTTTGGACGCCGAGAAGGCATTCGACTGTGTGAACTGGAATTTCTTGTTTCATGCCTTGGAGGCTTTCCAAATCCCTTCTCTGTTTATCTCTTGGATTGCCGCCCTTTACAAAAACCCATTGGCAAGGATTTCTGCGAATGGGGCCTTTTCCCACTCATTTCCGCTTCATTCAGGTACTAGGCTGGGGTGCCCCCTCTCTCCTTTATTATTTAACTTATATCTGGAACCTCTTTTCCAAAACATTCTCAATAATGACTCCATACAAGGAGTTAGAATTGGACGGCATGAAGTGAAGTTTACCGCATATGTGGATGATCTGTTAATACATTTATCCCATCCGGTATCCTCTGTTCTAGCCTTACTAAGTGAAGTGGCAAGGTTCAGTGCTCTGTCTAACTATAAATGAAATGCCAGTAAGTCCCTGTTTTTTCCCTTAAATCACAAAGTCTTTAAAACTGATATTAGTCCCCTTGGGGCTATGCTGGACTCCCAGGTCTTTTAAGTATCTGGGCATTAAACTTTCATGTAACCCCTTAGTATGGTTCAAGGAAAACCTAGATTCTTTACTGCAGGGAATTACACATGATTTAGAGAGGTGGTCCAAACTCCCTATTTTTCTGTGGGGCTGAATTAATATAATTAAAATGAATGTATTTCCTAGGATTTTTTACCCATTGTCCCTTCTTAATGCTTTTGTTCCTTTAGCCTGGTTCAAAAAGGTTCACGGTATTTTTACTAAATTTATCTGGGCTGATAGGTATCCCCGCTTGGCTTACCATAAGCTGACAGCTCCTAAACTGGAAGGGGGCGAATTCCCACCTGGCTATATATTATTGGGCTAGTCACCTTGCAAAATGTTCATGGTGGGTATCTCCGGCCCAGAGGAAGCATAATTCATTGGCTCAAAATAGAACTGAACGTAATTAAGGCCAATAATCTGGACCTCTGGTTATTTTTTCCTAGAAGTTATCTCAAATAAAGTATGGCTAGTGGATTGTCCCATAATAAGGACCTCTTTAAGGTCTACCTACAGATGTACTCCTTTTTATGCAGTCTCTCCCATCTAAACTTGGCCCAGTCTATATGGAACTCTCCGTCATTTACTATTAACAAGAATCAAATCTCCCATCTTTGGTTGCCTCAACTCAAAGAGGGAAGCTCTTGACCTTTACTGATGATAAGGGGCACTGGCTATGAGTGGAGGAGATGGTTAGAAAATTTCACATTCCGATTTCTTCTTTCTTCAAAGTCTTGCAATTGAGGTATTTACTAGTAATCTCCTTGGGGAGTACTCCTCCCTCTCAGAGCATCTCCTTTCTGATACCGAGATATCCCGCTTTCTGGGTTCTCTAGCGTAATCTCTAATTATATCAGGTTTATTTCACAAAATGTTCGGGGCCCTTTGGGCCATCAAGATTTTGAGTAACTTTCCCCCATCTGCAGTTAGATAGGCATTCTCTCTGAAGTCATGTCACAAATTTATCTCTCAGGATAGACTGCGTCTCATGCAATATCACGTATTATACAACCTATACTATTCCCTAGTTAAGCTCCACAAGTGGGGGTACTTAGACTCCAATAAATGAAACAAATGTTTGCAAGATGCGGGCACACTTTTTCACATGCTTTGGTCTTGCCCAAGTATTTCGACATTTTGGGTCTTAATTCAAACCTTCTTAGACCAATTGTTGGGCCTCCAAGAATACTTTATCTCTGAAGTATGTGTCCTGGGGGACCTGTCTTCCATTAGCATCAAGGTGGGTAAATTTCACATATCCATGGTCACCTTGTCAGCTAAGAAAATAATTCTCAGGTCTTCCCATTCTTTCCAGGAATGGGTAAGATAAGTTTTACCCAATTTGCGCACAGAAAAAGCAATAGCCAGCCTACACAACAGACTGGCATCTTATGTTAGAATCTGGGATCCCCTTCACTCAATAATCTCTCCAGTTCCAAACTAAGTGTACAATAGGCTCAATGCTTTTATAAGGTCTTTTAATTAGCGGCTCGGCATTAACGGGTTCTGCGATGGGTTACTGCAGTATAGGGAGGTGAGGGGGAGGCAGCATCTTTATATTATGTATCAATGTGCCTCTGTCAGCTTCTCTGTATGCTGCCTTTTATGGAGGAAAATGTGTGAATAAACTTTAAATAAAAAAAAAGACTACCTACGTTTCCGTGAGGGGCTGGTGGCTTCAGACCTAGACTGTGGGGTGGCAGTCTGGCAGGTCGGGTCCGTCAGAGAACCACGGCTGTGGCTCTCAAGACTATCTGCATTTCTGAGAGGGGCTGGTAGCTTCAGAGCTGGACTGCGGGTGGCAGTCTGGCAGGCCGGGTTCGTCAGAGAACCACAGCAGTGACTCTCAAGACTACCTGCATTTCTGTGAGGGGCTGGTGGCTTCAGAGTTGGACTGCGGGTGGCAGACTGGCAGGTCGGGTTTGTCAGAGAACCACAGCTGTGGCACTGAAGACTACCTGCGTTTCAGTGAGGGGCTGGTGGCTTTAGACCTGGACTGCAGGTGGAAGTCTGGCAGGTCGGGTTCATCAGAGAACCACGGCTGTGGCTCTCAGGACTACCTGCATTTCTGTGAGGGGCTGGTGGCTTCAGACCTGGACTGCGGGAGGCAGTCTGGCAGGTCAGGTTCGTCAGAGAACCACGGCTATGGCTCTCAAGACTACCTATGTTTCTGTGAGGGGCTGGTGGCTTCAGACCTGGACTGCGGGTGGCAGTCTGGCAGGTCGGGTTCATCAAAGAACCACGGCTGTGGCTCTCAAGACCACCTGCGTTTCTGAGAGGGGCTGGTGGCTTCAGACCTGGACTGCGGGTGGCAGTCTGGCAGGTCGGGTTCATCACAGAACCACAGCTGTGGCGCTCCAGACTACCTGCATTTCCGTGAGGGGCTGGTGGCTTCAGACCTGGACAGCGGGTGCTAGTCTGGCAGGTCAGGTTCGTCAGAGAACCATGGCTGTGGCACTCTAGACTACCTGTGTTTCTGTGAGGGGCTGGTAGCTTCAGACCTAGACTGTAGGTGGAAGTCTGGCAGGTCGGGTTCATCAGAGAACCACGGCTGTGGCTCTCAAGACTACCTGCATTTCTGTGAGGGGCTGGTGGCTTCAGACCTGGATGGCGGGAGGCAGTCTGGCAGGTCGGGTTCATCAGAGAACCATGGCTGTGGCTCTCAAGACTACCTGCATTTCTGTGAGGGGCTGGTGGCTTCAGACCTGGACGGTGGGTGGCAGTCTGTCAGGTTGGGTTCGTCAGAGAACCACAGCTGTGGCTCTCAAAACTACCTGCATTTCTGTGAGGGGCTGGTGGCTCCAGACCTGGATTGTGGGTGGCAGTCTGGTAGGTCAGGTTCATCAGAGACCACGGCTGTGGCTCTCAAGACTACCTGCATTTCTGTGAGGGGCTGGTGGCTTCAAACCTGTACTGCGGGTGGCAATCTGGCAGGTTGGGTTCGTCAGAGAACCACAGCTGTGGCTCTGTAGACTACCTGCGTTTCTGTGAGGGGCTGGTGGCTTCAGACCTGGACTGCGGGTGGCAGTCTGACAGGTTGGGTTAGTCAGAGAACCATGGCTGTGGCTCTCAAGACTATCTGCGTTTCTGTGAGGGGCTGGTGGCTTCAGAAATGGACTGCGGGTGGCAGTCTGGCAGGTCGGGTTCGTCAGACAACCACGGCTGTGGCTCTCAAGACTACCTGCGTTTCAGTGAGGGGCTGGCGGCTTCAGAGCTGGACTGTGGGTGGCAGTCTGGCAGGTCGGGTTCATCAGAGAACTCAGCTGTGGCTCTCAAAACTACCAGCGTTTCTGAGAGGGGCTGGTGGCTTCAGAGCTGTACTGTGGGTGGCAGTCTGACAGGTTGGGATCGTCAGAGAACCACGGCTACGACCCTCAAGACTACCTGCGTTTCTGTGAGGGGCTGGTGGCTTCAGACCTGTACTGTGGGTGGCAGTCTGGCAGGTCGGGTCCGTCAGAGAACCACGGCTGTGGCTCTCAAGACTACCTGCATTTCTGAGAGGGGATGGTGGCTTCAGAACTGGACTGCGGGTGGCAGTCTGGCAGGTTGGGTTCGTCAGAGAACCACGGCTGTGACTCTCAAGACTACCTGCATTTCTGTGAGGGGCTGGTGGCTTCAGAGCTGGACTGCTGGTGGCAGACTGGCAGGTCGGGTTTGTCAGAGAAACACAGCTGTGGCACTGAAGACTACCTGCGTTTCAGTGAGGGGCTGGTGGCTTCAGACCTGGACTTCGGGTGGAAGTCTGGTAGGTCGGGTTCATCAGAGAACCAGGGCTGTGGCGCTCAAGACTACCTGCGTTTCTGTGAGGGGCTGGTGGCTTCAGACCTGGACTGTGGGTGGCAGTCTGGCAAGTTGAATTTGTCAGAGAACCACGGCTGTGGCTCTGTAGACTACCTGTGTTTCTGTGAGGGGCTGGTGGCTTCAGACCTGGACTGCGGGTGGCAGTCTGACAGGTTGGGTTCGTCAGAGAACCACGGCAGTGGCTCTCAAGACTATCTGCTTTTCTGTGAGGGGCTGGTGGCTACAGAGATGGACTGTGGGTGGCAGTCTGGCAGGTCGGGCTCGTCAGAGAACCATGGCTGTGGCTCTCAAGACTACCATCGTTTCTGGAGGGGCTGGTGGCTTCAGAGCTGGACTGGGGGTGGCAGTCTGGCAGGTTGGGTTCATCAGAGAATCACGGCTGTCGCACTAAAGACTACTTGCGTTTCTTTGAGGGGCTGGTGGCTTCAGACCTGGACTGCGGGTGGCAGTCTGGCAGGTCGGCTTCATCAGAAAACCATGGCTGTGGCTCTCAAGACTACCTGCGCTTCAGTGAGGTGCTGGTGGCTCCAGATCTGGTGCACGGGGTGGCAGTCTGGCAGTTTGGTTCATCAGAGAACCACGGCTGTGGCTCTGTAGACTACCTGAGTTTCTGTGAGGGGCTGGAGGCTTCAGACCTGGACTGCGGGTGGCAGTCTGACAGGTCGGGTTCATCAGAGAACCACGGCTGTGGCTCTCAAGACTATCTGCGTTTCTGTCAGGAGCTGGTGGCTTCAGACCTGGACTGCGGGTGGCAGTCTGGCAGGTCGGCTTCGTCAGAAAACCATGGCATGCGCGCTCAGAGCCTCCAGCTCCAGTGAGGTGCTGGTGAGCTCAGATCTGTGGACTGCGGGTGGCAGTCTGGCAGGTTGGGTTCATCAGAGAACCACGGCTGTGGCTCTGTAGACTACCTGAGTTTCTGTGAGGGGCTGGAGGCTTCAGACCTGGACTGCGGGTGGCAGTCTGACAGGTCGGGTTCATCAGAGAACCACGGCTGTGGCTCTCAAGACTGTCTGCATTTCTGTCAGGAGCTGGTGGCTTCAGACCTGGACTGCGGGTGGCAGTCTGGCAGGTCGGCATCGTCAGAAAACCATGGCTGTGGCTCTCAAGACTACCTGCGCTTCTGTGAGGGGCTGGTGGCTCCAGATCTGGACTGCGGGTGGCAGTCTGGCAGGTCGGGTTCATCACAGAACCACGGCTGTGGCTCTCAAGACTACCTTTGTTTCCGTGAGGGGCTGGTGGCTTCAGACCTGGACTGTGGGTGGCAGTATGGCAGGTCGGGTTCGTCAGAAAACCACGGCTGTGGCTCTCAAGACTACCCGCGTTTCCGTGAGGGACTGGTGGCTTCAGACCTGGACTGCGGGTGGCAGTCTGCCAGGTCGAGTTTGTCAGAGAACAACGGCTGTGGCTCTCAAGACTATCTGCGTTTCTGTGAGGGGCTGGTGGCTTCAGACCTGGACTTCAGGTGGCAGTCTGGCAGGTCGGGTTCATCAAAGAACCATGGCTGTGGCTCTCAAGACTACCTGCGTTTCTGAGAGGGGCTGGTGGCTTCAGACCTGGACTGCGGGTGGCAGTCTGGCAGGTCGGGTTCATCACAGAACCACAGCTGTGGCGCGCTAGACTACCTGTGTTTCCGTGAGGGGCTGGTGGCTTCAGACCTGGACTGCGGGTGCTAGTCTGGCAGGTCAGGTTCATCAGAGAACAAAGGCTGTGGCACTCTAGACTACCTGTGTTTCTGTGAGGGGCTGGTGACTTCAGACCTGGACTGCAGGTGGCAGTCAGGCAGGTCAGGTTCGTCAGAGAACCACGGCTGTGGCTCTCAAGACTACCTGCATTTCTGTGAGGGGCTGGTGGCTTCAGATCTGGATGGCGGGTGGCAGTCTGGCAGGTCGGGTTCATCAGAGAACCACGGATGTGGCTCTCAAGACTACCTGCATTTCTGAGAGGGGCTGGTGGCTGCAGAGCTGGACTGCGGTGGGCAGTCTGGCAGGTTGGGTTCGTCAGAGAACCACGGCTGTGACTCTCAAGACTACCTGCATTTCTGTGAGGGGCTGGTGGCTTCAGAGCTGGACTGCGGGTGGCAGACTGGCAGGTCGGGTTTGTCAGAGAACCACAGCTGTGGCACTGAAGACTACCTGCGTTTCAGTGAGGGGCTGGTGGCTTCAGACCTGGACTGCGGGTGGAAGTCTGGTAGGTCGGGTTCATCAGAGAACCAGGGCTGTGGCGCTCAAGACCACCTGCGTTTCTGTGAGGGGCTGGTGGCTTCAGACCTGGATTGCGGGTGGCAGTCTGGCAAGTTGGATTTGTCAGAGAACCACGGCTGTGGCTCTGTAGACTACCTGTGTTTCTGTGAGGGGCGGTGGCTTCCAGACCTGGACTTGCGGTGGCAGTCTGACAGGTTGGGTTAATCGAAGACACGGCAGTGGCTCTCAAGACCATCTGCTTTCTGTGAGGGCTGGTGGCTACAGGAGATGGACTGTGGGTGGCAGTCTGGCAGGTCCGGGCTCGTCAGAGAACCATGGCTGTGGCTCAAGACTACCAGCGTTTCTGGAGGGCTGGTGAAGCTGCAAGCTGGACTGGGGTGGCAGTCAGGCGGGTTGGGTTCATCAGAGAATCACGGCATGTCAGCCATAAGAGCTACCTCACGCTTCTTTGAGGGGCTGGTGGCTTCAGACCTGGACTGCGGGTGGCAGTCTGGCAGGTCGGCTTCATCAGAAAACCATGGCTGTGGCTCTCAAGACTACCTGCGCTTCAGTGAGGTGCTGGTGGCTCCAGATCTGGACTGCGGGTGGCAGTCTGGCAGGTTGGGTTCATCAGAGAACCACGGCTGTGGCTCTGTAGACTACCTGAGTTTCTGTGAGGGGCTGGAGGCTTCAGACCTGGACTGCGGGTGGCAGTCTGACAGGTCGGGTTCATCAGAGAACCACGGCTGCGGCTCTCAAGACTATCTGCGTTTCTGTCAGGAGCTGGTGGCTTCAGACCTGGACTGCGGGTGGCAGTCTGGCAGGTCGGCTACGTCAGAAAACCATGGCTGTGGCTCTCAAGACTACCTACGCTTCTGTGAGGGGCTGGTGGCTCCAGATCTGGACTGCGGGTGGCAGTCTGGCAGGTCGGGTTCATCACAGAACCACGGCTGTGGCTCTCAAGACTACCTTTGCTTCCGTGAGGGGCTGGTGGCTTCAGACCTGGACTGTGGGTGGCAGTATGGCAGGTCGGGTTCGTCAGAGAACCACGGCTGTGGCTCTCAGGACTACCAGCGTTTCTGGAGGGGCTGGTGGCTTCAGAACTGGACTGGGGGTGGCAGTCTGGCAGGTTGGGTTAATCAGAGAATCACGGCTGTCGCACAAAAGACTACCTGCGTTTCTTTGAGGGGCTGGTGGCTTCAGACCTGGACTGTGGGTGGCAGTCTGGCAGGTGGGTTTCTTCAGAGAACCACGGCTGTGGCTCGCAGGACTATCTGCATTTCTGTGAGGGGATGGTGGCTTCAGAGATGGACTGTGGGCGGCAGTCTGGCAGGTCGGGTTAGTCAGAGATCCACGGCTGTGCCTCTCAAGACTACCTGCGTTTCTGTGAGGGGCTGTAGCTTCAGAGCTGGAATGTGGGTGGCAGTCTGGCAGGTTGGGGTCGTCAGAGAACCACGGCTGTGGCTCTCAAGACTACCTGCATTTCTGTGAGGGGTTGGTGGCTTCAGACCAGGGCTGCCGGTGGCAGTCTGGCAGGTCGGGTTTGTCAGGGAACTCAGCTGTGGCTCTCAAGACTAGCTGCGTTTCTGAGAAGGGATGGTGGCTTCAGAGCTGGACTGTGGGTGGCAGTCTGGCAGGTGGGGTTCGTCAGAGAACCACGGCTCTGGCGCTCAAGACTACCTGCATTTCCATGAGGTGCTGGTGGCTTCAGAGCGGGACTGTGGGTGGCAGTCTGGCAGGTCGGGTTCGTTAGAGAACCACGGCTGTGGCTCTCTAGACTATCTGCGTTTCTGTGAGTGGCTGGTGGCTGCAGACCTGGACAGCGGGTGGCAGTCTGACAGGTTGGCTTCATCAGAAAACCATGGCTGTGGCTCTCAAGACTACATGCGCTTCAGTGAGGGGCTGGTGGCTCCAGATCTGGACTGCGGGTGGCAGTCTGGCAGGTTGGGTTTGTCAGAGAACCACGGCTGTGGCTCTGTAGACTACCTGAGTTTCTGTGAGGGGCTGGAGGCTTCAGACCTGGACTGCGGGTGGCAGTCTGAGAGGTCGGGTTCATCAGAGAACCACGGCTGTGGCTATCAAGACTACTGCGTTTCTGTCAGGGAGCTGGTGGCTTCAGACCCTGGACGCTCACGGGTGGCAGTCTGGCAGAGTCGTGATGGCAGAAAACCATGGCTGTGGCTCTCAAGACTACCTGCGCTTCTGTGAGGGGCTGGTGGCTCCAGATCTGGACTGCGGGTGGCAGTCTGGCAGGTCGGGTTCATCACAGAACCACGGCTGTGGCTCTCAAGACTACCTTTGTTTCCGTAAGGGGCTGGTGGCTTCAGACCTGGACTGTGGGTGACAGTCTGGCAGGTCGGGTTCGTCAGAAAACCACGGCTTTGGCTCTCAAGATACCTGCGTTTCCGTGAGGGACTGGTGATTCAGACCTGGACTGCGGGTGGCAGTCTGCCAGGTCGAGTTTGTCAGAGAACAACGGCTGTGGCTCTCAAGACCTGCGTTTCTGTGAGGGCTGGTGGCTTCAGACCTGGACTGCGGGTGGCAGTCTGGCAGATCGGGCTCATCAGAGAACCACGGCTGCGGCTCTCAAGACTACCTGCGTTTCTGTGAGGGTCTGCTGGCTTCACACCTGGACTGTGGGTGGCAGTCTGGTAGGTCAGGTTCGTCAGAGAACAACTGCTGTGGCTCTGTAGACTACCTGAGTGTCTGTGAGGGGCTGGAGGCTTCAGACCTGGACTGCGGGTGGCAGTCTGTCAGGTCGGTTCATCAGGGAACCACGGCTGTGGCTCTCAAGACTATCTGCGTTTCTGTGAGAAGCTGGTGGCTTCAGACCTGGACTGCGGGTGGCAGTCTGGCAGGTCAGGTTCATCAGAGAACCACGGCTGTGACTCTCAAGACTACCTGCATTTCTGTGATGGGCTGTTGGCTTCACAGCTGGACTGCGGGTGGCAGACTGGCAGGTGGGGTTTGTCAGAGAACCACAGTTGTGGCGCTCAAGACTACCTGCGTTTCAGTGAGGGGCTGGTGGCTTCAGACCTGGACTGTGGGTGGCAGTCTGGCAGGCTGGGTTCATCAAAGAACCATGGCTGTGGCACTCAAGACTACCTGCGTTTCAGTGAGGGGCAGATGGCGTCAGACCTGTACTGCGGGTGGAAGTCTGGTAGGTAGGATTCATCAGAGAACCAGGGCTGTGGCTCTCAAGACTACCTGCATTTCTGTGAGGGGCTACTGGCTTCACTCCTGGAATGTGGGTGGCAGTCTGGTAGGTCAGGTTCGTCAGAGAACCACTGCTGTGGCTCTCAAGACTACCTGTGTTTCAACGAGGGGCTGGTGGCTTCAGACCTGGACTGCAGGTGGCAGTCCGGCAGGTCGGGTTCGTCAGAGAAACACGGCTGTGGCGCTCAAGACTACCTGCGTTTCTGTGAGGGGCTGATGGCTTCAGACCTAGATGGCGGGTGGCAGCCTGGCAGGTCGGCTTTGTCAGAGATCTATGGCAGTGGCTCTCAAGACTGCATGCATTTCAGTGAGGGGCTGGTGGCTTCAGACCTGGACTGCCGGTGGCTGTCTGGCAGGTTTGGTTTGTCAGAGAACCACGGCTGTGGCTCTGTAGACTACCTGCGTTTCTGTGAGGGGCTGGTGGCTTCAGACCCGGACTGCAGGTGGCGGTCTGACAGGTTGGGTTCGTCAGAGAATCATGGCAGTGGCTCTCAAGACTATCTGATTTTCTGTGAGGGGCTGGTGGCTTCAGAAATGGACTGCGGGTGTCATTCTGGCAGGTCGGGTTCATCAGAGAACTACGGCTGTGGCTCTCAAGACTATCTGATTTTCTGTGAGGGGCTGGTAGCTTCAGAAAAGGACTGCAGGTGTCATTCTGGCTGGTCGGGCTCGTCAGATAACCATGGCTGTGGCTCTCAAGACTACCAGCATTTCTGAGAGGGACTGGTTGCTTCAGAGCTGGACTGGGGGTGACAGTATGGAAGGTTGGGTTCGTCAGAGAATCACGGCTGTCGCACTCAAGAGTACCTGCGTTTCAAAGAGGGGCTGGTGGCTTCAGACCTGGTCTGAGGGTGGCAGTCTGACAGGTCGGGTTCATCAGAGAACCACGGCTGTGACTCTCAAGACGATCTGCGTTTCTGTGAGGAGCTGATGGCTACAGACCTGGACTGCGGGTGGCAGTCTGGCAGGTAAGGTTCGTCAGAGAACCACGCCTGTGACTCTCAAGACTATCTGCTTTTCTGTGAGGAGCTGGCGGCTTCAGAAGTGGACTGCGTGTGGCAGACTGGCAGGTCGGTTGTCAAGAACCACAGCTGTGGCACTCAAGACTACCTGCAATTTCAGTAGCGGGCTGGTGGCTTCAGACCTGGACTACGGGTAGCAGTCTGGCAGGTTGGGTTCGTCAAAGAACCATGGCTGTTGCACTCAAGACTACCTGCATTTCAGTGACGGGCTGGTGGCTTCAGAGCTGGACAGTGGGTGGCAGTCTGGCAGGTCTGGTTCGACAGAGAACTCAGCTTTGGCTCTCAAGACTACCTGCGTTTCTGAGAGGGGCTGGTGGCTTCAGAGCTGGACTGCGGGTGGCAGTCTGGCAGGTCGGGTTCTTCAGAGAACCAGGGTTGTGGCTCTCTAGACTACCTGCATTTCCGTAAGGGGCTGGTGGCTTCAGTGATGGTCAGTGGGTGGCAGTCTGGTAGGTTGGGTTCATCAGAGAACCACGGCTGTGGCTCTCAAGACTACCTGAATTTCTGTGAGGGGCTGCTGGCTTCAGACCTGGACTGCGGGTGGCAGTCTGGCAGGTCAGGTTCATCAGAGAACCACGGCTGTGGCTCTCAAAACTACCTGTGCTTCTGTGAGGAGCTGGTGGCTTCAGACCTGGACTGCAGGTGGCAGTCTGGTGAGTTAGGTTCGTCAGAGAACCACAGCTGTGTCTCAAGACTACCTGTATTTCTGTGAGGGCTGGTGGCCAGACCTCGACGGCGCGTGGCAGTCTGGCATGTCAGGTTCATCAGAGAATCACGGTTGTGGCTCTCAAGAGTACCTGCATTTCTGTGAGGTGCTGGTGGCTTCAGAAATGGACTGCGGGTGTCATCCTGGCAGGTCGGGTTCGTTAGAGAACCATTTCTGTGGCTCTCAAGACTACCTGGTTTCTGTGAGGGGCTGGTGGTTTCAGAGCTGGACAGTGGGTGGCAGTCTGGCAGGTCAGGTTCGTCAGAGAACCACGCCTGTGACTCTCAAGACTATCTGCATTTCTGTGAGGAGCTGGCGGCTTCAGAGCTGGACTGCGTGTGGCAGACTGGCAGGTCGGATTTGTCAAAGAACTACAGCTGTGGCGCTCAAGATTACCTGCGTTTCAGTGAGGGGCTGGTGGCTTCAGACCTGTACTGCGGGTGGCAGTCTGGCAGGTTGGGTTCGTCAAAGAACCATGGCTGTTGCACTCAAGACTACCTGCATTTCAGTGACGGGCTGGTGGCTTCAGAGCTGGACAGTGGATGGCAGTCTGGCAGGTCTGGTTAGACAGAACTCGCTGTGGCTCTCAAGAACTATGCGTTTCTGAGAGGGGCTGGTGGCTGAGCTGGACAAGGTGGCTCTGGCAGGTGGGTTCAGAGACCAGGGTTGTTAACTCTCTAGACTACCTGCATTTCGTAAGGGGCTGGTGGCTTCAGTGATGGTCTGTGGGTGGCAGTCTGGCAGGCCAGGTTGGAGTCGAAACACAGTGTAGCTCTCAGACTACCTAATTTCTGTGAGGGCTGCTGGCTTCAGACCTGGACTGCGGGTGGCAGTCAGCAGGTCAGGTTCATCGAGAACCACAGCTGGCTCTCAAAACCTGTGCTTCTGTGAGGCTGGTGGCTTCAGACCTGGACTGCAGGTGACAGTCTGGTAGATTGGGTTCGACACAGAACCCACGGCTGTGGCTCTCAACACTACCTGTGTTCCATGAGGGCTGGTGGCTGGACTGGACTGGTGGAGATCAGATCGAACTCATCAGAGAACCTGGCTGGCTCTCAAGACTACCTGCGTTTCTGTGAGGGTCTGCTGGCCACACTGGACAGGTGGCAGTCTGGTAGGTCAGGTTCGTCAGAGAACAACTGCGCAGCTCTGAACTACCTGAGTGTCTGTGAGGGCCAGAGCTTCAGACCTGGACTGCGGTGTGATCATCAGGTCAGTTCATCAGGAAACCAAGCTGTGGCTCTCAAGACTATCTGCATTTCTGTGAAGCTGGTGGCTTCAGACCTGGACTGGGTGGCAGTCAGGAGTCAGATTCATCAAGAACCACGGCTGTGACTCAAGACTACCTGCATTTCTGTGATGGGCTGGTGGCTTCACAGCTGGACTGGTGGCAGACTGGGGTGGGGTTTGTCAGAACCACGTGTGGCGCTCAGACTACCTGCATTTCAGTGAGGGCTGGTGGCTAGACCTGGACTGTGGGTGGCAGTCTGGCAGCTGGGTTCATCAAGAACCATGGCTGGCACTCAAGACTACCTGCGTTTCAGTGAGGGCAGATGGCGTCAGACCTGTACTGGGTGAAGTCTGGTAGGTAGGATTCATCAGAGAACCAGAACAGTCTCAAGACTACCTGCATTTCATGAGGGGCTGGCTTCCTCCTGGATATGGGTGGCAGTCTGGCCAGTCTGGCAGATCGGGCTGGCGTGAGAACCACGGCTGCGGCTGTCAAGACTACTCTGTGTTTCTGTGAGGGTCTGCTGGCTTCACACCTGACTGTGGGTGGCAGTCTGCAGGTCAGTCTGGTCAGAGAACAATGGCTGGCCTGTAGACTACCTGAGTGTCTGTGAGGCTGGAGGCTTGTGACCTGACCGCGGTGGCAGTCTGTCAGGTCGTTCATCAGTGAACTACTGCTGTGGTCAAGAATATCTGCTCTGTGAGAAGTTGGTGGTTTCAGACCTGACTGCGGTGGAGTCTGGCAGGTCAGGTTCATCAGAGAACCACGGCCTGACTCAAGACTACCTGCATTTCGTGATGGGCTGTTGGCTTACAGCTGACTGCGGGTGGCAGACTGGCAGGTGGGTTTGTGGGAGAACCACAGTTGTGGCGCCAAGACTACTCATGCCAGTGAGGGACTGTGGCTCAGACCTGGACTGTGGGTGGCAGTCTGGCAGTGGGTCACAAAGAACCATGGCTGTGGCACTCAAGACTACCATGCTTCAGTGAGGGCAGATGGCGTCAGACCTGTACTGGCGGTGGAAGTTTAGGTTCACTGAGACCCGGCTGTGGCTCAAGACTACCTGCGCTCTGTGAGGGGCTGCTTCTCACACCGGACTGTGGCAGTCTGGTAGGTCAGGTTCGTCGAGAACCACTGCTGTGCCTCCCAAGACTACCTGTGTTTCAATGAGGCTGGTGTTTTCAGACCTGGACTGCAGGTGCAGTCCGCAGGTCGTCTGGCTGAGAAACACGCAGGCGCCAGACTACTGGTGTTTGTGGGGGCTATGGCTTCAGACCTAGATGGCGGGGCAGCTGGTAGGTTTGTTTGTCAGAGATCCACGGTGGCTCTCAAGACTGCATGCATTTCAGAGGTGGTAGCTTCAGACTTGATCCGGTGGCTGGCAGGTTTGTTTGTCAGAGAACCACGGCTGTGGCTCTGTAGACTACCTGCTTCTGTGAGGCTGGTGGTTTGTGACCCGACTGCGGTTGGTGGTCTGACAGGTTGGGTTGGCAGAGAATCATGGCTGTGGCTCTCAAGACTATCTGATTTTCTGTGAGGGGCTGGTTGTTAAATGACGCGGGTATTCTGGCAGGTCGGTCATCAGAGAACTACGGCTGTGTTTCTCAAGACTATCTGATTTTCTGTGAGGCTGGTAGTTTCAGAAGGACTGCGGTGTCATTCTGGCTGGTCGGCCTGCCAGATAACTATGGCTGGCTCTCAAGACCGCCAGTATTTGAGAGGCTGGTTGTTTCAGAGCTGGACTGGGGGTGACAGTATGAAGGTTGTGTTCAGAGAATCACGGCTGTCGCACTCAAGAGTACCTGCTTCAAAGAGGGGCTGGTGGTCAGACCCGGTCTGAGGTGGCAGTCTGACATCGGGTCATCAGAGAACCACGGCGTGACTCTGGACGATCTATGCTTGTGAGAGTTGATGGTTACAGACCTGACCGCGGTGGCTGCTGTCAGGTTGCCAGAATCACGCCTGTGACCTCAAGACTATCTCATTTCTGTGAGGAGCTGGGCGGTTTGTGAGCTGGACTGGGTGGCAGACTGCAGTCGGATTTGTCAAAGAACCACAGCTGTGGCACTCAAGACTACTCTGCTTCAGTGATGGGTTGGTGTTTGTGAGCTGGCCGGGGTGGCGGTCTGGCAGGTTGGGTCGCAGAACTTGCTGTTGCTCAAATACCTGCCTTTCGAGAGGGGCTGGTGGTTTCAGAGCTGACTGCGGTGGCAGTCTGGCAGGTGGGTCTTATAGAACCAGGGTTTGGACTACCTGCATTTGTAAGCTGGTGGCTTCCAGTGGTCCGTGGTGGCAGTCTGGTAGGTTGTCTGGCCAGAGAACCACTGCTGTGGGCTCTCAAGACCACCTGAATTTCTGGAGGGCTGTTGAGCCAGACCTGACTGCGGTGGCAGTCTGGCAGGTCAGATTCATCAGAGAACCACTGCCGGCTCTCAAAATTACCTGTGCTTCTGGAGAGCTGGTGGCTGACCTGGACTGCAGGCAGTCTGGTTGGTTCCTGAGAACCACGCTGTGGCCTCACGACTACCTGTATTTCTGTGAGGCTGGTGGCTTCAGACTCCGATTTCGTGGTGGCAGTCTGTATCAGGTTTATCAGAGATTCAGGGTTGTGGCTCAAGAGTACCTTATTTCTGTGAGTTGGTGGTTCAGAAATGGGCTCGGGTGTCATCCTGGCAGGTTGGGTTCATTAGAGCCATTTCTGTGGCTCATGACTACCTGGTTTCGTGAGGGCCAGGTTTCAGAGCTGACAGTGGGGCAGTCTGGCAGGTCTGGTTTGTTAGAGAACCAGCTGTGGCTCTCAAGACTACTGGTGCTTGAGAGGGGCTGGTTTGTGAGCTGACTGTGGGTGGCAGTCTGGCAGGTCGGGTTCTTCAGAGAACCAGTTGTGGCTCTCAGACTACCTGCATTCCGTAAGGGCTGGTGGCTTCAGTGATGGTCTTGGGTGGCAGTCTGGTAGGTTGTGTTCCTGAGAACCATGGCTGTGGCTCTAGTCAACCCAGTTTCGTAGTGGCTGGTGTTTCAGTGTACCGCGGGGGCAGTTTGGGTTGGTTTTGTGAGAACCACGGCTTTGGCTCTGTAGACTATTCATGCTTCTGTGAGGGGCTGGTATGCCAGAGATGGACTGGGCGGTGGCAGTCCACAGGTCGGTTCATCAGAGAACCATGGCTGTTGCGTCCAGGCTACTCGTGCTTTGGTGGTGGTGGCTTCAGACCTGGCCTGTGGGTGGATTTCTGGTGGTCGGGTTTGTGTGAGATCTCACGGCTTTCAAGACTACCTGCATTTCTGAGAGGGCAGGTGGCTTCAGAACCAATGCGGCTTGCAGTCTGGTAGGTTGGGTTCATCAGAGAACCATGGCTCTGGCCCGCCAGACTACTCATGCTTTTGTGAGGGACCGGTTCGGACCTGGACGGTGCACTATGGGTGCTAGTCTGGCAGAGAACCATGCTGGCTCAAGACTACCTGCATTTCTAAGGAGGGGCTGGGGGGTCAGACCTGACCGCGGTGGCAGTCTGGCAGGTCGGGTTCATCCGAGAAATAGGCTGTGATGCTGAAGACTACCTGCTTCTGTGAGGGGCTGGTGGTTTAGACCCGATGGGGGGGCAGCCTGGCAGGTCGGGTTTGCTGAGACCACGGGTGGCTCAAGACTACTTGCATTTCAGTGAGGGGTTGGTTGTGACCTCGACTGCGGGTGGCTGTCTGGCAGGTTGGGTTTGTTGAGAACCACGTGGTTTCTGAGACTACCTATTTCTGTGAGGGCTGGGGTTTGTGATCTGGAATGCGGTGGCAGTCTGATAGGTTGGTTGTCAGAGAACCACTGCTGTGGCTCCCAAGACCATCTGCTTTCTGTGAGGGTGGTTGTTTCAGAGATGGACTGTGTGTGGCAGTCTGCAGGTCGGGTTCCCAGAGATCCACGCCTGTGGCCTCAAGACTACTGTGTTTCTGGGAGGCTGGTGCTCAGAGATGGACTGTGGGTGGCAGTCTGGCAGGTCTTGTTCATAGAACCACGGCCGTGTCCTCAAGACTACCTCGTTTCTTCTGTGAGGGGCTGGTAAGCTGCTAGCTGGACTGTGTGGCGGTCTGGCAGGTCAGGCTCGTCTGAGAACCATGGCTGTGGCTCTCAAGACTAACAGCGTTTCTGAGAGGGCTGGTGGCTTCAGACCTGGACTGGGGTGGCAGTCTGGCAGGTTGGTTCGTCAGAGAATCACGCCTGTCGGACTCAAAGAGCAATCTTGCTTTGAGGCGCCTGGTGGCTTCAGACCTGACCGTGGGTGGCAGTCTGGCAGGTGGGGACTGTCAGAGAACGACCGACTGTGGCTCTCAAGACTAGTTGCATTTGTGAGGGCTGGTAGCTTTAGAGATGGACTGTGGGTGGCAGTCTGGCAGGTCAGGTTCACGAGACTCACGCCTGTGAATCTCAAGACCACTTGCATTTCCGTGTGATGGGCTGTTGGCTTCTGGATCTGCCGGTGGCAGACTGGATGGTGGGGTTTTGTCAGAAACCACTGGCTGTTGCTCCCAAGACTACCCGCGCTTCCAGTGAGGTGCTGGTGGCTTCAGACCTGGACTGTGGGTGGCAGTCTGGCAGGCTGGGTTCATCAAAGAACCATGGCTGGCAGTCAGTACTACCCATGCTTCAGTGAGGGGCAGGTGGCTTCAGACCTGGACCTGCGGGGTTGAAGTCCAGTAGGTCGGGTTCATCAGAGAACCAGGCTGTGGGCTCTCAAGACTACTCATGCTTCTGTGATGGGGCTGCTGGTTTCTCAGACCTGGACTGTGGGGTGGCAGTCTGGCAGGTCAGGTTGTTCAGGAGAACCGCATGGCTGTGGCCTCAAGATCACCTGTGTTTTCAGCGAAGGCTGGTGGCTTCAGACCTGGACTGCAGGTGGCGAATCCGGCTGGTTGGGTTCCGCCAGAGATCCACGGCAGAGGCTCTCAAGACTACCTGCATTTCTGTGAGGGGCAGGCGGCTTCAGAGCTGGACTGTGGGTGGCAGTCTGGCAGGTCGGGTTCGTCAGAGAACCACGGCTGTGGCTCTCAAGACTACCTGCGTTTCTCTGTAGGGCTGGTGGCTTCAGACCTGGACTGCCGTTGGGAGTCTGGCAGGTCGGGTTTGTCAGAGAACCTCAGCTGTGGTTCTAAAGACTACCCTGCTTTCCAGTGAGGGGCTGGTGGCTTCAGAGCTGGACTGTGGTGGCAGTCTGGCCGGTCGGCCTGCCAGATAACCCCTGGCTGTGGCTCTCAGATCACCAGCATTTGAGAGGGCTGGTTGCTTCAGAACTGGACTGGGGGTGGCAGTCTGCAGGTTGGGTTTGTCAGAGAATCACGGCTGTCACACTCAAGAGTGCAATTCCTTCTTTCTAAGAGGCTGGTGGCTCCAGACCTGGACTGTTGTGGCAGTCTGGCAGGTGGGGTCTTCAGAGAGATACATGGCTGTGGCTCTCAAGACTATTTCATTTCTTGTGAGGGGCTGTGTGTTTCTGAACTGGACTTCAGGTGGCAGTCTGGCAGGTCGGTTTCGTCAGAGAACCACAGCTGTGGCTCTGTAGACTACCCGTGCTTTCTGTTAGGCGCTGGTGGTTTCAGACCTGCTGCGGTGGCAGTCTGACAGGTTGGGTTTGGCTAGACAACCACGGCTGTGTCTCAAGACCATCTGCGCTTCTGAGGGGCTGGTGGTTTGTGAACTGGACGGTGGTGGCAGTCTGGCAGGTCAGGTTCATCAGAGAACCACGCCTGTGACTCTCAAGACCACCTGCATTTCTGTGAGGGGCGCTGCTTCAGAGCTGGACTGGCGTGTGGCAGACTGGCAGGTCGGATTTGTCAAAGAACCACAGCTGTGGCGCCAAGACCACCATGCCTTTCAGTGAGGGGCTGGTGGCTTCAGACCTGGACTGCGTGGTGGAGGTCTGGTAGTCGGGTTCATCAGAGGACCACGGGCCTGGCTCTCAAGACTACCGAATTTCTGTGAGGTTTTGCTGGTTCTGTCCTGCGACTGCATGGTGGCTGTCTGTTAGTTCAGGTTCCTCAGAGAACACTGCTGTGCTGTCAAACCTCCTGGGTTTCTGTGAGGAGCTGGTGGCTTCAGACACGGACTGCAGGTGGCAGTCTGGCAGGTCGGGTTCGTCAGAGAACCACATCTGTGGCTCTCAAGCCTACCTGTATTTCTGTGAGGGGCTGGTGGCTTCAGACCTGGATGTCGGGTGGCAGGCTGGCAGGTCGGGTTCATCAGAGAATCACGGTTGTGGCTCTCAAGAGTACCTGCGTTTCTGTGAGGGGCTGGAGGCTTCAGAAATGGACTGTGGGTGTCATTCTGGCAGGTCGGGTTCATCAGAGAACCAGGGTTGTGGCTGTCTAGACTACCTGCATTTCCATAAGGGGCTAGTGGCTACAGAGATGGACTTTGGGTGGCAGTCTGGTTCATTGGGTTCGTCAGAGAACCACGGCTGTGGCACTCAAGACTACCTGCGTTTCTGAGAGGGGTTGGTGGCTTTCAGACCCACATGGCGGGGGCAGCCTGGCAGGTTTGAGTTTGTCAGAGAGCCACAGCAGTGGCTCAAGACTACTTGCATTTCAGTGAGGGGGTTGGTGGCTTCAGACCGACCTGCGGGTGACTGTCTGGCAGGTTGGGTTTGTCAGATAACCACGGCTGTGGCTCTGTAGATCACCCACGTTTCTTGTGGAGGTTCTGTGGCTTCAGAGCTGGACTGTGGGTGGCAGTCTGGGGAGGTCGGGTTCATCAGAGAACCACGGCTGTGGCTCTCAAGACTTACCTGCGTTTCTGTGAGGCTTGTAGCTTCATAGCTGGACTGTGGGTGGCAGTCTGGCAGGTGGGCCTGGTCAGAGAACCATGCTGTGGCTCTCAAGACTACCAGCATTTCTGAGAGGGGCTGGTGGCTTGGACTGGTCGTTGTGTGCAGTCTGGCAGGTGCGGTCTCACAGAGAATCACGGCCACCGCACTAAAGAGCACCTGTGCTTCTTGAGGCACTGGTGGCTTCCAGACCTGGGACTGTGGGTGGCAGTCTGGTGGGTTGTCAGAGAACCACGGCTGTAGCTCTCAAGACTAGTTGCATTTCTGTGAGGGGCTGGTGTCTTCAGAGATGTGACTGTGGGTGGCAGTCTGGCAGGTCAGGATCCAAGCACGCTGTGACTCTCAAGACTACCTGCATTTCTGTGATGGGCTGTTGGTTTTAGAGCTGACTGCGGTGGCAGACTGGCAGGTGGGTCTGGCCAGAGAACCACAGCTGTTTGCGCTCAAGACTGGCCTGCGCTTCAGTGAGGGATGGTGGCTTCAGACCTGGACTGTGGGTGGCAGTCTGCAGGCTCGGGTTCATCAAAGAACCATGGCTGTGTTACCAAGACTACCTGATGCTTCAGTGAGGGCTGGTGGCTTCAGACCTGACTGCGGTGGAAGTCTGGTAGGTCGGGTTCGCATCAGAGAAGCAGGGCTGTGGCTCTCAGGACTACCTGCATTTCTGTGAGGGGCTGCTGGCTTCAGACCTGGACTGTGGGTGGCAGTCTGGTAGGTCAGGTTCATCAGAGAACCACGGCTGTGGCTCTCAAGACTACCTGTGTTTCAGCTTGGGGCTGGTGGCTTCAGACCTGGACTGCGGGTGGCAGTCTGACAGGTTGGGTTTGTCAGGAGATCCACGGCTGTGGCTCTCAAGACTACATGCATTTCTGCTTGATGGGCTGGTGGCTTCAGACCTGGACTGCGCCAAGGCTGTCTGGCAGGTTGGTTTGTTAGAGAACCACTGGCTTTGTTCTCAAGACTATCTGATTTACTGTGAGGGCTGGTGGCTTCAGAGATGGACTGTGGGTCGTGAGTCTGACAGGTCGGGTTCATCAGAGATCCACGGTTGTGGCTCTCAAGACCATTCTCGTTTCTGTGGAGGGCTACGGCTCCAGAGCTGGACTGTGGGTGGTAGTCTGGCAGGTCGGGTTCGTCAGAGAATCACGGCTGTGGCTCTCAAGACTACCTGCGTTTCTGTGAGGGGCTGATAGTTTCATTGCTGGACTGTGGGTGGCAGTCTGGCAGGTCGGGCTCGGGCTCAGAGAACCACGGCTGTGGCTCTCCAGACTATTTGCATTTCTGTGCGTGGCTGGTGGCTGTCCAGACAGCTGGTGGCAGTGTGGCTGGTCGGGTTCGCCAGAGAACTCACAGCTGTGTCTAGACTACCTGCATTTCTCTGTTAGGGGCTGGTGGTTTCAGACCTGGGTTGGGGGTGGCAGTCTGACAGGTCGGGTTCGACAGAGAACCACGGCTGTACTCTCAAGATCATCTGTATTTCTGTGAGGAGCTGATGGCTTCAGACCTGGACCGTGGTGGCGGTCTGGCAGGTCAGGTTCTGTCGATAACCATGCCTGTGACTCTCAAGACTACCTGCATTTCTGTGGGAGGGATGGTGGTTTCAGAGCTGACTGCGGTGGCAGACTGGCAGGTTTGATTTGTCAAAGAACCACAGCTGTTGCACCCAAGACTATCCAAGGCGCTTCAGGACGGGCTGGTGGCTTCTGTAGACCTGACTGCGGGTGGAGGTCTGGTAGGTCGGGTTCATCAGAGAACCATGGCTGTGGCTCTCAAGACTACCTGAATTTCTGTGAGGGGCTGCTGGCTCAGACCTGACCGCGTGTGTCTGTGTGGCAGGTCCGGTTCATCAGAGAACCCACGGTTGTGCTGTCAAAACTACCTGTGTTTCTGTCAGGAGCTGGTGGCTTCAGACCTGGACTGCAGGTAGCAGTCCGCAGGTTGGGTTCGGCCAGAGAACCCCTTGCTGCCTCAAGAGTACCTGTATTTCTCGTGATGGGCTGGTGGCTTCAGGACCTGGATGGCGGGTGGCGCTGGCAGGTCGGGTTCATCAGGAGAATCACGTTGTGGTCTCAAGAGTACCTGCATTCTTGGGAGGGGCTGGTGGCTTCAGAAATGGACTGTAGTGCATTCTGGCTGGTCGGTTCATCAGAGAACCACGGCTGTGGCTCTCAAGACTACCTGGTTTCTGTGAGAGGCTGTGTCTCAGGAGCTTGACAGTGGGTGGCAGTCTGGCAGGTCGGGTCTGTAAGAGAACTCAGCTGTGACTCTCAAGACTACCTGCATTTCTGAGAGGCTGGTGGCTTCAGAGCTGGACTGCGGGTGGTAGTCTGGCGGTTGGGTTCTTCAGAGAACCAGGGTTGTGGCCTCTAGACTACCCGTATTTCCGCAGAGGGCCAAGCTTGGCAGAGATGGACCGTGGGTGGCAGTCTGGTAGGTTGGGTTCGGCCAGAACCACAGCTGTGGCTCTCAAGACTACCTGTGCTTTCTGAGAGGGGCTGGGTGGCTTCAGACCTGTATGGCGGGGTCAGCCTGGCAGGTCGGGTTTGTCAGAGATCCACAGCAGTGGCCTTAAGACTACTTGCATTTCAGTGAGGGCTGGTGGCTTCAGACCTGGACTGTGGTGGCTGTCTGGCAGGTTGGGTTTGTCAGAACCATTTGGCCAGGCCTGTAGACTACCTGCATTTCCTGTGGAGGGCCAGCGGCTTCCAGAGCTGGACTGTGGGTGGTAGTCTGGCAGTGTCGGTTCTGGGTCGGGAGAACCACGGCTAGCTCTCAAGACTACCTGCGTTTCTGTGAGGGGCTGTTAGCTTCACAGCTGGACTGTGGGTGGCAGTCTGGCAGGTCGGGCTCGTCAGAGAACCATGCTGTGGCTCTCAAGACTACCTGAATTTCTGAGAGGGGCTGGTGGCTTCAGACCTGGACTGCGGGTGTCTGTGTGGCAGGTCCGGTTCATCAGAGAACCACGGTTGTGGCTGTCAAAACTACCTGTGTTTCTGTCAGGAGCTGGTGGAGTTCAGACCTGGACTGCAGGTGGCAGTCCGCAGGTTGGTCTGCCAGAGAACCCCGGCTGTGGCTCTCAAGAGTACCTGTATTTCTGTGGATGTGGCTGGTGGCTTTAGACCTGGATGGCGGGTGGCAGGCTGGCAGGTCGGGTTCATCAGAGAATCAACGGTTGTGGCTCTCAAGAGTACTCATGCTTTTGTGAGGGCTGGCGGCTTCAGAAATGGACTGTGGGTGTCATTCTGGCTGGTCGGGTTCGTCCAGAGAAACCACGGCTGTGGGCTCTCAAGACCACCTGGTTTCTGGAGAGGCTGGTGGTTTGATGAGCTGGACAGTGGGTGGCAGTCTGGCAGGTCGGGTTCTTGAAGAGAACCCAGCTGTGACTCTCAAGACTACCTGCATTTCGAGAGAGGCTATGGCTTTCAGAGCTGGATCAAGGGTGGGAGTCTGGCAGGTTGGGTTCTTCAGAGAACCAGGGCTGTGGCTCTCAGACTACCTGTATTCGCAGGGGCTGTTGGCTACAGAGATGGACTGTGGGTGGCAGTCTGGTAGGTTGGGTTCTGCCAGAGAACCACAGCTGTGGCTTTCAAGACTACTCCATGCTTCTGAGAGGGGTTGCGTGGTCTAGACCTGTATGGCGGGGTCAGCCTGGCAGGTCGGGTTTGTCAGAGATCCACGGCAGTGGCTCCTCAAGACTACTTGCATTTCAGTGAGGGGCTGGTGGTTTGGACCTGGACTGCGGGTGGCTGTCTGGCAGGTTGGGTTTGTTGGAGAACCACGCTGTGGCCTCGTGGTGGTGGTGACTACCTGCATTTCTGTGGCGGGGCTGGGCGGCTTCCAGAGCTGGACTGTGGGTGGTAGTCTGGCAGGTCGGGTTGGACAGAGGACCACGGCTGTGGCTCTCAAGACTACCTGCGTTTCTGTGAGGGGCTGTTAGCTTCACAGCTGGACTGTGGGTGGCAGTCTGGCAGGTCGGGCTCGTCAGAGAACCATGCTATGGCTCTCAAGACTACCAGCATTTGTGAGAGGGGCTGGTGGCGTCAGACCTGGACTGGGGGTGGCAGTCTGGCAGGTTGGGTTCATCAGAGAATCACGGCTGTTGCACTAAAGAGTACCTGCGTTTCTTTGAGGCACTGGTGGCTTCAGACCTGGACTGTGGGTGGCAGTCTGGCAGGTGGGGTTTGTCTGAGAACCACGGCTGTGGCTCTCAAGACTAGTTGCATTTCTGTGAGGGGCTGGTGGCTTCAGAGATGGACTGTGGGTGGCAGTCTGGCAGGTCAGGTTCATCAGAGAACCACGGCTGTGACTCTCAAGACTACCTGCATTTCTGTGATGGGCTGTTGGCTTTAGGAGCTGGACTGCGTGGTGGCAGACTGGCAGGTGGGGTTTGTCAGAGAACCACAGCTGTTGCTTCAAGACTACCTGCGTTTCAGTGAGGGGATGGTGGCTTCAGACCTGGACTGTGGGTGGCAGTCTGGCAGGCTGGGTTCATGAAAGAACCATGGCTGTGTCACTCAAGACTACCTGCGTTTCAGTGAGGGGCTGGTGGCTTCAGACCTGGACTGCGGGTGGAAGTCTGGTAGGTCGGGTTCATCAGAGAACCAGGGCTGTGGCTCTCAAGACTACCTGCATTTCTGTGAGGGGCTGCTGGCTTCACACCTGGACTGTGGGTGGCAGTCTGGTAGGTCAGGTTCATCAGAGAACCACGGCTGTGGCTCTCAAGACTACCTGTGTTTCAGCGAGGGGCTGGTGGCTTCAGACCTGGACTGCAGGTGGCAGTCCCTCAGGTCGGGTTCGTCAGAGAAACATGGCTGTGGCGCTCAAGACTACCTGCGTTTCTGTGAGGGGCTGGTGGCTTCAGACCTGGATGGCGGGTGGCAGCCTGGCAGGTCGGCTTTGTCAGAGATCCACTGCAGTGGCCTCAAGACTGAC
This sequence comes from Neoceratodus forsteri, assembly GCA_016271365.2. Classification (NCBI taxonomy): domain Eukaryota; kingdom Metazoa; phylum Chordata; order Ceratodontiformes; family Ceratodontidae; genus Neoceratodus; species Neoceratodus forsteri. The sequence goes on from CM057450.1 coordinate 1,075,945,813, forward strand.
ATGCATTTCAGTGAGGGGCTGGTGGTTTAGAGCTGGACTGCGTGGTGGCTGTCTGGCAGGTTGGGTTTGTCAGAGAACCACTGCTGTGGCTCTGTAGACTACCTCGATGCTTGTGAGGGGTCTGGTGGCTTTGCACCTGACTGCGGGTGGCAGTCTGAGATGTTGTGTAAATTGGCTAGAGAACCACGCCTGTGGCTCTCAAGACTATCTGATTTTCTGTGGAGGGGCTGGTGGCTACAGAGATGGACTGTAGGGCCCAGTCTGGCAGGTCGGTTCACAGAGATCCCCGGTGTGGCTCTCCAGACTATCTGCGTTTCTGTGTAAGGGCTGGCGGCTTCAGAGTTGGACTGTGGTGGCAGTCTGGCAGGTCGGGTTCGTCAGAGAACCACGGCTGTGGCTCTCAAGACTACCTGCATTTCTGAGAGGGGCTGGTGGCTTCAGACCTGGACTGCAGGTGGCAGTCTGGCAGGCCAGGTTCGTCAAAGATCCACAGCAAAGGCTCTCAAGACTACCTGCATTTCTGTGAGGGGCAGACGGCTTCAGAGCTGTACTGTGGGTGGCAGTCTGGCAGGTCGGTTCGCACAGAGAACCACGGCTGTGGCTCTCAAGACTACCTGCTTCTCTGAGGGCTTGGTGGCTTAGACCTGACTGCCGGTGGCAGTCTCGGCAGGTCGGTTCTCACAGAGAACCACGGCTGTGGCTCTCAAGACTACCTGCGTTTCTCTGAGGGGCTGGTGGCTTCAGACCTGGACTGCCGGTGGCAGTCTGGCAGGTCGGGTTTGTCAGAGAACTCAGCTGTGGCTCTAAAGACTACCTGCATTTCTGAGAGGGGCTGGTGGCTTCAGAGCTGGACTGTGGGTGGCAGTCTCGCCGGTCGGGTTCGTCAGATAACCATGGCTGTGGCTCTCAAGACTACCAACATTTCTGAGCGGGGCTGGTTGCTTCAGAGCTGGACTGGGGGTGGCAGTCTGGCAGGTTGGGTTCATCAGAGAATCATGGCTGTCGCACTCAAGAGTACCTGCATTTCTCAGAGGGGCTGGTGGCTTCAGACCTGGACTGTTGGTGGAAGTCTGGCAGGTGGGGTTCGTCAGAGAACCACGGCTGTGGCTCTCAAGAATATTTGCATTTCTGTGAGGGGCTGGTGGCTTCAGAACTGGACGGCAGGGGGCAGTCTGGCAGGTCGGGTTCCTCAGAGAATCACAGCTGTGTCTCTGTAGACTACCTGCTTTTCTGTTAGGGGCTGGTGGTTTCAGACCTGGGATGCGGGTGGCAGTCTGACAGGTCGGGTTCGCTGAGAACCACGGCTGTGACTCTCAAGACTATCTGCTTCTGTGAGGAGCTGATGGCTTTCAGACCTGACTGCCTGTGCAGTCTGGCAGGTCAGGTCTGGCCAGAGCACCACGCCTGTGACTCTCAAGACTACCTACAATTCTGTGAGGGGCTGGCGGCTTCAGAGCTGGACTTCGTGTGGCAGACTGGCAGGTCGGATTTGTCAAAGAACCACAGCTGTGGCGCTCAAGACTACCTGCGTTTCAGTGAGGGGCTGGTGGCTTCAGACCTGGACTGTGGGCGTTATTCTGGCAGGACGGGTTCGTCAGAGAAACACGGCTGTGGCTGTCAAAACTACCTGGGTTTCTGTGAGGAGCTGGTGGCTTCAGACCTGGACTGCAGGTGGCAGTCTGGCAGGTCGGGTTCGTCAGAGAACCACTGCTGTGGCTGTGAAAACTACCTGGGTTTCTGTGGAGGAGCTGGTGGTTTCAGACCTGGACTGCAGGTGGCAGTCTGGCAGGTCGGGTCTGGCCAGACAACCAGCCTGTGGCCTCAAGACCACCCGTATTTCTGGTGGAGGGGCTGGTACCCAGACCTGGATGGCGGGTGGCAGGTCAGGTCGGGTTCATCAGAGAATCACGGTTGTGGCTCTCAAGAGTACCCATGCTTCTGTGAGGGGCTGGTGCTTCAGAAATGGACTGCGGTGTCATTCTGGCAGGTCGGATTCACAGTGAACCACGGCTGTGGCTTCCCAAGACTACCTGTTTCTGGGAGAGGCTGGTGGTTTCAGAGTTGGATGAGCGGGTGGCAGTCTAGCAGGTCGGGTTCTGTAAGAGAACTCAGCTGTGACTCTCAAGACTACCTGCATTTCTGAGAGGGGCTGGTGGCTTCAGAGCTGACTGCGGGTGGCAGTCTGGCAGGTTGGGTTCTTCAGAGAACCAGGGTTGTGGCTTTCTAGACTACCTGCATTTCTGTAAGGGGCTGGTGGCTACAGAGATGGACTGTGGGTGGCAGTCTGGTAGGTTGGGTTTGTCAGAGAACCACAGCTGTGGCTCTCAAGACTACCTGTGTTTCTGAGAGGGGCTGGTGGCTTCAGACCTGTATGGCGGGGGGCAGCCTGGCAGGTCGGTTTTGTCAGAGATCCACGGCAGTGGCCTCAAGACCACTCTATTTCAGTGAGGGGCTGTCTCCCCAGACCTGGACTGCGGGTGGCTGTCTGGCAGTTTGGGTTTGTCAGAGAACCACGGCTGTGGCTCTGTAGACTACCTGCATTTCTGTGGAGGGGCTGGCGGCTTCAGAGCTGGACTGTGGGTGGCAGTCTGGCAGGTCGGGTTCATCAGAGAACCACGGCTGTGGCTCTCAAGACTACCTGTGTTTCTGTGAGGGGCTGGTAGCTTCACAGCTGGACTGTGGGTGGCAGACTGGCAGGTCGGGCTCTCAGAGAACCATGCTTGTGGCTCTCAAGACCACCAGCGTTGTGAGAGGGGCTGGTGGCTCCAGACCTGTACTGGGGTGGCAGTCCCGGCAGGTGGGTCTGTCCAGAGGATCATGGCTGTCACTCTAAAGAGTACCTGCGTTTCTTTGAGGCGCTGGTGGCTTCAGACCTGGACTGTGGGTGGCAGTCTGGCAGGTCGGGTTCGTCAGAGATCCACGTGTGTGGCTCTCAAGACTACCTGTGTTTCTGTGGAGGGGCTGGCAGCTTCAGAGATGGACTGTGGGTGGCAGTCTGGCAGGTCTTGTTCGTCCTAGAACCACGGCCGTGGCTCTCAAGACTACCTGCGTTTCTGTGAGGGTCTGGTAGCTCCATAGCTGGACTGTGTATGGCAGTCTGGCAGGTCAGGCTCGTCAGAGAACCATGGCTGTGGCTCTCAAGACTAACAGCGTTTCTGAGAGAGACTGGTGGCTTCAGACCTGGACTGGGGGTGGCAGTCTGGCAGGTTGGGTTCGTCAGAGAATCACGTCTGTTGCACTAAAGAGTAACTGCGTTTCTTTGAGGCGCTGGTGGCTTCAGACCTGGACTGTGGGTGGCAGTCTGACAGGTGGGGTTTGTCAGAGAATGACGACTGTGGCTCTCAAGACTAGTTGCATTTCTGTGAGGGGCTGGTGGCTTCAGAGATGGACTGTGGGTGGCAGTCTGGCAGGTCAGGTTCATCAGAGAACCACGGCTGTGAATCTCAAGACTACCTGCATTTCTGTGATGGGCTGTTGGCTTCAGAGCTGGACTGCCGGTGGCAGACTGGATGGTGGGGTTTGTCAGAAAACCACAGCTGTTGCACTCAAGACTACCTGCGTTTCAGCGAAGGGGCTGCTGGCTTCAGACCTGGACTGTGGGTGGCAGTCTGGTAGGTCAGGTTCGTCAGAGAACCATGGCTGTGGCTCTCAATACTACCTGTGTTTCAGCGAAAGGCTGGTGGCTTCAGACCTGGACTGCAGGTGGCAGTCCGGCTGGTCGGGTTCGTCAGAGATCCACGGCAGAGGCTCTCAAGACTACCTGCATTTCTGTGAGGGGCAGGCGGCTTCAGAGCTGGACTGTGGGTGACAGTCTGGCAGGTCGGGTTCGTCAGAGAACCACGGCTGTGGCTCTCAAGACTACCTGCGTTTCTCTGAAGGGCTGGTGGCTTCAGACCTGGACTGCCGGTGGGAGTCTGGCAGGTCGGGTTTGTCAGAGAACTCAGCTGTAGCTCTAAAGACTACCTGCGTTTCAGTGAGGGCTGGTGGCTTCAGAGCTGGACTGTGGGTGGCAGTCTGGCCGGTCGGGCTCGTCAGATAACCCTGGCTGTGGCTCTCAAGACTACCAGCATTTCTGAGAGGGGCTGGTTGCTTCAGAACTGGACTGGGGGTGGCAGTCTGGCAGGTTGGGTTCGTCAGAGAATCACGGCTGTCGCACTCAAGAGTACCTGCTTTTCTAAGAGGGGCTGGTGGCTTCAGACCTGGACTGTTGGTGGCAGTCTGGCAGGTGGTGTTCGTCAGAGAACCATGGCTGTGGCTCTCAAGACTATTTGCATTTCTGTGAGGGGCTGGTGGCTTCAGAACTGGACAGCAGGTGGCAGTCTGGCAGGTCGGGTTCGTCAGAGAACCACAGCTGTGGCTCTGTAGACTTCCTGCGTTTCTGTTAGGCGCTGGTGGTTTCAGACCTGGGTTGCGGGTGGCAGTCTGACAGGTTGGGTTCGTCAGACAACCACGGCTGTGACTCTCAAGACTATCTGTGTTTCTGTGAGGAGCTGATGGCTTCAGACCTGGACGGCGGGTGGCAGTCTGGCAGTTCAGGTTCATCAGAGAACCACGCCTGTGACTCTCAAGACTACCTGCATTTCTGAGAGGGGTTGGCGGCTTCAGAGCTGGACTGCGTGTGGCAGACTGGCAGGTCGGATTTGTCAAAGAACCACAGCTGTGGCGCTCAAGACTACCTGCGTTTCAGTGAGGGGCTGGTGGCTTCAGACCTGGACTGCGGGTGGAGGTCTGGTAGGTCGGGTTCATCAGAGAACCACAGCTGTGGATCTCAAGACTACCGGAATTTCTGTTAGGGGCTGCTGGCTTCAGACCTGGACTGTGGGTGGCTGTCTGGCAGGTAAGGTTCCTCAGAGAACCACTGCTGTGGCTGTCAAAACTACCTGGGTTTCTGTGAGGAGCTGGTGGCTTCAGACCTGGACTGCAGGTGGCAGTCTGGCAGGTCGGGTTCATCAGAGAACCACGTCTGTGGCTCTCAAGACTACCTGTATTTCTGTGAGGGGCTGGTGGCTTCAGACCTGGATGGCAGGTGGCAGGCTGGCAGGTCGGGTTCATCAGAGAATCACGGTTGTGGCTCTCAAGAGTACCTGCATTTCTGTGAGGTGCTGGTGGCTTCAGAAATGGACTGTGGGTGTCATTCTGGCAGGTCGGATTCATCAGTGAACCACGGCTGTGGCTCTCAAGACTACCTGGTTTCTGTGAGAGGCTGGCGGTTTCAGACCTGGACAGTGGGTGGCAGTCTGGCAGGTCGGGTTCGTCAGTGAACTCAGCTGTGACTCTCAAGACTACCTGCGTTTCTGAGAGGGGCTGGTTTCTTCAGAGCTGGACTGCGGGTGGCAGTCTGGCAGGTTGGGTTCTTCAGAGAACCAGGGTTGTGGCTCTCTAGACTACCTGTATTTCCTTAAGGGGCTGGTGGCTACAGAGATGGACTGTGGGTGGCAGTCTGGTAGGTTGGGTTCATCAGAGAACCACAGCTGTGGCTCTCAAGACTACCTGCGTTTCTGAGAGGGGCTGGTGGCTTCAGACCTGTATGGCGGAGGGCAGCCTGGCAGGTCGGGTTTGTCAGAGATCCACAGCAGTGGCTCTCAAGACTACTTGCATTTCAGTGAGGGGCTGGTGGCTTCAGACCTGGACTGCAGGTGACTGTCTGGCAGGTTGGGTTTGTCAGATAACCATGGCTGTGGCTCTGTAGACTACCTACGTTTCTGTGGAGGGGCTGGCGGCTTCAGAGCTGGACTGTGGGTGGCAGTCTGGCAGGTCGGGTTCATCAGAGAACCACGGCTGTGGCTCTCAAGACTACCTGCGTTTCTGTGAGGGGCTGATAGCTTCATAGCTGGACTGTGGGTGGCAGTCTGGCAGGTCGGGCTCGTCAGAGAACCATGCTGTGGCTCTCAAGACTACCAGCATTTCTGAGAGGGGCTGGTGGCTTCAGACTTGGACTGGGGGTGGCAGTCTGGCAGGTTGGGTTCGTCAGAGAATCACGGCTGTCGCACTAAAGAGTACCTGCGTCTCTTTGAGGCGCTGGTGGCTTCTGACCTGGACTGTGGGTGGCAGTCTGGCAGGTGGGGTTCGTCAGAGAACCACGGCTGTGGCTCTCAAGACTAGTTGCATTTCTGTGAGGGGCTGGTGGCTTCAGAGATGGACTGTGGGTGGCAGTCTGGCAGGTCAGGTTCATCAGAGAACCACGGCTGTGACTTTCAAGACTACCTGCATTTCTGTGATGGGCTGTTGGCTTCAGAGCTGGACTGCGGGTGGCAGACTGGCAGGTGGTGTTTGTCAGAGAACCACAGCTGTTGCGCTCAAGACTACCTGCGTTTCAGTGAGGGGTTGGTGGCTTCAGACCTGGACTGTGGGTGGCAGTCTGGCAGGTGGGGTTCATCAGAGAACCACGGCTGTGGCTCTCAAGACTAGTTGCATTTCTGTGAGGGGCTGGTGGCTTCAGAAATGGACTGTGGGTGGCAGTCTGGCAGGTCAGGTTCATCAGAGAACCACGGCTGTGACTCTCAAGACTACCTGCATTTCTGTGATGGGCTGTTGGCTTTAGAGCTGGACTGCGGGTGGCAGACTGGCAGGTGGGGTTTGTCAGAGAACCACAGCTGTTGCGCTCAAGATTACATGCGTTTCAGTGAGGGGCTGGTGGTTTCAGACCTGGACTGTGGGTGGCAGTCTGGCAGGCTGGGTTCATCAAAGAACCATGGCTGTGTCACTCAAGACTACCTGCGTTTCAGTGAGGGGCTGGTGGCTTCAGACCTGGACTGCGGGTGTAAGTCTGGTAGGTCGGGTTCAACAGAGAACCAGGGCTGTGGCTCTCAAGACTACCTGCATTTCTGTGAGGGGCTGCTGGCTTCAGACCTGGACTGTGGGTGGCAGTCTGGTAGGTCAGGTTCATCAGAGAACCACGGCTGTGGCTGTCAAGACTACCTGTGTTTCAGCTAGGGGCTGGTGGCTTCAGACCCGGACTGCAGGTGGCAGTCTGTTAGGTTGGGTTTGTCAGAGATCCACGGCTGTGGCTCTCAAGACTACATGCATTTCTGTGATGGGCTGGTGGCTTCAGACCTGGACTGCGCGTGGCTGTCTGGCAGGTTGGGTTTGTCAGAGAACCACGGCTGTGGCTCTCAAGACTATCTGATTTTTTGTGAGGGGCTGGTGGCTTCAGAGATGGACTGTGGGTCGCAGTCTGACAGGTCGAGTTCGTCAGAGATCCACGGCTGTGGCTCTCAAGACTATCTACGTTTCTGTGGAGGGGCTGGCGGCTTCAGAGCTGGACTGTGGGTGGCAGTCTGGCAGGTCGGGTTCGTCAGAGAATCACGGCTGTGGCTCTCAAGACTACCTGCGTTTCTGTGAGGGGCTGGTAGTTTCATTGCTGGACTGTGGGTGGCAGTCTGGCAGGTCGGGCTCGTCAGAGAACCACGGCTGTGGCTCTCAAGACTATTTGCATTTCTGTGCATGGCTGGTGGCTTCAGAACTGGACGGCAGGTGGCAGTGTGGCAGGTCGGGTTCGTCAGAGAACCACAGCTGTGGCTCTGTAGACTACCTGCATTTCTGTTAGGGGCTGGTGGTTTCAGACCTGGGTTGCGGGTGGCAGTCTGACAGGTCGGGTTCGTCAGAGAACCACGGCTGTGACTCTCAAGACTATCTGCATTTCTGTGAGGTGCTGATGGCTTCAGACCTGGACTGCGGGGTGGCAGTCTGGCAGGTCAGGTTCGTCAGAGAACCATGCCTGTGACTCTCAAGACTACCTGCATTTCTGTGAGGGGCTGGCGGCTTCAGAGCTGGACTGCGTGTGGCAGACTGGCAGGTCGGATTTGTCAAAGAACCACAGCTGTGGCGCTCAAGACTACCTGCATTTCAGTGAGGGGCTGGTGGCTTCAGAAATGGACTGCGGGTGGCAGTCTGGCAGGTTGGGTTCGTCAAAGAACCATGGCTGTTGCACTCAAGACTACCTGCGTTTCAGTGACGGGTTGGTGGCTCAGACCTGGACTGCGGGTGGAGGTCTGGTAGGTCGGGTTCATCAGAGAACCATGGCTGTGGCTCTCAAGACTACCTGAATTTCTGTGAGGGGCTGCTGGCTTCAGACCTGGACTGCGGGTGTCTGTGTGGCAGGTCCGGTTCATCAGAGAACCACGGTTGTGGCTGTCAAAACTACCTGTGTTTCTGTGAGGAGCTGGTGGCTTCAGACCTGGACTGCAGGTGGCAGTCCGGCAGGTTGGGTTCGTCAGAGAACCCCGGCTGTGGCTCTCAAGAGTACCTGTATTTCTGTGATGGGCTGGTGGCTTCAGACCTGGATGGCGGGTGGCAGGCTGGCAGGTCGGGTTCATCAGAGAATCACGGTTGTGGCTCTCAAGAGTACCTGCGTTTCTGTCAGGGGCTGGTGGCTTCAGAAATGGACTGTGGGTGTCATTCTGGCTGGTCGGGTTCGTCAGAGAACCACGGCTGTGGCTCTCAAGACTGCCTGGTTTCTGTGAGAGAGAGGCTGGTGGTTTCAGAGCTGGACATTGGGTGGCAGTCTGGCAGGTCGGGTTCGTAAGAGAACTCAGCTGTGACTCTCAAGACTACCTGCATTTCTGAGAGGGGCTGGTGGCTTCAGAGCTGGACTGTGGGTGGCAGTCTGGCAGGTCGGGTTAGTCAGAGAACCACGACTGTGTCTCTCAAGAGTACCTGCATTTCTGTGAGGGGCTGGTGGCTTGTGAGCTGGACTGTGGGTGGCAGTCTGACAGGTCGGGCTCGTCAGAGAACCACAGCTGTGGCTCTCAAGACTACCAGCATTTCTGAGAGGGACTGGTGGCTTCAGAGCTGGACTGGGGGTGGCAGTCTAACAGGTTGGTTTTGTGAGAGATTCACGGCTGTGGCACTAAGAGTAGCTGCGTTTCTGTGAGGGGCTGGTGGCTTAATATCTGGACTGTGGGTTGCAGTCTGGCAGGTGGGGTTCGTCAGAGAACCACTGCTGTTGCTCTCAAGACTATCTGCATTTCTGTGAGGGGATGGTGGCTTCAGAACTGGACTGCGGGTGGCAGTCTGACAGGTCTGGTTCGTCAGAGAACCATGGCTGTGGCTCTCAAGACTACCTGCGTTTCTGGCAGGGGCTAGTGGCTTCAGAGCGGGCCTGCGGGTGGCAGTCTGGCAGGTTTGGTTCATCAGAGAACCATGGCTGTGGATTCAAGACTACGTGCATTTCCATGAAGGGCTGGTGGCTTCAGACCTGGACTGCGGGTGGCAGTCTGGCAGGTCGTGTTCCTCAGAGAACCACGGCTGTGGCTCTCAAACTACCTGAGTTTCTGTGAGCAGCTGATGACTTCAGACCTGGACTGCGGGTGGCAGTCTGGGAGGTTGGGTTCGTCAGAGAATTACGGCTGTGGCTCTCAAGAGTTCCTGCATTTCTGTGAGGGTCTGGTGGCTTCAGAGCGGTTCCATGTCAACTCATCGAAAATTACCTCAGCTCATACAATTACCGTGCATCAATATCTGCGCATGTAAATTCATCGTCACACTAATTCATCGAATAGCCTTCTAATCGAAAAAACCTGCAAGTCACTAATTCGCGGCATAGCAACACACTTATTCCATACAGTCAGTTAGTAACAGGTGTCAGTCAATCACCTAATAACTGCATTTAAATATATTCATTATGTTAGCCTCGTTTGTATCACTGATTCCAACATGCCTTTGTCATTCGTTCTTAGCCAGCGAGGGCAGCAGCTGCTTACGGAGCAAGGATATTTTTACCGTAAAATGGAGTTCACTCTGGTAAAACGTATTGGAAATGTGCAGGGTACGAGAAACTCAAGTGCACTGCAAAATGCCATACTATCGGTGACGATATCATTCGTTACATTAATTCCCATAATCATGTGCCAGATGCTGGTGAAATAGAAGTTAAAAAAGTAATTGCAGTCATGAAGGAAAAGGCAATTACCTCACTCGAGGGAACGCAGCAAATTGTGGCAGGAGCCACCGGTGAGTTACATCGAGCTCTTGCAAGTAAACTGCCTTCTGTTAGCTGTCTGAAACGAAAAACACAGCGTGTGAGGCAAAAGGCATGTGTTGCTCCTGCATTGCCTTTAAGTTTACCTGAATTAAAAATGCCAACAGAATACTGCGTGTCTGATGTAACCCCTAGATGGCGCTATCCCAGGGGCTACTACCCCTGCCTGATTTGCCACTAACAGGTTGAGGGGCCTGGATCCGATGGCGGGTGCCTCCACCCAGAGGTCAGGGTGTGCAGTAGTTAAACTAACTTGGTCACAGCGCTCTGGGACACTGCAACCCCCCCTTTCTTCCCACTAGTGGCCCACACAATATATCAGAATTACCTTCACAGTATACACTTACCCCCAGGACTGGTTCAGGCACTGGGACCTCCTGTAAAATAAGATACAGTGCAACAATCACAGTACAATACTTTAACATAGACAAATACCTCAGGCAGTATAACTTTGCTGAAACAAGCAGCTCTGATTTATTTAGGGGGATATAACAAGGACTGGGGGAATCAGGTTAATTAGCTTATATAGAAACATAGAAGTTGACGGCAGATAAGGACCGCAAGGCCCATCCAGTCTGCCCTTATCACTTTACTCATCTACCTATGGCTCTGTGCACAGGCCTATCCCTACCAGTTACTGTCCCTGGGTACCCAAGCCCTAGTGGCTAGTCCAAACCGTGGCAGCTGGTAGGGGCCCTTTCACACAGAGAAAAGAAAAATTAGTTAAACAGTCAGCAGTACAGTAATTCCATTTGGATTCAATGTGGCAATTCTACAGGGCGACCCTGAATTAGTACTCACGACCTCCAAACAAGATAGGGTCCTTCAATGTCAGCAGGGCTACTCTTGAGCTCCACGAGACTCCTCACACATTTATATGGCAAACTGCAACAGGCAAAAGTCCTTTAATGGCAGCAGGATTCACTTGAGCTACACAAGCCTCCTCACACATTTATATGGTGAACAGTAACAGGCAAAAGTCCTTTAATGCAGCAGGATTCACTTGAGCTACACAGCCTCCTCACACATTTATATGGTAAAAAGAAAGTACTATACCAGGCAGGCTGCTTCTCTATCCCAATCTCAATTACTGCACAATACCCGGGAGAACACACAGCAGATTCAGTTCCTGACAGACCGAGTGCAATTCAGCAATTTCTCCAGTTTTCCATAGGGTGAGCCTGGTTTCTACTCTTCAGATATCCTTTGATGCTCTTCACAGGACGGATTCAGTCCTAACAAGCAGTTACATAAGCTGCAGACTGGAACTCGAGGCCTTACACACGTTTCCCGACTAAAACTGCACACCGAAAAAGCACAGGGCTCCTTCCCTCTTCACTGCCAGAGCTCAACTGAAACTCCAGCAGACAAAGCCGGGCTCTTCCTTTGAGTTCCTCCCAGTTCTTGGCTGGATTGGCTGTCACTCACAATAGACTGCCCCTGTTGGTCCAAAAAGGCGCCGAAGTCCAAACTACATCTCCCAGAGTCACTGCCCATACAATCCTCTTGTGGCTGGCTCAGATTACGAAGTCCAAGTTCTGATTCGGCCCAAGGCACCATTTTAGAGCTACCTTAATCCACACTGATTGGTCCAGTTCAGCAGTTCAAAACTAGAATGGGAACTAGGCAAACACAGTTCTGACTGCAAAGAAAGCAGGTTAGACAAACTGTATTTTCATTATTACTCTAAATGATTTCTGGCAAACAGTTACATCTTTCAGATAGGTTCCCTTTGCACTCCTAGTGACTGCAAAATGGAGTGAATTGGCAGCAGCTCGAGTGGTACTCAGCAGAGAAGCACACAGTCCCCACATACAAACTAATTATGTCTGCAAGCAGACAGCTCTTAAAGAGACAGTACCAGAGGCTCTAAAAACACTCACTGATAAATGGCTTAAACGCCAAACACCATTCAGGCTTGGAGCATTCAAGCAAGCTCCTGGAAGTCTTTTGGGAACCCCCATTTGCAGGGGGGTTACACCGATAATGGGGATCAGTTTCTGCTACATGACAGTGGTTGCCAAGACCATGAACGATTGCTAATTTTCAGCACCAAAAAAAATCTTGAATATATGGCAACAGCAGATAATTAGTATGCAGATGGCACATTTAAGGTTACACCACCTTTATTCTCACAACTATACACAATTCATATGGTTCGATTTAATGCTGCTATTCTGACTGTTTTTGCTCTCATGACTGCACGCACAACTTCAGCTTACATCAAACTTCTTTCCATTTTGAGGTCCCTATGCCCTGCACTCTCTCTGCGTTCTGTGATGACAGAATTTGAGCAAGCAGCTGTGCATGCTTTTGCATGCCAGTTTCCAGAAGCACAAGCAAAGGGTTGTTTTTTTCATCTTTGTCATGCATTATGGTGAAAGGTGCAGGATTGTCCAGAAATTTTAAAGAAGTACACTGTAGACAAGAACTATGGACTAAACATAAGAATGACTGCAGCCCTAGCATATGTTCCCATAAATGATGTTGTGGATGTATTTGAAAGTCTGTGAAATTCAGAGTTTTATGCTGAGCATGAGGAGGTCCTAGCACCATACATAGATTATTTCGAGGAAACTTGGATCTGGAGACCTGTGGGACGGTGCGGTCGAAGGTGCCCACTATTCCCGATCCAATTCTGGAACTGCCATTCAGCTGTTTCCCAAGGGTTGCCGCGCACCAATAATGCAGTACAGAGGTGGCACAGCAGTTTCAGTAGCCTGATAGAAGCCAGTCACCCGACAATCTGGAAATTTATACAAGCCCTGAGAACAGAACAAAACATGAATGAGCCACGTATTGAGCAGTATCTTGCAGGACACGAACCTCCAGCTCAGCGTAAGAAGTATAGGGACACTGCAAGACGGCTGTGCGTGGTAGTAGAAAGTTATGGCACCTGCTCCATCATTATTACCTGCGTGGAGGGGCACATAACTTTCAACTTCAAGTCTAAAAGCTGAGCTTTTATCAGATATTAAATTTTTAATTAATAAAGGATTACATTTTCACTGCACTGCGCTGAATTGACACAAGGAAAGATAAATACAAATTCTGTATCTGTATTAATTATAACCTCTGAAGTTGAAAGTATTAACGATCTAATGCTGATTTCAGAAGTCTCACTTGATGTCTGATGCACTGAGCTGACTTGCGGCAATTTTATTTCACTATTTCATGTACAGGGTAAAGGGTAAAGAGACTTGGTTGATTATGGGTACGCTGCTGAAAATGCTGCACCAATGTAATAGAAACACAGAAGTTGACGGCAGATAAGGACAGCAAGGCCCATCCAGTCTGCCCATAAGCTATGTAAGCTATGCAAAAACAAAACTCTTACCTTTTCTGCAAACACATGAGGAACATGATGCAAGATGCTTTATTGTGCTGGGACACTTTTTTATTTCCCTTTTTGAGAAGAAACGTTACAACCTCTGATTTCCATGAAGTTGAAAGTATTAACAAACTAATGCTGATTTCAGAAGTCTGACTTGATGTCCAGCAATTTTATTTTGGTATTTCGGAATTTCATGTACAGGGTAAACAGTTTAGAGGCAATATAATTTAATGGACTGTTCTATCTCATTATTTGTCAGTGAAAGCTGAAGTTGAAATGATTAACTTGATGTCTGATGCACTGAGCTGACTTGCGGCAATTTAACAATTACACTGAATTTTATTTCGCTAATTTATCTGCGCTGTAATGCTTGCGCTGTTTTGTTTGCGACGAATTGAGAGCTGGACTGCGGGTGGCAGTCTGGCAGGTCGGGTTCGTCAGAGAACCACAGCTGTGGCGCTCAAGACTACCTGTGTTTCTGAGAGGGGCTGGTGGCTTCGGAGCTGGACTGCGGGTGGCAGTCTGGCAGGTTGGGTTTGTCAGAGAACCACGGCTGTGGCTCTCAAGACTACCTGCGTTTCAACGAGGGGCTGGTGGCTTCAGACCTGGACTGCAGGTGGCAGTCTGGCAGGTCGGGTTCGTCAGAGAACCACGGCTGTGGCTCTCAAGACTACCTGCGTTTCTGTGAGGGGCTGGTGGCTTCAGACCTGGACTGCGGGTGGCAGTCTGACAGGTCGGGTTCGTCAGAGAATCATGGTTGTGGCCCTCAAGAGTTCCTGTGTTTCTGAGAGGGGCTGGTGGCTTCAGACCTGGACTGCGGGTGGCAGTCTGGCAGGTCGGTTTCATCAGAGAACCACGGCTGAGGCTCTCAAGACTATCTGCGTTTCTGTGAGGGGCTGGTGGCTTCAGACCTGGACTGCGGGTGGCAGTCTGGCAGGTCAGGTCCGCCAGAGAACCACTGCTGTGGCTCTCAAGAATACCTGCATTTCTGAGAGGGGCTGGTGGCTTCAGACCTAGACTGCGGGTGGCAGTCTGGCAGGTTGGGTTCGTCAGAGAATCACGGTTGTGGCTCTCAAGAGTACCTGCGTTTCTGTGAGGGGCTGGTGGCTTCAGAGCTGGACTGCGGGTGGCAGTTTGGCAGGTCAGGTTCATCAGAGAATCATGGCTGTGGCTCTCAAGAGTACCTGCATTTCTGTGAGGGGCTGGTGGCTTCAGAGCTGGACTGCGGGTGGCAGTCTGGCAGGTCAGGTTCGTCAGAGAACCACGGCTGTGGCTCTCAGGACTATCAGCGTTGCTGTGAGGGGCTGGTGTCTTCAGAGCTGGACTGCAGGTGGCAGTCTGGCAGGTCAGGTTAGTCAGAGAACCACGGCTGTGGCTCTCAGGACTACCTGCATTTCTGTGAGGGGCTGGTGGCTTGAGACCTGGACTGCGGGTGGCAGTCTGGCAGGTCGGGTTTGTCAGAGAATCACGGTTGTGGCTCTCAAGACTACCTGCGTTTCTGTGAGGGGCTGGTGGCTTCAGAGCTGGACTGTGGGTGGCAGTCTGGCAGGTCGGGTTTGTCAGAGAACCACGGCTGTGGCTCTCAAGACTACCTGAGCATCTGTGAGGGGCTGGTGGCTTCAGACCTGGACTGCGGGTGGCAGTCTGGCAGGTCGGGTTCATCAGAGAACCTCTGCTGTGGTTCTCAAGTCTACCTGTGTTTCTGTGAGGGGCTGGTGGCTTCAGACCTGGACCGCGGCTGGCAGTCTGGCAGGTCGGGTTCGTCAGAGAATCACGGTTGTGGCTCTCAAGAGCACCTGCGATTCTGTGAGGGGCTGGTGGCTTCAGAGCTGGACTGCGGGTGGCAGTCTGGCAGGTCGGGTTCATCAGAGAACCACAGCTGTGGCTCTCAAAACTATCTGCGTTTCTGTGAGGGGCTGGTGGCTTCAGACCTAGACTGTGGGTGGCAGTCTGTCAGGTCAGGTTCGTCAGAGAACCACGGCTGTGGCTCTCAAGACTACCTGTGTTTCTGTGAGGGGCTGGTGTCTTCAGAGCTGGACTGCAGGTGGCAGTCTGTCAGGTCGGGTTCGTCAGAGAACCACGGCTGTGGCTCTCAAGACTACCTGTGTTTCTGTGAGGGGCTGGTGGCTTCAGACCTGGACTGTGGGTGGCAGTCTGACAGGTCTGGTTCATCAGAGAATCACGGTTGTGGCTCTCAGGACTACCTGAGTTTCCATGAGGGGCTGGTGGCTTCAGACCTGGACTGTGGTTGGCAGTCTGACAGTTCAGGTTCATCAGAGAACCATGGCTGTGGCTCTCAAGATTGCCTGCATCTCTGTGAGGGGCTGGTGGCTTCAGAGCTGGACTGTGGGTGGCAGTCTGGCAGGTCGGGTTCGTCAGAGAATCATGGTTGTGGCTCTCAAGAGTACCTGCGTTTCTGTGAGGGGCTGTTGGCTTCTGAGCTGGACTGCGGGTGGCATTCTGGCAGGTCGGGTTCATCAGAGAACCACGGCTGTGGCTCTCAAGACTATTTGCGTTTCTGTGAGGGGCTGGTGGCTTCAGACCTGGACTGTGGGTGGCAGTCTGACAGGTCGTGTCTGTCAGAGAACCACGGCTGTGGCTCTCAACACTACCTGCATTTCTGAGAGGGGCTGGTGGCTTCAGACCTGGACTGCAGGCGGCAGTCTGGCAGGTTGGGTTCGTCAGAGAATCACGGTTGTGGCTCTCAAGAGTACCTGCGTTTCTGATAGGGGCTGGTGGTTTCAGAGCTGGACTGCGGGTGGCAGTCTGACAGGTCAGGTTCGTCAGAGAATCATGGCTGTGGCTCTCAAGAGTACCTGCATTTCTGTGAGGGGCTGCTGGCTTCAGAGCTGGATTGCGGGTGGCAGTCTGGCAGGTTGGGTTCGTCAGAGAACCACGGCTGTGGCTCTCTAGACTACCTGCGTTTCTGTGAGAGGCTGGTGTCTTCAGAACTGGACTGCGGGTGGCAGTCTGGCAGGTCGGGTTCGTCACAGAACCACGTCTGTGGTTCTCAAGACTACCTGCGTTTCTCTGAGGGGCTGGTGGCTTCAGAGCTGGACTGCGGGTGGCAGTCTGGCAGGTCAGGTTCATCAGAGAACCACGGCTGTGGCTCTCAAGAGTACCTGCGTTTCAGTGAGGGGCTTGTGGCTTTAGAGCTGGACTGCGGGTGGCAGTCTGTCAGGTCGGGTTCATCAGAGAACCACGGCTGTGGCTCTCAAGGCTACCTGCATTTCCGTGAGGGGCTGGTGGCTTCAGACCTGGACTGCGGGTGGCAGTCTGGCATGTCGGGTTCATCAGAGAACCACGGCTGTGGCTCTCAAGAGTACCTGCGTTTCAGTGAGGGGCTTGTGGCTTTAGAGCTGGACTGCGGGTGGCAGTCTGTCAGGTCGGGTTCATCAGAGAACCACGGCTGTGGCTCTCAAGGCTACCTGCATTTCTGTGAGGGGCTGGTGGTTTCAGAGCTGGACTGTGGGTGGCAGTCTGGCAGGTCAGGTTCATTAGAGAACCACGGCTGTGGCTCTCAAGACTACCTGCGTTTCTGTGAGGGGCTGGTGGCTTCAGACCTGGACTGTGTGTGGCAGTCTGGCAGGTCGGGGTCGTCGGAGAACCACTGCTGTGGCTCTCAAGACTACCTGCATTTCTGAGAGGGGCTGGTGGCTTCAGACCTGGACTTCGGGTGGCAGTCTGACAGGTCGGGTTCGTCAGAGATTCATGGTGGTGGCTCTCAAGAGTACCTGCATTTCTGTGAGGGGCTTGTGACTTCAGACCTGGACTGCGGGTAGCAGTCTGGCAGGTCGGGTTCGTCAGAGAATCACGGTTGTGGCTCTCAAGACTACCTTCATTTCTGTGAGGGGCTGGTGGCTTCAGACCTGGACTGCGGGTGGCAGTCTGGCAGGTCAGGTTCGTTTGAGAACCACGGCTGTGGCTCTGAAGTCTACCTGCATTTCTGTGAGTGGCTGGTGGCTTCATACCTGGACTTCGGGTGGCAGTCTGCCAGGTCGGGTTCGTCGGAGAACCACGACTGTGGCTCTCAAGACTACCTGTGTTTCTGTGAGGGGCTGGTGGCCTCAGACCTGGACTGCGGGTGGCAGTCTGGCAGGTCAGGTTCATCGGAGTACCACGGCTGTGGCTCTCAAGACTACCTGCATTTCTGTGAGGGGCTGGTGGCTTCAGAGCTGAACTGCGGGTTTCAGTCTGGAAGGTCGAGTTCATCAGAGAACCACGGCTGTGGCTCTCAAGACTACTTGCGTTTTTGTGAGTGGCTGGTGGCTTCAGACCTGGACTGTGGCTGGCAGTCTGGCAGGTTGGGTTCGTCAGAGAACCACGGCTGTGGCTCTCAAGACTACCTGCGTTTCTGTGAGGGGCTGGTGACTTCAGATCAGGACTGCGGGTGGCAGTCTGGCAGGTCGGGTTTGTCAGAGAACCACGGCTGTGGCTCTCAAGACTACCTGTGATCAAGGCCTTTAAGGAAGCACCTGACCACCTTCCTCTGTGCCACCATTGGTATACCAGCCTGCACCCAGTATGCACAGATGGCTGCCAGGTGCACCTTGAGGGTCGCTGACCTCATGCCTGAGTGAGAGAGGGACCATAAATAGTCCAGGATGCTAGCCACAAGGCAAGACAGGTGGTCTAGCTCCCTACCCTAGCACCAAATTGAAAATCTCTTACACTTGAAGGCATAGCAGTGGTGAGTTGACTCCTTCTGAGAGGCCTCTACAACATGGAGGACCTCTTCGGAGAGACCCAATGCCTGGAACTCCACCCACTCAGGAACCAGACTGTCGTGTGTGGGGATTGATGGTCCAGGTGGAAGACCTTTCCCTGTAAGCTAGAGAGCAGGTCCGGTGGAGACTCAAGCACCACCGGCGCCTGCTTCTGAGGCTGAGGAGATCTGGGTTCCTGAACTGGTGCAGCCAGTCTGGAGCCACCAGGATCATCTGCACCTTGTCCCCCGCACCTTGATCAATACCTTGAAGAAAAGGGGAAAGGGAGGGAAGGTGTACATGAGGCCCGGAGCCCAGGGCCTCGCAAAGGCATCCCCATCAGTAATACACACTGTGGGTGGTGGGCAAAAAATAGCCTCAACTTCACATTCCCCCGGGAGATAAACAGGTTGACCAGGGGAGTGACCCACTGAGAGAACAGGTGGACTACTACCTCCTGAGGAAGAGACCACTTGTGGAACGTCTCTCCCACTTGGCTGAGGGCATCTGCTAGTGGGTTGGAGACACCTGCCATGTGGATCACTAGTAGATCAGCATCCAGACAGTGTACGAGGGTCCAGGTGCGGAGGACTTCCCAACACAACTGGAGAGAATGCGTTCTGTCCTGCCTCTTAAGGTAGTACATTGTCATGATGTTGTCCGTGTGGACCTGCATGACTTGACCTGAATGGAGGAGCGAAGGCTATCACAAGATGCACTGCATGGAGCTCCAGCAGGTTGATGTGATATCATGACTCCCTGGGGTCCAGAGTCCGTAGGCCCTGTTGTCCCTCAGGTGGGATCCTCATCGCACCAGAAAAGCATCGGTCATCAGAGTGACCGTCTGCTCTGGGTGGAAGAACAGGACTCCTTCCTGCAGATTTTCTGGGATGAGCCACCACTAGATGGCATCCCACATCTGCTGCCCCATTGTGACTGGCTGGTTCAGGTGACCGAGGCATGGCACTGAGAGCATTGGTGGGCCAGCTTCTACTGCAGGGGGCGCATCCACCAGCAGGCCCACTGAACCATGCTGGTGCAGGAAGCCATGTACCCCTCCAGCCGCAGGAAGTCCTGGATAGGTCTGGAGTGCCCAACTTGAAGTAATCAGGCAATGGAGGAAAGTCTACTGGGAGTCAGGCCTTGGCTGGAAGGGAATCAAGCTCTGCCCCGATAAAGTGAATAACCCATGAGGGGTGAAGTTCAGACTTGGCTGGGTTGTCTATCAAGCCCAGGGCCAAACAAGTCTGGAGGGCCAGGTCCCTGGACCACTCTGCTTCCTCCTGAGAGGAACTGGCTACTAGCCAGTCATCCAAGTAGGGATAAACATGGATACCTTGGCACCACAGTAACAGTTCCACCACTGCAATGCACTTGGTGGAGACCCTGGAAGCTGAAGAAAGGTTGAACGGCATGGTGCGAAACTCGTAAAGCACCACTTCTGTGCAGAACTGAAGGAACCGCTGGTGGGATGGATGAATTGGGATGCGGAAGAAGGCATCCTGGAGGTACAGAAAGTAGAACCACATGTCCTGCTCTAGGGGTGAGATGATTTGGTTCAGGGTGATCATCCAGAACTTGCCCTTCCTCAGGTACTGATTGACATCGTAAATATCCAATATGGGGTACCCCCCATTTGGGACCTAGGAAATATCTGGAGACTAAGCCCTCTCTGGCCAAGGAGTATGGGACAAAGGCTACAGTGTTTTCTAAAGGAGATGAGAAATGTACTCCTGAAGGGCAGACATCATGTCTGGGAACGCCACAGCCTCCCGTGGGACATGGGTTCGATAGGGTGGGAGAGCCTCAAAGTCTTGAGGCAGACTGCAACCCACCATGTCGAGCACCCATTAATCTGATGTGATAACTGACCAGACATATGAGAAATGGTGGAGCCGACCCCCTATGGGAACCCAAGGCTGAAGCAGAATGGGCAGGAGAGTGACACCCCCTGACCTGTCTGGTGGAGGCTCCAGCACTAGCCACTGGGGAACACCAGCTCCCCACCTCCGGACTTCTTAGGGCTAGATATGGCAGGCATAGGCCACCAGACTGGGGCTACCTGCAGTGATCTGGACCGTGGCACCAGGTAAGGCCAGAACTCAAAGGGCTTCTGTTTCTGTTTCTGGCCCTTAGGGTCCTTCTGAGAGGACATTACAGAATCCAGGGTGGAATTGGATTTCTTGATCTGAGTGAGGTGACCATCCACTCCCAGACCAAACAGGTTGGTATCCAAGAAGGGGACATCTGCCAACTTATGCTGAGTATCTGCCATAAAGGTGGAGATCCATACTCAACTCTGTCACTGCATGGCGACCACAGTGTCCACAGACCAGGCACAGGAGTTGCTGATGTCCAAGGCTGTTTGGAGCTGTTTGGCAATAGTACATCCCTGATCCCTGACCATCTTAACCACCAACTGCAGGTCCACAGGGAAGTGAGGAAGAACCTGGCTCAGGACACCCATGAGAGCATAGGTGAAGTTGGCCATCATGACTGCAGAGCTAACTTAGTGAAGACATAGGGAGGAGACTTTCTTAGCTGCATGGTCCAGTTTCTTGGACTCCTTGTTGGGAGGCTTATTGACATCTCTGACACTGCCTGTCTTACTTACTTACTACTTGCCAGCAGATACAGGCCACATGGTCTATCAAGTCTGCTCTTGTGTGCAGCTAGCACCCCTCTTTGCAGCTGCCCCTCCCCATTCACAATCTCTCACAGATGAATGCCAAGTGAGATTGAACCAGATAAAGCTGTTTGTGGTATTTCCAGTCTGCCAGAACACTGAGTCTGCCACCAACCCTTCAGTCGAAGAATGGTTGGTGAAACTTGGGAGAGACCCAGTAGATACCGCATATTTGTGGGTCATATGGGCCAAAGGTGCCAGGCAAGAGGCTGGATGTTGCCACAGCTCCACAGTGGGACTGAGAATGGCTTCTGCCTCCAGGTAGAAAACTCCCACAGAGTCACCCCTGTCAAGGATTTTGGTCAGGGGGTACCTAGCCTGCTTCAGAACTCTCTCCAATGGGATCCCCATGGACTCATAGATCAGCTGGAGCAAGGCCTCAAAGGAGTCTCAGTCCATGCTCAGTGGTAAGCTCCTTGGTGGTCTCCCAGTTGAAGGCCTTGTTTCTTGAGCTTCGCTCTCGAGTTCACAGGGAATCAGAACCCCTCTGTGGCAGAACACACTTGTTGTGCATAGTTGCCCATCCAGTATTTTCTATTTTATGTGTGGTGTAACAAGATGTACTTTTTTCAGCATATAACTGTGGCTAAGAATTAGGCCCACTGGGCCTATTCACTATTGTCTAAAATAACACTTTTTGATGTGGGACTGTTTATATTTCCAAAACTCTGGAATACTGCCAAATAGAGATGTGCAGAACTCATGGGGGCAAAACCAAACTGCTCCAAGCTTAGGTGGCTTGGTTTTAGCAAAACCCCAGCTGAACTTTGCTGGTTCTATTTGGCCAGAGCTCATTTTCTCATTGCTGCTGTCTCAGCAGGAACTAGAACCTAACAGTGAACAGTGCATATGGCCTCTTGAGGTTGAGTGTTACTAGATGCACTGATGTCCAGAAGTTCTATCATGTGATTTATGGCATGCATTGGTCAAACTCACCCATGCTCATGTGAAGTGCTCTGTTGCTCTGACTGTTCCTGGGCAGCATACAAACAGAGAACCAGGTAGGTGGAGGACTCAGTTGTGCTTTCTTACTACATCATCACGCTAATGCATTTGCTGTCCCTCTCACTCACCTCCACTCTATGGTTCAGTGCATTTGCAACAAAGACAGGCAGTAGAAAAAGGCAGTATCTTTGCTGACAAAAACAAATTAATTTAAGAAAGCCCTTTTCAGGGCTCAGGCAGCAAAGTAATGCAACTCAGAGAGACAGCAGCTTTTAAAGCCCCTTTCAAATAGGAAAAAATCTTTTAATAATCTGTTGTCAGGGCTAAGGAAGAAAAGTAGGCTACTAAATAAGGGAAGACTGAGAAACAGAAAATACCTTTATAGGAGCAGGGCTATCATTTTATCCTGTAAGATAGCATGACAGACAAACTGTTTTAACAGTTCTTGTAAGGAGTATTCTGAGCCCTTGGGGAGGGAAGAAGGTGAGGAGAAGGGTAAGTAATAAAAAGACCTCTCCTGGGATCAGCAGATAAGGATGAGTTTATTAATATTAATGTAACCCCCCTGCAAATGGGGGTTCCCAAAAGTCTTCCAGGAGCTTGCTTGAATGCTTCAAGCCTGGATGGTGTTCGGCATCTAAGCCGTTTATCTGAGAGTGCTTTAGAGCCTCTGGTATTGTCTCTTTAAGAGCTGTCTGCCTGCAGACATAATTAATTTGGATGGGGGTCTGTGTGTTTCCCTGCTTGAGTCCCACTCGAGCTGCTGCCAAATCGCTCCATTTCTGCCGTCACTAAGTGGGCAGAGTGAGCACTTTTCAAAGATGTAACTGTTTGCCAGACATCATTTAAAGTAATAACGAAAATACAGTTTGTCTAGCCTGCTTTTCTTTGCAGTCAGAACTGTGTTTGCCTAGTCCCCCATTCTAGTTTTGAACTGCTGAACTGGACCAATCAGTGTGGGGGGACCTTTGAAATGGAGCCTGCTGCTGGCAAATCAGAACTTGGACTCTCATTTTGGAGCCAGACACCTATGTACTGTATGGCCAATGCTTCTGGGAATTGTAGTTTGGACTTCGGCGCCTTTATTCCACCAACAGGGGGAGTTTACTGTGATTGACAGTCAAACCAGCCAACTGAACTGGGAGGAACTCAAAGAAAATGCCCGGCTCTGTCTACTGGAAAGATCAGATGAGTTGGGGCAGTGAAGAGACAAGGAGCTGTGTGCTTCTTCGGTGTGTAGTTTTAGCATGGGAATCGCATGTAAGGCCCTAAGTTTCGGTCTGCAGCTTGTGCAAGCACCTGTTCGGACTGAATTCGACCTGTGAAGAGAATCAAGGAAATCTGAAGAGTAGAAACCAGGCTCACCCTGTAGAAGACTGGAGAAATTGCTGAATCACGCTCGGTCTATCAGGAACTGAATCTGCTGTGTGTTCTCCCGGGTATTGTGCAGTAATTGCGATCGGGATAGAGAAGCAGCCTGCCTGGTATAGTACTTTCCTTTTACATATAAATGTGTGTAGTGCTTGTGGGGAATCATGTTTCAAATCCCCTGTACAGTGAATTGAGTGCATGAAGCTGGAAGTAAACCCCAGCTTAATCCAGACTACACCCATTTGCTCTAAACTGCAGTGGGGTCCAGTCCGGACCCCGGAGTCAGTTGAAAAACCAATTATGACTGACTTACCACACATTATGACTGATTTGTTCAACTAGTTTGAAATTTCTGACTTCAACTAACTGAAGAAAATCCAACCAATTTTTTCAACTTTCACCATTGTTGAATTTCATTATGTAGTAGTTTGTCATACTTTTTTAACTTTGTATCTTTTTTTATTAAAATTTTGACTATAAAAATTAATAAAATGTATGGAAAAGTCCCCGCCCTTGAAATCAATGGGGTGCACGCACACACAGCCTTCGCCTTCTGACATCACAAAACGGGCCTGCATGTGCCTATGTGGGTGCGTGTTGGTGGGTTAAGGTCAGGAAGCAGCTCCGTTTTTAGCATTTGGGATTTAGCAGCATTATAACTTCATAAATGGGGAGAAACAAAAGAAATTATTTATGCCTCTCAACTCTGGGGCAGGTGAGGTATTGCATATGTTGGAGGGAGCAGCAACTAGTCAGCAGCAGCTAAGAAGCTGGCTGCTCTTTAAAATGCAAATACTAAGTGCAGTGAAATGCATCTACACACAGTAGGGACCCACTAAAGCACAATAACCAGTCAAAACAACAACAAAATATACTAAGTCCTTGAAAGTAACAAGTTGAAGCAGGGAAGTAAAACAGTATACGGTATAGAAAAATAAGCAGCAGTAAACTAGTTACTTAGAGAAAGAACTGTGAGTCTAAAATACATTATAGCTAGGGCCTCTTAAACCTCCCACAGAAGCTAGAAGGTACCCTTTTGCATCAATATATGTTAGTTTACTAATAGTTGTAGAATCTGTGAGTCTAAAAACAGTTTAAGGGAGGACCCCTAGAAATACCTACTGTATGCTATATCAGAACTGAGATGTATCCATAGTTTAAATTTAAGCCTAAAAGAAATTCATACATATTAAAAAATATATATTTTCTGACACAGTTTCTGAACTTGTTTTGGCTTTCAGCATGTACACTAATGTGTTTTTTTAAATTTTATTCATCTTGCTGTGAGGGCTTTAATATTTAGTCTATCCAATTCCTACAGTGGCAAACAACAAACATTTTGTCCATTGGACCCGACCGACTATGTTCCTCGCTCCGACCTCCTATGGGTCTGGGAACTCACCAACCAACCACCTGCACCTGGCCTGCTCCATGACCTTGTGGGGAATCCGACTTACTCATAATTCCACCACAGTCAGAGAGAGAGAGCCCAGCCAGGCCACCAGCAGTGGATCGATGATGATCGATTGTCTTGGCTTTTCAAGTTCACCCCCCCAGGCCCCACAAACCCCAAGCCCTCAACCAGCCAGACAAGCCAGACACACAGACAGACTGAGTAGTTTGAGAGAGACCATCCTCCTCCTCCTTCCTATTGCCCACTGCCCAGCCCTGGCGGGCCTTGTGTACACATCCCATACAGTGCCTTGCTCACTGTAGTAACCTGTTGCCAGTTCAGTCAGGTGGCTTCATGGCTCAGGCTGCCTCTGATGCTCTACTTGGTGGTGGTACAAGTATTTTTTGGAGCTGTGTGCTCCCTCCTCCCAACCCACACAGTTGGTCCCCAATTTAGACCCACGTCCCCACTCCAGTACTCCACGCATTGGAACTAGTGCACCTACCACTCTTCCTCCTTGCCGACTCTGAAGACCTGACCAAGACTGAGTGAGAGTCACCTGACAGGCCCTGCCGACAGGGTCATGGGCGATTCTGACCACAACCAGACCACTGACTTGCTGCCTTCACATGATTGCTGCCTGGCTTTGCTGGAGGACTGACTGGGACCTGCACAACCACACACTAGTCTCTCTCTATCTGGGCACCAGACACGCCAGGACAGTGGACACATTTAACTTATTTTTAAATTAAACGCCGAACCGCCAGACTTCATCATTGCAGAAAAACACTGCTCACTCTGTTGCCCACACAACAACACAGATGCCTCCTCTCCTGACAGTCTTCTCTCCTACATAGGCACGCTCTCCCTGCCATCTCGTGCAGCCAGTCACAGACCTGGCTCCTCCTTCTAGCTCTCCCAATTGGTGGATGCTTCATGTCCAGGAGTCAGTGGTGCATTTTATTGGCTCTAAGGCTCAGTGCCAGTGGTTGAGGACCATTAGATTTTCACAGTCCCCCTTCTCCCTCCCCCCCAGGAAAGAAAAAAAGAGAAAACAGACTGCAGTGCACCACAAAAACAAATTTGGATGGGTCACGGAATTGTCAACTGCAGTGAATTTCAACTCCACTATTTTATGACTGCAATCCAATGCAATTGCAACTGATTGCAACTGCATTGAACTGCAACTATTTCAACTGCCAACCACTGCTCCGGGGTCTAGTCCAGTCACAAGGACCTTGACCACATGGTCTGCTCCTCCTGGCAATCAAGGACAATCTACCTTCCATCCAGTTCCCAGCTTTGAGTTTATGAGTACAAAGCAGGGTAACTCCCTGCCATCTGTTTATCGATTTGCAAGTGTATCATTTAATTGTTTTTTTTTTTTCATTTCTTCACGAACTGAGCCAACCGGCTCCAGATTACAATCTGGGTATTGTGCCAGTGTTTTTTCCATCACAGGGCCCACCCAGCTGCACCGATCCTGGCTAGCCCCCCCCCCATCCTGGGTACCCAGTGAAAGTGACAATTTGGGACTCTGAATATGCACACAGTACTGTGATTATTAATGTGTTTAAACTAATTAACCTGATTCCCCCTTCCTTGTTACAGCTCCTTAAATAAATCAGATCTGTTTGTTTCAGCAAAGTTACACTGTCTGAGGTATTCGTTTATGCTAAAGTATTGTACTGTGGCTTTTGCATTGTATCATCTTGTTTTACAGAGCGACAGAGCCAGTCCTGGGGGTAAGTGTACATTGTGAAGATATTCCTAATGCATTGTGTGGGTCACTAGTGGGAAGAAAGGGGGGTTACAGTGTCCCAGGGGCTGTGACCTAGTTAGTTTAACTACTGCAAACCCTGACCTCTGGGTGGAGGCACTCGCCATTGGACCTAGGCCCCTCAACCTGTCAGTAGTCAGTCAGGCAGGGGTAGTAGCCCTTGGGATAGCGCCACCTGGGGGTTACATTAAAAAAATAGCCCCGTCGGCCAGCCCATTTAAAATGCAGCAGCCAGGGGCCAAGGAAGACAAACTGATAAAAAGGCAGCTCATTTTAGGTGGAAGCATTACAAAAATCAAAAACAGGTTATCAGACCATTTACAGGCATCAGCTAGAAGGGAAGACAATGTCATTTACAGCCTCAGGGGCACCAGTTACATCCTACTCAGGGCAAGGCACTAGTTCATCCAATCAGGGAACCAGTTTAAAGTCCCTACTCAGGGCACAGGTCTGTCTAGTTGGGGACACCAGTTATTAAGCTTTATTTGGGGCACAGGTCTGTCCAGTCGGGGGCACCAGATAGGGCACAAGTCCATGCAGCCAGGAAACACCAGCTAATAAGCCTTACTCAAGGCACAGGCCCATCCAGTCAAGGAACACCAGTTATTAAGGCCTACTCAAGGCACAAGACCATCCAGTCAGGGGACACTGGTTACTAAGCCTTATCCAGGACAGAAGTTCATCCAGTCAGAGGACACGAGTTTCCAATTCCTTCTCAGGACACATATGCTTCCAACCAATGGGCACCGATTCAAAAGTAGAGTTTTAGAATTATCTACAGTCCAAGATGGTGTCGGGTGTAGGACAGACTGACTTGAATATAAAAACAAAACCAGGGCTGATCTATCAAAATGGAAACCAGAATCAGAACCTCCCTGGTTTTGCTCACCAGTGCTAACAGTTTCATTCCCTCTGCATGATTCCACTCCAGCAAAAAATAAGTCAATATGCGAAAAACCCACATCTTTGTTTTCATGTTTGCTTGTAGAATGCAAGCAAACATACTGGGAGCATTTGTGTGAGAAAGGGGCTGTGGAGGTTTGTCATACTGTAAGCCAATGATGCATGTGAAAATGAGCATCTCCTCCACAGCCAATGGTGCTGGCCTTGGTTGATGATGCTGGTTTGGATTTACATGCACACTATTTAAAGAGGTGAGCCATGCCTATGCAGAACTTGCCATTTCTGCTAACGTCTTTTGCTGAGCCAGGGTTGTCACACTGTTCAGCTCTCTCCTGCTCCCTACCATTCAGAATGACATTGCTTGACTGTGCACATACATACCACCAACCCTTTTTGCTGACTTCCTCTTCCTTGCCACACTGCCTGTCTGCTTATACATTACCAGCAGTGATGGTCCCAAGGGCCACTCATAGAAACATAGATAGAACATAGAAACATAAAAGTTGTCGGTAGGAAAGGACCTCTTGGCACACCTAATCTGCCCTAATATTCCCTATCTACTGTGTTTCCACAGATCCTACTTGGTCTCTGGCCCTCCCCCCCAACCCTGCTTTTAAGGTTCCCTTGTGTCTATCCCATGCATGCTTGAATCCTGCCACCATTTTGGTACCCACCACCTCTGCTGGGAGTCTGTTCCAGATGTTCACCACCCTTTCTGTGAAGACATACTTCCTCATATCCTCTATGAGCCTCCCCCCTTCCAGCTTCAGTTCATGACCTCTTGTCCTTGAGCATCTCTTTCTATGTAAAAAGCTACCTTCCTGTACCTTATTTATACACTTGAGGTATTTGAATGTTTCTATCATGTATCCGCTTTCCCTTCTATCGTCTAAAGAGTACATACAGTGGCGTCCCCCAGGATGAAACTCACTTTTAACGCACTCTGCAGTATGCTGCAGCAGACCTACTGAATAAAGCAATGTAATTTCAATGGCAATTAGTCACCCTTGTCACGCAGGAAACTGGCATTTACTTCATCCTGGCAGTGTGACATTTTCCTGAATGACAAAGGGGACTATGTACCATTGAAATTACATTGCTTTGTTCAGTAGATCTTCTGAAGCATTCTGCAGAGTGCTGCAATATGCTGCAGAATTGCGTTTCATCCTGTGGTACGCCACTGTATTTAAGTCCTTGAGTCTTTCCTCATAGGACTTTTGATGCAGGTCATGCATCATTTGGTTACTGCCCTCCGGACTGCCTCCCTCCGATCTATGTCCTTCAAAAGATGGGGCCTCCAGAACTGGACACAGTACTCCAGGTGAGGCCTCACCATTGATCTATACAGGATTAATACCACCTCCCTCTTTCTGTGGTGATACCCCTCCCTATGCACCCCAGCATCCTACTCACCTTTCCTACTGCCTTATCACACTGTTTTGCTACCTTCAGGTCATCAGATATGATGACCCCCCAAGTCCCTTTCCTGCTTTGTTGTTGTCACCCTCCCAATGGTATGTTGTCCCTGGGTTCCTGTGCCCCATGTGCATCATTTTGCATTTTTTGGCATTGAAGCCTAGTTGCCATACCCTTGACCATTGTTCCAGCTTTTTTAGGTCCTCCCTCATGTTTTCTAGCCCACTGTGTGTGTCTACTCTGTTGCAGATTTTTGTGTCTTCTGCAAACAGTCATACGTTCCCTTCTAATCCCTCCGCGATGTTACCAGTGAAGACACTGAAGAGGACCAGTCCCAGAACTGTGGCACCCCCGCTTGTTACCATGCCTTCCTCCATGTGAACCCCATTTACTCAACTCAAGTTTATTTGCAGGAAAGAACCATTGAGTATGCTCATTTACAAGGAGGTCCTGGTATAACAGCGAGGTACAACAATACAAAAGCAATGGACAATTTGCAATGAGAACAATTCACAATGAGTACAGTTTACAAAGCAAAAAAACAGCACAAACAGCATACAATCATAACAACGTATAAAAGCAGGTAACAAGTGCAAAATATTAACATAGTAACAGTGGTGCTAGGGTACAGCATCATCAAGGAGCAAGCATATGAGAGTCAAAATCATGAATTTGGTATGGGGGAAAAGAAGAGAGTGGGCTACATTAAACAAGACAAAGAACCTCTGTGCGCAAGCACTGAGGCAATGGTTAACCCAAAGGGCATTTGGCCGGGAAGCCAAGTTTCAAATAAATACATAATCACACATGCTTTGCATTGTGGGGGCATGTGTGATTTTGTATTTTGAAACTTGGCTTCCGACCAGAAAGCTCTTTAAGGAAATAATAATCTTATCATGTGCGCTAAAGTTCTTGTCTTTAAATTGTTTTTGTTTTAATTTGGGTTCACTACAACATAACCCAGATAGACTATCTTAGGGTAGCTGGCTCATTCCACTGGGGTGTCAGACAGATGAGGCATACTGATGAGTCCTGGTAGGACGAAACATGTGTCTATGTCTTCTGTTGGCACCCTTTGCAAACTGTGTGAGAGGCCTTTCGGCACCATGCATTTCTGCTTAAAGTTGAAACAGCATAATATTCTGTGGTGATTTGCATATGCAGCCCATGATGCTTTGCATTGTGGGGGCATGTGTGATTTTGTATAACATTAAACAAGGGTCCATGGTAAAGAGGAGAGGTGGACTCTAACATAGATTATGAAGGGTGCAGGAGTTACAGAATATAACCATGAGATGATCAAGATGCTGGAGGGTCAGCGTGGGGGGGGGGCGGCATCAGCATATTCCACCAGGGCTATCAGGCAATAACAGATCATGCTAGGAGGGGGTAGGGCTGAAAGAACCGGGGAAGGGTGCATACTGTTGGCTGAGGTTACCTCCACCCTCTGGCTTCCGTTATTCTGCTGACATTGTACCCATTTAGCAACCTTTGGACCCACTCCCAGGCTGCTCAGTTTGTTTACCAGTCATTTGCATGGAACAGTGTCGAAGGCCTTACTGAAATCTAAGTAGGCCACATCCACTGCCCTTCCCTGATCCACTTCTCCGGTCACCCTGTCAAAGAAATCAGTGAGGCTTGTTTGGCAAGCTCTCCCCCCGTGAACCCATGCTGCCTCAGATCCTGCAATCCATCGGTCACAAGGTATTCCACAATCCTTTATTTTTGTAGTTTTTCCCATGACTTTGCCCACCACCGAAGTCAACTTTACAGATCTATAGTTTCCTGGGTCCTCCCTATTCCCACTCTTGTGAAGTGGGACTACATTCGCTCTCCTCCAGTCTTCTGGGACTACCCCTGTATCTAAAGATAGGTTGAAAAGAGCTGTCAGTGGTGCAGTGAGCTCCTTCCTTAGATCTCCTAGTGTATACCATTGCTACAGCAACAGTAAAACAGCAAAGACCAGTACAGTGACAGAATCGTCTGTTCGCTGTACTGGTCTGCTGTCTTACCGATGCCGCTGTCTCTGGGGAGTTTGCCCTCTCCCTGAAACAACTCCAACTCAGAGTTGGTAATTGTCGTGGAAAAAAATATATGTTCTTACACTTTAGTTTAAAATCAGACTCAGGACCACTGCATAGTAGAAAGAACGGTTTATTACATATGCATATGGGAGTCTGCTTCCAAAAATCATGCAAGGCTCCCTGAGTTTCATTAGTCAATCACTTATATACACTTATTATCAAGGGCGTTGTTAGGCGTACTTTTATCTTGAAAAATACCAACATTGCAGTATTAACCAATCATGAATTAGAAAAACATGTTGATACCAATGTAACAGAAAACACTCTCATTTCTTTCCCAATACTTCTTGATACATATGCCTGGGTCAAGCTGACCTGAGTGAAACAATGAGTTTCACTCACACCATAGCAACGTACAGCTTACCTTCAATGCCTTAACATGCTGTTATCTTATATGTTTTGCCTAAGCATGTTTTATCTTATATTTTTGTCCGAGCCTGTTATCCAGGCTGGTACCAACCAGTTCTATCCAGTTTTATTTTGCTTTCTGCTTCTACAAATGTACCTCAAGTAACCTCAGTGACATTCTGTAACCCTGTAACAGCATATACTAGTATGAACTCAGAAATTTCTACTACATAATCTTTAGTGTGGGGGTGTGGGGGCAATGCCCCCTCAAAAAAACACACGTGTTCCTGGACGGCATAATGCCAACTGTCGACATTGTGCTGCCGCTGTAATGGCATTCGACAGGATTCCTGTGAATGAGGCATGGTGGAACTGATCCCTCAGTATCCTGGGGTGAATGCCAACTTGCCCCATTGCCTTATGAGCCTTTAGTTGCTCTAGTTCATTGAAGACTCTCTCCTCTGTAAAAGTACTAGAGTCCACCTCCCTTCCAATTATGCCCTTTTCTCCTGTCACCGGTCACCAACCTCCTCCTTTGTAAATACTGAACAAAAGTACTTGTTCAATCTGGCTGCTTTCTTCTGGTCCTCTTCCACACTCCCTTCCCTCCATTTTATGTTTGCTTGCACGCATGTGCATGAAACATTATGTGGCAGCATAGGAGAGAAGCGGGTTGTGGAGGTGTGGCACTGTGGCGGCCAATGCCGCCACTGCATTTCTGGGCTTGGCCATCTGTAACCAATGCTGTGGCAGGCTGCTGGTGACACTAGTTCAGCAAGCCTGCCACCAACTTGAAACAAATTGGCCACCTCAATCAGGGAGCTCCTCGTCATTGCAGCGTCAGCCATCCACCTCTCCGTAGGTCTCAATAGTGCAGACGACAAGCTGATGGTGAAATGGCGGGTGGTTCCTGATTGTTGCAGTCGCCCAGTGTCGTAGTCTTGTTTTGTTCTGCTCTTACTCTGATTCTCCCGTCCCAGCACACCCACTCCTCCAGTCACCCCACCCTTCCTGTTCTCCCCTTTGGTTGTGCTTCTTCCCTGTTTGGAGTTTTGCTGAATTTAGCCTGAAATGTACCCGCGGACCACAGGCAGTCAGTCACTGACTCAGTCAGTGTATTGTCACTAGGCAATGGGGGTGTGGGATGTGTCAGGTCAGAGGGCAGGGCTGGGCTCCTGGCTGCCTGTCTGCAACTCTGCGTCGTGACACTGACAGAGGACGTTATCTCCGGCTCCTCCTCCAACTTCTGAGTGTGCGACTTCACCGACTGTACACAGCCAGTGCGTGTTTTCTGCAGCAGCAATGGCATCCTCTTTAAGTTTTGGCTGCCCGAACTTTGACTTTGCACCGACAAGATAAAATAAGTATTTGTTAATGCCGAATGTTTGCTTGCTGGCATTGGCATTGGTAGTGTAGGAGTTAGAGAGCTGCATAATAGGAATGGCAGTGAAATATTGAACTGAAGCCAACCCCACCAGCACCCTGCAGAGACTGACAGGCACTGGGGTGTGCCTTTGGGTCATCAGGCATAATGGCCACGCCATTTCACCACACCCTACCCTGCAGACACCGACAAGTGTCAAGGTGTGCCTTGGGGTCTTTAGCCCTTATGCGCACCCCATTCCATCAGGAAATACGATGAGATGGGTGCTGTATAGGAGAATGGGGTGAATTTTGGGGCCAGAGAGTCCAAGGCACACCTCGATGCCTCTCAGTGGCTGCAGGGTGTGGGTGGGGGTGGAATGGTATGAGCATTGCAGGCGACAATCCCAAGTCACAGCCCTGATGCCTGCCATTCTCTACAGGGTGGGGCGTTATGGTCGGAAACCCTAACACCTCAGGCATTCGTTGGTATTTTCACTCCAAATTTTCAACATGGTTTTTTTGTGACCCCCACCTCATGAACAGTGGCAATATCAGTTTGTTAGCTGAAAGCTGCTTTTGCACAGCGACTACGGCATTTGTCACCACAGGTGCAAAAACACATTCTGAACAGGATGTAAAAAATGACAGCTGTACTGTTCATGGGGAGGTGTAAAAATGGCAATGTTGAAAATCTGCAGTGAATATATTAAAAAAAACTGGTGAAGTCACGAGCATGCGTAGAAACTGTGCAACACACACCTGTAATGTAATTAGTTGTGGATTTTTTACAGCAGATTGTCAACACAGGCATTTTGGAACCTCCGATCATGAACAGTGTCACTATGATTTTCCTTATCTGTCCCGAACAATGATTTCCCACAGCAACCACGCATTTCTGTGCTGAAAGTGTGAAAACACATTTCGGCCATGTTGTAAAACACAACAGCTGTACTGTTCATAAGGAAGTGTGGAAAAATGCCACTGGTGAAAATCTGTACCGAAAATATTACAGATTCATGAACTTACGAGGGTGCATGGAAGCTGCGCAATGCTCACTCGTAACACAGTCATTTTATGGACTTTTGTCACAAAATTTTCAACATAGCCATTTTAAGACCTCTGTTCATGAACAGTGTCACTGTGATTTTCTTAATCTGTCCCAAACATTGATTGCGCACGCCAACTGCACCATTGTGCGCTACATGCGCAGAAACACATTTTCTGCGAGATCTGAAACATGACAGCTGTATTGCTCATAAGGAGGTGTGGTAAAATGGCAATGTTGAAAATCTGGAGTGCAAATATTAAAAATTCAAAAACTTACAAGCGTGCGTAGGAACTGCGTAACGTACGCTCGTGAAACAGTTATTTTCAGGAATTTTTCACCAAATTTTCAACATAGCCAGTTTAAGACCTCTGCTTATGAACAGTGTCACTGTGATTTTCTTAATGTGTCCCATACATTGATTTCTCACACCGACTCGCGCCATTGTGCGCTACATGGGAACCATATTTTCGCCGAGATGTGAAAATGACAGTTGTACTGCTCATAAGGAGGTGTGGTAAAATGTCAATGTTGAAAATCCAGAGTGCAAATATAAAAATTCGCAAAACTTATGAGCGTGCGTAGGAACTGCACAACACACGCTCGTAAATCAGTTATTTTAAGGAATTTTTTCACCAAATTTGTAACATAGGCTTTTTGAGAGCCCACCTTATGAACACTGGCACTATCATTTCGTTAATCGGTCCCGAAAGGTGATTTTGCGCAGTGACCTTGAAATCCCCCTTCGGGCCCGATTAACGCCATGACAGTGACAGAATTCATGAGGAGGGGTCCCATAAGCCCCATGTTGAAAATCTGGTGCCAGAATTCCAAAAAATGTCTGAGATATGCAGCAAAGTTGAAAAAAAAACTATTTATTACATTATACAGCTTACTGGCATTTCCTCAGTTCACGGTCGGCTTTGAAGAGTGCAGAGGTGTTCCTGGTCCACCGAAGATCATCGTGCCGGACTCCGCCAGTAAATATGGGGTGGGGGTGTGTGGGGAGGCAGGGTGCACAGTGGGTGGGTGCAGGAGACTACGAGGGACCTTTTTTTGTTTACAGGTTTTTTTTTTTATTTTTAATACAACGCTGGACATTTGCCACACTGGGGTGGGCTCCCAGCGTGACAGCTGGAAAGGCTGTTTGGGGGGAGTTGGAGCCAATGGGGGGATTGGGCACCCCCATCGGCCACAACAAGCTTTACCATGCTGGGGTGGGCTCCCAGCGTGGCACCTTGAAAGCTTTTGGGGGGGCGTGGAGCTGACGAGGGATTGGGCACCCCGTCGGCTATAGCAGTTTTGCCACACTGGGGTGGGCTCCCAGTGTGGCACCTGCCAACTTTTTGGTGGGGGTGTGTGAAGCCAGCGGGATTGGCACCTGTCGGCTATACAGTGTGTGCATGGGGGGGAGCGCATGAGCACGCAATATGCGTGCATGTGCACGTGCGCCTGTGTGGGGAGGGGGAGCACTGCTCACTCAAGCGGTGCTCTCTCTTTCAACTGTACGGCACTGCATTTTGGATCATCGCACTATGTTTCTTGCACATGCATGCAAGCAAACATAAAAATACCTCTCTCCCTCTCTCTCAGTCCCCGCCTGGCCCTGCCAGCCTGCCTGCTGCGCTACCAGTGCAGTGCGTGCTGACTTCTCCTAGGCTCTCTCTGCCTGGCCTTTCCTCTCACGTGCGGTCCATCCACCGAACCACCGTGGCCTCCTTGCCTACTGCTGTGATGCCGCTCGACACTCTGCTCCTCCAGACAGTCTGTCATCGCTCTAGCTCTTGGTGCAGTCGGGACAGTCCAAAGTGCACTGCAGTGCAGTAGCAGAGAGAGACAATGAATCTCTTAGTAGGCAAGTTTATGAAGTACTTTCTTTCTGATGATGAATAATTTTTTTATGAATGAATGGGGGGCGAGTGTGGCCTGAGCTCCAGGCTGAAGAGGAGGAGGACAGGAAGGAAGGAATTAATGGATTGTTGTTTGGAGGGGGGTCCAATGTCTTCTTAATCTTCACTGAAAGACTGGTGGATGGTGGTCGGTGGATGGCTGGATGCTTGGAAATATTCCAATGGAGGACAGGTGGTGGTGGGAGGGAGCTTCAAGCATGCTTTTTTGTGGTTAGCAAATCAAACCCTGGTATTAAATTTGGTGCACTTGGGAGGGCAGCTTGCTGGGATGAGTTTCATACTACATTGGGGGGGGGCTTTGTGTGCCTATAAGAAAGGGAACATTAAGAATTGGGGCCTAGGGGCAGTGAACCAGCCATGCCCTCCAGTCAGAACTGGAATCCCCTTCCAACAGATCAGCCATCATTTTTGTCCGTGAGTCCCCCTCCCTAGCCTCTGGCCAACAGTCTCTCCCCCAAGCACTGGCAAGCTCATGTCATCCCATTCCCTGTCAGCACTGGGTAGTAGGTTTCTCAGGTCCTACCCAGTCCTGTCAGCATGATTACAAGCCCTACTCCTGGCCTTGGACTTTTCAGACACCACAGCCATGTCCTTGACTCCTAAGTGCACCCAGCCATTGCAGCATGCTCCCGACCCCCCCTCCAGCCCTGGCAGCAAGCTCTTCATGACCTCCCAGACATGGGTGGCAGCAGGTTCCCGAGTCCCGCCCCGCACCGTCACTCCGCATGCTACCTAGCATATCTCTTCACCTCACCCAAGCCCTGACCTTTAGTTTCACTTTACAACTACATTCATGACTGTCTAGAGTGATTAATAAATGAGATGGTGAGTGCTCGACCTTTCCTACATGTATTGCCTTTTCGGTCTGGAAGCAGCACCCTCTCAGTGTGACCCTTCTCTGTAACCCACTCAGCCCCTGCCTCTGCCCCAACAGCCTCTCTGACTGGTTGTTGCCCCCACTGTTGAAATCTGAAATGGTGCCCCTGCTTGCTGCCTGGTTTCTTCTACTGCCACTGATTGTCTGCCTTGTTGTCTTGCCTGCCTGCGTTAGCGTTCTGTGGCTCTGCTTGTCAAGGTCCTCCTCTTGGCTGTTCCTCTTGCTGCTTGTCACAGCTCTCTTTCGCTCGATCTCTCCACGCTGCTGGCAGGTCCAGTCCGCTGAGGAACCAGCCAGGTCAGCACTGCGCTACAGTCCTCTCTTGAGTCTCCGGAGTTCGGACTGCAGCACCAAGCTACTAGTACTGAGAGCCAGGAGGCAGCCGCAGCATGGTTGGT
This sequence comes from Neoceratodus forsteri, assembly GCA_016271365.2. Lineage (NCBI taxonomy): Eukaryota > Metazoa > Chordata > Ceratodontiformes > Ceratodontidae > Neoceratodus > Neoceratodus forsteri. The sequence continues at coordinate 1,075,982,353 of CM057450.1, forward strand.
GTAGCCGAGAAGGAGGGGGAGCCTGCCTAGCTGTGCCTGTCCAGGTCTGTCCCGAGTGTTCCTGACTCTCTCCTGATTCTCTGTGAAGACAGACAACTGAAGAGCTGATACTGGGGTATGTAAATCAATTCTGTTTTGGTTTCCATCCTGTTGTTGCTGCTGGTAGGTTTTTTTTCATAATATACACTAGGTTAAATGTGTAATCAGGGAGGGGGTGTATAGACAGAGAATATCAGTCAGACAGACAACTTAGGAGCTGATCCTGGGGTTTGCAAATAATCAGTCCTGTTTTGGTTTCCATTCTGTTGCTTGTAGTTTTTTTTTTTTTAATATACACTAGGTTAAATGTGGAATTGGGGAGGGAGTGTATAAACAGAGAATGTCAGTCAAACTGTTGTAAGTTCTGCAAATATTCTGAAGATAAGGTTGTTGCTTTGCATAGGTAGGTTAGCTTTTAAAATGCCTATATGAATAGTCTTTTGTTTTGCTTCTCCTTTAAAGCTTATGTGGAGAAAAAGTGATTTGCCAAGTTGCCAACCAGCAATGCAGTTGGTTGGTTTTTGGAGGTAAAGCACCAGTGGCAGATCAGGAATAGCTAAAGTTTTATACAGCTGCAGCACAGAGTATCCTGCATTGTGTTATGTAATGTTGTGTATTAAAGCAGCAGTACTATGTAAAAATAAATCTGTGCTTTTTCGTCCGTTTATTCCCTGTGCTGTGCTGATCATGTACCTGGTACTCTTTCCCGCTGGCATCACCCCGTAATTTGCTCAGTTATCCTTTGTTTTTGTTTACGTTTCTCCTGCCTTCTGCATTGACAGCAGTAGTACTAGACAGCAGCTGCCATATTTTCTGTGGCGATACGACAGTCGTAACGGATCACTTCCTGGTTAGATAGTACTGCTGCTTTAATATATGAACAGGAAGAATGGTGTTTCAGAGCAGAAAACTGCATGGGGTAGAACTGTTTTCCAACTCTGTACCTTATGTCTTTTTGCATCAAAATCTTCCATTTTTATAAACTGAAGGCAACAGTTCACACTTGTCTGCACTGACCCAAACTGGAAGTGTTCACATCACTTGTCTTAAAATGCTAAATTATATCTACTGTATGTTCTCTACTACTAGCTACTGGTATATTGGAGATATGTCACAACATAACAGAACATACAGTAGGTATAACTTTACTGTTTCAAGACAGAAAAAACAAGAAATAACTCGTCACAAATACAGCAGGTTACTTCTGCACTCCACTACTATTAATGCACTTAATATGTAACTTAAATGTAATTGGAACCTGTGTTTTGAGGCCCATATTGGTGAATAGAAGCCTGCCAATATAGTTCAGTGCAGATAGAAGCAGATGGGTCTATACAGTCACTTGTGGATGCATGCCACTTTGGGGGTGAGAGATCTACTGCTACTGGTTGACAGAGCCATGTAACAAAAGATTTTACCCTGAGTCTCGGGCTTCCAAGTGGCTACTCCATGCGCCAGATGACAGTGCCTTGTTAAGGCTGTCAGTAACATGGGTTGATCTGTAGTGTCATGTGGAGCCTTGTTTAGGCTATCAGTAATATGGGTCGGTCCGCATTAGAAAGTGTCATGTGGAGCCAAGCCAATTCATGTGCTTGTATAAGTGTCGTGGTGTGGTGTATATGTTGCACTAGAAAAAACGAGGTTATCTATCGCACCTTCTTACAGCACTCCGAGTCTCCGCCCATGGGTAATTCCGGCACTTCCTTTCAGGCTTATGCACAAAGGAAATCTTTTAGAATTGAAACCCGATCCCTCATCCCTGCTTCCGTCTCCTCCCCTGTCTTTCCCAGACTCCCCAGTTTTCTTTGTGCATCACTCCAGGCTGGTCACAGATTTTTGGCTCTGTGCCATATAAGGTAAGAGATAGTTTCATTTTATATCCTATTAAGCTAGAGAAAATAATTGACCTGCAAATATATAAATATTGGTTAAAGTCAAGTTGTCGGAAAATGCTCGTATATCAATTTTGGATGATTTTTGGGTCGTGCTACATTGCTGGATAAACTCGGGGACTTCCCTTCCTCAGTACACCTTGTTCTGCTGAGGAAAGGGAGATCCTACAGACAGTTTCCCCCTGGTTTACCTTGTTTCAGCCGGGGAGCAGAAGCTAGTGTGGCCCTTGGGTGTTGTTTTTTGTTAGATTGACTACAGCCAGCTGCCCCCTGGTTTACCTTGTTCAGCGCGAGGCGGAAGCTAGTATGGAGCCTCTGGTGTTGTTTGTTGCTGGACTGAGTTGCTTAAAATGCCCCGTTGCGCCTCGCGGTTTACCTTGCTCAACATGATGCGACTCCTCAGAAGAAAAGGAAAGCGCCTGCCTCTGCATGCCTACCTGCCTCCCCGATCTACTGCTGGTGCTGTCGAGGAGAGCTCTCCTTGTTTCTCCGCGAGGCGCGGCTGCCAGTCCTTCGCATGGCGTTGGAGGTCTTGGAGAGACGCCATGCTGCCTGCTCTCCTCCCTGGTCTCGTAGGCCCATGCTCTCGCGAGACCACGCTGCCCTATCAGCCTTTTACTTTTGGCTTAGCCTAAGATGGCGGTGCCCTGTGCACTCTCCCCCTCCACCAAAATGGCGACGCGAGGCCTCGGTTTTCTTAAAGGGGCAATGCAGAATTTAAAATACAAGTAAAAGATTTAAAGGGCAATGCGTTTTTGTGCAAGTTAATGGAAATGCCCCAATACATCATTTTTGCAATACAATGGTCTCTTTTGTGAAATTAAAAGCCTTTATGCTGGCTGGAGACAGAAACACAAGGGCAGCAGATATTTGGTACAAATCCTGAACCATTTAGGTTCCAGGCTTATAAATCCTAAAGGCATCGTATTTAAACAGTTTTGTTATAAAATAATGTTTTCATTCCGATGCTGACCATCCTATATCTCCTCCCTATCACATTGTGTTTTTCAGAGGAGATAACATGTCTTCAAGAAGGATTTGCAGAAAATGCCCCACATTCTTTTAACCACCGACCAGGGAGACCTTTGTTCCCTATGCATGGTCGACGCAGACCCAGTTATATTCAATCCAAATTCTGGGCCCACAGAGGATGACATTTTACAGGACAGCGCTTCCACTTCTTCGCAGAGTGTGGTAGTCCAGCTGTTCCAAAACCTTTTGGACAGAATGGATGCCTTGGGAGCAAACAAACGATCCAGGTCTCCAGAGAAACCCCCTCCACCTAAACGTCATAGAGGCCCCCCTCTTCCAAACACAGAGGATGGGTCCGAGTCTCCGGACTCGGGGGACGAGGAGCCAGAGGAGGAGGCGGAGCCCGAAGAAGACATGGCCGCCCGGCTATGCCTCTTCAACTCCATCCATGAGATCATTAGGGTAGTGTGTGAAACACTACGAATCAACGAACCAGTACAGGAGCCAGACAATAGACTGGACCCCTTAGTGCGGGACAGGAAGCGCTCCACCACCTTTTTTCCTTTTTGCCCAGCCCTGGATAGTATCCTGGCTAGGGAATGGGAGGCCCCAGACCCAATAAAGACAAGGGAAAAAGGGACATTTGAGAAAAATTATCCACTAGCACAGGAGAAAGAGAAGTCTTGGGCTTCCGCCCCAAAAGTCGACCCGGAGGTCTCTACCCTGAGCAACAAGATGGTACTCCCTTCTGAATCAGCTTCTGCCTTGAGAGACCCCATGGACAGGAAGGTGGACGATATAGCCCATAAAGTACACGACATGCTGACCATGAACATGAGAGCTTCCTTGGCAGCCACTTATTCCTCCAGAGTGGTCCTTCGATGGCTGGAAGCAGTTTGCCCGGATATCCCTGAATCGAGCGCACATGGATCTACCTTGGATTATGCTATCCAAGCCATTAAGTACGTGGCAGATGCCACCATTGACACCTTTAAAATGGCATCGAGAGTGACAGCTTCAGTGAACAGAGCCAGGAGACTAATCTGGCTCAAACTGTGGAACGCGGACCAGGAATCAAAAGCCCGACTAATGAAGCTCCAATTCTCAGGGGACAAGGTTTTCGGACCTGGTATTGAAGAATTCACAATAAAGAAGGGAGAAGATAAGGACAACCAAGGGGGGCAGAGCACGCTGCCTTCCTTCCGGAACAACAGATTTCGTCCCTATCCTCACAGGGGAAGAAAGGGACCCAGGTACCAAGGACAAGATAGGCATGCATTCGGGTTCAAGCTGAACTTCTTCAACCAAAAGTCGCAATTCTTTTCAAACCGAGACCGCGGTAGCCACTTCAATTCCAAACAAGGCTACAAACCCAACAGACAGAACAGAGGTTTTTGACAATGAGAATTCACAGGCCCAGGACAAGCAAACACAGTGGGGGCAGACTACAACTATTCTCCACAGCCTGGGCCAACACAGTCCAGGGACCCGTGGGTCACAGAAATAGTACAACACGGCTACGCCATCAATTCAACTCTGTACCAAGACACGACAGATTCATTCACTCTCACGTGTCCAAAGAAAGATAGCACCAACCCAGGTCAGAGCAATACTAAGACAACTGCTCAGCAGCAAAGCCATCAAACCAGTACCCAACCACGAAAGATACTCGGGCATCCTCAGTATTCTTTCTGGTTCCAAAAGACAGGGACCTACGCCCAATACTAGACCTCAAATTTCTGAACAAGTTCATGAAATACCAAAGGTTCAAAATGGAGACCCTAAGGTCCACCATTGCGGCCATCTGCAAAGGGGATCTCCTAACGTCCATAGACCTGAAGGACGCATACCTCCATATCCCAATCAGACCATCCCATCAGAAATTCCTCAGGTTCAGCATCCTGGGATACCATTTTCAATACCAATGCCTACCATTCGGTCTGGCATCAGCACCCAGAGTGTTCACTAAGGTCATGGCCCCATTAGCAGCGAAACTCCAAATGGATGGAGTCCATGTAATTCCTTACCTGGACGACTGGCTAATTCGGGCAAGAACACAAGAGGAATCCAACTCAGCAACTCGAAGAGCACTACAACTGCTCTCCCAATCTGGTTGGATAATCAACAACTTAAAAGCCATCTGACACCGACCACAACTCTCGAACACTTGGATGCTGTGTTAACACAGTTACGGGACAGTCAAACCCTCGAGATGCGCATCAACACGTTAGTGGCCCAGTGCAGACAGATACTGCACTGCAAATCGACAACCCTATGGCACCTCATGCAGCTGTTGGGGCTCATGGCAGCCTGCATAACCTACACGACTGGGCCAGAGCCCACATGAGACAACTTCAGCGCCTACTTCTAGACAAGTGGAACTACACCCTACAAAATTACAATCAAAGGGTGATCATACCTACGCCAGTACAAAGTTCCTTGAGATGGTGGACAAATCTACAACATCTAAACCAGGGAGCGAACTTAGACAGAACCGCAACCAGGATCATAGAAACAGACGCAAGCCTGCAAGGATGGGGTGCTGTACTGGACAGGAAGTCAATCCAAGGAAGGTGGACAGAACCAGAAACCACGTTACCAATCAATATTCTGGAGACCAGAGCAATCAGACTGGCGCTACAACATTTCAGACCTCTAGTCACAGGACAACACATAAAGGTGCGAACAGACAGCAGGGTAGCAATGTCCTACATAAACAAACAAGGAGGAACAAAAGGCAGAGCCATGGCCAAGGAATCAGAAGCACTCATGCGTTGGGCAGAGAGACACCTCTGCAGCGTCACAGCAGTCCACCTAGCAGGCGTACAAAACACAAGAGCAGACTGGCTAAGCAGAAAAACCCTGCAACAGGGAGAATGGCAGCTCAACCCAGCCATATTCCAAAAACTTCAACAGAAATGGGGCCCATTCCAAGTAGATCTCATGGCCTCAGCAATGAACACTCAACTACCAGTATACATATCCAGGTACAAGGACAAGAATGCAGTGGGTGTAGACGTTCTCTCAACCCCGTGGAGATTCCGCATAGCATATGTCTTCCCACCAATACCAAGGATACCTGCGATCCTACAGAAGATCAGGGACACAGGCACAACAGTGATCCTAATTGCCCCGGACTGGCCACGACGAACGTGGTATGCCCTCATCAAAAAGATGCAAATGGACAAGCCCATGAGACTCACCCCATACCAGACTTTGCTCAAGCAGGGACCAATCTGGCAAGAGGACCCACGACCTCTGAAACTGATGGCATGGCCACTCAGAGGGTCAGATTACTAAACCTAGGGGTGCAGCCAAAGTAGCAGAGACTTTACTACAGGCCAGAGACACTCTACCAACAGAACATATAACAGACATTGGGGGGCATTTGTTTATTGGTGTAAAACTAGACAACTTGAGGCTTCAACATGTAACATTTTACAGGTGTTAGAATTTTTACAACATGGTCTTGACAAGGGATTAACAGCGGCATCGTTAAGAGTCCAAACAGCCGCCATAGGGGCAATTCGGGGGAAATCAGAAGGACATCTGCCTGGGGCTCACTCACTAGTGCAAGCCTTTCTAAGAGCAGCCGCCAACATCACCTACTCCCCTAGACCCCTTTATGCCCCTTGGCAACTCAACCTAGTATTAGATGCCTTAACTGAGGTCCCTTTCGAACCCCTAATTTCAAATCCCCTAACGTATCTCACCATGAAGACCGTTTTTCTGGTAGTAGTATGTTCAGCTAGGAGAACCAGTGAGATACAGGCCTTTTCCTGCCGGGAACCCTTTCTCACGTTCTTCCCAGATAGAGTGGTCCTAAGAACTATACCGTCCTTCATCCCGAAGGTGGCAACGGCTTTTCACACTGGTCAAGAGATTACAGTCCCAATCATTTGCCCAGCTGACCAGGACCCCAACAGGGACAACCTTCTCTGCCTAGACCCGGCTAGAGCCCTACGCATCTACTTGGACAGGACAGAACCCTTCCGCCAGTCAGACAGACTGTTCGTCCTTCATCAAGGACAAAAGAAGGGCTGCCCAGCCTCCAGGTCCACGGTCGCCAGATGGCTGCGAGACACCATCTCCCAAGCCTACAAGGCAAGGGCGGCCGACCCACCTCAAGTTATCAAGGCCCACTCTACGAGAGCAATAGCCACGTCCTGGGCAGAAAGAAGCCTAGTATCAGTAAGAGAAATCTGCCAGGCGGCTACCTGGTCATCCCCCCATACCTTTACCAAACACTACAGATTGGATACAGGATTGACAAGCAATTCTGAATTTGGCCGAAGAATTATCCACACAGCTTCCAGTCAAGTTCCTCCTCCACCCAAGTCTCTTCAATACTGCTATAATCACCATGGGTGGAGACTGGAGGCTGTAAGAAGGTGCGATAGATAATGAAGTTTACTCACCTGGTAAAGGTGATTATAGGAGCACCTTCTTACAGCACTCCATAGTCCACCCAATGAGGAGGAACACACGGTATAACAAATGAATAACTGCCTGAAAGCATTTCATGTGTACACTCTTTAAGGATGATGTTTAAACAATACACTGATTAATAATTTTTATATTATGCAAATAAGCATAGACAGTAACAGCTTAATTATTGTACCTTGTGAACCAACGAAACAATATAGAGTAAAGAATGAACACCTTGCACAACTTCACAACGTGTCGGTTTGTCTCATTCTAACAGGTGGTCTCCCTCTGGGAGACCACGGGGCCATGTTTACTGTTAATTTTTTATTTCAGAAGATTCTAAGAGCTCTGGAAGATATCGTACTGAGGAGTCTGGGAAAGACAGGGGAGGAGACGGAAGCAGGGATGAGAGATCGGATTTCAATTCTAAAAGATTTCCTTTGTGCATCTGCCTGAGAGGAAGTGCCGGAATTACCCATGGGTGGAGACTCGGAGTGCTGTAAGAAGGTGCTCCTATAATCACCTTTACCAGGTGAGTAAACTTCCATTACTCTGTCACAACATTGACATTTGAGCTTTACTGTGTGCGAAGGTTTTGTGTGAGTTGCCATTCTGCCCACACTGCCTAAAATTAAGAGCGTTAAAGCAGCAGTACTACCTAACCAGGAAGTGATCCGTTACAACCGTAGTAGTGCTACAGAACATATGGGGGCTGCTATCTAACTCTACTGCTGTCAATGCAGCGGATGGCAGAAATGTAAACAAAAACATAAGATAACTGAACAAATTATGGGGTGACAGTACAATGCCAGTGGGAAAGAGTTCCAGGGACATGCTCAATGGAGCACAGGGAATAAACTGTTGAAAAAGTGCAGATTTTCTTTTACATAGTACTGCTGCTTTAAATAAGTATAAATGCATGTTTTCTATATTCAGTCTGCCTTATCAGGAGTTGTGGACTAGGCTGGTTCGGGGACCTGTCCTGCTCTGATTAACAATCTGTGCATGCATTTGAAGTGTAAAAAGATGTGTTCACTTGATGCTGGCTGCTCCATTTTCACAACAAATTGGAGATTGTTAAGCAGAGTTCTGGAAGAGGTGTGTAGTTAAGAGTCCCTGTGTAGTGCTGTGTACAGTATGCCTGTGCCTGTAAAAAAAGAACAGATCAAGCGCCCACCATAAGTCACATAAAATGCTTTAATGGAGGGAAAAAGTATCAACATTTTAAGTGAAAATACTAAGTGCATGTATAATCACCTCAGCCATAAGATGAGATGTATGCACTTATTATTTTAGCAATGGCTAGCTAGCTTGGTAAGTGCTTGATTTGTTTTACCATGTTTACTATGTAAGGCAAGTACCCCAATTTCAGTATAACTTGGTGCTGTTACCTTTTTTGCTGTTGTGGATATCTGAATATAAGTTTGTAACTGTGCACAGCTGCTGAAGAATGTGCAGGCTATAAGAAAATGTATGTTGTCCAAGTGGGAGGGAGTTGGTCGAAGAAAAGACACGGATAACCCAATATTTATGTACAAGAAAGGTTCTTTATTAACAAGTTCAGGGCAGGCAGCACAACAATTAATACCAATGTATTTGCACCTAATTTCATCAACAAATAAGTTCTCTAAGGTACAAGGACATACCTTGCTTTGTCTGTCTGGTGTACTGGCTAATGCGTACTGTATGTTTGTCAGGTGTTCGCTGGATATGTTACGACAAAGCAAGGTACCTCCTTGTACCATAGAGAATTTATTGACTAGTGGAAAAGCTGCCGATACACTGGTATTACTAGCTGTGCTGACCATACTTCTTAATAAAGAACCTGTCTTTCAAATAAGTATAGGGTTATCCCTCTCCCACCGGACCACTAGCCAAAATGCTGGTAGAGTTTGTATCTGGCTAGTAAGAATTTTTTCTGACTAGCCCTGTGGGCTTATACTGGAAGGTAACATTTCAATACATAAAACAGCTGGGCCAGTGGAAAAGTTTGTGGGACTAGCAGATTTTCTCAGTTATTGGTCCTGCTGGCAAGTGGCTACAAAACTCAATTTCGACCCCTGCTGTCCTATTTATCTTGTACCAACTACCCTCTAGACTGTGGGCATTGTTTGTAATCCAAAGGTCATGTGTTTACCATTTTCATTTGTTGCATTACAATGCTTTATCTTGTTTTAGCATAAAACCAGTACAGAGCAGGTGCACACTGTCCCCAGTCACCTTCAAACATATATAGTAGCTGACCTGCTCCAGTGTTGAGGGGTATTAGAAATTGCATGAGCTTCCCTCTCAAAAATGTTATAGCACCCCAAATGTGTACCCCCAGAAGAACAGACTGCCTGAACCTGCTGACACGTGCATGCCCCCAACAGTGGTGTGCAAATGCCATTGCCCCCTGTCTGGGGCAAGTAAATTTTATTGAAGGGCAAGTACAAAAAAATGTCATTGTAATTAATAAAGGGGCAAGTGAAAATTCAGCTACAGGCATGGCTGGGCAAATAATTAAAGTTTTGATTTGAACACCCCATGCCCCCAGGCAAGCACCCAATGCTCATTTTGTGACGTCTGCCAATGAAGGGTGAGTGTGCACTCAATTGACCTGTAGGGATGCAATGTTTTATAGCATTTAGTACTATTTACTGCTGCAATGTAGACAAATCAGGCTGACCCCTCCAGTAACTGACTGTTCCAGCTGCCACTTTGAATTTTCTAAATTGCAGTTATAAACAGCTATAGAACAATTGTGCTTATACAGGTGAAGTCACACTCAACGTTCATTTGCTGATGTCACAGAATGAACACGATGTGCCTGCCTGGTGGCATGTAAGACATGATTTTTTTTTTGAGGGGGTACACATTGTAATGCAATACTGTAACCAAAGGCCAGTCTGTTAGTCTGACAACTGTTGGTGGTGTGCCTAGTGCTGTGTGAATGGACCTCTTTGGAACTGACTACCTTGATGTGGTACAGAGGCTTGTCACAATGCAATATTATAACCAAAAGCCAGTCTGTTAGTCTGACAACTGTTGGTGGTGTGGCTAGTGGTGTGTGAATGGACCTCTGTGGGACTGGCTACCTTGATGTGATACAGAAGCTTGTCACAATGCAATATTGTACGAAATTGTTCAGGCTGTGTGTGGGTGTTGATGTGTGATATGGCCGTCACCACACATTCAGTCACTTCACTCCCAGTCTAGCATTGCTTGTAAAGTGCTTTGGCATACACTTGTATGAAAAGAGCTATATAAATACAGATTCTTCTTGTAACCAAAGTGGTAGTATGGCTAGTGGTGTGCTGTGCTGCTATACAACACAGAGAAAATGACACTTGTGTTGGGCGAGAGCGCGAATACGGCATGGACAGTGGGGAAAGGGGCAGTTGGCCCAAACAGTGGGGAGAGAGGGAAGCAATGGGTCTACTTGGTGCACAGATCTGAAACTGCTGGCTACACCCAACTGTCCAATCCCACTGTCGGCATGCCCCCTCCCCAGTTTGTTTGCTGATGGGGGAGCCCAATTCCAGTCTGCATCATCCCCCCCAAACACAGACATGCTTGCCGATGGGGGCCAATCCCCATCTGCTTCAGTGCCCTGTCCCCAGTCTACCAACGAGGGTGCCCAATCCCCCTCGGCATCATCCCCCCACAAACACAGACACTTTTGCCGATGAGGTGCTCAGTCCCCCTGTTGGTATGTTTAACCCCCCCAAGATTGTGTGGATCACTGAGCCCACCCCAGTGTGCCTCCATGTTACCCCACACCCATTGTGTGCCACACTGGGAGCCCACCCAGTGTGGCTAACATCCCAAACTGTTACTTACACCTGTAAAAAGAAAACGGTCCTCCTAGGCCTCACCAGTGCCCCACCCCACTCCCTTGCCCCATGCTTACCTCAGGAGTCCAGCACCATGATCTTCAGTGGAGTGGGAACACGTCTGCACTCTTCAAAGCTGACCACAAACTGGAGAAATGCTGGTAAGCTGTATATTGGCATAAATGGGGGGGGGGTTCAACTTAGGTGGCTATCTCGACCATTTTTTGAGACTTTTGGCACCAAATATTTAACATGGGGTTTCTTGGGACTCCACCTCATGAACTCAGTCACTGTCATATCATTATTCGGTCCCAAAAGGCAATTTCGCAGTCACTGCGCAGAATCACCTTCCAGGACTGATTAACGAAATGACAGTATCACTGTTCATGAGGTGGGCTCCCAAAAAGGCTATGTTGCAAATTTGATGAAAACATTCCAAAAAATGACTGTTACCAGCGTGCATTGTGCAGTTCCCATGCACGCTTGTAACTTCGAGAATTTTTAATATTTTCACTCCAGATTTTTAATATTGCCATTTTTCCACACCTCCTTCACATTTTGCCCGAAACATGTTTTCGTACAGGTGGCACACAATGGGTGCGGTCGCTGTGTGAAATCAATGTTCGGGACAGATTAAGAAAATCACAGTGCCACTGTTTATGAGCAGAGGTCCCAAAATGCCTATGTTGAAAATCTTGTTTAAAAAAACCCAAAATAATTGCATTACATGTGTGAGTTGCGCAGTTTAGATGCACGCTCCTCACTTCACCAATTTTTTTATATTTTCACTCCAGATTTTCAACATTACAATTTTTTTACACCTCCTAATGAACTGTACAGCTGTCATTTTTCACATCTTTCCCGAAATGTGTTTTCACACCTGTGGCCCCAAATGGTGCAGTCGCTGTGCAAAATCACTTTTTGGCTAACGTACTGATAGTGTCACTGTTCATGCAGTGGGGTCTCAAAAAGCCCATGTTGAAAACTTGGAGTGAAAATATCAAGAAACTCACAGGGTGTAGGGTTTCCAACCATAACACCCTACTCTGTAGGGACTGATAGGCATCAGGGGTGTGACTTGGGCTTGTTGACAGTAATGCTTACACCATTCCACCCCCACCGCCACCATGCAGACAGTGACAGGCATCAAGGTGTGCCTTGGACTCTTCGGCACCAAAGTTCACCCCATTGTCCTATACTGCACCCATTTCAGCATATTTCCTTATGGAGTGGGGGTGAGTGTAAAGCCCGAATACCCCAAGGCACACCGCGACACTTGGTGTCTGCAGGGTAGGGTGAAGTGAAATGGCATGAGTTATGGGAAATGACCCAAAGGCACACCTCAATGCCTGCACATCTCTGCAGGGTGAGGGAGGGGTTGGCGTCAGTTCAATACTTCACTGCCATTCCTAATCTGCATCTCTCTAACTTCTGCACTTCCAATGCTAATGCCAGCAAGCAAACATTCGGCATTGAAAATGCTTGTTATCGTTACTATCCCTGTCTTGTTCTACCTTTTTCACTTATGTATCTAAAGAATGCCTTGTCACCTTTTTACCGACTTGGCAATGTTCTCCTCTGTTTGTGCCTTGGCGCGCCTAACCACTTTCACTAACTCTTTGTTTCTCCTGATATTCTTCTCTGTCCTCTTCCTTCTGTGTTGTCTTGTACCTTCTGAATGCTTGCTTCTTTGCTTTTCCTTTTGCTGCTGCTTCCTTGGAGAACCAGAGCGGTTTCTGTTTTCTACTGCACTTTGTGATCAGCCTGACACAGATGTTAGTTGCCTTCTCTATGGCCTTCTTTATTACTACCCTGTTCTCCTCTATCCCCTCCATTTTCTCTGTCCCTGCAAGTGCTTCCCTGAGGCACTCTCCCATTTTCCTGAAATCAATCCTCCTAAATTCCAGGACCCTCAACTTTGTGTTGTTTGTTTCTGGCCAGATTCTTATATTGAACCATATCGTACGATGACTGCTTGTCCCCAGTTGACTTTCCATTGTGACATCAGTGACACTGTTCCCGTTCAACAGTAACAGGTCCAGTATTGCCCCCGAAGAGTAGGTTCTCCAACTAGCTGCCTGAGGATGCCCCTACAGAGGGTCTAGGACTTTCCTACTTCTACCTTAGCTTCTGCTGGAATGCTCCAATCCACATCTGGCATATTGAAGTCACCTACCAGCAATATCTCCCCTTTTTTAGCCATCCCTCAGATTTCCTCCACCATCTCCTTATCTACTTCCTCTCCCTGAGCTGGAGGTCTGTAGATCACCCAGTGGCACTTTCTCTCCCCTTCTGTGCCAACCTGCATGTTACTGGCAGCAGTGGTTTAAATGGCTGCCAAGGTTTGCACTGGCAGCAGGGACACCAAATAGTTCAATCTCAAATAAGGTTAGAACATCCATATCTGTGTCTCCCACTGACCGTACTATTTTTGTATTGGCATGAGGGATGTTCTTTCCATGTCAGTGGTCTCAGGAGAGTAGCACAAAAAGAAAAACTATATTTAACTCTTTCAGCCAAGTCTCCTGCTGACTGCCTGATGCTCCAGGAAGTGCAGAGTGATCAGCAGTCCTGGCAGGGAGCATGTTTTTAAGCAGCATGTTGTGTTTAAAAAAAACAAACAAATTGCAGCTCTCTAGTTTTAAACTTGTACAGCAAATAGGCAGCTTGACGTAAACAAAAACAGAGCCACAAAATAGTCTTTTTGGGAGCCCACCTTATGAACACTGGCAGTGTCGTTTTGTTAATCGTTCCAGAAAGGTGATTTCACGCAGTGGCTGCGAAATCACCCTTCAGGCCAGAGTAATGCCACGACAGTGCAAGAATTCATGAGGAGGGGTCCCAAAAACCCCATGTTGAAAATTTGGTGCAAAAATTCCAAAAAATGCCTGAGATATGCAACAAAGTTGAAAAACCCCTATCTATCCTATTATACAGCTTACCGGCATTTCCTCAGTTTGCAGTTGACTTTAAAGAGTGCAGACGTGTTCCCAGTCCACCGAAGATCGTCGCGCCGGAGTCCGGAGGTAAGTATGGGGCAAGGGGGTGTGGGAGGCAGGGTGTGCAGTGGGTGGGCGCGGGTGGGGACAGACACAGCGATGGACCGCTTTTTGATTTTCAGGTGTTTTTTTTTTTTTTATGAAGACGACGTGGGATGTTTGCCATGCTGGCGTGGGCTCTCAGCGTGGCACCCTGTACTTGGGGGGGGAGATAGTGAAGCCGACAGGGATTGGGCACCCCCATTGGCAACAGCATGGGGATGGGGTGGGGGACAGACAGTGGGCACGACGGGGGATTGGGCACCCGTCGGCCATTACCACATCATTTTGCCATGCTGGGGTGGGCTCCCAGCATGGCACCTGACGCTTTTGGGGTGGCGTGAAGCCTAGGGACGGGGATTGGGCACCCCGTAGGGCTAGCAGCGTGTGCGTAGGGGCAGCATGCAGTATGCATGCGTGTGTGTGTGTGTGTGTGTGTGTGTGTGTGTGTGTGTATGTGTGTGTGTGTGTGTGTGTGTGTAGGGGAGCTGCGCGCGGGCAGGTGATTCTGATCGCTGCTCACTGAAGCGTAGCTCCTTTCAACTATGCGCCACTGCATTAGGGGCTGTCATAGACAGCTCCAGCACGATGGCGGACTGCGCGCCTGCCAACACACTTACTGAATTGGAAGAGGCGGTGACACATCTCCGAAAACTCGGATGATGGCACTTGGTTTCTTGCACATGCGTGCAAGCAAACATAATAAACAGATGAGGACACCCCTCTGCCAAAAGCCTGACATTTGACCTTTTTTCTCAGCAGCGACACAGTTTAGGGCTAACAGAGGCCAACATAGCTGTTCAAGACTTTGTGGGAGTGGGGGAGAAGAAGACACAGCTGGCAAAAGCAGGAACAGAAATGCAAGTGCAAACCCTTCCCTGGTGCAGTGGTCTAAAAGAGAGAAGGGCTGCTACCTCTGCCTTGTCAGCTCAGACAAGCTCAAACCAGATTGAGGGGCCTGGGATCAGATTCTGATGGAAAGAGGGGGTTCTTTCCCAAAGGTTAGGTAAATAGCATGGTGCCTCCACCCACAGTTAAATATAAAGTGGTTCAGATGTTGCTTTAGCAGTACAACCCTCCGGGATACTGTACCTCCCCACCTCCCCAGGCACAGCAGTGCTCATCAAATAATCATGAGCAGCCTCAGCTGCTCTTAAAATGACAGGCACCCTTGTAAATTACTAGTGCTTAAGGGCATTTTAAAACATTTATTTAATTGCTCCCTAAGTGCCTCCAAACCCCCTCATCTCTATTTACATTCTGGGGCTGGGGCACACACAGACAGGCTGCTTCACCAGCCGCACACAGTAGCTTATATTTGTCAGCCAGCACTGCAGCAGTCCACAGTGCGGGGGGGGGGGAGACAACCACAACAGCTGTGCAGCGATCGGCAAACCCACCACAGTATGCAGCTTTACTTTTAATTATTTCTTCATTCCGCTGGACCCCACAGCAGGCAGAAAAACAACAGGGCTGGCAGGAGCATTCAGGGACTGAACTGGACCGGGGACAACGTGGCACTCAAATGGAAGGTGATATTTAGGTAAGCCACCACCATGGGTGTTACATTACCCCGTGCCTTAAATCCTCGGGGTCCCTGCCAAGTGCACACCATGGCCTGGCATTAATAATATTAACCATTACTAAGCATTTTCTAACTAGATAGATGATTTCTATCACAGACAATACTATACATCCTAGTCTAGACAAATGCAACTATCTACACCGAAATAAAACAATCACAAAATATAAATTCAGCTTTTTAAGCAATTGGAGACAATATTCTTCAGCAAAACCTTGCCACTAGTACTGTCAGAGCAACACAATGGCATTCCTACTCCCTCCCTGGCATCCAGGGTCATCGACCAGCACTAAAGCAGCTTTGGACAAAATGGGCACCAATACTTTCCCTGGTACATGGGCTATGTCCTGCTGACTTTTTCCAGGTTTACCAAACTACTGAGTGAGCAAACAGGTACCATGCTGAGCATGACTGGAACAGGAAATCCCAGCGGTGGCCTCCAAATTATGTAACCCCTTCCCTGGCACCGTGGTCTAAAAGAGAGAAAGGCTACTACCCCTGCCTTGTCAGCTCAGACAAGCTCAAACCAGGTTGAGGGATGGAAAGAAGGGAGTTCTTTCCCATAGGTTAGGTAAATAGTGTGGTGCTTCCACCCACAGTTAAATAATAAGTGGTTCAGATGTTGTTTTAGCAGTACAATCCTCCGGGATACTGTACCTACCCACCTTCCCTTACCGTCATCCCCCACACATGGCATACCTGAAACCAAAAATCCACATTCAATAACTTTTGCAGTAAAAGACACCAGCTAATAATATGCTCACAAACAATAAAACATCATTTATTTACATGGAGGAGGACTAGGACTGGGCAAAGGGAATAGAGTTAACATTTCAATTCATTTGGCATTTGGTAATATTCACCTTGCAGGTAAAACATTCAGTGTCTGCCTCCCACCAGCATTTCACTTCAATCAGGTTTTAACACATTACCCACTTCTAAACTGGTACCAGTATAACCCCTATGAGTCCTAGCTGGGTACCCAGGATCTTGTTGCAGGCCTGTATAATGCAGCTGGCTGGCCGTCAATTGGTGCACTTTTAAAATTAGATTCACAAACCGCAACCCCAAAGGCCATGCAACTGCTTAAATGGCATTTTAACTCTTTTCTTTAAAACTTTCCATGCCATGGGGCATAAACTTGAACTCATAGCTATGTACAGTTCCCCATGGGTAGGACAATCTCTGCATTTACTCACATTTCTGCAGACAAACTCTGCTGCCATTGAATCTGTAGCTCTGGGGTGGATGGAACTTGCAGAAACCTGAATACTTGAAAAGCTTGAGATGTGAAGCAAGCATCTTGCAGATTGGAAAACTGAGGCATGAAGCAGGCATCTTGCAGCTTGATAAAACTGGTACGTTGCAGCTGGCTTGCAGCCTCTAAGAGCCTGTCCCCTTCAGCCCACTGAGCAGGCCAGATGAAGAGTGCAGCGCAAAGTATCCCAGGCCACAAAGAACCCAGACCCAGGAGTGACCTCACGGTCCGGCTCCTCTGTATCAGAGTGCCCTAGCACTCGGGTATAAACCTGTGACTCTCTGTGGCCCAGTCTGCCCCACTTGATAGGGTTGGCACTTTCCCTACCTGGCTCTAGGTTCCAGCTTGCAGTCTCTCATAGCTTTACAGTCACATGTTGCTTCACTTTAAATAAATCTGTCATCACCTCATGTGACTGGAAAGGCATTTTCCACCACCTACCAGCATGGCAGCTGTAGTCTTTTGCTTTCAACTCACACAGTCTCTGCCTAACAGAAGACACTTTTCTCTCCGACCACCTACCAGCATGGCAGCTGTGACCCTTTGTGTTCAACACACAGTCTGCCTAACAGAGGACACTTTTCTCTTCGACTACCTACCAGCATAGCAGCTGTGGCCCTCTGCTTTCAGCATACAGTCTCTGGCTAACAGAAAACTCTTTCTCTTTTCCCACAGTGCAGGTGCTGATGAACGTGAACAACTCACCGATCAGGTACAGTATCAGATTCGGTTTCCATCACACTGGAAATTCAGGCAGGCTCCTTTGGGCATTCAGCCATGCAGGCATCCAAAAAGGCCGTCACACTTTCACAGACCTCACAGACATCTGAGCTGGTGAGCTGAATGAGCACGGCGTGCTGAGATCGTAATGATCATTGAGTGCTGAGACCTTGCAAGGTCGAATGCAGAATTGAGTGCAGCAGAATCCCAGAGGCTGAAATCGAGGGGATGGCAAGTGGCATGAAGCAATGGTTTGTGTAAGCATGGAGCAAAGATTGCGTAAGCAAGTGCAGACCTGCACGAAGGTCAGTAAACAGAGTAGTAATAAGTGGACCTGCACGTAGGTCTGCATAACATATGGCAATGAAACAGCACTGAATAGTGGGGCAAGCCAACCAGCATTTAAAAGCCAAATCAAGGTACAAATACTCTGAGGATTTTCAGCAGTGAAGGCAGGACTTAGAATTGAAATAATTAGCCACATGGGGCCATGACTCCCCAAACACTTCCCAGTACCCACCGTAGGATAAACAAGAAAGTGATGGAAGGCTGAGAACCACATGCAAATATGAAAGCTAATTTAACAGCCTCAGCAGGAGCTTTTTGACTAACCTCAGAGTAGAACAGGTTGAATAAACTTAGAAGCAATAATTTGTATGGAGTACATGGAGTTTGTAAAACAGCAATAAAACATGGAGACACAATGCTCTGAAAGCAGGTGTAGCCAGACAGTGCAATGAAGCTGTAAGTAGAATGAGAGCATGAATGAGCAGCATAGCTAGGGTCAGAGTAAGTCTGTGTCAGGTGAAAACAATTGAGTATGCAACATGTAGCAGCTATGGTTGAGCTGAAATACACAGATAATGATTGCTGTTACACTGCAGCAGTTTGAGTGTGGTGAGCAAGTGTAAAAACACAATCACTGGGTACAATAGTAATTGGAGTAAGCAGTAGCAGTGGCTGCAGTTGTAGGTAACTGAAAGCAGTAGTATGAACTCTGAGTAGCAGTAAGTTAGGAGCTTAGAAACAAAGCCCCAAAAGACAAAACCAAAACACAGCAACACAGAAAACAGGGAACAAGGCCCAAAACAAGACACACAAAACACATGGAAGCACACAGTCGGAGGAAAGATACAAACCAGAAGCAGAAAAACAAACACAGAAGTCAGCAGAGACACACAGAAACAGCGAGGGAGGCCCAAGCCAGCTCAGAGAAAAGAGCCTCTGGCTACAAAAAAAAAAGTGCTTCACAATGAGGCTGAGAGAAACTGCTTATATAGCTCAGGAAGTGGGAGTGGCTGGCTGCTTGTTCATTGAAATACAGGCCCAGCCTTCCAATTAAATTTATTCCCCCCTTCACATACTAAGCATAACAATTTCATTATTAAAACTTGCAATCAAACATTATTGACATTGTCCAGTGCTTGTTTTTTGTTGGGTTGACTGTTGCTGCTCATGTTGGCCTGCCAGTCAGTCTCTTTCTTTTTTACCATAAAGGATTTTCTTCCATGGCAGATACAGGCCAGCTGCTCAGCCCTGTCCCCATCTCCCCCACCCACCATCTACCTCCCCTGGACTTACCTTGCCTGTAATTCCTCCATGGATTGTCTCCCGTGGTGGAGCTGGGAAGGGGAAGGCCATCCTCCCCACCCGGTGCCTCTCATCCAGGAATGGGTCATGGTCCAAGTGGTGATGTAAGGATGGGGGTCAGTCAGCAAGGCTTCATTAAGCTGGTGTCAAGCCTTTTCCGTTTTCTACTTGTGTGCCCCAGCCACAGCAGCACATGAGCATGTGTGTGGGTGCATAGACACACTACAGAACCATGTCCCCTCCCTGCAACTCTGCTCATAATTCTGGTGTTACAACCCAGTCTCCACCAGATGGCAGCCAAGGACCAAGACAACATGCCTACCCACCCCAGGGGAGGAGAGCTGCCCAGCGGATGCTCTCTCCCCCGCCCTGTGTGCCACTGGGCCAGTCCAGCTGGTCTTTTTCAATGCTGTGAAATGTAAAGCTGCTTCTGGATGTTGTGCTGCTCCCAGCAGTTTGGCTTGCACAAAAAGAAACATAGAAACCTAGGTGCTTCTAGCAGAAAAAGGCCCATCAGCCCACTGTCTTTGTACAGTCCTACCCATCTAATGTAAAAATGTAAAAACCCTAATCACTCTTCATGCCTTCTCTCCTTTTGGAAAACATAATGGGCAGGCTTTTTGAAACTCTTAATCACTGCAAGCCCTGGTGCACCACCGATGCAGTGCATGGAGCTTGCCGTGATATAACTGGATTTTCTATCCCATGTGGCAATTGCCACAAGGCAGACCAACTTTCTACGGTTTATGATGTGGCAATCTTGGGGTGCCTTTGGCGCAAGCTGGCATAACTCGTGGAAACTGTCGCAACTGCATCTGAGATTGGAAAACTGGGTGCAGTTGCGGCAAAGCATTCGGTGCATGGCCAGAATCTAAGAGTGGTGGCACAGGGCTGGACGTAAGCCCTGCGCCAGGATTCAAAAATCCTGCCCAGTGTCTTTCTCGGGACCATGTACCTGTCCCACCCATGATTGAATCCCCCCCAACTGATTTCACACAGATCGCCTATTTCAGCAGCCTATTCCACCCCTCTTTCTGGGGGAATACTTTCTGATAGCCCCCTGCATTTTCTCCCCACCAGCTTTGTGTTGTTACCACTAGTGCTTGTATTGCCATTCAGCTTAAGCAGTGGCCTGCTATCTACTTTGTTTACACCATGGGGGTATTTGTATGTTTCAGTCATGTCCCTCCTCCTGCTTCTTACCTCCATCATGTACAGTACAAGTTTAAATCCTTCATCCTTGCCTCATAAGTCCTTTCCTGCTGACTCTAAATCATCTTAATTACACTCTGTACTTTTTCCACTCTGTCCCTGTCCTTCATCAAATGCTGTCTCCAAAACAGCACATAGTACTCCAGACGAGGATATAACCGGGACCTCTATAGTGGTAGAATCACCTCTTTACAGCTGCTGATCCCCTTCCTATGCACCCCAATATCCTTTTTGCCACTTGCAATGCCATGCTGCATTGCACTGTTGTCTTTATACTGTATGAGACTAATTCACTCATGTCCATCTCCTCTGTTGTGCATTCCACTACTACCTGTCCCATTCTCTATTCAGTTTTCAGATATTAACCCCCCCCCAGTCTCCCTCTGCTAGGACCTGACATACCTGTGTTCAAAATATGCAATCACCTGTTTGCCTGAACTAGTTTGCATTCTACAGTTATTGCTATAGA
This sequence comes from Neoceratodus forsteri, assembly GCA_016271365.2. Taxonomy (NCBI): domain Eukaryota; kingdom Metazoa; phylum Chordata; order Ceratodontiformes; family Ceratodontidae; genus Neoceratodus; species Neoceratodus forsteri. The sequence goes on from CM057450.1 coordinate 1,076,003,368, forward strand.
ATTACTGGTGACCCTCTTTAATGTACGGTCTTGATCTGTGTTTCAAACACTGTAATGACTGGGTTACACAGTTTTATGGCATTTTGTCTTAACTCTCCTGTCAGTTCCATTCATCACACTACCTCACTGGCTCCTATTCTGTATGTGGTTGAGCCGAACAGTTTCGCAAACTTGGCAGCTCCATTTGTCTCTTAGGGACGCTTTGCTTGAGAATCAGTTTCTAAGTTTCTTCTACTCAGTATTATTATCGTTATTTTTTTTTAGAATTTGTCCAGTTGATCCTGCCTTTTCAACTTGTGAAATGTATCTGGTAGATCGCGCTGTTCATCAGCTTCAGGAGATCGTGAGTGTGAGCAGGAATGGGGCTGTGGCTGACTGCCTGTAGTGCTAGTTAAGCACGATTGTGATTCCACACTGTAAGTTAAAAAATTAAAAAAAAAAAAGAACAAAATGTTTATACTGGAGAGGAAGGGAGCGGGGGAGAGAGAGAGAGAGAGAGAGAAAGAGTACATGTATGTGTGTGTGTGTGTGTGTGTGTGGAGCAGAGGGACTGAGTAAGAGGCAGCAGGGATTACAGCCGAACTGCTTCAGTGACTTTCTGCAGCATTCAATCCCTGCCCAGTAATTATGAAAAATAAAGGATAGGCAACTGTGTGTTATGGATTTTCTTTTACACACCCTTGGCATGTGATGACCTCATAAACCTCTTGAGCTTCACCCTTGAGGTTTATGGGTCATCACATAACTCGGGTGTGTAAAACAATCCATAACACACATTTGCCTATCCATTATTCCCTATTTATCTTTTTGCTCCAACAGCACACACTTTTGCCACTGTATTGTACATATTTCCTACTCAGTATTCAACTTTATGAGTCTACCTCATGACCGTACTATCTTACTATTTTGTACACTATTTTAGCCCTTTACTTTGTACCTTATCATTGAAGCCATGTTGTACTACTTGTACTCTCCTCCCCCCACCCGTGTTGCACCTGGAAACAAACTTTGGCTCAGTGGGCCTATCCTGGTTACCAATTTTCAAATAAATGAATAGATAGATGAATATACGTCACCTTACACTTCTTGGCATTATATTTTAACTGCTATATCTCTTGACCACTTGTCTAACATTCCCACATCCTCCTTTATCATTCTGACCCCTTCCTCACTATCCACCCAGCCACAGATCTTAGTATCATCTGCAAAGAGACAAATCTTCCCCTGTAGCCCTACTCCAGTATCACTGATGAGGATGTTGAAGAGGACTAGTCTAAAGATCGATCCCTGTGGCACACCACTAGTGAACCCCTAACCCCCTCCCGTAGTCTTCATTAAGTGCTGCTCTCTAGGTTATGTTACTCAGTCAATTTTCTACCTATCTTGTGACTTTGTTCTGACCCGCCCCCAGCCCCCGGACATGTATCTTCTTTACCAACCATCCATGTGGAAGGGAGTTGAAGGCTTTACTAAAATGAATGTAGTTTGTCTGTTGGTTGCTCCTTGTCTACTACCTTTGTCATCCAATCAAAGAAATAAATTAGCTTTGTCTGACATGACTGCCCCCATTTTAACTCATGTTGTCTCATGTTCTGAGGTCAATTTGCCTCCACAAAACTTACCAGCCTCTCCCTGTATCATGGTCTGTATCAGCTTACTCACTACAGATGTCAGACAAACAGGCCTGTAGTTCCCTGGTTTATCCATAGTCTCACTCCTGTGCAACGGAACTGCATTCACTGTCCTCCAGGCCCTGGGTACTATCTCTGTCTCTAGTGAGTTATTAAAGGGCTCAACCAATGGTGCAGTTAGGACCTGTCCCATTTCCTTTAGCACACCAGGATGTAACCTGTTTGGGCCCAATGACTTATTTACCTTCAGAACATTTAACTCCTTTAGTACCCTTGTCACCAAAATTAGATCCTCATTAGCACTCCCCCCCCCCCACTTTTTCCCTGATGGCACAGTCATCCAATGGCCCCTTTTACTCTACAGTGAACACTAAACATTTTTGCTCAATATGTTGGCCTTTTCTTTGTTTTCTTCCTCCAACTCATATCCCTTCTTCAGCATGACACTTCTCGCCTTTGTTTTCCATTTTTCAAGTATGTGATGAAGGAAGGTTTTGTCTCCCTTCTTCTGTCCCTCAGTTATTATCAACTCTGTGTTACCTTAGCCTTCCTCTAGGCCATTACCACCTTTCTCTTGCTTAGAAACTCTACCCTATTCCCACCCCCTAGGCTGGTTTTGTATTTTTTAAATACCTTTCCCATCTCCCTCGCAGCCACTCCCACCTCTCCTGTGAACCACAGTGGTTTCTTACCCTTCCTATTCATCCCCATTAACAGAGATTTGTGACTTTCAATATCTCATTTTTAACGATTTCTCACTTTGTTTCCTTCCCTCTGCTGCTCTTACCTCTTCTAGTTTCACCTCTGATAGCTCCCTCAGCTTACAAACATCAGCCGTTCTAAAGTCAGCCTTTTGTTTGTGATAGGTTTTGTCCCCTTTTCTCCTCTTCAATTCTGATGTTGCAGTCACTCATTAGCAGCACCACCCCCTGCTTTGCTGTCCTTCTGATCTCATCATTCAGCTCCAAAAAGGCTTCCTATTTTTGAGATGGTGATCTATATACCACCACTATCTTGATGTTACTCCCTCCCTCTGCTAATACCTGCACCCACAGTGTCTCTGTGTACTTGCTTATCCGAATATCTCCATAGCTTTTATGATCTCCCTTACATATAATGACACTCTCGATGCTTCCATCTCTATCCTGCCTGAATACTCAGTACCCTGGAATGGTCATGTCCCAGTCATGGTACTGATTTGCCCATGTCTCTGTGATCAGCACCAGGTCCGAAAGCACTTCTTTCATTACTCAAATTGTGAAATGTGGCTTTTATGGAGGGCTTCTGGATGGTAATAAAATCATGGAAGATGAGAACATTTTGAATCTACTTGTGGCGTTTGGCTGGTTTGTCCAGACATACCTAAAATTTGTGTTGCAGTTTGCACATAAGCTCCCAAAATAAATCACCAAGTACACAGAAGTTGGGTATCCATTCGGAATCGTCTTGTGGCTTCTTCCACTACTATCTCTAGGTTACTGTTTTTGTTCCTTTGTGCTACTAGCATTCATGCATGTAGTCCTTCAGGTCAACTGCTTTCTCCTGATCTCTTCTCTCTCCTCTCCTGCCAGCCTTCCTTTGCCTTACTCCTCCCACTTCCCAACTGGATCCCCTACAATCACTCTCCCTTAGCTTACCCCACACTCCTTATGTCTCCACATGCACTATGCCCTATTGTTTCTTCCTGATGTTACTCCACAGTTGCCAGTGTTTGATAGCTACCAACTTTGTACATTTTGTGTTATTTGCGATGAGGATAGTATTGGCTTCATGGTGGTCACTGTTGTGATGGAATACATTTTTTTAATCGTGCTGATCTTGTTTTCTATAAGTACATTTCTGTGTTTGCTGGATGACTCAGTAAAAGTGGATCTCAGTTGCAGGAATGATTAGGTGGGAGGTAAGCCATGGGGGCCTGGGCCTGAGAAGGTTAGGAAAGACTTCAGAATTTTAAATGTAATCCAAATATCAGGAAACTACAACATTTGAGAATAGATTGTCAATGGGTGAATTTTGATGAAATAAAGGGAACTAAATGAGGAAGGAGTTGTTTTATATATACTGTAGTAACGGTTCCATGTCTCAACGGCGATCGTAGAAAGGTGATCACCGTTATGCTGAGTGTACATTGCCAAAAACCAGTTTCGTCGATACACACTCACAGCATGGACAACAATGGCACCCAAGACCTATAGATCTCATTTTTAATGTGGGGGGCTGAGCCCCCTGCAGCCCCATACTTAAGGATTCTCAACTACAGGGGGTGCATGTTGGGGGGGGTGAAAAACTTTAAAAAATACATGCCGTCTGCCGGCAAAAACTAAAATCCGCACCGTGCTGGACCCGAACCCTGTACTCTGTGCCTCCCAGCCAACCGTCCTGCCCACCATGCTAGTGGACCAGCTTGGCATCTGCCTGCCACACCTCCTCCCACATACCATCCCTCCCCTGCTTCTCCCCCCCCGCATGTGCACTTGTGTACCCGCTACTTCCTGTCATGGTATTCGCCCACCCCAGTATCCAGTCACCCCCCTGCATGGTAGCCATGAAAACAGGTGCTGTAATGGAGTCGCCGTTTTTGCTAGCACCCAATTTTGGTTGCCTCATTCACTGGATACCATAGTAAGTGTAGTAAAGTATAAGATATTTAAATTGACAGATGCTTTTTTTTTTGGTTTGGTATTGTGTAGTGATATGTTGACTGTTTTTACCATAGGAATTCACTTAGGCACTAGATTGGGCATTAAAGAATTTAATGCGAGGTCAAGTGGTGGCTCTTGTTCAAAAGAAAGTCTGCAAAAGCATTACAGCAGCTGACCATTTGTCTGGGGCCTTCTCCCTCCAGCCTATGTCCAGGAGGAGGGATTATCCTCCTGGGACAGGGAGCAGACCCTAGCACCACCTCAGGAGGAGGAGGAATCAGAGGGGCACCCGCAGGGCAGTGGCTGTCTGAAGAGAGGCAGAGAGACAGAGAGAGAGAGAGAGGTTAAAAGAATCTAAGGGCTAGCAGCTCCCCCTTTTTCTCCTCCAGACAGTGGATCAGGACTACCCAGTTTTACTCAAAGGTAAGGAATTTTATTCGGTGTAATGGGTCTGATCACGCTGGTGAGCTTTAACAAGCCAGCAGGGCAAGGAGCATAAGCATGGGCTTAGTGTTGGGGCTTAAACATGACCTTAGTGTTGGTAATTAGGGGGGAGGAAGAGAGTTAGATGCTGCCAGGAGTCCTTTTGTTCTTGAACAAAGTACTTGCTCGTTAATACCTGGGCAACATCTGAAGTCCCCTATGGGATAAACCTTTATCAGCCAGTTACAGTAATTAGAATTGAAGGTTTCTAAGGCCCATTACAGTGTGCTGACATTGTTTTACGGTTGGCCGTGGATCAACCACATGGAGGGCCATTGGGTCCCCCCTTGCCTGCCTACAATGGCCAGCAGCAGCCACGAGGTTTTGAGACCACTGAAGTCTATGGAATCTTATTGGCAGCAGGGACTCCATTATCAAAAAAAAAAAAAAAACGAAGTATCTTGCTCTCTGGCATGAGTCATGACTGGCCCTAGCCTTCTGGGAGGGCTGGCGAGCTCAGACCCAACTGAGTGGATTACCTTTAGGGTTTGTTGGCAGGCTTGAGTTTCCTGTGGGAGGGCTGCAGGGTCAGGAGCAGATCATTTGGCTCAGTTCACTGTTTCTTCCCTATCAGAAGTCTCAACAACTCCCTAGACTCTTGACAGAGGCTGTATGAGTTAATGTGCTACAGGGGATTGTGGAAGCTATGCAGTACCTCTAGTGTTGGGTCCATTTGTGGGGAATAGTCGGGTGCAGGTATTCCTTTTCATGGCACTTGTTACTCCAGGAGTGCTGTTCATGGCTGGCACCTCCCGATGGTCATCTTATCCACTATTCCCTCCCCTCTGTTTTTCTCTGTGCAACTTGGTCCAGCTGCTAGGGGATGAGGAGTTTAAAGCCCATGCATTCATGCATTACCAGAGAAGTGAGATAGATAGATAGATAGATAGATAGATAGATAGATAGATAGATAGATAGGCAGACAGATAGATAGCTAGATATAAACTTTATTTTTTTTTTAGAGCCCCTTTCCAGAGACTCGGAGTGCTTCACATTAACAATTGTAAAAACAGCATAAAAACACACAGTATAATAATCAAAATCAGGTGAAGCAGGTAGCTTTAGACTTAAAATCTATTTATCATTATAAAATAATAAACAATAACTCATAAATTCCATATTTATAGATTAAAAGCCTGGTTAAATAAAGAGGTCTTTAAGTGACTGAGAGTAGTGTGGCAGCATGGTACCTCCTGGTGGGTGAGACCTGACTCGCTGGTGGCTGGTTATGTGGTCAAATCGTCCTGGGGGCAGTAAGGACTCATTCGGGTGGGGGGGTGTGGAGGTGGAGGTGGAGGGAGTTGGGACATCGGCATGGGGCTGGCCAGGGCAAGGAAAGCCTGACTGAGCTATAGGTCACATACTTCAATGATGCAACCCAGTTTCTTCGAGAGCCCATACGCACATGAAAAAAAAGGTTAATGAAAGAAGCTGAGACTACAGGCTTTCAGCAGAGTTTGACCATATCCAGTTGCAAGTGAATGGAAGTGACCTGCTGTAGTTGTGACCACACTGTGCCATGAACTGGGGTTCTGGTTAAGTCTCATAAAGCCACCTGCTCACTGGGGACGTTTGGCTTATCATTAAGTTCAAGTGCAAACATGAGGGAGACGGCTGCACTTCACTCCACTGGGAGGCCACAGCTTCCTACAGGTATGGGGCACCTGGACAGAGTTAGAGCTACAGGGAAGTCTATTTTATTGCCCTGGGATGGCTATATAAAAAAAAATTGAAGAAGAGCCAATTCTATGGCTCAGGAGATTGTCGATAGTGTTTACAGCTGTCATGGTCCAGGGTTTGAATCCTGACAAGTCAGTAGTCAAAAAAGAAAACATTTTATTGGGGGTAGTATTAGTAGAAGCCGGGCAGCCACAGCAAGGCCCTCCTCTTGGTGTGCCTGGCTTAGTAGAACAGGTATCTAACATGCCTCTCTTGGTGGGGTCGATAGTTTCTCATTGCAGATCAAAGATGCCTAGCAGGAAGAAAACTCCCTCAGCGAAGGTGGCAGCAGCACTGGAAACTCAGCTGCACAATATGTAAAAGAAGAGAGGGTGGGTGTGGCTAGAATCAAGTCTAGGAGGCACTGAGTATCCATTGACATTGATTGCAGTTCAGTTCAATTTATTAATCAACCATAAAATTCATTACAGTACAAATTTTTAATTTATGAGCCAGAAAAATAAAATCACATTCCTAAAAAGGTTCAACATTCATACATGTGTATCATATAAATAGATTCTTTTTTAACAATAATGCATTATCTGTACAATGCAAGCATATATCATTCATTATTCAGATGTAACTTCATTTGATCCACTACTTTCAGAAAGGAGGCCACAGCATTTAATATATGTATTGAATGAGATTTCAATAAATATGTAACTTGATACTTTGGTTCTAAGTCTACTTCAGCCAATATTCTACCTACGTATTTCCCTCTAGATGCACCATATAGTGAACATAAGATTATTATATGTGTTAAATCGTCAATGCCCCTATGTCAATTACATAATCTTGGGAGTATATTTTTGTAAAAAAAATCCCTTGACCTTTGGCTCCTATAATATTCAAATCTAAATTTAGTTATCAGGTTCCTCAGCTGGGGATTTTTGACTAGTTCCAGATATCTCTCAAAAGCGATACTCCACTTATCACAAGTCATCCATTTACTGATTTGAAATTGGGTGCATAGACTGATTTCTTTTTGCCTATATGCATCCGCTAATCTGAGTTTAACGAAGCTGCTGACTTTTATTTATTTATGTGAAAAGTTTCACCAGGAAAGGCACACTGAGCTAAAAGTAGCTCGTTTCCAGATGCCTCCTGGGGAGATGGGTAAATACAACATAAAATATATACACACAAAGCTGCAAAAATTAAAATACATACATACTCTTCATATATATACATATTCCATACACAGTACATCATTCAGTGATATACAGTTCAGTGGAACAGCTGAGTACAATAGGAAAGTGTGTGTACTAGACAATCACAAAGGGAAGTAGTTTTGAATCATAAGGCTAGGCATGGGAGGTGTGTCCTTTGGTAGTGGAGACAAGAACAACAATTAAATAGGGGTGGGCAGAAGGGGGCAGAGCGCAAACATGGGAGGAGCAATAAGAGGGAGGAACAAGCATTTGTCAATGCCGAATGTTGTCTCGCTGGCATTGGCATTGGTAATGCAGGAGTTAGAGATGCATAATAGGAATGGCAGTGAAGTACTGAACTGACGTCAAATTCACCCCTACCCTGGCAGTGAAGTATTGAACTGATGCCAACCTAACCCCCATCCTGCAGAGACACATTTTCAACATAGGCATTTTGGGACCTCCCCTCATGAACAGTGACACTGTGATTTTGTTAATCTGTCCCAAAAGTTGATTTCCCACAGCGACCACGCTACTGTGCGCCACAGGTGCAAAAACACATTTTGGGCAGGATGTCAAAAATGACAGCTGTACTGTTCATAAGGAGGTGTGAAAAAATGCCAGTGTTGAAAATCTAGCATGAAAATATTGCAGATTTGTGAAGTTACAAGGGTGCATGGAAACTGCGCAACGCATGCTTGGAACACAGTCATGTTATGGACTTTTGTCACCAAATTTTCAACATATGCATTTTAGGATCTCTGCTCATGAACAGTGTCACTGTCATTTTCTTAATCTGTCCCTAAAACCGATTTCCCACAGTGACCGTGCTATTCTGCGCTGGAAGTGCGAAAACACAATTAAGCCAGCATATGTAAAATGACAGCTATACTGTTCATAAGGAGGTGTGGAAAAATGCCAATTTTAAAAATCTGGAGTGAAAATATTACAAATTCACGAAGTTACGAGTGTGCATGAAAACTGCGCAACGTACACTCATAAAACAGTCATTTTTGGATTGTTTGCACCAAATTTGCAACATACACTTTTTGAGAGCCCACCTCATGAACAGTGGCACTGGCACTTTGTTAATTGGTCCCAAAAGGTGATTCCGCGCAGTGACCATGAAATCACCTTTCGGGACCGAATAACACCATGACAGTGAATGAATCCATGAGGAGGGGTTCCCAATAACCCCATGTTGAAAATTTGTTGCCAAAATTCCCCAAAATGCCCGATATATGCACTAACATTGAAAAAAACCCTATTTATGCCACTATACAGCCTACCGGCATTTCTTCAGTTCGTGGTCAGCTTTGAAGAGTGCAGAAGTGTTCCCGGTCCACCAAAGATCATCACGCCAAGCTCTGGAGGTAAGTATGTGGTGAGAGGGTGTGGGGAGGCAGGGTACGCAGGGGGTGGGTGCAGGTTGGGGGAAGGGGCAGGAGAGACCTCGAGGGACCATTTTATTGTTTTACAGGAACAAAATGAAAAAAGACAATGAGGGTCAGTTTCCTTATTTTGCAGGTGTTGCTTGGCACACTGGGGTGGTCTCCCAGTGTACCACTTGCATTACGGGGAGGGGGACCGCAGCTGATGGGGATTGGGCCCCCCGTTGACACAGAAATGGGTGGGGGGTGCACATGATGCTGAGGGGGATTGGGCAGTCCCTCAGCACACAGCACAAATTGGGGGTTGGGGACATTATGCCAATGGGGAGTGAGCTCCCCTGTCGGCAAACTGAACTGGGCAGGGGGGGACTGAAGCAAATGGGGATTGGGCCCCCCGTTGGCAAAGAAAGACTGTTGGAGGGGTGTATGATGCCGAGGGGGATTGGACATGCCCTCAGCACACAGTTGAAATGGGAGGGTGGACATTATGCCGATGGGGAGTGGGCTCCCCCGTCAGCACATGAACTGAGTCGGGGCATGCCAACAGGGGGATTGGACACCCCTGAAGTTGGCATTGTGGTAGGCGGCAGTGGCAGTCATTGCTGCCATATTTCTGGGAATGCTTCACCAGGAAGGGCACATTGGAAGGCGTGTTCTTGTGCTGCTGCATGACGAGCTTGCCTCTCATTGCAGTGGCACTTTACTTAGATCTGGTGGTCACTTTACATATTGCCTGCATGCTGGCTTATTGGGGAATGAGGGACACACCTACTGATGCGTGCCCTGCATTCACCCACAGTGACTGCACCTCCAAATCTGCTACTAATGCAATATGTTGGCTGGTGCGCATGCCTGAGCCAACATAAAGAATGGGGATGGGATGGGATGCAAACCCCACAAGACTCAGACACAGCTAGGTGCACACCCAGTCCATGTACTGGTTCCATGGCCTGCAAGGAGAAAGTTAGGGAAGAGAGAGAGAGAGGCAAACCTTCGTCCCTCTGGGGTGCAAACCCCACAAGTGCCAGACTTCCTTGAAATCTTTCAGAAAAATATCTAAGCATATGAGTAGCCCATTTGTGGTTACATTATTTGTGATAAACGTTATACCTGGATAATAAATCTTTTGACTGGGATATATTAATTCTTCTTCTATGCTTTTCCTTGGTATTCTATTATCTTTCATAACATATGCCTTAAGCCAATATATAAATACTCTTTCTTTGATTAAACAGTCCAAAGATAGTTATCCCAGTTCCTCTCTAGACAATGTTGAAGGGGCTCCAGCAGGGAGCCCTAACAATTTTTTATTATATGTATTTAGTAATCTTTCACTATTGTGCATTCCCTGATAGCCCCAGATCTCTGTTCCATATAACAGTTGACTTTTAATTTTAGCATTAATTACTTTAAGACAACCTTTAACCAAGTTCCCTCCATATTTCTATGTAAAAGTGGACATAGCTGGTAGGATTTGTTTTGCTTTCCTCCTAAAATCTTCTAAGATTTATTCCATTTTGTGTTATCAGAGAAGATGACACCTAAATAGCAAAATGATCTTACCACTTCCAGTATATGATTATTTTTTTTTATATTTATGTGCTTTATTGTTCCCTCCAAACACCATTACTTTTGTTTTTTCATAACTAAGAAAATGGCAACATCCACAGCGAAGGTACCCAGGACACCTCGGTGAGGTAAGGAAGGTTCCGAGGCTCAGCAGTTCTCTGAGGAACAGATCAGGAACATGGTGATTACAGTTTTGGGAGGCATCCTTCTGGGGGTCCCAGTGGCAGGGCCCAGGGAAGAGAGGGCAGGACCATCCCCAGTGAGTATGAAGCTGTGCCCCAGTGAGGACATGGTTGTCACTACCCCAGCAGGGGAATTGGGGTGCATGCCTTGGCATCCACGACCCAAGCTTTGGGACAGCAGGAGACCCAGAAGTGGTCTGCTGCAGATGAGAAGCTGGATAAGCTCATGGACGTGGTGGCCAGGATGGCTGCAGGGGACAAGGGTTAACAACATGGGATAGCTCAAGGGGTCATGGGAATGGCAGGGACAGGCACATCAATGGGTCAGGTGGTGACAACAAATGACCCTGGCAATTATGACAGTCTGGCAAAGCCTGTGAGGACCCACTTGTCTGATAAGGTTAGGCAGCAGATACATAACAGAGAATACACAGATATGTTCTTGTTACTCAATTGAGTAGGGGGAACAGGAAGAGAAGAAAGACAAGTCAGAGGAACCTGGTAAGAACAAAGAAAAAGTGCCATGCACTTTCGATACCTGGGTTGCACATTTCTTTGTGTTTTCCAGCACCATACTGCAAACTGTGCCAGGCCAGGGGTTCATTTTTTTAATTATATGAACAGGAATTTGCTAATTCACAGGCGTAAAGGGGGTATGGCGTAGCTGGAGTACAAAGAAGAGTTCCAGTGTTGGAGGCAGAATAATGCCATCCTGGGGTGGGGCATATTGGAAAAAGTTTCAGAAATCACAGGGGAGCAAGCCTGCCCACCCCAGTAAAGATGCACAGGCTTAAACTCTGGCTTGATCAGTACCTGGCCATGAGGTCTCCAACCTGTTAGAATAGGGTTTCTTGGCTGGCTCTAGGATCCCATATACGGGTCCTGGGGAGAGGTTCATGGCAAAGAACCTAAAGTCAGTGAGGAAGGTTGCTTGGGAGAAACTGGAAAAAGAGAGGCAGCTGGGTAGGGTGAGCAGCCCTTATAACCCCCCACCCTTGCTCAACCTTAGAGTGTCACCGATTGGGCTAGTACCCAAGAAGGCCCCCTCAGGAAATTCAGGATGATCAATCACTTGTCCATTCTGGAGGGGAATTCAGTGAATTATCATACTGATCCACAGTTTACGTTGGTGCAGTATGAGTCATTTGACAGGACCATAGAGATAGTGCAGACAGCAGGACCCTGAACCATTATGGCTAAAACAATGAATTTGTGTTCCACTTGATGTCATTATATCAAGCAGATAGCAACCTGTTAGGAATGAAATTCAAGGGTGAGTATTACATGGATAATTTCATGCCCATGGGTTGTGCAGTGGCTTATGCAATATTTAAAAGGTTCAGCACCTTCTTACATTGTGCCACCATGCAGGCATCAGGGAATCAGTGTATGGTCCACTACCTCAATGATCCCTTGTTTGTGAGTCCTGTAGGATCCCAGGTTTGTGGTCAGACACTGCCCACTTTTGTAGAATTATGTGAGAATTTCTGCATGCCTTCGGCCCAGGGAAAGGTGGAGTTACCAAGGGCGGTGATGACCTTTTGGGGGCATAGAAATTGATGCCAACAGACAGGAGTGCCACTTGCCAAGGATAAGTTGGATGCTTTGCAGACCCTCTTGAGCAAGGCAGAAGGGGCTAAAAAGTTCACCTTGTGGGAGGTGCAGTAGCTAATTGGGCATCTTAACTTCACATGTTGGGTGATACCCACAGGGAAGATTTTCCAGAGATACATGGCAAAGCTGGAAAAGGGAGCTAAGAAGTCACATCATAGAATCAGGGTCACAAAGGGTTCTGTGAAGTCCTGCAGGTTTGGCAAACATTTGTGGGTTATTTTAATGGAGTAGTAATGCGGCAAGAGGCTAGAGACAATCAGGCCTTGGAGTTGTTTAAAGATGTGCCCGGATGGCTGGGGTTTGAAGTGCACTTTCAGGACGAATGGTGTGCAGTGGGGTGACCATGCCACGGTGATGGCTGGGCTGTCCAAACAGAGCATGCTGCTAGAATTCTTCCTGATAGTGATAGCATTATGCATTTGGGGCTACAGGCTGAGGGCTAAAATGGTAATTTTCTGTTCAGGCAACATGGGTAGGGTGCACACCATCAATGACCAATTGGGGCCAAAAGATCCCCTAGGGACCTGATGAGAATTTTTGCTTTGAAGTGTGTGCTGCTGAATGTTCATTTTTAAGGCTGTCCACATGCCCAGCATTGAAAATTTAATTGCTGATGCTTTATCTCATTTACAGTGGCAGAGATCCAGGGAGTTGACTCCAGACGTGGAACAGCAGTCACAGATAGTTCCACCTTTTCTGTGGAATGTGATGACTTTGAGACTTGGAGATGCATAGATATTTCCATTGCTCTGAGGACCAGGGCGGCCTGTCACTGAAGGGTACAGCACTGCCTCACAATATGGGCAGAGGCAGGGTGGCCCAATGGCTGTCCAGTCCCAATCAGTTATTTATGTAGCTACATCATGGTATCCAAAAGGAATGGAATGACACCAGGGGTAGTTGGGCGACATCTCTCAAGATTGTTATGGTTCTGTCAGGTGATGGGGTACGCTGACAACATCCAAGCTTTTAACTCGTTGAATCTGGGTGGCTATTTTGGATCAGGTTCAGCAATGGATGGTTCTGACACCATATGTTGGCTACTGGACTCAATAGGTTTGGAAGGTCCTAGAGGGGTTGGGGCAAGATGCAGATCAATGAACCAGATATGCGATGTTCATTACACTGACAATTTTGGCACAGCTGTGGGCTGCATTGCCAGGAATGTGCTGGAATGTGTATGAGGATAAGCTGTTTGAGACAATGCTTTTAGTGGCAGTCTACGGGGCATTCAAGGTTTCAGAGTTGAACCAAGCTACCCAAAAAAGGGGGAGTCCCAGCTTTCTGAATGAGGATGTTACAGTGACCCAGGAAGGGGATTTTGTGAGGCTGAGGAGGAGTAAGATTCATCATAAGGGCAGGGGGTGTTGGTGCCCCATGAAGGCCCCGGTCGATTCCTCCTAGGACATCCTGGCCTGACTTCGAGCTTGCACAACCACCCATCCAAAGGAGGGCGATGACTTTTTTCGGCATGAGGATGACAAACCGGTGACAGCCTACCAGTTTTGGCATATCCTAGGCTTGGCCATCCATCAAATGAGATTAAATGCATGAGAGTTCAACACCCATTCTTTAGGATTGGATTAGCAACGAATGCTGAGATTCAGGCTCTGGGGTGCTTGAAGCTTTACTGCACTTGCAGTAATGTTTCCCTTTGTCTACTTCAGGTTCCGTGGCAGGCTCCAAGAACATATGGATCTATGGTCATTCCTTCATGTGCTGGGCAGAGAAGAGAGTAGTCTTTCGGCCTGGGGGACAGAACCTAATTATTTCTCGACAGAAAGTGCAGATCTGTTGGTTGAAAAAGATGGGCTTGTGCTGGGGGGAACTGCTACCCGGGAAGTGGAGGAGACTCAGTCAAGGTGGAGTCCAGACGTCCTGTTGGTTCATCTTGGGGGTGAAGACTTGGGTTTCCAAAAGGTGATCAACCTGCTCCTGATGATGAAGGAAGACCTACATTCCATACTATGCTACTGGTAGAAGATGGTTATTATTTAGTCTCAACTGATTTAGCAGAGGCACTGACTGCATGAATGTGGGATTCTAGATAATTATCCACAGCATGTATTCACATTAACAGAGAATTGCGATCATTTATGGAAGCCATAGGGGAACTGTGGTAAGACATAGGGAAGCTGATGCCTTCTGCCAGGGAATTTATGCTCAGGATTGTGGGCAGTTGTGAGAGGAAGGATGAGATTTGATAATGAACTCTTTTTATGAGGTCTTGATAGTACAGTTGGAGTAAGCTGCTTGGGTGGTGGGATTGCGTCCAACCTGTGGTGAATTGGTAGTATTGCAGACTGATGGTATGGTGAAAGGGGTATGAGTTGAATTCTTCCGAAGGGCTCATCATATTCAGCCAGCATGAGGCTAGGGGACCAACCGGGTTGTGGTCCAGCCTCATCAGGTTAACCTGCAAGGGCTGGGATGCTGGATGGGGGGCAGTTACTGGCCGCTTGGCCACATGACCTCACCACTCTTAGGGTTGGGTTTCAACCCAGAAGGTAAATCTATTATTGGCATACATCAGGGTTGGCACATCGAACAATGGCAGGTGTGTGGGGCCAGTGGAGTCTGCATATCCTCCCGGCTGCTCATGTTACTCCAGTAATGTAATGAAAAACAAGCATTTGTCAATGCTGAATGTTTGTTTGTTGGCATTGGCATTGGTAGTGTAGTAGTTACAAGCTGCATAATAGGAATGGCAGTGAAGTATTGAACTGAAGCCAACCCCATCACCACCCTGCAGATAGTGACAGGCATTGGGGTGTGCCTTTGGGTCATCAGGCATAATGGCCACGCCATTTCACCACACCCTACCGTGCAGACATCAACAAGTGTCACGGTGTGCCTTGGGATCTTTGGCCCTTATGCGCACCCCATTCCATCAGGAAATACGGTGAGATGGATGCGGTATAAGAAAATGGGGTGAACTTTGGGGCTGAAGAGTCCAAGGCACAACTTGATGCCTCTCAGTTGCTGCAGGGTGTGGATTGGGGTGGAATGGTATGAGCATTGCAGGCGACAATGCCAAGTCACAGCCCTGATGCCTGTCATTCTCTACAGGGTGGGGCGTTATGGTCGGAAACCCTAACGCCTCAAGCATTCATTGGTATTTTCACTCCAAATTTTCAACATGTTTTTTTGTGACCCCCACCTCATGAACAGTGGCAATATCAGTTTGTTAGCTGAAACCTGCTTTTGCACAGCGACTATGGCATTTGGCACCACAGGTGCAAAAACACATTCCAAACAGGATGTGAAAAAAGACAGCTGTACTGTTCATGGGGAGGTGTAAAAAATGGCAATGTTGAAAATCTGCAGTGAAAATATTAAAAAAACTGGTGAAGTCACGAGTGTGCGTAGAAACTGTGCAATGTGCATCCGTAATGTAATTAGTTTGGGGATTGTTTACAGCAGATTGTCTACACAGGCATTTTGGGACCTCCTGTCATGAACAGTGTCACTGTGATTTTCTTTTTATGTCCCGAACAATGATTTCGCTCAGCGACCATGCATTTCTGTGCTGAAAGTGTGAAAACACATTTCGGCCATGTTGGGAAAAATGACAGCTGTACTGTTCATAAGGAAGTGTGGAAAAAAAGCCACTGGTGAAAATCTGGACTGAAAATATTACAAATTCATGAACTTATGAGGGTGCGTGGAAACTGCGCAATGCTCACTCGTAACACAGTCATTTTAAGAATTTTCACCATTTCAAAATAGCCATTTTAAGACATCTGCTCATGAACAGTGTCACTGTGATTTTCTTAATGTGTCCCATACATTGATTTTGCTTACAATTCATGCATTATGCGTACATGAAGCGGAAACATGTTTTAGGCGAGATGTGAAAAATGACAGCTGTACTGCTCATAAGGAGGTGTGGTAAAATGGCAATATTGAAAATCTGAAGTGAAAATATTGAACATTTGTGAACTTTCGAGCGTGCGTAGGATCAGTGCAACAAACGGTCATAAAACAGTCATTTTGGGAAATTTTTTCACCAAATTTTTAACATAGCCATTTTAACACTTCTTCCCATGAACAGTATGACTGATTTTCTTAATGTGTCCCATACATTGAGTTCGCACACCGACTGCGCCATTGTGCGCTACATGCACGGAAACACATTTTGGGTGAGAGGTGAGAAATGACAGCATACTGCTCATAAGGAGGTGTGGTAAAATGGCAATGTTGAAAATCTGGACTGAAAATATTGAAAATTCACAAACTTATGAGCATGCGTAGGAACAGCGCAACACATGCTCGTAAAACAGTCATTTTTGGGGAATTTTTTCACCAAATTTTCAACATAGCTAGTGTAACACCTCTGCTCATGAACAGTGTCACTGTGATTTTCTTAATGTGTCTCAAACATTGATTTCGCACACTGACTGCGCCATTGCGCGCTGCATGCGCGGAAACACATTTTGGGCAAGATGTGAAAAAATGACAGCTGTACTACTCATAAGGAAGTGTGGTCAAATGGCAATGTTGAAAATCCAGAGTGAAAATATTGAAAATTCGCGAACCTACGAGCATGTGTACGAACAGCGCAACGCAAGCTTGTAAAACAGTCATTTTTAGGAATTTTTTCACCAAATTTTCAACATAGGCTTTTTTGAGAGCTCACCTTATAAACACTGGCAATGTCATTTCATGAATCTGTCCCAAAAGATGATTTCATGCAGTGTTCACGAAATCACCCTTCAGGCCCGGTTAACGCCATGACATTGACAGAATTTATGAGGAGGGGTCCCAGAAACCCCATGTTGAAAGTTTGGTGCCAAAATTCCAAAAAATGCCTGAGATATGCAGCAAAGTTGAAAAAAACCTATTCATTACATTATACAGCTCACCGGCATTTCTTCAGTTCGCAGTCAGCTTTGATGAGTGCAGATGTGTTCCCAGTCCACCGAAGATCATCGCGCCGAGCTCCGAAGGTAAGTATGGGGTGAGGTGTGGTTGTCGGGAGGCAGGCTGCACAGTGGGTGGGCACGGGTGGGAGAGGGGTGAAGACAGCAGCGAGGGAAGGTTTTTTCTTTCAGGTTTTTTCTTTATTTTGGACTACGTGGAATGTTTGCCACGCTGGTGTGGGCTCCCAGCATGGCAGCTCGAAGGCTGTTGGGGAGGCAATGGAGCCAGCTGGGGATTGGGCACCCACCATTGGCCATAGGACCTGTTGCCACACTGGGGTGGGTTCCCAGCATGGCACCCGATAGTCTGGGTGGAAACAGTAGAGCCGACGGAGGATTGGGCACCCCCGTCGGCCATACAGTGTGTGCGTGGGGGAGATAGGAGCGCATGATCACGCAATGTGTGCATTCGCGCGTGTGTGTATGGGGAGGGGGAGTGCTACTCACTCAAGTGGTGCTCTCCCTTTCAACTGTACGGCACTGCATTTTGGATCATCGCACTACGTTTCTTGCACATGCGTTTAAGCAAACATAATAAACATATGGCTGTGGCCATTTCTTCCAAGACATTTGTCAGTGTGTTTATTGCAGGGAAGGGGGAGTGGGGCTACCAAGACAATAGAGAGGCTGCAAAAGCATTGCAGCAGCTGGTCATTTGTCTGGGGCCTTCCCCTTCATCCTAGAGCTAGGCAGTCAGAAAAGAATAGGGAGGAAGGAGTCACAAAATGTCAAAGAGGGAGGCAACAAACAGAGAGCTAATAAAGTCTGGAAAGCCATGTGTGTAAATGTGAGAAGTCTGGGAAATAAGATCCCAGACCTAAAGGCCAGAATGGCAGAAGCTGACCTGGATATTGCAGCCATTACCGAGTCATGGTGCATGGACAACCATGACAGGGACTTGGTCATACCAGGCTACATGATGTTCAGGAGGGACAGAGTAGGAAGGGAGGGAGGGAGGGAGTGGTCCTTTACTGTATGTGAAGGAGAGCATAAAAGCTAAAGAAGTACAGGGAATTCAGGTAGGGGTGAAAGTGATGTGGGTCACCCTCTGGTCAGGAAATGGGGCCATCATTTGGACAGGGGTGATCTACAGGCCTCTGGTACAGGGGAGGACTTAGATAAGGAAATGTTAGAAGCCATTGATAGGTTGGCTGAAAAGGGAGAGGTCTTGCTGGTGGGGGACTTCAAACTACAAGATGTAGACTGCAGGGACATCCTGGACTCCCTGCAGGGGGCATTCCCTAGGCAGCTAGTCAGTGAATCCACTAATGGGGGGGGGGAATACTGTATCTGGTGCCTACTAACAGGGACAGTGTTGTGGATGTCAAAGTGAGAAGCCATTCTGAGGACCTGTGATCATCGTACAGTGTTGTTCAACATAAGAACAGTCGTAGAAAACAACCACACAAAGGTGTGAGTCCTGGACTTCAGAAGGGCTGAATTTACTTAAAAGATGGGTGAATGTCTCAAAAGTGACCTGGGGGAGAGGACCTTGGGGGGGGGAGTGGATCAAACTAATGGAGGTTATGATAAAGACAGTGAACCTCTGTGTCAAGCATGTAAACAAAAGTAAAACAAAGAGGAGACTGATGTGGTTCTCAAAGGAGGTAGCAGAAAAGATAAAAACTGAAAAGGTAGCATTCAGAAAGTGTGAGGAGCACCAGAGAGAGGAGCACTGAGGAGAGTATCTGAGGAAACAGAGGGAGGCAGGCAAAGCAATAAGGAGCACAAAGGAGCAAATGGTGGAAAGAATAGCTCAGGGAGTTTAAAAAGGGGACAAGACATTTTTTAAGTGTGTTTGCGAGAAAAGAAGATAAAGTGAGGGCCAATAAGTTTAAAGAGAGAGGGGTGACTGTACAGAGGAGGATTAAAAAAAATCAAACATCTTGAACAATACTTCTGCTCAATATTTACAGCGGAAGGGGAAGGGGAGCACTCACTAACCTGAAGGTGGACAAAGCTGTCCGGCCAGACGGGGTACATCCAAGGGTGATGAGAGAGATTGGGGAGGTAATGGTGCATTTCTAACAGATATATTTAACAGGTCACTGGAGACCAGAGTGGTCCTGTGGGACTGGAGAAGGTCAAAGGTAGTCCCACTTCACAAAAGTAGTAGCAGGGAAGAGGCGGGCAATTATAGGCCTGTCAGCCTGACATTGGTGGTGGGTAAATTAATGGAATTACTACTAAGGAAAGGATTGTGGATTATCTTGTATCCAACAGATTGCAGGATCCAAGGCAGCATGGTTTCACAGTGGGAGCACATGCCAAAGAAATCTGATTGATTTCTTTGACTGAGTGACCAAGAAGTTGGATCGGGGATAGCAGTGGATGTGGGCTACCTGCATTTAAGCAAGGTGCTTGAGACTGTTCCACATAGGATACACTGGTAAGCAAATTATGGAACATGGGGATTGGTAATAAGGTACTAACCTTGGTAAGAAAGTGGTTAGTGGAGAGGACACAGAGGTAAGTGGTAAATGCAGTTTGTTCAGAGGACGAGAAATGACCAGCGGGGTACCTTGAGGATCATTAATGTCTTTGTAAGTGACATAAAAGAGGAACTGAAAGGAAATGCCTGCCTCTTTGTGGATGACACCAAGATCTGCAAAAGAGTGGACACTCCAGTGAGGGGGTGGAAAGGATGGGTAGGGATCTGAAAGGACTAGAGGAGTGGTGACAAGTATGGCAGCTGGGTTTTAATGCAGAAAAGGGTCCAATAATGCACCTGGGGCATAGAAACCTAGGAGCAGAGTAAAAAACGGGCAGTGTGATAATGAAAAAGACAAAGCAGGAATGAGACCTAGGGGTAGTCATACTGGATGACCTAAAAGTGGCCAGGCAGTGTGACAAGGCAGTTGGAGTGGCTAGTGAGATGCTGGGGTGCATAGCAATGGGGTATTGCCAGCAGGAAAAGGGAAGTAGTGCTGCTTCTATATAAATCACTGGTAAGACCCCACCTTGAGTACTGTGTCCAGTTCTGGAGACCACATCTCAGGAAGGACATAGACAGAGTGCAGGCAGTGCAGAGGAGGGCTACCAAAATCATGCAGAGTCTGCATCAAAGGCCCCATGAGGAGAGGCTTAAGGAGCTTAATACATACACTTTGGAGGAGAGGAGGGAGAGGAGGAATATGAAAGAGACCTTTAAAAACCTCAGGGGGGTAAATAAGGCACAGGAGAGAGGTGTTTTTCAGGGAAAAAGGTGCTCTAGAACAAGGAGGCATGCTGTGAACCTGGAAGAGGATAAATTCGGGAGGGGTGTGAGCAAGTACTTCTTCACAGAAAGGGTGGTGAATGCCTGGAACAACCTTTCATCAGAGGTAGTGGAGGCAAAGACAGTGGTGGAGCTCAATAATGCCTGGGATAGGCATGAGGAGTCATGGAGGAAGGAAGGGAAGGGGTGGTGCTGTAGATCAAGAATGAAAGTCTAACGAAAAAAAGAAAATTGGGCAGACTGGGTGGGCCCAGTGGCCCTTATCTACCGTCGCATTCTATCAGAGACCCCTTCCACCAGGTCACACTGGGAGATGAGTGACTTGTCGCTCAGTGTGCTTGTTGGGGAAACATTTAAATAAATAAATAGAATGTTTCTATTTTCTAACCAAGACAATGAGAATTCTATGTCATTGTTATAAGAGGACATAAACTACAACATCCAATTCTAAAATGGTACTGACTACTAGTGAGCAAATTAAAAGCACCTACTGAGTTTATCAGTAGGTCAGTAAAGATAGAACAATAACAGACTGAGATCCAGTATATGAAAATGGTTTCTAAATGACAAAGTGACTTACAGGTTCAACACAGTCCTTATTTAAAGTTTCTTTGTTTCTGGATATGAACAGGTGAACTGTGATTCATTTCCTGGTAACTGAAATCCATGTAACTGGATCAAGATTGTCAAACTGGTACAGACACACACACACAATATTTGTTTCTGACCAAAACTGGGATTCTTTTGGTATTGTTTGCTGTTAATTGGTCTCTGGGTAAGGAAATGGCAAAGAGGAAACTCTTCCATGCCTCAGGAATTGTGTTACTCATAGATAAGGCACCAGTTGCTAATTTAAGTAGAAAAGCAGGAAGCCTGGCACTCACATTTCCTTTCTGCACTGAGAGAACCTCAAGGTTGTTTTCATAGAGACCTTAACTGTTGGAGCTTAAAACAAAGAATCATAGTGTTCCCTCATACGTGAATTTTCTATAGTTCTGTTTAAACTTCTTTTTTTTGGATGTTATGGCTACTAGTAACAATACTTCTTCATATTTCAAGCCAGGCAAAGAATTTTGGGGTAAGACTTCTTAAATTATGCACTGGATTATATAGTTGCTGCCGGAATCCAGACTGGCTGAGACTAGTGCTTCGATCATCGAATTGCCTTGATAGAAGGCTTGTGTTGTATGAGGGATGTGAAATTTGTACATGCTTTGAGCACCAGGTTTGAGAAACTGTAGAAAGAAATCAGAACCCTTTTCTTTCTCCCTCGAAGCCTTATCTTTGCCTAGGTGCATTGGATTAAGTGCCACATTACCACCTGTATTGGTTCATAACCGTAAGTGGTTAACTTATGTGGTTGTTGAAAACATGTTTGAAGCTATGCTGTCTTTTGTTATGCTTTATCTTCCATGTATGTTTTTCTAGGTGTGCTTCAGAGTTTCCTACAGTGGCATTTTAGAGTTACATATGTATTTAAATTGACATACATTGTGTTAAAACTGAGTTGTTATGTTTACATTTTTTATAAAAAAAAAAGATATGAAATCCTATCCCACTCTTTTTTTAAGAATGCATTGAACTCCTGGATAAAGCTATATGATGGCTTAAAGTGTTGGGTTCATTTCTCAGCTGAGCTACATGCCATACAAAAAATCAAACTACATCATCAGGAGAACCCTTTGTCCATGTCCTTATAATTTATAGTTCTGATAGGCAGGACAATGGAATTAATTGGCAGTAATTATATTCTAGATACTGCAGGATTTGTACTGGTGTTTTTTTCAAATGAAGTGGAAATTATAATGTTTCAGCCATGAGTTCCCAGGGTTTCTGGGTCTTTGTTCACATGCACCTACACTTAAGCACTTCAAATAGAACCAGAAAAGAATGTGCGTATTCTTGTACAAAACAACCACTAATATCTTCTGACCATTTCCAAAAATAATATGTTATGATATTTAATAATCCTTGATATTAAAATTCGAAACCTGTAATGTGTTAGGTGTAGAAATATATATATATATATTAAATGAAAGCTTGAAGTCTGATCAACATGAATAAAGCCTAAAGATGCAGTGCTAATGTGTTGCAACATATAGGATAATGTATGGGCAACCATATAGGACAAGGCTGTTTTTCTTATGACAACAGAGTGACCTCAGAAGTGAAACTCAAGAGATCACTATCATTATGACAACCCTTTGATAGAAACACAGCCTTGGAGTGTATGACTGCCTGCCCACACCTTACTCTGTACAGGGGATGGGATGGGGACGGCACTTACTTTAATGTGTTTTCTTAGAGGCTGTTGTCCACTTGCTGACTCTACCATTCTATCACCCAGCCGCCCGCCCAACTGTTCGACTGCTTGCCTGCCCAAACTACTGTCATTACTAGAACCTTCCCCATTTCCTCTGTCTTTCATCTGAGTCACTTCTGCATTAAATCAACACTTCTGGTTGGTTAATGTGACCAGAAGCTCCTGCCCCTTGCACTTCCTATGTCAGTTATTGAAGTTATGATGTGGTTCCTTCTGCACAGTACTTGTAAACATTAATTGAATTTACTTATTCTCAGTTTTTAATTGTTTGTTTTCTAACTGATTTCAAGAGTTATAACACTGCAGACTGCGTGCATCTGATTGTAGCCGGGAATGGCTGCAGCGGGAGTAAAATAGTTGATGCTTTTCTTTGTTCTGTGACGTAACTACTGCAGCACAATGACAAATCAATGTGCTGCAGTTGTTAGTTCATTACTGCAGCATAGCCACTTTTCTCAGAGTGTGGATTTCCGTACAAAGAGAAATATACCTGTACAGTATACCATACAGTATGTCTGTACATGGCGATATATAGTTGTATGTTGCTAGAAATAACAGGATTGTAAAAATTTTGTGAGCCAGTTTATGTTTTTACATGTTGATATGTGAAAATTGCAGCAGTATGATATATTGATATATCAACTTAGCTGACTCCAAGCTTTCATTTAAAAAAAAAACTGAGTTTGTAGCCCTAAAGTTTTCAAACTTATTCAGTTTAAAAAACATATATTTTCAAAGGCCTAACTTTGGAAATGCTTGGGTGAAAAATGTAATTTTTCTAAATAAAAGCTTGGAGTCAGGCCATTAAGAACTTTTCCTGTTGATATTGTTTTTATGTGTTGATGCTAGTCTTTACACAATATTATTTAAAACTGACTTTTGAGTATGTTGTCGATACATGCGCATTGTGCTGCATGCAGGTGACCGGAGTTCAGGAAACGATCCGGGAAGCCACGATGGGGTGAGGCCATAGGCTGGAGAAGCTGCCACACAGCAGTGCCCTTCACCAGGGTAGGGCTGGCAGCAAGCTACAGCGACACCTGCCGGAGGCCCAGAGATCTTGCTCTCCCAGGGAGATGACAGAGCAGAAAACAAGCAACCACCATCAGAATGATCTGAAACACGTCTTATCTTTGGGGATCAATCTATATTCCTGTCAGACGGGCAGCTGGTCAGGGAAATAAAAATCTAGATGAAAAACAGACAAAACACAGGTTATAACTGCTACCCATATGTTGAGGCAGTGTAGCATAGTGGTTAAGAGCATTGAACTGCAAACCTGGAGATCTGAGTTTGAATTTCATCAGCTCCCACTTGCATACTGTGTCACCCTGAGCAAGTCACTTAACTTCCTTGTGCTCCCAGGTCAAACCTGGAAACAAGCTCTGGTATAGTGTGCCTTCCCTGGTTAAACAATTTCCCCTTCTCTTCCATATGCTAATCTTTTAAATTACTGACTGATGATTTTTGAACAATGAATGTGTTTGCTGAAAGTGAAACAGTACTGAGTGAACTGAGAAACACCAGATGTCATTATGTTTGCTTGCACGCATGTGCAAGAAATGTAGTGCCATCATACGAGTTTTTGGAGGTGTGCCAACCTTCTTCCAATTCAGTCAGTGTGTTTGCAGGCACGGCTGCAGTTCTCCAGTGCCTGGTCGAGCTGTCTATGACAGCTCCAAAATGCAGTGGCGTACAGTTGATAGGGGGAGCTACGCTTCAGTGAGCAGCGATAAGATATCAGCCTGCTCGCCAATGCGCTCCCACACTACCTACGCGTACTGCGTGCTGCCCCCCCTCACTGTATAGCCTCTGCAGGTGCCCAATCCCGTCGGCTGTGCTGCCCTCCCAACACAGTTCCATATGCCACGCTGGGTGCCCACCCCAGCGCGTGGCTACACTTCGATAGCCAAGGGTGCCCAATCCCCCATCAGCTCCACTGTCTGTCTCCCCGAACAAAGGGTGACACGCTGGGAGCCCACCCCAGCGTGGCAACAGATGCTATGGCTGATGAGGTGCCCAATCCCCATCGGCTTCCGCGTCCCCCAACCAGCCATCCTTCTGCTACGCTGGGAGCCCACCCCAGCGTGGCAAATGTCCCGCCATCGTCATTAAAAAAAAAACAACCTGAAAGTCCAAAAGCGGTCCCTTGCTGTTTCTGCTTTACCCGCACCCACCCACTGCGCACCCTGCCTACCCAAACCTTCCCACCCATACTTACCTCCGGACTCTGGCGTGACGATCTTCGGTGGACCGGGAACATGTCTGCACTCTTCAAAGCCGACCGCGAACTGAGGAAATGCCGGTAAGCTGTATAATGGGATAGACAGGGTTTTTTCAACTTTGTTGCATATCTCAGGCATTTATGGGAATTTTGGTCCCAAATTTTCAACATGGGGTTTTTGGGACCCCTCCTCATGAATTATTGCACTGTCACGGCGTTAATCGGACCCGAAGGGTGATATCACGGTCACTGCGCAAAATCACCTTTCAGGACTGAGTAATGAAATGACACTGCCAATGTTCATAAGGTGGGCTCTCAAAAAGCCTATGTTGAAATTTTGGTGGAAAAATTCCTAAAAATGACTGTTTTATGAGCGTGTGTTGCGCAGTTCCTACGCACGCTCGTAAGTTTGTGAATTTTCAATATTTTCACTCCAGATTTCAACATTGCCATTTTATCACACCTCCTTATGAGCAGTACAGCTGTCATTTTTCATATCTTGCCCAAAACATATTTCTGCCCATGTAGCGCACAATGGCGCAGTCGGTGTGCGAAACCAATGTATGGGACACATTAAGAAAATAACAGTGACACTTTTAATGAGCAGAGGTCTTAAAATGGCTATGTTAAAAATTTGTTGAAAAAATTCTTAAAAATGACTGTTTTACGATCCGCGTTGCGCAGTTCCTACGCACTCTCGTAAGTTTGCAAATTTTCTATATTTTCACTCCAGATTTTCCACATTGCCATTTTATTACACTTCCTTATGAACAGTACAGCTGCCATTTTTCATATGTCGCCCAAAATATGTTTCCGCACATGTAGCGCACAATGGTGCAGTCGGTGTGCGAAAGCAATGTTTGGGACAGATTAAGAAAATCGCAGTTACACTGTTCATGAGCAGAGGTCTTAAAATGGCTATGTTGAAAATTTGGTGACAAAAGTCCATAAAATGACTATGTTACGAGTCAGCATTGCGCAGTTTCCACGTACCCTCGTAAGTTCATGACTTTGTAATATTTTCAGTCCAGATTTTCACCGGTGGCATCTTTCCACACTTCCTTATGAACAGTACAGCTGTCATTTTTCACAACATGTCCGAAATGTGTTTTCATACTTTCAGCGCAGAGATGTGTGGTCACTGTGGGAAATCATTGTTCGGGACAGATAAAGAAAATCACAATGACACTGTTCATGAGCGGAGGTTCCAAAATGCCTGAGTTGCCAATCTGCTGTAAAAAGTCCCCAAACAATTACATTATGGGTGTGCGTTGCACAGTTTCTATGCACGCTCGTGACTTCACCAGTTTTTTTTATATTTTTACTGCAGATTTGCAACATTGCCATTTTTTCCACCTCCCCATGAACAGTACAGCTGTCATTTTTCACATCCTGCTCGGAATGTATTTTTGCACCTGTGGTGCTAAATGCTGTAGTCGCTGTGCATAAGCAGTTTTCGGCTAACAAACTGACATTGCCACTGTTCATGAGGTGGGGGTCTCAAAAAAAACATGTTGAAAATTTGGAGTGAAAAATACCAATGAATGCCTGAGCTGTTAGGGTTTCCAACCATAACACCCCACCCTGTAGAGAATGAGAGGCATCAGAGGTGTGACTTGGGATTCTTGCCTGTAATGCTCATACCATTCCACACCCTGCAGCCAGTGAGAGGCATCAAGGTATGCCTTGGACTCTTCGGCCCCAAAGTTCATCCCATTCTCCTATACTGCACCCATCTCATCATATTTCCTGATGGAATGGGGTGCACATAAGGGCCAAAGACCCCAAGGCACACCGTGACACTTATCAGTGTTGCAAGGTAGGGTGTGGTGAAATGGCATGGCCGTTATGCCTGACCACCCAAAGGCACACCCCAATGCCTGTCACTCTCTGCAGGGTGGTGGTGGGGTTGGCTTCAGTTCAATACTTCACTGCCATTCCTATTATGCAGCTCTGTAACTCCTACACTACCAATGCCAATGCCAGCAAGCAAACATTCGGCATTGACAAATGCTTGTTTGGTTAATGGAATGCTGATGGCATGTGACTTGCTCCATTTACTTTTGCAGTTTTACAACAGTTCAGTGCAACTGTTTACAGCTTTTAGGAGGGATATGGAAGGTTGAAATATTTTCAGGTGAGAACTGGAACTTGAAGTTTTTTGGTGTTAATTTCAGTTCCATTTTCTGAGTGGGTTGCATTAAGAATGTGGATTGAGCATGTGAATGGTCTGAGTGAATCAAATGTGTTTTGTGACTGCACCCTGCTTTTCACAGGCATCTGAGGCTGAGCATGTGGTGGTTCTCCATTATACACACTAATGTATAATGGAGAAATTCGACAACTGAAACCAGGGTAGAATAAGCACTGACTGGCTGGCCTGGTGATGCTGAGGGTAGAGGTGCTGGACATTGCACCTTGCAACATGCTGGCAATTCAGGTTCGGTAATGGATGCGGGTCACTGGGGGTTGACTTGGGAGGGAAAGGATTGAGCATCTGACCGATAGCACCCCTCTCCCAGGGAGAGGAAGGGGACTAACTATGCCACTCCTACAGTGTCACCACAAGGAGGTGAGATGGCAGGATAGAGAGCGCAACTCATGAGGGATAGCTGGTAGCAGATGCTGTACTGTGTGTATGTGTTGCTGTACTGTGTGTGTGTGTCTCCATGTATGCTGCTGGTCAGAGGTGGGAACAGAAAAGAGGCAACTGGAAACAGACATATGAAGCCTCATTCCCTGCTCCTACCTGCTGCACCACTTGAAACCCCCATCAATTTGTGGATGTGTGTTCCAAGGTGAGGAGGATGGCCCTCCTTCTCACTCTTGTCATGCCATGGGGGGGGGTGCAATCCATGGGGGAACCCAGGTAGGTAAGTCTTGAGGGAGGTAGGGGATGGCAGGAGGGTTAAAGAGAGGCCAGATAGCCCCACTGCAACTGTCAGGAAAAAAAAAAGACGAAGCACTGACCAGTTATCATCTAGGCACAGTTCATATTAAAAATGTTTTTATGTGCTTCATTATACTGTCCATTTCAACCCAAATGTTGATCCCCGTGGTTCATTTTGGTTTTCAAATGAGTTGATATGGTGCAGTATTTCAGTTTATGTTTGCCACGTTAAGAGTTTAAGGGTACAGTCCACAAATATCTGGAGCTATGTGGCAAAGATGTTTAATTTGGGTGCAGAGCTCCATATTGTGAAGTCATATGCACATCCTGTGATTCACAATGGCAGTGGTTTGGACAGACAGATGTTCTCAGGAAGTGTGGAGATGCACAGAGTGTGTAGGGGCTGGCTCTGCAGAAACAGGGGCAGTCCCATGGAACACCCCTTGACCCAATCATATATGGAAGTGTCCCCCCCCCCACAGAGTTACATGGACATGCCCACTGTGAATATCCTGGCTGTAATGCATCTGTGAATGCTGCTGACCAGAACAGAAGCAGAACCAAAAAGTGAGCCAAACTGGAATGATTCCAGTGTACCAGATAACAGAGCTTGTGGCAGAGAACAACAAGAGGAAGGAGGTGCTGTTAGAACTATACTACTCTACTGGGACTAAAGAACTAGAACTCTACTACTGGGACCTTCAATTTAGGATAAAAACAAACAAACAAACAAAAAAGAGTTAGTGTGTTTATCTGAATTGGGTGAAGTGAATTGTTATCTGTATAGTTAGCTAGGTGTAGGAGGAAACTGTGAATTGATATCTGTGCAGTTAGCTAGGTGTAGAAGGAAACTGTGAATTAGGGGGATGGCTTGGGCAGAAGGAAGCCAGGTGCTTTGGATTTAAAAACTGCCCTGGATAGCTTGTGGCAGAGAACAGCAAGAGGAAGGAGGCGTTGTTAGAACTATACAACTCTACTAGGACTATATTGCCCTCCTTTTCTCCCCTCCACCCTTAGCCAGTTCTACTTTTATAGGCACAGGATTTAACTGACAACAGCAACTTCCAGTTTGGGAACAGGAAGGGAGTGATCACAGAGGCACAAAAAAACTCACCATCCTAGAAGGAAAACAGTAGCTCTCCCCAGCTGCTGGAGGTCTGACTCTGGGCAAGTAAGAAGGAGACTACTGAGGATTATAGGAACTTCCTGTCCCAGAACTGGAATACCAGGAGCTTTAAGGGCATGAAGGCAGTAGGAAAGTAGGGAGAAAAAAATATATATATAAAAAGGAAAAAAAATAATAAACAGAGAGAAGAAAGTGCAAGTATACAAAACAACCTTTAAGGGGCCACAAATAAGAAATGATGGGAGTGGTGGAGTGTAGTGGCTGTGCAGCAGCAATCTTCCAGGAGATGTTCTGGAGAATGCGGTGTTGTCCCACCTGCAAGCACCTCTCTGGGCTGAGGGAGGAGGTTGCTCATCTCCAGGCTGAGTTGGCCAGGTTTCGGGGGACCTACTCTCCCACCCAGGGACCACGGGGCCACCGCCACTGCCTCAGAGATTGCCAAGAAAGAGGAGCGGTTGGATCACAGTGGGCTCAGGGAGGGTGCGGGTGGTGCAACAAAGGTGCATCCTTCCAGTTGACCTCTCCACAATTCATATGGCATTCTGGCAGAGTGTGGTTCCTTTATAGAGACACCCGCAGTGGTGACCAAGGAGGATGCTGGGAACCTCCACAAAGGAGACCCACAGGAGGGTGGCATGGGACCCCAGAGGGGAAGGAGACAGCTCCTGGTTGGGGATTCCATTTTTAGGAAGGTAGAACTGGGGGAGGGAGGGGAGAGGGAGATTAGGTGCCTGCCTGGCACCATGGCTTGGAGGGACAGGGAGCGAATCTTTAGGATCGCAGGAGCAACTGCATGGGGGAGGGAGCTGGATGTCATTGTTCACTTAGGGACAAATGACCTGGCTGGGAAAGGAATCAGAACAGTAGAGAAGGAGTTTGTGGAGTTGGGAAGTGGCCTTAGACAAATAGCATGCACAGTAACCTTCTCGGAGGTGCTACCTGTCTATGGCATGGGTGAGGCTAGGGTGCTCCGCACAATGGTATTCAATCAGTGGTTGAAAAACTGGTGCAGCGCTCTGGGTTTCGGCTTCATTGGGGACTGGGGGTCCACCTGGAGGGATGCAGGCCTATACTGGAACAATGGTCTGCATCTGTCCAGGAGGGTAACCAGGATCCTAGGTGATAAGTTTAAATGTTTCATTGGTAAGCATTTAAACTAGCCGGGGTGGGGTACTGAAAAGGAGCAGGGAAATCCTAGCCCCCCCCCAAAAAAAAATCAGTGTAGTTAGTGAGGTAAACACTAAGGTAGAGACGTTGATAGGGAGAAGAGAAGGTGTAAATGGAGAAAAAGGCAAAGACCGTAAAGACAGGGATGGGGCAAAAAGGAGTAAGGCCATCAAAAAATAGAGGGTAATGAGTACCAGTGCCCACTGTCTAGGTAACAAGCTCCCTGAACTAGTGGCCTTGATGCAACAGGGATACCTGGATATTGTCGCAGTCACAGAAACATGGTACACAGAGAACCATGACTGGAATGTCAACATTCCAGGGTACACAATCTATAGGAGAGACAGGGAGAGTAGAAGAGGAGGAGGAGGAGTAGCTCTCTATGTAAGGAAGGGGATCAAAGCAATGGAACAGAAGGGTAAACGGAGGAGAAGAGGCACTGTGGGTCACCCTAGAGACTGGAAATGGCACCACAATCCGCACAGGGGATGTATAAAGACCCCCATCTCAGGGGAGAAAATGGACAAGGAAATGGTAGAAGGCATCCTTAAGATGGCAGAGAAAGGGGAAATATTGTTAATGGGGACCTGAATATGCCAGATGTTAACTGGAGCACCTTTGCTGCAGCCACATCCAAGAGCAGGGCCATTCTCGATGCCCTATAGGGGGCATGCCTCAGACAGGTAGTGTTGGAATCCACTCGGGAGGCAGCAACCTTAGACCTGGTACTCTCAAATGGGGATGGAGAGAGGATCTCAGATCTAGAAGTGGGGAGCCACCTGGGAACAAGTGACCACCAAACAGTGTGGTTCACGATAAACTCAACTGCAGAATCAAGCCATACAAAAGTGAGGGTACTGGACTTCAGAAGCACTGACTTTGTCAAAATGGGAGCATGCCTCAAAAAAGCACTAGCAAACAGGCAAGAAGGAGGGGTGGAGCAACAATGGGAAACATCAAAACTGCCATCACAGAGGCAACAAGCCTTTGTATGAAGCAAATAAACAAATCAAAACAGAAGGAAAAACCACTATGGTTCTCAAAAGAGGTGGCAGGGAAGGCTAGGGAGAAAAGATAGCATTTAGGAAGTATAAGGGAACACACAATTTTCGGGGAAAAAAATAAAATGTCTGGGACTGGGAATCAAACCCGGTCCCAGACACAGCACCTGGGTTCGTGTTGCTGTGGCTCAGTCCAGTGAGCCATGACAGCTACTCTGTGAAACCCAATCCCAGCAGAGGTATTATCCTCTGCCTGGGATTGTGTGAATGGTGCAATACCGCGTACAGCAGTATACGCGGTGGTGCACCATTATCATGAACTGATGCTGTATCGGGTTAGCTATGTCATACGCTGTTAAGCGTACAACATTATGACCCAGTAGGCTGAACAAATACTTCTGCTCAGTATTCACAAAAGAAGAGATGGGAAGGTACCTAATACAATCAATAGAAGCACTCTGGATAGGGGGGTCGATCCCAATCCTTTCACAGAAGAAAGGGTTCTGAAAGAACTCCTAAAACTGAAGGTGGACAAAGCAATGGGGCTGTATGGGATTCACCACAGAATTGTAAAAGAATTAAGGGGAGAACTAGTGACACCACTGACTACCCTTTTTAACAAATC
This sequence comes from Neoceratodus forsteri, assembly GCA_016271365.2. NCBI lineage: Eukaryota > Metazoa > Chordata > Ceratodontiformes > Ceratodontidae > Neoceratodus > Neoceratodus forsteri. The sequence continues at coordinate 1,076,035,245 of CM057450.1, forward strand.
ATGGGAGGATGGTGTGGTACCTGAGGACTGGAGGAGGGTGGATGTGATTCCCCTTCACAAAAGTGGGAGCAAAACAGAGGCAGGAAACTACAGACCTCAGTGGCAGGGAAAATGATGGAACCACTTCTGGAGGAAAGAATTGTTGAGTACCTAGAGGCCAGTGGGGCACAGGGCACAAAGCAGCATGGATTCACAGCAGAAAGGTCATGTCAGATGAATCTAATCAATTTCTTTGACTAGGTGACCAAAGTGGTAGACCAGGGAGGGGCTGTGGACATGGCCTACCTAGACTTTAGCAAGGCATTTGACACAGTCCCACACAAAAGATTAATAAACAAATTAGCCAGCCTGGGAGTGGGTCCCAGGGTGGTAGCCTGGGTAAAACATTGGCTGGACAACAGGACACAGAAGGTAATAGTAAATGGAGTCCACTCTGAAGAAAGGGGGTTACTAGTGGGGTATCACAGGGTTCAGTACTGGGTATGGTCCTTTTTAATGTGTTTATAGGTGACATTGCAGAGGGACTGGAAGGGAAAGTATGCCTCTTTGCAGACGACACAAAGATCTGCAACAGGGTTGCTATACAAGGGAGGGGTGGAAAGGATGAGAAGGGACTTGGCAAGGTTGAAGGAATGGTCAAATGTATGGCAGCTTGGATTCAATGCAGGTGTAACCCCTCTAAAAATGGGGGTTCCTGAAAGTCTTCCTTGGGCTTGCCTAAATGCCCACTGCCAGGCTGGTATTCTGTGTCCTAGCAATTTAAAAGTGTTTGCATGTGGGTGCCTGTTAGCCTCCATGCCTGTCTCTTTAGGAGTTGCCTATCTGTGGTGTAAAATTTACCTGGGTAGGGACTGAGTAGTTTCAGGCTCAAGTCCCGCCTGGGCTGCAGTGTTATCGCTCCATTCTGCCATCACTATTTGCACAGAGGGAGCCCTGCTAGGAACTGTTACGGTTTACTTTTTCTCTATTTTATTAATAATAATAATACTGTGGTTTGTCTAACCTGCTTTCCTTTGTAGCATTGACATTTCAGTATTGCTCCACCATCTTGGTTCTGGACTGCCTATTGGGACCAATCAGTACCTTTGGGGACTCTAAAATGGTGTCTGTCCCCAGGGGTCTTTGTGGGAGCAAATTTCTGTAGAAACTGTAGTTTTTGCACTTTGGTGCCTAAATGGACCTGGAGGGAGAGCCCTTGCTTTGACAAACTGATGGATCAACCAACCAGAACCTTTTGTACTGAAGGGAAATTCCCAAGCTACCTGCTGCAGTGTGTTCAGTCTGGAGTTAGAGTTTGAAGAGTAAACAGCTCGAGTGATTCGAGCAGCTGCCCCTGCGTAGTAGTGCGGGAAATCAGTGGAAAGGCTGAGTTTGGCCTGTCTGCCTGCTGTCCCTCGAGAGGGAATTTTTTGAAAAGGTTTTGCAATCAGACTGTATACGAATTGGAGCATGACAAAGCCGCTGAAGAGTGACCAGATTTAAGCCTGAAGAAGACCGAAGATTTGCTGTACGCGATCAGCCTGTCAGGACATCCATTCACCATAGAACTCCCAGTTCTGCTCAGAGACACTGATATTACAACCAGACTGCTATCCGTTTGGTGTATGGTGATTACTTTACTATAAAAATGTTGTTTGCTATTAGTGGGTCACAGTTTGGTTCCCCACTGTTTAATTGTGTCATGCTTTTTGAAAGCTGCATCCAGCCTTCCCAGACTGATATCTGAACTGTCTTTCCCGGCCTGGGCCATGCCACTTTGGCCCAGCCAGTTACTCACACCACATAGAAGACCATCGACGAGAGACCTGCCTTGGGATCAGCTCCCTGCTCAACATCACGAACAGGAATGACACCATGGTGAATAGTGTGGGCCCTGCTTCTACTGGCAAACCAGCAAGTCATCCTGTAGTCTCCATTTCATCCATCCTGTGTCCTGTACTGGGTAGCGTGAGTAAACACCAGGGTAGCTCCCCTGTAACAACAGCTCAATCAAAGTGTGTCATCTGATTTAATTGTTTTGTTTATTCATCACAAACTAAGCCTCCTGGCTCTGGATTACAAATTGTTTGTGGTTGTGCATGCCTTGTCTTTTCATCACAGGGCCCCAACCAGCTGCGACGCTGGCCTACTCGGGGCAATGTTCCAGGCTAGCCCACTTTACTTCCAGCTGGGTACCCAGAGCGTGTGACTGTGCAGGGACTAAAAGTGCATGCATAATTGCCGGACTAGATAAGTTTCAGAATCAATCAACCTGATTACACCCCTCCCTTGTTCAATTCCCCTGAATAAATCAGATCTAACTCTTTTTTGCATTTAATCTGACTGTGGTTCCAGTTTTGTATTAAAAGCACTATACTGTTGTTATTTGCTGTGCCTAACCTTGTTTTACAGGGGGTCTCAAGGGTTGAACTGGTGGACCTAGCCCTGGTGGTAAGTGCAAACAGTGTGGGGATTTGTATGCTGAGTAGGGGCTACTGTGAAAGTGTTTGTTGCATATTGTCTAGGCCACTAGAGGGGAAAGAGGGGGGGTTACAGTGTCCCAGAGGGCTGTACCCAGGTTAGCCTTGTTACTAACAACCCTGTCCTCCGGGTGGAGGCACCCGTTTCAGTACCCCGGCCCCTCAACCTGCAACTAGCCATGCAGGCAGGGGTAGTAGCCCCTGGGATAGTGCCACCTAGAGGTTACACAAAGAAGTGCAAAGTAATTCACCTGGGAAACAAAAACCCAGGGGAAGAGTACACAATTGGGGGGGGGGGAGGTAGTAACAACAACAAAAATGGAAAGGGACCTGGGGGTAATCATATCAGATGACCTAAAGGTTAGCAAGCAATGTGAGAAGACAGTAGGGATGGCTGGGGGGATACTGGGATGTATAGGGAGAGGCATCACCAATAGAAAGCAAGAAGTTGTTATCTCTCTCTGTACAGACAGTTGATGAGACCCCATCTGGAGTACTGCATCCAGTTCTGGAGACCCCATACCTGCAAGGACATAGACAGGATGGAGACAGTCCAGAAGAGGGCAACTAAAATGGTGCAGGGTCTGCAACAGAAGCCATACAAGGAGAGACTAAATGAGCTTAATATGTATACCATTGAGGAAAGGAGGGTGAAGGGGGATATGATAGAAATGTCTAAGTACTTCAAGTGAATCAACAAAGTCTAAGAGGGTAGCATCTTTCAGAAAAAGAGATGTGCAAGAACAAGGGGACACAATCTGAAGATAGAGGGGGACGGCTCAGGGGTAATGTGAGGAGGTATTTTTTCACAGAGAGGATGGTGGACACATGGAACGGCCTTCCTGAGGAGGTTGTGGGGTCAAAAACAATGGAGAAGTCAAGAATGCATGGGACAGACAAAAGGCAATTCTTGTGGGGGGTAGGAAGAAATAGGCTGTTGGTTAACTAGGATCTGCAGCTTATCCAGTAGGTAGGGAAATGGGCAGGCTAGGTGGGCCAAGCGGTCCTTATCTGCCATCAAAGTCCATGTTTCTGTGTAGCCAAACCACCAGCCAGAATGTCGCCCATCCTCCTAAATATTCCCACTAAACCCAGCTATGGTCACCAAGACATGCTGAAAAAACCACCATTCCATTCCATTGTGTTCAGGGTGAGTATTCTAGGGTTTGGTGCAGATGTTCTGGAGGATGGGGGGTGGGCACATGACTGGCAGTTCAGCTTCTGGCACCCAGCACCACATAAACCTCCCACAGCTTCCATGAATCAGGCCCGTATGTGTCTGCTATGGGTGCAAGTGAAACCCTGTACAAGTGGGGACCACCATGATAGGCCTTCCACCATACACACCCCAACTCCCCACAAAACCATACCCAGTGACATATCAGTCCATCTGGTGGATGGTCATGTGTCCTGCACGTATTACTCATAGAAAAAGAAAGCATTTATTGAACATGAAGAGAGCAGGCAAGCAGGGCATGGGTGGATATAAGTGTGGCTGTGGGATGACACACAATGAACTCTTATGTTAATTTTCCTCTGTGCTAAGAGTCCATATTGTCAGGCCATTGTTCCCAGTCTGTAAGAAACAAATAAATATAGTATGTGATACTAATGTCAGTACACATGGGCCTGGCAGTACCACACTGTGAGTATTCGATAATTTTTATTTAGTTTTTTGTTGACTGGGTAAGTGCACTAGACAAATTCTTGCCTATTTTCAGGCACAACCTTGGGGAGGTACAACTGAATGCCAACTGATCTTGAACCAGATTAAGCTGTCGGTGGTATTTTTAGTGAATGGGGGAAATTTGGCTAGGGCACTGGGAAAATTCTGCTACTCATCTGAAGGGAACTTTCTGGCCGTCCAAGTTGGCAGATGACAGTCCTGATGTGCAGGAGGTTGCTATGGAGGTGGGAGAGTTTGTCTCTGCTCATTCCTCTTCACTACCTGAGTTGGCACTGGAAAGCTCTGTATTGGATGTTTCTGCTGAGAATGTTTCCTCTGCACCTGACCCTGCTCGACGAGAGTGGGGTGACTATTGCTGGTGATTTGTATCAGAATCCTGCAGCTTCCTTGGTTTCTGACCCTACTTCTGATATGTCTGAGTTGCCAGACACTTTGGAACTTCCTCCAGATACTTCGGGAGAAGCACTGGAACTTTGTTTAATCAAGTCTGAAGAGTGGTCTTTTCGTTTAAAAAAATCAGCTCTACTGCAGAAAATTTGGTGGCTGCGAGTTGACACTGTCCCTGGCCCTGTCAGGTCGTCTCAGCTGAGGCTTGGACCTGCTTCCAGTACTGCGCTGCCATCTGCTGAGGAGACCACTTCTACTGTTAGTGTGCTTATGATTTCCCTGTCTACACCTCCTGGTATGGTGCTTGATGCTCCGGTCCCTAACACTGAACATTGGTCAGTTGACCAAGCTCTCCGTGATGCAGGTTGGGAACAAAATCCCTCTTCAGGCCGATGAACTTCTGGCTCATTGGCAATTAGAATGTCCACCTCTCCAGTCCTGGCTTCTTCTCTGGCGGTTCGTGCTGCTGTTCCTATGGTCCCCATCCAGGATGAGCCTCTCCTGCATTCAGACCCTCTGGCTGTCCCGGACAGTTTATCATTGACCCAGGACATGGTTCTTGTCTTCCCTCAGTTGCCGACTACTCCTAAGGCTCCATCTCCAGGCCCTAGCCTTGTGCAGGCTCCTTTGAACATTCTTCCTGACAGAAAGAAAAAAAAATGTTTTCCTCCCTGCTTCATCTGCCTGTTTTGCCTGCTAAGCGGCATAATGCAGTTAGGCTTTCCTATGTGGGGGTTCCACAGGAGCCTCCAGACCGTCTCTTTGTGGCCAGAACTTTGTTGATGGACTCCACAAAATTTTTTGCACATGAGATATATGCCCTTATCCATATTTCTGGTGAGACCACCTTTGATGTCAGTTTTCAAACTTCTAAAGGCTTGGACAGGTTCTGGTCAAAACATCACACTTTGAAATGGTCTACCTCATGGTCCCCCTTTCTTGCCATTCCTTTGACCAAGCCAGCATATAAAACTATTTCTATTCTTGTTCACAATGAAGGTGTGGATCTCGCGGATGTCCTATATCGGCTGAAGCTCAGATGTACTGTTATTGGGGACCCTGAGGCCATTCTGGATTCCGAGAATATCTGGACAGGTGGTTGGAAAGTGAAGGTTTTGTTGAAGACTGATGATTCTGGTGTTGTTCACTTACCAAATTCCTTTTTCTTAGGCAGGGATGGGGGTTTGTTCTATCCGGGCCAACCAAAGGCCTGTTATAGGTGTGGGAATCCCTTGCATTTAAGCAGTGTTTGTAATACTGTTAAGTGTAATCTTTGTGGGAACTTGAGTCACTTAAGTAGGTCTTGCTTAAATGAATGTTGTTGTAATCTCTGTGAAGAGCTGGGCCACACCTTTCAGAAGTGTACCTGGGCAGCTCATAATCAGGAGCACCATGATGGGGGCAGACCAACACTGTCTTATTACACAAGCTCAGAAAGCCAAAATTCATAATAGACCCTGTTCTACTGAGCTTTCTCTTGTCCCCATCGCACCCCCCTCCTCTTTTGCTCCACATTCTGTCACAGCTGATACTTCGCCTTTGGGTGAACCTGCTGTGGTCACCCCCATAATGCCTCCCGATTGTTGTGGCCCCAGGATCGGACACTGGTCTCTGATCTCCGGGATGCTATGCCTCCTCCTCAGGAGCCTTTATAGGGTGCTTGCAGGTGATCTACCCGTTCTAAGATGAAAGCTGCACCCCCTCCTTCTAAAGCTGTTTGGACTGCCCCTGTCCCCTTATCTATCTCCTATGATGTTTTGCAGAACACCTCTGCAGACTCTGGTGAGGATACTGATTCCTCCTCAGTTCCCTCTTCCCATCCTGAGGGCACTATGGATATGGAGGTTCCTTCTCTGGGTAGAGGGGCTCAAAAACGAAAAGCAAGGTCCAAATTAAAGGCAGCTGGTGGGAAAGATAGAAAGAAATCATGCTGGTTTCTTGTCTTCCCTGTTCTTGTCTCCATTTCCCTTGCCATGTCTTCTCACATCTTTTCTTGTTACTCTCTGAATGTGAACAGCATTAAGAGGCTGGATAAACGTAATACTATTTTTGCTTTCCTAGCTTCTTTGCAATGTGGTATTATATTTCTGCAAGATGCTAGGTTTCATGCCCTGCAAGAATTAAAACAGGCTCAGAGATTCTGGCTTTTGGGTCCTTCCTATTGGTCAATGAGTCCTGACCGCTGTTCTGGTGTGGGGATTCTGGTGCATTCTGTTGCCTTTGTGCTTTTGAAGCTTTACAATGTGGTCCTTGGTCGAGTGTTGATTCTTGATATTTTGCTTCACCAGGTCCCATATCGCCTTATCTGTTTATATGCTCCCCAAACTAAATCTGCCCATATTGACATTTTCTCCCTGATTCAACCATTCTTACATACTTCCAAGCATGTGATTTTTGTGGGTGATTTTAACTGTGGGCTCAGTCTTTCAGACAAAAGCTCAGACGCTACCACTCAGAAGTTGTACTATGACTCCCGCTCCTTGAATTCTCTGATATGTACTGCAAGCCAGTGGGACACTGTTTTAGAATTTACAAGGCAGCATTCCCCTACATTCCAAAAGGGTGTGCTTGTGACCAGGATTGATTATGTTTTTTTGTCTCCTCACCTCGCTGTTTCTATGGTCGAGGTTAGTCCTGTAGAGTTCTCGGACCATAGATTGCTCTCACTCACATTTGATACCCCTCCCCCCTTAAAGGGCCCAGTTATTTGGAAATGTAATATTTATTTGCTTAAAGATGAAGTTTTCCTCTGTTCCCTGAGCCATTTTTTTAGCAGCCAGGAAGTCTGTCCTAGTCTGCTATGAGAACCCTGTACAATGGTGGGAGGATTCAAAGCAAGATCTTTCGAAACTCCTTCGGTGGTATGGTAAGACTCAAAGTACCTCTGCATACTTATCCTACATACAAAACCGTTAGTGCTTTCAGTCCCTTTTATCCCTTGCTCATACCACTGGACAGGATCTGACTGTACAGCTTCACTCTGTCCAGAAGGCCATGTTAGATTTTTCTAAACAAAAAGCAGCTCGCCTTTATTGGCAACATAAATTTGGTACTCGGGGTATGGCCCATGAAACTTGCCCCTTTACCCATAACAAATCACAAGTCGATAAGAAAGGAATTACTGGTTTACTGGGTGAGTCGGGTACTCTTTGTACCTCCCTGCATGATATTATGCAAATTGTGGCTGCTTTTTCTGGTAAATTGCTTTCGGACCTCCCTTCTGATGTTGGGAAGATCAGAGACTATTTACATGACGTTTCTGTTCCTGAGCTGCATCCTCAGGTTCATGCCAGTTTCAGTCAGCCTATAACTCTGGGTGAGATTCTAGAGGTCATCCATCATTTAAAGTCATATGTCACCCCTGGACCTGACGGCCTGCCTAATGAATTGTATAAGCTTATAGGTGACTCTCTGGGGTCTGAATTATCCTTGGTGTTTAACACAATGTTGACTTTTGGTGATGTTCCTCTTAATTTTAATAAAGGAGCCTTGATTGTATTAGAAACGGGATAAAGCTGACCTACATAATTGGATACCTATCTGTATGCTTAATGCAGACTGTAAAATTTTGTCCAACATTTTGGCCAACAGGTTATTACTTGTAGTGGATCTTGTCATTTCCCCTGAGCAGGCTTGTGCGATCCCTCAGAGGAAGATTCAGGATCATCTTATTCATGTGCGGGAAATTTTTACCTCTGGGTATTCTGGTCGGTGTTCGGGGTATGTGGTCTCCTTGGATCAAAAGTCGACTTTGGACTCTATTTGTCATGATTTTTGTGGGAAGCTCTGTTACATTATCATATTCCCCCTACATTAGTTTCATGGATATAGTTTCTTTATAAAACCGCTACTGTAGTACCTCTTGTTAATGGTTGGTTGGGCCCCTTGGTCCCTATTAAATGGGGTGTAAGACAGGGTTGTCCCCTGAGCCCCCTTTTATATGTTTTTTTATTGACCCCTTGATAGGTAGATTGAATGCTTTTCCTTCCATTGTTCCAATTTCTAGCCCTACGGTTCAGGATACGCCTTCCTCTTTGGCTTATGCCGATGATTTATGTTTGCTGACTGCAAATGCATCCTCAGTCCTGGCAGCTCTTTCTGAATGCATTTCTTTTGGTTTGCTTTCGGGACTGGCTCTGAATCTGGACAAGTGTCATGCTTTTGCACTTGTTTCTTCCCCTTGGCCTGCCTCCTTTATTGGTCCCAGTCATATTTCCCCATCTTCTCCTACAGTTCTGGGAATAAAATGTGGCCCTCCTGGGATTCATGTTCAGAACTGGGAGGAAAAGCTAGCTATTGGTAGGTTTAAGGTTTCTCAGTAGAACCAAAGTAAAACTGGGAAAAAGAAGACTTTTCTGCTTCCTATTTTTTTATATTTGAGTTATGTTTTCCCTATTCCTAAATCACTTGAAACCCCTCTTTTAAGTTTATTTTTTCAGGCTATTTGGGGCAGTCACCTTAATCCCATTAAGCGGGATATTTTATATTTGCCCATACAGGAGGGTGAGCTGGCTATGGTGAATCCCATTCTTTTTTTTTACTAGTGTGTTTTTGATGTCCAATTTCAGGCCTCTTTTGTTTAATAGACAGTGTGGGTGGGAGAGCTGGCTCTATGGTAATTGTAGCTCCTGGTTCCATTCAGGGCTTCAGTTAACTCCATTTTGGGAGTATCTGACTCCCATAAATAAGGCAAAAACTTCCAAAATAAAGGGGGAGTCATTGACTTCTAAATGTAAAAAACAAGACTTGATGACTTCCAAAACTGAAGGCATAGACACTAAAAAAGTATGGGTTTTTCTTAAATAAATTGTATTTTACTACTAATATTTGTATTAACATCCATAAATTGGTCCTTCTTAGAATACTGGCTTTCAAATTGTGGGATCTGGGAAGTATTTTGACTTCCAAAATATTGGAATGACTTCCAGATTTTGACTCATGGAAGTATTTGACTTCCACAAAAAATGAATTAACTGAATCCCTGGTTCCATTCTTGGGAACAAAATTCCATTCCAGTTTTGAGGGGTTCAGAAGTCCTGCACTACTTGACGGACACATTTCTTCAGTTGAAGCAATGGAAGGTTACCCCACATCAGCTCTTGATGGTTTCTTCCCATAAGGCATTATATAGGAATTTGACGACTTCCGTCTGTCCCTTTTTAGACCCTTTTCCAAAATGTGATGCTTTGTACAGAGCTTCCCTGAAGTCCCTGTTAATGAATCCTAGGATCCCTGTCCAGATGTGGGACTTCCACTGGCTTTCTTGCCATGAGAAAATTAATGTTGAAAATAATCACAAACATAAGCAGCTCTCTGAGAGATTCTGTAGTAGGCCCAAGTGTACTGCCTCCCTTGAAACAATTGATCACTTATTGTTTCGGTGCTCCTTTATTAAAGATTTTTGGAAGTTCCTTGCTGACCAATAGGGGGACCCGTTATTCTCTACTATCTCTTATGTAAATCTTATGTAGGGTTCTGTTTCTACTGCTTGGGGGAAATAGAATCTTGAAACTTTGTGTTTTTTATTTTCTATCATCAAATGGAATATCTGGATGTCTCGATGTTCATTTACTTTACAGCAACGTCATTGCACTTATGTTGAATTATGTAACAAAATTGTTGCAGATGCACGCATTGTTTTTTTGCCAGATAGTTCGCTTCTTTCTACTCTGGACATTTCTGAACTCTGGAAGCAATTGCCCTGGATTACAGATACGGATGCAGCTGTTACTTGACCTTTTGGGGATTAGTGTTGTTTTTCATTCCGTTTTGGACTTATTGTATTTATTTTGGGATTTGTTTATTTGTTTCTTAGTGTTCTTTTTTTTCTTACTTTTGGTTGTAATTCAGTTTTGGTTTTCTGTATTGTTCCATTGGAAATGTACCGATTTGTCATTTAATAAAACTTTCCCCTACTCTTGGTAGGGGGCACTGTCCTGTAGGTTTGTGGTGCGCGTTCACTCTGGAGACCGAGGCTGAAGGATGCGGATCGGTCGGTGATTCTCCAGCAGGCATGGTTGGCGCCAATAGTGGGGACCGATGGAGGTGGAGAATGTCGGAAGTAGTACTAGAGGGGTTGATTGATATGGTAGAGGAAGCGGAGCTGCAGACAACTTTGATTTGTGAAGCTATGTGTATTTTTCAGAGAGAAACCCACAGATTGCAAGAGGAAAAAAAGAGAAAGAGGATGGCTAGTGTGTCTCCTTCTCCTACTACCTCCACTGCGAAGACTTTTGCAGGTTCTCAGGTGAGTGTTCCACCAGACCAGCTGCCACTTTTCCCAGGCAACAGTGTAGATTTACCTGTTGAGCTATCATTGCCAGGGCATGTGGGCTGGTCAGTGGAGTTGGCTTTAAGAAATTCTGGCTGGGTTCAAAGATTGGATGGTACTTGGGTTATGGACCCAAAGTTTGAGGTGGATCCTGGGTGGGTAGGCCTGGTGTCAGCCTTGGGAGAAATTTCTCAGCATTTGGACCTGACTTCATGAGAAGGACAGAGGCCTTCATCGTCTGCCACGTCTCCCTCATTTTCTCTCCCGGTTGCTGTTAGTAAAGAGGGAGTTCCTGAGGGTTTGGCTCATAGATCTCCTTTGGAGTCTGTGGCGATAGATTCCCTTCCTGATACTGCTCAGCATACTGCTGTACATCAGGAAACAGTGACTGGACAGGATCCTTTACTGCTGCCATAAACTATTCCTCAGAAGCCTTTTTACGCAGGCCTGTTTCACAAACCTGTGGAGTTGGCTAAGAGGAGAAATGCTATTTGGATTCAGTATTTGGGAGGTATGACTGAATTACCTGACAGGTATTATGTGGGTAAGATTTTACTTAAGCAGTCCTTAGGTTTTTCACCTAATGAATTTACGCTCTTATTCATGTGCCTGGGGAACATACTTTCAATGTGAGTTTTCAAACTCTGGATGTTTTGGAAGGTTTCTGGACTAAGTATTCGCTTCTTAAAACCAACCCTCTTTGGACACCATTTCAAGTTATTCCCCTGACTAAACAGTCTTTTCGTATTATAACTGTTTTGTTTCGAAATGAAGGTGTCAACATTTCAGAAATGTTATTCTGGTTAGACAAAAGGTGTGGTGTTCAGGGCACCCCTGAGCCTATTATTGATGCTGAGCATTTTTGGAATGGAGGTTGGCGAATTAAGGTCAAATTGTTTGCTGTGGATAATGACTTTCAGCATCTGGAAAATTGTTTCTTCATCGGCAGGGACAAGGGATTTCTTTTTTATCCTGGACAGCCCCATAAATGTGGTTCAGTGTGCCATATTAGCACGTCCTATGATAAAATTCACTGCTTTCGTTGCGGGGATATGGGGCATGTTAGCACAGAATGTGATAATTCTCCTACATGTAATTTTTGTGATGAACCTGGATATACCTTCACCAAATGTCCCCTTGCTGCTCATAATACTTCAGAAGCTGATTTTACAGTGCAAGATTATTATATTAATATGGCCCGGGTGGGTCGGGTGCCTCCGGACCCTAGACACACTAGACCGCCCCAGAATTTGGCCACTAAACTCCATTCTGAGCGCTCTGAGGCTCGAGACACTGGTATGGTCCCTAATATGTCTCCTTGTGTTTCAGAGGCACTAGCCCCTCTGTTGAGGGCTGTCCCAGACTGCTCTTTACCTGTAGAGAAAGGGGACATGGCACCTCCACCACCCCCTGTATGTGTCTCGAAGGTGGCACCACCTGCTGGGTTGGACCTTCCATGGTGATTGCTACTGATATTCCTTTGGTTAATTCTTACAGGATTTTGGCTGCAGAAGATGATTCTGATGCTGCCTCTAAATCTTCCTCGCAATGTGACCCAGTGTCTGATATGGACATAGGTAACTCTAAGGAGGTGAAGAAACTGAAGGAAAAAAAGTGGGCTTTGAATAAGTTTATGTAAAAGTGCCAGGAAGAAACAGCTGCCTACTTGATTTTTTTTTCTGTGTTCTATGATTTGACTGTAGCCTCTCTGAATGTGAATAGTATTCGTACTGAGTATAAACGCTTGGCCACTTATGACTTCTTTTCTCATTTTAAGGGTGATATTGTTTTTTTTTCAGGACACCAGATTATATACAAGTTCTGACTTTGACCAGGCTTCACAAACATGACCGAGGGGTCCTTGTTTTTGGTTGGGGGGGGGGGTTGAATCTTTGTTCTGGGGTTGGTATTTGTTTTTTGACCTCTGATATTTTAGTAACTAATATTGTTGAAATTGAGGTAGGCAGATGTCTTTTGCTTGATGTTACTGTACAAAAAATTTGGATTTTAGGCTTCTAAATGTGTATGCAGCCCAAGTTAAAACTGACCGTATTGCGTTATTGGAGAAAGTTAGACTATATTTATTGACTAGATGTAATCTCCTTTTTGGTGGGGATTTTAATAGTAATAGAGCAGTTTGGGATAGGGGGGCCAACATGCCCAAATTGTATTGTGATTCTACTTTTTTTGAATAATCTATTAAGTCTTACTGGGTTGATTGATATTTTCAGTCTGATTCCCAGGATGTAGTATATACTTAATTTTAAGGATCTCGGAAATCCCATATAGACTATTGGTTTGTTTCTCCTAATTTAAAGTTTGGTGCACAGGCTGCAATTCCTGTGGCAACCTCTGATCATGTCCTTTTACAGGTTACTTTTTCGGACTTTCCGAATGTCTCCAAAGTTCCTGGTTACTGGAAAATGAATTTATTATTGGATTTTTCTGGATGTAAAGGAAGGTTTTGTTTCTTTATTATTGGCACAGCAATCTGTTTATTTTTTTGTATGATGCAATACAGGATTGGTGGGAGGATACAAAATCTGATATTCAACATTATTTTAAAATGATTGGGAGACTACTGGGTAAAGCAAAATGTGATTCTTATAAAGTGGTGAAAGGTAGGTTGGAGAAAGCATATTGTGATTTGCAGCGAGGTTTACCAGTTGATTGAACAGTGGTACAGACTTTAAAAAGGGAATTGGTTAAATTACAATATGGCAAATGAAAGGTTTTGGAGACTGCCCAAAGATTTGGGGTCTCCAGTGAGAGTGAAGTGAATACTTTTGAACAATGTGAAAGGCATAGGGCACACAAAGAAATGAAACATGTATTGACATCTTTGGGGGTTTTGGTGTCTTCTCATGAGGCTATTTTGACAGAATTGGATAATTATTTATTGACTTCCTTTCAAGTGGATACATCTGTGACTGCTGAGAAAATCACTACTTGGTTGTTTAAGAGTGAGCGCATATTGGTTCCAGAAGATTTGTCTCAGGTTTTATTACAGCCTATCTTGCAGTTAGACTTAGAGGCAGTGGTTAATTCTTTACCTAAAGGTAAATCCCCTGGTGGAGATGGTTTGGTAAATGAACTTTACCCTTTGATTTTTTCTATTTATTTCAGGTTTGTTTGGATATTAGTATTTATCCTTTGACGTTTAATCAGGGTCTGTGCTTTTTTTTTGTTCAAATCTGGTGCTAGTGAGAATTTAGATAATTGGAGTCCTATTACCCTTCTTAATTTAGACTGTAAGATTCTGACTAAATTATTGAATAATAGGGTAGCACTGGTTTTGCCTCATATTGTTCATTCTTCACAGTTTTGTTCAGTTAGGGGTTGTTCTATTTCTGATGCTATGATTTTGTTGTGTGCGGTGTTTAATAGAAGTACTATGGGTGACATTTCTGGGTTTATTGAGTTTAGATCAATTAAAGGATTTTGACAGGATTTCACATAAGTATTTATGGTCCTGTTTAGCTCGTTATGGTTTTCCTGTCTTTTGTTTCCTGGTTGAAGGTTATTATGGATCTGCTGTTGTGGCTCCTTATGTTCATGACAGAATAGGTAAGTTTCGAGCATGTCAGAGGGGAGTCCGCCAAGGTTGTCCTCTTAGCCCCCTCTTATATATCCTTCGTTGGATGCTTTGTTACAGCAATTGAATGAGGCTATTCATATTAGTGGCCTTTCCTTTTATAGTGTTATGTCTGACCTTACTTCCATTGCTTATGCAGATGACTTATGCATTTTATTATTGGATCTCCCATCTAGTGTTGCTACTGAACAGGTTTGGAGTAGCTTTATGGTGGGTACTGGGGTAAGGATTAATTTTAATAAGAGAAAGTGTGTTTTCTTAGGGAATGTAGGAGGTCATTTCCAGGGGATTATGAGAATTCTGGTATGTAGTTTGGAAATTAAGATTTTGGGTATTGTTTTGGGGATGGATCAACCGGACATGTATAATTGGAATTTTATCATCAAAGCTGCACAATTTAGAGTTCATAGCTGGAATAAATGGAAGATGGCTAAATTAAAAAGGGTATATATGATTAAAATGTATTTATTGGGTATGTTTCTGCATTTGGCAGCTAGGTATGCCTTACCTAGTAGTTTGGAATGCACGGTACTTAGTATGTTTTTTCAGGCGATCTGGGGTAACCATTTAAACCCCATTAAAAGAAATGTATTATATTTGAACAAAAATCAAGGTGATCTCAGTATGGTTAATCCTATTGTCTTTTTTCTCTATTTTTTTGTTTGTAAATGTTCACCCTTTGACTACCACTGTGCACAAAATTTGGTCCCCTTGGGTACTGGATGTTCTTGAAAGCTGGCTTGATGATTGGGAGTGGGATAAGGCTGTGGCTAAGCAAAAACAGATGCAAAATGTGTTGCTCACTTATTTTTCCTGTTTTCAGAAAATTAAACAATGGCAAGTCACAAAGTCGATGGTGGGTCAATTATCCCGGAAAGAATTATATGCTGTTATATATTCAAGCAGGATATTTTTTTCATTTGCCTGACTGTTACACAAGGTCGCAGAGGATATTATTTTGGTTACAGAAATGTTAGCTCTACACTCTATGCTTCCAACTGTGTGGGATGTGACGTGTTGTATGTTCATGATAGATTACCTGTAAAAGCTAATTTAAAACATAAGGACACTGAGGATAGATCATGTCCTAGGTGTAATCTGTGTTCCGCAACAGTGGAATCCTTGTTTCATCGGTTTTTTCTTGCCCATATATTGTCCACTTTTGGTCTGTGGTAGTCTCATTGGGCTACTTCTCCTTTCTTAATATCTCTCCTGATGTCTTACTATTGGGTATTTTACCAGCTGCTTGGAGTCAATATGATAGGGTAGTTTTGCACAGTATTTTAGGATGCTTTAAATTCCACATTTGGACCAGTAGAGTTAGATGGTCTTTGCAACAATTGTACATTACTCCAGAACAGTTGTTTTGGACGATTACTGAGGCTGTTATTTCTCTCCGCAGACATGATTTTGGCACTCTACCTGTGAAGCTAGCCAGAAAAAATGGAAGAATTTACATTGGTTGGATACTGGTTGATTATTTATTTATTTTTTGTATTGTTTTGGAGCAGTTTATTTTGTTTTGTTTAGTGTTGAATGTCATATTTCTCCTACTTTTTGGAGGGAGAGGGGTTCTGTATGAATACAATTTATTTCTGTTTGCTGTTCCTGTGTGCTAAGATGCTTCATTTTGTTTTAAATCTTATTATGCTTTGTATGAAGTCATACACTTTTGTATAATTTGTTGTATGTTTGTATAAATATTCCCTGCTCTTTTGCGGGGTCCAGTATTATGATTTATTTCTGTTTGACATTCCTATATGCTGAAAAGCTTAGTTATGTTTTTTTTCTTGATTTATTTTATGCTTTTGTATGCTGTAATACACTCCTATATGTTTTTGTTTTGTAGTTTTGCATAAAAATTTCCCCTATTTTTTTGTTGAGGATGGGATGGGGGTTTTTGTAACAATCCAGATTACTTATGTTTGCAGTATATGTATGCTATAATACTTACTTATGTTTTTGATTTCTTCTATTATGCTTTGGCATGATGTAATACACTTTTGTATATTTTAAGTTTTGAATAAAAATTCCCCTACTCTTCCTGCAAGGGGCCCTGCTTCCTGTGAGCAGAGGGGACCCTTTGTCTGTGGGACCAAGATGGAGGACAGAGTGCTGGAGAATGTGGAGGAGATGGACATGCTGGGAGAGAGTAACAAAGCTGTGAGAGAGGATATTGTGGCAAGCACTGGAATGACCCAGGACTTGAGTGAGATGGAGGTGTCAGTGGCTGAGGTCCAGGTTTCTACCCTGGATGGTCCTGAAAACTCATGGTGGATCAGGAGATTTTGTTTGATGCTACAGACCCACAGAGGTGAATTTGTCAGCTGGGGATAATGATATAAACGTTAAGGATACTAAGTCTGTTTCGTTTAGAGTTGCCAGACCATCTTAAATCAGAGGAACTGGCTAAAATTGTGGTTGGAAGAGGCCCTATTTCGGGAGCGCTATTGGCAGTTGTAGCACAAATTTTTGGATGGAGAGTTGGCCAGTCTGTACCCCCATCCCAGTCACCAACCCCTCCCACTGCTGGTCCCAGTTGATGGTACTGCTACTACATATTGTTTCCTCGATGGATGGGCAAGTATTGCATCCAATTGTATTTTAGACTAAGTCTCATAATCAGGAATCAGCAACTGTGTTTACTTTTTGCAAGTCATAGGCCTGTACAGGATTCTGTTGCAGGTCAGGAACAAACTCTCATTTCACTCCTGGGAGTGTCATTTGCTGAAATGCCTTGAGGGGACAGGGCAGAGGTTGTGTGGACCACAAACTGGGGGCACTTAGATGCTGCTCAGGAGTCGATTGGGCCTGTATGTGGGCTCCAGAGTATAAATTTTCTTTACTCTTCTAATGCTGTGTTACCAAGGTAACCCAGAAGCTGAATGTTGGGGTGATCCAAGCCCTGAAGCTGAATAAAATAAATGATTGTGGACTGGAAGTGAAGGCCAGAATTGTCACCATGGGGCTTTCCTCCTCAAGTACAGTTAAACACATGACAGTAGATTTCACTGGGAATGTTATGCCTGGGGTAACTTCACCACAGGACAGTATGGAGAGTCGGAGAGTATGCCTACATCAGAGCTAGAGCTTGAAGGGAGAGCCATGGTCTATGCTCAAGGGGATGACACAGGGACTAAACATAAAATGGAAGTGTCTAAAAAGAGATGGGAAAATGTAGTGCTTTAGAATAGAAACATCCAGGAACAGGACACTATAAATAAACCCCCTGAATGTGTTCCTTTGATTTTTCCTCCTCATCTCTATGACTATGGTGCTTAAACAAGCATTTGGGCAGGTCTTCCCAGCAGGGGTGAGCTACTTGGTCTAATACTGACCATACAAGGGCAAGGTGGATTCAAAATGGAATGGGGCAATGGATACCTGACCCTCGTTGGATGCTATGTTTTTCTCCCAGTCTTCAACTTCCCGGAATGGTGGCCTCCTTTGATATGCACAACTAATCCTCAACAGGAAGCCTAGAACACCGGGGTGCACAAGGGGGTATCCAGTAAGGATCAAGGGAGAGTTACAAGCATAGGGATTGTGCCCCCCCAACACCTACTATAACTTTGGCACGTGGACAAGATATGCAAGGGCTGACTACCAAGGAAAAGGTACCATGGAAGGACTCTATCCCAGCTAAGGATAGGTCAGAACCCGCTGCCCCCTCCCAGGTTCCACCTCAAAGACCGTTACTTTCTGAACTGTTTAAAACAAATGCGACCACACCTCTCCACAGGAAACATGCAGTTTGCCTGAAATATAAAGGGGGGCTGGAAGTTCATCCAGACAGGTATTATGTAGGTAAAATACTGATCAAGGAGTCCTTGCAATTTTACTCAGCAGATGTCTTTGCATTTATACATATTTCGGGGGAGGACATATTTGACATCAGTTTTAGATCAGTGGCTCTGCTGGAAACTTTTGGGAAATACAATCAACTAAAACCACCCACTATGGATCCCCTTTTCAGTCATTCCACTAACCAAACCTTTGACCAAGTCAGTGACTATTATGTTCGGAATGAGGCGTCCCAGTTGGAGATATTTATCATTGGTTACAGCAAAATGTCAAGTTCTGGGTAAACCAGTAGCTGTATTGGATGATGAACAATTCTGGATGGGGGTTCACATTTCTAACTGTTTTCTAGGGAGAGATGAGGAGTCTGCTATTCCCAGGGCAGCCTCGGACCTGTTACCAGTGTGGTTCACGCACCCACCTTTCTCGTGTATGTGACAAACTATGTTGTAGCTTCTGTAATGAACTTGGACATATCCAACTCCCAATGTTCCAATCTTACACATTGTAGTTTGTGTGAAGAGACTAGTCATGTGTATAAAAATTGCCCATGGGCGCAGCTAATACCAATCTCCACTTGACCCAGAAGACTTGATTAACCTGTCTCAAAGCTCGGGAAAATCTGTAGCCAACCCCCTCCTTTAGTACAGCAACCTGATCCTGAGTCCAGAACACCTTTTTCAGTACAGACCTAGGGGTTGTGATGGAGTGTGATGCCCCCAGTTCCGGGGATTACTTTCTTCAATTTACCTATGATGGGAGCAGAGGTTGCCTTCAACCAGTCTGTTATTCAGACCCTTCAGACTCTTGCCAACTATTGGGGAGTGCAGTATTGCCCCTGCCCCTCCTGTCTGTGTCCCACTGGCTCAAAGAGGTCTTCTCAGAGACTATCGAAAGTTGAACCCTCTCCTTCTGTAGAAACAACTAATCCATTTGAGTTTCTGGGCTCCAGAAGTGGGAGGACTCGGAACAAGAGAGAACTCTAAAGATCTAATGGACTTGATGGAGATCCCTTACGTCTCTTCCGGATAAACTATACTCTGGTAAAAAGAAGAAAAAGAATTGACTATATTTTTGATTAAAACATGAGAGTGGCAAACACTGTAGTGGCATCATTAAATTGCCACAGTTTGTATAATACCAAACGCAGACAAACTGTATTTCAGTTAGTTGCCGATTCCGATGATTGTGTATTTCTTCAGGAGACATGGCTATCATCAGTTTCACACTTACAAGCCTGTAAATCAGAATGGCCCTGGGGTCCATCCTTTTGGTCATTTGGGACTGACAGGGCAGATGGGGTTGTTTTATTTTGAGGATCGATTTTCTCTTTTTAGATAGTGGATCTCATCCCATGTAGAGCCCTCCTTTTGATGTGGTACTGGGATGGTGGAATCGTGTAGATTTTGAACATCTATGCTCCTCAGCTTAAAGCTGACTGGAGACTGAGTTGTTTGCCTGATTCAGCCATACCTCGCTATTGCCCAAATTATTTTTTGGGGACTTTGTTCTTTAACAGTTCCAAGAGGGCGGTCTGGGGAAAATATACTGTGATTCCTTTCGTTCCTAGCAATGTGGCATTGGCAGGATTGGTTAATTGTAATTCTCATATTTCTACACTCCCCATTATTTTGCTATATAGGAGGGGCTCAGTATTGTATGGTAATTGACTATTTATTTATTTCCCATCATTTGAAAGTGGCCTCTACTACTCTTTTGCCTAGTGGAGTTTTCAGATCATCAAATGATCATTGCAACACTGTCTTTAGACATCACTTGTTCAGTTACTAAATCTAGATAAGTTAAATGTTCATTCCTTGGTACTTCCCTATATCCAATATTCTGTTAGACAACTTTTAGCTTCTCATGCCTCAGTATTTGACCTTTATGAGGATATTGGTGACTGGTGGTATCAGACAAAGGAGGATATTGCGGAACTATTTTAGAAGCATGGGAAACATAAATCTAGAGCATCAATTTTTTGACATCTAACTTTGTGGAAGAAACTCAGTACCTTTTTCTCTTCCTACTCAAAGGATGTACTCAATGCACAGATTGAGTCCATTAAACTTCATATGCAGTCCTTACAATATGATAGGGCTAATTCAATCAGAGCAGAATCTTCCTATGGGACACATAGGTCTCCATTTAGACCCTTGGTGCAGCATGTGGAGTCTAGGGAACAGGCCTCCTCCATTTCTTGTTTACAGAATCAGGGGTGTGTCAGTTTCCTCTCTTCAAGGTCTTTTGAGATTATCATTAATTTGACTAAGCCAGGTGTTTCATGCACACAAGACCATGATTCTTATATCGCATCTTTGCCTAAGCACAATTTTTCTGATCAGGAGATGGGAGTCCTGACACCAGAATATCACAATATCCAGGAAGTCCTGAGTCAACATACTTGCGAAAATCAGGCTCTGTTCCAGGTCTTGATGGTCTCACTTCGATTTCTGTAAATGTTTTGCAATGGAGTTGGCATATTGCCTGGAAAACATTTACTTATTTTTTTTTCCCCAAGAATTTGGTACCAGCCCATTTTTCCAAAAAGTCTGACAATTTTGTTTAAAAGTGGGACAGAACTTTACTGCACAATTGAGCTATATGCTACTGCATGGGATTTTAAAATGTTGTCTTTTATCTTACTACTTAGATTACGGGTCTTGGCAAACAAATTGTTCACCCATTTCAGTTTTGTGGTACCTGACTGTTCCATTCATCATCCCTAATAGTTTTGTGTGAACTTTGGGAAGGTATTCCAAATGGGGTAAGGAGGGATGATTCTTTCCTGGATCAGAGAGGCATTTGCACGCTGTAGATCATTCTTTCCTTTTTCAACCTATGGAGCTTATGCCGCCCCCTCCTTTATTAATAAAATAAAAATGTTATATCGGGGAGCTAGTTGGAGTCCATATGTTAGGGCAGTGGTTTGGGAAGTGATAGTCCCATACGGGCATTCGCTAGGGCTGTCTGTTAAGTCCATTCCTGTATATCTTGTCTCTGGACTTTCTATTCAATGGCTGATGGATAATCCTAGGATTCTGGGTTTGGGGGTCAGGTGGTGGAGGTTGAGAGTATGTGTTGGCATGTGGGATGACACTTGTTTATTCTTCAGGATGAGGCTAGCGTATTGGAGGTTGGTAGGGAATTGGAAAGGTACTGCGGGTCATTTCTGAGGCTACTCAATTTAGCAAAGTGTAAGGCAGTCCATCTATGGCTTTGAGGTTACCCTTCATGGCTGTAGGTCAGCTTTTTGGTTTCAGACCCAGTCAAGATACTGGGGGTTACCTTTGATTCTTTGGATATGGCACTGACCAATTGAATTGGTTTTGGTGGAGTGAATCACAATATAGTCCTGGAAGGGTTGGAAATGTCCAAACTGAAATGAATTTCATTATGAGACATTTCTTCTTCCAAGGATATCCTATATTACCACTATCTTTCCCCTCCAGTAGTTTTTGGAAACAATTGTATATAGTCTGTTTTAGGATGCTTTGGGGTAGTCGACTAAAACCCCGGTTAAAGGGAACATGTATCTGGCAAAAGTAAGGCTGAGTTGGGGATGGTTGACCTGGTTTTTTCATACACTTTTTGGTACTTCTCTTTAGAACCCCATGGTCCATGGTGGGTACTTTGGTTCATAAATGGTTTATAAATAATTTGTATATCTATACTTCTAAATGGACTGATCTCCTCCAAAATATTCCTGTTGTTTCTTATTCCAGACTCCATGAAATTCTCTGTCTACTGCACTTTCAAGTGCAACCGTCAGATTCTTCGAAAGCTAAGACTAACTAAGTACACCTATAGTGTGGAAACTGTAAATAAAACACTAGCCATAAGGTAGCATCCAAAAAGTTTTGGGATCCCAAAAACTCAAGTCTAGAACCCCAAAACAAAAAACTCAGGTAGTGAACTTAATATAACTTTATAATGACATTAAATGAAGATCCACTATGCCCAGCTCCTCCAAAAGAGGAGGGGGTCAATACCCTCTGGGTGCAGCACTGTACCTGCCAGCCCACTTCCCAAAAAAACAGGTTCTGAGAGAGGAGGGGGGGAGGTTGTAATATAGTAAGACTTCATTAGAAGAAACATAATTACTAAGGTGAGTAATTTTTTTTCAAACAACATGAAGTCTTGCTGTATTCTGACAATATGCGGACTACCAGCAATTCTCCCAGGAGGATGGTACAGAACCTACTTAGGAAGTAGGCTCTGCAGCACTGCTGTATCAAACCTAGCATCACCCCAGCCTGATGTCCAGAGAGTAATGCTTGGTAAAGTATGAACTGTGTTTCCAGGTGGCTGTTTTACAGATCTCTAAGGGGGTATATCTCTAGCTGCTTTCAGAGAAGCAGCTGTACCTCTAGTTGAATGAGCCCTCAGGCCTGGGGGAGTACTTTGCCTAGCTTTTCATAGCAGAATTGTATGCTAGGATACAATCCACCTGGCGGCTAGTCCTCTTAGTAGCAGAGTTTACCCTTTCCACTTCTCCATAAGTGAGAAACAACTGAGGACAGTCAAACCTAAGTGCCTTAGTGCACTCAGTGTAGTAATCGTACCCTCTTAACATCAAACTGTGTAACTTTCCTGAAGAAGAGACTGATCAGTGAAAATACAGGGAGGGACATGGACTGGTTCAGATGAAAATTAGAGACCACTTTGAGAAGAACCTCGTGTTGGTTCTAAGGACCACCTTATCTCTATGAAAGAAATAAAATCTGGCTCTACTGTAGAGCTTGTAATTACCATGTACGCCTGGGAGAAATAATAGCTACCAGAAACACAGTTTTCCAAGTCAAGTACTTGAGTTCTGCTGAGGCCTAAAGGCTCAAAGGGTGGCTGTATGAGCTGAGCAATGCAAACATTAAGATCACAAACAGTGGTAGGATCCTTAAAAGGCATTAGTATGATCAGCCCTTTAAAAATTTTATTGAATACAGGTGGGAAGCCAGAGAAGAAGGCTTCCCACTGATAAAAATGCAAAACAGTAGATAGATGCACTTTGAGGGTATCTATCTGAGGCTTAAACTATTGAGATAAACCATATAGTCTTAGAACTGCAGATAAGTCCAGATGAGTCTGGTGACATCTGCTTACTAGACACTCAAATACCAAATCTTCCGTTTGGAGTTGTGGGTTTCTAGTGGCAGGTTTACGAGAAGCCTTGAGAATGTCCAGAACCCCGAAACAGATTCATATTTGCATATTCTAGCTCTTCAGAGCCAGCTTTGAGACTGGAGAGACTGAAGATAGGATACCAAATTCTCCCCTGAGAGGAAGTTACAGATTGTTGTTTTTTGAGGAGCCAATGGAAGATGGACCGCCAGAGACAGCAAGAGGGGATACCAAGGCTGCCTGGCCCAGTTTGGTGTAATCAGGATCACTTGCAAGATTGTGACTGTATCTTGGTCCAGAACTCTGAACAATGAGGAGGTGTGAAAGCATATGGAAATTTCCGACCATTCCAACAGTAGAGCATCCAGGGGACTGAGCCCACATTGGGTGTCTGCAACAAAAAAGAGGAGGTTGGTGATTGCTGGGGTTTGCAAAGAGGTCTATCTGAGGAGTGCTCCATCTTAGGAATATCACTTTTAGCACTAAGGGATCCAGAGGCCATTCATGATGGCCCTGAGAAACTTGCTCAAAGCATACCACAACTTGTCCTTTCCTGGAGATGGACTGCTACTAGGATGTCTGGGAATGAGACCAGATGCTCATTTCTATGCACAAGGCATCGCATCAGTGCCTCCTGCTTGTTGATGTACCCGCTATGGTGGTTGTGCGTTGTCTGTTCTCACCTGAACTAACTTATTTTGTACTACCTGCAAAAGCTTGTAAGGCAAGTATACTGCCCTGAGTTCCAGAAGGTTGATATGGAGGAGAGACTCTGAGGGATCTGCATTGTGAGGGCTAAATGAGCCCCCACCCAGGCATCTGTGGTCAGAACCACAGAATGAGTCTGAGAGACAACAAATTCTTGTTTGAGATTGTTCTGATCCGTCCACCACTGAAGAGTATGGATCAAGGTCTGTTACTGAAATCAGTTTGCAGGATCTTTTCACCAAAAACCTCAGGTGAAATTGGATATCTCTATCTGAAACCTGGCCCTGAATCACTAAGTGGCAGCTGCTGTGGCCCAGTAGTTGGAAGAATGTCTTGTTGGCTAGAGACCAGAGATGCATGAGGGTTATTTAAGGGCTTATTCTTGTATGGGAAGAAAGGCCTTGCTTGATTAGTGTCCAGCTCCACCCTCTGAAGGTGAGGAGCTGCACTGGTTTGAGAACGACTTTGAAGACTGAGAGGAATCCCAAGAAGTGAGCACTTGCTGATCACTTGTAATTTGACTCTGACTTGTTCTGGAGATCCTTTCAATGAGCTAGTCATTAGATATGGGGAAATAGAGATGTTCTGTCTCCTTAAAAGGCTACTACTGCTAGTGTTTTTTAAAGACCCTTGTGCTGATGTTAGGCATTGTGTTCTGAACTGATACTGGCCTGAGGGCATGGAACTGAGACTTTCTGTGGGAACCTGATGGGAATGTGAAAGTAGATCTTGAGGTCTAGAAGCTAGCCAGTCCTCTGGCCTTGTGAGGGGCAGTATTCCCAGAGTCACCATTTTGAACTTTGGCTTGTAATGCTTGTTAAGTATCTAGTCTAGGATGGGTCACTTCTCTGTCTTTTGGGCAAGTAAGTATCTGAGTATAGATCTTTCTTCTGAGATGTAGAACTCTCTAGGGCTGTGAGACAACAGAGGGAAACCCCCTTTTAGCAATTGTTTGGGGTGTTTGAGGTGGCTATCTGACCCTCAGCTTGAAACTTGAAACTGAGGGCCAGTCCTGGCTTCTTCCAGGACCCACTGTCTGAGGTCACAGATTTCCAGGCCTGGAGGGTACAGCCTGCCTCCCAGTTTGGGAGTTGACCCTGGCTGACACCTCAGGGTGTCTGTTGGCAGGAGCTTCGGCTGAGAGGTGATGCAGCCCTGCTCATCCCTCCTACCTCTCTAAAGAACCTCCTTGGAAAAAGAGAGTCTGTCCTGTTTGAGAAAGGCCTGTGAAAAGGCCTGCCCTGCCCCTAGCCTGCTGCCTGAGGAGTTGACCCTTCCTGCTTGAGCACCCTAGGTGGTCCCAGTCTCATCTGTCTTTCATGTGTCTCTGTCTGCCCCAAATGGAGAATTACCTACAATAGGGAAACTGTGGCCTTAGCCTGTATCTCTGCAAAGGCTATACACCTGAGCCAGCCATCCTCCAAAGATTAGATGTAGCTATGACTATGATGAACATCTGGAGTCCACAGCATGGAACTGAATCAGATGCCTTATCCATCAGCAGCCATTTCATCTAGTTCCTTGCTAACTGGGGAAGCTTGTTTGCCAGATCCAAAACACCCTTACCTGACCTTTGTATCTGGCTGCCTGACCATGTAGTTAGCCTGTCTGAGTCCCAAAGAAGATGCTAGTACTGCTTATTAGCCAGAATCTATCTTCCTGAGTCTTATCCGGGGTGTGGGCTAGTATACTAGCTGTCCAGGTTGTTGCCTGCACTACTCCCATATGGATGCAATGTTGATACAGGAATCCGTAGTTGAGCCTGACAGTATGTATTTCCTGTCCATTCATTTGCCCACTGAGGCAAAGAATTTGGAGTTTTCAAAAGTTTGAGTCTGTTTCCCAAAGATTTGTGAGGGAATAGACAGTCTCTGGACTGGGATGTCCATCATTTCATAAAATCAGGCTCCTCCTGCCCTTAACAGCTTCATCCACAGGGAGCGAGGTGTCACACTTTCTGTGGGACATAAAGTGAGGGGGATCAGGCCTGAAGGGGAAACCTGAAGGTCTGTCTGGGGAGGTCCTGTCAATGGGCTCATCTAGACCTCCCCACTGGGCCTCTTCTTCATCATCATCAAACCTCTTCTTTCCCATTCTGGCTCATAATATTTTCCAAAGAATATCAGAAACTAAGGGAACTGACCAATCAGCACCTACTGAGAGGCTTGATCAGTGGAACTGATCACAGTTATCCCAATACTATACTGCTGACCCGGGTAGGGGCGACGCTTTCGGGAGCCCCTTAGCAGACGGAACCCCCCACGCCAGAGTGCTGCTGACCGCGTAGGGAAGGACGCTGGGAGCCTCATAGACGGAACCCCCACGCCGGAGGCGTTGACCGCTGGAGGGGCGGACGCCGGGAGCTCTGTGCAGATGGAACTCACGCCAGAGGCTGGATCCTGCAGGAAGGACGCCTGGAGCTCTGCAGACGGAACCCCCACGCTAGAGGCTGCTGACCACGCAGGGAAGGACGCCGGGAGCCTCAGCAGACGGAACCCCCACGCGCGCCGGCCGGGCGGGTATGATGCTTCGGGAGCCCCAGACAGAACCCCACGCGGCCAACATGCCCAAATTGTATTGTGATTCTACTTTTTGAATAATCTATTAAGTCTTACTGGGTTGATTGATATTTTCAGTCTGATTCCCAGGATGTAGTATATACTTAATTTTAAGGATCTCGGAAATCCCATATAGACTATTGGTTTGTTTCTCCTAATTTAAAGTTTGGTGCACAGGCTGCAATTCCTGTGGCAACCTCTGATCATGTCCTTTTACAGGTTACTTTTTCGGACTTTCCGAATGTCTCCAAAGTTCCTGGTTACTGGAAAATGAATTTATTATTGGATTTTTCTGGATGTAAAGGAAGGTTTTGTTTCTTTATTATTGGCACAGCAATCTGTTTATTTTTTTGTATGATGCAATACAGGATTGGTGGGAGGATACAAAATCTGATATTCAACATTATTTTAAAATGATTGGGAGACTACTGGGTAAAGCAAAATGTGATTCTTATAAAGTGGTGAAAGGTAGGTTGGAGAAAGCATATTGTGATTTGCAGCGAGGTTTACCAGTTGATTGAACAGTGGTACAGACTTTAAAAAGGGAATTGGTAAATTACAATATGGCAATGAAAGGTTTTGGAGACTGCCCAAAGATTTGGGGTCTCCAGTGAGAGTGAAGTGAATACTTTTGAACAATGTGAAAGGCATAGGGCACACAAAGAAATGAAACATGTATTGACATCTTTGGGGGTTTTGGTGTCTTCTCATGAGGCTATTTTGACAGAATTGGATAATTATTTATTGACTTCCTTTCAAGTGGATACATCTGTGACTGCTGAGAAAATCACTACTTGGTTGTTTAAGAGTGAGCGCATATTGGTTCCAGAAGATTTGTCTCAGGTTTTATTACAGCCTATCTTGCAGTTAGACTTAGAGGCAGTGGTTAATTCTTTACCTAAAGGTAAATCCCCTGGTGGAGATGGTTTGGTAAATGAACTTTACCCTTTGATTTTTTCTATTTATTTCAGGTTTGTTTGGATATTAGTATTTATCCTTTGACGTTTAATCAGGGTCTGGTGCTTTTTTTTTGTTCAAATCTGGTGCTAGTGAGAATTTAGATAATTGGAGTCCTATTACCCTTCTTAATTTAGACTGTAAGATTCTGACTAAATTATTGAATAATAGGGTAGCACTGGTTTTGCCTCATATTGTTCATTCTTCACAGTTTTGTTCAGTTAGGGGTTGTTCTATTTCTGATGCTATGATTTTGTTGTGTGCGGTGTTTAATAGAAGTACTATGGGTGACATTTCTGGGTTTATTGAGTTTAGATCAATTAAAGGATTTTGACAGGATTTCACATAAGTATTTATGGTCCTGTTTAGCTCGTTATGGTTTTCCTGTTCCTTTTGTTTCCTGGTTGAAGGGTTATTATGGATCTGCTGTTGTGGCTCCTTATGTTCATGACAGAATAGGTAAGTTTCGAGCATGTCAGAGGGGAGTCCGCCAAGGTTGTCCTCTTAGCCCCCTCTTATATATCCTTCGTTGGATGCTTTGTTACAGCAATTGAATGAGGCTATTCATATTAGTGGCCTTTCCTTTTATAGTGTTATGTCTGACCTTACTTCCATTGCTTATGCAGATGACTTATGCATTTTATTATTGGATCTCCATCTAGTGTTGCTACTGAACAGGTTTGGAGTAGCTTTATGGTGGGTACTGGGGTAAGGATTAATTTTAATAAGAGAAAGTGTGTTTTCTTAGGGAATGTAGGAGGTCATTTCCAAGGATTATGAGAATTTGGTATGTAGTTTGGAAATTAAGATTTTGGGTATTGTTTTGGGGATGGATCAACCGACATGTATAATTGGAATTTTATCATCAAAGCTGCACAATTTAGAGTTCATAGCTGGAATAAATGGAAGATGGCTAAATTAAAAGGGTATATATGATTAAAATGTATTTATTGGGTATGTTTCTGCATTTGGCAGCTAGGTATGCCTTACCTAGTAGTTTGGAATGCAGCACGTACTTAGTATGTTTTTTCAGGCGATCTGGGGTAACCATTTAAACCCCATTAAAAGAAATGTATTATATTTGAACAAAAATCAAGGTGATCTCAGTATGGTTAATCCTATTGTCTTTTTCTCTATTTTTGTTTGTAAATGTTCACCCTTGACTACCACTGTGCACAAAATTTGGTCCCCTTAGGTACTGGATGTTCTTGAAAGCTGGCTTGATGATTGGGAGTGGGATAAGGCTGTGGCTAAGCAAAACAGATGCAAAATGTGTTGCTCACTTATTTTCCTGTTTTCAGAAAATTAAACAATGGCAAGTCACAAAGTCGATGGTGGGTCAATTATCCCGGAAAGAATTATATGCTGTTATATATTCAAGCAGGATATTTTTTTCATTTGCCTGACTGTTACACAAGGTCGCAGAGGGATATTATTTTGGTTACAGAAATGTTACGCTCTACACCTATGCTTCCAACTGTGTGGGATGTGACGTGGCTGTATGTTCATGATAGATTACCTGTAAAAGCTAATTTAAAACATAAGGACACTGAGGATAGATCATGTCCTAGGTGTAATCTGTGTTCCGCAACAGTGGAATCCTTGTTTCATCGGTTTTTTTCTTGCCCATATATTGTCCACTTTTGGTCTGTGGTAGCTCGTCATTGGGCTACTTCTCCTTTTCTTAATATCTCTCCTGATGTCTTACTATTGGGTATTTTACCAGCTGCTTGGAGTCAATATGATAGGGTAGTTTTGCACAGTATTTTAGGATGCTTTAAATTCCACATTTGGACCAGTAGAGTTAGATGGTCTTTGCAACAATTGTACATTACTCCAGAACAGTTGTTTTGGACGATTACTGAGGCTGTTATTTCTCTCTCAGACATGATTTTGGCACTCTACCTGTGAAGCTAGCCAGAAAAATGGAAAGAATTTACATTGGTTGGATACTGGTTGATTATTTATTTATTTTTGTATTGTTTTGGAGCAGTTTATTTTGTTTTGTTTAGTGTTGAATGTCATATTTCTCCTACTTTTGGAGGGAGAGGGTTCTGTATGAATACAATTTATTTCTGTTTGCTGTTCCTGTGTGCTAAGATGCTTCATTTTGTTTTAAATCTTATTATGCTTTGTATGAAGTCATACACTTTTGTATAATTTGTTGTATGTTTTGCATAAATATTCCCTGCTCTTTTTGCGGGGTCCAGTATTATGATTTATTTCTGTTTGACATTCCTATATGCTGAAAACTTAGTTATGTTTTTTTCTTGATTTATTTTATGCTTTTGTATGCTGTAATACACTCCTATATGTTTTTGTTTTGTAGTTTTGCATAAAATTTCCCTATTTTTTTGTTGAGGATGGGATGGGGTTTTTGTAACAATCCAGATTACTTATGTTTGCAGTATATGTATGCTATAATACTTACTTATGTTTTGATTTCTTCTATTATGCTTTGGCATGATGTAATACACTTTTGTATATTTTAAGTTTTGAATAAAATCCCTACTCTTCCTGCAAGGGGCCCTGCTTCCTGTGAGCAGAGGGACCCCTTTGTCTGTGGGACCAAGATGGAGGACAGAGTGCTGGAGAATGTGGAGGAGATGGACATGCTGGGAGAGAGTAACAAAGCTGTGAGAGAGGATATTGTGGCAAGCACTGGAATGACCCAGGACTTGAGTGAGATGGAGGTGTCAGTGGCTGAGGTCCAGGTTTCTACCCTGGATGGTCCTGAAAACTCAATGGTGGATCAGGAGATTTTGTTTGATGCTACAGACCCCACAGAGGTGAATTTGTCAGCTGGGGATAATGATATAAACGTTAAGGATACTAAGTCTGCTCGTTTAGAGTTGCCAGACCATCTTAAATCAGAGGAACTGGCTAGTAAATTGTGGTTGGAAGAGGCCCTATTTCGGGAGCGCTTATTGGCAGTTGTAGCACAAATTTTTGGATGGAGAGTTGGCCAGTCTGTTACCCCCATCCCAGTCACCAACCCTCCCACTGCTGGTCCCAGTTGATGGTACTGCTACTACATATTGTTTCCTCGATGGATGGGCAAGTATTGCATCCAATTGTATTTTAGACTAAGTCTCATAATCAGGAATCAGCAACTGTGTTTACTTTTGCAAGTCATAGGCCTGTACAGGATTCTGTTGCAGGTCAGGAACAAACTCTCATTTCACTCCTGGGAGTGTCATTTGCTGAAATGCCTTGGGGGACAGGGCAGAGGTTGTGTGGACCACAAACTGGGGGGGGCACTTAGATGCTGCTCAGGAGTCGATTGGGCCTGTATGTGGGCTCCAGAGTATAAATCTTTCTTTACCTTCTAATGCTGTGGTTACCAAGGTAACCCAGAAGCTGAATGTTGGGGTGATCCAAGCCCTGAAGCTGAATAAAATAAATGATTGTGGACTGGAAGTGAAGGCCAGAATTGTCACCATGGGGCTTTCCTCCTCAAGTACAGTTAAACACATGACAGTAGATTTCACTGGGAATGTTATGCCTGGGGTAACTTCACCACAGGACAGTATGGAGAGTCGGAGGTATGCCTACATCAGAGCTAGAGCTTGAAGGGAGCCATGGTCTATGCTCAAGGGATGACACAGGGACTAAACATAAAATGGAAGTGTCTAAAAAGAGATGGGAAAATGTAGTGCTTTAGAATAGAAACATCCAGGAACAGGACACTATAAATAAACCCCCTGAATGTGTTCCTTTTGATTTTTCCCTCCTCATCTCTATGACTATGGTGCTTAAACAAGCATTTGGGCAGGTCTTCCCAGCAGGGGGTGAGCTACTTGGTCTAATACGACCATACAAGGGGCAAGGTGGATTCAAAATGGAATGGGGCAATGGATACCTGACCCTACGTGGGATGCTATGTTTTTCTCCCAGTCTTCAACTTCCCCGGAATGGTGGCCTCCTTTGATATGCACAACTAATCCTCAACAGGAAGCCTAGAACACCGGGGTGCACAAGGGGGTATCCAGTAAGGATCAAGGGAGAGTTACAAGCATAGGGATTGTGCCCCCCCAACACCTACTATAACTTTGGCACGTGGACAAGATATGCAGGGCTGACTACCAAGAAAAGGTACCATGGAAGGACTCTATCCCAGCTAAGGATAGGTCAGAACCATGCCCCTCCCAGGTTCCACCTCAAAGACCGTTACTTTCTGAACTGTTTTAAAACAAATGCGACCACACCTCTCCACAGGAAACATGCAGTTTGCCTGAAATATAAAGGGGCTGGAAGTTCATCCAGACAGGTATTATGTAGGTAAAATACTGATCAAGGAGTCCTTGCAATTTTACTCAGCAGATGTCTTTGCATTTATACATATTTCGGGGAGGACATATTTGACATCAGTTTTAGATCAGTGGCTCTGCTGGAAACTTTTGGGGAAATACAATCAACTAAAACCACCCACTATGGATCCCCTTTTCAGTCATTCCACTAACCAAACCTTTGACCAAGTCAGTGACTATTATGTTCCGGAATGAGAGCGTCCCAGTTGGAGATATTTATCATTGGTTACAGCAAAAATGTCAAGTTCTGGGTAAACCAGTAGCTGTATTGGATGATGAACAATTCTGGATGGGGGGGTTCACATTTCTAACTGTTTTTTTCTAGGGAGAGATCGAGGAGTCTGCTATTACCCAGGGCAGCCTCGGACCTGTTACCAGTGTGGTTCACGCACCCACCTTTCTCGTGTATGTGACAAACTATGTTGTAGCTTCTGTAATGAACTTGGACATATCAACTCCCAATGTTCCAATCTTACACATTGTAGTTTGTGTGAAGAGACTAGTCATGTGTATAAAAATTGCCCATGGGCAGCAGCTAATACCCAATCTCCACTTGACCCAGAAGACTTGATTAACCTGTCTCAAAGCTCGGAAAATCTGTAGCCAACCCCCCCTCCCTTTAGTACAGCAACCTGATCCTGAGTCCAGAACACCTTTTTTCAGTACAGACCTAGGGGTTGTGATGGAGGTGTGATGCCCCCCAGTTCAGGAATTACTTTCTTCCAATTTACCTATGATGGGAGCAGAGGATTGCCTTCAACCAGTCTGTTATTCAGACCCTTCAGACTCTTGCCAACTATTGGGGAGTGCAAGTATTGCCCCTGCCCCTCCTGTCTGTGTCCCACTGGCTCAAAGGAGGTCTTCTCAGAGACTATCGAAAGTTGAACCCTCTCCTTCTGTAGAAACAACTAATCCATTTGAGTTTCTGGGCTCCACAGAGTGGGAGGGACTCGGAACAAGAGGAGAACTCTAAAGATCTAATGGACTTGATGGAGATCCCTTCGTCTCTTCCGGATAAACTATACTCTGGTAAAAAGAAGAAAAAGAATTGACTATATTTTTGATTAAAACATGAGAGTGGCAAACACTGTAGTGGCATCATTAAATTGCCACAGTTTGTATAATATAGACTAGAACAAACTGTATTTCAGTTAGTTGCGATTCCGATGATTGTGTATTTCTTCAGGAGACATGGCTATCATCAGTTTCACACTTACAAGCCTGTAAATCAGAATGGCCCTGGGGTCCATCCTTTTGGTCATTTGGGACTGACAGGGCAGATGGGGTTGTTTTTTTATTTTGAGGATCCCGATTTTCTCTTTTTCGGATAGTGGATCTCATCCCATGTAGAGCCCTCCTTTTGGATGGGTACTGGGATGGTGAATCGTGTAGATTTTTGAACATCTATGCTCCTCAGCTTAAAGCTGACAGGACTGAGTTGTTTGCCCTGATTCAGCCATACCTCGCTATTGCCCAAATTATTTTTTTTGGGGGGACTTTGTTCTTTAACAGTTCCAAGAGGGGGCACAGTCTGGGGAAAATATACTGTGATTCCTTGGCGTTCCAGCAATGTGTGGCATTGGCAGGATTGGTTAATTGTAATTCTCATATTTCTACACTCCCCATTATTTTACATATAGGAGGGCTCAGTATTGTATGGTAATTGACTATTTATTTATTTCCCATCATTTGAAAGTGGCCTCTACTACTCTTTGCCCAGTGGAGTTTTCAGATCATCAAATGATCATTGCAACACTGTCTTTAGACATCACTCGTTCAGTTACGAAATCTAGATAGAAGTTAAATGTTCATTCCTTGGTACTTCCCCATATCCAATATTCTGTTAGACAACTTTTAGCTTCTCATGCCTCAGTATTTGACCTTTATGAGGATATTGGTGACTGGTGGTATCAGACAAAGGAGGATATTACGGAACTATTTTAGAAGCATGGGAAACATAAATCTAGGCATCAATATTTTCGGCATCTAACTTTGTGGAAGAAACTCCAGTACCTTTTTTCTCTTCCTACTCAAAAGGGGGATGGCCTCCAAGCACAGATTGAGTCCA
This sequence comes from Neoceratodus forsteri, assembly GCA_016271365.2. Lineage (NCBI taxonomy): Eukaryota > Metazoa > Chordata > Ceratodontiformes > Ceratodontidae > Neoceratodus > Neoceratodus forsteri. The sequence continues at coordinate 1,076,069,167 of CM057450.1, forward strand.
TTAAACTTCATATGCAGTCCTTACAATATGATAGGGCTAATTCAATCAGAGCAGAACTTTCCTATGGGACACATAGGTCTCCCATTTTAGACCCTTGTGCAGCATGTAAGTCTAGGGAACAGGCCTCCTCCATTTCTTGTTTACAGAATCAGGGGGGTGTGTCAGTTTCCTCTCTTCAAGGTCTTTTTGAGATTATCATTAATTTGACTAAGCCAGGTGTTTCATGCACACAAGACCATGATTCTTATATCGCATCTTTGCCTAAGCACAATTTTTCTGATCAGGAGATGGAGTCCCTGACACAGAATATCACACATTCAGAAGTCCTGGAGTCAACATGTACGCGAAAATCAGGCTCCGTTCCAGGTCTTGATGGTCTCCACTTCGATTTCTGTAAATGTTTTGCAATGGAGTTGGCATATTGCCTGGAGAAAACATTTACTTATTTTTTTTTCCCCAAGAATTTGGTACCAGCCCATTTTTCCAAAAGTCTGACAATTTTTTTGTTTAAAAGTGGGGACAGAACTTTACTGCACAATTGGAGGCACATAAGCCTACTGCATGGGAATTTTAAAATGTTGTCTTTTATCTTACTACTTAGATTACGGGTCTTGGCAAACAAATTGTTCACCCATTTCAGTTTTGTGGTCTACCTGACCGTTCCATTCATCATCCTCTAATAGTTTTGTGTGAACTTTGGGAAGGTATTCCAAATGGGGTAAGGAGGGATGGATTCTTTCCCTGGATCAGAGGAAGGCATTTGACGCTGTAGATCATTCTTTCCTTTTTCAACCTATGGAAGCTTATGGCGGCCCCCCTCCTTTATTAATAAAATAAAAATGTTATATCAGGGAGCTAGTTGGAGTCCATATGTTAGGGCAGTGGTTGGTCCGGAAGTGATAGTCCATACGGGCATTCGTCAGGGCTGTCTGTTAAGTCCATTCCTGTATATCTTGTCTCTGATTCCCCTAATTCAATGGCTGATGGATAATCCTAGGATTCTGGGTTTGAGGGGTCAGGTGGTGGAGGTTGAGAGTAATGTGTTGGCATGTGTGGATGACACTTGTTTATTTCTTCAGGATGAGGCTAGCGTATTGGAGGTTAGTAGGGAATTGGAAAGGTACTCGGTCATTTCAGAGGCTAGCTTGAATTTAGCAAAATGTAAGGCAGTCCATCTGGGCTTGGAGGTTACCCCCTTCATGGCTGTAGGTCAGCTTTTTGTGGTTTCAGACCCAGTCAAGATACTGGGGGTTACCTTTGATTCTTTGGATATGGCACTGACCAATTGGCAATTGGTTTTGGTGGAGTGTGAATCAAAGGTACAGTCCTGGAAGGGTTGGAAAATGTCCAAACTGAAATGAATTTCTATTATAAAGACATTTCTTCTTCCAAGGATATCCTATATTGCCACTATCTTTCCCCTTCCAGTAGTTTTGGAAACAAGTGTATATAGTCTGTTTTTTAGGATGCTTTGGGGTAGTCGACTAAACCCAGTTAAAAGGGGGAACATGTATCTGGCAAGAAGTAAGGCTGAGTTGGGGATGGTTGACCTGGTGTTTTTTTTCATACACTTTTTTGGGTACATTCTCTTAGAACCCCATGGTCCATGGTGGGTACTTTGGTTCATAAATGGTTTATAAATAATTTGTATATCTATACTTCTAAATGGACTGATCTCCCTCCAAAATATTCCCTGTTGTTTCTTATTCCAGACTCCATGAAATCCTCTGTCTACTGCACTTTCAAGTGTAACCGTCAGATTCTTACGAGCTAAGACTAACTAAGTACACCTATAGTGTGGAAACTGTAAATAAAACACTAGCCATAAGAGCAACCAAAAGTTTTGGGATCCCAAAAAACTCAAGTCGAGAACCCCAAAACAAAAAACTCAGGTAGTGAACTTAACATAACTTTATAATGACATTAAATGAAGATCCACTATGCCCAGCTCCTCCAAAAGAGGAGGGAGCCAATACACCTCTGGGGTGCAGCACTGTACCTGCCAGCCCACTTCCCAAAAAACAGGTTCTGAGAGAGGAGGCGGGGGGGAGGTCAGAATATGGCAAGACTTCATTAGAAGAAACATAATTACTAAGGTGAGTAATTTTTTCTTCAAACAACATGAAGTCTTGCTGTATTCTGACAATATGCAGACTACCAAGCAATACCTCCCAGGAGGATGGTACAGAACCTACTTAGGAAGTAGGCTCTGCAGCACTGCTGTATCAAACCTAGCATCACTCCTAGCCTGGATGTCCAGAGAGTAATGCTTGGTAAAAGTATGAACTGTTTTCCAGGTGGCTGTTTTACAGATCTCTAAGAGGGGTATATCTCTAGCCGCAGCCAGAGAAGCAGCTGTACCTCTAGTTGAATGAGCCCTCAGGCCTGGGGGGGGAGTACTTTGCCTAGCTTTTCATAGCAGAATTGTATGCAAGAGACAATCCACCTGGCAATAGTCCTCTTAGTAGCAGGTTTACCCTTTCCCACTTCTCCATAAGTGAGAAACAACTGAGGACAGTCAAACCTAAGTGCCTTAGTGCACTCAGTGTAGTGGCTAAGTACCCTCTTAACATCCAAACTGTGTAATCCTCTCTCCTGAAGAAGAATGATCAGTGAAAAATACAGGGAGGGACATGGACTGGTTCAGATGAAAATTAGAGACCACTTTGAGTAAGAACCTCGTGTTGGTTCTAAGGACCACCTTATCTCTATGAAAAGAAATAAAATCTGGCTCTACTGACAGAGCTTGCAATTCGCTGATACGCCTGGCAGAAATAACAGCTACCAGAAACACAGTTTTCCAAGTCAAGTACTTGAGTTCTGCTGAGGCCAAAGGCTCAAAGGGTGGCTGCATGAGCTGAGCAATGCAAACATTAAGATCACAAACAGTGGTAGGATCCTTAAAAGGGGCATTAGTATGAAGCAGCCCTTTAAAAAATTTACTGAACACAGGGTGGGAAGCTAGAGAAGAAGGCTTCCCCACTGATAAAAATGCAGAAACAGTAGATAGATGCACTTTGAGGGTAGCTGGTCTGAGGCCTAAACTATTGAGATAAACCATATAGTCCAGAACTGCAGACAAGTCAGATGAGTCTGGTGACATCTGCTTACTAGAACACCAAATACCAAATCTTTTCCGTTTGGAGTTGTAGGTTTTTCTAGTGGCAGGTTTACGAGAAGCCTTGAGAATGTCCAGAACCCCCGAAACAGATTCATATTTGCATATTCTAGCTCTTCAAGAGCCAAGCTTTGAGACTGAGAGACTGAAGATAGGGATACCAAATTCTCCCCTGAGAGGAAGTTAACAGATTGTGTTTTTTGAGGAGAGCCAATGGAAGATGGACCGCCAGAGACAGCAAGAGGGGATACCAAGGCTGCCTGGCCCAGTTTGGTGCAATCAGGATCACCTTGCAAGATTGTGACTGTATCTTGACCAGAACTCTGAACAATAGAGGAAAGGGGGGAAAGGCATACAGAAATTTCCCCGACCATTCCAACAGTAGAGCATCCAGGGGGACTGAGCCCAATATTGGGTGTCTGCAACAAAAAAGAGGAAGTTGGTGATTGCTGGGGTTTGCAAAGAGGTCTATCTGAGGAGTGCTCCATCTTAGGAATATCACTTTTAGCACTAAGGGATCCAGAGGCCATTCATGATGGCCCTGAGAAATCCTGCTCAAAGCATCTGCTAACACATTGTCCTTTCCTGGAGATGGACTGCTACTAGTGATGTCTGTGGAGAATGGAGACCAGACGTTCATGGCTTCTATGCACAAGGCCATCGACCGAGTGCCTCCCTGCTTGTTGATGTACCACATGGTGGTTGTGTTGTCTGTTCTCACCTGAACCACCTTATTTTGTACTACCTTTGCAAAAGCTTGTAAGGCTAAGTATACTGCCCTGAGTTCCAGAAGGTTGATATGAAGGAGAGACTCCTGAGGGGACCACACTCCTTGTATTGTGAGGGCTGCCAAATGAGCCCCCCACCCCAGGCATCTGTGGTCAGAACCACAGAATGAGTCTGAGAGACAAATGGGACTCCTTGTTTGAGATTGTTCTGATCCAACCACCACTGAAGAGCATGGATCAAGGTCTGAGTCACTGAAATCAGTTTGGTGAAAGGATCTTTTTTCTGGGACCAAAAAGTCCTCAGGTGAAATTGGATATCTCTCATCTGAAACCTGGCCCCTGGAATCACTACAGTGGCAGCTGCCATGTGGCCCAGTAGTTGGAAGAAATGTCTTGCTGGGCGAGAGACCAGGAGATGAAATGAGGAAGCTAGGTCTGTAAGGGCCTTTACCCTTGACAAGGGAAGAAAGGCCTTTGCCTGGACAGTGTCCAGCTCCACCCCTATGAAGGTGAGGAGCTGCACTGGTTTGAGAACTGACTTTGGAAGACTGAGGAGGAATCCCAAGGAAGTGAGCACTTGCTGGATCACTTGTAGATTTGACTTGACTTGGTCTGGAGACTGCCCCACAATGAGCCAGCCGTCGAGATATGGGAAAATAGAGATGTTCTGTCTCCTTAAAAAGGCTACTACTACTGCTAGGCATTTTGTAAAGACCCTTGGTGCTGATGTTAGCCCAAAAGGCATTGCCCTGAACTGATAATGGCCTGAGGGCAGTTGGAATCTGAGATACTTTCTGTGGGAGAACCTGATGGGAATGTGAAAGTAGGCATCCTTGAGGTCTAGAGAAGCTAGCCAGTCCCCTGGCCTTAGAGAGGGAAGAATTATTCCCAGAGTCACCATTTTGAACTTTGGCTTCAGTAAATGCTTGTTTAAGTATCTTAGGTCTAGGATGGGTCACCACTTCCCTGTCTTTTTTGGGGTAAGGAAGTATCTGGAGTATAGATCTTTGCCTCTGAGAGATGTAGGAACTCTCTCTAGGGCTCTGAGAGCTAACAGAGAGGAAACCTCTGCCTTTAGGGCAATTGTTTCAAAGGTGTTTGCAGGTGGAAAAGACTTGACCCTCAGCTTTGGAAACTTTTTGAAACTGAGGGCCAGTCCCTGGCTTACTACTTCCAGGACCCACTTGTCTGAGGTCACAGATTTCCAGGCCTGGAAGTAGTAAGCCAGCCTGCCTCCTACAGGGTTTGGGGAGTTGACCCTGGCTGACACCTCAGGGTGTCTGCTTGGCAGGAGCCTTAGGCTGAGAGGTGGATGCAGCCCTGCTCATCCCCTTCCTACCTCTCCCTCTAAAGAACCTCCTCTGGGAAAAAGAAGAGAAGGTCTGTGCCTGGTAGAAAGGCCTGTGAAAAGGCCTGCCCCTGCCCCTAGCCTGCTGCTTCTGAGGAGTTGACTGCCTTTCCTTGGCTTGAGCACTCCTATAGGTGGTCCTGTATTCATCCATCTTTTTCATGTAGTTCTCTGTCTGCTCCCCAAACAGAGAATTACCTACAACAGGGAAATCCATGGCCTTAGCCTGTGTATCCTGCAAAAGGCTAGTACACCTGAGCCAAGCCATCCTCCAAAGAGCCACAGATGTAGCCATGACTCATGATGAAACATCATTGGAGTCCACAGCAGCATGAAACTGAATCTTAGATGCCTCTATCCCATCAGCAGCCACCTCATCCAGTTCCTTGGCTAACTGGGGGGAAGCTTGCTTAGCCAGATCCAAAACAGACTCCCACCTGGACCTTTGGTATCTGGCTGCATAGACCATGTAGTTAGCCTGTCTGAGTCCCAAAGAAGATGCCAGGTACTGCTTATTAGCCATAGAATCTATCTTCCTGGAGTCTTTATCCGGGGGGTGTGAAGCCAGGGGTATACTAGCCATGTCCCAGGCTGTTGCCTGCACTACTCCCACATGGATGCAATGCTGATACAGGAACTCCGTAGCTGAGCCTGACAGCATGTACCTCCTGTCCATTCATTTGCCCACTGGAGGCAAAGAATTTGGAGTTTTCAAAAGTTTGTGAGTCTGCTTCCCAAAAGATTTGTGTAAGGGAATAGACAGTCTCTTGGACTCTGGGATGTCCATCATTTCCACAAAATCAGGCTCCTCCTGCTCCTTAACAGCTTCATCCACAGGGAGCTGGAGGGTGTCAGCCACTTTTCTGTGGGACATAAAGTGGAAGGGGGGACTCAGAAAGCCTGGAAGGGGAAACTCCTGAAGGTCTGTCTGGGGGAGATGTCCGGTTCAATGGGCTCATCCAGACCTTCCCCACCGTCCTCTTCTTCATCATCATCAAACTCTTCTTTCCCCCTCCCATTCTGGCTCATAATATTCTTCCAAAGAATAATCAGAAACTAAGGGAACCGACCGAACCGAGCACCTACCGAGAGGTGCCGGATCAGTTGGAACTGAACACAGCGATTCCACAATACTATACTGCTGACCGCGGCAGGGAAGGACGCTTTCGGGAGCCCTCAGCAGACGGAACCCCCCCCACGCTCAGAGTGCTGCCGACCGCGGCAGGGAAGGACGCTTTCGGGAGCCCTCAGCAGGTAATAAGCCAGTCGGCGATCGGGAAACAGAAGGACTCATTTGCTAGCTTCACCACCCACAGACCACTGATTGTTTGCAGCGGACAGCTGCTGTGGGGTGCTACCTGGTTAACTGGACTTGGACTTGGGTGGGTTTGGAGTGGCGAAACTAAAGGGAGTGTGGCGTCTTTGTGTGCTATTGTGAGCCACTATTCAGCTTCTCCCCTGCTAATAATTTAAATGTGCTGTTCTGTGCTACGCTATAAGACGCCAGAAGTGCCTGCTGGCCTGTGTTTATGCTGAGAATACTAGTTAAAGTCTGATTAATTCAACCCCTAGGCACTCAGCATACAGGTTAGATGAAGTAGATACTGTATGATCATAGCTTAGTTTTTTAAATGTTTAAAGGTAGCCTTCTTTATGTTTGACTAGCGTTGCTTTGGGGCTGAGTCATGTGCAGTCTGAAACTGTAGTGCTGTTGTTTAAATCCTCCCGCTGCATACTAATTTCCCCCTGCATCCTACATTTTTCAGACGGACCCCCCCACACGCTCAGAGTGCTGCCGACCGCGGCAGGGAAGGACGCTTTCAGGAGCCCTCAGCAGGTAATAAGCCAGTCGGCGATTGGGAAACAGAATGACTCATTTGCTAGCTTCACCACCCACAGACCACTGATTGTTTGCAGCGGACAGCTGCTGGGGGGGTGCTAGCCCGACGATGCTACGCGTCGTCTGCCCCGCCCGCCCAGCCACCCACCCACCCAGGGGCGGCTGTAGCTTTATTGGTTTAGGTTGCTGACGTCACTTCCTGTGGTACCAGAACCTAAGTCCCACTTTCTCATTAGCAGGTTATACCTGCTGACCACCAGGGCACTGGTCCCCTACTAACCACCCTGTGGTAGTGCAAACCTATCTGATCCCAGATAGACTCTCCTGCTGTATCTCATCCTACCCACCAACTATAATTACTCTCCTCTACCCCTAGCCTGTAGAGAGAGAAAAAATGCCCATCACTCTGCATCCTGCACTACCCCTCCTTCTTATAATCCTTGCCGCACCTTTGGGTACTATAGCCCGCATTCTGCCTGCCCCTATGCCCCTAATGATCTGCCTACAATCCACCCTCTTCCCCTTGTGTCACCTCCCTTGTACTTACACTCACCCTGCAGCTGCGCGCCCATCTCCCACATATTGTCACCTCTCTCTTACCCCCGCTGCCCCCATACATCTCATCGTGCTTGCCTCTCCTGCCTGTTCCAATCTGCCTAACCCCTGCGCTATCTCAGCCCCTCATTACCCCCCTCCAGTCGTCGAAAACTATCCCGCTATCACGCACTCCCAAGAGCAGCCCTCCTCCTCCTGCTCCTCTCAGGCAATGTCCACCCCAATCCCGGGCCTGGCAGCATTGGTACTCCCCTGAAATCTTCCGGGCTGTGTATTTCATCTATGAACATCTGTAGCCTCCTGAAAAAACTGGACTCACTACACTGCTGGGTGATGCTTCATAAACCTGATGTTGTTGCCCTGGTTGAAACCTGGCTGTCTCACTCCACTCCCAACTCTCTTGTCTCTCTCCCCGGCTACACTCGCCACCGTTTGGACCGTGTAGGAAGGAGAGGTGAGGGTTGTGCCTTCTATTTGAAGGATTCTCTCATGGGTCTGCCACTCCCCCTGCCTGACCTCGACCATAAGGCCCAGGCCCTCACACTAAAGCTGTTCCCTGACCCATCTAGAGGCCCTTTATTCCTGACTGCAGCCTACATACCCCCTAGGAACCAATCCCAGGCTCTAGGCCCACTACTTGACTACCTTACCTCCATACCCAACCCCTCGGACCAAATCTTGGTAGGTGATTTGAATATAAACTGGCTTTTCCCGTCTTCCTCCTCCCACCGTGAGGCTTTTGATTCTATTGACCTAACTCAACTGGTCACGCAGCCTACTAGATTCAACCCCAGCAGGGGTACAAGCACCCTCCTGGATGTGGTCCTCACCAACAGGCCAAGCCGCGTCTATAACATACAAATCCTCCCTGACTGCCTCAGTGACCACTCCCCTGTTCTCTTCAACTGGGAAAACCCTCAGCCTTCATCCACAGTCAAAACCACCTCTCGGAGGCGGCTTAGACCCGGGGGACTCAAAGGCCTTAAGCACTTTCTTGCTCATACTGATTGGTCCCCTCTGATGAGCGCAACTAACATTGACTGGGCCCTGGCCTTTTTTGTGAACACCTTCAACTCTGCCTGCGACATCTTTGCTCCCATAACTGCTAGGAGGTCCAAAGTGAGACATACCCCTTGGATCACCCCTGCCCTGCTGTGGCAACCAAACAACGAGACAACCTTTGGCACCTTGCTGTTGCTACTGGCCGTCCAGCTGACAGACAGTCGTATGCTGCCGCCCACAACCAGTGCACCTGGGCCATCCGCAAAGCGAAGGTGGAATACTACCAAGCCTCTCTTACCTCCTCTTGGGGGAACCCCAGGTGCTTCTGGGATAACATCAAGCTACTGAATGGCAACTCCCAGTCCCCCTCTCCCTCGCTTCTCAACATCAATGGTGCTGACTCCTCTGAGCCTGCCCTCATTGCCACTCACTTCAATAACTCCTTTACTGACCTTAGCTCAGTACTCCTAGTAACTTTTCAGTCCGCCACCTCCTTCTGCTCCACTACCATCACTCGCCCCTCTTCCACCTGCATCGTGTCACCATACAAGAAACCAGGCCATACCTGCTAAGAGCCCTAAAAAGAACACCGTCGGTAATGACTCACTTGATCCCTGCCTTTCGTCCAGGTCCTGGATCAGGTCCTTTCACCTATCACATGCATCTTCAACAAATCACTATGTCTCAGACAATTCCCTGCTGCCTGGAAGGTTGCCACAGTTACCCCTGTCACAAAGGTGGTGACAGGACTCTTCCGGGTAACTACTGGCCCATCTCGATCCTCTCCCCTCTCTAAGGCTTTGGAAAATTGTGGCTTCCCAAGTCTCTGACTACCTCCATGTAAGTACAATGTTCTCTGCCCTGAACAACCAGGTACAGAGCAGGTCATAGTACCAATACAGCTCTCCTGGAATTTTCCAACTTCCTCCATGCCTCCTTGGACTCTGGTGCCCTGGCTGGTGCCATATTCATTGACTTGTCTAAAGCCTTTGATACCGTTTCGCATCCTCTCCTGCTCTACACCCTCGACCAAATAGGCTTTGCCTCTGGACCTGTTTCCTGGTGCACCAGCTATCTCTCAGCCCGCTCCCAACGTGTGAAAGTCAACGGTACTCTCTCGGAAACCTGCCCTATTCACTCTGGAGTGCCGCAGGGCTCAATTCTTGGACCCCTACTATTCTCCCTCTTTCTCAACTCCCTACCCAGCAGTTGTGCGAGTAAGATTCTTCTCTATGCAGATGATGCTGTCCTCTTTGCCTCTCACAGTGACCCCATGCTGCTACAGAACTCCCTCCAACTAGCTTTTGACTCTGCAGCGACCTGGTTCACTGAGCACCGACTTGTTATCAACCTAAAGAAAACAAAAACGATGCTCTTCTCCCACCCCCAAAATAAGCATAGTAAGTTCCCCCTATCCATCCACTCCACACCCAACAACTTCATTGACCCTGTTCAGTCCTATAAATATCTTGGAATAACCTTTGACCCTGCACTTTCTTTCCATGGACATATATCCACCCTAAATTCTGCCTCCAACTCGCGGCTAAGCATTCTCTACAGGCACAAGAAATGCCTCCCTCCTGATGCCCTCCGCCTGGCTGTCACCTCCTCTGTCATATCCCTCATTGACTATGGCCTTCCAGTCTATGGTTCAGCAGACCAGACTGCCCTCAACAAGGTTCCCTTACACTCAACAAGGCCTGTAGACTTATCACGGTGCCTCCAGACTCACTCACACATGTGAGCTGTACACCCTGGCTACCCTACTCAACCTGGACGGGCGTCTCATGTATCAGACCTGCCAGCTCACATTTAAAGCCCATGTCTATCCCCATAGGCCTATCCAACACAATTCGCTGGTCTGTACCGACCCTAAACACCGCAGCTCCTCAAGAGCAACCCTAGTCATTCCGCGAGCCAGGACCTCTCAAGGGCAGAGGCGTCCTCACCATGCACCCCACTGGTATACTCCTCCTGCCAGTGTCTCAAACTCACCAGCCTTAGCTTGCTTTAAGCCCAGGCTCAGAAACTTCCTACTTGCCTCACGCAAATGCAACTGCCGCTAACCTATAAAAAAAAAATATATATATATATATATATATATATATAGCACTACTGACAATGCTCACTGAGCGGCTCCCACCACCCCTTCCTCTAATTAATCCTCCTCCCTGTCACTCTCCCTGCTTCCTCTACCTGCACCCCCAACCCCTAGTTCTTTGCACCTAGGCTATTCTGTTCATGGGTTATGAGTTCTACTGTAACAAAATTGTAACTGAATTGTATCTTTTTAGTGTAATTGCTGTTGTCCCTTGTACTATTGTTCTTATGTCCTCTGTGTGACGAGGTACCTTTGTAAATGAGCCTCTGGCTCAAAGGTTTCTAAACTGATGTTTAAATAAATAAATAAATAAATAAATAAAATAAATACTAATCAACTTGGCAATTTCCTCGGCAGTTGGATGGTGGGGATCTGAATCCGAACCAGCTGACTTGTCCTTCTTTTCCTTTTTCACAGAGACCGACCCCTCAGGGTCAGCTCTCCTCTTGCCCGAGGAAGTCTGGCCCTGGTCAGACGGCAGTCCCTCAGGTTCGGTTGGAACCGAACTGGGTTGTCCATCCGGGTCAGCAGACTTCTCAGCCTCTTTCTCCCTAAGCCTGCCCAACCTTTTGTCTAGGGTGGCCTTAGGAAAATGTTTGCATATTTGCAGTCTAAATCGAGGTGGTCAAACCCCAGACAATAAACACAGGTGGTGTGGGGATCAGCCTTAGCAAAGGCCTCCCCACACACACTATAGTGCTGAAATCCAGTGGGCCCAGTTTTTATTTTGGGTTTCTCAGACATGGCCACAGTAATCAGAGAAACTTACCCTTTACGCGGCTTCAGGCCAGGTAAGACAAACTTATCAGTTCCTAACCGTGTCACGGGTATTGGAAAAAAACGTTAAACACATTTTTTTAGAATCGATAAGCACCAGAATCACCACAGATCAGATAGTGATCGGTTCAGCCAAACCGACTGGAACAGTTGTAAAATTTTTACAATTTCCACAGTATTTCAATACAATACTTCAATACAGTACACTACCTCTACTACTTACTGTACCACAGACAGGGATCTGAACAGAGAAACAAATAACATTTGCGGATTAAACCAGCAATTTTTACCAATGCGAACCGAAAGTGACAGAAGAAACTCTGGAGCGACTGTTCAGTTAGGCAGAGTAAAGAATCTGACTGTTACACTTGAAAGTGCAGCAGACAGAGGTTTGAACTGAGCATGAGCTCAACGTTCTATGCTCTCAGCATAGAGTTAACTCTTTCATCTCCGGAGCAGTTCAAGTGCTGGGGCTAACTGCATATTGTCAGAATACAGCAAGACTTCATGTTGTTTGAATCCCGGAACACATGTGGGAGGTAGTGTGGCTTAACGCGTATGGGAGACTTTATGTGAGGGGTAACAATAAGCATAAACTGATAGAAGAACGCTCATGCCCTTATCAGGGGTGTGGTTCACCTGAGGAGTCGATGGAACACTTTGTCCTACATTGTATTTATTCTAGGAACTTATGGCCTTTTCTGGCTGCAGCTTGGAAACTTTCATGGTTACAGAATCCCACGTATGGTGCCTTGGTGTTGGGTAATTACGGTTCTGGGTTAATAAAGTATGATAGGGGCACAATAACAATGATTTTTGCAGTGCTGAAATATTATCTATGGAATGCCCATGTTCAATGGGTACTAAAACAGCAATACATGCCCTTTTCCGTGTTCCAACTGCTATGTGAAAATGCATTAAGTCAGGTTAAGGCAAAGGAAATTGCTAAATAAGGGCTAACAGTTACTAATTTAAAATGGAAAGGTCTTTCTTTTTTTATTAATTTTAAATGAACGTATATTGATGGTATTGCTGATTTCAGTTTAGGTATTAGACTTGGTGTGATCTGTTTCTTTTTTTAAAAGAATGTCCCTTGTCCTTATTTTTTTTCCAAGACAGATATGTGGCAGATCTTTTTTTTTGGTACATGATTTTCACTTTATATGAGTATCAGTTTTGTTTGTTTTTTTCCCTTTATGTTTTTCTTTTTCAGGTTGGAGTTATTCCTAGAGGTGTGATGGAATTTTGTTTTCCTTTGCACTGACTTTAATTTGTATTATGTTTCGTATGATCACTGTTTCTGATGGTTTTTCCTTGAGCTTTCTTTCTGTATATTGTACTGTTTCTTTTAATAAAAAATGCCCCTACTCTTTGTGAGAGGGCGCTGTTTTCATGGAAGCCAACGCTGAGAAGGCTCATTCCGCAGGTGTACCTGTGGGAGTGCAGATCTCCCAACCTACAGACCCAGCTCAGGAGAATAGTATGGAAACTGCTTTATTAGAGAAGGAACCTGAACAGTTTCATGAAATGGAGGATTTATCTGTTCCTATGCTGTCGCCTGACAAGGTTTGGCTCAAGAACCTGTTATTATCTAACAGAGAAATTGTGTTTGCTATGGTCAGGGCCAAAGAACACTCTTTTATTCATCCTTTGGATAATGTTAATACCGCTATGGATTTTTCGGTGGAACCGGAGCAGTTAGGGTTAGGGTCAAAAAGAAATAATGCAACAGTGATGTTTCCAAATGAGTTGTAGATTTCTCTTCCATGGTTGCGGATCTTTAGCTGGTAACACCTATGATGACTGGTTTCTATGAGATTATACTGGCCTCTCTGAACACTAACAGTATACAATCAGAGAGGAACAGGCTGTTGATTTATAACTTATTTGGCCATGCAACTCATGATGTGGCATTTTTACAGGATACTAGGCTGCATACTAGGCAGGAGATGAACCGGGCCTCCTCTGGGTGGAAATCAGGGGTGACATACTGATCTACTGGGGAAGAACTTTGCAGTGGAGTAGGGATTTGTATTAATAACTCTTCAGCTAAACTTATTCAGATTGTAGATATTGTGGCATGATGAGTTCTTATGGTAGATATTACACTGTATGATCTTCCCTGTCGGTTGATCAATGTTTATGCCCCACAAACAAAGGCAGCCAGGACTGAGTTACTCCATAGTATCCAACCATACCTCTTTACTACTAGATATGTCTTCCTGGGGGGAGATTTTAATTGTAGTTTGCATCTGGGTGGACGTTGGGCAGCCACGGCTGTAAAATAGATGCAGATGTCTGAAAATCCTGCCCATCACCTCCAAGTTGCTTTTGATGCTGTCTTGTTCTAACATTTGTGGTTTTATTGTTTACTGCAGAGTGTTGCATAATGCCTCTTCCCTAAAGGACTTATGAAGTGAAATGATATCCACTTTTAATCTTCTACTCTCAAGACCAAAGAGATTTTATTCTGAAAGTCTTTATTCATAACACATGCCCCTCATTCTATCAACCAGCCTGGCTGCCCTCCTCTGGACTTGATACATACTTCCAACCTCCCTCCTTGCCTAGAATTGAGCTGCATATTCCAGGTAGGGGCACACAAGTGACTGAAAACGTGGGATGATCACCTTGTTTGCCTGAATGGCTTTTAATTCAGCTCAATAACTGATTGCATTTTGTTTTACTAGAGATGGTGAACTGATTGAGTTAATTAGGGCATTAGATATCTTGGAGTTATCCTGGACAATACCCTTTCCTCTGACCAGCACATAGACTATCTTGTAAAAACAGTGCACCAAAGATTAGGTTTCCTATACTCAATCCATCAGAACTTGTTGCCCAAAGCTAGAATACATCTGAAAAATTGTTTATTATTGACAGTCCTCGACTATGGTATACTCTGCTACTGTGCTGCAGGGACTGAGATGCTGTCCAAGGTAAAAGTGGTATACAACTCTTATATGTAGATTCATTACTTGTTTGGCATTATGATCTCATCGCTGTTTGTTATAAAACAAGGCCCAAATACTCTATTTGATGATTGAGTCAAATTTAAAATGTCTACCTTTTTTCATAAAGTTATGCTTGGGAAGGTACCCTCTTCCATTACTGTTCTCTTTCCCATTAGCTGTACAGAACATAACACCAGCCTACAGTTTTTTTTCCCATTTAACAAGACTTTGGCTGGTCAAAAAGCTCTTGTTTACTATGGGGGAATGTATTATTACAAACTTTCTAATTCTGTCAGATTTTTATGATTCCTCAATCTGTTTAAAAATTCCTTATACCATTTGCTAATGGACCATGCTTACTGTAACTGTGCTTAATTGTTCCATTTGTTTTTTTTTTTGCTTTTTTTTCTAGGTTGTATTATTTATGCTCCAGTTCTGCATTGCTCGGCCATCCACTCCTTCAGGCTGCCTAGTGGCCACCTACCTGCTGTGTCATCTCCCCTCGCCATCCAGTGCTACCCTGAGTTATGTGTGCCTGGGCATGCCTGACATATCCTTTCACTGGGGGAGAGCAGAAAGACTGGGATTCAACCTCAATCTAGTGCATGAGGCAATGGGAGCAGCACACAGAAGGCAGTCTGCCAGGGCTTTGTGATGTGAGGGGAGATTAGTCGACCGTCATCCAGTCGACCGAGCAGCCATTTTCCTTTTTCTCTCCATCCCCACCCCCCCACCTATATAGTAGCTGCACACATGCAACATCCTGGCAGGATGCACAGCAGTGTCTGGTCACCCATGACCCAAAGTGTGCTGCCACAATAGGCCACCAGAAGTGGCTTAAGAGCGATGCAGGCTCACATCCACCACCCTAGGGAGGGGAGTGTCCAACGGGCGCTCCAAACCCTCCCAACCAGTCTCCACTCCTGCTGTCTCAAGCTCGGGATTAGACCAGGTTCGCCAGTGTGCCAGGTGATCCCCTATTACTCGGCACCATGGAGCCGGCATTCCATTTGGTTTTAATTGTTTTAAATGTTGTATTTTGTATGCTGGTTGCATTTGAAAATGGGTAATATTGTTCAACATGCTTAAATGGGTAAACAATATATTAAATTAAAATTACTCAGGTATATTGGCACTTAAATTTGAGGTTTTGGTCATTGACTACGTCAAGCTCCCATTCATTGTCCATCAATTTGATTATTGTTCTGTTTATGCCAATATAGTTGTCCATTTTACTTTTGCTTCCTAAGTGTTAATGCAGCACACATGCTTGTGCTAAAGATCATTTTACATATGTCTGGACAGAATATACTACTGTATGTGACCAGTTTGGATGTCATCAGTGAATTTAGTGATGCATATGTCACATTTGATACCTGTATCCCTAATGAATATGTAAAAGAGCAGCAGTCCCGGCACTGAACCCTGTGGACCCGCACTTGTCACCTTGTCCTGGTTTAGCTCAGCCCCATTTACTTTAACTTTCTGGTGCATATCCAGAAGCCAGTTATATCATATAGTGACTAAACAGTTTAGAATGCAAAGGATTTTCAGTTTCTCCACCAGACCTTTATGGGGAATGGAGTCAAATGCCTTACTAAGGTCAAAACAGAACACATTCAGAGATCTAAGTTCATTTAGAGCCTTGCAAACGGGATACAAAAAATAAGATTTGTTAGGCACAGTCGGCCCTCAGTAAACTATTCTGGGCATTATCTGGAAGGTTATGTTTGTTTAAGAATTGTATCGGACTTCCGATGATGTCACGGGCAACATGGTTGGATAGACTGTCTCTTAGGAAAAGCCCATTTTAACAGTGATATCATTACAAATAATCATTAGCAACATTAAAGATGGGGAACTACTGTTATGATGAGAACTTTGATGACAGAATCTGCCGAAAATACTCTGGATGTGGCAGGATACTGCACAGACATGTCTGACTTGGAACTCTCCCAGAAATCTGAACTAGCAGCCTCCATTAATGCTCCAGACTGCCCCAAGCCAAGCTCTTAAAAACAGAAAAGTGCAGCTTGACACGATTTTCCTGGAGCCGGTGGCTTTTTGAGCCAAAGTTAAAGAAACACTGAAAGAGTTTTGTAGAGATATTGCCACATTAGAACAGTGAGCCGATAATTCGAAGTGGTAAATCACAGCTACTGAAAACCATGTGGATGACATTAAAATTGCCCTGAAAATCATACAGGATAATCAAGAAGCTGTTATGAAAAAAAAACAAGAAGACTCAGGGAATCGGGCTAGTTGAAAACATATCTGCATATACAGCATACCACAGGGATTAGACAGCACTGACTTAAAAGCATTCCTGATACTTTTCCTCTGGTTCCGTGTCATAATGGCGATCACTGAAAGGCGATCACCATTATGGCAAGTGTACATTACTGAAAATCAGTCTCGGCGATGCACACTTGCAGCGTGGACAAAAATGGTGCCCGAGATCTACAGGTCTCATTCTTAATGCTGGGGTGTGTTTCCTGCACCCCTACTTTGGATTCTCAACTAAGGGTGCATGTTGGGGGGGTGAAAAACTTAAAATTCCTGCCGCCTGCTGGGCAGAAAAAAAAAAAACGCACCACGCCAGACCTGAATCCTGTGCCCTGTGCCTCCCAGCCAACCACTCTCTCCATGATGCCAGTGGTCCATCTCGGCAGCTGCCCACCACACCTCCTCCCACATACCATCCCTCCCCTGCTTCTCCCCCCCCCATGGGTACAAACGTATGTGTATACCTGCTACTTCCCATTGTGTTTTTTTGCCCACCCCAGTATCTGATCGCCCCCTTCCTGGTAGCCGTGAACACAGGTGCCATAATTGAGTTACTGTTTTAGTAGGTGCCCAATTTCAGTCGCCTTGTTCACTGAATACCCTTTCCTTAACACAGCCTTGGAGCTGGGCCCTGAAATGCATCTGGAAATTGAATGTATGCTCCAGGCCTTAGGGCTGAAACCAACCTCACCATCAGCCAGACCACATTTGACTATTGTGCTTTTTAAACTATGCCATTAAGGAGAAGGTCCTTCACAGAGCCTGGCAAAACAACAGCTTATTATGGGCCTACCCGCATATTCTTTGATAATGACTATGCCACAAATACCATGCATCAGTGAAATGAATATATGACACCTTTCGCTGTTTTAAAAAAAAAAAAAATCAAATTGGGTACCCCATACCCAGCTAAGCTTGAGGTAGACTTGTCAGGTGGCACTTATGCATATCATTCAGCTGAGGAAGCAATTTTTGAGGTACAGAAAAAGGGAATAGAAATCCCCAACAAAACCACCAGTGATTCTTCGACCAACGTACAGCCCACATGATGGCATACCATCTCAGTAGCGGAGAAATGACAAGCTGAAACTGAACAGACAAAGTCCAGCATTATTTAACAACTCACAGCCTTTCACTGTTCAACAGATGAGGACTGAATTATATTTCATATTATGGAACTAGCATTTCACTCTGAGGAATGGGGTGGGTGTTGGTAGTCTGGGCTGGGGGGCAGGATCACAGAACCCGGGAGATCACAACACCTGGAATGAGCTGCTCTCTTTTGGTAATACCCTTCAGCTACTTGTAATAACTTTAAATAATATAGCTCCACTAACCTTATTCAATACGCTGTGAGAATATGTGACCCACCTATGTTCCATTTACTTTACAGTCTGTTGGAGCCACTAGCACTCAGAGCTCTCTTACAGTCCATATTTAGGTACCTTCACATAAAGTAATTATTCAGCCTTCTACTGCCCTACAGCAGCACTACTTTAATTGATTTCCCACCAGTGGGTTCCGAACCCTAGCCTGCAAGATCTCCAGCCCTGCCTATCTCCGACCCCAGTATCCTTTAAATATCACCTTGTTGGACTTGTTGTTACTTGGGCTATCTCCCACATTATCCGGACATACATTACCTCTGTCTTATGGGAGCTACATCTCTCATCAGCCCTTAAGGGTTTAAGTCTTTGTGCATTTCCACAGACTATCTCATCAATCTATTGAGGAACTATTTGATATATAAAAAGGACTCTTTATACACTGACTGCTTTATGTTGGAACTTATGGACACTGTGTAATTGCCACTTTTTTAACACTAGATGGAGATCTTTGACAGTGGTGTTACAGCCTGCAACTGCTTTAATGTTAGCAGCTACATTGAGATGCCGCTGTGCAGTGACAAAATTTTCCTTTTTTTTCTTGGCCACAAACTGGGACAAATATAGCCTTGTATTTGTTCCCTTGCAGACATCCAAAGCTCCATTGGCAGAAAATATTAACTATAGCAGGGCAGCATCTTACAAGGACAGACATTACTGATTTATTAGAACAAACTTTGTTAATTGTTTGTTGTTATAAAATTATTTTCTTTTCCCTGCATACCAGTTTATACTCATTTACCCAAGTGACATGGGGGAGTCTTAATTTTATTAGGGACTGGCAAAACCCTATGGTATTATCTTCCAGTAGTTAAGGGTTCAGACCTGGTTACAGTATAGAATGTTCCTAATACCTATACTATGGCCAGTCCACCTTACCAGCATGTTTTTTTCCCCTCATTCGATATGGTTTTATGGCACTAATGTTATTTACTTAGCAACTAATACAGAATTTCTCTTTAATTCTCAGATAAGGATCAGCAGAAGCATGATACTTTTTACTGTATTGAGTGACTCTCAGGATGATTTGACATCTTCTTATACGACCAGGGAATGCAGAACGTCTGAGCCCTTCCAGGTCCATGACATCTAGTTTTTACTGCCTTACCCTTTTTTATTTCATTTTTATTATACCCCTTTTTAGAGGGGAGGTATTCCCTTCAAGGAGGCCCAGGATTGTTTTTCACCTGGCTATTCCTCCTTCTCAGGAGAACATTTTCCACCAACACCAACTTACCCCAAGACCACGGGGAGTAATGCTTTTTGCTCCCCTACCTCGGAAGTCAATTGGTTTATATAAGACAGAACCCCTGTCTTACAGGGACCTCCGGGCAAGGGTCATTCTTGTCCTCCAGGGATGGATTGGAGCTAAACTTTTTCAAAATCACTCCACAAATTACTGATCTCACCCTATGATTCTAGACTGTATGGTCATACTGTATTTCTCAATTATGGGCTGCCCAGTTGGTGCCATTGTTATGACTATTACATACCATGCTTTTATGGTTTGCTTTAGGCAGGATCAGCATATTACATTTATTTTATTTTTATATTCAATATAAACTAGGAGACAGATGCTAGGGATTTTCTATGGATCCATGTTTCAAGGCAATTGGCTAAGCTAGGTCAGAGTTATGGGTCAATCCCTCAAAGGGACGTGCAAACCTCTGAGTACTCCACTGTATCAGGTCCCAAGGGATGGGAGTCAGGGAGAGTAATCCCTTCTTACCTGGCAGTGGAGGGGGACCCTATTCCAGTAGTATATATTAAAGTGGTGTTATTAAGCAGGACTTTTTAAAAAAAATTGACACCTATGGTGGTCTCTCTAGTAAGAATCCTCTCCCACAACATAACTGATATAATACTATAATTTTAGTGGATCATACTCCATTAATAGTGAAAGTTAATTTAGGTAAAATCTATAAATCCTCCTTTTGGGGATTCAATACATTATTGTTGGAAAATGACCAGTTTTATTCACATGTGAAAGAAAAGCATAAACAAACTATGGCAGGCAGTGTCTCCCAGGAGATTACAGATCCCATGTTATGGGATACTGTAAAAACTGTCATTATGGAAGAACTCATAGCATATTCTTTGGTGCAAAATAGACTATAAGAATGTCAATATACCTGGTTAATGCAGGCACTTCAGACACTGCAGCATTTATGTTTAAATAAAGATAGGTAAATTATGAAAAAAAGCAACTCCATTAAAGCTGAACTGTAAGCAATTGTTCACTCTAAAATAGAACAAAATCTGTTACATCTCAAACAAACATATTATGAAGGAAGTGCCCAAGGGACTAGACTTTTGGACCAGCATTTAAGAGCCAACAAGAAAACTATATGTGTTCTACAAATTAAAGACTCTCTCTGGTCAGATGTTGAATGATCTACCTGGAATATTGAATTATTTTCAAAAATGTAACTCTATACACAGAACTGTCACCCCCAAACCCATTTCAGGCAGTTGAGTTTTTACACTGTCTAGTCTTATCTAAGTTTACCCTACCCCAACAAGAGTGGTTGTTGGCACCTATTCCACTTGACCACAGTGCTGAATTCCACAAAAACTGACCAATGCCCTGCCCCAATGTCTTCCCTGCTGAACAGTACACAGCTTTCTCAGACATAGTAGCATCTCTACTTTTAAACATCTTTAGGGCACTACATAAGGGAGAAACCCATCCTACGTCATGGGCCCATGTGACTATTACAGTATTACTGAAACCTGGAAAAGATCCTCTAATCCCTACTTCCTATCATCCTATATCCATCTTAAATATTGACAATAAGCTACTTACGTCCATTTGGGCAACTCATCTGGAGGGCCTTCTCCCAGACTTAGTACATCCTGACCACTCGTGCCTCATTTGACAAAGGCAAATGCGAGACAATATTCATGGGTCTTGTTCTTAACTGAATATGCCCAACCGCATTCTATTCCCATGACGATTCTCAGCCTTGATGCTGAGAAGCTTTCAATATATTTTCATGGGGGTTCCTGTGGGCCACGCTTCCTGAGTTTGGTTTTCCCTCAGACTTTTTGTCTCTTCTCCAAAACTTATATTTAACCCCCAGCATATATCAAAATGAATGGCTCTTTTGCAACACTGATAATTCTGCAGCAGGGCACCCATCAGAGATGCTCGTTATCCCCTTTATTATTCGCCCTTTATATAGAACCACTGGCCTCTGTGATATGTCAAAACAAATCAATAGAAGGCATTCTGATTGGGGGTACCAGTTTTAAAATATCCCTTTATGCCAATGACATTTTACTTATTCTTCTTTTCCCAGATATTTCTATTCTGGTGGCATGGATGGAACTCCAACAATTTGGATGACTCTCAGGGCTCACACTGAATACACATAAAACTGAAGCTTTATTATATAATTAGTATCTCTCTCCATCTCTAAAAGAAACCTTTTATTTTAAATGGAGGAGCACCAAATTGAAATACTTGGGAATACAGGTTCCCTTTCATTTAACTAATCTTGCACTGTTGAATTACAAACCTACCACGTAGGTATTAACCCAAGATTTATCCTGATGGACCCAACTTCCCCTCTCTTTCTTGTCAAGAGTGGATGTTGCCTGCATGAATATTTTACCCTGCATACTATACCATTTATCCACACTTTCGGTGTTTCCTGAGCCATACTATGTTACATATAGGAATAAGTAAATATCACAATTTGTTTTTTTTGGGGGGGGGGATATCATCCCAGGATTTGTTTATCCATTTTATACCTCTCTACCAGATTAGGAAGGGCAAATTAAGTTAATTTATTACATTATGCTACAGCAGCACACTTTAGTATGATTATCATCTGGCTAAACCCTCATACTACTCTGTATAGAAGCATATTGAATTTGTACTTAATGATATGTTTGAGATAGGCAAACTCTTGTTTTCAGGACCAAAAGACATTATACATAATTTATTGCAAAGACTTTGAAGCAATGGTTCAAGCTCCACAATCTACCCCCTACCCCTTTTACTTCACACTTTTACTATTGTAGACTGATTTGTGCTGAATCTGATTTCTTCCAGCACACCTGGACCATACCTTTAATAGGTGGCATTGTCTCGACTTAATGTATATTTTTCAGTTTTTGGATCAATAACAGAGTTGTTCCATCTCAACACCTATAAATAACTTATGGCTTAACGGGATGGGAACACTTCCACTACTTACAAATTTGAGTGTTCCTCCTCCACCATAAAGAAAAAAACTGAGACGCATCCCACTGCTCCTAAAGCTACTGACTGATGCCATTGAGGGACAACCTGGGCACCATTTACTCAGTAATCTGTATAAGGGTCTCCAGGAATTTCTTGGAGACACCACACAGTCAGTCTTAGCTACCTGGAATAAATAATTGACACACAAAGTCTATACACTTCTTGGTTAAAATACACCTGGCTCTCACTAAAAGTCCTTGCTGCCCCTGACTGGAAACATTTCACTTGGAAATGTTGCATTCATTACTTCTGAACTCCAGCTATATTGTCTTGGTGCCTCCTGGCATCTTACAGCCATGCTGGGGAAATTGTGGACAGCACCGAGCTGATCACACCCATGTGTTTTAGTCATGTCATGTGTTGGCATCATTCTGGCAGGACATATCAGAACAGATGGATCAGTCAGGAACTCCATGCTAAAATCAGCTATTACACTTGCTGGTGCCAAAGAAGCTTGGAGGCACATGACCCTTGCTGCATGGTCAGTCTGTGATAGGCCCATTGGTATCTGAGAATGGTGGTCTACTAGCTGGTTCGACTGACCTAACCAGAACTGAATAGGAAAGTTATATCAATGCAAGTAATCTATCAATTGAGTCATAGGGGTCTCTCCCTGTACCTACATTGTCCAAAAGGGCAGTTAATGCCTAATGATGCATATGCAGAGAAAAATACCACCCTTGAAGGTAGATGTTCCACTTTCCTACACCTCACAGACCAGTACTTCATGGTACCCTACTGAATACTTTTGTTCCACTGGGGATTTAGCTGTGAGATAGCGAAGTGGCTGGCAGGATGCAAGTAATTTTTAATAATATTTATTTATTTATTGAAAAGTTTCACCAGAAAAGGCACACTGAGCAAATACAATTGCTTGTCTCCTGGTGTGTCCTGGGGGGAGGTGCGTACAGGACAAGGAGCAACATATCAGTGCATAGTAGAGAATATAAACATGTACAGTATGCGATTATATAACAAATTAATGCAAGTAGTACAATGACAGAGTTTGGTAACAGTGCACGCGCGAATCCAAGTATAAAGTGCTAGTGAAAATAAAGTACTAGAACAATTAAGGAAACACAGACAAGATTAGTTGAAGGATTGGGGAGGGAAGGGACCAGTGCGAGGAGCAGGAGCAGCTGGAAGAGAGGAAGAGTGCAGTTAGCACAGTCTAATTAGGAGAAGAATGGGGGAGGGATGAGCCAGTGCTAGAAGCAGGAACAGTTGGGAGAGAGGAAATTGTGCAGGGAAGAAGAGAGATATTGAGAGCTGGAGGAGAGTCAAATCTGAGGAGGCAGTTGGTTCCACAGTTTTGGGAATATGTGTATGAAAATGCAGATTGGCAGGATGAAATTGAATGGCATGGTACAACCAGGGTACGATGTCCTGTGATCTTAGAGAGTGGATGGTGAGGGGGGGAGGAGTGCTAATAGAGGATGCATGATAGGGTGGGAGAGAGCCAAACCAACATTTGGAAATGAATTTAACACAGGGGGAGAGGCGCCGATTGTCAAGAGATGAAAAGGCTAGAGTATGATATAAGGTGACGTGGTGAGTGTGAAGAGGATAATCCAAGACACAGTGACAGAAGGAGTTAAAGAGGGTGTCCAATCTGGTTAGGGAGGTCTTGGGAGCTGCACTGTACATTACGTTGCAGTAGTCAAAAATAGGGAGAATCATTTTCTTTACAAATTCAAACCTTACCAGTAGTGATAGACAACTACGGTTCCATACAAGGCACCTAACTTTGGTTGCAGTTTTTTCAGGATAGTGTCCACATGAACAGAAAAGTTAAGGTGCTGGTCAAGCCACACCAAAGTACTGTAGCAAAAAGAGGTAGCATCCTCTAGTGAAGTCCCATAAAGGGTGTGGAAGTGGGGTAGGAAGGGGAGCCTTGAGAGTCTCTGCCTGGTGCCAGAGGTCATGAAGACAGTCTTCTTGGCATTGAGAGAGAGAGGTGATGCAAGCTAAACCAGTGTTGCACTTCATCAAAGTCAGCTTGAAGTCTGGTAGTTACATCAATGGGAGACTGGCCTGAAGTAAACAGGATAGTGTTGTTGACGTACATATGGACAGAGGAAGAGATACATACCTTAGGGAGGTCATTTAGGAAGATGGAGAAAAGTATAGGGCCTAACACTGATTCTTGAGGCACACCAGTATTTATAGGGAGTGGGGGGGGGATAGAGTCAGCAATTTTAACTGACTGGAACCTACCAGTTAGGTAAGCTCTGAACCAATCTACAGCAGAGTCCGATAGGCCAGCAGTAGCTAGGTTATTTAGAAGAAGAGGGTGTGAGACAGTGTTGAAGGCCTTAGCAAGGTCTGGAAAGACAGCAGAAGTGAATTAGGCCACACTCCTTCCCTGAGAGGATGGAATCAGTGAGGCTAAGCAGGAAGGTGGTGGTGGAGCGATCTTTAAGGAACCCAGACTGTAAAGCTGTGAAGAAAGAGGATGCTGAGAGAAAATGCAGTGAGTTGAGAGAGGACCAAGTGTCCCTGTAGCTTGGCAAGAACTGGAAGGACAGAGATTAGATGATAATTGCCAGAAGAAGTGGGGTCACCACCCTTAGGTAGTGGGAGGACAGTTGCATATTTTCAGGCAGACAATACTGCAGCCAATGAGAAGGATAGGTTTAGTAAGTCAGCTAGTGGATAGGAGATAGCTGGGCAAATAAGAATAAAAGTTTATGATCAAGCCCATCTTGTGAGCTACCTTTGGCAGGGTTGATCTATAAGAGGGATACTAAGGTTTCTGCAGGTGAAACTAGTGAGAAGGAGAAAGGGGACACATTTAGGGTTGCTACTACATGGGGGGAACTGGAGGAGTGGGGAATAGGAGTAGGAGAGGGTGGAGGGTAGATAGGAGAGAAGAGGTGCAGGAAGTAAAGTAGGTGTTAAATTCAGTAGCTATAGGTTGGGGGTCAGATAGTGATCCATTTGTGTTAAGGAGTGGAATAGAAGGGGTGGGGGGGAACAGGGAATGGACTATTTTCAAGAATTTTGAGGGTTTGTTTATATTTGACTGGAAAGCAGAGTGGAAGTACTCAGCTTTTTGCCAGTTTAATGGCCTTGGTGCAGAAGTTACAAAGCATATGGTATTGTTGTAAATCAGTTGGTAATTGGGAGGTTTTATGTGTCTTCCAAGCCTTGTCATGAGCACGCTGACAGGCCAACAGTTCAGGAGTAACCCAGGGAAGGTGATTTCCTCATACCCTAGAATGCATAATAGGGGCATGATTATTCCAGATACAAAGGAAATTGCTGTTGAAACAGAACAAGGCATCGTCAACAGCTAAAGACATGGAGGAGCAGTCAGTGTGCACCAGGTCAAATAGGTGTGTGTTTGGGGGGGGGGGAGATCTAGAGATTTAAAGGATCTAGTCTGTAGAATTTTGTGGGGGGGGCCTTAGGTCTGTGTATTTTATGAACTAAGTATATCATGTGATGATTGCTTAAGGCATCTGGAAGAAGGCCAGATTGAATGACCCTGGGGGTGTGTGTATGGTGAGGGCCCAGTCGATGACAGAGTGGTTGAGGGATTTATGATTTAGCTGGGCAGGCTCCTGAATCAGTAGGGAGAGATTCAGTGCAGCTAAATCATTTCAGATTTTATTTAGTGAGGAAGACAACCAATTGAGATTGAAGTCACCCAAAACAAACTGTTTGCCTGCTGAGGTAAGCGAGACTATAGTTTTAAGAAGATCCATGGCATTAGCAGTGCTGAGGCCAGGGTGACAATAAACCCCTGCAACAAAGATAGGTACAGAGAATGGGAGAGAGAGAGAGAGAGAGAGACAGACAGACAGACAATAAGCAACCCATAAGCTGAAGGGAGAGAAGTTGATAGAATAGTGGTGAATTGAATAGCGGAGGAGATGTACATTGCCACTCCACCTCCTCTACCCGCACGGTCTTGGCGGGAAAGGGTGAAGCCAGGAATAGCAATGGAGGAGTCAGGAATTTTAACGTTCAGCCAGTACTCAGTGAGTATTAGAACATCAGGGGTAAGAGATCCCGTGAAAGGTAAGAGCAAGTCAATTTTTGGGAAGGAGACTTCTGACATATAGGTGGCAAATTTTAAGTCCTTGAGAGAGGGCAGAAAAGTTGGGGTTAAGGCTAGGAGAAGGGCCTTGGTTGGGTTTATATCATCAGCAGCTAGAAGTAGAAGCATGATAATAAGGTAGTGAAGCTTAGTGCTCTTGTACCGACGATGAACTGATATGTGGTGTGAGTATGAAGGGTGAGTTTGGGGGAGGAAAAAGAAATTCTGAGCAAATGAATTATGGCACGTGAGCTTGGCAGCGAGAGAAGAGATGAACAAGGTAAGAATTGGAAATGTGACCAGGATAAACAGTAAGGAGTGGAGGTTGAAGAATAGGTGAGAAGTGGACTGACAAGCCTGGAATGGAATGGAGGGGTTGATGAGGAGGAGGGGTAAGAGGAAGGAGGAGAGCTAACAGAAAAAATGGATAGAAGGAGAGGCAAGATATAATTAGCAACATGATGAGGTGGGATGAACAGAATGGAGGCAAATTATGAATATAATGTAGGCAGAGGTGAGAGAATTGAAGACAGGGGACACAGTCAAGGCAGAGAGTGTCAACTGAGTTTAAATTGCAATAACAGAGTAAGAGGGAAAACCAATGAACTAGGCAGTGGGAGAAAGGGAGAAAGCAGGGAATAAGTTGCAGGTAGAGATATAGACTATGACTATGATTAGATTATAATTGAAGAGAAGGAATGAGGAGATGTTGGTGATTAGATAGAAATGTAAGCTAGGTTACACAGTGCAAATAAGACTGAGGCACTTTAAAGGTAGCACTGGAAGATTAAACCATTGGTTGGTTGAGTAGGTGGGGAGGAGCCATTTTGGTCAGAATGCCCATTTAAAGAGTGATGGGGGCGGGGGACAGTGGGAGAAAATTTAAGCAAAAGAAATGTAAGCTAACATAGTAAAGTCCTCAGCCAGCACAGTAAAAGCCCACAGAGCATGAATAAAATGTAGAACTATTTAAAAATAGCGGCAAGCAGCAGAGTTCAATCTGAGTAGAAAACAGGCCAATCAGGAAACAGAGTAGCGAGGTAAATGGCCAATCTGCTTAGGCCAGCAGGAGATCCACTGTATTCTAGGAGAGAATGGAGGAGTCTTTGGAGGAGACAGTGACAAGCACAGTGCACCTGAAGTTTTGGACGGTGTCCAGCCCAAGGGAGGGCAGAAGCTGGCGTAGCAGGTCTAAGGGTGGGTGGTAGCTGAAGGGATGACAAAAAGCCGCCAAGGATGGCAGTACTCTTTCCAGGGCATGCACTCAAGGAGAGCCTGGTGAGAAAGGAGAGAGAGAGAGAGAGAGAGAGAGAGAGAAGGAAAGGAGATAAACATTTAAAACAAGGATAAGCAGCACAGAACAGAGGATGAGGATCAGACTGAGTAGGAGCTGGGGAAACAGCAGGGAACAGGAGCAGGAGGTAATCTGCAAGCAACAGAGTGTGGGTAGGTGGGGAAAGTAGTCAAGTCAAGCATGGTGAGGAAACAGATGGGGGGTGGGTCAGTGCCAAAAGGGAAGGGCTGAAACAACAGTTAGCACAGAGGGAGGGAGAGGGAGAGATTGCAGGGAAAATAACATAGAGAAAACAGTTTTTTAACAATTTAAACTAAACCTTGGAGTAAACATCAATTAACAGCCCCTTGAATACTCCATGCACATAGTGAACCAGCCAGCACAGTAAAAGTCCACAGAGTATGAATAAAATGTAAAGCTATTTACAAATAGCGGCAAGTAGCAGAGTTCCAACTGAGAGGAAAACTGGCCAATCAGGAAACAGAGTAGTGAGGTAAATGGTCAATCTGTTTAGGCCAGCAGGAGATCCACTGTATTCTAGGAGAGAATGGAGGAATCTTTGGAGGAGACAGTGACAAGCAGAGTATACGTGATGATTTGGAAGGTACCATGCCCAAGTAACAGGCCCAAGGGCAGGTGGTGGCTGCAGGGATGACCAAAAGCTACTGAGGACTGCAGCACTCATTCCAGGGCACACACTCAGGGAGAGTCTGAAGTTTTGGAAGGCACCCAGCCCAAAGGAGGACTGCAGCTGGGGTAGCAGGTCTGAGGGTGGGCGGTGGCTGCAGGGATGACAAAAAGCTGCTGAGGATGGCAGAGCCCATTGAAGGGCACACATTTGGGGATAGCCTGGAGAGGAGAGGTTTTATATGGGAGGATGCTAGCCCATCAGTGCAGTGGTGACTTTGGGTTCAGCAATGGGCCTTGGACATTGGGAGCAATCTGATGGAGGACAACAGAGTTCACCAGAGAATGTTCTCCTCCTCCTCCTCTGAGAAGGGATACATACAGACTTCATTATTACTCGCCACCTGGGGGACCACAGGCGGTGTTGCGAGTGGAGCTGTGAATCAGAGAGGGGGTGATATGGATGGAATCTGGAGCACAGGCACACACTGGTGTGGGTGTATGCTTCACTGAGCTCACTCACTGGTGACCCTAAGGGCAGGACACAGAACATGGAACCCTCTCCAGGAGCATGCAAAATGACACAGACACTCTCAGGTTTCACTGAGTGGACTGCCCACCTTCTATGAATATTTTGTTGTCCTGAGGGAAAATCTGGATATCCCCAGAGGCTTCACCTTGGGAGAGGAAATCCCTTGGAAAGAGGAGTAGGGTAAGTGACAGAGTAGGTTTTGGCTCAGGCTTTAAGGCAGCCTGGCTGAGGAAAGTGCAGCTCTGGAAATTAAGGGAAAAAATTATATACATGAGGACTGTGAGGGGAAGTTAATGGAAGATGACTGAAGGGTAGCCGTGGGACAGCCCTAGTCTTCTGTAACACAGGGTATAGTAAGGGGTGTGAAGTAGGAGGGACATAAGGGGGAACAAGCCCACCCTCAGCACGACAAGTGTTTTGATTCATTTTATTTATTTATTTATTAACAAAAACTAAATAAAATAAATAAATAAATTTATTGGTTTCTTTTTCTTTAAAAAAAAAAACATTTATCTGAGGATCAGTGGCAGGAGTTTTAGGACAGTAAATTAATAAAAAGGGAACTAGGAGAGCTTCAGTAGCAGACAAGTAGTGGAATTGCAGTATAATGTGGGGAGTGGTGCAATGCAGTGGTTGTGGGACAGCCATATTCAGGCAGACCTTCTGGACACTGAGGTGCTGCCCTATCTGCATGCATCTCTCTGGACTGTGGGAGGAGGTAGCCAGACTCAGAGCAGAAGTAAACTGGGTCAGGAGTACCATCACCCCTATCCAGGGACCACCCAGTCCAATGCAACTGCCTCAAAGGATGCTGAGAACGAGGAGCACTTGGATGACAGTGGGCTCAGGGAGGGTTAGAGCGGTCAGGCAGAGGCATATCCCAGATCCTATTCCACTCAAGAACTCATATGCCACACTGGCAAATGAGGACAACCAAATAGAGGTACCCAGAGAAGTGGAAGGAAAGGATGTGGAGGTTAGCCAAGGAGGTGACCTCAGCGGGGAAAGCAGTGGACCCCAGAGGAGGAGGAGCGAATCCTGGTGGGGACTCCATCATAAGAGGATCCAGCTAGGAACACAGGAGGGGACGACAGGAGGTGAGGTGCTACCAGGTGCCACGGCATGGAGGGATGGAAGGAAGATCCTGGGGATCACTGGAAGGCAAGACGGGAGGGTGAGCTGGATGTCATTATCCACCTAGGTACTAATGACCTGGCAAATGGGGAGCCAAAGGAAGTTCAGGACGAGTTTAGGAAACTGGGAGGGGTCTCAAGCAAGTAGCTACTTCTGTCACTTTCTCAAGTACTACCTGTGAGAGGCAGGGAAACATAGAGTGCATGCACCAGGAACTTTAACTCATGGTTGAAGAACTGGTGCTGTGAGGAAGGGTTTGGATTCATTGGTGACTGGGGACCCACCTGGAGGGATGGAGGTTTGTTCAAGCCTGATGGCCTGCATCCATCCTGGAGGGGAATCCAAGCACTCAATGATAAGTTTAAATGTTACATTGAAAAGCATTTAAACTAGCAAAGGGGTGGCAGGCCAGCAAGGAGGGTACCCACTTGCTCACCCCCCACAGCTAGCAGTGGAACCAGTGAACCAGAGGAGTGGCTATCTCTGCAAAGCAGTGTGCAAAAGATGGAGATTAGTGCCCAAGAGGTGGATAAGCAGAAAAGGGCAAAATTCAGCAGAAGGGCAGACAGCAAGGAGAACCAGGGATAAATGACAACCAGGAAGGGCTGGAGTAGAACAGTGAAACAGTCTAGGGAGGTCAAATCATGGAAAGCCATGTGTGCAAATGCCAGGAGTCTTAGCAGCAAGATGGAAGATCTGGAGGCTGTCATGGTGCAGTCAGACCTGGACATTGTGGCCATCACTGAAACCTGGTGTAATGATAACCGACTGGGAGATGGCCATCCTGGCTGCAACATATTCAGAAGAGACAGAGCAGGCAGGAAGGGAGGAGGAGTGGCACTGTATGTGAAAATGACATAAGGGCCACAGAGATCCAGGAGGAACAAAATGGGGAGATACTGTGGGTTAAGCTGGAAAGGAAAATGGGGACAGCCATCCGCACAGGTTTGGTCTATAGACCACCAGCCCAGGAGGAAGAAACAGATAGGGAGTTGATGCTAGCCATCCAAAGGATGGCAGACAAGGGTGAGGTAGTACTGGTTGAGACTTCAATATTCCAGACGTGGACTGGAGCATCCCAGCAGCAGCATCAACTAGAGCAGATTTATCCTGGACTCCTTCAGGGTGCCTTCCTCAAGCAACTGGTCATGGAACCAACTCAGCAGAGAAGGCAATACTGGACCTTGTGCTCACAAACAGGGACAGTGTGATGGGATAACAGTGGGGAGCACCTGGGAAACAGTGACCACCAGTCATTGTGGTTTGAAATCACAGAAAGAGCAGAACCAAACCACACAAAACAAAGTATCCTGGATTTTAGGGGCTGACTTTGGGAAAATGGGAGATACTTGAAAGAGGCATTAAGGGAATGGGACAGGAATCAGGGGTTGAGGAACAGTGGGCAGTATTTAAAATGGGGATTACAAGAACAACAGAATTATGCATTAAGCAGGTTAGCAAGAGGAAAAGGAAGAGGAGACCATTATGGTTTTCCAAAGAGGTAGCAAAAAGTGAAAGCCAAAAAGATTGCATTCAGGCAATACAAAAGACACAGGCAGAAGGGGATAGGGAGAAGTACCAGGAGAAGCAAGGAAGGCAGGAGGTCAGTAAGGGAAGCCAAAGCTCAGACAGAAGAGCACATTGCAAAATCAGTGGGTAGAGGGGACAAAACCTTTTACAGGTACATAATGAAAAAAGAAAGACAAAGGAGGATAGTGAG
Source organism: Neoceratodus forsteri (assembly GCA_016271365.2). Taxonomy (NCBI): domain Eukaryota; kingdom Metazoa; phylum Chordata; order Ceratodontiformes; family Ceratodontidae; genus Neoceratodus; species Neoceratodus forsteri. The sequence goes on from CM057450.1 coordinate 1,076,100,865, forward strand.
ACTGAAGGGATGGATGGGAGCAGCGTGGAGGATGACAACAGTAAAGCTGACATATTGAACAGGTATTTCTGCTCAGTCTTTACTGAAAAGAGGAGGGTAATGGGTCTGAAGGGAGTACAAGGGGTGAGAATGGTGCAGAAATGGACACAAGTCCCTTTACGAGAAAGGGTCCTGAAGGAACTGGAAGTAATAAGAGTTGATAAAGCAATGGGGCCAGATGGGGTGCACCCAGGGTCCTTAAGAACTAAGAGAGGTGGTGGCTGAACCTTTGGCTATCCTGTTTGAGCGATCCCTGGAAACAGGGAGGTACCCAAAGACTGGAGGACAGCAGATGTAGTCCCCTTATACAAAGTGGGAACAAGAGGAAGCAGGGAACTACAGACCAGTCAGCCTCACCTCGGTAGTGGGAGAAGATCATGGAAGCACTACTGAAGGAGAGATTGGTGGAACATCTGGTTGTCAATGGACTACAGGACCCAAGACAGCATGGTTTCACCAGGGAGTCATGTCGAACCAACCTCATTGAATTTTTGACTGGGTGACTAGGTAGGTGGATCAGGGAGGGCAGTGGACATGGCCTATCTGGACTTCAGCAAGGCCTTTGACACTGTGCCACATAGAAGACTATTACACAAACTGGGGAATATGGGTGTGGGCAGGACAGTAGTGTGGTGGGTAGGTAACTGGCTGGGTGGCAGGACACAGAGGGTGGTGGTAAATGGCTGTCACTCCACAGAGGGAAGAGTGACCAGTGGGGTACCACAGGGATCAGTGCTGGGACCAGTCCTATTCAACATCTTCATCAGTGACACAGTGACATTGCACAGGACCTAGAAGGCAGAATTTCACTGTTCACTGATGACACAAAGCTCTGTAACAGAGTAGACACACCAGAGGGTGTAGACAGAATGAGAAGCGACCTGCAGAAACTTGAAGAATGGTCAGGGGTTTGGCAGTTGAAATTCAATGCAAAGAAGTGCAAGATAATGCATATGGGGCACAAAACCCTGGCACAATATATCAGTTGGGGGGTGAGGATATAGCATACCAAGCAGGAAAGGGATCTTGAGGGTTATCATCTCTGATGACCTCAAGGTAGGAAACATGTGACAAGGCAGCAGGTAAAGCAAATAGGATGCTGGGATGTAGGCAGGGGCATCACCAGCAGGAAAAGGAGGTCATAATTCCTCTATACAAGACACTAGTGAGGCCCCACCTGGAGTACAGTGTACAGTTCTGGAGACCATACCTATGTAAGGACATAGAAAGGGTAGAAAGGTTCAGAGGAGGGCAACAAAGATGGTGCATGGATTGCATCACAAGTCCTATGAAGACAGGTTGAAGGAACTGAACATGTACTCCCTGGAGGAGAAGAGGAGAGGGGATATGATAGAGACATACAAGTATCTTACAGGGAGGAACAGGGTGCAGGAAAACACTATTTTAGCGAAAAAGATGTTCCAGGACTAGAGGCATGGGATGAAGTTGGAGGGAGGATGATTCAGAGGAAACATGAGAAAGAATTTCTTCACAGAACAGGTGGTGGACAAGTGGAACACCCTGCCAGAGGAAGTGGTGGGGGCTGAAACAATCAAGGAATTTAAGAATGCATGGGATAGACATAAAGGAATTCTGGAGGTCAGGGGTAAGAGGCAACAGACTTCTAGGAAAACAAACTGAACTTACAAGCTCAAATGGGCAGACTGGGTGTGCCATAGGCCCTTATCTGCCGACACTGTCTATGTATCTATGTATCTATGTAAGGGGTGCATGCAATAAGAATACGAATCATGCTGACTAGGGCTGATATTTGTTTGCTTGCTTGTCTGTTTACTTTGTTTTTCAGATAAATTCTCAGGAACAATATGCATTTTTCAGGAGTGACTCACGCTTAACTTAACGTTACTTACAGTATGCAGATAAATCTCAAATCATTTTTTTCTCAAAAGCCAGGTTCCTGGCCTGTGGAAGACCTCTCAGGTTGTTCCCATTCATAGAGGAGGTACTACCTCGTCTAAATAACTAAACCAATTTCTATGTTGTTTGTTGTATATAAATTACAAGAAAATATTTTTATAAACAATTCATGGAATATTTGGTATCACATTACGCTCTTCAGCGAATGTCAGAATGGGCTTTGTAAGGGCCACAGACCTAAGACTGCATTGGTTAGGCTCACAGATGATGCTTACCGCACCATTAATTTGGGTAAGCATACTGGTATGGTATTCGTGGACCTAAAAAAGGCATTTGCCCTTGTGGATCATACTTTTCTTCTATATAAACCGAAGATGGTAGGGCCTCCAGTGCTGTTTTTATGTTTGCTTGCAGCACGCGTATGCAGCATCTCGTGGGACTGGTCAGCTTTGGAGGTGGGGTCGCTGTTGGGCGAATGCAGGGCACGCACCAGTAGGTGTGTCCCACATTCCCAATCAGCCTGCATGCGGCGCCACACCATGCATCGAACATAATGTGGCGAGCACATAAAGAAAGGTCCGCTGCAATCCAAGCAAAGCTCGTCATCGCGGTGGTCCTTTTCTTGCTGTCGCCGTCATTATGTTCGTAGTCGATGGTGACGCCCTAACTTCTGCCGACTCGAGGTGCCCAATCCCCATGTCGGTTAACCTCCCGCTTTGTTTGTGTGCCAACGGGGAGCACTCCCCATCGGCATAGACCCCCAATTATTGAATGCCAGGGGTGCCCAATCTCATGGCTCATACTCCCGCTTTCTTTTTGTGCCGACAGGGTGCCTAATCCCATCGGCATGCCTATCCTCCTCCCATGTTGCTGTGCACGGTAGGGTTTCCCAATCCCCATCGGCTACCTGACATCCCCAAACAGTTAGGGGCAATGGGACCCCGCCCATGCTAAATCCCTGCAAAACAAAAACTGTCCCGCAATGTTTTTATTTTTTTTTTCCTGTAAAATGAAAACGGCCCTTCGTAGTCTCGATGCTTCCCTTCCCCAACCCACAGCCACCCACTGCGCACCCTGCCTCCCCTCACGCCCCTCACCCCATACTTACCTGTGGAGTCCGTCGCGACGATCTTCTGTGGACCGGGAACAAGTCTGCACTCTTCAAAGCTGACCACGAACTGAAGAAATGCCGGTAAGCTGTATAATGGAATGAATAGGGTTTTTCAACTGTTATATCTTGGGCATTTTGTGAATTTTGTTTAAATTTTCAACTTGGGGTTTTTGGGACCCTTCTCATGAATTCTTGCACTGTCATGGCGTTATTCAGTCCTGAAAGGTGATTTTGCAGTCACTCGTGGAATCACCTTTTGGGACAAATATGAAATGACAGTACTGTTCATGAGAGGGCTCTCAAAAAGCCTATGTTACAAGTTTAGTGGAAAAATCCAAAAATTACCGTTTCTGGCGTCGCGTCAACTTTCGAAATATGCGCTCATAAGTTAGCATATTCGCACTATTTTCATGCCAGATTCTCAACATTGGCATTTTACCACACCTTCTTGTGAACAGTGCAGCTCTCATTTTTCACATCCTGACCGAAATGTGTTTTCGCACTTCCAGCGCAGAATAGCTCAGTCACTGTGCGAAATTAGTGTTCAGGACACATTATGAAAATGACAGTGACACTGTTCATGAGCAGAGGTCCTAAAATGCCTGTGTTGAAAATTTGGTGACAATACTCCATAAAATGACTGTTTTACGAGCGTGCGTAGCAACTGCCAGCGTGCACGCTCGTAATAGCGCATTGCAATATTTTCATGCCACATTCTCAACATTGGCATTTTACTACACCTTCTTGTGAACTGTACAGCTGTCATTTTTTACATCCTTGCCGAAATTTATTTTCGCACTTCTGGGGCAGAATAGCGCTGTCACTGTGCGAAATCACTGTTCGGGACACATTACAAAAATGACAGTGGCACTGTTCATGAGCAGAGGTCCTAAAATGCCTGTGTTAAAAATTTGGTGACAGTACTCCTTAAAATGACTGTGTTACGAGCATGCATTGCGCAGTTTGCATGCAAGCTTGTAAGTTCGCAAACTTATATTTTCACTCCACATTTTCAACAGTGCCATTGTTCTACACCTCCTAATGAACAGTACAGCTGTCATTTTACATTCTGACCAAAATCTGTTTTCGCAGTTCCGGCGCACAATAGCACGGTCGCTGTGGAAAGCCCGTGTTCGAGACACATTATGAAAATGGCAGTGACACTGTTCATTAGCAGATGTCCTAAAATGCCTATGTTGAAAATTTAGGGATGAAAGTCAATAAAATGAGTATTTTACAAGCACGCATTGCGCAGTTTGCACGCACACTCATGACTTTGTGAATTTGTAATATTTTCACTCCAGCTGTTCATCATTGCCATTTTTCTATACCTCCTTATGAACAGTACAGCTGGCTGAAATGTGTTTTCACATGTCCGGTGCAGAATTGCATAGTCACTGTGTAAAATCACTTTTCGGGACACTTTCAGGAAATGACGGTGACACTATTCATCAGCAGAGGTCCTAAAATGCCTATGTTGAAAATTTGGTGGTGAAAGTCCAGACAATGACTGTGTTGTAGCGTGCATTCGCGGTTCCATACCCTTGTAACTTTGTCAATCTGCAATATTTTCATGCCAATTTTCACGACTGGCATTTGTGCACATCTCATTATCAACAGTCCAGCTGTCATTTTCCACAGCCTGCCCAAAACGCGTTTCCACAGCTCTGCCGCACAGTGGCATACTCGCTGTGCAAAATCACCTTTTGGGACACATTAACAAACTCACAGTGCTATGCCTCTCCACTTCTGCCACTGCCAATGCCAGCATGACAACATTTGGCATTGACAAATGCTTGTTATACTAAGGTTCATACTAAGGTCCAAGGAGCTTAAAAGACCCAAAAAGCTCATTATTTGCTCCTTCCCATTTCCCCATAATATAGTATTCTATTTCCTTCTAATATATACTTGTCCAGCCTTCTTTTGAACTGTTCCTTTTTATCACTGGTCATCACATCCCTGGGCAGCCCATTCCACGGTCCCAACACCCTCCGTGTAAAAAAAGCTTTCCTTCTATTCGTATTAAATTTTGTACCACTGAGCTGTAAAGTGTGACCTCTGGTATGGATTTCTGGGTTTTTAAATGTTAGGTTTAGTTCCTGTAACATATCCTTATTGTGTATTAAATCATAGCACATTAATAGATCCCTTCTCACTCCTCTAGTCTCCAGTGACATTAACCTCAAATTCTCCAGTCTCTGTTCATATGGATTTTTTCTTATATTAAATACCATCTTTGTGGCCTGCCACTGCACCCTCTTGAGTGCATTCACCCCACCTCTGGATACGGGTCCCCATACCTGACTTCCACAGTCCAATATTGGCCTAACATGTGCTGTATACAGAGGCATAACCACTGCCTCACCTCTGCTCATGAACTTTCTTTTTATAGCCCACGGCACCTTATTTGCTTTTGTAATTCGACTCTTATAGTGTGCCTCAAAGGTTAATTTACTGTTGATAGTAATTCCAAGATCCTTTTCCTCTTCTAATTTTCTTAAGTTTTGGCCATTTAGAACATAATCATGTTTATCTGTTTTCTTTCCAAGGTGTATGACACAACATTTCTCCTAGTTCAGGCTCATGCCCCTTTTATTAACCCAATCTTGAATGCTATCCAGATCTCTTGGGATGGAGTTTACATTTTCTGTAGTTGTGGCTATGCCAGCTAATTTTGTGTCATCTGCATATTTACTGATCTAGTTTAGAGAGTCCCTTCCCATAGTATCCATAAGCATCTTGAACAGCACCGGGCCCAGCACCGACCCCTGTGGAACTCCACTGGCGACTGTCACTGTCTCCGACATATACCCATTTATGCTAACTCTCTGGGTCCAGTGCCTCAGCCATGCATCCATCCAACCTATAATCTGTTCCCCAATATTACAATCTTGCAAACATTTAATGATCTTATGATGGGGTACCTTATCAAAAGCCCTAGCAAAGTCCAAATAAATACAGTCCACAGACTGCTCTCTATCCAGAGCTGCAGAAATTGTTTCATAAAAACATAGCAGACTTGTAACACAGGACCTCCCCTTACAAAAAACTGTGCTGATCCCCATCCACCTGATCTGTAGTCTCCAGATAGGTATTTATATATAATCCTTAATAATTGACTCTGTCAATTTACCCGGCACCGACATCAGGCGAATCGGCTTATAGTTTGTGTGGTTTTCCCTGTCCCCCTTCCTGTGTATTGGTACCACACTGGCCACCAGCCAGTCCACTGGTACCTTGCTTTCCATTAATACCTTGGTAAAAAATTATTTTCAGTGGTATGGCTATTATTGGGGAAAGTATTTTAAGTAGGGTATTGGATATATTATCTGGTCCTGCGGAGTATATATTTTTTAATCCCTTTATTTATTCTATAATCATCTCATCTGTTTCATTTATACCGGGTTCTACGGTTGTATTTTTTATTTGCCCTTTGTTTACCTTTTTTGAGAAAACAGAGCCAAAGTATTCATTGAAAACATTTGCCATTTCCCTTGGTTCATTTATGATTTTATCCCTGACTGATATTGAACAAAGATTTTTGTTGGATTTACACAAGGGGTTTGCATATCCATAAAATTCCTGCATATTGTCCTTTTGTGCTGTCCCTGTTAATTTTTTTTCCATTCGCTGTTTACTTTATTAATGTCTTACATTATTTCTGTGTGTTTTTAAATTCTTTCCAAGTTTCCTGCATTTCCATTTCTTTATGTTTTCTGTATACATAGAAACATAGACTTTGACGGCAGATAAGGACCGCTAGGCCCATCTAGTCTGCCCATTTCCCTACCTACAGGATAGGCCGCAGATCCTAGTTAACCAACAGCCTATTTCTTCCTACCCCCCAAAGAATTGCCTTATGTCTATCCCATGCATTCTTGAAATCTCCCACAGTTTTAGACCCCACAACCTCCTCAGAAAGGCTGTTCCGTGCATCCACTACCCTCTCTGTGAAATAATACTTCCTCAAATTGCCCCTGAACCGCCCTCCTTCTATCTTTAAATTGTGTCCCCTTGTTCTTGTAAGTCTCTTTTTCTGAAAGATGCTACCCTCTTGGACTTTGTTGATTCCACTGAGGTACTTAAAAGTTTCTATCATGTCCTCCCTCTCCCTTCTTTCCTCAAGGGTATACATATTAAGCTCCTTTAGTCTCTCCTCATCGGCTTCTCTTGCAGACCCTGCACCATTTAGTTGCCCTCCTCTGGACTACCTCTATCCTGTCTATGTCCTTGCGGAGATGAGGTCTCCAGAACTGGACACAGTACTCCAGATGGGGTCTCACCAACTGACTGTACAGAGGGATAACAACTTCCTGTTTTCTGCTGCTGATGCCTCTCCCTATACATCCTAGTATACCCCCAGCCCTCTCTACTGCCTTCTCACATTGATTGCTAACCTTAAGGTCATCTGATATGATTACCCCCAGGTCCCTTTCCTTTTTTGTTGTTGTTACTGCCTCCCCACCCATTGTGTATTCTTCCCTGGGTTCTTGTTTCCCAGGTGCATTATTTTACTTCTTTGCATTGAATCCTAGCTGCCATACTTGACCATTCCTCCAACTCTCAAGTCCCTTTTCATCCTTTCCACGCCTCCTTGTGTATCAACCCTGTTGCAGATCTTTGTGTCATCTGCAAAAGGCATACTTTTCCTTCCAGTCCCTCTGCAATGCCACTGATGAAGACATTAAAAAGGACTGGACCCAATACTGAACCCTGTGGTACCCCACTAGTAACCCCTCTTTCTTCGGAGTGGACTCCATTTACAATTACCTTCTGTGTCCTGTTGTGCAGCCAATGTTTTACCCAGGCTACCACCCTGGGACCCACTCCCAGGCTGGTTAATTTGACTATTAATCTATATAGCCTGTATATATAATCTGTATAGCCTTTGTTTCTTTTTTAACTTATTGATGTAGTAAACAACTTTGGTTTGATACCTGCATTATTATACTTTTTTACTTTTCTGATATTTTTATCACATATTTCTTTTATGTGATTTTTGATACCATCCCACATTTCATTTGTTGATGTGTCCACTAATTCTGCTTCCCAGTTTATTCTTTGGAGTTCCTTCTGAAAATTTGGGATATCAGCTGTTTTAAAATGATAGATTCCCTTACATCCTTTTATTATCGGTGTGTATTCTTTGATAACACAAAATACACTATTATGGTCACTGTTACCCAGGGGTGGTTCCACACCACGCCTACTTATCTGTAATTCCTTTGTTAGTATGATATCAAGAATATGCTCTCCCCTTGTAGACTGGCAGACTATTTAGCTGAGAGAACAGTGAAATTTGAAGGGTCTCTCTTTGCAGTATAAAAGTATCATGTGGGTGCACTAAGTCCCAATTTTTAGGGCCACTATTATTTTCTTTTTTAACAGCTCTCTACCAAGTCATGTATCTGTTCATCAGTTAACATGTCACTTTATTCAGCTGATGTAATTTTATACTGTCATTCTAGATCAGTGGGGGAGATCAATAAGCAGCCTAATATGGACTTTGGTAAAATCATGGATTTGATGTATAATAAAAAATTAATTCAGAACAAAAATAAAACAAAAAGCATGCTGTTTGGCACCCCCTCTAGAATTCAAGGCCTGTAAACCAGACTTAGGATTCCCACTAGTGAAGTTTAAATAGTACAAGTCACAACTTTAAATATCTAGGCGTTCAGTTTGACCCTTCCCTGAACTATTTTTCTCATCTTTATTTTTTATCAGGTTTTTTTTCTCTGTTCTCCTGTTTGCCCCCTCTCCTGATGACACCCCCAAGCCCCAACACCTAACTTCTAATGGATGTAGGATTACCACCAATTTCCAAGGATCATCACATTGTGGGTGGTGTGCCATGGCAGTAGTGCAATGGCCTGTGAGAATGCTGGCATCATCCTTGATGGACCAGGGCTTTTCTCCTCTGTGTTTTCTCCCACAAGAATGCCATCCTAGCAATGACACACATGGGTACATACTGTATGGCCATGCCAGCATCTGGGGCATCCCTCCCTTGTTCTGGTGGCCCTGAAATCTTTACCCCCCCCATCTTCCACTAGGTGGTGAATCTGATCTCACTGGGGGGAACAAAACCTTTCCAGCCTGCAGGAGGAGAACCATCCTTGGGACACTCAATTCTCCTTCTCACGGCCGGCCCATACGACATATGTCCTTTTCCAAACCTGGGTCTCCAGTATTACTAGCAGCAGCAGCAGCCCTAATGCTGCACCAATGGTTCTACTCTATTCTTCTCATCTTAATATTCTTCTAACCAAGATTCATCAGAAATTGGCAGTCTTATGTAGGCTGAGGAATTTTCTGACAAGTGACTCCAGATTGGCAACGGCATAAATCAGTTTTCTTCCTATTTCAGATTATGGGGGTATAGTAGTTAATCAGGCACCTAAAACTGAATTAAATGGGAAGTGAATCTTGTATACAAAAACTGACAAATCTACAATAAAGATAGTCCACCCACCACTGCACAGTTTTCTCCAGTTTAAAATGGCGTTCCTTCAATCTTTGCTGTCTGAATACTCTGACTTGTTTTACAAACATGTGTATACTGTCTGTCCATGAATTATGATCAGTGTTATTTCCTTCCAGGTTCCAGTAATGGTAATGGCACTAACTAAAACCACAATCTTTAAAAAATTGCAGATTTTGTTGGTTTTGTTAGTGCTACTGTACCTGTGGAAAAACAGCATGCAGTCACTGTAACCTGCACAGAATCAAGGCAGGGAAATAAATTAAGGAAAAGAGATATATAAACCAAGAGAAGAATGGTGGGGAAAGCACAGACAGAAACAGAAGTGAGAAATAGTGCAAAGAAGCTAAATAAAACAAACACGGCAAGAATGGTTAAAAGAGTAAAACAGAAGAAAAGGGCAGGAACAAAAAAAAAGAACACAAACAGAATACACAGAATAAAAAGAAAGGACATGGAAGAAAAGAGCCAGAAAGAGACAACGACGTAAAATAATGGGACAACAAGATTTGGAGGGGAGGAAGCCAAAAGTTAAAGAACAATAAGGAATGGTGCACACGGCATAACTGATACAGGCCTCAATATGCAAATGTATTGCAAAAGAGTGCATCGTTCAGAGGAGCTGCTTGAGATGCCATCTGGGACACACTGACGTACTGCTGTAAGGCTTCATCAGGGAGCCCATTGTTTTGGCCGCCAGCACCTTTAGAGGACAGGGTGTGCACTCCGTCTTGTGTAGCCAAGTAAACTAAAGGTAGAACTGCAATGATATGTGTGTATGTGTGTGTATGTGTTGGGGATGATGCTAAAAAAAATACCTAGCCAAACTAAAGTGATATACAACAACCATATAATGTTATATAAAATATATTTTGTTTTGTAGTCACAAGTACAAGTAAATAGTTTAGGAAAATTGTTTATGTCTGCCAGTTCATGATGGCACACACAGTTCTGTGCCTTGCAAGTGCATAGCTGAATTCTTACTGTGGCACCCACCATAGTGATGTACCATAGCAAGAAGTTTTTTTTTTTTAAATCAAATCCACTACTTCAGGATAGTGCACACAATTCCATGACCTGCAGTGCACAGATCTAGCTGTACCATTGTGCCTGCCCATGGCACTGTACAGCAGCAAACAGTAATTTTTACCGGCTATCTACAGGTTCTGGATGATTCCCTTGATTCACTGTCTGGTGATGCACAACCACATCGATACAGTGGTGCCCATCTGTGACACTGTCGTGTGGCAAGCAATCAGTTTTTCAAAACCACCAGTGGCTGCCTGCTCAGGATGGCACCAATGGTTCTATGTCTTGGGGTATGCAGTGCTGTGCTAGTGCTGGTTCCACATCTTTCTTGCAGCATTGTGCATTTGTTGTCTCAGTGCCCATCCGATACAGGTGGATGTGCACCACTGGTCATGTTACAGCTGATCACTGGCAGTGTTGACAGGGATGCCCATGTCTGTATGAGGACTGTGATGTGCCTGGCAAACACCTGTATGAGTTACCCAAAACACCCGTCTATTACCCTCATCTAACTTCTGATGCCCGTGCATATTCTGGTCACCACAGCAACCACTAGAATAAGTTCATGCATCTTGTCCCTAGATGCCTTCAATCACTGCTACTCCAGAGCCCATATCTTGGGGCAGTATGCCTGGAGACCATGGAGTCCAGTGTGTTTGCATGGAGGTTGATACCCTGAGGGTCCCTCTAGGGGGTCACTGTCATCAAGGTGTGTCTGTGCATGCTTATTGACTGACACCAATGGTACCATGCCAGTTGTATGTACCATGAGGCTTGTGTCCACTGTGCTGATCTGTGAGTTATATCTGGACAACAGAGTTGGGGTACAGGGTAGGCATACTACTGTCGATGGTGGATTCCATGGTTGTTGGTATGTCACTAGTGTCAGTATTGCATCCACCTGATAAGATGTAATTTGCAAGGTGTCATCTGTCGTGCTGATGTTCTCAATTGTTGTGTCATCTGCATCTGCTGTCATGGGTACCGTGTCTGTGGATGTGATGGCATAGCATTAGCACTGTGAGTTACATCCCTATAGTACCACATAATACACATGATCCGTACTCATCACTGATGGTGTTAATGCAATCTGGCTCCCCATCAATGACCTCATCCGTGAAAGTGAAGGATACAATGTCCTTGATGTGGGCTAACTCTGGTGTATCATCTGGTCCACCACCCATGGCCAGATGTGCATGTCATCATTTAGTAAGTGTATGCTTTGAGGACGCCTGTGGGTCACACCACTTGTGCTTTACTGCCACTACAGTGCGGGGTGTACTGCTGGCAGTGTTGACAGCCCACTATATTTCTTCCCACAACAGCTGGTTCTGTGCTGACTGTCTTCTCAGCACACCAGCACCAAGCATCACACTGTAGTGTTTCTCCACCTCCGTGGCAACTATGGAACATTTCTCTGCTGTGAAGTTTGGTGTCCTTGGCTTACTGCATCCTTGTGATCCCTCTGTTTGCTTCTCAGTGTCTGATTTGCTGGAGGTGTCAGCCACCATACCAGTTTCCTACCCTGTACTGCTTCCACATTTGGCCATTGGTTAGGCACCAACAGTATTCATAGTTTTTTTTTTGCTCCCTTTTTCTTAGCAAAAGTGAAAAACCAGCTGTTGGTGTAATCGTATCAAAAACAGATTTTGTTTCAAATCCTTCATCTCCTCTTTTGTACATTTCTTGTACTTTTGGAATGCCCACAGAAAGATCAGCCACATTCTGCATGCTATAGTCATCTTCTTCTGTTGTATTAAGTGCTGGGTAGACCTTGTGGAGGTGTTTCCTATGTTAAAGAGGGATGCAGTGAGAGTAAATCAAGGACTGTAAACACAATTTTTTGTGGGGCAGTACTAATATGGAGGGCATGCAGTTTCTCACTTTGGTTAAGAACAAGGAAGTAGATATAAAACAACCAGCTACAGTACATCTGTAAAATTCTATGGAAGGTGAGCAATCTAAAAATATTTTTTTCTAAACCAGGGACAATTTGAAGTTTAGGCGGGGTAAACAGTGTCCCTTGAGACATGGATGTTATAGATAATCCACAAGGTCTGATCACGAACTCTAGTGCAAGGCTGGTGCAGTAACAACAGGCAGCCAGCCTGAGTGAGCAAACAAAACAAAAAAATAAAACCACACTTGAGGAGAAAATGCTACATTTTGGGTGAAGGTGTTAAAATAACAGCTTTATTGGCAAGTGAAAAAATCCAAAGCATAGGTGCAGAGTCACAACTGCCCTGGTGTTTTAGGTATCTCGCTCTTCATCGGGGGGCATTTAGGTGGGATAGATGGTGTCCCTTGAGACATGGGTGTTATGTCTGCCATCTCTGCTTGGTTAGATGCACTTCCAGCCCTTGGCTGCAATTAAACGGGTGACCATGAGTCTTGAAAGCAGCAGCATTAACAATTCCACTAATGAGTAATTTCAGTAATGGGGAGGTCAGGGATATCCTTTGACTATCATGCTTGCTCTACCATGAATCACCACTAGAGAGCCTTAGCTGCTACACTTTCTCAGCATTGGTTTTTAGCTGTCGTTCACAGCTTTCACCACTAGATGGCACTGCTGTGCTTTTGCATGTACTACCTTTTCTCATATTTAACAGTATGCAAGAATAGTGATCTGCTGATGATGTTCTTATGAAAACTGTTAAGTGTCTGCCATGTATGGTATTAAATGGTGTCTGATTTAAATAATAGTCACTTTATTATTATTATTATGAAAATAGTATTGGTGCTGCACCTTTCCCTTGCTAAGCCTTGCAATTATGTCAGATACTGTATACTTAATTAGTATTATCAAGTTCACGTTCAAGTTGAGTTTGTTGTTCAACCCTGAGGTCATTACACTTTTACAAAAGACATCGAACATATACAATAAAGAGAACATTAATATAACAGCAATACATAGCATCTAATAAATAAAAAATGTGAAGACAACAATTATGTGTGTACATCCCTAGATCCAGTCATAGCCATTCATATGACATAGATGAGTAAAACAATAATCTGTTCAGACATAGTTTAAATTCGGTACTAACTGATTTTCTTTAGTTTATAATAACAGTTGTTTAATGCTATTTGTCAGAGTTTACTTAAAATATCTGATTCTCAGATTACTACTAAGTGCAAGTATGATTTTATATCTGGTTTCCCCTATAAGGTATAATTTAATTATCCTATTAGCATTTAACAAAATAGTAGATACAGTACCCCACCTGAGGGCAGCATATCAAGCATAGTAATTCACTATAACAAGACCAATTAGGTATTTTAAGGAAAGCTGGACAACAGAGAGATAGCCATTTTTCAACAGGATAGTCCAAGCCTCCATCATTCGTCAGCCAATAAAAAACTCCCATTGACCCCTCTTGGGCATCTATGCTGTGATCTGTTGTGCACTATGTACAGGCTCCACCAGAAGTAGAAGCCAGCTACAAGATCGCTGGGGTTCCAAATTTATCTCCCAAACTATTCCTTATGGAGAAAATGGGGCTGGGCTCTTGTACTTGTGATCCCTTAATTGGGAGTGCTTTCCTTAAGTGCTCATTAGCTATCCCATGCCTCCTGTAAGTTATGAGGGAGAAGTTACTTCAGAGTTAGCCTGCCATCTAGGTGCCAGCAAAACTCCTGTTCATGCCCGAACCTTACGAACTTACATCACAAAGCTGCTATTACTGCCTTGAGTATCAGTTTGAGTACTCAAAGCCTGGCGTCTCCGTAGGTTAACCTAGATTAGTCGCTTTATTATCGTTATTATGAAAACAGCATTGGTGCGACATCTTTCTGTTGCTAAGCCTTGCAATTATGTCAAATACTGTACACATAATTAGTATTATTATTGTTACTAAATGTCAAAAATGTTTAGTGATTGCTGTAACTTTCCTGCTGCCTCCCCTGGGCACCATTGGAAATCAGACATTAAAGATTTTTTATTTGGGTTAAAGAAGCATTACTACTAATATGTTTATTTATTGAAAACTTTGGAGATTACCTTTGAACACAAGTACTCATTTACAAAGATTCCACATCAAATACACAGTCACAAAAAACATTATAATATAAGAAGTTCCACCGGAAATGCAGTGACATCAGGCTCTAAACACTTAAGACAGAACAACTGCATACAGTTTTGAAAAAAAAAATCCATACAGATTATTGCAAAAAAAGCCACAGGATATGTACAAAGAGAAACCGAATAAAACAGTGTAACGATTACAGTTGTGCTGGACTGCTAGAGCAGACCACAAGGTTCTCTTAAACTGATTCGCCCTTGGGAGAGTTAGCAGAGTATCAGGCAGTTCATTTAACCAGTTAGTGACCCTGACAGCAAATGATCACTTCCCAGCTGAGTACTCCAGAAAGGAGGCTTACAGACGTTCCTGACCATTTTCCTGGTACTGCATTGGTTGGAGACAGTGTGGAAGCAATTTGTTAACCCATTTTACCCATTAGCGCCATATGGCATCAGAACCACCCATTGCTTAACCTGATCCAAAATGGTGGCATCAGATAGAATGAGTTAAAGAAGGGGGTGTTAGGCCCAGGAATGCCTTTTTGGCTGTCAAACAGGTCTGGAGCTTTATTCTGCTGGGTAAAGGTAGCCAGTTAGTGAGTGTGTGAGGGTACAAGTATGAGTGTGGTTATCTGCACCAAGTACAAAGTGGCACACCTTATTACAGATCAGCTTCACTCTGTTTAGCACTGTGTCATTGGCCGCTGTGTAGACAGGCAGGCCATACTCTATAATTTACAGAATGGACCCGGCCACGGTAAGGTGTCAAGCATCCCAAATGAATGGTTCCAGTTGTGGTACAGGGCACCCGGTCTTCTGTTAACCACTGCCACCAGATTGTCAATGTAGGGAAGGGGGAGATAAGGTGTCATCCAGAGTTACTCCAAGGCATTTGAAGGTCTCCACCTTTTCAAGGTTTATCCCCTTGCCATTTCCGATGACAAAGGGTGGAACTTTCCTCTTCTGTGAGAGGCTAGTGAAGACATGGTGTTTGTTGTTTTGTAGTTGAAGACCAGTTTGTTGCTGGAGAACCAGTTTTCTAGTGTCCTGAAGGTGCTTTGGAGAATAGTGGTGAGGCTGTCAAGGTCAGGGTTTTTGGAACAGATGTCAGCATCATCGGCATAGAGGAGTATGTTGGCTGTCTGACAGGCATTGGGTAGTTGATGAGTATGAAGAGGCCAAATAGGAGTGGGCCCAAGATGGAGCCCTGGGGGGTCACCAGTGGATACTCCCCTACTGTCAAGCAATTATTTATTAATCTTTACACACTGGGGACGATTGGTGAGATATCTGTGGAATCAATCAACTGTGTTCATGACACATCCATACCAAAGAGTTTAGAAGCTCATGGTTGACCAGGTTAAAGGTCTTAATAAGTTTGGTATATATATATATATATATATATATATATATATATATATATATACACACATATATATATATATATATATATATATTTAGACTCCAATGAGGTCACCATTGTCAAGGGTCTTTGAACATGGTTGGTGTATTCAAACAGTGCTGTGGTGCTTCCAGAAGCCATGCTGCTATACTCACTGGACACTGTATTTTTTAAGGTGTGTTATAAGTTGGTCAGACTATTCCTTATTCCCTCTAGCACCTTGGATGGAGGGAGAGAATAGAAATGGTTCTGTAACTGGCAAGGCTATTCTCCACTTTTAAAAACTGGTATAACCAGTGGGGATTTTCACTTCTCAAGGGACTGTGAGTATTAGAGGGAAAAGTTAAAACAATTCTAGAGATGAGGTGGGAAAGTTCCTCTACTGCCAGGGCAAGACGTTTCATATCAACCAAATCACTCCCACACCTAGTTTTGTCAAGTACCCTACTGATATATTTTGAGGTGTCTAACTGAAACAGCATTAAAGTAGAATTTAGGGTAACCTGGTTCAGAGCCCACTGTATGGGAGTCTTCAGGACTGGGTTAGGGTCTGGGTAGGCTCAGTGAGGATGACTGAACTGAGGTCAGTACCTCTTGACCCTCCACCATGAGCAGCTGAGGAGAGATTTTAACTCCCTTACCTAGGAGCTCTGAGATGTTATCCCAGAATCTGGTGCTGCTGCTCCAGTTCTGAGTCCGAGTCTGCTGATCCCTACAGAAGTAAGAGTTGGGCTTTCTAATTATACTGGTGTACTTGTTGTAGGCTTTCTTGTACCTTTGCAGGTGAACTGTGTCCCTCTTTCCCTGGCTAGTGCTCACAGATTGTCCCTCTCCCTCATGCAGGCAAGGAGTTCAGGAGTGATCCATCCGGATGGTGTTCCTCTTGCCTTGCATTTTTCTAATGGGTGCAAATTTATCACAGGCATGTGTGAACTGAAATAAAGAATTCTAGTGCCAAGTCAGTATTGGGACTGGCATTTAAGACGCTCCAATCAATTTGGACCAAGTAAGATTTGATTTCAGACTCCTTCATTTTGTTTAGGACTCAGATGGCTGTGGGGGTGGGTAGCCTGATCTGTTTAACTGCCCATAGACATTACACTGGGGAGTGGTCAGATAGGGTATCTGGCAGAACTTTGATAACTTTAACCCTGTTAGGGTGTGTAGCTAGTACCCAGTTGAGTAGCACCATGGTGCCTGTTTTATATTTGGTCCTGGTGTGTTCAGGGATGATTTGTGTGAGAAATAGGCTGGCCATGTTATCTCTATGACCTGTGCTGGACTTAGCATTCCAACTGATGTTAAAGTCAGCAGTAACAATGTATTCTCAGTTCTGACTGAGTTGCATGAAGTAGTGAGTAAGTGATTCTGTGCTCGAATTCTGTTTACCTGGTGGGATATCTTCAGACAGGATCAAAAGAGATTTGTGCCTTTGCATTATCAAAAGCTTTATTGCTAGGCATTCACAGTTCCTGGTTAGGTCTTTGATCACAATTTTAGAGGCTTGCAGGTCTGCTCTGAGGTAGATAAGGCAACCTCCACCTTGCTTGCCTATTCTATCCTCCCTTAGAATACTGAAGCCCTGCAGAGATAGTGGCATCTGGTATGTGTGGACTGAGACAAGTTTCAGTTAGGCAAATAACATCTGGCTATGCTATCTCAACCCAGGTTTCAAACTGGGCAAATTTAGATAGGTGATTACTGCTATTTAGAAGGACTCTTGGGGTGGACATTGCCAGACAGCAGGAGTAACATTATTGTAAGGACTATGATAGCTCTGAGGTAGTGCTTCAGCCTCTAGGTTTTACTCCTAGGAAGGAGGGGCAGGCGTGTGATCCTGAAGACATGGCCATCTCTGGAAAACCTGTAGTACTCCCTGGTTAGGTGTCTGGGTTGGGTGGCATATGGCTGGGGGATTTGGCACTGTAGTGTTGTTCAGGGAGATCAGTATGCCTTGATATCAGCATGGGACCAAGGTAGATAGCCTCCTTTATCTGAGTGTTTTTTGCCACCTATTCAGAACCAACGTTTCAGCCTAATGCCACTTCCTCAGGAAAAAGGTGGTAACAGATAAAAATGAAACAAATTAAAACTCATTAGGGACTGTGGTACAAACAAACAAATAATAAATGCATCACAAGTGAATAAAACTTTAAATAGACTAACAAACAAACTTAAAAAGACTCACTCCCAAATATTAGTCTATTCGTAATATTTCATTGTAAACTTGCTAGCCAAATGGCCTGTCAAGCACCAATCAGCAGATAAATTCTGTGTAAATAGCATACAAAGACAGCACCTGATGATACATCTTACTGTTTTTTTTTATTATGTTCGAGATTCAAAATAATGTAATTTTCTTCAGATGCACAATAGGATGCAAAGAGTTTAAACAGACTGCAGGTCATCTTACTAAGTTTCTCAAATAGAGATGCTGTATCTGGTTCATTAACTTGGATATAATTCTGTAAAGATAACACAGAGCAATGGAAATTACCTAATTTATTTTTTCTCATACAGTACACATCATCCAACGGAATATGAGTCAGTGTTACCAGTCCTTCCCCAAAGTTGTCATACAATTGCATTTTTTCCATCAGCTATAAGCACATTATATAAAGAAATTAGGGTAATGGAATTATAAATCATGCCATGTATACTGTGTTAGACCTATACACATCTGCTTCAGTAAGCTCCACTTTTCTCAGTGTGGTTCCTAAGATTTCCAGGTGCCCTGATGAAAAAAGGGGGTATAAGAGGGAGCCCAGCCCAAAGATGACATGCTTAGATTTCCACAAATAATCTGAATGACAGAATGGAAATGCTGTGAACAGCATACATTTATAAAGTCTGTTGTGGAAAAGCATCTCTTTTCCTCTTTTTTTTTTCTTTTTCTCTTTTTTTCCACTGTCTGGCAGGTTGGTCACCTGCCAGAGGTCTTTAGTGTATACTGTCTTATTCCTACGATCGTATCTCATGTTTTTCCTTCTTATATATGCTGAGATATGCTGTGCTTAATTGAAAATGAGCTGTTAAATGAAAAAATGCCATGCTGTGTACTTAGGAAGGGTAGAAAGGGGAGCATTGCATTTATGCCATGTTTCTTTCTTTCTTTATAACTAGTGTCTCACTTTCACCTAGTTTTCTTATGTTCCTCCTGTCTGAGCAGCAGTTATCTTCATGGTAAGAGGGGAGAGGATGTAAGATGGGCTTTTCTGTTCTATTTTGAAGGTATGCCCTCTGCACAGCAAAACTTTTACAGTGAACACATCAATGCCGACAACATCGACAGTTCACTGTGAAGTCCACTCGGGACCCCAGCACTCTTTCCCCCGGTCCTGCACACCCTCCCTGAATCAATTTTGACTCAGTGTTGATTATCCTTAAGTCTGGGGGGCTTGGGGTAAAGCCCCCCCGATGAACAGCAACTGTTTCTCCGATGGATTCATGTCAACCGCAAATTCCGGTCAACATAAATCCATCGCTGTAATGTTGATTGACAAAATATTTGTTGAACCGAGCCTGTTTTGAATACGTTTGTCAAAATAAAATAGTGTTGTAGTGGCAAAATAGTGAAAATCTTATTACAGTGAATTCAGTTTTACTGAAGTGACCCCTTCCCCCAGTCTGAACCTCGGTTAGACATAGGAGTTATGTTTCAGTTGTACTTATTTTATCAGGGAAGTTTAAAGGACCAAAGATCGCCTGAGCCCAAACCACTACTTCTGAAACTTCAGGCAGTCAAGCATACCAGGAGCATGTCTAGAAGTCGCATGCAAGGGCAAAACTGGGCGCAGAGCTGAAAGTGCTGCTACTGATGGGAACTCTGCTCCCGGTTTGGCAGGGCTGTCAGCTCTGTGAGCACTAGATCAGAAGTGCTGTCAGCAGTGAGAAAGGCTACCAGACAGAAATTGTTTTTAAACTGTTAAAATATTACTGAAATCTGTGAACTATGCTATATGTGGCCACTGTCTGTTTCAAATAGTGGATAGTTCAGCACAGTGGTGGAGCTAGAGGGGGGCTGGGGGGGTGGTCGCCCCTCCTGGCTGCCCCAGTGTGAGTAGTGGCGCCCCGTCACCAGCTTTATTCATTGTTTAGTGACCAATTGTGGAGCCCGTGATCGACTAAATGGCCCCCCTGGCTCCCAAATGCTCCCAAACCTGGCTCCGCCACTGGTTCAGCATAGAAATGCATAGTAGAAATAGCATCTGTCATACATACAGTCTTCTTATTGTGTATAAAAGCAGGATCCTGTTCATCTTGTTTTCAGCAGGGTGACTAGTTGGGAGTCCACAGTGTTCTGATTCTGCTTTATCTATGCAAACGAAATACTGTTTCATATCCAAACTAAGGGAATTAGCCGCAATTGAGCAATTGTAGCATTACTGATTTGAGCACAAGTGATGACTGCTGTAACTGAAACCAGACTACAAAAGGAGCCCCTCTTTGCTTTGTCTTCTTCATTTCCCTCACATTAGTTACAACCAGGGGACAGTAGTAGCACAGGTGCTCTTACCTGAGCCAGTCACTGGCTGTACAGAGGAGCCTGGCAGGATTGCAGGCTCCCGTTTTATGGGCCAAGGGACTGAAGTAGAAGGGCACTAAGAGGAATTTTGGGGTGTTACATGGGGAGGAGACAAACATTATAAATGCAATGAGGAATTTTCTGCATGCAAAAGAAAACCATAAATCTCTATATGAACTTACAGTACAGTAGGTAAGGTCAAATAAAAACAGTGTCTGATATATCTAAATTGTTTTAATATTTGTTGTGTCATTGTGTTCCAAAGCCTCTTTTTGTACATGAGGGTGGATCATATTACTTAGGGATGGTATAAGTAAGTAATATGACCTGCCAGGCTGTGGGACATTGGTGGTTACTCACATGTTCTGGGGTGTGATGAGGCCCATCACCATAGGTGGAGGGTCTTGCAGTGACTGGAAGTATGGGTATCCATTAATATCTCATACCATGAAAGGTCTTACTGAACTTTGAAAATGTGTTGGGCAAATTAAAAAAAATCTAACAGAGAGAAAAGAAACAAAAACACAAAAAAATCTTTCTTAGCAAATGTGAAACTGTGTCTCCACAGATGGTTTCAACCTGTCAGTCATTTGTATTTCTACACATGCAGTAAAAGGTATGCTTGTTTGGCATGGAACATAAGAATTCAATAGTCTGCAGCAGTCATCTAATCAATGCTCACTCCTGCCTCCCCCCTCCCACAAGCATGTAATGGTAACATGGAATGCATGAATTCAAAATTCTGCAGAATTATACTGGCATACACTCATACAGACACACACAAGCCTCATATGAAACTAGAGGCTCTGTTTTATCTGTGGTAGAGTTAGCAGCAGAGTTAACAGCAGAGATTGCTCTGTCAAACTGGTTAGGTTATGAGTGGGATTTTTCATGTTCATTAATGAAACAACAGAAATAAAGAATCTGAATAGTGCTCGATTTGTTTTTTAAATCTGTTTATATGTATAAGAAAGGGATCATGAGCAGAAAGAGCAGCAGTTATTTATGCATTTTTTTAATTTATTGCAGTTTTATATTTAGGGCATAGTTGAAGGTTTTTATGTAAGAGTAAAGGTGGCAGCCATGTTTATGATGGAAATCAAGTATGAGTGAAATGGCTCATGAATTCTGTATGTGATTTGTCCAAATTCCAGATCCTATGTTGGACTTTTTTCTTTAATGTGGGGGAGGGGTGGGTATTGGCCAATAAACTTATGCCAGTGGAATGGCAAAGACCAATCAGGCTACAATATTTAATGTTTCCTAAACCCATTGTCCATTTTCTAAATGTCCTAGAACAGAGAGGATAGTAAGTGTTTAGTCTATTGAAGTCTTGCAACTGATGTGAGCAGAACTATACTGTACCTAGGAATAGGCAGAAGGACAGTTTCCTGTGTTTATAAGAATGACTGGATGGAGCAAGAAAAAAACTCCCCCTAGACAAAACTTTTCACAGAAAAGAGTTAGGAGGCTTTCAAGAGGTTTCAATATCTGTACCATTGATTCACTTCCACAACTATAGAATGTTGTTAAAGTATGAACCTTACAGAAGAACATGGAAACATATTGTATTTCATTTTGTTTGCATCCTGCAAATAAAACCATGCCCTCCAGTGTGCTGTATCATATTTCTGTTGTTCTGCCTCCTACTTTAAAACCCACACATGGTGATGTGATGGGGGGTGGGGGTGGGTCTTCTTGGTATTTATTTCACATTAGGTGCTGGAAGTGTTGTAACTTTGAAAAAAGGTTTGAAGTTCAGACTAATCGTTCCTTGCTGAAATGTTGGACTGTTAATTTCCAGAGCAGGCTACAAACATTGTGGAACTCATGTTGTAAAAATTTCTAACTATAGTGTTACTTTTTTACACTAAAAACTGTGTCATGCATTTCTGTGTTACAGTTGGTGCTATTTAAGTTTTCTAATCCAAAATTCCTTTTCAAGTTATGTATCCACTTACCCAATCTGTTACATAAAGTGACTGTAGGGAGCCAGAAAACTCTTCTGTTCATAGGAGTCCCAGGCCTCTCTAGGTTTGCTAACTTAAAAATAATAGGTTGTCGAAGCAACCAGATGGACAGTAGGATTACCAAAGTTGCACTCCCAGGGTCTCCCTCTCTGACATCCAAGGTTTCTTGAATTCAAGGAGGGAAAATATCCCATGTGTTAGTAACAGTAGTATTTTTATTTGTTGAGTGCCCCTTTCTGGGGGTTCAGAGTACTTTACAGAAATAAAACTCATAAAAATAAGACAACACACTGTAAACACATTTTTAGACTACAAATAACATCATAAATAAATATCAGCAGCACTACTTAAAATCTAATAAAAGGACAACCAAGTTAGAGAAGCAGCTAGGTCAAACCAAAGGCTTCCCAAAATAGGTAGGTGTTCAGGCCCCACTTAAGGGCCTCCACCCCTTAAGGATCTTGGAAGCCTGTTCCACAGGGCTGGATTTGCTACCTTAAAGGTGCAATCTCCAGATGACTTAACCCTTGCCCTGGTAACAGCTAGGAGGTCCACCTAGGAGGAGCAGAGATGGTGGGAGGTATGGTAGAAAGTCAGGAGGTCTCTCAGGTAATCAAGATCCAGTTCCTATAGAGCTTTATAGTTCAGCAAACTAACTTTGAAGGCGATACACTACTTCACTGGCAGCCAGTGCAGATCATGGAGGACCAGGGTCACAAGACAGGACCTTAGAAGGCCCATCAGCAACCTGGCTACTGTGTTCTGAACCAGCTGCAAGTGTCTTATGAAATCTCCTCCAACCTGTGGTAAAGAGCGGTACAGTAATCCAGTCAGGAAGTCACAAATGTGTGCACCAAAGATGGGCAGGTCTTGTGTTGTGTTTGCTACTAGGTTAATTTTGCTCCAATTGCTAAGTGTCAGCTGAATGCATTGTATGCCTCATTTACGTAGAAACAAGATGATCACCAAGATTTACTGCAAGATTTGCCACTTCGATGTAATTGAAGAAATCCTAACTGGGGGGGGGGGTGCGAGGGGGTTTCAATGAACAATATATTTTTTACAACATTTCTTTTTTTTCACTTGCTGTTTATCCCTACTCCTGCCCATCCTATCTGGACAGTCCTCTCCCACATTAGTCACCCACCGTCTCCTGGACTTAGCCTGTACCCCCACAGCTTACTTCTTGCAGTGGGATTGGAGGGACTTTCTCTAGCTCCTCAGAAACGGGATCCGGATAGTACCCAGTCGGTGGTAACTGGCCTGTGTGGAGGGAGGGGGCTGCCTGCCATCTCTTGTTTGCTGGGATTTTTTCATCATGTTTTCAGCCTATAGGAATTTGACATGCAAGGTCGTGGAGAATCTTGTTGAAGTCTCCCACTCTTGTGAGCCTCCTGTCTGTCTAAACAGCCAATCCCCGTTAAGTGTCAGGCACATTGCGGGAGACACACCCTCCCCATTCCAGGACAGGACAGCAGTCTGTTGGACAGTTGATATTCTCACCCAGCTGCTCCCCAGTGACCCGTATTCACTCCTGAACCTGGGTCACCAGTGTGGTGAGCAGTAGTACAACTGCTATGTTACCGAGTCAGCTTTAAAGCAGTTCTAACTATGAATTCATACTTTTAAGCTAATATGGTGACAGAGTAGGTGATAAACAGTGTGATGCTACAAATGCAATCTTGATAGGAGATATCAACTCAAATCCCACGCACCATGTTTGCACAGTATTATATTTGTGAGGCATAAAATTCACTTGTTCCTTTCCTGTTTCCCATCACTACCCTCCTCCCCAATGGCATCTCCCATCCACCAGCCTCTGTCTTCTATGGTGGAGATCACCTTTGATGGGTGGGAAGCTGGAGAGACTGAACAAGAGCAAGTGTGATGGTGGCCCAGGAGGCATACTGACATCAGGCCAGTGATTGACACCAGACTTGAGACACAGGTCATGGGCCATTCCAACTGATATTAAGGGAGGACTTCAGCAGGGAAGCATCTCCTAAGGCGTCCCCCATCCTCCTTGGACAAAAAGGGCATTCATATAGTGGCAGTTGCCACAAACCCTTCTTTGAGGGCCCATGCATCCCTATGCTAAGCCTCCTGGAGTCCAACAGGGATCCTCCAGGCTCTGGACATTAACCCATGTCCCTTGTATGGAAAAAACATGCTAACCACAAGGTCAGTTGACACAAATTTGGCAGTATGCATGTACAGTGGAACAGGGGCATAGTGGGACAAAAAGGTAGGTTGGGCAGAAAGTTTCTAAATTCCCAAAAAGCTGTTCTAGCAATGGCCTAGGCCAGGTTTTGTTTGGGGGTGGGTGTCTGGATATGAGCTTTCTCAACTGGGACACATGAAGGCCAGGGGTCTGGGGGCCACCACTGTAGGTCTCCAGAAGCTTTGGAGGTTTAGATGCTCTGTGGTGAGTTTTGGGGCTTTTATTGAAGATAAAATAGGGAATAATGGATGGGTAGGTGGTCATAACAAGGATTTTACACCCCCCGAGGTGTGGGATGCCACATGAACCCCGAGAGTGAAGCTTGAATGGTTTATTAAGGCATTCCACACAGAGGAGTGTGTGAAAAATCTAAGTTTTACACACATGCCTATCCTTTATTTTGCATTATTGCTGGAGAGCGCTTTCTCGCCACAGCAATTATACAGTACAAGTTACATTAAACTGTTCCTCCAACTCATTGGTTTAGCAATTTTCAATGAGTTGCTTACTGTGTGCACCTCTCAATGCAATGAATTAATAAAAGTTTCCTAATGGTTTCTGTCTAGCTGCCTTTCAGTTTCAGCTTACTTTGCAGCTCTCTGGACACTTTTATTAATGCAGTCCACTGACCAATGCATGCTTTAAGCAACCCATAAAAAATGCTTAACTAATGAACTGAAGCCTGATCTCACTATGGCAGTGTGCAGTTCACATCTGCTTAATTTATTTCAGCTTCCATTTGTCATTTATTTTAGAAAAAAAATGAATTCCAGGCACCCAAGCATTCAATGATTCACCTCCATGATTCACCTTCAAATCCCTGATCGCTATAGGTACCTGCACCTTCACGTTCCTAACCCCTGATGCAAACAGCAGTTAATTCGCTGATAAGTTGGACATACTGTGCAGCACAGTACAGTACTGCTGTACAAACTTTACAGTAACTTCTTTATTATTTCCAAAATAAGTACTGGCCAGCCCGGTGGCACTGAGGGCTGAGGTGCTGGATGCCTTATCTTGCGCAATGCCAGCGGCGCATGTTTGGGAATGAGCATGGGCCGCTGGGGGGGTCAGTAGGGGTGGAGATTAAGGACTGAGTGTCCGATGGACTGCTCTCATTCTCCGGGGAGCGGGGTTCCCAGTTGTCGGTGCCTGTCTGATCCCTAGCAGAGGCTGGGGGACATGGCTGCCACATCGTAGATAGGGGAGGAGTCAGGGCAGATGCTTGGAGGAGGCATGTGTGGATGCATGGGCACTCCACTCCGTAGGCATCATTGCACACCTCGACTGCAGGGCAGAAACATCAGAAAAAAACAAATTGCCACAGCAGAATGGTGGAGGGTACCTTGCAAGCTCCACTCCCAGCCAGCCATGGCACTTTCCCCTTGAATCTGGTCTCTGGTGGGGGTTTGGGGAACCCTGCCGGCCCCACCGGGGGGGGGAGTAAGCCCTGGTGCCAGGTCAGTGCTGGGTGGTGGACATTGGGGGATGGGCTGGGGGCTCATTCTGGAAGGAAGCCCGCAACAATAAAGAGATAGCTAAAAAAAATTAATAAATAAGTACTGGCATGTCACTTTATTCAAGCCTGATTTTGCTCTCACTTCTTACCACCACTGATCTTGGATGCCGGTCGTGATTACTTTCACTTTCCAGGTCCCCCATGCAGATCGTATATATAGCATTGTTTTTGGAGGGAGAAGCAATGCTTCTGATCAGTGATGGAGTTTAGGGAAAGATCCTGGAACTGTACAGTACAGCTACAAACTAAAACTTCTGTACTTTGTATAGGTACAGTACTGTATGTGAGTCAGGGAGGAGAGTCAAGGAGGAAGTGGATGCCGAAAGCAACAGTCAATCAAGCAGGCAGGAGGGTAGTAGGCGAGCTGCGCAGTCTGCTTTGTAACCAAATTCTAAATGAAACAAAAACAAATACATGCTCTATCTCCTGTACTATTCTGTTTTTTATGAAGAAGGATTACTGTATTCTACTTTGCAATATTTACTGTAGAAGTGGGTGGGAGGCAAGATGGCAGATAATGCTGTCGTTATTACATACAGTATGGTACTGCACTGTAAGTACATTTGAAAATGTATTACATGACCACTGGAGTGGGAGCTGAAGTAAATTGACAGTGGCTTGAAGTACATTGCATGTGAGCAATTACTAGTTGAAAAAGAGTCTGTGTTTTAAGCATTTAGGATTGCCACTACATTTACAGCACACACAATAAAAACAATGCAAGAGCAGTGAGCTAGAGAAACAGTTTAATTTAACTTTATACTGTACAAAATAAAGATATCACTAGGGAGCCATGGACCGGTCAGGTTTTAGTGCGGTCCATGTCTTGTGAAAAAAACAATTCTTGTTTTTCTCTTCTCTTTTTAAGAAGAAGCAGTTGAGGAACTTGAATTAAAGCTTAGGCTAGCAGGACTTTTTTTTTTAAATAACTTATCACTGCTGACTCCCACCATGGCAAACTGTGTTGGTGGCTAACACCAAGGAGTTGAAGAGCAGTGGCTACACATGCTCATTGCTAGGGAAACCTGGCATGTGTTCGCCATTATAACCAGCTGGTTATAATGGCCATATTATAACTGGGTTTCCCTATGGAAGAAGGTGCTCTCCAGTTGTTATACACACATTTGATACATCTTCCCTACCCCTGACTTCAGGGAAAAAAATATTTTGGGATGTGGGAGACTCTAGCTGGACTTAAAGTTTGCGGCTGCAACTGTGGTGGGCAACTGGCTGACCAGTAATGCCATCAACCACCCCCACTGGCATTATTAAGTGCAGGGGTTAATGCCAATGCAATTGAGCTGCTTGTCAGTGCTGCTACAGTATGGTTCTGTATATATATATATATATATATATATATATATATATATATACACAGACACACACAATGAAGGAGATGTGAGGCTGGACAGCAATGGAAATAATGAACCTCTCGGTCCCCTAGATTAATTGTATGGCTTCAGATGTACTATTTACAGAACTTGCTCAAATGTACAAAGTAAAATATTCCAAAGTAAAAAAAAAATTACAAGATCAGTCATGAATGACATTCCAAATAATGGCAGATCCTGTCTGCAACAAAATCCCTTGGCAGTTCTAATTTTAAAATGGCGAAAAAGGCTAAAGTAAAAATATTCAGAAAAACATACCACAGATAAGTGTTTGCACTATGTTCCATCGTATGACTACTCTCTTGCAGTGTCAGTGCTGGACAGGGATCTCCCTACTTCTTATATCACTTGACCCCCTGGTTTTCTTAACAATGCAACAGTCAAGTATAATAGATATGAAGACACATATAGCAAATTGGCAACAGTTGGTGACAGTTGGCAACACTGAAACACATATAATGCTGTAACATGGCAACAGTATGTAGCACTATATGGTAAGGTGACCCAATAGTAATTGGCAGCCATTAGTGTAACATAGATATTCAAGATTTACAGTGATTGGAGTAAAAAGAGGAAGAATGGAAGGAAGAAACGAAAAATTGCGGAGGGCAGAATGGAAGAAGGGAAAGGAAATTTACGGAGAGACGCAGACAGAACATGATTTTTGAGGCAAACAGAGATGACAGGCTTAAAGTGATATCTGTGTACCTCTTATTATTAATCTCACTCACACCTGTAGTCTCCAGTTCATTTCTATTGAAAACAATACCTCAAACGAATCTTTCTGAAAAACTTGGATAGGACCACGTTTATTTGAAAGGCATTCAACTGCGGGGTGGGCAGAAAAGACAGTCCCTTCTTTATTACTGACTCCTGAATCCCTGTAAGTACGCTTTGTGAAAAATTTAATATTTATAAGTCTGTGCCTTTTTCTCCTAAAGTGTCCTCTTTGGCTGTTGTTCTTTTGTGGTTCCTGCCACCCCTCTTTCCATGTCTTCTCTTCCTACATCGTCCTGTGCTGTTTCTTACTTCTCTAAAAAAGGCTCCTTTTCACTCGTACGTGAAGTTTTTGATTTTTTGGCGACTTTTGTTTTTGTTCTCAAAGTGCACACGGGAGCTGCAGTGACCTCTGTTCTGTTTGTTGCCTCAGTCGAGGATTCTACCATTTTCGTAATCCTCCTCGTCTCTCTTGAGCTTATTTTGCTTCCTATTAAATTATGCTTTCTTCATAGGTGGCAACTTTCTCATGCAGCTGAGTTTCAAAGTCAGCAAATTCTTCTTCTGTTTTATACTTTGATACTGTCTCTTTGGCCAGTTTAATCTCTTCAGTGACTGCTGTGTATTTGTCCATGTCATTTTTAATAATCAATTCAATGAAAATCGTAGAACATTCAGCAGCTGAATTTAACCAATCTTCACTATAGTTAAAGGTATCCAACCCACTTGAGGGTGTGACTGAGACTCTCAAACCTCTCAGCACTTGCCCTTTATCCAGGTACTGCTCAAGAGCGATAGTGTTATATATAAGGTCAATTTCTTTAAGTAAAAGCCTTTCCAATTTGATGAATGTAGCCTTGATATCTGCCCCCCCCCCCCCCCCCCCCCGGTTTTTCAGTACCTGTTAATTTTTCTCTAGATCTTCTTGATTGTAGAGTCTCATTCCTCTCCCATATGGAACTACTTGCCATCTAAGTTGAGCTGTGTCCTCCTGCATTCCCAGTACAGCAATGTAGTTGATTCAGTGTCCAGTGTTAGGTGTGGGAATGTCTCAGGTAGAGCTCCAATGAAGGTAAGGTTTCAGGTGATAGTTCTGGGAATGTCTCAGGCAAAGCTCCAGTGAAAGTAAGGTTCCAGATGATAGTTTTGGGAATTTCTCAGGTAGAGCTCCAATAAAGATAAGGTTCCAGATGATAGTTTGATGCTGTATTTTTTGCTAATATGAAAGTCCATTAAAGCCCAACGACACTGGGCTTTAACCATAAGGCACAAAACCACATCAAGTCAGAGAATGTATAACATGTGACAGCAACTTTGCAGTGTATGTTCTTTGGTGCCCCTGTGCCCTATATATGTTGGATGTATTGTGAGGAATTTGAAGACCAGGATTCAGGAACATGTGAGAGATACTGAAACCTCAGGATAGACAAACCAGTGGGGGCTCATTTTCACCAAGTACATAATTCTAGTCCAGCGGGACTTAGATTTATGGGCCTAGAACAAGTATTTACACCTAAATATGAAGGAGACAGATAAAACGAGATTCTTATGAGGGAGAGTTACTGGATCTATACTTCGAAGAGTGTCAAACAACAAGATTTAAATGAGCAATGGGATCTAAAACCTTGTTGAAAAGAAAAAGAAAACTATTGTTAGTGTACCATAAATGTAATATTGTCTGATGTCTCTACTTGTTTAAGGTGCACCACAATGCACAGGGCTTTTGTTGAAAATAGGTCTTGTCCCTAACGACTTGTTCCTGCATAAAATGTTATCTATCTGTCTATCTATCTATCTATCTATCTATCTATCTATCTATCTATCTATCTATCTATCTAATTACTTTCTTTCTTTCTTTCTTTCTTGCTATCCACAGTCTTTCTTTCTATCTGTCTGTCTGTCTATCTACAGTATCTATCTATCTATCTATCTATCTATCTATCTATCTATCTATCTATCTATCTGCTGTCTGTCTGTCTGTCTATCTATCCATCTAAAACCACCTGTTGGGGCCTTATCTGTTTTCCCCCCTGGGGCTGCCATGGCTTCTCCCGTTTTTCCCTAATTCTCCCAGTCATGGCCCATATCCTGTTTTCCCTGGGATCCTCCCTCCCTCCCTCCAGCTCCCACAGCATTTTTTATTCTAGAATAGGGCCAGAGGAGCTAAATCACAGAGCCGTCACCCTGTTTTGCACTCTGGTGAAGGGCCATCAATCTTCGCATGCGGAGTAGTGCACTGTGTTTTCAGCCATTTCTGTGGCTGTCTGGTGGCCTCTCCGGTGGTCCTGGTCCCCCTGCTAAGCTAATCAGGGACTGGAGATCTGGAGGAGGTCCAAAGGGAGTCACAAAAGTGTTTGGGAGCAGAACACCATCCACAGTACAGAATTGGAGAGGCCTCATGAATATTAATGAGGCCACATGCATAATGATGAATTGGACCTATCTAGCACATGGGGGCAATACACAATGGTGCTACCAACAGGCAGAGAAATTAATAACATGGTTAAGGATGGTAATCATGAGAAATGGAAATGGGTCTGGCAATAAACTGTGGGGCTACTATGCAACAAAACGTTTGTTCTGGCTTCAGTGGGACACTGAGGTGGGACACTGTATGGACTGCAGAGGGATTGTGTATCGGCTGCCTAGGGACACTTTGGAATGGCAGCAGCGACAGGCTGGGGGTGTGATAAATGTTTATACTGGAGCAACCATTTAATAGGGCTCAGGGGCTGCTACTTATCAGTGGGGCAGTAAAGGTAAATTGTTTGGCTGCACAAGGACACTAAAGCAGGGACTGTGTATGGACTTCGGTGGGACTGTTCTGTCAGCAGCCATATTTGCAGCCATGGGACCAAAGAACAGCCAATCAGAGGGCCAGGATTCCTCAAAGGACTTCTGGGATTGTTTGTAGGACTTATGGGGGGGGGAAGCTGGGGATATTCTTGGTGCCCCTTCTCTTAGCCAATCAGGCGAAGAAGATTCATACATATTAATTTTTGGACGGGACTGTGATTTCAGCCAATGGGGAGCTGCCAGAGAGCTCCCAAAACCCAGAGACTGTCTGGTTCTAAATCAGATCAGCAGGAGCCCTTCCAGAGGGAGGAGGGGCTCCAACCCCTTAGAAGAATGGGGCTGCAAGGCTTGGGAGAGGCCTGCCTGGGGGTTGCAATCCAATGTCCCCCAGGGCCTGGATTATGCCTTTCCCCCAGGGTGAAGGAAAGTGATGAAGGAGCTTGGTTTCACATCTCTGCTGAGAGAGAGCTGCAGGGTTCTGCAAAAGGCTTCTGTGGGAAAGGAGCTACTCCACAGCGGTGAAGGGTTCTGATCAGAGGTTCTGGAGAAAAATGGCAATCTATTTCTGCACCTAAATGGCGATAAGCCAGGATGGAAGGAAAAGGATCAAGGTTCTGTCTGTACCCTGGGTGGACTCAACATCACAAGGAACAGGGGAAGGACACTGGTCTAAGGTAATGGAAATGTCTGGTTCTGGTTTTTGAAAAATGGATCTGGTTGTGAAACACTTGGTATGGGAGTCTCCCTGCATGACGAGGCTTGGCCAGTAAAACCAAGTAGTTTGCAAAAGGAAAAAGGTTCTGTCAGAAGAAGACAGGGCCTCTTCTGGTTAGTCCAAGTTTGTGAGCACCTGCACAGTGAAGAAAGTATTTTCAGAGTCAAGGGACTGGCTGAGAAAAGGTGTGTTTTGAATTTGCCGAAGACTCGCTGAGACTCAGTGGGAGTTTAGAGACTGTGTTCTGACTGCAAAGGGCCACGGCTGCCACATGGTAGTATGTTTTCTTAAACTTCTAAAACTGAACATTTGCCAAACTGAGCTGAGCTAAAAAGAGACTGAGAATTCTGCTCATTTGTCAGCCTGGAGCCATTTAGGGAACCAGACAACCCATGCCAAGTGAGGCTGACTGGGCCACAGGGAGCCATGGGTGCATGCCTGAGTGCTAGGGCACTCTGGTCCTTAGGGGAGCTGGACCGTGGGGTCACTGCTGGGTCTGGGCTTCTTGTGGTTTGGAAAAGCCTTGTGTAGTGCTCTGCATTTTGCCCGGAAAACAGGCTGAAGGGGACAAGCTGAAGACCTTCAATCAAGAGGAAGATCCAAGCTGCAGAATATTTGCTCCATGTTTCCAGTCTCTTCAAATTCATGTATCTGAGTTCTGCTGCTCCATCTTCCCCAGAGGTGCAGTTACCATGGCACCAGAGACTGTCAGCGGAACCACGAGTGCAGGAATTGCCCTGCACCTGGGGGATGTATATAGTTTGCTCTCAAGTTATGCCCACTGACGTAAAAAGTAAGATTACAGAAATCAAAGAGAGAAAAACTGTTTTTATGTTTTACGTGCACCAGCGCTGGCTGACCAGGTGCACCACAGGCCTGCAATGAATCATTGGGTACCCTGTCAGAGGACAAAGGGGTTAAGCTGGTGCCAGTTGGGGTTTGTTAAGGATAACCATCTGCAACAGTTAGCTAGTTAGAAGGGTTGGTGGCTGCAATGATTAAGATGTGATTTGGGATTTGAAGGGGAAATGATTGTTTTGAAATGCGAATCTCTGATGCCAATTGCAAAAAATACAAAATGCCTGTTTAACCTGTTCTCCATATACCCAGTCCAGACCCTCCCCATGTAAATAAATGATGTTATCTGTTTTGGAAGAATTTCTGACTCGAGAGCATATTTTATCTGGTGAGCATATAATTAGCTAAAGTCAAGACACATGCAAAGTGTTGAAGTCGGGGGTTTTGGTTTGTGGTATCCATGTGTTGGGGTGATTGTATGGGGAGGTGGGTTGGTACAACATCCCAGGGGGTTGTACTGCTAATATTGTATCCCCTTAAAATGTGCTCTGGGCAGAGGCACCATGTATTTATGTTGTTTTATCTTGGGAAAGAACCCCCCGTAACAGCTAAAATGGGAACCCAGGCCCCTTAACCTTGTTTAGGCCTGCAAGGCAGGGGTAGTAGCCCTTTAGGTAGATGGTGCCCAGGCTACATATTGATCCACATTCTATCTGTCTGTTTGTCTATCTGTCTGTCTGTCTATCTCTCTATCTATCTACATTAGTAGCATCTCAGGTGCCTCTAACATGATTGGAGGCTCTGGCTTATATTCAAGAGTGGCTTTTTTTAAAATGTTTCACTATGACTTGGGGCTTGTATTTGAGGGTGGCTTATATTCAAAGGTCAGCTTGTAATTGAAGATATATTGTATAGTTAAAAGTAGAGAAAAATAGTTAACAACTACAGAACAACAGTGGTCCTTCTCATAGCAGTGAAACTCTTTGAAAAGCTAGTCCAACTGGCCAGCCCGGTGATGCTGAGGGCTGAGGCACTGAATGCCTTACCTTGTGCTGCATTGGCAACCCATGTTTGGGAATAAGCACAGGTTATCGGGGGTCGGCAGGGGAGGAGAAGGCTTGAGCATCCATTGGACAGCTCTCCTTCTCCAGGGAGGGGGGTCCCTTAGAGTCGGCGCTTGTTTGCCCCCTGGTGGAGGCTGGGGGACAAGTTACCGCTCTGCAGTATGGGGAGGAGCTGGGTCTGACGCCTGGAGGGAGCACATGTGGACACGTGCATGCTCCCCTCTGCCTGGCGTCATTGCATGCCCATAGCTCCAGGGGAGAAAACATAAGAAAATTGGTGAGGCATCCTGGGTCGAGTGGCTTAATGGCCGTCTGACAACATCGGCTCTGGGGAGGGTGCCTGGAGTCTGGATCCGATTCCAGGTGGGGAGTTGGGGTCTCTCCGCCACCCCGCTGTGGGGGGTAAACCGCATGGGAATGCAGGCATGACCCTGATCAGAATACAGACAACATTCGGCGTCTGGAATTCCCCTGGAAGCTGGCAGAAATAGGGGAAGCAGACCAGGTATGCAGAGAGAGGAGGAAAAAAGAAAGTAGCCAAAAAAAAAAAAAAGAAAAACTAGTCCAACAAATAACTGACTTGCAGCATGATTGCCAGCATGGTAAGCAACTCCCCAATCCTTGGGCTAATTAGTCAGCCTGAGCGCAAAAGGATTTTTAACTACAAAACAGCAAAGGTAGAAGCAGGTGTACTGAAGTACTCATATTCCTCTGTGCCTAGTTGTGTAAACCTAGTAACATTCTACCTGTCTCTGCTTTGCTGTGACATCACAGAAAGCAGCTAAAACAAAACATAAAATAGATGAAAAAGTCCTGTGTCCTAAATGATTAATCATGTTTCCCAACTGTGTAAATATTATAGCACAGATAACTGACTCCCCAGCTAGGATGATACACTATACCATATCACTACACATTCTCAAAAACATT
The DNA here is from genome assembly GCA_016271365.2 of Neoceratodus forsteri. Lineage (NCBI taxonomy): Eukaryota > Metazoa > Chordata > Ceratodontiformes > Ceratodontidae > Neoceratodus > Neoceratodus forsteri. The sequence goes on from CM057450.1 coordinate 1,076,135,478, forward strand.
ACAATGGCAGAAATGTTTTTCCTTTTCTAAAATCTAATTAACTAGGCCATAAAAACATAAAGAAGTGCTGTACATTCATTAACTGTTTATCTCTTCATTCCCTCTCTATGCACATGTACTTAAATTAAATTACTCAGAGTTCTACTCTTCAGTGTTTGTTTGCTGAGCGAAATAATTCCCCCTACTTTCCTAACCAGCTCACCGGGAAATCTCTGCTGCTCTGCCATGGGTTTAATTGAGGCCCTGGCTCTTATGAGGCCTTATGTTATACAGTATGTGTGTAGGGTTGGGGGATGCTGAACATTCTTCTAGAGGAATTGTACTGAATTTCAGGTACTTGTGTTCAATGATAAACTTTCCATCTATTGAATGTAGGGAAAGACAGAGAAAACAGAAACTGAGCAGGGACTTTAACTCTATGAAATGATTACTTATTGCTTTACACCAACATTTAGCAACAGTTCTCATTCTGTTCTTCTTGACCAAGAAACGTTTACCCTGTACTCAGGGGTTAAGGATCACTTACTAACTCTTATTGTAATAGAGCTGTTGCAAAAATAAAGCAATAAGGAAGGCTGTTGCATGCATAAGCCCAGTAAGACACTCCAGGTCATCAGTTGCCTGGATCAGTGCATGCCCAGGTGCTAAAGGCACTTGGTGAAAGAGCCTTGTGCTTTATTATGCACCTGGGGCATGCATAAACCCCAGACAATTTGAAGATAGAGTGGGGATGACTCAGAGGTAATGTGAGGAAGTATTTCTTCACAGAGAGAGTTGTGGATACATGGAACAGCCTTCCTGAGGAGGTTGAAGGGTCAAAGACTGTGGGGAAATTCAAGAATGCATGAGACAGACATAAGGCAATTCTAGTGGGGGGTAGGAGGAAGTAGGCTGTTTGTTAACTAGGATCTGCAGCCTATGCATTAGGTAGGGAAATGAGCAGACTAGGTGGGCCAAGCGGTCCTTATCTGCCATCAAATTTTATGTTTTTTATGTTTCTATGACAAGCAACACTCTGTTGTATCTTATTGCCATGGCATCTAGTTCTCTATGGCACTCAGTCCTGATTTCTGCGGCAGGACTCCTAGGCTTCTGTGACAGCATTTTCTGATTTCTGCAGTATATTTTAATCATTTCTGTGGTACAATGCTGCCATGCCATTGGCTAAAATATTATGTGCTATCATAGATTACATCACGTTGTGGGGAAGAGGAGAGGCCTTAGGATAAACAAGATGGGGATGGGGGCAAGGCACTATGGAAAAACTGTGTATGAATGAAAATTCATCAAAAACAATGAATGTGTGGGATTATATATACAGTATGTGTATATATATACATATATATATATATATATATATATATACACTCTGTGGTATAAATGCAAATTCGGTGGTGAATTCGGTGGACACAGAATTGGAGAATTCCAGGGGCCTGTCTTACTGCTTACATAATTTGTGTACCAACAGTCTAATTTTCATTTTCTACAATAACCCAGTGTCCATTCTGTTCAGTTCCAATACTCATTAGTGAAGGATGCATACTGTATGTCCCTAATATTGGACCTGTAAAGGTCACTGCCATCTGGAACTATTTTATATGAACATATGAAATTTGCCAGCAGAGACAGGTCACGTGGTCTATCAAGTCTGCTCGAATGTGCAGCTAGCACCCCTATCTTTCAACTGCCCCTTCACAATAACCCCCCCTCACCCTGTCCCATCCTTTTTTGGATCTACCCACTGTCTTGCAGGATACCACCTCCTCTGGCAGAGAGTTCCATTCTGCCACAACCCTCTCCATGAAAAAGTGTCTCCTCATTTCCCTCCAGTATCTTCCCTTCTCCAATCTAAGACCATGACCTCTCATGTACCTTCCCCTCCTTAACTTAAATATCCCTTCTGTACATGTCTTGTTAATCCCTTTAAGTACTTGAAGGTCTCCATCATATCCCCCTGATCTCTCCTCTCCTCCAGAGAGTACATATTCAGTTCACGCAGCCTCTCTTCATATGGCATTTCCCCCAGTCCCTGGGTCATCCTAGTTGCTCTGCGCTGTAACCCTTCCAGTAGTCTGATATCCTTCTTTAGATATGGGCACCAGTACTGCATGCAGTACTCCAGGTGTGGCCTGACCAGTGACCTTTAGAAAGGCAGGATCACCTCCTTGTTCCTGGAGGATATTCCTCTCGCAGTACACCCCAGCATCCTGTTGACATTTGCTGCTGCCCTCCTTTATGAGTGTATTGTAGAGCACAGTACATATTACATTTAAATTGCACTCTTTAGGCCTTTGGTGTCTCAAAGTATTTTACAAAGCAACTCAGTAGATACTGGCAGTGCAGTGAGCTTGGCCAGGCACATATGGCAGTGAGAGACCACACATTGAGAGAATGGTAGTATTAAATAATAACAAAGTGCTGCAACATCCTTTACCACTACCTGGAGAAATAGATAAAAAGGATCATTTGAATGTCTTATCCAAGAGACAACACCTCCTATAGTACTGTACTTTCCTTGCCGAGTACTGCATTGCAGTGTCAGCGTTGGTTATGAGTCCAAGTCCAGGCATGGGATTTGAACCCATGACCTCTTGGCTCAGGGTGTTTGCTGTGAAAGCATTTTGTAAGTCATTGTCTTCATTTAATTACAGACTCTGGTTTAATTCTGAAAACTGCTGCCACCAGACTAAGGACACTCCATGAATACAGTACTCATAGTGTTTTAATAATCAGGAAGCAGAGATTGTATTTTGTTACTGGAGGGAGGTTACCAATATGACCTTATGGCTTTTGAGCCCTACAGGGTCTTGTATCCATGGAAATCTGGACTGTAATGCATTTCTTTGTCTGAAGAGCAACAGAAAACCGGAATGTGCCTATAGTCATATCCTTCCTGATGGTGAATCAACGGTGGACAGATCTGCTCAGGGAATAAAAGTGACTTTGTGAGTCACGTGTTCAAGTGCACTGGGTCACTGGTGAAATATGTCTCTAGCCAGCCTTATTGACACCTGTTTTGAGGTCTAATCAGAGCGGGACAGTCAAGTGAAACAGAGAGCTTGCTTAGATTACTGTCGGTTATGGAAAGACAGTACTGTACAATACATGGCACAAAGAAAAACAAGTTACTTGATTGGCACTATATGCTGTATGGCAACATACTGGAGATATACCGTTGTGTTTCATATAATTGATTTACAAACATATTCCCACTTTTATAACTATAAATGGATGTGGTAAGTTGCATTTATAGTATTCTTGCCCACAGTCTGTATTTGTACAGTACCTCTCTAATGTCTTCCAATGTTGTGAATGAGTGCATTAACTGCATGCTGACGCATTACAGAGTTACAAATGCTTAAGTTCAGTTTCACCATTTGCATGTTTACCAAGAAACTCACTGAACACTGAGGGTAGTAGATTGGGTAGGGATCCCCATTAAGTTATATTTATTTATTGAAAGAGATTTACCAGGCAATATATACTGAGCCATAAAGCTAATTTCTAGATGTGTCCTAGGGGGATGGGGTTGGGAATAAATACAAAGTATAAGCAAAGCACAGTAATCTGATAAGCAAAAGGCACAGCTATGTACAGTATATGCAATAACGTAAATGGCAAATTGCTAAACAAGAAAGATAGATAGGAAAGGAGGAGAAAAAAGGAGGGGTAGGGAGTGGGGAGGAAGGAGAGGATGAAAGAGTGTGCGAATAGATTGGAGGTAGTAGCAAAGGGGAGAGGGGGAGATAGGGAGGAAAAGGGTTGTAGGGAAGGAGGTAGTGGAAGAAGGGGGAGGGAAAAGGAGGGGGAAAAAAGGAAGAGGAAGAGTGCAGAGGTTGAAACATTTAATAGTTGTAGTATAGTAGCTTGGGGACTGGCAGCCAATGGGGAAACAGATAGGGGGCAAGACATTAGACTAAGGGCAATTGCAGGTGGGAGATGTATGGGCTTGGAGTAACAAGGAAAGAGAGCATTTGGAGGAGGCAGAGTGAATTGTAAGGGGAAGAGAGTTTCAGATTTTAGGAAAGTGCTAAGAGAAGGCATTCTGTCCTGCAAGGGATTTACAAGAAGGGAGCATTAAGGAGCAATAGCTTGAGTTACGGAGAGAGTAAGAGGAAGGAGGCATAGGAGAAGGAAGAGAATTAAGTTGAAGCCTGGATGATAACTCTGAGGAAGACGCCCCAGATGCAAACAGGACCGTGTCGGGGGGAGGGATGACAGCCAGAATTTAGACATGAAAGAGGCACAGTGGGTTAGGCGACGATTTACCAAGGAGAGGGAGAGATCAGAGTACAGAGAAAAGTGATGAGTACGGGAAGGACAGGAAAAGGCAAACTGGCAGAAGGAGTGGAAGAGGAGATCCAGTCTGGGCAAAGTGGACTTGGGTGCAGCACCGTAAACTATGTCACCATAATCAAAGCTGGGAGGTATCATTTTTGAAATGATTTCCAGATGAGCAGGTAAAGGGATACCGCTTTTGTTCCTATAAAGGGCACCAAGCATGGGGTGGAGTTTTTTATGAATAGCATCTATATGCTGAGAGAAGCCAAGGTGTCTGTCAAGCCAGACACCAAGGTATTTAAAGGAGGGTACATCAACAATTGTACCCCCATCAAGGGTGTGGAAGGTGGGGAGGCAGGATAGCTTAGAAAGCCTGTGCCTGGTGCCAAAGCACATGGAAACAGTTTTTTAGCATTTAGTTTTAATTGATTTGCATGGAACCAGTTCTGGATAGCATTAAAATCAAGTTGAAGCCTGGATGATAGCTCTGAGGAAGACGCCCCAGATGCAAACAGGACCGTGTCATCTGCATACAAATGGATGGAGGCAGAAGAACAGGCTGAGGGAAGGTCACTGAGGAGTATGGAGAAAAGTTACTATGTTTACACAGCATACTTCTTCATACCTGTTTATGAAGTGGTGGTTGGGGGAATGATGGATCTAGGGTCCCTTCCAACCATACATTCTTATTGTCCGATGCTTTCACACAGGAAGAATAAGTACTGCTAGAGGGGAGACTGAAATATTCGCAGTGTGATTAAGGTCACAAGACGAATGAAAATTAAGTTGAAAAATACACAGTTACTAATTAAATAATGTGTGGTAATACAACAATTAAGAAAAAGTTGAAAAATAGGGTTTGGAGACTGTCTAATCAGTACAAGTGTCCAGTTGCTTGTTTTCCTTCCCCTATTTTTGGTTATAGTTTTGGGGGGGGGGGGTCCCTACAGTATGTGACTTGCTGTTTCAATTTATCCACCCGTACTGCCCTTCTTAAGTCTGACCTCAGGTAAACACAGCAACTGTGATCACCCTAGAACAGGTAATTACTGTACCTATTTAGCCCTTATAGTCAGAGACTAGATTTTATCAAGGGCCAGGGACAGAGTTCAGTATGTATGCTGTTTTGGGGGGGTGATTCCTACTCCTATATTTGCTATCTGGGGGACTTTCACTGGATTGCCGATGAACTGGTACCAGCGCAGTGAGGTGAGGGGGGAAGAGCGGCAAGCAGTGGTGCAGTTCTCTTTACTACCCGAGCTGGGTGGTGCTGGAACTGGCTCACCATTTGCGTGCTATGTATCATGGGACTGGTTTAGTTTCCTCCTCTTTATTTTAAACAGCTGGAGGGATGAATTAGAGAATGGGGGACTGAACAATTTTTGGAGCAAGCAGAGACCCCAGCACTGCCTTTCATAGGATGGTGCACTACAGAAGGGGAGTGCTTGCCTATCACAGGGGTCTTCTAATCCCATATGGCTTACTATAACATTACTCTGTAGAATACTGACTCATTTTGTACCACTGGGGGGGGGGCTGGCAGCTGGGCTGGCATAGCACATTGTTCCATTTAGACATGAGAGCACGTCCAGTTATGGGGAGGTGGAGGGGGTGGGGCAGGGTGCTGTTCTGGGAAGCAGACATGCCAGAGTCTGGATGCAGAGGCAGGGGAGGTGAGCAGTGAGCTCTGGGTTTGGGAGCCAGGGTATGATAGTCCATAATTATGGACATCTTGCACTGTGCAAAACAGCTCACAGTCACCTCAGTGCTCTTGCGTAAAGGGCACATTTCAAAGTTACAGAAGTGGGTTTTAAGGACCGATGAAAGGATAAGTCAGGCAGACAATGCTGTTGAAAGGTTAAACAATTTTCTTACTGTTCTGAACTCTAAAGGAATTTTATCGGGAGGACATATGGGGAGAGGTGGGAGAGGAAACTCATGCACAACGGGGGAGAAGAAGCTTATTATTACATAGTGCTGCAAGGAAATACAGAATAGTATATGATCATTTACTATAGCTTTGGCATTAATTATGAGGAAGATGTAACGGGGGGTTTTCTAATGTTATAGTTATATCAAGTTTGAACTTAGTAGAAATGTTACTGTTTTCTTCCGTGTGTATTATATGTCCTGTGATGCTATTAAGTTTAATATTAATGAAGAGGTGTAAGGATTTGTGTCTGGCTGGAGATGGTGCTGCGGGGCCCTACCTTATCTACCTTTTCAGGACTATAACTGAGGGAGGGATTGGGTAAGGTAAAGAAGTGCATATGTGTCACACTTCCAAGTAAAGTATTTATTTTTTGAAAGAGATTGAGCAGGAACTACGTACTGAGCCAGAAGTCTTGTTTCCAGATGTGTCCGGGGGAATGGGGGTGGGAATAAATCCATAGTACAAGCAAAGCACAGTGGTTTGATAAGCCAAAGGCACAGCTATGTACAGTATATACAGTAACGTAAATGGCAAATTGCTAAACAAGAAAGATAGATAGGAAAGGAGGAGAAAAAAAGGAGGGGTAGGGAGCGGGGAGGAGGGAGAGGATGAAAGAGAGTGCAAATAGATTGGAGGTAGTAGTGAAGAGGAGAGGGGGAGATAGGGAAAAAAAGGGTTGTAGGGAAGGAGGTAGTGGAAGGACGGGGAGGGAAAAGTAGGGAAAAAAGGAAGAGGAAGAGTGCAGAGGTTGAAACATTTAGTAGCAGTAGTATAGGGTAGCACGTGAGGTGGGTGCCTAAATCAAGGCACAGTCCGACACGGCAACACGATGTGGGCAAAAGCCAAAAGGCAAGGGGTAGGGAGGGTGACCTGATGTGGTGGGTACAATTCTATTACAGGATGTTGCTGTATGTACATGCGCTGGGGAGCAGCATGGCAAGCGTGGTTTGGGAGGGCGCAGAGAGGATGTAGGGGGTGGCGCTGTGGTTGGCTGCTGAGCTACGCTATGGTGTCAGGGATTGGCCTTTGCTTGCAGTGCATGGGGTTCCGGGTTCAGGTCTGGGTCTGGGCACCACTGCATTTTTGTTGGTCCCAGACGAAAACTTATGTTTTTTTGCTTTTGTCCCCCAACATGTTCCCCCCTGGAGTTGAGAATATTTAAGTAGGGGGGTTTGGGGGGAGAAGCCCCCCTTCAGAAAGCAAAGGATTTAAGTCCTCGCCTCGCTTCTTCCGCTATGCTGGATGTCAGGGTGGCAAAATTATTTTTGCCACCCTGACGTCACGATTATAGTGAAAGTCGCCATTCGGCCTTCGTCATTATCACATTGAACTGTAGTATAGTAGCTTGTTGACTGGCAGCGGATGGGGAAAGAGAAAGTGGGCAATACATTAGACTAAGGGCAATTGCAGGTGGGAGATGCATGGGCTTGGAGTAACAAGAAAAGAGAGCATTTGTAGGAGGCAGAGCAAATTGTAAAGGGAAGAGAGTTCCAGATTTCAGGGAAGCGGTAAGAGTAAGCATTCTGTTCTGCAAGAGATTTACAAGAAAGGAGCATTAAGGAACGATAGCTTAAGTTATGAAGACAGTAACAGGAAAGAGGCATGGGGCAAGAAGAGAACTGAGATAAGGGGGGGAATATTAGTAAATGTAAATATTACTATTATTATTATTAGATTATGACAGTTAATGTTATTTTGTGGAATATCAGTGATTTCTCCTCACGTGTTAAATGTCAGAAGGTGCTTATGGCCTTAAAAAAATGCACAAATATGCCTTATGCAAGAAACACATTCAACTAATCAGGAACATAGCAAATTGATTTGGGGGGGTGGATAAGAGAATGCTATGCAGCATCTTTTAGCTCCCAAAAAAGGAGGTTGAAATTTTAATTCACAAATACTTACTATTTAAAGCTGTTAAGGTAGTATCAAATGTACAGGAGGGGGAGGTATATCTTTGTGACTGGGACCCTTGAAGGACGACCATTTACTCTTGGTATTGTATATACCCCATCTATCTTTGACCCCAATTTTTACAAGCTACTCTTGGATGTGCTTTTACTGGGAACAGTTCCATAACCTAATTATGGGGGGAGGGGATTTCAGTTGTGTAATGGATCCCTCCTTGGACTGCTCTGGTGGGGTGGGAAGTCACATGTGCAATGGCTGCCTGGTCAAGGGGCCTGGTGCACTTAAACCTGGTGGATACCTGGCGGACAGCCAATCCAGGGGCTCAGGAGTATACATTTTATTTTGGATCCCACCAGATGTGATTCAGATTGGATTAGATTTTTATACCACTGGCCTTCATGGGTAAATTTCAGAATGTCACCCACAGCTCAGACCACATCTTTGACCATGCAATAGTTAGACTTCAGCTTAGGGTCGGTGGAGATCACAAAGCTCAGATGGGTTGGACATTCCCCTCCTATTTACTAGCTAATCAAGAACTTAGGGCATTTCTTAGGGAGCAGTGGGACATGTGATAACCAGCCATAGAAAAGTGAAAAATAAACTTGGGTATGTTAATTGGGGGAATTTGCGTAATTGTGAATCTGAAGATTCTGAACTTTTAAATGTTGTAACCCCTGTTGGAGGTTTCAATATTCCTGTTTGGATTATCACAGAGAAAGTGGAAGTCATAGGGTAAATAAACAGCATAGATCAGTATTAAGGCAAAATTTGGTTACGGTAGAAATTCAGAAGACGTGGGTCACTACTCTGTTGAACACTAATATTAGAGTTTTGTTTCTAAAATAGATGAGTTTAGTGTAATTTTGAAATGTAATCAAGTGCATGTAGCCAATAGTGGATCTAGGGGGTTTTAATGGGTGCAGGTGCACCCCCTATTGTAACTTGCTTGCTTGCTACTGCTACATTCCACTTTGCTGGAGAAGTCTAATAAGTTGATTGTAAGAAAATCTACATTCAAAACAACAGATTATGTTATTCTTTTTAGTCAAAAATTTAATGGAAAAGATAATATAAAAGATTTAAAAAATGTTAAAAAGTTATATATGAAGTCTGCACACCATCACAGCACCCCCATTGTAAAATCCTGGATCCTCTACTACATGTAGCAGTTATTATTGAAACAGTGTGTACCCCTCAGGTACTGAATGATGCTTTACTGATGGGTGGTTATCAGTGAGTGAGAAAGGATAGACAAGTGAAGCATGGGGAGGGATTGCATGTTATGTACAAGATGATATCCCTGTGGAAAGGTTGGTTGAGTTAGAACAAGATGGTATGGAGACCTTATGGTTAAAAGTGAAAATGCCCAAACTTCCCAGGAACTGCGACCCGCTGTTTGTGGATGTTTTTTACCATCCTCCTTCGGGCAACAATTGTTGTCTGATTGCACATTTAAATTGGTGTTTGGACAGGATACTGGGGAAATATCCTGTCTGTGGGATTATTTTAATGGCTGATGCAAATCAGTTGCAGTTATCTAAAGTTATGCAAGGTAGGAATCTGAAGCAGATCGAGATGGGACAAGGGGGAAAAATGTTCTGAATGTGGTAGTTACTAATTTGACTGAATGGTATAGTTCACCTAATATTGGGCCTCCTATTGGTTGATCTGACCACAAATCTGTTTTTGTCACCTCTAGTGTTCTAGGGTATAAAGCTCAAAGAGAAAAGAGGAAGATAAGGTGGAGTAGAAAGTGGAATAGTGAGAAAAAAGAAAGGGTGTTAGATGCCATAGCAGTTGAAATTGACCCCAAATTGTTTAATTTAGAATCTACTGATTCTACCTGGACTTTGGTAACAGGTAAGATACAAGAAATAATGGATAAGATCACACCTTTGTGTAAGGTTGAGGTTAGGGGAGGGACAAACCTTGGGTTACCGAGGAGTTAAAAAAATTGATAATGGAGAAACAAAATGCTTTAAAAACAGGGCAGTTAGCTGAATTTAACAAATTAAGGAACAAAGTAAATAGATTAGGAAACAGGATTAGAAAGAATTTTTATGTAAAAAATGTCAACGGGTTGCGTAAATCAGATAAAAAAAATGGTGGAAAACCATAAAGTCTATCATTCAAAGTAACAATGAAGAGGAACAGGTAGGGAAGTGGGCTATTAATTGTGGTTTTGAGGGAGAGGATAAAGAGAAGCAATTTGTGCAGGAGTTAAATAGAGTATTGTGTGAAGTTAGTAAAGGGTTAGAGCCATAGAAGGAAAGCGAGAGAGAGAATTGCTGACTGTCCCTGATAAATATCTAGTGTCAGCTGAGGATGTAGCAAAAGTTTTGAAACAGTTGAAAGTAAATAAACTGTAGGACCAGATGATATACCTAATTGGATTTGGCATGAGGGAGTCTATTTTGTAGCACCCTGGATTTGTAATTAGTTCAATAAATCTATGTTGTTGGAAAATTTCCAAATCAATGGAAACAGGCCCGGGTATTACCATTAGCTAAAGTAAATAGTGTAGACCATGTGAGGTTAGTTAGAATTTTAGACCCATTTCACTAATGTGTCATATCTAAAGTATGTGAAGAATTTGTTACCAATTGGTTATTAGAAATTGTGAGTCAGTATGTGGATCCCAATCAGAAGGGAGTTCTACTACATTAGCTTTATTAAAATTTCAGGAGCTATGTATGAAAGCATGGCAGAATAGTGAAATGGTAAGAGCTGTCTTAGTCGACTAAAGAAAAGCTTTTGATTTGATAGCGTACGACATTTTAGCAAACAAATTGCAATCTTTGGCTGTTCCTGCCTGTATTATTAGATGGATCCAGGACTTTCTTGAAGGAAGATCACAGTGGATTGAAAAGAGGGGTGGGAAGTCAGAATGTGATTATTTGTATGGGGGGGGGGGGTCCACAAAGTACTAAACTGAGACCTATCCCTTTTCTTATTATGATCAATGACCTACATACAAAGGGGTCCTGTATTAAATATGTCAATCACACATCTGTTATTGATAGATTTGTTGAATCAAGTACTATACAGGAGGATTTAAAAAATATTGAAGCTTGGACCTTGAGCAATAAGATGCAGATAAATCCAGACAAAACACAAGAAATTAGATTTGGGAAAACCAATAAAGCAGAGTTGACCCTCTTACATTTGGGGGCACCGAGGTGAAGCTGGTAAAGAGTGTTAAATCGTTAGATTTAAAAATTCAAAATGACTTTGGCTGGAAACCACAAGTGGCCAAGATTGTTGAGAAAGGAAATTCCAGAGAGTACTTTCTGACAATGTTAAAGAGAGCAGGTGTGAGTCAGGATGATTTAGTGTACTGTACTGTACTGTACTGTCATTTGTCCCATCTTGGAGTATAGGGTTACAGTATGGGATGCTGGGTTAACTAAGGTAGAAAGTGAAGAGACTGAAAGAATTCAGAAGAGAGCCCTGCAGATTATTTTAGGTAGCGAGTTGTCATATAATGACGCTCTAAAGATTTGCAAGTTGGTAAGACTGGATGAGAGAAGAATTGAAATGTCAATGAAATTGTTTTATGAAATTTGTAATCCCCAATATAAATTGCATACACTGTTGCCTCCTAGAGAGGTTGCAGTTTATGGATTAAGAAAACAGGTTAGATGGAGAAAACCAGTGTTTAGAACAACTAAATACTAGACATCCTTCTTTATGAGATTTTTAAATGATTGCTAACATTATTTATTTGTATATATTGTGCATAGTACAAGCTTCCTATTTATTGTTTTGCTTTTTAGAATTATTTTAAATATTATAATGGTGTGTAGTTGTATAGGGCATTTGCATATTTGTGTATATTTTGGTAATTGCTTGTATACTACTTCAGCTGTCCCATTCTTTGGGTGCTGGCTGCAATGTGTTAATAAACTAACTAACTAACTAACTAACTAACTAACTAACTAACTAACTAACTAACTAACTAACTAACTAACTAACTAACGTATGTGACCTCCAGTGCAGCCACTGCTCCATTCAAGGGGATACTGTGGGAAACAGCAAAGCATACATGAGGGGCATGTTAATAAAATATGCAGCAGCTCTCAAACAAAAGAAGAGGGAGAAGAAAAGATAGCAGAGGAGCTGAAAGACTTAGAAAGACAAGTGGGCAAAGGAGGGGCGACAAGCCTCTTAGAAGAACTAACAGCTAACTGAAAGATGACTGATTTTATAAATAATAATGCATCTAGTACTCTATTGGCAATGTTAGACCCTTTGTATAATAGCACTTTAAGGTTTATTACAAAATCTCCTTATAAGGTCCATAGTTGCACCCTATACAATTAAATGGGTTGTACATCTTTAGCCGACTGAAGGAACCTGCATTGGTATACATTTGTGTATTAAGTTTATTTTATGTACATTACCTCTGTTTTTACTAGTTAAACTGCAATTCAAACATTTTTCAAAATATACACTTTGATTCACTACCCAGTACTCCTTTCAAATCCCAAGAAGCAAAACAAAAAGTGGGGACATAGAAACATTGAAACATAGAATCTGTCAGCAGATTAGGACCATACAGCCCACCTAATCTGCCCATTTCCCTACTTGGTTTGGCAATCCCTATTCTTATCTGGACTGCCTTTCCCCTGCTCTGCTGTACAGCAAGGTGCCTTTAGGCATATCCCATGCACCTTTGAATCCCTGTACTGTTTTAGCTTGCACCACCTCCTCCGCTGGTAGGCTGTTCTACAGATCCACCATCCGCTCTGTGAAAAAATACTTCCTAGCATTCCCCCTAAGCCTCCCTCCCTCCAGTTTCATGTTATGACCCCTTGTCCTTATACATTTTCATCTCTGAAAAATGCTCCCCTCCTGTACCCTGTTTATCCCTAAGGTATTTGAAAGTCTCTATCATATCCCCTCTCTCCCTTCTCTCTTCCAGTGAATAACTGTTTAGTTCCTTGAGTCTTTCCTCATAAGGCTTGTGGTGCAGTCTATGTATCAATTTTGTTGCTCTTTTCTGGACTGCTTCCATTCTATGTCCTTCCTGAGATGCAGTCTCCAGAACTGGACACAGTATTCCAGATGAGGCCTCACCAGTGATCTATACAGTGGCATCACACTTCGCTCCTTCTACTGGTTATGCCCCTTCCTATGCACCCCAGCATTCTGTTTGCCTTCTCCACTGCTTTTTTGCATTGTTTGGCTGACTTCAGGTCATTGGATATGATAACCCCAGGTCTCTATCCTGACTTGTGGTGGCTAGAACCTGCCCCCCCATCCTGTATTCCTATCTTGAGTTTCTGTGTCCCAGATGCATTATCTTGCACTTCTTAGCATTGAAACCCAACTGCCAAACCCTTGACCATTCCTCAAGTAGACTTAGGTCATTCCTCATTTTATCTAGCCCCTCCTGTGTGTAGACTCCAGGGATACTTTCCTAGTTTCTGCAATACACATACAGGCCATATAACATGAGGCAGGGCCCCACACTCCTTCAGCATCTCATGTGGGACTGGAACTACTTGAGAGAATGGTCAAGGGTTTGGCTGAATAATTTCAATAGAAAATGAACTCACCTGGGACACAGAAGCAAGAGGACAGAATGCTTGTGGTATCAGTTCCATGTACCTGGGAAATAATACAAAAAAGAATGAACATGCATGTGTTGCCAGCATTGACGTGTTTTAGAGCCTCCTCAGGAAGCTTATTTTTTAAACATTGTAACTGTTTTGGATAAAGTTTTTTTTTATTATTTTTATGAACGATGTGATCTTAAAAGTGTGTACTGTAACAAAATGTCTTGTAACATTGTTTTGCTTGTAATTTGTTTATATATTTGGATGCAATTGTAAATTTGAATAACTTTCTTTATTTTCTATCCAATAAAATGAATGATGATGAACAGCCACACATGAGGCTCTAAATGTTTTATATGTTTGTATCAGGTGGAGTGTGAATGGATAAGAGGGAAGGCAGTCAGTTCTTGGAATTAATAAATATCCTGCAGGAGATGGAAGCACAACAGAACTATTAAGTGCCCCCATGACAGTAGTGCAGGTGAAAAAAAGCTACTGGAACACTTAAGAAGGGGAAAGCTTGGGGGCGATGAATTTGCAGAAGAATAAGGAACTGGGAGATGTAATTAGTAAGCCCATACATGAGATGCTGAAGGAGGTGTGGGGGGAGGGGCTCCCTGCCTCATGTTATATGGCCTGTATATGTATTGCAGAAACTGGGAAAGGATTCCTTGGAGGTGACATCATAGAGGCCCATTTCATTGCTTAACTGTGATGTAAAGATATTTGCCAAGGTTTTTACAATCTGTCTTGAGTGGGTACTCCCCTCCATAGTGCACCCAGGCCAAACTGGATTCATAGAAGGTTGTTACTCATATCATAATATGCACCACTTGTTAAATGTAGTGCATTTGGAATCTCTTCATCTGGGTACAGCTTTGATGCTATCCATGGATGCTGGTGACACTTTAGATCACATAGGATGGGAATAGCTTTTTAAGGCATTCGAATACTATTTGTTGGAAATGGTGTTTATTGAATGGGCTAAATTGTTATATGCACAACCCAGGGCCAACATTATGGCTAATAGAGGCTTCTTAGAGGAATTTGCATTATGCAGAGGCATGAGGCACAGATTTCCTCTTTCCCCTGATATTATTTGCACTAGCTATAGAGCTGTTTGCTATTAAAATAAGGGAGATGGAAGTTGTAAGAGGGGTAGAAAGTTTGATGGGGCATCAATGTAAGATTACTTCATACACTGATGACTTACTACTGTTTATTAGAAAGCACCAAGTTTGGTCGACAGTAAATCTGTTGATCACCTGCACAGCGATGGCACAATACCAATGCAGGTATTGTGTCGCCCAAGTCCCCAGTATTTTCTGTGGGGGGCTGTGCCCCCCCCACACCTCCCATGTGGGGGCTCTGCCACCCACACCTCCTGGACTTTAGGATTCTCAACTCCAGGTCAGAGTTGGTCTGGGGAGGGGGCAGGACACTGGGGTAAAAGCAAAACATGGAAACCGACCATTACAGTGACTGTCACTGTAGTGGTCATTTTCCGTGCTTCACCGTTGGGGTGTCGGACAAAAGGAGGCCACCCATTTATTACAGAGCCACACAGTTTGATGCCATAGCTATTAAGAGTGATAAACAAGTTTGCTGAATTTTCTGGTTGCTGGCTAAACTTACATAAATCAGAAATTTTGAGCTCAGGACCTGCCCCTGAGAGAGACTAAGACATCAATGGGGACTGGAAATGGTGGAAATGTCCATTACTTATTCAGGGCTTAGGGCAGGCAAAGAGCTTAGTGGTCTTTATCCTGTCAATTATAGACCCTCATTTCACAGAATCTAGACAAATTTGGCTAGGCGGGGAACACTCCTTTTGTTCTGATTGGGACAGATCAACCTCCTGAAAATTAATGTTCTACTGTAACTTTACTACTCTGTGTGATGCAGATACTTCCTATACGCCCCACAAAAGTAAATATTAAAAGGTTAGAAAGGGGATTTTCCACCTTTATCTGGTGTAATAAATGACCAAGAATAAGTCTAGAAAGGCTTAAGGGAGGGGTAGAAAGGGGAGGCTTGAACTTTACCGACATCTGGGGCTACTTTGTGGCAGCACAGCAAATATTTCAATTTGTCCAAGACTGTGTCAATAGGGGAGACACAGTTAGTTGGCTGGAGTTGAAGCAGAGGGGTCCAAAGGTAGATAGTCAGTATATTTGGCCCCAGATGTAAATGAGTATATCAGGCCACCAGAGGTACATGCCCACTAGCATAGCACACCCTTGAGATTTGCAGAGAGTTGCACCATTACTGGAAAGCACAGGAAGATACACTCTTCTGGTACCAGTGGCAGGCAACCCTCAGTTCTTGCCAGGGCTAGAGGAGAGAGGCTTCTGAGAATAGGAGGAAAAGGGTGTATTATGTGTAGGAGCTCTAACTGGAGACCAGGGTATATATACATTCACAAATTTGAGGGAGAAGTGGGGATTGGAGATAACCCATCATTTGAGATACCTTCAGGGCAAAGCCTATAACAGGCATATGGGCAGAAATATGGCTGAGGTTTCAATCAATCAATCAATCAATAAATCAAAATCTTTATTTGTCCAGGTCAACATCGTTGAGCAAGCTAATTTACAAGCTGGACCTGGTTAGCTCCTGGTCAAATGGTATAATGCATACAGAGCTATTTACAATATAGCCAAATAACACAAGTAAAAAAACAGCTAATGCAATTAATGCAAGTAAGTACTCAATGTTACATCAGTCATATCAGTTCAGAGTCAATCAATCAATCAATCAATCAAAGTCTTTATTTAACCAGGCGATCACCATTGAGCAAGCTCATTTTCGATGTGGACCTTGGTTTGTTAACAAGGAACAAGGGACAATATACATGGGATGCAACACACAAGAAAATATATACAAAGTATCAGCAGGTAGCATTGACAGTAGTATATGTTTGGAACAGAAGCTAGTTTTGGGTAGGACACAATTTTTCATAAAAGTAAAGAAATATACATATCAGGTGCACTGAACAAAAATAAAACCTAATATAAAAAGATATATAGTGATACAGTATGGAGAATTTAGAGCTGGAACCAGGATCAAAGCAATGTGGAAGGGACAGATATGGGGGTAGAAAAAGGGGAGAGGGAAGAGTCGATTATAGCTGTGATCAGTCTTTTAACAGTAGTAATTAGAGTGTGCTTGGACTTATAGGAGTCACTATTTAGGGTAGACAGGCACAGGACTCCTTATTATGATGTAGATATAGAGATGTAAAAGCTGCTAGGCTGATGGGGTGAGTTAATTTCAAAGTTTTTTTGCAGCTTGTTCCACAGTTGAGGGAGAGCACAAAGCTGATGGCTGCTGTGTCAATGCGAGATTTTCTTTTGTAAACATAAAGGTAGATATATGAGGTGCTTCTCAGGGCATACTGGGTGGATAAGGCAATGGGACCTGATGGCATACATCCCAGGGTACTTAAGGAGCTAAAGGAGGAACTAGCAGAGCCATTAGCAGAATTGTTCAGTGAGTCTCTGAGCACGGGAGAGGTCCCAGAAGACTGGAGAAGGGCTCATGTAATCCCGCTCCACAAGAGTGGTAGCAGGGAGGAGGCGGGGAACTACAGACCAGTCAGTCTTACCTCAGTAGTGGGCAAGATTATGGAGGCACTCCTTAAGGAAAGGATAGTGCAACACCTGGAATCCATAGGGGCACAGGATCCAAGACAGCATGGGTTTACAAAAGGAAGGTCCTGTCAAACTAATCTCATAGATTTCTTTGACTGGGTAACCAGAGTGGTGGACCAAGGGGAGCAGTTGATGTCGCCTACCTTGACTTCAGCAAAGCTTTTGACACTGTTCCACATAGAAGATTGATAAATAAGCTAGGTAGGCTCGGGGTGGGTCAGAAGTTGGTCAACTGGGTGGCAAACTGGTTGACTGGCAGAAAACAGGGAGTGGTGGTAAATGGTATACAGTCAGAAGAGATGCAAGTCACAAGTGGGGTACCTCAGGGATCAGTCCTGGGGCCAGTCCTATTCAACATCTTCATTAGTGACCTCGCAGATGGACTAGAGGGTAAGGCTTGTCTGTTTGCAGATGACACCAAGATCTGCAACAGAGTAGATGATCCAGATGGGGTGGGCAGAATGAGAAGAGATCTGGATAAACTAGCAAAATGGTCAGAAGAGTGGCAACTGGATTTAATGCAAAAGTGCAAAATCATGCACATAGGGAAGAGAAACCCTGAAGCCACTTATAGGCTGGGAGGGAGTTGCTAGCAGTCACAAAGGAAGAAAGAGACTTGGGCATCATCATCACTGATGACCTAAAATCATCAAAGCAGACCTCTAAAGCAGTAGGTAAGGCTAGGGGGGTGTTAGGTGCATTAGTGGGGTATCACAAGTCGTAAGAGGAATTGTAATAATCCCTCTGTACAAGACATTGTTAGGTCCCCATCTGGAGTACTGCGTGTATTTGAGGCTACACCTTCACAAGGACATTAACCAAATTGAGGCAGTCCAGAGAAGGGCAACCAAAATGGTGCAGGGACTGCATTAGAAGACATATGAGGACAGATTAACGGAGCTCAATATGTATACCCTTGAGCAAAGGAGGAGAGAGGTGATATGATCGAGACATTTAAACACCTTAACGGCATAAACAAGGTGAAAGAGTCTAACATGTTTAAATATAAGAAAATAGCAGGACAAGAGGACACAGCATGAGATTAGAGGGAGGCCGATTAAGGGGAATGTGAGAAATTCTTTTCACAGAAAGGGTGGTAGATGCATGGAATAGCTTACCACAAGAAGTGGTGGCTATGAATACGGTGCAGGGCTTCAAACAGGCATGGGATAGGCATAAGGGAGCAATACAAATGACTATGAATAGATAGGTCACTGACAGAGCAAAGGCCGATGGCACATTTATAAGGTAGAAAAAGAAATGGGCAGACTGGATGGGTCTTGCGGTCCTTATCTGCCGTCAACTTCTATGTTTCTATGTTTCTACTTTCCCAGAGTGCACAAAGGTAAACAGACAGAGATATACTGGCGCAGTTTATTTAAGATAGCTTTTTATGTCCAAACCGGAGCATTTGTTTGCTGTCTGTAAGCAAGGGATGACCATCCCACTGCTGTGTACAATGCACAGTGGTGGGTTGAGTATGGAACACCTGTGATAAATCTCATGTCTCTGTGATAAAGCGTATCAAGTTTGGCTAGGGTACCTGCAAGTCCCTGACTATATAGAAAGTCTGTGTAATCCAATAGGGAAAAGGTAGTTTGAACCAGTTTCAGTTTATCGTCTCTTGTGAGGAGATTATTAATCCTAAAGAACAGACCAAGTCTTTGTCTAAGTTTCTTTGCCAGTACTTCTAAGTGATCTGTGAAAGTAAGTCTATGGTCTAACCAGACCCCCAGGTACTTGAACTTTAGTATGTAGTCCAACCACTCACCTAGAATGGTAGTGATCTGTGGGAGTATCCCAGCAATTGCAGGATTTATTGCATTTTGAAGGGGCGAGAGGAACATTGCTTTGGGTTTTTTTTTGCATTTAAGAGCAGTTTCTGGTTTATAAACTGATGTTGCAGCAGTTTCACCATTGCACCCCTTATAGCAGACAATTGTGAGGGCTAGGGTTTTGGCAAAAGGTTTTATGCTGGTGCTTGTGAGACAGGACAGATGAGCAATGCCTCATCTGTCTGAGAAAGTAAAACTCTTATGGGAATGGGATTTAGGCACCCAATCTCTGACAAAAACTGGCAGGAGATTCTTAAATTGCATATGGAATTGCAATTGTGCAATAAATATAAAGAATCCAAATATAAATTCATACACTGCCTATACTGCCTACCAAATGCACTACATAAATTTAATCACATAGTATCCCCTAAATGTGGGAGATGTAGGATCTGGGTGGGAATTTATATACAATATTTCTGGGAATGTCTATGCTTCAGTCCTAATGGGACATGATAGTGCAGAAACTCACTAGACTGATAGGAAGGGCGGTCCCCTGTCCACCTCTAATATTGCGTTTTGGGATGGAGGTCATAGAGGAGAGGAAGTTGCACCATTGCCTAGATGGGTGAGGGTTTTACTCACCCTAGCTCAACAAAGTGATACAGAATACTTGGTTCCCCTTTGCAACACCGACTACTGCCCAGTGGAAGAATTTAGCCATGCAGGCATTGGCTACGGAACAGCTTATCTATGTATTTAAAAGTAAAGAGGAACATTTGAAAGAGTTTGGGATACTTTCTTAAACTCCTTACTGGTAGCTGAGGTCATGGTTCTGCATGATGGCATGGTGTTCTCTGGGGGCTTGGAGGAGGGTTTCTGTGTCATCTTGTTAGAAAGATTAAGAAATGTCACTTAAATAACAGGGAAAAGACATACACATTGAAGTAGGAGTTAGTGAATACAACATCAGATAAGACTGGTCCTTCGGCGCATCATGCATTACTTGTTTCTTATTTTGTGTATTCTGTTTTTTTTGTTTTTTCGATTTTTTCACTCATGGCCAGGGCATCTCTTAGAGATGCCCGCTCGACTGTAGCCTCTGTTCCCCACCTGAGACCTCTCTCTCTGGGCAAGACCCCCCCCTGCAGGACATTCCAGCCCCACCGATCATCCTGGGGGAGGGCCTGCCTCACCTACCTGGTGGTCTGTATGCAATTAGAGAGTTGGTCCTTGATGAAGTGCCTGGGGGGGCCAGTAGAGAGATGGTCCGGCACTGGGGATGTGGCTAGGTACCTGGAGCCCTCATCGCCTCCCTGATCCAGTGATGATTTTTTTCTTGTAATGGTTGCTCCCAGGAGTGCGGATGTGCAATGACATCAAGGCACTGCTGTGCCAAAGTCTGCTGCTGCTCCTCCCTCTAATTGTGGCACTGCATGTTCCTAACACTGCTCCTGGTCTCCACCAGGGGCTGCTAAGGAGCAGTGCTTGGCCCAGATTCCCTCCCCAGGAAGGGAGAGCAGTCCTCTGCATGCTCAATCCCTTCCCTCCCCTGCCTACCGCTAGTGGCCCAAGTCCATTACTGAACTTGGGTCACTGGTGTGGTGCAAGGTTTGGTGTCCATCACCTCAACCCTCAGCGCCACCAGGCTGGCAGTGTATTTGTTTATTTTTGCATTTAAGAGCAGTTTCTGGTTTATAAGCTGATGTTGCCGCAGTTTCATTCGGTAATGGACTTGGGCCACATTCATTCTATTTTTTTAATTGTTATATATTTTCATGTGAATTGTTTATGTTTTTAAAGAGCACCTTTGTCAGTGCACCACAAAATAAACAGGAGGCTCCCTTACCTTAATGAGAGTTCCTCTGTAGCAGTTGTAAAATGTTATGTTTACCCCCCTAAGGAAGGAAGGGATCATATTTTGCCCCTGAAGGGAACTGTATGATCCTCCACTTCTAATCTCAATATATCCCTCCCCTCTCCTCAATGTCTTGTGATGTCATTATATGACTAACGTGGGGACGTGCTTTATGCAAGTCTATGGAGCATCATTTTAAATGTCATTTTCATGATTTTATCCTAACTTTTAGTACAAATTGGAGCCAGTATTTAAGTAACAAGATCCTTGTTACTTGTTCACTAGCTCCAATTTGTGCTAAAAGTCAGGTTAAAATCATGAAACTAACTTTTAACATGATGGTTTATAGACTTGCATGGAGTACATCCCTGTGCTAATCATATAATGACACTACAAAAAGTTGGGCAAGGGGACGGCATCAGAGATCAGGAAGTGGAGGGATTAAGCAGCTAGCCCCCTCGGGGCAAAATACGATTCTTTCCCTTCCTTAGGGAGGGTAAACATAACATTTTACAACTGCTATGGAGGAACTCCCATTCAGGTAAGGGAGCCTCCGTATCACATCAGGAGAGCCAACCCCCAACAGTGAATCTGGCAGTGACACAGTTCATTTGATAGCCACAGTGACGAACAGGTTGTTGCAGAGATGTGCTGATATACTGATTCCTGGTGCTGGCCGCTCTTCCCCGTTATCTACACCCCCCGTAATAATCATCATGTCTGGTGCTGTTTATTTTTAGTTCATTACTGAGCTAAATGTTTGTAATGTTTTGTGGTTCACTTTTGTCATTCTTTGTATTGTTGTTTGTATGCAACAGAAAGTTAATAAAAAATATGATGCAAAAATAACAAAAAAACAAACAAGTGACAGATGCAAAGAAGATGCTGACAAAGTCATACTGTAGGTTACGTATCAGTTGGTGGATTTTATAAGAACACCAATTAATATTGTGCATCAAGTTCATCTCTCCAGTAGTTCACTGAGCATGGCCTGATATATACCCTTATTATGATGACACAGTAGTCCAGGTATACTTAGGGTTGAGTAGGCACTTTTATGTGAAACTTCCATTTTCATCCACAGATACAGTAACTTGGCTGTCTTCAAACATGGGGACCTGAGAGTTGGCATACACACCAGTTGATGCAGAATCTTAAGATGCAGCAAGTGTGCTGTGATTGGGATATGCTGTTTATGTGGTACAGGATCTCCCAAATATGAACAAAAATATTCCAAATAGGTATATTTTTTGACTCACCAATAACTAAAAAATGGCTTGCATTCAAAAACTGAAACTTTATTGTGCAGTTAGTACTGACCCAAAAGTAGTAAAACACATGCAAAAAGTGCTATTTCTAAAATTACAGTTTGAGATAAAGTTATTGCAAACCAGAATTTATGAAATATACACCATGTTGGTGTATTTAACCAACTAGTGGTAGTGACTCAGATGGCAGTGACCATGAACGTGACTGTAAGGAGTTTGCCAGCCACTGACCAGGAGGTGGGGGCTTTAGGATAGTGGGATAGTGTATGAGTGGACCCCAGGGACTGAGGATTTGTAGCAGGGGTGAGTGAGTGGGGTACCACCGGATGTCAGGGGAAAAACCCTGGATGCAAAGGGGCTGATTGGTTTAGGACAGGTTGAGGGAGCCAGTACCACTGGATGCATGGATTGGACTGATGGTTTGGGGCAGGGAGTGGAACAGAATGTCACTGGACTCCAGAGACTAACTGTTTGGGGCAGGCTGGGTGGGGGGGGGTGGCAGTACCACTGGATGCTAGAGACTGATTAGTTTGGGGAAGGGGGGAAACCACTGGATGATGTCTGGGACTGACTGGTTTTGGAAATGATGAGGGAGAAGGTACCACTGCATGACAGGGACTGATTGTTTGGGGCATGGTGAGAAAAGAGGTCACACTAGCTGCCAGGGACAGATTGGTTTGGGGCAGGCTGAGAGATGTGGCATCACTGGATGCCAGCAACTTATTGGTTTGGGAATGGGTGAGGGAGGAGGGTACCACTGGATGCCATGGACTGATTGGTTTGGGGATCGTTGAGGGATGGGATACCACAGGATACCTGGGATTGATTTGTTTGATGGTAGGGTGAGGAATGGGATACCACTGGAAGTCAGGAACTGATTGGTATAGGGATGGGATGAGGGAGGGGGTGCAGTTGCACTTTAGAGACTGCTTGGCACAGGGTGAGGTGTGGAAGGGGAGCAGCGCTGGACATGTGATCCTGCATTCCATGGCAGTACATTGTCCAAACAATGTAGTGGACATCTGTTATTAAAGCAGCAGTGCATATTATGGCAAACATTTTGACCTGTACCTTTTTATATTGTTTTAGATTGTTCTTTTTGTCCTGTCTTGTAAGATACTATTTCCCCCATGTTGAAGCTTTATTACCATTTTATTTTAGATCTGTAACAATTAAAAGGATCACTCAATTAAAAGGGACTGCCCAGCTCCCCAGTAGAAAAGCACCAGGCCTTTAGGTCCGGATTTACAGATAGGTTCATAGGTATAGGTTTCAAGTCCATTAGCTACAAGAGCCACGTGGACTTGCCACTTATCAGTGGACAAACTCCCATTTTTTTGTCTCACATATACTGGTCAAACAAGTGCTTAAAGGTTAACATACTATTAGCACTAACCACTGTAGTGGGAAGTGTGTTCCACACCTCCACAATCCTCTTCCCCATCTCCACCTTCCCCTTTTTGTAGTTCTATACTTTTCCCTTGTAACTGAAATGGATGTGCCCTTGTTGCCCTGCCTAAATTTTCCTTCTTGCATAGGTCTGCAGATTCCCAAAGCATTCCATTTGTTAATGCTTTGTATACATAGCAAAGTTCTCCTCTAGTTTTACGAAAAGCCATGGAAAACCTCCTCAGTTCCTGCAGTCTGGTTTGGTGTGCTTTGTCCTTGACTTTATACACTGTTTTAGTTAATCTTCTCTGTACCATTTCAATCTTTCGACAGTTACTGATGCTTTGGAGAGCACAGAATGGGGCACCATACTCTGCCTCTGACCAGGGTGCACAGCTCTGCCGGATCTTCAGGACCAAGTCCCCAGATGGACGGCATCCCTGGAGCCACTGCCCGAGACCGCAAGCCCAGCCACAAGGCGTGAAGAGCTGATCTCTGCCCCTGACCAGGGTGCACAGCTCTGCTGGATCTTCAGGACCTGGCCCCCAGATGGACAGCATCCCCGAAGAGCTGATCTCTGCTCCTGACCAGGGTGCACAGCTCTGCCAGATCTTCAGGACCCGGCCCCTGGATGGACGGCATCCCTGGAGCTGCCACCCGAGACTGCAAGCCTGGCCATAAAGCCTGAAGAGGTACTGCTGCTGATCCACCAATCGGAAAGTGAAGGCTTCCTCCGGCTACGCTCCGATTGGTCACTTTCTGCTCTGTGCCTGTTTGCTGCCTGGCACTGTTTAAACTGCATATTTGAACTTTAATCTGTGCCTGAAAGACTTGTAACTACTGCTGAAAAGCAGAGGATTGTTTAATCTGTTGCATTTAGAGCCGATTTACTGTCTTAAAGTGATTACAGTCCTTTCCTGAATATCTGTCTCTTTCAAGCTCCTTTGGTGCCTCTGACCCTTTGTCTTGCAAGTTCTCCTGCTGTGACTGTCTACCACACAGCACTCAGCCTGCTCTTAAATTCCCCTGTCTCTCTCTCTTTCTGCTGCAGTTGATCTCTGCCCCTGACCAGAGCGCACAGCTCTGCTGGATCTTCAGGACCCGGCCCTCAGTCAGGAGGCATTCCCTAGAGCCACGATCTGAGACCACAACCTGGTCACAAGGCCTGAAGAGGTACTGCTGCTGATCCACCAATCGGAAAGCAAGCGCTTCCTCCGGCTAAGCTCCAATTGGTCACTTTCCACTCTCTGTCTGTTTGCCTCCTGATGCTGTTTAAACTGCATATTTGAACTTTAATCTGTGCCTAAAAGACCTGTAATTATTGTTGAAAAGCAGAGAATTGTTTAATCTCCTGCATTTAGAGCCAATTTCCTGTCTTAAAGTGATTACAGTCCTTTCTTGAATATCTGTCTCTTTCAAGCACCTTTGGAACCTCTAACTCTTTGTCTTACAAATTCTCCTGTTGCGACTGTCTGCCACACAGCACTCAGCCTGCTCTTAAATTCCCCTGTCTCTCTCTGTCTCCTGCAGCCGATCTCTGCCCCTGACCAGGGCGCACAGCTCTACCAGATCTTCAGGACCCTGTCCCAGGATGGACGGCATCCCTGGAGCCGCCGCCTGAGACCGCAAGCCCAGTCACAAGGCCTGAAGAGCTGATCTCTGCCTTGACCGCGCGCAGCTCTGCCGGATCTTCAGGACCCAGCCCCCGGATGGACAGCATCCCTGGAGCTGCCACTCGAGACCGCAAGCCCGGCCACAAGGCCTGAAGGAGTACTACTGCTGATCCACCAATTGGAAAGCGAGTGTTTCCTTCGGCTACGCTCCAATTGGTCACTTTCCGCTCTCTGTCTGTTTGCCACCTGGCACTGTTTAAACTGCATATTTGAACTTTAATCTGTGCCTAAAAGACCTGTAATTACTGCTGAAAAGCAGAGAATTGTTTAATCTGTTGCATTTAGAGCTGATTTACTGTCTTAAAGTGATTACAGTCCTTTTCTGAATATTTGTCTCTTTCAAGCCCCTTTGGCGCCTCTAACCCTTTGTCTTGCAAATTCTCCTGTTACGACTGTCTGCCACACAGCACTCAGCCTGCTCTTAAATTCCTCTGTCTCTCTCTCTCTCTCTCTCTCTCTCTCTCTCTCCCGTAGCTGATCTCTGCCCCTGACCAGGGTGCACAGCTCTGCTGGATCTTCAGGATCCAGCCCCCCCGGACAGACAGCATCCCTAGAACCGCTGCCCGAGACAGCAAGCCCGGCCACAAGGCCTGACAAGGTACTGTTGCTGCTCCACTGGCACTGTGCGCCGGCTCCCCACCCACCCCCCAACTACCCGTCCTATCTCGACTATTTTATTTATAGCTGTAGCAAGTCACATGACCTGAAATTACTAACAGTCTACTTCCCCATTGGCTCCTTATAGTCTCTCGCCACTAGGGGGGGCATGGGAACCTTTTGCTCACCCTACAGCTATCTCTGCATTACCCTTACAGGCACCTAAAACTATCTCCTTGCCACTATGCCGCCCCATAGCATGTGCCTGCCTTACCCACATCACCTAATCTTGGCGTTATTGATCAGAACCATCCTAGGGATGAGAGGTACGCCTGCTTCTCTGGGCCATATATCCAGTTACTCACCCTGAAGCCACCACAGTAAACTACATTGGAATGCTGCCACACACCCTGACTCTGTGCCACACTAATTATCCACACTACCCCTCACAACTGTGCGCCTCTCTTATTTGCCTGCCTGACCTACTGAATACACTGCTCAAAATCTCTTCAACTGCTCCCTGTAGTGTACAACTACTTGGATGCCATGCTCGGTGCTACTCAACAATCCATAAGTTCCGCAAAGTTAGATTCCTTGCTTTCCTGCTCCTCCTCCTGCTTGCTGGTGATGTCTAACCCAACCCTGGTCCCACTTCAACAAACTCCCCTACCCCCTTCACACACCCTCCACTCCCCTAGCCCTCCCAAATGGCCTAAAAATTATCCACCTAAATGCCCACAGCCCTACCAACAAACTACCCGTACTGCAGGTCATGGTCCTCGAATATAAACCTGATGTCATCATCATCTCTGAAACTTGGCTCTCAGGTCATATCATGGACCCAGAAGTCCTTATTCTTGGATTCACCATAACTCTTGAATGGACAGACAAGGAAGAGATGGCAGGGTGGCAAACTATGTCTCTACCTCCCTACAGCACACAGTTGTGTAGAAAGTCACCTCTCCTTTCTCTCGCGAAGCTATCCTGCACAACCTGAAGCTTCCCTACTCCTGCCCTCTATTTATCGCAGGAGTATACTGCCGTCTGGGCCAACACCCTTCCCAAGTCATGGATCTGATCAAGAAACTAACGGGCTTTGCCCACTCTGGTGAGCTGTACACACTGGGTGATCCTAACATCAATTGGCTCTCTAACACACTAGCCAAAACTCACTCTGACACAGAGTCACTAAACTTGGCACAGCTAATACAGGAACCTACTCGCCTGAACAACAAAACTAATAACCATTCCCTTCTGGACCTAGTCCTCATGTCACACCCCCAAAGGGTCAAGGCTGCTGGCCTCCTACCTGATGCATTAAGTGACCATCATCCATATACATGGTCTTTGTAAAATCGTGGGCAAAATACACAAAATCCTCCTAGCCCTTACCTACTCCTCCCTTGACACTCTACCTCTTCATCATGACCTCACCAACACTGACTGGTCCTCACTTGCTGTCTGCACTTCAATCAACACTGCACTCCAACTGTTCTGTGATAAGTTTCTTCATGTTTGGAACCAACACGCACCGCTGCGTGAAATCAGAGTCCGGGACAACCACCTGCCCTGGGTAACCCTTGAGCTCCTGTCCTGTCAAAGAGCCCAGGACACTACTTGGTATAAACACAAGGTAACCAACTGCCCCAGGGGCCTCCAACGATACAAGGAGCTTTGAAATAAGTGTACCAAAGCTATCCAGCTGGCCAAAACTGAACACTACCAGGCTAACTTCCATGTCAACACAAACAAACCTTCCAAATTCTGGAAATATGTCCAGTCCCTCTTTTCCCCTTCCACCAAGCCCCCCACTCCTACCCTCAGGCTAAATCTCTCAGACATCTCAGATCCTATGGCTGTCACTGACTGCTTTAACTTCCATTTCACGTCCTGCTCTGCAATGCTCCAAACTGCCCCCCCGATGCACATGCACTCCTCCACAGACCTGCCTCTTCTCCCTGTTTCCCCTTCCTGTACTCCTCCAGCTCCCTCTCCTTTTACCTCCTTCTTCTTCACCCACATCTCCCCTGCTGCTGCCTTGCAAGCCCTTCAGTCTTTCAACCCTGCTAAAGGTTCCTCCCCAGACAGCCTGGACCCTAAGCTGCTGTCTCTGTCTGCTCCTGCCATCGCCTATCCTATATCCATCTTGCTAAACCTCTCCTTTGTCTCTTTCACTGTCCCTATAGCTTGGAAACACGCTACAGTTCTACCACTCCCTAAAGGTGGAGATCCTTCCTCCCCTAGCAACTACCACCCTTTCTCTCTCCTTCCTACTCTAGCTAAGATCCAGAAGCATGTAGTACTTGAACAACTCTCCTCCTACATTACTGACTCCTCCTTTCTCACGCCGTTCCAAGCTGGCTTTAGAAAACACCACTCCACTGCCACCTCGTTGCTATGGCTGACTGACACTATCGCCACAGGCATGGACAAAGGCCTAATAACCTCAACTATTTTTATTGACCTGGCCAAGGCCTTCAACACTGTCTCCCACCCTATACTCCTGTCCTGCCTCAGGACTGCTGGTCTCTCCCCTAATGCCATTGAATGGCTCAAGTCCTATCTGTCAGGAAGAACACAATCTGTCCATATAGCTGATGCCATCTCCTCTCCTTCCCCATTACCATGGGAGTTCCCCAGGGATCGGTACTTGGGCTTCTCCTTTTTTCAATCTTCCTCAATGACCTCCCTCAGTTTTGTTTATCATCTAACATACACATGTATGCCGACGACACTGTACTGCTCACAACTGGCAACTCGGCCCCTGATGTCACCGCCAGGCTCCAGCTGGATTTCAAAAATGTACAACACTGGCTAAGTGAGCACCACCTCTTCCTAAACTCAAAGAAAACAATTTCCATGACTTTTGGTACTAGGCAGAGGTTGGCAAGGCTCCCCTCCTTACCCACCATTTACACCATTGATGGGACTGTACTAGTAGACACCTCTTCCTTCTGCTACCTTGGAGTTTGGCTGGATAGGAATCTAAACTTCTCTGTCCACATTGATGCTATTCTAAAGAAACTCTGGCCTAAGCTAGGGGCCCTTTATTGTAACAGGAGTATTATACAATGGCAATTAAAATGCTGAAATGTCATTGGTCAGCTGGCACCATTACCCTGTTGTAAAATTCAGCATCACCAACAGGAAGAAGTGCCAGCTGTGCTAAGGCTCGACCCCTAGAAAGAAAACAATCCGATCCCCGTTTTAACTTTCAAACGCCGCCATCTTGTCCTACCACATTACCGGCAACCGCGGTTTCAGTAAAAAAATTTTTTAAAATGGTAGTACCCCAGAGTTGGTAGTAAAATCACTACCTTTAGTTTACTGTGCATGTTGGCTTTGTCTCTGCTGTATCTGTACATCGGCTCCTACATGCTTACGCTACTTGTCTTCAAAATCCGATCCCGTTTTAACTTTCAACTGCCGCCGTCTTTTCCACCATTACTGCAGCGATCCTGAACACAAGTAGCGATGAGCATGTAGGAGCAACTGAAGAACAAAACCAATGTCTAAAGCTAAAGGTAGTATCGGTCGACTCTACTTCATTTAATTTTTTTATTTACTCAAACTGCGGCTGCCGATAATTTAGTGGGACAAGCTGGCGGCGTTTGAAAAAGCATGATTCCATGCCACAACATCACTGGTCACCTAAAGATATATTTTAACACTGCCAGCAATCCTCAATTTAACACAATATGTCCTAATAAAACGAGAACTACAAGTTCTATAAATAAGCTCCTAATGACCGTACAGTCGTCCATGCGCTTATGAATATGCATAAAGCGCTTGCACATCCAGTTTCGTTTTCACTTTTCTCTGCTGATTTACACAACTTGTAGCCCTCATTTCTTATTAACAGTGTTACATTTACATTGTTTACAGCAAAACTCTTCTCTGGCTGTCTCTCCTCTCAAAGAAGAGGGATGAGTAATGGGGTAACATTATTCTACCTACCGACAGGGAACTATTTTTTGTGGCGGAATGACAAATGTAATAAAAATGATTAAAAGTGGAAAAAAATATATTTTATTTTAATTTTTGTTACAAAAAAAATCAAGGGGAACATTGTATAATTGCAATAAACCATGACAGGGTGTTGGTGATGCTGGTTTTACCCACGCCTGACGAGGTTTAGTCACTCGGCCTGCGGCCTCGTGACCGAACCGTCAGAGTGGGCTCCCAGCATCCTGTCATAATTTATTATCAATATCCACATCCAGCTAGGTGAGAACTGGTGACATAAAATGATACTGCCTACTTTTGACTATTGTGATGTTGTATATGGAGCTGCCCCTCAATCCTCCTTATCCAGGCTTGAACCTCTCTTTAACTCCTTCTGCCAGTTTGCCCTGGATGTCCCTGCTCTGACACATCACTGAACTTTTTACCGCTCTCTAAATTTTCCCTCACTTGTTGACAGGAGAACATTGCACGCGGCAGAGTTTACCTCTAAATTCTGGCTAGGCTCGCTCCCCTCTTACCTTATCTGCCCCTCACCCATCCAAATGCACCCTCCAATCTGATGACTCTCACTCACTGAATATACCTTACAGAAATACTACATCAGGCCAAATGGCATTCTCCCATTACCTACCTAAGCTCTGGAACCAATTACCGACCAAAATCTGCCACTCCTCATCAGCCTACTCTCTCTACATCCCTAGCAAACTACTTAGTGATGAATTGCAACTGCACCTATACCCGTAGGACCCTGCCCAGCTACTGGTCTATACCTCCTCCTTCCTCCAGCTGGCCAAATTTATGCACCCAATCCCAAACCCTTCTTGCAATCCTAGCACTTTCTGCAACTTAACACTTTCTATCACCCTCTACTATCCCACCCCCACTGAGTACTTTTTACTATACCTCACCCCCTGTCAGTCTCTCTCAAATGTATCCTAGTCTAGAAATGTTACTAGCTGTTGTTTGGTTGTAAACTGTACAGTCTGTCTATATGCTGTTAAACTAGTATGTATCCTGTTGTATTTACTTATTGTTCCCACTCCCCTTCCCCAGGACGTACTGTGAGACAAGCTTTTGTTGCTCAGTGTAACCTTCCTGGTGAAACATTTCAATAAATAAATAAATAAATATGGGTCTAACCAGACATTTGTACAATGGCACCAGGACCTCTTCACTGCTACTCTGAATATTCCTAAGAAAGTTTCCTATAATTTTGTTTGCACGTTTTGCAACTTCAGTGTCATGTTTATCAAAAGTTGAAGTGTTAGAAATTATTACTCCAATGTCTTTTTCATCTTCAGTATGCACTATTATTTTATTATTTATTTTATATTGTGCTTTTTTATTGTTATACCCAAAGAGCATGACTTTGCACTTATCTTTACTAAACTTCGATTTGTGATTTATTGCCCAAATCTCTAGATTGTGTAGTTGCTTCTGAAAATTGATTATAGATGCCGCATCATTCACTATGGACCCCACTTTTGTGTTGTCTGCATACTTGCAGAGCCACACCCCTCCTGACACCTGCATCATACAGATGAAGATATTAAATAATAGGGAGCCCAATATTGATTCCTGGGGTACCCCACTTGTTACAGATCCCCATTCAGAGAAATAGTCCCTTATTCGGACCTTTTGTGTTCTATCCTCCAGCCATGAGCTAATCCAGACCCTAAGGCCTCTATGCACCCCAAGTTCTTGAAGGGATTTCAACAGCATCCTGTACGACATAGAATCAAATGCCTTGGTGTAGTCGAAGTAGACTACATCCACAGGCAGACCCTGATCCAGTGCCTGGCTCACTGGCTCAAAGAAATGAAGCAGATTACTGGCACATGATCTACCCGAAGTGAAGCCATGTTGCAAAACATCTATTACCTGTAGTTGACTCAAATCCTCTTTCAAAAAGTCTTTAATGAATTTCTCCATTACTTTTCCTATCACTGATGAAATACTAATAGGATGGTAGTTATCCACTTTTGCCTTGTCACCCGATTTATGAATCAGAGTAATATGTGCTAACCTCCACTCTTTCAGCACTCTCCATTCCCTCAAAGATATATTAAATAGTATTGCCAGTGGTCCTGCTATCTCTTCAGCAATATTATTCAGAAACATCGGGTGCAGTCCATCGGGGCCTCCAGATTTGTGTTTATCAAGATCTTTTAATTTATCACATATGAGAGGCTGTGATTTCTGTATACCATGCCTGATTTTCTGACCGTACCTCTATTGTTTTGTTAATATTATCTGAGTCTTAAAAAGCACTCAAAAAGTGTTTATTAAACATCGTGGCCATATCAACTTCATTTTCAATTACACTGTCCCCCTCCTTTAATTTAATTATTTGTTTTTGCCCATTTCTTAAATTTCCAATGTAATTATAGAATTGCTTACAGTTATTCTTTTTGTTTGTAGCCAGTTTTAATTCAGCATCAGCCTTTACTCTTCTTATAGATTTCTTACATTTCTTAACCAGTGATTTATATTTGAACAACCTTTCATCTGTTAGATTGATTTTATATTTCTTAAATTCTTTTGCATTTTTATTTTCCATTTGACGTATCTTATTATTCAACCATTTGGGGACTCTTCCTATTTTATTATACTTCTTTATTAGCAGGACATTTTCTTGTATACAACCCTGCAATTTACCATTTTTTTCCAGGCTTCTTCTAGGATTGCATGCCTTAGTTCCAATTCCAACTCTGCAGGGTATGCTTAATTTGGGTGTAATTCAGCTTTGCATAGTTCCTTATTTTAGTTTTTTCACTTAATTTTACTATTTCTTCTGATACAGTGTAAGAGACCATGTTATGATCGCTGGTACCTAAGGGTTGAAGTATCTTGACATTTTTCAATTGCCCCTTCAATGTTACTAAATAATAAGGCTAGGATATGATTTTCACTTGTATTTTCCCTTACATATTGTTCCAAGGAATTGTTCAAATGTATTTCCAGTAACCTCTCTTCTATGGTACTACTGCATTGTAAGAGATCCCAGTTAATTTTGGAAATATTAAATTCTCCCATTAGATTCATAAACATAGAATAATTCTTAAACAACTTACTCATATGCAATATTTCTTTTTATCTGGTGGATCCTGCAAACCCATTCCCCCAGCAGCCATTACTGGCAACTGGCAGCTACTTCACTCAGAGTCCCCTGGGGCCAGCCCTCTGATTGCACACCCAATGGGCTAAGCCCTGAGGGACACCTATGTGCAATAATGCATATAGTAACCTTGAACTACTTATTCAGTGCATAATCACACTTATAGCACCCGTACTGATCAGTGGAGGAAAGCACCTGTACCTTATTTACCCCCCCGAGGTATTTAAAGGTCTTTATCATATCCCTTTCTCACCCTCCTCTCTTCCAGGGTGTACATATTGAGGTCCTTTAGTCTGTCTTCATAGGGCTTTTGATGCAGATCTGGTATCATTTTAGTTGCCCTCCTCTGGACCACTTCCACTCTGTCGATGTCCTTCTGGAGATGTGGTCATCAGAACTGGAATAGTACTGGAATAGTGCTCTAGACGGAGTCTTAACAATAATCTATACAGAGGCAATACAACCTCCCTCTTTCTGCTGTGATAACCCTCTCTATGCACCCCAGCATACTACTAGCACTTCCAACTGGCCTGCTACACTGCATGGCCAACTTTAGGTCATCAGATATAATTACCCCAAAGTCTCTTTCCTGCTTGGTGGTTGTCAATACCACTCCACCCATTTTGTACTCTGTCCCTGGGTTTTTGTACTGTTAGTGCATTATTTTGCACATTCTGTATTGAAACCCAGCTGCCATGACCTTGACAACTCCTTGAGTTTTTCCGGGTCTCTGTTCATTCTTTCCACCCCCCTGGAATGTCCACCCTATTGCACATTTTTCATGTTATCCACAAAGAGGCAGGCCTTTCCTAGTAACTCCTTTGCAATGTCACCTATAAAGACATTAAAGAGGACTGGTTTCAGCACTGATCTCTGAGGCAGCCCACTGGTCACCTTCCCTTCTTCTGAGTGAACTCCTTTTACAACCACCCTATGCCCCCTATCCCCTAACCAATTTCTTACCCAGTTTATCACATTTGAACCACTCCTAAGCTACCCAGCTTGCTTACTAGTCTCCTATGTGGAATGGTGTTGAAAGCCTTACTGAAATCTAGGTAGGCCAGGTCCACCACATCACCCTGATCTAATTCCTTGGTCACCCAGTTAAATAAATTTGTCATATTCGTTTGACATGCCCCCACCCCCACCAACCGTGAATCCATGCTACCTCGGGTCTTGTAACCCACCGAATTCAAACTATGTCACAATCCTTTCCTTCAGCAGTGATTCCATTAAATAGCTGCTTGCATGCTCCAGGCAGGCAATTCATATCATGTACAGTAGTTGCCAGACCCAGGAGCTTTTTTTTAGCCATTAATAGAAGTTTTTTATGCAGGGGATAAAAAGTAATTTAGCTCGTAAACCGTGGCTCGTAATTTCCTTATATGAGCTAGGCGGCCACTGAGCACTGCAGCCCCATCCTAAAATAGCCGAATGATAACAGAAGGTGGGAACGGGTCTAAGGCAGTCTATGGAGCTAGTAATGGAATCGGGGGGGAGGGGGCTGCCTAAATGTACTGAGATTATCTTTGCAGGCATGTATACATGTATGGGGCTAATATATATATTATGTATTAGCCCCATTCTCATATACAGTACATACTTGCAAAGATAATCTCCGTGCATTTAGGGAACTCCCCTACCTTGATTTAATTACTAGTTCCATAGACCACCTGCTGCCCCATTTACTACACTGCATCATCATTTGGCTATTTTTAGGGGCAGGGCTACAGCGCTCGGTGGCTGCTCAGCTCGTACCAGGAAGTTACAAGCTGGGCTTTATGAGCAAATTACTTTTTATCCCCTGCACAAAAAAAATCCATTTATGGCTATAAAAGCTTCTAGGGCAAGCAAGTACATGGTGTGAGCTGCCTGCCTAGAACATGAAAACATGTCAGCTGCTCTTTAACTTATCCACAAGCAATGTCAGGCTGACTCATCTGAAATTGTCAGCCTCCTTCCTGCTACCACTTTTGCGAAGTGGGACTACATCTGTCCTCCTCCTCCAACCCCCTGGAACCACTCCTGTTTCCAGTTAGCTGTTACATAGGACTATCAGGGGTACTACGAGTACCTCCCTGAGCTCCCTCAATATCATTGGATGCACCCTGTCTGGCACCATTGCTTTGTCCACTTCAAAAGTAGTGAGTCCCTTCAGGACTCTTTCTTCTGGAAAAGGACTAGTGTCCACCTCCCCCACCAAGCTCCTGTAATTTTTCTGTGGCCCTTCCCCTTCACCTTCCTCTGTGAACACTGAACAAAAATATTTATTTAGGATGTTTGCCATTTCCTGGTCCCCCTCTGCACACTGCTCACTTTTCTTTTTAACCTTACAATCCTTTTAGTGATCTTCCTCTTTACACTTACATTCCAAAAGAATGTCTTGTCCCCTTTCATTATCACCTGGGCTATTCTCTCATTAGTTTGCACCATCACTCTCCTTACTGCTTTTCCTGCTTCTACTTGTTTCCTTCTGTGTCCTCCTTATACATTCTAAATGCTACCCTGTTAGCCTTTACGTTTTTAGCCACCCTTTTTGAGACCATAACAGTCTCTTTTTCCTTGTGCTTTTGGTGGTATTGCACTGTGGTTTAGGGCACTAAGCTACAAACCTGGAGACCTAGATTTGAATCTCACGGCCCCCACTTGCATACTGTGTGACCCTAAGCAAGTCACTTAACTTTCTTGTGCTCCCAAGATGCACCTGGAAACAAGCTTCAGCTTAGTGTGCCTTTCCTGGTTGAATAATGTACCCTTTCCCTTTTGCTTGCTTGCTTGATGCAGAGGTTTGTTACCTTCACAAGGCTCCCATTTTAGCTTCATCTACTGTTCTTCCTCCCTACACACAGGACATTCCCCCCACACCAGATCTTCCCTGAGGCATTCACTCATCTTTATAAACTCTGCCTTCCTGAAGTCCAGGACCCTTGTCCTTATGCAGTTTGGTTTCACAACTGTCCTTATATTGAACCACACTGCATGGAGATCACTGGCCCCCAGATGACCTCCCACAGTTCTGTGTCAAAACCGTGCCATCCAAAACAGCGTGGTCAAAAACCACACTGTCTGCACGATCCAAAAAAGTATCACCAAAAACTGTACTGTTATAAATACACAACTTAGCACACTTCCTGAACCTTATTATCAAAGTATACAGTTAGCACCCAAGGGGGACATTTTCAAAGGAGATGCACCGGCGCATCTTAAGAAATGTGCTGCAGCATGTTTCTTAAGACAGTTCAGTCAGTGGGCAGTTGTGGAGGTGTGTGGAGGG
This sequence comes from Neoceratodus forsteri, assembly GCA_016271365.2. Lineage (NCBI taxonomy): Eukaryota > Metazoa > Chordata > Ceratodontiformes > Ceratodontidae > Neoceratodus > Neoceratodus forsteri. Next base: position 1,076,171,738 of record CM057450.1, read on the forward strand.
CTGTGCTGCTTGTCAACTGCCTACCACTGCTGAGACAGGGGGAGTGGGGTGGGATGTGGTTCCTGAGTGGGGGTTCCACTAGACTACCATGTAATTTGGGTGCAATTATGTGGCATGTATGCCACGATTGGGGTTCGGGGATGGAGGAGGAGTGCCACTAGACTACCAGGGAAATGACAAATCATTATTTTAAGGAGTATGCCATGATAGGGTATCAGGGTTGGGGGGGCACTAGACTACCAGGGAAATGAAATATCATTATTTTAAGGAATATGCTGCAATCGGATAGTGGGGTAGGGGGGCACTAGACTACCATGGAAATGAAATGTCATTATTTTAAGGAGTATGCCATGACTGGGTATTGGGGTTGGGAGGAGGGCCACTAGACTACCAGGGAGTGGGTTATATATCTATTTGGCGATCGGTGTTCGGGGATGGGAGGGGAGTGCCACTTGACTATGGAAAGGGTTGTGCTGCTACACAACACTGGACTGGGTGGGGGGGGTGCAGACCACCCAGCACAGCCTGCCAGGCACATCCCTACTAGAGACATGCAAGTGAGGCCATAATGACGAGCAAATGGCCCTGTTGCGCCTTGCATGCCTAATGGCCACATTTGCATGTTTTGGTCTGAATATCTGGAATTTGGGCACGTGCATCTGGGGATGCACCTCACATCCCCAATCCAGGTATTCAGGCTGACCAGGGGGATGTGCTGGTGCATTGTCAATGGTCCCCATTTGCGCCACCACTAAAATTGCTATATTCAGATGAGATGCGCGATTGCGCATCTCATTTGGATATAGCAGTTATTTTCGCCAACCCATTTATTTGGGCAGTGCATCTAGATGTGCTGAAAAGACCCCAGTCTTTGAATATGGGGACTCAGAAGTACAATTTACATATTTCAATGGTAAAGTAAAGGATCAGTGTTAAGTTGTATAGCGGCACTTTCGCTGTTTCTTCTTGCATTGTCATCATGGCACTGTTTCTTCTTGTGTAGTTATCACAGAACGTTTTTTCACCATGCTTTTTTAGATGCACAGTCATGACAGGCTACTGAATCTCACCTTGATGTCTGCAACACTGTCCTTGTTAGTGAGTACCAGTCCAATATTGTCCCATCACAAGTGAATTTATAAAACAGCAGAAGCTACAGTACCATGTTAGTATTAAATATGGACATTAATGCATTATTCAGCAATGACAAATTTAATCAACTGACTTCAACTGGAATCTGTAAATGAAATTTTTCTACGTATTTGAATGATGCTACATAAATAATTGTATCAAGCAGAAGCATGCACTGCCATTCAGGTAAATACTGTGTATTTTCAATAATTAATGAACAGCATTATAAAAAGTTATTATAATGTCACATGAAACCAAAAATAACTCAAACAACTTATCCAGATTGTACATTATACAGTATATGAGGCAGCGAGTGAATTCTACAAAAATCAATACCATAAACATTATTGCAGGAGATTTTCATAGAAAGTTATATTATGAGAAATTGTTACTTACTTGACATACTGAGCTTTGCTATTACTCTGTATAATAATGGATGATCAGCCTTTGCAATTCACAAATAGCCCCCACACATTTTTTGTTGTAAGTCACAGCTGCAACATCAGGAATCCTGTAATTCACAGTTGTGATGTCAGAACAATGAATTATGGCTTTTTTTAGTATGTCTGTGTCACTCAAATTGTCTGAGATGTTTCACTCTCTATACAACATTTTTAGGTAAACAATGCCTTTTGATTCATATTCTATCAACAAGCAAAAAGCTTCTTTCATAAGAACAGTTTTACATACTAGTAAGTGTTTGAACCTAAATTATACAATATTAAAAAAAGTTCAACTGTAATTTATAAGGCTTTTAATGCCATCTTGTGGTTCTGGTGAGATTTACAAAACCCTGCAATCTTTGCTCTCATAGTTTATGATGTCACTAGAATCCCTTGATGAAATCACAGCCTTGTAATTCACAGTTGCTGATTATTTATTCTATATATATATATATATATATATATATATTCTTTGTAAAAACACCGTGTTAATGCACCAGTTAGGGAAACTTAATGTCACAAAAGTAGGAAAATGTGGCATTAGGGTTTAATACCCTAACCCCCAACCCCCCAAGCAGCAAAAGGAAAAGAAAATTACAGTTTTGGGTCTCTGGAGTCTTGTGAATCAGTGGTGGGGTCTTCCTTGGGGGTTGTCAACCCTAATGCCTACCCCATTCCTTGAGCAAACAATGTGACACATCATTTATTTTCTTCATGCAGGGCTCGGGGGGGGGGGATACCCCCTTTGAAGGCAAGAACGCCAAAGTGCAGGGGTTCCTAGTTCATTTTTTTACTGGCATGCAATAAAAGGCTATTTTAGCATGAATTTTTGCATAATTTTTCATCTGGAGTGCTCCTTTTGTTGAACTTTTCTGGGAAGGGGGAGTATTAGGGTTAACAACCCCCAAGGAACACCACCATGGATTCATTAAGACTCCAAAGACCCCAGACCGTAATGTTGTTCCCTTTTGCTGCTTTGGGGGTGGGGGCATTAGGGTTAGAAACCCTAACACCACATTTCCCTACTTTTGCAGCATTAAGTTACCCTAACTGGTGCATTAACAGTTTTTTTGCAAATAATTTATTTAATTTTTGAGGTACAAGAATCATATCCTCATTTTCCTGTGGGAGTACAGGGTCTTCTGGACCCTGCACTCCCATCCTTCCATAGATGTGTACATGTATGTTTTCATGGAAGCTCAAGACCAAGAAAGCCCAGCGCTTGCATTTCAGCTAAAACAACCAAATTGCCAGCATAGCCTTGTTATTACCCCACCTCATGAACACAATGCTGAGAATTTTCAAATCCTAGTCAAAACATCATTCCATGTCACTGCAATGTCATTCCGTGCCACAGGTAAAGAAACAAATTTTGGCCAGGATTTGAAAAATGACAGCTGTAACATTCCTGAAGTGATGTAAAAAAATGGCTATGTTAAAAATTTGGGATGAACATTTTTAAAATGATCAGAGATACGAGTCAGCATTGTAAAATGTCATTGTATGCACATACTTTCACCATGTTTACATATTTTGACCCCACATTTTCAACAAAGCCTTCTTATGACCCATCCTCATGAACAAGGCTGGTGAAAAATGTCACATATTATCCAAAAGGTGATTTCACCAAGTGATTGCAAAATAGTCTTTCGGGATGAATTTGTGGAATTCCACCACCATTGTTCATGAGGTTGGGTCCCTAAAAGGCTATGTTGAAAATTTGGTGTCAACATATTTAAAAATGGCAGTTATGCAGAAAAGTTGAAAACCATTGAAATACATTGAACCAACTTACCTTAGTTTCTCATATTGCAGTCGGCGGTTCCAGCAGCAAGATGTGTCTTCAGTCAGAGAGTGGGTCTTCACCCTGTAACCTATTCAGGTGAATGAGGGTGTGTTGGTTGGTGGGTGCTGAGTAAGAGATAGGGGTGGGGGGTCAGATCAGCAAGGGAACTTTTTTACAGGTTTAAGCAAAAAATAAAAGACATTGAGGGATAGTTTTCTTTATTATAGCTACAACGGGGATGGTGGTCAGAGGGTGGGGTGCCACTAGACACCAGGGAAACATTTCAAAATACAGGGATGGTGATCAGAGGGTGGGGGTACCACTAGACACCAGGGAAAGACATAAAAGTAATGAGGACAGTGATTGGAGGGTGCAGGTGCCATTAGACACCAGGGAAAAAAAAATGACAGGGACAGGGATTGGAGGGTGGGTGGTGCCACTCAACATCAGGGAAAGACATAAAAATAATGGGGATGGCAATCAGATGGTGGGGGATGCCACTAGACACCAAGGAACTACATAAAATTAACAAGGATGGCAATAAGAGGGTAGGGGTGCCACTAGACACCAAATTAACAGGGATGGCAATTAGGTTGTGAGGGTGCCACTAGACACCAAGTAAAGACATAAAAATAATGGAGATAGTGATAGGAGGGTGAGGTGCCATTAGACACCAGGGAAACTGCGTCTCAAAGCTCACACTGCAGCCCACAGTACAAGGTCCAGCTGTGGCTGCAGAAGTGAAGAAAGTACAGCTGTTCTCATACAGAGAACATGGGTTAACGGTTCCTCTCACTAAGCTAGGTACCCAGGCTTTTGGGTGCCTACAAAAGGTTTTTCTGGCTGTTTACACACAAACAAACACCAGAATCTAGCTAAATGGGTCCCATTTAGTTAAGTTCAGGTTCTTGTTTTTGTAAAATACATAAGCTGATTGTATGTTTCATGTTGGTATGTTTAAACAGTAAATGGAAAATGATGGCCATCTCGAGTGTTTTTTTCCCCCCACAGCAAGTAAATCATACAAATAACCACTCACGATGTGTTTTTTTTAACATTTGCAATCAGTACTTCTCTGCACATGGAAAGGTAATCATGATCTGGTCACACTTGCGAACATTTTCTATATTGAGTATCGGTCGAACTTAAACATTATTCCAGAAGTCACTATAATTCAAAAACTGTATAATATTTTTTCACCAAACCATCCAAAGGCACACCCTTGGCACAAATGCTCCATCATCCTTGAACATTTCATGAAGAAATTACATACCATCTATGATGCAGCTGAGAGCAAAACACTTTTTTTTTCACTTTTTTATCCCTCCGTATCTCAAAACCTGTACAAGATGCCATCATAAAACTGTTCACATCTTGAGACTCTGACAACCTGACTATGCATGCCAAATTTGGTGCTATTTCATCAAACGATGGTAAAGTAATTAAGGTGCACAAAGCTGGATTTAAAATGTAACTGCAGGCCTAACCCTAACTATAGGGGGTGCTACCGCGCCCCTATAATACATATTGATTTGCAAACAAATTATGTTAATATGCATGTTATGGTGTGGTGACACAAAAGGAGGGACATGTGGTATTAAGGTTCTTTCAACTCTAATTCCCACCTCCTCTCTCATCCCCTACCCTCGTGAACTAAGGCCAAGCTACAGATCCAGGACTGTTTTATGTGATTAGCATGACTATAAAAAGTTGTGAACAAAAAGAGCACCTGCACAACAGTGAAAGACGAAACAGTGATGAGCACTATAGCAAGGAGCACAAAATATTGACGACTTCACTCTATCTTTATGCACCATGATATACAGTCTCTTTTTATGTAGTGCCTATGCCCCCAGCACTCCGCAACTTAAAAAATCTAACTCTGGGGGGAGTCTGACACTGAGAGACAGGGCAGAACAGGACTTGCAAAATTTTAAATAAAAAAAAAACAACAAAAAACCTGTTCCCATAGGCAGCCCCAAATCTAGATCCACCACCACCACAGGTAGTGACTCTAACCAGAGCACCAAATGGCCAGTTTGGAACTGGCCTGTCTAACACAGCCTCTTAGTGTCTCCTATAAAACCACTCCCTATGGATGAAAAGCACTGTATCTGCTATATGCTATTAACAGCACACTGCCGACTTCACATTCGCTCCTTTTACATCACCCACATTGATTCACTAAACTTGACTGCTATATTCATATGCTGCTGTTTGAGAGTGTGCCTATGGGTCAGCTGCTTCAGGTTTCAGGTCTTGTGCCCTGTGCTAAGAAGGTTATGACTCATCTCCTGCTTTGGGCCAGTTAGATGAGTCTTAATTGCTTCACACTGAGCCCAGTGCAAAGCAAGATATCAGACATAACTTCTTGATGTTTTATTCATGGGCGAATTTAAATATAGTACAAAATGAATGCAATTTTTTTCCAGTCATGATCTTAACTGATTTTCATGTTTTGCAGCATTAAACATTTTGCTTGTGTAGGACTTAGTTCATTTTTTACAACAGTTTGTACTATTCCCAATGTAATTCTCAAACCAATTATAAAAAAAAACAACAATGTGTTTTTCTAATTTCTTGTCATGTTCTTGACTATTTTTATGTTTGCTTGCATGCATGTGCAAGAAACATAGTGCCATGAACGGAGATTTCGGAGGTGTGTCACCTCCTCCTCCAATTCAGGCACTGGGCTGGCAGGCACGGCCCCTGTAAGCCAATGCATTTTGGAGCTGTCTATGACACGCTCCAAAATGCAGTAACACTGATTGAAAGGGGGCTACGGCAAGTGAGCAGCGATAAGGCTGCTCACAACGCCAACTCCCCAGCCTGGCGTGCGCCCGCCATGGCGTATAGCCGAGCGGGGTGCCCAATCCCGTCGGCTGAACTATTTGTCTCCCTCCCTCCCAATAGTTGCTGCCGCTGGGATCACCCAGCGTGGCAATCCGTTATGTTGCCGGCGGGACTGAGCGCACCCCTCCCAAAGTCATTGTGCCCGCTGGGGCCACCCAAGCGTGGCAAATAATCCTGCGTTTTTTTTTTTTTGCCGTGGATGCCCAATCCCCCGTCGGCTAACCACCCAAAGTCCTTGTGCCATGCCAGGAGCCCACCCAGCGTGGCAAATCAGTCCAGCGACATCTTTTTGTTTTACCCTGTAAAAAAAAAACTGTCCCAATAGCGTCTCGAGCCCCCTCCGACGCATCCGCACCACTACCGCACCGGCCTCCCACCCCTCACCCCATGCCCCACCTCCGGACTCCGGCGCGATGATCTTGATGTGGACCGGGAACACGTCTACACTCTTCAAAGCCGACCTGAACTGAGAAATGCGAGTAAGCTGTATAATGGCTAGATAGGGAGGTTCAACTTTATTGCATATCTCGGGCATTTTTGGGAATTTTGCCAAATTTTCAACATGGGTTTTGGGACCCCTTCTCATGAATGATGTCACTGTCATGGCGGTGACCGGGCTCGAAGGGTGATTTGGCGCGGTGACTGCGAAATCACCCTTCAGGACTGAATACCACCATGACAGTGACATCATTCATGAGAAGGGCCCAAAACTCCATAGTAATATAAAATCAAAAAATGACTGTTTATGACGATGCGTTGTGCAGTTCTCATGAGCTCGTGGATTCGCAAAATTTCAATATTTTCACTCCAGATTTTCAACATTGCCATTTCACCACACTGTCTTATAGGTAGTATGGCTGTCATTTTCATATCTCACCCAAATGTGTTTCCACCCTTGTAGCGCAGAATGGGCGCAGTCGATTGTCTTGAAATCAATGTATCGGGACAAATTAAGAAAATCATAGTGACACTGTTCATGAGCAGAGGTCTTGAAATGGCTATGTTGAAAATTTGGTGAAAAAATTCCTAAAATGACTGTTTACTGACGTGCGTTGCGCAGTTCCTCTTGCGCTCATGGGTTTCTCGAATTTTCAATATTTCACTCCAGATTTTCAACATTGCCATTTTCCACACCTTCTTATGAGTAGTACAGCTGTCATTTTCACATCTCACCCAAAATGTGTTTCCGCCCATGTAGCGCACAATGGCGCCAGTCGTTGTCCTGAACTCAATTAATGGGACATATTAAGAAAATCACAGTGTCACTGTTCATGAGCAGAGATCTTAAAATGGCAATGTTGAAAATTTGGTGACAGAATTCCCAAAATGACTGTTTTCGAGTGTCGTTGCACAGTTCCCACGCCTTTCGTGGGTTTGCAATTTTCAATATTTCCACTCCAGATTTTCAACATTGCCATTTTCCACACCTCCTTATGAGCAGTACAGCTGTCATTTTTCACATCCTGCCAAAATGTAGCTTCTGCTGTAGCGCATACAATGGCGAGCTTGGTGTGCAACCTCAATGTATGGGACACATTAACAAAACCACAGTGACACTGTTCATGAGCAGAGGTCTTAAAATGGCTATGTTGAAAACTTGGTGAAAAATGCTAAAATGACTTTTACGAGCTATATGCACAGTTCCTATGCATGCTCGTTAGTTTGCAAATTTAATATTTTACTCTAGATTTTCAACATGTCCATTTTATTAAACTTCCTTATGAACAGTACAGCTGCAATTTTCATATGTCACCCAAAATGTGTTATCGCATATGGCGCACAATGGTGCTGTTGGTGTGCGAAAGCAATGTTAGGACAGATTAAGAAAATCACAGTTACACTGTTCATGAGCAGAGGTCTTAAAATGGCTATGTTGAAAATTTGGTGACAAAGTCCATAAAATGACTGTGTTACAGTGAGCATTGTGCAGTTTCCACGCATCCTCGTTAGTTCATGACTTTGTAATATTTCCAGTCCAGATTTTCACTAGTGGCATTTTCAACACTTCCTTATGAACAGTACAGCTGCCATTTTCTACAACATGGCCAAAGTGTGTTTTCCACTTTCAGTGCAGAGATGCATGGTCGTTATGGGAAATCATTGTTGGCACAGATAAAGAAAATCACAGTGACACTGTTCATGATCGGAGGCACCAAAATGCCTGAGTTGACAATCTGCTATAAAATATCTCAACCTACTTATATAGCAGTTGATGCGTTGCACAGTTTCTATATGCGGCATGACTTCACCATTTTTAAATATTTTTACTACACATTTGCAACATAGCCATTTTACACCTCCCCATGAAAGAGTACAGCTGCCATTTTACAGCCTGTTCAGAATATGTTTGCATCTGTGGTGCTAAATCCGTAGTCACTATGCATAAGCAGCTTTCAGCTACCACACTGATATTCCCCTGTTACGTGAGGTGGGGTCACAAAACAAACATGTTGAAGATTTGGGTTAAAATACCAATGAATGCCTGAGGTATTAGACTTTTCAACTAAATCACCCAACCCTATATAGAATGACAGGAATCAGGGGTGTGACTTGGGATTCTTGCCCATGATGCTCATACATTCCACACCTGCAGTCACTGAGGAGGCATCGAGTGCGCCTTGGACTCTTAGTCCCAAACTTCATCCCATTCTCTATATCGCACCCATCTCACCATATTTCCTAATGAAATGGGGTGCGCATAAAGCCAAAGACCCCAAGGAACACGTGACACTTGTCGTCTCTGCAGAGTGGGTGTGGTGAAATGGCGTGGCCGTTATGCCTGTCGACCCAAATGCACACCCCAATGCCTGTCACTCTCTGCAGGGTGGTGGTGGGGTTGGCATCAGTTCAATACTTCACTGCCATTCCTATTATGCAGCTCTGTAACTTCTACACTACCACTGCCAATGCCAGTAAGCAAACATTCGGCATTGACAAATGCTTGTTTACTTTTTATACTTCGTCATTTTTGTTTTTTGTTATGTTGTACAGAACACATGTACTATCTCTTATGCACATTGTGAGCTTGTTAAAGTCCAGCTGAAGGATTTTTTAAAGCAAGAGCAAATATTTCATTTTCTATTTAAAATACTAACTGTAATTATTTTTTTGACAGTCAGTAAAGACATCTTGTTAGACTGCCTTCTGACAAAAGCACACAACTGACAAATTTTAAAGAGCTTTTTTGTGTTTCAAAACTGAAAAATATTTTCCAGAACAGCTAACCAGATATTAGAAAACCCAGAAAATATACTTCCCTGGGTATGTCCTATGCTGCATAACATATTTTTTTCTCTTGATCATAGCTCTTACTAGATTTACAATGTTGTTTCTCAGGCAAATGTGGTGACCATCTTTTGTTGTTGGGAAAAAATAAATAAAAACATGTCTAAAATACTCATATTGTGGTGGATTTAGAAAATGTTTGCACCATATAAAACTGAAAGATGCCTGGGATATTTTATAGAGAAAACAGGCTCCAGTGTTTTGCCCAATTTCATTGCACTGCTGCTTTAAAAATTTTGTTCATGTTCAGCTTTACCTTGGAGACCAGCCTTACATTTTTCAGCTACTTTTTTCACATTTTCAAAATTTGTCCATGCATGCATAAACTTCAAAACCTAAATACCTTTAAAAAATAAGTGGAATTTAATTTTGAAAAACCCAAAGGCTATTTCTTGGATCAAACTCTAATGTACCTTTAAGTTTCATAATTTCACTTTGTCTAGTTTTTAATCTTTTTTTTTACTATGAATTAAATACCTGCTTGAAATAAAACTGCCTAAAAAACTTACACACAGGTTTTTTTTAATTAAATTTGATCATCAGTTTCCATTTACTTTCTTGTTTCAGTGTTGTTCACTGAGACTTCTGAGTAATAGCAATATACAGAAACAGCTTTGAGTGGTGATGTACGTTTTGGGCGAGAAGAAACCCAATTAACAGTCTGGGGTGGATTTTCAAAAGGGTGAGTACTGATGGCTGGGGCTGTTGTTCTCTCTGTCAGCAGCTTCCCAGTTGCACAAATACTCAGGCACCTTATTGTCAAAGGCACATGAGTTTTTATGACAGTTTCCATGACTTGCATCTGCTTGCTTAAAAAATGGTGTGTGTGGCATTTTTATATTTGCTGCAAATCACAGCAACTGCACCCAGCTGCTAGAACACTTCATAGGTGGTCTAACCTATTTGGGCACAAGGCAGTAGGGTGCTGCACTAATCTGAAAATCTTGTTACTATCTTTAAACTGCTTCCTAGGACTGTGCAATTAATGAATAAGTACTGGTTAAGGTTGCTAGCAACCTAAAGCCAGTTGTTGTTAAACTCTGTAATACATTTTTGTGACATCATAAACAGGTATTACAGAGCTCAACCCTACCAGCTGCTTTCCTGCACTTACCAAAGCCCCTCTTTACTCAATGCAGTTATTATAAAAGAAATGAACAGATATTAGTGTTGTTTTCAGTTTTTTAACACCCCTTAGTGTGTGATACTTTATAAACTACTCAAGCTTTGCTTTATGGAATATGTATTATCACACACCTTGGGGATGTTAAAAAAAGTCTTGGAACATACTGATATGTCTATATTTACAGTAATTTCTGAATACCACAAATACTAGGTTATTCATCACTCAGTGATATTCATATCTTGATCACACTCAAGAAAACAAGACAAAAGCATTTCACCCTCCCCAGGTGGACAGGGTTGCAGTAGTCCCACAGCCAGCTCTGCCCCAATATAGTGTTGTAACAAGCCATGCCTTTTCAGAGAAAACTCCAAGAAAAGATCTGCAGGCAAACAAAGGTCAATGAAACAAAAAGTTTCTTAACTACAGCACCAAAAAAAGATTCAAAACAGCTTGCTTTGGCAGAGAAAATACAAAGCAAAATACTGTTTAGCATGATCTGACTCTCTAGTTCACAGCAGCCCTTATGTATCCCAGGTGAGACTCACTTGTACCCTTCCACTGCAGGGAATTCCAGGCTTGCATGTGGCCAGTGCAGATGACCTTTAAAAGGCCAGGCCAGAAATCAGAAGAATTGGATTTCAGTTCACCCTGTACTCCTACTAGTATCTTACTGGAGAGAGGGCCCCACATGAAGGTTGTATAGACCTATTCATATAACCTCACCCTTAGAGCTATGCCCATGACCACCAAGCTGTTCTTCTGGGAGAAAAAGTCAGCATTATTATGCAGGGAACCCATCCTGATGTGCACCTGGAATGAAAACAGCTGCACAGCCAGGTACCACCCGATGACTCAATAAGCAGCCACTAGAGGGGTGCATGATCAGTGAATAAAGTAAAGCATCTTCCCAGTTCATTGTAATGCAGGGTTACTACTGCCCATTTCAGTGCCAGACACTCTTTCTGTAGTTTGGCATTACATTGTTCTATGGGTAACAATTTTTGGAACAAACAGAGGATGGAGAGAATCTCATCATGAAAATCTTATGACAACAGCCCCCAACGCTACTTCTGAAGTGTCCATATACAGAATGAATGGGTGGATGAAATTATGACTTTGTATGACAAGTCCCTTTCACAACACACTTTTGACAGTTTGAAAAGCCTTTTTCTGACACTTTGGGGACTACTAAAGCTTATCTGGGGCAACTTTTTTTGTCAGGTTAGTCAGTGGGAATGCCAGTGCCAAACACTCTGTAATAAACCAGTGACAATACCCTGCTAAGCCAAGGAAGAACCTAACTAGCTTCTTGGTAGTAGGTATGGGGCAGTCAGCAATGGTTTTTACATTATCAACAACTGGGTGTACATAGCCATTCCCAACCAAGTATCATAAGTATTTAGTTTCTTGTTGCCCTACGGCACATTTCACAGCACTGGCCATGAGATGTGCATTCCTGAGCAACTGAAGCACTGCAGCCACATCAACTATAATGTTGATCAAGAGGCTCCTTGGGAAACCAGAACTCTCTCTCTGTTTGGATGGAGATAAAATCCTGGAGAACCTATATGAAGGATCAGAAAAGAAATTGCAACATTTTTGGATCACACTTTTAAAATAAATTTAGGTAACAATGGACTGGAATGGATTGACATATATAACCTGAACTCACAAATCTCCCAAATAGATTTTATATTTTGGAGATCAGCCCTTACTGCAGCAACATTAACAGTAAGCCCTGTACTTGATGTTATAGACCTTTTTATTGTAGATATGAATAATCTCGAGGGTAACTGACTAGAAACAGTTAATCTTTCCATCCCTTCAAAACAGAACACACATATTCACACATTCTGTTCACCTACAACTACATAATATAGAAAATCCAATGAGTAATAGGTTTACCACATTGCAAAATCCTTGTTGTGCATGACCCTATTCAGAACACAGTATTCTAATATCTTCCAATTCTGGGAAATTTCACTACTTAAATATTATATCATGGAACATTCACGGCCTAAACTTGCAGATCCTGATGTATTAAAATGTTTGTCTCCTTTTGATATTCTATTAATGCAAGAAACTTGGTGGAATAATCCTGTACCTCCATTGATACCAGGGTTCACACCTTATATCCTTCCTTCACTTAGATTAAACAAACTAGATCAAACTTTAGCTGGGTTAGCCATTTTTTTCTAAAACTTCCTTGAATTTTAACACAGCAGCTATAGAAAGTAACTCCTTACTCTTTCAAATTCTTAAATTAGTAAGAGGTACAGTTAATATTATTCTGTATGTACAGTATAACCTCGATTGTCTGGACCCCGATTAATCAAACCTCTGGTTTAACCGAACTCCAACCTTGTCCCCTGAGTTTCTGTCAGGTAATAACAACACAGGCAATTAATGCCCATTCACTGTAATCCTGTCCACCAAATGCTCCCTATGGCTCCTGGCTGTTTCATGCTGTTTCAGCATTGTCCCCCATGTTCTTTTTTCAACCCAGTCTGTCTATTCTTTCCACTCATGTATTTCCACCTTCCACTGTGTTTACTTGTTTTGACGTGTATAGCCAACTGAATATTCATTGATTTAATAGGCACACTCGCTAATCCAAACCACTCAATTTTGTGAACTAAATGCATTTCTCTCTTGCGGTTCAGATAATTGAGGTTATACTGTATTCCACCTTCAAACAGCAAAATATATAAAGAATTTCAATGGCATGAGTTTCAGGAACTGATTGAAGGCCTTTTAGTACAGTATAGTAACTACTTTTTTATAATATTTGGGGATTTCAATGCCTGAATTCCTATATGCACTGATTTTGAGGAGTTGTTGGATGACAAACATATCAGGTTAGAGATCCTTAATCCCAGGGCTAACCCACTAAGAAGATCCAAGGACCTTGAGAATAATTAACTAGGCTATATTCACAGAGATTTAATGTCAAGGCTAGATCTCATTCTGGTAAATGGTCTTTTCCTTTGGGATTCTGAGGGAGATTTTACATTGTTGAGTCCTAGCAGAATAACCATTATTGACCTTGCATGTATCATTCAAGATGCATTTATACATGTGCCTGATTTGCATATAATTCGCAGACCAGAATCATCTCATGCTCGTATTCATATCACTTTTGATCTGCCTACAGCCATTGTTGAACCACCAAATGTATCACTTTCTGGGAGTCCTATGGAGACCTTGAACTCTAAAAGAATTAAGTGGCAGCATGACTCTATTGAAAAATTTTCCTTAATACTTACATCTGATCCTATTCATACTATGAATGCAAACATCCATTGTTATCCAGGGTCTGATTATCAGGGCTAGATTACTAAATGGTCCACAATTAATCAATATCTTAAACCTTTATTTAGAACCACAAGTACAACAAGACCTAAGGCTCCTACCTGGTTTAGTAGAGACTGTCAGAAAGCAAAATCACAAATGAATAGGATAGTAAGATTTATTAAAAAATACAAGACCATAGCAAATATTAGGAATCTGAATAAACACAGAAAAGAACATAAAAGATTTTTGGAGCCCAGAAATAAGAATATCAGACTGAGATGTGAGGCAGACTTAAGAAAGCTGTGATCGAGAACAACACCTCCTCTTTTAGGACTTTATTAAGTTTTGGATATAACTGTTTCTCCACACAAGTTGAGGCAGCCATCTCCCCAATTGTTGGGCTTCACACTTTAGGAAATTATACTACTCATCACGAAAACATTTGAAACAGTCTGTTTGTTTTGATCTGCCTAATTTGATACAGTCCTATTACTCACCAAGACCTATCATTTTTTTATTCTGAAGAAATCTATCAAGCCATTGCCTCTATTAAATCCAACAAGGCATCTGGTCCTGCCCAGATTTTGGCAGATGCATATTCTACTTTCATCGACTGGTAGCTTCCTGTTTTCTTTAATATTTTTCATGCCTTTCTCCAGGGTGCTAATTTTCTTGATTCCTATAGGGGTGACATTATTTCCCCTTATTTATAGGAAGGGATACCCCACAAACTTAGGCATGTATAGGCCCATAAGCTATTAGGATGCCTCTCAAAAATTATTTTGTGAAATACCTTTGAGGAAATTAGAATCCTGGGTAGAATACAATCATCTTCTGGAAGAAGCTCAAAATGGTTTTCATCAAAACGGGTCGACTATTCAACATTATTATGTTTTGTCTCACTTAGTTTACAAGTACATTATGATTAAGAAGTCTATGCTGTACTGTTGTTTAATTGACTTTCAGTTAGCTGTTGATAGCATAAGTCATAAGTTGTTGTGGCAAAAACTCTGGGACCTGGGCATTGACCCTTTTTTACTGGATGTTTTAATAAGATTACATAAGAACACTTAAACTCTAGTCAATTTTGACCAATTAGGCAATCTTTCTTCTCAAACAAAAATGAATAAAGGCATATGTCAGGGTTGTGTTTTCCTTTTTCCTTCCTACCAATGTCCCCTTCAGCCCAACTGCCCCCCCAGCCCTGACATCCCAGAATCACCAGGGCTTACCTTATGCCTGGCCTGGGAGCTGAGCCTGTGGAGGTTGGGCATCATCCCATGCATAGCAGGATACATTTTTCTCCCACTTCTACCCTGGGGCCCCAGGAGTAGAGGTGCATACATGTGGAGGCACACATGCATACTACAGCTCCGGTGACAGCCCTTTCTGCCCACCTGTTGGCCTAGCACCTGGCACTCCTTCTGGCCTGCACTGCCCCATGGCCACAACAATGAGGCAGGCAAGAGTCAAGAGATACTACCTTCCCTCACTGGAGAGGAGAGCTGCTTCTTGGTGGCTTCATCCAGTTCTGTGCCCTCCCCCCACTGACTTCCAATGGTCTGTGCTTATTCCCAAACATGGGTTGTCGGTGTTGAATGAGGTATGGCATCCAGGATCATGGCCATCAGCGCCACCGGGCCGGCCCCAGGGTTGTGTCTTAACATCACTTTTATTTAATTTAATCTCTATATTAATACTTTTTTGTCTAAACTACAGTACAAGTCACACTAAAGTGTTCCACCAATGAGTTGGGTTTACATTGTTTTTTACAGTTGACAATGCAGTGTTAAACTGCACTTATTGTTTACTTCCTAATTTCTATATTTGAGCCCTGTTAAAAGAACATATTAATTTTAACAGGTGGAGAGTTCAGTGATCTGAACTAGTAACTAGAAATAAATACAGGGAGACACAAAAGGATGTTTGTCCGTACTTGTTGCTTTAATCATTATTTGCCTGCGCTCTGCATGAGACTTTTACTAGTCACTTTGTTTATAATTAAACACAGCTGTAGCTGTAATTTCAGCAAATGAGTGACCCAAGAGACCATCCAGGTCTAGTAGCCCTTAAATTGGAACTCTGCAAGCAGGGTGAGCAGAGTAGAGCACGCTCATTGCCGCACATGGAGACACGCACTGAGACATGTGCATCGCATGTCTGGCATGCCCGGCAGAGAGAGAGAATAGGAGGCCCCACTAAGTAAGATTAGTAGGTGTACAAACTGAAGTTATACAGTAATTGTACAGACATAAAATGATAAATATGGAGCAACATTCGGATTGCGTTGCCATTTTAAAACAAATGTGGACAGCAGGAAAAATATCTAAGTGTAATAAATGTGAAATGTATTTTCCTTTATGTAATCAACCTCAAACCATGTTTGAATGTGATAAATGTACACAATACAAGTTAATGGAGTATAAGTTGAAGAATGCGCTTAGTGAAATACAGAATTTAAAGGATATCTTGAAATTAGAACATGATTGTAACATTACTTATGGAAGCACAAAACAATGTTCAATAGAACCTCAACTACAGCAGTCAAAAAAAAGAGCTCGGGATGATTCAAATGTACAGATATTAGAAAAAGATATACAGGAACAGGGACTGAACTGTAACAAGTGACAAAAACAAACAGAATCAGATTCAACAAATGGCTAGTGTAAAATAGATAATGGAAAGGGTATAAAAAAGGGAAGATGAGCCATATCTATACAAGAATTAATGTTACTAAATCGATTTAATAGTCCACCAATTGAAAATGAGTGTCATACTGAACCACGGATAAACAGTTCTTCTACAGTTGAAATGATAGTTATGGGTGATTCAATAATTAGGAGATGTGATTCTAAAATCTGTGGATAAAATAAAGAAAATACCATGATATTATGTTACCCAGTGGCACTAGCAGCAGATATACAAAGGGAGGCTCATATGGTTCTTATTAAAAAAAACTTAATACTAAACACATACTTATTATCCTTGTAGGAATTAATGCTGTAGGAAAGAGTCCTGAGAAATAAATTTGTGTTGAGCTCATAGAGACAGCAAAACAAATAAAATCATTGGAGTCAGAGGTCATCATATCAGGGATCCTTCCAGTGCCAACAGCAGTAGGAGAAAAAAAATAGAACCATTATTAGAATAAATATAAGACTGGAAAACTGGTGTCAACAAGATCAGATAGGTTTTATTAATACTTGGAATGATTTTAATGGGTGAAGGAACCTTTATAGTACAGATGGCCTTCATTTGAACAACTCGGGGGCACATTTATTAGGTACTATAATAAAACACAAAATAGAAAAAAGTTTTTAAACTGAGTACTAAGGGGAATGGGTTGAAAATAGTCTGTAATACACTACCCCCAAAAAAAAATAAAAATAAAAGTGCTATGTAATAAAGAAAGTAGTACAAGATTTATCCTTATTAATATGCAAAGTCTATAAAATAAGTTTGAAGAATTCCAATCTGTATTATTAAATAAACAAATTGACATTGCATTATTGACCGAAACTTGGCTAGATAAAAAAGGTAACTGGGGAAAAATATTCAAGGATTTAATACAATACATCAAGATAGAGAACATAGGAAAGGAGGAGGTATTGCTATTTATCATTTAATAATATACATGGATATCGCACAAGAAATAAAAAATACCAACAATATGAAACATTATGGGCACAAATCATAAATAATAATGAAAGGATTACATTTTAGGAATCTGTTATAGACCACCTGATACTAGCATAGAAGTTAATTTAAACATTCTCAAGGAAGTACACCGTGCATTAGAAAAGGGAAAAATTATCCTAGCAGGGGATTTTAATTTTTCTGACATAAATTGGACAATGGGGAATGCACTACACAAAGTAAAGACTTTTTGGATTTCTGTATAGAAAATAACTTAGTGCAACATGTGAATGTCCCAACAAGATTAGAAACTATATTAGATTTAATCATCACTACTGAAGATACTACTCTCCTTACATGTTCTACATAGTGCTGATTAGTAATAGTGATCATAATACTGTCTATTTTGAATAATAAATCAAATACTAAGGTTTGAAGGATGTACTGAGTTTTAGCTGTGTAAAGCAACAAATGTTGAAGGCATAAAAATGATCTTCAAAATAAAAATTGGGAATTGAACTCAAGAAATAAATCTCTTGATGAACTCTGGGAAAATTTAAACTCTACAATTCATAGTATAATGCAATGGCATGTGAAATCTGTGAAGAAATATACCAAGAAGGGCAGAAAACCTAAGTGGTTACATAAAGGACTACTCAAAGTGATTGCACATAAAAATAAGTTATATGGTCAATATAAGAAACATAAAACAGAAACAAACTGGTTAGCCTTTAAGAGGATTCAAAAAAGATGTAAAAAATAAAATAAATAAAACTAAAAAGGAGTATGAATTTTATTTAGCAACAACAGCTAATAAAATAAACAGTAAAAAGTTCTATAGTTATATAAACTCCTTAAAAAAAGGAAATGAAGAATCATTAACAATAGCAGAAAACAATAAATGTATTACAAATCCTAAAGAAATTGCTAATCAGTTTAATTCTTATTTTACCTCAGTATATTCAAACAATATTGATGATAAAAAAAAGAATCTAGATAAAAAAAATAACATAGGCACCTTCGAGTTTACAAAAAAAGAAATTCTTATGTAAATTGAATATTTAAGAGAAAACATTGCACTAGGCCTAGATAATATTACATCACAAGTGCTAAAATTAATCAAATATTTTATTTGGAAACCATTGAAAATACTGTTTGAAAGATCTGTAAATCAAGGTGTTATACCATTAGATTGAAAAATATCCAAAATAACCTCAATCTTTAAGAAAGGTGTTAAGTCTAAAGTCTCTAATTATAGGCTGATAAGTCTTACTTCTATACCGGGTAAAATATTAGAGACTCTCATTAAAAACAAAATTATGGAACATATTAATAAAGATCCAGTATTTGATGTAAACCAACATGGTTTTAGGAAAGGTAGATCATGCACCATTAACCTGATATGTTTTTATAATAAAATAATTAAAACATTAGATAAAGGAATACCTGTGGATGTGGTGATGTTTGATTTTAGTAGAACATTTGACCTAGTCCCACAACTTTCTAAATATACAATAGATTCATACATTATAAGATGGGTGGAAAATTGGTTACGAAACAGGAAACAGGTAGTTTCAGTACACGGTCATCTTCAGCAGAAGGGTTGGTAACTAGTGGTGTGCCACAAGGGTCAGTTATTGGACCTATTTTATTTCATATTTTTATAGCAGATTTAGATGACAACATAAGGAATGAAATAATAAAATATGCTGATGTCATGAAATAGTGTGCCCCCTGTAATTCATTAAGTCCTTGATGGTCTTTACGAAAAGATATAAATAAAATTGAAGACTGGATGATAACCTGGGGAATAAAATTAAATATAGAAAAATGCTGTATTATTCATATGGGAAAGCAGAATGAACAGCTTGGTTATCAATTAAATGGAGAAAATATACCACAAAGGATATCCGAACACGATTTAGGTATTACCCTAGATAATCAGTTCCTGTTTAAAGAACATCTAATAACAATTATTTCTAAGGCAAACAGGGTAATTGTGTCTATAAAAAGAAATAGTAAGAGTAGAACACAAGAAGTTTTGCTTCCTCTGTATCTATCATATGTTAGACCACTATTGCCTTTTTGTAGCCATGTATGGTCCCCATATAAAAAAATAGAAATAGAAAGATTAGAAAAGGTCCAATGACGCTACACAAAATTAATATCGACTATAAAAAATGATAGTTATTCACAAAGATTGGGTAAGCTAGGACTACATAGTTTGGAAATAAGGAGGCAAAGAGGGGATTTACTGCTTTATTATGACATTATGAATGATCCATTATTAATGACCGAAATGAGTATTGAATACAAAAATGATTTTCTCAGCAAAAGAGGTCATCCACTTCAGATTAAATTAGAAAGATTTAAAACAACTAAAAGAAAAAAAAATACCCTGCAAACTGCAAATTTGTAGAACAAATTACCATTGGACATAATATTAAGTTCAAATAAAGAACAATTTAAAAAAAGTTTGGACAAGTACATCCTTGAAGGGGGTAATATGCAGCATTTTACTCTCTCATAATGGAGCTACTTTTGGGCTTAGGCCTTTTTTTTTCTCCTATCGACTAAGTGAGACTAAATGAGTATTCAGCCTTGGATTCCTTCTTTTATATATATATATATATATTGAATCTCAGAATCGTCAGCTATATTTATATGTACCGAAACTTATTTGATTTGCTCAGATAATACTGAGTAATAATTAATAGTCAGAATGCATAGTTAAACAAATGATATTTTTGTAGATGTTGTATTTTCTTACTGTTTTAAATGTTTTTATATATCTAATGACTCTGCAAGTTGAACTAATAAAACTATTGATTGCAGCCACATCCTGCTGGTGAGTGTCCTAATCAGAGCTAACTATGTGCAGGTATGCTGCTGCATATAACACATAGGAATGGTGGATTCAATCCATCATTTTCTGAAATGTGTGTGGGGAACCATGCAACCCAAAGGGGAGCAAGGTAAACTGATAGAGACTAAAGGGATGGCAAAGGCCATTTTCTTCTGGGATTCAGGAGTTAGCAGGATTTGCCAATACCCCTTGGTCAGGTCTAGAATACTAATGTACTGGGCCTTACCTAGTCAGTCCAGAAGTTCATCCACCCTAGGCATAGGTTACAGTATGTGTCAAACGTAGAGACTGTATTGACTTTCCAGAAGTCAATATGAAACTGGGTGAACCCATCTGTTTTTGGGACAGATACAATAGGGCTAGTCCAGTCACTCAGATTCTGCAATGACTCTCTTTTCTAATATAGAGCAACTCTTCTCCCATACCATCTCTCAGACTTTTTCTGAGAGTCTGTATGGCTGTTGGCAGATCTGGACACCTGGGTCTGTGTCTATTTGGTGTTGGATCACATAAATCCATTCCAGTTTTGGGGTGAACACATCCCTAAAATTCCCTGCCTATTGCTGGGATTCATTTTTAAGGGTCAGGTTCAGATGTTAGTACAATGGGACGAGGATTGATTCTTTTAAAGTATTAGGGCCTGAGATGAGGATTTCATCTTCAGTGTCCTTATCTGTCACCTGGCTAGGACCCCTTTTTTGTTCCTCTGGGTCAACTAGCAAAATCTCCATGTCTTTCCAGGAACTAGCAAAATCTCTGTCTTTACAGGGTTTCAATAAATTAATATGATATATTTGTTTTTCCTTTTTTTGGTTGGGTTGTAACAGCTCAACTGGTCCTATTTTTCTCAGGACCTCATATGGTCCTTGCCATTTAGCCAGGAATTTAGTTCCAGACATAGGGAGCAGAAGAAGTACCCTGTCACCAGGTCTGAACTCTTATAGCCTTGCCCCTTGGTTATAGTGTCCTGCCTGGGCTTGCTGTGCTTTGAATAACTATTCTCTTGCAAATCTGCCAGTTGTGTACAATCTTTCTGTAATTTGCATTACATATTGGAGCACATTAGGGGGACTATGTGCCTGTTCTTCCAACATCTCCTTTATGAGATCCAGCATCCCTCAAGGTTGTCATCCATACTGTACAACAATTCAAAGGGTGAGAATCCTGTAGACAATTGTGGCACCTCCTGAACTACAAACATTAAATAGGGTAACAGTTCATTCCAATTTTTTGCCTCAGCTTAAACAAATTTAGACAGCACACCCTTTAAGGATTTGCTAAATCTTTCAATTAAGCCATCACTCTGAGGGTGGTACACTGTTGTCTGGATGAATTTAGTGAAATTTCTGGGGTATTTGCATTTTGTGCAGACTGCCCAACACCTATGATACAGAACTGTGTACCTGATTGAAAAAAAATGAACTGAAACATTACTGTACTGTGTTCTGTGCACTGAGCCCTGCAGCTGAAGTAGGAAGAGGAGTTGTAGTCCTTGAAAGCTCTACAGAGAACTACAACTCAGAGCTTTTACTTAATTTTTAACTTCTGGGACTTAAGTCTACACTATTTGCAGTTCTCTCATACATGAGTGGTGTTCTACTGCAAAAATAATTTTAAATTAGCACTTTTGTGAGGTTCACTTGCTCTGTGACCTCTAGAGCCACTTCTGGGTCATCTGACTCTTTATAACTCACCCTGTAGTGTGCAGGGCAAGTGTGCAACAGCACGCACGAAGATGCATGCAAAGACAGGTGCATCTGCACATGTTTTGTGTATTTTGGGGGGGTTTCGAAGGGTACAAGCACATGGATACATCAGTGTAAGCTACCTTGGAAGGTAAGGCTCTCCTTATTATAGAGGTTTACAATACCTATAACTGTAACAGGGAATCAAGAGGCAGTGCTCAGCTAAAGTACCCATTTACCACAAACAATTTAAAAAATGGCTGATAAAATTATTAGAATCGAGGGAGACATGGGTGTCAGGTGTAACATTTGCTTAATGTACCTAATCACAACAGAACTTCCCCAAAATTTGTTTAAATGTGAAAAATGCCATCATAATGAGGAAGTACTAGTGGAACTAAATGCCTTTAGCAGCAGGTTACTGCAACTCAAGGAGAGTCATAAGTAAATGGCACTCAGACTTGGGACAAACCTTAAGGTTTGTACATCCTCTGTACCTTCCCCCTCTGGACCAGCTCCGCCTGATAAAGGAGAAATACAAAATTACACTACCTCTAATGCAACACTGCACCAAGTCAAAAGGGGTACTGAAATAAGAAATGAAACATACAAAAAAAGAGCTAGAAAGGAGAATCCTCCCCTGAAACAGATCCCTTATGGTATAATGTCCAATATACCAAACTCACTAAAAAAAGTAGACATTCCACTAACTTCTGTATTCCCCTTAGTAATAGATTTACTGCACTAACAACTAGTGGCACTAATCCTGACCTAAGTGAAGCCGGAGCTTTAATTTCTTTTGATACCCCTACCATACCTACATTACCTAACATCACTATAAATATTCTGGAAATGCCAGAGGACATAAACAATGTGCCAATTTACACACCGGACCATGATGCTATGGAAACTAACAGCTCCAACCAGCAGTCCCCTCATAACCTATTAGTTATTGGTGACTCTATGATTAAGCGACTGGATAGGGCAGTGTGCAACCCAGATAAAGCACACAGAACAGTGTCTGCCTTCGGGGGGCTAGAATAGCAGACTTAACCTACATGAGTAAAACTATAGTTAAGAACTCTGGTTTTAATCCACTCACTCTCATTTATGCTGGGGCAAACAATGAATTCCAGGACTCCACTGAGAAAATTAAATGAGATTTAGTGGCACTCTCTAATAATTTTGCTGTACCTAGGTTGTGAAACTGCCATATCAGAAATCTTACCTATACCCAAGGCCCCACCCCACTTGAATCAGAAAATAAGAACAATAAATGACTGGTTGAAGAAATGGACACTAAGGCAAGAGAACAAGTGTCTAACTCATTGGGAAGAATTTTATCTGCAAGATGACTTGCACTGCAAAGGCAGCTTGCATCTAAGCAAAAAGGGAAATGAAGTACTGAGTAAACACTTCACTAAATTTGTAGACAAACATTGAAACTAGACAGAAAGGGGGGAGGGAAGGGTCTGAACACAATAAATATAGAAATTCAACACCTACCATCTGCAGTCACGATATTGCCTCCCCAAAACCTGCATTCACTATAAAAGATAATAATAAAATAAACATAGTACTACTCAATGCCCACAGTTTAACAAATAAAATAGGTGAACTAAAATACGTCATACAAAAAGAAAACATATCTATCTGCAGGGTCACTGAATCCTGGTTCCAAGAAGATACTGTCGTTGGAACACAGATAGTCCGGGTTTCAATAAAATAACTAAAAATAGAACTGACAAGACGAGGGGTGGGATAGCACTTCACATTTCTGAAAAACACACTTCTCATTCTATTACGCCAACTGAAATTTCTAACATGGATAATGAAATCCTATGGGCTCAGATTAAATTACCTGGGACTTGCCTATAGACCTCCAAATTTAAATCCAGAACAAAACAGCCATTTCCTAACACCAGTTAAACTGTTCCACCAATGAGTTGGTTTAGCATCATTTTTTGCAGTTGTCAATGCACTGGCAACTCACATTGCATTATTTTTCAATGCTTAAACAGCTCAAGAGCAATGTCTGTAAAATGTTTTTGCAACTCATTTGGAATGTACCTGCAGTCCAGTCACATTGCAATGCAAAACTGAGTTTTAAGTTTTAAGAAACAGTTTGTACAGGGTTTTGTTCTGGAACCAGTAACACTTATGCAACTTAGTCAGAAATGTTACAGCAACTTACTGAAGGAACAGCTTAATGTGACTTGTACTGTACATACTAATGGGGAACTTCAATTTCCCCAATATTAACTGGGAGACATGTCAATGTAAAGGAGTCACAGAAAAAGACTTCCTAGAAATAACAATAAATCAGAATTTAGATCAAATTATCAAAACTGGCACTCGAAACAATAATATTTTAGATATCCTCTTAACAAATATGGGAGATAAAGTCTTGGAACCCACCACACTAGAACTGTTTATTTATTTATTTGTAAAAAGTCAGTTTACAACCTTTGAGCCAGAGGCTAGTTTCCAAAGGTACTTCGTCACATAAAGACATACATAGTGTTTTTGGTTACATAGCATAGGTTTGCAAAACAACAGGCGTTCAACAGAGGTGCCACGTCACACTGTGGTCAGACAAATACATTTAGGATACAAGGTACATGTAATTGAGAACAGGTGTTACACAAGTTGGTAACAATAGTGAGCAATCTAATAGGAAAACACTGAAACAGCTGGCACTGGGCAGGTTAAACATAGGCACGGTGTACAGGGAAGTGCTGGTGGGGATGGCTAGGTGGAGAGCCGCCCGGAGGGACACAGTGACCATAATATGATTATATTTCAAATCGAAACCAAAACTGTAGGGCCTAAAGGTATCACCACAGTGAAAGAGTACTCTAGAGCCAACTATAGAGCTATAAAAAATGACTTAGCCTCCTGGGACTGGCAGACGGAATTCCTAGTCCTTAATGTACATCAGGTTTGGAGACAAATTTGGACCAAACTGAAATACTGTCGAGACACCTGGGTCCCAACCATGAGGAAATACATAAACGGTAGTTGAATCCCTGTCTGGTAGAACAACAAAATCAAAAGACACATAGATAAAAAGAAAAAGAGTTTTAGGAAATTCAAAAACAGACCAACTACAACCAATTAGAATATCTACAAAAACAAGCAAACAAAGTAAAACAATGTATAAGAAATGCAAAAACTAACACTGAAAATAAACTAGCTACTGATACTCTGGATAACAAAAAGACGTTTTACAACTATATAGGCTCACTTAGAGGTTCCCATCCAACAATAGGCCCCATAAAAATCAACAAAGAGTTAACCAGTTTTGTCACTGAAATGACCAGAGAACTGAATGATTACTTCCTCACTGTCTTTACTCCCAAAGAAAACTCCACTGAGGCAGAGCTCAGTAACAATAAACAGAGAATGACCCCAATTACCACTGAGGAAGTAGAGAAAGTACTCCAGGGATGAAAGGTCAATTCCTCAGCTGATCCGGATGAAGTCCACCCCAGGTTTTTTAAAGAAATCACCAATGCAATTTCTGGACTTTTGTGTAAGTTATTCAGCTTATCACTATCTACAGGGGACACCATCCCTGAATGGAATGACACTATGTTCATCCCCATTCACAAATCCAGACACAAAACAAATCTTCAAACTATAAGCCAATAAGCCTAACATCAGTTGTAGGGAAAACATTAGAAAGGCTTCTCCTGCCAAGACTGGAAGAATATATTGTTCTTAACAACTTACAAGACACTACGCAACACGGTTTCAGTAGAGGAAGGTCATGTCTGACCAACTTACTAACATACTAAAATGCCAGCAGAATAGGCCTAACGGTCTTTCGTGTCTGCTCGTTTGGTCAGCCCCCACCCTGGTTGCTGACCTTGCTGCTCCCCTCGCCTTCTCTGGCTTCTCCCTTCCCAGTTCCGGATATTCTTGCTGCATTGGATTTTGCTTCCAGAACCCTTCCCCTGTACCTGTCCCACCCCCTCTTGAACCCCTCCACTGTCTCTGCCTCCACCAGCCTCCTAGGCAGCGCATTCCATGTCTCCACCACCCTCTCAGTGAAGTAGCACCTCCTCCTTTCTCCTCTGAATCTTCCCCCCTCCAGCTTCTACCCATGCCCTCTAGTGGCCCCCTCCTCCTTCCTTCGAAGCACCCTGACTGTTCCTCCCCTATTTACCCTTTTCATGTACCTCAAGACCTCTATCATGTCCCCCCGGTCCCTTCTCTCTTCCAATGTGTATATATTTAGCTCTTGAGCCTCTCCTCATAGGTCCTGTCCCCAAGCCCCAAATCAGTTTGGTTGCCCTCCTCTGGACCCCCCCAGGAGGTTAATGTCCCTCTTTAAGTGTGGCCTCCCAAAACTGCACGCAGTACTCAGATCTTGACCTCACCAAGCAGTTATACAGAGGAGTATCACTTCCCTCCTTCTGGAGGTGATCCCCTAGCGATGCATCTCAGCATCCTGTTGGCCTTGGCTGCTGCCCTCTTACAAGTCTCAGAGTTGTTCATCTTGACATCCACCACCACCCCAGGTCCCTCTCAGCCATCGAGACTTGGCATTCCCCCCCCCAGGGTGTACACTTGGCCCGGGTTTCTGGCCCCCAGGTGGAGTACCTTGCATTTCCCTGCATTGAACCTCAGCTTCCACATTCTAGACCATCTTTTCAGAGCCTCCAGGTCCCCCTGTAGAGCCACCCTCCCCTCCTCCCCATCCACCACCGCCCCCAGTTTCGAGTCATCTGCAAACAGACTCATCTCACTCCTGATTCCTGTCCTTATGTCAGAGATGTAGGCGTTGAACAGAAGGGGCCCAAGGACTGATCCCTGTGGGACCCTACTAATGACCCTCCTTGGGGATGAGACTATCCCACCAACTATGACCCTCTGGGTCCGGTCCTGGAGCCAATTGCCTACCCATCTGATCATCTGGTTCCCAACCCCCATTTCTCCCAGCTTATCCAACAGGCCCACATGAGGAACAGAGTCAAATGCCTTGCTGAAGTCTAGAAAGAGGATGTCCACTGGTCTACCCAGGTCCAAGGCACTCATCACCCAGTCATAGAACTCCACCAGGTTTGTCTGACACGATTTCCCTGGGATGAATCCATGCTGTCTATCGTCCAGGCACCCTGACTTATCCAGGTCCCCCAGCCTCTCCTTGACAATGCCCTCCATCACCTTGCCCACCACCGATGTCAAGCTGACAGGCCTGTAGTTCCCTGCCACCTTCCTTGATCCCCCTTTGTGGATAGGCACTATATGTGCCACCTTCCAGTCCTGGGGCACCCACCCTGTCCTCAGAGAGATGGTGAAAAGCTCCGCCAGGGGTTTCTCCAGGACATCCACAAGTTCCTTCAGCACTCCGGGATGTAATTTATCCAGCCCCGGTGCTTTCTCCATCTTAAGGGAGCTGAGGGCTTCCCTCACTCTCTCTGCTGTGATTTCCACTTCCGGTACCTCTTCTCCCTGCTTAGCCCTCCCCTCCTGCCAGTGATGCCTCCCCTCTCCCCAGACCCACCGATCGTAGGGTCCCCCCCTCCTCAGTATCTCTGTCTCCTCCCATGTATGATGCAGCACCCCCATTTTCCTTGGTGAAAACTTAGGTGAAGTACTCATTTACTCCATTTCTTTGAAAATGTAAGCTCCTCATTAGATACTGGACTACCTGTTGACATTATATTTTTAGACTTTGTGAAAGTTTTTGATAAAGTCTCCCATAATATCCTTATAAAACATATGGTCACATTAGAATTTCCTCAATACATAATAAGCTGGGTCTCTTCATGGCTGAATAATCGATAACAGTGTACCACTATCAGGGGTAACTGTTCACCCTAGGGTGAGGTGACTAGTGGGGTGCCTCAGGGCTCAGTACTGGGCCCAGTATTATTTAATATATTGATCTCCTCAATGCAGTCATCTGATACTGTTTGGATGGCTAAGTATGTAGATGACTGCAAACTAGGTTGTGTAGTTAACTCTGCTGATGCAGCTGAAATTTGCCAAAAAGAACTACTGTTACTAGAATCCTGGGCACTTAATAATAAAATTATGTTTAATGTGCAGAAGGGTAAGATACTGCACTTGGGTCACACCAATTCCAGATACAAATATAAGCTTAACCAGGTTGTAATCCAAGAAACCATCAATGAAAGAGACCTAGGTGTGGTTATAGACAATAAACTTAATTTTGATAACAACACCATGGCAATAGTCAAAAAATGTCACCGTATATCAGGATGTATTATGAAGTACATTAAAAGTAGGCAACCAAAAGTCATACTACCCCATATACTGGTCTTGTGAGATCACACTTGGACTACTGTGCAACCCTCTGTACTCCTAGTACACTCAGAGAAAAAAGGCTAATTGAGGGAGTTCAAGGAAAAATAAAAAAGATTATGGGTATGGAAAACATGGAATATGGGGAGAGGCTACAACAACTGAATCTGTACTCATTGAATTACATACAACTACGTGGTGATTTGTGCTTAATCTACAAAGGTGAAAGATACCCTGTACTTTTAGAAACAATTGGCCTTGAAACAAAACTAAACAAGGTGCAAACTAGGTCTCATAATCTTAAATTAAAAGGTGAACGGTGTAGAACCAAGAAGAGAAGCCAATGGTACTCTCAGCGAATAGTTAACCAGTGGAACACGCTTCCATGCACAACAGTGGAGAGTAGTACTATGAACACTTTCAAACAACAGCTAGACTGACATATGGGACTCAATAAATTCAAATTTCCTTAAAAATAATACCACTCTAGGTTGGCAAGCTCTCATAAAAGGCATTGCCTTCTGAGCTTGTAAAATACTATGAAACTACTATGAAACTTATTAATTTAACCTTCAGCAAAGTACACATCTCTCTCATACTGTAAACTTTGACATAAAGTTGGTGCACTGATCAGTTAAGATCTCCTTTGGCAGCCTAAGTTGGGAAAATACCGTAAGTAGTTCTTTGGCTACTGCCTGGGCTATAGTGGAGCACATGGGAATAGCCTCAGGATATCTGGTGGTGCAATCCATTATCACTACAGTATATTAATACCCTGTTTAACTTTTTATCAGGGGTCCTATCATATCGACGCCAATTCTTCCAGACAGAATATCTGTTATGGCCATAGGTATCGGTGAGGCCTACTTAGTACTTATGGGGGTAACTAACTGACACTCTGGGCAGAAAGCACAAAAATCAGTCGCTTTCTTCCATATACCTGGCCAGAAAAATCAGGCAAGTATGCGCTTCTTAGTTTTCTGTCGGCCCAAGTGACCCTCAATAGGCATAGTATAATCAAGTCTTAACAACTCCCTTCTTGAAGGCTGGGGAGCTAAAAGCTGATAGTGTACAGTTTAAAAATATTCAGTATCCTGCTGGCCCTCCCCTACCCAACACTGTCTTTCTAAACATCTCATCTCCCTAACACAACCCTCCCCCACAGGTCCAATGAGTGTTGGTGCAAAGCAGACCCCCCCAACAGTGATGGGGAGCAAATATTTTTTCCTTAAATGCCTACTGGATATAGTCATTATCTGGTGTCTTCCAATCCCTTCCCCCACCCAAGACCTTTGTAACCCCCCTTCCACTTCCTAACTTAACCCCCCCTTCCCCTAAGGTCCTAAACTGAGCAGTATTAGTCCTTACCCCAACCTGATCCCCTAGGTTGGGACAATAAATTAAATTCTCATGGTTACTCAGTCAGCTCCCCCTCCCTTCTGTAGAATCATTGGCAGCTTTGAGATGGGGGAAACAGGGGGTGAGAAGCAGTCTGCTTAGTGTCACTACTGTACGTGATGCTAGGCTGACTGTAATAGAGAACCAGACTGATACCCATACACTGTATATATGTATAGATCATTGAGCTTCAGTCTGGCCTGCTATTGCAGTCTGTCTACACAGACTGTCCCGCTGCCCCCCACATGCCTCAGTTATCACTTTTCTGCCTCTGGTTCAATTTTTTTCTATGAACTGTACAACAATAGTTTCTTCTTCCTTGTTTTTCTTTGCTGTATTATTTTCTTGTTTTTCTTTGTCATTTGCAACATACAGTGTTTGTTCCTTTTGACACTGACTCAGATTCCTGTCACCTGTCATCAGGAGCCCCTATCATCCTAAGAGTCTGATAATAAACAACACAATTTGCGGTTAATAGATGTCATATTTTTTTTCCACAGATGGTATAATATTATCCTTTTCATTATCAGTGGTGGCTGGGCTTGTGATTGGAGGACTCATTTGGACTTTGCTTGCATACCTTTCCCAGCGCCTAAGAGCAAGTGCTCACATATCTCCGAGGGGCACAGCGAGACATCCCAGAGGTCCTGCACACAATGCTGCTCTTAACAGGCCTGGCTTCTACCGCAACAACAGCTATGACCGCCGCAGCAATCTGAGCCTTGTCAGTGCAGCTACCCTCACCTTTCAGCGGCAGGCATCCATGGAACAAGCAGATGCTTTCACAAGAAAACCAAGTTTCAGGGCCTCTACATTCCACCCTCTTTTGCAGTGTGGCCCACTCTTGGGAGAGACTGGTGGTAGCCCAGTGATGCTGCCTTGCACCAACACGACCTCCACTATTAACAGCAACAGTCTGGCCCATCCTGAGCTCCACTGGTCCAACAGCAATCTTCGAGGCTGCCACTCATCTCAGACCCCCCCGCCTGCCTATGAAACTGTTATAAAAGCTTTCCAAGAAACATATACTTGAATGCAGGCTATCCTTGGGCAGTACAAAGTGATTTGCTGCCTGTCATAGCTGTGTATCTGAAATAAGATTGCAAGTCTTGGAAGAAAGAATGTGACTACTGAAAGGGGTGGATTTTATTTACTGAAAAAAAAATCACTTATATGTAAAAATGTGTTAGTATAGTCAGTACCTTTGTATATAGTGTTGGGCTGGGGTTGAGGAGCTTGCATTGAAGTGGATGACATCTATTCCTGACACTAATATTCAGTAAGAAACTATTAAGATGTAGATTACTTTGGTAGTAATTAAATGAACATTTTGTTCTGGTAATTTCTGTAAATCCGTAGTTTCTCTTTAGGAATATAAGGGATTGTCAATGTCATTTTGTGAGCCAAACAGGCAAATAGACCCAATACCTTCCTGTCTGACACCATACACTGCTGTTCATATTAATGTCAGGGACCTTCCCAGATCCCTTATGTCTGGAACCCACTAGTGTCCTGATCAGTTTAGTGTTGATCTGATTTTATCAACACAGGTTTATAGAATGTCAAGTCACCAGTACTACAATTCATTAATTAATAGCTTAGACAGAATTAATATTTTATGATGGCACCCTAAACTCAAATTCTTTTGGACTATTATCTATGGAGTAGTTCAGCCTGAAAGAGAGGTGCCCCTTTTTTGAAACTAAGTTATTCCATATTGGAGTACATCGGCCATTATTTAGGTGGGATTGATTATCTTCACTTCTGCAAAATGAGTAGTTTTTTGGGGTTGAAGAGCAAATCAGATCCATGCTGAACTACTGCATGGAGGGATGCCGTGGCTTCAGTGGCAAGTTCTGAAAGATATGTCATACTGCATTTTGGCAAATAAAATCTGAACAATCTGCCTGTTGTGAAAATATTTGTGTCGGCTTCCCAGTGTGCAGCAAAAGGTATTCTAAGGTATAAGTGTACCCCTCCTCCCTACCTTTCTAGTGAATGCCCCTGCCCTGTATAATATTGTAGCACTCCTGTTGAAATATTGCAAGTGGACGTGTGCTGTTTTGCATCCTCTCTTTTTTGTTGCTATTCATGTTTCTTTTACAGCTTTTAGTGTACAATGATTGTAGGTCATTAGGTGCAGATGGTAAACATATTTAGGAGCTAGACATGTATTGGTTTAGAACAGAAGATTAAATAGTTATGTGGCTCCTGGCTACTTTTGGTTTGAGCTTTGAACCAAGATCTGTACTCTGTATTTGAGAATTTTAATGAACTTTAGACTATAGATGAGACTGTAATAAAAAATGTAAACCACAAAACAATCTGTCTTTTGATTTATTGTATTCAATAAAGTTTTTTTAACCAAGAATGGCTTGCTGAACTGTAAGCAGTTGTTTTCCAGAGGCATCCTGGGGGATGGCTACAGGGGGAATTCATATAGCACAATGCTATACAATTAAGTCCATGAAACAGCTTCACAGTGCAGTACAATAAGGAGCAGCTGTAAGTCCATGGGCTGGTAAGCATGAGACAGAACAACAAGAACTAGATGAAAATCTGTAGCAGGAGCTGGGACTGTGTGTCCAATGCAGAAACTGCAATTACAGTATGTAGGGGTCACTAGGTAGCGACTGAGCAGTGGAACACGCTGCCCCCCCTCCCCAAAGGATAACAGCCATTGTAGGATACTTGATCCTCCTTCCCCTGACCAGCCTCTGAGTGACCCCAGTTCATTGTTGAATCCAGGTTGCCAGTGTGGAGGGTAGCAATGCCCTCTACCTCAGCTTGTCATGCCACTCGGCTACCTGACATACCCTTTTTTTCCCTGCCTCATGAACAAGGAAGATATAGTTTTTCAAATATCCTACAAAGCATGTTTTCCCAGCTGCTTTGTGAAATCACCTTTGGGACAGTATTTAAAGAATTCTCCCTCTCTTGACCATAAGGTGGCATCAGAAAAAGGTTATGTTAAAAATCTTGGATTAAAATGTCAGAAAACAATTAACCCTTGCTGTGCTGCCAGCATGTATACACGTCCTGTAAACCTATACATTCTATATCTTCTGGCAACCTAAGGGTTAAGTTATGAAGAAACATTACATTTTTCCAGTGTTTACTCATAACTTTGTATTTTTGCAGATGTTGACGTCAGATTTCCAGCATAACCCTCCTGTTACCCCACCTCATGAACATGACAAGAGTGATTTTTCAAATCTCCTCTGTAACATGCGTTTGCAGTTGCTCTGCGAATCACCTTTTGGATAAGATTTAAAAAATATCATCTGTCTTGGTCACAAGGTGGTGTCATTAAAAGACTACATAGAAAATTTGGTGTCAAAATACAATGAAGTTATGAAGAAATGGTGAATTATAAAGATGTTATTTATTCAGTTTCACCACTTTTTTATTTCTACACTTTTGTTGTTCATCATTATTGACTGTAACTAAATCCTTGCTGGTGCAAAAACTATGGATTTGTATAATCATGTGTAATTCCTCTGTTATTTAATGTATGCAACTAACTCCGGGTTGCCCCTGAAAAAATGACTTTTCATCTCAGTGGGCTTACCTGGTCACCAAAATTCAAATAAATAATAAATACCCCTTAGCCCAGTGGAACCCAAAGTCCAGGAGACAATGACTATTGGGAGTAAGAAAGATCTGCCTGTAGCCTCATGATACAACTGTTCTAACTAGCAGCAGCATGCAAACATGCTTACCATTGAACAAATGCTTGTTTCTAGACCCTGTCCCAATTTACTGAGGCTCTGCCTCCCCTCCCCCATAAAAGGCTGGCAAGGGAAGATGGATGAGATTTATTTTTGATGACACAATATTTCAGGTTATCACTTTTTATGTTCACTTGCAAAGCATACAAACATATTGGTAGCAGCCTGCTATGAAAGGACTTTTTGGGACATGCCTCCCCTCCATCTATCTCAGATTCAGAATACCACCTCTCTTCCTAATTCTGCCCACACTCCACCTTTCTTCTCCTTTCTCTTTGAAGTCCTTGCCCAATCACAAGACTGGAAAATGAAAGCTGCAAGGTTATTGTGTGACTGCTTGAAACCTTACTGCTGCTTCCAGTTCCACATATCGTATATTGTACAGTTTAGTGCTTTGTTTCTTAGGGAATGGCAGAGATGTTGCACAACTTGTATCATTTGCATTGTCTTTGATGCAGAGATTGTAGCTCATTGAACAAATGTAGCGTCATGTGTGGTGAAAAGAAAGTAAAACATGTTCTAACATGTTCCTACCCTCATTGATCCCTTTAAGTAAAGAGCTGTATTACTCTACTTACCTGAGTTCTGAACACTTTTGAATAGCATTTTGGTCACTACAAGATAAATGTAACACTGCCCTGCAGGATGTTATGTAAATTGAGGAAAATGTTATGTTTGGGCCATCAATTAAATGCTTAATTTTGGCTCTGTGTACTGGCAGGAGCTCCGTGGGTCAGAGGTCAATGTGTGTGCGCAGGATTATAAATTTGGGATTTTGGTACCTAAGAGGGGGAGGCAGGAGAGGCGAGTCTGGCTGCAGGAAAAAGGTGCAGGGAAGTGGCATAGGAGAGTAGGGTTGTTTGCCTGCTCTCAGGGTCAGCAGTTTGTGGAGTGGGGCATCCAAAAACAAGTCTGGCAGTGGATGTGGTGTTGGCCGTTGTTTTCAGCCATTGGGTTGCCCTCTGAGAAGCCATCCCAGTGGAGTCAATGTTTGGAGGCTGTGCATCACAGGCAGCATGGCTCTTGTGTGTGCTCCATTTTTCTGGAACCAGTGAGAGAGACAGAGAGAGAGAAAGAGAGAGAGAGAGAGACCTGAGGGCAGGATTGGAACCCATGACTGACAGTGCAAGAGAGAGAGAGAGAGAGAGAGAAAGGTAGCACTGGAGCAGATATGCCAACCCGGCGGCTTCGTTGGAGCCTCGAGATGAATGTGGGTCACAGCCATGCCTGTAGTCTGAGATGGGAGCCACTTAAATTTTTTGGAAGAGCAGTTCAGTTAGGGGGTCTCGGGAAGCCTGGGCTTGAAAGCTAAAGCCCGGAGTCCACTATGCCCTCCCTGAGGGTGCAGACCTGTGGTAATGTCTGCCTGTGTGTCAGGGTAGAGTTCCTTACTATGGCCAGCTCATACAGAGATCCAGTGGATTTGAAGAACAGTGTTGACCCAGTGTGGAGATAAAGAGAGATTCCTGGGAGCCAAAAATGTGAGAGAGAGTGAAATAGCCTGCTACCATTTTGGGGCCTGATTCAGATCTGAGGATTGCTGCCTAACTTCACAAGTGGCCATCTCAGCCCAGAAAAAAGCCACCTAGGATTAGTGGGGCCACTTCAGCCACAAAATGCATTCACTAACCTCCATGTAAAGACCACCCCAATCCCTTTGTACAGCAAAGTTGTTTTGCTGGTGCCACGAAAATTGTTCATTAAATGGGACCCGTCCCTCCCCATTATCATTATGGTTCTGTGGACTTCCATTATTTCTTAATGTGACTGTTTATGTCTGCTAACATGAATTACCTTACAGCCCAGAACCAGAATAATGCATCCCCCTGCTGCGGACCCTGCTAATGCTGTCATCAAGGTAAGGTGCAACTTTCTTAGTTTCCGCTGCTGTGAGTGCCCCCTCCCTTGAAAAATTACCACCTCATACCCCTAGACGCCGTGGAGGGGGGCTTACATAAATAAACAATTCTAACACGTATACTCAGGAAGCACGCTGCCTATGTTTGTAAAAACTATGAATTTATAACATAGGTATCAGAAATCTAGCTCTCTGATTGGCTAAAAGACATTTTTGCCTGTGTGGTTCTCCTTTGACATTTCACAGGTAAAAACATGTCCCAATACCTGTGGTCTCAAAATCTAAATAAATAAATGTTCCACAAGACAAAACGTTTCAAAAACAATTTGGCTGCCATTTTGTTCTCTTAGTAAGTGGCTTGTTCAGCGACAAAACAAAACAAAAAAAAAACAGGGTAAACTCTAAAAGGAGTAGTATATCTTCATATCTTGCAAATATTTGTTTCCTTGTCAGTGGACAACTCTTTTTGTGTAGCTGTGGAGGATATACATGTTTGCCTTAGTTTATTTTCACTGTTCATAACAGTCATTGTAACTATCCTGGGGGGTCTTCATTTTCTGGTTGTTGGAATCTCATTGTGCCTGACAGCTACATTAGCATATGAGAACATGATGTGGTAGCACCCTTTAGACTCCATAGTATGCCTGTCTTCTTAATTAGAATTCAACAAAAGAAAGTTGCAGCAAGGTGTGAAATATCACATTTACCTTAAGTTAGCTTTGCAAACTGTCTTAGATGTAATGCAGGATTTTTTTCCTTTAAATTGCATTTAGTCTGTGTGTTTCTAGAGAGTTATGCAGGTTATGTGTACTTTCAGCACAGAGATACATGGTGTAAATGGGTGCTGTGGCATCATGTTCTCATATGCTAATGCAGCTCTCGGGGGACAATGAGATTTAAACAACCAGAAAATGGAGACCCCCAGGCTAGTTACAGGGGCTGGTATGAACAATGAAAACAAACTAAAGCAAACACATATATCTCCAACAGCTACACGCTGAACACATGTCTAGGGGCAGTAAGGACCTTAGCCTGTGGCCACATGTCTCACTATGCCCTGTGTCATGCATTTATCACAGACTAACCCACACCCCATCATGTGTTATTGTTTACACATTGGTATCAGTCTAAACTGGGAAAGGACTTTTGGAATGTGTTCTTTCTTCCTGTAGCACCACTCCTGAATATAAATCTCCTTCCTATCTGAAAAATGCAAAACAGAGGTTTTTTTGTGCAGTTCCTAAGACCTGCACAAAACCTTGTCCATGCTTTTAGTCTTGCATCTGTGCTTTTTCCCAGTACTTGCAACACATTCTGTACCGCGGTGAACACATCGAATGGCATTCTTCACTGCTTTACATTTGCTGCTCAGAGGCACTTCCTCCTTACACCCCCTCCTCAATCTCTGCCATCCCCCTGTGAAACACCTAAGTAGTGAATTACTAGTAAATGTATTTATTAAGCGCCAAAACTTGGGAGCTCTGGGTGCCGTACAGCATTTAAAACAGAAGAGGTAATATCAGAATAGGGTAATAAAACATCAGAATGAATGATAAATAACATTAATAAATTAAGTTAAATACAGCACTTGACAAAAACAGCCAGTAAGAATTAGATTAGATTAAAAGTGTCTAACTAAGTGGGTCTAGAGACCCCTCTTGAAAGCCTCCACTGATGGCACCTCCCTCAGAGACCTGGGAAGCAAGTTTCACAGAGTAAGACCGGTAACTTTAAAAGTGCGATCCCCACATGTCTGAAGCCTTGCTATGGGAACCACTCAGAGACCCTCCTCAGAGGAGCACAGTGGGTGAGAAGAATGGTACGGAGCCAGGAGTTCACTCAAATAACCCAGGCTCTGTCTGTATTGATCAGTAAACCAACCTTGAAGGTGATTCTCTACTTCACTGGCAGCCAGTGCAGATCACGCAGGACCAGAGTCACATTGCAAGACCTTGGAAGGCAGATCAGTATCCTGGCTGCTGTGCAGCTACAGGTACTGTAGGACCCCTCCACTGAACCTGAAATACAGAGCATTACAGTAGTTGAGTCTGGAAGTCATAAAGACATGTACCAATAAGGGCAGGTCTTCTGGTGGGATCAAGGTTTTAATCTGGGCGATGTTCCTGAGATGGTGAAAGCCATTCCAGACTACAGAAGGCAAATGAGCCTCAAGTGTCAGTCTTTCATCCAGAATGATGTGAAGACTCTTAACCTAAACACAGGCCACAAAACTGTGGGAACTGAGTACAAGGGCCATCATCTCTGCAATAGCCACTGCACTCTGCCATTGACCAGGCTCAGTCATTAGTACCTCCATCTTTTCTAGGTTTAGTCTACATCAGCTGGAGGACATTCAGTTCTAAACCTCAGTAATGCACAAAGTAAGCATGTTAACCATGACAGGTGTCCCACGTGCAAATAATAGGTACAGCTGGGTGTCATCCACATAGTAGTGAAAACACATATTGTAGTATCTGAAGATCTAGCACAGGGCCAGCATGTACACTGTGAATAGCATAGGTGAGAGGATCAAGCCCTGAAAAACACCATAGAGCAGGGGCTTTGGGAGTGAGGAGAAATTCCCCATCACTACCTTTTGTGTCCTATCTCTGAAAAAGGACTCAAACCAGCTGACCACTGTGCCAGCAAGTCCATATTACTCTCTTGGGTGATCCAACAGCAACCCATGGACCATGGTGTCAAATGCTGAAGAGAGATCAAGTAGAACAAGAACTGACCACGCACTTTGATCTCTAGCCCCGAGTAGATCATTATGCACCCTGACCAATGCAGTATTCATACTGTGCTTTGACTTGAATCGAGATTGGAGTGGCTCATGGATGTTAAAGGTTGTAATGCTTGCCTCAAATTGCAGAGCCTCTGTCTTCTCAATAACCTTTCCTGAAAAAAGAATGCTAGAGAGAGAGGTCAATACTTCATTAAACAGTACAGGTCCAGGGTTGTTTTTTTTATTCAAAAGATGCCTCAACAATGCATCTTTCAATGCACCTGGAAAGGACCCTTCAGAAAAGGAGCACCAGACTACTGTATCTTAGCAAACACTAGACCTAAGACATCCATACAATTCATTAGCAGATGTGTTGGACCTGGGTTCAGTTTGCAGTAGTGGGCTGCAACTTAGAGATCACCTCACTAACTCCCACCACTGATGCAGGCCTAAACCTGTCCCAAACAGAAGTGCCCTCAGTGACAACCAGCTCTCTTCTGCTGGGCTGCAACAGACCAGTTGGGGTTATCCCAAACCTGATCAAGGACACTTAGTAAGACAAAAAACTGAGTCAACTCTTCACACCTGGTGAATGAAATTGCCTTTACTGGTTGAAGACAAGCAGGATGTAATAGCCTGTCCACAATCCAGAAAAGTTGAGCCAGTCTGTTCTTCCTTGGCACAGTCTCCCTCAGAAATGCTGCCTTCTTACAGGAGATTGCCCTCTGATATTCACCATACTGAGTTCTCAGAGCCAGTCTGTCCTTGTCAGTCCCAGACTTCCTTTCCATCTCCAACCTATAGTGTTCATTTCCCTAAACTCTCTATTGAACTATGGGGATCCTAAGCAAGAAGTCCAAGGCTATATATGAACCAGTGTGACAGTATCAAGGGATGAGGTGATAGTCCTTTTATAGGCCATCATGATCTCCCTCAATTCTGCCTCACAAGCAGCCAACACACCTGAGAGGTTTATCACCACCTGGAGTCCTGCTGGGGACAACCCCTTTAAAGGGCAGTAACAGACCATCTCCACTGGGGGTGGACAATGAGAGCCTTACTGTGCAGTAATCTGACCAAGAGACTGGATCAATTTGGAGGTTGTTAATCTCGAGCCCCACTGAGAATACTAAGTGCAAAGCATGTTTGTGTTGATGGGTCACAGTAGTATCAACTTGTGGGAGGCCCAGTGATGTCATCAACTGGAGGAAATCTTGTCCAAATTTCATGAGTTAACTGGCACATCAGGCACTTAAGTTACCCAGAACCAACCATCTGGGAGACTGCAATACCTTCTCTGCTATGAAATCTATGATTTCCTTCAGGAATTCCTCTCTCACCCTGGAAGCCAGTATTTAAGAAAGGTTCTGCAACCTGCATCTGAACCCCCATGCTCAGCCACACATTCAGATGACAAAGTAGCTCCCACCAAATACACAGTAAAGTTCAATATGGATCTAAAACAGATGGTCACCCACCCTTGCAATCCCCTCATGGGCAGTCAAATATAGAGAAGCTGGTTGGGATCGATTCTTCCAGAATTGGACCTGCATTTTCACCTAGCCAAGTCTGTGAGATGCAAGCCAGATAAACCATAGAAATCAAGTCCAACAAAATGTCAGTTATGTTTCTCATCGATCTAGCATTGCACAACACGATCCAAAGGGGATGAGTGGAGGCTGCTAGCCTAACAGTTACCTGCCCAGTTGGTCTGGTGACAGTCCTGGGTATGGGAACCAACCACATTTTGCTCTCCCTAGGTCCCATTTCTCCCCAGCACATCTCCTGGTCCTCATCACCCTTACAGTGCCTCTCCATGAGCAAACCCAACCCCCTGCTACCATTTCACCTCCTTACAACATCCACCTACAGTACCTGCAGAACCTATACACCACCACTGATGGGGAGTGTCATTGAAGAGGTGGAGATCTAGCAGCTGGGACAAGTAGTAGCTATGCCTGGGCTACCCCAAACCCATACAGAACATGGAGCAAGGAGGGTTCCCTTCTACTGTGTTATTCACACTAATATGGCTGGTCTGGAGAAGCAGAAAAGACCAAACATAAGAAGTGCCAGCACCAGTGTAGCCATAGAAGAAAACTTTTATTTCAACACTTTACAGAACCACAATCCCTGATATGCTGAACGTTTTGCCCAGTGGGCTTCTTCAGGATCAAGGATCTAGGCATAAGTCAATAATATAAACAAAAATTAATATTCATATTTTTGTTAAAAAAATCTATATAAAATCAATTCACATCTTATCCTGATATAAAGCTTTAGCCGTAAATATGCTGTCCCTCCACCATGTGTTCAAATGAAATACTAGATCAGAGATTTTTTATCTTAGTCAATTTATTGATCACCCAGTATCCCAACTATGGCTCTAAAACTATATAATTGGTTTCCTAAGTATCCATATCTGAGTGTATGGATTTATAAAAAATACATTTTTTTCAAG
Organism: Neoceratodus forsteri; assembly: GCA_016271365.2. NCBI lineage: Eukaryota > Metazoa > Chordata > Ceratodontiformes > Ceratodontidae > Neoceratodus > Neoceratodus forsteri. Next base: position 1,076,212,295 of record CM057450.1, read on the forward strand.
TAAATCAAAAGTTCTAGTACAGCAAATATCCTACACAGACACGAACATAGAGACATATGTGTAAGTCCACCCTATTTGGGGCTTAGCTGTGGGCTATGGCTCTGCCGCTGCCCCGCTGGTGTCCTGCAAGTGGCCCTGGTGAGATTTAAGCTCACACACTCACCTGGTTCCCACAGCTATGGCTGCCAACATCCTGCACTCCTTGGCCTCATGACTAGAAGGGGACCAAGGTCCTGTAGTTGTTTCTGCACCTCTGGGCACTGGGGGAAACATCAGAGTGGTCCTGGGGAGCAGTAAAGTGGGACCACAAAATGTAAATAATAAACACAGGGGTGCACATCTTCTGCACATGTGAAACTGCCAGAGGAGCAGAAATTATAGGAACCACTGCTCCAATGTGTGTATTTGGCTATGGCCAATATTTAGTAATCTCCCCGACTCCAGTGCAGACAGCGGAGCGGGAGCCAGAGATCAGTAAGAAAATGCCTCTGGGCATGGGGGGAGTTTTTTTCTGCCCTCAGAAGTGCTAATAATAAAATAATATAATGCTGCAATTCAGGGGCAAAAATGTAAACAAGTATGGCAGCCCCCATGGGACTCTGTAGTGGGGGGCTGCTGGGTAAAATGTCAGAGGCCATCCAAAATGCCTGGAAGTGCTGCAACCAATCAGGGGAGGAATATGCAAAACTTATAAAAGGGACAGTAAACCCACCAAGAGAAGAGATTACGAGAGAGATCAGAGTGCAGGAGAGATTGCAGTGGGCTATGCAGCCCAAGATCTGCACCCAGAGCCCAATTGCCTGCTTGGCCTCAGTATAAGAAAAACAGACAGACAGCCTAAAAGGGCCAGTTGCTGCCAGAGAGAGAGAGAGAGAAAAGTGTAAGTTTTCCTGCAGAAACAGAATTTAAAGTTTTACTGCCAGAGAAAGAGTTGAAGTTCAACTACCTGAAAGAAGATTTGGATTCTGCAGCTTAAGAGCAGAGACTGTAAGCTGCAGCTTTGAAACAGAAAGTTCTGCAGCTGAGAATAAAGTCTGAGCAGCCTGTGTTCCCCCTCGGAGGGGCTAGAGTGTTTAGAAACTGTTTATCTGCTGCTAATCACAGAGGTGACGTGTGCTGAGGCTAGAGACTGAGACAGCACAGGTACCTTTTTTGTTCCAGAGAAAAAGTGTGCAAAGCAACAAATCTAGGGGACATCCAGCGTGCCCTGTCCCCCAGACCAATGGTGAGGAAAACCAGAGAGGAAGACATTGAGAGGCCTGCCTGGTGAACACTGTCCACAAAGGCCTAGGAGGTGAAGTTTGGAAAGGCCAGGCAGGTGAAGCCCAGCATTCTTCAGCCCTTCCTCCAGCTTCTGTGATCCTGCATCCTGCTGCTGTGGTGCACTACCAACTGTGATACCAGCCTGGTACTGATTGCAATAACCTGCTGAGACCCCTACCCTCAAAACTGTGAGTACCTCCGAGCTGTGGCTCAGGGGAGTTTATTTAGCTAGCTAGCTAGTCAGGAAAAGGGTGTTAAGTCATGGGCAAGATTGGGCCTAATTTCAAAGCTGAGCCCAGGCAGTAAAGTTAACAAGTTCATTAGTTTAAAGCTATCAGGCCCCAACAAAAGCCTTCCTGCCAAGTTAATAGACTGTTAAACCCCAGCATTCCAGCCTTTTGGAACCATCACACTGGTAAAGTATCCACCCCGACAAACTCACTGTGTTTTACAGCCATTTTATTTGGGGGCGGGTGAGTGCACCCTCAGGTCGGAGGTGGGAGTATGTAGGGTAATATTGTTTGCTACAGTTGCTGTTGTGCTATTCTCTCCTTTTACCCCTCCCCATAATAAAGTTGCATTTAGTTTATTGTTATAAATCTGGTATTACTAGTCATTGCAAAGTGTGTCTAATTACTGTGGGTGGGGGAAGTGCCTATGGGGAAGCTCTTATATTTTCTTGAGGGGGTAGTAACCTGCAATTTGTCCACAGGTATTCCATATCAGTATCCCAGGTGGAGGCACCATGTCATTTTTTCATCCAGGTATTCCATCCATCAGTGTTCCCAGGCCAGACCCCCTGGAGGTGGAAGCAGGTGTGGATCCCAAGGGCTCTGAAACAGCTAAGGTGAATCAAGAGTTTGTTACATATGAATATGCTATGTACATATTGTCAGCTAAAAATTCACCTAGGTATATTGCTATATATTTCAAATGTTTAAATCATCTCAGTTTCACATAATTATGCAGCATGTGCTCGTTCATTACAAGACTAGATCCAGCCCAGTTTATACAATTTATACCAACAGTATTAATACATTCTTATCTGCATACCACTTCTTATTTGTCTCTTTGAAAATGCGATAATCTTACATTTTAACAGCAAGGTCATCAAAGTTCTACAGCATGAAATGCAAAAACATACTTAAACTGAATGTTGTATAATTCTTTCCCACACAGAACTGTGAGTGCCACACTGACAGCCCAAACCTACTGGTGGTTAATTTTCAAAATAAATCTCTGTGTGCACCCAAAACACAAGGCAGAGAAATCTAGATCGAGTAATTGCCACAATTTTATCTGATAGCCCTTCTGTTTTAGTATAGCAGTGTGTCTCTCCAATTTTCCACCTGTAAATAACACAGATAAACCTAATAAAATCTCAATTTAAAACCTTAAAATGTACTTTGCCAAAGTTAAACTAAGCAGCACATTGCAGAGCTGGACTCACCCATGCAACAGACAAAGAGACCATGACAACGCTCATTATGAACTGCGCTGACTGCTGCTTTCAACTCAGTTTAAATAGCGCCAGGACTGGTAAAGGAATCCAGCTCCCCTAATCATCCCCACATCAGTGCCGCATCACATCCTGCTGGACACAGCTCCAACTAACCATACAGAGTAGGTGTTCAGAGTTTTTTTTAAATAACCAATCTAAAGAATGCCATGTCTCAGGAGTGGAAAGCAGGAGCACTATGGTTCGGTCTTGCTCACTCCTGAGTTTGAATTGTGGTGATCCTAGTGTCCTAATTGCTTAGCAATGATCCAGCCAACCTGGAGCTGACTTCTGCATTTGTGCTTATGTCAAGTGATGTGACGCTGACGTGGGAGATGACTGGGGGAGCTGGATTCTGCTCCAAACCTAGCCACTGACTAGTTTGGGCTGTCAGTGTGACACTTAGTTCTGTATGGGAAAGAATTATACAACATTCATATTTAAAGAGCAGTTCATGCTTTCAGGAGAACTTTAACAAATCATAATATTTAGACACAGTTCGGCTTGTTTTACATTAGGTCTGCATTTCTCCTCACCATTATTTATTACTAAGGTCATTTGCATGAAAACAAGATCTTTGCTCTTGAAGAGTTCATCTGCTCCTGTTGCTTTCTCCTTACCTGAGGTCATAATGCACTGCTTGTGACATCACAGTTACTCCCATGGCAACAGATTGTGATGTCACAACAGAAGATTATGACTTGAAGTAGGGAGTAAGCTATAGAGGAAGATGAACTCTAAGGGAAAAAGATCATGTATTCATGCACATTTCTTCAGTAATAGATAATGGGGAGTAGCAATCTATAGAATATACATGGAATCAAAGCTGAATGGCACCTAATTACAATGATTTCCAAACTTTTCTTTGAGGTGTCCACAGCTCCTTAAATATGTTTCTGCATTTCATGCTATAGACCTTTGATGACCTTGCTGTTAAAGGGTTAGATTACTGCATATTCCAACAGGCAGATAGGAAGTGAGATTCAAATATTAATACAATAATGATATCAGTATGAATTATTTAAACTGGGCTGGATTTAGTCTTGTAATAAACCTGCACATGATGCATAATTATGTGACTCCGATGTGATTTAAATGTTTGAAATATATAGTAACACACACCTATGAATTTTTACCTGACAATAAGTACACAGCATGTTTATATTTAATGGGCAGGCTAGGTGGGCCAAGCGGTCCTTATCTGCCATCAAATTTTATGTTTCTATGTTTCTATATGTCTTTTATGTTTATTTATTTATTTATTGAAATGTTTCACCAGGAAGATACACTGAGCAACAAGTCACTCATCTCCCAGGGCAACCTGGGGGGAAGGGGTACAATTGGAATGAGACATAAAACATTCAAGTTACAAGATCAACATTAACATACAGTTGCAAGGCAGGTGTTACAAACAGTGTTGCGCATAACATATAGAAAGAGTGGACAATAATAAATGCTGGGTTAAAAAGTAAACAAATGCTTACGTGAAAGAAAAGAGGGAAGAGGAGGGAGGGGTGAGGTGGGGGAGGGGGAGAGTCGTGTCCCTGGAGACCCCTTCAGGATGCACGGAACCCTGCAAGAGGACTGGGGGAACCAGAGAGAAGGGGAAAAGGCAGTGCCCCAGAGAAACCCCTTTAAGATGGTGGGGGAAGGGAGTAGATGAGAGATACAAGCCTCTTTGGGGGTAGGAGAGGGACCCATGGAGAACATTCAATGTCCTTTATATTCTGTGAGAGACCAAGCAAGGCCAGTAAGGGGGCACAATTAATGGGAAGGGAGGGAGGGAGGTCTAGAGATTTGGGGAGTGGGTGTGCACAGGGTAAAATGAAGGTGAGAGTAGGTGGGTAGGGTTTGTCCAGGGCTTAGAGGAGGGAATTAGGGAGGGACATGGCAGGAGCAGCTAGGTGCAAGGTAATTATTGAGGGCAGAGCTGATGGAGTAGGCAGAGGATGAATGCTGGATTTGAAGGGGGAGGGAATTTCAAATTTTTGGGAGGCGGTGAAAGTAACCGATTTAGCTGAATTGGGTGGATCTACGGGGTATAACCAAGGTATGGGAGTGGTTGATCTAAGGGAATGGGAGGGTGGGGGGTGTTCTAAAGGAAGAGGTGAGGTAGGAAGGGAGCTCACCCAACCAGTGCTTGGAGGTGAATTTAGCACAGTGGGAAAGTCACCTATTTGTAAAAGAGGGGAAGGATAGAAACATAGAAACATAGAATTTGACAGCAGATAAGGACAGCTTGGCCCACCCAGTCTGCCCATTTCCCTACCTACTGGATAAGCTGCAGATCCTAGTTAACCAGCAGCCTACTTCTTCTTACCCCAACCCCCCAGAATTGCCTTATGACTGTCCCATGCATGCTTGAATTCCACCACTGATTTTGACTCACAACTTCCTCGGAAGGCCGTTCCATGCATCCACAACCCTCTCTGTGAAAAAATACTTCCTTAAATTACCTCTGAGCCGCCCCCTCTATCTTCAAATTGTGCCCTCTTGTTCTTGCACACCTCTTTTTTTGAAAGATGCTATCCTCTTGGACTTTGTTGATTCCCTTGAGGTACTTGAAAGTTTCTATCATGTCCCCCCCTCCCTCCTTTCCTCGAGGCTATACATATTAAGCTCCTTAAGTCTTTCTTCATATGTCTTCCGGTGCAGACCCTGCACCATTTTAGTTGCCCTCCTCTGGACAGCTTCCATCCTGTCTATGTCTTTGCGGAGACTGGGTCTCCAGAACTGCACACATAGGGCCCGATAAAGATCACAGAGATGGGTGTGAATGGGGGGGCATCCAGGGCAAAGTGGCAAAAGGAATTGAAGAGGGTGTCCAGTCTGGCCAGGGAGGACTTAGTGGCAGCACCATAGACTACATCACGGTAGTCAAAAATTGGCAGTATCATCTTCTGAACAAGTTCACGCCTAGCCGTAGGAAGGATGAAACTACAGTTCCTGAACAGGGCACCAAGATTGGGGTGCAGTTTTTTGTGGATAGCATCAATATGTCCAGAGAAGTTTAGGTGTCGGTCCAACCAAACACCTAAGTACCTGAAGGAGGATGTGTCCTCAAGTAAAATCCTCTCAAGGGTGTGAAAAGTGGGTAGGGAGGGAAGCCTAGAGAGTCTCTGCCTTGAGCCACAGGTCATGGAGACAGTCTTCTTGGTGGTGAGGAAAAGTTTATGGTTAGCAAACCAGAGCTGAACCTTGTCTAAGTCTTGCTGTAAGCTGGTTATAACCTCATCAGGACAGCAGCCAGATGCATACAGGACTGTAACATTGGCATATATATGTATAGTGGAGGATGGGGAGCAAACAGAGGGACGGTCGTTTATGAAGATGGAGAATAGGATGTTAATTAGAATGTTAATTTCTGTACAGGATATTTGATGTATTAGAACATTAGTGTGCCCTAAAAAATAAATATATAAATCCACAGACCCAGGTATGGATACTTAGGAAATCAATTATATGTCTTTAGAGCAATGGTTAGCGCACTGGGTGATCAATAAATTGACAAGCATAAAACATCTCTAATATGAATTATAGTATTTCATTTGGACACATGGTGGAATGACAGCATATATATGGGTAACGATTGATATGAGGATAAGATGTGAATTGATTTTATACTGATTTTTTTAAAGAAAAATATGAATATTAATTTTTGTTTATATTATTGACATGCCTAGATCCTTGCTCCTGAAGAAGCCCACTAGGTGAAACATTAGGCATGTTAAGGGATCTTGGTTCTGTAAAATGCTAAAATAAAAGTTTGCTTCCATTACTGCACTGGTGCTGGCACCTTACTTCTTATGTTTGGGCCCTGGACCCATACACATATCCCCACTGGTCAGGTATTAATCACACCCCAAAACTCCTTCTTAGGGATGGAGTTCCACACCGTAGCACATAACTACCCTAACTGCCTCAACCCAAATCAACCTTTCCTAAAAACAATAAAAAATAAACACCCCAGTCCTCACCTCAGACCCACTCTTTTCTCTAAACAGAATTCCTTAACGCATACACGCTCATACCATTAATGTGTCCCAAACACATGCCAGTCTTTTATCTTATACAATTCAAAATGAGGAGTTGTTAGAGGTTCCCAGGGTCCATTTAAAAACATCTGGGGCCCGAGCATTTATGTTCGGGGCACCCACCCTGTGGAACTCTCTACCTCATCAGATTAGGGAGTGCAGGATCGTGGAGAGCTTCAAAATTAGCCTGAAAATGCACCTTTTCCAACAAGCTTTTAATACTTGATATTTAAAGCTGTGGATGTTTTTAAATCAATGCTGAATTTGAGTTTAATTTTAAATTGTTATGATAATTCATGTATGTACAGCACTTTGAAATACGACTTGCACTATATAAATAAAAATATTATTATTATTATTTATTAAATCTATCATGCACACCATGACACACTCCAAAATAAAATAAATTAACTTAGAAAAACATAAACTAATTCAAATAAGTGAATGATGTGTAACAAAGCAGATACTACAAATATATAATGTCCAGAAATGAAAGTTCCAGATATTGTCCAATGTCAAGAGCTAGCAACTCTGAGCAAAATCACAAAGCACAGTGCAGTTGTTTACAATAAATGTGACCCCCTGATTCTCACCCAAGGAGAACTCAAAGTCTCAGACCTAAGACAAATGCTCTGGGAACCCCACAATATGAATGAACAGTTAGGTGCCATTGTGTGTCCCCTCTGGCTGTCACCCAGGGAGCATAAAATGCTATATTTTCTCTTGGATCCAACTCACTGCCACTAAGTTGGAATGAATGTTCTCAAAATGGGCTTTGCAGGCAGGCACACATTCCATAGCAGAGTTATACTGACAGCAAGAGCAGTCAGAGGCAAACACGGAGGCATCCACTTAGAACTATCCCCTCCACAAACCAGTTTTCATTCATCTCATTGCCAGTACCTCTCTTGTTACCACAGGAACAGAGCAACTGTCCCCCAGTGTATCTCCGGCAGGGGGAGGGACGTGGTCTTGCCACTGTATTGCTCGCTAGCAGGGGAGTGAAGTGGGCTTGCCACTATTTCACTCACTTGTGAGACCACACTTGAAGTATTGTGTCCTGTTCTGGAGGCCACACCTCAGAAGGGACATAGACAAGGTGGAGGCAGTCCAGAGAAGGGCTACTAAAATGGTTCAGGGGTTGCACCAAAAGCTTTACAAGGAGAAACTGAAGGATCTCAACATGTATACCCTGGAAGACAGGAGCTTGAGAGGGGATATGATAGAGATGGACGAGTACCTAATAGGGGTGAACAAGGTGCAGGAGGATAGTCTCTTTAAAATGAGGTAGAGCACCAGAACCAGAGGACATATCATGAAGCGGGGAGGAGGAGGACAGTTTAGGAGGAATGTGAGGAAGTAGTACTTCAATGAAAGGGTGGTGGATGCCTGGAACAGACTGCAAGAGGAAGTGGTATAGGCAAAAACAGTAAGGGGATTCAAGCATGCATAAAATAGACATAGGAGAATATTAAGAAATGGGCAGAGAGGAGTCAGGGTGACTGGAGACCAGCTGGGGTCTGCAGAGACAGACTAGGCAGGGACCATTTTGGAAAACTAGGTGGGTCAAGCATTTTTTTTCTGCCAACAAATTATATCAATGGTGGCCTACAAAATGACTTTCAGCTATTGCAAGGTTGGTTCAACCAAAACAACTCAGTGTTAAACAGCAAGGAAATGAAAACATTGCTGCTCAAAAGTGCAATGCCTATCAAAATGTCTTAAAATTGTCAACTCTGTGGGGACTCCCCTAGAATCTGTTTCCACCTTCAAATATCTGCTGTAAGGTTACACTTGGATTCCACGTTATCATTTAAACCACACACTGATGCTGTTACCAGAACACTCAAACAGAAACTGGGGCTGCTCTACAGGCTAAGAGCTTACCTTACTAAAGACTCCTGATGGGCCATTGCCAATAGTATTCTCATCCTCACCCTCAGCTATTGGGCAGCCACACTCTTCTCTGTGAGGACAGGAAGATGGACAGATTCAGGGTACTCTACAACAGGACTGGATATTTTGCCCTTGACACTCACAGAAGGGATCATTACTGCAGCGTCCTGCAGGAGCTAAAATGTTCCACACTTGATGGTCAGATTCAATATATTCTCCACTGTGTAACTTTTAAACTCACCAGCGCCAGTTCCCCTCCCTGTCTGACCTCTACCCTAACCAGGCACCTCTCTTTCAGGAACCTGAGGTCCTTATCTTACACCCCACTCTCAACTTCATGCATGAAAACCAGTGGTGGATAGAGATCCACCGTATACTTGGACCCATTTTTGTGGAGCCCCCTCCCCCGAGGTTGTCAAGTTAAGCAACTCCGTTGGGATATTCAAACCTGCCCTTAAAAAGCATCTCCTCTCATTAGCTGACTGCAGCTACTGAGACTCTGTTACCTTGCCCTAACCCACATGCTGGTTTTGCTGATTTGTCTCCCCTCCTCTATGCCCCATCTGCTATAAATAACTTTGATAAAGCCTTGTCAGTTTGGCATACCTTGCTGCATTTTGTAACTCTGCAACCCTTTCTCCTTGTACTTCATATCCTAAATGTATGTACTATGCACCTACATGTCATTACTATTGTACATGCCTCTTTTTTGTAACTAATTCTGAGTCACCCCTGAAAATAGGACTCTTAGTTCCAGCGGGCCTACCTGGTTGCCAAAACTTACAAGTACTTGTGGTATATTGACAGAATGAACTACAGTGAACTGTTTCGAAGGAATAAGAGTACTATGATGAGAATTCACACATGGAAATTAATTGGGGGGGTCAAGAAAGATGTGTGGAATTCAGCTCACACGCACAGTGATAGCACTACTATGCATTTCTGGGGACGAGTGCATCAGATGTGCAGCATAAGGAGATGGCTGTAGACAGGATAAGAGGTACATCCATTTTCCTTGCTGCTTTTGCTGTGGGTGATTCATTGCCATATGACGATTATAGCAGTGACCTGAGTCTGGGAGCGAGCATGAGTCACTGGGGGGCTGGCCAGGGGAAGGATGACTAAACATTGTGAGGACTGCTCTCATCTATCAGGGAGGGTGGATTCTGTACCCCACCATGTGGCTGTCACCTAATGAAGACTGGGTAACAGCATAATTGGGAACACTGCATAAGCAGGGAAAGGGACATGGCCAAGGCCAGAGCTGCTGTGCATATTCACATGTACCCATGCACATTCTCCATTGTGGCATCACAGGGGAATCATGAAAGGGAAAAAGAGGGCAACCAGCAGGACAAATGAATCCCCACCCATACCACACATCCATTGTTGGGTTATCTATTCCCTTGCTCCAGGGGTGACTCCTTGGAGATCACCTTCATTGTGAGCAGCTGGATTCAGTGGATGGAGCTGCCCAGGAGCTGCAGGCAGATGTCTCTTTGAGGGGAAGGGGAAGCTGAGGGAGAAATGCAGCAGTGTATTGTGGGTGTTCCAGGAGATCCAGGTACAAGGGACCTCAACTGAATGAGAAGGTGGTTCTGGTGGAGGTGAAGGGATGTCCCACCTGGTAGGTACCATGGGGGGAAAAAAAAAGAGTTAAGAGAAAAAAAAGGTTGTAAGCAAGTTTATCTTTACGGGAAGGGTGGTGGACCAGTGGAACAGATTGCCCAGCATTAATCTCTTATAATTCTCAGTCATCCTGGTACCTGGTTCCATCACCAATCACTTTGCCAGTGAATATTCTTTTAAAAACTTCTGGCAGACATTTTTTTCTTGGTAAAAACCGAGTGAAGATCCCATCCTGCACCCCACTGGCTGTGACCTTTAATCAGTAGCAGAAATAACAAGCAATTGTCAATGCCGAATGTTGCTTGCTTCTATGTGCTGTTTAGGTATTTGGAAGTCATTGGAGTGAAAATATTGAAAATTTGTGAACTTATGAGCGTGCGTAGGAACTGCTCAACGCACGCTCGTAAAACAGTCATTTTTGGGATTTTTTTCACCAAATTTTCAACATAGCCATTTAAAGACCTCTGCTCATGAACAGCATCACTGTGATTTTGTTAATGTGTCCCATACATTGAGTTTGCACGTCGACTGCGCCATTGTGTGCTACATGGGCGGAAACACGTTTTGGGCAGGATGTGAAAAATGACAGCTGTACTGCTCATAAGGAGGTGTGGTAAAATGGCAATGTTGAAAATCTGGAGTGAAAATACTGAAAATTTGCGAACTTACGAGCCTGCATAGGAACTGCGCAACAGACGCTCATAAAACAGTCATTTTTAGGAATTTTTTCACCAAATTTTCAACATAGCCATTTTAAGACATCTGCTCATGAACAGTGTCACTGTGATTTTCTTAATTTGTCCCATACATTGATTTCCCATTAGACTGCACCATTCTGCGCTACATGGGCGGAAACACATTTTGGGTGAGATGTGAAAAATGACAGCTATACTACTCATAAGAAGGTGTGGTAAAATGGCAATTTTGAAAATCTGGAGTGAAAATATTGAAATTTCACGAACTTACGAGCCTGCGTAGGAACTGCGCAACACACGCTCGTAAAACAGTCATTTTTGGGAATTTTGGCACCAAATTTTCAACATAGGGTTTTTGGGACCCCTTCTCATGAATGATGTCATTGTCATGGTGGTATTTGGGCCCAAAGGGTGATTTTGCAGTCACTGCGCCAAAATCACCCTCGGCCTGAATAACGCCATGACAGTGACATCATTCATGAGAAGGGGTCCCAAAACCCCATGTTGAAAAACTTGGTGCAAAATTCTCAAAATGCCTGAGATATGCAATAGTTGAACCTCCCATCTAGCTTCCATTATACAGCTTACGGCATTTCCTCAGTTCGCGGTCAGCTTTGAAGAGTGCAGGCGTGTTCCGGTCCACCAAAGATCATTGCACCAGAGTCCAGAGGTAAGTATGGGGTGAGGGGTGGGCGTGGGGAGGCTGGGTGTGCAGTGGGTGGGTGCGGGTTGTGGGAAGGGGGGTCGGGAGACGCGCCTCAGGACCATTTTCATTTTTCAGGTAAAATTAAAAAAAAAGATGTTGTGGGACCGTTTGCCATGCTGGGGTGGGCTCCCAGTGTGGCACAAGGATGTTGGGGGGGCGTGAGCATGGGAGCGGAGATGTATGAGATAAGGGAGGGATGTGTGCTATTAAGGGGCAGTGGGGAAAGATGAAGAGGAGGAGTGGACAGAGTGGGGGCAATGATATGGAGTGTTGGCTTCAGTCAGGGGTCTGAGCAGGAACATTGGGATGCACCCAGATGGGACGTATCAGAAATACCACCCCTTGGACTAGATAAGACACCATGGGAAAAAATTCTAAAAGCTTTGAAAAAGTTAATTGGTACTTACTATGTGGTCTCTGGAGACAGAAACGTATTCTCCAGATATCCATGCCACTATTGTTGATTTGTGAAAATGTATACATTCAGTTGTGGGTTGCAAAGGGGCTCAGGCTTGAGTCATTTGTAATCAATACAACTGCATTGCAACTGGTTCAACAGCTGCCTCTCTCTTATTTCCAGATGGGGAGGGTGATGACTAAATAATTGTGTTTTTACATATTTTATTGCCAAAAGAAGATGTGTAAAGATGTTTATATTATTTTTAAGAAAAAAGAGTTTTTGAAGATGCCACCTAGGTAGGGTGCGCCTAAGATCAGTGTGATCTACTGCTGTACAGTTAGAAGGGGTGGGTGATCACAATTGTACAGTAGCATGTGGAATCTCCTAGGATTTTAGTGGTAAATGTTAAACAACTATCTGAACATTTTGAGGAGACCCGTGGCACCACAAAAAAACATGTTGGCAATCATGAATTTTACTTGAAATCAAGATAGTGGCCAGAATCCAAGATGGCTGCCAAAAATTTACAACATGTTAATATGAGGGAGGTTGAACTACATCTATTCAAAAATTGTTGTCAAAATTTGCATGACAGCATTATGCCTCAATTGGAAATTTTTTATCAAGAAACTAAGTGGTCTAATAAAAAAGTGTGCGAGTAAAAAATGTACAGAATGGAGATATACTGTATGTTATTTTTAGATACTTTTTAACTTATCATGATTTTTACAAAACTGACATCACTTCCAAACAAGTGGTCAATTTGTCATATGGAGTGCCAATAGATAGATAGGTGGATCATCATCATCATCACACTCCATATCAGTGTCACTTTCCATATCTATTATCACTATCTATATTATCATCATCAATGTGGTCTCCCTCGTCCTCAGTAATCAAATATTTCACATCCTTCATTGCCCTCATCAGAGCAGCAACACAATCCTGTACAGTTGAGGCCAGCTTTTCTACATGTACAAAGCATTGTTGAGCACTTTGTTTTTTCACAACTGCACTTAACCAGATGAAGCACAGCATCTGGTCCTGGTGACTCTGCAGTCATACCTTCTTTCCTCTGGCCTCCATCATCTTTCCAGCCATATTCATGTGGTATGGGCAGCTCATGTTTTGGCAGCTGTAACATTGTTCCAGATCGTACATTAATAGTGAGCCCTCATACTTGCTTGGAGTAGGGGACTCTTTGCAGGGCAAGATTTTATGATTGTGTTTGCTTCTTTTTAAACAACTGCCATCTCAGGTCTTTCACCTTCATTATCACAGTGTTTGGGAAGTATAGCTAGCATGCAAACTTCTCCAGTCCTGCAAGAGTGTCTTCTGATGGCTTTATGAAATTGCCCAGGTTCTTAAAAGTCATGAAAACATCTTCACTAGCATTCTGAAATGCCTTCCAATAAATTACTTTTCCCTTTCCTGCAAAAGAACCAGTAATGTCAGCTCCACTGAAGGAATGAAATCCTGGTAGTGCAGCTACTTTCTTTGGGCCAAGGGCCTCATAGATTTATCTTACCTGGATGTTCCTGTGCTATTGTCCAGTTCCAGTCACAAATGCTGAAGCTTGGCACAGTTGAGGATAGTGTCTAATAGCACGTACAAATACATCCATGTCTGGAGAGTGACTGTGAAGCTGAGTGGCACCAGAAGCTGTTGCATCTAAGGTATATAGAATTAACTTTGTGTCACCTTCCACTTGCTCAAGAAGATGACTCACGTCCTTATGAGTTGCTCTACACTTGGTACTGTAGGTGACAACCAAATTAATTGCATTTTTCAGTCCATACTGGAGCATCTTTTCTTATAGGTATCTTGTAATCTTGTCCTTTGTCTTTATATGTGACAAAAGTTGTTTCATAGGTGCTGTACTTTAGCAATGTTGGTCGTGTCAGTGATGAGGCAGGCTACTACAGCTTTGCCTCCTTGTTGTCTGTAACATACGGAGCCTTTCAGTAATTGAGTTACATCATGTCTGTCAAACACCAAGTGAAATTCATCATACTTCTCTCTGTTGTAAAATAGGTGGGACATGAAGTGTTCTGCCAGGTCAAAGCAAGTCTTCACCATTGCTGGCTTGTCAAGGGTCTGCAGTTCAGCCATGCAATCAGCTACTGCAACTGTTACTGTATTAGCATCAATGCTGAGTTTATCTGTTTCCATGCTCTCTCCAGGTTTGCCCAAGAACTCCTCAAGAACTGACAGGAGTTTGCTTTTAGCAGAGCAATGTCTCATTGATCCATCAGTGGCAAAAAGTGTTCTGGGGACTACTGAGAACTTATATTATTCAATGGCATCTCTTACGTTAATATCAGGCCTTGATTTGCACACAATTTGCATTTGACCAAACAGGGATCTATCCTCATGCAGCTCGATCACCTTATCTCCCTCTTTTACTTTCACTTTCTTTCCTGAGCTTTTCCAGGTCTGTAGTTTTTGCTTGTTCATGGTGGCCCACAGATTAATTTCACTTGTTGTAATTCATTTGGCTACAGATGTATCAAATAGTTGTTTTCCAATAATGTCCTGCTTAAATAGGTCTTGCATTGCTTTTTTTGGCATGATTACCTTTGTTGAAAGATTGAACAATTTATCACTGTCCTCTGTGAATGGATTTTTAAAGCTTCTGATGGTGGTGGTAAGATTCTGGATGCTTTTCTCGTGGTGCTTTTGTACTGATAATGAAAGTCCATGGTGCTGTGTGTACCTGGTTGAGAACATTCCAGCCACCTATTGTGCTACTTTCACAATTCGAGCAATGTTTGGTGATATTAGAAAAAATCTGGTGCGAGCACTGGGGTTATCGGTAATACCAATCAATCCACCTGAAACTGTCATCATGCAATTGATTTGTTCCAAAGTGTGATCTGTACCAATGGCACAGAAGGACACAAATTCATTCTTATTTACAATCCAGTTTTCACTGAGAAATTCTTCATCTATATCAGCTTCTGATGTCCTGAGTCTTTTTATGTGTGCCAGGTGCAAAGGCATACTTTTGCTATAATTTAGATTGCCATGTGCAAACTAATACTTGGTGAATGACTCATAGCCTTTAGATGAAGCTCCCATTTTCCTCTATGGATCAAACAGATAATTACAACTATTTCTAACATCATCTACATATACTGCCATATAACTTTGAATAGTTGCTTTGTTTCCTTTTGGATATCAAATTGCCTAATTTTCTCCAAAATTTCCAATGACTCAAGGTTGCACATCATTTGAGCATAAGCTGCTCTAATCATCTCATAGTCTTCCTCTGTACAGGCTTTGTCCAGACTTTCTGCATAAGATTCACAGACCTCATGTAGATCAGTATGTTCAGCAAAAAATGCTTCTTCACACAATGTGAAAATGCCTGCAAAGTAATCATATGGACATTAACTCCTCATTTTACATGATTTCCATCAATGATCTGTTTCATGGTAGCATCCCCATACAAGTCTGCTTCAGTCCAACAAAAATAAATTCTGCCATTCTCCATATATGCACAAATTGTCTGTAGTTGAGCCATCACAATGTGAAGTTCACCAGGACAGAGGGTCAAGTGATCTAAGTCAGTATGAGACATTTGTAATTGCTTTGCTGGTTTGTAAAGACCCAGGTCAAGAGTAACAACAGTTTTACAATCTGGGCCTATTACTTTTGCATTGATATTTTGGGCTTGTTTCAAAACTGTCAGTATTGTCTGCCACGCATGTGCAGGAGCAGCAATCAGTGGTGGTGTACCATTACGTGTCAAAGGCATTTATTCACTGATGATTGATTTGTAAGCTGCCCAAGTTAGAATGTTCACACCTTCAGTTGATGTAGCAAGATCAAGCACATGGACATCTGTGTTGCCATGCTGATCTTTCGTTATTGTACTTGTATCTAATTTAGATCTCACCAGAGCCCTTCCTAGAACATAGGCACAATCAGGAAGGCATTCAAAGAGAGTGATTCTTGAGCTGCGATTAACTGAAATGATGGGGAAACAGGGCCCTTTGGTTATAGACTTTTTGGCATATTACAGTCCATTAGAGTTGCAATTGTATTTGGAATCTCTTTGAATGAACAACTCTGATTCCAATCATCATTGAGCTACAATTTGCGGAGTATGTCTTGTGGAGAACATTGCTGAGAGAGTGCCCTGGCAGTAGCATGTAGTGTTTGTTTACCATCTGGTGTGTCTTCTGAAATGTCCACATTATCTACAGCAAAAAAAGATGTCTCTTCCCTGGCCAATGTCAGGGGGCAAATAAGGACCATTATTCAAGAGCATTCTCTCTATTACACTGTGGGCTATTATTGTTTCTAGTCTGAGAAGCCAGGTATAATTCACTGAAATCCTAAAGTTATGAAGAATGCTTACTACTTTCTTGCTATGATATGCTTCTCATATAACTAGATCAACAGCCAGCTGCTATGGCATTTCATGGTAGCATGTCAGCATCTGGGACTGTTTACTGTGAACTTGAAAATCAGACAGGTTCATAACCACTGTGCTCTGGGCTAAGTTCATAGCATGTTTGTTTACTTCTGCAGTATTCTTGTCTGTAGAAAGTGTTTCTATTGGACCCTGCAACATTCACTGAAAGAAGCTGTATATCTCTTTTGGGACATGCTTCTCTGTAACATCTGTAAGAGTACTGCTGAATTTGCACCCGTTCAGTTTTTGCTATGGCTTTTCTGAGCAAACAGGCAGCATCATAGATACATTTAATGTGAGCATCAATGCTACTTCCAGTTTCTTCCATAAGCTGAATGGCCTAATCATGTGCTCGCTTTGCACTACCATACTGAGACTCATTCACACGCTTTGGTTTGGGAAATTCAACTTCAGGAATGTTATTCTTGATAAAAGCTCCTTCACTTTCATACAAATGATATGCAGTCCTTTGACCTTGTTTGTAGACCGCATATCTATGTAGGCATTATGAAATGTTCCCATGCTAAGTACATTTCACTCTTTCAGTTCTCCTTCCAGCAAACTCAAAAAACTCAATATTTGCTGCAACTACATCTGCTATATTTTCACTACTGGGCGTAGCATCAGCTTTTGGTCTATGGAGAACATGTGTAACATGAGTGGCCCAGCATTGCACATGGTACCAGATATCAATAGCATCAGCATCTGTAGGGCTAATGGCAACACCGAGTTTTATAGTAAATGTGTAACTTCCACTGTGTTTCACTGCACATCGAAGTTCACGCCCAGCTCCATCTGAAGAAACTCTGTGTAAAGGATTGGTCTTAACTGATCCTTTATCACAGAAAAAGCATACATTTTTGTCATGTGGTTGCAATTGGGAACATGTAAATGATGAGGGGCACACAAACACAGAGGACTGTCAGAAATACATTTCTTGTGAGAAGCTTTATCAGCAAGCTGTTTTTCATAACGCTGTTTAGCTCTTTTGCACATTCCAGGATGAACTGCATTCTGATAGCATGATCTCTGCCAGGAAGCACCACTCGATGTCAGTGTTTCAACTATATTATTACCAAGGTTTTTGTTTTATTTCAGGATATGGTTGATCAACATAACATGCTATTTCTGTTATACAATCCAAAAGTTTTCTGTATGCACTGGGTTTCTCCACTAGTGGTTCATTTGTTTTATTTCTGACATATTATACAGCATGTAAAGTCTATCTCATTTCTTGCCACTTTAGCCACAGGTATGCTGAGTTTTACAAGTGACTTCATCAGTAAAGGATTATTTACTTGTTAAGTACCACTAGTCATCTGCATCCATTCAGCATGCACAACTGTAAAACAGGTAAACACAAGACTGAGTTAATTGGGAATTTAAATTATACATATCAGCACAAATCAGTAAACTTAGCCTATTTAAGTTATTGACACTTTATAATTTATAATAATTAAAAATAAAGTAAATACTACATAAAAAAGATGTAAAATAAATAAAACAATAAATCAGATATTGTAAATAGAGCAATTCAATGCCAATAAATGCCAATAACCAAACCCAAACAAAACAAAACAAAAAGCTGGACATACGCAACCGAATAGCACCAGATAAGGGAAAAAATCACAAAACACTGATGACGTCATTACAGCTATCTCAATAGAATTTGGGATTGCTAACAAGATTTTTTTTAGTACTTTGTTGTACGCTGAATACCTTGAATTAGGTGAATTACTTTCATCACAAAAGTCCTACGGGACACTTTTGAATGACAATTGCCATTTAACTACAAATAGAAAGTAGAAATAAGTACTTAAAAAGGGGGGAGGGTGGGTAAATCAGTTGTATATGGAAAAAAAGTTATTGTTTGTATGCTTATATTGTTTACTTTTTCTATCAGACTTACCATAGGTATGAGTTCTGTCATTCTGTTAAAAGGTTTAAAATAAGGTTTTCTTATTACAGTAAAATGGCTAAACTAGTCACTGCACAAACAAATTTAGAAGTCAACATCTACGCACAATGGTAAGATGGATAATAAACTTAAAACATGTTCCTGGAATATTAATGGCATGAAATCACACATAAAAAGAAAAAAAAACAGTCTAGAATAGAGTGAAGACATTAGGGTTGGATATTGTCTGCCTGAAGAAGACTCACATGGCAAGTAAAGAGGGAGCTCACATGGCTGAAAACTGGGTTGGGGAATGGCACAGCTCCTATTTCACCTCTGAAGCTAGAGGAGTTGCAGTCTGGCTCAGGCAAAGATTCCTGGGGTGGCCACTGAAGTCAGTTGTGACAGTGAGAGCAGGTATGCCCTTATCCAAATTCAACTCAACTCAGGGCAATCCTTAGCAATTGACTTAGTTTACGCTCCAAATGTGGACAACTCAGCCTTCTTCAATCACTTGTTGGTAGAAATGGCAGGATTCACTGGACCACTGGTGTTCAATGGAAACTTTAATTGTGGTGTAGACACAGTGCTTGACAGATCATCTAGAACAGGGAGTAGCCAAGCAGAAGTGCCAAATCATTGCAGAACTTAGTTAAAGATGATAGATTGGTCGATTCCTGGTGACATTTAAATCTCAATGGGAGGGAGTATTCCTTCTACTTGCACTCTGCAAAAAGTTATGACAGACTTCTTTTTTTAAATGAATCTTTATTGGAAAAAATCATGGGTACATAAAACTGAACATAGCATATTATGCTTTCATCAGAAGGCTCAACCATTGCAATAGAACATACAGAATTCAAAAAAGATTTGCAAATCCAAATAATAAGCTAAGACTTAGTATAAAGAGCATCACAACCCATTGAATCCTCTGGCATAATTGAATAGGGAGAGCCAGCAGCTGTAATACCGTATGGGTCTTGCCTCTATTCCTAAAGCCTATGTCACAGGAACACGGACATCATATCAGGACTGAGACTGCAGCTGGTTCCCAGGAACATCATGAAGCAAGCAGATTGACTATCTTTGAATATAGACATTTGTTCAGAAGTTCACTTTGTGTGTTAGTTCTTCCAGATTCTGAATATCTTGAATAACAGAGAGCCAGGCTTGAGTTATCAGGGAGTCACTTGAAGCCATTTCTTGATGATGGCCTTATGGGTCATGGTCAGGAGTGTGTTCCACAAGTATAACTAGTCATTTCCCCTCATGCCTGGTGGGGGAAAGCCAAGGATAACATTCTTGAAAAAGAGGGGGTTCTCTATATTAAACAGTACCTTGAATTGTGTCGTAACTTGGCCCCCAAAACTGTCAGTGCAGGACATGCCCAAAAAAATGCATGTGTGATTAGCCCAGGGTTCTCTGCAACCACTGCAACAAGCCAAGGAAACAAAAGAGCTCTCCACATGCCTTACATGACAGGGATATGGTAAAAATGGACTCTAACTTTCCAGGTGAATTCCTGCCACAAAGGTGAGCAGGTGGTTTGGAGAACTGATTGGAATATTTTGGACCAGTCAGTCTCTTCTAAACTTGTATTAGTCTTTTGACTCCATTTCTACTTTATGTGGAATGCCTGGTCTCCGTGTAATACTTTTATTGCTTTATATATAGATGAGATTACTCCTTTACTGTCTCTTTGCTGGATAACGGTGACTGTTGCCTCGAGTAAAGGTTTAGTATAAGTCTCTTTGGAAAACATTATGCATTGGTCCAGAAGGTAGGTGTGCAACTGGAGGTATCTAAAATGGTCAGAATTAGGAAGGGAGAAAGACTGTTGGAGAGAGTGAAAGTCTAGGGGAATTCTTCCCTTCATAATCTGGTTCATAAGAAATGGCCAACAGAAGGAGACCACTCGGACTATTGGGTCTGCTCAAATTAATATGGATTAATATTAATATTAATATGGATTCAGTGAGGAGAGGCCTAACCTGGACCACTTCCAGACGGTTAAGTCAAATTGAGTCAGTTGAAAGTGGGTATCCCACCAAAATCAATGAAGGGGCTGCAGTAATGAGCCAACATAACATTTTTCCCATAAGCAGTACACCCCAAGCAAAGTATTCTGTACCTCAAGGATGGTCATATCTCTATCACTTTTCTTAAAGTTTAAATCCATTACTAGTGGCTAAACGTGGGCCCTTCTCTTCCCAAAATTCCATGAACTTCCAATTAGCATTATATGTCATAAGACACCACATTAGAGTATTTCTGAGATAGCGTAGCAGAATAATAATTTTCAAGATCAGGTAGTGTTCTAACCCCACCCCCCCATACCTTGGGAGCTTGTAGTAACTTATATGTAAGCTTGGGGCATTTAGAGGCCCAGACATATTTAGATATCATTTATCGCCATTAAGGGAAGATTGTCAATGAATAATTATTGGGATGCATTGAAATATATATAAATATTGGGGGAGAATATTCATAATAACTGAATGGATGTGGAATACATTGGAAAATTGAGGCAAGACCAGCATCAAATATCCATCAGTACTTTCTTGGTAAGACTAATGAAACTGACATCGAACAGCATAGTTAGGTTTTTAAGAATCTGCAGTCCTAAGTATTTGAGCTGTTTCACACTCCAGTTGACTGGGAGCAGTTGAGCAACGTAAGCTGAAGGTGAGTAATGAAATGTGAGGAACTCTGTTTTAGTTTTATTGAGGGAATAGCCAGCATGCTGATCAAACACCTCAAGAATGATCACACTTTTGGGATAGATACCTCAGGGTGGGCCAAATACAACAGTACATCATCTGCATATGAAGATACTTTATGTGATAATCCACCAAACACATTTCACTCTATTTTAGAATTGTTCCTAATAGCCGTTGCCAGTGGCTCAATATAAAGGGGGAAGAGAAGAGGCAAGAGATGGCAACCCTGCCTTGTACCTCTTTATAGATTGACTCTGGTAGAAATACCTCAATTAGTGCATACTTATGCCTGGGGAGAGGCATATGGGACCTGAATCCCATCTATAAATTCCAATGGGAATCCAAAGGCTTTAAGGGTGAGGAATAAAAAACTCCACATAACCTTATCAAATGCCTTCTTGGCATAAAGACTCAGAATGTATGCTGGAGTCACACTTTTTCATATGACTTCAATTACATTCAGTGTATGTCAAACATTGTCTTGTGCCTGTCTTCCTGCAATGAAGCCCGTTTGGTCCCTATGAATGATATCACAAAGCATGGAAGTGAGTTTCCCTGCTATAACAGAGGCGCAAATCTTATAATTCACATTAAGAAGAGATATTGGATGGTAGGATCCACATAATGTAGGGTCCTTGCCCTCTTTCAGGAGAACAGAAATGGTGGCATAATTTCAAGAAGGAGGTGGCAACTCCCCATCATTCCAGACCGATCGGAAGACTGCCAAGCAGGGGGGAAATTTATTTTTGAAAGGCTTTGTAAAACCCTCCACTGATGCCATCTGGTCCATGACATTTACCAGTTTTGAGATGTTTAATGCTAGCCATAAATTCAGGCTGTGTTATTTGGGCTGTCAGTCTTCTCCCTTGATTGTGTGATAACTAGGCAACCCTAGGGAATGCACATAATCACCATTGGTCACCATTGATGTTTCCTGATGTGGGCTATAAAATATCTGATAATAATGTACAAAGGTCCTAGATAATTAATTATCTTTATGTACTATTTGTCCAGTAACAGGATGCTTAATTTTGATTATGGCCAACTTAGTTGCCTGTTGCCTAAGTCGGTAAGCTAGGAGTTTGGTAGCCCTGGCCCCCACTCATAATATTTCTGCTTCAAATTGTGTAATGCTTTCTCAATTTCCATCCTATGCAATTCTTAAATTTTAGATTTCACCTCTTTGATATTTGTGTTAACCTATCTATCCCACTTTTGGTGTTGTTTAGACTCCAAGCTCTGGACGGTGTCAGTAAAATCTAAACATTGCCTCTGCCTCTCTCTTTTTTTCATGTACCACCATGAAAATTAGTTTTTCACACAGTGCCATCTTCACCATGTTTCATAGAATTTGTGGATTGGTACCCAGCATGTCATTATGATCCAGGACTGAGTGTAGAAGATCCTTCAGATCTTGCACTACAACGGGATCTCAAAGAAATGAAACACTTAACTACCAGTGTGTTTTCTTAAGGGGCATATGCAGGTTAAGCTCAAGAAAGACCAGCTGGTGATCCGAGAGGGTAGAGGTGCCACCCACATGAATGTCAACCCTGGAAGGTCCTGCCTATGAGCAAAAAACATATCAAGGTGAGAGTAGACTTTAAAGCGAGGGGGAGTAGCATGTTTTAAAGTGAGGAGAGTAGCAGGAAGCTATGCCAGACTTGATCTTGCTCTGGTCTCACAGGACCTGTTATGGACCCTGGCAACAGTAACTTATGGTCTAATTTTAATACTGGAGTATTTGCATGTCCAATTGGTTCTGTCTGCTCTGGTTCTTCTGTCCCCTCCCGGGCCTGGAAACTGAACCCCACCTTGGTCAAATGTCAATAATTTAGAGAGTTTAAAGATGTAAATCTCTGACTTTTTGACCAACAACCCCAAAGGCGAAACATCTGCCATGATTTGCTAGGACATCTTGAAGGTGGTGCTTCAGGGAGGTATTATTTCATTCTCCCCTATAAAAGAAGAACAGAACATCAGTAATTGGCTGATCTAGAAGAAAACATTTAAAAAACTGAGAAGTTATATTTAGAAAACCCAATGGGTGACAACTATCACTCCCTACAAAAGCTCAATTGGCAGTACAACTATGTTAATACTGCAAACTTGGAGCAGACTATCCTGCTTATACAAGCAGGAGCATAAATGGAAGGAGACACATGTGGGAAAAGGCTTGACTGGCAGCTCCATAATAGGCAGAGAGGAAAAATGTCTCTCAATTCAAGGACAGGGAGGGTGCTGCTCATCATGGGGATAATACAATAGGGGAATGTTTCTGTCAGTTATATGATGATTTATATAAGTCAGAGGTAGAGCCTGTTGGCTCCCAGTTGAACTCTTTTTTTCATTAGGGCTGATCTACCTCAGATACATGACAGTGATAGAGCTCTGTTGGAAGCACCTATTGAATGGGATGATATTAGAAAAGTTATATCACATATGAAGGGAGAAGGCCCCAGGCCTAGATGGGTACCCAAGTGATTTTTTTTTACAATTTTAACAATCAGCTGAGGGAACCTCTACAAGACATGATTAATGAAACATTATATACCTCTCAGGCCATACCCAGAGGGTCAGGTGGTTGGACAATGTCTCCCAGACTGCACCGCTTAAAGAAGAGGTACCTCAGGGGTCTATACTTGGCCCCCTTCTCTTCACTCTGTTCATAAATGACCTGCACTTACACTGTGGGAGCAGCAGTCATCCAATATGCTGATGACGCGGTCATCTACCGTGCCTCCCCCAATGTAAAAGAACTGGAGAGAGCCCTTCAAGATGACATCCTCCAGATGGAGGATTGGCTCGCCTTGAACAAAATGGTACTAAACACCAGCAAAACCAAGGCGATGCTGTTTGGGCCTAGATCTCTGGGATCTGATAGGTTGACGCTCCTTCAACTGCAGTCCAGAGGGGGAGTCAAACTCGAAGTGGTTCCCTCAACTAAGTACCTCGGTCTAACACTAGACCAAAGCTTTACTCTAAAACAACATGTCGACCTACTAACCAAAGCCATTCATGTGAAACTCATCCTCTATAGAATAAAGGACCAGATTATCCCTGAGCCAGGGTAGCCATACGCCACTAAGCGTCCTACTCCCCAAGCTCACCCTCATGGCCCCGGTTCTCCAAGGTGTGGCTGCTACAGAACTGTCAGGCTAAAGACCCTCTACAACAAGATTGCCAGGTTTGCTACCATGTCCCACCCTAGAACCCACCACTGCGAGGCCCAAGCAAGGCTCAGATGACCGTCTTTGGAAGCCCGCCTCATCTACCCGACTCTCTGCCTGACATTTAAGCTACTGGGCCCTTCCCCTCCCCCCTAGCCTCAAAGGGCTAGTCAGGGCTAAAACCAGTCTGAGGTGTCTCCGCACCTCAGGACAAACTCTTCTCGAGGTTCCTAAAACTAGGACTAAAGCCGGATCCGGGTCCTTCACGTTTACAGCCCCTTCCACCTGGAACAACCTCCCTCTAGGGGTACGAGAGGCAGGAACAGGCCCTAGCTTCTGCTCTAAACTTAAAGCACACTTGCTCGATAGGAGTACCTGCCAGTGCCTTAGGACCTGACCACTCATCACTGCCTCTCCTAACTCTGAAGGCATGCCCCATGGTTACCCTTCCCCCATCTACTTTGATTCCTCGGGATGGGACCCTGACTCTAGGCAAACTAGCTAGCACCTCGTGCTCTTCCTGGGTCCACAAGATTGATGCATGTACAATGTTTGTAAATATTCACTTCCACATGTTATTATGGTCTTTATGTTCCCTTACCTCCTACCTGATTGTAACCCTAATGATCTCATTGTCTACCAACTTGTCACTTTATTACCTGTACTGTTTCCATTGATTTTGTATGTAACTTTCCTCTGGGTCGCCCCTGAAAAAGGGACCTCTGGGGCCCAGCGGGCTCACCCGGTCAACAAAATTCAATAAATAAATAATATACAGGGATATTGCCCCTCTCAATGCACACTGCCACCATTACCATCCTTCCTAAGCCTGGAAAAGACCCAAGTCAATGCTTCTCATAATGACCCATTTCATTATTAACATATGACTATAAAATAATAGATAGAATAACAGAAAGTAGACTGGAACAAGTACTTCCCTACATTATTCGCCATGATCAATCTGGCATTGTGAAAGGCAGGCAGGGGCAGTTCAATGTCAGATGGACACTGAACATAGTGTGGAGGTGGTGCTCCTGTAGTGGGCAGGGAGGGCCTGGTATGTTAGCACTAGGTGCTGAAAAGGCATTTAATAGAGTGGAATGGAGATATCTTTTGAAACACTCTGTAGATATGTTTTGGGTGACATCACTATTCAGTGGATATCTGCGTTGTATAATATGTCAAGCATCCAAGTGCTGGTGAACAGGGTGTTGAGCAGGCCCTTCAGGCTAAGCCAGGGTACTAGACAGGGCTTCCCACTGTCTCCTCTGCTATATGTGATGTCACTTGAACCACTTGCAGCAGTAAATAGGGGAGATACCAGAATCCAGGGACACGAATCAGGTGGCATACACCACAAGTTGGCCTTATTTTTAGATGACTTGTTGGTAGACCGAGGTAGAACGGTCAGTGGGGGATGCTGCAACAGAAGGTAAAGCTATCAAAATATGGAGAGCAATGAGTACCAATGCCCATAGTCTGGGTAACAAGCTTCCTGAATTAGTGGCCTTGATGGAGGAGGAACATCTGGATATCGTGGCAGTCACAGAAACATGGTACACACAAAACCATGACTGGGACATAAACATACCAGGATACACTGTCTACAGGAGGGACAGGAGGGTAAAAGAGGAGGAGTAGTTCTTTACATAAGGGAAGGAATAAAAGCAACAGAACAAAAGGGTAAACAGGGAGGAGAAGAAGCACTGTGGGTAAATTTGGAGACAGGCAATGGCACCACAATATGCACAGGGGTTGTATACAGACCCCCATCTCAGGGGGAGGAAATGGACAGGCAAATGCTAGAAAGTATACTTAGAATGGCAGAAAAAGGGGAGATTTTGCTGATGGGAGATCTGAATATGCCAGATGTTAACTGGAGTGCAGTTGCAGCTGCCACTTCAAAGAGTGCAGTTATTCTAGATGCCCTACAGGGGGCATGCCTTAGACAACTAGTACTGGAGCCCACTCGAGAGGGAGCAATATTAGACTTGATGCTCTCAAATGGAGATGGAGAGAGGATCACAGATGTAGAAGTGGGTAGCCATCTGGGAACTAGCGACCATGGAACAGTATGGTTCACAATAAACACAGCAATAGAGTCAGGCCATACAAAGACAAAAGTACTGGACTTTAGGAGGGCTGACTTTGCCAAAATGGGTGAGTGCCTAAGGAATGCACTAGCAAATGGGCAGGAAGGAGGGATGGAAGAACAATGGGGAATAATAAAAACTGCTATCACAGAGGTAACGAGCCTTTGTGTGAAGCAAATAACCAAAACAAGACGATGTAAGAAACCACTATGGTTCTCAAAGGAAATGGCAGTGAAGGTTCAAGAGAAAAAGAAAGCATTCAGGAAGTACAAGGAATCGCAGAAGCAGCAGGACAGAGAACTGTATCAGTTAAAGCAAAAGGAGGCTGGGAAGGCAGTCAGAACAGCAAAGGCCCAAACCGAGGAAAAGATAGCCAACTCAGTTAAGAAGGGGGATAAAACCTTTTATAGGTACATAAGGGAGCAAAGGAAGACCAAGGGAGGGATAGTGAGGCTTAATAAAGGGGAGGGAGGGTAGGCAGAGGGAGACTGTGAAAAGGCAGAGATACTAAACAAATATTTGTGCTCAGTATTTACAAATGAAGAGGGGGAGGTACATAAAACAAACAGTAGTAACACTCAGGATACAGAAGTTGATACCAGCCCATTTACAGAAGAAAGGGTTCTGAAGAACTCTTAAAACTGAAGATGGACAAAGCAATGGGACCTGATGGGATTCATCCCAGAATTCTAAAGAGCTAAGGGTAGAACTAGTGACACCACTGACTACCCTTTTAACAAATCATGGGAGGATGGGGTGGTACCCAAGGATTGGAGGAGGACAGATGTGATTCCCTTCTAAAAGTGGGAGCAAGGCAGAAGCAGGAAACTACAGACCTGTTAGTTTAACCTCAGTGATAGGGAAAATGATGGAATCACTTCTGAAGGAAAGAATTGTCGAGTATCTAGAGGCCAGAGGGGCACAGGACCCTAGGCAGCATGGATTCACAGTGGGAAGGTCATGCCAGACAAATCTGATAGATTTCTTTGACTGGGTGACCAAAATAGTAGATCAGGGAGGGACTGTGGACATGGCCTACCTAGACTTTAGCAAGGCATTTGACACAGTCCCACACAAAAGATTAATATACAAGTTAGCCAGCCTGGGAGTGGGTCCCAAGACGACAGCCTGGGTAAAGAATTGGCTGGAGAATAGGACACAGAGTAATAGTAAATGAGTCCACTCGAAGAAAGGAGGTTACTAGTAGGGTACCACAGGGTTCAGTATTAGACCTTAGTCCTCTCAATGTCTTTGTTTATACATGCAGAAGGACTAGAAGGAAAAGTATGTCTCTTTGCAGATGATACTAAGATCTGCAACAGAGTTGATGCACAGGTGGGTGGAAAGGATGAGAAGGGACTTGGCAAGGTTAGAGGAATGGTCAAATGTATGGCAGCTTAGATTCAATGCTAAGAAGTGTAAGGTAATGCACCTGGAAACAAAACCCAGGGAAGAGTACACATGGGGGTGAGATACTAACAACAACAAAATGGAAAGGGACCTGGGGGTAGTCATATTAGATGACCTAAGGTGGGCAAAATGTGAGAGGGCAGCAAGGAGGGCTGGGGGGATACTGGGATGCATAGGAGAGGCATCACCAGTAGAAAACAAGGAAGTTATTATCCCTCTGTACAGACAGCTGGTCAGACCCCATCTGAGTACTGTGTGCAGTTCTGGAGATCCAATCTCCTCAGAGACATAGACAGGATGGAAGCTGTCCAGAGGAGGGCAACTAAATTGGTGAGGGTCTGCGGAGAGAAGACATATGAAGAGACTTAAGGAGCTTAATATGTATAGCCTCGAGAAAGGAGGGAGAGGGGACATGATAGAAACTTTCAAGCACCTCAAGGGAATCAACAAAGTCCAAGAGGGTAGCATCTTTCAAAAAAGAGGTGTGCAAGAACAAGAGGGCACAATTTGAAGATGGGGGCAGCTCAGAGGTAATTTAAGGAGTATTTTTCACAGAGAGGGTTGTGGATGCATGGAATGGCCTTCCGGAGGAAGTTGTAGAGTCAAAATCAGTGGTGGAATTCAAGCATGCATGGGACAGTCATAAGGCAATTCTGGGGGGTGGGGGTAAGAAGAAGTAGGCTGCTGGTTAACTAGGATCTGCAGCTTATCCAGTGGGTAGGGAAATGGGCAGACTGGATGGGCCAAGCGGTCCTTATCTGCCGTCAAATTCTATGTTTCTATGTATACTTAAAAGACCCACAAAAAGGTATTCCAATAATGCATGACATACTTGTTGACTATAGGCCCTATCGGTGCATAAGATAAATTGGACAAAAAGTGAACTGCTGTTACTAGGAGATACTAAACCTGGTCCTGTGCCTGAATTTCCCTTAAAATTTAAAGTAATCTAAACATTAAAATACCTGGGAATAATGATAACCAAAAATAATTTGAATCTACTCTATATAAGGAGAATTATATTAATATTCTCTCCAATATTAAGCAACACTGTGATCGATGGGAGGAGCTACCAATTAGCTTAATAGGGTGAATAAATTCTACAAAAATGAACATACTGCCCAGGTACCTTTACCTCTTCCAAAGCTTACCGGTTAGGGTTCCTGAATACTTCTTTAGGCAACTGAATAGTATTCTAGACAGATTTATGTGGTGTGAGAAAACTGTTAGAATTATATTGCAACTCTCCCTGTGGAAGGGAAGACCTGCACTCCCAAATTTTAGATACTACTTTTGGGCTGCATCGCTCGCGTACTTGGATAAGCCTCTTACTATTCCCAGTTCCAAAATGGAAGCGAATAGAATAGGAAAGTGCTACTGGGGGACTAATTAAGGGTATCAGAGTCTGTGTGTGTTAATTACAGACAGGACTTGAAGAGTTTTTTTTAAACTAGATAAGTGGAGTAAGTTGTGGAGAAACCTGCTGACCTTGTATTTTTCTTTTGTCTTTAAAGTAAATTGGAAGCACAGTAACCCACATTTTAAGGGCCTTAAACTAGAGCTGTGCTTTTGCCCTGTAGTTTGGGGGCTACATGAGAATTGTTTGGCCTGATTGTTTGGCTTTGGGCCTCTACTAGGTGATAACTTGGAGGAGCTGAGTGAGTCACAGTTCTGAGTGCAGGTTGGTTTTGGTTTCCACTAAAAGACTCTCTCACTCAGGCATTCTGGTGGAGTGTGGTTCCTCTATGCAGGCACCCACAGTGGAGACCAAGAAGGTTGCTGGGAACCTCCACAAAGGAGACCCATAAGAGGGTGGCATGGGACCCCACAGAGGAAGGAAACAACTCCTGGTGGTGGGCTCAGTCATTAGAGGATTAGAACTGGGGGAGTGAGGGGAGATGGAGGTAAGGTGCCTGCCCAGCACCATGGCTTGGGGGGACAGGAAGCAAATCCTCAGGATCATGGGAGCAGCAGCATGGGAGAGGCAGCTGGACATCATTGTCCATCTAAAGACAAATGACCTGGCTGGGAATGGAATCAAAGCAGTGCAGGAGGTGTTTGTGAAGTTGGGTAGGGGCTTTAGACAAGTAGCCTGCATGGTAGCCTTCTCTGAGGTAGTAGTAAAAGTAGTAAAGGACAGGGATGGGACTAAAAGGGGAAAGGCCATCAAAAAATGGAGGCAATGAGTACCAGTGGCCATAGTCTGGGTAAAAAGCTCCCTGAATTAGAGGCCTTGATGGAAGAGGGACTCCTACATATTGTGGCAGTCACAGAAAGATGATACACAGAGAACCATGACTGGGATGTCAACATACCAGGATACACAATGTACAGGAGGGACAGTGAGGGTAAAAGAGGAGGAGAAATAACTCTCTACATAAGGGAAAGGATCAAAGCAATGGAACTAAAGTGTAAACAGGGAGGGCAGGGAAGGAGAGGAGGCACCGTGGGCCACCCTGGAGACAGGAAATGGCACAGCAATCTGCACAGGGGTTGTATGCAGATCCCCATCTCAGGGGGAGAAAATGGACAAGGAAATGATAGAAGGCATCCTTAGAATGGCACAAAAAGGGGAGATATTATTGATGGGGGACCTGAATATGCTAAATGTTAACTGGATCACCTTTGCTGCAGCCACATCCAAGAGCATGGTCATTCTTGATACCCTACAAGGGGCATGCCTCAGACAGCTAGTGCTGGAACTCACTCAGGAGGGAGCAATCTTAGACCTGGTACTCTCAAATGTGGACGGAGAGAGGATCTCAGATTTAGAAGTGGATAGCCATCTGGGAACAAGTGACCACTAAACAGTGTGGTTCATGATAAACATAGCCACAGAGTCAAGCCATACAAAAGTGAGGGTATTGGACTTTAGGATGGCTGACTTTGGCAAAATGGGAGGTGTCTCAGAAAAGCACTAGCGAACAGACAAGAAGGAGGGGGTAGAGAAACAATGGGGAAAGATCAAAACTGCCATCACAGGGGCAACAAGCCTTTGTGTGAAGCAAATAAACAAAACAAAATGAAGAAAAACACCACTATGGTTTTCAAAAGAGGTGGTGGGGAACATTAAAGAGAAAAAGATAGCATGCAAGAAGTAAAAGGAAACATAGGAGGAGCAGGACAGAGAACTGTACCAGTTAAAGCAGAAAGAAGTGGGGAAGGCAGTCAGAATAACAAAGGTACAAACTGAGGAAAAGATAGCCAACTCAGTGAAGAAGGGGGATAAAACCTTTCATATCTGTAGGTAACTTAGGGAACAAAGAAAGACCGAGGGAGGGATAGTGAGGCTTAATAAAGGGGAGGGGTGGGTCAGAGGGTGACAGTAATAAAGCAGGGATACTGAATGAATATGTCTGCTGAGTATTCACAAAAGAAGAGAAGAGGGGAGGTACCTAAACCACACAATAGGAGCATTCTAGATAGGGAGCTTGATACCAGTCCATTCACAGAAGAAAGGGTCCTGAAAGACCTTCTAAAACTGAAGGCGTACAAAGCAATGTGGCCTGACAGGATTCACTCCAGAATTCTAAAAGAACTAAGGGGAGAACTAGAAACACCACTGACTACCCTTTTTAACAAATCATGGGAGGATGGTGTGGTACCTGAGGACTGGAGGAGGGTGGATGTGATTCCTCTTCACAAAAGTGGGAGCAAGGCAGAGGCAGAAAACTACAGACTTGTTAGTTTGACCTCAGTGGTAGGGAAAATGATGGACTCACTTCTGAAAGAAAGAATTGTTGAGTACCTAGAGGCCAGCAGGGCACAGGACACAAGGCAGCATGGATTTACAGTGGGAAGATCATGTCAGATGAATCTAATAGATTTCTTTGACTGGGTGACCAAACTAGTAGACCAGGGAGGGGCTGTGGACATGGCCTACCTAGACTTTAGCAAGGCATTTGACAGAGTCACAAACAAAAGCTAAATAAACAAGTTAGCCAGCCTGGAAGTGGGTCCCAGGATGGAAGCTTGCGTAAAAAGATTGGCTGGACAACACGATGCAGACGGTAATAGTAAACAGAGTCCACGCTGATGAAAGGGGGTTACTAGTGGGGTATCACAGGGTTCAGTACTGGGACTGGTCCTCTTTAATGTCTTTATAGGTGACATTGTGGGGGGACTGGAGAGCTGGCAAGGTTGGAGGAATGATCAAAATATGGCGGTTTAGAGTCAATGTGAAGAAGTGCAAAGTAATGCACCTGGGAAACAAAAACCCAGGGGAAGAGTACACAATGGGGGGGGGGAGGTACTAACAAAAAAAATGGAAAGGGACCTGGGGGTAGTCATATCAGATGATCTAAAGGTAGGCAAGCAATGAGGAAAGGCTGTAAGGAGGTCTGACAGGATACGATGATGCATAGCAAGAGGCATCACCAGTAGAAAACAGGAAGTTGTTATCCCTCTGTACAGACAGTTGGTGAGACCCCATCTGGAGTACTGCATGTAGTTTTGGAGACCCCATCTCTGCAAGGACATAGACAGCATGGAGGCAGTCCAGAGGAGAGCAACTAAAATGGTGCAGGGTCTGCACCAGAAACCATATGAAAAGAGACTAAAGAAGCTTAATATGAATAACCTCGAGGAAAGGAGGGAGAGGGTAGACATGATAGAAACCTTCAAATACCTCAAGGGAATCAACAAAGTCCAAGTGGGTAGCATCTTTCAGAAAAAGAGATGCACAAGACCAAGGAGGCACAATTTGAAGATAGAGGGGGGACAGCTCAGGGGCAAGGTGAGGAAGTATTTTTTCACGGAGATGGTGGTAGTTGCATGGAATGGCCTTCCTAAGGAGATCTTGGGGTCAAAAACAGTGGAAGAATTCAATAATTTATGGGACAGACACAAGGCAATCCTAGTGGAAGTGAGGTAGAAAGAAGTAGGCTGTTGGTTAACTAGGATCTGCAACTTATCCAGTAGGTAGGGAAACAGGCAGACTGGGTTGGTCAAGTGGTCCTTATCTGCCATCAAAGTCTATGTTTCTATGTACCCTATCACCTGCTCTCTAACATAATGTATATCCAAAAGGTAAAATTCCCTTTAGATATCTCTTAGGGAGAGGTATGTGGGCTAAAGATTAAGAACAACCAATTGAAAGAAAATATTAAATTTATTAACAAACAAAGCCAGCCCAGATCAATGAACTATCTCTGCAGTTACAACAAGCCATAGAAAGATTAGATCACACTAAGCAAGAGCATGCTCAGGATATGGCATATAAAGAACAAGCTTTGTACACTATGCAAACATAAGCACAGTGCAATGCCAGATCTCTGTAGAGTTATGTCATCAAGTACAAAAGTACAAAATGACACCTATCCATAGAACTGATGGATATGCACCCCCTCATCCAGGGTGTGCTATAACAGATTCTTCGGCATCTAGTACTTCAGAAAGCGATGAAGAGACCCCTAGAAGGCGAAAAGCAAAAATGGCTCCTTTTTTTACAAAAGCTAAAGTAGAAGGAAAGAAAGTGCAGCAAGCTAGAGGAAAGCGGTTAAAGAAATTGACATGGAAAAAGAAAGAGGAGTTAGAAAAAACAGATGAGCAGTTACATGCTCAAATAAAACAAATAGAAAAGAGATTACAGTAAGATGACAAATTAACTCCTGCAGACACAAAATACCTTAATGATCAAAATAAATTAAAATGTGAGCAATTAGAATGCAACAAAGGGCTGTATGAGCAAGACGAAGAAGCCAGGGCTCAAACAAAGAAGTTTGAGGAAGTCAGGGAAGAGGTAGAGGTACATGTGGAATTATCTCAATGAGATCTTTCCATACAAGAATCCATGCAGTTAGTAGATCAGTTGGGAAAATGGGAACCAGGTCAGAATCCAGTCCCACACTGTTCTAAATTAAAGACATTAGTGGCTAATTTTAATTTGACTAACAAAGATGCCTGTAAAATAGTCACTTTGTCACTTCCTGCAGTGTTACTGCAGAGTTTACCTGTGAAAATGACAGGTAATCAAACGCGCCCAGAGATTGACACCGACTGGGCTACCGTTGATGAGATCCAAACTGCATTGCTGTCAATGCCAGTGTATCTCATACGGACTGGAGTAAGATCTATGAGATCACTCTACAACCTGGGGAGTCCCCAGTTATATCAATCATCTGTATGCTGCTTATGCAACATATGGAGGCGTAGCAGACTCAAGTAAAGATACAGAACCCTTCCTGAGTTTGATTGATTGGCAGGCTACTATTGTACTTGCGTCCATAAGTATGTTATGTAAAAGAGAGAATTGGGCTGCAGGAAAGGAGGAATTGCTCACTGATTGGTGGCGTATGCAACAAGATGATAGTCCTGAAAAAGGAAAGGACAAATGAAGGGTAGCTGCTATTGTCAAAACAGAAGGCAAGGGTAGGTTAACCTGCAACAATTGCAATAAAGAAGGCCACTTTAAATGCAATTGTTGGGCTAAAGGTGGAGATATGGAAGAAAAACATAAGCAAGTCTTAGAGAGGAGACAAGCTCAAAATCCAGGTAATAAAGCTAAACCTGGCAGTAAGGCAGGCTTACAAAAATGTATTGAAGTACATAGTAATTTGATTAATACTAAGACAGTTGCAGCTGTTTGAAAGGAACCTACTGCCCCTAGTGATAGTGAGGAAGAAGAGGATGAGGAAGAGCTTCTCGCCAAAAATGAAAAGAAAAAAAAAATGACGGGACAAAGCCCCCACCTTCCAAAAAGTCAGTTACGAGAGGATCGGGAAGGGCACCCAACAATATCAGTAATGGTAAGGGGCTGCCAGACTGTGATATTAGTTGATACTGGTGCTACTGTTAGTATAGCAGATAGTGATATGCCTTTAACAACTCACTGAAAATGACAAATTAATTTCCAAGGTTTCTCAGGGGTTGTGTTAACAGCATATTTGACCAAACCAGTTTTGGTGCAGATAGGTGAACAACAATTGAAATGTATGTTGTGAAAATGTGATACACATGAAGGTACCATCATGGGTATGGACATTCTAGCACAACGTGGTTTAGTAGTGGATCTTAGTAACAAGATTTTATGGCAAGGAAGCACTACTAACCCAAGACCAAATGTGGATGACTCACATAGCGTGTA
This sequence comes from Neoceratodus forsteri, assembly GCA_016271365.2. Lineage (NCBI taxonomy): Eukaryota > Metazoa > Chordata > Ceratodontiformes > Ceratodontidae > Neoceratodus > Neoceratodus forsteri. The sequence continues at coordinate 1,076,247,213 of CM057450.1, forward strand.
CACAATAAAGTCATTAAAGATTTATCACATGAGTGATTTATGGAAACAAGTGCCACAATGGATAAAATCTGTTGTACAAAGGTATGAATCAATTTGGGCTAAAAATGCTATAGAGTGTGGATGAGTGTCTAATATGGAGGTCCAAATTAAGGGACCAGAACCACCGCCACAAAAGCAATATGCATTTCCAAAGGAAGCACATGAAGAGGTAGAAATTATTTTGAAACAGTTACAATCACAAAATAGAATTCGCCAGATATGTTCAACTGTTAATTCCCCTTTTTGGCTGGTTTGCAAATCGAACGGTACTTGGAGACTGACTATAGACTACAAGGTCTTGAATAAAGTAATGACTCTAGTCACCCCAGTGATATCTAGACTACTGAACTTAATATTTCTTCTGTCTCCCATTGCAACTATCTATACTGTACTAGATGTGTCAAATGGATTTTGGTCCATCCCTGTACAACCAAATAGTCAGTATAAGTTTGTTTTTACCTTTCAGGATAAACGATACACATTCCAGTGTTTGCCACAAGGCTTTCACTCATTGCCACTTTATTTCATCAATGTTTGGCAGAAATATTATCGGGTGTTTCAGTTTCTGGGACAACATTAAACAGCTAAATGGGAGTATGCGCTCCCGGCCCCCCTCCCTGATCACTATTGAAGGCTCTGTCTCCACTGACCCTGCCCGCATTGCCAATCTCCTCAACTCATCTTTCACGGACCTTAGTTCTGTCCTCCCTTGTGATTTCTTTGATCCTCCTTCTTCCTTACCTGCCCTAGACACTCGCTATCCTAGCTTCGCCACGCAGGGTCACTGCCCAGAAGTCAGGCCACACCTGATTAAAGCGCCACAGAGCAATAGTACTGGCAGTGATTCTCTGACCCCTGTATTCTCCGCGGGTTCTGGATCAGGTCCTTGCCCTCTAACTAGCCTGTTCAATAAGTCCCTCTGCCTGGGGCAGTTCCCTCAGCATGGAAAATTGCCACAGTTACACCCATTCACAAAGGAGGTGACAAGTCATCTGCTGGGAATTACCGACCCATCTCCATTCTCACCCTCTCCAAAGCCCTAGAAAACTGGTGACTACCCAAATCACGGATTACATAACCAAATACAACATCCTCTGCCATGAGCAACATGGTTTCCGGGCAGGGCACAGTACCGGCACAGCCCTAATTGAGTTTTCAAATTTTCTTCATTCCTCCCTGGACTCTGGCGCCCTCGCCGGGGCAGTGTTTATTGACCTCTCTAAGGCTTTTGACATGGTCTCCCACCCCCTACTGCTGGAAACCCTCAGCCGCTCCGGTTTTGCACCTGGTCCAGTCTCCTGGTGCTCCAGCTATCTGTCTGCCCACTCCCAACGTGTTAAAATTAATATGGCCCTCTCCGATACATGCCCTATCCGCTCAGGTGTCCCCCAGGGCTCCATCCTTGGTCCTCTTCTCTTCTCTCTATATCTCCAACACCCTCCCCAAAGCCTGTTCTGGTAAAATCCTACTGTGCAGATGGCATACATCATTACTGTCACCACTGAAACCCCAACTCCCTACAAGACTCCTTGCAACAAGCCTTGGTGATGCAAGCCTGGTTCAAAGAGCACAGACTTGTACTCAATCTAAAAAAACAAAGCAATGCTCTTTGCCCATCCCCAAAACAAATCCAGAAACTTCCCTCCACATCCTCCTGGCACCAAGCATCCTCTTGATCTAGTCTGCCTGTACAAATACCTTGGGGTCTTCTTTGACTCAGCACTCACATTCCATGACCACACAGATAATCTAGCCTCTGCTACTAACACAATAGGCATCCTTTACCTATAAGCACTGCCTCCCCCAATGCCCCTCCGACTTGTAGTCACCTCATCAATACTGTCCCTTGTAGACTATGGCTTGCCTGTGTATGGTGCTGCAGACACGACCGCCCTCAATAAAATTCGCCTCACCTTGAATAAGGCCTGTAGATTAATCACGGGTGCCCCTAGGCTCACACATACCTGTGGACTATATGATATGGCCAGGCTACTTAACCTGGACAAACGGCTCAGATTCCAAACCTGCCTCATTACAAAAAAAACCCTCCTTGGACTATCTCCACCTGGCCTGACAACCTCTATCCACCTTGCACAACCCTTAGTCAATACTCGTAACACCTCTAAGGCCACCCTCCTTGTCCCTAGGCTCAGGACCACACATGGGCTAAGGTCCTTCTGCTACAGAGCTCCTCTCCGTGGTACACTCCACACCTCCATCACTGACACCCGTACAATCTCCCATTTCAAATCTCACCTCCGAATCAGCTCTTTAGCATGTGAGCTGTTCCTGCCCTAGGTGATCTAGTTCGAAATGCCCTGACAAAGCTCTCTGAGTGGCTCTCCTATACTGACTGATAAAACTGTGATTACCATTCCTGTAACACTTAAATTGTAACTAAGTTATAACTGCCTGTTCTACCAAAACTGTAACCTCAGAGATGTAAGCTGTAACCACAATATTGTAACTATATGTTGTACTGTGTTTGTCCTCTTTGTGACGAGGTACCTTTGGAAATGAGCCTCTGGCTCAAAGGTTGTAAACCGATGTATAAATAAATAAATAAAATAAAATAAATAATACAATATGTTGATGATATTTTTTGTAGCCTGATACATACCAAGAGCATGTTAGTTTATTGAATGAGTTGCTAACCATCTTAGGTAAAGGAGGGTTAAAAATGAACCCTAGTAAAGCACAAATTGGACAGTCACAAGTTATCTTTTTGGGTATATGTATTAACAAAAAGGGAAGAACTGTAGACCCTGATAAAAATCAGGTAATGCAACAATTGCTGAGATCCAAGACAAAAAATGCATTACGGCAGTTCTTGGGCATGGTTGGATTCTGCAGAGATTTTATTGAAGCCTTCTCCAGTATGGCAACACCTCTGTATAAACTACTGAAGGGAGGAAAGGAGACTGATATCCTCAGATGGGAACCAGAACATCAGATAGCTTTTCTGGCTCTAAATCAAGCACTAATGACAGCTCAGGCTCTCATTAGTCCTTCTCAATCCTCTGATTTTGTAATACAGGTACATGCAACAGATCAGATAATCAATGCAGTACTATTACAAAAGACAGCAGGGACATTACATCCTGTGGGATATTTTTCTTGTGTATTAACACCTGTGGAAGAAACATATGAATGTGTAAAACATTTGTTAGCTGTATATTGGGCTATACAAGCTACAGAACATATTGTGGGATTTAATAGAATTATCCTGCAAACATCTCACACTCCAGTGAAATTTCTGCTTGAAAGGGATGTGAGAGGTGTGTCTTCACAGTGATTGGTTAAATGGGCTTTAGCTCTAAAAGGAAAAATATCACTGTAGAAAAATGTACCTCACCGACGTTAGTTGAATTAATTGCATGGGAGGGAGAGACACATGACTCTGGAACTGTAATGGGAATTGATTTTAAACCCATATTTGCTGCAGAACCAAATACTGAAGCAAGAGATGTTTATGTAGATGGCTCTCATTTTTGGGAAGAGGGACATTTCCACACAGGATATGCAATATGGACACCGAGTAATAATCAAGAAATATTAGTATGATGCCCATCATTTTCTGCCCCTAGAGTGGAATTGGAGGCAGTCTGCAGAGTTATTATGGCTTACCCTCAGGAGGGTATTAACATCTTCTCAGACTGCACCTTTGTAGTTAACTCCTTATTGGAATTTTTGCCAATTTGGACTGAACGAGGAATGTGGACAGCATCTGGAGAACCTGTCACATTTGCTCCCATATTACAACACATATGGGATATAGGAGCTCAGACACCTTTGAGAATAGCAATCTGTAAAGTAAGAGCTCACCAAAAAAATCCAAAGGATATCCATGAGTTAAGCAATAACTTAGTGGACAATCTGGTTCAGGCTGCAGCCAAACAAACTTATGGGTAGACCCTCTAGGAGGTGACTCTACACAATTGTGGGAGATGGACGAATTTGACAAACACCATATTAAAGGGATAGCTGCCATCTCACAAGTCCCAAGTTTGTGGCATATCCAGGATATAGATGCTTGGATAGTGGGTTGTCAGAACCAATGGAAAGACACTGGACAGTGTGCAACCAAACATGTTACCATATGGTAAGAGGGCTCCATTAGGGCGTATACCATTAAAAAGACAGTCCTTGGTCCAGCTTACAAATTAATTATGTGGGGCCCTTGCCTACTGCAAAAGGGGGGTTCTGATATTTATTAGTCATTATTGACATATTTTCCAAATGGGTAGAAGCATTGCCTATATGAAATGATAGTACTACAGCTACTTCAAACGCATTGTGGGAACTTGAAAGTGATAGAGGGACTCACTTTACAGCAAAAATAATTACAACTTTGTGTGATATTTTCAGTATCACTCAATGTTTGCATTTACCATATCATCCACAATCATCCGGGATGGTAGAAAGGTTAAATCACACTCTGAAAAATGCACTGAAAAAGGCAGTGCTGGATATGGGTAAAGGGTGGGTGACGCACTTACTAGGAATCCTAATGGGTACTAGAGGTATGGAAAACAAGAGTACTGGCTATAGCCCATATCAATTGATGACTGGACGGGATATGTGGCTGTATTATTATCCATCGGATCCAGATTTGTCTACACCTGTGTTAGACTGCATCAAAACTGAAGTGTTTTTACAACAAATACAGAAGCAGTTAGCTCTGTATTTACCCCATACTGCCAGAAATATGGCACAGACTCATTGGAAAAACAAACAGAGACATGATGAAAAAGTGATACCACCCATTGAACAGGGTCATCATGTCATGGTGAAAAATGTTGGTCAAAAGGGACCATGGGATGCTAATTGGATGGGGCCCTAGTCATTGATGTTTTGGGGCCATGGGTCATTCAGGTCTGTTGAGTCCGACAAGGGTTAACAGAGACCAAATGGGTCCATGTATCGGCCTTTAAATAATAACAACTGATACTGCTCTGTTTCTCCCAATAAGTAAAATACAATGATGTTCCCTGTACTTATACTGTGTAGTACCTTATTGATCCTGGCAACTTCTGACAGACACAAAGGATGCCCAGGGCATATATGGAATAGTTAATACAACCAAAACTATACCAATTGTACTGGGATCTCCCAGTAATGTTGGGAGAACAGCATGAACACACCAGATATCTTCTTGTCAAATGGTACTTTATTTGTTATGACAATGCCAAGATGTGATATGGGGATACTCTCCAGAAGCCTGGCCCGGCACGGCGATGTGTGTAGTGAACACAAGAGCCCAGAAAGGGATCTATATCTGCTCCACATTGGGGGATACTACAAATCTGACAAAAGAAGAACAAGATTTATTTCGAATAAAATTAAAGGACATGTTACATTATCCACCTAATATTACATTGTTAAATGCATCTTATACTGCTGCAAGATGTAATATGTGGCATTTTTTATATAATACATCTATTGTAGCAAACTATACAGTAGGGTTAAAGCAATTTTTACAGTATTACCATTAACAAATATATATTCATTGTTAACATATTTGCTAGTTTTTCAAAAAGTACGATGGCCGAGAATGGCCTGTAATGTTAACTTAAGAGCATGGCATAATTTTGTGGCATGGAATATAGTGTATCAAAAAAAAGGTATATCAGAGCAAAAATTCTTGCCCCCATCAGATGGTATTATCTTGACACAAAGGGTGGGATATTCAGACTGTGCCAGGTTGTGGCACAAGCCTGGGGGCAGCGCAACTAGGATGCACATGGGCCTTGACAGGATGATATGCAATGGAGCTGTGCCATGGCACAGCATTGTTGAATATCACTCTTTGACCACCTGCAGTGCGCATGGCGCAGTGGCACTGCACCAGCGCTAGTGGCCAGAGTGGAGGAGGGGGATACGCTAGTGCAAGTGCTGTTGCGCTAGGCGCAACAACCAAGATATTCAAAAGTGCACATGCAAATGGGACCATAATGCATGCAAGGCACAAATCGGGCCATTTGCATGTCATTATGGCCCCATTTTCATGCAGGTGCGCTGGTCCCCGGTGACTTGCACCTGGCACCCTGCCAGGCTGCAGCTGTCGGGGACCAAAGCCCGCTGCCCCCACCGACAACACACTCCGATGTCCGATCACGGGCATATGTAAAAATTGTAAATGTCCCATAACCCTGGTGGTCCAGTGGACCGCTCCCAGCCCGATCACGGGCATATGTAATAAGATAATAGTCCTATATCCCTGGTGGTCAGTGGACCACTCCCAATAATCATGGGCATCAGTAATAAATTATGGCAAATCAATCCATTCCTGGTGGTCAAGCGGTACCCCCTTCCCACCACCCACTGAGGCTCCACCGCCCGCTCCTTCCCATTCACATTTCTGGACTGTGTAGTATGGTATAGGCTGCATGCCCATTAGCTTACACTGTGGACCAATGGATCACAGGCCTACCATATGGAGTCAGTCAGCAGTGGCGGGTGGCAAGGGTGGTGGGGAGCTGCAGTCACCGCTGACCGGGGAGCAGGGCGGTGGGCCTCAGTGGGCAGGTGGGAAGGGGGGTACCACTGGACCACCAGGGATGTATTGGTTTTTCATAATTTATTACTGATGCCCATCATCGGGCTGTGAGCAGTCCACTGGACCACCAGGGATATAGGACTATTATTTTATTACATATGTCTGCAATTGGGCTGCAAGCGGTCCACTGGACCACCAGGGATATGGGACCATTATTTCAATACTAATGCCCATGATCAGGACATGGGGGCATCACCGCACAGGTGCTACCGAGTTAGGGCCCATCATGTGGCGGCTGCCGTGTTGCCCCTGCACTACGGCAGCTCACCTGTGGGTGGCCAGCTGTTGCTCCTTTTTGGGGATCAACTGTGTGCAGTGCAAGTAGGGGTTGCACCTGCATGGGTTCAACACATCCGGGCTGAATATCAGGATGTATGGAACAGACATGGCACGCCCCCCACTTGTGCCGCATACATTACTGATGCACTCCGGCACATCAGGATTTCTGCCAGGCACATTCCCCTTTTGAATATCATGCCAGGGCACATCAGTGGGTTTCGCATGGTGCAACTGTGCTGTGCCATGTGCAACCCTTCTGAATATCCCACCCTTAATGTATATCCTCAATATTATCCATGCAGATTGGAGTATTATAATGTTTTGCTACATTTACCTTTTCCATGATTACCGCTTCAATGTAGAGATCAGGCTTCAGTATTATTGTGGCAACAGTATTATAATAATACTTTGAATCAGTACAGTGATAGACACAGAACATGGTCATTTCAAATTCCTGCAGAAGCATTGACAGGCTTATCTCATAGTAAAAGAGACATGTGGGGCCGGTTAGGCGCAGGATTGAGAATTGCTAATGGTATTGATTCTATGGTTTTAAAGGGTCATATTCGCTTTTTGGAAATTACTTTGAAAAATCTGGCTACTGGACCACTATCGGCTACTGTGAGATTAGCAGCTGATAGTGAAGAAATTGATTGGTTTGCATTTAGGGAAAACTTACAGAATTGTAAAATTATTGCTCAAATAGCAGTCTGTTTTTATAATTCACTTTCTAATATGTCTAAAGAAAGCTATATAGAACTGGCTTGCTCTCAGTTAGCTGCTGAAGTGCATACTTATTTAGTTAATGAATGAAATAGAATTGAAACCAATCGGTTACTTTTAGGAATAGATGAGACCAATGTGACTAGATTATTGGATCATCCTGCTGTATTTTTACCACCCTTAGCTATGATAAAAGTATGGAACTCACCAAATCAATATACAGAAGTGCTGCAACATGTGATTCCCATTCTAGTGATAACACCTGTATGTTTTGAACCACCTAAAATATTGTGGTAAATCAATAATTTGGTTGTATTAAGACATGACCAGATCATGAGACTCCAAATACCAGGTTACCACAGTACTCAATGAATATGTTGTCTTACCTAAGCAACAGTGTATACAAGAACATGAAACCTTGATATGTGGGGAAGAGACATCAAACACCCCATGGTTTCCTGAACAATGTAAATCTACCCTAATGTCTGCAAATGAATACTGCCAAGCTATGAGATGGAACCAATCATGGTGTGTAATCGCAGGTCAACCTTGGAATGTATGGGGGTGTAGTGAAAAGACCTGGTGGGTTGCAAACTGGACCCTCTGGGAATGTCCTGCCTATAGCCGAACAAATGTTACCCATACTGATGGTTCCAGTATTGCCTTGGATTTACTCACTGATTTGGCAACTCCACCTCATTTCGAATTACCCCAAATTGATAAAATGACAATTGGTGCCTTGCTGTATTGTCAACAAACAGAAGGACTTATTTTCTCACAGAAGGCCTCTGCTAAAGAGGTAAAAAAGCAGTTATCATATATTCCTATTATATCCTGGTGGGATTGGAGTTTGGCTGTTTTGGTTACTAGTCCAACCCTAGTAGTGGTAGTATGCGGTATTGCAGTAATCTGTGTTCTTGTTATTATACAAGTATTTTTGTATCGTAAGATGAAACACGTGATTTGACAAATACAAATGTTACAATGGCAACACCGTATTGTGTGATCTCTAATTATAGAGAGTCACAAAGGAGGGATTGTAGTGTAACATTTTACTAAAATATAACTTTTACTTAAGTGTAACCTACAATAATATCTAACCATTTGTCTTGTGATAACCTTATAGTTTCACAACATGTAATATTAAATGTCCTATAATAAACCTTTATCAGGATGGTTTGCCCTTATTAGGATGGTTGACACCTGATAAGGAAGGTGTGCACACAAAGAACCTTTTATAAGTGTAGTCAACAATGACTGAAATAACTATAAATGATGCTAACTGCAATAACCAAAGCACGATTCCTACTTCACTTAATGTTCACTTCTCTGATCTCTCAGATTTCCTGGTTAACTCTGTTTTACCCTCTGAGAAAATCATAAGCCCTGCCGAATCTTTATCGACCCAGTTTAGTATTGAACCAGTCTCGACTATTGGTGTATAAAGGCTTATGAGACCCATTCCTGAACATGGCTCTTCTGGGTCTGGTGGACTATTACCCAAGTTCCTTAAAGTTATTGCTGCTGACATTGCAGCCTCTGTCGTGAGAATACTCAGCTTATGTATTATGACCAGGATGGTGCCATCCATCTGGAAAATTGCACATGTTGTGCCAGTGCATAAGAAAGGAGACTCTATAACGATGAGTAATTACCGACCAATTGCCATCTTATCTGTCTTGGATAAAATCCTAGAGAAGGCTGTGTCTTCTCAGGTTACAGAGTATCTGCATAAAAACAATCTATTATCTCCAGGCCAGCATGGCTTTAGGTCCGGCCACAGCACAAATACAGCACTATTGCAATTTACTAATGATGTGCTGCTTAACATGGACAAAGGAAAACTCACTGGGGCCATTTTTATCAACCTCACAAAGGCCTTTGACTTGGTTGACCACTCTCTTCTGCTCTCCAAACTATCCTCTCTTGGTTTCTCAAATTCTGCCATAGCCTGGTTTGGTAGTTACCTTCTGGGTAGGCAACAATTTGTTCACATAGGGAATATCGCATTCGATCTTGTCTTTACTTCAGTTGGTGTTCCTCAAGGTTCTATTCTTGGCCCCCTCCTTTACTGTCTGTTTATAAATAATCCCCCCCCCATCTGGATCGACTTTGTCTCTTTTTTATGCAGACGGTATGGTTATCTACTCTGCCACTGATGACATTTCAGCAGTTCATACCTCCTTTCAATCTAACTTTGACTGCTTCTCGGCTTGGCTAAAACAAAATAAGTTCCTATTTAACACTAGCAAAATGATGTCAATGCTCTTTGGGACTTCCCCTAGGCTAAAAGCTTGCTATATGGGACTTTCCCTTCATGGACCTGATGGCATAAACCTGGATACAGTAACATCCTACAGATACCTTGGGATGACTCTTGACCCCTCACTGGAATTTAATCTTCATGTTGCAGCCACTTGTAAGGCAGTGAACAGTAAACTTGGTCTGGCTTACAAGGTAAAATCCTCCTTAAATTCGACAGCCAGGCTGGCCATTGCTTAGGGAATTCTTCGACCTTGCCTCAACTATGGCTCTATAGCCTACCTTAATACTAGCAAGCAAGTAATCCAGAAATGGAGCACTTGTAATAATAGTATCTGCCGTTTTGCCCTTGCGGCTCCTAAACTAACACATTGCTGTCAGCTCTATTCTTCTCTCAATTGACTCACCCTATCCTCCTATCATCTGTACATAGCTGGTCGTCTGGTCGATAAATTAACCTGGACTAGTACCCAAAGATCCCTTGTAACACTACTAAAACAACCTGACTTGTTCTATATGCTAAGGTCTACTCAAAATGCTTCCTTTGTTATGCCTAGACATCTCACCAAGAAGTGTGAACTTGCATTTGCCATATCTGCTCCTAGGATGTGGAACACCCTTCCACTCTACGTAAAAACCATCAACTACTCACTGGGCCTTTAAAAAAAGTTTAAGAATTCACCTTATGAGCTCAGGTCTCTGCTCCTGCTCTACCTCTTGCTTGTCTCCACTCACTTGCACTGCTACCACTGATCTTCCACCTTGTGAGCGGTACTTCCTCTGAACACTTATGTACTGCCAGGGTTTGCTGTATATGTATTTTTTTCGTTAATTATACTGTTTTCAAAATTCTATAAAATTTATGTAACTGTGATAACTGTTTATCCTCATGATATGTATATTTCTACTTGTTGTTCTTGAATGTGCCATGTATTCTAAATTGTCATGTGTTATTGTATTTTCCTTCCAACTAGATGTTTTGTATTCTGTTGTGGACACTATGTATCTGCTGTTTCTGATGTGTAACCCTCCCGGGTTGTGCCTGAAAATAGGCAAAATCTCTTGTCTAGTGCACCTACCTGGTTAACAAAAACAAAATAAATAAATAAGTAAAAATAAACACTTATGAGATTGTGCAAGAAATGTAGTAAACACCTTTTGCTGTTGTGTAAGAAATGCAGTCATACCAATGGTTTGACATAAATTCACCACACCCTAAGATTAATATTTTACTTTGTTATATGATTGGTTTATAATGGGGTGTTGGTATTATTTAAGATAAGAAATCTTTATATAAGCACTGTTTGTAAATTGAATGAGCTAGTACCAAACAAGAAGAAAGAATATACATGTATCTGAATTGATGAACTCGCAAGAAAATAAAGAAGGGAAACATTCACTCTGAGTGGCTTGACTTATTTGAAGATAGAAAACACAACGTAACCTTACAATGCTCATTGCCAAATACTCCATTAGAATTTATGCTGGGGGTTGACAAAGGGAAATCAAACTGCACCAAGCATAGATTATGGAGTATAGCCTTAATAAATGCTAGGAAAACTGTGGCACAGCATTGTGCCAGCAGTACCCCAGTACCCCCCCCCCGAAACATCTCTCACTGTCTAAATAATCTGCTCATGTGTATGAGACTGGAAAGATGCCAGTTGAAAGTCAATGGGTTGTTAACATTGTTCCAGAGAACATGGCCTCCATTAGTGGAGGCCATAGAATTGGGAATAATCTCTGGGTGAGCTACAATTGGGTGTTGATTGTGTCCTAAACATTATAAACTTTATAATCTTTATGTGCAAATTGAATTTATATAAAACACAAATATTTGCTGACCTATTTTATGGGTAAGTATTAAACAAGTCAAGTACCTTCTAAAAGTACTCTTATGGTATAATACTTATGGTATACAGTCAAGTGCAAAAGAGGAAGGAAACCACTTTGGTTCTCAAATACAGTAACAGAAAAGGTCAGCGCCCAAAGGCTGGCCTTCAGGAAATATAAGGGAACACAGCGGGATGAAGATAAGGAGGCATACCAAACTGCCCTAAGGGAAACAGGGAAGGCAGTAAGGCAGGCAAAGTCCCAAACTGAGGAAACACTAGCATGAACAGTAAAAGAAGGTGACAAGACTTTCTATAGATACATTAGTGAAAGGAGAAAGTTCAGAGGGGGTATTGCTAAGCTCACAGGAGAAAAGGGGGCATGTGAGGAGGAGGACCCTGTAAAAGCATCTATCCTAAATAGATACTTTTGCTCAGTATTTACTGAACAGAAGGTAGGACAGGGCCCACAGATCTGCGCCATGGACACAGGGGGAAGGGAGGTGAGCACTACTCCCATCACAAAAGAAAGGGTCCTACAAGAGCTCACTAAGCTCAGGGTGGACAAGGCAATGGGACCTGATGGCATACATCCCAGGGTACTTAAGGAGCTAAGGGTGGAACTAGTAGAGCCATTAGCAGAACTGTTTAGTGAGTCTCTGAGCACAGGAGAGGTCCCAGAAGACTTGAGAAGGGCTCATGTGATCCCGCTCCACAAGAGTAGTAGTAGGGAGGAGGCAGGGAACTACAGACCAGTCAGTCTTACCTCAGTAGTGGGCAAGATTATGGAGACACTCCTTAAGGAAAGGATAGTGCAACACCTGGAATCCATAGGGGAATAGAATCCAAGACAGTAAGGGTTTACAAAAGGAAGGTCCTGTCAAACTAATCTCATAGATTTCTTTGACTGGGTAACCAGAGTGGTGGACCAAGGAGGAGCAGTAGATGTCGCCTACCTTGACTTCAGCAAAGCTTTCAACACTGTTCCACATAGAAGATTGATAAATAAGCTGAGTAGGCTTGGGGTAGGTCAGAAGTTGGTCAAATGGGTGGCAAACTGGTTGATGGGCTGAAAACAGAGAGTGGTGGCAAATGGTATATAGTCAGAAGAGATGCAAGTCACAAGTGAGGTACCTCAGGGATCAGTCCTGGGGCCAGTCCTCTTCAATATCTTCATTAGTGACATTGCAGATGGACTAGAGGGTAAGGCTTGTCTGTTTGCAGATGACACCAAGATCTGTAACAGAGTAGATGATCCAGATGGGGTGGGCAGAATGAGAAGAGATCTGGATAAACTAGCAAAATTGTCAGAAGAATGGCAACTGGGATTTAATGCAAAGAAGTGCAAGATCATGCACATAGGGAAGAGAAACCCTGAAGCCACCTATAGGCTGGGAAGGGAGTTGCTGGCAGTCACAAAGGAAGAAAGAGACTTGGGAATCATCGTCACTGATGATCTGAAATCATCCAAGCAGACCTCTGAAGCAGTAGGTAAGGCTAGGGGGATGTTAGGGTGTATTAGTAGGGGTATCATAAGTCGTAACAGGGAGGTAATAATCCCTCTTTACAAGACACTGGTTAGGCCCTATCTGAAGTACTGCATGCAGTGCTGGAGGCCACACCTTCACAAGGACATTAACCAAATTGAGGCAGTCCAGAGAAGGACAACCAAAATGATGCAGGGACTGCATCAGAAGACATATGAAGACAGATTAACGGAGCTCAATATGTATACCCTTGAGCAAAGGAGGGAGAGAGGTGATATGATCGAAACATTCAAACACCTTAAGGGCATTAACAAGGTAAAAGAATCTAACATGTTTTAATATAAGAAAAATAGCAGGACAAGAGGACGCAGCATGAAATTAGAGGGAGGCCAATTAAGGGGGAACGTGAGGAAATTCTTTTTCACCGAAAGGGTGGTGGATGCATGGAACGCCTACCTCAGGAAGTGGTGGCTTTGAATACAGTGCAGAGCTTCAGACAGGCATGGGATAGGCATAAGGGAGCAATACAGATGAGTATGAATAGATAGGCCACTGACAGAGCAAAGGCTGATGGCACATTTATAAGGCAGAGAAAGACATGGGCAGACTGGATGGGCCTTGCAGTCCTTATCTGCCGTCAACTTCTGTGTTTCTATGTTTCTATGTTATTATGTTCAGTGACTATGTAACATATGTTTGAAGCCTTTTCAATAAAAATATTTAAAAAAAAGATCAGGGAGACAGAGACTGATTTAGAGATTAAGATTAGGGAGTCATCTTAACATAGTGTTTGGAGTGCAAAGCTGTAAATCCGGAGACATGGTAGGAATGACATCTGTACCACATACTCACAGTGCGACCTTAAGAAATTCACTTGATTTCCTCTACTTAAACTCTGTTTTCTCACTAATCTACTCCTGCAGTGTTTAAATCTTCCTGTACACGTATTTGTAGAATCACTCATTCCCTTTATACTTCTGGGACTGATTTTCAAAAGACCCGACATGGTTCAGGGACTAAGTCCCCCTATGCAACTCCTTGGTGCAAGGAGAACTCTCCACACCTGTGAAAATGCTATTTTTAGCACCATATGTGCATGGGTGTCATTTTCCCATTTTCTGCAGTTGCACAAAAAATGCTGCATACGGTAACATCAGTGGTAACATTTTTGTCGCAGTTCCTAAAAACAATATATGCAGGCTGCCATAAACTGTGGAAAAGATTGCAAAAAGGCAACCTATTGAAAATTGTTCACGTGCAGAAAAAATTGTGGTTGCCAAAGAAACCTTCCCTTGCGTAACTCTTTTTCTGCAGGTGCACAATTTCTTCTCTTCTGAAAATCTGTCCCCTGGTTCATGAATTGCTTTGTGATATAATGCTTATGAAAGGTTCAGAATGATCTAAACAAATTATTGCTCTGAGATCAGAGAGCCATCTGACCAAAAATATAACTCTGTGCATGCAAAACACTGATTGGTAAAACAAACAGCAGAAGTCACCAGCCAGCTACATTGCAAAACTGAGGTCCTGTGGACAGATATCAACCAAGTTATTGAGGACCAGTCCTGTCCAGGATACAAATGATAGTGGAAAACCCTAAATAGTCATGTCTGAATCACTGACTAACATCAGAGTGGTGTCTGACCAAAAATGTAACCGTGTACAAAAAACTACTATAATAGACAGTGAGCAAAAGAAGCTGCAGCAGCAGCAGCAGCAGCACATCTCAGTCTCCGTATCTCATACATAAGCAATAAGACACAAGGCTGTGTGCATTGTGCTGATCTATTCGCATGCCCAGGGGTGCAGTAAGACATGACACCACAGACAGAGTGCCTTTAGCCCCAGGAGGAGTGATTAGAACTGCATAATACACTATGCCAAAGTGTCTTATTGTGCTTATAGAATGGGCACAATGAGAAAATTACAACAACAAAAAAGGCAATTTTTTTTAAGTAATTAAAAACTGTTTTTTTCTTTATTAAAAGTAACTAAAGGAAGTACCTCTCCTGCATCTAACTAACCATGCCTTCAAGCAGAATTCTAGTGGCTAAATATTCACCTCTTCCCACAGAGAGACATGCATCAGAAGTCAAACAACTTAAGTAAAATACAATTATACAATTAAACATTAACTACTGGAATCTGTTGCTAATTTATGTGAAATCTGCTCCTTAAAGGGGGGGGTTACCTTTGTCTCTCTCTAGAGCACTGCTTCCGCCTTCCCCTGCACCACTCCATCACCCTGGTCCTAGTCCAGGCAGCAACTGCAGGACCCAGGGCTGTACTAGACACTTTCATTTGTTCTGCTGGCTTGTTCAGCATCCTTTTTACTGTGGCCAGCACACCGCCATCTCTCGTCATACAACCGGCCCCTGGACTGCTTTCATGGTCAGGGAGCCCACTGCAAGGAGGTTGCTCAGTTTCAAGCTGCTCTTACAGATGCACAAAGGGCAAAACCACCACTCCCCCGGAAGCATGAACTTTAGGGATACTCACTAGCACTCCCCTGCCATTAATTCACCCCATTCACCCCCAGTCCCACCAGATGGCAACAGGGAGTGGGAGGTACTGATCCTGATGGCCAGAAGCCACATCAACTGACATGTTAAAATAGAAGATATCAATCAATCAATCAATCTTTATTTAGCCAGGTGAAACTCCATTGAGCAAGCTCATTTTCAAGGAGGGCCTGGTAGGTACAGAATAAATAATACAGTAGCACAATAGAACATATAGCACAAATGGGCATAGTAATACAATACACAGCAATAAAAGCAAGGTACAAGGATAATCAATGAGGTCCGGTCGTAAGGTGAAGCCTCATGCCAGTAAACAGTACAGCAGAGAGGTGGAAGCAAGTCAGCACCAATGTGCCGAACCAGTAATTTTAGACACTGATAGCTCTAGTAGAGCAGAGTTGATGCTAGTGACAGTGCAAGCTGGGGACTCAGCAGCAAGTAGAAAGCAAGGATGAATCCAAGAACATGGCTTAGGGTAATTCTAATGAGAAGATAGAATGTGTAGAGGGTTGACTGTAGGAATAGCAATGTATGGCTACAGTTTAGTGACAGGGAGGAGACTGACAATGCTCTGAGAAGTATCTTGAATAGAGTGACTTGAATTCCACAAAACCAATAGGATGCACCAATTTTATGGCTTTCTGGATGTTGTTCCACAGCTGGGGCAGCACATAGCTGAAGGAGGCTCTGCCAGAATGGGAAAAGACTTTAGGCACAGCTAGCGAGATGTACGAATGGCTTCACAAGGCATAGTTTTGTAAGGTGCAGGAGGGCAGGGAAGCACCAAGTTTGGTCAACAGTAAACCTGTCCACCACCCGCACAGCGATGGCACAATACCGACGCAGGTATTGTACTGCCCAAGCCCCCACACGCCCAATATGAAGGGCTCTGCCCCCTGCACCCCCAGACTTTAAGATTCTCAACTCCAGGTAGGAGTTGGTCCGAGGAGGGGGCAGGACACTGGGGACTGCAAAACGCAGAAACGGACCATTACAACGACAGCCGATGTAGTAGTAATTTACCATGGTTTGCCATTGGGCAAAAGGGGGCCACCTGGAGGGCAGACAGACAGAAATGTAGGAGGGTAGCATCTTGCATATAGATCTATAGGTCCATAGCATAGTGTTCCTTTGCCTCCTGAACATAAGTGAGGTCCATCCTGCAGTGGAATAGAGTACACAGTGATGGGTATTATATGCCACACCTGAGATGACACATAAGGCCCTATGACAAAGGATGTCAAGCTTAGATAGGGAGGTTTTTGGAATTTTGCCATACAGAAAGTCTGCATAGTCCAAGAAAGCTAGGAACGTGGTTTAAACTAAGCTTTTCCTGGCCTCCAGGGTAAGCAGATGCTTGATTCTAAAAAAAAAGTCCTAGCATCTGTCTAAGTTTTTTTGAGAGCTCGTCTATATGATCAACAAAAGAAAAAGTCTGTTGTCAATCCACATACCTAGGTACTTGAACTTGGTCACATAGTCAAGTGACTCGCCAAGCAGGGTGGTGATAGTGGGAATATTGTCATGCTTAAGGGAGTTTATGGACTTAGTCATTGGGGATAACAGCACAACCTTGGTCTTTTTGGAATTCAATAGGAGCTTTTGACTCAGGAGGTTTTGTTGCAGCGTAAGGAAATCTGCTTGCAAGTCCGAGCAGGCACTTTCCAGAGCAGGTCTGGCAGTGTAAAGGACCATGTCATCGGCAAAGAGATGTACACTGGAAAGTTTGATTCCACGGTCGATGTTGTTGATATAAAGTGAGAAAAGTAAGGGCCCCAAGATGGAGCCTTGAGGTACACCTCTGCTAATCTGTTTCAGAGTAGAGATATCTCCTACTGTTTTTACTTGCTGTATCCGCTCTGCCAAGTAGCAGGAGAATCATTTTAGGGAAGGTGTGTCCAGACCAGTGTTGCAGAGAGTAACTAAGAGCAATGCATGGTCTACAGTATCAATGGCATTGCTTAAGTCCAGGAATACCACACATACGTGATTCTTTAAGTCAAGGGCTTTCTGCCAGTCATTTGTAACTTTAGCTAGAGCTGTGATTGTGCTATGGCAAGGCCTAAAGCCTGATTGCACAGGGTTTAGCAGATATGAGGCATCAATGTAGTTTCTAAGTTGGCAATTCACTAATTTCTCCAGCAGTTTTGATAGGATGGGGAGTAAGGAGATTGGCCTGTAGTTATTAGGGTCTCTGGTGTCTCCTGATCTGAAGAGTGGTAAAACTTGAGCAGTCTTCCAGACAGAAGGGCGTTTACTCAAGCTGAGGGACATATTAAAGAGATGCGTGAATGGAGCTGCCAGCACTTGGTGACTGAGTTTTAGGAAAAAAGAGCCAATGAGGTCCACTCCTGAACTTTTTATGGCATCCAGCTAAAGGAGCAGGTCATCCACTTCCTTGTAATTTACCGGTTGGAAAGGGAAAACCATGACAGGAGTACTGTGGACATGGGGAGGGCTTGCTGGTCCTTGTGATACGAACTAGGTAAGTAATTTTTTTGCAGGTGAAATGTCAAAGGCCATACCTGCGGTAATAAAATGATTATTAAATCAGTCAAGGATTTCTGCCTTTTCGGTAATGAGGGATCCTTTGTATAAGATCTTGGTAGGGAGAGATTCTGTCGAAGCATGTCCTTAAGTATCTCTAAGGGTTCACCAGAATTTGGTAGGGTTCTTGGTGAAGGAGTCCAGAGTTGACTGGAAGTAGTTAACCTTAGTGTTTCTGACAAGCTTTGTGCAGAGGTTTCTGGCTGTCCTAAAATCAGCCCAATCTGACTGAAGCTTTGATTTACAAGCTATCTTCCAGAGCTTGTCCCTGTTGAGCAAAGCTGACTTCAGTTGACATGTAAACCAAGGGAGAGTCTTTTTCTTGGTACATGCTTTGCTCAAAGGGGCATGTCTGTCAATAGCTTCACGGACAGTAGTATGGAAGGCCTCGTATGCTGTCTCTACTGTCTTGGCTAGGTAGAAGTCCTGCCATAGCAAGGAGTCTTGTAAGTCTGAAATGAAGGCTTGTGGCACTAAATTATGTAAACATCACCTGATTGTGAACCTGGAATTAGAAATAGGCTTGGGTGCAGCTCTTATGCAAGCAATAAAGCAGTGGTCACTGAGATCAGTGAAGAAGACTCCAGAATGAGAGAAGAGGTGCAGCTTGTTTACTAGAATAATGTCTAGTAGGGAGCTTTTATTTGGGTTCTTTTTATTTGGATGGGTTATTTCTGAGACAATTTGAGTAAGTCCAAATGAGTCACACAGAGTTTTTAAGGGTCTGGAGGAGTCCAAAAGCCAATCCAGGTTACAGTCACCCAGGATTATGACTTCTGACTGCAGCACACTAAGAGAGTCAGAAAGGTGACTTAACAGTTAAAGCCCTGAAGAGGGAGGCCTGTAGCATCCTATGATGTGCAAGGCCAATGCGGCTGAGAGTTGGAGTTTGATTGTGAGGCTTTCAAACTCTTTTGGCAATGATGAGGAGTTGGTAATAGAAATGTTATATTTTTCAAATATGTAGATGGCAACCCCCCCACCTCTAGTCCATCTGTCTGCACGAAACATATTGTATTCAGGTAAGTTGACCTCAGATAAAGTGGACTACTACAAAAACAGCCATGTTTGTAGTTTCTCTAGCCCCAGGACTACTGAAAAAAGGGTCAGGGGACACACACAACCTGGCTGGAAATGTTGGGTGTTCCTGGGTTTAGCTTTGCAGAGCCAGCCAGCAGCAGACAGGCTTAGCTCTGCAAAACAGCTGAATTAGTACATCCTGTCCCTGTGAAAATAGTACGAATTTGGAGGTTAGCTTAGCTCTGCAAAACAGCTAAGTTATATCATATCTCTGTGAAACTGGCATCAGTTTGGAGGTTAGTTCAGGTCTGTAAAACAGCTGAACTGCAAACTGGCTCAGGACTTCTATGTAGCTTTTTCCCTGTAACTGACAGACATTAAGAGCCAGGGGTTTCGCATAATAAAATAATGCATGAGAAGCTAGCCAGTGGTATAGGATCCCTGGATTTTTGCTCAGGGGAAAGACTTGTGCAATAGAGTAGATTTGTCTTAGAGACCCATAGAGAAAGAGTTATGAGTAAAGTCAACAGTCAGCCACAAGGCTGGAAGAAAGCTGTTTAAAGAATCTTTGCTAAACAATTTCTATTTCCATGACAAACAACACCAAAATGCCTGCCATGTATTTGTGAGCTATCAGACTTGTCTTGACAGAAGGTTTAAGTCGCATGAGGCCCTGACTGATTATCTATACCTTGGGGATGGGTGAAAGCAAGTCTCTTGTGGGGTGAAGAGGACATCAGAGGCCAGCACAGCCCACACCCCTCACCACCTGGTTATGCATTGGGTATGCTGCACCTATACCATTGCCTGCACCTGCAACTTTGAGGGAGACATCCCAACAGAGCCAGCCAGCAGTCAGCTAAGGATGAGATTATAGGGTCAATACCCGCCTATTCTTCTGTTAGTAAGAAATAGGTAACGGTAACTGCTGGGCATTTCTGTGCAATTATTATTCAAAGCCCATTTTTAGAACTACAACTACCAGGAGCAACCAGCATTTGTTTTGAATAATTTGTTTGGGATCACCAACCACCAGCCTTCAATTGGTACTGCATTGTAGTTCAGCATCAGACCTGCAACTGTTTACTGTGTGCACACAATTAATGGACTATATTGGGAGATCCTAAGGAATTTTGGGGTACTGGTTCACCAGTAGGGGAGAGACAGTAAATGCTGTTTGGATACTCACCAGATGGTGGTGGGATTTGGGGAGTGATCTCAAAGCTATTTTACTGCATTTAATCTATTCCATTCCTCCAACCAAGGCCTGTTTCTGTCCATCAATAAATATTCCTTGTAGTTACAGTGGTGATCATGCAAAAGTTTAATAGGCACTGAGGTATACCTTGAGGTACCACTGAGGCACTCAAGTTCAATTTGTATTGACTACATAGAATTTGATGGCAGATCAGGACCACTTGGTCTACCTAGCTATAATGTGATCTTGCCTCGGTACCACCAAGGTATACCTCAAGGTATATCTCAGTACTGATAAACGTTTGTACGATCACCACTGTAAATTGTGTTTTGCATATTATTGTGTTTGAATGTATAGAGTATAAGTTGGGGGTTGTGTATAATCATAAAGATCCCATGTCATGAGGAGAGGGGTTGTATTCATTTTCAGTAGGGTAGTACCCTGGCAGCCATCTATCAAAAGAATCCCCCATAGGTTGAGGCACCACACCATTTTTGTATTACCTAAAATATTAACTGAGCTGTGGTGCCATTCACTCAAAAGCCTTATAGATTGTGCCCGGGTATCATTGAACAGGCATAGTCTCACAACTTGTGGGCGGGGTGGTTACAGATGTAACACATTTTTCTGTAAAACATTAATTTCCAGCTCAGGTGAGAAGTTTATAGCTCTTTATTAATTTAGAACCATAAAAACAGGAAGCAACATTTCCTTAGCTTAATCTTCATGGAAGACCCAGAAAATCTAAGTAACTGAGATGACCACAGGGCTCTAGTCTTTTTTGTTTGTTTGTTTTAAAATTAATACCATCTCCTTAGGAGTGATAATCTTTACATCTCTGACCAAGCAGGACCCAATATTTCCACTATCCATTGTATAACATTTGCACATGATGGTCTAGCTTACTGCAGTGACCCAGATCTTGTTAAGCATTGAGATGGCATATTCTGGCCACAAAGCACTGAAATAAACTATTGGGACTAAAAGGCTGAGGACACTGATCTTTGGTGTATTTGTTCACTAGCTCAGAGTCTGATGCCCAACTTTTATGGGTACTATAATATGACTATGTTTTGTAGGTCATCAGTATTTATACCATTGCTAAACCTTAGTTGAGTGAGAGTGTTAACAAGTGGCAGAAATATTTATTAAAATAGGTATGAACAGGTTCTCCAGTTAAGCTAGATAGCTTGTTTACGGTATGCCGATCGCCTGTCGACACCGGCACTGCGAATAGCAATACAGTGACAACATCGACAGGTCACTGTACTGTCACTGCGGGGCACAGCACTGCTTTCTGGAGGTTTTGTACCCACTCCTCGAATTAACTCTGACTCAGAGTTGATTACTTTAATTATGGAGTGTGCACAGATGTCTAAAGTGGATGGTTCTATGCAGATCGCAATTGCAGTCGACATAGAGCCATCGCTGTAATTTCGGTCAACAATGACGTTGTCAGACTGGCATCATAGAGCCCTTGTTTACAGTGGGTTCCTACTCATCCAAAAGTGGGTTAAACAAATTAAAAACAGAGAAACATAGAAGTTAGTGACAGAAGGAGACTGCTAGGTCTGTCTAGTCTGCCCATTTGTTTTGGACCTGTTTTGACACTCTAGTTGCCCTTTGTAGTCAGGGCTCCCTTGTATCTATCCCATGCATTCTTGCAAATTACATTGAGTATGACAGTACAAACATGTTGCACAGCTCAAAATGCATACTGTGGAGTACAGTTTAAGCATGTAGCTAATGCTAGCTGCTGCCCCTTTAAGAGCTCAGGACGATGTAGCAATTTAGGGTAATTATGCTAATTACTGTTATGCTAATTACTGCCTTAGCAGGGGCTCAGAAACCCTCTTAGAAAGAGCTGTCATTCTGTCAATCTGAGTCTTAACCTCGTGGGTGAGGAAGTCCCTGCTGATGTCTCAGCTTATGAGAATAAACAAACTTTATTCATTATTTTATGCCTCTGTCAGTTATTAAAATGGTCAAGCAAGTGGTCCATCTGAACAGCAAGAGATGAGCTGGCAGATCTGAAGAGAATGTAAGGGTCCCAGTGGCAGATCAGCACCAAAACGCCACACATGGTGGAGAATGCAGCCTTTCTTCTGCCCAGACCCTGTCTCGTTTGTCTGCATCACTGCGTACCCCAAGGCATTAATCCCAGTGTGACTGCACAGCTTTGAATATCACCTGTGCCACAGCCCTGACTGCAGAAAAAAATTATCTGTCTCCTGTTTTGTACAGCAGCCTGAAGCCCTCCTCTAATACTGTGGGCTGTGAAAGATAAAAGTGGGATATTTGCATACAGTTGCTAAATAAAGGAACTGCAGTAAAAAAAGTTAAATCCTCAAGTCCTATGGACAACAGAGCTCCAAACTGCAACCACACCCAGCTCCTACCACATTGTATGGATTCCTTCAGAACTGCCCAATTTCACGAAGAAAGCTCCCTCTATAGCCCCTAACTGCAGCTACTGGCTACCCGAAGAATAGAGAGATGTCCCACTTCTCTATGCAGCTCAGCAAGCCACTCCAACAACAGAGGAAAACAGAAAAAAAGCCAAACGTAACTCTATTGAGAGTGCTGCTTCATTTAATCAGCAGCCCTTCTGCATCACTCCTGGTTGTCAACCACTCTGCTCTCTTCACAACTGCGGCTTCGCAACTCACCCTCAATCTCTCCTTACAACTCTGGCTTGCCTTCTGCCACTGCTGCTACTATGGAGCACTCCCCCAAATAACCACAGCTGCATACAGTCTCATGAACTCCCAACAGCTACCCAGGAAGGGCCAGTGCACACAAGGAATGAATCGAGCTCCATTCCCTCCCAACTGTAGCTTCATGTAATGCCACGTCTGCAGACAGCCTCTTCCAGCCACAGCAAGCAGTAACACTGCTCCACAGTCTGCCCTTCTCCGCAGCTCAAGGATCCTCTACTCCTCTTCCCTCAGCCATGCACCAAAATGGCCCAGCAATAAACTAAATAAAGAAAGAAAAAGTATACTTAGAGCAAACAAGTAATCAGGGGTATACTACTAGGGACAGCAATGGGAATCAATAAAAATGGAGCAGAAAGAAAAAATAAAATTAAAAACAAAATAAAGCACCAGCAGGGCACAGCAAAAAGAAATAATCGGGGGCAAGAAAAAAAAATGAGAGAAAGACTCAGCAGCACCTCTGGGCAAACAACAACATAGTAATCAAATGAAACTAAATGGGCTGCAATAAAACAAAGTACAGGGGGCACAGTAAACAAAATCTGAGGGTAGAACATAACATAAAATAAATGGAGGACAGCCTGGGAGACAACAGAAAAGGAAAAAGAAAAAAGAAAGATTCATACACAAAACAGAAAGCAATTGAATAAATACACAGTTTTCCCCAGCATTTTGTCACTTGCCAAAGCAAAAGCCAGCCATATTTTCCTCTCGACTGGGGAAGAAAGACAGCAGTGTGTCAATTGCCATTTTGCCCATCGCAGTTGCAACACAGCAGCCTCATGGCAAGCAGCAGCCATCTTTGTTTACAAAAAAAGCAAGAAATGAAGTGACCCTTAACCCCCCTGCTAGTGGCCATCTTGGTACAGTCACAATAAACAGGAACTGTATGTCAAGGTTCAGTGGCCATGTTGTGAAGGGCACCTGATGCTTAAAATTACCTCACTCCATAGAAATCAATGGCAAACCTATTGAAATGAATAGACAGTGCAAAAAATAGGTGATTTGTGCAACAGAACCTTTTTTTAAAATAACAGACAACACAGGCTGAGTTGGAATTGTTTATTAAATGTCATTTAATGGACTTTGCTTACAAATAATTGTACTTTTGTCTACAATAATATTTTCTTCTCTGCACTCCATCTACTCCACGACATCTCATCTCCTGCATGATGGCAACTCCTCCTCATCCTTACGACTTCACTCAGTGAAACAAAGCTTGTCTCCAACTGCAATGTCTGAAGAAGACACAGATATGGATGCCAGAGCATCTGAAGTTCTACATTCACCCGCCTCAAGGGCGTGGGGATGCAAAATAGAAACCATCCTGCTCGACATCCAGTCTTCCATCTCTGCTCAAGGAGCACCAGCTATGCAAGCCATTCAAGATGACCTAGCCTACATTAAGGCTATTTCACCACAGTACACGGTCCATACCAGCCTACGGCCAGTACCCTTTTCAGCCTTGCCTCATGAAGATGCTGATTGGCTCGAGCAATTCCAAGCCTGGATTTCCTTCAATGGTTTGACAGATCCTTGC
Organism: Neoceratodus forsteri; assembly: GCA_016271365.2. Classification (NCBI taxonomy): domain Eukaryota; kingdom Metazoa; phylum Chordata; order Ceratodontiformes; family Ceratodontidae; genus Neoceratodus; species Neoceratodus forsteri. Next base: position 1,076,271,938 of record CM057450.1, read on the forward strand.
ATATTTCCAATGCCTTGTGCTTGCTTCTGAGAGGGGCTGCCATTTCCTGGTTTAACACACTTCCAGAACAAGTCAAAGGAGACACTGCCACTCTGTATGCAACTTTCAGAGACCATTTTGTCCAAGCACATCCATCCTGGTTATTGGAACAACAGCTGTGAGAACACACCATGCAACCCTCTGAGTCTTTGGAAGCCTTCATAGTTGACACTGAGTCATGCTGCAAATGTCTGCAGAAAACTGAGAAAGATCAAATCATAGCCTTTGTCCTGGGACTACTTCCTCAGTTTTGCACTTATGTAATTCAGCAAAAGCCAACAACCTGGATGGACACCATCCAAGCTGCACAACTTCTGCAGGAGTCCATATCGATGTTCCAGGCCACCAGCGTACAAGCACCTCAGTCCTCACAAATGGCTGCCCTTGCAACATGTGTCCAACAGCAACAAGCAATGATAGACAAGCTCATCACAACTGTCAATGGCTGACACTTCAACTCAACTGCTTCTTCTGCTACTTCTGTCAATGCTCTGCAACCACCTTGACAGCAACCTGATCCACTTCCACCTTTTTGAGAACCTGTGACCTACCAGTGGTGTGGATCCAGAGGGCACACTGCTGCTGTCTGCTGAAAACTAAAGTATGACAAATAAAAGTCAAGGGAATCAAAGACCCCTGCCACCACAGCACAATCAGCAAGATGATCACAACTATTCCAGGATCAGGGAAATGAATGCTGCCCAACAAACTAGGGGCTTTTGTTGGGTAAGTGAACACAGCCACTAACTGCCCCACTGACTCTCACAATTCACGCAAACAGCATCCTCCAACCGCCAGCTCTGGCACTCTTTCACTTCCGGGGCAAAGGCACCTGTCATCAGATCACCACTCCTAGCAAACTATGTCCAGGTAACCATCGGAGATTGTTCCATGCATGCCTTGGTCAACACTGGCACAGAAATCTTAGTTATCAACACCAGTAATATGAACAGCCAAAGTATTCATCACTTATCAAATGTCTCTCCAGCTGACCTAAAGTACATTATCACAGCTTCAACTCTGGTCACTGTACACTGCCATTTGACAATGACCCCAAGGCTGCACTTGCTCTGTAACTGTACCATTTGTGTCTCCATTCAATGCCCTAGCTACTACTTGTATAGGTCTACAGCTACTTTAGCTACCGTATGTAAGATACTCAACATCTTTTTTGTCTAAGCTGTGATTGTTATACTACTGTGCTGTCTCATTGTATGTATGATTATGTTGATGCGGAGCCTTTGTAAATGAGTCCATGACTCAAAGAGTTGTAATTCCTATGATATGTTAAATAAATAAATAAATAAAAAAATAAAAGTGCCAATACAGTACCTAGCACAGGTGTAGTCCATCTTAAGCTACACTTTGGCTCACAGCAAGCTACTGTCAAGTTCTACCCAGTGCCAGATCTACAACCAGCAGTGATTCTTGGCCTGGACTTCCTCAAATCTCACAAAGCCATCCGAGACTTTGCATCAAACAAACTGTCACTAGACCCTCAGAGGCAACTTGCAGCTACAGACTCAGTCACTGTGCCTCCTCAAGTAGAGATGGTTTTGATTGCCAAGATTTGAGGTGAACCACTTTTGCAAGGTGATGTTGACATTGTCATGGGATCCGTACCCTGCTTTCATCAGGTCTTCTTCCAGGAAACACCTTGTCTGCTGTGCATGGCAGCACAGTCTTCCAAAAATGCTGCAACTTCATGTATGAGCCAGTAGTCATCTTCAAGGGTGCCAGTATCAGAAAGTTTGTCTGATTGTCTACAGAGGATCAGCTCCATCTCATGCAAGAACCTCAGTCTGGTTCCATCAGCTGTAGTCCTGTCAGTACTATCATGACTGCTCCAGCTTCACCAAAGTTACCCCTCACTATGCGACTATCCACTTCAAAACTTCCAGTATCTCCAACAGAGGAACAACAGCTTTTGAATTTCCTGGAGAATTACCTGGATGTTTCAAACACACAAAAAGGCTTGCACAAGGAGGGGATGCTCTTAGTAAAATTCAATATCTGATTACTTCTAAACCAGACACTCACCCACCACCAGTAAAAATCACTTACGCTGCAGTAAAATGAAGTAGAAAAAACATTTATTGTAAAATTACAAGACTGTCTAACTCGTTTCTGGTTGCCATGACCCTTATTTGTCATCACAGTACCCCCTCGTACCTGTATTCAGACAGAGTACTAACTACTTTTCAACTATTGTTCGAGAAACATGAAACTTCTCGACATAAAAAAGACACACAACAAGTTATAATCCACAATGCAATGGACAAAGTGAAAGAATGATATCTACCATTCTCAACACACTCTCCAAGTACCTGGATGAAACTCATGACACTTGGGACTGTTTTATTCCCTTTATGCAATTTGCCTACAATACAAGGACTTGTGTCAACAGTACAGAGTACACACCATTTTTCTTGGTCCATGGACATCATCCAAAAACTGCACTGGACAGGGATCTCTCACTGCTAGAGGTTCCAAAATCAGCTTCTCCATTCATTATTCCTGTGCTGGAACAGCTTGAAATTGCCAAATGTGTTACAATCACCATGTTGGGCCAGAGAAAATCTGCAATGCAGAAAATGTCAGCAGCCAAGTCACATGAACCTTCATTCTCTGTTGGGGACATTGTGTACTTGTATCAACCTGTCCCAGTTCTGGGTGCCACCAAGAAACTGCTTCACCCTTGGATTGGTCCCTTCTACATTGTGGAAAAGCTTCTGCCAGTTCACATTCATATTCAACGCAAGTCTGATGGAAAGCTTGTACATAACTAGGTCCACATCAGCTGTCTAAAGTGTGGGTACCTGAGTGACACCCTTGCAGAAGATCCCAGTCCACCCAGTAATGAAGCTGCACTTGAGCCTGCTATCCTCTCAGAAGCTGAAATTCCTCTTGATAACTTGCAGCAAATTTCTCCAGATCCTCATGCTCCTAACACTCTCCAGCTGGATTCTGTTTTGCCTGATCAGCCAGATGAACTTTCTGGGACTTTTCAGCCTTCTTCTTCTTCTCTTGACTTTCTCATACATACATACCCTGGTGTACCAGATCGAGAAGATTTTACAAAAGAAGTATGCAAATGGATCCTGGATTTACAGAGTGAAGTGGTATGAATTTGACAGTGCACAGAACTCCTGGGTCAGTTTTGATGACCTCACACTGTCTTGTCAGGAACTGGTTCAAGCCACGCATACCACCATTCCCACTGACCAGAAAAGTCAACAGAGGTCTTGAACTTTTGTTAACCAAACTCACTGGTGGGACTCTGTATTTTTCTTCTGGTGGTATTTCCTGTTTATTTCATGTGTTCAGTATAAATCTGACTGCTTTGCAAAATGTTACTTTTTAGGATGGTATTTCTTGTGTTTTTCTAAAAATTAGTGTGCTGTAACTGTAAATTGCACTGTTTATCCTGTGTTTCTGGGAATCTTCCTGCTGTTACCCTTCCCTTCCCTCCATTCCCTTACCTTCTTCCTTCTCTTTACTGTGGCACTTATCACCGTGACCAGGCTTCAAGTTGCTATGGTGTTTCCCCTCACCCTGGTGCTACTCTGTCTGCTCACCAGTGTAGTCAAGATTGTTTCCTCCTCTCCCCCGCAGTGGAGTCATGTTTATAAAAGGCTTTCTCAATGTTGGTAAAATGTTTTCATTACATGCATAACATTTTTTAGAAAATATTTCTTATTTTAAGATTACAATGCTATTATTGTTCAAGTGCTGCTCTCACTTACTGTTCCGGTGGTGATGTGGAGTACAGTTTAAGCATGGGCCAATGTTACCTGCCTCCCCTTTAAGAGCTCAGGAAGATGTAGTAATTTAGGTTAATTATTAGGGATGTGAGAACCTCAAAAGGTTCTGAGGGTTTGATAAGCAAAAAAAGGTTCTGATCCTTATCCAAACCTTATCCGAACCTTTTATTATCGTTATTGTTTTATGGTAACTGTATTCTAAAAAATCCTTTTGAACTGCTTTTAATCAACATATCTGAAGAAAAAAACAGTTAAACCACTGTTCTGTAGCAGCGAATGCTGTATAATCACTCTTCTGTTTCTGACATTTAAGAAAGTAATACTAATACTGTGTCTAAGTCATATTATTAACAGTAGTGATTTCTATTTCTCAGCAGGTACAGGCAGGCACTAGATGTGTTTTAGATAGTTAAGTGATGAAGAAGCCAGAAGCACAAAAACAGCACCAGGCCACAGCAGAGGGCAGCTAGTCAGAGAGAGCCAGTCAGCTAGCTACCACTTCAAGAATGCAGTCTGCTACTACCCCCACATACTACAATGAGGGGAAAATCAGATGTAGTCTAGCAGCACTGAAATCAATATGGTTAAGGCACATTTATCAGAAATGACTGCGTAGAAAAGAATGAGAAAGTGACTGTGATGACAAGAAAGTCCCAAACCAGATCTCTAGTTTGTAAATAAATGGTCTCCTCCTGAGTCTGATGTTTTAGAAGGGGATAATAGTGTGCTTAAATAATTGTACTTTGTAGTAGTAGTACTACTACCACTACTACCAGGGAAAAAAAACAGAGCTATCAGCATTAATCATTGTGGTTGACTAATCCTGCCAGCTCCGGGACACTGCCTCTGATCACCACAATTCTAGGAGAGAAACTTGATTTTATCCCCAAGTTTAAATACTTAGGAGTGTGGCTAGACCAGAACCTCACATTCTCTGAGCATGTTGAAGATCTGGCAAGGAACCTAAGGCAGAGACTGGGCCTATTCTACATAATTAGCCAATTCCTCACTTGTGATGCCAAACAGAGACTAGTTCAATCTACTTTTCTCTCCCTAATTGACTATGGTGATTTTCTATAAAGTATAAGTGTTTAAGCCCCCTTTGAATCATTGACCAGGACTGGCCACAGGAACCTTAGCATATCTATTCCAACCCTGTCCTGTGACCTTTCTGTGGCCTAACGGTATGTTGAACCTGGACAACTAGCGACAGCACCTAGCTCTGGATTAAATATGTGGTAGGTGCTGTTCCACCCATGCCCAGTACCTTGCTCACACCTTCCTCCAGAATGCCGTGGTACAGCTGCCCATAGCCCCAATGTAAGCGCTCTCTGGGGATGTGGTGTTAGTGCCTAGCAGGCTGCCTGCATCCCGCTCTCCCCAAGCATAACTACACCTACTTTACTCATTTGTGAACTGGTCAAGAAAAAAGCTGTATCACTTACTCCTGTCTGTCTTGATAGCAATATCTGGGGCTATCTTGCCCTTTTTTTCTATGAAAATTACTGTATCAATATCCATAACTATATCTCTGTGGATTTGCCTGTTCCCACTACTCACTGGTCTTAATGATGCTCTAGAATCACCTGTAATGTTACGTACGTGTGTTCCCTGATTTGCACTTCCACTATGTTTTTATTCCCACTGTAAATATTGATGCTTGTTTTTTAATATAATCTGGACTTAACCAGGTCCATCTTGCAAATGAGCTTGCTCAACAATGTTCGCCTGGATAAATAAAGATTTGATTGAATGAATGGTTATTTAATTGTGTATGCTTAGGTAAATGATCTCCTTAGGATGACAAAACAACTGTGTGTGTGAGAACAGGGACTTGTCTGCCACAATTTTTACCAGTTTGTGATGACGCGCACATGATGTACTTGCTGCACCTCACACCCACCCCCTGGATGACAATTATGTCAAAAAGCAGGCAAGTCCCAGATCTCTATTTTTTTTAAAACCAGTCTCCTGATTCTGACTTTTTGTAGAAGGGTTCAGTGTGTTTTTTTCTATGTGACCAATTATTTTAGCATAGCAACAGGTCTCGGTATGGAACATAACACGAAACAATGTGAAAGAACAAGAGCACTAGGCAGTTCAAACCAAAGTGACCACCTCACCACTGCTACTACTACACTACCAGGGGTGGTTCAAGTAGCTTCAATGTGGGGGGGACAACAAAATTTAGAACAATGGACGGGGGTCTGTGGTCCACCTAGGCCCCTAGAAAAGTTTACAATTTTTTGCATTTATTTTGTGGCATTTTTTCATTGTCTCAGTGTTTATTTCATATAAATAACTTTTATAATTGCAAGAATAACCTTGAGCTGAGCTGTGTATTTCATTCCTTATTACCTTAGTCAATCTTGTTTTATTTTGACTGTCATGTTTTGTGTTATATGTTGACTGTCATAGATTTTGCTGCTAGTTATATTTTCAGAAATACAGTATGTGCGCAAGTAATTCAATATGATGACATCAAAGACACATTTTCTTTAAAAAAATTGTTTTATTTTACAATGACAGCAGCAATAAGAAATTCATTTGGTGCAATAAATTAGCTTTACATTTTCAATTTAAATTCAGAATTTGTTTCTAGTACATTCATGTTCAGCATTTTCTAACAAGTAAAGGTACTCCAGTCACTGTATCTAAAATTATTGATTAAATGACATTTCAAAAATCTGTTATTTATATCGCTTCCTTATCCAAAAGCAACAAAGGTACATATATACATACAGTCATACATATAAACAGGAGTGGGGGTAAAATGACAAGATAAAAAATATGTTTTATCTAGTGTCATCTGTAACGGCAAAATATCAGAAATATTGCTGTTACTGTTACCAGACTAGAGAGGATAATGTATGGTCTTTGGTTAATACCCATGCTGTAACCAACTTCGAGAGGTTGCCATGACATCATTACAGCACAGCTCAAGATGCTTTCAAATGGCATGGCAACCTCAAGAAATATTTTCAGTGTAGTTGTTAACCAAAGACCATACATTATGTTTTATAGTGTATGGGCTACCAAGATTGTGTAATTGGGGATTGAATTACTTGACTGAATTACTTTACAGAACATTGATTGTCGTGAGCATTCAGTTTTGTCATACAATTGATATGACATACTCTCATATCGATAGCATAACAAGGTTGTAATCTGCTTGATTTCAGTTAATAATGACTCCTCATACAGTATGGATATATAATTGATATGTCATCACTCTGTGGTTAACCCTTATTGAGTATATCATATCAGCGGTGTGAAAAATTGAATGCTCTCAACAGTCAATGTTACATAAAGTAACTCTATCTGTGCTTACACAATCTTGCTACCCTTACACTATAAAATATAAGAAAAATTTGCTAGCCACAGTAACCTTCTTTCTTCCAATGGGTCCTTTAGCATCAGTGTTTATTTACATTCTTTAATCAACTTGCACTTCATTTTTCCTCAACTTGGGAATACCCCCAGCACAGTCTATTCACTCAAGATGCTGTGGGAGCAGAAAATACTATTGCACCATGCATGGCTGTATTACTTGGGGGTGTTTCTAGTGTCCATGAAGTGATGAAAAACAGCAGATTAAGGATATGAAACAAAACAAGATTTGGTATAATTATGCAGTTACCATTCATTTCAGTTCAACTAAAAAAGGAGGCAGATTAAACCACCAGGAACACCAGTGAATTTTAAAGAATGTAAGTAACCGTTAAACGTAGGGTTTCATCTTGAAATAGTATGCTGCAAAAAGAGTTGACAGCTTCTCTTTAACCATGTGCAGCTGGTCAGGGAACCACAAGAGACATACTGCCATTCTAGATTTGATACTCACCAGCAGAAGCAGAACTATGTTATGCCAAGCCATACTTTTCCTTTGTATTTCAGATTATGGCATAACATAATTCTGCTTTATGAAAACATTATGGATTTTTGTCAATAGGACTTCTATTCAGAATTTATAATTAAAGGCTGACAACATTTCTTTACAGAAATGAACTACACAATTGCCACCAAGTGATATGAAATGAGCTGCTACAAACAGATGATTCTAGGAGAGCTCACCTATTTAAAAAGGAGATGTTGCATTGACTCTATCATCCAATCTCTTCAATTGCATCTTTCTACAAGACAGATTCGAGGTGCTCTCACAAGATGGGCAATCAGATCCTGTTTAAAAACACACTTGATTGGACGGGTCTAATTCAGGCATCTGCTGATCTGCCCCAGAGCTTCCGCAGCCACTGTCTGGGAGACTAGGTGGCGGCATGATCGCAGTTTGGGAACTGGGCCAGTCTGATCAGATCCAATTCTGCTGCCTTGTTGGCTGAAGCAATGTACCCTACTCCACACTTGATATTGATAGTACGGTTGTACATAAGAGAGAAGAGCCCATCCAGGGGTAAAGCTGGGCATTTCAAATTGGTACACCAAGCTGCCGCACTGCTACCCCACATCACACTGTTGACCATGCCAACCAACCCCCCCCAACCCCTGACACAAGTGTAATTTGATCTGTGTTGTATACCCTAATTATGAAATGTTGGTGTGTGCAGGTATCAGTGTTGTTCAGTCTAAAGCTTAAAACTTAGTCTTACACAAAATCCCAACTATGTGGTGGCTACTCCCTAGCTTTTGAGTAAATTACTTTACCAGAGAATGCACCAGCAGTAAGTAGAAATGAAGATTCTGACAGGGTCATACCTTTACTAAGCAATGAGCCCTGGCTTGAGGAAAAAAAAGTTCAGAAATTTACTTGTAGTAGGGGAGCATCTGGGATTTATGTTTTGTCTACACTGCCTGATCACTGATATCCCCTGTAGCAGTTTGAGAATATACTGCACATCACCCTGTAATTTGTAACCTCCACGCAGTGGGAATTTTGTGTTTTAAGCAGCAGATTAAACAAAAATCATTAACTGCACACACAGTATCATCAGTTTAAAAGTCTGCTATCTATATTACGATGTCTTTCCTTAAAAAAAAACTGCTGATAGCATGCACGAATTGTGGAATTAATACATATTCCTTGCCAAAACATTAATCTGGCTCAAGGCAAATCAGCTGTCCAGCCTGTGCCACATTAAATCAGGAGCAGATTGGTTTGCCTCTTCTGTTTATTGATTCAAATAAAAAGTCATTTGTACAGTCTTTCGTCCCTTCAATTGAAATGGATTCAAGTGGTCCATCTTAGTGCCAGGTCATAGATAATTCCAGCAGTTTGTATTAATCTCTTCATAAGGTCAGAATGGGAAGAACCAAATAAAGGTCTGGAGTTTTGAGCTTTAAATAAAATATAAGCATGCAATTAATATACAAATTAATATACACTACTTGAGTGACCCGGTGATACTAAGGGTTGAAGCACCAGATGCCACACCTCTCGCCATACTGGCAACCTGGGTTTGGGAATAAGCCCAGGCTGCTGGGGGTCAGCAGGGGGGGAGAGAGAGAGAGAGAGAGCGAGAGGATTGAATGTCCAGAGGACAGCTCTCCTCTCTCTGGGGAATGATCCAGGGCTTGCCTGGCATATAAGTGACCCCTGGTGGAAGTCAAAGGTACTGCATAACCCTTGGGCTGAAGTAGAGGGCATAGAGCTGCGGCGAATGTCGAGAGACATCATTGCATGTCCGAGCTCCAGGAGAGAGTGAGGAGGGGCAACAACCATGCAAGGGAAAATACCTCTACTGGCTGGGTGAGGCAACAGCGACTTCCAGGAACCAAGGCTCCACACTTCCATCGCTGGCCATAATCCCCAACTCTACACCCTGGGGATCTTCAGCCTCTTCAAGGGACCTCGGGAGAGACAGAGGTCCTGACACTGACACTACTGTTGGAGTGAGTGGTTCAGGTGGGCAGTTAGGGGCTGCAGGTTGAGTGAGAAGAGACCAAGAGATGCCCCGGAAGGTAGGCGATAAACAGAATTTGAAAGAAAAAAAAATGTACACTATTTGTTTAAAAAAAATAAGGCACTTGTAGAAAATTAGTTTTCTGCTATGCACATTTTCAGTGTATCCAGTATTAAGCTTTCAATATTTGGGCTGCAACATATACATTAGACAACATTCCCCTAAGGATTAAAGCTGCATTTTGGTCACAGTGAAAACTCTTTCCCAACATGAATAAGCACAGCAGCTTTTCCAATGAACAAACCATGAAAACTAGAAGAGAGATGCACTTTACTGATTCAGTTTCAAAATTCCTATTTTGTTTGCTTACTAAGCGGTAAGACTTTAATATTGATACCAATGAAGTTCTACATCTGTTGGGTCACAGATCAAGACACAGACAAAGCTGGTCAGTAACTGAATACACAAATAGATTGCTTACATATATATTTTTTTATTTATTTAGTTGTTTAACTAGGTATAAATAGCACACTAAGCTGGAAGCTTTTTTACAGGAGTGACCTGGGAGCACAAGGAGGTTAAGTGACTTGCTCAGGGCCACACAGTATGCAAGTGGACAAGTAACATATTGGAGCCCTGCTGTAACTGAGAATCACTGGGGGTTATTTAGTATCAGCATGCCATATTACCTGGAGGGACTTGTTTACTATTACAAGAAATGCCACGGATGGGACCACTTGCTGTAGAGAATCACAAGGTTTGTCCTGATTTGGCAATATCTTATTAGCAACTATTAGAGTAAATTGTACACAATAGAAACATTTAACAGGAAATGCAGTGTCGGCTCACATAGGAGTTAGCCTACAAATTAATTTGCTTTTTCCAAATCTCCATCAATGACATGTATTAATGAGGTCCAGATGAAAGAATAAACATCTCCTGATTTTGATATGCCACTACACACACACACACACACACACACACACACACACACACGCACACTTGATGCCTACAGCTTTACATAGACACCCACAGACACACACCATTAATAATGAACTCTGCTGTCAATTGAAACAAATTTTGCCATGGTATTTCTTTACACTGCATAATGGATTTCTGTTCTATTTTTTCTTCCTGTGTGTATATGGTAAGGGGAGAGACAGAGAGAGAGAGAGAGAGAGAGAGAGAGAGAGAGAGAGAGAGAGAGAGAGACCTTCAGAGGGGGATGCCTAACCATTTTGATTTATTAAATCTTGGCTGTAAATTCTGGCTTGTGATTGATCAAAACAAAGTTTCATGACTGTATTCAGTAGGAAATATTGATTAGCATTTCTTTATAAAATGGGAAAATGATTTCAAGCAATCTGAATGGTTGGTAGCTCTGCATTAGATGTGTCTAATGCACAGCTAAAACTAGAAACCTCATTTAGAAAACACAGGCTCATTTTATAAGTGCAATAATCCACTCTGGGGATGTGCATTAGACAGCTCTAATGCACGGCTAGGAGACTGGACACACTCGGCCTGTGGCCTCGTGCCTCACTAGGTACCCCTGGTCGTGCATTAGATCTGTCTAATGCATACTCCATCGTGTCTTATTGCTTACTTAGCAAACACACGCACACACACACATACACACACTTAAATCACAAGCTAGTCCATATATGTTAGTTTTTTTTAAACCACTGGCACTTGATCTCAAACTGACCAACCAAGCAGACACTCAGACACAGAACACAGTCACAACAACCCAAAAGAATTAAACAATGAAGAACAGTCAGAAAGTGAAATCTTTCAGTGCAAATAAATACCTGACTAGACTCAGAGTAGATGACTTCATTTAACTTGAAAGTGCTGGTGGGTAAATGGAAATTTCAGCAGGACAGGATGGAAAATCAATAGCAAATCCAATCCAGGAAATAAACCCAAACATAAAATTATGAATTAAATAAAGAAATGCAGCCACAGCGATGCCTGACTGTTGACACTTAACACCACGCTGCAGTCTACAGGCCCAGCAGTGCTTTTTATGTTTGCTTGCACGCATGTGCAAGAAACATAGTGCCATCATCTGAGTTTTTCAGAGGTGTGTCAGCATCTTCCAATTCAGTCAGTGTGTTTGCAGGCATGGTCACAGTTCTCCAATCACTGCTGGAGCTGTCTATGACAGCAGTTGAAAATGCAGTGGCATACAGTTGAAAGAGGGAGCTACGTTTCAGTGAGCAGCTCCCCCCACACACACAGATCAACTGTGTCTGTTACCTGATAGGATGGTGTAGTCTTGTCTAGCTTAGAGAGACAAGCCACACATCATTACTTTAATAAACTGCTCCCTGCCACAGCAGGACCACCAAAATGTGTGGGTGCCTAACAGTCCTTACACACGCCAGCTCTCCAAAGCACCTTCATGGACTCCATAGGTTCTAATCCTCCAGAAAAAAAATACCTCAGCATTTGATGTGAAAACTCAGACTTCGTTGTATGTGTAATTCCAAGCATTTTCCCTTACTAGACTCTGTCAATGTGAACTCCCCGCTGCTAAAACCTATGCAAGCGAACTTGAGCGTACTGTACTACCTACAGCTGAAGCAGAGAACAGCCAGAATGCACAAAGGAGAACATACTGCTATGCATTTCAGCAGCAGCCAGTGGGGGAGGTTTTTCACGACTGAAGCACTTTAATGCACCTTTTAGTGCTGTCATATACACATCCCTGTGTGGTAATTCACTAAACTGAACACACAGTCTGGTAATGCAGCTTCAAAATATTTTTTTTTCTCTGAATTGCTGTGAGTTGGCATTTAGATAGAATCACACAGCTCTTTCTCAAATCAGATGCTCAATGAAGTCACATCACCTTGTGACCCTAAACATCTTAGGGTTGGACATGTGCGCTAACAAAATAGTGAAAAATAGGTATAGAAAAAGAAAACACAAATTCAACCATAGCTCACAATCAAATCCACCTTTTCCCTTAACGAATCTGAAGTCGCTAACAGCCCACCCTTAGCATGCTTGTGCAATTCTCCACCCGCACAACATATGATATGGGGTGCTGTTGCATTTTATTTCATAATTTCCTGATCCCGTTGCTGTCACCATACTGATACAGTAATTCTTTTTATGGCTCGAAAACTGCTTGACATTAGCTGAATTATAAATGGCATCCCTGTTTGATGCTGTGGTGTGGAATATGGTGGTGCTCAAATTTTAAGCCAAGTATTACGTTCAGATATGTTGTTATTGACTCATGTCACTTACCATTTTATACAGCTATTGATTTTTTCAATTCACTTTTGCTGACAAATGTTGATCGCAGGGATTCTGGTGTCACAATTCAGTTCAGCAACGTGTAACATCTTAGTGCAGATGCTAAGTAACTGCTTTAAAATGCTGAAAAAGTTAACAGCCATGAAAATGCATGAACTTCTTTCTTCAGTGTCTGGAGCTGTAGTGGTGTTATTGCCAGGTGCATGTCCCTTTGCTCCAGATCTATCAGTGAGATGTCTATTCTGTGCAGTGGACAGTGGCTGAATGTTATCAGCTGACAGTTTTCATTTCATTACCAACAGATAAATATTCAGGGCTTTGCAAATGCAACTTTGCTGGTAGCACAGTTTCATGCCCCCAAGTGTCTGTCATCAGTTAGTGGTTATATCTTAACCGATGATCACAAAAGGTATGAAAAAGATTTGCCGCAGAGTAATGTAAATGCCAATCCACCTAAGCACCTTTAGGCTGCAAACAGAATTTGAATGTATAGGGATTCTGGACCGGTGTATCACTCCGCGGCACCGCAACTCTTAATAAGTTTAAGCACATTCTCAGGACATTGTTTCACTTGCCCCCTCTCCCAACTACTATCCTGGTCACCTGAAATAAACCTGACATTTTAGTATCTGTTTTACATCTTGGCTCAGTTAGGCAATCAATGCTGTAAGAACATAAACAGACATAGAAACGAGGACTATAAGAAAATGGTCACCTAAAATAAACCTGACATTTTAGCATCTGTTTTACATCTTGGCTCAGTTAGGCAATCAATGCTGTAAGAACATAAATGGACATATAAACAGGGACTATAAGAACATGGTCACCTGAAATAAACCTGACATTTTAGTATCTGTTTTACATCTTTGCTCAGTTAGGCAATCAATGCTGTAAGACCATAAAAAGACATATAAACGGGGACTATAAGAACATGCCGTGGGTGCTTGTGCCTTAGTCCAGCTGTGCAACATCAGCCTGAAACTCAGGTAGGGCTTACTGTCTACCACTTTGTTCACCCCCCATGTACCTGTACCATTTTACATCCTCCCTTGCCTTAGTCAAGCTGTGCTACATGAGCCTGAAGCTCTGGTAGGGCTTACTGTCTACCACTTTGTTCACCCCCGCCCGATGTACCTGCACCATTTCGCATCCTCCCTTGATCTACAGTGAGTGGATCCCTCATTCATACGTCACATATGCACGCACAAAAAAAAAAAAACCCGGTCTTCAAAAATTAAGATACATTTATTATGTTTGTTATGTTTGCTTGCATGCATGTGTAAGAAATATAGTGCCATCATCCGAGATTTTGGAGGTGTGTCACCCCCTCTTCCAATTCAGTCAGTGTGTTGGAAGGCGCGGACCCTGTAAGCCAATGCATGCTAGAGCTGTCTATGACTAGCTCCAAAATGCAGTGTCATACAGTTCAAAGGGGGAGCTACACTTCAGTGAGCAGCGATAAGATATCATTTGCTCATGCAGCTCCCCACACATGCACATGAGCGTACGCCCCTGCATGCACGCACACATACGCACACACTGTATAGCCGCCAAGTGCCCAATCCCCGTCAGCTGTCGCTGCGCTCCTCACCCCTCCAAAGCCTTCCAAATGCCATGCTGGGTGCCCACCCCAGCGTGGCAACTCATGATATAGCCGACGGGGGGTGCCCAATCCCCTGTCGGCTCCACTGTCCACACCCCCACCCGAGTACTGGGTGCCATGCTGGGAGCCCACCCCAGCATGGCAATCGATGCTTAGCTGATGGGTGCCCAACTCATCAGCTGAACACTCTAATCTCTTGTGCCACGCCAGAGCCCACCCCAGCATGGCGAACATCCCGCCGCCATTGAAACAAAAGAACACCTGTAAAGAAAAACGGTCCCACGTAGTCTCCTGGCCCCCTTCCACAACCCGCACCCACCACTGCACACCTGCTTCCCCACCCCTCACCCCATACCTACCTCCGGACCTCAGCGCGATGATCTTCGGTGGACCGGGAACACGTCTGCACTCTTCAAAGCCGACCGCGAACTGAGGAAATGCCGGTAAGCTGTATAATGGGCTAGATAGGGGTTTTCAACTTTGTTGCATATCTCAGGCATTTTTTGGAATTTTTGCACCAAATTTTCAACATGGGGTTTTTGGGACCCCTTCTCATGAACGATGTCACTGTCATGGCGTTATTCTGGCCCGAAGGGTGATTTCGCAGTCACTGGCGGAAATCACCTTCCGGGACTGATTAACAAAATGACATTGCCAGTGTACATAAGGTGGGCTCTCAAGAAGCCTATTTTGAAAATTTGGTGGAAATATTTCAAAAAATGACTGTTTTGGCGTGTGTTGCAGTTCTTACGCACGCTTGTAAGTTCGCGAATTTTCAATATTTTCACTCCAGATTTTCAACATTGCCATTTTACCACACCTTCTTATGAATAGTACAGCTGTCATTTTTCACATCTCACCCAAAATGTGTTTCCGCCCATGTAGCACACAATGGAGCAGTCGGTGTGCGAAACCAATGTACAGGACAAATTAAGAAAACCACAGTGACACTGTTCATGAGCAGAGGTCTTAAAATGGCTATGTTGAAAATTTGGTGAAAAAAATTCCTAACAATGAATGTTTTACGAGCATGCATTGCACAGTTCCTACACATGCTCGTAAGTTCGAGAATTTTCAATATTTACACTCCAGATTTTCAACATTGCCATTTTACCACACTTCCTTATGAGCAGTACAGCTGTCATTTTTCACATCTTGCCCAAAATGTGTTTCTGCCCATGTAGCACACAATGGCGCAGTCGATGTGCAAAATCAATGTATGGGACACATTAAGAAAATCACAGTGACACTGTTCATGAACAGAGGTCTTAAAATGGCTATGTTGAAAATTTGGTGAAAACATTCCTAAAAATGACTGTTTTACGAGCGTGCATTGCGCAGTTCCTATGCATGCTCGTAAGTTTGCAAATTTAATATTTTCACTCCAGATTTTCAACATTGCCATTTTATTACACTTCCTTACGAACAGTACAGCTGCCATTTTTCATATGCTGCCCAAAATGTGTTTTCGCACATGTAGCGCACAATGGTGCCATTGGTGTGCGAAAGCAATGTTTGGGACAGATTAAGAAAATCACAGTTACACTGTTCATGGGCAGAGGTCTTAAAATGGCTATGTTGAAAATTTGGTGACAAAAGTCCATAAAATGACTGTGTTATGAGTGAGCATTGCGCAGTTTCCACGCACCCTCGTAATTTCATGACTTTGTAATATTTTAAGTCCAGATTTTCACCAGTGGCATTTTTCCACACTGCCTTATTTACAGTACAGTTGTCATTTTTCACAACATGGCCGAAGTGTGTTTTCACACTTTCAGCACAGAGATGCGTGGTCGCTGTGGGAAATTATTGTTCGGACAGATAAAGAAAATCACAGTGACACTGTTCATGATCGGAGGCACCAAAATGCCTGAGTTGACAATCTGCTGTAAAAAAATCCCCAACCTAATTATATTACGAGTGTGCGTTGCACAGTTTCTGTGTACACTCGTGACTTCACCATTTTTTTAAATATTTTTACTGCAGATTTGCAACATTGCCATTTTTTACACCTCCCCATCAACAGTACAGCTGTCATTTTTTACATCCTGTTCTGAATGTTTTTGCACCTGTGGTGCTAAATGCCGTAGTCGCTGTGCATAAGCAGCTTTCGGCTAAGAAACTGATATTCCCCCTGTTCATGAGGTGGGGTCACAAAAAAACCATGTTGAACATTTGGAGTGAAAATACCAACGAATGCCTGCGGTATTAGGGTTTCCAACCATAACGCCCAACCCTGTAGAGAATGACAGGCAGGGGTGTGACTTGGGATTCTTGCCTGTAATGCTCATACCATTCCACACCCTGCAGCCAGTGAGAAGCATCGAGGTATGCCTTGGACTCTTGGGCCCCAAAGTTCACTCCATTCTCCTATATCTCACCCATCTCACTGTATTTCCTAATGGAATGGGGTGCGCATAAGGACCAAAGACCCCAAGGAACACCGTGACACTTGCCAGTGTCCGCAGGGTGGGGTGTACTGAAATGGCATGGTCATTATGCCTGACAACCCAAAGGCACACCCCAATGCCTGTCACTCTCTGCAGGGTGGTGGTGGGGTTGGCTTCAGTTCAATATTTCACTGCCATTACTATTACGCAGCTCTGTAACTTCTACACTACCACTGACAATGCCAGCAAGTAAACATTCAGCATTGACAAATGCTTGTTTCTATGTACTTTAGTCTGTACAACTAAGTCTTTCACCCCCGACTTGAATGCAAACCTCCTGGCTTCAATCAGTTAACTCACATACTGGATACACTGTCTGCACTACTAATTTAGTGCTCAGCCCCTGCTGGTAAACACCAATGCTCTTAGTCTCTAAATCTTGAGAACTAGGTTCTAGACTCCAAGTGTACCCAGTGATATACCTGTAGACTGAACTACATCCCCCCATATGGAACAATACAGTTATGAGTCCTGGTATACACCATGCAGATCCACCAAAAGCCCACCTCCCCCAGTGTTCTAATCCTCTCAACACTGAGAACTTCCAGACTTCAAACTGTCCAAGTGACAGCCCTGTGGAGGGAGTTCTCCCACCCCATCCCAATCTCATCAACCCCTGAGAGAACTGAGTCCCTGCACCCCTTCCCTTACCTTCATGCTAGCAGCAAGCAGACTGACCTTTGGGCCTCGGTGGTCTGTGCATCTCGACCAGACTCAGTGGGCCATTCTTCTGGATTTATTGGGTTATGTTTTGGAACCAGGATCTTTCAGCTCCCTCTGGGCAGTATGGTTTATTTGCGTAATTCACTGACCTGATTACCGTGTTTTTTCTGTCTTGGAACCGGGCTGTCATGGCTGCTCTTTCTCTCCAGCTGCAACCTCTCTTCCTCTCCTCATTGTCGAAATAGCTCAGAGGCAGAGTTGAAATTGTGGAGGACCGGAGTCAGGTTTATCCTCAATCTGGGATTCTCCTCCCTCCTCCCTCCTTGCTGCCTGAAGATCACTCCCTGCTGGGGCTCCTCTGCTTGTCGGGGATGCCAAGAAAAAGAGAGAGAGAGACAGACAGATGGAGTATTGGTCCAGAAAGGCTGGAAAAACTGGCCCCGAGACACAAAAAAACTTGAAAAAGTTGGGGGGGGGGCTGAATAAAATGCTCGGAGCAGACACTGGAGGGTAGACATTCAATACACTTACAAGCCAGGGTAGCTAGATTTGACCAGCATGATTTTTTCTCTTGCCAGTCAGCTAAAGGGTTATCTTTAATACCAATGTTGGGCTCAGACAGATATGCATCTATCATGCTTACTACTGAGCATGCATTTTCTCCTTGTTGAATTTCAGTGTCCTGCATCTGACCCCAAATGTCATCCTCCTCATTGTCTGCTTCTGTACTGGATTTTGAAGTAGTCTTTTTAATTTGAGGTGGTGTCTTTGCAGTACTGCTTGCCAGTCCTCCTAATAAAACCTCATCTATCGCATTACTCAAAAGTTGGCTGTTGTTCAACTCCTCCATATCATCAGAAACCACACCAGGAAAGTGTCTGTTCCAGAAACATGGGTCAAGCAATGTCGCTAAGACATACTCCTTGCTCTGTGTCATGGCTGATAATTTCTCATCATTGCTAAGTCTGGTAAGTATGTAATTGACTAGAGACTGGTTCATATCTAAGCTGCCCCTCATTTTCTCCAGCCTTTTCTTGAGAAGTAGAATGAGTGGAATAACTTGGCTAAGGGATGCCTTTTCTGCACTGACCTCTTTGTAGCACTCATGAATGGTTTCAGAATGTGACAAAACTGTCCCAGCAGAGACCATTGAGTAGAATGGAGTACAATGCCCTCCCCAATATCATTGTGCATGATATAATCAGTGATAGCTACCTTTTGTTCAAGGATGACTTCAATCATAAAGTAAGTTGAATTCCACCTTGTTGCTACATCCTGAACAAGCTGGAGATGAGGAAGACCTTTGTCCATCTGGATGTAAGCAAGGATGTCACAAGCTTTTACTGAATGGTTGAAGTGGCCACACACTTTGTGCACTGTACCCACAGTGGTTGATACTTGCTGGTAGTTATCCAGGGAGCTTCGAATGATTAGGTTAAGACAATGGGCAAAACAGTGTATATCTACATAGCTGTCATCATGAAGTACTTTTCTAATATCTGAACCATTGTCGGCAACAAAACAAACAACTTTCAAACCCTGTGAAGTGACCCAAGCAGTAAGTAATCTTTCCAGTTCTTGCTGAATGTGCTGTTCTGTGTATGTATCTTGAATGTGACATACATGGAAAACTGCCATTTTCTGAAACATGAGAGATAGTGTGGTAGTAGTAGTACTGGTTGAAGTGGTAGCAGACAGACTAGTGGTACGAGAGGATGATGATGAGTTGCCCGCAAAACTGATCCAGTGTGCAGTAAGAGAAAGATAGGCAATGGTTGGACTGCTGGTCCACATATCAGTAGTGAAATGAACTACTTTGTTCTGGTTTCATGTCATAATGGTGATCTCAAAAGAACGATTGTCATAGGAGCACGTGTACTTCACCGAAAAGCACAATGGCGATGTACACTTGTGTGTGACAACACATCTGAAAGTTAAAATAGTATTTATATGGAGGGGGGACTTTGTCCCTCATGCACCCCCCTCATGGGGGGGCTTTCCACTTGCACCTCCAATTTAATATAACCAACTCCGGGGGGGTGCATGTCGGTGAATGGGAGAGAGTGTGAAAAAAAAAAAATTACAGCAGCAGTAAAATATTCCCCCATCCCCAGCCTCAAACCCAGTGTCTGCTGCACGGAAGCTACGCACCCTCACCACCACACCACAACACCACACCACACCACGTGACTTGCTCAGTGGCAGCATGGCACACTATTCCACATAAACCCTCTTCCCTATCCCTCCCCTTCTCTTCCCTATCCCTCCCCTTTTGGTCGCCGTCCCTTGCTCATCCATACTCTCGCTTATGCATGCCGTCACTACCCTTACAGGGTAGCCAACAGGGTAGCACTGTAAATGAGTCGATCTTTTTACAGTTGCTCATTTACAGTCACTGTCATCACTGGATACCCCTTGTCCTTAGCCTCTCGGACAGCATGCCTTACTTGAACTACTGAGCTGCCATATGTCCTGGGCACAGTGGTTACTGAGAAGTATTTTCTACTTGGCATTAAATATTGTGGCTCTAAGTATTCCACAAGCCTTCTGAAATCCACATCTTCCACCGAAGAGTATGGCTGCAAATCAAGTACACTCATTTCTGCTATTTTATGATTCATTGCCAGCGCTATGGGATGGTTTCTTGAATCTTTAGACTTTCTTTCAAAAACTTCTTTTAACTTCAGTAGCCTCTTATCAGGGGGAGGGGGGTAAAGTTACATTTGGCTGGGGGTGTTGTACGACTACATGCCGTGCCTGGTAAAACAGAGGACCTTACAGAATTATTGTGACCATGGGGTGAAAGTGGGCTTTTGAATCTTGCCTGGTGCTCATCTCCCACTGTTTCAGCGGAATGTTCCTGTTCACTGAGAACCCTGCTAGATTTCCAGCTACCAATGTTAGCCTGAGTGGTGAAAAGCCAATGATCACTTAGGGTCAGTGACTGCATGCACGTTTAGAGCTTACGGACAGACCAGATGGGCCTAGAGGTCCTTTTCTGCCAACAAGTTCTATGTATCTATGTTTTTTTGAACTGTATACAATAGGGTGAATTCGTGAAAGATGTCACATCCAAGATCCCTTTATTTTTTCCCCTACAAACACATCTGTTGCAATGCACACATATAGTTGGCAAGCATCCCTGGGGTTTATGTAAAAATGATTCCGAACAGTAGAGGTGGACTGTCTATGTCTAGTAACGACCTCAGTAGGACTATGAATTGAGTGGCTGAGTTTATGTGGGGAAGACATATCAGCGGCGGATTCAGGTTCATAAAGTAAGACAATCATAGAATCCTCTGTTGCACTATTGCCATCATCACCACTGTCAGACTTTGTTTCACTTTGTGTGGCTTGTGCCTTTGACTTTTTCCCTTTTGACACTCTACTACTGTCGTTATCCACATTGTCACTGTCAGAACCAGAATGAGACACAGCTAAAGGTAAAGTCACAAGCTCATCATCATCATCACCGCTGTCAGACTTTGTTTCTCTTTGTGTGGCTTGTGCCTTTGACTTTTGACTACTACTGTCTCTATCTTTGTCCACATTGTCACTGTCAGAACCAGAATGAGACAAAGCTAAAGGTAAAGTCACAAGCTCTTCATCATCAGTCTCACCGTGACCATGGTCGTCACCATCATCATCATCAGATTCAGTACAGCTGACACTTGCAGTAACAGACTGAATTATTCAATCTGCATGTGTTGCAAACCAAGCAACTCCACTGTGAGTTATACCTCTACATGCTTTACAGGTACAACTCGAAGGCCTTTAAGACCCATCTATGGTTAAAAGCGCACCCCTGATGATGATATTTTACTGTATTTTACGAATTTAGCAGTTATTGGATCTGTGTTTATTTTATTGTTTTATGTGCAGTTATTCAAAAGGCGTTTTGGTTTTAAGAAAGGCGCTGTACAAATAAAGATTTATTATTATTATTATGTACAATTGGAATTGCAATACTCTTTGTTTTTGCACTTTTTTTCTCTGACAACTTGCTATTGCCACTGGCTTTCTATACTTTGTTGGCTGTACTGTTGAGCTCTTCTCACACAGACAGTCCACCAACCCTTTCTGGGTTTTCAGTATTTTGAGAGTTAGCCTGCACATGGATAGTAGTAGCATTTGGTTCAGCCCCTTCAACAGACTGTGGTGCTTGCCGTCATTGTTGTTGTACTTTACTTTTTGGGCCACTTCCTTCTTGGCTCATGAAATACAGGTTACTCACCTGTAACAGGAATTCTAGGAATGGTATATGTTGTTCATCCACACTGTCTGGCAGGTTCCTTGCCGCTTTAAATCTTGCCGGAAGGTCTTCAAGCTGGCTCCTCCCACCCACCCGGGTGGTAAAACTCGGCTCCACCCCATGGCGCAGATCTGGCCCGCTGGAAGCTCAGGTTGTGCGTCAAGCCGGGAGGTCGAGGGAAATGTAGGGATGAATACATACCATTCCTAGAACTCCTGTTACAGGTGAGTAACCTGTATTTCTAGGGACATGGATATGTTGTTCATCCACACTGTCTGGCAGACTCCTAGCAGTTCTCTGGGAGGAGGGAGGCAAGGCGCACACCCCCTACTTAGGGAATAAGGACTGGAGAACCGAGGCCCCAAAACCAGCATCCCGGCGTGACTCAAGGTCGATGTGGTAATGGGTAATAAGGTGTGTGCTGACTTCCAGGTAGCAGCCCTGCAGATTTCCTGGATAGGGACGTCCCTGGAAGCAGCCACCGATGCAGCAGTATGACGGGTAGAATGAGCTCTTATCCTTTGGGAGGCTCCATGCCCGCCAACTTGTAGCAGAGATCTATGCAGGAGGTGACCCACCTGCTTATCGCCTGCTTGGCTGCAGGTCTGCCAGGTGTGGCTTCAGCGTGGGTGACAAACAGCTGGCAAACCTCTTCCCGAATTTCAGCCGTGCGCTCCTTATAATAAGCGAGCGCCCTTCTAGGGTCCAAAGTATGGAGCCTGTATTCAGCCTCTGAGGTGTGATTGGGGTAGAACACCGGCAGAGTCAACACCTGGTTAAGGTGAAACTCCGACACCACCTTCGGAAGAAATTTCGGGTGAGGGCGCAGGACAACCTTGTCCCTGTGGAAGACCAGATAAGGAGACTCAATGCAGAGCGCCTAGAGTTCTCCCATCCTTCTGGCTGACGTGATAGCCACCAAGAAGGCGGTCTTCCATGACAGGTGAGAGAGTTCACACCTGTGCATTGGTTCGAATGGCTTGCCTATGAGCTTTGCCAGTACCAGCAGTAAATCCCATGGAGGTGGAGGTTCTCGCACCAGAGGGGAAATGTGATCAAGGCCTTTGAAAAAGCACCAGACTATCTTCTCCTGCGCCACCGACTGCTCCCCGGCCAGCGCCTGGTAAGCAGAGATGGCTGCCAGGTGCACCCTTAGGGTCGTCGACCTAAGCCCTTGACCAGAAAGGGACCATAAATAGTCCAAGATACTTGCCAAAGGACAGGAGGAAGGGTCCAAGCCCTTGCCCTGACACCAAATGGAAAATCTCTTCCATTTGAAGGCATAGCACTTCCTGGTCGACTCCTTACGGGACGCCTCAACAACATTGAGGACCTCGTCGGAAAGACCCAAGGCCTGGAACTCTAGCCGCTCAGGAACCAGGCTGTCAGGTGCAGGAATTGAAGGTCCGGATGGAACACCTTCCTCTGATTGACTGAGAGCAGGTCTGGGTGAGCTGGAAGCTGCCTCGGGAGCCTGGAGCTGAGGCTGAGGAGATCTGGGTACCAGAACTGGCGGGGCCAGTCTGGGGCTATCAGAATCACCTGCGCCTTGTCCCTCCTTGCCTTGAGAAGCACCTTGTGAATCAAGGGAAATGGGGGAAAGGCGTAGAAGATGCCCGGGGTCCACAGCTTCGAGAAGGCATCCCCCTGCAGCGAGCCCTGCTGAGGGGGGCGGGCATGAAACAGCTTCAGCTTTGCATTCTCCCTGGAGGCAAACAGGTCCACCTGAGGTGTGCCCCAGTGGGAGAACAGATCTTGTACTACCTCCGGCAGGAGAGACCACTCGTAAGATGCAGCCCCTATCCGGCTCAGGGCATCGGCCAGGGTGTTGGAAGCTCCTGCCACATGAATGGCTAGGAGATCCGCCTCCAGGCTGCTCACGAGTGACCAAATGTGGAGAGCTTCCTTGCATAGAAGCATGGACGTGTCCCGCCCTGGCGGTTTAGGCAGTACATGGTCGTGGTATTGTCCGTCTGGACTCAGACCACTTGACCCCGGAGAAATGGAGCAAAGGCGGTGAGAGCTAGGCGGACCGCTCGGAGCTCCAGCAGGTTGATGTGGCATCGGGACTCCCGCGGGGACCAGAGGCCGTGCGCTCGGTGTTCCCCCAGATGGGCACCCCAACCCATCAGAGAGGCATCGGTCGATAGAGAGACCGTCGGCTTGGGGCGGACAAATGGGATGCCCTCCTGCAGATGAGATGGAACGGTCCACCACCGGAGAGCGTTCCACATCTCCTGGGTCACCATCACTAGCTGGTCCAATGGATCGCAGCGTTGTGACCACTGGCTGGCCAGTCCCCACTGAAGGGGGCGCATGTGCCGGCGTGCCCAACAGACCACGCTGGTGCAGGCCGCCATGAGACCCAGGAGGTGCAGGAAGTCCTGGGCTGGGCGCGATTGCCCAACCAGAAATGATTGGGCAAAGGAGGTAAGAACCTCGGCCCTGTCCGCCGGGAGCCGTGCTCTGGCTCGAAGAGAGTCGAGCTCTGCCCCGATAAACAGAATCACCTGCTTCAGCTCGTGTTCCGACTTGGCCTTGTTGATGAGAAGGCCGACTTGAGAGCAAACCTGGAGGGCCAGATCTCTGGACCACTCCACCTCCTGTCTGGAGGGGGCTGCTATCAGCCAATCGTCCAGATAAGGGTACACCCGGACCCCTCAGTACCGCAGGAAAGCTGTCACCACTGCAATGCATTTGGTGAAGACCCTGGGAGCTGGAGACAGGCCGAAGGGCATGGCTCGGAACTCGAAGAGGGATCCCTCTGCTCGAAAGCGAAGGAATCTCCGATGTGACGGATGGATAGGGACATGAAAGAATGTGTCCTGCAGGTCCAGAGAGCAGAACCACATGCCGTGTTCCAGGGATGGTATTATCTGAGCCAGAGTGACCATCCTGAAGGTTCGAGACCTTAGGAACTTGTTCAGGTCGTGTAGGTCGAGAATGGGGCGCCAGCCCCCATCCGTTTCGGAACCAGGAAGTACCTGGACACGAACCCCGGGTCTGAGGGAGGGTCCGCTACCTCCCTGATCACCTCCTTTTGGAGGAGGAGAGCGATGTCGGCCCGACGAGCCGACAGTGAGGCTGCGGACCCCGAAGCCCCCCGAGGTGCGACGGCTCTGAAGGGTGGGGCCTGCTCGAACTCTAGAGGCAGGCCTTTTTCCCACCACCTCCAGTACCCACCTGTCCATGGTAATAACGGACCAGGTGGAAAGGAAGTGCCGGAGCCGTCCCCCCACGGGGGGAACCTGGGGTGAGGTGACGGGGTTGGGGGCGACACCCCTCAGCCCGTCACTGGGCAGGCTTGGAGGAGGGACCGGCCGAGGGACCTCCTGGGCCTTTACCTCCCTGCTTCCTGTTGGAGGAAGCTCCGGGCTTGGGTTTGGGATGCCAAGCCCGAGCCTGCTGGCTCTGACGTTGCTGGGCCGGACGCGCCGTGGGCGCAGAAGGACGAAAGGGCTTAGGCTGTGGTTTGCGGCCTTTGTCCTTCTGAGCAGAAGAGCCCGAGTCCAAGGTAGCATTGGACTTCTCGATCCTCTGCAGGTGACCTTCCACCCCAGGGCCGAAGAGGTCAGTCCCCAAAAAGGGAACATCCGCCAACTTGTGCTGGGTAACGGAAGTAAAGGTGGATATCCTCAGCCAAGCCCGACTACGCATAGCCACTGCGGCCACCACAGACCTGGCACATGAGTCCCCAATGTCTAAAGCAGTCTGGAGCTGCTGTTTGGCCACTGCCCTGCCCTGGTCCTGCACCTGCCTGACCGTAGTCTGCAGATCCGCGGGAAGATGAGGGACGACCTCATCCAGGGAGCCCAACAGGGCATGAGAAAAATGTGCCATGAGGACGGCCGAACTGGCCTGACGAAGGCCGAGAGAGGACGCAGCATAGACTTTTCACCCGGCATAGTCCAATTTCTTGGATTCCTTGTTGGGAGGTTTGTCCACATGCCTAGCGTTCCTGGCACGCCGGAAAACGCTGTCGGTAACCAACCCCTCAGCCGAGGGGTGTTCCGAAAAACCGGACAGGGAACCGGTAGGGACCGCATACTTCCTGGCCATCCTGGCCGAAGGCGCAGGGCAGGAAGCAGGGCACTGCCAGAGCTCCAAGGCCGGACCCACTATGGTCTCGGCCACCGGAAAGGCCTCCGTAGGGGAATCCCCTCGGTCCAGAATCTCTGTGAGAGGATACCTGGCCTGCTTAGAAATGGGTTCGAGCTTTATCCCGGTGGACTCTGAGATGAGCCGAAGCAATCGCAGGAAGGACGAAGGGCTATCGTCCACTGACTGTCCTCCTGAGGACTCCAAGTCCATTCGCTTGGAGAAAAGGGATGAATCGTCTTCGGACTCGGAAGAGTCCTCAAAGAGCTGCCTCGGGCCTGAGCCACCCTCCACCTGCCGAGGTCGATCAGGAGTGAGAGTGACAGACAGCCTATGGGGCAGTCCCTGAGCCGACCGAGAATTTTTGGTCGGAGCCCCAACTAATGGCTGTGGAGGCGGAGGTTCCACCGGAATCGGTGGGGCAGCTGGAATTGGCCGAACAACCAGCCTGGGAACAGGCTACTCGGCTAAAACGAGGGGTTGTTTCGGCCGCTCCGGTGACAGCCACTTAATGGCTGGGGTAGACGACGGCATCGGCTTATTCCCGGTCAAAAGGAGCTGTTGCCACATGAGTTCCTCATACCTCAGACGCAACTTGCGCTGAAGCCTCCCCTCGTCCGAGGAGGAAGAAGAGGATGAGCGGCGGCGCCGCTTGTCGTGGTGCCGAGACCGAGACCGCCTATGACGGCGGGATCAGCTGGACCGCGAAGACGTCCGAGACCGAGACCGAGAACCTTGGCTAAGCCGAGGACGGTGCGGGGAGGTGTCGCGGGGAATCGGCACTCCCCTCGGTTCGGACGATTCAACGGAAGGCTCTGGAACTGGAGGTACAGACGAGCCGACGGGATCCTCAACTCCCACCGGGAGAACCGGAGAGAGGGGATTCTCAGCTTCTCCAGCCGACAACCCGTCCAACGGGTCGAGAAAAATCTCAACTGCGTCGACGGGAGTCTCGGTCAACTGGCCTGACGGGGACACCGTGAAACCAGTGGCGGAAGTCGAGAGGTTGACCGAAGTCAACGGCCGACTACTAGGGGAGAGGGATCTTTCCCACTCCCAAGAGCGTCGACGGTGAGACTTACTCTTGTCTCTCTTTTTGGACTGAGAAAACGGTCCAGAAGAAGTTGGACCCTCACCTTTTGTTGAGAGGGTCAGACAAAGCTCCTTAAAGGAAGCCGAATAAGAGGCACCGAGAGATAGTGGGACAAAAGCTGCAGCCGAGGTAGAAGCGGCCCGCGCCGCCTCCTCTTCGAGGGCGATCATCTGCTCGAGGTGATCCACCGAGCCCGCCGCCGTGGACACCGCCGACCGGGCATCTTTTGACTTTACCGGAGGAAATCTCTTCTCGGGACGCCCCAGTTGTAAACGGGCAGCACGGTCTTCGAGGACGTAGGCCGAAAAGGAAGAGCACAGGTCGCAGGCCTGCGGGTTGTGCTCAAGGCCCAAGCAGTAGATGCACGTGGAGTGCGGATCCGTCCGAGACATCTTCTGCCCACAAGGGCATCTCCGAAACCCGAGTCGATTTGTCCATCGCAGCGCGAGGGAGAGAAGACCAAGTCTTTTAGCAAAACTTTTTATTTTCGAAAACTTAAGAATTAGGAACCAGTCTTATACGCAGAGCGTAAGGAGGGAACCTGAGCTTCAAGCGGTAAGGAAGATCTGGCGTCATGGGGCGGAGCCGAGAGTTTTACCACCCGGGTGGGTGGGAGGAGCCAGCTTGAAGACCTTCCGGCAAGATTTAAAGCAGCAAGGAACCTGGCAGACAGTGTGGATGAACAACATATCCATGTCCCTAGAATAAACATTTTTTATGTGTATTACTTCCCTTGCCACCGGCTTTTGCTTTACTATTTTCTGGAGTACTCATAATGCCAGTCTGTTGCTTGATCAGGGTCAAAAAGTGGTTATTATTTTTTTCCTTTATTTCACGTGATGTAAGGGAATGCCCTACTCACTGAGCCAAAGCATATACCCCACTGAGTGAGCACAGGGATGCAGATGACAGATGACTGACTTTTTGGGGGGGCATACAGACAGTATGCAAGACATGGCACTGGTGCACTGATGGCTGGCTGGCAGATTTTATTTCACACACTGAATTTATTTCACACACCACCTGCGTTAAGGGCAATGCTGCAGGCATTGCTGCTAGTATACCCAGAGAGATTATGGAGGACCCTGCCTTGCCTAAGCCTCTCTGATACAGTACTTTTACCCTTCAAGGATTTAAAACATTTTATTCTGTGCGATGTGATGGAATGCCCTGCCCACTGAGCCAAACCTTATACCCCACTGAGTGAGCACAGGGAGAAGATGACAGATGTTTGATTTCTTGGGGAAGGGGCACACAGATAATATGCAAGAAGTGGCACTGATGTAATGATGACTGGCTGGCAGATTTTATTTACACACAGAATTTATTTCACACACCACCGACGATAAGGCCGATGCTATAGGCACTGCTGCTAATATACCCACAGAGATTCTGGGGGATCCTGCCTGGCCTAACCTTCTCTGACACAGTACTTTTTCTCTTCAAGGAATTTTTTCCTTTTTTTTTTCTTTATTCCACATGATGTGATGGAATGCCCTGCCCACTGAGCCAAATCTTATTTACCGTTGAGTGAGCATAGGGATGACTGACTTCTGGGAAGGGGGGGCACACGGATAGTATGCAAATATCTGGCTCAGTAGGTAGCACACTCGCCTCTGAGGCCGGGAGATCAGAGGGCTGTGGGTTCAGTTCCTACGTCTGGCACTTGGGTTAATATCCCAGTACTGACACTGTAGTGCAGCATGAGAGGGGTGCTGCACTTCTGAGGTGCCGTCTTTCGGATGAGACGTTAAACCGAGGTCCCATCTGCCTGGATTGGTGGTAGTTCAGGTGGATGTTAAAGATCCCATGGCACTTATCGAAAAGAGTAGGGGAATTTCCCCGTTGTCCTGGCCAAATTTCCCTCATTCACTAAAAAAAATACCACCAACAGCGTAATCTGCTTCAAGGTCAGTTGGCATTCATCTGTATCCCCTTCCCCCGGGTCGTGCCTAAAAATAGGCAGGATTTGTCTAGTGCACTTACCCGGTCAACAAAAACAAAATAAATAAATAAATAAATAGTGGCACTGGTGTACTGACTATTGGCTGGCAGTTTTGGCAGATTTTATTTCACACACCAATTACGCTAAGGGTGATGCTACAGGCACTGCTGCTAGTATACCCATATAGATTCTAGGGGACCCTGCCTGGCCTAACCCTCTCTGACACAGGAGGGGGTCACAAAGACAGTATGCAAGAAGTGGCACTAGTGCACTGATGACTGGCTGGCAGATTTTATACACACAACACTCTAGTTCTCACAAGTTGCCCTCAGTCATTGTCTCCAAGTTCCATCCTTACTCATCAATCAATGTTCATGTTCATGAAGATCCCCTGTCCAAATCTCCTCTCCCATACATTGTACTCCCAAGTCCAGTTACCATCCCAATCCTCAACTCCGTCCCGAGTCTCACACCCAGTCCATGCTGGAAATCCTCTCCCGAGTCCCTGACTCTCAGTTCTGACTCCTCACCCCAACTTCCCCAAGTTCCCAATCCCTTCCTCCCTCAAGTTCTTCTTTTAGTTTCAAAAATTCTGCTTTTTTTTTGGGGGGGTGGGGTGGTGGCAGACTGTAAGTGGACTTCTTTGCTTGCCCAAGAGGCAAAAAAAAAACACAAGCAGCACAAACACAGAATAAAACAATCAATTTGGTGAACTGCAAGGAGCAGCCAAGAGAAGCTGCTACTTCTTCTCCATCCTCCTGATTCCTCTGCATAGCTCTAAGGTTGACCCCATGGATTGCTAGAGCAGCAACCCAATCAGTTGCCACCTTAGAGAGATGGACAGCTCAGACATCCAGTGATGGACTAGAGTCTTGTCTCTGGTCCCTTCTGTGGGTTCCTCCTGCTCTGGCACTTCTTGTGCTGCAGTTCCCACAATAGGAGCCATTCTAACCAATCTGAATTGCCCAAAGTGTTCAGAAGCCATTAATTTACAAACACTTCAGCATATTCAGGCTGGTTCATATTTTGGATGAACCAGTTTGCCCATACCTGGTGTTTATGCTAATTACTGCCTTAGCAGGGGTTAAGAAACCCTCTTAGATAGAGCTGTCATTTTATCAATCTGAGTCTGAATCTCATCGGTAAAGACGTTCCTGCTGATGTCTCTGCTTATGAGTATAAACACACTTTATTCATTATTTTATGCCTCTGTCAGCTATTCCAACAGTCCAGCAAGGGGTCCACCTGAACAGTGAGAGATGGGCTGGCAGATCTGAAGAGAAGATAAGGGTCCTAGTGGCAGACCAACACCAAAACACCACAGTACATAGACAGATAACGAAGTAGCATTTACACTAGCTCACCAGTACAGTGGCAGTGCTGTATCTTGGGATGACAGCAGCCTGGGTAGAAAACCCAAGCTAAATTCATTGAAAGGTCATCAAGGGAAGGGTTGGGAATCTCACAGGATACTCTCATTCTCCCAAGAGGACGGTAGGGCAGTATAGCTAACTGCAATATCACCACTTGCCTGCCCACAGGTGGTGGTGCAGCTGAGGGCATTGTGCAAGTACTGGGGTGAAGACAGTACATGGACATTGGTGCATCATGCATGATGGCACCGAAGACATCAAGCATGTGCTCTCAAAGGATGTACTGGTATGAAAAGGTGGAAAATGGCTGGCTACCTCACTGGACTAATGATACACACCTGTCTTCCATGGCCACAGTAACATAGAAACATTGAATTTGATGGCAGATAAGGACCGCTTGGCCCATACCTAGTCTGCCCATTTCCCTACCTAGTGGATAAGCTGCAGATCCTAGTTAACCAGCAGCCTACTTCTTCCTACCCCAACCCCCTAGAATTGCCTTATGACTGTCCCATGCATGCTTGAATTCCACCACTGTTTTTGACTCCACAACCTCCTCCGGAAGGCCATTCCACGCATCCACAACCCTCTCTGTGAAAAAATGGGTTCCAGTCAGTGGGTTCCAGATCTCATAGGAACATAGAATTTGACAGCAGATAAGGACTGCTTGGCCCACCTAGTCTGTCCATTTTCCTACCTAACAGATAAGCTGCAAATCCTAGTTAACCAACAGCTTACTTCCTCCTACCCCCCACTAGGACTGCCTTATGCTTGTCTCATGCATTCATGAAGTCCCCCACTGTTCTTGACTCCATGACCTCCTCAGGGAGTCTGTTCCATGCATCCGCAACCCTCTCAGTGAAAAAATACTTCCTCACATTACCTCTGAGCCATCCCCCCTCTATCATAGAAACATAGAATCTCAGATGTCTTTCTCCAGTTGAGTCTTCTCTTACATGACCAGTAGCAGGTTGCATAATGGGTGCGCTGCCCACTGAGGTGCTGACAGACAAGCATTGCAACCTTTTCACATGTACCAACTATACTCATATTCTCACCTATTCCAGTACAAATGTACTCAGTACCAAGCATTCTATCAATCCTTCCAAACATTCTCCTCCTACTACTGAATTTTGCCTAAGCATTCCTAAACGTCTTTCAGTTAACTAGTGAACTTTATTGCCATCGATGTGAAAAAAAATAATTTTCATTCTGTAATTGGTCCTGTCATTTCTAAAGCATAAACTGCAAATAGAAGTGGTGTAATAAAGAATAGCAGGAGAAAAAGTAGATAGGAAAAGAGTATAAATGGTGAAATGATGCCCTCTAATGGTCCACAGATTTAAAAGCATGTTCATAAAATCTGGAGGGACAAAATGATATAATTACATTTCAGTTACAGAAATGACCTCTTTTGTAGACAAATTATATTACATGTTGCCAGCTGCATCCACATCCCATTCAATGATTTTTAAAATAATAGATTCTCAGTTAACAGCTGATAAAGGGAACAAAATCCAGTTTTTCATTTAAGCCATGCAACTGTAGGGCATTTAAGTAAGAAATAACACACGACAGGGCATGCGGTTATTGGGTAATTATCCCCCCCCACTCCATGAACTGGGGGAAATGCAGCAATTACAAAATAACCACAAGCCCTGAAGAGTGTTATTATGTTTAGAACATGGCATCAAAACAACAAAAACACATGAATAAGCAAATCGTTAAATGAAGAATAAATAAATCTTCACTATTGGCGAATCATTTCTAACATTAAACAACTAAGCTTGCCCCATCAAAGAGCTCAAACTAGTTGACAGGTAAGTTACTCATGTGGTTAGTTTAACCTTGTTTTGTTTTTCCCCAACTGTCACAATTACTAAGCATGTCAAAGCACTGTTGTTCCAAGACTTGCAAAGCCCTTTTCAGACCCCTGCAGTTTTTGGTCAATTACCATACTGGTCTGCACATCTACTGATCAATTAGATCACAGGATTTTTCTTTCCTATTTTATAAAGATAATTTATATGATTTTTGGTAACCAGGTAAGTACACTAAGCAACAGATGACTATTTTCAGGAATGACCTGGGATAAATACAATTAATAACCAGAACGCATACAGTATAGTACAATGTAACAAAAATCAGTATCAGTCAATACATTACAGTTGTATAAAGCAGCAGGCACATACAAGATTAATAACAGTTCAGTAGCAAGCACATGTAGATAAGTCACTATAATATATGGTTATGGCTTATTGTGACTAGAAAGCAGTGGCTTTCAAATTCTTGTTCTAGGACAGTTCAAAGGTCAAAAAAGTTGGTGTACTATCATTCTGACATCACATCAATAGTACAACAACTTTTCTGACTTGCCCTACCACCTGATTGGTTGATTTGCACTGGGGATTCAAAAAATGCTGGAGAAAATGGCGGCGTCACTTAGTGAGCGATCAGGCAAGCAGCTCACAAGTACAGTTTGGACATGGACTATATTAACAGCTCCGTGTACCCAAACTGTCAGTTTTCAGTATTTTTACTTGTTTAAATCTACTGGCACAGTTACTGATGCCAAAGCAGAGTATGGTTTTCAGCGAGGAGTTGGGAGAAATGGTAACTTCTCCGGCAGGACCGCTTGTGGAGGACTGCAACTTTAGGTAGGAAACTGCAAGAATAACAAAATGCCCAGTTTTAATGTGGGAATGTGAACGTTGAGGAACCATATACTATATAAAATAGTGGATGGTTGACCATCCACAACGAAAGCAGTGTTTCCATCTCGGGAGTCGATGGCATCATAGAAACCTCTCGAGCTTCGCTGTCGAGGTTTCTTTGACACCATCGACTCCCTTGATGGAAACACAGCCTTGTTGTGGATGGTCAACCATCCACTTATCTATATGTAGTGCCTAAGAACAGCCAGTTTAAACTGACCTTGAGAATCTGAATTCCTCACTAGAGTAGGAAATGATTTACAGAACCTAGGAGAAGAGACTGCAAATGTTACTAGCCCCATATTAGTAGAGCACCACAGTTCATGTGTAATCCCGCCATGTGTGAGGCTTACCATGTTTGTCTCCCAAGCTGCTTGTCCCACCAGTCCCAGTTGTGTATGGGGCCCCTGAATGCTCCTGCCTGCTCTGTTGTGTTTCCCTATTTTGTGAGGACTGGAAGAGTGTAGCAAAAATGAAATCTTCCATTTGGTGGTTTGATGATCTCCGCACAGTTCAGCCTGTACACATTCGAGTAGGATCCACCTCGAATGTACGAGTTGGAAAGTTGTCTCACATTTAGTACCAGCGCTGAAATGTTCAATGTAAAAGCCTTTTCGGAGGCTCCTGCCAACTATCTCTTTGTATGTCCTGGCCCCCGTGAGTATAAAATGGTAAAGGATGTCCAGAGGCACTTTGGGGGGGGGAACAAAATGTTGAAAAAAGCACTCTTAAGTGCGCACAAATTAAAGGGAGCGCTGTTACTTTGAGAGCAGCCGAGGCTGCTAAAGGAATGGGAACACTGCCAGCTGCCTAAGGGAATAGTGCTACAGCAGTAGCAAGCAGTAGGGAAGCCCCTGTTTTGCCTCATTCTGCCACTGGACACCAGTGCAGAGTGGCACCTAACAGATTATGGGGCAGTTAAATTTCTAAAAATGTTGTTGCCTGTATAATGGATTGAAATGCTGGGACATTGTATACACTGTTTGCAGCAGACATATTTGTCACCTTTGACCTGTCTTACAGCCAACTAGAGTCCTAGGAGCCCTAAAGGACTGCAGCTATGGCTCCTGGAAAGGGGATAAGGACTGTCTTGGTGCCAGTACAGGAAACCAATAGAGCGTCAACTGGACTTAATGAATATTAATTTTACAAATGGATAGCAATGTCAGACAATCAGACGTTGTCCTGATCTCTTGAAACTGAGAGGACAGATTCAGCTGGAATCATTTTGGCTGGAGCCCCTCCGGGGGGGGGGGCTCTGACCCTTGTTCCCAAGAAGATGAAGAAGGCTTGCCTGGGAGGCTTGCACAGCCACCAGCCTAGGAGGTGCTCTGAGTGGCCTTCAAATAGCTGGAAGAAGTTGCTACCAGAATGGAATTGTCATTTTGCTTGAAGGTGTCATTTTGGATGACCAGTGTCACGACAACTGTCTGGGAGTTTCCAGAGGGAGACGAAACCCCTGCTGTGAGTTCTGAGAGAAGTCTGGAGGTTACCTGGGGCTTGCACAGTCAAACAGCCAAGGGAAGTCTGCCTAATGTTTCCAGTAGCTGGAAGTGAGTGAGAAGATGAACCCCATCTTCTGTTTGATTCTGAGCCTTAAAGCTTGAAGATTCTTCTTCTGTTTGTCTCTGAGCATTTAAAGTGTAAAAATGAAAGCCATTTTTAAAGTCTGAGGTTGAGAGACTGTTTCCTGCTAAAATCTGGTGGGAGACTCAAAGATTTGTTACAGTTGAGTGAGAGCCACAGAGCTGCAGTGTGGCTGAAGCCATATACAGCCAGAATTCCCTGAACACCAGAAAGAGAGTAACTGTCACTCGAGGACAGTCTGGGGAATCAGCCAGGTAGTGTCACCACTAGACACTACACATCATCTCCTCCTGAGGCGTGTGGCCCTGGTCCCCAGCACTGGCCTCTTCTAGTTCGGTGATGATGCAGAAAGAAGATGACAAGCTACCAGAGAAGCTGAGAGGTATCCGACCTGTCTTAGCTGCTAGAGCCTGCTGCTGAAAAGAGATGCAGAGAGAAGATTCAAGCTGCAAGAGATGCAGAGAGAAGGTTCAAGCTGCAAGAGCCTGCTGCTCATCTCAACTTTCTAAGTATACAAGTTTCTACAGGTTCCAAGCACCCCAGATCCACACTCTGAAAGCCACCAGCTTGACAAGACAAAGACTGTTCTACAAAATCATGAGTACTTCAGGGCTTGCCCTGCATCTTGGGGGACATGGTAAAAAGTGCCACCAGTTATTGTGTTTGGCCACACAGCCCAAAGTTGCCAAGTTTCACCAACCGTTTCTTTATTTTATTTATTTATTTATTTGGTATTTGGAAAATAACCTTTGAGCCAAGGCTCTTTAACAAAGGTTCCATGTCATGTGAACAGAGTTTAGACATTCAGTCAAGAAGGTTAGAGTTTTAGGACATTTGAGACACTAAACAGCACAACAACCAGCAAAAAGGTTACAGAGTTTCTTAGACATTTAAAACACTATACAGCAGGTGGCTTAGCCTTCAACCAAGATGGCAGCATAATTTTTCTACTCCCTTACTGTGGGCTTATATTCAATGACATCCTATACTAGGGGATCCATTGTAACTCCCTAAAGGCACAAGAATCAGAAGAGGGACTTACCTGCTACATCACAAATCCTTATTTTCTTCCTTTCTGGGCAGCATAGGACTTTTGGAGTTCTTCCTAGACCTGCGGCCTGCAGGATGGCATCTTCCTCCCCAGCCTCAACTGACCCTGCAAAAATGGAACTGATGTTTAATTAACTGATGGCACAGATAACCCAAATGACTTTGGCTTTAAATAATAACACTCAAACACTACAGGTTAAAGAAACATGGCTGTTCCATACTGAGAGACATCTTAAGGCTCACGACTCGGCCCTCCAAGACATTACTGCTACCACTTGGGAACAGGCTCGCCTTATTCA
Source organism: Neoceratodus forsteri (assembly GCA_016271365.2). Lineage (NCBI taxonomy): Eukaryota > Metazoa > Chordata > Ceratodontiformes > Ceratodontidae > Neoceratodus > Neoceratodus forsteri. Next base: position 1,076,307,996 of record CM057450.1, read on the forward strand.
CCTCCTTCAGGATAAGGTAGATGACCTCAAAAATCGCAGCTGCCACAATAATTAGCAGTTTCTTGGCTTCCCTGAGGGGGCTGAGCAGTGTGATGCAATTTGCTTTCTCTAGGACACACTGCCACAGATTCTAGGCCTCCCTTCCGCAACTGCCCTGCACATCTTTTTACAATTTAAACTTTATTAATACATTTCCATTATAATGGGCAGTTACATCAGATTGAGATGATGAGACATAATTTTAGAACAGTAAAAACTGCCCAGCCCATCACCTCCCACCCCATCCCCCTTACAGCTGCAACAGAACTGGGTCGCCCTAACGTGCAGTGCATGGATCAATGGTACATATGGGTAAAACTCAAGTGTGATATAAGTTCAGTGAGGTAATAAGAGTAAAGAATGAAGGGGGTCCCATATCTTGCTATATATCTCTAGTCTGTTATGCAAGCTTGCAATTGCGTTCTCTGTTCGAAGGTTGGCAGTGATTTCGTGTAACCATTCCTGGAAGGAAGGAACTGATTTTTCCTTCCAATGACGTAGTACAAGTTTCTTAACAGAGAGTGCAACCATAGAGATGTGATATTTCCTAATTTCTAGCATTAACCAGGGACATGTTCCCTAGAAGACTTACCTCCAGAATGAAGTACTCCTGTAGGCCCAGTAGGGGATCAAGAAACATCTTAATTGTATTACATAGGGAAGAAACTTTGGGACAGGACCAGAACATGTGCAAGAGCATACCCTCTTCTTGCAGGCACTTAGTCCATGTACTAGAGTTTGAGAAGCCCCATTTTTTTAATTTGATAGGGGTACAATACATGTTACTTAGAATATGGTATTGCATGAGATGCAGCTTATCTTGGGAAACATACTTATGATGGGATCTCCACAGGGATTGCCAGTCCAACTGGTATTGAGGGAGGAGTGAATTCCAGAAACTAGTGAGTCCAAAGGTGTCCACATACTTCTTATAGTACAGCACCTTGTATAGCTTGGATATTATGCCAGACGAACCAGACAACTGGGAGAATTCAGGAATCAGAGCTGATACCTTCTGGGAGGTGGGAGAACTCCCCAGGGCAACAACGAGAAGGTGTCCTAACTACATAACTTTAAAATGAGCTGAGCCTGGGATATGGAACTTGTCGATAATTCCACATGAGGACAACCAATGCCCTTCCCTGTCTACCAGGGAAGGCAGTTTTCCATCACCTAGTTGAGGCAGCCAGTTTTTAAGGAATCCACTTTCCACTAAGAGTGAAAGATGGGGAGTTCCAAATGGACTGAGCTAAGTCAGTCTGAGGGGAGTAATGAAGAAATAAACATAACTGTGTATATACTCTTAACGAGGTACTTATTGTGGTACAGTTAACCATCTTTACATGAGACAACTTGAGGTAAAATAACTGCCCTGCACATCTAATGGGCCCACCGTACGCTAGCACTGCTGCCTAAACAAGGGGAGCACCCATGACCAATTCTGGCCCATTTCCTTGACTTTAGACAAAAGGAGATGACTGCAGTGGTGGCCAGAGGCAAAGGATCTGTTAAATGGAATCACAATACTATTCACATCTATATGGACTACTCAAGGGAGCTAAACGAAAGGGTGCAAGGAGTACACGGTCTGCTGGAAAATTGTCCACGCCCATCACATCACTTTCTCTCTTTGATATCCAGCAACCATGCAGGAGGTGATTAATGGGGCCCCCATCCTCTTTTCTACCCTGACAGTCTCCTGGACTACATTCGGAAGGAGTTCCCCAAAGACTTTCAAAATCCGGAGCTTTTTCATCTTCCTCAGGGCTCCCCTGATACCTTCAGCTGTGTGGAGAGTCAACCAGTGCTCCACCGCACTCTCCTGAGCCCCAGGTCTATAGATTTCAAGCTCCCTTCCCTCATCAGAGCAAATGGCGCCATTCACCACAGCAACACAAAAGAAGACAGTACCTGATCACCAGACAGACCGGTGATGTGCCCCTGGTACCCAAGGAAGAAATCCTGCAACAATACCACTCCCCAAACAGTTTGCTCCTCTGTTGACCCAGCCAGAAGATTCCCCACAGGTGGTAGAGTGCACGGATCTCACTGTACCTGTGGATGCACAAAAATCCTGGGCCATGGTTGCAGCAACAAACATTCAGCACATCCCATTAGAGAATCGGGCTCCGGCCCCCATCAGTCTGTCCCGGCAAGTGCAAGATCAAGAGGCAGCGGGACACTCACCCCAGCCTCTGACCATCGAAGTGCCACCCTGAACAGAACTTAAAATAAGTGGCTTCCTTTATTTTTCTGCTTTCTTCCCAGATGGGTTGCAGGCTGAGATGGGCCTTTTTGCTCCAAGCTGGGAGCTAAGGACTGGCTACTCAATCTTGCGGTGCTGTAGCATGAACTGCTGATCGTAGCAGGCCACATACACACTGGATCTAAAGACTGTCAATTGTTCATATTATTCTTAATGCAAAGTTATGTATCAGAGGACCTCCTCGGGGCTTCTCTACATCCTTCTGGGGGTCTCAGTTGTTGTGTTTTGTATCATGCTTGTCAAACTGTGGGCAGTAGCCAAATTTCATTTAGTCCCACTATATAGCTGTTAGTATGTTCCAGACCCCAGTCTCACCCATATCCTGAGAGGCTGACTGCTCTAACCTTGCTTTTGCCCTTATTTCATATGAGTGCTACTTCCCCTACCTCAACCTTAGGCACCTCGGGACCCCTGGGACTCAGCCTTGAATACCTTGCTAAGGCTTGAACTGTGGATTAGGCATGAACTTGACTGCTGTCCAAATCCCTCCTCCCATAATGGGAGGGCTTTAAGCCCGAGGTTCAGTGGGCTGAGCAACAACGTCACTCCTCCATCTACCTCAAAAACTTCACCTTTCCTCGACTCTCCAAAGGATTCATTTTCATTTCAGCCATAGGCTCTGTTGGCTGTTCTCTCTTCATTTTATTCCCTTCTTATTAGCCTCCCCTCTTTTTCCTGGTTCCTCCTGCTGCCTCACATATATTTCTCTTCACTTCTGCTTCGTCGCCCTGCTCCTTTTCTCTTCCTGCCGCTCACGTTGTAGCCATCCCCTCTCCTTCAGCTTTGCTCTCGTCCCCCCGCCCGCCGTGTCTGCTCTTCCCCGCTGCCTTGCTGGCGCTTCGGCGTCCTGTCTCCTTTAAGCCTAGGTCACTCCTGTTCAATAGTCTCTCTCATTGCACCTTCGCCCCACATCTCCTATTTTCTGTGCTTTTCCTCCCCTCCTTTCTTCCTCGGTTTCCTTTCCCCTGTGGGTGCTTAGCGCCTGGCTGCCCGCTTCTGCTACATTGGCTCGCTCTCCCTTCCTTACCTCAATATGCTCAATATGTTTTCATGGGGACCTCCCATTACCTACATCAAGTGAGTGCTGGCCTGCATGGAGCAGTTTTAGTGCATTCGGGTCTGTCTTGCTTGTCGTTCAGGCTCGATTTCCTGTATTGCCGCCTTCACTTCACGTTTCCTCATTCTCTGCTCAATGGATTGATGAGGACTCCAGCCATGCTGCATGACAGTCAGGTCCTCTGCATACCTCTTTGCTGGTAAATGCATTTCTCCACTTCTACCTTTTCCATTCTTTCTGGCACCTGTTGTTATAATATTTGCTTGTTCTGAGTTCCCTTCTGGCATTGTTTTATCGTACAAGTCATCTTGTTCAATGTCTGCTGTGTGGGCATCTCTATTGTATGTTTCCTTATCATTCAATCACTCACTCAATCATAGTTTTTTTTTTTATTTTTAACTTGGCATGTCTCAGTTGAGCAAGCTCATTTTCCAGGCGTCTTCTAGGGAATCAGTGTCCAACACCATCAGGAATGCACCTTGCAACTGTACATTAAATCTGTCTTCCGGTCTGTCAGTTCTAGTCTTGTTAGGGCTGCTTGCCATTCTACCTGACAGGTTCAGTCCTTCTGAGCATATTGGATGTGTCCAGAGCCATATCTCAATGCCTCACTATTGGAATCGATGGCTCCATTATCTCCAGGGACTTGGCATTTCTGCCAGAGCGCTTGACTGGTAAACCCCGTTATTCTGCCCTGACATGTTGCCTACCTTCTCTATTATGCTTCCTCTGCTTCATACCTATTGTACCTTCTACACTGCTTCCTTGACCTGTTGCCCTCCAGCCATGCCTGCCTCCAGGGCTTCCTGCTTTCCTCATTCCTGGCAATCTCTGTTCCTCTCTGCCTCTCCTCAACCTGCTCATCCAATTCAATCTCTTTCGTCCTATGTCCTTTCCTGCCTCACTTTCCTGCCTCTGTCTCCCCGGCACCATTCCATCTTCATACTTCATCCGTTCCTCTGTTGCCTTCCTTAGCTGCTTTCAGTATTTATTTTGGGCATCACTCTCCTTCTTCATATGCCCACCTCATCAATCCATGGTCCTCACGCCTCCTGTATCCAGTCGCTGTTTCTATCCATTGGCCGTCCAGGTTTTGTTCCAGTCATAGCTTCTATTTCTCATCATGCCTCGGTTTTCTATTAGCTTGCTCTATTCACATCATTGGATCTTCTATGGCTGACTCCCTCTGGCCTTCCCATCATACCTGTCCTGGCGTGCTACCTCATCCAGCTCGCTTACTGCCATTCTCATCCTGTATTGGCTGAGTCCTATGTTACCCCATTGACCTCCCTCCATCCTTTGTCCTTTTGTACATCCCTTTCACATACCAGCCTCCAAGTCTTCAATCCCTCCATCGTATTTCATCCGTTTGCCCATTTTTACCTTCCTTGTCCTAGCAGCCGCAGGCTATCCTGCTGCATATATCGAGTTCATAACTCCAGCCATATCGAGTCCATCAATCACATTGAGTTCATACCTCCAGTTATCATTCATTCCGTCTTCCCTCCTGAATTATCTATTTACATAGCTTGATCGAACGTTTCTATCATAGAATCCTATGCTACCTCATCGACTTCAACCTCATGGTCTCATAATCATTCATATTGCATAATTAAACATGCCTCTTCTACCTCTGTCTGCTCACTCGCATAGTTCACTCAGGCCACTGCACATTATCATTGGTCTCCTCATCAGCACATCTGGAATCTCCTCACACGCATCTCTGGATATGGCCTGCCATTTTGCCTCAATATCTCCATACTCACATTTCTTCTTTGAGCATACCTCTCATTTCTCCTCCTCTCATCTCTGCTGCTTCGAATCTATTCAGTTTCTGTGTACTGGGTCCTCCAATGCCGATTTGAACCTTCCTCGTCCTGTGTCATCCCATACCTCACTTTCCTGTACTTGCCCCGAGCTTTACTTCATCTTCATATCTCATCTGTTTCCTATTTTCCCTACCTCATCCTAGCACCCCTTTTTCCTTCCAAATAACTCAATCTATCCTGAAATAGATGATTCTTTTTGGCATGCTGATTGCACCTCCCATGCCACCTCACTGATCCGTGGCCTCCTGCCCCTATATTCGGTCCCTGACTCTGGTACTCATTGCCCATTTCGTATCTCATCGAGCCTCCCTTCCTGGATACATTCCATCATCAGCCGTTATGGATTTCCTTCAGTCATGGTTTCACTCCTTCTCATCTAATTTGCTTGCATTCCACCATATCTCGCCTCAACCCGCTCATCTCTTTCAATCACTCTGTCAATATGCCTTGGCTGCCTCCCTCTAGCCATGGTGTCCATCACCTTGATTCAGCTATGTCTCCATTCCTGACTATGCTTTCCTGTCAGTTGCCCCTTGCTAGGGACTGGCCAGATGGTATCCACTATCATTCCCGTTTCTTTCACATTAGTTTCTGAATCCACCTCATTTCATGGAACCTATTCCATCTTATCACTCTATTCATTCCTGGCTCTCCCTCCTTTCGAGCAGTTTACTCGGTCACATGGCTCACCCATATGACCTTCTATCACTTCAGGCCTCCATGCCACCTCATCCAGCTTATTCTTCTGTCCTCTTGCGGAGCCTTCCTCCTTCACCGGGTCTTCTTGCTCTATGTAGTCCATCGTCGATCCCTGTGTCTGTGATCCTTTGTCTCCTTCGCTCCTCAACTCCATGATGCCTGGCCTCGACCTGTATGAAGATGACCTCTTAGTCCCAGTAGAAAATGTTAAAGTGGCCATTCTTGCCCTTCTTCACCTTCTAGTTGACTTCGCAAACATGTCAGGTTTGAAGATGAATAAATCTAAAACAGAATTACCCCCTCTCAATGCAATCAAAATAATATTTCTCCTTTGGGGCTCAAGTGGACCTCGCAGTCCCTGTTCTATCTTGGTATCCACATCTCCTCCGACTTCTCTAAAATCTGGGATTTCAATATGAATCCATTAATTGCCGACCTTAGAACAGAACTGGACAGGTGGAAGATGCTCCACCTTACCCTAGCTGGTAAGATTGCTGCTCTTAAAATGATCTCAGCTCCCAAACTTCTCTACCCTCTCTCTCACATTCCCTTGGCCCCTCCTGCAAAATGGCTGTGCACCATAAACACTCTCGTAGGGAACTTTCTTTGAGAATCAAAAAAGCCCTTACAGTAGGAGCAAATTGTGATCCCATTGGAAGACTTGGGTGGTGGGGCATCCCGTGGTTTGAAGGATATGCATGGGCATACTCTATAGCACAATACTTAAGATGGTTTGTAGCCCTCTCTTCCGAATCCCCTGCAATGGCTTTATGTGGAAAAGTCCAGTGCATGAGTAAATACCTTCCCTTTGTTATTATATAACCTTCTATCTAAATCTCTGTGGACTCATCCCACTATAGCACCAGTGGTCCAGATATGGAACAAAGTGCATACCAGGATTAAAACCAACCCCATGCCCCATCTTTACACTCCTATCTTTAACAATAAGTATATAGTGGTAGAGCATAAGCTCATCAAATGGCCTTATTGGGAATGCGCAGGTATTAATTTTCTGGCCGATGTCATGGATGAGATCAGGTTGGGGCTGCAGTCTCATCAAGATCTGGCCAAGACAAGAGTTCTGGACAAAAGCGACTTCTGGAGGTACCTGCAATTACGCAGCTCTCTGGCCAAATTCCTTAAACCGAGCCTAGCTACATCGGCCATCTCTCAGAAACTATTCACCTGGCTTAAGCTCCCCAAGGGCCAAGCCAGTAAAATTTATGCTGAAATAAGAGAGACCACTCCCTCGCAATTGGGAGAATCTAAAATGAAGTGGGAAAGTGTATTAAAGCTGAGGCTAGACGAAACTCAATGGGCCCTATGCTGGAAATTGGTGCACTCGAGCTAACGAGATACACGCAGCAGACTTATCCAGAACAAATTATTGCATCACTGGTATAAGACACCAGGGGTACTGCATAAAGCTAAACTTCTGGACAATAATCTCTGCTAGCGGTGCCAAACCCAAACCGGAGACCTGTATAATATTATTTGGCAATTTTCGCTGTTGGCCCCCTTTTGGCAAGCAGTTTGTCAGCTAGCTACCCAAACCCTAAACTCTGCAATTCAGCTAGATCCTTTGACATGGATTCTGGGTCTGCATCCACATGGAATCCGTCTCAAGGCTCAGCAACTCTGCTGGCTAGCCCTGCTTGGAATTTTAGCTAAGTGCCTTATCCTGCGCCAGTGGAGATCAACTGAAATCCCCTCTATCCCAGAACTCCAACAAGCTCTCATACACCTGGCTTCACTTAACCGCATGTCTCACACTACAGATGACACACTGGCTGCATACACTGCATGTTGGCCCTCTTTTCTAGCATATCTAAAACCTAGAACAGGGATAGGATGAACATAATGTGTGGTCACTGTTATGGCTTCTCTCCTTCTATATTCCCGGTTTGATGACCCCGGACACAAGCTGTTTTTAGGCAGCCACTCAACGTGCTATTATGCATACATAGCTATAAACCCCTTTGGATTGTTGTTGATATTAAACAGATGCCCAGTCTTGTTTTTGGATCTGCATCACTGTTAGACAGAGAGATTAGGGCCCCCCACCCCATTTTCTCCTTCCTTAGTCCTTCATTGGATTTTTTATGTTTATAGACTCGAGGCCAAATATTCAAAAGGGTTGCGCCATGCGCAATAGGGTTGTGCCTGCACAAGTCCAAACTTGCTCCATTCTGCGATATTCAGCAGGAGGCAGTTGCGCCACAGAAAGCATGCTGAGCAACAGCGCAATGCAAATGAATGCATGCTGAACTGGAGGGGGAGGAACCATGCATAAACTGCACAGCCCGATATTCAGCCGGGCTGTGCAGAGTTGCGCAGGCGCAACCCCCAACCTGCGCCTGCACAACTTTGAGCCAAAAAAAAAGGATCAAGTTGAGGGCCACCCACAGGTGAACTGCTGCATTGCAGGGCGCAACACAGTAGCTGCCACCTGTGGCTGGCCCTCAACCCACTCTCTCATACCTCGCAACCTTTTGTCCCCCAAATGTGGAACATTGCCTCTCAAAATGTGGAAAGAATGGGCAAAATGTGGAACACTTAATCAAATCTTTACATTAGAAGCTCACAACACTGTGAAAATGTTTGCATTTATGTTCAGAAAGTCTGCAATTAATTAAAATTATATATTTTGAATCATTTACTATGGAGTTTTGCTTTAAAATGTTAACACTGAATGTGGGACAAGTCCTCACAATGTGGAACAGGGAGCTTTTGTGAAGTAAAATGAGGAATGTTCCTCGTAATGTGGTACAGTTGAGAGGTATGCTCTCTCTGTGCCCCCCCCTCACCAGCCTGATCGCGGGCAGCAATGTGTCCCCCAACACATCCCTGGTGGTCCAGTGGACTGATAAGCCCAATCGCGGGCTGACGTAATGAAACACCCCCACCTCCCAAATATATCCCTGGTGGTCCAGTGGACCGATAAGCCAGATGCGGGCTGGGATATTCAAACACCCCCCACCTCCCGATCCATATCCCTGGTGGTCCAGTGGGCCGAAAAATCCCAATCACGGGATGTGGCTGGCGATCGGGCTGGTGGGGGGTATTTACGCTTATGCCCCGCGATCGGGCCAGTGGGGGTAGTGGTGGGTTTTTACGCCTTTTGCCCACGATTGGCTAGGCCTTCCCGACGGCTGCTGCCTGGCAGGGCACCAGGAGCAAGTCCGGGATCGGCGACCTGCATGCTAATGGCATGCAAATGGGGCCATAATCAGATGCAAATGGCCCCCCTGCACCTGCATGAATTTTAGTCCCATTTGCATGTCACCTTTGAATATCGATTTTCGCGTGATGGTTATCGGTATTGATACCAACGCAAGTTGAATGCTCCACTTTGTCAATCTCTGTGGCACAAGTTCCACTGCGCCATGCACAGTGGCTGTGGCTGGGGGGGTGATATTCAAAGGAGTTGCTCAATAGCGCAACTCCTTTGAATATCGCCCTGGACACACCCATGCACAACTATTTTGCGCAGCGCAAGGGCTTGCGCCTATGAATGGTGCAGTTTGAATATCCAGCCCTCTGTGTTTAGGCCATGATGGATATAACCTGCAAGGATCCTTCTCTGCTATTGATGTATGTATCCTTTTGCTGTTAGTTTTCTTCTCTTTATGTTACACGCATGTATGTAAATTGAAAAATTTTATAAAAACTATTAACAGAAAAAAAACCACTATACAGCATATGGATATCAGCTTTACTTGATTACAAGTGCAGGTAAGGTGCAGATGCACTAGAGGTTAGGTTAGGTTGGGCAGAGGGTCAGTAAGGACAGAATTTTGGTGGGGGGGGTTCTCTAGTAAAAGTGGTCAAGGAGGCAGAGCTGAGGCCAGGGAGGCAGAGACCCATTTTAGCATGGAGATGGGGTGAGAGGGGTTGAGGGGGTGAGAGGTGTATAGGAGCAGCCCCTTAGAGTGTTTCAGAGGCATTATCAAGGAGCGTGTGGTAGGGTGGCTTCTGTCTTGTGCTGAGAATAGTTGCTGTTAGCAGAGCCAGGCCTTGTCATCCAGAGTCTATCAGCTCTTGGAGAAGCAGGTGCACACAGAGCTGGAGGTCAGGTAGTGTTTAAGGTCTGATTTGAAGCCAGACAGGCTAGAGGAGTTCTGAATGGACCTTCTTAAGCCAAAGAGGGTCTCTGTAGGAGAAGTTCCTACAACTAAAGGGGTTTGAATTTAAATTGTTTGTTCTCAAAAGCACACCATTTCTGGCTAACCAGCTGCACAGCATCAGGCCTGCAACTGTTCCAACTGGGTACCAAGAGAGTCAGAGGAAGATCCCATGTTAGACACTAGGGGAAGACTGGTACCAGTCAGGGAGTGGGTAATGTTTCTAGCCCTAGTGGGTTATCAAGTTGTATGGTTGCATATGCTGGTGGGAGGTGGGCACTGTACTTATTACCTATTTTATGAATACAGTGATTACTTGCTGTGTTCCAAACCTCTTAAAGATGTCTATCCTCTACCTCCTTCTTCCCTTTTCCTAGCCCTACCCCTGTTAATCAATTATTGGTAAACATTTTTACAAGTGTAGCATAAACATGTTATTAGTGAGCATATTATTACCTACAGTCTTTAATTGCAGGTGTACAGAAATTTAGTTTTGGTACATAGTATTTCATATGTGGAGTGACTGTGAGGGGAGGTGGGTAGCTACAGCATCCCAGGGGGCTGTACTCTACAACCAACTGGCAAACTGTATTTTTACTCTGAGTGGAGACACTACACTATTTAAATCTATTTTGGGAAAGAACCCCGATTTTCCACTGGAAAGAGAGCCTAGGCCCCTCAACTTGTTTTGAGCCTACCAGGCAGGGGTAGCAGCCTGTTGTTACACGGTGTTTGAGTAACACTTGTAAGGACAGGAGATCACTGGAGTGAAGTCCATAGGAAAGAACAAGATAGTGCAACATAGATGATAAACAGCCAAGAGTCTGAATCTGATCAGTTTGTCAATAAAGCAGTCCAGGACAAAGCTGCACCTGGAGGAGGGAGAAAGCCAGACTAGGGAGGAGTATAATGTACAGCTAAGTGGGAGATGATTGGCACCCAGCACAAAGTGGGAGATATTGTTATATTTATGTCCCACCTAGACAGGGAGGAATTGGGTGTGTTGCGATATATTGGTACACAATAAAGAAGGCTGGAAAGAAGGACCTAATTAGCAATGACCAGTCTGTGTCTTAATGTTAGACTGGTTGTCACTCGAAAGACCCAACACAGAGGTGGTACTCTCTATATAAAGCAGGAACCATGCTTTTCTGTACTTTTTCAGAAATCACCCAATTTTTTCTGGGCCAGAAAATTTACACCCTTTAAATACAAATGGAAGGAGTCAAAATTTGTCCCCCCACGTTGCTCAGATAATCTATTCTAAAAATGATAGCTAGGATAGAGGCTGAGTTTTAAGATACTAGGATTTTAGGATATTGGTCTCTAAAATCCAATATTCTAAAAGTCATCTCAGATGTCACATCATATTTTAGGATATCAAATTATCCAGCATGTGATATTCTAAAATCCATTTTCGTCATCCTCCAGCTCTTCATCCTTACTGCTGCCATACTCCTCTCCTAAATCATACGCTCCCTCCCCTATCACAAGCCACAATGCCCAGCTTGCCTATTATTAAGTGAGAACCCCTCCACCCAACCCATTTACTAGGACCCGCCTCCCTCTACCCATTCCATTGCACCTGAAATACTTTAAAGGATGTTGGTTGCTTGGATCCCAATGGCTGTGGCACCTCTGTTATAATAAATATGATCCCTGGCTAATACATCACAAGATCCCTTCATCCAGCACAGTCCCTCCTCCCAGCACAAGTCAAATACCCAGCTCATCTATGAAGTGGGAAACTCTCCCACACAACACACCCATTAGCACCCACCTCCCTCTTCCAGTATGAATGAAAAGATATCCTACAATAGCAGTAACACCTGTCTGGCCTACTGCTTGTTAAAATGTTTTGAATGTGTGTTTTTTTATTAAAATATGTTTATGTGACTTTCTGTAGAGCTTATATGAGCTTGTGAATAAACAGTATCCTTCCTACTGTGGCAGTATAACATACAATGTTAATTGGGCCTCCAATTCTGGGAATGAGAAGCGGACCCTCCTCACATTTTTTTTTTACTTTATGTTTATTGCTTTCAGATAAAATATATACACAGTTTTTCATACAAGTGCACCTCACCCAGGCAACTGCATCATAATGAACAGGGACATCCAGTGATCCGGGTCTAACACTGGGCCAGACACCCACCCTGGACAGTCACCAGAAGTGGACTTCCCACCTAACCTCCTGGCATGGACCTAGACTTACCCTGACATGGGCTTGTACACACTGGACCTACTGGTATTTGTAAAGATGGCCTGGAGAGATAGTTTACAGCCTGGGGTTGCAAGGTTACCATCCCATCACTGATCCTGTCCAGGGATCCTCTCCTTCCCTCGACATTCCTGGCTCTCATCTCAGGTTTGGGCCTGTTGTCAATCTTTGCCCATGATTTTTGCAGGGATCCTTACAAGCTGGGCTGAGGCCATGTAGCGGGCTGCAGAGATCAAAGCCTAGACTGGGATTAAGACAGGGTTGCACTGCGACACTTGTGCGCATACTCAGGGGGACACTGCTCAAGCCACTCTCAAAGCCACTGCTAATTGCCCCCATAAAAGCCACACTAAAGGCTGGGGTAAATGTGCAGACTGGGAGCTCATGAGTCATTATGGGCTTGCACAAGTTCAGGCACAAGTTGCTTTGGAGGAGTTAGTGCCAGTCTGCTCTTATATGGCGCAGGCAAGGGGGAAGGAGGGGAAGATTTACAAGGGTGGACAACCGACACAGATCAAGACACACTGGGGTGATGGAAAGCCTGAAGGGGACTGGATTAAGAATTTATTTTGTTTTTTTTTTCATTCTCCCTCTTCACTTTCCACTCGGCTTCTCAAACCTCTTTAGACTAATCTTTGGGCTTCTACAATGGCTGAAAAAGGCAGAAAATAGATCTTGAATACCTTCAGTGAAAAACATAAAAAATAATAAAATTAGCAGGACCTGGGAGTTGGACCAATCAAGAAGGCAGGGGGGAAGACAACAGAGATAGATAATTAATTACCAGCACTTTTCACCCCTGCAACTGCTTATTCTCACAAAACAGGGAGCAATAATGTGCAAAAAATTAAAAAGGTACCCTAGCACCTAAAACAGAGGCAGGAATATACAATCAGCACAAAAATCAACCCTTTTCCTTGATTTGGCTGACGCTGATACATACCTCAAGGGCCACTGAGTGCCACCAGTGGTGGCCAGACCCAATTTGGAATTTACTGATTTGCAGACTGAGTCTATATGCTGGGAGAAATCTAAGACTGGATACAAGGTAACACCAAAATACTCAAAAACAGGCACACTCTCAGTCAAGGACTCATCTAGGCCAAGAACTAAGACACCTTCAATCCAGAAGCAAAGATCCTGTTTAGAGCCAAGGAGCATGGATTTTGTTTTCCAGATACTGCTACTAATGGTGAGTTAGCCAGTTCTGGATGTGGCCAATGTCAGTATTCAGATTGTTGTTTATGGTAGCCAGGTTTCGAGAGTTATGATCAACCTTGTTTCCCTCTGTAAGAGGGTTTTTGTAGAGTCACCATCACGTGGTGAAAAACTGATGTGTTCAAGGCCCATGGAAATGTAAAAAAGCTGCCTCACTATTATATTTGTCCAAGACGAATAGGGGACAAAAGCGTTATACAGTCTTTGATTAGAAATCGCTCTTCAAGTGATATGGGATCACTTGGCACACTGGTGACCCGGGTTCATGCCTGAGCCCAGGACGTTAGGAGCAGAGACCAGTGGGGAGGGTTAGGAGCAGCATCCACTTGAACTGTCTCCTCTCTGGGAGGGAGGGAGGGTGCAAGCCTGCCCACTTCTAGAGTGGCTCCTGGTGTCCCCCCCTAGATGCACACTTAACGACATGGGTGATCACGCGCCACCATGTGTTGTCTCCAGGTTCCCTTGTGCAGGTGGCTGTACAATGGGAGAGGGTGGAGGGATAGGTGAAAATGGGAAAATTGCCCGCTCGGCTGACCAGATGATGGTTCCCTGGGTCCCCTTGCACCACACAGCCCTGGAGAGCATTCTCCAGTACTGATCCCCCACTGTGTGCCTGGCATGTAGCTGGGAGCAATCTCCACTACTGTAGCAACCCCAGGAAGGGGGCCCTCTTGGTGAAGGGACACACTGGGTTAGCCAGAGCATGGCAGTATTGGGGGGGACAGCAGGAATGGCGGGCAACGCAGATGTCTGGGAGGGTGAGGGTGTCCTTTGGCAGCCTGAAGGAGTGGCTAGTCGAAGGGCCAGGGAGGAGCAAAAAAACCAAAAGAAATAAATTGTTCTTACATTATGCACTGTACTAATGTTAAAGTACACAGAACTATCTGATTGTCTTCCTCACATAAATCAACCCACAAGGACATCAGGCCACTTAGATTATGAAACTTGCTGTACAGCTGATAATGTAATTGATAGCCAGTTGTTTACCTATTAAAGTGTAACCAGCTAGTTCCTTGGAATTACTAGACTCCCATCAGTGCTAGTCTTCAGCAAGTGGAAAGGCAGCTGGTGGAGAGCTCATTATGTTCTTTCTACATAATGACATCATTGTTTACTCAGATGGGCTGAGCTAAGGATGATTATGTCATTTAGAACTCTCGCAGCAGCATAACCATTTTGGAGTGGGCTGCTCAGCCCTCGTTTTGGTAGGGGGGTTACATGTAGAAAACCTTTTATTTAAAAATACCTTTTGGGATCATGTAGTATCTGTGGTGGGAGGCTCAGTTACTGTGTATTTTCGCAGGTTCTGTTTTTTAATTTTGCAGGATGTGTTTTGCTGTGTTTCCTTTTGCAGGCATTCCTAAAAGAAGAAAAGAAGACTAGGAGAGGATTTCTAGAGCTCTTCAAAGTCCTCCTTTTTAAAGTTGCTAGGCTTTGTGTAACTGTATAGTACAATGTCTAACTAATTTTCTGCTTTGCTGGTGCAGAGTTTGTAGTTCTTAGATTTAGGAAAAGTAATGCTAAGTGCATGTTTCTAAAGCTGACTACAGTTCTAAAAGTATGAAATGGTTTTGGGTATGGGCACCTGGTAGGTAGCACAGGTCAGATTGCTTTTCCCTAGAGGCATAGTATGCAAGTGGAGGTTGTGAGAATCAAACCCAGGTCTGATCTGCTGGATGTACCAAGCTCGTTCACAGCTCTTTTCTCTAACCTCTAGGCTATACTGCCAGCACAAATGCTGTCCTAAAGGACGTACTTCAGGCAATCTATTGGAGCCACTGAAAAATCCATGGATATTCGTACAGTAGGAGCCAAAGTCTTTTCAGTGGGCCTTAGTTTCTTCGGGTGCAACCTGCCTGTGTTTTGGCATGGGTAGGGGTGAACCTGACCACCTCACCCCATAGGGCACCCAGAGGATGAATGGCCTGTGTTCCAGACCATAGCCTTGCTGCGGACAGCAAGGGCATCTGGTTAGCAGTGTGTGTGTAACCAGCCAGTCCACTGGAGTTACTAGAATCCCAGCAGTGCTACTCTTAGGCAAGTAGTAAAAGGCAGCTGGTGGAGACTTCATTGTTTATTCAGCTGGACTGAGCTAAGGATGATTATGTCATTTAGAACTCTCTCTGCAGCATAACCATTTTGAAGTGGGCTGCTCAGGGACAGCATAGAATGTTCAGCAGTTAGTCTGAGTGTGGCAGTCAGAGTGGAAGGAGGTCCACCAGTGGGGGCTCTGTCAAAGGGGTCCTGGTATTTCTCATTGTAGTTTGGTAAAATGCATCAGCTTACCAGTGAAGGGGTGAAAATCATTCACCTGCAGGAATCTGTGGTTTCAGTATAGGGGGAGTGAGAGGGACTGCAAGTTTTGTGGATCCAAGGGGCAGTCCTCTGAAGTTTCTGAAGATACAGCTGCCTAAAGGGGGGGAATATATGATGATCTGACAAGCTACTGAAAAGGAAAAAGGTACCTTTCTGTTCTT
The DNA here is from genome assembly GCA_016271365.2 of Neoceratodus forsteri. NCBI lineage: Eukaryota > Metazoa > Chordata > Ceratodontiformes > Ceratodontidae > Neoceratodus > Neoceratodus forsteri. The sequence goes on from CM057450.1 coordinate 1,076,323,926, forward strand.
TTCATGCCTGGGAGAAAGGGGCAACAAATCCCTTCCCGAATAGAGGACTATTCAGGAGGTATTTGTATTCAGCATCCTCCCCCATGCACAGCCCTAAAAAGAAAAAAATGCACCAGCCCCCCAAAAAACAGTACTGTCTCCCCGCCACACTCTAGAAGCCACCAAATCACACAGCCCTACCCACCCAGCACCAGTAACTTGTTAAATTTTCTTTAGAAAAAACTTTTAATGGGGACCAGCACAACCCACCGCCTCCATGACCGGCCCCCATCTTACAAACTAGTGGCAGGCAATGCAAAGAATGCATAGAAGAATACTCTGACCCCTGTCAACAACAATGTCAGACTCAGCATCCGACCCTACTCCATCTCCCCCGCACACAATTCTCCTTAGTAGGAGAAGGCGATTACTGCCACTGTTCCGGCACAACCCTCACTCCTCCTCTGCCGAGCACCTTCAAATGAATGAAAGCACTCTGTTTGTTGCTGTAGTAAAACCAGAAGATCACATGGTCTGCCAGTATTACTATAGCAACAGGCAGCATACTTTCATTAATCAGAAGGTACTCAGCAGAGGAGGAGGGAGGGCTGTGCCAGAACGGCTGTGGTGATCGCCTTCTGCTAATAAGGAGAATTCCGTGCGAGGGTGGTGGAGTTGGGTTGGATGCTGAGTCTGACGTTGTTGCTGACAGGGAGGGGGGCACGATGGAGTATTCTTCTATGTATTCTTTGCACTGCCTGTCACTTTAGTTTGTAAGATGGGGGCCGGTCGTGGAGGCAGGTGGGTTGTGACGGTCTCCATGTAAAGTTTTTTCTAAAACAAACAAATTGTGGGTGCTGGGTGGGTAGGAGAGTGGAATTTAATGATTGCTAGATGGTGGAGGGAGACAGTAGTGTTTTTTGGGGGGCTGGAGAGATTTGTTTATTTTTTTTTTTACTTTCAGTGCATCTTAAGTCTTGATCCTCCAGACTGAGTATATCAGTGGAATTCTACATCACAGTGTGGGCTACTCTCATATCAGTTCTCATTCCTTGAGGTAGAGTTTTTGAGATAAGATCTTTTCAGTCCAACATGGTGCTTGTTCTCCTTTTAGGGCTCTTGGGGGTTCAGTTTGCAAGCTTTGAACTGCAGTCTAGTTTTTAGGCAATATCATCACCCAGAGTGGAAGGTGCCAATCACCATCTCTTGGTAGATAGACTGTGGCTCTGTCGTCACATTGGCAATCTGCGCTGGCACTTGACCCTGTTTTACTCTACTCATTAACTGAGCTACAAGGAAGTCACAACTTTCTTTTTGATGGGGTTCTGAAGGCCCATGTTCTTCTTAGGTCTCTCCACCTCTGACCTGGCCAGGGATGAGCACTTCACATTTTGATTGAATGGTTACATAGCTGCTGGCTACAATTGCAAGGACCTTCATCCCTTCATTGTCGGATGTCAGGGGAAACTTCTTCCCCAACACAGTACAGGCACCCTCAGCAAAACTGAATGTTGCTCTATATTACTACAACCAGTCAGTCTCAAAATAGTGCAGCTTGGATCACGTCTTCAGCCACTAAGAATTTTCAGGCTATTTGCAGATCTTTTAGACTGATCACTGTTTGTCACATTCCAAACATTTTGAGGGTAGTTCCATTCCCTGTGTGGACTGTTCCTTCATAAGGCCGTAAGCTTTGTGAGGATCTTTCAGTTGCTCCTCCCCATACTCAAGCATTCACAGTGGACACCTGAGAACCAGAATCAACCAAAAACATGCAGTGATCACCTTCTGTTTCCCCAAGAATATGGTAGCCAAGTCCCACTGTAGAATGGAGGAGTCCAGTTTGCTGAGGGCCATCTCTTTGTCCTTTGCCAGGGATTTGGTCCTCAACCACAATCCACATGGCTCCAGTTCCCAACAAGCTTCTCTGCTGGGGACAATTTTTCCATTATGGTTCAGGCTTCCATTCCTCCAACACTTCCAACATCTGGCCTTTTGTTCCAAAATTCACTGATTTAGGATGTTGGTTTCCCAAAGATCTGTTTCACCCAGTCAGTATCTCTGATTATGGAGTCCTAAGGGTCTGGAGCTTCAGTTTCAATTTTTCAAGTTCACTGTGAAGAGTTGCCATTTCCTCTTATACCTCTATGATGGCTCCAGTCAGTTTATTAAGAATAACAGTCTCTGGGAACACTTCATAGGTCTGAACCTGGGGACTCGAGAGTCTCAGAAGAATCCAAATTTCACATAGCCTCCAATTCAGTGTCATACTGGATTGCTTGTCCTAGCCCTGAGAGTTTCTATATGTGTAGCTGGAGACAGAGATCCTCACTCTCCACATGAGCAATGAGGTGGTCTCTGGCAAGCAGGTCTTGGGTGACCTAACCAGAATCTGGAATAACCTTGACAACCAAGTGCCGCATGGCTCTTCCAAAGTCTCAAGAAGAGTCCCTTTTTCTCTCCTTCTGTAGAAGAAGACAGTTCCTTCTTGATCAGCACAGTCAGCAGGCTCAAGGGACTGTTTCATGGCTACTAGCAAAGAAGTATCATTTTGGTTGATGTCACACTCCACGCCCAAATACACTTCATAGGATTTTCCATTAAACAAAAGTCCCATTAATACTTGCTTAGCTGTTGCATCCCTTTTGTTCAACTCTGCTGAAAGTTCAAATTGCTCCAGCTAATCAGTCCTCTTCTGTTTCTCTCCACCGAAGGAACTGGGCATGAAGGCAGGTCATCTCATACCTCCCTCTACCTGGGGTACCTGGGGGCTAGCGACTTCCCCTGGTTGGGCATGTTTAATTTTAGATGCACCACAAATTGCAACATTTCACACAATAACAGTTTCTCCTTTACCCAGCAACATTTGTTTTCAGTGAAATCCCACCACTTCCACCAGGCTGTGATGGACCCGATGGCAAGGCATGCCCGAGCTGTACATGTGGCACAGCCACCTGCTTTGCTGAACTGGTGCAGTCCAGTAAATTACAGTTCAGGGGTGAGTGCTGGAGGTGTTGAAATTGACCAAGCCACAAGGACTTCGGCTCCTGGTGGGCTCGGTAAAGAACCACTCATTTCTCTACCACATGGGGAGTCAATAACCAGCCCAGGTTTAACGGAATAACACAACTTTATTAACAAACAACCACCTGCAAGAAGGAGGGTTAGTGTAAATGACAACTTTAAACATGGCCCTCTTAGGTGCTCTCCTAGGCAGGCCAGCTCTACCCCTTCCCACCTGGTTCCAGGTTTTAAACAGGCCCAAATAGGAGCGTCCTTAACTCAGCCCCTGGGTAGAACAGGTGCAGAATCGCTGCAGGCCCATATATGTTGCCTCAGGTTGGTCAGAGTTGGTGAACTCTAAACAGAGCAGTGTGCTCAATTCCCCAAACCCCACAGGCCATGCAATTGCTTAACTGCTAGAAAACCCCTCAGCATGGGAAATTTATAATCCAAATTGCAAAACATGGTAAACAAAATGAGCACTGTCCCTTGAAACAATGCCCTAGAGGGCCATAATCATGGTTCCCAGACCCAGACGACTCCTCATGATGCAGCAGATCACTGGATCTCTGCTCTCCCAGGGTGTTTATGATTCATGTAGGCTTTCTCCCTCTACTATGTTCTGAACTGGCTACTGTGGCACTGGCTGTAGGCTTTTCCAACCTCCTAGCACTCGTTCCAGACTGATAAGGCCCCGATCTGATCCTCATATGTCCTGTCTTCCAAACCCCTAGGTCAAAGGCAGCACAGCATCATGCTGTAGTGCCTACTGCAGGAAGTGGATCAGCATTCCTTGGTCTTTTTCACCATGTTATTTCTTCAGAATTGCCAATGTGCTGGCTTACCGGTGTTTGTAACTCTTTTCCTCACTGGAACTCAACAGCTCTGCTCATAGCTTGCTCTCCACCTTTGAGGCCTTCGATGGTTCAACTTGCACCCTATCCTAGCACTGTAGACCTTTCCACCACAAGATCTCTGCCAGATCTCCCCTTCACCAGCACAGACCTACCTTTATATCCCTGCTCACAGTCTGTAATGGTTTGTGCCTGGGGCTGTCACTCCAGAAACTTGACAGCCCACAGCACACAGAGAAGCACTAGAACCTGATGCCCTTCCTTTCCCCCAGAAACCTCATGGAGTCCCTTCCCCTGTGAGGTTTCTGAACATGGATTCAGGCTCAATGGAAGGGGTCCACTATAATATAGTTAAGAGTTTCACAAAAAGGATTTTGTCCTAAACATGAAAAAATAACAGTCTGACAAATAATAAAGTTAGCAATTTCAAAGAATGCATTTTGTTCACAGAATTAAGTTAGGAAATCAACAAAATACATCTTGATTCTAAGAAATACTAGAACCCAAAGAGTTTCAAAGCAATTCTTTTTTTCATATACATTTTTATTTATGTTGCAGTTTTTCTCTGAGGCCATGGTTTACACATGCATGTACATGTGTGGAGGTGAACGCACACGCCAGGATCTGGTGGCCCCTTCCACCCCTCCCCTGACTTTCTTCGCCACACCGTGTCACCTACACACCAACTGAACCTCCACCCAGTGGGAGTGGGACTATGGACGGGTGAGTGGGAATCCATAACTCTGGAGGGGAAAGCTGTGACTCAATCCCACTCCAACCTCCCCCCAAGCTGGCACCCCAGTGACCTGAAGTTGTTCACAAACTCAGGTCGCTGGTGTAGCTGAGGTAAGACAGCAGTGCCTCAGCCTTTTATGCTACCAGGCTTGCTACAAAGCAATTCTTTCAAAATGTATTTATGTCTTAATAATGTGATTGGCCACTTTACACTCCAACATTTCAACCATTACATTTGGGCTTTATCAAAGACAGTGACCAGTGTCAACAAACAGTTCATTTATTTTAGTGCTTGCTCTGCCTCTAAATGAGGTTGTTTCAGCCTAAGTAAAGTGACGCCATACCAGCAGCCATGCTGACTAGCATCTGTCAGCATAACATGAAGATGATGAATGTTTGGAGGCAGAGCAAGCACTAAAATATTGACTGGATACCTGAGAAGTTGAAAGTATAAAAGTATTTAAAATTATTACTGAGCTTTTATCCTAGAACAAGTATTAGTAAATGAACTGTACGTTTGTTGATGGAGGTCACTGTCCTTGATAAAGCCCAAATTTAATGGGTGAAACCTTGGAGTGTAAGGTGACCAGTCATATTATGAAGACATAAATACCTTTACCAAGAATTGATTTGAAGCTTTTTGGAGTGTTATTTCTTGAAAGGTGTGCCGTCTCTACGGCGACAACTTTACAGTGATGTGGTCAATGCCAACATCGACACATCACTGTAAAGTCCACTCGGGCCCCTGGCACCCTTTCCTAAGGTCCTGCACCACATCTCCAGATCAGCTCCATCTCGGAGTTGGTAATAGTAAGTTGGGGGGGGGGTGCATGGGCACAGCAACTGGCAAATTGTCTCGATGATCACAAATCTACAAAATAAAATGCGGGCAGGTTTTGAAAATATTTCTGCACAAATCATCCATGTACAGAACATTATACAAGCCTTGTCCGATATGGTCCATGCAGTTAACAGAGGTGGGGCAGCATGTCAGTGACCTGGAGAACAAATCAGCTGGAGCTGTCAAGGATGGAGAAAAAATTAATGTCAGAGATGGCTGAGCTGAAACTGAAATTGGACAGCCTCAAGAATTATGGTCAGAGGTTCAACTTGAGATCAGTAAGGTTACTGGAAGGATTGGAGGGCAGGAACCCTGGCCTGGCAGTGCAAAAACTTCTGACTGAACATCCGGAACTGCGGGACCATGCACTGGTATTTGAAATCGAGCTCACCCTTTGGGTTGGCCCCCCCACCCGGCAACAGAGATAGACCCAGGCAATTCGTAATAAAATATCTGAGGTATGCGGATGAAGAAGAAGTGCTGAAAGTGGCAAAGAAACATTGCCCCATCAAGCCGAATAGTGCCTGGGTCACAGTGTTCCAGGATTATAGCAGGGAACTTTAAGGAAGATGGCAGCAATTTAACAATGTCAAGGCTGCCATGCATTCCAAAGGATGGGAATTCTCCCATCTCTATCCATCCCACCTACCAATATCCAGACCAGGCAGACCACTGAAATAATTCACTGAATTGAAAGAAAAACTGTACATAAATTGCCAAGTGGCAGCATTAGAGGGAAGACAGAGAATGATGAAAACTGGGCCTTCAACCTGATCATGAGGCAAGGTAATACTGTATTCTACCTGCCACAAGGACCAGCTTGTGAGAGGCAAGGAGAGGGCACCGTAATAACTGCTGACATTTGAGTACCTTAACAACTACATGTATACTATGTATACTATGTATACATGTATACTACTATAATCCTGGAACACTGTGACCCAGGCACTATTCGGCTTGATGGGGCAATGTTTCTGCTCTCCAACACATTACCTCCAAAAACCATATAAACACTACAAACAGGTATCTGCCTCTATCTCTGAAATCAAATAAAGAGGCAGAAGACACTGCAGAGCAGGACACTGCGGCACAGGAGCTAGCACAACAATACTCACCCAAATCAGGAACCAAAATTAAACAAGCACAAAGGAAATCCAAAAACTTCTGATCATAGGAGACTCCATGATTCGGGAGTTGATACCCATCTCCACAGGGTGATGGTCAGATGTCTCCCAGGTACATCAGCATGGAGAGACACTGACCGCATTGCTAAAATTGTACACAAAGCAGGAGAAAACATTGATGTTCTAGTACATAGGGACTAATGATCTCGCCAGCCGGTCAGTTGTGGAGACCAAGGAACACCTGACTAGGCTGGGTGACAAACTATCATCTATTTCGTCCGGCATCTCCTCCTCTGAGATCCTGCCAGTCTGGGAGAAGGGAGCAGATGGACGGAAGGTCAGAAGAAGGGAGATAGGGGAGCTAAACACGTGGCTCAAGGACTGGTGCCAGGAAAAGGACACAGATTTGTAGGGAACTGGCAACAGTTCTGGGAGCGAAAGTTCTTTAAATTTGATGGACTGCATCTGACTAAAGAGGGAGTCAGTGCATTGGGGCAGAAGTTTGACGTCTTTGCAGAATATTTAAACTAGCAAATGGGGAGAGGGGTGCAGCACCCCATACGTTGAATGGGAAGAACACCCCTCCCCCCTCAGCTAGTGGTCAAACTGGAATTCAGCGTGTTTGCCATTCATTTGCATCACCAGGTAAGAAAAAAGGTTTGTCTCCCCATACGATGCACAGGGGTAATGCCAAACCTCACCCAACAACCAACACACCAAAACCTGGCCAATGGAAAATCATGTACAAAATGCTCACAGCCTGGGAAATAAGATCCCAGACCTGCAGGCAATAATGTCAGAGGCTAAACTGGACATAGTAGCAATTAGTGAGACGTGGTTTACCAGTAACCACACTTGGGAGACTTTCAGTACCTGGCTGTGTATTGTTCAGAAGAGACGAGGTGCAAAAAGGGGGAGGAGTGGCCCTGTATGTTAATGAAAATATCAAAGCTACAGAAATTCAGAATACACATAAGGAGCCAGAAGAACTGTGGTCACCCTGAAACAGGAAATGGGACAGCCATAAGAACTGGGGTTGTCTACAGGCCCCCAGACCAGAGGGAGGACATAGACACATTACTGTTAGAAGATATACAAAACATGACAGCTAAAGGAGGTTCTGATAATGGGAGACTTCAACATGCCAGATACAGATTGGTCAATACCAGCAGGAACATCTGCCAGAACTAGACTCATAGTGGATTTCCTGCAGGGGAGGGTCTCAAACAACTGGTACAGCAACCCACAAGAGACAGGGCTATCCTAGATCTAGTACTGACTAACAAAGAAGGGATCACAGATCTCAGGTAGAAGGTCACCTGGGGCCTGTGACCATCACATGGTATGGTTCAATTTGGCTACTACATCTAAATCATCCCATTCCAAGGCAAAAAATATGGAGCTTCAGAGGAGCTGACTTTGATAAGATGGCCAACAGAGTTAAGCTAGCCCTGGCAAAAAGAAACACAGGTGAGGAGGTACAGGCAAAGTGGGCAAGCATTAAGGATACAATACTTGAAGCAACATCCCATTGTGTTAGACAGAAAAGGAAGTGCAAAAGAAGAAGGAAACCACTTTGGTTCTCAAATACAGTAGCAGAAAAGGTCAGAGCCAAAAGGCTGGCCTTCAGAAAATATAAGGGAACACAGCGGATGAAGATAGGGGGCATACCAAACTGCCCTAAGGGAAGCAGGTAAGGCAGTAAGGCAGGCAAAGTCCCAAACTGAGGAAACACTAGCACGAACAGTAAAGAAGGTGACAAGACTTTCTATAGATACATTAGTGAAAGGAGAAAGTCCAGAGGGGTATTGCTAAGCTTAATGGAGAAAAGGGAGCATGTGAGGAGGAGGACCCTGTAAAGGCATCTATCCTAAATAAATACTTTTGCTCAGTATTTACTGAAGAGAAGGTAGGGCAGGGCCCACAGCTCAGCATCATGGACACAGTGGGGAGGGAGGTGAGCACTACTCCCTTCACAAAAGAAAGGGTCCTACAAGAGCTTGCTAAGCTCAGGGTGGATAAGGCAATGGGACCTGATGGCATACATCCCAGGGTACTTAAGGAGCTAAAGGAGGAACTAGCAGAGCCATTAGCAGAATTGTTTAGTGAGTCTCTGAGCACAGGAGAGGTCCCAGAAGACTGGAGAAGGGCTCATGTGATCCCACTCCACAAGAGTGGTAGCAGGGAGGAGGCAGGGAACTACAGACCCGTCAGTCTTACCTCAGTAGTGGGCAAGATTATGGAAGCCTCCTTAAGGAAAGGATAGTGCAACACCTGGAATCCATAGGGGCACAGGATCCAAGACAGCATGGGTTTACAAAAGGAAGGTCCTGTCAAACTAATCTCATAGATTTCTTTGACTGGGTAACCAGAGTGGTGGACCAAGGGGGAGCAGTTGATGTCGCCTACCTTGACTTCAGCAAAGCTTTGACACTGTTCCATAAGAAGATTGATAAATAAGCTAGGTAGGCTCGGGTGGGTCAGAAGTTGGTCAACTGGGTGGCAAACTGGTTGACTGGCAGAAAACAGAGAGTGGTGGTAGGTATACAGTCAGAAGAGATGCAAGTCACAAGTGGGTACCTCAGGGATCAGTCCTGGGGCCAGTCCTATTCAACATCTTCATTAGTGACCTCGCAGATGGACTAGAGGGTAAGGCTTGTCTGTTTGCAGATGACACCAAGATCTGCAACAGAGTAGATGATCCAGATGGGTGGGCAGAATGAGAAGAGATCTGGATAAACTAGCAGAATGGTCAGAAGAGTGGCAACTGGATTTAATGCAAAGAAGTGCAAAATCATGCACATAGGGAAGAGAAACCCTGAAGCCACTTATAGGCTGGGAGGGGAGTTCAGCAGTCACAAAGGAAGAAAGAGACTTGGGCATCATCATCACTGATGACCTGAAATCATCCAAGCAGACCTCTAAAGCAGTAGGTAAGGCTAGGGGGTGTTAGGGTGTATTAGTAGGGGTATCACAAGTCGTAAGAGGGAGGTAATAATCCTCTGTACAAGACATTGTTAGGGCCCCATCTGGAGTACTTATGCAGCATTGGAGGCCACACCTTCACAAGGACATTAACCAAATTGAGGCAGTCCAGAGAAGGGCAACCAAAATGGTGCAGGGACTGCATCAGAAGACATATGAGGACAGATTAACGGAGCTCAATATGTATACCCTTGAGCAAAGGAGGGAGAGAGTGATATGATCGAGACATTTAAACACCTTAAGGGCATAAACAAGGTGAAAGAGTCTAACATGTTTAAATATAAGAAAAATAGCAGGACAAGAGGACACAGCATGAGATTAGAGGGAGGCCGATTAAGGGGAATGTGAGGAAATTCTTTTCACAGAAAGGGTGGTAGATGCATGGAATGGCTTACCACAAGAAGTGGTGGCTATGAATACAGTGCAGGGCTTCAAACAGGCATGGGATAGGCATAAGGGAGCAATACAAATGACTATGAATAGATAGGTCACTGACATAGCAAAGGCCGATGGCACATTTATAAGGTAGAAAAAGAAATGGGCAGACTGGATGGGCCTTGCGGTCCTTATCTGCCGTCAACTTCTATGTTTCTATGTTTCTATGTTATATCTGGGTGTTGCTTCCCTTCTCCACTCTTGAGGGATTGCTGGTGCCTCTATATGTTGTTTTGCCTGCAGACTTTCCCTGCCATGAGGTTCAGTAAGGGAGAGGTGAGGGAAGGGCACCAGACTTACTGTTGACATTTTAAAACTCTAACTCATATTTGCATACATGGGTGCTGCTTCTTTTCCGCACTCTCAAGGGACAGCAGGTACTTATTGCTGACTTCTCGCTTACATGCTTTCCCTGCCAGGAGGACCAGCTTGCAAGAGGCATGGGGAGGGCACCATAATTTCTACTGACATTTGAGTGATCAAGCATCTATTTGTATGTAAGGTTGACACTTCCCTTCCGCACTCTCGAGTGATAGCTGGATCCTCTTTATGATTTTTCACCTACAATCATGATACATGAATATCGTGATAATCATATATTACCCCATCCATATGGTCAGCCACTATCACAGTACTTCCCAAACAGGGTAAAAACACAGCTGGAAGATTGCCTGTAAGTGTGCCTCATACTGGTCAGTCTCCATGCTGATAGCTGATTACAAAATCTTAGCCGAAATACTTGCCTCAAGGTTGGAACCCGTTTTATAAAAAGTTATCCATACAGACCAGGTGGGTTTTATTAAAGGGTGTCATGGTAAAAATAACATTCAAAAGGCTCTAGATATTATACATAAATGGTCTAGATCTGCTACAAACCATGGTGAAGCAGTCCTCACCCTAGATGCGGAGAAGGCCTTTGACCACGAGGAATGGGGGTATATGTTGAAAACATTGCAAAGATACAAGTTGGGTGATTGCTTTGTGGAATGGGTTGGTGCCCTGTACCATGCTCTGATGAAGGCACAAAGCTTCATAAATGGGGGTTTAACCTTACTCTTCTCACTCACCTGGGGTACTAGACAGGAGTGCCCAATCTCCCCTCTTCTACACATTCTTACTCTGGAACCATTAGCAGCTGCAATCAGAAAGCACCAGGGGACTCAGGGTTTTCAGATTGGAGGACAGGATGAGCACAAGCTGGCACTATTTGCCAATGACATATTATTGTTCCTACAAAACCCCTCAACTGGCATCCCTGAGCTACATGGCTTGCTTGATAAGTACGCTCTATTTTCTGGCCGTAAAGGGAACTGGTCCAAGAGTGAGCTCCTGCTGGCACAATAAGCATCGTGCCTCCCTTGCCTCCAGCTCAGTGAGGATCCCAGTAGTAAACACAATCAAATACCTTGGTGTCCACCTTTTCTGCTCTCAAGCTGACCTATGTAAGAATAGTTACAAGCCCTTGCTCAATGCACTTAAAACGGACTCCACTAGGTGGTGCAGTTAGCCACTATCTGTAATGTGAAGGGTTAATGTGGTCAAGATGTATATGTTACCTAAGTGTCTATATCTATTTCAGGTCCTACATATTCCCACAGTGTTTTCAAGACTGTAGATGCTCTTGTACATGTTTTTTTTTGGAATAACAAACTAGCCCAAATAAAAAGAACTGTTTTGCAAAAGGCTGTGGAGGAAGGTAGTTGAGCTCTTCTACATTTCTGATTTTACCACTGGGTGGCACAACTGGCCTATCTCCCCCCTTCGTACTGCACAGACTCCTTCCTGGATTACACTGGTGGAGGATAACATAGATACCACTCTCCATAAGGGGCTGCTGTCCCCTGCTTTGTCAGGTAGACCCCCCCCCGATCCTCAACCCCTACACAAAAAACGTACTAAGAGTCTGGCAAAGAGCTTATCAGCACTTGCATCATGCAGTTGCACTGTCTCCATATGCCCAGCTGTTCACTGCATTCATACACCAACAAAACTATAATGTTTTCTTACACCAAGCCTCACTGAGATGGTCCTAGCTGGGCATGTAAACAGTTGATTCCTTATATGAAAACGCTCAGCTAAGTAGCTTCCTACAGTTGTGGAATAAATACAATCTCCCCAAGGGGGATTTCTTTGTTTACTTTAGAGTACAGCAATTGCTATTGACCCTGGCTCCTAGGGGTGTTATGAACTATGGTGGCTCCAACCTAGGGGAGCTACTCTACCATCTTCCCCTGAACTGTAAACTTATTATAGCCCTGTACAAACTTTTTCTTGATCAGGGCCCATTGCCATTGGGGTAAGTGAAGGCAAAGTGGGAAAAGGATCTGGATATCCACATTACAGATAGCATATGGAAGAAAGCCACTAACCATTATAAGCACAGAGCTTGCACTAACTGCCTCCACCAAATATAACTATTCTACCTGCATCGTGCCTACACAACTCCCTCCAGGCTGCACAGGTATGATCCGGACAAATTCAACATGTGCCCAAAATGTGAAATAGAGGTGGGTGACTTTATACACATGTTAATAAACTATCCTCAAGTAGCCAGGTTTTGTGCAGAGGTTCATTCAATTATGCAGAAAGTCCAAAAGCAACCTCTCTCTGGCAGCCCCAAGGAATTTCTGCTGGGTGTAGACACCAGTGTCTCTCGCACACCCCAACATAGGAGACTCAGGGACCTGGCCTTATTGAATACAAAAAAGAAAGCAGCACAAACATGGCTTAGCCAGAACTCACCTACTATTACTCGTTGGGTTCAAAATCTGTGCTGTTTTATTAAACTGGAGAAGACACAACACAGAGCATATGGAAACAACTTGGTATTTCATGCAATGTGAGATCCTTTGGAACTGGCTGGTTACACATAGAAGAGGGTACATTCCTTGTTACTGTGGTATCGGCTCTCATTCTTTGAGGTAGGGTTTTTCAATAGCATAGGGTCCCTCCCCAGTCCCCAATCCCCTGATCTCCTACCCGTTAATGAACATAATATCTTCCATAATGTAGGGTCCCTCCCCGTCTCCAGTGTATACTGAAGGCTGTCATTGACAGTTCAGTCAGTGGGCGCTGTGGAGGTGTGGAGAGGACTGTGCTGCTTGCTGACTGGTGGCTGCGCTGGGGCGGGGGAGGGACCCTATGCTATGGAAAAATATTTATTTTATTAATGGGTGGAAATCAGGGGAACGGAGACTGTGGAGGGATCCTACTCTATGGAAATATATTTACTTTATTAATGGGAGGGAGATCAGGGAACTGGGAACTGTGAAGGGATCCTACGCTGTGGAAAAATATTTATTTCATTATTGGGTAGGAGATCAGGGTATTGGGTATTGGGGAGGGACCCTACACTATGGAAATATATTTTTCTTAGGAATGGGTGGTATATCAGGGGATTGGGGACTGGGGAGGGACCGCTCACTATGGAAATATATTTTTCTCATTAATGAGTGGGAGACCAGGGGATAGGGGATTGGGAACTGGGGACTAGGGAGGGATCCTACGCTATGGAAAAATATTTTTTTCATTAATGGGTGGGAGATTAGGGGATTGGGGACTGAGGAGGGACCCTGCACTATGGAAATACATTTTTCTTATTAATGGGTGGCATATCAGGGGATTAGGGACAGGGGAGGGACCCTACACTAAGGAAATATAGTTTTCTCATTAATGAGTGGGAGATCAGGGGATTGGGGACTGGGGAGGGACCCTACACTATGGAAAAATATTTATTTCGTTAATGGGTAGGAGATCAGGGGATTGGGGACTGGGGAGGGACCCTATGCTATGGAAAAATATTTATTTTATTAACAGGTCAGAGATCAGGGGATCGAGGACTGGGGAGGGACCCTACACTGTGGAAATATATTTTTCTCATTAACAGGTTGGAGATCAGGTGATTGGGACTGGGGAGGGACCCTACACTATGGAAAAATATTATCTTCATTATCGAGTGGGAGATCAAGAGATTGGGAACCAGGGAGGGACCACTACACTGTGGAAAATGTATTTTAGTATATGAGGTGGGCAATCAGGACCAGAGAGGGGGCTGCAGTACCTCTGCCAACCACTAAGGTTCCACTGATTACTACCAGTTTTTTTTTCCAGCAGTAATTGCTCCACACAAGGGCCTTCGCAAAGGCCCTTGCATTGAGCAAAACAGTGAATGAGATTGTGGAGATATGCAGGTCTCCTCCCCCTCACTTGCATTGTGGTCCCCCTCACTACTTTGCCCAGGTGAGAACCCAGTTTGTGGGGGTAAACTGGGTTTTGTGAATACCAGCTATTCACAAAGCCCAGCTTTCCCCAGGCAAAACTGGCTTTGTGCCCAGGCAAAGTTTTGTGAATCTGGCTTCAAGAGAGGTTCTGGCTCTAGGATGTGCTGAATCTGTAGTCACTAATGTCACTATTGTGTGAGGAGCTAATAAAGCCATAGCCCAAAGAAGTTCCTATGAATCATTGTAAGATTTCAATTTACCACCTTCAGTGAGGTACTTATCCAACCTTCTTTTGAATATTTCTCTACTTTCACTGATAACTATACTCTCAGGTACATCATTCCATAGATTCACCAACCTTTCTGTAAAGAAATACTTTCTCTTATTACCTGTAAATTGGCCACCCATCACTTGTAATGTATGCCCCCTAGTTTTTGATTTGAGACCTTTAAATTTAATATTAATTTCACTCATAAGGCAAGAATCGTTAATAACTTCATAGAATAATAATAACAATAAATCACCCCTTTTCCTTCTTTCTTCCAGTGTGTATAATTTCAGTTTGTTTGTTCTCTCTGTATATGGTAAATCCTTTACTTCCATTATTATTTTAGCCAAATTATGTTGAGTCTTTTTTATTTCATTTATGTATGATTTCTTATGGGAGTTCCAAAGCTGGCTACAGAAGTCAAAGTGAGATCTCACGTAAGACTTCTATAAAGGAAATAGGACCTTGGATTTTTCTCTCTTTATATTTCTTTTGATGGCACTAATCCCCCTATTTGCCTTAGATACGACACCAATACATTGCTCTCCAAAATTTAGGACCTTGTCTATTAAAACACCAAGGTCTTTTTCTGTGTTGGTGGTTTTTAGGACTACATTACTTAAGGGGGAACAGTCTTCTACAGGATTTCATAATGTGTGAAAGACCATAAAAAGCTAATTTGAGTGAGCCATTGTGTTTATCTTTGAGGCTTTGCAGTCCAGAGTTATTCATACGTAAATCAGTCTGTAATTAAGAGCTGGTGGCAGCCATATGTTTGGGGCTCCTGACAGGCAATGGTGTCACCGAGGATCTTGGTCCTCTTTTACTGTATTTAATCCAATAGGTTAAATAGGAATTCAACTGTTTTATTAAGTGTGTTTTAAGGTATTATTACAACACTTTGTACATCTATAATAATTGTTTTATATGTGCATTGAAACTAGTGAGTTATCACCTTTACATTTCAAACTGTTAGTAAAAATAATCCATCTTCAGGAATGCTCTAGGCTATGCTGCCAGCTGAACATGTCATTACAGATTTCTGGGACTGCCACAGCACCAGCTTCTGTCTTTCTTTGTTTCCTCTCTTATAGCCTTTTCTCTTACAATTTTGGGTGTGAACTCGGGTCTACAAGGTGCAAATGTGGCTACGTACCCACTGGCCTGGAATCATGGCCTCCCTGTGCTCCCACAACACACCCGGGAACAAACTGCTGCTAGGTGTACCTTTCCTGGATAAAGACAGTAAAAACAATCTGAGCATGTGCTATGATTTTGAAAATATTATGGTCTTTCTATCCAAATTTGACTTCAAAAGAAAAAAATAGGACACAATTACTTGTTTATTAATTGCAAAACACATAGATGGACAACATTGTTAAAACATGCAGAATCTGAAATGCATAACTAAAAAAGTATTTTGCTTATTTTGAATGAAGTTTAAAGTATAACAGTTTCTAACTGAAATATTTTGAATGGAATGGATTTTGCAATTACAACACTTTCTACATTTATAATAAATGTTTTGTATGTGCATTAATTTGAAACTAGTGCACTACCACCTTTACATTTCAAACTCTTAGTAAAAATAATCCAATAGAATTCTGGCATTATTACAGTAGAAAATCCCATTCTGTCCAAAGTATTTCAATAAGAAACTGCTATACTTTTAACTTCATCAAAAGAAGTAAAATACCCTTTAATTGTTGGTGATAATTTTTTACATACAGATAAAGACACTTTTACCTCCCGTTACAACCTCCCGGTTGATATTTTTGGTTACAACCAAAAGGTTATAATCTGCACCTGCCATTTAAGTGTCACCACAGAAAGCTAACTGGCATGTAGTTTGACTGTGGGTGGGCTGAACATCTTCCCAACATGGCAGCTCCGTTACCGAGCACCGGTATCGGCACTCAAGCTTTGCCACACACTGTTAAGTAAGATTTTAAATATTTTTAAATATCTATCTACTTGATTCTGCCTTGAAAATGAAAAAAAAAATCTGGTTGATCCTGCCACTCATACTGTACCCTTCGAGCTTGTCTCACACTATGCAGCTATGCTGATGGACCACACCTTTCCAGAATGCTGTTCCCACTGTAATGCAAAAAAAAAAGAAAAAAACAAAAGGGAGAGACACGCAGTGTGTGTTTGTGTGTGTGTGTGTGTGTGTGTGTGTGTGTGTGTGTGTGTCTTTATCTCTGACAGAAGTGCTGCACTAACTGAACTGTGCTGAAAGGGAAAAAAATGATCACCATTAATTAAATAAAAGAATATATGGTTGTGTGTTTATAAAAAAACAGAATTGTACACACACACTCAGTGTGGGGTGCTTTAATAAACCATTTGGGCTTCACCTTGGGGTGTATGTAGCATCCCACACCTCGGGTGTGTGTAAAATTCTTGTTACACACATCCACCTATATATTATTCTATATTTTAATAATGCATTTCAGATTATGCAAGTTTTAACAATGTTGTCCATCTAAGTGTTTTTGCAATTAATAAGCAAGTAATTGTGTCCTATTGTTTTTTTTTCCTTTCAGGTGAAATCTGGATAGAAAGAGAATAACATTTTCAGAATCTTAACACATGCTCAAAACCCATTCTGTTTGGTGAACAAAGCTTATTCAAAGCTCTGTGCTTTAACCTCTAGGCTGTACTGCCAGCTGATATTCAAAAGCTACACATTTCATGACTGGCCCCATGATGCCAGGCCAGTAGGTATGTAACCACATTTGCATCTTGTAGACCTGAATTCACACCTGAAATTGTAAGAGAAAAGGCTGCAGAGAGGGAAGGGAAAAATGCAGAAGTTGGTGCTGTGGCAGTCCCAGAAATCTGTACTGACATGAACACAGCCAGGGTTTAAAACTCCTGATATGGGGCCCCAATACCTGTTGACACCACAGAGTCAACCTTGAGATGTGTAGTTTATGATGATCAGCTGGCAGTATAGCCTAGAGGTTAAAGCAACCTTGAAGATGGATTATTTTTACTAACAGTTTGAAATGTAAAGGTAATAACTTACTAATTTCAATGCATATACAAAACAATTATTATAAATGTAGAAAGTGTTGTAATGACACCTTAAAACACACTTAATAAAACAGATGATCTCCCATTTAATCTGTTGGATTACATATAGTCACAAGAGGACCAAGTACCTTGGTGACATAATTTCCTGTCAGGAGCCCAAAACATATGGCTGTCACCAGCCCTTAACCCTTGCTGTGCCTTGAACTTATATATCATTCCTGAATTCCTATACATTCTAATTCTGTAGGCAGCCTAAGGGTTAATTACAGGCTGATTTACATATGAATAACTCTGGACTGCAAAGACTCACAGATAAACACAATTGCTCATTCAAATTGGCTTTTAATGAGCTTTCAGACATTAAGAAATCCTGTAAATGACAGTTCCCATTTAATATATAATTATATGATATAGTATTTCTACCCAAGTGCAAGATGCAGCTTTTATTCATATTAAAGGATATCCCCATCTGAAAGGCCATTTTGTTATGAGGTCTAGATCAGCTTGTATTGTCTTGATGTCATCCAGTGTTTCACATGGACCACCTAATTTAGTGTCATCCATTTACTTTGTAATTTTGTTCCTTATGTCATTACTTAGGTTTGCAATGAACAGTTGGAACAATACTGGGACTAACACTGAGCCCTGTTGGACCCCACTTGTAGCCCTCCCTCAGATAGGTAACCATTACTGACAACCCTCTGGATTCTATCGGTGACCCAGTTACCTGTCCACCTCACTAGGTAGTTGTTTATTTCTAACTCAATTAGATTGTTAATAATTGCCCAGTGCAGCATGGTGTCAAATGCCCAACTGAAGTCCAACAGGATCACATCAGCTGGCCTCCCCTCATACAGAATTTTATGTGTATTTTCACAAAAACAGACAAGGTTTGAAATACAAGAGTGGCCTGCAGTAAAGCGATGATGGTCTATGTCCACTGCATCCCTTGATTTCTTGTGCTGGAACACTCTGTCCTTTATGATTGATTCAAGGAACTTACCAAGGACTGATGTCAAACTCTGTAGTTACATATATCCTGTCTTGTCCCTTTTTCATGAATTGGGGTTATCCTAGCTTCTTTATAGTCTTTCAGAACATCCCCTGTAGTTCTGGATTTGTTGAATAGTATTTCCAGTGGGATACTAATACTGTCCCTTGATACTGTATTTTTAACATCTGTGGGATTATGTTATTTAAATCATCTTGCCCAAAACTTTTTAAGCCTATCAATCTTTTTCTTTATTTCTTCTGTTGTGATACAAAAGTGAACATGATTAGTAGGTATGTTCTGAACATTGAGTGAACTTGATTTAGAATCAGTAGAACAGAAATATTTGTTAACTGTGTCATTAATTTAGAATCTGACCTCTTGTGGGAGTTAATATACCCATAAAACTGTTTTCTGTTTCCTTTTGTTGCAGTTCTTGCAAGTTTCAGCTCCATACCCCTTTCAGCCCTGTTCTTTTGTCCTGTGCAAGCCCTCCTCGATCTCTTTTGTTGAGGAAACCCCCTCTCTGCTACATCCATACCCTTCTCTTTCCCCCAAGGCTTCTTCTCCTGATCTCGGGCAGACCGCTATTGTGGCTCATACTGTCTGCCTGAGCTGCCCACCTGGATCCCTGAAGCCTCTCCTCATACATTAAAGGAACCACTGCTCCAGCCACACTCACTGAGAAGCCAAAGCTGTGAAAGCCAACCAACTACCCTCCGCATCCTGGCTGATTTGATTCCAGTGGCTCCTAAGGTACACTAGCTAGGGGTTGCAACTCTGCTCACTCTCTACCTCACTGGCGCTTCATGCCAGCTCCCCACCCACCGCCCACCTGTCAACCCAAGGTGGACACTGACTTAAATACCTACTAGAGTTCAGATGACTAAGTGTCTGTTTCATAATTCGCAAGCTATATTCTACTACCACTAGGGGCATCATCAGTAATTTTTCAGCTTACTTATTGCTGTAACCTCCCCTGTGACATTCTGTTGAATGGAAACTATCCTGGCTGAGTTGACAGGTGCTAGTTCAGTCTCAACATGCAGCCAATCAAATTGTGCCCTAGCACTGCCTATATGGCTCTCCCTCTCTTCCTCTAAATCCTTAGGAAACACCCCCCTGATTTTACTCTACACGCCACATCTGTCCCCACACCTTTTCTTTTTCCTGTTCCATTCCCATCCTAGACATGGCATGTGGAATTATGTTAGCAGTCATGTGCATCCTAGTGGTGATGGAATTGGATTATGTCCTGCTTCAAATACGCCATGGTGCTGACCAGTGTGCTGGCCCCACAAAACACCAAGGTCTAGCACAGTAGCCTTTTGACTACTCAGTACAATGTTCCAAATCTATATTTATATGGCTTTAAGCAAAGAGGGATCCTGTACCTTATAGCTGCCTATATCACAGACTATAAACGGTGGACTCTGTACCAGTACACAGAACTCTCACTAAATCCCTAAGGTGAATAAAGCTGCTGCTTAGGGGAGATGTGGAAAGAAAACTGGGCCCACCATCTGACAACATTAGAATAGACACCTCCAACAGGGGCAGATGGAATTCCAATAAGGGGCTAAAAATAGTGCACATAAACATTAATAGCCTCAGGAGTAAAATGCCCCAGCTGAAGGCTTAGACAAACCTATACTCCCCAACATAATTACTGTCAGCGAAACATGGCTCAAACCCCATATTCTAGACCTTGAGGTTGACCTAATTGGCTATAATTCATTCAGGCAGGACAGAATGAAGAAAAAAGGGGATGGGGTCCTGATCGATGTAAAATCAGTCCTAACAGTCACACTAGTCCCCCTACCTGATCTTAACAGATCAGATTGCGAGACGGTCTTCCTGACATTCCTTATGAGTGGGACCAAACAATTGCTCCTCAGCTCTGTATATAACCCTCACAAAATGGCTACCGAGTCCTTGAGGTCTCTTATAAATATAATACCCTCCTTTACCCGGAATGAGAAGGTTATCCTGGGTGACTTCAATCTGCATTGGGGCCTGCACACCAATGATAACATAAAACACTCATTATCTGAGGTAGGACTGACCCAAATTATACAAGCAACCACTAGTCTAAATATGCAACAGGAAACCATACTACCCTAGACTGAATTCTAGCCACAAAACCAGAAAGATTCAAATTGGTGGGCACCTTTGCTGACTCATCGAGTGATCACTCCCCCACGTATGGCATTTGGAAAAACAACTTCTGAATACCCCCACCCAGAGTATTAAGGGCCCAGGACTTCTCCAAATTCAGCCATGGCCTCTTCCTTGATTCCCTGGCCAAAGTCGACGGGTTGCAAGTAAAACTGGCCCCAAAGCTAGATGCTGCCCTCAAATTCTTCAACAATAATTTCCTGTCTATTGCCAGTAAGCATGCACCCCTAAAACAGATCAGGGTCAAAGGGCAGGAAGCCAGGTAGCTCACCCAGGACCTAAGAAAAATCATGAGGGACAGAGACAGAGCATGGGGTAATTTCAACACAACAGGCCAAGCCGAAGATTGGCAGAAATACAGGGAACTCAGAAACGAATGTAAAATCGGGTTAAAGAGGGCCAAACAAAGGCACATTAGAAGCATTCAGGAAACAAACCTCTCCAATTCCCAAAAAATCTGGGCACAAATTAATGCACTGTTAAAGGGCCATAATAAGCAGGAAGGAGGGGACATAGTTGCTAATGGAACTCTCTACAAGAACCCGGTAGATGCCTCAAAGGCATTAAATATGTACTTTATGGACCTGGAAAAGTACAAGACGCACCATGCGTACCCTTCCTACCCCCCATAACAATACCAACATTAACCCATGCATCCCTGAATTCCGCTTCAAGCTAATAACCAGGAAAGAAGTCCTAAAATTACTCAAAGGGAACAGCACACATGGGTCTGCTGGGTATGATAAACTTGAACCGAGACTACTACAAATTGGTGCCCCAGTCATTGCCACACCTGTGACCTGGCTATTCAACCAATCCCTCCTTGAAGGGAAAGTCCCCTTCCTCTGAAAAGTGGCCCTGGTGTTACCAATCCACAAAGGAGTGTCTCAGGTGGAAAACTACCACCCTATATCCCTACTCTCCATCCTCAGCAAAATACTGGAGAGGGTGGTGTTACACGAGGTACTTGCACCCTAATTGGTAGCCCCAGACAGCTAGCATTTATGTATATGTTATACTAATGTATAGGGCTAAGGGCATCTACCGTATAAGAGCAGATGTCAGGATATGTATGCATATAATTGCTGTACGCTTTACTTTCTAATATACACATGTATTTCTTGCTTACAAGATGCTAGGACACCTGTGTCCTTGTAGTGTTATGATACATGAGTTGGCATTGCCATCTTCTGATGATTTGTATTACTACATGGCTATGTACAAACTGTACATCTTTGTTTCCACAAAGTGATAACTATAACAAAATCGTATAATGTTATCTAGGACTGAGGAGCCACCTCTAATTTAGCCAATAGGGCTCATCTCTGTAACTAGAAATGTTTCTGTCTTACAGTAACCATGGTAATTATCTTAGGTATATAATGGAAGACATTACGTCTTCTACCTTGGAGACCCCAGGAGACACGGAGATTCCTCGAGGTATAGGGAATGCTTAGCATTGGCTCCCAGTTCCTAATGGTAAGAACTGCTTAGGGCAACTGTGATCTTCCTTTTGGTAGTAATAAACAAGCTTTATTACTCATACGCAATGTGTATGTGATTCCTTGCATTCCCATTATTGCCAAGAACCTGAGAGTGAGGTGTACACCTCCTGACAATTGTATATAACCAAGTGGCAGACTACGCTGAGAGCCACATATTCACAACCCAACAACATAGTTTCCAAAAGAATCATGGAACTAACATGTCCCTTGTAAATTTCATCTCTGATATACTCGCAGATCTGGATGAGGGGCAGTGCATTGTTGTGGTCTTCATTGACCTCACCAAAGCATTCGACCTGGTGGACCATCAAGTACTCCTTGCTAAAATGAAATTAGTTGGGCTTGACAGCCTATCGGTAAGTTGGTTCACCAACTACCTCCAGGGATGGTCCCAAATGATAAAATGGCTGGGTGCGGTCTCTGATAATGTCCAATATGGGATGGGGTCCCCCAGGGATCAATCCTGGGCCCCCTGCTGTTCTTGTTATTCATCAGTGATATGCCAAAACACTGTGGAGAGGTTAAAATCACCCTGTATGTGAACGATGCAGTATTATATATGTCCAATAGCAATACTATCACCCTGAATTAATTACTGTCAAAGGACCTCCACCTGCTTCAGGGATGGCTGGACATAAATAAATTGTTCCTAAATGGTAGAACAACAAAGGCTATACTATTCAGTCCAAGGACACTGGGCTCTGACAGGGCTAACAAGCTGCCACTATCTCTATCTGGTGGTGCAGGAATCGAAGCAGTCAAATCCATAAAGTACCTAGGAATCACCATAGACCAAGGCTGTAACCTTAAATCTCACACAGACCAAGTTGCCAAGGCACTAATCAGACTTCTATACTACCTCAGCCCCTATCTAACTCTGGACTCCTGTCATAAGATTGTGCAAGGTACCCTCCTACCTACCCTCCTATATTGTGCCACTGTACTATGTTCTGTTAAGCACACTGAGATGCACAAGCTCAAGTCCTCTTAGTACAGAATTTCCAGGTTCTCAGCTGGTTCCTCCTTCAGAGGACACCATTGTAGGACCCTAAATGCTCTCTCCTGGCCCACCCTGGAAGGAAGGATGTAATACTCTGCTCTTTGCTTAGCATACAAGCTCCACGCAGGGCAGCACCCCAAGTCTTGCTGAATTGCTAACTACTAAACAGAATTGCAGGTCACTAAGGTCTTCTAGCAGACAGCTACTAATGGTATCTAAAGCAAGATCCATGCTGGGAGCATGGGCATTCTCTGCCTTCATTCCTCCCCTATGGAATTCCTTACCTAATTCCCTCCTGGAAAATAACTCCCTAGGAGTGTTCAAAAGGCAACTTAAGGCCTACATACTGGAGCTTAATCAATGCACCAGCAGCCGCTGATTTCTCAAGAGCTTGCTCATAGTTAACTTATCTGCATGAATGCAAAAACTACAAATTGTCTCGTCTGCTGTACCACCGAAACCACTTATTGATATTAAGTGTACTAACAATTGTCAAGAATTTGTTATATGTAAGATTGTAATGTACCTTTGTCATTCGCTTTTTCTGTACTACCTTGTTTTTCTGTTACTATGCTTTTCTTGTACTACCAGTAATTAATTATGGGTCGCCCCTGAAAAAGGGACCACCTGTTGGACCTAGTGGGCCTACCCAGTTACCAAAATTGAATAAATAAATAATTGCATTCTTACAAGCTTTCTGGACCTGTTTAAATTTGTTCCATTCTGCTTCCGTTTTTTGTTTGCTGGTAGCAGGCATATTTGGTTTTTATCAGTTTCATAATTTTTTTAACCATTTAGGGTTTATCCCTTTGTTATTGTACTTCTTTACACATTAAATGTAATTGTCACATACTGTGCACCTAGAATGGTTTGTTTTATAAGTTCTCAACTTTCTTCAGTAGTTGAATGAGGGCATGCCAGTTGATACTGACAATCTCTAAGTTAATTCTTTCCACATTGGCTTTCTTATATAGATAGATTTATGTGCAACTATTTTTTATGTGAGGTGTATATTATATTGTAAAGTACAAACATAAGTGATCACCATTGCATCATGGCTAAGTCACCTTACATTCACTGATGTTCATGTTCTCTGTACTCAATACCAAGTCAAGTATGTTTTTTTCTCGTTTGTTCGTATATGTGCCAAGCTAAATTTTGTTCTTAGCAGGTGTTTATTAACTTTGTTTAGTAGTTGTCATTTTCTTCTCCCAGTCGATGTCTTTGAAGTTGAAATCACCTGTCAAGACTAATTTCCCTGTATCACACACATTTGTTATTTCTTGCAATATTGCATGATTTAATTCTTCACCTAGATTAGGTGGTTGCTAACACAGGCCTATCATCAATGCATCTGAGGTGTTTGCATTGATTTGTCCCTGTTAATATGGAAAAGGATACAGAATGGCCATGGTTGCCAGACTACCAACAGGAAGATTTGGTGGTCACCAGATTAATGTTCTGGTTGGAGAAAGGACTCAATTTCATTCCCCGAAGAGTCACGAAATAAGCCTGAACTTTGCAAGTACCAAGCAGTGTGACCATATCTCCATGAACAACAAGGAGTTTTGATACTGAAGGCCAACGATAAGAAGGGCAAGCCTGATCACAGACCCATAATAGTCCCCAAGGGAGTGGTTTTGAAGGTCCTTAAAGCAGTACATGACACCACCACTGGGGAACTTTTGGGGGTAGAGAAGCTCTCAAAGAAAGTGCAGGTCAGGTACTACTGGCCAGGGTAGAGAATGTCTAGCACAGAGTGGTGCAAAGCCTCCCTGATTTTTTAGTCCTGGTAAACTGCAGGCGCCATCCCTAGAGCCCCTATGGTCTTGTCCCAAACTAGTTGGCCCCTGGAGAGGGTAACAATGGATAACCTGGGCCCCTTGCCTCTGACCCCTAGGAAAAGAGGTATACCTTAGCAGTAATGGACTGTTTCACAAAGTGGGATGATGCCTACCCACTTCCTGATCAGGAGGCTCAAACATGCTAATGTTTTTGCAGAACAAATTGTTTGCAAACATGCCCCCTTCCCCCCGATCTTTCCATACAGGTCACGGACAACATTTTGAGTCAAGGTTGTTCTGAGAGGTATGCAGACTCTTACAAGTACACAAACCCAGGACCACTCCATAACACTGGCAGTCAGATGGATTGTTCAGACGACTGAACTGCACACTCCTAGTTATGCCATCCTCCTTCATGTAGGATGATCAGACTGAATGGGACAGTCTGCTGCCATACGTCATGCTGGCTTGCAGCAGTAGTGTACAGCCCATGATGGGATACACATGAAATCACACTTTTGGTGGAGCTGCTCATTGGGACTGATGTTCAGGAGAGGTACACTGATCCTGCTGATTATGTGACTAAAGTGGCAAGGTACCTCTGTATGGAGGCTGCAGCAGTAAAGAGGCACCAAGACAGGCCACGGGTAAGCAGAAGAGTAGTATGTCCGTAAAGTGAAAGGCCAAGTTTATGCAGAGGGTGTCTTGGTGTGGATTAAGAATCAGAGTTGTTAAAAGGGTGTTTGCCCCAAACTGCAGCCACAGGTAAAGGGCCAATAGCAAGTGACTAAGAAGGCCTCTGATGTATTGTGTTAGCTATTGTCTGTAAGTGACAGAAAGATTGTAATCATCCATTATAACCAACTGAATTATCACAGGGCCAAGCCAACTGAGGGGACAATTGCTAAACCCCAGCCCCCACCTGAACTTCTACCCAAATAGCCAGGTGGCTGCCAAAAACCCAGAGACTGTAATGACACCACCAACAGAGACAGGAACCATGGTCTGCCCATTTTCTGGACAGTAAAGACTCTGAAGATGAGGACAGAGAAACATGTTAGCCTGGAAGAATGGCTCCTGTGCAGGCTCTGGTGCAGCGATTGGGCCCCCAGAACATGAAGATGCTGACCCTGCTGATTCTGGTGAAGGGCCTAGTGGCAAGATGGTGATAGATAGCCCTGCACTGCCAGTGAACAGAAGTGGCACTGAACCACAGAGGATGTGCAGGGCTCCTACTTGGCACAAGGAATATGTTATGAACAGTGACTCAGATCCCAAGTTGTGTCATCTGGATGTGGGGATGCATCCTCATACAGGAGGGGCTACTGTAATGGACCCACTTGGGCAGGCCCACCCCCATGCTCAGAGACCTCACAGAGGAAGGTACTCCAGGAGATCTCTGGGGAAAAGAGGGCATCAGGTTCTGGCACCTTTTCTGTGTCCTGTGTGCTGTTGATTTTCCGGAGCAACAGCCCCAAGCACAAACCAAGACAGACTGTGAGCAGGGCCTAAAAAAGGCAAGACTATGCAAAAGGATGGGAGATCTGGTGGTGATCTTGTGATGGAAAGGTCTGCAGTGCTGGGAGTGGATGCAAGTGGTACCATCCGAGGCATCAAAAGCAGAAAGCAAACTGTGAACAGAGCTGCTAAGTTCTGGAGAGGAAGAGACTGAAAACCACGTGCAAGCCAGCATGAGGGTGACACTGATGATATAGCAGTAAAAAAAAGGCGAAGGGCTATTCAATCATTCAATCAATCAATCATTTTTTATTTATAAAATAGCGCTTTTCCAAAACCATAGCGCTAGTACATAACCATAAAATACATAAAAGCAACTACACATATCAAAACATGTAAGAACACCTGCAGTAGATCAGGTAAAATCAGAAAATGCCAAAGTAAATAAAAAAGGTTTTAATGCAGACTTAAAGCTCTCCACCATCAGGCACTATTGAATACAATGAGATAGACAATTCCACAGGGATAGGGCCACGAATTCAAATGCATGGGCCCCAGATGACTTTAAACGAACCCTGGGGATCTCTAGCAATCCCTCATCGGTGGAGCGAAGCAGCCGGGAGGGGCAATAGGGATGAAGAAGATCTTGCAGGTAACTTGGTCCCTGTCCATGTAGGGCCTTATAGGTCAGTAAACTGACCTTGAAGGTGATCCACCACTGAATAGGCAGCCATTGATCTCGCAGCAGAGGTGTGACATGACAGCTATGAGGTAGCCCAGTCAACAGCCTGGTTGCAGCATTCTGCACCAGCTGCAAGCAGTGGATATCAACCCCTGGTAGTCCTAGGTACAGGGCGTTACAGTAATCAAGACGAGAGGTTACAAAGGCATGAACCAAAACTTGTAGGTCATCATGCTTGATCTGGGCTACATCCTTAGATGGTAAAAGGCAGTCTTGACAATGGTTGACACCTGATGTTTAAGCGTCAATCTGTCATCAAGAATCGCACCCAGATCTCGCACCCATTCAGAGGTCATCAGCTGGTGACCACCGCGTCAAAGACCCAAGGTTTGCCCCTCCAACTCTACACTGCAGCCTGGGTCCACCACCAAAACCTCAGTCTTATCCGGATTCAACCTCAGCCAGCTGGCACTCATCCAATCCTCAGTCTCAGAAAGGCAGTCGTTAAAACTTGAGACAGCTCCCCCTTGATTGGGCACAAAGAACAGGTAGAGCTGAGTATCATCTACATAACAATGAAAACTCAGCCCACACCACCTTACAATGTCTCCCAACGGCAGCATATACACTGCAAACAGCATGGGGGACAGTACAGAGCCCCGCAGAATCCCACATAGCAGGGAGACCTTGTCAGAGAAGTAAACCCTAGAGACAACTCTCTGAAACCTGCCAGTGAGGAAGGAATGAAACCATCTGAGGACTGTACCTGACAGTCCACAGATTGACCGCAGGTGCCCGACCAACACCAAATGGTCCACAGTGTCAAAAGCCGCCGAGAGATCAAGAAGAACCAAGATGGAACAGCTCCCCTGATCTCTTTCTATTAGAATATCATTGAGAACCCAAACAAGGGCCATCTTGGTACTATGTTGTTTCCAAAAACCAGATGGGAGAGGATCGTAGATGCTGTGGATGGTCAAATGATCCTTCAGCTGCAGCACAACCACCTTCTCAATAACCTTAACCACAAAGGGAAGGTTAGAGATGGGTCTGTAGTTAGCAAGACAGTCTGGGTCGAGAGGTGGTTTCTTAAGAATGGGTACCACTACCACCTCCTTCAGAGTGTCTGGGAACACCCTGGATTACAATGAACACCAGACTATCTCAGCAAGGACCGGGCCAATGGTGTCAACACACCCCACAAGGAGGTGCATTGGGCTGGGGTCCAAACTATAGCAGGTTGGCCGCAAAGACTGGATAATCTTCACAACAACCACGATTGTTGGCCAGCCAAAGTCAGACCAGGCAGAGTGAGGGGCTGCCACCTCCCACTGATAACCATCTGCCCCATTGGGGTGTCCCGTGCGAATCTCAGACCTGATGTCAGCAATCTTATCGGCAAAAAAGCGAGCAAATTCGTCACACTTTCCTTGCGACAATATTCTCCGAGTCTGCAGACAGACTGGATTGCACAGTCTATCTGCAGTGTGAAAGAGCTGAGCCAATTAATTTTGTGCTGCAGCAATCTCCCTGGACTTGAACTCTGCCTTCTTATGGGAAATAGCCTATTGATAGTCCTTATAATGGGCTAACAATCTAAGTTTGTCAACATCCAGGCCCATTTTTTGCCAGTGATGCTTCAGCCTTCATCCCACTTTCCTCAGCTCTCTCAAGGTTCCATCAAACCAAGGGGACCAAGGACGCTGGGAGAGGGGATGAACGCAGACAGGAGCAAGGCAATCCAAAGCCACAGTCACAGCATCATTATAACCCAGGAGTAAGGTATCTGGGTCACTGCTATTCTTCAGCAGCCCTGATAGGTCCAGCGCCACCAGTGGGCCATCAAGGGATAAACCCCTTAAAGGGCAGTAATGGACCATCTCCATAGGGGTAGGCCTATACGGGGAGGGCCTGGAAATTGAACCTTATGGTATGATGGTCTGACCAGCTGACTGGCTCCACCACCAGATCAGAGGACTCCATACCCAGGAGGAAGACTAGGTCCAGGGAATGACCGTACCTATGGGTTGCAGAGGTAATCACCTGTGAGAAGCCCGGCTAATTCATCAACTGGAGGAAGTCCTGACCAAACTGTGAGAGTTCATTATAGACCAAGGCATTGAAATCCCCCAGCACCATCCGTCAGGGGGACTCCAACACCATGTCAACGATGAAGTCCGTGACTTCCTGAAGGAATTGCTTCTCACCCTCGCGGGGACAGTAGACAAGAAGAATCCTGCACGCCACACCTGGGCCCATGATACATTCAAAGGACCAAGTCTCCCCTACTGGTACCTCCACAAGGCTCAATTCTGATCTAAAACCAATGGCTACACCCCCGCCCCTATGATCCAACCTCGGGCGGTGTATCACCGAAAACCTGGCCGGAATTGCTGACTCTAAAATAGGGCCAGAATTTACATCCAGCCAGGTCTCAGTGATGCAGGCCATGTCTGATGATCCAACAAGATCAGCCATCACTGCCATCTTGTTTTTAATAGACCTGGCATTGCATAACACCACCCGGGTTGGATGAGACCCCGAGGTCGACAGAGTCATCCGCTCACATACAGTGGAGCCTTTAGGTATGGGAACCAGACAGAGCAAACCCCTATCAGGAAGCCATTTCACCCCAGGGCGTCTTCTAGTCCCCACTACTCCAATCCAGCTGCTTGATTCCACTATCCTGAGAGGTCCGCGACCCCTGCCCCTGTACCTTCTCCTAACAATCCCCAATGTACGGCATCGAGTATAAACTTTAGCCGGCAAATGAGGGCAATCAAAGGGATGGAGGCCACGGAGCTCAACAGGAGAGTAGCGCCTGATGGGGAGAGACCCCTGCCAACACATAATAAGTAAACAAACAAATAAAATAACCCCCAAAAAATTTAAATAGGCTAATAATAAATCAAAAGAATCCCCCACCGTACAACTATAACACTTTCCAAATATGATTACAAAGCAAATACAATTACAAAAAATACTAAAAAATAGCAGTATAAAAAGATTTTAAACTATGAGTCTCTCACTCTCACCATCACTATTTAAAGTCCAGACACTGTTCTCTCACAGCAGTGCATGAAACTACAGATAAAATATGTAAATCCGAGGCCCTCTCACGATCTCACCAATGAGCCCATTGAAATTAAGACCATTAAGTCACCAAGTCAGATAATCAGATATAATCCAAAGTCCGAAAAAATTTGCTGCACAATCCAGGTAATAAACAGAATTACTTTTACCCCAGGAATGGGACCAGCTCTAGTGATAGTCTGAGCCCCCCCAGTTAATGATCAGGCTACTCCAACTGTACCCTGAAAAATGGAACCGGCTCTAATAACAGTTCAAACCCCCCAGATAGTGTTTAAGCTGCACACCAGTCTCCTTCTCAAGAATCAGCGACTTGCTTCTTTTCTTTCACCAAGAATCCAGGAGGATGTGTAATCTCCCTGACAGCAGCTGCCAAAGCCAAAAAGAACCCCCGAAGCCCACACCGGTTTGGAGCTGCCCAGAACTACCACTCCCTAGGATCAGGGCCCCAGACCTTGGGTGGCCCAATGACCATCCCAAAACTGCAAGCCCACTGGGGTGGGTGAAAACTTCACCCTCCAGTGTGCTTCCAACCAACCCCCTCACCCACTGGGAGCAGAGACAGAGTGCTCCTCTCTGCTGCAGCAATGAGTCTCGGCCTGGCTTAATTCTATGTGACCTGGCAGTTTCCTCAACAGTCCGCAGATAGTAAGAAAAAAAAGATGTCAGTCTTAGGCCAGCTTACCACCTCCTTCAAAGTCGGGCACCAGCTCACCACCTCCTTCAAAGTCGAGCACCATCAAGGGGGGGAAAACACATCCAAAAGACTCCCAGGATGAACTCCAAAACTTCCCGACAAGTCCTAGTAAATCCACAGTCGCGTACCCTTAATCCACAAGCATACAGTTCCACGAGGCCACAATGTACAGCTTGTATTACGAACCGACAGAGAACAGGTTCCAGGGGAGAAAAAAACAGGGCTTAAACAACGGCCCACAATAGCAGCAGTGGGGGAATATCCAGCTCCAAAATCAGAAAATCAAAACAAAATGTAACAAATATGAACTAAAAAAGATAAAAATAAACGTAAAACAAGAATAGCGTAAAACAAAATAACACTAAAAACACTAAAGAAATAAACTACTACTACTGCAGCAACCTTGAGGCAGACCCACACCGGCTGATCCTGGTCCTGTAACAGGTTCTACGGCATGCTGCCAGGCTACATCTGACCTAGGTAGTTTAGAAGCCAGGATGTGTAAGGGTCAGATCGGGGTCTCAGCAGTCCAGAATGAGTAGAAAGAGGTTGGAATAGCCTACAGCCAGTGTCCAAAGAATTGGTTTAGCAAGGCGCAAGGGGAGGAAGGCCATCTGTATTTTAGATGCCCTGAGAGAGCAGAAATCCAGTGGTCTGATGCATCAGGAGGAGCCATCTTGGTTCAAGAACTATGAGTACGCCACAGCAGTGCCATAGGAAGGCATTTTGGTGCCCTGGGCAAGAGACTAATTTTGCACCCCCTCCAAAAAAAAGAGCCGGGGGTCTGGGGGCCTTGCGGCCCCCAGAAGCTCTAAGGGGTTTACATGCTCTGTGGTGAGTTTTGGGGCTTTTCCTGAAGATTAAATATACTTTTGTTACATGTTCCCTACCTTTGATTTCAGGGACTATTTTACTCCCATGGAATATGAGATGTGGGAGACTCTGGCTGGCAGGCTGACATCAAAGTGTACAGCCTCAGTTGTTGTGGACAAGTGGCTGACCAACAATGCCATCTATTATAAATAGATATACATTAAAATATAACATAAGCTGGTAAATCAGAAGGCAAACAGTACATTCGCACTGCAGAATTGATGTGACGACTAGAGCAGTACTAAGAAACATTATTTACTCTACACATACATACAGCTGAGCTGAGCTTCATTTAGGGAAAAGAAAACTGAAGCTTTCTTTTGCTAATCAAGTTCCAGCAAATAACATTTTACTAGTCTATACTTTCCTCTTCCCTGATGCCACATTAACAGCTAAGATGACAGAGGACTCTGCCATCTTAGCTAATGGCATCAGAGAAGAGGGAAGAGGGAAGTCCGTAGACAGGGAGGCTAATTGAGCAAGGGAAAAAAAATCTTGATTAATTTAAAGAGCAGATGTTCACTGTAATGTTCCCAGCCCCTCACAAACATATACGGTAGCTGACCTGTTCCAGTGTTGAGGGGTATGAAAAATACCATGCACTTCAGTCAAGTAATAAAGTTGCAGGACCACTAATGTGTACCCCAGGAAAAACAGCTGCTTCATGAACCTGCTGACATGCCCCCAGGCAGTCACTGGAACATATACAGACACAGCCCTCATTTTCTGACATCACAAAAGGCAGATGTGGGTGCCTGCCTATGGGTGTGTCAGCAGGTTCAGGAAGCGGCTGTTTTTCCTGGGGTACACATTAGGGGTCCTGTAACTTTTTTACTGGACTGAAGTGCATGGTATTTTTTTTTATTGAGTAATCTGTTTTTCTGCCCCTGTGCTTGCTGGTCCTTCACTCCTTCGGGCCCTGTCAAGCTCCCTCTGACCCCTTTCTGACCTTTCCCAGCCCTCCTCAGATCCCCAGAATGCAGCCGACCCCCGGGATATCCCGGTATATCCCTTTACTGGGCGGGTCCCTCTCCTCTGAGGAGAAAGGTACCGGGGGAGGGGATAGCCCCAACACACACTTTCTAGGGCCTGGGGATGCTGCTGGGGAACAGGAGGCACTGGGAAGGCACTGGAGGCCTCTGAGGAGCAGAGAGACATCATCCAAAGGCCAGCAAGCTATTTTCCTGGCTTTCTTAAGGTGCGTGGCGTCCGGACAGCAAGGCAAGAGCCGACGTCTGTCACACACCACCCCCAACTGCCCTGATGTGCTGCACTACCACTGGCCTCCACCAGTGGTCACTTTGGTACCGGGTCGCAATTCCCTTCCCTCCCTGGAGACAATGAGCAGTCATGGGACGCTCAAGCTGCTTCCCCCCCGGCCGGCCCTCCAGCTCCCTGAGCTCGTTCCCGAACCCGGGTCGCTGGTGTCGCAAGTGGAAATCCAACTGTTGTGCCAACGGGCTGGCCACATGGTATTTTTAATACCCCTCAACACTGGAGCAGGTCATTCAGCTACCATATTTGTTTGTGAGGGGCTGGAAACATTACAGTGTGGACATACTTTTTAATTGTATTGTATCTATGTATGTATTGGGTATAAGTAGCAGTGAGTGGTCTGGTATTGAGTACTGGTAGTAGGAGACAGGGTCCAGGCTGGCAACATCACCAAAGCAAAAAAATCCCTGCCCCTAGAGACCATAACTTGAACTATGGCCGGACTATCTCAACTTCTTAATCATTGCACTCAGGTAGTACATTCAGACAGGCACTATTTTTTTTAGTTTACTGGAGGGGGCATGGCAATGACACTGCAGTAGCAGCTATGTTTTTGAGGTCTAGGGCGTGGTCCCTGGAAGACTGGAACTGGGTCAAACAAACCTCCCCCAAAATAGATTCAATATATTTTGGAGGATGGTAGTCTGATAATGTATTAAAAGCATTGCAGTGCAGATGCATTCTTGCAGCAGCATGGGTGTGTATGAGTGATGAAAAACTATTTTTCCATTCTGCATACTGAACATTTGGATGTGCCTAGGCTGGCTGGTCAGGAGAACACTGTATGTAAAGTAATATACAGTTGTGTCAGATTCCTAGATCTTCAAAACTGAGACATAAGAAAATACACATGTACCTAGTTCTTATGTCTCTCAGTTTTGAATATAGAAATCTAACTCTATATTAGTTTACACAGCTACTTCCGGACTGTACCTGACTGTTGCTAGAAGTGGAAGAAGAGAAGGTTGACCGTCTCTAGGGGTCATGCGGCCATTCAGAGACCACAGTTCAACTCCGCAGTCAGTATTATAACCTGCCACCCACCGGTGAAGCAGAAAAAGCAGATCCCAACCAACCTGAGGACGTCTGTCACGTAGTGCCACAGAAATCTGCAATAGGCTTCTACTGCTAACTATAAAACAAGACAATGAAATGTAATTTACAGTCTTGTTAACTGAACTAGTAAACTCAAAGCAACCATGTCATGATAGCAAATCAAGCTGGTAATTTATTTTATTGCCAAATAAACCCATTTATGGCAGGGTGAACTAGCCGAGAAGCATTAAAAAGGTTGAAGAGGTATAAAGTTCAGTATCCAGTGATCCCTCAGCAGCTGAGGGATCACATGCAGGATTTTACCCAAACATCCTGAACCTCATGAGCAGACCAGTGTCTTATGTTACCATATCATCAACCCTGAGCCCATGAAAAGTGTGTAAGTGGGAAATCTGAACACCATCCAATCCTAGGCAACAGGAACATATGTGTTCCAAATAATTGTAATCATTTTCCATTTTAAAAAAATCAAAATGTCTCAGTCAGCTTTTATTGCAGTCAATAAGTAATATACTATACTTTCAGAACTGTAAAGGCTTCTGCTTTCTAAAATGGTATCATTGCAGATACAACTGTTTAAACATCTGTGATGATCTGATGATCAGTAAGTGTTATTTGTAATTTAAAAAAACAGCTGAAGTACTGCTGCACACACTGTATCATGCCCTCTAGCCCCAGAAGTGTTTTTAGCAAACACTTTGTTTTTCCCAACTAATCTTGTATCCAGTCAGACTCAAACCACTTGTCTTGGCAAAACATTCCCCACGTCCAAAAAACTCTCTCAGTAGTCTGTTACTGTTATGGGCTGCTGGCCCTCTTTAATAGTAGTCACAGACTAGTGAGTGGAGGAGTTGCAGCTGCAGTATGACTAGCGTATACTCTGCCATCTTGGGGTCTGATTGGAGGCTCGGGGCAGGCAGTCAGGCAGGCTCTACTTGGGTGGGAATGTCTGTGATGGCCAGGCCCACCGCCCGTGACCTGCCCAAGTGCCTGGACTCAGTGAAATATTGGGAAAAAGAAAGCAGCACGGGCCACAGGGGAGCCTGCCTGGCCTGTGTGGAATGAGGAGGGACTGGGGACGTGGGTCAAGAAGAGGAGGATGTAGAGAAAATTATGTGGTGGGCAGGAAAGATTGTGCCGCACTGCCCACCCACGGCATGGGGTAGCCAGTCTCAGCCCAAGGCAGAGGGGAAGGCTGCAACTTCTTCACTCCCATCCCAGACAGTCCTGTGAACAGAACTATTACAGCAGCCAGGTCGCCATACCATCCCGCCACCTGCCAGCTGAGCCAGCGCAGGCCCAATCACAATCAATTCGAGGAATGAAAACAACTTACTTCAGAAATCAGACAGATTTAGATTTCGTTCCCTTCTCATTCCCAATTCTCCTGATCAGACAGTGCAGCAGTGCATTTCTTTTCCTAACAAGGATTGCCCCACTTCCCGGCACCAGCACATACACTCACTCACATCTATCTCATTCAACAACAGCCATGAACATGAACAGGACACATTCACATTGAATTTTCATTTTAAAACAATAAAATTCAGGTTGGCGGGAGATGGGACGGGATGACTAATTGCTTGTTTTGCTAATGATGCATTGCTTTACACTTTATTAAGATGGCTCTGAGTGACTAATCGGATCAGATCTCACTCTTGCCTTCTCTCGTCAATACACAAGCACTGCACTCATCTCTCACTTCGCTCTCACTTTTATTTGTTTTCCTGTCAGTCTCTACTTACAGAAATACAACTATTCCTGGCTCCACTGTCTCTCCCCAACTGAACCACCTCTCACTCTCAGTGCCTTGCCACGTGCTCCTCCCGTACCTTTTAAACTAATGTGCAGCGGCATGGCGCTGGCTTGCCCCCCACAGTTTCTCTTTCCTTCTCGAATGCATGCACCACTCATTCACACATGATTATTTTTGCCTACAGCAGCACAACTCATTTGACCCCCTTGATGATCTTCAACAGGCACACCCCTGCTGACAACTAGATATAATTACAGTCAGAACCCCAAAAAATAAAAATTTAAAGCGGTAGCGCCACCGCAAAGTGAATAAAAAAAATACACTTCAGATAGAAATTGCGCCCCTAGGAGACTTGCGCCCAGTGCGGGGGCACCACCCGCCCCACCCTTGCTACGGGACTGCACCACAGTGATGCATTGTTTCAAAGGACAGCACTTCTTGTCTCACTGTGTTTCATAATTTGGATTACAAATACCCTGTGTTGAGGGTTTTTCTGCCATTTAAGCAATTGTATGGTTTGTGGGGTTTAGAAAATTGAGCATGTTGCTCTGTTTAAAGTGCACCAATGAAGGCTAACCCACAGCAACATCTACAGGCCTGCAGCAATTCTACACCTGCAGTACCCAGGGACTGAGTTAAGGGAGCTCCCAGTGGGATCTATTTCAAACCTGGTACCAGGTGGGAAGGGGTGAATTTGGTCTGCCTAGGAGGGTATCTAAGAAGGATGTGTTTAAAGCTAACATTTGCATTAACCCTCCCCCTTGCAGGTGGTCAGTTGCTAATAAAGCTGTGTTATTCCTTTAAACTTGAGATGGTTACTGACTTCCCATAATGCAGAGAAATTAGTGGTTTCCTTACTAAGCCCACCAAGAGACAAAGCCCTTGTGGCTCAGTGGACCGGAGTGTCTCCAGAACTCACTCTCAAACTGCAATTTTCTGGATCATACCGGTTTACCGAAAGTGGTGGCAGTACCACATGTACTGTATGTCCTGGGCACGCCTTGTCACAGGTTCATCACAGTATTCTGTGAATAAAATATTAATGTTACAAACTGTTTTCCATATAGAAGGGGTGAGAATCTTGACCTCAGTCAAATGATCCATTATTTTATGCTTTAAAATGGATTCCAAGACCTTGCCAAGCACTGATGTCAAAAATACCAGCCTATAATTTCCGGGGTCACTCCATTCCCCCATCTTTTTTTAATCATGTTTTTTATTTCTTCACCAGGTCTCCAGCATGCTGTCTCCTTGATGACACCCCCAGCCCCGTCACTTACCTACTCCTTGTCTTGTATGCCGACCACTTTTCCAGGGCCACTACAGTGGTAGGTTGACTGCCAGGTCAGTAGTGAATGAGCCTGCAGGGGTTGCTAACATCAACCTGGTGAACTGTTTTCTTTCCTTAATTTCTCCCCTAGTGAACTGACTGTGCAATGACATGCACGCGCATGCCTATGACATGCCAGCATCTTGTGGCATCCCACCCCATTTAGTGGCCAGGCTAGGATACCACATAGCTTCTGCTATTATTGCGCCAGGCTCAATTCTCACCCTTTCTAAAGGAGGAGAGCCATCCATTGGGTGCTCAATCCTCCTTCCACTGGCCATCCCCCAGTGATCTGAGCTTGCTGCCAAACTTGGGTCAACAGCATTGCAACTAATAATACTACCACTGCTCTGACAGGCTGCCCATCTTGCCCTTTTCTTGAAGATTGGGACCACATTGGTCACTTGCCAGTTCTTCAGCTATACAGTTCTTCACACCCATGAATTATAAGTCTAATTAATTATTCATGAACTGAAGAACATCAGTGATTGACTGCTGTGCTGTTTTGAAATTTCATAGAAATGCACGACACGGCAGCCCCTCAGCTGTTGCCGCCACTAACAGTGTTTGCTCAGTGTGTTGTCAAGCATCAAATCATGTAACAGAACCTTTTGGAAACTGAACCTTGGAATAGAAACAGCAGTAAATAGTAGAAAGAATGGCAGTACCTGTAATAAATTTTGATATGTTCTGGGGTGCTGAAGTCGAAGACTGGCTCACCGACAAGGCTTTGACTTCTTCTGTCACAGTGGAAAACAGTCCCAACTGCGATGACAGCTGTACAGCATATCATGTTGCCTCTCATGAATATTAATAAACATACTGTCTCACTTCACTGTCACTGGTTATGCATTTAGTGCTGTGTCTGTAACACACTCCAAATGAATATTCATTTATTACGCCGCCATTACAGGTGCAGTGCGGCGCCACACAAATGATTCAAAAAACTAACAGAAATAACTCAAAAGAAATCATTTTTGTGACTAGATTTATAATCACAATAATGAACTCAGGCCAGTTATTTCCTGTCAATTCATGACCGGCTGGGTGGGGGTGGCCCTCGACTGTGCCTCGGGCCACCCTTCCTCCCA
Source organism: Neoceratodus forsteri (assembly GCA_016271365.2). Taxonomy (NCBI): domain Eukaryota; kingdom Metazoa; phylum Chordata; order Ceratodontiformes; family Ceratodontidae; genus Neoceratodus; species Neoceratodus forsteri. The sequence continues at coordinate 1,076,362,178 of CM057450.1, forward strand.
GCTGGTCATTAATCTTCAGGAAATGAATCGCTTTTCAATCATTATTGCTTAAATTTTACCTCAAGGCCTAACCAATTGTTCCATTAGCTTCTGTGTTAGCCTGAGGTGTATTCCATCCACCTCCTGGAAATTAATTGGCTGGATGTTTGCCAGGTAGTCAGCTATCAGGGTGGGCTTGATGTCCACAAGTTGCATCATGGTTGCCAGAGCTTTAGATCTGCTGTTGATGGGGTAGGGAGCTTATGACTACTACAGTGCAGGAAGGATCCTTTGAAATCAACAAATATTCCTGGGCATCATGCACATGCACCTTTGTTGCCACTAGTGTGACCATACATCACATTCCTTTATTAGAATAAAAAAAATACATATGTAATATTTGCGTATATTAAAATATAATGTAACTATTTCTCCACTATGGGGTATTTCAAGCTCATTTTTAAGTGTTGTCTTGGTTTAGGGGTGTAACATGGGCACCTGTGAAGGAGGAAGGGTTGGAGGGAAGAGATATGTCAGTGAGACTGGTGCAGAAGGCTTCATCTGCAACTGTGAACATGCAAGCAGGGACATACTAGCCCTAGGACAGACAGCTCCAGCCTGGTTCCAGGGGCAGATATGCCCCCCATTGAGCTCATGTCTCTGGGGGCATCACCATTGCTAGGCAATGCCACAACTCAAGTGCCTTTCCATGGCACTTGCTACCAATGTGCAAGACCAGACTTTGCTTGGACCGACTTTTAAAGGATAACTACCTGGAACCTAATGGATGAGCTGAGGATGACAGGTGCATTAAAGCTGCGTAAAGTGTAAACCTTTGAGGGAGACTGCACCTGCAATGAGCATGGCAAGATCAGTCACCAACTGTTTAATTATAGGTTACAGCTAGCAAGCCTGGACAAGACTGCACCAGGCTGTATGAAGAATGAATAAAGCAGCTCTTATTGTACATCATGAGTGTGTCCCCACCTGGCAAGCTAGTGGCTGTTGTATTAGTGACTCACATCTGAAGTTCCGGACTGTGCCTGAGGAAATGTTGGTACTGAAGAAATAGGCAGCACTACTCTTTTCATAAGACCTCTGTGTTTGGTGTCTTTCTTAATACCATCCCTATCAGGTGATGATAATGGTGGAGAATAAGATGAGACTATAATGATTTAAGATGTGCCCTCAAAGCCACAGAGTGAAGTCTGGTATTACATGCCCCCCCCCCCCCAATCAAACCAAACCATTACTCGCCACCTGTTTGTGTTCTATATCAATGTAACAGTACGTACCTGGCCAGTGTCCTACCTCCAAGGGACACTATCCACACAGAGAATAGATTTGTTATTTAATAAGAAGGTTGTGCTTGTTTTTGTTGTGCCTTTCCTGTTGCGTACCTCTCTGTGAAACATCATGAACCCTTAGGGGGCCACAGACTGAGGAATACTGATATAAAACACAACTGGTAAAAAAAAAAAACAGTTCATTGTGATGCCTGTAAAACTGTATCTCACTTAATGTGAGGTTCTTCTTCCTCCTCTTTAACCTCTCACATACTTCCTTCCCCTTAATGTTCCAATGTTTTTCCTTATTTTGTAAGTCAGATACTTCCAAAATGGGCATAAATGAAGCCCTGCTGTTAGCTGGTCTAACTGCATGTTTATTTGGAGATGGATGTGAGCTGGTGTGACTGCACCTATTTTGCGTATTGACATATATATTTAAACTATTTTTCTTTGAATTATTAGATTTAAAATAAAAAAGAATCATGCAACAGGCATATGGTGAGACCCCTTATTATTAGGAAAATGTTATATCTGTATATGTTTTAAATAATTTCTATACTGTATATGCTAATAGTTTATTGCTAGTTTTGCTGTTTATTCCTGGTTGTATGGCTGTGTGTTTTTATGGGCACTGATTTTTGTACTGTGTTTTGTACAGTCCTTCCCAACACTGGAGGAGAATCTTGATGTAAAACGTAAAACTGATACCGTTATTATTTATTTATTTTAATTTACCCTTCCCCATGACTCAAGGTGCCTAATAAATAAGACAAATCAAATCTAATATTTATTATTGCACTTTTTTATAGTAAGAGGGACATGTCTGTTTAAAGTGGTTCTGCTGAGCATTAACATGTAATTAGTTTATGAAAAAGTAAAGCCTTTAAATTGTTCACTGTTACAGTGTACCTAAAATGAATAACTTACTGTCTAATGGCCCTGATTTGAATGACAAGCAGGATCTACACACTTGTTTTGTTTTCAGTGTTAGTTGCTTGCTAATTACTGAGGTGCTGGTCCTTATGTGAATTGTAGTGGCACTGTCTGCAAGCAAGCATCTATCTTAGACCTCCTGATAGAATAGTTTGCTGAGTGCTATTGAGGTAATGATTTATTATACTTGCTATGCCATTTCAAGATGTGATAATACATGTTCTATTATTCTCCATTCTTTATGTTAAAAAACGCATTAGCTGGAAATTCAGTTTGTCTTCAAAAGAAATGATAATTCCAGACAGTTGGCCTACAGGGCAGTTTATTTGATTTCTGTGAGATGTGTGTGACAGTATACTTTCAAAACATGGCAACAGGTTGTTTACATTAAAGTTTAAAGCCAATTTGGAAACAGTGAAACAGAATAAACAAAAGTCCCAAGGGAGCCACATGTACAGATAAGAAATGATAACTCCAGAAATTATAGAGAGAAATTACTTTCTTAAACTTTTCAATAGTATAGCCCACTAAGGGTTCAGGGCCCTATGTGAAATGATAGTTGCACTGAACCTATGAGGCATGATTTCCTGTACAAGCTGTTTATTAAATAGTGGTTGCAGTTTTCACTTTCAATCTTTTATAGTCTTTTAGTAAACTCAGTTGGTGTTACTGATTACACACTGGTAGTAAGTGCCATTGTAGAACTTGATGATGTAAGTTACAGTAGGTGTCTTTTAACTTAAAGCGATTTACCAAGTTTTTTTGGTGGGGTAATGCTCTGATGTATGCATAGGGAGGTGTGGGATTGTGTGCCCTATTACAGTCAATGGAATGAGTTTGTAATGCAGATTTCTGTGTGCTAATTAGTCACTGGCTAATAAAGCACATATCTTAATTACCTGCCAATTATTAGTTAACACATAGAAATCTACATTAAAAAATCATCCCATTGACTGTAATGAGGTGCGTGGTTCTGCGCCTCCCTTCACATTCATCCAAGCATCTGCCAGTGCAGGGGCAGGGTGAGCACCGGGTAGGTAAGGGACTGGCTTGGTGGTCCCTCAGGGCAAAAATATGATTACTTCCCTCTGCACCAGGGAGTAGATAAAAATGATCAAATCTACCTACAGATGTGACAACCAGGATGTAACCCAGAAATGCTGCAAAATATCACAGAATGCTGCAGTTTACTGTAGGGATCTCAACAACTACAGATCGATTTCCATCCTTCCTGTGCTATCCAAACTGCTGAAAAAGATCGTAAGCACACAATTGAGAGGATGCCGTGAATCGGCTAACCTCTTAAACCCAGCACAATCTGGATTTAGAGCCAAACATAGTACCATTACAGCCCTTGCAAAAGTAATCAATGACTGGCAACTTGAACTGGATAAAAAAATTGTATCTGCACTGTGTTTTTAGATCTGAGTAAGGCATTCGACATGGTCGACCACGATCTGCTCCTTTCCTCCCTGAAATCTATAGGACTCTATTCAAACTCCCTACGATGGTTCAACAACTACCTTACGGGAAGGACCCAGCAGGTGAAAGCCGAAGGGGAACTGTCCCCACTCAAACCACTGCAAAGAGGAGTACCCCATGGATCTCTCCTCGGTCCGATCCTCTTTGCCATCTATATCAAGAGTATCGACAATAACCTCACCAAAGCCACTGTATACCTATTTGCCAATGATACGGTGTTGTATGTCAGTCACCCTTCTCCTGAGACAGCCTACAAAGAACTACAAGCAGAATTCAACCTACTCCAACACCAACTACTGAAAAAAAAACTTCTGCTCAATGCAAAGAAAACAAAGGCAATGTTTTTCTCTCCCCACACACAGGCAGGATATTCTATCCCAAGCACTCTACCTCACATATCCACTGTCCTCAGTGAAAACATTGAATTTGTCACAAAATTCAAATACCTGGGTGTCTGGCTAGACAGTAGACTCTCCTTCATAGAACATTTGGAAGAACTATTAAAAAAACTTCGACAAACACTTGGACTTTATTACAGAATAAAACATTTTCTGACAAGCGAGGCTAGGAAAAAGATGGTCCAGGCCACATTTCTTTCGTTAATCAGTTATGCTGATTTCTTATATAGTCGTTGCCCCATCTCATACCTGGATAAACTGGATACACTCTACCATAGGGCCCTGAGGTTTATCACATAACTCCCTTTCAATACCCACCATTGCTCCCTCTATGCCGGAGTTGGATGGACCTCGCTCCACTTTAGAAGGGACAGAAACGCTACACTATGGTTCTACAAAGCCATATTCAAGAACTTACCAAAATATGTTTCAGACTGCTTCATACAAGCCACTTCAAGTAAATATGCCCTAAGAAGCTACAATTTCATCATGCTTAAAGTGCCCAAATTCAATTGTTGCTTTGGTAGATCTGCCATTCGTTTTGTGTTATCCTCCCTATGGACACTATGCAGAAAATACTGAAAGTGAGCAAACCTATATCCATTGCATCCTTCAAATCCCTGTACTCTGGGCTTATCAAAGAAAAATGTAACTGTTTCCGACAACAGTAGAGAATAATCCTCTTCCTCTCCTTCACCTCCTAGTCTGTCCCATCCTCCAAGGCTCTCCACTGCTCCCCAGATTGTGCATTCATACTTTCCTCTCATTTTTTTTTCCTTTACTATGCCTTCATATAGTACCGCACTATTCCCCCATCACCTTCCTCACTGCCCCATCACTGGCTTCCATCTTTCTTCACTGCCTACTTGCACCCCTCCCCTCTCTCTTTCTCTATCAGCCCTGCCAACAGTCACTGCTAAGGCCATCAATACCATCTATCTCTTTTGCCACCCAGCCCTCCTTGTAATAACCCTCTGACTCACCTCTCCCCTTAGAACCACTTCCTCCTCCACCCAGACCGCACACAATCCATTCCTACACCTCTGACAAACCCCCTTAAACCTTATACTTTATACCTCAATCTCCACATATTCTCTCTACGACCAAATTCATGCACTGCCTATTCCTTATTTCATGTAAATATGCAAGTTGGTGTTAACAGATCTTGCACAATTGTATATATCTATGTATTGGTACCCTCAATGCTGTTATATCCTGTATAATCTGTTTCCTCATTGTGTTGTGTTCAGTGAATTGTACTACATTTTTTTATGTAACTGAACCTTGACCTTACCAGGTCCATCTTGCAAATGAGCTTTGCTCAGTGATTTTCACCTGGATAAATAAAGATTTGATTTGATTTGATTTGAAGTCAATGGCAATTAAGCCCTTTTGTCATGCAGGATTTTGTGACATGTCATTACTGCAAGTTACTGCACTTCATCGTGGCTGACTCCACTATAGGTAGGTTTTCATTGCAGTAAGCTTCCGAACAGAGGAAGCTGGGTAGAAACTTGGTAAATCACTTTAAAGGCTATGTCTGGGTTTCAGTGGGCAGCTGACAAAGCTGCACCCACAACCCTTCTATCTAAGTCCCTCAGTCCTAGAACTCTCTGTCTTAGTTGTTTCATGTGTGGCTCCTTACCTCCATGTTTCCCATCTGTCTCCTTCCTCATTGCTCTGTGTTGTGTCAGATAGAAAATACTGACAGGACTAATAATATGGAGGTTATGGAAAAATATGAGAGTAAAGAGGTTTAACACCTGGAAAACACAGACTGTGAAGACTGGCAGAAGTTGAACAGTTATACATAGAGGAGACTCAGGAGCACCAGGATAACAATATTCAAATAGAATTTGATCTGAAAGTATTATCTCTTTCAGATATAACGTCTGAAAGGGAAAGCCCTTCTGATCAAATACTAGGGTTCATACTAATGTAGTAAGGAAAGAAGGAGACTTATTACACCCATAATGATTGTTGGACCTGCTTGACCTGCTGCCTCATATGACAACCATCATTGCTATCATAACAGACAAGGGATAATAATATAATACTATATACTAATGGTTTATTAATGCATGGACAGTTTTGCTGTATTAGGTCTATTCAGGAATCTTCTGTTTAGCCAGACATTTACTGTAGAAATATATTTGTGGTTTTTTAATGGTTTCCACTGACAATTACAATATTAGCAACCTAACATGAAGTAATTATATAATAATATAATATATTCTGTGGTCTGCAGCACCACCTATGTTCCGAAGTCAGCATGCTTATTTAGTAGATTATATGGGAATGTGCCATGGTCAGAGACATCAACACGGCGACCTACATCCCTACTGACAAAATCAACAATTCATTGATAGATCACTGTGTTGGTGCACCTGGGAAAGGGGCACACTGTCTCCCTGTCCTGCGTCCCCTCCCTGAATCAACTCTGACTTGGAGTTGATAATCAATAGCATGGGGGGGTGCATGGGGCAGAGCCCCCTGCATGGGGGGTTCAGGGGCGAAGCCCCCTGATGAAAAACTAGACTGGGAGACAATTGAGATTTATGTGTAAATCCTGTCGCTGTGACACTGGTTGACAAAAGTGTTGTCTGGCATTGTATAGCTAATTATATGAGTGGTAGCCTTATGTTCTCATAACTAGTTAGTCAGCACATTGCTGAAGCTGCTACAAAAAGTATCATCCTGGGTGCAAAATGCCCATATCTTGTACCATGGAACACTGAGCACAGAGACACACTGATGTCTATAAGCTCATTAGCCCAGTAATGGGACAGTCTTATTTGCAGTATATAATCCTAGTACATGGCCAAACCCCTTGGAATCACCAGAATCACCCTGCTTCCACACCTGGTGTATGACTGTGTCTGTGTTCCAGCTGATAAGCTTTTTCTTATGCTTCTGTCTTTTGTACTATTACTACTACTGTCACTGTGCTGATGTTGCTGACCATGGCACATTCACATATAATCTACTAAATAAGCATGCTGACTTTGGAACATAGGTGGTGCTGCAGATCACAGAATATATTATATTATTATATAATTATGGCATGTTAGGTTGCTAATATTGCAATTGTCAGTAGTAGTAGTAGAAATAAACTAATGTTCTGTACATCTGTGTTGGTGATGTTTTACCAACAGGTTTATCTCCTGCAGAATCTTACACGTGGTGACCGTGGCAGGACCTTATTATGGTAGGACAAAAGCCACTTAAGTAATTTACAGGTGTGTGTGAATTTTGGGAATGGGGGACAAAGAGGTTTTCAAGGGTTTATTTTATTTATTTACTTAGTTTTTGTTGATCAGGTAAGTGCACTAGACAAATTCTGCCTATTTTCAGGCACAACCCAGGGGAGGCGGATACAGATGAATACCAACTGACTTTGAACCACATTCAGCTGTTGATAGTATTTTAGTGAATGGGAGGAAATTAGGCCAGTGCACTGGGGAAATTCCTCTACTCTGCCAGCAGGGGGCTTGACTTCCAGTGAGCAGAGTGGAGGAGCTCAGTTTGGAGCTGGACAGCAGAGGAGGAGGAAGTGCTGTTGTGGCAGTGTCTTTGTTGGATGTTCGATGTTTCTGCATGAGTGAGGACATGCGTGAGGCTGGGGAGCAGGTCTCCACCCCAGTTTTTTTCCTAAAGGAGCAAGCACAGGAGAAGCAGTCATGATAGAAGGAAAAACTGAATTTTTGGAAGGAGAAAAGGGCATTGCAGTGCATAAGGAGGTTGTATGTGAAGTTCCCTTGGACGATGTGATCTTGGAGCAGAACAGCAATAAATTGAATACTGTGGGTTTTAAAGCTGTTAAAAAGAGATTGGCTGGGATAGCAGGCAAGAAAATGTATACCGCAGGCAAGGGCAAGGGAATGAGAGAAGAGAAAAAAGCCTGTTTTAATCAGCTGTGTAGTGATGACATGGCAGAGGCTGCATGCTCTGAACCAGGCCCTTCTAAGACACAGTCTGCTAGTAGAAGAGATGTGAACCCTGATAGTGCCCTGAAAGGAATGGCGAAAGAAAGTCAAAAAAGACTAGGCCTAAGACGGGCAGGGGGGGCAAGGAAAATTTCAAAATTAAAAGGAAGATACATGTAAAAATAAAAAAGAAGAGGGTATTGCAGCAAATGATTTACAGGCAGAAGAAATAATGAATATGGACCCTCATGAGTATAAAGATACACCTGAATGGGTGGCTGATGCTCTGATCAAAGCAGTTTGGAGAAGATCAGCAGATGGGAAAGGCTGGGACCCAAACAGGCCTGGTTCTCCTGAAGAGCATGTACACCCTTCAGGAGAAAATACTAAGGATGAAATGGAAAAAAAGGGTGCAGAGGATAAAGAAACCCCTGAGTCAGAACAAATAAATGAAGATAATAGTGGTGGGGACTCCTCTAAGGAATTAGAACAAGATACAGTTCAAAACAAAAATCAGAATGATAAAGAGAAAAAACAGAAAGAGAATGCCTGGGATGGGAATACCAGAGAGAGGTTATTTCCTGGAAATCAAGGCCCACAGCAAGCAAAAAGAAGAAACACAGTCAGGTTAAGATATAGAGGTTCCCCTTCGGAGGCCCCAGAGAGATTATACATTGGCAGAGAACTTTTGAAAAACTGCATGAAATTTTACCCGTATGAAATATATGCATTAATTCACATTCTAGGAAGCCTTGAGTATGATATTACTGTAGCTTCAAACATCCTGGAGGCCTAGACAGGTTTTGGAAACTGCTTCGTCAGATTAAAAGAACACCACAATGGTCAAATTTCTATGCAAGTACCCTGACAAAACCTGCATTCCGGATTGTAACAATACTATTCAGAAATGAGGGGGTGACTGTATCTGATATTTCTATCTGATTATGACAAAGATCTGTGGTTCATGACCCCCCATGGATGATGAGTGTTTATAGACAGGGGGATGGAAGTATAAAGTTATGTTAAAACAAACAGAAGGTGAAGTTCAGTATTTGGCCAACTGCTTTTTCCTGGGGAGAGATCGTGGAGTTGTTTTCTACGCAGGCCAACCTAAGGCTTGTTATAAGTGTGGGGACAAGAGCCATCTAATTAATGCCTGTGATCAATTAAAATGTGGATTCTGCGGGTCTCTGGGACATCAAGGCTCTGAATGTAAAAATAAACCCAGGTGCAGCCTATGTGAAGAAGGGGTCATTTTTATTTAAATTGTCCCTAGGCAGCACATAATAGCTTGGATCAAAATGAGATGGCTGACTAGGATGTGGTATTAGCAGAAGCTCAAAAGGAAAAAGGGAAGGAGGACAAAATAATTTATGAAGCAAGAAAAGTAGAACCTCTAGAAATCAATAGGGGTGGTGTTAATGAAGAACTTAACGTACATGTCCCCTCCCCTTCCCTTCCCACTACACTCTTGAATGAAAAACAAGAAGAGCAGGCCCTGGGGAGAGCAGCTACAAGCAAATACAGCAGTAGTTCAAAAAAAAAAAAAAAAACAAGGCTGGAAACAGAAGAGCAAGAAATAAAGAAAAAAGGGGAAAAACAGAAACAGACTTTACTATTATAACAAGATCTAGAAGGGGGAGACATTGTGCACAAAGAGGGGCAAAAACAGTGGAAAAAGACAGAGAAGAGATCATTTTACCTAATAGATTTTTTGCAATACAAGATAAAGACTGAGCAACTGTTGAAGAAGAATCTTTAACTTCAGACTTTGAGGTCTCGGATATAGATTCAAAAGTGGGAATACTACAGACACACGTGTCAAAGAAAAGGAAAACATTGAAGGACATAGGATAATATTATGTTGCTTTTTAGTTTTTCTTTTTTCTGCTATTTTGGTATCATGCATCAGTTAACATGCCTTTCTGTCAATGTTAATAGTATTAAGCATTTTAAAAAAAGGAAGTTAATGTTTGAAATTTTGAATGGTGTAAGAGCAGAGGTAGTTATTATGCAGGATACCAGATTGCATACCTTGGAGGAGGTAAACCAGGCACAAAAGGATTGGAGGTGGGGTGCATCAATATGGTCTATAGGGGAAGAAAGATGTTCAGGGGTGGGGTTTGTGGTTTCAACTGAAGAAGTTAAAGTTAGGAAGATTACAGATTTGGTTCCGGGTAGGATATTCATTTTGGATGTCAAGATAAAACAAACAGAAATTAGGATAATAATTATTTATAATTCTCAAACTAAGGCAGGTAGAAGTAGGTTAATGAAACTAGCAGAACCTTAAATTCATACCTCTAAAATGGTATTATGGGGTGGGGACTTTAATTGTGGGTTGGGTAAGGAAGACTGGGGGAGAAAAACGGGGAAAGTCTTTTCAGACACCAATTGTCTTAGAGAAATCATGAAAAAAGGTGGGTTGGAAGATGTATATATGCTGAAGGGGAAGAGAGTGGAGCATACATATTTCTGAGGAGGTGTATCTAGAGGGATAGACTTGTGGTTAGTTTCTAAATATATTAAAATTGATCAGATAAAAGTCATTCCTATAGAAATCTTGGACCATCTGGGGGTTAAAATGGTCATTAATTTAGGAGGACAGCCTAACTTTGGGAAAATGTTTTGGAGATTGAATTTAGAAAGGTTAGAGAATAAGGAATGCAACAAGAAAATTCTAGATTTATTTGAGGCTAGGAATTCAGTTAAAGAAATATATGATTCATATAATGAGTGGTGGGAGAACACAAAATATGATATAAAACAACTTTTCATAGAGGAATCACAGAAAAAGGAAAGATCAAATTATATGGAATATTTAGGTTTAAGGGCGAAATTATATAAATTAATGACATATCAAGTCTTATACAAAATCAATGAGAGTGATGGTATTGAATAAATCAAAGAGAAAACGAAGAAGCTTCAATATAATAGATTAAAAACATTACATATGGAGCAGAAGAGTGGGAAGCAAGGGAAAAAGTATCATACGAACCCATTTGATAGTAATAAAGATAGAGTAGAAAACAGAGTTATGCTCTGAACTAGTAGATGAGGAAGGGCATAGACAGTCAGATATAAGCAAGATTAAATACATAGTGCAAGAACATATGAGAAAAAAATATCAGAAACTGGAAGGAAAGAAAAAGAAAGGTATAATAAGAAAAGCAAAATTGCCACAGTTAGACAAGGTGGAAACTGAAATTTTAAAAGAGAAAATTACAGAAGCAGAAGTCAGAGAGGCAATTCACTCCTTAACTCTGAATACAGCCCCTGGAATTGATGGGATATCAAATGCCTCTTATAGGAAATATATAGATAAAATAGATAAAATGTTAACGTTACTGTTTAATGAGATATTTGAGTTGGGTAAGTTAACAGAAAGCATGAGACAAGGAGTAACCATTTTTTTGTATACAAAAGGGGATAAGTCAAATGTTAAAAATTGGAGAACAATCACTTTATTGACATCAGACTACACAGTTTTGGCAAAAATTATGAATAAAAGACTTGAATTTTGTGGAGAAATTAATCATACAGACACAGACGTATTTGATTCCCGGAAGGAATGTAAGACAAAATTTGCAGCATATTAGGGAGATTTTGAATGCCGGACAAAGAAAATAATTACAGGGGTACCTGTACTTAATAGATCAGGAGACAGCCTTTGATTCCATTAATCATAAATATATGTGGGATGTTCTAAAAGGATATGGAATTCTGGATAAGTTGGTTGGATTAATACAAACATTATATACTGAAGCTCAAGTGTGTCCCATGGTGAATGGACATTTAGGAATCCTGATGTATAATAAAAATAGGGTGAGGCAGGGCTGCCCATTGAGTCCACTTCTATATGTATTATGTGTTGACCTGCTATTAAGGTGTATGGAAAATGATAAGGAAATTAAGAGCATATCATGGGAGGGAAATCAATTATGTAAAACGTGTGCATATGCGGATGATAGTGTTATTCTAGTACAAAATCAAGAATCAGGGGAGAAAATGTTGGGATTCTTGGCAGGATATTGTGAATATACTGGGATTAAAATAAATCTGGAGAAAAGTAAGAGTTATCCTATAGGAGAAGTGAGTTGTGAGCAAGAAGGTAGCCTGAGAATATGTCAAGAACAAATATAAATTCTTGGGATTAGTTTTGGGGGTGAAGAGGCAGCAGAAAGAAATTGGGAAACAAGGTTTCAAAAAACAAGAGGGAAAATAGAGAAGCAGAAAAACTGGTCTATGACTAAAAAAAAAAGAATATGCTTATTAAAAACATTTATCATTCCTATATTTTTATATATTTCTTATATTTTCCAGTACCATTAAAAATGCAGTCTAAAATATTGGGTGTGTTCTTTCAGTTATTATGGGATTCTAGGTTGAATCTGGTAAAAAGAGGGCATACCTATAGACCAGTTAAGGAGGGAGGTTTAAATATGGTGCAACCAGTTGTCTTTTTCATAAATAAATTTATTTATGCTAATTTGGTTTAATTTATGAAAGGGGAAGGGGTATATGGGGGCTATTTGCTCAAAAATGGGTAGATACAGTAGTGAGGAATATAGGAATTAAAGGAAATATAAAGGGGAAATCAATGATACCTCAGTATATGGAAGTATGTAGAAAATACATGATGATGTGGGGGTATAACAACAAATTTAGTTCTTAGGAAAACTAGACAGCAGGTGTATAAAGAAATAGTGGTAACACATTTTTATGAAGAACCAGTTTTTAAGATGAATGAAGGTATTGATATAAGCAAAATTTTAGAGATTACTTTAGAAGAAATAACTCCAAAGAAAATCAGAGAGATGGTATGGCTATGTAGTCATGGCAAGCTTAATGTAAGAGGAAATCACAAAAATAAAAGTAAAGAGGAGAGACTGTGTTTAGAAACTATGTGTGGTCTACAGGAAGAAAGCATGGAACATCTTTTTTTTGAATGTACATTTATTCAAAGTTTTTGGGATAATTTGGCATCTTTTTGGGGGATGAGGATGTTTATGAATATGGATTACAATGTTCTAGTATATGGGCAGCTAACAGAAGAGTGGGCAAATATTGATAAGCACACAGCTTATCTGATTCTGTCTGTCATTAAATGGTGTATCTAGCAAGTTAGGTGTCAGAAAGTTTTGCAAAACAAAGTATGTATGTTACAGGAGTTACTATTTAAAATTCAGGATGAAATTGACATAGTAAATCAAAATTAATGTGTTATATTTGAAGGTTATGTGGAAAAATTATGGGAAAATACAATGGTCAGATAAGAATGTAATTAAGATGAATTTGGAAATACTTTTGTATGCGTTAATGGATGAAGATGAAGGTATATGTTCTTGTAATGATTTGTTTTTGGTTTCTTGAATAAAAATTCCCCTACTCTTTTCGAGAAGTGCCATGGGATCTTTAACATCCACCTGAACTACCATCAGAACAGGCAGATAGGACCTTGGTTTAATGTCACATCTGAAAGACGGCACCTCAGGAGTACAGGATCCCCCTCATGCTGCACTGCAGTGTCAGTATTGGGATATTAACCCAAGTGCCTGGTGTGGGGCTACAACCCACAGCCTTCTGATCTTCTGGCCTCAGAGGCGAGTGTGTTACCTGCTGAGTCACTAGCACTGCACAAGGGTAGACACATTGTCTCGACCAGAGGAGTGTTCAGGCATTTACTTGCTTCTGCTATACTTTAAGGTCTTCCCAGCAGCTGTGAAACAGCTCACATAAATTCCTTGCGATAAGAGAGCTGGACTACTTTCCAAGCAGATTTAGCCCCTCTTTTGTAAGTGTATTTTGTGAAGACTTGCAGTGGTGTACAATGATATGAGCACTTATTATTGAGTGGCTCAATATGACCGACTCAATAATAGCACTTGTACTTACAGCGAGTGTTAGAAAGATTGCGCTATCCTGTATAGCGAGTGTACCAGTGAGCTACACTCACTAGAGCAGGATATAGGAAGATGTTTGGCTAAGCTCTGCCGAGCTGGCTGTTTGACATAGTGGCTAGAGCCACCACCTATGGAGTCAGTGGACCCGGGTTCCCAGCCTCTCTCTACAAAACAGGGTACTAAATGAGAAAAAGATTGAGGTAGAAAGGTCAGTGGGGGATGCTGCAACAGAAGGTAAAGCCATCAAGAAATGGAGAGCAATGAGTACCAATGCCTGTAGTCTGAGTAACAAGCTTCCTGAATTGGTGGCCTTGATGGAGGAGGAACATCTGGATATCGTGGCAGTCACAGAAACATGGTACACACAAAACCATGACTGGGACGTAAACATACCAGGATACACTATCTACAGGAAGGACAGAGAGGGTAAAAGAGGAGGAGGAGTAGCTTTTTACATAAGGGAAGGAATCAAAGCAACAAAACAAAAGGGAAAACAGGGAGGAGAAGAAGCACTGTGGGTAAATTTGGAGACCGACAATGGCACCACAATCCGCACTGGGGTTAGAGACAGACCCTTCTCTCAGGGGAGGAAATGGACAAGGAAATGATAGAGAGTATACTTAGAATGGCAGAAAAAGGGAGATATTGCTGATGGGTGATCTGAATATGCCAGATGTTAACTGGAGTGCAGTTGCAGCAGCCACTTTGAAGAGTGGGCTATTCTAGATGCCTCACAGGGGCATGCCTTAGACAACTAGTATTGGAGCCCACTCAAGAGGAAGCAATCTTAGACCTGGTTCTCTCAAATGGAGATGAAGAGAGGATCATAGATGTAGAAGTGGGTAGCCATCTGGGAACTAGTGACCATCGAACAGTATGGTTCACAATAAACACAGCAATGGAGTCAAGCCATACAAAGGCAAAAGTACTGGACTTTAGAAAGGCTGACTGCCAAAATGGGTGAGTGCCTAAGGAATGCACTAGCAAATGGGCAGGAAGGAGGGGTGGAAGAACAATGGGGAATAATAAAAACTGCCATCACAGAGATAACAAGCCTTTGTGTGAAGCAAATAAACAAAACAAAACGATGTAAGAAACCACTATGGTTCTCAAAGGAAGTAGCAGTAAAAGTTCAAGAGAAAAAGAAAGCATTCAGGAAGTACAAGGAATCACAGAAGGAGCAGGACAGAGAACTGTATCAGTTAAAGCAAAAGGAAGCTGGGAAGGCAGTCAGAACAGCAAAGGCCCAAACCGAGGAAAAGATAGCCAACTCAGTTAAGAAGGGGGATAAAACCTTTTATAGGTACATCAGGGAGCGAAGGAAGACCAAGGGAGGATAGTGAGGCTTAATAAAGGGAGGGAGGTGGGAAGAGGGTGACTGTGAAAGGCAGAGATACTAACAAATATTTTTGCTCAGTATTTACAAAGGAAGAGGGGGAGGTACATAAAACAAACAGTAGAGACACTCTGGATACAGAAGTTGATACCTGCCCATTTACAGAAGAAAGGGTTCTGAAAGAACTCTTAAAACTGAAGGTGGACAAAGCAATGAGGCCTGATGGGATTCATCCCAGAATTCTAAAAGAACTAAGGGTAGAACTAGTGACACCACTGACCCTCTTTAACGAATCATGGGAGGATGGAGTGGTACCCGAGGACTGGAGGAGGGCAGATGTGATTCCCCTTCACAAAAGTGGGAGCAAGGCAGAAGCAGGAAACTACAGACCTGTTAGTTTAACCTCAGTAGTAGGGAAAATGATGGAATCACTTCTGAAGGAAAGAATGGTCGAGTATCTAGAGGCTAAAGGGGCACTGGACCCAAGGCAACATGGATTCACAGCGGGAAGGTCATACCAGACAAATCTGATAGATTTCTTTGACTGGGTGACCAAAGTAGTAGATCAGGGAGGGACTGTGGACATGGCCTACCTAGACTTTAGCAAGGCATTTGACACAGTCCCACACAAAAGATTAATATAACAAGTTAGCCAGCCTGGGAGTGGGTCCCAGATGACAGCCTGGTAAAGAATTGGCTGGAGAATAGGACAGAGAGTAATAGTAAATGGAGTCCACTTGAAGAAAGGGGGTTACTAGTGGGTACCACAGGGTTCAGTATTAGGACCGGTCCTCTTTAATGTCTTTATAAGTGACATTGCAGAGGGACTGGAAGGAAAAGTATGTCTCCTTGCAGATGATACAAAGATCTGCAACAGAGTTGATGCACAAGGTGGGGTGGAAAGGATGAGTAGGGACTTGGCAAGGTTAGAGGAATGGTCAAATGTATGGCAGCTTAGATTCAATGGTAAGAAGTGCAAGGTAATGCACCTGGGAAACAAAACCCTGGGAAGAGTACACAACGGGGGGTGAGATACTAACAACAACAAAAATGGAAAGGGACCTGGGTGTAGACATATCAGATGACCTAAAGATGGGCAAACAATGTGAGAGGGCAGCAAGGAGGGCTGGGGACACTGGGATGCATGGGAGAGGCATCACTAGTAGAAAACAGGAAGTTGTCATCCCTCTGTACAGACAGCTGGTCAAACCCCATCTGGAGTACTGCGTGCAGTTCTGGAGACCCAATCTCTGCAAAGACATAGACAGGATGGAAGCTGTCCAGAGGAGGGCAACTCAAATGGTGGAGGGTCTGCACCGGAAGACATATGAAGAGAGACTTAAGGAGCTTAATATGTATAGCCTCGAGGAAAGGAGGGAGAGGGGGGACATAATAGAAACTTTCAAGTACCTCAAGGAATCAACAAAGTCCAAGAGGGTAGCATCTTTCAAAAAAAGAGGTGTGCAAGAACAAGAGGGCACAATTTGAAGATATAGGGAAGGGGGCGGCTTAGGGGTAATTTAACAAAGTATTTTTTCACAGAGAGGGTTGTGGATGCATGGAACGGCCTACCGGAGGAGGTTGTGGAGTCAAGAATGGTGGTGGAATTCAAACATGCATGGGACAGTCATAAGGCAATTCTAGGGGGTGGGGGTAGGAAGAAGTAGGCTGCTGGTTAACTAGGATCTGCAGCTTATCCATTAGGTAGGGAAATGAGCAGACTGGGTGGGCCAAGCAGTCCTTATCTGCCGTCAAATTCTATGTTTCTATGTTTCTATTAAGGACACATTTTTTTAATTCAGATTTTCAATTATTTCTACGTCCCCCAGTTGATAATTTATTTGTGGTGTGCGGGGGACATGCACCCTAGGGGGGTGCATGGGCATAGCCACCACACAGAAAATCAGTTTGCTATTGCTTGTAGTTAAAAAGTAAGCAACAGTTGCTGTTTGTGGCAGTTGATGTTATCTCGGTTGCCCTTTTGACGTCGTGTGATATTTGGGTCACGGTTTCTGTTCTGTGGCATGAGGAAATCACTCTAATCATATAAAACATGTGCAATTGCTTACTTCTGCTATAAATGCTGAGCCTTTGGTGATTGAGTGTTAAAACCCTTGAGCTCTCCTGTTCATTTGTTTGTATGGAACAACCCTAAGGCTTTGTCCAAGGGGCTCAGTGACACCAAAAGTGTAACTGTCTAGCGGAGAAAGTACAAGGTGATCCAGACTACTCTGGGTTTCTTGGCTTGTACAGAAAGGAAGAAGGACAGTCAAAATATATATCAGTGCTGAGTTGAAACAAGATGTTGCTAACGTTTTAGCCTCCCATGGAGGTTGGGGTGATTTTGCACAAAGTGTAGCATTGGATGATCACCCAGTACAGTATGTGTGTTCACTGCACTCAGAAACAAAACTAATGGTTAAGAAGTATAACTGAAAGGGTACAATGGTTGCAGCCTTGTACCGTGCCCTCCAGGAAGTGGAAGCGAGAGTGTCAGGTTTGGAAACAGAGCTGGAATCCATGCTACAAGAGAAAAGTGAGCAACAGAAGGTTTGGGAGAAGGAGATGGAAAGTCACAGGCATGTGATGCAGACAGAATCATGTAACACTCTGCTAGAGAAGGACAGAGAGGTTGCTAGGTTGAAAAAGGATTGTGAAAAATGTATCATGACAAGAAGCAGGCATTGCAGATGAATGGTTTGTTGACTGATGCAAATGATGAATTAAAGAATGTGAATGATGATTTGTTGAGAGAAATGGATTTGTCAGATGCATTTGGAGAGGGAGAATCGCAAAGTTACCGCCGCGTATAGAGTTTTACCAAAACATCTTAGTACAGGACAGCATGTAAGTGTAAAAGTAAAACACACAAATTGCATGCAGAGGTATGCACAGTTGCGTCAGCAGTTTACTATCTTGAAGGGGAACGTCAAAGCGTTACCCTAACTCCACCCATTGAACTCACATCATTACCCAATGACGATGGAGATGATGAGGATGACAAGTACACCCAAGATGGCTGCCCATGGAGCTCCATAGAGCAGCAGCCTAGCCCACCTCCCATAGCCATCTTACAACCCACCAACTGGCATGAGGTAGAGCGCATGGTTGATTATGCATTTGAGAGGGCTGGCATTCCAACGGTTTTGCAGGCCATGGCAGACCTAGTCTGCAATGAGGTAGGCCAAAACAGCCTCATCCAGGGTGTGGCAATGGCTGATGTAGTGGTGAAAACCATCACAGCCTAACTCGAGTGAGTTCCCAGCATCCTCCGATCAGCCGAAGCCATTGCTAATATTGTAAACAGAGTAGGCCGAATGGGACCTAGCGATAATCTGAGTGTTCATTTGGAAAAGGTGAAAAGCCAGTGCAAAATGCTTAGCCTACTGGCTGAGCAGCAAGTACAGGTTTTAAAACAAACAGTAGAGCCTACGCTCTGGGCCAAACTGCCAAGCACGTTTATGCAGTTATGCCTCAGTGAGGTTCGATGACATTGTAGCAGGCCTAATGCTCACGCGCCATCCCAGCCTAGTAGGCATGTCTATGGCCTACAAAGTCAGTTTGTGAAGGAAACCCCCAATCAGTATGAAAGTCGACTCTGGCTCATATCATACTGAAAAGGAAGCTGTGAACAAGGCCTCAGACAGGGAATCACTAGAGTACAAAAACTTTTTTTTGGAAAACATGTTACCGGCCGTCCAGGACAAGATGGAGGCTTCTATCATCCTAAGAGTGGACCTTTTAATGGAGATTATGGAAGAAACGGAGCATGCGTACCAGCTGTATCTACAAGATCAGAACACTGGACAGAAGGCCAAGGTGGCGTGGTGCAGCCTAGCACTAAACCAGCTGCAAAGTATGTAGTGGAAAGTAAACAAAAGGCCCAGACCCAGGTCTACCACCCCAAGAGACCAGTTAACCCAAAACAAAAGCGGGATAACCGGAACCACTACCAGGACCAGAAACAAAAACGACCAGACCCTACATACAAGGAGTTGCAGTAGAAGAACAACCGTCTCTGAGAGTTCAAAGTTAGGATAAAATCCAAAGTTACAAGCTTTGCCCAAATGCCGATTGCCTGCAAGAATCCCATCTGCACCTCCGTACCAGGAAGATCCAGAAGAGGCCAAGGAGGCCCAAGAGTCTCCCTACAGTGAATGTACCTTGATGCTCCAGAATTCACAGGCCCTGACTCCATCTGAGAAGGATAATTCTGAATGCCAGTGTTGGGCCCCAGTACACAACATCACTGCTCTAGTGATGGATGAAACCAGCCGACCATGTACACAAGTGTTGGTAGAGGGCCACCAACATGAACTACTTCTAGACACGGGAGCCACTGTCTCTGTGTTACAGTAGTAGTCACAGACATTGCCAGCTATTTCCAGATATTTTGCGAAATTTCTAAAGACTTTCTCTCTGCTGCCCCTAACGTGGAAATGGAGAAAGCAAGAGATATTTCTGGAAATATCACAGAAATTTTGGGAAATAGCTGGCAGGGTCTGTGGCTGCTACTGTACATCAAAAGAACACAAAGTTATCTCCATGGTCCACTGGAATGGCAACTTCTGCCCAGGCCTTTGAAGGGACCATGGTTACCACCTACTGATCCAAACCCATTCCAGTCATCATTGATACTTTGGCGATGGAACATCATTTTGACCTCATGGTCTTACGTCATCACAAAAGTATCTTGGGAATTGATTTTCTGTCACAAAACTGAGGCGTTGTGGATTTCACCAACAGGCTATTATTCCAAATACGAGAACAGCTCCACATGGTACTCTTCTCTCTCTCACATGTGTTGGCAGCTGTGGTCCTCAATGACAAAGGGTATGATATCATCATCATGCAATGTCATCACAAGCTGCTACCTCAGATCCAACCAATCCTGGAAAGGCACCAAGAGGCCTTTGGCAAAAACAAACATGACTGTAGAAGGATGGCCACCCTCATCCAGATCACTGGGGAAGATCCACCCCACCAAAAGCAATACCCATTCCCAATTGAAGCCTTACCCTCATTGAGGGCCATGATTGACTCACTTGTCCAGTAGTGAATCATAAGGCCTTGTGTGTCAACAGTCAATTCACCCATCTGGCCTCTGAAGAAACCCAGCAATAGCTGGAGACTCACCATTGATTATCGCAGACTTCATCAGCTGACCTCCAGCTGTGTCCCAACTGTGGCATCTGCTCCTAATGTGTTCAAACTTTTCAAACCTGATCACCAGTGTTTACGAACATACAAAAAATTCCAGCAGATACAGGCACTTAGGTCTATTGAGTCTGCATGAGTGTGCTGCTATCTAGGTTTACTCTATAGCTGCCCCACTCCCTTTTTACTAGTTCCCCTCCCATAATCCTATCCCACCCCCTTCTTAAAACTATTCACTGATTTTAGAGACACCACCTCTCTGGAAGTGCGTTCCACCCTGCCACCACCCTTTTCATGAAGTAGTGTCTTCTCAGTTCCTTCTTGAACTTACCCCCCTCCAGTATCAGACTGTGCCTCCTAGTGTCCCTCCCTTACTTTACTCTAAACATCCTCTCTGTGCTGACCCTGTTTATGCCCTTCATATATTTGAAGGTCTCAGTCTTATCCCTTCTATCCCTTCCCTCCTCCAGGGAGTACATATTGAGTTCTGTCAGTCTTTCCTCGTAGGGTTTATACTCCGTTCCCGTTATCATCCTGTTTGCTCTGTGTTGGACTCCTTCTAGCAGCCTGATGTCCTTCTTTAGGTAGGGTTACCAAAACTGTATGCAGTACTCCAGGTTTGGCCTGACCAGCAACTTGTACAGTGGCATGGTAACCTCCATCCTCCTCGAGGTGATTCCCCTGGCAATAAACCCCAGAATCTTGTTAGCTTTTGCTGCTGCTTTCCTGCACTGTGCTGAATGGTTCCTTTGCCCTGTGATGAGTACCCCAAGATCTTTCTCCTCCTCCTCTGTAGTGCCCAACAGTGTTCCTCCCATTCTGCAGCTGAACTTATCGTTCTTGATACCCAAATGCATAACTTTGTACTTTTTTTGTGTTGAATCCCAGCCACCATGTGTCTGACCATTGTACAAGTCTATCTAGGTCTTCCTAAAGTCCTAGCCAGCCCTCTGTGTTGTCCACCACTGCACCAGTTTTTGTGTTATCTGCAAACAGGCTGATTTTATTACTGACCACTTCTGATATGTCTGCAATGAATATGCCAAAAAGCACTGGTCCCAACACTGAGCCCTGCGGAACCCCACTAGTCAAAGCCCTTGGTGATGAGAACACTGCCTGTATGACAACTTTGCTGCCTATTACCTAGTCAGTTTTTGACCCACTTCCACCAACCACTCTTCCATCCCCAGGTTCCCCAGCTTGCCTATCAATCTCCCATGTGGTACTGAATCAAAGGCCTTGCTGAAGTCCAAATACAGGACATCCACTGCCTGACCCTTGTCCAGTGCTCTTGTTACCAAGTCATAGAAGTCCACCATGTTTGTCTGACATGATCTTCCAGAGACAAATATATACTGTCTGGTGTCCTGAAGGCCATTTTCCTCTAGGAATGCTACTATCCTCTCCTTGATGATGGACTCCATGAGCTTCCCCACGATGGAGGTTAGGCTGACTGGCCTATAATTCCCTGGCTCATGCATGGATCCACTTTTATGGATAGGCACCACATGTGCCATCCTCCAGTCCTGGGGTATGCATCCAGTCTCCAAGGAGGTGTTGAATAGGTCCACCAGAGGTTCTGCCAGTACTGCTGCCATCTCCCTCAGCACTCTTGGGTGTGTGCCATCCAGACCTGGTGCCTTGTCCACCCTTAGGGCTCTCAGACTTTTCAGTACCCTGCTAACTTGGATTACCCCCTCTGTTTTCTGGCCTTCATACACCCACTGCTACCTTCCCCTGAGGGATTGGTCCCATTTTTTTCTCTGGTGAACACAGAGCAGAAGTACTCATTGAGTGCTTCTACCTGTTCCCCCCTTTCAGCTCACCCTCTGTCCACCTTGATTCTAACAATCAGATCCTTGCATTTTCTTCTCTCCCTTATGTAACAGAATAAATCTTTCTCCCCTTCTGCTATCCCCTGTGCCAGTCTAAGCTCTTTTGCTGCCTTGGCTGCCCTGACTAATTTGCTTACCTCCCATGATTTCTTGACATACTCCCCCCCCCATCCTCCTCCAGTTGGTTCTCATATAGTTCTTGAAGGCGGCACTTTTTTCTTTAATCTTCCCAAGCACTCCCTGGAAAACCAGCTTGGTCTCCTGGACCTGGACTTTTTCTCTTGGAGCTTGGTACAGGAGTGTGTGGCCTCAGTTAGGCCAACCTTGATAATCCCCCACCTCTGGTTGGTATCCATATGCTGCTGGATTCTGGCAAGGTGCTCTTCCAGTATGGCCCTCATCCTCCTGAAGTCTGCCTGCCTGAAATCACCCTAGTCTTTGTACAGGCTGTCTCCTTACTCATACTAAGGAAAAACCACACTGTTTGGTGGTCGCTCCCTGCCAGGATGTTCTCCACCCTTACCTCATTCACTCCCTTTCCATTTGAGAGCACTAAGTCTAGTATGTTCTCCCCTCTGGTAGGCTCCACCATCAATTGTGCTAGGAAGCTGTCCTGGAAAGCATCCAGGATTACCTGTTCTCTGGTGTTTGTGGTAGCTGGGGTACTCCACTCCACCCTTGGCATATTGAAGTCCCTGACTATCACTGTGTGCCCTTTTGCACAGACTTTTCTTATCTGCTCCCCTAGCTCTCTGTCTACCTCTTTATTTTGGGCTGGTGGCCTATACAGCACTCTGAGCCTTGTCCTTTTTCCCTTTGGGTCTTGTATCTGTGCCCATAAAGCCTCATGCTGCTCTCCTCACCCTCTTCCCTGATACAGGGAATTCCCTCCCTTATTTAAATAGCCACCCTTCCCTCTTCCTCTTACTCTATTCTTCTGGAACAATTTGCATCCTGGGACCTCTAGGTCTCAGCCCTGGTACTGGGTGGCCCATGTCTCAGAGATGGCAGCTATGTCCACCTCCCCTTCTGCTGTCAGTGCCTGCAGGTTGGCAGTTGCATTTATCACGCTTCTTGCACTTAAGGAGATCACCCTCCAGTTTGTCCCTCCCCCTTCTGTGCCTATCCCTAGTCCCCTTCTGCTACTCTCCCTCTTTGAGCCTGGAACCCCTTCCTCCCTTTCCTACTGGCCTGGGGGGGAGGCCTTTTGGCTTCCCTTTCCTGTTGACTAAGTTCATCATTCAGTCTACTGTCTCTCCTCCTACCTAGTTTAATGGTATCCTGGTTGCTATATACTCCCCCAGTCTCTGCTTCAAGGTTGCTGTGCCTTCCCTACTCAAGTGGAGCCAGTCTGGGGCATAGAGATTCTTGTTCTGCCATGTATCACCCCACCCCAACACCAGCCTATACCCCTTTGACTGACACCATTGCCCCAACCAGATGTTGAACTCCTCTATCTTCTGTTTCCTGACTGTGCTAGCCCTGGGAACCTGGAGAACTTCTGAAAAGGGAACTGAGCTCACTGCCATCTCACCCCACATCTCACATAGTCTACCCATCTCCCTAAACCTTTATTGGAGCTCTGTGACCATGACCTCTGCCAGGTCATTTGTGCCTAGGTGAACTACAATGTGAGGTTTGTCCTGTCCCTCCCCCACAACCCTAAGGAGAAATTGCCCCACTTTCCCTGTCATCAAGCCTGGCATGCACTCCACCCATATATGTTCCCTCCTGGTATTCTTGCCTCCCCATTTCACACCTTTCAGAACTGAGTCCCCTAAGACTATGGCTGGACCTTTTCCTCCTTGTTCCTCCCTGCCTGTCCCTCCCCTCCCTCCTTGTCACAGTCTTGCTCAATGTGACCATTGTCCCTGCCCTTTTTACCTCCTGTCCCTCCCATATCCTCCTTTGGTCCCTCCCTTGCTCCTCCCCCACCCTCCTTCCCCCATCCCCTCCAGCTAGCTTCCTACCCTCCCTCCTCAGCCCATTTTTCCCTGCTCCCCGCACTGCATCCCACCCTTCTTGGAACAACCAGATCACCCCTTCTCCCTCTGCTGCCTGTCCTGTTGATCCCCACCTCCCCTTCTCTCAGCCTGTCATGGCTTCTTCTTTCCATTCTGCCCCCCACCTGTTCACCTCTACCCTTCTTTGCCCCCTTCTCTGCTCCACGCATCCTAGCTTTTGTGCCCCTTCAAGTCTCTCTCTCCCCCTTCTTGTTCTTTTCCCCACCTAGAAGTCCCATTGTCTCCTTTACCCCACTCCTCCCCTAACCCTTCCTTGTGCTGCTCTAGCTCCTGGTCATCTAGGCTCCCCAGCACTGAGAATCTATTGTAGCTGTCCATGGTCCCGTCATGGTTCAGTACATTGGACATCTCCAGCGGATTTTGATCCCTACCCTTGGCCCAGGAAAGTCAATACAGATTTGCCTTCACTTTTGAAGGACATCTGTACACATGGAACTGCCTCCCACAGGGCTCCATAATAGTCCCTCCCTGTTTTACATCCTCATGAAGGATGTAATCAGTGGCTTTTTCACCTCTGAATGTCTCCTAAAATATATGGATGACTTTCTCCTAGCCACAGTGGACGTGGAAAAACACCTGAAACTCCTAAATGAGCTCCTCTCACTGCTACAGAAAGTGGGCCTCAAATGCAGTCCTGCAAAAGTGCAGTTGTGTCAGCCAGATGGTGGACTTCATGGACCTGACCAAGGCATTTGATCTTATTGATCACTCTTTGTTAAATCTTAAACTGTTTGAGCTTGGTTTCTCAGAGAATATAGTTTAATGGTTTCAGGATTACCTGTTAAATAGATCTCAGTTTGTTACTATTGGTTCTTCCACTTCATCTATTTTTCCCATAGCATCTGGTGTTCCGCAGGGATCAGTATTCGGTCTTTTATTGTTTTCCCTCTTTGTTAACCAATTATCTTCCCTTTGTAAATCCTTTAGCTGTTTACTTTATGCAGATGACCTAATTCTTTATTCTAAAGTGTCTAATAATGTCATTTTGTCTTCATCATTACAATCCAAATGTACTGATATTTGTACAGTCAAACCTGGTTAATCCATTCATGTTTGTATTGCTCAAATGCTGTCTGGATTATAAAACAACAGACAAATAAGTCACAGCATTATTCAAGTACAGTACAGTACAGTAAAGTACAGTACTGTAATTAGTACAACGGCACCATTCTGCATTTAAGAATTTTATTGCACACATAAATTATTCCATTCTACATTTTAAGAATTTTTAAAAAAAAAGTTGCACTCTTAGTAATTTTATGTTGGGTATAATTACACCTCAAGATCGCAAGGTTGCTTACTTCAGGTAGGGTGGGCGGGCAACACTTAATAGCACTTTAACATTCTCTGCTTACTTCGAGGAGTGGGAGCAACACAGTGGGTGAAAGTGTGCTGGCATGAAGATTCAGCCCCACAGAACTGAAGCAGCATTTTGCAGCTTGTAAGCATACCACTGTGGCATAATTATTATTTTAGCACTTTAATTTACTTTGGGGAGGGAGGGCAACACAGCGGGTGAAAGTGTGCTGGCATGAAGAATCAGCCCCACAGTACTGAAGCAGCACTTTAGCATTTTGCAGCTTGTGAGACAGTGTGGCATAATTACAGGGGGACTCAGAAGCAATATCAATTTCATTGACAAAATATTCAGTGATTTGTTTCTGTTTAAAAAGACCCAGCTGCCTGTGCTATAATGGATTGTTTTAGATCAAGGAATGCATCCATATGCTTCCCAACTTCATCGGTTGGATGTTGCTCAAGTAGCTCAACAAGAAGCCTATGTGAGTGAATGCAGCCGATGTTGACACTTGTGGAGGGGGGTCATCGAGCAGGGTATCTTGAGAGTCCTGTGAGTCCTCCTCTTCATCCATTTCATTGTTTTCCTTACTGCACACAATATCGAAGCTATCCACATCAGTTAGTGGTGGGGCAGTGCCAATATAATCCTCTGCTGAGATGTACTGTTGTGCAGTGACAGTGTTCACAAAAGAAGCTGGCAATCGCTGAATAAGAACCTGAAATTCCATTAACTCAGTGGCAGGTACTGCTGGCTCTGCTGTTTCAATTCACTTAAATCATTGTCTGGCGGTATTTTGACATGATGCCAGCAGTTTCTTATTGTAGTTTCAGTCACAGATCTCCACAAAGAATGGGTAAACAATAAAGCTTGTCTAACGGTAACTTTTAGACCAGTTCCAGCCTCTGCACAGGAAATGAAATGATGACAGAGCTCGTTTTTGTAGAAACATTTAAAGTTTTTGGTTATGCCAGCATCCATTGGCTGTATATGTGAGGTTGTGTTTGTGGGGAGGAAGTGAATTTTAACATTTGAAATGTTTGGAGGCACAGCATGGCTAGTTGCATTATCAACCAGTAAAAAAACATGTCTCCTTCGAATCCTCATGGCACAGTTAAAATCAATTACCCATTCTTTGACCTCTGCCCCGGTCATCCATGCCTTTGAGTTAGCACGGTACCTGGCATAAATCTCTGGATCAAAATCACCAGCAAAATATCTTGGCTTTTTTGCTTTGCCTGTAACAAACAGTTTTAATTTATGGCTTCCATCAGCATTACAACAGAGGACAATAGTCAGTCTGTCTTTACATTTTTTGGTACTGGACACTGGGGCTGAATATAATGTAGCAGTGGGACCCAAATGGTAGAAATGTCCGGTTTCGTCAAGATTATAAACGTCTTGGGGTAGGGGGAGGAGGGTGGTTTTGGACTTTGTTTGTGGGATGGGGGGTGAAAACAGTGACTTGATTATTTACCTGCCAACTGTTTGATAGTATAACAGGTCTTGTTTACTTTTATTTTCCTTGGCATGTGTTGTATATGGACAATAGTTCTTGTCACAATAAAATTTTGAATTTCAAAAAAAGATTATAAACGTCATTAAGTGAAAACCCAGCTAGGACATCTCTCAGTTGTATTCTGCCAGATATGACAGCAGTCTAGTCAGCAGTGGCCGACTCCCCGTGGTAAACCTTATTGCTTAAACCGTGCCCTTTTTTGAATCCATGGATCCACCCTCATGAATAAGCAAACTTAGAAACTCCCATCTGCTCATCAAGAAACCGTGACTTCTCAACCACCATGTTGTCAGACACTGCAGCACCTCAGCTGTTCATCTCAGGGACCCAAAGGCTCAGTGCTGTTTCTACATTTTGGTGCAGTCCCAGCCTTACACGGGTCAATGACTTAGAATCACTCGAGGCAGAAAGCCACTTTTCCTTTGCTCGCCAGATGTCACTGCAAGTGCTAGCTTCAATTTTCTGACTGTAAGCCTGTGCTGCATAGTCAACCATGTCTCTGTTCGTGGCTGCTGGATTCCCCTGTTTCCAAAGGCAGAGATCTCTTTTCTGTGAGATTGTTATCTCACTGCTCCCCTTCTTCTCTTTGGCTGCAATTGTGTGGTGAATGCTGCTTGAATGAGAGAGAAGGGGAGAGGGGCTTATCACTAGTATAGCTTAATTGAATGTGATAATTTCACCTCTTTTGTCTGAATGGAGTGTGAGACTGTCAGCACTTACCCTTAATCAGCACGCATATCACATTGCTTACCTCTCTCTGCTATCTCTACACATCAATACCTGTCAGCAAAAACAGAATAACAAGGCGCGATTGCTAAGCACACATAGATGCTTGACTGCTATAGCCCATTACGGATTACGGATAGCAAGATTTTCAGTTTAATGAAGTGATTAACAACACTTTTTTTGGTCACTGTGTAGAATAGCATGGATAATTATTAAAACAGAATAACAGGTCATAATTTAATCAGGTTTGACTGTAATTGGTTTAAGGATAATCATTTGATCCTAAATCTTAAACGACAAAGTCTATGTTATTTTGTTCTAATATCTTGAAGGAAAACTTTACCTTAGATATTTATAATGATGATGGTTCACCAATTGAGCAAGTTTACAAATTTAGATATCTAGGAGTCCAGCTTGATCCTTGTCTAACTTTTCACACCCAGGTTAAGTCTGTCTGTAGAAATGTTAACTGAAAACTGGCTTTATTATACGAGTTAAAAAAAAAGTTTTCCTTTTGAAACTAGACGTGCCATAGCAATTGGGATTTTGTTACTCATATTGATTATGCTGGAAGATTATATTCTAAATTGTCAGTTAAGAAAACAATTGTACTTACTGTTTTGCATAATAATATTTGCTGTTTTGTTTTAAGTCTTCCCTTACAGACCCATCACTGTTCTTTGTATTCCCAGAAAGGATAGTTAGCTCCCACATCTCAGTTTAAATATTGTTATAGGGGTTTAATTTTAAATCATACTCAAAGATCCTATTTCCTCAGAGTAGTTAGGTAACTGTTCGTGACACAACCTTAAACGTGCGGTCATTTAAAGGGACCCTTCTTTATGTTCCCCCTTCTAAAATTAAAGCTGGCTCCCTTTCCTTTTCTCATGCTGCCCCTCCTTTTTGGAATTTACTACCTGAAAATGTTAGGTCTGCCTCATTTCTATATAGCTTCAAGTTTAATTTTAAATATTTTTTGCAGGAATGTGACATTTGTACTTGTATGTAACAGTAATATATTTGTTATGTATTATTGTTTGTATTTATGCGCATTTTCTTGTGCTTAGGTGGGGCCTGAAAATGGACTTGTTCCAGTGCCCTTACTCGATTAACAAAATAAAAATGAAATGAAATGTTATTTATGGGCCTGCACATAACTGGAGAAGGGAGGAGCCCTGCAGCAAACAAAATTCAGGGCCTACAGGATTTGCCATTACCCACCAGTGTGGCAACCCTCAGACATTTCCTGGTATGGTCAACTACTCCAGGGATTTATTTGCAAATTTTGCACAGAAGGCCACCCCCTGTATGAACTCCTGAGGAAGGATGTCCAATGGCAATTGGGTCCTGAGCACACTGATGTTGTCACCTCCCTGAAAAAGGCCCTAGCCTCTGCTCCAGCACTGGTCAACCCAAACCCAGAACTTCCATTCCATTTGGAAACTGCCACCTCTGAAGTAGGTATGTCAGCAGTCCTTGCTCAAAAGGCCAATGGTATCCTGAGGCCTATTGCATATGCTTCACAAATGCTCTCCATGGTAGAGCTGAAATATTCCTTGTGTGAAAGGAACCTCCTGTCAACCTTTTGGACTGTCAAACACTTTGTGTACATAATAGGATTTTGTCACATAATCATACACA
Organism: Neoceratodus forsteri; assembly: GCA_016271365.2. Taxonomy (NCBI): domain Eukaryota; kingdom Metazoa; phylum Chordata; order Ceratodontiformes; family Ceratodontidae; genus Neoceratodus; species Neoceratodus forsteri. Next base: position 1,076,391,623 of record CM057450.1, read on the forward strand.
CCAAACACACCCCCACCAACTTCTTATTGACAGGATCAATGATGGCAGTGTGTCCACATTGCTATATACTACTTCAGGTTAGAGACATCACTGTACTTCCCACCAAAATGCCATCCATCTTGGCACATGGTCTCCTATACCAAGGAGAATTACATGAGTGTGACCTAGAGCCACCAGTTCTACCTGAACCAGGCCCATTTCTCCTAGCAACAGAAAACACATTGAATGACACTACCATGCATCGTAACTTCACAGGTGGTTCTTCCTCATATAATGAGGGTGTTCAAATTGCAGGATTTTGGGGTCTTGGTCCTGGTCCCCACAGGTGACACCTTTGAGGTGTCAATGAAGTGCAGTGTCAAGTCATCACAGTATGCAGAACTTGCAGCTGTTGCTTCTGCCTTAGAGATCATAGATGGGAAAGGAAATGAGGATACCATGATCTTTTTGGACTCATCTTGGGTGTGCAGCTCAGTGACAGAATTCCTTCTCTTTTGGAAAGCCCATGATTTTACCTCCTCTGAAGGTATCCCAGTAAAGTACAAAGACTTATTCATATACTCACTCCCTGCATCTTGCACCTCCAACCTATTACTATATGCAGATGATGCTGTCATCTTCTCCTCCAGCTCAGACCCTTTTCAACTCCACCAATCCCTCCAGTCCTCCTTCAATGCTGTCGAAAGCTGGTTCACCTCACAATGCCTTATTATTAACTATAAAAAAAACAAAGGTATGCTTTTTGCACATCCACAGAATTCCAGGATAGGGCTTTTCCCACAAATACTATCAGCGACCCAGACTCCCCTGGAATTTGTGCATTCCTTTAAATACCTGGACATCACTTTGGACACTGGCCTTACCTATCATGAGCATATACATCAATTATCTAAGGCCCTAAATATTAGGCTAGGGCTCTTGCACCACTATAAACATTGCCTTACCCTTGAGGCCCTTAAGCTTGCTATCTCCTCCTCAGTACTCTCCCTGCTCGACTATGGCCTTCTGACTTTTGGAGGGGCAAGCTCCTCAGCCCTTGGTAGTCTTAGACTTGTCCTAAACAAGGCCTGTCATCTTACATTAGGGTGTGACATACTCACTCATACCTGTTCGCTATATAAGGACACCAATTGGCTTAACCTTGACAACATAATCAAATTCCACACTTGTGTCTTGGCAAAAAAAAATCACCCTTGGCTTCTCCCCCTCTGCACTCACCCCTTTAATCACCACGGACTCAAAAGTTAAGCACACCCGAAGCACTGACACCCATCTTTTCTCCATCCCTTCCTGTCACCCAGCTAAATTCCAAAGCTCCTCTTGCTACAGGGCATCCTTGTGGATGAATACCCTACCCTTCTCCTTGCTTTTTGACCAAAGAATTGGTCATTTCAAAATGCACCTTAGGGCCCAGCTTCATTTCACAAGTGACTACAACTGTATATGAACCGGTGCCCCCTGTCCCTCTACCACTGACAATGGCCTCCGGCCTGCCTCTGCACATAGCTCTTAACTCCATCATCTCAGGGATTGTTAAGCTTCCAGTTTTTAACTGTCTCAAACTACACTAGTTCCTGAATGTTAGCCTAACTGTTCCTGTTATAAACCTAACTTTACTCGGTAACAATTACTGTATTGTGTATCTGTATCTATTATATGTGACGTGGAACCTTTGTAAAGGAGTCTTTGACTCAAAGGTATTTCTGAACTCTGCAATAAATAAAAATAAAATAAAATATACATTGTTAGCCTGATTGCATAATGTTTATTCAAACTGTTTATCCACAAAGTGAAGGCCCACTCCAAAGCTGAACCCTTCCACCACTACACTGACTGAGTGGACTCTTTAGCTAAAGAGGGAGCTCAGGTCGCGGGATATGGGAAATGCTTCCTCCCACTGCAACACCCATGTAGCTGCAAACAAGAGAACCAAAGAAATCCCTCTGGATTTGACTGAGCTACAGCTAGCTGATCCAGAGATAAAAGAGGTATATCAATACCTCTCCAAAGACACATAAAAAGAAATGTCAATGAATGATCCATTGAAAAGGCATGCAGACAAACTCTATTTGTCCTAAGATCACAAACTGATTTTCTGTCACTCAGGTGATCAGAAATTCTGGATAATTCCCAAATCACTTTGTTCTGAAGTCACCCATCAGGTTCATGACACACCTACAGGTGGGCACCAAGGGGTGGACAAGACAGTCCAGAGAGTGAAAGCCATGGGCTGGTGACCTGGTATAACACCTTATGTCCAGCATTATGTGAACAACTATTTCACCTCAGTACTATCAATCAATCAATCAATCAATCAATCAAAATCTTTATTTATTCAGGCGAACATCATTGAGCAATGCTCATTTACAAGATGGACCTGATAGGTCAAGATCAAAATAAAGTACTGTATAATACATAAACAAATACAGAGAAGAGGCAAAGAATTTTTATATAAATAAATAGGTACAGTAATAAAGAACGTTTATACAAGCAAGGTAGCTAATGGTTTTGTACAACTAAACAATAAATCAGACAGGTTTGACACAAATAACTATGAGGTGTTGGGATTGTGAAAGTGGTTAGGAGTGTCTTAATTGGATAGAAACTTAAGGAAGTAGATATGGGGAATAAAGAAGGAATGGCAATGGATTGCAGGGTATAATGTAGCTAAGTTTAAAAGTATATAAACAGAGATAGAGAGAAGAAAAAAAGGGGGTAAAGGGTAAGAAGGACTAGGCTTAGTGGAAGCAGTTGCATATCTCAGGAAAGAGATTTGTGAAGAGTTTTTGAAGGATGCTATAGGGATGAAGGTGTTCAGCTTTAGGGTCTTCTGTAGAGAATTCCAGGTAGATGCTAAAAATAGCTGATTGCAGACCTCCCATGCCGGGTGCAGACTTTAGGTAGCTTCAAGGTGATAAGGTTATTGCTTCTTAGGCATATGATCTCGGTGTAGCCAGAGTAAAGCAACCAGAAATATAAGGTGGAAGTTTGTTTGACAGAGCTTTGTAAATCCATAATGCAGCATTTTTTTCCTCCTGAGATGTAAGGATGTCCAGCCAACAGCATTATAGAGGAAGCAGTGATGAGTGTTGAAAGGAAGATCTGTGATGAATCTTAGAGCTCTATGGTACAAGGTATCCAATTTACTTAAATAGGACATAGTGCAATGGCCATATAGGAAATCTGCATAATCGATGAGAGATAGAAATGAAGTCTGAATTAGTCTCTGTTTAGACTCTTTGGTTAGGTAATGTTTGATTCTGAAGAATAGGCCGAGCCTCTGTCTGAGTTTTTTCAGGAGCTCCTCAACATGATGAGTGTAATCAAGTTTGTTATCAATCCATACCCCTAAATATTTGAATTTAACCACATAATCAAGATTTTCTCCAAGGATGGTGGATAGTTGGGAAGAGTGTTTGTTGAGAGAGAGGAAGAGTATATATTGGTGGAAAAGAACATAGCCTTTGTCTTCTTGGCATTTAAAAGTAGTTTCTTTTCAAGTAGTTGATGTTGCAACAGGAGAATTCTGATTGTAATAACTCACAGGCCTTTGATGGCGAGGGATTACTGACATACAAGACAGTATCATCAGCAAAAGATGAACATTGGCAACAGTGAGGTTGGAATCAATGTTATTGATATATATAGCAAAAAGGATAGGGCCCAGGATGGATCCTTGCGGTACTCCCTTAGAAGTGGTTTTCAGGAGGATAGGACACCTTCATTTTCACTTGCTGTATTCTATCAGTGAGGTAGCATCTGAACCATCCAAGAGAGGTTGGATCCAGGCCTAAGGAATGCAGTGAGGAAATCAGCAGCTCATGATCCACTCTATCAAAGGCTTTACTTAGGTCAAGAAATACAGCACAGATGTTGCTTTTTTGTCTAACTCAGTTTGCCAATCATTTGTTACTTTTGCTAATGCAGAAATGGTACTGTGTCTGGTCCTAAACCCAGATTGAGCAGAGTTAAGGAGATTATTAGCATCGAGGTAGTCTCTTAGTTGGATACTTACCAGTTTTTCTAACATTTTAGACAGTACCGGTAGGATGGATATAGGTCTGTAATTGTTGAGATCCATGGGGTCCCCTGATTTGAGGAGGGGAAACACTTGTGCTGTTTTCCACAATGTGGGAACAGAACCAGTGGATAAGGACAGATTAAAAAGATGGGTTAGGGGAACTGCAATGGCATGAAGAGCAATTTTTAAAAAGTAGGGGTCCAGGGAGTCTGCACCAGCACTTTTCTTGGTGTCTAGATATAGCAATAGGTCTTCCACTTGTTTTAATAAAATGCGCTTGAAGGAAAATGAAGAGGCAGTCTTCTGACCATCACTCGACTGGAATTTAAGTTGTGACCGTAGTAGATTTGCTGGGGAGGAGTCAAAAGCTAGCCAGCTGTACTGAAATGATCATTGAATGCATCTAAAATTTCACACTTGTCAGTGATAACAGCATTATTATGGTGTACTTGGGATGGCAAGGAAGTACAGAAGTCCTGCCCTAGAATCCCCTTGATGGTGCCCCAGAATCTGGCTGGGTTAAGGTAGGAGGCATCAAGCTCGGCTGTATAGAAGGCAGCCTTGGCCTCTCTCACTTTTTTGGTGCAGCTGTTTCTGGCTTTTCTGAACTGAAGCCAGTCAAACGGATCCTTGGTCTTTCTAGCCCTTTTCCAGAGTTTATCTCTGGCAAGCAGTACAGATTTAAGATCAGCAGAAAACCAGCGGCAGGATTTGTTTTTTATTCTAACGCTAGTGAAAGGTGCATGAATATTGAGGGCGCCTATGATAATGTCATTTAGCACCTTGAGTGCTGTTTCCACAGAAGCTGTATGATAGAATTCTTGCCAGCATACAGAATGATATAGATCGTGAGATATCCTTCGATGTTAAGGTTTTTTTATTTCTTCTTGTGAGGAATTTTGCAGGGTTGGATGGTTGACTGATGATCTTATCCCTGCAATAAGGCAGTGATCACTTATATCACTGAATAACACTCCAGCATGTGAAAACAGGTGCGGTTTGTTTACCAACATAATGTCAAGTAGGGTGCTGTTACTTTTATTTTTTGAGTTAATTCTTGTCGGTTCATTTATTAATTGAGTGAATCCAAATGTGTCACAAAAAGATACTAGGGGAGCAGATGCATTGGAGAGCCAGTTTAAGTTCAGGTCACCTAAAATAATGGTATCCTCGGGGCCCAGTTTTATTATGTTTCCAAAATGATTAAGGAGTTGAAGGCCGGCAGAGGGGGGCCTATAGCAGCCAACCAGTTGAAAAGCTGTCATATTGGGGAGGGCTATTTTAAGGGATAAACATTCAAATTCTTTGGGTACTGATGTTACACTAAGACAAGATGCAGAAATATTTGATTTAACATAGACAGCCACTCCACCGCCCCTTGTCAGGCGGTCCGATCTGAATAGCTGGTAGTTGGGTAGATTTATTTCCCTATCATGTGTAGCAGGTTTGAGCCATGTCTCAGAAATTACCAGAAAGTCTGGCAAAGTGTGGGCGACCCAGGCCTGGATCAAAGAGATCTTTTTTAGGAGGCTGCATGTGTTGATGTGAAGGAAGCTTAGACCTTTAATGGAGGCTAAATCTGATGGGGCGGTGAATCCTTCTGGGGGTCCTGGATTGATTTCAACATTGCCAATGCAGATCAGCAAGAAAAATAATAGTTTAATAAGGGCTTCAAGAGATAGCTTAAGGGACCAAAAAGAGGGTTTTCTCTTCTTGCTTGAGGTCCAATCTTTAGAGACGGTTCAGGATGGGTTAAGGCTTAGTAACTTTTCATAGAGTACCCGCTTGATGGACAGGTACAAGGGGGCACTATATAGCCAAGGTATGGGCATGGGGCGTAAGAGATACATGAATGGTTGTGAACGTTTTTGAGGGCTACCCCATGGATTACAATGGAGCAACAGTAGTGAATAGTTAAGAAAATGATAGGCATCCACTGGAAGTGAGAGAGGGAGATCACTCTGGCAAGCCGCATTATTCAAAAGGGCATGGACTGGAAAGGTATCATCCTCAAGATATATTATAGGTGAGAGAGAAAGAAGCAGTAGGAGAAGCATCAACATATTCATGATAACTAAGGTTAATAATAATGCATGCAGTAGGGATTGTGTCCAAATTATTGGCTAGAATTTGGCTATGGGTGTGCATAAGAATTTAGGCGGAAGGTGTGTATAAAAAAAACACCCGAGGGGGTGGGCAAAATTTTCACGGCTTTCCGCATCTTGCTGGCTGTCTCTCCTGGCCTCCTGGTTCTCCCTTCGGCCTCGCGGTCGCCGCCCGCCCGCTGGCAGCTCGGAGCCCCTGCGCTTGGTGGGTGCTCGAGGGCAGGGTCGGCTAGAAGTGGAGGAGACAGAGGAGAGGACAGTCAGAAAAGCACAATTGCAGTAATCAAACGATTCTGCAAGGAGGTGCTAAAAAAACTTTGCACTACAAAGACTGGGAGGGGGACGGCGCCTTAGCGTCTGGCCCACCAGAAATCCCACCAAAAGACTGTATCACATATTAAGTACAGAAACAACTTAAAACCTAAAAATTTAACAGTTCTGGTAAAAACAGCTCTTTTGGAGAAGTTACTGTCAAAACCCACTAAACCCAGGCAGTAATTTGGAGTGCAAGCTTGAGCAGAAGTCAGTGAAGAAGGTGGACCAATCGGAAGCAAGGCTTGGGTAGCGCTCACCTTGCTTACTACTTGCTGACAAGCCTCTCTAACCTCCTGTTTGTATTCCAATCCTCTACCTGACACTCTACCCTGGTCACCTACTCTGCTTACACTGGTCTCTTCTATTCTATCCTCATCTAGCCCACTCTCAACAATCAACCATCACTCAACCCCCTCCCCCCACCTCTCCCCTTTACCAGACCTCCCTTGTGTGGCCACTAGAAATCACTGTTGCACCCCTCTTTTCTGTCCTCCGCACCTCTCCCCAGCAAGGTTGTTGCAGCCAACTGGGCTTAGGGACTAGGCTTTTCCAGCATCCCTCCATGGGATTTGAACCTGATGCCTTCTGCGCTAGAATCCACAGCCTTACCACTGTGCCATCATGGCTGCCTCAGTTCTGGAAGTCTACTTGTCAGTCTTATACCTAGTCAAAGCCTTCCTCACACCACCTACCATGGACATCCCTGCTCACTCACACAGCCTGGCCGCACTGCTGCTACTGGTGCTTGCCATTCCTCACCTGGGCCATACAACCCCCCCTTCACAATGACATCTGTGAGCATCTTCTCACCTCCCTCACCCTAGCCCTCCTCCCACCCTGGTCACCTCTACAGCCTCTCCACACCCACCACCAACAAACATTCCCCTGATGTCATTCCCATCTAACCCCCCTGGCCATTTCTCTACCTTGCTAGTCCTGCACTCTGTGCCATGCCAATTCCATGCTCTCTTCCTGCAAGGTCCACTTCTTATTACACTGGAATGAATTCTAGACATTACCTTTCCTTGTTAAGAGTAATCTCCTTACTCTTCATTCTGTCTGGGAATATTCATCCCAATCCTGGCCCTGTTTCCCCCAGTTAATCTTGGGTACCCCCTGAGTCTGGCATATGCATTGCTTCAATAAATATCTGTAACCTCCTGAAGAAATCTGCAGCTTTCCAGTGCTGGATTGTACAGCAGCAACCCGATGTCCTAGCTCTAGTGGACACCTGGCTCTAAAAATTGACCCAGACTCCTTCATCACCTTTCCTGGGTACACTTTATTCAGGGAGGATAGAGTGGGTAAGCGTGTGGGTGGGTTCACTCTCTCTATATGTGTGACACCCTGCTGGATCATGCCCTCCCACCACCCAAGTTGGACCATGGGGCACAAGCCGTCTCTCTCAAAATCACCCCTGACCCTTTAAGGGCCCCACTTATCAACCTTGTGGCCTATGTTCCCCTGTGGAATTAAACCCAAGCCATTCTCTCGCTCTCAGAATACCTCTCTAACCTGCCACACAAGGTTGAGCAAATCCTTCTGGGGGACCTCAATACAAACTGGCTCATCAGCTTAGTGTCTCAAGTCATGGACACCCTCGCAGCCCTTGTCTTAACTTATTAGTCTCACAGCCATCTAGGTGCAATCCCCCCAATGGCACTTGCACTCTACTGGATATAGTCCTCACCAACTGCCCCCATAAAATTGTGAATATAACTGTCCTCCCAAACTCTGTCAGTGACCACTCCCTGGTACTCTTCACATGGTCCACTCTCCTACCCAAGCCAGTGCCCAGGACGGTCCTCCAACAGCACCTTCACCCCGGTAACCTCAACAAACTCGGGCTGTATCTTGCCCACTGGGACTGGTCCCCCATAAATCTTGCCACAAATATAGATATAGATTTGGCACTCGACTACTTCACTTGCTCCTTTAACATGGTCTGCAACATTTTTGCCCCCCTTGCCAAGACCCAAACCAAGAAACACAATGCACCATGGGTTACCCCATCTCTCATTCAACAACTGAGACTCAGAGACAACCTATGGCACAGAGCTGTTGACTCTGGTAAACCAGTGGATAGACAGGCATATAATACTGAACACAACAGGTGCACCTGGGCCGTTCTCAAGGCAAAGGCTGAATATTACAGATCAGCTCTTACCTCCTCCTGGGGGACCACTCAGAAGTTTTGGGACAATATAAAAGAACTGAATGGGAAATCGTGCGCCCCCATCTCCACTCACCATCAGTGGCTCCATCTCCACGGGCCCCTAAAGCATCTTGGAGTGTCTCAATGCCACTTTCTCTGATCTCAGCACAGTCCTCCCTATCAACTTCTTTGACCCAATCCCCCCCTCACAGCTGCCCACCTTTCTACCTCTGCACTATCTCCCCACAAGAAGCCAGACCATATCTAACTAAAGCCCTTAATGGCACCTGCCCCTGTAATGACCCCTTAGATACAGTGCTCTTCGCCAAGTCATTCATGTAGTGCTTGCCCCACTCACAGACCTGTTCTGTTGCTTGCTGCATCTTGGTCAGTTCCCTCTTGCCTGGAAAATGGTGGTCATCACACCAATACTCAAAGATGAAGACAGCTCCTTCCCCGGTAACTACTGGCTGATCTCCATCCTCCCCCCACTCTCCAAAGCCTTAGAAAAAATAGTGGCAGATCAGCTCACAGAATACCTGGCCACACACGATCTTATGTGCATGAAGCAACATGGCTTCTGCTCGGGCCGCAGCACCACCACAGCTCTCCTGGAGTTCTCCAACTTCACGCACTCTGACCTGAACTCAGACCAAACTTCCTGGAGCTGTCTTTATCGACCTCTCCAAGGCCCTTGACATGTTCTGTCACCCCCTCTTGCTTGACTGTCTTCTTCCACTTGGTTTCTCCCAAGGGCCCCTTGTTTGGTTCACTAGCTAACTGTCCTCCAGGTCCCAGTGCGTCAAAATTTATAGTACCCTGTCCAGCACTCATTCTGTCTGCTCTGGTGTTCCACAGGGCTCCATACTGGGCCCACTTATCTTTAGCCTGTACCTTAATGCGCTCCCCAGCTCCTGTGCTGGCAGAGCCTTCTCTATGCTGATAATGTGGTCCTTTTCACTTCTCACCTGAACCCTGCCTCCCTACAGGTCTCCCTCTAGCACTCCTTCAACCAGACAAAGCACTGGTTCATAGACCACAGATTAGTCACAAATCTAAAAAAAAAAAAAAACAATGCTTTTTGCCCACCACCAAAGTAGGGCCAGAAACTCCCCCTTCCAGATACTTTCCAGCACTTAACACCTCCTTGAACAAGTGGCCTCATACAAATATCCTGGCATCACATTCGATCCTGTCCTCACCTTTTACCCCCACATTAGCACCCTCTCCTCTGCCACCAATGCACAGATCAGCCTTCTTTACCGCCATAGGGACTGCCTACCCCCCAAAGCACTCTGGCTGGCTGTCACCTCCTCAGTCCTGTCCCTTGTGGACTACAATCTTCCAGTCTATGCTGCTGCAGATAACACTGTGCTCAGTAAGATCCAAATGTCCATCAATAAGGGTTGCAGTCTCCTGACTGGTGCTGACAGACGCACACACATCTGCTTACGCTATTCCTTTGCCAATGTACTCAATTTTGAGGAGAGGTTCCTCTATCAATCCTGCCTACTGACAAAAAAAAAATTCTCCTAGGTCACCCCGCCCTGGGGTGACCTCATCTCTCCACCATGCTACTCCCACTGTTTCTACCTGTAGTGCCTGCAAGTCCACCCTCCTTGTTGTTAGGGTCAGGATCTCTCACACCCAGAGGTGCTTTTGCTACAGGGCCCTGTTCTGGTTCAGCTCCCTCCCTGCTGCTATCAACAGCCTCCCTAAAATCGGTCCTTTCAAAATCGCACTCAGGAACCACATATTTGCCATCCACAGCTGTAGGTGTGCATAATCGGCTAGGTTTCCATGCCTGGCAGGCCCCACCTACCTTGTTGGGCCCAAAGTTAGTCTACCTCCTACTGTGACATACCTTCTTCTGTGACAATGTCCCCCTGGGACAGCTACCACCTCACCTTACCAGTGCACTGCTTGCATTATTGCCCTAATTGCCTAGCTACCAACTTGTATAGGCCAATATATTATCTTGTGTATAGTTGCTGCTGCCATTATAACCCTGTCTGTACACTTTTAATGTTGCACCTAATGTACCATTGTATTTGCTCTGTAACTGTGTAACCCTGTGATTGTTTCTGTATACTTGACGTGGAGCATTTGGAAATGAGTCCATGACTCAAAGGATTGTAATTCCGATATGCATAAATAAATAAAAAAAATTAAAAACAGTGTTATGTAAATTTGCTACTGATACTGGAAAAACTTGGGATGCTTTGTTGCCCTTACTCCTGATGGCAATTAGAGCTACCCCTTCAACATCTATTCAATGTACCCCTTTTGAGGTAATGACTGGTAGACAAATGAGATTACCAGAACATTTGATAATTGACTTCAATGCTCCTACTGCAGACAGAGAGTCAGTAGACAACTATGTCACCCAACTGAAAGACAACTTCACTAAAACCCACTTGTTTGCAGCAATCAACTTGGCCAAGCCCAACTGCAGTCCAAGAAGTACTTTGATAAACATGTCAAAGAAGTCGATTGGCAAGTAGTTGACAGAGTCATGATTCTGAAATTTGCCTCTCCAACACATGCCTTTGTAAACCAATGGTCAGGTCCATTTGATATTGTCAATTAATTGGAGTCCAGCTGTGTACCAAGTCTGAATCATTGATGGCAGAAGAAAGCCACTTGATAAGTGGTACCACACCAATCAGCTCAAACTGTACAAAGGCCATTAACCATTTCACAGCCTCCACAGTGAAGATGTTCCTTCCTCCACCTCCAGGGGAAGGACATTGTAAACTTAACTGATTTCTTTTGCTTTCTGTTCTCAGCTGCTGTGAAAGTCAAGTACTGTAATTTGAAGATTGTTGATTCATACCAGATGACTATTGATGAATGATGGAGAGAAGATGATGTGAAGACACTTCTTTCTCTGCCCCTTAAGGAAGGAGCATTATTTAATAATAGCTTTAATAATAATAGCTGTATTTGTCCAACGCCTTTCAAAATATCAATTCACTTTAACAACAGAAAGATAAAACAGATGCAGTAAAACACAATTAAAAATTACAGATAGTCAATAAAATCCATGAATTCAATAAAATAAAACAGAATAGGATTGACATCATAGATCGGTTTTCAAGGCCTGTTTAAAGCCTCTCATGGTCATGCCACTCCTGGAGCTGATGGGGTTGAGAGTTCCAAAGGGCTGGGGCTGCATACATGAATGCACGGGCCCCTGCTGATTTTAAGGGTACCCTTGGGAGCTCTAGCAACCCCATGTCAGTCAAGCAGTGCAATCGCCCAGGGCAGTAAGGAACCAGAAGCTCTTTCAGGTAGTCCAGGCCCAGTCCGTGTAGGGCTTTATAAGTCAGAAGTCCGAAATTTACTAACAATTCTTTTGTCTCCCCTTCTTCTCTCCTCTCCTTATCTCCTGTAAACCCAAATCCTGAAGACTTTGGTATTCCATGATGGGACCGTCCAGACTGAGGTTCCTGTTATTCCTGCTGTTCTTAGATTTATGGCTGAGAGACCTGGCATCCATCCACTTGATCCCTCACCAGAAGCTTCTGCAGAGTGAGGCCTACCACAAGAAGCTTCAGCAGATGAAGGCATACCAGACCCATATACATGCCTTTCTTCATGCCATGAACCTCAATGACCCGGCCTACTCCCCTCTTCCAGATTTTACCTCTCTCCCTGGTATAGGCATAACCATTGATTTACTCTGACTCATATTTCTGTTCAAGCAGGTCAGGATGCTTTCCTCAGTACTCTTGTACTTGCACCACCATTGTCTACTTTACAAATTGACTGGAAAACTGATAATCTTGATGGATAGCAAATTCCAGTTGTCAGCCTTGACAAAGGAATTTTTAAAGGTTGCATTTACCATCTGTATTTGCCCTAGTGGAACTTTTTGTGCATTCACTATGTTACCCTGCAAAATACAGGACTTTACAGACTTCAGCAATGTTTAATAAACACGTTTGTACACATTTTCATAATAGAACTGTTTGAAAGATATTACTTATATGTATGATTATAGGAAAGATATGACTGTCCTCCCTCTTCTCAGTGGTGATAACCTTGAATATCGCCCTCCTTGAGGTGTTGACTCAGTTTTACTTTGAACATTGGATTGGTTGTACTATTGACAACATCATTCATGATGTAGATCATTCCACTACTGAATAATTCTCTGTTTATTTTTTAATTTTTTATTTTATCGATACTAGGAATTAACACCTTTGAGCTAAAAGCTCATTCACAAAGGTTACACATCAGGGTGCACAAAAAAGAAAGGATATACAAAACAAATAGGCATACAGAAACAACAAGAGGCTTAGATCTGATCAATTAGAACGAGGTTACATGGTCAGTATGTTTGGTACAAAACAATGTTGAGGTACAGTAAGAATAAATTTCACAAAGTTTAATCTGGTAGTGGATAGGGAAATAGAGGAGAAAAAGTGTAGGGTAAATAATGGGAGGGGCAGGGGAAGGAAAATGGGAGGGAAAGAAGAAGGGTAATTGGGTGCAGGAAGTGGCCAGGGAGGGTGGAAGCAGAAAGCAGCTCAGAGAAGCCTTGTCAGGGGAGAAGTAATTGAGGGGAAGAGGAAGGGGAGGGGACGAGGGTAAGAGCTGGGAGAGGGAAATAAGTGCTCCCAATCACAGCCACACTTAGGGCCGTTGGTCACTAGATGAGCCCTAAGGTTCATTTTATAACAAAACTTTCTTTGTTCAGAGTGGAAGATGGTTCCATTTAGTTGCGTATTAGCTGCATTTTATGTTCCCTTGCACTCTGTGGATTGCATTTGTATGCATTGTTTAGTCTGTACATTAAGAAAGCTATCCTTAAGTGTGCCATAGAGGAATACAGTGGTGCAAGTGTTCAGGATAAATTAAATCCTTCAATTCATGTATTAATTTCCTCACCTTTAATTGGATGCCCTCCACTTTATTTATATATTTTTGATAATAAGGTGCTGAGAACTGTGAGCCATAGTTGAGATGTGGCCTCATGTAGGTTCTCTACAGTGATCAGAAGAGGTTAGTATTACAGTTTCTGAAGATTCTGTGCATACTGCAGATAACTATATCAGCTTGGAATCACCAAATCACACTGTTTTGTTTAATTGATATGAAATTGCTGGATACAACGATACCAGGGTCCCTTTCTTCACTCTTATGTTACCATACTTGTTCTTAATAAAATATTTGCTCCTAGAGTTTTTCCTGCACAGGTGTAATATTTTACTCATATCTGTGTTGAATAACATGCTCCACTTGTTAGCTTCTGTTACTATTGTATATAAGTTGACTTGAATGCTACTAATGTCCTCCTGAGTATCGACTGACCCGCCTGAGTTTTGTGTCATCAGCAAACTTCTCAATTCAGTTGGTAACATGCCTGTTTATGTCACTGATATCTTTATATATAGACATATAGATATAAATAAAATGATATGGGGCCTAAGAGAAAGCCCTGTGGTACTCTGCTAGTTACCCTACCCTCAGATGAACTGAAGCCATTGCTATGAGGCATGCTTTGACCAGTTGTAGCTCCTTAGTGGGCATAACGATTAAAGGACAAAGGGACACTCAATGTCTTTGAAAGGAGGAAAATTCAAAGGCAATTTCATGAAGAACTGTTTCACAGAATGAGTTATTAGCACTTCGAACAGAACTCCTGAACTGCTGCTGTCCATCAGTACTATAGTATTTCTACCTGGATAACTCACTGAGTCCATGGTGGTCATTTTGAATAAGGTTGTGCATAGACCATTTTGACTTGTTTATGTGTTGCAGGAAGGAATGATGGTTAAAGCTCAAACTAGAGAACTACTTTTAAAAAAATGAGTCTCAGAGTAAATGTAGCCAAAAGCAAGGGGAGGAAAAACAGAAGTGGGACCTACACAATGTAAGAGACTCCTCTTGCTGCAGCAGAGGTGGAAAAGGATCTTGGAGCCATATTAGACAAGGACATGACACATGACACATGTCAAGCAGTGCACAGGCACTATCAAGACGAACAGCAGAATGCTGAGAGATGTCATAAGGAGCAGGTGACCAGCAGAGTAGGGGAGGTAATCCTGCCACTTTACAAGGCCTTGGTAAAGCCCCCTCCCCAACATACATAGAATTTGACACCCTTCTGCATCTCTCTATTCTTGCTGCCAGCAACAGAGAGCCCTCCTTAAGCAGACAACACAATAAGGCAGCACAAGATCAGCAAAGAGGCTGTGCAGGTTAGGTGTTGGTGGCAAAAATAATATTTATTCAAGACATAAATGGCACAGATTCAATTAAGTTTATGTTATGAGTAAATATTATTTTTGTGCCTAAACCTAGCCTACAAGCCCATCCTGGAGTACCTTGTAAAGTTCTGGGTTCCTCAGTGCAAATAAACATTGAAGCAGTCAAGCAGTTGCAACACAGAGACATCAAAATGATCAGGAGTATGGAAGGTTAAAGCTTTGAGGAGAGGCCAGAAGCCCAATATGTTTGTCTTAGGGGAAAAGGAGGCCAAGAGTGAGTGTGATCTGAGTCTTATGCCTACTCAAAGATATCAACAATATCAAACACACACATGTTTGAACTGGTCTTCTTCAACAGGATGCAGGGATATGCCCCGAAGCTCAAAAGTAATAAATTCAAGGGTAATGTCAGGATGCACTTCTTTTCCCAGAGGATTGGTGAACCTATGGGAGGAAATAACTTCCAGTAGAGACAGTAGCTATGAAATCAGTACAGGACTTCAAGGTTAAGTCTGGACAAATTTCTGCTTACCAAGCAAGTGAAAGGGTCCCCTGGGTAGTAGAGTAGATGTGGTATCCATAAAAAGTAGTTCATGCTTGCACAGCATATCTATTAATCCATGCTTCTGAGGCAATCTAGTGGATCTATGGTCCCTCCTAACTTTCAATTACTATGTTACTGTATAACAAGATCGACACAGTATTACCACACTGAATTGGTGGGAGAAAGAACTTGCTGGACCAATTGTCTTCTTTCTTTGCTAAATGTGTATGTCTGTATGCTCATAAGGTACAGCTATTTGGAGGAAATAAAGGAGTAGGTTGGAGACATTTAGAGGTCCTACAAAGACCATATAAGGCTTGAACTAGCCCTAGTGTACAGATTACAGTGGATTGGGGTTAGTGCAACCCTGTACAGGCTGGAAGGCCCCTGAAAACTAATTTTGGAAATCAGTCCCTGATTTCCAAAGGACTGGTACAGTAGGACTGTGGAAGGTCAACATAGTACATCTTTTCTCTCTCAAGTGCACAGCTGGATTGATTCATTTGACTACAGCACTTGTGCTGCTAATATCTTTTGATGTAGTGAGGCTCTCCAACAGGTTTTTCCCATTCCCTCCATGATGCCTTCAGGTATTGGGGTTCCTTGCATTACTGCCAAAGTGTGGAGCATATAGCAAAGTCCTTGCACACTGTCTCTCATGCCAGAATCATTTTTTTCACCCTGATCTAGGCATTGACGTATAGCATTATCCAGCTGTCACTGTCATGGTATATGCTAGTGTCCCCAGCCTCCACCTTGATACCAGGATTCAGCAAGAGGTTGATGATGTATCTCCCCAAAGAAAAGCTACCATTTTCTCTAGGACAGACAACAGAAGGATTGCCAGAAACATATGACAATTACAAAGAGATGCACACAATGACACCATCATGGTGCAGTTGGGTAACCATACATACTGCAAAAGGTGGTGCAGAAACCCTGGAAAAGAGCTCTAGGCACTAAATAGAATTGTTTTCTGTACTTTCCATAGTGGGTTTTTTAACATATAACAGACACACTGAATTTCCAATAGGCAGGCATGCTTATGGCCATCTTGAGTGTACCAGATGGCCTCCTGTACTCAGGATATGATAAATAGTGCTGCCAATGAATGGAAAGAGTTCACAGCACTCATTAGCATATCCTGAGCACAGGAAGCTGGCTGGTGCACTTGAGGTGGTCATGGGAAAGTTCACATATCAGAAATTTGGCAAGGCTGATATACAATATGTTACAAAAATGACTATAGAAGGTACAGAAAAAAATCCTTTTAATCCTTTAAGCTCTAATTGGGGCCTGCCTGTCTGTACAGCAGTTGTGCTACTGCTCACGATGCCTGCAACCTGCATTTGGAAATTACCATGGACTGTCGAGAGCTGGCCAGGGCAGGAAGATTAAGCATCCCAGAGGATGCTCCCTTCTCTTCCAGGGAAAGAGGGCAGCCTGCTCCATTGCTGCGTTGCCATCTGGGTGACTGCAGGTGGCAGTGCAATGAAGCAGTGCTGGGGAGGGCATATTCAGGTTGGTGCCATGCTGTGCATGCTTGCCTGCATGCGTACTCTAGCTGCCAGCATCTGGGGGTCTGGAGAAACAGGAAAAAAAACTCTCCCCCTTGCAGCCTGACAGCCCTGCTGCATCCTCCGGTCTTGTACTCGCTGACCTGGGCAACTCCAGGATGACTGGCTATAGGCACTCAAAGGTACTATCCCCAGCTGGAAGGCTCCACCATGGGGGGTAAACCATAGGGGTAATATGGTAGAGTTAAGTTTCAGGAGAAAGTGAGGTGACAGGGCTGGGGTGCAGTGGGAGGTCAAGTGGGGAGCAAGGGCCAAGGGAAGTCAGGTGAGTAATGAAAATCAAAAAACTCTGATCTGGGGTTTCTGTAGCACCTGTTGCAGCAGGTATGATTTCCATGGTTTTAGGCAGGGAGGAGGCAGAGAATGAGACACAACAATCATTGGCCTGTAGGGACAATTGTGAGAATTCTGTAACAATGGCCTGACGTCAGCTTCCTCATTAAGGCCATTGGGAGTCAAGGCATCCAACTTATGAATCCATTCTGATAGAGAACCACCCCCCCATCCTGATGTCTGGTCTCTTGATTACAGCCTCGCAACAGGCTTAACCAAAGTGCCTCTCGGATGATATACCATTAAAAGGGCAACTGAGATTGAGTGACTCAAATATGAGTCACTCAGTCTCAATGCTTGGAATGTGAGCTACCCTGAAAGGGTAGCTATAGATGATGAAGAAGAAGGTGAGTGGAAGAGGGGGAATGGAAGAGGATGGCAGGGGAACAGGACAGGATGGAAGGTATGTAGAAGAACCAGTCCACTACCACCTCCCTACTCAAGCTCACTGACTCCATCCTTACTGGGATGGATAATGGCCTCATTACCTCTGCCATCTTTGTCAACCTCACCAAGGCATTCGACACAGTCTCTCATGCCCTACTTCTTGACTCCCTTAAGGCTGCTGGGTTGTCTACTTCTGCCCAAAACTGGTTTAGAGCTTACCTCTCAGGCAGAACACAGTCAAGATCCAGGATACAATCTCTCCCTCTCTCTCTATTTCCACTGGAGTCCCACAGGGTTCAGTTCTTGGGCCCATTCTCTTCTCCATCTTCCTAAATGACTTGCCCTCAGTATGCTCCCCCTCCACCTCTATCCATATGTATGCCAATGACACTCCTGTTCTCATATGGCAAATGCCCTGCTAATGTTCCATCCACCCTTCAGCTTGACTTCCACCAGGTTCAGTTATGGTTTGCCTCACATCAACTATTCCTAAATGCCAAAAAGACTGCCTCCATGACCTTTGGCACTAGGCAGGGACTCTCTAGGCTCCACCATTTATCGTCTTTCCATACCCTTGATGGGACAATATTAGAGGACACCTCCTCATTCAGATACCTTGGGCTTTGGTTGGACCAACATTTCAACTTCTCTGGCCACGTTGACACCATCCCCAAAAAATTGTGCTCCAAGCTTGGTGCCTTATTCAGGAACCATAGTTGCATCCCTCCTATAACGCGACGTGAACTAGTCCAGAAGTTGATCCTCCCCATTTTCGACTACTGTGATGTAGTCTATGGTGCTGCTCCAAAATCCTCCCTAACCAGACTGGACACTCTATTTAACTCCTTCTATCAGTTTGCCCTCGATACTCCATCACCCACTCATCACTGTGACCTCTACGACACCATTTTCCTTCCCCCGCTTGTCAGCAGGCACCTCACTCATTGTGCCAACCTCACTTCTAAATTTTGGTTAGGAGAACTTCCCTCCTACCCTTCATGTTTGCTCTCTTCCCCGCCTCCCCCTCCCATTCCCTCAGATCCTCTGTCATTTGTACTTTGTTGCTCCCCCGGCATACCACTCTCATCTGTCAGTCAGGCTTTACCAATCATTTCCCGCAAATCTGTAACTCCCTCCCACCCCAAATACGGCACTCCTCCTCCTCCTCCTCCTCCCACTCCCTTGCCTCTGCCTTACATAACTTTCTCTCATCTAACTGCTCCTGCTTTAAGCCTCCTCAACTGTCCTCCTATGCCTCTGCTCCTCTCCATGACTCACATCACCTATTAAACCTTCCACCATCCCACCTGCATCTCAACACACTCTTTTCCCCCTTCACCACTATGTACTATGTTCCTCAGATATGCCACTTGTAATTAAATGCATATTTCACAGGTATGATATATTTAATTGCATATTACGTTACAAATGCAACAATGATTATGATATTTTTTAACTGTCTTGTTACAAATGTAATTAATTAATTAATTAATTTTATTTATTCTATTTTGGTAACCGGGTAGGCCCACTGAGCCCTGAAGGTCCCTTTTTCAGGGGCGACACAGGTTTAGTTACAGAGGTATACAGGTACAGTATTAGACTGAATGTTTAATTTCTTGTAGGTTTTAAATGTTATACTGTACTGTATGTCTAATTCTTCATCCAGTAGTACCTCCTCCCCCAGGTCACACTGGGAGACGAGCAACTTGTTGTTCAGTGTGCCTTCCTGGCAAAACATTTCAATAAATAAATAAATGTGGGAGGTAGTGTAGTGAAAGGCTGCCAGGCTGGCTGTGTGGTGTGGTGGTGAGGGTGACCAGCCACAGTGGAGAGGGTGCAATGTTCTGGGCTGGGGAGGTGCACACTACGTTTTGGTGTGGCAGGGAGAATTTTATGTTTTTCCAAGTACGACACCCTCACTGACATGCACCCCCCTGGAGTTGTTAATCTATAGTTAGGAGGGTGCAGACCCCTGCATAACAAGTGGATTTGTTTTTGGCCATTTGTCATCGCTGCAAGAGAATATCCCCATTTTTATTTTCGGCGA
This sequence comes from Neoceratodus forsteri, assembly GCA_016271365.2. Classification (NCBI taxonomy): domain Eukaryota; kingdom Metazoa; phylum Chordata; order Ceratodontiformes; family Ceratodontidae; genus Neoceratodus; species Neoceratodus forsteri. The sequence continues at coordinate 1,076,411,325 of CM057450.1, forward strand.
TGTAAACTAGCCCTAGCAGTAATCGCCAAATGGCAATTGTGGTTATGACATAGAACCCTCTCAGATACACTGGAACTGTGTTACAAAGGAACATCTCACTGATAAAGTGTGTCAGTTTTGTTTAATCCACATATCAATTGTATAACGACTGATTATTAAAATGAATCTACAGTATGTGGATGCAGAGCTCATGTCTGCCATTTTGTGATACTACACTCTCATAATAGTTATTTCCAGTGGCAGTTTAAAAACATGTATCATTTTCTTAATGAACTGTGTGGCCTGGTCAATGTGACACCAAGGGCCAGATATTGAAAACTTTGCACTGGGAGCAAACCATTTGCACAGGTTTAGTGTTGGGTTAGCCAGGTCTGCTATATTCAAAAGGTCAAATAGTGCGCGCAAACTGCATTAGCACTGGGCAAACTCATAATGTAAGCAAGGGGCTAATTGAGGAGGCGTGTCAGTGCAATGCTATATTCAGCGCATAGCACCATGCAAAGTGGTTGTGTGCGACATTAGTGCAACACATTGCATGGTGCAGATTACCACCTAGGAAAATGAAGTCTTAACCCTGGGCAGATCAGCTCTACATGTCTTTGTGGCTATACGTGGCATTTGACCGACTTTTGCATGTCTTTGTGTGACCCTAACCAATAAGTATGACACATAGAGGAAACATGCTGCTCGCTGATGACATCACTATGATGCCATCATCTGCCACCAGTCCCAGCTATGCCAGCAGTACATGGTGACCCGGCCACCAGTGAATACCATGGCAATGCAGCCATACAGCACACACCTGCAGACCACCCTTCTGTGGACACCAACAGATGTCAGCACACACATGCAGCACTGTGGGCATGAAGAGTGTTGAGGGGAGGTTGTACAAGTGGCAAGTCTGCACCACAGACTGGGTGTTGTCACAAGGCTGGGACACATCATACAGTGCACATGGGCCAGTGTTAGGAATACGCCAACACTGGTGTGCCTGACTGATCATATGTGTCCCCCCCAGCCACATACCATACATCTGTACAGACACTGCAGCACACACAGCCACCGCATATTTGTCACTGTGAGCATCCCATGCCAGTGGTGCAACATCTGTGGGTCACACAACAGCATAACAATAATGTCCACTGTCAGTAAACACCTGCAAGTTGGGCCTGTCACTGTGTACAGTGCAGTGGCCATCACTGCCCTGCACACCATAGGCATTGCTGTGTCCCTCACACTACTGGCCCCCTTGATACTGTAGCATCCGCTGTGCACTGTAGCATGACCTACAGTGAGACAGTTGCATGTAGCACCACCACCTGTGCCTTTGCTGTGTAGTCCCCTGGGGCACAATATGCTATACTATACTGTATAAATGTAGCCTGCAGCCACCACCATGCACTCCCAGACTGACTTACAGGTGGAGCTATGGGCAGACCCAGTCAAACCCTATACTTCCAGACTGGCCTACAGGTGGAGCTGTGGGACCCTGCAGTAATGCTGGGCAAACTGCATGCAAAACAGGTTATAATGAGATGCTAATCTTGATGTTTGCTCAGAGACTACCTAAGCAGGCTTATTTGCATGTCACGTTTGAATATAGCAAAGTTTAGCCCTGGGCAAACAAGATTGCGCCAGGCAAATGGCTTTGCTCTGCGCTAAACCTGCGCAAACATGTTAGTGCCATACAAACATTTTGGAACTATTCTACATTTGTACACAATGTACTTTCATATGAGCTGTTGCTTGCAGCTGCACTGAGTCCACTCATTTGCTGGCACACACATTGGCCACATACAGTAGTTCACCTCTGCCTTCCTCCATGTTGCTGTGAACTTGTCTGCTTTTGTGGTGTGCACTTACTGGTTGCTATATTCGAAGCTGTCTTATTTCTGGGCTATGTTTGCATTGCACTCCCAGCCCAGATTGCCTGGCTTTCTTAGCATGCTATATTCAGCAGGTTTAGCATCTGGGTTATCCCTTTTAAATATAGCAGGCTATTAGGTCCGAGCTGATTTAGCACACCGGGCAGTGCTAATTTAGCCGTGGGACAAAGTTTTAAATATAGGGCCCCAACAGTGTGGGGCCAGGCAGCCAGTACACCGCTACCAATACAAAAAAAAACAAACAAAAAAAAACTGTTATCTACCAGGGTATTACATCGCCAGTATCACATTGCAATTTGTGATTCAAACTGGCTGCTCACATGATGCATTCATTCTTTTGCATTGCAAAAACTATGCAGTCTGTTATCTGAGCGACCCTCCCATCTCTGCCGCACCACCCTCCCCACCCATGCCCCAGACACAGGTGCCGCTGATAATATGCTAGGAGTTGCAGCACCACAGGACTGAATGCCAGTAATTGCCCCTAGTATTGCTTTGTAATAACATGTGTGGGAGCAATTGCTGGCATTTGGGCCTGTGGTAGTGAGACTGTAGCATGCTGTTTGTTGCGCATGCCACTAGAACAAATAACTTGTGGGTGAGTGTCTGTATCTAAGGGTACATAGGTGGGGAGGGTGGTGGGGCTGACATGGGAGGGGGGATTATTACACACTGACAATGAATCACTGAGCAAATCTGCTCAACAGTTGAGATGGGTGGGGGAGGGGTTTGGCAGCTGCCTTAGTTTCTGGCAAAGGGGATATAGGGTGGAAGACTAAGATGGGTGGGGATTTTGGCAGGTATTCTGACAAAGGGGACATGGGTGGGGAGGGTGGTTAGGCACTGAAATGGGCGGAGAGAGGTTTTAGTGTTTCTGGCAAAAAATGATATGGGCTGGAGACTGAGAGGAGCGGAGGAGGGTTTTGTATGATTGGGCCCAGTGTGTAGGCACAGTCTCTCCCAAAGTTCCTTGCCCATCAGAGTCTGTCCCATGTGCAGGCAGAAAGTGCTCAAAACACCCTTCCAAGGAAAAATCACTTTGCATTGAGGCTGGCAGCTAGGAACAGTTATTATTAGCCTGATCGTAGCAGCCCTTCAACAGCATTGCCCAACGCAAATATAAACAAACTAGTCAGATGAATTTCCTAACCCACGCCACACACACACACACACACACACACACACACACACACACACACACACACACACCATAGTCTATAATATATAGAATCAATGCAGTTACAGTTTGCAGCTATAAGGTTAGGAAACTTTGCAAAACTTTATATTTTACATAACAAAATTACACTGCCTGTGAGATTTGTGTACAGTTTGTAGGCAGCACTGCCAGTCTAAACCTGATCTACCCCCCGTGTTACAATACACCTAGCACAGACTGAATACTGTTGAGTACTTGCCTGTGGCTTTCTCTTTCATTAAGATCAAACCAGCAATTTAGAACTTGCCATACTGGCACATGCTGCTTGAGGGGGAGAAGGGAGAGTGAGAGAGATGTGAAGCGAGTGACCAGGCCCAGCCTAGGTCTGCATCAAGCAACACTTGCTGCTGCGATGCCATCTGCATTAAAACCCATCTGTAGTCACTTCTGTACCAGCCCAGGACACACAAGTACTGGCTTATCCAGTCAGAAAAACTGCTGCCAAGTTTCCCTGTTGGATTTCAGTATTCAGTGTTGGATTTCCCTTGGAATACAAATAGCTGTTTTGGTAAAAATGCAAGTCAAAGAGTCTATCTGGTGGGGTAGAAAGCAAGCTTGCAATTCTTTATATGCACCAATGTAAGATCCTAGGAACTGTGACAGCAGATCTGCAACTATATTTTATCTTGGTATCCAGCAGTTTGAATCATATTAGATGCTTCCCACATGTTCATATGGACTACATGCATCACATTTTGTACCATACCCACCTGTTGAGTCCATTGCCACTGCAGTGTGTGAATTTTTATTTGTCATCTATGAATTATACATACATGTTATTTACTCACTTTACCCTCAGCTAAGACTACACGCACACAGTGTTAAGTTCTAGATGAGCGGGATATGTCTGTATAACTCACACTGGTTTACAATAATTTTGCACTTCAAGTAAAGGAACTCAGTTGTGAAATTATCCCATCTTCATTGACGTGTCCATCAGAGAGACAATTTAGAAATGTTAACCAAAGTGATAGTGAGTGCCAACATTTATTGATATTTGACTTTTATGGTTATTGTGTGAACACAACTAGTACCTTAATATAGCATGGCTCTTTCCAGAATGTACTATTACTTATTCAGTCCTTCTACAAGGAATACATCCCCAACATCGACATGTCGACAATGTAGTCCTCTACAGCAACAACAGCACCACGTCACTGTAGGGAACCTGCTGGCACCCGGCACTGTCTGTAGGGGATCCTGCACCCCCCTGACTCAGCTCTGACTCAGAGTTGAGAATCCTAAGTGGGGGGTGTGTGGGGGGCAAAGCCCCCTGAAGGAAACACTTGTTGCTTCTGCAAACCAGCAGCCTACTGCAAAATGCGGTCCATCTGCCGGTTTTGCTGTCGTGTCATTCTACAAATATTTTGTTGATGACCCGTCGTGGATCCCTTCTACAATAACTATAAATATGCTGCTTTTCTTTGAGTTTCATCTCTCATGAGTGTTGTATTTTAGTGCTGTGCTTGCATAAAATAATAATAGTTTAAATAAGGGACCCAATGATACGCCTCCCAGGATACTCAAGGATTTAAAGGAATATATGGTGGGGACTCTAGGAGTGCTTTCCAAAAATCATTAAACAAGGGCCATTACCTCTGTTTAAAAAGAAAGGAAGAAGGATTCAGAGAATTTGATCTCTGTACTGTGGGTAACATTATGGGGATAATTATTAAGGATACAATTATGTAGCCTCTGGATAGGTTCCACATGTTAAAAGAGAGTCAAAACAACTTTACTGAGGGGACATCATGCCAGTCAAATGTGTAGATCATTTTGAGGAATTAAGAAAGGAACTAGGCAGGGAAAATGTGGTAGATGTGTTATGCAGGGACTTCAGAAAAATATTCAAAATGGTTCATCGTGAGAAATTGGTACTGAATATAAAGTTCAGCACTGCAGGTATTGAATCACACAATATGTAACAAACTAGTTGGGATACCATTGTACTCGAAGGAAGTCACCAGTAGAATTTCCTAAGGGTACATTTTAGATTGCCAATTATTTATTTATTTTTTATATAAAAACCCATACTATTCAATATTTTTATTAATGATCTGGAGTCAGAGCACAACTGTAAGGTAATAAAAAAAAACATCCTGATGACACAAATGAGTGTTACATCCCAGAAAGTAAGAAGTTGATACACAAAAAGTCTTAAACATATTGGGGAGTGGGGCAGCAAATGTAGAATGACATTTAGCATGGACAAGTGCAAGATCTTCCACACATTCTCAATAAAAAAGTTTGGGGATAAATGGTACACCCTCAACAGTTATGAATAGTGAAAAAGACAATGATAATTATACATGGGAAGTGGATGATGACAGCAGTATATGGTGGCAGAGGGTAAAGTGGCAAAATTATGTTTCTTTCGTAGCTGGATATAACAAATCATGGAAGCAATGTAATTTGCCAGTTTATAGGGCACAGATAAAACTAGGGCATAGAATGAAAGGAGGGAGAAAAGAACATTTTTTTTGCATATAAAATGGATGGAGCTATGGCTATTCCCCAAAGAAAATGAATTTTGATTAGTTAATTATAGAAAAGGACACTACTGGGTAGAGTATCCACTTAATTGATGAGGGGGTAGGGTCATGAGCGAAATACCCCATAGCATAATTAGTTTGCCTGGAAAGAACAGGTAGATCATATTGGTTACCTCTATACAATGTCAAACTCTCAAGAATCAGTTGGTACCACTAAACAGTGTCTACAACTTCTTATATTATTGAATGCACCAAGACTGTATAGATGGTGATGGTGGGGAACTGGTGAAACCTTGGCCTTTTTACACTTCTTGTGTGAGCAATGCAAAGCAAACATCTTATAGCTACTCTGGAGAGTAGGGGCTGCAGAGGCATGACACCGCAGCATCCTGTGCAGATCAGGCAGTGAAAGCCTCACCAGTGACAGCCCAATAAGAAGCAGGTTGATAATAAGAGTGTTTAGCCTGGCTGTTGAGCAGAAATTTCTTGTAGTTGAAAGGATAAAGTTGCACCTGTCAGAGTGTAGCTCTATCCTTTCATCTTCAAGATGCCACTCAACAGGTAGTGGAGCATCATCATGCACAGTCTACTCCTTGATCCCTGGTTCTCCTCCACTCCCAACGATGTCTCTGATCTTTCAGACCCACTCCAAGCAGAAATATTTAATAAAAATCTGCCCGTCCTGGACTGAGGCTACGCAGCCTCGCTGAAACCTCCCTAAAGCCCATCCTGCAATGAGGCTATGTGACATACTGAGACCTCACCATATCTGATAGGTATTTACCACCTTGTGATGCAGGGGTATCCAGTCCCCAGCGTCACCCTTAGTCCCTCATTCCTTTTCTTTAGTTAAAACCTGAAAGCAGAAAAATATCCATTAATGTCTTTTGTGGTCTGCCCCCCAACCCACTCTATCCCAGCTCCCACTCAGCACCCACCACCCCACACCCTGCATCCCTCACTCACCTAGAATAAGTCCAGTGCCTTAAAGGATACCTAAACAACATTTTGACAACAAACTATTCAAAAGTCTGATTCCGTAGGTGACTGAAGGAAAGGCTGCTGTATACTTTAATGCTAAAACTACATTTACATATTTTACCTAAATGTGGTTCCAGAGCATTTGAAAATTTTTAAATCAGCCTTCCAATTTCAAAAAAATTGTCTTACCTGCTTCCTTTTTTTTTTTATTTAAATATATTTTATTTGAGCATAAGCACATACATCGTCAACATGCTGCATTAGTACATGAATGAAAGAATATCATCTGCTCATTTTTTCATCTCTATTAAAACTTAACTCACCCGCTCCCCCCCTCCTTAACTAGCCCTCCCATCCCCCTGCCAAGTGCAGATTCCAATAATATTAACCAAGTGCTGATTCCTATTAATCAAAGGAGAGAAAGGAGGCATTTGGTTAAACTGACTGAGGGAGGCTACAGCCTCTTAGGGTTTCCAGATTGCCAATGCGGCATCCAGCGGTCCCCATAAAGTAACATAATCCTCGCTTCTGTGCCTCATGTAAGCAATATGCTTTTCTAACTGTAATGACAATAGCATTTCTCTATGCCATTCTGTCATTAAGGGTGTTAGGCCATCCTTCCAGTGTCGAAGAATTATCAATTTAACGTTAGCTGCCACTATAGCGATATAGGCCTTTTGCCGCAATGTAGTATTGGGTGGAAACAGGTGTATTAAACAAGCTTCTGGGGTAAACAATGACTGCAGATCAAGAAGAGGATCTAACCCTCTCCTCACACTGCGCCAGAGGGACCTGACTTTTGGGCAGGACCATAACATGTGGAACAAAGTGCCTTTCTCCACATGGCACCTTCCACACAAAGGTGTAGGGATAAGTCCACATTTATGCAATCTTACTGGTGTATAATATATGTTATGCATTATGTTAAATTGCATCATGCGGAGCCTATCCTGCTTGATGAATCTATAACAGTTTTGCCATACTTTCCTCCATGTTTTTGTATCCTGTGCCAGATCTAACTCCTGCGCCCAAGTATAGCATACTCCCTTAGGTAGTTTTGGATCTAGTGCTTGTAGTTTTTTATAAATCCCAGAGACAGAGTGGGGTTCGGATGCTACTTGGATTAACTCTTGCACTACTGGATCCACTACCATTTGGTCAGCTACATATCTAGCAAAAACGAGGATTGCTTGTTTGACTTGGGTAAATTTAAATATATGCATGTCCGGCACTTTGTAACGGGATCGAAAATGAGAGAATTCAACTACTTTCCCTTGGTGGAAAAAGTCTACAAGCCAGAGCTCCTTTAATGGCGCCCAGAAAGAGGAAGAGATAGGTCCTCCCCCTATTCTAAAATGAGAGTTGCCTGTAATCAGTTGCATGGGAAACTGGTGCCACCTTAGTGTAAAATGCTGTTGCATCTGATGGGGTCTTACCTGCTTCCTAAAATGGCCACCAAATGTGTTATGTGATGACATCATTGGAGCCAAAGTCAGAGATATATATATGGCTCTCCATAGTGCTAACTAGTTCTTTTTTCCCTTTGTATAGAATTATTTTGCCCAGATGGTCAAAATGATGTGCATTATTTTGCATAATGGTGCTGGGGTGGTGTGCATGCTTAATATGCACTTTTTAACATTGTTATTAAATGGAGAATAAAGGAAGGGGAAGGGGGTGCTATGTAAGTAATAATACCCAACAGGGTGGGCGTTATTGGGATATAATGGACCGCCCAGGGCATAATGAGGCCCAACGCTGCAGGCGGAGGACCTTGTAGCCCCTGGAAGGTCCATTATATCTCATAACACCCACTCTGGAGGGTATTATTACACTTAGACAATGTAGTATAATTGTAATGTTTTGAAAAACTATAGAACAATAAACATTTCTTTATGAAAACTACATAAAAGGCAAAAAGTAACTTTTCTAGTAAAGTAATTCCTGCAGTACTGGAATTACTAAAGGAGGGCACTGCCATGTTTGTATGTGTGCCATGGGCTTGTGCTCTTGCTTTCAGTTTGCACACAGTGAGACAGGAGAGCTGTTTCTTTAGCTTGTTGCCTTGATTTGTGTTTCCCCTGCTTCTCAGACAGGCACAGAAACCGAGATGATAGGTATTAATTTTACTTTGTACTGTGTGTTTGTAGGTATTTGAAGATGAGTAACTGTTTATTTTTCATTTTCTTGAGGTCTGAAATGTGGTGCCGCACGACTCTGGAACTCTATGTAGAAGTATGTTAAGAGGGAGCGCGACCGCACTGAGTAAGGAGATTTAACTTATTAAGACGGAAAAATAAAGTTTAATTTTGTCATACATTTATTTTGAAGTGTGGTGCAACAGTATGTAGAGAACTCAGTTTGGCAAACGAGCGAGGGAAAGATGGCAGGTAGCAAGTTTAGATTTTGGGGTGCCCAAGGATAGTGTTAGTTATAGGGCAGTGCCAAGTGGAACTTGTTTTTCAGTGGGCCGTTATGGAGAAATAACGGCCCGGGTGGCAGGCTGTTTTAGCCAATCAGGATGCTAGTTTTGTTTTAGCCATTACCTAAGAGAATTTAATGCACACCCGAGTTGTGGGATGCTACATAAATTCTGAGGGCAAAGCCCGAGGGGTTTATCAAAGCATCCCACAACCAGGGTGTGCATAAAATTCTCACAGCACCTCCTTCCCCAATCTTATATTTTTTATAATATACTGGGCAGCAATTTTTTTCAGGCAAGATCAACTGGATGTAAAAAAAAAATATCCTGAAAACTCATGTTGTGACGGCTCTGTGGTAAACGAGAGATGGAGTCGCCATGTTTTTTGAACCGTTACACCTGCCCACAAGCAAGACAACTGCCAATGAGGGAGTGGCATACTTTGATTGAAATGGCTCGTGAATGTCATAACAACTAGCCGGTTGTTATGGGAAATACCAACTGGTCCAGCTCAAAATTGCTGACCAGTTATTATACCTATATATTTTCTGCTATTATTCTTTTCTAGTATGTTTTTGACAGAACCTACAAATGTAATCCATAGTTTGAATGTAAACATTTGAACAAATAATAAACCAGACTTCTTCAACAAAGTGAAATGCAACAGCAGCAAGCAGGTACGTTACTATGTTGGGGGGAGGGTTGCAGCCACACCCTTCACCACCCCCTACAGTCACTACTTTTTTGTAGCAAATGTCTTGTGCAGTCTAATGTTTGAGTTCATACTTTCTTGAAACTCAAATATATGCTTGTCTTGTCTTCTTTTTCCATGGGAAATAATAATAATAATAAGAATCAGCATTTATATACTGTAGTGGTTTTCATACACATTGTATCCCAAAGTGCTTTACAAGCAATACTAAACTGGCAGTGAAGTGACTGGACATGTAGTGGCAGCCAGTTCACACATTAATATCCATACACAGCCTTGGACAATTGCATGAACTTGTTTATGGGAAAGGGAATGCTGGCCAAGATGACAGGGTCAGGTAGTGGTCATGGTGCTGGCAGCCCACATCTTATTTCTCACGGTGATCTGCTCATATTTCTCCCCTTCTGTCTTCCCCCTTCCCTGAATATAGCAGTACCTTGCAAGAGTGGCCTTCTCAGTCCCCCTGTGGTATTCATTCTTCACTATTCCTCCTCACAACGAAAACTTGTGAGCTCATCACCCTTCTGCATCATGAATGCAAATAGTACAGTCCCCGTTTTATTTTGACATATCAAATATAAACATATATTTCCAGTAAGTCAGGCTCATAGCAGCAGGGAACAAGGGGAATGATGGGCTTTCCTATCCTTAAAAGATCTAGGCTACCTTTGATTAGGCACTATTAAATGATGGGTGTGCACATCATTATGCATGTCATTTAATAGTGCATAATCATAGGTGGCTTAGATCTTATATGGGTAGGAAAGCCTATTTTTCCACTTGTGCCATGCTGCTATCAGCCTGGCTTACCAGAAGATCATGTTTATTATTAATATGTAAATATAACACGGGAGACTGTACTAACCACATTCATGATGTGGAGGGGTAGTGAACTAACCGGTTTTTGGTGTGGGGAGCAGGTGAGAAGAATGAATGCCAGAGAGAGACTGAAGAGGCTATTCCAGCAGGGTACAGCTATATTCAGGTTAGTTGAAGACATGAAGGAGGATACATAGAAACATAGACTTTGACGGTAGATAAGGACCACTTGGCCCACCCAGTTTGCCCATTTCCCTACCTACTGGATAAGCTACAGATTCTAGTTAACCAACAGCCTATTTCCTGCAACCCCCCACTATAATTGCCTTATGTCTGTCCCATGCATGTTTGAATTCCTCCACTGTTTTAGACCCCACAACCTCTCCAGGAAGGCGGTTCCAGCGTCCCACCACTCTCTCCGTGAAAAAGAATTTCCTCACATTACCCCTGAGCCGTCCCCCCTCTAACTTTAAATTGTGCCCCCTTGTTCTTACACATCTCTTTTTCTGAAAGATGCTACCCTCCTGGACTTTGTTGATTCCCTTGAGGTACTTAAAAGTTTCTATCATGTCCCTCCTTTCATCAAGGGTATACATATTAAGCTCTCTCAGTCTCTCTTCATATGGTTTCTGATGTAGACCCTGCACCATTTTAGTTGCCCTCCTCTGGACTGCTTCCATCCTGTCTATGTCCTTGCGTAGATGAGGTCTCCAAAACTGCATGCAGTACTCCAGATGGGGTCTCATCAACTGCCTGTATAGAGGGATAACCACTTCCCTTTTTCTACTTGTGATGCCCCCTTCCTATGCATCCCAGTATCCCTCTGGCTTTCCCTACTGACTTCTCACATTGCATACCCACCTTTAGGTCATCTGATATGACTACACCCAGATCCCTTTCCATTATTGTTGTTGTTAGTACCTCCCCTGCTATTGTGTACTATTCTCCTGGATTTTTATTTCCCAGGTGCATTACTTTGCACTTCTTTGCATTGAATCTAAGTTGCCATATGTCTGACCATTCCTCTAACCTTGCCAAGTCCCTTCTCATCCTTTCTACCCCCCCTGTGTATCAACTCTGTTACAGATCTTTGTGTCATCCGCAAAAAGGCATACCTTTCCTTCCAGACCCTCTGCAATGTCACCTATAAAGACGTTAAAGAGGACTGGACCCAGTACTGAGCCCCTGAGGTACTCAGCAGATATACTGAGCAGATCACTGTGAGATCTGAAATGTGGGGTTGCCAGCATCGTGATCAATACCTGACTGTGGATGACAGTAGCCAGCAATGACAAATACTCAGAGTGGCAGGGCTGCACCTAAACTGTTACTTGAAGCCAGTGTAGGGAGATTACCCTCAGCTGTGTGTGTGTGTGTGTGTGGGGGGGTGATGTTGACGTTTGTTAGGACAGTATTGAGAGAGTTGTGTATAGCTCATTCAGGATTTGGAAGGGTGGTAGCCAGCCAACTTGCATTGTGGAGTAGACCACAGAAAAGTACTGGAGAAGAATTGCTGGGAACTGTCCTGTCCTGCAGGGTTCTACAGATCACAGGTAAAGGAGTAGACTGACACTGGAAGTGAGGTGGATTCGCTCAAGGTACTAGTATGCCTCTCCTACTAGTAATATTGTTATCCATTGTAAATGCAGCCCTTATGAGGGCATGGACAGCAGTTTTTCAGGTGGTTCATGATGCTTATGGCTTGGCTCTCCAGGAAGACCTAGTTGTTGGTTAATCAGGTGGGAAAAAACACAACAGGGAACTGTACATACTACCTTCACTGTGCAGAAGGGTGGTGATCTACTCAATGTTTACTGTGGGAGCAGAAGTCAAACACTTGAGAATGTGGACAGGAAAGTGATTTGGGAGACATTTTTAACAGTGCCAGCTGCTGATGCATATCAGTATAGGTGTGCACAACTCCCTGAGGTACAAGATTACAATCTGAGGTATGATAATTCTCTTCAAGAGACCGCAAACTCATATGCAGCCCAAGGCAGTACTAAGGACAGGGTATGGATGGTGGGGTGTTCAACAGAAGGCAGGCTAGGTGCAGGGGGTTCACGTGGAAAAAGAAAGCCTTATTTGTGGATTAACAAGAAAGCATGAGCTTTGGAACTGAACAAGACCGGTACTTTGCTGTGTGACCCTGAACTAGTCACTAAACTTTCCTGTGCTCCCAGGCCACACCTGTAAACACGTTTTCAGCTTAGTGTGTCTCCCCTGGTTAAGAAAAAACGCAATTCAGTGCATCATACAACCACTAGATCATCAGGTATTTGAAGTGTTGTACTGTAATGCAGTTTGCCAAAGAAAAGGTCAGCTGGACTGCTAAACATTTTCTGCAAGTTAAAGTAAACAAAATGAAAAACATCATAGCCTAACGTGTATTGATCAAAATAATACATGAGGTAATACATGATGTTGATCATTCTGGTACAGCAATTCAAAAAGAGGGAAAGAAGAACTAGTTAGCACTATAGAAATATATGTGGATCTCTGGCTCTGGCTCAAATGATGCCATCATGACTCATCACTTAACACACTTGGTAGACATCTTAGGGAGAAATGAAGGCTGTGTTTTGAAAGTGAAAGGCTGATGTTTAAATTTTTCAAAAGCTATGAAACTGCATTTATGCTATTTACATGAATGTAGTTTTAACATAAATGTAAACAACAGCCTTTACTTTACCTCGTAATGAAGCCAGATTTTGGAGTTTGCAGTTTTAAAAAACTACATGTTTAGGTACTCTTTAAATCCACTCTGCAAGCAAAACACATCCTTCTGCTTCAATGCCAACCAAGAACTGAGGAAATGAAGTAAATGTAGTCAATGTATTTTCAATGCATTTTGAACTTTTACTTATAACTTTGTAATTTCTTAATATGTTTTACAAAATTTTCAACATGGCATTATTTGGATCCCACCTCATGAAAAATGTAGTTGAACTTTTTCAAATCTGGCCCAAAAAGTAATTTCACAGTTGCTCTGCAAAATCATCTCTTGGGCAAAATTTGAAAACTTTCACCTACCAGGTTTATAAAATGACTATATTGAGAATGTGGGTTCACAATCTTAAAACACACCGATGTTATGAATGTATACTGAGAAATTTCTATATTCTCTTATAAATTTAGTAATTTTCAAAACTGACCCCACATTTTCAACATAGCTATTATTTACACTACCTCATGAGTGGGAGAGATGTTTTTAAAATCCTGGCTAAAATGTGTTTTTGCACTTGTGGCACAAAATGGCATTTGAGGCAGTATTTTTTAAATTACACCTGTCATGTTCAGAAGGGGTCATAAAAAGATTATGTTGAAAATTAGTGGCCAGAATATAAAAAAAAAATACTAAAAAAAGGTTGTATGCAGAGCCATCCATTCACCCTGTAGTAGCAGACAAGCAAGCAGACGTTCGGCATGGTCAAAGATTGTTTTAGCTGGCTTTCTTTATGTTACTGTCTTGACATGAACTCTCCAAATCTCCTTCAGTAAAGCATAATCTTAATCTGTTCTCATTCTTAATGTAGCATATGGCTAAACATGCATAGTGCATATACTGATTTGTAGTAATATGATTTTTATGATATATTGTGGGTCAGTGCAAGAGAGGCTTATACACAATGTCTCAGTTCAGTGGCCATCTTTTATTCTACTCTGAGATAGCAGGCTTAATCCTGGACATACACAAAGAAAATCTTACTGTGCATTACAGGAACTTGCATACAATGGACTACAATATCCATATGTATAAACTACAATGCTAATCCACTTCCTACCACATATTTCCATGTAAATACAACCAAACATATCCATGTATACTACACTCCTCTCCCTTAGCCAGAAACTTGTCTAAAATACTTCAACAGTAACATTTCCTACCTTCTGGGCTGAAGTAGACTGTTCAGTACCCAGAGACAAGTTCAGGGGATTATTCTGCCCCTTGGGTAGAACTTATCATTATTATAAGTAACAATACAAGTAAGAGTTCAGTTACACAGAGGTACAGGTTCAGTACATGACTTTAAATGTCAAGTCTTTGTGTTGGTCTTCAGTGCCTTAGGCGATATCTATGGGTTGGAATAATCGCTGCTGGTGGAACAGGTGTTTCATTATTATTTGGCACCTGCTCCAGTGGAACTTCATGGGTAGGAGCAAAGTCCTCTGTGTCACTGTCCTCATCTGGAGTGATGTCTTCTGCTGCATTTTCTGGAACCTTGGAATTCAGCAGGTGATCCACATGTAAATGAACAAGTCACTGTCCCATGTAAACTGCATAAGTCAAAGTTCCATGTGTTTCAATCACCACCTCAAGAATCCAAGAAATCGTGGAATTTCTACAGTCTCGAACCATTACCCTCTCCCCAGGATGAAAAATCTGTACTGGCTTGGCTGACTTTTCATGACCCTACTCATGTTGTAGTTGATGCTTTGTGACAGTGCTGGCAAGTCTGGCTTGAGCAATGACAAACGGGTACAAGGTTGACATTTTAGGAATTATTCATCAAGTGTTCACTCTGTGACTGTGTGAGGACTGTTTCTGCAAGCAAACAGAAAATGAGCCAGCCTTTGAGCTGTAGGTACTTGCTGTGAATCTGGTTTATTCAAAGCTTTTTTGAATGTCTGTGCAACTCTTTCGGCTGTGTCATTTGATACTGGATGGTAAGGTGGAGTCAAAATATGTCAGACGCCATTCTGCTTTAAGAACAGTTGAAAGACATGGAAAGAAAACTGCGGACCATTGTCTGACACTAACTGCCATCGTTGTCTGTAAGAGGCAAAACGTTGTCTCAAAAGGACTATAGTCTTTTCAGTAGTCATGACTTGTGTGTGCAATACTTCCAGCCATTTGGAGTGGACATCAATTACTACCAAGAAGTGTTGTTTGTCCACCTCAGCATAGTCGACATGGATGCAATTCCACAGTGTGGTAGCCCAGGACAAAGGATGCAGGGGTATGGTAGCAGGTTGGTTGCAAACAACTGCTCATGGTGCACATTGTTGACAAGATGTTGGATATTTTGAGCAAGTCCTGGCCACCAGAGGTATCCTCTGGTCAATTCCTTCATTTGAGAGATTCCAGGAAGACTGTCATGTAAGTCAGAAAGTAACCTCTTGCAAAACTTTGGAGGTATCACAACTTAAGCTCCCCGCAGAACACAGCTAGAGGTGGGCAAAGGGCCTAAATTTGTTATGCACAGTATTTCATGTAGAACCCAAATTTCCATGTAATATTCTGCAAAGTGAAGTGAATAACTATGCATCTTGAAGTAACGAGAAGTTCCCATTGTTCTCTATGGACTTTGCGTTACTTTATATATTTTTTGCTCTTTAAGGCAAATTTTGCCATGATTCATGGAATGTAAGGCCACATGGGCTCTATATTGTCTTGCACAGCCTCAGTTTAACGTAGGGTGTGTAGTGGAAAGCTGGAGACAGTTTGCTGTCAGAGCTCTGAGAATCAAATTATCGAAAGACCTTTAAAAATGCATTTTTGCCACAAATTTTGTGTCAGAATTTAGTACATCGATTTTAGTAAACCTTGTGTGTTTATATCGAGCATTTATTGATTTTGTGTGAATATTGAATGTTTATTTAGTACATTCAGTATGTACTGACAGACAATGTAGAAGTGTGTTTGGGGGGGAAGGGTGGATCTGTGATGTAAAAGGGAGATTAGTGAAAAAGGCGATTTTTCCAACGTTTGTTGACTAGTGTTTTATTATTTGTGTGTTCAGGTACACACAGTACAACTTCACTTAATTTTTTATAAGTTTTTTCTATTTGTTGGGCATTTTTCTGTTGTTTTAAAAGACTGTCTGTCTTGTAGTTTACTGAACAGTTAAAGTTTCTGTGCCTGACCTTTAATCTGTGTGTGGTGTCAGTTGATATGCATTTTATTGAAGCACTGCAATAGCAGTACTTCAATATTTTTCCCTGCTTCTGTGTACCTACTAGATACTACTGTAACCCCCCCCCCCCACAAAGCAAGGTATTGATTTTGGACTTTTGGATTTTTGAAGACTAGTTAAGGTCTTGTGCTGTGCCTGTGCCTATGTATCTCTTTAGTTTTTTTGCTTTTTATCCCCCCCCAAAACTGCAGAAATATAAAGTTGCTGATAATTTTCTGTGTAATCATAAAAAATGCCTGCAAAGAGATGGTCTGGCAAAGCTGTTTCTGACTGTGGCGCTGGTGCCAAGAAGACTATTATCAATGGAAGTTGTGATGATTAGTCAGGTTTATCATGGGTTAGCAAGTCTAGCAGTGTTAAGAATGGTCATGGCCGTGGCTCTGGTAGTATGCAGCAGAGGGAAAGGTACTAGTTGCTGCAAGTAAATGGATTTCTCTGACTCTGTTTTTTCACAGTGAACGCAGTTCCTTCAGCAGTGGTTACATAGATACATAGATACATAGACAGTGTCGGCAGATAAGGGCCTATGGCCCACCCAGTCTGCCCATTTGAGCTTGTAAGTTCAGTTTATGTTTTCCTAGAAGTCTGTTGCCCCTTACCCCTGACCTCCAGACTTCCTTTATGTCTATCCCATGCATTCTTAAATCCCATGATTGTTTCAGCCCCCACCACTTCCTCTGGAAGGTGTTCCACTTGTCCACCACCCATTCTGTGAAGAAATTCTTCCTCATGTTTCCTCTGAATTGTCCTCCCTCCAACTTCATCCCATGCCCTCTAGTCCTGGAACATCTTTTTCACTTAAAAATAGTGTATTCCTGTACCCTGTTCCTCCCTGTAAGGTACTTGTATGTCTCTATCATAACCCCTTTCTCTCTCCTCTCCTCCAGGGAGTACATGTTCATTTTCTTCAACCTGTCCTCATCGGACTTGTGATGCAACCCATGCACCATCTTTGTTGCCCCCCTCTGAACCTTCTCTACCCTGTCTATGTCCTTACGTAGGTAAGGTCTCCAGAACTGCACAGTGTACTCCAGGTGCTGGCCTCACTAGTGTCTTGTATAGCGAATTATGACCTCCCTTTCCTGCTGGTGATGCCCTGCCTATGTATCCCAGCATCCTATTTGCTTTACCTGCTGCCTTGTCACACTGTTTCCTGCCTTGAGGTCATCAGAGATGATAACTCCAAGATCCCTTTCCTGCTTGGTGCATGCTATATCCTCACCCCCAACTGATATATTGTGCCAGGATTTTGTGCCCCATATGCATTATCTTGCACTTCTTTGCATTGAATTTCAACTGCCAAACCCCTGACCATTCTTCAAGTTTCTGCAAGTCCTTCTCATTCTGTCTACACCCTCTGGTGTGTCTACTCTGTTACAGAGTTTTGTGTCATCAGCGAACAGTGAAATTCTGCTTTCTAGGTCCTGCACAATGTCACTGATGAAGATGTTGAATAAGACCGGCCCAGCACTGATCCCTGTGGTACCCCACTGGTCACTCTTCCCTCTGTGGAGTGACAGCCATTTATCACCACCTCTGTGTCCTGCCACCCAGCCAGTTACCTATCCACCACACTACTGTCCTGCCCACTCCCATATTCCTCAGTTTGTGTAATAGTCTTCTATGTGGCACAGTGTCAAAGACCTTGCTGAAGTCCAGATAGGCCATGTCCACTGCCCTCCCCTGATCCACCTCCCTAGTCACCCAGTCAAAAAATTCAACGAGTTGGTCTTACATGACCTCCCCCCCCGATGAAACCATGCTGCCTTGGGTCCTGTAGTCCATTGACAACCAGATGCTCCACCAATTTCTCCTTCAGTAGTGCTTCCATGATCTTCCCCACTACTGAGGTGAGGCTGACTGGTCTGTAGTTCCCCGCTTCCTCTTTGTTCCCACTTTTGATTAAGTGGACTACATCTGCTATCCTCCAGTCTTTGGGTACCTCCCCTGTTTCCAGTGATTGACAAAATAGGATAGCCAGAGGTTCAGCCACCACCTTTCTTAGTTCTTTAAGGACCCTGGGGTGCACCCCATCTGGCCCCATTGCTTTATCAACTCTTATTACTTCCAGTTCCTTCAGGACCCTTTCTCGTGTAAAGGGACTTGTGTCCATTTCTGCACCATTCTCACCCCTTGTACTCCCTTCAGACCCATTACCCTCCTCTTCCTCAGTAAAGACTGAGCAGAAATACCTATTCAATATGTCAGCTTTACTGTTGTCATCCTCCACGCAGCCCCCATCACCCCTTCAGTCTTACTATCCCTCCCTTTGCCTTTTTTTTTATTCACTTATGTACCTGTAAAAGGTTTTGTCCTCTCTACCCACTGATTTTTCAATGTGTTCTTCTCTCTGAGCTTTGGCTTCCCTTACTGACCTCCCTGCCTCCCTTTGCTTCTCCTGGTACTTCTCCCTATCCCCTTCTGCCTGTGTCTTTTTGTATTGACCGAATGCAATATTTTGGCTTTCACTTTCTTTGCTACCTCTTTGGAAAACCATAATGGTCTCCTCTTCCTTTTCCTCTTGCTAACCTGCTTAATGCATAATTCTGTTGCTCTTGTAATCCCCATTTTAAATACTGCCCACTGTTTATCAACCCCTGATTCCTACCCCATTCCCCTTAATGCCTCTTTCAAGTAGCTCCCCATTTTCCCAAAGTTTGCCCCCCTAAAATCCAGGATACAAATATGTATATATATATATTTTTATTTAGTTGTTTAACCAGGTATAGCACACTAAGCTGAAAGCTTTTTTACAGGAGTGACCTGGGAGCACAAGGAGGTTAAGGGACTTGCTCAGGGTCACACAGTATGCAAGTGGAAGCTGTGGGATTCAAACCCAGGTCTGATCTGCTGGATGTCACCAGATTTGCAGCTCAGAGCCTTAGATCAGTGCACTATACTGCCTCCTACCAATGCGCTATACAGCCTCCTGACCAGTGCGCTATACAGCCTCCTGACCAGTGCGCTATACTGCCTCCTGGTTGGAGATGCTGATTGCATGGTTGGTAACAGCATGAGTATTGCTACAACTTGGGCAAAGTTATCAGATGGGGAAAAATTTTGTTGAATCATCAGGCTTGACACTCCCCACAGTAGTTGAACATGGTTTTGATCATGCTAATGACTCACAGTATTATGTTTCCACTGATATTGAGATTATGCCATTCAAACATTCAGATGTTGACCAAAAAAAAGTGTGGATGATAGTATTGAGGCAGTGGTTGGAATGTCTCTAAAGGAGGACAGCATCCAAAGTGAATTTGTGAATGATGATTATGATGCTAGTTACCCCATTTGGGAACCGGACAAAAGGAAAGTGAAGATGGCTGTTTTTAAACAGTCTGTTTGCTAGTCCTCACTCCTCAAAGTTCTGATGTAGATGTCTCTGTTGGTGACCCTGAAGTAACAGTCATAGATTGTGATGATTAGTCAAAGTCCAAGTGTGCACAACACCAGAAATCATACAGTACACCCCCCATTTCATCACCACCAAAACTGCCATTCCATATGCAGCAACAGCAGCGACAGCAGCGACATGTGAAGAGTAGGGCATCAAAATCCCTTGTTTGGGATTTGTTCATACAAGATGGTAGCAAGGAAACAGTGGCAATCTGCCAGCTTTGCCAAGCGTATGTGAAGTGTGGTAAAAAGGATAGCCATCTGGGCACTGGGGGCCAGCATACTCATCTCAAGAGCAAGCACATGGCACTATGGACTCGGCACCAAAGGGCAGCTAATGCCATAGTGGGGCATTCAGCCTCATCCACCTTATTGAGCATGGTCTTCCCTTCCTTTAGTGTAAGTAATCATGTCAGTAAAAGGGGTGAAATAACACTGGAGGATTACTACAGGCATGCGGAGGAGGAGGAGGAGGAGGAGGATTCTGAATGTTCAAGTAGTGGTCAGAGTAGCAGTAGTGGTCCATGTAGTAATTCTACTACATCAACCCTGTGCTTAAAACAGGGAAAATAACTGCATTTATTGGCTTGTCACCTGTGCATCCACCATCAAACATCAAAGATACCCCATCCATGTCAGTTTGTGGAGGAGAGTCATTTGGCATGCCACATGCAAAACATGGAACAATGCAGTTCACGTTGCGCAGCCTTTTTACACGGAACAATAAATACACACCGAATCATGTGGTTGCACATGAACTCAATGCTGCCAGAGTGGAAATGCTGACAATTGATCTTTTGCTGTTCTTCTTTGTGGAGAATACGGGATTCTGGTGCTTTGCAGCATGTGCATGTCTTAAATGGAAGATCCTGTCCAGTACATACTTTTCCACCCGTGCTGTCTCTGAGTTATATCAGACAGTGACAGAGTGTGTAAGACATGCCCTTCAACAGTCCGCATCACCTTACATTCACATAAGCATGGATATGTGGACAAGTGGCAAACTGACAGGTAGTTCCTATCTGTGTATTACTACATACGAACATACGAAACTGCCAGCAGAAAAAGACCACTTGTTCTATTGAGTCTGCTGGATTTTACAGCTAGCACCCCTACTCTGCATCTGCCCTCCCCGCCCCTACCCCTTTCCATGACCTCCTTTGCCCTATTCCTGCCCTCTTAAAGCATCCCACTGTTTTACAGGCCACCACCTCTGCCTGTAGTGCGTTCCACTCTGCTACCACTCTTTCCATAAAGAAATACCTCCTCATCTCCCTCCTAAACCTTCCACCCTACAATCTCATGTCAAGACCCTGAGTGTCTCTCCCCACCCTCCCCCTGAACAGTCCCTCCATGCCTGTTTATTCCTGTCATGTACTTGAAGGTCTCAATCATATCCCCCCATCCCTCCTCTCCTCCAGTGAGTACATGTTTAACTCCCTCAGTCTAACCTCATATGGTAACTCCCCCAGATCCATGAACATCTTTGTCGCTCTGTATTGCACCCCTTCCAGTAATCTAACTTCACTCTTTAGGTAAGGGTGCCAAAACTGAATGCAGTACTCCAGGTGGAGTCTGACCAGCGATCTGTATAATGGCAGAATCACTTCCCTCCTCCTAGAAGTTATTCCCCTTGCAATACAACCCAGCATCTTGTTGGCCACTGCTGCTGCTTTCCTACACTGTGCTGAGTTGTTCATTGCTCCCATAATGAGCACCCCCAGATGTTTCTCCTCCTCCTCAGTCACAGCTAGCTGCAACCCCCCTTCCAGATGGTAGCTCCTCTTTGGATTCTTTGCCCCGAAATGTAGCACCTTGCATTTTTTGGCATTGAAACCAAGTTGCCAGGTGTCAGACCATGTCTCCAGCCTTGTTAGATCTTCCTACAATCCCTGCCACCCCCCTTGGTCATCCACCACTGTTCCCATTTTGATGTCATCCTCAAATAGACTGATCTTGATTTTTGCACCTACTGACTAGGTTATAAACCCAGCAACTTATCTGGAATGGATATCATTAACTGCAGCTACTGTGGAACAATTTTCAGAAGGACAGTCTTACAGGATTTAGGACACTGTCCTACATGCTGGGCCTTTGGAGATCTTAGGGCTCAGCTCGGGCAGCATGGGCAGAGATTGCCTGCCTCAAATTTCATATTCAAGAGGAAATACATTATAAGAACCACCCTCCATTTCCCCAGCATCCAACAGAAAAACCTTGACCACAGAGGGTAGTTGGTCCAGGAGGTTGGCAGGTGGTTAGAAGGGGCAAATCAGGTGCCCCATCACTCTCTGCTCTCCAACATATTACCTGCAATAACCATATAAACACTACAAATGGGTATCTGCCTCTATCTCTGAAATCAAATAAAGAGGCAGAAGACACTGCAGAGCAGGACACTGCAGCACAGGAGCTAGCACAACAAAGCTCACCCAAATCAAGAATCAAAACAAAAAAAGCAAAAAGGAAATCCAAAAAACTTCTGATCATAGGAGACTCCATGATTTGGGGAGTTGATACCCATCTCCAGCCAGGGGTAATGGTCAGATGTCTCCCAGGTACATCAGCATAGAGAGACACTGACCGCATTGCTAAAATTGTTCACAAAGCAGGAGAAAACATTGATGTACTAGTACACATAGG
The DNA here is from genome assembly GCA_016271365.2 of Neoceratodus forsteri. Lineage (NCBI taxonomy): Eukaryota > Metazoa > Chordata > Ceratodontiformes > Ceratodontidae > Neoceratodus > Neoceratodus forsteri. The sequence goes on from CM057450.1 coordinate 1,076,433,813, forward strand.
GACTAATGATCTCGCCAGCCGGTCAGTTGTGGAGACCAAGGAACACCTGACCAGGCTGGGTGACAAACTATCATCTATTTTGTCCAGCATCTCCTTCTCTGAGATCCTGCCAGTCTGGCAGAGGGGAGCAGATGGACGGAAGGTAAGAGAAGAGGAGATAGGGGAGCTAAACACATGGCTCAAGGGCTGGTGCCAGGAAAATGGACACAGATTTGTAGGGAACTGGCAACAGTTCTGGGAGCGAAAGTTCTTTAAATTTGATGGACTGCATCTGACTAAGGAGGGAGTCAGTGCATTGGGGCAGAAGTTTGATGTCTTTGCAGAATATTTAAACTAGCAATGGGGAGAGGGTGCACACCTACACGACAGTGGAGAAACACCCTCCCTCAGCTAGTGGTCAAACAAGGATTCAGTATGTTTGCAGTTCATTTGCATCACCAGGTAAGAAAAAAGGTTTGTCTCCCCATACGATGCACAGGGGTAATGCCAAACCTCACCCAACAACTAACACACCAAAATCTGGCCAATGGAAAATCACGTACACAAATGCTCACAGCCTGGAAAATAAGATCCCAGACCTGCAGGCAATAATGTCAGAGGCTAAACTGGACATAGTAGCAATTAGTGACTTGTGGTTTACCAGTAACCACACTTGGGAGACTTCAGTACCTGGCTATGTATTGTTCAGAAGAGACCGAGGTGCAAAAAGGGGGGGAGGAGTGGCCCTGTATGTCAATGAAAATATCAAAGCTACAGAAATTCAGAATACACATAAGGAGCCAGAAAAACTGTGGGTCACCCTGGAAACAGGAAATGGGACAACCATAAGAACTAGGGTTGTCTACAGGCCCCCAGACCAGGGGGAGGACATAGACACATTACTGTTAGAAGATATACAAAACATGACAGCTAAAGGGGAGGTTCTGATAATGGGAGACTTCAACATGCCAGATACAGATTGGTCAATACCAGCAGGAACATCTGCCAGAACTAGACACATAGTGGATTCCCTGCAGGGGGAGGGCCTCAAACAACTGGTACAGCAACCCACAAGAGACAGGGCTATCCTAGATCTAGTACTGATTAACAAGGAAGGGATCACAGATCTCCAGGTAGAAGGTCACCTGGGGGCCAGTGACCATCACATGGTATGGTTCAATTTGGCTACTACATCTAAATCATCCCATTCCAAGGCAAAAATATGGGACTTCAGAGGAGCTGACTTTGATAAGATGGCCAACAGAGTTAAGCTAGCCCTGGCAGAAAGAAACACAGGTGAGGGGGTGCAGGCAAAGTGGGCAAACCTTAAGGATGCAATACTTGAAGCAACATCCCATTGTATTAGAAAAGGAAGTGCAAAAGAAGAAGGAAACCACTTTGGTTCTCAAATACAGTAGCAGAAAAGGTCAGAGCCAAAAGGCTGGCCTTCAGGAAATATAAGGGAACACAGTGGGATGAAGATAGGGAGGCATGCCAAACTGCCCTAAGGTAAGCAGGGAAGGCTGGAAGGTAGTAAGGCAGGCAAAGTCCCAAACTGAGGAAACATTAGCACGAACAGTAAAAGAAGGTGACAAGACTTTCTATAGATACATTAGTGAAAGGAGAAAGTCCAGAGAGGGTATTGCTAAGCTTAATGGAAAAAGGGAGCATGTGAGGAGGAGGACCCTGTAAAGGCATCTATCCGGAATAGATACTTTTGCTCAGTATTTACTGAAGAGAAGGTAGGCAGGGCCCACAGCTCAACATCATGGACACGGGGAGGGAGGTGAGCACTACTTCCTTCACAAAAGAAAGGGTCCTACAAGAGCTTGCTAAGCTCAGGGTGGATAAGGTAATGGAACCTGATGGCATACATCCCAGGGTACTTAAGGAGCTAAAGGTGGAACTAACAGAGCCATTAACAGAACCGTTTAGTGAGTCTCTGAGCACAGGAGATGTCCCAGAAGAGTGGAGAAGGCCTCATGTGATCCCGTTCCACAAGAGTGGTATTAGGGAGGAGGCAGAGAACTACAGACCAGTCAGTCTTACCTCAGTAGTGGGCAAGATTATGGAGGCACTCCTTAAGGAAAGGATAGTGCAACACCTGGAATCCATAGGGGCACAGGATCCAAGACAGCATGGGTTTACAAAAGGAAGGTCCTGTCAAACTAATCTCATAGATTTCTTTGACTGGGTAACCAGAGTGGTGGACCAAGGGGGAGCAGTTGATGTCGCCTACCTTGACTTCAGCAAAGCTTTCAACACTGTTCCACATAGAAGATTGATAAATAAGGTGGGTAGGCTCAGGTGGGTCAGAAGTTGGTCAATTGGGTGGAAAAACTGGTTGACGGGCAGAAAACAGAGAGTGGTGGTAAATGGTATATAGTCAGAAGAGATGCAAGTCACAAGTGGGGTACCTCAGGGATCAGTTCTGGGGCCAGTCCTCTTCAACATCTTCATTAGTGACCTTGCAGATGGACTAGAGGGTAAGGCTTGTCTGTTTGCAGATGACACCAAGATCTGCAACAGAGTAGATGATCCAGATGGGGTGGGCAGAATGAGAAGAGATCTGGATAAACTAGCAAAATGGTCAGAAGAGTGGCAACTGGGATTTAATGCAAAGAAGTGCAAAATCATGCACATAGGGAAGAGAAACCCTGAAGCCACCTATAGGCTGGGAGGGGAGTTGCTAGCAGTCACAAAGGAAGAAAAAGACTTGGGCATCATCATCACTGATGACCTGAAATCATCCAAGCAGACCTCTAAAGCAGTAGGTAAGGCTAGGGGGTGTTAGGGTGCATTAGTAGGGGTATCACAAGTCAGAGGTAGGTAATAATCCCTCTTACAAGACACTGGTTAGGCCCATCTGGAGTACTACGGCAGTATTGAGGCCACACCTTCACAAGAACATTAACCAAATTGAGGCAGTCCAGAGAAGGGCAACCAAAATGGTGCAGGGACTGCATCAGAAGACATATGAGGACAGATTAACAGAGCTCCATATGTATACCCTTGAGCAAAGGAGGGAGAGAGGTGATATGATCGAGGTATTCAAACACCTTACGGGCATTAACAATGTGAAAGAGTCTAACATGTTTAAATATAAGAAAAATAGCAGGACAAGAGGACACAGCATGAGATTAGAGGGAGTCCAATTAAGGGGGAATGTGAGGAAATTCTTCTTCACAGAAAGGGTGGTGGATGCATGGAATGGCTTACCACAAGAAGTGGTGGCTATGAATACAGTGCAGAGCTTCAAACAGGCATGGGATAGGCATAAGGAAGCAATACAAATGACTATGAATAGGTAGGCCACTGACACAGCAAAGGCTGATGGCACGTTTATAAGGTAGAAAAAGAAATGGGCAGACTGGATGGGCCTTGTAGTCCTTATCTGCCGTCAACTTCTATGTTTCTATGTTTCTGAGAAGTCTGCAACAAATACCCCAAATTAACAACAGCCCCAGCACTGACTCGTGTAGGACCCCACTCATCACTGTCCTTGGGGATGATAATTTACCTCCCAGCACCACCCTTCGCTGCTGTCCCTGCAGCCAGTTCTCCACCCATTCCACCAATTTTGCCCCGCCCCTGTTCCCCTTAGCTTACATGCTAGTCTCCCATGTGGCACAGAGTTAAATGCCTTACTGAAGTCCAGGAACAGGACATCCACAGCATGCCCTCTGTCAATTTCCCTAATCACCCAGTTACAGTAGTCCACTATTTTTGTCTGGCAGGATCTGCCCTTGACAAAGACATACTGCTGACTGTCCTGCACTCCACTGACCTCCAGCAGGGTTACCAGCCTCTACTTCAGGTTTGTTTACATAGAAATATAGAAACATAGAATTTGATGGCAGATAAGGACAGTTTGGCCCACCTAGTCTGCCTATTTTCCTACCTAACAGATAAACTGCAGATCCTAGTTAACCAACAGCTTACTTCCTCCTACCCCCCCCACTAGGACTGCCTTATGTCTGTCCCATGCATTCTTGAATTCCCCCACTGTTCTTGACTCCATGACCTCCTCAGGGAGGCTGTTGCATGCCTCCACAACCCTCTCTGTGAAGAAATACTTCCTCATATTACCTCTGAGCCATACCCCCTCTGTCTTCAAATTGTGTCCCCTTGTTCTTGCACATCTCTTTTTCTGAAAGATGCTACCCTCTTGGACTTTGTTGATTCCCTTGAGGTACCTGAAAGTTTCTATCATGTCCCCTCTCTCCCTTCTTTCTTCAAGGGTATACATATTAAGCTCCTTTGGTCTTTCTTTGTATGTCTTCTGGTGCAGACCCTGCACCATTTTGGTTGCCCTCCTCTGGACAACCTCCACTCTGTCTATGTTTTTGAGGAGATGGGGTCTCCAGAACTGCACACAGTACTCCAGATGGGGTCTCACCAACTGTCTGTACAGAGGGATAACAACTTCCTGGTTTCTACTATTGATGCCTCTTCCTATGTATCCCAGTATCCCCCCAGCCTTCCTTAGTGCCTTCTCACATTGCTTGCCCACCTTTATGTCATCTGCTATAATTACCCCCAGGTCCCTTTCCATTTTTACTGTTGTCAGTATCTCACCCCCCATTGTGTACTCTTCTTCTGGGTTTTTGTTCCCCATGTGCAATACCTTGCACTTCTTTGGATTGAATCTGAGCTGCCATACATTTGACCTTTCCTCCAACCTTGCCAAGTCCTTCTCATCCTTTCCACTCCATCTTGTGTATCAACCCTATAGCAGATCTTTGTGTCATCTGCAAAGAGACATACTTTTCCTTCCAGTTCCTCTGCAATGTCACTTATAAAGACATTAAAAAGGACTGGTCCCAGTACTGAACCCTGCGGTACCCCGCTAGTAACCCTCCTTTCTTCACTGTATACTCCATTTACTACTACCCTTTGCGTCCTGTTGTCTAGCCAATTTTGTATCCAGGCTACCACCTTGGGACCCACTCCCAGGCTGGCTAACTTGTGTATCAATCTTTTGTGTAGGACTGTATCAAATGCCTTGCTAAAATCTAGGTAGGCCTATGTAGGTGTTTCCATCAGTTTCCCCACTATGAAAGTGAGACTCGCTGGTCTATAGTTCCTTGGTTCATCTTTGGGACCACTCCTATGGAGTGGAACCATGTGAGCCATCCTGAGGTACACATCTTGAGTCCAGAGAGGCATTAAATAGGTCTGTCAATGGGCCTGTGAGGACCTCTGCCAACTCCTTCAGTACCCTGGGGTGTATGCCATCCGGTCCCGGTGCCTTGTCCACCCTCAGAGCCCTTAACCCCTCTAGCACACTACCTTCTGTGATTTCCCTGTCCATCAACCCTCCCCCTCTGATCCCAACCTCCCCCCAACCCTAGGTATTTCCCCCCTTTCTCTTTAATTAAACTGAGCAGAAGTAGTCGTTAAGTGCTTCTGCCTTTTTGTCCCCTTTTTCCACCCATTCCTCCTCCTTCTTAATCCTTACTATTTGGTCCTTACAACCCATTTTCTTCTTGATGTACCTGAAGAAGTATTTTTCCCCATGTTTAATTCCCTTCACCAGCCTGAGCTCCCTTGACATCTTTGCTGCCCTTACTTCCCTGGTCACCTCCTTTGCTTTCTTCAGGTACTCCTCCTGTTCTCCTGTATCACCTATAGGTGACTCTTTTCCTCCTCATCCTGTCTATGACACCCTTACTCATCCAGCCAGGTTTCTTCACCCTAGCCTTTTTACTTTGGGCCTTGCTGCAGGAATTTGTTGCCTCCACTATCCCTAGCTTAATGAGTTCACACCTCTGATTCCTGTTGATATTAGGCTGAATTCTGTCCAGAAACCCTTGCATAACTTCACCCATCTTTTTGAAGTCAGCCTTTCTAAAGTCTAGCACCATTGTGCCAGATGCCCTCTTCTCCCTGCCCAGCTGCAACTGGAACCATACTGTCCAAATGGTCACTCCCCATCAGTGGTTCCTCCACCCTGATATCCCTCACTCACTCACTCCCCATTAGAAAGTACGAGGTCAAGGGTATTCCCTTCTCTAGGTGGTTCGCTGACCAGCTGCATCAGGAAGTTATCCTGGAAGGCATCTAGCACTATCTGTTCCCTTCTATACTTGGTGGCAGGTGTCCCCACTCCACTCCCAGCTGGTTGAAGTCACCTACTGTCACCACCCTACCCTTCTCACAGTTTCTCTGGATCTATTCTGCCAATTCCCTATCTGTCTTTTCCGATTGGAAGGGAGGCCTGTACACCACCCCTAACTGTAGTGTCCTATTTTTTGGATCTTGGATTTGCATCCATAGAGGCTCTGTATCTCCCGCCTACCCTCCCTCTTCCCTAATACACTTTAGCCTTCCCTCATGTAGAGCGCTACCCCCCTTCCCCTAACTATATGCTTGTGGAGTAGTCTTAACCTGGAACCACCAGGTTCCAGTCATGGTTTTGGGTGACCCATGTCTCGGTGATGGCTGCCATGTCCACCCCTCCCGCCACCATGAGAGCTTGTAATTCTGCATTTTTATTTCCCAGGCTTCTAGCACTTAAAGATACCACCCTCCATCCCCTCCTCCTCTCCCTTTATGGCCCTCCCTGTATTGTTTGCTCCTTGCCTTATCTCACTGTTATGGGTGTAAGTCCATATGGTTTCCCATCTTGAGGCCTCTGATCACCTCGATCCCTTCTGCTATCCCCTCTCCTAGTTTAAATTCTCCTCAATATACTCCCCAAGTTTTTGCTTCAGTACCTTCTTCCCCTCTTCATTTAAGTGCAGTCTATCTTTAGCGTATAGACTGCTGTCCTCCCAGGTCACCCCCCCCCCATCCTCCTACCAGCCCATACTCTTATTCCTGAGCAGGTTACCAGCCATTCATTAAACTCCTGAATCCTCAGTTTTCTTGCTATACTTACCCTTGGAACTGGAAGTATTTCCAAGAAGGTAACTGATCCTCCTGCCCCCTCACAAACTGGACCTAAATCCTCAGACCTCCTCTTCACCTCATCTATCACCCCACCCTTTCCACTTTCATTCCTGGCATGGCTTCCACCAAGACCTGACTATGCCTATCTCCCTTACTATCCCACCTAACCCCTCTCAGTATTGAGTCCCCTAATACTAAGATCCTACCCCTTTCTCTCCATCACCCCTCCCTTCCTCCCTTCCCCTTCCTGTCTTATCTCCTTCCTCCTCCTGCACACTGTTCCCCCTTTTTGCCCCTGTTATACTACTCTCACTAGTACTCCCTCCTGTGCACATTCTATCTTGACACACATTAGGTTCTTTTATTTCTCACCCCCCCTTCCTATTTCTCTCTATTACCCTGGACTGTTCTTCCACAGCACCTTCGCCCCCATCCGTCATTCCCATGAATGGCCAGTACCTGTTTGAGCCTATTGTATGCCTATGTGCAGTAACTCTGGCCCCCGTTCCTTTTGGCCCCCTATCTCCTGTACTTGTATCTCCCCCCTTTGTCCCCAGAGATAAACACTGGGCGCAGCTACCTGTGGATGTCTGTGATGGTGGTATGGAAAAGCAGTGTAATAAGTCAGAATGTGGTGGTAGCAACCTTCATGGCATTAGACAGCATGCCACACTTGCAATGCATAGTATAGCAGGGTCACATACAGGTGACAACATGCTAGACTTGCTACTGACAGAAACTGATGAGTGGTTGCACCCCCTGTCCCTAAAAGCTGGCTTCATAGCTAGTGATAATGGATCAAATGTTGTTAAATATGTCAGCAATGCTGACTTTGTGAGGGTTCCCTACATGGCCCACTGTTTAAATCTTGTGGTACACAAGTTTCTGCAGTACCCAAAAATAAAGCAAATGCTGACTGTTGCATGCTGCATCTGTGCCACTTTGCATGCTCTGGAAAGGCCCATGACCATCTTGGGCAGCTGCAGATTCAAAACAGCCTCCTTCAGCACTGGCTCAAGCTTGAAGTTATCATGAGATGGAATGCAACATTTTACATGGCAGAGCAGTTGCATGAGCAGTACAAAGCCATCTCCGAGTACCTAGTTATGCACACTAGCCGTGACAGTTCAGGGGCCTCAATGTCTATGACAGCTGAACAATGGAGACTCATGGATTCAGTAACAGTAATGTTGAGGCCGTTTGAACATGCCAGACAGGCTGTGACTGGTGACACTGTATCTGTTAGCCAAGCCATTCCACTGCTCTGGGTGCTGAGGAAGACTTTGTTGAATATGGAGTCTAGCCTTGATGTGGCTAGAGATAGGTCAAGCTGTGCATTACTGAAACATGATTACAATATTAAACAGCAATCGACACATCACCACTATTCAGCAATCTCCAGAATTTGGAATAGCCACAGTGCTAGACCCATGCTACAAACGTGGCATTGCATTCATACTGGGGGAAGGGCATAATCTGGTTCAAAATCTGACTGTACAGCTGCTCTGATTGGTTCTTGAGGCACAGAAGTCAAGTGCAAAGTTCTGCAAACCACAGCATAACAAAGTTGAAGGTCACTATGGACTGAGTACATTCAATAATGTGGCTGAGGGGCCAGGGGTGATGTCAGCTGCTCAGTTGTCCATAATCCACTTTGGGATGCCATGTCCCAAGTAAGAATTTGTGACCTACAGTGCAAGTCACATTAAACTGTTCCTCCAATGAGTTGTGTTAGCATTTCTGAGTGAGTTGCATAAGTGTTGGTGGATCCAGCACAAAGCCCTGCACAAACTGTTTCTCAGGATTTCAAACTCAGTTTTACATTGCATTTTAACTGGACAGCTGATGTAGTCCAAATTAGTTGCAAAAACATTTTACAAAGATTGCTCTTGAGCTGGTTAAGCATTGAAAAACAATGCAATATGAGTTGCCAATGCATTGCCAATTGTAAAAACATGCTAAACCAACTCATTGGTGGAACAGTTTAATTTGACTTGTAGTGTAGATGAATCTTGTAAACAGGTGGACAATTCATCAGGAATGCATGCATCACAGACCATGGTTGAGGTCTGTTTGGCAGAAAATAGGCATCTGACATATTGGATGATCCTTTAGTGTACTGGAATGGCAAGGTGAAGGAATGGCCAGCGCTGACATCAGTAACACTGAAGTACAGTGTAAGTGTGGAGAGGGTATTTAGTTCTGCGGGGGCCATAGTGTGTGACCGTCATACTAACCTATCACCTACAAATGTCAGCATGCTGACATTTATCAAAATGAATGAAGGTCACATACAGTACCAAGTAGGACAACCATATTAATGTTTGTACCCAGTCATGATGATGGTTGTGCTGATGATGCAGGTGAAGCAGACCATCCTGGTGGCAGTGTCATATGGTTTACCATTGAGGCTGATGGTGCAGTCATGGAAAAATAATTTCCAAGTGGGTACAACTTTCGCATTGAGGATTGTGATGGCTGCTTCCTCCTTGATGATAATGATGATGAGGATGTTGGTGGGAGGACGTGATGACAAAATTACCGAGGTGAAGGCTGTTGCAGTTCCATAATGTTACCATTTGTTCATGTTAAAAAATGAAAAACAGTGGCCTTGACTATCATATGACATTTGACAAATAATGACATGCTGTTTATATTTTGACCTCCCCTTTTCTCTTGATTTTGAGGGTACAGTTCAGAGAATGTGTGCAGTAACTTTTACCCGCAGTCCTCTAAACTCAAATGTTAACTTGTAGACACTTAAATCCTACTGATTGAATGAAAGATATCCTCCTGACACTGAAAAACAGTTACACACCCCAGCCAGCCACCCTGCTTCTTGCGAGACATACAGAGACATTGTACCTGTGCCCAAGCTATGAACCCTCAGCCAACCAGAGTAACCCTGCTTCTGGAGCATGAGAGAGAGATTGAGAGAAAAAGAGAGACAGAGACAGAGAGACAGAGACATTGTACCTGTGCCCAGGCTATGAACCCTAAACCAGCCACAGTCACCCTGCTTCTTGAGTGGGGGGGGGGTTACCTATGCCAATGCAACAACATTGTTGTCAATGTGCGGCATAGAGACATCCCCGATGTAGGTAGGTGAAATTTTGCCTGTAAGACATCGGTCGTTTTTCTATAGGGTGGCTGTGCCCCCGAATCCCTTCTTTAGGGTTGTTAACTCCAAGGGGGGGGGGAGCAAAAGTCGGTGGAAGAGTGAAATTTTACCGGCGGTTCCCCCACAGCAACAGTTTCAAAACTTGTCAAAACTGTCCCCGTTGGGGATTTCACCAACAGGATTTTACCCTTCTAGGATACCAGAGAGAGAGAGAGAGAGAGAGAGACATTGTATCTGTGCCCAGGCAATGAACCCTTAGCCAGCCACAGCCGCCATGCTTCTTGAGAGTGAGAGAAAGAAAGACACATTATACCTGTGCCCAAACTATGAACCACCTGCCAGCCACAGCCACCCTGCTTCTTGAGAGTGAGAGAGAAAGACATTGTACTGGTGCCCCAACTGGTGCCCAGTCCATGAACTTGCAGTTAATCACAGCCACCCTGCTTCTTATCATTCATTTATAGTAACTATTCACTAATGTCATGTACTATAGTTTTGACTTGAACTGTGGTGTGAATCCTTCCTTTACTGTTTTAAAGATACCACTGTCACCAAATACAGGCAACTGATTTTCATTTTGTTTTCACAGGTTACAGACTGTGTAAACCTGCAGGACTACAGTACTTCTACTACCTAAAGGATAACATGTACAGGTAAGTATCACTCTTATTTCCTCTTTCATTTTTTAATTTTTTTCCACCAATGTAAAGCATTCAACGGCAGTGACATACTGTACAGACCAGATAGTATATGTTTTCTTCACAGATGGGACAGGCATACTTCAGTATGCCAGAGTTGTACAACACATTATCCTAGTCCTGAAAACATGTGATATAATGTAACTAAGGCAGTGGGCCAGTGCATGTCATTCACTAAATGTGTTAATTTGTTTTAAAGGCTTAACTAATAGCTTCATATTTTAAGCCTGATAAGGGGTTTACTAATAGCTTGGTATTTTAAGCTAGATATAACAGAAGACAGGAACAGCCACGCTGGGAAGTGAATGTGGTCATGCAATGAACTCAGATTAATTTCTTCTTCATCTGTTGTCAGGTAACATTGAGACTGCTGTTGGTTGCATCTTCCAGTCTGAAGATGGACAACAGTTAGGATATGCTGAAAACCTGGAAAGAAGACAAAAACATTAATGAAACTTGTTTTCAAATTTTGCCCCCCACCCCCCAAAAAAAAGAAATACTTATCTTACATGGCTTGACAGTTTCCGTACAGACAAAGTCATCAACCATCCACAATGTGTGAAACACAAGTGTGCCTACGACCAGAGGTAAAAAAAAGTAATCAGAAATTATTCTGTTTTAGTCAATCACAGCAGTAACCCTTCCCCCCCTCACCCACCGAATAAAAATTAAATGTTACAGTACCACATTAGGTGTCGGATTCGTAGCATATGTCTGACATGTGGATGTGATCATCATGCCCACCATGGTACAGTGGAAACATTCCATATGTAGTATGATGATTCCCTGAAAAGGAACAACATGATGGACTGCTTACAACACAGAACAAGATTCAATAGAAATTAAATGACTGTGTCTATGCCAAACAAAATTGCAGTGGGGTGAACTATAACTCACCACTGTGGTATGAAGGCACACAAAGGGCAGCATGTCTCAGTGATGCAGCCAGCATCAATGCAGGTAATGCTCTCACTTGGGACACTGTGACACATTTCTGGCCTTATTCTTCATCTGGACTCTTCATAAAATCATAAAATTAAAGCAGCGGGACAACAGCAGCAGCAACTGGCGTCACCAGGCAAACCTCTCACTTGGGACACTGTGACACATTTCTGGCCTTATTCTTCATCTGGACTTTTCATAAAATTAAAACAGCGGGACTTTCACAAGATAGGACATTTGGGGGGCGTGGTAGCTGATTTAATGGTGCTGTGATTATTGCACTGCTTGCGTTAACCAAATGAAAGAGGAAAAGTCATAATTCTAATCCAAATCATACCTCTCACAAATGTATTACACCACCATTATGCTTTCTGCAATAGAAAGGCAGTTTCTAAGAGTTCATACTTACTTTTATTTATTTTTTAAATGTCATAGGATCTGCAAAATTGCCAACACTATGTGGCTCTTGCTACAGGTGATGCTCAGGTGAGGCACCATCCACGTCAATAAAAGTGTATTGCAGTGTAATTTGTGGCACCGCAGATTTAAAGGAAATTAAATCATGCAGCATCCAAAAAGTTGATGACCATGGAAATTAAAAAAAAAATAAACAAAGTAATGAGAAAAAAAAATTTCTATTGTAGAAACTATAATGGGGTGAAACATTGGGGAGAGCTGGGGATTTATGATTATGAGTGTCAAGAAATCCTTGTCAATTTTATGAACATTTTTTCAGGGGATTATTATTCACATTGGGACAATAATACCACATGTTAAATGATGTCTTATCTACTATCAACTTCTATGTTTCTATGTATACTATAAGCCAGCAACATTCAGAAGATAGGAAATTATGGGGGGGATGCCATCGTAGGTGTCTTTTTTGTATTTTGATTGTAGTCGTTGTGAGTATGTATACTATGAAACATAAACACAGTAAACAGTATACAAAAAGTAATACAGCCTGACAATGAAAGCATCAGTGAAAGAATGTGGTTACAATTTTGACTAATAGTTTTTATTCTGTTTTATATTACCACCTAATATAATAACTTGTGTATACGAACAACACCATTCTTTCAACAATTTAAGTATGGAGCACTGCATGTTTTTCAGAATCAGAAGTAATAAATGGAGCGCTCATTTTAATCGGCCTTGCATCAGGTTAGGATCAGTATTCTTGCATGCTTTTGGACAGCAATTATTTAAATTCAGTTCTGTTGTGACTACAATGAAGTCGCATGCAGCAGACAGTGCTACATGACATAATGGAACAGTATCTGTTTTTAAGAAACAGCTGGGAATGCTGATGAAAACCAGGTCACAGCAACATTACAATGAGCACTACTTTTATAATTTCTCATTTAAAAAAATGGAGTAATGCAGAATAACATAAATTGTGGAAAGAAAGGTAGCATGCATATACACAAGTTATTAGATAAGGGGCAATGTAAAATAGAATAAAAAAATATCAGTCATAATTGTAACTGCATTCTTGCACTGATGCTTTGTCATGCTGTCTTACTTTTTGGTTACTGTTTAATGTGTTATATACATTTTCATTGTATACATACCCACAACAACTATAATCAAATTACCATAAATTCACCTACCATGACAATTAACCACCCACCATAATTTACTATATTATAAATGTGGCTGAATTATATTGATATCTTGCCACATCATTCAGCAGGCAGTATTAAGTGTCCATGTGTGAAGAATAATCCCCTGAAAATATGTTCAGAAAAGTAACAAGTATTTTAGGAGTTGTTACTTAATTTAGTGCATTGTTTACATGACCGAGGGTCAGCAAAATGGTTGATGCTGTGTGCTTTCTTTACAGGTGAAACTGTGGTGCCGCAATGCTTGCTGAAAAAAAAAAAGTGTCTTGTGGAGGATGTTTTGGCACCACAATTTCAAATGAAATGAAAGCATGCAGTGTCCGCAAAGTTGGCGACCACGTGACTTATTAAATAAAATGAAGTAAGGAGGAAGAACAAACATATTTTTATTGCGGAAAGCAGAATGGGGTGGGGGGGAGCATTTCAGGGAGGTGGGGAATCAGATTTAGCATTATGAGCATCAAGAAATACAGGACTAACAAAATTAACATAAGAAAGAAAACATTAATTGAACATAAATTACATACTTAGTCTATAGCAAAAAAAGGATTGCTTAAAAAAAATGAAAATCAGAGGACAGTTTTTTTGGGGTGGAGATTTTGTGAAAAAATAATTGTTTACTGGGCAGGTGGGGGCTGGGGCTGACCACCACTAAAACGTTCTTAACAAGCTGATGATTTCAGCATTCGGACCCTCGATCCTTTTCAGCTGCTGCACTGCATTCTCCACTACATTTTTGATGGCTTCCACCTTAGATCACAGCACAGCCAGGTCAGCCTATGTGGCAGGCTGTTCTGAGGAGTCGCACTTGCGGGCAGCTGTGGGAGCTGCCATTTTTTCTGCCCTGGCCATTTGGCAATGCCATGCAGGTAGATGCACTCCCTCTTCATCAGCTTCGGCTGCAGGAGTGGCTTGTTCCTCCTGCAGCTTTGCTTCCCATTCAGCATGGTGGTGCATTAAAAGGTGCATTCGCTGACCACCCGTGCCCATGTGGTCACCCTTGCACCTCTGATGTATAAACACAACTTGCACTTTACTACTGTTAGGTTGCTGGGGAGGCAGATGAAAAATTGCCAGACAGGAGAGCTGCAAGGAGGATCAGGCACAGGCAGTGGGGGGGCACCAGATAATGCCAACTGCTGTGCTGCATTTGGTGGAGAGGCAACAATCTGCTGCGGCTGTGGTTACTGCTTCTGTTGTGGTTCCTGCTGCTGATGATCTTCAGACTGCTGCTATTCCAGTGCTGCAGGGCTGGCAGTGGCTGAAACATTGATCACCAGCAAAAAAGGCAGCAGCTGCTGCTGCTGCTTTGGGCACCACACAACCACTTTCAACATTGTGCTGTGCCTGTGAGGGATGACCCGAGATCAAAACAGGATCGTGATTCAGACGAAATGGTTGCCCCTGGCCGCTGTGCATTCGGGGCCCCCGCTGAGCACCACTTTGACCACCTTTTTCCATATTAACTAAAATTAAACATAAATCAAAAATAAACAACTTTTTTTAACTAAACTAAGCTTTCAAATCAGCTCAAACTAGCTGCAAATCTTAACACAATGAAAACAGTTTAAAGCACAAAAAAATGCTCAATATGTAGACTTTGCTGTAAAAAAGCACACCGTCCACCAACACTGCTGTCTAAACAGCTCCTTATACAAAAGAAAGTGAAACTAGTTCACTGACTTCCTGCCTAATTAACTGCCTGCTTGCATCATGTGTCCTGCAGACAGCCATGTGATCTGTGGGCTGTTTCTTACCAACTTCACCTTCTCAAACTTTAACTCGAAGTGAACTTGAAGTGAACATCGCAAAGTCCATTAAAGGTGAATTTTGACCTTTTAATGGAAATTTCATATAGTGCTATGCGAATTCGAAGTTACCCTCTTTGAGTTTACTTTACAGGTGAATTAAAACTTCACTGCATCTCTAAACACAGCCTTGCTCTGTGGACAACTGATCCTTCTTGTCTAAGAAAGGTCATATTGCTGGGTCTCTCATGAACTTAGGTCAATCATTTAGGGTGACGTCTAGGATTTTAGAGAGGACAGGATATCTCTGTGTCCCTGCTGCAACATCCTGTGAAGTCCTCAAGATGTGAAAGATGGAACACTGTTGCATCATCTTCCTTCACAGTAGCATCCTTGCATGGCAGTCTTGACAATGCATCTGCATTTGCATGATCTTGAGAATGTCTGTATTCAATGTCACAGTCATATGCCAACAAAATCAGGGCCCATCGCTGCATCCAGAGTGCTGTGAGAGATTGGTATTGTGGCCTTTGGCCCCAGAACTGCCAGTAGAGGCTTGTGAGCTGTTAGTAGAGTGAATTCCCATCCATACAAGTACTTACGGAACTTTCTAATACCAAGCATTATGCTCAGGGCTTCTTTCTCAATCTGAGCATAGTTTCTTTCGCTTGGGGGCAAGGTTTGGGAAGCAAAAGCGATCAGGTGTTCCTCTCCAGAAGGTAATACATGAGAGATGACAGCTCCCACTCTATACAGTGATGCATTGCATGCCAGCTTCAGAGGTTTGGCTGGGTCATAGTGCACCAATCATTTGCTGCCTAGAAGACATTTCTTGCAAGCCTGGAATGGTTCCTCATACTGTGGTGACCAATTCCATTGAGTTTCTTTTTGTACCGAGTCATGGAGTGGTTGCAACAATGTGGACAGATGGGCTAGGAACCATCCATAGTAGTTCAAGAGACCTAAGAATGATCATAACTCTGTCACATTTGTTGGTGCAGGTGCCTTGACAATAGCATCCACCTTGCTGTTTGCTGGGCATAGGCCTTGGGCGTCAATCCAGTGACCTAGGTACTCAACAGAATTTTGGAGAAATTGACATTTTGCTAGCTTTGATCTCAGTCCATACCATTGCAGTCTGATAAGAACTTGGTCCAGGATTGTCAGATGCACTTCCACTGTGGGCATTGTTACCAAGATATCATCCATAAAACATACTACATGGTCCAGTCCATGCGTTATCTGGTCCACTGTGTTCTGGAAAATCGCTAGTGCTGTGGAAACTCCATATGCCAAGCGATGGTACTGGTAAAGTCCCTTGTGGGTGTTGATGGGTATATATGGTTCTGACTCTGGTTCCAGTTTCAGTTGCTAGTATACACAAGATAAGTCCAACTTACCTAACAAGTTGCCCTCGAGAGTGCAGCAAACAAGTTCTCTGCATTGGGTAATGGGTATGGATCTTGCTGTACACAACAGTTTACTGTAACCGTGTAGTCACCATGCAACCTCACTGCTTTGTCTCGTTTTGGTACCACAATGATAGAGGCAGCCCAGTCACTCCTCTCTACTAGTGAGATGATACCATGGCTTTCAAGGTGGTCCAGTTCCTTCTCTACTGCTTCCCTTAAAGCATACACTACTGGTTGAGGCTTGTGGAAAATTGAAACAGCTCCTGGTTGTACTCAGATCTTTGCCTTGAAATCACGGATCGTGTCATAACCATCCTGGAAAATAAGACCATGTTTGTCCAATTTTTATTTAGTGCATCTTGCTGTGCTTTGGTCACCATATGTAAGCTGAAGATCTTTTCCCAGTTAAATTTGATTTGCATGAGACCTAGTAAAGCCTGCCTGCCTAGTAAAGCAGGTCTTTTTCCTTGTACCACTGTCAGAGGCAGGGTCCATGTTCCTCCCTCATAGATGACTGGCACTTGGATTTTCCTAAGCACAGGGATTTGCTCTCCCATGTAAATTGGGAGCTGTATATGTGATGATTGCAATGGGTACTGCTGAAGTTTCTCTCTGTAGATGTTCTCTGGCACAAGAGATACTGATGCT
The DNA here is from genome assembly GCA_016271365.2 of Neoceratodus forsteri. NCBI lineage: Eukaryota > Metazoa > Chordata > Ceratodontiformes > Ceratodontidae > Neoceratodus > Neoceratodus forsteri. The sequence continues at coordinate 1,076,450,880 of CM057450.1, forward strand.
CAGGTGTCTAGCTGCATGCTCACTGGGTTTCTCGCTAGTTCAAGCTGAGGGTAAATTTCTTCTGCTTGTGCCCGTGTTGCATAAACCATGAACAGGCACAGTGCCTCATCTTCTGTTTCAATGGTTGCAATGCCATCTGTGACATACCGTGCAGTAACAGTCTGTGTTGTACTTTTGCACACCCTTTGTATGTGACCCACTTTTCCACAGCTGCAGCATTTCTCTTGTTGAAATTGGTATGTGCTTTGATGGTGGTTACCTACACATCGGTAGCATAGTTTTGACTTTGTTGAAGTGCCCTGTGTTGCTGACTTCCTAAATGCTTGGGGTTGTTGACAAGCATGTGATGGACCACTGTATTGTGTGGCATGTCCCTTCTGTTCTAGGGTATGAGTAATCTTGTGAACTTCACTTCTTTTGAGTTTAGAATATCCTGCCTGTGTTTGGGAACCTTTCTGAGCATGTTCCATAGCAATTGAAATGTCACTAGCTGTCTTGAAGTCTCGTTTTGTTTCTTGCAAAAGCTTTTTTCTATAAGCTTCCCCTCTCAGACCACAGACAAAACAATCCCAGAGGGCATCATCCAGGGACTGTCCAAGCTCGCAAGTGCATGGTAGACGCTTTAATATGATGATGTCATCAGCAATAGGTTCCCCTTCCCTTTGGTTGCGATGATAAAAGGTGTACTGTTCAGCAGGGAGAAGGGTCTGGGGTTTTAAATGCTTTGCAAGTGCCTCAGTGACTTGTGCTTATGTCAGGGTCAAGATGTCAGCAGGAGCTCTTAAATTCCATAGAAGGGCATAAATTTGTGATGACAGAACTGCTAAGAAGACACTGACTTGTACATCTTCTGCTGTTTTGTTTGCCTTAAGCCAGCGTTGGAAATGCTCTAGATATAAATCAAATGTTTCCTTGGATTCATCAGGTTCATGTACATGTGCCAATTGCAGTCATGTTCCTGGTAGATGGTGCAGCAGCTGTAGTTTCCAGAAAAAGAAAAGTGTTTCAATTTGTTTTTCTCTAAAGGCTTTGCCTTATGTGCTGCAATGTTGCTATTTTGCCACAAGAGACTGTTGAGCTGCTTTTACTACTGTGGTCAGTCTCTGAGAACATAGACCAGCAAGAGAGACAAAAGAAATGTTAACTTTCAGTTTGCAGCTATAATTCAGGTGCCTTATGGAGCCCTGCTAGCAGCTGTGTTCTCTCTTTTTTCAAGACATCAAGTAGCTAAACAGTGTACAATTGCTCGTTTGTTTCTGTTTTATCTTTCTTTAGATAAATCTGTACCCAGAGTGGTGCAACTAAGCAATTTACAATATTTTAAGTAGCCAGGCAGAGAGGGACAGATAAGGAAGCCCTGCTGAACAGAATATAGATGTAAGAAGCTGGAAAGATTTACAGAGCAGTTTAAATAAAATAAAAATAAAAAAAACTGCATTGATTTACATGACCCTTCAGTTGCACTCCTAGAAGTTCTTTTATTTGTATCCTCATTGCCAATGTGATATATTGTGGGTCAGTGCAGGAGAGACTTATACACGGTGTGTCAGTTCAGTGGCCATCTTTTATTCTACTCCAAGATAGTGGTCTTACATCCTGGACACACACAAAGAAAAACTTACTGTGCATGACAGGAACTTACATATATGGGGCCAGATATTCAAAACTTTGCACTGGGCAAAAACCATTTGCGTAGGTTTAGCGCGGGATTAGCTCGGGTCTGCCATATTCAAAGGCCAAATAGCGCAGAGCAAACTGCATTAAGCGCCGGAGCAAAATTATAATATATGCAAGGAGCAAACCGGCATGAATACAGGCGCAATGTTATATTCAGCGACTAGCGCCCGCCGCTAAGTGGGATTTGGCGCAACTTACGCGACACTTACGCAGGCACATTACCGCCCAGGAAAAGCTGGTCTTAATCCTGGGCAATCAGCTTCGCGCTGACATTATGGCTTTGGCATGGGCGCTTGCACGGGTTTAGCGTGGGCTTTGTGAGACCCTAACAAATAAATATGACACATAGATAAAGCCAAACATAGAGAGCATGCTGCTAACTGATGGCATCACAATGATGCCATCATCTGCCACCAGTCCCAGCCATGCCAGGCAGGAAGTGGTGACCCTGCCACCAGTGGACAGCACAGCAGTGTGGCTACAGCACACACCTGTGGACCCACACTTCCGGGACACCAACAGATGCCAGACACGCATGCAGCACTGTGGGCATGGAGGATGTTGAGGGAGCATATACGGTGGCGAGGCTGTGCTACAGATCAGGTGTGGCCACAAGGCTGGGACACATCATGCAGTGTACATGGGTCAGTATTGGGAATACCCCAACACCAGTGTGCCTTTCGGATAATATATGCCCCCCGGCCACATACCTCACAGCTGTACAACTGCCATAGCACACAAAGCCAGAAATGTACATGTAGCTGTGAGCATCCATGCCACAGGTGCAGCATCTGTGGGTCACACAACAAGCGTAACAATAATGTCCAGTGTCAGAAAACATCCACAGGTTGGGCGCTCACTGTGTATAGTGCAGTCATCATCACTGCCCTACACACCATAGGCATTGCTGTGTCCACGCACTACTGGCCCTTGCTTACTGTAGTTTCTACTGTGCACTGTAGCATGCCCTACAATGTGACAGTGGCATGCAGCACCATCACCACCTGTGCCTATGGTGTCCTGTACCCTGGGGTATAATATGCTATGCTATGCTGTACTGTTTACATGTAGCCTGCAGCTATCATCATGCACTGCCAGACTGACCTACAGGTGGAGCTGCGGTTGGACCTGGTCAGCCCCTGTACTTCCAGACTGACCTACAGGTGGCTCTGTGGGACTCTGCAGTAACGCTGGGCAAACTGCATGCAAATCAGGGTATAATGAGATACTAATCCGTTGTTTGCCCAGAGACTAAGTAAGTAGGCTCATTTGCATGGCACTTTTGAATATGGCACGTTTTAGCCCGGCAAACGTGTTTAGTTCGGCTAATTGGTGTTAGCTCCGCGCTTAAGGCGCTAACGGTACGGGGAATATTATACAGTTCTGATCACTGTTCTTTCACATCTGCTGCTTCCTGCAGCTGTACTGAGTCCATGCATTTGCTGGCACACACATTGGCCACGTAGTTCGTCTGTACCTGCCCTCATGTTGCTGTGTACTGTGTTGTTGTTGTGGGTTGCACTTCCTGGTTGCTTTATTCAGTGCTGTCTTATTCCAGGGCTATTTTTGCCCTGCACTCCCAGCCCAGTTTGCATGGCCTCATTACCATGCCATATTCGGAAGCTGTTTGCCCTGGGCTATTCCTTTTGAATATGCGTGCTCTGTGCTCCGGGCTAAGTTTGCCCACTGGGCAGTGCTAATTTTGCCCCGGGGCAAAGTTTTGAATATCTGGCCCATAATGGACTACAATACCCATATGTGTAAACTACAACTCTAATCTACTTCCTGCCATACATATCGATGTATATACTACTATACATATCCATGTATGTATTACAATTTGGAGTTAGGATAGGATAATGATTGTTTCTGTGCCACTGGCTATTTGTGCATCTGTTCCTGTGCTTCAGCAGCTTGTCTTCCAACTCTCGCAAGGCCTTATCCTCTATCTCTCTGACTTTGTACCTTCTTACTCTCTAAATTTTCTTTGCCTCCTGTATCTCCCCTGTGAACTGTTAGTAGATATCCTCTATCACCTCTGCTACTGCCACTGGAGCAATTTCTCTCCTTCTCTCTACGTCACAAAGTCCTATGACCAAGGTTTATGAGGCACAAATATAATCCATTACTATGGATCTAGGGCTGTGCAAAATGTAAATTTCACCAGTAAATTATCCATGAAATGCAAAATTGACTTCCCTGTGAGTCTGTAAAAAATGGAAGAAACATTCATGAAATTACATTTTAAGCTGCAGAATTTGGGCACGTGGTAAACTGCCAAAAAAAAAAAAATGTTTTGCAGAATGGACTGCTTCATTTCTTTTACATAGAAACATAGGAACATAGAATCTGATGGCAAGTAAGGGCACTTGGCCCATCCAGTCTGCCCTTTTTTTCTCTACCTACAATCTCACTACATACCCTACTTGATCTACACCTCTTTCTCTCACCCCCTTCTTTTCTACTATGATTCCCTTGTGCCTATCCCATGTATTCTTGAAATTCACCAGTTTTCACTTCCAACACCTTCACTGAAAGGCTGTTCCAGGAATCCACCACTCTTTCTGTGAAGAATTACTTTCTCATGTCTCTCCTGAAATTACACCATTTCAGAATCGTGTCATGTTCCATTGATCTTGAGCAAATTTTGTTTCTTAAAAATACTTCACTGCTGCACTCTATTTACCCCTGTAAGGTATTTAACAGTCTTTATCATATACCCCTTTCCCTCCTCTCTTCCAGGGTGTGCATGTTGAGATCCTTCAGTCTCTCCTCATACGGCTTTTCATGCAGACCAAGCACCTTTAAAGTTGCCTTCTTCTGGACCACTTCCACTCTGTCTATGTCCTACCAGAGATGTGGTCTCCAGAAGTGAACACAGTACTCAACGTGAGGTCTTTACCAGTGATCTACACAGGGGAAACAAAACCTCCATATTTATGCTGGTGATACCCCTTTCTATGCACCCCAGCATCCCAGTAGCCTTCCTGACTGCCTTGTCACACTGCCTGGCCATCTTTAGGTCATCAGATTTGGTTACCATAGGTCCCTTTCCTGCTTGGTGGTCAACAATACTACTCCTCCCATTTTATACTATGCCCCTGGATTTCTGTGCCCCAAGTGCATTATTTTGCACTTTTTTTCCATTGGAACCCAGCTGCCATACCCTTGACCCCTCTTCAAGATTTCCCAGGTCTCTGCTCATCCTTTCTACCCTTCCGGAATGTCCACCCTGTTGGAGATGTAGGTGTTATCCACAAAGAGGAAATGCTTCCCTTCCAGCTGCTCTGCAATATCACTTATAAAGACATTAAACGGACTGGTTCTAGCCTTGATCCCAAAGATACCCCACTAGTCACCCCTCTCCTTAGAGTGAAGTCTGTTTACCAACATTCTCTGGTGCCTATCCCTTGACCAATTTCTTACCCAGTTTATGACCTTTTTGCTCACCCCTGAGCTAACCAGCTTGCTAACTAGTCTCCTATGTGGAACAGTGTTAAAAACCTTACTGAAATCCAGATAGGCCATGTCCATTGCTCCTCCCAGATCCAATTCCCTGGTCACCCAGTCAAAAAAATCTATCAGATTTGTCTGACATGACCCCCCTCCCATGAATCCATGCTGCTTTGGGTCCTGTAACCCACTAAATTCAAGATATTCCACAACCCTTTCCTTCAGCAGTGTTTTCATTAGTTTTATCACCACAGATATCAGGCTGACTGACCTATATTTCTAGCCTTTTCCTTGCTACCACTCATGTGAAGTGGGACCACATCTGCTGTCCTCCTGTCCTCCAGAACCACTCCAGTATCCAGTGATCTGTTAAAAAGGTGTATCAGTGGTGCAGACAGTACGTCCCTGAGCTCCCGTAACATTCTTGGATATACCATGTCTGGGCCCATTGCTTTGTCCACTTTCAGATTAGCGAATGTCTTCAGGGCTCTCTCCTCTGAGAAAGGACTAGTCGCCACCTCCCCCCTTCAAGGCTCCTGTTACTTTATTGCAGGCCCTCCCCGTCTCCTTGCTCTGTGAATGTTGAGCAGAAGTATTTCTTTAAGATGTCTGCATTTTCCAGGTCCTTACCTCTGTACAGTCCCCCTTCCCTTTTTAACCTCACAATCCCTCCATTGGTCTTCCTCTTCTCTCTTGCATACATTATCTGAAAAATGTTTTGTCCCCATTTGATACTGTCTGAGTTTTTCTATCTTGGGGTTGCACGTTTGCTCTCCTTACTGCTTTCCCTGCTTCCCTTTGCTTCCCCAATACATCTTCCTCCCCTCCCCCCGTGTTCCCTTGAATCTTTTGATTGCAGCTCTTTTTGCCTTTACTTTTTCTGCCACTGTTTTATGAACCACAGCAATCTCTTTTTCCTATTGTTTTTGCTTACTTGCTTGATGCAGAGGTTTGTAGCTTTCACTATGCCACCTTTTATCATGTACCACAATTCCTCTGGCCCTGATAGGTCATCCCCTGCCAGGTCATCCCTGAGGCATACAACCATCTTTACAAAATTTGCCTTCTGAAGTCCAGGACCCTTGTCTGTGTGTGGCTTGATTCCACTGCTGTCCTTATATTGAACTACACTGTACAATGATCACTGGTCCCCAGATTTTCTCTCACCTTGATGTTTTCAACACTGCCCCTGTTAGTAAATACCTCGACCAGTACTGCCCCATCAAGAGTGAGCTCACTGACTAGTTGCCTGAGGAATGTCCCCTGCAAGGAGTCCAGGATACCTCTGCTTTTAGCTGATGTTGTAGCAGGAAGGCTCCAATCCACATCTGGCAGACTGAAGTCCCCCACCAGTAGCACTTCCCCCTTTTCTGCCATTTTGTCAATGGCTTCCAACAGTACACTGTCTAACTCCTCCCTTCATGCTAGAGGTCTGCAGATCACAGTGGTGCAAATAGTGGCTCCCTTCCCTGACCCCAGGGTGACCCACTGTACCTCTGCCCTACCTTGAATTCCCTGTATTTCCATCACTTAAAGCAACACATACCCTCCTTTCCTTCCCACCCGGTCCTTCCTGAACAGAGTATAACCTGGTATGGCCATGTCTCAGTCATGGTTTACAGTGCCCTATGGCTCAGCAATGACCACTATATCCAGGTTGGCTTCATAGAAAGTGATGTAATTGGGATCATAACTGGAAAGTGGAGGCACTGGTGTAACTGGAAGGAGAAACTGATTTAACTGTGATGTGACATATTTGCAACTGACACTGGTGTAGCTGGGAGTAGACACTGGTGTAACTGGGATGAGACACAGGCGTAACAGATATAGTAAAACACTTGTGTGACTTTGAAAACATTGAGATGCACTGACTCAACTGGGAGCAGACACTGCCATAACTAGAGACAATGCTGTAACTTGGAGTAGACCCTGCTATAACTAGGGAGACACTCGTGAAACAGGGAAGTAACAGTTTTACAACTGGAATAGTGATGTGTAAACTCATGGAACTATGCTGTGCAAAATACTTTGTGTAGTTTCTCAACTTTGCATAGCGCATAGTGCCACTAGTTCTTCACCTGGTAAAGTAGGCTCTTCAACAGAGAAATGCCACTATGTTTTGTTTTTCTCATTTAACAAAATGTTCGATAATGATATCTGCATTTGATAATGGATCCCTGCGATCACCTGTGTAGCAATAATATCAACCTATCCTGGTGGTATAATGGATCCCAACCATGTGCTCACTCCTACCCACTTACCTGTTGCTAACCCCCCCACTCTGCACCCCCCAATCAGTACTTCATCATAAGCAGATGGCGACCAGCACAGCCCGCTGCTCACCTCCTTGGCTGGCTACCATCTAAATGTCAAGTGAGCGAAACTGCACATACTGTATGCCGTACATGTCTTGAGAATAACAATGCCTGATGACCAGTTGTCTTAATGTCTTAGGAGGTTCAAATTTGTCATAAATACAAAACTCTTGACTAAACACAGTTGTTCTTACAATCCCCTCAAGCATTTTATCATTTTAAATAGGTAAAGGCCCAATCCACAATAATGGCTCAAATAGATTTGGGCTAGAAACTATTTTCCATAACATATTGTCGTTGCTGTTTCTATATTGTTTGTGTTTATAGTGTTTTTGTTCCTGGCTTATGCCTGACAATAGGTCGTTTGGTCTAGCACACCTTACCAGGTCAAGAAAAGTGTAAACCAAAAAATAATAAATGAAAAAATAAATAAAATGAAAGCATGGAGCGAGGCCAACATGGTTACACTTTCATTGTATCAATACACCGGAAATGCACTTTGCCTGTATTCATATACTACCACTACCAACACATTACCATCACACTGATCAAAAGAGGTAGTTTCAGTATACCAGTAGAGTGGTACAATATTTACATATAGTAATTGAGCACTTACACTTTATCAACAGAGAGAGATTTTCTAAAAAACAAAGAAACAAAAACATTTTTAAATACTTTATAAAACCTTTTCAGAATGTTGGTTCATGTAGAAACAAAACAAATAACAATGGTATGATTTTTGTTTTGAAGATGTGTTTTCAGAATAGTCTAATCACAATACATAAACCACTCATTTCCCCTTTAAATAACCTCCACATTTTCCTATGCCTGCACAGGCATATCGGTAGATAATAACCGCGTAAAACCACCTTAGTTTACTTAGCTGAAATTTAATAATCTCAAATGACATGGGTAAACAGGAAAATAGCACAAGTGGATGATACACTTCTGTGTCCCAAATATTTATTTTTAGGAGAAAAAGAATGACTCTGGTTGTTGTCCTCAGTAAAAGTGCAAGAAGATTATCCTTTTCAGAATATTCAGTGAGATGATAGTTTAATTTTTTTTTCTGCATCAGTTTAAAGAGACATTTTGGCAAGTGTATACGTTATTACTGTCTCTCTCACCTACTGTAGAAGGTTAGTTATGGCTAGTCCCATTGAATTTTTTACCATGTATGCTAACATCTTCACTTTGTGTATTACAGTACAGTGAGTGACTTCATGGTGGCTTACTCTCTGGCAAGCTCATTGCACCTTCAGTATAGCGATAGATTTATTGTTTGTGTCTAACACCTGATCAAATTGTGAATATAGGTATTATTCTCTGAAATGTCTCAATCTAGCTTTAGAGGAAATTTTGGTGGAAAGTCATTTGGTAGATTTTGTCTTTCTGAGCTTCCTTTTTCCCATTTCTACTATTCCCCTGTGCCTCCTTCCACCTTCCGCTACTCTCAACTAATAGTGTCAGTATTTGATAGTTGTCAGTAAATATCATATAGATTTTTTTTTAGCAAACATTTTTTTGGCATCCTTAGATTCATCATCTGTATATTGTTAATGTTCTCTGATAGTTTTAAAACAAATGTCATTGCTGATTTTGAAATAATTATTAATTGATGATTTTCTTTAATTGTAATTTTTAAAACATCTCTTCTGCTGGGATTACTAGTTAAATGTACACACTATATTCACAATGCGGATGTAGTAGGATGGCACTACCACATGTTTCCGAGGGTAATCAGCACAACACTGTACCAGGATATTTAATTTCAGAATGGTAGCCGTGCCACAGGAGCAGAAACGTTTAAACATTTTGAAATCCTGTATGATCATTCAGGAAAAAAAGAAAATGAAAAGAATAATGAGTATATTGATATTTTTGACAGAAAAAAAATACACTATTCCTGGAAAAACAAGAGGACTAACAAATACTGCTGCTTTAAAGCCCCCCACAGCTTGTACTACATTGCCAATCCCATTCTCCTGTTATTTTCTGGCCTTCTCACAGCTAGCCATCTTCTTGGGTTGTCAAGGTGGGTCATTTCAGAAGGAAGAATCTTTTTGTTGGTACTTGGTGTGGATGACACACTATTCAGGGTGGGGAATGAGATATTGACACAAGGGAGCATATGCATGCTGCCATCAGAGTTGTGCATGAATGCCCTTGCCATGCTCCTTTGTGCAGGACCTGCTGGTGAGGCTCCCCCACAGGATGCAGCCATTTGGCAACAGTTGTCACTGACTCTCACTAAAGCGCCTGTGGCTACATAGCTGTCTTTATTAGGTTTCTTGATTTAAAATGACAACTTGGTTCCCCTACTTCATAAGTGGATATGTAAACCATTAGGCTCTCAAGTCAGCAGAAAGTAATTTCATTCTACAATCTTAACATTTGGAATAAAGTTGATAGATTTTCTAACTGGCATGCTCAGTTATTCTTAATGTCTGGATACAACAACATCATAATTTTCAGGATATTTTAAGACTCAAGCAGTATATCAGATGATTACAAACCTTCATGATGACTCCACTTTGCTGTCATTTTCCTGACTGAAAGATCAGTTTCAATCAGACACTTCATTATCCCAAAGCCTGCCCTCTGTTCCCCCAGTGGAGCAATACAGTGATACTTTCCCAAGCTCTTACTGGATCTCTGAGCTGCAAGGCACACTGACAGAGCTACGTGACCACTCAACATACATTATGCCAGCAGAATAACAAAGAAAGGGCTGGACCTTCCTGTCACAAATAAAGAATGATAGGGTATCCATTCATATATAAAAGCACCTCACTCTGGGGAAATGATGCATTATCATTGTAAAATGAACTTTTATTATACTCATCAGCAAACATGCCTAGTCAGTGGTACTGTTGTAATTCACCTCTGTTTCCAGTACTCAGTTCTTTGCATTGCCCAGCATGTGAAGACCTCTTATTGAAGAATTTCATGTTTTACATAGGTTTTGAATATGTGGAACATTCCAACACTACCAGGAAGGAGAGGCGCACAAGCTACTGTTCTTTAATGTGCTACCCCCCTTTGGTGGGCTAAGCTTTCTTTTGGCCCATTGATTATCCCTGAGTCCCTTGTGTCAGGAGCAACAGCCACAGCTCCTCCATTTCCTGGACAGACCCCTCTGGCCAGGGTCAACCAGCTGGCAGCTAAGCAACATTAAATATTTCTCAACCAGAGAAGCGTGACAGCAGGGGACCTAGAGATCCAGACACTATGGCTGGGCAGGAAAGTGTATCAACTTCATATACTTGAAAAGCACTAACACTCTACTCATGAATCTTTGTTTTAGTCAATGTCTTACTCTCACCCCTACCATCATGGGCTGGCAGTATAGCCTAGAGGTTAAAAGAATGAACTGTGAGTAAGCTTGGCACATCCAGCAGACTTGGATTTGATTCCCACAACCTCCATATGCATACTGTGTGATGGGTTGCCCCTGAAAACAGGCACTTGTGCCTAGTGGGCCTTACCCAGTTACCAAAAAAAAATAAATTATAAAGTAGGAGATGGGAGGGCTTCAGGGCAGTCAGAAGTGGTCTGAGGTGCTGGCCTACCAGCAAAGCGGTAGGATTCCTGCTCACTATCCCAGTGCCAGGGAGAAGGACTGAACATCCCAAAGATTACTCTCCTGCTCTGGGGAGTGAAGGTATCAGTCTCCACTACTATAACCCCACCTTTGTGACCACAGGTGGTAGTGCAGTTAGACATGCTTGTGGAAGGGTGGATGCAGGACAACTCCAGAGGCCACACACAGAGTGCGCGTGCACCCCATGGAGTTCTACATGCATCATTAGGGAGAGGAAAAAACACATGGCTGAAAACTCAGAATCATAGCAGATTTAAGCTGACACTCTTGGGGCCTTGCTGAACCTGAATGCCCACTACTCTTTCACACTTCATGGACCTGCAGGGCAGGGACCATCCACAATCCTCCCAACAGAATTCTCTATAAAGGGTAGCTGTGTAAGAAGTTGGAAGAATTCGCTTTGCGAATTAAGTTGCGACTCCCTGTAGTTCATAAAGTTAATCTGCTCTCATGTAAGTGTCAGTATGCAATATAGGAATAACTTTGTGAAGTGTGAATTTGGTAACTTTGCTGGTGAACTGGGGCCCGCATGTGAAGTTTGCTAAGCACTATGGGATTGGGGGTCGCATGGTACTGAAATGAGCTGTGTGTCAAGCAGAAGCCACACTGAGTGCAGTCTTCTGATTAGACAGTTGGTGATATGTCTTTTCCTGCTTGACTGAGCAAAAAAAAAACATTTTAAATCAATCCAAAAACAATGACTAATTTGAACCTAAATAGCTCCAAAAAAGATCTACTGGGCCTTGTAAAGCTAGACTAGCATTGCTTGTTTCTGGTTTTGCTGATTTATTTAGTTTAAAGTAATGATTTTGTTTAAGTAGTGGTTTTGTTTTGTCTTGTAAAGCACTGCTATGTTGGGGAGGGGAAGTGTTTCATCTAGCAAGACAGCCCATAAAGATCAGTGACTTTGAATGTTTTTTACTGTGAGCACTGGTCTGAGTACAACAGTTATCTCATATTTGTTTTCCTCTGCCTTTCTAGTTAATTATTTTTGTCTCTGTTCTGTGGGGTCTCATTTTATTTATGTAGTACAGTTCGGTGTGGCTAAGTGAAGTGTTTTATCAGTCTCTTTCTATATTGGTTATAGTTATTTCATTTAGTTCTTAAAGTGACAGCATTACAGCAACTTAATTGCCCCATTGTGTGTGTCTTGTTAATTCCCACCATATAAACAAAAATAAAAATAAGAACAACTTTTTGGGTGGTTTTACTGTAGCCACTATTAGCTCAGTAGATCATTCAGAATCGAATCACGCTGCTAATCATCAAGGGAGGTGTTTGCAGCTTCAATGTATTTTTACGGCAGGGTTTCTTTAATTCTTTTCCTCATATTATTAATTTAAATATGTAAAATAACTGGAAAGAGATGCTAAATAAAAAGGACACATGCTGGGGAGGCACCAAAGAATTGCATAATTTCTGCAGGTCAAAAGAGTGTTGCAGGTGAAAAAAAAACTACATCTGCAGCAGCGTCATCACTTGGCTCTGGCGCCGGTAGTAGTAGTAAAGGAGTAGTAGTTGGTGGCAGTGACAGTGACATTTGTATGGCCATATTTGTCTCTACCACACCTGTAGCATCAATTCTGATGAGGGCTGGGAGAGGTGGTGACAAGAGGAGCAGTCCAAGAGGTGGTAAAATGTCTGACAAAGGCACAATGGTCGAGGAAGAGGTTGCCGGTGCAGTTCCATGTTATAACAGCAATCACAAAACAGCGATCACTATTATGGCGAGTGTATATCACCGAAAAGCAAATCAGCGTTATACACGTCAATGTGACCTGACATCTGGAATATTAAAAAGTGTTTTTACAGTGGGCTGTGCCCCCACCCCCCATGCCCCTGAATTACTATTCTCAACTCCAGGGGTGTTAATGTTGGGGAGGGGGCAAAATCTGGATTTCACAAAAAATTAAGTCCCACAACCACAGGCAATGGCAAAATGTACTCACTCCTGGTCCTGAACCTAGTAGCTGCTGTGCCAGAGCTAGTCACCCACACCACCACACCACACGGTTATCTCAGCAGCAGCAGGTACACCAGTCCCCTAAAACCCCTTCCCTGTCCATCCCCCTCGCTATTCCTTCCTTCTGGTCACTCTTCCCCTTGGTCACTTTCTTGTATGGTCACTAGTTTGCAGGGTAGCCCAGAATGATAGCGCTGAAAATGAGTTGCTGTTTTTGTAGTCGCTCATTTTCAGTTGTTATTATCACTGGATACTGTTGGTGCCCCCATGATTCCTGGTGGTGATTGGGTTGAGCCTAATCTTGATTGTTTCCCATTCCCAAATAAGAGTGTAGAGCTTGACCATGAGTCAGAGCCTGAGGAGGGAGATGTGACTGTTGTGAACTCAGAACAGACTACATTGAAAAATGTATTGCTGACTAAAGAGGATGAAAGGGCGAGAGAGTCTGGAGAAAGTGAAGATGAGGAGGACAGAGTTTAGGAGGGGTAGGATATCAGTGACAGTGGGGATGATTATTTGGATCCCTATGGGAACCGGAAAAGAAAAAGAGGAAGGGTGATGCTGCTGAGCTTGCAGGGCTTTGAATACTAGTATGTCATAGAACTATGAAAGTTTACTGCAATACCACAACAGTTGTTCCTCTTACCAGTTTTGAGCCCATTACATCACACAAATGACCCAATTTTGAAGTACATATATCATCCTACAGAACACCCATTTCCACCCCTCCCCTGTGTCACTCCTACCAGCATGTAAAATCAATGGGCACAAAATCTTGAGTTTGGGATTTTGTTTTATACTGGATCCAGCTGATGAAACAGTTGATATATGTCAACTATGTCAAGAGTGAGTTAGTCAGGGGAAAAAAGGGCATTCACCTAGACACAGGTGGGCAACACACATACCTAAAGTCCAGGCACCTGTTACTCTGAACTCAACACCAAAAGGAAGTTGGGGTCCCTCTCTCTTATCATGTGCATCTGCCAAGGCATCAAGGAGTGGCAAGGAAATAATTTCAGTAGAGGGAGGGTTGACTTTGGAGGACTACTACAGAGATGAGGAAGAGTCTGTGGGATTGCCTAGTAGTGGTCATAACAGCAGTGGTGGGTTGAGTACTAGCATCCAGATGCATGAAAGCACAGCAACCCTAGTGCAGAAAATAACCAAAATCACTATGTTTATTTGAGTAGGACCCTTTGAGTCCCCAGGAGTCAAATATTACCCCACTAGCCACGCCACCACACCAAGTTCAGCTGTTTGGTAGCTCATCACCCAGAAAGATCCAGCCTTTGCTGCAGACCATGTTTGAGCATGTGCCAAATACCCACACAATCATGCTACTGCATGCAAATTGAATGCAGCAACAGCTGAATCCCTGGCAATTGGTCTGCTGCCATTCTCTTTTGTGGAGAACATCGGATTTAGAAGGTTGGTGGTGTGTGCCTATCCCAAAAGGCAGATTCCCATAAAAACATACTTCTCAACACATGCTGTTCCTGAACTTAATGGGATAGTGTTACACATGATACTCCATGCCCTGCTGCATCCAGCGTCACCATACATACTTCTCAGTATGGATATGTGGACCAGAGGCCAAATGATCTGTAGCTCCTATCTATGCATTACAGCACACTGGGCACAGGTACCTGGGGTAGTATTTGATTCTGGCAGGGGGAAAAATTGTACTAAGCCCAACTCTGGTGGTAGTAACACTCCAGGAATTTCCCAGAATGCCACATTGGCAGTGAAGAGACCAAACTGAATCAAAAAAGGCTTGAACTGCTTTTGACATTGACTGATGAGTGGCTGCATCCTCATTCACTGAAAGAGGGTTTCATTGAGAGTGATAATGGCTCAAATGCAGTGAAATGCATCAGAGACAAGAGTTTTCTCAGGGTGCCATATCTGGCACACTGTCTACTGTATCTCTTGTGCAGGAGTTTCTAGCATATCCTGATATCAAGATCATGTTGACTGTGACCCATCACATCTATTCCCATTTTGCCCATTCTGGAAAGGCCTGTGACTATCTCAGACACCTGCACATCCAGATCAAACTCCCTCCACACCGTATGAAGCTAGAAGTTGTCACCAGATGGAACATAATACTGTACATAACCAAGAGTTTGTACTTTTTTCTTCACAGGTGATAAGTATAGTAAGCCTGGGAAAGAACAATGGATATACCATGCAGCCACCACAATGGCCAAGTCAGGTTAAATTATTTCTCTTTTTTCTTTACAGGTGACAGGTATAGTAAGACTGGGAGTGGGTAACAGATATACCATGCAGCCACCATGGTGGCCAAGTCATGCTAAATAATTTCTCTTTTTTCTTTATAGGCAACAGGTGTAGTAAGACTGGGAGTGGACAATTGATATACCATCAGTGCAGTCACCCACTGTTGCTATTTGAGCAGAGTCTAAATAATTTTCTCTGGTATTCACAGGTCTCCTGTCCTGTGGACTCCAGCAAGCAAGCCTTTCCTCTTCTGCCTGGGGCACCTTTGTGCCATTTCAAGCGTGGACATATTTCTTTTAATGTTTTATTTTTGGTTTCTTTTCACAGGTACAGGACAATAGTGAGTGTACTAGAGTCTAATTAGTTTCTATCTTGTATTTGTAGGTCTCTTTCCATTCTATCATGAATGCCTCATTCTCCAGCAAGCAAGGCATCACCATTTTCGCCACCAGATCATTGATGTGGTCAGCATTGAAGTCTCATGCTTGGACCTCCTCCTCCTCCTCCTCCTCCAGCTTCTCCACCACTGTGTGTGGTCTTTTTAAAGTCATCCCATCCTCTGTATCCTACAGTATGTGAATACCAGTTATCAAACTGATGCTACTGCCTGATTCTCCATTGTCACACAGCTGAAAAGTACCTGGAACTGGAGAAACAGGAGCAGAAAACAGTTAGACAGTGACAAATGAATAACATTAAAGAATTTCAAAACAAAAATGGAAAAACAGAAAGAATATTTACGGTAGTTACCTGGTAGAAAACACTGCTAAATTAAATAGCTAGATCTGGGCTGGACCACTGCAGCAACAGAATTTCATCAACCTAGTGAAAAATACCTGAAAATGGAGAAAAAGGAACAAAGGATAGTTACAAATGCACTGTTTCCACCCCCAAGCCAAAAAGTGAAAAAAAAACAAAACACGATAGTAGGACACACAGTGATACTCAAAGATTATCATTCAGATCTGTGCCCCAAAGAGGCATTATCATTTCATGAGAAAATATTCTGAATTTTTGGTCACTACAGTTTATCTGGACATGTGCTATGGTGGGAGACTTGCACAACTCAGAAGAAAAAACTACTCACTGTAGTAATGTTGTTTCTTCCAGGGGATCTCTCCCTGTGTTTAACAATTACATCAGGTCCACTGATTTGAATACCCCAGATATTTAGAATTGTGTATAAATGATGGAATGTTTACATGAAATGGAATGCAGTTCAAACCCTGTTGAGTGGTCACAGCTCCCCCTAGTAACCATCAGATTTGTTTCTAGAGCTAGAGGAGATGTTACCACTGAATCTAGTTAAATAACTACCAAATATTCTAAATTGAAAAAAGTTGAAAAACATGAAGGATTTTTAAGAATAAGAACGGACTCACAATGGTCCATCTATCCTATTCACCCACAATGCAGCGTATTTGTTATGTCCATGTATTCGTATAAATACCAACCTGTGTTTTAAAACTGTTTACCTTTATAGCATTAATTATTTCTTCTGGAACTTTATTCCTGATTATTACCACCCTTTGAGTATAGTAAGATTCTGTTGTTTTTGTCCTATAGTTCCATCCCTGCAAGTGCCTTGGCATCCTTCTAGTGTTGTCACCAAGTTCCTTATGTGTACATCCCATTTCTGCACACAGGTAATTGTATTTTACTATGTTATATAATGAAGTCTCCTCTTACCCTTGTTCTCTCCAGACTGTGAAGCCACAAAGATCTCAGTCTAGATTTGTAGCTGAGTCCTTTTAGCCTATGTAGGAATTTTGTAAATCTTCTTTGTCCTTTTGTTACTTTTTGTTTTGTCACTGGACATCCCCTAGCCCCCCTGAATGGGCTTGCCAGACTCCAGTAACTGGCCCCCTCATACTTGGGGCTTCCTCCCCCCGAGTGGTGCCGCCAGCGGCAGAATTAGGTAGCCAGAGGGGATGGCACTGGAGATGACTCATTAGCGAGGAGCCATCATTTTTTGGTGTAGAGATTTCCTCCAGGGCTGGGCCATGCAATGATGGCCCGCGTCTGCCCCTCCCCCATACATACTGGCACCGATTACTATGGTACCTCTGGCCTCTGCTAGGAGTCCACATTGCATTGGACACTCAACCCCACCTCCCCCCCCAGAGTAGGAGAGCAGTCCAGCGGACACTGTAGCCTACTCCCCTGGCCAGCCCTCCAACTCCTGGATCCATTCCAAAACCCAGGTCATCGGCGTCGCAGATGGCAGCCATGCCTCTGCGCCAGTGGGCCAGCTTTGCTATGGAATTTATTTCCTCTCTCAGTGAAGATGACCAAAATTGCGGACAGTACTCCATATAAGCCTAACAAGGGATTTATATGGGGAATAATCCCATTTCTTTGTCTGCTACTAAAATTCCTTTTTTTTATTTAATTTATTTTTATTTTAGTCTTTGGTAACTGGGTGAGGCCCACTAGGCACAAGTGCCTGTTTCAGGGGTGATCTGGGAGCACTGGGCGATTAAGTGACTTGCTCAGAGCCACACAGTATGCAAGTGGAGGTTGTGCGAATCAAACTCCGGTCTGGACTGCTGGATGTATCAAGCTCATTCACACCTCATTCCTCTAACCTCTAGGCTATACTGCCAGCCCTTTTAATGCTACCAAGAACCTTTAACGCTGCAGCACTATTATTTTTAATGTTATTTGTGACACTTAAGTTTGATTGTATTATTACTCCCAGGTCCCTTCCCTCTCTTACATTTTTGAGCATTGTAGTTCCTAGATAGAATTTCCTTTTGGAGTTGTCCAGATGCTTAACTACACATTTGTCTTCATCAAATTGGGGTGCCCCAGTATACAGCCCAATTACGAATTTTGTTAAGATCTTCCTGGATTCTGTCCATGTCTGAAACCATCAGTAATGGTCCTCCCAACTTTGCATCATCTGCAAATTTATAAACATTACTACTTATCCTAATATGCATATCACTTATGAAGAATGTGAACATGTGAACAGTACCAGACTCAGTACTGATCCCTGTAGAACCCCACTGCTGATCCTTGATTTTGTTTGATACCATTTCACCAATTCTAACTTTTTGGTGTCTATCCATTAGCCAGTTGCAGTATGCACCTGAGCTATAATTCTGGAGTAATTCATCACCAAAAAATGCAAGGTTATGCACCTAGGGGGAAACACAGGACCAAGTACTTGTTTGGAGGGGTTATACTGAGCACTGTGGCAGAGGAAAGGGATCTGGGAGCCATCATTAGTAACCCCCTCAAACAACTAAGCCAGTATTACAAGGCCTACAGTAAGGCTAATAGGATGCTGGGGTGTACAGGAAAGGGTACTGACAGCAAGAAAAAGGAAGTACAACTACAGTACCTCTATATAGTTCACTGGTGAGGCCAGATTTGGAACACTGTTCTCAGTGTGAAGTTCTCATCTAAGGAAGGACAGGAACAGACTGGAGATGGACCAAGGTATGGTGACCAAGATGATTCAGGGTCAACAGAGCAGATCTTATGAAGATTGTCTGAAGGCACTGAACATGTGTTTACTGGAGACCAGACAAGAGAAGAGGGATATGATAGAGACCTTCAGGTTCCTGCAGGGAATAAACAAGATGAACTGCGGAGAACTATTTAGCAGGAGTACAGAGTCAAGAACCCGAGGTCACTAGTAAAAACTGGCCGAGAAAAGATTTAAGAGGGATGCAATGAAGGTTTTATTTTACAGAAAGAGTGATGGAGCCATGGAATACTCTGCCAGCAGAGGAGGTGGACACCAAGATTTCAAGCATGGCTGGTACAGAGTGAATGGTCTGGTGGTTGTTCAGGTCAGTAGGACTAGGGAGGGGAGTGGGGGGGAGAACTGAGAGGGATAAAACCCTGAATGGACAGTAGACCAGAGGACAGATAAGGGACTCCCAGCAGACTAGATGGACCTTCAGTCTTTTTCTTCTGTTATTGTCTATGTTTGGAGATGGTACAAGTCAGGAAAATTTGCTCTGTGAATTAATTAATGGATTTAGTGCAATTCACAAAGTGCTGATTGATCTTCAAAGTGTGGAACTGCACCACAAGTGTGGAATTTCTCCTGTGAATTGCAGAATTTCTCCCACGAACGGTGGAATTTTGCCATTTGCAGTCGAAATTCAACCGTTCATGAGTGAAATTCCACCATTTGCAGGTGAAATTCCACTGCTTGTGGGCAAAAATCTGCAATTGACAGTTAGGCAAACTTTTAAGCTAACAGCACAAATTTGCGAATTTCTCCACAGAGGTGAATTTGGTAACTTTACTGGAACTTTGTCGATGAATTAAAACTTCACAACATCTCTATCTATATACAATTGCTGTAATTAAGCTGTTAATATACTGTGCTATTGTTTGCATGTTTTGTAAGGCACCCAGAGTCTATGGGACTGGGCACCAAATAAATAAACTACTAAAATACCACTATTATGGAGCCCTATGCACGATGCCTACGCACTGTGGAAACCAGGCATTTAAGCACAGATACACATGAATGCCATGCACCAGGGGTCCCACAGACCTCAGTTGCCTTTATGAATGACACACAAGTCAGTTATGCGCTGGATCCCCCGGTCGCACAGTTGGCAACGTGTCAGGGGAAGGTGGGGGGCATGCGGCA
This sequence comes from Neoceratodus forsteri, assembly GCA_016271365.2. Lineage (NCBI taxonomy): Eukaryota > Metazoa > Chordata > Ceratodontiformes > Ceratodontidae > Neoceratodus > Neoceratodus forsteri. The sequence continues at coordinate 1,076,470,754 of CM057450.1, forward strand.
CTACACACCATTCACAGGGGTGAGTAGTGCTGGCCACAGGGGGGGCACAGTTTTGAGCAGGGTATGGTGGGGGGGACCCTGCCATAATGGCTGTATGTGGCAGCGTGCTCTTGGACTCCTACTTGGTCCAGGCTGCCAGGCGCAATCCCCCTGCCCCAACAACAACCTTGCTCCTGTCCCATATGCCAGGGGATCCCCCCAACACACAACAGTGCCCCGGCCCAGGTCGACCGCAGAAACATACCCCATATACCCTGCCACACATGTATGCCTGGTCCCCATTTTGTACATCAAGACATCCTCTGCTGCCACACAGATATACCAGGTCCCACCTGGAGTACAGTGTACAGTTCTGGAGACCATACCTACGTAAGGACATAGACAGGGTAGAGAAGGTTCAGAGGAGGGCAACAAAGATGGTGCATGGATTGCATCACAAGTCCTATGAAGACAGGTTGAAGGAACTGAACATGTACTCCCTGGAGGAGAGGAGGGAGACAGGGGATATGATAGAGACATACAAGTATCTTACAGGGAGGAACAGGGTGCAGGAAAACACTATTTTTAAGCGAAAAAGATGTTTCAGGACTAGAGGGCATGGGATGAAGTTGGAGAGAGGACGATTCAAAGGAAACATGAGAAAGAATTTCTTCACAGAACGGGTGGTGGACAAGTGGAACACCCTGCCAGAGGAAGTGGTGGGGGCTGAAACAATCACGGGATTTAAGAATGCATGGGATAGACATAAAGGAATTCTAGAGGTCAGGGGTAAGGGGAAATAGACTTCTAGGAAAACAAACTGAACTTACAAGCTCAAATGGGCAGACTAGGTGGGCCATAGGCCCTTATCTGCCGACACTGTCTATGTATCTATGTATCTATGTATGTATATGTCCCAGTTCTATACATGAATACAGCCCCCCCCCCACCACGCAGGTATGGTACAACTTGGTATAAAAGAACAAAAGAAGGCCAAAGCCTATCACGACTGTTCCCCACATATTGTGGCACTTTTTAAAAGTATTAATAATTGTCCCTAATCCAGTCATCAAGTTTATTTTTAAAAGTGGTTATATTTTCAAAGTCAATTAAATCCTGTGGTAAGGCATTCCATATTCTCGGAGCTCTGATTGTGAAGAAATTTCCCCTTTTATTAGTTTTAAAGGATTTCACCTCGAGTTGTCTATTATGTAGCATTGGAACTAATCTTCTAATAGAATATGATAGCCCACATTGCTTCATAAAGTCAGGTGACTGAAGTAATTTATAGATTAGGAGCAAGTCACCTCTTATTCTCCTGTTTTGTAATGAATGGAGCCTGGTGGTTTTAAGTCTTAAGGGATAATCAAGGTGTACCAGCCTGGGTACCATTCTGGTGGCTCTCCTCTGGACCTGCTCCAGCTGAGCCATATCACCTTTGAGACAAGGGTTCCAGAAGGAAGACCCATAATCCAAGTAAGGCCTGATGTAAGTCCTATACATAGGTATAAGGCATTACTCAAAATGATTTATGAATGTTCGCTTGATTTGTCTCAAAAGTTTGTTTGTCATGTTGGTGGTTTTAGTACAGTGATGCCTTGATGTAAATTTGTTATTAATTAATATGCCCAAATCCTTCTCACATATAGATGTTTTGAGTGGTAATTTATTGAGATAATAAACATTGTTTGGATTATTTTTACCAAACTGAATGACAACACACTTGTCCTGATTGAAATACATATCATTATGTTTGGCCCATTACTCAATTTTCTCCAAGTCAGAAACTAAAGATGCTACATTGTCTTGATTATTAACCCTGCCCCCCAGTTTGTAAATCATGACATCCCCACCACACACACAGGTATACCCGTTCCCCACTGTGAACATCAAGACATCTCCCTCACACACACAGAGGTGCCCTGGCCAGACAGCCCCGACCCCTGAACCTGGTACCCAAGCAATATCATTAGTGGCCAGTGGTCCCTCTACCCACCCACCCATGGCACTGACAATCCCCCAACTCCCATACCTGTTCGTTGGTGCCATGGCTCAGGATGGCCAGTGGCACATCCACACACCTCCTCAGTCACCAGCCATCCAACTGATGCTGGGAGTGCATTGTCATATAGCAGCATGCTCCGAGCATCTGTCAGATGGCCAATGGCCGAGGAGGTGTATGGAGGGATGTGCTGCTGGCTGTGTTGAGCTGAGGCATCAATGGACAGGTATGGGGATTGGGGGGATTGTCGGTATCATGGGTGGGTGGGGGACCACTGGCCACCAATGATCTTGCTGTGATACCAGGTTCGGGCCGAGTTGTCTGGCTGGGGTACCTGTGTGTGTGAAGGGGGGGATGTCTGATGTTCATAATGGGGACTCAGGCATACCTGTGTGTGTGTGTGGGGATGTCATGATTTACAAACTGGGGACAAGGCATTCCTGTGTGGCTGGGGGATGTCTGATGTACAGAATGGGGACTAGGCATACCTATATGTGTGAGGGGATGTCATGAGTTACAATCGAGAACCAAGCATACATGTGTGCCGGGTGGGGGATATGCTTGTACTCAATGGGGACAAGCTGGGCATGTGTGGAGGGGGCTGACATATGGGCCGGGGGTGGAGGTCCTGCTTGTGGTAGGTTAACTGTGTGGTGGGAGGCCACAGTGCACCAGGAGCTTGGGTAAGGGTTCTTTGGCTGACAGGGCATGGCTGCATGGTCCAGATGTCTGTTTTGGCTATTCACACACCTGGACCCATGCCTTAATGCACAGGTGATCTACTGTGGGGCCCAGGACAAGCATCTAATTGGATGCCTGTCTGGGTCCGCTACCCTGTCCCCAGCCATCCTGCACAGTCCTGCATGCTGGGGGGCAGGGCCACAGGCAGGTGCCCCGCAGGTGCATGCGGTAGCGAATACCATACACTCTGGGCCTGTCAATGGCTACAGAATTAAGTGGGCAGGGAACATACCTTTAGTGTGTACCCTGTGCCCCATTAGTACATAGGCACCATGGAGTGTACATGACTATTATATGCATTCACATGTAATCCCCCTTACTCTCTCCATTATTGTTTCACAGTCCACACCCAAGTCAGGCACATAATTTGAATATAAAAATACTATACTCACTCATGTGTAACATGCAATAACCAACAATCACAGTAACAAACAACACATTGTTTATCCACAAAGTGTCTGAGTATAGCTTGGATTATGCTGCACTTATATCTACAATAAGTGGTGAGCTTTTACATATAGCCTCTGACTGGTGTGTGTTCATGCTATGGGTGCTTTATTGCTTGCTTTCTCTGTTTTACTCCAAAAACAATTAAAACAGCAGTTTAAAAGGGCGGCTGGTATCACAGAGGGTTGAGGCACTGGACGCTACACCTCGCACCATGGCAGCGATCTGAGTTAGAAAGCAAGCTCGGACAACCAGGGGTCATCGGAGGAAGGGTCAGGAAGCCAGGATTGAGCAACCAACAGGCAGCTCTCCTCTCTGGGGAGGGTCGTGAGGTTTTCCTAACTCTTGGCTGCCACCCCGTGGAGGCTAGGTGGCAGTGCCAGGCTGGGGGGAACCTAGGCTCTAGGCCGGGAGGGTGGATGGGGCTGTCACTGGACTTGTGGGGTGCATACACGCCTCCATGCACATGTGTGACCCCATACCAGGGCCCAGGAATAAGGGGAGAAAATAGAAATGCCATGTCTCCCCCATTGCCAGTAAGATGGGAGGGGCAACAGGGGAGCACCAGGCTTAGTAAAAAAAAAAAACAGCAGTGTAACAAAATATATTTTCCCAAAACAGCTAATTTCCTACAGTTATTAAAAATATTAGCATACCTGTCAAATCTACTCTTCTAGGTACTGTTCATTCTGCGCACCATACTTTTATTTATTTTCTTCATCATAACCCTTACCAGGTGTACAATAATATTTCTATGCCAAATGTGATACCTATCTTTTCCTCTTCAGACAAAAAAAGAACAAAAAAACTAAATTAAAACATTCATAAAATGCTCAAATTTTGGTGGAAGTAGAACATTTTACCACCAAATAAAAATGGAATCTGCCCAGAATATTTTGTAGTAAAAAAAAAGGAGGGGTCAAAATGTTTTTGCCCAATTTGTTGCACTGCTGCTTTAACAAGCAGTAATCAGCACTCCAGCAAAAGACAAGTACTTCATGAGCTGATCTCCTGTCCTGCTGAAACATTTTTAAATTCTGTAAAGAAAGCGCATCAAACTAATTTTTATCAAATGTATTATATAACACAAATGAAAATAGAGCTCTATACAAAATCCATCTAGTGGGTCAGACAAGCTAATAGACCTCTTTGCCTTTGGCCTTATGTTTATCAGCTCACTTGACCCACTCATGGAAATTATATGACTTAGAAAATGGGCTTTTTATTTGCTGGATCTTATTGGCTAGTACCCCTGCCTGGAGGGTACATTAACTTTCAATAGACGCCCAGCAAATAAAAAGTTCCAGCACAAGTGCCTCTTAACCTATTCAAGTATCTTTGTGCCCACCCTGCTTGCCCATTGGCTGAAATCACCCCTTTCAATTTGAAAATGCCGCCATTTTTTATGTTTGCTTGCACACATGTGCAAGAAACATAGTGCCATGACCCCAAAATGCAATGCTGTACAGTTGAAAGGGAGAGCTACGTTTCAGTGAGCAGTGATAAGATATCACCTGCTCATGCACGCTCCCCTCCCACACACGCGCATACTGTGTGCCGTGCTCCCCATGCACACTGTATAGCCGTGAGGGGTGCCCAACTCCGGCCGGCTGTGCGCTTCCAACAGAGTTCCAGATGCCACACTGTTCCCACCTGAGCGTTGCAACACATTGTATAGCTGACTGGGGTGCCCAATCCCCATCGGCTCCACTGTCCCCCCAGAGAGTACAGGGTGCCACGCTGGGAGCCCACCCCAGCATGGCAACAGATCGTATAGGCCGACAGGTGCTCAATCCCCTGTCAGCTCCACAACCCCCAAACAGCTTTCCTTGTGGCATGCTGGGAGTCACCCCAGTGTGGGTAAACGCCTGGCCATCTAAGGTTAAAAAAGAAACCTGAAGGAAAAACCTTCCTTGCTGAGTGTCCTGACCCCATCTCCCCCACCCATACCCACCCCTTTGCACACTCTCTGCCTCACACCCCCACCTCACCCCATACTTGCCTCCTGAGTCTGGCTTAATGAACATCAGGACTGGGGAACACGTCTGCACTCTTCAAAGCTGACCGTGAATTGAGGAAATGCTGGTAAGCTATATAAAGTAATAAATAGGGTTTTTTCAACTTTAATGCATATCTCAGGCATTTTTTGGAATTTTAGCACCAAATTTTAAACATGGGGTTTTTGGACCCCTTCTCATGAATTCTCTCACTGTCATGGCGTTAATTGGGCCCAAAGGGTGATTTCGCAGTCACTGTGTGAAATCATCTTTCAGGACTGATTAACAAAATGACAGTGTCACAGTTCATGAGGCAGACCCCAAAAACCCTATGTTGAAATTTGATGAAAAAATTCCTAAAATGACTGTTTTAATGAAAGCATATCGCTATGCTTCGTTCCCACGCACTACAGCCTTTATGAATTTTCAGTATGTTCACTCCAGTTCTTCAACATTACCATTTTACCATACCTCCTTATGAGCAGTACAGTTGTCATTTCTCACATCTCACTCAAAATGTGTTTCCAGCATAGCGCACAATGGTAGAATTGTCAGCTGAAATCAATGTTCGGGACAGAGTAAGAAAATCACAGTGACACTGTTCATGAGCAGAGGTATTAAAATGGCTATGTTAAAAAATTGGTGAAAAAAGTCCATAAAATGACTGTGTTATGAGCGACCACTGCGCAGTTTCCATGCACCCTCATAACTTCATGGATTTCTAATATTTTCAGTTCAGATTTTCAACACTGGCATTTTTCCACACTTCCTTATGAACAGTACAGCTGTCATTTTTCACACCATGGCCCAAATGTGTTTTTGCACTTCCAGTGCAGAAATGCATGGTTGCTGTGGGAAATCACTGTTCAGGATAGATTAAGAAAATCACAGTAGCACTGTTCATGAGCGGAGGTTCTAAAATCCCTGTGTTGACAATCTGCTGTAAAAAATCCCCAAACTAATTGCATTAGGGGTGTGCGTTGCACATTTTCTATGCATGCTCATGACTTCACCAGTTTTTTTTTTATATTTTCACTGCAGAATTTCAACATTGCCATTTTTTGTACCTCCCCACGAACAGTACAGCTGTCATTTTTCACATCCTGTTCAAAATGTGTTTTCGCACCTGTGGTGCCAAATGGCATAGTCATTGTGAGAAATCAGCTTTTGGCTAACAAACTGATATTGCCACCATTCATAAGGTGGGGGTCACAAAAAACCCATGTTGAAAATTTGGAGTGAAAATGCCAATAGACGCCTGAGGCATTAGGGTATCCGACCATAACGCCCTAGCCTGTAGAGATTGACAGGCATCAGTGGTGTGACTTGGGATTCTAGCCTGTAATGCTCATACCATTCCACATCCTGCAGCCAGTGAGAGGTATCAAGGTGTGCCTTGGACTCTTCGGCCCCAAAGTTCACCCTATTCTCCTTTACAGGACCCATGTCACCATATTTCCTGATGGAATGGGGTGAGCATAATGGCCAAAGACTCCAAGGCACACCATGACACTTGTCAGTGTCTGCAGAGTAGGGTGTGGTGAAATGGCATGGCCGTTATGCCTGATGACCCAAAGGCACACCACAATGCCTTTCAGTCTCTGCAGGGTGATGGTGGGGTTGGCTTCAGTTCAATACTTCACTGCCATTCCTATTATGCAGCTCTCTAACTCCTACACTACTAATGCCAATGCCAGCAAGCAAACATTCAGCATTGACAAATGCTTGTTTTCTCTTGCTTAGCAAGAGATACTGCCCTACCAATACTGCAAGCTGCCACAAGAAGCCACACACCAACCTCCCCTGAGCTCACTTTACTACATAAAAGAATTATGCTCTCTCTCCTGTTCTTCCATAGGATGTTCTCAAAAATGCTTGTGCCCTCCCTTAGTAGGCAGCAGCAGCTTACTTAGTAACCAGTTGCTGCTTGCCAGTCACTATGACATTCTGTACAGTTTCCTTTTGTACTTACCTGACAACTGTGAATGCCATTGCGTCCCCCTGTCATCATTTTCCCCTGGCTTGTGATGCTAATAATAAGCATATAAAAAGTGATCTACTGTAGAAGGGAGTCCGTCATACAGCCCATAAACCAGCTCACAAATACTCTACCACCACAGCATGACTTCAACTCCAAGCATTTGAGAAAAGTCTCGTTTCCGTCTAACCCGCTCACACCGGAAAGCCGATCAGTACCACAGAACACTACAGAAGTGGCAACCCATTTCTGTCTTGACTTATTGTTTTTCTACTGGCCTTATTCGTATCCTGTTTCACTTTGTGTCAGGCCATATGTGTGTGTGTGTGTGTTTGTGTGTGCATGTGTGTGTGTGGCGTGCAGCGTGGGGGAGGTGTTCACGAAACATGTTTTCTTCATGCCACACTACGGGGCTGTCTGAGCTGCTGACATGCTGTTTCGCCAGTGACAGTTATTCGTTTTCATTAATTATTCTTTGTGACAGTGAGAGCGATCACATTTGAATAACTGTGTATGGGGAAAAATCAGGAGCATCTTGGTGGTGCCGATTACAGTGACAAGCCGGCTGGTACGGACGAAAGGTCCCCTCCCTGTCTCTCTCTCTAATGTGGATGCTCACAGTTTCCAGTGCCTACCCTTCAGATTCCACAGAGATCCTCACAGTATTCCTATTGGAACCCGCCATCACTCATCTAAACAGTGCAGCTCAATATTTTTTTTCTTACCATGGTCAGAGACTGCTTCTCAATTGCGATAACACTACTAGGTCGACCAACTGCCGCCGCTTCTCCTTGGACAGATAATTTAAAACAAATGAATAAATATATATATAAAAAATTGTAAAATAAAAGGGTTTTAACTTAAGCCCTGTATGTCTGTGGGGAGATATCCATAGAAACCAGCCCAAAAGGTACAACTTAGAATAAAACTCCCTAGGTAAAGGTGGAGGAAGTATTTTATTACAAAAGAACTCAAACAACGTAGAGTTTTAACATATAAACATAAAAGTATTTTTTTTAAAACACATATGTAGGTGGTGCTATTTAGCTGCTGCCGCTTGGTGCTAATGTGCCACCTTGATGATTCCCTGTCTTTTCCTCCCTTTGAGTTTGTTGGCATGTGTTTCACAGCTTTGGTTCTAGAGGTACCAGCTATTTACAAACATTAAAAAAATGTGCAAAGACCTTTGCCTTTATGTTAATTCATTGCTGACCTCTTTTGACGTGTGTGTATTGCTGTAGTTGGCTGCAGTAAGGATGACTGCAGTGTTGCTGAGTGATTTTACATTGCTGTCTCTGATATCAAAGTTTAAACAGACAATGACAGAGTGACTATCACTGCTATCAATAAGACAGTTGGCGACTCCTTTGCTCAAGCCGCCACTCACATTGCCTCGCCCACAGTAAACTGCCAGTAAAGCTGCCACTTACTTTGTAATGCCCACACAAAACTGCCATTCAAGCTGTCACTTGCTCTTGTCACCCAGATGATGCCTGGGGTCAATGTACATTAGAGATGCCACTCATTGAAAAAAGCAGACATTTTGGTAGGTTTGTACTCTACTGACACTCCTGTTGCTGCCACTGACCACAGCTTGAGCCTGGCTACCAAAATGTACAGGTGGATGGATTTCAAACAGGTAAAACAACCTGTTGGCTGGCACCTTTTCTTACCCTTGATTATTTTGTGGATTTCAATGATGGATAAAAAAAGGCTCAGCTAATCAGGTTGCAGGATTTCCGTGACCCAGTTCATAAAATAATCTAAATATGACCCCATTATACTAGCTGACTATTCACTCCTTATCCTTGTTTTAGGATCCAGGAACACCGCAGCATAAAGGTCATGAAAATTAGATCCTTTGTTGTTTAAGGATAGCACATTTTATGAGCCAACCACAAGAGAAACAGATTTTTTTTCAAAGCAAATACAACAAGGGAGACATCTGAAAATATGTTATGGGAAACTTACAAGGCCTTTATTAGGGGTATCATCATTTCATATGCCACTGACAAAAAGGTGAGGTTAGCAAAAACTAAGCAACTGGAAGATGATATTAAAAAAACTAAAAATCAACATATAGAACCTAATACATATTTTCATTTGAAGCACTTTGAAAGATGACGTCACGAATATAACAGCCTGGTAAACAAAAAAATAAAAAGACTGATGCTAATTACCCAAATGAAGTATTATACCAAAGTGGCTAGGAGTGGCAAATTGCTTGCTTCCTTATTACAAAAAGAGACATCTGATAGGGTGTTAGAAGAAATTAGTTTAGGATCCAGAAACAAATAAATTACTAAAGACCAACAATTCATAAAACAAGAAGTCCAGAACTGTTATGCTGATTTATATACATAGCAAAGACCACCATAGCAGGAATAGCTTTTCAAGGTATAAAAAATAATTTATACCATGCATGAAAAATTCTTGTATTGCCCAATAACAGCTTAGGAAAGGATGAGAGCAATTTAGCAATTAAGCTCAGGTAAAGCACCAGCAGTAGATAAGTTTACTAGTAATTTGAATAAAGCCTTGATACCAGACTTGTTAACTTCACTGAGTTCCTTTAATGATACACTGCCTCCTTACTTTGATGAAGCTCTTATATTAGTTATCCCCCCAAAAAAAGAAATAACCTATCACTGTGTAATTCGTACTGTCCTATTTTGTTAATAAATGTGGATTACTAAATCTTTGCCAAGGTATTAGTTGCATAGCTAGAGCAGGTCATTCCCTTTATTTTTAGTATGGCTCAAACATACTTCTTCGAGGGAAGAAGGGGTCACAACAACATTAGGAATGCTTTACGTGTCATCCATACTGACAAACACCATAATGCAATGGTGGTGTCCCTGGATGCATAGAAGGGATTTGACCAGGTTGAATGGTCGTATTTGTTTACTATAATGAAAGCAGCTAATATAGGGAGCAAACACAGGTCATGGGTACAAGCTGTATATGAGACATCTAGTGCAAATGTCCTTACCAATGGTGTAGTATCTACACATTTTTGGTTATACAGAGGAACAAGGCAGGGGTGCCCACTTTCCCCATTGCTCTTTGCAGTCATAATATAGCCCTTAGCAAATAAAATCTGAAAGGCTCAGTAGATAAAAGCTTTCTCATCTAAGAAGAATAAATCTTTACAAATATCCCTATTTGTGGATCATGTCCTTATTTATCAGAAGGACCTTTAGGCTGCAGTGAGAAAGATTTTAGAAAACGTACAGGAATTTTGCAAATACTCAGAGTACTTAGTTAACTGGAAAACACCAGAGGCTCTACTGGTTCATTCAAATTAATCCACAAAAGAGCCAGATAACTTTCCCTTACTATAAATAAAAACCCTTCAGCATCTCATATTTAAGAATACAGTTAACAAATAACATGGTACCATAATATGACCAAAATATAACATCTATTAATAAAGCCATTAGTGTGGACCTTGACAAATCCGAAAGTTTTGTCCTTGACATTATGTAGCAGAATTCAAGTTCTAAAAATGTCTTTCAAACACTCCCTATAATTATTTCAAAACACTTTTTAGCAATATACTGTACTGTAAACAAATTGATAAGTTGGTTCTGATGGGAAAATGGTTAACCAAGGTGAAGAAAATGCCTTATGATAGAGTTGGTTGAAATCATCCAAATATATTGTGTTACCACTTTTCTGCAGTTGTAGAGCCTTTGAGGAGTCTCCATCATGGGTATATACAGAGAACAAGGATATGCCATTTGCAAGTATGAAAGGGGTACTTTCCCAGAATTTAAACAGCAAAAAAAAGATATGGGCCCGGATATTCAAACTGCGCCATTCTGAGGCGCAAGCCCTTGCGCTGCTCAAAATAGTTGCGCAGGGGTGTGGCCGGGGCGATATTCAAAGGGGTTGCGCTATTGAGCAACTCCTTTGAATATCACCCCCCAGCCACAGCCACTGTGCATGGCGCAGTGGAAGTTGCGCCACCGCAAGTTGTCAGAGTTGAGCATTAAACTTGCGGTGGTGCAAGTACCATTGCGCCATGCGCAAATTTCCGATATTCAAAAGGTGACATGCAAATGGGGCCATAATTCATGCAAGGTGCAGGAGGGTCCATTTGCATCTGATTATGGCTCCATTTGCATGCCATTAGCATGTAGGTGCGCCGATCCCCGAGGACTTGCGCCTGGCCGCCCTGCCAGGCAGCAGCCGTCGGGGACCGATGCACCTTGCAGCCCGATCGTGGGCAGAACGTGAAAACAACCCACCCGCCCACACATCTCCCAATGCCCGATCGTGGGCAGAATGTATACTAACAACACCCCCCCTGCCAAAACAGCTCCCAATGCCCAATGGGGCAAATCTGGACTGTCATGTATGGTATGGGCTGCACGCCCATTGGCTCTAGCTCTGCACCAATGGGCGTGCAGCCCTACCAGCTATCAGTCGGCGGACGGGCGCGGCGAGGCAGTGGTGGATGCTGCCGCCCACCGCCGCCGGGGAGCGGTGGTGGGGCTTCATGGGTGGGTGGGGTGGGGAACACTAGACACCAGGGAGATGTTTGGGGGTTGTCAATGGACATTCTGCCGCGATCGGGCATTACGGTCCACTGGACCACCAGGGAGATATTTGGGTTGGGGGTCTTTTATATTCTGCCGCGATCGGGCACTGGGGTTGTTTCATGTTCTGCCCACGATTGGGCATTGGGAGATGTTGGGGGGTTGTCATTATACATACTGCCCGCGATCAGGCATTGGGAGATGTTGGGGGTTGTCATTATACATACTGCCCGCGATCGGGCATTGGCAGCTGCTGTGTTGCGCCCTGCAATACAGCAGCTCACCTGTGGGTGGCCCTCAACTTGATCCTTTTTTGGCTCAAAGTTGTGCAGGCGCAGGTTGGCGGTTGCGCCTGCACAACTCTGCACAACCCAACTGAATATCGGGTTGTGCAGTTTATGCATGGTTCCTCCCCCTCCTGTTGAGCATGCATTCATTTGCATTGCGCTGTTGCTCAACCTGTTTTCAGTGGTGCAACTGCCTCCTGCTGAATATCGCAGAATGGCGCAATGTAGGACTTGCGCATGCGAAACCCTGTTGGGCATGGCGCAACTCTTTTGAATATCTGGGCCATGGTATTTGAGACCAATTCCAAAATAGTACATTAGATATCTGGGATAAAGTTTTAAAACATATGGAAATTAATAGTAAAATCAATAAATGTTCACCACTAAGAGATAATGAGCCATATATTCAAAGCTTTGCATGGTCTGCAAACAGTTTGCATGGGATTAGCGCGGGTCTGCCATATTCAAAAGCCAACTAGTGTGCGCAAACAGCAGTAGCACTGGGAAAAGCATAATGATATGCAAGGGGCATAGTGAACATTAATAAAGGCGCTATGTGATATTCAGCGGCTAGCGCTGCACTAAGGTGTTTAGCATGACATAGTGTGACCCTTAGCGCAGTACAAATTACCGCCCAGGAAGAGCTAGTCTTAACCCTGGGCAAACAGCTTTTTATGTCATTGGTACATTGCGCGGTGTTTGCACGGGATTTGCGTGGCTTGCACGACCCTAACATGGATGTGTGACACTTAGAAAATGCTAGACATGGAGGATACGTGCTGCTCACTGCTGGCACCACCATGATGCCAGCAGCTGCCACCAGTCCCAGCCAAGCAAAGACTGTAAGGGGTGATCCAACCCATGGGGGACAGCATGGTAGTGTGGCCATATAGCACACACCTGCAGAACATACATCTGTAGTGCCTAACAGATGTCAGCACACAAATGCAGCACTGTGGGCATAGTAGCCAATGAGGGGAGGGTGTATGGGTGGCCAGACCACACCACAGCCCAGGTGTGGCCACAAGGCTGGGACACAGCATGCAGTGCACATGGGCAAATAGTGGGAATACGCCACCACCTGTGTGCCTGTCGGGTCCTACATGCCCCCCCAGCCACCTACCACACAACTGTACAGATTATACAGTACACACACCCGGCCATGTACATGACACTGTGTGCATCCCATGCCACAGGTGCAGCATCTGTGGATCACACAACAGCATAACAGTACTGTCCACTGTTAGTAACTACCTGCAAGCTGGGCCTGTCACTGTGTACAGTGCAGTGGTCATCACTGCCCTACATACCATAGGAATTGCTGTGTCCCTCACACCACCAGCCTCCTTGCTACTGTAGTGTCTGCTGTGCACTGTAGCATGACCTACAGTGTGACAGTGGCATGCAGCACCACCACCACCTGTGCCTTTGCTGTGTTGTCCCCTGGGATATGATATGCTATGGTATGCTGTACTGTTTACATGTAGCCTGCAGCTATCATCATGCACTGCCTGACTGACTAACTAACAGGTGGAGCTGCGGTCAGACCTGGCCAGCCCCTGTACTTCCAGACTGACCTACAGATGGAGCTGTGGGACCCTGCAGTAATGCTGGGCAAACCACATGCAAATCAGGGCATGATGAGACGCTAATGTGGCTGTTTGCCCAGAGACTATCTAAGTAGGCTCATTTGCATGTCATGTTTGAATACGGCAAAGTTTAGCACTGAGCTAACGTGTTTGCACCGGGCAAACCGCTTAGCTCTGCGCCAAAGCCGCGCTACTGTGTTAGCATGGCGCTAACAGTTCAGGGAATATTTTACAGTTCTGATCACTGTTCTTTCATATCTGCTACTGCCTGCAGCTGTATTGGGTCCATGCATTTGCTGGCACACACATTGGCCACATAGTACCTCTCTACCTACCCTCACATAACTGTGCACTGTGTTGTTGTTGTGGTTTGCACTTCCTGGTTGCTATATTCAGTGCTGTCATATTCCAGGGCTATGGTTGCCCTGCACTCCCAGCCCAGTTTGCATGGCCTCTTTCCCATGCTATATTCAGAGGCTGTTTGCCCCGGGCTATTCCTTTTGAATATAGCTTGCTTTGTGCTCTGGGCTATGTTTGCCTGCCAGGCAGTGTTATCTCAGCCCAGGGGCAAAGTTTTGAATATCTGGCCCAATAAATTCAATACATTATTTCAGAATCCCATACTTAAACAATGGTTGCAGTTTGGGATGCACAAAGCTGGGTACCTATAAAGGGGTGAATCATCAAATCATTTCAGCGACTTGAAATACAATTTGGATTGAAGAAAGATTTTTTTTTTAGCTATTTACAGGTATGATCAGCTTAATAAAATCAAGAGCAAGACCTGAAGTATGCTGGTATGGTAATAAACTCTGTAATATTTTTGTTACTGCTTCTAGCCCTGCAAAATTGATTTCCAAAATGTATTGCTCTGTACATGGTCATTCACAACTGGAACTGCATAAATAAATAAAAAATGCTGTGAAAATTATTCGAAGGATCAGTTCTCAGAGGAAAAATTTGAATTTGAGTTGCTACTCTTAAAAAATATCCCTTAATAATTGACAGAATCAGAGTCATTACTATATTCTTCACAAGATATACTACACACCATACCTTCTTAATACATTTAGTTCAGCTATTTCTCCTGTATGTAACAAATGCGGTGAAGAAGTTGGTACTTTGATCTATGTAATGGCGTCATGCAAGAGAATCACCTCTGTCTGGGATAGTATATTTAAAACTATCAATTTAATTTTAGGTACAAAATTAATTAAAGAAGTAATTAGGCCTGCTCAGGAATTCTACAATTCAATAGCTGCCATTAGGGGACAATTATAAACCTTTAGGCATCGCATTAATTAATGCCAGATGTTGCACTGCATGACTATGAAAAGACCCCGATCCACTGGTATGGGATTTATAGAAAAACTTACTACTAGAATGTATGCATTTGGAGAAAATTATTATAATACAAGCAAACACATAAAAAATTATTGGGACATCTGGAATCCTCTTCAAAATGCCATTGACCATGGATTAATATAATCAGTTATGCCATTGTTTGAAATGAAAATGAAATGATAGAAAAGCTGTGAAGGTTGATATTTAATAGTGACAGTTACTCTGTCCATATTTATTGCATTTAATTCTATTTTTGTAATAACTGGCTAGTCTTTTTTCCCATAGAAGGAGCAGGTTATAATTCCCCATTATAACCCGTGGGTTATAACAGCAAACACACACCACCTGCTTCTTCTACTGCCTTGCGCCACACCTTCTTGCACACTCCCAACTGCAAATTCTCCTCAGGGAAAACTGTCACAGCTCCGTCATGGCTTTAAACAAGCGGAAACAAAATGAGTTTTATTTCTATAAAAAACATTGCAATTCCATTTAACTTTGCTGTACCTTCAGAGAAAGTCTCAGTAAAGTGTCTTTTTCAGTCCAGTTGTGGTGATCTTCTGGTTTTGTCAAGGGTTTCCTTCATATTTTCCTCTGTGAGTTTTCAGTTCAGATATGTAAATTAGGTTTTATTAAATATGCATTCTTTCATTGCCTCAGTGATATTATAATTTCCTGATGTCAGGGATCCCATAGAAACCAAAAGGATCCCTTACATCAGGAAATTATAATATCACTGAGGCAACCCAGAGAAAGAATACATACTTAATAACTCTAATTTACATATCTGAGACTAAAAACACATGGAAGAAAAAACAAAGGAAAATCTCAACGAAACCAGAAAATCACCACAACTGGACTGTGAAAGACACTTTACTGAGACTTTCTCTGAATGTACACCAAATTTAAATGCAATTGCTTCAAAAAAAGGTTTAATGGTTAGCCCGAGTTTTGGCCTTACATGTTCCCATGTCACAGCTCTGCGTGTTCTCGTTTCACTTCACAAGTACTGAACAGGGGAAAAAAAAACACATTCTGTAAAAAAAAAAAAGGTTTTGTTGTAAACATTAATATCATAACAGTTGCAACCTCAATTTCTGAAACAGTTTGGAAATAACCAACTACTGTACAATAAAAAAGTTTGTTTCCTGGCAAACATGTGTGGCACAATGTTTTTTTCTTGGCGAAAAAAGACTATCCAGCAATTACATCTAACAATGCATGGGGGTGAGTACATAAATGAGAAATTAATGTCTAGTCTTGGTGTGGGATGCTTTAATAAACCCCTCAGGCTTTGCCCTCGAAGTTTATGTAGCATCCCACACCTCGGGTGGGCATTAATTTCTCATTATGCACTCGCCCCCATGCATAATTGTACATATTATGCCTTTTCTTATCTTCTTAATCTGTTGTTTTGTACAATTGTTATGTGATTCTCTTCCAACATACAAATAAACATTTTTTTTCATGACAATTTTAAGGTACTGGGGGCCAGGCTCAGGGGGTTGGCTGGAACTGTGACCTTCTTGGAAGTTCTCACAATGCACAGTGGGTAAAGGCAGATAAGCTGAAAATCTTGCAGTTCAATGACTGCTTGAAAGGGTGGAATACTGAAGCGGTATTTCACTTGCTATGGGACTGGGATACCTTTTGGTAAGGTAAGGTAAGGTATAGCAAGGTAAGGTAAACTTTACTTATATGGTGCCCAATTCCAGGGGCTCTGGGTGCCTTACCGAAGTCAAAAACCGGTAGGATGAAATGACAACAACATATAAATCAAAGCTGTAAAGGGTTATACAAGTGAAAGTTAAAAATTCAAGCATAAATAAGCAGTATTAAACAATATTTTTTAAATAAGCACTTACAAACAGCTGCAAATAATCTGTGAATGCCTGTTCAAAAAGATGAGTTTTCAGACCTTTCTTGAATGCCTTCACCAATGGGGCCTTCCCTACAGAGCTGGGAAGTGAGTTCCAGAGGGATGGGCCAGCCACCTCGAATGCTCGGTCACCCGAGGTTTTCAGCCTGGCCCTCAGAATGGCAATGAGGGCCCTGGTGGAGGAGTGGAGGGAGCAGACTGGAATGGCAGGTATAAGGAGATCAGTCAGGTGGCCAGGGCCCCGAGCCTTATAGGGCCTTAAAGGTGAGCAAGCCCACCTTGAAGATGATCCTCCACTTGACAGGTAGGCAGTGCAGAGCTTGTAGGATGGGGGTTCACATGACAGGACCTAGGCAGGATAGTCAGTAACCTGGTCATGCGTTCTGCACCATCTGCAGTTGGCAGAGGTTCCATCCACTGACCACAAAGGGTATCACTACATTTGACTGAAATGTGTTTGCACGACACCCAGAAGTCTGACGCCAGAAGGCTGACACAAAAAATCCTGACAGTGGGATTTTGCCACCCTCCTGTAGAGTGTGTTATAATAATTAAGGTGTGTGTGTGGGGGGGAGGGGGGTGAAGCCCCCCGAAACATGAGAAAAAATCAAAATCCCACTGTTGGGATTTTGAGTCTTGGGATTCTGGCATCTGGTTTCTGGTGTTGGGGAAACACATTTCAGTCTTCAGCAGTAAATTCCCCTAAAGTACAGAGCATTACGATAGTCTCATCTGCACTAGTGATGGCAGGTCCTTGGGCAGAACTAGGAGTTTAATCCAGGTGAAATTCCTTTAGTGGTAGAAACCACTTTGGACAACAGATGATGCCTGAGCATCACGCATCAACCTGTCAACCAGGAAGATGCCCAGAATTTTCACCCTAGAGGAAGCCATCAATGAGGTGGTTCCCAGAACCAGTCCTGTTGCCACCCTGGAGTCACTCCTATCATGCCTGTGACTAGGCTCAATCACCAGGACCTCTCTCTTGCCTAGATTCAGCCTCAACTAGTTAGAGGACATCCAGTCCTGGATCTCGGTCAGACAATTAGTTAGCACTTCCACAGCATCATTTGTTCCAGGGGTAAAGAACATGTATAGCTGGGTGTCATCTGCTTCCTGCTCGAGAGATAGGACTTAAACCAATTAATGACAATACCAGTGACTCAAGCAATACTCTCTAAATGGGGACAAAGGCCTATTTAAACCAAATGGCTTTCATTTCACTGTGGAGGAAGTTAGGGCACTGGGACAGATATTTGAGGCTTTTATCTTAGGACAGTTAAACTCTAGTTATGACTAGAGTCATTCATGGGGTATGCCTAACCAAAGGAGACCAAAAAAGCCCTCCCTAATCTAGAAGGGGCTTTCAAGAAGCAGGGTCATCACAGAAGTGGCAAAAGGTAGTGCCACACACCAAAGATGAGTACCAAAACAGATTGGGTTGATGTTTTGGTTAAATATTTATCATAAGGAACTAGCAAAGTAGAACCAGCCAATGGACAGACAAAGGATGGCAGACAGAGCTTATAAAGGGTAGTTTTCTTAAATGCCAGAAAGCTTGGAAATAAAATGAGTGAACTTTAGGCAATGGCAGCATATGGCAACCCTGACATAACTGCAGTGACAGAAATGGTTCCACCCTTGGAATTCGCTGGCTGTTGTGCGCCCTGTCATTAGGGCACCAAACCTGAAAGTCATTGATCAGCTTTCATGCAAAGGGCAGCACCCCTCCCACCATTTAGGATTCTAACTCTGGGGGGTGGGGGGGTGGACCTCAGGGAGGGGTGATAACTTTCAGGTTTGGTGCTCTAATGACAGGGTGCACTACTGCCAGAGCTCCAAGGATGTGCAGTGGACAGAAATGTGAACATCACCTAACAATGACTGGAATCTCAATTTACCAGGCTATGTTTTATTCAGGAGGGTAGAGGAAGGTAGAAGAGGGGGTGGCATGGTAAACCATCAATTGGGCGTGGGAAAGAGGGCATCGGAATGTGGGCATTGTGATTAGGGCAAATATCTTCTGTGCAGTCAGGATTTCTGCTTGGCGGTGGTACTGGGCATTGTGACCATGGGGCCCTAACTGTGGTCCCCCCAATGTATGTGCAGGGTGGGGGGGTGTTTATATATATACATATTTGAGTGGGTGTGGGGGGCAAAGCCCAATGCAAGGGAGCCAACAGCCAGTGTGTGATCTCTGATGGGCGTGACGCAATTGCCTTTCTTGCAGGTTGTTCTTGTCCATTTTCCTGTGCTCCAGTTTCTCACAGTCACTTTGTTTTTGCCCTATTGTGGGTCACCTGAGTTGCATCGTATGTCAGGGAAGGTATTAGACTTTTTGAGGATAAGGAGACAGGGGGTTGTGGCACAGAAGAATCATTATAGGTACATCTTATAATGGTTGAAGGGAGGTTTATCCATTTCAGAGTGATCTACAGGCCTAATCAGACAGAAAAGTAGGACAGGACTCTGTATAAATAAATCAGGAAGGCAGTAGCTGGAGTGTAAGTAGTCTTGTTAGGGGACAGCAACATTCCTGGGGAAACCTGTTTAGCTGAGAGCCTCCTCTCCGCTAGACAGGCAAAGTCAAAAATGTGTGCAGCCACAAGGTAGGCAGCACAAGGTAGCTGCACTCCCCCCCCTCAATGAACACACCTTATGGCATCTGGCATCTTCTGAAATCTGGCATCTTCTGAAATCAACTGAATCCCAATACAGTGTTCCTAACATGAGCCAGTTTGGTCATCCTTGCAGTTTCAAGGCAGCAAGCAAAGTAAGAATATTGGAGCGGGCTAAGAATATGTTTTCTGCTGCTGATTTTAAATGCCACAGTTGAACTTTTTGGACCTGAGGGGTGATTGGCTCCTGACGATTTAAGAACGCTGAATGAGATGAAAAAAACAGATCATCCTACTAAAAGAGCAGGGTCCATGAGTTTAATATGGAACACGTCATCCACCAAAAGGGGCTCTCTCAGCAGTATTACTGACATTTAACCCAGCATTTTGATTAATCTGCAGACTTTTTATATATTTTGGAGGCATGAAGCCTGAAGGATCTGCGGAGCACAAAGGAACACAGGAGCAGGGCAAGAAGGAACACAGAAGTGTCTGTAATGGTCAAAGTGGCTGGAAAAAAAGAACCTTTCAAAGAGCAGGATATTTACAGTAACTCAACATTTTGCCTACTTTGCAGACTTTTTGAGTACTTTGGAGGCAAGAAGCCTGAAGGATTCGAGAAGCATGAAGGAACGCAGAAGTGACTGGAATGGACGAAGTGGCTGGAAAAAAGAACTTTTCAGAGAATGGATCAGCATTTAAATAATTTCTTATGATTCATGTAATGCCAATTGGGAAAACTGTAAAAAAGACTTTGCTTATTAGTAATCTGTTAGCTCTGTCTCCGGGGCAGGTCCTTTTCTACAAAAGACCAGTTGGGTTGCCATTTCTGGTGGTTCACTGTAATATTGCAGCAGTTGCCATGGTTAGAGACAGTCACTCTCATAAATCTTTTGGATTATGGACTTATTTTCAAAGTCTGGAGGATTGTATCATTAGAAAATGAAACAACTTCTACTTTATGTCTAAAGAAGACCTGAAATGAGATATTTAAAAATAAAAGACATGGAAAACTTTTTCAAAATTCTAATACAAAATTACAATTCAAATCTCTGGAGACACAAAACAACGAAGTTACAAATCAGGACAAGGAGGGGACAAAGAAATTAACTGAAACAGACTTAAACAACTGCAGCTACCATTCAAAAACTGCTGTGGTTTAACAGGTCCATCAGCAAAAAAAAAAAATAGGGACAAAACTACAAACTGACAGACAAAAATAAAGAAAAAAGGGATAAAGTGAATACAACAACAAATACATTAGCTCAGGTGGGCTCAGATACAAATAAGATTACTGAAGAACTAAACTTACAATCAGAGGAAGAAAATGCAGGAAATTTAAAGATCAACATGAATCAGGGCCTTCTAATAAATCTTCAGCAAACTGTACTGAGGAGGTCCCAATTCAAGACCCCTCCCCCAGACTTGGCAAGACAATTAATTATTAATTTCCAATCACTCCAAGCTTTGCTGGACAAACTGCAATAGTTACCCACTGCAATGGCAAATCTAACAGAATCTCTTGCCAACATAGATACCAAACTCGAACAAGGTATTAAAAAAATTAATGAGTTGGAACATCATTAATCTCAATTAGAGGATTCTATGAGCTCTGTTCTAAAAGAACTTAAGACAATACAGAAACAACAAGATTTGCTACAAACCAAATTAGATGATCAAGAATGCTGTGCTCTGCAAAAAAATATCTGTATACGTGGGTTGCTATCTGAGTGGGAAAAAGAAACATCACTTATAAATACTGTATTATGACTGAATTTTTTCTGTGCTATAATGTATGGTAGAAAGCTGTTAGCCTTAGAAAATCATCATTTCCTAAGGTTGTTAACCCATTGTCCATAGGTTCCAATGTTGTTATCCTAGTGATGTTACGTCACATCAATAGGTTAACAATGGGGATCGCTTTGCGCATGTGCACTACACGACCTGACAGCCTTCCAGAAACGGCCACAGTGGTGAAAGCATGACCTGGAACTAAAATTTCAATAGTAAGGATCCTGCTTAATTTTTTAACTAGAAATATATGACCATGCACTATTAAATATAATCAGCAACAAGTCTAAATAACAGGCCCGGAGTTGTCATGGTGACATAAACCTCTCGAGCTTCGCTCTGAAGGTTTATATGCTCGCCAATGCAACCTCTCATCAGTTAACAAACCGGTTACTGATGCATGCCCATACATTATTCTTTATATTAGGAATGGACAGGGACAGAGACATTCCCATAATTGACAGAATATACCGGTTGGGACAAAATAACAAAGATGGAAAACAAGGAGCCGGACCGTCAATTTTAAAAATGTTGACATCAGTGGGGAAGGGTTGGATTATGAAGGCTTTTTACAAAACTTCTAATTTTAAGTTTTAAGATCAGATGATATACTTAAAGCATGATTTCTCTAAAATGTTATGGGAGTAACGGAAACAATTTGGAGGGGTACAACAAACCCTATGGAAATAGAGAATAAAAGCATATGTGATTTACATCTCCAGATTGAAGGTGCTTCTAAATAATCAAATCTATTTTGCAATGTAACAGAAACCATTCGAGACGTAATAATTTGACTACCAGAATATTTCACTGCCTTTGTACAGGGTTAAATGGCTGTCACCGTTTTTGTGGTCCATCCTTTTCATTCTAAAGATGGTATGTGGGGGGGGGATACTAGTGGAGGCTGAGCAAATTGTCCTCTAGTGACAACATGGGATTGCCAGATGATGGTCTATGGCAAGTGTGTGTGTGTGTGTGTGTGTGTGTGTTGGGGGGCTCAAGGAGTCAATACAGCCAATGGAACTGTAGTTTCAATGTAAGAGGTCATGGAAGGGTGGAAGTGGGAGGGGGTATGTGGTGGGGGAAAGATTTATTTTTCCAGAAGGTGCAGGAGGGCATGTTAATAGGCAGATTTTGTAGAAATATATGTTTTTTCTATAAATGTTGTTGACCAATAAAGGGGCATCCTGGACTGTGAATGGGGCGAATTCCCCTTTTAAAAGATATAGGATCCTTGCTAGAATAAAAAAGGTAAAAGATGTGGTGATGCTACAAGAATTTTTTTTAAAACATTAAAGAAATAGAAAAACTAAAGAAAAATGGCCAGGGGTGTTATATTATTCTTTAGGACCATCCAAAAAAAACACTGGTGTAGTTCTGTCTGGTGTAGTCCTGCTATTCAGCCAAAAATTTAAAGGGAAAGTAGCTGATTTTATAGCAGATACACAAGGCAGAATTGTGCTTGCCAAAACAGAAACAGAAGGTCAGGAGATAATTTTTGGCTGAATCTGTGCTCCCTTCGGGAGATATGGGAACTTTTTAGCCAAAATCAATAAACTGTTATACAGGTTGGATTATACAATCATAATTATAGGGGAGGACTTTAATTGTTCATTAAACAGCTTATTGGACAAAACATCTACATTTTCCAACTGTGACAAATATAAATCAAGATTATTAGAGACATTTCTCAATTCAAATAATATGATTGATTCTTGGAGAGAATAACATAACAGTGAAAAAGACTATACATATTACTCAGCATGCCATAAAACGTATTCTAGATTGGACTCAATTTTTATAACCAAAGACTTACTCATCAACAGCCCAGTACTACAGACTCACATTGGACCATTGGTAATTTCAGACCGTAACATGGTCAGTTTTGATTTAATCTTAGATTCGCCAAAAAAAAAAAAAGGATGGCAACTGGAGACTTAACAATTTATTAAATGACTCTAATTTCTTTTTTTGTTTTTCCTTATGAATTTTGTTGGGTTTTTCATTTTACTCCCTGACCCCTTGCATCCCTGTGTAGTATGGATGTGTGGAGTCACATGCACGTCATGCGCTATGGGATGCCCCACCCTATTAGTTGTTCTGTTAACACCTGCACCTGCCACCAGACCTCCATCTGTTGATGGTGGGACTGTGGACAAGTGACACCCCCTTCCAGGAGAGGAGAGTCAGTGCTCAATCCTGCTCCCACCCTCCCCCCTATGCCAGACCCCCAATGACCTGAGGTTGTTCCCGAATCCGGGTCGCTGGCATAGCATAAGGTAAGGTGTCCAGTGCCTCAGCCCTCAGAGCCACCAGGCCAGCTAATGACTCTAATTTCTAAGGAAAATAGAGAAAACTATTTCAAATTTTATGGTAGACAATAAGGTCTCCAAACAAAATATTATAAACTGCTGGGATGCCCTGAAGACTACAATCAGAGGGCATATCATTTCAGAAGCTTCTTGGAAAAATAAACTTAGACAGCAAAGGTTAAAACAAGCAGACACACACCTTAAAATGTTAGAATTAGAAATAAAGAGTGGGAATCAAAATAAAATACAAGATCTTACTGAACTAAGAAAATTAGCCATATCAATTGAAATTTTTCAGGTTAAACAAAATTGGGCTAGAGGTAACCGCAACTGGAAACAGAGTGAAAGGATTGGAAAAACACTAGCCAAAAGAATTCATGAGTCGGAGAAGAAAGCTGACATAATGCTAATTAAAACTACAGATGGGGTAGTTTGCACATAACAAGACAGAATTGTAAAAGAATTTTACAACTTTTTTCAGCATTATATAGACCACCCTCCATTTCCTTAGCTAATGACCGAGCCTGTCTTAAACAACTTAGTAACCTAAACCCTGCTGACAATTTAATAGTGTTGGGAGATTTTGACCTCCCCGATAACAGCTGGAAGCTAACAAAAGGGGGGAACAAAACTGAAGAAATATACTTAGATGTATTTGATCAGATTAGACTGGACCAAAAGGTACAGTACGTGACAATACCAGAGGCAACAATATCCTTGATATTGTGCTAACCAATATGGGTTACTTAGTTAATGGGGTTGAGATCTCCTCCCCTTTGGGTAATAGTGACCACTCTATGGTTCTATTCAGGCTAAAAGGGTTGGTATTACCTTCTAATCCTGGTGGTATTACTAAACTCAATCTAACCAGGGCAAATTTTGCTCAGCTAAAAAAGGATCTAGCCTTATGAGATTGGTTTAAGGACTTAAATGGAAATAATACAGAGGGTATGTGGAACATACTTCTTGCAAAACTCAACCAACTAATCAGTACACATATCCCAAGGCTTCATAGTAACAAGGGCAGCAAAAAGTTAACCCCATGTTGGCTGAATAAAAACATCAAGCACTTAATAAATAAAAAAGATAGAATGTTTAAACAATATAAAAAGGACAAAACAATAACTAACTACCAGGTGTAGTCAAAGCATCAATAAAAAAAGCATGAGCTCAGCAAGAAGTCATCCTGGCTACTAAGGTTAAAGACAATAAAAAATAATTTTTCATATATAAATGGTATGAAGAGCAACACAATAACGTTAGGCCCCTATAAAAACTCCATGGGTGAACTGGCATCTGAAACAGAGACTGCTGATATCCAGGTGTGGTCACCTCAAAACAGGGAGGATGTCATTAAGGTTGAGGGGATGCAGCGCAGGGCTACCAAATCTGTATCTGGGCTGAATATTTTTCCATACAATATAAGATTAGAAAAACCTAACCTATATTCACTACACTATAGAAGACTTAGAGGTGACTTATGCATGATGTTTAAAATTGCTAGATACCACACTAAGGGAAGACCTTAGATTAACTTTTAAGTCTGGATGGACTAGTGATAGGAGACAAAATATGAAATTGGAACTGTCCAAGTGGAATACTAATTGAGGAAACACTGGTTCACGCATAGGGTTGCTACTGTATGGAATAACCTACCAGCATCTGTGGTTGAAAGCACAAATATGGATACGTTTAAAGTTAGGCTTGACAATTTTTGCTGTGATAAAACTACTACATTTTGACAATATGGGATTGGCAAGCATTATGGACCCAAGTCTCTTAGCTTGAAATTACTTATGAAACTTGTGAAGCTTATATACCTCAAAGTGTCATCCTACAGATACTGAGATACTCTATTATCAAAAATTCTTTACAACCAAAATTTCTGAACAGGACTGGGATAATTTATTGAAACCAATAACAATCTTAGAAATATTAGATACTATACAAATTATGACAAAAGGTAAATGCACAGGACTGGATGATTTTACTTTAGAATTTTTCATTGCAGTTAAGACAACTATGGGCCCCCTTCTGGAAATGTTATATAACCAAATTGAAGCTAATCATAAGCTCCCATCATCTTTTTACCAAGTGTATATATAATATAGCCTACTTGGGCTGTGTGGCTGTGTGTTTGTGTTTGTCTCTGTCAATAGTTTAGTTTTGGGGATTTTCATGTGTTTTGGCTTGGAGGAACTAGACCATTCTTGGATGTGAGATCTATGAATGTTTCCTGGACTAAGAAACTGGAAAACATCACCAGCAGATATTGGGATTCTCATTATAAATTAACTTTTTTGGAAGCCATCACAATCAAAGTAAGTACAGCTAAGAAATTCTACAAGCTGTGACCTGGGGAGTGTAAACTGAATCCACATTTCTGTCTACCTTGTAGTTAAAGGGAACTGCATGTCTTTAAGAACCATTCATGACTATTTAAACAAAGGGAAGACACTGACAAAGGGCTTTAACTTCTTGCATATGCCCCAGGCCAGTGTTCCAGGAATTTAACACATCCTTTGTCTTGTTACTGTAGATCAAACAGTTTACTGATCATTTTCCTGTAGATTTGATTATTTTACATCATTTGGCAATGGGGCAAATCCTCCCCCTGGAGGCACACCACCAAAATTGATCTGTCCCTTCTCATGTGTGAGCCTTGGGCACATCTAGCCACATTGTATACAACTATTCCAATGCTGCATTTTCAACATTACCACCTGGCATACTACTGTTCAAAAAAGAAATGCAACCTCTCTCTGACTGAACATCACCTATGCACCCTGAAACTTGTGCTCCTCCTCCTGCTGCTACCAGGGACTGTTCACTCTAACCCCGGACCAAACACCTCCAACCAAAACAAACCAACAGGCACTCTCTCAATCATGTGCCTGAACATCTGCAGTTTACTTCTTAAGCTTGATGCACTGCAAGCCTTTACCACCCACCACAACCCGGATATTCTGTCAGTAGTTGAAACTTGGCTCACCCCAAAGATTCCTGACTAGGCAATCACCCTTCCTGGCTACAATGTCTTCTGGGTTGATCGTAAGTCCAAAAGAGGTGGAGGGTGTGCCTTATATGTGAAAGACACTTTCCGAGGACACCCCATTGATTCCAATCTTCCAGCAACACCTGCTCAGATTCTTCCCATCAGACTCCTATTAGGCACCCACAATAAGGCCCTCACAGTTGTTGCTGTTTACATACCTCCTAAGGAACAGGGACCTGGTCTAACCGCTGTCCTTGACTTTGTCAAATCCCACCCATCGGACTCCGAAATCATCCTTCTTGGTGACTTTAACATTAATTGGCTCTCAGCTGAAGGTGGGTCATTTAAGGACTCTGTTATATCAGCTAACCTGACTCAAATGGTTGACTATACAACCAGAAAGAACTACAGAACTGGGACCTGCACCCTACTCGACTGGATCCTAACCAACCACCCCTCTCGGATCACGAAAATCTCAGTCCTCCCTGACTCAATCAGTGACCGCTCTCCCATCAGCTGTACCTGGTCAAACAAATTCTATAAGCCCCCTCCAAAAATCATCACCAGCAGAGTCCTACCCCATGGTCAGCTACCCCACCTCAAACTGCATCTCAATCTGCACCTCAATCTGCAGGACTGGTCCCCCATCTTCAAGGCAACAGATACTAATACTGCACTGGAGCAGTTTATTTACATTTTCAATGAAGCCTGTAATAAATTTGGCCCCCTCAAAAAGCATAAAGTTAAATTGCTCAGTAACCCTTGGCTGTCAGAAGACCTCCTAAAAAAATTTAAATCCAGGGACCACCTCTGGGAACTGGCAAGAAACTCTGGTAAGCAACTCAATATCCAGAATTATAAATGGGCACAGAACGACTGCACCAAATCAATTCGGCAACAGAAATCTGACTACTATAAAAATGCCCTCACTAACTCCTGGGGAAATGGGAGGGATTTCTGGAAAAACATTAAAGATGTCACTGGGAAGCAGTCAAAATCTTTGCCCAATATACTCAACATAAATGGGCACACTACACTCGACTCTAAAACTATTACGAACACTTTTAACATCGCTTTCACTTACCTTAGCAGTGTTCTCCCCTCCGACTTCTTCCAAAATATGTCAACTCCCATCCCCCCAACTCCTCCACCCACGCCTGTCACCCACCTTTCTACTTTAAAGCACTAAAGAAACATCAAGTCCGAAACTATGTTGCCAAAGCCATCACCAAATCTAGAACAAGCAATGACACACTTGATCTCAAGCTACTGGCCCTAACGCTTGACGAGGTACTTGGGCCCTTCACCAAGATCTTTAATCTCTCTCTTTCCTTTAGCCAATTCCTGGACAAATGGAAAATGGCCACTGTTACCCCGATTCACAAAAGTGGTGATAAGACTGACCATGTGAACTTCCACCCTATCTCCATTCTACCTCCCCTATCAAAGGCACTGGAACATATAGTAGTGGACCAACTTACCGAGCATCTGGACAATTATAATGTTCTCTGTAAACAGCAACATGGCTTTAGAAAAGGTCATAGTACATCCTCTGCCTTACTCAAATTCACCGGCTCCATTCACAGCTCCCTTGACAATGGACAACTAACTGGTGCTATTTTCATCGACCTGACCAAAGCCTACGATACTGTCCATCACTCCCTCCTGCTAAGCCAACTAAAAAATGCTGGTCTCTCCAATGATTCAATCTCTTGGTTCAAAAGCTATCTTGAAAACTGCTCCTAGCATGTAAAAATTTGAGATGTGCACTCTGATTCCAAACCTGTCCTCTCTGGAGTCCCCTCAGGTTCAATACTGGGCCCCCTACTCTTCAGCCTGTTCCCTAACACCCTACTGGACTCCTGCACTGAACATATCACCCTGTATGCCGATGATGCAGTAATCTTTGCCACACACAGGACCCGAAAAAATTGCAAGAAAATCTCAACTAAACTACTCCTCGGTTGAGAATTGGTTCTAAAAGCACAAACTGATCCTTAATCAAAAAACAAAGGCCATGATCTTCAGCAGCTCCCATAATAAACATATGCACTTCCAACTCTCTGTTATCACCAGACAAGGTGCCACACTGGAACAGGTCAAAAACTTTAAATACCTTGGGATCACCCTTGACCCTCACCTCTCCTACACTGCCCACATCGACCATGTCACCAAAGCCGCTAACTTCCTGCTAGGCCTGCTATTCCATCATAGGAAACACCTGACACCCGAAGCCCTTGCTGTCGCTGTCCAGAGCTCCATCATATCCATCATTGATTATGGCATTATCATTTACAGCTCTGCTACAACCACCACACTCAAACATGTATCCACTGCCCTCAACAAGGCCTGTCGACTTGTTACTGGCTCCCAATGCCTAACTCACACCTGTGACCTCTATTCTCAAACTGGATGGTTGAATCTTGCCAATTGAATAAAACACCAAACTTGTATTACTACTAAGAAAATCTTGCTGGGCCTTAGCCCCCCCCCAGAGTCTGTACCCTCATACAACCAAGAATCCACACCCGACATACCAGGGGATTGAAACCTCAGCTTCTGCAAATCCCGCATTGCCGCACAACACAAGGCCAAATTTCCTTTGCTTACCGGGCCACTAGTTGATACAACAGTCTTCCCAGTGACATCTCATCCTCACTATCACTCAGCACTTTTAAGACTCGTCTCCACCTAACACTCACTGCCTCCAACCTCTGTGACTGTTGTGGCTAAACATGTCTTTTGGTTCCATAGCTGAAGATGCCCTTTTGGATCCACATCTACTCCTGCACTTTGCCAGTAACCCCCCCATCTTCACCTGCCCTGCTGGCCCATGACAAATGCCACCCAGCTGCACTACCCCTATTCATTTCTGCCTTACACCTCTCCTCTCTCTGTCCCCCCAACCTACCTCCCCTTTTCTCCCATCCACTTAGTCTCCCTGATTTCACCCTCCTCCTTTCCCTTTCCCTTCCCCTCCCCAAAGTTTCACCTTATTGTTCTTTTTTCATCTACAAGACTATGTGTTTTCTTTTCAATTTTATAAACTGTTATGTTTGCTTATGATTGTCTCAATTGTACCATTGACATGGAACCTTTGTAAAAGAGCCTCGGCTCAAAGGTATTTATAATCCTAGAACAAATAAATAAATAAATATATCTTTAATCCCCAAACAAGGAAAAGACTGTTCTAAAGTAGAAAATGTTAGGCCTGTTGCTATCCTTAATGTCGATTACAAGAATTAGACCAAAATACTAAATCAGATTACTACCTTTATTGGATAAAATTATTAATACAAATCAAACTGGGTTTATACCAAATAAGAATAAAGAGTCAGGTCTGCACAGGATACAGTTTATAATAGAATACCTTATTGGCTCAGGCACACCAGCAGCCTTCCTTTCATTAGATGCCAGCAAAGCCTTTGACATGCTGGAATGGAAATTCCTTTTTTTGGAGCTATGAAAAACCTCATCTTCCTGGACCAATTTATAAAAGACCTTTACACCAAACTTAGTGCACAAATAAAGGTTAATAATGTTCTCTCAGAGCCTCTGCTACTACAGCGAGGGGTTAGGCAAGGCTGCCCTCTATCACCATCACCTTCTTTGTTTATAATAGGTTTAAACATGTTACTCAGGGAAATATGGGCTAACCATTCAATATCAGGTATTAAAATAGCATCACAAGAGGTCAGATTGAATGCTTATGCAGACAATTTGTTATTCTTTCTACCAGATCCAGAGTCCAGTACAACAGAACTTAAAGCACTTATTAGATATTTTTCCCAGGTGGCAGGATATAAAGTGAATGAATCCAAATCTGAAATGGTGACTTTTAATGTACCTTAGTCACAGGCTCTGAGAAAAATTATGAATGTAGTGATATAAGAAAAAGGAATGAGATATTTGGGCATCACCACATCCAACTAGATAGTTTCTACATTATGAACCATGAGCAACTATATATTTCTTTGAAATACAATTTTTTAGGATGGGATAAGATCACACTTTCTAAATGATTAAAATGTTTGCTGTACCTTTCTTAGTATATAGATTACAAACTATTTTAACTCCAGTTCCACCATTGTGGTTTAAAAAGATCAATAATCTGTTTTGAAGATTTATTTCAAATAATAAAGCATCCAGGGTTTCTTGTCAAAAATTATGTTTGCCAAAG
Organism: Neoceratodus forsteri; assembly: GCA_016271365.2. Taxonomy (NCBI): domain Eukaryota; kingdom Metazoa; phylum Chordata; order Ceratodontiformes; family Ceratodontidae; genus Neoceratodus; species Neoceratodus forsteri. The sequence continues at coordinate 1,076,501,437 of CM057450.1, forward strand.
AAACAAGGTGGCCATGCCTGCTCCGATATAGAAATATGTTATTTTGCATATACAGAGAAGCTGGCTATAAATTGGGCAATTAATATAGGAAATGATATAAATATAGATATGGAAAATTCAATTCTTAGAGATCATTTTAAAGAAGACATAAACATTGGGAATTTATTATTTATGACAAAATTTATTAAATCTAAAAGTATAATTATAAAAAACATATGCCATATAGTTAGCACATTTTTAAATAAAACAAATTGGGCTACTATTATTTCTCTATTAAATTACATTTGGCATAATCCAAATTTTATACTACAGGCAGGACGCTACGTAAAAATCTGGGATGCAGAAAGGAATTAAAAAGTGGGAAGATCTATAGGAAAATGGAATAAAATTAACTTGGACTGCTTTCAAAGATAAATACAGGCTACAAGACAATCATTGTTTTAACTTTAATTAGTTAAGCAATCTATTTATTGAAGATTATAAAAGATGCAAAATAGCTCCCAATTACAAAGAAATAGAGACAGAACTCAAGACAATTATTGATCATTGATCCTAGATGAAATTGTACCCTTAGATAATTAATCATTTTCAAAACCATTTTTTTTGGCACATAGGAAAGATTCCATTATCGACATTAATTAAGGACTAATATTAAAAGCCAGTATTATGGCAGTAAAGAGATTGATGTTGAAAAATTGGAAATCATCCTTAAACCACTTAATTTTCCTTGAATTAGAGTGGAAACAGCTTTCTGAAAGTGCACTTTAAAATTATAAACATGTTGTAAATTATGAACCAGTGTGGAGGATTTTCAATAAAAAACAGAGGATTGGACAAAGGAAGATGTTACAAAATGTGTTATGAAAAAGGAATGCTTATATAAATGATATTAGTGGATATATTTCCTTTTATGTATGGTCACAATATGCAATGTATTATTTATACACTAAACCCTGTGCCTATGTGTCTATGTATGTATGTATGTATGAGAGAATCTATACGTTTGACCTAATAAGGAAAAATAAAACAATATTATTAAAAAAAAGGAGACAGCAACATTCCAGATGCTGACTGGAGTATCCCAAAGAAAGTAAGCAGCAGAAGTCAGGCAGCACTGGTAGTCACCTGCCAGAACTGCTTCCTGACTCAGCTAGTGGAGGAACCGACTAGGGATGGAACCATTCTCAAACTAGTTCTGATCAACTGAGACAGCATTGGGAGGTTAAGAGTGTATTGCCCCAGCAATGGGCAAAGGGAGAAGACTGGGTGAAAAACACCCTAGATGGCAAGATGATGAACGACACCCCTCAGGCTGCACATCAGTGGCTTGGCACAACCACAAGTATTGTGGCAGAGAATGATGGTGAAGGTAAGCCCCAGAGGAGCTGGGTGATGGGGCTGAGGGGGGTGGTCGGATGGGGGCCACCATGGAGAAACTGGGAGATAAACAGAATTTGAAAAAAAGAGTGGAAGAGCTATTGAAGTCTGACAAGCACAACACACTGTGGTTAAACAAATCCCTGAAATCACAGAGACAGTTGACCCAGGTTGTAGTAATGGAATTTAGGGGCTAGCTTGGGGAGGATGGAGAAGGAACTAAGGGAGAAGATTCTGGGATACAAAAAGCTAGATGTATTAGAGAGCAAGTGGAAACATATCTAAGAAGGGAATTACCTATAACTAAAAGTTACCTCAGACAAGCGGGTGAGGGGGGTATAAGAGGCTATGTGGTTTTCAAGGGAGCTTTGGTAGCAGTGAGAGGTGAAAAAAAGCAGCCTTCAGAGCGTACAAAGCTGAACAGATGGAGACAAGCAGGTAGCTCTATCTTGTCAAGACAAAGAAGACTTGTAAGGCACTGAGGAGGCTCAAGACAGAGATATAACTAAATATTACTGTATATAGTAAGGTTCATATTAAGGTGAAAGAAAAGAGCAAGTAGGCTGAGGCCCACAATGCTCTTATACTAGGCTAAAGAGTAATAAGATAAATTATACCCAAAAACTATTAGTTTATCCAGATGATATTTAAAGGTATGCTTAGTATCACTCATTATAACAAATGATGGAAGTTTATTCCAGGGTCCTATTGTAAGAAGAGTAAAAAAAAAATTTCCAGTTGTTATGTTTAAATGATTTTCCAACCAGCTGTAAAGGATGGCCTCTGATATTATATGAAGAGGACTTAAATTCTAGACCTAACTCACTCACTCATCACATAAGGGTCATGTACAACATCATACAGAAAAAGAAGGTCACCTCTCAAACATCTAGTAGAGAGTGACATGAGTTTCAAAGTTACCAACCTGTTTTCATAAGATTCAGATTCAAGACCAGATATTTTTTTCATAAATATGGGGGAAATGACAAGTACTTCTTTACATATGTCAGGAAAAGGCAAAAGAAAAATGGTGTAATAGACTGAGGAAATGTGACATATTGGGAGAGGGGCTGGGCAGAAAGCTTTTATTGTGAATGAAAACATCTACATCATCTTCACAGTAGAGGAAGGAGGACCACTGTCAGAGTGAAACATCCAGGTAGGGTGAGATACAAATATGTAAATGGGTAGTAAAGTAGAAAAGTTTCTTATGGGGCTGATGGGGTTGCAGGCAGGTAAGTCAATGGGACCAGACAGTTTGCACCTATGGACACTCAGTGAGCTGGGGCAGGTTCTGGAAGCACCCTGATAGACCTGTTCAACTGTTTGATTGAGAGGGGAATTGTTCCCAAGGACTGAAGGGTAGCAGATGTCATCCTCCTGCAGAAGAGTGGTGCCAGAGGGCCCAAGAAATTATAGACTGGTTAGACTGGCATGCATTGTCAGTAAGCTCTGAGATTTTAATCAAGGAGCAGCTTGTTGATTTCCTAGAATCCAGTGAGCTCCAGGACCGCAAGCAGCATGGCTCTGTGAAGGGGAGGTCCTACCAGACTAATCTCATGAATTTCTTCAATGCTGTGCCAGAAGCAATGGATAAGAGCAAAGCAATGGATGCACTTCACCTGGACTTTAGCAAGGTCTTTGACTCTGTACTCCACAAGAAGCTGGTAAGTAAACTCATGGACTTAGCTGTTAGAGAGAAAGCCACTAGATGGATGGAGAACTGGCAAGGGGAGAACCCAAAGCATGGTACTAATTTGTACATACTCCTAGGTGATGGGGATTATGTGTGGAGTATCATAGGGGTCAATTCTGGGCCTGGTGCTCTTCAATGTGTTCATATTTTGACATTGGAGAAGGGATCTAGGGCAAGAAGTGTCTATCTGTGGATGACACAGAGATATGTGGCAGAGTGGATAGACAGTAGGGTTGGAAGAAATGGAAAAGAGACCTGGGCAGATTAGAAGGGGTGGTCCAAGATTTGGCAACTGGAATTCAATGCCAAAAAATGCAAGGTTATTCACTTGGGGAGAGAGAATCAAAGGAACAAATACTGGGATTGAGGGGGGATACAACTGGAGCAGACCTCAGAAGAGAAGGATAAAGGGGTTATAATAAGTGATAACCTCAAGATCTCAACCCAGTGTAACAAGCTATATGGGAAAGCTAGCAGAATGCTGGGTTCATAGATAGTACCTTCTACAACAGACAGAAGGAGGTGATCCTATCTGTGTATAGGTCCCTGTTGAGGTCATACCTGGAGTACTCTGCATAGTTCTGGAACTTCATGTAAGAAAGGACCATGACTACCTGGAGCCAATCCAAAGGAGAGTGACTAAAACAATTCATGGCCAGCAGAGGAGTACTTAGGAGGAAAGACTTAGTGACCTCAGTGTATTCACTAGCGACCAGAAGACAGGTGACTGAAACCTTCAAGCACTGACTGATATCTTTAAGTACTTTAAGGGTATAAACAGGGTGAATAGCCTGGAACTGTTTAAGCTTAGTGAGTGGTCCATCACAAGGGACCATAATTACAAGCTGATAGGGGGGAATTTAAGAGGGATGTGAGAAAAATCTTCACAGAGAGGGTGTTGGAAAAGTGGAACCACTTGCCAGTGGAGATCATCAATGTGAACATGGTGGGATGGGCATACAGACATAACATTGAGTTTTTTACTGGTCGCGGTCATTATGTTGTGGCCAAATCGGAGAATAGACATGCTGTTGCTGGTGTAGCAGTCATGTACAAAATGTAAGTAACTTGACCAAATCACCAGTGACAGCAAAACTGATGGCCAGTGCGATGTTTTGTACAATGTCACTCAATCCTGGTAATTTAGCCCCAGACATCCAGAAACATAAAAGAAAATTATCACTCACCCAGATTTTCTGTATGGACTTGGTAGCATGTGGCTTACTACTCAAACACTTAATTGTTGAGACTGAACTGCTTAGTACAAGGTATTACAGTACAAGGCAAATTCCACAGAGCCAGGTTGGCTATCACAACACCTTTAACCCCAATACAGACATAAAACATCAAAGACAGTAAAATGTAAGAGCAGCACTCATATTTTCAAGATTGCTTAGGTTACAAAAGACATCAGGGACCAGATATTCAAAGCATTGCACCAGGCATAAATCCGTAGTGCTGGAATAGCGAAGAATTTGCACCAGACAGCAATATTTAAAAGCCCTTTTAGTGCCAGCGCTGTGTGATAGCACCAATACTAAAAGTTAATGTATGCAGTGGAGGGAGGCAGGGGAGTGGACTTGAATACTGGTGCACCAGCATATTCAAAATAGTAGCACTGCGCTACAGGTTGTTATGCCACCGGTAGCACGGCGCTAAATAATGCCTGCAAAAAGCATGCGGTAAGTGGTGCTGAAACCCAAAGTAATTCAAAGTGTAATTACCACCAGGTCCAATCCTGGTAGTCTAGTGTCCCCCGCCAGCCCATTGTCATTGACGATGGGGTGCCCAATCTATCAGCGGCATGTATCCCCCGACTCATGTGGCACACTGGGAACCCACCCCAGTGTGCCATCATTTATCTATTTATTGTTCCTGTAAAGAAAGAAACCATCCCCATGTGATATGTTTTGTAACCTGGAAAAAAGAAAATAGTCCCTTATCGACTTTCCAGTAGCCCCCTCCCATCCCCACCCTCCACTGAGCACCCACCTCCCCTTATCCCCCCCTTACCCTATACCTACCTCAAGATGTCGGCGCTGTCATCTTCTGAGGACTGGGACACATCTGCACTCTTCAAAGCTGAACCACACAATTTTATTTTATTTATTTATTTATTTATTAGATCATCAGTTTAAAGACCTTTGAGTCATAGACTCATTTACAAAGGCACCTTGTCAAGAGAGCAAACAAAACAGTACAGTACATAATGCTTAGATTAAAAAAGCAACCAGTGTTACAGGCATTCACTGGTGGTACACGCTTGGTAATAGGTGATCACAGTAGTCATAATATAGGTACAAGAATACCACGTCAAGTAGCAACCAGAGATATTTTATTACATTAGTCAGCAGATATTGCATGAGTCCTCAGGTATATACAGCAAAAGTAGACAGGGCAGACCCAGCCTAGGGGTGAAGGTAGGGGTCAGGTGGGGGATTATGTGCAGTTGCAGCAGCGAGTGCTTGTCAGATGGCTTCTGAGGGAGATCTTGAAAGGACCAAGCTTAGTGGAGTCAGCTATATTGGCTGGGTGGGAATTGAACCAGGAGGGAGCCCGATAGCAAAAGGATCTCGGGGCCATAGAGGTCCTTACCCTGGGGAGAATAAGGGAGGTTTTGACAGTGCTGCGGGTGGAGACTGAGGGGGAGGCACTCTGCAGGGAGGTGGTGACCCCAGTGGGGGAGAGCCCTAGCAGGGTCTTTTTTACATGAAGGCAGGTTTGGAAGCAGAGTCTTTCTTCAAGGTTGAGCAAGTTGGTGGTGGAGTACAGCAGACATGTATGGGTGTGCCTAGGGGCTCCCAGCATTAGCCTGCAGGCCTTTTTTATAGAGAGCTGGATTCTTACAAGCACAGTGTTGTCGGCTGCAGCATAGATGGGCAGCCCATAGTCGATTAGCGACAGGACAGAGGAGGTGATTGCCAATCTAAGGCCCTCTTGTGCTAGGCAGTCCCTATGGCAGTATAACAGTCCAATCCTGACATTGGTGGCAGCAGAAAGGGCGTTGATATAGGAATGGAAGGAGAGTGCTGAATCAAAGGTAATGCCCAGATACTTGTAGGAGGAAACCTACTCAATGGGGTTTAGTGTGCTAGGCAGTATCACGAGAGGGGCATCACTGGCTTTGCTTTGGCAATGCAAGAAGAACATAGCTTTGGTCTTTTTAGGTTCAGGACTAGCCTTCGTGATGTTATCCAATGCTTAGCTCTATCAAAAGCTTGTTGTAAGGTGGCCTGGAGAGTTTTGGGGTTGGGGTCAGCGGTGAAGAGCACAGTGTCATCCATGTAGAGGAGGATCTTACTTGGGTAGGCCAAGGGGAGGGATTTGAGGTAGAAACTGAAGAGGAGAGGGCCTAAAATGGAGCCCTGGGGAACCCCATAGCAGACAGGTCGCGTGCCAGATATGGTGCTATTGATTTTTTACACACTGACTTCTGGCAGAGAGGTAGCTGGTGAACCATGCAAGGGAGCCGGAGGAGAAACCAAGGCATCTGACGGAGTCAAGCAAGAGAGGATGGCAAACCGTGTGAAAGCCCTCGGAGAGGTCAATGAACACAGCACCGGCAGGACTTCCGGCATCAAGAGCAGAGTGCAAGAAGTTGGAGAATTCAAGTAGCGTGGTTGTGGTGCTACGACCTGCATGAAAGCCATGCTGTTCAGGGCACATGATATTGCGCATGGCCAGGTATTCGGCAAGCTGGTTGGCAACTACGTTTTCAAGGGCCATAGAGAATGGGGGGAGGATGGAGATAGGTCGATAGTTGCCCGGGGTCACTTGATCGCCACTCTTTAGGATGGGAGTGATGATGGTGGTTTTCCATGTGCTAGGGAACTGTCCCAGGCACAGAGAGTGATTGAACAGCTCGGTAAGTGGGACCAGGATAGCATCCAAAATCAGACAAAGTAGCCTAGTGTCCAGTAGGTCGGTGGCGGGGTTGTTACTACTAATGGCTTTTTGCAGAAGGGGTCTAGCCTCCAGTGGGGGGATGGTACGTAGGTAGAAAGGAGGTCTCTGGAGAGTGGGCAGGGGTGCTACCGGGATGGGATTAAAGAAGTTACTGGGCAGGACTGAACTCAGGTCTGAGAAAGTGTGGTTTAGGAAGTCTGCAATGCCAAGGGGGTCAGAGCAGACAGTTCCATTAAAGGAGAGTTGAGAGGGGTGTGAGGAGCAGGATTTCCCATTCAGCTCCTTTACATTATCCTAAACGTTTCTAGCCAATCCCCAGGATGAGACAAGAGTGGATTGGTAGTACTGGGCTTTGGCCTGTCGAGTGGCCCAAGTACACTTATTGCGCTCAGCATTGTATGTTTGCCTATCAGCTGGCTTGTCAGATTCCACGGCAATGTGCCATAGGTTGTCTCTCCTTTTAAGTTTGTGAAGGAGAGAGTGGGTAACCCAGGGCATGTTTTGGTTTTTGGTGTGATTTCTAGTGAAGGGGGCATAGAGGTCACAGGCAGTGTTAAAAGTGCGAGTGAAAAAATCCAATGCCTTGTCCATGGATGGTACAAGCCTGATTGGGGACCAATCCAGTTGTGAGAGGTACTGCTTAAGGTGATGCAGGCATCCTGGGAGTAGGCAATGTCACTGGGTGGTTTGTGCTGCAGCTTTGCTGTTGGCAGTGGACCAAGAGAATAAGACCAGGGAATGGTCACTAAGTGAGTTGGGAAGTACACTGATATCGAGCACCCTCTGGGGCGGTTGGTAATGGTGATATCCAGGAGGGTGCTGGTGCCAGTCGAGGGGTTGAATCTAGTTGGGGTAGTGACAAGATGAGACATGTCATGGACAGCAAAGATATCTCTGGTTTGGGAGGCCATGGCAGAGAGCCAGTTGTTATTCAGGTCACCAACAATTATCTGGGCCATTTTGAGTGGTAGAATAGAGAGGTAGTCAGCAAGCACCTGAATGGCGAGGTCTTGCTTTCTGGGGGGAATATAGGCAATGGTGAGAAAGAATGGGCCTTTACCAGGGTTGGGGGAGATTTTTAGTGTGAGGGCTTGTACCCCACTATCAAGCTTGGGTGGTGGAAGTGCATGTCCAAGGTGGGAGTCACACATATAGACAGCACAACCACCTCCACGCTTACCCACTCGATCTTCCCTGAAAAGGGTGTAACCAGGGAAGGAGACAAAGGAGTCAGGGGTGGATTTGGATAACAAGGTTTTGACCAGAGGGACAATGTCTGGTTGGTGCTGAGTAACCCAGCATTGGAATGCAACAGCCTTCTTAAGGATGCTGCAAATATTCATAGAAGCTATGCAGAGTCCTTGAGCCTATGCAGGCTTGTTCATAAGGTTGGGCACGGGGCCAGGATTTGGATGAATGTTACCTGATAGAAGCTACAGGACGGTGATTATGCACACCAAAGCGTGGTAGTGATTGCGGCATCTCCCCTTGCGACTGGACACAGGGCCGGGTGCTGGAGTGCAAGGGGTGGGTAGAGTATGAAGTGTGGGAAAGGTATTGAGGAGAAGAGACTAAGGTATGAGTGGGAAGTAAGAGGTTGCAGGGATGGAAGTGTGGGGGGTACCAAGGGGGGGAGGTGATCGAGCGTCAGGGGGTGTGGTAGAGGTGTTGCAGATAAGAAGTAGGGTACTATGCATAGAGGGTGATGGTTCTAAATAAGGTGGAGCTGGTGTAGGAAGTAGGAGGAGGACCATAGTCAGTGGCAATGCACTTGATCCCGGATGCATTGAGGACGATAAGTCATTTGAGCACGAGCAAGGATCACCCCTTTAAGAAGTTACAGAAAGGAGAGCCCCTTTAAGGAGTTGCTGTAATTGACTAGTGTGATGCCTCGGGGGAGGGATCACTGGGGAAGTGTACTTAATAAAGGAGGGGGGGTGGGCGAACAAATTGTGCAGAGATCAGTAAAGCAAGGCAATGGCTGAGCTGTGTTTTGAAAAAGGTGCCTTGTATGCTTTCTTTCTCAATGGGGATCTGCAGCATCCAACTGGGAAGTAGCCATAGTCCCCAGAAGCCAGTCCAATTACAGGGATTGAAGCCTGACAGCTCCAAGTTAGGAGCTGACCAAACATACCTGCTTTCCTTGGTCAGGGGGTGGCAGGCTGGATGCAGAGGTCTGGCCGCCAGTAGATAGCAGTGCCAGGGCCACTCGACTGAAGTGGAGAGCCTGGTTTGGGCTTGTGGCTAAAATAGATCAGAAAAAAAGGTGGGCCATTAGTTAAAAAGTCAAAGACAAAGCTCCAGTAAATGGGTGGGAGGGCCCTGGGCAATTTACTGCTCAGGGCAGAAGTAGGTGCAAATAGTGGGAGAGAAAAGGTTCCTGCAGAGAGGTCTGGTCAAAGGTGCCAGGTGGGAATTTATCAAAACAAAAGGCTGATTCAGGAGGTTGGAGGGGGGATCCCTTGAATGAGACCAGGGAGAGCTGGGACAGAGGCGTGTGGTGGAAAGGACTCAGGGTAGTCTGGAATGGGTAGAGAAGATGGCCCAAAATGGCAGGCAATATTTACAGAATGTGCTGGTTTAAGGGCTGTGAGGAGAGGGAATCAGAGGTCCAGTAGATGTCAGAGAAACATTGTGGGGAATAGAGAGAAAGAAATACCAAAGGGAAACAAGCATTTGTCAATGCCGAATGTTGATTGCGTTGGTCTGTTGAGCTTGCTCAGTGGCCCTCTGTCACTGGCTCCGTCTGTTTGTCCCGGTGCTGCAGGCTGCTCTTTTGTACTGGGCTGCTGCCTGCATTGGTACCTTGTTCTGCTGAGGAAGAAATCCGCAGCTGTCCCAACAGAGCTCCGTTGAGGTTGCTCACTCCCTCTGTCTCACTCACTCATTCTGGTTCTCCTGACGCTACAGGCTGCCCTTTTGTACTAGGCTCCTGCCTCTGTTGGTGCCTTTTTCTGCCCACAAAGAAATCTGCAGCAGTCCCGACAAAGCTCCGTTGAGCTCGCTCACTCTCCTTCTCTCATTCGCTCATTCTGTTCTGCCGACTCTGCAGGCTGCCCTTTTCTACTAGGCTCCTGCTTGGGTTGCTGCATTCTTATGTCCACAAAAAAAATTGCAGCAGTTACAATACAGCTCTACTGAGCTCATTCACTCGCTCATTCTGATTTTCCTGCCACTGCAGGCTGCCATTTTGTACTGGGCCCCTGCATGCATTGCTGCCTTTTTCTGCCCACAAACAAATCTGTAGCAGTCCCAACAAAGCCCCGTTGAGCTGACTGACTCCCCCTCCCTCACTCGCTCGTTCTGTGTCTCCTAGCACTGCAGGCTGCCCTTTTGTACTGGGCTCCTGCCTGCATTGGCAGCTTTTCCTGGCCCGAAAGAAATCTGAAGCAGTCCCGACACAGCTCCACTGAGCTTGCTCACTTCCCCTCTGTCACTCTCGCATTCCACTTCTGCCAGCGCTGCAAGCTGGCCTTTTGTACTGGGCTCCTGCGTTGCTGCATTTTCTGCCCACAAAGAAATCTGCAGCAGTTACACTAGAACTCCGCTGAGCTCGCTCACTACCGCTCTGTCACTCGCTCGTTCTGTTTCTCTTAGTGCCACAGACTGCTCTTTTGTATGGGGCTGCTGGCTGTGCTGGCACCTTTGTCTGTCCACAAAAAATCTGCAGCAGTCCTGACAGAGCTCTGTTGAGGTTGCTTAGTCTCCCTCTCTCATCGCTCATTCTGTTTGTCCTGGTGCTGCAAGCTGCCCTTTCTTACGGGGCTCCTGCCTGCATTGGTGCCTTTTTTTCTGCCCACAAAGAAAACCCAGCAGTCCTGATAGAGCTCCGCTGAGCTCACTAAGTCTCCTTATCTCACTCACTCATACTGTTTCTCCCACTGCTGCAGGCTGGCCTTTTGTACTGGGCCCCTGCCTGTATTGATGCCTTTTTCTGCCCACAAAGAAATCTGCAGCAGTCCTGACAGTGCTTCGGTGAGTTCACTTACTCGCCCTCCCTCACTCGCTCTCTCGTTCTGTTTCTCCCAGTGCTGCAGGCTTCCTTTGTACTGGGCTCTTATGTTCAGGGCCTTTGTCTGCCCACAAACAAATCTGCAGCAGTCCCAGCAGAGCTCAGTTGCGCTCAGTCACTCCCCCCCTCACTCGGTCGATCTTAATCTGTCCCAAACACTGATTTCCCAGAGTGACCGTGCTATTGTCCGGCAGGACTGCAAAAACATATTTTAGCCAGGATGTGAAAAATGACAGCTGTAGTGTTCACAAGGAGTTGTGAAAATATGCCACTGTTGAAAATGTGGGGTGACAGTATTACAAATTTGCGAAGTTACAAGGGAGCGTGGAAACAGTTCAATGCATGCTTGTAACACAGTCATGTTACGGCAGTCCCGACAAAGCTCCGTTGAGCTTGCTCACTTCCCTTCCCTTCTCTCACGCACTCATTCTGTTCTGCAGGCTGCCCTTTTCTACTGGGCTCCTGCTTGCGATGCTGCCTTCTTATGCCCATAAAGAAATTTGCAGCAGTTACAATACAGCTCTGTCAAGCTCACTCACTCACTCATTCTGGTTTTCCTGCCACTGCAGGCTGCCCTTCTGTACTAGGCCCCTGCATGCATTGCTGCCTTTTTCTGCCCACTAACAAATCTGCAGCAGTCCCAACAAAGCCCTGTTGAGCTCATTGACTCCCTCTCCCTCACTCGCTCGTTCTGTGTCTCCTGGCACTGCAGGCTGCCCTATTGAACTGGGCTCCTGCCTGCATTGGCAGCTTTTTCTGGCCCGAAAGAAATCTGAAGCAGTCCTGACACAGCTACACTGAGCTCGACCACTCCCCCTCTGCCACTCTCGCATTCCGTTTCTGCCGGCACTGCAAGCTGGCCTTTTGTACTGGGCTCCTGCCTGTGTTGCAGCATTTTCTGCCCACAAAGAAATCTGCAGCAGTCACACTAGAGCTCCGCTGAGCTCGCTGACTACTGCTCTGTCACTCGCGTGTTCTGTTTCTCTTAGTGCCGCAGACTGCACTTTTCTATGGGGCTCCTGGCTGCATTGGCACCTTTGTCTGTCCACAAAGAAATCCGCAGCTGTCCTAACAGAGCTCCGTTGATGTCGCTCAGTCTCCCTCTCTCATCGCTCATTCTGTTTGTCCTAGTGCTGCAAGCTGCCCTTTTGTACAGGGCTCCTGTCTGCATTGGTGCCTTTTTCTGCCCACAAAGAAATCCCAGCAGTCCTGATAGAGCTCCATTGAGCTCACTAAGTCCCCTTGTCTCACTCGCTTGTACTGTTTCTCCCACCGCTGCAGGCTGGCTTTTGTACTGGGCCCTGCCTGTATTGACACCTTTTCTGCCCACAAAGAAATCTGCAGCAGTCCTGACAGCACTTCGGTGAGTTTGCTCACTCCCCCTCCCTCACTCGCTCTCTTGTTCTGTTTCTCCCAGTGCTGCAGGCTGGCCTTTTGTACTGGGCTCTTGTGTTGGGGCCTTTGTCTGCCCACAAACAAATGCGCAGCAGTCCCGACAGAGCTCAGTTGAGCTCGGTCACTCCCCCCCCTCTCACTCGGTCGATCTTAATCTGTCCCAAACACTGATTTCCCAGAGTTACTGTGCTATTGTCCAGCAGGACTGCAAAAACATATTTTAGCCAGGATGTGAAAAATGACAGCTGTAGTGTTCATAAGGAGTTGTGAAAAAATGCCATTGTTGAAAATGTGGGGTGACAGTATTACAAATTTGTGAAGTTACAAGGGTGCGTGGAAATAGTTCAATGCACGCTTGTAACACAGTCATGTCATGGAGTTTCGTCACCAAATTTTCAACATAGGGATTTTAGGACCTGTGCTCATGAACAGTGCCACTATCATTTTCTTAATCTGTCTCAAACACTGATTTCCCACAGTGACCATGTTATTCTGCGCCGGAACTGTGAAAACACATTTCGGTCAGGATGTGAAAAATGACAACTGTACTGCTTATAAGGAGGTGTGAAAAAATGGCACTGTTGAAAATCTAGTGTGACAATATTACAAATCTGTGAAGTTACAAGGGTCCGTGGAAAGTAACACAGTCAATTGATGGGCTATCATCACTAGATTTTCAACATAAGCAGTTTAGGACCTCTGCTCATGAACAGTATCATTGTCATGTTCTTAATCTGTCCCGAACAGTGATTTCCCACAGCGACCAATCTGTTTTGCGCCGGAAGTGCGTAAACACATTTTGGCCAGGATGGGAAAAATGACAGCTGTACTGTTCATAAGTAGGTCTGGGAAAATGGCAATGTTGAAAATCTGGAGTGAAAATATTATAAATTCGCAAAGTTATGAGTGTGCATGCCAACTGCGCAACGCACGTTCGTAACACAGTCATTTTATGGAGTATCATTACAAAATTTTCAACATAGGCATTTTAGGACCTCTACTCATGAACAGTGTCACTGTCATTTTCTTAATCTGTCCTGAACACTGATTTCCCACAGTGACCATGCTATTCTGCGCTGGAAGTGCGAAAACACATTTTGGCCAGGATATGAACAATGATAGCTATATTGTTCATAAGGAGGTGTGACAAAATGCCAATGTTGAAAATCTGGTGTGAAAATATTGTAAATTCGCAAAGTTACAAGCGTATGTAGCAACTGCGAAACGCACGCTCGTAAAACAGTCATTTTGGGGATTTTTTCAACCAAACTTGCAACATAGGCGTTTTGAGAGCCCACTTCATGAACACTGGCATTGTTGTTTCATTAATTGGCCCCGAAGGGTGATTCCATACAGTGACTGCGAAACCACCTTTCCGGCCTGATTAATGCCATGAGAGCTCAAGAATTCATGAGAAGGGATCCCAAAAACCCCATGTTGAAAATTTGGTGAAAAAATTCCCCAAAATGCTCGAGATATGCAGTAAAGTTGAAAAAACCCTATTTATTACATTACACAGCTTACCGGCATTTCCTCAGTTCGCGGTTGGCTTTGAAACACGTGAGATGTGTTCCGGTCCACTGAAGATCATCACGCCAGACTCCGGTAAGTATTGGGTGAGGGAGTGTGGGAGGAAGGGTCGCAGAGGGTGGGTGTGGGTTGTGGGAGGGTGCAAGGAGACTACGAGGGACGTTTCCTTTTCAGGTAAAAAACACATCGTGGGACCGCTTTTCACTTTACAGGGACAGGTGGCACATCGGGTGGGCTCCCGTGTGGCACTGGAGTTCTGTTGAGGGGCAGCTGTAGCCGACGAGGCATTGGGCACCCCTGGCCGCAAACAACTAGTGGGGCATGTGGCACGCTGGGTGGGCCCCAGCGTGCCACTGGAGTCTTGTTTTGGAGGGAGCAGCTGTAGCCAATGGGGATTGGGCACACCCATCGGCAAACAACAAAAGGAAGGAGGAATTCCTTCCTGTCAATGGGGATTGGGCACCCGTCAGCAGACAATAAAACCGGGGGTGTTACATTATGATGATGGTGAGTGGGCTCCCCCGTCAGCAAGTAAACATGGGGGGATAAATATTGTTTGAGAATATGGCGGCAAACCACCGCCATGTTCACAAACAATATCAGGGATCCTACATCCTGCCCTGCAATGACGGGTCGCTCCCTCATTGCAGCGGATGGCTGACGCTGCAATGATGAGGCGGCCCCTGATTGCAGCAGCTGATTTTTTAGAAGGTTGTGGCAAGCTGGCTGAACTAGTGTCAGCAGCAGCGTGCCACGGCATTGGGGGATGGGGGCAAGCCTTTGCAGGCTGTGGGGGCATTGGGCACAACAGTGCCACGCCTCCACAACCTGCTTGTGGAGAAAGCTGACACAACATGTTTCTTGTGCATGTGCGCAATCAACATAAAAAGCAAGAGAAAGAGGGAAGGCAAGGTAAGGCAAGGCAAATTTTTTTTTTAAAGATGCCCAATCCCAGAGGCTCTGGGCGCCATACAAAATAAATAAAACAGCATCAAAATGAAATAAAACATCACCAATTTTTAAACAAAATCAAGAATAAAATAAATAACTTAGCAATTAATATCAGGTTCTTACTGCAGTTCATGATTTTATCCCATAAAAGCTTGGGAAAATAGGAGGGCCTACAGGTGAGCCTTAAATGTATCACCAGTGGGAGCATCCCTGTCCTTAGCTGACAAAGAATTCCAGAGAACGGGATCTGTGACACTGAAAGCTCTGTTGTCAGCAGATTTTAGCCTCATTCTAGGATTGGCCAGGAGGCCCCCCCCTAGAGGAACGGAGAGGGCAGGTAGAGAGAGCAGGTACCAGAAGGTCCAACAGATAACTAGGGCCCTGCCCATATAGGGCCTTATAGGTGAGAAGATGCACCTTAAAGAGGATTCTCCACCTGATTGGCAGCCAGTGCAATTCATGCAGTACCAGTGCTATGTGGCAAAATTTATGCTGCCCAGTAAGTAACTGGGCAGCTGCATTTTGCACCAGCTGCAGCCTGTGGAGAGATCTCCCTGTGACCCCAAGGTACAGCGCATTGCAGTAGTCAAGCCTAGATGTGACTAAGGCATGTATCAGGGAAGCAAAGAAAGCAGTCTGAGGTTGAATGAGAGGAACTGTGATGAGAAAAGAGTGCCGCAGAACAAACAGCAGGCAATAGTCAGTTCTAGCTATTCTACAATATTGGGCAATTAGCAGAAAAAATTCAGTAGTGCAAGCAGTAAGCTATATAGACATCAGGCAGTCAGTTAAAGTTCGCTACAACTCTGCTATACTCTGCTAAGCAATTCCTACATATACAGTGCAATAGTTTAAAAGTAAGCAGCAAAAATATTCAGCAGTGCAAGACATAAGCTATATAGAAGTCAGGCCTAGCTAATACAGCAGGCTAAACAGCAGAAAAAATCCAAGAGGAAGAATATAATATATATATATATATATATATATATATATATATATATATATATTATATATTTCCACATGAGCAGTAAATTCATCAGAAAAAATTGTCCAGAGTGCAGTACAGCAAGGCAATGGCTAAGCTGTGTTTTGAAAAAGGTGCCTTTTATGCTTTCTTTCTCAATGGGGATCTGTAGCATCCAATCGTGAAGCAGCCACAGTCCCTAGGAGCCAGTCCAATTACGGGAATTGAAGCCTGACAGCTCCGAGCTAGGAGCTGACCAAACATACCTGCTTTCCTTGGTCAGGAGGTGGTGGGCTAGATGCAGTGGTCCGGCCACCAGCAGATAGCAGCGCCAGGGCCACTCGGCTGAAGTGAAGAGCCTGATTTGGGCTTGTGGCTGCTTTCCTTGGTCAGAGGGGTGGCGAGCTGGATGCAGAGGTCTGTCCACCAGCAGGTAGCAGCGCCTGAATGAAGAATCAAAGGTAAGTGCCGTATAATGGCTGGCAATGGGGTTTTCAACTTATGATGATATCCAGGCTGTTTTTAGGAATATTGACCCCAGGTTTTTAACATGGGGTTCTTGGGACCCCACCTCATGAACACTGTCACTGTCATTTTGTTACTTGGTCCCGAAAGGCATGGAATCACCTTTCAGGACCGATTAACGAAACATCAGTACCACTGTTCGTGAGGTGGGGTCCCAAAAAGCCCATGTTGTAAATCTGGAGAAATAATTCCAAAAAATTACTGCATTTCGAGCGTGCGTTGCACAGTTTCTATGCAGACTTGTAACTTTGCCAATTTCTAATATTTTCACCCCAGAGTTTCAACACTGCCATTTTGTCACATCTCCTCATGAACAGTACAGCTGTCATTTTTCACATCCTGCCCCGAAATGTGTTTTCACACCTGTGGCACAGAATGGCATGGTTGCTGTGCAAAATCAACTTTCAGGATGGATTAACAAAATCATAGTGTAACTTTTCATGAGGGGAGATCCCAAAAACACCATGTTAACAATGTAGTGAAAAAATTCCAAAAAAATGACAGAGTTACAAGCATGCATTGTGCAGTCTCTATGCACGCTCGTCACTTCAATTCTTTCTGTGTTCACTCCAGATTTTCAGCATTATAATTTTTCACACCACCTCATGAATAGTACAGCTGTCATTTTTCAAATCCTGCCAAAAAAAATTTTTTCTGCACCTGTGGCACAAAATGGCATTACAATTGTGCAGAATTGTTTTTCCACAGGGCTTTGAAGGTTTTCTGTACTGGGTACATGTGGTGAGGTGATAAGAAGGTTATGTTGAAAATTTAGGGTGAAAATTATTTAAGATGGCACAGTTATGACTATCTGTTGTGATTTCACTACGCCTGCTCGTAACTTTATGTGTGGAAGTGTAGGGGCCAGAGACCCCTGTATTTACACAGCTAGATACGTATGTGCATCTTCGGACCCTGTGCTCTAACTGTGACATATAGATACTGTTGTACTATCTGGATGGAAGGACTGGACCCTGCGCTCCCACAGCAAAATGAGAATACAATTATACTATCTGAAGAAGAAGGGAAATTTACTGGCCTAACTTTCATCCCATTCTCCTGCACTGCACCACCTCAGCTTGTTTACACATGGAATGGGGGTGAGAGTTAGGCTGACAATTCCAATGCACACTCAGGCGCCTGTTTGTGTGTGAAGGGTGAAGGGTGGGGGTGGAGTGGTAGGGGTGGGAACCTTGAGGGTGGGGCAGTAGGGTTGGAAACCCTAACGCCTCATTTCCCTGCATTTGTTGCTATATTATTCACCCTAAGTGATGCATTAAGAGAGTTTGTTTGCAATGAATATATATATATATATATGTATATGTGTATATATATATATATATATATATATATATATATTTATACAGTATATATATTATAGTGGCACAGTAGTGCCATTACAGTTCAGATACAGTATCCCATTTAAGGTTAAATCTGAAATTTGGCAGCTTAATAACTTTGCAGCCGTATGATGGATTTACCTGAAATTTGGAATACACAGTCTGGTACCACAGATCTGTGGATCTGGCAAGTTGCATTACGGTTGGATGTACAGTTACAGAGCTACAGAGCACCAAAAAATGCATAAATTATGCATTTTTGCATGTTTCTTTGCTCGCGCCTACAGGTTGCACGGTTTGTGTGATGTTTCCAAAAACTTCAGGGAACATGCAGCCATAGTCCCCAATGTACCTTTTGAAGATTTCGTGAAAAAATATTAAGCAGTTCAAAAGTTATTCAAAAACAACTGTTCCCCATTATAGACTACGGGAAAAGTTAAACTATGTGAAAGTGTCACAATTGCAGTTTTTACTGTCTCAAATTACCCTTTTACTGTCGTGATTCAGCAATTTTTCTTTTCAGTTGGTGGTTAGAAACATGCTTGGCATTTAAATTTGGGACCCTCTGGGGACACACTTCTTGTTGTGTTCACCTAGTTGAGCCCTGAGGATGCTAGCCATGCCTTTTGTTTGGGGGTAAAACACCCAGAAATTTGTTTTAAAAATGTTTGTAAAAAGTAGTGTTGCAAAGTTCTTTTGCAAATGCAACACTTATGTGATGCAGTGTCAGTGGCTCAGTAGGTAGCACACTCGCCTCTGAGGCTGGGAGATCAGAGGGCTTTGGGTTCAGTTCCCACATCTGGCACTTGGGTTAATATCCCAGTACTGACACTGTAGTGCAGCATGAGAGGGGTGCTGCACTTCTGAGGTGCCGTCTTTCGGATGAGACGTTAAACCGAGGTCCCATCTGCCTGGATTGGTGGTAGTTCAAGTGGATGTTAAAGATCCCATGGCACTTATCGAAAAAGAGTAGGGGAATTTCCCCGGTGTCCTGGCCAAATTTCCCTCATTCACTAAAAATACCACCAACAGCTTAATCTGGTTCAAGGTCAGTTGGCATTCATCTGTATCCCCCTTCCCCAGGTCGTGCCTGAAAATAGGCAGGATTTGTCTAGTTCACTTAGCCGGTCAACAAAAGCTAAATAAAAATAAAATTTTTTTGTGGAAGTGTCATGATTTGCGGTAGTAATTTGTGACACTATGCCCAAAACAATAGGACATTTTTGCCACCCTGCTGCAAAACAACAATTTGGTCTTTTGGGCTGAAATTTGCAGGGAGGAAAGCCAACATCACACAAATGTGCCTTTTGGTGGTTTGGTGCCAAAATATTACAGGGCTGCAAAGTTATGGCACTCCAAAGTAGAACATTATTCCCATACGATAACATCATGGTGTACGTCGCGCCTTTTGGGTCCCGTATCTCGAAAATGGTTTGAGATATGGACTTTTCATCAAAAAAATTCTTAGTCCCCCACTGGAGGGCTAAGTATAAAACTAGCCTGGAAAGTCGCAAATAATATGAGATTTTAATTTTTTTTTGTACGTCATACGGTTCCTGAGATATAAACAATTAAGTATTCCAAGTGCTCATTTTCCTGTCTGAGGGCTACTATTATGCCCACATTCCTTGTATTCACTGTGCTTCTGGATGCATCTCTTTTGTACACAAAGCATGTGCGTTTGCATTACTGTTACCGTTTAGCATTTTCTTTACCATTACCATTTGCATTTCCATTACCGTTAGCATTTGCTTTGACGCTTGCATTTCCATTGTTGCTTGCATTACTGTTTCCTTGTGCATCGCTGTTGCCATTACCGTTTGCATTTGTGTTTGTGATTGTGTTACTGTAACCGTTTTGTGTTTCCGTTACCATTTGCATTAACATTTGTATTTGTGTTTACACTTGAGGTTGTGTTTCCATTACCATTTGCGTTATCGTTTCCATGTGTGTTACCATTTGAGTTTGTATTTGTGCTTGAATTTGCGTTTCTGTTTGTGTTATCATTACTGTTTGCATTTTCGTTGATGTTTGTGTTACCATCTGTGTTTTGTTTCATGTTTGCGCTTGCATTTCCATTACCATTTTCATTACTATTTCCATTTGCTTTTGTGCTTGCATTTGCATTACCATCTGCATTACTGTTTCCGCTTGCATTTGCATTACCTTTACTGTTTGCATTTTCATTACCATTTGCATTACCATTTGCGTGTGCGTTTCCGTTACCATTACTGTTTGTGTTTGCATTACTGGTTGCCTTTCCATTACCATTTCCGTTATCATTTCTGTTTGCATCACCGTGTGTGTTACCGTTTGTGCTTAAGTTTTGCATTACCATTACATTTTTGCTTGCATCACCATGTGCATTTACCTTTTGCGTTTGTATTTGCACTTGCATTTGTGTTTCTGTTTGTGTTACCATTACCTTTTGTGTTTTTGTTGCCATTTGCATTACCATCTGTGTTTGTGTTCTTGTTTGCACTTGTGTTTCCATTACCGCTTGCATTACCGTTTCTGTTTTCTTCTGCGCTTGCGTTTGCATTACTGTTTCCTTTCGTGTCACCATTGGCATCATCATTTCTGCTTGCGTTTGCATTACTATTTGCAGTTTTGTTACCATTTGTTACCATTTCAGTGTGTGTTTTCATTACCGTTACTGTTCTCATCGCTGTTACCGTTGGCATTACTGTTAGCGTTAATGTTCTCATTAGGATTACTATTACTATTGCCGTTACTGTTACTGTTAGTGTTACTTTTACTGTTAGGGTTGTTATGCATAAATGGGAAGCATGGTGGGAGTGCGGGGGCCAAAGGGTCCCTCGCTCCCACCACAACATACCATTCACTATTTATAGTGCACATTCTCAAAAAGAAGGGAAATTCATGGCAAAAACTCTGTTTAATGCATCAGTTAGGGTTGTTCCACAGTGACAAAAGTGAGGAAATTCAGTGTTAGGGTTGCCACCCCTTGTACCCCATGCCCACCCCACCCCCACCAACAGGCATTGAGGTGTGCGTTGGGCTCACTGGGCATAACTCTTACCCAATTCTCCTATACTGCACCATCTCAGCTTATTTACACATGGAATAGGGTGAGAGTTAGGCCCGATGACCCCAACGCACACTCTGATGCCTGTTGGTGGGGGCAGGGTGGGCGTGGGGTGCAAGGGGTGGCAACTCTAACATGAAATTTTCTTGCTTTTGTTGCTGTGAAACAACCCTAACTGATGCATTAAATGGATTTTTTTGCCATGAATATATATATATATATAAAAAACAGTATTTAGGGTTGAGTAGGCACGTCTATGTTAAACTTGAAATTTTGTATTTTAATAACTTTGGACCCATTCAACAGATTTGCATGAACTTTGGTATGTGTGGTGGGGCATGGTGGATCTCTCAATCTGTCAAATTTTGTTTTGGTTGGACTTACGGTTTTGGCACAACAAAACGCTGAAAAATGCACTTTTTGCCAGTTATGCGGGCAGTTTTTTTGATTTTGTCTGTGGCGCTGTGCAGCCATCATGTGGTGTGCCACTGTGTGACTTGTCTTGTCTGAAAGAGCTTGGGTCAAGGAATATGACGCTTTTTGTTTGGTGAAAAAATATTAATCCTTTCAAAAGTTATTAAAGTTTTAAGTTCCCATTATAAGTCAATGGGAAAATTTATATGGTTATTTTGCGAAAGAAGAATGGGGTTTTGGCCATCTGGTTCATCCTAACGATCAAAGAATTTGCAGGCTCACAATCAAAGAATCTTTGATCGTGAGGAATTCTTTGATCGCGACTGCCGCCATCTTGTTTTCAGTTTGCGGTCGGAATAATTCAAATATCTCGGCTCAGGGATGACTTCCGAAGTAAAACTTGGATGGGTTTTGCTCAGAGGGCTTCACTCTATCGAGCCATGGCTGTGGTTTCTTGTAATTTGGTAAAAAAATAGAGTTTTAAACTTTTTAAATCTTTGATTGCAGCTCGCTAATGATCTTTGATCATGAGCCTGCAAATTCTTTGATCGTGAGATTCTTTGACCACGATCTTTGATCATGAGGGTATGACTAGATGGCCAGATTAAAAAATCTAATTTCTCAGTTCTGGGGTGACTTAGTAAGCCAAATGAGGATGGGTTTTTCTCAGGGAGCTTTGTTCTATCGAGTCATGGCTGTGGTTTCCTGTATTTTTGTGTAAAACTTGACTTTGACCATTTTTAATTCTTTGATCATGAGCCTGCAAATTCTTTGATCGCGAGCCTGTAAATTCTTTGATCGCGAGATTCTTTGACCATGATCTTTGATCGTGAGGGCGTGACTAGATGGCCAGATGAAAAAATAAAATTTCTCAGTGCAGAGGTGACTAATTAAGCCAAAAGAGGATAGGTTCTGCTCAAGGGGATTCGTTCTATCGATCCATGGCTGTGGTTTCATTTATTTTTATGTAAAACTTGACTTTAACCATTTTTTATTCTTTGATCATGAGTCTGCAAATTCTTTGGTCATGAGCCTGCAAATTCTTTGATCATGAGATTCTTTGATCGCGATCTTTGATCGCGAGGGAGGGACTAGATGGGCAGATTGGGAGGCACCAGATAGCCCAATTTTAACAATTTTTCAAATTAAATATCTCGGAAACGGTTTGGTCTTTTAACTTGAAATTTGGAGGGTGTTGATGAGATGTCCTGTAGATGTGAATTACAGTGTTTAGGTGTCAGACAATACATTTTCTGCAGAGATATTGCATGGCTCAGTTTACATTTTGTGGACAGCATTTTCCATTCTGGTACTGGCTTGAAATGTGTATGGTGGCTAGCCTTACTACCATGGGTGTATTTTTCAGTAATTAGGTATCTAAAATGTAAACAGGTGCAGAATTCTGCCATGCACATGTGTAAAGAAGCTAAGGTATAGGAGAACGGGGTGAGAGTTAGGACTGATGACCCCAATGCACACCCCGATGCTGGTTGGAGGGTGGGCTGCGGGTCCAAGGGGCTTTCAACCTTAACACCAAATTTCCTCACTTTTGTCGCAGTGGAACAACCCTAACTGATGCATTAAACAGAGTGTTTTGGCTCTAATTTCATTTCTTTTTGAGAATGAGGATGATAAATAGTTAATGTAATGCGGTGGTTGGAGCGCGGGGCCCCCGCGCTCCCACCAGGTGATGTCTTGTCACATAGTAACAGGAACTGTAATGGAAATGCAAGCACCAACAGTTATGCACATGGTAATGCAAACGTAAATGGTAAAGTAAACGTTAATAGAAACACAAGCGCAAAGTGATGCTGAAGCGAACAGAGACGCAAACGGACATGCAAGTGCATACAAAAATGCAACTGGTAACATGCACAGTGATGGTAGCGGTATCTGAAATGCAAATGTTAAGTGGTACAGCAAAAAGAATGCCAAAAGGAACAGAAACGGAAATGTGAATGCAAGCGTGCACATAAACGCAAACCGTAATGTGCACGGGCATTGTACCACAATTGTAAATACAAATGGTAAAGTTAACATGAAGAATAACGCCAAAGGAAACAAAAACAGAAATGGGAACAGAAGCACATATGGAAATGCAAACCGTAACACGCATGGGCACAGTACTGCAATTCTAAACGCAAATGGTAACAGTAACAGCAACAATAATGGCAAAGGAAACAGAAACACAAAAGGAAATGCAAGCGCATATGGAAACACAAACCATAATGTGCACGGGCACCGTAAAGCAATTGCAAATGAAAATGGTGAAAGTAACAGCAACGAAGACACAAAACAAAAGACAAATGCAAATGCAAATGAAAGGTCTACCAGAAACGCAAATGGCAATGTGCATGGTGACCCAAACCAAAACGCAAAGACAAACAATTGTGGAAATGCAAATGGTAACAGTAACACAAATGCAAGCGCAAATGAGAACGCAAAGGGTAACGCACACGGTGGCATACACAGGAACAGTAATGCAAACAGGTATGGAAACACAAGTGGTAATGCTAAGTGTAACAGTAACATACGTGCACACCCTGTTTTTGCCTAACAGCTGAATAGAGAAACACAGTGGCCCAGATATTCAAACTGTGCCAGGCCGTGGTGCAAGCCTGGGTGCAGTTCAACTTGGCTGTACAGGGGTGTGGCCTGCGCGATATTCAATGGAGCTATGCTATGGCTCAGCAGCTTTGATAATCGCACACTGGCCACCCCCACTGTGCATGGTGCAGTGGCACTGCACCAGCGCATGTGGCCAGAGTGGAGCATGGAGATGTACTAGCGCAAGTGCCATTGCGCCATTCAGAGCACCTGCGATATTCAAAGAGGGGGACATGCAAATGGGGCCATAATTTATGCAAGGCACACATGGGGTCATTTGCATGTCATTATGGCCCCATTTGCATCCCATTAGCATGCAGGTGCGCCGATCCCTGATGACTTGCGCCTGGCGCCCTGCCAGGCAGCAGCCATCGGGGACCGATGTCTCCTGCAGACCATTCGTGGGCATTTGTCTAAAACTAGACTTCCACGTCCAATATCCCTGCTGGTCCAGTGGACCGCTATGTGCCCGATCCCAGGCATCGTTATAATAAACCCCCTTCAATATCCCTGGTGGTCCAGTGGACCGAATGCTGCCCGATCGCAGGCATCCGTTTAACAGAAATCTTTCTATTACCCTGGTGGTCTAGGGTACCCCCTCCCCCACCCACCACTGAGTCCCACCGCCCGCTCCCCGGTCAGCTGGCGGCGGCAGCACCACCTCCGCTTCTGCCCGCTGCCCGCTGACTGACATATTCGCATATCTGGAATGTGTAGTACGGTATGGACTGCACACCCATTGGCTCACGCCAGAACCAATGGGCATGCAGCACTACCGAGGTGTCAGTTGGTGGCGGCGGGAAGGCAGGCAGGTGGGGAGCTGCTGCCTGCTGGCTGACTGGGGGAGCGGGATGGTGGGACTCAGTGGGCGGGTGGGAGGGGGTACCCTAGACCACCAGGGTAAAAGGAAGATTTCTATTAAATGGATGCCCACGATCGGGCAGCATTCGGTCCACTGGACCACCAGGGATATTGGAGGGGGGGTTTATTATAATGATGCCTGTGATCGGGCACATAGCAGTCCACTGGACCACCAGGGATATTGGATGTGGAAGTCTTATTTCATATAACACATGCCCGTGATCGGGCACATAGGGGTCCACTAGACCAACGGGGATAATGGACGTGGACTTTATTTTTCAACATATGCCCATGATCGGGCATGGGGGGGGCACCACCAGGTGCAGTCAGAACTCGGGTGGCCACCCACAGGTGGCAGCTGCCATGTTGCAGCCTGTAATGCAGCAGCTCACCTGTGGGTGGCCCTTAGTTGTTCCTTTTTTTTTTGGCTTAACTTTGTGCAGGCGCAAGTAGGGGTTGCACATGCATGGCTCTGCACATCCCAGGCTGAATATCGGGCTGTGCAGGTTATGCATGGGAACACCCCACCTACCTGTGCCTGCATACATTACTGATGCACTCCGGCGCATCGGGATTTATGCGGCACACTTTTCCCTTTTGAATATTGCACCAGGGCGCATCAGTGGGTTGCACATGGTGTAACAATGTTGTGCCATGCGCAACCCTTTTGAATATCTGGGCCAGTGTGTGCAAAGAATGTATGCATAATAATGGGCCTCAGGGCAGAAAATGAGCTGTTGGAAGACTAAATTGCTTATATCTCAGGAACCGTACGACATAGAAAAAAAAAATTCACATCAATCATGATTTTCCTGGCAATGTTTTTGCTGAATTGCTACGCATTGTAGCAAGAAAATTCCATATGTCGCACCGTTTCTGAGATACGAGCCCCGAAAGGGGTGGTGGACGCCACTATGTCAGTCTATGGGAGAAAATGCCAAATTCGGAGTACCGTAACTTGGCATCTGTGCAACATTTTTTCACCAAACCACCAAAAGGCTCATCTGTGAGATGTTGGCTGCCTTCCCTCCAAATTTCAGCTCAAAAGACCAAACCGTTCTTTCGCAGCAGGGTGGCAAAGAATTCCTATCATTTTGCCATAGCTTGGAAAAGCAGTGTCGTGATTTGCGAAAGCTTTCACAAACCTTTGCGGAAGTGTGGCAAGTGCGACACTACTTTGCGACACTACTTTTTCCAGAAATTTGAAAAACATTTTTCTGGGGTGTTTAACCCCAAATAAAGAGACGGCTAGCATCCTGAGGGTCTGACTAGGTGAACACAAAAAATTGTGTCCCTAGAGGGTCCCAAATTTAAATGGCAAGCATTTCTGTGACCAGTAACAGAAAAAAAAATGGCTGACTCACGACACTACAGGGCTCATTTGTGACACTAAAAAGTGCATTTGCAACACTTTCACACTTTTTAACTTTTCCCATTGACTTATAATTGGAATTTGTTTTTTGAATAACTTTTGAACCGTTCAATATTTTTTCACAAAATCTTCAAAAGGCCCACTGGGCGACCTGGCTGCACGTTCCCTGAAGTTTTTGGACCGGTCGCACAAACCATGCGATCTATAGGCGTGAGCAAAGAATGCGCAATAAACCTTAAATGCACACACAGATGTCGCTTAATAACTCCGCAGCCGTATATCCGGATTGGGAAAGGGAAAATTTGCAGATCCCTCAAGATCTATGGTTATGCCCAGTGTCTGCCAAATTTCAGGCAAATCCGTTGAATGGTGGCAAAGTTGTTGAGGTGCAAAGTTTCACCATTTAACATTAAAAGGGCTACTCAACCCTAATTATGGTAGCACTACCGTGCTACCATAATATATTATATATATATATATATATATATGTATATATATACAGTATATATATATATATATATACATGTATGTATGAATGTATGCATGTATAGATAGATACACACATACACACAGTTATACAGTCCTCTACAGTGTCCCTCAGTACAGGGGACATCCCTCTGTGTTTCTCTCACTATAGCCCTGACTTGTATTCGTCCTTCCTGGGAACAGTGGTGCACACACAGAGACTGTACTGTACATCTAGACTTTCAGGCAGGGAGTTACATTATTCTATGGTGCTACATAACTTTTACCCTGTGTACATACTAAGGTAATGGTTTCCATTGTGTCCTGGGTTTGTGTCTCCATGTTTGTGGATGTGCCTCTCATTATGGGGATCAGTGTCCCTGTTTGTTCCACATTCAGTGTGTCTGTGTCCTTCATTCCAGTGCTGACTTGGTGGGAGGTATGCACTGTGTATGCCTGCTGACACCCATGGCCTGCAGCTAACAAACTGTTTCTAAAGGCTGGCATACAGGTACAGCGCTGTGCATACCCTGGCCTGCAGCTTTTAGCCTGTACGTCCAGTCTGACCTACAGATGAAGATGAGGGCACCATCCAGTCTGCGGTTTTAGACCTATAGTTCCAGGCTGACTTACAGGTGGAGTTGTGTGCATCATGGGATAGCACCAGGCAATCTTCATGCTAATGTATGCTAAGCAGGCCTTAATGAGATGGTAATGTGGCTGTTTGCACATGGATTGCCTAAGTAGGCTCATTTGCATATGAGCCTTGAATATAGCAAACTTTTGTCCTGGGCTAACGTGTTTCCACTGGGCTAATGTGTTTCACTGTGCATTCGGGTTAGCCCCAGGCAAATCTCTCACAAGCAAAGCACAGTTCAGCAGTGTGTGGACTACATTGTTGTTTGCAGTTCTTGTGCAACACTTCATTGCTATCACACACATTGCTCACCAACTTCATCTCTGCCTTATTCCACCTCTGTGTCCACTGAGCTGCTGTTGCATTTCACACTTCCCTGTTGCTATATTCAGAGCTGTCCTATTTCTCGGGCTATTTTAACATTGCACTCCCAGCCCCCTGTTTGCACTGCTTCCTTTGCATGCCATATTCAGCAGGTTTAGCCCTAGGGCTATTCCTTTGAATATGGCTTGCTACTGGTTCAGGGCTAATTTAGCACACTGTGCAGTGCTTATTTAGCCCCGGGCTAAGTTTTGAATATATGGCCCCATTTGTTTTAGTGTTAGTTACCAGAGGAAAGAACTGTAACCAGGGCAGAGTCATTGCAGTGGAGCATTTATTTAAAATGAAATTATCAGAGGCTCCCAAATAATTTGTGTCAGAACACTGCACCATAATATTACACTCGTCAGTGATGAGGATGTTTGTTTTAGTATTAGTTACCAGAGAAAAGAACTGTAACCCAAATACATACTGAATTGTCAGTTTGTCTGACAACATTGTTCACTTGTGACGTAATGAACTGTTGCCAACTTCAGTTACTGGCGAAATGTTCAGCTGCTACTTGTCCCCGCGATGATATGTCCGCATCTTATTGACCACGACATTTCATCCGGGGACAAATCGGCCACTCACGGGCGGGATGCATTAGTAGTGGGGTGCCCCAGGGCTCAGTCTTGGGTCCTACACTTTTCAGCATCTTTATAAGTGTTATGCACATTAACACAAAGAACTTCATTTATAAATTTTAAAGATGATACCAAGGTGGATGGCAAGGTGGATTCTGTCACAAAATACCAATCCTTGGTCAAGGACCTCGAAAGTATAGAAGCTTTGGTAACCAAAAATAAAGTGAAATTCAACCATGACAAGTGTTTTGTCCTCCATTTTGGTAGGAACCACCCCCTGTATTCCTATTTGTTAAATAAGATACAACTACGGACTTCTGATAAAGAATGGAACCTACTGTAGGTGTAGTGGTCAACAACAAATTATCAGCATCTGATCACTGTAAGAAACTTACACAAACAGCGAGTGGGTTGATTAAAACTATTCAGCACTCATTCATATCTAGGAATGATCAGTGCCTGATTCCATTTTACAGAACATGTATTAGACCGTACTTAGATTACAGGTCCCCATTCAGAAATCCATATTTGAAGGGGGATGTCAATCTGGTGGCGAGGGGACAGAGGAGGGTTACCAAAATGATTCCTGAATTGAAAAATAGGATGTATGAGGATAGTCTAATGGAAACTGTTTTATTTGACCTGCAGAGCAGAAGACAAAGGGAGGATTTGTTACTGTTATTTAAAATTCTTCATACACCAGATTTAATGTCTCAGTGTGGACTGAAATTTAGCACAAGAACAACTAATCTAAGGTCCCATAACAAACAATTCATTATCCCAAGGGCAACTACTAAGAAAAGGGGCAACTATTTTACCATATGATCAGCTAGAGCATGGAATAGATTGCCCCAAAAGCTGGTGGACCAAACAGCCATAACTGGCTTTAAAGCAGGGCTTAACAAGTATTATTACTTGAAACAAAATTGGGTATAATTAACCCACTCGGAGTGGGAGACAATCTTGATAGACATTCAGCCTTCTTTTGTCTTGTCAAACCTAACAAACATAGTAAAGCTTTAAGGAAGGTGGGATAGACACATGGGACTGGTGAGGTTGATGGTAGAGGGGGTTGGAGCAAATGGAGGAGGGGGTTAGTTCAGGTGGAACTGTGAGGTTATTGATCTGCTAGAGGCCTAATAGTGTTACAGTAGATAAGGGTGTAAGTATAAACTAGGCAGACTGGATGGACCGTGAGACTTTTTTTTTTCTGTAAACATCCATGTATTTATGGTTAATTGTTCAAAACATGGGTGACTCATGCTTACTTGGTGTTTGACTGCGTTTGGTTGCCTGGAGTAGTTCCATGTGATAACGGCAATTGTAGAATAGCGATCGCCGTTTGGGCAAGTGTACATCGCTGAAAATACATTTTGACGATGTTTACTTGTGGCGAACAGCAATAGGGCACCTGAGAGTTAGGTTTCTGTATTTGCAGGTATGCAGGTCATGTCTGCATGTCCTTTTAACAATAAAATGAAATTTTAATTCACAAATCCAGATGTCTGTGTATTAGAGGTGGTGAGTGCTTGGCTTCTTCTTCTGCACAAAGCAATAGAATGCTGTTGTGTATTTGGTGCACAGACTCCACGTAGACCACAATTACTGAACTGACTTTACAGCATTTTATATCATTGTTCTTCCACAGTGTGCTTATGAATGTGGCTGTATGGGACAGGAAGCCAGCATCCGCTAAAAAGTCCCTGTTTTGTTAGTTAAAAGGTCCATTGGTGCCCTGGTAATTTATAAACTTGCTTCTCTGAGTCTGACTTTACATAACAGTGCCAGTTTGCAGTAGTGGTGGCTCTGAATTTGGATTCTAGTGAAATAATCAGCAGCCCTTCCCCATGCGTATGCACACAGACTCAGATCAGCTGATTTCAACCTATGTGCAGCCAAACTCAGGTTCTACTCCCATGCTTCTGTGCCCTGGCCTTGCCTCCCCTCCTCCATGCATCCTTAGTTTCTGTCCAACCTATTGCACACTTAGACTGCCTGAATCTTTCTGAACCTTTCTGAGCTTCCAGTTTCAAAATGGACTTGCTGTAATTTATCTTTTGGCTCTTTGTTATTATAGTTTATTATGGAAACATGGAAGCTTATGGCAGATAAGGACCACCAGGCCCATCCAGTCTGCTCATTTAGCCTACCTATATCTGTGCCAGCTGACTTTACCTAGTTATTGGTCTTAGGTACTCCTTCTCATCTCTATGCTTCCATTGTCCCTATTCCATGCATGTTTGAATCCCACCACTGAGTGCATTCCCACCACCTCCTGTGGCAGGCTGTTCCATGCATCCACTACCCTCTCAGTGAAAAATAACTTTCTAACATTTCCATGTAAATGGCCTCCCTCCACTCTCACGTCATGTCTTCTTGTCCTAGTACTCTTTTTATACCGGAAAATGTTTTTGCCTTTTACTGTATTGATGCCTTTGAGATATTTGAATGTTTCAGTCATATTGCCCCTCTCCCTCCTTTGCTCCAATGTTACACATATAAAAGTATTTTTATGTGTCCTCATATGTCTTGTGCTGCAGACCCTGCGCCATCTTAGCTGCCCTCATCTGTACTGTCTCTATCTTGTCAATGTCTTTGTGCAGATGTGGCCTCCAGTACTGCACACAGTATTCCAAATGGGGTCTCATCAGCTTTTTGTATAGCGGAATCATTACCTCTCTCTTGCAGCTTGTGATACCCTGCCAATACACCCCAACATCCCCCCAGCCTTCCCTACTGCCTTTGCCATCTGTTTCATGGCTTTTAGGTCATCTGTGATAATGACCCCCAAGTCTCTTTCTTCCCTGATGTCTGTCACCCCCCCAACCTTTAGCTCCCTTAAGGGTTCCTATTCCCCACGTGTATGATTTTGCATGTCTTTGCATTAAACCTCAGTTACCACACTTCTGACCAGCTCTCCATCTTTTCTAGATCTTTCTTCATCTTATTCACACCCTCTGGAGTATCTACTCTGTTGCAGATCTTGTTGTTATTTGTAAACAGGCAAACTTTCCCCTCCAGCCCTTCTGCAATGTCACTGATGAAGACATTTAAGAGGACTGCCCCAGAACTGATCCTTGAGGAACCCCACTGATGACCCCAAATTCTTCTAACTGGGTTTTGTTTACCATCATCCTCTGCTTTCTATCTCTCAACCAGTTACCAACCCAGTTCACCAACTTGTGGCCCACCCCTAGAGTACCTAGCTTGTTGACCAGCCTTCTATGTGGAACAGTGTCAAAGGCCTGGCTGAAATCAAGGTAGGCGACATCAACAGCACCCCTTTGGTCCACCTCCCTGGTCACCCAGTCAAAGAAATCTACCAGATTAGTTTGACAGGACCTTCCCACTGTGAATCCATGCCACCTTAGATCCTGTGTTCCTATGGATTCCAGGTGTTCCACAATCCTTTCCTTAAGGAGTGCCTCCATGCTTTTACCCACAACTGATGTGAGACTGACTGGCCTGTAGTTCCCTGACTCCACTTTGCTGCCACTCTTATGAAAAGGGACCACACAAGCCCTTTTCCAGTCCTCTGGGATCACTCCAGTGCTCAGTGACTCACTAAACAGGACTGCCAGTTGTGCTGCCAGCTCCATCCTCAGTTCCTTTAGGATCCTGGGATGTATGCCATCTGGACCCATTGCTTTGTCCATCTTAAGCTTTGTGAGCTCTTCTAGGACCCTGTCTTCTGTAAAAGGACTGGTGTTTACCTCCCTCCCCATGGTGCATCTGATTGCTGGCTATGGGCCCTGCCCCTCCCTCTCCTCTGTAAAGACAGCAGAGATATCTATTTAGGACTGATGTCTTCTCTAGCCCCCCTTCCACACACTCTCCCTTATCCCCTCTGAGTTTAGCAATTCCCCCTGAACTTCATTCTTCCACTAATATACCTGTAGAATGTCTTGTCCCTCTCTCTCACTGATTGAGCTAATCTTTCCTTGGTTTGTGCTTTTGCACTCCTTACCACTTTTCCAGCTTCCCTCAGACAATTCTAGCACACCTCCCTATCCTCATCTCTTTGCATTTCCTTATATTTCCTGAAGGCCAACCTTTTTGGCCCTAACCTTCCCTGCTACAGCCTTCAAGAACCAAAGTGTTTCTTATTTTACCCTTGTTTCTCTCCTTAACACATTGGCTTGTTACCTCAACGTCTGCCTCTTTAATACGTGCCCATTTCCCCTCAATGCCCCCTCCTGTCTCTCTCTTTGCCAAGACTTCTTTAACACTCTTTCCCATCTTAACAAAGTCAGTCCTTCTGAAATCTAAGATCCTTGCCTTTGTATGAGTTGCCTGTATCCTTGTGTCCTGTTTGAACTGTACCATGTGGTGGTCGCTGGACCCTAAGTGATCTTCCACTTGGAGATCAGCGATTCTTTCTCTATTGGTCAGTACCAGATCCAGGATTGCCCTGTCTCTGGTGGGTTCCTGCACCAGTTGTTTAACGCCCGTCCCCTGAAGGGAATCCACAATGTCCTGGATCCTGGCCGATGCCCCAGTTGGGATGGACCAGTTCACATCTGGAATGTTAAAATCCCCCATCAGCAGAACTTTGTTGCCATATTATGTATGTCCTCCATCAGTATCCTGTCAACCTTCTCCCCTTGTGGCCAGCCCGGTGGCACTGAGGGTTGAGGCGCTGGATGCCACACCTCGTGCCATGCTGGCAACCTGGGTTCAGGAATGGACTCAGGCCATTTGGGTCAGCAGGGGTGGGAGAGAGAGGGGATTGAGCATCCAGAGAACTGCTCTCCCCTCCCTGGGGTGGGTAGTGAGGTTGCATCACTCTTCAGCAACCCCTGATGGAGATCAGGGGCCCTGTAGGAGCAGTGCCGTTATGTGGGGTGGAGCGGCAGTGGACGTCAGCATGTTAGTATGCAGACATCATGGCACATCCTTGCTCCAGGGGGAAATACACACAGAAAACCTCGGAGGAGATGGGGAGGTAATGGAGGCCCCAGGAACCACAATCCACATCCAAAGGCTGGACCATCCTTCCACCGGGCTCTCCCGAACCCCTCAATCCAACCCAGGACCGACCCTCTAATTTCAGAAAGGCCACCAGGTATGTGAGGTAGACCCTCCCCTGGGGGTGATCCGGGGGGCTGGAAGGTTCCTTGGGTTTGGGGAGATAGTGCTCAGCAATTGTGCTCCCTGGAGAAGGTGGTTTCAGGTGGTGAGTAGTGGGCACTGCTGAGAGATGCCCTGATCCTCCAGTGAATAAATAGAAGCTACAATAAAAAAAAAACTTTCTCCCCCTGAGCTGGAGACTTGTAGACCAAAGCCAAAAATACAGTGGCACTCAAGGCCAACCAAATAAGGATGAAAATCCACAACCTCAATGGTACACATCATGTCCCCATCCCTGAGGAAGACTCGCAAAGAGTTGAAGTGCTGGGTGGCCAGGAAGAAGCTCTGTGTACTTCAGACCTTCCTAACATGCTACACAGCAATAAATTACTTTATGCACCATTGAGGTGCATTTTTAACTTTGTTCTACTACATTTGGGGCTGGCAGCCCTTCGCAGTGAGCACCGTTCTGGGTGGGGGCAGGTCACAGCTATTCTTGTTGGACCTGGTATGTAGACCACTCCTATTCGTATAGCTGTTCCACTGCATGCTTAAAGGGTGGCCCACAATTCCACTGCCTCCTCATGCTTGCCCTGAATTTGAGGTTGCTTTGATGTCCTCTTTGATGCAAAGGGCATCCCCTCCTTCCTTCCTTCCTTCCCTTCCTATCCCTTCTAACCAGAGCATAACTAGATACATTTATCTTTCTTGCATGGTTACTGGTGAACCATGTTTCGGTTATGGCTACTATGTCCAGTTTAGCCACCATCATTACATCCTCCAGGTCTGGGACCTTGTTTCCCAGACTGTGGGCATTTGTATACATGACTTCCCATGTACTTGCTGGTGGCTTGCTAGCTAAGGGTGAAAGGTGCAACTTTTTCCTCATGCGACATAATGGACGTGGACCCCTCTCCCCTTCCACTAGTTAAATGACTTGCCAAACCGTCAAACTTCAGTCCCAGTGCACTCACCCCCTCCTTTGTCAGGTGTAGGCCGTCGAATTTAAAGAACTACCTCTCCCAGAAATGTTGCCAATCTCCTACTAATTGGTGTCCTTTCTCTCAGCACCAGTCCCTGAGCCAAGCATTTAGTTCACCCATTTCTCTTTCCCTAATTTTCTGCCTGCCTGCACCCTTCTCCCATATAGGCAGAACCTCAGAGAAGGAGATGTCAGATGAATTGGATGCCAATCATTCCCCTACCCTGGTCAGGGGTTTCTTGGCCTTCTCCACTGAATGACTGGTGAGGTCATTTGTTCCTATGTGGATCAGGATGTTCATATTGTCTCCTGGGCTCTCTACAGTTTTAGTAATGTGTTCAGTGTCTCTCCATGTGGATGATCCTGTGAGACATCTGACCACGACCTCTGGCTATATGAGGTTTGCTTATGCTGTTTGGGTGTATTAATGCATAAACAGTAATTTCTGCATGATAAAGAATGTGTATGTGGCTGTGTATTGTTCCTTTTTTAATTAATTTAATAACAATATTATATAAAAAAAATAAACTGGATTCAAACTGGTACAGAATCTGAGACTTGGTATGTTTAGTTTATATATTCATTTATATTTGTTCAAAGTGTTGGAGCCCTGTTCCCAGGGACCATTCTCAGGAATACCTTGAGCCATAAAGATAAACATGCAATACCACTACCAGTAGAACCACAATGTGGAGAAATTATTGAACATAAGTCTGCAAAGTACAAAACATAATAACTTCAGTCAAGATTGATAGAAGCTTCAGAGTAGTCTATAGGACGGCAGTCATTCCAGGTAGGCAGGCATTTCAGCAGATGGCATACATTCCCCACACAGTAATTCATCAGCCCTTGATACAGCAGAAAGGCAGATTGTCAATCACAGTTGTGACCCTCAGAGCAGAGCAATGCTGTGAGCTCTCCACATTACACACCAGAGCACAGCGTGGATCAACAAGAATAGCAATTTGCTTGCTTTTGTGGGAGTCAAATTATCTTTATTTCCTACTCCAGCATGACAGCATAGCATGCATCAAGGAGCAGGGCACACAAAGAAGAATAATGCTAAGAACTTTCATGGACTTACAAGCCGATGAGTCAGAGAAATACATCTCTGTGATGTGACTGACTGGGTTCCCAGTCCAAAATTTGAATCTGGTGTCAGCAGAGCTCCAAGTGTCCTTCTAGTGTTACATCAACATAAACTAGTGAGAGCACAGGTGTAGTGTCAAGTGAGATGCAACACCAAAAAAGTCACATTGGTGCATCATGTGCACATGTGACTAATGTGAAATTTATTTGATGCGAGGCTAGTCCAATAAGTCTCACGCAAGGCCTGTTTGAATAAGTTGAATGTGAAACTATTAATTTAATGCCTTGGGTAGACGTCTGGAAGGAGTAATGAAAGGCCACAGCCTAACTTCAGTTCCTCTTTACATTCAGGAGTCCTGACCTACCTTTTGTCTGTAGATTCTGTGGAGGGCCAGCCACAGTGATAGGTTAGTTCCAGCCTCCTCTGTCCTCCTATTCCAACCCCTAGTTTAATCTGACTATGCCACAAGTTGCATGCTTCTTGCTCTAAAGTCCTCAGTCTCATTACTTGCCTGATTTGGACTAGAAGCTACTGCTTGAATTGTCTTGGTCCTTGACTGATAAAGCAATCTGCATCTACTGGCCACATGGCTTGTGGCAATGTAAAAGCAATTTATCTTACACATACAGAGTACACAAAGTGTTACTGTGAGACTCAGAGATGGTAAATTCAAGGGTAATGTTAACAAGCATTGATTCTCTCAGATGATGTCGAGGTTATGGAACACCCTAGCCTTGGAGACATTGGATATCAAACTACTACAGGCCTTCAAGGTACACCTAGACAAGTGTCTGTTTACACTCACCAAGGGAACCACAGGATACCCTAAGTAGGGGTCTATGTTATAATGGCGATCATGGAATAGCGATCATCTTTTGGGCGAGTGTACATCACCGAAAATATATAACAGTAATGTGCACTCGTAGTGACTACAAAACTGGCAATGGTTTTCAATGTTGTGACCCCCCCCCAACTTAAAGATTCTTAACTCCAGGGGGTGCATGTCGGGGGTGTGTGTAAAACTTAAAAAAAAAAAAACGGACCTGACACAAAAAACGATCACACCCCAGAACTGAACCTGGCACCCTCCCAACCCCAGCCTGCCACTCTACCCACCACACCACATGGCCGGCTCAGCAGCCAACTGCCGCATTACATCTGACATATCCTCCCTCCCCTTCTGCCCATCACGTGGTATGGTCCCTTCCCCCCATGTGTGTATACATAGCGACATCCTGTCACAGTATTCTCCTACACCCGCAACCTGTCACTACCCTGCCAGGTAACCCAGAGCACAGGCACTGTGATTGAATTACCTTTTTTGCAGTCGCTCAATCACGGTCGCCATGTTTACTGGATTCCCCTAAGTAGTAGAGTGGTAGGCAATCCCTACAAAATCAGTACTTTACAAAGAGTAGTTATGTATCCCTGTTTCAGAAGCTGGAGAGCAGCCATGAGAGATGTAGAGTTCCTCCCGACATTAAAGGAGGACAGGAAATGTGTGCTAATTGGCAGCAGTTAGTAATGTTCCTATTTATTGCAATGAAATTCCTAATTCCTAATTATTCATATTCAACTGTACATGAATCAACACTGATGTGAAAAACTGTGTAGTGCATGTTAGAACGTTGTATTCATCAGAAATCTAGCTTTCCCTAGAGTTGTTGTACCATTGATGTGACGTCACAATGTTGTTGTACCATTGTGGGTACGTCACATCGATGGTACAACAGCACGGATCACATTCGCGCATGCGCAACTTGTGGTTTTGTCGGTGGTCACAGAATGGACAGCAGTTAGCTGAAGGCACAGGAGGAGATAGTAAGTGCCGTTTTCTTTGAAATCTTTGCTGGCACATAGTAGTACACCAGCTGTGGACCGGGAATGAGTGGAGTCTTTGTACACGGTGCGGCGGGGAGGGGGCGGGTCTCAGACATCACAGCACGACCAAGAAGGAAGGCACAAGCTGTTTTTGATTTACTGTTGCCCATGCACTATAAAAGACAGTGTATGGGCGGCAGTAATTTCTTAACAACACTTGTTCACTTCACGAGTTTTCGCCAACCGAAAACCTCTTGAGCTTCGCTCTCGAGGTTTTCTTGGTTGTCATGACAACCTCTCGAAGTGAACAACAGTGTTGTTGTTTACTGTTGCCCATACACTATCCTCTATGTTTTCAGTCATTTCCTTTTTATGGACAACATGCTGAACAGTCTTTTTATGGAGTTTATAGTTTGGAGTTTTTACCATGTCACAGTGTATGTACGGAATGCTAATTATGATCTGTTGACCTATCAGAACCTTGCTCAGAGTTCTGTACACATAGCATGACATAGTTAAAACTCTAGATCACAGGTTCCATGAAGAGATCTGTAACAGAATGCTGCCCATAAATACAAAACAATGCAAAATATAAATGACAATGGATGGTCAACCATTAGCAACAGCACTGTGTTTGCTTTGAGAGGTTGTTGTGACAACGAGTAGACCTCGAGAGCAAAGCTTGAGAGATCTGCGGTTGACATGACAACTTCAAGAAGTAAACTCTGCACTTTTGTTAATTGTTGTCCATCCATTGTCTTTTGTGGTGCATAGGCAGCTCTGCACAGCAACAGAGAGTTTAGAAAAGTATAGGGAAGTCATCCTTGATTGCTTGTTTTTCTGTCAGAAGTGACAGATGAAACTGACAAATAAAAAAAAACGAGTGATTGGTGTGGCTAACAGTGACAGTTGAGC
The DNA here is from genome assembly GCA_016271365.2 of Neoceratodus forsteri. NCBI lineage: Eukaryota > Metazoa > Chordata > Ceratodontiformes > Ceratodontidae > Neoceratodus > Neoceratodus forsteri. The sequence continues at coordinate 1,076,539,363 of CM057450.1, forward strand.
AGCAAGGGCAGTTGATGCTGCTGTAACATCATAGGGAAGTATTCATGATGGAACAACAGCAGTTTGACATCACTACAATGGTACAATAAGCCTAGGAATTCATTGCATTCAGTTCACAATCGCGCTCTTCCATACGCTATACAGTTTTTATGTATGCAAATGAACATACGAATGTGCCAGCAGAAACAGACCACCCAGCCTATCTAAGTCTGCTTGAGTGTGCAGCTAGCACCCCTAGTTTGCAGCTGCACCACCCCCCCGTCCCATTTGTCATCCTCTGCCACCCCCCACCTCCTCCACTCTCACTCTCACCTGTTCCCTGTCCCATGTCCTTTTGAAACTGTTTCCAGATTTACATGATACCGTCCATTCTGGTAGGGCGTTCCATTTTGCTACCACCCTCTCTGTGAAATAGTGTCTCCTCATTTCCTTACTAAATTTTCCTCCTCTATTCTTAGTGCATGCCCCCTGGTGACCCTCCCCCCTCCTTAACTTAAAGACCCCATCTGCCCCTTCTTTATTGATTCCCCTCAGATACTTGAATGTCTCTGTCATGTCCCCCCTGTCCCTTCTATCATCCAGGGTGTACATATTCAGGTCTCTCAGCCTGCTGTCATAGTCTATCCCTTCCATTCCACATATCATCTTTGTTGCCCACTTCTGCACCCCTCCAGCAACCTGATATCACGCTTTAGGTATGGCCTCCAAAACTGCACACAATACTCTAAGTGCGGCCTTACCAGCAACCTGTAGAGGGGAAAGATCACCTCTCTTCGCCTGGATGAAAAAACCCTCACTATGCACCTCAGCATTTTGTTCACTTTTGCAGCCGCTCTCCTGCACTGGGTAGTGTTGTCCATGGTTTCTGTTATCATTACCCCTAGGTCCTTCTCCTCCTTAGTGATCCCCAGCTTAATCCCTCCCAGCCAGTATTCTCACCTTGGGTTCTTCACCCCAAAGTGCATAACCTTATACTTCTTTGCATTGAACCCCAGCTGCCACCTCTCTAACCACTCCTCTAGCTTGCTTAGGTCCCCCTGCAGCTGCTTCCATCCCTCCTCTCCATTCACCACTGCTCTGATTTTGGTGTCTTATCTTGCTCATCACCCCATGTGCAATGACTGCTATGAAGAGCCCGAACAATACTGGCCCCAACACAGAGCCCTGTGGCACCCCACTCTTCACCGGCCTTGGAGCTGAGAGCTCCCCTGTCACCACCACCCGTTACATAGAAACATAGAAGCATAGGCTTTGATGGCAGATAAGGACCACTTGGCCCACCCAGTCTGCCCATTTCCCTACCTATTGGATAAGCTGCAGATTCTAGTTGACCAACAGCCTACTTCCTGCAACCCCCCACTATAATTGCCTTATGTCTGTCCCATACATTTTGAATTCCCCCACTGTTTTAGACCCCACAACCTCTCCAGGAAGGCAGTTCCATGCGTCCACCACTCTCTCCGTGAAAAAGAATTTCCTCACATTACCCCTAAACCGTCCCTCCTCTAACTTTAAATTATGCTCCCTTGTTCTTACACATCTCTTTTTCTGAAAGAAACTACCCTCCTGGACTTTGTTAATTCCCTTGAGGTACTTGAAAGTTTCTATCATGTCCCCCCGTCCCTCCTTTCATCAGTCTTTCTTCATATGGTTTCTGATGTAGACCCTGCACCATTTTAGTTGCCCTCCTCTGGACTGCTTCCATTCTGTCTATGTCCTTGCATAGATGAGGTCTCCAAAACTGCACGCAGTACTCCAGATGGGGTCTCACCAACTTTCTGTATAGAGGGATAACCACTTCCCTTTTTCTACTTGTGATGCCCCTCCCTATGCATCCCAGTATCCCCCTGGCTCTCCTTACTGACTTCTCATATTGCTTACCCACCTTTAGGTCATCCGATATGACTACACCCAGATCCCTTTCCATTATTGTTGTCATTAGTACCTCCCCTGCTATTGTGTACTCTTCTCCTGGATTTTTATTTCCCAGGTGCATTACTTTGCGCTTCTTTGTATTGAATCTAAGTTGCCATATGTCTGACCATTCCTCCAACCTTGCCAAGTCCCTTCTCATCCTTTCTACCCCCCTTGTGTATCAACTCTGTTACAGATCTTTGTGTCATCTGCAAAGAGGCATACCTTTCCTTTCAGACCCTCTGCAATGTCACCTATAAAGACGTTAAAGAGGACTGGACCCAGTACTGAGCCCTGAGGTACTCCACTAGTAACCCCCTTTCTTCAGAATGTGTTCCATTCACTATTACCTTCTGTGTCCTGTTGTGCAGCCAGTTTGTTACCCAGGTTACCACCCTGGGACCCACTCCCAGGCTGGCTAACTTGATTATTAATCTTTTCTGTGGGACTGTGTCAAATGCCTTGCTAAAGTCTAGGTAGGCCATATCCACAGCCCCTCCCTGGTCTATTACTTTGGTCACCCAGTCAAAGAAATCAATTAGATTCATCTGACATGACCTTCCTGCCATGAATCCATGCTGCTTTGGGTCCTGTGCCCCACTGGCCTCTAGATACTCAACAATTCTTTCTTTCAGAAGTGATTCCATCATTTTCCCCACCACTGAGGTCAAACTAACAGGTCTGTAGTTTCCTACTTCTGCCTTGCTCTCACTTTTGTGAAGGGAAATCACATCTGCCCTCCTCCAGTCCTCAGGTACCACCCCATCTTCCCATGATTTGTTAAAAAGTGTGGTTAGTGGTGTCACTAAGTCCTCCCTTAGCTCTTTTAGGATTCTAGGGTGAATCCCGTCAGGCCCCATTGCTTTGTCCATCTTGAGTTTTAGGAGTTCTTTCAGTACTCTTTTTTCTGTAAATGGACTGGTGTCAACCCTGTTGCAGCCTCCCATTCAGCTAGTTTGTAATCTAGTTCATAATTTTTGCCTCTACCCCTATACCAGTTAGCTTCCCCCCAAGCCACCTATGAGGCACAGAATAGAAGGTCTTACTGAAGTCCAAGTAAAGAACATCCACTGCGTGCAATAATACCTGACAGGGTGGACAGTATTGGGCAATACTGTACTGCCCAGGGGTGTAATGATAGCCCCTAGAAGGTCCAGTATTGCCCAGTACCAGCCACCCGGGTGGGTATTATTGCCCTTAGAAAATGGTAATATGTCTCATATTTTGATTGGGTTTACAAAAAAATAAAATAATGGGGCAAAACTATGTAAAAGTTAATTTTTAGTTAATATTTAGGCAAAGTAGTCCTTTACTGGTATATCTGCCAGTAGAAAGCACTGTAGTGTTTGGTATCTGCTCTTTAGATTCAGGACTTGAAGTCTCTCCTCTCTCACTGTTTGTTTTCAGCTGTCACCCCTCTGTCATTGTTAGCCCCTTCTGTTATAAATTCTGAGCCCTCTCTAAAACTATTGTGGGAGCTGGTAGTATAGTTATAGTAACAAGCTGTGAACTTGGTACATCCAGCAGAACTGGGTTTTATTCCCACAACTTCTACTTACAAACTGCGTGACTCTGAGCAAGTCACTTAACCTCCCCAGTGCTCCCAGGTCACCCCTGAAAATAGGCACTTGTGCCTAGTGGGCCTTACCTGGTTGCCAAAGACTAAAAAAACAAACTACTGAGTGTCCTGAATGCTGTTAAACTCATTATGTTGTCCAGTCCTCTCCACTGAGTCAAGGATGACATGAGCAGTACTTTGTTGGATTATGTGTCCACATATGGAGGTGTGCTGCCAGTGTGTGGATGCCTTGAGCATGGTGAGTGGAGAGGCTTGCTGCAAAAAGGAAAGAGGGTGGGCGGGTGACAGGGACAGTTCATTTGCAGTCAAGGAGCAATGAGGAAACATTGTCGATGGGTGAGCAGAGGAGCCATGATGAATCAGGGAGTGTAGGTGAGATTCTTCTTTTTTGCTTTTCTGTTGAATGTTACCAGGAGATGGGGATGTGACTGCTTGTGTAGTGGCAACAGGACTTGGATAACCACACATGAGTCAGCAATTGTATGACTTGCAACGGGTGAAGAATGAGCATGGACTGTAATGGTACATGTTCGGTGAGAGAAATGGTATTTCTATGATTTTGTGTATTGCAGATGGAGGTATGCTGTCGCTATGGCAACAATTTTACCACAACCAACACTACAGCGACAACAGTGCCAGGTCACGGTAGTGTCAGCTTGGGACCCTGGCCCTGCTTTCTGGGGGTGTTGCACCCCCTTCCCGAAGCAACTCCGACTCGGAGTTGATTAATTAATTTAGCATAGGGGGTTCACGGGCGAAGACCCCCAAAGAAAACACAGTCTGAAATGACTCCCTTTATGCCCACCGCAAATGCAATCTACATAAAGGAGTCACTGTAACATTGATCAACAACAAAATTGTTGACCAGCTGTCATGGATCCACAGACGGTGATGTGCAATTGGCTTCCAGCTGTAAAGTAGGTTGGCGGCTGGGGGGGATGCGACTCGGTTAAGAACTTGCTAGTAGTTTTCAGTTGAAAACAAAAATAGCGTGCTTTCAGTTTAAGTGGCTAACTTTCTTTTAGTTGCACTGAAGTACAGTTGTAAGGGTGGGGGGCTGACTCCCTTGATTTTCTCGCTTAGTGAGCAAAAACAATGGCGGCTACTGATTTTTCAAATTCAAACTGGCACAGGGATACTAGTTTGACACTGAGGCTTGGCAGGCTGATACTTTTTATTTCCCGGGCATCTATTAAAACTTAATGTACCCCCCCCCCGGCATGGGTATCAGCCAATCAGAGCACAGGAAATAAAAAGCCCATTTTCTAAATCACTTTTTTTTCAGGCATATTTGAATTTGGATAATTTAGGGGAATGAATATCATTTCTGAAAATAAAAATTTTATAAACTGCTGACAAAAAGAAATGAGTTCCTGTTCTTTTTAAATTGCTATGTTGTTATTTTCACTGTTTTTTTTTATTTAAATGTACAGTCTCTACACCTTTGTTATACTTAGCTTAGTGTTACAATTACCCCCACCACCACCATTGTTGCAAAAGTGGGAACAAACGGTGTACACAGAACAGCAAAACAAAGTTCTAAAGAGCAAGAGAGGGTTTATTTAACCAACTGAGGGCAATAGTTTGTCTACAGTGTAAACCCAACCTACCTCCTCTATGTACAGAAACATGGTGGTCATACAGTAGGGCAGTTTGATACTGCATACACTGTAGGTATGATAGTGCCCTTGATATTGGTAAAACCATTTCTTGCACTTTGGAACTTTGTCAGCTGTTTTATACTTAAGCAATAATACATGACAGAGTGTGGTACTGTATAGCATGGGGTACTCTTACACCTCAGGTGTGCTGTGAGGCCTGAAGCTGCACGCTGAGAGTCTTGTACACCAGATAAGTGACAATATACCATGATATATCACATCCTGGAGTGTATTATTGGTATTATGAACTGGTTAAAACTGGACTGAAATTTGTACAAATAAAAACTTAATAACTTTTTAAAATATTTTAATAATGATTTTTTAATGTGTATCTGTACATTTGAAAAAAAATAGCTCCCACTGTGTGGGTTTTAAGTGATCAATCGGTGACATTGTAACTTGTGGCTAGGAGCTAACAGTAATACATTGAGGTCTCTTGTACTTTTGCTGAATCTGTTAAAAAAACAAGACATTAGGTACCATAGATGGTAGTTTGATTTGGGTACATATTGAATCGTCCTCATCTGTGGTTATTGAGGTACAGTATTTGCTTTTAAAAAAGTAGTTATTGCTTACCAGCATTTTTAAACGTGCCATAGTTGCTGGCAGTGGGCGCTCAAGCAGCCAGTCACTCCGTCCCACCTGATAGAGCAGAACCTGCCACGCAAGTGCTACTCACTCCTTCCCTGCACCCAGCTGATCATATTCTGTTGCTGGGGAGGGGGGGTAACAGACAGATGCCAACAAAAACAGAGTTTTCAGCAGGCTTAATGCTACTGACTTGCCCACTGCTGCCACCATCCACTGCTTCTGAAATGCATGGGTGGATGGAGCTATGCAGGTTAACTGATCTGTTGACTGGCACATTTCCTTACCCATTATCATGTTGTGGATTTTAATCATGAGTAAGAAGAGAGTTCAGCCAATCAGGTTTCTGAATTTTTTTTTACCTAGTTCATAATTTTTATTTTATTGTTGGTTATCACCACGTGTGATCAGTAGCACATTCTTTTCTTTTTTTTTTTATCTGTTTTAATCACATTGCCTCCAACCTCGCCCACTTCCTGCCAGCCTGACCAGTTCTGTTACCCTGATTCTCCTGGATTTAATCAGCACTCCAGCTTCCCCATGTCTTACCCCCATGATGGGGTCAGTGGATCTCCCCATCTCCACCATAGCACAGATACAGATTACAGAGAAGGGTCCAAGGTCACTGGTGCCATTTTTTCAATATGCTAGAATTCATTCTATCTGGTCAGGTGTTATACAGCTTCCAGACCTCTGTTCCATAGGACGTTGGTGGCAGGGGTGCACATGCATGTGCACGCGACCCTGCAGAGTGTGACGACACTTTATATCCTTCCACCCATGTAGCCGCTCCCGACTGCACTGTCATCTGTGGCAGGATAGCAGTAGAAAATACTGCTCTCCCTCACCTATGGAGGAGGACATGCTCTGGGATGCTCAGTCCACCTCCTCCTTCTGGTCAGTCCCCAACAGCCTAGGCTTGTTCACGAACCCGGGTTACCCGTGTTACCAGTGGTAACCCAACCACTGCACTAACAGGCCGGCTCTTCCTTTATTCTTTTCATATTCATTACTGCCTAATTTATCAAGGTATTTTCAAAAGTTGAGAGTATTACTTTAATTTGTTAAATTTGAAAGGAAAACACTTTAAAAGACACTACAAAAACTCTCAATTAGTGCTGTCAGATGGTAACAACTTTTTTAATTATTTAAAACAGCCACCCACAACCTCCACTTTCTGTTGCTGGCAGCAACCATCTCTTGAGCAGCAGTGAACTTCCTGAGCTCACTGTATGCAAATATGTCTGTTTGACCTCTGCTACTGGTTGGCAGGACATATTAGCAAAAAGTGAGCTCAGGAAGCTCACTGCTACTCATGAAATGGTGGCTGCCAGCAATAGAAAGTGAAAATTGAAGGCCACTGTTTAAATCACTAAAAAGGCAACTAGAGGTAATTTTAAAAAAGTGTTACTGTCTGAAAGCACTAATCAAGCAGTTTTGTAGCACCTGAGTAAAGCTGTGCCTTTTCCAGTGTTTTCCTTTAAGATTTTAAAATGCCCCAGCCAAGGGGCAAACCTTTATGCCACAAAGTCCTGCGTGCTTGTGCAGGCACTCCTTAATCACCCCTCCAAGTTCTGGAAAATTATCAACCGCTTTTTCCTAACCCCTCCCCCCGTCCTCAAGGTTGGCAACATCCACATCAATGATCTGCTGCCATTGCTTCTTCCTTAAATTCCTGTTTCACAACCTGTGCCGTTTCTCTCCTCCATCCTCTCCCTCTCCTCCCCTTCATCCCACCCCTTGTACTCCTTCTCCTTCTTTTCTACAACTCCCTCTGCCTCTCTTAAGGCCCTTCAAGCTTTCAACCCTCACAAGGATATGGGTTCTGATGGCCTTGTCCCCAAGCTCCTGCATCTGTATGTGCCAGCCAGTGCCATCCCTATTACCCTCTTTCTAAAATTCTCCTTCTCCTCTTTCTATGTCCCAGCTGCCTGGAAACATGCTACTCCCATCCCCCTCCCTAAAGGGGATGACCCATCCTCTCCTGGAAACTGTAATCCCATTTCTCTCCTACCCACCCTGGTCAAGCTCCAGGAACATTTTCTCCTTTCACAACTCATCCCATTTCTTGACGCCTCCTCTTATTTACCAGCTTCTAGTCTGGCTTCAGGAAGTCCCACTCAGCATCCACCTCTCTCCTCCAATTCACGGACTCCATCCTGTTCTGTAAGCACAGGCTAGAAAAAGCAGTCCATAACCACATCCCCGTAAACGTGTTGCTATTACAGGAAAACTCACGAAATTTTAAAAATTAGACTGCACACTTAAGATTTAATGTACTTAATCTATTTATTTTATAAATTAAACACTGGGACCTCTATATTTAATTTATAAAACAAATAACTGATACCTCATAGCCTCAGTCTGTCCAATATGGACCAGGGTCAGTTCACTTCCGACATCTTTGTTGACTTGGCCAAAGCTTTCAACACTGTGTCACACCCCCTTCTCCTGGACATGTTTAAGGCAATGGGGCTGTCTGTCTCCTCTGTCGTCTGGTTCTGTTTCTACCTTGAGGGGAGTTCACAAACTATCTGAATCAGAGATATTCTCCCTTCCCCACGCCTTGTCTTCTCAAGCATTCCCCAGGGTTCCATCCTGGGCCCCATACTCTTCTCCATATTCTTTAATGACCTCCCTTTACCCTGTTTCTTTGTGCCCAGTTACATGTATGTAGATGACACTGTGCCATTTGCCTCTGGCTTTCCTGCTGCTAACCGTGCTGTCCAACTCAGTGTTCAGTGCTGGTTCCATTCCATCTTTCTGCCAATTAGTACCAAGAAAATGGAGCAGTTTTCTTCCCACCCTAAGCCCCTGTTCTGTGTGGTTCTAACTGCTCCTGTCAATTATTCCCATCTGGTAATGTTTTGCTCCTATACCTACTGTACTGCACTGGCATTGATAACTCCCACGCCTTTGCATCTTGGTGGTATTGATCTGCTCCTTTCTGGCATTTGCTCCCAGTACTGTTTTGCACTTGTACTTTAATTACATTGTTTTACGTCTATATTTTGTGTTGCCCTGGCTATCTGCCTGTACATTGTGACTGCACACCTGTATTGTATTTTCCTTTTATTTTTATTGTAATGTATTTTTACTGTGTTGTATTTTATTTTTGATTACTATTGCACCTTACAGTAATTTTCACTCCTCCTCTCCCAGGAAAGATCTGGAAATGAGCTGTACCAGCTCAGTATGTCTTTCCTGGTAAAGTTTTGAAATAGAGAAATAGATGTGTGCAAAATTAATATTTTAAAACTTAAATTAAGCTAGTAAAGTAATTTTTCCTTATCAAGAAAAACTATGAATATAATATTCATACTCAATTCTGTTTTTCTTTGAAACTTTATTCTTTCACCCTGCCTAATAAAAGTCACACCTTTTAAATCACTGGGTCTAAATCAACTATGTGCTAAACTCAGCCTGCTGACGTGGTCAGGATGGACCTCATTCCTGATATGGAAACCGCATGGATTGTACCTCATTTTAGAACAAAAAGTGGTTTGTGATGAGCTGTTCTTAATAAAATGCATGATATGTCACGGTGGGCGACCGAGCTGGATCATACTAAAGCTTTTAGATTGCTTCTGGCAGTTTGATAAAGCCCAGAGCAAATCTACGGCTTCCCCTTGATGACAAAGAGTGGGATTTATTCAGACAGCAAATGAATTGGGTGATCACTATTACCAGAAGAACAAAGACAGATTCCGATGCAGGATACTGGAAGATGAATAACAGCATGCCTAGGAACCTGTGGTCAGGTATTGACTCCTTGTTAAGCAAGATCATTTCCAGTCCACATTTTACCTACTCCATAGTGGCACCGTGATCACAGGTAATGCTAATATAAGTTGCAAAAAACTTTATTAATGTTCCAGTTAGGGTCAAAGTGGCAAAAGTTGGGAAATGAGGCATTAGGGTTTCCTGAGGAAGGCTTTTGCCGCAGTGTTGGGGTGAGAGGTACATGTATATGAGTTTAAGTGTACTGAGCTGCTGTATGTTCAAAATAAAGGACAGCACTGCTAGTTTTTGCATTCTACTTTGACTTCAGTGCATTTATTTTGGTTTGGTGCAGTCGGAGTTCACTACAACCTTTTGGATTTAGAAAAATGACAGCGATGACATACTGTACGTGAGGTGGGGTGATAAGAAGGCTATGTTGAAAATCTGGGGCAGAATATTTAAAATGCCCTAGTTTACAAGCGGGTGGAGTGAAATTGCAACGAATGTCATAACTTTGGTATTTTTTCATATTTTGACCCCATATTTTCAACATAATATCCCTGTGACCCCACCTCATAAACCCCATGGGGAAAAGCTTCAAATCCATGTCAAAATGCCATTCTGCACCACAGTTGAGAAAACACATTTTGGACAGGATGTGAAAAATTACTGCTGTACTGTTCATGAGGTGGTGTGAAAAAATGGCTATGTTGAAAATCTGGATTCAAAATATTGAAAATTACCAAAGTTATGCATGTACGTAGAAAAATTTCAGCAAATGCTCATAACTCATAGATACATAGCTGTTGTCGGCAGAGAAGGACTTGTGGTCCATCCAGTCTGCCCTATCTCTCTTTCTAATGCTTAAAGTACAATTGATGCTACAAGTTTCCACCCCTTTCACCCTAGCTTGATAATTCCTATCTGCCTATCACATGCATTCTTGAATCCCAAAACTATGACCAACCCCACCACTTCCTGGGGGAGACTGTTCCATCTCTCCACCTCCCTTTCAGTGAAGCAGAATTTCCTCAAGTTCTCTCTAAGTTTTCCATCTTTTAGTCTCATGCTGTGCCCCCTTGTTCTACTATTTCCCTTCATGTGAAAAATGTTCCCCTCTGGTACCCTGGTACCACGTTGATCCACTTTAGATACTTGAAGGTCTCTGTCATGTCCCCCCCCCTTTCCTCCAGGTAGTACATATTGAGAGCTCTGAGTCTGTCCTCATACAACATATGCTGCATCCCGGACACCATTTTTGTGCCCTCCTTTATACTGTCTCCATCCTGTCTCTCTCTTTTTGGAGATGGGGCCTCTAGAACTGAACACAGTACTCCAAATGGGACCTTACTAGGGAATTGCACAATGGTACCACCACTTCCCTCCTTTTATTTGTTATACCTCTCCCTATCCACCCTATTATTCTATTAGCCTTTCTGAATGCTTTGTTGCACTGTTTAGCCATTTTGAGTTTGTCTTCTATGACTAAACCTAGATTCCTTTTCTCTGTGGTGGCCTCCAATGTTGCCCCATCTAGTTCATACTCAACCCTAGGAAGAAATCAATCAAGTTGGTCTGGCATTACCTCCCTGCCATGAAGCCATGTTGCCTTGGGTCCAGCTGCCCCCTTGTCTCTAGGTAGTCCACCAGCCTTTCCTTAAGCAGGGTTACCATCATGTTATCTACTATGGAGGTCAAACTGACCAGGTGGTAGTTTCCTGCTTCCTTCTTGCAACCACATTTGTGCAGAGTTACCACTTGTGCCATCCTCCACTCTTCTGGAGCCACTCCTGTTTCCAGTGATCCACTGAACAGCTTAGCCAGAGGTTTAACCAGTTCCTCCAGGAGCTCCTTTAAGATCCTCGGGTGTATCCCATTGGGCCTCATAGCTTTATCCACCCTAAGCCATTCTAGTGCTCTTTCTGCTCTGAAAAAGGTCTAATGTCCAACCCTTCTCCCTGTTTGCCCATCTCCATTAATGAGGAAACATCCCCATTGTCTTCTTCTGTGACTGCGGAGCAGAAGTATTTGTTGAGGACGTTCATCTTGTCAATGTCTTTCTTCACTACCCTGCCTCCCTCTTCCCTAAGTCTCACAATCCCCCTCCCCCCGTCTTACTCCTCACTCATGTTAAGGAATTTTTTCACCACACTTTCAACATGGCCTTTTTGGGACCTCACCTCATGAACACTGCCACTATTATTTCATTAATAGGGCCCGAAAGATGATTTCACACAGCGATTGCAAAATCACCTTCCAGGCTCGATTAATGAGATGACAGTGACAGTGTTCATGAGGTGGGGTCCCAGAAAGGCCATGTTGAAAATTTGGTGAACAAATACCTTAAAGTGGCAAAGTTATCAACATAAGTTCAAAATGCCATTGAAATACATTATATGGCATTTACCTTGATTCCTCAGTTTGTGGTTTGGCTTTGAATAGTTCAGATGTGCCCCGGTCCACAGAAGATGACAGCACCTCAGCCATTGGTGGTAAGAATTGGGCAGGGGGTATGGTGTGGGGTGGTGAGTACTCAGTGGAAGGGTTGGAATAGGGAAGTGGGACAGTGAGTATTATTAGGGACCATTTTCTTTTTTTTTTTTCAGGTTTTAGAAAAGAAAAGACATCAGGGGACATTTTTCTCTTTTTTTACAGGTTTGTGGCATATTTTGGGACATTCGCATTGGGCTCCCACATGCTCCACACTGCCGGCTGGTGGAATCTAAATGTTGACACAGGGATTAGGCCCTCCAATGTCAGAAAATTAATAAAACAATGGGCTGCAGGCAAGGGAGGGCATCCGACACCTGGGGTAGGCATCATAGCCAATTCCCTGACAGTAATTCGGTAACTGTTAACTTCTCTTACAATCTTATTTTAAAAATGCAAAGAAAAGTGTTTTCTGTTGTTTTTTTATTCATAGGACAGTTGTGCAGAGAAAATAATAGTGGTGACAGTCAAAATTTTTAATACTGTTTTATGCGTGAAGATCTATATTTTTATTGGGCAGTTCTTACTTTTTTAGTTTTTCATTGCTGAGTCATACATGCCAAAGAGGTGTGTAGGTGAGTTAATATGTTTTGTACTGTAAATGAAGCTACACTATTAGTACTCTCCGTAAATGGGACCTGATGTGACTGATTTTTTTAATAGCATATTTATCCTTAAACAATGCAGGGTATAAGTTATTTTCTATGCACAATGTGGAGTCATGCTACTATGGTTGTGATGTCTGAATTCTAGTAATTATGCTTGCCCAGATTAGGTGGTTGTTATCAGTAGCAGATGCACACTGTTCCTAAAAAATGGGACATCTCTGTTGATAGTAGCCTTTTTTTTTCTCAAAGTATGCATGCCGATTTAGTTACAATCTGCATGTTTTAATACATAAGCAGTGCTGTTGCATTACACATTTGGAAGAAAAGTCACAATATGCTCGGTTGTCTATGAAAAAGTGCCCTGAAAACTGAAAAATATAGTGATGTTGCTTCTGGAATTGTATTAGCTGTATTACTTTTTATCTCAAGTTGTAATACTGAGACTGGACTGCGGCACATCCGCTCTTTTCCTACAGTACTACCGAAATCTAATCAGTGACAACATATAGAATAGTATATGGAAACCCTTACACAGTCACACTATTCTTTTACTGAGTGGTTTCCATGATGAAGCAGACCTTAAGAGAGAAGTTTGAGAGGTCCCTATGGTCATGGAAACCAAGATGTAAGAGAATATTGTGGTTGCGTATTTGGGCTACCATACACTTTGCTTTATAGTGTATGGTGACCAAAATAGCAGTCTGCTTACTTTTGTGCCCTTTCTCATCAGTGTGACCCCCAGGAAACGGCTCTTGTATTCTTTTCAAGCACCATCCAGCTTGCGCACGCAACTGGTCAACCACCCCCTCGTCGTATGAACAGCACTGATGGGGGCGGTTACATTATGACGTCCTCACTAACACAGAATAAAAAGTCATTCTGCATTAGTGAGGATGTCACTACTGAAGCAGAATGACTTTATGCGGTGTATGGATTTCCATACACAACCGCATTCCACCATACACTATAAAGTGATATTGTACACTCCTATAATTGACCCTGTTCAGTCAACAGTCAGCCTAGTGGCAATAAAAAAAAAGGTGGCACAATGGCTTAACACTTGTTCACTATAAAAAGAATAATTCAACACAGTCACCAGAATGTTGGGGAAAAATGTTGCTGATTAAAAACAGTTCTTGAACCCATCAAAACTGATGTAGTGATGTTGGAGATGGGGGGGGGCACGCATGTTGCTGACAACAGTAACACAGCACTATGTCATTTCTCTGGACGATGAAGTGCCAAAGGTAAACATGCACATGACCACAAAATAAATAACATTTAAAGCTTGCTAGAAATACAGACGTTGCCTGCAGACTATGTATGTGGTTAAGTCCTTCCTCAGCTCCCATCTCTGTAGAACACTAGTCCAAGATGTTGCCATCACACTTATGTGGAAAAAAAGCCTGTAATCAATATACTTCATATAATTTCAGATCAGAGGACAAAACACACAAAAAAAAAATACCAGCCAGCAGTGTCATGCTTTCTTTTACTGAAGGCTGCCTGCCAGTAAATTCCTGTCAGGGCACAGTTACAGGTGCAGGCTCATCCCCCCACCACACCACACCACATCCATTCCTGACACTCTTAGGATCACGCTGTACAGCTCACAGCAGTTTTGGTCCATTTCACAAAAATGGCAGGAGACAATTTCACAAATTAACCTGCACTGGAGTCTTACTATTTACATATTTACAGTACAAAGTTAAATAACATGGTTCTCCAGACATGAGCGATCATATAATTGATATCGCAAAACTACCATTTTAAAGTCAAAAGGGACCAGAAGATGGCGATCAGAGGGTGGGGTGCCACTAGACATCAGGGGAATATATAGGGGGGGGAGGCAGTTATCGGGGTCAATGAGTGAGTGTTGCCACTAGACACCAGGGAAAACAACGGGCTGATAACTCTCACTGCAGCCAGCAGCAGGAGTTCAGCTGTGGCTGCAGAACTATGGTGGAAGGCTCCTCTCGCTAAGCTGGGTACCTGGGATTTCAGGTGTCCAGAAAAAGTATTTCTGACCCTAATTTTGAAAATCAAATATCAGAATCTAGCTAAATATGGCCCGTTTAGCTTGGTTCTGGTGTTTGATTTTTAAAATGACAAAATTTGTATGTATTTTTCAGAATTTTTGGTTGCTGGAAAAAAAAACAAGATAGCAGCTTGCGAAAAAGGATGTTTTTCTCATGAGAAAGGATTTTATTCTCGTGAAAAAGAAAATGCTCTCAGGAGACTAAATCCTTTTTCGTGAAATCAAATCCTTTGTCAAACTTTTTACCTCTATACTAAAAGATGAACTTCCCATAGGAAATAATGGGAACTTAAAACTGAATAACTTTGCAATAGTTTAATATTTTTGCACCAAACTAACAGTGGCAGTTCTGTTACCCACGTTCTTTCTGCCATAAAAAATCAAAACAAAATTCCACACCATCTGGGTGCAAGGTGGTAAGGGAAAAAACTGTAACAAATTGTGACTTTTTACATTTGTTCACTATCTGAATCTCAGAATCCACACATTCGATGAGAACAAAACTTGCAACATCGAGAGATCTACCCCACAGGACAGCACATACCAAATTTTGTGCAAATCCATTGATTGGTTGCAAAGTTATTAAACTGCAAAATTTGAGATTTAACATTAAATAGGCTACTCAACTCTAACTATAGACCATGCCCCTATAATCATGAATGCCTTAAACCGGCACTTCAGAAACCTCAGTCTCACTCAAATACATCTCTGCCCTTTGACCAGGCATCAGTTCTCCAGGATGTTCTTCATCTACCCTTATTACATGCCCCAAAACCTTTGCCCATGCTGATGCCACGCAAGATGAGATACTAAAGCTGCTGCAGGGTCTCAGCAAAAAAAAAACTTCAGACTATGATGGCATCAAACCTTTGATTCCAAAATCAGCAGAAATATAACTGGCACACCCCATTATGACTCTCTACAATCTCTACCAACATACAAGACAGACCAAAAAATGGCTGAAAAGTTGCAGTTGTCACCCACCCAGTCAAACAAATCTCCACTTTAGATTCAAACAACTACTGACCCATCACTGTCTTGACTGTACTAAACAAATTCCTTGAAAAGCTAGTACACAGGCAACTGCTGGATCCCTTACTCCTCCGCAATATGTTAACTGATTGCTATCAGGATTCCACCTGAAACATTCCGCCAATACTAACATATTAAAAGCATTTGCTCTTGACTCTGGATTCCACAGTCGTGCAATCTTCATTGATCTCACAAAGGTCTTCGACACCATGGACCTCAACAAACTCCTATACAAAAAACTGCATTTGGTAGGCTTATCCCAGAATGATCTAGCTTGGCTAGGATCCTACAGTATCTGGCCAACTGATCACAATAGCAGATTTCAACAGTGAATTCTCTCCCTTTAGTCCCTTTATCTTTAGAATCCCTCAAGGATCCACCCCATGTCCTTTGCTGTCTTCTTTATTAATTACCTCCTAACAGTCTACAAGTGTTACAAAGCCTGCACCTATGTGCCAATAGCACCATTATATATGCACAGTCTGAATCCACCTATGTGCCAATAGCACCATTATACATACACAGTCTGAATCCAACTATGACTTTAACAACAACCTGTAAACAGTCTTCAGTAAAACACAGGCCTGGATTGATAAAAGCAAGCTTTTCTTAAACAACAACACAACTGAAGTCCTGTAATTCCATGCAGATACATCCTCACCCCCTCCCCACAAATCCACACTCTCTAAAGCTTCCCCATAGAATCTGTGCAAACCTTCAAGTATTGTGGCTGGAAACTAAGCTACTCAGAACACATTGTAAAATCAGTCAGATTAACACTCCAAAAACTTGGTGCACTCTACTGTGTCAGTTACCATCTATCGCTATCCACCAAGATGCTTGCAATTAAGCAGTCTCTACTGCTGACCCTGGAGTACTGCAACAAAATATAGAGGACAACCCCAGTCTTCTCTCTGAACAAAATCACAATGACATTCAACAGTGTCTGCAGATCTTACCTGGTTGTAAGAAAAGAGCCTATGATTGTTTGCTGTAGAACAGTCTTTGCCTCTTACCTCCAGAGAAGAGATATGACTTCGATCGAACATCTACAATATACAAATGCCTCCATGGGCCGTATCAAGTGTACTTCAGTAACCTCCTCACCAGACCTTTTCAACCCTATGTGTCCAGGTCATAAAACTCAGACCAGTTTCATATACCAAGAGTATGTAAAGCCATTGGAACAAAGACCTCTATAGTAGCTGTTCCTACCACCTGGAAATCCCTCTATGGTAGCAGTTCCTACCACTTGGAAATCCCGGTCCAGACATATTAAGGAAGTTATCAATACTGCTGCTTTCAAATGAGTCATGTTTGCATTTCTCAGTATCCTGTGCAACTTCTCCATTCTCCTTTCTTCTGATTCTCCAATGGTCTAGCCATCTGTTTTTTACCTCTACATTCTCTCCCTCATCTGCCATGTGAAACTGTAAATATGTACTGTTGTATACTGCAACTCATAACTGTTTACCTTCTGTTATTCCTTTTATGCTAAGTTAGTCTTGTAACTGTTAGGAATGCC
Source organism: Neoceratodus forsteri (assembly GCA_016271365.2). NCBI lineage: Eukaryota > Metazoa > Chordata > Ceratodontiformes > Ceratodontidae > Neoceratodus > Neoceratodus forsteri. The sequence continues at coordinate 1,076,556,521 of CM057450.1, forward strand.
TGCCCTTGGGACTCTCTTGAAAACTAGGCATAAACCTAAATGGGGATTTCCCATATGTAACCGGGACATCATGAATGCTGTAGTTACTATCCCTGCTTAGTAAGCTCAACCCATGTTGAGGGACTTGTTTTTTTTTTTCCTAATTGGGGGTTCATATCCAGTTGTAACGGCATAACTACAATCACAGAATAGCTATCTTACATTGGAAAAACAGTATCAGGTGACTACAAAGCAACCATGGATTAATGCCACAGTAGATCCATGGTTGCTTGTGTAGTACCATAGTTATCCACAATAAGTTCCATGGCAGAGTTTTAACTGTTTCCCACCCACTCACTCAGGTGGCCACTATTCACTGGCTAAATATCGATCTTTGAGCATAACTGGCCATAAATGTGAGACCAACTTAAGAAGTTATTGGTCTCCATCTGCCACAATTACTGACATAGTACTGTTTCTCCCAACTTACAAGTCAGGATTGGTGCTAGGTCCTTCATATGAGCTACTGTTCAGAAGTTCATTTCTCAGAGAATGATAGAGCTACTGCATTACTCATATTATTTATGTACCCACAATGCAGTGCATGCAGGTCATGGAAGTAATGTATTTTTATACATGGTAAAAAGCAAGTAAAACAGATATAACATATTTTATTGATTTCTTTAGGAGCGGTGTTACTTTGCTTTTCTGTGTTTAGAACACAAAAAAGTATTAAAGTATTTAGGTCATTACAACATAAATAAACAACACTCTACTTACATATTCTAGGAAGCACATTATATAAAGTATTATACATAGTTATTCTGCTGCTGATTAATATTCCTATCCACAGATGCAGTATAGTGGTGACACGGAATAATATAGTACAATCTCCTAAATTACTGTCAGGATTGGTGCTTGGTTCTTCATATGAGCTACTGTTCAGAAGTTTATTTTTCAGAGAATGGTGGAGGTACTTCATTACCCATATTATTTACATACCCACAATGCAGTGCTTGCAACTCATGGAAGTAATGTATTCTTTCTCATACATGGTGAAAAGCCTTTGGCCTCGTGCCCCAATCAATCCAGCCATGGACTAATGCCACAGCTCTGTCATGGTTTAATGCTTGCTTATTTTTTGTTTGGCAGTGTTTCCATCCAGAGATCAAATTTAATTGGGCCTGGTGTTAGAGCGGCACACCCCTCTAGGATGCAGTACCTCCCCACTAGAGATGTGTGAAATGCTTGAATTTTCCTCCACAAAATATTTTGTGAAATTTGGACATTTCACAAAATATTTTGCAGGTGCGAAATGCAAAATTCCACTGGTGAAATCACAAATTTCACCCACAAAAATGTTGCGTTTTACCATAGTACCGTGGTACCATTTTACCATAAGTAGTAACACTATTATTAGTAAGACAGAACTAGTCTGTGTAAAACAAGCAGCTGAACGAACTACCCTTTTTACATCAGTGAGGCAACAGTTACTAAATACAGTGGCAATTAAAATGTTCGGCCCTGAAGAAAGGGAAGTTAGCTAATCTGGTGTTCTAAAACAACTTCCGTAAAACCATACGGTTCCACCAAGCCACAAGCCAGGCTACTAATCCCTGATGAGATCCTCCGATGTAATATAGCAGCTCACTAACTTTGTTATTTATTATGGCTGAGGTTACAGTGGCAGGAGGGATGTGAAGTGTCTCTGACCTGGTCGCCCTCACCAGTGATCTGTTCCTGATCCCTTCAGTCCCCCTGACATGGACGTGACATAGGCAATTGATTACGATCCATGGCTTGGACCTCCCCCCATGTCCACCGGTACTGACTTAGCATGCACAGCGCTTGCACTTTGATCAGGCCCCGCTGACACTGACTCACAATTCTCCTCTATGAAACAGCAGCTTAGCGTTACCTGTGTATTTACTGCCTGAAGTCTCCAGTCTCTTGTCAGTTCTTTACAGTGGCTGAAAGCTATAAAAAGAGACATTTCCTTTATCTGTGCAATGTTAGTTCTGACAACCTGTTAGTATCAGCTGGTTCAAGTTTGATGTTGCCTATGCCCTGGTTGGTGAACTGTGATCTGTGACCCCTCATCCAGCAAAAAAAAGAAGTCAGTACACAGTTACCCCTCTGAGATGTGGTTTGAGATGGGAAAATACACATGTGATGGTGGTACTATACTGCAAACTGCAACCTGCCTATTAATGACAGTTGTGACAAAAAGTTCAAGACTGAGTGTTTATGTAAGCGTAAGGCAACTCCTGACCCAAACCATCTCTAACCTCTGAATTCTGCTGACAAAATTCACAGCCGAAATGCGTGAATTTTGCAAAATGTTTCATGTGGTGAAATTTGTGATATCACTGGAATTTCGCTGCAACACTAATTTGGATATTAACAAATTTGTTAGAATGTTAAATTTAAGAATATTTTTCTCTGACGGAAACGGTAATGAGGGAGAGTCCGAAAATGTTTTTGAACAGGACAATAGTGAAAATGAGGGACAGGAAGCCACTAATCAGTTCAAGCTCCCATTTACTTTTTGTCCTCCCCTCCAGTATTAGTACATATCTAGATATTTATGTTAAGGATTTTGTCTGATTTATTTAAAGAACAGTATATACCCCTTAGCATGCCTTACTGCAATTTAAACTTAGCATAAAGGGAAGCTTTGCACTTCTTGGAGCAGGACAAAAACATTGTAATAAAGCCTGCAGATAAGGTGGGTAGTGTTGTGGTGCAAGACAGGGATAAGTGTGCAGCAGAAATCAGGAGTAGGGATGTGCAAAATGCATGCATTTCACTGCATGAAATATTTCATGAAATTAGGCATTTTGTGAAATATTTCGCAAGTGCTAAATATGAAATTCCACTGGTGAAATTGCAAATTTAATCTGCGAAGTCGCTCACTTTTCCTATGAAATGTGGCATTTCACTCGAGTCCGGTGGAATTTCACCACTCTCTGTCCATGCACTGTCTCACAACACACCCTGCTAGTGGGTAATGGGTACAAGGAGCAACCGTCTAGCCCCAAGTACTGGGCTCATGCTAAGTTGTTGAATGTGCCATCATTGAGAGTCTTAACAGGCTTGTTAAAATTTAAGTAGTAGCACTATTATTAGTAAAACAGAACTAGTCTGTGTAAAACAAGCAGCTGAATGAACTGCCCTTTTTACAGTACATCAGTGCAGCAACAGTTACTAAATGCAGTGGCAATTAAAAAGTGCAGCCCTGAAGAAAGGGAAGTTAGCTAATCTGGCGCTCGAAAACAACTTCTGTAAAACCATATGGTTCCACCAAGCCACAAGTCAGGTTACTAATCCCCAATGAGATGCTCCAATGTAATATAGCAGCTCACTAACTTTGTTATTTATTTGTGGCTGAGGATACAGTGGCAGGAGGGATACGGAATGCCACTGACCTGGTGGCCCTCGACGGAGATCTCTTCCTGATCCCTTTAGCCTCCCTGACATTGATGCGACTTAGGCAACAGATTCCAATCCATAGTTCGGATCTCCTCGATGTCCACTGGTACTGGCTCGGCATGCATAGTGCTTGCACTTTGATCAGGCCCCACTGTCATTGACTCGCAATTCTTCCCTATGAAAGAGCAGCTTGGTGTTACCTGTGTCTGTACTGCCTGAAGTCTCCAGTCTCTTGTCAGTCTGTTACAGTGACCGAAAGCTGTAAAAAGAGACATTTCCTTTATCTTTGTGATATTAATCCTGACAACCTGTTAGTATCAGCTGGTTCCAGTTTGATGTTGCCTATGCCCTGGTTAGTGAACTGTGATCTGTGACCCCTAATCCAGCAAGAAACAAGCATTTGTCAATGCCAAGTGTTGCTTGCTGTCATTAGCAGTGGAAGTGTAGGAGTTAGACAGATGCAGTATAAGAATGGTAGTGAAGTATTGAACTGACGCCAACTGCACCCCCACCCTGTAGAGATGGACAGGCATTGGGGTGTGCCTTTGGGTTGTCGCCCTTAACGGTCATGGCATTTCACCTCACCCTACCCTGCAGACATTTACAAGTGTCAAGGTGTACTTTGGAGTGTTTGGGCTTTACACTCACCTCATTCCATGAGGAAATACACTGAAATGGGTGCAGTATAGGAGAATGGGGCAAACTCTGGGGCCAAAGGATCCAAGGTGCACCTCGATGCCTGCCATTGGCTGCAGGATGGGGGTGGGATGGCATGAGCATTACTGTCGACAGTCCCAAGTCACACCCCTGATGCCTGTCAGTCCCTACAGTGTTGGGCGTTATGGTTGAAAACCCCAACACCCACGGTGTTTATTGGTACGTTTACTCCAAGTTTTCAAGATGGGCTTTTTGTGGCCCCACTGCATGAACAGTGACACTATCAGTGTGTTAGCTGAAAGGTGATTTTGCACAGTGACTGAGCCACTTGGCACCACAGGTGCAAAAACACGTTTCGAACAGGATGTGAAAAATGATACCTGTACTGTTCATGAAGAGGGGTTAAAAATGGCAATGTTGAAAATCTGGAGTGCAAATATAAAAATACTGATGAAGTCATGAGTGTGCGTAGAAACTGCGTAATGCACAACCATAATGTAATTAATTTGGGGATATTTTACAGCAGATTTTCAACATAGGCATTTTGGGACCTACACACATGAACAGTGTCACTGTGATCTTCTTAATCTGTCCTGAACACTGATTTCCCACAGTGACCACGCTATTCTGTGCCAGAAGTGTGAAACACATTTTGGCCAGGGTGTGAAAAATGACAGCTGGACTGTTCATAAGGAGGTATGGAAAAATGCCAATGTTGAAAATCTGGACTGAAAATATGAATACGTGAACTTACAAGGGTGTGTGGAAATTGCACAATGCACACTCGTAACACAGTCATTTTATGGATGTCTGTCACCAAATTTTCAACATAGCCAGTTTAAGACCAATGCTCATGAACATTGATTTCGCACACCGACTGCAGCATTGTGCACTACACGTGCGAAAACACATTTCAGGGGAGATATGAAAAATGACAGCTGTACAGTTCATAAGAAGGTGTGGTAAAATGGCAATGTTGAAAATCTGGAGTGAAAATATTAAAAATGCTCGAGGTTACAAGCCTGCATAGAAACTGCGCAATGCACGCTCATAAAACAGTCAGTTTTGGAAATTTTTTCACCACATTTTCAGCATAGGGTTTTTGGGGGATTACCTTATAAACTGTGACACTGTCATTTCGTTACTCTGTCCCAAGAGGTGGTTCCGTCCAACGACCGTGAAACCACCTTTCGGGACTGAATAACAAAATGACAGTGAATGAGTTCATGAGGTGGTGTCCCAAGAACCCCATGTTGAAAATTTGGTGAAAAAATTCTCAAAACTGGCCGAGATATGACAGTTGAAAAAACCCTATTTATGCCACTATACAGCTTACCAGCATTTCTTCAGTTTGCGGTGAGCTTTGAAGAGTGCACACATTTTCCCATTCCACAGAAGATCATCGCGCCAGGCTCTGGGGGTAAGTATGGGATGAGGTGAGGGGGAATGGGGAGGTGGAGTACACAGAGGTTGGGCATGGGTTGTGAGAGTAGGGCAAGAGAATAAACAAGGGACCTTTTTTTTTTCTTCCAGTTTTTTTTTTTAAAGATGACAGGGGACTTTTGCCACACAGGGGTGGGCTCCCAGGATGGCACCAGGAAGTTTGTGTGGAGGGGGGCAGTGGAGCCTATGGGGGATTGGGCACCTCTGTGGGCCAAGGAGACTTTTGCCATGCTGGGGTGGGCTCCCAGCATGGCACATGGAAGTTTGCTTGGGGGGCAGTGGAGCCAATGGGGGATTGGGCACCCCCATTGGCCATACAGTGTGCTGGCGGGGGATGCATGAGCCGAGGGGGGATTGGGCATCCCCTTCAGTAAACAATAAATGGGGGGAGGTGCATTATGCTGACGGGGATTGGGCTTCCCCATCGGCAAATGAACTGGGAAGGGGGTCATGCCGACAAGGGATTGGGCACCCCGTCGACTTTTTTACTTTTTATTTAGTTAAATGTTTCACCAGGAAGGCACACTGAATGGCGGGCAGTGGCTTTCTGTTGGCTTCGAGGGGACTGTGAGAGGCTGACGGAGAAGCAATAGCCATGGGGACACCACGCAATTAGCTGTTTTGGTAGCTTGTAATGCACTAAAACAGCTGACTGTGTGGTTACATGGCAAATTTCATTATGCATTGTGGCATGCTGATTAATTGCTGTGATCGACAGCATGCTCCTCTATTGGCTGCAGCACAGTCCAGCCCTAGAATGGACTGCTGCCATTTGGCACAACACTGACACACCTCCATAACTCACTTTTGCAGTAAACTGACACAGTGTGTTTCTTGCACATTCGCGCAAGCAACACAACAAGAAGTCAGTATATCAGATACTCCTCTGAGATGTGGTTTGAGATGGGAAAATACACATGTGATGTTGATATTATACTGCAAACTACAACCTGCCCGCAGTATTAATGAGAGTGCTGCCAAAAAGTTCAAGACTGTGTATTTACGTAAACTTAAGGCCACTCTGGACCCAAGCCATCTCTTTACTCTGACTTTCACTGGGGAAATTCATGGGCAAAATGTGTGAATTTTGCTAAATGTTTCATGTGGCAAAATTCATGATTTTGCTGGAGTTTTACTGCAACTCTACTTCCCACTTCCCACACAGCGCCCCCCCATACATGAAAAATCACAATGCAACCTGAAAATCAACAAAAGTGCAAGTAATGACTTATTACTAACAATATGCTCATGAGAAGAAATGTAAAACAATAAATATTAAAGGGGATAATCACAAGTGATAGTGGAATGCAGTGCAAAATCTCTTTTTTTCAACTCTTATGAACTTTATCAAACTAGGGCTGAGTTAGTTGCCTGACTAGGCTTGGCCTATTGAACACACTTTAAAACAGCATTAGAAAATGGTCTACGAATTTCCTGAGCTCTGATTGGCTGGTAGCCCCAGTAAGGTGGGTGTCTATCGGACAACAGAGCCCAGGTATTAAAAGTACCAGCCCAAGTGGCCATCAACCCTTGAAAATCCCTGTGCCCACCCTCCTCATTGGCCCAAAGCATCTGTATGAATTTGAAATGGACGCCATTTTTTTTCTCTTGCTTAGTGAGAGATACTGCCCCCACATCCCCCCCAGGCGAGAAGCCCTCCCCCACACTCAGTCCTTAACCAGTTCATACAACTAGCCACAACTCCAGCCTCAGTCCAGTAATGTTTTTTTTCAATGTTTGTAACACCAAAATAGCCCTTTTTCCTCCATCCGAAACTCACAACAAATTGTTGTGCCCATCCTGCTTCATCCTTGTCTGAAGCACTAGAGACACAATTTCAAACTGCCATGTTTTTATCCCTTAGCGTTAGTCTCCCCCTTAACAAACACAGCCAGTCCTTAAAGGAGATACTGCCCAATATTAAAAACAAAATCACAGCACTGTACATGGAGCACAAATAAAAACAGCCCTTTTAATATTTTCCTTTGTGGCATGCATTGTCTGACACCACTGATTCCTGATTGATGTCCATTCAGCCACACACACACACACACACACACACACACACACACACACACGGCCATATACTGATTCCCAATCGAGCTCTAAAAACAGAGAACCGCAAACAGGATCTCCTCCTTATAACTCTCACTCCCATCTCCAGTGAGAAGTCAAACTAAATCAGTTGCTGTTTCTAATGACTCTGCTTCAGACCGCTCATTACTACACCAGACTCCAAAATGTCTCCATGCCATCATTTCCCTGATTGCCTTGTCAGCTGCCAGTCTCACAAATGGAAAAAAAATTAGATTATAGGGCAGAAAAGCACAGCTTTCAGACTACCATGGATCCTCTCCCCAACTCTCCCAAATCATTCATCATCTCCAGGTCATGATAGGCAGAAGGCGGCACCAGGCAACTGAGAAGGGAAGAGGTGCACAAGTAAGCGACTACCGTTACTTAGTTTTGCCCTACCTGCTGCTGCTTTTCCATTTGCCTGGCTAAAAACACTAGGCTGACTTGAGGGGTTTCCCTGTCTCTTTCATACTGCTGTCTGAGAAGGAGAGAGAGGTACACTGGAAATGCTTTGCGGAATTGAGGGGTATGGGTTTCTCTGTATCTGCCACGCTGCTGTCATGCTGTTTTGGTAAAACAGGTGAAAAATCACTCACCTCCTTGAATCTCTCTCTCTCTCTCTCTCTCCCTCTCTCTCCCTCTCTCTCTCTCTCTCCCCCCCCTCTCTCTCTCTCACTCAGACACCAGCGCTCAGCAGTAAAGAGCTGCACAGTCTGTACTTCATGGGAGGCTGTAATTTTTAAATCCCAACGAATTTAATGCTGCTCATGCAGGTAAGCAGCTACACTGTGTGTGTCTGTATATGGCGGTAACTATGACAATCAGCTCCCCACTCCTGAAAACTCCCTAGTTTTAAAAAAAGAGCATTTTAATGCAGGTGGAGGAACTACTTTATTACAAAATAAATGAGTTTTAGCATGTAAACAAATTTTTTTTCCTTTTTTAAACATATATTATACAGTGGTCCATTTTCTAAGTGCAATAATACCCTCTAGGGTGGGCGGTATGGGCTATACTGGACCTTCCAGGGGCTATAAGGCCCTCTGACTGTGGCATCAAGCCTCATTATGCCTCTGGGCGGTCTGGTGTAGCCCAATACCGCCCACCCTGTTGGGTATTATTGCTTACATAGTGCCCACCCCACCAGGTAATGCAATATGGTGGAAATTCAAATATTGTAACCTTTGGTATTACCAGGCCACAAGTACTGGGGCACTACGCACTTCACACTGGTAGCAGTTGAAACCTCTTTAAACTTTATGAAGCTGTCTGTGCTTCACTGGGTACCCAGATGGAGAAATGATGCAGGCTCAATGAAGCTCCAGCCAGTTGGTTGTTGGTGGTTCACTTTAAAATAGAATAGAACACTTTTAAACCTAAACCCCACATGCCATGAAATTGCTAAAATAGCAAACTTTAAAGGAGGTATTTGTAGGTCCTGGTCTGATGGCCAAAGCTGTACCTCTGATGGCAAACTTTATACAAGATCCCAGATGTAAGGCAAGCCCTGAGATTACTCATGGTGCTTGTGTTACTAGTTTTCATGACAATTTGGGCTTCTGTTCCTCCTTTCTGCAGGTACAGGTTCTCTTGAACAGTTGACCAGTTGTGCAGTTAGGGGTAGTCATCTGGACCTCTCTGGCTCCTATGTCCTTCTTATCCATAGGACAGTCTAATCTAAGGATCAGGGGCCACACACACCACACATGTATATGTTTAGGCTTACATATCTTCATGTGGGACATTAGCCAGTGCCTAGCAATAGCGCTGACCATCTGGCACCCTAACTGTCTGCAGTCTTGATGCAGGCTTTCACCAGCAGTACTACACACAGTCTCTGTCCACACTGCAGGCTGGCAGCTATGCTACTGGATCAACACCCTTTTACCTGTTTTACAGGAAAAACAGAAACAGTTTCTTTCTCCAAAATGGTGACGTTCTGACATAACCAGCAAGCACACAGTTCAGTCTCTGTATTTTACAGGTTGTAGAAACTTTGAAGTCACATCCTGATGAGTGGCTGTAGAAGCCCAAGGCAAGCTTCCTCTGATGGCTTTGGCCAGCAGTACAAGCCCTCCTCACACTATGACAGCTCACTGCCTACTACCTAGTTCTGGAACTTCCCTCAGACTTTCTCTGGACAGAAGCAGCTTCTGATGGGACCATAGGACTGTCAGTCACTTACATTAGTATACAGGATGTTCACTTGGCACCCTATTGGTGGGGTGAAAGGGCACCAAGCAAGCAGCACAGTTATTCTCCCAAGTGCTCCTGGTATCACATGTTGAGATCCATGACCTCTGTGTGGTTGATGGTGAGGTCAGAGGTGAGCAAGATAGTGGCCTCCCCGATGGAAGCACTGGCTCCAATCAATATCTGTTATTTGGACTTCAACCCTGCTTTTATTTAATCAGACCCTCAGAGTTGTTAGTACAGATGTGCCCTGTTATCTGGTCAAAGGTTTGAGCAGATTGAGGATTCCCTCATCCTGTCAGGAGCTCCAGTGTGATTGCCCCCCCCCAGGCAGGGTGTTTCACCATTCTAGGAGTAGCTGAAAGCTGCACTGACACAGACATTTTGAATGCCAAACGCATGCTGTCACTTTCCCCTTCTCAGTGTGTCTTTAGGCCTTCCGGTCGTGTTGTTGGTGTCTCTGGATCCAGAGCATACTAGAGAGGTTGGCAGTAGTTCCAGCTTTGGATTGCAGCAGTTTCAGTTTAAGCGGGTTGGTGCGATGAGCATGGGGAAGTAAACATCAATATAATATTGCTCCTCCAGTCCCTACACAGGTTGGAGTCCCTGGGGGAAGAGAGTGCAACAAATCAAAGTGGCAGCAGTCGGGGCAGCACAGGGAATAACAGTAAGCCCCACCACTCGGGGGGGGGGTGCTATACATTGCACAAAAATTCTAAATAGAGTAAATAAATCTACATTTTTTTATTACTGAACACAGCTTCATGGGAACATACATGCATCTCATACATAATTTCATCCTCTTGTCATCTCTTGCTTTGAAGTCACAATAATCTTCTTGGGAGGGCACAATCATTTCCTAAGTGTAAGACCCCCTCCCCAGTGTCTAGGGGTATAATAGGTAGAAAACATCCGTGGGGAGAGGGCACTCACAGCACAAACCTCAACACAGCTTACCAGGATGGCTGGCGTAGATGGAGTTCATTTATGCAGGGGCACGCAGGCCTGTTCTGGTGCTGGGCTGCAACAAACCTGGGGGTTAGAAACTACAGAATAATTCATAGAATAACTGAAGTTCTCACAAGAATAAAATTAACCTGGGGGATCCCATTAAATATATAAACGAAACACTCCATGGAGCTGAGAGTTCAAGCAAATTTATATCCAATCCTGACCACTGCAGCCAACACAGTCACTAGTGTCTCTTTGTCCAACATGGCCCACTAACTATGGGGGAGGGCTTTTGCTTGGGCTGAGATAGCCACTAAAACATGTAGGCAGCTTTACACTCTGCCGCTACGGCCTCACAAAATACAGGCAGCAGGCAGAACCCATTCCTATCTCTATCCCTTCTTCAGCTCCATTCTCAATTATGGTGTCAAAGAACTATAGAATCAAATGTCAGGCCATTTCAAATTGGGGCTACTGCTTCCTTTATCACATCTTCTGTACACTTGCCCTTAGAGGGCGACTTCACCCAGTGCTTAGCAGTGAATGTCCCCACCGGAACTGTCACATTTGGGTTGGCATGATGAGCAGAATCTCCCTTCTCTTCCCCTTTCCTTGGCTCTATTCTCATTACTAGGGCCTAAGCAGGTGACTCCACCCAGGATATACAGATGAATGTCCCCACCCAGCTGGCACATATCAGATTGGGCGTAGTTGGCTATGGGGCTAAGATGCAAACCTCATCTCCCTCGAGACCCCTCTTGCTCTCGCACTCCAAGATCTTCTCCCAAGGACCCTCTGGCATGGCTGCAGCCCACAGGTTCATACTGGCAACTCCCTTTCAGTCTCTTTTTCTGTAAAGCTGGGCACTTCTGCAGGACCATTAAATCTTTGATCATGGATCTATTTTTCCTGTCCATTGAATTCTCTTAAACTCAGCTGGGGAACATTTTGGAGGATCCACCCCATGGATCAGGCTTATGACCACCACCCCGTTCACCCGCCGAACTTACCAGTTGACCAACACCAAAGAAATGCTCTCCTTTCCCAAGAGCAGGCAATTGGCTCTGCTCTCACGCTGCTCTCCCATGCTCAACTCCCTTCTTACCACACGGGCCTCAACCAATGTGCTCAAAACTAAATTCATACCCTTCCACATCAATGGTGACTTACGACCTGCAGAAACTCCTGCTGGTGTGACAGAGGGGAATTTAACCATTTGGTTACTGGAAACCCTAAAAATGCACAAAACATGTACACACACACACACCCTGTGGGAGGGTTACAAAAGCAGCAGATTATAATGGGAAACACAAGAGGAACTGAAAAAGTGTCATGGTAGTTGGCACTACTCAGAGTGGAGCGGTTACTCAACTGTGTTTCTCAGTGATCAGTGCTGAGACCATCCCTGTTCAGCATCTGCCCTCAAATGGGTTGGCAGAATAATGATGTGCACCAACAAAGTGGTGCCCAACATAGCAAGGGATGTAGTCCTGCCACTTTACAAGCACATGATCAAACCCCCCCCCCCCAAAGTAGTGCGTAGAGTTATTGGCAGCCAAATATAAATAAAAGGCACTGAGACACTCAATACAAAAAATTTCAGAGATGTGGAGGACAAAAACTCCATGGAGAGACTGGAGGCCCCTAACAAGTTTATCCTGGGGAAAAGGAGACTGAGAGGGAAATGATCTGTTTTCTGTTTACTCAGCAGTTCAAACAAGACCAAACAGAGGGAGTTGTTTGATCTAATGACTTCCACCAGCATGCCTAGACACACCATGAAACCCAAATGAGGCAAATGCAAGGATAATTTCTTCTCACAGAGGGTGGTGAACATATGAAAAGATGAAGACAGTGGATAAAAAGGCAGTGCAGCCATTTAAGGTACGCATGGATAAATTTCTAATTACTAAAGTAATTGTAGGGTGGTAACTAACAACGAGAGACAATAAAAACAGTGAGCTTGCTATCAGAGTAAGTAGCCAGCTGACTGATGCAGCTAGAGAGTGTAGCCAAGATGGATAAGTAGATATTAAATAAGACATGTAGGGTTTTCAAGTTAACCTGGAACTCAAACCAGGACAGAGAAAGGATCTCAGATTTAGAAGTGGGTAGCCATTTGGGAACAACTGACCACAAAACAGTGTGATTCACAATAAACACAGCCATAGAGTCAAGCCATACAAAAGCAAGAGTACTGGACTTTAGGAGGGCTGACTTTGGGAAAATGAGAGAGTGCCTCAGAAAAGCACTAGCAAATGGGCAAGAAGAAGGGGTGGAGGAAAAAAGGGGAATAATCAAAACAGCCATCGCAGAGGCAACAAGCCTTTATGTGAAGCAAATCAATAAAACAAAATGAAGGAAAAAAACACTATGGTTCTCAAAAGAGGTAGTAGGGATGGTTAAGGAGAAAAGGACAGCATTCAGGAAATATAAGAAAACACAGAAGGAGCAGGACAGAGAACTTTATCAGTTAAAGCAGAAGGAGGTAGGGAAGGCAGTCAGAATAGCAAAGGCCCAAACTGAGGAAAAGATAGCCAATTCTGTTATGAAGGGGGATAAAACCTTTTATAGGTACATTAGGGAGTGAAGAAAGACCAGGGGAGTGATACAGAGACTTAGTATAGGGGTGGGAATGTGGGCAGATGGTAACAGTGAAAAAGCAGGGATACTGAATGAATATCTCTACTCAGTATTCACAACGGAAGAAGAGGGGGAGGTACCTAAAACAAACAAGAGAAACACTCTGGATAGGAGGGTCGATACCAGTCCATTCACAGAAGAAAGGGTTTTGAAAGAACTCTTGAAACTGAGGGTGGACAAAACAATGGGGCCTGATGGGATTCATCCCAGAATTCTAAAAGAACTAAGGGTAGAACTAGTGACACCACTGACTACTCTCTTTAACAAATCATGGGAGGATGGGGTGGTACCCGAGGACTAGAGGAGGGCAGATGTGATTCCACTTTACAAAAGTGGGAGCAGGGTAGAAGCAGAAAATTACAGACCAGTTAGTTTGACCTCACTGGTAGGGACATTGATAATAATAATAATAATAAGCTTTATTTCTATGGCTCCTTTCAAAAACCAAGGTGCCTTACAAAATTTAAAGCACATCAAACATTTCAAATCTTAAAAAATGCATAAAGCAACTAGCACAGGTAAACAGATCAAATCAAACTCCAAATGCTTGAGTCCATAAGTATGTTTTCAGGGTTTTTTAAAATCCCTCCATGGTCACGCACTCCCGTAACTGATGGTGTAGAGAATTCTAGAGTGTAGGGGCCGCATGCATAAATATACAGGCCCCAGAAGATTTCAAACACACCCTCAGGATCTCTAGCAACCCCTCGTCAGCTGAGCAAAGTTATCACCCAGGGCAGTAAGGGACCAGGAACTCTTTCAGGTAGTCTGGGCCAAGTCCATGTAGGGCTTTAAAAGTCAGAAGACCAACTTTAAAGGTAATCCACCACTGCAGTGGCAGCCAGTGCAGTCCGCGCAGCACCGGCAAAATATGAATGGACTGGGAGGTACCAGTCAAAAGCTGGGCCACTGCATTCTGAACCAGCTGCAGGTGACAGATTTCCACCCCAGGAAGCCCTAGGTAAAGGGAATTGCAATAGCCCAGGCATGAGGACATGAAGGCATGGACCAGCGTAGGAAGATCACTGGACAGAACAAGGTCCCTAATCCTAGAGATATTCCTCAGATGGTAAAATGAGGACTTGATGACGGCAGACACCTGTGAAAGCAGAGTCAGCCGTTCATCAAAAATTACCAAGTTATGCACCTGTTCAGATGTCAGGAGTGAAACACCCCCTAGATGGAGCCTGGAGGGTGAACCAACCCCCAGCCCCCCTATCCGGCATGCCGGATCCACTACCAGCACCTCTGTCTTTTCTGAGTTCAACTTCAGCCAACTTGAGTCCATCCACTCCCAGATTTCTTTGAGGCAGTTATTAAAGACTGAGAGAGCTCTGGCCTGGTCGGGTGCAAAAGAAAGGTAGAGCTGGGTATCATCAGCATGGCAGTGAAACCTCAGCCCATACCTTCTTACAATGTCTCAGAGGGGCAGCATGTACACTGCGAACAACATGGGGGACACACAGAGCCCTGAGGAACCCCACAACACAGAGAAATTGGGTCTGAGGAATAAACCCTTGAAACCACACTCTTTGTTCTTCCAGTGGGGTAGGATGTAAACCACCTGAGGACTACACTCGATAGTCCACAGATGAACCTCAGGTGCTTAAGTAGAACCCCATGGTCCACAGTGTCAAAAGCTGATGAGAGATCTAGAGGAACCAAGATGGAACGGTTCTTCTGATCTCTAGCCATCAGGAGATCAATGAGCACCTGAACCAGTGCTGTCTCAGTACTATGCCTCTTTCTAAAACCGGACTGGAAGGGTTCATAGATATCATGGATGTTCAAATGGTTCTCCAGCTGTATGGCCACTACCTTCTCAATCACCTTCCCTAAAAAGGGAAGGTTAGAGATTGGTCTGTAGTTTGCATGGCAGTCGGGGTGAAAAGAAGCTTCTTCAAGAGGGGTGTTTCCACTGCTTCCTTCAGGGAGCTTGGAAACTCACCTGTTTCCAAGGAGCACCAGACTATCCGTGCTAGGACTGGACCGATGGAATCAATACAACCCAAAATCAGGGAAGTTGGTCCTGGATCGAAACTACAGCATATAGGGTATGCACCCCGGACAATCCGCATGATATCCATGAATTCCGGTTGGTCAAAGGCACTCCAGGAAAGCTGAGCTGCAGCAGCCATGCACTGATTCAGAGCAACACCCTTAGAGTGTGCTGGTTGGAGCGTCGCCCTAATGTCGGCCACCTTAGTTGCAAAGAATTGAGCAAGTTCATTGCACTCTATTTGCGAAAGGCCTTTTGGACTTGTAGACAGGCTGGGTTGCACAGTCTGTCTACAGTGTGAAAGAGCTGAGCTGGTCGAGTCTGAGCAGCCACAATCTCCCCAGACAGAAACTCTGCCTTCTTATGGGTGATGGCAGATTGATAGGCTTGATAATGCTTCATCAATCTACGGTGGTTGGCATCAAGGAAGGATCTCCTCCAGCAATGCTCTAACCTTCGTCCCAGTCCCTCAAGGTCCTATCAGACCATGGAGACTTAGGGCAAAGGGGGAGAGGGCGAACACGGACAGGAGCAACGACATCCAGGACTGCTGAGATAGCCATGTTATAGGCTAAGACGAGGGCATCTGGGTTATTGTTTGCCACTGGAAGGGATGATAGGTCAAGTACTGCTGCCAAGCTTTCAGAGCTAACATCTCGTAAAGGGTGATACAGGACCATCTCCTCAGGGGTAGGCCTATGAAGTGGGTTGCTAAAACTAAACCCCATGGTGTAGTGATTGGACCATCCAACTGGTTCCACCTCTAAGTCGGAGGCCTTGATCCCCAGGAGAAAAACTAAGTCAAGGGAATTACCATGTTTATCGGTAGCAGTGGTAACTATCTTTGTAAGGCCCAGAGGTGACATCAGCTGGAGGAAGTGTTGTCCAAACTACAAGAATTCGTCATCAACCCAGGCACTGAAGTCACCCAGAACCATCAGTCTGGGCCACTCAAATGTCATGTCGACAATGAAGTCTGCCACTTCCTGAAGAAATCACTTCTCATTTTTGGGTAGATGGTAGATGAGGGCGATCCTACAGCCTATACCTGCTACCACGGTACACTTGAATGACTCAGTCTCCTCAACTGGTACAATCGTGAGGTTGAGTTTGGTCATAAAACAGACCGCACCCCCCCAATACCCGGCTGGAATTACAGCCTCCAAAATCGGACCAGAATTCTCATCCAGCCAGGTCTCAGTGATGCAAGTCATATCCACCATTTCTACAAGATCTGTAATAATTGCAGTCTTGTTTTTAATGGACCTGGCATAGCACAACACAGCCCGAGTTGGATGATCCTCCAGGGATGCCCGAGCCACCTGCCCACCAATATTGGTGGTGCCCTTGGGTATGGAAACCAGACATGGAGAACCACAATCTAGATTCCATTTCACCCCAGTGCATCTCCTGGATCTCATGAACCTGATATGGTGGCCCCGCTCATTCACCCTCCACTGTTCACCACCCCCTGCCCTCCTCCTCCTCCCCTTATGAGCACACCAGCACCCTATAGCGCTGGTAAGTTGTAAGCTGCAGTGAGGGAGGGAAAAAGGGGTGGAGGACATGGAGACCAGAGGGTGAGTAGTGCACGACCATGTCGGCAGGCATCCAACACATTCTAACACTCAAATTATCAGGTAATTCACACTTAGCTAATCCACAAACTAATAAAACTAAAAACCAAAACAGAATAACATAAAAATGAACAAAATATAAACCCTCAATTAACCCTCCCCTCCAAGAAAGAAAAAAATACCAAATTCTAAAATAAGAACAATTCAATATCTTAGGCAGAAATGGAGTTGCAGTCACGGATAGGCTCTACCATGCCGGTTTGACATCTCTAATGTCGAACGGCGTTACAGTGACAGGAATCATGCCGATGGCAAATAGCGGTCGGCATGATTTCTTGCTGACTCCCGGTCCTGTTTTTCTATCGGTGGGCTTTGCCTCCCGATAGAAAACCCCAGTGCGGGGGTCTCCACCCCCAACACCACCGACTAAAGGATTGTTAACTCCAGTCAGAGTTAACTCGGGGTGGGGGTGCAGGACCGGGAGACAGCATGTCCCTGTCTAGGGCACACCATCACAGCAACCTGTCGGCAAAGGGTTGATTTTGCCAACAGGAGCGCAGTTCGCTGTGTTGGTGTTGCCATACGGGGGGGCATACCTTATGGATAGATACTGAAATACTGAAGTTATAAATACAATTCAAATGCAAAAAGCAAACCAAATACAAATAACAAATGTCTTCAATGAAAGTTAACAGCTCCCTGGGCCCTCTCACCACCTCGGGGGCTGAACCACATGCAGACACTCTCACTGTCTGTTCAAAATAATACTAGGAATCTAAATGTTTCCAGTCTGCGGGTCCTCTCACACCCTGGGGAACTAGCAATAGTTACAGGCACTCTTATTGCTGTCAAATGATGATAAGTCTAACGGAGTAATACAAAACTAAAATCTAACCATGTGCTAATAAGCCAAAAACTTAAACAAACATCTTCAGTTTTGCAATCCAAAATGGCAAGATAGTAAAATCCCCCAGCCTATCTCTCACATAGGCAGGGCAAGTTCATATCAAGCATCATAAAAAAAGGATAAAACACTCTCACTGCTGTTGAGTCTTTGGAAGATGAGTGGCAGACAGGGTAGCCACAGTAGCCAATATTTCTTCCATGCTTCAGGACCTATTCTGGCTCTAATAACAGAGACTCCTTGACTGGGAACGATTACTCACCTCAGCCGTCCCCCGAGGAGTTGCCAAAAGCCATGGCCACAGTCAGCTCAGAGCGAGCAGGCCCTCCAGCCCACCCTCTCAAGCCAGGAATCTCAGACCCACAGTGCCTGTCCTCCGAGGGCACCAGAACCAGTTTCTCCCCCCAGCCAGCAGCTACAGTGATGGAATCACTTATGCAGGAAAGAATTGTTGAGTACCTAGAGGCCAGTGGAGCACAGGACCCAAGGCAGCATGGATTCACTGCAGGAAGGTCATGTCAGATGAATCTAATAGATTTCTTTGACTGTGTGACCAAAGTAGTAGACTAGGGAGGGCCTGTGGGTATAGCCTACCTAGATTAAACCAAAGCATTTGACACAGTCTCACACAAAAGATTAATGTACAAGTTAGCCAGCTAACTTGTACATTAGCCAAGTTGGAGTGGGTCCCAAGGTGGTAGCCTGGATAAAAAATTGGCTGGACAACAGGATGCAGAGGGTATTATTAAACGGAGTCCACAGTAAGAAAGGAGGGTAACCAGGAGGGCACCGCAGGGTTCAGTACTGGGATCGGTCCTCTTTAATGTCTTTATTATAAGTGACATTGGAGAGCACCTGGAAGGAAAAGCATGTCTCTTTGCAGATGACACAAAGATCTGCAACAGGGTTGATACACAAGGTGGGATGGAAAAGATGAAAAGTGACTTGGCAAGATTGGAGGAAAGGTCAAATGTATGGCAGCTCAGATTCAATGCAAAGAAATACAAGGTAATGCTCCTGGGAAACAAAAACCCAGGGCAAGAGTACACAATGGGGGTGAGATATTAACAACAACAGAAATCAAAAGGGACCTGGGAATAATTATATCAGATGACCTAAAGGTGGGCAAACAATGTGAGAAGGTGTGGGGTACTGGGATGCACAGGGAGAGACATCAACAGTAGAAAACAGGAAGTTGTTATCCCTTTGTACAGACAGTTGGTGAGACCCCATCTGGAGTACTGTGTGCAGTTCTGGAGACACCATCTCCGCAAAGACATAGACAGAGTGGAGGCTGTTCAGAGGAGGGCAACCAAAATGGTGCAGGGTCTGCACCAGAAGACATACGAGGAGAGACTGAAGCAGCTTAATATGTATACCCTTGAGGAAAGGAGGGAGAGAGTGGACATGATAGAAACTTTCAAGTACCTCAAGGGAATTAACAAAGTTCAAGAGGATAGCATCTTTCAGAAAAAGAGATGTGCAAGAACAAGGAGGCACAATTTGAAGATAGAGGGGACGGCTCAGAGGTAATGTTAGAAAGTATTTTTTCACAGAGAGGGTTGTGGATGCATGGAACAGCCTTTCTGAGGAGGTTGTGGAGTCAAGAACAGTGGGAGAATTCAAGAATGTATGGGACAGACATAAAGTAATTCTAGTGGGGGGGGTAGGAGGAAGGAAGCTGTTGGTTAACTAGAATCTGCAGCTTATCCATCAGGTAGGGAAATGGGCAGACTAAGTGGGCCAAGCGGTCCTTATCTGCCATCAAATTCTATGTTTCTAAACTGGGACCTTTGTGCTTGCCTAGGTTCTGGAGAAGGCAGGTGAAACATGTTCCTGCTTTAGCTAGGGGACAGCTGCTAATTGGTGGGTTGGACTTCTCATAAGTTAAACTGTGAGCTGGATGTCAGAACAAGTAGGCAGCTGACTGAGGCAGCTAGGAAATGGTAACTCAGAGGGGTAAGTAAATGCCATATTACAGGTCACTGACCATGTGATTGGCACCAGCCAATCTGGAAAGAAGACAGGAGCATCCAGGAAGCAGAGGAGAGGTACAAAAGGACTCTGAATTAAGCATCCCATCATGTGATTGTCTCATTGCATGAGTGCCCCAGAGCAGGAGATGGGAGTTTGCCTACAGTACTGCTGCAGGACTTCCGCAAGTGAGTCTGCAGTTCCTCAGGGGATTCAGAAAGTTAAAGGTATCTTACAGCACACTTCCAAGTGGCAAAGAAGGTTGTGTAATGATCCTAGCAATACTGTTTCTGGGGTAGCCTAATAGTAGTAAGTGTGCAACTGTAACTGTGTAACAGTATAACTGTTATCTGGACAACACCATATCTAGGGTAGGGTATTGAAGGTAGCACGTGAAAGGGTTTGAGTCAGGTAGAGTTTAGTGCAGGGCAGTGTGTATTACATTTTAGGAAGAAGACATTAGATATTGGTTTATACCAGCTGCAGTCTTCAATCCAAACCTAGTACCTGGTGACCAATGCCCAACACAGCTTTTGAAAGGGCCACAGCATAGACACAGCTCTAGTATAGTTTATGATGGACATTTCTGATGCCCAGGAGACTGGCAAATCCACCAGTGCAATATTTATGGATCTGAGTAAGGCATTCAAGTCAGTCCTAAACTGCTCCTTCATAAGCTCATGAGGGTAGAGCTTGATAATTCTTCCTGCTCCTTGTTTGGTAACTACCTAACTGGCTGTAAACAGCTGTTTAAATTTGAAGGTTGACACTCACCACTGAAGGATATTATAGATGGGGTTTCCCAGGGTTTGTAGCCTGGGCCTGTTGTTGTTCTCTGTTTTTATTAATGTCTTACCAAAACATTGTGGCAGTGCCCAGGCCTTGCTCTATGCAGATGATGTGGTGCTATACAGAAGTCACTCAGACACTGACTCAATCGATCTAGGCCCCAAAGCCAAATTCCATTGTTTGGAAATTTGGTTTAAGGCAAATACAATACTGCTATATGCCAAAAGACAAAGTCCATCCTCTTTGGCCTTTGCCGCCTTGGCCTTGTCATCAGTGAATTACTAAAAATGTGTTCACTGAATGGTGACCCCATAGAGACTATCAGTTCTGTCAGGTAATTTGGAATTAAACTGAATCAGGAAATTATGTTCAAGCCTCATGTTGATCAGGTGACCAAGCTGGTAAACCAAAAGTTAGAACTCCTCTACTGGTTAAACCCCTACTTTAGGTGATAGCAAACCAACCTGTGAGTCTTCACCGATGCAGGCCAAGCAGTACTCCATAGAATCTTTGGGGATGGCACTGGATAAGCTCCTGGAGTGGATGGAGAGGTATGACCTCCACTATGAAGCACTGACAAAAAAGACTGAGTTCCTGCACGTAAAACTTAAAAAAGTTCAGGAAAAGGCTGTAGTCACAGACAGAACTATTACTGAGCATGATACAAAATTGTCACAGATGGAGGCTAACTTACAGGCAACCACTGCTACGCTAAATGGGGTAATGACAGAAAATTGTAATATTTCAAGAAAATTAGAGTAAAACAAAAAAAACAACTTAGGTTCAGAGATTTTCGAGTGTTGGGCATTCCAGATGCTATGGATTCCGAATTTGAAACCACCCAGGATTTAGTTAAGGGCATTTTAATCACCGCTTTTGATCTCCCATTGGATAACCCTGCATTGTTAGCTAAAGCCTTCAGAGTTCCTGAAAAGAAAGATGATTCAAAGGCATCAGTAAGATCCACCATAATGGCGACCCATGCATTCGACTCAGATCGGGATTGTATATTTAATTTGGCAAGACTGAAGGGAACTTTAACATGCAAAGGTTGCCATTATTATATTTTTCCTGATTTCAGTTTCCAAACCCAGTAACGTCGCAGGAAATTTCTTATGTACTGTTAAGAGATACTCAAGTTGGGGGCTCAGTTCTCCCCTTCTTCCACTAGCAAAAGTGAAAGTTATTAAAGACAATAAAGTCTATATTTTCTTTGAGATAGATCACTTAGTTACTTTTCTGAGATCCCAATATTCTTCCGGACTGGAACAGGACTTTTCTACTTCACCAACCATGTCAGAAAAATAAATGATGGATATGCAGCCAAATTGAGTTAAGCTGTAATAGTTTATTTAGTTTTAGTTATTCCTTTTCTAGAAACATATCATATAAAGGGTTCTCTGGTAAACTGGGTGGGAAGATTAACGTTTAAAAATATAATGAACTGATATATGTTAAAAAAAGCAGCACAGAGTTGAATAGTGCACAATATTTTCTTTTTTCTCTCCCCCTTCTCCTGTTATTGTCTAGTACTATCCTGAACGTTTAAAAAGGAGCACAATTGTTTGTAATTGTTTTGTTTTGTTACTTTTGACATATGTAAACATATTTAAATAATGGAATAAAAAGATATATTATAAAAAATAGAGGATAATGTATGGTTCTCTGTCTACAATAAGCATGTGTAGCTGTCGAGAGGTTCCCACGGTGACCATTTAAACCTTGAGAGTGAAGCTCGAGAGGTTTTGGTCACCATGGGCAACCTCAACATGGTGCACATGCTGGTTGTGGATAGAGAACCATACATTGTCTTATATAGTGTAAGATTCTCATATTGTGGCACAAATATGGACATTTTTGTTCTTTAAAAAATTCACCTTACTTTGTCGGTTTTCTTTCTCCTTCGGTTGCTCTCTCATTCTGCGGCTGCTTCTGAGAGGGGGGAAGATTGCATATCGTGCATGCTTGACCCTGTTCTAAGTTGTTATGTTGCACTAGCTACATAGCTAGTGCAGCATAACAAACTAGCTGATGTAGCTAGTGCAGCATAACAATGTTTTTGAAGGGATGGATTTTCATCCTTAACAATGTTCCACCATACACTATAGAGATATTGAACTCACTAAACTCAAAATCATATGACTCTGTGTGTCCCATTTTGCAGTGGGTGCCAGTAAAAGGAAGCACCAGCGTAAGGCTCTATCCATGTTAAACTAGCCCTCCTTGGAATGCAGAATTTGCTATTCTGCTCTCTGCCTGGTGCATAAGATTGGTGCACTCCCCTCCCTCCAACCTTGCTTCCATCCTCCTTGAACTTAAATTTCACAGGAGAACCCTTCAGTCCTCCCAGTTGCTCCTCACTGTCTGGTATCTAGTGAACATGGCATCCGCAATTGAGCACCTACAAAAATGGCAACTCAGTTACGGTGCCTGTATTCGGGACTACCTGGCAGAGTAGCACCTGGATACTGGGGTGAACAAGGTAGGGTGAGAGGAAGCTATGCACGTACACACATGTATATGCATGGGGGAGAGGAAGGGGAGGGAATGTATGTGGGAGGGGGTGTGGTGGGCAGCTGCTGAGCTGGTCCGCTAGCATGGTGGGAAGGGTGGTTGGCTGGGAGGTGCAGGGTTTGATCCGGTGCGGTGCTTTTTTTTTTTTTTGCTGGCAGTCAGCTTTTTCTTTTTTCAAATATTTCACCCCCCCCCGACAATGCATCCCCCCTAGAACTGAAGAATCCTTTAGTAGGGGGGGTGTGGAGGTTGGTGCAGGGGGACACAGCCCCAGCATTAAAAAATACACTCGTGGATCTCGGGCGCCCTCTTCCCAGTCGCCATGAGTGTGCATCTCGGAAATTCATTTTTGACAATGTACACTCGCCGAAATGGCAATCACTATTCCATGATCGCCATTATCACATAGAACCTCACTGTCACAAGAAGTGCTACAGCTGCTGGCAAAAGTTATTTTGCCTCTAGTGCCTAGGCTTTGGAATGACCTTCCAGCTGATGTCCTAGTCTGCACCATTCACAAGTCTTTCAAATCCTCCCTAAGGGTCATACTTCTTGTATGTAGCCAGTTTACTTGTCTTAGCCGAAACGCCCCACAGTGACCTTTATGAGGTCTGTTAGTCTAATCCTATTGCCTGGCTCAGGTTATTGATTGTTGCTGTTCGTCTTGCTGCTTTTTTCTTCCTATTAGCCTGTCAATGTGCCCAATGATGGTAATAGCTAGAAAATGGTGGTTAGCTTCCTTGACTCACAGTTGGGTGTGCAAATATTTAATAAGAATGAAGAATAAATCAGCCATTGGTGTAATTTTAAATAAATAGCAAATCAGGTATCTGGGGGTAAAAATACTCTGTGGTAGATCTGAGTGACAGAGAGGTTTATATTTATGAATGATACTATAAATTTATGGGGCGCCCCTATTTGTATCTACCTTCAGATATACGGGGCCCCATATTCAAAAGTGGCAGGCCACATTGTACAAGTGATTGCACTGCACACCTGAAATGCGCTGCCACAAAACAATGGAATATTCTGAAAATGCACCATAAGATGCGATCGCGCATACCTGGCTGTATATCCCAAATAATCATGATTGTGCAACAGAAAATGTGCAGCACAGCAGGGCACTTTTGAATATGGGAAACCACTCACAACAGGCAGGGACTGATGCACACAAACTGAACAGAGCCCAATGTACTGGTGCATGTGGGATGGGTGGTGGTGCAACAGAGCAGCATCCCAGGGGACAGGGAAGGCATAGTGGCACACCACAATGGCCAAAAGGTCCTGAAGCAGGGCAATTGAGAGCCTAGCACAGTGCACCAGACAGACATAGTCAACTATGGGGAAGGCACTGCACACCTGCCAGTGCCGACACACGTGGCCATGGATAAGGTATCAGAGCAATGGCTGTGCCAATGGACAGGGGTGAAATGCCGAAGCAGAGCTACAACACTGCAGATGTGTCTGGGAGAAACATGGCACAGTGCACAACCAGCAAACCACCAGAATGGCATGTGGCAGGGGCTCACACAGGGGGCCCACACTGACAGTGACACATGGCAGCTGACAGTGCAGGACAAAGCAACATGGCCAGTGACAACACCATAGAGAGGCACAGTGCCACCACAGGGAACCAGCAAGAAGGGACAAAAGGACCTGCCACATGAACCCCATGCAATCAGTGCAGGGGAGACGGGGATGGACACAGTGTGGGCCATACCCTGGGGACAGAGTGTGTTGGGTGAGGTGATGGCAGGCACATACCAGTGCAGCAGTGTCCATGGGGATGCAAGGCACATGTGCCAAACACCAGGCAACAATAACAACGGAAGAAAGCAATACACACAGCCATGTCAAACATGAATAAAAGGTGTACTACAAGGAACAATATAACAAGCAACATCAGTAGAAAAAATAGAACATATTCACACGTAGAAAAATAAATAACCAAGTCCATCAACAGGGGTAAAGCTGTGTACAACAGCAATGGGGGAATGAGGGCAAGGGGGAACATGGGAGGCAGGGGTGGAACAATGTACAAGAAATGGGGCCTGGGTAGGAGCATGGGGTGAGTAGGGCCATGGGACACAATGTGCCACAGCAGCATGGTGGTATGCCTGCCTAGGGTGAGGTGTGCCAACCATGCAGATTGCCTGCACAGGAACACCCAGGCAAAGGAATATGACCCACAGTATCTCTCATGTGCTGGCTGATGTCCTTCCTCTCTGAAGCCATCCCTAGGTTCTCCTGACACTGCCACCTGCCCCTGTTGTGGCAACATCTTTATGGAAGTAAACAGACAAACAAAACACAGCCTCAGTGCCAACAGTCGGTCATGCCTAGAGAGAAAGTTCAGCCTCCCCAGCAATGATGGTGATGTGCAGACGTTCATATGCAAGGGGTAGTGCACAGGCCTGCCACAGTGCCACATGCATCAGTGACAGATGACATGCCATGGACATATGTGACACATTGCACACCACATGGTATGTGGGTGCAGCAACTGGTAATAGCAGTGCAGGACATGAGGAAGACTTGGCATATGGCAATGTGGATGTGTGCCACATGGCCAAGTGTTGGATGCACAGCAGTTCCTGCCACAGAACAGCAACCACATGCAGAGCCCCCATGCCACAACTGCCATGCTGACAGTGACATTGGTGACACCCCCCCATTGGCCCAGCATACAACCCAGGCATCCACAAGGCCCCCCTCAACACACGCACATGCACACACACACGGGTGAATGAACACACCATGTACAACAAAGTAATGTTTATTTCAATTGTAGGTGACAGCAATGGTCAAACAGCAGATTGCAATAATGCACAGACCACCCACCCGCCAGTCGGTGCAGACCACCCTGGCAACCACACTGTAGATAACTGAAACACAGTCCCAAACTTCAAGCCCAGGCCATCGCCCCACCCCACCAACAGAAGAAACACAGGGCTGAACATAGAGCTACAGTCCCATATCATGAAGTAGCACCAGCAGACCAAGTCCTGGGATGTGGTGCAGACCGTCCTCCTGCATCCACCTTGCCCT
The DNA here is from genome assembly GCA_016271365.2 of Neoceratodus forsteri. Lineage (NCBI taxonomy): Eukaryota > Metazoa > Chordata > Ceratodontiformes > Ceratodontidae > Neoceratodus > Neoceratodus forsteri. The sequence goes on from CM057450.1 coordinate 1,076,582,700, forward strand.
ATGTGCCTGGTCGCTTCTAACATGTCCATGGCTCATCATCTGTGCTGGGGTCCTCCTCCAGCTCCTGTGGCCACTCCTCCCGCTGCAGCACCATATGCCATACAGGGCCTCTGTAGCGCTCTGGAGAGAAGGGCATGATAAGCACAAGGGTGATTGCCCCACCCCCTGCCCCAATACGCCCTGTATCAGCACCCCCTCCTCCATCCTTGGACACACTGCAATGTGGCCCCCACCCTGGCCATCAGGCACCCCATCGACAACGGCACCCACCCAGTGTGTGGCCTGTCGCCATGGCCCAAGCCGGATGGCCAAGATATATGTGCACCACAGTGAACTGAGACCGATGTGATGGATGGAACATGGCATGGCGGTAGACAGTCTACCCACATGTGCTGGCATGTGGCATGCCTGTGTCACATGGCACACCAGCCGTGCCCATGGGATACGCTGGTTGACCATTACATAGCAGGACCACACCTGCTGCCTGCAGTGGAGGGCATGAGCACACACCACCCATAGGAAGGGACCCCAGTCACAGAGGCCAACAGGCCACCAGGTGCAGCAATGCAGCACGGGCAGGAGTGCAAATGCCATACAGATGTGTAGCTGCACAGCAGCCACAATGCAGACACCAAGGCCTCATGGGGTATGCACCATGAATGCCAGTGTGTGGAATAGCACCGCGACATGCTCACATCAGGAACAGCATGACAGTACACTACGCTGGCTGTGGACACCACGCTGTGCAGGGCCGCACCTGACCCCACCAACAGGAGACCTGTGCCTCACTGACGGCCAATGCCCCCCCCCCATGGAATAGGAAAACTGTGCCAGTGCAGTGCAGGTATCCAAACTCATCCTAGAGGGGACGGTGACATGCCACAGGGACTAAGGCCATGCGTCCCTGTGTTCCCCCTCATAGTATGACTGTCCATCTCTCACCATCCTGCAGAATTACCATGACATCATGTGCTGCCAGCACCATCTGTACAGGCCACGTGGGTGTCACTCCATGACCTCAGCACCATCTGGCTGGGGTGTCTGCTGCAGCTTGATCCGGGACAGAATGCCTGTATTGTCCTGAATGGGACAGGGAATAGAGAAAGCATTGGTTACCATTAAAGGCATACACCATACTGAACGGCAATGGCAACCTTCACCTGTAGGGTGATGCATAGTCGTGATACTCACCAGGTCATACTGCTGTGTGGACCACAGTGTGCCATACCCACCACTGTCACAGTACTCGTCCTCTGTGACTCACCATAACATCCTAGGGAAATGATCCATCTTACCTTTGCCTCTTACACCACCATGTCCGAATGCATTTATACCCTGCCGGGTAGGCAGTACATGTACTCCGCATACAGACACATGCCTGATGTCATGGCATGTTGTGACACGTGTGGTGTGCCCTGCCCACACAGTGGCACAGGACCAGTGAGTATGATGCAGTGTCCCGCAAGCACAGTGGATGGCATGCAGGCATGTGCATGTCTGCCATGCAGCCATAGCATTGCATGTGGCCATAGCATGCAGGATACTGCAATGACTCACCCCCTGGTGTATGTGTGGTGCACCGAACAGGGGCTGAACACGCAGCCACACAGCATGCAGCTGCATAGCATACACCGGCCGTGACATGGAGGCCAACAGTCACAGCAGCATATGCACAGCAGATGCAGCTACACAGCCCCAGGTCAGTAGGCCACCAAGTGTACTGTTGTACAGCCTGGGGTGCAACGATGTCAGATGATGGCTGTGTGGGGACAGCACCACGGAGGCATAGCTGCTCCATGCCTCACAGTTCAGTGTCAAAGTATGTGCATGCCACTGCCCACATGTGTGTCACACCACATGTCGGTAGCCATGTCTGCATGGCTGTCTGTGCCCTGTACCCACCACCTAACATGCTGGTGTTGTGTGACATGTACATGCATAGTGCCCATGCCAGGTATGTGGGTGGCAGTCATGGTGGCACATGGCCATGAGCCATAAGCGGTGCATGTGCTGTTCAGTGCATGCATGTGCACAGGTGCATAGCCGGCACACAGGGCCCCATATAAATCCAGTGATGCCATAATTCTGTGCTGGTTCCTGTACATGCCATTGACAGCATGATGACTCTATGTGCCTGGGACTGCTACTGAATGTGTACCTGCAGCAAGCGGCTATGGTGCGGGAGGAGACAGCCACAGGAGTGTGTGTTCAGGCCACACATGGATGGCACCCTACTGCAGGACACCCACTGCCTTGAAAGCTTCTGTATGCCCTGGTCCATGGTGCAACAATTATGCGACCTTGTACATGACTGTGTGGCACCGCAGACATGCTGCTCCAGGGCCATGACTGTGGAAACCAAGGTTATGTGTGCCTTGTCCTATTATGCCACTGGGTCCTTACAATGGGAGGCAGGTGATGGCATTGGCTTGAGCCAGTCGTCCATGTTCAGGGCCCTGGCACAGGTAACCGATGCACTGCTGGAGCACATATGGGACCATATACACCTACCACAGTCAGACACAGAGGTCTGTACCACAATGCTGGCATTCTATTTCATGCACAATATACCTAACATGATTGACATGCCACTCCAAGTACCCATCTGCCCCTGTCCCTGAGACGTGGGCCACACTACATGGCTGACTGCTCTGCTGCAATGCTCTCCATGGCATCATCTGGGTTACTGTTGGTGGTGTGCATGTCCCCAGGCCAACTGTCCTCAGTGGCCATGCCCTCCGCAGCATCTGTGGGCATACTGTTGGCTGTGTGCGCATCTCTGGACCAGATCCCCTCAGTGTCCATGCTGTGTGTTGCTCCACATGGTGCTGTGGCATTGCCTTCCCTTGTCCCAGGCATGTTGTGCGCTACCTGCATGTCAGGTGCCCACATGTTGTCACCTAGCACTGAGTCCACCTGTCACTGTGTTGCTATTGTGGCCCTCCAGACTGCCACAGTGCTCTGCCCAACTCCCATGGCAGCACCGCTGTGCCACGGCGGAATGCCCCAGCCAGTCAGGGTCTCCAGGCTGCATTCCTGCACCATTTGTGCAATGTCATGGCCCATGGCATGGATGTCAACTGAGAGTGTTACGAGGTAAGTTGGTGTGACGGTGCTACGCATTGAGCTGGGCCTGGTATGACTGTGCCCTGTGTTGACCATACCCATCCTATTGGTCCACTTTATGGGCCCTCATCACTGCTGTCTGGCTCAGGCCCACCACTGGGCTGCATGCTCACTGCCTGATGTGATGCATGACTGCCATGGAATGCCATGGTGGTGCAAGTTACTGGCTGTTGCATTGGTATCACTGCCTGCCCACTGGGCCTGCCACAGCAGGTGTCCTCTGTTCCGTCATACTCCACAACCTCCATCACAGTTTCCACTTTCTCGCTGTCAGCTCCGATGGAGGTGGTGTCTGCAGTGGAGTACAGCCGGTCATCAGCTGCCTCTTTGGCACCTGTGTGGGATGGGCATAGGGTGGGTGATTACTGGGCTGCCCAACATGGTGGGTTGGTGTCATGGCATGTCTCTCCACATACTCACTTGTGGTGCCATCATCCCTCCTCTGTGTTCGCCAGGTATCTGTGGCTGTGTGTTTCAGGCACACCTGCGCCACGCCCCATGTTGTCTGCTGTGCTTGGCATTCTCTGTTGATGCAACACACTCCCATTAGCTGGTTGTACATGCACGCTGACTGCAGCTGGCTGTGCTGTGTCTGCATGCAATATTTACCGGACAATGTGTTGACTCCTTCAGCCTCCTTGTGGATACTCATGGTGGTGAGTGTGTTTGCCACCATCATCTCGAAAAGGGTCAGCTGGCTGTCAGGCCTGAGGGAACCTCTGCCTGTACCATGGTGTTCCCGTGATCCGGCTACCACCTTCGATTTCATGGTGGTGCTTAGGTCCCACCATTTGTGTTTGACCAGCAGCATGGTTCGGGCATTTGGACTGGTGGCATTCATGGTGGCCTGTACCTGAAGCCACAGCAACTCCTTCACCTCCACAGGGGTGGATGGTGCCAGGGCACTGAGCAGCATTGCATGTTTTTTGCTGATCTCTCTAACCAATGCCACCACCTGTGACCCCATAAAGTTTGAGGACTGGGAACATCCAGTTCCACTGCCACAGTCACCTCCGGGTGCTGGTTCTGTTGCCTCTCACTCTGGCTCACAGGGCATATTGCTTTGTGAGCCACTCTCTGCTGGGGCATTGTTTTCCTTCATGCTGTGTGTCTCAACTTTGTGGTCTGCATTCACATCTGTGTATGTGCTATGAGCGGTGCTTGTGCCTTTATATGGCAGGGTCAAGGGGTGGGGTCACATAGCTTGGACAGTCCTAGTCATCCTCCGTGCTCCATTACATGCCCTTCGCAGATCCACCCACTGCCTCTGTGCAGCACGTGTTTCGCTTTGTGCATACCACATGTTCTTCTGCACCTACGCGCTGCACAGCTGTGCCCCATGCAAATTCAGGGTTTATGTGCTTTTCGTGCACATTTGTGCATAGGGCCCAATATACCTTGACTCTGTAATCAGTTGTAAGTTGTCAGTACTGTTCTGCATTCAATTTATTTTACGTTGTTGTCAATATTTTGTTATCATGGACTGCTGCCTGTTTTAAAGTGTTGCTTCAATATTTTGTTAACCTTTGACTATTTCCTGTATTAATGTATGACTGTTGAACATAATTAATTCTGGGTCGCTCCTGAAATGGTAATTTAGTCTCAGTGAGCCTAATCGGTTAACAAAATCCAAATAAGTAAATACATTTCAAGTGAGTGGTAACAATAGGCAGTATGGAGCACAGGATCAGAGGGGAAATAACTGCAGGGACTGAGGGGCACTTACCTCCTGGGCTATGCTCTGGAGGATGGGTCACAGCCTTGTAGATAGGATGTTCTTGGATCTCCAAGCACAGCTGGTAGCAGCATGGGAAGAGATATCCATACTGCATCACCAGCTGAGCTGGTACCAACAGGCACATCTCAAACCCCACTCTCCCAGAAACCCACTGGCTTGAGGGGTTGGAAGGTCATGGGGAACGGGAGGGGAGGGGAGGGGTGGTAGGGGCAGTCACAAGAAAGTCATCACAGCTCACCAAATTATGACTGCAAATTGTTTTGCACCACTGGAGGAGGTGCAGGTACCTGACTCCTACTTGGGGGGAGCACTGAGGTGGTCTGGAAGGGTGAACAGGATGACCTGGTGACACAGAGGGGAGAGAACAGGAGGAAGGCAGTATGGGGTATCCTAGTAGTAGGAACTCTATTATTACTGGGCTGGAGAAGGTTGTTGGAGGAGGAGAATAGTGGATTGGGTGATTAGCCGCCTTCCAGGTGGATCAACTTTCTGATATATGCATAAGAAGCATAGTAGAGGAGCATCTTGGGGTACTAGTACACTTGTGTACCTACAATTGTGCAAACTAGCTTACTGAGACAGTGAAGTGTAACTTTTGAAGGCTGAGGGACAGACTGAAGTCACACTCACCTTCTCTAGCCTTTTCAGAGATACTCACTGTTGGGGGTATGGAAAAGGGGATGATAGGGTGAGGAAGGAGGAGACTGTGGAGTTTAATAGGTGGTTAAAGGGCTGGTGTCAATGGGAGAAAAAACATTTTATGGGAGATACGGGGGAGGCTTCTGGGACAAGAGGCTCTTCAAAGGTGATGGCCTTTGCCTAACAAGCGAAAGTGCCAGTGTGCTTGGGCAAAAGTTTGATGTCTACATAAGTGGACATTTAAACTAAAAGGGGAAGAGTGAAGCTGGGTGAACCACAGAAGATGGAGAGCAAAAAGGGAATGTAACTAGGACTCCCCCAGAAATGCAGAAAACATTTGACATATAAATTTGTCTATTGCCTACATTAATTAAATGATAAGTTAGGTGGGGATCCACCTATGCACACGTGTGACTTCCAGTGTGGCAAGTGTAAATTTTGTCTCCTCATCCTGGTAGGCTACTGTTTTTGTCATCCAGTCACTAAGGAAGAGTTTAAAATTTTAATTTATTTAATACCATGGCAGTTGTGTATTTGGCAATGTATAAGTGCATTGTATATTATGTGGGGAAAACCCAGAAAATTTAAGGAGTGGATCAGTGAACACATTCACAGCTTTGAAAAAATCCACAAAGACAAGGACATTCATAATAGGAGGACGTCATACTTTCAAATTTCTAAGAACAGAAAAGATGATACTTGGCATTAGAGGAGGTGATCTTCCAGACAATAAACTTCAGCTGCATGAGACATTTTGGCAATATTGGTTAAAGGCAAATCAAACACCTGGCCTCACTGAAATGAAGCATTTCAGCAGGGACCATACAGAAGCATAGAAATATAGAATTTGTCCACAGATAAATACCTTTTGGGCCATCCAGTATACTCATTTCTCCCTATCTACACCATTACTGCAGACCATGCCTGATCTACAGTTCTTTCTCTCCCCTCCATTCCTTTCCATCATAATTCCCTTGTGCTTATTCCATGCATTCTTGAACCCCATCACTGTTTTTGCTGCCACCACTTTCACTGGAAGAGTGTTCCAGGAATCCACCACTCTTTCTGTGAAAAGGAACTTCCTCACATCTCTCCTGAATTTACCCCCTCCAGCTTCATAGCATAGTCCCTTGTTCTTGAGCATTTTATTCTGAAAAATACTCCCCTCCTGAATCTTATTTACCTCTGTGAGGTATTTAAAAGTCTTTATCATATCCCCCCTCTCCTCTGTTCCAGGGTGTGCTTATTGAGGTCCTTTAGTCTCTCCCCATAGGGTTTTTGATGTGGACCCTGCACCATGTTAGTTGCCTTTCACTGGACTGCCTTCACCCTATGTCCTTCCAGAGATGTGGTTTCCATAACTGGACACAACACCCTAGGTGAGATCTTACCAGTGAACTATACAGACGCAACACCACCTCCCTCTTTCTTCTGGCAATATCTCTCCCTATGCACCTCAGCATCCCACTCACCCTCCCTACTGCCTGTCACACTGCATGGCCACCTTTTGGTCATCTAACATGATTACCCACAAATATATTTCCAGCTTGTTAGTCATCAATACCACTTCACCCATTTTTTACTTCGCCCCTAAGTTTTTGTGCTCCAGGTGCATTATTTTGCACTTTATCGCATGCCTTGGTTAGAACCCCCTTTTTGCCAGTTTATTAATAAGCTTGCCTGCATAATTGCTTCAAAAACAAAAGCAAGGTAATTTAAGTATGTGCCCTATAATATTTTGACATTTTCCTTGAACTTGTGTACAGTATCTCATTGCAAAATGAGATGATTGCAAACCAAGATTATTTAAAAGCATGATTTTGGCAGCATAGGCATATTTTTATGTTAATGCTCCCTTTTTGAAATTGTGACATGATACTGTCATAGTATTTTAATGTGATTTCATCTGTGACCCCATCCTCTCCCCCAATTCCTTCCCTTTGCATCTTTCCCACCCTGTGTAACATTTATTTTCTTTCTTTTCCCTGTCCACGTCAACCCGCCCATTTGTGCTTATGTTTGTTATCAGGGTATTATATCACTTTTGCTATCTTGACTTACTTCAATATTTATTTGGGATTGCACTCCATCATCAGTTAATTTGTTTATTGCACCTTTTATTTATAGCATGTATTGGTTTGCAGAATCACAATATGTGGATGTGCACTGTCACTTCAATAATTGGCTCATAAAGCCTGAATCTGTGTTTAAAGATGACATGCCTTGAAAAAGTGCCTAGTATTGGCATGAAATGTTGGCGTTTATAAGAGAGCATACAAGTAAATATATTTTACATTTTTTTGCATTATCTTGCAGCCCAGCAGCTGTCTTTTTGTGTTGTGGTGGAATAATGCAGCACATCTTTTGATGTGTTAGTCTTTGTTTACTTCACCAACGCTCTTCTCATTTTTTCTTGCTGCTGCCTTTGTTGTTTGCAAATTTTTGTACACACCTTATTGTGTTTTACCATGCAATATGTTTTGCCTTTATCCCATGCCCTCTTCCTCTAGATTGCACCTGGAAATGTGCCTTGGCTCACTGTGTAAATAATTAAATAAACTGTTATTGAAGGCCCACTGATGGTGTAAGGTTAATGTGATTTTTCACATTACCCATTGTTTATCTTACAGGTATTTTGTGTCTTTACCAACCAAAGCTTTGACCATGAACCTCATCAGAGTTCAATCTGGCAACTGAGTTTTGAATATTGATAGTACAGAAACTCAAGCCCCTAGGGATAGATAGTGGGCAGCTTCTTTGTTATAAACATATTTGTTGTTTTGCAGACCTGTTACCATGGATGACATTGTGCCCCAATTACAAACTAGAACTGAGATAGCCAGCTCAGTGCCATGGAGGGCTGAGGTATCATGCCTTACCTCCTGCCACACCAGCGACCCATGTTTGCAGTGCAAGCAGGTCACCAGGTGTTGGTGGGGGAGGGAGAGAATTAAGCATCCAGGGGACAGCTCTCCTGTCCTGGGGAGGGTGGGGAATGGAGACCAGTGTCTTCCTGACACCTAGCTGTTACTGGGTGTTGGCACACCTTGTCCTGGACAACGTGGGGCAGAGGTGGAGCAGCCAACTGGTGTGCTGCATGTGGAAGCTTGGCCATTGCTGGCATTGCATGCTCCCCCTCAGGCTTAAGGGGTAAACAAGGAAAATGTCCCCAGCATGTCGGGTGACTGCCATCCTCCTGGGCTCCACTCATGACAGAAGGCACCTCCCCAAACTGGATCTGGTCTCAGTGAGTAGAGGGGACTCCCCGCTGCCCTGCCATGGAAAGCAAGCCATGGGGGAAGAAGGGAAGTAAGTCCTGTGGGTGGGAGAAAGGGCTGGGAGGATGGCACAAACATGGGCTGACCAGGACGGGGGGAGGAAAAAGAGAAGCAAAAGAACTGAGATGACTGATCATTTTTAATTGAAGCTGACAATTTGAAAATTATAAAAATGAGGCAGCCTATAATGTTATCTGTCTGTATAGCATTTGACGTTTGTAATGATCATTACAGGGTCAGCCACTGGTGGCACCAGACATCTTTTGTTTCTAGGTAATATTCATGAGTAGATTATTTTGGACATTGGGTAAATTCATTAGTAAATTACATTTAGCACCATTAGCCAAAAAATGCTGTGCAAATAGCAGTAAGGTGACTTTAGTAAAAAAAAAAAAAAGTCAATGATGAATAACTTATGTCTCTTGTTCTTTTCAAGAGTAACAGTGACTAACAAGAAGAACTACAGTAATTCATGTTGGAGGTACTGTCACTAATGGTTAGCTACAGTTACACATCCTAATGTTCTGAACATCATTTCCATCATTTCCATGAGTATGCCTGAAGTCACTCTAGCAACTTTGAAGTATCTTGACCTATATCCAGAAATAGATGTGTCATGTATATTTTCAGACTGTAACATGGGCAATATGTATTTTTTAAAGTTAGATTACCGCAGATGTCAATTACCAATGAAAAATGTAACTTCTTTCATTTAGTCTCTGTCAGAGGCTATTCCACTTCTAAAATGTGCAGCATAAATTCTATTTTTTTTATCAAGCATTTTTTTTTACCCCAGCCCCAGAATCCAATGGTCCTGCTACCACCAGCAATCTTCTGGTCCCACTCTAGCTGGCTTCTATCTTGTTTGTCCATTGCTTGCCCCCCACCCCCCAATGTGGGGTCCTTCAGTTAGGCACATGCCTCCTTTTCTTGACTGAGCCTGGTGCTTAGGTGAGTTGGCCACTTGGAACCTAAATGTGGCAGCTGTCCACCATTATCCTGATGTCAGGAGTATTTCTCTGTATCCTTTTCACACAAGATGTACTGTAGGTGCAGTTTGAGAGATCCAGCACACAGAGGTGTTGGCAAAAGCTATGCTCTGAAGGTGCTCACACCACAAAGCCCAAGAACCATAAAGTAGAACAACAAAGCAGAGAACACATGAAAATAAACTAATACAACCTTGGCCAAAGTGGAAAATATTTACTATGCAAACTCACAGTAGCCAAATACCCAGGCATTTTGTGGCATCCTGCATCTTCATCAGGGAACAGAGCAAATATGACAGCAAGTCATTTTTAAAGGAACAGATTTAAGGTGACAGTGCAACTTTACATTACCGTAATAAAATTTACAAAGGCAGTGTTGCATATTCAAAGATTTATTCATAGATAACTGATAGTCTAATTAGGGTTTCTCCAGCATCATTTAGCGACTGTGAGTTTGCACAAGAAAACTTTTGACTTTGTAACCAGTTTTGCAATGGATTTGTTTTCTTTAGAGTTCTCCACTCATTGTGTTACTTTGTGGTTTGTGATAATGAATTTTCATTACAGATGGACAGATCTTTTGAACAGTGGCCAGGTAGGTTGGATGCAAGCAGGTTGATACTATTACTAATGCAGGAAGAGCAATGTAGTTGTGTCCATTTCCACCTGCTTTGAAAAGCCATTTGTTTATGTATTATTTGAATTTCAGAGTTTTATGAATAATATGGACTCTATTTTTAAAGGAATCCAAAGATCGATGCAAGGTAAAAGCAGTTTGCATCAATCGCCAGTGCCCCGAGGAACCTGCACCTGATTTTAGTACAGACGAGGTCATGGCACCAAAGTCCTGCGAGTCAGCACAACCGCTTCCATGCTCCACAAAGGAAGGTGCATGGGAGGGCATTGCTGCAAGTTGCAGGACAGCCCGGCACAATGGTGACTGATACCAGCATCTGCAAGTTGCATGTTGTGATGGATGCCAGTGGCCATGGGGGTGTATGTGTCTGGCAGAAGCGAGGTTGAGGGGGTTAGCAGACGCTGCAGGCCATGCCCAATGGGGACACTGCCAGTACTGGGACATGCAGGACAGCCAATGGGATGGTCATGGGGCAGAGTAGAGCTGGATTTTGGGGGAGGAGTGGTGCATGGCTGTGAGCCATGGCAGGACTGCTATGGCCAGGTACGTGCATGGTGTGGGGGGGGTGCCACAAGGGTACACTGTTGTTGCCTACCATGGTAGCTGGGGAATGCCTGGAAGGACCCCAGGTGGCAGGGACACCTGTCCTGAACCTGCAATGGTGCAGCATTGTCCCTGCTCCTTGTGGCAGGATGGTGGTTTCCATTTTGGACCATCCTAGGTGGGCATGAAGGCTGAACTCTCACACCACACCCATGCCATGGATGGTGCATGGACAGATAGACCAGTTCCAGCCTGGTCCAACTGCTGGGTCCATGTGCCCCTTTGGAGGGGGGCTTGTAAATTCCCAATATAGGAGATATTGCAGCCCTGCCCTGGTGCAAGCTCCCTTTCACCATGGTGCACTGGTGTGGCTATCACAGGGATGACACAAGCCTGGTTGGCGCAGGCGGTCCCCCGCATGGCACATGCTGCATTCAAAAACTAGGACTGGCCAAGGTGCAGTGCAAGGAGTCCCTTGTGCAATTTCTCCTTGATGCAGGCCCCCTTGTGTCAGTTCCAACATTTTTAAAATTGTTCCCTATATATTTATTCAAAAATTGCTTTCATATGGGGATTTAAGTAACGTGGATGTTTATGTTTGCCAAGCTATTGACTAATTATATGAGCAACTGGATTGCAGCTTCAAAGATAAATAATAAGTATACTAAAAGGATATAGTAAGATATAAAGTGAGTAGACCTATTTCCCACCGCAATATATCAGGCAGTTGTTAATAAAGATCCAAATAACCATATATTATATAAACAACAAGACATGGCAGGGTGTGCATTATGGTGATATAATCATATGCCTCAGATTCATTGTTAGTCACAAGGTGCAGTTGATAGCCTTTTAATGTGCCTGAGAAATGTAATTACATCACCATAATAGCACATACTAGAGAGCCTCATTGCACTCATAAAGTGAAATTTACATCTGTGATTTTAAAATTAATAACAATAATAAGAAACTATTTAACAAAGATAAAAATGAGGACCTTTAATTGAAATATGCTTCCTTTTTTAGCTAAAAAAAGCAAAGGCAATAAAAACCATGTGTAGTATGCATTCTTATTAAAATAAAATCATCTTATTTGCATTTTAAAACAATACTGGTATTTTAATGGAAATGTGTCTAAAACTGTTGAACCTGCCAGGTTGTTGGGTGGGTAGATTTCATCTGAAAATACCCATATATGATTGAAATGTATGTGCTTTTTCCAGTGAAAGTCATGAATTTTATTTAAGCAGTGTGGGTCAGTCTGTGCTTGTCTAACTCTATTTTCCCATCTTCCATCTATTAGTTTATATTATTGCCTCCTTCATCCTGTTTCTTTCTTCACTGTCTTTCCCTACCTTTACCAGATGGAATGTTTGCCATGAAATACATGGATTAATAATTCTGCACAATTCCACTGGCAGAATGTTTCTCTCCCAACATACTGTACAAACACACACAACAAAGGCCTCATGTGGAGCCAGAGCCTCAGTTTTATCTCTGGCATGGTAAGCAGCTAAAGACAGAAAGAAGATTTGTCATCATTAGCAGAGGAACACTAGTAATGAAAACTATGAACAGTACTTCAGTTTTCTAATCAATTTATGTGTGTAAGGAAATTGTGATGATCAGGGAAACAACATTTAATTAGTCTGTTTTATTTTTAGGGGCCTAGTTACAAGATTATAGTAAGTAAAGTTAGCAGCCATGTTTGTGATGGAAGAACAGCTCTAGGTGTAGTGGAGATTGATATGCTCATTGTGTGATGTGGCTACTAATGAATCTGGTCAGATTTAGGACCAGGATTACCAAGTATAATGTACCATAAGACACAACAGGGTGTGGGTAGTTATGTTATAAATACATACCCAGGTATGTTGTGATGCATGAAACATTTACTCTGAGTGTCTTCAGCACCTGGAAGTGTGATTATCACATAACTACCACACCCTGACATATTCTATTAGGTTCATAAAATGGGTAAATTTAGATATCTTAAAAAACAAACAAAAAGCCAACTGTTTTAATTAAAATTAGGCATTCTTTGTGTTGAAAGTAACTAGTCAAGCAATAATACCTGATAAGATGGTCAGTATTGGACTATATGGGACCACCCAGGGGCATAATGAGGCCTGACACCACAGGCAGAGAGCCTTACAGTCTCTGAAAGGTCTGGTATAGCCCATACCACCCACCCTGCAGGGTACTATTGTGCTTAGAAAATGGGCTACATGTGGAATTTCTATGTAGCAGTTAAAAAAAATAATTTTACGACAACAGTTATGTTAATATTTTTTGGGTAAAGGAGTCCCTCTACTCGTATAGTTGCCAGTAGAGGCACTGCACTGTTTAAGGGTTCTTTCTTGCAATATGCAGTTCTTGACCCCCCTTCTTCCCTTGTTGCTCACCACACCTCTTACCCCATGCTGACTGGTCCTCTCTTTTTTTATTTATATTGTTGGATGCGTTGTGATTGGGGGGTAGAGATTGTGGTGGGCATCGCTGGCGTGCGGTTGCAGTGCAATATGACATCTGGCATGGAGGCTGAATGATGTGAATGTGGTACCAATAATTGTTTTTTTTTTTTTTACTTTTTTAAATCTAAGGTTTAGTTTTTAACTCCCCCCCCCAACTCTTGTTCTTTACTTTTGGTTGAGCACGCCACCAGGAAGGAGTGGCAGTGTGAGCATACGTGGGGGGCACTCAGAAACCAACCAGATGGCTGCTAGAACAGTTGGAACTTTGTTATTACTTTCTGTTTTGTGAAGAGCTTTAGTTGTTTTGTTTTACTTGTGTTGATGACGTGCTCAGTTGAGACATGAGTATGGAGGTGTGCATCACCTGCTAAGTGACTGAAAAAATGGTGGCTGGTAACTTTTGAAAATCAGGTAGCACTGTGTTACCACTTTGATAGTGAGGCTGGACTGGCTGGCAGTTGTTCATAGCAGGGCTCTACTGGTACTTACTGTATCTCATACAAACAGAAGACAGAAAGAAGTAAATGCTTTAGGTGGGACTTACTTCTTTCTCTCTTCTGCTTGAGTTCCATAAACATGCACAACGCACTCTTGTGATTTGACAATGGTAATTAAGGTGCCATGCTGGCATGGCCCTCAACCAGTCAGAGAGCTGGAAATATCCAGCCCATTTCCTAATACAAAGGTAGACCATCACACCTGATTGTCATCTGTCTTTCCACACCTTCAGTGAAGGGAATGTTTCTTTAACATGGAATGTAGGAATTCAAAGTTCTGCAGAAGTCTACTGGCAGAATGTTCACCTCTACTTACACAGACACACATACACATAACAGAAGGCCTCAATAAAGCCAGGGATTCAGTTTTATCTGGTAGGGTAAGCAGCAACGATTTCCCTGGTAGACAGGGTAGGAAAGGAAGGGAGTTTTGATGATCAGTAAAGAAGCTCAAGAAAGTAAATCTTGGAGTAGGAGTTCATTTTTTTAAAACTGGTGAATAGTATGTGTGTAAGAAGGCAATTATAAAGAGAAAGAAAATTTAATTCATCTATTTATGTTATTTTTAATTTTGCAGAAGTTTCATTTTTAGAAACATAGAATTTGTCTACAGAAAAGAGATTCTTGGCCCACCCTGTCTGCCCAGATGTTACCTGCTTAATCTGTATCAACAGACACTAACTGATCCACAGTAACCCCCTGTCATTCCTGTCTATTTTCCAATAAACTCCTATGTCTATCCCATGCATGCTTTAAGGTTCCACTGTTTTTGGCCCCACCACTACTGATGACAGCCTATTCCAGGCAGCTACCATCCTTTCAGTGAAGGTATATTTCCTCATAGCTCTCTTAACCCCCCACCATCTTCATTGCATGCCCCCAGTCCTGTTTCTTTTTCTCTTTTGAAACAGACTCTCCTCCTTCACCCTGTTTACCCCTGTGAGGTACTTGTAGGTCTCTATTATGTCACCTCTTGCCCTCCTCCTCTTTTCAGGGTGTACATGTTGAGATCCCTCAGTCTTTTCTTTTAGGGTTTCTTGCACAACCCCTGCACCATTTTAGTTGCTCTTCTCTGGACTGCTTCCACCCTGTATATGTCCTTTCTGAAGTATGGCCTCTAGGACTAGACGCAGAACTCCAGGTAGGGTCTCACTAGCGAGTGATACTGTGGCAACCCCCTTTCCCTCCTCCTTCAACAGCTACCCCTCCCTAAGCACACAAGCATCTCACTAGTCCTACCCACTACTTTTTCACACTGCCCTGTCACTTTCAGGTTGCCAGCTATGATAACCCCCAAAGTCCCTTTCCTTTTAAGTGACTGTCAACACCTTCCCCCATCCTGTACCCTGCTCTTGGGTTCCAATGCACCTTTTGGCATTCAGCACCATCTGCCACACTCCTCACCACTCCTTATGTATCCCAAGATCCCTGTGCATTCTCTATAACCCCTCCTGAGTGTCCACCCTATTGCTGTTTTTCGTATCATCTGCAAAAAGGCACACATTCCCTTCTAGTTCTTCTGCAATGTCACTTATGAAGACATTGCAGAAGAACAGTCCCATCACAGAGCCCTGTGGCACCCTGCTGGTTATTCATCCTTCATTCATTAGAGTGAGTGCCATTTACCACCACCCCTGTCTCCCATCCATTAACCAGTTTCTAACCCAGTTCACCAGATCCACCCCTAGACTGCTCAGTTTCTTTTTCAGCCTCCTGCTCAGCACAGTGTTGAAGTCATTACTATAATCCAGATAGGCAGATAATCCATTGCCCTTCCCTGATATTTTTCCTTTGTCACTGAGTCAAAGAAATCTATCAGAATAATTTGCCATGACCTCACCCCCATGAATACATGCTGCCTGTAGTCTTGCTACACACTGGATTCAAGACACTCCACCAGTCTTTCCTTTAGCAGGCTTTCCATTGATTTCATCCTGAGGCCCAGCTGGTAGTGCGTTGTGATCCCATGACAGTAAACTGAGTTCTGAGGTGAGCTCAGTGAGGCACACTGGCTTAGGGGTAGCTGGTCCATTCCACTGGGGTGTCAAACAGACGAGGCATACTGATGAGTCCTGGTAGGACGAAACACATGTCTATGTCTTCTGTTAGCACCCTTTGCAAACTGTGTGAGAGGCCTTTCGGCACCATGCAATTCTGCTTAAAGTTGGACCAGCATAACATTCTGTGGTGATTTGCATATGCAGCCCATGATGCTTTGCATTGTGGGGGGCATGTGTGATTTTGTATTTTATATATATATATATATATATATATTAGTAAATGTAGAAAGATGCCATTAACTACAGCATTCTCGTTAAATTCAAAACCAAAGGGCAGAGTTCCAACACACGTCTCCATTGAGCACGCTGTACTCCATTTAAAAGAGTCATGGGGCTGGCATTTAAAGTTGGTGGATGCAGACACAACAGCATGTTTTGCCTGCATCTGCATCTTTCTTTTTACATCCAACCAAACTGGCCATTATTTTCCAAGCTCTGTCTGTTTGCAACAACAAAATAAATCCTGATTTACATAATTTGTATGTATTGTTTTTAGAATGAAATCTAGCTTTTTTGGACACAACAGTATCCAAAATTCAGAAGTAGATGGAGCCTTTAATAGTTGTGTTTGGATCCTTGGAAGATTATGTTGAAAATTTGGCCCACAATATTCAAAACCTGATCATGGTTGCGGGAAAAACAAAACTAAGCCAAGCAATTTGAAAAATGTTTTGAACAAAAAGTCTCACTTGTTAAAAAAAAAACGCACTTTATTGTATATTATGTAAAGCATGTTGCAATATTTACTCATAAGTGTGTTGTGGGGGCTTGACATTTTTTTGGGAGCAGAGGTCATTAGTTAGTACATAAGCCCCGCAATATCATAACAATAAAATCTCATTTTACATACTTATACTGTAAGTGAGAGAGGATGACATTTAGGGAGCCAGTTACCTTGCACCATGCAACAAAGACTTAACTTTAGAGGCATTTTTTCCAGTAATTGAGTGAATCTCCTGACATTTGTGGTGAACTGTTGCATGCTAGGAGTCACCACAAGACTCTCAGTAAGGCTCTACCATATACTGCATACAATAGTTAAAAATCCTGGACTCTGATTGGTCAGTCTTGGGCTGGACCCATAATGTTATCCCAGTACAGCATAACGGGTCTAGTCTCAGCCTCACTGTGAACCTGTAGATGATTTTTGGACCTAGAGCTCTTTTTTTGCATCTCCTCTCAAGAAACAAAAATATTTTTCCACACTAATAAAAACATTCTTTAAAATGATTTTGTTATTTTATATATAACAACAAGCCATTATATAATAGCAATAATGCCCTCTAGGATGTGTGTCGTTTGGGATAACGTCATGCCTCAGCTGCTGGATGCACTCAGCCTGCAGCCTCGTGTCCAACCACCTGAGGCGTGACGTTACCCCAGCACGACATACACCTTGTCGGGCATTATTGCTTAACTATGACACTCTTTCTACAGGATTACAAGTGACTTTGTTTAAGATATAAATTGGTGGAGTACAAATTCCTTAGATACTGTATGAAGTATGCTGCCTGCAGGTATTACTCTGTCATCAACACCCATCTGGTTTTACTGCGTGTCTAGTGACTGTTTTTCCAGTATGAACAAGGAGTCCTGACCAGACCAGGCTAGCATGCCCTGGCCTGACCAGGCTAACATGTCCTTCCAGCTTTGCAGATTAGTTGAATATTTTAACAAGTGAGAAGCTAGACTGTGTCAATGCCCACTGGGAAGGATAAGTAGTACTATCTGCATTGCCAACACTTCATGTTGACTACATCTGTGGCTATGGCAACAGATGGGGGAACGATCAATATTCTGTGTGATGGATTGAAATTTACCAAATACTGTGCACTACCGATGCATGTCTTAACATGCAACAGCTGCTGAAGGAAAAGTTCAACCCTGACAAAATAACAGGATAGGAAAAGATTACTTGTCACCTCTACATCTGTTTGTAGGGCTATTTCATTTTCTGCTTCATCCTCAGAAATGTGCAGAACTAGTTTTATAATGTTACTGTTTAATCATTATTGTTTTATTATACTGCCACTGAATGCTCCTTCTACATGTATTATTTGTTTGTTAAGGCAAGTACTAATACAGTATCTGTAGTCTCCAATTAGTAAATCTCTGTGTGGAGACATTTAAATTATGTCTTTAGCTTCTGGGTGTTATGAAACTACAAGAGAAGGATTAATTTAGGAACACAAAGTGTACAAAGATTAAAGGAGTTTCTAGTGTCTAGATTTAGATTTTGTAAATTTAGTTTTGCATATTAATAGTCAACTTTAACTAACCATTTAAAGATTTTCAATCACTGGTACTTTGCTGAAGCTTATGTGTAATTTATTTCTAATTAATGTCAATGGGGAATGGATGGATGAATGAGGAGGTACAGGAGGGACTTTAAAAGTACAATAAGTGCTGCTGAGGCACAGATGAAAACTGATTGCCTTACAGGCTAAGAAGCAGTCCCAGTGCATCAGATGTACACTACAAGAAGAAATGCATTTGACATTTAGGTTCTTTCAAGTATAAAAAAATCCAATATGGTGTGCTTTTTGTCAATTACATTTATCACTGTGTTTGGGTCAACTTTGTTCCAAGCAATATGCAGTATTAGAATACATTTTCATATTTTTTTAGAAACAAAAAAAAGCCTGTCTGCATGTAGTCTTAGGCAGACACTATCAAAAACAGACTAGTTAGAACACAACACTGGCAACACCAAAGAATCCTATAACATGGTTCAACAATAACCCAGAAGTTTTTTTTTACATGCAGTAACTGCACTCAGTACAATAATACAATTAAAACAAAGGAGCTTACAAGCAGTTGCAAAGGAAAAACAAGCATTTGTCAATGCCGAATGCTGGTTGCGTTGGTCCGTTGAGCTCGCTCATTGCCCCTATGTCACTCGCTCATTCTGTTTCTCCCGGTGCTGCAGGCTGCTCTGTTGTACTGGGCTTCTGCCTGCATTGGCACGTATTTCTGCCCACAAAGAAATCTGCAGCTGTCCCGACAGAGCTCTGTTGAGGTGGGTCACTCCCCCTCTCTCACTCGCTCATTCTGTTTCTGCTGGCGCTGCAGGCTGCCCTTTTGTACTGGGCTCCTGCCTCTGTTGGTGGCTTTTTCTGCCCACAAAGAAATCTGCAGCAGTCCTGACACAGGTCCATTGAGCTAGCTCACTCCCCCTCTCTCACTCACTCCCTCATTTCATTTCTGCTGGGGCTGTAGGCTGGCCTTTTGTACTGGGCTCCTGCCTGCATTGCCGCCTTTTTCTGCCCACAAAGCAATCTGCAGCAGTCATGATAGAGGTCTGTTGAGCTCGCTCAGTCCCCCTCTCTCACTCGCTCATTGTGCTTCTCCCAGCGCTGCAGGCTGCCCTTTTGTACTGGGCTTCTGCTTGCATTGGCACCTTTTTCTGTCCACAAAGAAATCTGCAGCTGTCCTGACAGAGCTTTGTTGAGGTCACTCTCTCTACCTGTCTCACTCGCTCATTCTGTTTCTCCTGGTACTGCAGGCTGTTCTTTTGTACTGGGCTTCTGCCTGCATTGGCATGTTTTGCAGCCCACAAAGAAATCTGCAGCTGTCCCAACAGAGCTCCGTTGAGGTGGGTCACTCATCCTCTCTCACTCGCTCATTCTGTTTCTGCTGGCGCTGCAGGCTTCCCTTTTGTACTGGGCTCCCGCCTCTGTTGGCAGCTTTTTCTGCCCACAACGAAATCTGCAGCAGTCCTGACACAGGTCTGCTGAGCTAGTCACTTCCCCTCTCTCAGTCGCTCATTCCGTTTCTGCCAGCAATGCAGGCTAGCCTATTGTACTGGGCTCCTGCCTGCATTGCCACCTTTTTCTGCCCACAAAGAGATCTGCAGCAGTCACAATAGAGCTCTGCTGAGCTCACTCATTCCACCCACTCACTCACTTGTTGTGTTTTTCCCAGTGCTGCAAGCTGCCCTTTTGTACTGGGCTTCTGCCTGCATTGGCACCTTTTCCTGCCCACAAAGAAATCCACAGCTGTCCCGGCAGAGCTCTATTGAGATCGCTCACTCCGCCTGTCTCACTCGCTCATTCTGTTTCTGCTGGCGCTGCAGGATGCCATTTTGTAGTGCTCTCCTGCCTCTCTTGGCACCTTTTTCTGCCCACAAAGAAATCTGCAGCTGTCCCAACAGAGCTCTGTTTTGGTGGGTCACTCCCCCTCTCTCACTCACTCATTCTGTTTCTGCTGGCGCTGCAGGCTTCCCTTTTGTACTGGGCTCCCGCCTCTGTTGGCAGCTTTTCTGCCCACAAAGATATCTGCAGCAGTCCTCACACAGGTCTACTGAGGTAGCTCACTCCCCCTTTCTCACTTGCTCATTCCATTTCTGTCGGTGCTGCAGGCTGCCCTTTTGTACTGAGCTCCTGCCTGCATTGCCACCTTCTTCTGGCCACAAAGAAATCTGCAGCAGTCACGATAGAACTTTGTTGTGCATGTTCACTCACTCCCCCTCTCTCACTCATTCATTCTGTTCCTCCCGCCACTGCAGGCTGCCCTTTTGTACTGGGCCCCTGTGTGCATCGCTGCCTTTTTCTGCCCACAAAAGAAACCTGCAGCAGTCCCAACAGAGCTCCGTTGAGCTCACTCACTCCCCCTCCATCACTTGCTCGTTCTGTGTCTCCTGCTGCTGCAGGCTGCCCTTTTGTACTGGGTTCCTGCCTGCATTGCCGGCTTTGTCTGTCCACAAAGACATGTGCAGCAGTCCTGACACAGTTCCATTGAGGTCGCTCACTCCCCCTCTCTCACTCGCTCATTCTGTTTCTGCCAGCGCTGCAGGCTGGCCTTTTGTACTGGGCTCCTGCCTGCATTGCTGCCTTTTCCAGCCCACAAAGAAATCTGCAGCAGTCACAATACACCTTCATTGAGCTCGCTCACTCCCCCCCTTACTCTTTCTTTTTCTCTCAGCGCTGCAGGCTGCCCTTTTGTATTGGGCTCCTGCCTGCATTGCACCTTTTCCTGCTCACAAAGAAATTTGTAGCTGTCCCAACAGAGCTCCGCTGAAGTTGCTCACTCCCCCTGTCTCACTTGCTCATTCAGTTTCTCCTGGTGCTGCAGGCTGCCCTTTTGTACTGGGCTCCTGCCTTTGTTGCCACCCTTTTCTGCCCACAAAGAAATCTGCAGCAGTCATGATAGAGCTCCATTGAGCTTGCTCACTCACTCCCCCTCTCTCACTCGTTCGTTCTGTTTCTCCCACTGCTGCACGCTGCCCTTTTGTACTGGGCCCCTGCATGCATTGCTGCCTTTTTCTGCCCACAAAGAAATCCGCAGCAGTCCCAACAAAGCTCCGTTGAGCTCGCTCACTCCTCCTCCCTCACTCACTTGTTCTGTGTCTTCCGCTGCTGCAGGCTGCCCTTTTGTATTGAGTTCCTGCCTGCATTGGTGGCTTTTTCTGCCCACAAAGACATCTGTAGCAGCCCCAACACAGATCCGTTGAGCTCGCTCACTCCCCCTCTCTCACTCACTCATTCTGTTTCTCCTGGCACTGGAAGCTGCCCTTTTGTACTGGGCTTCTGCCTCTGTTGGCATTTTTTTCTGCCCACAAAGAAATCTGCAGCAGTCCTGACAGAGCTCCATTGGCCTCACTCACTCACCCCTGTCTCACTCACTCGTTCTGTTTCTGCCAGCGCATCAGGCTGCCCTTCTGTACTGGGCTCCTGCCTGCATTGCTGCCCTTTTCTGCCCACAAAGAAATCTGCAGCAGTCATGACAGAGCTCCATTGTGCTCGCTCACTCCCCCTCTTTCACTTGCTCATTCTGTTTCTCCTACCACTGCAGGCTGCCCTTTTGTACTCAGCCCCTGCATGCATTGCTGCCTTTTCCTGCCCACAAAGAAATCTGCAGCAGTCCCAATAGAGCTCTGTTGAGCTCACTCACTCCCTCTCCCTCACTCACTCATTTTGTGTCTCCTGGCACTGCAGACTGCCCTTTTGTACTGGGCTCCTGCCTGCATTGTCACCATTTCTTGCCCACAAAGAAATCTGCAGCAGTCCCGACAGAGTTCAGTTGAGCTCCGTCATTCCTCCCCCTCAATCGCTCGATCCTGATCTGTTCCAAACACTGATTTCTGACAGCTACTGCAGTATTCTGCACCGGAAGTGTGGAAACACATTTCGGCCAAGATGTGAAAAATCATAGCTACACTGTTCATAAGGAGGTGTGAACAAATGCCAGTGTTGAAAATCTGGCGTGAAAATATTACTAATTTGCAAACTTACAAGGGTGCGTGGAAACTGCACAACACACACTCGTAACACAGTCATTTTATGGAGTTTCATCACAAAATTTTCAACATGGGCATTTTAGGGTCTCTGCTCATGAACAGTGTCAGAGTGATTTTCTTAAAATGTCCCGAACACGGATTTCCCACAGCAACCATGTTATTGTGTGCTGGAAGAGCGAAAACACATTTTGGCCAGGATGTGAAAAATGACAGCTGCACTGTTCATAAGGAGGTGTGGCAAAATGACAATGCTGAAAATCTGGAGTGAAAATATGGCAAAGTTGTGAAGGTATGAGCATGCGTGGAAACTGCACAATGCACATTCGTAACACACTCATTTTATGGACTTTAGTCACCAAATTTTCATCATAGTCATTTTAGGATCTCTGCTAATGAACAGTGTCACTGTCATTTTCATAATGTGTCCCGAACACAGATTTTCCACAGCGACTATGCTATTCTGCACTGGAACTGTGAAAACACATTTCACCCAGGATGTGAAAAATGACAGCTGTACTGTTCATAAGGAGGTGCAGAAGAATGGCAATGTTGAAAACCTGGAGAGAAAATATTATTAATTCATGAAGTTACGAGCGTGCTTGCAAACTGCGCAATGCACGCTCATAACACAGTCATTTTATGGAGTATTGTCACCAAATTTTCAAACATAGGCATTTTATGACCTCTACTCATGAACAGTGCCACTGTCATTTTCTTAATCTGTCCTGAACACTGATTTCCCACAGCGACCATGCTGTTCTGCACCGGAAGTGTGAAAACACATTTCAGCCAGGGTGTGGAAAATGACAGCTGTACTGTTCACAAGAAGGTTTTAGAAAATGCCAATGTTGAAAATCTGGCATGAAAATATTGCAAATTCGCAAAGTTATGAGCATGCATAGCAACTGTGAATGCACGCTTGTAAAACAGTCATTTTTTGGATTTTTCCCATCAAATTTGCAGTATAGGCTTTTTAAGAGCCCACTTCATGAACACTGTCATTTCACTAATCAGTCCCGAAAGGGGATTCCATGCAGTGACCGCAAAATCACCTTTCCGGGCTGAATAACGCCATGACAGTGCCAGAATTCAAGAGGAAGGGTCCCCAAAACCCCATGTTGAAAATTTGGTGCCAAAATTCCCCAAAATGCCTGAGATATGCATCAAAGTTGAAAATCCCTATTTATTCCATTATACAGCTTACCAGCATTGCCTCAGTTCATGGTCAGCTGTGATGAGTGCAAATGTGTTCCCGGTCCACCGAAGATCATCGAGCTGGACTGTGGAGGTAAGTATGGGGTGAGGGGTGTGTGTGTGTGAGGAGGCAGGGTGTGCAGTGGGTGGGCACAGGTTGTGGGAGGGGGGCAGGGAGACCCCAGAGGGACTGTTTCCCTTTTTACAGGTTAAAAAAAAAAAGACATCGCAGGACCATTTTTGATTTTACAGGGGCATTGTGGCATGTTGGGGTGGGCTCCCAGCATGCCAACAGAGTCTTTTTTTGGGAGGGCAGCTGTAGATGATGGGGGATTGGGTACCCCCATCAGCACACAACAAAAGGGGGAGGTGTTACATTATGCCAAGCAGGGGACTGGGCACCCACATTGGCACACAACAATGGGGGTGACATTATGCTGATGGGGTTGGTTACTCCATCGGCAGACAACAAAAGTGGAAGTTACATAATGCCGGTAGGGGTGGGCTCCCCGTTAGCAGCACAAATCTTGGGGTACTGAAGCCAGCGGGGATTGGGGGCCCATCAGCTAACAAACATGGTGGGGGGCACATGCTGCTGAGGGATTGGGCACCCCAAGGCGGGGGGTTAATATTGTTTGTGAATACAGTGGCAAGCCGCCACCATGTTCACAAACAATATCAGTGTTTCAAGGTTCCGCCCTGCAATGACAGGTCACTCCCTCATTGCAGTGAATGGTTGATGCTGCAATGATGAGGCGGCCCCTGATTGCAGTGGCTAAAACTTTACAAAGTTGTGGCATGCTGGCTGAACTAGTGTCAGCAGCAGTGTGCCATGGCATTGGGGGAAGCAGTCCAAGCCTTTAAAGGCTGTGGGGGCATTGGCCACAACACTGCTGTACCTCCACAACCTGCTTCTGGAGAAAGCTGCAGCAATAGGTTTCTTGAGCATGCGTGCAATCAACATAAAAAAAACTACTATATCAGAGATTTTATAATGTGCTCACTGACCATGTTGTATATTGCATCATTTGACTGTGCACACCATATTACATTGGAAAACCTCCAGAAGTTTAAAAACAAGAATATCAAAGCATAGAAATTCAATAGGAAGACAGGATGAAAATTCAGAATCTCATCCATCAATTGTAAACGCCTTTCTTCTGACAATAGAGTATATATTTATTATTTGTGTATACTATCCCAAATTATTATTCATTTATTTTACTTATTAACAGTTTGCTCCTTTAATGTTGGGTTTAGATGCGAGCCATTTATAGCCCTTTGAAATTTGGAAGATGGTCACTCACTGTCCTAGGGGGGGTATTAGTCATTCATTGTATTTAAAAGCATCTATAGCAGAAACTATGGCATAATCAGTTACAGTGGCTTTGTGGTCTGTGGAATTAATATATACTCCCTGCTTGTCTCCTTGCAGTCTACCTTTAAGACTCTAAGGCCCTGTACACATTACAACTGAAGATTTGTACCATTTTAAATAACGGTATCAAAACGTTTTCAAACTCACCACAGCAGCCCGTCCACATTATTGTTCACTGAGTTCAAACTCGGTTGTAACACGGTAAACTCCCGTCTGCATCAGCAGCAAGTAACGTTTTTAAACCCGGTAATCCTCCGTGATTGTAGCATGGTTATGTTGGCACTGTAATAGAGGGAAAAAGCGCACGCCCGTCCACACTACAAGGTAACACGCTTTCCTCCTTCAAACCGTTTTTAAAAACGGACTTGAGACTAGTTCGCAGCAGGGTTTAAGCACGGTTTCTTAACACGCTTTGAAACCGTGCTTAAATGCGGACGGGCGCCGTGTTTGCGCTAGTTAAAACGTTTTAAGCACCTTAAAACATTTTAACTAGCCTGATGTGTACAGTGCCTTAATGGTCACATTTTCACACAAACCCAGTATTTTTTCCATACATGTTAACTACTCTATCCTGAGAGTCTCTTATTGTGTTAATGCTATTATGGTTTAGAGATTTGAGGTCGGTATTTTCTTGAATATTTAATAAACCAATTCTTGAATTAAAATCTCCTAATATTTATATTTTCAGACTTGGAACATATGTTGCTCAGAAAGTATACAGTCCAGTTGTTCATATAGCAAGTGAAGGATGTTTGTCCCAAAGGGGTTGTAAACATTACAAAGTAACAACTCTTCTTCATTAACTTTGAGATTCACTGTGATCATATTACTGTTTTGTGGAAAAACGCAGTGATGTCTATTCAAGTCCATCCCTACATTCAAATTATATAAGACTTGTGCTTGTCCCCTGCAACCAGATGTCTGTTTATTTTTTATGGATATCTTCATTTGTACTATTAACAATCCCATATGATAGATTATTCCAAACATTTACCACCACTTGTGTATAGCAAATTTTCCTTATGTTTGTTCTAAAGTGGGATGGCTTCAGACATTTGTTGTGGTTCCTTAGACCATATTTTTCCTGACCATCTGTCAAATGAGCTCATCATTTCATGATCATTATACATGTAATACAATAATAAAAGATCCCCTCTTGGCTCTTTGTTCCAGTGTGTGCAACCCATGGGTTCCACCCTCTCCTGATATGGAATGTGCTCTATAGCCCTTGGAGGCAGTATAGCATAGTGGTTAAGGACACTGAACTGCAAACCTGGAGACCTGGGTTTGAATCCCATCAGCACCACTTGAGTACTGTGTGACCCTGAGAAAGTCACTTAACTTTCTTGTGTTCCCAGGTTGCACATGGAAACAAATTCTGGCTTAAACAATTTCCCCTTCACTCCATGCTGGATACATTCAGTCTTAATGTTATCACATATGTTTAATCCTCCCCAAAACTGTGAGCTATAATCTATTAAAGATCAAAATGTAGGACCTGTATAGTGGGAGCAATACTTTCTCTGGCCTCTGCGTGAAGTGACTTGTTATAATGTTCAGGGGATGAGTAGTTTTAGCTGAAATTATATATATATATTTTTTATATCATTGGTTATATTTAAACTCAAGTCCATTTTACATGTGATTGTTTTTAATGCAGTTCCATGCATGTAATACTGTTTTTGTGAATTATTTTTCCTTAAATGCATGACCATATATTTTGTAATGTTAAATTTCATTCCCCATTTATTTGCCTATTCCACTATGTTGTCTAGGTCCTCTTGGATTCTATTTGCCTCCTCACTGGTATTTACAGTCCCTCCTATTTAAGTATCAGTGGCACGTTTGCTACATGTGCTTTGTATAACCTCACCCAGGTCTCCTATGAACAACTCAAAATAAGGCAGGTCCCAGAACTGCTCCCTAGGGGCAGTCATCATGCTACTCTCCTTTGACAAATTCGCATTTATTTTAACTCTTTGGGTCCATTATTTTAGCCAGTTATATATCCACATAGTTACTTTTTTATGAAATCCCAGGACAGAAGTTTTTTTGAGTAACTTTGTATGGACACTATATCTAATGTCTTGCTTAGGTCGACATATATTCTATCTGCTGAGTTATCATTATCCAAGTTCTTACTAATGTTCTCAAAAAAGGTGAAAAGGTTGGTAATGCAGGACCTTCCTGGTTTAAAACTATTTTGTCTTTGATATTCAGCCTTGCACATTCCCTTTTTATTATTCCTTTAATAGAGGCTTCCATTACCTTCCCCCACACTGATGTGAGACTGATCAGTCTGTATTTACCAGGGGCCAGATAATCAATGGGTGGCGCAGGGGTTGCTTCAAGCCTGTGTCGCACTACTTTATTGCCACAGCTGCACCATTTCCATTTGCTGAAACTGCATCTGATTTTACCGTCACGCATGCACTTATAACAGTTTACCCGTTTTACTGCCGTTTGCTCCAAATCTTGGGCACAAGCTCCAGTAAAATAGTCCCCCTTATTTATGCAAGCTAGAGTACAAAAAATGTAACAGTGAGCGCCAATTGCTGCCAGGGATAGAAAATCCATTTAGATTGCCGCAAGCCCACTGTGCCATCTCTTTGGTGCACCCAGGGCTTGTGGCAATCTCAAGGCTTTGAAAATCCAACTCCAGGTATTTGCCTATTTCCCTTTTTAAAAATTGGGACAACCTCAGCTATCTTCCGAGCATCTGATACTTCAGTGATAATTGATACAGTGAACAAAAAATGCAGTATTTCTTCCACTAATTCTCTTATGGGTCTTCGACTTAACACCTTCTGGTCCTGATGCATCATCTGATATTGGTTACCCAGTGTTTCCTCCCTTGATATGGTAAAAAAAAGTGATTATTTTCTCATTCTACACATTTTAAATTATCATCTTTTGGTTGATAAACTGAGCAAAAATATTTATTAAATTCTTCTATATCATTTATTATACATTTGTCTTCTATTTTAGTAGGACCTATGCTGTTATCTGATCTTTTTTTTTAGTTGGTGTATCCATGGACAAGACCAATAAGACCCAACCACATCAAAAAGTGGTTACCCAAGATGCTATAAACTCAATGGTTTGTTGCCCAGACGATGATGACCTAGACTAGTCGGCATGCCACTCGATCAACAGAACATCCATAAGAGCCTAATATTTCTCTCTGAGCCTTCACCACCCCTCCCAGGGCTCAGTTTTAAGTAATAATATATGTGATGCCAATGTCCATTATATACTCTAATCGTGTAAATGCTATTTCTCTACATGACCATGGTATCCACTTGAAAAGAATCTGTACAAACAGAACCTGCAACTTTGCCTATGGCACCCACTGGCAATGTTTATGTGAAAATAATTTGTGAATGCTGTTTTCCAGCCTCTCTGCTTCATTATGCATGAGCAACAAAGTTTTCTATGTGCTAATGGAACCCATTGAAAATGAGCCTCGGCTCAACTGGGGTCTGACCATGTTCATATCTTGTAATGATTATGGATAAAATATCTAATGAATGAATGCATTTATTTATTTTATTTGTATTTAAACATTTAGTAACCGGGAAAGGCACACTGAGTGGAGACTCATTTCCAGGTGCCACACGGGGGCAGGAAAGGGAATTATCGCACAGCAATACATTTATGATACATAATACAAGAATATACACAAGAATACATAGAAGCAACTGATAAATACAGGAATATACATACAGATACATTGGTAACCACATTGTTTGAATATAAAGAAAACACTGGCATGCGTACATGGTAGTAAAGTGCAGGATGAATACAGGAAGGTTAATAGCAAAAGAAAAGTAGGTAGATACTAGGTAAGGAAGAGAGCTGGGACATGTGCTACTTGTTTGTATGGGGGCAGGTGCAGGAGCAGGTGGGGATGGCAGGAGGCATAGTTGGATTTTGATAGAGTTGTGTGAGAGTGAGTTTCCTAGGAGAGGTGTTTGGTTGTTCCATAGAGAAGGGAGCCTATAGGTGAAGGCAGATTTGCTGACTGTTAAGGAGGGTTTGGGGATTGAGAAGGAATGGAAATCATTAGAGATTAGTGTGTAGGGTGAAGTAAGTGTGGGTGTAAGCTTCTCCGAGAGGTAAGTGGGGAGCAGGTTAAACCGGTATTTAAATATTAGGGTGATGGAGTGGATGAGGCATTGGTGGGACAGAGGAGACATATAGAGGATGGAGAGGAGAGAGCAGTGGTGGGTTCTAAGGGTAGAGTTTGAGGCAAATCAGCAGAAAGCATAAAAGAGGAAGTCAACCCTGGTTAGTGAAGAGGGCACAGTGCAGTACACTAAGTGCGTAATCCTAAATGGGGGTCATCATTTTAGCTAGCAGTTTGCACCTCATAGGTAGTAGGAAAGATTCTGTGTCATGGCATAATATTCCAAACTTGGGGCAAAGTTTCAAGGAGATGGCGTTGATGCAGAACGAGAAATTTAGCTGGGGGTCCAGCCGCACACCTAGGTATTTGTAGGATGTGACAGCGCTAAGAGGGGTTCCGTCCAGTGAGGTGATTGCTGGGGGCAGTGGGTACTTTGACAAACTTTTGAGTGGTCCTGAAAGTCATGGAAACTATTGTGGATGTGTTGATTTTGAGTAGGTTTGCCTGGAACTAGGACTGCATAGAGAGGAAGTCCTGCTGTAGAAGGGTTTGAACCTCACTTAGTACTGGGCCAGATGCAGACAGAATGGTATCATCTGTGTACATGTGAATGATGGATCTTGAGCAAACAGAAGTGAGGTCATTTTTAAATAAGGAAAATAGAATGGGACTGAGGATTGAACCTTGGGGGATGCCAGCAAGTTGGGGAGGGGGATGGATGTGGAGCTTGCTTTCCTGACAGATTGAGTACTGTTTTCAAGGTAAGATTTAAACCACTGGACAGTCAGGGGTGGGGGGAGGCAAGCCCTGCTACTTCAGGTTTATTCAGGAGTAAGGGGCAAGAGACTGAATTAAAGGCCTTTGTCAGGTCTAGAAAGACTGTTACAGTGAGATGGCCTTACTCTGCTGCTGAGTGGATGTGACCTGTGACCTGGAGAAGGGAGGATATAGTGGAATGGTGCTTCCTGAAGCTGGGTTGGTACAGGGGAGAAAAAGTTAGAGGCTGTGAGGAAATCACTCAGCCTGGATTGTACTTGCATTTCCTGTAGTTTGGCTATGGCTAGGAGGAGGGAAATAGCCCAGTAATTGCCAGGCACTAAGGGATCACTGCCCTTGTGGAAAGCGATGACGCAGGCCAATTTCCAGGCGTTTGGGATGGTGCTGGAGGAGGATAGGTTTAATTTATTCAATTGTTCATTATGTTTTGGAGTTTTTCCAACTCAGTGGAAAATGGCAACTATGAAACCCATCCTTAAAAAATAGCAACCCTGCTTGTGTCTCAAACTATTGTCCGATCTCATTATTGTCTCCCCTGTCAAAGATCTTGGAAAAAAAAAAAAATTTAATCAGACAACTGAACATCTTGAAAAGTATAATTTATTAACAGAGTGTCAACATGGATTCAAAGCTAGACACAACACAAAAACTGCCTTGGTAGGGTTCACCAGCAGCATACAGGGTGCCCTAGATAAAGGGCATTCTGTTGTGGCAATATTTGTGGACCTCACCAAGGCCTTTGACTTGGTTGAGCACCTTTTACTGTAGGATATTCTTCTAGAACTGCAGTTGTCTAATGATGTGACCAAATGGTATTCTAATTATTTGGATAGCAGAACTCACAGAACTAGAATCGAAGGCTATCTTTCCCAACCAAAGTTGATTAAATGTGGGGTGCCCCAAGGATCAATCCTGGGCCCACTTATTTTTTCTCTTTTCATGAACACTGCCCCTAACATTTGTAATCACACTTCCATGCCTTTATACGCAGACGATGTGGTTATTTATAGTGTAGGTGCTCAGCCAAGTGATGCCATGGATAAAGTTCAAAATTACTTTCATTTGTTTCAGAAATGGTTACTCTCAAAATGTATGGTATTAAATGCTAAAAAATCAAAGTTATGCTATTTACATGTCCAAGAAAAAAGGTAGATGATCTTACTTCAGGAGCCAGGGGAGGGATCATCACTTGAATGGGGTACAGTTGGGGTGCTCCACAGAGGAGAAGGACCTAGGAGTGATCATTACAGGGAGCATGAACAACTCTGCTCAGTGCAGGAAGGTGGCAGCAAAAGCCAAAAAAATACTGTGGTGTATTGCAAGAGGGATCTCCTCCAGAAGACGGGAGGTTATCCAGCCCCTGTATAGGTCATTGGTCAAGCCTCTCCTGGAGTACTGCAAGCAGTACTGGGGCCCATTCCTGAAGAAGGATGTCAGATCGTTGGAGGGGGTGCAGCGAAGAGCCACAAAGATGATCCAGGGATTAGAGAGCAAGCCCTTTGAGGATAGGCTGGGAGAGTTGAATATGTATTCACTGGAGGAGAGGAGGAATGGGGGGATATGATTGAAACCTTTAAGTATCTGAAGGGGATAAACAAGACCAACACAGAAGGGATTTTCCAGTTGAGAAAGGGGAGGGACACGAGAGGACATGGGCTGAGATTGGAGAGGGGAGATTCAGGATGGAGATGAGGAGGCATTTTTTCATTGAAAGAGTGGTGGACAAATGGAACACCTTACCAAATGAGATAGTGTCCTGTAAGACAGTGGGCAGTTTCAAGTGGGGTTGGGACAGGGGAAGGGGAAGGGATACTAGGAAGAGGGGGGCAGGAGGGGCAGCTGCAAGATGAGGTGCTAGCTGCACACTCAAGCAGAGTGGATAGACTGTGAGGCCTGTTTCTGTTGGCAATTTCATATGTTCGTATGTTCGTACTTCAATTGTTGACCTGAATGGTGAGATTTTTGAACTTGTAGATAGCTTTCATTATCTGGGGATAACCCTTGATTCAAACCTCACTTTTGAACTACACATCAGTAATCTTAAAACAATCTATACGTCAATGACCAGGGTTACTCTACAGAGTGAAATCCTTTTTGACTTCTGATTCCAGGATATTACTCTCTCATAGTTTTCTATTAAGTTTCCTAGATTATGGACTCATCATTTACACTGCTACCAGTAATAAACTTTTAGATAGACTTAATGTTCCTTACAATTCTATTTTAAGATTTATGACTAACCTACCTACTCGAAGGCACCTCTGTGAACTTTTGAGATTGTCCAGTTGTCCTTCCATTAAAAAAAAAATTAGGATTCTATTGTTTGGGGATCATTGACCGCCTTCCCACGTCTGTACAGGTTTTGTTCTCTAGATTCACTAAAAGTAGGACCAGATCCTAAAGTAAATTTGTTTTTAAATTGACCCTTTTTAAAAACACCTTGGGACAAAAATCTCTATTATATAGAGCTCCCCTCTTGTTTAATTCTTTACCTAAGGAGATTTCTAATTGTTCCATGGTCCTAACTTTTAAAACAAGACTTGGAACATGGCTAGACTCACAAAATGATTGTACTTGTTTAGTAACTTAGAAAATAGTTTAATGTTTAGTCATGACATGTTTTATCTTTTCTATTGTTTTTGATAATGTATGTATTAATTGATATTGTCTGTATTTTTTTTGCATAAAAACTCTTTATTAAAGGACAAGTGTATCATATTTCACATCCACATTCAAATATCATTCACAAGGTATCATAGCTTATACATGTCTTTCTGTTTCTACCTATATGAAAGGTGTAAGTGCCAGGTATAGTATTGAGCAAGTACATGGCACTTACACCTTTCATATAGGTACAAACAGAAAGACATCCTTCCTATGTTCTAAGTTCAGGCCGCACATTCCCATCCAATATTCTTTAATGGGTCATAATTCTAGTACCCTACCCCAAATCCTTTCCCTACTTAACATCCATCCCAATATCCTCATTCCTGAATCCCTTCTCACAAGATTATGCTCTCTGCCAGACTAAGGTCTACTAGAAGGGGAGCCCATTCCCTCACAATGCCCTCCAGTCTATCCTTGACCAGTAATGTAAGTCTCTCCAGTGCTAATATTCGAAGGATCATAGCCCGCCATTGTGTCACTGTAGGGGTCATATGAGAAACCCAAGTGCCCTGGCTACGGTGCCGAGCCATAATGGACAATACCCTCATCCAATGGGGTAGGGGTTCCCACTCTCCTTCCTCATTTACCTCCACTCCAAAGAGACATATAAAGGGGTCCAGTTGTAAAACTCTCCCAGCAAGCCTCCCTACCTCCATGGCCACTGGTCTCCAAATTCTCTGCAGAATCCTGCACTCCCAAAAACAGTCACACCATCCACATTGTGGTGAAATAGCTGAATGATATTTGTGTACCACTGCAGGTGGGCGGTACAGTCTATGAAGAAACTTATAGAAAGCCTCTTTAAACTTGTTACAAATGAGCAGGCCCATATGCAAGGGTAACACCATGGCCCAATTCTGGTCCATTATTGACCCCCCTAAATCCCTCTCCCAGAGGCCTCTCACCTTCTGTGACTGATCCAATAAACAACTCCTGCATTCCTTGATTACCTTCCCCACAAAGCCTTTCAGGTTCTCAGATACAGACATGATAAGAGATTAAATTTTAAGCATTTTCTGTCTACCTACCTCCCTCTGTCCAACCCAGAAAGATACGCCCTGACCTGAAAATACCGGAACATATGGCTCCCCTCCAATTCCAACTCCTGTCTCAAGGCAGTATATGGGAGGATACAACCTCTATGACACAAATGTGCTGCACTTCTGGCTCCCCTCTGTTCCCAGCCCCTCATCCCAGGGTCTTCCCACCCCGGCAAAAAAAAAGGGTTCTTAGCAATGAGCACCAGGAGCGTGTCCATCCCAACCACTCCTCTCAACGTTTTAAACTTTTCCCAACTTTCTAATGTAAACAGTGTCAGTGGGTTTCTCCCCTACTGTGCCCTGAACATCCACAGGCCCCTCTGTCCAAAAATGCAGAGAGCCTGGTAGGGCAGCCCCACTGTTCCAAGTACACCCAACTGGCCTCCTTGGGAGTATTTGGACCCAATCCTCTATATACCATTGCTGGACAACTAAGAAATAATGTCCCAAATCTGGGAAATTGAGGCCCCCCCATCCCTGGCTCTAACTTGAGCTTCTGTAGGCTGACCCTTGACCACTTTCAATTCTAAATAAACGCAGAGAAGACACCCTCCAGCTTTTTAATATCCTTCTGTATTAGCTCTACATGCAGCATATGCATTAACTACAACAGGCGGGGTAAAATATTCATCTTGATTAGGTTAATTCTCCCTAACCAAGAGATCGGCAAGGAGGCCCACCGCTTTAAGTCCACCAGGACGTCTTTAACCATTGGGATGTAGTTGAAGTCATATGAAGTCCCCAGGGACCACCCATCCTTAATCCCCAAATATGTAAAGTGCTTATGGACCCGCTTAAACCCCCACATATGATCCCCCCCGCTACCCTCTGGCAGTTGCATCAGCTCAGATTTATCCAGGTTAAGCTTATAGCCTGAGAAATTAGCACATCTCTCCACCATATCTAACAATATTGGCATGGATCTTTCTGGTTCTGTCACAAAAAGCAACATATCTTCAGCATACAATGTAATCTTATGTTGCACCCCTGAGACCCCACTTATCCCCTTAATCCCCTGATGTTGCCTAATAGCCACCACAAGTAGTTCCACCACTAAGGCAAACAGCAGTGGGGACAGGGGGAAGCCCTGCCTCATTCCCCACCCTAGACTAAAGCCCTCTGATAGAGTACCGTTCACCAATACTTTGGCCCAACTGGAGCTATGTATTGCCCTAATCCACCCCACAAATGGTTCACCGAGACCAAACCAGGATAGAATCTCAAAAAGGCAAACCCATTCAGCCCTGTCAAAGACCTTTTCGGCATCCATCGATATTATACAAGTGTCCTCCCTTCCCCTATTCGCTCTCCAGGCCACACTGAAGAGACGTCGCACATTATGATAAGAAAGACAGCCCTTGATGAACCCGATTTGGTCTGGGTGAACCAGCTCCAGCAGCGCTATCTCCAACCTAGCCACCAAAACCTTCACCAAGATTTTTAGATCACAATTCAGTAATGAAATTGGCCTATAGGATGCACACTCTGTCACCTCCTTCCCAGCTTTAGGGATTAGACAGATGGCCGCATCTGAAAATGTTCCCAGAAGTTCCAGATGCTCTCCCTCCTTCTGATGGAAGGTATCACACAGTGGACCTACCAACTGACTCTCCAGTGCCTTATAGTACTCAGTGGGGAAGCCATCTGGTCCACTAGCCTTACCCCTCTTTAACTTTTGTATTGTGACAACCGCCTCAGCCTTCACTAGGGGTCTACTCAGTGCCTCAGTCTGGTCCCTCATCAGGTGTGGTAAGGCCAAATGCCTCACAAATTCCTCCACTAGACCCCCTGTTGCACCCCCCTCAGCTACATAAAGGGTCTTAAAAAATTCACTAAAACATTTCTGAATTTGTGGATCCTGCTTATGGAGGTTGCCTCCCCTGTCCCTGATGGCAGTGATATGAGTTGGACACCGGCCTCCCTTCATAAGCCGAACCATCAATGGGCTGGGTCTGTTACCCCACTCAAAGACTTATTTTTTACAAAAAGTCCAGGCCTTCCTTGCCTCTCCATGGAGAAGGGCATTCAGAGCATCTCTAGTGGCTGTTAGGGCCACCCTCACTTCCCCTCCTCCTCCTCCTCCTCCCCGCCAGCCACTCTTCTCTCTAGTTCCCTCAACTGGGCTTCTAATACAACTTGTCTGTCCTGTCTCTGTTTCTTAACCCTTCTAACATATCTAATAATTATACCCCTCATATAAACATTTCCTGCATCCCGTAACGTGGCCTTGGACACATCTGCCCCTTCATTAGTTCGCATATATTCTTCCCATTGCTCCTTCAAATATTCCCCAAATTTCTTGTCCCTCAGTAAATACGTTGGAAACTTTCAGGGGGGTGGACCCTCCCTCTGTATTCCCATCTGAAGGGTAAGGATCACCATCACATGATCGGAAATGTGGATGGGACTATGTTTAACACCTACTACTTTCTGATACCATTCCCTCAAGAGAAACACATAGTCTATACGGGACCATGTACCCTGTGGATTAGAGTAGAAGGTATACTCCCTGGCCCCTTGGTTCTCTTCCCTCCAGCCGTCAATCATTCCTAGCTCCCCCAATCCCAGTCTCCATTGGCGGATGGCTTCACTTTGTCTGCCCCTACCCAGGGAGTGATCCAACACATGGTCCATGGTACAATTCAAGTCCCCCCCCCAAAACAAGACCTGGGAACTGCTCTTTTACTAACTTTGACTGTAGCGTGCCATAAAAGGCTGGGTCAAATACCACTGGAGCATACACACTGGCAAATGTAACGCTCTCCCCCCATAATTCTCCCACCACAAAAACATATCGCCCTCCTCCCACATCCCGCACCACCCTCTGAACCTGGAAGGGTACATTTTTGTGCAGAAGAACTGTGACCCCACATTTATGGGACTTAAATGATGCCGAGTAGCATTTCCCAACCCACCCCCTCACCATTTATCATGCTCCGATTCAATGAGATGGCTCTCCTGCAAAAGAGCCATTTGTGCCCCCTGCCTCCTCAAAGCAGTTAGCAGGCCAGTGCACTTTACTGGGGTCACTACACCCTCACATTCCATGTACAAACACTCAGCTCTTGTACTTTAGCCATAATGACCAATTATAATGTTCCTTTGTCTCCCCTCCCAAAGCTGTGGGAGACCACTGACCTGGGCTTGCAGTCTGTTTGGATGTGAACAGATAAATGTGCAGATCAGTGCACAGTAGTATAAACTAACAAACATAAACATGAACATGAACCAAAAATTGTAACAACACACACAGCTTTAACTTCTAATTATTTCTTTCCCTGCTTCCCACCCCCTGCTCTCAGTGTTTGATCAATGTTTAACCTACCTTTCCCCCCGGACTTCCCCTTTTGTATGTCCTTCTCCACTCAAC
Source organism: Neoceratodus forsteri (assembly GCA_016271365.2). Classification (NCBI taxonomy): domain Eukaryota; kingdom Metazoa; phylum Chordata; order Ceratodontiformes; family Ceratodontidae; genus Neoceratodus; species Neoceratodus forsteri. The sequence goes on from CM057450.1 coordinate 1,076,619,474, forward strand.
TCACACCCCTCCTTTTCCATATTCTTCCCTCTCTCCTCTGTTTACCCCTCTCTGCACTTGAAACTCCCTGACCACACATTCTACAGGCACTAACTGCCTCTTATGTAAGAGAGTCCCTAGTACCCAATATACTGGACCATGTTCCCCTCTATCTCCCCCCCACCCCTCCTCGCCGGGGTACATAAAACTCGTCTGGTTGCTTCTTTCCCTGTTAATTGTCCCTGCCCATAATCTCCATCTGTAGCCTGAATTCTCCCGGAAGCCCAATCCAAACAAATCCTGGGAGACAGTCAACCCTCTTTGGGGATACCCCCCAATGCCTGCCACCTTTCCAAGAGATTCACCCCTCAAAATGTGACCACTCCCCCCAGAGACGGAGCCATCCTGCAAATGCTCATGATCTGCGACAACCCATGCCCTCCCCATTGCACTCCCTCAGTTCCCTAATTAAATCAAGTATCAATCAAAAGTCTGTCCCTTCAAATATCATCCACAGTTTAACACCCCGCCCCACTTATAAGGCTGGTAGGAGTATGACCACTGCTTTGTTTCTCCTCCCTGCACCTCCTAAAATAGGAGCGTGGGCCGAACAAATCCCTTCCAGTCTTCTTGCATTTCAAAGGAGCCACCTCCCCCAAAGTTCCTATAACCAAAAACAAGAGAAAGTGGGGGGAAGTCGTCTCATCAGCCCTTCGAGGAAACCCCCGAAGTCCTTCCCCACAAGAATGGGGGGCAAAACCCGCAAAATCTTCTGGTAAGTCCAATGCCTCCAAGTGTCAGAAATATGTGGGTGCAACAGGCATCCTCCATAACCAAAGGCCATAGCATTAAAATCCATCAGGGCACCTTCCCCTGCACCTCCCCTCGGGGAACACTGGTACGCAAAACAGCAGTTCAGTCCAAATATGTGCACCCATTCCAAATATTAACAGGCCACGAGGCAGAGGCCTACAATCTGTTCAGTATCAACATTGGCATTTAGAGCAACTCACAATCCCCCATGCCTCCCGGGTCACCAGAGGCTCCAAATAGTACAGCAAAGTAGCTTGTCTACCATACGTCTAAGGGAAACAGTCACTCATCCCACCTTCCTTCTCAACTCCTCCACGAAGGTTTCACCCTTCTTCACCTCCCAAAAGGCGAAAATTGCCCAATCATGCTTAATCTTGAGAGTTGCGGGATAAATCAAAAAATTCTCCACCTTCATACCCCACAAGTTAGCCATCACCTCATTGAACATTTTATGTTTTTTCAGCAATCTGGTTGAATAGTCCTGGGAAATAAACAACTTGTGCTCCTCATACGATATTGAACCTTTTTCTCGGTATGCACTGCTGGGGGGCCTGGGTCAACGTTGCCTGCAAGGAGCAGGGAGAGCAGGAACATAGAGAATGTGGTTGGGAGCTTCTTCCCCTTTGTGATGAAGGAAGCATTTGGTACCTTATGGGAGCATTTTAAGAGGGCACAGCAGGAAGACATCTGTGGTGGTAAGACACTGGGGGAGATCACATGAAAGGAATGCAGGGGTAGGGGGTTGGGTGATGGTGGATCAAGAGCCAGATGGTGCTTTTGGATGAGGGGCAGTAGTGGCAGGGAGGGGGGAAGGGTTCATGCAGCCAGAGTGGAGGATTCGGGGGGGGGGAAGCTAGTAGGAGAGGAAGGAGAGGAGCAGGAGTACTGTAGCTGTATGCATGGTGTGCCTCCATATTTTGCCTATTTTCTGACAGTTTTATTTCATACCTACACTTGGCTCTTCTGATTTCTTTCTTTAATGTTTTTTTTATGATTTTCAGGTGCTTCTTTTGCCCAGGACAAAGATTTTATTTATTGTTCCTAGACGTCCTTTTCTTCTTTTTAATGATTTTGTCTAGTCTATTTGAGTACTATGGTGATATTTTACCCTGTTTATTATATGCTCTTTTGCATGGAATGTGCAAAACTCTTTGTTCCATTAATTTATCCTGTAACGTTTACCCGCATACGTTGAGATTATTTCCCGAAAATTCATTTTCCCATTTCCAGTGACCTATGTTTTCTTTGATACTCTTATAGTTTGCCTTATTATAGTTGTACATTACTGTCTATCCCTAATAGTGTGATATATTACGGTCTCCACATATGACTCTATCATTGCATGGTCACTATTGCCCAAGGGTTACTTTACTTCATTCTTGATATTATTGTTTGGGATAGTGATTACCAAATCTAATACATTATTTCCTCTTGTCGGTGTTTTTAATAATTTGCTGTAATTCATTTTCCATCACGGTATCCAAAAAGATATTTGCTTACTCCCCTGTGGCTTCCATATTGTCCCAGTTTATATCCAGTGGATTGAAATCCCCCAGATTTAGTGTCTGTTCCCTACCAGTATATTCATTTATTTCTCGAATGTGTTCCATAAATTGTTCACTGCTACTGCTATGGGTATACAACAATTTCCGATGGTTAGTGTGTCATGCTTTAGATTTTCTATTGTTACCCATACAGATTCAATGTTATTGTTGTTAGATGTTATATTTCTGATGGTTAGCGTATTAATAATATATAATAACTAGCCAGCAATTTTTCCTTAGTGCTGAGACAGTTGATATTCACTGAAATAACCCACAGGTTATTATGGGAACCACTGGCTGTGTGTCACTCAAAAGCAGGTGCTCCCTCATCGACTCTCCATCTGCTTCTGGGCAGGCTTAACAGTTGTATGAACATGGTAGCTCCATATACCCGGTAGAGAGGAGCAGCCCCAGCAAGACGTCTCTCATCATCATTTTTATTTTTTAATAAAATATCTGTGCAAGTAACTTTAAAATGTTAAAAGAAACAACTCAATCTGGTTGATCCCGATGATCGCCACCTGCAGTGGGACAGATCCACAGCTGACTTCCTACTGATGAAGGTAGGCATGAGCACTTAATACAACATTAAACATTGTGACACAGGGACACTAAAGTCTGGTTGGAAAAAAATTGCTGACCAGCAATTATAAAAAATAAAAGATGGAAAAGTGTTTGTCATACTATAATTTAATGCTTGCCCTCAGAGTGGGATGCGTTAATACACCCCTCAGGTTTCACCCTCAGGGTTTATGTAGCATCCCACACCTCGGTTGAGCATTAAATTCTTGTAACACACACTTCCCCATCATTTATTCTTTATATGTAGCCACACCACCTCCCCTCCTTCCCCTTCTATCCTTATGAATCAAGTTATACCCTGCAATGTGTTTCTGAAACTAACAATGTCTGTTTTTCCCTCCTGTATTAGTAACTTTAAATTATCAAACTTTCTGACCAAGCCTTTGGCATTTATGAATATTATTTTAGGCTATTTATCTGTTACTTTTCCTTTTTGCCTTTCCCACCATTGGCTCCAGTTCACCCCTTCGCCCCCGCATTTTAAATTAAATGCCTCTCCAGACAGTTAATGAACAATTTCCCCTAGTATTTTGGCACTCTTAGAGTTTAAATGTGGACTATCCTTTGCTTAACATGTTTTATTATTTAAGAATATGTCCTACTTTTTGAGTAATGTGTAATTTTCCCAATGTCCCTTCATCTAGCCATTTATTGAATTTAGTTATTTCTTAAGTCATCTTACAGTATACCTTTTGCACCGGCAATGTTTCTGAGACTACAGGCATCTGTCCCATTGTTCTAATTTTTGCCGCCCCGTTTTGTAAATTCCTGTTTCATTTAATGTTCATTTTCCCTGTTGAAGTCATTAACACTCACATTTATGAGAACTTTTCTATTTACCCCTTTTTATGTTTGCTTGCAAGCATGCGCAAAAAACATTATGTGGCAGCTTAGGAGAGAAGCAGGTTGTGGAGGTGCGGCAGTGTGGAGGCCAATGCCAGCACTGCATTTGTGGGCTTGGCGGTGTGCACCCAATGCAGGCCCAGTGTTCTGATGACACTGGTTCTGCACAAGTGCCACCAACTTGAAATGATTTGGCCGCTGCAATGAGGGGCAACCTTGTCATTGCAGTGTCAGCAATTCCGCTGCAATGAGGGAGCGCCCCATTCATTGCAGGGTGGTACCTTGCCTGATGTTACATTACCAGGAATATGGTAACTTTATGCAGCCACCTCAGAGCTGATGGGGGTGCCCAGTCCCCCTGTCAGCATGCCTCTGACCCACTTAATTTGCTGACGGGGAGCCCACTCCCTGTCGGTATAATGTCTCCGCCCCCGAATTTCTGTTGTGTGCTGAGGGGTGCACAATCCCCTCAGCATCATGTGCCCCCCTAACAGTCTCTTCTTTGCTGACAGGGGCCCAATCCCTGTTGACTTCAGTCCCCCTTCCCAGTTCAATTTGCGACAGAGGCCCACTTCCATCAGCATAATGTCCCCACCCCCAATTTCTGCTGTGTGAGGAGAGGTGCCCAATCTCCCTTGGCATCATACACCCCCCACACCTATTTCTGTGCTGACAGGGGGCCTAGTCCCTGTTGGCTTCAGTCCCCCTCCCCACAAATGCAGGTGGTACACTGGGCGCCCACCCCAGTGTACCAGACACACCTGTGCAAAAAGAAAACTGACCCACATTGTCTGTCTGTTGTTTCTTTTTACCTGAAAAATGAGAAAACAGCCCCTCAAGTGTTCCGGTGCCTCTCTCCCAACCTGCACCCACCCTCTGTGTACTCTACCTCCCCTCACCTCATCACCTCATACTTTCCCCCAGAGCCCAGCACAATGATCTTCGGTGGACTGGGAACACGTCTGCACTCTTCAGATCTGACCACAAACTGAAGAAATGCCAGTAAGCTGTAAAGGCAGTAATATGGTTTTTTCAACTTTGGTGCATATCTCAGGCATTTTGGGGAATTTGGCACCAAATTTTCAACATGGGGTTATTGGGACCCCTCCTCATGAATTCAGTCACTGTCATGGCGTTATTCGGTCCCGAAAGGTGATTTTGTGGTCACTGCATGGAAGCATCTTTTGGGACTGATTAATGAAATGACAGTGCCACTGTTCATGAGATGGGCTCTCAAAAAGTCTATATTGCAAATGCCTTGAAAAAAAATCCCAAAAATGACTTTACGAGCATGCATTGTGCAGTTTCCCACACGCTCGTAACTTCACGAATTTGTAATATTTTCACTCCAGATTTTCAACATTGGCATTTTCTCACACCTCCTTATGAACAGTACAGCAGTCACTTTACAAATTCTCACCGAAATGTGTTTTCGCACTTCTGGCACAGAATAGCGCAGCTGCTGTTAGAAATCAGTGTTCAGGACAGATTAAGAAAATGACAATGAAACTGTTCATGAGCAGAGGTCCTAAAATGCCTATGTTGAAAATTTGGTAACTTCGTAAATTTGTAATATTTTCATGCCAGATTTTCAGCACTTTCATTTTTCCACACCTCCTTATGAACAGTACAGCTGTCACTTTTCACGTCCTGGCCAAAATGTGTTTGCGCAGTTCTGGCACAGAATAGCGTGGTCGCTGTGGGAAATCAGTGTTTGGGACAGATTAAGAATGAGGGAGTGAGAGAAGGGGAATGAGCAAGCTCAACGGAGCTCTGTTGGGACTGCTACAGATTTCTTTGTGGGCAGAAAAAGGTGCCAATGCAGGCAGAAGCCCAGTACAAAAGGGCAGCCTGCAGCTCTGGAAGAAACAGAATGAGCGAGTGAGAGAGGGGGAGCAAGCAAGCTCAATGGAGCTCTGTCAGGGCTGCTGTGGATTTCTTTTTGGGCAGAAAAAGGCACCAATGCAGGCAGGAGCCCAGTACAAAAGGGCAGCCTGCAGTGCTGGGAGAAACAGAACAAGTAAGTGAGAGAGGGGGAGTGAGCGAGCTCAATGGAGCTCTGTCAGGGCTTCAGAGTTGCCCAACCTACCACCCAGGGTTCTGTGTGGTCCTATATTACAGCAGGGTCTCTGGGGTGGGGACAAAGCAATGACTGGATACTTTTAGGATTGCTGTAATAATACAGATTTAGTTGTTCTGTTTATTTCTCTAACTGAGCTAAGTATTGAGCTATACTGTTAGGATTTCTGTAATAATTCATATTTATTTGTTCTGTTTATTTCTCTAACTGAGCTGAATAATACTTGGAGTGCAACAGGATTTCTAACTGGGCTAAGTGAAACTATATGAGGGCTGAGAACAAAAAGTATGGTAGTTGAGGGGTGGAAAATGGACCAGGAGGCTGTAAGATTGCTACAGTAATACAGTATCTAAAAGATGAGATTTGAGACTGAATTTACCTGGTAAGCAAACGGGCAGTAGGGGGACTAGAGTGGGAGGAGCAGGAATTTGAGTAAATAGGGGCCTAACAGCTGTAGTAGATACACAAACTGGGAGTAAGAGCCCATAACATAAGATGGGGGCCAAAATGGGGCAGGTGCTGCATGTCAATAGGGTGGGCAGCTTTGGAAGGGTGGGGGGGTGTACAGGGTGTGGGTCTGCCATGATCCTGGACTGGACTTGGAGGATGGGGGATGTATGATCTGTATACAACTGGCTAGTTTGAGGGAGGAACTGTGGAGGCTGGTCTAAGTGGCAGGGCAGATGAGTATGGTAGGCATCCTGGCTGGGGCTGGAATAGGGGATGGCAAGAGGGGACTGGGGGAAAACAACTAGGGACTGAAACCGACCCCAGAATCAGAGGCACTAGCAGATAAGAGAGGAGAAGGGAAGGGTGCCCAAGGTGAGGGGAGGCCTCCTGATGGGGGAGGAAGAGACCACGAGAAGTACCAGGGGAGAGAGCAGATGGCTGTGGGTAGGGAGGGACCAGGGGAGCACGGAGGGGAACAAGTAGGAGGGGGGAACTGATGGGGGAAGAGATGAAGGAGGGGTATTGACTAGGAATAGATTTGAGCCTCTGCTATGGGAGAGAGAAGGAGAGCAGGAGCAGACTGAGGGGGGAGGACAAGTGGAGCATGAGAGGGATGGCAACAGGTAGGGGAAGAGATAGCGAGGACAAAAGGGTAGAAGTAAGGAAGGAAGGAAGGAGGGGGTTACTGGAAGAGAGAAGGCTATGGGAAGGAAGAAGGATGGGAGGGGCATCACTATCTGGGTCGAAGGGGATGGGGGCTCTAAATCGACAACAATGGGGATAGGAAGAGGGGCTGGAAATCAGCAGGGGAGGAGGGGAGGTCGACACGGGAAGCCCAGTAGGAAGTAGTCAGGCTGGGAAGGGGTTCAAGGGGGATGGGAGGAATAAGGCAGACAAAAGGGATGAGGCAGAAGTAGGGGGTGCAGCTACAGAAGTCACAGAGGGTGCAGCTGGTGGGGGTATGGGGTAGGGAAGAATGAATACTGGAGTGGTGGAAGGGGCATTAGAAGGGAAAGGGGTAAGGGACAGGGGGCACTCATCCTGGGGATTCTATACTGAAAAGGGTGAGATGGGGTGGAAGGGGAAGGCACAGCTGTATTTGGGTTGAAGCTATCCCCGGGTTGACTGCAAGAGGGGCAGGGCAGGCACTGCTCAAGTGTGTAGTAAGGGGGAGGAAGAAACCTCATTTAGTGTTGCATATGGGTAGAAATGACTTGGTGGGGGAGACTGTGGAAGTAGTGAGGGGGAATTTTGAGAGGTTGGGCAAGCAGTGTGAAGGGGTGGGAGTCGGTGGCATTCTCAGAGGTACTTCCGGTACCATGTGCAAGCACAGGGAGGAAGGGTAGGATCGAGGAGTTCAATGGGTGGCTGAGGGATTGGTGCCACACTATAAATGATGGGTTAGTGGCTAACTGGGGTAGGGTCTGGGGGAATAGTGACTTGTACACTGGGGACAAGCTACTCTTGAGCAGGGAGGGGAGTATTAAAGGTGGGATTAGAGGGGTATATCTCTGCTAAGGTGGATTTAAACTAGTGGGGGGTGGCCAAAAGACTGAGGTTAGTAGTAAAGTCCAGACAGGGGAGCCTAATGACCTCACCCCCCTAGATATCGGTAAAGGTGGAGTTGTAGTAACCCCGGGAGGGAGCAGGCAGAGTGGTCTGAGTATAATACAGAAGGCACCACCACCCAGTAAGAATGAGGAGGAGAAAGGGTGCACACTACTTGGAGGAGAGACACAGGACAAGGAGAAGAGTGAGAAGAAGGAGGGGTATGGGTGGAAGGTGGTCTCTCTCAATGCAAGAAGCCTGGGGAACAACATTGCATAGCTTCAGGCACTCCTTTCAGAGGGAAAGGTGGACATTGCTGCAGTGACAGAGACTTAGGCCAAGAATACCATGATTGTGACTTGGTAGTCCTGAGATACAGGATATACAGGAGGGACAGGGGGGTTGGAAGGTGGGGGTTACACTTTATGTGAGGGAAGGGATCAAATGCATAAGGGACAAAGGAGAAGAGAAGAGGAGAGGACAGAGGTGCTTTGGGTGCAGCTCCTGTACTCCAAGGGCAGAAAGCTGAGGCTGGGAGTGGTGTGCAGACCACAGCCCAATCCGAGGAACTGGATGGGGAGTTCGCAGAGCAGATAAGGAGGGTGTGTAGAAGGGGGAGTGTGGTGATAGTGGGGGAATTTAACCTACCAGGTGTTGACTGTAGCACCCCGGCCACTAGCAGTACCAGGGAGCAGGTGCTCCTTGATGCATTCCAGGATGGCCTTCTGACACAATTGGTACGTGGGTCTACTAGGCTTGGTAGCGCTCTGGACCTAGTACTGGCAAATGGGGAGGCAGTGAGGGAGGTAAGGGTGGAGGTCCCACTAGCAGGTAGCGACCACCAAACAATGTGGCTCATTCTCATGCTGGTCAGGGAGACAGGAGGCAAGGGCACTAAGGTGGTGGCCTTTAGTATGTTGGACTTTGGGACGATGGGAGCAATACTACAAGGAAGACTCCAGGACATAAGGCCGAGGATGGATGCAGAACAAAAGTGGGGCGTCATAAAGACTGGGCTAACAGAGGCAGTAGCCTGCACCAGTGCCAGGAGTAAGAAGAGCAGAGGCAAGAAACCATGCTGACTAAACAAGGAAGTGCTGCAAGGGGCGAGGGCAAAGAGGGCTGCATACCGGCAGTACAGGAGAACAAGGAAGGGAGAGGATAAGAAGTCTTACGGGAGTTGGTCAAGGGAGGTGGCCAGGAGGGTGAAAAAGGATAAGGCCTCCAGGGAATTAAGGTTAGCATAGCGCATAAAGGGAGGGGAAAAATACTTTTTTAGGTATGTCAGGGAAAAGAGGAAATGCAAGGAACATATTGTGAGGATAAAGCAGGGAGGGGATTGGGTGGAAAAGGGGGAGGAGCAAGCAGAAATTCTAAACGAGTACTTCTGCTCTGTTTTCACTAAGGAGAGGGATGGTCCACTACCAGCATGGGCTCTGGGGGGGGGGAAGGGAGGAGGTGACAGACAAAGTGATCATAGGGAGTAGGGTGCTAGAGGGGCTAAATGCAGTAAAGGTAGACAAAGCATCAGGTCCCGATGGCATCCACCCCAGGGTGCCGAGGGAGATGGCGGAGCTGTTGGATGAGCCACTGGCAGATCTGTTCAACACCTCACTGGAAATGGGGTGTCTGTCCCGGGACTGGAGGGTGGTCCAATGTGGTGCCCATACACAAGAGTGGGCCTAGGATGGAGCCAGAAAATTATTGGCCGGTCAGTCTCATGTCCATAGTAAGTAAACTTATGGAGGCAATACTGAGGGAGAGGCTGGTGACATTCCTAGAGAGTAATGGCCTCCAAGATGAGTGGTAACATGGAGTTCGTCTCAGGGAGGTCTTGTCAAACCAACCTAATAGAGTATTATGAATAGGTGACAAGGGAGTTGGACGGGGCCATGCGGTACGTGTCCTGTACTTGGACTTCAGTAAGGTCTTTGATACAGTGTCTCATGGGAGACTGGGGGGAAGCTGACGGCAGTGGGGGTGGGAAAAAAGCTGACTAAATGGATAGAGAACTGGTTACAGGGGGAGGGTGCAGAGGGTGGTGGTGGGGGGCTCTTGGCATCCAGAGCAGTGACAAGCGGGGTGATGCAGGGGTCAGTGCTGGGCACGGTGCTATTTGGCTTCTTTATCTCTGATATAGCACATGGAGTGGGGAGCAGGGTTAGCCTGTTTGCAGATGATACCAAATTGGGGGCAGTGGTGGATGAAGAGGATGCATGGGAAAAACTGCAGGGGGACCTAGCCAAACTGGAGACATGGTCGGTGGAGTGGCAGCTAAGATTCAATACAAAGAAGTGTAAGGTGATGCACTTTGGGGCTAAGAACCAGAAGAGGGTCTATTGGTTGGGGGGTGAGGTTGGGGATCATAGAGGAGGAGGAGAAGGGCCTAGGGGTGTTGGTAACTGGGATCATGAACAACTCGGCCCAGTGTAGGAGAGCAGCAGTGAAGGCAAACAGGATACTGGGGTGCATTGCAAGGGGATTCTCATCCAGACACAGGGATGTGATCCTACCGCTCTACAGATCATTGGTCAGACCGCACCTGGAGTACTGTCTGCAATACTGGAGGCCATACCTGAGGAGAGAGAGAAAGTTACTGGAGGTGGTGCAAAGGAGGGCAACAAAAATGTTAAAGGGGATGGAAGGAAAGGTGCATGAAGTTAGGCTGAAGGAGTTGAACATGTACACACTGGAGGAGGGGGTGGATATGATTGAATCGTTTAAATACCTGAGGGAGTATATAAACCTAGCACTGATGGTGTGTTTAAACAGAGGCATGGAAGAGAGATGAAGGGGCATGGACCATGGTTGGAAGGGGGACATTTCAAGAGGGAAATGAGGAGGCACTACTTCACTGAGAGGGTGGTGTCTAGTTGGAATGTGCTGCCGGGGGGGGTGGTAACATATAGGACAGTCAATAGCTTTAAGAAGGAGTGGGATAAAGCAAGAGGAAGAGTTAGGGGGGCAGGGGCTGGGACAAGCGGGGGAGGAACTGAGGGGGAGGAGGCTGGGGCAGCTGCAATCTAGGGTGTTAGCTGCACACTCGGGCAGACTTAGACCAATTGGTCTGCTGTTGGCAGATTCGTATGTTCGTATGTATGTTCGTATGTAAAATCACAGTGGCTCTGTTCATGACCAGAGGTCCTAAAATGCCTGTGTTGAAAATCTGGTGACAAACGTCCATAAAATGACTGTTACAAGCATGCATTGTGCAGTTTCCACGAACCCTCATTATTTTGCAAATTTTAGTATTTTCACTCCAGATTTTCAACATTGCCATTTTCTCAGACCTCCTTATGAACAGTACAGCTGTCATTTTTCATATCCTGCCTGAAATATGCGTTTACACATCTGGCACAGAATAGCATGGTTGCTGTAGGAAATCAATGTTCAGGACAGATTAAGAAAATCATACTGACAGTGTTCATGAGCAGACGTCACAAAATGCCTATGTTGAACATTTGGTGAAATAAGTCCACTAAATGACTGTGTTACGTGCATGCATTGTGCAGTTTCCATGTACGCTCAGAAGTTCAAGCATTTTTAATATTTTCACTACAGATTTTCAACATTGCCATCTCATCACACCTCCCTATGAATGGTACAGTTGTCATTCTTCACATCCTGCCCCATCTGTGTTTTCATACATCTGTCACACAATGGCATGGTCGCTGTGGGAACTCAAAATTCGGGACACATTCACAAAACCACAGTGCCACTGTTCATGAGAAGAGGTCCCAAATGCTTCGATGAGGTGGGGGTTACAAAAATGCCATGTTGAAAATTTGTAGTGCAAATACCAACAAATGCCCTGTGCATTAGGGTTTCTTACTATAACGTCCCACCCTGTACAGACTGACAGGCATCACGGGTGTGCCTTTGGATTGCCGACTGTAATGCTCATGCCATTCCACCCCAACCCCCAACCTGCAGCCAGTGACAGGCATTGAGGTGTGCCTTGGACTCTTTGGCCCCAGAGTTCACCCCATTCCCCTATACTGCACCCATTTCAGCATATGTCTTTATGGAGTGGGGTGACTGTAAAGCTGAATACCCCAAGGCACACCTCAACACTTGTCTGAGTCTGCAGGATAGGGTGAGGTGAAATGGCATGAACGTTATGGACAACAACCCAAACACATACCCCAATGCCTGTCCATCTCTACAGGGTGGAGGTGGGGTTGACGTGAAGTTCACTACTTCATAACCATTCCTTCTCTGCTTCTTTCTAACTCTCGAATTTCCAATGCTAATACCAGCAAACAAACATTCGGCATTGACAAATGCTTGTTCTCTTTTTATGATCCTATCAACATATATATATATATATATATATATATATATAGTGTTGGGTAAGTTACTTTTTCTATTACTTTCTATTACTTTTGGAAACTTGTTCCAGAAAGCTCTGTGCAGTCACTAGCAAGGATGGAGAAGTACTGGAAGATGTAATACACCTTACAGTTACAATTACTTATGGCTTTTTATACAAAAAAAATAAGTAACTGTAACTGATTACATTTATTTGCAGTAACTAATAACTAAACTATTACTTTCAAAAATGCAATCTTTTATAGTTATTTATTATTTCTGTATTGTTTTTGTGTAAAAAGAAATAAGTAACTATAATTGTAAGGTGTATTACTTTTTTTTAGTACTTATCCATCCTTGCTAATGACTGCACAGAGCTTCCTGGAACAAGTTTCCAAACGCAATAGAAAGTAATAGAAAAAGTAATCTTACCCAACACTCTGTGTGTGTGTGTATGTGTGTGTATATATATATATATATATATATATATATATATATATATATATATATATATATATATATATATTTATACCATGGGTGAGACCAATGCCAGTGAAATAAACCATGTTATTTTCACTGGAATGAAATAAATCCTGATGACATCAGCAGAGTTAAAATAAATACCATTTATACCTACTCTGCTGACATCACTCACCTGCATCTGAAAACACTAAGAAACAACCCTGTTATTTGCTGAGTTCTAAAACAGGCCCTACACTGAAATTAACACAACTAAGATGGTAATGACAGTCAGCTGCAGCACTCCTAAATGTAACAATCTCCAAATCTCTTGTGCTGTATTTCAAAACTCAAGTTTAGTACATTACTAAATCAAACAGATGATGCCTGAAATGTTTAAATAAATCTTAAACAACCAAACATGAAGACACAAACCTGCCAAAAGAAATCATTACCGTCTTCCTCATTGTCATAGAACAGAACCTCCTTCAGGCAACCAATTACCAAAACACAGCACACCTAATCAAGATCCACACACACACCCACACACCAACCAAGAACAGCTCACTACAACAATCCATTCATAAAAGTTCACACACACACATGCACGCACACACACATGCTACCACAGCACCAGCATCATTTAAAGTGACATGATCCTCATAACAACAAACATACCTCTCTCACTGAAATTGGTCTCATCTCCATGGTATAAATAGCACACATGATGGGCAGATCATGGAATATGGAAAATATTCTCACTCCTGCATTGTTAGCACTGTATATTTCACTCATGCCTTCGGCACTCATGAAATATCCGGAGCTCACTCGGCAGGAGTGAAAATATTTTCCATATTCCGCTCCTGCTCATCATGTATCCAATATATATATATAATATTTATATATAATATCCTTTATGTCTGCCCTGGTCTTCTTAATTTATTCTTTTCGTACACCACCCTATTATCTAACCACTTAGTCTCCGGTTACATACATACTGGCATCCAGATCATTATTTCTTGTTTCCATGTTGAAACCTTCCAGTGTTTTTAGCACTTCAAAGTTATTTCTACATTCAACACCTATCCTTTCCATTGATTTATGACTTTCTTCTCCTCTCCCTGTCTTCGCACCCTCCTTTTTTGCACTATGGCCCATTCCTGCTCCTCTCCCTCACTTTCCTCCTCCCTTTTTCATTTTTTCCTTCCATCATTACTATTGTTTGTTGGCTTAGAGACCACCATGTGCTTGTTTTCATTAGAACACACTTGCGGGGGGTGTGGCTTGGTTCCTAAACTGCTGGCTGCCTGATTGCAGAGCTCCGCAGACCCGGGGGATTACGATCCATGTTGGCACCTCTTAACCTCGTACTTTTCTCCTCAGAATGCAAGATTCTGCACCGGACTATACCCTGGAACATAACAAGTTAGTCATTAGCTGCTTTTTATCCAACTTACAGTGCCGATTGCTATGAACGCTATGTCATTCTCCAGCCCACCACAGGATGCAGGGCCTGAAGCTGCCACAACTCTCTCCACGTAGCAGTTTAGTGATATGTTCAACGTCATGATGCAATGCATGGCTGAAGTCACTTTGGCCTCTAACAACACTATGTTGGCCGTCCAGCAAATCAGCCAGAGGGTTCAGCATGTCAAATGCCAGGCAAAGTGCAACACTGACCATATAGACTCTCTTATTGCTAAGATGCAGGAACAAGACAAAACTATTTGTGCCATGCAACAGAAGATCGATGACATGCGAAATAGAAGCCAACGTATTAATTTACGTTTTCTTGGCTTTCCCGAGGGAACAGAGAGGGGCCGCTTGGCTGACTTTCTCTTCAATGTGCTGCCTGAGATTATACATTGTGATCTTTCACCTGGATTTACTATAGAAAGGGCTCATAGAACACTTAGCACACCCAGAGAGAGGCTTAGGCCCATTATGGCACGGATTTTGAACTTCGCTGATAAGGAGTGGATCTCCTCCCAGGCTCGAGAGATGGGGGCACTATCCTGGCAGGGCCACAGAATTTTAATTTTCCAGGATTATTCTAGAGAGCTGGCTGAAAAATGCAAAGAGTATTCAGAGTGCCGCCGAAAGATGCATAAAATGGGAATCCGTTTTTCCTTGCGATACCTTGCCACCATGCGGCTGGAAATAAATAGTGCATCTCTGTCCTTCTCTATGCCAGCAGCACTTATGGACTATCTTAATAACACCAGTTCAGCACATCATACAACCAGCACTCTGCCATTCCATAACAATGCCTCCAACCCCTCACATGCCTCCAGCTGGACTATGGACAGATCACTACCAGGGCCTGAACCTCACTGCAACTACCAATTTCAGGGAGCTACTCATGGCTTACTGGCCACATCTCACAAATGTCAGCAACTGGAAAGGCATGAGAGAAGAGTTCACCCTCATGACAGGGAAGTAAGGCATAGCCAGTGACAAAACCAAGGATCAGAGTCCTCTAAATCAAGTCTGGATATATTTGCTGCTCCTAACCTTTATGCTGCGCTTACACCGATGGATCCAGATCATACTGGGGATTTTCCAGAATATCCCAAAGATGAGATGGTCCGTGAAGTCCTGTTAACCAAAAGCAACCCACTGCTAGGACTTCAGGGGGACTCCTCTACCAAGTCGGATCTATTACTATTGCAACCCTTGGATTATGGCCCAGACAAGACGGCACACCCATCAGCTCCAGATCCTTTACATCCTCCTCCTCCTGTCACCTCATAGATTACAGCAGATAAGTGTCCTTTTTGATCACTCTTTTGAGGTCAGGGCAAGGGTACAGGCTTTGGACCTGCTCTGGGAAGGGTTTATGGCACTCCCACCTTCCCCCCCCATCTCACGGTTGGTCTGGCCTTATAACCTTGCTCTGCCACCCAGAGATTGTATCCAGGGCACATTCTAGTAGCTTCTTATACACTGTGATGTACCAGGAGTATGGCTATGTATTTAGTGTTGATGTTATTGTCTGAGTTTCAAGCAGCTTTTGGCAGGTTTAAATCTATGTTAGACCACAAGCTTCTTTGATTTTAGCCCGATTACATCCTAGAGGGATACCTCCTCGGTGGGCTCCCATTTTTTAGGCCTTCTTATGCCGTCCAACTA
Source organism: Neoceratodus forsteri (assembly GCA_016271365.2). NCBI lineage: Eukaryota > Metazoa > Chordata > Ceratodontiformes > Ceratodontidae > Neoceratodus > Neoceratodus forsteri. The sequence continues at coordinate 1,076,635,215 of CM057450.1, forward strand.
GGTTTAATCGGATGGAAATGCAGGTGCTTATTAACCCTCGATATCTCATTCCTTTAGCCCCCATATTCTCAGGGGATTGCACATGACAAGTATCCACCTTCATTGCAGACATGCACATATACCAGTCATTAATTTCCTTCTGGAGAACTCTACAACATGTCTGCTTCCATAAGCCATACTTATGAAGGTTAATGACCTGCATCCTTGTTAGTGCCAACTGGCAGTATCCTTTCAGCATACCCCTGCCAGGTCTATTCTGGCTGGCTAGATTTAATCCACTTAACCCACGTATCTAACTGTATGCTGACAAAGCTAAGACCCTGTACCATCCTTCAAACTTGACCCACCCCCCAGTGGAAAGGTGGGCTGGGCTTAAGAGGCACTTCCTGCCTCTGCCCTGTATGTCACCCTCTCACCAACAGCAAGTTAGCGCACCTATTGTATATAGTTCTGTTCGGATTGTTCTTAGTATAGTATTGTTATTGTCAAGCTTCAATGCATTATCGGCCAACCTACATGGTTATGGAGTACAGCCTATTGCCCATTTTTGTCTAAATGCCTCTAAATTCAGTCCTATGCCCTTTTCTCGGAGGGAATCAGTAAATACAACTTCTGCCCTAGAAGTCCTCTCGTTCTCCTTATATGGTTTCAGTGCCTTTTCTTTGACCTTCCACACTCCCTATGAATATGGCTGAACAGACCTTTATTACATGGAATGTGAGAGGTCTTAATACTCCAATAAAAAGGAAACAGATACTGACGCATCTGAAGAGACTAGGGGCCCAGGTGGTCTTTTTACAGGAAACTAAGCTTACCAAGCAAGACCATAAACAATTGATATGGGATTGGGTGGGGAAAGAGATGCACGCCAACGCCCCCACGAAGAAACATGGTGTAGCCATTGTGATACACAAATCCTTGCCCTGGTCAATTTTGCAAAGTAAATCTGACCCCCAAGGCCGCTGGATCATAGCTCAAATGGACAGTCCCGATGGCATCATGCTCCTGGTAAACATTTATGCCCCCAATGAAGATGCCCCCCTTTTCTTTGTGGATTTAACGTCTAAAATAGAGGCTATGCACAAACCAGATACTCCTATTATTATGGGGGGAATTTAATCTTACAATGTTTCCCATCTTAGACAGAAATGACCAGGGTAAGGAGACTCATATCAGAGGGGCTCAGGCTGTGAGCAGATTATGCTCAGAATTTCAACTTGTACATATCTGGCTTCTAACTCACCATAAAGTTGCTGTTGGTCGGTGCTCTGTCGCAGAGCCCAGAGTTTCCTGGAGTACCTTTGACCTGCCGGATTTCGTAGACATTATAAGGATTGTCCAGGAGATGCATCCCACGTGCTGTAGTTTAGACCCATGCCCTACTTCCCTGATTTTGGGTTGTAGCAAGATAATCGGCCTAGTCTTAGTTCAGATTGTCCGGTGATCTCTAGACATGGGTGAGTTCCCTAGCTCCCTGAAGGAGGGGGTAGTGATCCCCCTTCTGAAAACAGCTTCTTTAGACCCGGAGAACCTAGCAAACTACAGGCCTATCTCTAACCACCCTTTTGTGGGGAAGGTTATTGTGAAAGTTGTGGCTGCTCAACTGGATAACCATTTAATCATCCATAATTTATATGAATCTCTCCAATCAGGTTTTCATAAGAGGCATAGTACCAAGACTGCTTTGGTTCGGGTGCTCAATGATCTCCTGATGGCGAGAGATCGGAGACAAGATTCTATCTTGGTTCTCCTGGATCTGTCATCAGCTTTTGATAGTGTGGATCATGGGGTTCTGCTCAAATGTCTGAGGCTCATCTGTGGGCTGTCGGGTATAGTCCTCAGATGGTTTTCATCTTTCCTCTCTGGGAGAATGCAGAGAGTGGTCTCAGGTTTGTTTTCATCTGGGGCTTCCTCTCTGCCTTGCGGGGTACCTCAGGGTTTGGTGCTGTCCCCCATGTTATTCGCAGTATATATGCTACCCCTCGGAGACATTGTAAGATGGTAAGAGCTGAGGTTTCATTGCTATGCCGATGATACTCAGCTCTACCTGTCTTTTGCGCCTGACCAGGTTGGTGCTATCTTGGTACTAAACAGCTGCTATGCAGAAATCCAAAATTGGATGAATTCCAGTGGTCTAAAGTTGTGGACCCGGGTCGTAGGGTAGAGGGGTTGAGGACTGGGCTCCCTTCCAGTTTAGTCCTGCGGGAGGCCCAGATTCTCACCTCTGAATGGGTGCGTAACCTAGGAGTGGTGGTTGACGATGGTCTGACTCTTCGACATCAGGTATCGGCAGTCGCCAAGCTGGCCTTTTTCCATCTTAGGAACACTGCCAGGATTAGGCACCTTGTTCCATCCAGCGACCTGCCTGTTTTGGTCCATGCCTTTGTGACATCGCACCTTGATTATTGCAACTCCCTTTACCTAGGGCTTCCTGGGGTTGATATCCACTGCTTACAGCTAGTGCAGAATGCAGCAGCACGTTTGTTGACTGGGGCATCTAGATGATCACATATTACCCCTGTGCTGCGCGGTCTGCACTGGCTGCCAATACAGTGGCGGATCACCTTTAAAGTAGGTTTATTGACTTACAAAGCCCTACACGGATCGGGTCCAGATTACTTGAAAGAGCTCCTGGTTCCTTGCACCCCTTTGCGATTGCTCCGCTCGGCTGATGAGGGGTTGCTGGAGATTCCGAGGGTTAATTTAAAGTCATCTGGTGTGCGTGCCTTTGGGTTTGCAGCACCTGCCCTCTGGAATTCTCTGCCCTGTCAGCTCCAGAAGTGCAGGATGGTGGGGAGTTTCAAGCAGGCACTTAAGACTTTTTTATAGGGGAAGGCATTTCCTGTATTATTCTGATTTTATATTGTGTGTATTTGTACATGTGTTTTGTTTTTATGAATACTGAAAAGCGCTTTGAAATTCGGAAGGCACTTAATCAAATAAATTTTATTAATATTATTATTATAAAGACCGAGACTACACATTCCACTGTGGGGTACATGGGTCCTTCAGTAGACTAGACTTTTGGCTGATCTCTCAAACTCTTACCCGGTAAGTTACCAATGGCAAAATCCTGTCCACAGTCATATCTGATTATGCTTCTCCTTCAAGATGACCCCTCCCCCCATTCTCCCACATGGCAGCTGGATTCCCTCCTTATGCAAGACCCCAGTTTTTGGCAGTGGGCCAAATTGGAAACAAAACAGTTCCTCTCAGATAACCCCATATCCGACACTTCAGCTCAAAACACGTGGGAGGCGTACAAGGTCAATATGAGAGGGAGAATCATTGGCAATGCCTCATACCGACGGAAGGAAGGAAAGAGACAAAGAACTCACTAACCTAGAAAAATAACTTACCTTAGCAAAACAGACCCTTAAGGCCAGCTCTGCTCCCACCTACTACTTCCCCCCCTAGGTAGACGGGTCCTAATATTGGGCCTTAGGATAAATAAGCTGCTGTCACGGAAAGCTGATTTGGCTCTGCTCAGAGTACGTCACACTTACTGGGGAGAGGAGGTTAAAAGTGGGAAAATATTGGCATACCAGATCAGAAAACAGCAAATGGCCAAGTTTATTGCAGGACTAAGAGACCCCACTTCTGGTCACATTAAAACCAAAGCTAAGGAGGTAAATAAGCTTATGTTAGATTTCTACTCTCAATTATACACCTCTTCTCGACCGAACCCGGACCGGACACCTTGGAATTTCTGAATACACTGATACTTCCTAAAATAACACCTGTCCAAAGGGACTCCCTAGACACAACCCTGACAAATGCAGAGGTCCACACTGCTCTATCCTCTCTTAAAAAAGGGAAGGCACCAGGTGGAGGTGGCTTCCCTGTGGAGTTTTTACAAACCATGGCACCATTGATTACCCCACTACTGACCCAAGTTTGCACTGAATTTCAGAGTAAAGATATACTGCCATCCATCCCTCAGGGCAGATATAATAACTGTTCTCCCTAAGAAAGGGAAAGACCTTACGGAAGCAGCCAGTTATCAGCCTGTCTCTTTAATAAATACTGACAGCAAGGTGTATGCTAGAGTTCTTGCTCACAGATTAAACCCCCTTCTTCCCTCATTGATTCCTCTCAAGTTGGTTTCCTTCAAGGTCGACATAGTACAGATCACATGCAAACTTTATCTATCTCTTTCACCTCGCCAAGCATGTGAAAACTCTAGCAGCGGCTCTGGCAATAGACTTCGAGAAAGCATTCGACTCTGTCAAATGGGATTACTTACATACGGTACTTGAAAGCTTTGGTATTGGGCCTTATTTTCATGCTGCTATTAAAGCTGTCTATACTTCCCCACAAGCCTGGGTATTAACCAGTTCCCTACTATCAGATCCCTTCCCCCTCCACAGGGGAACTAGAGATGGCTGTCCCCTTACGCCACTACTATTTGTTCTGGCGATTGAACCCCTAACCTCTGTAATCCGGCAGAACTCCAACATTAAAGGGATTCAGCAAAATACAACCAAATACTCGACTTTGCTATATGTAGATGACCTGCTGGTACCCCTGGAGGATGCTATTTCCTCTATCTCCCCCTTACTGTCCCTTCTAAATAATTTCTCACATATTTCAGGTCTAGAAGTCAACCAAAACAAAACTGAAATACTTCCCCTGAATTCGGCTTGTCTTTCCAGTAATCTCCCCCATACGGATCTGAAGTGGTTGTGGGACACCATAACCTACTTGTATGTTAAAGTGGGTGCTAACTTGGATAAATGGTGGGAGTATAACCTGGGCACCCTGTTAGCAGACTGCAAGGGAGAGCTAACCCGCTGGACCGGACTGCATCTTACTATGGCAGGTAAAATTGCCTCCTTTAAAATGTCCATGGCACCTACATTTTTTATTTTCTCTCGCACATCCCCCTGTTTCCTCTTCCACACTGGTATCAAATGATAGATATGATGATTGGGGCTTTTCTATGGGGTTCTACCCATCCACCATACAGTTGGAACAAACTTCGGGCTCACTGGAATCACGGAGGCTGGGGGATCCTATGGATGAAGGGGTACAAATCAGCATACCATTCTGCTCAGACCTTAAAGTGGTTCCAACTGACTTCCATAGGCTCCCCTCAATGGCTTGCAATAGAACAAAATGTGGGTCACACCCCTGTATTAGCTTCCCTTTTATGGTCCCCTAGACCCCCTGATATTCAAAAACACCCTACGTTACCCCCTCGCATTTCTATTGGGACATTTTATACAAACAAATACCAGCACAGTCTTGCTCTATCTCCTACATACCCCTCTGGTGTAATCCCCTTATTTCATAGGTGGTCGCCCTCTCCGCTGGTCCACTTGGCTCGATAAGGGTATTTATTTTCTTAAAGATTTGCTTACTCCCAGCAATGTGGTAGTAGACACCTTTCAAAACCTTCAAACCCACTGGTCCTTACTGACCTCGGATTTTTGGAAATACTTACAAATAAGAGATGCAGTCAAACATCTGTTACCCCAAGAGCCATATTTGCCAGCATGTCCTTCACATGTTGTGAAATGGCTCCAAATGACAAACGACACTGTGGGGGCAATATATTCCTTAGTAAGAGACTCCCTATCAAACTCCTCATCTCTTCTAAAGACCAAATGGGAACAGGCTTTGCATATTAAAATATCAGACAGCCAGTGGATGCAATGCTGGCTCTCCAGCCATATTACTTATAGGAACACTAGAAGCAGACTGATTCAGAACAAAATCATGCATTTTTGGTATAGGACCCCCTCGATGCTTTATAAGGCCAAGGCACTTCATAATGATAACTGCTGGAGATGCCAACAATCTGGGGGTGACTTGGTGCATGTAATATGGAGCTACCCTCTTATAGCACCAGTTTGGCTGGGCATCTCACAAGAGGCCAGTAAGATTATATGTTGCCCCATTGCCCCTTTGCGTCACTGATGTTGCTGGGTATGAAAGTTGATGCCCCATATCTCAAAACTTCTCACTATAGATGGCTAATGTTGCTATGCATGTTGGCAAAGCGCTCAACCCATAGCAACTGGAGAAGTTCCACTGTACCCTCTATTACTGAAATCCTTTCATGTGTTGCCTCACTTTATGAGCTGGACAGACGGTCACATATGGCTCTTGGACAAGGCTATAAATTCCATCAATGTTGGGCCCCATATATGGCATACATGGACCCCTGGGCAGGCATAAGATGAATATGAAGGTCAATCATCATGGTTACATATTTACTGAACTAGCAACATTTTTAAGACCATTTCTAGATAATCAATGTCTTTAACAGGTCAGTGGGTTTATGATCAGTCCTCCGTATCAATTGCATTTTTTTTCTTTATTAAGTTAATAGTTATTTGTGTAAGTAGCAACTGCTATTTAGACTCAACATTCAGGCAGTTATGGTATAAGCCTCAGCTGTTTTTTAGTGCTCCAGCTGCTTTGTGATGATCTCTTCATTTCATTACAGTCACTACCCTGATGACCACTGGAAGGTACAGCTTTCTGAACTTCTTAAGCCGTGACTAGGTATCAGCAGAAGTACCTCCTACCAGTCTGACTTTAGCACCTACAGCCTCCCTTTCCATGTTGAGGTAGTTCTCCGCCTGGATGCCACTCCCAATTAGGTAAGCTTATTAGTTGTTTTCTGGACAAAGAACACTGCAAGTATCAATATGACCTTAATTTCTCCCAATGCAAGAATATCCTTGAGTTTACTTAAATGTTCTGTACCATAAATGTAATGCTATTGCTGGTGTCTCATAATGTAACAAATGCTGTTGTCTGTATATTTAAAAATTAATAAAAACATTTAACTGTAAAAAAGAACACACTTGCTGGAAGTCCCTTATCATTATGAAAAACAGTTTCAAGACTTCTTATTTCTTTCATGTTGTTGATTTCAATTTTAATGCCTTAATCTTAATGCACTGTGAGCACTGTTCCCCATTTCTTACGGGTTCTTGTGTCTCCATATATAGAGACCATCTCACATTTTCCACATCTGACTGCTATCTCTCCACCTAGAATCTGCAATTGTCTGTAATCCATGAGAGCATCAAATATTGATAAAAACTTAGAATAAAAGCTCAACACCCTAGCAATCCTTCTTGCACCCCCCCAGCCTCTCCTGGCAGACAGACAAACACAGGCCTCTGCGCATGTTGGCCTCCACTCTGAGCTCAATGCCTCCCACATGGAGTCCTAATTTAATATGGCTGCCTGACCCTTAAACCCCAAAGCTAGTGCTGCTTGAGTCACACTATTAGCACGATAAAGCTTGCCAGCACACTGAATTAAAACTTTATCATAACTGGGGAGCATTTTGTCCCATAGGAAACCTGGGTTATAATTCATCATTATAACCTGTGGGTTATAACGGCGAACATGCACCAGGTTTCCTCTCTCCATGCATGTGCCTGCCTCTGCTCTCTCTTCTCCATTTACTTCGGGCCACCATCGATAGGACACCACCACTCCAGCATCACAGTCTCGGTGGTAGGTAAATAAAGAAAAAATAATTGTCTCAGCTGCTGACTTTCCAGGCTACTGTTATGGGCTGAAGTTGCCTACAAAAAAAGAAAAGGGAAAATGTTTCTTCGGCAGCTACCTGGCCAGAAAGACTGCCAACTGTGCTTCATTCACACCAGACTGCTGCAGTTTTATTTTATATAACTGCTGTGGCAAGAAAACGCTCCCCAGCAAGTATATAAAATAAAACATGGGGTGGTGTATTTAACTCAAGGTTTTATACACACCCCTTCATTCTCAGGGGTTTATGTAGCATCCAGCACCTCGGGTGTGTGTAAAATCTCACTAAATACACCACCCCATGCATTATTCTATATACTAAATCAGCCAACAGGTCCTGGCTAGAGATGCAGCGAATTTAAATTTTGCCGGCGAAGTGCCTGTGAAGTGGGAACTTCACATTGTCACTCCTCTATGCGGAGTGGCCAATGCAAAAGGCTCACTTCGCCTTGTAATTATTACTTTGCATTGTCATTCTGCCTTAACATGAAGTAAGGTGAAGTGACAATAATATTGGCAGCCCTTCACATACACAGTCACCAGAATTAATGTGCATCCCCAAAATGCTCATGTCTTGTGTCCAGAAAACTTTCCAGTGCTGACAGTGATGAAGTGAAATGAAAGCACAAGAAATGCAAAGTCTCCCAGAATTAGTGGTGCACTCAGACATCATGTGTGCAGTAGTCACACACAGTCACCAGAATTAATGTGCATCTTCAAAATGCTACTGTCTTGTGTCCAGAAAATTCCCCAGTGCTGAGGATAATGAAGTGAAATGAGAGGGTAACAAAAAATTCAAAGTCTCCAAGAATTTATGGTGCACTCTGTCATGCATGCAGTGATCACACACACACAGTCACCAGAATTAATGTGCATCCCCAAAATGTTATTTTCCTGTGTCCAGAAAATTCCCCAGTGATGACAAATTGAAATGAGAGTGTAACAAGAAATGCGAAGTCTCCCAGAATGAATGGTGTACTGCAAACGCAGAGAGAGATTAAGATTGCGCTGCACAATCAAGAGATGCAGACGCAAAGGCACAACAACATCAAACCAGTGCTCACAAGTCACAAATCCACATCTGGAAAAGAGTACTTTTTGTCAGTTGTGGGGGTTAGTACACAGCAGTAAAGGTCCACTACCAGTAAACATACCACAAAGCACTACAAAAAATTCATGCAGGTGTAGTGGATAGCAGGTTCACACTGCTGCAATTACTCTGTGGCATAATAAAAGGTGACTGATTTAATGGCACACATCACACACACACACACACACACACACACACACACACTATAAGTAATGCGTAGCAAATTGAAAACCTTTAGCAATATAACCAAATGTTTTAAACAAACTGAAATTATACACTGCTGCACCACAACAATCAGCAAAAAATTGTCAAGAATTACTGAAAATATTACTGGTACATTAACACAGTTATACAAGGAAAATATAACCAAAACAGAAAGACTGCCTTTTTCTCCCAGTTAATCTACAACACCACAGATACGCCCCTCCCCCAAAGCACACTTCACAGTACACAGACTGACTGTTCTAAATTAACATTCAAAATCCACACACAAACAATAAACACTCGATGATATGAGCACAGAAGTGTTTCCTACAAACGATGTACTAAATTGTGAGCAAAATAAATAGCTCAAAAAGGCTTTTTAACAGCTTTTAGAGTATCTGAATTGCAGAGCTCTGAGAGGAAACTGTCTCCATCTTCCACTACACACACACACACTATATAGAACTGAGGCTGTGCAGAACAATCAAGAGCCCATGTGACCTGCAATCCCATGAAGCGCTGCAAAATTCACTCAAAAACAAGGCAAAGTACATTGATTTCAATGTACTTCGCCTTAGAATTGGTGGAGAAGTGGTTTGGGAAAGGCAGAATAACGTGAAGTCAATGTTCTCAAAGGACTTCGCGATCCCCATTATAACGCAAAATACTCTGCTTCGCATTGCAGAATACTTCGCAGATTCCACTGTACTCTGTGAATCACTTTGCGGAGTGAATTTCGGCCACTTTGCCCACCACTAGTCCTGACTGAAGTCACTTAAAAACACACAAGTTTAGAAATGGTGCTGCACCCACAGTTTGCTAGGTCCCAGGATGCACTCCATTTCTATGCTGACAATTACTACCTGGGACTACAACTCCCAGCAGTATATGTTCAAGTGTCAGTTCAGTTAGAGAGATAGAGATAGGGGTGTCTTTTAGTTTTAGTTTTCTTTTTTTTTATTATATTTTTCCTCCTTCCCATCTCTTCAGCAACCGCACCTTCAGGAGCCCCAGTAGTGTCTGCCCCTGCTTCAGCCACTTATCCTAGCCATCCAGGAATCCCCCATATAGCTGAGGTTCTACTCCCCGGGTGAGGATGAGGTGGGGCTGCTACACCCTGAACACTTCTTGTCATGTCGTGATCCAGGACTGGCCAAGCAAGTGGGAGCCATGAGGGGTCTGCTCCAGAGCTCCGTTTACCCAGAGCCTGGAGAGTGTTTTTTTCCCCTGTTCTGATGGGCATCATGATTGCCCTGATGTCAGGGCGCATAGCGCATATGTCGGCGACGTCCTCCCCACTACTCTTGCCTCAGTGCTTGCTGTGCCCCAGACCTCTACCTGGGGCCAGTCAAGCACCAAGACACTGCCCCCCCTCCCTCCCTGGAGAAGACAAGATGTCCTTGGGATGCTCAAGCCTCCTTCCCCGGCCGGCCGCCCAGCTCCCTGGGATCATTCCCGAACCTGGGTTGCTGGTGCCGCAAGTGGATGTCCAACCGCTGTGCCAATGGGCCAACCCTAGTTTTCTTTTTTGAAGATTTTTTTCTTGTATTTTTTAAATACCCAGGATAGAGATAAGTTTAGACCAAATTCAGTCAGTGGTTGTAATTTAGGGGGGAATTTCCCAACTCAGCCCTGCAAGGTGGCACTCACATGCACTGTTTTTGCTTGCACTGCATACTGTAATCTTTAAGACTGGATCACTTCTAATGGCTAACAGCAAGCCTCCCATAGGTCTCTGCAGTTTTTTTGCTGGCAGGGCTGGTTGAGTGAAAAACTGACATCCATTTAAGATGAGAGCATCAGTATTTAATAGCCAGGTTTTCTGTAATAAACTTACGTCAAACTCTGTTATAAAAGCTGACCACTAGGAGTCTGCCATTTTATTTGCAACTCCAGCCACATTCCAAGACAAAAACCTTATATTTCTGCAAAGATGTAATAGTCCTGCCCATTTTACTCCTCTCTTAATGTCTAGTTATAGTCAAGAGGCTTCATAATTTTGTATAGAAAAAACTGATTATCCAGTGAGCAGTTATATTGAGGTTGAGCAACCAGGGTATCACAATTAGCCATAGAATATAATCCATCTGATGCATTCACAATGTTTAAACCAATATATCCAAATATTCTGGCTCTTGGAGGGTATGTCTGGCAATATATTTGTTACTACAAAGAATGTCCATTTGCCCATATCCATTTACCCCTCACACCCTTTTTATCTCTAAGAATTCAGTCTCATTGATTTAATTCAAATAAAGTCCTGAAGAGCAAAGATAATTTTAGCATATAAGTTGATTTGAGATTCATTTGGATTTTGTGTAAGTCCAAAGGGGGTTAAAGCTACTGGGTCAGAACTATAACGTTCCCAAGGGGCATGATTCCTTAATCCTTGTGCAATCCTGCCAATTCAGCTCTTGTAGAGGTCTGGGAACATAGATGATAATGGATGGTCTCTGGATAATAACCATGCTGTAATCACTTTAAAGGGTCACCATGACAACATTATAAACCTCATGTCATGGCAACCTAGAGAAGTGATTGCAACGTGATTATTATCTGAAGACCATTCATTAGCTTTTATAGTGTATGGGCTCCATTCACTATAAAAGCTAATTGCGCTGACTTTGATTTTGTTTGGCTCATTACACACCATTAATCCATTCATCTTACCTATTGGAGTCAACAATCAGGCCATGGGTTCTCAAAAATCTTGTTTATTTAAAACGATAATCAACCTGCACAAACAACACCAGATTAACATAATTGCATGTTCAAACTAAAAAAAACACACTTTTAAAACAGTACTAGATACAATTTAAAATGATTACAGCCCCTAAAAACAAGAATTTTAAATGGTTACAAGCACAGCGATCTGGTTGGTTGTGCTGGTTACATGGTGAATTGGAGTGCTGGATCATGGGATACGTCGCCATGCAGTCATAACGCATGCAAATTGGCCTTGTTGTGCACAGGAGATTGCTGCTGATAAGAACTGAGAGCCACGGAAGGTAACTAAGAGGAGAAAAAAAGATTTTTAGTCAAAACAACATCAGGAAATGTGGTTTCATCGCGGCAGCAGGGTAACACCGAGGGACGCGCATGTGCAATGTTACCAATGTTGTTATGCCATCACTATGATGTACTCAAGAAGGGTTAATCACAATCTGATGTGCCAGCCATGGCATAACAAGGTTGTAATCTGGTTGATTTCAGTTAATAATAAGACTCTCCCATACATTATATCAATATTAATCTCTACTTTCCTTAAGTATGTTTTTTCTTCAAATGTTTATATTCTGAATCTGTAATCATACATACTTTTAAGTTCTGAGTATTTGATTTTACTGTGAATGCCTCAGAGCATAAGGCTTCATTAAGATCTATACTCAGTTGTGCCTCTGCTAGGAATCTCATCAATTCGGGTAATATCACTTGAGTCTCATAATCCTTCTGATAGATACCATTTAACTCTAAGACTCTTTCATTGCCCAAAAGATTCACTGTGGGAATTTAGATTTTCAAAACTGGGCTTTGCCTGAGCATCCAACATTGGGGCACGTATGCTATTTATAACATTTTCTGAGGATTCGTGGCAGGATTTTCAGGACAGTAAATTAATAAAGAGGGAACTACAAGGACAGCTTCAGTAACAGGCAATTACTGGAATAGCAGTATAAGTGCAGTATAATGTGGGGAGTGGTGTAATGCAGTGGATGAGGGGCAGCTGTATTCAGGTAGACCTTCTGGATGCTGAGGTGCTGCCCTATCTGCAGGCATCTTTTTGGACTGTGGGACAAGGTAGCCAGACTCAGAGTGGAAGTAAACTGGGTCAGGAATACCTTTGTCCCTATACAGAGACCGCCCAGTCCAATGCTGCTGCCTCAAAGGATGCCAAGAACGTGGAGCACATGACAGTGGGCTCAGGGAGGGTTAGGGCAGTCAGACAGAGGCACATCCCAAATCCTATTTCACTCCAGCACTCATATGCCACACTGGCAAATGGGGACAACCAAACAGAGGTACCCAGAGAAGTGGAAGGGAGGGATGTGGAGGTCAACTGAGGAGGTGACCTCAGTGGGGAGAGCAGTGGATCCCACAGGAGGAGCAAGCAAATCCTGGTGGAGGACTCTATCATAAGAGGGATCTAGCTAGGAACATAGGAGGGGGAGGGCAGGGAGGTGAGGTGCATACCAGGTGCCACAGCATGGAGGGATGGAAGGAAGATCCTGGGGATCACTGGGAAGGCAAGACGGGAGGGTGAGCTGGATGTCATTATCCACCTAAGTACTAATGACCTGGCAAATGGGGAGCCTAAGTAAGTTCAGAAGACTTTAGGAAATTGGGGAGGGGTCTTAAGCAAGTAGCTACTTCTGTCACCTTCTTGAAAGTACTACCTGTGAGAGTCATGGGAGAGCACAAGGGTGCATGCGTGCATGCACCAGGAACTTTAACTCATGGTTGAAGAACTGGTGCTGTGAGGAAGGGTTTGGATTCATTGGTAACTGGGGACCCACCTGGAGGGATAGGGGCTTGTTCAAGCCTGATGGCCTGCATCTGTCCTGGAGGGGAATCCAAACACTCAATGATAAGTTTAAATGCCATATGGACAAGCATTTAAACTAGCCAAGGGGGGTGGCAGCCATCAAGGAGAGTACCTAATTGCACTCCCCACCCCCACAGCTAGCAGAGGAACCAGTGAACAGGAGGAGGGGATATGTCTACAAAGCAGTATGCAAAAGATGGAGATAAGCAACTAAGGGGTGGATAGGCAAAAAAGGGAACAAAATTCAACAGAAGGGCAGACAGCAGGGAGAACCAGGGATAAAGGACAATTAGGCAGGGGGCTGGAGTAGAACAGCTAAACAGTCCAGGGAGTTCACATCATGGAAAGCAATGTGTGCCAATGCTAGGAGCCTTAGCAACAAGATGGAGTATCTGGAGGCTGCCATGGTGCAGTCAGACTTGGACATTGTGGCCATCACAGAGACCTGGTGTAATGATAACCACGACTGGGAGATGGCCACACCCAGCTACAACATATTCAGAAGAGACTGGGCAGGCAGGAAGGGAGGAGGAATGGCATGTTATGTGAAAGATGGCATAAAAGCCACAAAGATCCAGGAGGAACAAAATATGGGAGAGATACTGTGGGTTAAGGTGGAAAGAAAAAATGGTGTCAGCCATCCGCTCAGGGATAGTCAGCAAACCACCAGGCCAGGAAGAAGAAACAGATAGGGAGTTGATGCTCACCCTCCAAGGGATGGCAGACAAGGGGGAGGTGGTGCTGGTTGGAGACTTCAATATTCCAGATGTGGACTGGAGCCTCCCAGCAGCAGCATCAATCAGGAGCAGATTTATCCTGGATTCCCTTCAAGGTGCATTCCTTAAGCAACTGATCATGGAACCAACTTGGCTGAAGGCAATACTGGACCTCATGCTCACAAATGGGGACAGTGTGATAGGGGTAACAGTGGTTGAGCACCTGGGGAAGAGTGACCACTGGTCACTGTGGTTTGAAATCACAGAAGAAGCAGAACCAAACCGCACAAAAACACATATTCTGGATTTTAGGAGGGCAGACTTTAGGAAAATGGGTAGATGCTTGAAAGAGGCACTACTGGGAATGGGAAGGGAATCAGGGGTTGAGCAGTGGGCAATATTTAAAAGATGGATTACAAGAGCAACAGAATTATACGTTAAGCAGGGTAACAAAAGGGAAATGGAAGAGGAGGCCATTATGGTTTTCTAAGGAGGTAGTGGAGAAAGTGAAAGCCAACAAAATCACATTCAGGCAACACAAAAAGACGCAGGCAGAAGGAGATAGGGAAAAGTACCAGGAGAAGCAAAGGGAGGTGGGGAGGTCAGTAAGGGAAGCCAAAGCTCAGACAGAAGAGCGCATTGCAAAATCAGTGGGTAGAGGGGACAAAACCTTTTACAGGTACATAAGTGAAAAAAGAAAGGCAAAGGGAGGATAGTGAGACTGAAGGGGGAGAATGGGGGCCAGGTGGAGGATGACAACAGTAAAGCTGACATACTGAACAAATATTTCTGCTCAGTCTTTACTGAGGAAGAGGAGGGTAATAGGCCTGAAGGGAGTACAAGGGGTGGGAACAACACAGAAATGGACATAAGTCCCTTTACATGGGAAAGGGTCCTAAAGGAACTGGAAGGAATAAGAGTTGATACAGCAATGGGGCCAGATGGGGTGCACCCCAGGATCTTAAAAGAACTAATAGAGGTGGTGGCTGAACCTCTGGCAATCCTGTTTAGCCAATCACTGGAAGCAGGGGAGGTATCCAAAAACTGGAGGACAGCAGATATAGCCCCCTTATACAAAAGCTGGAACAAAGATGAAGCAGGGAACTACAGACCAGTCACCCTGACCTCAGTAGTGGGGAAGATCATGGAAGCACTACTGTAGGAGAGATTGGTGGACTATCTGGTTGCCAACAGACTACAGGACCCAAGGAAGCATGGTTGCACTGAGAGTAGGTCATGCCAGACCAACCTCATTGAATTTTTTGACTGGGTGACAAGGGAGGTGTATCAAGGGAGGGCAGTGGATGTGGCCTATTTGGACTTCAGTAAGGCCTTTGACACTGTGCCACATAGAAGGCTATTAAACAAACTGGGGCATGTGGGAGTGGGCAGGACAGTAGCATGGTGGGTGAGTAATTGGATGGGTGGCAGGACACAGAGGGTGGTGGTGAATGGCTGTCATCCCACAGAGGGAAGAGTGACCATTGGGGTACCACAGGAATCAGTGCTGCGTCCGGTCCTGTTCAACGTCTTCATCAGTGACATTGCGCAGGACCTAGAAGGCAGAGGTTCCCTATTTGCTGATGACATGATGCTCTGTAACAGAGTGGACATGCCAGAGGGTGTAGACAGAATGAGTAGGGACCTGCAGAAGCCTGAAGAATGGTCAATGATTTGGCAGTTGAAATTTAATGAAAAGAAGTGCAAAATAATGCATATGGGGCACAAAAACCCTGGAAGAACATATCAGTTGGGGGGTGAGGATATAGCATGTACCAAGCAGGAAAGGGACCTTGGGGTTATTACCTCTGATGACCTCAAGGTAGGGAAACAGTGCAACAAGGCAGCAGGTAAAGCAAATAGGATGCTGGGATACATAGGTTGGGGCATCACCAGCAGGAAAAGGGAGGTCATAATTCCACTATACAATGCACTAGTGAGGCCCCACCTGGAGTACAGTGTACAGTTCTGGAGAACTTACCTACATAAGGACGTAGACAGGGTAGAGAAGGTTCAGAAAAGGGCAACAGAGATGGTACAGGGATTACATCACAAGTCCTATGAGGACAGGCTGAAGGACTTGAAAATGTACTCCCTGGAGGAGAGGAGGGAGAGAGGAGATATGATAGAGACATACAGGTACCTTACAGGGAGGAACAGGGTGCAGGAATTCACTATTTTCCAGTGAAAAAGATGTTCCAGAACTAGGGGGCATGGGATGAAGTTGGAGGCAGGGTGATTCAGAGGAAATATGAGGAAAAACTTCTTCACAAAAAGGGTGGTGGACAAGTGGAACACCCTGCCAAAGGAAGTGGCGGGGGCTGAAACAATTACAGGATTTAAGAATGCATGGGATAGACAAAAGGGAATTCTGGACATCAGTGGTAAGGGGCAACAGACTTCTAGAAAAACATAAAGGGAACTTACAAGCTCAAATGGGCAGACTGGGTGTGCCATAGGCCCTTATCTACTGAAAGTGTCCCTGTATCTATGCATCTATGGTTAGTAAATTAACATGGCTGTTAATAGGTCTTTGTACCACAATTTGATCTGGCTCATGATTAAGACAACTATTTATTTCCGTGCTTGGGGTGACATTATGTGGCTGTGTCACAATTTCTGGTCCAGTGGGCTCCCTGTTTTCTTGCTTTACCAAGTTCTCTTGTAGTTGGCTAATCTTCTCTACTTGAGCAGGGCCAGATTTAATCTTTTTTTTTCTGGCGCCCTTTTTATTTCTCTTTTTGTTTTTCTTCTTCTTTTTTTTGCTGGTTGTGGCACACTAGGTTTAGTTTGATTACAGCCACAAAAGGATTTTGTTTTGAGCTGTCCTTTGAGCCCAGCTCAGTATGGTTAAGGGAGTTGACAATAGGTCTATTTGGTTGTAATTCAGTTCTTATATTATCTATGTCATTGTTAAAAATATATGGAGATGCTCCATCATTAGTATCAGCACCCCAGGAGGATGACCAACAACATTTACCATTTCCCTTGAAAGTGAAATCTGGTATTTATTATAAATGGAGGAATCTATAGTATTGCCTAATACATCCTTATCAAGTTTCCTTATTACAGTGAAGCCCGCTTAAGTGCACATCCTCGGGATATTGGGTTTTGTGCACTTAACTGGGCTGTGCACTTAAGCGAGCAATTAAAAAATGCATCCAAGACACAATATTTAAATCCGCACTTTATTGCATACAGGCGCCTAAACGTAAAATCATAAAATCCTTATGGTATAAATCACTACATCACCACATTTATATTTACTTACTGAAAAAAAATTGGTAATTTTTCTCTGTTTACTTGATTTGAGAGTGAGTAATTGCTCATAGCTCTCAAAATTAAATAATGTGCTGAAGTCCTGCTTTTCTTTGCTCAAAACAAACTTTCTTACTGTTTCCAGACTGGCAATGGCCACTGCGGCAGTTACTGGTTCCTCATCCATGTTCTTCTCCTCATCGTCGTTGTTCGGTGCCGGTGATCCCCTAATGTCCTCACAGATATCATCCTCGGTAAGTGCATCCTCAGTCTGTAAGACCAAGTCAATTTCTATGTACATCCTAAAATTCTGTACAGTCATCCCCGTGAGCAGCTCTGGAATCAGCTCGTTGATACTCTTGTCCTCTGCAGGGCCACCAGCGTCTGACGTAGCAGAGACTCCTGCCTTCCAATAGCAATTGGCTATTGTATCTTGTCTTACTCCACCCCAAGCAGCAGCAAGCATCTGAATGGCATCCAAAATGGAGATCTTTTTGCTGAGATCTGTCACTGATCCAGCTGATCCAGAATTGATGCTCAAAATAATCTTTTAGATGATCTGTGAAAAACAAAACAAAGAAAGGTTAGCACAGGATTGGCTCAATGTACAGTAGCACAGAGTGCATATACAGAACAGAAGCCTTACCTTCACTCTGTACCGATGTTTAACATTTTGAATTATGCCCATATCCATGGGTTGGATCAATGAGGTACTGTTACGGGGCCAAAATATTAGTTTGACGTGGGAGAGGTTCAGGTTTGGGTGCGCACTGCAATTGTCCATTAACATGGCAATTCTCCTCCATCATCTCATATGCACATTAACTGTTTGTAGCCAGTGAGTAAAAATTTCTGCCATCATCCATGGATTGGAATTTGCCTCATAAATAACTGGCAATGCACTGACTTCTACCCCATTAAAACATCTGGGCTTTTTTAACTTCCCAACAACAAGGCTTTCATTTTTCAGTCCCACTCATGTTAGTGCATTAAAGAACAGAGATTCGCTGTCTGACTTTCTTTCCCCCACTTGCTGCATCCTGTTTAAAAGTTAATATGCCCTCAGGAGTAGCCCAAAAATGCAGCCTGGTTTCATTGCAAAATGGAAAATGTCATTTGGGCTGTAGTCAATCAGAATCTGTAGCAGAATGTTCCACTAATGGAAGCATCAGCTGCACGGTTTGCTGTGAACCAACACAAGAGTGCTGTTTCCATGGTGTCACTCTTACCAGTACTTTTTCTCTTGCGCTCTAGCTGATCCCCACTCTCCCATTCAGACAGCAAATGATCTTTTTGAGAAAATATGCGAGAAATCATGAAGACATCAATGCCAAATTCATTTGCAAGTTCAGAACGTTTCACATTTGGCTCCAACAGTCTGGATAGCAGCTACCTTCTGCTCCAACATTAGGGTATTTTTCCTTAGCTTGTCCTTGTCTCTCTCCACAACTCCAGCAGCACGAATGAAGTGCTCAGAGCAGTAACAGAAGTTAAAGCAGTTCCAGTAAAGGTCACTTCAATTATTTAACTTTAATTGTTTAATTGCTTCATTACTGTGTCATGTTAAGGTGGATGCATGTGAATGAAAAGGCATCAGCAGTAAAGGTGGAACATAAATGTGCACTTATACACTGATCAGATCACAATTTTACATTGAAAGGTGAAATAAAATATGTGCACTTAACCGAAATGTTCACTTATCCATTGTGCATTTAGCCTGGCTATTTAACATATAGAGAATAGGGAAAAAATAGGGATATTGGAAAACTGTGCACTTAAGCGGGATGTGCACTTATCCGATGTGCACTTAGGTGGGCTTCACTGTACATATTTTGCGTTTTAGTTTAGTTTAGTTTATTGTTCTAGGAATTACTACCTTTGAGCCAGAAGCTCTTTTACAAAGGTTCCACGTCAATTAGGTACAGTACAAAAGGTTACACAGATAACACAACAATTTGTGTTGTGTCAAGAGCAAGAAAACATATACAAATACATATCAAATCATTTGTGCAAAAGGACATGAGATATCAATAATCACATTATTATTACAAGAAAGAGGTCATGCCAGATTAGGAGAAACAAATAGGGAAAAAGTCCAGAACAGAGAGGGTAAGTGAAAGGTGTGGGGAGCAGACAATAGCAGTAGAAAAGGTTTCCCAAACTTGTCATTGTCAAATAATGGGACAGGGTGGGTAGTGAGAAAGTAGGAGGTTTAATCAGGGCAGTCACAGGAGCTGGAGGTGGCAAGGTGAGAGAAAAGCCTTGATTTGAAA
Source organism: Neoceratodus forsteri (assembly GCA_016271365.2). Lineage (NCBI taxonomy): Eukaryota > Metazoa > Chordata > Ceratodontiformes > Ceratodontidae > Neoceratodus > Neoceratodus forsteri. Next base: position 1,076,654,814 of record CM057450.1, read on the forward strand.
ATACCTAGAGAGGTGGAGGCAGTAATATGAGTGCTGAGGGCATTTAGCCAGCTGGGGGCACGATAGGCAAATGATCTTTGTCCCTGAGAAGTCCGGCATCGGGGGACTTGGAGAGGCTGGTGTTCTGATCTTCTGGTAAAACGGGTGCTAGTGCTCGGGCATAACAGGTCTTGGATACAGGGTGGAGTGAGGCCCAGAGTGGATTTTTTCACCATCAGGCAGGTAAGGTACTTTATCCGGTTTGAGAGTTGCAACCAACCTGAGTCAGCATAGAGTTCACATGTGTGGGTACGTTGGTGTGCACCAGTGAGCAACCGACAGGCCTTATTTAGGGATGTTGTAATGCGACTAAGTGCTGTAGTAGTGGCAGATCCGTATATAACTAAGCCATAATCAACGACTGAGATGATAGAGGATTGGATGGCAATCCTCAGTGCAGAATGGGTAAGAAGCTGTCGGTTCCAATACAGAATCCCAATTCGCTGATTAATAGTTTTTGCTGTACTATCAATGTGAGTTGCAAAGGTTAGGCCTTGATCAAAATTGATTCCAAGATATTTGAAAATTGGCACTTGTTCAAGGGTATTTCCTAGGTATGTATTAATGGTGAGTGGGACTTGCCGTTTCTTGTTTTGTGGGTTAGAGAAGAGCATGGATTTAGTTTTTTTGTGGTTTAGAACCAGCTTATGTTCAAGGAACCACATCTCAACTTTGGAAAAAGCATGTTGAAGGCTGAGGCATAAGAGGTTTGGATCTTTATGAGTGGCAAGAATCACGGCATCATCAGCATAGAGGATTATTTGTTCAGGGCAGGATTTGGGGAGGGAGTTTAGGAAAAGGCTGAAAAGGAGGGGGCCCAGGATGGATCCCTGGGGAACTCCTGAGCGAACCGGTTTTGAGTCTGAGAGAACTCCAGCTACTTTTACAGATTGAGAGCGCTGAGCAAGGTAATTTTTTACCCAGTCACCAGGACCCTGAGAGAGCCAAGGGATAGTTGTTTGATAAGTAGGCCATGGTGAACTGTATCAAATGCCTTGGTTAAGTCAATGTAGACTGCTCCAGTTAGGTTTCCTTTGTCCATGGCATTGTGGATTGCTCCTGAGAATTCAAGTAGGGCAGTCGATGTGCTGTGCCCTTTCCTAAATCCATGCTGCTGAGTGCATAGGATGTTGTGCTTTTCCAGGTAGTCTGAAAGTTGGTCCGCCACCAAGCATTCAAGGGCCTTAGAAAGAGGTGGTAGTATTGATATCGGGCAATAGTTACCAGGCAGTGACTTATCACCACTTTTGTGCACTGGAGTGACAACTGCAGCTTTCCATTTCCTAGGGAATTGGCTGTAGCAGAGGGAGAGATTGAAAATTTTTGTGAGGGGGAGCAGTACTTCCTCCAGAGTGAGGGACAGAAGTTTAAGGTCAATAGTGTCGCTGCTTGCTCGGGACTTAGAAATGGCCTTCTTTACATATTTATAGACTTCATGTACCTTTACCAGTTTGAAATGGAAGGATGGTTTGGTTGGGAGAGGCAGTAGTAGAAGTAGAAATTGGAGGGTCAGCATCAGTGAAGAAATCAGATGAGAGGACACCACTAAGGTCCGTGAAGGTATCATTTAGGGTGTTTGCAATGATCTCTGGGTCTAATGTAGTGGTTCCATCCACATTCATTATTGTAGGAGAGGATTTGGACTGCTGACCCATGATATTCTTTATGTTGTCCCAGAAGGATTTCCCTTCGCCCCAGGAGTAGGAGAGGGCATTCTTGAAGTAGGAGCTCTTCATCAAGCGGATCTGTTTAGTACAGTGGTTACAAGCCTGTTTATACTTTTGAATGTCCGACAGAGTGCCAGTAGCTCTTGCAGTGGCCCAGAGGTGATCCCTACTTTTGAGTTGTGCCAATAGCTTCACGTGAGCCAGGGATTTGTGAGTGCTTTGATTTTGTGCTTTTACTGGTGCATAGGTGTCACAGGCAGTGTTGAAAGTAGAAATAAAGTAATCAAGGGCTAGTCAACATCTTGAGTTTTGTAAATCAAGGACCAGTCTACCTGCCTAAGACAGGTCTTGAGATGAATAAGGTTGCCATAAGGTAGGACTCTGCTATAGATGGTTTTGGAGGCGGTTTACTTAAACTTATTTGTCCAGGTACATATTATTGGAGAGTGATCACTGAGCGAGTCAGGGAGAACACTTACATTGGTTATATGGGTAGGGTGGCTGGTAAGGATCCAGTCAATGAGGGTGCTGGTCCCTGATTTGTAGTTTTTCCTGGTAGGGGAGTTTACCACTTGTGTTAAATTTGCTGCTAGGATAGCATCTTTGTTTGACCCTGCATCAGGAGCAAGCCAATTTATATTAAAGTCCCCAAGGAGAAGGAGTTCGATGTCAGAAGGTTGTGTACTTACGAACTCGAGGACAGCCTGTAGGCCGGAATCAGGATCTTTTGGTGGGATATAGACAGCAGCAATCGTGAGGACTTTGTTTTGGGCACCAAGTAGTATTTTGATAGGGAGGAGTTGCACTGAGGTTTCTGCGTTTAACAATATTGGTGGGGTACCTTTGTGAGGTTCATTTATTCTTATACCTTCTTCTGGTGAGAGTGAGCTAACATTTACATCCAGTAGCTTCTTTTTTTTTTTTTGGTGTAGCATACATGCCTTTTTCCACTTCATCCCAAAAAGGATTGTGCAGAACTTGTGAATCCATTGTGTGGGAATCCCTAATGATGCAGTCTAGCCAGCCCACCAGCACAGTGGAAGCACTTTCATCTGCAGTGCCGATGACCAGGGTTTGGAAGTGGAGCTCAGACATCAGAGGATTGGCTGGGGTGAAGGGAGCTGAGCATTCCAGGGACTGCTCATTTTCCCTGGGGAGGGAGGGAGGGAACTTGATACCCAGCACCTACTGACATCTAATGTTGGCAGGGGGGTGCAGCAGTCTGGGACCATATTGGGAGCCTGTCGGGGTGGGGACCAGTGGACCTCTGCACGTTGTGGGTGGGAGCATGCCTGATCGTGTGCCGAGGTCATTGCACAACTGGCCTTGCCACAGACAGGTGGGTAGGGGGACGCACAAGGGAAAAAATCCTCAGCATGAGCTCCATGATGCCTGGATCCTGGCATGTGCTCAGACCTAACCATTACAGGGGGTGGATCCCTTCCTTCCCAGCAACATCTGAGGGCTGAAAAAATGAGCATAAAAAAAACACTGTCTTGTCACTGTTTGTCATTTCCCATTACATTATCTAGGAATCCTGTGATGGACACTTGACCTTCCAAAACATTTTTCTTACCTTTCTCCTTCTTACTTCTCTTTTTCCTCCCCTCTGATTCCTTTCCTTTTTAGGGTTGCAGTGGGCAGAGCCCTGCAGACTTACTGCTAAAAAGGACTCCACATTCTTTCTGACTGAACAACATGTTGGAGTTGCACCACAGTCATCACCACATCCGTGTAGCACTCCACTCACACTGCACTATTTTCTACTTAAAAAAAAAATTAGGGGTGTCCTGATTGTAACACTGGGGGACTGGACACCCCGGAGGGAGGGTTGGGTTGGGGAATATCAATATATATATATGTATGTTTTAAAAACAAGAATAAATAACTGTGCATGCATGGCATTGGGGGGTGGTGGCTGTACACAAACAAAAAAAAAATCAAAGATTCCACATCAGGACACTAGGTGATTGGGCACCCCCAGTGTCACTCTTCTGTTTTCAGGGGGTGGTGTGGGGTGGTGGGTGCTCAGAGGGAGGGTCTGGTGGTGGTGGTGGGACATTTCTATAATTTTAAAGAAAAAAACCAGCAAGTCCACTGACAGAACATGGCACACTCTGCCATGTGCAGATGGCTGCCGCACTCCACTGTGCAGGTGCGAATATTAATGCATGCACAGTAGAGTGCAGCGACCATCTTGCACATGGCAGAGTGGGCCATGTTCTGCCATGACTGCTGCTTGTTTTTTTTCTTTAAAATTCAAGATATTCTCCCACCTGACACTCCCTCTCAGCACCCACCCCCAGAAACATAAGCATGACACTGGGGGCACCCAATCCCCCAGTGTCCCAATGTGAAATCCTCAATTTATTTTACAGTGACCCCCCAAACTACTGCACATTTGCAGTTATTTCTTCCTTTGTTAAAAAATATATATATATATTGATATCCCACCACCTGACCCTCCCTCTCAGCACCCACCTCACCTAGACACATAAGTGTGACACTCAAGGTGCCCAATCCCACAGAGTCTTGATGAGGAATCCTCCGTGCATTGTTTTTTTTTAAACCCTGCAAAAAAAAATTGTCCATTGATGTCTTTTGAAGCTGTAACCACCCCCACCCAACCTCTCACTCAGCACCCTACACCCCACCCCCAAGCCCATACTTACCCACTGGGGGATCCAATGCTGTAATCCTCTCTGGACTGCAGACACTTCTTCATTCTTCAAAGCTAGACCATAAACTGAAGAAACTGGCATGCAGTTCAATATATTTTAATGGGGTTTGAACAAAATGGCATAACGTGGACAGTTTTGCATATTTTTAGCCCAGATTTTCAACATGCCTTTTTTGGGACACTACCTCATGAACAATTGCACTGTCATTAGGCAGATCTGTCCTGAAACATGATTTTGTGGTCCCTGCACAAAATCACCTTTGGGCAGGAGTTGATGGGCAGGAGTTGAAAATGTTCTCTGCCCTTGTTCATGAGGTGCGGTCATAAGAAGACTATGTTGAAAATTTGGTGCAAAAATATTAAAAAAACAAGTTATGAGCCTACATTAAATTTTGCGAATGCAGGCTCATAACTTTGATATTTTTTATATTTTTACCCCAAATTTACAACATAGCTATATCTTTATATCACCCCATGAATGTGACAGCTATCATTTTTCAAATCCTGTCCAAAATGTTGTTGTTTTTTCACCCTGAAAGGTGATTTTGCAATCACTGCATGAAATCACCTTTCAGGAAGGAGTTGAACATTTTCTCTGCCTTTGTTCATGAGGTTGGGCCATAAGAAGGTTATGTTGAAAATTTGGTGTAAAAATATTAAAAAAACAACCAAGTTATGAACCTACATTGAATTTTTCAAACGCAGGCATGTAACTTTGGTAATTTTCAATATTTTTCCCCAAATTCACACCATAGCCATGTCTTTACAGCACCATGTGATTGTAACAGCTGTCATTTTTCAAATCCTGGCCAAAATGTTTTTTTTTACATCCCAAAAGGTGATTTCGCAGTCCCGGCACAAAATCACTTTTCAGACAGGAGTTGAACATTTTCTCTGACCTTATTCATGAGGCAGAGTCATAAGAATGCTATGTTTTAAATTTGGTGTAAACATATTTAAAAAAAAAAACAAAGTTATGAGGCTATGTTGAATTTTACAAACACGGGCTCATAACTTTGGTAATATTCAGTATTTGTACCCCAGATTATTAACATAGCCATTTCTTTACAGCACCTCATGAATGTGACAGCTGTCATTTTTTTCAAGTCCTGCCCAAAATGTGTTTTTCCATCCTGAAAGTTGATTTCACAATCCCTGTGCAAAATCACCTTTAGGCCAGAAGTTGAACATTTTTTCTCCCTTTCTTCATGAGGCAGTGTCATAACAAGGCTATGTTGAAAATTTGGTGCAAAAATATTAAAAACAAATTTTCAGTATTTTTACCCCAAATTTCTCAGCTGCAGTCCTATTGGCTGTGGCCAGAGTTTGTTTCTTTCTGATCCAACTACTTCCTATTTACTTTCCTTTTCCTCAGTAGTTTTACATATTTGGAGTCACTATCTTGCATATTAGACTGGTCACCCGTAGCTCCCTCTGGAGACTATACTATATTTATAGCTTGTAGTTCCTCTAAATTTCGAGTACTTTGGAGGATATGATCATCTTCGACAGTATTACTTTCCAGCTTCTTCTGAGGTGCATGCTCCTGCTGTTTAGAAAAAAGGTGTTCATGCTGTGAATGGTGCGCTGTCCCTGACTACCTTGGGATGGGGTCAGTTTTCAAGTTTCCCTGCTCTGTTTTGACTACCAGATCACTCTCTGATTTAGTTCTCTTTACATTTCCTAGTATCCATCATTTAAATATGCTTATAAAAACTGGCCAATGCAGACTCTACAATGTGTGCAAAAAGTAAAAAGTTCTTAAAAGGATGAGCACTAGCAGCAAGCAGGTGCAATTCTAAGGATATATGTTCAGGTCTGTCAGGACTGTTTATGAGTTTTATTCCTGTGTGTTTCCACAAGCTAAGTCCAGCTGCTTGCTTCAATATAGTTATGATTCTATACACACTAGGTAAAGGGGCTTGAAGTTCTTTGCAGGAAGTAAGCCATACAAAGAGCTGGAAGCAATTCTTTACAGCAAGATGCTAAGCAGAGATGTGTTGCATTTTTTTCCAGCTGAACAGGCTCCTGTTTTAGAGTCCTATCACAGGGTGGTAACCTTTTATGTACCCAAAAGATGCATTATTTTTTCATTGCATGGAGACATTGTTTACATGATTAACATTTGATATCACTTTCAATTTGTTTATAATTCTTGTCAGCATTTTGTGTTTTAACAAAGAATAATATGTTGTTCTTCTTTAAATGTGTAGCTTGCTTTGCTGTGCTCTATTTTAATGAAAACTCCAGCAGGGCACAACAGTTAAAGCCTGGAATGAAAAGACTGAGCATCTGTTATCCAAAAGCTCAAGGTGGCACACCTGTGGTGAAAGCTGTAAGAGGTCCCCTACTTAAAATGAAATTGAAAATGTGTGTTTCCCCTCACAAATTTATAGGGAATTGGCAACAGTTTTGGGAGCGAAAGTTCTTTAAATTTGATGAACTGCATCTGACTAAGGAGAGAGTCAGTGCATTGGGGCAGAAGTTTGATGTCTGTAGGATAATTAAACTAGCAAATGGGGAGGGGGGTGCAGCACCCCATACGTTGAATGGGAAGAACATCCTCCCTCCTCAGCTAGTGGTTAAACAGGAGTTCAGCATGATTGTAGTTCATTTGCATCACCAGGTAAGGAAAAATGTCTGACTCCCCATATGAGGCACAGGGGAAACACCAGACCTCACCCAACAACTAACACATCAAAATCTGGCCAATGGAAAATCATGTACACAGATGCTCACAGTCTGGGAAACAAGATCTCAGACCTGCAGGCAATAATGACTGAGTCTAAACTGGACATAGTAGCCATTAGCGAGAAATGGTTTACCAGTAACCACACTTGGGAGACTTCAGTACCTGGCTATGTACTGTTCAGAAGACACGAGGTGCAAAAAGGGGGGATGGAGTGGCCCTTTATGTCAATGAAAATATCAAAACTACAGAAATTCAGAATACACATAAGAAGCCAGAAGAACTATGGGTCACCCTGGAAACAGGAAATGGGACAGCCATATGAACTGGGGTTGTGTACAGGCCTCCAGAGCAGGGGAAGGACATAGACACATTACTGCTAGAAGATATGCAAAACATGACAGCTGAAGGGGAGGTTCTGATAATGGGAGACTTCAACATGCCAGATACAGATTGGTCAATACCAGCAGCAACATCTTCCAGTACTAGACACATAGTGGATTCCCTGCAGGGGGAGGGCCTCAAACAACTGGTACAACAACCCAAAAAGACAGGGCTGTCCTAGATATAGTACTGACTAACAGGGAAAGGATCTCAGATCTCCAGGTAGAAGGTCATCTTGGGGACAGTGACCATCACATGGTATGGTTCAATTTGGCCACTAGAACTAAATCATCCCGTTCCAAGGCAAAAATATGAGCCTTCAGAGGAGCTGACATTGATAAGATGGCCAACAGAGTTAAGCTAGTCCTGGCAAAAAGAAATACAGGTGAGGGTGTATAGGCAAAGTGGGCAAGCATTAAGAATGCAATACTTTAAGTTACATCCCATTGTGTTAGACAGAAAAGGAAGTACAAAAGAAGAAGGAAACCACTTTGGTTCTCAAAAACAGTAGCAGAAAAGGTAAGAGCCAAAAGGATGGCCTTCAGGAAATATAAGGGAACACAGCAGGATGAAGATAGGGAGGCATACCAAACTTCCCTAAGGGAAGCAGGGAAGGCAGTAAGGCAGACAAAGGCCAAAACTGAGGAAACACTAGCACAAACAGTAAAAGAAGGTGACAAGACTTTCTATAGATACATTAGTGAAAGGAGAAAGTCCAGAGGAGGTATTGCTAAGATCAAAGGGGATAAGGGGGCATGTGAGGAAGAGAAGGACCATGTAAAGGCATCTATCCTAAATCGATACTTCTGCTCAGTATTTACTGAAGAGAAGGTAGGGCAGGGCCCACAACTCAGCACCATGGACACAGGGGGGAGGGAGGCGTGCATTAGTCCCTTCAAAAAAGAAAGGGTCCTACAAGAGCTCAATAAGCTCAAGGTGGACAAGACAATGGAACCTGATGGCATACATCCCAGGGTACTAAAGGAGCTAAGGGTGGAACTAGCAGAGCCATTATCAGAACTGTTTAGTGAGTATATGAGCACAGGAGAGGTCCCAGAAGACTGGAGAAAGGCTCATGTGATCCCACTCCACAAGAGTGGTAGCAGGGAGGAGGCAGGGGACTACAGACTAGTCAGTCTTACCTCAGCAGTGGGCAAGATTATGGAGGCACTCCTTAAGGAAAGGATAGTGCAACACCTGGAATCCATACGATCACAGGTTCCAAGACAGCATGGGTTTACAAAAAGGAAGGTCCTGTCAAACTAATCTCATAGATTTCTTTGACAGGGTAACCAGAGTGGTGGACCAAGGGGGAGCAGTTGATGTTGCCTACGTTGACTTTAGCAAAGCTTTCGATACTGTTCCACATAGAAGATTGATAAATAAGCTGGGTAGGCTCAGAGTGGATCAGAAGTTGGTCAACTGGGTGGAAAACTGGTTCACGGGCAGAAAACAGAGAGTGGTGGTAAATGGCATACAGTCAGAAGAGATGCAAGTCACAAGTGAGGTACCTCAGGGATCAGTCCTGGGGCCAGTCCTCTTCAATATCTTCATCAGTGACATTGCAGATAGACTGGAGGGTAAGGTTTGTCTTTTTGCAGATGACACCAAGATCTGCAACAGAGTAGATGATCCAGATGGGGTGGGCAGAGTGAGAAGAGATCTGTATAAACTAGCAAAATGGTCAGAAGAGTGGCAACTGGGGTTTAACACAAAGAAGTGCAAATCATGCACATAAGTAAGAGAAACCCTGAAGCCACCTATAGGCTGGGAGGGGAGTTGCTGGCAGTCACAAGGGAAGAAAGAGATTTGGGCATCTTCATCACTGATGACCTGAAATCATCCAAGCAGATCACTAAAGCAGTAGGTAAGGCTAGTGGGATGTTGGAGTGTATTAGTAGGGGTATCACAAGTCGGAAGAGGGAGGTAATAATCCCTCTTTACAAGACGCTGGTTAGGCCCCATCTGGAGTACTGCATGCAGTACTGGATGCCACACCTTCACAAGGACATTAACCAAACTGAGGCAGTCCAGAGAAGGGCAACCAAAATGGTACAGGGACTGCATCAGAAAACATATGAGGACAGATTAATGGAGCTCAATACGTATACCCTAGAGCAAAGGAGGGAGAGAGGTGATATGATCGAAGCATTCAAACACCTTAAGGGCATTAACAAGGTGAAAGAGTCTAACATGCTTCAATATAAGAAAAATAGCAGGACAAGAGGACACAGCATGGGATTAGAGGGAGGCCGATTAAGGGGTAATGTGAGGAAGTTCTTTATTACAGAAAGGGTGGTGGATGCATGGAACGACCTACCTCAGGAAGTGGTGGATATGAATACAGTGCAGGGCTTCAAACAGGCATGGGATAGGCATAAGGGAGCAATACAGATGAGTATGAATAGATATGCCATTGACAGAGCAAAGGCCAAAGGCACATTCATAAGGTAGAAAAAGAAATGGGCAGACTGGATGGGCCTTGCGGAGCTTATTTGCCGTCAACTTCTATGTTTCACTACTTATCTTTCCTTCACCCTGGTTGTCCCTTCTTCCCACCAATCTCTCCCCAGCCCCATCACCCAGCTTCTAAAAGGACTTACCCTCCAGATTCCCCCAATGGTTTGCCTCTGTGGTGGGGTGGCATGGAGTCCTTTGATCTGACAAGCCAGGCCCCAGCCAAAAGAACCCAGGATATCAGAAAAGTGGAATTGACCAAGATGAAATCCTGGTATCCAAGGGTCTGGAGGTGTTGACTGAGGCTGGTAATGCAGATTGTATGTAGAGTTCATTACAGAATATGGCCAAAATAGCTGAAAAGGTTTGCATAATTGTAAATAGGCCCAGAAGTGTTCCCCCTGGCTCAATAGGGACCTAAGGCAGCTGATCCTAAATAAAAAGAAATCTATGACAATTGGAAAGAAACAGGTTACCTCCAGGTCATAAAGGAGTGCTGCGCATCAGTGAAAGACTGCAAAGCCAGAATTAAGAAAGTTAAGGAGAGGTCTGAAAGCCAGGATAGCAGTAAGAACTGCAGAGAACTCCAAAGCCTTCTTCCAGTACATAAAAAAGGAGGAAGGTATTAGACTGTGTCCCTGAAAATGGGGTAGTGAGGTGGGGGAGCATGTGAGAGAGCAAGGGATGACGGCTGAGATGCCAAGTGAACACTTCAGCGTTAACCTAAAGGCCTTTGTGGGAGGGGTCCCTGGGAGACAAATGGTGCTCATTAGTACGGTATGGCAAATGGCACCAGGAGTAGAAATAATGTAGCTTGCAGGCATTACACCGTCACTAGTAGCTGACTACCTGGTGAAGATCAAGTCAGCTGAGTCCCAAGGGGTAAGCAGAATACACCCAGGACCATAGTGGAGTTGAGGGAATAATTATTGGTCCATTTGAATTAATATTCCGTAGGTCTTTCTGTACAGAAGTGGTGCTGGAGGACTGGAAATCAACCAATATGGTCTCCATCTTTAAGAAGAGGCAAGGTAACACCTGGGCAGCTACAACCTGACATCAGTGCTGGACAAGGTTCTGGATGCTATTATCAAGGACGGAACAATGGAACACTTGGCTGAGGACAGGGTACATGCCTCCTCTCAGCATGCCATTATGAGGGGCAGATCATGCCAAACTAACCTGGTCACCTTCTATGAGGGGTGTGGCCAGAGAGGTGGTCAGTAGCATGCTCACAGGCATAGTGTTCATGGACTTTCACAAGGTCTTTGTCACTGCAGTGCAGAAAAAGCTTCTAGGCACAGTACACGGGCATAGTTTGCACAAGGCACACACAAGGTGAATTGCAAAATAGCTTAGGAAAGGAAGCAGAGGGCTTTGGTAGACAACAAACTACTGGACAGAGGAACTCAGTGGTTCCCCTCTTGCCCTCCTGGATTGGTGTTGAAGCCACTACTGCTCAACATTTTCATTAACTCTCTGGAAAATGGGGTCTCCAGCAGGTGGCTTAGTTTCACTGGTGACATGAAGCTGGCCATGGTGGTGGACTACTTTGATGAGGGGAAACAAACTTTAGGAGGAGCAGAACAAGCTGGATGATTGGTCATACTGTTGCAGTCTCAGTTTCCACTATAACCAAATGCTAGGTATTAGTAATGGGGAGGAAATACAGTTGGGACAGAGGGGAGGCTATTCTGGCTACTCAGGTCAATAGTAGCAGGGTGGTGATTGGAATTAGGAAAGAGAGGGCTAGGGCTCTGGATGACAGTTATGCCCCAGTAATAGATAGGAAACCATAAGCAAACTGGATGGACCATTGACCTTTTCCTGCCCACATTGTCTATGTTTCTATGTTAAATACAGAGGTAGGACCACATTGTGTAGAGTTCATCTTGCTTCAGAGGAGGCAGAAAAGGACAAATAGTGTGTGTCTGCTGTCAATAGGGCAAGCAGAATGCTAGGGTGTATCAAATGGGGGGGGGGGGGGTGACCAGTAGAGCAGGGGAAATAATCCTGCCCCTTTACAAGACCCTGTGATCAAACCCCACCTGTAATTCATGCAACTCAATAAGGACATTGAGGCAGTAAAGACAGAAAAACACAAGGCCACCAAAATGATCAAGGGCATGGTGGACAAAAGCTACAGTATGATGAGAGGCTGGTGGAACATAAGAAAAAATTACTCACCTTAGTAATGTTGTTTCTTCTAATGGAGTCTTGCTATATTATGACAGATGCAGTTTGTCCCACCATTAGAACTGCTCCGGAGGTGAAAGAGTTAACTTCCATGCAGAGCATGGAACTTAGAGCGCGAGCTCGGTTAGAGAAGGTCTGTTAGGGTGGTTTCAAACTGAAACCATCAGATCTTTATGAGCAAAACTCACTAAGGCTCTGTGTGGAAGTTGTAACCTACACTAGCCAACTGGCTACTAAAATATTCACACATTTTCCTGGTCCCAACACCAAGACTCAAGTCAGGGGACCAGAAAAATAAGATAAAATAACTAAATAAAACACAACACCCAAACATAAAAGGGGGCATCAATAAGTGCCAACAGTGGACTGCCACCCATACCTGAAGTAGAAGTTCTGAGAGGGGCAGGCTGGAGGGGAGGTCATAATATAGCAAGACTCCATTAGAAGAAACAACATTACTAAGGTGAGTAATTTTTTCTTCAAACAACATGAAGTCTTGCTATATTATGACAGATGCAGACTACACAGCAGTACCTCCACGGAGGAGGGACAGAACCTACTTAGGGAGTAGGCTCTGAAGCACAGCTGTGCCAAACCGAGCATCCCTCCTGGCCTGTATATCCAGGGAGTAATGCTTGGTGAAAGTGTGTACTGTTTTCCAAGTAGCTGCTTGACATATCTCCAAGATAGGGATGTCTCTAGCAGCAGCTAGAGATGCAGCTGTACCTCTGGTAGAGTGAGCCCTCAGGCCTGAGGGGGAACCTTACCCAGTTTTTGATAGCAAAATTGGATACAAGAGACGAATCCACCTGGCAATGGATCTCTTAGTGGCAGGTCTCCCTTTCCCAACCTCACCATAAGTGAGAAATAGTTGGAGGGAGTCAAACCTGTGACCCTTGGCACGCTCTATGTAGTAACTTAGGGCCCTCTTAACATCTAAGCTGTGCAGCCTCCTCTCACCAGAGGAGGAATGGTCAGTGAAGAACACTGGAAGTGAAATAGATTGGTTAAGGTGGAAATCTGAAACCACCTTAGGCAAAAACTTCCTGTTAGTCCTGAGGACTACCTTATCCCTGTGAAAGGAAATAAAGTCAGTCTCCACTGATAAAGCCTGTAACTCACTTATGCGCCTGGCAGAAGTGATGGCTACTAGAAATACAGTTTTCCAAGTCAAATACTTAAGCTCTGCCGAAGACAGAGGCTCAAAGGGGGGTTGCATCAGCTGAGCAATGCAAACATTAAGATCCCAAGCAGGGGCAGGGTCCCTGAATGGAGGATTGGTATGAAGCAATCCCTTAAAAAACTTAGAAAATACAGGGTGAGCAGAAAGAGAAGAGGGCTTCCCTGCTGAAATGAAAGCAGAAACAGCTGCCAAGTGCACTTTCAGGGTAGCTGGTCTCAGTCCCAAAGAATTAAGATGGACCATATAATCCAATACAGTAGGTAAATCAGAAGATTCCGGGGAAATATACTTCCCAGAACACCATATGGAAAACCTTTTCCACTTGGAGTTATAGGTAGCCCTGGTGGAAGGCTTCCTAGCAGCTTTCAAGATTTTGAGAACACTTTGAGAAAGTTGCAGATCAGCAAACTCTAACTGCTCAAGAGCCAGGCCTTGAGGTTGAGGGATTTGAGATTCGGATACCAAACTCTCCCCTGAGCACAGGTTAACAGATTGTGGCTCCTGGGAGACACAGGGAAGATGGACTGCTAAGGACAGAAGGAGTGGGTACCAGGGCTGCCTGGCCCAGTCTGGAGCAATCGGGATCATCTTGCAGGGCTGAGACCTGATTTTGACTAGTACCTTGAACAGGAGAGGGAAGGGGGGAAAGGCATAGAGGAACTTCCCTTCCCAATCGAGGAGAAAGGCATCCAGGGGGACTGAGCCCAACACTGGGGGCCTGCAACAAAAAAGTGGAAGTTGTTGATTGTCTGGGGCTGCAGAAAGATCTATCTGAGGAGTGCCCCATCTGGCAAAAACTATCCCCAGTACTAGAGGATCCAGTGACCATTCGTGATGGCCCTGGGAAATCCTGCTGAGAGCATCTGCCAGGACATTGTCCTTGCCTGGGAAGTGAACTGCTATGAGGGAAGTGTTCAGGGAATAAGCCAGAGACCACAACTTCATCGCCTCGGTGCACAAGGCCGAAGACCAAGTGCCCCCTTGTTTGTTGATGTACCACATTGTAGTGGTGTTGTCTGTTCTGACCTGCACCACCTTGTTCTGAGCAGATGCAGAAAAAACCTGAAGTGCTAGAAAAACAGCTCTGAGTTCCAACAGATTGATGTGGAGCAGAGATTCCTGAGGGGACCATAACCCCTGGGTGGAGAGGTCGCCCATGTGAGCTCCCCATCCCAAGAGGGACGCATCTGTAGTAAGGGTCAAGGAGTGGGACAGAGGGATGAAAGGCACCCCTTGTCTCAGATTGCTCTGATCCTGCCACCACTGAAGGGCTCAGGGTTCGAGTCACTGGGATTAACTTGGATAGGGGTTCTCTTCTTTGAGACCAGAAAGCTCTCAAATGGAACTGAATGTTCCTCATCTGAAATCTTGCTCCTTGCACTACAGCTGTGGAAGAAGCCATGTGTCCTAGGAGCTGCAGGAAATGCCTTGCTGGTCGAGAGACCTGCAGAGTGAAGGACGAGGCCAGGGCCACCAAGGTCCTTACCCTTTCCAGGGGAAGGAAGGCTCTGGCCTGCTTTGTGTCCAGTTCTGCACCTATAAAGGTGAGTACCTGGACAGGTTCCAAAACTGACTTTGGAAGATTGAGAAGAAAGCCCAGAGAGATAAGCAGCTGCTGGGTAACTAGCAGGTGTGATTTGACCTGGTCTGGAGACTGACCCACAATGAGCCAGTCATCCAAGTAGGGAAAAATGGCAATCTTTTGCCTTCTTAGATGAGCAACTGCTACTGCCAGACATTTTGTGAACACCCTTGGGGCAGAGGTAAGGCCGAAGGGCATTGCTCTGAACTGATAATGGCCTGAGGGCAGCTCGAATCTGAGGTACTTTCGATGGGAGCTTCTGATAAGAACATGGAAGTAGGCATCCTTGAGGTCCAGGGAAGCTAGCCAGTCCCTGGCCTTAGGGAGAGGTAAAATCATTCCCAGAGTCACCATTTTGAATTTTGGTTGTAAAGGTGCTTGTTCAGATATCTTAGATCCAGGATAGGCCGCCACTCTCCTGTCTTTTTTGGGGTAAGGAAGTACCTGGAGTACAGACCCTTGCCCTGGTGTGGGGGAGAAACCCTTTCTACAGCTCTGAGAGCCAGGAGGGTTGAGACTTCTGTTTCCAAAGCAAGAGTCTCTAAAGGGTTTGCAGGTGGAAAGATCTGGCTCTCATCTTTGGAAATTTTTTGAAGCTGAGAACCAGACCCTGGCTCACTACTTCCAGGACCCACCTGTCTGATGTTAAAGACTCCCAGTCCTGGACAAAGTAAGCCAGCCTGCCCCCTACAGGTAATGGAGAGCCGACCCTGGGCATCCCATCAGGGTGCCTGTTTGGCAGGGGCTTTAGGCTGAGGGGTGGGAGCAGGCCTGCTCGTACCCCGTCTGCCTCTCCCTCTGAAGAACCCCCTCTGAGCATAGGCTGAAGAGGAGGAGGCCTGGGTCTGGTAAAAGGCCTGTGAAAGGCCTGCCCCTACCCTGGGGCTGCCTCTGAGGAGTGGCTTGCCGCTCTTTGGCTTGTGCACCCTATAAGTGGTTCTATATTCATCCATTTTCTTCATATAATTCTCTGTCTGCTCTCCAAACAGAGAATTTCCCACCACAGGAAAATCCATAGCCTTAGACTGGGTATCCTGTGACAAAGTAGTACACCTGAGCCAGGCCAATCTAAGAAAAGCCACAGATGTAGTCATGACTCTAGAGGATACATCATTAGAATCCACTGCAGCATGGAATTGCACCTTAGATGCCTCAATACCATCAAGAGCCACCTGCTCCAGCTCCTTTGCAAGCTGGCCAGGGACCTGTTTGGCTAAGGCCATGACAGTATCCCATCTAGATTTCTGGTATCTCGCAACATAAGCAATATAGTTTGCTTGTCTGAGTCCCAAAGATGCTGCCATGTATTGTTTTTTGACCATGGCGTCAATCTTCCTGGAGTCCTTGTCAGGAGGATGTGAAGCCAGGGGAATATTAGCTTTATCACAGGCTGCAGCCTGAACTACCCCAACATGACTGCATTGCTGTGAAAGAAAATCTGCATCAGGACCTGACAAAGTGTACCTCCTGTCCATCTTTTTATCTACAGGAGGCACAGAATTAGGAGCTTTTAAAATTTTTATTGTTTGTTTCCTAAAAGACTTATGTAAAGGGATGGACAATCTCCTGGACTCTGGGATATCCATCATCTCTACATAGTCAGGCTCCTCTTGCTCATCCAAAGCCTCCTCTAAAGGAAGCTGGAGGGTCTCAGCAACTTTTTTATAAAACAAAAAATGAGAAGGGGACTCAGCAAGCCTAGGGGGAGATTCACCTAAAGGTCTGTCTGGGGAGATGTCCGGTTCAATGGGCACATCCAGACTTTCAAAGTCACATTCACACTGATCATAATCATCCTCCCCCTCCTCTGGTTCATAAAACTCTTCTATATCATATTCTTGAACCGGTGGAACCGACCGAACCGACCTTTTGCCAGATAGTGGCGGTTCGGAGGGAACCGGGGACAGTGACTGGACAATCTGTATTGCCCTGGCTATCTCTGCAGCAGTTGGAGAAGGAATTTTGGACTCCACACTTGCTGACTTTCTAGTTCTCTTTGCTGGAACTGGCTTCTCAGAGTCAGCTTTACGTTTGCCCGGGGAAGTCTGGCCTTGGTAAGAGGGCACTCCCTCCGGTTCGGCTGGCACCGAACTGGGCTGGCCATCCAGGTCAGTGGACTTTTTGGCCTCTCGTTCCCTGAGCCTACCAACTCTCTTATCTAGGGTGGCTGCAGGGAAATTCTTGCAAATCTGGCAGTCTGCATTGAGGTGGTCAAACCCCAGACAATAAACACATGTGGTGTGTGGGTCAGCCTTGGCAAAGGCTTCTCCACAGACACTACAGTGTTGAAACCCAGTGGGCCCGGTTTTTCTTTTAGGTTTCTCAGACATAATGCCAGCCTAACCAAAAACTTGCCCTTTTGATGGCAGTGCCAGGCAAGACACCCTTATCGGTTCCCAACCGTGTCATGGGTCGTGGAAAAAAATGTAATGAAATCCGGTTTTTTTTAGAACTGATAAGAACCGGGAACCGCACTCTAACAAGCCTTAAAAGGCTTCAAAACCAAGTTTAAATACAATTCGATCGGTTCAAACCGAACCGATAAAATTTACAAGTTCCACACAGAAAACCTATCTATTACTTACAATACCATAGACAGAGCTTGAACTGATCGGTTTGTGGTTAAAATAAATAATATCGCGGTTAAATTTAACCGAGAAAAGACACTTTAAACCGAGGAAATGAACCGAGCAGCAGGAGGAATCTCCGGAGCGACTGTTCAGTGAGGCGGAGTAAAGAATCTGACGGTTTCGGTTTGAAACCACCCTAACAGAGCTTCTCTAACCGAGCTCGCGCTCTAAGTTCCATGCTCTGCATGGAAGTTAACTCTTTCACCTCCGGAGCAGTTCTAATGGTGGGACAAATTGCATCTGTCATAATATAGCAAGACTTCATGTTGTTTGAAATGCTGATCTTGCAGAAAAGGGGATGAGTATTAATATGACCTCAGTTTGACAAATAATCAAGGGTACTGGCAAAATCAAAGAGGCAGAGATGTTTGATCTGGTGTCCTTCTGATGGATACATGGGCACATATTAACATTCAGAGACTGAAATTGCAAAGGTAGCATTAGGGAACGCTTCTTCTCCCAGAGCTTGATGAACCTATGGAACAGCCTACCAATGGAGACAGAGGACCTGACACCATTGAATACCTTCAAGGTAAACCTGGACAAATTTCTCCTTACCAAGGGAATTACATGGTACACTGAGTTGTAGAAGGGGTATGAGACCCCTTTAAATAAGTACACCTTAGCACAGTCTACATATTCATCCCTTTTTAAGGGGGGGTGAAGCGCCAAGAGTCCCTTCCAACTTTAAAATACTATGTTAGCTGACCCGCTGGCACAGGGGCGGGGTGCCTACCTGCGACGCTGGTGACCTGGGTTCGGGAATGGACACAGGACATCAGAGGGCCACCCGAGGGAGAAGGATTGAGCATCCGATGACTGCTCGTCTTCTCCAGGGGAGAGGGGGTACAGTGTTCGGTGCACCACAGACACTTAGCAGAGGCTGGGTGTATCACGCATTCCGGCACAAAAAGCAAGCTCTGTGGTGGGGCGGACGCTGGACGTCATTGCATGTCCCCGCCCCTGTATACCCAGAAAAATCAACGCCACAAGCCACCCTGGATGAAGCCCACCCTCAGCTTTTATCAGCCTTGAGGATGGCCCCTTTGACCTATACCGTCATTTGTGGCACCTTGAGGGGTCGGTGCCGTAACCCTGCCCTGGGGGGGTAAGCCAGGGGGGCATAGAAGGGGCACATCTGATGTGGAGGTGGGAGCTAGGGTCCATGATTGGGCTGAGGTTACGGGTGGCTGGTGGCAGCAAAAAGTATAATAAAATTAAAAGAATACTACGTTACTGTGCTGTGTTTTTTTTCTGGTTTTAGAAAATAGTAAGCAATCTAAAGTTGGTTTGGTTCTTGGAGAATACTTCTAAAAACATAATATTTTGACACTGTTTCACCCATGTTTTATATTTTGGCTGTATTTCTCTTTCTTTTTGTCTGCACTACTAGGTTAATTTGCATGGAAACAGGATCCTGGGCCAAAACATTCAGCTGCTTCTGCTGATGTCACAAGGAGAGGGTTGTGAATGAAATTTAGGCTTAGTCAGCAGCAACAGATCAACTGTAGAGGACAATAATGTCATTTCCATGTACATTAAGCTAAGAATGAAGAATAAAAGCAATAGGAAAACAGAATTATGCTGAACTATGTCTAAATATTAGGTTTTTAAAGTTTTCTTCAAGGTGAGCCACTTACTTTAAGCCAAGGTGTTGCATAGCCTCATATTCTCCCAGCTCCCTCCATATCTTGATAAAAGCATCACTGCAATGTTATGGCACTGTAGTGATGTCATGGGATCATTGATTACAGTAATATAAGATATATTGCCTTGTTCTTCTGTCAATAATTACAAGACAAGCTACATCTCTATTATTGATAGCATTCTTTTTTTATATTTCATACAAGCCTTAGTCACCGCTAATGGGTCTATGTGGATGTTGTCAAAATGCATGCTCAGACACCGTTTATCTTGTCCTGCGGGACAGCTGTGTGGGTCAAAAGGTCCAGTTTCATCTCCAAGTCTGCCAACTCCATACTTTGATAAAATAAAACAATTTAATGACATGGAATGATTTACTCATTCTAAAGGGCTCATTTCTAAGGGGCTGTGCTCACTGTCAGGAAGGTGCTAGGTCTTTCGTGGGGTAACTAAGAAATTATTTGGGGTGTTTGCATTTATCTATTCTGTTCTATCTATGCCTAGAGTATTACTTGATTTATTTAGTAGTTGTTGACTGGGAATGGCACGTTGAGTGGGAACTCGTTTCCAGGTGAGATCCAGGCGGGGGGGGGAGGTGCAAGGCAGAGTACATTAGTGTAGAGTAAACAAAATTAAAGAGCAGGATAAATACAGAATTATTGTTCAGTGCAAAAATATAATATGCTGCAGGCAGAGTAAATGAGTAATCTAGTGAGGTAGGTGCAAGTACAAATTAGGGAGCAGCAAATGCAAAGCAGTACAGTCATGTTATGTGACACCTCTTCATCCACGTTTGCTACACGCCACACACCACAGAGCAGTAACTCACCTAAGCAAAGGTATGCATGGCTTGAAACTGCATGCAATGAGGATTGTTGTGACATGTACAGCAGTCTTTTAACAAAATGTTTACTGCCTAAAATGTTCACTTGAAAGAGACACCACAACCTAACATACAGAGCAATGTGTACATTTATTTTCCACTTTCAACCTTAAAGAGCTAGTCTAGTCAAAACCAGCAGACAGGAAAATAATACAGATTTTAAGAAGTAGTCTGTTGTAACTTTTTACTTATGAAGTATTTTTAATTTTCAAAATGTTCCACTCAGTGGAGATGGGTCAGCACTTACCAGTAAAGTAGACTACGAACAGTCTGATCAATGAAGCTTCTTTAATTAATCAATAGTATAAGACAAGGGAGTAACAGTATCATCCTACTGGTATAGGCTTGATGCTGTAATAGTGATACATGCCGACATGTGTAAAGGTTGCTGAAATGCTTAGCATTTTGACCACCTCTGCACAGGTCAGCATGTCAGAATTCAGGGGCACTCCTATGGTGTGTTATTTTTTCTGGCTGTGTGGAAAGTCAGATGTTTTGTGATGCTGATAGGTTACTATTACAGCACCAAGCTGATACCAGTAGGATGATACTGTTGCTCCCCTGTCCATGCCTGAAAACCAGCCATATGTACATTACAGTGTGGTGAGCCTGTTTCAAGACGTTTCTTTAAACTATTGACTGATTAAAGAAGCTGCATTGAAAAGACTGTTTGAAGTCAACTTTATTGGGAAGTGCTGACCCATCTCCACTGAGTGGAGATGTTTGTGTTGTTTTAGTTGGACTTGCACCTCAGGGTATAGAGCACTCCACAATGTGAGAGCCTCCCAGTTTTGAGTTTTTTTTGTATTTTTATTTTTCCTTTTGCTCATTAAGCAATCTTCTATGCGATAATATTGTGCTGGATGTGTGGAACAGCTCTCAGACTGGCAGCTGACATATCTATCTCTCCCCCCTCACTACATAATCAGCATTGTGATCTCGCTGACAGTGATATCATAGATGACTAAATTGGCAGCTACTTAGTGGCTATTCCTAAGCAGTAGTGATGTCACAGTCGGTGAGGTCACAATGCTGATGATGTAGTGGTGAAGTGGGGGGAGGGAGGAATAGAGCTAAGTATGTCAGCTGCCAGGCAGAGTGCTGTTCCACACATCATACCTACAAAAATCGGGTAAACAATCTTCTAATTAAACTAAGGAAAACAGAGAAGGAGAGAGGATCCTGGGACCAAAGAAAGTATAAAGGGGGATGCAGGGCTGAGGCAGGAGGAGAGGTAGGGTGGGAAGGGGTCAAACCAGAATTTGGCTATGAAGGTCACAGAGTGAATGTACCTCCTGTGTGAGGGTGGAGCAACAGTGAGAGAGGAGTGCAGGGAGCAGTGCTGTGTATGAGGTGGAGAGTTACAGGCACATCTGCAGAAGGAATTTTGTGTGGTGTCTAGTTTCAAGAGGGAAGTGGCGGGGGCAGTGCTGTATACAATGTCAGTATAGTCAAGGGATGGTAGGATCATCTTAGAGACAAGCTCATGCCAAACAGGGAGAGAGAGGGTGTCCTTGTTTCAATAGGAGAAACTCAGTTTGGGTTGGAGCTTGGAGACTAGGGCGTTAATATGGGTAGAGAAGATAAGGTGCTGATCCAGCCATGCTCCCAGGTATTTGTGAGTCTGAACCATTTCTAGGGGAGGAAGTTATCCTGAAAGTGAAATACTGGTAGAGAGTGAAGCCTTGAGGGCTTTTGTACTGAGCCGAGCATCACTGAGACCATCTTCTTATTCTGGTTTACCTTGAGATCATTTGCTTGAAACCAAGTTAAGACGTTGCTGAAATTATGTTGGAGGAGTGGTTGTACTACCTTTGTGATGGGTCCCGAGGTGAAGATGACGGTGTCATCTGCATTCACTTGGATTAGGGAGTGGGAGCAGATGGAGGGGAGATCATTAATAAAAACAGAATAGTACTAGGCTGAGTATAGATCCCTGGGGGACACCTGCCAATATGGTAGAGGGGGGGAGGTGGAATTGCCAGTTCGTACAGCTTGCTTTCTACCAATTAGGTAGGAGGTAAACCAATGGATGGAGGGGGAATGCTAGACTTATGGAGTGAAGTTTATTCAGGAGTATTGTATGCGAGACAGAATCAAAGGCCTTGGCTTGGTCAATGTAAATTGCTGCTGTAATATGGCCTTTGTCCATGGCTGAGTGGACTGCATTTGTGACTCACAGCAGGGAAGAGACTGTGGAATGATGTTTACAAAATCCAGATTGGTAGGGAGAGAGAGTGTTTGATGAGGTGATGAGGTCTAATAGTCTTGAGTATATTAGTGATTCTTGTACTTTAGCAAGTGAGAAGAGGAGGGAGATGGAGTGGTAGTTTCCAGGAGACAATGGGTCACCTCCCTTGTGGAGAGAAATCACATAGGCTGTTTTCCACAAGTTGGGAACTGTACTGGTATTGGTAGATAGGTGCATGATAAAGCCGGCCCACTGGTGCAGTGGTTGGATTTATGCTTGCTTGATCCAGATTTGAAAATGGACCAGGGAGTCAGAGAGCCGTCTGGGGGGAGAAGGATTGAGCATCCTGTGGACTGCTCTCCTTCTTCGGGTGGGGGGTGTAGGGGAAGTGTGTCCAGCACCCTATGGACCCCTGGCGGAGGCTGGGGGTACCACTATGACTGGTGCTGTTATGATTGGGGGGCAGAGTGGATACTGGATGTCATTGCATGTCCCCGCCCACGGGGAGTAAAAGCACTCACAAAAAAGCTGTCCCCTGGCAGCATGATGGCCCACCCTGCTGCATACTGCCTCCGATGTCCGCTGGTGGGGAAGGGGTCCCGCTCCCGTTGCCCTGACCCAGGGGTAGTCCAGGGCTTGTCAACAATGTCCATTGGGAGGGGGAGCCCCCTAAGTGGCCCCATACGGGGGGGGCAAGACTGGGCATGGGGCAGAGGGTGGTGATGGGTCCAAGGATAAGGGGGAACGGTACAAAAAAAAAGAAAAAGAAAAAAAAGATAGGTTCATGATGTGTGCAAGGGGTGCAGCAATGGCAGCTGCAGACAGATGAAGCAATTTTGGATATACCCCATCTGGGCTAGATTTATTTGGATGTAGCAAGAGTAAGGCCTTGAGAACTTCCTGGGTGGTGATTTGGGGGAAGTAGTAGCCATTGTTTGAAGTTGTGGAGGGAGTCAGGGGCTTTGTGGTAGGGGATGTTCATGCAGGGCATAGGTAGTGAAGAACATGTTGAAGATGCCTGCCACTGAGAAAGGATCTGAGATGGAAGTAATAGCTGCCTTGGGGGGGGAGGGGCACTAGCATTGGCAAGAGAATGTACTGTCTTCCAGAAGGAGGATGGGTTGCTGGAATTTTTGTGTAACTGTTTCTTAAAATAGGTGGATTTGGTGAGACAAATTGTCTTTATGTAACTATTTCTGATGGTTTTATAGGCAAGGAGATCTCTTTGTGATTGAGAGTACTTATAGTGAGCCCAGGCCTGGTCTCAGAATTTACATAGGGTAATTAATTGAGGTGAGATCCACTGGTGATGAGATTTCATGACTCAAATTTTTTTCGTCGGGGCATGGAGGTCCCAAACTTGGTGAAACATAGTCAGGAAATGATTAATGGAGGTGTCTATGTCGGAAGCGGAGTTGGCGGGGGACCAGTCGGTGAAGGTGAGGTCATGAAGAAGCACAGTTTAATTGAGGGATCGGATTGCGCGGATGCTGATATATTTTAAGGTGGAACGAGGAAGACCAATTTTTCTGATGCAGTAGGTTATGCAGTGGTCACTTAATACATCTGGAAGAACACCAGCGGCTGAGATGCAGTGAGGGTGAGATGTGAGGATTCAATCTAGAAGGGTGTGGTTAGGGGTATTGGGGTTTTATCTGGTAGGTTCATTTATTAGCTGTGAGAGGTGATTTAGGGATTACATTTTTTGGGCAGAGGGCTTGGATGAGGGAACGAGCCAATCCAGATTGAAGTCATCCATCAGTATACTCTCACCATTACTTGTAAGGGAGGTAATGGAGGAGATGCCCTCTATGAGTGCATCTGTGGTGATTTTGGATGCAGCATAGATTACTGCGACTTAGATGGGAAGGGAGGAGGGAAAGGTTAGGTGTGATATTAGATACTCAGGAGTGTCAGGGTTGGATTTTTGAGAGGTGGTGGAGCAGGTGATGGAGTCATGGATGTACATGGCAACACCACCACCACGTCTACACCTGTCCTGGAGATATAACAAGAAATCGGGGATGGCAAGTGCTGAGTCTGGAATCCTGGAGAACAGACAAGTTTCTGATACACAGAGTATATGCAAGTAGTGCTGGGACATCCATACTTTAAGACTGTCCCATATTGGGAGTAGATGTCTAGCATTTAAGTGGAAAATGCGGAAGCCCTTGGGTGAAGTGGAGTTGGTGTTGTGGGGTAGGAGCAGGGTCAGAAAAATGCAAAAAAAGATATAGAAACATAGAAACATAGAATTTGATGGCAGATAAGGACCGCTTGGCCCACCCAGTCTGCCCATTTCCCTACCTGATGGATAAGCTGCAGATCCTAGTTAACCAGCAGCCTGCTTCTTCCTACCCCCAACCCCTAGAATTGCCTTATGACTGTCCCATGCATGCTTGAATTCCACCACTGTTTTTGACTCCACAACCTCCTCTGGAAGGCTGTTCCATGCATCCACAACCCTCTCTGTGAAAAATACTTCCTTAAATTACCTCTGAGCGCCCCTTCTATCTTCAAATTGTGCCCCTTGTTCTTGCACACTCTTTTTGAAAGATGCTACCCTCTTGGACTTTGTTGATTCCCTTGAGGTACTGAAAGTTTCTATCATGTCCCCTCTCCTCCTTTCCTTGAGGCTATACATATTAAGCTCCTTAAGTCTCACTTCATATGTCTTCCGGTGCAGACCCTGCACCATTTTAGTTGCCCTCATCTGGACAGCTTCCATCCTGTCTATGTCTTTGCGGAGATTGGGTCTCCAGAACTGCCGCAGATACTCAGATGTGGTCTCACCAGCTGTCTGTACAGAGGATAATAACTTCTTGTTTTCTGCTGATGCTCTCCCTATGCATCCCAGTATCCCCCAGCCCTCCTTGCTGCTCTCTCACATTGCTTGCCCACCTTTAAGTCATCTAATATGACTACCCCCAGGTCCTTTCCATTTTGTTGTTGTTAGTATCTCACCCCATTGTGTACTCTTCCCTGGGTTTTGTTTCCCAGGTGCATTACCTTGCACTTCTTAGCATTGAATCTAAGCTGCCATACATTTGACCATTCCTCTAACCTTGCCAAGTCCCTTCTCATCCTTTCCACCCCACCTTGTGCATCAACTCTGTTGCAGATCTTTGTGTCATCTGCAAAGAGACACTTTTCCTTCCCAGTCCCTCTGCAATGTAAACATAAAGACATTGAAGGACTGATCCAATACTGAACCCTGTGGTACCCCTGCCTAACCCCTTTTCTCAGAGTGGACTCCATTTACTATTACTCTCTGTCCTATTCTCCAGCCAATTCTTTACCCAGGCTGTCATCTTGGGACCCACTCCCAGGCTGGCTAACTGTATATTAATCTTTTGTGTGGGACTGTGTCAAATGCCTTGCTAAAGTCTAGGTAGGCCATGTCCACAGCCCCTCCTGATCTACTACTTTGGTCACCCAGTCAAAGAAATCTATCAGATTTGTCTGGCATGACCTTCCGCTGTGAATCCATGCTGCCTTGGGTCCTGTGCCCCTCTGGCCTCCTAGATACACAACAATTCTTTCCTTCAAGTGATTCCATCATTTTCCCTACCACTGAGGTTAAACTAACAGGTCTATAGTTTCCTGCTTCTGCCTTGCTCCCACTTTTGTGAAGGGAATCACATCTGCCCTCCTCCAGTCCTCAGGTACCACCCCATCCTCCCATGATTTGTTAAAGAGGGTAGTCAGTGGTGTCACTAGTTCTATCCTTAGTTCTTTTAGAATTCTGGATGAATCCATCAGGCCCCATTGCTTTGTCCACTTCAGTTTTAAGAGCTCTTTCAGAACTCTTTCTTCTGTAAATGGGCTGGTATCAACTTCTGTATCCAGAGTGTTTCTACTGTTTGTTTTAGGTACCTCCCCCTCTTCCTTTGTAAATACTGAGCAAAAATATTTGTTTAGTATCTCTGCCTTTTCACAGTCACCCTCTGCCACCCTCCCTCCCCTTTATTAAGCCTCACTATCCCTCCCTTGGTCTTCCTTTGCTCCCTGATGTACCTATAAAAGGTTTTATCCCCCTTCTTAACTGAGTTGGCTATCTTTTCCTCGGTTTGGGCCTTTGCTGTTCTGACTGCCTTTCCAGCTTCCTTTTGCTTTAACTGATACAGTTCTCTGTCCTGTTCCTTCTGTGATTTCTTGCACTTCCTGAATGCTTTCTTTTTCTCTTGAACCTTCACTGCCACTTCCTTTGAGAACCATAGTGGTTTCTTACCTAATTTCGTTTTGTTTATTTGCTTTACACAAAGGCTTGTTACCTCTGTGATGGCAGTTTTTATTATTCCCCATTGTTCTTCCACCCCTCCTTCCTGCCCATATCCGTATCTTAGAGTAGTGGAGTGTAAGGTTGGAAGACAGTCATAGGGTCCAGAGGTCCAGTAATAGGTCATGGATCTCCTTCACAGGAATTTCCACAAAAGTAAGACATCTACCATTTTTCTGGAGAACTTCATTTATATCCCTCATGTCCCCCCCGTTCTATGTCATTAAAAAAAATATTCCCAGATTTACAAAGAATTTGTTAAACCTATCTGGGAGCTTCGTTTCCTCTATAAACTCCTTCCCATCTCTGGTAATTCTAATATCTCCTCTATGTTTGTCCTTCCCATTTAGAGATTTAATGGTGCCCAAGAATTTCTTAGGGTCTCCGACTAACCCTATAGATTTATTTATAAAATATGCTTTTGTTAGCAGACCTGATCTCATTGACATACCCACTCCTGGCTTTCCTATAATTTGTCCAGTTCCCACAATTTATTCTTTTCTTTCTTGAATTTTGTTAAGCAAAGAGAAAGCCAACCACAAAATTAATGTTTTGCTTTTTTGAACTTCAATGGGAAGTGTCTATCATAAATTGTACTTAATTCTACAAATAGATAGTTTCAGGCATCATTTAAATCTGGGATTAGGTATAGCCTGTCCCAGTTTTGTCCATCTAAGTACAGTACACTCTTGATTATCCGACCTCCATTTATTCGAACTCCCTAACGGACAGTCAGATTGTCCCCACACACTGTGGGTGGGATATTCAAAGCAGTTGGTGCAACTGAGTTGTGCCGGCACAACTGCAGAAATGCACCAAGGAGCTATATTCAGTGGAAGCCAGTGCGCAGTGGAAGTCACAGTGCACCAGTGTGCAACCCTAAAGAATGCATGTGCAAGGGCAGTGGGCATGCCCATGAATATGCGGCGCAGTGCGATATTCAACCCCTGACCCATGGCGCAAGTGCAAAGCAACTCACAGATGTGCCGAGCAGACTTGAGCCTATAAATACTGGGCACAAGCACAGGGACAGCACTTGCACCAGGGGCAAGCGAGACAGAGAGAGAGAAATCAGACAGTGGAGGGAGGACACAGCAGGAGCAAGAGAGATAGAGCTTGTGAGGGACAGAGGGAGTGGAACAGGCAGCCACAGGGGCATTGGACAGAGATGGCAGTGGAGGGTGAGCCAGTGGCAGAGCGAGTGACAGGGAGAGGCAGGCACAGTGCAAGGCACCACCCTACGGTGGCACACAGACCACAGGAGCCGACCGCCCAGGGGGAGACAGGACAGCAGGGACCATGGCCAGCGCAGCCTTCTGGATAGAGGCCATAATGAGGGCTGTGAGAGGCAGAAGGAACAGCATCATGGCCATGGGAGGGCCCACCGGCGGTATGTCTGGAACAGGTGGTACCGTGCCCACACCACCTTCGAGAACTATACCAATACGGAGATTGTGGGCTGGTACCACCTGAACTGGGTGATCCTGAGGCAGCTGCGTGAGCTGTGCAGTGAGGAGATGCAGGCACCCACGAGATGGAGCCATGCTATGTCAGTAGAGATGAGGGTGACAGCTGCCATGTGCCTGCTCACCACGGGCACCTTCCAGAGACCAACAGGGGACACCACAGGCATAACCCAGTCGGCCACATCACACCTCCTCAAACAATTCCTCAACGCCCTGCTGCCACATTCTTTGGAATACATCCAGTTCCCCAGCACACAGGCAGAGTGTACAACAACCATGCAGAACTTTCACAGGGTACCACAAATACCTGTCGTGCTTGGGGCCGTGAGCTGCACCCATGTGAACTTCTGCCCACCTGGCCCTGAGGGCAGCGGACATGAACATGAAGGGCTACCCCAGTGTCAACTGCTAGGTGTTGTGCGATGCCAAAGGGTGCATAACCAAAGTCTGTGCCACAAACTCTGGGAGTGCACATGATACATTCATCTGCACTGTGCCACAGGTTCGAGCATGGTGACATCCCCATGGGCCACCTAGTGGGCGAGTATGGCACAGCAAAGAAGAGTGGGGAAGAGCAGGGCATGGAATGGGCCAGACAGGATGGGTGTACTGGTGAGGGTGCCAGGGATGGGCAAGTATTACAGCAACAGAGGCACTAGGCTAACCATGTAATTGTCCACACAGGCAACAGTGGCTACCCACTCAGGCCCTGGCTGCTCACCCCCTAACGGCGCCCATCGTCCCCAGCAGAGGACTGGTACAGTGAGGCACACGCCAGCAAATGGAACATCATTGAGCTTGTGTTTGGGATGCTGAAGGCATGGTTCCATTGCCTTGACAGGTCTGGCGGTGCCCTACAGTACAGCCCCTCGAAAGCCTGTGGCCTATTCCTGGCCTGCTGTATATTACACAACATGGCCATTGACCATGGGATAGCTGTTGAGGCCAATGAGGGGGACAGCAGTGGGGACAATGAGGGCAATGGGCCAGAGGGTGGTAGGCAGCCCACCCTGGGGCGGAGGGATCCCCTGCTCCAGTGGATGGCACACCTTTCACCGAGACACAATCGCACAGGAGCACTATGGTGCTCGCAAGTAGGTGGAGCGACACCCATGCAATGGCCACACATAATGGTACGGCACATGGGCAGGGGTGGGCATGGCAATGGGCATGCATTCACAGAGACGTGGTGCAGGGGTGTGGGTGGCAGGGCCACTCAGCCACACATGAGAGCATGCAGCAGTGTACTGCAACACACACACACACACACACACACACACACACACACACACACGTGTTTAGGCGCCAGCATGTGGCATGGATCAGATGCAGGGCACCAGTGCACAGGCACAACCAATGCAGTTCTGCTGTCATCACGCCCACGACACATGGGCCAGCAGCCAGGCAGGTATGCACACAGGCAGAGTGTGGCGTGACACAGGTGCTATGACTGTGGTATGCGCACACACACACACACACATACACACACATTGACCATGTGCGCACAGGGCACCAGCAGCAGACTGCCAGGGTGGCACGCACATCAGGTCCGCCACGTGGAATCATGGCCACTGCAGACACGGGGATGGCCGCGGCGGGGCTGATCAGCTGCCACAGGCTGCTCATCAGCCATAGGGGGTGTATGCAACAGCCCCCCAGGGGTCGTACTGCGGGACTGCAACCGGGTCCATGCAGGGGTGTGTAGGCATCCAAACAGGCCTGCCCCAGGTGTGCCTTGGATGCCAACAGCAGTGTCCGGCATCGACAGGGAGGGTGTCGATTGATGCCGGATTTGTGGGGTGGACACTGCACTATGTGGTGTATGAGGTTGCCAGCCATGCCCCATGGCAGCCAGCAGTGCAAGGCCAACTGTGATCGCATTGACAATGCAATCGTGGGATGCGGTCGTGTCCTCCCGCAAGTGTTGAATAGCCTCCATGATCTGCACAGTGCCTCTCTCGCACTGCTCGGTCACCTGGCACACCTCTGCATGCAGTGTATGCACCCCAGCTACAAGCAGCACCTGTTGCTCCATGGAGACCCACAGCAATTGGGTGTGCTCTGCCAATGGATCGGCACCCGGGTTCCCCTGGGCAGGCCTCCGACCCACCGGTGGTGTACAACCGAGCTGCACAGCCCCCCGCTCAGGTGGACGCTGCACATCGGGGTCCCCATGGGGTTGGTCTAGGACAGGTGCCCCAGCAGTGGACACTGTGTCCAGCTGCCCAATGTCTCCTGCTGTCTGCCGCTGTTGCCCTCTGGCCCCTGTACGCTGGTCAGTGCCTGCGTGGATGCACCACCACCACCACATGGCACTGCCATGGTTGTGCACATGGCAGCACCTGCAGTGGTGGTGGGCAGCTGTCCTACTGCTGACAGGCCACTGGGTGTGCTGCCTGTGTTGGTACTAGGTATGGGCATCTCCCCCACATCACCACCCATGCTGCCCAGAATAATGGTCTGGATGTCATCAGTATCGGACCCTGCCCCAATCAGTGTCTCTGTGCAGAGGACACCATGGCTGGCATCCTGCTGAAACACAGCCAGGGCCTCGTCTGACCCCAAGCCCAGGACATCTGGCTTGACAGTGGTGGTGTGCTGCAGCCGGTCAGGCCCCCGGATGCCCATGGAGGTGGAGGGCTGGTCCTCTGGGGCTGGGCCTGCCTCCACGGCTGCCAGTTATGCCCCATCCACCGCATGCTGGCATGTCAGTGCTGTAAGGGAAAACAGATGTGTTAGTGACACATGGCACCCATCCCCCACCCCCACACCCTGTGTGGGACCAACATATGTACCATGCAGTGATGGGCTCCCTCCTGCCTGGAATCCACCATCTGGCACACCCTCGACAGTGCTGCGATGCATGGTGGTGGCCACCAGCTCCTGCTGTGCCGTGAGCTGTGGCACGTCAGCAGGCCCCCCTCCAGTGGCTGTTCTGGCTGCTCGTATGGCTGCCACCTTCTCTTTGATGCGGCGTTTATCAGTGCCCACCTTCTTCCTGCGCAGACCACTGGTGGCTGCCCTGCTGTTTCACACATGCTGCCATCTCCAACCAGGCCACAGCCCTGGCCCGTGGTGTGCCTGTGGCACCACTCAGCAGTGGCTCCCTGTCAAGGTAGGCCTTGAACAGGGCATTGGCCTCTGCCTTTGTAAAGTTGGGCCTGTGCTTGTGAGCAGGCCCATGCTCCTCTCTCTCTCCTCACGCTCAGACATAGTGCTACCTGTGGACATGGACATGTGTGTCAGTGACTGCAGCTGCCCACCCCGTCCACCCTGCTGTACTGGCTGTGCCTGCAGCAAGCGCAACTTACCTAGCTGGTTGCAGTACCCGGTCTATAGCCTGTGTATATCTGGACTGAGTAGTACCCAGTATGGGCGACGCCGATGGCCATGCTGTGAACCAATAGGGTGCAGCCTGGACAGGCTGTCAGTCAGCGGGCGGGCGGGCGGCAGGCGGGTGGGTGCTGCTGCCCGCCCGGCTGACGGGGAGCGGGCAGTGGGGTCAAGTGGGCGGGTGGGGAGGGGTTACACTAGACCACCAGGGTAGTAGGAGTATGTTATGTGTTATAGATGCCTGCGATCGGGCAGCGATCAGTCCACTGGAGTGTCCACCATTGTGACTACAAGTGCTGAACAAACTAAGTAATCTGATCTTTTACCAGCTTTCAAAGAAACTTAAAAAAGAAATGCTGAGAGTATAAATGATTGGCAGAGCATACAGAATACTTTAAATATAATGTAACATCTTTTAGAAAAGAGAAAGCTAAGATTTTGGTTTGATTATTTTTGAAAGCAAACAGAAACACTCCTGCTGCAGACAGCACTGTGCAAAGAGACTGAATGCTTTCTCAGTTACAAGTTCAGTCAAGCTGGAAACAGCAGTACAGAACTTTTTAAGTGTAAACAGTGGTTGTGAATGAAAAAGGAAAAAAAATATATGAAAGTGTAAACATGATGTTTAAAGAAATGTGAAAAGTGTATTTTAGCACAGAATGATTTAAAATCTTTTTAAACGTTTTTCTTTATATAAAGTTCTGGAGTAACATAAAATATTGGTTGAAAAAATTTAAAGATACAGAATGAAAAGCAAGGTAGCAAAATACATGAAGGTATATAAATATAAAAGGATTTTCAATTAAAAACTGTTTAAACCACAATTCATGTATTATATGTGTATATTAAGTATAACATTATGTCTTTATTACAGATAAGCAACTGCATTTCATGGCAAGTACCAAGAAAAATATTTACAAGTAAAGACAAGCCTGGTTAATATTGTCAGTTCTAAAGAAGAAAATATAAAGAAAAATTTAAAATGTAATAAATGTAAAATATTAAAATATATATATTTAATTGCAGAAAACTTTATAAAGCCCTTTGAAAAAGCACTTTATGTGTGAAAGTTCAGGGCAAATTTACAAGAAAAATAAACTGATGGATGGATAAATCTGACATTCTGGTGACCATGTGAAGGTTTTTTTTGGCACTCTACATATCTGCTTTTGGGACTGAATTGAGGACACCGCAGGGGTGCAACACAAAACATACTGGCTATTTCCCTTGGAATCCTATTTTTATAGGACATTTTCTTTAAGATGGAAATACAGGTAGCAGGGAGAAGTGCTGGGTAACTGTGGGTAGCATGCTTTTGTAGTTACAAGCTCTGTCCCTGACTACTGTGTTATGGCCACTGGTATGCCCTGTTACCCCCTGGCTAGCTGAGCAAGGTGGAATCTGGCTCCGAAGTAGTCCAAGGCAGCATTCTGGTAAGGCTGAAGGTCTTGTAAGGCTAGTTGCTGCTGATGGTAGAGCTGTCAGCCTAAGGTGAAAATGTAGGCAGCAGAGAAAAATGTTGGTTAACCTCAGGTAGCACAGGTGTTCATAGTCACAAGCTTCAATCCAATTAGCATGTCTCAGCCACTGGTACAGTGCCTTCAGAAAGTATTCACCCCCCCCCCCCTTGAATTTTGTCACATTTTGTTGTGTTACTACCATAATTTTTAATGCATTGAAATGATTTTTCCCCCCTTGATTCACACAGCATACTCAACAATTTAAAGGGGCAAAATATTTTTATTGTGTAATAAAAATTTAGGAAACATTAAAAACTGAAATATCTTGTTTACTTAAGTAGTCACCCCCCTGAGTCAATACTTTGTAGAAGCGCCTTTGGCAGCAATTACAACTTTGAGTCTTCTTGGGTATGTCTGTATCAGCTTTGCACATCTGGATTTGGGGATTTTCGCCCATTCTCCCTTGCAGATTTGCTCAAGCTCTGTCAAGTTGGATGGGGAGCGTCGGTGAACCGCAATCTTTAAGTCTTTCCACAGATTCTCAATGGGATTCAAATCTGGGCTTTGGCTGGGCCACTCAAGGACATTCACCTTCTTATTCTGAAGCTGCTCCAGTGTTGCTTTGGCTGTATGCTTGGGGTCGTTGTCCTGTTGGAACATAAATCTTCACCCCAGTCCAAGGTCTATTGCAGACTGATGCAGGTTCTCCTCAAGGATGTGCCTGTATTTGGCTCCATTCATTGTTCACTCTAACCTGACAAGTGCTCCAGTCCCTGCCACTGAAAAGCATCCCCATAACATGATGCTGCCACCACCATGCTTCATGGTAGGGATGGTGTTACACGGGTGATGAGCGTGTTCGGTTTGCACCAGGCATAGCACTTTGCATTCAGGCCAAAGAGTTCAATTTATGTTTCATCAGACCAGAGAATCTTTTGCCACATGGTCTCAGAGAATGCCATGTGCCTTCTTGCAAACTCCAGGCATGCTATTATGTGGCCTTTTCAAAGGAGTG
This sequence comes from Neoceratodus forsteri, assembly GCA_016271365.2. Classification (NCBI taxonomy): domain Eukaryota; kingdom Metazoa; phylum Chordata; order Ceratodontiformes; family Ceratodontidae; genus Neoceratodus; species Neoceratodus forsteri. The sequence goes on from CM057450.1 coordinate 1,076,688,592, forward strand.
GCTTCCGTCTAGCCACTCTCCCATAGGGGCTACATCTGTGAAGTGCTGCGGAGATTGTTGTCCTCTGGACAGGTTCTCCCATCTCAGCCATGGAACTCTGTAGTTCTGTCAGGGTGGTCATTGGGTTCTTGGTCACTTCCCTGACCAAAGTCCTTCTTGCCCGGTTGCTCTGTTTGGGAGGACGGCCTGCTCTAGGAAGAGTCTGGGTGGTTCCATAATCTTTCCATTTTCTAATGATGGACTTGACTGTGCTCCTGGGAACTTTCAACACCCTAGAAATGTTTTTATACCCCTTCCCAGATCTATGCCTCCTCACAGTTCAATCACGGAGTTCTATGGACAGCTCCTTGGTCTTCATGGTAGAGTTTCTGCTCTGACATGCACTGTCAACAGCGGTACCTTATATAGACAGGTGTATTTCCTCTGAAATCATGTCAACCATTTGAACTGACCACAGGTGGACTCCATTCAAGTTTTAGAGTGATCTCACAAGGAAATTGGATGCACCTAAGCTCAATTTGGAGTGTCATAGCAAAGGGGGGTGAATACTTATCAAATCAAGACATTTCAGGATTTTATTTTAAATTACATGTACAAAATATTCCAGAAGTTTCATTCCACTTTGACATTATAGAGTAATTTGTGTAGATACGTGACAAAAAAATCCCATATAAATGTATTTTAATTTGAGTTTGCAACATCACAAAATGTGACAAAATCCAAGGGGGGTGAATAATTTCTGAAGGCACTGTACTACCCTGTATCCCCTGGCCAGTAAAGCAAGGTGGAATATGGCTCTGAAACAGTCTAATGCAGCATTCTGGTAGGGCTGAATATCTTGTAAGGTAGTTTCTGCTGATGGTAAAGCTGTCAGCTTGAGGTAGAAATGTAAGCAGCAGGGAGAAATGCTGGCTAGTTTGGAGGTTTCGTTAGGTACCCTCAAAAGTTCATAAACAAGGTGTTAGTTTTGGGGCTGATGTAGGCTCAACAGCTCAAAAAAATGCATCAAGATAAATCAGCCAGACTCCAACCAATATGATTCCATGTTTTCAAATCTTCATAGGCTTTATTCAGGATTTTACTTCCAGCTATGACCATGTTCAGGAACATACCCAATGTTTCATCCTTCTTAAAGGGTGGCATCAGGGAGAGCATAGTCCACCTGCTATGTCAAAAAACATTCAGAATTTTAATACATATTCTATTGGTTAACATAATGTTAGAATAGCAGGTGTTATATTGTTTAAGTATTGTAAAAAATATACTGCCCCTGCTATTGCCATTCCTGTCATCTCACTTCTGAACCTTTCCTTCTCCCTGTTTGAAGTTTGAAGTTTATTGTTCTAGGAATTAATACCTTTGAGCCAAGGCTCTTTTACAAAGGTTCCACGTCATTAAGTACAAAAACATAGTAGACAGTGTTACAAACAATCAGTAAGCCGTTTAACAAGGCCACAACATAAACAGTAACATTTATGTACAGAAAAGAAAAAGGAACTCAGAGGCAGTGTCAAGGGCAAGGAATAAGGATTGGAGAGCTTGAGAGGGAAGAGAGGGAGAAATAAGAAGTTCAGGAGCAGACAGAACCAGGTTAGTGGTACTCAGGTTGTCTTTGTCAAAGAGGAGACCATGGTGGTTGAGTGAAACAAATGTAAGTGCATTCAGTGGGATGAGACTTTAGTCAAAGCAGTCACAGGAGCTGGAGGCTGTGAGGTGAGCGTAAAGTATGGATTTGAAAGCTCCCAATGTTGTGGAGGATAGGGAGGGCAGGTTAAGGGCATTGTACCAGGTAGGGGCACGGTATGTAAAAGATCTTTGTCCCTGCGCAGTCCGGCATCTAGGGACAAGGAAAGGTTGGTGGTCAGATCTTCTGGTGGTACGAGTGCCATTGTTCAGGCAGAGCAGGTCCTGGATACATGAAGGAGTGAGTCCCAAGATTGATTTTTTTGCCATCATGCAGGTGAGATACATGAGGCGATTGGAAAGATGCAACCAACCGGTTTCTGTGTAGAGGCCACAAGTGTGGGTCCGTCTCTGTGCTCCAGTGAGGAGTTGACAGGTTTCGTTTAGTGCTGTTGAGATGCACTTTAGTGCAGTGGTAGTAGCTGAGCCCTGTCCTCTGTCCCTTTGGCCTGGAAACATGCTGCAGTCATCCCCCTTCCCAAAAGAGGTGACTCCTCATCTCCTGGCAACTACCGGCCTATCTCCCTCCTCCCTATCCTGTCCAAACTCCAAGAACACCTAATCTTATCTCAACTATCCTCCTACCTTGACTCCACCTGCTTTTTAACACTCTTCCAATCTGGCTTCAGGAAGAATCACTCCACTACTACCTCTCTCACACTCTTCCAATCTGGCTTCAGGAAGAATCACTCCACTACTACCTCTCTCACACTCTTCCAATCTGGCTTCAGGAAGAATCACTCCACTACTACCTCTCTCACACTCTTCCAATCTGGCTTCAGGAAGAATCACTCCACTACTATCTCTCTCCTCTGGTTCACTGATTCTATACTTACCGGCATGGACAGTGGCCACATCACCTCCATGATTTTCATCAACCTTGCAAAGGCATTTGACATGGTCTCTCACTCCATCCTTCTATCCACACTCTCTTCAGTCAGGCTCACTCCTTCAGCTGTTGATTGGTTTAGCTCTTACCGGATTGGTAAAACCCAGTCAGTTAGGATAACTTACTCTGTATCCTCCCCCCATTCAGATGGGTGTCCCACAGGGCTCTGTTCTGAGTCCCCTAATCTTCTCCATCTTTCTTAACTACCTCCTCTCTGCTTACTTGTCTTCTAACATCCAGATGTATGCACAGATGACACTGTTCTGTATTTGTCTGTCCCATCCCCATCTAGTGTCACTGTCACCCTACAGCAGGACTTCAATAATGTCCAGCACTGGCTAGTTTCACATCATCTTTTTTCTTAATGTGAAAAAGACAATCTTAATGACCCTTGGCACTAGTCAGAGACTGTTCTGCTTCCCCTCCTTGCCTTCCTTCCACACCCTTGATGGAACTAAACTGGAGGATTCTTCCTCTGCTAAGTATCTTGGTGTTTGGCTTGACAGGCACCTCAACTTTTCTGTATACATTGATGCTATTGCCAAGAAATGTCACCCAAGCTTGGTGCCATCTACTATAACTGCAGCTGTATCCCACTGAGTGCCTGACATGCTGTGGTACAGAATATGATCCTACCATTTTTTGATTATGGTTACGTAGTCTTCAGTTCCACTCGCAAAATTTCACTTGGCAGACTGGACACCCTCTATAACTCCTTCTGCCATTTTGCTCTTGAAGCTCCCCCTCTCACTCATCATTGTGTGACCTCTACAGTTCCCTCACCTTCCTCTCTCTTGAGGACCAGAGACGCTCCCACTGTATCTCCTTCACTGCCAAATACTGGTTTGGTTCCCTTCCCTCATATCTCTCCTCCTCATTTTCACCCCCCAACTCACTCTCTCTGTAGCTATGATCACCACTCTCTAACTATTCCTAGAAGATTCACTTCTAAAGGCCAATCCGCTTTCTCCTACCACCTGCCTAAACTGTGGAACTCTATCCCCCTGCCTCTTCATCATGTCCTTTCTCCTGCTGCTCTTTCCTCTCTGCTTCACAAACTCCCTCCCCACATCTGCACTTTCAACCAGTGTCTCTCCTCATGACCCGCCCAATCCCTCTAATTTACCCCCCTTTCTAAATCCTACCCTAAATTCTTCTCCCCCTCTCCATGGGGGCAACCTAACTTTCTAGTTACTTGTACCAGCTAATCACCCCTTCTCTCCAGTCTCACTTGTCTCAGATCATTCACTGCTACTGTTCACAACCACTTCCACTCAGCTTTGAAAGCTAACTACTGTATTTATACTGCCTTTAATTATTTATGCTTATACCAATCCGTATCACTGAAACTGTTACCAATCACTATTCCACTCTACAGCTGGATCTGGAATGTATAATTGTGCATTTATATTATGTATTGCTGAATCTTCCCACCTACCCTTCCCCCAAATGCTATTATTGTCAGATGTGTTGCTAGCTTGTATGTACTGGGCCCGATTCTAGAAAGGGATACGCCAAATGTAAGGCAGATGTGCCACTATGAATGCCGTAAATGTGAGATGCGCCAAACAGTTGTGACATGTGGAATTCTAGAAAATGGCATGAGCCATGTTGGAAACCAGTACGCCAAAGACCATTTACATCGCATATGTGCCAAACCCTCAGTTACGCATTTGTGGAAATAGACATACACCAAAAACAGCAGTAGGATCTGTACTGGTGGGATTCTGGAAACAACCAAGATGCAAGGAACACCAATCACAAATGGCGTAACTTACACTAGGGGAGCAGGTGTAAGTTACACAGTATAAAAGTGTCTGTGGGAGACAATCAGCAGAGTCACTGTTGAACAAGCAGTGTGAAGACAGCCAGCTGAGAGAGAGAGAGAGAGAGATGTCAGCACTAGCTGCCAAACTGGGAGTAGTGCTACTAGACAGATGGCAGAGGCATCACAGGTGGCGTAATGGCTGTAACCAGGGGAACAGGCAGCAGCCAGTGCAGCACATAGCAGCCAGACAACATGCACCAGGTATGTACAGGGCCAGGGCATCATACCGATACCTCACAGAGGAGCAATGCATCACAGGCTACCGCCTGCCAAAGGCCATCATTGCAGGACTGTGCAATGACCTAAGGGACGAACTACAGAGTGCTACCCACAGGGGTCACCCAGTACCAGTGGATGTCAAGGTGAGTGCCCCTCTGTGCTTCCTTGTAACTGGAACCTTCCAGAGACCCACTGGTGACACCATAGGAATCTCACAGCCTGCAATGTCCAGGTGCCTCCACCAGTTCCTGAACACAATGATGTACTGAATAGGGAAGTACATCACCTTTCCCAGAGATGTATGTCAACATCACGAAGTAAAGCAGGCCTTTTATAATGTTGCACAGTTCCCCCGTGTGCTTGGTGCCATTGATTGTACGCATGTGGCTATCAGAGCACCACCATGAGAGCCAGATGTGTATGTCAATAGAAAAGGCTTCCACTCCATGAACATGCAAGTGGTGTGTGACAGCCACTGCCACATAGTGGATGTGGTAGCACAGTACCCTGGTTCCAGCCATGATGCATACATCCTCTGCATCTGTGGCCTGCATGAGGCATCCCAGAGGGGACAGATAATCGGCAGCTGGCTCCTTGGTGTGTGCCTGTGACATACAGAGACACTGCCCATGGCCAGTGTGCACAATGGCCACATGGCCAACATGTGACATGCACACTGACCATGTACCTTACATCCCACAGGTGACAGTGGATACCCACAACTGCATGGGTCATGACACCACTATGGCACTCACGCACCCCTGGCGAGGTCCGATACAATGATGCCCATGCCAGCACCAGAGGTATAATTGAGTGGACATTGGGTGTCCTGAAAGGATGGTTTGGGTGCCTGGATACATCAGCAGGGGCACTGCAGTACAGTCTGGATACAGTATGCAAGATCTTCATGGTGTGCTGTATGCTGCACAACATCGCAGTCCAGAACCGATTGCCAAACCCCGACATGGAGGCAGAGGAGGAGGTTGGGAGGAAGATGAGGAGGAGGAGAAGGGGTCTGGTGACCATGGCAGACTGCAACAAGACCAAACAGCATGTGCCCAGGCAGGGCAACGTGCACAACATGAGCTGATAGTGCAACATTTCACCTAATGCACTGTGGCACACCATCAGGAAGCACCATTGGCAGTAATCCACCTGGCCATGTGTAGCATAGCAGTACACAGCCATGCCACCTGGTACTGTACACCCAACACGGTGATACTGTACAATGTGAACAGTGGCCATGTGTGGTGGCAGCAGCTGGTGGTAACAGACATCCACTGCAGTGAGTGAAGTACCCATGTGTTACGAAGGGAGGAAAAACAACACATAACATGGCCAGCCACAGTGCCATGTGCTGCAAGAGAGGTGTGTGAACACAACCATGTACAGCCCAGTGAGCATACCAGCCATGGCCACTGTAATGTACATACTGCAGTCAAGTATGGTGTGTTGCATAGGGGAGATTATATGCTGCAAGGACCCTGCAGTGCAACAACCACATAGTGGGGAGAGGAATGGTGCTGTGTGTGTATGTGATGGGTATCAGATGCTGCAGTAGAGGCAACAGCAGGCAACTGAGGATGTGAGCAGCTAACAACAGCCTGCCATAGTCCTGAACAGTGTGGCCTGGTGCAGTGGGAGAAATAAATAACACGCAATAGCGTGCAGAGCATCAGAAATGCAATTGCATTTAAAACAACACGCAACAATCACTGTCAGTGTGAGAGCAGAAGGCAACATCAAAATGTACGCATATGCATGTGAAACACAGGGCGATAGCATAGAAAATTACACACATTAGCGGCATGCGAGAAGAACAACGTACTTGCAGCCTGCACGTGTTACATTCACAGCACATGTGGTACACACGTGCAACTGAATCCTAATGACGCCATGAGGCTCGCTACCAGCCTGGGAGCTGTACACACCTCGCACAGGCCACTGCCAACTGTTTACTGGGTGTACCTGTGCATTCCACAAACAATGTCCACCTTAAGTGGAAGAACACCCAATTCCAGCCCTGAGGAGACTGCACAATTGGTCAACCTTGTGCAGCAGTGGCACAACAAACTGCTGCCACCAGGGTGCAGGAGACACACACCACAGGAGAAGGACAGGGTGTGGAGGAGCATAGGTGCTCATCTGAAGGAGATGACAGGCATCAAGAGGACCATGAAGCAGCTGAAACATAAGTGGCAGGACATGTACAGGAGGGACAGGGACATGCTTGTTCGTCTGATGGACATGTCCGCCCATAGGGATGCTAACATGATGGGTGGAGGCAGGCCCAGGGAAGTTGAGTAGTCAACCCAGCAGGAGCACCACTAGACAGCACTGCAACTGCTTGCACAATCATGTGCAAGCTAAACTAACATATGTCACATCTCTTGTGCTACAGAACAGAGAGGTCCCAGACATGTAGCCGCGAGAGGATGGGCAGCCCAGGTACAGCAGGATGGGCAGCAGCAGGACAGGCAGGGACAACACCGTCAGAGTAAGAGTGTGCCAGTGGACCATGATGAATGTACACACAGCATGACATCCATACACACTGCATGCACATATGTGTTGTTACATGGCGAGTAATGACACGTCACTGACATGTGTCACATTCCCCTGCAACAGGTGTGCATATACCAGTGGACCCAAGACACAGGGCCCTCCTGAGGGCTATGGCAGAGCATAAGCACAGGGATGCCAGTGCATACCGCCAATGGACCAGGCGTATGCGACATAGAGCGTGACTGCGTCCACCAGAGACGGACGAGGAGAATGAGGAGGAGGCTATGGAGGGCACAGTAGGTGATCTGGGGGAACAGCAGCTGAGAGAAGAGGCTCAACACTGAGCAGAGGTGGAAAGTGCACAGCAGCCACCTCAGGAGTGATCAGAGGCACAGCAGGTACAAGAGACACAGCAGGTACAGGAGGCACAGCAGGTACAGCAGGCACAACAAGCAGAGGCTGCACCAGAGGACAGTGGCAGTCCTGCATCCATGGCGGCAATGGACGTGCAGGTACTGCAGGTGGAGGACCTACAGCCATCACAGCCAGATGTGGACCTGAGCCAGGCACACAATGATGTAGTGGTGGATGAGGGGCAGCCTGCCTATGGACTGTGACAGACAACTTGCAGACCTCGTTGAGGTCATCCTGGGAGACGTTGCCAGACTGCATGGGTCCCTCAGGGCCATGCAAGCTGCCTTGAGGGACCATTAACTGTACTGGTCACACCTGTCTGGACAGTGTCATGCTGGGGGTGCATGCCTGTTGAACTTTGGTGGCTATGTATGTTGTTTGTCTGGGGTGGGGGTCGGCAGATCTGTAAATACGTTTAACAAAGGTATGTAGTCCGGGGGAGGTACCTGTATATATCATTTCTTGTTGACTGTTGTTCATCTGGGGTGGGCAGATCTGTAAATATGTTTAAACACTTTGTATGAGTCAGTTGGGGGAGGGAGTTACAACATCATATGTTATTGTGCAATATATAGTTCAGTGTGGGTTCTAACATGTTATGTTTCTTTGAATTGTTCACACAGTAAATGTTTTGTGCATTACACAGTCAACATGTTCCTGTCTGCTGTCTCCTTGTGGAATGGTGTCTGTGCTGCATGAGTGGGTGGCATAGTACATAAGTGGTCACATGCATGCAGCACCATGGTGGTGTTGCATGTGTGTCTGCTATGGCCATATAGCCCATGTGTACCGGCTGTACACCACACAGCTATTGGCACAACATACAGTACAATGATATATGGCACAATGCATTGGTGGCATTGCATTATGTTGGGCATGTACACAAACCCCTGCACTGAGAAGCTGGAACAATGTGCAGGATGTGGGCCTGTATGGCACCACCCCACCTTAGGGCATCAATGACCCTGCAGGTGGCATCGCTGGCACATGGTTGTAGAGTTGCAGGACACCGGCCAACAGCAGAAATGTGCTGCTCATTGCTGCACACCCATCGTGGTGACACTGTATACTACAACCAGTGACCATGGCTGGTGTGCATAGTGCCTGATGGCTACAGCTACATGGTGCAGCATTGCTATCCAGAGTGCCCTGCACACTGCTCTTGTGCCATGTTCAGGTGCCCCACAATGACTATCACGATGCAAGCCCTGTGCACAGTTTGCCACTGTTGGGCCTTGCAGATGCAGCAAGCATAGCAATGTTTACCCTACAGTGTGCGGGACATGGTGAGTGTGAGGCAATATGTCTCCCACCCTGTTAACCATGGTTGCAGTGGTGGCTGCAGTCCCAATACCATACCCAACCACCCCTGCCATCATGCCATACTTGTGTATGTGCTGGGTACCACTGCATGGGCCACACACCCTCACACCAAATACAACTTCCCATATGGTGTTGTCTATGGCCTGTCCACATGCATCCATATGCCACAGCCATGCTGCACCATGTGCACTGGTGGGTCATGCCTTCACAATGTGTGTTCATATACCAGACCACATGCGCACATTCACAGATGCCCACCCCAGTGGCAAACTGCAGGATCCAACCTGGCTGTGGACCCATACTTGCACACAGCAGTGCACCCCTTCCCATGAGAGTGCTGGCACACACTCACACACATACAGTTCTTATTCCTCGGCACACCGCTGAACACTGTCCTGCCTATGTATGGTGCATCCGTGGTACATGTCCGCCCAACAGTTGCACTGCCAACACTCATATGTCCCCACAAGGACCCCACACATGCATGGCATCACCCTGCATTGCCCCCACTCAGTGCTGTACCCACCCCTTAGTAATGGTCTGGTACATAACCCTGGTACACACAACACCCCTCCCTACCATCACCTGTGTGTATCCTAGACACAGACGTGTATGCATATGCGTATGTGCCACAGTGGCATGGTACACATATCATGATGTCCCATGCTATCGGCGGCCTATGTAACTACAGTCCGCCACCCCGTGATGTACTGCAAACCCAAATACAGAGCTGCTCTTGTCGCAGGGCACTACAGTCGCTGTTAATAGTACTATGGCAGACACTGACAACAACATCAACACTGTTTGGTCTGTAGTCATTTATCTGCATGTACAGCAGCGTTATTACATTGTATATGGTGTCACAATGCTGAGTACTGTACTCCTCCACAGACGCGTGTCCGCACACACACACACACACACACACTGTTGCGCGGTCTGCACCACCATCCAACCCACTGTGCAGTATCATATGCATACATGTTCATACTGTTGCACTGCATGCCACCCATGACACATTGCCTATATTCAGCTGTCTCTCTGACCACCCACCCACATGGCTGCACACTATACTGTTATCTACTGCTGCTGTTTATGTTGCACAGCCCTGCTGCATGTGCGAACACCAGCACTCTGTGCAGTCTGAGCCCATTGTGCACTGTCATCTGTGCCAAGCTGGCAGTCATCCCCTTGCTGTGATGCACATGGAACACCCTCCTGTCACCGTGAGTCCCCTCCTCAGCTCCCTTCCTCCTTTTCCTGGCCTGTTTGTATTGCTGTGTCATTGTGGGCAGTGCATGTGTGACATTACCCTTGCTATGATTCTCACCCTGTTGGTCTGGACTGTCAGTCTGTGCAGCATGTGTAACTGTGGCCACACCTGGGGTGCTCTGTTGTGCCAGTACAGGGTTTGCAACTGCAATGGTAGTTGTAGTGCTGCATGTGGGTATTGCATGGGTGACTGTCTATGCTGCCGCAGATGTGGAGGTCACAGTCTGTTGGTTGATGGTACCATCTCCCAAAGTGGCCACAGTGTGCTTGTTGTGTATGCTGTGTCATCCCCTGCCAGTATGTGCTAGGTCCTGCCACTGTAGGTGGTGCACCACTCTGTGTCCGGTAGCTGCCAGGTATGGGGATCTGGGGGTATACGTGTGGCACCATGTGTGGCAGCAACCACTGTTGCATGGGTGGGTGCTGCACATGCATGACATCTGCTATCACCAGCAGTGCCTTGATCATGGCCTCATTATGGGCCTGTTGTTGTACCATCATGCGCTCCATGACCTGGGTGCAATGTACCATGGAGTCCATGTGCCCCTGTGTACAGTGGCGTAGGCTATGGACAGCTTGCGCCATGGTCTCAAGCACTGCTGAGATCTCCCTTCTGCTCTCATGCATGGCTTTGCTGATGGCCATCAGGGGGCCTTCCTGCCTTTGATGGTGCTCCTGCAGGGACTCTCTGATAGCAACCAGCTCCTGTCTCATATTCCCCTGGCCTGCTACCACTGACTGGCAGTAGTCACCGATGTATGCTGATGGTGACACCTGGTCCTGCAGCTCCCTGACTGCGTCATCCAGCTGAGCCTCTAAGGCTGTGTAACTGCTGGGACTCTGTTCCCCTGCCACTGCCCCCCTGACTGGCTGCTGTCACATTCCCACCCACATTGTGCATCCCAACGGTGTGGTCACTAGTGCTGAATGCATGGCCTATGTCACTGGGACACACTGCACTGTCCTGAACTGCCCAGTGCTGTGCACTGGCCACTATCCCATCCAGGGCACTATCCTTGTCCTCTGTCCTGGAACTGCCACTGGTCTGTTCCTTGGCAGCATCTTCGGCTGATGACCCTTGTGTGGAGCTGTCTGTCATGGCCTGCACCGGTGTCACTGATGTGAAGCTGCCTGTTGCATGCTTCGGTGCTGCTGGTGAGGTGATGCTTGGTTCCTGCAGAGGTGTTGCTGTTGAGTTGCTTGTTGCTTGTTCTGGTGTTGCTGGTGTGGAGGTGCTTGTTGCCAGGCTGCTGGCTTCCTCTGTCCCCATGGTGCCCCTTCTGGGCTGCTGTTGTCTGCTCGGTCCAACACTGCTGACCCTGCTAGCACCATGCACTGCTGCAATCCCTGTGGAGTGGACATGCTCTCAGTGTTTGCCCCACACAACTGGCATGTACCTATATCCTGACTCCCACAGTGGTCCCTGCCGCACTCCAGTACCTGGACTCCAGCACAGTACACCGTATCTGCTACTAGTGCTGTGCGTGTGTTTCCACCCCTTCCCACACCCCATGGCCAGAGTGTGTGTGTATGGCACATGTGTGCCTCTACCCCTCACACGCCACTTCGTGTCATAGTGTGTGACATGTCATGCACCCACCGATGGCTAGCATATGGCTCTTATGGTACATGTCCCATATAACCAACAGCACACACACAGTAGTGCCACTCATCACCCCCATGTGCTTCACGTGCTGTTCCAGGAGGTGTTACTGGACAGTGTGCATTACCCCCATGTCCAGTTTGTGCGTTCCCACCTCATTACATAACACTGTACCCTCCACCCCACTGGCCAGCATGTGCAGTTCACATAGTGCTACATGACTGTTTACCTTCTTCCCCCAATGGCAGGCATGTGCTCTTGCACGGTGTGCTATGGTACACTGCACTGCACCCCCCCCCCAGCCTGCGTGTGCCACTGAATACTTGCCCTTCCACACCTGGGTCACTGCTGTGTGAAGCTGCTAGTGGATTATACATGCTGCCTTGCTTGTCCTGTGTGCATTATTTTCTGGCATGTTATTTCAGTTCCCCAGATGTCCACATACGTGTGCCTGTCTTCAGCCTGAAGGTGTCCAGGTCAGTATCCCTACTGATGCTGTGCTGGCTCAGCAGTGCAGCTAGCTTCCGTTCTAGGGACATCAGTGTCTGCTTCTGGCTTGGTCTTCCCCTGGTGGCCTTGGTACAGTGACGGTTGTGGGCAAGCTTCTGCTTCACATGCCTCTTTAAGTCACTGTATTTTTTTCTGGAGGTCATATACTGTCCTCCTCTGGGTGGCCACTGCATTTACTTTCCTGGTCACTCTGTCCCAGGCTGCCTTTCTACTGGCTTTTTTAGCTGTGTCACCTCCACGGCTCAGCAGCAGTCCTGGGTTCTTTTGTATTCCTTGGACCAGTATGTCCACCTCATCATGAATGAAGTTGCATTTTCTCCTGGCTCTCCCAGTAGCTGTCCTGCTCGGGTTGCGTTCTGCTTCCCTATTTCACGACATGCTTGTTTGGCGTTATGTACACCACTGTTGCGATTTGCGCTGTCTTATATTGTGCATGTCATACTTGTGGCATGCGTGGCATATGTTCCGAGTATTCCAGAATTCCATGTATCATGCAGATCGCAACTGCTTTGCCTTACTTTGTGCATTGGCATACTTTGTGCATGTCGTATCTGGCCTTTCTAGAATCGGGCACACTATCTGTTTTATAACATACTGCTGTACTTCCCCTTCCCCTGATTGCTGCTATGTCAGATGTTTTTACTTGCTTGTATATTTTATTTATTTGTATGTGTAACCCCTCCAAATTCGGGGGCTTACTTTGAGTATCTGCCTGGAGTCTAGTAATGACCACTACCTTGGTAGCCATCCAGAAGGAAAATGTAAATCCATGTACAGTAATGTTCTGATGTTATCCAGCATGAGTGTCCTGATTCACGGTGTCGCGCTATGTCCTTAATAGACTCAGTCTGTGTATAGTGTATTATAGTCTGGGCTGGGTCCAAGTAAATCAAGGCCCGTGACCAGCCAGACATAACTCTGATCCACTCCATGTTGCAGTCACTCAGTAGTGCTGATGGAGCCCTATAATGTACTGTAAAAATGTATTTCTTAATCCTTGCTGTTATTAAATAAATGAGTTGTTTGCTTTGCCTATATGTTCCTCCAATATGGGAGTTGCCATCTCTGGTCCTGGACTCCATGTTTGGATCAATCGGAACAAAGGGGTCCTTATTACAGTGCCTTGTGGGTGAACCTGTAAACTTTCCTTGTTGGCACCTAAATTGACCACTTGGAGCGCTCAGACTGTGATTGACAAGTGAGGCAGCCAACCAGAATACAGAGACCCTGGTCCTCTGTGGACTGTTTTGTACAGAGTTCAGTTGTGTTCAGCTCGAGCCACCAACAAGAAGCTGCTGAGTTGGCTGCGAAGCAATGTGATAAGGCAGTAGGACTGGGGATACTGGGATGTATAGGGAGAGGCATCACCAGCAGAAAACAGGAAGTTGTTATCAATCTGTACAGACAGTTGGTGAGACTCCATCTGGAATACTGTGTGCAGTTCTGGAGACCTCATCTCCACAAAGATATAGACAGGATGGAGGCAGTCCAGGGGAGGCCAACTAAAATGATGCAGAGTCTGCACCAGAAGCCATGTAAAGAGAAGCTAAAGGAGCTAATATGTATAACCTTGAGCAAAGGGGACATGATAGAAACATTTAAGGGGGACATGATAGAAACATTTAAGTACCTCAAGGGAATCAATAATGTCCAAGAGGGGAGCATCTTTCCGAAAAAAAGATGTGCAAGAACAAGGGGGCACAATTTGATGATAGAGGGGGGACGGCTCAGGAGCAATGTAAGGAAGTATTTTTTTCACAGAGAGGGTAGTGAATGCATGGAACAGCCTTCCTTAGGAGGTTGTGGGGTCAAAAACAGTGGGGAAATTCAAGAATGAAGGTACAGACATAAAGCATTTCTTTTTTTTTTTTTGTAGATTCTCTTCATCTCTCCCCCAGCTGGAACTCTCTCAGGCTTACCCACTGGCCTGACCACTCTACCACCCGCTGTGCCCCCCGTCATCTTCAAGGATGTTACAACTCTCCAGGGGTGTGGGCTCTACAGCCCAAGAGAGATTGAAGAGGCAGTGATGGGAGACCAGCATTGGGCGTGTGGAGGTGCCACTGGAGGAAGCTGTCACCTATCCGGCAGGAGAGAGCTTATTCCCTCATGTTACACCCTCCTCCCCCCTCCCATGTGTGGTGCATGTCCCCCAACTTCTCGGCACATGGCCCCCCTGCCAGCATCGGACCACGCTGTGTAGATGCAGCCCAGTGCTCTGTGGTGCCTCTGATCTCAACCAAGGGCCGCCAGAGTGCCAGACTCCCCAAAACTCTCCTCCTGGGATAGGAGGGCAGCCCAGGGGGCGCTCAATCCAATCCCTCCCCTGCTGACCCCTGGCACCCGAGCTCACTCCCGAACTCGGGTCACTGGCGTGGCACGAGGTATGGCATCCTGCGCCTCAACCCTCACCACCACCGGGCCAGGCCATAAAGCAATTCTTGTGGGGGGGGTAGGAGGAAGTGGGCTGTTGGTTAACCAGGATCTGCAGCTTATTCATTAGGTAGGGAAATAGGCATACTGGGTGGGCCAAGTGGTCCTTATCTGCCATCAAAGTCTGTGTTTCTATGTTTCTATGGCTGAGAGGAATCGCAGGATAAAGGCCTGTTTGCCTCACTGCAGGAGCTGAAAGAAACTCTGACTACCTAAAAGCAGAGAGAAAAAGACTGTCGTAACAGTTGAACTGGAAGTTCAGCTCGAACCATTGAGAAGAAAGAAACTTCTGTGTGAGCTGAAACCATTGAGGGGATCTTCAGCCTGCTCTGTTGTACTGCAAGGCCTCAAACTGCCAAAATGCAGAACTAAAAATGTAAGTCTTGTTGCCCTGATTGAGTTCAGAGACTTTGACACCAGAGCAAATGTTTTGCCTGAAGAGATGGCATTTAACAAAACTGTGAGAAGATTTCTCAGCCAAAGGACTCCAGTGCTAGTTGGAACTGGTAAGTGTGGCATTTGTCTCTTACCTCAGTTGGGAAGAAAGGAGACCTGTTGCCAGTTGTTCCTGTGTGTTTCTTAAGTCAGCCTGCAAGCTGCATGTTAAAAGACTTTGCCAATCTGTTCTTAAGTCAGCTTCAACTACTGGGCCCATGCCAGCTTCTGCCCTAAGAGATTGTTCCTGCACCAGACCCAGCTACTGCTCAGTGAGAGACCAGCCTTGGGGAGTCAGCCACTGCGGAGAATCAAATCACAGGTTGCAGCCACCTACAGGGAAAGGCTGTGAAGAGAAGCTGAGTCGTGTCAGCCCCGGTCCCCACCAGAATCCTGAGAGGTCAGCGGTCCATGGTGTTACCAGTCATTCCATCCATCTGTCAGGGTGCAGTGAGTACAATCAGAGTAGCCCTTGCAACCATCAAATAAATGCTTCTGTGTCATCTGATTTACTTTATCAGTTTTTGTTGGTTTCTAACTGTTTTTACAGGCCATTCAGCCTAGGATTACAAAACTTTATGGTCTGCCAGTGTTTTCATCTGTTAAATAACACCCTTCTTTCCACTAAGGGCCCCAGTGGGATGCAACGCTGGCCTAACCATGGCAACGCTTCAGGCCTGCACCTAAATTCCACTCTGGGTACCCAGCAGCTAGTTAGACTGATTAATTCAGGGATAGAATAACTGTGTATTATTTATCATCTGCCTAATTACAGTATTGCAGCAATCGTTAGCCTACATTCACACCCCTTCCTTGTTCAAGTTCCCTTTAATAAATCTGATTTACTGTTTGATGTTAAGTTGGGCGGTGAGCATATTATTACCCAGTGTTCAGTTACTGATGCATTCCAATGGTACTGTGCAAAAGCACTGTTGTTGCAGGAAGCTAATTTCTTACAAGGGCACAGGGTATATACCAGAAGTCCAGACTCTGTTGGTAAGTGTGGTGTCCATGAGCATATTATTAGTGCTCACCATTAATTGTATGTTGATAGCTGCATAATGCAATTGTTGTATTTATGAATAAGGACACTAGTCAGGGGTGTGGGTGAGTGTAGGTTCCCAGAGGGCTGTACTAGTTTAGCAAGTAACCCATGTAACTATTACACTGGGTGGAGACAGCAAAATCTTAGTTCTACTATTGGTAGGCACACCAGAGTACCCCTTACTTCAGAACCCAGACCCCTCAACCTGCAGCCAGAGAAACAGGGCAGTGGCCTTTGGTATGATGGCACCAGGTTTACATATGTATTCATTTTGCTGTATATTTTTGTTGTATTCCCCCCCCCCAGTCACACTCAGTGAGCCCTCCTGGTGAAATATTTCTAAATAAATAAATACTTATACAAGACATGTGGTGTTCAACCAGTGTTCCACAGTGTGAAAAGAAATGTAATGCTTTCTTTGTCTGTCCATATTCTGTTATGGAAATTTCTGTTTTCAACTAGTCAGCAATCCAATTTCTCACTGGATACATACAAATTCTGTTTAATGTTCTTTCTCTGTTCAAGCTATATGTAAACCCTTCATACAAAGCTTATCACACTCAAAAGTTGTCAAAAATAACACGTTTGTCTTATTGTCTTTCATGTACAAACTCCCTTGTGAATACCACTCATGCCACCTTAAATTGTACTCTATAGTTTACTGTGTTCAAGCAGTTTGAAGGTATTAGGCTGTACTCACTTTCTTTATGCTGTAGGTGGATTCATACCTACATAAATGTTAACTGAAAAACAGAAAAATTCATGTTTTTTACTTTTAGTCACTTTGTTTCTCTCTTGAAACTGTTTCTCGTAACGTAAAAAAATGACACAAGGTTTACACACATGGGTCAGCATGTCCTGTTGGCACAGTGTGACGTTACTGGTACACTGAGCATTCTGCAGCTGCTGCTTTTATAGTTGGGCTGAAGAAGGCAGTTATTTCACACTGGGGTGGGGCAGACCATCATGATGACATCACAGTGGCTGCCCATGCCATTGTCTAATGACGAATCCATTGCGGAGCAACAGAAAGCAGTGCTAAGCACTGCTGATATCCATGGCACTCATGTCAGCACTGCCTTTGATGTCTTACCACTGTCCCTCATTTCATCACTGAATTTGTACTTTTGGGTTTATACAAGAGAATACTGTGTGTATATGAGGGTCCCCAGACTGGCTGGTCCATTCATTGAGTCAGTTTGAGTGACAAAACAATGATCAACCTGGAAATTACTGTACTAAGTAAGGAGTTGCCTTTTGTCCCTACTCAAACCATTAATAAATTTCAGACCATATGGAATCTTCAACATTTTTTAGAACAGCTGGACCAATGCTGAAGAGGGATGAGGAGCCTTGAGCACCCTGCCTTTTCCCACTCTGGTGACCTGGGTTCAGGAATGGACTCAGGATGTTGGTCGCTGGCAGGGGGGAGAGAGAGGATCAAGCATCTGAGGCACTGCTCTCCTCTCCCAGGGATGGGTGGCTTGTTAGCCTGACCTTGGTTGCCCCTAGGTAGAGGCCTAGGGGTAGAGCAGGTCTTGGAGGCAACATTACAGGAGGGATCTGCAGGAAACGTCAGATGAATGTGCCCCATGCACATGTCCGATGCTCTGCACTAGGGGAAGGGGAACCAGAAAAGTGTAAAATGGTCTGTCGGGGGGCTTTGTGAAGCCCAACCCAGCTGTCACATGACCTGGATTGCCTCTGACCTACTGTATTGGGAGGGAGGACAGCCCTCCTTTCCCAGCTCTGCCTTGAGAGGGGAACTCATGGGAAACTCAATGACTGGCTGTATGCTGAGGGAGGTGGGGAGCCAGCTTGGGAGAGCTAGGGACCAGGCTGATGTACCTGTCCCCCCCAGACACAGTAGATACAAACACCTATATGGCAAAAAAAAAAAAGAATCATCAGACTAAAAGAGCAGTTCTCAGGGGAACCAGAAGGAGATCACTGTATGAAGGAAGTGAAACTGGCCCTAAAGCACAAAAACAACCAAAGAGAGGCTTTCATTACAAAGATGACTCAGGAGATAGACGACAACCTAAGAAAATACACAGACTAGACCTAAATACATTCTGATTAAACAGGAGTACCAGGCACTTCAAGCCTTAGAGGCAGACACAAACATAATACTAAAACCCACAGATAAGGGTAGGGGTATAGTGATTATGAATGAGACTAACTATAGAAATATGTGCTTACAGATACTGTCAAAAGAAAATAATTACGCCCCACACCTGGTCATCATGCTCAAGGGATTTAAGCCAGTATTAAAGAAGTTATTGAGGAAGCACAATGCATAAATCAAGTTGAACTATGGGAAGTGGATTTACCGGTGGCAAACTATCCCTGCATACCAGTTTTTTACAGTCTTCCCAAGATTCATCAGTCTGTAGAGACCCACTGAGGAGGCCCATTGTTTCGGGCATCAGTTCCGTGCTACAACCTGCCTCTTTCTTTGTTAATTTTTTCACGCAACCTCTAGCAGAATGTGTGCAAAGTTATTTGAAAGATGCTAGGGATGTGATTAACTGGTTAGAGCAGGAGGACAGAAAAAAAGGTCTCCAAAATATACTTCTTGTTACTATGGGTATAAAAGATTTGTATGTGTGCATTCCCCATGAAGAGGGACAGTTTGGTGACTGCACTGAAGAGAATGGAAGGCCCACCTGAAAGAGATCCAGCTATGTTGGGTGAACTTGCAAGGCTTGTCTTGTACGAAAATTATTTCTGTTTTGAAAACAAGTTTTACAGGCAGACATGAGGGACAGCGATGGGGTGTACCATGGCCCCAACCTATGCTAATTTACATACAGAGACATTTGAAGAGCAATTTATTTTAAGCCCACTGTATAATTCATTTTTAAGAGCATGCAACTGTTCAAGAGATGCATTGATGATTACATTTTTATATGGTATGGGGATGATACACTGTTACAGTTTTTAATGAATGATTAAATGCAGCGACAGAACAAGTATCGAGAGGTTTCCCTGGTAATCGATTACCTCGAGAGTGCAGCTCGAGAGATGCTCAGTTACCAGGGAAACCTCAAGAAGATCCTTGTTTGTTTATGACAGCTCATACAGAATCTTATATAGTGAATGGTCATCCATGCCCATTTAGGACACTGCACTTTGTTTCAGTGAACTGATGGATGGGGAGAGGGAGGCACTTGAGGGTTGGTGGTAGGCTCAAATTACTGACACAGTGTACTGCAGATGTTTCTGCAAGTTCAAGTTTAAAAAAAAAATACTTCCAGCTTAATTGGATTGGGGAAATCAACTATGTGGCAGCTTTCCAAGATGTTCTGCTGCAGTAGTGACATCACCACATAATGATTAGGGAGGCAGTATAGCGCAGTGGTTTAAGGCTCTGAGCTGCAAATCTGGAGACCTGGGTTTGAATCCCACAGCCCCCACTTGCATATATTGTGTGACCTTGAGCAAGTCACTTAACTTCCCTGTGCTCCCCTGTTGCACCTATAAAAAAGTTTTCAGCTTAGTGTGTCTCACCTGGTTAAACAATTTGAAAAAAAAATACCACTACTGTAGCAGAACAAGCATATTCCAGGTATGGAATGTCATACACAATCACATTCCACCATACACTGTAATACAGTACCATCACACTGATGTCCCATTCTTAGACATGCTGGTCTATAAGAAAGGGAATAGACTGGAAACTGGAATTTTCAGGAAACCAATAGATCACAATACACTGCTGCATGCCACTAGCTTCCAGCCCCACAGTCTGACGGAGAATATTCCTTATTGTCAAATGCTAAGAGTGGTCAGAAACTGTAGTGATGAAAGTATCAGAGAAGGAACTTGAGAACATGAGCAACATATACCGCCAAAGAGGGTGCAAAAATATTACAGTTAGGCAGACCATAAGCAAACTGAAAAACAAGGACATGACAGATCTCTTAAAGGGGAACTGTCATCAACAGGATTTATTATTATCTGAAAGCCCATAAAAAGCTAATTTAATTACACCATTGTGTTGATCTGAGAATCTTTGCAGTCCAGAGTTATTCATATGTAAGCCACCCTGTAATTAAGGGCTGGTGGTAGCCATATGTTTTGGGCTCCTGACAGAAAATGATGTCACCGAGGGTCTAGGTCCTCCTTTGAATGTATTTAATCCAACAGGTTTAATAGGAAATCATCTGTTTTATTAAGCGTGTTTAAAGGTGTTATTACAACACTTTCTACATCTATAATAATTGTTCTGTATGTGCATTGAAACTAGTGAGTTATCACCTTTACATTTCAAACTGTTAGTAAAAATAATCCATCTTCAGAATTGCTTTAATCTCTAGGCTATACTGCCAGTGCCAGCTGATAATCAAAAAGTACACATTTCAAGGCTGGCTCTGTGGTGCCAACAGGTATTGGGGGCCCCATATCAGGATTTCTAAATCCTGGCTGTGTTCATGTCAGTACAGATTTCTGGGACTACCACAGCACCAACTTCAGTCTTTTTCCGTTCCCTCTCTTGCAGCCTTTTCTCTTACAATTTCAGGTGTGAACTCAGGTCTACAGGATGCAAATTTGGCTACGTATCTACTGGCCTGGCATCATGGGGCCAGCCTTTAAATATGTAGCTTTTAATTATTGGCTGGCAGTACAGCTGTGAACAAGCTTCATTCCTCCATTACAGTGGGTGTTGAGCATGTGTTAAAATTCTGAAAATATACTCTTTCTATCCAGATTTGGCTTGAAAAGAAAAAAACTGGACACAATTACTTGTTAATTAATGGCAAAAACACATAGATGGACAACACTGTTAAAATATGCATAACCTGAAATGCATTACTAAAATATAGAATAAAATATGGGTGAATGTGTGTAACCAGAATTTTACACAAACATGAGGTGTGGGACGCAACATAAACCCCGATTCGTTTATAAAAGCATCACACACCGAGTGTGTGTGTAAAATTCTGGTTTTTACACACACACACACTATTTTATTTAATTAATGGTGATATTTTTTCCCTTTCAGCACAGTTCAGTTAGTGCAGCACTTCTGTCAGAGATAGAGACACACGCAAACACACACACACACACACACACACACACAGCCTGTCTCTCACTTTTGCTTTTGTTTTTTTCTTATCTTTTTTCTTCACATTACAGTGGTAACGACATTCTGGAAAGTTGTGGTCCATCAGCATTGCTGCATAGTGTAAGATGGGCTCGAAGGGTATGAGCGGCAGAATCAACCAGATTGATTTTTTTCATTTTCAAGGCAGGATCAACTAGATAGATATTTAAAAATATTTAAAATCTTACTTGTCTCAACAGTGTGAGGCAAAGCTTGAGTGCTGGTATCAGTGCTCGGTAATGGAGCCGCCATGTTGGGCAAGACGTTCGGCCTGCCCACAGTTAAACTACGCACCGGTTAGCATTTTCTTTTTTTTTTTGAAATTTAAAGTTTTATTAGAATTTTATCACAAAGCCAACATCAGAGGTACATAGTCAGAAAATAACAACTGGATAACAAAAAACTATACATTCCACTACCCTCCCATCCCCCCAACCCCCTTAGGAGTGTGCCCCCAATATCGCGCTGTTATCTTAAGCTTACAAAGTCATATAGAGTTAACACTAGATGAGACAGAGGAGTTACAAACCATTTATAATAGGTACAAGGCATACAATTTGCCCCACTTTTTATCAAAGAGCTTGAGCTTATTATGTATACCGGCAATTAGGCATTCAGTCTGGAGGCACAAAGTGAGTTCTTTCAACCATTCATTGTAGGAGATGACCAGCTGGTCCATCCAATGTCTAAGAACAAGTTTCTTGACAACCATTGATTTGATAGCCATATGGAATCTTCTTTCCTTGACATTGATATTAGAATAAGAACCCAAAATACAAATTTCCACAGTAAACAGACCATCAAGACCCCTGAATGGGATCCAATCTGGTTTGTATCATTTGGCAAAGGGGAGAGATTATTTCGTAGGACCATAGGATATGTAAAATATTCCTTTCTTCCTTGCCACAACTGGAACAAATAGGGGAGGAAAGATGACCCATTCTGGCTCGCTTGACAGGCGTATAGTATATATTGTTTAGAATATGGTACTGGGTAAGCCTAAGCTTATCCTGGGTGTTATATGTGATGATCTAGACCGGATGTAATGGTCTAGAGGTGCTCTGCTCGAGATGATGTTATGAGGCACCAAGGTCTGAATTATGTGGGTAGGATAACTGCTATCCAGACAAGGAGAGGCAGGAGTCAACTTAGTATTTTGATGCCCGCAGGGCATTTATTTGGTACCAGGGGTAGACAGACACAGTCACAAGAAGGAGGAGGGGTTGCCTGAGAACAATAGGGCAATGGAACAGGGGAAATACTTTTATCTACCACTTCTATGGTTATTACTACAAGAATAAACTTTAGGCCTACTGCCACTCTTATTCTGACACTAGTCTATACTGTACTTCTATACTCTACATGAGAATCAGGTTACATAGGCTACTCAGCATTGCATTAGGGTGACCAGCATCACACATTTCCATAAGAGTACAGGTATTACAAGAGTCCAGAGATCTGGCGTCTTTGTGTACACCGTCATTCTTCATTGGTAGCTACAAGGGAAATAAAACAGAACTGTAGAACCCTAATCTCAATTCCCAGCAAGGACCTAGATAAGGCCACTGGGGTGGTGAGAGGTTTGGTAAACAGACCATATATCTTCGGCAAAAGCCCACTCTCTCCAAGGCTGCTGGAATGTAAAACCAAAGCAACAGGTTCCTGAAATAACATACTGAAACAAGAGGTTCCTCACCAAAACCCACTTCCAGGGTGGCCAAGGATGAAGAAAGATCAAGATCTGCGTGGCGATGAATCCAATGGAAGACTACCATGACCTGACTGATGCTGCGGCACTCCAAGGGCCAGCTGGATTCGGAAGGAACTCTGACAGGACCAGGAACCATAAGAATCTGAAGAGATGATGGTTGACTCTGCAATCCTAGGATCAGGAACTAACACAAAACAAAGAAACGGAGGACGTGTCCCGGACTGGGCTTTGACGGACTCAGCTTTCGGCGAATGACCAGGTGGGAGCACAGAACAGGTTCTCCAGGATGAGCTCACTCTTCTGTAGAGGGCGACCAACTTCGGGACATCTGGAATAGGAACCATATGGAACGACACTGGCATGGCTGTTGTGATGCGTTTCGGCGGACGTACATTCAAGCTGTGAAAACAAGAAAACGGCTGGTATGACTGATGACGGACTCGACTTCGGTGGACGACACAAACGGACTGGATGAGCTGATGGATGATCTCCCAGGAGTGAAGAATGCTGGAAGGATGTCTTCTTCTGAGTAGAGACTGATTCTGAGCACGTGGTGTTACAGACCACACTAGGAGACTGCAGTGTGGTAGAAGATTGAGACTGTCTTTGTACAGTAGTAAACATATAACTGAAGAATGCCCAAGAACTGTGGAATGATACAATAATTTGCGGAGGCAAATTATACCTTCAAGGTAATTGTTACTGATAAGGGCCAATGTCCAGGTGCTTAGAGCAATAGTTCAGGTACTTAGGACAATAGTTCAGGTACTTCAGACAATAGTTCAGGTACTTAGGACCATAGTTCAGGTACTTAGGGCAATAGTTCAGGTACTTAGGACAATAGTTCAGGTACTTAGGGCAATAGTTCAGGTACTTAGGACAATAGTTCAGGTACTTAGGGCAATAGTTCAGCATAAGCAGTACAGTAATCACAGTAGTTTCACAGTATAGGCAAATCGAACACTCTCAAATGAACCCCTGTTTCTAAATGTAGGGTCTTCTGGAATAGGATCCCTTTCTGTACGTTGTAGCTAGGGAATCCTTTAGTACCACTAGGCTGCCTTGCCCTATTCCACTAGGCCGGGTCTCCCTATAGTACCACTAGACTGGCTTGCCCTATTCCGCTAGGCCGGGCCTCCCTTTAGTACCACTAGGCTGGCTTGCCCTATTCCACTAGGCCGGGGCCTCCCTTTAGTACCACTAGACTGGCTTGCCCTATTCCACTAGACCGGGGCCTCCCTATAGTACCACTAGGCTGGCTTGCCCTATTCCGCTAGGCCGGGGCCTCCCTATAATACCACTAGGCTGGCTTGCCCTATTCTGCTAGGCCGGGGCCTCCCTTTAGTACCACTAGGCTGGCTTGCCCTATTCCGCTAGGCTGGGAACTCCCTATAGTACCAGGCTTTACCTCGGGCCTAATGCCCTACCTTTACCTCAGGCCTGATGCCCTACATTAGCTTGGGCCTGGTGCCCCACCTTAGATTGGGCCTGGTGCCCCACTTCACAATGGGCCTGGTGCCCCTCGTAATACTGGGCCTGGTGCCCCACTTTACAATGGGCCTGGTGCCCCACGTTGCTTTGGGCCTAGTGCCCCACCAAATACTGGGCCTGGTGCCCCAATTTATAATGGGCCTAATGCCCCTCTAAACTTTGGGCCTGGTGCCCCACTTTATACTGGGCCTAATGCCCTACTTTATATCTAGGCCTGAATTGCCCTTTTAAATCTGTTGCCCTTTTAAATCTTTCAGACTTCCTGAGCCTGCTGTCCCTTATGTCGCACAAACCCCGCCTTAGTCCCGCCCCTTATGAATATTCATAGGCCTTTGAACTGGCCTTACTTATCAGTCCCTCCCCGCGGGCGTCGCTAGCCCTGCCTCCTTAATACATATTTAAATCAAGGGTCCTAATGATCCGATGCCCCTGTGGCGCTCGGCTGCCTTTCCTAAGTGCCTACTACACTTTTTCAACACAAAGCAGTCCCCCTAAACAAACTGGCTGTCAGCATTGCGTGTGCTGCCGCCGACTCACCGCTCTGCGGTCTCCAGGAGGTTGCTGCTGTCACTGGGAGGCAGGAGGTGAGCTGGCAGTGGGAGGGAAATGTCAGACAGTGAGAGGAACAGCTCAGGGGGCCTCTGACGGCCAAAATGATGCGGCGCTTCTCTGCCTCCGACTTGGGACCGGAGGAACTTTGAAAACACCTAGGGGGGCAAAAATAAACAAACGGAGGGCTTAAAAGCCCTCAAAACGTGGGGAAACGGCGTTTGCTTCTTCGTGGTGCCCCAATGGCACCACCGACCACCGCACTACAGCAGCGCAGGATTCTTCAGTGGACTGGAGGAGGGGACTCACCAGGGAGTCAACAGGACTGGCTTCACAACTACCAGGTAAGCCACAAGTCCCTGTTGCACTCCTGTGATCCTCTCTACTCCACAGTCCACCAGCAACTGACGAACTGAACTGTTATAGAATTGTTTTTAAAGTTAAACCTGCCTGGGTTCTAGAATGGCTGGATTGGAATGTTGTGTATGAGCCACTCAGCACAGCATTCCATCCAGGCCATTATGACATCTATTGCTTTTAAAATCTGTCTTTTGACCAGCTGTGAGTGCACTAAGCACTTTTCTATTATTTACAGTGTTTTTTGTGTATCAGGAGGTTGACTCTTTATGTCTAGGGGCCCCTTAGCACAGTACCCTGCTGCCTATCCCTGCAGCAGGTACCCTGAGCACCTGTGTACTCTGTGTCTATTTATTTATTTTATTGTTTTCTGGAATGACCACCTTTGGGGCATTACAGATTCGGGCCCACCTAAAAATACATGTCCCCATGTATTCCCTTAACATTTTATAAAATCTATCATCTTAACAACCTCTAAAATCTTACTTAATACTCTATGAAGTCTTATGTTAATAAAACACTCTTAATATCTCTAAAATATTCTTAAAACATCTACTGTACTGTAAATTTTTGTTTTAAAGTTTTACCCTAAAGTGGCTGTGTCTGGGAAATTACTTGGATTAGATCTACCTGTTATACCAAGGTACGAGCTGAGAAGCTTCTGTGATATACCTTCTAGGAGGGATACCTGCGTTCGATCTTTGAGATCTGCGGGGTTGGAAATCAACAGGTTTGTGAACAATACGTTCTCCTTCCAGGAAATCTGGTATTTCTGGAGCTATTACTGGTACACAGTTAGACTGGTCAAGGGAATGCATATACGAAGTACGGGTCCAAGGTTCTGTACACCAATTAGTTGGTGATTCTGGTTCCCACATTTTGTCTTTGGTGGACTCCTGCCTCTCTTTTGGCGTAGGACTGTCCTGTTCTTTAACAATCACAGTGTCTCTGAAAGTGCAAGCTTTTAGTAGGTTGCGATGGACAATCTTGGTACCATGTCCAAATTCCTGTTGGATCTTGTATACCGGCAGTTCAGGATAAGGTATCTCGATAATGTAATAAGGTTCTGATTCCCACTTTGAAGACAGTTTGCTACATTTCTGGGTCTTCTTCAACATTACACTTTCTCCAATAAGTAAAGGTGTAGCTTTGGCCTTGATATCATAGTTTGCTTTCTGCTTTTGCCGTGCTTGTTCCATGTGTCTACCAACAATTTTTCCAGTTTCTTGTAAACGTTCATTATGTTCTTGGACCCAATTTGTCACTGGCTTCTTTCCTTTAGTCTCTTCTTGTGGCACTTCCAGCACTAAGTCCATTGGAAGTCTTTCATGTCATCCAAACATTAAATAATGTGGGGTATAACCCGTGGAGCAATGAATCGTGTTATTATACAGATATGTGAGTTCAGGAAGTAAGGCTGGCCAGAAGGGACATTCATATTCCCGGTAGAGCTCGCAACATTTCTAGGATAATCTGGTTTGTTCTTTTGCAAAGTCCATTTCCTTGGGGGTGGTAAGCAGTGGTCTTTAACTTATGGGTTCCATACAGAGCACAAAGTTCATGAAAGAGTTGAGATTCGAAAGACGTTCCTTGATCTGTTAGGATTTTTGTGGGATATCCGTAAGGTCGTACAAAACATCTCATAAAGGTTTCGGCAAGTAGTTCGAGCAGATAGGTCTTTCACTGCACTTGCAACCATGAACTTGGAAAAGTGATCCACCATAGTGAGGATATAAATGTGTCCATTTGAGCTAGGGTCCAACTTCAAATGATCAAGAGCAACTAGTTCCAATGGTGTGCTACTGACTATTGGATGGAGAGGAGCTCTCTGATTCACCTTTTCCTTGCGCTTTAAGTTACATGCTGGACATTCCTCACACCATTTTACTATATCATTTCACATTCCTACCCAATAAAATCTCCTTCTGATGGTAGCTTCCATTTTCTTGTGACTGAAATGTCCTGAGTTGTCATGGTATGCTTCCAACACTACGGAAGCACTGGTCTTTGAAACTACGATTTGAGTTATCTCTGTGTGTGTGGTGGGATCTCTACTCTTCTTAACCAGATGATAATCTTCTATGGTCAAACGAGTTCTGTGCCTCCAAAGTTTCATCATTTCTGTGGTCAACTTCCTTCTCTCTCTTTTGGTCATGCGCTTCTGTTGAGCCACTAGATCTTTCACTTGGTGAACTATAGGGTCTTGGTTTTGTAGTTTTACCCATAGATTCTTTTGATTCACAATCAGGTCATCCACTTCCGGTTGATCTTCTACTTTAAACTCGGGAGCAAGTTGACAGCATGCCTGTACAATCTCAGCTGGTACCTGCAGAAAAGGTGGCATTTCTATATTTTCCAGCAGGGTGTCATCTATTTCTGATTCTCCATGTTCAGGCATCCGGGACAAGGCATCAACATTCACATTAGATTTACCAGAACGATACTTGATGGAAAATTGGTAATTAGTGAGTCGAG
The DNA here is from genome assembly GCA_016271365.2 of Neoceratodus forsteri. Taxonomy (NCBI): domain Eukaryota; kingdom Metazoa; phylum Chordata; order Ceratodontiformes; family Ceratodontidae; genus Neoceratodus; species Neoceratodus forsteri. The sequence continues at coordinate 1,076,716,441 of CM057450.1, forward strand.
GGCCCACCTTTGCGTGAGGGCTTCTAGCCTTGCAGTATTCAGGTGTGCTAAAGGATTATTGTCCGTGAAGACGTGAAAGGTGGCAGCTAAATATTGTCGAAATTTCTCAGTGATGGCCCAGACTAGCGCTAAAAATTCCAGTTTAAAAGAGCTATAGCGGGTGTCATTCCGCTCGGAGCCTCTTAATCCTCTGCATGCATAGGCTATTACCCTTTCCACACCATTCTGTTCTTGTGCGAGTACTGCGCCCAATCCTTTGTTGCTGGCATCGGTATACAACAGAAAAGGTTTCACATAGTCTGGATACGCCAATATGGGAGCTTCAGTAAGTATCTTTTTCAAGTGATCGAAGGCCTCTTGTTGCTCAGTACCCCATGTAACCAGGCGATTCTTTGGGACTTTACCTTCTGCTGATCCTCTCAAGAGTTCGCGTAAAGGCACAGCAATCTTTGAGAAATTCTTAATAAATCTTCAGTAGTATCCAACAAATCCCAAGAATTTCTGGTCCTCTCTAATGGTGGTAGGAACAGGCCATTTCTTTACTGCTTCGATCTTCTCTGGGTCTGGCATCACTCCATCTGCGGAGACTATATGTCCCAGATAACTTACTTTGGTCTGCAACAGGTGACATTTGGAAGGTTTTATTTTCAGACTGTACTGGATCAACTTTTGGAATACTTCATCCAGGTGATGCAGATGATCTTCATGCGCTTTGGAATATACGATAATATCATCTAAGTACAACAACAGGGTATCGAAATTTTGACTCCCAAGACAATGTTCCACTAGCCTTTGAAAAGTTCCCGCTGCATTACACAATCCAAAAGACATCCTGGTGAATTCAAATAAACCCATGGGAGTAATAAAAGTTGTTTTCTCCTGATCCTGGGGCGCCATAGGAACCTGCCAGTATCCGCTGGTCAAATCTAGTGTGGAGAATACGGCTGCTGATTGAAGAGCCATGAGGGAATCCTCTATCCTAGGCAAAGGGTATGCATCTTTATGAGTAATGGCATTTAGTTTGCAGTAATCCACACAGAATCAGATCTTACCATCCTTCTTCTTGACCAGAACAATTGGCGCTGCCCATGGGCTGTGACTTTCTCTTATCACATTCACCTCTTTTATCCCCTTAATCATTTCTTTGACTTGCTGGTACATAGCTGGTGGAATCGGCTAAATCTCTCTCTGATAGGTGGATGTCCATGGGTACTGATGTGATGTTGTACCCCACGAGCTAACCCAAAATCCAAGGGGTGTTGGCTGAAAGCTTCTTTTCGGTGTAAAACCACCTTCAAAACATCATCTGTTTGCTTCATGCTGGTCTTCGTATTGCCGAATTTAATCTCCTTGGTCCATTCTGGTCTCTGGTCGCTTTCCATCCCATCTTCCAGCACTTTCTCCATTTCTTCCCCAGCTTCGACAATGTCCTGCAAACACACTGTGTGGATCTGAGCAACCGGCTGGTTCCGGTAGAGCTGTACATCATGAGTCTCGTAATTTAGCACTCAGACTGGTATCCTCCCCCTGATCACTGTGGCTACACTCCTAGCCACTATTATTGGCTCTTCCTTATTCATTGGGTAGGGTTCTACTAGGGTGCCATAGTCTTGACCCCTCAGGCCCACCTTTGTTTTGCACCACAAAGTGGTTTCGATGCCCGGCTTCAAGGTTACTGGTCTAGCATCCGTCACCCTTACTTTACCGATTTCACCCTCGGCATTGGTGAATCATTGGTGGCATTGCAAGTTGTGGATAGTCTGTTGCAGGGCATGTTTCTCCACTTGAGGCACGTGTTTGGCTTGCTGCTGGAGGATGCTCACTAATTCACTGAAGCAATTCTGTAGAACGTTCATCCCGAGAATGAGTGGTGGCAGCTGATCACTCTCAATGTCGCTCACAATGATGTCTGTGTTACATTGAACGTTCTTCCCTAGCTGTACATCAGCTTCTAGATAGCCTAAATATGGGACTTCATCACCGTTGCTTGTGATCAACTTTACCCAAGATCTAGGAGGAGGCTTCAGATCATTGGGTGTCCAGTACCTTCGGAACTCTCTTCCTTGCAAGGTGGTGACTTGCGATCTGGTGTCCAATAGTGCCATAAGCTTGATGCCATCGACCTTAACTGGAATCTTGGGGCTGTTACCAACAAAACACGACTGCTCTAGCAGGACTGCTGGACCTGATTGGCTGCTCTTCGGGGGTCTGTCCTCATCCCCGAAGAATTCCTGTTTAAATTTAAGGTGTTATTGACTGGTTGACCACATCTCCTTTCTATATGGCCACTCACACTGCACTGGCAACATATGGGCCTTCCTTGGCTATCAAATTGATCTGTGGAGTGTCTCCCTTCACTCCTTCTCAAGTGGTTCATTTGGTCATGCTTCCTCTCTTTCCCTGATGGAACGAAGCTTTTCTCATTTTTCCATCCAGCTTTCCAACTCTGCATCTCTTTATACATTTCTGCCATCTGGTTGGTCAGTGTAGCAATCTGCTCCATCAGCTCCGAATGTTGTTGAGCGCCCATCTGTACAGAACATATCAGTGTCTGTAACCTTGGGTCAGCTATCAGCTCATGTTCTGAACGCTGGCTTGGGTAGGCAACAGCTTCTCTTCCCGGTTCTCGTCTTCATAAAAACACTTCCTCTGGCTGGAGTCCTAATTGCCAAGAATGGTCTTCTTTCCATCCCTTGGTAGTGTAGGTCAGCCACTGAGTTCCCATAGAGATTTGGGGATATGCTGGAGCTTCCTCTCTAGAATGTCCTGAACCAAATATTCAGATGGCTTTCTCTTTAAAATCCAGAAAGTCAACTTCAGGGTTCTGTAAATGCAGCATACGTAGTTCTCTTTTCAGGGCCTCACTTTGTACTCCTTCCACAAATTTTTTGACTAATACTCTATCTGCATCTTGGACCTCTGCTGCGTCTACTCTCTCTATCACTCGTAACAGCTCTTGTAGACTCAGTGCAAACTCTCTCAGGGTCTCTTGAGACTTCTGGGTATGTGAAAAGAACTTCATTTTGAGGTCAGACACGGTCCTAGCATCGAAAATCTGCTGTAGCCTCTGGAGTATGTGGTCCGCTGTGGCTTTTGCTCCACCCGGCCATGATTGGACTTCACGGTGGGCAGCTCCCTTTAATTGCCAGATTAGAATTTCAACTTTCTGTTGCTCAGGGATTTGATACAGTCAAAACATGGCTTGCATCTTCGAATGGAATTCTCCTAGGTTGCTGGTTCCGTCCCCATCTTTCTCTCCGGAGAACTGCGGAAGCCATGGCGCTTCAAAGTAGTATGGCATGGTTAGTGGAGATGATGGGATATTCTCTCTAGGTCCATCTCAGTCTCCTCCAGATAATTCACTATTACACCTTTGCTCCATTTGTGCTTCTTACTAAGCCACTCCAACTTTGGACTCCTCGGATAAATAATTATCTCTATCCTGCCGACTACGCCAATAAAATTTGTGATGATCTAGACCTGATGTAATGGTCTAGAGGTGCTCTGCTCGAGATGATGTTATGAGGCACCAAGGTCCGAATTATGTGGATAGGATAACTGCTATCCAGACAAGGAGAGGCAGGAGTCAGCTTAGTATTTTGATGCCCGAAGGGCATTTATTTGGTACCAAGGGTAGACAGACACAGTCACAAGAAGGAGGAGGGGTTGCCTGAGAACAATAGGGCAATGGAACAGGGAAATACTTTTATCTACCACTTCTACGGTTATTACTACAAGAATAAACTTTAGGCCTACTGCCACTCTTATTCTGACACTAGTCTATACTGTACTTCTATACTCTACATGAGAATCAGGTTACATAGGCTACTCAGCATTGCATTAGGGTGACCAGCATCACACATTTCCATAAGAGCCCAGGTATTACAAGAGTCCAGAGATCCGGGGTCTTTGTGTACACCTTCATTCTTCGTTGGTAGCTACAAGGGAAATAAAACAGAACTGTAGAACCCTAATCTCAATTCCCAGCAAGGACCTAGATAAGGCCACTGGGGTGATGAGAGGTTTGGTAAACAGACCATATATCTTCGGCAAATCCCACTCTCTCCAAGGCTGCTGGAATGTAAAACCAAAGCAACAGGTTCCTGAAATAACACACTGAAACAAGAGGTTCCTCGGCCAAAACCCACTTCCAGGGTTGCCAAGGATGAAGAAAGATCAAGATCTGCGTGGCGATGAATCCAGTGGAGGACTACCACGACCTGACTGATACTGCGGAACTCCAAGGGCCAGCTGGACTTGGAAGGAACTCTGACAGGACCAGGAACCATAAGAATCTGAAGAGATGATGGTTGACTCTGCAATCCTAGGATCAGGAACTAACACAAAACAAAGAAACGGCGGACGCATCCCAGACTGGGCATCGACGGACTCGACTTTCGGCGAACGACCTGGTGGGGGCACAGAACAGGTTCTCCAGGATGAGCTCACTCTTTTGTAGAGGGTGACCAACTTCGGGACATCTGGAACAGGAACCATATGGACGACACTGACACGGCTGTTGTGATGCATTTCGGCGGACGTACGTTCAAGCTGTGAAAACAAGAAAATGGCGGGTACGACTGGTATGACTGACGACAGACTCGACTTCGACGGACGACACAAATGGATGGGATGAGCTGATGGATGATCTCCCAGGAGTGAAGAATGCTGGAAGGACGTCTTCTTCTGAGTAGAGACTGATTCTGAGCACGTGGTGTTACAGACCACACTAGGAGACTGCAGTGTGGTAGAAGATTGAGACTGTCTTCGTACAGTAGTAAACATAGAATTGAAGAATTCCCAAAGAACTGTGGAATGATACAATAATTTGCCGGAGGAGGGCAAATTATACCTTCAGGGGTAATTGTTACTGATAAGGGCCAATGTCCAGGTGCTTAGAGCAATAGTTCAGGTACTTAGGACAATAGTTCAGGTACTTCGGACAATAGTTCAGGTACTTAGGACCATAGTTCAGGTACTTAAGGCAATAGTTCAGGTACTTCAGACAATAGTTCAGGTACTTAGGGCAATAGTTCAGGTACTTAGGAAAATAGTTCAGGTACTTAAGGCAATAGTTCAGGTACTTAGGACAATAGTTCAGGTACTTAGGGCAACAGTTCAGGTACTTAGGGCAATAGTTCAGCATAAGCAGTACAGTAATCACAGTAGTTTCACAGTATAGGCAAATCAAACACTCTCAAACGAACCCCTGTTTCTAAATGTAGGTTCTTCTGGAATAGGATCCCTTTCTGTGCGTTGTTGCTAGGGAATCCTTTAGTACCACTAGGCTGGCTTGCCCTATTCCACTAGGCCAGGGCCTCCCTTTAGTACCACTAGGCTGACTTGCCCTATTCCACTAGGCCGGGGCCTCCCTTTAGTACCACTAGGCTGGCTTGCCCTATTCTGCTAGGCCGGGGCCTCCCTATAGTACCACTAGGCTGGCTTGCCCTATTCCGCTAGGCTGGGGCCTCCCTTTAGTACCACTAGGCTGGCTTGCCCTATTCAGCTAGGCCAGGGCCTCCCTAGAGTACCAGGCTTTACCTCGGGCCTAATGCCCTACCTTTACCTCAGGCCTGATGCTCTATGTTAGCTTGGGCCTGGTGCCCCACCTTAGATTGGGCCTGGTGCCCCACTTCACAATGGACCTGGTGCCCCTCATAATACTGGGCCTGGTGCCCCACTTTACAATGGGCCTGGTGCCCCACGTTGCTTTGGGCCTGGTGCCCCACCAAATACTGGGCCTGGTGCCCCAATTTATAATGGGCTTAATGCCCTACTTTATATCTGGGCCTGAATTGCCCTTTTAAATCTGTTGCCCTTTTAAATCTTTCAGGCTTCCTGAGCCTGCTGTCCCTTATGTCGCACAAACCCCGCCTTAGTCCCGCCCCTTATGAATATTCGTAGGCTCTTGAACTGGCCTTACTTATCAGTCTCTCCCCGTGGGCGTCGCTAGCCCTGCTCCTTAATACATATTTAAATCAAGGGTCCTAATAACCCGATGCCCCTGCAGCGCTCGGCCGCCTTTCCTAAGTGCCTACTGCGCTTTTTCAACACAATGCAGTCCCCCTAAACAAACTGGCGGTCAGCACTGCGTGTGCTGCCGCCGACTCACCGCTCTGCGGTCTCCGAGAGGTTGCTGCTGTCACTGAGAGGTGGGAGGTGAGCTGGCAGTGGAAGGGAAACATCAGGCAGTGAGAGGGATGGCTCAGGGGGCCTCCGATGGCCAAAATGATGCGGCGCTTCTGTGCCGACGATGTGGGACCAGAGGAACTTTGAAAATTCCTCGAGGGCAAAAATAAATAAACGGAGGGCTTAAAAGCCCTTAAAACACGGGGAAATGGCGTTTGCTTCTTTGTGGTGCCCCAATGGCACCACTGACCACTGCACTACAGTAGCGCAGGATTCTTCAGTGGACTGGAGGAGGGGACTCACCATGGAGTCAACAGGACTGGCTTCACAACCACCAGGTAAGCCACAAGTCTCTGTTGCACTCCTGTGATCCTCTCTACTCCACAGTCCACCAGCAACTGACGAACTGAACTGTTACAAAATTGTTTTTAAAGTTAAACTGCCTGGGTTCTAGAATGGCTGGATTGGAATGCTGTGCATGAGCCACTCAGCACAGCATTCCATCCAGGCCATTATGACATCTATTGCTTTTAAAATCTGTCTTTTGACCAGCTGTGAGTGCACAAGGCACTTTTCTATTATTTACAGTGTTTTCTGTGTATCAGGAGGTTGACTCTTTATGTCTAGGGGCTCCTTAGCACAGTACCTTGCTGCCTATCCCTGCAGCAGGTACCCTGAGCACCTGTGTACTCTGTGTCTATTTATTTATTTTATTGTTTTCTGGAATGACCACCTTTGGGGCATTACATATATATGTAGAGGTCCTTCCATATTTGTGCCCAGTTGAGGGAGTTGTTGGGTAATAGGGAGTCCCAGACTTTGGATCCTGTTGGGGGATCTAAGTGAGCGATAGACAAAAGATATGAATACATGCAGGAGATTCTGTGAGGGGCATTAGCTATTTCTAAGAACTGAGACATGATAGGGTGGACCAATAAGGGTTTGGTCCTTGTTCCAAAAAGTTGAGATATTAAGTGCCTCAGCTGAAAAACTTTGAAGATGTGCAGATGACTTGTATTAAATTTAAAAAGAATGTCAGGAGAGGGAAGGAGGGAGTCCTGGCCATAGAAGTCTGCAACCCTGGTGTCCCGTAACTGGGGTAGCCACCCTGGAGAAAGAGGTTTACCCCCATTCTTGATAATAGGGTTAGATATTATTGGCTGGGATAGGTCCTTGGAAAGTGGGATCTTCAAGAAGGAGCAGAACTGAGAGAAGATTCTAATAGAGGTTCCAATTGCTGAATCCTTGATTGGGGTTGGCAGAGTTTTCCATGGTAAATATAATATGTTAGAGGGGAGAATATTGTGTTGTTGCATAATTTGATTCTCCATTTGTAGCCAAAGAGGGATATAGTCACCTTTAGGTATAGAGAGCCATTGACTGCACTTAGAGAAGTGGCTGGCCCAGTAATAAAGCAGACAATTTGGGAGGTGGAGACCACCAAATTCTTTGGGAAGATTCAACTTAAGGAAGGAGCGTCTGGGGGATTTGTGTAGCCAGATCAAGTTAGATACGAGAGAGTGGATGTATTAGAAAAAGGAGAGGGAGAGCCATATGTTCAGCATATTCAGGGGATAAAAAAGCTGGGGAAGAATGTTCATTTTAATGATGCTGATTCAACCCCATAGACAGAGTGGAAGAGACTCCCATCTCAGGAGGTCCTTTTGGATGCTACCTACCAAGTCATCCAGGTTTAGTTTCTTGACTATAACAGGGTCGGTGGATAGACATATGCCTAAGTATCTGATAGAATTAGCAAACCATTTCATGCCAAACTGAATAAAATCTGCCTTGTAAGTGAAGTGGTTAAGAGGAAAAATTTCAGTTTTACTAAAGTTTAACTTGTAATTTGATAGAAGGCTAAACTGGGATATAACCATCAAGACACAGGTGAGTGAAGTGCAGGGGTGGTCTAAATACAGTAAGATGTCATCCTTGTATACGGATAACGTGTGTTCAGTACCTCCTATCGGGATTCCACGTATCTGGGGAGTTGTTTTAAGATATCTGAGAAGAGGTTCCAGGTATAGGTTAAAAAGGAAGAGTGACAGAGGGCAGCCTTGTCTTGTGCCTGTGAAGAGGGGAAAGTGAGAGGAAAAAACCCCGTTGCAATATATCCTTGCTGAGGGAGATGAATAGATCACTTTTAGCCAGCTCAGGAACTGGGGAAGGAAATCCATTTTTTGCAGTGTGGACCATAGAAAATTCCACTCCACCCTGTCGAAGGCTTTCTCCACATCGAGGGATACTAAGGCCATGGGGGAGCAAGAGGATTGATCTATTTGAAGGGTATGATCTAATTTACTTAGGTGGTCTGCTGAAGACCTGCCTGGGATGAACTCGAGTTGTTCTGAGCTAAGGAAGTGGTCCCAGACTTTCCTTATTCTAGCAGCCAAAATTTTAGTGAGAATCTTGATGTCACTATTCAATAGAGAGATAGGTCGGTAGCTCACAGGGTGGGAGGGGTTTTTGTTTTGTTTGAGCAGAAGAACAATGATAGCTTCCAAGAGCAAAGGATCTAGAGAGTCTAATTCCAGGATGTACGTATATAAGTGAAGCAGGAGAGGGGCTAACTCTTTAGAAAAGGTCTTATAAAAGTTAGAGGGAAAACCATCCGGACCTGGTGCTTTGTCTAATGCCAGACCATTGATGGCTTCTTCTATTTCAACCTGAGAGATCGGAGAAGATAAAGATAGCCGGTGAGCCAGTTAGCTTTCTATGGTGATGCTTGATTAACAGCTGTTGATTACAACCTCCTGGTTGTAACCACAAATATCAACTGGGAGGTTATAACTGGAGATAGATGTGTCTTTATTTGTATGTAAAAAGTGATCACTATTAATTAAAGAGTATTTTTTTTCCCCCATTTGTAAGTTATGACACTTTTCAGTTTTTTTTCTCCCCTACTCTCCCCCCAGGGTCATGGCATACACGTGCATGTACGCACACACCAGGATCTGGTGGCCCCCATCCACCCCTCCCCAGACTTGCATCACCGCTCCAAATGCCTGTGATGCCCACTGGACCACCACCCAGTGGGAGCAGGACTACAGCGGAGTGGGCATCCACCCCTTTGGAGTGGAGAGTCACAGCTCAGTTTTCTGCTCCAATCCCCCCTTAAGATGACTCCCCAGTGACCCGAGGTCATTCCCGAACCTGGGTAGCCAGCATAGTGCAAGGTAAGGTGACAGCACCTCAGCCCTCTGCACCACCAGACCAACCGCTATTAAAGAGTATTTTACTTCTTCTGATGAAGTTAAATTTATAACAGTTTCTTACTGAAATACTTTGGATGGAATGGGATTTTCTACCGTAACAATGCCAGAATTATGTCGGATTATTAGGAGTCAGTATAACACAGCTGTTAAGTGCACTGAGCTACAAATCTGTATTGACATGAACACAGCCAGGGTTTAGAAATCCTGATATGGGGCCCCAATACATGTTGGCAACACAGAGCCAGCCTTGAGATGTGTAGTTTTTGATAATCAGCTGGCCCTTGCAGTACAGCCTAGAGATTAAGCAATTCTGAAGATGGAATTTTTTACTAACAGTTTGAAATGTAAAGGTGATAACTCACTAGTTTCAATGTACATACAAAACAATTATTATAGCTGTAGGAAGTGTTGTAAAAACACCTTAAAACACACTTAATAAAACAGATGATTTCCTATTTAACCTGTTGGATTAAATACAGTCAAAGGAGAACCTAGACCCTTGGTGACATCATTTCCTGTCAGGAGCCCAAAACACATGGCTCCACCAGCCCTTAATTACAGGGTGATTTATATATGAATAACTCTGGACTGCAAAGATTCACAGATCAACACAATAGCTCAATCAAATTAGTTTGTTATGGGCTTTCAGACATCAAGAAACCCTGTTGATGACAGTTCCCCTTTAAGAAAGGAGTAGTACAGTCAACATTTGCAAAAACATGTTGTGCAGAGTGTTTTGATTTCTATGTGAAGTCCTGATGTGTCCTTCCCTTTGTTTGCTATTAAGATTTTTTTCTAAATTAGCCTGATAGTTATATGGTAGTTTTATAGCCCCTGGGGATCTCCATCTCAGCAAAGTTTAGTGCTCTTCTTTTTCCTACAATGCACCCTATGCCATGTGACAGTGGTGCATCTGTGACCACGGATTCAGCAGGTACTAGAGATAGCCTGATATTCTGGCCTCCAATGAATAGCTCTAATTCAATATTTTTGTTTTCTATGTGTATGTGTCAGGTCTAGCCAACAGGAGTAAATGCTTTTAAAACTTTTCAATTCATCAAATTACATGCAGCCATAAAAAGCACACAAATCACCCCAGATCATCAGTGCTAGAATTAATAAAGACTCTAGCTGTTTTCTTACCGAATAATCCACTCAATTAGCCCTCAAGTATTTTATAAACTATAAATGTAGTAATCAGTGCTCACTGGATAAGGAAAGTTACTTAATATCACAGTTCTGCTGTAGTAAACTGACTAAACCAGTGCTTGCTGAATCCATGGCCCCAGATAGATCACTGTCACATGGGACAGGAGGCATTGTAGAAACAAGAAGAGCAATACATTTTACTGAGATGGAGACCCCAGTGGCTTTAAACTACTGTAAAACTAGCTGGCTAATTAGAAAAAATCCTAATAGCAGACAGTGGGAAGGACACAGTACACTTTAAGTAAATCATTAATGAAATAACATTTTCCCTATAGCACTATTAATTCAAAATACTTAACAACACCCCGATCCACCCCCCAAACACAACTGCACCCAACAAATTATCCCCACTACTATATTGCATTTCTAGGAACACGGTCAGCAATCTTACACAACAAGAAATTCCAATAACTGGCAAAGTAACTGATTGTGTGCTTTGCCTGTTAAAATAGATTAGGACAAATGTGTGTACACTGTATACTATTAGAAATGTGTGCTAAACAAAATGAGAACTTTGGACTGGGAGGAGTGATTTTGTCAGGTTTCCACTCTGCCTTGCCAATAATTCCTCCACCATTGGAGTCTCATTAAATGGACCCGCCAGTCTGGGGACTCCCACATACACACAGTGTTCTCTTGCTTAAACCCACAAGTACAAATTCAGTGCTGAAATGAGGTTGAGTAGTGAGCCATCAAAGGCGGTGCTGACATGAGTTCCCTGGATATCAGCAGTGTTAGGCATCGCTTTCCATTGCTCAGCAACAGATTGCTTACCGGGCAGTGGCACACGTAGCCATTGTGATGTCATCATGACAGTCTGTCTCCAGCATGCAAGAACTTTGCCCCCTTCTGCCCAACTATAAAAGCAGCAGCTGCAGAATGCTCAGTGCACTAGTAACACCATACAGTGCCAGCGGGACATGCTGCTCCATGTCAATAAACCTTGCCTCATTTTTTTACGACAGAAGAAACAGTTTCAAGTGCTAATACTGAGTAGCAGAGAAACAAAGTGACTAAAAGTAAAAAAAATGCTGGCCAGCCAGCATAGCGGTAGGGATTCTGTTTGCGGCGCTGATGTCCTGAGTTCAGGAATGGACTTGTGAGTGGGAGGGATGGCCAGGGGGAGAAGGATGAAGTGTCCTAGGGATGGCTCTCTTTCTCCAGAGGTAGGGGGGTTGAGTGTCCAGTGCAGGTTTGACCCCTGGCAGAGGCCAGGGGATCAACAGCACCCGATGTCTGCATTCATGGGAGACAGACAGATGTCATGTTTGTCCCACAGACATCTTTGCATGTCCCATTTATGGGGAGCAGCACCAAAAAATGGTTTCAGCCACCATGGATGATGCCCCATGCCGGACTCCATGCTGACGACTGGACTCCCACTACCGGGCCACCTACTTATATCCGCCAGGGAAAAGGGCCACCCTGGCACCCCCTCCGGGGGGGGTGTAAACCAGGGGTGTTCAGGGGAAGCTGGAAACCTCAGGACGAGTTGCAGGGCAAAGCTGTGGCTGATGGGGTAGTCTGTTGGGCCACATAAAAGAAACATGAATTATGCTGTTTTTCAGTTAACATTTATGTATGCATTAAGCCACCGAAAAAGAAAGGGAGTACAGCTTAAATGCTTCAAACTGCTTGAACACAGTAAACTATAGAGTGCACTATGTTTCACATATGATATGTTGACTATGAACACTTATCAGACTTCAGAGTACTGTGTCTCGGCTGCTAGCCTGCCCCTGTAACCCCTGGCCAGCTGAACAAAGTAGAAAATAGCTCTGACACAGTCCAAGACAACATTCTGATCAGGCTGAAGTTAAGATTAATTCCTGCTGATGACAAAGCTGTCTGCCTAAGGTGGAAATGCATGCAGCAGGGAGAAACGCTGGCTAATCTGAGGCAACATGGCCTTTTTTTGGTCATAAGCCCCACCCCTAACTACCATGTTTCAGCTGCTGGTATGCCCCCATACACTCTGACCTGCTGAGCAAGGTAGAATATTGATTAGACGCAGTCAAAAGCAGTGTTCTGGTAAGGCTGAAGGTCTTATAAGGCTAGTTGCTGCTGATGGTAAATCTGTCAGTCTATAGAGGAAATGCAAGCAGCAGGGAGAAACCTGCCTGATCAGATCCTCCCAGCCAAGGCCTTGGCTAGAAGCAGGGCCATCCTAGACTCTCTTCAGGGAGTGTTTCTCAGGCAACTAGTCAGAGAGCACAGCTGAGATGGGGCAACACTGGACCTGGTGCTTACAAACAGGGACAGTCTTGCAGACATCAAGGTGCAATGTCACTTGAGGGCCAGAAATCACCTTATAGTGAGGTTTAACATAAGGATGGGGGCAAAGACAAAACACACAAGGAGAAGGGTCCTCGACTACAGGAGGGCAGATTCTGAAACAAACTGGCGAATGCCTCAGAGATGACTTAGAATGGGGAGATTGCCTGGCTGTGGTGGAGGAACAGTAGGCCAAATTAAGGGATGCCATAGTTAAGGTAACAAATCTCTGCTCAAAAGAAGTGGGCAAAAACAGGAGGAAAAAGAGACTATTACGGTTCCTGAGTGAAGTGGCTGCAAAGGTAAAGTCTAAAGGGGTGGCATTCAGGAGGTACAATGAGACGCAGAGAGAAGAGGACACGGAGGTGTACCAGGAAAAACAGAGGGAAGCAGGTAAGGCAGTGAGGGGCATAAAGGTGCAAATAGAGGAAAGGGTAGCCAAAAGGGTAGCTAATGGGGATAAGATATTTTCCACGTACATAAATGAAAAGAGGAAGACAAAAGGAAGGAAGGAGTGAGGAGGAGAGCCGTGGCCAGGATTGCGTGAACGAGAGCAGCAGCTTTCATGGGGTCGAGTCAGCAGTAGCGGCAGTGTGGTGGGGTTTATGCGTTCTGGAACCGGTGCCGATTAGGCATCCCCGCCGGGAGAGGCGAGTCTTCCTGTTGAGTTGGTTTGCTCTAGGGAGGCATCGCCATGGGATGCTATAGCAGCAAGTAGAGTTCACCTCGAGAATGGAAGCCTCTGGAGGAGCACAGCTGCACTGACATCCCATGGCTGCTGATATTCATCCTGTTCTGCGTCGGAATGGGTTTTATCTGTGGCTTTTCAATAGCTACGGGAGCAGCATCCAGGCTGGTGTTCGGGTATGACAGTTACGGAAATACACGTGGCCACAAGAACAGCCCAGTAGAAGGAGTACATCAGAGTGGCCTGGATCACACTGGACGAAAGTTTGTCTTCTTTTTGGATCCCTGTCATTTGGACCTGGTAAACAGGAGGATTAAATCCATTGCCCTGTGTGTTGCCGAATGCCCTCAAACAGAGCTGAAAACTTTGGATGATGTTCGGAAGTTTGCCGAAACGAACAAATCAGCACTGTGTTCCTATGAAATAAACCCTTCGCAGTATACCTCAAGCAGTTCAAAGAGTTTGTGTCCTAAAGTTCCTGTTCCAGCAAGTGTGCCTATCCCACTCTTCCATCGCTGTGCTCCTAGGAACATTTCCTGCTATGCCAAGTTTGCAGAGGCCCTGATCACTTTTGTCAGTGACAATAGTGTCTTGCACAGGCTGATTAGTGGAGTAATGACCAGCAAAGAAATAATAATGGGACTATGCGTGTTGTCATTAGTTCTGTCTATGATGTTGATGGTGGTGATCAGGTACATCTCCCGAGTCCTGGTCTGGATTTTAACAATCCTTGCTGTGCTGGGATCTCTTGGTGGAACAGGTGTGTTATGGTGGCTGTATGCCAGCCATAGAAAATCCCTTGATGAATCTCTCCCACCTGATCAGCTTCAGGTAGCCAAAGATAATATCTACGCTCTGATGGTCTACTCCATTGCTGCTACTGTCTTTACGGTAATCCTGTTGTTGATAATGCTGATAATGCGCAAACGAGTTGCTCTCACCATCGCCCTGTTCCATGTAGCAGGGAAGGTTTTCATTCATCTTCCTTTGCTTGTCTTCCAGCCATTTTGGACTTTCTTGGCCCCTTGTCCTATTCTGGGTTTATTGGATCATGACCCTACTGTTCCTGGGCACTACAGATTTCTCCGAGCCCTGTATGGGCCAGCTGTGTCCCCCCGAGTTGCAGCTGAGGCTCCTCAAGCCTCCACCACACGCCGCCTCAGCGCTTCTGCAAGCCGGATTCTTCAGGCCCTGTATGGGCCACCGGGCTCCCCGAGGAGCGACTGCTGCACCCAAAGCCTACACTACATGCCGCCTCAGTGCTCCAGGAAGCTGAGCAAGGAAAGAGCCTGGGCCGGGGAAGCGGTGATCGGCTGCAATTGGCTGACTGCTCTCTGCTCCTCCACATGATTGGTCTCCAGCTAAGGCCACTACCTCCTCTTTGGACATCTCACTGTTGCTGCTATCTGGGCTCTGCACCCATTCAATAGCATTGCAGACTGCCGAAATTTTTACACCCACCCCCCAACCCCTGCCTTAATTAAAAAGACCCTTGCTCTGCCCACTTGCCTTCTGTCCCTCCCCTGCCTATCTCAGCTCCTATCCTCTTCTTCCACCCTCTTGCTCCACCCACACTCTTGGGTTCCATTAGACAATACGTCCCTGCTTAGTGCCCAACTGACTGCAAAGCCTACTGGTCCCACCTCCACTAGTCCCTTTTCGCTAATCACCCACTTATCTGTCGCCTCCATCCAGCCTCTCCACCCCCCCTTATTTACTCCCTCTGACCATGCCTTTCCAAAATCACCTGCTCTCACTTCTGTTCTCACTCTTTTTTCCTTCTACCACTCAGCTATCTTCCTGGTGCCTGACACCCATCTCCTCACTCTACCTACTACCTAATCGTCCCCTACCTTCCATATGGCACCCTGGCCCACTCACCTTGCCCTCCCTTGGGCCCCCCCCACCACCACCAAGGGCTGGCCTACCGCTGACGAACACAAATCTGGAACCTGGGCAAACTGGCCTCTGGTACTATCTATTGCACTACACTGGGACCTATGGCACCTGCGCTGGATCCAGCCATGCAAATCAAGAAGGCGAAACCTCGCTTAGTACAACCAACAGCAGACAGCTCTTAAACTCCTGCTCCTCCTTCTGTTGATATCTGGGAGTGTTCACCTGAACCCTGGCCCGATCACCCCCAACCCAGCCAGTACCAAGAAATCAGTAGGGGGTCTCACCATCTCCACTCTCAACATCTGTAGCCTACTACCTAAGCTCGCTGCCCTACAGACTTTTGCTGAATTGCATAACCCTGACATCATATCTGTTGTTGAAACCTGGCTAACTCCCAAAACCCCTGACCATGGCATCTCTCTACAAGGCTGTAATATCCACAGACTGGATAGGATGTCTTGGGGGATGTGCACTATCGTCAAAGACACACATCCTGCACCTGCCACCACTACCCCCGACTTTCCTGCCCAATTCCTGCCCGTCAGACTACTCCTTGATGCACAAAATAAAGCACTCACTGTGGTCCCTGTCTACATACCACCTAAAAACCAAGGGACTGGTCTCCGAGCTGTATTGGACTTTGTTAGTTCACAACCTTCTGAATCCGAGGTCCTTCTTCTTGGTGATTTCAACATCAACTGGCTTGCATCTGACACTGGAACCTACAAGGATGCTATATCCTCAGCTAACCTCACGCAGATGGTCGACTCCCCAACTAGGAAGAACTACAAGTCCAGTACCAGCACTCTCTTGGACTGGGTCCTTACCAGTCACCCAACCCACATCAACAACACCGTTGCCCTCTCTGACTCACTCAGTGACCACTCTCCTCTCATCTGCAACTGGTCTAATAAGTTTTGCCAGCCTCCTCCCTTAACTGTCTCCAGTAGGGTCCTACCACGTGGCAAACTGTCCCACCTAAAATCCTAATTTAGGCGACAAGACTGGTCTCCCATATACCTTGCGCAGGATGTAGACTCAGCTCTTGATCATTTCATCATCACTTTCAGTGCCGCCTGTGATTCACACGCCCCAGTAAAAAAGCGCAAAGTCAATGCATCATCCAGTCCCTGGCTTAATACTGGGTTACTGACACAGTTAAAAGCAAGGGACCACCTCTGGGCAATCGCCAGGACCACAGGTGCCCAACCGGACATTCAAGCCTATAAACAATCTCGCAACAATTGCACAAAGCTAATACGAATGGCTAAGAGCACCTACTACAAAGAAGCCCTCACCAACACCTGGGGAAACAGGAGAGCCTTTTAAGATAATATAAGGGAGATTTCAGGGAAACCATCTAAATCCTCCTCTACTCTAATGACTATCGATGGTACTACCACCTTGTCCCGCTGATCATAGTAAACACCTTCAATTCAGCCTTCACGGACCTCAGTAGTGTCCTCCCCCCAGATTTCTTCTCGGAAACTAACCCCCCTGAATCAACTTCCCTCCCTCCCTACCCCCTCAAGCCATCCACCATTCCACTTTAAAAAAAGTCAAAGCAGGTGAAGTCCGCAAATACGTAAAAAGGGCCATCTCCAAGACCAGAGCCAGTGGAGACTTACTGGACCTTAAACTGCTATCCCTCACACTTGAGGAAGTGCTGCACCCGCTTACCAGAATTTTCAACCTCTCACTCAGCCTCAGTCAATTCCCAAGCAAATGTAAACCAGCTATTGTCACACCAGTCTTCAAAAGTGACGACAAGTCAGTCTTGGGAAAACTACCGACCAATCTCTATACAGCCCCCCCCCTCCAAGGCCCTCGAGCGCATAGTAGCTGACCAGCTTTCAGTCTACTTGGACAAATACAACATCCTATGTCCTCAGCAACATGGTTTCAGGCAAGGGCACAGCACCTCTACAGCCCTCCTGGAGTTCACTGGAGCCCTCCACAAGTCTGTGGACAAAGGCCATCTAACTGGAGCCGTATTCATCGACTTAACCAAGGCATTCGACACTGTTCACCATGGCCTACTCTCTAGACAGCTTCTGAATACCGGTCTCTCCCCGGACACTACAGTATGGTTCAATAGTTACCTTCACCAGTGCTCACAAAGAGTAAAAATCTCAGGTAATCTCTCTGACTCCAAACCACTCCATTCTGGTGTCCCCAAGGCTCAATACTGGGTCCCCTACTTTTTAGTCTTTTCCTAAACTCTCTCCCACAGTCCTGCCCAGAACAAATTATCCTCTATGCCGGAAGATGCTGTGCTTTTTGCCCCACATAAAGACCCAGAACCATTAACTCACAACCTCCAACTCGCATTCTCATCTGTTGAAAACTGGTTCTCTTCTCATAAGCTGGTTCTAAACCACAAAAAGATTAAATCAGTGCTCTTCTGCAGCTCACAAAACAAACACAGGCAATACCTCCTTGATATAAAAACAAGTGCTGGTCATACCCTTGAAAAAGTGTCATATTTTAAATACCTAGGAATCACTCTTGACCATGGTCTGTCATATGGGACCCACATCGATAACGTCACCAGAGTTGTAAACGCACGCATTGGAATTCTCTACCATAACAAACAACACCTCACCCAAGGAGCATTAAAGATGGTCAGCCAGAGCTCTGTTGTCTCCATTGTAGATTATGGCCTCATAGTCTATGGCTCTGCCACCACCACCACCCTTGGGCGCATAACGACCTCCCTAAACAAGGCCTGCTGACTGCTCACAGGAGCCCACCAACTCACACATACATGTGAACTCTACGCCAAATCAGGATGGCTTCAACTCACAAATTGTATAAAGTACCTATCTTGTCTAATGGAGAAAAAAACTATCTAGGGGATTTCCCCATCTAGTGTCCAAGACCTCCTGAGTCCAATCACTAATCTACGTAACACCAGAGGGTCAGAACAACAACTCCTTCTAGTTCTTCGATGCTGCACATCACTGGGTCAAAGATCCTTTGCACACTGTACCCCCACCTGGATGAATGCCCTTAGCACTCATATCACTTCCTCCTCTTCACTGCACATTTTCAAATCAAGACTACATCTTCATCTCAGTACCTCCATTTGCTGCGACTGCCTCTCCTAACTTCCCCTGTGGCCCACATCCCCTCCCCTCTCCTCTGCTCTTTGACAATGCTGTGAATCTGCTCTAGCTTCTCTTCAGCTGCTGCCCCCAACCCCTCTCTCCCCACTACTTATAGATCTCTGAACTTATCCGAACCTGAGTGTCTCATTACTTTATTTCTATGATGCAACTTCTGAACCAATGAGTGTCATTTAATCTCTGTTTTAAAAAATTGTTTTGTTTGCCTATGTATAGAGGAATATAGCTTAGCCTAAAATGTTTGTTTGTATTTCTCTTGACGTGGACCCTTTGTAAAAGAGCCTTGGCTCAAAGGTATTTGTAATCCTAGATTTTCAGTAAACAAAAGGAGGGATTGTGAGATTAAGACGGGCAGGGGGAGACCATGAAGAAGAGGATCAGGAAAAAGCAAATATCCTGAACACATTCTCCTGCTCAGTCTTCACTGTTGAGGGAGAAAGAGGAGGCTGGCACCTGTAGGCCAGTCAGTCTAATGTCAGTTGTGGGGAAGTTAATGGTGATACTATTAAACGAAATGCTAGTAGAATATCCAGGTTACAAGACCCAAGGTAGCATGGATTCACAGGAGGGGGATCACATCAGATGAGCCTGACGGATTTTTTTCAACTGCATGACCAGGGAAGTAGATCATGGTGCAGCAGTGAACATAGCCCACTTAGATTTCAGCAAAGCCTGCAACACTGTACCACATAGGAGGCTCATAAGGAAACTGGGCAGTTTGGGGGTGGACCAAAGGTAGAAAACTGGGTGCAGAACTGGTTGATGAATAGGTCACAGGGGGTAATGGTAAATGGCAGTCACTCTAATGAGGGGAGAGTGATCATTGGGTTATCCCAGGACTCAGTACTGGGACCAGCCCTCTTCAGTGTTTTCATAAGCAACATTGCAGAATAGCTGGAAGGGAAGGTATGCCTCTTTGCAGATGACATCAAACTCTACAACAGGGTAGATAAACCAAAGGGAGGAGAGAATAAGTAGAGACCTGAGAAAACCCAAGGAGTGGTTGAGGGTATGGCAGCTGGGTTTCAATGAAAAAAAGTACAAAATCATGCATCTAGAGCATAGAAACCCAGGGGAAGTGTGAAAAGAGGTATTGATGGACACTAAACAGTAAAAAGACCTTCAGGAGATCATATCTGATTACCTCAAGATGGCAGGGCAGTGTGACTAAGCAGTAGGCAGGGCCAGCATGATGATGGGGTGCATAGGGAGGGAAATCACCAGCAGAAGGAGAGAGGTAGTGTTACCTGTGTATCGACTGTTGCTGAGACCCCACCTGAAGTGCTGTGTCCAGTTCTGGAGATCACATCTCAGGAAGGACATAGACAGGGTACAGGGCGTCCAGAGGAGGGCAACTGAAATAGTGCTGGGGCTGCATCATAAGCCCTCTGAAGAGAAACTGAGGGATCTCAATACGTACACCCTGGAGTAGAGGAGGGACATGATAGAGACCTGTAAATACTTCACAGGAGTGAATGAAGAAGGTGCACAAGAACAAGGAGGCATAAAATAAATCTGGAAGGGGGAAATTTAGGAGGGCTGTGAGGAAGTACTTCTTCACTGAAGGAGTGGTTGACACCTGGAACAGTCTTCCAGTAGAGTTGTTGGGGGCAAAAACAGTGGTGGGCTTCAAGCATTCATTGGATAGGCACAAAGAAATCTCAGTAGGAAAGTGGGGGAGTAGCTGGAGATCAGTTAGGGTCTGCAGTGTCAGTATAGGTGGGGATAAATGGACAGACTGGATGGGCTAAGTCATTCTAATTTGCCAACAAATTCTGTTTCTGTGATTAAATAAGGGATGCACAGAGCAGATCAGCTGGAAAACAAATGCAGAGAAATTAGGACCCTGAATGTTTAACTATCCCATCAGTGCAAAACACTCTTTAGCAAGCATTATGCATGTGCTAGAATCCAACTCTGTAAATAGTCAATAAAGAGATAGTATTTTCCTACATACTTCTCAACCTTTTGTCCCCCAAATGTGGAACATTGCCTCTCAAAATGTGGAACAAATGAGCAAAATGTGGAACATTTAATCAAATATTTACCTAGGAAGCTCAGAACACTGTTAAAATGTTTGCATTTATGTTCAGAAAGCCTGTTATTAATTGAATAATATATTTTTCTCATCATTTACTATAGATTTTTGCTTTAAAATGTTAACACTGAATGTGGGACAAGTCCTCACAATGTGGAACAGGGAGCTTTTGTGAAGTAAAATGAGGAACGTTCCTCGTAATGTGGTACATTAGAGGTATGTTTTCCTATAATATTTGTGTGTGTACTTAATGCCATACCCCAGACAGTGATAACGGCTCTCTGAGGACATGACTACAAAGACAATTTTATAGGGATGTGAAAATACCTTTCCCTAAACATTCGGCAGAATATTCAGTATTCAGCAATCAAATACTTGTGTTTTTGGCCTTCAAGTATTCATTATTTGACTTAACTAAAAATCCTCCTGTCACCCTTGCTTATGTTTCTCAATTTCCCACCCTCCTTCCCAACCCAAACTCCGTAAATATTGTAACTGCCCATCCCTCTTGTGAGCACCACAATCCCACCCTCCCCTCCGGCATCCAGAATTTTTTGTATTATAATCCCATGGTGGGTGACCACCACAACCTGTCGACCTCCATGGCCAGCTGCTATCTTCCTGAATGAAAAGCGCTTGGTTATATTAAACAGATTTAGTCTCTAATTAAGCCAAGCCCACTCACCCCACCTGTCAACCACCTGATTCTCAGCACCCCATTTTTTTGTCATAAAGATGTTAATCTTCTTGTGGCCAGGACAGGCTGAGCTCCCTTCTGCTCTGCCCAGCTGATCCTCACTGTCCCGTACCTCCCAGAACATACCTGAGGACTGGTGAACCCCCTTGGATTGCCCGCCGAGGTTGGGTCAGAAGGGAAAGGGCCATCTCCCCCTCTCAAAACACAAGTCCAGTCTTCTGACCTCTGGGTCCTGGTGATGCAGGGGTTGAGGGTTCAGCAGGCAGGCTTCACCACACACCTGGAGCAGGCTACAGTAGTCACTGCACTCCTAGAATAAACTGTCCACCCAGAAGTCTGAATATCAAAACTGTATTTATAGCCCAAAATAGTACAGAAAAATTACAAACGAAACAGTGGACATGCTTAAGAGTCAAACTGCAGGAGTTTACACCAGAGCTCACCATAATGGCTTTGTCAGGGGCCCCCTGACAAAGCCATTATGGCAAAGTGCTGGGCTAGACTCCTGTAGCTTGACTCTTAAGCATGTACACTGTTGTGTTTGTTATTCCTGGCTCTGACAATACTGCACCATAGTTTTCCAGGGGTCATTAACTCAGGCTGATTTTATTTTTTTGTGAGCTTTTAGTGGAGTGGTTATATCCACTGTTGTCCTCACAGAACTATATCTGATCTGTTACTCATCAGCCAAATCAGTCAACTATTCCACTGATTAGTAAACTTAGGTATTGCTTTTGTGTTGCTGCTTAAACCTTCTGTTAACTGTTCCTGCTTATAAATGGACATCACTATGTCCTCCCATTCTTTTTGTGCAGGACAGTTTGGTGTTAACCATTGTCTAGCTATTGTCTTTTTAGCTGCTGTCAGCCATATACCAAGTGTTACTAGTACAGTTTTTCTTTAAAGTATGGTGGGTATGTTAAAAATATCGGCAGGTTGATGGTTAGTGTCCCCATGTTTGGTAACCGTTCTTTCAAGGCCTTTTCTATTATATCCCAGAATGGTCAAAGTATTGGGCATTCCAAAAATATATGGCTGTGAGTAGCAGGTGTGGTGCCACATCCTCTCCAGCAAGCAGTGTGGTATTGCAGGTTATATTTTCCTGTAATTTGTGGGGTTCAAAAATATCAGGCCCTTGCCCTTTTCTGAGAGGATGGTAATAATGACTTCATGGTGGGTGCAAGGGAGGGTGCCTGGCTGTTCTGCCTCAGACTATATCCTGCATAGCAAGAGGAGCAGATGAGGGGGGAAATAGGTTTGAAAAACTCCACTGGGAAGCCATCCCCTCCTCGGACTTTTCTGAACTTAAGAGACTACAGAGCTTGCTGAATCTCAGAATCTGTGAGGGGCACAACCACAGACTCTGCCTGCTTTAGGGAATTTTTTGGGAGAGATAAAGAGGACAGGAAGGCATTTATGTGTTCCTGAGGAAAGGAATGGGGGGGCATGGAATGAGGTATAAAAGATCTTCATTATGGCATTCACTTCCTCTGGTCTGGCCCACATGGCCCCTAGGAAGTCCCATAGGCCTGCAATGTGATACTCTGTTTGCGGCTTACAGAGGCAATAAGTAAAGACCTTATCCCTCTTTACACCTCATTCCCAGTACTTATGCCATAGGTGCAAGATAGTGACCTCAGCCGTACAGGAAAGGATGGTGTTAATCTCCAGCCACAGTTAGATTATGCCATAGTGTAGGGGGTGTCAGTGTTGGGTTTAGCAGAAGACTTGTACTCGGCCTCTTTATTTTGGAGTTCCACCTTCAGGGTGATACATTTCATTTTTCACTGGTGTCTGAGGTGAGCCACATAGCCAATTATCTTGCCACAGATGGTGCCCTTCAGTGCCTCCTAGACCATGCCGGCAGTGATCTTTCGATTATCATTGTCTAGAAGGGAGTTAGTGGCCTTCTTTTGGATCCATGTTATGAAGTTTGGGACTCAGAGAAGGACAGGGTCTAGCTTCCAGGAGGGAGAGCAGGGCTTCTGGTGCTCCCAGAGAAAGTGTCACTGGTCCAAGGCATGCTTTTGGATTACCAAAGGCAAGATAGTAACATCTGTCAAAGCTGCAGTGAGAGGAGGGGAAGTGAACCAGAAATCTATTCCACTGTATGTGCCATGAGTTGCAGAACAGCATGAATAATCTTGATCCCTGGGATGTATCAGGCACAGATATCCATCAAGGCTTATTCCTGCATGAGTATTTTAAGGGCTTGTGCACCCCTGGGGTGGGCTTCTGTCACCACCACTAATGATGGGTACTGCTGTGGTTGCAAGCTAGACCAGCTTCTGTGCCACTGCATGGAAAAAGTCAGGTTTGTATTCATTGGGTGGTTAGATATTGGCCTGAAGGTGGGACCCACTGGATTTTACATGAGAGCTATCACCCATTGGCATTGAGGGTCCCTTTCAAGTGTACACATGGCCCACCTAAGGGATTTATGAAAGATAATAGTCACCCTTCTCTTTTTAACCAGTGCTGCAGCATAAAGGTCTAAGTCCACCCATTCTCTTTGCAACTTGGACACTTCTGGGGACAGAAGTTTGATCTCTTGCAGGAAGACAATACAGGAATGTAACTTTCTGTGGCATGACAGGACTTGTTTTCACTTAATTAGAGAGTTAAGCACTCACACATTGCATGTGTGAGAAACCATAAGATATTGAGAGCAAACAAACTGGCAGACTGATAGAATGATATGGAGTCATAGGCAGAAGCATGATATGGATGCTAGCCATGAATACCATCAACTCCTCCTGTGGTCAAAGCTGAAGTAAGCCAAGCAGAAAAGGGATGATGATAGATCCATAGGCCTACATTGGAGTATGAAAGCAAAGGCTCATCATTAACTGAGCTGAGGCATCTGAGTATAAACCAAACAACCATAACAATCAAACAGCGTAACAAATAGTTATATAGAGGACGCTGTGTAGAGGTGGGATGGAATTGGGTTGGAGCAGAAATATGACCCAAAGCCCTTTGATACTAACTCAAGGGCATGGGAAAAGGTCTGTGTTATGCCAACATGGATATCAATCAATGTAGTTTTACAAACCACAAATGAAACCCCCCACTTCCCAGAACCCCAGACAGAAGGAAACAGAGGAAACACACAACTTATTTGAATCAAATGGAGCACATTGTAACCAGTGAACATCTTTGAGCTCATTATGGTCACAGACAAGGAGATGGGGGCCATGTGAGGCTATGCCATGAAAGTAAGCAGATGCTGCAAGCCTGTATTAGTCCCCTAATCTTGGGGCACCCCCAAGGCTGCCCTGCATAGTAGGACCCCTGGGACAGACGCCATGAAAGGATCAATTGTCAGTGTGCCCAGTCCTGGTTTTGAAAACATGTAGCCTAGGTGCAGGGTGTGGTTCCATCACAACAGTCCTATTTTGACAGTTACATGTAGTTCAGGCTCTGGCCAAGGGGGCAGAAATAAACTCAAAAACAGCCCTTAACCTGGAGGCTAGATGAGCAATATGGTATTATTGGGGATGTGACACGGTTGAATAAGGCCCTGCCCCATTTGTTATGCAGAAAGAGTTTAACTACATGGGTCTGTTCTATCCTCTCTTTTTCTGTCTCTTCTCTGTCCAGTTGCACAACCAAATTTTCTTGTGAGATCTAGGAACTGATCACTCCGACAGTTTTGCAGTTCTCCGCCTCTTGCTATCTGTCTGTCTTCCCTTGCTATTTCTGTCTTTTTATCCCCCTTGCATCTCTGCAGCTATAAAAAATATATGTGAATCTCTGTGTAAAACTGTATGTGAAACTGGGATCCCTTTGTTTACAGCTGTATATAATTATAATTTGGACAAGTGGAACACCCTGCTAAAGGAAGTGGTGGGGGCTGAAACAATCACAGGATTTAAGAATGCATGGGATAGACATAAAGGAATTCTGGAGGTCAGGGGTAAGGGGCAACAGACTTCTAGGAACTTACAAGCTCAAATGGGCAGACTGGGTGGGCCATAGGCCTTTATCTGCCGACACTGTCTATGTATCTATGTATCTATGTATCTATGTATACTGTTGAAATGATTGCAAAGCTATTTGGAACTCAAAGGGTTAACCTGAGATGCTGTTTTTAAGCCTTTTGCAGAGCTGTTAACAAGAGGTCACTTCTTGGTCACTATGTTCTTTTTGCTGCGCCTGTAATGAAACTTACAAGAACATTCTGTAAACTTACAAGAACATTCTGTGAGAAGCAGGCTCTCTTAACAAGTTCCCAGACAAAGGCTTATAAAAAGAGCAGCAATGCTTTTGCTAGAAAGATAAGGAAAGTGAGAGACCGAAACTTGGAATTAAGAGATACCCTCAGAAGAATGACTTGGTTTTCTTTGTTTGTACTGCCTTTGTAAATAGTTATACTGAATATTTTTTCTTTTTCCTTTTTATTTTGCTGTTATTGAGAAAAATAAAATGCTATTTGTGAATTTTGAAATTGCTCCTGGTTTTCCTATGCTTCTTGACCTGTGCCTCGATGACAGATGGTGTCAGCCTAAGTGGGATTTATGCCGTGCATACTCTAAGCCAGTAGTTTTGTGTGTGGGTTCTAGACCTGGTACCAGGGAAGCATAAAAGAAAGTTATGGATTCAGCAGCAGCAAGTCCAGGAGTGATTACCAGAAGAATAGCAGCCAAACTAGCAGAGATAGAAGTCCAAGCTGAGACTGTACAGCCAGCACCAGCAATGGAAAAAAAAAAGAACAGGTAGTGACAGAACCTGAAAGCCTGATTGCCTTTTTCAAATGATGGGCTATACAACAGAGACAGAGAAACAAAGAAGAAGAGGAGATGCAGCAGAGAGAAAAAGAGATTCAGCATTTACAGGCACAGAGAAAAGAAGAAATGCAACAACAATAGCAGCAAAGAAAACAAGAGATGCAGCAATGGCTGGTGCCTTGCAAGCTATAAAAGCTGGAGGGTCTGGCACAGGTCCAGCAGAGCAACAAAACATCAGCAACTTTTTTTTTTGGCAGAGGCTTCCTCAGCCCCATTCGCCACCTCCAGCACAGGCTTACCCCTCTGGGTGGGTCTGCCAGGCGGGCACCCCCTCTCCAGGACATTCAGTCAGAAGCCCTGGCTTACTCCCCCAAGATGGGACCATGGGAGCAGGATGCCCCCAGCAGACCTTTATCATGATGGGAGTGGTGGCAGAGGTGGAAGCATCACCAACGGGGCTGGATTTTTTGTAGATGCTAGTGTTCCCCGGAGGCGGGACATGCAATGACACCAACGGGCATGCCCGATGTCTGTCCCACCTCCCATGACATGTGGCTCTATACTTGCAGATCCCCAGCCTCCTTCAAGGGCTGCTAATGTACTGAGTGCTCCCCCCCTTCCCCTTGGAGAAGGAGAGTTGCCAGACGGCACTCAATCCTTCTCTGCCTGGCCTGCCCTCTGACTCCCGGGTCCGTTCCCAAACCCGGGTCATCGATGTCGAAAGCGGATGCCCTGCCATTGTGCTGGCAGGCCTGCAAAACAACAACAACTTTAAAGACCTTAAACTTACAAAGCTGTGTCCCTCAGATGATATCAAAGTATACTTGACAACTTTTGAAAGGGCTGCTGCAGCATGCCAGTGGTCAAAGCAGCAATGGGCAAACAGACTGGTACTTTACCAGACAGGCACAGCCCAACTTTCCAACAGTAATATGGACACTGCACAGTCAGAAAACTATGACCTGGTGAAAAGAGAGGGCCTTAAAAGATATGACATCTCAGGAGAGACCTACAGGCAGAGATTTCGGTCTCTAAAGTACAACTTAGTTGACAATCCTCGAGAAGCCTTCACCCGACTCGAAGAACTCCTTATGAAATGGTTCCAACCAGAGTGTAAAACACTCCCACAGATCATCAAAACATTTGTAATGGAGCAGTTCATCAACATCCTATCCACAGATATACAACTTTGCATAAAAGAACACCGACCAGAAAGTGGGGAAAAGTCTGTTTCTTTGGATGAAGAATACCAGATGGCCAGACAGACACCACAGCAGTGAGGCAACAGCCAAGCACCCGTAAGACACTCTTTTTCCAATTTAAACTTCAAGTCTGATAAGAACTCTGGTGAGGGTAACAAATCTGCACTCAAAGACTTTATCTGTTATAACTGTAATAAGCCAGGTCATACTGCAAGAAATTGCCATAGTAAGAAGACTGACTGGAGCAGATTTGTCCTTTGCAAATTGGGGCAAGTACTTAACTGATGCGAAAGTGGGAGACAAGACTGTGAAGGGAGTTATAGATTCAGAAAGCAGACAGACCCTAGTGCATATTGAAGTGCTGGGAAAACAATGCCCAAAAGGACCAGGTACTGGTGTCATCTGTATCCATGGAGACACTTGATACTATCGCACCACCCAAGTGACTCTGACTATTAAGGGTGTGTCACACCAAATGAAAGTGGGGGTAGTACCTAAGTTACCTGTACCTGTGATTATTGGAAATGACTTTCCAGGATTTACTGAGTTAATAGCTGTAAAGACAAGAGCTCAGGCAAAGAAAATCTCACATGGTAGTGACTCTTTTCCTTTCACTGATTTTGATTTGAACTTGTCTTGAGCACAGCTCCAAGATCTAGAAGTCCAGGAAAGAAATACAATGCCTGAAGAAACAGTGGCAACAAAAGACTGATGGACATAAGGGGTTAACATATGAAAATGCTGAAACTAAACTGATAACTAATTGTCATTTTCTTTTAGAGCAAGCTAACAATGTTTCTCTTCAGGCTTATTTTAAGCAGCTGGGGGTGAAACCAAAATAAGGTACACCTACAGTATGTTTAAAAAATATAATGGGGTACTGTACAGAGTTTGGGTTAAACCTCAGACACAGGAACAGATGGAACAATTGGGTGTACCACAAAAGTATAGATCTGAGGTGTTACAGATGGTACATGATAGTCCTGTGATTGGTCACTCGGGGAGGGATCACACCCTTGCCAGATTGCTGTACACATTTTACTGGCCTGGAATTCATAAAGATATTGCTACCTAATGCAGTTCCTGTGCTGAGTGTCAGAAAGTAGTCCCAGTGACTAAAACAAGACTAGGTGCCCCTGGTGCCCTTACCCTTGATAGATGTGCCTTTTGAGAGAATAGCAATGGATATGGTTGATTCCTTAGACAAAAGTAAAAAGGGTAATTGATTCATTTTGGTAGTATGTGACTATGCTACTCGATACCCAGAGGCAGTTTCTATACGTACTGTCACATCTCCAAAAGTGGCAGCTGAGCTTGCCAAAATTTTCATCAGGGTGGGCATACCAAAAGAGATTATTACTGATCAGGGTAGTAATTTTGGTGCTGCATCACTGAAGGAGCTGTACCGACTACTAGGTATCACTGCCATAAGAACCACCCCTTATCACCCTCAGACAGACAGTCTTGTGGAGCATTTTAATCAAACCCTAAAACATATGTTAAAAAGGTTTGTAAAAGAGGAAGGAAAAGACTATGACCAATACTTATCTTATCTGCCTTTTGCTTACAGGGAAGTGCCACAAGCCTCAGCAGGTTTTTCATCATTTGAAATGCTGTATGGTAGACAACCTAGGGGGCCACCAGATGTAATAAAAGAAACATGGGAAGATAACCCCTATCAGAAACAATCTATTACATCTTATATGTGTGCCCTGAGGAATAAGCTGCCAAAATATGTTGAAATCACCCATAGTATTCAGGAAGAGGCCCCAAACCAGCAGAAGGTGTATTATGACCATGGGGTTAAAGAATTTTTTTTCAGCCAGGTGAAAAGATCTTGCTACTGTTACCCACTACAGAAAATACACTGTTAATGAAGTTATAAGGGCCTTATAATGTGCTTAGACATACTGGCACAGTTAACTATGAGGTTAAGACCCCTGATAGGAAAAATCCTACTAAGATATACCTTTCTAACCTCCTCAAGAAATGGGTTGAAAAAACACCAGAAACTGTTTGCTAGTTTTACCAGAAACTGATAAAGAAGATATTGATGTAGCTTATGATGGACTGGAACAAACTGTAACTGCTGGTGGTGTGAAAGTGAATGTTTCCTTAATCTCCAGTCAAAACACAGGAATCTGTAAGTTGCTAAAGACGTTTAACAGTACTGTTACCACAGTACCAGGCTGAACAAAAGGGGTCGAGCACGTAATAGTGACAAGGAATGCTCGCTCTATTAGACAAAAGACATACAGATTACCACAGCAGTTAAGAGCTGACATGGTTAAGGAAATACAAAAAAATGAAAGAATTGGGTATCATAGAAGAGTAGAGAAGTGCTTGGTCATCACCAGTGGTGATAGTTAACAAAAACGAATGGGGCGTAAGAATCTGCCTTGATTTTAGTAAACTTAATCAAGTGTCAGAATTTGATAGTTATTCTATACCCAGAATAGATGATTTGGTGGACAGACTGGGGAGTGCCAAGTATATCAGTACCCTCGATCTCACCAAGGGTTACTGGCAAATTCCCCTAGCTAAAGAATCCAGAGACAAAACTGCATTTGCCACTCCTGTTGGATTCTATCAGTTCACCACCATGCCGTTTGGTTTACATGGCACACTCGCTACATTCCAGTAATACATGGACGTAATTTTATCCACTCATACTGGTTATTGTGCTGTGTACCTGGATGATGTTGTGGTGTACAGTCCATACTGAAAAAGCCACCAGGAACACCATTAAGCAGTGATCCAATCGATCAAAAAGGCAGGTCTGACAATTAGTCCTACCAAGTGTGCATTAGGTATGCAGGAAACCAGATATTTGGGCTATGTTTTGGGAAATGGAGAAGTCAAGCCAGAGATTTCTAATATAGAAGCTGTAACTAACAGCCCTGTCCCCAAAACCAAGAAACATGTCAGGTCACTTTTAGGGCTAGCTGGTTATTATCGAAGATTTGTTCTCAGCTTTGCCAAATTAGCTACTCCCCTCACTGAACTCATGAAAAACAGTTCCTGAAAAAGGTGAAATGGACAAGGCTTTTCAGGCCATTAGGCCTGCATTATGTTCAGATCCTGTTTTAAGAGGCCCAGACTATGAGAAACAATTTCTGTTACAGACAAATGCATCAGAGGTAGGCCTAGGTGCAGTCTTGAGTCAGCATATAGATGGGAAAGAACATCCTATTCTATACATTTATTTATTTAGTTTTTGTTGACTGGGAAGGAGGACAAGATAATTTTTTGCCCGTTTTCAGCCTTTCCCGGGGGGGGGGGGTACAGATGGATGCCAACTGAAACTGAACCACATAAGTTGGAAATTACATACATAAGTAGGAAATCGCACGACAGAGAGAAAAGGTACTCCACCACTGAAAAGGAGTGCCTTATGGCAAAGTTGGCCATGGAGTCCCTTAAGTTTTAAGACGCCCAGATCACCCCTGAGCACAAAGGAGGTGACCGGGCACTAGTATCCAACTATCGATGCATCTCAGTTCTGTCCCCTCTCTCTAAAGCACTGAAGAGAATCATAGCCAACCAACTCATGGACCATCTACATAAATACAACCTCCTCTGCCCCCAACAGCACAGCTTCTGCAGGATGCATAGCACTACCACTGCTCAAATTGACTTCATGAGTATGCAGACAGAAGGGTGAAATCCTGTTGGCAAAATCCCCCAGCTGGTGCTCCACAGGTTAAGCTGCCTAGGGCTTTCCCCTGACACAGTCTGCTGGTTCTCCAGCTATTTGACTGGGCACTCTCAGCAGATAAAAATCAATGGAGCCATCTCCGGGACTGGTGAAGTCACAGTAGGGGTCCCCCATGGGTCTATTCTGGGCCCGCGCCTGTTCAGTATCTTTGTAAACAACTTACCAGAAGCATGCCCCACTTCTAGGATTCTGCTACACGCAGATGAAACAGCTGTATTCTCAAGAGACTCCTGCCAAGAAGCGCTCAATAAGAACCTGCAGTACAACTTTGACAAACTGCAGGACTGGCTCAAAGACAGCTTGCTGGTGCTCAACAGCAAAAAAAACAAGACAATGCTCTTCACCCCTCACAATTGCCTACAACTCTCACTCCACCCTATAGCAGGTGTCCTCGTTCTGGTACCTCAGGATCATAATCAATGAGTCTCTTTCCTTCAGTGAGCTTATACGAATTACAGTATTACAGCTGCCGCCAATAGGAAGCTAGGGGCCCTCTATAGGCTTCGGTTCCGCCTCACACCTGAAGCCAGGATCCAGGCAGTAAGAAGCACAGTTCTACCCATCCTGGACTACAGTAATGTATTGTATGGTGCAGCCTCCAATACCAGCTTGCACAGAGTTCATGCTAACCTCAATAAAGTCTGCTGCTTTGTGTTAGGTGCAGACCACCTTACACATACATGCGACCTATACATTAGAACAAAATGGATCCATCTCTTGGATCGCATCAAGTTCCACTCCTGTCTCCTAGAAAAGAAGGCTCTTCTTGGACTTGCATCTCCTTCTCTTCAAGTGTTATTTCGTCCTGCCCCAGCACCACATGCCACAAGAAGTGTTGCAAAACACATCCTTGCTCTGCCCTTCAGAAGAACTGCCTCGGGGAGGTGAGCCTTCGCAGTAAGGGTCCCCACCTGGCAAAACAAGCGCCCCCATGTCTTTACAAGCCTTACCTGCCTTGAACAATTCAAATCTGAAATTTGGAAGTCCATCTCCACACCTGCCTGCTCATTGCTTCTGCAGCACTCACCACTGTTGATATTAGCCTTACTCTTGCTACTTGGTGCCCTTTGGCTCACCTGCACTAACTAGTAGGTCCTCAGAAGTTTCCATTACCCTTCACCCCACACTAATCTACCTTTCTTTATATGTACCCCACCTACTTAACCTATGAACCCCCATACCCCCCTCCACCACCGCACCCTCCCATCTCACCAGACCCATGCTATCACCTACTGTCTGTTTCATCTCTTCACCTCACCTCCTAGCCCATAATGTGCTTTCCATTATTAGCCTTCCTTGTGCAACCTGGTGCCCTTTGGCTCACATGCACTAACTAGTAGGTCCTCAAAAGCTTCCACTACCCTCCACTCCCTCACACCAGTCTATCTTTCTTTTTATGTACCCCACTTACTTACCCTAAGAACCCCCATACCCCCCTCAGCAATACTAACTGCAATGACTGATCCTTCAGGTATCCCTTCAAGGAACTGACAATGCTATATAGCTGCTATGTGTGTTGACCCATAGCTTGTACATAGTTTAACTTTTGTTTCTCAGTTACCTATGCTTACATGGGGCTATTTCCCCCATATTTCTTGCACCTAAGCAATGCCCTATACTTTGTTTCTGCCTACTCTTATGCTATTATATAGCTGATACATTTGTAGACATATAGTTTGTACTTAGTTTGACTTCCATGCCTCAGTTACCTATACCTACATTGGGCTATTTCCCCCATATTTCTTGCACCAAAGCACTTGCCTATGCTTTGTTTCTGCCTATCCTTATCCCATTATTTGTTATTTGCATTATGTATTATGTAATATGTCATCCAGTTGTTGTCTTACTGACAGTGCCTATTACCTGCTACTGTTTTTCCCTTCAGTTCACGTAATCAGCTTGTTCCCCCACCCCTGTTTGATGAGGATCCTTTGTAAATTAGCTTTTAGCTCAGAGGTTTGTAATTCTGATTCTCCAGTAAATAAAGATAAAAAGTTTTGCTTGCTAGGGACTGACTTTGTTCTTGTAATAGATCACAATCCTCTCTGTTGGCTTAACCAAATGAAGGATAAAAATTCTAGAATCACACTGTGGTACCTGACACTACAGCCATTTAAAATTAAAATGATGCACAAATCTGGGAAAGAGAATGTCAATACTGATTTTCTGTCTAGATATGGATCAGGAATTGAGAATGGTTAAAAAAACAAAATGTGTGAGTTGAAACTTCTCTGTTTGCTATGCTACATATGCACTGAACTGTAAAGGTTATAAACTATGTTAGATGGGAATGTAATAGAACGTTTTGGAAACCTGTTTTTGTAAAACAGGTTCCCTCTTAAAGATGGGGGTATGTGACAGGGTTGAATAAGGCTCTGCCCCATTTGTTATGCAGAAAGAGTTTAAACACAAGAATCTGTTCTATCTTCTCCTTTTCTGTCTCTTCTCTGGTTGCACAACCACATTTTTTTGTGCGATCTAGGAACTGATCACTCTGACAGTTTTGCAATTTTCTGCCTCTTGCTATTTCTGTCTTTTCTTCCCCCTCGCATATCTACAGTTATAAAAATATATGTGAATCTCTGTGTAAAACTGGATGTGAAACTGGGATCACTTTGTTTAAAACTGTATATAGTTATATTGTTGAAATGATTGCAAAGCTATTTGGAACTCAAGGGGTTAACCCAAGATGCAGTTTTTAAGCCTTTTGCAGAGCTGTAAACAAGAGGTCAGTTCTGGGTCACTATGTTCTTTTTGCTGCACCTGCAATGAAACTTACAATAACATTCTGTAAACTTACAAGAACATTCTGTGAGAAGCAGGCTCTCTTAATGAGTTCCCAGACAAAGACTTATAAAAAGAGCAGCAATACTTTTGCTAGAAAGACAAGGAGAATGAGAGACTGAAGCTTGAAATTAAGAGATACCCTTAGAAGAAGGACGTGGTTTCCTCTGTTTGTACTGCTTTTGTAAATAGTTATGCTGAATAATTTTTTTTAATTTTTATTTTGCTGTTATTGAGAAAAATAAAACACTATTTGCAAATTTTGAAACTGCTTCTGGTTTTCCTATGCTTCTTGACCTGTGCCTCGATAACAGGGGATGGTACTGGGGGATATACCCTGTGCATAGCCTCACCAGGCCTGATACCAAGGCCATAAAGACTCTGGAAGTTGCCACTGTGCTATTGCTATTTAGGTTTTTCTAACTTCATTTGATTTTCTTTGCTTCTTTTTTTGCTTTTCTAGTTTCTTAAACAACT
The DNA here is from genome assembly GCA_016271365.2 of Neoceratodus forsteri. Lineage (NCBI taxonomy): Eukaryota > Metazoa > Chordata > Ceratodontiformes > Ceratodontidae > Neoceratodus > Neoceratodus forsteri. The sequence goes on from CM057450.1 coordinate 1,076,750,632, forward strand.
GATATTTTTTGTGTACTTTTTGTACAGCTTTTTTGTGGACTTAAATTTATTATGAATTCATTATTTGATGCTAAGTTAGCAATGTATTATATTATTTAACTGTCTCCACTATGAAATCTGTGTTTTATTGCTAATCTCATTTTGAGTATGCCAGTTTTTGTAGATTTTTTATAGGAATACACCTTTAATTATTCACCTTTGCCACTGTTATATTTGTGTGGTTTTTAACTATTTGGGTGTATGTCTCTTGAAGAAGTGTGTACTTCAGTACTTGTTCCCAGCACTCCCTACACCCACCCCTTGATGATGACCATGTCTGGGTTGAAGCACCAAGGCAATGGGCTTTAGCTGGTCATTCCTCATGTGCTTGCAATTAATTTACTTAATAACATTTTCTGTGCTTGTTATTTTTTTTCTCAACTCCATGAGTGCAGAGCCTTTGTTTTTCTGTTGTACAGCAGGCTGGCTGCTTTTCTCTGCACTGCCTCTTCCATCCAGTGTGCACCATACCTTTGTATGACATGGCCAGGCAGTAGTCTTCTGGACTATAGGTGCCTCCAAACCACTTGGCAAGTTTATTTCTCTTATTATAAATAAAAAAAAAGAATTTTCTATCTATCTATCTATCTATCTATCTATCTATCTATCTATCTATCTATCTATCTCTCTATCTCTATGTATCTATCTTATGAAGCAGTACTTTGAAATCTGTCTGTGTCTTGCTATGTAGTATATTGTGCAGCAGGTAGGGTGGTATAAGTTGTGTATAAGGATCAGTTACAAAATGGTACAAGTGATGAAGCCAGCCCATGTCCCCATTAAGTGAAAAAGATGTGCCAATATTTGGCACAGGGATTCTCAGGCATTTTGCCTTATTGTAGTAGTAGCACCTACTGACATTGCATAGGGAAATTATGTTATAATAGTTTTATATTAAAAGGAAAACACTGTTTTTTAATTATTTAAAAGACAAAGAACCTCTGTGCACAAACACCGAGGCAAGGGTACCAGCATAACATTCTGTGGTGATTTGCACGTGCAGCCGATGATGCTTTGCATTGTGTGGGCATGTGTGATTTTGTATTTTCTTGAAACTTGGCTTCCCAGCCAAATGCCCTTTGGGGTAACCCTTGCCTCAATTTTGCGCACAGAGGTTCTTTGTCTTTTAAATAGTTTTTTATTTTAATGGGTTTACCACAACATAACCCAGACAGACCGTCTTAGGGTACCTGGTTCATTCCACTGGGGTGTCAAACAGACGAGGCATACTGATGAGTCCTGGTAGGACGAAACACGTGTCTATGTCATCTGTCAGCACCCTTTGCAAACTGCGTCAGAGGCCTTTTGGCACCATGCAATTCTGCTTAAAGTTGAACCAGTATAACATTCTGTGGTGATTTGCATATGCAGCCCATGATGCTTTGCATTGTGTGGGCATGTGTGATTTTGTACTGTTTTTTCATGATCAGTCTGCAGTAGTGCAAGTGCCCCACTAAAGAGGTGGGCCCTGTGTCATGCTCAGCAGTACATTACATATACAGTGCTGTAATTCCCAGATATCAGCACTGTAATTCATTACATAGATGTAGTGCTATCTGAAATTTGTACTGGGAAATTGTGCTACCAGCTGAATATCAAAAGAAAAGCATTAGATGGTCTTTGATCTTGTGAACCATAAGTTACTTCTAACAAAGCTGTTATCCCTCTGTCTGGACAGTCTGTCAGCATGGTGGTTTAGGGATTACCTGCATGAGAGATCTCAAATAGTTAGATGGCTAATAGTTAGGGTGCTAGCTCTGACAAATGTCCAGTCCTGGTTGGAGTTCCACAGGGATCAATACTAGGACCTCTACTATTCTCCCTATTTATTAATAACCTACCCCAGCATTGTGGTGGGGCTAAGGTGACCCTTTATACTGACTTTGCCGTATTGTATAGATCCTCACAGGATGCTACCCATTTGAACCGTGTACTCGAGCAGGACCTGTTGTCACTTGAAAAATGGTTCCATGCTAGTAAGCTGATTCTTAATGACAAGAAGACAAATGTCATCCTATTTAGCCCTGGGTCTGGGTCCTGACAGGTCCCTTTTTTTATCACCATCTCTCTCCACTGGCTCGAAGATTGAGGTGGTTGACAGTATAAAGTATCTAGGTGTATACATAGACCAAGTCTGTTCCTTTAAGGGTCATATTGACCAAGTGACCCAGACAATAAACCAGAAACTGGGACTTTTGTACCACCTTAGCCCTTTCCTAACTTAGGAATCCAAATTAAGTATAGCTACTGGCATGCTCCTGCCCAAGCTATTCTATGGGTCCCCAATATTACACTCATTAAGAAGCTCAGAGATGAAAATACTGAGTGTATTGTATCACAGAGTAGGATGATTTGCTACAGGGGTTCCACCCATGAAACATCACTGTCAAGTTCTGGGGTCACTGAACTGGCCTTCCCTCAAGGACAGACTGGCTTACCTGTCACTGCGCCTTGCTTTTCAGCTTCAACAAAATGATACCCCCAAGCCTAACTGACATAATTATGCCCAAGCAGAATGGAAGAGTGCTTAGGTTTTCTGATTGGCAGCTTCTCCATGTCCCCAGGGTCAGAACCTCTCTAGGGTTCTGTTCATTTGCTGCATTCATTCTGCCCCTCTGGAATGATCCTTCCAGCAACCTTCAGGCCTGTACATCCCTGTACATGGGGGCTTCAAGAAGGGTCTTAGGATGCATCTCTTGGAGTTAAACCTATGTACTTGCTATCACTGAGACTGTTTTATTTCGTTAGGAGGTGGCTCACATAAGGGTGCTGGACTCCTTATGGATTAAAATCTTTACTAGCCTACGATTGTTCTGTGTTATTATGTATTGTTTCTCTGGTGTTATTAACTGACTGTGACTTATGATTGCATTGTCTGAACTATTTTATGTTTATATTGATTGTACTATGTTCATATTGTCCTGATGATCTTTGAATATGTGTAACTAATCCTGGGTCGCCCCTGAAAAAGGGACTGTAATGGTCTCAGTGGGCCCACCTAGTTACCAAACTTAAAAAAAAAGTAAAATAAATAAATTAAATGTCAAGGGCATGGGATCCCAACTCCACTTGTGCAAGGGGGTTCTCTCTGTCTCTTGATAAAGCTGCACCTGGAGTGCTTGTTAAATTCCTTTCTTTCACTGAAAGTGTTAAGGTTGTTACTAGTCTTCCTGGAGTGTGTGCAGCTAATTGATCCTGCTGCCATGTTCTTGCTTCTTTCTTACTCTGACACTCCATTTGCTACTGCTGTTCATCTGACCCTGCTGTTCCTCCTTCCACTGCTTCTCCACCTTCCTTAATGAAAATATTATGTCACCCTTTCAATTGCACTTTCTCTGAAGCAATAAAACAAGACCAAGGTTATACTGTATGTAAAAATTCTGTTAATTATTAGGTATGTGAAAAGGTTTTTTAATTCACAGCTTTGCGTAGTTCTCCGTGAAGTGCACAATTTTACATAATATTTTGCTACACAAAGTTTGCACTTTGCTTAGAAAAAACTATGCAAAGTTCAGTAATTCACCATGTCACAGCTATGTGTTAATATGAAGAGGCAAAGTTGTGAAGTAAACTTTCTGTAAGTGTGGCGAAGTGGCCACTTTACAAAAACTCTGTGATGTACAAACTGGGGAACCATGTCCTCTAAGGTGGCCAAGGAGCAGAGGCTGCTGGATGGCTTCCAGGATGTGTTCTTAACACAGCATGTGATGGAGCCCACAAGGGAGGGGCATATCCTGGACGTGGTTCTGGCAGATGGGGATCTGGTAAGGGACCTGGTTGTAGAGGACCCCCTGACTGGGAGCGACCACAATACTGTCTGGTTTCAAATAAGCATGGAGGGAGTGGGGGTGAGATCTAACACACTGACAGTGGACTTCAGGGGCACAGACTTTGTGGGCATGTGAAATATTCTCAAGGATCACTTGAAGGGGATTACATCAATGACAGGTGTGGAAAGGAAATGGGAGGTCATAAAATGGGGACTTCATGAGGCAGTCAGGATCTGCGCTAAGTTGAAACGTAAGGGAGCAAGGTCACATAAACTATGCTGGTGGTCCAGTGAGGTACAGGTAGCGGACAGATAAAAGAAGGCGGCCTATAAAAAATATAAAACAACAAGAGGGGATAGGGATAAGGAAATGTACCATCATGCATCTAGAAAAGTCACCCGGATGGTGAGGGGAGCAAAGTCCAGTAAAGAGCAGCGGCTGGCACAGGGGATACATGGAGGGGAAAAGGGGTTCTTCCGGTACATTGGGGAGCGGAGAAAAACTAAGGGCCATCTCAGCAGATTGAGATCAGAAGGAGGGTGGTTGGAAGAGGCGAAGGACCAGGCAGAGGTATTTAACGAGTACTTTGCCTCTTTGTTCACTAGGGAGGGGGATGGGATATCTACAAAGCAAGGCATTATGGAGATAGAAGTGGCAGTGAGTGGGATCAGGGGAGCAACAGAAATGGAGCAAGAGGGAGGGAGAGGTACTTCAGGGGTGTCACATCTGGATAAGGATAAAAAGGTCAGTAAGCTGGAGGGACGGATGATGCTATCTCACCAAAGGGTGTGGTTAGCCCTCAAGGCCCTAAAGAAAGACAAATCTCCTGGGCGGATGGCATTCATCCGAGAGTACTATGGAATTGGCGGACATACTGGCTGCACCCTGGCGGAGCTCTTCAACAGGTCACTTGAGACAGGGAGGGTACCTAGGGATTGGCGAGAGGCACATGTGGTGCCAATCCATAAAGAGGGATCAAGGGAAGTACCAGGTAACTATAGACCCATCAGTTTGACCTCGGTGGTGGGAAAATTATTGGAGAGTATACTAAAGGAACGATTGGGGGTGTACTTGGAGGAGGTGGGAGGTCTGGATACTCAGCAACATGGGTTTGTGCCAGGTAGATCATGTCAAACCAATCTTGTGGAGTTCTATGAATGGGTAACATCAGAACTGGACAGGGGAAAGCCTGTGGATGTATTATTCTTGGACTTCAGCCAGGCGTTTGACTCTGTCCCCCCAAATGGTCTGGTGGAGAAACTGATGGGGTTAGGAGTAGGCCCTTTGATGATCAGATGGATTGAAAACTGGCTAGCTGGATGCACCCAGAGAGTAGTGGTCTGTGGGGAGCTCTCGAACCCTAGAGAGGTTGGTAGTGGGGTACCGCAGGGCTCGGTCTTGGGTCAGATCCTGTTTAATTCATACATATCGGACATCAGGGAGGGTATAGGGTGTGAAATGAGTATCTTCACTGATGACTCCAAGATGGGAGCAGTAGTTGAGGGAGAAGAGGGGGAGGTTGGCCCTGCAAGGGGACCTGGACACCCTGGAAAGCTGGGCTCACACATGGAAATTAAATTTCAATATCACCAAGTGCAAGGTGTTGCATCTTGGGCGGGGAAACCCTAAACACAGTTACACCCTGGGAGGGGAGGTGCTGGAGGCCTCAATAGGGGAAAAAAGACCTAGGGGTCATGGTGGATGCATGTATGAATAACTCTGAGCAGTGCAGGAGAGCAGCTAGTAAGGCAAACAGGATGTTGGGATGCATTGTAAGGGGGATCACCTCTAGGAGCAAGAAAGTGATTCTGCCACTGTACAATGGACTGGTTAGACCACACCTTGAGTACTGTGTACAATACTGGAGACCACACTTGAAGAGAAACATACAGCTCCTGGAGAGGGTACAGAGGAGGGCAACTAAGATGATATGAGGGCTAAGGAATTTGACGTATGAGGACAGACTTGAGGAGCTCTGCCTGTTTTCATTGGAGGAGAGGAGAGATGGGGAGACATGATTGAGGTCTTCAAGTACCTCAAGGGAATAAATAGGGTAAACATGGAGGGGATCTTTAGACTAAAGCAGGAGGTATCACTAGAGGGCATGGTTTTGAAGCTGGAAGGTGGAAGGGTGAGGGGAAGAGGAGGAGGTTTTTCACTGAGAGGGTGGTGGACCTTTGGAATGCACTGCCTGGCGAGCTGGTTCAGAGATCCACAGTGGAGGGCTTCAAGAGAGGGTGGGACAGACACAGAAAGTGGATGTATCAGATGATGGCCTGTCCCAGGGGGGTGGGGATGGATGATAGGGGTTTCTGGAACACAAGGGAGGGGAGGGCCTCGGCACCCAACTAGGGATCTGAGGTTCAAGCACACTCGATAAACCATAAGGCCTAATCTGCTGGCAAATAGTATGTTACATAATGGGAAACTTTGAGCCAAATTTGCTGCAAAATTTAAACTTCACACAGGCCTATTAATCACCATCTAGTAGTGTAATTTGGCATGCGGCATAGCTGAGTTCTACATGTTCTAGAGGGTGATTTCCTGAACATTAACATAACTGTCTTTATGCTGTTAGAAAAATATGTTTTTCAAGAGAGTTGTACCCTGTTTAAAATTTGATTAGATTCTGCATATATGTTTACCTATGGATAACATAGGCCCAATAGAATGTTTACATACAATCAGGAAGCTCGATTTCACCAATACTTTTTATAATTGTGCTTGACCCAGAGGATATATTTGAAGATGACAGCATGACATTTTCGAAACATCCAGTTTGCCCAACCTGCATCAACCAAGTAATCTAAGTTTCCCAAAGCAACAGTTTGTGTAAAGCAAGGAATGAAAAACTGTGCAGCTAAGTTTCGGGTACAGTATATGCTGGTTGCACATGACTTTTTTTGTTTACTCCTTTTACAGTGCTGCCTGAAGGTGGCAGTGGTGCCTGCACTACTGGAGCTCGAGCCTAAGAGGATGTGGAAGGTTATGAGCCTCATAAGTAAGTCTTGCCCTGCTGCCAATTGAAATTGTTGTTGTCCTTTGATAGATTTAACTGTTATTATGGTTTGAGAGACTAAGTGCTATGACAGACAGACAGATGAATAAAGTGTCTTGAAATGATCTGAAGGGTTGTTATGAAGGTATACAAAAAAATATGAAATATGTGTTTTAATTGTAAATCTTTCAACTCATTTTATGCATGTGTGTTTGTATGTTGATTACACATGAGAAACATTTGCCATTAAGGATGCATACCTGGTTATTACAGTCATGTATGCTCACCTGTCATGTAGGTGATCAGAGTTCAGTTCCACCAAGGACAAATATATAAGGATTTGTAAGCATTTCTTTGCTGTTCTGTCTGAAGGTTGGAACAGAATAAAATGTAATGATCATTAGGAGAAAGACAGTATTGTAAATAATTTTTTTCTCAAACATATTTTAAAAAGGATATTTGAAACAGAGCTTCCTAATTGGCTGTAATCATTCTATCAGGCATATGCTAATTTCTGGTAAACATACACAGTATGTAGAGCATAATGAAATCATAAACATGCCATGTTCCCCAGACAGTGATTAAGAGAACGTTAACATAATCCTGGCCATGCATTCTTGCATAATTATAAACATGTTTTTTGCTGTACACATAGGTGAGGTGTGAGCCAGTGCCTCTGGCCTCGGGGGATGGCCACAATTAAATCAGGACCTGGTAGAGGCTGGAATGGGTGATGTGGGAGCTGAAGAAATACAGGAAGGTGGAGGAGGAACTGTCATTGTCATCATGTAGAAAATAGAGAAGGCATGGTGGCACAAAAAAAGAGGGCCCCAAAAAGTGCCTCCTCATTCAGTAATTGGACATGGAGGAGGTGGGGCAGGAGCAACAGTAGCAGCTGGCACCAGTGGCCAAGAGGTGGAAGCAGCATGAGGAGACACACCTTATGTCCCCGTGCCAGATCCCTTGCCACAGCTACTAGCTGTTGAGCCGCCCCTAAGACAGTTGTGACTACAATGCAGCAGGATATGCAGGACTTGTGTGAGAGGGTGGGTTAAGTGGATGCAATGCTAGTGGCAAGCCTTGCTAAGATACAGGACCTGAGACATCATGAGTGACTCACAAAAAATGCCAAAATGAGCCAGTGGAGGATGCATTATTGGGTTATTGGGAGTCTCGTGTTTTGCTGAATTCAGATTCAACTCCAGTGATTAAGAAAGCTCTCTTTGATTTCATTGAGCAAGCACTAGGTTTACAACACCTCAAGACAAATGAGGCAGAGTTCTTGAAAGTCACTAACCCTATAACTCCCATGTTCTACTGTATACCTAAAATATGCAAGAATCCCACAAGGCCACCAGAAATACCTATAGTTTCAGGTGTAGCATCCCTAACTGAATATCTATCACAATTTGTACCTTATTTTTGTAGCCAATTGTGCAGCAGTTGGGATCCTCACAGGACCTCATGTACTAATTAAAGGGACACTGTCAACCTTTTTTGCATCGTATTATTTCTAGGTAAAAACACACCCTTTATGACTGCTTATCTTCTCTAAAATTCATTGATGTTGCTGGTTGTTTTATCTGCCTCCTTGCTTATTAGAACTGAAATACATGGGAATGTATAGTTATACACAGCCTTGTTTTGCTCCAAATTGTTTACATAATCTTACTGCATACTTAATGAACATCAGAAACACCCACAAACAGTGCAGTCACTCATGATACAATGGTCTCATCTGCTCCCACTGCATAATGAGTAGCTAGATAGTGTTGGGGGGTTCATAGGTTCAGGAAAGATGCAGTTGTAGTTGGTCAAGAAATGTAAATAAACATGTTTTGGTATGGTAACACCAGTATTGTTTATACTCTGTTTTTTACTTTTCAAAAGGAAAAAGGAGTCTGAATCAAACAACAAGCTACATCAGCAGTCTCTATAAAATGAGAAAAATCATAAAATGTTTTTTTTTTAAACTAGGGATAATTTGAGGACAAATGGGGTTGACAGTGTCCCTTTAAGGAATGCAAGATGGCAGATGGAGTACTGATGGGCAAGCATAGATGAAACTTCATTACATACATCAGTTCCCTTTCTAAAGGAATGGAAGCTTTGTCCTTCTTTTGAGCAACGTACCTGTGCACCACCGACTGAGTTTATTCTTTCTGCAGTTTGATTTTATTTTAAACAATATATATATATTTTTTTACTTTCAATTGGAAGTATTTTTCTCATTGTTAGGGCATAGTGATGGGGGTCACCATGGCCCCCTTCTGTGCTTACTTGTATTGTGAGTGGTGGGAACATTTTTTTTATTTTTGACAAGTTGGTTAATGATTTTTTTTTTTGAAAATGTGATGCACTGGTACACATACATAGTGATATGTTAATCATTTGTAAGGGAAATGCAACATCTGTATGTGAGATCACTGATTTGACTAGTGATACCAATTTGAATCTGAAGTTTACCATGCAACATACAAACTGATACAGAAACCATTAATTTCTTGGATTTGAAATTGTTTGTATAGAAAGTATAGAAAGCCCACAGCCGGCAATACAATTTTGTTTGCACATAGTGCTCACCCACCAACTTTAATAACTAGTATACCCTACTGTCAGTTTTGCACCTGCACAAGAATTGTTCACTGGACTCAGATTTTCAGTAGCTGACCAGGGAACTGCATGATAGATTAATGTTGAAGGGATATTCAAAAGAGATAATTAAAGCAGGCATTTGAAAAAGCAGCAGCCCAGAACAGAGGATCTCTATTAGCCCCCAAAACCACCATACAGGATAAAAACCCAGCTACACTAAATTTTGAATATAATTCACTGATACCACAAGTAAGAAAGATTTTTAAGGCCCCAATTTTTATAAATCTTTCTCTTCTCAGCTGACTCCTTTATTGCTTAGGCTATATCAACATATTCTCTCAGGAGCAGACACAGATCAAAGTTTGTTTGAGGCGCTTATAGTGCTCATACCCAAGCCAAACAAGCCCCTTGAGAATCCAGGTAGTTACAGGCCCATCTCTCTGCTTAATTACGACGTAAAGATTTTATCTAAAATTCTGGCAGAGAGAATTAGCAAATCTCTCCCTAAATTAATAGGCCCGGAGCAGGTGGGCTTTATGAAGAGCAGATCCTCAGCAGATCATTTTAGAACATTATCTCATGTCTTCTCGGTGTCTGAGGAGGATGGTCTCCCGAGAGTGCTGGTTTCCTTGGACGCCGAGAAGGCATTTGATAGGGTCCATTGGTCTTTTCTGTTTCGGGTGATGGAAAGCGTAGGGTTCCCAGTCAAATTTGTTAGTTGGATTAAGGCCCTATATACAAGCCCAATGGCAAGAGTGGTTTGTAATGGTGTGATTTCGTCACCGCTTCATCTACATGTGGGGACTAGACAAGGTGCCCTCTATCACCGCTGTTATTCAATCTGTATTTGGAACCACTGATTAGGCAGATTGTGTCTACTGGCAGGGTCAGGGAGATTAAAATTAGAGATCAAATTGTAAAGGTTACTGCATTTGCGGATGATCTGTTGATCTATGTGACCAATCCCGCCACCTCTGTCCCAGCATTGCTGGAAGTGCTTCATGAGTTTAGCGGACTGTCTAATTACAAACTAAATATTGAAAAGACGGTGGTATTTCCCCTAAATGGCAAAGTTCACAAAGACGATATTACTAGGCTAGGCCTGGGGTGGTGTTCCAAGTCCCTTAAGTACTTAGGCCTCAATTTGGTGAGTAGTCCAGACCGTATGCGCCAGCTGAATTTAGATACCTTAGTGCGTACTCTAGAGACAGATATGAAAAGGTAGGCGCAGCTACCGTTATCAATGTGGGGTAGAATAAGCATTGTTAAAATTAATATTTTTCCCAGGCTTTTCTACCCCTTGTCCATGCTTAATATCTGGATTCCTCTGGCGTGGTTTAATAGAGTGCATAGGTTGATTGCGGACTTCATTTGGAATTATAAGAAGGCAAGAATGTCCTACGCTAAACTTGTGGCGCCTAAAGAACAAGGGGGGTTGAAATTACCCCATTTTGCTCTTTATTATTGGGCCGCTCACGTAAATAAATATGGTAGGTGGACACATTGGCAGACATCCTCTCTGCCCAAGGATTATGTACCAATGTGGGTTAACCTTGAGACGAGTTTAATTAAGAGTTTGGGCCTTAACCCGGAAGCTTTGTATTATAGCACCCCTAGTGTGCTCTCTTCCTTAAGGGATTCGCCTATAGGTGCCTCTTTGAAGATACATAACCAGCTTTGTAAGTTCCTAAAATATGAACATGTCAGGGATAGCTCTCAGCCAATTGCTGGCAACCCTCATTTATTAATTGGGCATCAAATTCTCAACCAGGGTTGGCTTATGAAACTAGGGGATTGCAAGATGCTAGATTTTTTGGATGAGGATGGTAAACTCCTCTCATCTCCTCAAATTCTAAATAAGTTTAATCTGTCTGTAAAGGAGTGTTTCAGGGCCTACCAGCTGCGTCACTTACTTATACAGAGAATAGGGCCAAGTGGAGTTCCTCATCCCGTGTCCCATTTTGGGACACTATCCGTCCTTTGGTGGGTATCTCCCATGCGGTTTCGAAGTTGTATCAGGTGCTGCTCCAATGGGCTTTCACCGGGAACCCAGCCTCGTCTCGGTATTGGTCTAGGGCATTTCCAGAGGTTAGGCTGGATTGGTCACATATCTGGATCAATTGTCACACATTTCTTAAACAGGATTGTCTCAGGCTGATTCAGTTCAAGATATTGCATAATATTTATTATTCCCCGCAGAAGTTAGCGGACTTGAAGCTCCTTCCAGTTCCCACGTGTTCCAGATGTGGTGTAGAAACAGGTGATCTGTTCCACATGTTCTGGGATTGCTCAAAAGTTGCACCTTTATGGAGGGAGATTAAAGATAAAATTAGCCCATTACTGGGGGTTGAAGACATGTTTGTCCCGGAGGTGTGTCTGCTTGGTGTTATGTCTGACTTCCCGGTTAGACTAAGGAAATATCATATGTCTTTGATTTCTATTACTGTGAAAAGACTTGTTCTTAAACACTGGAAGGATTCCATTGTCATTTCTTACTCAGAGTGGCTATCTGAGCTCTTAGCATCTCTGAGGGTGGAAAGATCGATTGCTATCCTTCGTAACCAGTTGCCCCTTTATGAAGATATTTGGTCCCCATTAGTGATAGCTTATTTATAACCTGTCCCCATTAGTGATAGCTTATTTATAACCTAACAGGCGGCTCTTTCCATGTATGGTGGAGATCAACACAGTACCTTGCACGGGGTTGGGGTGGGGAGGGGGGTACAGAGACTGCAATTTATGGTGGTGTCTTTCTCGGTCTTGTTGTATTGTATCGTACCAGCACACCTGGCTTTTCTACTTTGTTCTCATAGTCTCTGTATTAATCTGTTAAAATCAATAAAAAGTGAATGGCAAAAAAAAAAAGAAAGATTTTTAAGGAAAACTGGATTATTTAAGATACTGTACAGTTCTTGGCGGGTTTGATGACCCACTCTGCCTCTCTTTGAAGAGGTCTTGTAACTTAAAGGACTCTTTACTCCATAGTCATCTGACTATAAAAAAGGTCTCTCCGCTTAATTGGTTGCTTCTGCAACAGAAAGGCTTTTATGTCTGTGGAAAATATTCCACTTGAGGGTTTGGAAGAACCATAGCAATATTTGAACATGCTGGTAGGACTACAAAAGGTGAAATAAGGCAGTTGCAATACTGCATTGTTGATTTTGTTATATATGTAATTGTCTGCCCCTTTGCTAAGGTTTACATTGTCAGAACAATCCATTACCTTAAAGTGCACATCCAGCAGTATATCAGAAATGCACACTCGGATTTTTTATTTTATTTAGTTTTTGTTGACTGAGAAAGGAGAACTATCAATTCTGCTTATTTTCAACCTTTGGGGGGGCATACATATGGAATCCAACCGAAACATGAACCACATTAAAGGGACACTGTTAGGTTTTACTGCAGTTTCCAATTCAATCACAGTACATGTTGCCTGTCATCTTGTTGCAAACTACTCTGGCCATGAAATACAAAGATGCCAATATATTGGCTGAAAAGTTATTTGTAGCCTTTATTTCAACTAAAATTACATTTTAGTTGTTCCAACCTGAATGTCTCCTGCGATGCTCCACGTGTGTCTATAAGGTGACATGGCACCGAGCCGCAGGCTACACTCGTTTACAAGGCAGTTTGTAATTTTGGTAGGCATATCACTAAAATACCCCTTCTGTTTCTAAATCATTCTCTGAGTTCAGAAAAGCTATCCCCATTTGAAAATGAGTGCTGTGTTTGATATAAGTGCTTGACAAAATGCAAGCAGGAATTCCGGGCATGCGTGGTATACTATGCAGTACAATGCGTATGCCTGGAATCTCAGTTTGGATTTTCAAGTGTTTATATCAATAAGGATGCTGGGGCCTGGTGGGAAGATACAACACTGGAATTTAAACCATCTTTTATAAGACAAGCTAAGCAAATAAATACCAATAAATATCTATCGTACCTTAGAACCTGATCTAAAGAAATTAATATCAAGAATGTATGAGACAGGGACTGATCTTTCAGACCAAATAAATGCCATAAAACAACAAATGGGAAAATACCAGTATAATAGAGCAATATCATTAACGCAAGAGGCTAAATTCAGTACACAGGAGAAAAGTCTGGTGTTTGACACATTCATAGCATGTAGGAATAGAGTAGTTAAAAGGATTATTAATGAATTGCATAATTATGCAGATGAGCAAACAGTAGCTAACACGTCTGATATAATGAAATATGTGCAGCAACATGTCACAGAAAATGTTGGAGTTTTAGATACTTCTACTGGGGATTTATTTATTTAATTTTGGTTACCGGGCAGGCCCACAGAGCCTAGTAACAGTCCCTTTTTCAGGGGCAACCTGGAATTAATTACAGATAGTGCAACATTTACAGAGTAAAACTTTTGCAGATATTAAGAGACAGTAGTTTACATTCACTTACTAAGATATATTGCTTTACAATGCATGACAATTTACAACTTTTGTTAATAATACTTAAATACATTTATGGTTACAGCCACTCATTGAATACAGTTAATTGGTACACAGTTGAGACGTCAACAGTTGCAGGTGCATTGGTTAAGCTCCAGCAGGTGGGCCTTAAACCCCCTTTTGAATCCCCCTAGTGAGTTGCACTCCTGGAGATTTATTGGGAGTGTGTTCTAAAGGGGGGGAGATGAAGGCTGAAAATGCCTGAAACCCTTGGGCAGATTTGGCTTTAGGTATCATTAGTAGCTGTCTGCTAGAGGACCTTAGTGTACTACTGTTCTTTTTTGTTGTCAGCAACTCGGTTAAACTCGGGCGGGGGCACTTGGCAGCCTGCGGTTGTATGCTAAGCAGAGAGACAGGTGTTTCAGACTGCCTTCCAGGGTGTGCAAGGATAGGGATTGGAGGACCTGACAATGATGTTCTCTGGAGGGGGCCCCGGCTGCAAATCTACCAGTTCTATGGTAGAGGGTTCTGAGCTTCTGCATCTCAGTGTTTTTGATACAGAACAGTACAGATGAACCATAGAATAGGGTGGGTAGAAGGGTGCCTTCCACAACCTTGCACTGGGTATCCTGTATTAGATAGGGACTGAGGCAGAACAGAAGTCCAAGTTTCTGGTTCATAGACTTAGTGATTATATCAATGTGGGCCTTGATGATGAGGTTCTGGTCAGTGTTGATTACTAGGCACTTTATGACCTCAACTACCTCTACCCTTGATCCAGTAGATAGAGTGCCAATATTTTAGACCTGTCAGGTCCCATATTTTTTGGACCAAATAGTATAACCTTAGTTTTTCTGCTATTAATGACCAGCTTATTATTATTCAGTCATCCTTCCAGCAACAGGAGATCTTTCGACAATAGTTCATTCAGAGAATCAGTGTCATCAGTGGACCTGTATAGTATAGCATCATCTGCGTACAAGGTGAGTTTAGCCTCACCACAGTGTGTAGGCATATCATTTATAAATAAGGAAAATAGCAGAGACCTCAGGATTGATCCCTGGGGAGACCTCTTCCAGTAACAGACAATTACAGTATCTTGTGGAGCCCTACCATCTAACTTATTAGGACCTTCCCTGGAGATAGTTGGCGAACCATTGTACTGCCAGGCTGTCTAGGCCAACCCTTTTCAACTTTGCAAGGAGAAGTTGATGGTCTACCAGGTCAAATGCCTTGGTGAGGTCAATGAAGACCGCACCAGTGCATATGCCCTTGTCCAAGGCAAAGAGCATATCCATGGTGAAATTTACTAGGGCAGTATTTTTTCCATGGTTCTTTCTGAAACAATGCTATAGGGTTGTGAATAATTTGTGATGCTCAATGTAGTCCACTACCTGGTTGTATACAGCCCTCTCCAACACTTTACTCAGTATGGACAGGAGGGGTATTGGGCAGTAATTTTCCACCTGGTCCCATGGCCAACCTTTGTGGATTGGTGAAACCAGGGCAATTTTCCAGAGGAAGGGAGCTTTCCCTTCAAGGAAGGATTAGTTGAATAATCATGTGACTGGGGTGGCAATGACTGGGGCTTCCAAATTTAGTAGTTTGGGTTAAAGTTTATCATGCCCAGCTGCTCCATGGGTTTTGATCCCCTTGAGTAATTTTAGACTTCTTTTCTGGAGATTAATTTGAAATGAAAGTCCGGGATGTCATCATGAAGACCTTAGCTAGTATCTTGGGGGGGGGGGGTTAGGTGGCCCAGGGTGGTACAACTTGAATTTATCAAGATCTGTAAAGAACTTGTTTATCGTATTGGAGGCATCTACAAGGTTCTTTTAACTCAGGTTCGTTAGACATACCTAACATTCCTTCAAATATTTGTGAGCAAATAACCCAGCTGATACACAAGACAGAAGTAGATAATGCTATTAAATCACTGAACAATAGTACTGCTCCTGGTCTGGATGGCCTTCTGACAAAATTTTACAAAACTTTTAATGAATATCTGGCTACAACATTACAGATAATATTTAATCAAAGTTTTGCAATGGGATTATGTCCCCCTTAATGTATCAGGCATTGTTAATCCATTCACTTGAAAACGGAGGCAAAAAAGGTGCTGGAAAACTGGAGCCCTTTATGTTTACTGAACACTGATCAAAACTACTGTCCAAAATGTTGGCAGTTAGAGTTCCATTAGTATCCCCTTTAGTAATTTCAGAATACCAAATGTGCACAGTTCCTTTGAGGAAAACACAGGATAACTTAATACTATTCAGAGAAGTGATGCAAAGAAAGAAAAATGATAATTGTTCTGGTTTTGTAATCACTATGGATCAGGATAATACTTTTGATCGTGTATCACATAACTATTTATTCCAAATGTTTGAGTTATATGTGGTACCAAAGTTGTTTATTACATGCATAAAGATGTTACATAAATGCTTAGTAGTAATCCCATACATGATTTTTTTTATCTATCTATCTATCTATCTATCTATCTATCTATTGATATATTCTCAGTGGATCCTTTATTAAGATGGATACAGCAATCAGAAGGAATAGAAACTAGAAATACAGAAAGGTGATGGCAGAATGAGAGCAAAGGTCTATCAAGTCTACCTATGAGTTCCCGAGACCCTAGGAGATCCCTGGACCTTGCCCAAACTAGTACCCATGGATTTAATTTGAGTATACTCTTTATCTCAACCCTGTTTGAAGGCTGACATGGTCTTAGCTCACACCACTTTTGTGGGTAGCCCTGTTTCATGGCTCCACTATCCTTTCTGAGAAACAATGGTTCCTAAGATCCCTTTTGAATTTCCCACCCCTCAGCTTCCATTCATGCCCCCTTGTATTTGAGCTGGAAGCCCTGGTGAACAGTTCAGAGTAGGGCACTGCATTAATTCCCCTTATGAACTTGAACGTTTCTATCATATCCATTCTTTCCCTCCTTGTCTCCAGTGAGTGCATGTTCAATCCCTCAAGACACCCTTCATACATTAGCCACTGGAGCCCCTGTGTCATTTTGGTCACCCATCTCTGTATGGTCTCTAGTTGTCCCTGTTCTTTTTAAAGTGTGCGCACCAAAACTGGACACAACATTCCAGGTGGGGGCTCACCAGGGATCTGTACAGTGGTAGTACCACCTCCTGGTGCCTATTGTCAAATCCTCTCTCTGTACACTGCAACATTTTGTTGGCCTTGCTGTATGCTGTGTTGTAGAGGTGTGCGAAAAAAACCTTCTGTGGGTGGAATTTCCGTGAAAGTCAGAATTTCGCTTCTGTGAAAGTGCAGAAATTAAATTAGCAACTTTCACAGAAGTTCTGACTTAGAATGGTGGAATAAATATATAAATTGCAGCTTATTCTATTCAACTGAGGAGAAAAAAGTCCGCAGAACTGATAACTGAACTGCGGAATAATTACATGTCTTGTGGAATAATTCATTAAACTGCGGAAAAAAATTCCTCAGACCTATTTTTCCACAGTTCATGTGTATTATTCTGCAGTTCAGCAAACAAAATTCCACAAAACAGGGTGAAAACCCACGAAACACATTTGGAAGATTCTGATCTCATCAATGGCAGATGTTCAGAAAATTCAGTGAAATTTCCAGATTCTCGCAGAAGTTCTACAAAAGCAGAATTTGCAACTTTCGCCCACCTCTACTGCATTGCATTGGCTGGCTTGTTTTAGTGTGCCACATATGATAATTCCTAGGTCTCTTTCCTCCTGTAAGATACTGAGCTTGACCTTGTTAAGTTAATAGGCTGTCCCTGTGTTTTTGTTTTTTTGTTTTGCCTAGATGCATCACTTTACGCTTCTTGGCATTGAACTTCAGCTGCCAGACACTAGACTATTTCTCCAACCTTTGCAGATCTTTTTGTAGGTTCCTAACTGCTTCCTTGCTTTCCACCCTATCACTCAGCTTGGTGTCATCCATGAATAGTTAAATTGCCTTGGATACCTACCCCTATGTCACTGATGAACACATTAAACCTGACTGGTCCCAAGACTGAGCCCTGAGGGACTCCTCTCATCACCTCTTCCTCCTCTGACCTCTCCCCATTGACAACTATTCTTTGCTTTCTGCCCCCCAGCCAGTCACCTACCCACATAAAAATGCAGTTCGCTACACCCAAATCCTCATTTTTTTTTCAGCAGGAGATTATGTGGCAGAGGATCAAAGGCCTTGCTGAAGTTGAAATAGAGGAAGTGCACTGGATTACCCTTACCCAATCCCCTAGTTACCCAATCAAAATATTTTATCAGGTTCATTTGGCATGACCTGCCAAATGATAAAAGGTCTTTGTGTTACACCAGAGTCTACAGAAGTGAAAACCTTTGCACACACCATCTGAAATAGTTCTTCAAATGATTTTAAGTATTTTTTCTAAAATTTCAGGTTCTAGTATTAATTATCAGAAAAGTTCAGTCACACTGATAGGGGGATGTGTATATCAAAGAGTCTGACAGACATTGCGGGTATAAAAGATTAAAATGTCCCTGTGAAAATATTAGGCATTATGTTTAATTGCCAAGAGAAGATTAAGTATAGTTGGATGGAATGCATTAGATCAACAGAACAGAAATTAATAATCTGGAAAAAAAGGAATATCTGTAAAAGAAAAAGAGTGTTCTTAATACTCTTAAAAGAAACAGCTTTATTTATTGATATCACATGAAACAATACCGATCAATAACCATGGAAGATACACATAGCAATTACAGGTACAGTCTCATAACCAGAGTTCAGAGAGCCACTTTTGAAGTGTTACAGCATAAGGTGAATTATCAATATAGAAATAGTCAAATCTTGGAACGACCAAATAGCTACTAGACACCATGGAACTCCAAGTGCCTAGGGAGTTCAGGATAAAACAGTATGCCACTTTACCATTACAGTCATTAGAACTATTAGGCACCATAGAATAATAGGTACAGTATGCTTCAGAAAAATATTTCACTTGAGATAGGCCACTCTCAAAACTAATATGAAAAAACTAGTACATACTAGCTATTATTTTGCTTATGAGGACTATGGTAGTATATTAACCTAAATTCTTCATTCAATAAATCTAATAAGAGCTGGAACTAAGTGTTCCAAACTTCTAAAATTCATTATAAAAGATCTCAGGAGTTGATACATTTCTACCTGCTTAGTTAATACATGTCTCTAGAGTAAGCAAATACTTCAAAAAAAAAAGGATCCAAGTAATCAACAGTACACTAAAAGAAAATGAACCATAACTGTGTCGGATTGACAAAAATGAAGCAACCACAGTAGGTAGTCTCTGAAAATATGAATGGGAGAGTGGAAAACCAACCATGAGAAGTATCAGTGCTGTCTTAATAACATGGCGCAGCAGAAATTGAAACTAATACATGTAGACTGTATCTATAGCAGATCTAGAAATAAAGTCAGTTGTCCACAAAAATAAAGCTGGTCCTCTAAGGCTCTTCATCCTCCCAATGATTAGTACTCACAAATTGATCTTTATTGGATCTGTGCTCAGTATTCAACTTCCATACTATCCATGCCCCTTCCACATGACACTGATGCTCCACCAACCTTTTAGCCACAATCTTCACTGTGTCTCTGGACTCTGAAAACATAAAAGTACTCTCTCCCTCAATCATGATCATTCTAACAGGGAGAAGCTAATGGTGATGAATATTAAGGTCTCTGAGATCTCTGTAGATGGGGTTTAACTGTATGTTGTTGACTCATGCTGTATGACAGATCAGGATATAGGGATACTGTTGACTCTTCGAATTTAGTCCCTTGCTGTTTCCTGATCACTCAGAGGAGATGTTATTTAATACCAACCCCTGCACACACCACCAAAAGCATTCTGGGACCTTCTGCTCTAGCAATTGCTCTTCTGGGGGTAATCTGATAAACTTTCTCATAGGGCAAGGGAGAGGCGGTATCATCAATGCATAAAGCATGACCCAGCCATACTTCCACAAAAGCTTTTGGGTCTTCCCCTCCATACTTTCAGGCAGACCAACAAGTCTAACATTGCAAGCTCTGAAGAGATTTTCCTCTTTGGCACAGTACTTGATTTTCCTGTATTGATTTGGCTGAGATGTCTCACACTTTTGCAGTGTTAGTGTAAGTCTTTTCCACTATAGTTTGGACTGTGTCCATATGCTGCTCCAGGAAAATCACTTTTTCAGAGATATTGCCCAACTTCTTGTCCATATCTTGGACTGATCGGCAAAGCTGCATTAATGTCTGATTGACCGTCACTTAAATTATTTCCTCAGTCTACTGCTGCAGAGAAGATTGCGGGTCCAGAGCCTTCTTGCTGGTTGTTGGTGGATTTATTTTTAGTTTAAAAAAATCAACTTGCACTTCAGCCCCTGTAGGATGACCTATATTTCATTCCTACCAGTTGTCCCATACCTGAAGACACACCGTTTTGCTTCCAAATTGGACTTATTTAGCAAAAGTTGTTGATTTATTGATAGCCTCTCTCAGGAGCTGATCTGCCACACATCTGCTCCTCTCGGTGTCCTAGCCATAACCCCTCAATAAAGACTTTGTTGTTGCTATGTTTTTTACATGCAGACATATAAAGAAGCCAGCAGAATTAGGGCTTTTGGTCTATCTACTCTGTTTGTTGTACATGGTTCTCAGCTCAGGCTTTTGCCCATGCTCCCCCCTTCCCTACCTTTCTATCCCTTTCCTCCCCATCCATGACCTTTATCTTCCCACTGTATCTATCCCAGCCTCTCTTGAAGCTGCCCACCATCCTTGATTGGATCACCTCTTCTGGCAGCGCATTCCATTTGCTCACCACCCTTTCTATGAAGAAGTGTCTTCTAACCTCCCTCTTAAACATCCCCCCTCCGACTTTAGGCTGTGCCCCTCTTGTAGTTTTGCTGCAGCTTAGCCTGAAGAGACAGTAGGTAGGTATGTAGGTAGACTGGGTGGAGACAGTCCAGAGAAGGGCAATGAAAATGGTGCAGAGACTTCACCAAAAACCATACAAGGAGAGACTGAAAGAATTAAATAGGTATACTCTGGAGGAAGGGAAGGGGTATGATAGAGGCATTCAAATACCTCCAGGGAATTAATAGAGTTCAAGAGGGAAGCATCTTTCAAAAAAGGAGATGTGCAAGAACTAGAGATCACAATATGAGGCTAGAGGGTGGAAAACTCAGGGGCAATGTGAGGAAATATTTTTTTACAGAAATGGTGGTGGATGCATTGAACTGCCTACCTGAGGAAGTTGTAGAGGCAAAAATGGTAGATGAATTCATGAATGCATGGGACAGACAGAAGGTAACACTAGTGGTGGGAAGGAGGAGGTAGGCTGCAAATCAAATAGGATCTGCATCTTATACAGTAGGTAGTGAAATGGGCAGACTAGGTGGGCCAAGCGGTCCTTATCTGCCATCAAAGTCTATGTTTCTATGTTAGACCCTCCCTGTTCACCTTGTTAATCCCTTTCAAGTACTTAAAGGTCTCAGTCATTTCTCCCCTCTACCTCCTGTCCTCCAGGGAGTACATGTTTAGGGTTCTTAGTCTCTCCTCATATGTTTTACCCTGCTGCCCTGCAGTCATCTTTGTATCCCTCCTCTGGATTGTGTCCATCAGTTTGATGTCCTTTTTAAGGTGAGTATTCCAGAATTGCACCTCAAACTCCAGATGCGGTCTCACCAGTGACCTGTACAAGGGCAATACCACCTCCTGTTGCCTACTGCTGATACCCCCCGGTTATGCACCCCACCATCCTGTTTGCCCTCACCACTGCCTTCTTGCACTGTGTAGAATGTTTCAGGTTACTAGTTATCATCACTCCCAGACACTTCTCCTCCTCTGTGGGAGATACCCGGACCCCTCCCAGGTAGTATTCTGTCCAGGGGTTTATGGCTTCAATGTGCAGAACCTTGCACTTCTTGGCATTGAAGTTCAGTTGCCAGATCCTGGATCACTTTTCAAGTCTTCTTAGGTCCTTTTTAAGGTCCTGTATCACCTTGGCTGAGGCCACCCTCCTGCAGAGCTTGGTGTCATCTGCAAACAGACACAGTTTGTCCTTGATGCCATCCCCAATATCACTAATGAAAACATTGAATAGCACCAACCCTAGCACTGAGCCTTGTGGGATGCCACTTGAGACCACCCTGCTGCTAGACAACTCTGCCCCATCATCACCTTTTGGGTCCAGTTCTCTAACCAGTTTTCCACCCATCTAACTATCTTCTCTCCTACACTGAGATTTGCCAAACTTCTGATCAGCCTCCTATGGGGTACAAAGTCAAAGGCTTTGCTGAACTCCAGGCAGAGGATGCTCACTGTTTGGACCCTGTCTACTGTTTTGGTTACACAGTCAAAGTAGTCAATCAGATTCATTTCACAGGACTTCCCTCCAATAAATTCAAGCTGCCTTACATCCTGTAGACCATGTTCCTCTAGATGCTGTATCAAGCATTCCTTCGGTATAGTCTCCATATGTTTGCACATTTTTGAAGTGAGACTGACTGGTCCATAGTTCCTGGGGTCATCCCTGAGGCCACTCTTGTGGAGTGGCACCACATGTACCATTCTCCAGTCCAGTGGCATCATGCCTGACTCCAGTGAACAATGAGCAGGTCTGCCAGTGGCTCTGCAAGCTCCCCCACCAGTTCCCTCAGCACCCTAGCGTGCACTCCATCCAGACCTGGTGATTTGTCTATCCTGAATGCTAGCAACCCTTTCTTCATTCTTCCCCCTTCTATTGCCACATCTGTCCTCCTCCCCCATTCTGGTCCCCTCCCCCCCCCCATTGGCACTAGTCCTTCTTTTCTCCTTGGGAAGACAGAGCAGAAGTATTTGTTCATTAGGTCTGCCTTCTCCCTATTTTTCTCCACTCACCTGTCTCCCTGTCTTAGTCTAACTATCCCATCTTTCTTATCCCTTTTCTGACTTATGCAGTGGAAAAAAGCCTTTTCCTCTTCCTAATACCCTCTCCTAATTGCAGTTCCTTCTGTTCCTTGGCTCTCCAAACTACCCTTCCTGCCTCCCTCTCCAGCCCTAGGTATTTTTCTCTGTCTTCTGTCTTGGTCTTCTTGCATTTCCTATAGGCAAGACTCTTATCCCTCACTGCTTCGGCTACTTCACTGCTGTATCAGCTGGATGTTTCAACCTTTGAGTTCTTCCTGTTGTATCTAGCACACTCCTCCATTGCAGCCCTTAAGCCTTCCTTAATAAAAGCCCATTTTTGGTCCACCTCCATAGTCGCTGTAATTTTCAATAGGTGGCTTTTTGGTACTTCTCCTGTTCTCCTAAAGTCTGCCCTCCTAAAGTCCAGGGTTTTTATCCTAGTGGGGACACTTTCCCTGCCCATGTCCAGCCAGAACCACACCAAGTGATGCTCACTTTCACCCAGTGGCTCCCTGTTATGTCTTGTACTGTAATGCTCTCTGTTCATGAGCACCAGGTCAAGGATTGCCACTTCCCGGGTGGGTTCAGTGACACCTTGAGTCAGGATCCCATTCTGAATCACTTCTAGAATTTTCTGACTATTGGCATCCCAATGATTTCACCCCAAGTTCCTGATGTGGGGCAAGAACCCACAGCCTTTCGATTTTCTGGCCTCAGAGGAGAGGATGCAACCTGCAGAGCCACTGACACTGTTAATTCTACCCTGGGTGCTCACTTTGAAGCCCACCACAATAAGGACCCAAGGGGTCTTTGGTTCTGTGGGATTGAACACGTCTCCCCCTTCCTGTGGAGGGGATTGAGTTACAATCCCATTGTGAAAGAGTGCTGTGTACCCCCCCCCCAAACTCCTGCCTATTAGGCCTACTGCAGTAGCACCTTTTGTCTTTCATTTCTATCCTTTCCTTTCTCCATACTTTCATTTCCCCTTTTTCCAGGCAGGCCACCTGGGAAATAGGCCTCCTCTGTCCCTTTATTCTTATTTCCATACCTTGGGCAGGCATCTGGAGATAGATCCAGTACTCAGACCCCCCCCCCCAAAAGAGGATATCATTTGTAAGCTGGAACAGAGAAGCTAGAATCTCTGTTATCTTGAGTCTGCATTTGCACTTGAATAGGTTTGTAAAGGTAGAGGCATCAGAATTACACTAGCGAGAGGTAGAAAACCCTTGCAGTGCATTTTTACAAACATACAATATTGTGTAAGCAGTTTTCAGGTATTGCCAAAATGTAGGAAAAAGAGTAAACACTATGAAAACTGTGGCCCAATCCTGGACCATCTTGTTTAGGGACTAAGACCTGCAAACACACCCAGTTATTGTGTTTAACTAACAGTTGTATTTGTTTTATGGTTTACAAAAAGGCTTAGTGTTCCTAAATGTAGCACAAGAATTGCAGTAGCTTGTTTGTTCAAGTACATCTGTGCTACACAGTGGCTTGCTATGCTGAGCATTGAGCAGAAAGGTTGCAAAGCAGGAAATACTGAAATAAAACTCATGAGAAACTGCTAGACAAAGTGTACACAATTTTAGAATTTCTACCAGTTCCATACAGTGTTTCATTTCGTTTTGGTATTCCTGTGTCTCAGCTACAATAGAAAGCCAGGAATATTGTAAAGGTCTAAGGTTTACCCTAAGTGTTCCCCATTCTGGAAAGTTCTCTGTGGTGCTCAGTGTTCCTGCTGCTCCAGCTATGTCCTTAGGAGGCAGCCGGCCCACTGTTCACCCCAGAAATACTACAGACAGATAAGGGGAAGGGCTCACTCAGGCAGTAAGCTGTTTTTGTGTTAATATTGGGAATTATTGCATTTCACAGATATGTGTATACTTGAACAAAGATATGTAGACTTTCCCTGTATGTAAAAGTAAATAAATGTGTGTTGTAAAGGTTTTGCTTATGCAAGGTGTTTAAGGGGCGGAGCTAAAGGTGGTCACCTGATGGTTCCCAGGGATAAAAGGGAGCTCATTGTGGTAATCCCTTCAGATTCAGTCTGGGATCAGCTAGTTACTGATCCCTGAGTGAAGGTCTGTGCCTATACAGACCTAGACTCCATTTGCTAAAGAGAGGTGATGATTGTTGGCTAGACCTCTTTACAGCAGGAGTGTTTTTTTTTTCTTTTCATGTGTTTTCTTATTTTGCCATTTATCAGTTTGTTATAATTTTGTCTTTTACTTTCTCACCATCCTTTGAAGAAACTGAATAAACTAGTGGCTTGGTAATTGCCTTGCCACCATTGTTCTTCCGTGTCCAGTGTCTATCCATACACCCACACGCCATGACACCCATCACAAAAGGAGGCCTGTTGAATATATAATTTATGGACATGGAAACCATGTAGTTCAAATGATGTTTTGGATCAAACAGTCTGTTTGTGATTAACTTTGTTAGTCCTCACCCATGAAGCACTCAGTATGGGAACAAGGAGGAAAGGGGAAAAAACGAACCTCCTTGTCTGTGGCAGAATGAAGTATCCTTGCAAGCCTTGCACTACTTATGTGGCTACCAGTCACAATCAGACTAAACCTTCCCAGGCGTGGGGAACCTGGAAGGCTCCACCATGGGGGGGGGGGGCCATGGGGCACTGTACAGGTCAGAGATAGGTCCTAAGTACAGTGGGTGAATGTAGGTGGGTCTGGGGAGGAAATCATATTAAATTTAAAAGAAAGGGTACACAAAGTGGAGACACACACACACACACACACACACACACACACACACACACACAGCAGCAAAATTCAACCAAATAACAGTGCTTTGATTTAGGAACACCATCCTAGAAGCTGTAGGAAAAGAGGGGGTTAGACAGTTGCAAATTACCTTAAGCACTCCCACCCTGTAGCAATATCCCTTGGGAGCCACTATATAATTTTTTTTTTTTATCTTTTTTTTTTTTTAATTTAGCTTTTGTTGACCGGGTAAGTGCACTAGACAAATCCTGCCTATCTTCAGGCACGACCCGGGGGTCACTACCACTGCCCACTCAGATCCCACATTGTCTATGAAGCATCCACCCAATAAAGGTGTACAAAAGGATACATTACATTACATTACACAGGGTGTGGTAAATGCCTCAGCTGGTACCAGCACTAAAACTATTATTTCAAGTGTAACACAAGAACCAATGGAATTATACTAAAGTTCCAGTGCAGGTCTGGTTTCTACATTGGCTGGTGTCTTTTGGTGGTGCATTTGATGAAATTTAGCAAGCTTGCAATTTAACCCCCCAACAGGCCGTAGTGTGCTAGCACCATTTAAAAGTTTAAAATCCAAAAGTTTGGAACCCAACTTTGTAATCAAGAATGGAAGTTTAATGGGTGTATGCAACCAGATTGTGGAGTAATGCTTGTGCAACTTGTTGGTAGAAGGCTAGTTGTATGATTGGATGTTGACTGGCATTTGCCATTTGTAGCCCCTGAGGGACTACCACCCTGTTGTGGTACCAGGAAGGCAGCAGAACCCTCAGTGGCGGAGCCAGGTTTGGGAGCATTTGGGAGCCAGGGAGGCCATTCAGTCAATCACGGGCTTGACAATGAGCACTAAAAAGTGACTAAAGATGATGGTAGGGCACCACTACTCACACTGGGAGAGCCAGGCAGGGTGACCACCCCCCCAGCCCCCCCTCTAGCTCCACCACTGGGAACCCTATTGAGGGAACATGATTCTTTTGGCTAAAGGTGCCTTAGGAAAGAACCCAATGAGATACTTGAGCCGCTGGAGGAGTGATGAATGGTGGGAGCAAAGAAAGAGAGCTTCCAAATGAGACTGAAGGAAGCTGGTTATATCGATTATGAAGGGGGTGTGGCTGGTTGCTCCTGCCCATCAAACCACAGGCTTGCCTTTTAATTTAAAGGGCATACACAACCACAATGTGGAGTAATGCTTGTGCAACTTGTTAGTAGCTGAAGGCTAGTTTTATGGTTGGATGTTGACTGTCATTTGTAGTTATTTTTGCTAGTCACATTTTCAGTCCTCTGTGGGACTAGTACTCTTTCGGGGTACCAGGAGGGAAAAGGAGCCCTCTTTAGAAGGGTTCCACTCCTAGAGGTAACATGGAAATGTAATTCCTTTGGCTAACGGTACCTTAAGATGGAGCCCAAAAGAACTGTGTAGCAGGTGCTGCAAACTCAGAGGAGCAAAGTGATGACAGAAACAGCTCATAATAGATGATGCTTGATAGCAGACTGAGTCTTGACTTCCAGAGAAGAGAAGGAATGACAGGATTAAAGGGGAAGGCAGGTCACTATCTGACCCCCAACTTAGTGGAAATTTCTAATAGTGGAAAAATGTACTGAACAATTACTTCAAGACTTTCGTCCCTCAGGAGAGAAAAAAAAAAACAGTAAAGGAAATCACTGGAGATCCATGATCTTGGCCACTATCTCTCCTAACATGGGTACTATCACTGTGCTAATTTGAAATTCCAGTTCAGATGACACCTTCGGAGGGATACCTCTCACGCTATCCCTCAAATGGAATAATGTGAGAGTGCCATGAGTAGATCTCAAAGCAAAAGGAGGTACATCAGGTAAGGAGGCAACCGAGAAAAACATAGACTGAGGAGAGAGCGACAGCTGAAAGGCTGACACCTAGCCTCAAGACCATGAAGAGGCCTAACTTTGATTGGAAACTAATGGAAAGGACTATGAAATTAAATTAGCTGGACCTTAGGTAGACGGAGGGAGAACAGCTTTTGGAGGTGCTGCCGATGTGGTGTACACAGCTAAAGAAACCCATGTTGGCTTAGGGCCCCAGCATCTGTCAGCTAAAGTCTTAAATACTGCACTACAAGGTGGTGCTGACAGTGGGTCTGCAGGGCTGAAGCTTCCCCATAACAGTGGACCTTCTCACCATCATCCAGTGGGACTGCTGGGAGGCGCCATGGGAGACAAGCAACTGCAAAAGGCCATGACAAGAGACACACTCTCAAGATGCAGACTTTGAGGACAGTGAGTGAGTTTGGTTGATAATGGCCAGTAACAATGCCTTCATAGTGCCTGATAGTATGATGCAGAAATGGACTGATTGGCGAGCAGTATGATTAGGGTGACAGGCTGAATGATTGTGAGCAGTATGAAGGCCGGCAGACTGATTGCTTCTTAGCAGTATGATGTGGCTGACAGGCCAATTGTTTGGCTGTAGAAGGACTGGTATGATAGGAACTGAACTGAGTAACAAAGTACGAAAAATGCGATTGCCCAGATCAACAGCCATTATCTTAGAAAACACTAATCCATGAGCAGAAATATAGGAGCTGTAATACAACCAGGACTGTGGGAAAATGAACAAACTGACTGAGAAAGGCTGACAGAAAGGACTGAATTAAAAGGCTGCAGCTGTTGCCAGGACCAGGTGGAGTAGCTGAATGCACAGCATGCAGAAGAAACGGGTTTGAAATGTTTTCAAAGACTGGCAGTGAAATGTTTTTAAGTGTTGTTTATGAACAGTGGGTAAACCAGTGAACAGGTAGCAAGTGTTTGGATATGAAAAGCAGGTAAACAGACTGAAACAGACACAAATTACTGCAGCATAACAGAGGCAGGATATAGAATTGAGTAGGCACACTGAAAACATGTTGCAAGTAAGCACTAAGCTGCTGGAGGACAAAGAGCAGCAGGAGTGGCTGCCCTAAAATGACAGAAGGTAGACAGCTACTGTGCTTCCAGGGGAGCAAACAAAATACTAACCCAGAGCAGCAGAAAGCAAAACCCAAACAGTAAGGCCCAAAACAACCAGGAAGAACCATTGGGGGAAGGGGAAAGAAGCTGCAACGAAGAAGGGCTTTCAAGTGAAGCTGAAGGAAGATGGTTTATATAGTCAAGAAAAAGGGTGTGGCTGGTTGCTCCCACCTGTCAAACCACAGGCTTGCCTTTTAATTACTGTAATCCAAAGAAACACAAAGCACTAGCCAGCAGCGGCAGAACTCTTGTGACCCATGAATATTGAAGATCAGTCGAGGCAGAACCCAACACACAGAAGCAGGTCAGGCAGCAATCTGGACAAAGCCCCAGATGCTTGATGATGAAGATACTCTGCACTTGCTCGAGATAACTCACTGCAGCTCTGCACTTCTGGCTCAACTTTATCAGGATAGAGCCCTTCTGGCTCAGATCTCTGTCAAACACAGGATCGCTATGCAGCAGCTTTCTGTTCCCAAGGAGTCCACACCCCAGAATCACCCTCCATAGTCCAACTCTCCCAGCATCGAGACTACTCATGTACTCTTGGCACATGCCCCATGGCTCCCTGTTCCCCTATCAACCCCACTAGATAGGGCTAGCAGGTCCCTTACCTGGCTGTGAAGCAACCTTTGTACTGTACGATGTGGGTCTCTGCCTCTATGTTGTACAGTATAGCAGCTTTAGTCTGCAGCCCTGCCCCACAGGCACAGAATCTCAGTGGTTTCTTTCCTCCCTACCACTTTTCACATCCTTGAGGGAACTTTACTTGAGGACACATCATCTTTCAGGTACTTAGGTGTTTGGTTGGACCAACACCTAAATTTCTCTGAACATATTGACACCATCCAGAAAAAACTGCACCCCAAGCTTGGTGCCCTGTTCAGGAACCATAGTTGCATCCCTCCTATGGCTAGGCATGAACTTGTTCAGAAGATGATACTGCCCATTTTTGACTACTGTGACGTGGTCTATGGTGCTGCCTCTAAGTTCTCCCTGCCAGACTGGACACCCTCTTCAATTCCTTCTGCCGCTTTCCCCTGGATGTCCCCCCGCACCAATCACTGTGATCTTTATTGTGCCCTATCCTTTCCCTTTCTTACAAATAGGTGACTCTCCCACTGTGCTAAATTCACCTCCAAGCACTGGTTGACTAAGCTCCCTTCATACCTCACCCCTCCTTTGTAACACCCCTCCACCCTCCCATTCCCTTACATCAACCGACTCCCGTACTCTGGTTGTCCCCCGCAGAGCCTCCCAAATATCAGCCAATCCAGTTACTCTCACTACCTCCCAAAAATGTGGAATTCCCTTCCCTAAATCTGGCACCCATCTTCCTTCTACTCCATCAGCTCTGCCCTCAATAATGACCTTGCACCTAGCTGCTCCTGCCATGTCTCTTACTAATTCCCTCCTCTAAGACCTAGACAAACCCTACTTCTCTACAGTCACCTTCATTTTTCCCTTTTCACACCCACCCCCTTCTCCCCTTCCCCTTAATTGCTCCCCCTTATTGGCCTCCCATGATCTCTCACAGAATGTAAAGAACTCTGAATGATCTCCATGGGTCCCTCTCCTGCCCCCCAAGGGGCTTGTATCTCTCACCTACTTTTTTCCCCCCACCATCTTAAAGGGGTCTCTCTGGGACACTGTTTTTTTCCCCTTCTCTCTGGTCACCCAGTCCCCTTGCAGGGTTACTCGAAATCTGAAGGGGTCTCCAGGGGCATGACTCTTCCTGCTCCCCCACCTCACCCTTCCCTTCCTCCCTCCCCTTTCCCCCTTTTCTTTCATGTAAAAACTTGTTTACTTATTAACCCAGCACTTATTATTGTCCCCTCTTTCAACATGTTATGCGTAACACTGTTTGTAACACCTGCCTTACAACTGTGTGTTAATGTTGATCCTGTAACTTGAATGTATAACGTCTCATCCCAGTTGTACCCCTTCCCCCCAGGTCACACTGGGAGATGAGCAACTTGTTGCTCAGTGTGCCTCCCTGTTGAAACATTTCAATAAATAAATAAATACATTTCAACAAGTGCCTGTCTGGCACAATTTTGCAACTTTTATTAAACTGATATCTTTCCTTGACACGGTCTCCGAATGGTATAAGCTCAAGTAAGGCTCACTGTGATTTTAAAGGGTGAACCCTGGTGAGGGTTTGCATGATTTTTGGCATGGCTAGGCCTCTACATTGATTCCTCCAGCATCATGTCTGACCACCTCAGTGTCTCTCTCAAACTTCCACATGCTCCTTGTAAGACCAGAAACTTGTTTCTTTCCAGTTGTGTTCCAGTGATCAAGCAGGGTTGTCAATCTGTCCATTTGCTCTGTGCTGCCTTCTCATTGGTTACTTTAGCCTGCCAGTCCATTGGAGAGGGCCTCTGGTGTCATTCTGTCCCACAGTCCTCTCCTACTGTCTC
The DNA here is from genome assembly GCA_016271365.2 of Neoceratodus forsteri. NCBI lineage: Eukaryota > Metazoa > Chordata > Ceratodontiformes > Ceratodontidae > Neoceratodus > Neoceratodus forsteri. Next base: position 1,076,781,484 of record CM057450.1, read on the forward strand.
TAGAGCTTTCTAGCCCTCTTACTGGCTGATATGTGGAGTCACGGGGTGATAAGATGGCCGCACCCTTGTCAGCTGGAGTCTTGTACTCCTAAGTGTTTATTTTACTGCATATGTATTCTGGTGCCCCCTTATGTGTGCTGGCCCCCTGGGTTTGTTGCAGCCCTCTGATGCTATTATCTGGCATGTCCATTGTGTCTGTAAGTGCAAGGAGTTTGGAGTTGCTGGCCAAGTTCATTGAGCAGGAAGCACTGGGGAGGAGCCCTATGTTACCATGTGCTCCTACTTCTGTGCCATCAGTGGCAGTTTACTGATGTCGCATGGAGACACCAAGGAGTAGCACTTGGGTGGGCAACCTGAAATAACCCATGGGCCACACATGCGGACCTCAAACCCCCTCGAGTGCCGCATGACCATACACAACCCAGACCAGACCATTTTAGCTGAAAATTAATTAAAAGTGACAGTTCTGAATGCAAAAAAAACTATATTTAATGGACTGGTAACATCAATAAAAGTTTAAAACAGTATAAATAGTATTAAATAAAGTTAAAACTTAGTTTATTTCTCTTTTGTGCAGTGTAGTGCAGTCCTATTGTGGTGGCAGAAATGTTCTTGGGGGCCGCAGCTTAAGCCACTGAGGGCCGCATGCGGCTCACAGGCTGCAGGTTGCCCACCACTGGAGTAGCGTTTGTGTTGACTCCTGGTTCCCTCTGCCAAAATTGGGGGACTGGCTTGAAGAAAAGTGGCCATGGCAGCACAATGGAGCACACAAGAAGTGCCAAAAATACCAGCTCTGCTGCTCTGTCTCCCATCAACATTATGCAGTTAGTGAGAGGGAGTTGGCAGCAACAACAGCAGCAGTTCTAGGAACCTCAAGAGGTTGACAGCAGCAGTCCAGGTAATTGCTCTTCCGAGGAGATTACACTTAGGTGCTTCAAGGCAGGGATGTTTGGCAGCAGACATCTACTGTATATATTCTCTGTGCCTGCCCGATGGAGCACTTAAGTGGAGGAGAATAGCTTGCAGCATCTCCATGTAATGATTTAGTGTCTGCGTACACATGTACTTGTGCTCAACACACTGAAGTCACATGATGATGCAGACAGCAAAAGATGGAGGTACTCCTGTCATATAGCAGGCAACTGGCTGCTGGCAGCACCCCCAGTCGCATCTTGCAGCTGTCCATTGCCCTAATCCACAATCATGCCATAGGCTTCCCCCTCTCTCCCATTGCCTGTATTAACTTGCAACCATGTACAATATTCTGTAATTCAATCTTATAATGTAAATTTTTTCCTGCTGATTGTATTACACTGCACGGAAGATGTATTCTAAATTCTGTGTTATACTGTTTATTTTTGTGTTTCCTATATTTAATTGTATTGGACTGTTGCTATCCCTTGTTGTATCTGTCCCCCTTTCCCCAGGTTGCACTTGAAAACAAGCCACGGCTCAATGTGCTTTTCCCAGTTACCAATTTTTAAATAAATAAACTGGCTGCTTTTAGCAAGATCCTTCCACCCACAAAGCATTCTCATATCTTGAGACATATAATCTTTTGTGTTCACAACAGCATGGTTTTCGTAAAAATCACGGGACGGAGACTGCCTTGGTCAGGTTCGCGAATGCCGCCCTTAGGGGATTTAATGATGGTTTTATGATGGGGCAGTTTTCGTGGACCTGACCAAGGCATTTGGTCTTACTGATCACTCCTTGGTTTACGTAAGACTGGGTGAACTGGGTTTTTCCGATAATGTTGTTACATGGTTTAATAGTTATGTGTTAAATAGGTCCCATATTGTTAATATTGGTTCTTCAATTTCATCAATACACCCAACTGATTCTGGTGTGCAGCAAGGCTCTATTTTGGGCCCTTTATTATTTATCCTTTTTGTTAACCAGCTACCCTCCCTCTGCAAATTCTGTGATTGCTTACTTTATGAAGATGATTTGATCCCCCGGCCAACAACATTACTCACTTAACTTCATTTTTGGAACATGATTTTGTGGATATCTATAATTGGTTTAAGGCTAACTCACTAATTCTAAATGTTAAAAAAAACAAGTCTATGTTATTTGGACCTCCTAGTGTAATCCAAGTTTAATCATACATGATGAAAAAGGGATTGAAATTAAACAAATTTTTGAGTTTAAATGTTTGGGTGTATTACTTGATCCAGGTTTAACATTTCACTTGCAAGTAAAAGCTGTTTGTAGAATAATTAATCAGAAATTGGGTTTCCTGTTTAAACTTGCAACTTTTTTTCGACAGAAAAGAGATGAGATATAGCTGTTGAAATCTTATTGCCGCATTTTGATTATATGGGTAATTTATAATTTAAGTTGTCAGTGAAAGAAACCAATGCTCTATCGATGGTGTATAATAACATTTGTAGATTTGTTTTGAATCTTCCCCTGTGGTCACATCACTGCTTATTGTATTCATCTCTTGGTTGGCTATCTCCTAGTTCTAGGTTTATTTATGTTTATTGTTGTTTAATTTTGAAATCATTTTCTAACAATTTATTTCCTATGAGTGACCTGATTTCTGTTTGACCTACTTCACAAAATCTCAGGTCATTCAAGGAAACTCTTCTTCAGGCCCAATCATGTAAGACAAAAATGGGGTCTCCTTTTTTCTGTCAGCAACCTTATAGGACCTGTTTGTTCTCCAAAGTTTAAGAAACTGTAGCCATAGTAATCCTTTAAAAAAATGGCATAGGGTTGACTGCAGTACTTGCATTTCCAGAATGTTCAGATGCATGGCACTGTACTTTAGAACATGTCATAAGGTGGTCTTGGAATGCAGCACTGAACCAAGGCACAGAATGTCAAGGTAGTGCACAATTTTAAAATGTTGGGGGGGGGGACACACAGTCTCAGAATGTGACAGGGATGTGCTATCTCAAAAAGTGGTGGGGCAATCAGTCTCAGAATGCAATAGGGATGCATATCAAAGAATTTGGTGGTGACTGGCAATTTTGGAATATAGTGGGGATGCACGTTGTCTGAATTTGACAGGACACATCATTTATTCTGAAACTGCTTTTCCCTGCCACATTCCAGAACTGTATACACCCACCATATTTCAAAATTGTGCATCACATCTCCACCACATTCCAACATTATGCATCCCAGACTCATTCTAAAATGATGAATCCCTGCTACATTCTGAAGTTGCACATCCCATCCCCATTCCCAAATTGTGCATCCCTGCCACATTCTGAAATGGTGCATCCCCCACCAAATTCCATAATTGCATGTTCTGGCCAAATTGTGTTTTAATGCCAGATACCAAAATTGTCACTGCCACGTTCCCACATTGTGCGTCAAGCCACATTCCGAAATTTTGCATCATGCCACATTCTGAAACTGAGCATCACCGCCACATTCTGAAATTGAGCATCACCACCACATTCCAATACTATGAGTCACCGACACATTCCAAAACTGTACGTCACCGCCACATTGCAAAACTACGTTATCACCACATTTCAAAATTGTACATCACCGCCACATTCTAAAATTGTGCATCACCGCCACATTCCATAACTGTGCATCACCGCCACGTTTCAAAATTGTGCATCACTGCTACATTCTGAAATTGTGCATCCCTGTCACATTTCAAAATTGTGCACCACCAATTTCAAAATCGTGCATCACCACCACATTTCAAAACTGTGCATCACTGATGCATTCTGAACCTGTGCATCACCGCTGCATTCCAAAATTACATGTTACTGCCATATTCCGAAACTGTGTGCCACCGCCACATTCCAAAACTGTGCATTTCTACATTCCAAAACTGAATCACCACCACATTCTGAAATTGTGCAACACCATGACATTCCAATACTGTGAGCCACTGCCACATTCTGAACCTGTGCATCGCTGCCACATTCGGAAATTATACATCACTACCACATTCTGAAACTGTCACCACCACATTCCGAAACTGTGCGTTACTGCTGCATTCCTAAATTGTACGTCACCATCACATTCCAAACCTGTGCATCATCACTGCATTCTAAAAATGTGCGTCACTGTCACATTCCAAAATTGCGTGCCACCACTGCATTCCAAAATTGTGCATAACCACTGTATTCAGAAATTGTGCCTCACCACTGCCTTCCAAACTTGTAAGTCACCACCACATTCTGAATCTGTACATTACCACAACATTCTGAACCTGTGCATCACCGGCGCATTCTGAAATTGCTCACCACTGCATTCCGAAAGTGTGCATCACTGCCACATTCTGAAATTGTGCATCACCACCACATTCCGAAATTGTGCATCACTGCCACATTCTGAAATTATGTGTTCCAGCTACTTTCTAAGGCAGTGTCATTGCTTCATTCCACAATTGTAACCTGGTGACATTTTGAAATCTCATACCTGTAGTATTTTAAAAATGGCACACAACATTTGTCATTCTAAAGCCATGTTTCCCACTGCATTCCATGCCCTCATCACATTCTGAAGTACTGTCCTTTGCAGCTACACATTATGGAAGTGCATGTGCTGACCCACCCAGTGTCAGTTTTCAGATGTTTACTACACCTACAGTTTTAAGTAACATTGGAGAAATAAGTCATACAAGGTAGCTTGCAGGGAGGATGAGGTTGTAAGTTCATGAGATGACATCAGCAGCAGCTCTTCACTAAGACAGGCTATTTTGAACAGTCAGTGAATTAAGGTTTACAAAATAACTTGTAACTTTCAAACAAAGTAACTAACAGATCTGATCTTTGGCATGTGACTGAGTGAGGAGATGTTGATCCAAATTATGAAATTATTGATGCCAAAAAGTTTGGTGGCAGTCCTCTTTAAGAAGGGTGAAAAGCTGGGATCATTGCAGCTCTTTCTCTGTGCAGGATGAAGAGCTGGGATCACTACAGCTCTTTCTCTGTGCAACTCTTTCTCTGGGTGATTTTTTTTGTCCCCCTTCCCCATCTCCTTCCTTTATTAGATACACTTTCTCTCTGTCAGTGACCCACCCCTACTTCTCCCAGGTTTCACTCTCTCTCTCTCTCTCTCTCTCTTAAAGGGGTAGAACCTCATTCCTGAGGCATTTCCTTTTTTACTGCTAGATCATTGCTTGTGGAACCTTCAAGTGCGGTCTATCCCATCTGCAGATCTACCAGTTTAATTAGGCCCCAATATGGTCTCGAACCCTGTACCTTGTACACCATAGTTGGTATCTAGTTCACTGCGCTAACTGGGTGCCCTACCTTGACCCTGCCTATTTCCTTCCTTACCCTGCTCTGTTAGTACCCCACCAGATATCAGAACCACACCCTTCATAAAACTGGCTCATCCACCCTTTTGGACCTAATCCTTACCAAATGCCCCAACAGATATCGAAAGTCACTGTCCTTCTGTGTGCCCTAAGTGACCATTCTCCTGTGCTCTGCTGGTGGTCTGCCAAGGTACTAAAACAACTCCCAAACTAATCTATCTCCGACATCTGAAAAAAGGTTTCCTCAGCCAATTTATGGACCATCTCTTGAATTATGATTGGCCCTCTATTAACACTGCATAGTACATTGACAGTGCCTTAGCTTACTTTATCTCCTCTTTCAACACAACGTCTGACCTCTTCGCCCCTGTCATAAAACAAACCATTAAAGGCCACATTACACCCAGGATCACCCAAGCCCTTCTGGATCTCATGCGACACAGGGATAACCTCTGGTGCAAAGTCCATGAATCAGGCCTCCTCCTTGCCAGACAACATTACACAGAAGCTAGAAATAAATGTACTTGGGAACGCCATAAAGCCAAGGCAGCCCACTATCAAGAGGTACTCACATCCTCCTATGGCTCAGGGTGTAAGTTCTGGAATAACATCAAGGAGCTCAGTGGTAAATCATCTCTGTACCCCCTTCTCAACTTATTGTCAATGGTGCCATCTTGCAGGACCCCAAGATAATAGTTAATGCCTTAGTAGTGTGCTTCCCTCCAACTTCTTTGACCCCCGGTTGCTTGCACACTCCCTTCTCCCCCCAAAACTCCATCTTTCTGCTTCAGGATTATCTCCACTCATGAGGCCTGATCCTACCTAACTAGAGTGCTAGGCAAATCCCAGCACAGTGGTGACAGCCTGGACATTAGGCTCCGTTGCCTCACCGTGACACTGTCCTTGCCCCCCTCACCAACATCCTCAATTTTTCCTTCTGTCTAGGCCAGTTTCCAACACTCTAGAAACAGGCTGTGATTACACCCATTCATGAAGGTGGTGACTGCACCTCCCTGGGCAATTACCGCCCAATCTCCATCCTTCGTCCCTTATCTAAGGCCCTTGAAAAAATAGCTGCTGACCAGGTAACTGTTTACCTGTCAAAATATAACCTACTCTGCCATGAACAGCATGATTTTAGAAAGGGCCACAGTACCACCACTGCCCTGCTGGAAAATACTTCATTTATTCACAAAGCTTTTGATCATGGACATTTAGTTGGATCAGTCTATATTGACCTAACTAAGGTGTTTGATACAGTTAATCATGCCCTCCTCCTCAAGACCCTGCCATCCCTTGGGCTTGTGCAGGAATCCACCTCTTGGTTTGAGAACTACCTAAGTGCAAGGTCTCAGCAAGTTAAAATTAACACTACCCTCTCCTCCAGCCTTCCTGTTCTGTCCAGGGTCCATCAGGGATCCATTTTAGGTCCATTCCTCTTTAGTCTCTTCCTGAATCCACTTCCCTCAGTCTATACAGGTTGCATTCTTTTTTGTGTGGATGACGTGGTTATTTACACTAGCCACCCAAACCACCTCACTCTCCAAACAGACCTACAGAGCTTCTTCTCTGAAGCAGAAGCCTGGTTCACTGAGCACAAACGTGTGCTTAACAATAAAAAAAAAAAACAAGGCTATAATCTTCGCCCATCACCAAAACAAACAAAAAGACTTAACTCTTCACATTCTTAACTATGAAACTGCCCTACTTGAGCTAATAAAATCCTTTAAATATCTGGCTATCACCCTAGACTCCCATCTTACCTACCACGATCATATCCATCTTCTAACCAAGTCCATTAACTCAAGAACTGGCCTGCTGCACAGACACAAACATTGTATGCCTCCTGCAGCCTTCCGCCTGGCTGTGTCATCCTCAGTCCTTTCCCTGGTTGACTACTGGGTTACTTTCTATGGTGCAGCTGATAACACTGCTCTCAGTTGTATCAAGGTAGTGCCGAACAAAGCCTGCTGGCTAGTCTCTGGGTGTGATAGGTGGACCCACATTTGTGACCTCTACAAGCTAACAAACTGGCTAAACTTTAAGGCTTGACAAAATACCAAACCTGCCTTATAGCCAAGAAAATCTCAGCTGGTCTCTTCCCTATGGGGCTCTGTGATCTAATCCAGCATGCCCCTTAAGTTAGGTCCACCAGAAGCTCTACAAAAGACCCACTCCTAGTCCCTCACTGCAGGGTGTCCTTGAGGCAATGTGCATTACAGTATATTATAGGGCCCCCCCGGATGAATGGCCAACCTGTAGATATCTCCTTGGAATTGAAACTTGGCACCTTCAAATCCAAACTTAGAGAGCTACTCCTCTCCTCCTGTGTCTGCGATTGCTTATAACCTTCCTCCCCTTCCCCTGCTCTCCTTATACCCCCTACTTTTTCCCCTACTAGCTTTCATGGACAGAGTCTTTTCCAACGGCACCTCCACCCCCCCTTCTTTCTCCATACCCTCTCCCCCATCTGTAAAATGCTGTGTCCGTATCCGCCTCCTGAGTGGTCCCCTCATCTCTAAAATGATAGGCTTGTACCTACTCCTCCGTGTTCTCAAATATATTGCTGCTCTATGTTACTTATTGTATTATCCTAATGTAATATACAGGTTGTTGCTTATCTGCTTGTCGAGACTCAGATTATAGTTGTCTACCCTCTGTATGTCTTGTACTCAGCTCTGTACCTCATGTATCCACTTGTTCTTTTAATTTATATTGTACAGTTAACTTGTATTTTGATGTGGAGCATTTGCAAAGGAGTCTGTGATTCAAAGGTTTGTAATTCCGATATGTTCAATAAGTAAATAAATAAATCCTAGTGGGTACAACTGCAATTGCTGAGATTAGAGAGGCACTGGTGCAATTTTTATGCTTGTAAGGGCCTAGTTTGTTCTCTGCAGAGACCTCTTGAGTGAGCACATTTACTAAGGAGGGAGCCTTAAACAAGAAGGAACATTGGAGTTGAGAGGTGTGGCAGAAGGGAACCAGGACAGAGGATTTGTTGGCACTGCAGGTACTTTGAGTGAAAGGGGTGGGTAACATAAAGCCATGTATTGCTGGTGGGGTAAGGTCAAGGCAGATTTTCTTAGCCAAGAGGCAGGCCTGGTTGGCTATCCTTCCTTGTAGGTGGAGTCAAGCAGATTGTTTATAGAGCTCACATGTATGCATTCTATTCCCAGCTCCTGTCACAAGACAGTAGCACTTATATAGCACAGATTTGATTCTTTTTAGGGTGGTGTCAGTGGCCGATCCACAGATAAGTCCATAATCAATTATCCGTAGGATGGAGCTGGTTACAGCTACCCACATAGTCTCAGTGGTAAGGCAGTGGCGATGGCAGCAGAGGATACCTATCCTAGAATTTATAGCTTTGGAGATGAGTCTAACATGGGCATTATAGAAAAGTGGACTGTCAGGCATAACTGCAAGGTATTTGAACTCATGAACTTGATTCAGTGGGAGGTGTTGCTTGTTCAGAATAGTTAAGCTTGATGTTTTGTGTTTGCTGTGAGCATTGGTGAACAACATGACCTTGTTTTTTTGTAGTTCATCAGCAGTTTATGCTGATCAAACCACATTTCAACAAGGTTCAAATTTGACTGCAGGTCAGAAGATAGGTGGACTGGGTCAGTGTGAGTGGAAAAGAGGACAGCATTATCTGCATATAGGATCATTTTATTGTCACAGGGAGATTGTTGATAAAGAAGCTAAAGTAGTAGGCCAAGGACTGATCCTTGCAGAACATCCTGTGATGGTTTGCATAACTGGGATATATGAGATGTTGCATTTCTTTAAAACCTAGCTTTGTTGCCAATGCCCTTTTTGCATAACCCTTACCTAAGTGCTTTTGGGCTGAGGTTCTTTGTCCTTTTAACTAGCTTTCTTATTTTGGGCCCACCATGACCCAAACCCACAAGACCACATAAGAGCTGGTTCACTTCCCCCCTGAGATAAGATATAGATGAGGCACACTGATGATTCTTGAGAAGTGTCTGTGTTTTCTGTTCTCAGTCTTTGCAGAGTGCATGAGACCATTTGGCAACATGCATCCCTGTTTAAAGCAGAACCAGTCCAAATGTTCATGGTGATTTGCATAAGCATCCTGTGATGGTTTGTGAAATTAAATGTACCTTCTAACTATCTAAAATTGTATTAATTCTGCATATTTTTTTCACACTCACTACAAAAGTATAACTCTTTTTATAAAATGGCAAGACTAAATCTAGTACTTTTATTGAACGAGACATGTCAGCAAACCATGCATTAAATCTCTTTAAATCCAGGGTCTGCTGCTGAATCTCATTTTCCTTCCCCAGAAAGCCTCCTTACAGAGAAATATAGCTAAGCATAAAAACAATTCCAGTGGCCAGTGGCCACCATAATGAAAATCCTAACCTTTACTACCACAGTTCCTCAAACTAAATTCTTCTAAAGTATACACAAATTTTACACAAACAAATTACGATCATAGCACCTTAAAAATGTTTCCCCACAGGTTAAACAAAAAACTTCAAATCTGGATATGTAGGCTAAATTCTATGGCCTGTTTCAGAAAACCACTGTTCTTTCATGTTCAAGCACATCACCGCTGCATGAGCTTTCACAGACTGACTTTCAGTTAATCACTTCCTGTACATTCTAAAACTTCACCTCCATACTCCACTGTCAGCAAAACCACATTGACATTTACATTTCCACCACTTAAACATTTTAGGTATCTCTGAACATCTGAAAATAAACTGTGTGGCCTTCATAAAAATGCACTGTTTTTACTCGCCTCCCTCCCCACCTTCCAACCAACCATCACTGCACCTCAGTAAGATGGCAGTCACTTTCAGCAATAAGTTTTAAACAATGCATGCAATAGATCACCCTCCACTAACTCACCAAGATGTCACACCACCATTTACCACAAACATCCAGTCTACAAGTGGTGGGGGAAGGAGACATTATCTGTGCCACAGAACAGGAAGAGCAGTGCTTTGTAGACTGTGGTCACAGGCCTCATACTGAGGCAAAAGCCAGAATGAAGCTCAGTGAACTGCAACATTGGGGGTAGGATGCTAGGGTGCAACCTTAGCCTCCTAAATTAATTTTTATTTTAAATCTTGTCTAACAATGTGTTTTCAGAAGTCATCTGCACAGTGCATGCACAGTATTCCTCATACTGCGCCACTTCTCATTGACCTCTGCACCACAGAAATGCCCAGTATTGATGTTTTACTCTCCACCACTACAATCATGCTGACCAGTCAGGCCTTTTGCTCAGGGGGGACATGCAGAGAACATTTTAAGTAACTGTTTGCCATCTGTGCCACTTTCACTGACCTAAGCTCTGCATCACAGAAATAGCTGATTTCAACGAGCAATCATGCTCACAACTAGTTTGCTGCTTCAAATACCAGATTGCTATCACTCTTCATTGCTGGAGAGAGAGGGGAGAGATCAGATTTTAACCAAACGACCTGAACACAAAAACAACGACAACAACACTGAAGACAAAAAAGAGAGCAAAAGAGCTCAAACTGTAAAACTGACCAGCAAAAAAGGAGAGTAAAAATGACACTTGCTGGCTTTGGCTCACCATACAGTTTAAAAGAAAAAGGACTATTTTGTTACAAAATAAAATGTTTAGCTTTCTTGATTTAGTTTAAGAATTAATTTACTTAGAAATACAGCGCTTTTTTTGCTTACTTAAAATAATGCACCATTTTATAAGTGTAATAAGCTACTTCCCAGGGACCTAAGGGCACTCAGACTTCAGACTCTAGCCTCACTATGCCTTTGGGCATGAATTAAAATCCATTAATGCACTCCCTGTTGTGGCTTATTAGTTACATCTAAAACTCCCTTAATGCCACCTTATCTTATCCTAAAGCCATTTTCTGTTCTTAAAATGCAACTCAAGATCCAGTTTTGTGTAAAAGAATTTAAGTAAGTACTGTGATCCTAGTCCTGAAGTCTTTCATATCATATGTAAATCTGCACATACTGTAGCTGTGCATTTCAAGGTGCTCTAACTGGTATTGTTGTCATTCTTTTAGTGTATAAAATCACACATGCCCCCACAATGCAAAGCATCATGGGCTGCATATGCAAATCACCACAGAATGTTATGCTGGTTCAACTTTAAGCAGAATTGCATGGTGCCGAAAGGCCTCTCACACAGTTTGCAAAGGGTGCCAACAGAAGACATAGACACGTGTTTTGTCCTACCAGGACTCATCAGTATGCCTCGTCTGTTTGACACCCCAGTGGAATGAACCAGCTACCCTAAGGTGGTCTGTCTGGGTTATGTTGTGGTGAACCCAGTTCTTTTAGTGTATATGTATTAGTTTGTATTTAACTGATGGTTAGGTTCTTTGAGGACTGGAAACACCTATCAATTATCAACTCAAGTATCAAACCAATTGCATTTATAGTAAATCATGTATTGTATAGTCATGATTACCTTATGCCAATGCACACATTGTTAAATCACTCATCACCCATGCCAGACTTTTAACATGGTTTTCAGAGGCAGTATAAACTAGGTCCAAGTATTGCATTAAAATGTGCACCAGGATGTACCATTCTGTATATAATTACAAATAAAAAGATTATGCAGCAGAGCAGACACATTTTATTTTATTTGTTCTATATACCCTCTGCTAGCCAAACTCACTTCCTTCTGCTCCCGTATCAGGTGACTTTCCCAGCCTCGACATCACTGTCACCTACATAGTCTAGTTTGTGCTTTGGCTCCCCATGTGGTGGGCCCTTCAGGGTACCATCACATCCAGAAGAAGCATTGGAAGCAGACCTTCTCTGAAGGCAGCATGGGGCATGTTGGGCCGGTGGGGTTTCCTCCTGCTTTTTGCCTCACCCTCAGAATGCCCATGCAGCATACATGATGTGTGCAGAGCCATTTGACATCTTCCCTCTTGCATTTCACCAGATGCACTACTGTCTGTGGTCACCTAGGTGGCAGTAATGTCTACACCATCCCTCTTTAAAGAGGTGACCACTCTCAGAGATGCACAGTCCTCCTCTTTCTTCTGGCCCACCAATGCCTCATGCTCGAGCCAACCCATAATGACAGAGCCATGAGTAGCAATGCCACCATGCTGCTGAGGGGCTGGTGCATGCAAACATATTTGAAACAATGCTTACTCCCTGTCTCTACTCCCAAATTACTAACATTGCCCCATGAGCTATTGGCCGCAGGACACACATGATTTAAGATACATATGCATGGGTAGGTACAAGGCATTATTTAAGCAATAAGGCATGACAGATATGTGTTGTACTGGGATAACATCAGCTTCAGGTGGGTTGAAGCACAAAGTGAATCTGAATGCTTTCATCACCCAAGAAGTGCCATTATCCCCAACACAACACATACCCTGGAGTGTCTTATTGTGATTATGAAATAGGTAACTTAGTAGAATTAAATAAGAAAATTATTGCTAAGTTTTTTGTACATTAAAATTGGTGAAAAAAGAAAAAAATATATGAATAAAAAATAGCCAATCTGAACTGTTGCTGTTTTAAAGATTGGACAGCAGGCAGTCCCCTCACTGCACAGCTTGTTGCACTGGTGGCAAAAGTGCAGCATTCGAGCTGAAGAGGAGAGTTGTATGTTCAGTTCTCAAATTAACATGTGGCCAACCAATAGCCTTTTGAAACTTTTAATGTTGGTCACTACATAGCAGCTCGAAGGCAGTTACACTGGGTATTACACTGGGTTTATGGATAGAAAAAAGTTATAGTTGCCAGTCTAGTCAGTCCACCCACATCAGTGGGTCCAGCCATTCCATTTACCTAGAAGGTAGTCATCCACTCTTTGTTTGAATACATCTTTACTGTTGCTCAGTACTATTTCTTCTGGTAGTGAATTCCATCATCTACCAGTTCTCAGGACAAATGAATTAAGTCTGCTATTTGTCTTGATATGTTCCAGCATTATTTACATCTTGTGTGACCCTAACCCATTAGATTTAGCTTGTAAATCAAGCCCCATTTCCTTTGCAAGAATGGTGTCATTTATTATCTTAGACATCATCAAACGGTCGCCCCTGACATGTCTGTGTTTGGTACACCATCGCTATGGTGACAACTTTACTGTGACCGACACTACAGCGACAACAGCGACAGGTCACTATAGTGTCAGCGCAGGACCCCGACACTGCTTTTTGGGGGTATTGCACCCCTCCCTGAAGCAACTCTGACTCAGAATTGATTAATTTAGTAGTGGGGGGTGAGGGAGCAGAGCCCCTTACATGGGGGGTTTGGGGTGGCAAAGCCCCCGAAGAAAACACAGTCTGAAGCGACTCCCTTTATGCCGACTGCAAATGTGGTTGACACAAAGGAGTCACGTAACATTAGTCAACAACAAAATTGTCAACTGACTGTCATAGATCCTCTGTGTTCCAGTCTGTACATCCCCAGATATTCTAACCTTTTGTTATATGTCTTACATTGCAATCCTTCTACCAACTTGGTGGCTCTTCTCTGCACTCTCTCCACCCTGTCAACATCCCTCCTCAAATATGGGTTCCATAGCTGAGTGCAGTAGTTCAAGTGAGGTCTGATAAATGTTTAATAAATGGGAATGATACAATTTATTTCTGGTCATAAATGATATTTTGATGCAGTTGACTAAATGATTAGTTCTCTGCACAAATTCTATACAGTGGGTGCTAAATTTAAGCTCTTTATCAACAATAACACCCAGATATTTTTCTGTGTCGACCTGTTTGAGATTATGGTGTAATGAATTATCACACATAGACTTATGTTTGCCCAGATGGAGAACTGAGCATTTCTCAATACTAAAGTTCATTTTGTTAGTAACCACCCACTGTTCTACCATAGGCAGGTCTTGTATTAATTTATTTTTGTCCTTAGTTGTTTTGACTGGTTCTCTCAATTTAATTTCATCAGCAAACTTAACTATAAAACCTATTAACATTCTTATCAATGTTGCTGATAAATTTGGAAAAACGGCCTGGCCCAGAACTGACCCCTGTGGCACCCCGCTGGAGACCGCTCGTTCATCTGACAATGCACCCTTAATACGAACTGCTTGTGATCTATTACATAGCCAGTTTTGCACCCATGCAACTGTACATTTGTCTAAACCCAATCTGTTCATCTTCTGTATTAATATCATGTGGGGAACTTTATCAAATGCTGTTTGGAAATCCAGGAAAGTAATATCCACTGAAGTATTATTATTTATGCATTTATTGACTTTTTTGTAGAAATGCAACATGTTGGTAATACTGGTTCTGTTCTTTTTAAACCCGTGTTGTGAATCATCCTGAATACCTAACTCTGGAAGTTCTTCCTCAAGTTAGTTCTTGACAAGTCTTTCACCAGTTTTACACAATATAGCAGTCAAACAGATGGGTCTATAGTCTGACAAGGTTTTTCTGCTACCCTTTTTAGAGGCATCACAATGGCTTTCCTCCAGTCCAAGGGTATTTCTCCTAGAGCAAATTACATGCTATAAATACATATAAGTGGTTCTACAATCAATGTTCTTAACTCTAAAAGCATTCTAGGGTGCAACATGGCTGGGCCAAAAGATTTACGGGGCTTGATTTGGCCCAACAGTTTCAAAACTTTGATGTTGTAAATGTCTCCTGTAATACTGGTTTATCATTAGTGATTTTAGTTTATACTGTATCCCCATTGAACACTTCACAAAAATATTTATTAAAAATGCTAGACATTTCTTGAGTATCATTAGTCTCTACACCCTTAGAGACAGTTAGTTCAATGGTGTTGTCTGTGGCCTTCATATTATTTATATAGGTGTAAAAGATTTCATTATCTTTCATATGTGCAATTTGAAATTTTAAGTTTTTCCACTCTGATTTAATCAATTTCTTTAGCTTTCTCAATTCTGCCTTGTACTTAGAAATAGAGGATCTGTTTTGATGTTTTTTCATGGTTTTGTAGGCAAATTTTTTCTTATGCATCTGCTTTAAAACCTTGGATGTACACCATATAAGTATTGTACATTTTCTGTTATATAATTCTTTCTTCAGTACATATCTATGCTCTAGATCAAAGAGTTTGCTTTTTCAGGTGGTCCACATTTCATCCAGCCCTCTGAGTTTAAATTCGGCAGTCTCACTCCGTAAGTTCCCCTTTAATTTTCTTAAAATTGGCTCTATTATAGTTTCTTGTTATAGTTTTCCATTTGTCATTTTTGGTATGACAGCTTAGGGTGAAGTCAATTATCAGATGGTCGGCATTGCTCAGTGTCTCCCTAGTGTGCACACTGGTTACTCTATCTGTGATATTATTGATGACTGTGAACGTGTGGGATAATAACTGACACAACAAAGCAGGGATCAAGTGCATAAAAAATGCACGTATGTGTTTGTCAGTGTATTTTTTAGAAAAAATACACTTATTTACAGAAAGAAAAAAAAATCAGACCACTGCTTCCTTCAGCAGAGTTTGCTGCTTTGCTTTAGCCCAGATAGTCCAATGAATACTTTTCCCAAGTAACCTGTGTGAAATCCCCCCACACACACACATACATACATACATACATACACACACACCAACTGTAGGTCTTACCCTGCTCACTGTCAGCACTAGACTGACTCAACTATTTAACATTCCCCTAGTGGTGAGCCCTTTTTATAGATCCTTGTGATTACATTACATAATTGGGGATCTTCCATAGGCCATGACATCAAATAATTGGGGAGTTTCCGCAGGTTCCAGTGTGGATAGAACATCACAGGCTTCAAAACATACAAATAGGGCCCTTTTTTATTTATTTGCTCCACTAGCCCACACATTATTCTATTTCATGTGCAGCCCTCAATCACAACATCTCTGGGGCTGCTTCTGTACAGGGTCCACTTTATTCCAGGCACTACAGGGCTTATAGTTACCCTTGCCCATAGTGTCTCACTAGCCAACAGTCAAGTATTCAAGTGACTTTGATCTTGCCACTAACGTGGCAGTCGGCTTTTTCTTCAAAGCATGCCTTTGGTCTGAAACAATCATTCTTTTACTTTCTCTGAACAACGAGCGTACATTCAGCTGCTATATGCAGTTACACCAACACAGAGCAACCTGCTCCAAATAAAAGAATTGCTCTGTCGCACTCGGTGACCAGCGCTGCCCTCGCACCAGAGCCGCATAAGTCAAAGGAGCTGCACTCAGCAGCAGTGGTTGCAGAGCTTGGTGCCCCA
This sequence comes from Neoceratodus forsteri, assembly GCA_016271365.2. Lineage (NCBI taxonomy): Eukaryota > Metazoa > Chordata > Ceratodontiformes > Ceratodontidae > Neoceratodus > Neoceratodus forsteri. The sequence goes on from CM057450.1 coordinate 1,076,797,930, forward strand.
GAAATGGGCTCTACACTTCTTCTTAAACCAAGGGGCAACAGACATTAATAATCACGCGCAATTTGCGTGATTTCCTATCTCTGCAATTGACAGCATAACACTGTGTGCGTAAAGAGGGGGTAAAGGGAATAAGGAACAGCAAAGAGTTTGTGGAGAAGGCCAGGTTGGCTACCCTGACAAGAATGTAAAGAAAAGACAGAAAAGATAAGTGGACAGGAAAGAGTGAAAGGAGAAAGGGGGGGGGGGATTGTACATATTCACGTTTATGACGGGTTTAAACACATAACAGGGGCTCCCTGTTACAAGGACAAAGACTAGCATATTTCAACCCCTTGTGGGTTCTTTGACCAGTTATTCCAACCCTAGATTAAGTATAGTATCAGAAAAACCTTTTTGGATGAAGTCTTTGATGACATATTTGACCAATTTATGCCCGGGTAAATTAAAATGTCCCATAATAACTGCATCTCCCTCACATGTCATTTCATATATTTCCTTTATTTATACTTGAGTCTACTGAGGTAGATGAGTTAGAAAGTATGTAGTATGCAGCTAGGTAGATTTTTTCACTATTATGTCCATACAGATTTACCTAGATTGACTCATGATTGAACAGGGATGTAATTGATGGGTCACGTTCAGAATATTTTATGCTATCCTTGACATACAGTGCCACTCCCCCTACCTTTTCTATCCAGTCTATCCTTATGGAACAGTGTGTGTCCATGAATGTTCCTACTCCATGCAATCTGCTCACCACACCATGTTTTACACACAGCGCAAATGTCTATGTTCTCGTTCAGCATAATCAGTTCTAGTTCTGATTTTTTAGGTGAATTCAGGCTTCTAGCATTTAAGGAGACCATTTTAAGTACTCTTTTTGTTTTGGTAACCAGCTTCACTGTTTTGTATCACTGCCTCTTGTCATTTAAGCCTAATATGGTAGCACCTCTACCCTTATCATTTGGTTTAATTGCCTCTTTATGAAAGTTCTGATCCTCTTCCTGAATAAACAGCTACCTATTTTGTTTAAATGCAGTCTGTACTGATAATACAGCTTCCAATTGCCATCAAACTCTTCCCAGTGGGTGATACAATAAAAACTTTCCTGCAGGGCTCACCTTCTAAGCCAGTTATTAATGCACTTAATTATGTTGTTTCTCATGCAGCTAGCCCTTGGGACCAGTAATATTTCTGAGATGGCTACTTCACAGTTCATGTCTTGCAGTCTAGCTTTTAAACTCATAAAGTCTTTCTTAATGTCATATTCCTCCTGGTTGTTGATATCATTGGTGCCAAAATGTAGAATCACTACTGGCTTAGGTTCCCTTTCATTGACTGTATCGTTGACCATATTCTCCAGCTCTTTAATCCTTACCCCAGAGAAATAACTTGTGGTGATATATTCTTTGTTAACCCTAGCTGTATATCTATCAGTAAATTTTATAATCGAGTCGTCAAGTACACATATTTGTTTTGGGAGATTTTCTGGTGTTTTTCCGCCCACCGTTTGACCATTACTAACCATGATTGGGGGGGGGGGGTTAACTGGGTATGGAACATCTGCATCATGGGTTCAACATATGTGGCTGTATCCGAAACCTGCTCCACATCCTCCTCCATATTAATCTGGATTTCAGAAGGCTTTACTAAGATTGGGTGTTAGACTCTTCTTCTAGGACATCATCTATCAAGGCATTGTGGGGAGGTGTTACAAACATTTTAGTATGGTGGGCTGCATCAGAAACCTCAGTAACTCAGCATTTGATGAGGGGAAGCTTGTTTGGCCAGGTAAGGGCTGGCCATTTAGGGCAGAAATAATAGCCTGGTCAGTTTCTTTAACTGAGCTGGACAGAGGGGAATATCTGTTTGTGACTGGAATTTAAAAAACATGAGCCTTGCAACTTTTCTTATATTTCCTTTTCATGTCAACTGTAGCCCATTCTATTTCATTATTGTCCTGCTCATCATCCTTTCTAATCCTCTTCCTATTAGAACTATCTGGGATCATGCCTGTATATGGTGTAGTAAGGATGTTTGGAATTATTGGTGGGCATGGGTTTATGGCCTTGATCCTTGAAGTCATTCCCCTTTGGCTTCATTTTAGCAGGTCTAATTTGCTATAAAAGCAACTGATTTCCTGAAGTAGTTGCACATTTGTCTTGCATTTATCACAGATGAATGCTCCTATGTCAACTACTTTGCCCATTAATTTGTACATGGAACAGCCCATGCATTTCACCCCCAGTTTCCCATCAAATGCAAGAATGCATTCAGCTTTATCTAGTGCCATAATAATTAATACAGTTTAATAACTGAGGGTAACTCTGAATGCAACTCTAATGTATTGGTAGTGCTCACTAGTATGTGTCTGATACTTGATCGGTATCTGCATACAGTGTGAGGTTAAACCCTGCAAGACTGGTGCCTTCTCTTCAATAGCTATTAACAGCTGTATAGTGGTTAAATGTGATGATCATTACCTTTTAAAACAGTTCTGAATGGTGGGTCCCCTTCCTCACCTTCCTTAGTGGACTCAGGCAGACGCTGCTTGATGCTGATTGCCTCTGTGAGCACTCACCTCTGCTTGCTGAGGTGAAGATTTTAAAGCTTCCCATCAGAAGTGACTTCAGCAGGGCACTTATTCTCTCTTGAGTAATAAAAGTAACTTTTTTAACCAGCTACACGATTAATTAGCCTTTAAAAAGGCTAGCTTAAGGGTGAAAGAGTGCATAAGGGGCAACTAAAGCTACTGCTAGCTGCAGCAGCTGAACACACATCAGCCCCTCACAAACTGGGGGGGGGGGGCAGAGGTTACCTAGCAGGTTTGTTTGTAAAAAGCAGTGCACAGTCATCCCTTTTTCCTTACAGGGGATGTCCAGCATTTCCCATACAATAAAAAAATGCCCCTGTCATATAGGAGCTAATAAAATGAGCATTTGGGAGCATGCAGCTCGAAGAGCAACGGGAGCAGTTCTGTTTAACATGATGCAGTGTATCAGAGCTAGGCAGTAGGAACCATTAGCATCGCAGTTTCTTTTATTATGGGATGTAGTCACATGGTTTGTGTGTGTTCTTTTTCTAAATGTCAGCTGTGCGGAGTTTATGGTTGTCTATGGAGTTGGAAATCAGAAGTGAGAAGGTAAGTGTGATTGACATTGGAGGGGAGGGCAGCAAAGAAATGAAATGGCAAAAAAATTCACAGGACCGGGATTAAAGACAAGCAAGTGGGCAGTCAGCAGCATTGGGGAGTAATATCCAAGATGATGAATGGGAGTAAAGAGGACTCCACAAACTCAGAACTGCACCCTGCACTTTTGTGCTGGGTTATCACCATGAGGTTCCGAAGTCCTGAACCAAACAGGTTTATAGATTTTTTTGACCTGTTTCATAATAAACATTCAAACACCTTAAGGGCATTAACAAGGTGAAAGATTCTAACATGTTTCAATATAAGAAAACTAGCAAGACAAGAGGACATAGCATGAAATTAGAGGGAGGCCGATTAAGGGGTAATGTGAGGAAGTTCTTTTTCACAGAAAGGGTGGTGGATGTATGGAATGGCATACCTCAGGAAGTGGTGGATATGAATACAGTGCAGGACGTCAAACAGGCATGGGATAGTCATAAGGAAGCAATACATATGAGTATGAATAAATAGGCCATTGACAGAGCAAAGGCCGATGGCACATTTATAAGGTAGAGAAAGAAATGGGCAGACTGGATGGGTCTTGTGGTCCTTATCTGTTGTCAACTTCTATGTTTCTATAATAAGGGAGTGCCCTATCCCCCAGAAGTATAAAAGAGTCTTGTTTTAAAATCAAATGATCCTGAAACAGTTACTGCTGACTGGCCAAATGTGATAGCAAGTGGTATTGCACTACCTAGCTAGATTTACAAGTACCCAAAGCACAGAATACAAATATTTATAAAATGGGCAAAACATTTCCTGAATCCTGATTGGCTGAAAGCCTTTTCCAGGGGTGTCATTATCAGGACATAACCTTACAATCTGCACTACTTGTCAAGCAATCAATCAATCAAAATCTTTATTTATCCAGATGGGCATCAATGAGCAAGCTAATTTACAAGATGGATCTGGTTAAATCCGGGACAAGTAATACAGTACATACAGAGGTATTTACAGTAAGGATAAGTAATATAAATATATGCAATTATTGCACTTAAGTACTCAGTGTTACAACAGTTCATAACAGTACAAGGTGCTCCAGCTCATGGGAGGAGCTGGTGCATCCACATATTTCAGAGGGGAGTGTAATCACACAGTTTTCCTAATATTAACGCTATGAGCAGAAAGATAAGGATACTAGCAGTCAGGCACATATGTGATTACAGATTGTTGGTATATGTCAGTGAGGAAAACAGATTTTAGTTTGGTTTAGGGAGAACACAGATGTAAGTTGAAGGAGCCAATTGGTGACTGGAGCCAAAGAGCGCTCACTTTCTGATAGGGTAGCAGCATTGCCGTGCCTTACTAGATGAGAGTCCAGGCTCGGGGTCACGGGCGGAGATTAAGGCAGCACTGACCACCCGGTGCTCAAAATTCCCATGCCTGTGGAACGGGGAGGCTGTAGAGAACCTGTCATTGGCAGGGAAAAAAAGAGGATGTCAGGGGTGATTGCAGACCACGGGTGAGAGACGTCTGTACCAGCAGAGGAGCCCAACAGCAAGACAACCCAAATGTGGTTTCCTATAGCGCCTAGAGCCTGGCATGAACACAACAATTTGGGAAGGGGTGTTATCACACAAATCCCCTCCACATAATACTCTAACAGTAGAGTAAGGGTCTTAACAGGCACTGGAAGAAGTGATAGCAGCTTTTTTGAGTGGATTTCAGCAGGGAGACCAGATTGTATTTGGTTTTTGAGGGAAACACAGAAGCAGACCACAGGGACCAATCAGAAGTCAGAGCCAAAAAAAGCGCTCAATTCTGATTGGATAGTGGCTTTGCCATGCTTTGCTCGAGGAGAAACATAGAATTTGACGGCAGATAAGGACCGCTTGGCCAACCCAGTCTGCCCATTTCCCTACCTACTGGATAAGCTGCAGATCCTAGTTAACCCGCAGCCTACTTCTTCTTACCCCCAACCCCTAGAATGGCCTTATGACTGTCCCATGCATGTTTGAATTCCACCACTGTTTTTGACTCCACAACCTCCTCCGGAAGGCCATTCCATGCATCCACAAACCTCTCTGTGGAAAATACTTCCTTAAATTACCTCTCAGCTGCCCCCCCTCTATCTTCAAATTGTGCCCTCTTGTTCTTACACACCTCTTTTTTTGAAAGATGCTACCCTCTTGGACTTTGTTGATTCCCTTGAGGTACTTGAACGTTTCTATCATGTCCCCCCTCTCCCTCCTTTCCTCAAGGCTATACATATTAAGCTCCTTTCGTCTCTCTTCATATGTTTTCCGGTGCAGACCCTGCACCATTTTAGTTGCCCTCCTCTGGACAGCTTCCATCCTGTCTATGTCTTTGCAGAGATTGGGTCTCCAGAACTGCATGCAGTACTCCAGGTGGGGTCTCACCAGCTGTCTGTACAGAGGGATAATAACTTCCTGTTTTCTACTGGTGATGCCTCTTCCTACGCATCCCAGTATCCCCCCAGCCCTCCTTGCTGCCCTCTCACATTGCTTGCCCACTTTTAGGTCATCTGATATGACTACCCCCCAGTCCCTTTCCATTTTTGTTGTTGTTAGTATCTCACCCCCCATTGTGTACTCTTTCCCTGGGTTTTTGTTTCCCAGGTGCATTACCTTGCAGTTCTTAGCATTAAATCTAAGCTGCCATACATTTGACCATTCCTCTAACCTTGCCAAGTCCCTTCTCATCCTTTCCACCCCACCCTGTGCATCAACTCTGTTGCAGATCTTTGTGTCATCTGCAAAGAGACATACTTTTCTTTCAGTCCCTCTGCAATGTACTTATAAAGACATTGAAGAGGACCGGTCCTAATACTGAACCCTGTGGTATCCCACTAGTAACCCCCCTTTCTTCTGAGTGGACTCCATTTACTATTACTCTTTGTATCCTATTCTCCAGCCAATTCTTTACCCAGGCTGTCATCTTGGGACCCACTCCCAGGCTGGTTAATTTGACTATCAATCTTTTGTGTGGGACTGTGTCAAATGCCTTGCTAAAGTCTAGGTAGGCCATGTCCACAGCCCCTCCCTGGTCCACTACTTTGGTCACCCAGTCAAAGAAATCTATTAGATTTGTCTGACATGACCTTCCCGTTATCAGACCCTTTTGCCTTGGGTCCTGTGCCCCACTGGCCTCTAGGTACTCAACTATTCTTTCCTTCAGAAGTGACTCCATCACTTTCCCTACCACAGAGGTCAGACTGGCAGGTCTGTAGTTTCCTGCCTCTGTCTTGGTCCCACTTTTGTGAAGGGGAATCACATCCACCTTCTTCCAGTCCTTGGGTACCACACCATCCTTCCATGATTTATTAAAAGAGTAGCCAGTGGTTTCACTAGTTCCCCCCTTAATTCTTTTAGAATTCTGGGGTGAATTCCATCAGGCCCCATTGCTTTGTCCACCTTCAGTTTTAGGAGTTCTTGCAGAACCCTTTCTTCTGTGAAAGGACTGGGATCAACCCCTCTATCAAGAGTGCTTCTGTTAATTGGATTAGGCACTTCCCATTCCTCTTTTGTGAATACTGAGCAGAAATATTTGCTCAGTATCCCTGCTTTTTCACTGTCCCCCTCTGCCCACCCACCGTTCATTCTACTCAGCCTCACTATCCCTCCTTTGACTTTCTCGCTCGCTGATGTACCTATAAAAGGTTTATCCCCTTCTTAACCGAGTTGGCTATCCTTTCCTCAGTTTGGGCCTTTGCTATTCTGACTTCCTCCTGCTTCCTTCTGCCTTAACTGTCAGCTCTCGTCCTGCTCCTTCTGTGTTTCCTTATACTTCCGGAATGCTGTCTTTTCTTCCTGACTTTCACAGCCACCACTTTTGAGAACCATAGTGGCTTTTTCTTTCATTTTGATTTGTTTATTTGCTTCACACAAATGCTTGTTGCCTCTGTGATGGCAGTTTTGATGACTCCCCATTGTTGCTCCACACCTCCTTCTAGCCTGTTTACTAGTGCTTTTCTGAGGCACTCTCCCATCTTGCCAAAGTCAACCCTTCTGAAGTCCAGTACCCTCACTTTTGTATGGCTTGACTCTGTAGCTGAGTTTAACATGAACCACACTGTTTGATGGTCACTTGTTCCCAGATGGCAACCCACTTCTAGATCTGAGATCCTCTCACTGCCCCGTTTGAGAGTACGAGGTCTAAGATTGCTCCCTCATGAGTGGGTTCCAAGACTAGCTGTCTGAGGCCTGCCACCTGTAGGGCATCAAGAATGGCCCTGCTCTTGGATGTGGCTGCAGCAAATGTGCTCCAGTTAACATCTGGCATATTCAGGTCTCCCATCAACAGTATCTCCCCTTTCTCTGCCATTCTAAGAATGCCTTCTATCATATCATTGTCCATTCCCTCCCCCTGACATGAGGGTCTGTACACAACCCCTGTGCGGATTGTGCAGGACTAACTGGAGTTCATCCATTTTGTTGGTCAGACTTCTAGTATTTAAGGAAAGGAAATTTAATTTGGGTTGTTTGGGCTCTCTGGTATGTGCGTCCCTGGTTTTAATAATACCCCCTTCCCCCTCTTTTATAAGTTTAAATGGGAGTCAATTATGTGCTTTAATTTGTATGCAAAAATACATTTGCCATGTCTGTTTAAGTGCAGACCATCTTGTGAAAACAAGTGATGTCCTTGGAAGTCCTGCCAATGGTCCACATATTTGAACCCTTGCCTTAAGCACCAAGGTATTAACCACCCACTGAAACTTTGTATATCCTTGGATAGTCTTAAATTGGCCCTGGGTACCAGTCAAATTCTTGAGATAACAAGGTCACATCCCTGGGATTTAAGGGACTGTCCTACCTGTTCAAAATCCCTCTGTATGTCGGTAAGATTTCTCCAACTGACATCATTCACTCCGATGTGTAGGAGTGTAACTGGTTTTGTAGTATTCTCTGTGAGATCTGGAAGTAACCTCTTAACATTCCCTATCCACAAGGATGGAAACAGGAAGCTAATGGCCACTCTGCCAAAGCGGGAGGAAGCCTTAGGGATATATAATGAGATGTAGGATGTGCTTCTTAGAGCATACATTCCTGGTTCACTTAATGGGAGACAGTCTATTATGTATTGTGGAAGCCTTTTCATGAAGACTCTGTAAGTCCAAAGGACTGCATTTCTGTTCCACCTAAACAAAAGAGAGGACCATCCTACAGCTTTGAACAGGGCATGATGGTGGATGGAGATGAGGAGACTGATAATAAACCTGTTAGCCCTGTGATAAAGCATATCCAACTTTGTGAGAGAGGCTTTTGGGGCAATTACTATATAGGAAATCTGCATAATCTATCAGTGAAAGGAAAGTAGTTAGGACAAGAAGCACTTTAGCCTCTCTAGTGAGGAACTGGTTGATTCTAAAGAATAGCCCCAGCCTCTGCCTTAGTTTCTTTACCAGGTTTTCAACATGTTCAGTGAATGAGAGATTGAGGTCTAGCCACACTCCTAAGTATTTAAACTTTGCAACAAACTCCAATTTCTCTCCAAGAATTGTAGTGATCTGGGGTAGTTTTCCAGAACTGGATGGATTCATCATACGGCTATGGGGTGAGAACAACATAGACTTTGTCTTTTTAGCATTTAGAAGAAGTTTTTTGTGTAGAAGCTGATTCTGGAGCTGGTTAAAATCCTCCTGGAGGTCTGCACAGGTGGTTTCAGGTGTCAGTCGACTTATGTATACAACCGTGTCATCAGCGAACAGGTGTATGTTAGCTTTATTGATACCCTCATCAATATTATTGACATAGATAGCGAAGAGTAAGGGACCAAATATGGATCCTTGTGGTACTCCCCTCAGGGGAGGTTTGAGTGGGGATAACTCACCCTCAGCCTTAACTTGTTGATGCCATCCTACAAGGTACTCAGTAAACCACTGTAAAGATACTGAGTCCAGTCCTGTACTCTTCAGGAAAGAAAGTAGCAGGCTATGATCCACAGTATCAAAAGCCTTGCTGAGGTCTAGAAATATGGCACATATGAAGATTCTGCTGTTCAGTTCTCGATGTCAGTCATTTGTCACTTTGGCAAGGGCTGAGACAGTACTGTGTTTAGCGCTGAAACCTGATTGCATGGGATCTAGTAGATTTTTTTTGTTGAGGTAATCCCTTAGTTGAATGCTGACAATTTTTTTCAGGAGTTTCAACAAAATTGGGAGGAGGGAAATTGGTCTATAATTGTTGAGATTGCAGGGATCCCCCCCAATTTAAACAAGGGGATAACATGTGCAATTTTCCACATTGGAGGAGTGGACCCTTGGGACAAAGATAAAATAAATAGATGAGTGATAGGAACAGCTAAGACATGATAGGCAATTTTAAGGAAATAAGGATCCAGGGAATCAGTGCCAGCACTTTTCTTAACATCCAACCATAGCATAAGATCTTCAACCGCCTTCAGGGAGACCGGTTTGAATGAGAAGCCGGGTACTGGGGCAGGAGAGTCTATGAATGGAACATTTTTTTTTTTTTTTATTTAGTTGTTTAACCAGGTATAGCACACTAAGCTGAAAGCTTTTTTACAGGAGCTACCTGGGAGCACAAGGAGGTTAAGTAACTTGCTCAGGGTCACACAGTATGCAAGTGGAAGCTGTGGGATTCAAACCCAGGTCTGGTCTGCTGGATGTCACCAAATTTGCAGCTCAGAGCCTTAGACCACTGCACTATACTGCCTCCATTTAGTTGGGAGTAGGCCAGGGATGCAGGAGAATTGTCAAAAGCTAGACCAGCAGTAGCAAAATGATTATTAAATGCATTTAGGATTCCCAGTTAATCACAGATAGTAGTAGTCCCAGATGTGATCTTAGGTGGCAAACAGTTGCCAGGAGTATGACAACACATGTCTTTGTTCGTCCTCCAGAATTTAGAGGAGCATTTTGCTGCAGAGTCCAGTTCCCTAAGATAGAAAGCTGCCTTGGCCTCCCTGACCATTTTTGTGCAGGCATTATGTGCCTTTCTGAATTGACACCAATCTCAGTCCAACTTAGTCTGGCAAGCCTTTTTCCAGAGCTTATCCCTCCCGAGCAAAGCAGTCTTCAGCTCAGCAGAGAACCACCAACAGGTGTTGCTTTTCACATGGGTTTTTATCATAGGGGCATACATATTTAGTGCCCCAACCAGTATATCATGTAAAATATCATATACTGAATTAACCGTAGAGGCTAGATAGAAATCCTACCAGTGTGGTGAATGTTCCAAATCATAAACATAGGCAGCCACATCAAAGTTACGATGGGTCCTTTTTGTATGAAATTTAGCTGTAGGTCCTGTAAAATGGAGTGATCTGACTGCAGCAATGGAACAATGGTTACTGACATCGGCAAAGAAGGCATGTGAGAAAAGATGAGGCTTATCAACTAGTATAACATCTAGCAATGTATTGTTGCTCATGTTCTTCTTGTTTGGTTGTGTAGGTTCATGTATTAGTTGCATCAGCCCATGAGAGTCACAGAATGTATGTATGGGTGAAGCAGTCTTGGAGAGCCAGTTGAAATTAAGGTAACCTAGAATAATGGTTTCAAAATTCTCTTTCTCTTGTGCCAAGGAAAACGCAGCACACAGTGAAATCAGTACATACCACTACTCTCTCACTGCACTTCCTCAGCTAGCATCCAACGCAACCATGGGAGAGCAGTGGCACAGTACTGTAAAAATCAGTACTTGCATCAACAGTCACATAATCTTCCCACCTCATAAGCACTCGCAACCAGTTAAGTAAACAGAGAGCCAATTACATGTTCCACATACTTTTTAGTTTCACAGGCTGTTGCTGTGCAGCTCTCCTGCTGATTTTAATAAGTGCAGCAGCTTGTCCGCAGTCCGTACTGTGTTTCCTGCCCTGTTCCTCAGCTTCTCTGGTGCCTAGTGCATTCCTCGCTGCCAGCGTTGCCCTCCCACTCCACTTACCATAACCTAAACTGTGACCCACCCTCCAGAGAATGGGATTCTGCAGTAAACCCACAGTCACTTCAGACATTTTGGAAATCTGTTCCCTAGGAAAGATGCGCTCACTTGACAAGACGTGCTGTAAGGGGAAGATGCTCTGCACTACGTTGGCTGAAGAGGGACATGCTTGCTCCCAATAACACTGCTGTTGTCAATTTAAAACACACAGAATTTGAAACTGCACAGAAAAAAACATACAGAGTGTGTGTGTGTGGCTGAGGGAGTGGGGGAACTTATCCTGAGCACTGTGGGTGTGTATGTATATGTGTGTGTGTATGTGTGTGTGTGTGTGTGTGTGTTGGTGTACCCTCTACTGGTGACCAAGCTAAATACACTGTACTGTACTGTACGGTACAGGACAGTACATAGAGGAACTATTTTTACTCCTGTAACTGGAAAACCCCTTCCTTTCCTAATTTTTTTCTGTTTTGAAAGCTTTCTTTGAAACATTTTTTATTTCTATTGGGGGCCATTTTATAAGTGCAATAAGACACTTCAAGATGTAGGTTCTGGCCTGATAAGAGCACTTTCCAGGTGCTAAAGTCTCTCAGCACAGGCGCCTCATGCCTCATAATGCACCAGGGGCATGCTCTTATCAGGCCATAAGTTTAACCCACACGTCACTGTGTTTTATTGCTGGCAAGTGTGCCTTGCATATCACTGTGTCTGCTTGCCTTCAGCTTTGTTGGCTACTGTCACGTGACAACATTGGGCTACTCAGCTCCTGTTCTCCTCTGCTCTATTTTGTTGCTTATACTTTGCGCCCCTCTCACCTGACCTTCATTTATTATTGCATCTGAATTTCTGCCAGCCCATCCTGAAACTAAAACTGGTTTTTTATTTTATATTACACTGTTTTATACACCTGTTCCCTGATGTACATTGCAAAATGTTTTTCCTACTTTGCTGTTTTATGTTGTAATTTTGTACTACTGCATATTGTCCTTTGTACCCTGGAAAAAAAAAATAACTGGAGCAGTAATACAGAATGACTAAGAGCAAGAGACTATAAATTAAATAAAGTGCTTCATTTTATTGAAAAATGTGTCACAGTGCAGTAAGACAACAGGCTAAAAAAATTGTAATGTCCTTGTTCAACACTTTGTCAAGGGTTACATCCTCCCTAAAGTCATGTGACTTTTACACTAGCATTTAACATTTACAGTCTCTGAATGAATAAGGCTCACGGGGGGGGGGGACTGCTAATAATGTGCTCACTAAGTGCTAGTGCAATTGTGAAAGAAAAAAAAAATACTATAATACAATATACAACATATACAAAATAAATAACTACCAAAACACATACAAAGCTATTACAATTGCAGAGAACAAAAAAACAGGGAGGAAATTTCTTAGACTAATGACGACTAATTCACATCATTAATATTATTCTCTGTGTCTCATTTGATATACACATAGTCCCTTAAGTCTGTTTCCTTCACTTTCAATCTGGAAAATAAAAAGAACAGCCACATTAATGTACTTCACAAAGATATGTCATATTCTCACAGGCTATAGTTGTTAAATTTGGTTTTAAAGTAAAGCTGGCAGTGATATTTTTCTGTCAAAGTATTTGCTTCTTTGGTTTAGCACAGGTTCCCTGTATGTGACCCATTTTTTCAATGTCCCTCGAACCCCATTTCAGATGCACCTAGACATTACTCTCTTAACTGCTGATTGACATCCTTATGACTGCTGTATTTCTTTGCACATTTGTTCAATGTTTTGTCTTTTTATTGCAGAAAGAAGGAGGTCATATTACCTCATTAAAGGACCCCGGTGAGACTGAACTTAGAGGACAGTGTAGAATTCAGTGACCAGTGAAATACAGTAGTTAAAAAAATCAAACAAAATTATAGGCTGCATTAAGAAATCATTCTCATCTAGGAATAGATCTTGCATCTTGCCACTTCAAAAGGCTTACAGGTATGTTTGTCCCCATCTGAACTACTGCTTTCCATTGTAGAGCCCCATCTGCATAGGGACATTAAGAGATTTGAAGGAGATCAAAGGAGTATAACAAAAATGGTAGATTGACTGCATAACTAAACTTACGAACAAAGGCTTACTGATCTCAACCAATACCCATTGGAATTTAGGCGTATAAGGGGAGACCTTTTACAGATGTATCGAATATCAAGGGACAGCCAATTCCTGGATGATCTGGGATTAACAGAAAATCACAGGGCTGTCTCTCTCACTCTCTCAGAAGTCACAGTCATCAGCTAATGCTGACTTACCCAAAACTAGACAGCAGAAGATATTTCTACACCCAAAGGATTGTACCGCTATGGAACTCCCTGCCAAGAGAAGTGGTGGAAACAGATACTTTTGGTACCTTCAAAACTAAATTAGACAAAAACCTACTAAAATCTATGCTTACATAATGACCCGTCTTCATGGGAGATGTACCGTAATGGGCATAATTAGCCTTCTGTGCATCTGCCATATCCTAGTATGAATCCTAGTGTGAATTCTGGAACACTTACCTAAAAAAGGACCTCACCAAGTTAAAGACAACACAGAAGTGGGCAACCCAAATGATTTGGAGGCAACGGGGGGGGGGGGATCCAGGATGAGCAAAGACTGGAGAGCTTCAACATGAACTTAAGGAGGCCAGAAGGCAGGAGGAGACATGACTGAGCCATTTAAATGCATATACAGTAAAGTATTAACAATGTGGAGTCAAGAGGGCTCTGCACAATCAGTAGCAGTACAAATAAGAAATGGTGGTGGGGAGGTTGAAATGGGACATGAGCAAATATTACTTAACATATAGTGTGGTAGGGGGGTGGGACAGCTACCAGAGACTCTGTCCAGTGCAAAAATGGTGGCGTTTTAAGTAGGGGTGGGACAGGCACAAAGTGTTGGTCAAGGGATCAGTGAGGGCAGGGGAAGTCGATTATGATACTCTAGCAGGTATGTACAACCTCATGAGGTGGACTAGACACACAGCAAAACCTTCTGCTGGCAATTTTTTATGTTTCTATGCTGTTACTTGTATAGGGTATGATCCATAAATGCTCTGGAAGACTTACGAGACTGCACAGCGAAAGTGCATAATCACTTTTATACCAAAGTCATGAACAAATGAACATATGACATGCCAGCAGAAGAAGGCCAAATGGTCAATCAGATTTGCTAATTGTGGAGATCATACATTCTTGTTACGTGTTGCTCTGACCCCCTCCCATGTTATTTTCACTTTCCCCTGACTTCATCCAACTCACTTTTAAAACCCTCAACTGTTTTGTGATTGGCTGCCCATCTAATAGGGCATGCCACCCTTTCACCACTCTGTCTGTGAACAAGTCCTTCATGGCCTCTTTGTAACCAACCTCCTGCCAGCTTGTAGCTCTGTCCTCTGGTGTTCTTATTTTTGTTGATGCTAATAATATAAACAAGGTTTACCCTGTTTATACCCTTAAGGTAGTTGAAGATCTCAATCCTGCCCCCCCCCCCCACAAGTGAGTACATGTTTAGGTTCACTAGTCTTGGTTCATACAGGATGCCTGTTGCCCTTGGATTATCTCTGTTGCCCTTCTCTGTACCACCTCAAGCTGATTTATATCCTTCCTGAGGTAGAGGCTCCAGTGCCGACCACAACCCTCCAGATATAGTTGTATGATGGATCTGTATAGACGCTGAATGTCCTCCTTCCTCCAAGCCGTGCACTCCCTCAAAATGCATTCCAGCATCCTCATTACCTTCACTGCTGCCTTACTGTATTGCATTGAAGGATTTGGGTTGCTTGGGATCACTATCCTCAGAGCCTTCTCCTCCTCATAGACTGTGACTATCACCCCAAGTCTATATTCAGCTCTGGAAATCTTGCAACTTCTGTGCATTACCTTACACTTTTTTGTATTGAACCCTTGCTGTCAGATTCTAGGCCACCTCTCCAGTTTTGCCAGATCCTCTCTCAGGTCTCATGCCTTCCTCAGTGTCCACCCTCCCACAGAGGTTGGTGTTGTCTGCAAAGAGGCATATTTTACCTTTGATGCTGTTTCTAATGTCATTAATGACAACATTGAACAGTACTGGAGCAAGCAATGACACCTGTGAAACCCTGCCGGTAACTCCCCTTTTTCCCGAGTGCTCTCCCCCTACCACTACCCACTGAGTTTTCCCCTACCCAGTTTGCCACCCACCTTGTCATTTTTTCCCCTGCCCCCATGTCTGCCAGCTTTTTGATCACCCTCGTATGGGGGGACTGAGTTAAAGGCCTTGTTGAAATCCATGTACAGTCTATCTACTACCTGATGCCTGTACATGGCCCTAGTGACACAATTGAAGAAGCTGATTACATTTGTTTGGTAAGACCTTCCTGCCATAATCCAGTGCTGCCTGTTATCTTGTAGCCAATTTGCCTCTAGGATTTTTAGCAAGGTTTCCATCAACTTGCCAGCAACTGACATCAAACTGACTAGTCAATAGTTCCCCAGCTCATCTCTTGGCCCACTTTTGTGTAAGGGTACCACATCAGCTGTCCTTCACTCACACGGCACCACACCTGTGTCCAAAAAGCAGCTGAGCAGGCTAACCATGGCTGCTGCAAGAACTGTCACTAGTTCTCTCAGCATCCTCAGGTGCATGTCATTTGGCCCTGGGGACTTGTCCACCTTAGGGCTTTAAACCCTTTGAAGTCTCTGTCTCCATAATTGCCTCCTCACTCATCCTCATTGCACCCCCCATCCCTCTTTTCCCTTGGGGAATTGGTCCATCCTTCTCCCTCATGAAGACTGAGCAAAAGTATTCATTTAATGCTTTTCTCTATTTTCCTCCACCCACTTTGCCCCTTCCCTTAACTTCAGTAGGCCTTCGTTTGTTGACCTTTCTCCCAGATGTACGGTTTTGAAAAAAATGGTCTAGTCTCCTTCCTTGACTCCCTCAGCTATCAGCAGCTCCATCCAACTCTTGACCTGCTTTATCACTCTGCTAGTTGTCTTCAACTTTTCTAAGTACCCAGTCCTCTCTCCTTCCCTCTGGTCTTCCTGTACTTTTTGAATGAAGTCGTTTTCTGTCTCAGTGCTTTGCCCACCTCCTGCATAAACCACAGTGGTTTCCTCCTCCTGTTCTTCTTCTCCCTTTGTTTAAGGCAGGTTGCGGTGATGGACCGGCCTCTCTCCTGGATCAAGGACCAGCTTTTTCCACTTCCATAGATACCCTGAGTGCTGTTCACTGTGAGTTGCTCCCCTAACATGCTTCAAGCATTAACAATCTGCCTTCTTGAAGTCAAAAACAAGTGTTTTTGTGTCTAACAGTACTTGTCACGTTGCCTTCTTGAAGTCAAAAACACTTTTTTTGTGTGTGCAACACTACTTGTCCCAAATCTAACTGAAACCACACTGAATGTTAATCACTTCCTCCCAGAGGCTCAGCAACCCTAATACTTCAGACTTAATCACTATTTCTCAATACTAGGTCCAGAATGACCTGATGTCTTGTTGGCTCCATCACCCAGTCGGTCAGAAACCGAATCGGGACCACTTGGCTCCTGCTGCTGCTGGTCTGTGAAATACTCCATTGCACATTGGACATGTTTAAGTCCCCACTATTACCACTTCCTCTGCCTCCAAAGCCTTCTTGAACTCATCTCCCAGTTCTCGATCCATGGATTCATCTTGACTTGGCAGCCGATAATACAACCCCATCCCTTATTTTCCTCCCCACCCCTGATTGTATCTGCAACCATAAAGTCTCTGTATTCCCATGTCCTCCCTGGTGACTGTTATCCCCCCCCAATGTAGATAACTACCCCCTCCACCCACCTTTTGTTCTATCTTTCCTGAAGAGGGTGTATCCAGGAACAGACCAATCCCAGCCATGGTTGGGGGTCTCTCAAGTCTCGGTGACTGCCACAGATCCCCTCATCCCTCCATCACTATGGCTTGAAGGTTGTGCATCTTTTTCCCCTGACCACTGTCATTTATGGATATCTCCTTCCATAATTCCTGTTTCCCTCCCACTTCTCCACTACCATTTCTCTTGCCTCACTCTAACTTGCCCACTGATTCCTCCCTTTCCTTGCTCTGACCCCCCTTTCCTCCCTCCCTCCTCTCACTGTGCCCCATCCCATCTGACATGGACCCCTAAATCATTTTTGTTTAACATGTCTTCTACTTGGGGGGTCCTCCTGACTCCCCTGTTGAGAACCCTAGGTTCTGTGCCCCCTGGTAGTCCCCCCTCAGTTTAAATTCAAACTGCTCATGATGTGCTCTCTAGTCTTGTTACTGAACATCCTGCCCCCCCCATTAAGGTGTAGCATATTTGGTGAGTACAGGGATTTCTCATTTCAGACTTAACCCCAATCCCCAGTGCAGCCAAAGCCCTCCTTCTTGCACCAGTCCCTAAGCCACTAGTTTAACTCAGAAATCCTAATGATCTTAGTTGATCTGGTCCTGGGCACCAGTAGCACCTGCAAAAATGTCACTGAACTTGACACTCTCTTAATTATCAACCTGAGTTCCCTGAACTTATCATGTACAACCCTGCTAGGTTATTTGTTCCCAGTGGGAGGGGAAAAAAAAAGTCCACTCCTCAGAACATCAGTTATCAATATGTTTGCCTACTGGCCCCATCTATATTTGAACCAACAATATCTAGGAGGGGATCCACTTTGAACTGTGTGCTTCCCAGTTGGAGGACCACATCAGCTTTTCCTCCTACTCTCTGCACTTGTGATTATACCAATAGTATGTTCTGCTCTGCTGTCATACCTGGGAGGCACAATACACTCCTTTTATGTGGTCCCATTCTGCGCTGTGGCCATCTCACTCCTTTTATAATTGAATGTCCAGTGACAATGACCCTACTAGATTCCCTCTGTTTTTGTACCCCCCTTCAGTTGTCACTGTCCTGTTATCCTTCCGTCTCCCTCCTGCTCCTACTCCCCCTCTCTATTGACCCCCCCCCCAATCAGGCCTCTTACTTGGTCCATGCCCAACCTGGTCTCCTCTCCCTGCAGTCGATCACCTGTTCTTGGTTGCCCCACTACTGCTGCATAACACTTCCCCCACTAGCTTGGAGTTTCCCACTGCTGCCTTTTCCCTTTGTTTCACCACTTGAGCCCCGCCTTATTCGCCTCTTGAGCTAATGACAATACCCCTTCCCTGGCCAGCTTCAAGTCTATTGTCATCTTCTCCCTTCTTCCCCTCACTTGCCTTTTCCTGAGTCATCATCTATGCTACCCAGGATACCATCTTCCTCCAGAAAGCTCAGGAGCAGGTTTATTTATTTATAATTGTATATAAAATCAAGAATACAGCAATTGCACTATAAAACACAAACACGCAGTTCACTAATGTACCTAATACAAAACTAAGCAAAGCAAAATATACCAAAACATCCCAACCTAGCTCCTCCTCCCACTCAAGTGAGCTTAGTAGCAGGTATCTATTTCATACTGGTACCCCATAGGGTGTCTGTTTCCTTTGCTCCACTGTTTCTCTCCACCTTCTTTAACAAATGTCCTCCAGCCTGCCCCCTTGGTCTTTCTCACATTCTGTGGCAGAAGTGCCCACAATCACTGAACCCTCTGCTCATCTGTTGGCATACCCACATGCCCTACCTCTGGATCCCTTCATCCTCCTACAGCCCTACCTATCCCTACCCTCTGCCTTCCTATCATCCTGTTTAGCTCACCTTCCCCTGGTTCCCTCTGCTGCACCACTTGTCCACTCATCCCCATCCCCCTGTCTTACCAGTAACTCTTTAGTTCAGAAATGAGCATCTGCACCTCGGCCATCATAAACCCCAGCCTGCTGCACAAGACACATCTATTGGACTCCCAGAGTATGCCCAGGAATACTGCCACCCCACACCCCTTGCAGCTCACCACTCTACCCCTTCCTGCCTCTTGCCTGATCATGACCCCTGCCCTTGTAGTTTTATCCTGGATAAGAAGTTGTCCTGCACTGCTTCCTGCCCTTAGCAGTGCCTCTCTGCTTCCCTGCCTTTGTCAGCCTACTTCAGATAAGGAGTAGAGCCTCTCTTCTTCCTGCCATTGTTGACCTACTCCGATAGGGTGTTGTGCCTCTGTTTTTCTTCTCCTGTAGGCTTACTCCAGATAGGGTGTACTTCTCCCTTCTAGCTTCTCCCTATATACCTCTTCATCCCTCTCCGGGGGGATTACTGCCTAGTCTGTCTCTACACACCCTAACTGGTCTCTCGTGATCCTTCCTCTTCCTTGCCCATTTTGTAATATTCCCCCTATATCTATCCCACATATGCTTGCACCTACCTACTGTTTTCATTTCCACCACCTCCGATACAAGTCTATTCTAGGCATGCGCTACTCTTTTCGGCAAGCTGTACTTTCTCACTTCCCTCCTAAAGTTCTGTTTCATTCAGCTTCACTGTATGCCCTCTGGTTCTGGTGCTTTTCCTTATTTGAAAGAGACTCCTGTCCTGTACCCTGTTCTCCCTGTGAGGTACTTGTTGGTCTCTATCATGTTCCTTCTAACTCTCCTGTCTTTCAGGATGTAAATGTAAAATCCCTCGGTCTTTTCTTGTAGGGCTTTTTGTGCAACCCGTGCACCATTTTAGTTGCCCTCTACTGGACTGCCTCTGCCCTGTGTAGGTCCTTTCTGAGGTGTGGCCTCCAGAACTGAACACAGTACTCCAACTGGGGTCTCAGCAGCAAGTGACATAGTGGCAACACCTCCTCATTCCTCTGCTGGTGATACCTTTCCCTATGCATACCAGTATTCCACTGGTCCTACCCACTGCT
Source organism: Neoceratodus forsteri (assembly GCA_016271365.2). Lineage (NCBI taxonomy): Eukaryota > Metazoa > Chordata > Ceratodontiformes > Ceratodontidae > Neoceratodus > Neoceratodus forsteri. The sequence goes on from CM057450.1 coordinate 1,076,817,758, forward strand.
TTGTCACCCTGCTCTGCCACTTAGAGATTATCAGACATGATAATCCCAGTGTCCCTTTCCTGCTTAATGACTCTCAGTATTCCACCATCCTGTACTCAGCTCCTGGGTTCCCGTGCCCTAAGAGCTTGATTTTGCACTTGTTGGCATTGAACCTCAACTGCCATGCTCTTGACCACTCTTTGAGTTTCCCAAGATCCCTACACATTCTTTCCACCCCTTCCTAATTGTTCACCCTATTACAGATTTTGGTATCATCTGTAAAAAGGCATACCTTTCCTTCCAGTTCATCTGCAGTGTCACTTATGAAGACATTATAGAGGACCACTCCCAGTGCTGAGTCTTCTCGCACCCTCCTGGTCACTCTCCCATCATTAGAGTGAGCACCTTTAACCACAACCCTCTGTCACCTATCTGTTAACCAATTTCTAACCCAGTTCACTTCTTCAGATGCCACCCATAGGCTGCTCAATTTCTTAATCAATCTCCTGTACAACACAATATCGAAGGGCTTGCTAAAGTCTGCATAGGTCATGTCCACTGCCATCTCTTAATCTGGTTCCCAGGGCACTCACTCCCCAAAACTCAGTCAAATTTGTCTGGCATAACATCCTCCCCATGAAGCTATGCTTCCTTTGGGCCTGTACTGGTAGCTGTCTTGAGTGGGTGTAGTGCCACATTTGTGTCCTGGACATTGTGAACACCTGTGAAAATCTCAGGGACACAACTGTCATACCCAGGCAGGATGTGTCCTGGGTACTTGATGAATGTTGTCTGGACAGAGATGTGGTGGGATGGAGCTGAAGTTGGACAGGAGATGCCATGCATGGTGTGCATGTGTACACAGGCCTAGGCAAGACCCTAGAATGTTAAAAAAACTACAATGAAGAGGCCATTTTTGATTTGACCATGCCATCATAGACAAGCTATGCACACTCTATGGATCGTAACTGGAAACCCATATATTTTGGAGCAATGCCCTGTATATGCATACAGTTGTATTTAAAGCCCTGGTAAATTAGTAGTAGTAGTAGTAATTATTTTATTGATCAGATATTAGCTTTTTTCAAAAGCAGTTACTTTTTTACCCTTTTTCTTTCTATAGCAAATATAATAAAAAATGCACTAAGACAATCTTACAGGCAATCAACATAATGTTTTACATTACATAAAAGGATATTATTTATACATATTTCTCTTTAAATTACTGTAGAAACATAGAAACAAAGATATTGACAACAGATTAGGACCACTTAGCCCACCTAGTCAGTCCATTTTCCTTACTTACTATAACACCACAGACCCTAATTGATCTCTGGCTTTATTCCCCATTTCCCTACCTCTAAGGTTCTCTTATGCCTATCTCATGCATTCTTGAACACATTACTATTTTTGCCACCACTGCCTCTGCTGTGAGGCTGTTCCTGGCATCCGCCACTCTTTCTGTGAACAAATACTTCCTCACATCTCCCTTGAGTCCCCCACCTCCCGCTTTATATCATATCCCCTTGTTCTTAGGCATCTTTTTTTCTGAAAAATGCTTCCCTCTTGAACTTTATTTATACCAGTGAGGCATTTTAATGTTTTTATCATATTGTAGAAACAGCATTTGGAAAATGTGCACATTTTATGGTTAAAAATGGGTGTTTCCCTGACAATTGGAGACCTAATTGTTGAGACAGAGGATCCATTGAACCGGCAAAGAATGATCCCAGCCATCTTTTTTTCTGTAAAATATTATGTCTTGGGAAGGAAATTACCATATGGATTGTATCATCTGGTATTCCAAGTCGACACCTGCATTTTGCAAGACAATAATTATTAGATTCACCCTCAAAATTAGCTTTTAAAACATTTGATAGTTTCATAGTAGGTTAACGAGTTCAGGAGGCTTGGGGGCCTTTTGAGAACTCACCACCATATTAATGGTGGTATTCAAATTTTTTGTCTCCCATATGTATGTCTAGTCTTTTCTTGAAGATAGTCATGGTTTCAATTTCTACAGCACTTTCAGGTAAGGTGTTCCAGTGTGATATAATTCTTTGGGAGTACCATTGACTGCATTTAGCAGTTTTATAATGGTCTCCCTTTAATTTTAAGTGATGAGATCTAGTAATATTATTAGTACTGTTTTTAACTAATCCAATAGTTTCAAAAGTGGTCTCATTATGTATCGCAGTATATGCTAGACATAGATCTCCCCATAATCTCCTATAATGCATGGAGTATAGTCCTAGTGTCTTTAGTCTGTCGGCATAGTTTATGTCTTAAAGGTTGGAGATTTTCTTTGTAGCATTCCTCTGTACCCTTTCAATTTCTTCTCTCATTTGATTCAAACATCTGGAATCTGAATCTAATATTTTCCTTAGTACTGAGTTCTTAATCAAATCAATTTTTGTTTTGAAAATAATAAACTATATTGTAGATTAAATACAATAAACTATGCTCTACAACATGAAAAAACAAAACAGCATATTACATATGTCGAAGAGACATTCACCAGCTTATCCAGGTAGAGAAAAACTATACAGCGAGGTAGGCATTTAAGGCATGTAAGGCATGTACAACGTCACCACATTTATTCCTTGTGTAATCTATGGGTGCAGGTGGGAGTGAGCAGCAATGTGACTGTTGGGAGGCTGAAGCATGTGTGCTGAAGTGGAGTAGTGGGACTATGTGGGGTGGAGACTAGGGAAGGGTGGGGGATTGAAAATCACATAGTTGGAAGTAGTGCTTTTAGTGCTCCCCGCTGTTTAAGGTAAGCCTGCATGAAGTTATGAATTGAGAGTATAATTTTTTCTGTACATAAGGCCTCTAAGATGGCATTGTGGCATTCATGGAAGGAGTAAAAGGAATCATCCATCCAGTGTTGTGGGATGGTCTTCTTGGCTAAAATTGAGATCTGGGAGATGTGGTATTTTCTCACACCCATCATGAGTGGCTATCCAGGCCCAGTAGGCAGGTTTGGGGTGTGAAAGCCAATCCAAGGCCTAGCAGTGGTTCCAGGCTTCTATGGATTTTGGACCATAATGGGTGCACTTTTATACAGTCCCACAATCTGTGTTTCAGGTACCCTGCCACTAGGCCACATCTAGTGCATGCGTTTCAACTCAGTATGCCCATCCTGTGTAATTTGACTGGTGTCAGGTACATGTTGTTTATTATCTTGTTTTGCATTAGCCTGAGTCCATCAAACTTTAGGTATTTATAAGTGTTTTCCCTCATGTTTTCCCTGACTTCAGAGAAGTTTAACGCTGGGAATTTCTTGGCCCACTAATGGCATTGGATGCTATCTCCAGAGGTGAGTAGAAGAATTAGTTTTTTGTATAATAGAGAGAGATTGCATGCCTCTGAGTGGCTAAAGACTGTAGCTCATCTCATGTGGAGAATTTAGAGGTGTTCCAAGGACTGAGACCCAGTGTGTGTCCTAACATATGTTGGAGCTGGATATATTGAATGGCAGGGACCTTGGCATGAGTGTTAGTTGTTCTAAAGTGGTCCACGGAAGTTAGGTTGCCATTGGTAACCAGGGAGTTGAGCCTTATGTTTTCTGTCTGAGCTAGGAAGGAGTGTGGTATGAGGTGCCACTGGATCTTGAAATTAGGATTTTCAAATATAGGTTGAGCGAGGTCTAGGATTGGAGTGCAGTCAATTATTCTGTGTAATTGCTTACTCACGAGGAGGGAGGAGCCTATTGGAGTGGACTTCAATGAGGCTGGCAATGTACTGAAATTGAGGCTAAGTAGTGCTGTGATGTCAGTCTTGGAGGAGTGGCATAAGTCCATTTCTATTATCTTCTAATGGGGGCAATTTGTAGAATCCAGGTCACTGGTGTGTGCTGTTCTCCACCAAAGAAGTTGGCTAGCATGGGAGAAAGGTAATAAAGTTGTAAGTCAGGGAGTTGCAGGCCACTGTGTCCCTTTGGCAGGGTCAGTTTATGGTGGGATTTCCTTGGTGGTTTTTGGTCTCATAAGAGGTGGGTAAGGATTTGACCTTAGAGAACCATGTGAGGGTGTTGTGAGCCCTGACCATTCCCATGGGGTAAAGTATGCTGGGTAAAATATTCACCTTTATTAAGTTGATTTGTGCCCATAGCAATAACGTTAGTGCTGACCATCTAGTAAGATCTTGTTTAATTTGGTTGTACAGAGGGTCCAGATTCTTTGAGAAAGGGCTTATTTACTCTGACAGATTTGTATGCAAAGGGATTTGAGGCCGTCACATACCCAAGTACCCCACCATTTCATTACTTGGGACCTGGTAGTGCTGTGATTGAGGGGCATCAGGTTTATCTTGGCTAGGTTGAGTTTGTAACCCAATATCTGACCAAATTGGGTTAGTTTCTAAGGCTGCTGGGATAGAAATCTCAGGATCCTCCAGGTGCAAGAGAATGTCATCTGCATAGGTGGATACTTTGAAACTGTGGCATCCAACCTGGTCCTCTTGATGAAATTTTGTGGAAGAAAGTGTCTTGTGAGGGGTTCCAGGTAAAGTCTGAATAAGAAAGGGGAAAAGGGGCAGCCTTGCTGGGTGACCTTCTGGATGAGGAGGTGGGGTGATAAGATTCACTTACAGAAGACTCTTGTGGTCAGTTTAGAATACAGCAGTTTGATCCAATCAGTAAAACCTGCAGGGAAACTGAATTCCTCCAGGGTGGCATACAGAAAAGGCCATTATACCCTATCAAAGGTCTTCTGTGTGTCCAGAGACAGCAGTACCATGGGGTGGCCTGAATCTCTTTCTACTGCAAGAATGTGACTGAGCTTGCGAAGGTGATCTGTCGCCAGTCAGCCCTGCACAAATCCTACCTGCTCAGGTCCTATAAGGAAGTGCCAATGAGTATTGATTTGGGTAGCTAAAATCTTAGCAAGTATTTTGATGTCAGTGTTGAGGAGTCAGATGGGCCTATAACTTCCCATCTGCTCAATGTCTTTGTTGGGTTTGGGTAGGAGTGTGATTAATGCTTCTGAGAAGGAGTGGTTAAGGCTCAAGTTTCCTTTGGCATAATTGAAAATGAGGAGAGTGGAGGAGTTACTATATTGTTAAGAGCCTTGTAGACACTGGGGGAGAAGTCATCTGGGCCAGGAGCTTTTCTAAGGGTAGGCTTATTATATAATTTCTGATCTCTGTCAGTGTGACATTCTGGGCTAGCCCTTCTTTTTGGGATGGTGTTAAATTGGGTAGCTGGGCCTCAACTAAAAAGCTTAGGATGGTGTTGGGTGCCAATTGTGGTTCAGCTGCATATTTGTCTTCAAAAGGTTTTGAAAGTGATGGCTATTTTCTTAGGGTTAGTAAGGGTGGGGTGGGGGGCTTTGGACAGATGGCCTAATGGCATAGATTGACCTTTTTGTCTCTTGTCCGATTTTGATTGCAAGGAGGCTGCCTGCTTTCTGCCCCTGAGCAATGTAGTTTGTCTTGGCTCTGAAAATGGCAATTCTGGCCTGCTCCCTGGTGAGTTCCACATATTTGACCCTGTCTGCATTTCGTTAAAATCATTTTCTTTGGGAAGAGTGACTGGAGATGCATCTCTCTCTGAGCCTTATCTCTGTTAGAAGTTGGGTATCTTTTTCAATCTTTTTATGTTTTTTTTTTTTTTTTGTGGCTGCTAGTCAGATTAATTCCCCTCTGAGGGTGCATTTAAATGCTGCCTATAAATACACTTGATGGTTGTTGTTTTCTTTGAAAAATTCTCTGCATTTTGCTTAATACTAGTTAATGTTTTGGGGTCTTTAAACAAGGAGTTGTTGGCCCTCTAGAGTCTATTTTTGATTGGTTGGCCTGGTAGTGAGAGGGAGAGTGATACCGGTGCATGGTCTGAGATCACTTTAGCCAACATGTCACAGTAAGTGGTGGTCCCGAGGAGGTCTTGTGCAATAAAGAAGTAGTCTAACCATGAGAAGGAATTATGTGCTGCTGACCAAAATATATAGTTTCTGGTATCTGGGTGTAGGGGTTTTCCAGATCTTGGTGAGACCCAAGGAGTACTGTAACTCTTTAGCCCCTCCCTCCCTCTGATTGGATGACAGTCCTAGGCATCTGCTGCTAGATCTATTCAATCACTACATTCCAGTTGCCTCCTATGATGGTGAGCGGACTGTCAAGATACACTAGGTGGGTTAGGATCTTCATGAGAAAACAGGGATCATCTGTGTTAGGCCCATATATGGACGCTATAATAACATCAGTTTGCTTAAGTGTGCCCTTTGCAATTACAAATCTACCACAGTCATCTTTGATCACCTCCAGAGGGGAGAAGGGAGTGCCGTAGTGAATTAAAATTGCTGAACCTAACCTCTTATTACGATTGCCAGAGGCAAACACTTGACTTACCCAATCCCCCTTCCATAGGTTTGCCTTAGTGGTGATAGTATGTGTCTCTTGCAAGAATCTAATTTTAGAGCCCACGGATTTCAAGTGATGTAGCACCTGGTGTTTCTTCTGTGCAGTCCGCCCACCTTTTACATTCCAGGTAGCAATGTTGTGAATGTTGTTAGCCATAAACATACTTTTGTCTGTAATGCTTCCCTGTACTGAGCCCACAAACAATAACAACTCCATTTCTACAAGTAAACCTTTTGAGGTGACAATAGGGTCCCTGTTCACTAATGGTAGGGAGAATCTCAATTATTTGTACATGGTCAATGCACCCCTGCTGGCTAGGTGGTGATGCCAACATGTTCTAATTTATGCTGATGTCTTCTGAATAGGGATAAATAACAAAACTACAACACACTAGTAGTAAAACTAGATTACATAATCTAATATTAATGTTCTGTTTAAAACACTTGCTCTCATGAAACATGTGAGTGAACAGTTTAGAGGTGAGAGATTTGCAGGGGTTTCTGGGAGGTTCCCCCACTAGGGGTAACACCTTGTATTGAGGTTGTGCGAGCCCACAAGATCAGTCTACTAGGGTCTAAGTGAGCTGGTTCTCTCAGATTTGCTGCCCCAATAAGTACCGGAGGAGATTAATCAGAAGCGGTATCAGCTTTGGGTGAGTTTTTCCATCACTTTCCCCCAAAGTGCTGGTGGCCTGGGAGTTGAATCAATAAGACTGTCTAGCAGGAGTCTATCATTCCAGCCCCTGTATGTTGCAGATTTCTGCAGCAGCCCATCTTCCCCTTCCCTCCCCCCTTCCTACTTCTGGCATTGCTTACCTTGATACTAGTGTAAGTACTAATGGTGGTTTGGTACTTGTTGAGTCTGCCCAATGTAGTTCCAGCAGCAGAGCACAGGTAAGTGCTCAGTACAGTAAGCACCACAATATTTGACATGATTCACCCTTGCATCACATTCTTTGGATGCAAGCCCTCTGTGTAGATCCAATTCATTTGACAGTTGGGACCTATGTGTTGAGGGGGCATGAGAATCTGGGTTCAGTAGATCTTGTGCACCCCCCAAGCTCAATGGGCTGGTGCGGAGACACAGGAACTTTGAGAATGCACCTCTGGTCCGGTTCTCTAAAGGCTCTACGATTCATTTTTAGTTGGTTCCATAATAAGAAATCTTATGCCTGTTGCTGCCGTTTATTCTTGGGCTGCAGGATTTATGTTCGTGCTTCCCAGGTTGAGTGGGGTTGGGGGTTTCGGTCTGATGGGGTAGTGGAGAGTGTGTGTGCTAAACCCCCCCCCCCCGAGATCAGTGTTGGTTAATACTACATGTGTGCTGGGGAATGACCATTGCCTATTTGCAAAATGCTATGTGGATGACTGTTTTGTGGAGGTGAGCTGATGCTCTGTGTGTCAAGTTACTCACTTGTTTCATGGCCTGACCTGGCCAGTTTGTGGCCCATCTCTGCATCCTGCAAAGTGGGAGGTGGAGAGTAAGTGATTTCCCTCACCACCCTCCTTGACACATGTACTATCTCTGCTGGTCTCTGACTCCATATGAATGGGATGGATCAAGCCTTGGCTGCATATGGTGGGTGTATGTGCAGAGATGGGATGCAGTCACTCTTTTGTTAGTAACCCTCCTCCCCCTGAAAAACATGGGCAGCCCAAGTCAAAGGGACTGGACCTTTGTGTGGGTGCCTTTAGGTCAATTTCTGAAAAAAGGACTTCTGTGGGGCACCTTGGCTTATACATGTAGTTCGGTCCTTTCACCGTGAAGCTTCTTTCACAAGGAGACCAGAGACAAGGGGTTTTGTGGCTGAGCCATATAAGTCATCCAAACCATAAGAGGTTGGAGGTCGCGGTACAGTGGTGTGAGCAAATGTTTGCTAGCCAAGTCAACCTGCCCCATTCCCTCACTCCCGGCAGCTACCTTTGGATTGGTCAATATAAAAAAATACATACTTGATGGGTATTTAGTGTCCATTTGCTGCTGGGTTGTCCTCTTGATAGAACAGGCTGGTGTTCCCAGAATCCATATTGAGTTTCATTCTCCTGATCAGCCAGGGCCACTTGTGACCCATTTCCATGTATATCGATGTGACCTGTGTTGGGGGGCACTCCTCAGCTGTCTGGCTTTTGCAACCAGTTACTGTTTGGCTTCCTCGTGCTGTGGGACATCATCACCGAGATGTTGAGAATGGTCTGTCTTAGTTAGTCTGGACGGTGCCCCTCAGCTTTATAGGTTGTTGTCCTGGGGCAGTCTGATGTGGGAGAAGGCTGGCTAATTGAAGGCAGTAGTAGTGCCTTTGTGGGTGACTGGGCATAAGTTTTTGTGATATTGCCATGTCCAAGTGTCAGTGGCAGGAGATCGAATATAGGTGAGACAAAGGACAATACAACTCTGGTCTGAGAGTGGGGGCCATCTTGTTCTATTCAATGACTTACTCCTCAGGGGAAGTGATAGTCAAAGGCGCCTACTGCCGGGCTGTCATCTAATCCAGTCATTTCAGCCTGTAAGAGGGAGTTATGGAAAAGTTAGTCATCTGTCACGTAAGACTTCAGGCTGACATCTGAGAGAAGTCTCATTATTTTCAAGTCTCAGTCAGCCTGAAGTATTCTTTGGCATGCCCAGGAGCTGACTATAAATGCAGATCAGTGGCCTCAAAGAAACAGATTTAGTGTTGTTGTCACGGGGTGGTACCCCGCTAGTGTTTCCCATTGTCCACCTCTATGATGATGCCTGGGATAAGCCATTGCAGTTCCTTCCGGACAATGTCCACATTGCTGAACTCTGATTCCCTGTGCAGTGGTCATTATAAGTTGTGCTGGGTATATTATCCTGAATTTAATGTTCACCATGTGAAGAGCCTTCTTTATTGGCTTGTAGGTGATCTGTTTCTTTCACATCTCTGGAGTGGCATCACTAAATATATGAACCTGTTGCCCCTTCCATATCAAGATCTCTTTTCTCTGAGTCTGTTCTTGTATGTATAATTTTTCCTGAAAGTTCAGGCAGCAGATTATTATAGTTCTTGGTTTCTCTTAGGCCAGAGGTTGAGATCAGAAAGAGCGATGTGCCCTCGATTGTATACCTCTAAGTCGTACCCATTTCTGGGGGGCCTGCAATTTCTTGCAAGAATTTCTGGATAAAAACAAACATATTGCTTTCCTCCGTCTTCTCAGGTATTATTTCCACAATCACCAGGTTATTTTTCCTTTTTTTTTTAAATTCAAAGTTTATTAATAACATTTTTCTCATTACATCCAAAGGCAGACATACATATATATGCACCTATTACATAAGATATCTGTTCCACCTAAATCTGCCCCATTCTATCCCCCTAACTATCCCTCTCCCCCTCCCAGAAGTTACCCTCCCAACCTTAATAGAGCAACAACATTTATAATAATCGACTTACCAAGCATATATGAATGTGACCTAATCTTTAGGGTTCAGAGGAGAAATATTTACAATATGATACCTTCTATAAAGAGTATAGAGTATATAAAGGGTCCCATATTCTCTTAAACCTGCCCATTGTGTTATTCAAATTGGCAATGGTTTTCTAAGTACGTAGATTACCAGGTTATTTTTCCTGTTCCATCCCTCCTGATCTTCTAATTTACTTTCCAGTTTTTCAGCTTTTTTCCTTAGATCAATGAGTGTGGCACGTTCCTTGTTCTGTTTATTCTCTACAGAACTTCTGCGTCACTGACTGTCATTGTTAGGGCTTCTAAGGTCAGCTTGTAGGCTTTTGAAATTGTTTTCCAAGTCAAGTAATGAAATTTTGATTGTAGCTAAGTCTGCAAAGAAAGGGTCTAATTTCTAGGAGGCACTTTCTGATTCATCCAGGCTCTCTGCTGAGCAGGATCGGGGCTCCTGTTTTTGTCTTTTAGAAGTGGGTGCTCTGGATGGCACAGACCCCTCTACAGTCCATTAATTTTGTGGACTCCATAGTCGATACAGAAATTGTTCTGGAGAAAATAAAGGAGATACACCTTACACTTTCTTGCCCATTCAAAATAATAAAAATGTATAACTTTAAAAGCTGATTCCCCATGTTTTTTAAGCCTTGGGTGGTGGAGCTGTAGATCCATCAGATGCATCACCTGACTCCCTGAATTTTTTAAAATTAGTTTAACAGGGGCTAAACCTATATGTGGCTAAAATCTTCAACTCCACTATCCAACAGCTCTGGCAAAAATTAAACATTTGTGTCAAGAAGATTGGTGTTGGCCTGCCCGCCAGCACAGTGGGAGCACTGCCTCTCATGACGCAGGTGACTCATGATTGGGAATGAGCCTGAGGCATTAGAGGGCCAGTTGGGGGAGGAGGATTAAGCATTCAAAGGACTTCTCTTTTCCTCTGAGGGGGAGGGTGGGCAAGAGCTTCCCACTCTGATAACCCCTGGTGGAATCCAGGGGTACTGCAGCCCAAACAGCAGATGAGAGGGAGACATCAGTGTACGTGACTTGTTGTCAGTGGACATCATGTCTCCCAAGGGAGGAAAGAGAAAAAGCCCCAGCTGAGCTGGATGAACACTCACCTTTGCAAGGCCCCCACCCAGGTGACACAGCTGCCACCTGAGGCAGCATCCTGGTTGTGGTGGGTTTAGGGACTCCCTGTCCCCTGCCACAGGGGGGAAACCATGGGAGACTATATGGAATGACAGGAAAGACCTGGGAGAATCCAGGGTAATGGGACTGGGGGAATCAGTGGGAATGAGGACTGGCCGGGGATGGGGGAGAAAAAAGAAGAAGATTGGTGTCCGTATAATTCAACCACCCAAAGTCTATCCCAAGCATTTAAATTTCTCCATTTCATTATAAGCAAGAGCTGGAAGTCTATTGGCATTCATTCATTTATCCTTTAACTAATAAGAAGATATTCTAGATTTACAGACTAGAGACAATCATGTTTCTCTCAGTTCAGCCCTAATGGCAGAAGCAGGAACAGAGTTAGGAAAGATAACATCTGATGCCAAAATATAGCTTTTTTTCCCCTCTACTATCTCTGTTTCAAGGGATCCCTGTATTTCAGTGGCATACAAAATTTCAATAGAAGGTTTACATTTGTGGCCTTGATCACAGCAGGAGTGGAATAACCACTATAGCTATGATTAAAATGATTCAACCTCATAAGCACAGAATCCAGTTTCTTTTATAACATTTTAAAGTGTTCACTCCAGGAAAAATTGGTATTACAAGTTAAGACCAGAAAAACATGGGAATTAACCTGTTCTAATAAATTCCCTTTAAAAGTTCCACTTGAAGGATTTTCATGATATCTGACCAAACTGCAGTATTTTAGTTTTTGATAAATTAACCACTAATTTATTTCCTTCATGAAAATGTTACTGTACTTACGTATTAAGTCATTTAAGACAAAACCAATGATCCAGATGTGAATGACTGTTCTGAAAGCCAGATTGAAAACCTGACAAACTATTGTTTAAATATACCTAATGTTTTAATATGAATTAAGCTCAGTAAAAATCATTGCCAATATATCAATGAGACTTATAAGTGTGTAAATGGCCAGATTTAGCCAATCTCCTTTATTTTTTAAATGGGAATAATAACATTCTCCCTCTCTCTCTCTCTCTCTGAGTTGGGAATACAACCAGTACATAAACGTGAGTTAAAAAAATTGTAATGGGCATCCACCCACCAGTCTATTATGAAGATGAAAAACTCAGACATAATTCTATTGTTGCCTGGGGCTTTACCTAGTTTAAGAGACTCTATAGCAGTATATTCAGTATGTCATTTTTTTAAACTATTAATTGTATGGAACAGAGATCTAAACAGCCATGAATATAAGGATTTTTGTCTTTGTGGATGTAAACAAAAAAAAATCTGAAATAACATAACCAACAATCAGGTTTAATTTGGCTTCTCAGAAGGAACTAGAAGGGAAAGGATCAGATCTTTTACAGTACAGTAGCTTCTTGCTGTTTTTACATTGTTTCTTGTGGATTTTACTTGGTAGAAGGTTATTTCTTTTCTTTCTTACTACTTCTAAGGGGCTAGCAGGGTATTGTTTTGGGGCTGTTGGAATTTTGAAAACTGTTTTGGTGGCTGTAAGTAGGCTCATTTGTTTGATGTTTCACTGTGTAGCAGGCTGCATTTGTAGAGGCCTACTTCTTCTGATTTAAAACCTATTTGGTGTAATTTAACTGGGGCTGTTTCTTTGAATCAGAGACCTATATCTTCTAATTTCAAGCCTGTTTTGTTGTGTTGTTGGTGAAGCTGTTTGAATTGGAGACCTGTTTCTTTTGGCAGCAAACCTATTTTGGGGGGCTTTGAGTAGAATTGTGATTCATTTTTGCTGGCTTCATTAGCTGCAAAGGTTAGTGCATAGTGGGGGAAGGGTGCTAATGGTCTGACCAGGGGCCTCAGCTACCTGATTGTTTCTGGAAGACTTGGGTTGGTCCCACCCCAACCCCTCACCCCACGTACCCCATGTCCATGATTTCCTTTATACCAGGGGTTCTGACATCACTTCCTCAAATGAGCAAAGGATATGCACCTGTCATAGCTGAAGCAGACATCCAGGAAAGGAATAGCAGCAAGTGAAGAGGTGACTGCTATCTCAGTGGAAGGGAAGTAACTGCAAATCTAGGAGCTTTCATTGTTACTTCTTTGCATTGCTATTGCATTGTGGAAAGGAGGAGTAGGAGTTTGAAGAAGGTTGTGCAATAGCTACTTAAAGTCTTTTTTTGACTGTGGATAGGAGGGTTAGGAATATAAAAAACAGTTGCTCAATCTATCTAAACATGTACAACAAAGGGGAAAGGAGGAGTAGGAGTTTGAAGAAGGTTGTGCAATAGCTACTTAAAAGTCTCTTTTTGAGTGTGGTTAGGAGTGTAAAAGCAGTTGCTCAATCTATCTAAACAGTGTACAACAAAGGGGGTAAGGGAAATAAAGAAAATAATGTTTTGCACTGATAGAGGGGGGAGAGGGGAGACTTGGGGGAGTGTTTGGTATCCTGCATCTGGAAGGGTGGGGGGTCACTGGTAGGCAATGACAACAATGGGTAGGGTGGTAGGCTGCAACAACTGCAGTGCACCAATCTTTCTAAACATTGCCTGGAGTGTAGGAGGATGTTTAGTGTGCATCCACATAGAGAAACTTAGAAAGGAGATTGAGGGTCTGCAGGAGGAACTAAGACAGGCAAGGCAGACTGGGGATGGGTTTAGCCCAATACTGGAGGGAGGAAGAATGGGAGATGAGGAAGGGTGATTTAAGCCAACAGTGGTGAGGAGAGGGTCAGAAGAAGGGAAGCAGGGAAAAGGGGGCCCATGCCAGGAAGAATGATTGCTGGAGAAACCAGGTCAGGAGACAAAAGACAAATGGAAGGAGGAGGAGATAGGAACTTGTGAGGGGAGGCGAAGAAGTGGCAAAAGTCATGAAGTAGAAAGGAGAGAACAGGTTACTATGAAGAGAGAGGGAGTGGGCATTTGTGAAGGGTCTTCAGAAAATAGTTTTGCACTGCTAGAGAGGAAGAAGGTGGAGGAGGGAAATTATGAAATTAGAGGAGTAATTGATAAATGCCTGGACCAAACCGGAGCGGGGGGAGGTTCTGCTGGGAGAATTGCAATGGGGCAAAAGGGGAAAATAATGTGCAGGAGGAAGAAGAGGAGCTGGAAAGGAGAGAGGGAGATGAATGAAATCAAGCAGGGGGTAAGAGTGGTGGAATCTTAGTTCTGGGGGACTCAATACTAAGAGGAGTCAGGTGGGGTAGCAAGGGGAAGAGGCATAGTCACATTTGTGTGGAGGCCATGCCAAGAATGACAGCGGAAAGGGTGGGACAATCTGTTCTGAAACATGCTAGAAGGCGTAGGGACAAGCCTCATTTAATTATACATCTTGGGACAAATGACCTAACTGACAAGACAGTAGATATAGTCCAGAGGAGGTTTGAAGAACTAGGACAATTATGTGAGGGGGCAGGAAGATCAGTAACTTTTTCAGAGATACTTCCAGTGCCCAAGGCAAGCACAACAAGAAAGCTGAGAATAGAGGAATTTAAAGGATGGCTAAGAACCTGGTGTTGTGCTAAAGGGTATGGGCTGTTGGCGGGGGTGGGGAGGGACCTGGGAGGAAAGTAGTCTCTATGCCAAGGACAGACTACACTTGAGTGAGGAGGGAAAGAAAGTGTTGAAACAGAGGATGGAGGAGTACATAGAGGAAGTAAGGAATTTAAACTAGGAGCGGGGGGTGGCAATTGGGCAAGAGACATGCAGAGACCACAGGTTGGGAAACCATATGAGCTTACCCCCATAACAGTGACAAAGGACAAATGGCAAGTACTATTGGTGATGCTAGTAAAGGAGGGCAGGATGGGGGGGAAGGTGGAAGGTGGTTACCCTTAATGCTAGGAGCCTTGGGAGGAAAACTGCAGAGTTACAGGTGCTCATGGCAGATGGAGAGGTGGACATTGTAGCCATCACAGAAATATGGACCACCCAATACAATGACTGGGACCTGTCTGTACCAGGGTACAGGTTATTTCGTACAGACGGGGGATTGGGAAAGGAGGGGGTGTGGCACTATAAGTGAAGGAAGGACTGAAATGTGTAAGGGAGGAAGGGGAGGAGGGTAGTACGGAGTCACTTTGGATGCAAATCCAGGATTCCAAGAATAGGATTCTTAGAATGGGAGTGGTGTACATGCCGCCATCTCAGATGGAGGAGTTAGACAGAGAACTAGCGGGACAGATCAGGAGGACCTGTGAGAAGGGTAGTGTGGTGATTTTGGGGGACTTCAACATGCCAGAAGTGGACTGGAGTACCCCAACAACCAGGAACAGAAGGGAGCAGGTACTGCTGGATGCCTTCTAGGACAGCTTCCTGCTGCAAACGGTCAGTGAACCAACCAGATTAGGGAATACCCTTGACCTTGTGCTGGCAAATGGGGACTTTGTGAGAGAACTTATGGTGGAGGAACTGCTGTCAGGGAGTGACCACCACTCAGTATGGCTCACATTGGATATGGGCAAGAAAGGAGTGGAATCTGGCACAAGAGTGCTGGACTTCAAAAGGGCTGACTTTGGGAGGATGGGGAAAGTGGTAAAAGTGTACCTGGCCAGAATTCAATCTAGTATGGACACTAACCAGAGGTGGGAACTCATAAAGCTGGGGATAGTGGAGGCAACCAAAACCTGCTGCAAAGCCCAGAGCAGGAAGGCTAGGGCTAAGAAACTGAGCTGGTTGAGCAAGGAGGTCATGGAAAAGGTAAGGAGAAAAAAAGCTGCCATTAGGAAGTACAAGAAAACAGGAGAGGGAGGACAGGGAGGAGTGTGATGGAATGAAGGAGGTGACAAGGGCAGTAAGGGAGCCAAGGCATCTCTGGAACTCAGGCTGGCGCAAGGCATTAAGAATGGGGATAGGACTTTCAGGTACATCAGGAGAAAAGGAGCTGTAAGGACCACATAGTAAGGATTAGGAAGGAGGGGGTTGGGTGGAAGTAGGGTGTATAAGGCAGAAGCACTAAATGGGTACTTCTGCTCAGTATTTACTAAAGAGAAGAGGGGAGTGACACCCAAGGGGAGAAATTGCAGAAACGGGGGAGGGGTGACAGATGGAAATCATGGAGTGCAGAGTTTGGGAGGGTTTGAAGGCACTGAGGGTGGATAAGGCACCAGACCCAGATGGCATCTACCCTAGGGTACTGAAGGAGCTGGCAGAGGTCCTTGCAGGACCTTTGGCAGACCAATTTAATGCCTCACTACATTCGGGGTGTGTACCAAGGATGAACCGGGAAACTACAGACCAGTGAGCCTCACATCCGTCGTGGGTAAGCTAATGGAGACTATCCTGAAGGAGAGGCTGGTGGCCCTCCTAGAGGCCAAAGGACTACAGGACAGCAGACAGCATGGCTTCATACAGGGCAGATCCTGCCAAACCAGAAAAGACTTGCCTGCTTCTGTTGGAGGCTGTGAAACTTGCTATACTGCAGAGAACAAACTAGAATGCATTTGAGGAACTGGGAACCTGGTAAGACATAATATTGTTGGGGACTTGTTAGGAAGGTAAGCTACACTTTCTACAGAAAGTTTCATTTTTTCTTATTGGCATTAAGAAGAGAATTGCAGGATTCCATTAAAGTGTAGTAATTTTATAACCAATGGGGGTGAAATGCAACTGAAGTTGCTTGATTCCTGTGCTTGAGATCTAGGATTTGGAAGGATATTTGTGCAACATTTTTGAAGTGTCCTATTGGCTGAGCAGTGAGTTCATTTTTATCCCTGGACTCAGTAGAGTGGTTTGTGTAGGAGCAGTGGTCTAGTAAATTGTGGTGTTGGTTGACTTACTATAAAGGGCAATACTCACCAGGGTGGTGGAACAGCGGTATATTTGATTGTTTCTAACAGTCACCAGTGGTTGTGGCCTACCCACCCACCCCAGGCATGGCATTTCCTTTATAGCCAAGGTTCTGACATCACTTCCTCAACAGGTCTTGGGGCAGAACTGTCATATTCTTAATAACCCAACACAGTGCATAAAGGGTAAGTACACACCAAAAAACCAAAAAAAAAACAAGATCTTTTATATATTACTCATTGTATATTATAAGGAAGAGGGACGTGTGGGGAGTGGTGCAATGCACTGGCTGTGGGGCAGCAGTTTTCCAGGAGACATTCTGGAGCCTGCTTTGCTACCCTATTTGCAGGCAACTGTCAGCTCTGAGGGAGGAGGTTGCCCACCTCCAGGCTGAACTGGCAAGGACTAAGGAGGCCTCCCCCACCCAAAGAGCACCAGTTCCACAGCCACTGCCTCAGAGGTTGCCATGTGTGAAGAGTAGATGGACCACAGTGGGTTGTGGGAGGGTGAGGGTGGTGGAACAGAGGCATAGCCCCCTAATTGCACCTCTACACAAATCATATGTCAGTCTGGCAAATCAAGGTTCCTCTATGATGACACCCTCAGTGGAGACCAAGAAGAATGCTGGGGACATCCATAGGGGAGACCCACAAAAGAGTGGCAAGGGACACCACAGGGGAAAGAAACAGCTTCTGATAGAGGACTCAATTGTTAGGGGTGTAGACCTGGGGAAGGGAGAGGAGAGGGAAGTAAGGTGCCTGTCTGGTGCCATGGCTTGGAGGGACAGGAAGCAAATCCTCAGGATTGCAGAAACAGCATCACAGGAGAGGGAACTAGTTAGCATTGCCCACCTCGGGACAAATGACCTAGCTAGGCATGAGATCAGTGCAGTGCAGGATGAATTTGTGGAGTTGGGGAGGGACCTCAGACAGGTAGCAAGCATGGTAACCTTCACAGAGGTGCTGCCAGTCTATGGCAGGGGTGAGGCTAGGGTACTGCACACCATGCTGTTTAATGAATGGTTGCAAAACTGGTGTAGAGCACAGGGCTTTGGCTTCATTGGGGACTGGGGGTCCACCTGGAGAGATGAAGGTCTATATTGGCATGATGGTCTGCATCTGTCCAGGAAGGGAAACAAGCTCCTAGGTGACAGGTTTAAAGGCTTCCTTGGTAAGCTTTTAAACTAGCCAAGGGGGGAGGTGCTGATAGGAAACAGGAAAGTTCAAGCCCCCACAAAACATATGGCAGGTGTAGGGTAAATGCTGAGGTACAGAGCTTGACAGAGGGCAGAACAGGGGTAAATGGAAAAATAGACAATGGCAATAAGAGCAGGGATGGGGTAAAAAGGATAAAGCCAATATTAAATGGAGGGCAATGAGTACCAATGCCCATAGTCTTGAAACAAGCTCCAGAGCAAGTAGCCTGATGGAAGAGGAACACTTGGATATTGTGGCAGTCACAGAAACATGGTACATGGAGAACCATGACTGGGATGTCAACATACTAGGGTACACAATCTACAGAAGGGACAGGGAGGGTAAAAGAGGAGGTGGAGTAGCTCTCTACATAAGGGAAGGGATCAAAGCTACAGAACTAAAAATTAAAAGGGCAGGACAAGAGGCACTCTGGGTCACCTTGGAGACAGGGAATGGCATCACAATCTGCACAGGGGTTGTATACAGACCCCCATCCCAAGGGGAGGAAATGGACAAGAAAATGATAGAGGGCATTCTCAAAATGGCTGAAAAAGGGGAGATACTGTTGATGGGAGACCTGAATATGCCAGATGTTAACTGGATGACATGGACTGCAGACACATCCAAGAGCAGGGTCATTCTCGATGTCCTACAGGGGGCATGCCTTAGACAGCTAGTGGTGGAACCCACTTGGGAGGCAGCAATATTAGACCTGGTACTCTCAAATGGAGAAAGGATCACAAATTTAGAAGTCAGTAGACATCTGGGAACAAGCGACCATTGCACAGTATACTTCACAATAAACACAACCACGGAGACAAGCCATACAAAGACAAGGATACTGGACTTTAGAAGGGCTGACTTTGGCATAATGGGTGAATACCTGAGGAATGTATTAGCAAATGGCCAGAAAGGAGGGGTGGAAGAACAATGGAGAAAAATCAAAACTGCCATCATGGAGGCAACAAGCCTTTGCATGAAACAAATAAAGAAAACAAAGCAGAATAAAAAACCACTATGGTTCTCAAAAGAGGTGTCAGGGAAGGTTAAGGAGAAAAAGGCTGCATTCAAAAGCATAAGGAATCACAGAAGGAGCACAACAGGAACTGTATCAATTAAAGCAGAAAGAAGTGGGAAGGCAGTCAGAAAAGCAAAGGCCCAAACCGAGGAAAAGATAGCCAACTCAGTTAAGAAGGGATAAACCTTTTATAGGTACATTAGGGAGCATAGAAAGGTTAAGGAGGATAGTGAAGATTAATAAAGGAGAGGAGGTGGGCAGAGGGAGACAGTGAAAAAGCAGAGATACTGAATGAATACTTTTGCTCAGTATTCATAAAAGAAGAAGAGGAGGAGTTTCCTAAACCAAACAATAGAAGCACTCTGGGTAGTGGGGTTGATGCCAGTCCATTTACAGAAATAAGACTCCTGAAAGAACTCCTAAAATTCAAGGTGGACAAAGCAATGGGGGCTGATGGGATTCACCCTAGAATCCTAAAAGAACTAAGGGAGGACCTAGTGACACCACTGACCACACTTTTTAACAAATCATGGGAGGATGGGGTGGTACCTGAGGACAGGAGGAGGGCAGATGTGATTCTCCTTCACAAAAGTGGGAGCAAGGCAGAAGCAGGAAACTACAGACCTGTCAGTTTGACCTCTGTGGTAGGGGAAAGTGATGGAATCACTTCTGAAGGAAAGAATTATTCAGTACCTAGAGGACAGCGGGGCACAGGACCCAAAGCAGCATGGATTCACAGCAGGAAGGTCATGTCAGATGAATCTAATCAATTTCTTTGACTGGGTGACCAAAGTAATAGACCAGGGAGGGCCTGTGGATATGGCCTACCTAGACTTTAGCAAGGCATTTGACACAGTCCCGCGCACAAAAGATTAATAATCAAGTTAGTCAGCCTAGGAGTGGGTCCCAGGGTGGTAGCCTGGGTAGCAAACTGGCTGCACAACAGGACACAAAAGGTAATAGTGAATGAAACACATTCTGAAGAAAGGTAGGTTACTAGTGGAGTACCTCAGGGCCCAGTACTGGGCCCAGTCCTCTTTAACGTCTTTATAGGTGACATTGCAGAGGGTCTGGAAGGAAAGGTATGCCTCTTTGCAGATGACACAAAGATCTGTAACAGAGTTGATACACAACGAGGAGTAGAAAGGATGAGAAGGGACTTGGCAAGGTTGGAGGAATGGTCAGACATATGGCAACTTAGATTCAATGCAAAGAAGTGCAAAGTAATGCACCTGGGAAATAAAAATCCAGGAGAAGAGTACACAATAGCAGAGGAGGAACTAACAACAACAATAATGGAAAGGGATCTTGGTGTAGTCATATCAGATGACCTAAAGGTGGGTAAGCAATGTGAGAAGTCAGTAAGGAGAGTCAGGGGGATGCTGGGATGCATAGGGAGGGGCATCACAAGTAGAAAAAGGGAAGTGGTTATCCCTCTGTACAGACAGTTGGTGAGACCCCATCTGGAGTACTGCGTGCAGTTTTGGAGACCTCATCTACACAAGGACATAGACAGGATGGAAGCAGTCCAAAGGAGGGCAACAAAAATGGTGCAGGGTCTACATCAGAAACCATATGAAGAGAGACTGAGAGAGCTTAATATGTACACCCTTGATGAAAGGAAGGACAGGGGGGACAGGATAGAAACTTTTAAGTACCTCAAGGGAATCAAAAAAGTCCAGGAGGGTAGCATCTTTCAGAAAAAGAGATGTGCAAGAACAAGGGGGCTCAATTTAAAGTTAGAGGGGGCGACTCAGGGGTAATGTGAGGAAATTCTTTTTAACAGAGAGAGTGGTGGATGCATGGAACCACCTTCCTGGAGAGGTTGTGGGGTCTAAATCAGTGGGGGAATTCAAACATGCATGGGACAGACATAAGACAATTATAGTGGGGGGTTGCAGGAAGTAGGCTGTTGGTTAACTAGAATCTGCAGCTTATCCAATAGGTAGGGGAATGGGCAGACTGGGTGGGCCAAGTGGACCTTATCTACCGTCAAAGTCTATGTTTCTATGTTTAACCAACCTGGTGGAGTTCTATGACTGGGTAACTAGGCAACTGGACAGGGGCCATGCAGTGGATGTCCTGTATCTGGACTTCAGTAAGGCATTCGACTCGGTGCCGCATGGAAGGCTGGGAAGTAAGTTAGTAGGCACAGGGTCAGGTGCAAAGCTGGTGAGATGGGTAGGGAACTGGCTTCAGAGAAGGCAACAGAGGGGGGTGGTGGTGGGGAGAGCTCTCACACCCAAGGGTAGTGACGAGTGGTGTTCCACAGGGCTCAGTGTTGGGACCAGTGTTGTTTCGGATATTCACTGCAGACATATCATTGGACATCAAGAGCAAGATCAGTCTGTTTGCTGATGGTACCAAGGTAGGGAGCAGTGGTGGATGACCTAGGGGGATGGCAGGGGTTGCAGGATGAGCTGGCAAAGCTTGAAACCTGGTCAGACACCTGACAACTGGTGTTTAATGCCAAAAAGTGCAAGGTGCTGCATTTTGGGATGAAGAACTCAAGGAGGAGTTACCAGCTGAGGGGAGTGCAGCTAGCCCAGACAGAGGAGGAAAAGGATCTGGGGGTGCTCATTACAGGGTCAATGAACAACTCAGCACAATGTAGGAAGGCAGCTGCAAAGGCCAACAAAATTCTGGGTTGTATTGCAAGGGGTATATCCTCGAGGAGGGAGGAGGTGATTCTGCCACTGTATAGGTCATTAGTTAGACCGCACCTGGAGTACTGCATGCAGTACTGGCGCACGTATCTGAAGAGGGACATTAAGTTACTGGAGGGGGTGCAGTGCAGGGTGACAAAGATGATCAAGGGGCTGGGGGGACTTATCATACGAGAGGAGGCTCAGAGAGTTGAACATGTACTCACTGGAGGAAAGGAGGGATGGGGGGACATGATTGAAACCTTTAAGTACATGAAAGGAATAAACAAGATGGGTACAGAGGGGCTGTTCAAAGTAAGGGAAGGGAGGAACACCAGGGGCCATGATATGAGACTGGAGGGAGGAAGGTTCAGGAGGGAGATGAGGAGACACTTTTTTACAGACGGGGTAGTGGCTGGGTGGAATGCGTTACCTGCAAAAGTGGTATCCAGTAGAACAGTGGACTGCTTCAAAAGGGGATGGGGCAGGACAAGGAGGAGGGTCAATGAAGGGGAAGGGTGGAAGGGAGGGGCAGCTGCAGAATAAGGGGTGCTAGTTGCACATTCGAGCAGACTTCATAGACCTCTAGGCCTTTATCTGCTGGCAAATTTCGTATGTTCATATGTTCATAATTTCCACCCTGTATATACAGATCCAGAAATAAACTGTTTGATAGCTTTTATTGGACCAACATAGATGTAACAAAAGAAAACAGTGCTTAAGCTTTCAGACCAAGCAAGTCCTTCCTCTGAAGAAGGACTTGGTTGATCTGAAAGCTTGAGCACTGTTTCCTTTCATTACATCTATATTAGTCCAATAAAAGGTATCAAACCATTTGTTTCTAGATCTGTTCTTACAAGGACCAGTACGGCAACTAACTAATTATGTGTTCCCTCTGTAGATATTAAATTCTGAAATGTTAAGATATACTTATTCTCCAAGATTTGAAACAGTGTTTTCTACTTTTTTGTAATATATTTTCTGTAGTTCTTGAAGAAATTTTTTATACGATTTTCTTCAAGTTCAATAAATGAAATATTGAAGGGTGAAGACTTGCTTTCCAGGTAAATCTATTTACATTTTTTCCTGTTTTTGCATTTATTATTATTATAGTTTTCTTTTGTTGTTTTAAGATTCTTATAAAGATATGGAACTGCCTCTGAAAAAATATTGCAGCGTATTATATTTAAAAGCCAGTGAACGTTGCTCAGTAAAGGAATATTGAAAAACTGGGATAACATATTAGCTTTGCTCCAGGCACCAATTCCATTTTATTCTTCTGTTAATTATTTGAATATCTTGACATCTGAGATTTGAAGGCTGCTTACCTTGCATCAACCTTTTAAGGGGATCCTTCTTAATTATTAAGAGAGAATTGTCACTTTCAGATTTATGAATAATTTCTATGTCAATGTAATGAACAATTTGAAAAAAATAGCAATAACCACAAAATCTGTCACCATTGCCACATTATGGAAGCAATAATTATGCTCCCCATTTCTGTCTCATTCAAACTTTCCATTCAGTACAGTTAAAACATGTTCCTCCAGCCAGTAGATCATTCAATTACCATTTTCATTTTAACTGCTTGGGCTTGATTCTCAAAGCGGGCTTCAAGAGGTGCAAGATGTGGCAAACAACAGCTTGTGCCAAAGCCCAGTGCACCATGGACCCTATGCCTGATTCTCTAATGGGCAGGGTCCTGGCAGCAAAGTCCTGTGGCTTGTGGTAACCATGGCAGTGTGTGCCAAACAGAGGGTTAGCTGCAAGTTGTGGGGTGGCTGTGTGCCACTGTAGTCCCTGGTGGGCTACTGACTCCCCTCCCAATCCCTGGTCTCACACATTATTAAAGATATATATATATATATATATGTATATACACATATATATATATTTATTTCTCAATCCCTAGTGGACTAGTGGCCCCTCCCAATCCCCAGTCTCGCCCATTACTAAATATATATATATATATATATATATATATATATATATACACATACATATCAATCCCTAATCCCTAGTGGTCTGGTGGCCCCTTCCCTGATCCAGGATCTCACCTGTTATTAAATGTATATGTAAATCCCCAATCACTACTGGCCTAGTGGACCCCCACACCCTGGCAGGTAAGTGCCATATATATAATAGGCAAAATTGGGGCTGGGGAGTGGGGACCACTGTACATTGCCACAAACAGGCCAACTCTCCCAGAAGAGGATTTTCTAAGTTTCCTTAGAGCAGCCCTGGCTGGTCTAAAGGTACTTAGAAATTCTCCCTTTGGGTGAGTTTTGAGAATTCTCATTAGGGGATATGGCAGCCTGTGTCTGCCACAAACCCCATGCTGCAGCCCACATTTGGGCACACAGGTGGTGCAAGCCCCATTTGGGGCAGGCCTGTTGTTGAGACTGGCTGACACTGAGAATCACTCCCAGTGCATTTCATGGTGCAGGTGGCATTGTGCACCATTCTTCGTGGCACATACCTCTTGCACCATGCCAGGAGCTTTGAGAATCAGGCCCCTTATCTTTACCTTTTCTGCTGTAAATTTCAAGTGAAAGTTCAGGGACAAACAACTCGGGGTTTTTCCAAATTACTAAATAAACCAATATGGGCATTGAAGTCTCTGCAGATTAATAGCATTATATTCTCCTTCAAAAATACTTGTTGTGTGCGCTTAGATAAATCCAACCAAATTTTAAGAATAATGAAATGAGTTTGTTGTAGGGCCATAGAAATTTACAGTGGAGTAAGATATTGAATCAGTTACAGCATCAGTAACAACTGTATTATGTTTTACACACAGTGAAGAAGTAACCATGACAACAGTGACAACAGTGACACTATTCAAGATTTTACTAAAGTCAGCAGACCCATGCCTGCTTTTCCTTAGATTTCTGTTTCCTAGCTGGTAACTGAAACATTTTAAAATCATTTAGAAAAGGCTGTGTCAAATTACTGAACAACATTTCTTGAAAACAGATAACAGAAAAAATAAATTCCAGGGACATGATAAAGTCTTTATCAGGAATTTTAGTGGCTAAACCTGAATTATTCCATGACATGGGGAAACTGTCAGGTTTTAAGGAATCTATCATGTTAATACCCTTAGGTCATTAATTATTTACCTGCTGTAATGTATTCAATCTGTTTCCAGTGGGGAAAAGTGGCTTCAACTCCACTAATGGACTGTAGTCATTTTGATTATTATGGCTGCAGTGGGTGGAGCCTGCAGATGTTTTGCATGTACAAAAGGAGTGATGTCATGTTTTCTGTCCATGGAACTGACTGAAGGTGTAATAGTCTCCTCTGCCTTACCTTCCTCCAAGGAATGTTTTCCATCCTCAAATAAATACATTTTCATGTTAGTCAATGGTTGCTGGGCACTATTTTCTTTCTTAAATGGGAGGTACAAGAACTGGAACCTGAGGCAGCATTAGTTTTTTTGGGGGGGGAGTAAGATCCACCCCACCTCTACCCAAGAAGCTCCTAAAAATCCATCCTCATCTTTTTTTTTTGGTTCATGTGGGAGGGGCATGAGGTGGATCTATCATGTTGGAACAAATGATTATCAAAACTGCCTGGGGAAGTAATTAAGGAGTGCCTGAAACTGCATCTAGTCATATCCCCCCCCACACACACACATAGACATCATGATTTTTTTTAACTCTAAGCATGTCAACATTTGGCTCTAACAGTATGAGCAAGTTGGGCATAAAAATAAAACAGAAAAAAAGGATCAAGCAGGTGCCTTTTCCTTTGTCAGATACATGCAGACAAAACTGTGTAAATAATCCCAAGGCTGAACATATGCCAGCCATTACATTTTCATGTACTCCCACCTTCTGTACCATCATGGTGATTTGCATATGTTTTCCATGCTGATTTGCAATATTGGGGATTATGTGCAGTTGGGCTGTTCAGCCAGTGTCATCTGGGATAACAGAGTGAATCTATGAAAAAATTGGTGAAGTCATGAACTGCTCCTGCTAATGTATACTTTTTTTCCAATTCCTGTGCATCCCATTGTTTTCATCTCTATTGCTGTTGTGTGATTTCTTAACCTAGCAACAGCATTCCATGTATTACATTATAAGGACAAATACATTTTTCACAGAAGAAGGGGAAGGTTGGGGAGCACAGTTAAGAGACAGGAGCATCAATGGTAGGGAGGTGGACACCAGTCCATTTACAGAGGAAAGAGTCCTGAAGAAACCCACAAAATTGAAAGTAAACAAGACAATGGGGCCAGATGGTATACAAGCAAGGATATTAAAGGAGCTTAGAGAGGTGCTGGCAGCACCACCGACAGCCCTGTTCAACCACTCATTGGAGGCAGGAGTGGTTCCAGAGGACCGGAGAAGAGCAGACGTAGTCCATCTTTACAAAAAAGGGAGCATGAAGGGGGTTGTCAGCTACAGGTCTGTCAGCCTGACTTAGTGGTGGGGAAATTAATGGAATCACTGCTAAAGGAAAAGTTTGTGGAATATCTTTAATCCAGCAGATTACAGGATCCGAGGCAACATGGATTCACTGGGGGGGGGGGGCATGACAAACAAATCTGATAGATTTCATTGACTGGGCTACCATGGAATTAGAGCAGTGTGGAGTAGTGGATGTGGCCTACCTAGATTTTAGTAAAGCTGTCGACACCACTCCACATAGGAGACTCATAAACAAGCTGGGCAGCCTGGGAGTGGGTCCCAAAGTGGTAAAGTAAGTTAGAAATTGGTTGAGTGATAGAGAGAGTAGTAGTAGATGAAGTCCACTCCAAGAAGAGGATGGTGACCAGCGGTCAGGATCAGTTCTGGGGCTAGTCCTCTTTAATGTCTTCATTAGTAACATTGCAGAGGGGCTAGAAGGGAATGTATGCCTTTTCGCAGATGACGCTAAGATCTGCAACAGGGTTGACACTCCTGGAGGGGTGGAAAAAATGAGGAGGTATCTAAGTAAGCCTGAGGAGTGGTCAAGAGTGTAGCAGCTAAGAATGATGTAAGGAAGTACAAAATCATGCATTTGGGGTATGGATGTATTTTATTTTTATTTATTTATCTTCTTCGAGTAACACCATTGAACTAGAAGCTCATTTACAAGGGTTCCAAAATAGCAAAGCAAAACGCATCATGGGGTGTATACTGGCAAATATTACAAGTCGGGAGAGGAGGGTATTGCTGCCATTATATATCTCCTTTGTGCAACTCCATCTGGAGTACTGTGTTCGATTTTTGGCTCCTCAGAAAAAAGGAGACATCAAAATGCTTGAAAATATCCAGAGGAGAGCAACAAGAAGTATAAGACAGCAAAAAGGAATACCATATGGAGACAGGTTGAAAAACCTAAATCTGTTCAGTTTACTATACGGGAGACTCAGAGGTGACTTATGTAAGGTGTACAAAGCGCATATTTATTTATTTATTTGTATTTCGGATGACACCTTTGAGCCGAGGGCTCTTTTACAAAGGTTCTACGTCAAGGCAATAAGGACAATTAGGTACAAAACATAACATGATCATTACAATGGAACTTACAAAAAAAAAAAGACAAATAAGGTTACACTAATAGCAGCCAAAGGCATTGTCAAGGAATTGTGTTGCAAGTTAATTATACAGTACAAGTCATAGGTGGCTCAGTGAAGCTTTGTTAGGAGTGGGTTAGTGGGAAAAGAGAAAGAAGAGTGGTGGTGAGGTGGTGGTATGGGAGACAGAGAGATGGAGGAGGGAAGAAATGGGGGAGGGCATTGCATTGGGTATGTGGTAGATGGGAAACAGCAAGGGAGGAGGAAAGAGGGAATGAAAAAGAAAAGGAGACAGATTAATCCTATACCCAGTAATGGGGGGTAGGAGAGGAGGAGGAGGAGCTGAGGCAGTGAGGAGGGATGCTTGAGGATAGTATGCCTGGGAGGGTATTATAAGAAGCAATCACAGAAGGCACTAGCCACAAGGTTTTGAGGCAGTTTACACTTAAAAGCATAGGAACCAAGATCTCTGGAAATGTATGGGACTAGCTAGCAATACAATGCTAAGTGGTAGATATCATGATGAATAGCTTAAGAGTGAATTCTTTAGGACCAGCTTGAGAGGGGTTTGGATAAATCAGAGAGTGGTGGCGGTATGGAACAGGCTTCCAAGAAATATAATGACAAGTTCTGCCTTGGAGAAATTTAAGTAATCTCTTGATGATTATATGGATGATGAGAAATTTGCCTTTCTAAGGTGAATTGGTAGAGTCATTATGGCACTTGGCTGCAGACTCGTATCAGTTTATGATTCTATGATTCTATGACAAGTACAATTTCAGGTAATGATAGACAAATAGAGTACACAGTAAAAACAACTGTATTACACAATCCATACATGAGATGCATGACATGACAAGTACATTTAAAGGTAATGATAGACAAACTGACTACACAGTAAAAAAAACAACTACAGTATATTGCACAATCCAGGTGCAATATATACACATTTAGTATGCACTGAGGAAGAAGTCAGGGGTAGACTTTGTCAAGTGGGTGAGAGAGTTGGAGAGGCAAGGGTAAGTAGGATTAGGAGCGTGAGAGGGGGAATGTAGCTGGGAGCAATTGAGCAAGGCTAGAATGGGAGAGGGTGGGTGCTTGGGTGGACAGGGTATGGGGAGGTCAAGGGATGGCTGAGTGCAGTAATTAGTGTTGGCAGTCATAACTGCTTAGAGAAGTAAGATGTTGGAGGAGTTTTTTCTTAAACAGTCCTGTCTTATGCTCATTGCTGATGGCACAAGGGATCTTATTAAGTCAGGAGGGTGCTCTGTGGGCAAAGGAGCATTGTGCTTGTGATGTGAACCAGAAGGGGACTTGTAGAGAGTTTCTAGCCATTCCTCTTGTCTGGTGAAGGTTAGTTGATGGATTAATGAGGTTTTGAATGGCTGTAGGGGTTAAGCCAAGGCAAGTTTTTTTTCTCCAAGAGGCAGACCTGGTATTTCACTCTGCGCTGAAGGTTTAGTCAATTGGTCTGGGGGTATAAGTTGCATGTATGTGTTAGTCTGTGCACACCTAAAATTAGCCTACAGGACTTATTTAATACTGTACTGACTCTTTTAAGGGTTGTATCAGTGGTTGCACCATACACCACAAGCCCATAGTCAAATGAAGCTTTTTACAGTGAGTGACAGTGCATCAGGGGTCATTCTATGTTGATGTCTATATAACAGGCCAGTTCTAGTGTTGATGACCTTAACAGCATGGTCAACATAATAGTAGTAGGATAGGGAGCTATCAAGAGTAACGCCTAAGTACTTAAAGGTGTTCACCTGTTCTAAAGGAGCTTGCTTGATGTTAAGAAATGTAATTTGATAGAATTTATGTTTATTTGGGGGTTCGTGAACACCTTACCTTCATTTTTTTTATAGTTCAGGAGGAGCTTGGTTTTGGAAAGCCAAGCCTCAACGGTAACAAAGTTTTTTTGGACACGAGTTTCCAATGAGTGTGGATGCAAGTTTTTGGAAAATATTTTTTTAATTTTTATTTTAGTCTTTTGGTAACTGGGTTAGGCCCACTAGGCACAAGTGCCTGTTTTCAGGGGTGACCTGGGAGCACTGGGTGGTTAAGTGACTTGCTCAGAGTCACACAGTATGCAAGTGGAGGTTGTGAGAATCAAACTCAGGTCTGGTCTACTGGATGTACCAAGCTTGTTCACACCTCGTTCCTCTAACCTCTAGGCTATACTGCATCATTTGCATAAATAAGTATTTTTTTGGTACATACTAGGGGAACATGGTTAAGGAACAAACTGCACAACAAGGGACCTAGGATAGACCCTTGTGGCACACCTGTAATCACCTGCCTACTATTAGAGACGGTATAATTTATTTTTACGTGTTGCATTCCATTGGAGAAGTAGCTTTTGAACTTCTCAGCAGTTTCAGGTGAGAGTCCAGTGGAATGGAGTTTGCTGAGCAGTAGTCTGTGATTGACAGTGTTGAAAGCTTTAGCGAGGTTGATGTATATTGCCCCCACAAGCTGGATTCTGTCTAGAGACTCATGGAGAAAGCCAGTGTACTCAAGTAGTGCTGTTGTGGTACTGTGTGCCTTCCAGAACCCATGTTGCTGGGGGCATTGGATATTTATTTATTTATTTGTTTATTTATTTATTTGTCCATCGGTTTACAACCGTTGAGCCAGAGGCTCATTTCCAGAGGTACCTCGTCACATTGAGGACAAATACATAACAGACTTTTGGTTACATGGGTTACATAGTTAGCAAGCACATGTGATTACAACAGTTAAACAGATAAGCCAGTTTGGTTACAATGGCACAATCTTGCATGATGGTAAGAGCAAGGAGCAGGAGAAAAGCAATTCAATCAGCAAATGGGTGAGGATTAAAAGAGGTGTGGTGTGGATGCTGCCCAGCGGGCATTGTCAGGGCAATGAGAGCTATGCCTCAATTATAGACAGGTGCAGCCTGTCAAGGTAGTCTACCAGTTGGTCGGAAACAATCCGTTCTAGGTTTTGGAGAGCAGGGGGGTAGTATTGAGATGGATTGGTAATTAGCATGGAGGGCTTGATCGCCACTTTTGTTCACCGGGGTGATCACCGAGGCTTTCCATCTCTGGGGAAATTGTGCTAGTCTAAGCGATAAGTTAAGTATTTTTGTGAATGGCGGTATTACTTCGACGAGGATGAGGTCAATCAGTTTTAGGTCAAGGGAGTCATTACTATGCCTGGATTTGCCTAGCATACAATGGAGGTATTTTCTGGTCTCAGCATGGGAGATTTCCTTACAAACAGAAGGGGGGGAGCCAGTGGGGGACCCACTTTGGCATTCCTGTCAGCTTTACAGGTGCCCTTGGCTGCATCAAGGAAATCAAGAGGAAGTATACTACTGAGGTCAGAAAACACAACATTGAATGTGTTCGGAATTACTTTGGAGTCTTGAGTGATTTCCCCATTCACTAGGAGCATGGGGGGAGAGGATTTATTAGCTTTGCCTGTTAGGTGTTTTCAATTGCCCCAGAATTTTTTACCATCCCCGATGTTTTTGTGAGGCAGTCTTTGAAGTGTCGTATTTTGGCTAGCCTGACCCCATGGGTAAAGGCGTTTCTAGCTGTTTTGTACTGCTGTATGTTGGACTGCTTGCCGGTGGCCTTGGCTCTGTGCCAGAGATGGTCCCTAGTTCCCACGAGGGTCTAGCAGAGCCGTGCTGATCCATGAATTGTTGGTCCCCTTTGATTTATGTTTTTTTTTACTGGGGTGTGTTACATGCTGCGTTAAATGTAGTGAAAAGTGATCTAATGCCTTGTCCACATCAACTCGGGAGTTGAGGGGGGACCAGTAAATTTGTTTGAGGTGGGACTTGAAAGAATGTAGTTGTCCCCTCTTTAGGACCTGACTTGTGACGGTTTTTGGTGGGCGGAGTACATGATGGGGGGAGAGGTACAGAAACCTAGGGGCAGAGTACATGTTGTGTGGAGAAGTACTAATGACCACCGAACAGGAATGGGACCTGGGATAATGATATCTGATGATCTAAAAGTGGCCAGTGTGACAACGCAGTGGGGAGAGCCAAAGGGATGCTGGGGTGCATAGGGAGGGGTATCACCATTAGAAAAAAGGAGGTGGTGATACCGCTGTACAATTCATTTGTGAGACCTCATCTAGAGTACTGTATCCAGTTCTGGAGGCTGTATCTCTGGAAGGACTTTGACAGAGTAGAGGCAGTCCAGAGGAGGGAAACCAATATGGTGCAGGGTCTGCACCAAAAGCCCTATGAGTAGAGACTTAAGGACCTTAATATGTATACCCTGTATGAGAGAAGGAAGAGCTGGGGATATGATAGAGACTTTCAAATACTTCCCGGATATAAACAATGTACAAGATGGAAGAATTTTTCAGAAAAAAAGATTTTCAAGAACAAGGGGTCATGATATGAGGCTGGGGGGGGTACACTCAGGGGTAAAGTAAGGAAGTATATTTTCACAGAAAGGGTGGTGGATGCACGGGATTGCCTCACAGTGGAGGTGGTGGGGACAAAAAGGATAATGGAATTCAAAAATGCATGGGATAGACATAGGGGAACCTTAGCAGTAGGAAAGGGAGGGTGAAGCCAGAGATAAAGTAGGGTCTGCGGTATTGCAGTAGGTAGGGAAAATGGGCAGACTAGGTGGGCCGCGCGGTCCTTATCTTGACATCAATTTCTATGTGTCTATGTTTCTATGTAACATTTAAGGCATGGATTGTTGAGTCTCATTGTCCTTCTGAAAACCTTCTTAAATTTAATCACAATCATAGGTGTATTAGAAATATTTCTATTTATTGTTTGATTTTGCCTTATTTGAAATTTGGTGGCTCCTGCTGCCTCAACCCCCCCCCACCACTCAGATCCTCACTGGTCAGGGGGAAAAGGGCTGTGTATTGTCCACCTAAATATCCATAGCCTCCTATGTAATCTCACTGACCTTGAAGCATGGGTAGCCCTATACAATCCACATATATTAGGTGTCACTGAAACTGACTAAATCCATCCATTCCAGACTCAGGTTGCTCCCTGCCTAACTACAGTCTTGTTTGCCAGGATTGCCTCTTCTCTAAAAGGGGTGTGGAGTAGCAATTTACTTTAAATATCACCTAAACCTCTCCGTTACCCCACCTCTCCCTTTTCTCACTGTGAGTTCCTGCACTCGCTTCTCGTCCTAGGAGGAATGAAGAAACTCCATATTATATGTGCCTGTAACTCCCCAGTAGGAGGCACTGCTGGCCTATCTAAACTCCTGTCATATGCTGCCCCAGCTGTTGGCCATGACAAATTTATGATTCTTGGGGACGTTAATCTCGACTGGCTAGTCAAATCCTATAAAACATATAATACCCTTGTTCAAGAGCATAATCTTCACCAACTCATTACTGCTCCCACTAAAATACCCATTAACTCAGGCACAAAAACATTAATTGACTGAATCCCCAGCAATACACACCTGAATCCAGGCCCCACTGAGCTGGAGCCGGTCCAGGAAACCACTAGGGGAACATTGAAGCTGACCTCCATCAATATACAGCATGAAGTTTCCTACATAAATTTGACCAACTACAAGTTTGGGTCCACCAGCACAACCCTGATGTCCTCACCCTCATGGAAATGTGGCTTAGCCCTAAAACTCCCAACTCTATGCTCTACCTAAATGAGTACATCATCTTTCAGAAAGACAGAGTAGGTAAAAGGGGGGGGGGTCTGATTTACCTAAAAGACCTTTTGTGGCCACACACTTGATTTGATTGACTTGAGCAAAGAGGCCCAGGGCCTAGCTATTAGACTTCTACTTGGCTGCCAAAATAAATCAGTAACAGTCCTCACAGTCTGTTTGCCACCAAGAGACCAGTCTACCAACTTTAGTAGACGAGTTAATTATTTTAATACACTCAGCCATGACAAGGAATTTCTTGTCATGGATGACTTCAACATTAATTGGTTATCCAACGATGCAGCACCCTATAAAAACATCCTGGCCAGTCTCTGCCTCACCCAAATGATGAGTGAACCAACCAGACTTAACTACCACACTGACACCCACACCCTGATTGACTGGGTCCTAACAAATCAACAGTAGAGAATAAATTAGGTTTTAGTACACCCGGACTCACTTAGTGACCATTCACCCATCACCTGTCTTTGGTCTAATAAAACACAGAAATCTGCCCCTTGTTTTACTGCTAGTAGAGTGCTAAAAAAGGGCCAGTAAATTCCTTCAAAACCCACCTCCAGCAGCCTGACTGGACCTACCTTGACACCTTGTGCAATGCTGACCACGCATTGGCATACTTCATTAACACCTTCAATGCAGCTTGTGACATTTTTGCCCCAGCTACAAAACAGAAGTTAAAAAACCCTAACAATGGATGGGTCACCCAATCCCTCCTTGAACTCATGAGAGACAAGGATCAGCTATGGCACAGAGCCAAGGCGACCAGTAAACCTGCAGACTGGCAGAAATAGAGGGTAGCTAAAAATAGTTGCATCCACAAACCCAGGATCGCAAAAGCAAATCACTACAAAGACTGTCTAAACAAAACTGAGGGGGGGGGGTGCATTTCTGGAATAACCTCAAGGATGTCATGGGTAAGGTCAACAAGTCCTCTCCTTCAATGCTTATGGTCAATGGTGATATTACACAAATCCTAAAATTATTGCAGACTCCTTCAACTTAGCATTTACTGATCTTAGCCCAGTACTCCCACCAGATTATCTAGATTTCAATACTGACAGCAAAGACAACAGACCACTCACGTGCTGTCCGCCCCAGCAACCCCTTCTAGTTCAAGGAAATCTATGCCTTTGATGCAAAAAAAATCTCAGGAGAATTCTCGGTAAATCACAATGCAGCAATGACAACCTCAATCTTAAAATGATAGCGCTCACACTAGATGAAGTAGTCCAACCGATCACAAACTTTTTATCCTCTCCCTCCGAATGGTGCAATTCCCCTTCAAAATGGAAATCAGCATTAGTTATCCCAGTTCATAAAAATGATGACCATGCAATCCACTCAAACTTCTGACCGAATTCCATCCTACACCCTCTATCAAAGGCTCTTGAATGGATAGTTTCAGACCAGTTGGTTGACTATCTGGATAAATACAATATCTAGTGCCCACAACAAGATGGGTTTCATAAATCCCACAACACCACTACTGCCCTCTTAGAATTTACCAGATTCATTCATGAGGCCCTGAAACAAGGGAACCTTGTCGACCCAACAAAGGCCTTTGACACGATCAAACATAGTGTCCTCCTAGAAATATTACTTGCCCTTGGTATATCAATTGATGGCCTTATGGTTCCAGAGCTACCTAACCAAGAGAACCCAGAAGGTAAAAATACAACTCGTACTCTCTGATGACAGGAAGGTATTATTAGGGGTACCCCAGGAATCCATCCTTGGACCCCTACCGTTTTAGCCTCTTTCTCAACTCCTCCCCCCCTCCTGAGATTTACTCGGCCAAGCTTCTCCTCCATGCAGATGACGCTGTCAACTTTGCAAGTGGCCCCCATCTAAACATTTTAACAAATGAATTACAGGAGAGCTTTGCTAGGGTTGAGGAGTGGTTCACCCAAAATAAACTACTCTTAAACTATTAAAATAAAATGATGCTGTTCTGCAACCACCAGAGCACAAAAAAATACTAGCAATCTCACTATCGACAAACGCAGTCTTGAGCAGTTGCAACAAGTATGCACCTTTAAATATCTTGATGTCACCCTTGATACCTCCCTCTCCTACACACAGCACATTGACCAAATTGTAAAAACAGTCAACAACAGAATAGGCCTTCTCTATAGGCACTGATCCTACCTGACTGATGAGGCCCTTGCCCTAGCAGTAAATAGCTCTATTTCTCTCCATTGTTAACTATGGCCTTGTGTATAGCCCAGCCACGAATACTGCACTGAAATGAGTAAGACCCATGCTAAACAAGGCCTGCAGGCTGGTGTTAAGCGCAGATTCCCTCACCCATGCATGTGATCTTTACAACCAAACTAAGTGGCTAAACATACAAGGGATAATTCATTACCAAGTCTACCTCCTTGGGGAATAAAGCCCTACTAGGTCTGACCCCAGAAACCATCCAGAGGATACTGAAACTGGCACACAATTCTCATCAGATCAGAGGAAAGGCAGGGAACACATTGCACATCCCATTTCATTGCACTGCTCTGACCAAAGGACTTTCTCCTATAAGGCCCCACTTTGGCTCAACAAGCTCCCAGCCAGCATCCCAAACAACTCCAAACTCAAGTCATTCAAAAGAGAACTCGAACAGCACCTTTATGACTTAAGGAGATGTAATTGCTTAGATTAACACCCCCCATTTTCTTTTCCCTCTCTCCTCCTGCTCCCTCCTCCCTGGAGCATGGACAGGGGTATCCCTTACCACTATCCATACTCCACTCTCTGCTCTCACACTACCCCCCCACTCTATCTCCACTACTAATCGCAATCCACCTCCCACTTCCCCTTTACCACCTTCTAGCTAACCAACCCTCCAATCAACTTTAGCAGTTATGTTTTTACCCACCTCGCCTCTCCTCCCTCCCTATGTCTTTCCCTTTCTCTCCTCCCCTCACCTTCCTTCCTTCCTTTCCTTATTCTTATCCCATCCCCTGCCCTACTTGCTACCCTCCTGCTGTATCTGTACTACTAATCTCGCTCTACCTTCTCCTCCTACTCACCTCCTTCTACCCTTCCCTGCACCCTTTCAACCCTTTGATCAAATTAGGCATGTATTATGTTTCCTTACCTTCTCCACGCCCCATCCTTATCCTGTCTCCCCACCATCCTCCTCCACTTGTTCCCTCTCAATAGCTTCCCTGCCCACCATTTAAATCCTCATGACAAAACTATCTCATGTGGTACCCTCCCCCCCACACTCATCCATACTTCCCCCTCACTTATCTCCACTTCTGATCCTGCTCTATCTCTCGAATCCACTCCCTGGTGACTCCTTCCCCCTCCCTTAATACTGTCTGTCTACTATTCCCTCTCCTCCCTCTTGTACATTAATCCCTTGTCCAATTTTTGCCATAATTGCCTGTCTGGTAGTGCTCTTTTGTCTGCCGTAATTACTATCTTGTATTATTGCCACCTGATCCTGCTGTTTTTTTATTCTGCTCTATTGTTGTTTCCTATGTTAATAATTCCCACATGTTACTGTTCTATTCACTGTAATTACTGTACCTTTTGTTATGTTCTCACTCTGACGTGGAACCTTTGTAAATGAGCTTGTAGCTCAAAGGTTGTAATCTGAGACAATAAATAAATAAATTCTGTTGTACGACAGGTTAACCAAAAGCTCAGGGCCGCATACTGGCTGAAACAGTTCCTTACCAGAGAGGCCCATCTAGCAATAGCCCAAGGTAACCTGCTCCCTATCCTAGACTACTGCTCCCCCATTTACTCCCATATTTCCTCTGCCCTTTGCTTGTGTCTAACCTCTGTCTATAACAATATATGTTGATTTGCACTACTGGCACCCTACTCCACCCACCACTGTAACCTGTACAAGGATTTTGACTGGCTTCCACTCTCTGGCCATCATGATTATGCACTAGGCTGCATTGTTGACAATGCTGTAAGAGGCAGCAATGCATCCCCATACATGTCCCTCCTAAAAACCAGAACAGCTCCTAGGTGCCTACGTGTGTCCTCGGGCCCCCCTTTGGAGATACCAAACATTTCCACTGCTATGGGTGGCAAAGTGCTTTTACTTACAGCTCCCTCCCTATCAAATAGCCTCCCTGTGTTGCCCTGATCTGCTGACACCCACTGCACCTTCAAACTCTGACTCAAAACCTGGTTACTGAGAGAGGCCAAATGCCTGTGCCAGCCATGGTAACCTTTCTTCAACCTGACATTACCTGCTTCCCAATAACCCTGTCCTCTCTTCCCTGCTCCTTGAACAATAATCCAGTCTTTTCTACTGTTTTTGGAATCAACATGCCATGTTCATTCATTTTTGCTATTTGCACTGTTTCCCCCCTGTTGTATCGTAGTCTCCCTACCCTGTTCCCCCAGTGTAAATGAGTAATGTACTCTTGTTCTCTCAACACTGTTGAAATTTTAGCTGGAAAAATGGCATACCAAAGAACACATATTTGGAGTTTTCAGTGTATCCTTCCACAATTGCAAATCACTACACCAGTTGAATTACATACTTCCTCCTCTCTGTTCACCTGCTGGCCTGTTAAAAAGAGCATGCTCCTTTTATGTGCTTATACTTTTTTATTGCTGCATATTTACCTGATTCTGTGGTATATTTGTTGATTTTCTGCAAAATATGTCTTTTTTTAAAACAAATATATTTATAATAATTACACAGTTAATAAAGCTGTGTGTGCCTTTCTAGTTGGCTGATTTGTTTTTTTATTGCTTCCATCTCCCCTTGCCTCAGATTACATTGCAACACATTTGAGTCTTAACCTTTGATTATCCTGATCATTAATCTTCAGCCTTCGTGTGTGCTTTCAGTTCAGACCCACAAAGGCATTATGTTTTTACAGAGTTCTTTAAATTCCTCACCTCACGCTGGACCAGAGGCACTGGGAGCTGAGGCGCTGGACACCTTACCTCGCATTATGCTGGTGACTCGGGTTTGGGAACAACCTCGGGGTGCTGCCACGGGGGGTGGGAGCAGGATTGAGCAGTGGCTCTCCTCTCCTGGGAAAGGGGAGATGTCACCCGCCCACAGTCCCGCCATTACCAGATGAAGGTCCAGTGATAGGTGTAGGCAGTAATGGAGTGACTGGTAGGGTGGAGTGTCCCATAGGGCATGCATACGCATGCCTCCACATGCGTGCATCATGTCGGGGACATGTGGGAGTGGCACTTGGGAGAAAACTGACAAAAAGTAATACAAATTGCTTACAAAAAAAATGTCCTCACCTCTCTCATTTTTATTTTGTTGTCCAATGTCTACCTCCACATTTAAATTTTTTATCTCAATTTGATCAAGCTTCACAGCTAGCTAGTAGGAAGGTTCACAGCTGTAGTTATAGCAGGCTGTATACTGAGGGCCCAACAATCCTCAAACAGTTCACTGCCCCTCTCTGTATGCAGAGATCCTGGAAAAGCTTGTAAGGGACTCTACGTCTATCATGTCTAACCCCTTACTGTAACATAGTAATTTAATGTTGTAAGGCACTCTAGATCCATCATGTCCATCCCCTCATGGTATACCATTACCACATCGAAACTTTGACATTGAAATCCATCACAGCAACAACTTTGAGGTTGTCGCTGTAATAGACCTGATGTCTGAATTTCACTGTTTCACAACCCCCTATGAACAAACTCTGACTCAAATTTGTTATCTAATAGTAGGGGGTCCAGGGGGGTGAAGCCCCCCCTGCAAAAAACACACAATATTTGACAGGTGAAATTTTACCTGTCGACATGGTGGATATTGCCAAGCCACATTTCGACAATTTTGTTGTTGATGCAGCTTGGTGGAACCGCCCCTCACTATAACATAGTAATTTAATGATGTAAAGGACTCTTGGTCCATCATGTCCAGTTCCTCACTGTTTAACAAGAAGTATTGTAAGTCCCAGGAGGTATCTGCATTCCAAAAGAGACTTGTTACTTTATTTTAATTAACTGAAGAAAAGTTAATCCCTCCTGATACAGGGAAGTGAGTGGATTAAAATTTTATTTAACCAGACCCACATTTCACCTGGGGATTGAGCAGTCAGCCTCAGCTTGATGCAGGGGACTGATGACTGGGCTTTAACTATCCAGGAGTCCAGGGTATGTCACTTTCACTGAGAGAGCTGAGTGCGGGCACAGGAAATGGTGAGGGGCAAACACAGGTAAGAGTCTGTGGCAGCCAGGTGCAAGAGGCATGCTGGTTAAGGCACGGGTGGACGATTTGTGACACAAACTCAGAGCAGTCAGAGGCATATGTATCTTGCTTCTGTTTGAAAACCTGAACCTGCCACTATTAATTATAGTTAGTTGTTTTGCGCAGTCCAATAAAAAGCAAACTGTGAAAGCAGAGCCAGTAAAGGCTTGTGTCACATGTGAACCCATTTTGGAAGAAGGGGGCAGCCCTTTGGCAGTTGCGTAGTAGCCTCCTGTGTACAGTGTCACCAGCCTTTTCCTATGCAACAACAAGACCATTTTTGTTTTGTGTAGTCCAGTAAAAAAAAAAAATTGTCACTGCAGAGCAGGTTAAGGCTTGCATCACAAGTGAAGCCTTTTTGGGATGGGGAATTACACATCTTTGGCAGTTGCATAGTAGCCCCAACTTGTAGTCTTCCTATTGTTAGCCAGTTGTTACTGTACCTTGTTTTAAGGCATGCACTCATTATTGACACCTATTTCCCCAAGGTGACTGAAGAATAGAGATGGGAGAACCTCAAATGATTCTGAGGTTCTAAAAGGTACTGATAAGCAAATAAAGGTTCAGATCCTTATACGAACCTTATCCAAACCTTTTATAGCATTTGTTTTATAACTATATGTTAAAAAATCATTTTAAACTGCTTTTAATCAACATATCTGTAGGAAGAAAAAAAAATTAAACCACTGCTTAGTAGTAAGAGAAGGAGTGAACGATATGACTGTGGATGAGCTTACTGGAAGTGCCAGTGCTGTATATGTACAACTGCCACCGACCTCTAAGATGATGATGATGATGCTGATTTTGTCCAAAGGCAGGCAAGTTACAGAACTCTGACCAGTCCTTATAGCTTAGTAGTTAAAGCACCAGTGTGAACCATGAAGCTCTGACAGCCACCTGCCACATACGGTTTGAGAGATTGTTTTGTCAAAAGGCAGGTAACTCCCAGAATGCTCTCTAATCACTCTTCTGTTTCTGACATTTAAGAAAGTAATATTAATACTGTGTATAATTTAGTAAGAGTAGTGATTTCTATTTCTCAACAGGCACAGGCACCACTGGGGGTGTCTCTTAGTTGAGTAATGAAGAAGAAGCCAGGAACACAAAGACAGCACCAGGCCAGAGCAGAGGGCAGCCAGTCAGAGAGCCAGCTACAACTTCAAGACTGCTTCTACCAACCCCGCCTACTCCAATCAGGGGGAAACCAGAAGTAGTCTACCAGCACTGAAATCAATATGGTTAAGGCACATTTACCAAAAATTACAGCTTAGAAAAGAATGAGAAAGTAACTGTGATGACACTCAAGTCCCAGACCAGATCTTTTGTTAATAGTCTCCTCCTGAATCTGATTTTTACGGCTGCATGGGCCAAGCTCTGCAGATGTTATGCCATCATCAGATTTGTATAAAAGCACTATGGAAGCGCATGACCAGACTGCTGTCTGGTGTGCTGCCACAGTGCTCTGGTATAGTTTCCAATGATTCAGTTTATGCAGCCCTTCCCCTCTGCAGCCCACATAAACACACCCCTTCCCTGCACACTACTTTTCCTTTTCACAATTGTGGAAGTGATGACCGCCGTGTACAACATGGTGGTGCTGACTAAAACTGCGAATGTGCGAGTATCGCGCATACATAGTCATGTCAGTACCACCATGTTGCACATGGCTGACTCTAGGGCAACTGTGCATGCTTGAGTATCACACATGCACAGTACTGTAATCACTGCAGTATTAGTTAAGGCTGACTCTGGTGCGGTGAGAGCATTGCACATTCTTTTCAATGCTCTTGTTGCTACTAAAAGCTCTCCCCAGCCGTATCAGCCCTGACCAGAGCTTGTCTATATTTGGCGTGTCTATGTACTACCCACTCCCCTGCCTAAAGTTATATCTTTCCACGACTTCTCTGAACTTAATACCACTCTGTTCCTTCATGATCAATCTATGATTGACTGGTCCTTCCTCTTTGCCTCTGATAATGCCACAGAAGTCCTTAATAATTTTTTTAGCTCAGTTTGGTGCTCTACAGAACCATCTCACTCCCACCATATCCAGGAGGATCCAAGGGGTTCCCACCAGATGGCTTAGCAAGGATCTCCTAGCTCAGCTAAAATCTAGAGATAGCTGCGGGTCTAAATTTAAAATCTCAGGCCAACTGTCAGATCTGCAGGAATACAAATCTAAGTGAAATTTCTGCAAAAGAGCTATACACCTAGCCAAGAGCGCCTAGTGTAAAAACCTACTAATCAATGCTGCTGGTGACCCTAAAAAATTCTGGGCCCACATTAAGAGTTTTATGGGGATCAAGCATCCTCAATCCAACAATGACATGTTGCTAAATGGCCAGCACTGTAATAATCCAGTCACTATTGCCAGCTCCTTCAATCAACACTTCTGCGATTTATCAAAGTACATCAATTCCTTCCATACCCCTAATGCTACCACTCCTGACTCTATGACTCTCCCCCACAACCCCTCCCATTGCTTCAGTTTTCGTGTAGTAGCCAACAAGGAGGTCTATGATCTTCTCAAGTCAATCTCAGATAGCTGTACCATTGGTGCTGATGGCTTTGAGCCTTGACTCCTCAAGCTAGCTGTTTCTCTTCTTGCCTCAACCCTGGCCAGAATTTTCAACTTATCGCTTTGCTTCAGGATTGTCACTCATATTTGGAAGACATAGAAACATAGAATTTGACTGCAGATAAGGACCGCTTGGCCTACCCAGTCTGCCCATTTCCCTACCTACTGGATAAGCTGCAGATCCTAGTTAACCAGCAGCCTACTTATTCTTACTCCCACCCCCCAGAATTGCCTTATGACTGTCCCATGCATGCTTGAATTCCACCTCTGATTTTGACTCCACAACCTCCTCCGGAAGGCCGTTCCATGCATCCACAACCCTCTCTGTGAAAAAATACTTCCTTAAATTACCTCTGAGCTGCCCCCCCTCTATCTTCAAATTATGCCCTCTTGTTCTTGCACACCTCTTTTTTTGAAAGATGCTACCCTCTTGGACTTTGTTGATTCCCTTGAGGTACTTGAAAGTTTCTATCATGTCCCCCCTCTCCCTCCTTTCCTCGAGGCTATACATATTAAGCTCCTTAAGTCTCTCTTCATATGTCTTCCAGTGCAGACCCTGCACCATTTTAGTTGCCCTCCTCTGGACAGCTTCCATCCTGTCTATGTTTTTGCGGAGACTGGGTCTCCAGAACTGCACACAGTACTCCAGATGGGGTCTCACCAGCTGTCTGTACAGAGGGATAATAACTTCCTGTTTTCTACTGGTGATGCCTCTCCCTATGCATCCCAGTATCCCCCCAGCCCTCCTTGCTGCCTCTCACATTGCTTGCCCACCTTTGGGTCATCTAATATGACTACCCCCAGGTCCCTTTCCATTTTTGTTGTTGTTAGTATCTCACCCCCCATTGTGTACTCTTCCCCTGGGTTTTTGTTTCCCAGGTGCATTACCTTGCACTTCTTAGCATTGAATCTAAGCTGCCATACATTTGACCATTCCTCTAACCTTGCCAAGTCCCTTCTCATCCTTTCCACCCCACCCTGTGCATCAACTCTGTTGCAGATCTTAGTATCATCTGCAAAGAGACATACTTTTCCTTCAGTCCTTCCGCAATGTAAACTATAAAGACATTGAAGAGGACCAGTCCTAATACTGAACCCTGCGGTACCCCACTAGTAACCCTCCTTTCTTCTGAGTGGACTCCATTTACTATTACTCTCTGTGTCCTATTCTCCAGTCAATTCTTTACCCAGGCTGTCATTTTGGACCCACTCCCAGGCTGGCTAACTTGTATATTAATCTTTTGTGTGGGACTGTGTCAAATGCTTCTGCTAAAGTCTAGGTAGGCCATGTCACAGCCCTCCTGATCTACTACTTTGGTCACCCAGTTAAAGAAATCTATCAGATTTGTCTGGCATGACCTTCCCTGTGAATCCATGCTGCCTAGGGTCCTGTGCCCTCTGGCCTCTAGATATTCAACAATTCTTTCCTTCAGAGTGATTCCATCATTTTCCCTATCACTGAGGTTAAACTAACAGGTCTGTAGTTTCCTGCTTCTGCCTTGCTCCCACTTTTGTGAAGGGGAATCACATCTGCCCTCCTCAGTCCTCGGGTACCACCCCATCATCCATGATTTGTTAAAAGGGTAGTCAGTGGTGTCACTAGTTCTACCCTTAGCTCTTTTAGAATTCTGGGATGAACCATCAGGCCCCATTGCTTTGTCCACCTTCAGTTTTAAGAGTTCTTTCAGAATCCTTTCTTCTGTAAATGGGCTTGGTATCAACTTCTGTATCCAGAGTGTTACTACTGTTTGATTTATGTACCTCCCCTCTTCATTTGTAAATACTGAGCAAAATATTTGTTTAGTATCTCTGCCTTTTCACAGTCTCCCTCTGCCCACCCTCCTCCCTTTATTAAGCCTCACTATCCCTCCCTTGATCTTTCTTTTGCTCCCTGATGTACCTACAAAGGTTTTATCCCCTTCTTAACTGAGTTGGCTATCTTTTCCTTGGTTTGGGCCTTTGCTGTTCTGACTGCCTTCCCAGCCTCCTTTTGCTTTAACTGATACAGTTCTCTGTCCTGCTCCTTCTACGATTCCTTGTACTTCCTGAATGCTTTCTTTCTCTTGAACCTTCACTGCCACTTCCTTTGAGAACCATAGTGGTTTCTTACATCGTCTTGTTTTGTTTATTTGCTTCACACAAAGGCTCGTTACCTCTGTGATGGCATTTTTATTATTCCCATTGTTCTTCCACCCTTCCTTCCTGCCCATTTGCTAGTGCATTCCTTAGACACTCACCCATTTTGTAAAGTCAAGCCCTCCCTAAGTCCAGTACTTTGTCTTTGTATGGCTTGACTCTATTGCTGTGTTTATTGTAGAACCATACTGTTCGATGGTGGCTAGTTCCCAGATGGCTACCCACTTCTACATCTGTGATCTCTCTCCATCTCCATTTGAGAGAATCAAGTCTAATATTGCTCCCTCTCAGTGGGCTCCAGTACTAGTTGTCTAAGGCATGCCCCTGTAGAGGCATCTAGAATAACTGCACTCTTCAAAGTGGCAGTTGCAACTGCACTCCAGTTAACATCTGGCATATTCAGATCACCTATCAGCAATATCTCCCCTTTTCTGCCATTCTGAGTATACTTTCTATCATTTCCTGTCCATTTCCTCCCCTGAGAGTGGGTCTGTATACAACCCTATCGTATTGGTGCCATTGCCTGTCTCCAAATTTACCCACAGTGCTTCTTCTCCTCCCTGTTTACCCTTTTGTTCTGTTGCTTTTATTCCTTCCCTTATGTAAAGAACTACTCCTCCTCCTCTTTTACCCTCCCTGTCCCTCCTGTAGACAGTGTATCCTGGTATGTTTATGTCCCAGTCATGGTTTTGTGTGTACCATGTTTCT
Source organism: Neoceratodus forsteri (assembly GCA_016271365.2). Classification (NCBI taxonomy): domain Eukaryota; kingdom Metazoa; phylum Chordata; order Ceratodontiformes; family Ceratodontidae; genus Neoceratodus; species Neoceratodus forsteri. The sequence continues at coordinate 1,076,862,055 of CM057450.1, forward strand.
GTGACTGCCACGATATCCAGATGTTCCTCCAGGATAGTCCCTGTTTTCAAGAAAGATGACCCTAAGTCAATCATGAATTATAGACCTACTACCATACTTTCTTATCTAAGCAAACTCTTAGAAAAATTAGTTTCTCTCCAAACATTCCTTCATGACCAAAGCCTCCTCTCTGACTCTCAACATGGCTTTAGAAAAGGCCATAGTACCTCCACTGCTTTCCTCGAGTTTGCAAATGACACCAAAACTGCTATGGACTCTGGGGGTCTATGTCATAATGGTGATCATGGAATAGCGATCGCAGTTTGGGCGAGTATACATTGCCGAAAATAAATAACGACGATGTACACTTGCAGCGACTATAAAACTGGTGATGGTTTTCTATGTCATGTGGGGATGAAGCCCCCCCACATACCCCTATTTAAAGATTTTCAACTCCGGGGGGGTGCATGTCGGGGTGTGTGTGTGTGTAAAACTTAAAAAAATAAAAAAAGGCCCCGATGCAAAAAGCGATTGCGCTCCAGAACCAAACCCGCCACCCTCCCCACCCCAGCCTACAATCCTACCCACCACGCCACACAGCCAGCTCAGCTGACCACCACTCTACACCCCATAATCTCCCTCCCCACTTCGCTATGCATGGCATGGTCCCTCCTCCCAGCGCATGTGTGCATATGCACGTCGTCATAGTCGTCCACCCCAGTATCCTGTCGCTACCCTGCCAGGTAACCCAGAACACAGGCGTCGTGATTGAGTCACCCTTTTTGCAGTCTCTCAATTACATTTGCCGTCTTCACTGGATACTGGACTCTGGTCAATTAACTGGAGCAGGATTTATTAACCTTACCAAGGCCTTTGACCTTGTAGATCACACTTTACTTATGGACAAAATGAATTACCCCGGTTTCCCCCCTGAGGTTATTGTTTGGCATAACAGTTGCCTCCTTGACTTGCAGCAATAGGTTAAAATGGCTCTGCTACTGTACCTTTGTGCTCTCCACCATCAACACTGCCACATCTCCATCAATTGTAAAGCCATCAATTCCAAGACTGGACTAGCCTTCAGAACTAGACACACTCTTACACCCTCCATCCAATTCACAATAGCCCAAGGCATACTTCTTCCAGATCTCACTTATGGCTCTGTTACATATGTTGGTGCCACTAAAACTAGTCTACACAAATGGGACACCACCTATAACAACATATGTCAATTTGCATTGGCTTCTCGTCCTCGTATCCATTACTGTCACCTTTACAGGAGCTTCCATTGCCTCTCACTCTTGGCTAACCGTCTCTACTCGCTTGGCACCCTGACTGACTGTATTGCTCTCTCAGGAGTTCTTCCTATTGTAGCTCAAATGCATATTTCCAAAAGCCCCCACCACGACCTCCGCTCTGGTGATCTGATGCTTTTTCAAGTACCTAGATGTAAAACAGCCATGGGAGTTCAGGCCTTTTCCCACTTTTCTCCCGCTTATTGGAACTCCTTACCTACCAATATCAGCATTGCCTCTATTCACTCCAGCTTTAAGCACCAGCTAAAAAGTCACCTACTGCAGTCTGACCCCTGCTCCTGCTTCCTTCACCCCTGAACTCTCTCTGGCACCTCCCCAAATTTGTTGGACCTGCCCATGGCCATAGCCTAAGTCCTTTGTACTTACAGCCTACTGTCTTAAGTCAGTTTTCCCTAACGTATCTCTATTACTTTACCCATCTTCTCGCCCTTCCTCATTGCTAAACTAAGGCCTTCCTCCTCCCACCTGGGGACATATCAGCCAATCATTAAGCACTTGATCTCATGATGTTTATCCTATTGTCCTGCTGCCATGTATTTTGTTATAAGTTTCACTACCTTTGAATATTGTTCATTTCTGTTGTTAAAACTCTTACATTAATGATATATTATGCTGACTGTGATGTTTGTATACTTCCTTTAGAACTGTTGATGTATTTCATATTTCATGTATTTCTACTACTCTATATTGACTGTACTTGATTTGTACTCTCCCAGGTCATGCCTGAAAATAGTCATTTTCTATGTCTAGCACACTTACCCGGTAATCAAAAACAAATAAATAAATAAACCGACTGCTCATCACCCACTTGCAACATAGGAGGGTTATCATTTTGTATGTTGCTTACTTGTGTGTCTAGCATGATAAGATCATCCACTAGAGGGTAATTTACACACTTTCCTAAAGCTTCCAACTGGGGCTTGAACTGCACCTTCATAGCAGGTTCTGGCTCATTTACCACAAGCAGTTTAACTTGAAGAGCAACATCTACTGTTGCCTTAATAGATGATTTTTTTCTTCTTGTTTTCCTCATTTGAGTATTTTTCTTTTTAGAGTTAGTACAAGGCAAATCTGCTTGAGCTTGCAGATGAACAGGTGAAATAATCACTAATGGAGAAACCTCTGGTCTACCATTGATCAAAATGTATTTACTGTAGTAGGGTTATTAACAGAAGAGTCAGTAATAGACTGCCCTACATATCTGTGCTCCATACAAGAAATGGGTGTGGAATATAACTGGCCTAAATCCTCTTTAATACTTGTTAACTGTTGTCTAAATGAATCAAAATCCTCTAGTATACAGACTAACTAGGCCATTACATAACATTTGCTGCAGGCTGAAAAGAAAGACTATTAACCACTGCATCAAAATGTATAAAGGGGACTGATTTTCAACATTTTCCATTTTGTTTTTTTCTGAGAATTTTTGGGGTATTCCTATTATATGAAAACCTTCATTCTCAGAATAAGAATCTTCCTCATCTATACAAAGGGGTTTTAATCTAAGCTGTTGTGTCCAAAAATGCAGTCCATCTATGGTTGATTTTAAAGTGCATAGAATATCAGTTTTTGTCAGTGAGGATTGATGAAAACCTAGTGACCCATAAATTAACAGAAAGACCTGCCTGATTAACCAGTTCAGGACTTTGTGAGTCAGTGCTCAAATCTGGTGACTTTGTTAAGCTCAGTGACAATTGTATTGGGGAAAAACATTTGGGAAGGCAGGTAAAGTTGTGCTTTTAACAATATCCTTCTCTACAGAAGTAGTTCGGGTCACAACCCCATCCATCAAAATTTCCACTGAAACACCAAATGGTTTTAGGTGGTCGAAGTTATACATTTTTTATGCCCATACCCTCTATTAATTTGGACTGTCTGAGATTATCTCCTTTCTCAATAACTTGCTTAGCATTACACTTTTTCAGTATTTTTTTTCACCAACTGTTGTTGTTTAGGAAATGTTAGCATCACTGTGGATTTTCTTCTAGCTGATTTCCTTGTGACTACCATTCCTAACTAAAAATAAAGAGACATATAAAAAAAATACCTCTTATGACTTTAAAGTCAAATACGGTTTTCAGATATCACTAGAATAGTCAGTGCAGACTGTGCCAAGGAATAAACACTCCTGAATGAGTTTCAAGTGCAGAGGAACAAAATATAAATAGGCCTCGAACAAAAACTTGAAGTATGGAATATAGTTCTTGGTTATAAATATAAAGTTCAGCAACTTATCAGCTAATATCTCTTTTGTAGCTGAATTGCTTGTAACTGGGATCAAAAAAAGCAAAAATAGAGCAACCCCATATAAACTAGCACACAGTATACATACAGGGCAAAGAAAATATATTTACCTTGTCTGCATTTATTTTAAATTCCATTGCATACAATAAGTGAGAAAAACATCCCAAAGCTAAGTGTAGAAAACATGCTGACAACCACTTAGGGAGTCATCAAAGATTGTCTTACATTTCACCCAGGTACTCCTTGTCTTTGTCGGAGAGTCTCTGACAAAGCCCAGGAACACTTGGGCGAAACATAAAGCAGTCTTTGATGACACCCTATGTGGTTGTCGGCATGTTTTCTAGGCTTAGGTTTGGGATGCTTTTCTCACTCACTGTATACACTGGAATTTGAAATAAATGTGAGTAAAATAAATCTATTTTCTTTGCCCTGTATTAACTGTGTGCTGGTTTATGTGTGGGTACTCCAGAGTCACATGATGCAGCCTTCCGAGTAGCAGCTCTAGCAGAGCACTCCAGTCTACCCTGATTCAATATTTCACAGATTTAAACTTCTTAAACAGTCTTTCAGTGCTTACCTGGGTAAAAAGTTGACTACTTCACTGGCAAATCCATCCAAACCTGAAAGTCAGAGCATGGAAGCAGAAATGTGAGCAGCAATGCCTAAACATACGCTGCCATCAATCCTCGAGAAGGTCAGCAAAAAACAAGGCCTCAGCCTGCTACTAGCAACCGCCCCACAACAACCCTGGTGGAGCAGAATCTCCTCATGGTAGACCACTTCCTAGAGGAATTCCAACCCTTTCGAGAGGAGCTGCTGTCACTCACCTCGGAGTTCAAGTCCATGGCGGGGACTCCAAAAGACCTATCCAGGAGAACAGAGGACAGTGAAGCACGTGTTAAGTCCCTGGAAAAGTGAGCTGACCAGACAGATCCAGAGATAGTAGCGACTAAACAATGGATGGCTAAGCTCAAAGCTAAAGTGGAAGACCTGTCAGGTTGGAGCCGTAGAAACAACGCAGTAGTAATTGGGCTACCTGAAAAGAAAGAGGGCTCTGATCCTATTCTTTTCAGCCAAAAACTCATCCTTAAATTAGCAGGCCCGTCTCCATTTGGACCCACCTACGCCACTGAATGTTCTTACCGAGCCTTGCACCCCATATCTCCCGCTGGTGCACCACCTCACCCACTGATTTTTCATTTTCTTAACTACCAAGATTAACAGCATTTTCTAAGCAAAATCAAAGAGCTACAGGAGGTTAAGTGGGAAGGTGCCAAGTTATGGGTGGTGCAGGACTTACTTGTTACAGTGAGACAGAGGAGATCCTCTTTCCATCCAGATGTAACTAAACTAATTGCAGTGGGCATCAAATTCAGAATGGGCTACCCAGCGAGATTCCAAGTGTTACTAGTAGGTGATTGAGCCAGCTCAGAAGACCCGAAGGTAGATGAAACTGCCTTGATGGAAGCTTTACCAGACCTGTTCAAGATCCGCTGAAGAGAATTTGCGGTTAAACATGTCAGTGTCTCATTTAGTTAGAGGAATGGCTTCTTGATGTTTATGGACTCAGGCCCTAAACAGGGGCCTGTCATGGAGCAATATGCCATCAACAAATATAACTTGGACTCAAATTCCCCCCCTCCTTCGGATCCGCAAAAGATCAATCGTGAAAATTTACCGCAATTTGCGCAAGAAAGGAGGTCGACTCCCTTAAGCAGTGATAACAAACACCAACGGAGATCTGGAGGATGGAACTGTGAGTGCCTAATTTTGCTTTGTTGCTTTGGGAGGGGGACAGAAATGAGATTGCAGCATGGCCGTAATAGATGGGCCCAGTCAATGAACCCATCTATATCGGTTGCTATAGTTACTATTATTTTCTTCAGTATGAGCTAGCACTGCTTCAGTGCTGGATTTCCTGAGAGAGAATCAAGGAGCAATGCATTTCATTTGAATTATTGATTAAGTTCCTGTGAGTTTTTATTTATCTTGACTTCATTAATGGCATTTCATTACTCTGGCAAGCACAATGTAGTGGACAATCAGTCAAGGAAAGGAAGAACAGGCAATCTCCTTTTTGACTGCACCAGGAAGAGAACCTGGAGCCAATCATTGTTTTAATCCAGGACTGAATGCTAGAACCAGGTTAAACAATATATAATAGTTATTGTTTGGGGGATTTTATATAAAAGTTATCATGTCTGGTTCAGTAGTTTGGGGGGGATGCAGTGGACGAGTAAGGCTACCCCACTGTGCCAATCGGAACCAACTCAGGTAATTTACCAGAAGGTGGGATAATGGAAAGTAAGAAGAGTACAAACTTTTGAAATGGAAGAGGAAGGTCTCTCTTTCAGATAACTTATTCACATACAGGCTAGTAATTATCAAGAGGAGGGCTCACCCTGACTTATTTTCAGTTCATTCATCTGCGGGGAAGGACGAGAGTGGGCACTGGTCAGTGAGGTGTACATCATGGACCATAAAAATTATGTTTTGGAGGGAGGGGTGATTGGGTTGTTTACTGTGTTGTTAACAATTATGCTCATTATAAGTGTATTTGATACTGTGGGAACTGGGGATTTTTGTTTATTCTGGTAACACATACTAATGCACATATTGTTGACATGTTATGGGGAATTTTACAATGGGAGCTACATAACTGGGTTTGAGATTGTTTGGGGACAGGTGAACAGGGTGGAAGGGCATCAGGTATATTACCAAAACCAGAATTGTAAAAATTAAGGGTGTCAGTTAAGTTTCAGGAGGGCACACACAGATAGAAGGGATGGCTAAATACATGAAAATTATCTCATGGAATGTCAGAGGGGCCCATAACAAAATAAAAAGATACCAAATTCTCAAACATATTAGGTACCTTAAAGGAGACATATCGTTTTTGCAAGAGACACACTTATTAGATACCGAAGCAAACCTTTTCCATAGGTAATATATTGGTCAAGTGCATACTGCTGGGAACAGCACACAAAGTAAAGAAGTGGCTATTTTACTTTCTCAGAAATCCTCCTTTGCCTGTGAACAAAGCATCTGAGACCCAAATGGTCAATACTTGCTCCTAAAAGGAACATTGGACCGGATAGGTGTAGTCCTAGGATGTATATATGGTCCCAAAGCAGATACCCCTTCCTTCTTCATGGAGCTAGAGTCCATCCTGACGCCCTTCTCAACGTTTCCTATTTTTCTGGGGGGGCACTGGAACCCATCGTTCTCACCTGATTTAGACAAATCAGACAGGAGGAGGCAAGATTTATCTCTGGCTCAGCATTCCCAAAGGGATTTCACTGACCAGTTCTGACTGTGCGACCGCTGGCAAACATTGAACCCTGACTCCAGGGAATACACTTTTCACTCCATGGTACACAGAAGTTTATCCAGATTTGATTACTTTTTGGTCAGTCATACACTTCTGACAGGCTTGCTAGGAGGTGGTATGGACCCAGGAGTGATCTTGGACCATTCCACTGTATGGTGTCAATTGTCCTTTTCTCCTAATTTACCAAGAAAACCATATGGAAAATTAACAATCCAGTGTTAAAGGAGGAAGAGGTAGTTGACTGGATCTCCAAATCAATAGATCACTTCACATGGATTAACCTGAATTCCATGGGTAGAACAGATATAGAGTGATGAGCACTAAAATGCTTTATTGGCAGGAACTAATCCTTCTTGCATCTACTAGGAAACATGTATGAAAGAGAAGGGCCTCAGACCTCTTAACCCAGATATGTAACCTGGAGGCACGCCTCTAACCCAACACCAGTGAAGAGGATCGATGTAGGCTTTTAGGGCCTCAGGATCAATACAGTATGCTCCTACGCGAGAAAGCCAAATTTGCCATCTTGAAAACTTGAGCAACTTATATAGATCAGGGTGAAAAAGCCAGTAGATTACTTGCATTATGGCTTAAAAATCAGGAGGTAGCATGAATCATTACAGACATCATCGGATAATACCCTGAAACTAACCCCGAAAGAAATTGCCACCGAATTTGAAGTATAATATCGGAAACTTTATAGTCTAATGGAAGATCTCCCTAATATGGAAATGGTAGATGACTACTTTGCCATCATACCACTGACAACTTTAAATGAAGATCAAAAGGCAGGACTGATAGCCCCCTTTGATGAAGCTGATATCCAGATGGTTATTTAATCTCTGCCACTGGATAAAGCCCCAGGCCTGGATGGGTTTTCTTCTAATTTTTACAAGATTTCTGCTGCAGAACTAACTCCCTGGCTGCACAAACTGTTCCAATGGATGTTCTCAGCTGATTCTATAGACAAAGGATTACTTGGAGCCTTAATAGTAGTATTACATAAACCTGGTAAAGAGGAAGATAAAGTTACCAGTTATAGACCAATCTCTTTGTTGAATTATGACATTAAAATATTAGCCAAACTGCTGGCAAACAAACTAAATAAAGTGCTTCCTTCCATAATTGAACAAGAACAAGTGGGTTTTATGGTGGGGTGGTCCTCCTCAGATCATTTACGTAAACTAGCTTACATCTTCTCCGTATCCAGGGACTCAGATCAACCGGCTATCTTGATGTCCCTGGATGCAGAGTAGGCTTTCAACTGAGTTGACTGGTGATTCTTGTTCTGATCCATGCACAGATTTGGCTTCCCTCTTCAATTTATTCAGTGGATTTGTACCCTATACAAGAACCCATGTGCCTGAATATATTGTAATTTTTTTTTCTTCCATCTTTCCATTATACTCGGGCATGGTGGTAGCAAGGGTGCCCACTTTCACTGCTACTGTTTAATATCTATTTAGAGTCCTTACATATTAATTATTAAACTTAAAAGGAACCTAGAGATACAGGGTATAAAGTTGGGGACCCAGGAGATGTAGCTGTCAGCATATGAAGGCGATATATTATTGCACCCAATCTGCCCACAGAATTCAATTCAGGCCACATTAGAGACCATTAAGGAATACTGCTTGTTTTCTAATCACAAAGTCAACCTCAACAAGATACTAGTCTTTCCCTTAAATAATAGAGCACTTAAGGGTGAAGTAGTGGAAGCTGGACTACAATGGAACCACCACAGTCTGAAATATTTAGGCATTAATCTGGCAAGGTGTGACCTTAGAATGTGGCAGCCTAACATGGATGCAGTATTACAAGTAATCCAACAGGACCTAACTCATTGGAAAGTTCTTCTCCTTTCCCTCTGGGGGTGCATCAGTGTGGTGAAAATGAATCTTACTTAGAATTTTTTACCTGCTTAATATGTTAAATTCTTGGCTACCCCTTAAGTGGTTTAAAAAAATTCATGCTATTATCATGGATTACATTTGGTTGGGTAAACCCCCAAGAAGGGCATACCATATAATGGCTGCCTCTAAAACCTAGGGGGAGGGAGTCTTAGGTTGCTGCATTTTGGTTTGTACTACCGGGCTAGCCAAGCAAGTAAATACTTATGCTGGTTTACAACAATGGAAGAATTGAATACACTTCCATACGTGTCCATTTGGCTTAAAGTAGAGAAGGAGCTAATTCACTCAGAAGAATTTTCCCCATAAGTTCTTATGCACATTAATCCAAAGGATCTCCCTTCTGGGTTGCATAATTCCCTGACTGCAGTGTCAGTGAAGATCCATACCCAACTTTGTTCCTTCCTAAAATACAAACATAGTATGGACTTAAGCCAACCACTGATGGGGAATCCTATCTTTAAAATAGGGGGCAGAACAATCCAGCCTCAGCTGATTCCGCAATTAGCAAAGTTAAGTGCTAAAGACTTTTTCACAGATGGAGTCTGCAACTCTTCCAGAGACATCCTGAAAACTCACAATGTAGAACGATCTCAAATTTTCAAAATTTACCAAATCGACACCTACTGATTAAGAAAAAAGATATATTAGTAGATGAGAAAGACACTGGGGGATATTTACATTCCCTCTCTCTCATAGCAAGGCTACCCCATGCAGCCTCTAAGATTTATACTAGCTTATTTGATAGAGCCTTTCCCTCCTTGGAAGGCACCTCCGGGTATTGGACCTTCCAGTTTCCACATCTAGAATAAGACTGGGGCAAGATATGGAAGAAGTATCATATGTATGTTACACAAGACAGGCTGAGGTTAATGCAGTTTTAGTTTCTCAAGAACATATATTGGACCCTGGTAAAACTCTATAAATTAGGTAGAGCCTTATTGCCACAATGTGCCAGATGTCAGTAAACAAAGGGTATCCTCTTCCATATATCCTGGGCGTGCCTCCAAGTCAAATCACTATGGTCCACCATTAGATGAAAAGCCAATCCTCTGCTAGGCTTGGATAATCTTTTTTGTGCCTGAAATATGTTTGGTAGGTGACTATGCAGGTGTGACTGTCCGCCAACGTAGATACTATGTAGCAATTATAGATCTTTCACTTAAAGAATTAGTATTATGTCATTGGCAAGACACAGATAAAATCACATACATGGAGTGGCTACGGGAATTACTGTTTAATTTGAGAACTGAGCAATTGACTGCCAGCATGCACAACCGCCTGCCAAAGTATAAAAGAATCTGAGAGCAAATGCACACCCGTTTTATGTTGCAAACTAACTCTACACCAAATACTAGCTAAGTTTCTACACCCTCTCAGGTTAAAACATTCTGATGCCTTTAAGAGTATGGGGTGAGGGTGGGGAGAAAGAGAGGGGAAGGGGGACATGGAACTGTTTATTTATATGCTTCATTTGACTTTATCTAATCTGTGTTTCATGTCATGTATACTTGGAAACTAATAAAGCTGATTTAATTAAAAAAATGTGTGGGTGCTCCATTTTTGCTTTTTTTTATGATTTTTTACACAGGATTCATATGAACAATATGAGTCAGGTATAGGAGCACTGCACTTTTTTCCTGGTGTCAGCATGTTTGTTCATGTTTTGCAGTAACGGGAACAAAAATACAGTAATAGCTCCACAATGGCATCCAAAAGCAAATGGCAGCTTTTGCTTCTGTAAAGATAGGTTGCCTTCCAGGTGGTTCAACACTAAGAACACAGCTTGGAAATTCACTGGGTGAGTACAATAATAAAAAAAAACCTTAAATAAATGCCAAAAGACAGAAACATACAGCACTTCCTTTACAAATGATTACGCTTACAAAAGAGCACACACTGCATTTTTAACACAATGTTAAAATGTGAGAACTCACTTTTTCTCCAGGTTACTTCATAGCATATTTGGTAGAAAAAATAAGTCCAGAATGCAGAAACTGAGCCAGCTACTCTTCTGTAGAAGTCATATTAAAAAAGCACACTAAGCAGCAGATTTCATAAATGATGTCTGGTTAAAGACAAAAATAAACAGTTTAAAACTGCTCTATTTAAGAGATGAAGCTTACCGCTGCTTCAGTAAAATCAGCAATCCAATTGGAAACTACATGTTACTCCAGTACTGATATATTATATGTAAAAGGTACCCAGATCTTGGGGAAAAAATCTATCAGTAACTTGCATGAAAGACTCCCAACAGCATTCTCTTGAGTTTGTTGGTGTGCAGTGGAGAACAGCCATTTAAAAGCACTCAGGTCAGATGACCGTTTTGGCGCCAATACCAAGAGTATAGCAAATATATAAAAAAATAAACAAATATTAAAAGAAAATGCTGCTTAAATTTGCTCTATGAAGGCCTGATATACAAATATTGCATGGGTAATTTTTGCATCATAAGGACTTAAATTTAGAAACTTAATCACCTCAGCTCTTATAGCAGTCATGAATCAGAGAGCCACATACAGTAGAGTCTATGCTACTTCTTTAGGGCAGATTAAAACCTTCACAAAAATGGACTTGGCATTGTCTACTAAAGCAATTAATTAGATTCCCTGTTAGATTTGTTTTCTTTTTTTTTTAATAAGATTTAACCTGGGGTGTGTGGCTTGTCTCCTACCACAATGGCCGCTTGATCTAAGTGCTCTGATACCTGGGGTCTAACTTCGCTTATTTACACTGTTCAAAATAATGTAGTAATATGGTGCAGCAGATCTAAATACTCCCGAAGCAACCTGGAACAGCTTGTACCATCTCTAAAATGCTGAGCTTGCACAATAAGACTGGAAATCCACCCTACTCACCTAATCGAGCATGGTGCACAACAGGGCACAGAACCGCTACAGGCCTCAACACGCAGCAAATAAGAGAGGTGTTTGCAGCTCCAATGCAACAAATAACCAAGGTCATCATGGCATCTAACAATACCATGTTGGCAATTCAACAAATAGATAACAGAATCAGTAATGCTGTTGTAAGAGTTAGTACTAATGTGGATGCCATTGACTGTCTTACTGTGACCATACGAGATCAGAAGTGCGCTATTCAAACACTTCAAATTAAAATGAACAACATTTAGAACAGGAGCCAGCGTAACAATCTCCGGCTCCTTGGATTCCCTGAAGGTGCAGAAAGTGGGAATCCTTTAAAATTTCTCTATGATGTTCTACTGGAGGTTTTGAAGCATTGGATGCCTCCAGGCTTCACCATCGAACAGGTGCATTGGACACTGAATCCAGCACCTAAACTGGGGGAAAGACCTAGGCTGATTATGGTCAGGATTCTTAACTTTGCAGACAAGGAATGGATTTCCAACAGAACCTGAGAGCTGGGGGCTTTATCCTGGCATGGATATAAAGTTTTAATTTTCCAAGATTACTCCCAGGAATTGACGAGCTGGAGAAAAGAATACACTGAGGCCTGTCACCTGATACACTCCCAGGGATATATATTCTCTCTACGCTACTCTGCCACAATGTGCCTAGATGTGAATGGCACAGCTGTCTCCTTTTTGACTCCTGAGGCTCTCATGGACTATTTACATTGGAACTGGCTCTCCGGCTTGAGAAGAAACCCTCCCCGCTCAACAGTCTAATGCCTCTGGGCCTACCCAGAATCTTGGCTCACCAAACAACACACGAAATACCCAGAAGGATCATCAACCCAGCTTTAGCTTTATGGGGGCTGCCCCAGGCCTCCCTGCCAGATCCCAAAAGAGGCAACAGTAGGGTCACCATACCAGAAGAAGCCACCCTCTGGATCACATCTTGATTCCACCCAGCAACAAACGATCACTCTGGACCCACCTGACTCCAGATTAAGCAAATTTGCATCCTCAAACCGCTACGCACTTCTGGCTGATGATAAGCAGGCCAAGACAGGGGACTTTCCAGACTACCAGGAGGAGGAGATGGTGCTCGAGGCCTCCAGTTTGGAAGTGGAGCTACAGCAATGGACTACTGAGGACACCCCAACCACAGCCTCCCCTCCGCTTCATCCCTCAGTAGAACATGTGGATTCAGGCCCAGAGCAGCTGATACAACGTGTCGCAACAACAGACATGGCTCATAAGCAACTCCGCTACAGGACCATACTTAGATAAGTGTCCTTGTAATTTTTCTTGCAATCAAGACTGGGGTATGGGCTTAGTAAGTTAGATCCCAGTATCAATGTTTATACTAAGAAACTAAATACTCACTCCCCTGAGTTTAGGTACAAGTTTTATGCAGCTTAATGCCTCATCCCTGTTTATTTAAGAAAAGTTTGTCTGAGCAAATGCTGATACTGCTATTACTGTTGTTTTGGACAACCTAATGAACAGTCATAATATCTATTAGCTGTATACACTAGTATGCAATATTTCCTCGCAGGACCAAATGGGGGGGGGGGGGAGACGGCTATACCCTAGCTTAACTTTACATTTAATTAAGGCTGGTTTTGATGGCAGATATGTCCCTTCCTATCACAAAAGTGCATATAACTTCCTTAATGGAATTTGTTTTTGCCCTGGTTCCCCTAGGTCAGCATGGCATATATGTTGGACGTATGACAAGATGACAGCTGTCTTATATTTTTGTAAGGTACCCTATACAAACTCCCCCTCCTCTATATTTACATGATAGTTATCAAATCCATGAAGGGGGAAGCTAATGGGGCAACTGTTGCATCTAATGCCTCTGTCCCATACTTAAAGTTATCACCCCACTCCCAAAAAGAGCCACACCCCCGCGTACTGGTGCTCTTAAGGAGAAGGAAGGAAACAGGTGTAAATATTTCTACAATGGACACCCCAGGTCAGCGTGGCTTACAATGGCCTAGCTAAGCCCTTCATGCTATAACTTAACAACTAGCCGAGATGGCTTTAGAAATATTTAGAAAGCACGTGGAAACCTGTCCCCAACTGGTGAGTAGGTTAAGTCTAGAAGGACTATGTATTCTCGACCTGCCATACCTACTTTGTCCACTGTGTGATACTGTGCACTTAATGTAAATAGTTGTTTTTTCTTTAGTACTGTATGTGTATTACTGTTTGTATCTTATGAACTGTGGTCTACAAATGGGTCAATGCGAGAATACCTTCCTAGCTTTAGATGCTACCTCTTAGCCTCTCACTATGAGAGCATGCAAACTCATTTAACCTGTAAATGTTTCAATATGTCTAATACAAATGGGGTTTCACATTGGTCAACTGCATGCACCCTCCTTAACATTATTTTCTGCTCCACCCTTGAATATGGGTGAAATCTCATACATTACATGGACCGTTAGGGGTCTTAACTCTTCCCCCAAAACAGAAAAAGGTGTTGATGCAGTTAAAAAGGTTGAAAACTCAGGATGCTTTCTTGCAGAAAACAAAGTTAACAAGACAAGACCTTGCATATTTGGTGAAACACTGAGTGGGGAAAGAAATGCATGCCAGTACACCTACAAAATAAGAGGTGTGGTTATCCTCCTACAAAAGTCCCTCCCATGGTCTATTTTAAAAAGTAAATCTGATCCACAGGGAAGATGGGTGATTGCCTTTCTTGATACCCTCAAAGGCCAAATTTTATTAGCAAATATATATATGCTCCTAATGAGGATGGCTCCACTTTTTTTCTTGACTTAACCACAAAAATTAAGGCCATGATGGAGACTGCCACCCCCATTATAATGGGGGGAGACTTCAACCTTACGCTGGTGCCACTAATGGATAGAAGCAATCAATGGAAGGAGACTCATACTAAAGGGGCACAAGCCACTTTATGACTAAGCGCTGAGATTTAGCTAGTTGATATTTGGTGCATCATATACCCCAAAGACCGAGACTATACTTTTCAGTCTGGTTACATGGCACATTTAGCCAATTGGACTTCTGGCTTATTTCACAATCTCTTACTCTATCTGCATGGAACTCTAGCATTCTCCTCACCGTCATCTCAGATCACACCCCAGTCCAACTGAGACTGTCTCTGAGCACCCTGACACCCCACTCCCCCACCTGGAGGCTAAATCCTCTCTTTATGCAAGACCCCAAATTTGTAGACTGGGTCAAATACGAAACCAAGGTGTTTCTGCAGGAGAACCCTATTTTGGAGACCTCTACACAGACCACATAGGAAGTATATAAAGCAAATATGAGGGGTAAAATTATAGGGTATGCTGTACACAGAAGAAAGAAAAGGGAGGAGGAGATGACAAAGTTGGAAGGTGAATTAGCCACTGCTGAGTGAGCACTCAAACAGATGTCTTACCCTTCTTCCCACTCAGCGTGTGGTCACCAGGTCCTCCTGATTCGAATGCAGCTAAACAAGTTTATATCTAGGAAAGCTGATCTAACTCTCCTCAGAGTGCACCACTCAAACTGGGAGGGGGGAGATAAAAGCGGGAAAATATTGGCTTATCAACTTCGTAAACAGCAAGCTAATAGACATATTGTGGGACTTAAAGATTCCCTGTCTGGGATAGTTAGAACTAAGCCCTGGGAGGTGAATAATATCATGGTCAAGTTCTATTCCCAATTATACATCTCTCCTAGGGTGGGGACCAAACTAAAAACATACAAATTTCTAGAGAATGTACAAATTCCTAAACTATCCCTCACCCAACAGGCATCCCTTGAGGTGCCAATAACCCCAAAAGAGATATTTGAGGCCTTGCAGTCTCTTAAAAAAAGTAAGGCTCCTGGAGGAGATGGCTTTCCAATAGACTTCCTTCAAGCCATGGCACCTCTAACCACCCCCCTACTCTCCCACGTATTTATCAAATCTGAAAATCAGGGAATACTACCATGTACCCTTCACGAGGCAATAATCACTGTTCTTCCCAAAAAAGGGAAAGACCCTAATGAGGTGGACAGCTACTGCCCTATATCTCTAATTAATTCTGATAGTAAGGTATATGGCAAAGTATTGGCCAATAGAATGAATTCTCTGTTATCTCTGATCCACCCCTCACAGGTCAGTTTTGTAAAAGGTAGGTACAGTACTAACCATCTGCGAACACTTCCCAATCTCATTTATAATGCCAGGCATTTAAAGTCCTCCGCTGTTGCACTGGCAATAGATTTTGAGAAGGTGTTCGATACTGTTGAGTGGGACTATCTCCTTACTGTTCTTTCTTTTTTTTTTTTTCAGTATTTCTTTCTCCCCTGGGGCTCCTCAGTCAGCCCTGGTGTCACCACATCCTTTTCTTCTGGCCGCCGTCTGACCCACGCCAGTCACCAGTGAGGACAACCACCCAATTACCCCACAGCTTAACACCCCATGGCGGGGTGGTGGGGGTTGACCAACTCCTCCACCGAACTGGATCCGCACTTGGTGGTCCCCTTTGGAGCCGGTGTGGGTACAACTCATATGGCCATCAAACCGCAATGACTAGGGTGCCCCCTTTTCCTTGTTCTGCCTTGGAGACAGGTCATGCAATGCCGGCATGGGGTATACTGTGCATGTGTCCGCATGCAGCATGCCCACCAGCTGCTTTGCCTACCACCCCAATCTAACAGGCAGGATGCGTCAACACCTAGCCTCCACTAGGTGTCAGGCTATGCCGGTCTCTGTACCCCAACCCTCCCCAGAAGAGGAGAGCTGTCCATTGGATGCTTCAATGTCTCTCTCCCCTGCTGACCCCCAGCAACCTGAGCTGGCTTCCGAACCTGGGTTGCTGGCGTGGCGTGAGGTGAGGCGACCAGTGCCTCAGCCCTCAGCACCACGGGGCCGGCCCCTCCTTACTGTTTTAAGCACTTTGGTTTTGGCCCTCATTTCAGATCTGCCATAAAAGCTATTTACACCTCCCCCTAGCTAAGGTACTAACTAACTCAGTACTTTCTGATCCACTTAACCTTCACAGAGGCACCAGACAGGGATGCCCTCTTTCCCCTCTTCTGTTTGTTTTGGTAGTTGAGCCTCTTGTAGCAGTGATTCAACAAAACCTTCATATTAAAGGGATAAGCTTAGGATAATCTCAATACCCAACTCTAATGTACACAGACGACCAGCTGGTCCCTCTTGGAGACACACATGACTCCTTCCCTCTGTTGCTTGCTCTCCTAAACTGATTTACAAGCATTTCTGGCCTCAAAGTCAACAAAACTAAAACCGAGATCCTCCCTCTCAATACACTTTGTTGCCCACAGAATATGCCCCATAGTGGGCACATGACACCACAACTTATGTGGGTATTAAAGTAGGGGCAAATATTGATAAATGGTGGGACAATAACTTAGGACCCTTATTGTCTGAATGTAAAGGGGAACTAGACCGGTGGACCCGGCTACACCTTACTATGGCGGGCAAGATTGCTGCCTTTAAAATGTCCATGGCTCCCAAATTCTTTCACATTTTATCACATATTCCCTTATTCTCAACCTCACACTGGTACCAGAAAATAGACAAGATGATAGGTTCCTTCCTTTGGGGCTCAGACAGACCCCCGATACAATAGGAACACTCTCAGAGGGCACTGGAAAAAGGGAGGGTGTGGGTTACCATGGATGGAGGGGTACAAAATAGCTTATCATTGCACTCAGTCCCTACGATGGGTTCAGACTAAATCACAGGAGACTCCCCAGTGGTTAGAGATAGAACAGAATATTGGCAGTACCTCCCTCCTGACATCCCTGTTTGGATCTGGCCTATCCCTGGAGCTTAAACTCCATCCAACTTTGAGCTCTACACTCACACACTGGAAAGCTCTTCATAAGAAACTAGGCACCCCTGCACTCCCCCATTCATATACCCCCCATGGCAAAACACATCTATCAAAATAGGCAGCTGCCCAGTGCTATGGCCTAAGAGGAAGGAGGCAGGCATTTTATTTGTTGGAGACCTTATGAACCCTGACTTTACAGCTATTGACACCTTCCAAAATGTGCTGTGCAAATGGTCTCTACATAGAAATGACCTCTGGAAATATTTCCAGCTAAGGGGTGCACTGAAACCTATTCTCCTTTTGGATAAATGCAGGGCTGGAGCCCCTTTCCACCTTCACAGATGGCTGGATGCTCCCAAAGGGACAGCAGGGATGATATAGACTACACTCAGGGATGTCCTACCCAACTCAGCTCTTCTCTCTGAAGTCAAATGGGAGAATGCATTACAAATTGAAATTTTGGACCTCCAATGGGGACAGTGCTGGCAAACAGGGCAATTAGCACATAGGGATGGCTGTAGTTGCCTTATACATAACAAAATACTTCACTCTTGGTATAGAACCCCCGCAGTACTTAAGAAAGCAAAAATAATATCCCATGATAACTGCTGGAGATGTCAGCAACCTGGAGGGAATCTACATCATATCCTATGGCAGTGTCCGATAATATTTCTCATATGAAAAAGAATAGCACAGGAAGCCAGTAAGACTCTCAGTCATCATATCCCACCTCATGCCCCCCTGATGCTGCTAGGCATGAAGTCAGAAGCCCCACCTCTTACCTTCCAAAAGTTTATATGGGTAATGTTACTATGTATGCAAGTCAAATGCACTCTTTTGAGAAACTGGAGAAGTTCTACTTCCCCATCCATAAGGGAAATCCTTCTAACACTTACCAAGGTATACGAAATGGATAGACACTCCCACTTAATGTTAGGACAGATACTGAAACTCCAGAAATGCTGGGAGCTCTACATGCTATACCTGGCTCCCAGACCTGGCATATGCTGATTAGTCAGGTAGTAACCTATTGACTACTCCATGTTTATGATGTTTTAGTTTTTAGTTTATTGTTCTAGGAATTACTACCTTTGAGCCAGAGGCTCAAAGTTCCACGTCAATTAGGTACAGTACAAAAAAGGTTACATAGATAACACAACAATTTGTGCTGTGTCAAGAGCAAGAAAACATACACAAATACAGTACATATCAAATCATTTGTGCAAAAGGACATGAGATATCAATAATCACATTATTATTAGAAGAAAGAGGTCATGCCAGATTAGGAGAAACAAATAGGGAAAAAGTCCAGAACAGAGAGGGTAAGTGAAAGGTGAGGGGAGCAGACAATAGCAGGAGAAAAGGTTTCCAAACATGTCTTTGTCAAATAACGGAACAGGGTGGGTAGTGAGAAAATAGGAGGTTTAATCAGGGCAGTCACAGGAGCTGGAGGTGGCAAGGTGAGAGAACAGCCTTGATTTGAAAATACCTAGAGAGGTGGAGACAGTAATATGAGTGCTGAGGGCATTTAGCCAGCTGGGGACACAATAGGCAAATGACCTTTGTCCCTGAGAAGTACAGCATCGGGGGGACTTGGAAAGGCTGGTGTTCTGATCTTCTGGTAAAACAGGTGTTAGCGCTCGGGCATAACAGGTCTTGGATACAAGGTGGAGTGAGGCCCAGAGTGGATTTTTTCGCCATCAGGCAGGTAAGGTACTTTATCCGTTTGAGAGTTGCAAACCAACCTGAGTCAGCATAGAGTTCATATGTGTGGTACGCCGATGTGCACCAGTGAGCAGCCGACAGGCCTTATTTAGGATGTTGTAATGCGACTCAGTGCTGTAGTAGTGGCAGATCCATATATAACTAAGCTATAGTCAACAACTGAGATGATAGAGGATTGGATGGCAATCCTCAGTGCAGAATGGGTAAGGAGCTGTCGGTTCCGATACAGAATCCCAACTCGCTGATTAATAGTTTTTGCTGTACTATCAATGTGAGTTGCAAAGGTTAGGCCTTGATCAAAGTTGATTCCAAGATATTTGAAAATTGGCACTTGTTCAAGGGTATTTCCCAGGTATGTATTAATGGTGAGTGGGACTTGCCATTTCTTGTTTTGAGGGTTAGAGAAGAGCATGGATTTAGTTTTTTTGTGGTTTAGAACCAGCTTATGTTCAAGGAACCACATCTCAACTTTGGAAAAAGCATGCTGAAGGTTGAGGCATAAGAGGTTTGGATCTTTATGATGTATTGCAGGTTTCCTGACCACTTCTTAATATAACATGATAAATATTATATGGCTTGAGAAAGACAGTATGTAAATAGTTGTTAATGTTTTGCAGTCATAACTGGTGGTCTTTCGACTTAAACCATGCAGTACATTTGAATATCCAGACATGTTGTTGAATTTACTCTGTGGTGACTTTCCTTTTCAGACATTTATTCCAGAAGAGACCACTGGAAGGTATATCTTTCTGTACACATGAAGCCATGATGAATCAGCAGTAGTACCTCCTACTTGGTCCTGGTAATGAACCTTGGAGCAGAGGTAGGTGCTCTTTCCAACGAAATAGGAAAGTCTGCATCATTATTATTGTTTAAAGTCCAGTTTACACACAATGCTTGTATAGGTGAGATAATTTATTTATTTTCATGTACACCTCCCTTGCTGAACACCAGTATATTATAATTGGACATAGATATTAAGTTTCTTTACTCCTACGCAGTCTCTTGTCATGTAAGTGTTTGTGTTGTGAGTTGTTTTCTGTTGTTTGGAAAATCAATAAAAAATTTAACTGAAAGAAAAAAAAAGATTTAACCTGAGTGACATTCGGCAAGATGAGAGGGAGTGCCCGTGGGATGACTTGAAGACTGCTGTGATGCATAAATGGTGAGTGTAACACTGACAGTCTCAAGACAGGCATTCCCACTCGAGCAGACAGGTGCAGAGAAAGTGTTCTGAAAATGCTGTAATAATTGGGTAATCAGGTTATTATGGTGTTTGAAACATGGCTCTACTCCATGTATTAACGAGGATCACCAGTAATTATATAGTGAAAATCCCCCAGTCAGCAATGAGTCAGACACTGATTTTTGACCGATAATGCTCACTTGTTCTCTATCAGGCAATTAGAATCCATTGCCATTCCACTTGAATCTCTTCAGTGAGAACAGCTAGTCTATGCACTCCAATTGAGGTTCTCAGAACTGTGAACATTTTGGATTGAATCCCACTCTTCATAGTACCCTGAAATCCATAGAGAACCTGCCTCAGTGGTTCAGCACCATGCCAGCACCTCTCCACTTGTTTCACACACTCCTCTGATTCTTCTGACTCCTCTCTCTCTCTCTCTCTCTCTCCCTCTCACCTCTCATCTTAGATCACTCTTCTCTCCACTTCAGCCTCATGGACATCATCCTGCTCCATCTGCTTCATCCACTAATACAGTGGAGCCCTCTTAAAGATCATTTGCAATGGTTTTTACATATTTTTAATAAAAGCTTAAAAAGTTGCAGTTCAAGTCCTTGTGTCATGATTAGTGTTTCCTGAAAATTTCATGCTGTTTGGTTTTGTGGTTTTGTGTAAATCAACATTTGTTAACTTGCTCTGTAGTGGCTGAAAACAGTGAAGTTATTTCTGTCCTCTCAGTCAAGCTTAGAGTACGATGACATCATTTTGGAGTGGCTTGCTGTTTCAGATTCCCAATCAGAGCAGCACTCTGTAGAATTTATGGTTTGCTGAGCTCTCCAGGTTTCTTACAAACCCAGTCTCTGGTTTGTATTTAGATAGAGCAGCTTAATATATATCATTCTCTTCCTTTAAAAAGCTGATCATTTCAGTTTTAGTGCTGAATTGAAGTAGTGGAAATCTTTTTCTGTGAGAAATCAGCTTGTCTGTATCACAGCTCTGTTCTTTCTACTCAAACCCCAATTTTTTCTAACTATATAACACAGGGCTGTTTAATGAATATAAAATAAATCTAAATTTTGTTCATTCACAGAAAGTTTGTTTTTGATGTAGCCTTCATAAATACAATTGTGTATGAAAATGTATTTTTCATGTCAGATTAACAAACAGGTGCTTATCACACTCTGCTACAGTATGTCAAGCACATGTACTGTCAGAACTCACAAAGTTCAGTTCTTTGGTCCTTTCAGTGTGAAAATACATCATGTATGTGTATAACTAAAAACACTAGGTGGCATCCCGATACACCATGTCTATGCCCCATGGCTGAGGCAGCTGCAGTCTACTGACACTAGTCCCCTGCCCCACAAGCCCCCTGCCTTCTGCTCCACATTCAAGACTGCCACACCCTGCTGCCCACTGTCTTCTCCCACACAGTCAGGGATTGTGCACCCTGCTGCCTCCATCCCCTGCCTAAAGAATCAGGACTGCGGCACCCTGCTGCCCCTGCCCAAACAATTGGGGTTGCTGCACCTTGCTGCCCTCTGTCCCCCACCCTCACAGTTAGGGATGCTGCACCTGTTGCCCTATTCCTGTCTCCACAGTCAGGGCTGCTGTGCTGTGCTAAGCCCTAGAGTGCCAGGTTCCCAGCCTCCACAGCTGGGGCTGCTGCACCATGCTGCCATAACACCAGAGGTGGGGCTTGTGCTACACCCTGCTACCCACTTCCATTGCCCCAAATGGTCAGGGCTACTGCACCACATGTACCCCATCTCACAGTCAGGGCTGCTATACTCTGATGCTCCATGTGTCCTGCCCCACAGTTGAGGCTTTTGCACCATGCTGTCTTCTATCCCTTGTCACCACTGACAGGGCTGCTGCACCCTGCTCCATTCTACACAGTTGGGGTTGCTGTGGCCTGCTGTGCCCCAGAGCCCCATGCCTCTGCAGTTAGGGCTGCTGCATCATGCTGACACTTGCCACAAGATTCAGGACATTTGCTTGCATCCTGTTGCATGCCTCCACAGTTGAGGCAGTTGTACCCTGCTGTCTCCCTGCCACCAGAGCTAGATTATTTGCTACGCCTTGCTGAGACTGGAACAGGGGATAACGTGTGCAGTATCCCTGACTGTGAGGGTGAGAGAGAGAGAGGGTAGCAGGGTGCAGCAACCCCAGCTATTTGGGAAGGGTGCAGCATGAGAGTAAGGGCATTTGTTTCATCCTGTCCCCTGCCTGTGGAGGCAAAGGGTTCTGTGGTGCAGCAGGGCACAGTGGTGGCAGGGAACAAAGAATAGCATGGTGCAGAAGCCCTGACTGTGGGGCAGGACACAGGTGGGCATTAGGGTACAGCAGCCCAGACCATTTGGGGCAATGGAAGTGCATAGCAGGGTTCAGCAGCCCCAACTGTGGATGCAGGCAGCATCAGACTCTAGGGTGTAGCACAGCAGCCCTGACTGTGGAGATAGGAACAGGGGGCAACAGGCTGACGTGGCCCTGACTGTGGGTGTGGGGACAGAGGGCAGCAGGGTGTAGCAGCCCTGAATGTTCAGGCAGGACATGGGGTGGCAACAGGATACAACAGCTCAAACTGTGGGACAGGGTGCAGCAGCCATGCCTGTTTGGGACAAGGGATGTGGGGAGCAGGGTGTAGCAAAGGATTTGAATCTGGTGGCAGGGGGACAGCAGGGTGCAACTGCCTCAACTGTGGAGGCCTGCAACAGGGTGCATGCCTTTACAGTTGAGGCATGCAACAGGGTGCAGCAAATGCCCTGAATCTTGTGGCAAGTGGCAGCATGGTGCAGCAGCCCTAACTGCAGAGGCATGGGGCTCTAGAGTACAGCAGGCCATAGCAACCCCAACTGTGTAGAAAGGAACAGGGTGCAGCAACCCTGTCTCTGGTGACAGGGGACAGAGAACAGCATGGTGCAGAAGCCTTGACTGTGATGCAGAACACAGGGGTCATCAGGGTACAGCAGCCCTGACTGTGAGATGGGGTACATGTGGTTCAGCAGCCCTGACCATCTGGGGCAACAGACGTGAATAGTAGGGTGTAGCAAAAGCCCCACCTCTGGTGGCTAGGGCAGCATGGTACAGCAGCCCCAGCTGTGGAGGCATGGAACCTGGCACTCTAGGGCTTAGCACAGCACGGCAGCCTTGACTGTGGAGACAGGAACAAGTGGCAACAGGTTCTGCTTCCCTAACTGTGAGGGTGGGGGAGAGAGGGCAGCAGGATGCAGCAACCCCAATTGTTTAGGCAAGAGGAGGCAGGGTACCTCATCCCTGATTCTTTAGGCAGGGGATGGAGGTAGCAGGGTGAACAAGCCTTGACTGTATGGGAGAAGATGGTGGGAAGCAGGATGCAGCAGCCTCAAATGTGGAGTAGAAGGAATGGGGCTTTTGGGGCAGGGACAGGTGGCAGTAGACTGCAGCTGCCTCAACTGTGAGGCAGAGACACGGTGCATCAGGATGCCACATAGTGTTTCTAGTTATACCTAACATAATGTATTTTCACACAGAAACCACCAAAGAACTGAAATGTGTGAGTTCTGACAGGTGCCTGTCACACTCTGCTACAATATTTCAAGCACATGTACTGTTTGTCAATCTGACATGAACAAAAAATGTTCTTACATGAAATCTGATTATGGAGGCTACATCAAATACAAACTGTCTCTGTGACTGAACAAAATGTATATTTATTTTATATTCATTTAATAGCTCTGTGTTATCTACTGTAGTTAGAAAAACAATCCGAGTTTTGATTAGAAAAAAATGAGAGCTGTGATGGACAAGCTAATTTCTCACAGAGAAAGATTTCCACTACTTCAATTCAGCATTGAAATTAAAATGATCAGCTTTTTATGCAAAGATAATGTTATATTTTAAGCTGATCTATCTAAACACAAGCCAGAGACTGTGTTTGTAAGAAATTTGGAGAGCTCATCAAACCATTAACTCTACAAACTACTGCTCTGATTGGGAATCTGAAACAGCAAGCTACTCCAAAATGATGTCATTGCACTCTAAGTTTGACTGAGAGGACAGAAATAACTCCACAGTTTTCAGCCACTGTAGAGCAAGTTAACAAATGCTGATTTAAAGAAACCATAAACCCAAACAGTATGAAATTTTCAGGAAACACTAATCATGACGCAAGGAATTGAATTTCAACGTTTCAAGCTTTTATAAAAAATATGTAAAAACCGTTGCACATGATCTTTAAGTGCACAGCCTCAGGATAAACATTTTTTGTGCACTTTAGTGACTGTGCATTTAACCAGAAAATCCCTTCTAGGCACATTTCACTATTTCTGTAATGAGATTTATTAAATACCAGGTACTCAAGTTAAAATTACATTACTACACTGTCCTACAACACAGTACAACTTAAAAAAATCAGTAATCTTCTTTTGCTTTGTATGTTTCTGTGTAGGATTCAAAATTAAACAAAAGGTTAAAGTCAGTCTTTTCTTTTGACAAAATGAATTTTCTTACTGCGGCCATGCTAGACAGCACCACAGTTGTGGTTAAGATGTTAAAGTTGACTATTTAAGGTGGCACTGCACAAAATCTGCACTTAAACGCTGGGTTGGACTGAAAATCAATAGGAACAGCAAAACAAAAATGTGCATTTAACCGAAATGTGCACTTACATGTAATGCATTTAAGAGGCACATTTAACACTGGATGAATAGGAAAAAAATTGGGATATGGAAAAAATGTGTATTTAAGTGGGATGTGCACTTATCTGATGCGCACTTAAGTGGGCTCCACTGTACCACTAACTTTCAAGATCAGGATGACAGATTAATTACCTGGACAGGGGGTTAAAAAGTCACTTCTTGGAGAACTGAAACCATCACCAAACTTTTGAATAATTTAAAAATAAACACAAATGAAAGGCAATGATGGCATATCATTTCTAAAGCACAATCAAGCCCAAAATAGTATGCTGTCAAGCTACTTCTCAGCTCCTCAGCATGCAGCCACCATCTTCCTTATTCCAGCTCCCTGGTATATTATGCTATATGGTCCTTTCAGTGGATCACAGGAGATATTACTGGGATGAGCCTGGCACCCATGTCCAGATGCTAGTCATAGGTCACATCTACTAGCACATACAAAGGACTGCATACAATTCCTAAATACAGAGGAATGGCAGAATTACATGAAAGCCAGGTTATATTCTGTTGATGGCATACTCATTGTTCTAGGTGTCATAAGAGTCATACTTAGAATCTATGGGACAGAAGGCTGGAAACCCATATTACAGTCCCTCACTTCTCCATGGGATTAGTCCTTAAGTAACCCTCGTCCATATATTACTCTAATGCATATTGAATTGTATTTAAACTGTAGCACATAACCACTGTAGTTGGTAGAGCATCCCAGATGTTTGCTATTATCTGTGTGTAATGGAATGTTCTTTTTTCTGTTATAAGGCAACTCATCTTAAGCTACTTGCAATAGCCCCAGGTTTGGTGAATTCATTGTCTAATTTTAAATGCCAGTTGACCAAGCATACTATTGTAATTTATTAACATTCTAATAAATTAGAATTAGTCATATTCTTAATTGTCATTTTTGCATTCGTACACATGGAGCATTCACTCTCCTTATATGTGGGTGATCAAGGGGTATTCTGTAGGGTATACCAATGGCACAGTGACACAAATACCATGAAGACCATCACAGCGACATTTTCGGCAGTTCGCTGTGATGGTCCCCAGGTATTCAGAC
Organism: Neoceratodus forsteri; assembly: GCA_016271365.2. Lineage (NCBI taxonomy): Eukaryota > Metazoa > Chordata > Ceratodontiformes > Ceratodontidae > Neoceratodus > Neoceratodus forsteri. Next base: position 1,076,888,164 of record CM057450.1, read on the forward strand.
ACTGCTGCCGCTGGGGTTTTTGGCCCCCTCCCCGAACTAACTCCAACTGGAGTTAGTAATATTTAATGGGGGGTTCAGGGGACAGAGGCCCCCACAGAAAACACTAGTTCCCCCAGTGACGGCACAACACCAATTGGCGGTGTTGTGCTGTCACTGTGCTGACGGTCGACAAATTTCTTGTCACTGCCCATAGTGGAATAATTCTGTAGGGGCATCCTTCAGTCTGTGGATACAGTCATTACTTACTCCACGCTTCTTTGCACCCCCTTGTGCACCTGTCAGTCCAACCCACCATCTTTGTGAATTGGGAGATGTTTGTAGGAGTTGCATGGCCAGGAGCTATGAAGCTAATTTATTTCAATTTTTTCATACCACTGGAACTTTAAAACTGGGGCCCTTACTCTTCATAGTTACTTATGTCTTCTATTTTTTCACTTGATCTCTCTCTGCCCAGGATGCACCTGGAAATTAGCTATTCTATTATTTATTCATTTATTTAATGTCTAATATACAGAAAAACCAAATAGGCCCCTTGAGCTATAAGTAAGCTCAAGGCAGTATAGCGTAGTGGTCTAAGGCTCTGAGCTGCAAATCTGGTGACATCCAGCAGACCAGACCTGGGTTTGAATCCCACAGCTTCCACTTGCATACTGTGTGACCCTAAGCAAGTCACTTAACCTCCTTGTGCTCCCAGGTTGCTCCTGTAAAAAAGCTTTCAGCTTAGTGTGCTACACCTGGTTAAACAAACAACTAAATAAATAATATAAATAAATAAGTTTCAATTCAAATTTTATTGTTCTGCTAAAGAGCCATTACAATATTCTTAAAGAATAAAAAACAGTGCAAACATTACATACAAATACAAATACACATTTCATACAGATGTTACTTAGCAAAACATTCAGCAACTGTAAACACCTGTAGACATGAATCACATTCCACATGTACTTAATTTTAAACACCAATATGCATGCTATAGGCTCTGGAATAACAAAGTGCAATATATTAAAGTACTATTCCTCAATTCGTAGGAGTGAGAGCTCAAATTAACTTATCATATCTTGCATTAATCATCAGGATGTAAAATTAAAATATTAAAATCCAGCAGAGATAGCTTGCATCGGAGACAATATAGCATCGTATAATAAATACTTAGCAAAAACTAACACTAAAGTATTTGTCTCGTATGGAATCAAGTACTCTTTTTATGTTGATTGCATGCATGCATGCACAAGAAACATGTTGCAGCAGCTTGCTGCAGAAGCAGGTTGTGGAGGTGCGGCACTGTTGTGGCCAATGCCCTCACTGCCTTTTGGCCTTGTCTGCTTTCCCCAATGGGGTGCTTGCGCTGCTGCTGACACTAGTTCAGCCAGTGTGCCACCACCTTGAAATGTTTTAGCCGCTATAATCAGGGGCCACCTCATCATTGCAGCGTCAGCCATTCCACTGCAATGAGGGAGTGATCTGTCATTGCAGGGCAGTCCCTTGCATTCCTCTGACCCAGTTTGCTGATGGGGAGTCCAGTCCCCTCGATTTCTGTTGTCAGCATCATGTCTCCTCCCCATTTCTTTGCCAACAGGTGTGCCCAATCCCTGTCGGCATGTTCCGCCCTATTTCTTGTGTGCCGAGGAGGTGCCCAATCCCCCTCGGCTCATGAGACCCCCTCAGTATGTGCCGATGATGGTGCCCAATCCCCATTGGCTCCAGTTCCCCCAACCCAAAACATGCAGGTGGTACCCCAGCATGCCAAAAGTACCTGCTTAAAGGGAAAACCATCCGGCAGTGTCTATTTTTTTTTTAACCCTGCAAAGAAGAAAATGGTCCCTCACTGTCTGAGCCCCTCCCTCAACCTGTGCCCACTCACTGCATACCCCACCTCCCCACACCCCCCTCACCCCATACTTACCTTCAGAGCCCAGTGCAATGATCTTCGGTGGACCGGGAACAGGTCTGCACTCATTAAAGCCAACCGCGAATTGAAGAAATGCCGGTAAGCTGTACAATGGCATAAATAGGGTTTTTCAACTTTGCTGTATATCCCAGACATTTTGGGGAATTTTGGCACCAGATTTTCAATATGGGGTTATTGGGACCCCTCCTCATGAATTCAGCCACTGTCATGGCGTTATTTGGTCCTGAAAGGTGATTTTGCGGTCACTGCACGGAATCACCTTTTGGGACCAATTAACGAAATGACAGTGCAAGTGTTCATCAGGTGGGCTCCGCACAGGGAAGAAAAGTGGAAAATGGGCTCTCAAAAAGCCTATGTGGCAAATTTGGTGGAAAAATCCAAAACATGACTGCTTTACGAGCGTGCATTGCACAGTTGCTACGCATGCTCGTAAGTTCGCTAATTTTCAATATTTTTAAGCCAGATTTTCAACAATGGCATTTTTTCACACCTCCTTATGAACAGTATAGCTGTCATTTTTCCAATCCTGGCAGAAATGTGTTTTCGCACTTCCAGCACAGAATAGCGTGGTCGCAGTGGGAAATCAGTGTTTGGGACAGATTAAGAAAATGACAAGTGACACTGTTCATGAGCAGAGGTCCTAAAATCCCTATGTTGAAAATTTGGTGATGAAAGTCCATACAATGACTGTGTTACAAGTGTGCATTGAACTCTTTCCATGCACCCTTGTAACTTCTCAAATTTGTAATATTTTCATGCCACATTTTCAACACTGCCATTTTTTCACACCTCCTTATGAACAGTACAGCTGTCATTTTTCACATCTTGGCCAAAATAGTTTTTTGCACTTCTGGCACAGAATAGCACGGTCGCTGTGGGAAATCAGTGTTTGGGACAGATTAAGATCGCATGAGTGAGAGGGGGGAGTGACTGAGCTCAACTGAGCTCTGCCGGGACTGCTGCAGATTTCTTTGTGGCAGAAAAAGGCCCCAACACAGGCAAGATCCCAGTACAAAAAGGCAGCCTGCAGCGCCGGGAGAAACAGAAAGAGCGAGTGAGGAGGGGAGGGAGTGAGCGAGCTCAATGGAGCTCTATCAGGACTGCTGTGGATTTCTTTGTGGGCAGAAAAAGGCATCAATGCAGGCAGGAGCCCAATACAAAAGGGCAGCCTGCAGCGCTGGGAGAAACAGAACAAGAGAGTAAGGGAAGGGGAGTGAGCAAGCTCAACGGAGCTCTGTTGGGGCTGCTGCAGATTTCTTTGTGGGCAGAAAAAGGCACCAATGGAGGCAGGAGCCAAGTACAAAAGGGCAGCCTGCAGCACCAGGAGAAGCAGAATGAGCGAGTGAGAGAGGTGGAGTGAGTGATCTCAACAGAGCTCTGTTGGGACAGCTGTGAACTCCTTTGTGGGCAGAAAAAAGCACCAATGCAGGCAGAAGCCTAGTACAAAAGGACAGCCTGCAGCGCCAGGAGAAATAGAATGAGCAAGTGAGAGAGGGGGAGTTAGCGAGCTTAACGGAGCTCTTTTGGGACTGCTGTAGATTTCTTTGTGGGCAGAAAAAGGTGCCAATGCAGGCAGGAGCCCTGTACAAAAGGGCAGCTTGCAGTGTCGGGAGAAACAGAACGAGCAAGTGAGAGAGGAGGAGTGAGCAAGCTCAATGGAGCTCTGCCAGGACTTTAGAGTTGCCAACCCTCCTAATCCAGGGTCCTCTGTGGTCCTATATTACAGCAGGGTCTCTGGAGTGGAGACAAAGCAATGATTGGATACTTTAGGATTGCTGTAATAATACAAATTTAGTTGTTCTGTTTATTTCTCTAACTGAGCTGAGTAATACTTGGAGTGCACTAGGATTTCTAACTGGGCTAAGTGAAACTATATGAGAGCCGAGAACAAAAAGTATGGTAGCTGAGGGGTGAAAAACGGACAAGGAGGCTTTCGGATTGCTACAGTAATACAGTATCTAATGGATGAGATTTGAGACTGAATTACCCCATTTGGCAAGGGGTCAGTAGGGGGACTAGTGTGGGGGTGGGTACAGAAATTTGAGTAAATAGGGGAGAACCAGTTGTAGTAGGGTACAGAACCCGGGAGTAAGAGCCCATAACATAAGATGGGGGCCAAAATGTGGCAGGTGCCACATGTCAATAGGACGGGCATCTTTGGAAGGGTGGAGGGGTGTACAGGGTGTGGGTCTGCCATGATCCTGGACTGGGCTTGGAGGATGGGGGGGTGTATGGTCTGTAGATGACTGGCTAGTTTGATGGCAGAACTGTGAAGGTTAGGGAGGAGTGTAAGTGGCAGGGCAGATGAGTATGGTAGGCATCCTGAAGGGGGGGGATAGGGGATGGCAAAGGGGATGGAGGAAGAATAACTAGGGACTGAAACTGACCCCAGTTTCAGAGGCACTAGCAGAAAAGAGAGGAGAAGGGAAGGGGTACCTGAGGCGAGGGCAGGGGGCCTCCTGATGGGGGAGGAAGAGACCTCGAAGAGTACCAGGCGGGAGAGAGCAGATGGCTACGGGTAGGGAAGGACCAGGGGTGGCATGAGGGGAACAAGTAGGAGGAGGGAACTGATAGGGGGAAGAGATGTAGGACAGGTATCGGCTATGAATAGATTCAAACCTCTGCCATGGGACAGAGAGGGGGAGCAGGAACATACTGAAGGGGGAGGACAAGCTGGGCATGAAAGGGATGGCAACAGGTAGGAGAAGAGAGAACAAGCACAAAAGGGTGGATAGGGACTAGTAAGGAAGGAGGGGGTGGTGACTGAAGGAGAGAAGGCTACGGGAAGGGGAAGGATGGGAGGGGCATCACTATTGGGATAGAAGGGAATGGGGGCTCTAAATCGACAACAGTGGGGATAGGAGAGGGGTTGGAAATCAGCAGGGGAGGAGGGGAGGTTGACATGGGAAGCCCAGTAGGAAGTAGTCAGGCTGGGAAGGGGTTCAAGAGGGATGGGAGGAATAAGGCAGAGAAAAGGGGTGAGGCGGAAGTAGGGGGTACAGATCCAGAAGTCACAGAGGGTGCAGTTGGTGGGGGTATGGGACAGGGAAGAATGAATACTGGGGTGGTGGAAGGGGTATTAGAAGGGAAAGGAGGTAAGGGGCAGAGGGTACTCATCCTGGGGGATTCTATACTGAAATGGGTGAGATGGGGAGTGGAAAGGGGGAAAAAGCACAGCCATATTTGGGTTGAAACTGTCCCCAGGTTGACTGCAGGAGGGGCAGGGTAGGCACTGCTCAAGCGTGCAGTGAGGGGGAGGAAGAAATCTCATTTACTGTTGCATGTGGGTACAAACTATTTGGTGGGGGACACTGTGGAAGTAGTGAGGGGGAGGTTTGAGCACTTGGGTAAGCAGTGTGAGGGGGTGGGGAAGTCAAGAGGCATTCTTGGAGGTACTGCTGGTACCATGTGCAAGCATGGGGAGGAAGGGTAGGCTTCAGGAGTTCGAGTGGCTGAGGGATTGGTGCCACACGAAGCATTATGGGTTAGTGACTAACTGGGGTAGGGTCTGGGGGGAATAGTGACTTGTATGCAGGGGACAGGGTATACTGGAGCAGCAAGGGGAAGGGAGTATTAAAGGCAGCATTGCTGCCAGACCACTGGCACTGAGGGTTGAGGCGCTGGATGCCACACCTCACGCCATGCTGGCGACCTGGGTTCGGATGCAAGCCTGTGCTGCCAGGGGTTGGCAAAGAAAGGATAGGATTGAGCATCTGGAGGGCTGCTCTCGTATCCCAAGGTGGGATCCAGGGACCCACTGCTCTGTAACGGCCCCTGGTGATGACCACAGGCGCTACTACAGTGGTGTAGTAAAGGCTGGCAGAGTGTGGCAGACTTTGGCACACTGTGCCTAACCATCATTGCACACCCGCACTCCGCACAGGGAAGAAAAGTGGAAAATGGGCTACAGTCAGGCAGCATGAGCTTCTGAACCCCCCTGCCTGCCCCGAATGGCGCCTCCTCAACTGGATCCTGCTCCAGTGGGTTGACCTGGGATGCTCCTCACCACCTCACCACAGGGGTAATCTGTGGAAATGAGCAGGTTGGCCTGATGTCAGGGGCAGAGCTGGGAGGTCAGTTGGGCTGACCAAGCTGACCGTAGCCCAGTGTGAAAATATGTAAAAAAAAAAAGGCAGGATTAGAGGGGTATATCTCTACTAAGGTGGATTTAAATAAATGGGGGGGGGGGTGACCAAAAGACTGAGGTTGGTAGAAAGGTCCAGACAGGGGAGCCTGATGAGCTCACCGCCCTAAATATAAGTAAAGGTGGAGGCGTAGTAACCCTGGAAGGGGGTGGGCAGAGTGGTCTGAGTGTAATACAGAAGACACCACCACCCGGTAAGAATAAGGAGGAGAAAAGGTGCGGACTACCAGGAGGAGGGACACAGGCCAAGGAGGAGAAGAGTGAGGAGAAGGAGGGGTTCGGGTGGAAGGTGATCTGACTAAATGGATAGAGAACTGGTTACAGGGGAGGGTGCAGAGGGCGGTGGTGGTGGGGTAACTCTTGGCACCCAGAGCAGTGACAAGCGGGGTGTCACAGGGCTCATTGCTTGACCCAATGCTATTTGGACTCTTTATCTCTGATATAGCACATGGAGTGGGGAGCAGAGTTAGTCTGTTCGCACATTATACCAAATCAAAAGCAAATAGTTATAGTAGCAGAGCCCCCCACACACACACACACACATACACACTCCCTGAAAAGCTGCTTAAAAGCCTGCAATTCTTTCAAATCAATTCCATTTTCTTACTTACTTGGGGTTCAATGCCAACAAGTGTAAAATCATGTACCTAGGGCATAGGAACCCAGATGCTGGGTATAGGATGGGGGGGAGGTACTGATACTCACTAGACATGAAAAGGTCCTTGAGGTTATTATAACAGAAGACCTCAAGATGGCAGTACAGTGTAACAAGGCTATGGGCAGGGCAAGTTGGATTCTGGGATGCATAAGATGTGGCATCTCCAGTAGAAGGAGGAGGGATGTTGTGCTGCCATTGTATCACTCCCTGGTATGCCCCCAGCTGCAGTACTGTGTCTAGTTTTAGAGTCCACACTTCAGAAAGGACATAAGGTGAAGGTTTTCCAGAGAAGGGCAACTAAAATGGTTCAGAATTTTCACAGGAATCCCTACAATGAAAGGCTGAAGAATCTCAACATGTACACTCTGGAAGAGAGGAGGGCAAGCGGTGACATGATCAAGACCTACAAAGTACCTCACAGGATAAAGAGGGTACAGTTGGGGAGTTTCTTCAAATAAGGATGAGCACCCAAACCAAGGGACATACAATGAAGCTGGGGGGCATTCAAGATAGATGTGAAGAAATATTTATTTACTGAAAAGGTGGTAGATGCCTTAAACAGATTGCCAGGAGAAGTGGTGGAACCTAAAATGGTAGGGGGCATGAAGCATGCATGGGATAAACAGAGGGGGATATTAGAAAAAGGGGAAGGAGGGGATCAACAGAGATCAATAAGGCTATGGAGGTGGAGTAGGTTCAGGTTCACTGCAGGAAAAATCCATTAAGCAAGGTCATTTACAAAGAGGTCCTGATGGACGCAGGCAGAATATGACATGCAGTAACATATACAGGCAGGAGTTACAAGTAGGTAGAGAATACTTGGGCAGACTGGGTGGGCTGAGCGGTTCTTTTCTGCTGACAAATTCTTTTCAATTTAATGTTTATTAGAAGTTTACAAATTGTTCATACATATAAGAGACAGAACAAGTGAAATTTTCATGTTGTGCAGACCATACAAAACAATGAGTCTGTCTTACCCCCCCACCTCCCACTCCCCATCCCTATTCCCCCCACCTCCCCAATCATACCACAATGTACATGAGACAATCATTAAATATCTGTCAACATTATCTATATTTTAAACAGATTAAATGGAGTACAGCATGTGCAAGGGATCCCAGGTCTTATTATATTTAGGCAGTTTGTGACATAGGCTTGTGCTCATTTTTTCAGTCCTGAGATTCCCCAGTAGCTCATTAAGCCACTCGTTGTAGGACAACACTTCCGAGTCTTTCCAGTGTCTCAGTACAAGTTTTTTGACAGACATTGCAATGATGGATATATAGTATTTATGCTGTATAACTCTTAATGTAGAATAATCCTCTAAGACACAAATTTCAGGGGTTAAACATTCAGAAATGCCCAACAAGGGATCAGCCTTAGCTTGAATTGTTTCCCAAAGGGGTACGACTTCCGGACAACTCCAAAAAATATGGAGGCGTGAACCTTCTTCCAGCGAACACCGGATACATAAATTGGATTCATTCAGGGCCCAGTTGGCCAATTTCTGGGGGAGTAGTATAAATTGTGTAGGATATGGAATTGTGTGAGACGGAGTCTGTCCTGTGTAATAAAACAGTGGCAGTTTTGCCACAAAGAGGACCAGTCTAAATTCAAAGAAGGAAACAGAGAAGTCCAATATTTCGTGGGGCCTTGATATTGGGGGAAACACCATTCAAAAAGTGCAGCATATATTTTAGATATTGCCTTGGGAGGATGACTCAAAACCTGAAGATCTTGATGTAAAGACAAAGTGTTAGACGCAGGTGGGGAATGGCCCAACACTTTGATGAGGAGATGCTTAAGTTGACAGATCTTGAAATAGCCCGATGGGGGAATTTTATGTTTGGACATAATGTCCGAGATAGAAAGCCAGGAGTTCTCATCTTTCTGGAGTAGGAATGGAGATCTATTCCCCAGCTGTGATAACCAAGTGGAAGGGATGGGTTTGCCATCAAGTAAGAATAAAGGAGAATTCCACATTGATTGGGAAAGGTCATGGTGAGGTTTATATTGCAAGGATGTACAGAGTTGTGCATGTACCCGAATAGACACCTCAACTATCGTGGATTTTAATTTGGGAGGAAGGAGGTTCGGTTTTACATTAAGCAGGTTGGAGGGTTCGATCCCCGTGGAGTGAATCAATGCTAATTCTATATCAAGCCACAGTGGAAGGGAGGATGAAGAAACAGGGTCAAGCCATCTGATGTATTTAGAGGCATGACTAGCCCAGTAATAAAGAAGTAAATGGGGGAGCCTTAACCCACTTTCTGCTTCAGGGCTGCTAGTTTGTTGTAAGCCAATCTCGGTTGCTTGTTAGCACAGATAAATTTCGTAAGAATTTGGTGCATCTTCCTGAACCATGTACCGGGTAACCAGACATTGAGAAGATTGAAGGGGTATAGAAGGCGAGGGAAAATATTCATTTTGACTAGGTTGATCCATCCCCAAAGGGATAGTGGGAGTTTCCCCCATCTGTCCAGGTCTTGAGTAATTGTCAGAATGAGACGGTCGAGATTTTTCTTAATAATTGAGAGAGGATTTCTAGTGAGCACAATGCCGAGGTATTTAAGAGAATCAGGGGCCCATTTGAGGCCAAGGGTGGTGACCGATTGTTTGAACACCTTGTGATTCAAGGGAAAAACAGAGGATTTACTGAGATTTAAGTTATAATTGGAAAGGCGATTGTAACTCTCAAAAACCTTGAGCATTGCAGGAATAGAAATGTTTGGATGGGAAATCAGAAGGAGAATGTCATCTGCATATGCTAAGATCCTAATCTCCTTCCCGTGCACAATGATACCCTGAATCTCAGTACTGGCCATTAAGTTTTGGAGAAGTGGCTCCAGGTATATATTAAATAAGAGGGGGGAGAGGGAGCATCCCTGTCTGATTCCCAAGTAGAGGGGAAAAGATCCATTTCCCATGATTCTAGCTGAGGGGGCCTGATAGAGAGCTTTTATCCAGTCCTGGAATTGAGACGGGAAGCCGAAGGCTTTTAAGGCCTGGAACAAGAAGTTCCAATCGACTCGGTCGAAAGCCTTCTTGGCATCCAGGGACACCAAGACAGCAGGGAATGGGGCATCCCTGGATGCCAAGAGGACATGAGAAAGCATACGGAGATGATCCACAGAGGATCGCCCCCTGATGAAGCCCACCTGATGCATTCCAATGAGATCAGGTAATACTAAGGTCAACCTATCCACTAAGAGTTTTGTTAAGATCTTTATATCTTGATTCAAGAGGGAAATAGGTTGATAGCTCTGGACTAGTTCCGGGTCTTTGTCAGGTTTGGGGATCAGGACAATTAAGGCCTCAAAAAGGGTGGGATCGGTACGTGCCCCAGATAAGATATACTGGTATAATGAAAGGAGAACAGGAATGAGTAAATCTTTAAACTTCTTAAAGAAGGAGGTTGAAAAGCCATCCTGGCCTGTGGCCTTATCGACTGGGAGCTTTTGTATTACCTCTTCTATTTCCACCCTAGTGATAGGCGTCATCAATAATAGTTTATGTGGTTCAAACAAAGCCGGAAGGGAGGCTTGTTTAAAATAAGCTTCCAGTGTGGCTTCTGAGGGAGGATTACTCATTTTGTCATATAATAATTTGTTATATTGCGTAAATTTGCTCAATATGCCATCAGGCAAGGTTTTTAATGAGCCATCATTTGAGGATCTGATAGGGGGAATAAACCTCGCTGGCTCCTGTTGTTTGATTCTAAGGGCAAGTAACTTCCCAGCCTTTTCCCCCTGATCTGCGTAGTATGCTTGGTACGAATAATTGCAAATTCTGCCTGCTCCCTGAGAATCTCCAGATACTGATATCCAATGAGTGTTAACTTATGCTTGGTATCCTCAGGGGTATCAGGGGGTTAGAGAAATTTCAAGTGCTCTCATTTGGGACAATAGTGTCTTCAGTTTTGCATCCTGGGATTTCTGCTGAGCAGACTGCTGACAAATTCTATGTTTCTATGGCATCATGTGTTAATTCAGGTGCAATGTTTTTTTAAAGTTGGCCTACCATACATCCAGATGTAAGGTACAGTAAATTATCGAATTAGATGCAGCCCGCTTACAGTACAATAAACAGAACCCCAGTGCTTTGAGAAGCCTTTACTCTTCATAAGGCTGCTTAAAGAGCTGGGGTTCTATTTGCAGTGTCCACACCAGTATGCTGATCTTAAAATTGGTGCCGCATCTGAATGAGTACTTGATTCTTGCTCACTCCATTTCTTCCCCACTTTGAAACCTGCATGTCCTGAGTTAGTTTGGGCTGGCAGCGCCTCGCCTGTGTTGCAAGATTACCAATAAGTGGCACTGAAAGACGACAGACTTCACAGACTGTGAAGGCAGCTGCTCATGGGCAGACATAAGGCAATTCTACTGGGGTAGGAGGAAGTAAGCTGTTGATTAGAATCTGCAGCTTACCCATCAGGTAGGGAAATGGGCAGACTAGGTGGGCCAAGTGGTCCTTATCTGCCGTCAAATTCTATGTTTCTATGTTTCTCACCCACCATCTTGGGAAGAAGAAGGCTGCAGCTGTGGCCACTGATGACTGTTGGGGTGTGGGGATGGGGGGACCAAAGGGAACAGACATAAGGAGATAAAATTATGATAAAAATTGTGAGACCTTCACCAGCTTTCCAAAATGCTTACCAATAAAAGAAGACTCTATGAAGTTTTTCAAATGGCAACACAATCTGGTGAGCCCTCTGTCTGCCATCTGACACCAGGCATCAACCAGCATAAAACTGCCTAAAAAAGACAGTGTGGTAATATGGTTACTGAAATATTGGAGATTACAGATTTATAAGAACAAAAGACTATCACACAGAAGCTGGCACATATGCCTATAGCAGCTGTCTCCTGCTTCTCAGTAGTTATATTTATACCATTGAGGTACTTGAATGTTTCTATCATATCCCCTCTTTCCCTCATCTCTTCCAGTGAGTACATATTGAGGTCCCTTAATTTCTCCTCATAAGTCTTGTGTTGCAAGCTCTGTACCATCTCATTCGCTCTTCTCTGGACCATCTCCAGCCTGTTAATATCCTTACGAAGGTGTGACCTCCAGAACTGCACACAGTACTCCATGTGAAGTCTGACCATGGTTTTATATAATGGCATCACTACCTCCCTCCTTATGCTGGTGATATCCCTGCCTATGCAACCCAGCATGTCACTGGCCCTCCCAGCCGCCTTACCACTTTGACATTTTCAGGTAATCTGAAATAAGAACCCCCAGGTCCCATTCCTTCTTTGTGACTGTCAACAACTCCCCCACCATCCTATACCCTTCCCCAGGGTTTCTGTGTCCCAGGTGCATAATTTTGCACTTTTTGAGTTAAACTTCAGTTGCCAGTCCTCAGACCATTTTTCAAGCTTCTCCAGGTCCCTCCTCATTTTCTCCACCCCCTCTGGGGTATCCACTGTGCTACAGATCTTGGTGTCATCTGCAAGCAGGTAAACCTTTCCTTCAGCCCTTCTACAATGTCGCTAATGAAGATATTGAACAGGACTGGTCCCAGGACCAATCCCTGTGGCACCCCACTGGTCACCCCCTTTCCCCAGACTGCGCCCCATTTACCACCACTCTCTGCCTCCTGTCTCTTACCCAGTGTTCAACGCAGTTTGCCACCCTTTCCCCCATGCCCAGCCTACTCAGCTAGTTTATCAACCTCCTATGTGGAACGGTGTCAAAGGTTTTGCTTATATCAAGGTAAGCATTGCCCACTGCCCCACCCTGATTTACTTCCTTTGTCACCCAGTCAAAGAGATCAACCAGATTTGTCTGATATGACCTCCCCACTGTGAATCCATGTTGCCTATGGTCCTGGGCTCTGATGGCTTCTAGATGCCCCACTGTCCTTTCTTTAACCAATGTCTCCATGATCTTCCCCACTACTGAAGTGAGGCTGACCAGCCTATAGTTCCCTGCCTTCTCCGTACTGCTGGATTTGTATAGAGGGACCCCATGTACTCTCCTCCAATTCTCTGGTACCACCCCTGTGTTGAATGACTCAGTGAACATGACTGCCACAGGTACTACTACTACTTCCCTTCACAGTTCTTTTAATATCCTTGGGTGTATGCCATCTGGTCCCATCACTTTGTCCACCTTCAATTTACTCACCTTCTGCAGGATTCTTCTGCCTGTCAATGGACTATTGTCCACCTCTTCACGCCTTTGCAACTGCTGTGGCCCTTGCCCCTCTACCTCTTCTGTAAATACTGAACAGAAAGACACAGTGGATGTCTTGGGGGAGCACATGACAGTTCTTAGGCATGGTACTTTCACTTCCAAATACCTAAACAGCATATATAAGCAATCAACATTCGGCATTGACAAATGCTTGTTAGTTTATAAATGACATCATAAATTACATTCAATGTTCAGCTTATGTTAAAAAAACAGCCAAAAAAATCACCCCAGATATGGTACAAACAATACAAAACTGGGTAAGAATATTTAAATTTAGTTTACAGGCCCAAAATATAAGTTTCAGCCTTTCAGAGCCTTAGGATAAAACCTTAAAATAGGACATGAGGAAAGCTGTATTCTTAGACACATATTGTACCAGTCTTTACACTTCATAGATACCCTCCAGAAATCAGAAAGTCACATATATAACTCCAACTGGGCCAGGACTGTTCCAGTTTTGCCCCACTATACATTGAACCAGCCCTTAAAATAGGGCAGCCTTACTTCAAGTTCAATTGGGCTACACTAACCTTGGTCTGTATGTAAGCCAACTATTAGTATACTTTATATGATTAATGGTATGGGCCATTTCAGTCCCCCAAAACCAAAACTATTATCACAGGGCCCCAAAAAATGTTCTTAATCAATTAAATGCAGAGCTACACTCGGCCTATCCCATTACCCCGGGAGCTTAGTGCCCAAACTTCAAATCTAGAGGATTAACATTACAAGCATTTAATAACTGATCTTGATACGAAGCTCCCAAAAGATTTTCCAAGTTTCCATTCTTTAGAGCAGCTCTGAGTCAGATTGAATACATCTGTGTGAACCCTCATTTGGGCTCACAAACACAGTACCAGTTAAATATTTTTCAGCTGTGGCTCTTAATTATTAGAGTACTTAGAGGTCATTATTGCTTTCTTGTGTGTAAAATCCCTAATAAGGAAGGTTAAAGTATGAATAATAACCACCTCACTGTTGCCACTCTCTAATTAGTCCATTTAATTATTAACAAAACACATAGATACACTCAAAAGTAAAAATCCATACATTTAAGCTTTTAAGCATTTTACATAAAATACTCTAATGCACTAGATTTTTGAAATTCCAAGCCTCAGGCCAAATGAACTTGATGCTCTAATCAGCATATTACCAGTATGAACAACAAATGTATAAGAAAAATAGTGGAATGTTAAAATAGTGACAAAATATACAAAGATTATTTTCTTAGATTACCGCTTCCTTTCAACTCTAAATTATTAGGCTTCTGGATAGAGAAGTCCTTTTGTTAGGTGAATCAAACTGCACACCTAGGAATACAATCTGCATCCTGATTATCTACATTTTAAAGAAATGAGCAAATACAAGCAGCCAATACTACTTTTGTGGTGTTTGTCAAGCATCCAAAATACATTTCTGTTCATCAAAATTTAGGCTCCCTTTCATTCGGAAGTTCATTACTGTTGGTAGCCCATAGTATTTAATGTTCAGATTTGTTCTACCGATCTGTCAGGATTTCTGAATGAATGTCCATGTCTCCTTGCCCTCGTAGTCCATATTACATTTTGATACTATGTGGGAGAGGTAAAAGTTACACAAACAGATGAATGCAGCTCTGGAAAAGGAGTCCTTCAGGTTACATACAGCCATAACTTCAGACAAGCATTTGTCAATGCCGAATGTTGTCTTGCTGCCATTGACAGTGCAGGAGTTAGAGAGATGCAGCATAGGATTGGCAGTCAAGTACTGAACTGATGCCAACCAACCCCCACCCTGCAGAGAGTGAGAGGCATTAGGGTGTCCCTGTGGGCGTTTGTTAGTGCAGTGTGGGAAAACATGCTGGGCAGGATGTGAAAAATGACAGCTGCACAGTTCATATGGAGGTGTAATAATATGCCAGTGCTGAAAATGTGGCATACAAATATACAGAATTTGCGGAGTTGCAAGGATGCGTGGGAAATATGCAAGGCACGCTTGCAGTACTGCCAGTTTATGGGCGTTCGGCACCAAATTTTCAGCATAGGCATTTTAGCACCTCTGCTCATGTACAGTGTCACTGTCATCTCCTCAAAGTGTCCCAAGAAGTGATTTCGCACAGCAACCACGCTATTCTGCGCCGGAAGTGCAGAAACACATTTTGGGCAGGATATGTGAAGTGACGGCTGTACTGTTCATCAAGAGGTGTGTAAAATGGCAATGGTGACAATCCAGAGGAAAATATCACAATGCACCATAGTACGAGCATGCGTGCAATCTGCCAACGCACACTCGTAACAGTCATTTTATGGAGTATCAGCTCCAAATTTTCAACATAGGCATTCTAGGAGCTCTGCTCATGAACTGTGTCACTGTCATTTTCATAATCTGCCCCAAACACTGATTTCCCACAGCGACTGCGCAATTGTGCGCCGGAAGTGCGGAAACACATTTCGGCAGGATATGGAAAATTACAGCTATACTGTTCACAAGGAGGTGTACAAAAATGCCAATGCTGAAAATACGGCGTTAAAATCTTGAGAATGCGCGTAGTTATGAGCCTGCGTAGCAACTGCGCAATGCACACTCATAAAACAGGTATTTGTTGGATTTTTCCACCAAATTTGGAACATAGGCTTTTTGAGAGACCACCTCATGAACACTGGCACTGTCATTTCATTAATGGGTCCTGAAAGAAAGGTGATTTTGCGCAGTGACTGCGAAATCACCTTTCGAGGTCGATTAACGCCATGACAGTGATAGAATTCATGAGGAGAGGCCCCAAAAACCCCATGTTGAAAATTTGGTGCCAAAATTCCAAGAAATGCCTGAGATATGCAGCAAAGCTGAAAAAACCCTGTTCATTGCATTATACAGCTTACCGGCATTTCCTCAGTTCGCGGTCGGTTTTGAAGAGTGCAGACGTGTTCCCGGTACATGGAAGATCATCGCGCCAGAGTCCGGAGGTAAGTATGGGGTGAGGGGGGGTGAGGGGAGGCAGGGTGCGAGTGGGTGGGTGCGGTGGGGGAGGGGCATCTAGACTACGAGGATGGTTTTCGTTTTGCAGGTAAAAAAGGAAAACTGTTGTGGGACAGTTTTGACATTAGGGCATTTGGCACGCTGGGGTGGGCTCCAGCATGCCACCTAAGTGGTTTTTTTGGGGGTGTCAGTAGTCGACGGGGATTGGGCACCCTTTGCCGCACACAACACGGGGTAATGTCAAGGGGAATTGGGCACCCTCACCGCAAACAAAGAAAGGGGGAGCGCGAGCTGAGGGGATTGGGCACCTTCAGCATTCAACAGTTGGGGGTGATGCCGATGAGTGGGGCTCTGCCAGTGGGCAAAGAAAGCGGGGGAGCGATCCAAGGATTGGGCACCCTCGGCATTCCACATTTGCGGGGATGCCGACGGGAGGGCTCTCATCGGCACACAAACATGGGGTTTGCCAACAGGGGATTGGGCACCTCGATGTTGGGAAGTGTGAGGCGGCCGCACGCCGCTGACTATAGTCATAATGGCGGCGAAGACGGCAAGCAAAGGACCGCTGCGTATGATGAGCTTTGCTCAGATTGCAGCGGACCTTTGCTTTGATGTGCTCACCCCATTATGAATGCATGATGTGGTGGTGGCATGCAGACTGATTGGGGAATGAGGGATGCACCTACTGATGCGTGCCCTGCATTCGCCCAACAGCAGCTGCGCCCCCAAGACCCGCACTAGCGCAAGATGTTGCTTGCGCATGTGTGCAAGCCATCATAAAAAGACTTAAATGTTTAGCAGGAATCATACTGCTCCAACAGAGTTCCCATCAGATAAAGTTATGAACTAAATAAAAGCACCATAGCGTACCACAGTCTCCTGAAACAATAGCTGAATCATGTGGTCCTTTCCTCTCTGGACCCGATTCCCAGCTAATCATTACCAGTTACCAACCATGAGAAAAAGCTCTCTTCTTAGAAATGTTTACCCCGTAGGCAGTTTGTAGGTCTTGCCAGAGTAGCGTTCTTATGCGGCTGATAATAAAAATAAATGTACTTAGCTCCTATCTCTGAGCTCCAATAGCCTCCTCCAAGAGTCTCCTGTAGATGGGAAATACTAACTATTCTTTCCTGCTCTTCGATCTCTCATTACTCAACAGGTCAGGATTGGCAATATAATCTCTGAGCCCAGGGAAGTAAACCTAGGGGTCCCACAAGGTTCTATCCTCGGTTCTCTCTTATTCAGCCTCTTCATCAATGACATGCCTTCTACCTGTCCTGCACACTCCGTACTCTATGCAGACAATGCCGTTATCTCCGTCCCAGGGAAAGACCTGGGATCAATTAGCTCTGAACTTCAGCACAATTTTCGTGCAATGGAATTCTGGTTCACCCGAAATAAACTGCTACACAACTACAAAAAGACAAAGATCATGCTCTTCAGCACCCCACAGAGCAAGATTCAGGGTCCTCACTGCATATACTTAGTAGCGAAGGAGAAGTACTAGACAAAGTCAATACATTCAAGTACTTAGGGATTCACCTTGATGACACCCTCACCTTCACTGCCCATGCTGAGCAACTGGTAAAGTCCACCAACATGAAGCTTAGCATCCTGTACAGACATCGCACCTCAATGACACCGGCTGCCCTGAAACTTGTTACGTGCAGTTCATTTCTCTCATCTGTGGATTATGATTTTGTCATATATGGGGCAGGCACAGACACAGTCCTTAAAAGGGTCAAAACCATCTTCAACAAGGCCTGCCACCTGGTCCTGGGAGTACACAAAATGACTCACTCTTGTGACCTATACAAGGAAACTGGCTGGCTCCCACTCCACCACAGACTCCAATACCAGGCCTGCCTCCTTGCGAAAAAGTCCCTGATGGGGTCCATGCCTACGGCTACTTCAGCCCTCTTTGAGCCTGCACAACCATCTAAATGTACAAGGAGTGCCTCCAGGACTGTTCTAACTGTTCCCTTCAAACGAACCACCCTTGGACAAAGATCCCTCTCCTACTGTGGGCCTAAATGGTTCAATGATCTGCCTGCAGACCTTGCCAACTCCCCCAGACTAGGCTACTTTAAAAATGGGCTTCGATCTCTTCTTGCCAGCAAATCTGGCTGCCAGTGTTTCTGTTAACCCATGGCCTCGGAAGGCAGTTCTCACAACTGTCACACGCTACCCTCTCTCACTTCCACTCTCCTGTTCCACAACTGCCCACTTCCCCCTCCCACCTCCCACCACCTACTACCTCCCCTTGACAAAGCCTCAACTTAGCTGCTAAAACATGCATATCTGCAGACTGGGAGCACCCCGTCTGAACTGTAACATGATTGTTAAACACTGTACTGCACTTAATTAGTGCTGCATTAATATGTTTCTATGGAAGTGTGGTCCTGTTTCTCCTTACTTCTTGTACCCTGCTTAATGTTGTAACTGCACACTAATACCACTCGTTAGTTGATGTCTTTCTGTTCTGCAATGTTTCATCACCTGTAAATGTCTTGTATTCCTTGTTGACTTGGAGCCTTTGTAAACGAGCCCCCAGCTCAAAGGTATTAATCTGAATTTGAAATAAATAAGTAAAAAAATAAATTACGAGAGTTTGTTTGGCTAAGCAGATACCCATCAATATTTCCATCAGCTCCAAGCAGGCACACGGCAACTTCACAGCGGTTCTGCCATCTGCCCTCCATCTTCTCCATGGCACTATTAGTACCTGCACCTGCACCTGTAGAAAAAACAGAGAGAATGCTCCACTTCTAATAATGCAAACAATCATGTCAGCACAAAACCTGCAATCAAAGTTCCAGAGATTCCAGCATTCACCACGTCTTCTCTCCAGTCCTCTCCGGTCCAAGGCAGAACACAGACAGCCCTAAAAATACCTTCAAACAGGATCTCAGCAGTCCACCAAAGCAGTAACTGCCACTCAAAACAGGTAGATAACAAAGCTGAGCATTCCTGGTAGCCAATAGCTGAAGGTAAAACAAATTTTCAAAACAGAGAAAGTTTAAATCAGCATACTAGAGGTTTAGAGCTCAAACCAATCACCTCTCCTTTTGGTTAATTGACAGAATAAACATTCAGTGGAAAAGGTTACCTCATGTTAAAATAACTTTAGTCTCATTCATCTTTAAAAGGAAGAGAGCAGATTTTGTTGAAAAGAGTTACAAATACTCCCATGAATGCTGAGGAGCGGGGAGCGGAGCAGCATCACCGCCATCTTGCCGGTCCACCCCCCCCGCCACAATGGCGCTGTCTCACCAGCCTAACAAGTCTCATTTAAAATCTTGTATGACTCTACCTGATAATTAAAAAAGTAATGTTATGCCCAGTTTGAATCCATATTCAAGGATCACATTGCCCTCTTCCACATGTCTGTGTTTTAATCATTGAATGTACAACAATTGTTCTTTTTTTTTCTTTATTTGTTATCTAACTTTTATCCCACGGGTCAGCACCAGATTTTCTCATCTAGCTTTTTTTTCCATGGGTTGGCACCAGCAGGCTTGCTCAGCCCTGTCCCTGCCTCCCCTGCCACTGACTCACCTTGCCCCACATATTCCCCCATGGATTGCCTCCTGTGGTGGGGCTAGGAAGGGGAGGGCTGTCCTCCCCCCATCTGGTGACTCTCATCCAGAACTGTGGGTGGAGGTCGGGTGGCAGTGTGGGAATGGTGACAGGCAGGTAGGGTTTCATTAAGCCTGCACTTTCTAATTTTCCATTTCCTCCCTTCCTCTCTTTGCCACGGTGGCATATAAGTGTGTGAGCATGGAAACGCACACATGCTACAGAACCATGGTCCCTCCCTACTGCATCGCCTGTACTCTGGCATTGCCACCCAGCCTCCACGAGGTGGCAGCCAAGGAGCAAGATGGTGTCTCTCCCTTCCCAGGAGAGGAGAGCAGTCCATTGGATGCTTGATCCTCTCCCTCTGTGCTGACTTCCAGCACCCCAAGCTCTTTCCTGAAGTCAGGTCACCGGCGCGGGCCAAGTTCTTTCCCGAAGACAGATCGCCTACACGGGAACAGGTAAGGTGCACTAGGCGCCTCAACCCCCCTTCACCACTGGGCCAGCTGCAACAACTGTTCTGTCTCTCTTTTGCATGCCGTGTACTATTAGGTGCCCGGGTCATGCCTAAAAATAGCCAGCATACATTCAGTGCACTTACCAGATTAAGACAAACTAATTAAATACATTTTTAAAATAAATAAATACATACATACATAGATAAGGAAACAAATACCCCAACCCATCTACCCTCCCATCTCCAGTCTAGCTCAACACACAACACCCCTAAATTTTGATGCAGGTGTCTTCCATTCATTACCACTGGCATCTTTTCCCTATGTCAAATGCACAGTGCAAAGGGCACAATACAAGCTCTCTGTGTTCATATTCAGCTTTGTGTGACATGTTTGTGAGGGTTGTTGGCCATACTAATCAGTGCATGAGAGGCATGCAAATTTGCCCCCCCACCCCCACCAAAGCCCTGTGACAGCCATGCACAAACAATCATTGCTGTGACTGCAGTGGGGCCATTGCACAGAGCTTGCTACTTTTAGTGAATATGGTAATAGAGCTTGTAGAGTACGAAGCCCTCAAATGATGGCATCCCAAGTCTGCAAAGTAAGATAAGTGGTGAAGAGGGAGCTTGCTGACCTCGGGTAGCTAGTAGGAGCTCATACAGCTCAACAAATTAACAAGGTCTTTTCAGGATTTCAGGATTGCAAGGTCAGTCTGTTCATGAGACTGAGCTAAACAGGCAAATGTTTCTCATGTTCTGGTAAACCTGCATCACACTGAAGTGACAGTGCTGACATGGATAAGCTAGTAATGAGCTTTCGACTTTCAATTTTAATTTGGAAAATGTAATAAGAATTTGCAGACAAAATGTGTTTTATAAGAGGTGGAGAAGTATGAGTAAGAACATTTCATGCTTGTGGTGACGTTAAAGACAGATGCTCAGAAACAGTGCACAGCAAAATGTGACATTGATGCACAACTGTTTTCCCCAGTTTAAGAAATTCCATTCTTTCTGTGGTGCTGCTACTTCCCAAATGTGCTTGCAACAAATTAGCTATCATCGTAAGCAAACATTTTCATCTAATTGAAGCTGGTGCACAGGATTAGCTATCATATGCAAACATAATCTAAAACTATTACTTGGGATCAAAAATAGAAATGAATTGGTCCATCAAATAAACTGTATCATGGAGTACAGACAGAAAAAAGCCTCTTCGGCACATGTTGTTATGCTAGGATTACAGTGGAACACAACTTTCCTAATTTGAGGTAAATGTGGCACTGAACAGAAATAATTTTTCAAACATGTGACTCTGACCAGTGAATTAACAAAAAAAATCCAAAGTGATGACTGAAAGAGATCATGAGCAAAATAGGATAACATTGGTCTAATTCATGTTCCAAAATAGAACAATGTCCAGACTGCTCTGAGCAGTCATGAATTAGGCAGTGTCAGAGAAATCCTGGATAGAAGAATAAGAAGTTTAGAAATATTATATCAGTGTAGAACTGGTTGTTTCAATGAAGGAATGAGAGTGAGATGAATCTAATATACTGTAAGTGACTACATGTTCTTTATACCCTACACTGTCACGCAGAAGGATGCTGGGCCTCCACTAAATGAAAAATACTGGGATATCATTTGAAGTCCATTATTTATATAAGATGTAGAAAAATTGCCTACCACTGTTGCATGTTTATTACATCTTAAAGTTGTATGCTTTTTTACTTTGTGACTTTTTTGCGCTAATGATTATTCACGTATGCCGATTAAAAACTGTGACAGTCTCATTTTCATTTTTTTATTTATTTAAAAATGTGTTAACTGGGTAGAGACGCACTGGGTCACATTGCCCTTTTACAGGCTTGATCTGGGTGCAGCCACAGTATAGACACAGACAAATACATATCCAGTTCACAAACTTTACATAGTTTTGTACTACACCACATAGTATACAGGACAACGTATTAATACTTAAGCAAATAAATACCATATACACACAGTTGATAGGTAATGCTGAAAAACAATTACATTTATCATCCTTAAAGAGATTTTCTTTGCATTTAATTTTGAAATGATCAATGTTGACTGTTTTTCTAATCCCTAAGTCAATACTAAGTTATTTATGGAACACAGGTCTTTGTTGCAAATGGGGTCATTCTCTAACAAAAGTTTCCTGTATAAAAATAACAGTTTGGCAGCTGCATAATGAAATAATATTTTTTTTTTGTTGTTCTATAAAACAGTATCTGAAGGGATGCCGAGTCATCAGATCTCAAGCGTGCGCACAACTTTTCAGAGTAAACGGGTCTGCTAATGGACTGTCTTTACCTTTTTGAAGAACTTTAAACACAAAATAGCCTTTGTGTAGTTTATCTTGCAGTTGTACTGATAACCATTTCAATGTCTTGTAAAGGTTGACATGATGTTCCTTATACCTAGCTCTAAGGGGAAACCTACAGATGAAATTATCCACGCAGAGATGTTTTTTAACATAGAAACATAGAAGCTGTCTGCAGTAAAGGACCTCTTGGCCGACCTAGTCTGCCCTTAAGTCCCTACCTGCTATGCTACCATAGACCCTAATTGATCTCCGTCCTTACCCCACCCATCCCTGTTACTAAGGTCCCCCTGCATCTCATCCATGCATGTTTGAAACCTGTTACCGTTTTGGTACCCACAGGTTTTGTTGGGAGGCTGTTCTAGGCATCCGCCACCCTTTCTGTGAAAAAATATTTCCTCACATCCCTTTTAAGTCTCCCCCCTTCCAGCTTCATATCATGCCCATTCGTCCTTAAGCATCTCTTTCTGTGAAATACTTCACCATCCTGTACCTTATTGATACCCTTGAGGTATCTGGATGTTTCTATCATGTCTCCTCTTTCTCTCCTTTCCTCCAGTGAGTACATATTTAATTCCTTAAGTCTTTTCTCATAGGGCTTCTGATGCAGGCCATGCACCATTTTAGTTGCTCTTCTCTATCGCCTCCACCTGGTCTATGTCCTTCCTGAGATGGGGCCTTCAGAACTGGACACAGTACTCCAGGTGTGGCCTCACCATTGATCTATACAGGGGTAACACTACCTCCCTTTTTCGGCTAGTGATACTCCTCCCTGTGCATCCCAGCATCTTACTAGCCTTTCCTTCTGCCTTATCACACTGCTTTGTTACCTTTAGGTTATCAGATATGATGAATCTCAGATCCCACTCCTGTTTTGTTGTTAACACCTTCCCCTCCAAATGATACGTTGCCCTTGGGTTCTGTGCCCCATGTGCATAATTTTACATTTTCTGGCACTGAGGCCCAGTTGCCAAACCCTTGACCAGTCTTCCAATTTTTTTAGATCTTCCTTTATTTTCTCCACCCCCGTGTGTCCACTCTGTTGCTCATTTTTGTGTCATCCATGAACAAGCATACCTTTCCTTCTAGCCCCTGTGCTATGCCACTAATAAAGATATTGAAGAGGATCAGTCCCAGTACTGATCCCCGTGGCACCCCGCTGGTTACCTTGCCATCTTCTGAGTGAATTCCATTTACCAACACCCTCTGAGTTCTGTTACTTAGCCAACTTTGTGCCCAGTTTACTATCTTTGGACCCACTCCTATGCTGCCTAGCTTGTTTACCATTATTCTGTGTGGAACAGTGTCAAAAGCCTTACTGAAATCCAGATAGGCCACATCCACCACTCTTCCCTCATCCACCTCCCAGTAACCCAGTCAAAAAACTCTGTCAGGTTTGTTTGGCAACTGCCCCCTGTAATACTTTCTCTGAATCCCCTCCCCACACTAGGCTGCAGTAATCCATTGCTGGCAACAGGTAGCTAAGGGCTAACATTTTCTTGGCCCATCAGCCAAGAAGTTCTTAACTGCATACAATGCTCCCAGATTTTTATTCAACTGGGAAAAAGTTTGTTCTGTATGTTTTTCAAAATTTAGTTGAGAATCTAGAAAAATACCTAAGTATTTAAAGTTGCTGAATACTTCTAATGGGTTCTATGTCATAACGGCAATCACGGAATAGCGATTGCTGTTTGGGTGAGCGTACATCACCAAAAATGAATTTCAGCAATGCACACTCACAGCAAATGGCAAGAGGGCCCCTGAGAACTATGCTTCACCCCCTGCACCCCTGACTAAAGGATTCTCAACTCCAGGGGGGTGCATGTCGGGGGGGTAAAATATTTTAAAAAATTACAAGCCGCATGCCAGCAAAAAAAATACAGTGCAGCACCGGACCCGAACTCTGCACCCTGCATCTCCCAACCGACCACCCTCCCCACCACACTAGTGGACCAGCTCGGCAGCTGCCCACCACAACCTCTCCCACATACCTTCCCTTCCCTTCCTCTCCATCCCATGCATGAGCGTGCGTATACATGCGTACTTCCCATCGCCCTACCTTGCCCACACAGGTGGTCGCTACCCTGCCAGGTAGCCCTGAACACAGGCACCATGAATGAGTCACCATTTTTGAAAGCACTCAACTGCAGTCACCTTGTTCACTGGATACCTTTCTAATGTTTCCTCTCCTTAAATAGAAACTTGAAAATCATTAACAGCAAGCATTTTTTAGCAGAGCAGAATACCATTGCTTTTTTTGCTTTGTTTTGTTTGTTTGTTTGTTTAATATGAGTCTATTTGTGTGGAACCATTCAGTCAGAATCTTGTATTCTGCTCTTATTTTTTTTCAATTTTAAAGACACTGGGCCAGATTTTCAAAGGCTGATTCAAAGCTTGCATCAAGCACTGTCTTGCACCCAGTTTTTTGGCACAGCTGCGCTGAACATGTTTGATGCAACTGCATCTGATTTTCTATTCTCTGGCTCAGTTGTGACACTTCCCTCACTTTACAGCAGCTAGTGCCAAATCTTTGGTGGAAGCCCCATAAAAACACCCCCCCCTCCATAGGTGCTAGCTAGACTAGGGGAACTGGTCTCACTTGCAGCACTTGGCACACGGAAGTTAAAATGCTGATCACTGGCTTAGGGAATGCCACAAGCCCTGCATGCCATATGATTGGTGCACCAGGGCTTGCAGCATTTCTGGGAGCTTTGAACATCCAGCCCAGTATATCTTTGTTGGCTATATACATCACCGCATCATTGGCGTAAACACCATGCTTTATGAGTACTTGGTACTAACCTAGGTTTTGGGGATCTGTCCCTACGGAATAATATTCCAGATGCCACGAAAAGGTTCAGATCATTGTCTGAAGTGGTTGTGGCTAACCCTCTGCAACACAAATATACCAGCTGGTTTGTGTATACACAGAGACATAAAGGAACACATGAAATGCTAAACAAGAAGACACAGAGCATTTTCCATCCATCCATCATCCATCCAGGCAGCTGAAGCATTCACTATCATGTAAATTAGCTGTAGTCATCATTTAATTGGAAGTGCTGCCCAGTCATGTTATGGAAGTTAGGACTATGGAAAGGGGAACCTCTGGTGGAAGAATACTCTGTGAAGGAAGGGTGAGCTGATTCAAGTTTTGAATTCAGTGAAAGCATAGAAATTTGGCAATTTCACCTTCATTACAATGCTAAAAAAGTTCTGGGGGCACTTCTGGCCACTTTCATGATTACACACATTGATAAAACCTCTAGCCCTTTCTAGGTGACTTTAGCTTGAATTGTGGCCACCCCCTACCCCCCACTCCAGTTATTTCTCACACTCCACCCCTCTTCCCTGTTCCCCCACACAGTTGTTTCTTTAAAAAAATGATGCCAGTTCTTGGCAAGGTAACAGCCTAGGAGAAAGAATTGTTTTTACAAAAAAAGAAAAAACTGGCATAATGGGTGGAGAATGGGCAGTGAGTGTGTGAGTGGGGAGGGGTGGTAGATTGGTGCCACATATGTCTATTTCTAACCTGGTAGGCCCCAGTACCAAGGACCTGAAGTGTTTTGGCCAAAACGTTAAAGCTGAACTGAAGTGTGTGTATGTGTGTGGTGGTAGTGGTGGTGGTGGCGGTGTGTGTGTGGGGTGCTTAACACACCAAAACATAATGGAATTTGCCAGTAGCCAACATCTCTCAACTTTACTGGAAACCTGTGGCCAAGTCATTTTCCTTGTCCTTTCATGCATAATAATTCTGGAACGAAGTATGCTGTCTGTGACCCTCCCTTCCCCAATGAATTAAACACCATGCCCAATAATGCTTTTCTCCATGAGGAATTGATCCAACTTGGGTTTGAAAGAGCCAACACTCTTTACTGCACCATTCCTTGGGGAACTAGATCCATAAGTTGATCTCTCTCTCTCTGGGTGAAAACAATGTCTCCTCACATTACCCCAATTCTATCCCCTCTTATGCATCGGGTATGATTTCTAGTTCTACTGCCCTAAACATGCTGAGAAAGTTCCAAGCTATCCATCTTGCTCAGTCCCTTCAAGATTTTAAAACTGAAATCATATCTTCTATTAGAATTATTTCTATCCAGGGAAAAGATACCATGCCTGCCTGAACACTGCTCATAACTGTACCTCTCCATTCTCTTAGTCCTTTAGTTACTGTCCACTGGACCCTCCCAACTGCTGCAATATCCTGCTCATACTGAGGCAACTAGAACTGCACACAGTGCTCCAGGTGTGGCCGTACCCATGCCCTATAAAGGGATAGAATCACATCACTTTTATAGTAAAAAACTAAAATCGCTAAAAAAACCTTACTAGGACTCTCCCCTCCCGGGCTGTCTTCCTCCCTCCCCCCTGCCCAGCCCCTAGTCAGCACCCGGACTTCCTGCAAAGCCACCTTCCTGGTTCCCCGTGCTAGGACCTCTCTTGGGCAGAGATCCTTCTGCTATAGAGCTCCTGCTTGGTACAACACTCTCCGCTGGCCATCACTGAAATCGCATCCATCTCCATCAAAATGCCCTCAAAAGCGAGCTATTCAGCAAGCGCTGCTGCTCCTGTGCCTAACGGATGCACAATCCCTCCCTTTACTGACAATGCCTCCGGCAGCTCTGGCTCTCTTCTTAACCTCTTACTTACTAGCTAATGTTACTAACCCAACGCCCAACAGTATCTCTGCTGACTTGAGCGTCTCCTGGTGTTACTACTTAAGCTTAACTCTTACTCCACCCTGTTTCTGCTTTCAGATCATACCCCCATCGGTACATTCTCCTCCGCCTCCCACGCTTTTCCAGTAATCTGCTATCATGTGACCTGTTTTGACTGCATTATTGTTTTACCTGTACTATTCCAGTATCATGCACTATGTCCCTTGTAACCTGACATAGTAGTCCTGTTTGGCTGTTATCGTCCAACAATGACAATCCATTATGCTCCTAAGCCATGTATTCCCCGCCCTGTTGTCGACAATACCTGATTGTTATGTACATTACACTACCTGTGTGTGCCTTAGCCATGTTACCATTTCTGTGTGCCTGTTTATTCACCTGCTCTTCTATTGTATGTACCCTGCCTCCTGTATTATCTGTACCACCTATCTTTGTTTGACGAGGTACCTTTGGAAATGAGCCCCTGGCTCAAAGGTTGTAAACTGATTGCATTATAAATAAATAAATAAATAGTATGCAATGTTATTTCCTGTGCAGCACAGCATCCGGTTTGCCTTAATCACTGCACATTGACGTGACAGCTTCAGCTTTCCCTTATTGATGACCCCTGGATAAAGATTACAATAACATGATTGTGTTGCTGTTGCATTGCTTCTCGTGTTCCCAGGATGAACATGAAAACAAGAGAGTTAATCTTCTACTGCAAATGTACTTTCTGGGACAAGCATTGGTTCAAAGTAGAACATGTTTTCTTTTTTCCCAGTAATAAAACACAACCTTTCTGCATGCCTACAGAAGTTTTACTTTTTCCTATCCTTGAAACAGAGGAAGAACAGTTTATCATCCAAAATGTTGGACCTGTACTTCCCGGTGGTGGAATACTTTATTAATTTATTATTGAAATGTTTCACCAGGAAAGGCACACTGAATAATTTAAAATTGCTTGTCTCATGATGCGTCCTGGGGGGAAGGGAACAATTGGAATATATTAAATAAAAAACATTCGCTGGAACTTTGTAATACAACAGGACAAGAATATACAAGGCAACACTGGAAAGCAACAGTACAAGTAGATATCCAATATAATATTTGGAAGTAACTTGACATAGAAGCTAAACAATCCATTTTAGGCTATACAAGAGTGCAGAAAATAGACAAATTAATCACTATACAGAAGTGCATGTGCAAAAATCAATGACGTTTACACTCGTAAACACTATGCAGACTGAAGGGAAAGGAATCAAGGTAGCTAGAAGCAGTTGCAAGACAGAGAGAGGAAGCTGTGAAGGGAGGATGAAATGGACTACAGAGAGGAGGAGTGCATGATTTGGTGTGGCATGCAATTCCAAAGTTTTGGGAACCTGTGAGAGAAGGCAGATTGTCATATTGAAGTGGAACGCCATGGGATTGCTAGAGTGTGGGAGTCACTAGAACGGAGTGAGTGAGGGGCAGAGGGGTGGGAGGACAGTGAGGAAGAGAGGTAGAAGGATAGAGAACCTGTCCAAAATTTGAAGACAAATTTTGGGCAATGGGCTAGGCAACGGTTCACCAGTGAAGGAAGGGCTAGTGAGCGATAGAGATCTCAGTGGTGGGTGCAAGAGGGGGTGTCCAGGACAAAGTGACAGAAAGCAATGAAGAGGGCATCCAATCTGGTTAAGGAAGACTTCAGCACAGCACTGCAGACTACAGCACAGTAGTCAATAATAGGTTGTATCATTTTCTGGACACGCTCCTTCCTAGCTGATAGAGGCAGGCAGCTTTGGTTCCTGTAAAGGGCACCTAATTTGGAGTGCAGCTTTTTCAGGATGGAGTCAATGTGCCGAGCAAAGTTGGGGTGTTGGTCTAGCCAGACCCCTAGATACCTATAGGAGAAAGTGTCCTTAAGAGTAGTACCATTGAGGATGTGGAAAGAGGGAAAATGTGGTAGCCTAGTGAGTCTCTGCCTAGTGCCGAAGGTCATGGAGACTGTTTTCTTGGCATTGAGGAAAAGTTGATGAGAGCTTAACCAGAGCTGAACTTTCTCAAAGTCATGCTGGAGGCTGGAAGCGACATCAGTAGGGGATTGGCCAGAAAAAAAAAGGGCTGTGTCTGAATTCTTATTTAAGTTTGGAATACAAACAGGACATCTTTTGTGCGAATGTTTTATGGTCATTATGGTTCTGTATTGAAAACATTGATGTTAACTGAGATCTATGAAACTGATTCCTTCACTGGATGATTCTGCTGGACTTGGTGGCAGCATGTATTTTAACAATATCTTTATTTATTTATTTATTTATATTTATTTGATTCATTTGGACAGCACCTTTGAGCTTAACTAACTCTCTTCACAGCTGGAGACAGGACCAAAGAGGGTTGTGAGGGCTACGAGTCCATGACCTCCCCACACTGCTAAAAGCCCCCCCCCGCATCAGACAGCTGGAGACTGGAATGAAGAGGGTCACAAGGGCTATGAATCCATGCCCTCCCCACACTGCTGAAACTCTCCACCGCATGAGCCAGCTGGAAACTGGACTGAAGAGGGTGACGAGGGCTACGAGTCTAAGCTCTCCTTGCACTGCTGAAAGCCCCCCACTGCATCAGCCTGGTACGACCGCTGGCGTTCTACTCCTGTTTTACTTTTGAATTTTGGTGCCAAACTAGGACCAGACAATTTCAAACACAAAAAGACTTAAACAGGATCCTTCATGCTGTTATCCCCTGCCTGCCTTTACATCGGCAGAGCAATGGAGATGGTTTTATTTCTGCATTGTCTTTGTATTTTTAACTAATTTGGCCACTTTCTCTGGCTGCTCCTTAAGGAGGACAGGAAATCATTTCTAACTGGCAGTTGTTTATAAAGTTCTTATTCTCAGAAATGCTATGCATTCACCTAAATTATCCATATTTACCTGTTCCTGAATAAAAAGTGATACAAAAACTGTATTTTTCATTGTTTTGTTTTTATGGGCAACATTCTGTTACAGTTCTCCTCTTGGAACCAGTAATTTGGAGTTTTACTATGTCACAGTGTGTGTGTAGCATGCTGATTATGAGCTGTTGACCTATCAGAACTATGCTTAGAGTTCTATGCACAAACCGTAACATAGGTAAAACTCCAAATTACTGGTTCCATGAGGAGAACTGTAACAGAATGTTGCCCATAAAAACAAAACAATGCAAAATACAGTTTTTGTATAACTTTTTATTCAGGTACAGGTAAATATGGATAATTTAGGGGAATGCATATCATTTGTGAGAACAACAACATCATAAACAACTGGCAGTTAGAAATTATTTCCTGTCCTCTTTACGTGAGCAGTGCTAGGGGTTGGATTTAATTTCTGCTGTGTCTGTGAATTCTTGTAATTCTAAATTGTGGTTCCTTAACTGTAGTGCATTGTATTAATTCATTTTTATTTGCAAAACCTTATAAAATGTGGTGTTCTGTTAAGTGATTTGCATTTAATCTATTGCAGTGCCTTAAATCCTACTGCAGTGCCTTAAAGCCCAAATTCTTATGCAGTGCCTTGCTAAGCCTAAGCAAAGTACAGAGGCTCATTTAAGTGTAATTAATTCTTTAAAGGGAGGTTAGCCTTGCTTCGGGAATTCACTGCATCCACAAGCTCTCCTAATTTCTGTCTGCTACTGCTAACCCTGTTTCACTCCTCCTTCTTACTCTGTATCTAGCTCTCACTTCTGATTTGACTCCTGTTCCCCTGGTCCTGTTTCTCTCCACCCACCCCTGTTCACTTCCCCCTTACCTTCACATTTAAATGGCAGTAGTAACTCTGTTTCTTCTCTCCACAGCTGGAGACCGGACCAAAGAGGGTCACGAGGGCTATGAGTCCATACCCTCACTGCACTGCTGATCCCCCCCCCCACATCAGCCAGGTACGACCATTGGCATCCTACTCCTGTTTTACCCTGCTGCCACTTTGTGGTGGCTACCCCATCACCCCCACCACCACCCTTGGCAAGCTTTGTCTTTTATACTTGTAAGGTCTCACGTGACCCGAAAGGATGTGCCTCCCTAAATTTTCTAACAGCCATATTTTCCCACCTGCAGTTTATCTCTGTCCACCATCAGATGCTACCCTCTCACACATTTTGCATCAGCGGTCATGACCACCCTGTCTCATCCCTTTACTCCAAGTGTGTGGCAAAAAAACCCTCTGCTCTCGCAAGTCTACCCCTCTTCGTTTCAGTGTTTTCACAAGTGGATACTATCCTGCCACTCTCAGTCTGTAGCAATTCAGTTACACCTCCTGACTTAGTGGTGCACCTACCCTGTCCTAATCTGTCCACCATGCTCCTTATCACATTCACTCTCCTCCCTCTCCTTGTCCCCCTGACATCCCTTCCACCCTCTCTCCTCCCTGAGCCTCTGTTCTGTAACTCCCACTTCCCTTCCCTGCCCCACTGCACATCTCCTTTTGCTACCACATCCCTCCCACATATCCCCCTCCCGCCTCGAACCACCTGGACACTTGGTCCTTCCATACTCCCCCACTGTTTCCACGCTGGCCTGAGTGCCCTTAGGCCTCCCCTGGTGCAACTACTGTTATTATTCACCACCCTTCTCCTCCCTCCCACCGTAAAGCCATGATAGCCTTAGCCAGACCTCTAGTAGCACTCCTGCTACTGATGGCAGGGGACAGTAATCCAAACCCCAGACCTGCCCCCCCTCCACCACAATTTCCATGGGGCCTAAAGTTAGCCCACCTAAACATCAGGATCCTTTTCCCAAAAATCTCGTTACTTCAACCAATTGTCTCATCCCTCAAGTCTGATATCCTTATCATAACCAAGACATGGTTAAAGCCACACATCCACGATGCTTGTATCTCCATACCAGGCTACACCATCACCCACAAGGACTGACCTGGAAATAAAAAAGGTGGCGGTATTGCCATGCACATCTCCTCATCTCTCCAATTCTCCATGGTTCATATATCACCCCCACAGTCTATTGAATCTTTGATGGTGCAAGTCTCCCTTCCCCACTCCATACCCATTTCTATAGCTGGCACTTACTGCTGCCCTGGCTACCCCATGTCCTCTATCATTGACTTCTCATCTACTATACAGTCACACGCATCTGAGGGTGAGCTCCACATCCTAGAGGACTTCAATGTGAATAGGCTCTTCTCCTCCAACACTAAAATTCGGAATGACATTGCCGCCCTCAACCTATATCAGTTGATTCGTGAACTCTCCCATATAAATTCCAAAACTCAGAACCATACCCTATTAGATTGGGCTCTCACCTCACACTCACACTGGATAATCACTGCAGGTCTTCTTCCTGACTCCTTAAGTGACCATCATCTCATTTATGCAGTCCGGAAAATCCATTGACCCAAAGCCCTCCCCAAAATCTGCTGGTTCAATCTGGATCTCGCCCCTCCTAAATGACTTGGTTAACACTGGACTGGTCTTTCATCCCTCAGGCCACCTCGATTGACTCTGCCGTGGACTATTTTAAGTCCAAGTTCCTATCGGTCTGGGATACCTCTACCCCACTCAGACAGATCTGGGTGTGAGGATCACATCTGCCCTGGATAATCACAGATCTCATGGACTGCCTTCAGGCCAGGGATAAAGTTTGGAAGGCCTATGAAGCTCCTCCTTGGCTTACCAAAGTTATCACACTCTTCGGAATGCCTGCACCAGAGCAATATGTAGAGCCAAGGCTGACTTTTTTTATTCCACCTTCCTTGCCAATTTAAATCACCCTTCCAAATTCTGGAAGGTGGTACAATCCCTATTCCACCCCCTTCTCAGCCCCCTACACCTGTCATGAAAACTGGCAGTAACACCTCAACCAACCCGCTTGCAGTGGCAACTGAGTTTAACTCCTCCTTTATTTCCTGTACTTCCACACTCCTGTCCTCTCTACCCCCATCCTCCCACGGCCAAGCTCCCTCAGCCCCTCCCTAACCTAGGCAGGCCCCCATCCCTCCTTCTCCTTCTGCCACCTTACCCTAGCTGAGGTCTTTAATGCCCTCCTTGCACTAAGCCCCTCCAAGGGAAAATGCCCCTCTGGGTTGGACTCCAAAATGCTCTTACTGGCAGCCCCAGGCATTGTCTCCCCCCCTTGTTGCTCTCTTTAACCTCTCTTTCTCACTCACGTCTATCCTGTCTGAATGGAAGCATGCCATGGTCATCCCCCTCATGAAAGGTGGTGACCCAATCTCCCCTGGAAACTATTGATCTATTTCACTCCTCCCCACTCTGGCAAAACTGCTGGAATGCCTCATTCTCTCCCTGCTCTCCTCCTTCCTTGATTCTAGCTCCTTCTTCACTCCTTACCAGTCTGGGTTTAGGAAGTCCCACTCCACCACAACCTCCCTGCTGAGGCTCACAGACTCCATTCTTACCAGCATGAACCAGGGACTCATCACCTCTGCCATTTTTGTCAACCTTGCAAAGGCCTTTGACACTTTTTCACACCCTCTCCTCCTATACAAGCTGTCATTAGCAGGGCTCATTAGTGAGGCCACCAGCTGGTTCCACTCCTATCTTGTAGGTAGGACACAGTCTGTAAGGACTGGAAACTCTCTCTCCTCCTCCCTCCCTATTACCACTGGTGTACCTCAAGGCTCCATCCTTGGCCCTCTGCTGTTCTCCATCTTCCTCAATGATCTGCCCTCTACCTGCCCACACACATCCATTCACATGTATGCTGACGACACCATTCTGTATACCTCCAGCCCCACTACCGCTGATGTGGCAACCAGACTACAGCAGGACTTCGAGAAAGTCCAGCACTGGTTTAGCGCAAATCAGCTCTTTTTGAACACCAAGAAACCAGTCTGCATGACCTTTGGCACAAGCCAGAGACTCTCTCGGCTCCCTTCCCTTCTCACATTCCACACCCTAGATGGGACATTATTGGAGGGCTGCACCTCCTTTAGATACCTCAGGGTCTGGCTCGACCAGCACCTTGACTTTTCTGTGCATATTGAGGCCATCCACAAGAAACTGCACCCCAAACTGGGTGCCCCGTACTGCAACCATGGGTGTTTCCTGTTGCTGGCTCACCATGAAATAGTACAGAAAATGATTCTCCCTATTTTTGACTACGGTGATGTAGTCTACAGTGCCATTCCCAAAACTTCCCTAACTAGACTGGATACCCTCTTCCATTCCTTCTGTCATTTTGACTGCTCTCACAGTACCTACCACTGCACCCTATACCAAGCTCTGTCCCTCCCAACCCTTCAGGACAGGAGGCAGGCTCACTGCGCTAATCTTATGGCTAAATTCTGGTCCCATTCCCTACCCTCTTATCTCTATTCTACACTCTCCCCCTCCCTAACACTCCCTCAGACAGTATGACTTCTGGGCCTTGACTGTCCCATGCATGTCCACCTCTGCTGGCCAAGCTGCCTTCTCCTACTGCTTGCCTAAACTGTGGCATTCCCTCCCCTCTGCCATCCACCATGCCCTTTCCCCTCGCTATTCCAACACTCTCCTGAAAACCCACTTCCACATCACCTGCTCCTGTTACTAATTCGCCTTCTAAATCTGAGCTACTTCCTAGCATTGCCTGTTCTGACACTTGCCAATATGTTACATGTCTTTGCTTACACCCCTGGCCCAGCTGTTTCCTTGTTGTTATCTGTGATGCAGTTGTGCTCAATAATTTCCATAAACATTCTACTTTTGTAATTGTACTTGTGCTTATTCTACTTTGTACTTACTATTCTACCTTGTAATTACTATTCTACTTTGTAATTATTACTCTACGTTTGTACATATCTTGCACTATTTTATATAAAATTATTCCTCTCCGATGCTCCCTTTCCCCCAGGATGCATCTGTAAATGAGCAGTTGTCTGCTCAGCATACTTCTCTGGTGAAACTTTTAAATAAATAAATAAATTTACAAAGGTTCTACGTTAAGCAACATTGCAACAAGTAACATATTTAGAACAAGAAAAAAAAACCAAAAACAACCACACCAAGAGTGACTGGTGCTATGATTGATCAATTTACAGCATAAAAAAGATCAGCATCCAGTCCAGGCCATTCATTTAAAGTGCTTTAATTCACAAGGTGCATCAGTGCAAAAATACTGGCTCACAAAGCAATATGCCTACAGGCAGGCTCACATCTGAGTAACATATTTACAATGACAAATTGTAGACAAAAGGGTATAAATTAACATAGCTATTTACAGGATACAAATCATTACTGTTGAGGAAGGATACTGATAAGTTTGACATTAGGAGTGTAGCCAGCTAATACAACATTTATGGGCAGCTCATAAGAGCACAGTCATTGTTTCAACAAGGAGAAATTCAGAGGCATTGACTGTCCACACCGGGATTAAATAGATGTTTAAATTGTCATTTAAACTGGACTACTTTATTAAGACTAATGATAGAATCAGAGAGTTTGTTAAGTCACTGAGGTCTTCTGACAGCAAAAGCTTGTGAACGGTACTCTGAGTATGTTCTTGGTCATAGTCCTAGTTGGGTAAGGGTTAAGGTATGAACTCAGAAAGTTTTGCAATTCTGGAGGTGCGAGACCCTTCAGTGTTTTTTTTTCCTCAGGGATGCAGGATTTGAATCTGATTCTATCCTGCAGGAGGAGAATATTGGTTAGGGAATAAAGGGCACAGGAATGTGTTAACCTATTGGCATCAGGTATTAAGCAACAGGCCTTGTTCAGAACCAGCTTGATTCTCTGGAGGGTAGTGTCAGAAGCCGCTCCATAGATTATAATATTGTAGTCAATGATTGGGAGAATTGAGCTGATAATCACGACTCGCCTCACATCCTGTGTGAGGTTGTGCCTCTGTCTGTAATGTATCCCTACTTTTTTGTTGGTGGAGTTTACTATGTGGTCTACATGTGAGACAAATGAGAGGCAGTCATCAATGATGACAACCAGGTACTTGAATGTTCTAATCTGCTCCAGTGCCATGGCATTCTCATTTATGATGGTTAGGGGCTGGGTCCTGTTCCTCATATGAGGTCCTGAGAACAGCATTACCTTTGTCTTTTTGTAGTTCAGGACTAGTCTGCTTCTTTTGAACCACTCCCTCAAGTGACCTAAAGCAACCTTGGAGAGCCCCTGTTAGGGAGTCCTGATTTGGGCTGCTTGTGAAAATAATAGCATCATCCATGTAGAGCAGGATCCTAACCCTTGGGACAGGCAACTGGTAGGTTGTTGATGAAGAGAGTAAAAAGGAGCAGACCCAGTATTGAGCCCTGCGGTACACAAACAGTCACATCTTTAGGGTCAGATAGCACACCATTGATTTTGACACATGTTCTCCTGGTGAGGTAGCTAATGAACCATGTTACAGTGTCCTGTGAGAGACACAGAGAGTGGAGTTTATTGTACAGAAAGAGGGGATTGACCAGATCAAATGCTTTGGTTAGGTCAACACAGATCAAGCCAACCAGATGCCCCTTGTCAAGGTCCTCATGGAGGTAACTGGTGTATTCAATTTAGGGCTGTGTTTATGCTGTGGAGTCTGTGGGAACCATGTTGTTGTTGGCACTGGAGATTGTGTTTGCTGAGGGAGTCGACCAGCTGATCTGACACTAACCTTTCAAGGGCTTTTGACAGAGGGGAAGAGTATGGAGATAAGCCTGTAGTTAGCTACAGCAGTGCAGTCCCCACCTTTGTGAACCATGTAACAAGTGCCATTTTCCAGGAGTTTGGAGATTGGGAGTATCGCAGTGAGATATTGAAAATTTTGGACAGTGGTGGGGCAATTTCATCTAGGGTTAGTGCTATTAGTTTTAGGTCAAGACAGTCACTCCAAATTCATGTTTTGCCTCAGATGCGCTTGATGTTCTTTTTAGTGTCAGCCAAAGAGATGGCCTTAAAATAGAATTTGGGGGTTATAGAGTCAGATGCAGCTGGGTGATCAGTTTCAGACTCAGTCAGGTAATCTGGGGCAGGGGGAAAGACTGCACAGAGATCAGTGAAGGCCTCGTTAAACAGTTTTGCCATTTCTTCAGTCTCAAGGGTGGTGGATCCGTTCACATCAAGCATTGTGGGCACTGACTTGTCACTGTGCCTTAGTAGGCCTTTAAATACTTGCCAGAACTTTCTACCATTACCCCAAGCATTTTCCTGCTGTTCCTTGTAGTAGTTAACCTTAGCTAGTTTAATATCTTTTGTGCACCTATTACATGCAGTTCTGTAGTGCTGAAGGTCTGGCAGAGTGCCTGTTGCCTTTACCCTGTACAAAAGGTTATCCCTCTCCCACATCTGTGTTAACAGTGATGGGGTAATCCATTCAGCTGACATACCTCTTACCATCCTTTTCCTAAAAGGAGCATATATATCACAGGCTCAATTGAACTCTGCAATAAAATAGCCTCGTGCTGTATTGATATTTGTGGCGCAATCTAGATACTGTAGCTCCAGTCGAGCTTAGCCAGATGCTTCGTGAAAGCTCTACTTTGTGCCCTTTTGAGTACCCTGCTAGAGATGGTTTGTTTTTTGGTGGGGGGCCTTGTGGTCTTAGTGGACCAAGAGCATAGCACAGGTGAGTGATCACTGATTGCATCAGGCAGGACCTTAACCTCAGTTAGCCTGTCCGAGTGTGTGGTCAGCACCCAGTCAATTAGGGTGCTGGTGCCAGTTTTGTAATTCGCCCTAGTGCACTCCTTTACCACTTGGTAGAAGTAGAGACTATCCATCTGATCCCTTAGTGTCCAGTTCAATTTGTTGGCCCAATTGATGTTGAAGTCCCCCATTACAATGGTCTTACATTTCTGACTGGTGTGTTTAAAGTGACTGACAAGGGAGTTAATCCCTATTTGCTGTTTGCCTGGGGGTTTGTACACAGTTAGAAAATCAAGGTTTTTCCCACCCTTTCCCAGAAGGATTTTAACTAGCAGGCACTCACAGTCCTCAGAGGGAGAGTCTAAAGTGATTCTATGCCCCTGGAGGTCATTCTGTACATACAGTAGGCATCCTCCTCCCTGCTTGTTTAGTCTGTCCTGCCTTCGAAGGTTATACCCATTCTGATGGTCAGAAGCATCTGGAATTTTTTGGGAAAGCCATGTTTCAGATAGGGCTAACAGATCAGGCTGAACAAGCCTCACCCATGCTTCAAGGTGAGCTAATTTAGGCACCAGGCTGCCAATGTTTAGTGTAGCAATTTTTAATGTGCAAGGCACCTCCTTATTATGGGCTTCACTGCGGGATAGATTAGGATTAGGGTGGACATTTCCTGACATGAGCAGGAGTAATGTTAGCAGTTTTCTCCCTGCCCTTCGTTGGTCATACAGCTTGGAGGAACTACCCAAACCTGTGAGTGTGTTTATGGATAGATTGGTCAGGGGCTGCCGGAAGGTAGAAATAGAGATGACTGCCAAGCAGAGGGGTAGGCCGTTTGTTTGCAAGATGGGAGGCATTTTCTGGATTGGGACTACAAGAAGAGCAGGGATAGTAATTATCTCTGTTTCCCACTGGCATGATTTATGAGTGAGACCGCTGACAGAGGTAGCGGTATGTGAATGAATAAACTAAAAATATTTCTTTAAGAAAATTTGAATTAAGTTTTGTAATGATTAAAAAGTTGACTGTGAGACAACTGAAGTGCTGACCTCTGGACTGCTGTCATGCAGTTTTTTTAACTATCTGTTTATTGTTTTCAAAAGAGAAAGACAATACAGAATGCATTCTCATGCAAGAGAACAGGAAAAGAGGGCAACTAATGCAATAACAGATGAAAAAGTAAATATGCAATAAAATATCTTGCAACCTTGTACAGTAGGAATGGAAGGAAACTAGAAGCACAATTAAAATCCCATAGTGTCACGAATAATGCCAGCCACTTCAATGATCATGGCTGTATCCAGCAGGTGGAATAATCAGGGAAATTTAAATGCACTTAAGAAAGTGCTATAAATCAAAACAAAGATGATGCTGTATAGGAAAAATATGCTTCTTCAATGTCCCACAGCCCAACCCAATATCACAACAAAGCATATAAAATTGTAACTGTAGGCAAGAGAAGAATAACCAAATTTGAAGTTCATTATATAATGGCAAGAAAAAATGTTGGCCTCTGATTGGTCAGTCTAGAACTAGACCCGTGATGTTATTCCAGCATAACATCACAGATCTAGTCCAGGAACCCACAAGACCGCATCACATGTAAAACAAATCAGTGCACATGGCATGACCAAGTACCCTCACTTGGCATGCCTAGTCTGCAGTGTGCCAGCACTTCTTTATTTTATTTGAAACATAAATCCCTCCCTCTCAGTCTCACAAGCCAGTGGTAAAATCATGTAGAAGAATGTGCAACTTGACACAAAATCCCATTAGTTATGTTACTTTTTTCATTAGTGAAATCAAAATTAGAGACACAGCATTCTTGGTGATCAGCTTCAAAGAACAGCATCTCCCGCTCCCAGCCAACTACAGTGAACTCCTGTGTTTTTTTTTTTTTCAAGCCTCCCACCCACCATGTCACACAATGTTCTCCAAATCACATAAATCTATGTTTTTTTCACTGCTTTTGTTTCTTTGTTCATGAGCTTTTTTTACTGCTTTCATTTTTTTCTCATGCGCTCCAGCCTCCCAAAGATGAGCGAATAGTCAGTTTCTAACAGCAGTCACTCACTCTACACAAGCTGTCTGTACCAAGGGTCTGCACATGCCTACAGCCACCTGCTTCATTGAAAAGTCACACATTACGGTAATTTCCAGAAATGCCCTTTGCTGGCAAAATCCAACAAAGAGAAAACAATAAAGAACACTGTGACCCAGGACCCAGTGAGTGAGTGGGTAAGTGCATCCTTGAACAGTCAGAGTGCGACTGTTCTCATAACGCTCACTAGCTGTTCAGCAAACATTCTTCCTTTTTCTGATAACAGCATGTAAAACAAACCATTCTTGCTGCCACCTCCTTACCTCTTATTATTTGCAGAACATCCTGAGAGCAGTGGTAGTGGGCAGCCAGCAGCAGCAGCGATGAGATGGGAGATCAGAACACTAGTCACTCTCTGTAAGCAGCATCCCAATATAATAATCCCCCAGTACAAACACAGCAGCATACTGTACTGGGAGAAACAGCAACAGGATACAGTGCAGTTAGGGGGGGTGGAAATAAAACCACATGTGGGACAGGCATCCAGAGAGAAAAAAAAATTAACCCACTGGCTAGACAGCTCCACCTACAGGATAACCACAACAGTGGGACTTATTTTTCTCGAAATATTCTTCCAAGCACACAAAAAAAATAACTAAAAAACAGTTTTAAAAATACTTTTTTATTTTTCGTTCTTTGTATTTATAAATTAGCCATTGTATAATAGGAATAATGCACTCCAGGGTGCGTGTCTTGCTGGGATAACATCACTTCTCAGGTGTTGGATGCACTTGTTCTGCGGCTTTGTGCCCAACCACATGAGGTGTGACGTTGTCCCAGCACGACACACACCCTGTTGTGCATTATTCCTTTAATATAACATATTGCACCAACCAGAGACTAAAGGCCACTAAGAGTAATGAGGTACTGCAGAACTATAATCCCCCCCCAAAACAACACTGTACATTGAAAAGTACAGCATGTCAGATGGCCTGCCCTGCAAGCAGGCATATACAAAAGCCCAGCCCCCCACTCCAAATACCCCCTGTGGCACCTTCAAATTAACTACTTGACGGGATCAAAGAGAAATGTCCAACAATGTCTCCCTGGGTAGGAGTATAATAAAATCAGTTCACTTGCTCATGGTAAAACCAGCCTTCAGCCATCTTCAGACTCTGACTCCTTAGCTATTGGCTCTGAGAGAGTTCTTGCAGCAAATTCAGATTCTGTCCACTGCAGCCATCAGCCAGTATTCTTGGGTTCAGAGAACTGCCATGATTTACTCCCATATTTAATACAAAGTCTTGCAAGGAGCAAAAAGGAATGCGCAATACCTAGAGCTCTGAAGCGCTGGCATGCTGTGTCAAATTGCTTCCTCCAGGCTCAAGTGTGAAACGATAAGGCCAGGAAAATTTCACATCTTGATTGCTGTGGAGCAGTGGGTATGCTGACTGAGCTGTAGACAGTAGAGCATCCCGGACTTCAGCTCCTGATGTGCACAGCAGGATGGTACGTGGGTGACTTGGAGAGTTAGATCTGACCCTGGGGTTAACCCTGTAAGCATGTTGTAGGTGGGCCCCATCAAAGTCCTCAAACATTGAAATCTTGTCAAACATCCAACTTTTCAAAAATCCCAGCAGGTTGGTACCCTCTGCTCCCTCCAGTACCACCACTGGGCACAAATTGCCAGCCCAAACTTCATTCTCTAAGGCTTCCAGGCACTCCTGGAGTTGCACATTCTCCATAGTCAGGGTGGCCACTGTGGCCCGTGTAGCCACTGCACATTTGTCTGCCTCCACTACAGAGCTAGTCAAAATGTTGATAGCGACATGATGGGACTCTAATTTAGACAAGATTTGTTCAGTTTTTGTGTCCATAACTCTCACAGAGTCAAGAACAACATGCCATGGAGGATCAGTTGGCAGTCCCATAGAGTTGGTTCCCACCTGACTTGCTGGATCACCGACTTTGCTAGTGTGCTGCGTGGCTGGTTTTGGAGTGCCCGACTGCTGATTCTGCTGATTCTTCTGGTGCCCCATAGGAATATGAATAAATAGCTGAGAAAGTCAGAAATCCCAAAATGCTGATGGAAATAGGC
Source organism: Neoceratodus forsteri (assembly GCA_016271365.2). Taxonomy (NCBI): domain Eukaryota; kingdom Metazoa; phylum Chordata; order Ceratodontiformes; family Ceratodontidae; genus Neoceratodus; species Neoceratodus forsteri. The sequence continues at coordinate 1,076,929,747 of CM057450.1, forward strand.
TCCGCTTATATTTTATAACTCTAATATTTAATTATATTGAGTGGCTATGTGGTGCACATTAAAGATGCATCCTACCAGGAAGCTGGCTCTCTTGGTGCCCCAGTTTTGTTTCTTACTGTATGGTTTTATCAGGCTATCTGCATATTGTAAATGGAATAACTATAATAGTCACGCACCAGGGCTGACATATTCACAATAGAGTTACGACAGCAAAACAAGAAAAAATTGGTCACTTACCACCTCCATGGAAAACAATGCCACTCTTGGACAGTTTGTTTAAAATGCACAGTGCAATAATTTGAAGTTTTAAAGATTTAAAATGCAGCAGAATACTTTACAAGCCACAAAAAGACCTACCCATCTTTGTGTTTTGCTGCACTTTAATAAAAGATTGCATTGTGCACTTTAAACAAGCTATCCAAGAGGGACATCATTGTTTTCTATGGAGGTGGTAAATGCCAAATTTCTTCTTGTTTTTCTATACTGAAAATGGACAAGGTTTTAGAAAATATGTACAGACCTACATGCACCAGCCTTGCTTCTGGCAGAATTTAAAGGCTACACCTGTGATTTAGTGAGGACAGTTGCCCACTCTGGCCACACCTTTCAGCTGTGCTTAAGGGGCCATGCTCAGGCCTCCTCTGAATGTTCCTCTTTCTTGCTACCTGTGTGCAGACATAGCTCATTGGTTGTGGTTCCTGGCAATTTCATTTTCATTCTTTTTGTATTGCTTGCTAATCTCTTCCACACTTTGCCATCTCAGTATTTGTTTGTGTTGACATTGCTTGTTCTTTTGTTTGTTGTTCACTTTTGCAGTTTATTCCCTGTATAAATACAGCAGCATAATACTCCCTGTGCCTTGTTTTTACTTCTGATGTGCTAATAATATTTCTAGAACCTCAAAATAGGGCCAATGTGGCAACTTACCAGTGCACTAGTTGCATTGTTATAACAAATTGAAAGAAGACAAGCTTTGTTCTCATGCTCTCTTGCTTTTCATCATACAGTATATTTGACATGTTTGATACTTTCAAGCCTTCTTAAGTGTACTGCAGAGTTTCTTCATGGTCATATCTAGCATCCTAAGAACTATACAAGCATGTGTCAATGCTGAATGTTGTCATGCTGGCATCGGCATTGGCAGTGGGGGAGCTAGAGGTGCATAATAGGAATGGCAGTGAAGTATTGAAATGGTGCCAACCCCACCCCCACCCTGTAGAGAAAGAGAGACAGGCAGTGGGGTGTGCCTTTGGGTTGTCAGGTATAATGCTCATGCCATTGTACCTCACCCTACCCTGTAGACACTGACAAGTGTCATCGTGTGCTTTGGGGTCTTTGGGCATTATACTTACCCCATTCCATAAGGAAATACACTGCCGTGGGTACAGTATAGGAGTGTGGGGTGAAGTTTGCGGCCGAACAGTGCAAGACACACCACGATGTCTGTCAGTGGCTGCAGGGTGGGCATGGGGGGGTAGAATGGTGTGAGCACTACATCCGATGACACCAAGTCACAGCCCTGATGCCTGTCAGTCTGTACTGGGTGGGGTGCTGCAGTTGGAAACCCTGACACCATAGGCGTGTAGTGGTAGTTTCACTCTACATGGTCAACATGGGCTGCTTGTCAGGCCACCTCATGAAAAGCGGCACAATCACTTTGTTAGCTGAAAGGTGGTTTTGCACAGCGGCTGTGGCATTTGGTGACAGAGGGACGAAAACACAGTTTTGAGCAGGATATGGAGAATGACAACTGTATTGTTCATGAGGAGGCGTAAAAAATGGCAATGTTGAAAATCTGGAGTGGCAATATGAAATATTGGTGAAGCAATGAACTTGCATATAAGCAGACGTCCGCAACCCAATTATTTGTGAGAGTTTTTTAGGCACATTTTCAACATAGGTATTTTGGGACCTCCCCTCATGAACAGTGGCGCTGTGATATTGTTAATGTGTCCCAAACAGTGATTTCCCACAGTGAGCATGCCATTGTGCACCACAGTTGCAGGAACGCATTTTGGGCAGGCTGTGAAAAATAGCAGCTTGTTGATAAGGAGGTGTGCACAAATGCCAGTGGTGAAAATGTGGCATGAAAATATTGCAAATGTACGAAGTTACATGGCTGCATGGAAACTGCGCAATGTACGCTTGCAGCACAGTCATTTTCTGGACTTTCAGCACCAAATTTTCAACGTAGATATTTTAGGACCTCTGCTCATGAACAGTGTCATCATCATTTCCTCAAACTGCCCCGAAATCTGATTTCACACAGCGACTGCGCGATTCTGCACTGGATGTGCAAAAACACATTTCAGGCAGGATGTGTAAAATGACAGCTGTACTGTTCATAAGGAGGTGTGGAAAAATGCCAATGTGGAACATGTGGAGTGAAAATATTACAAATGCACAAAGTCACAAGCATGACTGCAAACTGTGCAACACACGCTTGTAAAACACTAATTGTATGGACTGTCAGCCCCAAATTTTCAACATAGGCATTTTAGGATCTCTGCTAATAAACAGGGTCACTATCATTTCCATAATGTGTCTCAAACATGGACGTTCCACAGCGACCGCGCTATTCAGCGCTGAAACTGCAAAAACACATTTTGGTCAGGATGTGAAAAATGACAGTTGTACTGTTCATAAGGAGGCACAGAACAATGGCAATGTTGAAAATCTGGAGTGAAAATATTATAAATTCGCAAACTTACGAGTGTGGGTGCAAACTGCGCAACTCACGCTTGTAACACAGTAATGTTATGGAGTATCATCACCAAATTTTCAGCATAGGCATTGTAGGACCTCTGCACATGAACAGTGTAACTGTCATTTTTGTAATCTGCCCCGAACACTGATTTCCCACAGCAACAACGGCATTGTGCACCGGAAGTGCAGAAACACATTTCGGCCAGGATATGAAAAATGACAGCTGTACTGTTCACAAGGAGGTGTAGAAAAATGATAATGTTGAAAATCTGGCATGAAAATATTGTGAACTCATGAAGTTATGAGCATGCGTAGCAACTGCGCAATGCATGCTCATAAAACAGTCATTTTTTGGATTTTCTCCACCAAATTAGCAACATAGGCTTTTTGGCAGCCCGGCCCATGAACATTGCCACTGTCCTTGCATTAATTGGTCCAGAAAGGTGATTCCATGCAGTGACTGCGAAATCATCTTTCGTGACCAATTAAATTCATAACTGTAACAGAATTCATGAGGAGGGGTCCCAAAAACCCCATGTTGAAAATTTGGTTCAAAAATTTTAAAAAATGTCCGAGATATGCATCAAAGTTGAAAAAAACCCTATTTATTCCATTATACAGCTTACCAGCATTTCCTCAGTTTGCGGATGGCTTTGAAGAGTGCAAACGTGTTCCCGGTCCACCAGAGATCCTCACGCCAGACTCCAGAGGTAAGTATGGGTGGGGGGATGTGGGGAGGCAGGGTGCGTAGTGGGTGGGTGTGGGTGGTGGGTAGGGAGACTACGAGGGACTGTTTTTATGTTACAGGGGAAAAAAAAACTAACATCGTGGGACAGTTTCTATTTTCAGGGGACTTGGCATTCTGGGGTGGGCTCCCAGCGTGCCACCTAACTGTTTAGGGGTTGCTGCAGCTGTCGGGGATTGGGCACCATCGTCGCACACAACAAAAGGGGGGATAATTTATGCTAACGGGGATTGGGCACCCCCGTTGGCACACAAGGAAAATGGGGGGATGGCAAGAGCCAAGGGGGATTGGGCACCCCCCCCTCAGCATACATGAAATGGGGGTAGGACTGCTTTATGCTGATGGGGAGTAGACTCCCCCGTGTGCAAATTTTTGTGGCCAGAGTAAGCTGGCAGGGGTATTGGGCACTCCCCAAAGTTGGCAGTTGGGCGGTCACCCACCATGCTCACAATGTGGCGAGCATGTAGGAAGGGTCCGCTGCATCTGATGAGCTTTGCTCAGATTGCAGCAGACCTTTCCTTAGATGTGCTCACCACATTAGTATGCATGGTGTGGTGCTGGCATGCAGGCTTATTGGGGAATGAGGGACGCACCTACTGATGCGTGCCCTGCATTCACCCAACAGTGACAGCACCTCCAAATCCCCACTGTCACAAGATGTTGGGTGCACAAGCTAGCCAATATAAAATAAGCTGTTAAACATGTTACTCTAGCTGCTTTCAAGAGTACAGTACAATTGTTTTGAAAGATTCAGGAAACTCTTACCATTCTTGGATTTCCTTTCTGCAGCTGCCTGATTTTCTATAGTATATGTGCATTACATTTCTTGATAAACTCTAGGATTAAAATAGAAAGCCAGGGCCAGTATTTCTTTTTTTTAATTTAACAAACTTTATTGGTTTAAACAGCCTTATGTCCAGTACATTAACGAATGACCAGAAATGAACACATTAGCTGTAATACCAAACCCCTATTGTAATAGACTAAGGAAAAATAAACACAAAATAAAAACAACAACAAAACATAATCTCCTCCCCCACACCTCCCTCCCATCCCTGTTGCCAACCCCAATTTGTGACCTACTTAATAGATGAAGGTAGACAGCAGTAAAACAAAATCAGACTGCTATGGTTTCTAGAGGGAAAGTAGGGTATAAAGAGGTTCCCATGTTTTCTGGTACGCCTGAGGCCTGGGTTGCATAAGAGCGATATGCTTTTCTAATTAAAGCGCTAGCAGGATCTCGCAGTATCATTCCATAACTGAGGGGAGGGAGTCATCCTTCCAGTGTCTCAACATGACTAACTTTGCAGTGGAAGCTATAAGAGCTAGGTGCATTTTCTTGATTTGGGTGGGTGCCAGGAGGAAAAAGGGTCAGCAAGCCACTTTCAGGGGTAAATAATGAGTCCAAGCCTAACAAAGGGTCTAAAGCTCTCTTGACGGAGCTCCAGTAAACTTGGGTGTTAGGACAACTCCAGAGTAGGTGTTAGAAGGACCCAGGAGACTTACCACAATGGGGACACATAGAGGAGGTTAACTTGCCCATCCTATGCAATTTGACCAGCATATAATACAGGTCATGCACTATGTTAAAATGAATCAGATGTAATCTGCCTTGCTTGATAAATTTGTATGTATTGATCCACACCTTTTTCTACAGATCTTCCCCAGCTGAGAGAGATAACTCTTGTACCCAATAATAACATATCCCTGAAGGCAAACAAGGGTCTAGGGATTGTAGGCATTTGTAAACCCTGTAGCTGGCCAAGGATTTGGCCCCAGGAAGGCAAGGAGAGTATTTTTAATTTGCAAAAACTTGAAAATATCTTGACTTTTAAGCTGGAGCCTGGCCTGCAGTGCAGGAAAGGAGATTATGTCCGACTCACAAAGAAAGTCAGCTAGAGTACACTCTTTAAGAGGGGGAAGGAAAGACAGCGAGACAGGATGATGACCAATTTGAAAGTTAGGGTTGCCACAGATTGGTTGGGAAAGTGATCTAGTCCAGTTTAGGGAGATATGTCTTTGAATCTGGCTCAGGGCCTTCAAAGACCACCCAATGGGGGAGCTCTTGAGAAACTTGGGCAAGTGAGAGGGCAGAATGTATAGGAGAGAGGAAAAAGAACAGTGCAGTTTAGCTGCTATGGCCTGTTCAAAAGCAAGCCAGAGTAGGGTGTAAATGGGGGAATCTGCATGCTTCCCTCCACTCCCCCAGAGACAGAGCTTGCTAATGTGCTGGGCACCGTAGTACAGGAATAGGGAGAGTAGGACAAGTCCGTCTTTTGGTTTGGGGGCAGTAAGCTTATTGTTAGCCCTACATATCACCTTATTGCACCAAGGAAAGGCACTGAATAACCTCTGAAGGCCAGTGAACCATGCTTTAGGCAGGTAGAAACCTGGCATGCCCATCGGGTAGAGTAAACGGGGCAAAATATTCATCTTCAGAATACTTATATGACCCCATAAGGACATAGACAGCGCCACCCACCTGTCTAAGTCAGCTTTTAGAGTTTGCAACAACTTGTGGAGATTGTCTTTTAGCATTAAGGGAAAAGAACAGGAAATTTTTATGCCCAAGTAAATCAGAGCTGTTGATTCCCCGTGCCAGACCAAAATCATTGACATCTGCCTGCGTCAGGTAGTTATTAAGGGGAATTATTTGAGTCTTTGAGCAGTTCAGCTTGTAGAAAGAGACTTTAGAAAAACAGTCTATCTCCTCAAGCAGTGCAGGGATGGAAACGGCAATATCTGCGGTGTGGAGTAGCAGGTCATCAACATAGGCTGAGAGAGAGTAACTTTTCCCAGCAACCGGGATGCCTAATATCTCAAGGGTACCAATTAACTTATGAATTAATGGTTCCAGGTAAAAGCTAAAAAGAAGGGGAGAAAGAGGGGACATCCCAGTTTGATGCCCCATTGGAGGGGGGAAGGACTGGAGAGACAGCTGTTACACCAAATGCGTGCTACTGGGGAGGCATACAGCACCTTGACCTACTGAATGAAGTCACTCACGATCCCAAAATGTTGCAGGGAGGCAAACAGGAAGTCTCAGCACACCCAATTGAAATCCTTCTCCGCATCTAGGGATACCAGGGCCATAGGAACCCTGGCATCCCCAGACACAGAGATGAGAAGGAGAAGTTTTCTTAAGTGATCACTTGAGATTCGCCCCGCAGTGAAACCAACCTCTTCGTGGACTATAATCTCCCACATGACAGGCATCAACCTGTTTACCAAGATTTTGGTGAGTATTTTTACATCTGTGTTCAATAGGGAGATAGGACAGTAATTATCTGGTTGGAAGGGGGGCCCTGCCCGGCTTAGGAAGGAGGGGATAAGGGCTTTGAGGAAAGTAGGGTCCTCCATACCCTCCGAGAACCATAGGTTAAAAACCTCGACTAACGGGGGCAAGCTGGGAGTGGCAGGTTTTATAGAAAAAGTTTGAAAGACCATCTGGACCAGGGGTTTAGTCAGTGGGCAACAGGTTGACTACCACATCCACTTCCCCTAATGTGATAAGACTGACTAATTTTACTATGGATGCTGGTGATAAGGTGGAAAGAGTAATGGAATCTAGGTAGCAAGCGATGGAGCCGGTGGATGGGTTGGAGGCTGCATCAACTGAGTAGAGTTTTGGGAAATATTCTCCAAACATTGATGCAATCCTTCTAGGGTCAGTAACAACCTTGCCACCAGAGTATGAACATAAACCTGGCACGAATTTGGCTTCCTCTGCCTGATGGAGTCGGAGAGCCAGAAGTTTTCCAGCTTGCTCCCCGGATTCCAAGTATCGTAGCTTGGTACAGTGTAGAGCTAGCTCTGCTTTCTGCACCATGACATCCACATACTGGGACTGCAACAGGTGTAGTTTCACCCAATCTGATTCTGAGGATGAGTGATTGATGGAGTATTCAAGGCTATTGATTGCAGCTAGCAAAGAGTTCAGGTGGTCCCTGCGTTTACAAGCCCTGATAGTTGCAAGCCGAATAAACTCGCCCTGGAAGGCACATTTAAGTGCCGCCCAGACCGTGTCCATCCTGCTAACTGACCCTCTATTAAACTCTAGGAAGGAGGAGGAGATGAAATTGTGACTGTGGGAGAGCTGGTCAGGGGTTTGCATAGCTAGATATTGAGATGCCAAAGGGTGTCACGATTAATCCCAGGTCCAAGCATATATGTTATGCTAATTGGGGAGTGGTCTGATAAAACTCTGGATGAATTTTGGCAGCTAAGATACCAGGGAGACAAAATGCACATGTTAGAAAATAATCAATATGGGATAATGTTTTATGTGGGGGAGATTAATAAGTGTACTGCCTCTCTGTGGGGTTGAGGATATGCCAGACGTCAATGGTCCTAGTCCCAGACATTAAGTCTTCCAGGGCCCTTTGGGCGGGAGTTAATCCTACCCTTCTGGAGTCTGAGTGGTCTAGTCCAGATTGTGGGACAAGGTTTCAGTCCCCACCTACTATGGTCAGTATGGGGGGATCAGAGGTGAGTAAGTGGGACAGGTGTACAAAAAACTATGAAGAGTCTATGTTTGGACCGTAGACTGAACCTAGAATTATTGGAACAGACTCCAGCGTGCTTTGGAGGAGAATGTAGCACCCTGAGGAATCCCACCACTCATGGGTCAACTTAAATGGAACTGCTTTGGAAATTAAAATCATGGTACCCCCTCACCTGGACGAGTCCCCAGAACCAAACACCTGCCCCACCCAACACCTCTGGAATAGAAAAGTGTGCTCCCAGTGAAGGTGGATTTCCTGCAGGCAAACTATGCGTGCTTGGAGATGCTGGAGGTGGTGTAAGATCATTGATCTTTTACGCCTGTCTTGGGCTCCCTTTACAGTCCAACTAAAAAAGTTATATGGCCCACTCATTTATGTTCATAATCTGATTACATGGGGCAGCCATAAAGGGGTGGAGCCTTCCTAAAGTCCTGTTGTGCAACCCTCTGATAAAAGGAAGATATGTGCCTCTAGGTCTCAAACCTCCCACCCCCATCCCACATTAACCCTATAGATAAAGAGAAATGAGTAAGCATTTGAACTAGCTGAAACACATTACATAAACAACTTACCCAACTACCTACCCCCCATCCCTTAAATATTGCTAGCTGAAGATAGAACCATGGCATTTGAAGTAACAACTACAAATACAAGTAAAATCAAAAAACACTATGTTCTATCCCGGTTCTAATAACAGCACCACTAACTACAGTAGGGCAGGTGATTCTCTTTCCCAGCTGTCCTAGGAGATTTCATCCCCCACCTCCCTCCACCCCGCTGATCCCACCAGAGTCATACCAGTAAATATACCTATCCAAATTTTAAACTGCTGAAAAAACATAAACATTAACAGGAGAAAGATCAGGAACAGTTGGAAAAGGAGGCATGTTTGCCTAACAAGGCTATAGGATCTGCAGGCTCCTCACATTTAGTCTCAGTCAGATGAGAATTGCCCGCTCATGAGATAAGAAGTCCTCAGTATAGAATGTGATAGGCAGAATGTCCACAAACGAGCCCACAGTGATGAGAACTGCATGTCCCAGCAGGTCTTCTTGTGTCTGAGCTTTTCCCTCCTCAGGTTCAAGGTCAGAAGCTCTATCTGAGACCTCCAGGCCACAGGAATTCCTGAGAAATAAGTTAGGTAGTAGTACTCCCAGGTCACCAAAGGAAGATTGAGCCACACCAGGACTGGGGGAGAAAGCAGGGGCTCACTAGTAAAAGGGAGCAAGATCAACTATTCTGCCTCCCTGTGTGCCTCCGGTGGTCCAGATTAGAATACATTGGACCCAATTGTTAGTCCATGTCCTGGGGTACCTGCGGGGGGGAGGCGTTATTAAGGCAAACCCTCCCATCTGATCTGGTTATGCCTGCTTAAATCGGGGAGCTAGTACAGGAGCCAGTTCAGTCATCAGGAAAAGCCTTGACAATCCTCCTGTGATTAAATAGGTATAGTGATGGATACTAAATACAGTAAAATACTGTCCTTATTAAATGCAGATGACTCACTTCAGCAGAGGTCATAGGAGGTGCTCCCTTGAAAAGGTCAGAAAAATATTTCTTTAGGTCCGCTGCAGCCTGGGATGCTGTATCAAAGGAGACCCACTTCTCCATGTACTTAATCTGGAGTACAGCAGGGTAGCAAACTCTGAAGGGCTTCCCTCCTGCGATTAGCTTGGGTATCAGAGGGTGCAACTCTTGTCATTTGGTGCGCACTGTTTGAGGGAGGTCTTGTGCAATTCTTATTTGGTGACCATCCCATAGCAGCTCCTGGATATCCTTGGTATGCTGCTTGTCTTGAAAGTTGAGCAGTCGAAAGATAAAAGGACATGGAGGAGATCCAGATGGTGGTGGTGCGGGGGCGCAGTGAGTGGTGGGTGCACTCTATTATGTGGATGACATTGTTAGGAGAGGGCCCAGCTACTTTCTCACATAGCTTTAGTGTGAATAGGATGGGATTGCTGCCCTCTTCCTTTTCAGGTAACCCAAAAATGATTAAATTGTTGCACCTGCTGCGCCCCTCTAGGTCCTCAAGCTTGTCCTCAAGGTGCTGAATCCTCTGCCTCACAGCTATTCAGTCTTGCTCCATCCTGTCTTTCCAGCTTTCTACTGAAGTTAGCCTTGCCTCCGAGTCGCCAACTCTAATATTGGAGAATCCACAGAGGAGCAGATTTTCTGCAGGTCGCCCGAGATCATGGCAATGGCGTCTTGTATTGGCTGCATTATCTCCACGAAATGTTCCTCCATGAGAGCCGCACCAGTGGAAGACAGAGCAGTCGAGGTTGTGGGTTGCTGTTTGGGCCTTTTTGCAGCCTTATCTTTCTCAGGCATCAGAGGGGGAGTGTGGCGAGGAGGTGCTTTCCGCATTTCAACTTCCATAATCGGAGTCTAAAAGCAGACTAGGAAAGGCTCTATAAGTACTACTCGCCATTTATTAATGTTACTGAGTGCACCCATTGGTAAAAGTGTAAAATAATAGCAGGACTGGCAGGGAGCAGTAGAGAGGAGATGCTCTTGCTTAGGTAGCCATCACATGACCACAGGACCAGTATTTCTAAGAAATAAGGATCTAGTTAATGTTCTGAACGCGAGATCCTCTAAAATAATGTGGGCTTAATTTTTGCTCTTTATCACACTAAACTCTGCTCATGTATATTTGACTTGGATTTGCTTACTATTCCTGGGCTTTGTGTAGGGCCTAGCTGTGGCCGCCCGAGTGTGATTTGTTCCTGTAATGCTGTTCTCGGGGCAGCGCTGCCTCTGGGGCAGCACCCTTTAGCTCCTCCTCCGGGGCAGACCCAGGGACCAATTTCCCACACACTTCCCCAGGGGCAGCCCATGGAAACCAATTACACAGGCACTGACCTAGGGGCAGTGAGGACACAGCCCCAGGGGCAGCCCACAGGAACCAATTACACAGACACTGCCCCAGGGGCAGACCTGGGGACCAACTACCCAGACACTTCCCTAGGGGCAGCTCACATGAACCAATTACACGAGCACTGCCTCAGGGGCAGCGAGGACACTGCCCCAGGGGCAGCCCATGGGAACCAATTACACAGGCACTGCCCCGGGGCAGTGATGACACTTACCCAGGGGCAGCCCATGGGAACCTATTACACAGATGCTGTCCCAGGGGCAGCAAAAGCACTGCCCCAGGGGCAGCCAACAGAAACCAACCATCAAGGCACTACCCCAGGGGCAGAGCCAGTAACCAACCAACATGGCACTGCCCCGGGGCAGCCAGTAAAAACCAACTACTCATGCACTACCCCAGGGGCAGCTCACAAGAACCAATTACACAGGCACTGCCCCTGGGGCAGCAAGAGTACTGCCCCGGGGCAGCCAGCAGAAATCAACCATCATGGTACTGCCCCAGGGGCAGCGCCAGTAGCCAGTCATCATGGCACTGCCCCATTTATTACAATTTATAAATAAAATATATTCTCTCACTTACTTCTGCCTTAATTTAACAATATTTAAAAAAGGTAATGTTTGTGACACTTATATGATTAAATGCTCACAACTGAGTTTGAAACAAAGCACAAAAAAATGTCCCTGGTTAAGGTTTGAACCCTGGAAGTCTGGCTCTTTTGGATGCAGACAGACATACACCTTGAACAACAAAATACACAAATTTTATTAGTTTTCCCAAGTTTTGTCTCTACTAAGAATAAAGTGACACATAAAAAAAAATATCCCTGCTCATGGCTTGAACCCTTGCCTTCTGGATCTTTTGCATGCTGACATATATGTATTGAGCCACAGAAACACAGTGAATTTAGATAGAATTTTAAAATGTAGTCACTATTCCATATCGATCCTTCAGAAAAAGGAAATTGTTCCCTGGTCAAGGTTTGAATCCTTGACCTATGGAATTCATAGCATGCTGAGATACCTATTGAGCCATTGAAGCAAACTGAAGGTTGATAGGATTTTCCAGTCCAGTCCACCCTTCTCCACATCCATCCCTTCCCTAGGGAACTCACTCCCTTCCTGTATCCAGTCCTCTGCTTCCCTGAGGGGCTTCAAAAAGGAACTCAAGTCCCACCTATTGAGTTTGAGCCAGTGTTCCTGTTACAAATGATAAGGACTCTATCCTACTGACAGGAACCTGGTTGTACTTAAATCACAATGTGTCACTTAAATAAAAATGTATAGCCTGTCTCTGACTCCCTGTTACTGTTGATTGTTAGCTATGTGTTACAACTGACTAATAATCTGATTTATCCCTCTGTATGGCCTGTCTCACGTGTTCTGTGGAATGTGTAATGTACATATGTAAGGCTTTATGTTACCTGTAATTAACTCCAGGTCGCCCCCTGAAAAGGGGACCTCTGGTCTCAGTGGGCCTACCCAGTTACCAAAATTAAATAAATAAATAAATACTAATCCGTATCTTTCCTTCAGAAAAAGCAAATTAATAAAGTTGGTCACACTAACATCTGTTTATTTATTAGCTTGGGAACATCAGAACAATAACATTGTCCTCTGAAATGTTCAACTTTTTATCAGGTTTATATGCCAAGAACCCCCCCACCAAAAAAAAACCGAACCGGTTCTATAACTGTAAATCTCTCTGCCCTTGGAAATATGCTGGGAGGGCAATGTATTCAAAGACAAGCAGTACACATTGCTGGGGGGAGCATTTCCATAACATTCTCATCTACACTTAAAACCCTCAATTCCTCAGACTTGCACCAATCAGATTTGTGGGAAGTAACAGCTATTGTACAGGTTGCTGCCCTGGGGGCAGGGGGCGAAATCCATCAATAGGGATAGGTGGTAGGCAGAGCGTGAGGGTACTGCCCAGGGGCAGCGCTGCCAGTGGGCAAAATCCACCAATAGGAATAAGCTGGAGCAGGACCTAAAGGTTGCTGCCTCAGGGGCAGCACTGCCCCCAAGAACAGCATTACAAGAACAAATCACACTTGAGCACTGTGGCAGAGCCTAGCATCAGGGTCCAGTTTCCATAGGGACTATCTGTAGTTGGATTTAACATTGTACTGTAATTTTAAGCTAAAACCTGAGTTCTACTGTAGTTTGAGGACTAGCCTGATGGGTTCTGCAACACGAGTTGTAGCCAACCTGTCCTGAAGTCCAGTAGACACTGACAAACTTGTTCACTGCTTGTCTCTGGAATTCTCCATCTCCAAAATAGCAAACTCAGTTGCTTCCAGAAATCATAAGTCTTCTGCCTTGATCTAAAGGATCGTAGACCATTGATGAACTGTCTCATCATCCTCCACAGCACTATTGGCAAGGTGCCCAGCCAATCCAAAACAGTAACCTCAGTGTTTCCTTTCCTTGTCGTAGTCGGAAATGGCAAACTATCAATAAACTAGCTCATCATCCTCCTTGCTACTACTGACAAGGTACCTAGCCAATCCAAAATAGCTACCTCAATCCTTGTTTGTTGTACTCTAGGGTAGAGGACCACTGCCAGACTGTCTCTTCCTCCTCCTCATCTCTGCTTCAATGAGTGTTTCCAGGCAATCCAAAGCAGTACTGCAGCAAGATGCACAGTAGAAGAGCTGGTGCTGAAGTAAATTTCGCTCACCAGGTAAGGCATTCAGGGGAACACTCTTGGATTCCAAACTCATTGAAAATAGGACTTTCAGGTATCTCAGTTCTAACCATAGCAGAAGACTGCATTTCTATTAGTTTCCTTTGTCATTAGAGCTCCCTCTGCTGCTTTCTCCTGAAATCACTCGTTTCACTTTTCATCAGTTGTAAGAGTGCTGCTCACCTGATGCTACTTGCAGTTCCCGATTTAACATGGATCTGTGTCAATAGTCATCATCTTTTCCATCTTCTTCCTGGTTCCCATCAATGGATACTAAGTAGGACAACTACCCTCAGTCATTACCTAAAGAACCTCAGCTCTCCTGTTTAAATTGCCATATTGCCATTTATCTAACACTACTGGCAATTACATGCTTAGGTACTGCAGAACCTTGCCAGTGATAATCATTTTTTTCATCTTCTTCCTGGGATTGGTAACAGAAGATGTGCAGGTCAAGTATCCTAAGCAATTACCCATCAAACCTCAGTTCTCCTGCCCCCATTGTCAGATTGCCACTTACCTGCTGTTACTGGCCATTCAATACTTCAGAAGAATCTGTGCCACTGGTCACAATCATTTTTGTCTTCCTCCTGGTTCTCATTCATGGATACAATGTAGAACAATTGCCTTTCATGGTTACTCCTGAAGTCTCAGCTCTGCTGCTTAGTTTAAGGTACTGTTTGTCATATTTTACTTTTAGGTCACAAAACTTATAACGTGATACTTATCTCCTACAATTCTGACCTGGATGATTTGCAGTTAACTGCCTCTCCTACAGCCATTATTCCACCTCATTGGAAATATACATATAATTTTTCTAACTCAAATATAAAAACTGATTTCACCAGAACCTAGGACATCTTTGCATGCCATCAAGATTCATTTATCCTTGGCCAAGAAGAAGCACTTATACAAACTATATGATGCTGCCCTCAAACTCACAGTTAAAGTAGAATCTTTACAGTTTACTTCCATATTCTGAACTACAACTTCATCAAATATTTACTGTTCATAACTCTGACTAAAATAGCTCATGAAAAGGGTTCTATGTCATAACAGTGAATATTGTTGGGCGACTGCAAAACAGCGAGTACACTCTGCCGTAAACCAATTCGGCACATCACAATAAATGCCAAATACCAAGTTGGTGCACATGTAAAATAATGTTTAGTGCAGGAGGGGTTAGCTCCCTGCATCCCCCATACTTATAATAATCTTTGAGGTGTGGGGGTGGACACTGGAGGAAGGAAGAGGGACTGAATATGGCAATAAGTTAAAAAAAAAAAAACCACACACCTGCAAAAGAAAAAAAATTTACCTGTATGTAGTCCTGAACCCGGGTTCACTGGCACTGTAGACGGTTTCCCTACCCACTACACTAGGTAGGTAGCTCAGTGGCATCATGCTCCACATCCCCATTTAGCCCATCCCTCTTCCTCCCCCCCTTCTATCGCTATTCCCTCCCCTCACTGTTTTTCCCATCCTCCCTTGCTATTCCCTCCCCCCTCGCTATCCATTCCTCATCACCGATCCTGAAAGTGACCAAATTGAAGTGCTCATTCCTGAGTCACTCAATTTAGTTCAGTATATTGATGTGCTACCCATCAAAAGCTATTGCTTCATGATCCCAGCTGAAACTGTTGTGCTTCAGCACTTTATTTAATTAACCGTTTATCTCTACCTGCATATTATTCCTCTCAGCTGAAGGACAACACATCATGTTCCATACAGTTCAGTTAACACCTGGATATTACATTACTCATATACCCTATTCATTAATTCATTAAATCATTTTAGGCTACACCCAGTACAACATATTTACTTTAGGCAGTAATACCCTAATGATTAACATCTATAAAATTATATAGTGCTGTGCATCTACAACCTACTTACATCATACAACAACATCCCAAAGACTAATAGTGCAATAAATCTTCATTAATTAATTAATTAATTAATTAATTCATTCATTCATTGTACTTATTTCAGAGCAATACTGCCCAATGGCTGAGGCTGGCCCAGTGGCACAGAGGAGTGAGGCACTGGATGCATTACTTCATGTCATGCCGGCGGCCCAGGTTCGTAATGGACTTGGGTCAGCGGAGAACCAGCATGTGGGTGGGGAGGGAGGGCAGAATTGAGCAGCCAAGGCAGCTGTCCTCTCCCAGGAGGCTGTTGCCCCCATAGTTCTGCTGCCATTGGGTGGAGGTCTGATGGTCAGCGTAGGCGGGAGGGGGTGGTAAAGTAGTGGGAGGAGTGTCCCAGTACCGCAGCATGCGCGTGCCTCCACACGCTCATGCCTGGCAGGAACAGAGGCCGGGAGACAGGGAAAAAAAATACTGCCCAATGGCTAACAAGTATCCCAAATCAAGGGGATTATCTTCTGAATTGAAATGATTGCTCCAATTTAAGGAGTATATATGAGTGCACAGGAAACCACTAACTCTGCCCCGATGAACAGCTAGAGAGTCTCATTACATATGGGAGTTAATGGATAGTAGTCAGCTTGGTTTGGCTATTATGCAGGTACCAGTATCAGCTGCATGCTGTTATCATTTTTGTGAACACCTTCTAGTAGCATTTAAAGCACTTTAATGTATTTATTTATTGAAAATTCGGTAACTGGGAAAGGAACACTGAGCTGAGGCTCATTTCCAGATGCAACCCAGGGTAGAGGGGAGAGGGATATATACTGGTCAGAGTAGTACAACAATTAAAGCACTCGCAGATACAGTAAACAATATACAATATTGTGAACGTATGTGGTTTTCTTATATTAAGTCAGGAACTGAAATATTTAAAACAAAATCTCATTTTGGTTGCAGCCTGGCTTGAATGCTGTTAAGTTTTACTTCCAGTACAACACACATACGTTGGGCAATAATATCTAATGGGTAACATGCTACTATGTCCTATCTATACAGCTATTCAGTGCTCCACGTCTGCAACATATTTACATTGAACACTAATGCCCCAAAGACTAACCGTGCAGTAACACCCCATTCATTCATTCATTCATTCATTCATTCATTCATTCATTCATTCATTCTTTTACATGGCTTGCTTAAAGGAGACATTTCCCAGGGAACCAATTTTCAAGCAGTGCTGTTCTATGGCAGGCACTATTGCTTTAACAGGACCCCCAATCTGCTTAATTGGGAGGATCAGGACACATTGGTGCCTTTTGTTCAATCATTTAGTGGCCATTTAATATGTGTTCAGCAGCACTCACCTCAGTCTCAGAACATTCAGTCCTGCACTATGGTGTACAGTGAACTGATCTCCCACAGTCTGAAAAAGTTAAGTTGGTGGAGGCATTGCAAATGCCAAACCTCTCTATGGCATCCGTTGCTAAAGACTTCAGGATCTCCAAGATAGAGGTTGGCTGCATCAGTTTCAGTCAAGACAGAATTATGGGCAAGTGGCAGGTGAATTCAAACACCAAAATAAAATGTCGAAGTGAAGGGAAAATACATAGGTGGATGATGCCTGATTGTGTGGTTCCAGCATGCAGCCAATAAGGTTGCGAGGCTTCCAGGACCAACTTAAAAAAAAACAGTCAAATAAACTGGCTGTCCACCTGCCACACAATTCATTTGATGTCACTGACAACTGGCTTTCCCAATGGAAATCACACCACAATATTATTTGCAAAAAGGAATGGGGGAAGAGATGGGTGCCGATCATATATCAACCACAGATTGTCTTAAAAATATCCTTCCCACACTAATATCAGAATATGCTCCCACTGACATATTCAGTGCAGACAAGAAGGGATTGTTGTGTCATGGATACCCTGATCGTAATCACACTATAAAGGATTCTGAGCTCATAGGAGGAAAGGAAACGCCAAGGACAGAATTTCGATTCTCTGCTATGTGAGAATCCTCCTTTGGGATATGCTGAATTACATTTCTGGAGAGTGTAGTACCAATTCTGGGATGCACCACATGTCCGTACATCATTGTGGATTAATCACAGAATCACAGAAATGTACAAGTCAGAAGCCAAGGGCCAGTTGGAGTCGACCAATTTTCGTTACCCTGTATAGGCATATTATTTGTTTCCCACATATTCATCTAAAGATGCCTTAAAGCTGTCAATTGTAGAGCTGGACACTACACTTCTCGGAAGCCTGTTCTATGCAGTGACTACTCTTTGACTAAACCACTGTCTTCTTAAGTTAGTCCTGTAATGTTCCCCTTGTAGTTAGTATTAGTGAAATCTGCTACCTCTTTCTATGTTTTTATCAAAGCCAATTGATTTCCTTAGGTCTTTATCTTTTTGTGATTTATATATCAAGCACATATCATCTCTATGTCTCCGGTATTCCATACTGTACAAACCCAGGTGTCTCATTCTGTCACTATACGAAACGTCTCTTAGGTGGTAATTTTTTTTAGTTGTCCTTCTCAGTACCCTTTCAATTGATTTGATGTCCCCAGCCTTGTATGGTGCCCGAAACAGGACACAATCATCCAAGTGTGGTCACACAAGAGTTGATTATAATGGCAGCATGACTCTCCTAGCCTTGCTTTTGATGTTCACCTGAATACATCCCTGCATTTTATTTGCCCTACCTACCGCATCCTTACATTGTTCAGCAGATGATAAATTGTTTGATACTGTCACTCCCAGATCTCTTTCTTTTTCTGACTCAGGAATCATTTTCCCATAGATATAGTATGTTGCTGTAGAATTATTACTGCCCATGTGCATAATCTTGCATTTATCTAAACTGAGAGTCAATTAGTTCTGAGTCACCCATTCTCCCACTTTGTTTATTTCTGACTGAAATTTGTGTATAGACTGGTTGTCGTTCACTATGCTACCTATTTTGACATCATCTGCAAATTTAGCAATCCAACAAGATGATGTTTGTAAATGTGTTACATACATAGTGAACAGGATCGAGCCCATAACTGATCTTTGTTGGACTCCCCTTGTAACATCTGCCCAAGGTGAATAATTGCCTGCTAGATATACTCTCTGTTTTCTCCCCACTAACCAGGATTTAACCCACCTTACAATGTTTGTATCTAACCCTATGTCTATTAACCTTTCTACCAGCCCTTTATGTGGCAGGTTGTCAAAACTTGAAAGCTTTTGAAAAGTCTAGATACAGGACGCCAACCAGTAATGTCATATCCAGAGCACTACTCACTGGATTAAAAAAGTGTAACAAATTTGATTGACATGACTGGCCAGTCTGAAATCCGTGTTGACTGATGTATATGTTTCCCACTTATGCTGTATGTTCGCATATCAGATCTTTTACTATGCTCTCTGTTATCTTACTAATAATAGATGTTAGACTGATGGGCTAAAAATTTCTACAATTGCTTTTTGGTCCTTTTCATGTTGATTGCGCACATGTGCAAGAAACATATTGAGGCAGCTTGCTCCAGAAGCAGGTTGTGGAGGCGCTGTTGTGGCCAATGCCCCCAGAGCCTTTGGAGGCTTGGCACGCTTTTCCCAATGGGATGGCACACTGCTGCTGACACTAGTTCAGTCAGTGTGCCACAACTTTATAAGGTTTAAGCCACTGCAATCAGAGGTCAGCCATCATTGCAGCATCAGCTGCAATGAGGGAGCGACCCGTAATTGCTGGGCAGAACCTTATTAGTGTGTTATTGTTTGTGAACATGGTGGTGGCATGCCGCCATGTTCACAAATAATATGAAGCATCCTCACTGTCGGAGGGTGCCCAATCCCTCTCGGCAGCATGTGCTCCCCCAACGTGTTTGTTTGCCAATGGGGGTCCCAATCCCTGTCAGCTTCAGTGCCCTAATGTTGATGTTGCCAATGGAGGAGCCCACTCCCCATTGGCATAATCCCCCCCCAAACATGCACTACAGTTGTGCCGAGGGGGTGCCCTATCCCCCTCGGATCTTGCACCCTTCTTGTGCCAACAGGGTGCCCAATCCCCCATTGGCTAGAGCTGCCCCCAAACAAACACTCTGTTGGCACACTGGGAGCCCACCCAGCATGCCAAATGGCCCTGTGAAAAAAAAAAAGTCCTGCAATGTTTTTTTTTTTGTACCTGTCAAAAAAGAAAATGGTCCCTCGCTGTCTCCTGCCCCTCCCACAACCCACACCCACCCTCTGTGCACTCTGCCTCCCCACACACCCCCTCACCCCATACTTACCTACGGAGTCCAGCGTGACAGCCCTTGGTGGACCGGGAACACATCTGCACTCTTCAAAGCTGACCGTAAACGGAGGAAATGCTGGTAAGCTGTATAATGGCATAAATAGGGTTTTTTAAACTTTGGTGCATATCTCAGGCATTTTTTGGAATTTTGGCACCAAATTTTCAACATGTAGTTTTTGGGACCCCATCTCAATTCTGCTACTGTCATGGCGTTATTTGGCAATGAAAGGTGATTTCATGGTCACTGTGCAGATTCACCTTTTGGGACTGATTAATGAAATGACAGTGCCAGTGTTCATGAAGTGGGCTCTCAAAAAGCCTATGCTGCAAATTTGGTGGAACAAATCCAAAAAATGACTGTTTTACGAGCGTGTGTTGTGCAGTTGCTACGCACACTCGTAACTTCGCAAATTTGCAGTATTGTCATGCCAGATTTTCAACACTGGCATTTTTTTCACACCTCCTTGTGAACAGTACAGCTGTCATTTTTCACATCCTGGCCAAAATGTGTTTTCGCACTTCCGGCCCAGAATAGCACGGTCACTGTGGGAAATCAGTGTTTGGGACAGTTTAAGAAAATGACAGTGACACTGATCATGAGCATTGGTCCTAAAATGCCTATGTTGAAAATTTGGTGATGATACTCCTTAAAATGACTCTGTTATGACCGTGTGTTGCGCGGTTTGCACGCACACTCGTAACTTCATGTATTTATAATATTTTCACTCCAGATTTTCAACATTGCCATTTTCCCACACCCACTTATGAACAGTGCAGCTGTCATTTTGTCCCACCCTGGACGAAATGTCTTTTCACAATTCCGGCGCAGAATAGCACGGTTGCTGTGGGAAATCAGTGTTTGAGGCAGATTAAGAAAATGACAGTGATACTGTTCATGAGCAGAGGTCATAAAAAGCCTATATTAAAAATCTGGTGACAATAACCCATCAAATGACTGTGTTACAAGTGTGCATTGCACAGTTTTCTTGCACCCTTGTAACTTCGCAGATTTGTAATATTGTCACGCCAGATTTTCAACACTGGCATTTTTTCACACCTCCTTATGAACAGTACAGCTGTCATTTTGCACATCCTGACTGAAATGTGTTTTTGCACTTCCGGCACAGAATAACGTGGTTACTGTGGGAAATCAGTGTTCGAGACAGATTAAGAAAATGACAGTGACATTGTTCATGAGCAGAGGTCCTAAAATCCCTATGTTGAACATGTGGTGACGAAACTCCATAAAATGACTGTGTTACAAGCGTGCGTTTAACTGTTTCCATGCACCCATGTAACTTAGCAATTTGTAATATTTTCAAGCCACATTTTCAACACTGGCATTTTTTCACACCTCCTTATGAACAGTACATCTGTCATTTTTCACATCCTGGCCATAATATGTTTTTGCACTCCTGCCGCAGAATAGCACGGTTACTGTGGGAAATCAGTGTTTGGGACAGATTAAGATCGAGCGAGTGAGAGTGGGGAGTGACCGAGCTCAAGTGAGCTCTGCCAGGACTGCTGCGGATTTCTTTGTGGGCAGAAAAAGGGCCCACCGCAGGTGCCCACTACAAAAGGCCAGCCTGCAGAAGTGAGAGAAACAGAACGAGAGAGCAAGTGTGGGAAGGGAGTGCGTGACCTCAACGGAGCTCTGTTGGGACTGCTGTGGATTTCTTTGTTGGCAGAAAAAGGCAGCAATGCACGCAGGAGCCCAGTACAAAAGGGCAACCTGCAGCGGCAGAAGAAACAGAATGAGCGATTGAGAGAGGGGGAGTGAGCAAGTTCAACTGAGCTCTATCATGACTGCTGCGGATTTCTTTCTGGGCAGAAAAAGTCAGCAATGCAGGCAGGAGCACAGTACAACAGGGCAGTCTGCAGCACCGGCAGAAATGGAATGAGTGAGTGGGGGGGGGGTGAGCGAGCTCAATGGAGCAAAGCAATCAACATTCGGCATTGACAAATGCTTGTTTGTGTATTGGGGATACGGTTGGTTGCCTCCTTCCATGCTTGAATAGCTATACCCTCTGCAAGTGAACAATTTATGATGTTGGTTAGTGGTCCTGCCAAGGCATTAGACTGATTCTTTAACAAGGCTGGATGTAAGTTATCTGAAACAGGTAACTTTTGTGCATCCAGTTTATCTAATCTCCTAGCCACTTCCTTCTCAGTAGTTTTGTGTTTATTATTAGGCAGTGTCTCAGACAATCTTTCCCAATAATCAGTTGTAAATTCACCCTTTGGTTTGTAAATGCATGTGAATTATTTATTAAAAGCTGTTGCCTTTTCTTCCCCCTTTTATTATTTATTTGTATAGGGGCTCAACTACAGTATTTCCTTTTCTTCTGCTATTGATATAGCCAAAAAAATACTTTTTTTGTTGCTTTTTGAAGTGGTAGCCAACCTTAGTTCGTAATCACTTTTTGCCTTCCTGATAGCTGTCTTACATGTTTTACATTTTGTTTTTTATTCTTCTTCCTTCATGGGAGATGGATTGTTCTTGTATCTATAGTGGGCTTTCCTTCATTGGCTAATTAATGTTTGTATTTTACCATTAAACCATATGGATATTTTGCCTTTTTTGTTGTACTTGGACTTGACAGGGATATACTTGTTGGCACGTGAGTCCAGTTTGTCTGTTAACTTCTGGCATTTCCCTTCCAGAGTCTGGTCTTTAAATTCCTCCCTCCGATTCCAACCCTCCAGGTATGTACGCATGTTAACATAATCTGCCCTTCCATAACATGTCACCATGGTGTCACCCATAAGAGATTTCCAGTTAGTATTAATTGTTAGCTGGACTATATTGTAGTCACTTGTGCACAGTAGTTTCCTAATTAAGGATGTTACACAGATTGGTGACAGTGATAATCATGAAATTCTGCAATGCCTTTAAAAGTATGTCACCTGCCAACTTCCTAGTAAGTGTAACAGTCCAACACTCAAGATGTTGGCAGGACAGTTTCAACAACACAAATGTAATACATACTGTAAGAAAAAAAGTACAAACTGGGGCAAATACAATGGTATTATATTTGCCAATTTGGATTTCTGAGATGAGTTTATCAATGTGCAAAGATGAACCACTTATTCTCCACAATCTGTCATCAACTTAAAGATCAAATGCAAAGGTATTTTAAAAATTGACCCTTTTTGTTAGTGCAAGGACAATCAGGTCTTATGTACATATGAACATAGGAAATTGCCAGCAAATACAGACCATTCGGTCTATCTGGTCTGCTCTAGTATGCAGCACTTTAGTCCATTAGACTGCAGCTGCTCCCCCTCCTCATATGCCCTGCCCCATCTCCCACCCTCCCAATTTGTACCTCCCCTGAATTTGTCCCACCCCTATTGAAGCCCTCAACACTCTGCAGTGATACGACTTCCTCTGACAGAGTGTTCCACCTTGCCACCACCCTTTCTGTGAAATAGTGCCTCCTCAGTTCCCTCTTGAACCTGCCCCCTTCCAATTTCATAGAGTGTTGCCTGGTTTCCCTCCTGCCCTTCAGATTGAACATACACCTGGTGTCTACTTTGTTCAAACCCTTTTTTAAGATCTTTAAGTTGATGACAGATTGTGGAGGTACTTGAAGGTCTCAATCATATCCCCTCTCTCCTGTCTTTTCTCCAGGGTATGCATATTGAGCTCTCGCAGTCTCTTCTCATATGGTCTGTCCCCCAACCACAGGATTATTTTTGTTGTCCTGTACTGTACCCACTCCAGCAGTCTGATGTCCCTTTTCAGGTAGGGGTGCCTGCATTACATGCAATACTCTAGGTGTGGTCTCACCAGGGACCTGTACAGGGGCCAGATGACCTCCCCACTCCTAGAAGTAATCCCCCTTGCTATGCATCCTAGCATCCTGTTTGCCTTCACTGCTGCCTTCCTGCACTGAGCAGAGTGGTTCATCCTCCTGGTTACCAGCACTCCCAGATCCTTCTCCTTTTTGGATTTTGTTAACAGGACATCCTCTAGCCAGTAATTGTGTCCTGGGTTCTTGCCTCCTAAATGCATCACTTTGCACTTCTTGGCATTGAAACCAAGCTGCCAAGTGTGAGACCATTCTCCAGTTTTGCCAAACCCTCCTTAAGAGCTTTTGCTTCCCCCTAATCTACCTCAGCACAAATGTGTGTTGGCACATATGCCTTATAAATAAACCAAAGGAACTGCAATATTTTTGTATAAATGCTATTTATTGCCTCTCTTATTTGATGACTTTACAGAAAGGCCCTCAGACTTTTTTAGACCAGCTGTCAGAATCTTGGGTGAGCAGTGATGTCATTTAAGCATGAATGGCATCATTTTCATCAAGGTCCTGGCAGCTTCATATACAGGTATACACAGTACATCAGATTATGAAATGACAAATATCCATTGTTACTTCAAACGGTATTAAATGTACTATAAGACATTAAATATCTAGTAACTTTCATAAACTATCATTACACAGTTGGGGACAGTATTAAACAAGAGAAAGGGTGCCCAAACATCCTCAGGTCATGTAATTCCACGCCCCACGCCCCCCCCCCCATTCTCTTTACTAATCTAAATGTAGTTGTATTTTGCTTCACCCTACTTGCTGAGGTTCTACAACACTCTGAGTATTGTGAATTTCCTTCTAATGGGTTTTCTTCCCAGAAATTGTATCACTGCTCTTGTAACCCTTCCTTCTTCTAAATTGATATTCTGTCCTCTCCTTTGCTAATGTAAGACCTTTATTCATCTTTCTCAAAATTTTCACCTCTTTTACTACACCTTCACAGTATTTTTACATTTACCCATCCCCTCTCAAAATTTCCACCTTTACTCCTGCATCCTTCCAAATATGAACCCCATCTTCTACACCCCCTCTCAAAGTCAGTTTTTTTGCCCACACCACCATATATGTGTGCATATACCCCTGCACTCCTGTAAATGTACACCACTTCCACCCCCTCTCCAAATCTGTAACTATACCACTCCCACAATTTGCACCTGTGCCCCTGCAGCTCTTCTGAAATTTGAACCTCTACACTCAGAGTTTGCACTTGTACCCCTACACCCATCCTGAAATTTGTATGTATACCACTGACTCAGTCCCCCAAATTGTACTTGCCTTCAACATCCCTCACAAAATTTTGTGCTTGCACCCCTGTTCCCTTTCCAAAATGTGTAATTGCACCCCTGTATCCCTCCCAAAATTTGTACTTGTACCTCTGTACATACCCCAAATTTCTAATTGTACCTCTGCACACCTTTCAAAGTGTGTAATTGTACCCCTGTACCCTCCCACAAATTGTAACAGTACCCTTGCACCCCTCCCAAAATTTGTACTTGTACTCCTGCCCCAAATTTGTATTTGTATCCCTGCAGCATTCCAAAAATGTGTACTTGTACCCATATTCACCTCCCAAAATTTGTACTTGTACCCCTTCACCCCTCCCAAAGTTTGTATTTGTTCCCCTGCAACCCTCCCAAAATGTGTACTTCTACTCCTGCATCCCTCCCAAAATGTGACCTTGCATCCCTGCGATCCTCCCAAAATTTGTACTTGTACCC
This sequence comes from Neoceratodus forsteri, assembly GCA_016271365.2. Taxonomy (NCBI): domain Eukaryota; kingdom Metazoa; phylum Chordata; order Ceratodontiformes; family Ceratodontidae; genus Neoceratodus; species Neoceratodus forsteri. The sequence continues at coordinate 1,076,954,962 of CM057450.1, forward strand.
CTGCCTCAAATGTGTACTTGTACCCATTCACCTCCCACAATTTGTACTTCTACCGCTAAACACCTCCCAAAATTTGTATTTGTTTTCCTCCGCTCCTCCCAATATTTGTACATGCACCCCTGCAACCCACCCAAACTTTGTACTTCTACTCCTACATCCCTCCCAAAATGTGTACTTACACCCCTGTACCTCTCCCAAATTTTGTATTTGTTCCCTTGCACCCCTCCCAAAATTGGTACTTTTACCCTTGTACTCGTCCCAAAATTTGTACTTGCACCTCAGCATCCCTCCCCAAATGTGTACTTGTTCCCCTGCACACCTTCCAAAATTTGCGATTGCACCCCTACATCCCTCCCAAAATTCAAACCTGCACCCTCCAAAAATGTGTACTTCTACTCCTACATCCCTCCCAAAATATGTGCTTGTACCCCTGCACCCCTCCCAAAATGTGTACTTCTATCCCTGCATCCCTCTCAAAATGTGTACTTGCACCCCTCCCAAAATTTGTACTTGCACCCCTTCCAAAATGTGTACTTATAATCCTATACATCTCCCAAAATGTGTACTTGTACCCCTGCACCCCTCCCAAAATATGTACTTCTATCTCTGCATCCCTTTAAAAATTTGTACTTGTACCCCTGCATCCATCCCAAATTTTTTACTTGCACCTCTTCCAAAATGTGTGCTTGTATTCCTACACACCTCCCAAAATAAGTAACTGTACCCCTGCACTCCTCCCAAAATGTGTACTTGTATCCCTTACCCCTCCTGAAATCTGTACTTCTACGCATGTATCTCTCCTGAAATTTTCACTTGTACCCCTGCAACCCTCCTAAAATGTTTAGTTGCGCCCCTGCATCATTCTCAAAATGTGTACTTATACCTCTGTACATACTCAAAATTTGTAATACCCCTGTACCCCTTCCCAAAATGTATACTTGTACCCCTGCACACCTCCAGAAATTTGTACTTGCATGCCTTCCAAAATTTGCACTTGCACCCTTGCTGAAAAAGGCATCCCTCCCAAACTTTACCCTCTCACACCTCTTAAACTGTACAAAGGGCTGAGGTGTAGACTTTGGGAGTAGTGTGTGAAAGGTACAGTACATACCTTTGGAGTAGTGTGGGGCAAAGGGTACTAATATGTGGAGGGGTGTAATGGTAGACATGGACATTGTGTAAGGGTTGCAAGAGAAGAGATGTGTTTTTTGGCAGTCTTCCAAATTTTGCTATTTGTGCAGGGAATGGGTAAAACATTTGGGTAAGAGTCTGGATTAAGGAATGAATTTTGGAAGGGGTACAGGAGAAGGTGTAGAAATCTTGGGGAGATTGGAAGTTGGGGTAAATAGTTTTCAGAATGTGGGGAGAGGGGAAAACTTATAATGTTCCAGGTGCAGGGGCAGAAATTTTGTGAAAGAAAGGTAAGGAGAAAGTATAGATTTAGTGTTTGGTGTGGGGAGGGGGCAAAGTTGTGAAATGTTACAGGTTTGGGGGAGCTGTGTATGGGATACAAGCTTCAGGAGTCATAGGGTAGGGGTACAAATCATTGTAGGAGAATGTATGGTATAAGTGTGGGTCTTGCACAGATGGACACACATCTGGGATGAGTGGGGATGGGATACAAATGTTGGGGTATGGAGAAAGTATAACCTCTGCGAGGCATGTGAGGGGTTAGTGGGCAAATATTAGAATGGGTGCAAGGCAGGACTAGAGATATCAAGTATGAGGGAGTAGATTTAAGGGTGCATGCAACCTTTTTTGAGAGGTGCAGAGGTACACATTTTAGGAGGGATACAGTGGTAACTATACATTTCAGGAGGTATTTGAGAGAAAGGGTGTAAGTCACAAAAGAGGTGCAAGGTGGAGTTAGAAACTGTGTGTGCATGTTTTAGAATGATTACAGGGGAGGTGCAGGATAGAGTTGTACATTTTTGTGGGATTATACATTTGGGGAGATGTACTGGGGTAGTAGTAGTACCCTTTTTGTGAGTGCTTTTGAACCTCTGCAAAAGGGAGTAAATCTGGAAATAATAAATTAGGAGGAAGTTGTGGTGGCTGCTTTTAGGGTGAGAATGGGAGCACAGAAAAACCAAGTTATCTTTTAAGAGTATGAGAAGTTTCTTTTTTGGGGGCATACAGTGCTCAAATGGTTAGTGATCAAGCTAAGGAACTGCCAGCTATTTACCATTTTGTTTTACTGGTAAAGTCCAACAATAAAAGCCTCATCAGAAAACTGGCAGCAAGTCTGATTTTGACAATTTAATATACTGTGTATACTAAGCTGACAGCACATGGAGGAAAACGATGTAATTGTTGCTTGAATTATATCAGTTTAGATCCAAGATTCTGCTGGCTGGTTTGAAAAAGTCTGGGGGAATTTTTGTAAAATCATTACATAAGAGAGGCAACAAAATAGCATGCCTACCTTCTTAATTGTAGTTTCTGAATTTTGTTTGTAACAAATGATGCCTAGTTGTCCTCATGGGGGCAAATAATACATTTTTAAAGCTTCGCGTTCAATCTTTATGATCTACAAAGTGGTTCTACAAGCAGCCTTGCCCAGATGAATAAGTATACATTACTGTTTACAATCATGTTCTTCTTTTGATATGGCAGGTAAACATAGACATGCGATTTGTCACTGATAATTCAGTTTCACTTGCACAGTATGTCACGCCACATGTGGCAAAATGAGCAAACTGACCTTCAAGAGACGTGGATGACATGTTCATCTGTCAGATCTCTTAATTTTAGTTGTGGTCTCTGGGCTAAAATCGCTATCTCATCAAGAATGTGGAGCCTTTGAAGCTTTCAGTCACCTTTATTGGGGCAAATCTATATGGCAAGTCAGCAGCCAGAAGGTACATAAATGTGAATTATAAAAATAATAGATGGCACATATAAAAACATATGATCAAACTGAAGAGCTAGCTGTCCACAGACCAGATTCAAATGATACTGTATTCTGACAAATGATTGATTAACACATGCAGTACTACACAAAAGGCATTTTCGCTTTGAGCACTTACCGTGTTTGAAATTGCTCAGAGTTATGATTTTAAACAATATGTTGAAGGAATTACAAGAAAAGAATATATTCTGTAAAAGGAGTATGTGGATTTCTAGTTAAGAGAAAAGGGCCTTGGTTCATTGTCTTAGTAGTTACCATATCCCTTCCCCTGAATAAACACACAAGGAAGGTCTTGAAGAAATGGCTATAGTCTCATGTTTATTTATTAACATTACACTATTGAAGTGACATGTGCAGCTGGGAGGTCTCAGTAGACACCTCTGGCTCCAGCACCCTTTCCAGTGAAGGGTCAGCCCCTTGTGCAGGCTGAGGAAAGGATGTACCTCCTAGGTTGATATCCAGCCCCCAAAAGCTGGGAGGTCATGTGTTCGAGTAGCAAGCGAACATCATTGTCTGGCATTGTCGCACTCAAAGGCAAGTCTGATGAGGTTGGACTGTGACCCCCCCCAACAGGAGTCAAAGTCTTGCAGTCCCCCGGTCTCATGCTAACCGGAGGAGATCAGACAAGATGAACCCTATGGGATAATGCAACTCATCCCCCTTTTTCCCCTGTACCATTGGTCTGTGATACACCTAAGCCACAATGTTACATGACTGCAACAGTTGAAGTCTTTGCTATGCTCCTTCTTTTTCCCTTTGGAGGAGGCCTATAAAAACCCTCTGAGGGAAAAATGAGAAAACATTCCTCGACCCAATGTGGTCACACCTATTGGGTCAATGGGTTCCTTGAACTAACCAGGCTGACCCTAACCCTGCCTTTGTGAGGGCAAGTTGGGTGGGTGATTTGAAGAGGGAGGATCAAGAGAAGTGGCTGCAGTCATATACTTATTTACTAACATTACACTATTGGAGTAGCATGTGCAGCTGGGAGATCTCAGTAGGCACCTTTGCCCCACCACCTCTTCCAGTGAGGAGTCAACCCTTGTGCAAGCCAAGGAAGGAAGCACCTCTTGGGATGATACCCAACACTCAAGAGCAGGGTGGTCAGAAGCTGGTGTTATTGCACTCAAAGGAAAGCTTGATGACTTTGAGGTTGGCCAGTGACCCCCCAAGCCAGAGTTGAGATCTTGCAGTTCCCCAGCCCTGATGCTGAATTTTGAGAATTTAACTCATTCCCCTTTCTCCCTAGTACCATAGATCAGCGAGTATCACAAGTTGCCAGAGGACGGACACAGTCCAACCCTCCAAGCACATCACTCTAATTGTTCTACTAAGACCTGATAAAAGAAGTAGTGATCACATTTTCCTTGCATTCTGCCATTACATCAGGTGAGACCAAATGATTGTGGTCTTTGGCCACCATTCTCTTATGGGCCATAGAGCTTCTCTCATTGTTAGAAGCAGATCAATGGTTTTCTGGACCTCCAGGTCATTCCCGCCCAGGTGAATTATAAGTATGTCCGGTGACTGCTCCAGTTGGGCCTCTGCCGCCGGCTTGGGGAGATGATCCTTCCAGAACTTGCCTCTCTTGCCCATCCAGTGAATCTGTGCTCTCCGTCTTGGTATCGAAAGGTTCTTCCCCCCAGGCTGGTGGGCCACTCTCTCCTCTACCCAGTAGATGTAGAATGGTCTACAATTCCATATGCACTTGGAGCCATTGAGGGAACTTGGAAGAGAACAAGACAAGATTGTTAAAGAAAATGCGGATGGACATAGTGTAAAACACTTGGGACTTCCACGCCTATGGCCTGGATCGCTGTCTGACAGCCCCTGGATCCTGGGGTTGTTACTGCCCCAATCCTGATGGAATGGATGTTGCCTTCCTGGGCATATAGGCTGGCATGGTGGACTCCCAAATATGCTGAAAACAATAGGCTGTCATGGGCTTGCCATCTTGTTGTAGAAAGCCTCACCTTCCCCTGGGTGGAGAGCCATGTAAGTGGCCATGAAAGATTGAAGTCCCATGCTGACCTGACCAGAGCCTTCATTGGGCATTAACAGCCAATACCCTCTGCTTGGTCTTGCTTCATCCTTATGAAAACCCCTCAGGGTCATCGCGACATCTGTGTTCATCAAACTCACCCAGCCCCTTTGGGTGGTCTGCACCATATCGGAGACACAACAAAATCCCAAGGTAAATGTGATTTTGAATAATGTGGCCTCATAAGTATTCCAACAAATCACTGGCAAAGTTGCCCACATCTTTTCTAGTATTGCCAGCTTGATCGAGCGCTGGATGTCCGTCACTTGAATGACTCTTACCCTATCCCTTGATGACCTTCCAGACCTCAGAGAAATGAATGGTGTTCATGAACCCCAAAACTCAGGATAACCATGACAGGTCCTCCAAATGTTGCCCAACAACCCTTGCATCAGGCCCCATCACTTAGATTCCATTATATAACTTTACAGTTGATCGACCGTAATGGGCCAGCTGTTCAGTCATCCCACTTCCTCTTGGATTGTATGCTTCACACCACAGCGATAGGCTGCTCTGGTCCAAGGAGTAATAGAGTTCCCTACACACTTCCAGGCCTCAAGGTAACCACCTTCCACAGAAATGATGGAATCAGTCATGAATCCCCTTCTGCCCATGGTGTCAACTCCCTGAATGTCTTTCATTGTAAATGAGATAAAGCATCAGCAATACCATTCTCAGTACTCAGAACATGCATAGCTGTAAAATGGACTTTTAGCAACATGCATTATAGGGCAACTATTCTCATGAGGTCACACAACAGATCCTTAGCTCCCAGCTGCCCATTTATGGTGTGCATCACATCCATATTGTCAGATCAAAAGATAACCCTTTTGGCCCTTATCCTGGGGCCCCATATGCACAGGGCAACCACAATTGGGAAGGATTCTAGCACTGTTATTTACCTGTGGAGACCGCAGCTGCCCACATTGGGAGCCACCTGCATGTTAACGGCCTTGGAAGTATGCCCCAAACCCCGCCCACCAGCCATGTGTACAGTTCCAGCTCCTGGCTGTCCTCCATCTCTGGTCTCATAGAGATGCCATTCAAGATAGCAACAAACATCTGCCATTCCTGCAGGTCCTCTCAGAACCCTTCTGCCATCTGAATCTGGTGATGGAGTTTCCAAGTGCCCTCCCGCCAGCTTTGCCATCCATCTCAAGAAGGTCCTCCCCATGGTGATGACCTGACAGGTGAAGCTGAGGTGCCCTACTAGCTGTTGCAAGTCCTGCAGATCGGAAATTCCCCTAGGACCTTTTTGGGCACCAAGCCAATCAGAGACACTCTTAGATTTGGCAAGGGAGAGGCTGAGTATGGGCCACTCTCCATCTCTTTTCCAGTTTCTCCCAGACCACTTGTGGTTTGTCTCTTGCAGACTTCAGATTCTCTTCCTGGTACCCTGGTGAGACCCATGAACTGCATTCTAGGCCTGCCAAAAAATTCCACTAAAAGGTAGGCCACCTTGCAGTCCGGGTACAGGTTCTACCAGGGTCTAAGCCTGTCCATCCTTACTAGGGCAGGTAGGCTTGCCTCCATAGGATTTACTGAATTTTATGCAAAAAATGTGGGTGCCTCCTTTTGGGAGCTTTGGGGTAGGGCAATGTATGAAGGGGTGCTACTGTCTGCAAGCAACACATTTGTTTTGAAACCTGCAATTGCTTTAGGGACAACTCCCCTGTTAAAGTTGAAGAATGTCTGGAAGTATGGCCCAGTGGTGATAATCTGGTGTGGTTGTGGTGTCCTAAAAGGTGATCCACTATCTGTGTGAACAAATTCCCCCTTATGCATCACTACTACCAGGAGAGGCATGTCCAAGACACCCCAATCACACTATGTGTTGGTCTGCGTCCACTGCCAGAATTCATCGCCACATTCTAACCATGCCAATCTCGCTTGTTCTGTGTGCCAGCATAATCCTGTTCACGTAATTAGGAAGATCTAGTCTTTTTCTGGGGCCATTTATATTGGGGTGCTGCCAGAAACAGTGAATCCAGCCAACCAATTGTTGATGGTTCGTTCCACATTCACCTTATTCTTTTCCTGGTCCTCAGTCTTATCTTTGTTGTTTTCCTGCTCGCCTGGGTGGTTGAGCAAGGCAAACATATCTACAAACTTCTGGTTCTATATCTGCTGTCAGACCTTGTCTGTCAAGTGGGAACCACCAGCCTTGCCATACTGATGTAGTGACTGGGCTACACTCCATTGCTGCTAGCTTCAGCACTGCACTGGTTCCCTGCTGTACCTGCAGGTACCTGGCCTGCCCCACCCCTTGCTGTTGGCTCTAGACAGAACGGGCAAACCTGATCATCGTGTCCATAAGTTTTTCCAGCTTTTCATCTATAGAAGACAGTTTTACTGCTTCTGGTTGTTTGGGGTGTGGCCGGGGTTCTGCATCCATTGACACTGATTTGGTCAGGGAGGGTGGGAGCCCCCACCTCCTCAATTTTTAGATCCAACCCACTGGGGCTCCCACCAGTAACCCCACTGAACACCTGGATCAACAAAATTTTGCACTTTTCATCTGATATTTCTGACACTACAGTCCTCTTCTTACCTGTCTGAGGTGTCTTGGGTCCCTTCATCAGAGGTGCCCAGGTCCTTTGCTGGCCATTTGCTTCTCTCCATCTCTCCATCTCTCTGTTCCTTTTTGGGGCACTGGTCCCCTCAAAGCAAGCTTTGAGCCATTCACACCCATTCTTTGAATACATCTCTCATGACTTCGCCTTCAGGGCTGCAGTCGCTGGTGCCTTCATGGTGGTGGTCTTGTTCTTGCTTGGCATTGTCCAGGCTGTAACATCAAATTATCAAGGAGTGCTGCTAACATAAATATTGACAGCAGATAAGGACTGCTTGGTCCACCTAGTCTGTGCATTTTCCCTACCTACTATAATACAGCAGACAGTACTTGATCTCCAGCTTTACCCCCCTTTCCCTACTTCTAAGGTTTCCTTATTCCTGTTTCATGCATTCTTGAAGCATGTTACTATTTTTTCCCCCCACCACCTCCACTGGAAGGCTGTTCCAGGCATCCTCCACTCTTTCTGTAAAGAAGTATTTCCTCACATCTCACCTGAGTCATGCCCCCCTCCAGTTTCATAGCATGTCCCCTTGTTCTTGAGCTTCTTTTTTCTGAAAAATGCTTCCCTCTTGAACTTTATTTATACTCATCAAGTATTTGAATGTTTCTATCATATTCCCCCTCTCCCTACTTTCCTGCAGGGTGTACACATTGATGCCCTTCAGTCTCTCTTCAAAGGGCTTGTGATGCAGACCCTGTACTATTTTGGTTGCCCTCCTCTGGACTACCTCTACTCTGATGTCCTTTCGGAAATGTAGTTTCCATAACTGGGCACAGTACTCTAAGTGAAGTCTCACCAGTGATGTATACAGCAGGAGCACCGCCTCTCTCTTTCTGCTAGTGATTAGAGATGCAGTGAAGTTTAAATTTGCCCACAAAGTTAACCCGAAGTAGGTAACTGAATTCGCGTAGCACTACGTGAACTTTCCATTAAAAAGTCGAAATTCGCCTTTAATGGACTTCGCATTGTCCACTTCATGTTACAGTTTGAGAAGGCGACGTTGGCAAGAAACAGCCCACAGATCACATGTCTGACTGTCTGCAGGTCACATGATGCAAGCAGGCAGTTAATTAGGCAGGAAGTCAGTGAATTACTTTCTCTTTCTCTCTGAGAAGGAGCTGACTAGGCAGCATTGTGTGGACTGTGTGGATAGTGTGCTTTTTTGGCAAAATCATCACGCTATTGCAGTTTGTGCCTTCAAGTTTTAGTATTGTGTTGTAAAAGTTTTTCAGACAGTTTTAGTTTATTTTAAAACTTTGTTTTCTTAAAAAGGTTGTTGATTTTGTTTACTTAGTTTTAGTTAGTGTCTTTTTTTGCTAGTATTTCTACTAGTATTTTTGTTTGAATTTAGATTTCCATCAAGTTTTACTTAACATGGAGAGAGGTGGGCAAAGTGGTGGGTAGCGGGGGCTCCGAATGTGTGGCAGCCTGGGGCGACAGTTTTGCCTTAACCGTGGTCTTCTTTTGACCGTGAGTGTTTCAGCCACTGCCAGCCCTGCAGCAGTGGATGAGTAGCAGGAACTACAGCAGCAAGCAGAACAGCAGCAGCAGCTGCTTGTTGTTGCCCCTCTACCAACAGCAACACAACAGGTGGTAGTATGTGGTGCCCCCCCCCCATCGCCTGTGACTGGTCCTCCCCACAGCTTTCCTGTCTGGCAGTTTTTTATCTGCCCTCCTAGCAACCCAACGGTAGTCTGATGTAAACTTTGTGACACCCTGATATGTTGTTGTGCAAGGGATGCCACTTGGGTACGGGTGGTCAGCGAACCCACCTTTTGGGGCAACACAGTGCAGAGTGGGAAGCCAAGCTGCAGGAGGTATCAGCTACTCCTGCAGCCAAAACTGAAGCTGTAGAGCATCCACCTGCGTGGTTTCACAGACAGATGGCCAGGGCATCAGAAGTGGCGGCTCCCACAGCTGCCTGCCATGAGTGTGACCCCTCACAACAGCCTTCCACACAGGCTGACCTTGCTGTACTGTGGTCAGAGGTTGAAGTGATAACAAATGTTGTGGAGGGTGCAGTGCAGCATCTGAACCACATTGAGGACAAATGCGGAGATAATTAGAATGCTAGCAACAATTACTGGTGGTCAGCCCCAGCCCCCACAGGACCAGTACAAAATCATAATGTCCCAAAACCTTCCCCAAAAACTGTCTTCTGCTTTTACTTTTTCTAAACCAATATTTTTTTTATTATAGCCTAAGTATGTAATTTATGTTAAATTAATGTTTCCTTCCTTATGTTAATTTTTGTTGTTCCTGTGTTTCTTGATTCACCACATTCCCAAATGCCCCCATCCATTCTGTTTTCCATAATAGAAATGTTTTATTCTTCCTTACTTTATTTTATGTAATAAGTCATGTGGTTGGTAGCTTTGTATATACTCCGTGCTTTCATTTCATTTGAAATTGTGGCTCCAAATGTACTCTTAAGGGCACTTTTATTTCATTGTGCATTGCTGCACCACAGTTTCACCTGTAATGAAAGCAAGCAGCGTCCACTATTTTGTCAACCCTCTGTCATGTAAAAATAAACTAAATTAAGTCACAGCTCATAAATACTTGTTACTTTTCTGATCAGTTTTACAGGAGATTATTCTCCACATGTGTACTGGACACTTTTACTGCATTTTAGTTGGAGCAGGAGGAGGGACTGTAGCTGGTGAGTTTGTGACTTTGTGACTGTGTTTGTAATTGTATTTGAGGTCTTTTCTTAATTGCCATTTCTGTCTGATTTTCCATTTAGTTTGGGCAGGACTGAGGAGTTCTAGCTCACAAGTTTGTGACTGAGCGTTTGAAAGTGCCTGTGTCTGGACCACAGTGAATGGAGTGAGGAGTCACTGCCAGAGGACTTCTTTGCTGATTGTTTTTAGACACAGCCTGTGGTGTAGTCCCACCCTCCCCAGGGCTCACCTCACATTCATTTGGTGGGTTCCATAGGGCCTTGCAACATCCTGCATTCATACAGGAAGTAGCAAAGAGAGGAAACACAACAAAACACAACAGAAATTAAACACATATTTGGGAGACAACAAATAGTCGTCTTAAGCAGGCAGTTGACTGAGGAGGGAATCAGACATGATGGGAGTGGTGCAGTGCAGTAGTTGTGGAGCAGCTGTCTTCAGGGAGGCATTCTGGAGGCTGCGATGCTGCCCCATCTGCAGGCACCTCTCTGGGCTGAGGAAGGAGGTTGCCTGTTTCCGAGCAGAGTTGGCCAAGCTGAAGGCAACATCCACCCTCATCCAGAGACCACCAGGTACACAACCTGTACCTTAAAGGATGCCAGGGAAGAGGAGTGATTGGACTACGGTGGGCTCAGGGAGGGTGAGGGAGGGGTGTCAAAAGCACATCCCCCAACCAGTCTTGCTTAGTATCTCCTACACAGTTTTGAAGGAATAGGAAAGCCCCACTCAAGAATCCAAGGCTGGGACCAGGGAGGTTGGGAGGGTCCTCCAGGATGGGGCCCCAGGGAGGGGAGGTAGAGAAACCTGGAGGAAGGGGAAGCTTCTCCTAGTTGGAGACTCTATTGTCCGGGGAGTGGAGTTAGGGTCACCTAGCAGGGGAAAAAGAGAGGTCAAGTGCCTCCCAGGAAGTGTTGCATGGAGGGATGGGAAGCAGACCCATAGGATCTCTATGGCAATAGCTAGGAGGGAGCAGCATGATGTCATTGTCCACCTGGGGACCAATGACCTGGCCAGAAGATGGGTGGAGTTAGCCAGAGTCCAGGAAGATTTCAGGAGGCTGGGGGGAAACCTGAAACAGATAGCATGCTCTGTCTCATTCTCGAGGTGCTACCTGTCCAGGGCACAGGGAAGTTAGGGCATTCCACATCCATACCTTCAACTCCTGGTTGAAGGATTGTGTGGAAGGAGCGTTTTTGCCTAGGTGACTGGGGCCTGACCTGCACAGATGCGAGCTTATATCAGGAGAACAGCCTGCATCTGTCCATGAAGGGCACCTTGGTCCTTTGTTAGAAGTTTAAATGCTTTAGCTGTGAGCATTTAAACTGGCCAAGGGGGCAGAGCCAGGAGGGTCAGGAGGCTTAGGAACACCCCCCATGGGAACATGCAGGAACATAAGTTGAATACAGGAACAGCTAAAGCAGGCAGGGAGGGGCAGGCAGGTGAAGAATGTATAATGAGTGATACGGGGAAGGGGGCAAGAGCACATAGTAAAGGAAACCGGGGTGGGGGGAAGATGCTGGAGAGGAAGAACAAGAGCAGAGGGAGGACAAACTGTAAAACATGGAAGGTCATGCTAATGAATGCCTGTAGCCTAGGAAATAAGGTTCCAGATCTGGAGGCCTTGTTGGCAGATGCAGACCTTGACATAGCAGAAATAACAGAGACATGGTACTCTGCTAATCATGGCTGGGAAGTCAATGTACCAGGCTATACACTGTTCAGGAGGGACAGGAAGGGTAAAAAGGGTTGGGAAGTGGCCCTATACATCAGAGATGGTATAACGGCTACAGAAGTTCAAGGAAGACAGAGGGAGACCGAGGTAATGTGGGTCACCCTAGAGCCAGGGAATGGAACAGCAATATGCACAGGGGTGATCTACAGACCTCCGGCACAGAGTGAGGACATAGATAGAGAACTAGTGGAGAACATACATGGCATGGTAGCTAAAGGCAAAATCCTGCTACTAGGGGATTTCAATATGCCGGATGTGGATTGGGCCACCCAGATGGCTGTTTCAGCCAGAAGCACAGCCATACCTTGAATCCCTGCAGGGGGTCTGACTTGGGCAGCTGATGTATGAGCCAACCAGGGACAAGTCAATTCTGGACCTGGTAGGGACCAATGGGAACAGAGTGGAATAAATACAGGTGGAAGGACAGCTGGGGTCCAGTGACCACCACATGGTGTGGTTTAGCATGGAGACATGGACTCAATTAAGCCACACAAGGGCAAGAGTATTCGATTTCAGGAGGGTGGATTTCACTGAAATGAGTAGATGTATACAAGCAGTCCTCTGAAAGGGACAGGTAATAGAGAGGATGGAAGAACAATGGGAGAAACTGAAAGGAGCCATAGTGGATATAACAAAACAATTCATTAGGATAGTGGCCAAAGAGAAAAGAAGGAAACCACTATGGTTCTCCAAAGAGGTGGGGAGCAACGTCAGGGCTAAAAGGCTGAGTTTCGGAAGTACAAGGGGAGCAAAGGGAGAAGGTCAGGAGGTGTACATTGAATGTCTAAGGGAAGCAGGGAAGGCTGTTAGGAGGGCAAAGCGCAGACAGAAGAGGCTTAGCAAAGTCTGTAAACAAAGTGGATAAGGCATTTTATAGTACATCAGTGAAAGAAGAAAACCGGGGGAGATTGTGAGGCTCAAAGGAGAAGGAAGTGTGAGGATGGGGTCTGATAAGACAGAAATACTGAACAAATACTTGCTCAGTTTTCACTAAGGAGGGAGGGTCAGGATCACAGTTGGGTTGCAGAGGCAATGGGGGGAGGTGGACACCAGTCCTTTCACAGTGGAGAGAGTTCTGGAAGAAATCACAAAGCTGAAGGTGGATAAGGCCATGGGGCCAGACGGCATCCACCCCAGGATATTAAAGGAGCTGCAAAGAGAACTAGCGGTGAATCTGTTGGCCCTGTTCACAGAGTCACTCAACACAGGTGTTGTTCCTGAGGACTGGAGGTGGGCACATGTAGTCCCACTGCTCAAAAGCGGCAGTAGGGAGGAGGTGGGGAACTACAGACCAGTCAGCCTCACCTCAGTGGTGGGAAAGATCATGGAGACACAGCTGAAAGAAAGGATAGTGGCTTATATGGAATCCAGCAGTTCTCAGGATTTGAGGCAACACGAATTCACAGCAGGAAGGTTATGTCAAGCGAATCTAATAGATTTTTTTTGTTGGGTGACTAGGGAACTAAATCAGGGAGGGGCGGTACATGTCACCTTCCTAGATTTCAGCAAAGCATTTGACACCATCCCACATAGAAGGCTGATTAACAAGATGGGTAGTCTGGGCATGAGAGACAAGGTGGTGAACTGTGTTAAGAACTGGTTAACAGACAGGAGACAGAGGGTGTTGATAAATGGAGTTCAATCTGGGGAGAGGGGGGTGACCAGTGGGGTACCACAGGGATCAGTAATTAGACCAGTCCTCTTCAATGTCTTTATCAGGGACATTGCGGATGGACTGGAAGAAAAGGTCTGCCTGTTTGCAGATGACACGAAGATCTGCAATAAGGTGAATACTCCAGAAGGGTGCAAAAATTGAAGAGGATCTGGAGAAGCCTGAAAGATGGTTGGAGATGTGGCAACTGAGGTTCAATGCAAAAGAAGTACAAAATAATGCACCTGGGAAGAGGGAACCCTGGGGAGAGCTACAGGTTGGGGGAGAGAGCTGACTGTCACAAAAGAGGAAAGGGACCTAGGTGTTATCGTCTCTGATGACCTTAAGGTATTAAAGCAGTGTACTAAGTCAGCAGAGAGGGCCAGTGGCATGCTGGGGTGCATAGGCAGGGGTATCTTTAGCAGAAGGCGGGAGGTGGTGATGCCATTGTATAAAACATTGGTAAGGCCTCACCTGGAGTACTGAATGTTGTTCTGGAGGCCACACCTGCGCAAGGACTTAAATAAAGTGAAGACTATCCAGAGAAGGGCAACAAAGATGGTGCAGGGCTTGCACCACAAACATATGAGGAGAGATTACGGGACCTCAATATGTACTCGTTGGAGGAGAGGAGATAGCGGGGGCATGATTGAAACTTTCAAGTACTTCAAGGGCATAAACAAGGTACAGGAGGGGGACCTTTTCCAATGTAGAAAAAGTTTCTGAACAAGGGGGCACAATATTAAATTGGAAGGGGGTAGATTAAGAGGTAATGAGAAGAAGTTTCTCTACACAGAAAGAGTAGTCAATGTTTGGAATAGTCTGCCCCAGAAGGTAGTGGGGGCAAGCACAGTGGAGGTATTTAAGCATGCCTGGGACAGGCTCAAGGAAAGCCTGAGAGGGGAGGGAGTGATGAAAAGCCATTGATCACATAGGGTCAGTGGCCACATACAATGTATAGGGCCTACGGGCAGACTGGATGGCCTAGTTGTTCTTATCTGCTGACAATTTCTATATTTTTATGTTTCTGTGCTTTGCTGTATGATGTATAGTATAAGCTGGCAACATTCAGAAGAGGAAATAATGGGTGGGGGAGGGGGTGCCATGGTAGGTTAGGTGACTTAGGTGACTTTAGGGTATTTAGATTGTAGTTCTTGGCATGCGTACTATGAAACTGTAACACAGTAAACAGTATCCAAAAAGTAATAAAGGCAGACGATGAAAGCATCAGTGAAAGAATGAGGTTACAATTTTTACCGATACTTTTTTATTCTGTTTCACTTTGCCCTTTATATAATAAATTGTGTATATGTATGCTACCCTTCTTTCAATAATGTATATTATTCTGCATTACTCCATTTTTCAAACGAGAAATAATAAATGTAGTGTTCATTGTAATGTTACTGTGACCTGATTTGCATAAGCATTTCCAGCTGTTTTTGAACAAATACTGTTCCATTCTGTCATGTAGCACTGCCTGCTGCATCCGACTTCATTGTAGTCACAACAGAACTGAATTTAAATAGTTGCTGTCCAAAAGCATGTGAGAATACTGATCCCAGCCTGGTGCAAGGCCAATTAAAATGAGTATTCCATTTATTACTTTCGAGTCAGAAAAAGATTTAGTGCTGCACACTTAAATTGTTGAAAGACGGGTATCACTCATATATACAAGCTATTAGATTAGGTGGCAATGTAAAATAGAATAAAAAAGTATCGGTCAAAATCTGTAACTGTATTCTTGCACTGATGTTTTCATTGTCAGGCTTTATTACTTTTTGGATACTGTTTACTGTGTTAAATACCCCAAAGTCACCTGAAGTCACCTCACCTAACATGGCAACTCTCCCCCTATAATTTCCTATCTTCTGAATATTGCCAGCTTACAGTATACATCATTTAGCATGTGGTATTAGTGTCACAATGTGAATAATAATCCCCTGAAAAAATGTTCATAAAATTTAACAAGGATTTTGTGACGGTGATAATAATTATAAATCCACAACTCCTCCAATGTTCCACCCACATTATGGTTTCCTCAATAGAAACAATTTGTTTCTTATTACTTTCTTCATTGTTTTTTATAAAATTCCCATAATCATCAACTTTTTGGATGCTGTGTGCTTTCATTTACTTTGCATTTGCTGCACAGAACTGCAAGTTGCAATACACTTATATTGAAGTGGGCAGTGCGTCGCCTCAGTGTCTCACATGTAGTGAGAGCGCTCAGACCCTGCTATGACCTTTGAAAAATAAAGGAAAGTAAATAAGAACTCTTAGAAACAGCCTTTCTGCTGTGGAAAGCATAATGGTATGATACATTTGTGAGAGGTGTGATTTAGATTGGAATTATGACTTTTTTCCTTTTTGGGGGTAAAGCAGCAGTGCAATAATCACAAAACCATTAAATCACCTACCATGACCCAACCCCACCAAATGTCCTTTATTGTGAATGTCCTACTGTTTTAATGTCATGAAAAGTCCAGCGGAAGAATAAGGCGAGAAATGCGTCACAGTGTCCCAACTTAAGTGGGACCATTGCCTGGTGGTGACACCAGTTATTGCTACTACTGCTGCTGCTGTTGTCCCACTGTTTTAATGTCATGAAAAGTCCAGATGAAGAATAAGGTCAGAAATGCATCAGTGTCCCAGCTTAAGTGAATCCATTGCCTGGTGGTGACGCCAGTTGCTGCTACTGCTGCTGCTGCTGTCCTGCTGCTTTAATGTCATGAAAAGTGCAGAGGAAGAATAAGGCCAGAAATGCGCCCAGTGTCCCAATTTTAGTGAGACTATTAGCTGGTGGTGAGGTTGATGTCTGCTGCATCACTGATACATGTTGCCCTATGTGTGTGCCTTCATACCACAGTGGTGAGTCATTGTTCGCCCCAGTGAAATTTTGTTTGGCATAGACACAGACATTTAATTTCTATTGAATCTTGTTCTGTGTTGTAAGCAGTCCATCATGTTGTTCCTTTTCAGGGAATCATCATAATACATATGAAACGTTTCCACTGTACCATGGTGGGCATGATGATCACATCCACATGTCAGACATATGCTACGAGTCCGACACCTAATGTGGTACTGTAACATTTAATTTTTATTCGGTGGGTGAGGGGGTTACCACTGTGTTTGACTGAAATACATTTCTGATTATTTTTTTTTTCTTTCAGGTTGTATGCATACTTGTGTTCCGCACAGTCGGGATAGTTGATAACTTTAGCTGAACAAAAACTGGCAAGCCATGTAAGGTAAGTATTAATTTTTTTATTTTTGGGTGGGGCGCAATTGAAAACAAGTTTCATTAATGTTTTCATCTTTTTTCCGGATTTTCAGCATATCCATTCCTAACTGTTGTCCATCTTCATATTGGAAGATACCGCCTATGCCATTCCACAGCACCGCATTGTTACCTTGAAACAGAAGATGAAGAAATTATTGTGAGTTCATTGCATGACCACATTCAGTTCCCAGCATGGCTGTTCCTGTCTTCTGTTATATCCAGCTTAAAATATCAAGCTAGAGTATTAGTAAGCCCCTTATCCAGCTTAAAATACCAAGATATTAGTAAAGCCCTTAAAAAAATTCACATTTAATGAGTGACACACTGGCCCACTGTTGCGCCTACATTACATCATGGGTTTTCAGGACCAGGATAACACGTTGTACAACCCTGACATACTACAGTACACATGACTTATCTGTGAATAAAAAATATATTATCTGGCCTGTATGTCACTGCTGTTGAATGCTTTACTCTGGCAGAAAAAAATTAGATAAACAAATGAAAGAGGAAATAAGAGTGATACTTATCTGTAGATGTTATCCTTTAGGTGGCAGGAGTACTGCAGTCCTGCAGAGTTACACATACTGTAACCTGTGAAAACAAAATGAATATCATTTGCCGGTATTTGATGAGGTGACAGTGCCATCTTTAAAACGGTAAAGGAAGGATTCACACCACAGTGCAAGTCAAAACCATAGTACATGATATTAGTTCATACTTACTGTAAATTAATGATAAGAACGGTGGCTGTGGCTGGCTGCGGGTTCATAGCTTGGGCACAGGTACAATGTGTGTGTGTGTGTCTCTCGCTCTCAAAGCAGGGTGGCTGTGGCTGGCTGCGGGTTCATAGCTTTGGCACAGGTACAATGTGTGTGTCTCTCTCTCTCAAGAAGCAGGGTGGCTGTGGCTGACTGCAGGTTCATAGCTTGGGCACAGGCATAATGTGTGTGTGTCTCTCTCTCTCTCTCTCTCTCTCTCTCAAGAAGCAGGGTGGCTGTGGCTGGCTGCGGGTTCATAGTTTGGGCACAGGTACAATGTCTCTCTCTCTCTCTCTCTCTCTCTGTCACTCTCAAGAAGCAGGGTGGCTGTTGCTGGCTGCAGGTTCATAGCTTGGGCACAGGTACAATGTCTCTGCATGTCTCACAAGAAGCAGGGTTGCTGTCTGGCGTGCATTACTGTTTTTCAGTGTCAGGAGGATATTTATCAATCAATCAGCAGGATTTAAGTGGCTACAAGTTGACATTTGTGTTAAAAGGACTGCAGGTTATAATGACTGCACACATTCTATGAACTGTACCGTCGAAATCAAGAAAGGGGAAGTCAAAATATAACAGCATGTCTAATATTTATTTGTCAATTGTCATATTATAATCAAGGCCACTGTTTTCATTTTAATGCAAAAATGGTAACATTACAGAACTGTGACAGCCTTCACCTCAGTAATTTTGCTGTTACTCCCTCCCACCAACATCCTCATCACCATCCTCATCAAGGAGGAAGCAGCCCTCACAGTCCTCAATGCTGTAGTTGTACCCACTTGGAAATTCTTTTTCCATGACTGTATCATCAACCTCACTGGTACACCATTTGACACACTGCCACCAGGATGATCTGCTTCGCCTGCATCATCAGTACAACCATTATCATGACGGGGTACAAACATAGATGTGGTTGTCCGACTTGGTATGTAACCTTCGTTCATTTTGATAAATGTCAGCATGCTGACATTTGTAGGTGATAGGTTAGCATGACGGTCATGCACTATGGCCACCATAAGAACTAAATATCCTCTCCACACTTACACTGGAGGGTGGATAGGTCTGATACTTTAGTACTGCTGATGTCAACACTGGCCATTCATTCACCTTGCCACTCCAGTACACCAAAGGATCATTCAATATTGTCAGATGTCTGTTTTCTGCCAAATAGGCCTCAACCATGTTCTGTGATGCACACATTCCTGATGAATTGTCCACCTGTTCATAAGATTCATCTAGGTTACAAATTCTGACTTGGAACAAGACACCCCAAAGTGGATTAATGGACAACTGTGCAGCTGACACCACCCCTTGCCCCTCAGCCACCTTACTGGATGTGCACAGTCCACAGTGACTTTCAGCCTTCTTATGCTGTGGTTTGCAGAACTTTGCATGTGACTTCTGTGCCCCATGAACCAATTGAACCAGCTGCCCAGTCAGAATTTGAACCTGATCATGCCCTCCCTCCAGTATGGATGCAATGCCACACTTGTAGCATGGGTCCAGCATTGTGGCTATTCCAAATTCTGGGAGATTGCTGAATAGTGTTGAGGTGTCAATTGCTGTCTAATATTGCAATCTTGTGTTTCTGTAATGCACAACTTGACTCTATCTCCAGCCACATCAAGGCTGAGCTGCAGATTCAACAAAGTCTTCCTCAGCACCCACAATAGTGGAATGGCTTGACTAACAGATGCAGTGTCACCCTCACTGCCTCTGTAGCATGCTCAAATGGCCTCAAAATTAATATTACTAAGCCCATGAGTCTCCATTGTTCAGTTGTCATAGACATTGGGCCTCTGAACTGTCATGGCTAGTGTGCATAACCAGGTACTCAGAGATGGCTTTGTACTGCTCATACAACTGCTCTGCAATGTAAAGAATTGAGTTCCACTGCATGACAACTTCAAGCTTGGAGGCAGTGCTGAGGAGGCTGTTTGATTCTGCAGCTGCCTAAGCTGGTCACAGGCCTTTCCAGAGCAAGCAAAGTGGGCACAGATGCAACGTGGAACAGTCAGCATTTACTTTATTTCAGAGTACTGCAGAACCTCCTGTACCACAATATTTAAATAGTGGCCCATGCAGGGAAGCCTCACAAAGCTGCCATTGCTGATACATTTAACAATGTTTGATCCATTATCACTAGCTATGAAGCCAGCTTTTAGGGACGGGGTGTACAGCCACTCATCAGTTTCTGTCAGTAGCAAGTCTAGCATGTTTTCACCTGTATGCAACCCTGCTATACTACATATTGCAAGTGTGGCATGCTGTCTAAGGCGATGAAGGTTGCTACCACCACAGTCTGACTTATTATGCTACTTTTCCATCCCATCATCACAGACAACCCCAGGTAGCTGTGCCCAATGTGCAGTAATACACAGATAAAAATGAACTACCCACCATTTTGCCACTTGTCCACATATCCATGCTTAAGTGAATGTAAGGTGATACGGAATGTTGAAGAACAAGTCTTACACACTCTGTCACC
Source organism: Neoceratodus forsteri (assembly GCA_016271365.2). Taxonomy (NCBI): domain Eukaryota; kingdom Metazoa; phylum Chordata; order Ceratodontiformes; family Ceratodontidae; genus Neoceratodus; species Neoceratodus forsteri. The sequence continues at coordinate 1,076,975,089 of CM057450.1, forward strand.
ATCCGATATAACTCTGGGACAGCACAGGTGGAAAAGTATGTCCTGGAAGGGGTCTTCCATTTAGGACAGGTGCATGCAGCACAGTGCCAGAATCCCACATTCTCCACAAAGAAGAATGGAAATAGGTCAATTGCCAGCATTTCTGCTACTGCAGCATTGCACTCACATGCAGCTGCATGATTTGGTGGGTATTTACTGTTCTAGGCAAAAAGGCTGTGCAATGTGAGCTGCATCGTTTTGCATGTGGCATGCCAGATGGCTCTCCTCTGTGAACTGACATGGATCGGGTACCTTTGATGTGAGATAGTGGGTGCACAGGTGACAAGCTAATAGACAAGGTTATTTTACCTGTTTTAAGCACAGGGATTGATGTACTAGAATTACTACACGAACCACTACTACTCTGATCTTACTACTACTTGAACATTCAAAATGCTCCTCCTCCTCCTCATGCCTATAGTAATCCCCTGGTGTTATTTCACCACTTTTACCGACATGGCTACTTACACTAAAGGAAGAGGATACCATCCTCACTATGGTGAATGAGGGTGAATACCCCACTATGGCATTAGCTCCCCTCTGGTGCTGCGACCACAGTGCCATGTGCCTGGCTCTTGAGATGAGTATGCTGGCCCCCAGTGCCCAGATGGCTACCCTTTTTACCATGCTTCACACACACTTTGCAAAGCTGGCAGGTTGCCACTGTTTCATTGCTACCATCTAGAGATGCTGAGAAGTAAAATCCACCCACGAAGTGGCCACTTCACCTTAGTATTCCGCGTCCCAAAGTGCCCATTTTAAACCCTCACTTCACCACTTCACATTGTAGTTACGACTTTGCATTGTGCACTCCACCTTATTCCACTTTAAGGTGGACTGAGAATTCACAGGCAGCCCACACACATCACATGGTTTACACAGTGTAGGTCACATGCTTCAGGCAGGATATTATGGGCAAAAACACTCTCCAACATGGGTTGACTTACATGTCTTGCACATTGTGTGACAAATGGCTCTGCTCTGCGAATTACCGGGGGTGGGGTGTGGACGTGTAATGAAGAGGGGTGGACAGGTGACAAGTCCACAGATGAAGTTATTGTCCCCATTTTACATTCAGGGGTTGATGTACCACTTGCACTAGACATACTGCATTGACCACCACCACCACCACCACCACTGCTACTCTGACCACCACTTGACAAGATTTCTAAATCATTATCCTCCCCCTCATCATGCCTCTAGTGATCCTCGGGTGTTATTTCATTGCTACTGAAGACATTCCTACTTGATCTTATACTCATGGAAGGGGGATAACATGCTCAGTAAGGTTGATGATGAGGGTGAATGCCCCACTATGGCATTAGCTGCCATCTGGTGCCGGGTTCACAGTGCCTTGTGTCTGTTCTTAAGATGTGTATGCTCGCCCCCCCATGCCCAGATAACTTCTCTTTTTACCTTGACTCACACACACAAGGCAAAGCTAGCAGATTGCAACTGACTCATCATTTGCATCTTGGACAAAAAAATCCCAAACAAGGGATTGTGAACCCCTATTTTTAACATGTTCCTGATGCTGCTTATTGGACTCCGTTTGTTTCACCCCTGAAATGGGGTGTGTGCTACTTGATTTTTCAGGCTGGATACATTTGGACTCTAACTGATCACCACAACTACATATGATTATTACTGGGTCATCATCATCATCATCATCATCATCAACAGGAACCGCTAAATCACAACTTTTTGAGGAAGGGGGGAATTAACGCCAGCAGACCCCGACACAGCCACCTTGACTTTCTTTCTCTCCGGTTCCCAACAGGGTTCACTGACATCATCATCAAATTCATCAACATCCACATTTTCAGCTTGGATGCTGTCATGTGGAGAACATGTTCCAACTACAGCATCATCATCATCATCGTCACCTGATATTTTTGCACCACACTTTGTATCATTGGATGGAAAAGGCATGACCTCAACAGCACTGGAAGAAATGTGACATTGTGAGTTATCGTTGCCAGGATCAGAATCATGTTCAGCTACCATGGGGGTGTTAATGGGGAGTGTGACATCATCTATACTGTCAGCTACAGTTTTAGACTCAACTATATTTTTTGAAATGGTTAACTCGTCAGAAGTGGAACTTGAGGCAGCAATACTCATGCCAGCAGAAACTGCACTAACACCACCAGCTGGGACAACATCATCTCCTCCAGCTATGAGTGAAGCTACAGATTGCACTGTAAACAAGCATTTGTCAATGCCGAATGTTTGCTTGCTGGCATTGGCAGTGGTAGTGTAGAAGTTACAGAGCTGCGTAATAGGAATGGCAGTGAAGTATTGCACTGAAGCCAACCTCACCACCACCCTGCAGAGGGTGACGGGCATTGGGGTGTGCCTTTGGGTCGTCAGGCATAACGGCCACGCCATTTCACCACATCCCACCCTGCAGACACTGGCAAGTGTCACGGTGTTCCTTGGGGTCTTTGGCTCTTATGTGCACCCCATTCCATTAGGAAATACGGTGAGATGGGTGCGATATAGGAGAATGGGGTGAACTTTGGGGCCGAAGAGTCCAAGGCATACCTCGATGCCTCTCACTGGCTGCAGGGATGGAATGGTATGAGCATTGCAGGCAAGAATCCCAAGTCACACCCCTGATGCCTGTCATTCTCTACAGGGTTGGGCGTTATGGTTGGAAACCCTAATACCTCAGGCATTCATTGGTATTTTCACTCCAAATGTTAAACATGTTTTTTGTGACTCCACCTCATGAACAGGGGGAATATCAATTTGTTAGCCGAAAGCTGCTTATGCACAGCGACTACGGCATTTAGCACCACAGGTGCAAAAACATTCCAAACAGGATGTAAAAAATGACAGCTGTACTGTTCATGGGGAGGTGTAAAAAATGGCAATGTTGCAAGTCTGCAGTAAAAATATTAAAAAAAATGGTGAAGTCACGAGAGTACATAGAAACTGTGCAACGACACCAGTAATATAATTAGGTTAGGATTTTTACAGCAGATTGTCAACTCAGGCCTTTTGGTGCCTCCGATCATGAACAGTGTCACTGTGATTTTCTTTATCTGTCCGAACAATGATTTCCCACAGCGACCATGCATCTCTGCGCATAAAGTGTGAAAACACACTTGGCCATGTTGTGAAAAATGACAGCTGTACTGTAAATAAGGAAGTGTGGAAAATGCCACTGGTGAAAATCTGGACTTAAAATATTACAAAGTCATGAACTTATGAGGTGCGTGAAACTGCTAATGCTCACTCGTAACAGTCATTTTATAGACTTTGTCACCAAATTTTCAACATAGCCATTTTAAGACCTCTGCCCATGAACAGTGTAACTGTGATTTTCTTAATCTGTCCCAAACATTGCTTTCGCACACCAACAGCACCATTGTGCGCTGCATGTGCGAAAACACATTTTGGGTGGCATATGAAAAATGGCAGCTGTACTGTTCATAAGGAAGTGTAATAAAATGGCAATGTTGAAAACCTGGAGTGAAAATATTAAATTCACAAACTTATGAGCATGCATAGGAACTGCGCAACGCACGCTCGTAAAACAGTCATTTTTAGGAATTTTTTCACCAAATTTTCAACATAGCCATTTAAGACCTCTGCTCATGAACAGTGTCACAGTGATTTTCTTAATTTGTCCTGCAACATTGATTTCAAGACACCAACTGCGCCATTGTGTGCTACATGGGCGAGAAACACATTTTGGGTAAGATGTGAAAATGACAGCTGTACTACTCATAACAATGTGTGGTAAAATGGCAATGTTGAAAATCTGGAATGAAAATATTGAAAATTCGTGAACTTAGGAGCGTGCGAAGGAACTGTACAACGCACGCTCATAAAACAGTCATTTTTTGGAATTTTTTCACCAAATTTTCAACATAGCCATTTAAGACCTCTGCTCATGAACAGTGTCACTGTGATTTTCTTAATTTGTCCCGTACATTGATTTCGCACACCGGCTGCACCATTGTGCGCTACATGGGCGGAAACACGTTTTGGGTGAGATGTGAAAATGACAGCTGTACTACTCATAAAAGGTGTGTTAAAATGGCAATGTTGAAAATATGGAATGAAAATATTGAAAATTTCTTGAAACTACAGGCGTGCATAGGAAGTCGCAGCAACGACTAAAGAAACAGTCGTTTTTTTGATGTTCCACCAAATTTTCAAAATAGGCTTCTTGAGAGCCCACCTTGCGAACGCTCAGTGTCGTTTTGTTAATCAGTCCCAAAAGGTGATTTTGTGCAGTGACTGCGAAATCACCCTTGAAGCCTTAATAATGCCATGACAGTGAAGCAATCATGAGGAAGGGGTCCCAAAACCCCATGTTGAAAATTTGTGCAAAATTCCAAAAATGCCTGAGATATGCAACAAAGTTGAAAAACCTATCTATCCCATTATACAGCTTACTGGCATTTCCTCAGTTTGCGGTCGGCTTTGAAGAGTGCAAGCGTGTTTCCGGTCTATCGAAGATGCAGTCGCCCGAGCTCAGAGAGTAAGTATGGGGTGAAGGGGGGTGTGGGGAGGCAGGGTACAGTGGTGGGTGCGGGTTGTAAATGCGTTTTTCTTTTACAGGTTTTCTTTTTATTTCAATGCGATGACGGGGACGTTTGCCACGCTGGGGTGGGCTCCCAGCGTGGCAGAAACGACTTGAAGCGATGGAGCAGGCGGGAGATTGGGCACCCTGTTGGCTATGAGATTTGTTGCCACTCTGGGGTAGGCTCCTGCTGCGGCACCCTGTACCGGGAGACAGTGAAGTCGACGGGAATTGGGCACACCTCGCTAGTATAGCTCATTGAGTTGCCATGCTGGCGTGGGCACCCAGCGTGGCATTTGGAAGGCTTTGGGGGGGCGCAGCACAGCCGATGGGGGATTGGGCACCCCCATTGGCTATAGAGTGTGTGCGTGGGGGGGAGCATGCAGTATGCCTGCGTGCGTGTTTGTGTGTGTGTGTGTGTAGGGGGAGCTGCGTATGAGCAGGTGATATTTTATCGCTGCTCACTGAAGCGCACTGCCATAACAGTTCAAAACCAAGATACCACAAAGCAGTACAAAATCACGCAGGTATACTCTGACACAATAAAAGGTGTGTGATTTGATGGCATGTGTCGCACACACACTCACACACACACTACAAATAATGCGTAGCAAATTGAAAACTTCAGTAATATAACCAAATATTTTAAACAAACTGATTATGCAATGCTGCACCACAACAATCAGCAAAAATGCCAAGAATTACTGAAAATATTACTGTGTGTACATTAACACAGTTATACAAGAAAAATATAACCAAAACATAAAGACTGCCTTTTTCTCCGTTAATCTACCTCCACCACAGATATGCCCCTCCCCCAAAGCACACTTCAAGTGTCTGTCACTACACAGACTGACTGTTCTAAATTAACATTCAGAATCCACACACAAACAATAAACACTCAATGATATGAGCACAGGAGGGTTTCCTACAATTGTACTAAATTTTGAGTGAAAAAAATGGCTAAAAATGCTTTTTTAACAGCTTTTTGGAGGGTTTGAATCACAGAGCTCTGAGAGCAGACTGTCTCCAGCTACCACTACACACACACTATGTAGAACTGAGACTGTGCAGAACAACCTTGAGCCCATGTGACCTGCAATCCCATGAATCACTGCAAAATTCGCCTTGGAGCTCAATAACAAGATGAAGTGATGCGAAGTACATTGATTTCTTTGCACTTCACATTAAAATTGGTGCAGAAGTGGGTGGGGGAAGGTGAAGTAATGCAAAGTCATTGTTTTCAATGGACTTCGCGTTCCTCATTATGACGTGAAGTACTCTGCTTCACGTTGAGGATTACTTTGTGGAATCTGCATTACTCTGCGAATTGCTTCGCAGAGAGAATTTTGGCCACTTTGTCTACTACTACTACCATCCTGTATGAAAAAATCCTGAACTAGGGATTTTGATACCCTACTCTTCATATTTCGCTTCAGGGATTGCATATGGAATGGCAGTTTTGTTGACAATAAAATGGGGGTGTACTGCATGATTTCTGGTGTTGTGCACACTTGGACTTTGACTAAACATCACAATCTATGACTGTTACTTCAGGGTGACCAACAGACACATCTACATCAGAACTTTGAGGAGGGAGGACTAACAAACAGACTGTTTAAAACAGTCATCTTCACTTTCCTTTGTCCGTTCCCAAATGGGGTATCTAGCATCATAATCATCATTCACAAATTCACTTTGGATGCTGTCCTCCTGTAGAGATATTACACCCACAGCCTCAATACTATCATCCACACTTTTCCATTGACATCTGAAGGTTTGGATGGTCTAACCTCAAGATCAGTGGAAACATGAGACTGTGAGTCATTAGCATGATCAGAGTTTAACTGCTGTGGGGAGTGGGACATCAACTACACTCAAGTCGCAGATACAACAACATTTTTCCCACCTGATAAGTTTGCTTGGGTTGAACTTGTAGCAATACTCATGCTATTATCAACCATGCCATCACTAACTTTACTACCAGCATGGACAACAGCATCTTCAACCAGCACTGAAGTGACTGATTTTGCTGTAAAAAACAGAGTCGGAGAAATCCCTTTACCTTGCAGCAGCTGCTACCTTTCCCTTCTCTGCTCTACCACAGCCATGACCATTCACACTGCTAGACTTGCTACTAGCCCCTGATGAACCTGCCTCATCATCACAACAACTTCCACTGCTAATAGTCTTACGGGCAGCAGCACCACAGCCAGAAACAGCTTTGCATTAACATCTCTTCATGGGCATTTTTAAGATTACACGGACAATTAACAGTAACTTATTATTTCGGCTGTTTTGGGGGATGGGAAGCAAAATGCAAGAGATGCAGTCGCACAGGCACAAGTAACACAAGACCTGAACGAGTCTTTAAAATCAAAAACAATACTGTGTTTTGCGGGGGCATCTTTAGCTACACAGACAGAAGCAGGAAAAATTCCAGACAGGCTGAGAAATTCAGAATATTATTATGTGCTTCAATAAAATGCCTATCAAGTTACAAAATGCACACACATTAAAGGTCAGCCATAGAAACTAGCTGTTCAGTAAACTACAACACAGTCTCTTAAAACAACTGAAAAATGCCCAGCAAACAGAAAAGAACTATAAAAATGAAATAAAGTTGTACTGTGTGTACCTGAACACAAACAAAATAAAAAACTAGCCAACAACAGTTGGAAAAATTGCCTTCTCACTAATCTCTCTACACCACAGATCTGCCCTCCCTGAAGCACACTTCTACAGTGTCTGTCACTGCAGCAGACGCTGGTCGCGAGGGCAGGAGGTACACAGCTCCTCCCACAGCCCTCCTTGGCAGACGTAATCTCGACCCCCGGACCACGCTTGCTACAGCAGACGCGGGTTGCGAGGGCAGGCATGTACACAGCCCTCCCCCACAGCCCTTTGGCAGATGAACTCGACCCCCCCGACCACGCCACTACAGCAGACACGGGTCGTGAGGGCAGGAGTGTACACAGCCTCTCCCACAGCCCTTGGCAGATGAACTTAGACCTCCCGGACCACCCCTAAGACTAGAGTAGACACACAGCTCCCGAGCCCCTGTTGATTTTCCTTTCCCACTCCAATGTGCTCTTTCCAGTTTCCATGGAGTAATGAAAGAATAAATAAAATGCCTTGGGGAGAAAGAAGAAATGCAAAGCAAGTATTGTGTTTTTTTTTCACAATCAGACACAGGCCATCTGATTGAGAAAACAGACAGTCGTACTGGTTCTTCTTCACACTGATGTCTTCATTATTCTCTATATGAGTCTAACACCAACTGCCACACTGAGAACTTAAGCTGCGAGACTTACGCAGCCAGCCACATGGCTATTGTTCTGTCGTAGCCAACAGTAGAGTTGCCCTCTTAACAGCTCTTTCAGCAGCCTATCACCCAGACCCTTACAAATGTTCTAGGCGGTAACTTGGGAAGGAATAAGGCTGATGTGGGGGGTGGATGTGGAGCTGCTGAGGCTGACATGGGGGGCTGTTGACTTAACACACATGGACTTGGAGGAGTCACATGATGGTGGAAATATGCAAACTTTGGTTTGCCTGGTTGATCCCTGCAATGCCCGATATAATCTTTTATGGGTTCTGCAAGGGTGAACCGGATGAACCAGGCAAACCAAAGTTCACACTTTTCATTCATATGTTCACGCATGGGCGAACGAGTGCGAACATCGGGTGTTCAACCATTTAAACAGAATGGTCGAACTGAACTTGCAGCCCTAATGCAATTTAACATCAGCCTTCCCTGAGAAGACTAAATGTGCTGTTGTTTCTAACCCTGACAGCATAGCATTGGGCATATGCAGCTCATTAATACCTTAAGCTGTAACATTAAAACCAATGTGACTACCATCCAGCAACCTTCTGGTGGGGAAACCCACTTTACATTTGATGGTGGAGGGGTCAACCATGATTTTGAAAGCCCCATGGCTGTGATAGTTTCAGCATCACAGGTCATGTTGGGGGGGAAGGGTTACAGCTTTGATTTCTGAACCTGAGCTGACAGCTGTTTCAGTACTACTTTCTCCACACCTGACGGCTACTAAACCACAATCCAAAGCTGGAGAACTACATGCAGCTTGCATACCACTTTTCTCCACTATGCAGGTACCCCTGATAGTGCCAGCACATGATGCAGAACTCCCTCTACCAGTGACACCTGGATCATCCCATACTGTGACTGCAATAGCAGACACAAGCCAGGAACAGTCTGGGTTATTCCCAGCACAGACAACAGCATGCAGTTCTGGCAATAAGGTGCAATTGATAGCAATCTCAGCAGTTTTAGCCCAAACATACAATGGACACATCACACCCATTGCTTATGCATCCCAGATGCTTGTCCCAGTGGAGCTGAAATACAACCTTTGTGAAAGGAATCTTTTAGCTACATACTGGGCAATAAGATACTTTATGTACATCATTGGATATGCACCCATTGTACAGCATTCCAATCATTTACCAACTAACTTTCTCTTGTCAGACAGAGTAACAGATGATTCTGCATCCAATGCCAGACTTACTCACTGGTCTCTCATTTTACAGGATCATGACATCACTGTCCTTCCTATCAAAACTTCATCCTTGTTAGCACATGGCCTACAATTTGCAGGAGAGACCCATGAGTGTTCACTCCAACCCCCGATCTACCTGTCCCAGGGCCGTTTTTGACAGAACCTCAGAAAGTGTTGAAAGACACCACTGTGTGTCATGTTTTGACTGATGACTCAGTCACACATACCAACAAGGGTCAGATAGCAGGGTTTGAATTCTTATTGTACATCCTAGTGATGACAGAGTGTCATCATCCATCATCATTTATGTACAATTCACAGGCATTGTTAAAACATGCCTGGCAATAAAAATGTAAAGCAGGCAGGCTGAGGAGTCTCCTTATTACCACACATGTTTGTGACTGGTTTACAGAGCTGGTAAGTCCTTGAGAAAAGACACAGCTTGTGTTAAGGAGATTTTTCCTTACATAACATGATACCAGCACTACCAGAGGTTAAGTTCTAAATGCTTCAAGAAATGGCTTTGGTCTAATTATGAAAGCGCTGCTTAAACTGTTTTTTGTTTTATCACAGATTCTAATTGGGTCTGTTCCTCTCTGAATTTCTTTGGATGAAAACAAACACTTCCAATACTATAATAGTACCCCTGTGAAATACAGAGACTTGTTTGTGTACATCACAGCCTAACCAGCTTAAATACAAACTATATATTCATAAGGTTTGAGCATATTGCAAACATGAACCTTATGCTCCAAAAAAAGAACCTCATTTGAGGTAGTGTATAGTTCCTTAATAAAGGAACTGAGGAATAACTTCCAGAAATAAGCTCTATAAGAACATAAAAATGACCTTCACCTGTCCAATGATGGCCTATTCATTTGGCATCACTGCTGTAACACTCATGAAAAGTTATGGGTGGTTCCTGAACACCTGAGGGTAGATTTTATCTACTGCACCAAGTACATGATACTCCAACTGGTGGACAGCAGGAGTCAATAAAACACTAGACATACTAAAGTCCTCTGTCTGTGGCACACATGAGAAATGATATAGAACACTACATCAGTAACTGTTTGAGCTGTGCAACAGAACAATCCTATACCAGCTAGGAAAATACATTTGTTACCCCAGAGGCAATCAGGCCCTGGAACAACATCCAGATTGACTACATTGGACCTATGCCAACCACTAAGAACAACTAGTTTGCACTAGTGATCACCAACCTAATGGAGCAACACAGCCAAAGTGACTGCAAATGCCTTGTAAACCAGCTATTTACTAGGTAGGCTTACCCCTAAAGGTAAATTCTGATTACAGGGATCAGCTTTATAGCCAAAGTAATGCAGGAAATTCTGGATTTGTTATGGGTAAAACAAAAGTTTCATATCCCATACCACCCATAGTCATCAGGACAGGTGGAATGGGCTAACAGGCAGATCAAAAGTTATGTTATAATAAACTTGTTCAGAAAACCCCAAAGAACTGTGATTCATTATTGCCTTTACTACTTATGGCAATAAGAGGACACCCTCTGCAGGTACACAGCATACCCATTTCAGAAATCATGACCGGATGGTCCATGATACTCCCAGAACATTTACTTCTGGACATATGTACTGCCACTGCTGATAGAGCATCAGTAGATAAATATGATAAATATCTCAAACAAGACATCCAAAAGGTACACTTGTTTGTTTACAAATATGGGCAAGGCCCAACAACAGGCCCTATCCCATTGTAAACAAACTCAGTCCAGCAGTCTACCAAGTTAGACTGTCTCACAATAACAGTAATTGATAAATGGCTACATGCCAATCAAATGAACCTGTTTAAAGGAGATTAAATTACTTTTCCATACCCCAATGGGTGGAATAGTACTAAACTAACTACATTTTTCTTTTCTCTTTCCTTTAGGTTCCAGAGAGAGAGAGAGAGAGATGCTTGCTTTATGCTTATTATTCTTTTTAAAAGTATGGGTCTTCTTACAAGCCCAAACTGCACATTGTATTGCAGATAAGAACCAGTGACCTAAACCTAAACAGCTTGTTGAGGCAGAGTACCTGACAAGCCCATATGATCTAAGTGCATCCTGTGGAATTCACACTAAAGTCCTAAAAGACATGTTCATTGTCCAGGAGGGTAGCGAGGCCCTACTAAATGTTATAATCATTGCTTTGGATCAATCCTAGCAGCTAGACTTGATCTGGACCCCTATTTACATTTTATTGATAATCAGAATTTTGTTTCCAAAATTTATATGGAAATAAAAGTCATTAGACCTTAAAGATTTTATCCAGTAATGCTCCATAATTTCTGACACTTAATACTGAGTGCCCAAAACAGAACTCTGGCCCACCCAGTGGTCTAATAGCCACTTCCCAACTAGGTTCCCTAGTTAATAATGTGCAGCTCATGCACAACCCAGTGATTTTAAATCTCACCCTTTAAACTTGAAATGATTTGTTTTGTTTCACAACAAACATTTCCCACTTTTGTTAAATAATGATGTGATTGGATACCCTGGTAGCATATCATGTACTCAGTAATGACCCCTATACAGGAGCTGATAGCACACACACACACACACACACACACACAGGATTTTCACATCCTGACCACTAGTTGTATATCTTATAATAGTAAACCTACCCAAACACTAGGCATTTTGTTTTTGCTTTTTTTTATAAAAAAAAATCCACAGGTTTAAACTTAGGCCTATTGGCTGTGACATGTCTATTTGAAATAAGGCTGATATAGCCATTATTCAACACATATCTTAAGGTTCATGATAGTATGAAATATAATATCATACCCCCATTGCATGGTATACATGATTTTGCTCATCAAGAGTGATTTGCATTTACAATATTAAGGTATTGTAAAAGCGTTTGACCTGACAAATTTTCATGTTTATGAATTAATTTCTGCTCACATTAAAGAAACAGTCGAGCATCGTATAACTAAGTCCTTTGCACTGACCACAGCTATTATGTTCTTACAACCTTCAGTTATCTCTTTCCAGGATCTGAATTAGTACATATCCTTGATCTCATACATGACAGATGTATGGGTCCAGTGGCATTACACATTTTTCACTTCTATTGCATGTGTTAACAAATGTCTATTTGAATCTAGCACTGTTCCCTTGTTAATGGCAAGGAACCTTGGATATGTCACACACACCAGTATTGCTCCATGTTTGAAAGCTGATTCCTGCACAATCCAGGAAGCCATGTTTGTGACTCTCACATTTTCATCTGGCAACATCCATCTCTGATCATCTGGCAACCATCCATTCTATGGTCATCTTAATGGGAACTTTTATCATGAAAGGTTGAAACTACCTCCTTTCCTTGTTTACCATGAGGTCTTGGAATTTTGACTGACTCTGAACTTTAATTGTCATACCTGAAAGGAACATCACCTTTCATGCAGATGTGACTTCTTCCAACTTGTCTTACCAACTTGTGAATACTGGTCTAATAATGAAATTAGGCTTCCATTTGTGAATTTTCAAATAAACTGTATTCAGTCCAACCAATGAAGATTCTACAATGCTTCACACACAAACCATGCACAAGGCAATAGTGGTGCATTTAGCTAAATAAATGCCAATACACAAAAGCTGAAGCACACACAAACCCCAAAATAATCAGATCCGGAGCATCTTATATAATTTTATTACACCAGTAAAACCGCTTGACTTTTGTCAATCGTCCAGCGGTTTTACCTGTAATATCGTATAAGACGATCAATTACTATTTTGGGTTATTCTTATGCATTAGGTATTGAAGTTCTACAATCAATCTCATTACTATACATACTATAAACAAGTCTGGGGTGGGGCAATCCAACTTCAGTGAAAAACTATTTTTCATTTGATCTACAATCAAGAAATCCATTTTCTTCACTGCTTGTTTACCAAGCCTGGCTGGCACCTCATGCAGACTGAGTACTGTCATAAACCTTTGCACTTTGTGCAGCCATTGAGCATCTTCAACTGAACACTGTTGCTATTCATTGTAAACTCAATGTGCAATCTAATGCACCCTTGCTGAGGCCTCTGAAAATGCTGCAGCCTCCTGAACATCTGGATCTACCCTTGGAAAATCTAAATGCATCGAATTTGAACTATGAATCTTCATCTAACACTTGAAGAAACCTTGGATTTATCCCTGGAACTGTTCATAGTTTATGCCTTGTGGACATTGACATTTTGTGTCCTGTTCAACTTACCAACTGAAAAATGTCATCCTCTGAGGTGGTATATTCTGCTGATGTGGAACATTGTGTGGTGATTAATTATACATTCTTCTGATATGGACTAAAGTTATGCAAAGTGAACTTTTCTAACTTCTATTTTTGCTCCCTAAACAGGTAATAGCTTATACGGTAATCACACCTGTTCCTATCCCGGAACCAGATATCATTAAGTCTAGTCCTAATTATCTTGATGCTCTATCTCAATTTTTACTTATTTCTAATATCCATACAGGCAACTTATATTTGTCTCTTCAATTTCTTCCCAATAGGACAGATACACACCTGATACATATACAGTATCAGTAATTACTAATTGTTTTGATATTGGAAAACCCCATTGTGAAGTTTCATTCCATATGTTTATAGTAATACAAGGTTTACTAACATTTTCCTTATAATAACATTTTGTTGTTTAAGGAAACCTTGAAACACCACGTGACCATTATAAATTCCTCTATCAGGCTCATCAGAAGACTTGGTCTATCAGGAAGACTAGGTTTGCTGGCCAAGGCACTAGCTTCACTTGAGCTCTTTCCTTCTAGGTTGCTTGAAAGGACCGAGCAAAGAATCTTACCACAGCAAGGGAAAGGATTAAGACTTCTTTTGGCTAGGTAGATTTACTGTGTGTTATTATTTTATTTTGTACTCACAGGGATCGTTACTGTTTGTTGCTAAATTTTATTGCTTTATTTTCTCTGATTCAAATTGTTGTTGCTGGGTATACCTTCTGCTGCATTATTACAAGGTGTGACTACAGGTGTTGCTAACAGATTACTGCTGTAATCTTCTGATTCAAATTGTCTTTTGCAAGGTATATCTTCTGTTACTGCTTTATTTTTCTCCATAGCAAAGTGTTTCTTACAGGGTATATCTTCTGTGAAATTATTACAGATGGTGCTTTACAGGTTTTGCAGTTTTATCTATCATTAGGATAAGCTTTCAGGGTTACTGCATTTGTTGCTGACTGATAGTTTCTGCTCTTACCTCCTTGTTTCTTTTGTCAGTGGTTCTTCTTTTCGGCAGGAGAAGGGCCCAGCCACTCACCCATCCCCAACCACCCCACACACACTCCTTTTATAAGGGTAGCACAGTTGTGATGTTTCCTGTGGCAAAGCAGGAAGGGGCGGATCAGTGGGGTATCAACATGGTGACTTCATTTACAGGGCACTGGTAATTTAACTTGTTATAACAAGTTATACAAAACAAAAAAAAACACAAAATCAAACTTTTGCTTTCATTTTCTCCTTCTAATTACTCTGACCAGGTTATATACCCAGCAAATTATCTGGAATGGCTATCATTAACTGCAGGTACTGTGGAACACTTTTCAGGAGGCGGTTTTACAGGATTTAGGACACTGTCCTTCATGCTGGGCCATTGAAGATCTTAGAGCTCAGCTCCAGGCAGCATAGGCAGAGATTGCACACCTCAAATTTCATATTCAAGAGGAAATATATTATAAGAACCACCCAACATTTCCCCAACATCCAACAGAAGCACCTCGACCGCAGAGGGGTGTTGGTCTGGGAGGCTGGCAGGTGGTTAGGAGGGGCAAATCAGGTGCCCTATCATTCAGTGCTCGCCAACATATTAACTCCACAAACAATATAAAAACTACAAACAGGTATCTGCCTCTATCTCTGAAATCAAACAAAGGGGCTTAGGACACTGCAGAGCAGAACACTGCAGCACAGGAGCTAGCACAACAAAACTTGCCCAAAATAGGAACCAAAACAAAAAAGCACAAAAATCAAAAACTTCTGATCATAGGAGACTCCATGATTCAGGAGTTGATACCTATCTCAGCCAGGGGTAATGGTCAGATGTCTCCCATGTACATCAGCATGGAGAGACACTGACCGCATTGCTAAAATTGTTCAGGAAGCAGGAGAAAACATTGACATCCTGGTACACAAAGGGACTAATGATCTCAACAGCCTGGTCAGTTGTGGAGACCAATGAACACCTGACCAGGCTGGGTGACAAACTATCATCCATTTCGTCAGGCATCTCCTTCTCTGAGATCCTACCAGTCTGGGAGAGGGGGGCAGATGGACGGAAGGTAAGAGAAGGGGAGATAGGGGAGCTAAACATGTGGCTCAAGGGCTGGTGCCAGAAAAAGGACACAAATTTGTAGGGAACTGACAAGAGTTTTGGGAGTGAAAGTTCTTTAAATTTGATGGACTGCATCTGACTAAGGAGGAAATCAGTGCATTGGGGCAGAAGTTTGACATCTTTGCAGAATATTTAAACTAGCAAATGGGGAGAGGGGTGCAGCACCCCATACGTCAAATGGGAAGAACACCCCTCCCCCCCTCAGCTAGTGGTCAAGCAGGAGTTCAGCATGTTTGCAGTTCATTTGCATCACCAGGTAAGGAAAAAGGTCCAGCTCCCCATATGATGCACAGGGGAAATGCAAGACCTCACCCGACAACTAACACACCGACATCTGGCCAATGGAAAATCATGTACACAAATGCTCACAGTCTGGGAAATAAGATTCCAGTCCTGCAGGCAATAATGACAGAGGCTAAAATGGACATAGTATCAATTAGCAAGACATGGTTTACCAGTATCCACACTTGGGAAACTTCAGTACCTGACTATGTACTGTTCAGAAGAGATCAAGGTGCAAAGGGGGGGTGGAGTGGCCCTGTGTGTCAATGAAAATATCAAAGCTACAGAAATTCAGACTACACATAAGGAGCCAGAAGAACTGTGGGTCACCCTGGAAACAGGAAATGGGACAGCCATAAGAACTGGGGTTGTCTACAGGCCCCCAGATGAGGGGAAGGACATAGACACATTACTGTTAGAAGATATACAAAACATGACAGCTAAAGGGGAGGTTCTGATAATGGGAGACTTCAACATGCCAGATACAGATTGGTCAATACCAGCAGGAACATCTGCCAGAGCTAGACACATGGTGGATTCCCTGCAGGGGGAAGGCCTCAAACAACTGGTACAACAACCCACAAGAGACAGGGCTATCCTAGATCTATTACTAACAGGGAAAGGATCACAGATCTCCAGGTAGAAGGTCACCCGGGGGCCAGTGACCATCACATGGGTATGGTTCAGTTTGGCCACTACAACTAAATCATCCCATTCCAAGGTGAAAATACGGGACTTCAGAGGAGCTGACTTTGATGAGATGGCCAACAGAGTTAAACTAGCCCTGGCAAAAGGAAATACAGGTGAGGGGGTACAGGCAAAGTGGGCAAGCATTAAGGATGCAATACTTGAAGCAACATCCCATTGCGTTAGATAGAAAAGGAAGTGCAAAAGAAGAAGGAAACCACTTTGTTCTCAAAACAGTAGCAGAAAAGGTCAGAGCCAAAAGGTTGGCCTCAGGGAATATAAGGGAATGCAGCGGGCTGAAAGATATGGAGGCATACCAAACTTCCTTAAGGGAAACAGGGAAGGCAGTAAGGCAGGCAAAGGCCCAAACCGAGGAAACACTAGCACAAACAGTAAAGAAGGTGACAAGACTTTCTATACGTACATTAGTGAAAGGAGGAAAGTCCAAAGGGGTATTGCTAAGATCAAAGGAGATAAGGGCGTGTGAGGAGGAGGACCATGTAAAAGCATCTATCCTAAATATATACTTCTGCTCAGTATTTACTGAAGAGAAGGTAGGAGAGAAGGGCCCACAGCTCAGCAACATGGACACGGGGGGGAGGTGAACACTAGTCCCTTCACAAAAGAAAGGGTCCTACAAGAGCTCAATAAGCTCAGGGTGGACAAGGCAATGGGACCTGATGGCATACATCCCAGGGTACTAAAGGAGCTAAGGGTGGAACTAGCATAGCCATTATCTGAACTGTTTAGTGAGTCTCTGAGCACAGGAAAGGTCCCAGAAGACTGGAGAAGGGCTCTTGTGATCCAGCTCCACAAGAGTGGTAGCAGGGAGGAGGCAGAGGAAATACAGGCCAGTCAGTCTTACCTCAGTAGTGGGCAAGATTATGGAGGCACTCCTTAAGGAAAGGATAGTGCAACACCTGGAATCCATAGGAGCACAGGATCCAAGACAGCATGGGTTTACAAAAGGAAGGTCCTGTCAAACTAATCTCATAGATTTCTTTGACTGGGTAACCAGAGTGGTGGACCAAGGGGGAACAGTTGATGTCACCTACCTTGACTTCAGCAAAGCTTTCGATACTGTTCCACATAGAAGATTGATTAATAAGCTGGGTAGGCTCAGGGTGGGTCAGAAGTTGGTCAACTGGGTGGCAAACTGGTTGACGGGCAGAAAACAGAGAGTGGTGGTAAATGGTATACAGTCAGAAGAGATGCAAGTCACAAGTGGGGTACTTCAGGGATCATTCTGGGGCCAGTCCTCTTCAATATCTTTATCAGTGATATTGCAGATGGACTGGAGGGTAAGGTTTGTCTGTTTGCAGATGACACCAAGATCTGCAGCAGATTAGATGATCCAGATGGGGTGGGCAGAATGAGAAGAGATCTGGACAAACTAGCAAAATGGTCAGAAGAGTGGCAACTGGGGTTTAATACAAAGAAGCGCAAGATCATGCACATAGGAAAGAGAAACCCTGAAGCCACTTATAGGCTAGGAGGGGAGTTGCTGGCAGTCACAAGGGAAGAAAGAGACTTGGGCATCATCATCACCGATGACCTGAAATCATCCAAGCAG
The DNA here is from genome assembly GCA_016271365.2 of Neoceratodus forsteri. Taxonomy (NCBI): domain Eukaryota; kingdom Metazoa; phylum Chordata; order Ceratodontiformes; family Ceratodontidae; genus Neoceratodus; species Neoceratodus forsteri. The sequence continues at coordinate 1,076,993,114 of CM057450.1, forward strand.
ACCACTAAAGCAGTAGGTAAGGCTAGAGGGATATTGGAGTGTATTAGCAGGGGTATCACAATTGGAAGAGGGAGTAGTAAGTAGTAGTAAAAAATCTTATTTTTATACAGGATTACAAAACTTTAGGTCAGAAGGACCTATTTTCAAAGTTGTCCTGTGTAGAAATATTCGGTTTACAATAAGTTATAAAAATGATCAGACGCTCTGAAACATACAACTGTACATACAAAATGCTCAAACTGGATTGACACATAGTGAACAATACTTAACTTTATACAAGACAGAATAAAATTTTTCATTCAACAAACTCTATCATATTTCTCAGTTTGTTCAAAACCTCATTAAAAACAAGTATATTCAGTTAAAAATACATCACTCAGACCTATTTTGAACTGTGACAATTTAGTTGCTTTACTTAGTTGAGGGGTGATTTTATTCCAGACATTTGCCACCTGCCTCGCATGTCATAATTCCATATGTTGTATCAATTTTGGGAAAGTATGACCCCTGTGATTCACATCCCTTAAAACATAGGGATAGCTCTTACTAGCAGAGGACAAGTCCATGTTTCCATCTATCATCCCATTTTTTATTTTGTAGATAAATACTGAGTATTGTTTTTTTAACCATACAGGTAAACTGTCCCAGTTTAGATCATTGTACAAAGTGCAATGATGGGTATTAAAACTACAGTTTAAGACAAATCTTGCCAGTCGCTTATATGATATGACTAATCTGTTCTAAATGTTTTTGACCTGCAAAATTATACACCATATTTCCACATTCTAGTACAGGCATTATTAATTGGTTTGCAATTAACCTCCGGGTTTTTTAATATCCCTGATGACCTACGCAATGCCCCTATTTAAATATAAATATATTATATATATATATATATATATATATTAAATATATTTATGGATTGTTCTTAAGATTTTAAGTTTTATGTATTGATTTGTTGTAAAAGCGCCTTGGTTTTGGAAAGGTGCTTTTTTTTAGAAATAAAGTATTCATTCATTCATATTTTATTATTAACTTTCTTTATTGTATTATTAATATGAGCTGAAAAAGATAAAGTATGGTCAATCTCTACACCTAAGTATTTGTACTGATTTGTGACTACCAGTTTTTTTCCCATCTCTCATTATTATATCCCTGTCTCCAGTCTGTTGTTTAATAACCTTTGTTGTATTTTTGTTGAAATACATAACCTGAGTTTTTTTGTCACTTATTACAAGTTTAGAACTGGAAAACCAGTTCTGCAAAATATCAAAGTCCAACTGTAGTTTTGCCATCATTTCATTTTGATATTCTGGTTATGCTAAAAGTACTGTATCATCAGCATAAAGCCTAATTTGTGTGTTATTTATTTTGGTAGGTAATTCATTAATATATAACAGGAACAACAACGGACCCAGAATTGAGCCTTGGGAACATCTCTTGATATGCTACACACTTCTGAAAAATGTCCATTTATTACTACTTGCTGTTTCCTTTGTCCCAAATATGATTTAAACCATTGCAATGACCTGGGAGCTATTCCAGTCCTCTCCATCCTCTCATATAGTAGATGGTGTTCGACCAAATCAAAGGCTTTGGATAGGTCTATAAACACTGTGCCCATGGACTCGCCCCTGTCCAGGGCCACTACCACTTTGTCCACGAAGTCCATGAGCACAGTGAAAGTCAAATAGCCTGCCCTAAAACCATGTCGGTATTTTGTCAGTTTTGAGTATTTTTCGAAATAACTGTACAGTTGGCCGAACACCATCCGTTCCATCAACTTGGAGAGGACCGCTGTTGGTCTGTAGTTTGAGGGATCATTAGAGTCACCCCCCCTTAAATATGGGTACTATTTTTGCTAATTTCCAACTAGAGGGGAAAACATTTTCCATCAAGCTTTGGTTAAATAAATCAGTCAGTATTGGTGATAAAAAGTCTACTGCATCTTTAATAAATTTAACTTCAATGTTATCCATACCATATGATTTATTTTTGTTTAGTTTTGTGATCTCATTCCTGACTTCTGAAATTTATATTTTTATTTTTATTAGGTAATAATCCCTCTTTACAAGACACTGGTTAGGCCCCATCTGGAGTACTGCATGCAGTACTGGAGGCCATACCTTCACAAGGACATTAACCAAATTGAGGCAGTCCAGAGAAGGGCAACCAAAATGGTGCAGTGACTGCATCAGAAAACATATGAGGACAGATTAACGGAGTTCAATATGTATACCCTAGAGCAAAGGAGGGAGAGAGGTGATATGATCAAAACATTCAAACACCTTAAGGGCATTAACAAGGTGAAGAGTCTAACATGTTTCAATATAAGAAAAATAGCCAGACAAGAGGACACAGCATGAGATTAGAGGGAGGCCAATTAAGGGTAATTGAGGAAGTTCTTTTCACAGAAAGGGTGGTGGATGCATGGAATGACCTACCTCAAGAAGTGGTGGATATGAATACGTGCATGACTTCAAACAGGCATGGGATAGGCATAAGAGAGTGATACAGATGAGTATGAATAGATAGACCATTGACAGAGCAAGGCCGATGGCACATTTATAAGGTAGAAAATAAATGGGCAGATTGGATGGGCCTTGCAGTCCTTATCTGCCGTCAACTTCTATGTTTCTATGTTTCTATGTTTCCTGCCTCAGGCCTATAGACGAATGGTGCCTAACAGTCATCCTTTTGTTGTGTTGCCACTTTTGAAATTAGGGCAACAAAGAGGAGACTGTTGCACCTGGATTATGACCCCTATTGTCCCGCATACATCCCACACACACCTTACACTGTATTCCTGGTCTATTATATTGTGATACTGCTATTTTGCACAAATATATAGATTTAGGCACCCATCATATAAGCATGAGTGCCAGGAATGTGCTTTGCCGCTAATATTTGCTAGTGTTTACATCTTTTTATAGGATTAGATCATGCATGATTATTATACCTGACTATAATGCATTATGTTTGTATTTTACATATATTCCATATATGATCTACCTAATTACTGCTATGATGACTCTAAGGGATCATCAGTGATTACTTTATAAACTATATATATATTCTCCTATAATCATAGGTAGTAGTAGCCAGTCAGCACTTTTTTTTGTCAGAGACAAAACCTTTGTTATGTCTTATACTGTACATAGGCAAGAAATGCCACGTATAGTTTAAAACTGTCAGCATTTACTTTGTCCAAGCTATAATGCTAACTGAAGCATATTCTATGTCTCATATGATTCTCATTTCTGTCTCATAAGTCATCATCCAATACATAATGTTTCTCATATCCATAACTATGAGGTAATCTCTGTTGCTATACTGTTATTTGTAGTATATAGCCTTCTGTAATCTAGTTCCATGGGGAGAGAACGAGATCTTGGAGAACCTGAGATCCTACAATTCTGGAGATTATGTACATTCTTTAGTAGAGTGGTGTGAAACCCATCTCTGTTGTGATTTTCTCTGTCACGTGCTTGGCATAAGTAATATAGTTAAACCTCTATTATTACTCCTGCTTGTTTATGAATGTTTCTTGGCAGACTCTGAAGACATAAGAATCTGTATTATTGGTATTATTATTATTTACTCTACACACTAAGAGTGTTTAGGCAACAGTGGGACTTTTAACAGATTGGGACACACAGTGCCCTCTACTGTCAGTGCCAGCAGTAGAGGGACTGCTTTACACAAAATGTTTCAATTCATTCAAATTAAGTATTTACAGTAACTTTTTTAAACATTCTTTTCTAAAATGCAGCCCTAATCCCATTTTCTAAAGTAATATTACCCTCCAAGGTGGGCGGTATGGGCTATACCATCCCTTCCAGGCACTATAAGGCCTTTCACCTCAGTGTCGGGCCTCTCTGTAGCATTCAACACCATGGATCATGGCATTTTTCTAGAGTGTTGCAGGTGATCTGTGGACTGTTGGGTACAGTCCTCAGATGGTTCTATTCATTCCTCACTGGTAGATCTCAGAGAGTTACATCGAGAATTTATTCCTCTGATGTATTCTCTCTCTACCATGTGGAGTACCCCATGGCTCTGAGCTTTTGCCTGTTATTCATGGTGTACATGCTGCTGTTAGGAGACATTGTGAAGTGGTATGGTTTGAGCTTTCACTGCTATGCAGATGACTCTCAACTATACATGTCCTTCGTGCCGGACCAGGATGATGCGGTCTCAGTCTCTAACAACTGCCTCACTGAGATTCAGGGCTGGATGAGTGCCAACTAGCTGGGGCTGAATCCTGACAAGACTGAAGTTTTGGTGGCAGATCCAGGTCACCAGGTAGATGGTCCTCAGCAGAGCAGGCCTCTGGACTTATGCTTGGTGGTTTCCAGCTGATGTCCCCCAAATGAGTGTGAAGTCTGGGTGTTATTTTTGATGATGGGTTGACCCTGAAGTGTCAGGAGTCATCCATCATCAAGATCTCATTCTATCATCTCAGGAATATCACACAGTTTAAGCACCTGGTTCTGCCTGGTGATCTTCTGAGATTGGTCCACGCCTTTTGACTTCCTGCCTCAATTACTGCAATGTCTTGTACCTAGGGCTTCCAGGGGTTGATATCCACTGCTTGTGCTGTGGCCAGGTTGTTGACTGGGCTCTCTTGATCTAGCCATGTCACACCTGTGCTGCATGAACTGCACTGGCTGCTGGTTCAGTGGCGGATCACCTTCAAGGTTGGCTTGCTAACCTACAAGGCCCTACGCAGACAGGGACCGACTTATCCACAAGAGCCCCTCTGTCTCTACTGCCCCCTCCGACCACTCGTTCTGCCAAGGAGGGATTTCTAGATTCCCACGGTTTGTTTGAAAACCTCTGGAGCTCGTGCATTTGCTTGTGTGGCTCCTACCCTGTGGAATTCTCTACCTCCTTGGATAAGGGTGCCTGACTGTGGAGAGCTTTAAATCTGCTCTCAAAACTTATTTTTTTCTCTTGCCTACTCTGACTATTTATTATGGAGTCTTCTATTTTAATTGGTTTAAAAGAAAATTATGGGTTTAGTTGCCTTATAATAGCGCTTTGATATTTTTGAATTGCGCTTTATATAGATAAAATTATTATTATTATTATAGCTCCTGGGTGGGCTGGTATAGCTTAGTACCACCCACCCTGTCAGAGTATTGTTGCTTGCATAATGTATGGTCATGTGACTGGTTTCATCCAAGTAAATGTCTTTTAAGACCCTGGCCTGGACATTCAAAGGGTTGCGCTATGAGCGCAACAGTATTATATAATACACAACCCACTAATCTTGTAGCACAATATTCAAAAGGGAAAGTGCAGCGGCCAAATCCTGATGTGCCGGAGTGCATCAGTAATGTATGCAGGCACAGGTGGGGGCATACCATGCATACTCTGCACAGCCCGATATTCAGCCCGGGATGTGCAGAGCCATGTAATGTGCAACCCCTACCTCGCCCATCAGCACAAAGTTACACCAAAAAAGGAACAACTGATGGCCACCCACAGGTGAGCTGCCACATTGCAGGGCGCAACACAGCGGCTGCCACCTGTGGTGGCCACCCAAGCTCGGCCGCACCTGGCGGTGACCCCCATGCCCGATCGTGGGCATTTGTAATAAAATAAAATAATTCTGTCCAATATCAATGGTGGTCCAGTGGACCGCTGGCTGCCCGATCGTGGGCATTTGTATAAAAAAGGAAATATTCACAATATCCCTGGTGGTCCAGTGGACCGCTATCTGCCGATTGCGGGCATCTGTGTAAAATAAGAACTAAGTCCTATATCCCTTGTGGTCCAGTGGACCGCTATCTGCCCGATCGCGGGCATTTGTAAATGAGAATAGAAATATTCCCTATATCCCTGGTGGTCCAGTGGACCTGTCTGCCCGATCGCGGGCATCTTATAGTAGAATGAAGTCAATATCCCTGGTGGTCAGTGGACGCTATCTGCCTGATCACAGGCATTTGTAAGTGTGCAGCCCCTGCATTACACATTCAGATCATATCTGGAATGTGTAGTATAATGAAGGCTACGCCCTACTGAAGTGTCATTCAGCGGGCGGCAGGGTGGCAGGAGGGTGAGGTGCTGCCGCCTGCCAGCTGACCGGGGAGCAGGGCGGTGGGGCTCAGTGGGCGGGTGGGGAGGGACCCTAGACCACCAGGATAAAACACATATTTCTATTTGTATTACAAATGCCCACGATTGGGCAGATAGTGGTCCACTGGACCACCAGGGATTTTGGACTTCATTCTTATTTTATACAGATGCCTGTGATCAGGCAGATAGCGGTCCACTGGACCACCAGGGATATTGGACTTATTTCTTCTTTAATTACAAATGCCCACGATTGGGCAGTCAGCAGTCCACTGGACCACCAGGGAGATTGGGAATAATTTTTTAATACAAATGTTCGCGGATTAAGCAGTCAGCGTCTACTGACTACCAGGGAGATTGACTAAGTCTTATTTTTACACATGCCCGTGATCGGGCAGATAGAGGTCCACTGAACCACCAGGGATAGTGGAATATTTATTTTTTATACAAATGCCCGTGATCGGGCTGCAGAGGCATCGGTCCCTGGCGGCTGCTGCCTAGCAGAGGCGCCAGGCACAAGTAAATGAGGGATCAACACACCTGCATGCAAATGGGCCATAATGACATGCAAATGGCCCCTTGTGCTTGCATACATTATGGCCCATTTGCTTGTCAAGTTTTGAATATCGCGGTTGCTGTGTGATGGCGCAATGGAACTGCGCTGGCGCAGCTCCACATGCCCACTCTGACACTGCGCTGGCACAGTGTCACCGCCGCCATGCACACTGCGGGTGGCCAGGGTGTGATATTCAAAGCTGCTGAGCCATGGCGCAGTTCCGTTGAATATCGCCCAGTCCACACCCCTGCGCAGCCAAGTTGCGCTGCGCCCAAGCTTGTGCCACAGCCTGGCACAATTTGAATATCTGGGCCCCTGTATATAAAAATATTCATTCATCCCTGATGGTAGCGGGTCTGTACAACATTGACTGAATATTTTTAGAAAGGATTCAAAGACACAAAAAAGTCAAGTAGTTCATTTTTACTTCATGTATATTAACAGTTCTGTTACAAGAAAGAAAAAAAATCACTTTTATTCAGTGGGGACTGTTTTGTTCTACATTCGTTTATCTCGCATGCATAGTCTGATGCTTGTGGAACTTGGAACAGTAATCCAATTTTTGGTTGCAGTGTACGGTATTTCATGCTTTGAACAATGCTGTATATTGCCTTGACAAGTGTATGGCTATATTCTGAGTGACAATACAGAAGTTTAAAGAAAATGTTCATTTATATTGTAGTATTTAAACTCTCATCGATCCTACAGGGATTGGTGCTGGGTTCACTTTTGTTTAACTCTTATATCTCAGACATCAGAATTGGTATCAAGAGTGAGATGAGCCTCTTTGCTGATGACTTGAAGCTGGGGGTGATGGTGGATGGGGCGGAGGGTAGATTAGCCCTTCAGGGAGACCTGGAGATTCTGGAGGGGTGGTCACACACCTGGAAACTAAGGTTTAAATACTGGGAAATGCAGGGTTCTACAGTTGGGGGCCAGGAACCCAGCTCATGTGTACACCTCGGGAGGGGAGACACGGCAGGTTTCGGTGGGGGGAGAAGGACCTCAGGGTGGTGGTGGATGCCAAGATAAATACCTCAGAGCAGTGTAGAAGGGCTGCAACCCAAGCAAATGAAATGCTGGGGTGCATAGCCAGGGGGCTAACTTTGAGAAGCTGGGAGGTGCTCCTCCCACTGTATAATTGCCTGGTTAGACCATACCTCGAATACTACATGCAGTTCTGACATCCTTACTTAACAAGCATTTGTCAATGCCGAATGTTTACTTGCTGGCATTAGCAGTGAAAATGCAGGAGTTAGACAGATGCAGTATAGGAATGGCAGTGAAGTATTGAACTGATGCCAACTCCACTCCCACCCTGCAGAGATGGACAGGCATTGGGGTGTGCCTTTGGGTCATCACCCATAACGGTCACGACATTTCACCTCACCCTACCCTGCAGACACTGACAAGTGTCGAGGTGTGCCTTGGGGTGTTTGGGCTTTACATTCACCTTATTCCATAATGAAATACGCTGAAATGGTTGCAGTGTAGGAGAATTGAGTGAACTCTGGGGCTAAAGGGTCCAAGGTGCACCTCGATACCTGTCACTGGCTGCAGGGTGGGAGTGGGGGTTGAATGACTTGAGCATTACTGTTGACAATCCTAAGTCACACCCTGATGCCTGTCAGTCCCTACAGTGTTGGGCGTTATTGCTGGAAACCCTAACACCCTGGGCGTTTCTTGGTATTGTTACTCCAAGTTTTCAACATGGGCTTTTTGTGACCCCACCGCATGAACAGTGACACTATCAGTTCATTAGCCGAAAGGTGATTTTGCACAGCGACTGCGCCATTTGGTGCCACAGGTGCAAAAACACATTTCGAACAGGATGTGAAAAATGACAGCTATACTGTTCATGAGGAGGTGTAAAAAATGGCAATGTTGAAAATCGGGAGTAAAAATATAAAAAAACTGGTGAAGTCACGAGCGTGTGTAGAAACTGTGCAGTCACACCTGTAATGTAATTAGTTTGGGGATTTTTGACACCAGATTTTCAACATAGGCATTTTAAGACCTCTGCTCATGAACAGTGTCACTGTGATTTTCTTAACCTGTCCCAAACATTAATTTTGCACACCGACTGTGCCATTGTATGCTACATATGCGAAAACACATTTTGGGCAAGATGTGAAAAATGGCAGCTGTACTGTTCATAAGGAGGTATGGTGAAATGGCAATGTTGAAAATCTGGAGCGAAAATATAAAAAATTCTCGAAGTTATGAGCATGCATAGTAATTGTGCAATGCACGCTTGTAAAACAGTAATTTTGGGGAATTTTTTCACCAAATTTTCAACATAGGGTTTTTGGGGGCCTACCTCATGAACTGTGACACTATCATTTCTTTAATCAGTTCCAAAAGGTGGTTCCATACAGTGACTGCGAAATCACCTTTTGGGACCGAATAACAAAATGACAGTGACTGAGTTCATGAGTTGGGGTCCCAAGAACCCCATGTTGAAAATTTGGTGTAAACATTCCCCAAAATGGCTGAGATATGCACCAAAGTTGGAAAAAAAATTTATACCATTATACAGCTTACGGCATTTCTTCAGTTTGTGGTCGGCTTTGAAGAGTGCAGATGTGTTCCTGGTCCACGAAGATCATCCCACTGGCCTCCAGAGGTAAGTATGGGGTAAGAGGAGGGTATGGGGAGGTGGGGTATGCAGAGGGTGGGCGCGGGTTGGGGAGAAGGGGCAAGAGAGTCAACGAATGACCGTTTCTTTGTTATAGTTTTTTTTTTTACAAAGGCAAGGAACTTTGCCATGCTGGGTGGGCTCCCAGCATGGCACCTGGAAGTTTGTTTGAGGGGCAGTGGAGCTGATGGGGATTGGCACCCCATCGGCCATACAGAGTTTTGCCATGCTGGGGTGGGCTCCCAGAGTGGCACCTGGAAGTTTGTTTGGGGGGGTGGAGTGGAGCCGACGGGAGATTGGGCACCCCTGTTGGCCATACAGTGTGCAGGGGTGGGGGGAGCACATGAGCATGCTGGGGTGGGCTCCCAGTGGGCACTGGAGCCGACAAGGATCGGGCAGTTCAGTGTAAATTGACAAAAAGAGGCGCGGGGAGAAATACAATGAGATGTTTCTCAGCCTGTTTAAATTATTGGTTTACACTTTATTCTGTGTTGTTTGTATGCTGTGATGAAGGTGAAAAAAGTGAAATGATTTTATTTAGCACTATTTAGAGTAAGTCATGTAATGTGCGAATCGCCAGCTCTAAGACTGGAGAATCGAAACTGAACTGAAGGGTGGAGGGCTTTACTATTATTTCTGCCTGAAAAGCAACTTACTGTACGTCAAAACTATAGAACCTGGGTTTTGTACCCGCTTGTGTTTTTAAACTGCAGATATTGATACCTGATAACGGGTACTAATTTTGTTAAAATATGCTTGATCTTCCAAGAATGTCGGCTCTGTGGGGACTGTGAGAAGAAACGAGAAGCTGTCACCATGTTTCGTTGAAACAGGACACCAGACAATACAGCTGTATTTGGCTGCTGAAGTTAGGGACCACCCAAAACACAGCTGATTGTGGGGCGCTCCCTGGCTGCAGCGGTCAATTTCTTTGTGTGTAGTGGCATGCTGATTAACTGCCACCTACTGAAGCAAGGTGTTTCTTGTGCATGCGCAAGCAAACACAAGAAGGGATATTGCTCTTCTGGAGAGGGTCCAGAGGAGGGTGACCAGGATGATGTAGGGTCTAGGGGAGACGTCATATGGGGAGAGACTCGAGGAGTTCTACCTGTACTCCCTGGAGGAGAGAAGAGACAGAGGGGATATGATCAAGGTCTTCAGATATCTTAAGGGAATAAATAGGGTAAACCAGGAGAGGGTGTTTTAGCTGAGGGAGGTGGGGGCCACCAGGGGTCACCCAGTGAGGCTGGTTGGTGGGAGACTAAGGGGGGAGACAAGGAAACGCTACTTCACTGAGAGGGTGGTGGAACCCTGGAATGCTCTCCCATGGAGCTGGTGGCTGTTACAACTGTGGAGGGTTCAAGAGAGGCTGGGATAGGTATGGGGAGGTGCATCTCAGAACCCGTTGAGATGGGGACCTCATGGTAGGGATTAAGTTTGTCATGGATGAGGTTTTAATGACTCATTGTTTGTTCATGAACTCATTAATAAACAGTAGTAAATGTTGTGGCACTGTCATCATTGCTACATTCTGATGATACTAGAGAAGTCATGAAAGTCCTGAATAAAGATCAAACGTCATAGAATTAATGATATGTATGACTGCCATGACAAACTTACATCCCTACTCATGAGGAGGGTGGGGTGGTTATAACAGTGCCCTGATGGGCATCATCGCTGCTGCACAGACTTGATAGCCCATAGGGCCTACTCTTCTTGCTTCTAGTATGTAAAATATATATTTGGAAATCGAAATGTGGAACACAGGAGGCCTCTGGGACAGGGCTGCTGCAGCTTCATCGGGCTACTTTCCATGTGATCCAGCTCTGCAAGCCAAGAGGCCATTGGCATGTACAGTACCTACTGTGGACACTTAGAACCCCCATGATGAGCCTTCTGTTTTGAGGACAGCTAAGTAACTAATTGTACCCAGGCTCAGCCATCATTGTTTTTATATTCAAAACACACACACACTCACTTAGAGTGCTGCCCAGAAAGAATGTGCATATTTAAACTGTTTTTCCACCACCTAAACTAAATGGTTAACTACAGCACGCAAATATGCACACCCTTTTAAACAGTACTTTGGGCTGGGGGTGGGGGTGGGGAGATGGATTTAAACATATAAAACTTATGAGAGAACGGGCTGACTGGAACCTGTTAATTTACTGTGCTCAAATACCAGAGCACATAATTTCGGGAGAGGGGGCTTTCAGTACGTAACAACAGAAGAATGAAGAGGACCATGCACAGCTGTCGCCAAAGGTGCTGCCACATCGAGTTCAGAAGAACATCTAAACATCCATTAAAGCAAGAAAAGCAGCACACACACCATAGCTGGAGGTGAAATGACTTGTTTATTTGTTGCAGCAAAATCTCCAGTGACAAACACCCCTACGTAATGCCTAACAGGCTTTGGCAGAGGGTGGTGTTTGTGCATTCATCATGTGCTTAAATGCAAATCAGTTTGCATATTTAAATATTTATGCACATTCCTTCATGGCACCAAGTGGAATGCAAAAGTATTTCACATTTTAGTACGTGCCTCATTTAAAATTCTCATGTGCATTCCTTCATGGAACATGATGAAATATAGAAGAGTGTAATATTGTGATTTAGTGCACAATTATAACCCCCTTAAAAGTGCAAAAATGAGTTAAAAATTATCAATATAATTTCTGTATAAAATAACAGCAAGACAGGTACTAAATTTAATCTATTCAGTCCTGAATTGAACACCCTTCATTCTGATTAAGGGGTGGGAAATGGGTCTTGCATACCATTTCCCACATCATGGCCCCCATGTTTAAAAGAGATGCGTGGCACAAAGTGGAGATGCACCGCGCATCCTGGGAAATGCACAGAAGCACGATATTGAAACGTGAGAGATGCGCTGTACAAATCCGAATGCGCGATCATGCAGAAATAATGTATGTGGCCCAGAAAAAAGGAGGCGGACCCAAGAATGTGCTGCACAGCTACATATTTAACCAAAATGTGTTGTGCACATGCTGCCATTCAAAAATGTGCGCTCAAAGTAAGGTATAACAGGAGATGGCTAAATTGTCCAAGCCAGCAGAGGTTGTCTGCAGCAGTGCAACAACAATGGATGGGTCAGCATTTCACATCGTAGCTGTGATGGCTGATGTGAGGAGACAGGTAAAACAGCAACGTGGCCGACAAAGGGCCCATAGGCAGTATGCCCACGAGAGACGGTACAGGCCCCATGTCACATTTGAACAGCTCAGTGACACAGACATCGTGGGACGGTACCAGCTCTACAGGGCAATTCTAGGACAACTCTGTGAGCTGCCCCATGAGGATCTGCAGGCACCCACACCCCATGATGGTGGAGACATAGGGGACAGCAGCGCTGTGTCTGCTTGCCACAGGCACCTTCCAGATTCTGGTGGGTGACACCACCGGTATCACTCTAGTCCACCACATCCCATCCCATCTCCTCACCCGGTTCCTCACTGCTCTGCTGCCCCATGCTAGCGAGTACATAACATTCCCTTGCACAGTAGTGGAGCATACAGAAACAATGCAGCACTTCCACAGGGTTGCATGAATGCCAGGCATGCTAGGGGCCATTGACAGCACCTATGTGGCAACCAGGGCACCACCTGGTGGTGACAAGGAGGTGTACATCAAGAGAAAGGGGTATTACATTGTAAACTGCAAGATGGTATACAATGCCACAGGGTGCATCACCAATGGCTGTGCCTGCTTCCCTGGGAGTGCACACAATGCCTATGTCTGGCATCAGTCAGCCCTGTACCATCGGTTTGAGACCAGGGAGATACCAAGTGGCCACCTTGTGGGTGAGTGGCACATACCCCCATGACACAGGCACCCAAATGTCTGCAAAATGCACTGCCATAGGCTGTGCAGGGGGTGGCCCATTATGAATGTACCACCACAATGGCCCGCAGACACGTGGCACACGGAATGGGAGGAGGGTTGCCAGAGAGGGACCTGCCAAATGACTGACAGCAGACAGATGGTGGTACCATACCAGGTGGCCGTACACATGATGGACTGCAACTGGCACAGGCAACAAAGGTGCAGGGAGCCAATGGCTGCCCAGGACACTGTGTGAGAGGTAGGGCAGTGTGTTGCAGTGCATACTGATAGCATCAGGTGTTATAAACAGGCTCTGCTGCTGCAGTACAACACAGAGCAGATGCCATACAAGCTGTGGTGGTAGTGGCCTCACAATAGCTGGGAGGGTGCCATAGAGGCATGTGTGGGTGTGCAGGTGGGAACCACTGGCTGGTGGACAGGGCCAACAGGGACAAGCAGCAGACACAGGGCATTGGGGATGCCATGGATGTCTACTGTAGACTAACAGATCTCCTTCCTCCATACAGGTGACAGTACTTACCCCTCCAGCCATGGCTGCTCACCCCATACTGCAGCCCATGTCTGAAGCTGAGGAGCAGTACAGCAGGCACACATTGAAACAAGGAACATCACTGAGCATTTATTCAGCATGTTAATGTTTACGGTTCAGGTGCCTGGACAGGTCGGTGGTGCACCACAGTATAGCCCAGGCAAGGCCTGTGGCATATTCTTGACCTATTGCATGCTACACAACATGGCTGTTGACCATGGAATAGTTGTCCAGGTCCCTGAGGGTGACAGTGCAGTGGACAATGAGCCACAGGACAAGGGTGGCGCAACTGTGTGAATCGAAGGGACAGAGACTGGCTCTAGGGACGGGCGGCACAGGGACACCATCGTCCAGGAGCATTTTGGACCCTGAAGGTGAGTACTGTAGGCAGGCGTGACAGTGCAGGCATGCACACAGCCACAGATGATGTGGGTGCATGATGCATGCTATGGAAATGCAGAGGGAACCATGCACAGCAGTGTGATGTGCAGACACGTGTGCCTAGGTAATGAGCACACATGTCCATGACGGACAACAATGCCAAGGGTGCACAGGTGGCTGTGGAGCAATGACATGGGTCAGAGATTGACCATTGGCACAGATGCACATCGGTATGCCACAGGTGATGTCATCACACTCATGCCACCCCTACAACACCATGGCCCACACCCTTGGCCCAGATGCCACACAACTGACACGAACATGACACAGGGGTGAGTGTGTGGGATGCTGCATGGACAGGGTGTGAATAGAACACAGCCCCGAGCATGACTGGGGAGATTGTCACCCAGCAATGGCCGTGAGGCAACATGGGCAGGTCAACAGTGCCCCGGACATGTCAGTGTGAGCACATCTGGCAACTGTGTACACATACATGGCCATGCACCACAGACATGGGTGACTCAAGTGTGAGCCCCTATGCCACACGGGGTGAGGGCTCTTCCCCTGAGGGGTCGAACTATGTGACCAGGAACAGTTACGTGTGGATGACGGTGTTAAGAAGCGCACACTGATGCCATGGGTGGCCAGTGATGCAAGGGCAGGGGACGGTGAACACATGTCCCACACGCCATGTAGGGGGGGGTGTCTGGGTGTTGCCATGTGACATGCGACGGGAGGTCCAGTGAGTATGGGTGGGTAATGCTGCACACCCCATCTGTATGGCCTGTGCAATCCACCCGAAGCCTACGGACCTGTCTGCCCGCAGGAGGTGTAACTCCCCTATAACCTCTGCATGCCAATTGAATGCTCACTTATCAAGGAGACATACCTGCACCCGTAACCCCTGCACAGCCTCTCTGAGCACCACCTGGCTCTCCATGAAGATCCGCAGGAGCCATGTGTGCTCCGGCAGCTAGTTGTCAGGGGACATGTGTTGAGGGGCTGGGCTGCCAAGCAGGGGGTGTGTGGCCTCTGGTGTGACTGCCACCTCCTGTGGCAGCCACACAGCTGACTGATGTTGTCCTGCTGATAAGGTGCGTGAACCCACATTGTGTACCATGTCCACCTTACCACGTGCCTAGTCAGGCCATTTCTGGTCCCCATTACCCATTTGCAGTTTGGCACTGCACCCTGCATGCACAGTAGCAGACTGGCCCTGTCCACCCACAGCCCATGCCATGTCTGCCTACATGCACTGGCCCATCTGCTTCATGTGAGATGGTCCAGAATGGCCGCTGGTGTCAATCTCGTCCTGTGTGGCATCTGGAATGGCAACAAGGTGGATGGTGTCGGGGATGATGCTGTCAGTCTGGGAGCCATCATCATCCTCTGTGTCCGTGGCAAGCACCTCAAGGTTGTCAGGAGATCGATCCTAATCGGGAGATGACACCAACATCATCATTATCATCCTCAATGCCCCCCATGTGGGTGCATCCACAGCAGAGGCCACAGCACTGGCCAATGCCATGGACACAGGTACAATGCCCTGTTGTTCATGTGACCATACCGATGAAGCTGCACTGGTCCCAAGATGTGATGGGGCTGTGGAAGCAAAGGTGGAAACATGGTTAAAGTTGCATGTCCATGGTGAAAGAACAGTATCAGGCACAGTGCGGTACATGCACATCACAGGCATACAGGTGATAACACACACGGGCAGGACAATGTGCAGGACCATGGAAGACATGCCTTGCTGCATGAAGGGGTTGTCGGGCAGTAGGTGTGTGGCCACCAATGCACAGCGCGAGGCACACCCAACAAGCCCCTCCCACATCCCCCCAATGCATGCCCTGCCAGACTGCACAATGGTCATCATATGCCACCCCAACCCACAGAACATGCTGTCCACATATCCGCACCATACACCATAGAGGTCGACACAAACACAACACCCAGAGGCCAGCAGTATGACCCAGACACACATGTGCAAGTGACTGCAAACAGAAAGGATCATGGATGGTACTGGCCCACATCATGGCCAGACACACCCATGTACAGAGCCCATGCTGCCCTACACCACAGTTATGCACAGCTGCACAGCAGCCATGGCTCTGTGACCACCCAGTGCCACGACGCCTGTATCACATGCCACACACCAACTGTGAACACCACATGCAGGACTGTACATGACCTGTGTATCACATACTGTCAGTGCAGTGATGGACCACCACCAGTATCGAAGCCACCTGCAGCTACGCACTCCACAGACACACGGCTGAGGGTTGTTCCCAAAAGAGCCTCATGTGCCGACATGGCAGGGACTGTGGATGGTCCCCCACCAGTAGCACTGCATGAGGCACGGGCCTGGGCCAGTTGTTCCCTGCAGCAGAGATGTGCACCACTAATGTGCTTCATGCACTCTTGTGGTGCCCTGTTGTACATCCCCTGTGCATCAATGGCCTCTGCCACCTCCAACCATCACTGTGCCATTTCTGCTGGGTCCCGCTCTTCCTGTTCAGGAGGTTCTCATGTAACACGTAGGCCTCAATGAGGGCCTTCATGTCATCTTTGGTGAAGTTTGGATGTTGTCGACGTTTGCCTGTCTCAGACTTCATACTGGTGCCTGGGGACAAACAGCCAGGGACAGGGACAGGTACAGCTTCAGTGGCACGTGCCGTGTAACATGCACAGGTCCAGGACAAGCACACTGTAACAGAGAAAAAAAACTACCTTCAAGGCTGCAGTACCTCTCGGTCACCTGTGCTGGGGGTGGTGCAGTGCTGCTCTTTTATGGCCCAGTGCATGCAGATGAGATGAATACATTCCAGTCATGAGATACAAATGTGTGGATTGAGCACAGATTATGCAGTGAGGCAATTTGCATATCCTGGTGAATACTGTTAATTTTTGCTGAGTGCATCCCAATGTGAAGGTGTTTGGTAGGCAACAGTGGGTGTACATGCATTCTAGCGCAGGTGTTTGGTATGTGTTCACATGCCTGCATTGCTCATGGGTGTTGTGGGGGGAAGGGAACGGTGTGCTATGGCATGATGCTTATTGTGCCCTTGTCATTGTGTTTCCATTGCAGAGAGGGCGGAGGTCCAGTGGGCACGGTGGGATGCCCACAGGCATGAGGGGGATAGTGGGAGGTGGACACAGCAAACTGGGCAGCGGAGCGTGGCACATCTGTCACTGCACAGGGCATCAGGTGAGTGTGCATGTGATGTTGTACGTACCGTGGGGCCAAGGGGTATCTGCTTTGCACATTGTGGTTCGTGGCATACAGTATGTGCATGCACAGGCGACGCAAGTAACGCACACATGTGGTCACAGTGTTATGCTGTTGGTTGGGTATGTGCCACGGTCAGTCCCTGTGGACCCTGCAATGTCCAGCATGTTTGGACCTGGTCACAGGCCACCTCTTCCACTCACACAGGGTATGCCAAGTGGCCATCAGTCATGTTGCGCCCCCTGCTGCGTATCATCAGTAGTGTGGTCACTGGCATGTGTGTGTCCCTGCACTCCATGCCAGTCCCCCTGTGCCTGCAGCATAAAGGTGCATTGCACACCTACATCCATAAGCCCATATACCCCCCACTCCCCCTCACATGCTGCGTGGCACACATTGCCCAGTTGCTGTGGCCCCCAATACTGCTAGTGTTGTGCAATGCGGTTCCAGTATGACACAGTGTTTTGGCTGTTTCCACCATGCCAGGCCATTGGTGTGGTCATGCCCATGCCCTGTGTGCAGCATGGCATGCATCCCTGCCCAGTGCAGACTGTGGCATGTAACAGGCAGAGGGGGCTGCCCTTGCAGTCCCACTACAGACACCGTCTGCGGTGTTGGCCCTCCACACACCACCAACCCTGTGTCTCATCCAGCACTGTATGTGGCTGTGTTGCCATTGTCCAGTGCACATGGTTGACTTTTGGCTGCCATCCATTGATGCTGGCCCACAACACTGTGTCACTGTGCAGCCTGTGTGTGCCACATAGATGTGGATGTGACATCCCCTGGACATCCCAGACGACACAGCCCATGCGTCCATTTGTGGTCCTGCCACCATCCATTGTGCAGGGTGTGAGCAGTGTTGTATTGGACCACCATGTCGCAGGGCCATTTCCATGTGTGCCCCCTCCATTGGGCACATAGAGATCACATGGCCTCTGTGAGTGAGTGCTTCCCAATACCTGTACTGCTCTACCTATTTGTATGTTGGGCCCTGGCTGTAGATGTGTGTTGCTGGTACAGTGCTAGGGTGTTCTGGTGTAGTTCCATATGATTCTGTGTGTGGTCCCCCTGGGCCGTCCACCATTGTGTTGGATGGCGGGAACCTCTGCCACCATTCCATGTGTGCTCTCTGTGCACTGGTACAGCCCTGGATGTTATATCAACGTGCAGATGTGCCCACTGGCAGTGCTGCTGTCCCTTGCAGTGCCCACCTCCAGCCACAGTCTGCAACAGCCTGTTACGGACCCTGTGTGCCAGTTGTGGCCAGTGCCAGGTGTTGGCTGCCTGGCACCCCCTCTGTGGTGGGCTCCTGGCTATGCTCCCTGATCACATGTGGGCCCTTCTGCTCAACATGGGTCGTGCATGTGTGTTGCCTTGTGTTGCTGCTGATGGTTCCATTTGGGGTGGTTTTTGGTTATGACATGCTACGCTGGCACATCAGGAAGGGTGTTTTGATACATACCCATGACTTCACACATTGCCAGGGCCCTGCCGGTGTGCCTCAGGGGCATCTCCATTGACCCTGCATGTCAGATGGTCCTGTGTGGGAATGTTCCTCCACCCCATGTTTGTGCAGCATTCACCTGTGGTCTGCTGGCATGCTGTTGACATTGACTGCACCTGTCTGTACATCCATGTGGCTGTCGCAGGCCCACATGTCTCTGTGATTCCCTGGGGTGTGGCGGTGTTGGTTGGGGCACACCTGGGTGTTGCATGATGCCATCCATCCATCCATGCCTGCATGTGTGGCCCACAGTGGGCAGTATCATACATCTGCGGTGTTTCCTCTGGTACATCTGTGAAGGGGGCCACCCACCTGTGGCCACCTCACATGTGCCTCTGCATGTGGCCACTGTGCTGTGGCGGGGACTGCTGTGCATCCGGCACATGGCCATGTGGCACACATCCACATTGCAATATGCCATATTTTCCTCATGTCCTGCACTGCCATTGCCAGTTGCCACACCCACATACCATGTGGTGTGCTATGTGTCACATATGTCCACAGCATGTTGTCTGTCACTGTTGCATGTGCACTGTGGTGGGCCTGTGCACTGCCCTCTGCGATGCTTGTCTGCATGTCACCATCATTGGTAGGGGAAGGGCTTTCTGTCCAGGCATGACTGACTCTTGGCACTGAGGCTGTTTTGTTTGTCTGTTTCCTCCCATAGGACATGCTGCCATGACAGGGATGGGTGATGGTGTCAGGAGGATCCAGGGACAGCTGTGAGAGGCAGAACATCAGCCAGCACACAAGAGATACTGTGGGCCATATTTGATTACCTGGGTGTTGCTGTGTGGGCAATCTGCGCAGTCGGCCAGTGTCGGCCATCCGCATTCATCTGGGCATGCCTCACCCCAGGTGGGCATGCCGCTGTCTCCATTATTATTGTTGCCTGGTGTTTGGCACATTTGTCCCACATCCCCATTGACACTGCTGCACAGGTGTGTACTGGCCATCACCTCACACAATGCACCCTGTCCCCAGGGTGTGGCCCACACTGTATCTGTCCTGTCTCTCCCTGCACTGGTTGCATGGGGTTCATGTTGCAGGCCCTTTGCCCCTTCCTGCTGGTTCCTGAGGTGGCACTGTGCCCCTATGGTGTTGTCATTGGTCATATTGCTGTGTCCTACACTGTCAACAGACATGTGTTGCTGTCAGTGTGGGCCCCCTATGTGGGTCCCTGCCCTATGCTAGTGGTGCACTGTACTACGTTTCTGTCAGGCACATCTGAGGTGTTGGCTCTGTCCATTGGCATGGCCATTGCTGTGATACCCTATCCATGGCCATGTGTGTTGGCACTGGCTGGTGTGCAGTGCTTCTCCATGGTTGACTACATCTGTCTGGTGCACTGTGCTGGGCACTCAATGGCTCTGCTTCAGGGCCCTTTGGCCATTGTGGTGTGCCACTGAGCCTACCCTGTCCCCTGGGATGCTGCTCTGTTGCACCAGCACCCATCCCATATACACCAGTGCATTGGGCTCCATTCACTGTTTGTGTATACCAGTCCCTGCCTATTGTGGGTTTCCCATATTCAAAAGTGCCCTGCTGTGCACATTTTCTGTTGCATGATCGTGCATATTCAGGATTTTCAGCTGGGTATCTGTGATCGCATCTTCTGATGCATCTTCTGAATACTCTGTTGTTTAATGACTGACATATTTCAAATGTGCAACACCTGATCACTTGCGCGATACGGCCTGCCATTTTTGAATATGGGGCCCCATATATCTGAAGGTAGATACAAATAGGGGCTCCCCATGAATTAATAGTATCATTCATAAATATCAACCTCTCTGTCATTCAGATCTGCCACAAAGTATTTTTAACCCTCAAAGACCTGATTTGCTATTTATTTAAAATTACACCAATGGTTGATTTATTCATCATTCTTATTAAATATTTGCACACTCAACTGTGAGTCAAGGAAGCTAACCACCATTTTCTAGCTATTATCAGAAGTCTGGCTCCATCCTCTCTGTAAATCAACATTTACTAAAATGGTTTAAAATCTCTGCATTAAGCACCTGTGGGTATAAAGGATGAAGCTTGTAAATCCATTCTGTCTCTCTCACAAGTAATCTTTTGAGCCTGTCCCCTTCCCTCACTGATCCTGATATGTAGTCTAGGACTTGAAATCTAAAAGAGGAGGTGGTGCAGCCATGGGACTCCCTAAAATGATCACCCAATGCACTGTCTTTACACACTTTGTGTATTGCTCCTACGTGTTCTTGGATATGCTCGTTTAATGGGCATATAGTATGTCCAACATGTAATAGCCCACAGCTACACCACCCCACATATACCACATATTGGGTTTCACAAGTTACATACTCCTTTAGTAAGTATATATTTCCAGTTACAGGGTGTACAGACTCCCTTCCATCCTGTCCGTATTTGCAAATGTTACATGAATGGCACACATAAACTCCCGGCTGGTTTATCACTTTTCATCTCTTCCTGTCTACAGTATGTGCCAGATAAGTGTTCGAAGTGCCCCTTTGCTTGCACAAACTACCTTTTTTTACCCTGTGTCCTTTTGAACTTCAACATCCTGACTGTTTCCCATGTTCCAGCACCCATGAGTGGCTTTTGAGAGTGCATTGGGTGATCATTTTTGGGAGTCCCCTGGCTCAAGACATTGCTTTTGAGAGAGTCAGAATGGATTAACAACAAATCATGTCTTTGAGGGGTAAAATATTTTGTGGTAGATCTGAACGATAAAGGGGTTTATATTTATGATACTATACATTTATGGGATGACCCTATTTGTATCTACCTTCAGGTATATGATGTGGCAAATGGAAAGCAAGATCCTTTTCCCCACCTCATCTCCCTTTTTCTTAATCAGAATGAAGGGTGTCCAATTAAGGACTGAATAGATGAAATTGGACCTGTCTTGCTGTTATTTTATAAAGAAATAATACTGATCATTTGTAACTCACTTTTGCACTTTTTGGGGGTTATAATTGTGCACTAAATCTGAGTGTTACACCCTTCTGTATTTCATTATGTGCCATGAAGGAATGCACATAAAAATGTTAAATGAGGCAAGTACTAATCTGTGAAATACTTTTGCATTCCACTTGGTGCCATGAAGCAATTCACATAAATATTTAAATATGCAAATTTCATTAGTATTTAAGCACATGATGAATGTATAAACACTGCTCCTGCGAAACCTGTTAAGGCATTACATAAGGATGTTTGTCACCAGAGATTTTGCTGCAACAAATAAACAAGAAATTTCACCTCTGGCTATGGTGTGTGCCATGTTTTTGCTTTAGTGGCTTTCAGTATGTACTTGGTAGGTACAATGCCAACACAGTGGCCTCATGATTTAAAGATCTGGATGACGTGGATAGTAGTCTGAGGCTAAAGTTCAGCCCAGAGGCTTCTGCGTGTCCTGATAATTTATTTAGTAAGTTTAAATATTCTGGCACCAATGATATTTAATATTTATCCATTTCTTTAGATGTTTTATCTGGGAAAACATGCTCAAACTCATTTTATGTGCAGCCAGCAGCATTTCATTTCAAATATAACTTCTGGTGCCAGAATGAGGTAATATGACGTCAAGAATTTGTTTTGACACCCTATGAGGACAGATTATCTTTAAAGAGCAACTCTGCAGTTCAGCATGTGTTTTTACAAATAGGATTTTAATATTTTTTATTTGACTCTAGGATTACAAGTACCTTTGAGCCAAGGCTCTTTTACAAAGGTTCCACATCAGTTGAGGTACCATTCAAACAAGACATTGAATAACAGTATAACAGTGGGTTACAGGCATTACATACAGTTTTATACGTCCAATATAGTACAATACAAAATGCCAGAAGGAGGTCTGGTAACAGGGTTGACACGGTATGGAGGAGAAACACACTAGTGAAGGCCATAGGCACTTGTCAAATATCAATTAAAGTGCTATGGGGGTTGAGAAGGAGGGGAGGAGGAGGGAGGATGAATGGGTGTATGGGAGAGGGAGTTGAAGGGGAGAGGTTAAGTACTAGGTGGAAAGAGCAAAGAGGAGAGGGGAGAACAATTAGGAAGGACAGTCACAGGAGCTAGATGCAGACAGGACATGATGGAGACTGGATTTGAATGGACCAAGCTTTGGCATTGAGGCGATGTCAATGTTGAGACCATTAAACCAGCTGGGAGCTCTGTGCATAAAATCTTTGCACTTGTGTGGTGCAGAAATGAGGGATATGCAGAAGCTGGGATTCAGAGCCCCTGGTGATGCAAGTAGTCCGCGCTGGGCAGAGGAGAGCTTGGGCACCTGGGGGAGCAAGGCCTAGTGTTATTTTCTTTGTCATAAGGCAGGTTTGGTACTTGATCCAGTTTGAAAGTTGAAGCCACCCAGTCCATGCGTAGAGATCACATGTGTGGGGGAGGTGATGTGCGCTGGTTATGAGACGGCAAGCTTTGTTTAGTGCAATAGATATGCACCTGAGGGCAGTGGCAGAGGCAGAGCCATAGATGATCAGGCCGTAGTTGATTATTGAGACTACTGAGCTCTGTACTGCAATCCTTAAGGCATCTGAGGTAAGGCATTGCCTGTAACTGAAGAGTAGGCCAGTGCAAGTGTTGGCAGCCTTGGCAATGTTGTCAATGTGTGTAGCATATGATAGGTTACAATTGATGGTAATACCTAGATATTTAAAGGATTGAACCTGTTTGAGGGTTGCACCAAGGCAGTTTTTGATCGTGATGGGATTGAGTCTGTGTTTGTTGTGCAGGCTGCAGAAGAGCATGGACTTGGTTTTGTGGTTGAGAACCAATTTTGTGTACCAAACCAAGTTTCAATCGAGGTGACGGCAAGCTGTAGATTCTTTTGAAGGTGGCCGAATCCTTGTGAGTGGAGGATGACGGTGTCATCAGCATAGAGGAGGATTTGTGCTGGACATGATTGTAGAAGATCATTCAGAAAGAGGCTAAAGAAGTGGCCCAAGAATGGAGCCTTGAGGAACTCCTGAGTGAACACGACGTGCATCTGAGAGAACATCAGCTATTTTCACTTTGGGAGCAGTTCTCCAAGTAGCTTTTAAACCTGGTAGTGGACTCAGGTGAGATCCCAGCAGAATGTAGCTGTGTGATTAATAGATTATGATGTACAGTGTCAAAACCTGTTCAGGTCAATGAAGACCGACCCGTTAGGAGGGCTATTGTCTATGAGCTGTGGATAGCACCGGTGAATTCAAGGAGGGCTGATGTAGTACTGTGACCTGTATGGAAACCATGTTGTTGGGGCAGAGGATGTTGTTTGTCCAGGTATTCTGTTAGCTGGTCAGATACCATACATTCAATGGCCTTAGAGGAGGGGAGGAAGGATGGAGATAGGCTAGGTAGTTCAATGCAGATCCTTGTCCCCACTTTTGTGGACAGGGTTACTGTGGCTGATTTCATCTGTCAGGGAACTGGCTGAGGGTGAGGAGAGGTTGAAAATTTTTGTTAGTAGAAGTAGCACTTCGTCAAGGGTGAGGGACACCAGCTTGAGGTCGAGTGAGTCCCCACTAGTTCTGGACTTGACGATTGCATTAGAGATGTATTCTGGACCTCATGAGCCCTGACATCCTTAAAGTAGAACGGTGGGCAGTTGGAGGGAGGAGGTTGTGGGCTGGGGGTAGGAGAAGGAGGGTGGTCATCATTGAAGAAGTCCAAAGGGAGAACACTACTGAGGTCAGAGAACACAGTATGGAAAGTATTTGCAATTGTGGTAGGGTCGAGAGTTATGCCACCATCAATGACCAGCATAGTAGGTGAGGTTTTTGTCTGCTTCCCAGTTACTTCTTTAAGATTGTCCCAGAAGGATTTTCCCTTACCCCAGGTGTTCATGAGGGTGTCTCTGTAGTATGCATTTTTCTTCTGGTGGATTGATTTAGTGCAGTCGTTTCATGCCCGTTTGTAGTTCTGAATATCGGCTTGATTGCCAGAGGCCCGTGCCCGAAGCCAGAGGAGGTCCCTTGCTTTCAGATCTGTAAGTAGTTCAGTGGAGAGCCAAGGATTGCAAAGGCTTTTGATTTTACACCTTTTGAAAGGGGCATAAGTGTCACAGGCAGCATTGAAGGAGTTGATGAAAATATCCAAGGCTGAGTTGACATCAGAAGCGTTGAATATAGGAGACCAGTCGAGCTGTTGGAGGTGGGATTTAGGTGTTTCAACTGACCACGTGGGAGGACTCTACTATTGATTAATTTGGGGGGAGGCTTGTAGAATTTATTCGACCATTTCAGATGACTGGGGAATGGTCACTTAGTGTATCTGGAAGGACAGAAACATCCGAGATGCAGGAGGGATGGCTGGTCAGTATCCAGTCTAAGAGAGTGCTTGCACCAGTTTTATAATTATATCTGGTGGGGGAGACTACCAGCTGCCCAGTTTGGCTGCTGAGATGGCATCTCGAGGCCCCCTGTGTCAGCTACAGCCAATTGATGTAAAAATCACCCATTAGGATAGACTCTGAATCAGGGGTTGAGCACAGATGAGATCCAAGACTGAGCTGAGGCCTTTACCTTGTTCTTTTGGAGGAATGTAAACAGCAGCAACAGTCAGTTCTTTGTTGTGACCTCCAGCAGAATTTTAATAGGTAGGATCTCGTAAAAGAATCCAATGGAGGAGGTAAGTGGTGACCCAGGAGGGTGTCTTTAAGATATAAAGCACAGCCTCCCCCTCTTTTTGTACTCCTGTCAAGTCTGAAGACATTATACACTGGCAGGGCAATAGCAGTGTCTGGAATTTTGGGTGATAGCCAGGTTTCAATGTTTGCAAGGATATTAGGGTTGTGTTGGTTAGTGAATATTTGCAGGGCATCAAGTTTAGGCAGGAGGCTGCAGATGTTGAGAGATGCAAGGGTGAGAGTCCCAGGGTGCCTTGATTGATGGCCGGGGCAAGGAATTTTAGGCCCAGGATTTGGGTGAACATTCCCAGATAGCAGTAGCAGGAGTAGCAGAAGCTTCAGAATGCACCATCTTAATTGTTTTAAGGCAGATTTGTTTACCCATTTCATGCACAGTCTATTGCGGTGACTCTGTCTTAGGTCCCAAAGTGAAGTAATATGAGCAAGTGTTGAGAATGGGAACAGGCATACATACACCACCTTATCATAGTTCTTCAGGTGTTGCCAGCCATCCCCAGAGGAGAATGGGGGAGTATAGACAAGCTCAGTTGGAAGGGTACCAGAGTGGGTGTAGATAAGGTCAATCCTGTAGCCAAGAGAGGGGTATCTAGCTCCAGGCAGGAAAAACAGCAGTAGCAGGGAGCAAAAGAGAATGAGATGAAGAGGCAGAAGGGGTAGAGCCATAGTGCTTAGAGGATGTGTAGAGAATAACTGAGAGGGTCTGTAGGGGAAGAGCCAGCCCGTGGAGGTGAAGCAAGAAGAGGGAGATGAAGCGGCGGGGGGGGTCCCAAGTAAGTGAGCCCAATGAGGTTCAAGCAGGGTGGATACCAAGGTCAAATGGGTGGAACCAAAGCCTATTTAATAAAGGTAGGAGGTGGGGGTGCAGGGATGGGTGCAAATTTTCGACAAAAGTCAATGCAAAGCAGTGAGCGCTGAAGCCCAGATATTGAAAATCCAATAGAGAAAAGGCAGGGCCAATCAGTGGCTGAGCAGAGAGCAGCGGTCCGATTAGAGGAGGGTGGCAGCAGGTGGCAGCCTATCAGAGCTGCGCAGTGCTTCCCTGGAGCAGCTGGGATTCTTAACCGGCTTTGAAGGTGTCCTGGTCATCCGGAGGATGGAGGTGCGGGCGGCTGGCAAGATTAGCCATGACCGCTCGCTGGGAACCTGATCAGGGGCAGTGAATCTAGTTTTAGATATAAAATGTAGGTTAAAATAGGGCGTTTTGGCTAGGATAAGGGGTACTAAGACAACTTGAAGATTATTGGGGCTATGTTGAGGGTAGCAAGGGAGGAAGCTTAAGTATGGAACTGTAAAGTAGATAGCAGAGCAGACACTAAACAAAGCTGATAGACAAACAGATGACTAAAATAGGAAGATGTCTTTAAAGGGAGGACAGGACAAGTGTTAGGCCTAATAGCTGCACTCTGCATCTTTAAGTGAAGTTGCAATATTAGTGAGAGGAGGATGAAGATTGCCTAGGGGCGGTGCCGAGGGAGGAGAGTATTTAATAAAGGCTGGAGGTGGGGGTGGAGAGTGGACGCAAAAATTAAAGCAGGAAGGAGACAGAAGGAGAGAAAGTGAAACAGAAATTGGATTATTTGCAGGGCAAAGCTTACAACTGTAACCAAATTAAATCTGGTCTAAACAGAAAAAACTGTATCACTTTAAACTTAGTTTCTGATCCAGGTAGATTACCACTGATCTTAAAACAAAGAGAGCTGTAATACTTTAGGGAGGGACCTGGGAGGACAGTAGTCTCTATGCCAGGACAGACTACACTTGAGTGAGGAGGGAAAGAAAGTGTTGAAACAGAGGATGGAAGAGTATATAGAGGAAGTTGGAAATTTAAACTAGGAGTGGGGGGTGGCAGTTGGGGAAGAGATATGCAGAGACCACAGGTTGGGAAATCATATGAGCTTACCCCCCATAACAGTGACAAAGGACAAATGGCAAGTACTATTGGTGATGCTAGGAAAGGAGGGCAGGATGGGAGGCGGGGAAGGGTGGAAAGTGGTTACCCTTAATGCTAGGAGCCTTGGGAGGAAAACTGCAGAGTTACAGGTTCTCATGGCAGAGGGAGAGGTGGACATTGCAGCCATCACAGAAACATGGGCCACCCAATATAATGACTGGGACCTGTCTGTACCAGGGTACAGATTATTTCGTAGGGACAGGGTGACTGGGAAAGGAGGGGGGGTGGCACTATATGAAGGAAGGACTGAAGTGTGTAAGGAGGAAGGGAGGAGGGTAGACAGAGTCACTTTGGTGCAAATCCAGGATTCCAAGAATAGGATTCTTAGAATGGGAGTGTGTACAGGCCACCATCTCAGATGGAGGAGTTAGACAGGAACTAGGGGGACAGATCAGGAGGACCTGCGAGAAGGGTAGTGTGGTGATTGTGGGGGACTTCAACATGCCAGGAGTGGACTGGAGCACCTCAACAACCAGGAACAGAAGGGAGCAGGTACTGCTGGATGCCTTCCAGGACAGCTTCCTTCTGCAAATGGTCAGTGAACCAACCAGGTTAGGGAATACCCTTGACCTTGTGCTGGCAAATGGGGACTTTGTGAGAGAACTTACAGTGGAGGAACCGCTGTCAGGGAGTGACCACCACTCAGTATGGCTCACATTGGATATGGGCAAGGAAGGAGTGGAATCTGGCACAAGAGTGCTGGACTTCAGGAGGGCCGACTTTGGGAGGATGGAGGAAGTGGTAAAAGGGTACCTGGCCAGAAATCAATCTAGTATGGCTACTAACCAGAGATGGGAGATCATAAAGCTGGGGATAGTGGAGGCAACCAAAACCTGCTGCAAAGCTCAGAGCAAGAAGGCTAGGGCTAAGAAACCGAGCTGGCTGAGCAAGGAGGTCATGAAAAAGGTAAGGAGGAAAAGAGCTGCCTTTAGGAAGTACAAGAAAACAGGGAGGGGGGAGGACAGAGAGGAGTACTTGACAGAATCGAAGGAGGTGACAAGGGCAGTAAGGGGAGCCAAAGCATCTACGGAATTCAGGCTGGCACAAGGCATTAAAAGGGAAGAAGGACTTTAAGTACATCAGGAGAAAAGGAGCTGTAAGGACCACATAGTAAGGATTAGGAAGGAGGGGGTTGGGTGGAAGCAGGGTACGATAAGGCGGAAGCACTAAATGAGTACTTGCTCAGTATTTACTAAAGAGAAGAGGTGGTGACACCCAAGGTGGGAGAAATGGCAGACACAGGGGAAGGTGTGACAGATGGGAAATCATGGAGAGCAGAGTTCAGAGGGTTTGAAGGCACTGAGGGTGGACAAGGCGCCAGGCCCAGATGGCATCCAGGTACTGAAGGAACTGGCAGAGGTCCTTGCAGGACCTTTGGCAGACCTATTTAATGCCTCACTACATTCAGGTGTGTACCTCAGGACTGGAGGATGGCTCATGTGGTGCCCCTCCACAAGTGTGGCCCCAAGGATGAACCGGGAAACTACAGACCAGTGAGCCTCACATCCATCGTGGGTAAGCTAATGGAGACTATCCTGAAAGAGAGGCTGGTGGCCCTTCTAGAGGCCAAAGGACTACAGGACAGCAGACAGCATGGGTTCATACATGGCAGATCCTGCCAAACCAACCTGGTCGAGTTCTATGACTGGGTAACTAGGCAACTGGACAGGGGCCATGCAGTGGATGTCCTGTATCTGGACTTCAGTAAGGCATTCGACTCGGTGCCACATGGAAGGCTGGGAAGGACGTTAGTAGGCACAGGGGTGGGTGCAAAGCTGGTGAGATGGGTAGGAAACTGGCTGCAGGGAAGGCAACAGAGGGTGGTGGTGGGTGGGGAGCTCTCACACCCAAGAGCAGTGACGAGCGGTGTCCCACAGGGCTCGGTGTTGGGACCAGTGTTGTTTGGGATACTCATTGCAGACATATCATGGGACATCAAGTGCAAGATCAGTCTATTTGCTGATGATATCAAGGTTGGCGCGGTGGTGGATGACCTAGGGGGATGGCAGGGGTTGCAGGATGATCTGACAAAGCTTGAAACCTGGTCAGACACCTGGCAACTGGGCTTTAATGCCAAAAAGTGCAAGGTGCTGCATTTTGGGATGAAGAACCCAAGGAGGACTTACCAGCTAGGGGGAGTGCAGCTAGCCCAGACAGAGGAGGAGAAGGATCTGGGTGTGCTCATTACAGGTCAATGAAGAACTCGGCACAGTAGTAGGAAGGCAGCTGCAAAGGCCAACAAAATGCTGGGTTGTGTGCAAGGGTATATCTTCAAGGAGGGAGGAGGTGATTCTGCCACTGTATAGGTCATTAGTTAGACCACACCTGGAGTACGCGTGCAGTACTGGCGTCCGTGATCTGAAGAGGGACATTAAGTTACTGGAGGGGGTGCAGCCAAGGCTACAAAGATGATCAAGGGTCTGGGGACTTATCATACAGAGAGGAGGTTAAAGGAGTTGAACATATATCACTGGAGGAGAGGAGAGACAGGGGTGACATGATTGAAACCTTTAAATACATGAAAGGAATAAACAAGACAGGTACAGAGGGGCTGTTCAAAGTAAGGGAGGGGAGGGCCACCAGGGACCATGATATGAGACTGGAGCGAGGAAGGTTCAGGAGGGAGATGAGGAGACACTTTTTTACAGAGAGGGTGGTGGCTGGGTGGAATGCGTTACCTGCAGAAGTGGTTTGCAGTAGAAGAGTGGACTGCTTCAAACGAGGATGTGACAGGGCAAGGGGGAGGGTTAATGAAGGGGAAGGGTGGAAGGGAGGGGCAGCTGCAGAATAAGGGGTGCTAGCTGCACATTCGAGCAGACTTGATAGACCTCAAGGCCTTTATCTGCTGGCAATTTTCGTATGTTTGTAACAAACCTGCACCCTAAAAGAACTTGCACTTCAAACTACCCTTGGAGTGCAAAATTGCTGTAAACAGGCTTAGGTTCACGTCTAAATTAAGATTCACAGGACAATTTGGAGAGACTTAACCAGTACCACAATCAATATGTAACATTAGCTTAAAGTCCAGAAGGAACAGGAGTAGCAAAGGATTAAAGAACTGCAGCAGCCCATCAGCAGGCAGAGTCGATGGTTCTGGCCAGTCAAGTTTCAGCAGCGCACCTTCGGTCTGGTGATTGGTGGGCAGTACAGCGAGGAAGGCAGCCAGTGGACAGAAGGGGCCCACCTGGATGCTTGCAGCAACAGAGGCACCCGTGTCACAGGTGAAACTTTGGCCTGGTGATCAGCAGGCAGTACAGCGAGGAAGGCAGCCGGTGGACAGAAGGGGCCCACCCGGCTGCTTCTGCGCAGCAGAGGCACCCATGCCGGCGGTGAAGCTTCAGTCTGGTGATTGGTGGGCAGTACAGCAAGGAAGGCAGCTGGCGGACAGAAGTTCGGCCTAGCTGCTTGCAGCAGCAGAGGCACCCATGTCAAGGTGAAGCTTCGGTCAGATATTTCCAGCTCTCACAATTAACTAGAGAATCCAGTTTTTGTCTTCGGTGTTCCTTTCCAAGATTTACAATACATCTTGGTAGTCCATCTAAAAAGTCTGTATAGAAAATATTTGAAAACATTTACCTCTCCCTTGTTAACCTCACAGCGCCTTGGTTTATGACATCATAGTACTCACCATGACAACAGACTGTGATATCACAAACAGCAATGGTGTGGTAAGCAGGGGAGAGTTAGATACATTTTGAAAAGTCAGTGAAGTAATTGCTGCATTATCTATAATATTTAGTTGACCAACAGCAGGGAAGTAAAACATAATAACTAATAACTAGAAAACAATAAAGTTAAAACATAATTGGTGTAAATCTAGTGTTTTAAACTTTTATTAGAGAGTTGCTCTTTAACATCATGTTGATATGTGCATGCCTGTGTGTCTGTCTGATTTTGAGCTGTTATGCTTTTAGGAATGATCTTTGAATAAAATGTAATGTTTATTAATATTTGTGTAAATAAACCAAAATTGCCTTTCATGCATCCAAACCCTGCATGGACATTCAATCATTTCAGAAGGTATGGTCAGAAGACAATGGGATTGTACTTTACAATCACTAAATTAGACTCAAACATATGGTTTACTATGTGGCGTCAGCCTGCAAACTATACACAAATTAAAGACTTACTAAAGAAATTAGTTTGGATGAAAGTGCTTGGAGCAGCTTGCCTCCCCCCTTTTCCTTTGGTGTGTTTTTTTCATCAGATGCTCAAGTACATCCACCAGTGAAGCATTTTTATTTTGTTTCAATTTAGCCAACCTGATGTGATTGCCAAGTTTAGGATTTGTAAATAACTAACTAATAGCTTTGCACCTTGTGGGTGGGTGGGTGGGTGGATAGGTAGGGCAAGGGCAAGGGTAACTCTCTTTGTTGCCTTTAAACTCCAGCCAGGACAGGTAGCTGGGCAGACTCAAATTACTGTACATGCTGAATAGGAAGGCGTGGCCTTGTAAGAAGACACAGCATGATGAGCTGCAACAACACCACCATCTTGAGCTTGAAGAGAAACATAAAGAGCTGTGTAAGCAGATACCAGACAAAGGTAAGGATTATCCCGAGGATAGATTATTGTTTATAATATTGTACAGCAGCAGTGCATATTACAGTGAAAATGTGGACCTATACTAGTCTTTTGTTCTATTTTAGAACAACCCTCATCTCATGTTTTTGTCCCAAGCAGATAAACCCAGAGAACGTTGTACATCAATAGATTCCAGACAGATTACCTTGGGATTATAGCACTAACTGCTTTTCATGGTTTTGGTCATTATTGATGTATTTATAGTTATGAATGTACAATATCTAATCTTTTGCACTTTTTTCCCTTTAATTGTAGCCAGGATGACTATTTTATGGTGTCCCTTGTAAATGAGTTTTTTTGCTTAATGGGAATTTTATCATGTTCATTTTTATAAATGAATACAATTACTACTACTACTACTACTACTACTCACATCTTGTATGGAACCCTAGCTTGAGTCTGCTTTAGCACTTTTGTTTTTACATTTAGAATAAATAAAAGGAGTACCCTTTTTAATATTTTGTTCCCCGGGGTTCCTCAGTATTCACAGCTGTTTATGTATTGTCCCACAAAGCCAGGGAGCAGTGTCTGCTGCATGCGAGTTCAATATAGTCATGACAAAAAAACAATGAATAACAATGGGTGTTGAAAAACAAGTAAGCAATAGAACACAGTGAGGTGTGAGTTATGGTCTGATAAACGCATGCCTAGCATAACCTACCCGGTTAACAAAAACTAAATAAAATAAAAATAGTGAGGCATGAGCCCGCAGGCCGAGTAGTAGTAGTTGTAGATCTTTTTATTCATATATCATGAATAGGGATAGCACTCAGTTGATCAGAGCTAATATTCAGTGAGGTCCAAGTGCATCAGTACAAATTACATACAAAAGTACAAAAATTACATATGAAAGTACAATATTTAAGTTTTCTATACATAAAATCCACACTAAATGAATAAACAAACAGCACAGGGTAACTTCAGAATTCATAACTACCTCAATCGGGTTATAATAAAACACTAGGTGACTGCATCCAAACAACAAGACATTGAGGCATTACCACATTCTGCTAACCATCTTTTAGGTCACTTAATCTTACAGGGAGCTTTGCTGTTGTAACTAACAGGGACCATGTTCCACAGTACTGCTCCCTATACAGAGTAGATGATTTTCCAACCCTAGGTTGCATTTAATTATGCTATATTCTATGCCCTTAGCAGATCTCAAACTTTCCCTCATTGGTCTGATATTAAGCAAATCTAGTATATATTTGGGGAAAATACCTTTTCACGCTTTGTGCATACACTGAAGAAGATGTAGGTTTCTTCTATGTTGTGGTTTGGGCTAATTTAGGGAATTGTATAATAAACATTGGTGAGTTCTTCGAGGGACATCTAAAACAAAGTGAGACAATCTGTTAAACTGCCCCAAGAAGTGCATTTATAAGAGCATAATCCACACACTGGAGTATGTTATTGCACTTATAAAATGGGTACAGATTGAGAAATATTTTAACAGTATAGCAACTGTAAAAAAAAAGTAAGAAAAAAATGCACATTTTGTGTGAAATAGCCCCTGTGATTCAGTGTTGCCACTAGGGCCACTAGGTGTACTAAAGAGCAAAAGTGAGCAAATGTTAATGCTGTTGAGAGTGACTGCAGTAGTTTTGTTGGGCCACTAGCAAGACAGAGATTTTCTTAAGTTTTACTGGCAGCATGCTATAGCCAGTTTCATGAAAGGCCAACAGTCTGCATCTTGCTGGGTGTAATGCGGTCAGATGGAAGAGCAACAGAATGCAGTTGGGCTAGAACAAAGCAACTGAGTACCAGATTAATTTTTACAAATAAGTAAGTGTTCTGACCTTTTCTGAAGTGGTGGAACATGATCTGTTTTAGTGACTGTTGCCAAACAGGAGACAGCAAGAAAGATAATGGAGAAAAGATGGCTCTCAAACTTGTTTTGAAAATTTGATCACTAGCACATAGATATTGTTAGTAATGTGAATACTGGTAATATGACATTTTATTCTCTGTGTTATACAAAAAGCTTATGGATAGAATGCTTGCATAGCCAATCAGAATGCAGCACTGCCTTAAATCATTTTATAACAGATAATAATTACCAAAACCAGAAAATTATCACATAGGAGTGCTCCACTTATTATTTCAATACTAATAAAAGGGCTAAAACAAAACTCAAAATAGACAAACAAGGGTGTCGTACAATGCAGGAGTGATGGGACAGCTTAAAATGGAATAAAAAAGTATAGGTTCAAATTTCACCACTACCATGGAGTGCAACTGCTTAATCAATTCATCACTGAAATACAATTGGGAAGCTGCGAATGAAGTTCACATCAGACATATGGTATTTCAAATATAAATGATTGCCATGATTTTATTTCAGTTTTAACTTCTCTTTAATAAACTTTTTGGTAATCTAGAAAACCATACAACTTTTCAAAAGGGGTCGTGGTTGCCATTTAACATGGATTTTGTTTTTCAACAAGCAGTCAATTAGATTATTTAAAAGTACTTTACCATATTTTCAAGTTATCACTTACACTTGCTGCCATCTTGGAGCCCCCAGCTGACTGACCTGCCCCCTCCCTTGGCTCACACACCTAGCTTCACTTCTGGTTCTGGGATGAACCCCACATTGCAGAAGAAAGAACAAACCCAACTCCTCAGCCACGTAGACTCTGTACAGTCACTAGGCAGGGTGTAAACCCAGACACAGTGACTCAGTGGTTACAGTGTCTCAGACAATTCATTTAAAAAATAAACTTGGTACAGTTATAGTTTTAAAATGAGCTATTAGGAAAATATAGTCCAGAGTGACCTGGAAAGAGTGATCACTGACATGCAAAGGTGGAGTGGTCATGGAGAAAAACCAGAAGTCCAGAAGCCATGCTGGCAGGCAGGGAGAGCTAAAGGTGAAGTCTAGAGAGGGTGTATACTCATGGGCAAGAATATCAGACAGGATACATTGGGACAATCCCTGGGAGGAGTTTTAGACCACAAGATTTACATGCATGCTGTTTCTGCCAGATTTAAAGGTGAAAGGAGTAATAAGGCATTTGTTTCTTCTTCGTGAAAGTGGCTCAGTGTACCAGACTGTCATTTTTCACACAATGGGAACTTCAACACAAAATGACTTAACGTTCTCTTGGTCCAATTTTAATGTACAAATACTGCAGAATGCCAAAATTGTCAGATTTCCAGCCGGGGAAGTGTAAAAGTGCGTATAATTAATGTTGCTACATTGTTATTGTGATTAATGGAATGTGTATAATAATTAATCCATGTAAACTGAGCACATCAGGCTCAGAATTTTCAAGATGGCTGGAGATTCAAACTGGAGCATTTCATTGTGGCTGATACTGCTGCAGAATTCCAAACTTGAATTCCAGCTGATTGGTGTGGACGATTGGAATAGGGTAGTTGTCAACTCAGAGACTAGGATTTGGATTTAACAGAATGTTCAATGGGTACCAGATAAAAGGAGCTGCACAGCTTATTTTCAGGGACATCAAGCAGGGATGCAGACCTGAAAGGACAGGATCAGACCAGAGGGAGTTGAGCCTACAGAAGCCTGCTACCAGACAGGGCCACCTAGCCAGTAGGGAAGTGCCTGTATCCCAGTATCAGGGTCAATAGGGCAGTAATGAATACAGGAAAAGCATAGTTATTGTCTGCTACATTTGCTGCCTATTCCAGCCAAGGTGTCTTCAGCCTGCATCCAGTGAATACAGCATGTTTTGCAGCATCAAAGGTAATCTCCAAGGATCAGCATCACCACAGATCCACAGCCTTTCTCCGGAACATCAAGATTTTGTCATTGAATTTCAGAGCTCATTCAAGGAGAGAGGCACAGTAATTTAAACTTATTCTGGGATTAGTTCAAGAAACATAGACAACAATGGCAGAAAAAGACCAAAGGCTCATCTAGTCTTCCTGGAGCACCCTATCTGCCCTGGGACTTATTGTCCAGATGGGGTTTTATCCCTCCCGATCCCCCCGACCCACCACTGCTACTGACCTGAGCAACCACCAAACCCTTCACTCTGTCCTACCCATGACTGAAACAATTTATGGTCTTGGTGCCCACCAGCTCCTGTGGCAGACTGTTCCATGGCTCCACCACCCTTTCTGTAAAATAAAACCTTCATCACATCCCTCTTAAATCATCCCCCTCCAGTCTCCACTCATGATCTAATGTTACTCTGTACCCCTGCTAAATAGTTTCCCACAGTTTCCTTTGTATATTCCCTTCAAGACTCTCATCTGCTATACAGGGATTTGTGATCCAGTTTGCTACAAAGGACTGCCATCCAGCAAATTAAGAGTCTTTGCCCAGAGTCTAAGGGGGTATATTTATGTAAATGTCTAGAAGTAATTGTTAGCCAATGTGATTTAATTGCTACAGTGAATATTAATGAATTGTTATAGTGTATAAATGAACTGACATATGGTATAAGTGAACTGATGATGTATTAGAAGTGTATTGAAATGTATTGTGTTGTACTCATTTATTGTACAAAATGTTGCTAAATCTGATGCATACAACAGTATAGAAATATAATTCACTGTACTTTTCTCCATTTTCCCTTGGCTGAAAAAGAGACCTATCTCACTCCAAATTTCAGTTATCAATAAATGAAAAAAATTGATATACAGTATAAGTAAATACATATAGTTCAGATACATAGGAAGAGTATCCAGGTAAAAGGGATGAGGTGGTCTGACTGAGGTGGGTATAGACCTATTAGCCACTGTACACCCTTAATTGCAGTGTCAGTGGCTCAGTAGGTAGCACACTCGCCTCTGAGGCCAGGAGATCAGAGGGCTGTGGGTTCAGTTCCCACATCTGTCACTTGGTTAATATCCCAGCACTGACACTGTAGTGCAGCATGAGAGGGTGGTGCACTTCTGAGGTGCCGTCTTTCGGATGAGACGTTAAACCGAGGTCCCATCTGCCTGGATTGGTGGTAGTTCAGGTGGATGTTAAAGATTCCATGGCACTTATCAAAAGTAGGGGTGTTTTTATTTACAATAGTGCATACATAGAAATAATACAATAAATCATATAAGAAATATAACAACCTTATTTACAAAAGACAATATACTCAGGAAACCCCAAAATCAAACAGTGTCACTCCTGAATGGTTACCCCAAAGAGCTAGTTAATAAATTATTTGTATTTAATAATATGAGAAAATCCTTCCACCAGTTTTCAACTTTGTCTACATTATACATTTGTTTATCTGTTAATTATACTTTCAACAATTCATTCCTAACATAGCAACAATACCCCTCAGATGTGCTCTTTTCTGGTGAATAACCCATTGACATATCAATTGCCATAAACAAAATCTTAAACATGCAAAAAAATCAGCAAAGTGTTTTATCATAAATTCTAGGCAAGGTGACACCACCCCAATAATTAGAGTTTCATAGTTGATATGTGACAACAAACCATATTCCATTTTTGCAGCATAGATCCACAATAATTTAGAAAATGAACAATACAGAAAAAATGCTCCATCGTTTCTTCCTGGTTAACACATTCTGGAAAAGGCAGTTTCTCTCCTTTCTAGCTTTATATTTAGCTGTACCCCTAATGTTCAAACGGCCATACATAATGAGCCACTGAGTTTCCCACATACGAGGAAGTCTGGGGTTATGAAGTTGGACTAAAATATTATTATTCATAGCTGTGGGGCAATTTTAAAACAGGGATTCATGGTGTAAACTTTAGACATTATATCCTTGTACAGAGGTTTTGTGGCATTAGAATTTATTTGATCTTTTGTTACTTGCCATTTATACAGCTTCTGAGCCGCTGGTCTGAAATAAGCTGGGAAATGAATATGTGGATTAATTTTTGAGCACTACTAATCAGGCCTTCAAATACCATTCTAAGGACTGCCCAATCCAATATCCATGACGACTGTCAGGATACAACAAACACCTTCTTAAATTATGTGAAATAAACAGCACGTGGCAAAAAATAACTGGATCCATCATTCCTAATCCCCTGTTTCTTTAGCCAAATACGTATAACATCTTTTAACTGGGTTCAATCTATTCCCCCATAATAGTTGAAAACAGCAGCTATATAATCTAGCTTCATAATGCGAAGGTAAAGGAAAGATTTGAGCAATATATTGTAAACAGGGTACAATGAACTGTTTAAGAACCTGGATTATTTTAAGTTTTGTAAATTTAAACTGCTTCCACCTGGCTGTTTTTGCTTCAACCTTTTTTTAGTACCAGATCCCAATTTTCTACTGGTAGGTTTTGGGGCCCAAATAGAATACCTAAAATAGATAAAGGTTTGTCTGAGAAAATTAAATTATTTACATGAATAGTTGAATGAGTAATACTCCCCACCTGTAAACCTCTGGATTTCACATGGTTTAATTTAACGTTAGACATAGCAGAAAAAAGTTAGAATTCTTTAAAAAATTCCACTGTCTGCTCCTGATTATTAAAAAAGAGGCAAACATCATCTGCAAAAACCTGTACTATTAATTGATTATTGGAAAGTGGCGTATGTTGCCCTTCCCATCTAGGTGGGAGTGTTAGGGCCCATAATAAAGGTTCTAGTGAAAATACATATAATAAGGGGCTAAGTGAGCACCCCGATGAACCCCCTGTGTTAATTACTATTCCTTTTGTGATTGTTCCTTTAATTACTTGATAGACTTTGGCTGATCCATATAGTGCTCTTATAATCCCTATAATTGAATTAGGAATCCCAAAAAATTATAATACCTGAAATAAAAAAAACATGATTTACCCTATCAAAGACTTTCTCCAAATCTATTGTTAACACATAACCTGATTTTCCTTCTAAAGATAAGTACTCTATTGCATCTCTAATTATTGTTAAGGCTGACTGGATCTGTCGATCTGGTAATCCACAATATTGAAGAGGAGATATTACTTAATAATAACTGGCTTCCCATTTTTTCCATAGGGAAACTGTGGCATAATTTGCCATTATAAAGGAGCATTTATAACGGCAAACACACGCATGGTTTCCCTTACTCTGCGCATGCGTCCACCTGAGTTCCTGCCATTCTGACACTGTCCGCTTTCCTTTTCGCCGAATCATAAACCGCCACTCGGACTTGGCGGTAAGTGTTTTTTACAATGTAAATGTGTCAGTCCTGACGGCAACCACGGACCACGCACTGAAACCAGACCACGGTCACAGAGCAACAGCTTTTTATTTTATATATTTGCTGTGGCAAAAAAGGGAAACCCAGCAATTATATAAAATAAAAAATGGGTCAGTGTGTGTAAACTTGAAGTTCACACACACCCTCAGGGGTTAGATCTCAGGGTTTACAGAACAAAATGGAAAACAGGGAGGAGAAGAAGCACTGTGGGTAAATTTGGAGACCGGCAATGGCACCACAATCCGCACAGGGGTTGTATACAGACCCCCTTCTCAGGGGGAGGAAATGGACAAGGAAATGATAGAAAGAATACTTAGAATGGCAGAAAAAGGGGAGATATTGCTGATGGGTGATCTGAATATGCCAGATGTTAACCGAAATGCAGTTGCAGCAGCCACTTCAAAGAGTGGGGTTATTCTAGATGCCCTACAAGGGCATGCCTTAGACAACTAGTATTGGAGCCCACTCGAGAGGGAGCAATCTTAGACCTGGTTCTCTCAAATGGAGATGAAGAGAGGATCACAGATGTAGAAGTGGGTAGCCATCTGGGAACTAGCGACCATCGAACAGTATGGTTCACAATAAACACAGCAATAGAGTCAAACCATACAAAGGCAAAAGTACTGGACTTTAGGAGGGCTGACTTTGCCAAAATGGGTGAGTGCCTAAGGAATGCACTCACTAATGGGCAGGAAGGAGGGGTGGAAGAACAATGGGGAATAATAAAAACTGCCATCACAGAGGTAACAAGCCTTTGTGTGAAGCAAATTAACAAAACAAAATGATGTAAGAAACCACTATGGTTCTCAAAGGAAGTGGCAGTGAAGGTTCAAGAGAAAAAGAAAGCATTCAGGAAGTACAAGGAATCACAGAAGGAGCAGGACAGGGAACTGTATCAGTTAAAGCAAAAGGAAGCTGGAAGGCAGTCAGAACAGCAAAGGCCCAAACCGAGGAAAAGATAGCCAACTCAGTTAAGAAGGGGATAAAACCTTTATAGGTACATCAGGAGCCGAAGGAAGACCAAGGGAGGGCTAGTGAGGCTTAATAAAGAGGAGTGGGCAGAGGGTGACTGTGAAAAGGCAGAGATACTAAACAAATATTTTTGCTCAGTATTTACAAAGGAAGAGGGGGAGGTACCTAAAACAAACAGTAGAAACACTCTGGATACAGAAGTTGATACCGGCCCATTTACAGAAGAAAGGGTTCTGAAAGAACTCTTAAAACTGAAGGTGGACTAAACAATGGGGCCTGATGGGATTCATCCCAGAATTCTAAAAGAACTAAGGGTAGAACTAGTGACACCACTGACTACCCTCTTTAACAAATCATGGGAGGATGGGGTGGTACCCGAGGACTGGAGGAGGGCAGATGTGATTCCCCTTCACAAAAGTGGGAGCAAGGCAGAAGCAGAAAACTACAGACCTGTTAGTTTAACCTCAGTGGTAGGGAAAATGATGGAATCACTTCTGAAGGAAAGAATTGTTGAGTATCTAGAGGCCAGAGGGGCTCAGGACCTAAGGCAGCATGGATTCACAGCGGGAAGGTCATGCCAGACAAATCTGATATATTTCTTTGACTGGGCGACCAAAGTAGTAGATCAGGGAAGGGCTGTGGACATGGCCTACCTAGACTTTAGCAAGGCATTTGACACAGTCCCACAAAAAGATTAATATACAAGTTAGCCAGCCTGGGAGTGGGTCCCAAGATGACAGCCTGGGTAAGAATT
This sequence comes from Neoceratodus forsteri, assembly GCA_016271365.2. Lineage (NCBI taxonomy): Eukaryota > Metazoa > Chordata > Ceratodontiformes > Ceratodontidae > Neoceratodus > Neoceratodus forsteri. The sequence continues at coordinate 1,077,033,930 of CM057450.1, forward strand.
GGCTGGAGAATAGGACACAGAGAGTAATAGTAAATGGAGTCCACTCTGAAGAAGGGGGTTACTGGTGGGGTACCGCGAGGTTCAGTATTAGGACCAGTCCTCTTCAATGTCTTCTAGCGGCGTTGCAGAGGGACTGGAAGGAAAAATATGTCTCTTTGCAGATGACACAAAGATCTGCAACAGAGTTGACGCACAAGGTGGGGTGGAAAGGATGAGAAGGGACTTGGCAAGGTTAGAGGAATGGTCAAATGTATGGCAGCTTAGATTCAATGCTAAGAAGTGCAAGGTAATGCACCTGGGAAAGAAAAACCCAGGGGAAGAGTACACAATGGGGGGTGAGATACTAACAACAACAAAAATGGAAAGGGACCTGGGGGTAGTCATATCAGATGACCTAAAGGTGGGCAAGCAATGTGAGAGGGCAGCAAGGAGGGCTGGGGGGATACTGGGATGCATAGGGAGAGGCATCACCAGTAGAAAACAGGAAGTTATTATCCCTCTGTACAGACAGTTGGTGAGACCCCATCTGGAGTACTGCATGCAGTTCTGGAGACCCAATCTCTGCAAGGACATAGACAGGATGGAGGCTGTCCAGAGGAGGGCAACTAAAATGGTGCAGGATCTGCACCGGAAGACATATGAAGAGAGACTTAAGGAGCTGAATATGTATAGCCTCCAGGAAAGGAGGGAGAGGGGGGACATGATAGAAACTTTCAAGTATCTCAAGGGAATCAACAAAGTCCAAGAGGGTAGCATCTTTCAAAAACAGAGGTGTGCAAGAACAAGGGGGCACAATTTGAAGATAGAAAGGGGGCGGCTCAGAGGTAATTTAAGGAAGTATATTTTCACGAGAGGGTTGTGGATGCATGGAATGGACTTCGGAGGAGGTTGTGGAGTCAAAAACAGTGGTGGAATTCAAGCATGCATGGGACAGTCATAAGGCAATTCTAGGGGGTGGGGGTAGGAAGAAGTAGGCTGCTGGTTAACTAGGATCTGCAGCTTATCCAATAGGTAAGGAAATGGGCAGACTGGGTGGGCCAAGCGGTCCTTATCTGCCGTCAAAATCTATGTTTCCATGTTTCTGTGTTTATGTAGCATCTAACCCCTTGGGTGTGTGTAAACTTCTTGTTACACACCCCGACCCATACTTTATTCTCTATATTATTAGCTATTAATTTTAATCTATTATTTAATAAATTAGTAAAGATTTTATAATCTGAATTTAAAATAGTAATGGGCCTCCCATTCCTAATGTCCCCCCATCCCCTGATTTAAATATATAAATCATTAAACCATCTGTAAAAGAGTCTGGAATCCATACTCTGGACATAAAAAATAGAAAAACTAGATGTAAACACACAGTAATTTCTGCTTGAAAAGTTTTATGAAATAAATTAGAAAGACCGCCCAAACCCGGGGTGGTATTATCTTTTAGTTTGTGAATAACCGTTCCAATTTCTGTACTAGAAAATGGTGCGACCAATTGATTAACATCCTGGGGGTCTACCAGTACAGGAGACGCCCCTAAATAACCAGAAATATCAGAAATTGATGGCTCAAATTCTGGTTTTAGATTGCAAAAATGGTTATTTATCATAGAATTGATACCCTTTTCATTATCCACCTTAATCTGATTCCACATAAGGTAATCCAAAGCTATAGAATCTTTAAGTTTTTTACATAATTCAAATGGATCCCCAACCACTGTTTTAGAGGAATGATTAGTTAAAATAGCTTGTAGGGTCTGAGATCTATTATATTAGTAAATTTTCATCTGATCTTTAATATGTTCTATTTGGTAGAATAATCATACTTGGACGTATTAGCTAAGGATATTAAATACTGTAATTGGGTCCTTAATTTTAAATATGAAAAAAAAACTGAATTCCTCCTTTGGGTGCCATATTTTTTAAACCAAGCACAGCAATCTCACTTTGTTTCCAACCACCAAAGGCCTAAGTCTGAATATAGAAATGCCACAGATAATCTTGCCTGTAATATAAGGGAAATGGAGTTTGTTACTAAAGCCTCTTTAAGGATGGAAGTATTTAATTTCCATCTAGTTGTTTTCCTCCAAGAAGAGGGTGAAGTTCCAATTTCAATCTGAACCAACAGATGATCAGAGAATTCTACTGGGATAATGCTAAACTTCCCCATTGTGACAGTTTTTGAGAGAAATGAATAGTCGATAGTGGAACCTACTTTCCCTTTAAATATAATGTAGTTAGAGTCTAATTTTGCTGAGTGGTTGCAATTAACCAAGTCCCCTGACTTTATAATAGATGCCAGACAATTTGAGTCGTAGTAGATTTTTTTATTTAATCTACCCTGCATGTTGAGACTGCAGTTAAAATCCCCTCCCCAAAAAATATTAAGGGAAGATATTAAATAGGGCTGAATTTGTTTCATATATTTAGTTCTAAGGGATTTTGTCTGTGGATTATAAGTATTAATAAATCTACAATGTCTAGAATGCCAAAGACCATCTATTATTATTATTCTCCCAGGAATTAATTCTATTAATTTGTGTAAAACAAATTGAAAAGAATTAAAATACCTGTCCATCCGCACAGTCTCTACCAAATGACCAATAAGATGGCCCCCATGGCCAATCCCTTTGAAATGAGGCTGTTTGTTCTTGGGAAAACATCCAGGTTTCTTGAAGCAAACTATCACCTATGTTCTGGTCTCTAAGAAACTGAAAGACAGCTTGTCTTTTAACTGAATTAAGTAAACTATGCATATTTAGTGTGCCCCATATGAAACCAGCCATTTTAGTCAACTAAGGGGAAAAGAAAAAATGAAACTTAGTCTATTTTTTCCGCTCTTTTTTTTTCTTTTCTTTATATTCTTCTATAGGGGTACCTATGTTGTGTAGATTTTTGGGACTCTGAATCTCCAATATCCATTTCTGAGTCACCCCAAGAGGCAAACAGAGTGGCATACAAGTTGGGAGATTCGATTATGACTCACACCTAGGTGCAGCCAATGCCTTCAAATGCCTACTAGACCTTTGAGGAGGAAGGGGAGACACTCCTGAGCTTTCAGTCCTAACCCCTTCTGAATCCACAGGGTCTTTATAACAAACAGGTTCCAAAAGGTTTACCACCTCCGATTCGGTTTTGACAATACAGACGGGAACCTCTTTAGAGGGAGGTGAAGTGGAAAGGGGGGGGGGCGGAGGGGGTATTAAAGAGGAGGTAGATTTAGTTGACTCCTGCTGGTGAGGGGGTGTCAGAGCATCTACCTTAGGCCCGTCATGTTTAGATACAGCATCCTGTGCTTACTGAATGATTAGGTCAGTACTTCCACAAGAGGCTTTATTCCTTGCTGCCCACAGACATTCTCTGAAGGCATGGCCAAAGTACTCACACAAGTCACACCTAGTGTGGTTAGCACACTGCATGGTTACATGGCCTACTTCACCACAATTATCACATCTAGGCTGGTCGCACACACTAGAAAGATGAGTTTTTGCCCCACACTTATAACACGCTCTGGGCTATCCACTATAGAAATATACCCCACGGTCCCTACCCAACAAAAAAGCATTAGGAATATGTTCAATCCCTGAGTCTGATTTCCTGAGCTTTACCTTATATTTCCACCCCCCTGTCCAAAACTGCTCAGAGTCCAAAATAGGTTCTGGATCACTTTGAACTTCACACTTCTGGGATAACCAGTAGGTGATATCTTCCACATGGACCCCCCTCATTTCCAAACATAACCGTGACATTTTTTATTAAAGGTTTAGTGAGTGGTATTACCAAGAAGGGGGTCCATATGGGAAAAAATTTAACTTGACCACATCGTTCCCAAAAAAGGTCTAAATTGTAGGATGATCGAAAACTAATGTCAAAATTGTCCTCTCCAGAAATATTACTAAACGCAAATACAACCCTCGGCCAAAACTTCAAAGAGTCTTTAATTAAATGTTTCCCCACGTAATGTCTATCAGATCTCACTTCCAACCCGCCTTTGTAGTGTATTCGCACTGCATTCCACCGAGGAGCTGCTTCCCGTCTGGAGTTAGAGAAAAGTTCAGATAATAAGGGCTTGTTAGTAGGACCTGGAGCCCCCAAACCCTTTTTCTCCTCTATTATCTGTGGCCCAGTACTTTTGTCCAAAACTGAAGGAGCCTGTGGCTCAGGTAAAGATGTATTTTTGATTATAATATTATTCTTCCTCCCAATAGGCTGACTCGCCTTGCAAGCACTTTGTATAGGATTCTTTACCGACCTAGGCCGCCACTCCGGAGAGGCTGATTGAAAATTAAATGCTGAATCCCAGGCAGAGTCGGAGGTCCAAACACCTGAAGGCCCTTTCTCCCATCCTGCTTCTTGCAGCGCTTTATGGGGAGACCAGGAATCATCATGTAGTTCAGTATCCCCTAACCCCTGGTTATTTGGAACAGTCACAGTATTAATACTACATGTATTTGACTGCTTGCACTCTTGCAGTAAAGATTTAGCCGCCTTCATAGATAAAGCCAGGGGTTTTGGGGTTAACGGCCTTGCAAAACTGAATTCAGTGACCCCTTTCTGATCGTTAGCTCCTGTTTGGTAGGTTATCAGAGAGGGCTCAGTGTTTGCAGCACCAGGAGTCGGCTGTGGGTAAAACACAAACCCAGACTCTTTTGTCAGGGTAATTGTCTCTTTGAACTGTGAGTCAGTTCTAGTTTGCAAGCCAACTGAGGTTGGAAACTGGATTCCCTCTGAGTGAACAGATGCATTTTCAACCCTTAATTCTGTAATATTAGTTTGACACGGCTTTCAGCCCTCGCTACACCCGGCGATTAAACTGCCAGCCTGAAGAATGTTTTTTATTTCCAGAGCATTAAGGTTTTTTTCTGCGCACTCACCCTTTTCTTGCAGTAGTAACTGACTCGTTACTTCCTCATTCCTCCTGTCAACACGTGCGGGTGGCTTGTCAGACCGCTCAGCTGAAATAGCAGATGACTCAGGGCTTAGATGAGAGTGGGGCGCTTCCACTGTGTTCAACTCCACCGGCTCATTTTCACAAACTTGTGAGCTTTCCATTCCTTTGAGACCTTTTGCATCCATATCAGATTTAACAGGTAACAAATGTTCTGCTACTGAAATAGCTTCATGATATATCTCTTCTCTGTCATAATCCTGAATTTGAAACAAACTCTCCGCAAACTTTTCCTCGGCTAATAGTGAGGCCTCCCTCACCACTAGACTTGTGTCCTGCTCCTCCTCCGACTCCCCCCAGAGTGGTCATCTTGCCGCAAGATGGCTGTCCACCTACAGGAGAGTAGGGGAATTTCCCCGGTGTCCTGGCCAAATTTCCCTCATTCACTAAAAATACCACCAACTGCTTAATCTGGTTCAAGGTCAGTTGGCATTCATCTCTATCCCCCTCCCCCGGGTCATGCCTGAAAATAGGCAGGATTTGCCTAGTGCACTTACCCGGTCAACAAAAACTAATAATAATATACCTTTAGCTATGTGCCATATGTCGAACCAGTGTATTATGTTAGATTCATTTTCTCTGAGATATTTTTTTACAAAAGAGTGACGATCTGTTGTTAAACTGTAAATTACAACACCTGCATCTTTCAGTGCATGAATTCCTCTTTTTAATCCCTCCAGTTCCATTGCATATGAGTTTTGGACCTCGTTACTCTGTTACATAACAAAACATAATTAGTTAGTTATGTACATAAATTTAGGTTAGCAGGAATGTAACGTTTTGTTATTATTTTGATTAATATATTGGTATAATTAGATTAACCTAGTGCAAATTTATACTTAGGGATAAGAAGAGTTAAGGAAGCAGAGGATCAGGTGGAGGTCTTATGAGTCACCCTGCAGGCGCCGGGTGGGGGGAAGAGGGTAAAGACAGGTGTAGTATATAGACCACTTAGGCAGGGAAGGAACAAGAGGAAGGCATGGTGACTAGCCTTAGGGATCACTGTGGTGGGGGAAAAAGCAAAACTGAGTTGCTGGGAGACCTGAATGGGGGGGCCTAGGGGCTCTGGAGATGTGGTCAAGAAGAGGGGAAACAAGGAGATGCTACTCCACTTAGAGGGTGGTGGAGCCCTGTAATGCACTGCCCAGTGAGTTGGTGACTGCTGCAACTGTTGAGTGATTAAAGAAAGGCTGGGATAGTTATAGGAAAGGATGCATCCCAGAGCCCAAACTGATGGTGGTGGACCTTGTAAGGAGGGAGGGGAAGGGCAAACAAAAGTGCCCTGGGAAGGCATTGATAATCGAGCAGACTTGATAGCCCATAGTGCCTAATCTGCCAGTTTCTTAGTATGTTAGTATGTAAATGAACAGAGAGCATTGCATATCAGGAATAAAAAAGGAAAGGCCTAAGATAAAATAGTCATTTTATATAATGTTCACACCTTCTGAACCATAGCATAGTTAAAAGTTTTTAATCTACATGTGTTGATCTCCCACATTAGACGTACTAGAAATGTTGTTACCTGTACCAGTTGAATATCTACAATTTTAGATCTGTCTAAATCCATTAAAGTATATGCTCCAAATTTCACAGTATGCCCTGGTGAGCAACACTGACCATCTCCTCCAAGATTCTCTTTCCTATCATAGAATTTAACATAGAAACATAGAATTTGATGGCAGATAAGGACCGCTTGGCCCACCCAGTCTGCCCATTTCCCTACCTGATGGATAAGCTGCAGATCCTAGTTAACCAGCAGCCTACTTCTTCCTACCCCCACCCCCTAGAATTGCCTTATGACTGTCCCATGCATGCTTGAATTCCACCACTGTTTTTGACTCCACAACCTCCTCTGGAAGGCTGTTCCATACATCCATAACCCTCTCTGTGAAAAAATACTTCCTTAAATTACTTCTGAGCTGCCTCCCTTCTATCTTCAAATTGTGCCCCCTTGTTCTTGCACACCTCTTTTTTTGAAAGATGCTACCCTCTTGGACTTTGTTGATTCCCTTGAGGTACTTGAAAGTTTCTATCATGTCCCCCTCTCCTCCTTTCTCTCGAGGCTATACATATTAAGCTCCTTAAGTCTCTTCCATATGTCTTCCAGTGCAGATCCTGCACCATTTTAGTTGCCCTCCTCTGGACAGCTTCCATCCTGTCTATGTCTTTGCGGAGATTGGGTCTCCAGAACTGCACGCAGTACTCCAGATGGGGTCTCACTAGCTGTCTGTACAGAGGAATAATAACTTCCTGTTTTCTACTGGTGATGCCTCTCCCTATGCATCCCAGTATCCCCCAGCCCTCCTTGCTGCCCTCTCACATTGCTTGCCCACCTTTAGGTCATCTGATATGACTACCCCCAGGTCCCTTTCCATTTTTGTTGTTGTTAGTATCTCACCCCCCATTGTGTACTCTTCCCCTGGGTTTTTGTTTCCCAGGTGCATTACCTTGCACTTCTTAGCATTGAATCTAAGCTGCCATACATTTGACCATTCCTCTAACCTTGCCAAGTCCCTTCTCATCCTTTCCACTCCACCTTGTGCATCAACTCTGTTGCAGATCTTGTGTCAACTGCAAGAGACATACTTTTCCTTCAGTCCCTCTGCAATGTCACTTATAAAGACATTGAAGAGGACCGGTCCTAATACTGAACCCTGCGGTACCACTACTAACCCCTTTCCAGAATGGACTCCATTTACTATTACTCTCTGTGTCCTATTCTCCAGCCAATTCTTTACCCAGACTGTCATCTTGGGACCCACTCCCAGGCTGGCTAACTTGTATATTAATCTTTGTGTGGGACTGTGTCAAATGCCTTGCTAAAGTCTAGGTAGGCCATGTCCAGCCCTCCTGATCAACTACTTTGATCACCCAGTCAAAGAAATCTATCAGATTTGTCTGGCATGACCTTCCCACTGTGAATCCATGCTGCCTTGGGTCCTGTGCCCCTCTAGCCTCTAGATACTCGACAATTCTTTCCTTCAGAAGTGATTCCATCATTGTCCCTACCACTGAGGTTAAACTAACAGGTCTGTAGTTTCCTGCTTCTGCCTTGCTCTCACTTTTGTGAAGGGGAATCACATCTGCCCTCCTCCAGTCCTCGAGTACCACCCCAGCCTCCCATGATTTGTTAAAGAGGGTAGTCAGTGGTGTCACTAGTTCTACCCTTAGTTCTTTTAGAATTCTGGGATGAATCCCATCAGGCTCCATTGCTTTGTCCACCTTCAGTTTTAAGAGTTCTTTCGAACCCTTTCTTCTGTAAATGGGCTGGTATCAACTTCTGTATCCAGAGTGTTTCTACTGTTTGTTTAGGTACCTCCCCTCTTCCTTTGTAAATACTGAGCAAAATATTTGTTTAGTATCTCTGCCTTCTCACAGTCACCCTCTGCCCACCCTCCTCCCCTTTATTAAGCCTCACTATCCCTCCCTTGGTCTTCCTTTGCTCCCTGATGTACCTATAAAGGTTTTATCTCCCTTCTTAACTGAGTTGGCTATCTTTTCCTCGGTTTGGGCTTTTGCTGTTCTGACTGCCTCCCCAGCTTCCTTTTGTGTTAACTGATACAGTTCTCTGTCCTGTTCCTTCTGTGATTCCTTGTACTTCCTGAATGCTTTCTTTTTCTCTTGAACCTTCACTGCCACTTCCTTTGAGAATCATAGTGGTTTCTTACCTCGTTTTGTTTTGTTTTATTTGCTTTACACAAAGGCTTGTTACCGCTGTGATGGCAGTTTTTATTATTCCCCATTGTTCTTCCACCCCTCCTTCCTGCCCATTTGCTAGTGCATTCCTTAGGCACTCACCCATTTGACAAAGTCAGCCCTCCTAAAATCCAGTACCTTTGTCTTTGTGAAGCTTGACTCTATCAGTAAAGAAGTTCAGTAACTCACTTTTTTCCTTGTTCAAACACTACATACAAGGTATCAAATAACTTTTTTGTATAAGATAGTATATCCGTATTGATATTGTTGAGATGCAAAGAGTCTTAAACATATTTATTATTCTAATGGCACTGCCTCCGGTAAAGAAAATACTGCATGCAGTCAATAAATTCCCAATTGGCATAAATGAATGAGAGGACTGGTTTTGCCAATAATGTCGGTGGCCGTTTTTGCAGATCTGCTCCAGTTCAATCAATGATCCAAAAATACATCTTAAAAATACTTTGCATGATGAGTGACATATGTAGCATGACTGCATTAGTATCATTAGAGCACTTTCGAAAACTATAAATTTTCTTTCATCTGATGTCATCTTACACTTCGTGTCATGGACTCTGTGAATGTAATGCAAAGAAATAAATGGGAACAAATAATAATTATGTCTGTTTAAAGGTCCATTACATTAAATAAAGTAAGTAAATAATTTAATGTTATTTATACTCATGAGCTCCCCCCCCACCTTACACACATACACAAATTTAACAAATCAAGTACTATTCAGAGTTTCCATTGCTGGTGTTTCTTTGATGACCATGAAAAATCCCCCTCCTATCCCTACCAGTTTGTCAGAGATCTCCCTGCTCCTTACATTGCAAAAGATTAAACTGAGGTTCTGGCTCCACTTCAGGCCTGTGTGTGTGTGTCTTTGTTTGCATGCCAGTAGATCTCTAAAGAATGTTCAATTCATGTAGTCCATGTTACCATTCTGTGTGTGGGTGGGGGGGCATAAAGGCTTTGCATCTAGATTCCTGACACATGGCCATTTCTGCTTCAGCTCCTGATCCTCCTACAACACCTCCATTCCATCCTCTACTTCTACTGCTCCATCTTACTTCCTCTGTGGATCTCTTATCCTGCCACCTCCTCTCACTCCTACCCATCGTATTGTCCACATCAACTACTTGACCTCCTCCCTTATTTGTGCCAGCTGCCTACACCCCATCTAGCCCCCCATCTTCAAATCCATATCCAGCACTGTGGTCAATCCACACCCATTACACACATCCCCCCATCCAAATACACCTCCGCCCTTTCAGTCTGTGTACCTTCTCTTAGCCCTGTTCGATCCTCACCAATTTCCCACAGTATTGGTTTCTGCTCCATTCTCCCAGCCATATTACAAGTACAGCAACAGAACTATATGTTTGTAATCTTAAATCTGACACCTTTGATTGCAAGTACAGCAACAGCTCCATATGTTTGTACTCTGACATTGACACTTTGGTGGTTCATTACTTAAAAGTTTACATAATAGGAATCCTTAGTAATGACAATAAAGTTGTTTTTTTTTTTGTAAAATATGAGTCAAAAGAACTCACAGGTCAATACGTTTCATACTTGTGTTCACCCTTTGAGATCATCCTTAAGTCAATTTGCTCATCCCAGTCTGGATCATTGTCTAAATCCATTAGGTTGTCAGTGTCCATATCACTGCTGCTGCTGAATCACCACTATCATACACATATAACTGATGAAGTCACACTGCACACCAACAGAAAATGTCTCTACAGTTATGGGATCTGTCTGGGTACCTTTATCCACTCCATGCAGTACAGTTTGACATCCTCGAGCGTTATGAGTTTTACCAAACCCATGTGGGACATTTTAAGAGTCTGTGTTCCTCTAGAAGTTAGAATCTATAAACACACATGTTAAATTACAGCACAGCTATAATAACAATTCTTGCCTAAAAGATACTACATTATGCAATGCCATATAGTAATATATTACATACCATATTATCTGTTTGTACTGAAAAGTTAGAAAAGGTTGTCTGTGCAGCTGATCGAATACTAACTGTGGTTGAATCATTCACTGGATGCAGACTTCTCATCTGTGATATAAATGTCCTATTGGTTACCTAACACAAGAAGTTGGCAATCACGTTAGTGTAAGATTCTACATATACAGCAACATTAACAATTTATATTACAATAACCACTGCTTGTAAATTTGTAATTCAGAATGTATAATGATTTATCTAAAGCCAATCCAGTGGCACTGAGGGTTGAGGACAGCTCTTCTCTCCCAGGGAAGGATCCAGTGGTTGCTGTTGTTCTGGCGGCCCATGACGGAGATTGGGGGCATTGCAGTAACACCAGCCAGAAGTTGGGAGTGAAACATGGCAGACGCCATCAGGGTAGCCATGTGCCAGTGTAACTGCATGCTGTGCTCTGTGGGGTCAATGTAAAGAGAAAACCCCATCAATGTGGATAGGTGATGGCACCCTGCCCCAATGTGCCACACTCCAGTACTGGACTTTTAACCATCTATGCTGGGCACATCAGATTGGCAGATAGAGCACCCTGGAAGGATAGGGCAGCCCCACTTCAGGTGTGCAGAGCCGGGTGATCTGCCTGGCCATAGCAAAATGGAGAGAGGGCTTCAGGTAGGAGGTAGAACACTTGGGTAACAGGGATGCCTGAGATAGTTCTTTGGGTGGTGATGAAAACAGAGCAAAAAAAAGTATATACTATCTATCTCAATTAAAAATCACATAGATGTATAATATAAATTCTGAACAATATGTACTGATAATATGTACATGTCATACCTGGTAACAAACCTCCAAACTTCTTTGTTTTTCAATAGCATTGTTAGTGACATCCCTACTCATGAAATTATTGAATATCGTTGGAACAGCAGTCTGTTTCAGTCGCTTTTGGCCTGGTGTGAATCCAGTACTCTTAAGCACAGCAGGATCAAGTAAGTACTGGCTGTCATCGAAATGATCAGAACATGATACATGATGATTCGATGGTTGCCAATCTGCCCTGCGCATTGCAGTGACCCACTGCTTTCTTCTTTTGTAACTCTTCAGAAAAGTATGAAAACCTTTGCCTGAGCTAGAATTACTATCGCACCCCGTAGCACTACAATATGGCATTGTGATTTATCTACAGTAGGCAAAATTAAAAGAATGATAAATATATTTTTACAACATAAATATTATCAAATTCAAGTCCACAATAATTACTATACATACTCATGCCTATCTTGCAAAGTATTTACAACTGTAAAAAAGGATATCAGGAAAGCTTCATTCTCAGTGGCTGTCACCTTTCCAACTACCAGGAATAAATGTAATATGATATGGCTTGATGTGGATAGTACTGATAAGCCAGCAAACCTAGACATCTCTGAGTGTTTGGTTTCTCAGAACTGTAAAGACTAAGGCATATATACTTAATTTCATATCCCCATGATATATGTGTTTCACCTGACAACAACAGAGTGTGTGTTATGCTGTGATCTAGACACAGATGGCATGGTTTGGACACTAATCCAACTGCTGTGCCGATGGGTTGGTGGAAAGACTAATTTTGTTCAGAGTGAAAACTGATGCCCCTGCAGATTGTGATCAACAGAGAGAGAAAGAAAGAAAGAGAGACTTGCTGGACTGATCAGCTGCCCTCCAACATCCTGGTGGATAACCTGCTTAGCTTCTGGTTTATATGGTCCTGTAAAAGCTTAGAAAACTATGTCCTGTAAAAGCTTCCCTACAAAGTGTTGGCACCCCTACCAATTTATCATTTAAACTAAGCTTGGGGGGTGGAGGGTAAGGGAAATCTCCAATTGTAGGACACATGGTGAGGGGGTGGGTTCCAAGCCCTACCCCAACAGACAAAAGGCACAAGCGTAGGAAATATAGGGTGGGTAGGAAGCAGGGAACAAAGAGGAGTGTGATGGCAGGTCATATGTACAAACACCAGAAATATAGTTAGAAAGATCCCAAATCTAGCATAAACCTGGTGCCACAGAGAGCAAGGATGGGACATGGAGATACCAGGGTGCACACTGTTCCGGAGGGACAGGGAGAAAAAGAGAGGGGGGGGTTGCACTCTATGCAAAGGAGGGTATCAGACTATCAGCATTACAGAGCAATAGAAGGGAATGCCAAAAGACTCTGTGTCTCCTTGGCATCTATGAAGGGGGGAGGTGGTGTATATAGGGGTGGTTTACAGGCCCACAGCATAGCAGGAATCAGTGGATAGAAACATAGATGATGAACTCATGAGAATGGCAGCTATGGGGGAGATAATGCTGATGGGGGACCTGAACCTACCAGATGTAGATTGGGACATCCTAACAGCAGCATCATCCAGCAGCAGGGAAATATTATACTCCCTGCAAATGGCCCTCCTCAGTCAACTGGTCAGGGAGCCAACCAGGGCAGGAGCTATTCTTGATCTGGTCCTGATAAACGGGCACTGGTCATGTACTCCCTGGAAGACAGGAGTGAGAGAGGGCACATGATTGGGACATTCAAGTACTTGAAAGGGATAAATAAGGTTGATAAGGAGACTCTCTGTAAGCTGAGTGGGAACCATATCACAAGGGGGCACAGTCTTAAGCTGGAGGGTGGGAGGTTTATGAGGGAGATCAGGAAGCACTTCTTCACAGAGAAGGTGGTGGACACTTGGAATGTGCTGCCGAAGAGGTAATCTCATTGAAGACAGTGGGCAGCTTTAGAGGGGATGGGATGGGATAGGCATAGGGGAGGGTAAGAATCATGGATGGGGAGGATGGGAGGAGGGGAGGAGGGCAGGGACATTAGCTCAAGCTGTGGACCCTGCAATATGAGCAGACTTTATAGACCAAATGACCTTCTTCTGCTGGCTTCTTCATATGTTCGTATGGATTTTAAGAGAGCTGATTTCAGGAAAATAGGGGAAGTAATGAAGAGGAATCTGGAGGGGTGGAGGAGTTGACAGATGTGGAGTAAATATGGGAGAGGATAAAGGACGCTGTTGTTGAGGCCACAGACCTATGTACCATTAGATCAAGCAAAACTAAGAGATGGTGGGCAAGCTCATGGATAAACTAATGAAGTTCAGGATCATCAGTTACCTAGAGGTGGGTGGCCTGTTGAATCCAAGGCAACATGGCTGTACCAGGGGCAGATCCTGTCAAACAAATTTGATAGTTTCTTTAACGCAGTCACCAAGGAACTGGACCAAGAGAGGGAAGTATATGTTGCTTGTCTGGATTTTAAAGGCATTTGATTCCATGCCACACAGGAGACTGCTGTATAAGCAGTCATACCTGGGCTGGGGCAGAAAGGTGGTTCAATGGGTGGAAACTGGCTGGCGGACAGGAGGCAGAGGGTCATTATAAATGGTGTGGCATCCAGAGAGTGCATGGTCACAAACTGGATCCTCAGAGGGTCGGTGTTGGGGCCCATACTGTTCAATCTATTTGTATGGGACATTGTGGAGGACCTTGAGGGGGTGTGAGTCTGTGCTATTAAAATCTGCAATAAGGTAGCGTTGTGACCAAACAACACCCCAGGTCATGGGTAACCCTGGCATCACCAACACCTTTTCATGGTATATTGCTTAACTATTTCATGGAGAGGAAGATGGATAAATGGAATAGACTCCTGGAGGAGTTTGTTGGAGAATCAACAGCTGAGGGCTTCAAAGAGGCATGGGACAGCAACAGGGGATATGAATCTATGAAAGAAAAAAATACTCCATTATGTGCAAAACACAATATAAAAAAATGTGCATGACCAGTCATGCCTTGTAACAAGTTTACTAATTCATGAGTGACAAATCAGTGATTTCCTTACATTTATTTCATACTATTTCTTTCAGAGTAAACAAAATTTAATGAAATCATAGTTTGAAACCTCCATTCCCTGAAATGCAGTTAGTAATCAGTCCAGTCAGCAAAGAAATCTAGGAGCGTGTGTGTGTGTGTGTGTGGGGTGTAAATTACAGCGAGCTCCAATAAAAAATATGTCTATTTCTATTCCAGAATAATTAATTAAGGCTGTTAGGGTGAGACCATTTAAAAAAGCATCTTGCGAACAATTTAAGATCTTTGGCAGTGGTGCCCAGATCCACGACCACAATCCTCTCAGCAATAAATACACACATCTAGATAAGGCAGCAGGTACAAATATCAAGTCAGGAAATTCAATTGCTGACTCTAGTTACCTCCTTCAAACACACTGCGATATACTATCATTCTTCAGAATAATTTACAGCTATCCTGGACTGAAACCTGCTGGCAGAGTATAAATTACAATGTGCTCCACTAAAAACAAGCATTTGTCAATGCGAATGTTTGCTTGCTGGCATTGGCATTGGTAGTGTAGGAGTTACAGAGCTGCATAATAGGAATGGCAGTGAAGTATTGAACTGAAGCCAACCCCACCACCACCCTGCAGAGACTGACAGGCATTGGAGTGTGCCTTTGGGTCATCAGGTATAACGGCCGCGCCATTTCACCACACCCTACCCTGCAGACACCGACAAGTGTCACAGTGTGCCTTGGGGTCTTTGACCTTATGCTCACCCCATTCCATCAGGAAAATGGTGAGATGGGTGCTGTATAGGAGAATGGGGTGAACTTTGGGGCCAAGAGTCCGAGGCACACCTCAGTGCCTCTCACTGGCTGCAGGGTGTGGAATAGTCACAGGCATTACAGGCGAGAATCCCAAGTCACACCCCTGATGCCTCTCAATCTCTACAGGGTGGGGCATTATGGTCGGAAACCCTAATGCCTCAGGCGTTCATTGGCATTTTCACTCCAAATTTTCAACATGGGTTTTTTGTGACCCCCACCTTATGAACAGTGACAATATCAGTTTGTTAGCCGAAAGCTGATTTTGCACAGCGACTACGCCATTTGGCACCACAGGTGTGAAAACACATTTCAAACAGGGTGTGAAAAATGACAGCTGTACTGTTCATGGGGAGGTGCAAAAAATGGCAATGTTGAAAATCTGTAGTGAAAATATTTAAAAACTGGTGAAGTCACAAGCGTGCGTAGAAACTGCGTAATGCACACCCGTAATGCAATTAGTTTGGGGATTTTTAACAGCAGATTGTCAACACAGGCATTTTGGAACCTCCACTCATGAACAGTGTAACTGATTTTCTTAATCTGTCCCGAACAGTGATTTCCCACAGCGACCATGCATTTCTGCGCTGGAAGTGCGAAAACACATTTCGGCCATGGTGTGAAAAATGTAGCTGTACTGTTCATAAGGAAGTGTGGAAAAATACCAGTGGTGAAAATCTGGACTGAAAATATTAGAAAACCATGAACTTAGTAGCCTGTTGTGTGGCTGGCTGTTTGTGTTTGTCTCTGTCAGTAGTTTAGTTTTTGTGGATTTTCATGTGTTTCTGCTTGGAGGAACTGGACCATTCTTGGACATAACATCTATGGACATTTCCTGGACTTAGAAACTGCAAAAACATCACTGCCAGTTATTGGCATTCTCATCAAAATCAACTTTTTTTGGAAGCCATCAAAAGCAAAACTAAGGTCAGTAAATCTGTTATACAAGCTCTTGAGTTGTGAAGTGCTGCATTGAATCCACATTTCTGTCTGACTTGTTCTTAAAGGATGTTTGCTTGTCTTTGAGGTCTATTCATAACCATTTTGGAGAACAAAGGGATGATACTAACAAAGGATTTCTACATCCTGCATACGCCCCAGGTCAATGTTCATCACCTTCAGGAATTTAACACATTCTGGGTCTTTGATCTACAGTAACAACAGTTTTCTGGTCCCCATTAGTTCACCATTTACTGTGGATTTGATTACTTTTTATCATCTGACTTCTGGTACCTTGGACAAGTTTACTATACTACATATACCTGAACATAACTATCTGCATGGTTTAATATTACTACATCAAGAATGTAACCTAACCTGTTCCTGCTGCACCTGCTTCTTCTGACCCTACTGGCATCCCACACTACCAATATATTCAAATGCCCACTGCAACTAACCTCTGATTGCCTGGTTGATAGCTCCTTGCACAGAAGTGGAATGGTTACTGGTAGTCTCAGCTGCAACAACACTCGTCTCTTCTCCCAAATACTAGGATACACGAACATGCTACTGTGCCCACAGTCGACCCTACCATCAAACTATTTCTCCCTGTTCATACTATCGGGAGTCAGGTTACTACAGACAACAACTAAGAATAAGTATAAGGGAAAAAGTGCACGTAGCGGTCACTGCTGATATCTTAAGGAACTCCTAAAAAGACTAATACTGCTACTCCTGCTAATATCAGGCAACGTTCACCCCAACCCTGGACCACCCTAGCTACCCCAAGGAGCAACGAGAACACCCTCTTGCTAGCTAGGCCAACATCTGCAGCCTTACCAAAAAATTAGATGCCCTCACTGCCTGGACAGTACAACATAGCCCAGATGTACTATCTGTAGTAAAACTTGGTTGTCTCCAATTATCCCTGACACTGTTGTGGCAATACCTGGGTATACTATCTTTCGGCAGGATCAACTATGAAAAAAGGGGCTGCTGTGCCTTTATCTTAAAGATTCTATAACAGGGCATGCCTGACCCTACCCATTAATGGAGATGAGCTTCAGGTCCTTGCTATTAAAGTCATTCTTGGGGCCCATAGCAAAACTCTGACAATAGCCTCTGTATACATTCCACCCAAACTTACAACAACAAGCTTGAACCCATTCCTTACCTGCCTCAGTAGTCTAAAGCTTAACTCAGAAGTTATATTGCTAGTGGATTTTAATGTCAACTGGCTTGCCCCCAGTGCAAGCAACTACAAGGATGCCTTTGCAGCTGCACATTTTACACAGCTAGTTATCTCACCCACTAGGATCAGCTATAGAACAGGGACCAGTACCTTACTGGACTGGGTTCTCTCAAATTGCCCTGACCATATTAGCCACACTACAGTTCCCCCTGATGCCATTAGTGACCATTCCCCAGTCCAGTGCATATGGTCAAATAAATTCAATAAACCCCCTGCAAAAACTATCAACAGTCGGATGCTAATCAAGGGACACCTTGTACCACTTAAGGCACTCCTGTGATAACAAGACTGGTCACCGATTGACACGCTTTGGATGTTGATGCTGCACTTCAATACTTCATCTCAAAGTTCAATGCAGCATGTGATATCCATGCCCCTTTAAGAAACACAAAATTAAAGGCCTTGACAACCCTTGGATCACAGGCAAACTCCTAGACCAACTAAAAGCTTGGGACCTGCTATGGGCTTATGCTACAGCCTCTGGCAACCAAGCAGACTTTCAGGCATACAGGGCCACTAGGAATGCCTGTACCAGAGCTATCCACACTGAAAAAGCCAGCTACTACAAGAGCATCCTATCAAACTCATGGTCGGATGGAAGGAAATTCTGGCAAAGTCTCTCTGAAGTGATAGGGAAAAAAGTCCAAAGCAACTCCTAATATGCTAAACGTTGATGGCAGCAACACTCTAGACTCCACCACAATTGCAAATACTTTCAATCTGTCATTCACTGACCTCAGCCATGTGCTTCTCTCTAACTTCTTTGACACCAACCAAACCACGGCCTCCCAATATCAACAGACTCAGGATACAAATCATCCACATTTCTATTTCAAGGCAGTTACTGAAAGGGATGCCAAAAAAATACCTCCTCAAGGTGCTCAGAAAATCCAGATCAAGTGGGGACACACTTGACTTGAAGTTCATCACCCTCACCCTTGACGATGTCCTGCACCCTCTTACCAAGATTATTAACCGGTCCCTCATGTTCTCCCAGTTCCCACTCAAGTGGAAGTCCGCGCTGGTGACCCCAATACACAAGTCTGGGGTTGGGACATTACACTGTAACTACAGACCCATCTTCATCCTACCCCCTTTATCCAAAGCTCTTGAAAGAATCGTTGCAGACCAACTGGTGGAGTACTTGGAGAAATACAACTTGCAATGCCCACAGCAGCACAGCTTTCGCAAAGGACATAGCACCACCTCTGCCCTCCTTGAATTTACAGGCCACATTCATCTAGCACTAGACCAAGGACAACTTGCTGGTGCCACCTTTATAGACCTCTTTGAAGGCCTTGATACAGTCAACCATCCATTACTAATTGGAACAACTTGGCAACTTAGGGTTTTCTCATGACACTTTACTTTTTTTTATACTTTCTTTATTCAATTTAATGGTTGCATATTTCAGTACATTCTTATACATAATTTACACACTTACAGGTTTAACAACTTATTTCTATTCTGTAAAATGGATCTTTATATGAACATATTTTGTTGATCTTAACAAATATGTACAGATCTTAAGCCTTTATAATATAGGAACATACCATGTATTCCAATAAGTATATGTTAACTAATTAAATTAATACCAGGATTACAATTAGAGTGAATACAGAAATTGGGTTTTAAAAAGCAGACCTTGAGTGTGTTATAAACATATTCAATTACTCAGTATGATTATGAAAGAAGAACATTTCAATTCTCTATTTCATTTCCTCTCTATCAAGTGTAAGAGTTTTCAGGGGGTGGATGGCCTCATCAAGATTGACAATTCGCCCATAATTTCTTGTCCTTTCTTGTCACAACTACAACTTCAAAAAAAAAAAAAAAAAAAAAGGGGAGGAAACCTCAATATTGATTTACGAGATCTGTTCTTGAATTAATTCCCATCTGGTCCATCTTGTTGTGTATATTTCCATTCTATTGTTAAGTGCATAAGATAATTGTTCGTTATGTTGTATGTTCTGTATTAAAGATTTCCATTCCCCTACAGTTGGTGGGGTTGTTTGGAGCCATTTTTTAGTAATTGTTTTGTATGTTGCCCCCAATAAGATAGCCCACAAGTACAGGGTATGTTTGTCCGTCATTCCGCTGGAGGAATAGCTAACAGTAGGTTAATCTCTGTTACTTGTAGATGGTTACCTAAGATCCTTTCTATGTGACCCGTGACCAGGGACCAAAAGGTAGTTATTAACGGACAATCATGAAATATATGTTTATGTGTAGCCCTAGTCTCTCCACATAGCCTCCAACAACTTTCCAGTATCCCCGGGTTTCTTCGAGCTAGTGTTGTGGGTACTAAAAAAAATCTTGTTCTAATCTTCCACACAAATTCCCTCCACATTGGAGAGGAGGTAGTAGACCAGGTATTTCTCCATATTTTAGGCCAATCTTTAACACTAATTGCTTGTTTGAATTCTTTTTCCCAGCTTGCCTTGACTGGATCCATGGAGTGTTTATGTATCAGGATTAAGAACTTATAAATTATCGAAATGGCCTTCTCTCCAGCGGGAGAGGACCAAATCTGCAGAAACGGGGTCTGGTCCTCATATAGTTGTGACTCTCTCCCCTTTACTCTAAGTTGAGTCCCGGTGTAATCCCTCATTTGGTAGAAGAAAATCCTATCTTTTCCGTCCAGGCAAATCTCTCGGGCCTCCTCAAAGTTATAGGGACATCTCCTTTTAGTATTTGCCAAGGAGCTACTATACCCTTTCTCATCTGAGAGCTATACCAAGACCTAACCTCAGGGAACCAAATTGTTTCTTTGTTATAAACCACTGATATTTCCAGAAATTGACTTGTATCTGTTTATTTTTGGTACCTCTCCTCCAGCCTTCCAGTATCATGGAAGTAGCTTTCGAGGTGCTCTGCAGGTCTTGTTGCAACAAGGGGGTGGAGAATAGTGATGCAGTCAGGGGAGGGGGATTGCTCCCTAGCTAAGTCTATCTACTTCCAAGCTGCCTGATATGTATAGGTTCCCCAAAGCAGCGCCAGGCGCATTTGGGCAGCAGCCCAGTAGTCCGGTAAAGAAGGGAATGATATTCCCCCTATTATTTTAGGAGAAGGAGAGTTTCCTAAAATTAAGACGAGGTTTCTTATGGTTCCATTGATAGGTCATGAATGTTTTTTGTCTTGAGAGCATTTCTTTAGAATTAACAATACAAGGTGCGCACTGAAAAAGATATAAGAGGCAAGGGCAATGCATTAATCTTCAAGGCCATTGTCTAGAGTATAGAGAAGGAAGTAGGGAAAAGATCCCATCTCCTCATGTCATTCTGTAGCGTTCTATCAAAGGGAATAGTTTTGTTTATACAATTGGGATAGATCTATCGGGATTCGATATTCCTAGATGCTTCAGGGAAGAGCCATCCCATTTAATTGGGAATTTATCTCGCAATTCGAGTGAGGGTTCATAATTAACTTTAAGGGCCTCAGTCTTATTAATATTTATAGTGTAGCCTGATACCGATGAGAAAACTTGGATTTTCTGCATGACCGCTGGTAGTGAGAGTTCCAGGTTAGTTAAATATAATAGTAGGTCGTCCGCAAACAACGCCAGCTTATGTTCCACTGTAGAAAAAATTATGCCATCGACGTCTGGGGATTGTCTTATATATTGCGCTAGGGGCTCAATATAGTAGGCAAATAAAGGTGGGGACAAGGGGCAGCCTTGCCTGGTTCCCCTGAAAAGGGAGAATCGTACAGTTAGGTGCCCATTTACACAGATATATCCACCAGGATTTTTATATAATCTGAATATTGTTTCTATAAACTGGTCCAGGAATCCAAACCGGGAAAGGACCTCCCTTAGAAATCTCCATGATACCATGTCAAATGCTTTTTCTGCGTCCAATCCTAAAAAAAGGGTTGGTTTATTCTGGGTTTGTGAGTGTTCCATTAGGTAGACTGTGTCTTACATTATCTTGGGCCTGATGTCCGGGATGAATCCACATTGGTCTATATGTATTTTACTAGGGAAAATTGTAGTTAGCCTCTTGCCAAAATAGATGTTAAGATTTTGTAGTCCGTGTTTAGTATGGATATAGGTCTGTATGATGCACAGTAGGTGAGATCCTTTCCAGCTTTGGAATGACTGAAAGAATAGCCTCGCTCCACGAGGAAGGGTATCTCCCTTCGCTGTGACATGTGCGTAAACTCTGTTAAGTAGGGGGTTTAGAATTTTAGAAAATGTTTGTAAAACTCTCCTAGGAGTCAGTCAGATCCCGGACATTTCCTGTTTTAAGCCTCCTATTGCAGATTCAATTTCTTCGGTGATATCGAGGTAGTCAATTGGGAGCTTTGTTGTTTTGTGAGTCGGAAGGTTTAATGTATTTAAAAATGTCTTATTTCCTGTATTGATGAGAATCTTTGGATTTATATAGCTTTGAGTAGTAATTTAGGAAAGCCTCTTCTATTCCTTTGTTGTATTGTGGATATTACCTGTTTGTGGGTGCCTAATTTTCATTATGTTTGACTTTGTTTTTGTATTCTCAACCTTCGTGCTATTAATCTAGAGACCTAGGACCTCCATCTAATAACTGTAGCCTTCAGAACATCAGTTTCTACTCAATGAGTAATCTAAAATTTTATTAAGTTCACTCTTTAATTGGGTCAGCTCTTTACCTCTAGCTTTGGTCTTTTGGTAGTCTGTAATTCCTCTATTTCTTTTATCTGGTTTTCAAGCGCCTCTAAGTTTTTTCTTGTTAGCTAAATACTAATCAATTTACCTTGTAATTGCCTTAATGGTATCCCAAAAATTGATACTGATGTATCTGATGTATCATTTTGCTCTAAAGCTTGAGTTATAGTATCCTCAATAACTTCCGGACCTGTCTATCTCTTCAAAAGGAGAGTTCAGTCTCCAAAAGTTACTTTTCTCATCGCTTGTGGACAAAACTGACAAAAGATCGGGGCGTGGTCAGATAATACAAAATCTCCTGACCAAATCTTTACTATGTCTCCCATTTGCTCTTTTGGGGCTATAAGAAAGTCTATGCAGGAGTAGACATCGTGTGCCTGAGAGTAATAGGTATGTCTGGGGGCAGTGCCATGAAGATATCTCCAAATATCCTGCAAACCTAGTTCTTGCAGTAGTTTCTTAATTTGGCCTGTAATTTTCTTCCTTTTCCCTTGGTTTTGCAATATAGATTGATTTTCCATTATGTTCAAGTTTAGGTCCCCTCCACAAATCATCTGACCTTCGGCCCATTCCATTAATTTCAAAAAAAAATCTATAAACCTCATATCCTGAAGCAGGGGGAATGTAAATGGATGCCAAGGTTATTAATTGACCATCTAACCAACCGTTAACCATGGCGTATTTCCCTTCCTTATCAACTATTTTGTCTTTAATTTCAAATTGTGTTCCCTGTTTAATTAGTATTGCTGTCTCTTCTTCTACTCCCCTTATATGAGGAGTCACAAAAGAGTGCAAGGTGGAGTTAGAAACTGTGTGTGCATGTTTTAGAATGATTACAGGGAGGTGCAGGATAGAGTTGTACATTTTGTGGGATTATACATTTGGGAGATGTACTGGGTAGTAGTAGTACCCTTTTGTGAGTGCTTTTGAACCTCTGCAAAAGGGAGTAAATCTGGAAATAATAAATTAGAGGAAGTTGTGGTGGCTGCTTTTAGGGTGAGAATGGGAGCACAGAAAACCAAGTTATCTTTAAGAGTATGAGAAGTCTTTTTTGGGGGCATACAGTGCTCAAATGGTTAGTGATCAAGCTTAAGGAACTGCCAGCTATTTACCATTTTGTTTTACTGGTACAAGTCCAACAATAAAAGCCTCATCAGAAAACTGGCAGCAAGTCTGATTTTTGACAATTTAATATACTGTGTATACTAAGCTGACAGCACATGGAGGAAAACGATGTAATTGTTGCTTGAATTATATCAGTTTAGATCCAAGATTCTGCTGGCTGGTTTGAAAAAGTCTGGGGATTTTTGTAAAATCATTACATAAGAGAGGCAACAAAATAGCATGCCTACCTTCTTAATTGTAGTTTCTGAATTTTGTTTGTAACAAATGATGCCTAGTTGTCCTCATGGGGCAAATAATACATTTTAAAGCTTCGCTCAATCTTTATGATCTACAAAGTGGTTCTACAAGCAGCCTTGCCCAGATGAATAAGTATACATTACTGTTTACAATCATGTTCTTCTTTTGATATGGCAGGTAAACATAGACATGCGATTTGTCACTGATAATTCAGTTTCACTTGCACAGTATGTCACGCCACATGTGGCAAAATGAGCAAACTGACCTTCAAGAGACGTGGATGACATGTCATCTGTCAGATCTCTTAATTTTAGTTGTGGTCTCTGGGCTTAAAATCGCTATCTCATCAAGAATGTGGAGCCTTTGAAGCTTTCAGTCACCTTATTGGGGCAAATCTATATGGCAAGTCAGCAGCCAGAAGGTACATAAATGTGAATTATAAAAATAATAGATGGCACATATAAAAACATATGATCAAACTGAAGAGCTAGCTGTCCACAGACCAGATTCAAATGATACTGTATTCTGACAAATGATTGATTAACACATGCAGTACTACACAAAAAGGCATTTTCGTTTAGAGCACTTACCGTGTTTGAAATTGCTCAGAGTTATGATTTTAAACAATATGTTGAAGGAATTACAAGAAAAGAATATATTCTGTAAAAGGAGTATGTGGATTTCTAGTTAAGAGAAAAGGGCCTTGGTTCATTGTCTTAGTAGTTACCATATCCCTTCCTGAATAAACACACAAGGAAGGTCTTGAAGAAATGGCTATAGTCTCATGTTTATTTATTAACATTACACTATTGAAGTGACATGCAGCTGGGAGGTCTCAGTAGACACCTCTGGCTCCAGCACCCTTTCCAGTGAAGGGTCAGCCCCTTGTGCAGGCTGAGGAAAGGATGTACCTCCTAGGTTGATATCCAGCCCCAAAAGCTGGGAGGTCATGTGTTCGAGTAGCAATACATCATTGTCTGGCATTGTCGCACTCAAAGGCAAGTCTGATGAGGTTGGACTGTGACCCCCCAACAGGAGTCAAAGTCTTGCAGTCCCCCGTCTCATGCTAACCGGAGGAGATCAGATAAGATGAACCCTATGGGATAATGCAACTCATCCCTCTTTTCCCTGTACCATTGGTCTGTGATACACCTAAGCCACAATGTTACATGACTGCAACAGTTGAAGTCTTTGCTATGCTCCTTCTTTTTTTCCCTTTGGAGGAGGCCTATAAAAACCCTCTGAGGGAAAAATGAGAAAACTCATTCCTCGACCCTAATGTGGTCACACCTATTGGGTCAATGGGTTCCTTGAACTAACCAGGTTGACCCTAACCCTGCCTTTGTGAGGGCAAGTTGGGTGGGTGATTTGAAGAGGGAGGATCAAGAGAAGTGGCTGCAGTCATATACTTATTTACTAACATTACACTATTGGAGTAGCATGCAGCTGGGAGATCTCAGTAGGCACCTTTTGCCCCACCACCTCTTCCAGTGAGGAGTCAACCCTTGTGCAAGCCAAGGAAGGAAGCACCTCTTGGGATGATACCCAACACTCAAGAGCAGGGTGGTCATGTTGGTGTTATTGCACTCAAAGGAAAGCTTGATGACTTTGAGGTTGGGCTGTGACCCCCCAAGCCAGAGTTGAGATCTTGCAGTTCCCCAGCCCTGATGCTGAATTTTTGAGAATTTAACTCATTCCCCTTTCTCCCTAGTACCATAGATCAGCGATATCACAAGTTGCCAGAGGACGGACACAGTCCAACCCTCCAAGCACATCACTCTAATTGTTCTACTAAGACCTGATAAAAGAAGTAGTGATCACATTTTCCTTGCATTCTGCCATTACATCAGGTGAGACCAAATGATTGTGGTCTTTGGCCACCATTCTCTTATGGGCCATAGAGCTTCTCTCATTGTTAGAAGCAGATCAATGGTTTTCTGGACCCCAGGTCATTCCCCCAGGTGAATTATAGGTATGTCCGGTGACTGCTCCAGTTGGGCCTCTGCCGGCTTGGGGAGATGATCCTTCCAGAACTTGCCTCTCTTGCCCATCCAGTGAATCTGTGCCTCCGTCTTGGTATCGAAGGTTCTTCCCCCAGGCTGGTGGGCCACTTTCCTCTACCCAGTAGATGTAGAATGGTCTACAATTCCATATGCACTTGGAGCCATTGAGGAACTTGAAGAGAACAAGACAAGATTGTTAAAGAAAATGCGATGGACATAGTGTAAAACACTTGGGACTTCCACGCCCTATGGCCTGGATCTCGCTGTCTGACAGCCCCTGGATCCTGGGGGTTGTTACTGCCCCAATCCTGATGGAATGGATGTTGCCTTCCTGGGCATATAGGCTGGCATGGTGGACTCCCAAATATATGCTGAAAACAATAGGCTGTCATGGGCTTGCCATCTTGTTGTGAGAAAGCCTCACCTTCCCCTGGGTGGAGAGCCATGTAAGTGGCCATGAAAGATTGAAGTCCCATGCTGACCTGACCAGAGCCTTCATTGGGCATTAACAGCCAATACCCTCTGCTTGGTCTTGCTTCATCCTTATGAAAACCCCTCAGGGGTCATCGCGACATCTGTGTTCATCAAACTCGCCAGCCCCCTTTGGGTGGTCTGCACCATATCGGAGACACAACAAAATCCCAAGGTAAATGTGATTTTGAATAATGTGGCCTCATAAGTATTCCAACAAATCACTGGCAAAGTTGCCCACATCTTTTCTAGTATTGCCAGCTTGATCGGGCGCTGGATGTCCGTCACTTGGAATGACTCTTACCCTATCCCTTGATGACCTTCCAGACCTCAGAGAAATGAATGGTGTTCATGAACCCCAAAACTCAGGATAACCATGACAGGTCCTCCAAATGTTGCCCAACAACCCTTGGCATCAGGCCCCATCACTTAGATTCCATTATATAACTTTACAGTTGATCGACCGTAATGGGCCAGCTGTTCAGTCATCCCACTTCCTCTTGGATTGTATGCTTCACACAGCAGGATAGGCTGCTCTGGTCCAAGGAGTAATAGAGTTCCCTACACACTTCCAGGCCTCAAGGTAACCACCTTCCACAGAAATGATGGAATCAGTCATGAATCCCTTCTGCCCATGGTGTCAACTCCTGAATGTCTTTCATTGTAAATGAGATAAAGCATCAGCAATACCATTCTCAGTACTCAGAACATGCATAGCTGTAAATGGACTTTTAGCAACATGCATTATAGGGCAACTATTCTCATGAGGTCACACAACAGATCCTTAGCTCCCAGCTGCCCATTTATGGTGTGCATCACATCCATATTGTCAGATCAAAGATAACCCTTTGCCTTATCCTGGGGCCCCATATGCACAGGGCAACCACAATTGGGAAGGATTCTAGCACTGTTATTTACCTGTGGAGACCGCAGCTGCCCACATTGGGAGCCACCACAAGCACACAATTTGCCTTGGAAGTATGCCCCAAACCCCGCCCACCAGCCATGTGTACAGTTCCAGCTCCTGGCTGTCCTCCATCTCTGGTCTCATAGAGATGCCATTCAAGATAGCAACAAACATCTGCCATTCCTGCAGGTCCTCTCAGAACCCTTCTGCCATCTGAATCTGGTGATGGAGTTTCCAAGTGCCCTCCCGCCAGCTTTGCCATCCATCTCAAGAAGGTCCTCCCCATGGTGATGACCTGACAGGTGAAGCTGAGGTGCCCTACTAGCTGTTGCAAGTCCTGCAGATCGGAAATTCCCTAGGACCTTTTTGGGCACCAAGCCAATCAGAGACACTCTTAGATTTGGCAAGGAGAGGCTGAGTATGGGCCACTCTCCATCTCTTTTCCAGTTTCTCCCAGACCACTTGTGGTTTGTCTCTTGCAGACTTCAGATTCTCTTCCTGGTACCCCTGGTGGAGACCCATGAACTGCATTCTGAAGCCTGCCAAAAAATTCCACTAAAAGGTAGGCCACCTTGCAGTCCGGGTACAGGTTCTACTAGGGTCTAAGCCTGTCCATCCTTACTAGGGCAGGTAGGCTTGCCTCCATAGGATTTACTGAATTTTATGCAAAAATGTGGGTGCCTCCTTTTGGGAGCTTTGGGGTAGGGCAATGTGTGAAGGTGCTACTGTCTGCAAGCAACACATTTGTTTTGAAACCTGCAATTGCTTTAGGGACAACTCCCTGTTAAAGTTGAAGAATGTCTGGAAGTATGGCCCAGTGGTGATAATCTGGTGTGGTTGTGGTGTCCTAAAAGGTGATCCACTATCTGTGTGAACAAATTCCTTATGCATCACTACTACCAGGAGAGGCATGTCCAAGACACCCCAATCACACTATGTGTTGGTCTGCGTCCACTGCCAGAATTCATCGTCACATTCTAACCATGCCACCCGCTTTGCTCCTGTGTGCCAGCATAATCCTGTTCACGTAATTAGGAAGATCTAGTCTTTTTCGGGGCCATTTATATTGTGGTGCTGCCAGAAACAGTGAATCCAGCCAACCAATTGTTGATGGTTCGTTCCACATTCACCTTATTCTTTCCTGGTCCTCAGTCTTATCTTTGTTGTTTTCCTGCTCGCCTGGGTGGTTGAGCAAGGCAAACATATCTACAAACTTCTGGTTCTATATCTGCTGTCAGACCTTGTCTGTCAAGTGGGAACCCACCAGCCTTGCCATACTGATGTAGTGACTGGGGCTACACTCCATTGCTGCTAGCTTCAGCACTGCACTGGTTCCTGCTGTACCTGCAGGTACCTGGCCTGCCCCACCCCTTGCTGTTGGCTCTAGACAGAACGGGCAAACCTGATCATCGTGTCCATAAGTTTTTCCAGCTTTTCATCTATAGAAGACAGTTTTACTGCTTCTGGTTGTTTGGGGTGTGGCCGGGGTTCTGCATCCATTGACACTGATTTGGTTGTGGGAGGGTGGGAGCCCCCACCTCCTCAATTTTTAGATCCCAACCCACTGGGCTCCCACCAGTAACCCCACTGAACACCTGGATCAACAAAATTTTGCACTTTTCATCTGATATTTCTGACACTACAGTCCTCTTCTTACCTGTCTGAGGTGTCTTGGGTCCCTTCATCAGAGGTGCGCCAGGTCCTTTGCTGGCCATTTGCTTCTCTCCATCTCTCCATCTCTCTGTTCCTTTTTGGGGCACTGGTCCCTCAAAGCAAGCTTTGAGCCATTCACACCCATTCTTTGAATACATCTTCATGACTTCGCCTTCAGGGCTGCAGTCGCTGGTGCCTTCATGGTGGTGGTCTTGTTCTTGCTTGGCATTGTCCAGGCTGTAACATCAAATTATCAAGGAGTGCTGCTAACATAAATATTGACAGCAGATAAGGACTGCTTGGTCCACCTAGTCTGTGCATTTTCCTACCTACTATAATACAGCAGACAGTACTTGATCTCCAGCTTTACCCCCTTTCCCTACTTCTAAGGTTTCCTTATTCCTGTTTCATGCATTCTTGAAGCATGTTACTATTTTTTCCCCACCACCTCCACTGGAAGGCTGTTCCAGGCATCCTCCACTCTTTCTGTAAAGAAGTATTTCTCACATCTCACCTGAGTCATGCCCTCCAGTTTCATAGCATGTCCCCTTGTTCTTGAGCTTCTTTTTCTGAAAATGCTTCCTCTTGAACTTTATTTATACTCATCAAGTATTTGAATGTTTCTATCATATTCCCCTCTCCCTACTTTCCTGCAGGGTGTACATTGATGCCCTTCAGTCTCTCTTCAAAGGGCTTGTGATGCAGACCCTGTACTATTTTGGTTGCCCTCCTCTGACTACCTCTACTCTGATGTCCTTTTCGAAATGTAGTTTCCATAACTGGGCACAGTACTCTAAGTGAAGTCTCACCAGTGATGTATACAGCAGGAGCACCGCCTCTCTTTCTGCTAGTGATTAGAGATGCAGTGAAGTTTAAATTTGCCCACAAAGTTAACCCGAAGTAGGTAACTGAATTCCAGAGACTACGTGAACTTTCCATTAAAAGTCGAAATTCGCTTTAATGGACTTCGCATTGTCCACTTCATGTTACAGTTTGAGAAGGCGACGTTGGCAAGAAACAGCCCACAGATCACATGTCTGACTGTCTGCAGGTCACATGATGCAAGCAGGCAGTTAATTAGGCAGGAAGTCAGTGAATTACTTTTCTTTCTCTCTGAGAAGGAGCTGACTAGGCAGCATTGTGTGGACTGTGTGGATAGTGTGCTTTTTGGCAAAATCATCACGCTATTGCAGTTTGTGCCTTCAAGTTTTAGTATTGTGTTGTAAAAGTTTTTCAGACAGTTTTAGTTTATTTTAAAACTTTGTTTTCTTAAAAGGTTGTTGATTTTGTTTACTTAGTTTTAGTTAGTGTCTTTTTTTTGCTAGTATTTCTACTAGTATTTTTGTTTGAATTTAGATTTCCATCAAGTTTTACTTAACATGGAGAGAGGTGGGCAAAGTGGTGGGTAGCGGGGTCCGAATGTGTGGCAGCCTGGGGCGACAGTTTTGCCTTAACCGTGGTCTTTTTGACCGTGAGTGTTTCAGCCACTGCCAGCCCTGCAGCAGTGGATGAGTAGCAGGAACTACAGCAGCAAGCAGAACAGCAGCAGCAGCTGCTTGTTGTTGCCCTCTACCAACAGCAACACAACAGGTGGTAGTATGTGGTGCCCCCCATCGCCTGTGACTGGTCCTCCCCACAGCTTTCCTGTCTGGCAGTTTTTATCTGCCTCCTAGCAACCCAACGGTAGTCTGATGTAAACTTTGTGACACCCTGATATGTTGTTGTGCAAGGGATGCCACTTGGGTACGGGTGGTCAGCGAACCCACCTTTTGGGGCAACACAGTGCAGAGTGGGCTAGCTGCAGGAGGTATCAGCTACTCCTGCAGCCAAAACTGAAGCGGTAGAGCATCCACTCGCGTGGTTTCACAGACAGATGGCCAGGCATCAGAAGTGGCGGCTCCCACAGCTGCCTGCCATGAGTGTGACCTCACAACAGCCTTCCACACAGGCTGACCTTGCTGTACTGTGGTCAGAGGTTGAAGTGATAACAAATGTTGTGGAGGGTGCAGTGCAGCATCTGAACCACATTGAGGACAAAATGCGGAGATAATTAGAATGCTAGCAACAATTACTGGTGGTCAGCCCCAGCCCCCACAGGACCAGTACAAAAATCATAATGTCCCAAAACCTTCCCCAAAAAACTGTCTTCTGCTTTTACTTTTTCTAAACCAATATTTTTTTATTATAGCCTAAGTATGTAATTTATGTTAAATTAATGTTTCTTCCTTATGTTAATTTTGTTGTTCCTGTGTTTCTTGATTCACCACATTCCCAAATGCCCCCACTCCATTCTGTTTTCCGCAATAGAAATGTTTTATTCTTACTTTACTTTATTTTATGTAATAAGTCATGTGGTTGGTAGCTTTGTATATACTCCGTGCTTTCATTTCATTTGAAATTGTGGCTCCAAAATGTACTCTTAAGGGCACTTTTATTTCATTGTGCATTGCTGCACCACAGTTTCACCTGTAATGAAAGCAAGCAGCGCCACTATTTTGTCAACCCTCTGTCATGTAAAAATAAACTAAATTAAGTCACAGCTCATAAATACTTGTTACTTTTCTGATCAGTTTTACAGGAGATTATTCCTC
Organism: Neoceratodus forsteri; assembly: GCA_016271365.2. Lineage (NCBI taxonomy): Eukaryota > Metazoa > Chordata > Ceratodontiformes > Ceratodontidae > Neoceratodus > Neoceratodus forsteri. The sequence goes on from CM057450.1 coordinate 1,077,064,978, forward strand.
ACATGTGTACTGGACACTTTTACTGCATTTTAGTTGGAGCAGGAGGGAGGGACTGTAGCTGGTGAGTTTGTGACTTTGTGACTGTGTTTGTAATTGTATTTGAGGTCTTTTCTTAATTGCCATTTCTGTCTGATTTTCCATTTAGTTTGGGCAGGACTGAGGGATTCTAGCTCACAAGTTTGTGACTGAGCGTTTGAAAGTGCCTGTGTCTGGACCACAGTGAATGGAGTGAGAGTCACTGCCAGAGGACTTCTTTGCTGATTGTTTTTAGACACAGCCTGTGGTGTAGTCCCACCCTCCCCAGGGCTCACCTCACATTCATTTGGTGGGTTCCATAGGGCCTTGCAACATCCTGCATTCATACAGGAAGTAGCAAAGAGAGGAAACACAACAAAACACAACAGAAATTAAACACATATTTGGGAGACAACAAATAGTCGCCTAAGCAGGCAGTTGACTGAGGAGGGAATCAGACATGATGGGAGTGGTGCAGTGCAGTAGTTGTGGAGCAGCTGTCTTCAGGAGGCATTCTGGAGGCTGCGATGCTGCCCCATCTGCAGGCAGCACCTCTCTGGGCTGAGGAAGGAGGTTGCCTGTTTCCGAGCAGAGTTGGCCAAGCTGGAGGCAACATCCACCCTCATCCAGAGACCACCAGGTACACAACCTGTACCTTAAAGGATGCCAGGGAAGAGGAGTGATTGACTACGTGGGCTCAGGGAGGGTGAGGGAGGGGTGTCAAAAGCACATCCCCAACCAGTCTTGCTTAGTATCTCCTACACAGTTTTGAAGAATAGGAAAGCCCCACTCAAGAATCCAAGGCTGGGACCAGGAGGTTGGGAGGGTCCTCCAGGATGGGGGCCCCAGGAGGGGAGGTAGAAACCTGGAGGAAGGGGAAGCTTCTCCTAGTTGGAGACTCTATTGTCCGGGGAGTGGAGTTAGGGTCACCTAGCAGGGGAAAAGAGAGGTCAAGTGCCTCCCAGGAAGTGTTGCATGGAGGGATGGGAAGCAGACCCATAGGATCTCTATGGCAATAGCTAGGAGGGAGCAGCATGATGTCATTGTCCACCTGGGGACCAATGACCTGGCCAGAAGATGGGTGGAGTTAGCCAGAGTCCAGGAAGATTTCAGGAGGCTGGGGAAACCTGAAACAGATAGCATGCTCTGTCTCATTCTCGAGGTGCTACCTGTCCAGGGCACAGGGAAGTTAGGGCATTCCACATCCATACCTTCAACTCCTGGTTGAAGGATTGGTGGAAGGGAGGGTTTTTGCCTAGGTGACTGGGGCCTGACCTGCACAGATGCGAGCTTATACAGGAGAACAGCCTGCATCTGTCCATGAAGGGCACCTTGGTCCTTTGTTAGAAGTTTAAATGCTTTAGCTGTGAGCATTTAAACTGGCCAAGGGGGCAGAGCCAGGAGGGTCAGGAGGCTTAGGAACACCCATGGGAACATGCAGGAACATAAGTTGAATACAGGAACAGCTAAAGCAGGCAGGAGGGGCAGGCAGGTGAAGAATGTATAATGAGTGATACGGGAGGGGGCAAGAGCACATAGTAAAGGAAACCGGTGGGGGGAAGATGCTGGAGAGGAAGAACAAGAGCAGAGGGAGGACAAACTGTAAAACATGGAAGGTCATGCTAATGAATGCCTGTAGCCTAGAAATAAGGTTCCAGATCTGGAGGCCTTGTTGGCAGATGCAGACCTTGACATAGCAGAAATAACAGAGACATGGTACTCTGCTAATCATGGCTGGGAAGTCAATGTACCAGGCTATACACTGTTCAGGAGGGACAGGAAGGGTAAAAAGGTGTGAAGTAGCCCTATACATCAGAGATGGTATATGACTACAGAAGTTCAAGGAAGACAGAGGGAGACCGAGGTAATGTGGGTCACCCTAGAGCCAGGGAATGAGAACAGCAATATGCACAGGGGTGATCACAGACCTCCGCACAGAGGAGGACATGATAGAGAACTAGTGGAGAAACATACATGCATGGTAGCTAAAGGCAAAATCCTGCTACTAGGGATTTCAATATGCTCGGATGTGGATTGGGCCACCCAGATGGCTGTTTCAGCCAGAAGCACAGCCATACCTTTGAATCCCTGCAGGGGTCTGACTTGGGCAGCTGATGTATGAGCCAACCAGGACAAGTCAATTCTGGACCTGGTAGGGACCAATGGGAACAGAGTGGAATAAATACAGGTGGAAGGACAGCTGGGGTCCAGTGACTACCACTATGGTGTGGTTTAGCATGGAGACATGGACTCAATTAAGCCACACAAGGGCAAGAGTATTCGATTTCAGGAGGGTGGATTTCACTGAAATGAGTAGATGTATACAAGCAGTCCTCTGAAAGGACAGGTAATAGAGAGGATGGAAGAACAATGGGAGAAACTGAAAGGAGCCATAGTGGATATAACAAAACAATTCATTAGGATAGTGGCCAAAGAGAAAGAAGAAGGAAACCACTATGGTTCTCCAAAGAGGTGGGGGCAACGCTAGGGCTAAAAGGCTGAGTTTCGGGAAGTACAAGGGAGCCAAAGGGAGAAGGTCAGGAGGTGTACATTGAATGTCTAAGGGAAGCAGGGAAGGCTGTTAGGAGGCAAAGGCGCAGACAGAAGAGGGCTTAGCAAAGTCTGTAAACAAAGTGGATAAGGCATTTTATAGGTACATCAGTGAAAGAAGAAACCGGGGGGATTGGAGGCTCAAGGGAGAAGGAGAGTGAGGATGGGGTCTGATAAGACAGAAATACTGAACAAATACTTCCTGAGTTTTCACTAAGGAGGGGAGGGTCAAGATCACAGTTGGGTTGCAGAGGCAATGGGGGAGGTGGACACCAGTCCTTCCAGTGGAGAGAGTTCTGGAAGAAATCACAAAGCTGAAGGTGGATAAGGCCATGGGCCAGACGGCATCCACCCCAGGATATTAAAGGAGCTGCAAAGAGAACTAGCGGTGAATCTGTTGGCCCTGTTCACAGAGTCACTCAACACAGGTGTTGTTCCTGAGGACTGAGGTGGCACATGTAGTCCCACTGCTCAAAAGCCGTGCAGTAGGGAGGAGGTGGGGAACTACAGACCAGTCAGCTTCACCTCAGTGGTGGGAAAGATCATGGAGACACAGCTGAAAGAAAGGATAGTGTCTATATGGAATCCAGCAGTTCTCAGGATTTGAGGCAACACGAATTCACAGCAGGGAAGGTTATGTCAGCTTAATCTAATACAGATTTTTTTGTTGGGTGACTAGGGAACTAAATCAGGAGGGGCGTGACATGTCACCTTCCTAGATTTCAGCAAAGCATTTGACACCATCCCACATAGAAGGCTGATTAACAAGATGGGTAGTCTGGGCATGAGAGACAAGGTGGTGAACTGTGTTAAGAACTGGTTAACAGACAGGAGACAGAGGGTGTTGATAAATGGAGTTCAATCTGGGGAGAGGGGGTGACCAGTGGGGTACCACAGGATCAGATAGGACCAGTCCTCTTCAATGTCTTTATCAGGGACATTGCGGATGGACTGGAAGGAAAGGTCTGCCTGTTTGCAGATGACACAAGATCTGCAATAAGGTGAATACTCCAGAAGGGTGCAAAAATTGAAGAGGGATCTGGAGAAGCCTGAAAGATGGTTGGAGATGTGGCAACTGAGGTTCAATGCAAAGAAGTACAAAATAATGCACCTGGGAAGAGGGAACCCTGGGGAGAGCTACAGGTTGGGGGAGAGAGCTGACTGTCACAAAAGAGGAAAGGGACCTAGGTGTTATCGTCTCTGATGACCTTAAGGTATTAAAGCAGTGTACTAAGTCAGCAGAGAGGGCCAGTGGCATGCTGGGGTGTATAGCAGGGTATCTTTAGCAGAAGGCGGAGGTGGGATGCCATTGTATAAAACATTGGTAAGGCCTCACCTGGAGTACTGAATGTTGTTCTGTGGAGGCCACACTGCGCAAGGACTTAAATAAAGTGAAGACTATCCAGAGAAGGGCAACAAAGATGGTGCAGGGCTTTGCACCACAAAACATATGAGAGAGATTACGGGACCTCAATATGTACTCGTTGGAGGAGAGGAGATAGCGGGGGGATGATTGAAACTTTCAAGTACTTCAAGGGCATAAACAAGGTACAGGAGGGGACCTTTTCCAATGTAGAAAAGTTTCTGAACAAGGGCACAATATTAAATTGAAGGGGTAGATTAAGAGGTAATGAGAAGTTTCTCTACACAGAAAGAGTAGTCAATGTTTGGAATAGTCTGCCCCAGAAGGTAGTGGGGCAAGCACAGTGGAGGTATTTAAGCATGCCTGGGACAGGCTCAAGGAAAGCCTGAGAGGGAGGGAGGATGAAAAGCCGTTGATCACATAGGTCAGTGGCACACAATGTATAGAGACCTACGGGCAGACTGGATGGCCTAGTTGTTCTTATCTGCTGACAATTTCTATATTTTTTATGTTTCTGTGCTTTGCTGTATGATGTATAGTATAAGCTGGCAACATTCAGAAGAAGAAATAATGGGTGGGGAGGGTGCCATAGTAGGTTAGGTGACTTAGGTGACTTTAGGTTATTTAGATTGTAGTTCTTGGCATCGATATGAAATTGTAACACAGTAAACAGTATTCAAAAAGTAATAAAGCAGACGATGAAAGTTATCAGTGAAGAATGTGTTATTAATCGATACTTTTTATTCTGTTTCATCTTGCCCTTTATATAATAAATTGTGTATATGTATGCTACCCTTCTTTCAATAATGTATATTATTCTGCATTACTCCATTTTCAAACGAGAATAATAAATGTAGTGTTCATTGTAATGTTACTGTGACCTGATTTGCATAAGCATTTCCAGCTGTTTTGAACAAATACTGTTCCATTCTGTCATGTAGCACTGCCTGCTGCATCCGACTTCATTGTAGTCTCAACAGAACTGAATTTAAATAGTTGCTGTCCAAAAGCATGTGAGATACTGATCCCAGCCTGGTGCAAGGCCAATTAAATGAGTATTCCATTTATTACTTTCGAGTCAGAAAAGATTTAGTGCTGCACACTTAAATTGTTGAAAGACGGGTATCACTCATATATAAGCTTATTAGATTAGGTGGCAATGTAAAATAGAATAAAAAGTATCGGTCAAAATCTGTAACTGTATTCTTGTCATGGATGTTTTCATTGTCAGGCTTTTATTACTTTTTGATACTGTTTACTGTGTTAAATACTTCTAAAGTCACCTGAAGTCACCTCACCTAACATGGCAACTCTCCCCTATAATTTCCTATCTTCTGAATATTGCCAGCTTACAGTATACATCATTTAGCATGTGGTATTAGTGTCACAATGTGAATAATAATCCCTGAAAAATGTTCATAAATTTAACAAGGATTTTGTGACTGTGTGATAATAATTATAAATCCACAACTCCTCCAATGTTCCACCCACATTATGGTTTCCTCAATAGAAACAATTTGTTTCTTATTACTTTCTTCATTGTTTTATAAAATTCTACAATCATCAACTTTTGGATGCTGTGTGCTTTCATTTACTTTGCATTTGCGTACTAGAACTGCAAGTTGCAATACACTTATATTTGAAGTGGTAAAAGTAATACCTTTAGTGTCACTCTAGTGAGAGCGCAGTTTGCAATTTTGCAGACCTGCTATGACCTTTGAAAAATAAAGGAAGTAAGTAAGAACTCTTAGAAACAGCCTTTCTGCTGTGGAAAGCATAATGGTATGATACATTTGTGAGAGGTGTGATTTAGATTGGAATTATGACTTTTTTCCTTTTTGGGGTAAAGCAGCAGTGCAATAATCACAAAACCATTAAATCACCTACCATGACCCAACCCACCAAATGTCCTTTATTGTGAATGTCCTACTGTTTTAATGTCATGAAAAGTCCAGCGGAAGAATAAGGCGCAGAAATGCTACAGTGTCCCAACTTATGGGACCATTGCCTGGTGGTGACACCAGTTATTGCTACTACTGCTGCTGTTGTCCCACTGTTTTAATGTCATGAAAAGTCCAGATGAAGAATAAGGTCAGAAATGCATCAGTGTCCCAGCTTAAGTGAATCCATTGCCTGGTGGTGACGTCAGTTGCTGCTACTGCTGCTGCTGCTGTCCTGCTGCTTTAATGTCATGAAAAGTGCAGAGGAAGAATAAGGCCAGAAATGCGCCAGTGTCCCAATTTTAGTGAGACTATTAGCTGGTGGTGAGGTTGATGTCTGCTGCATCACTGATACATGTTGCCCTATTTGTGTGTGCCTTCATACCACAGTGGTGAGTCATTGTTCGCCCCAGTGAAATTTTGTTTGGCATAGACACAGACATTTAATTTCTATTGAATCTTGTTCTGTGTTGTAAGCAGTCCATCATGTTGTTCCTTTCAGGAATCATCATAATACATATGAAACGCTTCCACTGTACCATGGTGGGCATGATGATCACATCCCATGTCAGACATATGCTACGAGTCCGATACCTAATGTGGTACTGTAACATTTAATTTTTATTCGGTGGGTGAGGGGTTACCACTGTGTTTGACTGAAATACATTTCTGATTATTTTTTTTTCTTTTCAGGTTGTATGCATACTTGTGTTCCGCACAGTCGGGATAGTTGATAACTTTAGCTGAACAAAACTGGCAAGCCATGTAAGGTAAGTATTAATTTTTTATTTTTGGTAGTGCATTTGAAAACAAGTTTCATTAATGTTTTCATCTTTTTCCGGATTTTCAGCATATCCATTCCTAACTGTTGTCCATCTTCATATTGGAAGATACCGCTATGCCATTCCACAGCACCGCATTGTTACCTTGAAACAGAAGATGAAGAAATTATTGTGAGTTCATTGCATGACCACATTCAGTTCCTGCAGCATGGCTGTTCCTGTCTTCTGTTATATCCAGCTTAAATATCAAGCTAGAGTATTAGTAAGCCCCTTATCCAGCTTAAAAATACCAAGATATTAGTAAAGCCCTTAAAAATTCACATTTAATGAGTGACACACTGGCCCACTGTTGCACTTACATTACATCATGGGTTTTCAGGACCAGGATAACACGTTGTACAACCCTGACATACTACAGTACACATGACTTATCTGTGAATAAAAAATATATTATCTGGCCTGTATGTCACTGCTGTTGAATGCTTTACTCTGGCAGAAAAAATTAGATAAACAAATGAAAGAGGAAATAAGAGTGATACTTATCTGTGTAGATGTTATCCTTTAGGTGGCAGAGTACTCTAGTCCTGCAGAGTTACACATACTGTAACCTGAGAAACAAATGAATATCATTTGCCGGTATTTGATGAGGTGACAGTGCCATCTTTAAAACGGTAAAGGAAGGATTCACACCACAGTGCAAGTCAAAACCATAGTACATGATATTAGTTCATACTTACTGTAAATTAATGATAAGAAGCAGGGTGGCTGTGGCTGGCTGCGGGTTCATAGCTTGGGCACAGGTACAATGTGTGTGTGTGTGTCTCGCCTCAAGAAGCAGGGTGGCTGTGGCTGGCTGGTGGTTCATAGCTTTGGCACAGGTACAATGTGTGTGTCTCTCTCTCAAGAAGCAGGGTGGCTGTGGCTGACTGCAGGTTCATAGCTTGGGCACAGGCATAATGTGTGTGTTTCTCTCTCTCTCTCTCTCTCAAGAAGCAGGGTTGGCTGTGGCTGTTGCGGGTTCATAGTTTGGGCACAGGTACAATGTCTCTCTCTCTCTCTCTCTCTCTGTCACCTCAAGAAGCAGGGTGGCTGTTGCTGGCTGCAGGTTCATAGCTTGGGCACAGGTACAATGTCTCTGCATGTCTCACAAGAAGCAGGGTTGCTGTCTGCGTGGCATTACTGTTTTTCAGTGTCAGGAGGATATTTATCAATCAATCAGCAGGATTTAAGTGGCTACAAGTTGACATTTGTGTTAAAAGGACTGCAGGTTATAATGACTGCACATTCTATGAACTGTACCGTCGAAATCAAGAAAGGGAAGTCAAATATAACAGCATGTCTAATATTTATTTGTCAATTGTCATATTATAATCAAGGCCACTGTTTTCATTTTAATGCAAAATGGTAACATTACAGAACTGTGACAGCCTTCACCTCAGTAATTTTGCTGTTACTCCTCCCACCAACATCCTCATCACCATCCTCATCAAGGAGGAAGCAGCCCTCACAGTCCTCAATGCTGTAGTTGTACCCACTTGGAAATTCTTTTTCCATGACTGTATCATCAACCTCACTGGTACACCATTTGACACACTGCCACCAGGATGATCTGCTTAGTCCTGCATCATCAGTACAACCATTATCATGACGGGTACAAACATAGATGTGGTTGTCCGACTTGGTATGTAACCTTCGTTCATTTTGATAAATGTCAGCATGCTGACATTTGTAGGTGATAAGTTAGCATGACGGTCATGCACTACAGTGGCCACTAAGAACTAAATATCCTCCACACTTACACTGGAGGGTGGATAGGTCTGATACTTTAGTACTGCTGATGTCAACACTGGCCATTCATTCACCTTGCCACTCCAGTACACCAAAGGATCATTCAATATTGTCAGATGTCTGTTTTCTGCCAAATAGGCCTCAACCATGTTCTGTGATGCACACATTCCTGATGAATTGTCCACCTGTTCATAAGATTCATCTAGGTTACAAATTCTGACTTGGAACAAGACAACCCCAAAGTGGATTAATGGACAACTGTGCAGCTGACACCACCCCTTGCCCCTCAGCCACCTTACTGGATGTGCACAGTCCACAGTGACTTTCAGCCTTCTTATGCTGTGGTTTGCAGAACTTTGCATGTGACTTCTGTGCCCCATGAACCAATTGAACCAGCTGCCCAGTCAGAATTTGAACCTGATCATGCCTCCCTCCAGTATGGATGCAATGCCACACTTGTAGCATGGGTCCAGCATTGTGGCTATTCCAAATTCTGGGAGATTGCTGAATAGTGTTGAGGTGTCAATTGCTGTCTAATATTGCAATCTTGTGTTTCTGTAATGCACAACTTGACCTATCTCCAGCCACATCAAGGCTGAGCTGCAGATTCAACAAAGTCTTCCTCAGCACCCACAATAGTGGAATGGCTTGACTAACAGATGCAGTGTCACCCTCACTGCCTCTGTAGCATGCTCAAATGGCCTCAAAATTAATATTACTAAGCCCATGAGTCTCCATTGTTCAGTTGTCATAGACATTGAGGCCTCTGAACTGTCATGGCTAGTGTGCATAACCAGGTACTCAGAGATGGCTTTGTACTGCTCATACAACTGCTCTGCAATGTAAAGAATTGAGTTCCACTGCATGACAACTTCAAGCTTGGAGGCAGTGCTGAGGAGGCTGTTTGATTCTGCAGCTGCCTAAGCTGGTCACAGGCCTTTCCAGAGCAAGCAAAGTGGGCACAGATGCAACGTGAACAGTCAGCATTTACTTTATTTCAGAGTACTGCAGAACCTCCTGTACCACAATATTTAAATAGTGGCTCATGCAGGAAGCCTCACAAAGCTGCCATTGCTGATACATTTAACAATGTTTGATCCATTATCACTAGCTATGAAGCCAGCTTTTAGGGACGGGTGTACAGCCACTCATCAGTTTCTGTCAGTAGCAAGTCTAGCATGTTTTCACCTGTATGCAACCCTGCTATACTACATATTGCAAGTGTGGCATGCTGTCTAAAAGCGATGAAGGTTGCTACCACCACAGTCTGACTTATTATGCTACTTTTCCATCCCATCATCACAGACAACCCCAGGTAGCTGTGCCTAATGTGCAGTAATACACAGATAAAATGAACTACCCACCATTTTGCCACTTGTCCACATATCCATGCTTAAGTGAATGTAGGTGATACGGAATGTTGAAGAACAAGTCTTACACACTCTGTCACCATCCGATATAACTCTGGGACAGCACAGGTGGAAAAGTATGTCCTGGAAGGGGTTTCCATTTAGGACAGGTGCATGCAGCACAGTGCCAGAATCCCACATTCTCCACAAAGAAGAATGGAAATAGGTCAATTGCCAGCATTTCTGCTACTGCAGCATTGCACTCACATGCAGCTGCATGATTTGGTGGGTATTTACTGTTCTAGGCAAAAGGCTGTGCAATGTGAGCTGCATCGTTTTGCATGTGGCATGCCAGATGGCTCTCCTCTGTGAACTGACATGGATCGGGTACCTTTGATGTGAGATAGTGGGTGCACAGGTGACAAGCTAATAGACAAGGTTATTTTACCTGTTTTAAGCACAGGGATTGATGTACTAGAATTACTACACGAACCACTACTACTCTGATCTTACTACTACTTGAACATTCAAAATGCTCCTCCTCCTCCTCATGCCTATAGTAATCCCCTGGTGTTATTTCACCACTTTACCGACATGGCTACTTACACTAAAGGAAGAGGATACCATCCTCACTATGGTGAATGAGGGTGAATACCCCACTATGGCATTAGCTCCCTCTGGTGCTGCACCACAGTGCCATGTGCCTGGCTCTTGAGATGAGTATGTTGGCCCCCAGTGCCCAGATGGCTACCCTTTTACCATGCTTCACACACACTTTGCAAAGCTGGCAGGTTGCCACTGTTTCATTGCTACCATCTAGAGATGCTGAGAAGTAAATCCACCTACGAAGTGGCTGCTACTTCTTTAGTATTCCGCTTCCCAAAGTGCCCATTTTAAACCCTCACTTCACCATTCACATTGTAGTTACGACTTTGCATTGTGCACTCCACCTTATTCCACTTTAAGGTGGACTGAGAATTCATGGGCAGCCCACACATCACATGGTTTACACAGTGTAGGTCACATGCTTCAGGCAGGATATTATGGCAAAACACTCTCAACATGGGTTGACTTACATGTCTTGCATTATCAGTGACAAATGGCTCTGCTCACAAATTACGGGGTGGGGTGTGGACGTGTAATGAAGAGGGGTGGACAGGTGACAAGTCCACAGATGAAGTTATTGTCCCCATTTCCACATTCAGGGGTTGATGTACCAATTTGCACTAGACATACTGCATTGACCACCACCACCACCACCACCACTGCTACTCTGACCACCACTTGACAAGATTTCTAAATCATTATCCTCCCCTCATCATGCCTCTAGTGATCCTCGGTGTTATTTCATTGCTACTGAAGACATTCCTACTTGATCTTATACTCATGGAAGGGGATAACATGCTCAGTAAGGTTGATGATGAGGGTGAATGCCCACTATGGCATTAGCTGCCATCTGGTGCCGGGTTCACAGTGCCTTGTGTCTGTTCTTAAGATGTATGCTCGCCCCCATGCCCAGATAACTTCTCTTTTACCTTGACTCACACACAAGGCAAAGCTAGAGATTGCAACTGACTCATCATTTGCATCTTGGACAAAAAATCCCAAACAAGGGTTGTGAACCCCTATTTTTAACATGTTCCTGATGCTGCTTATTGGACTCCGTTTGTTTCACCCTGAAATGGGTGTGTGCTACTTGATTTTTCAGGCTGGATACATTTGACCCTAACTGATCACCACAACTACATATGATTATTACTGGGTCATCATCATCATCATCATCATCAACAGGAACCGCTAAATCACAACTTTTTGAGGAAGGGGGATTTAACGCCAGCAGACCCGACAACAGCCACCTTGACTTTCTTTCTCTCCGGTTCCCAACAGGGTTCACTGACATCATCATCAAATTCATCAACATCCATTTTTCAGCTTGGATGCTGTCATGTGGAGAACATGTTCCAACTCACAGCATCATCATCATCATCGTCACCTGATATTTTTGCACCACACTTTGTATCATTGGATGGAAAAGGCATGACCTCAACAGCACTGGAAGAAATGTGACATTGTGAGTTATCGTTGCCAGGATCAGAATCATGTTCAGCTACCATGGGGGTGTTAATGGGAGTGTGACATCATCTATACTGTCAGCTACAGTTTTAGACTCAACTATATTTTTGAAATGGTTAACTTCTCAGAAGTGGAACTTGAGGCAGCAATACTCATGCCAGCAGAAACTGCACTAACACCACCAGCTGGGACAACATCATCTCCTCCAGCTATGGTGAAGCTACAGATTGCACTGTAAACAAGCATTTGTCAATGCCGATGTTTGCTTGCTGGCATTGGCAGTGGTAGGTAGAAGTTACAGAGCTGCGTAATAGGAATGGCAGTGGTATTGCACTGAAGCTAACCTCACCACCACCCTGCAGAGGGTGACGGGCATTGGGTGTGCCTTTGGGTCGTCAGGCATAACGGCCACGCCATTTCACCACATCCCACCCTGCAGACACTGGCAAGTGTCACGGTGTTCCTTGGGGTCTTTGGTCTTATGTGCACCCCATTCCATTAGGAAATACTGTGAGATGGTGCGTATATAGGAGAATGGGGTGAACTTTGGGGTCAAGAGTCCAAGGCATACCTCGATGCCTCTCACTGGCTGCAGGGGATGGAATGGTATGAGCATTGCAGGCAAGAATCCCAAGTCACACCCCTGATGCCTGTCATTCTCTACAGGGTTGGGCGTTATGGTTGGAAACCCTAATACCTCAGGCATTCATTGGTATTTTCACTCCAAATGTTAAACATGTTTTTTGTGACTCCACCTCATGAACAGGGGAATATCAATTTGTTAGCTGAAAGCTGCTTATGCACAGCGACTACGGATTTTAGCACCACAGGTGCAAAACATTCCAAACGGATGTAAAATGACAGCTGTACTGTTCATGGGGAGGTGTAAAATGGCAATGTTGCAAGTCTGCAGTAAAAATATTAAAAAATGGTGAAGTCACGATGACATAGAAACTGTGCAACGACACCAGTAATATAATTAGGTTGGGGATTTTTACAGCAGATTGTCAACTCAGGCCTTTTGGTGCCTCCGATCATGAACAGTGTCACTGTGATTTTCTTTATCTGTCCCGAACAATGATTTCCCACAGCGACCATGCATCTCTGCGCTGAAAGTGTGAAAACACACTTGGCCATGTTGTGAAAAATGACAGCTGTACTGTAAATAAGGAAGTGTGGAAAATGCCACTGGTGAAAATCTGACTTAAAATATTACAAAGTCATGAACTTATGAGGGTGCGTGAAACTGCGCAATGCTCACTGTAACAGTCATTTTATAGACTTTTGTCACCAAATTTTCAACATAGCCATTTTAAGACCTCTGCCCATGAACAGTGTAACTGTGATTTTCTTAATCTGTCCCAAACATTGCTTTCGCACACCAACAGCACCATTGTAGCGCTGCATGTGCGAAACACATTTTGGGTGGCATATGAAAAATGGCAGCTGTACTGTTCATAAGGAAGTGTAATAAAATGGCAATGTTGAAAATCTGGAGTGAAAATATTAAATTCACAAACTTATGAGCATGCATAGGAACTGCGCAACGCAAGCTCAGAAAACAGTCACTTTTAGGAATTTTTCACCAAATTTTCAACATAGCCATTTTAAGACCTCTGCTCATGAACAGTGTCACAGTGATTTTCTTAATTTGTCCATACATTGATTTCAAGACACCAACTGCGCCATTGTGTGCTATATGGGCGGAAACACATTTTGGGTAAGATGTGAAAATGACAGCTGTACTACTCATAACAATGTGTGGTAAAATGGCAATGTTGAAAATCTGGAATGAAAATATTGAAAATTCGTGAACTTAGGAGGCGCATGTGAACTGTACAACGACGCTCATAAAACAGTCATTTTTGGAATTTTTTCACCAAATTTTCAACATAGCCATTTAAGACCTCTGCTCATGAACAGTGTCACTGTGATTTTCTTAATTTGTCCGTACATTGATTTTCGCGACAATCGCTGCACCATTGTGCGCTACATGGGCGAAACACGCTTTGGGTGAGATGTGAAAATGACAGCTGTACTACTCATAAAAGGTGTGTTAAAATGGCAATGTTGAAAATATGGAATGAAAATATTGAAAATTTCTTGAAACTACAGGCGTGCATAGGAAGTCATAGCATGCGCTAAATGAAACAGTCGTTTTTTTGGAATTTTTCACCAAATTTTCAAAATAGGCTTCTTGAGAGCCCACCTTATGAACGCTTCAGTGTCGTTTTGTTAATCAGTCCCAAAAGGTGATTTTGTGCAGTGACTCGAAATCACCCTTCGAAGCCCTTAATAATGCCATGACAGTGAAGCAATCATGAGAAGGGGTCCCAAAACCCCATGTTGAAAATTTGGTGCAAAATTCAAAAATGCCTGAGATATGCAACAAAGTTGAAAAAACCTATCTATCCCATTATACAGCTTACTGGCATTTCCTCAGTTTGCGGTCGGCTTTGAAGAGTGCAGGCGTGTTTCCGGTCTATCGAAGATCGTCACACGAGCTCCAGAGGTAAGTATGGGGTGAAGGGGGGGTGGGGAGGCAGGGTACAGTGGTGGGTGCGGGTTGTAAATGCTTTTTCTTTTACAGGTTTTCTTTTTATTTCAATGACGACGTGGGACGCTTGGCCACGCTAGTGGGCCCTAGCTGGCAGAAGGACGGCTGGGGGGCGGAGCAGACGGGGATTGGGCACCCTGTTGGCTATGAGATTTGTTGCCACTCTGGGGTAGGCTCCGCAGCGGCACCCTGTACCGGGAGACAGTGAAGCCGACGGGAATTGGGCACCCTTGGCTATTACGGTTCATTGAGTTGCCATGCTGGCGTGGGCACCCAGCGTGGCATTTGAAGGCTTTGGGGCGCAGCACAGCCGATGGGATTGGGCACCCCATTGGCTATAGAGTGTGTCGTGGGGGAGCATGCAGTATGCCCGCGGCGTGTTTGTGTGTGTGTGTGTGGGGAGCTGCGATGAGCAGGTGATATTTTATCGCTGCTCACTGGAAGCGCACTGCCATAACAGTTCAAACCAAGATACCACAAAGCAGTACAAAATCACGCAGGTATACTCTGACACAATAAAAGGTGTGTGATTTGATGGCATGTGTCGCACACACACTCACACACACACTACAAATAATGCGTAGCAAATTGAAAACTTCAGTAATATAACCAAATATTTTAAACAAACTGAAATTATGCAATGCTGCACCACAACAATCAGCAAAAATGCCAAGAATTACTGAAAATATTACTGTGTGTACATTAACACAGTTATACAAGAAAAATATAACCAAAACATAAAGACTGCCTTTTTCTCCGTTAATCTACCTCCACCACAGATATGCCCCTCCCCAAAGCACACTTCAAGTGTCTGTCACTACACAGACTGACTGTTCTAAATTAACATTCAGAATCCACACACAAACAATAAACACTCAATGATATGAGCACAGGAGGGTTTCACAATTGTACTAAATTTTGAGTGAAAAATGGCTAAAAATGCTTTTTAACAGCTTTTTGAGGGTTTGAATCACAGAGCTCTGAGAGCAGACTGTCTCCAGCTACCACTACACACACACTATGTAGAACTGAGACTGTGCAGAACAACCTTGAGCCCATGTGACCTGCAATCCCATGAATCACTGCAAAATTCGCTTTGGAGCTCAATAACAAGATGAAGTGATGCTAAGTACATTGATTTCTTTGCACTTCACATTAAAATTGGTGCAGAAGTGGGTGGGGAAGGTGAAGTAATGCAAAGTCATTGTTTTCAATGGACTTCGTTCCTCATTATGACGTGAAGTACTCTGCTTCACGCTGTGGATTACTTTGTGGAATTTGCATTACTCATGCAATTGCTTCCAGAGAGAGAATTTTGGCCACTTTGTCTACTACTACTACCATCCTGTATGAAAAATCCTGAACTAGGGATTTTGATACCCTACTCTTCATATTTCGCTTCAGGGATTGCATATGGAATGGCAGTTTTGTTGACAATAAAATGGGGTGTACTGCATGATTTCTGGTGTTGTGCACACTTGGACTTTGACTAAACATCACAATCTATGACTGTTACTTCAGGGTGACCAACAGACACATCTACATCAGAACTTTGAGGAGGGAGGACTAACAAACAGACTGTTTAAAACAGTCATCTTCACTTTCCTTTTGTCCGGTTCCCAAATGGGGTATCTAGCATCATAATCATCATTCACAAATTCACTTTGGATGCTGTCCTCCTGTAGAGATATTACACCCACAGCCTCAATACTATCATCCACACTTTTCCATTGACATCTGAAGGTTTGGATGGTCTAACCTCAAGATCAGTGGAAACATGAGACTGTGAGTCATTAGCATGATCAGAGTTTAACTGCTGTGGGGAGTGGGACATCAACTACACTCAAGTCTGCAGATACAACAACATTTTTCCCACCTGATAAGTTTGCTTGGGTTGAACTTGTAGCAATACTCATGCTATTATCAACCATGCCATCACTAACTTTACTACCAGCATGGACAACAGCATCTTCAACCAGCACTGAAGTGACTGATTTTGCTGTAAAAACAGAGTCGGAGAAATCCCTTTACCTGCAGCAGCTGCTACCTTTCCCTTCTGCTGCGTACTACCACAGCCATGACCATTCACACTGCTAGACTTGCTACTAGCCCTGATGAACCTGCCTCATCATCACAACAACTTCCACTGCTAATAGTCTTACGGGCAGCAGCACCACAGCCAGAAACAGCTTTGCATTAACATCTCTTCATGGGCATTTTTAAGATTACACGGACAATTAACAGTAACTTATTATTTCGGCTGTTTTGGGGGATGGGAAGCAAAAATGCAAGAGATGCAGTCGCACAGGCACAAGTAACACAAGACCTGAACGAGTCTTTAAAATCAAAAACAATACTGTGTTTTGCGGGGGCATCTTTAGCTACACAGACAGAAGTAGGAAAAATTCCAGACAGGCTGAGAAATTCAGAATATTATTATGTGCTTCAATAAAATGCCTATCAAGTTACAAAATGACACACATTAAAGGTCAGCCATAGAAACTAGCTGTTCAGTAAACTACAACACAGTCTCTTAA
Organism: Neoceratodus forsteri; assembly: GCA_016271365.2. Classification (NCBI taxonomy): domain Eukaryota; kingdom Metazoa; phylum Chordata; order Ceratodontiformes; family Ceratodontidae; genus Neoceratodus; species Neoceratodus forsteri. The sequence goes on from CM057450.1 coordinate 1,077,081,932, forward strand.
AACAACTGAAAAATGCCCAGCAAACAGAAAAAGAACTATAAAAATGAAATAAGTTGTACTGTGTGTACCTGAACACACAAATAATAAAAAAAACTAGCCAACAACAGTTGGAAAAATTGCCTTTCTCACTAATCTCTCTACACCACAGATCTGCCCTCCCTGAAGCACACTTCTACAGTGTCTGTCACTGCAGCAGACGCTGGTCGCGAGGGGCAGGAGGTACAGCTCCTCCCACAGCCCTCCTTGGCAGACGTAATCTCGACCCCCGGACCACGCTTGCTACAGCAGACGCGGGTTGCGAGGGCAGGCATGTACACAGCCCTCCCCCACAGCCCTTTGGCAGATGAACTTCGACCCCCGACCACGCCACTACAGCAGACACGGGTCGTGAGGGCAGGAGTGTACACAGCCCTCCCACAGCCCTTGGCAGATGAACTTAGACCTCCCCGACCACGCCACAGCAGACGCGGGTTGCGAGGGCAGGAGTGTACACAGCCCTTGGCAGACGAACCTCGACCCCCTGACCACGCCACAGATGTGGGTCATGAGGGCAGGAGTGTACACAGCCCTCCCCACAGCCCTTGGCAGACGAACTTCAACCCCTCGACCACGCCGCTACAGGTAGCCAGAGTTTCTTTCTTCCTGCAGCTGCTCCCAGTGCCTGGAGGAGCTCTACCACGCTTGTTTTGCCTTTGGCGCCTTTTTATTTGAACCAGATCATTTTAAATATAAGCGGCTGGCATGCACGACTGCCTCTACAGCTCTTCTGCCTCCAGACCTCGAATCTGCTGAACCTTGGGATAAACTATAATGGGAGTTTCTGCTAGTCGAGGAGAGAAAAAAAGAAGAATTTAAACTAATAGGAACTGCTGTATTTTTCCTTTTCTGCTAGCTCTGAATTGGTAGACTGTTAGAACTGTATTTCGGACTGAATTTAGAAAATCACTTAGCAAAGTATGGTTTTTCCTGTAGTTGTGTGGCCACCTATTTTTGTTTTTTGCACAGCCTAGAGCCCAGGGGTAGCTGCACAGGAATTTCCTTCTCTGTCTGAATCACCAAGCTAAATTAGCATTAGAATTAAGCACACTCTTCCTCCATTGCCACTCACCTGCTCACCCATATTTACTTCTGTCCCTTCTTTCAGCAGACGGGTCGCGAGGGCAGAGTGTGCACAGCCCTCCCCACAGCCCTTGGCAGATGAACTTCGACCCCTGACCACGCCGCCACAGGTAGCCAGAGTTTCTTTCTTCCGCAACTGCTCCCAGTGCCTGGAGGAGCTCTAGCCCGCTTGCACTACGCGCAGGCTCCCACCGGCCCCACCACCATCCTTGGTCGGCTTCTTTATATAGTGGTGCCCCAGAGCTCGTGAACCAATCAGCCCACTTTACCATCAGTCCCTTATACTGCTCCACCACTAGCGGCCACCGCTGAGCAGTCTGTGTTTTCCTCAGGAATCCACTTGGTTTAGATAGGGAAGAAGAAGAAAAATGCAGTTCCTCACTGCTAGTATTACCCTACTTTGCATAGCCTCATCCTCCTCCCTACCTCAGTCAACCCTACCCTACCAGACCCTGTGCCACTGCCTGCCTTCACTCTTAAGCCTACACCACACTCCTCCTCTGCTGCACCTAAATACTACCTACACCTAGGGCACAACTGGACCCTTAGGGCTCTCTCCTCCGCTTCTTTTCATGCTACCACACCTGCCCTTCATCCTCATTCCTCTTAGCTCCAAAGACAAACTTAACCCTGCATCTCAAACTACCCGAGGGGCACACCATTAAAGATCATGCGCGCCAGTTAAGGAATGCTCTGGTATTCCTGCTACTCATAGCAGGAGACGCTTAACGGAACCCAGGGCCACAGGCACCCGTGGCCACCCCACCACCGCTCAACTCACACCCTCCCTAAAGGTCGCAAAATCATGCACTTAAATATATGCAGCATCCTAAATAAAATTGCTGCCCTACATACAACTGTTCTTGCCTCCGCCCAGACATTGTAATCATTACAGAGTCATGGCTGAAGCCCCATCACCGTGATTCGAGGAATTCTCTATACCCGATTTCTGCTAATCCGCCAAGACAGGCAGGGGAGTAAGAAGGGTGGCGCCTGTCGTGTATGTCGCATCACATCTTCAGTTTTCAGAAATCACCATACCAACGCCTCAATAAACATGGATTCCTCCTGATCAAAATCCCCTGCCCCATTCTATCTCAGTGTACATAGCTGGGTCATACTGCCCACCGGACACACCGCTAACCTGCATCCTTGAATACCTAGCCAACCTGAGGGCCCTCACAGAAGGGGAGAACTCCACATCCTCGGGATTTCAATCTGAACTGGCTGGGATGTGCTGCATCCAAGACACGCTGCCAGGTAAATGCACTAAACTTACACCAGCAAATAGAGGAACCCACACGCCTAAACCACAAATCTAAGAAACACACGCTACTGGACTGGGCACTCCACTACCCACCCACACAGGATACTCAAAGCAGGCCTCCCACCGATTCCTTTAGCGACCACCACATGATTTACGTAGTGCATAAAATCTTCCATCCCCGCCCCCACCCCGCCTGCTGCGCCTGCAGAGCCTACAAATCTTTGGATCTGCCAGCACTTCTATACGCCCTCTCCACCATTGACTGGTCTCCCATCCTCGTGCCACCTCCTTGACGAGGCCCTGGGCTACTTTCACAAATTTCCTCGCTATCTGGGACATATATGCCCCTAAAGAGATCCAGAGTCAGGGCTTCCACTTACCCTGGGTAACCTCAAACTCATGGAACAACTCCAAGCCACAGACCGGCCTGAAACTTTTCAAGACCACTGGTTCTCACTTGGCACAACAACAATACCAGTCCTTCGAAATGCCTGCACACATCTCATATGACAGTCCAAATCAAATTACTTCAAACTGACATTTAACAAAAACCGTGCCCACCCATCTCAATTCTGGAAATCCATAAAATCCCTCCTCACTCTGCCAACCCAACCCCCACCCCCACTCAACTTAGCAGGCAGAATCATAAATGACCCTTGCCAGGTTGCATCAGAGTTTAATGACCACTCTCCACCACTACTGCCTCGCTCTCTCCTCCAAGCCCCATCCACCTCCACTCGATCTCCCTAAGGACCCCCTACTCTCCCTAACACACCTCCCCAGGCCTCCTTCTTGCTCCGCCGGTCACCCCTGACCAGGTGTTAAAAATCCTACACTCTCTAAACACAATCAAAGGAAAATGCCCATCTGGATTAGACTCAAAATGCTTCAACTCTCAGCCCCAGCCATAGCCTACCCCTAGCCATGCTCTATAATCTGTCATTTAAACTTGGTTCAGTCCTTCACAAATGGAAACAGGCCACAGTCATTCCACTCCCTAAGGAGGGACCCTCCTCCCTTCAAACTATCGGCCATATCTCTGCTCCTATCCTTGCCAAAATTCAAGAGCGCTTGTTCTATCCCAGCTTCACAACTATCTGGATACAATCTCTTTTTCACCCCTTCAAGCTGGCTTCAGGAAAATCACTCCACCACCACATCCTCCTTCGCCTCACCAACTCCATCCTTACAGGCATTGACAATGGGGACATTACGCAGCTATTTTTATAGACCTAGCAAAAGCCTTTGACACAGTCTCCCACCCTCTTGATATCTAAACTTGCCTCAAACAGGACTGACGCCGACAGCACTCAGTTGGTTCCATTTCATACCTGTCAAGCAGGTCACAAACAGTCCGCATCGGTACGGCCCTATCCTCCCTCCTGTCCACCAGTGGCATACCTCAAGGGTCTGTACTTGGCCCTCTGCTCTTCTCAATTTTCCTCAATGACTCTTCCTGCTGTCTGCACAATCTGGTATCCATATGTATGCAGACGATACGGTGATATTTGCCTCTGGCCCATCTGGAAGCACTGTAGTGTCTCTCCTTCAGAAGGACTTCTACTCCATCCAACACTGGTTCATTAAGAACCAACTATTCCTAAACTCAAAAACTGTCTCCTCACCTTCGGATCCTGTTGCTTAACCCAGCTAAAGAATGCACTCACCTTCTTTACCTTGGTAGGACTCCGCTTGAGGTCTGCTCCACATATCGGTATCTCGAGCCTGGCTGGATCAGCACCTTGATTTCTCAACACATTTAGAGGCCTTGCAAAAATTACATCTCCATGCTGGGAGCTCTCTATTGGAACAAGTTCTGTATCCCTACACAAACCAGACAAGAAATGTTACAAAAATGATCCTTCCAATTTTTGACTAAGGTGATGTCATTTACGGAACTGCCCCCAACATCCTTGGCCAGGCTTGACCCTATTTATAACTCTTTTGCCGTTCGCATTGGACTGTCTGCCAAACACCCACCACTGTGACCTCTACAAAACACTTGACCTCCCATCACTCCAAAATCGGGCGATTGTTGCACTGCACTGGAACACTACATTCTGGTCGCATACGCTGCCCTCCACCTATCGACATCCCCTAACCGCCGCCCCCACCTACCTACGATCTCAGGAACTCTGACTCTAGATCTCTTCACATCCCTCACAGATCCACCTCGATCAGGTCAGGTTGCTTTCAGCTCAGTCTCCCCAAATTATGGAACTCCCTAGCAGCCGACATCAGACACACCACAAGCAACCCCACACCGAAATGCCCTCCTTAAATCAAGATTTCGCACCAACTGCTCATGCCTTCCCATCGCTAAACTCCCTGCTCAATCCTATCAGCTATCCTGGTCTCCATGACTAAATCAGTACCATACGTCATTTTTGTTTTGACCCTCCTCTGCTACTGTTTGTTATTCTCACCACCCATTCGAGTAGGTATATCAAATCTCACTATGTAATTGCTGTTATTGTTACTGTATCACTGCCTGCAAATACTGCTACTGTATTCACTACCTGTATTACTGCCTGTAACTACTCCCAAATTTGTATAACTCTACATGCATCTCAGCAACTTCTCCCATCCTTTTGGCTTTTGCTGGATATCTACAACTTATGTATGTTTCTATTTTGTGCTGTATGTATTTATGCACTAACCCCTTGTAACTCCCTACTCCAGGGCGATCTGGAATCGAGCGGTACTCTGCTCAGTATGCCTTCCTGGTAAATCTCTTAAATAAATAAATAAACTGCAGAGACTGAGTGTACTAAATTAACATTAAATATTCACACAAAATCAATAAACGGTCAATGATATAAACACATAAGGGTTTTGCTACAATCGATGAACTCAATTTTGACAAAAACATTTTGTGTCAAAATGCATTTTTAAAGGTTTTTCGATGGTTTGAATCACAGAGCTCTGAGAACAGACTGTCTCCAGCTTTCCACTCACACACTATGCTGAACTGAGGCTGTACAAAACAATATAGAGCCCATGTGACCTTAAATCCTACGTAATCACTGCAAAATTCACCTTAAAGAGCAAAAAACAAGGCAAAGTAATGATGTCCATAGAGAATAAATAATCTCGTGGTTAATTTTGGTTATGGGCGATTTTGTTTCGCTATACAGGAAAATTACGTAAAATTCGGGTTCTACGCGAATACTACACAAAGCAAATTTTTAGCCACTTCACCCACCTCTACTGTGATACCCTTCCTATGCACCCTAGCATCCCACTAGCTCTTCCCACTGCCTTGCCACACTGTCTGGCCCTTTAGGTCATTAGATCTGTTTACTCCCAGGTCCCTTTCCTGTTTGGTGTTGGTTATACTACCCCACCAACCCATTCTGTATTTTCCCCTGGGTTTCTATGTCCCAAGTGCATGATTTTGCACTTCCTTGCATTGAAACCCTACTTGCCACACCCCTGACCAATCCTCTAACTTTCCTAGATAACTATTCATTTTTTCCACCCCCGGTGTCTACCCTATCACAGATTTTAGTGTCATCTGCAAAGATGCTTATCTTCCTTCTAATCCCTCTGAAATGTTGCATAAAAACATTAAGAGAACTGGTCCCAGTACTGATCCCTGTGGCACCCCGCTTGTCACCCTCCCTTCCTCGGAGTGAACTCCATTTACCACCACCCTCTGTCTCCTTTTCCCCAACCATTTTCTCACTGAGTTTACCACCTTAAGACCCACTCCCCTAGGCTTCCCAGCTTGTTTAAAGGTCTCTTATGTGGAACGATGTTGAATGCCTTACTGAAATCTAGGTTGGCCACATCCACTGCTCCACCCTGACCCAATTCCTTGGTCACTCAATCAATGAAATCTGTCAGATTTGTTTGGCATGATCCCCCCCACCAATGAATCCATGTTGCCTATGATCCTGTAAGCCACTGGATTCCAGGTATTCCACAGTCCTCTCCGCCAGTTGTGATTCCATTATTTTCCCCACCACTGAAGACAGGCTGTCTGGCCTGTAGTTGCCAGCCTCTTTGTTTCCATATTTGTAAAGTGGGACAACATCTGCCCCTCCAGTTCTCCGGAACCACTCCCTTCTCCAGTGAGTAGCTGAACAGGGCTGTCAGAAGTGCAGCCAGAACCTCCCTGAGTTCCCTCAGAACTTTGATGCACCCTTCTGGCCCCATTGCCTTGTTCAGATTTACAAGTTCCATCAAAACTCTCTGCCCAGTACATGGACTAGTGTCTGCCACACTTCCTTCGATGCTCCTAACCCTTATCTGTGGTCCCTTTCCTTCCCTTGCACTGCAAACACGGAACAAAAGTACTTGTTCAAGATGTCCACTTTTTCTGGTCCCCTCCACACCCTCCTTTCTTTCTAAGCCTTACTATCCCTCCCCTCTCTTTTCACTTACATACCTGAAAAATACCATGTCCCTTTTCTGCATTGCCTGGGCTACTTTCTCCTCTGTCTGTGCCCTCATGCTCCTAATTACTTTCCCTTCCTCCTATGTTTCTCCTGACACACATCTCTATATTCTTCTCTGTGTATCCTCATATCTCCTGAATGCTAAATGTTTGCCCTTATTTGTAGGCCACCTCTTTCAGAACCATAATGGTCTCTTTTTCCCTCCTGCTTTGCTTTCATTTATCTGATGCAGAGGTTTGTTGTCATCGCTATCCCTCCTTTTAAATTTGCTCTCTGTTCCTCCACTCCCCAAGTCCTCACCCCCACAAAAGCATCAGTGAGGCATTCCACCATCTTTTTAAAATGGGCTCTTCTGAAGTCCAGAACCCTTGTCTTTGTGTGGTTTGATCCTGCCACAGTACTTACATTAAACCAGACTGTACGGTAATCACTGGTCCCCGGCTGCCCTCCCACTGTAATGTCTGCAGTACTGTCCCTGTTGGTGAGACAAGGTCCAGTACTGCCCCTCAAGAGTGGGCTCTTTATTAGTTGCCTAAGGAATGCCCCTGCAGGAGTCCAGGATGCCCCTGCTCTAGCTGAAGCTGTAGCTGGGATGCTTCAGTCTACATCCACAGACTGAAGTCCTCCATCACCAGCAGTTCTCCTCATTTGCCATCTTTGCATGGCTTCCACTAGAACCTTATCCAACTTACCCCCTTGTGTTGGAGGTCTGCACATCCTGCCAGTGTGAATAGCGGCTCTCTTCCCTGTTTCTAGGAAGACCCACAGTACCTCCATCCCTTCCTGATTTCCTTGTATCTTAGTAACCTTTAGCTATCCTTCGCATAAAGAGCCGCCCCCTTTCTTTCCACCCTGTTCTTTCTGAACAGACAGCTAAAAGGAGAGAAAGGAGCTGATGTCTTCAGCTCTTTTAACCCCTCTCTCTCTCTCTCTCTCCACTGCCTCTACCACCCTGTGGGCAGCCCCAGTGGTTCCTCCTCCGGAAGTGGTGCCAGAGCTTGTGTGGGCAGAATCCTACCTGCCTGACTGCAGATTCAGGTGCTTACATAACTTAGTGTGGTGTTGTACTTCTGCAACTTGCTGAATAAACTTTGTTGTGGCTGCTCACCTGTTTGTGCTCTAGGAATACCACTCTGTAGGGATGCCAAAGGCAGGCACTCTGGAAGAGGGTTCCACCCCTAGAGGTGCCGCAGGAAGGATTCCCTTAGGCTAAAGGTAGCTTAGGAAAAGCCCTTGAGGAAAGAAGCTAGCCACTGGAGGAGAAGGGAGGATGGTGGACCAAAGAAAATGCTTCTAAATGAAGCAGGAAGAAGAGTTGAAATAGGTCAGGCAGCGGGTGTGGCTTTTGCTTCAGCCATTGGGCTACAGGTTACAGCCTTCATTACAATGTGTTTAGACAACTTAGTGTGGCGTTGTGCTTCTGCAACTTGGTCGAATAAACTTTGTTGTGGCTGTTTACCCTCTGTGCCTTGAGAATACCACCTGCAGGGATGCTGAAAGCAGGAACCCTGGAGGGTTCCACCCCAGAGGTGCTGTGAGAAGGATTCCCTTAGGCTAAAGGTAGCTTAGGAAAAGTCCAAAAGAGAGTAGATCAGAAAGCATTGCAGAGGCAATGAGTTGGTATTGAGATTGAAATATACACATTGGTCCTCAGAGATGTGGGTAATGGTCAGAGATAACTGAAATGAGTAATGATTTTAATGTAGGTTGAATTAATTATAATGAGAGGGCATGACTTCCAAAGGAGAGAGGGCACAACATAGAAAGGCTGCTATCCATCTCCATCCAATGGTGAAACCTACCAAAATAACTGAGGAAAACAACCTAAGTAACTTAGAGAGTAACTAAAATTATTACCTTTGGCACTGAGGAAAATCCCTCTTTGAGGAGGAAACCTTTAGGATCCAAGGCCTAGTTCACTTTCTCTCCAGGCTAGGAATGTTTTATTAAAGATGGCATTGCTGCTGCAATTTAGAAGCCCAATCCAGGGGAGGGAAATATTCCAATTTGGTGGAACTCTCTCACGATCCCTCTAATGGCAACACCATAAAGGGTAGTGAGAGTCCTCTGCAACAATGGATACTATGAAGCTAGAGCTGGTCCCCAGGTGGGAGAAGGAGGAGATCAATGAGCGCTGAGACACTCAGCCGGCCTATTGACTAAAACAGACCAGGTGAACCAGAGGTGGCCATGGGAAGAATAGCGTAGAGGCTGCTACTGAACCTAATTTGGCTAGCCAAAGGAGGCTCTTGGGCATGAGGGCCCCATCCCTGGTAGCTGAAGTCTTAAATTCTACATTGAGAGGTGCCACTGATCAGCTGCATGGCTAAAGCTCCCCTGGAGCGAGGACATTCCTACTATAGGCCAAATGAGAAGGACCCCATCCCGAGTTTCGCATGCTCAAGATGTGGACTTTGTAAGAGTGAAATTGTCGGCTGTAGGGCCACCTTGAGCCATAGAAAGAAATGGTCATGGCTGGCATGCCTCCAGTTTATAAAGGAGAGCATACAGTTAACTATGAAGTATTAAATATAAGGAGGCCAGTTGAAGCCAGCAACCATTGGTCAGGTATTGGTATGTGATATGAAATATAGAAACTTAGAAATTGATGGCAGAGAAGGACTGCCTGGCTCACCTAGTCTGCCCATTTATTTACCTACTTAAACTCCATATCCTAAATGATCTGCAGCTTATCCTCTCTTTCCTTCCTCTAGGGTTGCCTTCTGTCTATCCCATGCATTCTTAATTTCACCTATCGATTTAGCCTCTACAACCTCTGCAGGAGGCTGTTCCATGCATCCACCACCCTTTCTATGAAAAATACTTCTCACATTACCCGAGTCTCCCCTCAGCCTCATATTGTGACCCCTTGTTCTTGCACATCTCCTTTTCTGAAAGATACTTCCTTCCTGAACCTTGTTTATGCCCTTGAGATACTTGAATGTCTCTATCATATTCCCCTCATTCTCCTTTCCTCCAGGGTATACATACTGAAATTTTTCAGTCTTTCCTTGTATGTTTTCCGGTACATTCCTTTAACCATTTTTGTTGTCCTTCTCTGGACTTCTTCCATTCTGTAACTATCCTGGAGATGTGGCTTCCAGAACTGAACATAGTATTCCTGATGCAGCCAGACCAATTGTCTGTACAGTGGCATCACCACCTCCTGTTTTCTACTGGTGGTGCCTCTCCTATGCTCCCTAGCATCCCTCTGGCCCTTACCACTGCCCTTTCCGTTACTTGGTTACTTTCTGGTCATCTGTTATGATTACTTCCAGGTCTTTTTACAGTTTTGTTGTTGTTAGTATCCCCCACCACGTATTCCTCTCCAGAATTCCTGTGCCCCAAGTGCATGACTTTGCACTTCTTCATATTGAATTTGAGCTGCCACTCTCTTGGCCACTCCTTCAACTTGCCTAGGTCTCTTCTCATTCTTTCCACCCCATCTGGAGTGTCCACCCTATTGCAGATTTTGGTGTCATCTGCAAATAAGCTTCCTTCCTTCCAGCCCCTCTGCAATGTTGCTAATGAAGACATTGAAGAAGACCAGCCCCAGAACTGAGTCATGTGGCACCCCACTGGTTACCCACCTTTCCCAGGATTGGACTCTGATAACCACCACCCTCTCTGTCCTGTTGCTTAGCCAATTTCTGATCCAGTTTACTACCTTGGGACCCACTCCCAGACAGCCCAACTTGTTTACTAGTCTCCTGTGTGGAACGTGTCAAATGCCTTGATAAAATCTAGGCAGGCCATGTCCACCACCCTGCCCTGATCCACCACCCTGGTTACCCCATAAAATAAAACAAGCAGATTTGTTTCACAAGATTTACTTGATGTGAATCCATGTTGCCTTGGGTCTTGTGCCCCACTGGCCTTGAGGTATGCTACAGTCCTTTCCTTTGACATGGATTCCATTATTTTCCCCACCACTGAGATCAAACTGACTGGCCTGTAATTACCAGCCTCCATCTTGCTCCCACTTTTTTGTAGTGGTACTAAATTCACCCTTCTCCAGTCCTTTGGTACCACTCCCACCTCTAGTATTTGTTGAATAGAGCTGTAAGTGGTACTCCTAGTACCTCCTGAGTTCTTTCAGTATTCTGGGGTGCATCCCATCTGACTCTATTGCCTTGTCTACTTTCAGTTTCGAGAGTTCCTTTAGGACTCTGTCCTAGCAAATGGATTGGTGTCCAGCTCCCCCAGCGTGTTTCTGCCACCTAATTTTGGTCACTTCCCTTCTCCTGCTTTTGTAAATACTGAGCAGAAGTATTTTTTAGAATTTCCAGGTCCCCTCTGCACACTCTCCTCCCCCATTATTTAGCCTCACAGTCCCCCATTGGTCTTTTTCCTTTCCCTGATATAGCTGAAGAATGTTTTGTCTTCTTCTTTTACTGATTGTGCTACTCTTTCTTCAGTTTGTGCCTTTGCACACCTGACTGCTTCACCTACCTCCTTCTGTTTTGCCTGATACAGTTCCCTGTCTCCCTCCCTGTGCTTCCTTGTACTTTCTGAATGCCTGTTTTTTCTCTAACCTTACCTGCCACTTCTTTTGAAAGCCATAAGTATTTTTCTTTATTTTCTTTTATTTAGTTGCTTTATGCAGAGGCTTGTTGTCTCTGCTTTGGTTCCTTTAGTTTCTCCCACTGTTCCTCTCTCTCTTCTCCCCCACCTTTGCAGGTATTTTGAGGTGTTGCAAGTTGGTCCTCTTGAAATCCAGGACCCTTACTTTTATGTGCTTGACTCTACTACTGTCTTCACCTTAAAGCACACTGTATAGTGATTACTGGGTCCTAGATGGCTGCCTACTGATAGATCTGTTATTCTGTCACCATTTGTGAGAACTGGTAGTGGAAGTCTTAGATGATTGACTGATACAATAGATTGATACAACTGACTGATGAGATTGATGGATTGGAGTGCTTAATATGATTGACTGGTATGAGCAAACCAGCAAAAGCAAGCCAACCAATTCCATTACAGAAGCCAAATAATGGTGTCATAGAAGGTTGGTGATCAAGTAGTGAGAAGCTGTAAAGCCATTAAGCAGCGAGAGGCTGTGATGCTAGAAATTGATTCAATGAGGTTTAATATAATTGAATCAATGAGGTTTAGCAGTGATTGCAATGGTTACAGCATAAATAGAGAACTGATATGAGAAGCATGAATACTTAAATGCCATTAAGGTAGAGTTAAGTTATTCAAGTCAGGAGCATTTGCAATGCAGTAGTGGAATAGAATAAATATCTTGAAAGCCATGAAAGCTGTGAGGTTAATGTATTTATGCATGGATAACTGGAAAGCCACATAGATAAAAGGAGTAGGGCAAATTATATGCTTACATAAAGCATGCTCCTACTACTTGGAGCCACAGTGCCCCCACTATAGAAAGCATAGTCCCCGCTGTGAGGATAACAGGGAAGTCCTAGCTGAGCACCATGAGAACAAATAGCAAGTGTGATGTTGGTAGGAAAGACCCCCAACAAAATAGAGCTAATTGAATGGTTAAAGTTTCAATATGGCAGAAGTCAGAAATGGACTGCTGAAGTTTTGGGTAAACGTATGGTCTATGATGGATCAAGGGCAGATAACCACAGCTATTTTCATTGACCTTGCAAAGGCCTTTGACTCCATCTGTCATCCTCATCTTCTAAACAAGGTAACTGCCACCCACCTTTCACCAGCAACTGTCTTCTGGTTTAGTTCCTACTTAACTGGCCAGTCCCAGTCAGTTAAAATCAGCAGCGTCCTGTCTCTCTCCCTCCCCATCCTTGCAGGCATCCCCAGGTCTTGATCCTTGGACTGGCTCCTCTTTCCCTGTTTATTAATGACCTTCCTCTGTATGCACCAATGTCAAGCTCCATATGTATGCAGATGACATCATACTATTCCTCTCAGGCCCCTCTGCCTCAGCCATCCAAACTCCACTTCAACATGACTTTACCACAGTATCTAACTGGTTCAGTGATAACTGCATAGAAATAAATACTAAAAAGACTGTAGCCATGTCTTTCAGCTCCAAACAGAAACTTGCCTGGCTCCCTACCTTCTGTACTCCAGCCAACACAAATACCTTGGAGTGTGGCTTGACCTCGCTAGATTCCTTCTCCCACTTTAAGGTCCTCCACTCCAAGCTACTTCCCAAACTAGGTCTTCTTCCACCATAAGGTAGTCTCCCATCCCAATCTGACATGATCTGCTGGTCAAATGGATACTCTTAGCTTTTGACTACACTGATGTTGTCTTCTGCATTGCTCCCTCTCTCACTAAATTAGATGTCCTCATCAATGCCTTCTGTCAGTTTGCTTCAAATCCCCCACCGACACATCACTGCAACCTCTACTCCTCCCTATCCCTCCAATCCCTATCACAGAGATACTCATCCCACTGCTCCAATCTCCAGATACTGATTTGGAACTCTTCCTTCCTACTCTCTCTCTTTTAAACCCTACCACCCCTCCCCTACAATTCACGTATGAATTGCCTCCACCTTCACCCTCCACACACATGCACCTCAGTGGGGCAGCTAGCTTTCTCTTATAGACTCCCTTCCTCTGGAATAATCCACCTCACCCCTCCTCTCCTGCACTAAAGCGCCTCCTCAGGTCACCACCTGCATCATCCTGTAGCTGTCCACTGCCCTAATCCATGACTATACTACTGTCCCCTCCATCTCTTCTATTTCCTGTTCTAAATTAGTGATTTATACTCTTGTTGTCTCACCATGCGTATCAAATCTCTGTACAACTACTCTGTAATGTATTCCAAAATGTAAATTTATCTACTCATTATATTATACTGTAATGTTTAATTTATTCTGTATTATACTGTACATTCTATATTTTGTCTTCATTATACTGTATCTGATGTTTTGTTTATCCTCTTGTTTGTAATTGTACTCCTAATCCCGGGTTGCACCTGGAAATGAGCTTCAGCTCAGTGTGCCTTTCCAGTCATCAACTTTTAAATAAATAAATTGTTTGGTAAAATTCTGAGGCTGTAGATTAGGTAGCAGGTTAGTAATGAGGTTGGGGCGGGCAATGGCCTGGGAGAGGAAGGAGGCTATTCTGAAATAGCAATAAGTGAGTCTGGACAACACAAACATAGGGAGTGACATCTAGCTGAGCAGTATGAGCCTGGACCAGGTGCAAACAACCAAGGTGGAAGCACAGGAGACAACAGAGAAAGAACAATGTTAGCTGAAGCATATGGAAACAATTGCAGGAAACTGAGAATTGATAGGAAAGAAAGGAAGCAGTAGCCTGAGTTGAAGCATACAGATAACAATGGAGTGACGGAGGGTTTGCATCATCTGGTGAGTAAATGGGAGACTGAGCGTCAGACGCAGGACTAGCACAATAGAAAGGATAACAGGATGGTAGGAAAATTAGAAGCCCCCAAAAAGAAAACACAAAAAACTATAAGCACAGAAGAACAGAAAAACAAGCAACACAAGAAGCACGAAGCAGAGGCAGCAAATACTAAACAAAAGCAGGATAAACACAATGAACAAAGCCCAGCACAAATCAAGCAGAGCTGAGAGCCGCCAATGCTGGGGGCAAGCCCAGCAAGCCCCAAGGAGAAGACAGACTGACAGAGCCTCCGTCCGGCAAAGAAACAAGCTTCTAAATGAAGCAGGAAGGAAGAGTTTAAATAAGTCAGGTAGGGGGCATGGCTGTTGCTTCAACCTTTGAACTATAGGCTACAACCTTTTAATTGTGAGTTAGGGGATACAGACAAGAGACATCTACTGCAATACTTGGCAGACTTTATAAATGACTAATCATGGTTCAGTTGATTAATCACCTATGATTTTCTATTAAGACACCTGAAAAGCAGGAGCACTATTACTTTGCAATGATTTTTCTTTTCAAACATGGAGAAATAATCATGAATAAAAGGAGATTCTGAAACTTTTGAAGAAGCAGTTCAGACATCTTTGGAGAGTTGTTAAATTGAAAAATGGAAATGATATATTGAGCTGCTAGGGCAAGTAAAACAAGCATTTGTCAATGCCAAATGTTGATTGTGTTGGTGTGTTGAGCTCGCTCACTGTCCCTCTGTCACTCGCTCAGTCTGTTTCTCCCGGTGCTGCAGGCTACTCTTTTGTACTGGACTCCTGCCTGCGTTGGCACCTTGTTCTGCCCACTAAGAAACCTGCAGCTGTCCTGACAGAGCTCCGTTGAGCTGGCTCACTCCCTGTCTCACTCACTCATTCTGTTTCTCCTGGCACTGCAGGCTGCCCTTTTGTACTGGGCTCTTGCCTCTGTTGGTGACTTTTCTGCCCAAAAAAATCTGCAGCAGTCCTGACACAGATCTGTTGAGCCTGCTGACTCCTCCTCTCTCACTCACTGCTCCGTTCTGCCAGCACTGCAGGCCTGTTTTTGTACTGGGCTCCCGCCTGCATTGCCACCTTTTTTCTGCCAACAAAGAAACTACAGCAGTCATGATAGAGTCTATTGAGCTCGTTCACTCTCCTCTCTCACTTGTTCATTGTGTTTCTGCCGGTGCTGCAGGCTGCCCTTTTGTACTGGGCTCCTGCCTGCATTGGCACCTTTTCTGCCCACAAAGAAATCCACAGCTGTCCCGACAGAGCTCCATTGAGGTTGCTCACTCCCCTGTGTCACTCGCTCATTCTGTTTCTCCTGGTGCTGCAAGCTGCCCTTTTGTACTGGGCTCCTGCCTTTGTTGGCGCCTTTTTCTTCCCACAAAGAAATCTGCAGCAGTCCCGACAAAGATCCATTGAGCTCCTCACTCCCCTTCTCACACTCCTTCATTCCGTTTCTGCTGGCACTGCAGGCTGCCCTTTTCTATTGGGCTCCTGCCTCGTTGCCGCCTTCTTCTGCCCACAAAGAAATTTGCAGCAGTTACAATGGAGCTCCGTTGAGCTTGCTCACTCCCCTCTCTCACTCGCTCATTCTGATTTTCCCACCATAGAAACATAGAAACATAGACTTTGGACGGCAGATAAGGACCGCTAGGCCCACCTAGTCTGCCCATTTCCTACCTACAGGATAGGCTGCAGATCCTAGTTAACAAACAGCCTATTTCTTCCTACTCCCACAAGAATTGCCTTATGTCTGTCCCATGCATTCTTGAATTCTCCCACAGTTTTAGACCTCACAACCGCCTCAGGAAGGCTGTTCCATGCATCCACTACCTCTCTGTGAAGTAATACTTCCTCACATTACCCTGAACCGCCTCTCCTTCTATCTTTAAATTGTGTCCCTTGTTCTTGCAGGTCTCTTTTTCTGAAAGATGCTACCCTCTTGGACTTTATTGATTCCACTGAGGTACTTAAAAGTTTCTATCATGTCCCCCTCCCTTCTTTCCTCAAGGGTATAAATATTAAGCTCCTTTAGTCTCTCCTCACACGGCTTCTCTTGCAGACCCCACACCATTTAGTGTCTCCCTGGACTGCCTCTATCCTGTCTATGTCCTTGCGGAGATGGGGTCTCCAGAACTGGACACAGTACTCAGATGGGGTCTCACCAACTGTCTGTACAGAGGGATAACAACTTCCTGTTTTCTGCTGCTGATGCCTCCCTATACATCCCAGTATACACCCAGCCCTCCCTACTGCCTTCTCACATTGCTTGCTAACCTTAAGGTCATCTGATATGATTACCCCCAGGTCCCTTTCCTTTTTGTTGTTGTTACTACCTCCCCACCCATTGTGTATTCTTCCCCTGGGTTCTTGTTTCCCAGGTGCATTATTTTGCACTTCTTTGCATTGAATCCTAGCTGCCATACTTATGACCATTCCTCCAACCTTGCCAAGTCCTTTTCATCCTTTCCATGCCTCCTTGTGTATCAACCCTGTTGCAGATCTTTTGTGTCATCTGCAAAAGGCATACTTTTCCTTCCAGTCCCTCTGCAATGTCACTGATGAAGACATTAAAAGGACTGGACCCAATACTGAACCCTGCGGTACCCACTAGTAACCCCCTTTCTTCAGAGTGGACTCCATTTACAATTACCTTCTGTGTCCTGTTGTCCAGCCAATGTTTTACCAGGTTACCACCCTGGGTCCCACTCTAGGCTGGTTAATTTGACTATTAATCTTTTGTGTGGGACTGTGTCAAATGCCTTGCTAAAGTCTAGGTAGGCTATGTCCACAGCCCTCCCTGGTCTACTACTTTGGTCACCCAGTCAAAGAAATCTATTAGATTCGTCTGACATGACCTTCCGCTGTGAACCCATGCTGCCTTGGGTCCTGTGCTCCACTGGCCTCTAGGTACTCACACCACTGCAGACTGCTCTTTGTACTGGGCCCCTGCATGCATTGCTGCCTTTTCTGCCCACAAACAAATCTCAGCAGTCCCAACAGAGCTCCGTTGAGCTCACTCTTCCCCTCCCTCACTCACTCATTCTGTGTCTCCTGCCACTGCAGGCTGCCCTTTGTACTGGGCTCCTGCCTGCATTGGTGGCTTGTTCTGGCTGGAAAGAAATCTGAAGCAGTCCTGACACAGCTCCATTGAGCTTACTCACCCCTCTCTCACTCACTCACTCATTCTGTTTCTGCTGGTGCTGCAAGCTGGCCTTTTGTACTGGGCTCCTGCCTGCACTGCTGCATTTTCTGCTCACAAAGAAATCTCTAGCAGTCACAGTAGAGCTCCACTGAGTTCACTCACTACCACTCTGTCACTCACTCATTCTGTTTCTCTTGGCGCTGCAGGAAGCGCTTCTGTAGGGCTCCTGGCTGCATTGGCCCTTTGTCTGTCCACAAAGAAATCTGCAGCTGTCCCAACAGAGCTCCATTGAGGTTCTCAGTCTCCCTCTGGCACATGCTCATTCTGTTTATCCTGGTGTTGCAAGCGGCCATTTTGTACAGGGCTCCTGCCTGCATTGGTGCCTTTTCTGCCCCACAAGAAATCCGCAGCAGTCCTGACAGAGC
This sequence comes from Neoceratodus forsteri, assembly GCA_016271365.2. NCBI lineage: Eukaryota > Metazoa > Chordata > Ceratodontiformes > Ceratodontidae > Neoceratodus > Neoceratodus forsteri. Next base: position 1,077,099,618 of record CM057450.1, read on the forward strand.
TCCGTTGAGCTCACTCAATCCCCGTCTCACTCACTCATACTGTTTCTCTCACCACTGCAGGCTGGCCTTTTCTACTGGGCCCCTGCCTGCATTGATGCCTTTTCTGCCCACAAAGAAATCTGCAGCAGTCCTGACAGTGCTCCTGTGAGTTCGCTCACTCCCCTTCCTCACTCGCTCTCTCGTTCTGTTTCCCCAGTGCTGCAGGCTGCCCTTTGTACTGGGCTCTTGCACTGGGGCCTTTTTCTGCCCACAAACAAATCCGCAGTCCTGACAGAGCTCAGTTGAGCTTGGTCACGCCCCCTCTCACTTGTTTGATCTTAATCTGTCCCAAACACTGATTTCCCAAAGTGACCATGCAATTCTCTGGCAGGAGTGCAAAAACATATTTTAGCTAGGATGTGAAAAATGACAGTTGTACTGTTCATAAGGAGGTGTGAAAAATGATACTGTTGAAAATGTGGCATGAAAATATTACAAATTCTGTGAAGTTACAAGGGTGCGTTGAAACAGTTCAATGCACGCTTATAACACAGTCATGTTATGGAGTTTTGTCACCAAATTTTCAACATAGGGATTTTAGGAGCTCTGCTCGTGAATAGTGCCACTGTCATTTTCTTAATCTGTCCAGAACACTGATATCCCACAGCGATTGCGTTATTCTGTCCTGCAACTGTGAAAACACATTTCATTCAGGATGTGAAAAATGACAGCTGTGCTGCTCATAAGGAGGTGTGAAAAATTCACTGTTGAAAATCGTGCGTGACAATATTACAAATCTGTGAAGTTACAAGGGTGTGTGGAAAGTGTGCAGTGCACACTTGTAACACAGTCATTGATGGGCTATCATCACCAAATTTTCAACACAGGCATTTTAGGACCTCTGCTCATGAACAGTATCACTGTAATTTTCTTAATCTGTCCTGGACAGTGATTTCCCACAGCGACCGCTCTATTCTGCACGGAAGTGCACAAAAACATTTTGGCCAGGATGGGAAAAATGACAGCTGCACTGTTCATAAGTAGGTGTGGAAAAATGGCAATGTTGAAAATCTGGAGTGAAAATATAAATTCGCAAGGGTTACAAGCTTGCAGTACAAACTGCACACGCTTATAACACATTCATTTATAAGGTATCGTTACCAAACTTTCAACATAGGCATTTTAGGACCTCTACTCATGAACAGTGTCACTGTCATTTTCTTAATCTGTTCCAAATACTGATTTCCCACAGTGACCGTGCTATTCTGCGCCGGAGTGCAGAAACACATTTCCACCAGGATGTGAACAGTGACTACTGTACTGCTCACAAGGAGGTGTGAAAAAATGCCAATGTTGAAAATCTGGCAATAAAATTTTGCAAATTCATGAAGTTATGAGCATGCTTAGCAACTCGCGAGTGCATGTTCATAAAGCAGTCATTTTTGGTTTTTCCAACCAAATTTGGAACAGTCTTTTGAGCCCACCTCATGAACACTGGCACTGTTGTTTCGTTAATTGGCCCGAAGGTGATTCCAGGCGCAGTGACCGCCAAAATCATCTTTCTGGGCTAAAATTAATCGCCATGATAGTTTAAAATTCATGAGGAGGGGTCCCAAACTCCCATGCTGAAAATTTGGTGCCAAAATTCAAAAATGACTGAGATATGCATTAAATTGACAAAACCCTATTTATTCCATTATACAGCTTACTGACATTTCCTCAGTTTGTGGTCGGCTCTGAAGAGTACAGATGTGTTCCCGGTCCGCGAAGATCATTGCACTGAGCTCTGGAGATAAGTATGGGGTGAGGAGGGTGTGGGGAGGCAGGGTGCACAGTGGGTGGGCGTGGGTTGAGGGAGGGGGCAGGGAGACCTCTGAGGGACAGTTTCCTTTTTTCAGGTTAACAAAACAAAAACACATTATGGGACAGTTTCTCTTTCACAGGGGCATGTGGCACACTGGGATGGGTTCCCAGCGTGCCACTGGGCTCTTACTTTGGGGGGGCAGCAGTGCCGATGGAGAATTTGGCACCCCGTTGTACCTAACAAAGGGGTTTGGATTATGCCAAGGGGATTGGGCACCCATTGGCAGACAATGAAAGTGTGGGGGTTACAGAATGCTGACAGGGAGTGGGCTCCCACATCAGCAAAACTCAACATTGGGACACTGAAGCCAATGGGGATTGGGCCCCCGTCGGCAAATAAACATGGTGAGGGTGTTATATTGTTTGTGAACATGGCAGCAAGCTGCCCCATGTTCTAAACAATATCAGGGTTTAAAGTTCCGCCCTGCAATGACGGGTCACTCCCTCATTGCAGCAGATGGCTGATGCTGCAGTGGACGAGGGGCCTCTGATTGCAGTGGCGAAATTGTCACAAGTTGGTGGCAAGGTTCCAAACTACTGTCACCAGCAGCATGCAACGGATTGGGGAAGTGGACAAGCCTTTTGCAGGCTGTGGGGGCATTGGCCACAACAGTGTTGCGCCTCCACAACCTGCTTCTGAGAAAGCTGTCCCAATATGTTTCTAGCTGCTTGCAATCAACATAAAAATTGAACTTAAATTGGTTAACTAGGATCTGCAGCTTATCCAATAGCTAAGAAATGAACAGACTGGGTGGGCCAAGCAGTCCTTATCTGCCGTCAAAGTCTATGTTTCTATGTAAATTGAGGAAGACACACCCTCATATTTGTAAGAACAGCATGATGTATAGACACGTGGTAATCTTTGTGACCTAATTCCAGTGAATGATATAACTGTTGGTCTGGTAGAAGTTGGGGTTACTGTGGAACGGGTGATTCTGAAGAGACTTAATGGACATTAGACTAAACAGTGAGCAGAGGCAGGTGTATAATACTGTGACAGAAATGGTGTATCGTGGAATTAAACATGATTCTCATCAGTGTACATGCAATGATTATGAACCACTCTGCTTATATTTCAGTGGTGTAGCTGGCAGAGGGAAGAATTATCTCATGTATTTTCACTATAAGAAAGAAACTGAAACAGCCATGTCTTATGCTTTTACAACTTTAACAGACTAGCGGCATATAACATTAGTAATGTTACACTCCACTGTATGTTTATGTTACCAGTTGAGCATGGAAAATCTGTAAATATCAAAAATTGGCATGGGAGGTGCCATAGAGTTATGATACCCATTTAAAAAAATAAAACTTTTGATTGCAGATTAAGTGAACATGGTTTTAAATATATTTGCTTTTAATCACTTTAGATTACATGAAGTAGGCACAACTGAGGAAATTTAATTCATAAGAAACATGTTGTAGTCTTTGGTGATTTGCTAAATTACTGTGTATAATAAAATCACATGTACTGAACATGCGCTCACCATGCATTTGATGTTGATAAATTGTATTATACTGTGCTGTGCAGATATGTACATTATATAACTTGATTACACTATAAATATTTAATTGCAAAATGTTGAAAATAAACCTTTGCATATGGTTAATTATTAATTCTGTTATGTTACAATTGTATACACGTTCATAAACTATGCCTCACGATGCACCGGGTGTTGCTTAATCCCCAATAACACCATATCTTGTTGTGGGTTATTGCTTACTCATCACGCAGTAAAAGTGTTTTGCTGTTAAAGCATACATAATTTAGTATATGTACAATATGTACTCTGTTTAACAGTACTTAATAGATTTATGACAGTATCATGTAAAAAGTTAGCCTGCAATGCCAGTGTTACAGTGTTCCTGCTGTTTTGAAGGATTGCCTTCAGGGAGCCAAGGTGGCATTTTTGAAGAACGTTCTTTATGTAATCATCTTTTCTTTTTGTTTACCTTGGTGGTTTTTGCCTTCTTCAGGAGTATATATATATATATATATATATATATGCTTTTGTGCTATAAATTTGGCTTGTTCTTTTTGAAACAATAAAAGTTGTACTAATTTGCCAAAAATTATGTCTTGTATATTACTTGTTTGCCTAATATGTGTAATTGAATTTTTTATAGGTACTACAGGTACTGTTAATGCACCATTGATGATAGGATAAGTTGACATAAGGTTGCTAACATACTATCACGTACAGTATATCACTATTTCAGTAATACAAATAGAGGTCATTGCTCAACATACATTTTTATGAAGTGCATTCTCTGTCAGATTAAGAATGCACATAGGTAAGCAATAACACATGACAGGGTGTGTGGTACTGTTTAAATAACACATGCCCCATCTGAGTTGTGAAGCATGAGGTGCAGCCAGTGCCTTCAATCACCTGGGAATGCGGTAATTTATGGCATTACTACACACCCTGGAGTGTGTTATTGCACTTATAAAATGGTTTGAAGAGTTAAAAGCAGGAAAAAAAGTAAAACTTGAGCTGATTGGTAATTGAAATTACTGCATGGTCATATGAGCAGTTTTGACCAATAGGCTTGCTTGTTTGATTGAAGCCATTTTACAAAGTGCAATATATAATACACTAATACTTACAGTAGTCTCACATTTCTATAATGAATGTTACTATCCATTTGTTGTATACACAGCATGCAAAATACTTAGAAAGTAATCTAAACATCTGAAATATTGACTTTCAAAATAATACTGTAAATAGCTGTTTTGAGAGTGACTACTACTTACTGTTCTTACTGCATCTATACAAACCTGATTTAATTTAACATTATTCTGAAGGTAAGATTAATGGACAACTGTGTTATTAAAGGTCATGCATAAAGCAAGTTAGAACTAAGTACCTCTTTCATACATGGCCTCAGGGACACCTCACATCCTACTATATCCAGGGCCCAAAGGGCCATCTGCAAAGCAAGTTGGGACTCACCTCCCATTCTGAGCCCACTGCTTTTGTAGGGTCTAATGGGCCTGCCCAAAACAATTTAGGGCTCATCTCCTGTTCTTTGCAGGGCCCTGCACATCCTGCTTCATGCAGGTCCCAAAGCTATAGCTCTGTGGTCTGAAAAAACAAAGAAATGAATTAACAAAAATGCATTTATGCATACACCAGTGCTGAAGAAGGCAACTGGGCAAAGTAAGGAAATGAAAAATTGAGGATCAAAGTCTCATATGCCTTGGCAAATTGGTAGTGTGGTGTTCTTTTGGGATTGCAAACCTAATATCCATCCCGCATCATCTCCTGCACTCATGACCCAAAACCAAGTTACAGACCTGGGGCCATGTCCATGAGTCAGCAAAGGGAGTGCCTCAGAAAAGCACTAACAAACAGGCAAGAAGGAAGGGTGGCGGAACAATGGGGAAACATCAAACGGCCATCACAGAGGCAACAAGCCTTTGTGTGAAGCAAATAAACAAATCAAAATGAAAGAAAAACATTATGGTTCTCAAAAGAGGTGGTGGAGAAGGTTAGGGAGAAAAGATAGCATTCAGGAAGTGTAAGGAAACACAGAAGGAGAAGGACAGATAACTGTACCAGTTAAAGCAGAAGGAAGTGAGGAAGGCAGTCAGAATAGCAAAGGCCCAAACTGAGGAAAAGATAGCCAACTTGGTTAAGAAGGGGATAAAACCTTTCATAGGTACATTAGGGAGAGAAGAAAACCCAAGGGAGGGATAGTAAGGCTTAATAAAGGGGAGGGTGGGGAGCAGACACAGACAGTGAAAAGCAGGGATACTGAATTAATCTTCTGCTCAGTATTCACAAAAAGAAGAGGAGGGGAGGTACCTAATCCAATCAATAGAAGCACTCAGGATGGGGGGTCAATATCAGTCCTTTCACAGAAGAAAGGGTTCTGAAGAACTCCTGAAACTGAAGGTGGACAAAACAATGGTCCCTGATGGGATACACCCCAGAATTCTAAAAGAACTAAGGAAGAACTAATGACACCACTGACTACCATTTTAACAAATCATGGGAGGATGGTGTGGTATCTAAGGACTGGAGGAGGGTGGATGTGATTCCCTTCACAAAGTGGGAGCAAAGCAGAGGCAGAAAACTACAGACCTGTTAGCTTGACCTCAGTGGTAGGTAAAATGATGGAATGATTTTTGAAAGAAAGAATTGTTGAGTACCTAGAGGCCAGCAGGGTACAGGATCCAAGGCAGCATGGATTCACAGTGGGAAGGTCCTGTCAGATGAGTCTAATAGATTTCTTTGACTGGCTGACCAAAGTAGTAGTCCAGGAGGGGTGTAGACATGACCTACCTAGACTTTAGCAAGGCATTTGACACAGTCCCACACAAAGATTAATAAACAAATTAGCCAGCCTGGGAGTGGGTCCCAGGGTGGTAGCCTAGTACAAAATTTTCTGGACAACAGGACACAGAGGGTAATAGTAAATAGAGTCCACTCTGTTGAAGAGGGGTTACTAGAGAGGTACTGCAGGGTTCAGTATTGGGTCTGGTCCTTTTAATGTCTTTATAAGTGACATTGCAGAGGGACTGAAAGAAAGTATGCCTCTTTGCAGACAAGACAAAGATCTGCAAGAGGGTTGATACACAAGTGGTGGTGGAAAGGTTCATAGTTTCATAGTAGTTTACAAGTTCAATGGACCAAAGCCCTTACTTAACATGCCACCAATTTAGTCAATGATGGAATTGAAATTTTCTATCTCCATAAATTTATCCAATCCTCTTTTAAATGTCTCCATACTATCACTTTCTACTACCTCGCTGGGCAGGGTATTCCATGTGTTCATGACCCTTTGGATGTACCACTGATTTATTTTATGTGTTTTGTTTGTTTCCTCGTAATTTATACTTAAGGGATCTAGTATTTTGGGTAGTTGTTTTGTGTCTAACTTATCCTATGGTCTCAAGTAGGTTGTCATCATTATAAGCTCTAAATGCCAGACACAGATCTTCTCTTAATTTTCTATATTCTGTCAGTATAAGTTTAGATGTTTCAGTCTTTCACTGTAATGTAAGTTGTCCATGAATTCAATTTTCTTGGTTGTCCGTCTTTGGACTCTCTCTAGTTTTGTTCTAATCAATTGAAGAGGGGCGCAAAAGGGGAACAGTACTCTAAGTGGGGTCTGATCAGTGATGAATACAAAGGTTTAATGACTCCTAAGTCTCTGCTTTTAATATTGCTTAAAATGCACTTTAATATTCCATAACATTTCCTAACTGTAATTGTTGCATGTGTATCAAATTTTAAATCTGGGATTATATTTATTCCAGGTCCCTTTTCGTTTGTGGTTACACTTAAAGGCATTCCATTTAAGGTACATTGATGTCCAGGGTTATTGCTCCTAAGTGCATTATTTTACACTTAGCTGTATTAAATGTTAGTTTATTATCTCTTGCCCAGGTGGCTATTTGATCTAGATTTTGGGGAATTTATTTCCTGAGCTGTGATCATTAACAATTCCACCTACCTTAAAATCATCTGCATATTTACAGAGCCAGGTGTTAATGAATGATTGCATGGTTGCCATCAGTATATTAAAAGGACTGGGCCTAATACAGAGCCTCAGGACTCAGTTGATTAAGTTAACCCATTCAGACCTATCTCCCTTATCCTTTCCTATAGCCATGAGTATATCCATCTAATGATATTTGGATGGAGCTATATTCTGATTAGTTCTTCTATCAAAGTTTTATGTGACACGGTATCGAATGCCTTCAAAGTCCAAATAAGCTACATCAACTGGCATCCCCTTATCCAGTGCAGCACTCACTGGCTCAAAAATTGTAGCAGATTTGTCAGGCAAGATCTTCCAGGGAGGCGCCATGTTGAGTAGTATCTACAGTGTGTGTTTAATTGTCTGTAAGTGTTCTGTTATATGTTTATATAGTAATCTTTCCAGGATCTTACCCACAATTGAGCTAAGACTGATCGGCCTATAATTCCTGATGTCTTATCTAATACCATTTTTAAAGACTGGTGTCACTAAAGCCTCATTCCATTCTTTGATTGTTTTACCCTCTTTCAGAGATGCATTGTAAAGCATTGTAAGTGGCCTACCAGTTGTGGTGCTAGCTTCTTCAAACATTTTGGGGTGATTTCATCTGGTCTCACTGAACTGTTAGTTTTGATATTTTTATTATTTCCATGACTTCCTGTTCAGTGAATGTTGAAAAATCTGTCTGTATACTTGGATTTCTGCAGTGATAGATTCCTTTGTTTTATATACACTGAGGAAATGGTTATTAATTCTGTTACTAAGTCTTCTTCTTTGGTTATTAAATTATTCTGTTGCACGATGGGGCCTACTATATTATTGTTTCCTTTCAGTGAACCTACACAGTTATATAATTTTTCATGTTACCCCTAACTGTGTTGCCAGATGCTTTTCAGCATTTTGTTTTGCTTTGCGTATTAGGGTTTTAATTTTTTTGGCCGTCATTTTATATGTGCAACTCTTTTGTTTTTAGTACACCTCTTATATGTTTTATCTTTTTTCTTATGTTTTAAAAATATATTGTTATTCCACCATAGCGGTAGCCTACAGTTGTTCTTGTATTTCTTTCTTTCCAGTACCCACTGTGTAATACAGCTTCTTAGTTTATTACTAAGGGTGTTCTAATGCCAGTCAGTCCTTGTTATTTTAGTTTGATTTTCCAGTCCATTTTGCTAGGTAATCTTTAATTGCACCATAATCTGCCTTAAAGTAGTCTTTTATTTTGGTTTTTCCAGATTGTATACTTTTCCTAGATGTTTTAATTTCAAAGTACACCATGTTGTGATCACTTGTTCCCAGTGGGGTAGAATTTTTGAGTGTATAATAACAGATTCTGGACTAATGATTATTAGGTCTAATATATTTTACTTCTTGTCCCTTCGTGTACCTGTTGTTCTGTGTTATTCTGATGTATGAAAGGATGAGAAGGCACTTGACAAGATTGGAGGAATGGTCAAAAGTACAGTATGGCAGCTTACATTCAATGCAAAAAGTGCAAGGTAATGCACTTGGGAAACAAAACAGGGGAGGAGTACACAATGGGGAGGTGTATTAATAACAACACAAATGGAAAGGACCTGGGATCAGTCATACCAGATGACCTAAAGAAAAGGAAGAAATGTGAGAAGGCAGTAAGGATGGCTGGGGGGATACTGAGATGTATAGGGAGAGGCATCACCAGTAGAAAACAAGAAGCTATTATCCCTCTGTACAGACAGTTCTTGAGACCCCATCTGAGATTACTGCATTGCAGTTCTGGAGAGCCCATCTCCGCAAGAACATAGACAGGATGGAGGCACTCCAGAGGAGGGCAATTTAAATGGTACAGAGACTGCAACAGAAGCCATATGAAGAGATACTAAAGGAGCTTAATATGTATACCCTTGAGGAAAGAAGAGAGAGGGGACATGATAGAAACTTTCAAGTACCTCAAGGGAATCAACAAAGTCCAAGGGGTATATACCCAGGCTTAAAGTTTGTAATTATTAAACCAGATTACTAGAAATAGGAGTGCACTCATCAGAAGCTGGGAGACATAGGGAGACTTATTATTACTATACAAACTACTCCACAATCAAGACCTTATGATCAATTGTGATCTTAAATATAGCAGGGCCAGATGTAACTTAAGATCTCACAATAAACAAGCATTTGTCAATGCCGAATGTTTGCTTACGGCATTGGCAGTGGTAGTGTAGAAGTTACAGAGCTGCGTAATAGGAATGGCAGTGAAGTACTGAACTGAAGCCAACCCACCACCACCCTGCAGAGAGTGACAGGCATTGGGGTGTGCATTTGGGTCATCAGGCATAACGGCCATGCCATTTCACCACACCCCACTCTGCAGAGACTGACAAGTGTCACGTGTTCCTTGGGGTCTTTGGTCTTTATGCACTTCCATTTCATTAGGGAAATATGGTGAGATGGGTGCGATATAGGAAAATGGGAAGTTTGGGTCTGAAGAGTCCAAGGCATACCTCGATGCCTCTCAGTGACTGCAGGGTGTGGAATGGTATGAGCATCACAGGCAAGAATCCCAAGTCACACCCCTGATTCCTGTCATTCTCTATAGGGTTGGGCGATTTAGTTGAAAAGCCTAATACTTCAGGCATTCGTTGGTATTTTAACTCCAAATTTTCAACATGTTTGTTTTGTGACCCCACCTCATGAACAGGGGAATATCAGTTTGGTAGCGAAAGCTGCTTATGCACAGTGACTAGAGGATGTAGCACCACAGGTGCAAAATATTCCAACAGGATGTAAAAATGACAGCTGTACTCTTTCATGGGGAGATGTAAAAATGGCTATGTTGCAAATGTGTAGTAAAAATATTTAAAAAATGGTGAAGTCATGAGCGTACATAGAAACTGTGCAACGCACACCCGTTATATAAGTAGGTTGGGATATTTTATAGCAGATTGTCAACTCAGGCATTTTGTTGCCTACGATCATGAACAGTGTCACTGTGATTTTTCTTTATCTGTGCCAAACAATGATTTCCCACAGCGATCACGCATCTCTGCACTGAAAGTGTGAAAACACACTTGGCCATGTTGTGAAAATGGCGCTGTACTGTTCATAAGGAAGTGTTGAAAATGCCACTAGTGAAAATCTGGACTGAAAATATTACAAAGTCATGAACTAACGAGGATGCGTGGAAACTGCACAATGCTCACTGTAACACAGTCATTTATAGACTTGTCACCAAATTTTCAACATAGCCATTTTAAGACTCTGCTCATGAACAGTGTAACTGTGATTTTCTTAATCTGTCCTAAACATTGCTTTTCGCACACCAACAGCACCATTGTGCGCTACATGTGGATAACACATTTTGGGTGACATATGAAAATTGCAGCTGTACTGTTCATAAGGAAGTTTAATAAAATGGACATGTTAAAAATCTAGAGTGAAAATATTAAATTTGCAAACTTACGAGCATGCATAGGAACTGTGCAACTCGTCAGAAAAGTCATTTGTAGGCATTTTTCACCAAATTTTCAACATAGCCATTTTAAGACCTCTGCTCATGAACAGTGTCACTGTGGTTTTGTTAATGTGTCCCATACATTGAGTTTGCACACCCGACTGCCATTGTGCGCTACATGGGCGGAAACATGTTTTGGGCAGGATGTGAAAAATGACAGCTGTACTGCTCATAAGGAGGTGTGGAAAAATGGAAATGTTGGAAATCTGGAGTGGAAATATTGAAAATTCGCAAACCTACTAGCGATGTGGAACTGTGCAGCGTACACTCGTAAAACAGTCATTTTAGGAATTCTGTCACCAAATTTTCAACATTACCATTTTAAGATCTCTGCTCATAAACAGTGACACTGTGATTTTCTTAATGTGTCCCATACACTGAGTTCGCTGCTTGACTAAGCCATTTGCATCGCTACATGAGCGGAAACACATTTTGGGTGAGATGTGAAAAATGACAGCTGTACTACTCATAAAGAAGGTGTAGAAAATGGCAATGTTGAAAATCTGGAGTGGAATATTGAAAATTGCAGAAACCTATGAGTGTGCGTAGGAACTGCACAACGACGCCGTAGAAACAGTCATTTTAGGAATTTTTCACCAAATTTTCAACATAGCCATTTCAAGACCTCTGCTCATGAACAGTGTCACTGTGATTTTCTTAATTTGTCCGCACATTGATTTCACACACCGACTGCGCCATTCTGCGCTACAAGGACGAAAACACATTTTGGGTGAGATGTGAAAATGACAGCTGTACTACTCATAAGATGGTGAAATGGCAATGTTGAAAATCTGGAGTGAAAATATTGACATTTCGTGAGAACTTATGAGCCTGCGTAGAACTGCGCAATGCACGCTCGTTAAACAGTCATTTTTGAATTTTGGCACCAAATTTTCAACATGGGGGTTTGGGCCCCTCTCATGAATGATGTCACTGTCATGGTGGTATTCAGTCCCGGAGGTGATTTCGAGTCACTGCGCAGTCACTGCGCGAATCACCTTCGAGCCCAAATAACGCCATGACAGTGACATCATTCATGAGAAGGGTCCCAAACCCATGTTGAAAATTTGCAAAATTCCCAAAATGCCTGAGATATGCACAAAGTTGAACCCCTCCTATCTAGCCCATTATACAGCTTACCTGTATTTCTCAGTTCACGGTCGGCTTTGAAGAGGCACGTGTTCCGGTCCACCAAAGATCATCGCCCGGAGTCCGGAGGTAAGTATGGGGTGAGGGGGTGTGGGGAGGCTGGAGTACGCAGTGGGTGGGTGCGGGTTGTGGGAGGGTTCGGAGATGCGCTTGTGAGGACAGTTTTTATTTTACAGGTTAAAACAAAAAAAAGACTTTGTGGGACCGCTTGCCACGCTGGGGTGGGCTCCCAGCGTGGCACAAGGACTGGGCGTTCAGCCCGGCGAGTTGGGCACCCCGTCGGCAAAAGCTAATATAAAAACCTCGTGGGACGGTCGCCACACTGGGGTGGGCTCCCAGCGTGGCACATGGACTTTGGGGCGTTCAGCCGATGGGGGATTGGGCACCCGTGCCGGCAAAATGATGATTGCCACGCTGGGTGGGCTCTGCGCGCGGCATCAACTACGTGGAGGAGAGATGCGAGCTCAGCCGACGGGGATTGGGCACCCGTCCGGCTATCGCTGCGTGCGGGGCGCGACGCCTGCGGCTGGGGAGAGCTGCGGCGTGAGCAGCTTCTTATCGCTGCTCACTCAAGCATGTCTCTTTCAATCGAGAGTAGTTACTGCATTTTGGAGCGTGTCATAGACAGCTCCAAAATGCATTAGCTTACAGGGGCTGCCTGCCAGCACAGTGCCTGAATTGGAGGAGGAGGTGACATACCTCCGAAATCTCCGATGATGGCACTATGTTTCTGCATGCTGCAAGCAAACATAAAACTAATTATACAGACAGCTTTAACTGTCAAGAGAGATAATCATTATACCATCAGAGTGGCAAAGATATGGAATAGGCTTCCGTAAGCAGTTGTAGATATTATTAGCTTTGAAAATTTAAAAATAACTCTGGGTAGGCTCTATTATTCAAAACATTTATTGCTATAAGTGACCCACTCATGTGGGAGACATTCATGATGGGCCTTGGTGCCCCCTTATGTCTGTTATTTCCTAGTAATTCAAGTAATCCTAGTAGCATCTTTCAGAAAAAGAGATGCAAGAACAAGGGGACACAATTTGAAGATAGAGGGGATGGCTCAGGGCAATGTGAGGAAGTATTTTTCACAGAGAGGGTAGTGGACGTATGGAATGGCCTTCCTGAGGAGGCCGTGGGTCAAAAACATTTGGGAATTCAAGAATGTATGGGACAGATATAAGGCAATTCTGGTGGGGGTTAGGAAGAAGTAGGTTGTTGGTTAACTAGGATCTGCAGCTTATCCAATAGGTAGGAAATGGGCAGACTTAATGGGCCAAGCAGTCCTTATCTGCCATCAAAATCTATGTTTCTATGATGAAGGTGTTAACTATTTAAACTTACAGGTCTTGTGTTCTGCCTCATGGGACTACTGCTTCAAGATACTGATGTGATGCTGTGTGCCATGTGCACAGATCCGTGACTTTTACAAGTAAGTTGCATGTCTTGGATATTTTCCAACACATTTACTGCTTAAGTTACAAATTCAACCTCATCCACCACATGTCTGTTGTCTTGCATAGGATCTTGAAAACATATCGCAAAGCATGATACATGTCTAGTTCAGTGCCTCATCATAGCTGAGCTATTTTATATAGTACCCAGAGGAGCCGGACAGAAACTGCCTACTGTTCATCTAAGCAGCCACGTTGCAGCAATTTACATTTTCAGATATTTTCTGAAGTTTCTGTGATATTTATATAGAAATTCATTTCCTGCCTGCAGTACCATTGTAGGGCCACCAGACAGAATCTCTTTTGAAATATTACAACATATCTGGAAACAGGGCTTCAGCTCATTTTTTTGGGTGGAAGTCAAATACTTCCATGGGTTGAAATTTTGAAGTCATTTGAGTTTTACTGGAGTCAAAATACTCCAGCTGTCAATTTTTCAGAAGTCAAAATAATTCCAGTCAACAAATTTTGGTAGTCAGAATACTCCAAGTCCTATAGTTTCAGAAGTCAACTAATTGGCATTTGCCGCGAGGAGTCAAGGTTCTTGTTCATGGTCATATAGTGGGTAACTGGCTGTGGTGGGATTCAAACTTGGTAACACAACCTGGCTCAGTGTTTCAAGCTGATATGCACTGCCTTGTGGAAAACCATGGGTTGTCGAGACCTGATCTGACTTCCCTGCTCCAGGCTGGTGGGGCCAGGATGTGATGCAGAGCATCAGTCAATCATCACGAGGGAAGGCAGTAGGTTAGTTAGCCTGCAACAGTAGTGTAGGTCCCACCCCATATGGGTATATGGTGGCACTTGTCATCAGATGGCATCCACCACACCATAAAATCTGACTTTACAATTCACCTTGATCAAGCCACTACTGGTCAGGGCAGATGGGGACCAGGAAAAGCAAACACTTTACAGTGGCACCCCACCACTAAAAGCAGACCACTCACAAACAACTATCCACAATGGGAGATGCAAGCATGATATTTTTATAACTGCATAGTTGGTACACAGCTTTAAAGGGTGTTATACCCTTGCCAGTCAGTCACAGTTTGTTACCTCATTACCAATACATGCTCACTAACATTTGTAGCATGAGCTTCTGTACATACACACTGTATTACAACGTACAGTATTTCCTTTCAGGTTCCTGCCACTTGCTGTAATTAGTCTCTGCTGCTTCTTTTAGAAATAATTCTGTCTTGCCTTTCCTGATTACCATTTACATTTTACATTTCCTGTGGGTAACTTCTACCCATGAATGTCCACTCTGTTGCTGATTTTGTATCATCTGCAAAGAAAAACATCTTCCTATCCAGCTTCTCAGCAATGTCACTTATGAAGACATTGAAGATGACCATTCCCAGCACCGATCTTTGTGGTACCACTAGTTACTTTCATGTACTGTGCACCCTGAGTGATGTGCCATTTACCACCACCCTCTGCCTCATATAATGTAACCAGTTAATTAACCCAGCTTATCACTTTCTTCCACACACTGATGTTGCTTAGTTTCTTATGTAGCCTCCTGTGTGGTATTGTGTTAAAGCTTTACTGAAGTTCAGATAGACCACAGCCACTGCTCTCCTTTGATGCCTAGTGCCCAGTGGACACAATCCCTAGTCCAAGCCCAGGTAAAGGTGTCAGGACTCCACTGGCCCCCTGCCTAGCCCCAGCATAAGTAAAGGTCAGTGGTATGCAGCGACTTTTTCTAACCCCAGCACAAGTAAAGGTCCCTTGTGCCTAGTGGGTCCTCCCCAACATCAACCCAAATAAATGTCCCTGCTGTCCAGATACTCCCACTTAGCCCCAGCTCAAGTAAAGTCTCTGGTGTCCAGTGGCCCCTGAGCCTCCCACCACAGCCCAAGTAAAGGTCCCTGGTGTCCAGCAACCCCATCACTAACCCAAGACTTTGTAAAGGTCCCTTGTGGATACCCCATTCACAGCGACCACAGTGCAATTAAAGGTCCCTGATGTCTAGTGGCCCCTCCTTAACCCCAGACCAGTTAAAGGCCCCTGGTGTCCAATCCAGTGGCCCACTCCCACCCCAGCCCAGTGAATGGTCGCTGGTGTCCAGTGGCCCACTCCCTAGTCCCAGCCACCTGTGCTTCTAATCACTCCCCCGGGCACTGGCAGGCACTCTTTAATGGCACACTTTAGAAATAGTTTAGAGGGTATCACTAAAGATGAAACTGCACTTTGTGAGTGACACTACACTCTATGGACATCCCTGTGGAGCAGTTGCATGGCAACCCTCTCCCTTTCCAGTGCGGTCACAACTAAGGCAGCTACAAATGCAGTCATGTCAGTTTGTAACCATGCAAGGAGGGCTTACATCCTCATTTGGGGATGAGCACGACACATTTGTCCTGAACCCCATGTGAGCAGCAGCACCAACCATCCAAGAGGGGGATCAGTATATACTCAACATAAACATAAATAATCAGCTGTGCAGGATGCAACCTCCCATTCCCAACTGCTATGAATGTAACAATGATTTAGTTACACAAATGTTCTCCTGCCAGTTCATATGCCCCACTTATGGGTTCTGAGTAAACAAATAATATATCTAACTGCCTTTTTGTAGTAAAAGTTACCTTTCAGAAGAAGCTCTTAAACTTCCATTTTGCAATGCTGGAGGTAGCTATCTTGTAGAGTCACTTACTCCCTCACCTGGGATATGCTAATGCCCCCCTTGCCAGTCCATGCTGAGTCACATTAGCATAACCCGCCGGCGAGGGAGCAAGCGGCACCTCTGAGATGACTGCCAGCAGCATTGAAAATGGAAGTTTAAGAGCTCTTTAAAATGAAACTTAACACAAAAATGCAGCACTGCTAATCAGGAGCACATGAACTGATGGAGAGCGTCAGAAGGTGAGCAGTGTTTTCATTTAAACATTACCAAGACAAGTTGTATCCAGTGCAGGAGCCTGCTTGGTGTCAGTCAGCTTAGCTCACAGTACCACGCATCCTGAGAACAGCAACTGCACTAACCACTACACATTTTTATCCACAGGGTGAAAATAGATTAAAAATGAGGAACAGATAAATCTACCAGCAGTCACTAGTCAGATCCGCTACCGCTCCCACTCCTATATTTCAGCAAAATTCAGCATTTACAGAAACAAGCAGCAATGTCAACATACCATTAATTGGTGTTCACCTGTGCAGTTTGCCCTTTGTGGAAGTAACAGCTGGTGCAATGTCTAGGTAGCGGGAGCTCAATGACTCAGAGCGAGTGATACAGGGAGACACAGTGGTCTTTCTAATAACATTAGGCTTGTACTGACCTTACAAGATAACCATGCAATATTCGGTTTGCTGTCTTCCCTGAAGCAATTGGTTCAGCTTGCTCTTCTGACAATTACATTTCTTCTGCTAACAGATTTAGTTCAGCTGTCAGTTAATAATTGGAAAAGAGTCCTGTCTAGTTGTTGGAGCAAAGGTTTGAATCCTGCTACAATCACTGCTCTCTCCCCATGTAACACTGAACAGGTAGTTTACCTTTTGTGCCTCAGTTACAAAATCAAATAACAGATGAAACCCCAGCTCATGATTTGGTGAAAAATATTTTGACCACTACTTCGAGCTTCCAGCAGACAACCGCTGTTGTTGGTCTGAGCGCTCAGAGTGCACAAACGGAACACCGAAATATCTGTGAAATCTACCATTCTGGTAACCCTGGCATTTGAGTCTGATACAGACTTTGTCTTTAAACTAGTGAAATTGAAAGGAGTACTAACCTATAAAGGCTGCTGATAGTACATATTTCCCGACTACTGGTACCAGACACAGCAATTTTGGGTCACATTTGGCTAAACCAGGAGGTGGATTCTCTTCAGTAAGCTGTATGCTCAGAGGCTGAGCTAAATGAAACTTGATAGATTTTGACAGATCAACAGGAGGGGAGGAAACAAATGGAGGGGTGAAATTAACGGAGCAAACTGTCGGGAGCGCATTTACAGGAATGAATTCTCAGAAGCGAATTGTCGTGCTCCCACCAAATAGACTGTCCATAGTATGATACACATGCTAAGCAAACGCTGTCAGCAATTGGTGGCAGTGGTGGGAGGCGGCCCATGAAGATTGCCATGATGACTGGCAACAAGTCCAAAGGACTGAAAAAAATTAAAGCTATGACACCCACACAATAAAAACTGACATCAGCCTTAAAGAAGGAAATGTTACTGAACGCCAGTGACTCCAGCGGCTACATTTTTGGACATTTTGAGCAAAATTACGGACGTAAAATCAGTCCAAAACAGACTTATCTGAAGGGCTGTCTGGAAATATCTACCCATGTTTATTGCTGCAACTGTAATATATGAGTGTGCTAGCTAATATGCGAGCTGCCGTATCTTAATAAATGATGATATTTTATTCATGCCAAGGCTTTGATCATTACATCTACTGTTTTATTTACAGGTCAGACATTTTGAAAAATGAATCACCAGTTTGCTTTTTTTTTCAATCCTGAATTTAATCCTACTTATTCATCCCCAGCTGGCGTCTTTGGATTGGTCCCAGTTCTGTCACCTGACTTCCCTGGAACTTAACCATTTTGGTGCATACTCTGCTACAGGGCTCATGTCGAAAGGGCTCAGTCATTGGAGCAAAGCCTGTAAGGGCGGGCCATCACACAGCTGCAGCTGGAGGACTGTTTCCTCCATTTTCTGACCTGGGGCTCACGCCAGCATGCAATGGCTCAATGGGCATGCTCCGCCTCCATGGAGATGGCCCGGTGTCAGGTGCTGGGGAGACCATCCCTGCTGTTCTGCTGCACTGCCACCCAGATTTCTCTAGGTGTCAGCCAAACAGTGGGACTTGTAATACCCCCAAGGGACGAGAGCTAAGTGATGCTCAATCCACCTCCCGGCCAGCCCCTGAGTGACCCAAGTCTATCCCCAAACCTGGGTCTCTGTATGGCAGGTGGTGAGGCAGCCACTGCCTCATCCTTGACAGCTCACCAGTCTACCTTTTAAAGAGCAACTTCATACTTCTCGCCTCTTCCAAGCATGTAAGATAGCTACCTGGCCTCTAGTTGCCTGCTATTAAAACCCATTTATTTCTGCCTTGTTCAAAAATACAGTAGATTGTATTTTGCTGGATGGAGCCAACAGCCAAAATGCTGCCACTTCCCAAATCACCAGGCACGCCCTCATGCTCGCATCGCTTTGTAAGGTCAGAAAATGGAGAGCATGGGTGCGCACTCAATAGAGTTGAATTGGAGCAATTTTTAAATGTATTTTATTATGATTTAGAGTTCCAATTATAAGAAATCAAGGCAACTGGTTGACTAATAGGGTTCCTTAGATGTTTCACATTTGTGTTAATTTTATTACACTAGAAAAACTTGTGTGTTGTAAAAGAGGAACGGCTTTTGATTTCTTTAAACACAAGGAGCTATTCTGTACATTAACTCTGCAATATAGACCAGCTCAGCATTTTAAAACCATTGCCTTATAGTCCACTACCGAGTACTGTAAATACACAGCAGTTACCAATTTGGATTTTTTCACACAAAAATATCACAGTGGTCTCCTTCTCATTGTAGTTTCATAGTGCTCTAGTTGTAAAGAAAGAACAACAGTCTCAGTGACACTTTTTGAATGGTATTTTCAGTTTTTATACAATGACTGTGAGTGTAAATGTTGCAAATCAATGCATAGAAACATAGAAACATACATAGAAACATAGAAAGTGACAGCAGAAGGGAACCCCAAGGTCCATCTAGTCTGCCATAGAACCTGCCTAGTGCTATTCCCTCCTCTCCTTTGCCTGTCTGTATGCTATCTTGATGTCTATCCCATGCGTCTTGAACTCGCTTACCGTTTTGGCCCCGTTTGCATTTATTTTCATATATGAGAGGCCTAAAGTGGAAATAAATCATTTATTTCAATGTTAGGTGTGACATCAGCATTTATTTCCACTTTAGGTTGACTCAAAGAAGCTCTGACCAGTGGAAGAATAGCTTGCACAATGTCTGAAGACATCACAATATCCTCTGCTGCAATTTACAAACTGAGCAGTGAAATCAAAGCGAAACAGTTAAATCTTCATTAAAATAATAAATCTTACGAGAGATGCACTGACATTGTAGAAATAACATATACCATGGGCTGGCTAAAAATATCACATTTATTTTATCTGCAGAGTTTGACCTCTATAGACCTCAGGGCTTTGCCACTCATAAGGTCACAGAGGTCATAACCTTCAAATAAAGATACTGTAAATGTGATAGTTTTAGTCAACTCATGGCATAGCTCATATTTGGTACATATATTCACTTACAAATAGAATCAATATTATTTTCAACAGCCCAGTCTCCCAGCAGAGAGCAAGCCTCCTCAGAAAATATACAGAAGTCATGAAAAATGGGTTTCTAGGTATTCTTATCTAATCTTTAGAAATGAACCACAGATATGGTACTGTACTTGTTCCCCAAAGTTCTCTCTCCTCTTGTTTGTGAATTGCTCTTTAAATCTTTTCTTTTAGTCCATGCTGTTTTTCATCCTTATGCTGTCTCTAATTCTTAACATCATCAGTCAGATTCAAATTAGTTTTATTGTTCGACCAACTGATCATTTACAATTTTTACACAAACAAGACAATAAAAATGCCAAACAAGTATAAATAAGCAACCAGCAGCAAACAGGAGTTATGCAGATATGCTATAAGCGTATCAGCGAACATTAATCAGTTATAGGGACACTGTCAACCTATTTTCATCAAAATAGTTCTAGTTGAAACCCACATTTTATGATTGTTTACCTTCTCTAAAATTCACTGATGTTGCTGTTTGTTTTGTCTGTCTCCTTGCTTAGTAGAACTGAAATGCATGACAATGTATATTTATAAACAACCTTTGTGTTTACAATCCTGGATCTGTTCTTACTGCATACTTCCTGAGCATTAGAAACACACCAAAACAGTGCAGCCACTCATAAGGCAGTATCTCCTAAACCCCACTGCATCATATGGGCTAGACTGTGTTGTGGGTGTTCCACATCCAGGAAATATGCATTTGGAGTTGATCAAAGAATGTAAACAAACCTGTGTTGGTGTGGTAACACCAGTATTGTGGGCAGTCTGTTTTCCACTTTTTAAAGAAAATAAGAGTCAGAATCAATCTACCAGCTACATCAACAATCTTTACAGAATGTTGGCAATCATAAAATATGTTTTTTTAAACTAGGGACACTTTGAGACCTAAGGGGCTGACAGTGCCCTTTAATGAACTGTACACCTTTAGTCGAATTCTAACTCAGTATTAGACAATAGTAATCATACCATTCTTTGCTCAAATCCATATTCAGACCAGTTCTGGCCTGCTCCATATATTTTATCTTAATATGACAACATATAATCATATGATTAAATTACCTAAATCAAACTGATTCATACCCAGGGTAGTACCAGGTTAATTTCCTAATAGTACTGATATATCTTTAAAATTCATTATTTCTTTTGTCATATCTTAAATCACTATTAAATGTCCACAATATGATCAACCATTAACAATATAGTCCCAAAATGCAATGCCTCATCACAGTGCATGGGATGCCATCTGAGATTCCTTTAGTATGCAAGAAACTATGCCTAGCCACTTCACACCAAAACCACAAACCAGTCCAAAGCCATCACTCACAGAGCAGAGCAGTTAGATGAATGCCAGACCATATGTGGCCAATGGTCCCTTCTCGATTACTCTGTCCCACATAGGATGACCCACCTGATTGCACCAGGTCCCATCTGTGCCTACCTGATAGCCTATCAGACATGCTGATTTAGGGTAGTTCCATCAGGGGCACCATGCAGCGCATGCTACTCTGTGCCTCACTGGTCACCCCATGTCCAGCGACTCCTGTTGGCTATTCCTGAGGCATGTACTAGGACTCCATGCACCAGGGAGGTCTACTCAACATGAGTCATTTTATCCTATGAGATGATGCCTAGCAGCCACAAGTCAGCCCTGACCACCATTTCCCACTCTGCATACCCTTCAGGGCCATTGCTGGATGCCATAAAGGTGCCCTGTGGCAGCACCACTCCCCACACCTGCTGGGCAACCTCCATTCCATCCACATTTTGCCACAGGCTGCCTCACATCAAAGGGTCATTTTTCTTTTAAGGAATGTAGTCATCCAAAGTTATCCAAAATTCAGTAAAGTAATGATTCTATATCACTGAATATGCAATTCTAAATACTTAAAAGTGAAGTACCAGCACATTTGGCTATGTATATAATATGTATATAATATTTGGTACATCCTTTCAGTGTACAGTATTCATATCTCAGGATTTCAAATTTGCTCTAATTGAATAATTGAGTAATTAAGCAACAGAGTAACCATTGTTCATCAAGAGCAGTTTATTTACACGACTGCAAAACTTGAGTTGCACACAATTTGAATTAAACAACTAAAAATATATAAAATAAAATTATCACAGCATATCATATTACACTTAAATACAGTACAAATCACATTAAACTGCACAACCAATGAATTGCTTTAGTATTTTGGACTGAGTTGCAAGTGTTACTGGATTCAGCACAAAGCCTTACACCTAACTGTTTTATAAGAGTTGCATCTTAGTTTTGCATTGCATTGTGATTGGGTTTAAGCTGCATTCCAACTGAGTAGCAACAACATTTTATAAACATTGCTCTTGAGCTGATTAAGTGTTTAAAAACAATGCAATATGAGTTGCCAATGCATTGGCAACTGTAAAAACAATGCTACCAACTCATTGATGGGACAGTTTAATGTGACTTGTACTGTAGACACAAGCAGAGCTTCATGTTCATATAGAGAATTCCCAGATTGTACCTAGAGGAGTCCAAACCTATGTCTGATCCAGGGATATGACCAGTGGGCTCAGAGTACTCATGTCTCTATGATCTAGGCAAACAAATATCTGAGCTTTAAATGCTTCACATGAATTACAGTCTGAGAATGATCAGATCTTGAAGTGTTTATTTCTTAAAATATCTTGGCTGACTCCATACATATTAAAATACAAACCCTCAAGATGTACAGTCATTCAGGACACATATCAGCTCAGAAAAATCAGAGATTCAGGCTAAGCATAAGCAGAGAATTGGTCAACTAACCACGACTCATTAACTTGAAAGAGCAGTAACGTTATTTCTCAGCTTTCCTTTTTCTTGAGTGAAGCACTTTTTACACTGCAGTTCCAAACAAGGGAGTCCAAAATCTCCAATCAGACATTACAAGTATACTTATATAATGCACAGCCAAAGCTTGGGCAAAATCTTCAACAAATCCTAACACGCCCTCATTCGAACTGCATTGTGAACCAGTCCCCCACCATTTGACTTATGAATCCCTGTCAGTGTATATCCCTGTCCCTTATCTGCCAAAACATGGAGTTGCTTGCCTAGGTCCTGGCTACTCAGAAAGTTGCAAATGCCTCCATTTTCCACCAGATATCTCAAAAATGGCTTGCCTCTTCAATCAAGCCTTCACTCCTTTTTCTCCTCCTAGTAATTCTTGCAGGCGCGTTTAATGTAATCCTGGGACTGCTAATGATACCTCTGCTCCCCACCCTCACTGCAGTATCTCAATGGGTACAGAAAGGGTTGAAAACTGCCAACAAATGTGCGAGTATAGTCCTAAAATGCCAGAGCTGGAAGCATGGGCCAATCTTCACACTTCTGACATTCTAGGCATCACAGAGACCTGACTAAAACCATGTATTAGGCAACATGAAGTAGTGCTTCCTGGGTACAAATGTTTCAGATTGGATCACCTGAAAAAAGGGGTGGGGCATCATTATGTACGCTAGGGACAGTCTTGATGCTTTCCTAATCCCTGACATGAACCTTCCGAGGTGGTATCGATATTCCTCTCTCTCACCCTTGACTCCATAAAAAATATCTGGTAGGGTGTGTATACTGTACCAGTCACCTAAAGTATCATCCTCTTGCCTACTCTCCTTCATTACTTACCTTTCTAGCCTGCCGCATCGCGACGTGGTGCTTGGGGAGACTCCAGTATTGACTGGTTGAACCCTGGCTCTGCAAACCATCTGCCATACTGGCTGATTCCAACTTGGTTCAAATGGTTAGCAGCCCTCGCCTTAACACAAAGTCAGGCAACCATACCTTACTAATTGGGTGGTCACTAACTGTGCCTCAAAGATATAATCTGTAGAGGTCCTCTTAGACAGTACAAGTGACCACTCCTAACTATCTGCAATTTGGTGCAGTAACTCCTAATCCCCACCTAGGGTTGTAATGGTCCGGGACACCACAAAATTCGACTCAAAGCTTTCAAGGATGCAATCCAAGATACTGACTGGGGTCCAATAAATACCCTACTGGATGTCAATTCAACCCTAGACTACCTTGTGACTAAATTCACTGGTATTATTAACCTCCATGCCCTTATGAAGAGATGCCGGATAAAAGTGTCAAAGCTCCTTGGTCTTCTAAAGAACTGAGCCAGCTCATGTCCTTGCATGATGAAGCTCATGAGATATAAAGGTAGTGGATTACCTACTGACTGTCAAACTTATAGGCAGCTAAGGAACAGCTGCAAGAATGCCATCCAGAAAGCAAAGCACCTACATTCCAGGAATCTCCAGACCGAGCACCTCAGCAATCCAAAAGAATTTTGGAGACAGGTTAACTCTCTTCTAAAGGGAATACCTCTGAGATCCCCAACTCCCTTGATGCCCAGGGTTCCATTCTTAATGTCTCTCCCCATAGCAACTGGCTTTAATGAGTTCTTCACAGATCTCGTAAATATATATCTATTTTGACAGCCCTTCTCCTCCCCCAGTCAGTCCTTCTGCAATCAGCCAACTCCATGTCTCATCCTGCCTTCCACCTAAAACTAGCCACCATTGATAAAGTCCGTCTTCTGCTCAAGAATTTGAAGGCTGACAGCTCCCCGGGCATGAAACACTGGAACCAAAATTCCTTAAACTAGGAGCCGTGCCCTTGCCCATTCAGTTTGGGATCTATTTAACAGATCATTCTTTATTTGTGCCCTCCCGGAGAAATGGGAGGTGGTAGTAGTGTCCTCATCCACAAGGAGGTCCCACCTTCATAGTGGAAAACATCTGCCCAATCTCTATTTTATGCCCGCTATCCAAGATACAAGAACAAATAATCTATGACCACCTGCAAGACTACTCTAGACTCCACACCAGCTGCTTGCAACCTCCCAGCATGGGTTTAGGAAAAATTACAGTACCCTGAAAGCCCTGGTCAAGTCACATCTGACATATTCTATGTCATGGATATTAGCCATGCTATGGATGCCATATTCATAGACCTGACCAAGGCCTTTGATTTAGTCAACTATAACCTGCTGCTACACCAGCTGAACATACTTGGTCTTGATTCCTCTGCCCTAGCTTGGACTCGAAGCTACCTTTATGTCGCACTCAGCATGTGACATGAGTGAGATTTCAATCAGCTCCAAGGTTCATAACCCATGGTGTTCCCAGGGCTCCATACTGGGTCCTTTAATTTTTCTTTATACATCAACAATCTCCTAATAATTGTGGTGTAGTCTCAGTCCACTCTATGCAGATGATGCTGTCCTCTACCGCCCTCCTCCTCTGACATAGGTTGGCTCAATGCAAAGCTGGAATCTGACTTTAACACCCTCAAGGATTAGTTCATTCAAAAGCAACTGGTGCTTAACACTAAAAAACTAAGTGCATGTTGTTCTCTAGATCACCTGCATGCACCCTCTCCATCTAGCTGTGCTCTCATGTACAGAGACTACCCTTGAATCTGTTGAGTCATTTAAATACCTGGGGGTCACCTTGGATCCCTCACTTACACTGGATGCAGACATAACAGCTCTTACCAAAATCCTTAACCAAAAATCAGGGTCCTTACCATTAGTCCCTTCCTTACTTCAACTGCCTGTTGCAAGATTGCGGATGCCACCCTCCTGCCTCTCCTCTTGTATGGTGCACCATTGCTTCTCTCAGTCTCTGCAACCCTATCATCTCATCTCTCACAGGTCTACCACAGAGAGGAGAAGGTTTGCTCTGAGAACCCATGCTCGCCATCATCATTGTGATGTCCTATCTGCCCTGGGATGGTTGCCCTATGAGACCAAACTGCGTATGCCATCCTGAGTTTTGTTCACAAGCTAGTACATTGATTCACGTCTCCTGCCTAGCTGATATCATCCAGTGCTGACTCAACCAGCATGCTCTCAGATCTGCCTCCTACCCCTTCTTGTAGTGCCAAACCTGTGTCTCTCTGTGGCCCAGAGATCATTCGCCTTTTCTGCTGTGTCCTCCTGGAACTTGTTACCTTCCTCAGTCCTGGCTTGCTCTTCACTCCCTCAATTTCAGTGCTCACTGCAGGCTCATATAGGTGTCCTGCCTTGTTCCTGCTATCAAGGACTTCCAGGATTTCTACCTCTCCACTTCCTGTGTACTTAACATTACTGGATTTCTATTTAAGTACAATGTTATCTGTACAATCTGAATTATGCACAATGTTATCTGTAAATAGGATTGATGATTATGTTACTGTCTGCCATAGTATACTCTATGTTATCTATACTAGTGGTTCTTAACTGTAGTGAATTATGTTCTCTGTACAATTTTTATGCTAGTTGTGAATGTTTATATGATGTAATTGTGTTGTACTATGATATGTTTTGTAACTATATTAGTTGGTCTTGTTATTGCAATTGTCATACCTGTATGGTTTCCTGTGTCAACTATTGTACTATCAATGTATTCTGCACTTTCCGGGTCGCCACTGAAAAAGGGACTGTCTTGTCTCAGTGGGCCTACCCAGTTAAAAAATTCAATAAATGAAAAAAAAAAAAAATAAATAGGTTGGTATATAAGGATATAAAATAAATTCCAAACTGTACCTTTATAACGAGAGTCAAGCCAAACCAAACCTTGCCAACAAAAATGATTTTCTGATCTCTTTATCACCAGTTGTCCCTAGCAATTGGTGTCTGAAATTGCTTTGCTGACAACTGAGTCTCCTATCAGCTTTTCTGGTGAATATCCCCATCTCCCTGCTCTGGGTGTCCAAGGTACATTTCACTACTGTCTTCTTCAGGTCCAATGTACCTCCAGTGGACTCCTATCTCCCTTCTCCTTTCTCCAGCTCTGATGGTATACACACCTGTTTAATTAAGTAAAAAAGAAGGCACCTCACTAAGCTTAGTAAATTCAGGATTATCAAATGAAGCAAGCTCTATTAGCCCTAGCCTCAGGCAACAGTAGCATACTTTTAAAAGGTTGAAGTAAGCTGTCAGCACTTAAAGTACCAAAGTGCTTCCAGGCATCCTCCTTTCTGTTCAGAGCATCCCAACTCCAAATTTTATTAAGGGCTCCTAGTAGAAGTCCACTCGACACTGCCTGCACATTTCTCGTAGTCTGATCATCCAACACCAAGAATGCAATCATTTAGCAAAAGTTGCAAGCTCCGGAGTAAATGCTGTAAGAAACCTGTATCCTATTCAGGAAAGAAAAACTTTAACCTCAGTGCATTATCAGACTAAATTATCAAGAGTCAGAAATCTCAAATGTGAAAGTAAAAGCTCAGCAGAGCAGAGCGGAGTGAGGCAGCATACAGCCATCTTGCTGCCCCGCACCCGACTCTGAGAAACATACTGCCTGCACACCAAAAACAGACTAGGCAGGAAACAGCTAGAAATCATCAGTCTGTAATTTGACTTTGTTGTGCAATAAATAGAATATAGTAAGACGTAGATATTGCATTCATTAATAATTTGTTCACTTGTATTTTTAATTACATTAATAGTGCCTCCAGCGGTATTCTTATGGTATAAAAGACGCTGAGCATCAGGTTTGGGTGAGAAGACTACAAAAGCAAAGCTAAGCAGTTCTGTCTGCCCAGACCTTACGTGAGGTGTTTCTTATATAATAAGAACAGATCCAGAAACAAATGATTTGATACCTTTTATTGGACCAACATGGATGTTGCGAAAAGAACAAAGTGTTCTAGCTTTCGAACCAACCAGGTCCTTCTTCAGAAGCTTTGTGGCAGTTTTTCAAATATCCCATACTATTAACACCAGATTATATAGAAAAGCAGAAATAATTCTCATTGGTTTAACATATACATTTAAAACATAATAGAAGATTACGTCAGAGAAGCTAATTAACACCAGTATGCCTTTAACTGAGGAGCCTCAGAAGGGCAAAGGTTATCAAGAATTCTCTACAGCCAGAGAGTTCTTGTCACATAAATTTTAAATGTCTCAGTATGCCAAGAAAGCATTCTAGTGATAAAAAAAACCTTGAGTGGCATTCTCTCTAATACATGTAAGATGAGCTTACAACTTACATACCAATTGTCCTGGTATATTAAAGGACAGATAATGAGAGACAAAATAATGAAATTAGGTATAACTGCAGTTGAAAACAAGCCTGAAATTAACCTACACATATATGACGCATGAAAGTATCACTTGTAAGTGTAAGTGCCAAATAAAAATACTTGTCAAGGACCCTCAAGAAAACGAGACCATGAGCCTGATAAGTGCAGATTTCAGCACAGAGTCTGTGTATAACAAAATGCACAGAATCAGTCTAAGCAATCTAAATGAAAACCCAAAGGAATTACACCTTTTATGAACCCCCAAGTAAATGAGATATGCATCCTAATATGAGCAGTTAAAATGTGACATGTGTAATCCAACCACTGACAACTAATAGAAGGAAGTAAATGTACACTATATGTGAAAACTAAGTGTCCTAGCCACATAACAATTGCCCCAAGGGCACCCTTTGAGGTCCTATTAATTTATTATAAATCACTTGAGAATAGCATGATGATTTAAAATAGGTTTAGAGCCCTTGGACTTGATTTTCAAAGCCCTGAGTATGATGCAAGGTGCCTGAATCAAACATAAGTGATGCAAGAGTCACTTTGTGTCAAAAGATGAGGCAGTCCTGAGTTTCTAATGTGGTCTGCATTGAAAAGGGCTGCTGCACAAACTGAACTGAGCCAGCCTTGCATCAGAAAGTGAGGTGCACCCAGGTTACAAGGGGCTTGTGAAATGGCAGGGTTGCAACATCCAATTTTTCACAATTTTGGAGCCCTACCTTGAAAGCATCAAGGGGCTGTACTTAGACCAGTCAGGAGGTGGTCTAAGGTATGTGCGACAATGCCACACACTGTAGCTAAGGGAGGGTGTGGTCTGAAACTGAGCTGTTGGGGCACAAGGCATAGAGGTGCCATAGGGACATCAGAGAGACTGTTAGCACACTAGGTTGTGATGTGGCACCCAGCGGGATGATATTTGCTGAGCCACACTGCCCATGGGATGGGACCATTTGGGGGTTTCCAGGGACAGTCATTGACATGGCCCCAGGTGGGCACAGCCCTGGCAGCTGACTGATAGGTAGCCACTTCACATAAGCCAGTAGATGGTAAGCTGGAGGTGCAGGTTGAAGTATGCCAGTGGTGTGGGTAATGTACTCCAGACAATGTCACAGTCCCCTTATACCCATCCTCCCACATTGTGGCAGGCTGCCTCCCACCCACAGGCTTAAGCAAGGTGGCTAATTATGAGCAGCTGCTAGGGCTGTGCCCTCCTGAAACCATATTAATGTCTGTCCCTGAACACCCCCAAAGCGATCCCATCCCATGGGCAGTATGGCTCAGCAAACAGCACCCCCACTGAGTGCCACATCACGACCTGCTATGCCTGCAGTCCTCCAATGTCCCCATGGCACCCCAATGCCCTTTTGCTCACAGCCCCTCCTGACATGCAGATTCACCACCCCCAACAATCCTAGCCCCTCTACTGTTGCACTGGGGGCAGATCCCTGAAGCAATTCCCCAAGGTGCACCAAATTTTGGCTCTATACTGTGGCAGCTCCTGGTTTTGGCACAGTGACCCCACTATTATAAAATTGGGCACTGGGTCCCTGACACTCCTGGAGTTCACTGCAGCCCTAGAGCAACACAACTTGGTACATTGTAAGGGCCTCAGTGAAACCTGAGCCCCCTGTTTTAATTTTCTTATGCCGTCCTCCCCAGCTCTGAAGTGGAGCACTCTTCCTGATGCTCCTGCATGAGAGCACACTGTATGCAGCATAAGATGTACAGTGGCTCTGTGCACTGATTGGCTGAAATCTCATAAGTGATTTATAATTGTGGAAAAGTGACGTAATATGTCAATAACAAAATGGGAGGATAGGTGATGTGATCACTGTAGTACTTTATGACTTTTATAGAAGATATCCAGTCTGATTGTTTTTTCAATAGAGCAGATATGGATACTCCTGGATAGTGCCTCTGTCCCACATATAGTACGTCAACTTGAACAAACTGGAAATCTAGGAAATGAAAGTAATTTGGCTGGTATTGTTCATCATTTATTTTCCTCACATTGTATTGTAACACATTTTGAGTTCCTTGAAGAGCTGCAGCAGCCATTTGACTTGCACATGGAAGAAAAGAATAATACTGTGGTTATGTGAAAGAAGACAGACATAATATTACTATTACTACTTTAAAGAACGTGTCAGTGGTCATATGTAGATCTGGGACTCTAGCTCACAGATTTGTGATCTAAGCACAAGGCTACAATACCAGCTATCTACCCTTCACTACCATAAATACCAGTTTCTTCAAGTTTTGGTTTTTTTGGACTTATCTTTTATTTTGGCATAGAAAATACAGGAAAATAGCCAATTCATGCAAAATGAGAAATACACCCAACTATTCATTTTTGAGGTAAAATAAATGTATATTATAATACTTCAACAGATGTTATATAGCACTACAGAGCTTTTAAAGTAGAACAATTAATGGGAACTACTGCATGTATTACCAGCCCATATACCTCAAAATGGTATAACAGCTGGAGTGGAACATAGTGCCCTATTTTTTGTGTGTAATATATGAATATGAGGTGGTTTTAGAGCTATGGTTGAAAAACAAAATATGCTTACTGCATTTCACTAGCTCTGAGCACTTGTCCAGTGACTTCCTGACTGAGTGCTTTACATCTGCAAATCCCATAGCTACTTGTGAGATACTGTATACAGTTAGTGCCTAAAACAGTTACAAACTGGTGGTAATATTTCCATTTTCAAAAGTGCTCTTAAAAATGTTCTATTCTCTGAAGCTGATTGTAAATGTTTTAACTGATTTTATTATATGTATATGCATTGTATGTTATATTTGTATGTTTTTTGTGGCTTGTATTTATGTAACTGGACACCAGTGAAAATGAGCATTCTTTTGCTCTCAGGTCAGTCAGTGTAAAAAAACAAACAAACAAACAAAGCTATGAAGAGACACAGCCATCAGTTTTTGGGAAAATATACTGAAAAGTATTTTTGTGGATTGTGTTAGCTGCTGAAGAGGACTAGTCAGGTTTTTATAGCTTTTACTACTGTATATGCAGTGGTTACAGTAAAGTCAACTTGTGCCAGGCATGAGGCTTTTCATGAACAAGGAGTGGATTTACCTACTCTGACTTTGGCAAGGCATTTGACTTGGTGCCACACAGAAGGTTACTGAAGATGTTAGAGGATCTAGGAGCAGAGAAGGACCAAGCTAGGTGGGTGTGAAGTTGGTTAGGGTGAAACAGCCGAGGGTGGTGGTAAATGAGGTAAAACTGGAGGAGAGGTAGGTCATGAGTTGGGTACCACAGATATCCACCCTGTGAGCAGTCATTTACAATATGTTAGTCAGTGAAATAAGAGAAAGAATACTGGGCAATATGTGTCTTGTCTCTTTGCTGATGAAACTAAACTCTAAGGCAGGGTAGAGAGCAAGGAGAGGGTAATGAAGTTGCAAAGGGACCTGCAAAGGTTAGAGAGGTGGTCAAGGTCTTGGCAGTTGAAATTCAATGCAAAAAAAAATGCAAGGTGGTGCATAGAGGAGCAAGAATTCCAAGACAGAACACTGGATGAGAAGGTTAAGCTGGGTACTACTTCTGAGGAAGGGAACCAAGAGTCATCATTAATGACTCCCTAAAACAAACTAGCCAATGAAAAAGGCATACAGCAAGGCAGCCAGAATGCTGGGGTGTATTGGGAAGGGCTTGAAAGCAGGATGAAAGAGGTAAACTACTTCTGTATAGATCACTGTTGAGACCCCAACTGGAATACAGCACTCAGTTCTGGACTCCCCACCTCACAAAGAGAAATACAGACTGGAGAAGGTGCAGCATGAGGTACCCTAAATAATTTAAGGCCAACAGGGCAAATTCTATAAAGGCTGACTTAGGCTGCTGAACACATACTCACTGGAGGCCAGAAGGAGAGTGGCCATGTAATATAGATCTTCAGGTTCCTGAAAGGAATGAACAAGATAAACTGTGAGGAACTATTCAGCAGGAATGGTGAGTCAGAAACATGGGTGACAGGAGTGAAAGCTGATGGGTGGAGATTTGGGAGGGAAGTTAAAAGTTTAACATTACTGAGAGAACAGTTGTACCATATGGCAACTTACCGGCTGAGGCAGTGGGCCCAAAATCACACATGGATTCAAGCATGGCTGGGGCAGAGTTAATGGCTTAACAGTCACTCAGGTGGGTACCAGTAAGGCAGGGAACAAGGAGGAGGAGAGAAAGCAAAACCCACCCATATAGACAATTGGTCTTCTGGTAGGATAGGTAAAACAGGAAATACTGTATGACCGATGGCCTTTTATTGCTAACTTTGTCTGTGTTTCTATGTGCCTTTAAAGCAAAAAATGAAGATAATAAAGATTTCTGAATAAAAGATTATGTAAAATTTACATTTTATTCTTGTGTAATGTTCTGTTTGTGGGTATTTTATACTAAAGGTGTAGCTGAAAATATATCACCTGAGCTAGTTGTCTCCTCATCAAATGAATAGAATAAAAATAAATAAGTGAGTATCATTTCCAGTGCATAAGTCAGCTTTTACCAGAGGTCCAAATTCAAGGTAGGGCTGGACAAGTTACCAGGATACTTTTGATTTCAATTATAAGGAGGGCCTGATTGCAACATGAAATACAGAGCTGAGTTGTGATTTTAAATGTAATTTGTGTAGATGGCAAGCATAGCAGAAAGTTTAGCTGTACAAAATCAGACATACCCCAATAATGCAAATCACCTTGGGATGTACATACAAATTGCCATGACTGAATGTTGTGGACTTTTCCATAATTAAAGGAAGGTATACTAACATGTTATAGAATATTACATAATGCCCTAAATTATGTAAGGAATAAGACATGACAAGGTGTGGTTTATAGCATGATAAGAGCATGCCACAGGCATGTATAAGGTCATAAGAGAAAAGGAAGATCAAGGGGTGAATGGTCTGCTTATCATCAAAGGAGGTCAGCTAGTGAAGAGGGACAAAGACAAGACAGAGGTACTGAATTACTTCTTCTGCTCAATCTTCACTATAGAAGACAGCGGCAAAGGTCCAATGTTAAGTAACAAGGGCCAAAATGGGAATCTGTCAACTTGAGCCCCTTCACAAAGAAAGAGTCCTAGAGGAGCTAAGTAGTTAAAAATATAAAAACATAGATGTTGATGGCACATAAGGACACGCAAGCCCCATCCAGTCTGCCTATTTCTTTTTCTACCTTATAAATGTTCCATCGGCCTTTGCTCTGTCAATGGCCTATCTGTTCATACTCATCTGTATTGCTCCCATATGCCTATTCCATCCCTGTTTGAAGCCCTGCACTGTATTCATATCCACCACTTCCTGAGGTAGGCCGTTCAATGCATCCACTGCCCTTTCTGTGAAAAAGAACTTCTTCACATTACCCTTAATCAGCCTCCTCTAACTCTCATGCTGTGTCCTCTTGTCCTGCTATTTTGAGGAGGGCCTGATTGCAACATGGAATACAGAGCTGATATTTATTTTATTCTATTCATTTGATGAGGAGACAGACTAGCTCAGGTGATATATTTTCAGCCACACCTTAATATAAAATACACAAAACAGAACATTACACAAGAGTAGATAAGGCAATGGGTCCAGATGGGATTGAGCGAGGATACTAAAATAACTCAAGGAAGAGACTGCCACTCCACTGGCTGAACTGTTCAATAAGTCAATAGAAAGTGGTGTAGTACCAGATGACTGGAAAAGGGCAACAGTGGTGACCTTGCACAAGAGTGGAAGCATGGAGGAACCAGAGAACTATTGCCCTGTCTGCCTAACCTCAGTGGTGGGTAACATTATGGAAGCATTGCTCAAAGAGAGGATAGCAGAATACCTATAGGATAGTGGAAGAATTGACCCAAAGCTGCATGGTTTCATGGCTGGCTGCTCATGTCTAACAAATATTGTAGACTCTTTGGTTGGATAACCAAAACAATAGACCAGAGTGGTGCAGTGGACATGATTTACTTAGATTTTAGCAAAGCCTTTGACACTGTTCCCCACAGATCAGCAAACAAACTGGAGAACACAGGCATAGACCACAAAATAGTCAGTTGAATTAAGAACTGGCTTCAGGGTCGAGTCCCAGAGAGTTCTGGTCAATGGAGAATTATCAGAGGAGGGCAGAGTTACCAGGGCATTCCACAGAGGTCAATCGTGGCCCAGTCCTCTTCAACATATTCATCAGCGACATTACTGAGGGACTGGAGGGAAGGTCTGCCTGTTTGCAGATGATACAAAACTGTGCAACAGAGTAGACACAGATGAAGATGCCTCTAGGATGAACAGCCTCAAGAAGTTAGAAGATTGGTCAAGAAAATGGCAGTTAAAATTTAATGACAAGAAGTGTAGAGTGGTGCACATGGGTAAGCGTAACCCAAAGAATACGTACACACTGAATGGGCATCAACTTGAAGAAACAGGGATGGAATGGGACCTCAGAGTTATTGTTACTGAGAATCTAAAAGTGAGTAAACACCGTGAAAAAGCACACAAGTCTGGTGGGCCACTTCCCGGGAGATGTTAAGCAGTCGTAAAGCCCACATGACTCTGATTTCGAGAGTGGCCAAGCTTATCATTGTTAGACAGTGGGTGGACCAATCCTGCCCTCACTAAAAGAATGGCATTGTGAAATACTCCAGGATCTAGAAATGGGCGCCAAATTGCTAAACGGTATGACTGACTGGAGACTTTCATGAACAAATGGGGCTCATTGGCGGCTCTCTTACCTCTTTTACAAAACCCATGAGTTTTGTTTAAGTTAAGGGACTGGCTAGACAGTCAGATCTCTTACTGGACCCTGGGAAGAGTGCCCCTGATAGCAGTCTTAAGGTGCCCACCATACTGTGACCTGACAGCAGGGGAGGGTCCTCTCCTTCCAGCTGCTGAGCCTCCCATACAACTTAGGTTTGTAGTGCTACAGGGGAGGGGAGAGGGATAGGGCAGGGTGGGAGGTAGGGAGGGAGGGTGGAATGGATGGGGAGTTAGGCTTATGATGGGGTTGCTGTTTTGTATTATGTTTTTAAGCTTACTTTTATTGTTGTGTCATCCCTGTATTACTGTCACAGCTCCCTTTCTGCTGCTGTGTACTCCTTGGCTGTACTGGAATATGGAATGGCTGCTGTTGTTGATGTGGCTTTGTACTTTTAGTTGGAAATACTTAATAAAGTTTACTAAATTGGAAAAGCAGCACATAAGGCCAGCAGCATCCTTGGTTGTATTGGAAGATGGATTACAAGTAGGAAACACAAGGTAGTCATCACACTTTACAGGTCCTTGGTCAGGCCACACTTGAGTACTGCATGCAGTTCTTGAAACCACACCTAAGAAAGGACATAGACCTCTTAGAAAGGTTCAGAGGAGTGCCACCAAGATGGTTCAGGGCCTGCATCAAGACCAGTATGAAACCAGAATCAGTGAATTAAACTTATACTCTGGAGCAGAAAACAAATGGGGAAACATGATAGAGACATTCAGATACATAAATGGAATCAACTGGAAACCTATTCCAGGAGAACAAAACAACGGATACTATGGGTCACAATCTGTGCCTAGTGGGAGGCAGATTCAAAACCAATGTAAGAAAATACTTTTTCACAAAGAGGGTGGTTGAGCCATGGAACAGCCTGCCCCCAGAGGTGGTGGCATTGAAGACAGTACAGGAATTCAAACTAGCATGGGACAGACAATGTGGACACCTAAGGGATAATAAAAGATGTAGGGTGGTAGAAATGTCTTGGGCAGACTAGATGGATCACTAAGTCCCCATCAGTTGTCTACTTCTGGTGGCCCCTCTACATGAAGGGGCATAAGGTATGTGCCCAGGCGTGTACCCCACCCGTGAAGCTCTGCACCCGTGGACAGGTGCGCACCTGGCGGCATTCATGACTGCTGGCCACCTATCCATAGCCCTGTCCCCTCCGATGTGCAGGGTTGCGTGGGATGGCCAGGGGTGGAGAATGTGAACCCAGGCGGGCATCCAATCAGATGCCCAGCCTGGGTCCAGAAGTGGATACCTTGAGTGGAGGCATGGGGTCTGGGTGTGTGAATATGGACTGCAGGCACCAAGGACCTGTGCAGTCAGCCCATTTGCACAGCAAACCCCCTGGCTGAGCCCATGTAGGCAGGCACCCACCAAGCACATGGATGGCCCCCAGTGGAAGGACCCCCCATCCGTATGTGGCCCCCCACACACACATCCTTGCCCCAACCAGATGTAGTTGCCCCCCACACATCAGAGCCCCACCCCAAAGTAGTTCCCCCCTTGACAAGAGCCCCAGCATGTCTGGCACGACTTGCACACCTGAACCTCCCTGACTCCTGCTCCGGCTCCAATGACCCTTGGTGGTGATCTGTTCCCCCCACGTGGCACTGACTACCCCACCTCCCATACCTGAAAGTCAGTGCCATGGCACCAGATGGCTAACAACACAGCCCTCCTCATACCCGCTAGGCCACCAGCTGTACAAGTGATGTTGGAGGCGCACCACTATAAATGGGCAGTGTGTTCCCAGCATCACTTGGATGGCCGAGCAGCTGTGGAGGTATGCAGTGGGCTGTGCCACTGGTCATCCGGGGCCATGGCTTCACCCATCAGGTACAGGGACATACACATCCGTATCCCAACTAGATGTAGTTGCCCCCCAAAGTCAGCACTCCATCCCTGCGGTAGGTACCCCCCGACATGAGCTGTAGAGTGTCTGGCATGACTTGCACATCTGAACCCCCGACCCCGCTCCTGGCTCCACTAACCCTCAGTGGTGGTGTGTTTCCCCCACCCCTCTCTGCACTGAAAACCCCCTCCCATACCTGCAAGTTGGTGCTGCGGCACCAGGTGGCTGAACCCACAGCCCTCCTCACACCCCTTGGCCTCTGGCCATCCAAGTGATGCTGGGGCATGCTCCTATAAATGGACAACATGCTCCCAGCATCACTTGGATGGCCATCAACCTAGGAGGTGTGTTGAGAAACTGTGTCACTAGTTGTCCAGGGCCATGGCTCTGCCTGTCAGGTATGGGGACACACATCCCTGAGGTAGGTCCCCATGACATGCCCTGGCATGTAGGCTGCTTGCACACCTGGACCCTTTTAACCCCCCACTCTTGGCTCCACTTATCCTCGGTGGTGGTGAGTTTCTCTCCCATCCCCGTGGCACATACAGCCCCCATACCTGTAAGTTGGTGCCATGGCACCAGATGTCTGACAGTACAGCCCTCCTCACACCCCTTGGCTGCTGGATGTCAAAATGATGCTGGGGCATGCCCTTATAAATGAATAGCATGCTCCCAGCATCACTTGGACAGCTGGTGGCTGAGGAGGTGTGTGGTGGGCTGTGCCGCCTGGTTGTTTATGGCCATGGGACTGCCTGTCAGGTAGAGGGACATACAATCCATGCCCTGCCAAATGTAATTGCACCCTCCAGACATCAGAGCCCATCCCCAAGGTAGGTTCCCCACCCAACATGAGCCCTGCATGTTTGACATCACTTGCACACCCAAACCCTGACCCCTGCTCCCAGCTCCACTGACCCTCGGTGGCAGTGTGTTTCCCCTCCACCTCCAGGGCACTGACAACCTCCCATACCTGCAAGTCAGTTCCATGGCACTGGATGGCCAACAACACAGCTCTCCTCACACCCCTTGGCTGCTGACCATCCAAGTGATGCTGGAGCATGCCCCTATAAATGGGCTGCATGCTCCTAGCATCACTGGACAGACTGGATGAGGAAGGTGAGCAGTGGGCTGTGCCACTGGTTGTCTCGGTTGTGGCACCACCCATCCAGTATGGGGATGGGGGGTGGTACTGTTGGTGCCACAGGGATGGGGGCCAATGGCCACAGCTGTGGGTGCCGGGGACCCAGGGAGGGGGTGGGGATGTGCAGCCATTGCAGGCACCATTGGGTGTTGGGGGTTATGCCTGACACTCTGGGGTTGAGAAACCATGCCAAGGGGTTGGCTGGCACTACTGGACTGGGACACAGCAGCTCTGCTGTGTGCGGGCACTCCCCATTCAGCTGCCCCAGCCCTCACCATTTGCCTAGTGGGCTGAGGCAGCATGGTGGATGGTTTCTTGGTTTCGCTGTGACCAGCGGGGCATTCCATGGGGGCATGTAGTATGCTACAGCAGGGTCCCCCTGCCATAACCTGCACCCTCCTTCACACCCTGTGCAATGCACTACGTGCCTTTGTGAATGGCACATAGTGCAGGTATGCCATCCACCTGCCCTCCACCCACCCTCGGCATGTACCTCTCTGCCTGACCAAGGAATTGGGTGCGTACCTGTCTTGCGCCACCTTCATAAATGCTGCAGGTCCACCACTTCAAAGTAAAACCCATTTAGCCTACTTAACGGGCACATAGGTTTCATGCATATTAGGGCCCTATGTTCTTATTTAATGAGGCATGAGGCACTTGCATGAAGTGCCTTTTAGCTCCTGGGAAGTGTTCTTATCAAGCCATAAACCACACACTGGATTTCTTATTCTGCTTATAAAATGGGTCCCCAATAAAAAAGAACTCTCAAATTCATAGAAAAATTTGAAAAAGAATTTTAAATATTTAAGTAATAAGGCACAACAGGGCATTGGTTGCACTAGGTTTACCCCATGCTCAGAGGTGTTGTAAGGCATGAGATGAAGCAGAGTGCCTTCAGCCACTGATCATAGGGTAAACCTAGTACAACTCAATGTCCCTAATGCCTTATTGCTCTATAAAAATAGGCCCATAGTCAACTTTTAAAAAACAACACTCTAAAAGTTTTGAAAGCCACAAAACATATAATAAAGTGTTGCTAAATTATGTAAAATAGTCCCTTCACAGACACTTTTACCTGTCAGTCATGCTTTATTCACGTTCAATATATTGTGTGGTTGTTTAGCATGGAATAGAATAATTCAAAGCTCTGCATTATTCCAGTAGTAGAATGCCCCAACACACACACATGGAATGGGAACATAGAACACATGAATTCAAAATTCTTCAGAGTTCCACTGGCATACACACATAGACATATACACAGGCCTCAGGTGGCACCAGAACCTCAGTTTTATCTGTTGCCAGGTAAGCAGCAGGGAGTTCTCTGGCAAACTGGTAGGGATAGAGGGGATTTTCATGGTTATCAAAGAAACACTAGCAAAGGAAACTCTGAATAGTACTTGATTTTTTAAATGTGTGCATATGTGTAAGGAGGGTCTCTTGAGTGAAAATAGCATTGCATATGTGTAAGGAGGGTCTCTTGAGTGAAAATAGCATTACATTATAAACTTATTTTATTTAATTTAATGGACTTTATCTTTAGGGCCTAGTTGAAGCTTTTATATATGAGTAAAGGTTGCAGCCATGTTTGTAATATAAATCAGGAAGTAAGTGCCACACAAAAGATTAATATACAAGTTAGCCAGCCTGGGAGTGGGTCCCAAGATGACAGCCTGGGTAAAGAATTGGCTGGAGAATAGGACACAGAGAGTAATAGTAAATGGAGTCCACTCAGAAGAAAGGAGGTTACTAGTGGGTACCGCAGGGTTCAGTATTAGGACCGGTCCTCTTCAATGTCTTTATAGCGACATTGCGGAAGGACTGGAAGGAAAAGTATGTCTCTTTGCAGATGACACTAAGATCTGCAACAGAGTTGATGCACAGGGTGGGGTGGAAAGGATGAGAAGGGACTTGGCAAAGTTAGAGGAATGGTCAAATGTATGGCAGCTTAGATTCAATGCTAAGAAGTGCAAGTAATGCACCTAGGAAACAAAACCCAGGGAAGAGTACACAATGGGGGGTGAGATACTAACAACAACAAAATGGAAAGGGACCTGGGGGTAGTCATATCAGATGACCTAAAGGTGGGCAAGCAATGTGAGAGGGCAGCAAGGTGGGCTGGGGGATACTGGGATGCATAGGGAGAGGCATCACCAGTAGAAAACAGGAAGTTATTATCCCTCTGTACAGACAGCTGGTGAGACCCCATCTGAGTACTGTGTGCAGTTCTGGAGACCCAATCTCCACAAAGACATAGACAGGATGGAAGCTGTCCAGAGGAGGGCAACTAAAATGGTGCAGGGTCTGCACGGAAGACATATGAAGAGAGACTTAAGGAGCTTAATATGTATAGCCTCGAGGAAAGGAGGGAGAGGGGACATGATAGAAACTTTCAAGTACCTCAAGGGAATCAACAAAGTCCAAGAGGGTAGCATCTTTCAAAAAAGGTGTACAAGAACAAGAGGGCACAATTTGAAGATAGAGGGCGGCTCAGAGGTAATTTAAGGAAGTATTTTTTCACAGAGAGGGTCGTGGATGCATGGAACGGCCTTCCAGGAGAAGTTGTGGAGTCAAAATCAGTGGTGGAATTCAAGCATCGTGGGACAGTCATAAGGCAATTCTGGGGGTGGGAGTAAGAAGAAGTAGGCTGCTGGTTAACTAGGATCTGCAGCTTATCCAGTAGGTAGGGAAATGGGCAGACTGGGTGGGCCAAGCGGTCCTTATCTGCGTCAAATTCTATGTTTCTATGTTTCTATGTTTAAGTGACTTATGAATTCTGTATGTGACTTTTGAGTTGCCCTGGTTGACCAGGACCTTTTAACCATTGGTCTTTTGAAGGCAATGGCTAGAACCAAGTCT
This sequence comes from Neoceratodus forsteri, assembly GCA_016271365.2. Lineage (NCBI taxonomy): Eukaryota > Metazoa > Chordata > Ceratodontiformes > Ceratodontidae > Neoceratodus > Neoceratodus forsteri. Next base: position 1,077,140,037 of record CM057450.1, read on the forward strand.
CAGCCAGTTAGGACACAGGGATTTCCTTGTCCATTTTATATTTAAAAATAAATTCAAACCAGAAAAAAATAGAAATGTAGTCATTGTCCTTGTGTTTGTAATGTACTGTAATTGGGATGCTGTCTGATGAAAAAGCAACTAGAGGGTGATGGAGTCTGCCCTCTCCACACACAAACACCCTTGAGAATTTATTTGTTTACTTTATTTTTTTAACAGGCTGTCTTTTGTAGAGAGCACGAGAGGTTTTAGTGGGGTGAGCGTGTCCCTTACAACTGCTGTATTTAACGCTTTTCTCATAGTGCTTTCTACTGCACCACTGTAATGTAGCATGAGTGAGCAGCTGGCAGCACCTTTAAGATCGGGCTGCTCATTCTCACACACAGTGATCAAAATTATATTTCATACAATAACCAATTTGGTGGACGAACAATATCACGGGCTGCTTAGCAGGTGAATGGGCCGTGGGCAGATGGAGATATTATTAAAACTGAGTCTGAAGATTACAGACCTGCAGAATAAAAACAAAAAAGTCAAAGCAGGTCAGTTAATGATCAAAATTTATATTTTGAACAGCTTCTGGTTTTTATGGGTAGGGATGGGTGTTTGCCAAAATGGGTGGGCAATTTTCTCATGGCTAATCGCTAGTAAAAGGTTTTACTACTGTTACCTTGCCAACATAGCTACCGAAAGATTTTTAAAAATCTTTCTAGAAAGCCTGGATCTCAGGCTGTGCTGTGTCCTAGTTGGCATAAATAGTACTAGTTGGCTCAATATATGCTTATAAGGCCATGGAAACTAGTATTTCTTATCTATTCAGGATGCAGAAAACTCCCTACATATTTTATAAAATTTAAGAAATCATGGTCATAGAATTATAAAGGAATGGAGTCCATTTAAAGGACTGACAGGGTGAAAATTTCAATTTATTGACAAGGATATGTCTATTTACAATGCTTTCACACTAGCAATAAAATTACACAGAAAAGAACAAAATAAATAATACATGCTCTTTTATTTTAGAAATAAGCATAATCAATACATACATTATTTATATATTGTCAGTTTATCAATTATAGAGCATTTTGTATCTAATAGTCTTTAGAGCACCTTTTCTCATAAAAATATAAAACTGTACATTTAATCAAACATGGACTTCTGATATGCTATCTAAATCAAAACAGTTATAGCAAATCCTTAGAAAATGCATATATAACTGAAAATATTGCATCTATTATCATAGCATATGGGCAGGCTTTACCATATAGATTAGCCTGAAAGAACATGTCTAAATCTAATTTTGTAGTGAAGAGGACGTGCCTAACTTTACTGACTAAAGACATCAAAATTACATTCTAAACTGAAAACAAGAAATAATTTGCATCAGCCACTAAGGAATAACTTGACCTGCAAACAACATTAAAGTAATTACATTTGGCAGCAATGATTCTAATTTCAGTGCGTCATGTCAGCATTTAACAATTTTAATATAAGGCAAAGTCTGGCCATAACGCTTTTTGATGTGAAACATGACTCCTATTCAAAAAGGTCTCTAAGCAACTGAGAAAATATATGATTTTATTTTAGAAAATAATTAAACAGTATTCCTTATTTAGTTGCCAACAAGAAATGAAGAATACTAGTAAATGTCAATGGTGATCATTAAAGAGCCATGACATTAAATCTGAAGTCTGCTGATGACCTCACAATTAGAAAAGAGTTAGCTGTTATCAACAAAGTCTGAATTTCTGAATCGCATTGATGCACCTAGTGTATCATATATATGTCACATGGGAATTGTGTTAATAAATTTAATTTTCTCTCACTGCAGTAAACTGACACCCACTAGACAACATCTCTGATTTAGTGTGCCTCATTACTGGTGCCACGACATGCATACATTGGTCTGCCAGCATCTAAACATAGATGCAAGCTGCAGTAGAGTTTGTCCAAGTGCCGAAAATGTTCCAGTGACTGAAAAAATTGAATGCAGTTCGGATTATGAACACAAAACACCAGCAGTTCCTTAATCCACGGCTGCAACTGTTCTGTAAACCTTGCACCAGCATATAAAAGTGCAACCCAAGGACTTTTCAGTTTCAAAGATAACTTGGCACTATTTGATACTGTACTGCCACAAATGTGTGTGTGTGTGAGTCTAATTCACAAAGCCCTCCATGTATTTATAGGGCTGGCCACAAGTGCTTTGTCTGCAAATATGGAGCCCGCTGTAAGGCTCTTGTTATTTGAGCATTGGTTTTGATTTGACCCAAATTGATCTAAAATATAAAAAAATTCTCAAATGTATACTATTATTGAGTTCTACAGAGTATGCCCCTTCTCTCCAGAATATCAGAGAAAAATAAAATAAATAAAATGGGGGCTGAGTGCTCACAACAGGAAGGAAAGGGATCACGTGGCTGGCTCCCAAGAGAAAATTATGATCCTTCTTCCCCTCAAAGCTATATAGAAAAGACAGACTTTTTCTCTAATTAAATTGATTGATCTAGAGGCTGAGGATGGAGGGGTACAAAGAAAACACAATTGGTGCTGTTCAAAGCAGCAGTGAATGTTATGGTGAAAATGTTGTTGGTAAATGTTTAATTCTATTTTAGATTGCTGTTGCTCTCCTGTCTGTAAAATTATATTTTCTCCATGTTGAGTGTCCTTTCACAATGTTATTGTCTTTCAATGGGGTTTCTCTGGTTCGCACTCATCCTGCAGGGCTCACCTACCACGGGGATTCTGTGTTGAGCATCAGCCAGTCTATCCAGACCACACTTGACATTATGTGGTTCTTGGTATTGCACTAGCTGGTTCTCCTGCAGGATTTATTCAGCACACCTACTGGCACTGAGCAGCCATGCAGTTTCCTTCTTCATGATCCCATTACCACTGGAGGAATTAAATGGGGTAGCCTGGGGGGCAGGCATAACTCCAAGCTGATCAACATGAGACGCCTGCCTGTTACTGTCAGAGGTAAGAGCAGGTGTTTCTCCCTTACTGCCTCAGGTATCAGGGCTGGGGTACTGGTATCTCCATGCACTTTCACCAACAGGCACCTGCCTGTACCCTTATGCTGGGATGGTGTGGAACTAAGCACCATTCATTGCTGAACTGCTGCCCTATCCTCCTAGGCCAACAGGGGCAGTCACTCTGTAGGATACACGGAGACCCTCCTTGGATGCGAATAAACATCTGTCAGACCACTATTACTTTGCTTGCAATTCCGATTAGGACCACAGGCTCAGGTTTGAACCGGCAGTCCCTGAGTGGAAGGTAAGTGCTTTATCTACTAGGCTATCAAGGCAGCCTCCTTTAGAATTTATTACATTTGCAAATATTAAAACTAGTCATCCATTCAAATGGCTGTCCTCAGTAATATCTGTAATCACAGACCTATTTGAACACCCATTGCTTGTCCTCACTTTTCTTATGACTAATATGAACTAGCATGTAAGATACATTGCTTCCTGGCCTTATGGGACAATCAGTGCTTACAAACAGCTGAGAAACAAAGTTGAAATGGTACTGAGAAGTGTCAAGCTGCTCCACACAGAAGCAGGACCCCACTGGAAATGAGATGTGGTTCCTCAGGCTGCCCTGTGTAAATAAAGCTAAGCAAGGTCAAGATTGTTCTGCAATCTAATGGGAGGCCTCAAATGAGCACCAGGTACCGTGGGAAGTGGTGTTGGTAGATCTGCATGGTGCAGTCTACGCCTGAGGTTATCAGTCATTATCATACTGATGCTCTAGCATGATGTTAAGGGACACTGCACTGTTCTAAGGGGTCATCTTTCTGAGGAGATGTTTAACGGGGTTCTTCATGACAAAAGGCAACTGTCAGCACAAGACATCACAGACGGAGACACATTGTTGGACAAAGTGCTGCATGAAATTTCAGCTGCTCACTTCAGACTCTGAAAATCTTCCCCACAATCTTGGAGTTTTTAAAAACTTTTATTACATAAAAATACACATACCAACCATGGTAGCTCTGCCGCTTATTGTGTCAATATTTCATGTTGCTCCAATGCTTTTCAAGATGTACGATGTGAAACATTGACGCAATTGCATGGGGTGCTACCATGGTCATTATATGTATGTTTTGTGCGATAAAAGCTTTTAAATACTCCAAGAGTGTGGGGAAGATGTTTGGAGTCTAGAGTGAACAGCTGAGATTTCATGCAGCACTAACTAAAGTCCTTTCTGCCTGTTCTGGTGGTTGTTGGGGTGGGCATTAGCATTGACAACCCAGGGAAGATCCCACCACTGATTCATCAATATTCCAGAGACCCAAACCCTGGCATATCACTTTCCAATATCTGCTTGTTAACTTACAGGGTTCTGCGGGCTGGGTCCTGACTAATTAAAGAGCTCCTGTTTCCCTACCATCTTTTCTAGAGATTTGCAAAGTCAGGAAAATTCACTTTGTGAAGTACTTCACAACTTTTCCCTGACTTCACTTCACATAGGTTACACTCTGTGTATTTTCAACTGCTGAAGTGTCCACTTTGCCAGATGAAGGCTACACATAGTGGCACTTTTCAGAAAAAGTGTCACAAGTGCCACCATGAGTAGTCTTCCTAGAAAAGTAGTACTTTGTAAGCAAAACCTACTTAAAATGTCCTGTTTTTGGTTAAAACAAAATTGTTTTATTAATGCTTATTCCAACCCCACCCCCACTGAGACACATAGTTCCTATTGGCAACACACCTAGACCTTTAACAAGGAAGCACACTCAACCTGCTTTTTTTTTTTTATTTAGTTGTTTAACCAGGTATAGCACACTAAGCCAAAAGCTTTTTACAGGAGCCGACCTGGGAGCACAGAGAGGTTAAGTGACTTGCTTAGGGTCACACAGTATGCAAGTGGAAGTTGTGGGATTCAAACCAAGTCTGGTCTGCTGGATGTCACCAGATTTGCAGCTCAGAGCCTTAGACCACCGCGCTATACTGCCTCCTTCTGCCTACTGCTATCTTTAGTAACCCCCCACACACACACACAGTCCTGGTGAAGTTCCTATAATGAAAAACATATGGTCATAGTAATATTGATCATCCAGTCCTCCTACCCATACCACATCAATAAAACACACCACCCACCTCCCTCCATGTTGGAACTGTCCCTGGAACCACTGAAGTTACAGAAACTCCCACCCTTCCCTACCATCTAGAACCAAACCTCTCCCTCCCTCAGCTCCAGATCTAAGGGATATATGCTGTGCAGAGCTCTGACATGTAATAAAAAGAAAACTCTCCAGCATTGTTTATTTTATTTATTTATTTGAAAGTTGATTTACAACCTTTGAGTCAGGGACTCATTTACAAAGGCACCTCATCTCAGGGAGGTAGACATGGTTACAGTGTGAGATACAACAGTGGTAGCATTACCAGCAGGTGCAATACAGATAAAAGAACACAATATAACAGTGGTTCGGAATAAAGTTACATGCAGTAAATAGTAATCATATAAAGTATAACAATAGTAGAAGTCACAACCCTGATCATACCGGGAAATACCTATGTGGAAGGGTGGGGGAAAGATCCAATGGACATTGTCAAGGCTATGGGCAGAAACGAGAAGGACCCCAACATTAGGTTGATTAGGGCAACTGCAACCCGGGCGCCAAAGAGGTGGTTACTGAGAGCGTACTTTAAAGGCACCAATTTTGGTAGACTTAGTGACAGAGGGTGGGAGGGAGTTGAACCATGTGGGGCACAGTGGTGGAAGGACCTTTGGGCTAGGGAGGTCTTGGTATGGGGCACCAGAAAGATGGCCTTAAGTGAGCTATGGGTGGCAATAGATGGGGATGAAAGCCGCAGAGATGTGGTGACCCTTACCCATGTTATGTCATGTAAAACATACCTCCCACCTCCCCATAGTGTGTCTTCCTCCCAGCAATGACAGCTGCCCTCTGCATTCAGTGTCCTACATAAAGTGAATGAAAGAATGATGTCTCACCTATAGCAACAATTGAGCGTTATAGCAAGGTTCTGTACATTTCTTTTGTAATGTAATGTATAAAAGGTCTGTTCTTCTTATTTTTGCACCCCATTTCCACAGGCATGGCTAAAAATGGGTCATTTGATCAATTCAATTTTCCTGGAAAAGTAAAACAAAATAAAAACATAATAAAATCAGGTGTTTCTATAGGTGAGGACATCATCATTCATTCATTCTATCGAAGGACACTGAGTGTAGGGGCATCTCACTACAACACTGGTTGGTTTTATTTTCTTTTAACAGGTCAGCAACTGGAGTTTATTTAATTTGAGATGGGGGGATGTTGGGTGGTAAAGGGTGGGTAAGGCAGGGATTCACTGTCATTGCTGGGAGGAAGACACACTATGGGGAGGTGGGAGATATGTTTACATGACACAACATGGGTAAGACAATGAGAACTGGGATTTTTATTATAGTACACTTTCTGGGAACAGGGATGGAGGAGATTGGTGTTAGAGGGTGGCAGGGTAAAGGGTACTGCATTTCTATTGGTTTGGGTGATTGGGATGGGTCCTTTGTCTCCAATAGATGGGGTGGATTAAACATTTAGAAAGCATTTGGTGTGCCAGCCCGCTGGTGCAGTGGTAGGGCTACCTCTTGAGGCACCAGCAGCCAGGTTCAGGAATGGGCTCGGGAGGCTGGAGGGTCGGCCAGAGGGAGGAAGGATTGAGCACCTAGAGGCTGCCCTCCTCCTCCGGGGTGGGTGGGTTGCTCATTCTGCCATTCTACCACCACCTGGGTGACCACAGGTGGCGGTGCAGGAGACAGCAAGTAGAAGGGAGGGGGATGTTGGCTGGGAGCCAGAGCGCTCACATCCTGACGTGCACAACCCCATGGCTTCCAAGCATGCGTTGTCCCATGGGAGGACCAGAAAAGCAGGAAAAAAACCCACAGTGCTCCCTGTAGGCGGGGCTCCAGGCCCTGATCCAAAACACCCCTGCTGGCACCTGGTGACAGCATCCCGACAAAAATACACACATGTTGGGGTGGAGGAAAGGGGCCCCATCCCATGTACCACCTGGGGGTACAACCAAGGCTCCATGGGGGATGGACTGCACGGTGACTGAACAGACAAGCAGGGACGACAAGGCCAAGGGAGTCTCCCAAGGTGAGGAAGCACTGTTGCAAGCAGGGGCATAAAGAAAAAAAAAAAAAAAGAAAGCATTTGGTGGGAAAACTGTATGCATTAAAATAAATACAACTACAGTAGAAGCATTAAATGGATATATATATTTAGGGTTTTGTTCATGTCAATCTGTAAATGGTCCAAGTACATAAAAAGCAGATACAAAAGTTAAACAAAATACTACTGCTATTTTGCATTTCAGTCACCAGTATGGTGGTGCACCTGTGGTCCCAGCACTCAAAGCGGAGAACTAAAACTGAACCCAGTTATGTTATATGGATCTGAGGCTTAGGGCCATTATGCCTCACAAGAACTGGAGATCCTTTTCTTTCTCTTCTATTGTTCACTTTTAAACGTTAGTAGAACTTGGCCTCCCTGTTATGTAAGATCTTAATTGGGCAAAGTACTTGTGAAGGCTTTAATTGACCAGAGAATGGTATGTTATTGGATAAGAATTATGGATTGAAACTCAAATATCTGTACATTTTGTTGCTTGAGTGAAAAGTTAAAATGGGAAGAACATTCAATTAGGTCACCTTGGCTTGATAATCTTCAAAATGTTTTGAAAATAAATACTTTCTAGAGCTTTTGGAAGACTTTTAAAAGGAATAATTATTTCACCATCCTACAAGTCAGTTGTTAAATCACATATAATAATGCACTATCAAGTTAAAGATATTCAAGAAGTTACAATCCAAAATCTCTGTCTGGTATGCTACCTATAAAAGGTGGGATGGGTGCTAGCCCTATGTACAACTACCTCTGAGCTCAAACAAAATACATAGGATTACAAGATATCAGTTTGACTGTATTGGCCTACAACCAATGGAGGCTAGATACAATTGACTTAACTGGAAATGAAGAGTTGGAATGCTATTACAATGGTTCTAGTCAGTAACATAGCAGAACAAAATAAAGTGGACAAAATAAAGCCAAAACAGTGTCACAATCAATATTCTCAGCACAAAATGTAGCATGCCAGAGCAATGCAGGCCACATGGCATGCAGGTAGCAAACAATGTCCACCGCATGGAGGCACTGCACTGGAACACACAGCAGCAGGCACATGTGCACAGGAACAGCACAGGGTTGCAAGGAGATGGAACAGGGCAGGGTACAACCACCACTGGGGAAGCAGGCCATTGCACACCTACCATTGTCATCTAATGGCACAGGCACCCACATGGTGGGTACCTCCTCCCAGAATGCTGACTGATGGAGAATGCACACCAAGGGTAACCACTGTAGGACAGGTGGACCATGGCCACCATGTGGATGGCTGTGTTTAATGCAAGGGCCAGGAGCACAAGCCAGCATGTCCCCAGCAACACACAGGACAGGGAGATGGCATGCTGGCTTGTGCTACTGGCCCTGTGGTTCTAGTGCAGTGTCTCCATTCGGATGACGTTGTTTGCTACCCGTGTGTCATGTGGCCTGCAGTGTTCTGGTATGCTTCAGTTTGTGCTGCCAATATTGATGGTGACACTGTTCTTGGACGCTTTATTTTTTGCCCACTTTATTTTGTTCTATGATGTTACTGACCAGAACCTATTGCAATTTCGTCATATAGAGTGTCACTGTTTCGTATTATATTTCAATCTCCATTGTACTCAAAATGGAGAAATATGTATTTGGGAGATGCAACTGAAAGCTATAAGTATTCCCTGTAAATGTTTAGATATTTTGTTAAATCCATTAATGAAAAATGAATGTACTAATTATGACAAATGTCATTACAGCAAAGTTAAGACAGTGGAAGAAACTAGCTGCAGTGAATGTGTGAACCAGTCTACTTGTCAATGTGCAATCCTTAGCAAAATGTTATGTTCATGTTTATAATTGTATATATTTATTATCTGTTATATTTGTAACTTTGTAATGACCAATGGTTGAACAAATAAAAATTCTGAAATTCTGAAAATAGGATGATAGCACTAACTCTTGTTAATAGGTAATTTATACTGTAAATGTCTTTTATAATGATGAAAACATTTTATTTTGATATGCCAAAGAGATTTCATAGGATTCTGTATGTAAGAGTGGAAAACACTGAATGTTAAAATTATCTTAAATCATGTACTTTATGTCATTTTGATTGAAGTGAAATGTTATGAATTTTTCAGGGACTGATTTTGAAAAGGTATTGCCTTTGAAATGTTGAGGATATTTAAATATCCCAAGTTATCCCATTGGTTTGGGTTATTATGCTCTATAAGAGCTGAAGGAAAGGACACTTGTGGAAACAAAACTTTGCTATCTCATTGAGGTTTTCCTGACAAAACGTTATAGACAAAAATGGATGCATTGTGGTGAGTAGGTTGCAATAATAGCCCTAAATTAATTGCTCTTCCATAACATGGGTGAATACATAAAGGACAATGGTGTATTTACTTATTTTTATTGACTGGGAAGGAGGCTACGACACATTTCCTATTTTCAGCCTTGTCCCAGTGAATACAGAAAATACTGAATGGTATTAAACCCTGTTAATCTCTTTGTTGATTAATAAATTGGGTAAAATTTGGCCAGGACACTGGGGAAATTCTCATACTCTTTCCATGGGGTGCTGTTGGTTTCCTGCCAAAGTGAATGGAAGAAACTGGAGTGGAGAGAGATATGGCAGGCTGAGTGCAGGAGATTGCTTCCTTCCCACCCGGTGATCTGAGGAAGCATAGGAGTACAATTGGAGGTTCCATCAGTGGAGGCTGTCCTTGCACTGGCAGAAGTAGGATCAGAATCATCAGGTGGTGGACCAGCAGAGCTGGAGTTTATGGATACCATTACAGAGAGGCAGACATCTGAAGAAATGAAACTGGATGAGGAACTGGAGAGAAAGAAGGCTTATCTTCTTTCAATGACCACTCACAAAAGGAGAATGTGCATAGGCATAAACTATCACTGAAGCTGCAGTTGGATGCAGCCTGCACATTAGTTGCAGGACTGAACACTGTAGCAGCAGTGACACTATCATGATGACCCACTCTGATACTGACAGCCTGAACAGCTAAACAGAATGATGAATCAACTAAATGAGTTGCAGAAAGGGACTGCAAGAGGAGAAATGACAAGAGGGCAGGAAGAATATGGAAGATAACTGGGGTTCAGGTGAGAAGGAGCTGCACCCCTCCGCATTGTCTATAGAGGATGCACTTTTACAAGCTGTCTGGCAGAAATGTCCTGATGGCACTGAGTGGTTTGCAAATTGGGAGGAAGAGGAGAGCAGCTACACACCAACTCCTGGGGTTGTGGTATCTAACAATCTCAGATCAGATGTTTGCCATTGCCACTGTTCTCCCAGGGCTAAGTCCAGTCCAGGAAGACAGTGGGACTAGGAAACAAATGATCAGAACTTATAAAAACTTTAACATTCCTGCAAACTATTGAATCTCTCACTGTAGTAGCTCTTCTCTGAAATCAGCTGCAGGGATTCTGGATTTCTGTTTACAGCAAATGTCAGTTTGGAAGACAACAGAATCAGCCTGATACACTCTACTATACTGCAGTAAACAGTAAGTGTAAAAAAGTTTTTTCCACACAAAGGTTTTTCCACACACAGTGCAAACTGGGACCAGCTCCATGGATGTGGGGCTCTTAGTGTTGACTGCTTCCCTTTTATGGCTGGCTTGGGGAAATATATTCGGTCCTATGATGTGTATGTCAGGGCCACCCTCTTAGCCACATTCATATATTTTCTTTATAGACCCCATGGAATTCATTCCCAGCCCTCACAGTCCACCCCTCCCACACTGGATTTAAAACTTCCCTTTGGAACTTCCTGAAGGGCCTTCACTTGCCTTGTACTCGTAGCCTCGCCCCACACCATGCTGGCAGCTGGGGCATCTGCGCCCTCTGGGACCACCGGACTTACTCTCCTGACAACCTGGTCAAGCAACGACAAATTAGGTTACCTTAACTGGTATCAGTCTGCACTCCCATTGCATATAAACCTGACTCACTCACTGTCTATGTATGGCCTAGTTCTTAATTCTCCGGCCACCAGTAACCACCCTGGCTCATGTGTTGTTTTTACTGACTGTCATTCCTCTATGTATTCTGATACTTCACTGTATGTAAAAACTACATTAGTCACTTCACTGTATGTAAAAGTTGTATTAGTCACTTCACTGTATGTAAAAGTTGTATTAGTCACTGTACCTGTAAATTCAAGTCTATAACTCTCCAGGTCACACCTGAAAATAGGCATATGGATGTCTAGTGTGACTTACCAGTAAACAAAAGCGAATAAATAAATAAATATTTTGAAGGATAGAAACAGATGAGAAAGTCAATAGGATTTTGTCCTCAGAGGGCTTTACCTCTCAAGACCCTTGCTTATGCAGGTGATGTCTGTGTTTTCATCCCTGATGTCCTCTTCGAGCAATGGCCTTGGGCTTTTTCATATGTTTTCTGTATTTTTGGTTTCAAGCTTTACTGTAGGAAAAGTGTTGCCTCTCCTTTGGTGGATATGGATCCCTCAGGTGCAGAATATTGCTGGAATTAAGGTGTCCTCAGATCCCGTCATGATTTGTGGGGAGGTCTCCATTTGTAGCAATACTATGGCTCTGGATAATTGGCAAGAAAAATTGGTTGAAGCAGAGCAAAATTGTTACTCATTGGAAACAGTGACCAATATCTTGGCAAAAGGCTCTTCTGATTAAAACATTTTACTTCCAATTTTATTACATATTAGCAATATCCCACCCATATGTGTTGAAGCCCATTTATATTGTCTTTGTTTTTCAGCTTGTTTTGGGGTAGAAGACTTAACTCCCTAAGCAGAATCACACCTACAGAACTATAAAGAACATGGCTTGGCAATGACTAATCAAGTATTTTTGTTACTCTGCATTGTGTTATGTTGCATCCATGACACTCCAGACATTACCTCATGGGTTCTCAACCCACCTGATAGGCTAGTGATGCACATGTGACCCAGATCAAATTTCAAGCATAGCCAGGTCCCAGGAGTCCCATTCTCCAGTTTCACCTTGCATCTGAAGAGGCTACAAGCACTGCAGGAGTCCCTGTTAACTAACTACCTAAGCTAGGCCAGCTTATTTCTTTATAGGATGGCTCCATCAGCAGTTACATAATTGGATTATGTGTAGAACCTTGGCCTACCTGGCTCACAGTGGCCAAAGCGGCTACTGAGATATGTGTCCTTTTAGTCTCACAATTTAGCCTGGAATTCTCTAAGGTGCTGGGATAGATGCTTCCCAGGGTTTAATTATGTGGTAAAGCCTTAAGAGAGAGGTATTTGGTTCATTGTGTTTATATTGGAACTTTGTCTTTGAGCTTTTAATGTTTAATTTTTAAATCTGAAGTTTGTAGTAGAAACCATTTGATAGCTGTTGTTTTTGTGGCATCTGGAAGTATTGAACTGATTAGAGACAGAGGCTTTCTGATTTACAACTAAGTTTTTTGAGTAATCTGACTGTTTTTGGCTTTTTGCTCTTTCAGTCGAAGCTGGTAACTGATCACACACTTCCTAGTGTGTTTAAAATCTCACTTCGGCTCTATGGCTGGCCCTCCTTCCAAGCAGGGGCACCCAGCCCTTAAATAATCCACATGCGCTGCCTTTGTCCTGCTGCTGGCGGCTCCCTCTCAAGCCGGGCCATCCAAGTGAGGCAATTCTCTTAGTCTGGTGATTCTCCTGCCACGAAAGGCCATGCTTGGTACTGCTGCTGGTGGCTCCTCTCAAGTGGAGCCGTCCAGGCAGAGTAATCTTCTGGTGACTCCCCTGCCTTGCATGCGGGCCCAATGGCTGAACGCCGGTATCCCCTCTCACGTGGATGCCAGGCACTGCCTTTACTCTGGCCCTCTACTGGTTCGGTTCAGTGATCACAGCCCCCAATTAGAGGCTGCCTTGGGACATAATCTCTAGTCCTTCTGGCCAAATCCAGGAGCAGCACCTTGCTACATCTGCAAACAGCACGGATTCCTTTACCGCCTCCCGATCGCAGTCCCTAACTAAGCAGCTGCCTTGGGGACATGATCCCTCCATCCCTCTAATTGGCAGAATACAGGAACAGTCCCATACTACAGCCCTAATAGAGTGGCAGGTACGTGAGGACAACTCCTTTTCTCTCCAGCCTCCTGTAGTCTAAACAATGCTGAGACTGCAGCAGAGGCCATTCGGCATACTGGGGCTAACTTTGTAGCCTGAAATTCACAAGGAAAGCTCTGATTGGTGGCATTATTTGGTCGGCACAGCGTGGTACCACCTAGGTCACGCTCCTGGACGCCATCTTAGGACTCTATCCATTGCCCTGATCACCACCATTTTTGGGAAAAAGACACGCCTCTCTCTCCTTCTATTCACGGAAGGTAGTCAGACACCATTTTGTCTAAGGAGCTGCCATTTTGAGCTATGCTCCGAGACTGAAAGCAAACAGCCTCATTCTCACGCCTAACGCACATGTTTCACCAATAATTATGGCATTTCTGACAAAATGGCTCCTTCACTGTACAGTAAATCACTGAAAGGATCAGAACCCCTTTTGCTGCATGTGGCAGTTTTCCACTAGCCCACAAGCAAATCCCCAGCTTACAAGCTTAACAGTCAGCGCCTCTTCACTGGTGTCAAGTTATATGCGTGTAATTTAACATACAGACGCAATTACATCCCCCGATATAAATGTATTTATATATAACTCGTTATATAGATTTATGGTATAACAAACACCTTCTCTCATCTCTTTCAGATGGCAAAGGCAAAAGTTGTGTCCTGCAGTACTGCATTGATGCCCCACACCCAAGGTCCTCTCTGCCCAGCATGCTTGTATGAAGAGGAGCAAACCAGTGGCCAACCCTCCGCCGCTGACTTAGATGGGCAAGGGCCTGCAGCTTCAGGATGGATGAACCCAGGGTCCTCCTCATTCAATGCAACAGATGACTGTGGCCATGATGGAGAGTCAGCAGAACTTCATGCTGAAAGTCATGGAGAAGCTTGAGTCTCTGACAAAATCGAGAACTCCATCCCCTGCCGCCCCTGGCTGGACTCCAGGTCCAAGCACTCCCTCCACAACCACGGGTTGATGAAGAAACTGCATCGCCAGTGCTGGGGAGGGTGGGGCACTGGATGACTGTGAGGATGTCAATTCGTGGGAGGAAGATATGGACATCATACAGACACCCTTCCTTAACTTCAAAACTTTGTTCATTTGATCTGATCCCGGCCTCACGAGGTGCCATTAACTCAACCATGGGTTTTGATGTTGACACCCCAAAGCCTGAGTCCAAGCTTGATCTCATGATCCAGCAGAACCAAAAGTCAAGGACACTTTCCCTAGCTGTCCCACTATAGATGACATGTTCATGAAGGAATAGGAAGCCGCAGAGCCTGTCCGCATGTCTGAGAAGTGAAATCTAGATAGAATGTACCCAGTACAAGAGGACAAGGTTCAATTGTGGTGTATGGCCCATCTATATACCCTCAGATAGCAGCACTTGGCAAGAAAACAGTGCTGCTCTTGGCACGATCTCTCTCAAGGATCCTACTGATAAGAAAGTAGAAGAGATGTTAAAGAAGCTATTCGATTTCTCAGGCATGACAGCTAAGGCAGCAGTCACAGCAGTCTACTCGGCAAGGGTGCAGATCTGCTGGTTGGAGGAACTGCTGGAGAAAGCAGACCCCAAGTTCAGGAAGCAGAACTTTTAGAATGCACCCATGGACACATGAAATACCTGGGGACAATGCTGTGGACACATTAAAACTAGAAGCCAGGTCTGCCACATTGACAAACAGGACCAGACAAGCTCTATGGCTCAAATTATGGGATGCAGAAAATGAATCAAAGATGCTGCTACTGAATTTGCCATTCAAGGGGAGCAACGTGTTCGGAGAAGGCTTAAAGGAGTTTCTAAAGCAAAAAGAAGAGGGCAAGGATAAACAAAGAACCACATATCTGCCTTCTGCACGCGTAGGTTTCGGGGAACAACAGGTTCCAACACAACAGAAGGCAGAATTACACTAATAATTCCTTTTGAGGCAGAAGCCTCGCAACAATAACAATAGTTTTAGAGGCCCCTCACAAGTTTCATATTCAGCATCATGAGGTAGGCGATTTGGAGGTAGAGGCAGAGGCAGAGGAGGAAGGTCAAAGCAGTACTGACTATTCCGCCAGGTTGCCACCATCACCAGTCCCACTAGGAAACTACCCACCGGTGGGTCAGAGACTGATGGCTTTCCAACAACAATGGCAATGGACCCCATCAGACAGATGGGTCCTAGAAATCATTTCCCAAGGCTATGCGATCGAATTCTCAAGCATGCCATCCAAGGACAGAGTGATACTGTCCCCATTTCAAAAAAATGGGCCACCACCCACTAGATAAAAGAGGTTCTGCAGACCTGTTATGGAACAATGCCATCCAACCGTGCCAGCGACGTGGCTGGAGTCTACTCAATTTTCTTCATGGTTCCAAAGAAAATGGAGACCTCAGACCTATCCTGGACATGAAATTCTTAAACAGGTTCGTGTCCACACCAAGGTTCAAAATGGAGACCCTCTGGTCCTCCTTAAGAAACATGCAGGTGGGGATTTCCTCACATCCGTAGACCTGAAGGATCATACACCCACGTCCCAATCAGGCCAAGTTACCAGCGTTTCTTCGATTTCACATACTGGGTCAGCAACTACAGTATCAGGCCCTACCGTTCGCCTCACATCGGCACCATGGGTGTTTACAAAGGTATTGGTGGTCCCCAGCCCGCCTATGGGAACAAGGGTGGATATTATCCATACTTGATGACTGGCTGATCAGGGCACGCTGGTACGCCCCAGTCTCAGAGAAACATGGACCTGGTTCTGATGACTCTGTCCCAACATGGTTGAGTAGTCAATCATGAAAGAGTTCACTGTGCCCTTCACAGTTTATAGAACTCCTGGGCACAGAAATAGACACTGCCGAGGACAAGACCCTCAGCACAGTGCATCGACTCCGTAAGGTCGATGGTAAGGAACTCAAGGTCCTCAGCCAAACTGACACTGGCCCAAGCAACCCAGGTCCTTGGCATAATGGAACCCTGCTTGGACCTAGTATCATTGACAAGATGGAACATGCACCCACTACAGTACTGCGGCTTCAGCAGGGCTTCCCATCAGAAGACAACCTCGACCAGAGGAGCCACCTACCAAGGCCGGTGAGAGACTCACTGAGATGATGGACACACCATCCAGACATACAGAGAGGGTGCCCCTAGAACTGTCATATGAGGTAACAATGGAGACCGATGCCAGCCTCATCGGTTGGGGAGCATGCTTGCACCAGTCTACGCACAAGGCAAGTGGACATTAGCAGAGGCTCAACTACCCATCAACGTCCTAGAGATGAGGGCAGTGTTCAATGCTCTGAGGCATTCAGGAACAATATAGTGGGCGGACAGTGCTGGTGAAGTCCGACAACCAGGTCGCAGTAGCATATATAGCAAAGCAAGGTGGCACATGCAGCAGAGCCATGTTCAGAGAGGCCGCCAAGGTATTGAACTGGGCAACAGTCCAACCTGCTTCACCTCCATGCCGTCCACCTGAAAGGAAGTTGAATGTCAGAGCGGACTGGTTAAGCAGACAGCGGTACATCCCGGAGAGTGGCAGCTGCATCCGGATCTTTTCACAATGGTACAGAAGAGGTGGGGCCATATCCGATGGACCTCATGGCATCCAACTCAAACACGCAGGTAAAGGCTTATTTCTCCAGATACAAGGAGAAACAAGTGATAGCAACAGATCGCTTATCTCAAACCTGGGATCAATGTCGGTCATACATATTTCCCTAATCCCCTGATCCCACAAGTATTGGTGAAGGTCAGGCAATCCTGGCTACAGATCATTCTAATCGTACTGTACTGGCCAAGGAGACCATGGTTTGCAGCAGTAATAGCCATGGCACTGGACAGGTGGAGCCTCCCGTATCGAGGGACATGTTATGCCAGGGCCCTCTACTCCATCCGCAACCCAGTCACTCAAACTGTTGGCCTGGCTGTTGAGAGGCAGAGACTGCTAACGGCCGGATACCATGAGTCAGTCATCTCGACTATGCTACAGTCCAGAAAGCAGTCTACCACTTCCACATATAGCAGACAGTGGAACATATTCACCAAATGGTGCAGGTCATCACAGATCGACCCCATGTGAGTAGATATGTCAGTGATCCTGCTTTATTAACAGCACAGGTTAGATAAGGGATTATCCGCTTCCTCTCTGTGGAGTGCAACTATCCGCCATAGGTGCTGCCATGGGAAGAGTCAGCCTCTCCCCACCTGGTGCGCACCCGATGACATCAGATTCCTTAGAGCTGCACAACATATTCGACCACCCAGTCGATCACCAGTAGCTCCTTGGGATCTAACCATGGTGCTTGATGCTCTAGGGAAGGACCCTTTGAGCCCTCCACAGAATACCCATATACTGGTTAGGTTTGAAAACCTGTTTTCTGGTGGCTGTTTACTCTGCTTGCAGGATTAGTGAGCTAGGAGCTCTATCATGCAAGGAGACCTACACCATCTTCATGGCACAAGAGGTCATTATGAAGACAGTGCCTGCCTTTCTACCTAAGATCATGTCCACATTCCACAAGGAACAGGCACTAGAGTTGCCAACGTTTCACACACAGGCGGGACAAGGGGAACAGGTACTCACCACCGCTAGATGTGGGTAGTACCCGTAGCCTATATATCACAAGGACAAGAGCCATCCGTGAGGTCAGTGAGACTTTTGTTATCGCGCAAGGCCACAAGCAAGGGCTGGCTGTTTCAAGACCACCATCGCTAGCTGGATAAAAAGTCAATACAGGAGGCCTACAAGACAAATGGTCTCACTCCTCCACAAGGAATAAAGCCCACTCAACAAGAGCAATGGCTACCTCCTTGGCAGAAAGAGCTAGCGTATCAATGGAGGACATTTGCAGGGCAGCAACCTGGACTTCTGTACATACATTCGCTAGGCATTACAGACTTGACTCTATATAAGCAGAGAACTGAGTTTGCCACAAGAGTTTTAGCTTCAGCGTGCCCCAAGGACATGTCTGCCTGATTGCCCTGGCCCACTGTGATTTTTTTTACACTGCTTATTAAAAGTAACCCATGAGGTAATGTCTGGAGTGTCATAGATACAACATAACACAATGGGTGTTTACTCACCTGGTAAAGGTGATTGTGTTAGTTGTATCCATGACACTCCCACCCACCCATCAAGCGACTATATGGCACAGACTCACGCTGAACCCCTTGGTGGCAACAATTTGTTTGAAGATAGAAATTACTGTATTGTAACCTAATGTCCTAAATTTATTAGTAGGACCCTACGGACTGAGTTAGAACTGTAATGAATAGGAAATGAATATAAATTGTGATAAGTCGATGGTCAGTAGTTTGTTTACATCCTTATATCAACACAATGGGAGTCACAACTGTTAGGGTCTGTTGGTCTAAAGCATTTGCATTTCAGCTGTGGAAGAATCAAAACAGGAGAATGGGGACTCCTGGGACCTGGCTATGCTCTGAATTTGATCTGGGTCACATGTGCATCACTAGCCTATCAGGTGGGTTGAGAACCCATGAGGTAATGCCTGGAGTGTCATGGATACAACTAACACAATCCCTTTACCAGGTGAGTAAACACCCATTATCATACACAACAATCCAAGAATTATATTTGGGTAGGCTCTGCCACTCTGGGCAGTTATTTAGCTTTTGGTGGCGGTCTTTTTCATAGGTGGAAGGATGGGAAGTTTGGTAGGAACAGGTTTTCTCATGGTTCCACCTCCCGTATGTTACACAGAGTGGTATGAAAGTTGAGCCTTGGAAAATTTCTATAGGATTTTTACAAGTAAATGGCAGGAGGAAGCTATACAAGTATGTGCTCAACTGTTTTTTGGGGGTTTTTGTCCTCCATTTTTCCTTCTTCGCCACATATTTCAGAGACTTGTCTTCCTAACCAATTAATGGACAATCTACTTCTGATAAAAACATCGGACATGTTATGCTATGCTGCCATGAGCTCTTGAATTTTAAGAATAAATAAAATGTCAAAGCCTTCAGGATAGGTGTTGTGTTTGGGATGCATTTGCTCAAACATTATTTTTGTGTGCTCATTTATTAACTGTATTTGGCTTTAGTAACAAATAAGTGGGGGACCCTTATTTAATGAAATGTTGTATGATATTCTCATTATAGAGCATTTTGGAACATGATTGGGAATATGGTACAAATGCACTTTGTTTTATTTGCTTTAAATGGCACATTTGGTGAGCATGCTGTTAATGCATATTCCAACAGAAAGGTAATGCTTTGTGCTTACTCTAGAAAAGATACGGGAACTGAAACTAAAGTAAATCAAAGTGAAATTAAGAGAGATAACTGAAATGAAACTAAGTTAAGTGAAATTATACCATGGACCTCGCAGAACAACTAATCACAACAGCAGGCTGGCACCTTACCACTGTTGTAAAATCTAACATTACCAATGGTTCAGGTGCCAGTCAGCCACATCTCTAAAATCAACTTGAGCCCTAACTCAGTAAAGGTACGACCACCATTTTAAATCCCTGCTAAACCATGATCACTGGTTTACAATCCCATTTCCTGTTTCTATATTGTACATGCCTTCCACCATGCCCATTCAACAAAGCACCTGTTTCACTGCCCACAGTTATGCTGAACTGGGAAAAGTGTGTCTGAATAAAAAACGAGGGTAGAAGTCACAAAAATAACATCTAAAAAGCTGAGCTGTGGTACTGGGCATACACCTATACAGCATAACAGATCAGATTTTCAGCAGTTATTTCTGCAACTTCTACGCCTTGTTTTAATTCAGATACACTTTCCCCATTCAGGATTAGTCAAAATCTTAAAATATTTCTTGAGATGATTGGGGTGATGCAACCCAACTACAAGCAACTGCTGTTCCTTCTTTTCCACACTGCACTTAATAGCTGCTGCCTGCCCACCAAATAATGCTATATCGCTCTCCAGCATATACAAATTGGAAAAAGTAAACGTATGTGTGTGTGTGTGTGTGTGTGTGTGTGTGTGTGTGTGTGTATGTGTAACAAACCTGCTGTTTCTACTACTACCAACCACTTACTAAAGGACTATTTATTCTGGCGGAGTAACAAATACACAACAGATAAATTAAATCCCCAAAAAACTTTCTATTTATTTTTCAAATAAAAAGGGTGAGACGTAGTATAATCACAATAAACCACAACAGGGTGTGGGTGATGCTAGGATTTACCCACCCCTGGATGGTTTGGTCACTCTGCCTTTGGCTTCATGACTGAACCACACCAGGCCTGGGTAAACCAGCATCACCCGCACCCTATTGTGGTTTTTTGCTTAAGTAAAGTATGTCTATATGAAAGATGTGGCTCTGTTTCCTCCTTGCCACCATTCAAAATTATAGAAGGAGTGGGATGGATACATAAATGGTAGAACAAGCCTGAGTCTTGATTTTGAAACTCAATGTTTCTTTTTATATTTTACTTTTCTGTGAGTATTTGAGATTTATTTTAAGGTTCTTTTGTTTCCTAAGGGTATTTCTATATGATGGGTTTTATTAGATTAATTGTATACCTATTGGTTTATTAATAAAATTCCTCTACTCTTTTTGGATTTGCCATAGGATCCTTAATATCCATCTGAACAGACACCAGAACAGATATATTTATTTTATTTAGTTACACATGTATGTATGTATGGACAGTATTTATTCATATACTTATTTATTGATTAACTGAAACATTTATTTATTTATGTATTTATTTTGATGACGGGTAAATACACTGCTGTTGAAGTGCCATTTTCAGGCATGACACAGATACAGAAGAGTACACAATACAGTGGAACAGGTACAAAACAAGACAGTGGAACAGGTGCAAGTGCGTAAGTGTCATAATACAAAATGAAGTGACATGGTGCAAAAGTAAGCCATTCAGATGGCACATAAGGTCAACAGAGTTTTGCAAGTCATGCAAAGCAGGTACAGACAATAGACTTTTCACTCTGTACTTTTCAGGTTGGCAGCAAACATTTATGGAAGGGGCAACTCTGATAGCAAAGGGACGGTATTCCAGAATGACACTGCTGTGTATCTGAAACAGTTCTGGCCCATGCCTGTGCACAAGAATGGAACTTTCAATAGATTGTTTGCAGAGAAGGAGAAAAGAGGCTGTCTACATATGTGAATTGCTTGGCTAGGCATTGAGGAGAAAGCTTCCATGTAAAATGTTTGCATGAAATTCACTAGGGTTAACGGGCTCTGGTTTCATGTTGCAACCAGCCAAGTCAAAAATGGTGCAGTGATGGGACCATGGGCTCTGTGAGCATTCATATCTGGCAACCTAGTGGGTTAAGACTCTTTTCTTTGCCCAGATTGTGAGGAGGCGACATCCATAACGTTGGAGCCATATGCATTCAAGGAGTATACAGATTTGGATGATTCTGACTTTAGTATCTGGTGACAGGTGCTTTGCAATATGATGGAGCAGATCCAGTTTTGATAAACTGTTCTTACTGTGCTGTTCATATGAGCATCAGATGTAGAGTGGGGATCTATGGTAACAACAAGGTATTTTAATTCATTAACTAGTTTCAGTTTCACTCCATCTAAGATTGAGACAGTGAAGTCTTGGGAAAATCTTCTAACCTCTGGGAACAAGCTGAGTATAATGGCTTTGGTCTTAGGGATGTTTAGGACCAATTTTTCATTTGTGAACCACTGTTGAGGGAATGGAAGTTGTTCACAAGGACTTCACTGATAATGATGGTGTCTTTCCCATGCAAAGATGACAAAATCATCTGCATACACAAAGGTCTTGGCAGTATACAGATCTTGGGTACCTGTAGGTTATTTATGAAAATAGTAACTAGGAGAGGACCTAGAATGGATGCCTGGGGATCCCACAGGAGACAGTGTTCGCCCTGCACAAGACTTTACCAATTTTGACAAACTGTGACCTGTCTTGCAGATAGTTAGAGAACCACATAGTAACTGCCCCATACCTCTCAAGTGTCCCTCATTACGAGGGACATCCTCATTGCCCATTAAAATTGCTCTGTCCTCATCCATCCTTCATGGAAAGGTGCTGCCCACACAGAGAATATGCTGTAAATTCAGACTTTAAAGCAGAAACACTTAATATTCTAAAATATTAAATTCAAAATAAACTTTGTACAAGTAAACACTATGATTTTCACAGTGCTCTGAGCTTGTATCTCCATGTTTGAGGATATGTCCTCATTCTGAGGGTCTGTGTCCCTCATTTTCCCTCGTTTTGAGTGTCCAAAAATGTCCATGTCCCTCATTTCAGTGACAAAAGGTTGAAAGGTATGACTGCCCCTCCCCCTCAGCCCAGTCAGCTTCTGTATAAGCAAATCCTGGTCCACCTTAGTCAGGTCCACAAACAGATGGTAACTTGGTTTAACATGTGATCTGAAAGACAATTCATGACAGCACAGTTTCTGCCTAGTACCATACTGGGCCATCAGTATTGTTAGTTATACAACCAAGGGGAACAGTGCCTCCTGCAGAGTTAACAGCACTACTTCCTGCAGCACCCAGTGTTTATTGGAGATTTCCATTCGACTGCACACCAGGCTCTTCCCTGCTTAACTTCTGAGATGTAACATTGAACTAAAATTTGAATCAGACTATTTTGTAGACTAGATTTTTCAGGTTTTTTTTATTAAGTCATATGTGGATAGTAAAACCTAGTGGTTAGAGAGCAGATCGATGAACTAAAACTACAGATTCAAATCCTACCACAGCCACCTACTCACTGTGTAACATTGAGCAAGCTTCTTGACTTCCTCTGCTTCAGCCTACCTAGCTTTATAATTAAGTGGAAGTGGAACTCACTGGAAAACAACTTGCTGCATATCATTTGGGCCATTTTGAGCCAATAAAGTCTCCACTCTTTTACCAGCCATGGAGACTAGACTTCCAGTTTTCCTTTTTCCTGATACTCATTCACCCTGCTCTCATTGGATGTGGCTGCAGGCCTAGCCTTTGGTCACAGGATCAAAACCTGCAGTTCCACTGCCAGTGATATGGCAGTTCATTTATTCAAACCATAAAGGAGTTATATATTCATATTTGTGAGTGTTGAATATTTTTAATTGTGTTTTGGAAATTGTTACAATTTCCTTTTAGAATAATTTATATGGATGTATTTTAGTTATATTATGTTGTTTGTATTCATTTGTGTTTTAAATGTGGAACTTTATTGTATGCATTTAGATAGGAAATTACACAGGTCTGTCTTGTAAACTGGATTATGTACAAATGACATGTATTACCTGTATAAAATAAATTTTACCTACCTTCCATGGTACTAAGCCAACCCTCAAAGAAATGTTCCACAAAGTTTTGTTACAGTTATACCTTCTGCTATTTTTGATATGTTCCAGGCCCCTAAGATCACCTATGTCATATTTCACACAAGCTTTAATTATTCCACTTTTGACCATGTTTCTAACTTAAAAGTACTGTAAAGCAGCAATATTAGCTAGTTAGCAAAAATGTCATCATATAGTGTTTAGCAAAATGTATTTCTGACATCTTTAAATTCATTCTCAGAATATTTGTTGTGTTTTAGATGTTTTTAAAACAGCATTTGTATATAATGTAGTAATTAATGACTGAAATCATTAAAGATGGTTGCCGCTATCAGTCTCTTCCTTTGAGTTTAAATGTTGAATGCACATACTGGCGTCATACTGTGGATGTATTAGAATGATGCTACCACATAGTTCTGATGGTAAAAGCACAGCACTGTACCAGGATATTGAATTTTTTTTCATGATAGGCATGGGATAGGAATTGGAAATTTGGAACCTTCGAAAACCTGTAGCTTCATTTAGAAATGAATGAAAGAAAATTAAGCTAAAAGATTTAATATTAATGTTTTGGCAGAAAAATATTGCTGAAAAAACCTACATATCAAATATTGCTAATATAGAACGGCGATAGGAGCTGCAAATCAAAGAATTCATGCATATGTCTTTCGTGTATATTCTTGTATTCACCTTTTTGCAACTGTGGCCCAGTCTTTCCTCCAGTCCCGTATACATGTTTTAATTAATACAGTGCGTCCTAAAACAGCTAAATGGCATGGCTGGCATCTTGGGGTCCTACTTAGTGTCAAAATGGATCCATGGCATCTCAGTGAGAACAAACTCAGCACGGTAAGAAGCCGCATAGACAACACCGCGCAAACAATAAACCGCGATGACACCATGCGCTGAGAAGAAACATGCTACAACATAAAACCCTCACTGAATGGGGATGGGGGGCGGGGAAGGGAGGTGAACAGGTTATGTGATGAGAATACAACTCAGTTGGGGCAAAACTCAGGAAGTTGGCACAACCACTCGGCATAGAATCTAACTTGGGTGAGGAAATCAGGATGGGACGCGACAGCAAAAGAAACCAACAAACAAAAACAAACCTCAAAACAAAATAATAATACCACAGTAAGACCCAAACCCGAGTCAGCTGCACCGGTAGTATTCATAACCCGTCACCTTAACCACTAATCAATGCCGTTAGCATGCCAAAACTCAGCACATTCAACGGCTTAGAGTGCTAGCACTCCAGTACACTGGCGGGTGCTAAAACAATAAATGGCTCTGCAGTTATGATTACTAACATATCTCTGAAGCAATTTTACTGCCCCATCAGGGGCTTGGCTCCCGAACCCCCATTCATGGTACAATCATTCTCTCTCCTTCCCTTGACCCTGAAATCCATTTCGTGCTTTTCACCATACTGCTTAAAGTGCTGTGCGGTAATAGCACTCACTGAGCGGTCATTCTAACGTTAAAACAGCAAGTGTCAAAACCACTGCAACTAGAAGACTACTTAATCTCCCTAGTTGCTGTGGTTTTGACACTTCCACCAAATCACCACAAGTGGTCACAAGCAGTACAAGTGCGGCAAAAAGTAATTGTTCTTTACAGCCTCCAGTGTGGGAGGCTACTTGCAGCATTCATTGACCAAAGTGCCGATAATATTTCTGACACAAATGCAACGACATTGGAAAGCCAAAGACCCAGGAGTTGCCGAGTGCTTTAACATCCAGAAATACAGTGCATAGTAACCTCAGAGTTTGCATTTTCACCTGTCAGGTAGAGCTGAAACCGAAGCAGGCAGCCCTCTGCCAACAGGGTAGTATGGCTTTCACACTAGTTTAGTTACTGTGTTGACTTGAGTCACCTCATCTGCCCAAGACCTAAATAAGTGCATGTAGAATTCCTCAAAAATACAGTATCTCTTTATGCAAAATCTAGAAATTGGCTTCGTACATTTTACTGTGTATCGATTGCTTTAAGGTTCTGTGATGGTGTAATGCATGTGTTTTCAAAAGAAAACATGTACTATATTGGCCTGAAGGTGGCGCTCTCATCATTTCTAAGCAGCTTTAAGTGCGACTATTACAAGATAGAATTTGCTTGATGTAGAACTGTGTCCTGCAGTTATTTAGTAATGATGAAAAAATTTCCTGGAATTAGGTCACTGCAAGAACTCTGGTTTTAGTCATATCTGTCAGCCGATGAAAAATCTTCCAGGTATTCTGAACATAATGAATTCAATTTTTATATAACATAATTAGGAAATGTGATTAAGGTTTACTGAATGTTCACTGTAAGCTAAACAGAGTAGCTTCACTGTACAAAGTCAGAAGAGCAATGACTTATTCATATTTAATGCCGAAGGAGTTTCTAGGAAAAAAATAATAGAATCTCCATCTTATTTTTTAAGTTAGTTATGAATGCTGCATTTGTTATCTGTTTTTAAACTTCCGGGGGACTTCAGAAGGCTGGAGGCAGATGCAAATGAACACTGCACTTGTACCTGCATCTGCCATACTGCGTCCAGACAGTCCTGCAGATGTTTTCAAAAGTTGCATCTGTTTGTGACAAAGTCACAATTTGTGGTGAAAAGTGGATGCACATGAGTCTTTCATTCAACATAAAATTTGGATGTTGTTAGACCATCTAATACATTATCTGAGAGTTTGGACATAGTTCTGCTTTGAAAATAGAGGCAGATGAAGCTAGAACATATCCTGTTGAACACTCCCTATCTTTTGAGTAGACTGATATGCCTAAGAGCACATATTTTAATATACTGGTATTGCTTTTGCAAAACAATAATGACCCGACTTTGAAGCGGTTTTGTATGCGAATACTCAATCTACTGTTGACCACACTGTATGAGAAAATAATAATTTCCCCGGTATAAAATGTCTGCATTTATGCTTGAACTGCAAGAAGGAGAATAAAGTATCTATCCATCTATCTATCTATCTATCTATCTATCTATCTATCTATCTATCTATCTATCTATCTATCTATCTCTGTCTATCCATCTATCAGCTGCATAGGTTTGGTGAGGCAAAGTAAAACCCAACAGTCCATCTACTGTAATTCACCTCCTGGTATCTAACAGCAATAACTAGAAATGCCTTTTCCTTCAGGTACTGCAGCTGTTAAATCTTGTCTTGAATCTCTGAACACTATCTGTTGGTATATGATCTTACCTTTTATTGGTCCTCAATTTTCTATTAAAAAAGTTTATCTGGCCTCTTAAGCATGTTATCTCTTTTATTCAAATGTAGGCATTTGAAGCACACAAATTCATTTTGGACAATAATATAGCTCTCAATCAGAAGGAGCTTTTCAGCTGGCCTAGTAGCACAGTTGGTTGAGGTGCCACCTGCTGCGTCAGTGACCTGGGTTCAGGAAGCGATGCAGACTGCTGGTGGGAAGACTGGGGAAGGAGGACTGAGCATCCTTAAAGCTCTTCTCCCTCGGGAGGCGAGTATGCACATCCTGCTGGTTGGCTGCCACCTGGAGGTATCTGGGTGACAGCACAGCAGGACCACATGGGGAGGGACTCCACACCCAAACACCAGGGTCATCTCCATGGAGTTAGAGCACACACATCATATCATTGCACAGGTGTGGGCTCAGGAAGAAAGTGGAGGAAACACCTCTGACTATGGCTTGTTGATGGCCTGGTCCCCTGAAGGCCCTGCACTGATGACGGAGCACCTGCAATGAGGTCCTTTGTGAGAACAATGGAGTCAGCTAATATCGAGGGATGTCAGATGGCAGGGCTCTGGGTACCAGTCCAGATGGGTCTGGTCAGTGGGGAACAAGGAGAGAAATAAAGGGTTGAAAAAAAACTTTCACATGAAGCTACTTAATCCATAACAGCTAGTTAACAAATAGTTGATGTTAACATTTTGCAAGACGATGTGCCTGGCTTGGTTCCTTTGTCTCTGATTTGTACACTAGGTGGTTGAGAGGTGTGTCAGTGAAATTCTGTTCTGTATCAGTAGCATAAACATTTCCAGAACATTGTGGTGGCAGAAAAGTAATCATTGTTACAAGCAGCATATAGGCTTCATCCATAATTAAAAAAAAAAAACTTTATCTAGTTGGATTAAAAATATATAATATAAAAAACAGAATTTGAGGAATTCTGAGGAAAAACAGGATTTTAATAAAACAAATCACCTATAAAGTTTTTTTGTGCTGATGGTCATCTGCTTGCACATGCTAAGAACCATATGAAGTAATGAGGTTATTCAAACTGCCAAATAAAGGCAGCTATACTGTAGGAGTCTGCGTTTAGCTTTTAAGGGTATTTATGGTTTTAACATACCAGCCCTCTGTGTTTGGGTCCTCATAAACTTAATTATGCTGTGAGAGTGTTTTATTCTGCATTTTGTGGTTTGTACAGCAACTTGAGTCTATGGTAGGGGAGCTATAAAAATACATTTGCTTTGGTTTGCCAGATTTGTTATACTGCATGAAAATTATCATCCCAAATCAGAATGTAAAATTCAAATAATGCATGATTACAACAAATTGCTAATAATTATAAATCTCGAATTCTAAGGAGAAATCACATTACACAATCAGAGGGTTGTCTGCTAGTTCCTTTGCTTTAGACCATCAGGAACTGCACATATTATACTATCATTTTCAATGACATGTAATTGTTTTAAAGGAGAACTTCACTGAACATGTTAGTTCTTTTTCCCCATAAAACATGATTTTGAAATACAAGGTTCCAGTTCTTTTACTGTTCTATCGCTGTGGGCTTTTAGTTATCCTAATTGGTGTTTCCAACACACACAACAATGGTAAGGACTGTTATGGAACTGTGTGGTGTAGTTTATGTTCTAGTTCTGCTTTTCCATTCTTGTCACAATGCATCTGTGTTCTACTACAGAGCTCGGTGATTGAGAAGGACATAAACTACATCAAACAATTCCAAAATGGTACTTACCCTCTGTTCACAAATCAGAAACACCTACTATGGTTATTAATAGCCCCATATAGCTGGAACAGTAACAGAATTTCATTTATTTATTTGAAATTATGCCAACCAGGATGACCCCATGAGATGCAGCATCCAGTTTTTCATAGGGGTCTCAGGTAGGATAGCAACAGTTAACAAGTTAACATAGTCCAGCAGAAATAATTACATACAGGCTAAAATATACTGTACACTGGAAAAAAATAAATCCTCTAAAGGTAAGTACATCCAAACAATAACCAAAGCAAGCTAATAAAGTGGTCTCACTGCAACCAACGAGCATGAACATTGTTAGACAAAATTAATGATCATGGTCTGGCAGATGGAATCAGTATTTAACAAGCATTTGTCAATGCCGAATGTTGTCTAGCTGGCATTGGCATTGGCAGTGCAGGAGTTAAGATGCATAATAGGAATGGTAGTGAAGTATTGAAGTGGCGCCATCCTCATCCCCACCCTGCAGAGACTGACAGGTGTTGGGGTGTGCCTTTGGGTCATCAGCTATAACGCTCATGCCATTTCACCTCACCCCTACCCTGTAGACACTGAAAGCGTGTCGTGATGTGGTTTGGTGTCTTTGGGCCTCTACTTACCACATTCCATAAGGAATACACTGAGATGGGTGCAGTACAGGAGAATGGGGTGAACTTTG
The DNA here is from genome assembly GCA_016271365.2 of Neoceratodus forsteri. Taxonomy (NCBI): domain Eukaryota; kingdom Metazoa; phylum Chordata; order Ceratodontiformes; family Ceratodontidae; genus Neoceratodus; species Neoceratodus forsteri. Next base: position 1,077,169,150 of record CM057450.1, read on the forward strand.
GGCTGAGCACTCCAAGGCACACCTCAATGCCTGTCAGTGGCTGCAGGATGGGGTGGAATGGCATGAGCATTACAGCCGGTGATTCCAAGTCACACCCTGATGCCTGTCAGTCTCTACAGGGTAGGTGTTACAGTTGAAACCCTTACACCATAAGCGTTTGTTGGTATTTTACTCCAAATTTTCAACACTGGCTTTTGTGACCCCTCATGAAGAGTGGCACTATCAGTTTGTTAGCCAAAGGTGATTTTGCACAGTGACTAAGCCATTTGGTGCCACAGGTACAAAAACACATTTTGGACAGGATGTGAAAATGACAACTGCATTGTTCATGGGGAGGTGAAAAAATGGCAACGTTGCAAATCTGGAGTGAAAATATGAAAAATTTAAGTCATGAGCATGCATAGAAACTGTGCAATGCACATCTGTAACACAATTATTTGTGGGTTTTTAAACCACATTTTCAGCATAAGCATTTTGGGGCCTCCCCTCATGAACAGTGGCACTGTGATTTTGTTAATCTGTCCCAAAGTTGATTTCCCACAGCGACCACATGATTGTGTGTCACAGGTGCAAAAATACATTTTGGGCAGGATGTGAAAATGACAGCTGCACTGTTCATAGAAGGTATGGAAAATGCCAGTGTGGAAAATCTGGCATGAAAATATTGCAAATTTGCGAAGTTACAAGGGTGCGTGGAAACTGCACAACGCATGCTTATGACACAGTCATTTTATGGTCTTTCATCACCAAATTTTCAACATAGGCATTTTAGGACCTCTGCTCAGAAACAGTGTCACTGTCATTTTCTCAAACTGTTACGAAAACTGATTTGCAGAATGACCGCACTATTCTCGCCCGGATGTGCAAAACACATTTTGGCCAGGATGGAAAAATGACAGCTGTCCTGTTCATAAGGAGGTGTGAGAAAATGCCAATGTTAAAAATCTGGTGTAGAAATATTACAGAATTCGTGGAAATTCTGACGTGCATAGCAACTGCACAGCACGCTCATAAAACAGTCATTGTTTTGATTTTTGTCACAAATTTGCAACATAGGCTTTTGATAGTCCCCTCATGAACAGTGACACCGTCATTCGATACTCAGTCCCAAAGATGATTCCATGCAGTGACCATGAAATCACCTTTCAGGACTGAATAACACCATGACAGTGACTGAATTCATGAGGAGGGTCCCAATAACCCCATATTGAAAATATGGTGCCAAAATTCCCCAAATGGCCAAGATATGCACCAAAGTTGGAAAAACCCTATTTATGCCATTTTACAGCTTACAGGCATTTCTTCAGTTACGATCGGCTTTGAAGAGTGCAGATGTGTTCCTGGTCCACGGAAGATCATCACGCTGGGCTCCTGAGGTAAGTATGGGGTGAGGTGTGTGTGTGTGGGGAGGTGGGAGTGCAGAGGGTGGGTGCAGGTTGAGGAGGAGCAGGACAGACCGCAAGGGACCATTTTCTCATTTACAGGTTTAACAATAAAAATAAAAAACATTGCTGGATGGTTTTTGTTTTACAGGAATTTTGCATGCTGGGTGGGCTCCCAGCATGCCACCTAGTGTTTTGGGGTGCTGTAGCTGACGGGGATTGGGCACCCCGTTGGCTATATAACAAATGGGGGCACATCATGTCGGCGGGAGTGGGCTCCCCGTTGGCATATTAAACTAGGAAGGGGACTAAAGCTGATGAGGATTGGGCCCCTGTCAGCAAGAAAGACTGTTGGGGGACGGGTATGATGCCGAAAGAGATTGGGCAACCTCTTGGCATAGAATTGAAATCGCGGGGGCCATTATGCTGACGGGAGTGGGCTCTCCATCGGCACATAAACGGGTCAGGGCATGCTGCCAGGGGTTGGGCACCTCAAAGTTGGCATTGTGACAGGGGTGGTGGCAGTCACTGCTGCCATGTTTATTGGACTGCTTCAGCAGGAAGGGTATGTTGGGAGGCATGTTCTGGTGCCGCTGCATTACGAGCTTGCCTCTCATTGCATGCAGACCTTTTGTTAGATCTGGTGGCTAGTTTACATGTTGCTGGTGTCAGCACCTGCAGCTGCCTTATTGAGGAATGAAGGGCGCACCTGCTGATGCATGCCCTGCATTCACCCACAGTGACCGCACCTCCAAATCTGCTACTACTGCAATATGTTGCCTGGCGCATGCATGAGCCAACATAAAAAACAGCTTCTACAGGGAAAAATGGCGCTGAGGTTTAGTGCAGTTCTCCTTTAAAAACAGCAACAAGAAGAGGATTTAATTGCCATACAGATTAGAATCACTATAGCAGTAACACAAGCTGTGACAAGGCTAGTCATGTATGAGGCCCAGGTTTTGAGTTTACATGTGCTGTGAGATGTACAAGCAATAATACTTAATAGGATGGGTGGTATTGGGCTCTATTAGATCATCCAGGGATGTAATGAGACTCTCACCCAACACTACATGTGGAGGGCCTTGTCGCCTCTGGAAGGACTGGCATAGCCCATACTGCCAGGTATTTTTGCACTTAGAAAATTAGTGAAATAAAGAAATAAAGCAGTCTGATACAAATGTTTTAATTACAATAAAATAGACTTGAATTTATGAAACATCTTGATGCTTTTATAGAAAAAATAGTCCCTTTTAGGACAAAAAAAATAATAAATGCTTTTTTAACTTGCACGTTGCACATTCTAATGAAGGATGCCCCGAAAAAAAATAGAAGACCACTATTTGAAACACAGAAACATAGAATTTGATGGCAGATAAGGACCGCTTGGCCCACCTAGTCTGCCCATTTTCCTACCTAACGGATAAGCTGCAGATCCTAGTTAACCAACAGCCTACTTCCTCCTACCCCCACTAGAATTGTCTTATGTCTGTTCCATGCACTCTTGAATTCCCCACTGTTTTTGACTCTACAACCTCCTCAGGAAGGCTGTTCCATGTATCCACAACCTCTCTATGAAGAAATACTTCCTCACATTACTTCTGAGCCATCCCCCTCTATCTTCAAATTGTGCTTCCCTTGTTTTGCACATCTCTTTTTCTGAAAGATGCTACCCTCTTGGACTTTATTGATTCCCTTGAGGTATTTGAAAGTTTCTATCATGCCCCCCTTTCCTTGAGGCTATACATCTTTAGTTCCTTTAGTCTTTCTTCATATGTCTTCTGATGCAGGCCCTGCATCATTTTGGATGCCCTCCTCTGGACAGCCTCCACCCTGTCTATGTCTTTGTGGAGATGGGGTCTCCAGAACTGTACACAGTGCTCCAGATGTGGTCTTACCAACTGTTTGTACAGAGGCCAACAACATCCTGTTTTCTACTGGTGATGCCTCTCCCTATGCATCCCAGTATCCCCCAACCCTCCTTACTGCCTTCTCACATTGCTGGCCCACCTTTAGGTCATCTGATATGATTACCCCCAGGTCCTTTCCATTTTGTTGTCAGTATCTTACCCCCATTGTGTACTCTTCCTCTGGGTTTTGTTTCCCAGGTGCATTACTTTGCACTTTTTGCATTGAATCTAAGCTGCCATACATTTGACCATGCTTCCAACCTTGCCAAGTCCCTTTTCATCCTTTCCACCTACCTTGTGTATCAACCCTGTTGCAGATCTTTGTGTCATCTGCAAAGAGACATACTTTCTCTTCAGTCCCTCTGCAATGTCACTTATAAAGACATTGAAGAGGACCGGTCTAATACTGAACCCTCGGTACCCACTAGTAACCCTCCTTTCTTCCTCTGGACTCCATTTACTATTACCCGCTGTGTCCTTTTGTCCAACCAGTGTTTTACCAGGCTACCACCCTAGGACCCACTCCCAGGCTGGCTAATTTATTTATTAATCTTTTGTCGGGACTGTGTCAAATGCCTTGCTAAAGTCTAGGAGGCCATGTCCACAGCCCCTCCCTGGTCTACTGCTTTGGTCTCCCAGTCAAAGAAATCAATTAGATTTGTCTGACACGACCTTCCTGCTGTGAATCCATGCTGCCTTGGATCCTGTGCCCCACTGGCCTCTAGGTACTCAACAATTCTTTCCTTCAGAAGTGATTCCAACATTTTCCCTACCACTGAGGTGAAACTGACAGGTCTGTAGTTTCCTGCCTCTGTCTTGCTCCCACTTTGTGAAGGGAATCACATCCGCCTCCTCCAGTCCTCAGGTACCACCCCATCCTCCCATGATTCATTAAAAGGGTAGTCAGTGATGTTACTAGTTCTTCACTTAGTTCTTTTAAAATTCTGGGGTGAATCCCATCAGGCCCATTGCTTTATCCATCTTCAGTTTTAAAGTTCTTTCAGAACCCTTTCTTCTGTGAAAGGACTAATATCAACTCCCTATTCAGAGTGCTTCTTTTGACTGGATTAGGTATTTCCCCTGCTTTTCCATTGTGAATACTGAGCAGAAGTATTCGTTCAGTATCTCTGCTTTTCACTGTCGCTCTGCCCAACCACCTTCCTCTTTGTTTCAGCCTCAGTATCCTGCCTTAGTCTTTCTTTGCTCCCTAATGTACCTATAAAGGTTTTATCCCCTTCTTAACTGGGTTGGCTATCTTTTCCTCAGTTTGGGCCTTTGCTATTCTGACTGCCTTACCGCTTCCTTCTGCTTTAACTGGTACAGTTCTCTGTCCTACTCCTTCTGTGTTTCCTTATACTTCCTGAATACTATCTTTTTCCCTTACCTTCCGCTAATTCTTTTGAGAACCATAGTGTTTTTCTTTCATTTTGATTTGTTTATTTGCTTCACACAAAGACTTGTTGCCTCTGTGATGGCGGTTTTGATGCTTCCCATTTTGCTCCACCCACCTTCTTGCCTGTTTGCTAGTGCTTTTCTGAGGCACACTCCCATTTTGACAAAATCAGCCCTCCTGAAGTCCAGTGCCTTCACTTTTGTGTGGCTTGACTCTACAGCTAAGTTTATCATGAACCACACTGTTTGGTGGTCGCTTGTTTCCAGATGGCTACCCACTTCAAGATCAGAGATCCTCTCTTCATCCCCATTTGAGAGTACCAGGTCTAAGATTGCTCTTTCCTGAGTGAGTTCCAAAACTAGCTGTCTGAGGCATGCCCCCATGTAGGACATCAGAATGGCTCTGCTCTTGGATGTGGCTGCAACAAAGGTGCTCCAGTCAACATCTGGCATATTCAGGTCCCCATCAGCAATATCTTCCTTTCTCTACCATCCCAAGGATGCCTTCTATCATTTCCTTGTCCATTTCCTCCCCTGAGATGGGGGTCTGTATACAACTCCTGTCGGATTGTGGAGCCATTTCCAGTCTCCAGGGTGACCCACAGTGCCTCCTCTCCTCCCTGTTTACCCTTTAGTTCTGCTGCTTTTATCTCTTCCCTTACATAGAGAGCTACTCCTCCTCCTCCTCTTCTTCCCTCCCTGTCCCTCCTGTAAATTGTGTACCCTGGTATGTTGACATCCCAGTCATGGTTCTCTGTGTACCATGTTTCTGTGCCTGCCACAATATCCAGGCATCCTCTTCCATCAGTTGGAAACTGGGTGTAGCACTGGAGGTTGGAAAACTGCGGTGCTTGCTTAGGGCAAGGAAGAGCTGCTGCTTTGTGGTTCCTCCTCTTCTTTTGCATCTGTAGCTGTTTCTTGGCTTTTGCTCTCCACCGGGATAGCACTACATTTGTTCCTGTCCCTGCTGCTTGCTGCCCAGTAGTTAGAGAGGGTGGTCTCAGAGTAGTGGCCAGTGACACTTGTAATCTCCCTGTTAGCAAGCCCTGCACTGGACAGCAGCTGGACTGCATTGACTCTGATGCTATAATTGGTGCACCTTCTACTGAGGTTAGCTGCACTGCTTAGCTTTGACATCAAGCTAATTTGCCAGTGTCAGTGGCTCAGTAGATAACATACTCGCCTCTGGGGACCAGGAGATCAGAGGGCTGTGGATTCCAGTTCCCACAACTGGCACTTGGATTAATATCCCAGTACTGACACTGTAGTGCAGCATAAGAGGGTGCTGCACTTCTGAGGTGCCGTCTTTTGGATGAGATGTTAAACCGAGGTCCCATCTGCCTGGATTGGTGGTAGTTCAGGTGGATGTTAAAGATCCTTGGCACTTATCAAAAGAGATGGGGTGTTTTATTTACAATAGTGCATAAATATGATAATACAAAGAACTTGAATATAGTACCTACAATATTGGAAAAGAAAGAAACCAAACAATTAAACTATTAACACAAATGGGTTACCTACCTCCTTACAACCCCCAAAAAATAAAATTACCTATTTATATTTAATCATATGAGAAAAACCCTTCCACCAAATGTTCACTTTATCTACATTATATAGCTGCCTATCTTTCAAATATACTTTTTGTAATTCATTCATTACATATTGACAAAATCCTTCATCGTGACTTTTTTCTGATAAATAACCCATTGGCATCTCACCTGCCATAAATAAAATTTTAAACATGCAAAAAGACCATCAGTGTTCCATAATCAAAAGTTTTTAAACTAGGTGGCACAATTCAATTACTAAAATGTCATAATTTAGTTTTGATAACCATTGCAAATTCCATTTTTTGCAGCATAAATCCATAAAGGTTTAACAAAAGGCAGTATAGAAAAAATGTTCCATAGTTTCTTCCTGGTTTATACATTCTGGATATGGACAGTTTCTTTCTTCCTTTGCTTTATATTTAGCTGTACCCTTATGTTTAACCGACCATACATAGTGAGCCACTGTGTTTCCACATAAATTCTGGAAGTCTGGGATTGTTTAGTTGGTCTAATATCCTGCAGTTCATAGCTGTAGGACAATTCTTGAACCTTGGACTTGTAGGATAGATTTGGGTTATAATAGCCTGATAGAGTGATTTCGTGGAATTAGAACTAATTTGTAATTTTGAAACCTGCCATTTATACAATTTCTGTGCTGCTGGTTTAAAATATTGTGGAATGTGAATATGTGGATTAATTTTGGAGCACTAATGAGCCAAGCTTTCAAATAACATCCTAGAGTACTTCAATCCATAACCCATCACTACCATCTGGATGTAGCAACCTTCATTTGATTATATGAATAAAAGAGGACATGGCAGAAAATGACTGGATCGATCATTCCTAGCCCTCCTTCTCTTTCTCTAGATAGGTGTAGCATCTCTTAACTGGGTTCAGTCTATTTCCCACAACATTTGGAAAAAGCAACTATATAATCTTGTCTCATAATGAGATGGTAAAGGAAATATGATAGCAACATATTGTAAACATGGCATGATAAATTGTTTAAGAATTTGAATTCTTTTTGTTTTGAAAATTTAAACTGTTTCCAACTAGTCACTTTTCTTTCAACAATTTTCAGTACCTGGTCTCAGTTGTCTTCAGGAAGATTCTGATATCCAAACAGTATGCCCAGAATAGAAAGAGGTTCTGCCGATATCATGATATTGTTTAGTTTAATAATAGATTGATTTCTAATCCCCATCATTAGCCCTCTAGATTTTGATTTATTTAATTTGGCATTATGGAAACTGTTGAAAATAACTGGAATTCCTTAAAAACTCCTCCATTTGCTCATAGTTCTTAAAAATAGACAAATATCGTCTGCATAGGCTTGCACAATCAACTGAATATTGGACTGTGGGGTTTGTAACCCTTCCCATTTAGGTAAAATAGTTAATGCTCTTATTAGGGTTCGAGCGTAAAAATATACAACAAGGGACTTAGAGGGCAACCTTGACGTACTCCCAGTTTGTATTTCAATACTTTTGTTACTGTTCCCTTTATGACTGGGTATACCTTAGCGGAATTATATAATGATTTAATAATCTTAATTATTGAACTGGGAATCCCCAAAATTCTAATACCATGAACAAATACATGTGATTGACCCTATCGGGTCTTTTGAAAGTAATCATCCTGATCTTCCTTCTAGAGATAAGGATTCAATCAAGTCTCTTATAATTATTAGAGCTGATTGTAGTCACCTATCTGGTAGGCCACAATATTGTAGTGGCAAAATCACTTGATTTGCCAGATTTTTAATCTATTATTTAATAAAGTAGTAAATATTTTGTAATCTGAGTTTAAAATTGTAATGGGTCTCCAGTTCCTAATGTCTCCTTTTTCCCCTGATTTGAAAATATATCATAAGGCCCTCCACAAATGCAACTGGAATCGAACTACCTGACATAAAGTACTGGAATACTAAATTTAGACAAGCAATGATTTCTGACTGAAGGTTTTATAAAATAAGTTGGGAAGTCCATCCAACCCTGGTGTAACATTATCTTTTAGGTTATGAATGACTATTTCTATTTCTTTGCAAGAAAAAGGTTCTATCATGGCTTTAGTTTCCTGAGAATCTAAGCTAAAGGAGGAGGGCCCAGCTAAATTCTTATTTCTATTGTTGATGGAAAGATTTCAGGTTGAAGGTTATTAAAATGGGTTTCTATAATAGAATTAATGGAAATTTTGTCTTCAACTCTAATTTTATTATAGTCTAAATATTCTATGCCTGTCGACTCCTAAGTTTTTACATAGTGCAAAAGGGTTTCCTACTACAGTTTTCTTTGAATGATTAGCTAAAAGAGCCTGAAGAGTTCTGGTTCTATTGTATTGAAAGACTTTGATCTGATTTTTAATATTATTAATCTGAGTTGAAAATCTAATCTAGAAGAATTTCTATTGAAATTAGGTGCCGTAACTGTGTTCTAAGTTTCAAATAAGAAAAAAAAATTGAGTTCCTCTTTCAATTCCATATTTTTGAACCAGGTACTGCAGTCTTTTTTGTTTCCAACCACCAGGCACCTAGGTCTGGGTATAAAAATGCCACTGACAATCTGGCTTGTAGAATAAGTAATATTGAATTATTTACTAGGTGTCTAGGAAAATGGAAGTGTTTAATTTCCATCTAGTTTTCTTGCATAACTTGGAAGGCCCATCCCCAATTTTGACTTGTACAAGCAAGTGATCGGAAAATTCAACTGGAACAATTTTAAACCTACCTACTGTGACTGCTTTTGATGTGCATAAATAGTGAATTGTTGAGCCTACTTTCCTTTAAAAATTACAATTAGGACCAGTAGATAATAAGTGATTACAGTTATATAAATCTGCTGTTTTTGTGATAGATTCAAGACAGTTTGAATCACAATAAACTTTCTTATTTGATATTCTATTTGAATTTAGACTGCAATTAAAATTTCCACACAAAAGATATTAAGAGAGGTTACCAGATAGGATTGATGTGCTTTCATACATTCAGTTCTAAGTGCCTTGGTTTGAGGATTATAAATGTTGATGAATCTACAATTCATGGAATGCCAGTTCCCATCTATGATTAAGACTCTGCCAGGTATTAAATCTATGAATTTATGTAATACAAAGTGAAAAGAATTAAATAAAATCCCTATCCCATCTGCACAGTCTCTACGAATGACCAGTAAGAAGGACCCCATGGCCAATCTCTTTTAAGGAGGCTATCTGCTCAAATGAAAACACCATGTTTCCTGCACAAAGTTTACTGCAATATTATTGTCATAAAGAAATTGAAATACTACTTGTCTTCTTATATTATTTAATATGCTATGTGTGTTTAATGAACCCCATATGTTCACCGTCATTATTCCTGTTTCATGATGGGTTTATGTTATTTCTTTCTCCTTTTTCTTCTTCTCTTTATAGTTCTCTATTGGAACTCCTACATTTTCCTGAAATGATTTTTGGGAGTCTGAATCCCTACCTCCATTTCAGAGTCATCCCAATTGGTGAATAAGGCAGCATAGGAATTTAGGGATTCTAATGACTCATTTTGAGATGCAGTTTTTGCTCTCATGTTTCTGATAGATCTTCTGGGGGTAAGGGGGATAGTGAGGTACTTTCTACACCAAGAGATTCAGTCATCTGGGTCTTTATAACATACTGGCTCAAACTGCTCTGTGTCCCTTTCTATTTTTCAATTCCTGTGGGTTCTCCCAGTGGACTGGGAGGGTGCTGGGGGTACTTTTGGCCAAAGCTACAACTTCTGATTTTTGAATAGGGTGTGTTGTGGGCTTCTCTGATAATGTCTCAGCCTGTTTAGTCATGGCATCTTGGGCTTGCTGAATCAATAAATCAGGACTCCCATGAGGCTTTATTTTTAGCTGCCCAGGGCACTCTTTAAATGTATGCCCATATTCCTCACAAAGGTCGCACTTGGTGTGGTTTGCACATTGCATGGTTACATGACCCACTCCCCACAGCTGTCACACCTGGGTTGGTCACAAACACTAGAAAGGTGAGTTTTTGACCCGCACTTGTAGCAAGTCCTAGGTTGACCACTGTAAAACATACCCCTCTATCTATGCCCAATAGGAAAGCATTGGGGATATGCTCAATCCTGTGTCAGATTGCCTTAATTTAACTTTGTACTTCCAAACCCCTGTCCAGAATTGTTCTGAATCCAAAATGGGTTCAGGTTCACTTAGTATTTCACACTTTTGAGATAGCCAGCATGTTATGTCTTCCACATGGACCCCCTCATTTCTAAATATTACAGTAACATTTTAATTAGTGGTTTAGTTAGTGGAATTGCTAAAAGATGGTCCATGTGGGGAAAATTTAACTTGCCTTACCTCTCCCAAAACAAGTCTAAAGCATAAGACATTCGAAAACTTATATCAAAGTTATCCTCCCAGAAATATTAATGAATGCAAATACATCTCTAGGAGAGAAATGTAATGATTCTTTAATAAGACATTTTCCTACATAATGTCTGTCAGGCCTTTCCTCCAGACCTCCCTTGTAATGGATACGAACTGCGTTCGCCTTGGTGCTGCTTCTCTTTTGCATGAGAGAAAAGTTCTGACATTAAAGGTTTGTTTGTATTGGCTGAAAACTTTGTTCATCCTTGCTTGTTTCTTTGTGAAGAGTGGAGACAGTTATTGGTTTTATAGCTAGTTTCACATTATTAGGTTGTACAGTCATGTTTGCTACAGGGCTTGCGTTTTTGTCTGCAGGAATTGGCCCAGCATCATTTCTCCCTGATGAATGGATTTGTAAAATTCTAGGTTTCCACTCAGGAATCTGCTTGTAAATTAAAGATAGTATCCCATACAGTACCTGGAGACCAAATCCTGGCAGATTTTTTCCAGCATGCTTCAATGAGCACCTTCTGAGGAGACCAGTGTTAGTCATGTTCTCCTGTGTTTACTGATTCCTGCCTTTGAGAAGTAGGCGCTGTTTAAGTTGCATTAGCATTCCCAATCATTGCTTGCTGCTCCCTTACTGTAGCTTTCCCAGCTTCTGTATTTACGGCAGGACTTTTGGAGCTAAGCGACCACCGAAAACTAAATTCCATCACACCTTTTTGACTATTTCCCTCAGTTTGATATTTTATCAGTTCGGATGCCTTGTATTCATTCCCCACTGGGCTGGTGGTTTAAATACAAACCCTGCTTCTTTGGAAAGTTGTGCCTTCCCGCAAAGGGCAAACTTTGAACAAGATGGCTGGAAGCTGGGTTACTGCTGCTGTTTGTTAATGGGGAGAGCAGCTCTTGTAACCATTTTGCCATTTGTCGGCATTGCTTCAGCCTCTTGGCTTTCGCTAAACTTAACAAAGAGCTGCCAGCGAAACACAGTCACTAGCAGACAGAGTAGCTTTGTTGAAAATAACCACTCACCCTCTAGGGAGAAGCTTCTTTGGCCACATCATCATTGTTGATATCAGTTTGTTCTCTCGGTCTGTCAGGTGAATCAGCTGTAGCCCGATTAGTGCAGCATTCTGGTTTGGACCTGGCGTTCCTTCTCGAGCGAATGAACCTCCGCTTGTTGATCAGCTTTGAAAGTACTCATTCCATCAGTAGCTCTGGTATCCGCCATATTGCCAACATTTTTGAAAGGTAAAAATATCCGGTGTAGAAATAGCTTCATGAAATATTTCTTCTCTCTCAGTTTCCTGATTTTAAAGCATTTTATCAGGATTTAGATGATCAGTTAGCAGTCAGGCCTTCCCACCACTAAGCTAGCATCCTTCTCCTCCGACGTCTCTCCCAAAGTGACCATCTCACAGCAAGACAGCCCATCCACCTACAGGAGGGTAGGGGAATGTCCCAGTGTCCTGGCCAAATTTCCCTCATTCACTAAAAAAATACCACCAACAGTTTAATCTGGTTCAAGGTCAGTTGGCATTCATCTGTATCCCCGCCCCGGGTCATGCCTAAAATAGGCAGGATTTGTCTAGTGCACTTACCGGTCAACAAAAACTAAATAAAATAAACAAGATAGTTCTTCACATTGGGTTCAGAAGTACCAACATCACTGGCTGTCTAGGAAGGCTTGTGGCTTTCACAGGGGATGCAGGTACAATGCTGGCACTTCAGCTGACATCTTGTAATTTATATTTAAAAATGATTTTACAGGGCTGAGGGACTTACCTATCTGCATACATAAATCCTCTGTAATTTTCCATGTTTGCCTCAATGGGGTTTTATGGTTCTTTGAACTGCCATTGTGGGGCAGCATTATGTGTTGTGGCCTTCTGCATCAGTGTTCATTTGAAGGACTTTACAGTTAATTCTCTCAGTACCTCCCAACCACACCTGGCCATGTAGATTTGTATGCCAAACCACATTTTGCTGACAAAACCAGGAGTGGTAGTGGTAGAGAGAGCAGTGGTGTGCTTAAGTTTATCGATTGCTGGAGTGAGTGCTGTGTGGATGGCAATGGTATCCTACTGGTCCTGACAAAAATTTTTTAGCAGATGTAAAATCGTTGTTGGATGACTTGAACGTGTATCTGATATGATGCTGATGTTGCGGTCTACGGCAGAGTGTTCATGTGGTGATTTAGTCCTGTGTGAAGTGCACAGTATCCCAACACTGAATACTACTCTCCCACTGTGGACTGCACTTCAGAATAGAATTGCTAGATAACTGTGTTTATCTCTTCATAGGAGTGGTTTTCCAGTTTAAAACTACCCCTCTGTGAGCTTCCAGTCAGTACATACTTTGATTGCCCAAGCTGTGTTTTTCTTTTATGTATTTCATTTGTCCTGATCAACTTTGATGTCATCAACCTCTAAGGTACTTATTTCACCATACCTGTCTGTGACACTTTTTAATTGTTTTGTTTTCTGGTCGGTGGCATCCCATTTTGGGGCTCTTCTTCTTCTTCTTCTTCTTTAAACAGATAGCTGAGATTCTGGAGTCCCAGAAGATTGAATTAGACTGTCATGTGTTCTGATATCTTTTGCTTGGTGGTCAGTGGATCAGCTGGCTCGGTGGTGCAGAAAGTTTAGGTGATGGGCACAACACCTCGTGCCATGCTGGCGACCTGGGATCGGGAGTGAGCTTGGGTTACCGTGGATCAATAAGGAAGGGAGAGATAGAGAATCCAATGACAGCTCTCCTCTCTGGGAAGGAGGGTATGTTATCATGCTCTTGGTAGCCCCTGGTGGTGGTCTGGTGGCAGCATCTGGGTCAGGCAGGCAAGGTGTAACACATGGTGTGCACATTCATGGCCATGGGGGCACAGAAAAAAAAAAAGAAAGGGAACTGTAGGCTCAGTGAAACCTTGCCAGCCAACTGGCATCCTGCTCTGCCACTGGATCGCTGGAAACAGCCCGATCTGGACTTGTTGTACTGGGTGGGGAGGACAGCCCTCTCCTTCCGTCCCCCTGCCATGGGAAATCCATAGAGGATACTGGAGCTCAGTGGTACTGGGGAAGTGGTGGATGAACTTAGGTGGCAGGCAGGGTGGAGGCACTAGTGGATGGACTTAGGTGGCAGACAGGGTAGAGGATCTGCCTGTGGTCACCTGAAGAAGGAGGAAGAGGAGGAAAAAGAATATAGACAAAAAAGTTTATTTTGAGATGTCTCAACTTTTCCTATGGCTACATTATTAGAAAAATGCTCTAGACAGTGTTTGGGTATCACAGAAACTTAGCAGTAATCTGGGTTGACACTCCTTAGAGATGATTGATGCCCGGTGAAGAGTGACTTCATCAATGGTGGAAGAGTGACTTCATCAGCTGCGACAAATCCATGGGAACAACAGGTTTATTGAACCTGGGAAGTGGTCAGGAGGAAGCTTAAAATTGATTACTCTTTGACCTCTTTCACTAGTATAGCTAGATGTCTGGAATTCAGCCCTTGAGAATGGATAGTACATTTCTAGATGGCGGAGACTGGGACTTGTCTGCTTCTCCAGTTTGTGGGGAGGGGGTACCTAAGACAGTTGCAGAAATGCAAACAGACTTCACACTACAAAGAGTAGACCTTTTCCAATACCTCCAGGTACTGTCACTTCTCATGATGAGGGAGGTACAAACAGATCCACACCTACTATACCAGATTTTGAACAGGCAGCAGATTGACAATTGTGGAAAAATACATTTCTCTATTTGTCTAGACCATCACACATCACAGGGAGCAGCAACCACATACATTTCATTTAACATGGGGAAGAGTCAGGTTTAAATCTCAAGCCCTCAGGACTGGAAATATATTTGGGAGGGTATACTGCACTCGGCTTTCAATAACTGGAAGGAGTTCCGGTGGATGATTGTGAGTCGTTATTTTCTCATTCCATCTAGAACAAAGCGTTATATGAGGGCAACTCTGACTGGTGTTGGAGGGTGTAATGCTGGGAGCACTCCTTACCACATCTTTTAGAATTGTCCTCAAATTTAAGCCTTTTGGACTGAGATAGGACAGAAATATGGTTCAATGGCAGGTAACCCAGGTACTCCAGGTTTTAAACATTTGATTCTTCAGTAAACTACCAAAGGTAAATGACCAAATCATTAAAAATCATTCTTGGGCATCCTCATGGCAGCAGTAGGTAGGGCAATCACTAAAAGATAGAAACATAGAAAGTGACATCAGATAGAGACCACATGGCCCATCAAGTCTGCCCATTAAACCACTGTAACACTGCAGACCCTACTTGATCTCGGGCTTTATCCCACTTTATTTTCACCAGGGTTCCCTTATGCTTGTCCCGTGCATTTTGGAATGCCATTACCATTTTGCCCTCACCACCTTTGCTGGAAGACTGTTCTATGCATTTACCACCCTTTCAGTGAAGAAGTACTTTCTCATGTTTCCCTGAGTCTACCCTCCTCCAGCTTCATATCATGGCCTCTTGTTCTTGACCGACCATCTTTTCTTTGAAAAATGCTACCTTCCTGTACCTTATTGATACCCTTGAGGTATTTAAAAGTCTATCATATTCCACCTCCCCTCCTTTCTTCCAGAGTACACATATTAAGGTCCCTCAGCTGCTCCTCATTGGGCCTATGGTGCAGACCTTGCATCATTTTAGTTGCCCTCCTCTAGATTGCCTCTACTCTATATCCTTCTGGAGATGTGGCCTCCAGAACTGGACACAGTATTCTAGATGTGGTCTCACCAATGTTTTGTACAGTGGTATTACCACCTTCTTCTTTCTGCTGGTGATACCCCTCCCTATGCCCAACATCTTACTAGCTCTCCCGATTGCTTTGTCACACTGCTTGGCCACTTTTAGGTCCATATAGAAACATAGAATTTGATGGCAGATAAGGACCACTTGGCCCACCTGGTATGTCCAATTTCCTGCCTGTTTCATATACCCCAGATCATAAATGATCTGTGTCTTACCCTTTCTTTCCTATCGCTAGAGTTCCTTTATGTCTGTCCCATGCAAGTTTGAATTCCCCTACTGTTTTTGCCCTATAGCCTCTGCCGGAGGTTGTTCCATTGATCCACCACTCTTTCCATGAAAAATGCTTTCTCACGTTACCCTGAATCTACCACCCCCTCCATTTTCATATCATGGCCCTTGTTCTTGAACATATTTTTTTAAAGATGCTACCCTCTTGTACCTTAGTTATACTCTTGCGGTATTTAGAAGTCTTTATCATTGCCACCCTCTCTCCCTCTCCTCCAGGAATACATATTGAGGTCCTCAGTCTCCCCTCATATGATTTTTGGTGCAGCCCTGCACCAATTTTATCACCTTCTCTAAACCGCTTCTACTCTGTCTATATTATTCTGGATATGCAGCCTCCAGAACTGGACACAGTACTCTAAATGAGGTCTTACCAATGTTCTATACAGTGGCATCACCACCTCCTTCCTTCTGCTGGAGATACCTCTCTCTATGCACCCCAGCATTCCACTGGTTCTCCTCACAGTCTTCTCACATTGTTTGGTACATACTGTACATATGAACATACAAAATCTGCCAGCGAAACAGACCTCATGGCCTATCAAGTCTGTTCAAGTGCACAGCTAGCACCTCTAGATTGCAGTTGCCCCCCACCACCACTGCCAGGAAGTTCTCAGCACTATTTACCTAGACCCTCCCCATTCCTGTACCATGCCCTTTTAAAACTACCCACCATCTTACATGAAATCACCCCTTCTGTAGGGCATTCAATTTTGACACCACTCTGTCTGTGAAGTAATGTCTCTATCTCTCTTCTAAATCTGTCTCCTTCTAATCTTAGCCCATGCCCTCTCGTGTCCCTTACCTTCTTCAGCTTAAATAATCCGTCAGTGCTAGATTTATTGATCTCCTTTAAGTACTTGAACATTTCAATCATATTCCCCATCCCTCCTCTCCTCCAGGTGCACAAACTCAGATACCTCAACCTGTCCTCTTAGGTTTTGCCTTCAGTCCCCCATATCATTTTTGTTGCCCTATGCTGCACCCCTCCAGCAGTCTAATATCCTTCTTCAGCTATGGACACCAGTACTGCACTCAGTACTCCAGTGCGGCCTGACCAAGGACATGTAGAGGGAAGGATCACTTCCCTATGCCTGGATGAGAATCCCTTGCAATATACCTCAGCATTCTGTTAACCTTAGCTGCAGCTTTCCTGCACTGAGCATAGCTGTTTATGTTCTCCGTTACTATCACCCTTAAGTCCTTCTCTTCCTCGGTGACCCCAGCCTCACACCCCTAATCAATATTCCTTCCTCGGGTTCTTGGCCCCAAAGTGCATAACCTTGCACTTCTTTGCACTGAAGCCCAATTGCCACTTCACTGGCCACTCCTCCAGTTTGGTTAGGTCCCCTGTAGTTGTTTCCACCCATCAACTTCATCCACTACCACCCCCATTTTAGTATTGTCTGCAAACAGACTGATCCTGCTGTCAACTCCATGTGAGATATCCAATATGAATAGCCCAAACAACACTGGATCCAGCACAGAGCCTCGTGGCACTCCACTCATCACTGGCCTAAGCATTGAGAGTCCCCACCACCACCACCACCCATTGCCTCCCTTCAGCCAGTTCACTATCCAGTTAACCAGCTTTGTCCCCACCCCGTGGATTTCAGTTTCCCCAGCCACCCAGGAGGTACTGAATTGAAAACCTTGATGAAGTCTAAATATAAGATGTCCTCTGTGTGCTCTTATCCCACTCACTTGTTACGCAGTCATAATACTCTATTAGACTGGTCTGACAAGATTTCCCCAAGATGAACCCATGCTGCTGCCATCCTGGAGGCCATTCACTTTGAAATCACATCAATCTCTCTTTCAGTGTCGTTTCCATGAGTTTACCCACTATGGAAGTGAGACTGACAGGTCTGTAGTTGCCTGGCTCATGCCATGGGCTGCTCTTGTGTATAGTTACCACACGAGCCATCCTCCAGTCCTGTGGCATGCATCTCATGTCCAGAGAGGTGCTGAAAGTTCTGCCAGTAGCTTGGCCAACACCTCTGCCATCTCCCTCAGCACTCTGGGGTGAATGTCATCAGGACCTGGTGCCTTATCCACCCTTAGTGTCTTCAGACCCTGCAGTACTCTACTCTCCTCAATCATTCCATCAGTCATCCCTTCTCCCCTGACCCCACCTTCCCAATCCACGGAGTAGTGGAGTATCCCTCTCCTGCGTGAACACTGACCAAAGTAGTCATTCCGTGTTTATGCTTGTTCTGCTCTCTTTTCTACCCACTCACCCCATCCCTCTTGATCTGCACTATTTGGTCCCTGGACTTCCTTTTTCTTCATGTATCTAAAAGTTCTTCTCCCTCTCTTAATGCCCTGAGGCAGCCTTAGCTCCCTGGCAGCCTTGGCTTCCCTAACCAGCTTAGTTACTTCCTTGGACCAACTTGCATACACCTCCCTGTACCCCCATTCCTCTTGAATCTCTGATATGAAGCTCTCTTTGCCTTACTCCCTCCAGTACTTTACCGTGTAGTCAACATGGCTTCTTGGCTCTGCTCTTCTTGCTCAGAGTCCGGATGCAAACCTCCGTAGCCTCTATTAGACCAAGTTTAATGATATCCCACTTTTGTTGTGCATCCATCTCCAGCCCTAATGCCCTGTAGTTGCCCTTGCAGGATTTCCGCATCCTCCTAAAGTCAGCCCTCCTGAAGTCTACCATCCTTGTTTCTGAGCCTACAGTCTCCCTACTCAACCTGATTGTGAACCACACCAATTGACAGTCACTCCCAGCTAGTGGGTCTTCCACCTTTAGTTCCTCATGACCTCCCCATTTGAAAGTACCAGGTCCAGTGTATTATCTAGCTGAGTTGTCATGTTGATCAACTGTGTCAGAAGACTATCCTGGAACATGTCCAGGAGTACCTGCTCCCTGGTACTGGATATGGCTGGATACTCAGTGTACCTCAGACAGATTGAAGTCCCCACGATCACCACCTCCTTCCTACATACCCTCCTAATCTGTTCCACTGACTCCTTATCCAGCTTCTGGACTGGGCTGGTGGTCTATACATCACCCCAGTCTCAGTTTTCTACCCTTTCAGTCCAGGGCTTCAGCCATAATGCCTCTATCCTCCCTCCCTCCCCTTATCTCTTGTGCATCTAATCCCATACCTTACATAGACTGCCACCTTCCCCTCTCCCACCCCTCTGTCCTTTCTATAAATTGTGTACCCAGGATTGCCAGATCCCAATCCTGATGTTGGGTGGCCAATGTCTCAGTGATGGCTGCAATGTCCACCATCCCTTTAGCTAAGAGTCTGGAGCTCAGTTGTTTTGTAACCCAGGCTCCTTGCATTCAGGTGACCACCCTCCACCCATTCCTATCCATCCATCCACCCTGTGGCCACTTGACCTCCCCTTTTGCAGCCCACCCCATTGCAGTCATCTGTGGTCATGGGGGGTCAGCTCTTTAGGCTCACCTTTCTGGTGACTCTGCATACTAGCTGTACACGCCTCTCCCCATCTAGTTTAAAACCCACATGTAACTACATATTCTCATCTTACTTTTCAACACCCTGCCCCACCCTACTCAAGTGTAATCTGTCCCTTGCGTACAGTTTGCTGTTGTTCCATGTATCCCCCATCCTCCTACCTACCTGCTCATACCCATGAGCTACATCACCCTCCAGCCAGGAGTTGAACTCCACTATCCTTTCCTTTCTTGCTCTGCTTGCCCTTGGAACTGGTAGCACCTCTGGGAAGGCCACTGAGCTCCCAATTTTTGAACACAACTTCCCAAGCTCCTCAAATCTCTCCTGATAGACTCCACTGTGCAGTCCTCCAGGTCATTAGTGCCTACTTGTACCACCACGTGAAGTTTCTCCCTTCTCCTCCTAACACCTAGTGGTGCCTGCCCTGCCCTGTCCGCTGCCAAGCCCAGTACAGGTTCCGCCCATATCCAACTGTGCCGTTCACCCTTCCCCCACCTGACCCCTTTCAAGATAGAATCCCTATTCCTACAACTCCTCTCCCTCCACCCTCCTCTTTTGGTTGCTCCTTCCTCCCATCCCCATCCTTCCATGATCATCAGCCCTTCCCTGTCCACCAGCTCTTGGACCTGGCCCCTCTCTCCCCCTCCATTTCCTATTTGCTCAGATTCCTTTCAAAGCTAGCCGCCCTTCCTTATTAGTCAATTCACCACCTGTAAGACCCCTCACCCTGTTATGTACCATGTCACTCCCCCACAGGTTGCAACCTCCATCCGTTGTCCCTTGTACCCTTTCTGCGGTAACCTTTAGATCATCAGATATGATTACTCCCAGGTCCCTTTTCTGTTTGGTGGCTGTCAGTACCTCCCCATCATGTACTCCTCCCCTGCATTTCTGTGCCCCAAGTGCATAATAT
Source organism: Neoceratodus forsteri (assembly GCA_016271365.2). Lineage (NCBI taxonomy): Eukaryota > Metazoa > Chordata > Ceratodontiformes > Ceratodontidae > Neoceratodus > Neoceratodus forsteri. The sequence goes on from CM057450.1 coordinate 1,077,189,145, forward strand.
TGCAATACTTTGCATTGAATATTAGCTGCCACATCCTTGACCACTCCTCAAGCTTGCCTAGATATGCTTTCCCAGGTCTCTTTCCTCTTTGGTGGTCACTAGTATTATGCATTCCATCATGTACTCCACCCCTGGATTTCTGTGCCCTAAGTGCATGATTTTGCACTTCTTAGTATTGAATCTTAGTTGCCACACTCCTGACCTCTCCTCAGGCTTGCTTAGATCTCTCTTCATTTTTTCACACCCGTGGAGTGTTAAACCTGCTGCAGATCTTTGTGTCATCCACAAAAAAGCATACCTTCCTTTCTAACCCTCTGCAATGTCACTAATAAAAGAAATTAAAAGGTGCCACTGGTCACTCTCCCCTCCTCAGAGTGAACTCCATTTACCACTACCCTCTATCACCTGTCCCTCAACAAATTTGCTACCCATTTTACCATCTTAGGACCCATTCCCAGGCTGGACAGCTTGTGTATGAGTCTGTTATGTGGAACTGTGTAGAAAGTCTTACTGATAGCCAGGTAGGCCATATCCAGTGCTCGCCCTGATTTATTTCCCTGGTCACTCAGTCAAAGAAATGTATCAGATTTGATTGACATGACCTCCCTTAGTGAATCCATGCTGCCTCAGATCCTATAAGCTGCTGTATTCAAGATATTCCACAATCCTTTCATTCAGCTGTGATACATTACTTTCCCCACCACTGAAGTCAGGCTGACTGGCCTGTAGTGTCAACCTTCTCTCTGCTCCCATGAAGTGGGACTACAGCTGTTCCTCCTCCAGTCCTCCGAACCACTCTCATCTCCAGCGAGTGGTAGGAAAGGACTGTCAGTGTGTTGCCAACACCTCTCTAAACTCCTCAAAATCCTTGGATGTATCCTGTCCAGTCCCAATACCTTGTCCACTTTCCATTTTACAAGTTTCTTCAGGACACACTCCTCCATAAATTGACTGGTGCCCACATCCCTTCCACTGATGCTCCTGTCATTTACATGTGGTACCTCTCCTTCCCCATCTACTGTAAATATTGAGGAAAACTATTTGTTTAGGATGTCTGCTTTATCCTGGTCTATTTCCACACATTCTCCTCCTTTCTTCCTTAGTCTTACAATTCCTCCTTTGGTTTTCTACTTCTTACTCGTGAAGAATGCTTTATCCCCTTTCTTAACTGCCTGGGCTATTTTTCTCCTCTGTTTGGGCCTTTGCACACATGACTGCTTTACCTGCATCTCTCTGCTTTACCTGATATACATTCCTGTTCTCCTCCCTCTGCATCTCTTTATACCTACTGAATGCCATCCTCTTTTTCTTAACCATTACCACCACTTCCCTTGAGAATCATAGTGGCCTTTTTTCCTCTTGCTTTTGCTAACTAGCTAGCCACAGATTTGTTGCTTTGGGTATAGCTCTTTAGATTTGACAACTGCTCCTCTACTCCACCTATGTCCCCACCCTGCCAGGGCATCCCTGAGTCATTCCCCATCTTAGAGAAGTAAGCTGTCCTGAAGTTCAGGACCCTCATCTTCATTCAGTTCAACTCAGCCACTGTTCCTATATTGAACCACTTCATTGTATGGTCACTAGTTCCCAGATGAGTCGCCCACCATGATGTCTGTGATATTGTCACTGTTGGTGAGTACTAGGTCCAATATTGCTCCTCACATGTGGGTTCCTTACCAATTGCCTGAGAGCGTTGGTTAACTCAGACATCTCCCATGCTTAATGTTTGGATTTCCATACTAAAACTATATACAGAATGGAAACAATTACTGCTGACCTCCATCTACAGACAGCTAAAATGCTGAGGAGGGGCGCTTTACTTTATGGACCAAACAGAAGAATTAGAGGGCAGATTAGTCCTGTCTCAGTAGGAAGGAGGTTACTGATGCCTCCCAGTTGTGCCACCCCAACATATGGAATTTTCTATCAGGATATAAAGCTTCCATACTATCAATTTACTTCATTCAGTTTGTACATTCTCTTTTCTTGTTTTTGTTATGTATCTGTTGGGCTCTTACCCTAGTTTTAGACTGTATTCATAACAGAATGAGTCATACACTTGGAATGGAAGAACATGACAATGTTTACCAGAGTAGATCAGCGCATTATTTGATTTTCTTTTCTGGTTCAAAAACAAAAATAAGGACACGAGACTCAAGGTTTTATCTGACTTTTATTTTCTTGATACTGAACCTGAGATGGATTTACTTCCAAATGGACTTAAATCTTTTAACAGGGGTTGATGGACAATGTCTCTAACATTAATATAGAAACAGGAACAGGGATTTCTGATGTAAGCTATTCTGTAACACGGTCTTGCTCTTCTGTTTTCATAATGTACTCTGTATGACTATGCCAGTAAAAGTTAAAAAATAATGAGGTTGGCACAGAGGCACAAAGACACCACTGTTTAATGGGTCAGTTGATAGTGGGATTTGTAATTTCCCGGTCTCTATTGCCACATAAATGCCCACCTTGCCAGGGCTATCAGCCAGTCAGAGACTGGAAAATTGCAAACCCATTTTCTAAGTCTCTAATAATGTAAGATTGCCATCTTATGCAGTTTGAGAAGGAGGACCATGAAGCACTGAGACCAGTGATCATTGTACAGAGAGTTCAATATAAGGATAGCTGCAGAATCAAGCCACACAATGGCAAGGGTCCTGTACTTCAGAAGGACAGACTTTATAACGATGGGTGAATGCCTCAGGGATGGTCTGGTGGAGAGAATGACCTGGGCGGGTGGAAAAACAGTGGGAGAAGGTAAAAGAAATCATAGTAAAGGAAACAAACCTCTGTATCAAACAAGTGCGCCAAAAGCAAGAGGAAAAGAGAATGCTATGTTTCTCTAGCGGTGACTGAAAGGTAAAGGCAAAAAGGGGTATGCATTCAGAAGGTATAAGAAGACACAGAGGAGGAGGATGTGGTGTGTATCAGATGATATTGAGAGAAGCAAAAGCAGTAAGGTGCACAAGGTGCAAACTAAAGAAAAGAATAGTCAGGAGGTAACAAAGGGACAAGTCATTTTCAGATACTGTATGTAAGTGAAAGAGGAAGACCAGTGATGGGATTGAAGGTGAAAGAGTGAAGGAGGGACTGTGCAAAGGGAACCAAGAAAAGGCAGACATCCTGAACAAATAGTTTTGTTCCATGTCCATAGTGGAAGGAGAAGGGAGGGGACCAAAGTAACAGGAACTTTGGTGGGAGGTGGACACTAGTCCTTTTTGGAGGTGAGAGTCCTGAAGGTTTGCTAATCTGAAAATAGACAAAAAATGGGGCCAGATGGGATGCATCTAAGGGTATTGAGGGAGCTCTAGGGAAATACTGGCTGCACCTCTGACAGTTCTATTTAACATCTCAATGGAAACAGGAGTGGTTCCAGAGGACTGGAGGAGGGCAGATGTAGTCCCACTACACAAAAGTTGTGGCAGATAAGAATCTGGCAATATAGGCCAGTCAGTCAGACACTGGTGTTGGGAAAGTTAATGTAATCACTGCTGAAGGAAAGGATTATGGAATATCTTGAATCCAGAGGTTAAGAGCCCAAGGCAGTATGGTTTCACAGAGGAGAGGGCATGTCAAACTAATCTGATAGATTTCTTTGACTGGGTGACAAAGGAAATAGATCAGTGCAGAATGGCGGATGTGGCCTACAGGTTTCAGTAAGGTTTTCAACACCGTTCCACATAGGAGACTAGTAAGCAAACTGGGTAGTTTAATAGGGGTCCAAAGGTGGTAAACTGGATAAGAAGTTGGTTAGGGATAGGTGACAGAGGGTGGTGGTAAACAGAGTTCATTCTGAGGAGGGTACTTCAGGGATCAGTGCCTGAACCAGTCCTCTTTAATGTCTTTATAAGTGACATTGCAGAGGGGCTGGAAGGAAAGCTCTGTCTCTTCTTGGATGACACCAAAATCTGCAGTAGTGTGAACACTCCGGGGGTGGAAAGGATGAGCAGAGACCTGAGAAAAACTAGAGGAGTGGTCAAAGGTATAGCAGCTGGGTTACAATGTGAAAACTTGCAAAATAACACACAACTGTTAGGAGTATGAACTCAGGAAAATTATGTTAACTAAAATAATTGTCCTGTCTGAAGAAAAATTGTAATATATATTTAATTAGTCAAGACAACCTATTTACAGAGTGAAGAAACACATTAAATGGTTGAACTATGTTTTTATGTAACTTACAAAAGATATGTGTATAAATGTAATGCATTCTATATGTGATTTTATTGGACCCTTTTTTCCTCTTCTTTTACTGATAAAGACACAACTTGTTGATCAATAAACTAACTTGAACTTGCAAAATAATGCAATTAGGGCATCAGCAGCCAGGGCAAAGTATAAAATGTGTGGCGTGGTACTGATGGCCGCCAAGCAGGAAAGAGGCCTGAGGGTAATCATATCAGATGACTTAAGGTAGCCAGGCAGTACGACAAGGCAGTAGGGAGGGCTAGTGGGATGCTGGGATACATAGGGAGGGGTATCACCAACAGAAAGAGAGGTGGTGTTGCCTTTGTATACATCAGTGGTAAGACCCACCTAGAGCACTGTGTCCAGTTATGGACACCACATCCCTGGAAGGACATAGACAGAGTGGAAGTGGTCTAGAGGAGGGCAATTAATGTGGTGCAGAGTCTGCATGAAAAGCTGTATGAGGAGACTAAAGGACCTGAATATGTACACCCTGGAACAGAGTAGGAAGAGGGAAATGATAGAGACTTTTAAATACCTCATGGGGTAAATAAGGTACAGGAGGAAAGTATTTTCAGAAGAAATGGTGCTCAAGAAGAGTAGTACTGAATGGCACTCTGTCAGAAGAGGAGGGTGACTAGTGGGGTCCCACAGGGCTTGGTTTTGGGGCGATCCTCTTCAACATATTCATCAGCGACATTGCAGATGGACTGAAGGGAAAGGTGTGCCTGTTTGCAGATGACACCAAAATAGGCAACAGGGTGGACACATCAGAGGGACAGCACAATATGAAACTGATCTCTGAAAACTGGAGGAGTGGTCCAGGACCTGGCAATTGAAATTCAATGCCAAAAATGCAAGGTCATGCACCTGGGAAAACATAATCCAGGGAAACTGTACTCAAGGGAGGAGAGCAGCTGGTGGCTACTAGACAGAGGCGAGACCTGGGGTTGATCATATCAGATGACCTCAAGGTCAGTAAACAATGTGAATAGGCAGCACTAAAGCTGGTGGCATCTGGGATGCATAGGAGGCGCATCACAAGCAGAAGGCATGATTTAATTATGCCCTGTATCACTCTCTGGTAAGGCCTCACCTGGAGTACTGTGTCCAGTTCTGGAGGCCACACCTCAGGAAGGACATAGATAGGCTAGAGATGGTACAGAGAAGAGCAACAAAGATGGTGCAGGGCTTGCATCAGAAACCATGCAGAGGCGACTAGATGACCTCAAATTATACTCCCAATGCGTAGGATATGATCGAAACATTTACATACCAAAGAAACATGGGCCACATAATACAGTGACTAGGACCTGTCTGTACCAGGTACAGGTTATTTTGTAGGGATGGGGTGATTGGGAAAGGAGGGAGGTACCACTATATGTGAAGGAAGGACTGAAGTGTGTAAAGGGAGGAAGGGAGAAGGGTAGTACAGAGTCATTTGAATGCAAACCCATGATTCCAAGAATAGGACTCTCAGAAAGGAGTTGTATTCAGGCTGCTCTCTCAGATAGAGGAGTTAGACAGGGAACTAGCAGGACAGATCAGGAGGACCTGCGAGGAGGGTAGTGTGGTGATTATGGGGGACTTCAACATGCCAGGAGTGGACTGGAGTGCCCAACAACCAGGAATAGAAGGAGCAGGTACTGCTCTATTCCCTCAGGACAGCTTCCTGATGAAAACGGTCAGTGAACCAACCTGGATAGGGAATACCTTGACCTTGTGCCGGCAAAAGCAGAATTTGTGAGGGAAGTGGAGTGGAAAAACCGCTGTCAGGAGTGACCATCACTCAATATGGCTCACATTGGATATGGACAAGGAAGAGTGAAATCTGTCACAAGAGTGTTGGACTTCAGGAGGGCTGACTTTGGGAGGATGGAAGAAGTTTTAAAGGGTACCTGGCCAGAATTCAACCTAGTATGGGCACTAACCAGAGGTGGGAGCTCATAAATCTGGGGATAGTAGAGGAACCAGAACCTGCATCAAGGCCCAGAGCAAGAAGACTAGGGCTAAGAAACCGAGCTGGTGAGCAAGGAGGTCAAGGAAAAGGTAGGGAGGAAAAAGCTGCCTTTAGGAGGTACAAGAAAACAGGAAGGGGAGGACAGGAGGAGTGCCTGAAGGAATCAAAGGAGGTGACAAGGGCAGTAAGGAGAGCCAAGGCATCTATGGAATGTAGGCTGGCACAAGGCATTAAGAAGGCTGAGAAGGACTTCTTTAGGTACATCAGGGAGAAAAGGAACTGTAAGGACCATATAGTAAGGATTAGCAAGGAGAGGGTTGGGTGGAAGCAGTGTGCGATAAGGCAGAAGTGCTAAACAATTACTTCTGCTTGGTATTTGCTAAGGAGAAGAAGGAGTGATACCCAAGGAGAGGAATAGCAGAAATGGGGGAGGGTACAGATGGGAAGTCATGCAGGTCAGAGTTCTGAAGGGTTTGAAGGCACTGAGAATGGACAAGGTGCCAGGCCCAGATGGCATCAACACCAGGGTTCTGAAGGAGCTGGCAGAGGTCCTTGTGGGACCTTTGGCAGAGCTATTTAATGCCTCACTACACTCAGGGTGTTTACCTCAGGATTGGAGGATGGCACATGTGGTGCACCTCCACAAGAGTGACCAAGAATGAACCAGGGAACTACAGATCAGTGAGTCTCACATCCATCATGGGTAAGCTGATGTAAGACTATCCTGAAGGAGAGGCTAGGTGTCCTCCTGGAGGCCAAAGGACTACAGGACAGCTGACAACATGGCTTCATACATGGTAGATCCTGCCAAACAAACCTGGTGTAGTTCTATGACTGGGTAACTAGGCAATTGGACAGGGGCCATGCAGTGGATGTCCTGTATCTGAACTTCAGTAAGGCATTCAACTTGGTGCCACATGGGAGGCTAGGGAGGAAGTAAGTTAGAAGGCACAGGGGCAGGTGCAAAGCTGGTGAGATGGGTGGGAACTGGCTTCAGAAGGCAACAGAGGGTGTTGGTGGTGGGAACTCTCATCCCCAAGGCTAGTGATGAGTGGTGTTCCACAGGGCTCAGTGTTGGGACCAGTGTTGTTTGGGATATTCATTGCAGACATATCAATGGACAACAAGAGCAAGATCAGTCTGTTTGTTGATGATATCAAGATGGGAGTGGTGGTGGATGACCTAGGGGTGGCAGGGATTGCAGGATGATCTGGCAAAGCTGGAAACCTTGTCAGACACCTGGCAACTGGGGTTTAATGCCAAAAAGTGCAAGGTGCTGCATTTTGGGATGAAGAACCAAGGAGGAGTTACCAGCTGGGGGAGTGCAGCTAGCGAGACAGAAGTGGAGAAAGATCTGGAGGTGCTCACTACAGGGTCGATGAACAACTTGGCACAATGTAGGAAGGCAGCTGCAAGGCCAAAAATGCTGGGTTGCATTGCAAGGGGATATCCTCAAGGAGGAGGAGGTGATTCTGCCACTGTAGCCCATTAGTTAGACTGCATCTGGAGTACTGCATGCAGTACTGGCGTCCATATCTGAAGAGGGACATTAAGTTACTGGAGGGGTGCAATGCAGGCGACAAAGATGATCAAGGGGCTGGGGACTTATCATACGAGAGGAGGTTGAAGGAGTTGAACATGTACTCGCTGGAGGAGAGGAGGGACAGGGGACATGATTGAAACCTTTAAGTACATGAAATGAATAAACCAGACAGGTACAGAGGGGCTGTTCAAAGTAAAGAGGGAGGGACTCCCAGGGCAATGATATGAGACTGGAGGAGGAAGGTTCAGGAGGAGATGAGGAGACACTTTTTACAAAGAGGGTGGTAGCTGAGTGGAATGCTTTACCGGCAAGTGGTATCCAGTAGAACAGTGGACTGCTTCAAAGGGGCTGGGACAGGGCAAGGGAGGGTCAATGGAGGGCAAGGGTGGAAGAGAGGCAGCTGCAGGATAGGGGTGCTAGCTACACATTCAAGCAGACTTGCTAGACCACTAGGCCTTTATCTGCTGGCAAATTTCATATGTTCATATGTTTGTATGTAACAGGGGCATGTGCAGAACATCTGTCAGTTAAAAGAGTACAACAGGACTAGAGGGCATGACCTTAGACTTAAGGGAGGAAAGTTCAGGAGGAAAATGAGAAAATTATTCTTCTCAGAGCGCATTGTGGAACCACGAATAGCCTGCCAAAGGGGGTGGTGGTGGGAGTCAAGACAGTGGGGAATTCAAGTGGGCATGGGACAGACAATGTGGGATACTCAAGCAGGCAACAAAGTAAGGGGCTTGGAAACCAAGGACAGAACTTGATGGATCATATGGTCCCCCATCTGCTGACTTAACTCTATGTTTCTAAGAACAAGGGGACATGCAATGAAGCTGGAGGAGCTAGACTCAGGAGAGATGAAAGAAGTACTTCTCGCAGAGTGGTGGATTCCTGAAACAGCCTTCCAGCAGAGGTGGTGGAGGTGAAAACAATGGTATAGTTCAAGAATGCATTATATAAACACAAGAAATCATAGTGGAAAGGAAGGGGAGAAAAAGCTCTAGATGAGGCACGGTCTGGTAATAGTGTAGGTAGGGAGAAATGGGCAGACTGGACAGGTCAAGCAGTCCTTATCTACCATCAAATTCTATGTTTCTATAAGCAAAGCTAAATGGTTCTTTATGCACAAACTGGCAAGGTGAGGCTGTTGTACTATATAAGACACATCTCAGAACACATATAAACCTATTTATATCATTATACATCATTCCATCAGCTAGAGTGATTTATAATAGGTTTTCATTTTGTTTTCTAGTTTATAAGAAGAGAACATCATTCTCCTCTCAGCCTTTTTAAGGGAACACTCCACTTTAAAATTGCCACATTAGACAAAAACTGTACATGGGATATGAGGCCATGTGGTTCTCATTGCTGATTGGATGAAATCCTGCAAGTGATTTATATTTTCATAGCCAAAGGGTGTTTTGATAACTGCACTGTAAAAGTGGGATGTTCTTTCTGTCTGGGAGAGAAGGTCAGAACACACATCACTGGTGGGCATGCACTGAGGGCAAGTAAAGAATGCGATGATAGGTCAAGTCTTAGAGGAGACCACTTCCTGTGTTTTTTTGTAGCCATAGTCATATGCAACATTGTGGACTGAGTGCTGTGGTGGAGGTAGTAGAAACCAGGCACCAAAACACTGGTCCAAATCAAACAGTGGCCAAACTGGTTTTGCATACAGGGCAACACAACAACTAAATATTACAAAACATATCTAAGTCCCTGATAAATGTCTTCCATTGTTTTAGGATTTTATTGGGCCTTAGTCATTTTGATACATCTGTGTTACTTATTTCATTTTCCTCCCACTTTTCCCTTGTGGCCATGTCCAACTATGCAATAATTGTAACTGCCAGAGCTGCCTCTTCTTTTGTTCCACAAGGTGTGAGCAGCTGCATTCACAACCAAAATAATTTGGCTCCTTGTTTGGCTTACTGACAGTGATGGTGAACACCAGGTATTTGGTGTCTTTCTTTTCTAAGAATCAATCACTGCCATCATGACTGTGTGGCAATAGATTGTAAGAATTCCTAGAATTAGAGTAGTATATCTTTCTATGTGCTGTGAGAGAAAGATGGCTCATGGTCTAAGATTGTCTTCTCATGCAGTTTGTATGACAGGACTGTGACTCAAAGCTAAGTGATTCTGTCTGCCCAAACTGTGTGAGATAATGCTGTTATACCATATGAGCCATCTTACACAGCACATATGCTATAAATAAGAGTCAGCTAGAGTGATTTATGTTAAGTTTCATATTCCATTTATTGACTTACTAAAATAAATGCATCACTCCTCCCACTACCTTTGAAGTGAAATGCTTTAATATTGTCATAACAGATGTTAAGTGTATACAGGATAAGTGGTCCTGCAATTGTGAGAGCTGATTGACTATATCATGAAATTGACTTACAGTTTAACAGCCATAATATATCAATTTACATTAAATGGCTGGGTACAGTGCAATGCTATAAACCAACATTTGCATTCAACATTTTGAATGCAGCTGTTGTGAGATACCTAAAATTTACATTGCTGTCAGTGCATATTCAGTATTCTGTGGCTCATAATTAAGCAATGAGACATGGTGTGTGCATTGTGGTGGGATAACAGCACACCTCGGGTAGTTTATGGGGCACAAGGCATCACCAAGAACCTTCAACCATGGAAGAAGTGCAGTTATCCTACTACAATACACACCCTGGAATGTTTATTGTGATTAGAAAATGGATCCGATATTTATTTTAGGGGATGAAAAATACACAAAAATAAAATAATAGTAAGCATTTTAATTATTTTGTTTTAAAATGTTCGTGTACCCTAACAAAATAGTCCCAGCATCATCCAATATTAGGCGTGCCATCTCAGTATCAAATATAATGTACAGATAAATTATTTTTTTCAAGTTAGCCCTTAAACCATCTGTTTTCCTAAACTCACCCCTGTTTACCTGTTTGCTCACCTTTCCTCCTTCTTTATAGTATTTCCTCCATTTTCCCTACCTTGTTTCTGTTCTATCTTTCCTACATTAAATAGATGGAATGTTTACTATGGATAGAATACAAGAATTCAAATATCTGCTCAGTTCTATGTGCAGGATGTTCACCCTCACTCACACAGCAGAATGCCTCAGATGGAAGCAGGGGTTAAGTTTTATCTGTAGCAGGTTAAGCAGCAGAGATTTTTTGGCAAGCAGGTAAGTACAGGAGTTTTTTATGTTTAGCAAAGAAACATCAGAAATTATAAATGTAAATACAGTGGTACTTCATTTTAAATGTTTGTATGTGAGTATAAAAGACGATTATGGAAATAACAGTTAACTTTTTTTAATTTAGGGTAGTTTTCTTTGTAGGGCCTTGTTGAAAGTATTAAGTGAGCAAAGGTGGCAGCCATGTTTGTGATGGAAACCAGGGATGTGTGGTTAGTACTGATTTTATTGTAACGAGGTTGCTGGATCTTCATCCAGTGCTGTTTTGCTAAGATAACTACACAGGCAAAGATTGCCTCAGCCAATCAGGTTTCATGATTTTTCAAACCCATTGTATACCACATTATTATATATTTGTAATCTACTATTTTAGGTTCAGTCATTTTATACAAGGTACATTACTTTGAATACTTTGAGATAAACAGAAAAATGAAATAATAAAGCTCTAGGGTTCCAAGAATGAAAGTGTGGCAATGCTCCTTTCCTCTGAACAGTATCACCAGTTGTGCTGCTCAGTTACACAAGCTGCAAGAAGAGTAAGAGAGAAGTGATTTGTGATCAAACTTTTATCAGAGCTTTTAAGGTATTTGGTTACCTTTGAAAGAGACTCACAATCTCAGTAAAAATTATATGAATTCCTTCAGAGGTTTACAAATGGCAGATGCTCACAAATAATTACATATTTTGAACACTGTACTTTTCCATAAATTAATTTTTAGCTAATGATACCTACTGGGCAACAGTTAAAAATTGGCCCCTTCAGCCAGCTCCATGGTGCCATGCAGTGAGGCATTACAGTGGCATGCATGTGACTCCAGGTTTTGCCTGCACTTGCATTTGCAGGTGGAGAGCAGAGAGCATCCGTGCAGATGCTCTCCTCCCCAGGAAAAGGGTCTGCTGTGCACTGTTCCTAGAATCATTCCTGGAAAGACAGAAAGGAGAGAAATCCTAGTGCACTTGGAATGAAGCTTGACACACTCTGGCTCCACTTCAGTGACTAGCTGCAACCTCTACACAGAAATTTCCCCACAAGGGTAGTGGGAATCATAGATTGAGAGGCCACCAGGACCCAGATGACCCTGCCAGGGGGTAAGTCATGGGGTTGCATGAAGGTGGGTCATAACAAACATGTTTAGTATGGAACTGGGCCTTACCTGATGGAAGGAGGCCACACTAGAAATCAGGGATGAAAATAAATTGCAAAAATCAATTGCCACATATGTACAATTCATAGCACCCAAAGTACATGCTCAACCTGGCAAACTTGGTCTTGTCCATATTTACCTATGTGACTATTAGCCCAGTAATCTCTTCTGACTGGTGATCAGACTTTTGTAAGTAATGCAACACTTTGTACGCCAGTTGTGTTAGTACACATTTGGCCACTGCAAGAATGCTGGGGGATGGGTACATGGCTAAGATTACTGTACATGGTCGTTATGTTTTACAATGGAGCATGCTATTTTCTTCTTTCATGTAATATAAGTAGTTTGAACATTGTGGGCTATTTAGCTTTAGGACAGGAACCCTTGTAGATTAAGTTCATATAAGTCTCTTATGGAGAGCTTTTTCATTGTTTCAGGTGAGCCAGTTTGTTAAAGGGATTTCTGGCATTTGTTTATATCACCTTTTTGTCCTGGAGAAAGACCTTGTGCTACTGCAACTCTACAATGAGAACCTTGTTGACTCATATTTTACCCCAAAATCACTCATGGGGTTCCACAAGCTGAATCATGATAAGTCAGCTATCTCTCAAATGATAAGATTATGGAGGTATTAATTAGAATGTAACTGGGTATCATTTCCTAGAGAGGTGGTCAATACTAAGGTTGTGTTACCATACCAACTCCTTCATGTTTACTTACTTATGACTCTCCCACCTCCTCAGCATAAGGCAGTTTCTGCACACCTGGCCTTGTGTGGGAGAGCTGATGTCCCATGGTTGCTAATGGGATTAATGTTGCTCCTGTGACCTACCACAGGAGGAGCTATGGTAGCAGGTGATCGATGCTCTTCTTTCAGAGTCTTGAGTATATCGCTAGACAATGTGCTGTAGGCTTCTCTGGCACAGTTTAAGAGTTAGGCTGAGGTGAATTCTGCATCTCTCCCATGGAAGCACAATGTGCTGTCTCCAACAATGTCACCAAGTTAGTGGGTCTAGGACTATTTGCATGAAAGAAAATAAATAGCCTGGACAGCATCCTGTCTCCTCTTTGGAATGAATAGCCTGTATTTATTTATTAGAATAAATAGGTTCAAATGGTTCTTGATTTCATCACTCCTGGACACACCAGTGCTTATTTAAAGAACATAATTTTGACTAGGAATATGATGCCTGTACAACAGTGATTTGATCACTTAAAGCGATGCCTAGGCAAATGCTGGAGTTTGCTCTTTGCAGTGTTCAGGAAAGCAGAGTTGTAAAGGGAAAATTATAGTGGGATTAATGTTTTGATCATTGTCTGACCTCATTTAACTTACAGTAAGTGGTGGGTGGACATAAGACAGCAATCTTAATTAACTTAACACTGATATAATTTCTGTTGATAAGGAAGAAGAACAAGGGAAACACATGACAGGACTACAGAGGTATTAATTAGAGTGTAACAGGGCATAATTCCTTTGTACAGTTAATAAGATTTAGTCATTCCTGATGAATTGCTGCCACTTGAATAAACAAACAAAATTCTGTATACAAGCTGAATGGTGCAGGAGCCACAGAACCACACACCAGAGCCACTTATTACACATGCTGAGTGACCTTGATCATATCAGTTACCCTCTCAGTGCTCCAGTTTGCCCAGCCATGTAAAATGCAGGACGCCTATATTGCATCTATGCTGGCAATTGTGGGAAATTTGTATGCATGTTATCCTACACAGACAATACCTGTAGGCAACTATCATTGTATCTGGAAGTGGTATGGGATGCTAAATATTCAAGTTTATGTTTTATGCACAAACAGAGGCAATCTTCAGTATTTTGTTGTTTTAGTCAGACAAGCATTATATAGAGAATACTGCATAGGCATCTGTTTGTTATGATTTTTTATACACCCAAGGTGTATGATGACCCATAAACCTCGAGAGCAAATTTCGACAGGTCTAACATCATCACACAATGTGGGTGTATAAAAACTCACAACCACACAGATTTCTGTCTGTCATGTTTTATAATAACTGGTAAATGAAATTTTAAACAAACCACACTGGAGAAGGGCACCAGACATATGCTGCTTATTGAAGAAGAAAAGGCTCCATACATATGCCATTTATTGAACAAATAGGTACATATCAAACAGCTAAACTCTGTTTATTAAACAATTGCAAAATTTGACATTTAATGTTTTACTTTAAATTACACTTTTAAAAAAATACATTTGGGCTTACTTTTGTTAATGCTAAATCTCTGTTTGCCAGTGCGATTGATCTATGCAGGAGCACTGTGAACACAAGAATGTCAACTTGACACTGAAGACAGAATCGAGTAACAAGGTATTTCTAAAACTTCAACACAAAAGGAGTCGATTTACAAAAGTCCAGTTTCATGTTTCTTATCTTGGCAGCAGTTTCACTCATGCTCTGCTAGAAAGAGCTTGATAGTGCCCAAACCATCTCATGCTTTCACTTTGCAGTGGTAGAGACTGAGTTTGAAAGCACATCTACAAAATGTCACAATAACTGGGTATGATGTCATACCTGATTCTTATGGTGTTTCAACAGAGATAGCCATGCATTAAAGTGTCACCAGTTATTACTAATAGCTAGCTAGAGTGTGTGTGTAAGTAGTGTAAACATTTTCTAAAACCAGTTACGCTAGTGACTACGATCAGTAATTCAAATTGGGGATTACAATAACGATGATAAGTTGCTTTTTTCACAGAAGATAACAGTTACTTGCAAAAGAACCAACCAAACAGCTAGACCATTTGCTCATAGTCCAGCTGACACATTTTACATACAGTAGACTCACATTCACCTCTAACTATGGATTTTGTGGAATTTGATAACAGTAACCATAAGAGATTCATAGCTGGGAGTTATGAATTTGCATTTCCATGTGAATTTGTGAGGCTCACTGATCATATGATTTTAGCTGATTACTTTTGGCAGTTTTTATGAGATGCAACAGCCCCTATACCCAGTGAACCACTACTTCAAGAAATTAATTTGTGTCCAGAGGGAGGATAAAAAGATAATTGATTTTAGCTCCTCCCCAGCTGTAAATGTATAACATCTTGTTATTTATTTGTAGGTTTTATTTTATTTATTTATTTACATATACTTTTAAATATTAGTCCTAGTGATGACAAAGAGATACCAGTCATCTAGGTGCAAATTTGCCCTCAGCCTACCTCTTTTACTCTCGACTGCACAGAGGAATTTGTAGACACTTCCTAATTCAGGTGTTCTACTGGATTATACAGTTCGCTTCTGCCTAATCTCACCAATCCCTTGCACTCCTTCAGAAGCACACAGTACACTGCTGCAACTGCAATTAGCCCCACTGCATACCTTCCCTATATCTATCCTTTTTTATGCTCCTCTAGCTTCCCACCATCCCTAACTCTAAGTTGCCCTCCCCTCCACCCCTTACTCCTCCACCCTTCTTCTCATCTTTGTTTTCTTCTGCCAGCTCCTGTCCCTTGCAGGGTTCTCAGCATCCTGATGGGAGAAGGCCCTGGCTAATTATTGTATCTAACTTCCCACTATTCTACCTCTAACTTGACCACTCCCTCCACCTCTTACTGTCCCACCCTCACTCTGTCCTTCTCCCTTCTCTCCCTATCTCCATCTTTGTTTTCTTCTGCCAACTTGGGGTTCTCAGCATCCTGAAGGGAGAAGGCCCTGGCTACCCATTCCCCTCCTCCACCCCTTTTCCTCCTTATATTCCCCTTCCTCTAATTCTACATATCGGAAAACAACTAGCACTTAGTAATCCTCTCCTTACCATAAGCACTCACATCCAATGCCTACCCACACCCTCTAACTACTAGCACTGTTCTCTGCTGTCAGTTTTTTGTATTGTACTAAAACTGGCTTCATCACTAGGATTAAGACAAATATTGTGTATAAAATAATTGCTGCTCTAGCACTATGAGTCTGTGATCTAAGTTATGTCCATGTTTTTATTACTTGGTTTGTAATTGGAATGTATATGATCATGTACACTGTTTCTCTTGATTGATGGCTTTTGCCTCTTCCTTATGTAACCCCACCTCCAGGACCTTTCTGAAATGAGCTGTTTCACAGTTCATGTTGTTTTCCTGGTGAATCTCTTCTAAATAAAAAAATAGTTATTATTTTGCTTGTTTGCTGGTCACCAGGTGAAGCATCAGTTATGTAAAACCTGTCACATATGTAACGGTCAGGCCTTGTAACAAGAACATTTTCCAAAAATGGCAAGGTACTGGCACAGCTAGTGGACTTTAAAAAATCTACCATCTGAAAGTGCTTCAAGAACTTTAAATATCTAATTTTTGAGGAATGTGAAATCAGACACAGTTTGCGCCTGAATTAGCTCTTTGAAAATCTGACCTCTAGAAAATAAAGTATGTTGCTCGATATTGATTTATTTATTTAAAATGTGGTAATTGGAAAGGCACAGTGAAATGAGGCTCATTTCCTGGTGCAACCTAGAATATGAATGCATATATATATATATATATATATACACACACACACATATATATGCAATATGAATATGAATATGTCTGTAGTATGTTAAAAATTCTGAACAGCGACATTTCTAAATCTTAAATGTTGTTACTGTTAATGTGTTAATGTGACTGTTTTTGTTATTAAATTTACTTATTCTATTTTGTTTTTCATTTGACTTTAACTGGTTAGAATCTCTGGAATGAGAGTCCTTTTACAAGAGCAGCTAGGCAGACCACATGTTGGTAACAAACGGCACATACTTTAGAATCAACAGGTTATGTTACATATTAAACAAGCAACAGAATAATACAGTAGATAGACAGTAAGTTAAAACATCAGGAACAATTCTAATAATTTAAAACATTTCTATGTATAATGATAAGAAACGTTCACTTGTAGTTGAGCTAAATGTTTACTAAGGGTGGTCAAACTGACAGTAAATGAAAATCACATCTGATAAAGACTTGACAATTTGCATTACAAATGTGTTAACACAATGTGAAATTCTTAATTTTGTGACTGTAACCCATTTACAAATATACAATGATTTCTTGGTCATGCAGTTTTAGAGATGTTAGACTATTAAGGCAGAAGAATTCATATCCCATTGTGAAAACAACAAACAATTACTACAAGGAGTAGAAGTTGGTAGTAGCCTAGCAGCCCAAGTTTTTCAGAAACTAGCTTTCTTGCAAAATGTCAGATTAGCAGTATTTGCAAAAATCTAGACATTTTCTTGCTTAGACAAATATAAACTAGGCTCCATGGGTATCTAACAGTCAAATCGCATTGTTTCCATTAAGTTTGTAAGCTATTTAAAATTGCACAATCTGTTTGGGCTTTGAATTTTTTGTACCTGACTGCCATGCTGCTCTGCTGATATCCAGACTGGTCATCAGAAAAGAAAAGATGCTTCCATTTGAGAACAGTAAATTGGATATGCAAAACATTGACACATGCTGTGTGGTTCCTCATACAAATGTCACATGTTGGGGGGGTCTGTCCAGAAATTCTTGGGAGATCACTAGCGTTGATGACAGTTTTAAATTTTGCTGCTGTCCCTGAAATTTCTGGGCTGGGCCTTTTCTGCTCAATAAGGATTGTACAGTTTGCAAGAGCAACCACATTGTATGTACAAATGTTTTGTATATATCACCATGGGTATTTTATAAGACATAACTCTAATTAAAATTGATGAGCCTAGAAAGGCTATTGATTGGCTACTGGATCAATAATCAAAGTCTTAGAAGTAACTAGTCCAGCTGCCAGCTGTCAGCTGATGCCGTGGCACATATCTTCAGTGCAAGATTTACTCACGCTGATCTGCCCACTCCACACCATTTTGTGACAAAACAAAATGGCAAAAGTTAAACACACTCCAAAGTGTAGCTTATTCATGTGGTTAGACTTATAAGTGCAATAACAAGCTCAAAACTGGTCATTTCCTTGGATAGATGAGAGGCTGGAGGAAGGTGGCACTGGCTTGTGCCTCAAACCCAACTCCCAACCGGTGTTAATCTCTGAGAAATGACCAGCTTCTCAGTTGTTATTGCTTAATTACATGCAGAAAAAGATCTTTAATATGAACCTCATGTTTCTGGTGTTACTCATTTGTTTTGACTCACTCTTATAATAACTGATGTACTGCACTGTACATGTTTTCTTTAACAAGTGATGAAGCTTATTGTTCATGCTTCCTTTTCTAGTTCTAGCAAGTAAAATAATTAGCACACCAGTGGCTAACTCAACCAACTGTTGTCCTACTGAACAAAATCCATTATCAAATATCCAGGAGTCTCCTGGGCTCCAACTGAGCCTGCAATGTAGAGATTATGGATGGGTTTCCATCGTAACAGTGCTGTTAGCACATTGAGTGGTTTCTAAGGCAACTGATGCAACCTCGAGAGTGAAGCTCGAGAGGTTCAGTCGCTTTAGGAACCGTAAGATGCATTAATTAACACCATTACTAATGGAAACCCATCCATAGTTTTTTATAGTGTATATTGGAATGCTTGTTACAAAACATGCATTTAATTTTATGCACCTTTCTCTCTGTGGCTTATGCTGGGACCTCTGCAAACTGGCAGTGCTGTTTGATTTTGTGAGTTTGAGGTGGCATGGTGTGCACTGAGTCTTGCCGCTCAATGTTGTTATGCTGCTGTGAGTATGTAGCTACAGCAGTAAAACAGCATGCATGGCGCCCATGGTGAAGCATAACAAGGTTTCGAATGTGCTCTTTTTAGCGTAACAGTGTTCCAATATACACTATACTGTATTTATCTCATTAATAACCCAAGTGTCTGCTCCTACAAGACCTGTGCTTGGTTGAAGACCCAGCCTTTCAGGGTAGTCAGATAATCATTATCTATATGTTAAACAGGCTTTAATGATTGCCACAGTCACTCTTTTCTACAAAATCATCTTACCTTTCTTGAGCTGCTGATTCTCAAGTGGCAGGACCTGACCCTTCTGCTTGGGTCTGGGGGTCTTTTGAACCTTAAATGCATTAACAGGCATTTTCAGTAGAACTAACACATCATTTTTTCAATCTGAGTCTTCTTGGGAATTTATAGTCTTGACTGTGATTAGGCTGACCCCCATTTTACTGATAATGTACCTCATATACTGAACATGTATTGTACTTGAGTGGTGTTACTGCTATTGAAATGTAATTGTTTTGAATCTACTTTTATAAAATATTGAAGTTTAACAAAGCTTAATTATCTGATGCCAAAAGTCTGTTGCATTACAGTTGATCAGCATGCAGTCCTTAATTCAGGGCTTGACATTTCTGTCCCCTTCAAACCAAGTCTAATTTTTGGATCAGTGGTGATACCCAGAATAATCTTTTAGACATGAAAATTTTGATTCAGGTATACTGTACATTGGAGTCAAATATAAGAGGAGATAGCGTAGCAATGCATACTTTTCTCAGATTAGAGTTATACTTCCTGAAGAAAATGTTTTTGTTTCTTAGTTTTGTTTTTTTGTTTTATAATACAATAAACCAGATCATGTTTGCTAATTTAATGAAGTATTGAACTGTATAAAACTGCATTTATTATGTATTAAGGCATAACCAGTGGTTGAGTTCTCATCAGTTAGTCTAACTTGGGGAGGGCATAAGGTAAAGCCAATTGCCATAGGGTTACATTATTAAAGATAGTCTAAGTACTGGAGAGCCTTAATGCTGTTATCAAACTCAATTTTAAGTTATGTGTGGCTCATAGCTCAGTGCTTATGTTACATACTGTAGCTGGATGATATAGATGGTTGTTGGATACAGAGGCCAGTTAGTAAGAAGACAGTGTTTGCCAGGTACTAGTAGTATGGAATGATTGTGCTTAGTTACTTCAGCATGAACATGATCGAGTCAATGATTATAGTACTTGTGAATCAGATATTATGTACAAGGTGCTTGGATGCTTGAACTGAGAGTAGATTATTATTATTGATGGTTTTGGCCTTTCCCAGTATCCCATCATAGGGAGGAAGCTTAGACCATTATTATGAGACCCCCGGAGGGATAAGAGTGCAGCAGAAGGAGAAGGTGTCAGGGGAGGGTGGAGGGTGAGTGTGACTCACTCTAAGCAGAGTGGGAGTCTGCTATTTGGCAGATATAGGATGGGGGAGGAGCTCTTCCCACATAACTACGGGCTTGTGCCCTTGAAGTATGTGTGGTTCATAGCTCAGTGCTTATGTTACATACTGTAGCTGGATGATATAGATGGTTGTTGGATACAGAGGCCAGTTAGTAAGAAGACAGTGTTTGCCAGGTACTAGTAGTATGGAATGATTGTGCTTAGTTACTTCAGCATGAACATGATCGAGTCAATGATTATAGTACTTGTGAATCAGATATTATGTGCAAGGTGCTTGGATGCTTGAACTGAGAGTCTTATTATTATTGATGGTTTTGGCCTTCTCTGTATCCCACCAGTAGGGAGGAAGCTTAGACCATTATTATGAGACCCCTCAAAAGAATATGATGTCAAGTGATTGTTCCATATCCGACTGATGAAGGAGTCGGTACGAAGACCCCAAGAAATTAGTAGTAGATGATCACTTCTCCAACTCCGGAGAGTATAACCAGTAGCAGTCAGGAGAGGAGAAATCCCTTGGGGAACCTCTGAGGACCCATTGCTACTGACCTACCTGTCCTTCTGGGCATACTAAAGGAGAGTAATCCTAATTATTTTAATCAGCTAGTCCGAACCCCGAATTCATAGACCAATCCAGAAAACTGAGAACTGAAGATGGATGGAATCATGACATGTCAGGTGAATAGAGCAAGTATCCAAATAGTAAACTCCAAGTTTGAGAATCCAAGAGCAGGCCGGAATGAAGTAGAGTGGAATCCAAGGCTGATATGAATTTGAAGCAACAAACTGTAGATGGTGAAGTGCTCCAACAGTGAGGATAACTTCACAGGAGATCCAAGTTTCCGCTGATAGAGGGCTTGTGCAAGACATGGAATGGTAGAAAGGTTGCAACAAACAACTGACTGATGAATCCAGATCCAGAAGTATGATAGGAGTAGAGTATATTCTTGGAAGATGATATAGAAGGCAACGGCTGTAGAACTAGGCTGGAATCATGGCAGGCTTTAAGGGCAATAAATCTGAAGCACTGGTACAAGGTTAGGAAGCATTAATGAGGTATGGCAGGCAAGCCCTAGAACGTGTGGAGCAGACTGAGTAACTCAAGAGATGAAGTAGCAAGTAGTGCATCATGGTAGGCAGGTGAGATGGAATAGAACATGGCAACTAGCCCTCAGAGAGATGTGCAGCTGGACCGACAGCTGGTGGGGTAAGAAGAGAGGTGGCTAGTTCTAGGTAACTTGAGTGCATCCAGACCTAAGGAGGTCTGCTGGTAGGAATACAGTGTGACAGCTAGTCCTCAGGTGAGATATGCAGCCGATCCAACAGCTGGTGAGGAAAGTAGAGAGGTGACTAGCTCCAGGTAACATGAAATGCAGCCAGACCTACGGAGGTCTGCTGGTAGGAGTAGATGAGGTAGGTAGCCCCTAGGCAAGAAGCACAGCTGATCCACAACTGGTGAGGTAAGGCTAGAGAATGGTTCTAGCAATAGAATCGGAGCTTCGCTAGATCCAGATGATTGCGTGACACTGTTGAGATATATGATTCAAACTAGAATGATACCCCAGTGAGACATGATTGGTGAAGAACGGCCTGACAAGTCCTGAGTAGTAGAGCAAATAATCCTAGATGATGAGAACTGAAGAAGCTGGTTAAATGAAGTAAACGTAGTCACAGGGTCCGAGAAACTGAAGAGTGGAATTAGGGTTGAAGGTCTCAGAAGAAACTCTACTAAGTGTCCTGAGAAGTGAGTGGCAGTAGCAATTCCATATGGCTAAAGTGGCAGGGCACATGCATCCAAAGAATAGATGATGGATGTCTAGCATTCAGATGTGAGTCCATAGTAATGGAGCTCTGGCTGGCTGGACACAGCAGCACATGGGCACATAGTGGAATATGCAAATCTCTAGGCACCGAGCTGGGTGAGGCAGGTATGGAGTAGAAGTAGGTAAACCACAAGTGAGGAACAAATTTGGTAATTGGTATCATGACGGTGACATTCCAAGTCAATTTAGCACAGAGTAGTACTGTAGATTTAAGGCAGACTTAGAGAGTGGAACGGTGCTGAGCTGACTGATCCTGTACATCAAGGATGGTAAGGATTGCAGTGAAGAGACCACGGCGGAAGAGTTAGCAGCTCGATGAGGTAATAAGCATCCTGCAACTGCAGTAATGCAATGTTTGGGTATCAGTTCAATCAAGGAAAACAGATGGAATAAAGGTCAGCGGAGTCCCATGGAGAAGGTAGTAGTAACTCGGGAAAGTTGAAGTAGCATGGGCGGAGCATCCAAGAGAAATGACGGAATATCTTGATGTACTCTGGAAATGATCCAGTGAAAGGCAGGAGCTGGGAAGCAAGATTTGGAGGAGTAGGTCCAACTGAATGAAGCAACTGTGGGAAGCATCCATGGGAACCAAAGGGATATGACCAATGATAAGGAACGGCTAGATTGCATGGATCAGCCACTGGACTGTAAGATATACGGCTGACTATGTAGATCAGGTGGTGAGTAAATAGAATTAATTAGAGAAACCAGGAAGGCTAGCACACAGCTGGACCATGTGAGATCGGCTGGTAAGATACAATGTATTAGCAGGCAAGCCCTTAAATGGTTATGACAGCCAGACCCCATGTAGGTCAGGCTAAAGGAAGAGAAAGTCCATCCAGATCCCACGTGAGGCTAAACGACTGCATCATGCCAAAGAGGACTGCTCGAGGCTAGTTATCCCAGAGGCAGAAGGTGAGGACCAAACGAGGTAGGCAACAAGTGCTCAAGAGGAGTCTGCCATAAGTAATAGATATAATATACTTGTATGAAAATAGCTTGGACACCTGATGTTGCAGAGCTGGAGCAGCAATAAGTAGCACCATATATGGAGATGGTATCACAACAGTGTGAGTGAGAAGCAAAATGAAATAAAGCTAGCAGCAATCACATGAGGATAGGAATATCCATGCGGTGGTCGTGGCTAGAAAGGAAACATGGTACTGGCGTGAGACATTGTAAGTCAGCACAAAGTACAGACAGTTAGGGCAGTGCATAAGACAGTAGGGCTATATGGAATGAAGCAGGATGGACGGCGTCACAAGAAAGGATTGATTTCCTGTCATCCTATCCCATGGGTACATCCTTAAGGAGCTTTGGCAAGCTAGCTCCACAGAAGCTATGTGCCAGGAGTTTATTCCCTGTCAAGCATCCAGTCCAGGAGTATGTAATGTATTCAGACTGAAGTCCCAAGGAATAGTGCTAAGGCTTGTATTAGAAACTTGTAAAACTGGATATGGTTTGTTTCATGGCAGGAGCAAACATGCGCTACTAGAAAAGGGAAGCAATGCTAGTAAGCACTCCTTATGACAGCAGGAAGGGACTGCACGGTATAACCATAACAGCATTAGTTCCAAGCTACAGAGTGAAATGAGACTACTGAGATCCTGGCTTAAAGCTTGTATGCATCCTGAAACTCTGCAGAGCAGCCAATAGTAGTGTTGTAATGGTCCCCAGAGACGAAAATGCTACCCGAAGAGCAATAATTATACAAACCAATGTACCCTAGTGCCTAGTTCGAGCAAAGTGAGAGGTGAATAGGTAGTTAGGTAGCTGACTGCTGAGAGGTCCAGAAGTGGTGGCAATGGTGTAGGTAATGCTGCATCTTCAAGTAAATGCAACAAAAGCCCAGGTCCAGTAAACTGCATGGATCACAGAAGAGAAAAACGCAGTGCAAGTGGAGGAGGTGGTGGATCCCGATATGGTTGGAATGCAGGCAGGACTAGGTGGCAGCTTGGTGGCTGCTCGAAAAGAAGCAGAGCAGGGAGATCATGTAAGAGACAGCACAGCAAAGAATGAAATAGAAGGCAGGAACAGGCAAAGCAGCAGTAGGAAATAAGTAAGGAGAAGCAAACGAGTAGAAGAACACTGGACAAGGAAGGAGTGGGGGAGACAAATGGCAATACGCAAAAGCAGATACAAGCCTGCAGAGGGCACAGAATGAGAAAATGAGAGCAGCAGCCAAACACCAGCGGCACCACTGGCGAGTGTGACTTCGCTCTAAGCAGAGTGGGAGTCTGCTGTTTGGCAGATATAGATGGGGAAGAGCTCTTCCCACATAACCAGGTTTGCGCCTTCAATTAATGTTTTACAGTTTAAATTTACTGCTTTATAGTAGCAGATTTACTGCAATTAACATACCCTTTAGAATGTGTGCCATCCAGTCAGAATGCTCCATTTCTTGCCTTTCTTTTACAATATGTGATAAGGGCTCGATTCACAAAGATCGATGCAAGCTGAGCCAAAGGCAGCTTGTACCGACTGCCAGTGTGCCAGGGACCCTGTGCCCAATTCACTTTCAGGTATGGTTCCAGAGGCAAAGTCCCATAGCTTGTGGCAACTGTGGCCCTGCACAAAATAGATGGGGCATCTAGAAGATGTCCAAGCTGCAGGGTGGTCGTGCAGCAATAGAACCATGGACAGCAGTCCCTGGTGTCTAGTGCCACCCCAGCCCAATTCACCTTTTAAATAAAATTAATTAATGTCCCTAGTGGTTAGCAGTCCTCCTGGTCACAATCTCCTTTTAAATAAGATAAATTAATGTCACTGGTGGCCAGCAGCTCCCTCAGGCCCAATCTCCTTTTTAATAAAATGTACCTGGTGTCTAGTGGTCCCCAGCCCTGATCTCCTTTTAAATAAAATTAATTAATGTTCCTGGTGCCTTGTGGTCCCCCTCAGCCCTGATCCCTTGTAGAAACAAATCATGTCCCTGGTGGTCTAGTGGACCCCATCCCCCACCCTGGCAGGCAGAGCCCCACCCACCCCTCCTCCTCATTTCATCTTCGAGCCAGTGACTGGAACAGCCCTCTTCTCACCACCATGGCCATCTGCTGACTAAGCTATCAAGGAGCACGTATTGTATATAGTATGCACTCATTGACTGACAGCTCAGTCAGTCAGTGTACTGTACAATATGCACTCCTTGATAGCTCAGTCAGTGGCTTGCTGTGATGGTGAGAGGAGGGCTGGGCCAGTTACCAGCTCAAGGATGG
Organism: Neoceratodus forsteri; assembly: GCA_016271365.2. Classification (NCBI taxonomy): domain Eukaryota; kingdom Metazoa; phylum Chordata; order Ceratodontiformes; family Ceratodontidae; genus Neoceratodus; species Neoceratodus forsteri. The sequence continues at coordinate 1,077,214,347 of CM057450.1, forward strand.
AATGAGATGGTGGGGTGGTGTGGCACTGCCTGCCAGGGTGAAGGGTCCACTAGACCACCAGGGTACATTACTTAATTACTGTATGGGGAAATTAGGGATTGAGAGGAGGCCCGCTAAACCACCAGGGATGTGATTTGTTTCTTACAAGGGATCGGGGCTGTGGGGACTGCTAGCCACCAGGGACATTAATTAAGTTTATTTAAAAGGAGATGAGGTATGGGGGGACCACTAGCAACCAGGGGCATTACTTCATTTTATTTAAAAGAAGATCATGGTTGGGGGACTGCTAGCTATCGGGATATTAATTCATTTTATTTAAAACAAGAGCGGGTTGGGGCCACAGCACATTGGCAAAGATTTTAAACCCTCCCAGAGGACATTTAAGTATCCTTAAATCAGCCCTGGCTGGTCTAATGGTACTTAGAAATTTGCCCTCTGGGAGGGTTTTGTGAATACTGAACTAAGGGACCTGGCAGCCTGAATCTGTCATTAGCACCCTAGGTCCATGCCACAGCCCATGTTGTGCCACATTGATGGTGCAAGCCCCATTAGTGCACACAGCCTGTATTTACTGCAGGCTGCATTAGTGGTGCTTCTGGTGCATCATTATGTTGGCTTGTCTGCATAAGAAAACATCTTGTGACACTTCTTGGTCTTGGGGCGCGGCTGCTGTTGGGCGAATGCAGGGCATGCATCAGTAGGTCGTCCCTCATTCCCCAATCAGCCTGCATGCCACCGCCACCATGCATACATAATGGGCGAGCACATCAAAGCAAAAGGTCCGCTGCAATGCGTCATCGCAGCGATCCTTTGCTTGATGTCTCGCCTATAGCCGTAGTCGGCGAGCAGCCGCCGCCTCACCTCTGTCAACATTGGGGTGCCCAATCCCCTGTCGGCAACCCCACCCCGTGTTTGTGTGCCGATCGGGAGCCCACTCCATCGGCATCCCCCGCAAATGTGGAATGCCGGGGGGTGCCCAATCCCCTTGGCTCGCCCCCTCTTGCTTTGCCGCTGATGGGGGGCCACTCCCCATCGGCATCACCCCCAACTGTTGAATGCGAGGGGTTCCCAATCCCCTCGGCTGGCGCTTCCCCTTGACTTTGTTTGCCAGCGGGGTGCCCAATCCCTGGCAGCATTACCCCACCCCATGTTGTGTGCCGACAAGGGTGCCCAATCCCCTGTCGGCTACTGACAGCCCCCAAAACCCACTTGGGTGGCATGCTGGAGCCACCCAGCATGCCAATCTCCAATGGCAAAACTGTCCTGCGAGGTTTTTTTTTTTTTTTAACCTAGAAAACAAAACCGTCCCTCATCGTCTAGATCCCCTCCCCCACCCGCACCCCCACTGCACACCTGCCTCCCTCACCCCCTCACCCCATACTTACCTCCGGACTCTGGCACGACGATCTTCAGTGGACGGGAACACGTCTGCACTCTTCAAAGCCAACCACGAACTGAGAAATGCCGGTAAGCTGTATAATGCAATGAATAGGGTTTTTCAACTTTGTTGCATATCTCAGGCATTTATTGGAATTTGGCACCAAATTTTCAACATCGGTTTTTAGGGCCCCTCCTCATGAATTCTGTCACTGTCATGGTGTTAATCAGCTCGGAAGGTGATTTGCAGTCACTGCACAAAATCACCTTTTGGGACCCATTAACAAAATGACAGTGCCAGTGTTCATGAGGTGGCCTCTCAAAAGCCTATGTTCCAAATTTGTGGAAAATCCAAGAAATGCCTGTTTATAAGCTTGCATTAGAGTTGCTACACAGGCTCATAACTTCGGCGATTCGCAATATTTTAATGTGGTATTTTCAGCATTGGCATTTTTCTGCACCTCCTTGTGAATAGTACAGCTGCCATTTCCACATCCTGCTCCGAAATGTGTTTCCGCCTGCCGCATAATTGTGCAGTTGCTGTGGAAATCAGTGTTTGGGCCAGATTATGAAAATGACGGTGACACAGTTCATGAGAAGAGCTCCTAGAATGCCTACGTTGAAAATTTGGAGCTGATACTCCATAAAATGACTGTGTTACGAGCGTGCATTGTCAGATTGCCGCATGCTCATACCGTCGTGCATTTGTGATATTTTCACTCTGGATTTCCACCATTGCCATTTTACACACCTCTTGATGAACAGTACAGCTGTCACTTCACATATCCTGCCCAAAATGTGTTTCACACTTCCGGTAGCAAAATAGCGTGGTCGCTGTGCGAAATCACTTCTTGGGACACTTTGAGGAAATGACAGTTACACTGTACATGAGCAGAGGTGCTAAATGCCTATGTTGAAAATTTGGTGCGAATGCCCACAAATCTGTAGTGCTGCAAGAGTGCCTTGCATATTTGCCATGCACCTTGCAACTCCGCAACTTTCAGATATTTGTATGCCACATTTTCAGCACTGCCATTTAATTACACCTCCTTATGAACTGTGCAGCTGTCATTTTTCATATCCTGCCAGCATGTTTTCCGCACTGCACTACCAAACACCCACAGGGACACCCTAATGCCTCTCTCACTCTGTAGGGGTGGGGTGGGTTGGCATCAGTTCAATATTTGACTGCCACTCCTATGCTGCATCTCTAACTCCTGCACTGCCAATGGCAGCAAGACAACATTTGGCATTGACAAATGCTTGTTTGGTGCAAGCCACTTGTGCCATTCAAAGGAGTTTTGGAATCAGACCCTTTGTCTTTGCTAGAAGACTGAACATCTGGTTTTGAACGTTCAGACTCATTATTTATTTTGCTGTGCACAAGAAAGGAAACCTTAACCTGTAGTTTCACCACAAATGCAACACATATCATGACCATAAAAGCTATTGTTTTTGCACTTAAAATCTTATATAATCCATGATATTTGACTTGTATAACTCTTACGTATGGGTTTAATGTACTTATTGCATATATTTTCTTTGATAACACACAATTTAAAAATCCAAAAGAATAGAAAGCCTTTGAGTTTTGCCTTGGCAGTATAACTGTATAGCACAAATAGTTATGCAGCAATACAAAGCATTTGGTTTTAGAATTAAAATCAGACAGCTTTTTTTCTGCTTCAAAGGACAGTATTGTTCATTTTGAAATCAGAGGCTAAAAAAAACATTTTAACTGGATAAGACCTGGGTAGTGGGATTCAAAATACTTCTTTAAGTGTGGCAGGAAGAGTTAATCAGGTGACAGTCTGGTACTGATATCCACAAACAGCACAGAAGCTCCTATCAAAAATTGCAATGCTGGCTACGAGGTCTCTAATGTTACTAATACAGTGCTGTGAACTACAAAACCTTACAATTACCTAGACCTTTAAGTAAGAAGATTATCTTTGACAGAAGTACTAGTAATCTGAGACGTATTGAAATGAAACATGAAGATAAAACTGACTTACTAGCAAGTGTGCATGAAGACATGCAATCAAAATTCTGGATTTTCTACAAGTAACATATCTGTTTTCTACAACTATTGTATGTGAATATCCTTCAAGACAGAACAAAAGAATTGCTGATGTTCTTTATATGACTTTTGAGTAGCACATTTCTTTAAATAGGAAAGAAGTGTTGTTTCTTATTGGAAAATACAGTAGTATCTTCCAAGTATTAATTTTGATTTTCTCTCCACATCCACCCGATCCTTCATGCCTTGTGTAGTGTGGAACTGAGATGAATCATGGAGTCAGACACTGTAAGTAATAGTTGATGGAAAGTTTACATTTTAATTATTCTGCCAGTGCAAGTCTGATGATCATTGCCTGTTTCACTGATATAGCAATACAATCGCCACCAAAGTTCTTGTGCTAACGTCATGGTGCACTTGGAACATGACCTACACAGCAGTCATATGCATGTTTAGTATTCCTGTCAACTCTGAGAACGTCAAATTGTTGTGCTCCCTGTAGCTAGTCCTGTCTCTCAATATTGGCATTTCAGAGAAATGTTTCCCAAGTAGGGAGAAGGTATAAATAACATAAATACAGTAATCATACATACAATGCTTGAAATGGCTTGTAGTAAATACAGTTGACCAATGTTGGTGGAGTTGGGATGTTGTTGAATTAAAGGCAGTATAGTCTGTACTAGTACATGTTAGAGTTGAATGAATCTAAATACTCCAATTTCTGTGTTTTGGGACTATTCATATCTGGGAGGCAGGGGCTGATATTTGGGAATACTCAGAAATAATTCCTTCAATCCCCAGGTCACCAAGAATTTCTTATCCCTTCCAGCATCCCCTAACCCTGCAAATCACACCCTATCATGAATGCACTGAAACATTCCACACAGGCATACCAACTGCCACATTCCACCCACCCCACTCCCTGAATTTAGTTAAATCCCCACCATATCCCAGTTATAAATACCAGCCCATCCTGATCTTTAGTTTACTGAAATATTCTCACTCACATCCCCTACTCTAAAATCCCACTGACTTGTGAGTGTAATGATATCCCAATCTGTGTTCTTTTATTGCAAAATCTCCCACCCAGCAATCTACCCAAAATGATTTTAGTGAGTAATGAAGTATCCCCACCTGCTTTGTCACTCTTGAATCCTACCCCAACCTCAGCATATAATGTAATCTGCCACTGACATCCTTATTGCCAAATGGAACTTCACTATGATCCCTGAGTGTAACAAATTCCACAGATGCACCCACTGCCAACTCCCCATCCCTGTCTGCAATTAAGCATCCCTGTTGTACAACCAGCTGATCTCCACTTCTCTGTACCACAATCAGAGCAATAAAATGTCATCCTAAGCCACAGCCCCGCTTGCCCCACTACCCAGATTTAAATGATAAAAATCATCCCCATCTGAACACCCCAAGTTTACCCATCCTATTAAACACTTCAATCCAAATAATAAAAATACGAGTCTCCTACATCAATGCAGCTGACCTTCATCTCGTCACACCTCAATCCCATTAAAAATAATGGGCTCAATTTTCAAAGCCCAGAGGATGGTGCAAAGTGCCTGCATCAAGCATAAGTAATGTAAGTGGCACCCTGCATGGAAAAGGGCAGCAATCCCTATTTTCTAATGGTCTGCATTGAAAAGTGGAGTTGTTAGACCAAAGTGGCACTACATCAGCCTTGTGCCAAAAGCATGGAGTGCCAGGTCACAAGGGGGCTTGTGTCACAGTGGGGCTGCAACATTCCCCATTTTTCCAATTTTTCAAGCTCCATTATGGATGCAACAGGGGCACCACTTAGACCAGCCAGAAGGTGGTCTAAGAGCCCTGCATGAATGCAGGATAATGCTTTCAGTGTGTGGGATGTAATTAGGGCAATAAATCCTACCCTACTGCAGATTCTTGTTGGAACTGCAGAGTAGAGAAACAACAAACATGTGGTTTCCAGAGTCTGATAACTATTTATTTCTGGTATATAAAACAGGCTTATAACCAAATCAGTGATAAAAATACCACTGAGGAGAACACCCAGATCTTCCTACTTACTTACCTAAAAGTAGCATCAGCTTCTTTTAGAGAATTCTAAGCAGAACAGTCATTCTTATACCTCTGATTATTTCTATAGAAACTAGTAAAAGATACAATAAACTTATATAATGAGGCTTGCCAGTAAATGGCAGGCCAATTTATCCTGAGCTCAGCCGAGATAAGGAGCCCAGGGGAGGCCATTGACCTCACTAAAGGGACAGAGGACAGGCAGAAGGAGATCGCTGGCTATTGGCCAGGGGAGGGCTGGGAGGGTCCAAAACAAAGGCCACTGGGGTACTTAAGGGCATGCAACTGTAATTCACCCTCTTTTCTTGGTGTAAAATTCACTGAAGGTTACAGCACAATCACTGGCATAGGTAAGGCACAGCAAATTTTGGAGAACTTTGTCAAATGGAATTTAGAACAAATGTAAGCTTAAAATGGAGAAATTTAGGTATGGTGTGCTAGGCTAGTTGTTGGTAGCAGGTCATGGTTTTGGGTAGAAAGCTGGGCAGCGTGCTGGGCCCAGGGAGGATAGTCGGCATTTGTTTGCAGTCGCAAGTAATAGACAGTGGTTGGTCAAAATGAAAGGAGCTGGTGAGCACAGGGTGTGGGTGTCCCGCTATGTAGAACTGTGGTGAGCACTGGCAGGAGAGGCTCATACAAGTAGCAGTGGGTGAGCTGTTTTGTGGCGGTGGCCCTGTAAGGCGGTGTCAGTTCATAGTTCTGGTTAGTGGCCAGAGCACCAGAAACAGGAGTGAATAGGCCACCAAGAAGGTGAGGGATGGATCGGGAACTGAACAGCTGGGTGAGGTAGGGACGTGCTCACTGGCAGTTTGGATGCCTGCTGTCAAAGCAGTAGAGGCATCGTGAGGAGGGACAGGGATGCTAGATTGTGTGGGGTGCACTGGACCGACAGTCTGTTTAGAGCCGGAGAGGCCTATCGGGTCACCGTGGCATGCCGCATGGTCACGGATGCCAGTTGTTCAGGAGAAGGGAAGTGTGGGGGCAACTGTCCACGGTCACAGGGATGACGTGAGATGGCGACATCTCAAGTGAGCAGAGGGTCAAGTGACCAGGCCTAGAGAGAGTGAAGGCCAGCAAGGCTTGCAGAGGCTCAGTCTGCCACATGGTGGTTGGGGGGTGCGCATTGCGTGTTTTTCCTTTGTTGTTTGAATACACAGGCATACCTGCAGCAAGAGAGGGGCCAAGCAGGTGTTTGACACGCGGAAATATTGGCACAAAGGCATTTAAATATAGTCGGAGGGCCTAGACCTCCGGTGGCAAGGTGTGTGTGCGCAGGGCATTTTGCCCTTTCTTTGAAATGCACAGGCATACCTGTGGCAAGGGAGGGGCTGAACAGGTGGTTTGATATGCAGAGATATTGGCGGAGAAGGTGTTTTGCTATATTTAGCAATTGTATGCAATGGACAGCGAGGGTCAGTAAGACCCACTGAGGGTCTAGAATGCCACGTGGTGGTGAGGGGCACACGAGTGTGCATCTTTCTTCTGCAAGTGCATGGGCATACCTGCAGCAGGTGAGGGATGAACAGAGGGTTTGCTATGCGGACAGGTGGCAAAAAAAAATGGAAGGGGTTTGTTTAACCATATCGAACATTTGGGGCAATGGGGGTGCGAAGGGGTGTCAAGAGTTTAAAGAAGGTGTTTGGCCTCTGGATCAAAAGGCAGACCAAGAGTGGGGAGGAAGGTCAGCCACATGGGCAGGTGACACGGGCCAATAAGGAACCGCAACAGGGAAAGAAGGATGGGGGCCATGTTACGCACTAGCAGGCCATAGGCATGTAAGGGAGGCAGCCAGAAAGATATTAAGAGGGGGCAGATGATTAGGCTACGTGGAGGCATTGCTCAATGGGAAAAGGTGCAGTAAGAAGACTTACCAGAAACACCCTTGGAACCGATGGGGGAGCAACAGCTGGTGGCAAGTTCCAGGCGTTGGTTGGCCAGTTTTGCACCAGCTAAAGAGGTCATTCAAGTGGGAGATGGATGGGGACCAAATCGCTGTGGTGGGGACAGTATTCACATATGTCTTGTTATGCAGCTAGGGAAGATTATGGCACCAAAGAGAGCTCCAACATCCAGTGCTACCATGCTAGCTTAGGCTGCAAAACTGACGGAGCAGATGACGAGATGATGGAGGCAGTGAAGAAGAGGGAGGCCAAAGAAGAGGCCTCAGAGGAAACAGTAAGAGGAGCGAGGGACCCAGCACTGGAAGGCAAAAACGACTGAGGAAGGCAGGAACCAGCACCCCAGCAATGCCGAGGACAGGAGTAAATCCAGATCAGATCCCGGATGAGCAACAACCAGATGGGGGTAAGGATAAGGTGGACATGAGCAACGAGGCAAACTTATGAGAGTATATTGAAGGGTTGGTAGGTGATATGGGAGAAGAAGGGCTGTCCAAAATTGAGACAGTGTTGCAGGCCATCAAGGAAAAAGAAAAGGGGACAAGGGGTGGCGGCGATCGGGGCACAGAAGTTGCATGACAGCCCTCCAGGTTTCACGCTTAGGTGACCATGTGCCAGCATCAATTAAAGAAAAGATTTGGAAAGGGGAATACTTTGATATCTTTGGACTGGTTGATGAGGAGACAGCCAACAGATATGAGCAGAAGGAATTTGTGGGAAAGTCAGAGATGGCTGAAGCGTTGACGGTGGTAGGTCACAAGGCAGAGAGGCCAGGTTTAAGGAAAAAGCATAGACACATGGCAAATGGAGTCTTTGATCTATAAGCGCCTTGGTGCTTAGGCAACAGCCATCTGGCAATCCCACTGCTAACCTATATGGTAATCATCAGGGATGCATACTGGGCTAAGCTGGGTTTTGGATGGCTTAGCACGATGAGGTGTTCCTGGGATGCATGGCCATAAAGGTGATCTGAGGTGGGATTGCACCCATGCCAAGCTCTGGGTCCTGACGTTGTCAGGTGCAGCAGGGGGCCAGGGAACAGAACACGTGAAAAGGGATTCTGGTATGTAATTGGCCTGGTTATACGTTTAAGCACATCTGCTCACAGTGTGGGGGTTGCATCTGGCCACAAATTGCAGAATAGGGGGTGACAAGTGGGACCAGCTGGTGGGCAGGCCAGGATCAGCCCTTTCAGGGTGGTGGGGGAGCGGTAGGGGCGGTGGGGGCCACGGAAGGAGGATATGCATCCATTATGGATGGAGCTCAACGGAACAGCGGAATGGAGGTGGGGATATTCCTGGCCCGCACACCAACCAAGTGGGCGGTGGTGGAACTCTGGACTAGGGATTACCCCAGTATGGAAGGGTGGAGTTGTTAAGAAGGGTTTTGGGGTGGGTTTTCGCTGGGTCTCAGGGGGGCATGGGTGGGAATGCATGCCAAGAACTTGGGGTCAGTAACAGGTAAAGAAGACACTGTCAGGGAAAGATCCAGAAGGAAGTGAGGCAGGGCAGGTGGAGGGGCCACTGTTCAGCTCCCCTGTATGAGTTTCCGGTGTCACCCTGGATTGGTACCTAAGAAGCAGGAGGGGAATTAGGCTCATCCATCCCCCTGTCCTACCTGGAAAGAGGGGCCAGTGAATGAAGGGATTCTGGAAGCCTCAGCATGGTCTCGTATGCATCACTGGACCAAGTGGTGGAGCTGATCTGGGTGGTGGAAGGGGCATGGTTGGCCAAGACAGACATTGAGCCTGCATTCTGACTGCTGTCGGTATGGCGGTGGACTGGGACCTTCTTGGTTTCAGTTTGAGGGCGGGCTGTACTTCGACAAGACAAAGCCCATGGGATGATCTGTGGCCTGTGCCACGTTTGAGATTTTCAGCTTATGGGTACAATGGGTGTTTGGTTGCCAGTATGGACACAGAAGGGTAGTCCATTACTTGGACTTTTTGCTGATAGGAACCAGTCAGACGGAGACAGAAAAATGTTAGCAGATTTCCAGGATATGTGCAGGTCCATAGGGATCCCATTGGCAGCCGGAAAACCGAGGGCCTGGCACAGACTAGAGTTCTTGGGGACTGAGGTGGACATGGAGGAGGAGTGTTTTCACCTTCCAGGGGACAAAGTTGCACGGCTCAAGAGGCTACTCGCACTCATGGGGGAGGCTGCTGGCACAGGTACAACAACTACTGGGGCACTTAATTTCACCTACAAGGCCATAAGCCTGGGCAGGTCTTTACTAGGAGGTTGGGGAGGGTCACGGAAAAGCGGAACTACCACACCACTGGGTAGACATCAACAAGGGCATGAAGGAGGATTTGAGGGTATGGAAGACATTCCTGGAATTCTACAATGGGGTGATGTTTAAGTAGGAGTGGGCTCCAACACAGACCTCGAGCTGTACACGGACACAGCCGGGGCCTGGGGATGGGGGCCCACTTCCAAGGGAATGGATCTCAGAGGCTTGGCCAGTCCAATGGCAGGAATGGGGATGGACAAAGACATCATGTTCCTCTAGATTTTCCTGATGTGGGTAGCTTTAGAGGTATGGGGTACACGGATGACAGAGCGTTGCATTGTTTTCTGTGTGACAACAAGGGTGTGCTCAAAGTGATCAACAGGCAGACAGGCAGGACAGAATCAGTATGTGGGGTGTTGAGGGTATGATCTTGTTAGGACTACAGCTCAACCTGTCTTTTTAGGGTGAGGCATATTGAGGGAGCTCAGAATGAGGTAGCTGACTGTCTTTCTCATTTTCAGATGGAGCGGTTCGAGCTGGCACCACAGGCGCGCTCACCCAGACCAGGGTACTGGATTGGCTCTGGGAGGTTGGAGAGAGAAGGCCAGGGCTTTGTACAAAGAGTCATGGGCTGCTAGCATCTTAAGGGGCTAGAGGGGCATGGGCGGGTTTCCAGATGTTCAGTGCCAGAATGGGATGGGAGATGGGCGAACCAGTCAATGAAGAGGAGGTAATGCAATACATGGTGAAAAATGGGAGGAAGGTGGGTACATGCCATCATGGAGTCCAGCTCATGGGAATCAGCTGGCTTTGTATGGCTAGGGGTGGTAGATGTGATGGGTGGCGGGCCATTAGGCCGGATAGTGGAAGGTTGGCAGAGGGGTCAGGGAAGGCAACAGGATGGGAGAAGACTCCTGTTGGGGCCCCTCTCACAGAGGTTCTGTGGGTGGTGGGCTACGCCTGCTATTCAGCAAATGAGGTCTGCATTTTCAGGGCCATATTCACCATCATGACGAAGGGGCTTTCGGGTTGGAGAGATGGTGGCTCCCAGGAAGGGGCGACCGATGCAGAGCTGCAGGACAAGTGTGTGAGGTTGAGAGAGGAGAAGGTAATAATTCTACTGTAGAGGTCGAAGATGGACCAGCAGGAAAAGGGGCCACCATAGAGCTGCTGAGGGAGGGGCGGTAGAGGCCTGTGCTGTCCAGGCTATGGGGCCTATGTGAGGATCAGAGGGTGAAGTGGGGACCCTGGTTTGTGCATGGGGACGGTCCCCAGTGACAGGTTTCAAGTGGGGCAGTCCTGAAAAGGCATTGGCATTTGTGGGTGAGAACCCCAATGAGTTTGCCCTCAATCCTTTTGGATTGGGGCAGCTTCAGAGGCAGCCATTTCAGGAGTGGGGAGGAAGAGGTCAAGAAAGTAGGGAGGTGGGCATCAAACTATTATAAGAGATATATAAGGTGTTGATGGTGGCTAACTGGTATCCCTTTTTTCTCCCCCACAGCAGGCTCCAAGAGACAGGTTTGGATCATGGGACACTCTTTTATCTACTGGATGGAGAGATTTGCAGAGGCCACAAGGATGGGTACACAACTGTGCCAGGGAATCCGAACACACCAAAGAGAGTGAGAGTGGAGGGCATGAGGGTGGCCAGCTGCTGCCTTTGTTAGAGGAGCTCATGGGTATGATGGCCCAGTCTGGACTGTATTATCATCCCTCTAGGGGGCAGCAACATGGAGGCCATGCCCTGGGGATCCTTGATGAAGGACATTACAGTGGATCTAATGTAGAAAGGGTGAAGTGCTGGTGGTCCAGGGTGGTAATTGGTTGGTCTGAGATTACATCTAGGAGGGTATGGGTGGGGGAAGGCCCCAGGTAGTGGAAGTGGTAGAAAATGCCTGAACAGGAAGGTGGCCAGGGCAGTGATTGAGATGGAGGGATCCATATACAGCATAGGGACATTTCATTTGATCAGGAAGCAGTGTACAGATGGCACAGCATCCATCTCACTGAGTATGGCATGGGTTTGTTCTATATGGCATTTGGGGAGCTAGTTGAGACATAAATAAGAGGGGTTTGAAGGGCTAGCTCACAGGGGAGCCCCATCTTCCATCACAAGCTGGAGATGGGGCAGTGGAAGGGTTTGGGGAACAAGGGAAAACGGGGGGCAGATGGGGGAGGGTGGTACCAAGGACTTGGGACAAAGGAACTCAGGCATGGGAGTAAAGGTGGGGTGGGGAGGACATAGACATAGGTGGTGGATCATGGTGTCCACACCTGGCATGGGAGGGAGTGGTCCGGGCAACGTGGTACCCAATGGTGGTCAGTGAAAAAGGGGGTCTGGAAAATGATGTCCAGGCCCTGAGGAGCATGATGAACAGGAAGAGAGCAGGACAATGATCCATGAGAAAGAAGATAGGACTGTTATGTCCAAAAAGGCCACAGGGACTGTTATGTGTCCAATTGTAAATGTGAATGATTAGAATATGATGATTTGGGATGTAACAAATTAACTGTGCCTATGACATAATAAACACAAAGCTGTGGCCTGAGTTATTTTCTGGTTGGGGATCTGGGGACAACTGGCTAATAGCAGAAATGGTGTGATTTGTACTAGCCTGGGAACATGCACCGAAGCAACAAAAATAGTGATGAGAAACAAAGAACTTCTGTATGTAGTCAGGTCATGATGACTCTTACCTAATAATAGCTATTCTGCACTAAACCTAAAGATGGCAGCATTGCACAACTAATGATTGTAATTATACAATCATCCACACAGCAGTGTCTCCTCAGTACATTAGTAATACAGCAAATAATATAATGATTCTTAGTAAAGCACAATAATTGTAGAAATATTAATAATAAAAGCATGACAATTGTATATAAGGCATTGTAATACTTATATATAAAGTACTGTGATTATATAGCAAGAATACAGCAATAAGCATTGTAATCTGTAGCAGCAATGCTAATAGAACAGTAGAACCCAGATCCTGACACTCATGCTTATATAAGTGCCTGTGCCCTAAATATTACTGTCTTGCGCATAGGGGTCCAATCAGGGGTAATAGTCCATGGATAACAGGAAGACCATCCAGGAAGGGATGGAGCAGACAGAGCACAGGTGGGGTGACCTAGGAACATGAGGGAGATGGATCAAGTGCAGCTTTTGTTGAAAAAGTGACATTTTCAGCAATATCTTATTTGTTATTTTGTTTGTGCCACCATCTCCAACTTAATAATGCCTCTTCCTATATTGTCCTCCCTCCATGTTTTCACCCCACATGCAACAATTGTAAAATGCACTTAATGTAATTAATGACTTTATATAGTATTCAAGCATGTAATTTTTCTGCGATATGACAGTAATTTATTACCATACTAACAAATTCATTGTATGCAGTTTTGAAAGACAATCATTGACCCTTAGTGGCACCTCTGAAGAAGCTCTTGTATCATGGAGGTGAAACATCAGTGCTGGTATGGTGGCAACATCCTAGTTTCAGCTATGACACTGACGTGAGGCAGCCATGGCTGTTTTATTCCTTTTTTTCTGCAGTGGACTGTCTCCAGATTGCATATATTCACACTCATTTGTACTGGAAGTTATAAAAGCATGACAGTGCCTCCCCCAGATCAGGACATGCCCAGATAACCCACCAACCAACAGGGTACCCAGCAAGAATGTTGCATCTCTCCTGCTGCTGCTGCTGCAAGCCCATCTGTGACTTGTGGCATTCCCTTCTGGTGCACTGTTTCTTTGGGGCAAGCCCAGAGGTTTAGAACTGGGACCTTGATATTTCTTAAATTGGGCACAGGGTCTTTGGCACACCCAGAGTTTGCCATAGACATGGAACAATGCAACTTGCTCACTCTAAGGGCTCATTGACAATAGAGCCCAATGAGTCCTCCCTTATACACATCTCCTCAGCAACCCTCATTTCATAATTCTACATCTTCCTTAGTATTTTACCTTGTCTTTGAAAGTGTCAGAAGGTAAAAAATAAATGTGCTTTTGGGATGCAAATATATTACCCAGATTGTTAACAACAGAAAAAGGTTTTATTCTGAGTTACTGGCAAATCTTTGACAGAATGGTTTGCTTCAAATTACAGTACATACAGATTTAAAAGCATACTCTCAATGTAATGGGAACAGTTAAATATAACTTAAGGTCAGGCAACTGATTTTAATTATACCTATAAAATCTGCTACAAACATATTAGAAACAGCTGAACCCTATTTGTGTTTAACTTTAAGGAAATAAGCAAATAACTTTAAGTGTCTCAGCTTACTCATTGTGATTCATTCATTAATAACAAGAAACCAGAAAACTGATAATCATATATTCTCTGATGCGTTTCTAAATTACCTGTCAAAGCCAAATGTCCAAAAAGCAATGACGACTAGCATCAATCCCTTTGGGGAAACCAATGACGCCTCAAAGGTAGCAATGCGACTTTCTTGTGTGGATCATGAAAAGGCTCCATTGTATAAAATGAGGGAGGTTATGAGAATTTGTTATCAGAGCTCACAGCGTGGAAGTTGCAGAGAGCTACACTGTTGTCACTAATACAGAAAGGAGGTGTGGCAACCATAACAGACTGGAAAGATCAAATTTCTGAGTTGGGGACTTTCAGAACTACGGACAGCAGCACCCCACTGTCTCACAACTAGTCCTCCTCCTGGAAAATCCTCTGAGCTCAGCTTCACAGCACTGTAAGTATTACCTGCTGCTTCTGGAGGGAATTCACAATGTTTAGAAAACTACAGAAGAACAATGTGTGAGAAAGGAGCTGTAATTAAAAGTATGGCAAACTCTGCATTGTTACCGGCTTGCTCAGAAATAAGGTAAAAATGTTTGATTTTATATCAAGTCTAAGTCTAAGAACTGTTTTTTCCCATGCCCATCAAAACAAATTCTTACTGCTCTAATGGATCACTGGAGACAGAAATGTTGACAGGAACCGGAAACTGAACTCAGATAAAAAAGAAAATATTTTTCTTGTTCAGAGATAGAGATAATGATTGTATATACAGTCCAAAAATATGTGACATTATAGGACTCTGTGTGTTTAGAGTCATTTATTTCTAGTATAATCTCAATATTCTTAATCTTTTAATTATCAGGGTGGACCAGTGACTATATTTCTAGAATCTTTGCATATCCACGTACTGGTCCTGGACTAACTGATGAATTCCCAAGTCTGACAGCTGAAAGTTTTGAAAGCTGCAGTGACTTTTGGTCTTTAGTTTTATATCTGGCAAAATAGCAAAAGTTAAACACACTCCAAAGTGTAAGTAATTCATGTGGTTAGAATTATAATTGCAATGACAAGCTCAAAGCTGGTCATTTTCTTGGATTGATTAGAGGATGGAGGGAGGTGACACTTGGCTGTGCCTTACGCCACTCAGCTGCCCTACCGTTGTTAATCCCTCAGAAATGACCAGCTTCTCAGTTGTTATTGCTTAATTACATGCAGACAAAATATATTTAATATGAACCTCATGTTCTGGTGTCATTCATTTGTTTTGACTCACTCTTATAATAATTGATGTGCTGCACTGTACATGTTTTCTTTAACAAGTGAAGAAGCTTATTTTTCATGCTTCCTTCTTCTAGTTCTAGCAAGTAAAATAATTAACACACCAGTGGCTAACTCAACCAACTGTTGCCCTACTGAACTAAATCCATTATCAAATATCCAGGAGTCTCCTGGCTCCAACTGAGCTCATGATACTGTATTTCTCTCATTAATAACCCAAGTGTCTGCTCCTACAAGACTTGTGCTTGGTTGAAGATCCAGCCATTCAGGATAGTCAGATAATCATTATCTATATGTTAAACATGCATTAATGATTGCCACAGTCACTCTTTTTCTACAAAATCATCTTACCTTTCTTGAGCTGCTAATTCCCAAGTGGCAGGACCTGGCCCTTCTGCTTGGGTCTGGGGTCTTTTGAACCTTAAATGCATTAACAAGCATTTTCAGTAGAACTAACACATCATTTTTTCAATCTGAGTCTTCTCGGAATTTGTATTCTTGACTATGACTAGGCTGACCCCATTTTACTGATGATGTACCTCATATACTGAACATGTATTGTACTTGAGTGGTGTTATTGCTACTGAAATGTAATTATTTTAATCTACTTTTATAAAATATTGAAGTTTAACAATGCTTAAAACAGCAGTGCAACAATCTGGTGAATGCTGACCTATTGTTTTCTGCTATTTTAGATTGCCACTTACCTTCTGACTTGATACCTTTCTTTTCACAGTTTGTGTCTGCTTTAGTAGTTTTCCTCATGTTGAAAATAAAAGAGCACCCTTTAATATGGCTCAGACCAGGTTTTCATCAGTATTTGCAGCTGTTTTTGAACAAATGGTGTTCTGTAAGGTCAGAAAACGCCGCCTGCAGCATAACTGTTAATTTTAGTCACACCAGAAATGATATATAAACAACTGATGGACAAAACAGCTGAAAATACTGATGAAGACCTGGTCCACACCGTATTTAAAGAAGCACTCCTTTTATTATTTCAGACCTGAAAAAGTACTAAAACAGACTAAAATAGTGGAAAGAATGGTATCATACAAGTCAGGAGGTAAGTGGCAATGTAAAATAGCAGAAAAAGTATAGGTCAAAATTTTCAGCAGATTGCTGCACTGCTGCTTTAATTATCTGATGCCAAAAAGCCTGTTGCATTACAGTTGATCAGCATGCAGTCCTTTATTCAAGGCTTGAAATTTCTGTCCCCTTCAAACCAAGTCTAACTTTTGGATCAGTGGTAATACCCAGAACAATCTTTTAGACATGAACATTTTGATTCAGGTGTACTGTACATTGAGGTCAAATATAAGAGGAGATAGTGAGCAATGCACACTTTTTCTCAGATTAGAGCTATACTTCCTGAAGACAATGTTTTTGTTTCTTAGTTTTGTTTTTTGTTTTTATAATACAATAAACCAGATCCTGTTTGCTAATTTAATGAAGTATAAAACTGTATAAAGCTGCATTTATTATGTATTAAGGCATAACCAGTGGTTGAGTTCTCATCAATTAGTCTAACCTGGGGAGGGCATATGTAAAGCTAATTGCCATAAGGTTACATTACTAAAGATAGTCTAGCACTGGAGAGCCTTAATGCTGTTATCAAGCTCAATACAGTCTAAATACTTATTGCTTTATATTAACAGATTTACAGCAATTAACATACCCTTTAGAATGAATGCCATCCAATCAGAATGCTCCATTTTTGCCTTTCTTTACAATATGTGATAAGGGACTCGATTCACAAAGGTCAATGCAAGCTGTGCCAAAGGCATCTTGTGCCAACTGCATGTGTGCCAGGGACCCTGTGCCCAATTCACTTTCAGGTATGGTTCCAGCGGCAAAGTCCCACAGCTTATGGCAACTGTGGCCCTGCACAAAATAGATGGAGCATCTAGAAGGTGTGCCACAAGCTGCAGGGGTGGTCATGCAGCAATAGAACCACAGATGGCAGTCCCTGGGGTCTAGTGCCACTCAGCCCCATTCACCTTTTAAATAAAATTAATTAATGTCATTAGTGGTTAGCAGTCCCTCCCAGTCACAGTCTCCTTTTAAATAAGATAAATTAATGTCACTGGTGGCTGGCAGCCCCTGCCCCAATCTCCTTTTTAATAAAATGTACCTGGTGTCTAGTGGTCTCCAGCCCTGATCTCCTTTTAAATAAAATTAATTAAAGTTTCTGGTGGCTTGTGGTCCCCTCTCAGCCCTGATCCCACTTGTAAGAAACAAATCATGTCCCTGGTTGTCTGGTGGACCCTCATCCCCCTGCCACCTTGGTAGGTAGAGCTCCCACCACCCCACTTCCTCCTCATTCTCATCTTTGAGTTAGTGATTGGTACAGCCCTCTTCTCACCACCATGGCCATCTGCCGACTGAGCTGTCAAGGAGCACGTACTGTATATAGTATGCACTCATTGACTGACTGGTCAGTCAGTCAGTGTGTACTGTATACAATATGCACTCCTTGACAGCTCAGTCAATGGCTTGCTGTGATGGTGAGAGGGGCTGCGGCCAGTTACCAGCTCAGGATGGAATGAGATGGTGGGATGGTGTGGCACTGCCTGCCAGGGTGAAGGGTCCACTAGACCACTAGGTACATTACTTAATTACTGTATGTCTGGGGAGATCAGTGGAAGGGATCAGGACTGGGGGGACTATAACCACTGGGGACATTAATTAAGTTTCTTTAAAAGGAGATCCGTGTGGGGGATCACTAGCCACCGGGGACATTAATTCATTTTATTTAAAATGAGATCAGGTTGGGGGGCTGCTTATCATACAAATATATAGAACCCCTCCCAGAGGACATCTAAGTATCCTTAAGCCAGCCCTAGCTGGTCTAATGATACTTTGAAATTTGCCCTCTGGGATGGTTTTGTTCAATACTGAACTAAGGGATCTGGCAGCCTGAATCTGCCATAAGCCCCTAGGTCCATGCCACAGGCCATTTTGTGCCATGTTGATGGTGCAAGTCCCCATTGGTGCACGCAGCCTGCATTTGTGAATTGCTTCTGGTGCATCGCTTGGTGCAAGCCACTTGTGCCATTCAAAGGAGTTTTGTGAATCAGGCCCTTTGTCTTTGCTAGAAGACTGAACATCTGCTTTTGAACTTTAGGACTCATTATTTATTTTGCTGTGCACAAGAAAGGAAACCTTAGTCTGTAGTTTCACCACAAATGCAACACATATCATGGCCACAAAAGTTAATGTTTTTGCACTTAAGATCTTATATAATTCCATGATATTTGACTTGTATAACTCTTATGTATGGATTTAATGTACTTATTGCATCTATTTTCTTTGATAACACACAATTAAAAATCCCAAAGAATAGAAAGCCTTTGAGTTTTGTCTTGACAGTATAGCACAAATAATTATGCAGCAGAACAAAGTATTTGGTTTTAGAATTAAAATCAGACAGCTTTTTTTCTGCTTCAAAGGACAGTATTACTCATTTTTGACATTGGAGGCTAAAAAATACATTTTAACTGTATAAGACCTGGGTAGTTGAATTCAAATACTACTTTAAGTGTGTCAGGAAGAGTTACTGGTAACAATCTGGTACTGATATCCACAAACAGCACAGAAGCTCCTATCAAAATTACAATGTTGGCTACGAGGTCTCCAATGTTACTAATACAGTGTTGTGAACTACAAAACCTTACTATTACATAGACCTTTAAGTAAGAAGATTATCTTTTGACAGAAGTGCTAATAATTTGAGGCTATATTGAAATGAAACATGTAGATAAAACTGTGTTCACTAGCAAGTGTGTATGAAGACATGCAGTCAAAATTCTGGATTTTCTACAACTACCATATGTATTGTCTACGACTACTGAATGTAAATATCCTTCAAGGCAGAACAAAAGAATTGCTGATGTTCTTTATATGACTTTTGAGTAGCACATTTCTTTTAAATAGGAAACGTGTTGTTTCTTGTTGGAAAATACAGTAGTATCTTCCAAGTATGCTTATTTGATTTTCACTCTCCACATCCACCTGATCCTTGCATGCCTTCTGTAGTGTGGAACTGAGATGAATCATGGAGTCAGACACTGTAAGTAATAGTTGATGGAAAGTTTACATTTTAATTATTCTACCAGTTCAAGTCTGATGATCATTGCCATGTTTCACTGATATAGCAATACAATCACCACCAAAGTTCTTGTGCTAATGTCATGGTGCCTTTGGAACATGACCTACACAACAGTCATATGCACGTTTAGTATTCCTGTCAACTCTATGAAAGTCAAATTGTTGTGCTCCCCAGTAAGCAAGTCCTGTCTTCAGTACTGGCATTTTAGAGAAATGTTTCCAAGTAGGGAGAAGGTATAAATAACATAAATACAGTAATCATACATACAATGCTTGAAATGGCTTGGTAGTAATATACAGTTGACCAATGTTGGTGGGAGTTGGGATGTTGTTGAATTAAAGGCAGTATAGTCTGTACTAGTACATGTTAGAGTTGAATGAATCTAAATACTCCAATTTCTGTGTTTTGGGACTATTCATATCTGGAGGCAGAAGGCTGATATTTGGGAATACTCAGCCAAATAATTCCTTCAATCCCCAGGTCACCCAGAATTTCATATCCCTTCCAGCATCCCGTAACCCTGCAAACTCACACCCTATCATGAATGCACTGAAACATTCCCACAGGCATACCAATTGCCACATTCCACCCACCCCACTCCCTAAATTTAGTTAAATCCCTCACCATATCCCAGTTATAAATACCAGCCCATCCTGATCTTTAAGTTTACTGAAATATTCTCACTCACATCCCCACACTAAAATCCCACTGACTTGTGAGTGTAATGATATCCCAATCAGTGTTCTTTATTGCAAAATCTCCCACCCACCCATCTACCCAAAATGATTTTAGAGAGTAATGAAGTATCCCCACTTGCTTTGTCACTCTTGAATCCTACCCCAACCCAAGCGATAATGTAATCCACCACTGACATCCTTATTGCCAAATGGAACTTCACTATGATCCCTGAGGTAACAAAATCCACACATGCCCCCACTGCCAAACCCCATCCCTGAGTGCAATTAAGCATCCCTGTTGTACAACCAGCTGATCTCCACTTCACTGTACCACAATCAGAGCAATAAAATGTCATCCCTAAGCCACAGCCCCCACTTGCCCCATACCCAGATTTAAATGATAAAAATCATCCCCATCTGAACACTCCAAGTTTACCCAACCTATTAAAGACTTCAATCCAAATAATAAAAAATACCATGACTCTCCTACAACAATGCAGCTGATCTTCATCTCATCACATCTCAATCCCAATAAAATAATGGGCTCAATTTTCAAAGCCCAGAGGATGATGCAAGTGCCTGCATCAAACATAAATAATGCAAGTGGCACCCTGCATCAAAAGGCAGCAATCCCTATTTTCGAATGTGGTCTTCATTGAAAAGTGGAGTTGTTAGACCAAAGTGGCACTGCACCAGCTTTGTGCCAAAATCAGGGAGTGCCAGGTCACAGGAGGGTTTGTGCCACAGTGGGCTGCAACATCCCCATTTTTCCCAATTTTCAAGCTCCATTATGGATGCAGCAGGGCACCACTTAGACCAGCCAGAAGGTGGTTCAAGAGCCCTGTGTGAATGTAGCATGATGCTGTCAGTGTGTAGGAGACCTTCCAGGTAGGGACTGGGGGCAGACAGAGCACAGGTGAAGTGACCTAGGGACACGAGGGAAATGGATCAAGTGCAGCTTTTGTTGAAAAGTGACATTTTCAGTGATACCTTATTTGTTATTTTATTTGCTTGTGCCACCATTTCCATCTTAATAATGTCTCTTTCTATATTGTCCTCCCTCCACATTTTCATCCCATATGCAACAATTGTAAAATGCACTTAATGTAATTAATGACTTTATATAGTATTCAAGCATGTATTGTTTGTTGAGCTATGACAGTAATTTATTACCATACTAATAAATTCATTGTATGCAGTTTTGAAAGACAATCACTGACCCTTAGTGGCACCTCTGAAGAAGCCTTGTATCATGGAGGTGAAACATTAGTGCAGTTATGCTGGCAACAGTCTAGTTTCAGCTATGACAGTGACATGAGGCAGCCATGGCTGTTTTATTCCTTTTTTCTGCAGTGGACTGTCTCCAGATTGCATATATTCACACTAATTTGTACTGGATGTAATAAAAGTATGGCAGTGGCAGTCCCCCAGACCAGGACATGTCCAGATAACCCACCAACCGACAGGGTACCCAGCAAGAACATCACCATCCCTCCTGCTGCTGCCACTGCAATCCCATCTGTGACTTGTGACATTCCCTTCTGGTGCACTGTTTCTTTGGGGCAGCTGCCAGCTTATATGAAGCCCAAAGAGTATAGAACTGGGAACCTGATATTTCTAAATTGGGCACAGGTCTCTGACACACCCAGAGTTTGCTCATAGCCCTGGAGCAATGCAACTTGCCTCACTCTAAGGGCTCATTGCCAACAGAGTCCAATGAGTCCTCTGTCATACATATCTCCTCAGCAAGCCCTCATTTTATAATTCTACATCTTCCTTAGTGTTTTACCTTGTCTTTGAAAGTGTCAGAAGGTAAAAAAATAAATGTGCTTTGGGATGCAAATATATTACCCAGATTGTTAACAACAGAAAGAGGTTTATTCTGAGTTACTGGCAAATCTTTGACAGAATGGTTTGCTTCAAATTACAGTACATACAGATTTAAAAGCATACTCTCAATGTAATGGGAACAGTTAAATATAACTTAAGGTCAGGTAACTGATTTTAATTATACCTATAAAATCTGCTACAAACATATTAGAAACAGCTGAACCTTATTTGTGTTTAACTTTAAGGAAATAAGCAAATAACTTAAGTGTCTCAGCTTACTCATTGTGATTCATTCATTAACAAGAAACCAGAAAACTGATAATCATATATTCTCTGATGCGGTTTCTAAATTTCCTGTCAAAGCCAAATGTCCAAAGCAATGACGACTAGCATCAGTCCCTTTGGGGAAACCAATGACGCCTCAAAGGTAGCAATGTGACTTTCTTGTGTGGATCATGAAAAGGCTCCATTGTATAAAATGAGGGAGGTTATGAGAATTTGTTATCAGAGCTCACAGCGTGGAAGTTGCAGAGAGCTACACTGTTGTCACTAATACAGAAAGGAGGTGTGGCAAACCATAACAGACTGAAAGATCAAATTTCTGAGTTGGGGACTTTCAGCACTACGGACAGCAGCACCCACTGTCTCACAACTAGTCCTTGTCCTGGGAAATCCTCTGAGCTCAGCTTCACGGCACTGTAAGTATTACCTGCTGCTTCTGGAGGGAATTCACGCTGTTTAGAAAACTACAGTAGAACAATGTGTGAGAAATGACCTGTAATTAAAAGCATGGTAAACTCTGCATTGTTACTGGGCTTGCACAGAAATATGGTAAAATGTTTGATTTTATAGCAAGTCTAGGACTAAGAACTGTTTTTTCCCATGCCCATCAAAAAAAAATTCTTACTGGTCTAATGGACCATTGGAGACAGAAATGTTGACAGGAACTGGAAACTGAACTCAGATAAAAAGAAAATATTTTTCTTGTTCAGAGATAGAGATAATGATTGTATATACAATCCAAAATATGTGACATTATGGGACTCTGTGTGTTTAGAGTCATTTATTTCTAGTATAATCTCAATATTCTTCATCTTTTAATTATCAGGGTGGACCAGTGACTATATTTCTAGAATCTTTGCATTTCCACATACTGGTCCTGGACTAACTGATGAATTCCCAAGTCTGATAGTTGAATATTTTGAAAGCTGCAGTGACTTTTCGTTTTAATTTTAAATCTGGTGTTGGTGCACCCCAACTTATCTTTTCAATTGACCATTGATGATGTTTGATCTTTTGTTATATACTAATTACAGAACAATAGAATTTGAACAGTGTTAAAAGTTAGGCTTACCACATTCTGAGATAATATAGTTTGACCCTGTTTTATGGTTGCTCCTTAGAGTTAGGAGAGATTTAATATGATTGTAATAGATCATTTTAGTACTGTAACTCTCTGACTACCGTATATTGACTTGAGTTGTTTCGCTTTCCCACCTGTTGTTTTGTACTGATTTTTTTTAAGTTTTAGTAAACCAAACATGTTTAGTAGTCGGGGATTTGTTTTAAAGTTCACGTTTCCACATCAGAGGTTCATTCAAAGAACTGGTGTTAATGTACACTGGTTTATAGCACTGATCTTTTATTTAGTGCACTGCAGAAGAAAGAAAGTTGCTATCACTGGAGGGATGATAACAGTGGGCTTGCTTGGTGTAGAGACTAACAACAGCCTTTCATAGGTTTTGCTCTAGTGCCAAGTTTTAATTATTCATCGCTCTGAGGAGTGTAGTAATATTCGTCCCATCTCCCACATTGTGTTGTGTGATAGGAGACTTGATTTCTTTGCCTCGCTGTGCCTTTCAGAACTATTTTATTTATGGATGCATACAATATTTTTCCATTGACTTTGCTGTGTCTATAAGGTGACATTGCGTTGCTTTTGTTGCGACTGAATCAAGCTCCTATTGGACCACTGAAGGGCTGGGGACAAGTTGGAATGGGGAAGTTATCTGACACTGACACCCAACATTTTATGCTGGTTTAGCGTATACAGAAAGCTAAGGCAGACCTTGACACACATTTTAAATTCTCCTATAAGCATGAATTTAATTTAGTCAAACACTTAGCAAGTATTTGACATATTGTTTTAAACTTTGTAATATACAGGAACAATGCTATGTTAGGGACCGCTACAAAATATGCCAAGATTTTAGGCCAACCTGCAAGATATACACAAATTGTAGGCATTGTAGATCACAACATTCATCACATTATGCAAGGTGCAAAGAAGCTTTGCACCCAACAAAACCACCGTGTCAGAAAATCCAAGCAATGAGAGAGTAGCTTTATCAGTTACATGTCCTTCAAATAATTCAACATATATAATGTTACCACTTTGGTACAAAGCTACCGGCACAGGGAACATAACATTCCCTATGAGTTCTATGGGCTACTGTGGGGATGAGAGATGCTGAAGAGTCTGTGACATAAATTAACTTGTAACACTGACATACCAGTACTCCACCCTGACCTCCCAGTACCCACTGACCTGGAGCTAATGCTTGGTGCTGTCCTCCTCACTAATTTTCTTCTTGTACAAGTCTTATAATCTCGCTCTCCTTGTCTACAGTCAACTGTGTGTGTGTGTGTGTGTGTGTGTGCAGTGCGCACGCACGAGGGGAGAGGAAGGACCAAAGCTCTTTGGTAATGTACTTTGGGGCATCCATCTCACTCTTCCAGCCCCATTTCCCCTACTCGGGGACTGGGGTACAGTAAGTGGAACTGTGCAGTAGGAAGGAAAGGATGGGGATTTGATAAAACTTGAAGATGTGCTGCAGTATATATGTGATTTTTAGTCTCTGAGGAGTTAAACAGTGGGGGCAAGTGGTTGGGTGACATTAAATTTAGGTTGCATATTTCCTAATATTGATCCCAGACACCAATACTTTCCCAAATACAAAAATCAGGGTATTGGGATTCACACATCTATAATGCATTTACTTGTACAGACTGAGCAGCACTTATTTTGACACCTCCAACCATATGGTTCTATAGTATTACAACCACTAAACTGTACATGATCCAGTGGCAAGGTGGCCACTAAACATTATACTTAAGTGGCTATACTGTATGGCCATTGGGATATGTATCCCCACTACCCAACCTGTATAACTGAATGAAAGGGCCACCATTACAGGAGCTTTGTCCACTAAAGCATTTGGTCTAGCAGCCAAGGGACCATCAAAGCTGAAGATTTTTTTTATCTCTATAACCCTGACACAGACTCTATTTAAGCAATAATGAATGACAGGGTGAGTATTATCAAGGGATAAGGGGCATACCTTACTACAGATGTACTGTGGGGCACAAGGCTCTTACTGTATAACCACCAAAGAAGTGATGTTATCCCAAATGATAACATACATTCTGGAATGTATTATTGCTATCATAAGAAGGATTAGAGGTAAGTAAACAAACAATGGATAGTAACTTTTTTGGGCTGTGCTGCTATCATGAGATATCACCAGAGTTAAGAATGGTTCTTAGACAATCAGGTCTGACAAAATCTCTTACCCATTTGACAGCTATTCTTTTTTGTTTTATTAGTTAATGAACAATAGGACCCTGCTACATACATTTTTGCAACAAGCTTTATAGACAAAGCAGGTTATTTGATACCTTTGTTGTACCAGCAAGTAATTTTCAGTACACACGTTTTAGGTCTAACTGTGACTTTTTCAGGTGAACTTTCAAAGTGAATCAAATCACCTACTTTGTCTATCTGTTTGTTCAAGAACTAGTACAGCTATTAACATTTCCTAGCAACAAGCAGCCAAGTATAATGAGGAGCATTTAAAACAACCTGACTTGCTCGTAGTTATTATGGATATTGAATGTAGATAAGACAATTGTGTTTGGTGTGTTCTTATGACAAAACATCATGAGCTGAACATGCAACTCGCTTGCATGAAGAGCGTCCATGTACTGTACATTGGCAATAAAGATATAGGCGAATGTACTGTTAACAGGATGTGACCATGATCACTTATTCACACTGGCTGAACATGTACCTCCTTTTAATCTTTCTTTCAAACACCATTAATCATGCCTCCTTCTAACATTTAGGAATACAGTGCATGCATCCTGCAAAGCTGGTGATGGATGGAGTGAATAGAAACAGAAAATTTGAAAGATACAAGTGTTTTCCAACAAAGAACAGCAAATTTGTTCTAGTGTAAATGTGTTTTATTCTTCATTTTAGATCCAAAGAGATGGAGTATAAAAGCAGTTCACATTTCCTTGTAGTCTTCGCCCTCTTCAGTGTCATTTATTCACGAGCATTTGGGATGCCAGCACTTGGGACATATTCTGCCATGAGGTATGTGCAATGACACACTAAAATATCTATTTTGCAGTAGGGAACCCAAGTCTAACAATAGTAAAGGAGCACACTGTCAGCATGTTCAGAAATTAAATAATAGTAATCATAAGACTGACCAGCTTCTAGTCTCTTTCTTTTTGACTTCACCTAGCATTGCAGTCCGTTCCTGATGTGATGTCCTAATCTTTGCTTATGGCAGCTCATTATGTACCCATGGAAATGACTATGATGTCACAAGCAGAGAATTGTGACTTCACATGTAAACAATAAGTAGCAGGAGCACAAGAAGTCAAGGGACAGATCCTGTCTTCAGGTACAGTAGCTACAGGATAGTTAGGAGTTAGTTGAAGATCAAAACAGACTTACATATAGTACAATAAGCACTGAACTGTATCTAAACAGAACTGCAAATGTTTTCCTGAAATTATGATAGCTCTTTAATGCCAATTCTCTAAGCAATTTAAAAGTGTGATATAAGAGTATCACATATTTTTGCCAGGGACCACTGGACCAGCAGGGAAAAAGATTGTTGATGGAGTTGTTGAGGTGTCCACAGTTACAGCCATGGTGAGTGGCCACCAGGCTCTGGGTGGACACTGAACTACCATGGCTATTATTTATGGAGGTGGGGTAAGTTGGAAGTTTGTAGTGTGATGCCAGTGTGGTAGTGACATGACCAGGTTGCAACAAGGCACTACCCCTTGTGCCTACCCCAATTCCATGCTATAACCCAGCTGCAGTTGCAGTCCTGCCTGTTACTGGGCACAGGTCCCATTTGCAGTAACTAACATTTTACTGCCAATCTGCATTCCAGCTCTGTCACTGGGCAGTCCCTTCCTCAGTGCCATGTACCAGCATATGCGTATAATGCTATAGGAGGCAGCACAAGGGTGCAACTAAACATATCCCACTTTGTGTTACCCTGATTGCAGTTTTGAATGGGGTCAAACACTTTGTTGAACAAGTAAAGGATGTCAAATGATACCATTGGACATGAGTTGACAGTTCCATGATTTTTCCTGTTCAAATGCTTGGCTTTGTATAAGTATGATGATGAACAAGTAAGCTAAAGTAAGTCAGTATGTTAATTGCTGGATTTTGTTTACTTATGGTTTATATACTCTGCACCATTTCATAGTCACTACATTCAAGATGACTGCAGAAACTGAGGCTTAAAGAAGTCATAGGCAAATACAAAGACTACACTGTAGCCAAAAGAGCTCAGGACACATTTAAAATTCAGATGTATTAAGCAGCAAGCTACGAAAAGGGTGGGATTGAAAAGGAGTATGCGATAACATACCTCTCTTCCAAATGTAAATTCCTTCTCTCTCTCTCTCTCTCTCTCTCAGTCTTTTCTTACTTTAAAAAGCAAGTTATGTATGAAAGACTTGGTGGGACTCTGGTGACACTATACCACAAATGTGAAGTTGGAGTTCTTTATGCTATCACTAGATACCAAGACTTAATCACTATTTATTTTTATGCTGTATGGATTTAAAGCTGAGCTCCAAGATCTGTTCAGAACCATGGGGAAAAAGAGTCTGGTGATTGTTAGAGGATGGATTTTCTAAGATTTAAATTCTGATTCTGTCTCTCTGATATCAAATTAATTAAGCAATGAGATATGAGAGGTTATGGCAGTCTTATGATTTCACTGCACCTGAAGGGTCCTTGATGAAGTTAATTGTCATTATTGCCCTAGGAGTGGCGATATATCATACTGTAATACATGGGACCCTCTTCTTCAATCACAAGTCAGCATTACAAACAATTTATTCTACAGGAAACTCACAAATGTCATTTTATTCTCAACTTAATGACTGTTGAGAACATGTCAATAAAATGATAGTAGTGGCATCATCATCTTACCTTGCATTCTGATTAGTCTGCACTCACAGCACTCACACCAACATCTACAAACAAGAACAGTACAGCAATGGGAGAGTAGTAGAGTTATCAGAAACTTAGGAAAAACAACAACCTAAGTACAAAACTGGTACTTCTATTTTTTTAAACACATGCAGCATAATGGTGATAATATGCTTGCTGGCTCACTATAATTCAGATTCATTCTGTATTCACTGAACAAATTATTGCCTCATACAGGAAGCTAACTATAACATCATCACTTAACACAATGCCAAGTGTCAGATCCTATTTATCAATATCTAAGTTTAAAGTTGGACGTAAAACTATTTAAATGTTTTTGATTTTGTAAAAAATGGACTGTTATTCAGACAGCTGCATAAGGTATTGTAATATTACAAGTGTTGTGAGCTGTAAACACAGAAAAAATTATATTTTCACCACTCTGAATACAGTGTACCAATACTGTAACTCATTTTATAGTAGTTTGACAACCTTGCAGTGCCACATCCATGCACTGTAGCATTTGAATGTTGATATTTCTATTTGGGAAAATGACTACCTTCTGTATCTCTCTCTCTCTCTCTCTCTCTCTCTTTCTCAGCTATATATATATATATATATATATATATATATATATATTTATATTGTTCTTTCTATCTATCCTGTATTTTGATATCCATCTTACTATCTGTCTATTTATCAGTTGTGTGTATAAGATAACTATTTTCATTTCTAATCCTGTAGGTTGGGAAATACAGTATCCTTTGATGGGGACAGGGACAATGACCAGGCACAGGGATCATTAAAGCCTGGCACTGATATTTTACAAACTTCTTTACCTGAAAATGAAAAATTCTATGTTGATTTATCCAGATCAATGGGGAGGTAAGGACTCAATTTTTTAATGCTGTAGAATAGAAAATAATGTAAAACTGACTAGAGATTGCATGAATGGCACCAATATAATCCCCAACTTGGCAGATTCTTCACACACCTGTGTGCTAAAATGTATTATCAGAAGCTAATGACATTTGCAGAGGAGGAAAGTGTAACAAGCTAATAATCAGAAATCTTACCCACATCTAAGTTTTAAGAGCTCCTGAAAGCTAAAGAAGGCTTAATAGTTCAGTCCAAGATTTGAAACTGGGGACAACTCTTAGATTTTAATGCTTGTCTTGTAATTGAAGCAGTTAAAGATGCATTTCAGCATAAGATTGTATGTTAGAACAGTTGCAGTTAGAGCTGCCTGATTTTGTGCATCTTGCATACCATATTGCTGACTTGGGATTTGAATGAACCCAGGCTATCAGCATATGGACTGCTGTGGTTGAGGAATGCCACTGATGGCAGCCCTTGTATGGCTGCCATTGGTGGCACTGCACCCATAGCTGCTATGATCCTTGTGCTAGCCCAGCAGGGCACCTTCTACAAAGAGGGTACTGCATGCTGATTAGGTCAGCACTGTCAACAGTGAAAAAGGATATGCAATATCAGAGAAAGGAAGTGTGTCCGAGAACCCCAGGTCCAAGCCACTTGAGCCTGTAGTTCACAGGTTAGAGCATGGGGACAGTATTCTGGGGCCAGGGTTCAGTTCCCAGCATCCAGCCCTCCAGTAGGACTCAGTGTTAGATATTGGGAAGTGCTTGGTGAAATTTTGTTACTTTTGTGAAACTATGAAATTGTTGATTTTGCATTCATTAAATTTTCATGAAATTGTGCCAAAATGCAGGTGTCATTTTACCAATGCCTTTTATTCAAATAACGCAGTTTTCCCCAAATTGTGCATTTTCAAAAGTGTGAGTTCTTACAGATGTGTCATTTCAAGAAAAAGCAAGTGTGTTTTGACCTTCACATTTTTAAAATTTGATTTTAAAACAGGCATAAAAATGTCAAGCAAAATGAGACATTTTAAAGATACTGTTGTGCTTCATGAAATTACACAAAATTAT
Organism: Neoceratodus forsteri; assembly: GCA_016271365.2. Classification (NCBI taxonomy): domain Eukaryota; kingdom Metazoa; phylum Chordata; order Ceratodontiformes; family Ceratodontidae; genus Neoceratodus; species Neoceratodus forsteri. The sequence continues at coordinate 1,077,244,310 of CM057450.1, forward strand.
GCAAAATTGGCACAAATTTGTGAAAAGAATACACAGTGGATTTTTGTTTAATTTTGACTGTCATGATTCTGGGGCTTGCATAGAATTTTAGTTTCCCAGATGTCAGTACAGTGTGTTGTAGCTGGACCACTGAGCCAGTCTGGGAGGTGTTTTTGATTCTGTATGACAGATTCAACAAAGTGTGTTTATCCAGAACTGCTGCTTACCCAAAATATCTACTAATATATTACTTGGTATTTCAATTAGAACTACAAGGCATGCAGATGGACTTTTCACCAGTGGCTACAGCAAACTTCTGGGCCAGCTATCTGCAAGGAGATACCTAGAATCCTCATTGGAAAACGAGTCAGGTAAATTAACCAATAGATTAAAAGGTGTTATGGATGACTAATTTCTTAAACGCCAACAACAACATGTTATAACTGCTTTACTACTGATTGCATGCAGTAGTAATAAAGTAATATTTTATCAAAAACAAAATTAATCAGAATTATTATGTGCAGTGTTGGCGCCATTGATTTTCAGTGCCTCCTTTCCAGATTGTTCTAATGCACGTCATTCTGATGATGTAATGTAGCTCATCAGTGATGCGTTATTTTTACTCTCAGGCCATTATAAATAGTTACCTTCTAAAAAGTGAGTATATATGCAGCACCTTATTGGTCCAGTTGTGCCCCATGTCAATTTTCTATCCTAATAAACTGCCTCTGAAACATTACAGTACTTTAAAGCAGCATTGCATGGTAGTGGTGCAAATACCTATACTTTTTATTCCTTTAATGCTTCTTTGTGCCCCTGTCTTGTCCAATACCCTTTCCTCTATTTTGAGTCTGCTTTGCCACTTGTTTTACATTTGAAATAATAACAGTGGTGTTTCTTTTAACATGGCTATTCCCAGTTTTCATATGTATTTCTGGTGTTTTTGAAATTTTAAACACCACTTTTCATATAAGTAATATGACCTGGCATGCATCAGATCTGATCATATGGGACACACTGTGTACAAAACAGCAAAGAGTACTACTGAAAATCCGGGGATAATTGTTTTAAAGGAGCACTCCCTCTGTTTACTTAAAACGTGAAAAAGTGCTTAAGCAGACTCAAAATGAGTGAACTAATGATATCTTATAAGGTAAAAGCTAAGGGGCAACCTAAAATAGAACAAAATATATAGGTCAAAATGTTCACTGTAACATGCACTGCTGTTTCACAACAGTTTGGTTTTACTAATACAACCAACTTAGTTCATGCCTAAAAACTGGTTGACTACTGCTGCTACAATGGAGAAAAACCTTTGCCCTGGCGTAAAAGACACTGTGCTGCTTGCCACAGTATATTGCATTGCTGAGAGTTCAGGAAGAGACAGCAGAGATAATTGTTTCATACAGTGACACATTTTACAGTATGATTTAATAGCGATTACAGTACTTTGTTACAACCAAATCTTGCATACACATTTAAGAGACAGAATATCTCATACAGAAAATTTCTCAGTCATAACAACCCAAAATAATATAACCTTCTTAAATGTGCATAAATTATTGATCTATTTAGCCTGCTGCAACCTATTCAGTGTATATCTTACATCCTGTACTTTTCAGTTTGCATCATTTTTTTTGGACAAACTTATTTGTTGCAGTTGTTGATTTGGGGAATATTTTGCAATTTGATTATATAATATGATTATAAAGCAGACAGTGGTTTATCTTCTTAAAGAAACTACATTTATTCTGAGAATTAAAATGAACATGAATATAAAATGACCAGAATTATTCATTTTCATGCGTATGAACATGGAAATGCCCTGAAAAGTTAGGTAAGCTATGGTATCCTTGTTTTGTCTCTTTATTTGGGCTCTTCAGAGGCAAAGTAAGTCACAGCATGCTCGATTAATATTTCATGCTACAAATTTCTGAAAACATACTTCTTTAAAAATTTTGAGGAACATCTGGAGAAATGAATGTTCATATAGAAAGGAAAATGGAACACAGTTACTCAAAAACCACCACCTGGTCCTGATCTCCAGTTTCAAACAAGCAATAAGCATAACAAAATGTATGTTTTACTGAGATTTACAGAAGTCTTTGTTACATTGTTAGGCACTCAACCATCAGAGGAGTATATATCCAGTAGAATATACTCACTGGAGTGTATTATTGCACTAATACTATGGTTTCAGGAAGGAAACGTATTGATAAAAAGCAGTTTTTGGGAATTGTGGAGTGCAGTTCTACTAAGGTAATTACACACTTCTGAAATCCCATTGGTCAATCAGACTATTTCAGTTTCATAGTCATTTTATAAGCTTTTTACTGTGTGGCACACAAATGCACTACCTAATACTAGCAGATGTACCAAACAGAAAATGTGATATATCTAATCGTTTGCTTGGAACCTTGGAAACTGAAGACTGGGATGATGGATATGTTGTCTGTAAGAAAGCTCCAGTGTCCTATCTGTATGCAATTCATATGACATCTTCGCCCTGCAGCCACATGCACTGTTTTGCTTCTTCCCCAGTGCATCCAGAGGTGGAGGTTCTTTGAGCTACCATCAAGTCCTGCCAATCCTAAAACTTAGCCAGCCGATCCTAAAACTTGGCCATGGGGTACTGGAGAGCAATGCACAAGCCTCATTGAGGAGAAGGTGCATTTCATGACAACCAGTCCCCTGGACTTCATTTGCTCTGGCTGCTTGTCTAGACATGATTGTTCTCTGTTTGTGATAATATAATCTGTTTTGTAGAAAAGATTATGTGTAACCAACAACAGATTATAATGTCAGATGTAGACAAGCAGACAATGAAGTGTAGATACAGTCTAGAAGACAATGATCTGTTTTTCATGTTAATGTGCTAGTTATTGAGGGAAAGGGAAGATCAACACAGAAAAGAGATGCAAAATAAGCAGAAATGTGTCTAAAAATAAGTTTTTCCCTAAGTTTTCTGAGGGACATCAAGGTTTAAATGTTATCTTTACATCAACATGTTTTCATTTATCTAAAATTAATGTTTTTGTAGGTGATTTAATGTTCATGAGGGCTTCCGTCTGTAAACATACCTCTTTAGAATGTGTTAGCCATCAGAATGCTCATCTCCTTTTATTGATTTATAATAACTAGGGGTGTTTTCTTCCATAGGGAAACATGGTTATGATTCGCTTTTATAACCATCTGGTTGTAACAGTGAATATCTGCTGATTTCCTTCTCTCCATGCATGTGTCTGTCATGTTCTTGACTTCCTTGCACATAATGGCTCCTTCAAACTGACTGTGGCTACTGACATGGAGATTACTTCTATTTATATAATTGCAGTGGTGAAAAAAACACTCACAACAATTATATAAATAAAACATAGGGTATTGTGTAAAACTCAAATTTTACACACATCTCTGTGTTGGATGTTTGTATAAACCCCTTGAGCTTCACTCTCAGGGTTTATGTAACATCCAACATCTGAGGTGTGCATACATTCTCATTGCACACACTACTCCATGTATTATTCTGTATATAATTGCTTATACTGTATGTTGTTGTTGAAAGACATGGCAAGTCTCTGACTTAAAATAGGCAATTTATCATCATTCATGTGTTCCACAACTCATGAGTTATGGTACTACCAATTCACATTTGGAGATAAATTGCATATTTTGAGTTAGCTCACTGTATGCATGCATGTAACATCTATATACCATATTATTTGCAAAAAAAAAAACTTTATTAATGCACTAGTTGGGTTGGTTAAAAGCAACAAAAGTTGGGAAATATGGGTTAGGGTTTCCAACCATAACATCATACCCCACCCTGCATGCAGCAGCAAGGGTGGGGTGTGCCTTGGGGTTCTCAACCCAATGCTCACCACATTCCATGAGTAAATAAGCTGAGATGGGTACAGTATATGAGAATAGGTGAGCATTAGGGTTGAGAACCCCAAGGCACATCCCACTTCTTTGTTGTTGCTGCCTGCAGGGTGGGGGTGGAGTGTTAGGTTTGGAAACCCTACCCCACATATCCCTACTTTGTCACTTTAACCAACCCTAACTAGTGCATTAATGAAGATTTTTCAAATAATTTTCCTTTTAGAGATAGTATGATGGTATCCTTATGTTCAGGCAGCAGAGGCCCACTGGGCCCTGCACCCAATCCCTCCATGATTGAATCTTATTTTACATGTGGGAGTACAGGTCCTGAGTGCTCTGCACTCCCATTCATCCACATGCATGTTGTTATCCTTATTTCCTGTGGAAGAGCAAAGCCCTTTGGGCCCTGCGCCCAATCCTCGATAACTGTATCCTTATTTGCATGTGGGAGTGAAGGGCCTTTGGGGCCTGCACCCCATACATCCATATGTATGTTGATATCCTTATTTCCTGTGGGAAGCACAGGTCCCGAAGGGCCCTGCACTCCAATTCCTCTGTAATTGTATCCTTTTGCAAAAAAGACTATCCATTTGCAAAGAAGGATTGTTTTTCAAGCCTCACATCTAACTGAGAGTGCTAGTGGTCTTGCTCAGAAACAGAATTTTCAAATCCCAAACACTCCAGACCAATCAGTGAGCAGTTTTAACAATGCTGATGTCATCATAGAAACTATGTACATCAATGAAGCCAGCAGATTTGAGATGCTTTGCAGGCTTAGGTGCCTTCTAGTTCATATTGGTATTGATTATATTAATTTGTACTGCATTGATTGTTTTGATTTTAGTGATTGATTGCATTGATTTGTACTGCAGTAATTTTCTTCTTTTTAGCTTAACCATTGAACAGAGGGTACAGTTTACATTTTGTACTTTTTCTTTTGTAACTTTTTATAATTTCTATCACAAACCACCTGGGGCTCAAAACACAGCTGCACCAATCATGTTGCCACAACTGTGCCCATAGGAGCTGACTTTTATTTTTGCCAGGGAGGGCTCAAGAATGGCCTAGGGGCCTGGGGCCACCAAGACCCCCGGAAGCTCTAAGGTTTTGCTGCTCTGTAGTGCATTTTGGGGCTTTACTGAAGAGATAGCACAGCATAATAAACACCATTTCAATGCCAGCACATTACCCAAATTTGCCTGCATTTTGTCACTCACCACCTTGACCTACTGCTCAGCAGATGTTGCACACACTGGTGGTGTCACTCATTTTCCTTGCCCACCTCCCAGCTATTGGCATAGCCTCTGATGGTGTCACCATCACCTTGACCTAATTACCCAGCATGTATTGTAGGCACTGATGGTATCACTCACCCACCTTGTCCCCTCAGCTACCTGCATAGCCTCTGATGGTGTCACTCACCACCTTGCCCCCAGCAAGGGTTGCAGATATTAGTGGTGTTACTTACCCACCCTGATCCCTCCTGAGGTCCTGCCATAGCCTAGTGTTGTCACCAACCACCTTGACCCTCTCCCCAGCAAGAGTTGCAGACTCCAGTGGTGTCACATACCCACCCTGATCCCTCCCCAGCTACTGGAATAGCCTCTTGTGTTGTCACTCACCTCCTTGACCCACTACCCAGCAAACTGTGCAGACACGGGTTATGTAACTCACCAACTTTTTCCTCCAAACTAAAATATGTCAACTGCATGATGCCAGGTGGCCACAGGTGTATGGCAGTTACACTAGCAAAATATGTGGGTTGTTTTAGATCAGAATACTCCCATGATGCCTATTCATATCAGATTATTGTGCTCTGAGGCAGATAGACTGCCCATTTGCCTTTGTTGTGAGTCTTCACATTATCTGTCAAATATAAATCTTTATTCTAGAAAGGTACTGTAACAATATGGGGAGGGGTTTAGTGACTGAGACACAGACACAGACACTAACAAAAGTAAAGAGCCAGGGCCTGGTTACACCAACAGATCGATTTCAGGATTTCAACTGCAGTATAGGAGGCATGGACAACATAAACAGCAAGAAAGTAAAATGGCCACATCATAACACTTTGCACACCAGAAATAATGCAACTGATTGTCTGTGGTAATACTTCAGATAAGTGTGTCATGTGTAATGTGTACATTTAAACTGGTTTTGTTGACAGCCTGCTTTTGCTAATCCATGCTACTCAGTGACACACTGCTCTGCAGTACTAGCATGGCATGTACTGGGGTGGATGAACATTTTAAAAATCATTAACATTTTTTTTCCTGCAATGTTGCAACCCTCCACATCTTGGGTTGTTGCCCTTGAGTCCCCCACAAAAGTCAGAGTTGGCCCTAGTTGATTTCCCTACTACCTCTATAGGCAACAATCACAGAAATCTACAGTATGTAATAACTGTAACAAACAACAGAGCCAAGCACCTCACATTACCATGCAAAATGTTGTTCCTGCTTTGTCCTCCTTCTTTCCTGCCACCTCCTGGTAGGTAACACAGTAGAACACTCTGGATCCAAAATATTCTCCTCACTCAGTCATACCTCTCAACTGCTTTGAACTGGCTAGCAGTATAGTCTAGAGGTTAGAATAATGAGTTTTAGATGAGCTTGGTATATCCAGGAGAGTCAAGCAGGACCAGGGTTTGATTCCACAACCTCAGCTTCTAATTACTGAGGGAGAGCAAGCAGAGCTTCTTTAAAATGACTATGGCTATTCAAACTTCAGTCCCACAGCAGATCCCTTGCAAAAATCATACAGAACACTGACTAAATAAAAAGCTAAAGCACTTTATAAGATTTTTAACAACTGGGGATCAGAAAGTATTGATAAACTGAGAAGGAACCATGATTTTTCAAAATGTGGACAGGGTGGGACTCTCAGGGTGGAACTTAGCCTCAGGGAGGGTCAAGGTGGATTAATGGGGCAAAGGATTCAGTCGCGATTCAACTTCTGCTCAGGCCTGTAATCTCTTTCTCTTACTGTCAATGTCTATTATTTAAATACAAAGTTTGATTTTGCCCTATTTTCACAAAACTCACTAGTTGTGTGAAAATAGAGCAAAAATCAAACATTGTTTTAAATAAAAATAACTTTGTCTTGAAGAAGAAGTTTGGAAAGCTCACCACAGGGATCAGGCCTCGCCTCACCCTTGCCAACGCTGCTGACTATAGTCCGGTCTCTGGTGAGGTTCGGTGTCCTCTGTTGGACCGACTCCTTCCTGACACTCTAGCTTGTGGAGTCACTCATGCTCAGTGCTACTGAATCCGACCAACCGTGGCATGACTGGCTCCTACCGCTGACTCCGTCTGTACCAGCCAAGCAGCAAACAAATGGTGGTTTCTGATGCCAAAAGTGGCACTGTTGCTGGTGGCTGCTAGTGCTCATGCTGAGCACCCGTGCAGGTGTAGTTGAGCCCAGGTTGCTGTGTCTGCGACTGAGTTCTGTCAGTGATGACATGGAGGCAGCAGCAGCTGATTGAGCAAACTACTCCTCCCAACCAAAAGTTCCGCACCAATCAAGATGAAATGGCACCGTGGTCCATGTCTGTGACCGAATGCCTCTGCCCCATGCTCCAGCCTCCACAATCCTGCTGTTTGGCTTCCCAGGGCCCAGTAACAAAAGGAAAATTATAGACATACACAATTTCAGCTGGGGTAGAGCCCCCAGTTTAACTTCCTGGGGGGCTTCAGCCCTCAGCCCCCATAGTCAGCACCTATGACTGTGTCTCATTTTGGTAGGTCAGGTGCAGTTGAGACAGTTTTCCCAATTTATGGCAGCTTGCACAAAATCTTTGGTGCAAGCACTGTAAAATCGTCCCAGCCTTGCTACAAACTACACTAGAAAAAAGTTGGTCTAACTTGCAGTAACTGGTGCACAGGAATGAAAATCCCAATTGCTGGCTGAGAGAGTGCTGTAAACCCTATGCTTATATCCTCAGCACACCCTGGGCTTGTAGCAATGGTGAGGCTTTGAAAATTGAGCCCTGTTGTACAAATCAAGTATAACATGGGAGAGAGTGAGACAGTAGAAATAACTTCATTCACTAGACATAGAAACATAGAATTTGACTTGACTTCTTCTGCCCTCACTCATGGCTTTACCACTTGAAAGTCAAGTATGAAGATATTTCTACTGTCTCAATGTCATCTAAGTCATATCCATATACATTTAGATGCGGAAAAATAAATCTTGAATACACATATTTTTCCCACTGATGTAGAGCAGGATACAATGCAGAACATATCACTGCACCCTACATTATGATATTTTCAGTTAGATCGCTTCTATTTCTACTTAGAATCAAGAATGAGAAATCAGTTTAAAATAAAAGGCTTGAAAGGCTGTTTAAAGCTAAAACAAGGTAAAAATTAATGCAAACATTAAAAGTAATGTGACATATATATAATACATAATTGTTTGTAAAGGCGTTACATTGATCCCATGCATGAGTGCTTCGACCTTTTGACTAACTTGCGAATTCAACCCTTATGAGTTATAAGCCTTACCATTCACTAGATGAGATACTTGTGTAATTTCACTGCAAACCACTATGTACATCATAGTTATATAATATGGATGGAGTTGAATACTCCTGACAAAAGACTTATTTTCCATGCTGACATACCTAGACTTACGATATAGCGGACACATAATAGCCAGGCAGTGAATATGGAATTTATATTCATGAATGAGTGGACTGGGCTATAACTTATCAACAGTGAAGCAGCAAGTGTGTCATGAAAGTCCTGCTCACTCAAACATGATGATAAATTGCATACTCTGAGTAAGGCTATTGTACATACTTTGAGTCACGTTATTGTCCATCTGGCATATATCATATATTTTCAAATGTAAACCTTTCAGTTTGGCTTTTTAACTCAGACTGTTCTTTTGACATCATTAATCCAGTTAGATAATACATAACTGCACACTGATGTCATCAAGCATTGGTTCTGTTTCTCTCCCACTGGTTGAGTATAGTATTATAACATATTTAACTTATATTGTCATTGTTTGTAACATATCTAACAGCTTGTAGCATATCTTGCTATTTTACAGTAGGTATGTCATCAACAAAAATGAAACCATTGTGAAATCTGTTATCACTGGTGTGGTATAAAAACACTTTTCATCAAAGATGGGTGTATCATCAGCATTTATTACCTCTTTGGATAGGTCATACTGGAACACTTAACTAATGGCAGTGAAGCCAGCACTTTTCCTGATGGCATCCCAGTGACCTCTATTGTACTTAAAACAGAGCAGGAAATCAAACAAAAGCAGCTACATCTTCATAAAAATAACTAGTTTAAAAGTTGTACAATTTAAAATACATTACATTGTATAAATCAGACACAAAATGGTCTGTCTCACAATATGCCATTGAGCATCACTTGTTAGGAAATAGCAATTTCAGAACTAACTTGTGCTTCACTGCTCATAAATTGTGATCTTAGCCCACTCCCACATATGAAGAAAGTTGCATATTCTGAGTTGAGTCATTGTGTATCCTATTTGTATACCTCACCAGAGAGATAAACATGGCAGGATAACAAGTGATATCTTTGTTGATGATATATGGTCCCTCAACATATCATATCTGTACCAATGGGTAGGTCACAATTATTATCTTGCAAGTTAGGCTCATCACAATGGTATACTGAACTTATCAGAGAGAAGCCTCACAATAGCATTGTGTAACACTAAAGGTAGCCAAGTAATATATAAGAGAAACAGTTAAACCTTCATACAAAGATCAGAATTTCAAGCCTGACTTTCTGGCAATGGTAGAAGTGGTTACTGAACCGAGTGTTCCTGTCTGCAAAGCTTCTTTTCCTTTTATACAGGGATAACCATGCACTGGCAGGAACCCCTCATCCCCATCCTCCTTGAGACCAGCAGTGTTCTGCTGGGGTGCTATCCATCTCTGCTAGCCTGAGCTGGTAGTCACACACTTGGGACATGAACACAAGTCTTCCACGTGAATAGCCGGTAAACCATGTACAAGCCATTTTGAGTAGCACAACCAAAACATTTTTGCCTCTAATTAGTATCTTGATAGTGTTCTTCAAAACAGTTGTGCTATGTATGCCACCCTTTTAAAAATAAAAAAGTGTAAAAGTTATAACTCACAATAGCTCACAGTGCAATGGCTCACAATGCAAACAGGGAGCAATTGTTCAAAAAATGTATTTAACTTTTTCTGCTGCTAGATTGCTTCTTTTCAGGCTCAGCATCTGGCACCAGCTGTACTGTCAGGCCTGACCCCACTTGCATTGTGAGCTAGCAAGCATTAACAAAACACTAGCAACTAAAATGGAGCCTGAACTGATTATATTAAAACTAGTACTTATTTTTGGGAAAAATTACCAGGACCACTTCTTATGACTTAGAGGTATCCATGAAATGCTGTGATTATACTGGCCAGTAAGATAAATCATTTCTATAAATGTGTCTAATGATGATGGTGCTGCATCCTTATTTTGCAATTGAATACCAGTCTCAGAAAGCAACTCTCATGCTAGGATATACAGGCTCCCTGCAAGGATTGTGGGCGTTCTGAACTTTGTTGATGGAAGTATAAATATAACACACAGTAGCCTGACTCAAAATACAGAGTTTGTCTTTACTTGTGAGGGGCAAGATTTTGAGAAGCTCATAAATAGATAAAAGTAGAGATCACAAGAAACTTAGTGTTACAGCTTCTTAAAACTGTGGTGCTACAAGGCTGGCCTATAAAAGAACTAGTACACCAAAAGGCATTAGTCAAAGCTAGGATTTATTTATTTATTTATTGAAGAGAATCGAATTACAATCCTTTGAGTCATAGACTCCTTTGCAAAGGCTCCACGTCAGTACAGAAAGAACAAACATAACATTTACTGATAATATGCATGGGTACAGTATATACATTGCGTCATGGACCTGAGAGTGGATTTATGTCTTAGCTGTGACCAAAGGTAGTTTACAGATTTGGGAGGTCCTAAATAGAAGATTATCTACAGTATGAGTTCAATATGATATTTTCTACAAAGGAAACCAATTTATATTCAAACTGGCATGAGACCAGATAAGAATGATACATAGCTCACATTTAGAAATGGAAGAATGCAACCATTGAGCACTAAATATTAATTTTGGGTCAGGCATGTACAGTAAGTAAAAATTAAAGCAGTGGTTACAAACTGTGCCACAGTATATCTGGAAAACATGGATGTCAAAATGCAACAGAGCCACTAATTATGCAACAGATACTAAACTGCACACAGTCCACTAATGTGGTAGATTTGATTAGCCGAACAATGCAGCATATGTGCTATGAGTGGATTTCTATTCAGCTTGTTTTGAAATTACAAAGTAGGAAAACACAAGGAGTTGAGTCAGTCATATTTCACAGCAAGTCACAATGTGCACATTATGGCATACAGTATCAGACTAGCGGGCATTAGAAAATGGACCTCTATTTGCAGTCTGACTTTTCAAACAATTTGCAGAACAATACAGGGTTAAGCATAGCTGTTTAAGTCCAAAATATTCACAGTTCAATAACAAAAACATTACAGATTGCAAAGAATATTCTTTAAAAGGCTTTGGAATTTGCAACACAATATATACAAATTTTCATATGTGTTTCTAATGGAAAATATGTAATACAGTAAAATTATTTCTGAAAATAAAAGGCTACAGAAGCTTGCATAGCTCCATATTTAGCACTTCTAAATTAATGTAATGCCTTAGATAACTATTTTGGTTCACTAGAACAATGGTTAATGGGCAAAAGGAAAAACAGTTAGTAATTATGAGTGGCACTTGTGAGATATGGTATTGCTTTCTCACACTTAAAGACACATAAGGTAAATTGCATATTTTGAGTCAGCCCAGTGCATGCATATCTATTTGTCTATCTGTATGTCTGTCTGTCTATCTATCTATCTATCTATCTATCTATCTATCTATCTATCTATCTATCTTTCAATCTCTCTCTGTTGCTGTGTATCTACAATATCTGTCAGTCTGTCTATCTATCTACTGTATCTATCTATCTATCTCTATCTAAATCATATTATAATCTAAATCATTTCAGTGAAATAAAGGAATATAGAATGAAAAGGCTTCCTATTCATAGAAAAAGTAAGTTAAAATAAGTTAATAAAGCTTACTCTCCTGCTAGTGTTAATGGAACATTTGGAAAATAATACTCATAAACATTTTCCATCCTGTAGTACTGGTGTATCTCTTTAAAAGCATCCCAACATTTGCATTCCTTCAGTCTCAGATGAGAGACAGGAGAGAAGCAGTTGTCAGGATTACTTGTTACATTTACTACATGGTTGTGATTTCATTACTGTAATCTTAAATGTGTTGAAGAATTTCATAGGGTGGTATGTACTATGACATAAGGATTCCTTACCTCATGCAAAGAAAACATTCAGCCCAACTCTACTACAAATTATTAGGGCTAGAGATGTTTCTCTTGTAGCATGAATGTTCTCTCATGCCATGTTTGGCTTGAGGACTGCAAAAGCAAAGCTGAGCAGTTCTAGTTGTCCAGCCCTGTGGGCGATACTCTACATCACAAGACACACATATTAGTTAGTTTCCATTACCGTATTAGAAGCAAAAGTTACATATACAGTATATATATATATATATATATATATATATATATATATATATATACCACATTTTACTTCAAAAAAAAAATTAACATTTTGTTTAAATATGTTTTCAAATAATTTGATTTCTTTCAGCTGTAAAGCTGCCTGTAAAGAATATAACTGTGCATAGGGTACATAACATGGAGAATGTCTCAAATCCTGTGCTATAGTATGATTGCTGGGGACTTTAGGGTTCTCTGACTCTGAAAAGGTAACATCTTGATTTTTTTTCTTTGACAGTAATAACATGTTGGAAGACCAGATGCCTGTCAAGCGCCATTCTGATGCCATCTTCACTGATAACTATAGCCGCTTCGAAAGCAAATGGCTGTGAAGAAATACCTCAACTTGTCTTAACTGGAAAGAGAAGGTACTGGAAACAAAGAGCAAACACAAGAAAGAAACTAATGAAAACTCTTTGAAGACCATAAACTATACGCAAGCAATTAAAAGTTACATAGATTATGTACAGATATAATTGTTCTTCCTACCTATTTAAGCTTTATTTTGCACTAAATAAATGACTAAGCAATCTAATATATGCATCTAGGGCTATAATTTCAAAAGAACTGACACTGATGCAATTCCCAATTTTGTTCTCAGTGGCATCAACAAAAATGTGCCAAAATGCTTGTGGTCCATTTTGAAACATTTTTGACACATTGCAACAATTTATAAACACATTATAGCAGAAAAATGTCACAGTAGTCATTTTTATGTGTATGTTGTTTTCATTGCACAATTTGCAGTATGTGCAGCACTGACTTAGACCACCTTTTGTGGTCTAAGAATTATCCTCAAGTAAGGCAAATATGCTTTAAATGTAAAACTGCCTGTACGTAGGCACCTAATTAGGATGCTGAGCACGAGCAGACTTGATAGACCAATAGACCTAATCTGCTGGCGTCTAGTATGTTAGTATGTGGTGAGATTCTCTGAAACTTGAGAACCTAATATACTTTTGATGGCAGTTTATACAGAGTTTGTCTGCCTAACATTTTCTGTGGTATACTTCTATACCATAATTAACTACTTTGTTCAATTTATACACCAATAAAGAGTAATTGGGGAAAATAGTGCTTTGTCTTTGAGTGCATCAAAACCCATTTTCTAATCTGCAACAGCCTGGAAGAAATAACCCTGCAAGTCTTGGCGATGATGCAGATGTCAGTGAACCCTCATATTCAGAAAGTTATGATGATGTTATGGTAGATGAGCTTTGAATCACCTCCGCTGGTAGGTAGATTATCGCTTTTCTTGTCTGTTGTGTTTTTCAATGATTATGAAATGTTTGCAATGGAATTTCATGTGGAAGACCTCCCTTTTCTTGTGGAGATGGATTTTAAACTACAGTAACTTGTGATTCAGAAAAGGAGATGTGCAAGATTTCAATGACCACCAGTGGGAGGACTGGTAAACAAAAATAATTATTGTTCCATAGTATCCAGATAACTGCATTTTACAACTGCAGTATAAATTAGAATTGAATTGAAGGATGATTCTCCAACAGTACAGCACCATCTAATGTTTCACTGCAGTCTTACCACAGGGTATTAGCTCAAATCCATGTCATGGGACTTGAGTCCTATTGCCTTTTAGCACAGAGCTGAGAGTTCTACCTTTAAACCTGATACGCTGTAGTTTAAGTAAAATCAATCAAAGACATTCAAATCTGAAACATCCTTGTAAGTCATACAGCAGAAAAGAAAGTAAATATAGTACCTCAATAATGAGCTGACACTTTCAGAAAAAATTATATCAGTCTCTATTGCCTATGCTTAAGTACCTGCATTATTCTACATAGTGAAACAGTGCTATGTTTGTTGTTTGAACCCACAAGTTGACTTTCTCCTACAAGTTGATTGATAGCCAGGATTACAAGCGACTTATGGCTATTGTTTTAGCATCATTCCTTCAAAATGGCATGTTAATATTTTCAGTAGAAAGGCCTACAGAGCTTGCCCAGTGCTGTGGAGGACTGAGACATGGGTGCCTTACCTCCTGCCACATCGGTGACCTGTTTTGATAGCAAGCATGGGTTGTTGGGGGCGGATCAGGAGGAGAGGATCAAGCATCCGGTGGGCTGCTCTCCTCTCAGGGAAAGTGGACTGGCATTCCCACTGAATGACTGTCACTGAGTGGAGGCCCAAGGGTACTGCAGGTCTGAGGTGCCAAAGACAGGAAGGTGATGCAGGACTCCACAGTGTGCACATACGCCATGTAACACATTGACATGTGTGCCCCAGAAATGGGAAAGGAAGAAAATGAAAAAGGGATCACTGGCAGACTCCATGAAGCACTGTCCACATTCCTGACTCATTGTTCTGCATGGCAATCTGGGTTATTATCCGGGGAAGGATGATCCTCCTCCCTGGCCCACCACGGGAAATCCATATGGGTCTTGCCTGGATCAGAGCCAGAATTAAGTGAGTCATGCTCACAGGTGGAACCGAGCCTCTCATTGAGAGAACTGAAGCCTGCCTGCCAGCCACCCTGTGGAGAAAAAGCGATATGGAAAAAAATAAAAAATAAAGTCCTACAGAGGCTGACCTGATGGTTGAGTGGTAGTGTCCTGATTTATCACCATGCAGAGGACCCAGGTATACTTGCCAATCACAGGATCCTAGTTAGAACCAATGGAGACAAAGCTTGATCCAAGGGAACACACCATGCCCCAGCAGCAGGTCTATGGCAGATGCTGATGCATGAATTGTTTAATGGCTCAGGCAGGGGTCAATAATAGCTAATAAGCATATGCAGTAGACTTACTTTTCCCACGGCCATTCTTCATCACACGGTGGGACATTTATTTAGAGTGAATAGGCTCACAATATCCTGTACCATAGCAATGAATGTGGACCTTGCCATTGTTCTGCATATCTGACTCCCAGCTGGAGACAGGTCTCCTTCTGGTATATTTACCACTCAAGGAGTTGCATTGGCAGTCTAAAGTGGGGACAGGAAGCAAACATTACAAAGGGACATGGCAGCCCTACATCAATAGTAAAAGGAACAAGAAGAAAGGAGATAGTTGTGGGGGTCAAAACAAGTGCATGGATTAATACAGTTGAAACATGTCTAGGTCATATACTGACCACAATGTATCAGTCTCTACAGTGAAGACCATCACAGCGACACTGTCAGCAGCCACTGTGATGGTATCCTCTACCCGACACTGGTGCCAGGAGGTGTTGCCCCATCCTAAACTAACTCTGACTGGAGTTAGCAATCTGAAATACAGGGGTGCAGGGGCAGGCACCACATGGGTGTGGGGCAAAGCCCACAGGCATGCTTGTTTCTGTGCGACAGCACAACACCAATTTGTGCTGTTGTGCTGTCACTGTACTGTCGATCGACAAGAAATTTGTTTCTTGGCATAGTGGAACCGTCTAGGTGAAATTAAGTAACAATTTCTATGAAATATGTCCACTGATTCTTGAACACCCAGTCAACTCATATATTACACAAATATTGGAAAGAACGTCTTGAGAAATAGTTTGCAGTATTTTATAAATAGGTTGATGACCAATGAACATGTGTATGAATCTATTGTCTTTGTAAAATTCATTTTCCATTATTGCAATAGTGACTGGTAGGATATCATGGGTATTGACTTGGGCTGTAGTCAAAAACAATGGACTCTTTTAAGTCAATGCCATCATGATCCTTTTAAAATGATGATTTACAAAGAATCTTCAATAAATATAAGTCAACACAATAGCCATGACTATGCTTGAGAACAGCTTAAAAATATAGAAGTATGCAGAGTTATGCAAATTGACAAGACTCAGCAGTACAGTATGATACCATAACATTGATACATAGCAACATAGAATTTGTTTGCAAAAAGGACCACTTGGCACACCCAGTCTGCCCAGCTGTTCTGTGCCTAATCTGTCTCAGGAAACCCTAACTGGTCTCCAGCAATCCTCCCACCTCCCTGTCTATTTTCTATCATACCTATGTCTATCCCATGCATGCCATAAGCCCCCACTGTTTTCACCACACACACTTCTACTGACAGTCTGTTCCAGGTATCAACCACCCTGTCAGTGGATAAATATTTCATTATATCTCCTACCCTCCAGATTCATTGCATGCCCCCAGGTCCTAGTGCTTTTTTCATTTGAAAGAGATTCCTCCTGTACCCTGTTTACCCTATGAGGTACCTGTAGGTCTCTATCTTGTCTCCTTGAGATAAACACACTTATAAGCATTCTATATCATGATGCATTTAGATAAACCTCACAATAAGTGGTTGTTTGCTCATTCAACTGAAAGAATAGACATTTCATTAGGGAGATTAACAAGTTGATACAGCTGATGATGGAAACTGACAGTTTATTCCATTCTTCTTGAAAGCATAGCATATAAATTTAAATTAAAAAGAAGCAAACTATTAACAGTTATATACTGTAAGAAAACCTACTATTTCAAACGTGCTTTACCATGTTCTTTTTGTGTTACAGACTCTGTGAAGGACATATGCTGAAATTTGAAAACATTTCCCTATTTTTCTGAGCAGTGACTCAAGACAATTTCTCCAGTATTAAAACCAAAACAAATATGTTGTGAAGTGCAAATTGTGATATATTTGTTTCTTATATACATATATATATATAAAGTTGATGTTTACACTGTAAATATTATTTAAGAAACCTCGGCTTAATGCTGTACATATGAATGCTAGCCTTTGATTCATGTAAATTTTGTGATTTCATATGCTGTAAATCATTTTATTTCAATAAATGCATTGAAACGAAAAATCTGCAAGGTAAGACAGTATTAAAATATAACCTTTCACTTGCTTTAATTATGACAACTTAATGACTGATATTATTTCGTGACTGGATACATTTTCCAGCTACAACAGAAACAGGGACTACAATAATGATAGTTTATATGAAGCTCAAACATATTACGTGTGAAGAAATCAGCAAGTGTCTAGCACTGCAACTCAAAAGAGAACAGATTTAAACAATACTACAAGTTCAGTCAGTAACAGGGATGGAGAGCAAGAGAGAGTAGGAACTGTAACAGAAAAGGGAGGAGGTTAGATAAGGCAGCAGTTATGGAACATGTGATCATGGAGTAGAGCTTTTAGGGTGAAAAGGTAGGAAAAAGAGCAGTGAGAGGAAACGAGACTATGTTAGAACATAGGGATTCCTCAGAGAAGGTGGTCTACCTGAGGTCTTAGATTGAAGTAGGAGAAAGAGCAGCAGTCAGAGTTTCTAAGACAGCTGGAGGAGGAGCAGGCAGGGAATGAATTAAGATAACAAGGAAGGAACTAAACCAAAATTTAGAAATAAAAGAAGCACACTGAAGTATCTATCTCAAGGTAGGGAAAATAAAGGTTGGAATATAAAGAGCTCTGTGCACAGTTAAGGACAAAGTGACAGAAACAGTGGTAGAGGAGAGGTTCACTCTTCAGGGTGGATTTGAAGGCAGCACTATAAACCATGTCCCCATAGTCAATCACTGGTATGATAATTTTGACAGCAATCTCATGACAAGCACAAAGGAGGATACAAGCTTTGTTCCAATGTAGCGTGCCTAGGTTGTGGAGGAGTTTCTTGTGAATGTCATCTATATGATTAGAGAAGATGAAGGGACAGTCCCATCAAACACCTAAGTATTTAGAGGAAGAAACTTCCTCTAACTTGCAGCCATCAAATCAGCAGGTGTCTAGTATTTCACCTCAAGAGATAGTATACTGTATTTCAAGAACACTACAAATTATTCATACATTGAACAGAATTTACTTTAAAAGTGTGTTTTATAATTAAAAATGTCAAAATAGAAACAAAAGCCTGAAATGTATCCTTTATTTTTGATGCCAGTACTGAGGAACAACTTTTCTATCTAGAATTGCCAAAGCATGCATATGCATTATTAGAAAAAAAGAACTATTGTGCCCTTCAATTAATTTTTGTAATTAATTAATTCAGGGTTAAATCATATAAATATTATTTTTATTTTTGCCAAAAGTATCATTCCTTATGTAAAGCAGAACTGATGACATTTTAAATATTTTTCAAAATGAATGTAACTTGTGAAATATGCAGCAATAAAGACATTTTATTATCATTGCAATTTTGATGGTTTGAGTCACTGTCATAACATTGTTTGAATTTCAACATGAAAAGAAGAAAATTCTTGTCAATGTCCCTAGTGATACTAGGGAATATTGTTTTGTGATTTAGAAACAGGTTCCAGTCAAAATCGCAAAACCAAAACAGCGTGGTCAGATATCAGTGCAATTAAAATAAATAGTAAAATTCACAAGCAGGAATTTACAAGTGTTTTTAACAAATTTCATTAGACAAAATCCTCCTGAAATCAATTCTGCACTGAGAACTGGAAGTTTTTCAAACAATCCTGTGGAAATAATCACCCAAAATTCATTTATTTGACCATGCTGTTTTCCATTGTGCAGTTTTTGATGGAATATGGTTCTGTGATTTGAAACATAGGTACCTTTACAGTTGCAACCAAAGACATGATCAGATATTTCTTGAAATTGAAGCTAGAAAATTCCCAGCCAGACAGCAGTAACACTAATGGGCCACCAGAAAAATGCTCTCTAGAAATATCAGGAAATATCTGGCTAAGTCTTTGGCTGCAGCTGTATTATATGCATTGTTTCTATTGCACAGGAAGTATTTGCAAAGAAGAAACACATCTTCACAGAATGTAATGATTTGTACACATTGAAGTAAATTAATCAGTATGATGTAATATTTACAAACATGCTTGGAATATTTTTCAAGGTAATTCAGATTAGGTGTACTGTCTACCTTAACAGTCCCCAAGGTAGATGACCTCTAAATTATTAACTCATGCTGGTTTACTTTGAACCTATGTAGTAAATGGCTTCATGTTTGAAAGTGAAAGTCATTTCTAATCTGCATTTTGAACAATCTGAATTCTAGGAATATACAGTATCAACAGGTACTGATGACATTCATGCTCAAATGGACTAGTTAGTCATTTATGCCAGAATCAAACATAACTGTCTAGTAATCAAGTCTCTCAATGAAATGTTTGAGGGAGATAGAACAATCCAGAATTTCATAGAAACATAGAACATAGAAACATAGAATTTGATGGCAGGTAAGGACCGCTGGCCCACCTAGTCTGCCCATTTTCCTACCTAATGAATAAGCTGCAGATCCTAGTTAACCAACAGCCTGCTTCCTCCTACCCCTACTAGAATTGCCTTATGTCTGTCCCATGAATTCTTGAATTCCTCCACTGTTTTGACTCCACAACTGCCTCAGGAAGGCTGTTCCATGTATCCACAACCTCTCCTTGAAAAATACTTCCTCACATTACCTCTGAGCTGCCCCTTCAGATTTGTTCTGTTCTTGCACATATCTTTTCTGAAAGATGCTACCCTCTTGGACTTTGTTCATTCCCTTGAGGTACTTGAAAGTTTCTATCATGTCCCCCTCTCCTCCTTTCCTTAAGGGTATATATTAAGCTCCTTTAGTCTCTCATCATATATGTGTTCTGGTGCAGACCCTGCACCATTCTGGTTCCCTCCTCTGGACAGCCTCTACCCTGTCTATGTCTTTGCAGAGATGGGGTCTCCAGAACTGCACACAGTACTCCAGATGGGGTCTCACCAACTGTCTGTACAAAGGGATAACAACTTCCTGTTTTCTACTGGTGATGCCTCTCCCTGCATCCCAGTATCCTCCCAGCCCTCCTTACTGCCTTCTCACATTGCTTGCCCACCTTTAGGTCATCTAATATAACTACCCCAGGTCCCTTTCCATTTTTGTTGTTGTCAGTATCTCACCCCCATTGTGTACTCTTCCCTGGGTTTTGTTTCCCAGGTGCATTACTTTGCACTTTTTGCATTGAATCTAAGCTACCATACATTTGACCACTCTTCCAACCTTACCAAGGCCCTTCTCATCCTTTCCACCCCACCTTGTGTATCAACCCTGTTGCAGATCGTTGTGTGATCTGCAAAGAAAGATCCTTTCCTTCCAGTCCCTGTGCAATGTCATTTTAAAGACATTAAAAGGACTGGACCCGATACTGAACCCTGCATTACCCCACAAGTAACCTCCCTTTCTTCACCGTGGATGTCATTTACTATTACCCTGTCTGTCCTGTTGTCCAGCCAATGTTTTACCCAGGCTACCACTCTGGGCCCCACTCCAGGCTGGCTAATTTGTTTATTAATCTTTTGTGTGGGACTGTGGCAAATGCCTTGCTAAAGTCTAGGTAGGCCATGTCCACAGCTCCACCCTGGTCTACTACTTTGGTCACCCAGTCAAAGAAATTGATCAGATTTATCTGACATGACCTTCCTGCTGTGAATCCATACTGCCCTGGGTCCTGTGCCCCACTGGCCTCTAGGTACTCAACAATTCTTTCCTTCAGAAGTGATTCCATCATTTTCCCTATCACTGAGGTCAAACTGACAGGTCTGTAGTTTCCTGCCTCTGACTTGCTCCCACTTTTGTGAAGAGGAATCACATCCATCCTCCTCCAGTCCTCAGGTACCACACCCGTCCTCCCATGATTTTTAAAAGGGTAGTCAATGGTGTTACTAGTTCTCCCTTAGATCTTTTAGAATCTGGGGTGAATCCCATCAGGCCCATTGCTTTGTCCACCTTCAGTTTTAGGAGTTCTATCAGAACCTCTTCTTCTGTGAAAGGACTGACATCGACCCCTATCCAGAGTGCTTCTATTGAGGTAATTAGGTACCTCCTCCTCCTCTTCCTTTGTGAATATAGCGCAGAAGCATTCATTCAGTATCCCTGCTTTTTCACTGTCCCTCTCTGCCCACCCACCCTCCTCTTTATTCAGCCTCAGTATCCCTCCTTTGTCTTTCTTCACTCCTAATATACCTATAAAGGTTTTATCCCTCTTCTTAACTGAGCTGGGTATCTTTTCCTTGGTTTGGGCCTTTGCTATTCTGACTGCCCTCCCGCTTTCTTCTGCTTTAACTGGTACAGTTCTCTGTCCTGCTCATTCTGTGTTTCCTTATACTTTCTGAATGCTATCTTTTCTCCCTCACCTTCCCCGCCACCTCTTTTGAGAACCACAGTGTTTTTTCTTTCATTTTGATTTATTTATTTGCTTCACACAAAGGCTTGTTGCTTCTGTGATGGCAGTTCTGATGTTTTCCCATTGTTGCTCCACCTTCCTTCTTGCCTGTTTGCTAGTGCTTTTCTGAGGCACTCACCATTTGGACAAAATCAGCCTCCGAAGTCCAGTGCCATCACTTTTGTATGGCTTGATTCTACAGCTGAGTTTATCGTGAACCACACTGTCTGGTGGTCACTTGTTCCCAGATGGCTACCCACTTCTGGATCTGACATTCTCTCTCTGTCCCATTTGAGAGTACCAGGTCTAAGATTGCTCCCTCCCAAGTGGGTTTCAACACTAGCTGTCTGAGGCATGCCCCTGTAGGGCATCGAGAATGGCCCTACTCTTGGATGTTACTGCAGCAAAGATGATCCAGTTAACATCTGGCATATTCAGGCCCCCATCAGCAATATCTCCCTTTCTCTGCCATCCTAAGGATACCTTTATCATTTCTTTGTCCATTTCCTCCCAGTGAGATGGGGGTCTGTATACAACCCCTGTGTGGACTGTGGTGCCATTTCCAGTCTCCAGGGTGACCCACAGTGTCATCTCCTCCCTCCCTGTTTACCCTTTATGCCTCCCTCCTCCCTCTCTGGTTACCCTTTAGTTCCAGTGCTCATTCTAATTTTCAGGCATTATCCTTTGTCTGTTGAATAACTGTGCAGTCTGTCACTGAAGTACATGTTCTAAACTTACACCAAGGAGTAAACCTAGGCCAAGGGTGGCACCCATTTCTTCCCAAAGAACCCTTTCTAGACTCCCCAAGGATTAAACTCTGAACAGGGATAGAAGCATCTTCTACCACTGCATTTATGTTACACATACCCAAATGAGTAACTCCTAGCCATGGACATAACTCATCATCTCCCAATCCAAAGGTATCTATGCCAAACCCCATGGCATCTGATTCTTCTTGGTGGTACGGTAGAAAGTGTTTCACCAGTTTATTATATCCAGGCTGTCTGTACCCAAACAGATGGCATTCTAAACATCTACAGTATATATATATATATGCTAATAACAATAACCATCTCAATACTGAGTTAAATGCCAACCATCTATATTTAGTTATAGATACTGTTATGACTACTGTAAAATTAATCTGCAGTATAAAGAAAACACATGTTCTGGTGTGGACAAGGGCATTGGTTTATAACTAGATTTCAGATGCATAACTGTAGGCACCTCTAGAAAAAGTAATACCTGCCAATTACATTGCTCATTTTACAGTGTTGGTAGCATCTAATAATGAGCAGGAGTATATCATTGATTTTCAGATACAATACAATCATCTTGAAATACAAATACTAATTTTCTACTGACAACTATGTTGGACTCATGCTTTTCTGGAGGTGGAAACAAATAGGTGAGGGAACACACCCATGAACATTTGATGAAGAAACCCTTATTAAAATGGGAATCTGCTAAAACATTTAGCAAGCGGTATTCTAGTGAAGTATGACAAATCATGTAGCAAATCCAAACAAACAAAATGTGAAGTATAATTAAACTGAAATTAACTTGCATAAATGGAAGGGCCTCCACAATAAAATGTGTGAATTAGAGGCCTTAGCTGGGATAGATTGATTTGACATCACTAATATCACTGAGACTTGCTGGAATGACTCCAACCAATGAAAGGAGGTATAAAGTAGTCTGGAGAGTCCAAAATAGGAAATGAGGGGACAAAGTAGCATAATAAATTAAACAACAATTAGAGGTTCAGGTAAGAGATGATATTAAAAGGATGGGAAGGAAAATTAATCATTAAGCACTGGGTTAAATTGGAATCAAAATAAAACTCTGGAGTATTCAGTAGATACCCTGACATGACTGGGGACATCAGTCATTGATTATGAGGTAAAATCAGAATGGTAGCCTCTAAGGTTCTGGTTGTAATTCTGGGAGGTTTTTAATTTACTGGCAGCAGGCAGGATAATGGTTCTGCTAAGGGGATGTAGAGCAGGAAGTCTTATATTTAATGGGGATTGCTTTTATCAGAATAACTGAAAGAGGGTAATAGATGGGTAGATGTTTTGGATGCAGGACAGAGCAATGGGAACAGTCAGTTTTATTCTGTGGCATGAGTGAACATCTTTCATCAAATGACTGTAGTGGTAACATTCAATGTCATAAAGGCTAGGGTGGAAGAAAAAAAAATTAAAAACTCTAATCTGTAAAAGCATAGACTTCCATAAACTGAAGAGGCTGGTTGAGGAGAACCTGCATAAAGGAACCAGAAAAGGTGTTGGGGAGATGTGGAAGCTGTTCTAGGTGAGCATGCCAAAATAAGAGATCACTGTGTATCCATAAAAAGAAACGGAAAATGCAAGGATGTGTCCACTCTGGATGGATGGCATCATTACAGATCTGGTGGAAGGAAGGAAGGAGGGAGGGAAGGAAGGAAGGAAGGAAGGAAGGAAGGGACACTGTCCACCCTTAGGCCTCAAAATGTCCTGAGTTTAAAAATAAATTAAATGATTTGTTACATTCTGTGGATATTGTTTATGTAAATAGTAGTTTGATTCTGATTTCTTTTTTCTTTAAAAGTAAAACAGACTGCTCTCCAGTGGTGTTACCACACCAAATACATGTTAATTTACATTCCTTGATCAGCTCCCACTGCATATTTCTTGGACTTGGGAGCACCCATAGCACTATCTAGCCACTCATGATGCAATGGGATCAGAGGAGCCTATTGAATCATGAGTGACTGAACTGTTTTCCATTTTAATGTTCTGGAAGTATGTTATAACAGTAGATCAAGGATTTGAAACAAAACGATGTTGGGTGTATCTATACATCAGCATGCATTTCAGTTCTACCACAAAAGGAGGCAGATAAAACAGTGAGCTGCATCAATGAATTTTAGAAAACATAAGAAGTCATAAAATGTGGGTTTTATCTAAAATAACAAAATGCAATAAAGGTTGACAGTGTCCTTTTAAGACAAAAGAGAAATAGTATAGAAAATAGGAAAGATATAAACAGGCACACAAAAATTGTAAACAGGGCATCAGGCTGACAAAATAAATATAGAAAGTGGCATGACAGGAGAAGCTAAGTATAATAAAAGAACAGTAAAAAGTAGGTCCCCTAAGCACAACATCAGGGATAGGGGTGATATTAGATAATTCCTTGGCTACAAAAGGCTCAATTAACTGTTAACCACAGTATTCACTACAGAGATGTGGGAAGACTTACAATGCCACATCTGGATGAGATATTCATGGGATCAGATGAGGATGCATGCACATAATACACATCACCACTAGCTTTGTTATACAAATGTGAATAAATAGCAGGAACAGAATGCTATGCATAAAAGGGTACTCACAGAGGTAAAATAAGGCACATTGGGTACTCTGGCAATGATATTCAGGAAATCACTAGACTCTAGTGAGGGGCACTGTGACTTCTGTGTTTAGAAATGGACGTGGATATGACCCAGTTATTTGTAAATTTGTTTGCCTTGCCATTGATTTCACTAAAACATTTAACATGGTTCCTTATGAGAAGTTAACTCTAAAATAGAGAAACTTTAGAACTGCAAGAAATATACTGCAGCACAATGCATAGAGAGCTGGTTAAACAATGGGGTCCATAGGGTAGTGTTATATGGGACAACATCAGACTAAAAGGAAGCCAATGGCGGGTTCATTTCAGTGGTGTGACCCCTCTGTTCAATATTTTATCACTGTCCTGAAATCAGGTATCTCAAGCAAGGCAATTAAATTTGCAGAAGACATAATGAAGGTGGTAGTCTCTAGCTGACAAGAAAACTAGTGCAGTGAAGAATGGGCAAACATACAAAATGAAAATCAACATGGATCAGTGTAATGTCCTACATTAAGGCAAAACAAATCTAGATAGGGTGTACATTTGCAATAGTAAATAACTAGCAGCTGGGCAATGAAAATGAATAAGCTGTCTTCTTTGATGTGAAGCTGCAGCTGTTATAGCAATGTAGAGTGGCAATACAGAAGACAAATTGAATATTGGGCTACATTAAAAGGGAAAATAACATGCTGTGAGAAGGATTCGGTCCCTCTGTAGGGCTCTAGAAGGCCACACTTGGAGTACTGTGTGCAGGTCTGGTCACAGCAGTACAAAAAAGAATATAGTAGCAATTGAGAGGGTGCCACAGAGCACTACTTACATTATGTGATTAAACAGATGGAGAAGATAAGCTATGAGGTACATCTAGACAGTTTAGGTATGTTCTTTTCGGGAGGAAGGAAGGCTAAGGGAAAATATGATTTCAGTTTCTGAAATTGAAAAGGAGTGGATAAGGTGGATCAGGGAAACCTTTTAACATTTTTAGGACACAACAACTAGACGGCATACCATATAGTATACTTTATTGGGGATAGAATTATGGGTATTGTGAGGAAAGAATGACAAAAGCTGGCATTGAACTCTAGACAACAGGCTTTTTAGAATAATAAAGCTGTTGTCTGGAGTTTGATGCCAATTTTTGTTGTTTCCTGTTTTTGGTTTTGGAGTTTGACATGTCTTTTGTAATGAACCTGCCTTGTCCCCTGTAATGTGAGGAAGCATTGTTTTCCCCAGTGAGTAGCCAACATATGGAACAAGCTGCCAAAGGAAGCAGTGAAAGTGAAGACTGTGTAATCTTTTCTGTTCAAGTTGAATAATTTCGTAATAAGAACCATATTGCTGGATACAGCTTTAAATTCATTAGGGAAGAGACAATCTCAAAGAGCATGTCTCCTAGCAGAGCTGGTATGCTTGAGAGGAAAGCACAAATCACTTATCTTTGGTTTCCAGAAGATTCTGCCACTGATGATTTTCTCTTCATTGTACCAACGTCCATAAATCTTACTACTGTCAATTCCCAGTTAACAGTGGCTAAAAGTATTTTGCATGGTATTGAATGACACTGGTCATATAGCTACACAACATGGAAAGCATGAACAATGATTTAAAAGGAAATGCAGTTACAAGTAGTGCTCCTGGACCTCACCACATTAGATGGGAGGAGCTATATATATGATACACTGAAATTGGCCTACCCTATACAGAAGAGCGATACAGTATTCAGATGGCCAAAATATATTTTATTCTACCCATAAATGGATGGATTTGGAATGAACAATATTAAGAATAAGGAATAATAGAGTAGATTTTTACCATGGTGACATGGTATAGTAAGGAATGGATTTACTGCCTGAGCCAAAGATGAGGGCTTTAGACCTTTACAACGCATATCATGAGGTATAAGATATACCCTGGAATGCTGTAATCCACTTACCAAGTGTTTTTATGTTTCAGTAATAATGAATTAGTGTTTTAAGGTTAGTTTAAGTGCAGCCTATCTTGCATAATACTGTTGCTTTAAGATTGCTCTCAAGTTTCTGCCTGATCACGACAGAGCACTGTGCATGTGTGGTGCAGAATGATTTCCAGCTGGAGACAGTCTGTAAGGATGCAAAAACTGTGCTGCTTTCAGACATGTGAAGCTTTCAGTTTAGCTCTTTTTGTTTTAAAAGTTTATTCTGTGAGTGACATGGCTTATGTGACTTGTTTTCCTGAATTTATTTGAAGTTTTATTTGTATGTGTGTGCACTGTATTATGGTTGGGGCTGTATGGTTTCCACCTGTAGTCTTCTAGTAGAGTCTGTGTGGCTTATTCCAAGATGACTGTCACAACTCACAGGCATATGCTGAGATCCGACATTCGCCGGTATGCTGGGGCCCTCGCGCCATATTCTAAGAGTGGCAGGGTCTCAGCACTTATGACCTGTGACTTGGCGGCATGGTATACCACCGCGGCATGGCTATAACAGCCCTGCATGCCGCAATTGTGGCCCACTGCAACCTGCCCCGGAGCCCCCTGCCCCAGAAGACCACAGCAAGCACCAGAGGGTGGGGGACTGGACAGGTCACACAGGAGTCCAGAGGGCACATTGAAAAATGGCCCCCCTGGGGTCCCTGACACTCGGGTGGGTGGGGGACATGGACATGTTCATGGGGGCATGGGGAGCATGGCAGGACCTTTGCTGTGGCACTGGGAGTGGACATCCATTGGACGGGTTTTTTGGAGGTAAATCTATCTGGTGTGGACAGTGCATGCAGGGGAGGTGTGGGTGAGGGCACTTTTGCCTATAATAGGCAATGACTGAGGCACTCGACTCCCTTGCACTGGTCTGTGTCCATTTTGGGGAAGGTTGTGGAGAAGATTGTAGGCGCAACAGTTGGGAGAACACCTTATGACATTTGATATGTATGAGCCGCTCCAGTCGGGTTTTCATGCAGAACATTCAACAGAAACTGCATTAGTTCAGGTGCATAATGATCTCCTCAGAGCGAGGGATCAAGGCAAGGGACAATTCTCATTCTACTCGATTTCTCCTCAACTTTTGACACGGTGGACCATCCTGTGTTACTTGACCACCTGAGGGACTTCTGTGGACTCACAGGCACTGTTATCTGCTGGTTTGAGTCCTTTTGATAAACAGAAGACAAAGGGTGTTAATGGGGAATTTTCCTCATTTCCATGCCTTCTGTCTTGTGGGGTACCTCAGGGTTCGGTCTTGTCACTGATTTTGTTTGCCATGTATATGCTGCCCTGGTGAGATCATTAGGAAGTACAGCTTGGGGTTTCATTGTTATGCCGATGATACCCAGCTGTACTTATCCTTTGCCCCTGGGACATCCAATGTGGTGGAAGTATTAAACAACTGTCTGGCAGAGATCAATGACTGGATGGCCTCTAGCTGGTTGCACTGAACCCGATAAGATGGAGGTACTGGTGGTGGAGTCGAACAGAAGGCATGAGAGGGTGGCCTCTGGGGCAAACACTGGACTAGTGCTATGGTCTATCCCATTGATGGCCTCCTCTAAGGTGCGAGTCTTGGACGTGGTGTTAGACAGCGGTTTGACGATGGAATATCAGGTGTAATCCATTGTCAGGGTTAGCGTTTCCATCTGAGAAACATTGCCAGGATTAAGCACCTGATTCTGCCCCTGAACCTCCCACCTTGGTGCATGCATTTGTAACATCTAGGCTTGACTACTGTAATGCGCTCTACCTCAGGGTATCTGGAGGCACCCTCCATCGACTGCAGCTGGTGCAGAATGCAGCTGCCAGGCTGTTGACTGGACAGTCAAAATACTGCCATGTCAC
Organism: Neoceratodus forsteri; assembly: GCA_016271365.2. Classification (NCBI taxonomy): domain Eukaryota; kingdom Metazoa; phylum Chordata; order Ceratodontiformes; family Ceratodontidae; genus Neoceratodus; species Neoceratodus forsteri. The sequence goes on from CM057450.1 coordinate 1,077,273,086, forward strand.
CCCTGTGCTGCGGAATTGCACTGGCTGCCAATTCGATGGAGGGTGCTTTTAAGGTGTGCTTGCTCACCTATAAGGCCCTACATGGACTGGGTCCTGCTACCTGGTGGACCTTCTACACCCACTGCCTCAGTTTGCCCCCTGCTATCCTCCTCGAGAGGCATCCTGGCGATTCCCAGGATGAGGTTGAGAATGGCCAGTGACAGAGCTTTTAGTACTGCCGACCCGTCCTGTGGAATTCACTTCTGCCATTGGTAAGGAGGCCCCGTTGGTGGAGGTATTTAAAGCCCACCTTAAATATTATCTGTTTAGCCAGGCTTACTCAGGTACTGTATGATGACATAGGTTATCAGTCCCTTTTAAAGTAAATGATGGAGATTATTTATATATAGGGTATTGGTTTTGACATGTGATTATTTATTGTATGGTGTGTTATTTATATATATGTATTTTAAATTAATTTCTGTGTATTGTGCGGCACCCAGAGCTTCTGGGATTGGCACCAGAAAATAAAATTTGCCTTGCCTCGCCTTGACACTGACAGATGCCCTTAGAGCATCTCCTAGATGTTCTAACTCTGCTGCACCATTGCGGCTCCTGGAATAGTGTAAGTGGGTTAAGGCAGCTGCCCTTTGGAATAGGGTACAGTTGCTGCTGTAACCCACCCTTGTTGCCATGTCCTTGCAGGTTGCAGCATAGTGGGTGGTGTATCCCACATTTAGCGTAACCTCAGAGAGGGTATGGCGCAAGGCACCTTTCAGAATTGCAACCGTGTACCTGATGACACAGGGTTGCAAGTTACACCATGGGGATAGGTGTAACTCAGCTTGCACCAGCTTAAGCTGTCCTGGAATCGGCCCTATGTGAGCAATGCACGCTGCTGCCTTTTAGGTATATGAAGCTTTGAATTCGGTGCACGAGGGAATTAAATGTTTACTCAGTAGGTAATAAGTAATGGTGCATGATGTTTTTAAATTTACTTCATGAATTAATCCATAAGTAGGGCAACTTTGAAAAATTATTTCCCATTTGCAAAGTGCCACTTCATACAGTGATGCTAACTTTGTGAAATGTGTGAAGTGGAACTTTGCTGGTGAATTTCATTGTGAAGTTCACCTATTACAGTCACTGGGAATACACCATGAGGTGACTCATCCCCAGTCAGGTTGCATGCTTCTATAGTGAAATGAAAATGAAGGCATTAGTGGTGTGTGTTCAGTGCAGTCTTTAGAGATAGTGAAGGAGTGAGGTTTGCTCTTTGGTATTCCATGTGAATAACAGTAATTTACCTACAAAATCATCACTTTTTGCATAGCCGCCTTTGATATTCTGAGTCTCTAGAAAGTTCAGAATTTCTGTGGAGTTCTTACTTATTTACAGTTTTCTGTATTTTGAATATTTGTAAGGTTTGTGAACTTAGTCACACACTATGCTGCTGTACCCTGTGAGGCCTGAGAAGCAAGGGAGGAATTTTCCAAGTATTGATACAGGGCTTTCATTTTACAACAAAACCATTTAATTTTCATATTTGCTTCTACTTTTTGTATTTAGATTTAGGCAGTACTTTTCTGTCATAACCCTTGATCTACTGCTGGGTCATGATGTGGAGATAACTTCTGCCCTCCCCTTCCCATCCACAAACCTTCCCAAAGGACTGAGTGTTTTCATATAAATATCAATTGCCTACTCCTCAAGCTTGACTAGCTAAGGCTATGGGCATACATCACAGTCTTGATGTGCTGATGCTACAGAAACCTGGCTCTCTGCCTGAATCAGTGATACAGAAATCAGACTTTCTGGTTACTCAGTTCACAGACAGGATTGTAGGCAGTCTGGTGGTGGAGATCTTCTATACATATCTCAAAGCATGAACTGTGGCATTGTGTAGGTAGCTCATCAAAACAGCAACTCCCGAATGGCAAGAGTCAATACAGCACCAGATTATAGCGAATATCGGCAAACTCACTGTACCCGTCCCTCCCGATGTCCCCCTCCCCGAGTTGGTATATTTAGTGAGGGGGGTGGGAGGCAAAGCTCCCGCAACAGAGAGTTTGCTGATTTTGTTATTCACCATAATCCAGCACTGTTTTGACTACTCTCCATTCAGGAATCGCTGTTATGATGTGGAACCCATGGTGTATCATTCTGCTTTACCCTCTTCCATGAACTCCTCCTGTGCAAGATCATTTTCCCTATTCACTTCCAATTCTCATTGGTGGCATTTAATCCTCCCTAAACCCATGCCTGCCACCTGTCCTGCCACCGTCTCATCCATCTTCACCTTTCAGCTTCAGGTGAGCTCTTAGTTCTAGGGGGTCTAAATAAAAATTTACTGTCCCCTTGGTAAAAATACCATTCACCAAATTGAGTCCCTCAGTCTCACACAGCTCATCACTAAGCTAACCTGTCTCAGTCCTAACTCCTTCAATCTTTCCTTCATTGACTGGGTCCAGTATTCACACCCCACTGCATTCGTTCTGCTGGAACCTGCCAGTGGCTTTCAGTGACCATCATGTAGTTTACTGCATCTGTAAGATCTGCCACTTTAAAGTCTCACCAAAATGTATCTGGTCTAGGTTGCTCAACGCTCTTGGCCTCCCATCCCTGCTAGATGATCTTCAGGCTACTGACTGGTCAACAGTCACTGTATCCACTTTAATAGATGTTGCTGTAACTTCTTTCCTGTCCAATTTTATTGGTACATGGGATAAACATGCCCTCTCAGGAGGTCTCGTGTCCATGGGTCCCACCTTCCCTAGATCTCTGAGAGATCATTAATGTGCTCAAAGTTCATCATTCTGCCAGGAATTTGCACAAAGCCTCAGGCTCCCTGGAAGATTTTTGAGACACTGTTTTTGGTTTCTTTGTCAGTACTTGAGGCACACTTGCATTTTAGGAGTCAGAAGTGCTCCACATTCTTTCCCTTTGTGTGGCCATGCAGCTGATTGGAGGACTTGAGAAGTCCCAAAACCATGAAGCTCAGATGGTTTCATCAGCTCTTCCTCAGCAGCTAATGTGGTGCAGTGGGAGGGCTCTCAAACCTGCTTGAAACACCCTCTCTCCACCCCATGCTCAGATGTGCAGGGACTGTAGCCCGTGAAGCTCTGACAGTTTTGGCAGGTCTGGATCAGTAGTTTGTTGCTAGCTCAAAGCTCATGATTCTGCCAGGAATTTGCACAAAGCCTCAGGCTCCCTGGAAGATCAGTAGTTTAGTGCTAGCTCAAAGCTCATGATTCTGCCAGGAATTTGCACAAAGCCCTGGCTCCTGGAAGATTTTTGAGACACTGTTTTGGTTTCTTTGTCAGTACTTAAGGCACAGTTGCACCTTTAGGAGTCAGAAGTGCTCCATATTCTTTCCTTTGTGTGGCCATGCAGCTGATTGGAGGACTTTGAGAAGCCCCAAAACCATGAAGCTCAGATGGTTTCATCAGCTCTTGCTCAGCAGCTTAATGTGGTGCAGTGAGGACTCCTCAAACCTGCTTGAAACACCCTCTCCACCCCATACTCAGATGTGCAGGGACTGTAGCCCGTGAAGCTCTGACAGTTTTGGCAGGTCTGGATCAGTAGTTTAGTGCTTGATATGTTCTCTCCCAGCTATCTACCTACCTTGACTCCTCTTCTTTCCCCTCCCTTTTCAGTATGGCTTCCTCAAGTACCACTACCATCTCTGCCCTCTCTGATTCACTGACTTTTGCTGAAAGGACAAGATCAGGAACAGTTCACTGTGGCCATTTTCATAGACCCCTGCAAAGGCCTGTGATGCACTGACCGCTTCTCTTGTGTAGTCAGGTGCTGCAAGTCTATCAGACATAGCAGTAAGATGGTTACACTTTTACCTCTCAGATCAACTCCAGTCAGTCCAATTTGATGATGCTCTATCCACCTCTATGCCGATCAAGTCCTTATCCCACAGGGCTCCATCCTTGGCCCAGTCCTCTTATCCATCTTCTTAAATGACCTCTCCTCCACCTGTATCTCTCTAACATACACATGTATGCAGATGACACAGGTCTGTTTGCTTCACGCGCCTCAGTCCTTGAGCTGGAATCCTACAGCAGCATGATTTTGTCAATGTTGGTTCCACACAAAGCAGGTCTCACTAAATGCCAAAACAGTCTCTTACATTCAGTGCAAGACAAAGATTAGCAAAGCTACAAAATACACCTGTCTTCTCAACTCTAGATGGCAACCTGCTTGACCAAGCACCTCATTTCAAGCACTTAGGCATGTGGCTGGATCAGTATCTCAGCTTTTCCACTCATACTGGTGATGCACACAAGAAACTTCTCCTTAAGCTTGAATGCTGTACTAAAACAGATCATGCCTTCCTTTCCCTGTCTTCCATGAAATCATCCTTAAAATGCTCTTGCCTGTGTTTGACTACACAGGTGTAGTCTACAGCATTTCCTCAGAGTCTACACTTGCCAGGCTTGACCCCCTTTTCATTTCTTCTGCCAGTTTGATCTTAGTGCTCTACCTGTCAACCACCACTGCTCTCTATATGCTAATCTCTATCCCTTCTCTTGAGGCCTTGTGCCTTTCACCCTGCTCCTCCTTTATGATCAAATACTGGCTTGTTACTACCTTCACTTACTCTCTTCTCTTCTTAGCCTTGTCATCCCATTCTCCTACTCCCTCCATTCATCTGCTGTTTGTTCATTTAATATCTCTCACAGTAAATGTGCAGTAGGTCAGTCTCCCTTCTTTGTTTTCCAACACTTTGGAACAGCTCCTCTCTCTTCCTTCATTCTCCCAAACCACTGTTACTGACACTGCTCTAGAGAATGCACCTGCAATAGACTTTTTCCTCCTTTCTCCACATTACAATAGCCCAAGTCTGATTCATCTTCCATTATGCTATTTTGTCTGTTTTGCCCTTTTTGCCTGCTGATCTGTATGACATACAACTTACTGTAATCTAAATGTTATGCCTCATTGGTTCTATACAAACGTCTTGTCTGACATTGGTGGCATGGTCCTTTAGCTGTCAACCTGGTTACCTCATAGCCAATGTACATGTACACTTTGTACATTGTCTTTGTCATTCTCTGAAATTCATTACTTGTACAAGGATTGTATTGTACTTGTTCCTGCATCTACTGTTATCACTTTGTTATTACTGTTTCACTCCCTGTTGTATGTGCTACCCCAGGTCACACCTTGAAAGGAGCACTGGCCCAGGTGCCTATTCCCAGTCACCAAATTTTAAATAAATAAATTGCGTTGTTTTTATTTCTTGGAGTAAGAAGGATTACATATATCTTGTTCTAATATACAATATTTGTCAGTGTTCATATTTTTGGCATATAGCTCATTTAAGGAGAGAAGGATTAGTTAATTCTACTTGCTGTGGAGAGAGTTAGTGTGGAGAGGATTTCTGTAAGTTTTGCTATTGTTTTATATATTTTTTAATTTAGCTTAAAGTAGAATTTAGCTTAAAGGTTTCTGTGGCTGGAGGGATTGAACAGGACATTCCCAGACTTGCCCATCCACAAAGCGTTTAAATTCTGACAGAGCCATCAAACTGCAGGAGAGAAGGATTAGTTAATTCTACTTGCTGTGGACAGAGTTAGTGTGGAGAGGATTTTTGTAAGTTTTACTTTTTTAATTTAGCTTAAAGGTTTCTGTGGCTGTGTTTTTGAATTAAGCTCAAAGGTTTCTGTGGCTGTGTCTTTTGAATTTAGCTTAAAGGTTTCTGTGGCTGTGTTTTTGAATTAAGCTGAACAGGGCACAATGGCCCCACTTAAAGCTGGGGGAGGAGCCTAAAGAGGACCTGGGCAAACATCTAATTTCTGGACTGTATGTGTCTGTGAGACTTGGGAATGCTATTGGTGGGTTTGTAATTGTATTTGTAAACAACTACAATCACTGTCCTGTATAGGTAGTGTGAACTATGGGTAGGACTGTGGGGTGCAATGGTTGTGGGACAACAGTGTGGATGAACATACTGTGGAGGCTGGGAGGTGCCCAATATGCCACAGGCTAAGGAGGCTCAAGGAAGCGGTTCACTGGCTTGGCAGGGAACTGGGGAGGTTGAGGGGAAGGGAGGCTTTGGTAAAAGGGCTGACATCTGAGCTTATCGGGGCACCACAGAGAAAGGAACAGTGGGTCAAGGAGGGTCTGGAGGAGGGGAAACTAGACAGGAAGCCAGCTGATGAAGAGTAGACTCTAGTGAGGGCCTAGCAAGAGGGCAGCAGTAGGCAGGAGGGAGGAGAAAACACATAGTAATGAAAAGAGGGTAGTGAACATGTTTGCTGTACTAGCTACACACGGGGAGAGGGATGAGGAGATTGCACAAGGATAGTACTCATGAAGAGGAGGGAGTGAGAGGCATTAATAGTGAGAGATTGAGCACCATGTGGCAGGGATAGGGATAATACTCAGAAAGGTGAGGAGGAGAGGGAGGTTGGCAGTCAAACAGGAGGAGGAGGGGTCTCAATTGACAGGGGCAGGGGAAGACTCTGGGGCAAATGGTAAAAGCACCAACTTGAGTGCCCTGGGAATGAGAATCTGGGTGGGGGTGGCAACGGCACAAGGAAAGAGGAGAGGAGGTGTACTGTGTTGGGGACTCCATACTCAAAGGATCAGATGGGGCAGCAAGGGAGAGGCACAGTTGGATATGGGTGGAGTGGACTCCATACCGGGATTAAAGGCAGACAAGGTAGGACAGACAATCCCAAGGTGCACAAGAAGGGGTAGGAGGAAACACACATTGTGGTACATGTGGGGACAAATGACCTAGGGGAAACAGTGGAGATAACAAGGGAGAGGTTTGAGGAAGTGGGAAGGTTGTGCAAGGAGACTGGGAATCTGTGGCTTCTCAGAGGTGCTCCCAGTAACCTGTACAAGCACAGTGAGAAAGGAGAGGATTGAGGAGTTGAACGATGGTTGGTAGAATGGTGTCGAACTAAGGGGAGGGGTTGTGGGTGGCTGGGGCAGTACCTGGGATAATAACAATCTGTTTGCAAGGATATGCTGCACCTGAGTTGAGAGGGAAGGAGATATTAAAGCAAAGACTGGGGAGGTATATTGCGCACAAAGGTGGATTTAAACTAGATGGGGTGGCAAGTGGACAGCAGGTAGGCAGGGATCAATTGAGTGGAGTCACATCCACCCCCACGCTAGCAGGGAAGGACTCTGGGTGGCTGAAAAGGGAGGGAGTAGAAGGGAGGAGATGGAGAGTGATGAAGGGAAGGGGCAGAATGGAGGGTGGTCTCACTGAATGCGAGAAGCTTAGGCAACAAATCAGTTGAGCTACAAGCACTCTTGGCAGTGTGGAGGGTGAATATTGCAGCTTTGATGGAAATGTGGGCAACCAAGCACCAGGACTGGGATCTGGTAATCCCAGGGTACAAATTATACAGGAAGGACTGTAAGGAGGGGAGGGGTGGGGTGGCAGTCTATGTGAGGGACGGGATCAAATGCACAAGGGATGAGGGAAGGAAAGGAGAACAGAGGCAATCTGGCTGCAGCTCCTAGACTCAAGGGGTAGGAAATGGAGGTTTGGGGTGGTATACAGGCTGCCGTCCCAGTCTGAGGAGCTTTACAGGGAATTAGCGGGACAAATCTGAATGGTTTGTAGAAAAGGAAGGTGGTCATCGTGGGGGATTTCAACTTGCCAGGGGTTGACTGGAGCATTCTGGTCACCCAGTGCTAGAGAGCAAGTGCTCCTGGATGTGATCCAGGAGGGTCTCCTGATGCAGTTGGTCAGTGTACCTACTAGGCTAAAGAACACTTTAGATCTGGTATTGTCGAATGGGAGACAGTAAGGGAAATAAGGGTGGAGAACCCACTAGCCAACAGCAATCAGCAAATGATGTGGTTTAATATTATGATGTGTGTGGAGCCAGAGAAATCAGTAACCCAGGTGGTAAACTTCAAGGGGGAAGACTTTGGGAGGATGCAGGAAATACTGAAAGGAAACTGTAGGGCATAAGGCAGGACATGGATACAGAACAGAAATAGGATATTATTAAATGGTGGATTACAGAGGCAATGGAAGCCTGCACCAAGACACAGAGTAAGAGGAGCAGAAGCAAGGAAACCATGCTGGTTGAACAGTGAGGTAGTGAAGGTGGTGAGGGCAAAACAAGAGGTGTACCAGAGGTATAGGAGGATGGGGATGGAAGGGGACAGGGAGGATTATGCAGGATGGTCCAGGGATGTGACCAGAAAAGTGAGAGAAGCCAAGGCCCAGAGGGAGCTGTGATTAGCACAGGAATTAACGGGGAGACCTTTTCAGATTCATCAGGGAGAAAAGAAGTGCAAGGAGACAATAGTGAGGATAAAAAAGTGGAGTGGATGGAAAAGGTGGAGGAATAGGTGGAAGCACTGAATGAATACTTTTGCTCAGTGTTCATGGAAGAAAAGGGGGACCGCTACCCCATGGGCTGGGAGGATGGGGACGGGGAGAGGAGGCGACAGATGGAGGAACTGAGGGAGGCAGAGTCCTAGAGGGACTGAAGGCACTGAGGTAGACAAGGCACCAGGGCCAGATGGTATCCACCCCAGGGTGCTGAGGAGTTGGCGGATGTGTTGGCGGAGCCGCTGGAAGCTCTGTACAGCACCTCACTGGAGTCGGGATGTGTGCTACTGGACTGGAGTATGCCACATGTAATGCCATACACAAGAGCGGACCAAGAGATGAACCAGGTAATTATCGCTCTGGTAAGTCTCACTCCATAATGTGAAACTCATGAAAAACGATACTAAAGGAAAGATTGAGGTCATACCTGGAGGACAACAGCTCCAGGATGTGAAGCAGCATGGGTTCATTTTGAGGAAGTCTTGTCAAACCAACCTGATATAATATTATGACTGAGTGATAGGTGAGCTGGATAAGGGTCATGCGGTGGATGTTCTTTACTTGGACTTCAGCAAGGCCTTCAATTCTGTGCCTCATAGGCAGCTTGGGGAAGCTAACTGGTGTAGGGGTAGGGGAAAAAATATGAAGTGGATTACAAGCTGGCTGAGGGAGGCTACAACAGGTGGTGGTGGGAGGGAGCTCTCAACTCCAAAGCTGGTGAAAACGGGTGCCACAGGGCTCTGTGCTTGGACCAGTATTATTTGGGCTCTTCACTCAGACCTTGTGCATGGGGTAGTGAGCAAGTAAGTCTGTTCACAGACGACACCAAAATGAGAGCAATGGTGGAAGGAGGGAGGGATGGAAGCAGCTGCAGGGGACCTAAGCAAACTAGAGGAGTGGTCAGAGAGGTGGCAGCTGGAGTTCAATGCAAAGACATGTAAGGTTATGCACTTTGGGGTGAAGAACCCAAGGAGAGAATACTGGCTGGGAGGGTTAAGCTGGGGATCACTGAGGAGGAGGAGAAGGCCCTGGGGTAATGGTAACAGAGGCCATGAACAACACTGCCCAGTGCAGGAGAGTGGCTGCAAAGCAAACAAAATGCTGGGGTGCATAGCGAGTTTTTTTTTGTCCAGGGCAAAGAGAGGTGATCCTGCCCCTCACAGGTCACTGGTAAGGCTGCACTGGGAATATTGTGTTGGAGGCCATACCTGGAGCGTGATATCAGGCTACAGGAAGGTGCAGAGGAGGGCAATGAAGGTGATATGTGAAATGGAGGGAGAGACTATGACAGCATGCTGGAAGACCTGAATATGTACACCCTGGAGGATAGAAGGATGGGGGCATGATAGAGACATTCAAGTATCTGAGGGAACCAATAAGGATGGTTCAGATGGGGTCTTTAAGTTAAGGAAGGGAGGGACACCAGGGGCATGGGCTAAGAATAGAGAGGGAAGATTTAGGAGGAAATGAGGAGACACTATTTCACAGAGAGGTGGTAACAAATGGAACACACTACCAGAATGGGTGGCATCATGCAAATCTGTGAACAGCTTTAAAATGGCATGGGACAGGGAACAGGGAGAGTGATGGTGGGGACATGGGGGTGCAGTGGGATGACAAAGAGGAGGAGATGAGGCAGCTGCAAACTAGGGGTGCTAGCTGCACACTTGAGCAAACTTATATAGGCTGGGTGGTCTGTTTCTGCTGACACATTCATATGTTCATATGTTCGTGGCATTTCCCAAAATAATGAGTGGGCAAGGTAAAGGTGTTGGTATTTGCTGTGGATGTGGTGGTAAAGGGAGAGGTCAACATGACGCTGTGTGGCAGGGGCAAAGTGGTAGTGGGAGCTAAGATGAGAAGAAGTTAAAAGAGGAAGGTAACATCAGGTGGGGTAGAATAATTGGGAGGAATAGGAAAAGTACTATTTCTGCTCAGGAAATGTCCTGAGTTAGTATGAATACTATTAGTGCAAGCTTCATTAAGCATCAGATGCAGTGCCTCTATTGCTTGAGGAAGTCTGCAATGGCAGCATGAGCTGGACATTAGGCAATTAACAAACAAATAATTGGGTTTTACATACATAGTTCTCCCAAGTGTAAAATTTCAATTCCTAAAGAAATGGATTGACAGGAGGGAAAAACTCCTTCTGTTGAGCAGTAGAATTCAAAATAGAATATAACTATAGGTTCAGTTTATGCCCCAAATTAAGTGATATAATCTGTTCTTGGTGAAAAACAGAAGGCCTAATTGAAATCCAGGTGGAGAATATGCATCTGTTGGGGAATTGTTTGATTCTAATGATGTGGTGGACCTTTGGAGATCCAAGACCATACAGGAATACACACATTATGATAAGCAAAATAATTTATTTTCAAGAATAGATTATATATATTTTATCAAACTCATTAGTAGCATTTTTTAAAAGAGGTTCAATAAGATCTATCCTCAATTCAGACCATGCAGTGCCAAAATGGTAATTAACTTGAAAAACATTTCCAAAAAGGAGAATTTGGAATTTCAATAATGATTTATTAAAACGAGAAGTCTTTATGAATAAATTAAAAGAAACTGTACATGAATTTTGCTTTTCAATCATTTAGAGGAACACCCCTTTCTACATTATGGGATCCTCTTAAGGCTGTTATGAGAGGGTCGATCATCTCTTATCAAGCATAGAAACATAGAAACATAGACTTTGACAGCAGATAAGGACCGCTTAACACCTACTCTGCCCATTTCCCTACCTAGAGGATACTGCAGATCCTATTTAACCAACAACCTATTTCTTCCTACCCCCACAAAAATTGCCTTATGTCTGTCCCATGCATTCTTGAATTCTCCAACAGTTTTAGACCCCACAACCTCCTCAGGAAGGCTGTTCCATGCATCCACTACCCTCTCTGTGAAAAATACTTCTCACATTGCCCCTGAGCCTTCCCCTCTATCATCAAATTGTGTCCCCTTGTTCTTGCACATCTCTTTTTCTGAAAGATGCTACCCTCTTGGACTTTGTTGATTCCACTGAGGTACTTAAACGTTTCTATCATGTCTCCCCTCCCTCCTTTCCTCAAGGGTATACATATTAAGCTCCTTTAGTCTTTCCTCGTGTGGCTTCTCTTGCAGATCCTGCACTATTTTAGTTGCCCTCCTCTGAACTGCCTCCACCCTGTCTATGTCCTTGGGAGATGGGGTATCCAGAACTGGACGCAGTACTCCAGATGGGGTCTCACCAACTGTCTGTACAGGGGATAACAACTTCCTGTTTTCTGCTGGTGATGCCTCTTCCTATACATCCCAGTATCCCCAGCCCTCCCTACTGCCTTCTCACATTGCTTACCAACCTTAAGGTCATCTAATATGATTACCCCAGGTCCCTTTCCATGTTTGTTGTCGTTACTACCCCCACATTGTGTAATCTTCCCTGGGTTTTGTTTCCCAGGTGCATTATTTTGCACTTATTTGCATTGAATCCAAGCTGCCATACTTCTGACCATTCCTCCAATCTTGCCAAGTCCTTCGTATCCTTTCCACACCTCCTTGTGTATCAACCTTGTTGCAGATCTTTGTGTCATCTGCAAGAGGCATATTTTCCTTCCAGTCCTCTGCAATGTCACTTCTAAAGACATTAAAAGGACTGGACCCAGTACTGAGCCCTGTGGTACCCTACTAGTAACCCCTCTTTCTTCAGAGTGGACTCCATTTACAATTACTTTATGTGTCCTGTTGTCCAGCCAATGTTTTATTTAGGCTGCCACCCTGGGACCCACTCCCAGGCTGGTTAATTTGACTGTTAATCTTTTGTGTGGGACTGTGTCAAATGCCTTGCTAAAGTCTAGGTAGGCCATGTCCACAGCCCTCCCAGGTCTACTACTTTGGTCACCCAGTCAAAGAAATCAATTAGATTCATCTGACATGACCTTCCCACTGTGAACCCATACTGCCTTGGGTCCTGTGCCCCACTGGCCTCTAGGTACTCAACAATTCTTTCCTTCAGAGTGATTCCATCAATTTCCTACCACAGAGATCAAACTGACAGGTCTGTAGTTTTCTGCCTCTGTCTTGGTCCCACCTTTGTGAAGGGAATCACATCTGTCTTCCTCCAGTCCTCAGGTACCACACCATCCTCCCATGATTTGTTGAAAAGGGTAGTCAGTAGTGTCACTAGTTCTCTGCTTAATTCTTTTAGAATTCTGGGGTGAATTCATCTGGCCCCATTGCTTTGTCCCCTTCAGTTTTGGAGTTCTTTCAGAACCCTTTCTTCTGTGAAAGGACTGGGATCGACCCGCTATCCAGAGTGCTTTTGTTAATTGGATTAGGCACCTCCCCACCTCCTCTTTTGTGAATACTGAACAGAAGTATTCATTCAGTATCCTGCTTTTCACTGTCCTCTCTGACCACCCACCATCATTCTATTCAATCTCACTATCCTCCCTTTGTCTTCTACGCCTCCCTGATATACCTATAAAAGATTTTATGCCCCTTCTTAACCGAAAGTTAGCTATCTTTCCTCAATTTGGGCCTTTGCTATTCTGACTACCCTCCCTGCTTCCTTCTGCCTTAACTGGTACAGTTCTCTGTCCTGCTCCTTCTGTGTTTCCTTATACTTCCTAAATGCTATCTTTTTTCTCCCTAACCTTCACCGCCACCTCTTTTGAGAACCATAGTGGCTTTTTCTTTCATTTTAATTTATTTGCTTCACACAAAGGCTTGTTGCCTCTGTGATGGCAGTTTTATATTTCCCATTGTTGCTCCACCCCTCCTTCTAGCCTGTTTGCTAGTGCTTTTCTGAGGCACTCTCCCATCTTGCCAAAGTCAGCCATCCTGAAGTCCAGAACCCTCACTTTTGTATGGCTTGACTCTGTAGCTGAGTTTATCATGAACCACACTGTTTGGTGGTCACTTGTTCCCAAATGGCTACCCACTTCTAGGTCTGAGATCCTCTCACTGTCCCCATTTGAGAGTATGAGGTCTAAGATTGCTCCCTCACAAGTAGGTTTCAAACTAGCTGTCTGAGGCATGCCACCTGAAGGGCATCGAGAATGGCCTTGCTTTTGGATGTGGCTGCTGCAAAGTGCTCCAGTTGACATCCAGCATATTAAGGTCCCCATCAACAATATCTCCCTTTCTCTGCCATCCTAGGTATGCCTTCTATCATATTCTTGTCCATTCCCTCCCTCCCCTGACTTGGGGTCTGTATACAACCCCTGTGCGGAATGTGGTGCCATTTCCAGTCTCTAAGGTGACCCACAGTGCCTTTCTTTCCTCCCTGTTTACTCATTTGTTCAGTTGCTTTTATCCTTCCTTACATAGAGAGTTACCCTCCCTCTCTTCTCACCTCACTGTCTCTCCTGTAGGTTGTGTACCCTGGTATGTTAACTTCCCAGTCATGGTTCTCTGTGTATCATGTTTCTGTGACTGCTACGATATCCAGACATCCCTCTTCCATCAAGGTCACCAGTTCAGGGATCCTGTTGCCCAGACTATGGGTGTTAGTACTCATTACCTCCATTTCTTGATGGCCTTACCCCTTTTGCCCCATCCCTGTCCTTATTGTGTTTGTCACTTCTTCATTTGGCCCCTGCACTTCTCCCCATCAACATCTCTATGTTGGTGTCTACCTACTTAGTACCCTGATTTTATTGGGGGCTAGATTTCCTGCTCCTCCAGTGCTCTCCCTTGGCTAGTTTAAATGTTTGCCAATGAAGCATTTAAACCTATCACCTAGGATTCTGGTTCCTCCTGGACAGATGCAGACCATCACGCCAGTATAGGCCTGCATCCTCAGTGGACCCCAGTCCCCAATGAAGCCAAATCCCTGAGCTCTGCACCAGTTTTTCAACCACTGATTGAATCCCATGGTGTGAAGCACCCTAGCTTCACCTGTGCCATAGACAGGCAACACCTCCGAGAAGGTTACTGTGCGTGCTATTTATCTAAGGCCCTCCCATCTCCACAAATGCTTCTTGCACTGCTCCGATCCCTTTCTTAGCCAGGTCATTTGTCTCTAGGTGGACAATGACATCCAGCTCCCTCCATTTGCAGCTGCTCATGCGATCCTGAGGATTCACTCCCTGTCCCTCCAAGCCATGGCGCCAGGCAGGCACCTTACCTCCCTCTTCCCTTCCTCCCCAGTTCTACCTTCCTAGCAATGGAGTCCCCCAACAGCAGTTGTTTCCTTCCCCTGTGGGGTCCCATGCCACCCTCCTAAGGGTCTCCTTGTGGAGGTTCCCAGCATCCTCCTTGGTCTCCACTGTGGGTGCCTCCGTAGAGGAACCACACTTTTCCAGAACGGCATAGAAATTGTGGAGAGGTACAACTGGAGGGATGCACCTCTGTTCCACCACTCTCACCGTCCCTGGGCACACTGTGGTCCAACCACTCCTCTTTCTTGGCAACCTCTGAGGCAGCGGCAGTGACCCTGGTGGTCCCTGGGTGGAGAGGAGGTCCCACAAATCCAGGGCAACTCAGCCTGGAGATAAGCAACCCTTCCCTCAGCCCAGAGAGGTGCCTGCAGATGGAACAACACCACATCCTCCAGAACATCTCCCAGAAGACAGCTGCGCCACAGCCACTGCACTGCACCACTCCCATCATGTCTTATTTATGGCCCCTAATTGTTGTTTGGAATACTTGCTCTTTTCTCTGTTTGTTTATTTCTTTTTTTTTCTGTCCCTACGTACACCTCTGCATGACTAAATAAAATGAAAATAGATGAGAAGAAAATAGACCTAAAACTAAAAGAACTAGATAAATTAGTCCTGTAAGATCATAATAAGTATTACCAAGAATGGATGGGTTATAGACTTAAATTACAGGAGAGAATGAATAGAGATAGAAAATAATATAAAAAAGTTAAAGAAGTAAGATACCTCGGGTGACAAGTTGGGTAAACTGATTACTAATTTATTAAAAAAAGGAAAGAACAGAATATATTGGTAGGTTTAAAATTAAACAGGGTAGAATAGTATCAGAATGTGATGAGATAGAAAAGCTGATATTAAATTAATATAAAGAGATTTATCAAAGTAATAATAGCAATGATCATTAAAAATTGAATATTTCTTGGCTAGCAGATCTCCAACCAATGAATATTAATATCGAACAGTTTACTGTTTAAGAAATATATGAGACTATTAGCATTCTACCTAGAAACAAAAGCCCTGGGCTTGGTGGTTTTTGAAATGAGTTTTGCTAGGTATTTAGAGAGCAGTTGGCCCAATGGATACTAAAGATAATATTGGAGTCAGTGGATGGGGTTGGGAGATTCCAAGTCTATGATGAAAGCAAAATTAGTTCTACTATTGAAGGAAGGAAATCAAAAGAATGTGTGCAAAGTTACAGATAAATAGCTCTTGGTAGCTCTTTTTAATTCAGATCATAAAATTATTAAAAATGAATGGTTAATAGACTTGTAAAATATGGATCTTTAAAATAATAGCATCGAAAATGATGCAAAAAAATGCTGTAATACACAACTAGCTTCTCAATAATACACACTTACGCTCCCAATAATACCATTGTTTGGTTGGAATGATACTATTATCACTCCTAATGAAAAGCAATGGCGCAGCCTGACACCTCACATTGACTGCGAAATGGCTTTTTCAACCTTCAGCACAAAGGATTTCAAAGCTGGCTACGTGGTAACCAAATGAAACCTTACTTTTCGGCAGCATATCTGGGTGGGGAGCAGCAATGGCTCTTTCAAAGCCTCAAACCTTACTATATTTTGCCTGTTACTGTTAAAATGAATTGTTTCCAGCAATTTCTTGTTCAACTCTTGAGAAAAAAACTCACTACTTTCTGATTCCTCGATCAACATGTCAGCCTGCACAATGTTTCACCATGTAAGACCTTGTCAGTTCCTCTCATCCATATATTACAAAAATAAAAATGGGTTACAGTGCATTACTCAGCAGAAATTCCATCTTGAGGTTTTGGGGACATAGAAACCTCTTGAGGTTATTTATGTTCCAAGAACCTCTTGATGGAATTTCAGCCTTGTAATTTACTGTAACCTGTCTATTATTCTATTTTTAATGGCTCTTCCACTTTCCATCCACCCAGACCAAAATGGTTTAATTCCTGGGAGAACTGCAGCATTAGTGATCAGAAGAGCTCACACCATATTTTAATTCATTCAGAAAAGAGGAAACCTATTTTGCATTGGCCTTAGATGCCAGCAAGGCTTTTGACCTAATTAAAAGAGAATACATGTTTAAGGTGTTGGAAAATGGGGTTACCAATAAAAGTACAAGTAATTATAGATAAAGTATATAGAAACCCAACAGCTAACTTTATGGTGAATGGTCAACTTACAAACAAAATATAGGTGAGGAATAGGGTGAGGCAGGGTGTTTCCTGTCTCCAGTTATTTTCATACTGTGTGTAGAACCACTGATATATCATACTAGGGCAAATTCCCAGATCAAGTGGATCATGGTGGGAAAACAAGAAATCAAGCTTAGTGTCTTTGCAGATGTTGCACTTGTTCTGTTTAGGAGCTAAACAATTCCATTAAAGCATCAGTGGCCATGATTAATGATTTTTCCCTTTGCAGGTTATAAGCTTAAACAACAAAAGTCAATACTAATGCTGATGACCAGGGAGAAAAGGACATAGATTATGAACAGTTAACTATTTTTCAAAAAGTGGAATAGATTAAGTATTTGATAATAATGGGCTCTATTCATGAACAGGCCAGGGGCTCTGCACTACGTAACTCGGGTGCATAGCCACCCCACACCCATTCATGCCCACTGTGGCCCCTCAGCGCATGCACTAAATCGGGTACACCACCCCTGTGCACCAGATTCCCAGCCGAGTGCAGAACTCTGCATGTGGGCAGGCTGGGGGTTTCCATGGGGAGGCGTGCCGACACTCTACACCATTCACGAAAGTGTGGAGTGCCATACACAGGGGTTGATGGCTACACATCTGGAGGGCAGCTGTAACAGATACATGCTCACTCCAGATGCTGCGCTAGACCTACTGGTGCAGGCGGTTGTCATCGGACATGCACAGGAGGTTGCCACTGGTATCTGGGGACAGTGGTCAGGCCTGAGACAGGCAGCCAGCAAATGCCTCTCCTAACAGCATGAACAGCACTCTGCAGACCCCCTGCAATATGGTACCATACTGGCACAAGTGGGCCAGTGCAGAACTAGGCAGGGCAGCTGATTGACTGCTGACCTAGGCCTGCAATCCACCCTGCTAACCTCTGTGTTGGGGGTGGGACATGAAGGAGCCAGGCGGAGACTGCTACTTCATGAATGCAGTCCCCGGCAGATCTCCAGGGTGCGGGAGCTGTGCGCACCTTTAGGTGCCAGTCTACATCTCTTAGTGCATAGGGCCCAGTATTAACAAATCAAATAGATACCAACATTTGGTTAAATTATGAAATAGTGAAGGAAAATATTCAACAGAAGTTACACAACTGGCAAAATCTGTCCTTGTCCATTGGGGTAAGGCTAGAAGTTATTAAAATAATGATGCTTTCCTATTTGATATATGTTATTCAGTCAATATATGAGGTTCAGGTAGTAAATGGTTTATGGATATTGAAATACTTTTCACTAAATTCATATGGAGAGGAGGTCAATCTGAAATTGTCTGGTCATATATGATCATGTCAAGAAAAGAGGAAAGCTTTGGCTGTCCGGATCCATATTCATACTTTTGAGCCAACCGTTAACTAATATATGGGAATGGGCATTTTATGGCAAGGAGAAAATATAGGATCCTACAGAGCATTTTAAATAAAGTAATTACTAATCTTGATGACATCCTCTTTCGAGAAAATTTAAAAAATTAAGGACATCACCATTTTTCCAAACATTAACTCACGGGAGTCAAGGGAACATAAAATTTGGAAGGAAAACAATCCCTGTCTTCATGCACCCTTAAAAGTGGATAGGAAAGCAAACATAGATCATGTGAAGAAAATGATAACAATCTTGAAGAAAATGGTATTAATGGTTGGAAACATTTGCTAGAAGTTAACCTAGTCATGCTATCATGCTCTCTTCCTCCCTTCCCTAGAAAATCGCCACCTAACCTATTGCTATTCTTTCATTTCTAAGTTCTGGTTGACTTCTCTCCCTCTGCCTGAGCTCTCTCCTCTCACCTATGCCTCCCTCTTCCTACTCCCTCTGCATTGAGACTATCGCCCTCCTTCTCCCCTCTCAGAAATCCCACACTGGATAGGTCATGTTCTCCTTCTGCTTTCCTAAACTCTATAATTTGTTCCCCTGTCCATATGCTCTGATTCCTCCAAACACTCTCTCTTCTCTACTCCTAATCCACACCACTCACCCCTGTAATTTCTCTAGCAAATTGCTGACCCCTCTGTCCCTACCCTCCCTCTTCTTCTCATGCCTATCTTCTCCTCATCCCTTGCTTTACTCCAAACCTGTCTCCCTCTCCTGCCCCATGCCCCAGTACCAAGTTGCAGATTGAGCTGTCTTGCTTCTAAATGTAAATGATGTATATTATAATACTGTATATTGTGTTACTACTGTAAAAACACTGTGTAACTACTGTAAATGTAATCACTGTTTTATCCATGTATCTATCTCTCCGTTTAATGCTGAGCAACTACTGTATTATTGTATTGTTGTAATGCAACTTAATCTCAGTACTTATCCATTCCACATTATTTTTAGCTCAGTATTTCTTTCCTGGTGAAACTCTTTCACCTAAATAAAAACATACATACATCAATAAATAAATATCAGCAATTCCAAAACAAAATTAACAAGGGTGTGATCGAAAATTCTATTTGTTATAGAATGATATATGACTCCTTTAAATTATATTGTAGTAAAGCAAAGTTGTTTGGTACTGACTGTTGACACCAAACTGGAAAAGAAAATTAATTAATCAAACAGCTGGTAATGAAAAGTTGCCCAAAATATATTCAGTGATGTCTGGCTTCTATACAATAAACTGGGATAGATTAAATGATAGATGGAAGAGGGAATTAGGATGCTGAAGATGAATGGAGGAGGATTAGGGTTAATAAAAATCTCATATTAACAAAAAATAGATCCATACAACAAAAACATTAATAGAGCTTACATTACTTCAGATGTCATCGCTAAAATTAGTCCAGAATATAGTAATCTTTGTTGGCATGGTGTAGTAAGGTAGCTACTATCCTTCACAACTTCTGGGAATGCTTCAAATAAGAGCTTGTGGGACACCATTAATGATTTTTATCAAAGTTACTAGGAGATAATTATTCTCTGTATTCCCAAGAGTATCTTGTTTAACCCACTTAAATGATTCACTTTACTTATCCAATAAGGCCTTGTGCTTAAGATTAATGGCAATGAAGATAATTATTCTTAAATATTGGAATAGCCAGAGCCTCCTCAGAAAATGCAGCATGAATGGGTATATATGTTAAAGGAGACACTGATGTTTGAAAAGCTGAGATATACTACTGATGAAATGGACAAACTACCAGGAGCGTCTTGTAGGAGTTAATGCATATTATTTTCACTTCTATTGAAAATATAAACAGCAGGTTTATTTATCTGGCATACTTCTAGGAAGAAGGGAGGGGAAGGAGGCAGGAATATTTCATAGAAGTTCCATTCTTTGAAAGTTATGAAATTTGTATTTCATTAATTCTTTTGACATGATGTAAAATAAATTATGAATATGAGAGAACTCAAGTGCAATGTTACATGTCATAAATACTCAATAAAGCTATATTTAAAAAATGATCTGGACATCAGAGTTAAAAAATAATTTTAGTTTGGCAGAGGAATGTAAGGGTTTTGGTGGTGTTGGTGAGAATCAAGGCAGCTCCCAGGCAAAGTTGTTACTAGTATTCTTCAGTATGAACTGGATCTGGTTGCAATGGAGGTAGTGGAGAAGGGTGGGCATGAGGAGGAGGAAGAAAACAGGTTATAGCAGCAGTGGGTAACTTTTCTGAAGAGTTGGGGCAAAGGAAGAGGAGGAGGAAGAGGCAGAGAATGATGGTTATAATGAATATGAAGACCCTTGTGGGAGCCAGAGATGAAGAAGAAAGGGTGGTACTGTTTAAATGTTTGTAGTAGTGGTTGTGATGATACCCCCAGCTGAAATCTGCACCTCATCATGGTAATAATTCATCTGAGCAATAGGTTATTCCTGCTGTGAAAAGTTCAACAGTTCCACAAGAGAAGACTCCATCCCCAAGAACTGTGCCCCTGCACCACATGAATCTTATAATGTCTTAATCACTTGTATGTGATTTCTATGTTTTGGATGCTGAGGAAGGAACTGTGGCCATATGCCATCTGTGCCATACTAAGGTTAGTCATGGTAAAAGGGGAGTCATGTTGGAACTGGTGGGCAATATACACATCTAAAACAAGACATTCAGCAAACTGGCTTGCTCATCAGAAATCAGCAGGGGCTGGTGGGAGGGTGTACCAGCAAGGAGTGTCATCATCATAACCTCTACTCAGAAAAAATAAAATCCAAGGTATCACATGGAGGTGTGAAGGAAGTCAGTGTAAAATGAGGCACTTAGGAGGAAGAGGGAAGGAGGAGATCATACTGGTCAGCAGTTTCCTGACTAGTGGCAGTCAGAAATCAGGCTCTTACCACACCCCTGACAAATCCCCATCAGGAAGCATACAGTTCCATAAAAATAACATGTTTTCTGTCCTCCACAGCTGAGTCACAAATTACCCCATGTCATGGCTAAGTCAAACCATTTCATAAAAAGGCTCACCAGCACATAAAAACAAGTGTAGCTACATTGCCTAAGATATTAGAGTACTGTACCAAATATTCCTCAAACCACCTAGTAGCTCAGGAGCTGAATGCTGCAACTGCAGAGATGTTGGCTATATACATGCTGCTGTATTCCTTTGTTGAAAATTAAAGCTTCCAAAAGCTAATGGACAGGGCCTGTCTCAAATGGCAGATGCCTAGCAGAATATGTTTTCATCTCATGTTGTTCCTGAACTGTATGAAACAGCTGGACACCCATCGCATCATGGTTTGCAGAAATCCATTTTGCCTACATACATGGACTAGTGGGCTGGAAGTTGAGAGCTCATTTATTTGTATAACAGCACGTTGGGCTCATGTGCCTAGTGTAATTTGTGACTCAGGGCAATTGTACACACCATACCATCCTGGCAGTATCAGCCCTGTGATTCACCAACATGCCAATACCACACTGACTATAAAAACATAACAGGTCCACACAGTGTAGAAAAATACCCTGATAGTAGTTCTGGATGTGATTAACAATTGGTTGCACCCAATACCATTGAAAACTGGAGTTATTGCAAGTGATATTAGCTGCAATATGGTGACATGTATAAATGCTGTTTTTTTCTCAGGGGTCAGCTTGCTACATTGGCTCAGTCTTGTTGTTCAAAATGTCTCAGTCAAGTAGACTTGAAGGCACTTCTGTATGTCACCATATACGTGCCCACTTTGCCAGATGTGGGAAGGCATGTCATCATCATCTCAGACAATTCAGAACAACCTGCCTCAGCAAATCTTGAAGGATGAAGTCACCACCAGATGGAACTCCACCTCTACATCATCTCAGATAGCCAGCTCAGGATACAACATGACAATCCTGAAATTTTATGCCAAATTTGTATGCCAATCTGAGGTGAGCACTGATATGGTTATCAGTAAAGGGGTGTCTCATATACATGTTCATACACATTTTCTTTAACTCAGTTATGTTGTTGTAGTCACAATATTGGATCCAAAAGGTCACTGTTTTCTCTCACCAGGTGTTTTATTTTACTTTTACTACTGATATCAGCTAATGGCCATGTGAATCCTGGTCCTATGGCTCTGCAGAACAACTTTTCTTTGCAAGAGTTTTGTTACAGGACTAATCTGGACATATTACATTTGAACTCTAGGGCCCAGATATTCAAAAGGGTTGCGCCATTCTGATATTCAGCAGGAGGCAGTTACACCACTGACAACAGGTTGAGCAACAGTGCAATACAAATGAATGCATGCTCAACAGGAGGAGGAACCATGCATAAACTGCGCAACCCGATATTCAGTCGGGTTAGAGAGCTGTGCAAGCAACCCCAACCTGCGCCTGCACAACTTTGAGCCAAAAAAGGATCAGTTGAGGGCCACCCACAGGTGAGCTGCTGTATTGTGGGTGCAACACAGCAGCTGCCACCGTGGCTGGCCCCCAACTCAGTCCTGTGCCCCCACCCAGCCCAATCGTGGGCAGAGCGTAAAAACAACCCCCATCTCCCAGTGCCCGATCAGCGGGCAATGTACATGAAACACCCCCACACATCTCCCGTTGCCGATGTCATGGCAGAGCGTGAAACAAACCCCCAGTGCCCGATCGCGGGCAGAATGTATAAAGCCCCCAACCCGAATATCTCCTGGTGGTCCAGTGGACCGTAATGCCTGATCGCGGGCAGAATGTCAAGCTACAACCCCCAAACATCTCCCTGGTGTCTAGTGTCCCACCCACCCCAACCACCCATGAAGCCCCTCCACCCTGCTCCCCCCAGCAGCGGTGAGCAGCATCCCACCCGCCTGCTGCCCGCCGCCCGCCGACTGACTGTCCGGTAGGGCTGCATGCCATTGGTGCAGAGCTCATTCACAAATCTGGACTGTCATATACGGTATGGGCTGCACGCCCATTGGCTGTAGCTCTGCACCAATGGACGGCAGCCCACCGACAGTCAGTCGGTGGGCGGCTGGGTGGCAGGTGGGTGGATGCTGCCGCCCGCTGCCGGGGAGCGGGTGAGGGGCTCGGGTGGGTGGGTGGGGACACTAGACACCAGAGAGATGTTTGGGGGTTGTAATTTGACATTCTGCCCGCTGATGAAGCATTACGGTCCACTGGACCACCAGGGAGATATTTGGGTTGGGCTGTATACATTCTGCCCGCGATCGGGCACTGGGGGTTGTTTCATCGCTCTGCCCGCGATCGGCATCGGAGATGTGGGGGGTGTCATGTTACTTTCTGCCTACCATCAGGCATCGGGAGATGTGGGGGGGTGTTTCATGTTACTTTCTGCCCGCGATCAGGCATCGGGAGATGTGGGGGAAGAGTGTATTCAGACATACCGCCCACGATCGGGTGCAGGAAGTGCTTCGTCCCTCGACCGCTGCTGCCTGGCAGGGCGGCCAGCTAAAGTCCTCGGGATCAGCGCACCTACATGCCAATGGCATGCAATGGGGCTATAAATAGATGCAATGGCCCCCTGCACCTTTGCATGAATTATGGTCCCATTTGCATGTCACCTTTTGAATATTGGAAATTTGGCGTGGCATGAATGGTACTTGTGCCACCGCAAAGTTTAATGCTCAACTCTGGCAACTTGCGGTGGCGCAAGTTCCACTGCGCCATGCACAGTGGCTGTGGTTGGGTGATATTCAAAGGAGTTGCTCAACAGCGAACCCTTTGAATATCGCCCAGCCACACCCCTGCACAACTATTTTGAGCAGCAGGGCTTGCGCCCAGAATGGCACAGTTTGAATATCTGGCCTAGGAGTTTGCGGCCTAAATTGGATCATATTAAATCACTGGTGGCTACATCTAGGCTGGATATATTTGCTTTTCAGAGATGTGGTTGAGTAATAGGGTTCTGACTTGGATGTTGCCATCAGTGATTATAATGATTATAGACAAGACAGAACAAAAGGGGAGGGTGAGCCGCAACCTATCTTAAAAATATGTATGGAGAGCAAATTAAACTTACAAAGTCTATACCATAACAGTTGGATTTATTAGTGATGCAGGTCATGGTTACTAAATTTTGCTCTATTTCACTGTATGTTATAGGCCACCTTCTGCTGCACCTGATTCCCTACAGTTATTAAGCTCTGATAGCCCCATATTTAAAATCTGAATCTATACCTGGGTGATTTAAACTGGGATATGATGGTTCCTTTGTAACTGTAACAAAACAATTTTCAGCTTTATCAGCTTGTATCTCATGATTGCCCATCTTAACATTTCCCCAGCTGCACATGCCCCAGCACCCAGTACTTACAATCAGTCTTTGCACCCCTAGCACCTTACCTGTCATATTCCTCGACAAGGCCCCCTGGCTGCATTGTCTCCCACCCTGCCCACCTCCCCATGTATCTCCACTCCACTCCTGCCCCACCCCCAACCACCTCTCGTACTCCCCTTACCCCTGCACCTCCTTCCCTTGATCTCCTACCCTCACTTCCCCACCCACCCCTTTCCCTTGTCTTGCTCATAGCTCAAGTCTTTGTACTGGCTATTACATGTCTGTAAGTCAATGATTATATGTTTGTAACTAAAAATGATGACTGTTGCACACGCTGACGTGGAACCTTTGTAAAAGAGCCTCGACTCAAAGGTATTGTAATCTTAGATTGAAATAAATAAATAAAATAAATAAAAGCTTTAAACCTTTCACAAATAATAACTAGCCCAACCAGTCAACATTAAATGAATATGGATAAGGATACTTTAATTGATCTCATATTAACAACACTGCAGAAATATGTCTCAACTGTTTTTGACTCTGATATTAGCGATCACTGTTACACTGCCTGTTTTAGAAATAACATGAAAACACAATTTTCTACATGTATTATTACAACACGTAATTTTGATGCTTTTAGGATCAGGCTTATCTGAGGGATTTATTGGAAATTAATTGACACTGATTTATGCTTGTCCTGATATTACAACTTCATGAGATTTTTAAGACTTCATTAGCTAGGGGTTGCTGTCTGTTTTAGACAGGAACTGGGTATCTTGGAGGTCCCAATTGAGGCTACCAATGCCTTTGAGTGTATAATGGGTGCAGATGTTGGCTACAGGATCCTTCTCATTTACCGCCCACCAGGTGATGGGAGGATTTCTGAAGGAGGTGGCAGACTTCATCGCTGACATAGTATTTGAGTCTCCCAGATGGCTTATCTTGGGAAATTTCAATGCCTAGGTCGACAATGAACTCTCGCCGCTTGACAAAACCTCTGCCAATTGATGGATTTATTGGGCTTGACATGGGTTACTACTGCTGCAGCCCATGAGAAAGGACACTCATTGGACTTTGTGTTTCACCTGGGGATAGAGACCTTCGAGTGGAGGTGGAGCTTATCGGATGGTCTGACTATCACCTTCTGAGATTCAGTTTCACAGTCCCCAAAATAGGTCTGCCCCAAGGGACTTGGTACAGTTCCGCCCTTAAGAGGAGTTACTTCAGAAGGTCTAATGGTGGTAATGGACCTCTCAGGAATTCAGGGATAGCACTGATCCAGGGTCTCTTCTGTCAGCCTATAATAAGGCTGTTATTGAGGCACTGGATATCATTGCTCCTTCTTGTGTGTGCCCTCTTACCTCTCATCTGGGTGCCCCATGGTTTAATGGGGAGATCCATGAATTAAAGAAGCAGGGGCAAAGGTTGGAAAGACACTGGTGGAAAACTTGCCTGTAGGTGGATATAGACTTAGATTGATAGACCATCATGAAGTCTATCAATCAGCTATTTCCCCGAAGAAGGCAAAATTCCTGTCCAAGGAAATTGCTACAGCAAGGAACAGACCAGCCCAACACTTCCGGACTGTGGACAGGCTGTGCAATCTAGTCTGTCTCCTTTCTGGTCAAGTATTATCACAAAAACAGTGTGAGGAGTTTATGCAGTTCTTTTCTGATAAGGTGTCCACCATCAGAAATGAGATCAGCCAGTGCCTTCCCATTGGTCCTGCATTAGTCAACCAGGTGGTACTAATACCCAGTTGATCTGGTCCACCTTTAGCCAACCAGTAGTAGTAGATATAGTGAGGATCATCCAGACTCTGCGGCTAACCTACTGTAGTTTGGATCCGGGCCTAAATGCCTACTAGTGGGTGTGTGTAGAAGTCATCAGCCCAGTTTTGCTGGGATAGTGGAGTTTCATTGGAGAGGGATTTTTCCAGATCCCTTAAAGGAGGCAGTAGTTTGCCCCTTTGAAAAAACTCCTTGACCCCAACTGCCCAGCTAACTACAGGCCAATCTCGAACTTACCCTTTGTTGGGAAAGTTATTGAGAAGGTGGTTGCACTGCAACTGGAGGATCATTTGACCAGCCGTAATATCTATGACCCTCTCCAGTCTGGCTTCAGAAAGAGGCATAGCACTGAAATGGCCCTGGTCAGAGTACTTAATGATCTCCTGATGGCGAGAGATCAAAGAGTCCATTCGATCTTGGTTCTCCTTGATCTCTCAGCAGCATTTGACACTGTTGATCATGGAGTGCTGCTTGAGCACCTGTGGTTTTCTGTGAACTGAGGGGGCAGTCCACAACTGGTTTAAGTCCTTCCTCAGTGTAAGTCTAAGAGAGTGGTGTCGGAATTTCTTCCTCGGCCCTCATGGACAACCCTGCATGGGTTTTAGGGCTTGGTGCTGTCCCCCATGTTATTTGCAGTGTAATCTGCTTCTGTTAGGGGGCATTATAAGGTGGTACAGGTTAAATTTTCATTGCTATGCTGATGATTCTCAACTGTACATGTCCTTTATACTCGATCAGGAATTAGATGCCATGGCAGTGTTTAACAACTGCCTACTGGAGATTCAGAACTGGATGAGTGCCAGTTGGCTTCAGTTAAACTCAGAAAAAACTGAGGTATTGGTTGTGGACCCTGGTTATAGGATGATAGGGACATGGGTGGGAAAACCATCAGAATTAAGTCTTGGTGGAATCCCGCTTATTGCCTCTAGCCAGGTGCGGAACCTGGGCATTGTTTTTGATGAAGGCCTGACCCTGAGGGTGCAGGTTTCAGCTGTAGTTAAATCTTCCTACTACCATCTTAGGAACATAGCCCTGGTGAAGCACCTGATTTTGCCCGAAGATCTTCCACCTTGGTCCAAGCCTTTGTCACCAGTCATCTTGATTATTGCAACGCCTCACCAAGGGCTACTGGGGTAGATATCCGCCGCTTGCAACTAGTGCAGAACGCGACAGCCAGTTTGTTGACTGGAGTCTAAGTCTAGTCATATTATGCCTGTGCTGCATGAGTTGCACTGGTAGCCAATACAGTGGCGGATTACCTTCAAGGTCGCTTTGCTGACCTATAAGGCCCTACACAAGCAGGGTCCCTACTCCTGCACCCTTACTGTCCTTTCCACTCGATCCGCTCCTCTGTGAGGGATTGCTAGAGATTCCCAGGGTATCCCTTAAAGCATCAGGAGGAAGATCTCTTGCCTTTGTGGCTCCTACCCTGTGAATTCTCTACCCGCCAGATCACTGATAGCCAGACCGTAGATGGTTTTAAAATTGTCTGAAGACATACTTGTTTAACCAGGCCTTTTCAGGGATATTTTGAGTTCAAACTGATATGGTTATTTTAGTATGTTTATATGTTTTATGATGTATGGTGATTGTAATGTTGTAGGTGTAAAGGCGCCCAGAGCTTTGGAAGGGTGCCTTATATAAATAAAACTTGCTTGCTTGCTTGATTAATGAATGTTATAGACAAATAGGCCCTATTTTTAAGAAGAGAATCACAATAGAACTACCCCATGGATTAACAATAGAATAAAAAGACTTATAAAAGAGAAAAGTTATTTATGGTACAAGGATAGAGAAACTTAAGATCCAGCAGATAAACTAAGATGTAAGATAACAAGAAATAAATGTACAAAGAAAATAAAGGGAGCCAAGTCAGACTATTATGCTACTCAATTAAATGACCCTCTAACAGTGCCAGAAAAGTCTGGAAGAGTATTAACTCATTACAAGGAGAAATTCAACTTCAACCTTATCAAAGTTTTTAAACTACAAAATGTTATCTTACATAAACCAGAGGATCAGATGAAAGCATTTAATGAATTGTATTCTGAAGTAGGACTTTCTTTTGAGAAGGAACACCCTGATTTAAAATCACACCCTTAATTTAGATTTTTCCACTAACACCCCAGGCCTATATTTTCATTTTCAGACATAAAGGAGGAATAGGTTCTTAAGGAACTTTTAATCTAGATACTAGCAAAGGCACAGGATCAGATGGCATTGCTCCTGTTCATCTTAAATTGCGCTAAAGTCCTTGCTACGTACATAGCTTACCTATATAACTCCGTAATACAAACAGCCCATTTACCTAGTGACTGGAGAACAGCATATATTATTCCCATATTTAAAGGCGGGACTCATAGACCCCGGTTCTTACTGTCCTATTTCTATTGTTTCTGTAGTTCAAAAGGTTTTTGAAAAACTGCTGTACAAGCAACTTTCACAATATCTCACTAGGTATAATATAATTTCTGATAAACAATCAGGTTCAAAAGGTCATATACTGTACATGTAACATCAAAAGTAACCAATGATGTTTTGCAGCCTTTGATAAAGGACACTATACAAGAACAGACTTATTAGGTTTATCTAATGCATTCGATACAGTGGACCACAGCATTTTGTAACAAATTAAAAACAATGGGGTTGGGTTTTTCCTCATTACTGTGATTTCACTCATATCTAACATCATGCCAGCTACATGTGAAAGTTGGGGGCAGGTGTTCAGCTCGGATGTGGCATCAGTTGGCCAGGGTGTACGATGAGATCAGTCCTTGGCCCTTTCTAATATATATATATATTATCTTCAATCAAAAACAGAAATCCAGGCACTCACCACCACAAAAGAACTTAGCCCAGAGGAAACATTTTAAAAAGGTTTATTAGTTGCCTGCGCTTTCTGGATCCTCAAACCCTTATCAAGGCGAGAGCCTTTGATAAAGGGTCCAGTGACCAGAAACACGTCAGGCAATTTAATAAACCTTTTAAAATGTTTCCTTCTCGCTAAATTCTTTGTGGTGGTGAATGCCTGGATTTGTGTTTTTGATTCTGAGTTTTCCATGGCACCCCATCCTAGTGCAGCTCCTTTGTGTTTTTTTTATATAAATGATCTTCCAAATTTTTGTTTAGAAAGCACAAAGCTACTAGATGTAACAAAATCCTATTGTTCTGTTATGTTCCCATGCTCACTCTGCACTGAGGCAACTTAATGTTTCCTCTTGTTCCTCATAAGCAGGTAAATGCAAAATCTAAATTTATTTTATTTATTTATTTTTTATTTAGCTTTTGTTGACCGGTAAGTGCATCTAGACAAATCCTGCCTATTTTCAGGCACGACCCGGGAGGGGATACAGATGAATGCCAACTGACCTTGAACCAGATTAAGCTGTTGGTGGTATTTTAGTGAATGAGGGAAATTTGGCCAGTACACTGGGAAATTCCCCACTCTTTCGATAAGTGCCATGGGATCTTTAACATCCACCTGAACCACCACCAATCCAGGAGATGGGACCTCGGTTTAACGTCTCATCCGAAAGACGGCACCTCAGAAGTGCAGCACCCTCTCATGCTGCACTACAGTGTCAGTACTGGGATATAACCCAAGTGCCAGATGTGGGAACTGAACCCACAGCCCTCTGATCTCCGGCCTCAGAGGCAGTGTGTTACCTACTGAGCCACTGACACTGCAATGAAGCTGAGCTGTGGAGTTGAGAAAAGCAAACCTTGAGGTGAGTACAGCAGCGTATGTAGCTCTACTGTATCTAGTCCAGAGCTGCGGACTGGCATGGAGAGGGAGTAGAGAAGCAAGTGGCTAAGGGTGAGTGCGGCAATGCACTGTACAGTAGTTTCATTTAGATAAGCAAAGATAATTATTTAAATATATAACAAGAGATAAAAATATACAAATGCTCTGGAAATGTGCTGTTGTTAATTACAGTCAGAGGGATGCAGGTAGGAGGAGGAGAGGCACAGATGTAGCACAGTTACTGGATATTTCAGTGTCCCTTGGTGTAATGAATAGGGAGCTATTATGAATGATGGTTATGGCTCCCAAGTCATTCATTATAGCGAGGGTTACTGTACATGCAGACGATACATTTTGTATACGCTCTATGAGAAAGTGATTTAAGCTATTACAACCTTACAATCAGATTTTGATAAGAATCAGGAGGCTCTGTTACATCTAAGGCTACTTTTTATTAGAAAAGCAATGACTGCTTTTTACCAAAAATGGCAGACCTTGCCAGATTTGATTATTAGCTCCATAAAGGTAGTAGCATAACCAGAGTCTATGATTATAAGTATCTGGATTTAATTCTGGATAACTAATTGAATTTTAAATTACATATACAATACCTCCCAAGCAAATTAAAGAGGCTTGTAGCATTTTTACAGGAACAAGAATTATTTCTGTTACTCCTCAGAAAGCTTCTGGTCAATTCATTGTTTTTACAGTTTGGGATTATAGAGATTGTATTTATAGAAGTGCCACCTTGTCAGTTCTTGGTTCCCTGGATCCTTAATATTACAGTGTTCTAAGATTTGTTACTCGATTCCCATACAAAACCATCATTGCCAACTATACTAATATGTAGGCTGGACTTCATTGGCAGATCAAAGAGCATTACACTGGCATATATTTGTCTACAGATTTATTATTAAAGATCTTCCTTCTTACTTGTTAAATACACTTCTACAAAGAACTTCTCCTAAACATTCTCTCTGATCCACTAAGTATTCAAATTATCACATTCCAAAATGCCATTCTAAATTTAGGGAATTGTTTTTTGCTGTCTCTGTTCCCTGAGCATGGGAATTCATATGGAAGAAATGCAACTTAAATACTTTACTCCCACTAGCCCAATTTAGAGCTTTGCTTATGAGCTTAGCATGTAATCATTATGACTGCTTTGGTTGACAACTTACTTTAAATGATGATTTTTCTTTTACTGTAACTTAAATATTATTTGTATCAAGTGTGTTATGTGATTTTGTATCTGTATTTATATGTTTATTCTGCACACAGTTGTAAATGAGAGAACCCTCTCAATTTGTCTTCCAATAAAATGATGATGAATATTGCTGAATGCTTGTATTAGCAGTACACATCTTTGTCTTAATACATGCTGGTACTCAGTAGTCAGGACAGTAGTGGAGTGTCAAGGTTAAATACTACAGAGCAATGGAGACTGATAGATTGCCTGATTATGATTCTCAAGCCATTTGAACATGCAATGCAGGTAGTCATTGGAGAAACTGCCTGCATTAGAGAGATCATCTCTTTCTTCGGGTGCTGAGGCAGGTCCTACTGAATGTCCAGCAGCTTGAAGCAAGCAGCAAATCTGTCTGTTGTGTCCTTAGGAAGCACATGTTGCAGGTACTCAACTATGACACCACATTTCCAGCATCTTACAGTCATCCAAATTAGATTGTCAGTATGCTGGACCAGAGATACAAAGGGGCTTTCATCTGTTACTGAGGGTGGTCATAATTAAGTCAATGACTGGTTTCATTGGTTGGAAGTACATGAGGCACAACTTATTAAAGTCAACTTTTGACACATGTTGCAACTCAAGCTGGTCCTAGCAGAGGTGCTGGGTCATTTGAGGTGTTAACTTTATCACAGTTAGCAAAACTACATCTCAAGTTCAAATTAATCCTTTGTGGGCAGTATTACTGCAGGTGTTATGAGAGGATTATTCAAAAAGGAGGGTGGTAGAGCAAGATGTTGGGTCAGTGCTGTGGAAAGGATGGTTGATGCACCCTTTCATATACCAAACACCTTGGTATTAGTGATGAGACCCTTTTTTCTTGACCTCTAGGGTTCTGGATTGGCCAGCATTGGCATGTGTTGCCATTAAGTACCTGACCTGCCCACCATCCAGTGTTAGTGTGGCATAGGTGTTCAGTGTTGGTGGGCAATCATTACGGACTGGTGGACCAACATATCACAATGGAATCTCACTATGCTTACCATCATTAAAACAAATTTCTCTGAGTTCCTAAAATAGATGCAGCTGCAATATGTCAGCCCATGAAGGGTGATAATGAAATGGAAGGAATATTTGCTAGAGTGGTGAATGATCAGCCATGAAGGAAGAATTTCTACCTTTAGACAACTCTTCATTTGAAGATGGGAGGGTTACTTCATTGTGCAGGATGATTAAGCTGTGCTGATTTTACAAACTAAACAATCTGTGTACACACTGTACATACCAGCAGCAGACTGTCACAGTAACAAACAATAATTGCATGTTCTGTTCTATAAGCTATAAAAAAGTTTGAGAACTCACAGTCATATTTTTGTCTCGATTCCTGACTCAATGGCTCTTAAGGACTAATGGGATGGGGTACAATAAATCCACACATATCCCACCCATGTAGCTGCACAACTGTGGACAGGTGCACACTGGTGGTATTCAAGACTGCCAGCCACCTGTCAATGGTCCCACCCCCGTGCACGGGAGCACGGAGGACAGATATGTAGACTGGGTGGACATCCAATGGATACCCAACCCAGTACACCGTGGATCCCTTGCACCCGCAGGCAAGGAGTAATGGCTGCCACTGCACCATGAGTGGCAACCAAGAAGCGGGCTGGTTCCCAGTCGGCTATCCCCAGACCACCATTCATTGTCTGTGGTCTGTGGTCATGGTGTGAAAGACGGTAGTCCCCACCTGGCTTTTGGCAACTGGGGTGGCATCCCAGGGGTGCGCACACTCTCACGGCAGGAGTTCCCCCTGCATACTGTGTACCCCTGTGCCCAGTGGTCTGCGACTCTGTGCATGTTGCAGAGTACAGGCATGCCCCCAGCATGCCCCTGCCCACCCTGACAGCATTGCCCTCCACGCGGTCTGGTGGTGGGGCTGTGCACCTCATAGATGAACCCTGGCTGGCCATGGGTGGTGCAATGGATGTGGAGTGGTTGCATGCCCCAGATACATGCACGTAGCCACTCTGCCCCATTAATGCATAGGGCCCATTGTGTTTATTACTTTTCTTCTTTCTGTTCAGCTTAAGTTATACACATATAATGATGCTGTATGTCTCATTCTTAATTTGTCACTTTTTGTAACTTAAATTTCTATTGTTTTTATCAGCAACAACATACATGACAGACATGTCATACAGCTAAACAAAGCACTGGATCAATCAGTATTCAGTACATATTACAAGTGCACACAAATAATTATGCTCACATAGCTCCTAGTAAATAGAAGTACTTTGGCATAATAGAAGCTACTGAGATTTAATTTGTAGGTTGCACACCCACAACCCTAGAGATAGGTTTGGTATTGTATTGCTAGGGGCTTTAAATAGGTACTGTGTTACTTTGTATGAATAGCCCATATTATTAGCTGTGTAAAAGCACTAGTACCAAGTTATTGTGGTAACATCTACTGCGCACTCTATTAGGGGTGGTGTAGTAGAATCTCTGAGTAGCTCAGGAGTCTTCACCCCAGTTCCTTTGTGATGAACCCATGCTGCCTTTTGTGGATGAGTTGCATTCCCTCAATATACAAACATATATAAACAGTAATCTAATCTATACTCAGCTGTAAAAAATACTTACTTAACTTTTCCATTCTGTCCCAAAAGGCCCAAGTCTGTTTGTGAATTGTTATATTAGTTTAATCTACACAAGGTTGCAGTCATCTATGCTACTGCATTGTTAACCTGAGCTGGTCATCCAGGGAACACCAATATTGGCAGGTGCACTAGAAACTATGGGCCCAATTCTAGAAGGATACACCTGGATGTATCTCTGACTTGCACCATAAAAATGGTGCAAGTAGTGTTACGCCAGCAGTTGTGTCACTTGGTATTCAGCAAAGCAGACTGCAACATGTCACAGACTGCTTGCACCAAAGTCGACTTACACCACCAGTTGCGCCCTAAACCCCTGTGACATGGCGCTAGGGGGTTATGGCAGCTCTTGTGCCCTATTCTGGAAGGGCAGCAACAAAGTCCCCAGATCTGCTATTTTAGAACGACTCCCAGAGAACATCTGTCAAAGTACAGTTACACCAGCATTTAGCTGGTATGTGTGTACTTACACCCTCTGGGGTTGTGCAGATCTGCCATCCAGCAGCACCCAATATAGGCACCCTCCCCATGTCTTGAACACCCACAGTACCCACAGTATACACCCCATGGGGGCAGCAGTTTCCACCCCAGCCCCCGATCTCCCCCAGCTGCAAATGCCCTGCAGGTCTGCTCACTCCCAGCCCCAAACACCCACAATGGTAAGATCCCACAGGAAGCTCTGTCTCCACGCAGGGACCCGTTTCCCAACCCGAAACACAGGTCCCTTCAGTGCCACAAAATGTACAAAATTAATAACTCCCAAAATCCTGGTAGTCTAATATTTACCCCCACCCAGCAGTTGCGAGTCCTGCCCCCCAACCCAATCAGCCAATGACCCGCACAGCTCACCTCTCACCACCATAGCCAGTCACTGACTGAGACACCGTGGGAGTGCGTACTGTATATACTCGCTCAATGAATAAATGACAGCACATTCATTCTGTAGCGCATATAGACAGTACGCACTCCTACAGAGCTCAGTCGGCAGCTAGGCCATGGTGGTGTGAGGTGGACTGTGCCAGTTGCTAGCTGGGGATGGTCTGGGGTGTGTGTGGTGACTGGCACTGCTGGGGGTGGGGACCTCTAGACTACCAG
Source organism: Neoceratodus forsteri (assembly GCA_016271365.2). NCBI lineage: Eukaryota > Metazoa > Chordata > Ceratodontiformes > Ceratodontidae > Neoceratodus > Neoceratodus forsteri. The sequence goes on from CM057450.1 coordinate 1,077,307,832, forward strand.
GGATTTGGGGAATTATTAATTTTGTACATTTTGCAGCACTGCAGGGACCTATGTTTCGGAGTTGGGGAATGGGTCCTGGGGGATAGAGCTGCCCAGGGCTCTTACCGGTGTGGGGCTGGTGTGAGCAGCCCTGTGGGCTAGTACAGTTTGGGGGATTGGGGCTGGGGTGAGGATGCCTCAGAAGGCACTTACAGTTTAGGGGATCAGGGGTTGGGGTGGGGAGGATGCCCTGTGGGGCATGTACAGTATCGGGGATTGGGGGCTGGGAACACAGCAATCATGCAGGGCTTTTAGGCCACAGGGGGGCATGTGCCTGCCAGCCAGAGGGGTGCAACTTATGACATGCCCCTTGGTTACACTGCCTTTGGCATAGCTGTGGCATGTCACAGGGCATGAGACTTAGCCATGGGGACGCTGCTCATTGCAGAATTGGGCTCAGGATCCTTGGTGCAACTGCACTCACATATCGCAGAATCTCTAACATGTGCAAGAGTGCTTCTAGAATTGCACCCTATGTTGTATCCTGTTATACACCTGTTCTCATGTTCAGGTATTGGGTTTTAGCCCTCTTTACACTTCTGGTAGAGATAAAAGCACATCCTAAGGATCACATTTTCTGATGTATGCCCACTGTGCATTCCTTAGGTCATAAGATAGTTTTTCAAGCATGAAGCACTCCTGCACATCTGTTAGCCATTCCTTGTACAGTAGGTAGGAGACCTCGTATCTAGTGATAAGCATAGGATATGTTTCTTAGCTGTGTTAGCCACTAAGTACATGCTGTGCTGCTTACTTATTGCCACTCTTGCATGGCCAACATTACTGGTTACACATATTCCAGTTCAAATAACTCATCAATGCCCAGTAGTGTGTTCAGCTTGGATTCAATTTCTTTCCACAGTGTTTTGATTGGGGAAGTGGTATATAAATCTAATAGTATACCTTATGGGTGATCACATTTGTAGCATTTGGGTTTGGATCATCTCCATCTTGTGAACGTTCTTGGGCATGTAGCACAAGTTTGTCAGTATTTTCAACTGCTGTGTTTTAAGATCTATTATTAAGATGGCTTGTCTAGAAGAGTTAATTTCCAGTCTCAACCTGAATGTGTTTCTTCCCAATTACCTGCTCCACCACTGTTTAATTTCCTCAGCATCTCATTGTTTTGGGTAGGCTTGTAGATTGTGCCATGCCAATATGGAGTTGTTAGCTTTCAGTTGTGTTTTACAGCATTTCTCCCATTCAGATCATACATTCTTTGGATATCTCTGTCTCCAATGCTGAGTAAAGGTATGTTGTAATTAGATAGGTCTATACTATACTATATTATACTATATTATACTATACTATACTATACTATACTATACTATACATATCTGATGGCTTTAAACCATATGTTTGTTGTAGAAATGGGGGTTGTATCCATTTTCTTGGATTATGTTTTGTATTCTCAAGATTTCCTTAGTTCTACAACATGCAAAGTTTGGTCTGGAACTATTGGTAAAGAAGTTCCACTTCCCACAGTGGCTGGTCTGTACAAAGTTGAAGAGAAGTGTTTTGTGAGCTTCAGCATCTTTGAAAGGACATGTTGCATGCAGCCAGATAAGGACTCTGAAATTGAAGGTGGATAGGTCCATATGTCTGCACCACTAATTCTGCTCCTTCTTCACACAACCTCTGTTCAATCACCAGCTATTCAGGAATTTGAGCGAGGATTGACATTCTTCTCTCATGTAGTACCAGTATGCTGTATTAGCCAAATCTTTGTCCAATAATATAACAAAATAACAAGAAGTTTTAGGTAACCTTTATCTGTGAGGCAGGCAAGTCTTTTCATTCAACAGCAGGCCTTTTTTCCTTGTGCACAGATAAACTCTACTATTAGCCTCTGAATTTCCTTCAGTCATTTTATCTGCACTGTGTATGTAGCATTGAGACTACAAAGAGGATTCTAGGTTCATTTTAATAGATGCTATTCTCTGGCCCATATAGAATGATAGTTTGTTTCATCTTTCTAGATCAGCTTTAATGACCTGTGTTACATTTTTCATATTACTGTTCATTCTATCCAGGGCAGTCAGATGTAGGGATATTCCCAGGTACTGTATAGATTTTGGTCTCCATTGAAAGCCAGACTCCATGAACATGTCCCTTGTGCTTTTCTGGTTCAGTGGCAGGATCTTTGACTTCTTAGTATTCAGATTGTAGCCAGAGAATAAGTCAAGTTGCTGAATGGTGGTCAATGCTAGTGGTACTAATGTGCATGGGTTACTCAACATCAGAAAGATATCATCTGCATAGACCAACAGCTTGTGTTCTTCACCTGCAAGACATATCCCTGAATCCTCTGGTCTGTCTGAATTTTCCTGAACAATTGTTTGAGGACAGAATAAACAGTGTTAGTGACAGGGGGCAACCCTGTTTCATTCCTCTGTTCATAACAAATTCTGATGAAATATGTCTATTTTGCACACTGCTGCCCTCCAATTGTTGAAGGGAAGGTCTATCATGAAGATTGGGAAATGCAGTTGAGTTCCACAGTCTTGAAGAGATAAGGCCATTCCAACCCAATCAAACACCTTTTCTGTATCTAATGTGATCAAAACTGGTTTTCCTAACTCCATCCACTCTCTGCACACTATTCCTGTGTTACTGACATGTAGTCTTTCTTCCACCATCTATAATGTTGGCAATCAAGTTTATCCTGCCTTCCTTTGCTTTCTGTTTATAAGAAGTGCACATTACGATTAGCATTCCTATCAGGGCTCATTTCAGAGTTTCCACATTGTTGACCAGGAGGCATATAGGCTTGTTCAGTTCCAGAAAAGAGTTTATAAAATCCAAGATTTCTTGTTTATTTTGTTTGTATGTGAGTAAACAATTTTTAAATAATCAGAGGGATTATTTACTGTCTTATTCTTCTAATTTGATCATCAGTTTAACTGTTGCATGTTCGGATATTGTCATGGGAAGTATTGAGATATTTAAGAGCCCAAGAACGACTATGTCTGGGATAATCCAGTACTCTATCATAAATGCTAAGCAGTGGACTGTCAACCTAAAGTATATTCTTTCTCTTTTTGCAGTTAATTTGTTTATTGATTTTTGAAGTAATAGAAAACAAACATAGTATTATAGCATAGTGAATAATAAAATACATATCAGGTTAAACAATAAAAATTTGCTCTGTGCTTGACAGCGGTAAAGTAAGGAGATAAAGGTAAGGTATGAATTATGGTTGTACCTATTGTCAAAAAAAAAGTAAAAGAAAGATCACACAGTGATTATACACTGAGCATAACAAATCACCATGTTAAGTAATACCAGGAGAAAAATTAGAACATACCGTAATAATTTCAACACATTTTAAACAACAGAGAGATACCATAAAAAGAAAGTATTAAACAGAAATATATATTTTCTCTGACTGATGGAGGAGCTGTCAGGCATCCACTATGCTGTGATCATTCATGGTCCTTTTAATATGTGTACTGGACTCTGCCTTGGTTTTGCTATACAGAGTGGGATCTAGTACAGAAGTGGAGTAGCTGCACACCAAGTTCTGTGGACAGTTCTCATGGATCTGTATTGTGTTCGTACACATTCACCTGTGCTAGTTTATTGGTTCCTTGGTGTCTGCCACAATGGGAATTTTACAATCCATCTGATGCCATACTCAAGTCACTGTAAAGTTCACTGCTTCATGAATCAAGATTAAGATCCCCTCTCTTATTGCTAAGTCCTGCACCTAGTGCTGTGCCAGCCCATGGTCTGTGCATCCTATGGTCTTCTTCAGCCTGTGTTTCTTTTGTAAATAAACAATTTGAGTCCAGTTTTTAAGGTGATTTAAAACTTGCTGGTGTTTATTTTCAACCTACATACTGTTCACTTTCCAAGTTATTAGCTGTAAATAGAGATGCAGCAAAGTTTTCTTTGCATGCAAATTTGTAATAATTTGCCAAATTTGCATACATGGAGCACTTTGCATAATTTTCGGAAATTATCACGAATTTGGCATTGTGACTTCACCTTGCTTTTCGGGTTTTAAATGCAAATTTCACTTAAAATCCCAAAGCAAGGAAAGGTTGCATCCCCCACCCCAAAGCAGGCAGCCTGACTTCAATCTGTGGTGTCTAGTGATCCCCACCCTGTCAGGTAGTGCCCCACCCACTCCTCCTCAACCATGACTCTGATCCATCTTAAAAAAAAATAATTTAATTCCTGGTGTCTAGTGGACTCCCCATCCCACTCCTCCAACCCCAAGTCCAATCCATCTTAAAAAAATGTTTAATTTAATCCCTGGTGTCTAGTGGACCTCCCACCTCCCCACCCTGTCAGGTAGTGCCCTCTCTGCTTCCCCAACCTCGAGGCTGATCCATCTTAAAAAAATATTTATTTAATCCCTGGTGTCTAAGTGCCCCCACCCTGTCGGTACTGCCCCACCCTGCTCCCCAACTCCGACTGGAGTGGGCCACTGTAGCAAGCCTCCACTCACCTCCATGGCTGGCAGCCTGACTGAGCTCAATGAATGAGCAAATGCTTCATTCATTGACAGCTACAGCCATTTTCTTTTGTGTTCCAGGATGCAGAGAGGGGTAGGGGGCTGCTACCGTCATTGGTGGGGTGGTGGGATGAGAGAATGGTATTGTGGACCCTCTGGGTTCCACAATGCTGTTCCCCATCCTGCCCCGTTGGACACTAGAGCAGCCCCTCCCGTTTATACACTCCTGAACACAAAAGAAATGACCACAAGCTGTCAATGAATGAGCACATGCTTGTACAAGCAGTGCTCATTCATTGAGCTCAGTCGAGCTACCAGTTGTAGAGGTGAGTGGAGGGTTGTGGCCGTTGGCTTGTTCAGTCAGGGTTGGGGGAGAGCACCATGGGAGAACTACCTGACAGGGTGGGAGGTCCACTAGACACCAGGGATAAAATAATTTTTAAAATGGATTGGACTCAGGTTGGGGGGGCTGAGGTGGGGCACTACCCTGAAAGAGGTGGTAGATCTCACTAGACACCAGTGATTAAAAGTAAACATTTGTTTTTAAATTGGGTAGGACTCAGGGTTGTAGGCACAATCTGATGGGCGTGGGGGTCCACTAGACATCATGGATTAAATTAAACTTTTTAAGATGGATCTGACCTGGGGTTGGGGAACCGGGTGGGGGCAATACCTGACTGGGTGGGGAGGGGTCCACTAGACACCAGGCAGGGTACCAGCAGCTGGAGGGCTGGATTTATTGTGTGTGTGTCCCGTGATCAGTGGTGGGGGGATTGTCAAACTTTGTAAATTGTATTCCATGAATTAAGTGCAATTTACAGTTGTTTAGCTAAATGAATTTTGTAGACTTCACCCACCTTTAATTGTAAATTAATGTCATTCATAATCTTTGTGGTTTGTTTTCAATTCCTCATTAACTTTAAGTTCCAAGCATTTTGTTCCTCTTGTTTAAACTGTACCCTTTGGTGGTAACTGATGGTTCCCCAGATATGTGACTATTCAAGCATGCTGTCCCTCTTGTTTAAATCGTGATCTTTGGTGTTGACTAACTGTTCCCCAGATATGTGACTCTTTCCCAGATATGACTGCTGCAATCTGTAAATATGTACCTTTCCCTACTATAAAGGTCCATGACGCCGCATGAAGGCTACTGCTTTCAAGCTCCAGACTGTCCACCACATGCTATGAAACATGATTGTTGACTCATTTTAGACCTTTGCAACTGAACATTACTCATATTGCAAAAGAGAGCTTAAGCATAACTCAGAATTAGGTATGGTAATTATGAATAACATTTTTCTAAACTTTGAAGAATATAAACATCTTGCATTATTGTAAATGTATGCTGTCATGAGCATAGGAATGTGATCTACTAGATCTCAATACAACTTAGCAAGCTCACCCTGCCCCATCTAACTGAGCCTACATAACACCATCACTGGGTGAAATATAACCCACCAATATAGAAAACATTAGAATAATAATAACCAGGCCTCATCCCCATTCATCAGTGAGCAGCAGTGCACAAGCTTCTGCCATCTTGTGCCTTTGGGCCTACCAGCCCATATCACATGTTATCTGTCAAAGAAAAAAGTATCCTACTAGTGTCAAGGTCCCCTGCATTACAGAGAAATAAATCATTGGTTAAGCAGCAATAATCATACGGAGCACCTGACAGGCTTTTATTGAGTCACATATTAACTGGTTGTACCTGCTGTGGGGAGCTCCTGGTCTGGAGGGAGGGGTTGGCTGGGTCATTGAATAAATCCACATAGCTAAGGGTGCATTGTCATTCTGATCAGTCTTGTGGTACACTTACTAATTAGTCAAAAGGCAAATTCAGCATTAATAAGCATTGAGCTGTGGCCCCCTTTGTTGTGTCATGGTCTGGCCTCTGTCCCTCTAGTCTCCCCAGTTCCATTTCCAATACTTACATTTTCTCTGGTTCAGATCCAAAACTGAGAGATCTGGTTCACTGTTGTGGGTTTAAGTCAGGTACTCCTTAAGGACAACTTTACAGTATTCAGTCAACAGCACCAAGTTATTGAGTGGTAACCAGCCACAGGAGCCAGCAGGAGGTACAAGTTTAAGTATGTACCTTTGCAAGTTTGTGATGGTAGTGTTCATGTTGTGCAATGGGGATCATGTGGTGGTGCTGTAAATTTTAGAGTTAAGATCAATCCAGTGGTGAAAGATAGATGATCTCATACAGTTCAATGCTCATTTAGGTTCCACTGTTGTTTAGCAGGTTGGGCTGTCTGCCAGTAAGGAAACAAGTTAGGGAATTCTTCCTTTAGTCAAAAACAAAAACAACAACCACACCAGAGCTACAGAGTGGTGGTGCAAATGGTATAAATGCACACTGGCACAGACTTGAATTGTGCTATTCCATTTAATGGTTCAGTTTGTACTTAATGGTATAATCATCACAATTAAAGTCCACACACAAAAGGTACATAGGAGCTGTTGGACTGTTAACCAGATGCTCAGCGCTTTGCTTGTTATAGCTTCCTCAGTACCTTTCAGTGGCATTAACTGTTAAGAAAATAGTGGGCTGCTAGTAACGAAACCTTTAGTTGGGCCAGGTACATCTGGTGAAAGAACAAACCAGTTTCTTGTAGGCCTGTCTTTACATCTGAGAACATATCTCTCTGTTCTCTCACTCCTGTACTGAGATCATTAAAGTTTGACAGAGTACCCTGATAATATGGTGGTGTTCATTGCCTCTCCTGTTTCTAGACATACAGTTTTTCTTGAAAGTTTAGAAAGTGCATGATCAGTACCAGAGGTCTGTCACTGGGACCTGGCTTTGGCGCTAAACTTTGGTGTGCCTGTTCAATTTGATATCCTTGCTAGCTCAGTTGGGGTGCAAAAGTTAGTTAACATTTTGTCCATCTGAATAGATGGTTCCTGAGTTTCTTCCACTATCACATGACAGTAGGGTATTGCACTAGAAATAATTTTCTTGATACTCACCACACTCTTCCAATTTCTCAAGGAACTGTGTGTCTTTAATTCTGTCACATTGCTCCTGTTCTCAGGCATCCATCAGGCTTGAGATTTGAGCCTCAGTGTCTGTAATCCTTCTGATTTGTTTCCACTATTTCATTGATTTGCTTAAAGGACACTGTCAACCCTTTTAGGCTTCAAATTGTCCCTAGTTTAATTATTTTATTATTGTTTTCATTCTGTAGAATGTGCTGATGTAGCTGGTAGTTTGATTCTGATTCTTTTTCCTTTTAAAAGTGAAAACAGACTGCCCACCATACGGTGTTACAATACAAAATATATTTGTTTACATTCCTTAGTCAACTCACACAGCATCATTCCTGGACTTGGGAACACCCAACACAGTCAACCACTCAAGATGCAGTGAAAGCAGAGGAGACTATTGCATCATGAGTGACTGTACTGTTTTGGGGGTGTTCCTAATGTTCAGAAAGAGAGCAATAAGTGTTGAGACAAGTATCTAAAACAAAACAAGGTTGGGTACAATTACATGATTATCATGTATTTCAGATGTACTAAGAAGGAGGCAGATTAAACCACCAACAACATCAATTAATTTTACAGAAGTCAAGCTATCATAACATGTGGGGTTTCAGCTTGAAATGATGATATGATGCAAAAGGGTTGACAGTGTCCCTTACATTTGCTCAGTGCTTCTGTAACTGAGGAATGAAGACCAACATTTCATTGAGGAGCCTTGCCAGGTGATCTGTAATGACCACAGTTCCTTGTAGAGGTACGACCTGTGGTGAGATCATCCCAGTTTTTTACACTTATTTTAGAGAGTCAGGGCTACTGAAGTCCTTGAATTCCATCTCTGCCAGACCCACCATAATTGTTGTTGGTAGTAGCAAGTGCAGAGCTATTAATGGCCACTTCCTCTGGCTAAGGCTGAATCACGTGACTCCATTTCTCACTTTGAAAAAATTACATTGGCAGCATATTTTTTCATTCAATCTTCTGCGTAGCTATTTATTTAAAGGAAGACTGTTCAACTGAGGAGGAACTCCAATGTCCCAGTTGTCACATTTATGGCACTGTGTAATTTATAAATTGCAAGCCTTCTATGCCACAGCAAACTATATAGTAGTTTTACATTTTGTTTTACTGGCCAGTAATCTACCTTGAAGTGGAATCTTTTCTTTCACCTTATCCATAGCCTGGATTGGAAGTGGTGGAGCTGCTCAAACCCACATCTCTGCACTCCAGGAGGTTGCAGAGTGGAGTCAGGAAACAGAGAAACAGTAAGGCGCCTGAGATGGGTGAAGTTAATAGCAGAAGTGAGAACCAGGACCCAAGTCTGACCAGAGTGTAGGACTGAAAAGGACCTGGAAGGAGCAGGAAAGAGGAGAAGTAGGAGAAGTTGAATGGTGCAGGATGGAGTCTAGGGCCTCAACTCAGTGTCACTGGGCCAGCTGAGCTCTCATGGCTCTTTAAAGTATTTAAAGTTTTACAAAACAAATTTTCTTGAATGGTTAGAGATGACAGTATGACTTTAAAAGATGCACAAGAACATGGGGACATACAATGAAGTTGGAAGGGGAAAATTTAGAGAGACATGAAGAAGTACTTCTTCAGTGAAAGAGTGGTGGATGCCTTAAACAGCCTTTTGGCAAAAGTAGTGAGGCAAAAACAATGGTGGGCTTTATACATACATGAGATAGTCACAAGGAAGTCTTAGCTGGGAAGCATGGGGTAGTTGGAAATAAATACGGTCTGGTGACAGTATAGGCAGAGACAAATGGGCAGACTAGGTGGGCCAATAAGTCCTTATCTGCCAACAAAGTCTACATTTCTATGTTTAAATCTAGGGTGGTTGACCATACTGTATGTTGGAAATTTACTAAGTCCCAGTTATAAGATAGGTGATAGCAATAGAGGCAATATTAATATTGTACAACTTTAGTTTATAGTGATTGGTGATGGTTTCTTTTTCACATATTCAAAATAAATAATGGATTTAAATTTTCCTGGGGTTATCCAGGTACACTGATCACATGAGCACGCTGGTCCATCAAAAGGGTACAGCATAGCCTTAGTATAGAGGATCCAGTCAGGGGAAGCAATGGGGAGAGAGAGTTTGCTGGTCTGCAACGATTGCTTGGAAATAACATAATAGAGTTACTCCTTTCTAAAGAGTGTTACTGATGAAAATCAGAGAAACCTCTATGCATTCCCTACTGGCAGTGTATCCTATCCTAATTACAGAAATAAGTTATTAATGGTAAAGCACTTTTGGCAAGCCAGTTTTCTTTCGGCTTAGTTGCAGACACCACCACCAGTTAGACTTAACATTTTGTGTTCTGAATGACACAATGGTAGTGCAACTACAGATATTAAAATATTAAATATGCTGTTCTCATCCATTATTTTAGAAATATGCCTGTCTAAAACTTACTCAAAATTTATATCTTGCCTGTGCAACTTGATGAAGTGTTACACAAATCTTTAACAAATTTATTATAATGTATGCTTCACAGAGAAGGAATTTACTGAAAGCTGTTGCTTAAATAATTCAGTTCAAAGTGTTATATTTTATCTCATGAGCCACTTGTTTATTAGTATTAACACTACGCTACATTCAGGTGGGACTTATTAGCGGCATTTAGCAATTTTATATACAGATCGGTGGATTCTTTTGGCACTCCAAGAGTGAAGCTAATCTGTACCTGCCTGTTCCTAAGGAAGTGTACTTCAAAGCCATTAGTATCCCACTGACCTGACGTTATTACAGACAATTCACTTACTAAGAGCCTCTACAAGGCTGTCTAGAAGTTTACAGCTTTTAATCACACTGAAGACCTTCTTAACAGTGAATCCAAAATCAAGTATCACTTTTACAAAATACCATTTTAAACATATCTAAAAGCTGATATTTGTGAAAGTAGCTCTGTCCTAACTTTGCTCTGATGAACAACTGCTTTTGCCCAATCTTTGCTCTGACGAACAACCGCTTGGGCCTAATGAGCTTGGACTACCTTCTATATCAGAACAGTGAAAAATAATTTATTGCTAGTCTCTGAAATTACTGGTATCACTAGACATTTAGGAAAGGTTGTATGTCAAAAGAACACCTGTAAAATGGCATCAACCAAATACAGCTAACATATAACAGCAAAATGCAAAACAACGACAAGCACTACAGCGCTTACCAAAAAAGCAAAAAGCTGTAGTGACTTTCTTGTGGAGGTATGGCCCCTGCACTCCCATTTGTGGGGGCTTTGCACTCCATACCCCACTTACTTAAAATAATTATCTCCGGGGACTCAACTCAGGGATTGGGAGAAACTTGGGAGGGCAGGTGGAACCTATTACAAAAAAGAAATCACACCTCCAGTCTCAAACTTGGATCTACCCAGCACACAGACAGTAACTCTAACATGTAGGCTACATAGTCAGCACAGATTTGGCCATCCAAACAATTGCCTACAGGCTTCCACAACTCTCTACCTACATCACTGACTCCCTGCTTAGGTAAACATGCACTGTCAAAACACTCTCACTCATTTGATACACACTGTTTTGAATCACTGAAACTGAGTCACTCAAGTGGACTCACTGTTTGAATGGGATGCCTTTAGGCAATGCTTTTGTTACTCTGTACTACTACTATTATACTATTATTACTCTATTGTTTTAGGCTTCACTAATGCAGCTAGTATTGGAATTCTAGGTAACAGATTTAACATTTTAATTGTATTTGCCTCTACTTCCTTTAGTGTGTGTACTACCAGAACAATAACCATAATTATACAATGGCAAGAAAGAATGCTGGCCTCTGGTTGGTCATGTTAGCTGGACCCATGATGTTATTCCAGTACAACATCATGGGTCTAGTCTCAGTACTGTGAACCTCTTGATTTGTTTGCATTTCCATGATTTTTCCATCTTCTCTTATGAAACCAAAATATTTTTCCACACTAACAAAAACATTTTTAAAATTATTTTTTATTCTGTATAACAACAAGCCATTTGTGTAATAGCAATAATGCCCTCCAGGATGTGTGTCATGTTGGATAACATCATGCCTCAGGTATTGGGTGCACTTGGCCTGCCCACACCACCTGAGGCGTGATGTTATCCCAGCACAACACACACCCTGTCAGGCATTCTTAGGCCAACTGGATTATTTGATCAATCAAGAGAAATAATAAATCAAGAGACAGCAAAGTACTAATGCCCCTATACAGAGCCTATGTTCACCTACATCTAGATTTCTCCTCTCAGTTGTGGTGCACCTTTAGAAACATGATATTATGCAACTGGAAAAGTGCAAAGAGGTTACACTAAAATTGTGAGAGGTCTACAAAATGTCACATACAAAACCAGACTTAGTTCTCTAAACTTAATGTCCCTTTCAACCTGACGATTAAGAGGGACCTCCTTCTTATGTATGTCATCATGAAGGATCCCTGCTTACTGACCAGTTTAGGGCTAATGTTTAAGGATGACATCTATAATTTCAGAGGTCACCCATTCCAGTTACAACACAAGAGATTCAACCTAATGCCAAGTAAATTATTTTTATACTCCACGTATCATCAAGCCCTGAATCCATTACCATTGGAGGTAATTACCAGCAGTTCCAAGTCAATGTTTAAGTCCCAGTTGGACACTTTTATCCTTTCAGACACCACTATTCATTACTATTAGATAAAAGGAGCAACTCATGGCCCCACGGCTCTTAGCTTCTGTCTGGATCTAAGTATGAATATAAGTATCTAAGTAGGTATTATTGCTTAAGCACATGCTAATTGAGGTCACCAAACTTGCAAACCTCCAGTATATAAGGCACCCACTTAACATTTAAAGCTGAAGTAGGAAATATGTTGTAACTATCCCTTTGGGGAAACAGAAAACAACAACAACAACAACAAAAAGACAACTATGTTTTCTTAGTAGACCTAAATATGGTTGTGTCTACCCCATCATATTTAGAAAGGAGATGAGGTCCTCAGAGGTACCAGAAAAGAGGACTCTGATGGCTGCTTTCATAGAGGAGCATTGCTGTACATTAGGTGACTACATCACCCTCCCCAAATTACAACAGCTATAATACATTTAGAGAAGGACTATGACACTGAAGGGCATATGCAACCAAGGGTTAAGAACAAAACAAAGGAGTAAGAACAAAAGAAATATGGTGCAAAAAAGTGAAAAGAACACACAAAAGAGACATTCAACCTGGAAATAAATAAAAAGAATTGATAACAGATTCTATTTCACTGACTAATGCAGACAAAAAAGAAACTGCAGAAAATCAGAACTCAGCTTGACTGAGACCAAGAAAGAAAGCTAGCAATTTGAAAGAAGAGGTATTAACCCTCCAGAGTGGCAGAAAAATCCAAAAACAAATCAGAACAATTTAATTTTCTTAATTTATCAGAAAATCCATATAATACCTTTATTAGATTACTAGACTTAGGCTACAATGATTATTCTAAGATGGCTAGTGTACAAGTTTCTCTGGATGCTGTTTTGAACAGTTAAACCAACAAGTTGAGGATATTGTCTTGGTTCCTGATCTATTAAACCAATATCCCATAAATTTGTCCAAATATACTTTAAAGGCATTGGTCCACCTACAATGTGTAATACAGTCATTCTTGGAACTCTCAATGATAGCAGAATTAATTTTGACCATTTTAAAAGAGAAACAACAAACAGATTAAATAACCTATATCACAAAGTTATTCGAAATAATTAAAGACAATAAAGTGTAATTTTCAACATTTCTTATTCCAGACACACCTATAAAAACAGAAGAAAGGAGACAAGAAGGAAGAAATGATACTTAGATTATAATAATAAAGGAAAATAAGTACACTGCACCCCCCCACACACACACTGAAGTACACCATATTAGGATAGCAGAGGCAAAGTGTAAAACCTAAGGAAAAGAAGGACAACACTTTAGAGAAGAAACACAGAATTAAGGAATCCAAAATAATGTAGGACTTATGGAGGAAGTTTCAGTAATTCAGGAAAAGACCAAATCAACATAGAAACCAAACTGACTGGAAATGAAGAGACTAGAAGGAAATTAATCTATAGCTGATTTACATGAGGGTATTGGTTCTCAAGATAATCAGAGTAAAAATGTTGACATTCTGAACTTTAATCTAACTGGTAATGAAACCATTTTACAAAGAACTGGAATGTTATCAAACAAAATGAGACAGACACTTTAATGGAATTCATTTTAGTTTTATTTTAGATGAAATTATGAATTAAGAAAGCCAAAGAAAATACCCCAACAGCATGCAATGATAGTGATGACCCTGCTCTCTCAGCATAGGTGATTTATCTCCAACACGGTTTTTCAAATTCAATTTGGTTTAGAAACTAGAAGGCTTTCTCAACTGGGGCTAGAGAAAGCCTCTCCTGTAACTTGGCATACAATGCTCAAGATAATTTTTAGTACAGCTCAAATTAGGCAATTGATTGAACATAATATATTTCAGTATGAATTAGTGTCCTTAAATGGAGTTTAATGTGTCAGTCAGTAAGAAATGACTCCTAAAGACTCTACAGTCATACTCAGTGTTTGGAATGGAATGATTAAATGATGAAAATGAAACCTCCTTGCAGTCATCATTATGCTTTTACTCTCAAACATTTTACAAGTGGAGACTGGAAATTGGGGCTAAAAGTTATAAGGAATACAAATCCTCTGAAGGGAATCAATTAGATCTCTATGTGAAAATAAAGAAATAGTACAGGTAATCCTTAAAAGTTGGTTTAATGTTGGATCAACTAGGTATTCTTATTATGTACTTTATCAGAACCAACAGAACCATGCAAAACTAATGTATGACTTTATACCACACAGGAGAACTCAGAGGTATTGATAGAAACACCTAATTCATTAGTACAAAAGGGAAAGTTTTCTATCATGGAATATAGCTTGCATACTGGGAAAATAACTGATTATGAATAGATGTCATTTGTGGCCAAATTTACTGAAATGTGTTTCCAAGAAACATGGAGTCATGAGATGATAAATATAAATGAATATGAAACTATTTGTGCCCTAGCTATAAAACTTAATAAATATGGAAGGAATATAGGTGTTCTAATTAAATATATTAAAATGAAACAGGCATACAACTGCTAGACAGTCTCCAAACTGATAATAACCTCAAGATATCAGTAGTGTAATGGGACAACATTACATTCATATTGATAAATACTTACATGCCCCATAGGTATCTTCCCATTGGTTCCACCAGCCACTTTGACAACAAAGTTGTCAACATGTGACTTGGTGATGGAACAATGTTGTCAGGTGAAATTTCACCTGTTGAAAGTGTTTGTTATGAGGGCTTTGCCCTGCACCCCCCTTTAAGATAGACTCCTTGTTGAATTTTATCTGAAGGGTTAGGGGCACTCAAAATCAGTGAAATTTCACCATTAGGTCCAGTACAGCAATAACCTCGAGGTTGTTGCTGTACTGGATTTCAATGTCAAAATTTCAACATCGAACCTGATACACTTCTGAATATTCAGATAGGGTAGAGATAATATTGGAATGGAATTAGAAGTTGCCACCGCCAAATTTCCCTTACCATGCATCATAATTGCTGGTGACTTTAATGCCAGAATATCTAAGGTTGACAACATAGACTTCTTGGAAACATACATTTGAATTTACAAATGAGAAGTAACTCTAATAACATCAGAAATGAGAACCGCAAGTGTTTAACTGAAATCATTGCAGATAATGCACTATTTACTTTAAATGGAAAATGTATAGGGATGAACTGGGAAATATAACATTCCTTGTGCCCAAAGGCCAAAGTACCATACATGTCTTATTGTGTAACTCAGAAAGTTACTCCATCTTTAACTCTTTGTTCACAAAATGAGAGCAGAAAGTGATTATACACCATTATTGATAGAAATATTGACTGATAGTGAAGAACTGATTGTTGAAACCCCTCTGTAAATGCCCCTTTAGATTAAGGGGAACAGAAGATTATGTAAGGAAGGTTTAGTACTGTACAAAATGAATAACAAATAATACAGTGAAGAAGTGACCAGTATTTTAAAATCAGTTTGACATGCCTCACAAGCAGTTAAAGCCTCTGAAACCAATGAAAACATATATAAAATGTTATAACCAACCTTACATATTAACAATAGAGACATAGTAACCAAACCTCATACATGGTTTAGTAATAAATATAGCTAACACAATTTAATGACAATAAGACTGATGAGAAAACTTCCTTCACTGCTAGATTTTAATCAGTTAAATATAAAAAGAAAACCATATACTGCACTTTTAAAAAGGAAAAATATCATTATAGGCAAGATGGCAGGAAATGTTCACATCCATGAAGTAAAATGGCAAAAGGGGCTTTGGATGCTAGCTTCAAAGGGTACTAATACATTTCAATCATCTCTTTCTGTATATATTCCTGAGGAAATGTGGGTAAAGCATTATAAACACATCTTGAATTAGCAGCTTGCACCAAAGAAAGCATGAGCCAAATTTTGAACTGTACTCTTCAGGTCCACTTTTAATTTTTACATTGGCTGAAGTGGAGGAAGCTATCATGACTTTTTCTCCCACTAAAGAATGTGGTCCAATGCCATACCTTTGAATTATATAAGAACAACTGGAACTTGGTGCCAACTGTAACAAAATGTTTCTACTGCTGCTTAAAATACAAATGCATTCCTCCTTCCTGGCTTTCAAACATTATTGTATCCATTCTCAAAAGGGCTCAGTATGTGACCCCAATAATTTTCAGCTTATTTTTCTTCTTGACTCAATGTCAAAATACGTTCTTAAATTCTTCTAGTCAGACTAACTACCTGGTTGTAAAACAATAAACCATTATAGTGTATAGTGGAGTGTTGTTCTATATAGAATTCCATCCCTCTCAAAATGCTGTTGTACTACAGTTCAAAGGTCATGGAATGTGATTCCACTCTACTGGGGTAGAACAGCATTCTAGAACCTCTAGAGACTGCATAAGTCAGTTTCATTTTGAAAGCAAAAGAACTCACAAACACATATTTCAAACAGTACTATACACTATAAAAATTACAGGATGAGCAACTCCATGCACAACCAGTGTGTTTTGCCACCTTGGGGTTCTGATTCCATGAACCTCTCGAGCTTCACTCTCCAGGTCAGAGGGTATCAGATCCCTCTGTGGCAGAACACACTGGTTGTATAGTTGCCCATCCAGTATTCTCTATATTCCAGTTTCAAGGTGTCTTCATAACTGGATCCTCAGCAATAGATAACAATTTTGTGTCTCTCATCTACCAGAAAACATCAAATATTAAAAATGAAACTTTATGCATTGTTTGTGGACTTCTCATCAGCCTTTGATTGACTTAATAGGAACAGGTTATGGACTATTATGAATGACATGGGCATAGATCATACACAGTTAAAACCTGTATTCCAACAGTATTCAGATAATAAAGCAGTCATAAAATGTGATAACACAGAGAATCTTTTGGCACCATTCTTTGCAGATGGATGGTCAAACAAGGCTGTTTACAAATGCCTATTTTAGTTAATATTTATGTAAACTTTTATTAAAGTATGATTCAGATCAAGCATCTGATACCCTAAAATCAAAAATAGGTTATGCCATTTTGCAACCTATGCTTATGATATGGTTCTTCTCATGCTTTCCCCAAAGGGACTAGAACAGAAAATAAATATTTTCAAAAACATTATCGGTGACTTACAACTGAAAACTAACTTAACCAAATCAAAGATTATGATTTTTGGTTCAAATAAAATATTTCATTCTATTTAGGCAAAGAAAAATGTATTTTGTCAAGGAAAACATATATTTATCTGTGACGTCTCACTAACAGCAGGAAGTAGTACCAGAACATTAAATCTCAAAAAGTAAGGCTAAACACTCAGTAAAAGCCTTATTAAAATATAATTATAATTTTGGAGGAAATACTTTAAATTAATCTGTGATTGCATTTGACATGAAAATAAACCCTGTCCTATTACATGGAACGAAGTGTAGGGCAGACAAATTATAAAGATTTAGAAAATCCCTAGTTATACCATTATAAGCACTATTGAGAATCTCATTATCCACCTCCATGGTCATGATAAGAACAGATTGAAAGGTTAGACTTACAATCTAAAATTCAGCTCAGATTACTATATTATTGGCAAATGATCATCAATAATAAAACAATATCAGAAGACTGAGTACAAGAAAAAATAATGTGGTTAAATTTGGACATACAGTACACTCAGAATGATTAACAGCTTTCATCCAGTATTTGCTCTGCATTAATTTAAATCATTTATGGATAGATTATTTAAAGACAATAAATATAATAACATCATACAGAACTTTGATTAAAAGATAACAGTATGAAAGTGCACAAAAATGGATATGGAAAAGGTCAGACATCTAAAATATGCAACCTGGTTTAGAATCATATAAGATCTAAAATGGTAGTAAAGAATATCTGCATTTGCTAATACATGCTGCTGCTAGATGAGCAATCACATTTACTGAATTCATATTAATCTCCTTGAAATGCTTAGAGAATAGAAACAAACATATTTAAAACCCTTCAAATGAATCTCTACTGTAGAATGCCCTTGAAAAGTAGGATTTGTTGAAGCTTTGTATCATGTAACAATGCAATGTACCTTTACAAGGAATGGAGAAATAGTTTATTGTCAGTAATCTGAAAATCTGTTCTCACAAACTTCATGATGTTTTGTTTATACTTTTACATCCCATGACCAATACTGAAACTGACGCTATTGCAAAATGCTATACTGCTGCCATCAAAAAAGAAATATAATTAATTAATCACCATGGGGTGGAGCTTAGTGTAAGATGCATTTTTTTGCAAATAATAGGCTTAACATATATAATGATTATCTCCTGGAAGTAAGTTACTCATTTGAGTTTCCAAGTGCTCCAGGCCTACCCAGCTGATTGAAGTCCTCCACTATTGGGGGCATTAGTTAATGCCTGTGCACTAATTACACCATGTATACTTGGGCATGGAAACAATGCACCTTATGTTAATGGCCAGGTGATCCTGTATTTGTCTTGGCATTAGATGCACTGCACTGTTTTCCAAAAGAAATGTTTAAATATTTATACACAGTACAGTGTTTGTCTATATGTACTCATTGTAATGACTGTTTTATACTAATGCTTCAACAATAAACTACTTACTTACTTACATTCAATATTGCATTTCCCCTTCCTGCTGTCTTTCCAGGGATATAACTGGTAATCACAGTTTACCCTGTAACCAGGGCTACAACCTGAAGTCATGGATATACCCTTATCAGGCTCTAAGAGCCATCATGGAGATGACAGGGAGTGTTTTACTCCCATGTTTCTTCTCTTAATTCCACCCTTCTACCCAGTGATGTGAGCCATATCTCCATTGGCCTAGATGTCACCAAGTCCCCATGTTGAGAGGAAAGCTTCCTGGTCCAGTTGTAGGAGTCACTAGTGCTGGAAGTCGCTGTAACCCTCCCTGCTGAAGCACACTGCTCAGCAGCAGCTACCTCATGATGTGAGTTTGCTGCTGTCAGTCTATATCATGTATGTAATAATCAGAGTAAGTGTGCTGCACAATTCTTAATACACTTTCATAATATTCTTCCCCAAATGCCACCTAAATTAATATGACACTGTGCACATATCGTACTCTGTAATGTTATATATGCAGGAACTGATCATGCACACCAACACAAGATGAAATACATACAGTACAGCAGCCTCCTTTATGTAGCATGCTTTTCTGTGTGCACCAATAACAGTTGTGCCACCTCCCCACCATCACCACCTGTGTGTAGATCACACCACCAGAACAGACTGTCCTAAATGTGTGAATGTACTGCAGTACACTAACAAGAAAACCCAGAAGATATACAAAATCACCACCTCAAGAAGAATCAACACTGAGTGTCTGGTGATTAAAAATGTAAACTGAGTTTGATTAAAAGAATCCCTAAGAAATCCATCAACCAAACAAGAATGGTAATGAATAATGTATGCATCCAGTTACCAGATGATGATGATCTACATGCCTCTAGCAATACCAGCACTGCTGCTACTATTGACTGACTGATACCTTCTCCTCCTCCTCCTCAGACTACCTCCTGTGGTGTCCTTCTGACTGGGTCCTCATCCATATGGGCACTGGCATGCCTCTGGCCTTAAGACACAGCCACTGGGCTGATGGAGATAAGTATTCTGTCAACTTTTTTCTTTTCACAAGTAAATTGACTGTCCTTGACTATTGGAAAATGTGTGTCTTATGTTTTTGTCTTTCTTTCCACAGGTGTTATGGCTACACACCTCCACTGACCCGTGATCTTGCCAGAGTTGTCCTACTTCTCATGCAGTGCCCTGTTGACTGGGTTCATGTGCATCTTGGTACTTTCCTGCTTTGGGGCTTAAAGCACTGCCTCTGGGTATATGAAGGTAAAATTTCTGTCAGCTTCTTTCTTTTCACAGGTAAATTGACTGTCCTTGACTATGGGGATACATGTGTCTTATGTTATTTGCCTTTCTTTCCACTGGCCTTAACCTCAAGTATAGAACACCCACAGGATGTACCCTGCTCAGCTACTCTGATAAGCATCCTTTTGTGATGCCTTTGTCCTCCTGATAATTCCTCTTCAGATTCCTTATCTGCTTCTGCCTTATCCTCTCTACTGCTGCTACCTCAGATGCCACTTTCTTCTCACATGCCTATCCACTGCTGCTGCTGCCTTATCCTTTCTACTGGTGTTGCCTAATTTAAGTCCTCAGATGCTTCCTCTTCCACCATCGCTGCTGCCTCCTCTCAAATGCCTGATCAACTGCCTGAGTACCTTAATCATAGAATGTCTTGTTGTCTTCCTCAGATGTTTTTATTAACTTACATGCCTTCTATGCTGATACTGTCTCCTTTTATACGGATGATAGCTCAGTAAAAAATGCAGCGCTTTGATTAGAGTCCCTGCTGCTTTTTATTTTCACATGCTTCCTCCTACTCCTTGGCTGCTGCACCTTACTCACAGCAGGCTGCCAAGCATTCCCTTTACATCATAGGTCATTCTAATAGCCTCATCGTCATATGGCACTCATGCAACTACAGCAAATGCTGCCTCATGAGCTTCACGTACTGTTTCCTCCAGTCATCCTCAACTGCTGCCACATACAGCATTCTAGTTACTGAGCTAACAGAACTGCAAGCTGCACTCTCATTGCCTTCTTTGTCTGCATTATTTCAGATTTATGTAGCACTTTTCACATGCATGTAAACAGTTGTTCACTGGGAGACTGAATGGAATGTGCGGAGACAGTGCAGATATGTGGAGAATTAAGGAGTCTTGACAATTATGCTGTGCTTTTTATGCACACTGTATACCAAGTGGTTAACAATAAAACCAGTTCTATACTGGGGCTGAAAGTGCAGTGACAGTGCATAAACATAGAGAATAAAAGAGATGTAATATTTATGTAGTGCATTTTTATACATGCTCTATGCCAGAGTGATTGACAGTAAGGGAAATAAATGAGAGAAACTATTTAAAATTATTTAAGAATGAATGTTTAAAAAAAAAAAAAATATATATATATATATATATATATATATATATATACGTGTCTGTGTGTGTGTGTGCGCAGTGTGTGTGTGTGTAAGCCACCCTCTCAGAGAAGCTTCATAAAGTTTTATTTATTTATATATTTATTTATTTATTTCAGTACTTGAAAACCATTTGAGCTCAGAGCTTTTTACATAGGTTCTACACCAGGACATTTCACTACAACAGATAGGTGAAATTATACAAGAACTGCAGAAGTACAAAGGTAAACAACAGGAATATATATCAAACACAGTACAGGTCACAGGAAAACAGACAATTTACAGTGCTCAATGGTGAAACCAGTCAGTTGTCAGCAAACAAGAGGTTGTTTGGATGTTGCCAAGTGCTAAAGAAACAATTTTTGTCAGATCTACCACAGCTGCATAATGACGTTAGTGAAGTTGTGTGGAATTGTTAAGAGATATGGAGAACCAACATAATGATTTGTAAGTACTAAGATTTGTTTTAGTTTCTGTTATATGGAAGGCATACATGTTATTAGGAAAGTACATGGAGGTGTACATTTTAATGGAAGGAACAGGAAGCACTTTAGGTTTACAAAAGAACTCCAGAGCAAATGCCACTGATGTATGTATTATCCCAGATGATATTGGCCACACAGCCACATTTTAAAGAACACACAATTGCACATACCCCAGTAATACAACGCATTATGAGAAACATATGCAAATCCCCATGATGGTACAGAAAGTGGCAGTACATGAAAAGTAATGGCTGGCTATATGTTCAGCCTTGGGATTATTACGCAGGTTTTTTTTTTTTTTTTTTTTTTTTTAAGAGAAACAGGGTTTGTGTCCATGAGGTGATGTAAGTTATATTTAAGTAATGTGTTGATGTCAGGAAGTCAGGTGTAATGATGATAGACTGTAAGCAGAGAAAATGTGATAGTAACTTTCAGAGGGGTCGCTTTTGATAAGGGCAAGGTAGTTATGCTTGTGATAATAGGAATATCAGGAAAGTATGAGGTCTATGCAGAAGTGGAGTACAAATATGCACAGTTTCATAAGTATGTGCTCAGAGGGCAGGCAAATGTGATATGCAGGTTTGTTTTAGAAATAGATAAAATAGTGATACATGCAATTGATAAAAGATAGATAATTACATAGACATGCAGGCCCTGTCCACACTACACTCGAAAAAGCTGTAATGGATTCAAACTGTTACAGACTGTAAATGTTATAGCATGTCCACACTGCCAGTGAACAGTGTGGATAGTGGTTTGAAACATTACAGCCTGTCCACACTGAGTGTGATAGTGTGTGTGGTCTCAACCCTATAGTAGCAGTGCACATCCTATGGTGCACCTCGGTGATGACAGCTGCATTTTGAGATGCCCTCCTTCATGTCCTATGGAGTACTGTGTATATGGCACAGTCATATTATGTAAATAACCATATTTCACTGTTATGAGACACATTTATGTTGTGGAGGTGACAGAGAGAGGTTCAAGGGAGGGGAGATCTGTATGTTGGAACTGGGGCTACGCACTGAGAGGGAGGGAAGAGGAGGGAGAGGGAGGAGAGAGAGAGAGAGAGAGAGAGAGAGAGAGGAGACATGGCATCAGTTCTGTCAAGATTAGGGCACCGGGCACAACAGACATTCATGTACTGCTGCTGTATGGCTGAAGGCAGACCTCTACTACTGCCTTCAGTGTTCCCCACTGCTCCACTGTACACAGTGCCACGCATCTATTGTCCACCACAGCAGTGCTCCATGATGCACTCAGGAGCTCCACTAATGTATGTGTTCACTACTGGCACTGCTCTGTAGGTAGTATTGCTGCCACATCACACATGGGCAGGCAGGGTACTCACAACACTCGGCACAATGAGAAGAGTAATCAGGACAGTATACAGATACCATCAGGAAATGGCCCTTGGGGAGGCAAATGCAGACAGAGAGGTAAGTTAGGTGGGACATGGGGTACACCGGGGGTGTGTGTGCATACAGCTGTCAGGTTATTGTGGTATGGAGGCATCCCAGTATTGCCGCCTACACCCGTGCTCCACACTGCCATCTGCATATGCCCTGATAGCCTCTGATCTCCTGCATGCAGTGAAACAGTGCTGCAATGCATGCAGGTATAGTGGGAGACTGGAGGCTACATGGTGGAGTATTTAGACACAGTTGCAATTAAAACTGATAAAAGTGTAAAGCTGTAAATAAGAGTGAAATAACCACGCTGGTATGCACACCACAAAGTGGTTCTTGGAAGGATACAGATTGGGATGGCTCAATTAAAGTAGTCCACCCAGAATTTACAAAAACATATGTTATACATAGTGTTTTGATTTGTATGTAAAGTCTTAGTGTGTCCTTCCCTCTGTCTGCTATTAGGAGTTTTTCCTAAATTAGGCTACTAGCTTTAGGGTAGTTTTATGACCTCTGGGGATCTCCATCACAAATAGGTTTATTGCCTTCTGCCTCCTACAATGCACCCCGTCTCATGTGACAGTGACATAGCCAGGCCCATAGATTTAGCATATGCAGTGCTTTTTAAAATCAGTTCACAACAGCAGAGCGTTGATACTGTTCTCATCCAGTGAGCACAAATGGTGACAGTTACAATTTAGCAGATGCCTGAGAGCTACCTAACTGGGGTTTCTGTAAGAAAACAGCTACTAAATAGCTCTAATTCACTATTTGTGTTTTTTAGGTGTGTCATGTCTAGCTAGCAGTAATATGTATTTTCATTTTAAAATTTAATTTCATCAAACTACGCACACCAATAAAAAGCACAGAAATTGCCCCAGATCATCACTGCTATAACTAATAAAGACTATAGCAGTTTTCTTACAGAAAACTCACTCAGTTAGCTCTAAAGTATTTGCTAAACTGTAAATGTAGGTACCAAGCATTCTTTTTTTTTTTTTTGTTAGCAGGAGAGACACACTAAAGCTTGTTTACAGGTGTGACCTGGGAGCACAAGGAAGTTTAGTGATTTGCTCAGGGACACACAGGGCCAGATATTCAAAACTTTGCCCCAGGGCTAAATTAGCTCTGCCTGGCAGGCAAACTTAGCCGGGCACAAAGCAAGCTATATTGAAAAGAAATAGCCCAGTGCTAATCCTGCTGAATATAGCAGTCTAAGGAAGCCGGGCAAACTGGTCTGGGAGTGCAGGGCAAGAATAGCCTGGAAATAAGACAGCACTGAATATAGCAACAGGGAAGTGCAAACTGCAACTACAGTCATTAGACTCTGAAGCAAGCCAGTGTTGCAGGTGGAGAACATTGTGTGTGATTGCACAGAGATGTCTCACATCTACTGCAAACACATCTCAACCCCCTGCCTCATAAATCAGGGACAAGGCTTAAAACAATCAGGGACAAAGGTTTAAAATCAGGGACACATCTTAAAAATTGGTGATATCCACTCAGGAAGCTGGTAGAATAAGTGGTTTAGTGTAACATGCATTTTTAAGGAAGAACACATCTGTAACATTAATGTTTGACATTATATTATGCTTACAACCCCACTGTTTGGTCATGGAAACAATTTCTAGGAGGGACAGAGTATACCTTTGAGGTAACATCAAGGATGTCCCTGAAAATCAGGGACAGTTGAGAGGTATGACTGCAAACAACAATGTAAGCCACACTGCAGAACTGTGCTATGCTGAAGTGAGGTTTGCCCAGGGTTAACCTGATTGCACAGTGCTAACACATTATCCCAGTGCAAACTGGTTAGCCCAGGGCAAACAGGAGCTATATTCAAAGCTTCCATGCAAATGAGCCGACTTAGGTAATCCATGGGCAAACAGGTACATTTGCATCTCATTATGTACTGCTTAGCATACATTACCATGCAGTTTGCCCGGTGCTACTGCATGGTGCAAACAACTCCACCCTTTGGTTGGAATGGAAGTACAGGCTGGATGCTGCAGGCCAAGGCATGCCCACAGCATCCCCTGTTGGTCAGAATGGAAAGATAGGCTGGAAGCAGCAGGAACACAGTTGGTGCATACAGACCTCCCAGTCCTATGCCTCCTGAATCAGGGACAGGACCTACAAGAACAGGAACAAAGACCCCACATCAGGGACACATCTCACAAATGGTTCTATCCACCAAGAATGATGATAGAATAAGGGATCAGTGTAAGACGTATTGTCTGAAGACTACACCATCTGTAACATTAATATGTGACATTATGTTATGCTGACAATCTCCATTGTTCAGTCATAACAACACGATACACGAGGGGCAGAGGACAAATGTGAGGTAACTTCAGGGACATCCCTGAATACCAGGGACAGTTAGAGGTATGGATCCTCCCAATGAAACCGACCACCTTTCCACATAATGCACATAATATTCCCTGGTAGTCTAGTGGTCCTCCCAACCCCTGTGCGAATCCCAATCAGTAAAATGTTCAGACATCATTTGTCCCTGGTTGTCTAGTAGCCCCCACCTCCTGCATGATTCCTGACCCGTAGAATGTACATAAAGCATTTATCCCTGGTAGTCTAGTGGTCCCCCACCCCCATGCGAATCCAGATCAGTAAAACATTCAGACATCATTTTCCCTGGTTGTCTAGTAGCCCCACCACCTCCCTGCATGACTCCTGACCCCGTAGAATGTACATAAAGCATTTTCCCTGGTAGACTAGTGGCCCCCACTCCCCTGCACAAATCCTGACCCATAAAATGTACATAAGCATTTTTCCTGGTACTCTAGTGGCCCCCCACCCCCTGCGCCTAATCCCAAACCGTGAAACTTACATAAATCATTTTTCCTGTAGTCTAATGGCCCACCGCCTTGCACCAATCCCAAACTGTCAAATGTACATCAATCATTTTGCTTAGTAGTCTAGTGGGCCCCCACCCCCTGCGCCAATCCTGAACTGTCAAATGTACTTAAATCATTTTTCCTTGGTAGTCTAGTGGCCCCCACCCCTGCACAATCCTGACCTGTGAAACCTACATAAATCATTTTCCCTGGTAGTCCTGGTGGCCCCCACCCCTGCACCAATCAGACCCATGAAACCTACATAAATCATGTTTCCCTGGTAGTCTAGTGGCCCCCACCCCTGTGCCAATCCCGAACTATCAAATGTACATAAATCATTTTCCCTGGTAGTCTAGTGGTCCACCCACCCAGCAGTGATACCCCACTCAGCAATTCAATCCCACACGAATAGAGCTGGTGACTGGCTCCAGCCCTCCTCTCTCACCACCACGACCGCTGCCAACTGAGGCACAAATGAGCACAGCCATTCAAGTACCTCAGCCGGCAGCCAGCCATAGTGGTGAGGAAGAAGAAAGGCTGAAATGGCTGTCATGGGGATTGTATTGCCCTAGTGAAAACGTCACCGAGATGGAGGGACCACTAGACCTACGAAGAAAAATAACAGACCTCTTCCTTCATGCTTCAGAGTGAACAGTGACAAGCTAAGTAGAAAAAGTTCCAAGATACTAAGCCAAGATTCTCACAGGGGATGGGAGGATCACTAGACCACCAGGTCCTTCTTTGATATAGGGTCTACAGGGGACGGGAATCATGGTGGGAGGCGACACTGCATTACCGCCAGCCTTTTCTTGGCAGTATTTAGCGCCACGCTACAGGTCACGCTAATGCCTGTAGCACGGCACTAGACCTTGAATATGCTATGCTGCTGGCATTCATGGGTGCTCTGCTAACCCCGCCCCTGCATACTATTACCTATTAGCGTCGGCGCTACCACTCAGCGCCCGGCGCTAAAAGGCTTCTGAGTATTGCAGCCTCGCAGACAAATCCAGCACTATTCCAGTGCTATGGTTTTGCACTGGGTGCAATTGTTTGAATATCTGGCCCACAGTATGCATTTGGAGGCTGTGGGATTCAAACCCAGGACATCAGGTTTGCAGCTCAGAGTCTTAGACCACTGCACTATACTGCCTCCTCTACTCTAATAGGTAAAACTGTCAATTAGTGCTGATTTTGCTCTGTGACATGATTTTCAATTTTTTTTGGTTTCAAATGTGAAGTATCTTTTAATAAAGTATAAAAATATGTATGTGCGAGTTATTTAGGTTGGCGAATATTTGTTTTATTATTTGAAAAAGTGGGATACACTGAATGTAAACCATTGTAAAATGGGATCAAATGTGTAGCTGAAATAGTCACTGTCATCCATCCTGTTTTCATGCTATACCACACACAGGAGAAAAAGTGACTTTAAAGTATTTTGCAGTTTCTAGGCTGCAGCTTCATACCATGCACTTCATTTGTAAAAAAAATAGAAAATCATGTCACAGACCAAAATCCATGCTAAATGCTATTTCTACCTAATAGAATGCTGGTTCCTACATTTATAGTTTAGCAAATACTTGAAATCTAACTGAGTGGGTTTTCTGTAAGAAAACAGCTAGAGTTTTAAGTAATTATTGCACTAATGATCTGGGCAATTTCTGTGCTTTTATGATTGTGTCCAGTTTGATGAAATTAAAAGTTTTAAAATTAAACATTCCTGCAAGCTAGACCTGACACACATAGAAAACAACAATAGTGAATTAGAGCTTAATTTAGTAGCAGTTTTCTTAAAGAAACTCCAGTTAGCTAGCTCTCAGGTGTCTGCTAATAGGCTAATTTAGGTAAAACTCTTAATAGCAAACAGAGGGAAGGACACACTAGGACTTAACCTACAAATCAAAACACTCTGCATAACATATGTTTTGCAAATTCTGACTGGACTACTTTAAAACTGCAAGCCTAGTAAAACTATACAATGCAGCCTCTTGCTGTACTGACATACTTCAGCTGATGCAAAATACAGAGTAAGGTGGTGGGATTAGGGTTGCAGGACAGGTCTGAATAACACCATATACCCACCAGGAGGGACTTTAATGTATTTGTGAACATGTGTGACCAGAAGAGGAATGTAAGCTACTAAATGGGTAGTGCAATGAACCATTGTAAAATGGGATCAAATGTGTAGCTGAAATAGTCACTGTCACCCCGTTGTGTTCATGCTGTTACCACACACACAGGAGAAAAATGACTTTAAAGTATTTTGCAATTTCTAGGCTGCAGCTTCATACCATACACTTCGTTTGTAAAAAAATTAAAATCATGCACAGACCGAAATCCATACTAAATGCTAGTTCTACCTAATAGAAAGTTGGTACCTACATTTATAGTTTAGCAAATACTTGAAATCTGAGAGGGTTTTCTGTAAGAAAACAGCTGAGTCTTAACTAATTATAGTGCTAATGATCTGTGCAATGTCTGTGCTTTTCTGGTTGTGTATAGTCTGATGAAATTAAATGTTAAAATTAAAACACTCCTGCAAGCTAGACCTGACACACACAGAAAACAACAATAGTGAATTGAGCTTAATTTAGTAGGGGTTTTCTAACAGAAACCCCAGTTAGCTAGATCTCAGGTATCTGCTAATAGGCTAGCAGACAGAGGAGAGACACACTAGGACTTAACATTACAAATCAAACACTCTGCATAACATGTTTTTGCAAATTCTGAGTGGACTTTGGACTACTCCTTTAAAACTGCAAACAATATACATTGGAGCCTCTTGCTATACTGACATGTTTCAGCTGATGCAAAATACAGAATAAGTTGGGGGCAGGGTTGGAAGACAGGCCTGAATAACTCCATATACCCACCAGGAGGGACTTTCCATCTCTCAGAATGTATTTGTGAAATGTATGTCCAGGAGAAGAATGTAAGCCGAGCCAATGCTGTTTAAACAAGTGCTGTATAGGGATGCAGTTTCAAGCTTTTCCTTCTGAAACTTGAGCTCTGATGCCCCAGGCAGCTCTGCTAGTCAATTGTTCCAGCATGATAGATCCACCTTATGTCCCTCCCACATGAACCAAAAAGGTGGGGTGGATGTTTAGGATCTTCTTGGGTGGAGGAGGGGGTTGATCGACTCCCCCAAGAAAACTAATGCTGCCTCCCACTACCAGGTTCCAGTTCTTGTACCTCCCACTTAAGAAAGAAAATAGTGCACTGCAACCATTGACTAACATGAAAGTGCATTTATTTGAGGTGGGAAACATTTCTTGGAGGAGGGTAAGGTGGAGGAGACTATTTACACCTTCAGTCAGTTCCACAGACAGAAAACATGACATCACCTTTTAGAAGATGCAAAATGCCTGCAGGTCTTGGGCATACTGCAGCCAGAAAAAGAAAAAGGTGAAGGGGAGAGCCCAAGTGCAGTGTACAAAAGGAGAGTGTAATATCAGCATAGCAGTAGGGATCAGAGGGAGGTGACGAGACTGGAGGCAGAGGGAGAGGGTGCTAGGTGTGAGGGTGGAGCAGGAGGGCCTACTCAGGAGAGAGAGGAAGGGCTGAGGGGCAGGGGATTGAAGTAGTGATGGGGGTGGAAAGGTGGTGTTAGCAATGGTAGGCACATTGAGATTTGTGTATTATAAGGAGCTTCAAGTTCATTTTGAAAGTACCCGTGTGGGCAGGCGTGAAATGTTCTCCTGAGGGAACTGAACCACAGCGGTGCATGGTAAGCAAATGACCTTTGTCCTTGAGATGTTCAACATTTCAGAGTTAGGAAGGACTGGTGTTCGGAGTTATAGGTGTGCAGTGGATTATTGCTGGGAACCAGAAGTTGTTGGAGCCCTGGCAGTAGCTGACCAAGGCAGATTATTTTGGCCAGAAGCAGGACTTGATATTTTAGTCTGCCCCTGAGCGTGAGTCAGTGTGCCTGGCATAGAGATCATAGGTGTGAATCAGTCAGTGTGCACCTAAGGTGAGCCCGGCAGGCTTTGATGAGTGCAGTTTTATGCACTGGAGAGCAGTATTTGTGGCAGAACCATATATAGGCAGCCCGTAGCCACCAGGAACCCACAGAACTGTGAGCAGCTATGCTTAGGGCTTCAGAGGAGAGGCTATGCTTGTGATGATAAAGTAGTCCTATGCACTTGTTGATAGCTAAAGTTACCTCCTATCCCGGGGTCTGCCCCTGGGTTGTGCATTTATGCCCCTGCCTTTTAAAATTGACACTCTGGGACTGGATCCGGGAGGGCTGACAAATTTTGTTATAGCAAGTGGGCCAGGGTCTCGAACTCCCAGCCTGGAAGATGCAGTCATCCTGTTTCAGCATGGCTGAGTCCTTGAGATGATGTTGTAGGAGCAATTCAACTGTGGGAGCAGGGTCCCTGGGCTTGTAGGAGTGGTCATGGATCAGTGAAATGGAAGTAATCCCACTTCATGTACTGGGGTGGGATTGGGGTCCTGGTTTCCATTTTAGGAAGAGATGGCAGTGGGGCTGTTACAGCAGTGGCATGGTTGTGACAGCATCTCCTCTGTGGTGGCAGTGCTGAGAAGCTGCTACCTGGTGTGCCATACTGCCAAGGTAAGTTTTGATGGCCTACAGGGATCTCACATTATCGGACCTGTCATGCCTGTGTCTGGGACAGGTTTCGATCTAGGTCCAGAAGTACAGGATGGTGGAACTGGAATGAGGGAGCTGAGTCATTTGCTGCTATTTATTGCTGCAACATTTCCTAGAAAGTTGATTTGATACGTTGTTTTGAACTTCAGCAAGGTGCCAGGTTGACTGCAGTGTAATAAGCTGTTTTCCCATTTTGGGGTTTCCGGAGGAGTAAGTCATCCCCAGTGTGAGTAGGCACCAGTACTGTTTATCACTCTGAGCTTGTTCCAGCTCTAGGTAGCCGAGTGGAGCCCAAGCTCAGCATAATTCGACCTTTTGATACCTACAAACTTGTGCTGCATTCAGTGTCTGCTTGTGTGGCTCTTTGACCTGTCTGACCCTCTGCTCCATGGAGCTATGTACTTTATTTATAAATTTTAATATTTAATTACATTTGGTTTTATCATTTTCACTCTGGTGTGCTGAGACTAGTTTTGCTGTTTTACTATGCTTGCTCCTCCAAAGAAGAAAGAGAAACTAGAATCTGTCCACCCAGTCCTGGCCTTGAAGCAGGTGAGGTAAGACCATCTTATTCAATTAAAAATCTGTTTCCTGAGAAGTTTCTGATTTGGGCCCCCTCCCATTTTTTCCATCAGGACCTATATATATATATATATATATATATATATATATATATATACACACAATAGGGGTGAGTGGTCAATGAGTGAGATAAAACAGTGTATCATCCACTGCAGTGTGATATTTTACCCTCTGCTCTACTGTGATGATATGAGACATTTACACACACAGGTCACAAAGGTCACT
Source organism: Neoceratodus forsteri (assembly GCA_016271365.2). Lineage (NCBI taxonomy): Eukaryota > Metazoa > Chordata > Ceratodontiformes > Ceratodontidae > Neoceratodus > Neoceratodus forsteri. The sequence continues at coordinate 1,077,339,127 of CM057450.1, forward strand.
GATATCATCACCTAGGCAGCTTTCCCTCAGCATGAAAGAAACACCTGTGCTGTTACCATAGACACAAATGCAGAACTACCGAGAGGTCTCACTGCTGCCTACAGCTAACTCAGTGAGCATTACAAAACCACGTATCCCCCCAACTTCCAGCACATTACTGTGATGCTCTCAACTCGATGCAGCCAGAATTCCAAACAGCACAGCTTCACAGAACAGTCTAAACTACTGCCTGCAGCTAACTCAACTACCACTGAAACACACTCTCACTTGTTCCTCAAACTCTGATTCTCTCCCATTACAATTACCGTGGCAATTTAAACTTCACTGCAGCCAGAATCTAAAGAGCACAATTTCACGAAACACTCTGCACTCTGCCTGCAGTTAACTTAATTACCACTGAAAACAGTATCAGCTGTTCTGACACTCTGCCTCTCAGTTCATTACAATTACTGTGATGCTTTTAACTTCCTGCAGCCAGACAGCTAAACAATACAGCTTCACAAAAGTATGTTTCTCATTCCTATCTAAAACTAACTCATTTAGCATTTGCAAAACACACTCGTGTGTCTCTCAGAGTTTATAACACTGCCAGCCCATTCAGAAAAGCTCACACACAGAATGAGCAAACACATTAACAGGAACAGAACACAAGACAGCATAACAAAACTTCGAAACTCTTGGCCCTATTGTATATATAGAATACATGATGGGCAGATCATGTGCTATGGCAAATATTGTCACTCCTGCATCGTGAGCTTGGATATCTCACTCTGCAGGAGTGACAATATTACCATATCACACTCATGCCCATCATGTATCCCTATATACTGTATATATATATCTATATGTATAAATATATATATATATATATATATATAGTTGTTTTTACTTTTTAAGAACATGGAGGCTGGAACAGGGAGATCGGGTAGAAAATATTCAGGAGGATAGCTACTGTAGTAGACTGGATAAGGTACAGCAGGAGAGAGAAGCTGGCTAATCAATGGCAGCAAACAGAGTGGCTAGTAGACTATAGGACAAGGGACCCCATATGTAGTTTGGTCAGCATAGCCAGGATGGAATGCTGGTTGGCCAACAGTTGCTCCATCTTCTCCTCCATGGCAGCAACTCAGCGGGTGATCTCCTGTAATTTCATGAGGTTCAACTGGTAAGACACAAAATATTTTTCAAGGACTGCACCACCTGCACCACATCCCTCTGGAGCCCTCAACCAGGAGTCCTACTGCAAGTCCTTCCCTCCTACTCCAAAGGTGCAGATTTGTGAGTCCTTTTACATCCTTTTCATATGCATGGTACCTTATTAGAAATGAAAGGAATGACCCACCCCAGCTGGCACATTATTAAAAATGTTTTCCATTCTTCCCTGTGTTTCACATTTAGCTGTGTCGCTGCACACTGATCCCAAGATGGATGTCCTTTCTGTCATGACTGACAGTTGTGTAACCAGAGTGCATGCCACCACACTGCAGTCAGCTGGGTCCACATGGAAAAAAATGCCACACACAGGACGTCTGATGAACCTGCCTAAGGGATATGGTAGGGGTATGCTGGTTTGATTACTTGTGATGGAGTTGCTGGTTCATCCAGTTGTTTTGCCTGTAATATGGAGGTCTGTGATTCCTCCTCCAGCACCTACTCCTGCTGTCTTGTAGCAGCTGTTCCTTGCTCCTGTTGCCATCGGCAGTGACTGCTGAAGATGTATAGAATGGGAGGACAGCATTTCACACCCAGCATCAACACTACTACCACTCTCAGTCCAACTCTCAGACCCACGATACTCACTCATGTCTCCTTTTCAATTAAAATGAACTAGATATTAAAGAATGTATCTGATATGTAAGTAATCTATATCTACAGTATATACAGTCATTGTAAAAGTCTGCATTAATGCAGTTAGGGTTCAACTAAACCCAGCAAAAGTAGGAAATGTGGTATTAAGGTTTCCAACCCTAAATCCCCACCACTAAAACAGCAAAAGGACAAGACCACACAAGCAACCACAGATAACCATCATCAGGTAAGACATGCAGCAAACAGTTGCTTCCAGATGATACAAATGCAGTAGCATTGATGTGCTACCTTCATGGATTTGTATCTAGGGCATGAACACTGTAAGACATACACACTCACATCTGGCTGCAGACAGAAATCTACAATACTCAAATCACAACACAACTTCTGTCTGTGAAATATATGCTCCTGCAGCCACAGATACAAATCTTCATACCCAAAGTACATCAGTTCTTCTGTCTGCAGAACCACAGGCCCCTGTGGAGTTACAGCTAATGTAGCCAAGGGTACTCATGCACACTAAGAAACATACATACAATTCAGGCTGCAGAAGCACAGGCCCCTGAGGGCAGCCACAGGTAGAAATCCATGACACTCAAATGGCAACACTACTTCTGTCTACATATATTTGGGTCTGCACTTTTGTAGCTAAGGTACTCATGCACACTGTAAGACATACACCTGCTTCTGGCTGCAGAAATACAGGCCCTTGAGGTGCCCATACTTCTTCAGTGGAAGGTGTAAGACATACACATCAACTTATGGCTGCAGAAGAACAGGCCTTTTTGGTGTTGGCACTTCTACAGCCACAGACAGAAATCCATGATACCCAAATTGTAATACTACTTCTGTCTACAGAAGTGCAGGCACATGTAGGGCTAGATCATCTGTAGCCACAGATATTCCTGTCAACTATAAGCATATATGCACTTTTTGATGCAGAAGTCCAGATTCCTGCAGCTGCAGATACAAATCCACAGAGATAGCATATCAGTGCTACTGCATCTGGAAACAGTTGTAGGTTGTGTGTATTACCTGATGATGGTTGTCTGTGGTTGTTTGTGTGGTCTTGTCCTTTTGCTGCTGGATGGTGGAGATGTAGAGTGTAAACCCTAATGCCACATTCCCTACTTTTGTGGGGTCAACTTGAACCTTAACTGGTGCAATAACACATTTTTTCTAATGAATTTTCTTTCTTTTTGAAGACAGTGGAATTGTATCTTCATGTACATGTCTCTTCAGAACCTGCATGAACAGATGCTGCTGCACAGAGCCCAGGCCCTTAGCTAAAGGGTGAGCCCATTCATTTGCCATTCATTTGTCTGTGCTGCTATTAATGGAGAATTTGGATGGCTGTCTGGGAGGACTGCAGATGCACAGGGCCTCCATGTGGCTACAGATACAGATGCTCAGGGCCAACAGTCTGCCTGTCTGCAGAAGCACAGGGCCCTCTACACCCTCTGCTTCTGTGCTGTTAAGTATGCAAAGCTGCAAGGCCCTTTGGGGAGTCTGCCAATAGAAGCCTTCTCCTCACTATATGGCTGTTGCCTGTGCAGCCAATACTGCACCATCCTCCCTAGGCTGGGGTGGTGCCACATGGCAACACTGTGTCCCCAGCCTTGACCCACCTAGCTGGCTGCCTGAGCTTGCTCCCAAGTTCAGCCTCCTATTCAGCCCCTACTGGCATAGGAGCACACTGCACTACTCACTGGGCCAAAGGTTGGCCATGCACACAACATTTCTTCATAACTTTTAATTTTTTTAATATTTTGACCCTATGTAATGAACTTGGTGACTAGAATGTGTTAAATCCTGCCCAAAAGGTGGCTTCACAGAGTGACTGTGAACTCCCTTTCAACCTGTATTTGAGAATTCCCACCCTTCTTCTTCATGAGGTGGGGTGATGTAAATAGTACAGTCAACACTTGGGACTAAGATATTATAAAACTACAAAGGTATAGGTAAAACAATCTGAGGCATAAAAAATTACATTTTTATGTCGAGAATTGGAATTGCACTACTGTATTTAATGTGTGACTTAAAATGCTTAGATTGAATATAAAAATGTTCAATCATTCAGAAATAAGAATTTTAAGTTCACAAAAAAATTCTTAGGGTGCACTTAATATGCATCCAAAGTATTATTTATCATCAATATCTAAATCTCTGTACAGATTAAAAAACTGGTTTCTATTTTGGTTCACATGAAAGATTCATGGGTAACACTTATTATGGAACCAAAGAGCCTTCATGCATATCAATATTTTTGCTAGGTGCAAAACTGATTTTGTAGTGTGCACGAAAAATTCTTAGGTTACACTTAAATGTTGACTAAAAAGTAATCTGGCAAAAAACAAGCATTTGTGGTGCATTTAAATGTTGGTCACATTTAAATGTTGATGACAGACTTATTTGGAGAGAAGGCAAGCATTTTTGATGCACACAAAAATTCTTCAATCACACTTAAATGTGGAACCTAAGAATTAAATTTTTGGTGTGCATGAAAAATTTTTCAGTCGCACATAAATGTGCAACCAAAGTATTTATAGCTTGCAGCAAAAGAATTAGCCATCTTGCTAAGCTGATGGTCAAAGAATTTGTTTTGTTACAGTTTTGACCCTATGTCATGAACTTGGTCACTAGAATGTATTAAATCCCACCAAAATATGGTTTCACAGAATGATGTTGAAATCACCTTTTGACCCATATTTGAAAATTCCCACCATCTTTGTCTTGAGGTAGGATTATGTAAAGAATTTATTCAAACTTTGGGACCAAAATATTGTAAAACAGCCAAGTTATGAGTAAAAGTACAGTATGTGACAGACAAAATATTTTCATGCACACCAAAATTATATTATTGTATTGCACATTTAATTTTAACACATAAATGCCATTATTGGTGTGCACTAACAGTTCTTGTGTTGCAAAGTTTTTGTCACACTTAAATGTTTGCCACAAGAATTTCCAGCTCACGACACAAGAAATTACCACCTTGGTAAGCTGACAATCAAAGATCTTAACAAAATCTGAAACGTATTTCTGGCCCATTTAAAAAAAATGAAAAACCCCACCAGACTCAAGCTTAATAGGTCCTGTTTTAGCAAGAGTCATATGTATTTTTAATAGTTTTTTATATATTTTCACATTTTCCTTTTGGCCCAGAAAATTAACAAGTTGTGGCCTTCATGACCTAAATTCTTTTCTCACTACCTAAAACCACAATTAATTGCAACCTAAAAATACCTCATGAAAGAAGATGTTTTGGTCGTATCAGAGGGTTATCCTGAAAGCCCTATGAAGCATGCTTAGAAATCAGATTTGAAACCTTATAACTCTGGAATTGATTAATATTTTTCCAGAGACCTTAGAAAAGTAAACCCTTGGTAAAAGCCCTATGTAACCCTACAAGTTTCAGAACACAATTCCTATAGTCTTGACTGTAGGTGAGAGCAAAAATGACAAAAAGTGGTATTTTGATGTCTCGTTTATGTTTCTGGATCTCAGAATCTAGGAAAGTGCATATCATGAAACATCCAATGTCTTGAAAACTTGACACCCAGATTGCACATGCAAATTTTGTGAAATTTCATTGAACTTCATCAAAGTAGTTAAGACGCAAAGATTGGGGTTTAACACTGGACACTACACTCAACCCTAACTATATTTATGCTACAGAGGAAAAATATATATATATATATTATAGGGGCGTGGTCACACCACTTTATTTAGGGTTATGAAGGCACTTCTATGTTAAACTCAATATTTTGCATGTTAATAACTTTGGACCCATTCAACAGATTTGCATGAAATGTTGTATGTGTGGTGGGGCATGGTAGCTCTCTTGATTTGCCAAATTTCATTTCGGTCAGACTTACGTGCTTTGCGCGCCAAAACTATGAATAATGCACTTTTCACCAGTTATGTGGGCAGTTTGGGGATTTGCCTGTGGCACTGTGTGGCTGTTGTGTGGCATGCTGCTCTGTGACTTGGCTTGTGTGAAAGAGGTTCAGTGGCTGAACATGCCACTTTTCATTTCGTGAAAAATATTAATCCCTTCAAAAGTTATTGCAGTTTTAAGTTCCCATTATAAGTCAAAGGAAAATGTATATGGTTGTTTTGTGAACAAAGAATGGGGTTTTGGACATCTGGTCCTGCCTCACGATCAAAAAAATTGCAGCCTCACAGTCAAAGAATCTTTGACCCCAAGAAGTCTTTGATCACGATGGCTGCCATCTTGTTTTAAATTGTCATCAGAAAACTCAAATATCTCGGCCCATGGGTCACTCCTGAAGTAAAACTTGGATGGGTTTTACTCAGGGGCTTCATTCTATCCTATCAACCCATGGCCATGGTTTCTTGTAAAAGGTCCAGAAATGGAGTTTTCAACATTTTAATTCTTTGATCGTGGCTTGCTAACAACCTTTGATCGTGAGCCTGCAAATTCTTTGATCGTGAGATTCTTTGACCGTGATCTTTGATCTTGAGCAAGGGACAAGATGGCCTAATGAAAAATTTTATTTCTCAGCCGGGGTGGCCTAGGAACACAAATGAGGGTGGGTTTTGCTCAGGGGCTTCATTTTATTCGAACCATGGTAGTGGTTTGCTGTATTTCTCTGAAAATTTTGAATGACACCATTTTGTATTCTTTGATCATGACCCTGCAAATTCTTTGATCACAAACCTGCAATTTCTTTGATCATGAGATTTTTGATCACCATCTTTGATCACGAGGTCATGACCAGATGTCTAGATTTTATAATGCAATAGATTGGCCAATTTTGACAATCTTTAACTTTAAATATCTCAGAAATGGTTTGGTCTTTTACTTGAAATTTGGAGGATGTCGATGGCATGTCATGTAGATGTGAATTACGGTGTTTACATGACGATGTCAGACAATATATTTTTTGTGGAGATATTGCATGGCACAGTTTACATTTGCAAATGGCGTTTTCCATTGTGGTAGTGCCTTGAAATTTGTATGGTAGCTGGTCTTGCTGCTGTCAATGTACTTTTATTTGTTAGGTGTGTAGCATGTCAACAGGTGCGTAATTCTACCACTCCAACAAATGAAAATCTCAAACTTTCAAACATTATATCTTGGAGCGGTTTGCTCTTTTACATTGAAATGTTGTGGGTCTTCAGGGGATGTCCTGTGCATCTGAATTATGGTCTTTAGCTGTTGCAAAATTATTTTGATGCACAGATATTGCGTGACACACTTTCTGTTTTCCGTATGGCGTTCTCCATTGTGGTAGTGGCTTCATATTTATAGGGTACCTAGTGTTACTGATATGGAGGTGATTTTCACTGCTTAGGTGTCTGACATGTAAATAGGTATGGAATTATACCATTCTGATGAATTAAACTTTGTTTTGTTTCAAGGCGGTGGGAGGCGTGGGTCCAAAGGGCCCCACGCTCCCCATATCTTCTGCCAGTACATATTATTTTCAGTACTAGCACTGTTATGGTAGCGAAACTTGCAAGTTAGTGGGCTTACATGGCCTGAAGGGCCCCATGCTCCACCAACTTGTACTGACTTTCTACTTTTCTATTCTTTCTACTCAAAGGTAAGGAAATTCTATACAAAAAACTGTGTTACTGCATCATTTAGGGTTAAAGCACAAAAAGTCAGGAAATTAAAATCTTTAGGGTTGCCCCTCCCCGGACCCACCAATCATCCCAAAATTGACAGATGAGAGGTGTGTCATTAGGGTTGTGAGGCCTAAATATCACCCATTCTTTTCACTGTCCCCTGTCAATGTGATGACACGTGGAATGGGGTAACATTTAGGCCTCACAACCCCAATGACACACCCCCATCATCTGTCAATCCTGGGATGACTGGTGGGTCCATGAGGGAGGGCAATCCTAAAGAGTCTTCATTTCCCGACTTTTGTGCTTTAACCTTAAATGATGCATTAACACAGTTTTTTTGCATAGAATATATATATATATATATATATATATATATATATATATATATATATGTATGTATCTGTAGATGGATTATTTGCAGATAACTGGGTTAATCCACCTGTTAAGGTTCAACTTAACAAAGAGTACAGAAATGTGGCATTAGGGTTTCCATCACTACCCACCTCCCCAAGCAGCAAATAGAAAAATGTTGGGGGTTGGGTCTCTGAGACTTAACGTATCAGTGGTGGAGTCTTCCTTGGGGTTGTCAGCCTTATTGCTCAACCCTCCTCCAGCCCGTAGCCTCCTGTCCAAAGCACAAGGTACAGCTCCAAGCCAATTTTTCATAGTGATACACTGTTCAAGGTAGAAACATGTCTCACCACATGTTGCCAACAGAATCTGTTGTAGCCTTCTTCACATGGGGGCCCTTTGGGCCCCATGTGAAGAAAAAGATCATGTCTGACTATTTTTCATCAGAGGACATGGTGGGCATTAGGGTTGATACCCCAAAGAAGACCACACCACTGATTCTCCAAGGCCTCAGAGACCCAAAACCCTAATGTTTTTTTCCTTTGCTGCTGTGAGGGGTGGGGTGGAAAGTTAAGGTTATTACATTTCCTACTTTTGTTGTGCTAAGTTGAACCCTAACTTGTGCATGATCCCATTTCTTTGAAAATAATTTCCTTTCTTTTGAGATATTGGAATTATATCCTCATTCATGCAGGTCTCACTGATGCATATGTGTAGGACTTTCTGGGACTTGTGCCAAGGAAAACTGTCTGCATATGGAAGTGCAGCAACCGATGTTCAGAATTCATGGGGCTGTGTGGTGGGCTACAGCAGTGCAAGACCCTCTGGGCCTTGCACTTCCATGTGGCTGCATGTACAGATGCAAAAGCAAAGAATCCATCTCAGCCAATGCACAGGTCCCTTTACCACTGATGGATACAGAGGTGAAGGACACCATGGCAACAAAAGTGCTCCCTTCACTATATGGTATCTTGGCCCATGTGGGTAATCTGCACTTTCCCTTCCCTGGCTAGGTGGTGTCACATAACACATAACATGCTGGGAGGGGTGGGATGTTATGGTTAGAAACCCTAACACCACATATCCCTACTTTTGTTGTGCTAAGTTGGACTCTAACTGGTGCATGAACCCATTATTTTTGCAAAAATTTCCTTTCTTTTGAGATATTGAAATCATATTCTCATTCATGCAGGTCTCACTGACACACATGTGCAGGATTTCTGAGACCTGTGCCAAGGAAAACTCTGTGCACTTATGGAAGTGCAGCAACTGATGTCAAGAATTCATGGGGTTGTCTGGTGCACTGCAGAAGTGCAGGACCCTCTGGGCCCTGGGCTTCTATGTGACTGCATATACAGATGCACAGGGCAAAGTATCCATCTCTCAGCCAATGCACAGTGCCCTCTGGCACTCATAGGTGCAGAGGTTCAGTGTCCTATGGCAACAGAAGAGTCTCTTGACTATACAGTCTCTTGGCCAATGTTTGGGAATCTGCACTCTCCCTTCCCTGGCTATGTGAGTGGTGTCACATAACAACACCAGCCTTACTCCATGCAGCTGGCTAGCTCTATGATGCTGGCTCAACAACTAAGTTGTGTTAGTCAGCCTGGTGGTGCCGAGGTTGAGGTGCTGGCTGCCACACCTGATGCCACGTCAGCGACCCGAGTTCTGGAGCGAGCTTGGGTGCTGGGGGTTGATGGGGAGGGACCAGATTGAGTACCCAGTGGGCTGCTCTCCTGTCCTGGGGAGGGCACTGAGTGGTCTGGAGCTCTGGTGACCCCTGGTGGAGATCAGGGTGCCACAGAAGCCTGGACAGCATGTTACAGCATGCCTGATGTTAGCAGGGTTGCCATGCGCATAAGTGTCAGGGGTGCACACGCAAGAGAGGAAGGGAAGAAAATGGAAAACCCAGTGAGCGGGGATAGATGACAGCACCTCTCCCCAAAGTCCAGCACTGGATCTGACTGGGGCCTACCCTCATCGCTCCTCCGTCCTGCCTCTCTTACTGGCTAGAATCTGTCTTGTAAGGATCCCAAAGTAGTGGTTGGGCTACCCTTCCTGGATGGGTTAAACCAGTGGTGCTGGCAGTGGGAGTGGGGGAGTGGTGGGTCTTAGACCGCAGCAGTTCTCAGGTGGGCAGGTACATAGAGAAGATGCCAGAGAGGTCCCCCTTAGCTGTGACAGGAGGGAAAATAAAGTTGAAAAAAAAACTAAGTTGTTGACCGCCATCACAGCATTGGATTTATGTACGACCACAAGTTGCAGTTGACATAAATGTGACTGGAGAACCCAGCTGTTTTATTTATTTATTTATTTATTAAATTTTGGTGAACAGGTAGGCCCACTGGAGCCCCGAATGTCCCTTTTCAGGGCGACCCGGATAACAATACAAGTTATAAGAAAGAACAAAGACATAAGGAACATTTGAGGATTGTGAGTTTACATCATGAGGTGGTTACAGTAAGAAAAATAATGGATACAGGCATGGTTACAGGCATGGTAAAGAAAAGCAGTGGATACAGGCATGGCTTACAGGCATGGTAAAAGAAAAGCAGTGGATGCAGGCATGGGTACAGGCATGGTTATCATCATGACATGTAAGCAATTGGTAGTACTTTGCATATAGTTTATTCAAGGGTTTTCATTGTTGGCATCAATGTTTTCACTGTAATAGTGTCAGTGTCCTGAGGGCATACCCAGCTAGCTCTCTGAGATTGCCCCAAACTGAGCTCACTGGCACAGGGATCACAAAGCACTACCCACTGGTGTAAAACCAGATAGTACACGTTCTTAATTTTTTTTTTATTTTGACCTCAAATTTTTAGGATAGTTGTTTTCTGACTCCCCATATAAGCATGACATGTGGCATTTATGGCATATTGGCTAAAATGTCATTTTGCACCAAAGTGCAAAATGCATCTTATCCAGGATTTTAAAATGACACCTGTCACGTTTATCAGGTGGTGTGAAAAGTGGCTATGTTGAAAGATTGGAGTCAAAATATTGAAAACTGGCAATGTTATGAGTGAACATTGAAATATGTCAGTGTTGACACATAATGTGGTCATTTCATCATATCTATATACAAACTTTTCAACATCGCCTTTTATGGCACTGCCTCAGTAGGTGAAAATTCTCAAATCCCACCAGAAATGTGATTTCCACAGATACTGTGAAAATCACCTTTTGACACACATTTAAAAAAAACTTCAACAGCCCTGTTCATGTAATCGGGGTTACAAAAGACCATATTGAAAATCTGGTGGAAAAGTATGGAAAATTAGTGAAGTTATGAGTGATCATTGAAATATTTCATTGCTCACTCATAATTTGTAATTACCATCATTTATAATGTAGTAAGTTTACCATATTTGTACAAATATTCAACATAACCTTCTTATGACATCACCTGATGAACCTGCTAGATGAAAATGTTCACATCCTGCCTGAAAAGTGATTTTGAACAGCAACTGCAACATCACCTTTCAGGCCAGATTTGAAACATTTCACCAATCTTGTTCATGTAGTGGGGTCCCAACAAGGCCATGTTTGAAATTTTGTGTAAAAATATTAAAAATTACAAAGTTATGAGTAAAAGTTCAAACTCCATTGAAATATATTATAACTGGACTTACCTTATTTTCTCATATTGCAGTTACTAGTTCCAGCAGCAAGATGTCTTTTCGATTAGAGAGTGGATATAAGACAAGTAACATGTGAAGGTGAGTGAGGAGCTTGGGGGTGGGGTAGGGAATGCTGAGTGGGGGGCCAGGTGGTTTGGACAAAGCAATGGGCCCAGACATAGTTCACCCAAGGGTACTGAGGGAGCTCAGAGAGGTAGAGCTGCACCTCTGATGGCCCTATTTAATAGCTCATTGGAGGAATGGAGGAGGGCAGATGTAGTTCCACCTTACAAAAGTGATTTCAGTGAAGAGGCTGGCAATTATAGGCCAGTCAGCCTGACTTTGGTGGTGGGAAAGTTAAAGGAATTACTGCTTAAAAAGGATTGTAGAATATCTTGAATCCAATGGGTTACAAGACCTGAGACAGCATGGACTCATGGCGGAAGTCATGTCAAATGAATCTGATAGAGTCCTTTAACTGGGTGAACAAAGAACTAGATCAGGGTGGAACAGTGGATGTAGCCTACTTAGATTTCAATAAGGTATTCAACACCTTCCCTCACAGGTGACTATTGAGCAAGCTGTGTAGCTTACAAGTTGGTCAAGGTAGTAAACTGGAAAAGAAATTGGTTAGGGGATGTGGTAAATAGAATTCACTCAGAGAAAGGGAGGGTGACCAATGGAGTGTCTCAGTGATCAGTGCTGGGACCAGTCCTCTTTAATGTCTTTATAAGTGACACTGCAGAGGAGTTGGAAGGAAGGTCTGCCTCTATGCCAATGACACCAAAGTCTTCAATAGGGTGGACACTTTGGGGAAGTGGTGTGGAAAGGATAAGCAGTGATCTGAGAAAACTCAAGGATCGGTCAAGGTATGGCAGCTAGGTTTCAGTGTGAAAAGTGCAAAATAATACACTTGGGGCACAGAAACCAATGGGTGGAGAACAAAATGGAGGGTGGTACTAACGACCACCAAGCAGGAAAGAGACCTGGGGGAGATCACATCAGAGGACCTAAAGGTGGCCATGCAGTGCGACATGGCAGTTAGAAGAGCAAGTGGGACTGTAGGGTGCATTGTGAGGGTATCACCACCAGAAAGTGGGAAGTGGCATTGCCTCTGTTTGAATCACTGGTAAGACCCTTCTCACAACCTTGCTGTGGAAGAATAATCTGTGGTTGGGAGTTAGTGATATCAGCTTTTGGAAGCCTGACACATGCTGACACTAGACAGTGGGGGCAAGAGGTTGTGGCTATGCATGTTTTGATGTAAATAAGACAGTAGTCAGGTGAAGGCAATAAATGTCCATTTCATTAATATTCTTATCATTAGTCTTCATTTAGCATGCTCACTGATCTTATATTTTATAGATATGTAATTTATTGAGTGCAGGACCAGTACAGTTTATAATCTGTGTTAATTTTCTGGCTCCAGATGTCAACAATGTAATGGATGGTTACATTTTATGAATCCAAGCTGAGATCTACAAATCAGGCCAGGATTCAAAAATAGCATAAGTCCACACAAATGTTGCGCTGCACCTCATGTTCGCTGGTGAGCAGTCCTGCTATTCAAAGTCGGATAGCACGTGCGCCATCTGACTGTGACTAGGGCAGGTGGGGGCAGTGCTAACCCAGGAAAATCACCAGGAACCTAGTAGTGCTGCCCCACAGCCAGCCAGGAGAATGGGCTAGCAACAATAGCACACATGCACTAAGGTCCTATTCATGAAAGTGGTGATGCAGATGAGCCCATTGGGCATGCAAGGTGCAATAGGCTATTAGCATACTCATTATGGGCCAATTTGCATAGCCTATGTCTGCTGTAGCTTGCCCCCCTACCAGCCCATGCTGCACACAGCTGCACTCCCCAAGTGTAGTGCCCCTATTCTCCAATAGTTGTCCCTAATGGCAGTAATGTACCCTGGTAGTCCAGGGTCCCTGACCCCTACCCTGATCGCTGACCTCATAATAATAAAAAACTTTTCCATAGTGCAGTGGTCCTCTCAGTCCCCGATCTCCCACTCAATATGTTTAAATATATTTTCCATAATGTAGTGTCTCTCCCGGTCCCGATCTCCCACCATATATTGTTAAAGCCCTTTCCATAGTGTAGTGGTCCCTCCTGGTCACTGATCACCATCCCCAAATATGACAACTCCATGCCCTGGTATTCTAAGGTCCCTCTCCCTACCTCCATCCCGTCCAGTAAGACCACCCCACTCCCCATCCAACCGCAGTCACCGACCAGCACAGCCCTCCTCACACCACCATGTCTGGCCACTAACTGAGCCTTCAGGGAGCATGTATTATATACAGTATGACTCATTGACTGTGATTGGTCAACCCCAAGGCACAACCCATGCCTGTTTTGTGAAGAAGCAAGAGAGGTAAATCGTAATGGTTTTCCCATTGCTGCCTGCAAAGTGGGATGGGGTGTTAGGGCTGGAAACCCTAACCACATGTCCCTACCTTTGTCACTTTAACCTAACTAGAGTGTTAACAAAGTTTTTATGAATAATATATTGTACAGGCGTGGTAATGCCCTGTAGTTAGGGTTGTGCCAGTACTTCTATACTAAACCCCAAATTTTGCACCTTAATAATGTTGCATTCTTTGGTGAAATCACCCAAAATGTGGCACACACAGTCATTCTGCCAGTGCCTCAAAATGTAAAAAGTTTTGTGATGGCATTTTATATGATTTTTGAGATAGGGAGTGGTAAAAGCATTTTTCCTATACTTAACATGAGTTTTTTTGCCCTCTTCTACAGCTCAGATGGAAAGAAATGTTTTCCTGAAATTGTTAGGGACAATGGCCTGTGTCAAGGCTGTGCCTTTGGATGGTTTGGTGAAGAAATAATAAAATATTTGAATTATAACTTTTTTGTGACAGCAGCTAGACCAGGCAGGTAAAAAGATTGAACCATTAATGGTTAAGTATTTACTGTTTGTACTCTGAAAATACTGTTTGAGATGTCCGCCATCTTGTTTTTTTCCTATTTTAAAAAGGATTTTTACAGAAATACTACTTGATTATGAAATTAACAAGACCTGTATTTAGGTCTCAGTCAAATACTTAGTTCCATATTTGTACTGTAATTGACAAATTTCCAGGGCAAGTATGTCTTTTTGGTCGAGAATCATATTGTTCATCACTTGCTTAGGTAAGTATCATTTGATCTGAAGATAACGATTCACAGTTCTTTGAAGTTGAATTTTACTGTTTGAACAGAAAAGATTACTGAACAGTAAAGGTCCATAACAGTTTGAACTGTCATAGCTCCCTGGTGTCTATTGGTAACCCTACCTGCCAATTTCCATTCCCTGAATAAGATAAAGCCAAGCAATCTTATCTGACAATAACCTCACACAACATATTGATGACCTCACTCCACAAAACAACAAGACTGGCTCATCAACACTTCTAGACTGGATAGTGTCAAATTACCCCTAAAGGATAAAGTCTGCTGGAGTACTTCCAGATGGCATCAGCAACCAGTCCCTGTCTACTGCATAAGGCACAATAATTTTGTAGTACCCTCCCCAAAGCCATGGAGTCAAGAAATATGACCAGGGCCCCTGTTTACTGTGGTAAAGTAGACCTACATTCTGTGGCAGGACCTCCATACTTTCTACAGCAGAACAACTGCTGATTCTCTGCCATTCTGCAGCAGATAAATTGTGGCTAAACAACATACCTTCAAAGGGATTAAGTCTTAGTTAACCTTTGACTGCCTTCTGCAACCACTCTGCTATACTGAAAGTGGAACAGCAGGCCATTTAACAGTATGTAGTATTCTTATCACAAATATTAAACAGCAATAACCAAACTGGCAAAGCCATGGGCATCAGTGTTCTCTTTAATGAATTTTCCTCCCACCCCAAATTTGAAGGCTCATCTGTTCTTCTGGAAATTGGTGGCCTTTGCTGTTCTCCTAGGTTATAATCAGAGGAAGACATACACACTTAACTAAAACTACACAGAAGGCAAAACCTGCTTAGATTTCTTCTGGTTTATATTTACAGTTAGCAGATATAAAGAGAGCCTCCAACTCAAAAGCCATTTTTTTTCTGATTTTGATCAATGTTCTTCTAGATTATTATTTTTTAAACTAGGAATACCCCAGCCACCTTGCAACAAACATACTGAGTACAGTGTACAAATCTGTGTGTTGGGGGTGGATGGGAATTGTCTTCCATAACAGTGAAGGAGGGTGTAACTTGCAGTGCCTGTAGGATTTGTTGATTCCTGTTTTTCTTTTGGAGAACACACTAAAAAGTGCAAGCAAGTCATTCTTATTAAGCTATAGTAACCTTGGTTACCATGTTCTCTTCTCACACCTCGGGGTTGTGGTGTTCTTCAGGTAGTGACCCTCATTTCACTTATGTATAACAGCAATCAGACTCTCCATTCCAATTTTTGTTCCATACCTGCTTGCTCCAGTTCCGAATACCCTGGTCCTCTAACTCTACTGCAACTGGACAACTTGACCCTCCTTCAGAACTGAGTTGATGCCACCACTTAGGCTGCAGGTTCAAATTGCCAAGAAATTATCTCACACTTGCAGGCACAGAACTGTGGCCTGCAAATCAAAACTGTGATTGATGTCTACCAGTGGGGACTGAGTCCTTTGCTCAGTCTGCTGCCAGCCCTGTGTTTCTGCAATCAGCTCTTCCTCCTCCTCCAATACCTGTCACCACACAGAGATCGATTCCACCTCCACAGGCACCACTGAATCTTCTCACTTCTTACAGATTGCCTTTCAGTTCTTCCTTCCAAATTCATCTCCCAATGACTCTGCATGCACCATGAGCAGCCTCACAATGAAACATTAACATGGCTGAGCTACCCACACCTACACAGCAGCAAATCATAACTGCCATGGACCTAATCAAGCTCTGCTACTTTGCATCAGTCCCCCACCCCACAATACTGGCTGGACGGAGTTATGTAACAAGATCCAACATGAGTCAAGATGCCATGCGGCCGCTTAGCTTTTTTGGCTTTTGTAGCAGATGGCATTAGTTTTCTGCCCTTCTAATGAGCATGTATGCTATGGCATACTTAATATATCAATAGCTATGCCTGTGCCTTGGTGCTTGCATAGCATAACCAGCATTTCTGTGGCTGTGTGGCAGGTTTTCCTGATTTCTGTGGCAAGCACTGATTTCTGCAGTCAGCCCTCTGATTTCGTGGCTACTGCTGCAACTGCAGAATCGCAGAAAACACGGGCCCTGAATATGACTTGCTTTAACATAAATTGTTTTTGTCTTCAATTTACAATACTGATTAGAAGCCCACCTACACTGACCATGATAGATCAGGCTCTACATATTTTTCACTACCGTATCTTCATTATCAAGGGGCACACCTAACTAAGCGAGGCCAAAGGCAGCAGTGCCCTTAGCTTTTCACTGAATTAAGGGCCTTCATGAAAAGATGGGATGGTGCCTAGAAATCATTCAAGATTAGCCATCTTCATTCTGACTGGTTGGTTTATCATCAGTTGAGAAACTCCTGCAAAACCAACCTACATGCAGCCAAAAGAGCTTACTATCGTACACTGCAAACAGAAACTCTTAGCAACCACAAGGAATTTTGGAAACAGAATAACTCTTTAATGACAGGTAAATCAGTGCAGTGTCCTAGTTCAGTTCTCTCTAATGCAACCTTCTACAAGACCCCTTTCCATCGCTGAGGGAATAAATCAGTATTTCACTGATCTGGACAGATACATTTGCATCTTTTGCCTACAACTGATTTTACGATCCCAACATACTCCTATGCTAGCCTAGGCTCGCACCCTGCTTTCCACTTAAAACCACAACCAAAAAGCAAGCTCTCAGGCTGTTATTAAAGATCAAAGAGAGAGTTCCCTGGCCATGATTTAATTGAGCCCAAGTTCCTCAAGTTAGGGGCACCAGCACTTGCTGCACCAATCAGAAATCTAAAACAGTTCATTCCTTTCTGGATCTGTTCCAAGCAAATGGAAAGTTGCTGTGGTGGTCCCTCTCCATGAGGGTGGATCCCACACAGTTGAAAATTACAGGCCTATTTCAATTCTCTTCCCCTGGATAAAATACAAGAGAGAATACTTTATATCCAATTATAGTCTTATTTGGAGTCTCATCACCTGCTCACCGACTGCCAGTTTGGCTTTAGAAAACTATAGCACAACCACGTCCCTTGTATAACTGTCACAGACATTCTCAGTGCAAGAGACAAAGGCCTAGTTACAGGAGCAGTAGTTTTTGACTTAACTAAGGCCTTCAACCTGTCAAGCACAACCTCTTTCTGAGAAAATTAACCTATTGGGTCTGACTGCTTAGCGCTTAACCTGGCTCAGGAGTTATCTTATCAGGAGATCCCAAATGGTGAGGTGGTCCAGTTCACTATTGTCTCTCAGGCTCATAATACATGGTGCACCCAGAGAGCAATCCTTGATCCGTTACTCTTCTCGCTCTTCATCAACAATCTTCCCAATTTCTGCGGTGGTGCATCTGTGCAACTCTACACAGACAATGCTGTCCTATTCCACTTCTCAAATTACATAGGTTGGCTTAATCAAAACCTGAACTCGGATTTCAAATCACTCAAATCTCGGTTCTCAGATAACCATCTAATTCTTAACACTAAAAAATCCAAGGCATTGTTTTTTATAATCCTCGCCCAAAACTTCTAAAATATGTTCACAACACCTTCTCAATATCTGTTCCCTATCAGAGGATTCCATAGAAGTAGTCCAAACCTTTAAATACTTAGGACTGAACCTGGACTTATCCTTTCTCTTTGAGTTCCATGTCTCCTTGCTATCTAAAACTATCAGTCAGAAATTAGGTCTGTTATACCATCTCTGCCCCTTGTATCCACCATCGCCTGCAGGAAAATTGTTTCCACATCCTTCTTCCAATATTCTCACTATGGAGCCCGCTACTTGCCTGCTCAACCCTCATCAGTTGCCAGGTTCCGACAGCTTTATCATAGAATCAGGCACATTGCCTTAGGGGCCGGTACTAGGAAATACCACTGTGACATCTTGACTGCCTCTGCGCTTGGCCAGATTATGATTCAAGGTTACAGTACCTCATGCTATGCTTTGTATTTAAACTAGTGAATATTTTCAATCCACCATGTCTAAGGGAAGAGAAAGGGAAGAGAAGGAACATTGTTTAACCAGGAGTAGCACACTAAGCCAAAGCTTATTTCCAGATGCAACCTGGGAGCACAAGGAAGTTAAGTGACTTACTCTAGGGCCACACAGTATGTACCTAGGTGGCTGTGGGATTCAAACCCAGGTCTCCAGATCTGCAGCTCAGAGCCTTATCCCACTGCACTATACTGCCTCCTAATGTCCTAATAGACATTGTCTACCACAAAGTAATAGAATTAGGAACTCCTAATCCACACGTCTAGCTGGTAGGTAGTCATTTGCTTACTCTGCTACTAAGGCCTGAGAATGCGCTACCACCTCATCTCCTTGCATCCCCTCCCTATCTCTATTTAAACAATCACTAGCTGCACACCTGCTTGAACCTCCATCCTGCATTTGCTTTTGTTATTCCCTATTGACTCTTATCCTATTTACTATCTACTTAACTGTCTCAGGTGTATCCTTCCCTAGCTTGCTCTGCATCAGCTTTTGGTAATCCCTGTTGACTCCTATCCTATTTACTATCTATGAAATTGTCTTAGGTGTATTTTTCCCTAGCTTGCTCTTTCTCACTCTATTTATTTACATGTCAATCCCACTATTGTTTCACAGTATGCAATACATCCAAGTTGATCCCACTTCATTAACTTTTGTACAATTGCATATAGCTCTGTAAATTCTGTTTATTGCTCTGTAAATGTTGTCATTAATACAATATATTGTACTGTCTAACTCTGTAATGTACTATTTTGTTTTGTCCAAGGGTTGCCCTGAAAAAGGGACTGCATGGTCTCAACAGGCTCACCCAGTTGGCAAAATTCAAATAAATAAATAATTTGTCCCTGGTGTCTAGTGGCACCCCCCACTTGCTGATTACCGTCTCCATGATGAAATAACATTTCCTTGGTGTCTAGTGACACCCCCACCTGCTGATCACTGTCCCAATGATAAATTATATGTCTCTGGTGTCTAGTGACACCCCCATCTGCCAATTGCCATCCTCTACATAAATATGTCCCTGGTGTCTAGTAAAACCTCTCACCTGCTGAACTCCATCCCTGTGGTGAAATTATATGTCTTTGGTGTCTAGTGGCACCCCAGATGGCTGTCCATGACTGGAATAAAGAAAATGATTCCTTTTTTTTCAAACCTGCAGGAAAGAAAACAGTCCCCGTCAATCAGAACCCCCATCCCCACCTTTCACTCACCACCCACCACCTACCACTCCCACATACACCCCCCACAAACCCTCAATCACATGAATAGGTCCCAGGTTCAAGATCCACTCTCGATCGAAGACACATCTTGCTGCTGGAACTGCCAACTGCTATATGAGAAACTAAGGTAAATGCACTTTAATACATTTCAATGGGGTTTGTAAGTTTGTTGCATAACTTGGCCATTTTCTATATTTTGAGACCACATTTCAACATGGCCTTCTAGGACCCCACCTCATGAACAGTGCCACTGGAATTAGATAAATCCTTGCCAAAAGGCGATTCCATGGCTGTTGGTAAAATCACCTTCCATGCAGGATTTAACAATTTTCACCACCCTTGTTCATGAGGTGGGCTCATAAAAATGCTATGTTGGGGAGTCGTCACATGATGCGGAGACAGCGTAGCGAGATCTCCGCGAGTCTACCGCCCACCATTAAAAAACCCGCTCGCTTTCCACACAAGGCATCGAAGGCGTGAAACGATTTGTGAAACCGGGGAAGAGTCCGAACCGACGGATGGAAGCCGAATGCGGAAACCTCCTAGCCGCCATCCGCCGGGCAACACCGAAAAGGCCGCAAAAGAAGACAAAGGCCTCGGGAGTGCTGCAGTGCAAGGCAGGAAGGAAGCAAACGCGAAGCGCCCTTAACTCTCGTTCGCTTCTTGGAGGAGATCAGCCCTTTAAAGGATACAGTACTGGGCATGGCTGGAGAGCTGAAAACGATTAAGGAATCGATTTCTAATATTAACAGAAGGGTCACTGATAATGAAGTGCACATAAAATTGCTGGAGGGCACAAAGGAAAGGTCAGAGGCTGATATTATAAATGTGTCCAGAAAATGCAAAGGCTAGAAGCCAAAATAGAGGATCTTGAGGGTAGAAGCCGACGCAATAATGTAGTGTTTATTGGCTTACCCGAGAAGGCTGAGGGCCAGGAGCCAGTTAAATTTGCCCAGAAGATTACTGAAAAATAGTGGGGCCTTCGCCATTTGGCTCTAGATTTATGGTGGAGAGAGCATCGATCGCTTCCCGACCTATGCCACCAGCTGACCGTCCATCTAGGCCTTTTATAGTAAGGTTCCTCAACTATCAGGAAAGGCAACTTCTCATTGATAAGGTAAAAGAAGAAAAACAGGTGTTTTGGGAAGGAACACAAATTAGAGTGGCAGGACCTGCCGCTATCGGTATGCCAGAAAAGAGCCTCAATTTCATCCTTTGGTCAAGCCGGCTAATCGCGCTGAGATAAAGTTTAGAATGGGCTATCCTGCACGACTGCAGGTGTTTATTAACAAGAGTGGAAAACTTTTGAATCCTTGATCTTGCATTTGGCGCTCATGAGGCATTTCCAGCACTCTTTAAAGAAGCATGAACTGGGCTTGAGCTGTGAAGATGGTCATGTTAAACTGGGGATTTAACATGTGTTGTTGGACATGTTTAAGCAATATATGACTTCCAGCTTTCTCTGTTACAACTTTAAGAAATATTATATTAAAAAGTAGTCTGGGATTGAGGACGGATGGCTGCTAATGTAAACTGGGCAACAAAGGAATATTAGCTGTTCATTTAAGGAAATACGTTGATATTTAAATGCCAGCCGGGGTAAGGGTGCTATTGGTTAACTATAGCATTATAGCGTGAATATGTGTGTGTTGCTGGGGGGCGAGGCAAATTGGCTGGGTAAATATAACAGATAATATAAGGAAGCTACCTGGACTGTTGATAGAGTTAGTGGTATGGGATGTGGTAAGGAAGATGATATTGTATGATGCCTTTGTAAAATATAGGGTGGCAAGTGGAGTGCGGAGGGCAGCGCAGGGCATCCTGGTGTCATGGACCATAGTGCGATTGCTTGGGAAGGGAGGAAGGGAGGGGTAAAGAGTGCAATGTTGAAAGGGGACCAGAGCTACAGTATTGTAAGGGACTAAGGGAAGTAGTAAGAGGGATAGGAAGTTGGGGAGTTTAGTGATGTGGGGGCCCACAAGACTACAAAATTAATATCTATATGTTAGATAATGGAAAAGCAATCTGTATACTGTCTAATAGAGCGTGGGTATAGGGACGGACCTAATTTTAAGGTGTGTACCTGGAACGTTAAAGGGCATGACAAAATTAAAACAATACAAAATATTAAAACAGTTGGAAGTGCTGGGGATAAGAGTGGCCTTTCTACAAGAAACACATCTTTTGCAGAGCGAAGCAAATAATATGAGGAGAAGACAGTTTGGGGTAGTATTTTCCTCAGAGGGAGCTCGAATAATAGAGGGGTCATGATTTTAATTCATAGATCATTGCCCTTCCATCTGATCAAATGATACAGGACAAAGATGGTAGATTTCTCATTGTTAGGAGTAAACTTTTAATATGGAAGTGGTGCTGGCAGCGATATATGGGCCTAACTCAGATAGTCAGGAATTCCTGACCACTTTATTAAAAGCCCTATTGCCATTCTTGCACATTCCAATGATAATAGGTGGGATTTAACCTAGTTCTTGACCCGCAGTTTGAAAGGTCTACTGGGGGTCAGTCGCTCATCATTCCAGCTAACTTAGCATTTAATGATTTAATTGCCCATCTGGGTTTAGCTGACATTTGAGAGTGTTAAATCCCCAAGAAAGAGAATACACTTTTTTCCCCAGGTTCATGGCTCAGGCTCCCGAATTGATTATATTTTCATTTCACGGGTTCTGATTAATGGAGTATTGGGCTCCAGGATAATGCCAGCACCTATATCAGACCATTCTGTAGTGGAAGTGATGATTCTCTTCCTTGCGTTGCCAAGGGCAATAGATGGAAGGTAAATAACCAGTTATTGCGATCCCCAAAGTTGTGGATGAGATAAACATTAAAATTACAGAATTTGTTGAAATTAACTCAAGTGAAGATGTAAAACCAGATATTTTTGGTCGGCGCTGAAGGCATATGTCAGAGGCCTTTTTATTTGTCTGGCGCCTAGGAAAAAGAAAGAGGTAAATGTTGCTATTGAGAGTTTGTTAAATCAAATCAAGGAAATGCAGGAAAAGCTGGTAAGGGACACAAGTGTGGAGGTGGAAGAAAGGTTAATTAAAGTTAAAATGAATACTTAAAGTTGTTGGGGACCGTATGGAGTTAGTCATGATTAAAACCAAAGCCAACTATATTGACCAGGGGATAAGCCAGGTAAATTGTTGGCTAGACGGTTAGCTCAATTGGAAGCATCCAGATTAGTAGAGGTATTTGGTCAGAACAGGATGGATGCATTAAAACTAACCCGACAGACATAACTCAGGTATTTGGGAGATATTATGAGCTTCTGTACGGCCCCATGTCTGTCCCTACCGACCAAGGATAGGTTTCGGCCTATTTAGAAGGGATACCCTACCATATTTGAATGAGTCAGATCGAGAAGCTTTGGTGGCTGGAGATCACATGTGGTGAGATTGAAAAGTGGTCTGAGACTTGCCAAATGACAAGACGCCTGGACCAGACGGGTTTTCACCCAATTTTATAAGGTTTTAAGCCTGTATTAATCCCTTGTTACTTAAATTGTACAAACATATCCTCTCAGGTGCTGGTATTGATAGTTACATTTATGAGGCACTGATAGTGGTGCTGTTGAAGCCCAATAGACTCCTGAAAGGCCTGATAGTTATCGGCCTAGTTCGCTATTGAATTACGTATATAAAAATATTAGCGAAAATACTCGCAGAGAGATTGGGGAAGGTAGTTTTGAAGTTAATAGGTCCAGAGCAAGTGGGCTTTTATGAGAGGGAGGTCCTCAACAGACCACTTCAGAACCCTCTCCCATGTCTTCTCGGTCAGGTGAAACAACAGCTCCTTGGGCTTTGATCTCGCTAGACGCCGAGAAGGCATTTGACAGAGTTCATTGGCTATTTTTTCGGGTCCTAGGCAAATTTATTTCCTGAACAGTTCATTACCTGGATTAAATCCTTTTACTCTAATCCTCAGCCAGAATTGTATGTAATGGTGTGATGTCTTCCACTTTCAAGCTCCAGGTTGGGACTAGGCAAGGTTGTCCCTTATCGCCTCTTCTTTTAATCTTTATTTAGAACCACTAATTAGAAAAATAATAGGGTTCAACAAGATTGAGGGTATCCAGGTAGCGGACCACACGATAAAGGTCACTGCGTCATGGATGACCTGTTGGTTTATATTGCTAACCCGGTTTGTCAATCCCAGCGCTGTTAGAAACCATAGCTGAATTTAGTGCATTAGCTAATTATAAATTAAACCAAGAGAAAACGATTGTGTACCCTCTTAATAACAGGGTTTTCAAGGCAGATGTGGTAAATTTCGGACTGGGATGGAGTACAAAATCTCTGAAATACCTAGGGCTCAACTTGTCCACTAACTCCGAGTTGATGCGGAGGTTAAACCTGGACAACCTTGTTGGGTTTAGAGTTAGATATGAAAAGATGGGCTCGGTTACCCTTAACACTATGGGGAAGGATCAATGTGGTAAAGATGAACGATTCCCAGGCTTCTTTATCCACTGATCAATCTCAACATTTCCTCCCGCTATCATGGTTCAGGAAGGTGCAAACGAATGGTAGCTGATTTTATATGGAACTATAAGAGAGCAAGATTGGCATGCACCAAGCTGGCGCGCCTAGAGAACAGGGTGGTTTGAGATTGCCCATTTCACTTTATACTTTTGGGCTGCTCACATAAATAAGTACGGCAGATGGGTGACTGGGCAGATAGCCCTGGCACCGAGGAATATCTTCCACTGTGGACGAAATGGAAGTTACCTTATTAAGAACTCAGGATTTAATCCAAAGCGCTAGTTTATAACACTCCTAAGATGTTCCTATGTTTAAAAACACACCAATGGGTGTATCTTTAAGAGTTCACAGTCAAATGTGTAATTATCTGAAGTATACGTGTAATCTTGATGGCCACCAGCCAATAATAGGTAACCCACAATGGCGTATTGCCCACCGGATGATTGCATCTAGGTGGCTACCGGCATACAGGAGTGTAGGTGGGTGGACCTTTTAAACGAGGAAGGCGGCCCTTGCTCTCTAAAGCAAATTATGCAGAAATTCCAGTTGTCATGTAAAGATGTCTTTAGAATATACCAAGTAAGGCACTTACTAATTCAAAAATGGATAAAAGTGGGCCTGTGGTATTCTATACGGATATATAGGGAGCTCGAACCGATAATCGGTTCTCCGATGCCATTTCAGATATTTACAAAAACTTGTTCAAGTGGGCCTTCAAAGAAGTTAACTCCAAATTTGTATTGATTAGAACTTTTCCCAATATTAATTTGGATTGGGGAGGTATATGGAGAAACTGTCATAAATATGTGAGGCAAGACTGCCTCAGAATAATTCAATTTAAAACCCTACATAATATATATTATACACCTCAGAAGCTGGTAGACCTGAAGGTGTTAAGGGAAGCCAGGTGTTACCGTGCAATGCTGTTAAGGCCGACTTGCTGCACTTATTGTGGTATTGCTCATGCGTGGCACCATTGTGGAATGAAATTAAAAGGAGAGTGGACCCTTTGCTAGGGTTAGCTGATACTTTTCACGCCAGAGATCTGTGTATTAGGTGATTTGACGGAGGTACCGTTAAAGTGAGGAGGTTCCATATCACATTAATATCCATGACTGTGAAAGGTTAGCTCTTAAATATTGGAAGGGTGAAAGTAATTACCTATAGGTGGATAAGGGAACTATTAGCGACCCTTAGGACTGAGAGAATGATTGCTGTGTTGAATAACAGAGTGCCTCTTTACGACAGGGTTTGGGCCCCATTAGAGATTGCCTTTTCCTGAATAAGTTTAAAAGAATATTTTGGTATAGGATTGCGATAGAAAAGTCTTGTAGGGATAGTGGAGGGTAGTGGGTTGTAGGTTAGGCAAGGTAGGAGGGTGGGGATTATACTATAGACAGGGCCGTTCACACTTTTCTCAAATATTTCTGATTGGTTATTATATGGGTTCCGATTGGAAAAACAAACTGTTGGACAATAACTGTGCGGGACCTAAATTCTACTGTCAATCATTGAGGTGGTGGGTGGAGTGGGATTGTTTTCTTTTTCTTTTTATTTTATAGGGGTGGGTTGGGGGCAGGGGACTCTGTTTCATGTATATCAGCTTGATTTGTAATAATAGTTAATGGTGTTTCAAAATTTGTACTTTCTGATGTTGTGCGCTCTGCACTCCTTGTGGTTTTTGTATATAAAAGTTAAAAAAAGTGATGCAAAAAAAAAATGCTATGTTGGGGTCAGGTGATGGCAGCCTAGGGAAAGCAACGAATTACGCAGCTCCGCTCTCTACCCAGTTTAAATCTTCAAGTTTTGTAATACCATTAATTACAGAGTCGGAAAATCATTTCAACCGACTCTAGGACCGGTGCTGACAGCCTAGATCACACAATAATGGAAGCATATGTTAAGAAACAGCTCCCGAAGCATACCTCACTGCCTTCCCGGAAAAGGAGCAGGCCTCAAAGTGACTTGCAAGGGCCTAGTAAGATAACCCCAGGATCCACCGCTTATCAGAGGAGCAGTTTCTTGAAATTATTATGCTGTTACAAAGCGCTATCAAGGAAATTTCAACAGAAATACGCTGCTTTAAAACATCTTTGAACTCTACTAATCGAGTTGGTGACAACGAAACCATATCAAATCCGTGGAGATGAAGATGGACAAAGTTGAATTAGATTATGCTTCTATGAGTAGGAGGGTTAAAAATGGAAGAAAAGCGCAAAGGCTTGGAAGGGAGGAGCAGAAGAAGTAATATTGTTATTATCGGGATCCCGGGAGATAAGAGGGCACATCCCGATTCAGTTTGTGCAGAAATTGTTCGAGAAAATTGCTGGCCCATCCCCAATGGAGCAAGCTATGTAGTAGAGAGAGCTCACAGATCTCTCATCCCCCGCCCACCGAGCTCAACCTAGCCGATAATGTGCAAATTACTAAATTATCTGGATAAGCAGCATATTTTGGAAAAGTTAAATCATTGCAGGAAGTCCTGTGGGAAGGAAAACAGATCAGGATAACCCATGACTTGCCTCAGTCCGTCAGGCTCAAGCGGCAAGAAGTGCATCTGCTAGTATCAAAGTTAATTGCGGCAGGCATACAATTTTGGGTTAAGTACCCGGCTTTGCTGCAAGTGAAAGTTAGTGATCAATGGCATCTGTTTGAGAACCTGAAACAGCACAACAAGAGCTCAAAAAGCTTCTCCTGATCTGATTAAATGAGTAGATTGTGCTGCAAGTATTATATGGTTAAATGACCTATCAAGCTACTCAATCCTTAGATCTCCTGCTTATGGTGGACTAGTTCTGCTGAGTCGTGGGAGACCACAATATATTACTACAAGTAGTGTCCCAGGAGTAAAATTTACAGTTCTTGTTAGTGCTAGCAGTCATGCCACCTCTCTGGACATTGTCAGGCACTGATTCCTCCCTGATACGGATCTTGAGGGAGGGAGCCTTTGAGCCTTAATCATAGATTCGGAAGAACACACTTTCCACTCACGGATGTGATAGAGGGAAGCATGGATCAGCTCTCAATTTTAACATTCTGGGTCTCAATGGCTCTAAAGTATGAAATGTCACCAGTCACGAGGTTTTCGGAGCGCTGACCAGGCGATTCTGCATAACAAGTCCCTCATGTGAAATCGCTAGCAAGAATTCTCTGTGGATGGCGGGTGAAATTATATCTTGAGAGGCAATGGATCTGTTTAAGCAATGTCTGCTTCAATGTACTTGAGCTCAAATGACTTTACAGCTTTCTCTCTTCTCTCGGTGTCCTGGCTGTCACTTAGTTATATTGACATTGCAGTGTGGGGCTTTGCTCATGAATTTAGTAAATGTTTCTGCATCAATATGGGACATTACATTAGTAGACAGTAGCATGTAGTAACTGGAAGGGTTGTTAACTATTCCTCTGTGCTTGTTCTCATTGTATATCCAAATTGGAGTTGAAATGAAGTAATTAATCCCGTAATCGAGGGATGGCTCTCAGAGGGAGTAAATTTAGTTTAATTAGGCATAAAGATTTGGCCATCGTTTTGCAATTATTTTTAGCTGAAATGATCGCCTTTAAAGTTTATTGGGCAGATTTTGCAGGGTAATTTGGGAAGGAGCAATGCAATGGTGTTTTCCTTTTCTTCTTCTTCTTCTTTCTTTATTTAAGGTGATCGATAATAGGGGTGAAAAGGGTATAGTTTGCAAGGTTTCGGTTCTGAATTTGACAGCTGTTATGCCTCTCTTCCCCACTAGAGGGCAATCGAGTCCCATGAAAGGCTTAACTTCTATTGAAAACTATGCTGTCTCAGCTATCAGTATAAGCTTTAATAGCGCCTGGAGAGTTTACAAACTAAGAGAAGTAATATTGTTTTAGTTGTTGCAATGTAAGGAGAGGACTCAGTTCAGAAGGAATATATGATAATTTTATTTGGTATGTAGAGTTGTTATAACCACATATTCAACTAGAGCAGTGATTGGCTATAAGTGGTATGTACTAACAGGTCTGAATGCTGGGAGATGGGGCGGTGGACTTTCTGCTGGTTGGAAACTTGCATCACCTGAAGTTTGTGATGGCGAGTGCAGTTGATAAAACTGGGGTTGTGATTTTAGAGTCTTATTCATAATTCTGTTTGTTTTGGAGGGATGTTCAGGGAGGGTTATGGGAGAGAGAGATCACTATTACTTCAATTTTGGTGGAGTGCAGAAAGAACCACATTCAGATGTATGAGGTAACTTACATGATCTATTCCTTGCAAGGGACCAACAGCCTTGGGTTAACTGGTAATGTCAGGAGTGCTTAATATCTTGAGTTGGAGTATCAGGGGGCTCGGAATCGATGTAAAAGGCAGATTGTGTTAAAGCATTTATCTACTCTAAGAAGTGACATGGTCTGCCTACAAGAAACTCATCTTAAAGGGAGGATACTTACTTATTTTGCAAATATTGGTGGGTCAGGTATTTGAGCTGGGGTATCCACAAACAGGGGTGGAGTGGCTATCCTATTTAACAGAGTAAACTTTCAATTAGAAAAAGAGACCTGGGATATATATGGTCGTTATATCTTATTGTTCGGCACTCTTTCTCACAACAGGTGCTCATAGGTTCAGTATACGGGCCAATCACTGATTCACCACAGTTTTTACCCAACTGTTGGACAGGCTAAGTGACTACTCATCCAGAATAGTTTTATTGGGGTGACTGGAATATTACATTGCAATTACAACTCGATAGCTCAGATACCAAACGGCAGGGCTTATCTCCTTCACAGAGCTTTGAAAGAACTGATGGAAGGAGAGGTCTGGTGGATGTCTGAGAGTCATTAATGGGAATCCAGACAATATACATTTTTCTCAGTGCCTCATAAGACCTATTCTAGAATCGATTATTTTCTTATTAGAGTAAATTCCTCACGCCTGTTACCGACGTAGAGATACATACTAGGGTAATCTCAGATCACTCCCCAGTTTCTATTAAGTATACAGTTGGCCCCAGGTTTAGTAGAGATTTCATGGAGATTTAATAACCATTATTACAAGAAACCTACATTCAAGATCATTTGAAACAATTCATATCTCACTTCCTTACCCATAATCTCGGTTCAGTTCTCAAGATCGATATTGTGTGGAGCACTGAAATGCACGTTGAGGGGAGTGTATTCAATCACCTCTGCCAGACGCAAAAGAACGAAATCCTGCTTAATGATATTGTTAATGCTATTCAGATTATTGAGGGTAATATTAGTCAAAGCTGCCTGAATCAGATTGGATCCAATTGCATAAACTACAAGCGCGGTTCTCTCAATCATTTTGCAAAAGTGGAGCTTGCTGTCCGGAGAACTAACTTAAATATCTGGAAGCTGGGAGAGGGCAGGCAAGCTTTTAGCTTTAAACTGTGTCAGTTATAATCCAACAAACACATTGCAGCTTTACAAGTTAACCCAGAGGAGACTCCAGTTAAGGACCCTAGAGAAACTGCAGCAGCATTCGACTTTATTTTCACAAAATATATGCAATTTCAAAAGCAGATAGAGCAAAACCAGGTGAGATCGGGTTTTTGAATCAGTTACTCTTCCCCGGATTATCAATATGGAGGTGGTGAAACTAGAGCTTCCTATACAGGAATTGGAAGTCAAGCAGCCATTGCCCAACTTGCCTCCGATAGATCCCCAGGACCTGATGGTCTCTACCAATGTGTATAAAGCATTTGAGGAAGAAATTATTCCAGTTCTCACCAAAGTATATAATTTCTGGTATCTTGAGGGCTGTCAGAAAATGGCTTTCTGGATGCCCTTATAACTCTCATTCCTAAGACGGACAGGGATCCTTTATGCCCGGCAATTACCATCCGATATCACTCTTAAATGTGGATGTTAAAATACTAGCAAAGGTATTAGCCAACCGGCTCAGTCCTCTAATGTATGATGGTTAGTGAGGTGTAAGTAGGTTTTATGAAGGCAGACAGTCCAGTGATCACATGCGTAAGCTTCATCATTTAATAATTCATTCTAAGTATATACAGACCCGACTGCCTTGTTAGCCTTGGACGATGAGAAAGCGTTTGACCGAGTCTCTTGGGATTTCTTATTTGCCACATTGCATAGATTTGGTCTTCCAAATGGATTCCTGAAATGGATTAAATTGTTATACGAATCGCCCATAGCTCGGGTCTGGTGTAACGGTGTCCTTTCGGACCCATTCCTCTTTCTTGTGGTACCAGACAGGGTTGCCCACTCTCCACTTCTGTTTAATCTCTACCTGGAACCCTGATTTGCAGGTTATTAGCATCACAAGATATAAAGGAGACAAATAGGCAGTTACAGATACTTAATTTCAGCCTATGCAGATGATTTGCTTTTGTATAGAGGAGCCGGAGGCCAGCATACCGCTATTTTGCAAGAAATCGAACAGTTCTCTAGAGTGTCAAATTACAAACTCAACATATCCAAGACAAAGCTTTTCCTTTAAATGGTAAATGCTTGCTAGACATAGCTAGGAAATGGGTCTCAGCTGGGAACCCAGATCCCTAGGATATCTTGGTATCAAGGTTTCCAGGAGCATGGCCATAATGATCAAAGAAAATCTCAAAAACCTGATTAATATGACAAAGCTAGATTTAGATAGATGGAAGCTTTTGCCTTTGTCAATAAGGCTAGACTAGAAACAGTGAAAATGAATGTATTAACAAGAATCTTTTATCCTTTAAATATGCTAGCCTTTTACTTACCTAAGTCATGGTTTGATAATTTGCAAAATTACTTAATAACTTCATATGGAAAGGAAGAATGTGAGAAGAGCATACTCAAAACTAACTAGACCTAGGAGGCAGGAGGCCTTGCGCTCCCCTCCTTCTTTAGTTATTATATTGCATCGCATATCAGTAAGTTAGTCTCATGGATTCGGCCGATTTCTCCAGAAAACTCCAATTCTTATGTACCCCTTTGGTCCCCATTAAAAAACACCTGGTTGCCAAGTTCTCTTCAACTCTTAATTCAGCTATCTATATGGATCCAAGATTTCTCCTAAACTACTCAAAAACACACCTATTGGCTGGTCAATAAAAGCCTTACACCAAGTACAGAGGTCATTAGGGTAAATTGGCATAAATCCCTGAACAACCCCTAATACAAAACGTGCATTTCCAAATTCAGAAAGGGCCGATTTCCCCACATTCTAGAAATCATTAATTGGGTTGTGTCTGAGAGATATAGCTCCTCAGGGAAAACATTATCGCTTGTGCAATTTTGTTCGAATATACCTGTGGCGAAAGGAATGCCTTCAAATATTGGCAAATTAGTGGCACAGTTAAACTTACTTTCGAACTCAAAGCCCCAGAGGTAATAAGACTGAACTGTCTTTGTTACTGCAGACAGCAGATCAGCCCCACCGGTCTCCAAAGTATACCACGAAATTGAGAGGATTGCTTTGGAGTGGCCTCCACTATTTGCTATTATTGGAAACAGAAACTTGAGATATGTGAAGACACCAGATTATGGGACCAAATTTGGAACAATATATATAAATATATAAGGCAGGATAGATATAAATTACGCAGTTTAATATTATGCATAACTTATACTACATACCCGCCAAATGACACAAAATAGGCAAATTAGCATCCCTAGGTGTTACAGATATAAGGCAGATAATGCGGATTTATTCCACATGTTATGGGTGTGTCCTAAAATTCAGCCATTATGGAGTGCAATTCAGAAGTCACTAAATTCTTTCTTAGGGCTAGACTCCTTTTACACCGAGGTCTGTTTGATAAATCATTTCCCAGGAAATGAGTAAACAGAAGAAAGCATATATGGCTATGATCGCAGCTGCAACCAAGGCGATAATTTTACGACACTGGATAGATGAGTCAGCACCTTCAGTTATTGAGTGGTATAAGGAGATCTTGCTTGCACTGCAACTGGGGTTGCATATAGCCAAGATTTATAATAGGGTACATTCATACAAGCAAAATGGGGTCCCTGGAAGCAGTCCTAATTGCTTGGAAAAATTAGTACACCAGCAGGAGGGTCTTCCTCAAGTTGGTATACTCTCAAGGTATTGTATAGGAAGTGTAATGTGGTTCTTTCTACAAATAGAATTACACTGGGAGGGGTAGGTAGGGTTTGGAAGCAGCCAGTTGTTATTTTGATAATATTAATAAGAAAATGTTGTAATGTCCATTTTCTACAGTGTAGGCCTCTGGTATACTAGATTTTGAGGTGAATATTGTTTCTCGATGGCCTTATCAATGGTTTCGATTTCACTGTAATGTGACATTGTAATTAAAGCATATTAAATTAAAAAAAAAGAATGCTATGTTGAAAATTGTGGTGAAAATATGTAAAAATGACAGTGTTACGATCATCCATTGAAAGTTTGCTAGACAAGCTAGTAACTTTGGAAATTTTAAATATTTCAACCCTAGATTTTCAACATAGCCTACTTATTACCCACCTTATGAATGTCACAGCTGTCATTTTCAAATCCTAGCCAAAATTCAATTTTACACTTGTAGCACAGGATTGCCTTGCAGCTCACGCAGTATTATGTTTGTGGCAGATTTGAACATTTGGCACCTGGTACATGAAGTGGGGTAACAAGAAAGCTACAGTATGTTGACAATTTGGTTGCTGTTAGTTACAAATGGAAATGCAGGCCCCAGAGGGCACTGCACTTCCACAGCAACATAAGTATATGCATCTATGGAGGATGGGAGAGCAGGGCCTGGAGGGCTCTTCAATTCCACAGACAAATAAGGATACAAATACTCCATCTCAAAACATGGATGGGAGTGCAGGGCCCAGAGGGTCCTGCACTCTCCTAACAAATAAGGATGCAATTAGACTATCTGAAAAAGTAAGAAAAATTGTTTGCAAAAACTGTGTTAATACATCACTTAGGGTTTAGGATCAAGTGACAAAAGTAGGAATATGTGATGTTAGGGTTTCAACCCACCCTACCACATGAAGTGAATGAAGGAGGAGTCTTCCTTGAGGTTATCAACCCTAATGCACACATGATTTTATGCACTCATGAAATATACATGCATGTCTCCACATATCAGCTTTTCTGTTACTGTAATTGGGTGGCGTTAGGGTTGGCAACCACAAGGAAGATTTCCCCTTCATTTGCTTCAGGGATGGGGCAGGGGAGTTAGGGTTGTAAATCCTAACATCACATTTCCCTACTTTGGTCAATTTA
The DNA here is from genome assembly GCA_016271365.2 of Neoceratodus forsteri. Lineage (NCBI taxonomy): Eukaryota > Metazoa > Chordata > Ceratodontiformes > Ceratodontidae > Neoceratodus > Neoceratodus forsteri. The sequence goes on from CM057450.1 coordinate 1,077,372,558, forward strand.
TCTTGAACCTTAACTGATGCATTAATGCAGTTTATTGCAAAGAATATATATATATATATATATATATATATATATATATATATATATATATTCATAAAAAACTTCATTAATACACCATTTAGGTTGAACCATCAAAAGTAGAGAAATGCAACTTTAGGGTACTCAAGCATAAGACTGCACCTCCACTGACTGTGCATGCAGGAACAGGTATGACGGATGTGTTTTGACATTGTGAACCCTGATGCTCACCCCATTGTTCTATATTGTACCTATCTTACCTTACTCATGGAATGGGGTGAACATTGGGTTCACAACACCAGAGCACATCTGTCATACCTGTTCCTGCATGCACAAAGGGGATGCGTTCTTATGCTAGGAACCTTAAGGTTGCATTCTCACTTTTGATGGTTCAGCTCTAATGGTGCATTAATGAAGTTTTTTGCAATGAATTTCTTACTTTTTCAGATAGTTTACTTGTATCCTTATTTGTCTGTAACCTTGCAATGTTTTATATTTTGACTCCAAATTTTGAAAATAGTCCTCTTATGACCCCTCCTCATAAACTCTGTAGGTGAAAATGTTCAAATCTGTGGCAAATGCCATTCTGCACCACATGTGTGAAAACACATTTTGGGCAGGAAGTGAAAAATGATAGCTCAACTATTCAAGAGGTGTGTGAAAACTCAACTCAACTCAAACTTTATTTATAAAAAGTGCAATTCACTGAGGTATCAAAGCAAAAGCAGTAATAAATAATAAAAGCAGATCTCCTTCAGCAGTTTCTTCAAATTCAGGAAAAGTAAAGTTAAAAGATGTGACTTTAGTGCAGATTTAAAAACTCCACATTTGGGCATTCCCTTATCCAATGAGGTAGAGAGTTCCACAAGGAAGGTGCTACAAATGCGAATGTTCTAGCATTTGAGGTCTTCAAATGAACCCTAAGAACTTCTAGCAATCCCTCATCAGCAGAGTGGGCAGGAAGAGCAGTAGGAATGAAAAAGATCTTGCAAATAGCATGGTCCCTGTCCATGTAGGGCTTTATAGGTCAACAAACTGACCTTGAAGGTGATCTTCCACTGATTAGGCAGCCAATGCAGGCCAAGGAGCACAGGCGTGACATCGCAGGATCGAGGTAAACCAGTCAGCAGTCTGGCAGTCACATTCTGCACTAGCTGCAAGTGGCGAATATTGACCCCAGTAGCCCTAGGTGCAGGGAGTTGCAGTAGTCAAGGCTATGTTGAAAATTTGAGTGTAAATATTACAAATTACCAAAGTTATGCATGTGCATAGAAATATTTTGATGATTGCTCATAACTTTGCCATTTTAGAACTTTTCATCAGATTTTCAACATGGGCTTTTGGGACCACCTTATGAACAGTCATTTAATTACTCAGTCCTGAAAGGTGATTTCACACAACAAATGCAATATCATCCTCCGGCCTGAATAACAAAATGACAGTCATAGTGTTCATGAGGTGTTCTCCCAAATAGCCCACATTAAAAATTTGGTGAAACAAATACCTAAAATGGCAAAGACATCAACATAACTTCAAAATGCCATTGAAATAAATTATTCAGCACTTACAGTACCTTGATTCTTCAGTTTGTGGTTCAGCTTTGAAGAGTACAGACATGTCCTGGTCCACAGAAGATAACAGCGGATGATCTCTAGAGGTAAGTATGAGAGAAAGGGGTGTGGGGTGGTGGGTGCTCAGTGGAAGGTGGGGATGGGGGAGGGATGGCGGGGACAATGAAGGACTGTTTATTTCAGAACCAAAAACTAAAACCTGTCGGGGCAGTTTCTTCTTTACAGGAAACAAAGAACAATTTGGGCACACAGGGAGTGGGCTCTCCAGTATTCCACACTTTTGGGGACATTGCTGTGTCAAAACAGGGATTGGGCCCCTGAGCTAGGCAATTAAAAAAACAAAACCGAAGGAACTAAGTGGAGGGGCATCTGACACCAGAAGTGGGCATCCCAGTGTCAGAGTTAATGAAATAAATAAATGAAGAGTGTGCAGGGTGCCACTGTACACCAGGAGAGGGGAACAGTGGCCAGAGATCGCGGCTGGGGGTGCCACTAGACACCGAAATTTTCAGACAGCAACTCAAACAATTTCTTGAGAAATGGATATAGAAAAAATGGCAAAACATGTAAATTTTGATTTTTGAGAGTTTTAGTTCCAAAACACACACCAGATACACATGGAATTTAGTATGTTAAGAGACATTGCCCTCAGAAATTATCCATTCCAAATTATGTGCAAATCCATTGAACAGTTCCAAAGTTATTAAGGTTCAAAAATTCATGATGGAAAATGCTTTCTGCAACACTATGTAACCCTGTCTGCAAGAACAAGATACATATTTGTGAAAACAAGTTTGTTTTACTTTCCCTTTACACTTATTTTTCCCCATAGGAAATAATGGGAAATTAAAACTTCAATAACTTTTCAACAGATTTACTTTTTCACCAAAATTTAAAAGGCACATCTGTAGGGGCAAATTCTTTCAGCCCTAAAATGTATATATATATATACACACATACACACACACACACACGTGTGTGTGTGTGTGTGTGTGTGTGTGTGTGTTAGGGATGTGGTAGTACCCTATAGTTATGGTTCAGTAGGCTGTTTAATGTTAAACCCAATTTTGCACCTTAATAACATTGGCATTTTAATGAAATACCCCAAAGATTGGCACATAATCAGGCTCCCATAGTCTCAAGATGTAAAACTTTGTGACAGCACCTTTTTCGGTTTTCGAGATACGAAGCACCAAAAAGGAAACAAAAAACATTTGGTTTCCTATACTTAACATTGGGTACTTTCTGCTCCTCACCTACAGCCTAGATGGTGTGGAATTTTTCATGAAATTTACAGGGTTAAATGAGGCCATGCCAAGGGCTGCCATTGGAAGGTTTTATGAAAACATATTATATGGTTCCAGAGTTATTATGATTTTAGAGATAACATCATGAACGTAAAAAAAAAGATCACGATTGCTTATTTTCAGTATTTAACTTTCTGACAATAAAGAAAAACAGTCATTCACAAGATGAGGGAGTCATAAGGTTTCATTGGACAAGCTTGTTTCAGGTTCAGTCAAAGAATTTGTTCACAGACTTCATGTCACTACATGCACAAGTGTTTGGCACCCCTTTTGCTATACAAGTCAGGCCAGCAAGGTCAAGGCAGCTCGGGGAGGGTCACAGTGGCCAGTGTCTCTTTTGGGGCAGGCAGGGCAGCAGGCAGAGGGCAGATTCTCCACATGAATAAGGGTAGAGCAGTTTTGGCCGTAGCTCTCATGGTCCCCTGACTGGCAGGTGTCATCACTGCTTGAGGAGAGGTTCTCGGTTTGCTTCAGGATTCCCTATGATAGCCACGTGGGGATATGGAACCGAGAACCTAAAGTCAGCAGGATCATCCTGACATTTATGGAAAAACTTCAGGAAGAGATAGCATTAGGTAGGATTAGCAGCCCTTCCACATCTTCGCCAATGCCACGGTCACGAGTTTCATTATTGACTTGGTTCCCCAAAACATCCCAGGGAATACCACATGATTAGCCATTTATCATACCCAGAGGGTGACTTGGTAAATTATTACATTGACCCGTGCTTTACCACAGTACAGTATGCATCCTTTAACAGGGCAGCGGAGGTGGTATGACAGGCAGAGATTGTTGCACTTACGGCCAGAGCAGATATCAAATCTCCTTTCATCTACTGTCAGTGCACTCAGGAGATCAAGATCTCCCATGGTTGAAATTTGAGGGACAGTGCTACATTTGACAACTGCATGCTTATGGGTGTGCTTATGGGGTGTGCAGTGGCCTGTGCTATCTTTTGAAACATTGAACACATTTTGCATTGGTGGCGGTGAGGGAGCATTGGGGGTAGACTTGATGCACTACTTGGGACGACTTTCTGTTCACAGGACCAGCAGATTCTACATTGTGCAGGATCTTCTGGATACATTTCTCGGTTTGTGTCAGAAACTTGGAGTCCATTGACCCTAAGTAAAAGCAGAGCTACCATGCACAGTGATGTCCTTCGTGGGCATTGAATTAGACACAGCAGCTCAGGAATGCTGGTTACTGCGGGACAAGGTGGAAGCCTTAAGGATCCTTTTGGGTAAGTTCATAATAGCCAAGAAAGTTACCCCAAAAGAGCTGCAGCAGATGGTAGGTCATTTTAATTTCACATGCAGAATCATCCCAATGGGCTGCACCTTTACTAGGATAGGATAGGGCCTGGAAGCCTTATCAAAGAATATGGGTGACTCAAGGCTTTAGGGAGGATTTGATGAGTTGGCATTTCTTCCTGACCCACTTCAATGGTACGGCCATGTAGATGCAAATGTTTCAGAGCGATGAACTTTGAGCAGTTTATGGATGTATCAGGTGGCCTGGGGTTCAGAGCATATTTCAAAGGGCATGATGTGCAGGGACATGGCCCCTTCATGGACTGCTGTGACCTCACTAGGCAGATCACATTATTGGAATTTGTTTCCATAGTAGTGGCATTAGTTGTATGGGAACATAGACTGCGGAATCAGAGGGTGAATTTTCAGTCCAACAACACAGGGGTGGTTCACACTATTAATGGTCAACTAGGCACCAAAGTGCCATTAGGGATTTCAGTGCATATCTGTACTCAGGTGTTTGTTGTTGAACATCCAGTTCAGGACCGTTTATGTTCTTGGAGTAGAGAATGGTATTGCTAAATGCTTTGTCTTGTTTGCAGTGGCAGCACTTTAGGAAATTGGCTTCACAGGAACGTGGAGACACAGCCAGTGCCAGCCTTCCTACAGCATGGGAGGCATTGACAGAAGCCTGGGAATGAATAGTCAGAGCCATCACACCCACAACACTAGCAGCCTATCAACAGTGAGTAGAACATTTCCACTGTGTCAGGTTTGAGTCGAATTCACCAAATAGCTGGCCAGTCCTGGTTGATCATCTGTGTAATTACATTGTGGAGACCATCAAGTGAGGACTGCACCCAGGGTTGTGGGACAACACCTAACAGGGTTGTCCTAGTTCTCCAGGGTCTTGTGGTTTGATGATTTTACCAGTCTTTAAAGTGCACAAACTACTCAAAGGTTGGAGCAGGGGCATTTCCAAACTAGTTGATCAAAGGAAGCCAAAGGATTTGGAAGGCATTGGAGAAGGTCTGCCATTCCTTTTTGAGGTAAAGGTGTTCAGGACCACCTCTTGCTGGCTTTTTGTTGGGCATTTTGGGTTTGGGAATTGGTTCAACAGACTAGAACAGTGGGCATCCCCGTTAGCGATCAAGCTGTGCAGTCACAGCTGGAAATGTAGAGTTAAAGCTCTGGAAGAGCAAAACAGATCAGAAGATCAGATAGGAGTGAGGCAGTAGTACACAGTGAAGGTTCCTCCTCAGAGTGGATGGGACATGGCTAGGCTGGTGTCAGATTACATGGCTCAGTGCCCCACTGTGGGCATGGCCTTCTTGCACCACTCTAATGGCTCCCAAGTGACACTTTATCAGTTTCATCATGTACTCAAAAAGCAATGCAGGGAGTGGGCCTAGAACCATAAGAATTTAATACTCATTCTTTTGGATTGGAATGGCTTCATCTGCTAAGGTCCGAGGATGTTTGGATGAAGAGATACAGGCCTTGGGAAGGTGGAAGTCTCAGGCTTTTTGTGATATGTGAGGCCCCATTTGTTGTAACATTTTCTTTTGTCTTTTGTTGCAGGTGCCTCCAATGGAACCAAGCTGGTCTGGATATGCAGTCATTCCTTCATCCACTGGGCAGCAGAGAGAGCAGGTACCAAGTACAAGGGAGGTATCTGTCTATTCTGCACATTAAGGTGCAGCACCAATTTTGGGACAGCAAAGGATGTGATGGAAGCTCTCCTTCCCAGCTTGGAGGTACCAGCATGATGGGGATGACACCAGATGTGATTGTGGTACGTGTAGGTAGTAACAACCTGGGTCAATGAAAGACAATCAATCTCTTGTTGCAGACGAAGGAGGACATGCTATACATTCAGGTCTGTTGCAAAGGAATCAATCTGTTTTGGTCCCACATCATCCAGAGAGGTCAATGGAGATATGCAAAGGATTACCAGGCCATGGACAAAGTGCATATCTGCATTACCAGGGAGATGTTGGCCTTTATGGATTCCATAGGGGCTCCATAATTAGACACAATAAGATTACCACAGCTTCACTGGGTTTATATGCCAGAGACAGAGTCCATTTAGCCAATGCTGGCTGGGACATGTTTTGAACTCTATACAACACACTTTGATTGAGCATTTAATTGAGTGAGTGACTGTGGTGGGGCAGATGGGGTCATCTGTGGCAGCTCAGGACTCTTCCAAGATGATGGTACAAGGGGGAAGGGGAGGGGAACAGAGTCACATTCTTCCAAAAGGCTCCATTCCTGAGCAGCATGAGGTGGGGGTCCGTGAGTTGGTTCCCAGTTCGGGGTCATGGCCAACCTCTTCGGGCTCACCCACAGGTGTGGTGTCACCAGGTGGGGTGAAAGCTACACATGGTCAGATGGCCACCCTATTCACTGGGGTTTGAGGTTCAACTCTAGGAGATACGCCTCTTCCTCGGTCCATTGTGGCCTTCAGCAAAGGGAGCAGAGGCATTGAGGTCCACCTGGTGAGATTCCTGAGCTGTGCATGCCACTCCAAGTCTGTAATATTGTTCAATAAATGCATGACTGTGGCCATTTCTTCCATGTACTATAGTTGTAGTGTGTGTTTGTGTGGGGATGGGGAACTAGGGACTATCAGACAATAAATAAGTCTGCCTCAGATGACCCATTGTCTGGGGCCCTTCCCCCAGCCACCTGTCAGACAGATAAGGGAGGTTCCCCCACCTGAAGCAGGGTCTAACTAGAAGCTGCACCTCCAGTGGAGGAACCATTAAGGCCACCCATATGGCGGGGACTTCAGGTTGGTGGATTGTGGGGTTAAAAGAGCCAGTCCTGGATTTCCCCCCTCACTCTTTTCCTTCTGTTTGGAAGATTACCCACCCACCTGCCTTGGTAAAAGTAGGGTTTAGGGGCCAGGTTAAGCAGAGAACCCTTATCTCTACTGTGAGATTGTGGTTAAGGGTCAGGAAGAATTTCCTTGGTTTTCACATGAAGGATTTTTCCATGTTTTTGATTCCTACAAGGGGATTTAATACTTAGCTAGTTTGTAAGATTAACTTTGTAACAATCATTATAAGGGTGGAGGCTTGGGAGTCTCGTAAGATGATGGTACAAGGGAAAGGAGAATGGAGCCACATTCTTCTGAGGCATGAGGCAAGAGCCACGTGACCTGATTGCTGTTCAGGGACTATGGCCAGCTTCATCAGGCTTGCCTGCGGTCACTGTGTCACCAGATGGGGTGGACACTTGATACCCAGTCAGATGACCACCCAACTCACTGAAGTTTGAGGTTCAACCCTAAGGAGGTATATCCTCTCCTCGTTCATTTGGCTCTTCAGTGAAGAGGAGCGGAGGTCTTGCAGTCCACATGGCGAGATTCCTGAGCTCGCACACCACTCCAAGTTTGTAATATTGTTCGGTAAATGAATGGCTGCAGCCATTTTTTCCCACATAGCTGTTGTAGTGTGCGTTTGTTCAGGGGTGGGAAGTAGGGACCTATCAGACAATAGAAAATCTTCCTTGCCATGCTTGACCTCTTTTGACCTCACTTGTGTCTTTGCCACTCATGATTTCAGGAGGTCAGCTATATCTCAGGAACATATTTCTACTATCTCAATGTCACCATGTCCTATTCCTAGACACATATATAGGGGATATGCCATGACTGGTGTAAAAATAAACTATTTTTTGCTTCAGGTTTGACCTCTCTTGACTTCACGGAATTGTAGAGCCACAAATAAGGCCTATATAGGTCAAACTCTGAAGTAAAAATAAACTGTTTATTTTCTCACCACCCATGGCATATGTTGTTTATACAATGTGCAATATATTTATTTATTTAGTTTTGTTGACTGGGTAAGTGCACTAGACAAATCCTGCCTATTTTCAATTACGACCGGGGCAGGGGATACAGATGAATGCCAACTGACCTTGAACCAGATTAAACTGTTGGTGGTATTTTTAGTGAATGAGGAAATTTGGCCTGGGCTCATTCTTGAGCATTTAGAGTTTAAGAACAAATAGGCTACTTCAAATAACACTGTTTTTATGCTGGCTCACACTTGCGCTGCCAACATATTGCATTAGTAGCAGATTTGGAGCGGTCACTGTTGGGCAAATGCAGGGCATGCATCAATAGGTCGTCCCTCATTCCCCAATAAGCCAGCATGCAGGTGCCACACCAGAATACATAATGTGGCGAGCACATCTAACAAAAGGTCCACTGCAATGACAGCTAAGCTCGCCATGCAGCAGCACAAAACATGCCCTCCTATGTGCCTTTCCTGGTGAAGCCCTTCAATAACATGGCGGCACTGATCTGCCATCATACGAAAGCCGACATCAGGGGTGCCCAATCCCCCGTCGGCATGCCCCAACCATGTCATTTGCTGATGGGGAGCGACTCTGGCCAGCATAATGCACCCCCCATTTCAAGCATGTGCCGAGGGGGTGCCCAATCCACTTGCATCACGTCCTCCCTTCCCAGTTTGATTTGCCGGATGGGGAGCCCACTCTCCATTGGCATAATGCCCCCCCATTTGTTGTGTGATGACAGGTGCCCAGTCCCATGTCGGCACAGAACCCACCAAAAACAAACACCAGGTGGCATGCTGTGAGCCACCCTAGCGTGCAAATGCCCCTGTAAAGAAAAACTGTCCAGCAATGTTTTTTTTTTTTAAACCTGCAAAGCAGAAAATGGTTCTTCATCAACTCCGTGACCATCCCCAACCCGCCCACCCTCTGCACACCGGACTCCCACACACCCCACCCCATACTTACCTCCAGAGCATGGCACAATGATCTTCAGTGGACCGGGAACATGTCTGCACTCTTCAAAGTTGACTCAGAACTGAAGAAATGCGGTAAGCTGTATAATGGCATAAATAGGTTTTTCAACTTTGGTGCATATCTCAGGCATTTTGGGAATTTTGGCACCAAATTTTCAACATGGGGTTATTGGGACCCTCCTCATGAATTCAGTCACTGTCATGGTGTTATTCAGTCTGGGTGATTTGCAGTCACTGTGTGGAATCACGTTCGGGACGATTAATGAAATGACAGTGCCACTGGTACATATAGAAACATAGAAACATAGAAGTTGATGGCAGATAAGGACCCAAGGCTCCATCCAGTCTGCCCATTTCTTTTTCTACCTTATAAATGTGCCATCAGCCTTTGCTCTGTCAGTGACCTATCTATTCATAGTCATTTGTATTGCTCCCTTATGCCTATCCCATGCCTGTTTGAAGCCCTGCACTGTATTCATAGCCACCACTTCTTGTGGTAAGCTATTCCATGCATCTACCACCCTTTCTGTGAAAAAGAATTTCCTCATATTCCCCTTAATCAGCCTCCTCTAATCTCATGCTGTGTCCTCTTGTCCTGCTATTTTTCTTATATTTAAACATGTTAGACTCTTTCACCTTGTTTATGCCCCTAAGGTGTTTAAATGTCTCGATCATATCACCTCTCTCCCTCCTTTGCTCAAGGGTATACATATTGAGCTCCGTTAATCTGTCCTCATATGTCTTCTGATGCAGTCCCTGCACCATTTTGGTTGCCCTTCTCTGGACTGCCTCAATTTGGTTAATGTCCCTGTGAGGTGTGGTTCCAATACTGCACGCAGTACTCCAGATGGGGCCTAATCCACGTCTTGTACAGAGGATTATTACTCCTCTTACGACTTGTGATACCCCTACTAATACACCCTAACACCGCCCTAGCCTTACCTACTGCTTTAGAGGTCTGCTTGGATGATTTTAGGTCATCAGTGATGATGATGCCCAAGTCTCTTTCTTCCTTTGTGACTGCTAGCAACTCCTCCCAGCCTATAAGTGGCTTCAGGGTTTCTCTTCCCTATGTGCATGATTTTGCACTTCTTTGCATTAAACCCAGTTGCCACTCTTCTGACCATTTTGCTAGTTTATCCAGATCTCTTCTCATTCTGCCCACCCCATCTGGATCATCTACTCTGTTGCAGATCTTGGTGTCATCTGCAAACAGACAAGCCTTACCTCTAGTCCATCTGCGAAGTCACCAATGAAGATGTTGAATAGGACTGGCCCCAGGACTGATCCTGAGGTACCCCACTTGTGACTTGCATCTCTTCTGACTGTATACCATTTACCACCACTCTCTGTTTTCTGCCAGTCAACCAGTTTGCCACCCAGTTGACCAACTTCTGACCCACCCGAGCCTACCTAGCTTATTTATCAATCTTCTATGTGGAACAGTGTCAAAAGCTTTGCTGAAGTCAAGGTAGGCGACATCAACTGCTCCCCTTGGTCCACCACTCTGGTTACCCAGTCAAAGAAATCTATGAGATTAGTTTGACAGGACCTTCCTTTGTAAACCCATGCTGTCTTGGATCCTGTGCCCTATGGATTCCAGGTGTTGCACTATCCTTTCCTTAAGGAGTGCCTCCATAATCTTGCCCACTACTGAGGTAAGACTGACTGGTCTGAGATTCCCGCCTCCTCCCTGCTACCACTCTTGTGGAGCGGGATCACATGACCCTTCTCCAGTCTTCTGGGACCTCTCTTGTGCTCAGAGACTCACTAAACAATTCTGCTAATGGCTCTGCTAGTTCCTCCTTTAGCTCCTTAAGTACCCTGGGATGTATGCCATCAGGTCCCATTGCCTTATCCACCCTGAGCTTAGCAAGCTCTTGTAGGACCCTTTTTTTGTGAAGGGTAGTGCTCACCTCCCTCCCCCTGTGTCCATGATGCTGAGCTGTGGGCCCTGCCTACCTTCTCTTCAGTAAATACTGAGCAAAAGTATCTATTTAGGATAGATGCCTTTACAGGGTCCTCCTCCTCACATGCTCCCTTTTCTCCATTAAGCAGCAATACCCCTCTGGACTTTCTCCTTTCACTAATGTATCTATAGAAAGTCTTGTCACCTTCTTTTACTGTTCGTGCTAGTGTTTCCTCAGTTTGGGACTTTGCCTGCCTTACTGCCTTACCTGCTTCCCTTAGGGCAGTTTGGTATGCCTCCCTATCTTCATCCCGCTGTGTTCCTTATATTTCCTGAAGGCCAGCCTTTTGGCTCTGACCTTTCTGCTACTGTATTTGAGAACAAAGTGGTTTCCTTCTTCTTTTCACTTCCTTTTCTGTCTAACACAATGGGATGTTGCTTCAAGTATTGTATCATAATGCTTGCCCACTTTGCCTGTACCTCCCACCTGTGTTTCTTTTTGCCAGGGCTAGCTTAACTCTGTTGGCCATCTTATCAAAGTCAGCTCCTCTGAAGTCCCATATTTTTGCCTTGGAATGGGATGATTTAGATGTAGTAGCCAAATTGAACCATACCATGTGATGGTCACTGGCCCCAGGTGACCTTCTACCTGGAGATCTGTGATCCCTTCTTTGTTAGTCAGTACTAGATCTAGGATAGCCCTGTCTCTTGTGGGTTGCTGTACCAGTTGTTTGAGGCCCTCCCTGCAGGGAATCCACTATGAGTCTAGTTCTGGCAGATGTTCCTGCTGGTATTGACCAATCTATATCTGGCATGTTGAAGTCTCCCATTATCAGAACCTCCCCTTTAGCTGTCATGTTTTGTATATCTTCTAACAGTAATGTGTCTATGTCCTCCCTCTGGTCTGGGGCCTGTAGACAACCCAGTTCTTATGGCTGTCCCATTTCTGTTTCCAGGTGACCCACAGTTCTTCTGGCTCCTTATGTGTATTCTGAATTTCTGTAGCTTTGATATTTTCATTGACATACAGGGCCACTCCTCCCCTTTTGCACCTCGGTCTCTTCTGAACAATACATAGCCAGGTACTGAAGTCTCCCAAGTGTGGTTACTGGTAAACCCGTCTCACTAATTGCTACTATGTCCAGTTTAGCCTCTGACATTATTGCCTGCAGGTCTGGGATCTTATTTCCCAGGCTGTGAGCATTGTGTACATGATTTTCCATTGGCCAGATTTTGGTGTGTTAGTTGTTGGGTGAAGTTTGGCATTACCCTGTGCATCGTATGGGAGACAAACCTTTTTCTTACCTGGTGATGCAATTGAATGGCAAACCACGCTGAATTCCTGTTTGACCACTAGCTGAGGGGAGGGTGTTCTTCCCATTCGACGTGTGGGTGCTGCACCTCTCCCCATTTGCTAGTTTAAATATTCTGCAAAGACGTCAAACTTCGCCCCAATGCACTGACTCCTCTTTAGTCAGATGCAGTCCATCACATTTAAAGAACTTTCGCTCCCAGAACTGTTGCCAGTTCCTACAAATCTGTGTCCTTTTCCTGGCACCAGTCCTTGAGCCACGTGTTTAGCTCCCCTATCTCCCCTTCTCTGACCTTCCGTCCATCTGCTCCCTTCTCCCAGACTGGCAGGATCTCAGAGAAGGAGATGCCGGACGAAATAGATGATAGTTTGTCACCCAGCTTAGTCAGGTGTTCCTTGGTCTCCAACTGACCCGGCTGGCAGATCATAGTCCCTATGTGTACTAGGACATCAATGTTTTCTCCTGCTTTGTGAACAATTTGATAATGCGACCAGTGTCTCTCCATGCTGATGTACCTGGGAGACATCTGACCATCACCCTGGCTGGAGATGGGTATCAACTCCCGAATCATGGAGTCTCCTATGATCGAAGTTTTTGGATTTCCTTTGTGCTTGTTTAGTTTTGGTTCCTGATTTGGGTGAGTATTGTTGTGCTAGCTCCTGTGCGCAGTGTCCTGCTCTGCAGTGTCTTCTGCCTCTTTATTTGATTTCAGAGATAGAGGCAGATACCTGTTTGTAGCGTTTATATGGTTTTTGGAGGTAATGTGTTGGAGAGCAGAGAGTGATGGGGCACCTGATTTGCTCTCCTAACCACCTGCCAACCTCCTGGACCAACTACCCTCTGCAGTCGAGGTTTTTCTGTTGGATGCTGGGGAAATGGCGGTGGTTCTTATAATGTATTTCCTCTTCAATATGAAATTTGAGGCGTGCAATCTCTGCCCATGCTGCCCGGAGCTGAGACCGAAGATCTCCAAAGGCCCGCATGTAGGACAGTGTCCTAAATCCTGTAAGACTGTCCTTCTGAAAATTGTTCCACAGTACCTGCAGTTAATGAAATCCATTCCATATGTTCATGAGGGATGGCTCCCAAAAAACCTATGTTGCACATTTGGTGAAAAAATCCCCAAATTGGCTGTTTTGTGAGTGTGCATTGTGCAGTTTCCAAGCTTCGTAACTTTGTAAATTTGTAATATTTTCACTCCAGATTTTCAAAATTGGCATTTTCCACTCCTTATGAACAGCACAGCTGTCATTTTACATATCCTGGCGAAAATGTGTTTCATCGTCCAGCACAGAATAGCAGGTTCGCTGTGTGAAATCAGTGTTCAGGACAGTTTGAGAAAATGATGATGACACTGTTCAAAAACAGAGGGTTTTAAAATGGCTATCTTGAAAATTTGGTGACGAACGTCCATAAATGACTGTGTTACAAGCGTGTGTTGCTGAGTTTCCACACAACCTTGTAACTTCACAAATTTGCAATATTTTCATGGCAGATTTTCAGCACTGGCAATTTTTCATGCCTCCTTATGAACAGTACAGCTGTCATTTTCACAGCCTGTCAAAATGTGTTCCGCACCTGTGGCGCACAATGGCATAGTCGCTGTGGAAATCAACTTTTGGGACAGATTAACAAAATCGCATAGCGCCACTGTTCATGAGGGAGGTCCCAAATGCCTATGTTGAAAATGTGGCTAAAAATCCCCAAAATAATTTGGTTACGGATGTGTGTTGCGCTGTTCCTATGCATGCTCACGACTTCACCAATTTTCATATTTTCCTCCAGATTTTCAACGTTGCCATTTTGTTACACCTCCTCATGAACAATACAGTTGTCATTTTCACATCCTGCCTAAAATGTGTTTTCGTCCTGTATTGCTAAATGGCATAGCCACTGTCCAAAACCACCTTTCAGTAATCAAACTTATTTCATGAGGTGGGGTCAAAAAAGCCTATGTTGAAAATTTGGGTGAAAATACCAACAAGCGCCTTTGACCTTAGTTTCAACATAACACCTTAGAGACTGCCAGGCATCAGGAGTGTGACTTGGGATCATTGTCTGTAATGCTCATGCCATTCACCTCGACCCCAACCCTGTAGCCAGTGACAGGTATCGAGGTGTGCCTTGGTGTGTTCGGCCCTAAGTTCACCCCATTCTCTTATACTACACCTGTCTCAGAGTATTTCCTTACATAATGGGGTAAGTATAAGGCCCAAAGACCCCCAAAGCACAGCATGACTCTTGTCAGTGTCTACAGGGTAGGATGAGGTAAAATGGCACAAGCATTGCCGACACCCCAAAGACACACCCCAACACCTGTCAGTCTCTTCAGGGTGGTAGGGGTTAGCGCCAGTTCAGTACTTCACTGCCATTCCTATTATGCATCTCTAACTCCTGCACTACCAATGCCAATGCCAACGAGACAACATTTGGCATTGACAAATGCTTGTTCCTTCTTGTTATGATTTATTTTCACTTCACTGGAAAATGTGCCGCTTATAACCTTCTCTTGGTGAAATTCATCATGTCACATCACAGTGATGCATGGCAAATGAAAGTGCACGTGCTTACATAGATACAGTACATAAAATCTGTCGTCAGATAAGGACCTCCTGGCCCATCTAGTCTGCCCATTCCTTTTACCTTTAACTCATGCTGCAGACTGCAGTTGATCTGCAGCTTTCCCACTCTTCCCTGTTTCTAGGGTTTCCTTGTGTCTGTCCCATGCATTTTTGAATTCCTTCACAGTTTTTGCCCCACCACCACTGCAGGAAGTCTGTTCCAAGCATCCACCACCCTTTCAGTATAAATATTTCCTCTCATTACCCGATTGTAACTCTCTCCAAGTTCATCTCATGTCCCTTACTTCTTGTCCATCCTCTTTCTGAAAGTTGATACCCTCTGTACCTTATTAATCCTTTAAAGTATTTATATGTCTCTATCATGTTCTCCTCTCTCTCCTTGAATCTCTAAAGAATACTTACTGTATTGAGGTCTTTCAGCTTCTCTCTCACATCCCTTCTGGTGCAGCCCCTGAACCATTTTGTAGCCGTTCTTTGGACTGCCTCCATTCTGCCTCTGTCCTTCCTGGGATGCAGCTTCCAAAACTGGACACTCTATTCCAGATGAGGTCTCACTAATGATCTGTATAATGGCATCACCATTTCCCATTTTCTGCTTGTGAGTGCCTTTCCTGTCCACCGCAATATCCCACTGACCCTTCTAATTTCCTTTTCACACTGTCTGGCCACCTTTAGGTTTCGTATGTAACTACTTCTAGATCTGTCTTCTGTTTGGTGGCTGACAGTACCTGCCCCATACCTGTCCCCATTAAGTACTCCTGTCTTGGGTTACCATGACCTAAGTGTATAACTTTGCACCTCTTTGCATTTGTTCTTAACTGCCATACATTTGACCTATCCTCCAGCTTGCAGCACCCTCCCCACACTGCCCGGCCACCCACCGATGATAGCGCATAGCATGATCTCTAATACCTATAGGCCACAGTGTGACCAATGGACCTACAGACCATACTGTACTACACAGGACCAGAACGTGAATGAATGCATCAGTCTGACTATCTGACTAACTTGAACTATACAAGTAAAACACTTGAACATTTGAACACCGTAAAGGAAATATGTTTACATAAACTGGTGTTTTACATGGGTAAAAACTACTCACTACCAATTCAGCACTACTGAAACATGAACAACAAATGCCCCAAATGCCCAAAATGCCAGCAGAAATCCCACAGTGCTATGGCATAAAAACAATAAAGGGAACTCACCAACTACTGTCTTGTGGAAAACTGGTCTCCCACAGTCTCATCCCTGGCTGTCTGGCTCCAACATCGACATCTGGGAGTGTAGCTCTAAGGTGTTAGAGGGTTTTATGTCCTTTTACAGATTCTGCATGCTAGCATCATTCCTCCTTCTGTTTCACTGGTGCTGCCATCGAGTTTTACCCTGGATGGTCAGTTGCTTCAGGGCCATAGCAATACCCAGTGTTCCACAGATTTATGGTGGTGAACAACAACTGAACCCAAGTGATGTCAGTCAGAGCAGATGTGATGGTGCGAGCTTTTCTTATGGGAGCAAGCGTGTTTGGGGTGTTTGGACATGGTGGGTGCTTTTCAAATAGTTTCTGATTTTATTAGTGGATTTATGTGTGGAAATGGGATGAGCATGCTTGGGTGTTTCTCTTACAGGAGCAAGCAGGAAGAAATAACATATTTTAGTGCACTTAAGAAATATAGCATACAAACTGCTGATACAGTTTGGTAAGATTGTCCCTGACATGTCATTTCGATGGTTTGCTATATGTGGTTATGACTTCGCTAATTGCCTGCACTGTAATAGATCGCAATGTTATTTCATGTGCGGAAATGACATGGAACCATATCCTATTGCAGATCTTTGTGTCATTGGCAAAGAGGCACACCTTCCCTCCAGTCCCTCTGCAACATCGCTTATGAAGACATTAAAAGGACTAGTTTAGCACCGATCCCTGAGGCCCCCACTGGTCACCTCCCTTTCTATGGGACTGAACTCCGCTCACTACCACCCTTTGTGTCCTACCACTCAATGAGTTTCTAACCCAGTTAACCACCCGGATCTGACTCCCAGACTGCTCAATTTGTTTATTAGCCCTTTATTGAAGGCCTTACTAAAATCCAGATAGGCCACATCTACTCACTGATGTGGATTCACTGATCAATCTTCCTTGTCACCCAGTTGCGAAATCTATCAGGTTTTTTGGCAAGACCTGCCTGCTGTGAAACCATGCTGTCTCGGATCCTGCTGTCCACTGGATTCAAGATATGTCATAATCCTTTCCTTGGGTAATGATTTCATCCGTTTTCCTACCACTGAGGTTGAGCTGGCTGGCCTATAGTTACCAGCCTCCTCCTTGCTCTCACTCTTATGGAGAGGACAGACATTCACCCTCTTCCAGTCTGTAAGATCCACATTCATTTCTAATGATTTGTGGAACAAGGCTGTCAGTGGTTCTACTAGCTCCTGTTTTACTTTCTTTAGAATTCTGGTAATGTATTCCATCTGGACCCATTGCCTTATCTTTTGCAGTTTTCTAATTCCTGTAGGACTTCCTCTACTGTGAATCGACTGGCATCTACACTCCACCCTTGGTACTTCTTACACCTAGCTGTGGTCGTCCCTTCCCATTCTATCGTGAACACTGACCAAAAATTATTCAGATTTCTGCTTTTTCCTGGTCCCCTTCAGCTGACCCCCTTCCTTTTTAGTTTCACAGTTCCATCCCTGGTTTTTCTTTTATCTATTGAATCTATAAAAGGTCAGATCTCCTTCTTAATTGCCTTGGTTGTTCTTTCCTCTGTCTATGCTGGCTTCTTCTGACTGCTTTCCCTGCCTCCATTAGCTTTTCCAGATGCATTCCTCTATCTTCCTCCTCTGTGTCTCTTTATATTTTCTGAATGCTGTCCTTTTCCCCCTCACCCTCCCTGCCACCTCCTTTGAGAACCAGAGTGGCTTTTACTTATTTGCCTAATGCAAAGACTCATGGTTTCCTTATGGCTCCCTTAAGATGTGCCCATTGCTCCTCTACATCCGCTTTTCTCACTTAGTCATGGTTTCACCATGTCGCTTCAACATCAATATTGTCCACCAACATCACAGCGACAACAAAATGCCAACAGTGATCACATCACCTGGCAATCATGCCACCTGACCGCTATCACAGAAAAGTACAGGGCACATCCCAGCTGTTTGCAGGCAGCAACCCCCTACATCCCCCACAATGGGAGCTCACCCCCGCACCATCTGAAAAATATTATAATCACCTCCAGGTCAGAGGTGTGGGGAAACAGCACATCACCCCTAGGGGCAGGAGGATGGTGGGTGCTTCACAATCCCAATTAACAGAATGGCTGTTGATTGGGTTGTAGCACCACATTGCCATTAATGTAGGGGTTTTGCTGCACTAACAGCACATCCTTAGTCATTATGCAGCAGCACTTGTTGATATAAGCATTGCTGCAGATTGAGAGCCAAGCTAGATTCCTTACTGTCTGTCAGTTGTGAGTGTTAGCCCTGCTGATGACACCTGCAGCTTCAATGACTGGCTGTGGCCTTCAGCATCACACATTTTAGTCAGCGTGACTGCAGCTACCACTCTATCACCCACAGCACTGCATGACTGCAAGAGCTGAGAATTTCAGAGATGAACCAAGGCACTTATTAGGATTTTACTGATAGCAGGAGTGAAATGGCAGTTGAAGGCATACTTTTTTGTGTTTAATTTTTAGGAACTGAAACCTTGTGCATACAAGACAGATATTCTAAAGTAGGTCCAGCTGTGCATGAAGATTGGTTTAGATTCCTGCTTTTATTTTATTCTTATTTATTTATTTAAGTCTAGGATTACAAATACCTTTGAGACAAGGCTCTTTTACAAAGGTTCCATGTCAATTACAGTCAATTACAATACATCACAATACAACAAGGAGAAATACAATGGAATTGAGTGGATAGGCTGGACGTAAGATGGAAAGCAGAAGGTGGCACAGAGGGGATGGTGGATACCATGGGAGCCTTGGGCAGCCAAAATGGCAATTGTCAGACTAACAGAAGGGTGTAGAGGTGACATATAAAAGAACAGTACAGAAGTGCTAGAGTGGGGAAGGTGGAGGAGGGGGGAAAGGAAGGGGAGGAAGGGAAAAGAAAAAGGGGTTAAGGGTATGATGTGTGTGGGGTAGATGAAGGTGTGAGAAGGCAGGGCAGGAAAGTGGGATTGGCCAGTGGGAGAAAGGCCTGGCATTGGTTTCAAAGAGGACTAAAGGGCCAGTTATTTGTAGCAGTCACATGAGCTGGAAGCAATGAGATGGCGACTGAGCGTGGCTTTGAAAGGGGCCGAGTTTTGACATAGAGGAGATGTCCGGACTGAGTTCATTTAGCCAGCTAGGTCCCCTATGGGCAAAGGATCTTTGTCCCTGGGAGGTATAGCAACAGGGGACTTGGAGTAGTTGAGTTTCAGATTTCCTAGTGTTACGGGTATTCAGGCAGGGTTGCAGGTGCTTGGACACTGGAGATCTGAGGCCCATGGTAACTTTCTTAGCCATAGTGCATGTTAGATACCTTATGCTGTTGGAGATTTGTAGCCATCTGGTTTGTGCATATAGGTCACATGTATGTGTCAGACAGTGGGCACCAATGATGAGCCTACAAACCTTGAGAGATGTTGATATTCGTTGGAGTGCAGTGGTTGATGCAGAACTGTAGATGATTAGGCCATAATCAATGATGGAGACCATTGAGCTCTGGACAGCGATCCTCAAGGCATCCGATGTAAGGTGACATCTGTGGCAGTAAAGCAGGCCAAGCTGAGTATTTGCAGCTTTGGCAACTGATCAATGTGGGAACCATATGACAGGTTTGGGTCTAGATGAATCGAGATATTTAAATGACTGAACCTGCTCAAGGGTGCTTCAGAGGCTAGTAGTGATGGAGAGAGAATGGAGCCTGTGCTGGTTTAGGTGGCTGCTGAAGAGCATAACCTTGGTTTATTATGGTTTAGGACAAGCTTGTGCTTGCTAAACCAGTTTTCTACTGAGTGAAAGCTTTGGCTGAAGATTGTGCTGAAGCAGTTCAGGTTCCTTGAGAGGAGTTGAAGATTACTGTGTTGTCAGCATAAAGAATTAATTGCTCAGTACAGGATTGGGAAGGGTGTTCAAGAAGAGGCAGAATAGTAGGGGGCCCCAGAATTGACCCCTGGAGGACACTAGAGTGGACTGGTCTGGCATCAGAGAGGACCCCACTGATTTTCACTCTTTGTGTCTGATTTTCTAGATAGCTACTGAACCAATCAGTAGCGTCAGGGAAGAACCAGTCAACCAGAGCTGTTCAATCAGCAGATGAAGATGTACAGTGTCAAACACTTTTGACAGATCAACAAAACGGCTCCAGTTAGCTGACCATTATCCAGAGTGGAGTGTAGCTACCGATGAAATCTAGTAGGGCTGTTTATGTACTGTGGCCTTTCCTAAAACCATGCTGTTGTGGACATAAGATGTTGTATTTTATCAAGAAGTCAGTAGTTGATCTGCCACACTGCATTCCAGAGCCTTCGAGAGAGGAGGAGTATGGAGATAGGAAGATAGTTACCATGGTATGTCTTATCACCGGTTTTGTGGACTGGTGTAACAGTTGCAACTTTCCATAGGTCTAGGAATTGGCTGAGACTAAGGGAGGTTGAAAATATGAGTAATTGGACCAAGGACCTCGTCAAGGGTGAAAGGTAGTAGTTTGAGGTCTAGCGAGTCCCCGCTAGTTCTGGACTTGGATATTGCTTTGTTGATATAATTGCATGCTGCATGCTTCTTGACAATTTGGAAGCAGAAAGGTGGGAGGTTTGATGGGTGGGATAGCTACAGAGATTAGGGAGTTGGGTTCCAGAAAAAATCTGTGGGAGAACACTACTAAGGTCAGTGAAGGCATCATTGAAGGTGTTAGCAATGACCAGCGGATCAAGAGTGATAGACCCATTGACCTTTAGCATCATTGGAGATGATTTTGGTTGCTTCTCAGTGACTTCTTGAATGTTCTTCTAGAATTCACTGCTGTTGCCAGGCAATAGAGAGCTTCTTTGTAGTACATACTTTTCCTCAGTCTGATGGATTTCGTGCAGAGGTCACATGCGTTCTTAATTTTGAATATCAGTTTGAGAACGGAGGCCCCAGCAAGGGCCCAGCAGTGGTCCCTGGATTTCAGTTGCGCCAGGGCTCACCATTTAGCCAGGGATTTTTTGCGCCTTTGCTTTTCATTTTTAAAGGCGAAGGAGTTCAGGCAGCATTGAATGATGAGACAAAGTAGTTGAGAGCTGAGTTGACATCCGTGGCTTTTTAGATGGGTGACCAATCATGCTGATTAAGGGATAATTTAAGGTAAATGAGCCAACCACGAGGGAGATAGTGATGGTGATGACCTTAGGCGGTGGTTTGCAGAATTTGTTTGACCATTGACAGGTAACAGGGAATGATCACCAAAAGAGTCAGGGTACACGGAGGTGTTTGAGATACGGAGGAATGACTGGTCAGGATCCAATCCAGCAGGATACAAGTGCCTGTTTTGTAGTTTTTTCTTGTGTGGGAGGCACCATCTGTGTGAGGTTTGCAGCTGAGATGGCATCCTATAAGCCCCAGCATCAGGTGCATGCCAGTTAATATTAAAAGTCGTAAGGATGATTGTCTCAGAGCCCATTGGTAGGGTTCTGATGAAATTTAGATTGGAACTGAGGCTTTTCCCTTGGTCTTTAGGGGATGTACACAGAGACAATAGTGAGGGCTTTATTGTGGGCCCCAAGGAGAATTTTTATAGGGAGAATCTGGGCTGTGGAGTGGTGGGGGTTTGGAGATGGGGAACCCCATGAGACAGTCCTTGGCGTAGATAGCACAACCCTTTCCTCTTTTGGAGATCGATTGAGTCTGTGCACATTATATCCTGATAGTTCAATTGCCATATCTGGAATTTTGGGTGTCAGCCAACTTTCAACAACTGAGAGGATATCAGGGTGGTTTGGTTTGTAAAGATCGAACAGCATCTAGCTTAGATAATGGGCTACAGACACTGATGATTGCAAAGGTTATACCCCAGCCAGTTTAGCATGGCAGGCCTGGCGAGCAGGGTAGGGGCCTGGATTAGGGTGCACATCACCAGACATCAGCAGGAGGAGGAGCAGGAGCTTCAGGTGCACAAACGGAGTTTCTTGTAGGATAAGTTATGTGTCCTTTACTTGGTGTGACATAGCAAAGGCTGCAGGAGTTTGTCCCAGAGGGTTAACATATGTGATAGTGGGGATAGGCGGGCCTGTAGTCTGAATCTGGAGAAACTGGGACCTGCTAGTCGGGAGCCAGGGGGCTGAGTAAGGAACATGATTTGGAGTGGAGTGTGCCTAGGTGGTGATAAGAATGTTTCAGTTGGTAAGCGGTGGGAGAGAGGGAAGCAGCATTCAGGAAGGTAAGATAGCTGCAGCAGGGAGGCTAGGATAGAGAGGTGAGTGAGAAGATTGGGAGAGGTAACATGGTTATGTTAGAGGTGAGTGAGAAGATTAGGGAGAGGTACATGGTTATGTTAGAGAGGTGAGGGGAAGATTGGGGAGAGGTACATGGTTATGTTAGAGGGTGAGTAAGAAGATTAGGGAGAGGTACATGGTTATGTTAGAAAGGTGAGTGAGAAGATTAGGGAGAGGTACATGGTTATGTTAGAGAGGTGAGGGGCAGTGCTAGTGCAGGGTGGGTGATGATCCAGACAGGGAGGATCCATAGAGGGTGGTGAGAAGAAGAGGAGGAGATCTAAAGAGAACTGGGTGGGAGTATGAAAGCTGGAAAGAATCAATCGGGTAGAGACAAGTGGAACAGAGGACAGGTGGGCGGTGCTTAGGTTTATTTAATAATGGTAGGGACGGGAGGCGGGTGTAAAATTGTGGCACTTTCCAATGCCCAAGGTGAGCAGAGAAGCCCAGAAATGCACTGCAAGGTGCAGAGGATGAAAGGGACAATCGGGAGCTCAGGCGAGGAACAGGAGTCCAATCAGTGGAGAAAGCGCAGAGCAGGAGCCAATCACAGCTGCTCATTGCTTCCCCAGCCTGGGCAGAAGGCTTTGCTAAATTTGTATGTAAAATTCATGGTGAAGTGGCAGTGAAGTGGCAGCAAAGTTTTCCCAGCAAATTGCAAAAATTCGTGAAGTGATTCTGAATGCGAAGTTATTCACTTTGCTGGAACTTTGATGGCGTAGTAAAACCTTTCTACATATCTTTAGTCAGTACCCAGTTTAAGTAGCACAGACGTTTATATGCAGTAGTAGTAGTACCAGGTTCACTTTTATATGACCTTCTCTTGTATGTCACATACTGTAACAGTGTCCAGTTTTAAATATTCTCAAGTAGGTATCAAAAGTTAAGCACAGTTTGAAAATTGTGACTCTTTACTTAGATTATATTTAGTTATTCACATCAGTGTCATCTTCGAAGTGCTCTGTTTCAACACATTTTACTACCTTACAACTGCTGATCCTTTTTAGCATTCCCTTTCCTACCACTGTTCCTGGAATTTATCACTAATACCAATTAGTTAAAATAAACCTGAGGAAAGTAAGACATAGCACATTTTTGGAGCAAAGTCTTAATTTTCTATCAGTGAGAACATTACCTACTGCACTAAACAAGCACTGACAAATAAACCTAGCGGATGGGCAACTTATACTACAGGTGCAATGACAGAGAAAGGAAGTGAAGTCCATATCCCACTATATTTTCTCCTGTCATACTCACAGGATCAACACTAATGTTAATGACTGGTTCTCTTAAATAGGTGTTAAATATTTCAGTCAGAGACAGAATATGTGGCTGTTCCACACTATGTGCATGAGGAGGAGAGTCATTGTTAAGTAGTTTATATCAAAAGTGTATTGGCTCATGAATCTGTTCATCAGGGGCAGATTTAGAGGATTTTTAGTTGATAAATGACTACTTGTGATGCTGTAGATGAAGGAAAATGTGCTCCAAAGTCCAAGTAAGCAGCACTACCTAATAATAAAGTGCACCATTACAAAAACTCTTCAATGTCAATAAATCTTCCTTTGCCTCTATGACTGCAAACAGCATTTGTTTATTGTGGTTATGACTCTCAGTTTCTGAAGGAGGTAGCCATTGCAACTTGAAGTTAGGGTGATGAGAGAAGCAAGAAGTCATTTCCAGGTTATTGTCCCATTGCTGAGTTTCCAGCTTTTTGGGGATTATTATGATATGTCTGTTAATAAGGAGGAATAGACAAGTTGGCACTCTGTTGGTAAAAGCTCTTTATATACTCACACATTGTTTGTTCACTGTAATTATCACAGGAATGATCTTGCTGCGGGAAGTGTTCTCCTTGCTCAGTTGGCATGTAATTTCCTCAAATGTAGGGCTAATCAAAGTAAACTATTCCACAAGTCTTCACAAAAAGAATTCAACACAAATCTATGAGCTACATTTGGCTGTGGGACACATTTATGCATTGCCTTTTTGAACCAAAGTATTTCACACATGTACAGGTAGTTAGTATGATTTTACGTTTGGGCATGCATTCTTTAATCTAATGTATTGTCAAACAACTTTTTCTTGGAGACCATCCAAGATGCATCTTTTGCTGAGTGCTGAAACAAGGCACACATTTTATGTGCTGCACCCTTAATATTCTGTGCTGTTGTCACTGAAAGGAAAGTTCTGTTTGGAAGTTTTAAGGAATGAGCAACTAGGGACTGAGAATAAGAAAAAAGCAACCATTTTTTAAGCCATGAGCAAAGTTGGCATCATTGTCAAAACAAGTAATTCAATTGCAAAGTGACTGGAATTGTGTAGCAATTTTGTTAGATAGGTTCTTTAAAATACTGATTGTCATATGATGTATGAGGATGACCAGTCAAACTTACACACAAACCAACATTCTTTTGTTTAGTAGCATCCTTTGCTTCTGATGTCTTCTGAGTTTGAGGTGGTGTTTAAACATGACTCAGCCAATGATACCCAATGTGCCGTCATGCACATGCAATCCAATGATTACTCTCATACCAGTGGTCTGGTATACATTGTCACTTTCATTCAGTTTAAGAGACATTTTAATTTGGGTTTGAATGGCATCATACATCTGGTGCACAGCCACAGCTGCAAAATATTTACAGCTTCAGATCCAGTACCAATGGTTGAAATATTAAAAAAACTGTACAACTTTATTGTCCCCAGATCCCCCAATAACTACACGATAACCATTGCGTGGGTGCTCAGTTGGCAATTATTTTACTCCATTGTCTTTTCAAACAATCCATAAATTCATATCCACAAATTATTCAAAACATATTTACATTTCCCATCATTTTGATTGTTATGTACAATTTTATAATTACATGTTCATTCTCCCCCAGATGTACATCTAGGGGCCATGTTCATCATATATCTTTGGCTGGGTATGAGTGTACACCTGTACCCCTCTTCCAACCTGCATTGTCCTGCAGCCATCTGTGTCCTGTTTCCCCATCTTCCCCCCACCCATATTTTCCACTAGCCCACCTCCAGCTTGCACTGGATGGTGGGCTTCCTAATGCCTCCTCTCTCTCTTTTTTTTTGTCATTATGCTAATCTTTCCTTTAGCCATGCTTCCACTACCTCCCTATTTCAGAAGCAAAGGTGTCAAACCCAGACCTAAGAGGTGCACCCCATCCTCCCATAAAACTCATCCTGCCGTTCAATTCCCTCTTTATAGTCCTACCCCCATCTTTCGAACAACTTGCTGACCCTTATGTTCATGTGCTTCCAGGCCTTCTCTATAGTCTTATGGCTGTATGCATGTCACCATACCTTCTGGGACCATGTTGGACCACACCAGTGTGACTTCAGGCCACCATTCTTTTATTTCTGCAATGTCCTCCTTTATTTGATAACAAAATGTCCAACCGTGGCCTTGCTCCAAGATTATTCCCTCATAAATGTAGTATAAGCGTGTCTGGTCTCCTGTTATTCCTTTCATCTCTCACAAGAGTGGTAACAGCTGCGCCCATCTCACTCCCAGAATTCCTCTCCAGGTCAGCTTAATCAGGTTCGGGTCCATGTAAAGTTGGTGCCCGGTCCATCTGGATACCCATTTATCTGTCTAATAAATAAAGGAGTAGCGCATATTCACACCTTTAGCTTTTCCTCCAACCTATTGAGTAAATAAATAAACAGGCATGATTGTTATGACATGATTCTCTCCCTTTTCCTTTCACCACCCCCTTTTTTCACTCTTCTTCACCTGCTTGGAAGGAAAAGAAACAGGGTTAGTATCCTTGTTTTTTCATTATGAATGTATCTTTGAAGCAAGTTAAGACCCACTGCCCTTTTGCTTTATCTCCTCACTTGTCCCCCCTCATGCTACTAACCCTTGACCCATCCCCATATATAAACATAGGGACCATCTCTTTTGGTCACTGCAGCGTACACCAACACTGCTTCCACTGGGCAAAGTGTGCTGTCCCCTAGTCATTTTAATTCGACTGTACACCCCCTCTCCACCTGGTCAGTCTTTGATTGTCTTAGGGTCACACTTACAGTATTTCCAAAGGTGTCAAAATAACATCTTCCCATCTTAGATCCCTAACTCATCCCCAGTCCATGCCCTAACACTTCACTGATCCTAAAAGCTTCATGGTACATGGTGGCATAAATCGCTTTGAACACTGTTGTTGCATTGCTGGACCTGGGTATTGAGCTCAGGGCAACTATTAACTTCTGCAACGGTTCCTCCATGATTGGCTTCCTGCCATCTATCGGCTTCTCAGACACCCACAGCCACCCCTGCATCATGCCCTTTGCTGGATCCCCCATCCTTTTAAGTTACAAACCAGACTTATAGCCACTAAATGCACTCCCATGGTTGCATGTGCTATCTTCCTTTTCCGTCCCCAAACCACAAATTTAGCCACCTGGTCCTCCAGGACTAGCTCATAACTTGAAGCCATTTAAGTCCCTGAATGATTAAAATACTCTCCAAGAGCCCTTGGAGGCTTTTAGGCCCTGGGGACCAGGAGTTGTGAAACAGCAGTTCAGCTCCTCCATCCAATCTCCCATGTATATCTCGGTATTGGCATCTGAGTCGCTCTGCATCTGGTGCCATGTGGTGAAACTTGTCCAGTTGCAGTCTGTAGAGGCAGTCAGCTAGAATGTTGTTCACCCTATCAATGTGCCTGGCTCTAAATGACATATTCAGTCTTAAGCCCTGCAATCCTAACTGTCTCAGCACCTCATAACCATCTCTGACATGACCCTCTTATTCAACACCTCTACTACAGCCCTGTTGTCACACCAAAATGAGACCTTCTGGTTTCGTAGGTCCTCTCCCCACACCAGTGTGGCCACCCAGATAGGGAATATCTCTAAAATGTGATGTCTATAGTTATACCCAACTGTACCCACATATCCAGCCATGTTTCTGAAACCCACCTGCCCCTAAAATAGACTGCCATCCCTAAACCTCCAGCCACATCGTGTATAACTCTAAGTCCATGTTAAATACCCAGTCATCCTGCCAAAATGTTGTCATATTGTAATCTCTGAAGAATGTCTCCCAGATCTCTAGATCCTGCCTGATTCCCTTCGATATATTCATCCAGTGATGAGGCCTGGTAGCTTCCCAGTTGCTCTGGCCAGCCACGTGTAAGCGTGTGGCTACGCCACCGCTTCACAGTCAAAATTCAAATGTCCTTTAATTGTTGAACATGCTGTAACCAGACTCTTCTATGTGACCTCATCACCACACCCACCAGTGATTTTAGCTTGCTCTACATTTTTTGGGGATAACTGAACAATTCCCCATGTATCTATCTCTAGACCCAAAACTTTAGATTCTGGCTCAGGCCCTCTGTCTTATCAGCTGCCAATGGGACCCCTAATTCCGGCACATCTCCCAAAGTCAGCAAGCATCCTTTCTGTTTCTTCTTTCCCTCTCAATTAAGAGGAAATTGTCCAGGTAATGGATTACTGCCCTATGACCATATCTCTCCTGGAATACTCACAGCAACCAGGTACTAAACCTCTCAAAAGTATCACATGCCACTGAACAGCCCACTGGCATTGCCTTTATCAAAGTAATTGCCCATTTACCTGAAAACCCAATAGGTTCCAATCTTCAGGTCTAACAGGCAATAACCTAAATGCTGACTCTATGTCGGTCTTTGCTAACCATGCCCCATGAGCTGCCCTTATTAGGTGCACTTCTTCTGCTGATTTGGCATATGTTACCCTGCTGTCTGCCTCATCTGTGTGATCATTCACCAAGTCCGCCTCTGGGCATGATAGGTGGTGTATCACTCTAATTTCTCCCTCCTGTTTTTGGGTACCAATCTCAGTGGGGATATTCTCAGTTCTGATAAGGCGGCACTAAAAATGGGCCTTCTATTCTGCCAGCCTTCTTTTCTTTACTTATTTTCACTACCAGAATCTCCTCTTTCCTTTTACTGACTGCAGATTCCATGCCTTTGTCCCTCTCCTTATGCCCTGAAAGTGTAAGCTAAAACCCATTTGAAAACCTTGACCTAACTCTCGCTGCCTCTGTATCCAGATAACCTTGCAACCATTCAACAATACCTCAGTCTTTATGGGTGAGGGCAAAGATCAAATGCCTTATTTCCTGTCTTCTCAACTGTTCTGCTGCTCCCTGTAGTACTTGTTCCCTCTGCCTCCCCATTATCCCTTCTCCTGCCACCCCTCTCACATTGTTGTCCCCTGCAACCAGAATGGCCTGGGCAAAAGGGCTGATTAAACTGGGTACTGCCAGTACCTCTGCCCCAGCCCATCCTGCACTTTGAAGCCAAGGTGTGTCCCCGCACCAGAACAGGCATGCCAAAATCAGCACTGAGGCCATGAACAAAATGCCCTATTATATCCCCAACAGCATTTTGTAGAACCCCAGACTTCTCTCCTTCACCTCAGTCCCATTCGCCCTGGCATATCTCCAACCATAGATCTATCTGCCTAGTATCCCATCTAAAGTCACCAAAATGGGCCATCCATTTCCTAAATTTCTTGTATTGAAACCAGCTATGCTCACCTTCGCTTTGTAGGCATTTTACTTATCAGTGAATACTATGGCCAGCTCCAGCTTCTTTTCTAAAACTATCGCTGTATAGTATGTGAAGCCCGTGAACCAAGCATCCCACATCTTACCCTTAAATGATTTATCTTCTTCCCTCTTCCCAAAAGTACCAGTGCTGCTGCCATGTCCTTTTCTCAGAACTTTCCTTCTCCTCATATTTGTCGATGTTGTCTACATTGGCCATAACAAAATGTTTACATATTCACCTTCCATATTTTTCTTTTGTAGCTAGCAGCACATAGTCCCAATCCTAACTCCTGGTGACTCCATATCTCCCCACAGGGCTTCTCTTTCTCATCCCCTTCTGCTCCTCCCCTGCTTCTACCCTTTTTCCTTTCTTTATTTTGTCCAGTACTGTCTCTAGCTGGCCCATCCCATTGTCCCCATAGAGTTCAACATTTGCTGTACATATTCCTTCACACTGCTCTCTAGTACCTGTTGCGAGGGAGATCTGGCACTGGTCCCCATGCCATGACCACCTGGGTAGGTGGTGCTGAGTTGTCTGATGGGCATTGGTCCATCGGTGGGGCGGAGGCACAGGCACTCCATTGGGGGCCTGAGGTGTGGAGGCACCAGTTGGGGAAGAGGTGTGGGAGCTAGTTCAGACCCTCAGTTCGGGTCGAGAACTGGCAGGGAACTGGGACAACAGACACCAGCTCTGGAGGGCGCCCGGCCCCACAGGTTCTGGTGCTGGCAGGCCCTGCAGGTTGTATTTTTTGTTATCTTTCCTTCCCTTCTCCTTATCAGCCTTCCTCTTCTCCCTTTTCCTTTTCCCTGCCGGCCTGCCTCCGCCATTTCCAGCATTTTGTTTGACTTATTCACCAGCTTCATGACTGCCTTTTAGCAATCCTCCTTGCTGTGCTTATTTCTCCTGGGTGCCATGATGCATCCTGCTTGCTATTATCTGCAACTGAAACCACAAACAAGTTAAAACATTATTCTTGTTAGTATTTTCTCCTTCTTACCTGCCTTGTTACTTCATTCTTGCTGTTGTTAACCCACCTCTCTTTTTTTTTTACATAACCTATAACTGACTTGATACTACTTTTTATGCATCCCTGGTCATTTTCCTCTTTTATTTTGCTTTAGCATGTCTTTCCATGTTTGTCACCCCTTTTTGTTATATACCTAATATCCATGTACAAGCCCGCCACTTGTGACCTATTTCACTCTCCATTCCTTCATCAAAGGGCATCATGCTGCCTTCATAACCCCCTTTTGCTGTTAAATTATTTTTATTTATTTATTATTGAGTTTGTTTTGCTCCACAAACCACAGCTTGCCTGCCTTTGTAGAGGCTCCGCTATCTCCCTGCATCAGAAATGGCACCTTGCAGATGCATAGCCCTCACCAAAATGGCCACGTGCTATTGTTCAACTTAAAATGGTGGCCATGCCACCGCCTAAAATAGTGACCACTCAGCTCTCTCCATCCTTTGTTTTGTTGTGATTCTATGGACCCCGGTCCTGGCATAAACTTTCTATTCCACCCACTAGTGTGCTGCAATGAATTCCAGGGCATTGCAGGACCAGAAAATTGATACCTCCTATTCAACTAACCTGATATAGAGCTGCATTTTAGTCATAACTGTATTTATACAATAGGGGTGGGAGCTTCTAGAGTGTGATAAATGGAGATATCTTCACTAGAGTGTGATAAATGATGATGGCATCACTACTGTGATGATAAATGCGTTTATCCATACTGTGCTGATGTCACCACTCACTTACTAAAGCATGCATTCTAAATCGAACTGCTTCACAAATCTGTTTCTCACTGCTACTTGCAAGTAACTCAATCAACATTGCAAGGGACACTCAGCTGCTTCCCATAGTGTTTCTAAAACTCCCAGCCCATTACTATGCTACTCTCAGCTTCAAAAGCCTGCATTCTAAATGACAGTGCTTCACCACACAGTTTCTGTTTCTCACTGCTAGCTGCAACTTACTCAATTAGCATTGCAAAACATACTCACCTGTTTCCCACAGTGTTTCTAACACTCCCAGTCCATTCAAACACACACACACTCTCAGACCACACACAAACAGTGCTGTGAGTATAGGCTAGAGGTTAGAGTAACGAGCTATGAACAAGCTTGGTACATCCAGCAAACCAGACCTAGATTTGATTCTCACAACCTCCACTTGCATACTGTGTGACTCTGAACAAGTCATTTAACTGCCCAGTGCTGCCAGGTCACCTCTGAAAATGTATCTGGTTACCAAAGACTAAAATAAAACACAAAACAAGAGCACACAGAAACAGGAGAAAGGATACAGCAAAACATAACAACACTTCTGAAGCTCTTACCCCCATTGTATAGCACACATGATGTGCAGATCATATGCTATGGAAAATATTCTCACTCATGCAGAGGGAGCTCTGGATACTGTCCTCGTGCCTTGCGCCATTGAGTATCCAGAGCTCACTCTGCCGAATGAGAATATTTGAGAATATTTTTCATATCGAACTCCTGCCCATCATGTTTTTTATATATATATATATATATATATATATATATATATATATATATATGCACTGCAGAATTCTGCACCAAACAATGAAATTTCAATGGGAGTTAATCTCTTTTGTCATGCATTAAACCTGTGACACTGCACTTCATCCTGGCGGCTTCACCATAAATATATATATATATATATATATATATATATATACATACACATATACATATATATATATATATATATATATATATATATATATATATATAGATAGATAGATAGATATATGTATATTTGTAAAACATTATAATTGCTGTAGCAGCCTGGTTTCCATATTATGGGCTTATATCCCTGAAAAACATCTGAACTCCACACTTGCTATTGAAGCAGACCTCTTTTCTGCCCGCAGTGAGAGCTGTGCCCCTCAAATATCACAGGCCTCTCTGCTGACCACGTGGTCTGGAGTTCTCGGCATGGTAACCCAACTAGGCATTTGTGGCCGCTCACAAAATTCTGGCCTTACGTTTAAAATTACAAATGTCTTCACTCATGGAGAACTGACCTCCTGGGTGAGAAAAGGTTTTATTCACTTTGCTTTCCCTAAAACTTCTTGGCCACCGCTTAGGGCATGATCCGACCTCATGAATAATGCCAGCCTGGCAACCATACCAGAACAATCCATGCTGCTCTATCCTACTGCTACTCTAGAAACAGACTGGGATTCCCAGTGTTACAATGCAGTATTTGTGAAAATTTACAGGAAAATGGCAAAATGTCAGCCTAGCAGTTCTGACACATACTTTAAACAGACTGCTGATTCCAATGCTGCAAAGGGTAAGCCCTGCTCACTGTGTGTACTTAAAACAGGAGCTTACTCTTCTTACAGTACCTCAATATTTTTTTTAACATGTCCTCTCCGGCTTTAGTGCCTGTGTCTCTCTGCTAGGGCCCTCCACCCTCTCATGATCCCCAGACCTTGTCTGTAACCAAAAAACCAAGACCATTTTAAGAAATTCCATACAATTACCATTTTAACCACCTCAAAAATGAAGCGCCTCAGCGGTCTTCCCTTCCATCACCAGTGATACAATTTTAAACTTGAGAACTACTTATTACCAATCCATGCCTGGCACTGTAGCAAATCTGCTCAATTAAATCAATTATCTATTATCTTAAAACTTACTCAACATTACAAAACTTAACTCAGATTATCAAATCAAGAGAATGCAGTGATTCTTAGCTAAATTAATTGCCAAAACTGATGTATTGACAGAAACAAACAACTTCTTTGTTATCAAAATTATGAGGTCTCCAGCCCTCTGCAGCTCCTTAAGAACCCCTTGTGCTCACCCCCTCTCTCTCTTTCTCCTTCAGTCCTGACCTTCCACCTCATCATGACCTCATGATGCTCCACCCACCCTTTTTCCTCCCTTTGTGATGTTATGGGCTGCATCCTCTATTTCATATATGAATTCCTTTCCTCCTTGCCTTGTGTTCCTGTCTTTATTCCCTCTCCCTATTATTGCATCTTCTGCTCCCTATCCCCCTTTCATCCTCCTTTTAACCTTCCTGTTCCCTCTGGCCTTGGAGACACCCTACTGGTTGGAGCCTATTGACAATAGGGTCTGCCCCTTCTGTGCAAACCTCCTTATTGTACCACATTATTTTCACACATATAAACCTGCCACCATAAATCATGCTAAACAATTCTCCTGCTTTGAGAACAGCTGTCAATTACTTAATTAGTGCATTGTTGCCAACTCATTATAAAAGCTCCACTTACTTTATGTGCTGCTGATTTCTGCCTGCCTACACTGCTTCATGTTCTACTCTTCTCCAGTTGATGTCAGTCCACTATTGTATATCTGTGTTCTAGTGGCTGCAGCAAGATTAACCTAATAAAGGTAATTTTGTTCTAGTAGATGACATTGACCCTGAAGATGTATGCCAGAGTGTTTGCATACAAATATAGGTAGCTAAGTCTCAGTATACTGACCGTGCAATGAAACCTGGATGGCGAAATACTTTACATTGACAATTTCAACAAGTTTCAAAATTGTCACTGTAAAGAGCTCAATAACAAAATTTCACCATTTGCTATCCTTCTCCCCCTTTGAACTAACTCTGATTCAGAGTTAGTTATATTAAGAAGGGGGGTGGGGCACAGCCCCGAAATAAAATCAAGATATCTGACAGGTGAAATGTCACCTGTCAGCATTAGATTTCACCATGCCACACGTCGACAACTTTATTGTCGTGCAGCATGGTAGATCTGCTGAATCTTTGTACAGGAGTTAATGTCTGTGTTATGATTAAGTTTCTTTGGCAGCTGACACTGACAAGTCTTTAGTTTCAACTGGAAGATGGTAAGAAGGAACTCAATAATGTCAGAGGGTTGATCATTCCATATGTATGGGTCAATGTTGCAGAAGGCAATATCCCCTTTAGGTTTGAGTTTCATATGTGGAACAGAAAGAAAATTTTGTTTAGGAAGAATATAATGGCCTAGACTGGTTCACTGGAGATAAGTGATCTGCATTATAGTCAAACAACAAGCTATGGAGTACCTTGTAGGGCAGTATAAGAGTTTTGAATAAAATCCTTTTCTGTATGGGCAACTAATGTAAAGAGAATAGACAAAACATCCCTCAGTTTACTAACACAGTATGTCAACTGATAATGTGCCAATTGCATGCATTTAAAATGTGCATATTAAAAGAAGACAAACAGTTTCCAACTACTGCACAGTATATGCCAGGATTATTTTTCACAAGCTTTGAGGAAATGCATGTGTTATCAAATATAAAATCAAGGTGTAACATGTTCGTTGACAGAAGGGGCCCAAAAATAATCATATAAGTTTTGGCTTAACTTATTTGAAGAAGATTCAAGACATCCACAGTTTTATTTCCTATAGGCAAGACATAATATGGGAATTGAAACTGTTCTGTCATCACAATTTAGTGACGAATGTGGGTGTCATCAGCATAAATATGATATGAAAATCCCATATGTTGAAGGTTCTCACCCAGATGGGCCATGTAGATGCTAAATATTGGCTGAAGGAAGGAAATCTGCAGTAATCCTTTGGACAATACTAAAGAAGAGGATTTACAATTACCTCTGAAGCAAAATGAACTTTCACGAAAATTATACATGTACCAACATAATGCAATGCCAGTGGTGCCAACTGTTGTTTCAGGCTGTTACAGTAGAATGTTATAAATGATAGTGCTGAATGACACACTTAAATTTTACGGAAGTATAACAAGGGACCCAGTAGCAGTAATCATGAGCATATCATTTGTTACTCAGACTAAGGCTGACTCTGTGCTGTAGCCAGCATGGAAGCCAGACTAAGCATGTGTCAATAAGACTGTTTAATTCCAATGACTCGGCTCTAGAGTGCCTCTACACAGTCTTTCATTTTATATAAATGGCACATTTAAAATGAGTCTGACATTTACAAGTTATTACAATTCAAATAAGGCTTTCTAGAGTTGGGGTAACAGCTGCCATCTTTACAGAAGGTGGAATTGTACCTTCACTCAAAGAGCTATTATTTAGTTTCTGAATAAGTGGAGGAAAAAAATAATGTTATTTCAAGAACTTAGTTGGAGAAGGATCCAAATTACAGTTGGTGTGATTCATGTCAGCAATAATTCAGAGACCTAAAAAGTGAAACCTGGGAAAATTTGGATAGACAAATTAGCTCCATAGATGTAATGCAACATAAAGCATCCTGATGTATATCTGCCTAAATTCCAGAAATGATTCCTGGTAGTTTTCTCTGAAGAATTTCAAGAATGGTTCACTTGTTTTCGGAGGCATGTATCTCCTGCTGGCAGACTGTTTTTGAGGCTGTGTTTTTATTTATAAATATGTTTATCAAACATACAAAATTTACCAGCAGATAAAGGCTAGAGGTCTATCAAGTCTGCTCGAATGTGCAGCTAGCACCCCTTATTCTACAGCTGCCCCTCCTTCCACCCTTCCCTCCATTGACCTTCCCCTTGTCCTGTCCCATCCCCTTTTGAAGCAGTCCACTTTTCTACTGGATACCACTTCTGCAGGTAATGCATTCCACCCAGCTACCACCCTCTCTGTAAAAAAGTGTCTCCTCATCTCCTTCCTGAACCTTCCTCTCTCAGTCTGATATCATGGCCCCTGGTGTCCCTCCCTCCCTTACTTTGAACAGCCCTCTGTATCTGTCTTGTTTATTCCTTTCATGTACTTAAAGGTTTCAATCATGTTCCTCATCTCTCTCTCCTCCAGCAAGTACATGTTCAACTCCCTCAGCCTCCTCTCGTTGATGTTCCCCAGCCCCTTGATCATCTTTGTCACCCTGAGCTGCACCCCTCCAGTAACTAATGTCCCTCTTCAGATATGGGTGCCAGTACTGCATGCAGTAGTCCAGGTATGGTCTAATTAATGACCTGTACAGTGGCAGAATCACCTCCTCCTCCTTGACGATATACCCTTGCAATGCAAGCCAGCATTTTGTTGGCCTTTGCAGCTGCCTTCCCTACATTGTGCCGAGTTGTTCATTGACCCTGTAATGAGCACCTCAGATACTTCTCCTCCTCCTCTGTCTGGGCTAGCTGCACTCCCCAGCTGGTAACTCCTCCTTGGGTTCTTCATCCCAAAATGCAGCACCTTGCACTTTTGGCATTAAACCCCAGTTGCCAGGTGTCTGACCAGGTTTCAAGCTTCGCCAGATCATCCTGCAAACCCTTCCATCCCCTAGGTCATCCACCACTGCTCCTACCTTGGTATCATCAGCAAACAGACTGATCTTGCTCTTGATGTCCAGTGATATGTCTGCAATGAATATTCCAAACAACACTGGTCCAAACACTGATGCCTGTGGATCACTGCTCATCACTACCCTTGTGTGTGAGAGCTCCCCACCCACCACCACCCTCTGTTGTCTTCCTGTAGCCAGTTCCCTACCCATCTCACCAGCTTTGCACCCACCCCTGTGCTTCTAACTTACTTCCCAGCCTTCCATGCAGCACCGAGTTGAATGCCTTACTGAAGTCCAGATACAGGACATCCACTGCATGGCCCCTGTCCAGTTGCCTAGTTACCCAGTCATAGAACTCCACCAGGTTGGTTTAGCAGGATCTGCCACATATGAAGCCATGCTGTCTGCTGTCCTCTAGTCATTTGGCCTCTAGGATGGCCACCAGCCTCTCCTTCAGGATAGTCTCCATCTTTAACATATAAGAAAAAGTATGCACAACAAGGCAGCTGATTACTTTTTGCCTTAAAACATGTATAATTGCATACATGAATCTTGAGCCTATTGGTGTCTGATGAACAAGCCTTGCATCTTTGAGTAATAAGTAAAGGTAAGCATAGTAGTCAACCACCCTGAAACATAAAACATAGTCCACAGGACAATACAGGAGGGAAAGAAAAGAAACAAAAAGTATGAAAGTAGGGGTGCCTGTTGTTTATTTGTATGAAAGAGGGTCACACAAGGAAACCCATTAGATATTGATTTGTACTCAGGTACAGGAGACTTTTAAGGTCAATAAAATATTACCGTTAAAAGCTGCTGAAGATTCCTACCCTCCTTATAAATCAAGTTAGAATAGTATGCAGACCTATTATGTTTTAAGGTTGTCCCATATGTTAAACTATAGTCTGATCAAATTTGATGAGGAACTTCTCATTTGGATGATTGCCAATGTCTCTCTCTTTCTTTGAAACAGCTTTATTCAAGCATGACTCATGCAATACACACATGTACATTCATAAATCATAGGTCCACTGCCTTTCTAATAGTCAAAGTTTGGTTTTCATTAGACTGAGTTCTTCAGAGAGACAGTGGAAACTGTTCAAACCAGATTCCTCCCTTGTCTTCTAAGATGCCAGAGAGTTATAGCCTCCAGACTGTGTGGGTGGGATAAACACCCTCAAACATTAAATACATAAGATTGTGGCATATGGAATTTGTTATTAAAACACCTTTTAGTTAATTGTTTACATTGCACTTCATGAAACCGAAGTACAGGCCTGCAGCACTTCCAGTTGGTCATTACAAGAGGCAGAGACTCGTGAAGGTCAGTAATTACTAGGTAGGTGTACTGACAGCAGAGCCTTACTTGCTGGGGAATTTGAAGCTAGTTTGGAGCCCTTTATAGTGTGTGTCTTGTGTCTGTTATTTTAAAAGAAAAATCAATAAAAAAACTCTCTGTATTCTATCTATTCCTAGCTTTATTCTTAGGCATATCTGAAGGAGGCAATGCATACTGGGAAGAAGGCAGTCTAGCATAGATCAGGCAGCGCTACTGCCCTTATAGTCTCCAGACTGTGTGGGTGGGTTAAATACCCCCAAACATCTGCTAAGGTTGTGGTAACTAGGATTTGTTATTGAAACAGCTTTTAGACTTACACTTGCAGAACTGGAAGTATTGACCAGTTGCACTTCCTGTTGACCATTACAATATGCTGCCAAATAGTGAGTGTAGGTGAGTGTGGGTGGAGGCAACACTCAGTAGAGAGCAAGCACATGTTCACACATGTCTGCTGTGTCAACAGGTGAAGCAAGAAAAAAGTCATGTTACTTGTTACAATCCCCAGGTAACCACTGCAGTACTTCTTTATAACTTATTCACCCTACTCATCTTATTATAAGACGGATGCAGTCTTAGAATTAGGGAAGAAGTGAGCATCTGGATTGACATTATATTGTGTAATTACCCTTTAAGTGATATTTGCCCCAAATGCCAAAATTTACTAAAACTGGAAAATTCCTTGTCAATGTCAACGCACAAAAAGAACTACACAAACTAAAAAGTATTAGGAACTTGAAAATGTCATTGATAAAACAGTAATGGAGACAAACGATGATATACAGAATCACAAAGACAACTGAAACTGACTTTCAGTAAAATGGTAAAGAAAGGAATTAAACATATATTTAAACAAGAAAAGAGGTAGGCGACAAGATAAAACAAACATGTATAATGATGATAATGAATTTACATTAGTTCAGTTTCAGTTTATTTGTTATACTGGAAAGGCATGTGAGCAAAATTGCGAATTTTCACAAGTGTCCAGTTTAGACACACCAAACAAAGTTACAGAGTACATCCGCATGATATAGTCAAACATTCAAAATCACAGTTACAGAGAATACAAAGGGAACAATACATATCTGGTCAATGAATACATAAAATTTACATATTGAGTCAACAGGGATTTGGATTAAGGGGTTACACAAGAAGAGCATTGATTCAAGTGCTGAGGAAAAGTGCTGACAAGGATTAGGGGTACTGAAGGAGAGGGTGTAACTCTAGCAGAAGAGGAGTGCACAGAGGTGACAGGAAGAAGGGGAGGGAAAAAGAGGGTGCGGGGTAGGGAGTTAGGGCAGGGAACAAATACATGTGGAGGAGGAGGAGGTGCTTCAAAGGTTGACTTAGAATCATTTAGAAACTAAGATCAGAAAGGAGGCCAAAGCCCACAAAGTTGCTCCGTTAGGACATAATATAATAATTAATATTACCTCCATTGGCTATGTATTTATCTAAGTTTCTTTTAAAACTGTTCTTATCTTGACTTTAATTAAATTTTCAGATAGCTTGTTCCATAGACTAGCTGATCTCATTGTGTAATAATATTTTCTTTTATTAGATTTATACATAGATGTTTTAACTTGTAGAGGGTGTCTGCTAACATTAAATCTTTCTGATTTATAGTCTATATATTTAATTCCAATATCAATTGGGGTCACTCATGATGTTGTAATAAAACAACATGTCCCTCTTTTCTGCAGTATTTCAAGACTATGTAGGCCTAACTTGTTTAGTCTGTCCTCATAAGTATTATGCTGTAAAATGTATTGATTTTGTGAACCTACGCTGGACTTTTCCAGTCTATCTATTTCTGTTTTAGTATTTGGATTCCACAGATGACTTCCATGGTCCATTATGGGCCTAACATAAGATTGATATAACGGGAGTAAAACTTTAGCTGGCCTGCTTTTTATATGCCTTTTGATTGCATGGATTGTTCTATTTGCCCTTGCACAATATTTGTGCACTGCTGCTTAAAGTTTAAATTATCATCCACAATTATATCCAGGTCTTTTCCATTTCTTTTTTTTTTTGTATATTCTTATTATTAAGTATATAGTTATGATTTTTTTTTTTTTACAAGTGGAGAACACAACATTTTCCATGTTTACTTTCATCCCCATTTTGATGTTCATAAAGCAAAGTTATTTATATACTGTATTTATGTAATGAAGATATTCCTTTTTAGTGTCACAAGATCCACGTAATTTCGTGTCATCAGCATATTTTATGATATAATTACTTACTTTTTCTTCCAAATCTGCTCTAAAAATTTTGGAAATTATTTGACCTAAAACTGAGCCCTGAGGGCACACCACTTGTGATCGCTTCCGTTGAGAGGTGGCCTCTAATGGACACTCGTTGTTTCCTATCAGTTAACCAGTTATTAATCCAGTGTATAATACATTTGTCAATTCTGTATTTTTCAGTTTGCTATCAATTGCCCAATGTGGGACCAGATCAAGGCCTTACTAGAATCGAACATTCGACATCCATTGATTTATTTTTTCTAACTTTTTGCTTATTGTATCATAGAAACAAATCATGTTTGTTGTACATGATTTTCCTTTTAAGCCCTAGGTTGTATTTAAAGGATGTGGTAGAGGGACAGCAGAGGAGGTTAGGGAGAGAGTGTTGTAGAGTTTGAGGCCTTTAAAGAGAGGTGTTTTGGTCCTGGGTGGTGCAGCAAAGGGAGAGCAAAGAGGGAGAAGGAACTTCTCATGAGTCCTGGAGTGGACTGATGTAGGCAAGAGTGGAGTGATGCTATCAGGAAGGAGACCAAGGAAAGCTTATGGAAGAAAGTGACAGCTTTGCTGTTGAGGCAGTTCTCAAGAGATGGCTGCTAGAAAGCCTGTACAAGTCACAGTGATGAGTTACATTAGTCTAGGGAGACCGAGACAAAGCAGATGATGTTGTGGAAAGTGGAAACAAGCTTGTGGAGATTTTCTGGGATAAATGTGGGAAATAGACATGGTCTCCATAGTCGAAGAGTGAGAGAAGAAACTATAAGTGAGGAGAGACTTGGAGTCCATGTTGAGGTATGGTTTGAACCTGTGGAGCATGCCAGATCTCTGGTGGACTTTCATAATGATCTGATTAACATGTGCATCAAAGTTGAGATGGCAGTCGAGAAGTAATCTGAGGTATTTAAATTCATATACTCTTTCTATCAGGTTGCCATCAATGTCATAGAGGAAGAAATTCAAATCTAACCATTTGTTGGAGCGGCAAAGACTATGACCTTTGTTTTTAGAATTGAGAACTAGACCTTGGATGAGAACCTGGAGTGAAGTCTCTTAAAATCAAGCTGGAGATTGTTCAGAAGAGGGAGGAATTATCTCCATGTTTGTACAGATATCCATGAGGGAGTTGACAGCAAGGGAGAAAAGAAGGGGCCAAGGATGGATCTCTGGGATACACCATATTTGATGGGCAAGGACTGGACAGGAGGTCATTGATTGTGGTTTGATAGGACCTTGCGGAGAGGTAATTCCAAAACCAGTTTCTGACATCGGGAGAAGTGTAGACATGATGAGTGTGGAGAAGAACATCATGGTTGATGAGGTTGAAGGCTTCAGTGAGATCAATAAAGACTGAACCAGAGTAGAGCCCTCATCACTGGCTCTTTCAATGAAATTTTTGAATTTAATGAGGGCGGTCTCTATGTTATGGCCAGCCCTGAAACCATATTGGGAATTGATTTGAAGGTTACATTTTGACAGAAAATCAGTGGTTTGTGAATGAATGATTGTTTCAAAATCTTGGAAAGGGGCAAGGAGGAGATAGGTCTGTAATTGTTGACATCTTCTTGGCACCTGATTTGTGGAGAAGTTTGATGGTGGCACTTTTCCACTTGAGGGGATGGTACTGGTGCAGAGGGAGTGGTTGATGATGTTAGTGAGAGGGATGGCTAGGGAGTCTCTGACTAGTTTAAGGATTCTGTAGTCAATGACATCAGGACCCATGGAAGGCCTGGGATCATTTGTTTTATAAATGTAACCACTTCAGCAGGGGACAGTGGGGACAGATAATAAATTTGGAATCTGAGGGTGGGGTTGGAGCAGGGAAAGGTGGAAAGACCAGAGGCTGGTGGGAGATGGGCTTCTATTTATCTAGGTCTGTGAAGTGGTGATTGAAGAGTGTGGCAACCTCAAGAGGATCAGTGATGGCTACATCATCAACAGGCAGGCAGATTTGGTCATTGTTTTGGCCCTCCCAAGAAGGTTATTGAGGAGGTGCCATTTGTGTGTCTAGGGTTTCCAGCAGCACTGCACTGCTTTTTGAGCAGAAAGGAGGTTTTGGCAGATCTGACAGCAGATTTGCATTTGTTTCTTGAGGTTTTATATTGCTGGGTCAGACCACGCCCGGTTTCTCTGTCTCATCAGCTTTCAGAGATCAGAAAACCAATTTGTGACTGTTTCCTTTGAATCTTATATTTTTCAGGGTAGGAAGGTGGCACAAAGGGAGAGGAAGTATTGCAGAACATATCTAAGGCAAGACCAATGTTATTAATGGCTTCAGTGAAGGGCCAGTCTAAGGCAAGGGAAGCATTAGCAAAATCAGCTGGGCTTAATTTTTTAATTGCCTGCAGTTGATGAATTTGTGTGCTTGTGGGAGTTTGGGATTTGAGGGTATGGGTTTCTAGGGAGGATCATGGACAATAGCAGAGAGGTGACTGGCTATCCAGAAGAGGCAGCCCCTCCCTTTTACCTGCCTGTCTTTCCTAAATAGGGTGAACCCATCGAGGTTAATTTTCTTGGATGGAATCTTATGGGAGAGCCATGTTTCAGTGAGGGCTATGATATTGAAAGGTTTCCCAGATAACCAGGATTCAAGCATGGCTTTTTACAGGAAGACTTTGAACATTGAGGTGTACAATTTTGAGCTGTTTTGAATGTCTGGTGGGGAGGAAGGGTTATTATCAGCAGTGCTGGGTGGACGGGGTTGGGTGGATGGAGCCAGAGATGAGTAATAGAAGAAGGAACAGCCTACAGTTGCCTGTTGGAAGCAAAGATGGATAATTTATGGCGTCTTAGCCTGGCACAGCACTGAGTTATGAATAACAGGTTGTGGTAGAAAGGGAAAATTCATGATAGAGGCAGAGCTTGAGAGAGCAGAGTGAAGGGAAGGGTAGGAGAGTGAGTTCTTCAAACTGGGGTAATGCAATGGGGAAGCAAGAGGAAGCAGAGGTGGAGTGACAAGGTGAACTACAGTGCAAGGGGAAGGTGTGATAGAGAGAGAAATGTCAAGGGGTCTAGTGAGAAGGGTAGGAGTTGAGGCATCATGGATGAGAGGTGTGTCTGTAGTTAGACCTGGGGGTCAATGGCAGTAATGAGACCCACCAAAACAGCTGACAGTAGTGACAAGGGGTGACATCACGAGGAGAGAAGGGATGAGAGGAAGAAAGAAAGTTAAAGAAAGAAAAATAGGAAGTGTAAAGCAGCTGAGAGAGAGGTGTTGACCAAAGTCGGGAGTAGTATTAAATGAGGTGAAAGTGTGGGTGAAGAGTCAAGTCAGAGTGAGGTACAAAGGAGGAAAGGTGGGAAAGCAGAGAGAAAGTTGAGCTGAAAGGGCAGAGAACTTTTGCAGACAGACAGTATTGCTAAGAATGGTGGGGTCCT
The DNA here is from genome assembly GCA_016271365.2 of Neoceratodus forsteri. Classification (NCBI taxonomy): domain Eukaryota; kingdom Metazoa; phylum Chordata; order Ceratodontiformes; family Ceratodontidae; genus Neoceratodus; species Neoceratodus forsteri. The sequence goes on from CM057450.1 coordinate 1,077,415,518, forward strand.
TTCTTTTATCACTACATTATTTCTTACTCCCACAGCTCAGTCTGCCTTTCATCCGCCACCATCCTCTCTCCCATTCAACTAGCCAGCTTTGTCACATCTGGCTAGTACACACAGTACCTGCAGAGGGGTTCCAACTCCCCCTGTCAGGCCCGTATCTAATATCGGACGTGATTCCAGATGAATCCCTGGGTGAAGAGCACGACCATCAAGCCGCTATGACAGAACACCATTTTCCTCGAAGTTTTTCCCAGTATGGGCATGCAATGATGTCCAGACACCCGTGCTGTACTTCCCCTGATCACACGCACCTGCAATGTCCCCGACTTCCACCGGGAGCCACTGCAGAGTGACATAAACCCATAACCCACCCCAGGAGAGAGAGCAGTCCATCAGATGCTCAATCTCTCTCCTGACTGACCCCGATGGCCCAGGCATGATCCCAAACCCAGGTAGCTGGCGTAGTGTGAGGTGCAGAATCCAGTGCCTCAACCCTCAGCACCACCGAGCCGGCTTTGGTAGGAGTCCTTAAGGGAGGATGGAGGTCAGATGACAACCTATAGGGGATTGGGAGGAGGGTTGGGAGGAGCCAAGAGGAAGAAGGCAAATTTAAAGAGTGACGGGGTGGGGTGGGGCAAGAGAAAATTCAAACAGCAAGCAAAGGCAGAGTAGGAATTAGCCTAGGAGAAGCAGGTGTGTCCGAGCTACAGTTCAAGACTTAGGTTAGCAGGACAGCCAATGGTGAGCTCATACCCATGAAAGTGAGCTAATCAAGGTCAGAGGTTGTGGTGGAGCCAAAATAGCCCCAGAAGTCATACCTTCACAGTGACTGGTGGTGGGGAGGTGGTTGACAGCAGCAGAAGCAAAGCTGTGTCTCTGGAGTGATGAGATCCACTTCAGGCATGGTGCTCTACATCAGCACCTGCACAAAGAGAAAGAAATCAAGAGAGAGCTGTAATTAACAGGGGCAATCAGTGGATGGTGAGTAGACACAGAAGTGAGACAGAGTAACAGCAGAAGCCGGAAGAGAGGGGCAAGTGCAAGGTAGTGGGAGGGTCCAGGGATGTGAGGTGGGGGAGATTGAGAACAATGAGAGAGTGATGGAGATAGGGAGGAAAGTGGGAAGGTGATCAGGAGGCAGAGGAGAGAAAGAAATTCCTAAACAGGGTTTAAATGAAAACTTTAAATCTTAGCAAAGTCTACAAAAAGTTGCTTCAGCAGTGTAATAACAGGATGGAGTTAACAGCTGTAGACAGCACAGTTTAAATCCAGCAGTTAAAATCTAAATAAATTCAAACAAGCAAGCAAAAGCAGGTAATAATTAGCCTAGGGAAGCAGAGTGTGCCGAGCTCAGTCCTAGACTTGGGTTAGAAGGACAGCCAATGGGGAGCTCAAACCCATGAGGGTGAGCCAATCAGGGGCTGAGGTTGCAGTGGAGCTGAAATAGCCCCAGAAGTTGTACCTTCACAGTGGCTGGCAGTGGGAGGCAGTCAGAGGCAGCAGAGGCAAAGCCGCATCCCTGGAGTTATGAGATCTGCTTCAGGCGGGGCACCCTGGAAAGGGTACCTTCACAGCAGCTGGTGGTGGGTTAACAGTTAACAATTTAAAGGCTGCAAAGCTGGGGAGAAGGGCAGAGACCTTCTGAATGTCAAATTATGAGACTGAGGTCCAGATAGAAAATAGATTAAAATCTCTAGAAAATCTGGACACTGAATCGAATGAAGTACAAAGATATAACAAAGCCAGCAGAATAAGGCCATTAGGTTTATTTAGTCTGCTTGTATTGCAGGGTCCTCAGCATAAGCTACTGGTTCTGCCCCTCCCCAATCTGCCATCCCCTTTGTCTACTCCTCACCCTTATTTTCCACTTAACTATATTGTAGCCTTTTTGAAGCTGCCTACCATTTTAAGGAAACCACCTCTTCTGGAAACACATTCTAACCCACCACCACCCTCCTCATAAAGATGTTCCTACTAACCATCTCCTGAACCTCCCTCCCCTCCAATTTGAGTCTATGTCCCCCCTCATGTTTCAGTTCTCATTAGCTTGAAGAGACCCTCCTTGTCCAGTTCAGTGCAGTAATCAAGTAGTTGTCATACAGGACTCTATAGAGGACTCCATTATAAAATACCATGACACTTACATTTGTAAAATAGATAAAGACAGCTATATTGTATCCAATTTAAGAGGAGTGAAAATTAGTGATATCATTGTGTGATTTTGTATTTCCTTGAAACTTGGCTTCTCAGGCAAATGCCCTTTGGGGTAACCATTGCCTTGGTGCTTGCATAAAGAGGTTCTTTGTTTTTTAAATTGTTTTTGTTTTAATTGGGTTCACCACAACATTACCCAGATAGACCATCTTACGGTAGCTGGTTCATTCAACTGGGGTGTCAAACAGATGAGGCATACTGATGAGTCCTGGTAGGATGAAACACGTGTCTATGTCTTCTGTTGGCACCCTTTGCAAACTGTGTGAGAGGCCTTTCGGCACCATGCATTTCTGCTTAAAGTTGAACCAGCATAATATGCTGTGGTGATTTGCATATGCAGCCAATGATGCTTTGCATTGTGGGGGCATGTGTGATTTTGTATTTCCTTTTAGTGATATCATGCCTAAAATAAAGAATTCACCAGACATTCATGCTCCAACCCTTTGATTATCATTCACATTGGAACTAATAATGTGCGTATAAAACCAGTAAATCAAATATATTCTGATTTCTCAACTCTCTTTGAGAAATTAAAGCAGAGGAACAATAAAATTAGAGTGCCAGAAATTTGACCCATCACTAGGGCACCAGATGATTGCCAACATGAAATAACATAAACAAATGGATGACTATGGCCAATATGTAAAAGCAAACCCTGGTATTTATTATAATTATTCATTCACAAATCTGGACTGTCATGTACAGTATGGGCTGCACACCCATTGGCTCTAGCTCTGCACCAATGGGCATGCAGCCTACTAACCAGTCGGTTGGTGGGCGGTGGGGCGACAGGCAGGTGGGATGCTGCCACCGCCCGGCTGCGGGGGCAGGAGTGGTGGGGCTTAGTGGGTGGGTGGGGTGGGGGACACTAGACACCAGGGAGATGTTTGGGTGGGGGTGTCAATATACATTCTGCCCTTGATTGGGCATTATGGTCCACTGGACCACCAGGGAGATATTTTGGGTTGGGGGCACTTTACTTACTGCCCACGATCGGGCACAGGGGTTCTTGTTATGTTCTGCCTGCGATCGGGCACTGGGGGTTCTTGTTACGTTCTGCCTGCGATCGGGCACTGGGGGTTCTTGTTACATTCTGCCAGCGATCGGGCACAGGGGGTTCTTATTACATTCTGCCGCGATCGGGCACTGGGAGAGTTCATTTTACATTCTGCCGCGATCGGGCATTAAGGTCCACTGGACCACCAGGGATGTGAGCAGGGAGGGAGGGAGCCACATTGATGCCGTGATCGGGCTGCAGAGTCTCGTCGGTCCCGATGGCTGCTACCTGGCAGGCGCCAGGCGCAAGTCCTCGAGGATGGTGCACCACCATGTAATAATAGCATGCAAATGGGGCTATAATGACATGCCAAATAGCCCCTGCGCCTTGTATGTATTATAGCCCATTTGCATGTCACCTTTTTGAATACTCGTGGATTTGCGCATGGTGCACTGGTACTTGTGCCACACATGAGTTGGCCTGCTCCACTCTGTCAGCTTGCATGCACTAGGGTCCACTGTGCCATGCACAGTGGCTGTGACTGGGGGCGATATTCAAAGGAGTTGCTCAATAGCGCAACTCCTTTGAATATCGCCTGAGGACCACCTCTGCGCATCTATTTTGTGCAGCGCAAGGACTTGCGCCTTTGAATGGTGCAGTTTGAATATCCAGCCCATGATATTCAAATTAAGAGCTAGATATGTTCCACATAAGACAATGTGTAATAAGAAGGGAAAAATCTCACTGTGGTTAAATAATATGGTAAAATGGATAATTCATATAAAAGAAAAGGACTATAGAACTTGCACTAAGACACAGGGTAAAGAAAACAAATTAAAGTATAAGAATGTAGTCAGAATATGCAAAAATAGAATAAGGAAAGAAAACAGAAAATCTGAACAAAAACTGTCAGTGAGGAAAACAGAAAGGAATATTTCAGCTATGTAAATTCAGCTAAAGGCTGTAGCAATCTAGTTGCACTAATAATGGTAAATAACAACAGAATAACTGATGAACTTCAGATAGAAAAGGCATTTAATGATTACTTTGTCCCTATCTATGATGGGAAAAGAAATGCTATACCCTGAAAATAACACACAAATGCATTCTTGTAGAGGTGGATAAGATAAAGATAGAAGACCTCATGGATAACAAGAAATCTTGATAGTAATACAGCTATGGGGCATGACCAAATATCAGCTAAACTATTAAAATGGTAATTCATTGAATCACAAGACCATTATTATAAATAAATCAACATTATCAGGAGGGATATCCATGGAATGAAGGCATGCTAACTTTACACCCATATATAAAAGGGAAATAAAAACAAGTAGAAAATTATCAACCAATCAGCGTGACCTTGATTTGTAGTAAAATCATGGAATCTATGATAAAAGATAAAATTTAATTAAATATGAATACCAATCGGCTTGAAGGATGTAGCTCAACCTGGTTCAGGAAAGGAAGTTGTGTATTACAAAATTGTTTAGCTTTTATGAACATGTAAACAAATATTTGGACAGTGGAGTGCCGCTGACATCATTCGTTTAGACTTCAGTAAGGCCTTTGACATTGTACCACATACTGGCATTATTAGTAAGTTAAATACACTAGGTCTAGATCACGGACTAATAAAATGGGTGGAGCTTTGGCTATCTGAATGGACCCTGACAGTGGCAATAAGTGGATACTTTTCTGAGAAAAGTGAGGTCCAAAGAGATGTGCCGTGAATTGATTCTGAGACTGCTACATTTTCAGATATATGCCGTGGACATGAACAATGGCATAGACAGTTGGTCTATTCATTATGCTGATGACAGCAAGCTAGATAACAGCGTCCCCAAAACACTGTGTAACATTACCAAAAGATTTGGACAAACTTGCAGAATGGGCACAAATCCAGGGCATGATCTTTAGTCCTTCAAAATGTACAATAATTCACATAGGTAAAAGCAGTCCTAGGGTGTCTTACTGTCTGGGTTATTCTAAAGTCTTAGGTAAAGAATGGGATAGAAGCATAGGTATCATAATACATAATGAATTAAATATGCACCAACACTAAAACAGTATATAGAAAAAAAGCAAATTATCTAATTCACAATACCGGAAAACAATATAATCAAGGAATGATGATATTTACCATACATATATATGCCTGCAACTGCTTAGGGGTCCCAGTTTTGTCCACATATAACAAAAATGCAATATAGCCAAACTGGAAAAAATTAAATTAAATACACAAACAATGGACTTAGTGAAAAGCCATACAAAAGTAGACTAAGAAATCCAAACCTGCAAAGTTTAGAATAAAGGTGAACAGGGTGATATTCTACTCATGTATGATATCACATCTGACAACACATTCATGAATGCAGTCAGTATAGATTTCATTAATTCAATGCATAACTAAAGAGCAGCTGATACCTTCCGGAGAACTTAAAGAAAACATAATATTTAGACACAGTTTAGCTTGTTTTTTCACATTAGGCCTGTGTTTCTCCTTCCCTTTATTTATTACTGAGGTCACTTGCAGGAAAACAGGTTCTTTGCTCCTGAAGAATTTATCTATTCCTGTTGCTTTCTCTTTACCTGAGGTCATAATACTGCTTGTGACATCACAGTTACTCTCATGGCAACAGACTGTGATGTCACAATGGAGGATTATGACTTGAAGTAGGGGTCAGCTAGAGGCAGATGGACTCTAAATGAAGTGTAAGGGATAAAGATCACATATTCATGCAAATTTCCATAGTAATAAATAATGTGGAGGAGAAATCTAAGGAATATTAATGAAATGCAAATAGAATTGTACCTAATTATCATGTTTTTAAAGTTTTCATTCAGCATCACTAGCTCTTTCAGAGGGATTAATAAACAAATTAAGTGGTCTAGATTTAAAAGCGGATAAGTGAAAATTCTTTTATACACAAATAATTGTGGAATTATGGAACTCACTACTAAACTGTGCAAATAAGGACAAAGTCATCTATACAGTATTTCTCAGGCTACTATTCTTGAGCCACTGTTTTTTTTTTGCCACCTGTCTTTTCCTTAGAGGCAATTCATTTAATCCTTCATCTTCAGCTATCACTATTCTCATTTGACTCTTTCCTAGATCCCTCCACCTATAATTTTCTTCCTGCCTTGACTACATTAATATCTTACTATGACTACATTTCCTATTGCTCAATGTGTAAGACCGAGATCATGTTCTGGGGAATGTAAAACTCTTTATTTTATTATAAATCATTACACTGTACTTAGTCAGTCAAGACTGCTTATTTCTAAATATTCCAGGTGCTCTTATGTGTGCTAATACATCCTAGGAGATGCCTCTTATAGTTGTAAGAGTGGTTGTACATGCTTTCCAAAGGTATGAGAATTGCTGACCAAAGGTGAGTGATTCTGATACCCTAAAATGTGAAGCCACTCTTACAACCATAGAAAGTGATCTCCTAGGATGTATTAAATATAGAATAATGTATGGGGTGATGTGTATATGAGATTTTACACACAAGCAGTTGCGGATGCTACATAGCCCAGGGGTTTATGAAATTCATCCCACAATGAGGGAGTGTAAAATCGAGTATTACACACCACATCATATTTTATTTTATAATTACTGGGGAGCACTTTCTCGCCATAACAATTATATAAAATAAAATTAATCGGTGTTCAGCCAAGGTCTGGTTGGCATGAAGCACCCTTCACTATCTATGGCTGCTTAAAACTTGCCCCTTTTTTTCTTTCTTTTTAAAAAATGTATAGGGAGCATCTGTGGAAAGATTGAGGGTGACTGGCCATTTTATTTATTTATTTATTTACTTACTGCAGTGCTACTGGCAGTGGAACAAGAGTGGTGATTCCAGCAAAAGTAAGTGCGCATGTGTGGAGTGAGGAAACCCGGTAGCGTGTTTGTCGTTATAACCCACGGTTATAATTGTAAATTATAGCCAGGTTTCCCTACGGAGAAAATGCTCCCCAGTTATTATTATATTATTAATTTAGGGTTATCAATAATACATTAAAATGTGAAAAAACCATCCCTGAAAGAGCCGATTTTCAAGGCACCTGTGCATGAGACACTCTTGTAGATATAGAGTGTCTCATGCACAGAGAAAAAACACTTGGTTGAGAATGCTCACTCCATCTGTAATAATTATAAGAGGATGTCTCATGCTGATGGTTCTAAAATTCAGAAGTTCTAAGTTAAATTGGCATAGTCCATTTCAAACATAGGTACTTCTTTCATTCCTGAAAATTAAAACATTTTTAGATTTTAAATTCAAATTCCATTTTGAAAAGTAGAGATCTTCAACATGATATACCATATGTTTAAATCTGCTGTTACTGTAGTGTTCATTTTTTTAAGAGTTTTTCTCCAGTCCTTTGTGTGCCATAATTACTGTTGCCATTGAAACATAGAAGCTGATGGCAGATAAGGACAGCAAGGTCCATCCAGTCTGCCATTTCTTTTCTACCTTATGAATGTGCCATCGACCTGCTCTGTCAATGGCCTATCTATTCTTAGAAAATGGGCACGCTGCAAACATCGTAAATGCAGCATTCTGATTAGCTGAGATGCTGGCAACTGGCTGTTATTTCTTAATAACGCTGAAAACAAGTGCCAATTCAGGATGCCCCATTACTTGTGCTATTCTTGAGCACCCCAAATTTGGAAACTTCCCAGTTGCCATATTTTTTATCTAAACTTGAGATCCCCCATCGGCATGACTCAGTACCCTCAAAATCCTCACGCACAGCTTTCTAAACTCAGTTCTCACTTCTACTCACATCCTTACACTAACTCGCTGTCTTCTTGGCCACAGGTGTGAAAAATTCATTTATGTTTGAAACTTACGTTTTTCTTGGCTACCAACTATGCCTGACTTCATTTAGTATGTAACTCCCGAGCCCGATATTTTCCCTGCATCTATCACACTCACAAATCCATTGTCTCATAGTAAAATCAAAAGCAAAGCCAAAAAAAGATAATTGACTTTTGTTTGTCATGGGGCACAATTTCTCAAAACACTTCTTCAACTGGGGTACGAGCGGCTGAGCACGAAGGTAACCATGACAACCACATTAAAAGCTTCAACTACAGATGCTGCACAAGGACAACAATCCTCACATTAACAACAATACAAAGTCATGCAAAGAGAAGCAGAGGAACTAATTTATTATACATCAAAGCAAATGTTTAACAATTTAAACATCTAAACATAACATTATTATTTTATTAAAATATTAAATACAGTGGCCCATTTTCTAAATGTAATAATACCCTCCAGGGTGGGCATTATGGGATATAATGGACCTTCCAGAGCTATAAGGCCCTCCGCCTGTGGCGTCGGGTCTCATTATGCCCTGAGCGGTCCATTATATCCCAATAATGCCCACCTGTCGGGTATTATTACTTACATACTCATCTGTATTGTCTCTTATGCCTATCCCATGCCTGTCTGAAGCCCTGCACTGTATTCATATCCACCACTTACTGAGGTAGGCTGTTCCATGCATCCAACACCCTTTCTGTGAAAAGAACTTCCTCACATTACCCCTTAATCGGCCTCCCTCTAATCTCATGCTGTGTCCTCTTGTCCTGCTATTTTCTTATATTGAAACATGTTAGACTCTTTCACCTTGTTAATGCCCTTAAGGTGTTTGAATGTTTCAATCATATCCTCTCCCTCCTTTGCTGTAGGGCATACATTTAGTTCAGATACTCTGTCCTCATATGTTTTCTGATGCAGTTCCTGCACCATTTTGGTTGCCCTTCTCTTCACTGCCTCAGTTTAGTTAATGTCCTTGTGAAGGTGTGGCCTCCAGTACTGCACACAGTACTCCAGATGGGGCATAACCAGTGTCTTGTAAAAGGGATTATTACCTCCTCTTCCAACTTGTGATACCCCTTTTCAGGTCATCGGTGATGATGACGCCCAAGTCTCTTTCTTCCCTTGTGACTGCCAGCAACTCCCTCCCAGCCTATAGGTGGCTTCAGGGTTTCTCTTCCCTATGTGCATGATCTTGCCGTCCCTGCGTTAAACCCCAGTTGCCACTCTTCTGACCATTTGCTAATTTATCCAGATCTCTTCTCATTCTGCCCACCCCATCTGGATCATCTACTCTGTTGCAGATCTTGGTGTCATCTGCAAACAGACAAACCTTACCATCCAGTCAATCTGCAATGTCACTGATGAAGATATTGAAGAGGACTGGCCCCAGAACTGATCCTGAGGCACCCACTTGTGACTTGCATCTCTTCTGACTGTATACCATTTACCACCACTCTCTGTTTTCTGCCCGTCAACCAGTTTGCCACCAGTTGACCAATGTCTGACCCACCCCAAGCCTACCCAGCTTATTAATCAATCTTCTATGTGGAACAGTATCAAAAGCTTTGCTGAAGTCAAGGTAGGCAACATCAGCTGCTCCCCTTGGTCCACCACTCTGGTTACCCAGACAAAGAAATCTATGAGATTAGTTTGACAGGACCTTCCTTTGTAAACCCATGCTGTCTTGGATCCTGTGCTCCTATGGATTCCAGGTGTCGCACTATCCTTTCCTTAGGAGTGTCTCCATAATCTTGCCCACTACTGAGGTAAGACTGACTGGTCTGTAGTTCCCTGCCTCCTCCTGCTACCACTCTTGTGGAGTGGGATCACATGAGCCCTTCTCCAGCCTTCTGGGACCTCTTCTGTGCTCAGAGACTCACTAAACAGTTCTGATAATGGCTCTGCTAGTTCCACCCTTAGCTCCTTTAGTACCTTGGGATGCATGCAATCAGGTCCCATTGCCTTGTCCACCCTGAGCTTATTGAGCTCTTGTAGGACCCTTTCTTTTGTGAATGGACTAGTGCACACCACCCTCCCCTGTGTCCATGGTGCAGAGCTGTGGGCCCCTGCCCTTCTCTTCAGTAAATACTGAGCAGAAGTATTTATTGAGAATAAATGCTTTACAGGTCCTCCTCCTCACATGCCCCTTGTCACCAAAGAATCTCAAGAATGCATAATATAGCTCTGCCTCCCCATCTCCCAACTCAAAACTGACCTCACTGTTACTTCCTGTGTCCAGAACCTTAATGTGCTGCTTGAGTCCAACTAACTTTTCTTCTCATATCTCTCTCATTTGTATGTCAGTGTACAATCACCTCTGGAGCACCTCTCATGTTCATCATCGTTTCAGTTTCTCATCTGCTGTTGAGATCCTAATCCTTACTTTTGTGCCCACGTGCCTCAATTACAGCTTCTTATTTCAACTGCCAAGGCTTTAAACTGTCCAGACATCTGCTGCCCACTGCCTCACATGCAACATGAAACATTATCCTTATTTTTTCTTCTCTGTTTATTCCCTCCTCGGCTTGGGAGTGTTGCCTATGTTTCCCAATCCACCCAGACCCTGAGGCACTGCACCACTCCCAGTACCTGTGCTTGACCCCAACACCATTTCTCTCACAGCTGCTTCATTGTGGTACTACCCCACCACCACGAAAGCTGGGATCAGGATCCGGAGGAGCATCCAGTCAGAGTGGTGCAGTGCCAACGAGACGGACATTATCATTGGCACCGGAGCATTTATTTTTCATGTATTGTTTCCCCACATGGCATGGACATGCAGCGGCATCAACAATGCTGCTGTGCATGCTTCATGCACTGCACATCTGACATCTGCCCGTGCCAACCCACAGCGAACCGCTGCATGCATCAACCCCAAGCCACCACCAGGAGCTAGTGCAGCCATGGTTGTCCTCCACACCCTCCTCTAAGGAGGAGAGCAGTCCCTGGGATGCTCAATCCTCCTCCCCAGCTGACCTTCCGACACCACGAGATCAGATCCTGACCCCAGGTCATTGGTGTGGCATGAGGTGTGGCATCCAGCGCCTCGACCAGCGGCACCACCAGGCTGGCTAACATGAAACATTATCAGATCAATCCTGTTCTGTATAAACTCCTTGTCCCTTTCAGGTTCCACTTCAAATTACCCTCCTTGTCTTTAAAATCATGTAGGGTTCTACTCCTGTCTATAACGTTAACCTTATCTCCAGCTACCTGGTTGTTCATTTCCATCATTCGTTCCTTATAGCTTTCCACTCTGCTCCTTCCCATAACTATTAATTGCTGGTTACAGGACTATCTTTAGCTTTTAGTCACACCACATTGTTTTATTGGCATCTGGCATGTAAACCTTCATGACTGTACCATAAATGACTTTGCCTGTTGTGTTTAGAGAAGAACTACTGGCTTAATTGAAGCCCTGTCCACTGCACAGATTGGGACTTCACTCCACAGTTCCCCTGCAGTCACCCTATAAAATGAAGCCTTTAGTTAACTCACGCTCATAAAAAATGTGTTAAGCCCCGGTACAGCTGGCATTTGCAAACATGGTGCTCCTCACCCAGTTGTGATCTCGCTAGTAATAATGCGAGATAATGACACACCACTGCCTCTGCCTTATGGTTGTCCCTATATGCGGAAATATAACAAATGCCATATGCTGGATGCCCATCGGTATTTTTACACACTTTGCCTAAATGCCATGTGTTTGCCAGCCATGTACATGGCATTTAGGCAAGTGTGTAAAATGATGATGGGCATCTGACATACTGCATTTATTATATTTCCATACATAGGAATCAATCATAGGAAGTAAACAAGTTGAGAAGCTTACACCACATCGATTTGACCACAAAGTTCAAATCTTAACCTCCCATAGTGTTCATATGAACGTCTAAAGAGTTTTTAAAAATAGCCATGCTGTTGGTGTTAACCACTGAGGCTGGCAAGTTATTCCTTTGGATATGACCCTTTGGTTGAAACAATGACCCTTGGATTCTTCTTATAATGGGGCTTGCCATTAAAAGGCAGGCCAGGTTGTCCAGTGATCCCTACCAGGAATAAGTGCACAGGAGAGGGAAAGAGGGAGGGGAGGAACAGAGGGATGAGGGGAAGGGGCCTGATGACATCACCAGGCTGTAAGGGTAATATGACAGGTCAAGCCAGAGCCCCAGGGTTGGTTGGGCGGAGCCCAAAGTGGTCCTGACCAGGGGCCTATCAGGGGTATAATAGGCCAGGGCTAGGCAGAACAACCTCTTTTGTTGGGAATTTTTCAGACTGAAGATCTCAGTACTTCATTGGCAAAAATTCTAGGTAAAGCACATGGGACGCACTCAGGCCTGGTAGGCACGTGGGACCTGTGAGAATTTTCACTGCAGATGATTTTTGTTAGATTTAAGTAATAACAGGGCTCACGGAGCTGCCTATACATTTTGGTGTGCTGTTTTTATTTTAATTTAAACTGTTTATGTGCAATGGTTCAAGTAAGTCAGCCAAGTGGACCCTGTGAGAGCTTTACTTCAAATGGGTTGACTATGCATTTTGGTGTGCTGTTTTATTTTAATTTAAGCCATTTAGGTGCAATGGTTCAAATAAGTCAGCCACGTGGGCCCTGTGAGTTTTACTTCAGATGGTTTGCTAGATGTAGGGTAGAGACAATTAATAACAGGGCGCACTGGAGCTGAATGCATTTTATGTGCTGTTTTCTTTTATGTTAAGTGTTAGGGCAATGGTTTAAGAAAGTCAGCTCTAGGGGCTGGCATAGTTGGAGAGTAATAGGCAGAGAGCCAGGAGGGCCTGGTGATTTGGATGGAACAGCGTGGAGTTCGGACAAAGCGGATTGCTGTGGCATTGGCAATTTGGGGCCATTGGCTGTGATTGGGTTTTTCATTTGAATTAGTGTGGCGTTATTTCAAGGAAGCTTAGTGGGTGAGCGATGGGCCTCCTCAGTGTCTTGGGACCTACAGCCATGCGGAATGGCTTGTTTGCATTTGGTGCCTTTCAAAAAAAAAAAAGAGACAAGAATGAAAACAAAAGCAGACAGGGAGCTATGGCGTTAGTAGGCTGGATGGGAAGGGGCATTTCGCTTATGGCGTATGAAACGAGGGTCTAGGCGGCAGGGCACACAATTGGACAAGGGAGTAGTTTGACTGGGCAGGCGAGCGTCCCAAACACACAGATGCCTAAGGGGTCTCAGAAAAGCCCACCACGGTGGACTAGGTGGCATTTTCTCGAGAAACCAAGGAAGGTTGGGGCAGGAAGGCACCCTGCAGGTCAAAAGAAAAGAGAAGGACAGAGCTAGGAGGGCCAATTGGCGCATGATGGTCAACAGGGGCGCTGACAGCAGAGAATGCAGGTGAGTGGGCGTAGGCCTCCCAGTCTACTCAAGGGTGGATAGCGCAGGCACAAAAGGCGTGGAGGCCCACAGGTTATGGGTAGAGAGAGGGCACAGTAGCACACCTCATTACAGGGCAGCTTTACCACTTCAGGTCCCTCTTCTTTTCCTCTGTTTTCAGCTGGCAGGAGGAAGCTTCATGTTCAGGTGCCATGAACCACGATTTGGTTTCCTGCCTTAGGCGTTATCCTAGGAGGCTGCAGCATGGCAGGCTAAGACAGGGGCCGCAGGTTGCCAGTAAAGTGGGGGGTTGGGAGTGGCACAAGGGCCATGGCCCTGGAGGGGCAAAAAGGCCAAAGTGGTCTACAAGGGGCCACTCATCTCGGAGAGGAGGCTGGGGCCTGACAGCCGTGGTCATGGGTGTGACCCTGCAGAGGGCACATAGGAAAGAGAGGGCAGAGGTCCGACAGGGCATACAGCCGGGCCAAGGGCCAGGTGCAGCTACCCTGGGGGAAGTGGGGTTAGGCCATGGTCAGTGGTGGAAAAAGCAGCAGCACATGGGAGAGATGGCGCATGCCACTGGGGAGACCACGTGGTCTGGGGCACTGGGATGGAGGGTACAAAAAAGGGGTTTATGAGACAGTGGACCACAGAAAGGGGTTGCACTCTCGGCACCCAGTGGAGCAGTGGGTCACCCGGAAAAGAAAAGGACCTGAGGGGAGGGGCATGCCTCGACAGGATGCCGGGGGCTCACTAAGAATGGAAAGGCAGTAGCTGGGCAAGCAAAAAAATAATAATAAAACAAGAATGCATCATGGGAGCAAACGGACACTGGGAGTAATGTGCCTAGAGCAGGTCTTGGGAGTAGTCCGGTGGAGCATGGGGCAGCAGCCTGCAGGCCGTCAACCCCAGTAAAGGGTAGATTTGAATAGGACAGGCTGACCATTATAATCTTTTGCCCCACAGGTTGCAGACACAGAGAAGCAGGCATGGCACCAAAGAGCCCAGCTGACTACCCAGAAGATGTTGCAAGAAGCATCCATGTTGATGGGACAGATGTCAGAGCTATTGGCAGCAGCAAAGAGAAGAGAGGCAGAGGAGGAGGTGCAGAGAAGGTGGAAAGAGGTGAGAAAAGACCAGGTAGGACAGAGGTAAGAGACCCAGACAGGAAGCTCACACTCCAGCACCAATACCAGTTCTCCTGCCCACACCAGAACTGGATGAAGAAAACCTGGATGGGGTAAGAAGGACGTGGATCTCATGGATGAGAATGGTTTGAAGGAGTACCTCGAGAGGCTGTTGGGTAGCATGGGGGACTCAGGAATTGAGAAGATAGAGTGGGTACTATGGACACTAAAGGAAAAAGGGTCCGGGCTGGAAAAGGGGGCGGGACCGCAGGGAACAAGAAGTTGTCCGACAGGCCCCAGGTTGTTCAATCAGGGACCATGTGCCAGCCTCAATCAAAGAAAAAATCTGGAAAGGGGAGTATATTGACATCTTCAGGCTTGTGGATGAGGATACAGCAACAAAATACGAGCAGATGAAGTCGGTGGAGAAATCAGAAATGGTGGTGGCATTGGCGGTGGTAGGCCACAAGGTGGAGGAAGCAAAGTATAAGGGGAAGACCATAGAGAAATTGACAAGGTGGTTTCATATTATATAGCGCATTGATCCTAGAAAAGCAACGAGACACATAATCCCCTTGCTGATATACCGTCCATTATCAGGAAGGCGTACAAGGCAATGGTCGGATCTGGGTGGCTCAAGTATAACAAGACCATCAAAAGCAGATAGCGGCAAAGGGGACCTGAGATGGGACTGCACCCACTTGGAATTGTGGGTGAGGACCTCTCTGGGGAGGGAGGGGATGGTGGGAGACCAAGCAAGGAGGCACCTCTGGCCACAGGTGCAAAGGTGTGTTGGGGCTACAACAAGGCCACCTGTACATGGGGCAGCTGCAAGCTCCGACGTGTCTGCTCAGAATGTGGGTGATTGCACCCGGCCTCCAGCTGTCAGCAGACTGGTGACAAAGGAGGGCAGAATGGGGCACTTTATGAGCAGTCCTTTCAGGATGCCTGGGGATACAGAGCAGGGGCCATGGGGCAGCCACAGGAGGCAACATAGTGCCCGAGGGATGGAGGTAGCGGGTCACAGGGGGACGGGTGATGGGGATACACGCTGGCAAGTACCCCATTTCCCTAGCAGCAGTGGAGAAATGGACTGCAGAATACCTGAACAAAGGGGCAGGCAAGCTGCTTGGGGGCTTTCTGGAGGGTTTCCACTGGGGTTTCAAGGGGCGGGAAGAACATGGGCCAAGAACCTGGGGTTGGTAAAGGGAAGGAAGGGATTGTGGGGGCCAAGATAGAAAGGAAATCACAGCAGGCCAGGTGGAGGGCCCATTGAGGCCCCCCATGCACCCAGTTCTGGAATTCCCATTGGGTGTGGTGCCTAAGAAGGCAGAAGGGGAATTCCACTTGATTCATCATTTATTGTACCCAGAAGGTTCCTCGGTGAATGATGGCATTCCAAAACACCTTAGGGCAGTGTCGTATGCCTCACTGGAGTAGGCCATAGCACTAATTAAGGCAATCGGGGAGCATGGCTGATTAAGATGGACATTGAGTTAGCATTTTGGCTCTTGCCCATCAGGCCAACAGATTGAGATCTACTGGGCTTTCAATTCTAGGGGCACATATATTTGACAAATCCATGCCCCTGGGGTGTTTGGTGGCCTGCTCCACCTTTTAGATGTTCAGCACCTGGATACAGTGGGTTTTCGGGGCCAGGTACAGACATAGGGGGTGGTACGTTACTTGGATGATTTCCTCCTCATTGAGGGAATGAGAGCAGAGGCACAGAAAATGCTGGGTGCTTTTGAGAACATGTGCCAGTGGATAGGGATTCCATTGGCACAGGGCAAGATGGAGGGCCCTACTCAGAGGTTGGAATTCTTGGGCATAGAAATGGACACTGAGGAAGGTTATTTCAAGCTGCCTGGGAGCAAAGTAGCATGGCTAAAGGTTTATTGGCCCAGGTCTGGGGAGGAGGAGAAGGGTGCCACTGGTACAAATACAGCAACTGCTGGGGTACCTTAATTTCACCTGCAAGGCCATCAGCCCAGGCAGAGCTTTTACAAGATGGCTGGGAGGACCACAGGAAACACAAACAGCCGCACCACTGGGTGGATGTGTCCTAAAGAGGTTCAGGAAGACTTCAGTGTGTGGGAGGAGTTTCTCGACAACTACGATGGGGTGACATTCTGGCAGGGACGGTGGGAGCGGAACATGGACCTGGGCTCTTCACAGATGCCTCAGGTGCTCTTGGAATGGGGCATACTTTCAAGGGAATGGATGTTGGAACCTTGGCCGGCAGCTTGGGTGGAAGGGGAGACATAAAAAGGATATCACTTTCCTGGCGATCTTCCCAATATGGGTAGCCCTGGAGTATGGGGTGAGAGGATGAGCAGGAGCGCATCTTGTTTTGGTGTGATAACAAAGGGTGGTAGAAGTTATTAATAGGCAGGGGAAGGACGGAGATGGTGGGTAGGCTACTCAGACGTATGGCTCTAAGGGACTGCAGCTCAACCTGTCTTTCAAAGCACAGCATATTGAAGGTCTGAGGAATGAGGTGACTTTCAGTCTCTCCCATTTGCAGCTTGACATGTTTCGGGCACTGAAGCCTCAGGCAGCGCCACACAGGACCAGGGTCCCGGACCAGTTGTGGAAGGTTGGAGGAGCATAGCCAGGGCACTGTACTGGGGTTCCTGGGCAGAAAACATGCTGAGGGCCTATGAGCAGGGTGGGCAAGGTTCCAGGGCTTCAGGGAGAAACACAGGTGGGACAAGGATGAACCGGCCCAGGACAAGCAGGTAAGGAGGTTCATGGTGGAGCTATGGGAGGAAGGACTGGCCCATGCCACAATGGTCGTGCACTTAGCTGGCATCAGTTGGGTATGCCAGGATGAGGGCTGGCCCAATGTAGGAACCAGTAAGATTGTAAAATGCATGAGGCAGGGTGGTGTAGGGTGCAAGGGTCCGGTGGATGGATGGCAACCCATAAGGAGGAATTACTAATAAGTGTATTGGAGGCCACCCAAAAGGTATGCACATCAGCCTGGGAGGGGTGCTATTGCAGGTCGTGTTTGCAGTAATGGCAGAGGGCATTCGAGTGTGGGACATAGCGCCCCAAGAAAAAATGGCTGCTGGGCAGGCATTGCAGCATGAGGATGTCCTGTGGGGACAGAACAGGGTGGTCATCATCCTGGCCAGGTCCAAGACAGACCAGGAAGGAAGGGGGACATAGGTGTCATTGATGAGGAAACCACAGTCGGCCAGCTACACCGTGAGTGCACTGGAGGAGTACTGGTGTGCTCGGGGAGGAGGGCAGGGAGATGATCTTCCGGCATGGGGACGGCTCCCCAGTCATGGGTTTCAAGTAAGGCAGTCCTCAAGAGGCGCTGGCATTTTGGGGAGGATGCCAGCACATTTGCCCGCATTCATTCAGGATTGGGGCAGCCATGGAGGCAAGCAGAGAGGAGCTGCAGTGGTGGAGTTGCAAGGGTGGGGCGCTGGAGGTCCAGCAGCTATAAGAGGTACATGAGGAAAATAAGAACAGCAACTCACACTGTGATTTTGTTTCCATGGCAGGTTCCAAGAGGAAAATCTGGATAGTGGGGCATTCCTTCGTGTACTGGGCTGAGAGGTTTGTGGTGGTCACCTCCAGAGGAGCAGATAGGTACAACACTGAGCATACAGGGGTGTTAAGGAAAGGCATTAGGGGATGAATTGGGCCAGCTCATGCCTTTGGTGGAAGAATTAAAATTGCAATGGGGCACCCTGGATTGTATCATGATACACCTGGGGAAATAATTTAGGGAGCCTGCCATGGGGGTATTGGGCCAGAACATCATGGGAGACTTAGAGAGACTAAGGGGTGGTGGCCGAGGTGATGACTGACTGGTCCGATATCACCTCCTGAGGGCATGGGAGAGGGGTGCAGGATGTCAGGCTGATCAAAAGGGTTAGGAAGTGCCTGAACAGGAGGGTAGCCAGGGGGTAATAGAGATGGGGAGAGTTCACCTGTAGCACAGAGACATTTCTTTTGACCAACATGCAGTGTTCAGGTTGGATGGCATCCACCTGTCGGAGTTTGGGATGTGCCCATTCCTACAACCTATTGGGGAGATAGTGAACCAGATGGCCAAGAAAGGGCTTAGATACTATCCCGCAGGAGCCCCTCCATCCATCGCAAGGTGGAGGAGGGGCAGTGGAAGGGAGGAAAAGGGGCAGCTGGGTGTGGGAGAAGGGGAGGGTAGGATACATGGGCTGGTGACAAAGAACCCAGATGTGATGGTAAAGTAGGAAGAGGATAGGTCCAGGCACCGATTCAGAAGTGTCCGGGCCTGGAGGCAAAAGCCGGGAAGTGGAATGACCTGGTTCTGGTGTGGAGGAGGGGCGGATTCACAGTGTCTGGGCCCTGAAAGCAAGATGGAAGCTATGACCAGAAGAAGGACAGAGGCGGAGCCAGAACATTTGGAAAAAAATGTTGATGTAAATTAAATTGTGAATTCAAAGTTATAAGGGTTGTAAATATAGTCCTTTGTGCCATGAATAAGTTTGCCAATGAGCAACCAAAAGTAAATTGGTGTGGTGTCCATCATTCCTGGGGGATTCAAGGGACAATGCATTCCTTTCAACTATTTGCCATGCCTTTTGGAGTCCTTTTATAGTACATTGATTCTATCCCCAGGCAGTCTCGTGAATCGCGGTTACCATGGGCCCTGTATACTAGGCACATATCTCCTCTTAATCTTCTGTAACTATGGGAAAATAAATCCAGTTCTCTTAACCTGTCTTCATAACTTAGGTTTTTAATACTGGCATCCGCTTTCATGGCTCTCTTCTGCACCGTCTCTAGTGCATCAATCTGACCTTGAGCAAGGGACAACCATAAGGCAGGGGCAGTGGCATGTCATCATCTCGCGTATTACTAACTAGACTGTGACCAAGTGAGGAGCACCATGTTTGGAAATGCTGGCTGCACGGGGGCTTAACACAGTTTTACAGTGGTGAGTTAACTAAAGGCTTCATTTATAGGGTGCCTGCAGAGGGGGATCTGTGGAGTGAAGCCTCAATCTGTGCAGCCGGTGAGGACTTCAGTCAAGCCTGTAGTTCTTTTTAATTACTGTGCTAAGCCAGTAAATCAGTCAATTTGTAACACAGTTTGTATAAAAGATGCTATGGAAAATAACATTATATGGTATGGTATGGTATGGTATGGTATGGTATGGTATGTGCGGCATGGCATGGCATATGGTATGGTAAAGTTTTTTGTACTGCATTGGTAGCTTCCCCATACATATAAGGTAGTATACTGTATACTGTAGGCTTCCCAGCAGGCAATGTACTCTTTCTAGGGTGGCACTACACTTGCTGATATTCCTGTGGCAAGGTCATCACATGGAAAGCCAGTGTCATATGGAAAGCTGAGTACACCCACCGTTGAGTGGGTTGGAAATTAAAATTCAGATCTGTAACCATCTATAGTAGATGTGGGTCAGTGCCTAATAAACTGTAAGATATGCATCAAATCACTATTTTTTCCATACAAATAAGAACTTGACTCTATTTCAATTAAAAATGCTTGTGTTGAAAGTCACATGCTATGTTAAGACTGTTCTAAGTCCATGTAATAAAAATTGTCCCATGTTTATCTAGGGGTTTTCGTCAATTAAAAGGAGTACTGGGCCAATATTCCTTCAGTCCAGAGGGTTTTCCTGCCAGTTCAGTGGTTTGCAACTGTTCAGCTAAAAAAGCTTTCTAGCTGAAAGACCAGTGTAGGTTCATTGCACTCTTTTTATGATTAATTTTTTGCCTCACTGAGATCAAGATACAAACACTGATGAGTAAATTGCTGACAGTTTTACATGTTATTTTTATCCATATTGATAATTTAATCAGATTTTACAAGATGCAGTTATTACTGAACTTGACTAGCATATTTATTTCTACATAACTCAAGTTTGGTTTCTAATCTTAGATTGTGTAACACAGATTATTCTTTGGATGCATAATGCACAGTAGTAATAAAAGTTCAGAATAGCACAAAAGATCTCTATGTTGCAGTTGGAGCACTTGAAACCTTTTCCTGTCAATAAGACACATCCTACTAAAGTTTTTTATGGATACTTGCTCAATAATCACATAGTTTATATCTGAAATACATTATTAAGCAGACAAAAAGCAAAAGAGCATGTAGCCACTCCTGCTTCAGTGAAGCAAGGGTATGTATGCCACTAAGAGAAGTGCAAAGGAAATGAAATTACCCTTCTAGGCAACATACAGCCATGCCATCAATGTGTGATACTGTAAAAAATCAACAAACTCATGAAACTGCAGAATTCCTGTTCTTTACTGTGTTACTGGACAAGCAAAGGGGTCTACTTACTAGTTTCAGTTGCTTCCAGACAGTTGATTTTCTTTGCTGGTGATTCTGGGCCCAGAACTGGTAAGGAGATATCCCTCTTGCACCTGTTTTCAAAATAAAATATTGACGTTCTTCAGTTTGGAGAATTTGCTGCTTTATTTTTTTTTTAATTATTATTTATTTATTGATGTATTTGTTTATTTATTGAAATATTTCACCAAGAAGGCACACTGAGCAACAGATTGCTTATCTCCGGTGTGACCTGGGGAAGAAGTACAATAGGGAAGAGACATTTTACATTCAAGTTACAAAGATCAACATAGCATACAATTAATTAAGGCAGTTGTTACAAACAGTTTTGCATACATATGTAATTTGTGAGAACAATTAATAAGTGCAATGGTAATAAGTGAACAAGTGCTATCGTGAAATATGGGGTGAAGGGAGAGAGGATGAGATGACAGATAGTGCAGAGTCGTGTCCCTGAGAGACTTCTTCAGGATGTGGGGAATCCTGCAAGGGGACAGGGAACTGGAGTAGGGATTAGACAGGGAGAGAGAGGGAGTAAGTGTGATTAACACCTAGGAGGGGAAATAAGGCCTGACCCAAAAGAGAACTCTTCAGGATAGATGAACCCTGCAAGGGCAGGAAGTTCAGGCGATTGTAAACCCTCCTGCGGTTGAGCATTGTAGTTATAGAGGGCTAGTGAGTGGGAGAGAATGAGAAATAACACCTGGGATGGGATGAGGCCTGATCCAAGGAACCCTCCAGGATGCTGCAGACCCTGCAAGGGGACCTAGAAGGCCAAGGATAGGTGAAAAAGTGGCAAACCCTAGGCACTATAGGACCCCTTCAGGAGGCTGATAATCCTGCAAGGGAGTGTGAAGGCTAGGAAAAGGGGGAAGAGAGTAGGGAAGGGAGAAAGGAGGGGCTAGGGTTAGTAGAGGCAGTAGAATCGATAGAGGCATTGGGTAAATTTGGAATGGGGATGAACTGTAAGGAGTAAGATGAAGAAATTAAGGTGGGTCATGACAGGAACAGTTGAGTGCAATATAGTTGGAGAGGACAGTGTTGATGGAATAGAGGAGGAGGAGTGTCATATTTGGGGAGGTAGAGAGTTCCATATTTTAGGAAACAGTGAGAGCACCCAGACTGGCTGGAGAAGGTGGAGTGTCGAGGGACAGTTAGTGTGCAGTGTCAATAGATCTGTGTGAGTGGGAAGGAGGAGGGAGTGCTATAAATGAGGGAGAGGTGGGAAAGGAGTTCACCCAGCCAGTGTTTAGCGGTGAATTAAGCAGTGTGAGAGGCTTCTATTTTTAAGGAAGGAAGGAAGAAAGGGCTCAAGAGAGGTCACAGTGGTGGGTGCGAGAGGGAGAATCAAGGGCAAAGTGGCAGAAAGAGTTGAAGAGGTGTCGAATCTGGTCAGGAGGACTTAGGAGCAGCACCATAGACTACGTGCAGTAGTCAAAAAATGGGAGGATCATCTTCTGGACAAGCTCACGCCTAGCTGCAGGAGGATGCAACTGCAGTTCCTGAACAAGGTACTGAGCTTGGGGTGCAATCTTTCTGGATAGCATCAATGTATCCAGAGAGGTTGAGGTGTTGGTCTATCCAAACCCCAAGGTATTTGAAGGATGAGGTGTCTTCAAGTATAGTCACATCAAAGTGTGGAAAGTGGGAAGGAGGGAAGCCTAGAGAGTTTTTGCCTTGTGCCAAAGGACATGGAGACCATCTTCTTGGCATTGAGGAATAATTGATGGTTAGCAAAACAGAGCTGGATCTTTTTGATGTCGTGCTGCAAGCTGGGTGTAACCTCAGATGAATACAGGACAGTATCATCAGCCTACATGTGTATGGTGGAGGAGGGGAAGCCGACAGATGTCAGGTAATCAAGAAAGAAGGAGAATAGAGGAACAAGCACAGAGCCGAGAGAGATGCCAGTGTAGATTGGAGGGTGGCAAGATGGCATCTGCGATCTTAACTGATTGGGTTCTACCAGTAAGGTAGGTCTTAAACCAATTAGTGGCAGAAGGGGTTAGACCAGCAGATGAGAGGGAACCAAGAAGGGCATGGGAAATAGTGTAAAAAGTCTTGGCAAGGTCAACAAATATGGCTAAGGTGATATGGCCATTGTCCATCCTGGAGAGGATGGCATCATTGAACCAGTAGGGAGGTGATGGTAGAGTGTTTTCCTGCAACCAGATTGGAACAGGGTGAAGAAGGAGGTATCAGATAGAAAGGAGGTGAGTTGAAAGAGGACTAAATGTTCTTGTAGTTTGGCTAGGGTAGGGAATAGCGAGATGGGGCGATAGTTGCCAGGGGATGAGGGGTCTCCACCTTTAGGTAGGGGAGGACTACTGTGTGCCTCCATGTGGTAGGGACATCAGAGGTTGAGAAGGAGAGATTTAAGATTAAGAGAGGGGTAGTCAATGGCCGAGGCTGAGAGAGAGAGAGAGAGAGGTTTAGGGTCAAGGTCATCTGGAGAAGATCCTTTTGAGGGGTTGATGGTGAGGAGGGCACTTAGAGTATCAGTGGGGAAGACTGAAGAGAAGGAGAAGGAGGGGTGTATGGAGATAGGAAGTGGAGAGTTTTGGGGGGAGGATAGAGGCAGCTGTGACATTTGAGGAAGAGGGAAGAGGTAATTAGGGATATGGAATAGAAAATGGAATGGATCCATTCACATATCTGGACTGTGTAGCATGGCACAGTCTGCACTGGCATCTAACCGTACTATGCAGATCAGTCAGTGGGCAGCCGGGCGGCTTGTGGGTGGGAAGCTGCCACCACCCTGACCAGAAGGGGAGTGGGGTGGCCGGGGCTCAGCAGGCGGGTGGGGAGGGGTACCACTGGACCACCAGGGTTAATTAAACTGTTTTTAGTATACTTATGCCCGTGATCAGGCTGGAAGCAGTCCACTGGACCGCCAGGGATATTGGACGTCATTTATTTATTACTTATACCCATGATTGGACTGAAGCGGTCTACTGGATCACCAGGGATATTGGACATCATTTATTTATTATTTATGCCACGATCGGGCTGGAAGCAGTCCACTGGACCACCAGGGATATTGGACTTGATTTGGTTATACTTATACCCTGATCGGGCATTGGGGCACTGCAGTGCTGCGGGGGCATCGGTCCCGACAGCTGCAGCCTGGCAAGGCGCCAGGTGCAAGTCACTGGGGATCTGTGCACCTGCATGCAAATGGCGCTATAATGATATGCTAATGGCCCCAGTTGCGCCTTTGCAAGCATTATGGCCCCATTTGCACATCCACCACTGAATATTGTGGTTCCCGCGCCTAGCACAACTGCAATTGCACTGGACGCATCCCCTGCTCTTCTCTTGCCACTTGAGACAATGTTGCCATATTCAACAGTGCTGAGGCATGGTGCAGCACCGTTGAATATCACCCAACATACTCCCTGGCGCATCCCAGTTGCACTGGGCTCAGCTTGCGCCCTGCCTGGTGCACTCTGAATATCCCATCCTTAAAATACAATGTAACACAATAAAGAAAAACATATATATATATATATATATATATATATATATATATATATTCTATGCAAAAAACTACATCATTTAGGGTTAAAGCAAAAAAGTCAGGAAATGGGACATTAGGGTTGAACCCCTAACTTCCCCACACACACCCCACCCTGATCCTCCACAGACTGACAGACTCCAGGGTGTGTCATTGGGGTCATGAGGCCCAAATCTTACCCCATTCCACGTGTGAGCACATTGACATGCTACAGTAAAGGAGACTGAGGTGCGATTTAGGCCTCACAACCCCAATGACACACCCCAGAGTCTGTCAGTCTGTGGAAGATTGGGGTGGGGTGTGTGGGGGAGTTAGGTTCAACCCTAATGTCCCATTTCCTGACTTTTTTGCTTTTAACCCTAAATTATGCATTAACACAGTTTTTTGCATAGAATTTCTACTTTTGAAAAAGTGTAATATAAGTAGTAAAAACACGTATTGGTGGAATGGGCCTCGCTCTCCAACTAAGCTGCCAAATTTTGCATAATAATATGCATCTGGGCCCACGCTCCTACTTACGCAAAGCCATGGAGCTATGCAACAGCCCTATAGGGCACCAAACCATTGTAACAGGAATTTGTGCATATCTTGTGAACCATAAAAGCTAGCAAAAAATGCTAGCATCATTTTACTCGTGACAGCGAGTACTGCATACAACATCGGAATGATCACACCTGCATCCAAATAGTTTCTGAGATATGGGCACCGAACAGCACTGGACAGGCACTCTTTGAACCCCTGTGACAGTAATTTCACAATATTTCATGAACTGTGCAATGTATGGAAAAATTCCACCCAGCTTACTCTGCAATTTCAAACCTTTTTGGCAGCACAGGTCACATGGAGGCGATCTGAGCTGCAGTAGCAAACGTCTGTATCTCACTTCATTTCTGAGATGATAGCACTGAAAGTCATGACACAGACTGCAATGTAATCCTATGAGGAATATGACAACTTTGTCATGGAATATCTCTGCAACGAATTAATTCCCGACAGCTAAATAACATAATTGACATCAGTAAGGCATCCTCAAAACCCTGAAAACTTCAGGTAAAAGACTAAAGCAATACAATGTGGGGAAAATGTCAACTTTGTCATGGAATATCTCTCGATCAATTAATTTTCCAACACCTAAACAAGCTAAGTCACACCTCTAAGACATCATCTCAAAACCCTGAAAATGTCAAGTAAAAAGACCAAACCATTTAAGAGTTATTTAATTCTTTTGACTGTGAGGCTGCAAATAAATCGGCACCGATCGTGGTCGAAAATTATTCTTTCATAAATCATGCATATACATTTTCCCATTGACTTATAATGGGAACTTCAAACTTTAATAACTTTTGAATGGATTAATATTTTTCACCAAATAAAATGTAGCATTTTCCTGACCCAATCACTTTCTTCTTCCCAAGCCTTGTACTGGCAGATGACATAGCGACGCGCAGCACCACAGACAAATACTGCACAAAATGGCAAAAAGTGCATTTTTGACACTTTGCTGTGCAAAACCTGAATGTCTGGCCAAAACACAACTTGGCAGATCCAAAGATCTACCATCCCACACTGTGCATACCAATTTTCATGCAAATCCATGGAACAGTTGCAAAGTTATTAACGTGCATAATCTGAGGTTTAACATTAAAGTGCCTACTCAACCCTAAATATAGGGGCGCAATCACGCCCTTATAGACACACACATATATATATATATATATATCTATGTAATAGATATAACCCACTCTAGGGTGTGCAGTCAGCCTCTGATATATACACGCCATGGTGTCCTTTAGCGATGCTGCGAGGCCACGCAGGTCTGAAGTGAGTCCGACTACAAGAGTGCAGATATTAGGCGCAACCACACACCCTAGAGTGGGTTCTCTATCTTATAAAATGGCACAAATATTTGGAGGATAGAAAAAGTAGTTCCTGTCTGCACAAATAAATATTTAATTTGCAGTAGTTGATCGGGTTGATCCTGCAATTATTTGAATGGGTTTAAAGTTTTTGCTAATATTTATCTGGTTGATCCTGCCTTGGTTTTCTAAAAAAAAAAAAAAGGGATCAGAAACTGTTACCATGTCTTCTCATTCAATACAGTTTCACTTTCATAGGTGTAGTGTAGTGTGACCAAGCGGGGTTAAAACTGGTAAACAACATGGTAGTAGAAGATTAAAATAAGTCATGTCATGTTTAAATATGTATGTAAAGTTGTTTTTATGTGCAGTTTATTTAGATTTTAGTGCAGGAAGCTACTGAGTGTGTAGTGCAGACAGTGAGCTAGTCGGCTTCAGAATGGAAGGCGAACCGTGGAGCGTAGTGTTGCCATTGAAACAGCCACTCCAGCTTGTGTCTCCCTTCTGAAGCTGCTGACTCAGTTGCTGTCTGCATTGTCCCAGATTCCCCCTTTTCCCTCACAAAAGACAGAGACCATTGTTTGCTGTTGTGCTCAGATTGGCAATTAATTTATTATATATCATTATTCCATTTTCCATCTCATCATTAATTATTATTGTGTCTTTCACAATTGTATTTTATTGCATCCATATATCAATCTTTAATCATCCCTCTTTCTTCCTTTTCTTGCTCCCCAGATGAAAACCTGGATGCCGTGTTCTTCTCTTTTCCTGTTAGGTAATGGTGAGAACCGAGACTGCTTTTCTCCTTCAGCTTCTTCTTCTTTTCATCCTATTCCTTTTCTTCCCCTCCTCCTTCCTCCCTTTTCTCCCCTCATCTCTGCCATCCACCTTTGGCAATCCGTAAACCATCCTACCGGACAACTCTGTCATCCACCTCCGACAGACCATATACAGTCCCTTTTGACTGTCTTTCCCTCATGTTCTATAATTTAAGGGTGGGTGGAAGGGTTTCAAAACTTCAGCAAAAGTGGCTGAACCACCCCTGTGCCGCCCATCATGTACCTCCTTTAGCCCCTCCCTTCCTGTTGCCTGCCTATTGTTCTGTTTTTCTATCCCTCCTCTTCCTTCCCCCTCCCCTCTGATCACACCATCTTCAGGTAAAGGTAGGGTGCACCAGGACAACTTGGTCTGCCCTTAAAGGGCAAACTCCATTGTCCCGATTCCCCTTTTTCCCTCACAAAAGGCGGAGACCATTGTTTGTTGTTGTGCTCAGATTGGCAATTAATTTATTATATATCATAATTCCATTTTCCATCTCATCACCAATTATTATTGTATCTTTCACAATTGTGATTATTGCATCCATATATCAATCTTAATCATCCCTCTTCTTCCTCTTCTCGATCCCCAGGTGAAAACCTGAGTGCCTTGTTCTTCTCTTTTCCTGTTAGGAATGGTGAGAACCAGACTGCTTTTCCTCCTTCAGCTTCTCCTTCTTTTCATCCTATTCCTTTTATTTCCCCTCCCCTTTTTTTCCATTAGCTGGTCTCCAGCTTGCATTGGATGACTGGCTTTCCCTCAATTTAGGGTATTGGTCCCCACTACTTGGGGACTGCCTCCCTTTCCTTCTTTTCCTTTCTTTTGCTTTTTTTTAATCAGTTTCCTGCATGTCTCCCTTCATGCTTCTATAAAACCATTGTTTCCATATTAAACATATCTATGGCTAGATCTGAGAGGTGTATGCCATCTGACCTAAAGAAATCCTCTACCAACTCTTCCACACCTCGTAGTATTACGTGCCCCCATTTTCCTTATCAGTGTTCCTACCCTTCTATTCATCTTTCTCCTAGTCCTATCTACTGCTCAATGACTGTGTTCATGCCTCCATACCCTTCTTGGAATCAAATCTGACCAGGCAAGGCATACCCCTGCCACCACTGCTGTATTTTCTCTAAGTCCCTTTTCACTTGCATGTATGTGTCCACCATGGCTTTTCCACAATGTCATTACCCCCAGATGTACAATAATTGGGTCTGGAATGGGTCACCACTCTTTCATCTCTTTCAGGGTAGGAAGCAGTTGTGCCCATCTCATCCCACGGATGCCACGCCAAACCAATCTACATTTTCTCACATCCTGGTACAGCTCTTTCCCCAGCCTTTTTCTCAGCTCTGTTTTCCGCCCAATAAATGTAGAAGTGACCACAGATCCATACTTCTTGATCCTCCCTCTTCCTATAGGATTTAAGCAAAATAAATGTCTTATACATGTTCTTAGCTCCTTTTCCGTATTCCAGCTCTATGCCCCTCCCCCACAATGTGGTTCTGTATCTGCAAAACAAAACACAGGTGATCGTTGGTCTCCATACTGCAGTGCGCAAATGTATCTCTTGAACTGGCCGACCGCCAGCGCCCTTCTCCATCATATTAGTCACTGTCTCACCTGTTGCTGCCACTGTGAAGCAGCCCCTATTTGTATGGAGTGAGATGAGTAATTGCCAGGATCCTCCCAGGAATTGCATGCCTTTTTGAGCATGGCCATGACTTCATAACTTGAAACCTTTTTCCGTCTCATGCATGAATAATCTCCTGTCCTAGCCCCATGCTCTGCGGCGAAGCCCACAAAGCCTTTACTGGGCACACTGTGTCATCTACCCAAGTCTTCAGGGTTATAGTACAACCCTGTCCCCTTGATCCATCTTTGACTTCTTGATCAAAATTTGTATATCTTCCCATTCTAACCCATCTCCTTCATCTTTACAGCCATGTCCCATAGCCTTGCTCCCTCTCATGGCCCCTGCAAACATCACCAAATAAATCATGTGGAATAGCTGGGCCTTGTCTTTTGATCTGCAGATTGCCGGTAATACCCTTTTAGTTTTGCAAGCCACTGCTCCCCTATTGGTCTTCTACTATCCGTAGCTCTCTGTTTTAACCTACCCCAACCTTGCATCATTCTTCTAATCAACATTGACTTCATCAGGTCCTTCCAACTCTTCAGGCTGCAAACTACACTAATCCCTGCTAGATAGACCCCATCATGGTGTGGGCTGTTCCTCTCTGCCATTGCTCTACTGTGAACTTCCCTAACTGTTCCTCTGTGGTGGCCTACTTACCTCCATGTGGTGTGTTGCCCTGAATGTTTGAAACACCCGCCAGACCCCTCGAGGCCCTCAGAGTCCATGGTGCCCATGAGCTGCGAAACAATAGTTCTGCTCCCTCTTGCCAACATCCCAGATGTTCGTTGGTATGGGAGTTTTGCTCCTCTGCTTTTGGTGCCAGCCTCTGGAAATGATCCAGCTGCAGATGGGAAAGGCTGTCAGCCAGGGTATTGTGTACCCCTTCTATGTGTTTGGCTCTGAATGACATGTTCAGTTTCAAGGCCCTTAGCACCATCTGTCACAAGACCTGCGTGACTGTTTCTGACCTGGCTCCTCTGTTGTTCAAAACATCTACCACTGCCTTATTATCACACCAGAATGTCACCTTCTGATTCTGCAGCTCTTCCCCCACACCAGGGTGCAGGCCCAAGTATGCATGATCTCCAACAGTGTTATGTCCTTTACTTTCCTTCCTTCACCCAGTCTGTAGGCCACGGTTCTGCAACCATCTGCCCCTCAAATAGCCCCCATACCTAGGCCCCTGCTGCATCTGTGTAGAGATCAAGGCCAGTGTTAGGAAGCAGCCATTATAGGTGCTGAGGAAATCCTCTCACACCTTAAAATCTTCCTTAACTCCTTTTGTCATGTCTACCCAGTGGTGTGGTCTGGTTACCCTAGCTGTAGCCCTTGCTAGCCTTTTGGTGAAAGCCCTCCCTTGTCCAATTGCCCTGCTAGCAAAATTTAAGTGTCCCAATACCTGTTGTACCTGTTTTAGTTTTACTCTTCTTCTACTTGTATGTACTTGAATCAGCTCCTTCAGCTTCAACACTTTTTGTCTGGCAACCTAAACACCTCACCCAGGGCGTCTATTTCAATACCAGGAATTCTAGAACCTTACTGGGCCCTTCTGTTTTTATGGTGCCAAGGAACCCCTAATTCTCTGCACAGATCGTGGAAACCGGACAACATTTTCTTTGCCTCTCTCCTCCCACTGCCTATTAGAAGGAAATCATCCAAATAGTGAATGACCGTCTTGTAACCAGTTTTCTCTGAAATATCCACTGTAAACAGGTGCTGAATGCTTCAAATGTAGCACATGCTATGGAACATCCCATGGGAATGGCTTTGTCAAAATAGTACTGTCCCCGATTTAAAACTCCAACAGGTCCCAATCTTCTCTCCTAACCGGAAGCAACCTGAAAGCGGACTCTATGTCCATTTTGCCATCCACACATCAGCAGTAGCTCAGATGATCTGTACTGCTTCTTCTAGTGTGGCATATGTCACTTTACTATGCTTCTCACTGATAAAATCATTCACCGAATCCCTTCCGGAAAGGACAGGTGGTGAATCACCCTGTATTCTCCCTGCTGTTTTTGGGGACCAAACCTAATGGAGAAATCCTCATATTCTGCAATTGGGGTATCATATGTCCCTTCTACTCTACCAGCTGCCGTTTCTTTTCTATTTTCCATCTTAAAATCTCTTTCTCCCTTTTACTGAAAACAGATTGTTCGCCTCTCTCGCTTGCCTCGGTCCCTCACACTGCAATGAAAAACCTGTGCTAAAACCTTTTTAATCATCTCTGCCATTTTTATTTGGGTATCTTTCCAACCAATCTTCTCATGCATCTATCCTGATAGGAGTTCTTGCTTCTTTAAATTGATCTCCTGCCCTCTTCCCTTCCCCTCTGCCATAGTCCCCACATTGTTCATTTTCTTGCCTTGCCGGTCAGTAATTCTGACTCCCTCTTCCTGTATGCCCCTGCCTCTCCCCCTCCCTACTCCATGCCTGCCCCCATACCCCCCACCCTCTTGAAAAACTAGTTGACCTGTTCCTTCCCCTGACCCTTGGGCTCCTTGTACCCATGTCGTTCTGCATCTGCTCACTGGGTGTGTTCCCGCATTTTGAGCATGCGCACGAAAGTGGCATTGTGGCCAGGAACAAAAGGCCCTATTGTAACCCCAACAACACCTCTTAGGGCATCGCTCCCTTCCTCCCCATCTCCCTTCTGGCATGGACTGATTGGTTACATAATCTGTCCACAAATCTAATTGTTTCATGTCCCATATTACATCCCCATATGTCACCATTCTTTGCTGAAAGAATTAGTCAAAGTATATCCACCCCACCCTCCTTTGCCTTCACCTGCCTTATTATCAGGGCTACGTGATGAGTGGGATGCACAACTCTGGCTCCTTCTCCTGTACTATAGCTGAGAATGTGGCAAAACCTACAAACCATCCATCCCAAGTCTTCCCTTTTGTAAATTTGTCCTCCTCTTTCTTACCTAACAAAACTACCGTTGCTGCCATTTCACTCTTTCCTATATTCTCTGTTTCTTAGTATTTTGCTGTTGCTTCCCGGCTACTAATGCTAAAATATCCACATACTCTCTCCTCCATATTTCTCTTTTGTGGCCAGTGGGACATGTTCCCTACTCTCATTCCTGGAGTTTATATCTCCCTTGTTCCTTTTCCTCATTCTCCATTCCTTTTCCCCTTCCTTCATCACCTCTTTATCTGACCTAATATCTGCCAGTGCTGACTCCATCTGCCCCAAACCCCTGTCCGAGTGCCAAAATAATTTGGCTTATATATTCTGTGATGCTTTCACCCACTGAAACAGTACATTGCCTGGGGGCTTGTCCGTTCCTTGTTGCCTGCTGTCCTCCTGATGCCTGGTATGTTCCCCTGTGATTGAAAGGCTGGTTGCAATAATAGTGGCTGCAGAGGACAACTGTGCTCAGGAATCGGTCTGGGCACCACTGGGGGAACCACAACCTGGTCCTAGGGAGGTATGATGGTACCAGGTCAACAGGCTGCAGAGGTACTGGACTAGCCACCCTGGGAGGTACCACTCTCGGTGGCTGTACCCTTGTTGAGCTGTGTGGCCTCCCTGCTGGCCATTTCCTCTGTCCCTTTTCCTTCCTCGCTTCCTTTTCTCCCCGGATCTCCTGTTTCTTCCCCTCCACCATCTGCCACATTCTATTGGCTTTGTCTGCCAGCTCCACAATAGCCCTGTAAGCATCCTCTTTTGAAGGCCTGTTCTTCTTTGGTGCCAATGTTCCTTGTTCCTGCAAAACTGTGAAGACAACTGACAAAAATGTTATTATTAAACCTCTGTTGTAAGTAGTCCTCGCATGGCCAGGCCACTTTTTCTTGCTTGCTCTTGCTATTGTGTATATGAACCAGTCCCCTTGTACAGCTCAGAAACTTCTGATTTTTTATATATATATATATACCCCCCATTGCCTAGGCCCCTGCTCAACCTTTGGGGCCTCTGGCATTCCCTCAGCAAGCCTTTCCAGGCCTATTTGGCCCCCTTGCATGATCCCTTTCTCTGCAGCTGACCCCATTGCTCTGGGACCCTTTGCTTCCTTTTCCCTCTCCCATAAGCCTACCCATCCTTCACTGTGCCCCTTTCTCATCACCTGAAAAATTCCTGGCATGTGATGTCACGCCATGTGGCCAGAACCCTCTTCCCAGTCCCCAGCCTGCTTCTCCACCTCGTCTCATGCACCGTGGGTCCTCTCCTTCCACCGCTGAGCACAGGCGCTCAATCTTTAGTGCAAAAATGGGGCTAAATTTCAGAGAGCCCCTAATGCACTTTGTCCCAATCAGGCAGCCAGCTACTGCCTTACAAACCATTCAGCCTGCCTGACAAGTAGGGAGTGACTTGCAGGCTGCATGGATCCCACGCGTCACCATATAGGGCAGCGAGACTGATGCTGCTCGGTGGGGAAAGCAAGGAGGCTGCACAGAAAGGGGAATGTAATCTCCAAATGGAGCGAGGAGGTAGCAGGGACTGGGGGAGGGGGTTCGATTTAATACACAAGGTGAAGTGGATGTGTGGGAGCTATGTGGAGAGCTGCTAACAGATGAAAAGGGGCATTAAGGGAGGATTTCCCAGATTTGGCAAATTTGGAGCCTCTTGGGAAATCGAGAGCACAAAGAAGCCAGAAGGTGAAGGAAGGAAACATATTCAATTCAGTGCTTTAGAGTAACTGGTAATTGGTATTTTTTTTAAACTTAGATTGTAGGCTTGTAGTGACACTATACTTTCTTTCTGTGTGTCTTTACTTATAATTGTTTTGGGCTGTTGAAAATTTAAAACATAGTGGTGGTGTAATTCTGTGCTGTCTTTAATTGCTGCAAATTTTATCTTGGCTTGTCTGACTGTCCTGTAGCTGGGTGAAGGGTGTTAATTGTCTGGCCTCTGACCTCAGCTACGTGATAACTGGAGGTGGGGCTTAGTCACAGTTAAAGCAGCAAACAGAGGTTCATCTTCTCAGAGAAGCCAGAAGGTGAAGGAAGGAAACATATTCAATTCAGTGCTTTAGAGTAACTGGTAATTGGTATTTTCTTTTAAACTTAGATTGTAGGCTTGTAGTGACACTATACTTTCTTTCTGTGTTGTCTTTACTTATAATTGTTTTGGGCTGTTGAAAATTTAAAACATAGTGGTGGTGTAATTCTGTGCTGTCTTTAAAATTGCTGCAAATTTTCCCCCACCCTTCCCCCAACTCTTAATTATATGCCTGATAAATCTGATTGACAGGAGCTAAACACAGGAGTATAGTAAGAGGTGTGAAGTAGGAGGGCATAAGGGGAAGAAGACCACCCTCAACACGACAAGTGTTTTGACTCATTTATTTATTTATTGGTTTCTTTTTCCTTAAAAAAATATATATCTGATGATCAGTTACAGGATTTTTAGTACTGTAAATAAATAAAAAAGAGAACTAAGAGAGCTTCAGTAGCAGAAGTAGTGGAATTGCAGTATAATGTGGGGAGTGGTGCAATGCAGTGGCTGTGGGGCAGCCATATTCAGGCAGACCTTCTGGACACTGAGGTGCTGCACTATCTGCATGCATCTCTCTGGACTGCGGGATGAGGTAGCCAGACTCAGAGCGGAAGTAAACTGGGTCAGGAGTACCATCACCCCTATCCAGGGACCACCCAGTCCAATGCAGCTGCCTCAAGGATGCCGGAACGAGGAGCACTTGGATGACAGTGGGCTCAGGGAGGGTTAGAGCAGTCAGGCAGAGGCACATCCCAGATTCTATTCCTCTCAAGAACTCATATGCCACACTGGCAAATGAGGACAACCAAATAGAGGTACCCAGGGAAGTGGAAGGAAAGGATGTGGAGGTTAGGCAAGGAGGTGACCTCAGTGGGAAAGCAGTGGACCCCAGAGGAGGAGGAAGTGAATCCTGGTGGGGGACTCCATCGTAAGAGGGATCCAGCTAGGAACACAGGAGGGGAGGACAAGGAGGTGAGGTGCCTACCAGGTGCCACGCCATGGAGGGATGGAAGGAAGATACTGGGGATCACTGGGAAGGCAAGACGGGAGGGTGAGCTGGATGTCATTATCCACCTAGGTACTAATGACTTGGCAAATGGGGAGCCAAAGGAAGTTCAGGAAGAGTTTAGGAAACTGGGGAGGGTCTCAAGCAAGTAGCTACTTCTGTCACTTTCTCAAGTACTACCTGTGAGAGGCAGGAGAGCATGGGAGTGCATGCACCAGGAACTTTAACTCATGGTTGAAGAACTGGTGCTGTGAGAAGGGTTTGGATTCATTGGTGACTGGGGACCCACCTGGAGGGATGGAGGTTTGTTCAAGCCTGACGCCTGCATCCATCCTGGAGGAATCAAGCACTCAATGATAAGTTTAAATGCTACATTGACAAGCATTTAAACTAGCAAGGGGTGGCAGGCCAGCAAGGATGGTACCTACTTGCTCACCCCACAGCTAGTAGTGGAACCAGTGAACCAGAGGTGGCTATCTCTGCAAAGCAGTGTGCAAAGATGGAGATTAGTGTCCAAAATGTGGATAAGCAGAAAGGGGCAAAATTCAGCAGAAGGGCAAACAGCAAGGAGAACCAGGGATAAATGACAACCAAGGAAGGGGCTGGAGTAGAACAGTGAAGCAGTCTAGGGAGGTCAAATCATGTAAAGCCATGTGTGCAAATGCCAGGAGCCTTAGCAACAAGATGGAAGATCTGGAGGCTGTCATGGTACAGTCAGACCTGGACATTGTGGCCATCACTGAAACCTGGTGTAATGATAACCATGACTGGGAGATGGCCATACCTGGCTACAACATATTCAGAAAAGACAGAGCAGGCAGGAAGGGAGGAGGTGGCACTGTATGTGAAAAATGACATAAGGGCCACGCAGATCCAGGAGGAACAAAATGGGGAGAGATACTGTGGGTTAAGCTGGAAAGGAAAATGGGGCCACCATCCGCACAGGTGTGGTCTATAGACCACCAGCCCAGGAGGAAGAAACAGATAGGAGCTGATGCTAGCCATCCAAAGGATGGCAGACAAAGTGAGGTAGTACTGGTTGGAACTTCAATATACCAGACGTGGACTGGAGCATCCCAGCAGCAGCATCAACTAGGAGCAGATTTATCCTGGACTCCTTCAGGCGCCTTCCTCAAGCAACTGGTCATGGAACCAACTCGGCAGAAGGCAATACTGGACCTTGTGCTCACAAACAGGGACAGTGTGATGGGGAACAGTGGGGAGCACCTGGGTAACAGTGACCACCAATCATTGTGGTTTGAAATCACAGAAAGAGCAGAACCAAACCACACAAAACACATATCCTGGATTTTAGGGGGCAGACTTTGGGAAAATGGGAGATACTTGAAAGAGGTATTAAGGGGAATGGGACAGGAATCAGGGGTTGAGGAACAGTGGGCAGTATTTAAGATGGGGATTATAAGAACAACAGAATTATGCATTAAGCAGGTTAGCAAGAGGAAAAGGAAGAGGAGACCATTATGGTTTCCAAAGAGGTAGCAAAGAAAGTGAAAGCCAAAAAGATTGCATTCAGGCAATACAAAAGACACAGGCAGAAGGGGATGGGAGAAGTACCAGGAGAAACAACGGAGGCAGGGAAGTCAGTAAGGGAAGCCAAAGCTCAGACAGAAGAACACATTGCAAAATCAGTGGGTAAAGGGACAAAACCTTTACAGGTACATAAGTGAAAAAGAAAGACAAAGGGAGGGATAGTGAGACTGAAGGGGAGGATGGGAGCCGCGTGGAGGATGACAACAATAAAGCTGACATATTGAACAGGTATTTCTGCTCAGTCTTTACTAAGGAAGAGGGGTAATGGGTCTGAAGGAGTGCAAGGGTGAGAATGGTGCAGAAATGGACACAAGTCCCTTTACGAGAAAGGGTCCTGAAGGAACTGGAAGTAATAAGAGCTGATAAAGCAATGGGCCAGATGGGGTGCACCCAGGGTCCTTAAAGAACTAAGAGAGGTGGTGGCTGAACCTCTGGCTATCCTGTTCAGCCAATCACTGGAAACAGGGAGGTACCCAAAGACTGGAGGACAGCAGATGTAGTCCCCTTATACAAAAGTGGGAACAAAGAGGAAGCAGGGAACTACAGACCAGTCAGCCTCACCTCGGTAGTGGGAAAGATCATGGAAGCACTACTGAAGGAGAGATTGGTGGAACATCTGGTTGTCAATGGACTACAGGACCCAAGGCAGCATGGTTTCACCAGGGGAGGTCATGTCAGACCAACCTCATTGAATTTTTGACTGGGTGACTGGGAGGTGGATCAGGGAGGGCAGTGGACATGGCCTATCTGGACTTCATCAAGGCCTTTGACACTGTGCCACATAGAAGACTATTACACAAACTGGGGAATATGGGTGTGGGCAGGACAGTAGTGTTGTGGGTAGGTAACTGGCTGGGTGGCAGGACACAGAGGGTGGTGGTAAATGGCTGTCACTCCACAGAGGAAGAGTAACCAGTGAGGTACTACAGGGATCAGTGCTGGGACTGGTCCTATTCAACATCTTCATCAGTGACATTGCACAGGATCTAGAAGGCAGAATTTCACTGTTCGCTGATGACACAAAGCTCTGTAACAGAGTAGACACACCAGAGGGTGTAGACAGAATGAGAAGGGACCTGCAGAAACTTGAAGAATGGTCAAGGGTTTGGCAGTTGAAATTCAATGCAAGAAGTGCAAGATAATGCATATGGGGCACAAAAACCCTGGCACAATATATCAGTTGGGGGGTGAGGATATAGCATGCACCAAGCAGGAAAGGGATCTTGGGGTTGTCATCTCATGAAGCCTCAAGGTAGAAACAGTGTGACAAGGCATCAGGTAAAGCAAATAGGATGCTGGGATGTATAGGCAGGGGCATCACCAGCAGGAAAAGGAGGTCATAATTCCGCTATACAAGACACTAGTGAGGCCCCACCTGGAGTACAGTGTACAGTTCTGGAGACCATACTCACGTAAGGACATAGACAGGGTAGAGAAGTTTCAGAGGAGGGCAACAAAGATGGTGCATGGGTTGCATCACAAGTCCTATGAAGACAGGTTGAAGGAACTGAACATGTACTCCCTGGAGAGAGGAGGAGAGAGGGATATGATAGAGACATACAAGTATCTTACAGGGAGGAACAGGGTGCAGGAAAACACTATTTTAAGCGAAAAAGATGTTTCAGGACTAGAGGGCATGGGATGAAGTTGGAGGAGGATGATTCAGAGGAAACATGAGAAAAGATTTCTTCACAGAACAGGTGGTGGACAAGTGGAACACCCTGCCAGAGGAAGTGGTGGAGGCTGAAACAATCATGGGATTTAAGAATGCATGGGATAGACATAAAGGAATTCTAGATGGCAGGGGTAAGGGAAACAGACTTCTAGGAAAACAAACTGAACTTACAAGCTCAAATGGGCAGACTAGGTGGGCCATAGGCCCTTATCTGCCGACACTGTCTATGTATCTATGTATCTATGTAAGGTTTTATATAAGAATAGTGATGTCTGTAAAATTCATAGCCCATGGGGGTCCTTTATCTAATAAATTCATGGTGTTAAACAACTGAAATCTCAACAACGATTTAAAGCCAGAGCATACAAAACATATTAAAGCTTCAAAACTTGTTCCAACCAACTAAAATCAAATTCAACTCAAACAAACAATGTTAAAGGCCAGTGGATCCCTAGCCAAGCCAGCTTCCTAAACAGTTTTTGTTTTAAAAGAAAAACTAATCTCAGGTTTTGACTGGACTGTAGAAAATACTCAGGCATAAAACCTAGGCAGGCTCAGAGGTATTTTATACAAAACTCAGACAATTCTATGTTCAGGCAGGCTCCTTGCACCCCAGCGAGCTTAAAGCCTTCAGCCCACATCTTGCACCATGACCATTCTGCTGATCCCAAATGCCCTGCAACAACTCTCTCACTTGAATCATACTAATGGTCTCTTATATTTTCTGCCACCTTGTAGCTACCTCACAAAAGGTTTTAAATGCTTCAAAGATAGGTTCCCTCAGCATTTTCAGTAACAACCTAGTCCCTGCCTAAAGAAACTTCACCACAAATTTCCCAGCAAGCCATCTCCATACAAGTTTCAATAAAACGATGTAATAAAACATTTTTTAAATGTTCGTTCTTGCCTAAACATAGCTGTTAGTTTTCTTACCTGTTGTATGCTAGTGCACAAACCTTCTAAACGATATGCCAATCTGATGTGCTGTAGTTTCACATAATTCAAAACTTCAGCAAAGTGGCTGAACCACCCCTGTGCTGCCCATTATGTACCTT
Organism: Neoceratodus forsteri; assembly: GCA_016271365.2. NCBI lineage: Eukaryota > Metazoa > Chordata > Ceratodontiformes > Ceratodontidae > Neoceratodus > Neoceratodus forsteri. The sequence goes on from CM057450.1 coordinate 1,077,454,421, forward strand.
CCTTAGCCCTCCCCTTCCTGTTGCCTGCCTAGTGTTCTGTTTTTCTATCCCTCTTCTTCCCTTTCCCCTCCTCCTCTGAGCACACCATCTTCAGGTAAAGGAAGGGGTGCACAGGACAACTTGGTCTGCTTATATAGGGCAAACTCCATTAAACACTCTGTGGCTTCCTGTGCTAAAATCAAAGTAAGCTGCACATAAAAACAATTCTACGTGCCTTTAACATAAGATGGCTTGTTTTAATTTTCTGGTACCGCACTGTTTACCCCACTCGGTTATGCACACTAGAGCTATGAAAATGAAAGTGTATTGTGCTACTATGACAACATTCACTCTCAGTTGTTCATCTGCTTGTGAAGCCACCAACTTGGTCACGCTCTCAGTTCATGTAGATTCTGTAGCATTCTGACACCATAGCAAATAAATGTGAGTGAAAATACAAGGATTACTTGTTTTACCAAAAGGCATTCTGCCATTCAAGTCTGCAATGTTTTATTTTAATGCAATGAAGGTCACTCAGTCACGCTAGAGCATGAGCTGAAAGTGAAAGGAAAAATAATGTTGGGTAACTGGGAAAATGTTTAAAATGTATTTATTTATTTATTCAAAAGTTTTACCAGGAGGGCACACTGAGCAGAGTACTGCTTGATTCCAGGTGCATCCTGGGGAGGGCAGAGGAGAAAAATAAGCATTGGAAAATTAGATACAATTAGATACAGAGTACAATAGTGCAACAATGAACATACAGAAAATAAGCAGAGTACAAATAGCAGATCACAATATTGCACAATGAACAAGCAGAGATTAGATAATATATACAATAGCAGGTTAAGTATGATTTAACAACTCTAGAATACAGCAGCATAGTGAGAACATAAGCAACAATAGTCAAGTACAAGTGCCAGCATCAACCAGATAAATGTTTGTTTTTTGCTTTGTTTACATGCTGTACTTTATGTATTTTTAGGCAGTTTGGGGCAGCTTATATGTACTGTGCCAGTGCTATGGAGATTTAAATATGTCAGTGGCTGTCAGCCTGTGTATACCAAATGTGTGTATGTGTGTTGCATTCTGTTTGTGCCAGGTGTGGTGGAGTGATCTCACCAGTGGTGAGAAGGTTCTGAGGCTGGAAAGGATCTGAAAAGTAGTTTAGGCATATGGTCATACTGGGAGGTATAGGTCATTGTGAAGTAATGCATGGTCATATAACATGTTTCATCCAATCTGGACAGTGGATTGTCACTGATTTTTCTTACCCATTGTATGTGTATATAAATATAAATATATATATATATATATATATATATATATATATATATCCATATATATATTTCAAAGGGATACATGATGGGCAGGAGTGGAATATGGAAAATATTCTCACTCCTGCAGAGTAACTCTGTATTCTCATGACTGCGAAGGCACAGTGAGAATGCACAGCTCACTCTGCAGAGACTGAGAATATTTTCCATATCCATGATCCGTACATCATGTGTGCAATTTATACTATGGGGTGAGAGCTTTATGAACATTTTTCTGTTTCTGTGTGTTTTCTGCTCTTTCTGTATGTGGTGTGAGTGAGTGTGTGTGTGTGTGTGTGTGTGTGTGTGTATGCGCGCTGCGTGAGTTCTGAATGGACTGGAAGTCAGAAATACAATGGGATACGGGTGAATGTGTTTTGCAAAGCTAATTGAATAAGTTGTAGGCTTCAATGAGAAACAGACACTGTTGCAGCTAGCACTCTGAAGAGAAACTGCTTTGTGAAGGAGTTCCATTTAGAATGTACTGTAGGCTGTTTTGAAGTTGAGATTAGCACAGTGATGTGCTGGGAGTTTAGAAAGACTGCAGACAGGTGGATGTTCTTTCAGTGCTAATTGAGTATGTTGCAGGCAGCAGTGAGAAAGACAACATTTTTGTGAAGGAGTATCATTTAGATTGCAAGGTGTTTTGAAGCAGAGATTAGCACAGTAATGTGCTGGGAGTTTACAAACACTGTGGCAGATAACGAGTGTTCTTTCAGTGCTATTTGAGTATGTTGCAGGCTATATTGAGAAAGATAAATTGTTTAGTGAAGGAGTTCCATTTAGAATTCAGGTTGTTCTGCAGCTGAGATCAGCATAGTAATGGGCTAGGAGTGTTAGAAACACAATGGGACACAGGTGAGAGTGTTTTGTAAAGCTAATTGAGCAAATTGCAGTTTCAGTGAGAAAGAGAAACTGTTTTCTGAAGCAGTTTCATTTAGAATGTAAGCTGCAGTGAAGATATTCTTACTCTGGTAACATCAGCAGAGTGTGGATATTTGTCGATCTCACGCTGCTGATGTCACCAGGATTTATTAAGCACTCCAGTGGGAAATAACACAGGCTGAGAAAGTTCTCACCCTTATGGTATGAATATATGTGTATATATATATATATATATATATATATATATATATATACACACACACACACACGCACACACACACATATGCTGTATATATTATAGTGGTGCGGTCACACCATTATATTTAGGGTTAAGAAGGCACTTCTATATTAAAGTCAAAATTTTGCACCTTAATAACCTTGGACCCATTCAACGGATTTGCCTGGAATTTGGTATGCATGGTGGGGTATGGTAGATCTCATGATTTTGTTTCAGTCAGACTTATGGTCTTTCATACGAAAATGCTGAAAATGCAAAATTATCCAGTTTTGGAGGCAGCTTTTTGGGATTTGGTCCATGGTCCTGTGCAGCCATCATGTGGCATGCCACTCCCGTGAGATGGTTCGTTTGAAGATGCTTGGTGGCTGGACATGCAGCATTTGTTTGGTGAAAAAATATTAAGGCATTAAAAGTTATGCCACTTTTAATTCCCATTATAAGTCAATGGGAAAATTTATATAGCTGTTTTGTGAACAAGAACGGGGTTCTGGCCATCTGGTCCCACCTGGCGGTCAAAGAATTTGCAGCCTTGCGGTTCAAAATCTTTGTCCCGAGAATTCTTTGATGGCGAGGTCTACCATCTTGTTTTAGATTTCCGATTGTAAAAACACAAATATCTTGGCTCAGGGTCACTCCTGAAGTAAAACGTGGATGAGTTTTACTCAGGGGTCTCTATCTATCAGCCATGCATTTGATTTCATTCAAAATGGTCAAAAAATAGAGTTATAAGGTTTTTTATCATATAAAGTTTTATTAAGTATTTTCTTTGACATACAATAATACACTTCACAGTGTTGCAATCTGATGTAACCACATATCCAGGTCAAGGGTGTATATACTACCATTATGACTAGTTATGTATATATATACATATCTGTTCAATATATCTGTGAACTAATCTCTATCCACACATTAGTAATAAAAACTATTCATGAATTAACATCTTTACTACCTAACTTATCAAGCAGAATACTGTTAATGCTTCCACCTCTTTCTTCAGTTTCGCTCAGCTAAACGAACTAGGCCAGGAAAGGTGGGGGAGTATCCGCACTACCTATTAACCAGCTACATGGGTAAAGGTGTTCCAGGAGGATTCCCAACTGATTATGTAATTTGTAAGAAATCAGATTGGAGTATGGTCCCCATTTAGTGGAGAATAGCCGCATGTTTGACCCTTGCAAAGCAAGCTTTTCGAACAAAAGAGGCACGCTATAGCTGAATGCCACATATTCCTGCTAGGTATTGAGGTTGTCTTCAGTGCATGAGCAAGGGCATTTGGCTTCCAGTATAGAGGAGAGGGCCCAGTGCTGCGAGGGATTTGGGAGAAATTCAAGCTGCCTTGTGTCGAGTTATAAGGTTTTAAAATCTTTGATAACAGCTTGATAACAATCTTTGATCACAAGCCTGCAACTTCTTTGATCTGAAGATTCTTTGATCGCGATCATACATCGCGAGTGAGGGACAAGATGGCCAAATTAAAAATCAAATTTCTCAACCCAGGGTTGTTGTAGGAAGACAAATTAGGGTGGGTTTTGCTCAGGGGCTTCATTCTGTTGAACCATGGTGGTGGTTTCCCGAATTCCTTCTAATATTTGATTTACAGCTTTTTATTCTTTGATTGTGAGCCTGCAAATTCTTTGATTATGAGCCTGCAAATTCTTTGATCGTGAGATTCTTTGATCGTGATCTTTGATTGCAAAATAGGGACATGATGGCCAGATTTTAATGCAATAGATAGAGCAATTTGCCAATTTTAACATTAAATATCTCGGAAAGGGTTTGGTCTTTTTACTTGAAATTTGGAGGATGTTTATGGCATGTCCTGTAGATGTAAATTACCATGTTGATGTGTCAGAAAATTTTTTGCAGAGATATTGCATGGCATGAGTTCATGTTCTGTGGACAGTGTGTTGCATTGTGCTGGTGGCTTGAAATTGATAGGTTACCTAGCCTTAGTGTCATGGATGTAGTTTTCAGTCATTGCATCTGTTAAATGTCAACAGGTGTGGAACTATGCCAGTCTGACGAATGAAAATCTCAAATTTTAAAATGTTACATCTCGGACACAGTTTGGTCTTTTCACCTGAAATATGGAGGGTGTTGACAGCATGTCCTGTAGATGTGAATTGTGGTGTTTATTTGTCAAAGAATACATTATTTGCAGAGATATTGCATGGTGCAGTTTGCAGTTTGTTGTACTAGCTTGACATTTGTATGGTAGCTGGCATTGCTGTTGTTGTCAATGTAGTTTTTAGTCATTAGGTATGTAATGTAGCTCAGTTGGGGCCCATAATCCCACCAACTTGTGTAACTTTGTACTTTTCTATTCTTTCTTAAAAGTAAGGAACTTCTATGCAAAACTTCCATTAATGCATCATTTAGGGTTAAACCACAAAAAGTCAGGATGCCATGCATGCAAAATGTCAGGCAAATTGGGGTCGATGAGGCCTAAATGTCACCCCATTCTTTTTTGCTATCCCTTCTGAATATGAGTACACATGGAATGGGGTGACATTTAGGCCTCCGACTAATGACACATCCATCATCTGTCAGTCTTGGGATGATTGGCAGGTCCGGGCAGGAGGGCAACCCTAAAGATGTTGCATTTTCTGACTTTTATGGTTTAACCCTAAATGATGCATTAACACAGTTTTTTGCATAGAATATATATATATAATACCGATGGTAGTGCAGGTATAGTTAGAGTTAGTGGGCCACTGTAATGTGAAACCCCAAAGTTTGCACTTTAATAACTTTGTAAATGTTTGTCCGATTTGTCTGACATTCTGCATGCGTGGCATCCAACCATAGATATCTGGATCTGGAAAGGTTTGTTCTGGCCAGATGTATGGTTGCAGAACTGTGGAGCGTCATGAAAGTGAAAAATACCCAACTTTTATGCATTTTACATTCAGGCTTAAAGGACTAAAGAATGAGTCTGAGTGGATTCAGATTTGCTTGTCTATATGTGGTCTGGATTACACTTGCCTTTTGAAGATTTGGTGAAAAAATCTTAATCTGTTCAAAAGTTGTGCAAGTTTCTCATGTCTCATTTTAACATACTGGAAAATTTATATGTGTACTGTGAAACGTTTGTGAACACATTTTTGTTGTTGTGTTCTGGAATTTTATTTTTGTGCTGCCACCATCTTGTTTTCAGTTAGCAGACAAAAAATGTAAATAGCCATTCTGGTGGCACTGAGGGCTGAGGTGCTGGTGTGCGACGGCTGCAGAAGAGAACGGAATGGGGCATGCTCCTAGAGGAGCATGTGCAGATGCGTGTGCTCCCTCCACTGGCATCACAGCATAACCTCTCCACAGGGAGAAAATGGAAAAATAGGAGTCCTCACCATAGAGGACAACTATCTCCTTGCAGCGCCGCTGGGAGGCACTTCCCTGAACTGAATCTGGTCTGGTGGGTTGAGGGTCTCCCACAACTGTCATAGGAGTAAGTCATGGAGGCTGAAGGGGAGGGCCTCACTTGCCAGTCGGCCTGAGGGGATATCAGATGGCAGGACAGCGGACTCAAGAAACAACACCAACAAAAAAAGTAAATCAAAAATGCTACCTCTTGTTAAGCACCAACACTTGGGTTTGCTGGTGGGTCCTCATGAACATGACCCTTGCATCAGTTTTGTGCAGGTAGCCTGGAGATATGCTTTTCAACATTTTCCCACCATCTTGCCATTTTGTTGTTGCTGAACATTTTTGTATGCATAGTAATGACCTCGCATACAAAAATAAAGTGGCTTGGCAACATATTTTTGTGCTCAAAAGCATTCCCTTTATAGAGATAGGAGTGCCATGAACACATTAAAGTTATTGTGAAAACACTGTTCGAAAATATTTTCCCATGTGTTGTTTTCTTTTGTCGCTTCATTGTGCCAAGGTGGATTGTGCTTTTGAGTTGAAATTTGTAGGTGGCAAGCCCTGCTATCACAGATGTGCCTTTTAGAGGTTTGGTCCCAAAACATTCTAACAGGCCCATAGTTACAGTGTTCTGAATTTGAGAAATTTCCACAGAATAACATTGTGGTGCCTATATCTCGAAAACATATAGAGATACAGATTTTCACTACTGCAGCTTAGTTCCCCTTTAGGGAACTAAGCACATGAAGTTTCAAAGTCATAAATTACACCTGCAGTGAATTTGTTCCATAGTTAGTATGGTTACTGAGATATTGCCAAATAAGTGTTACAAGGGTTCATTTGCTATACTATGGGTCTTCTGTGGCTTTGTATTTATGTATGTGAGTGGGAGTGCAGGGGCCTGTGGACCCATGCTCCCACTTCCGCATTGCAGCATGCAAAGATATGGGCAACATGAAGGGAGTGCAGGGACCAGAGGCCCGTACTCCCACAAATGCATACCACTAAACCACTTACATAACACTTTCTGAAAAAGAAGAAATTGATTGCAACAAAAATCCATTAATGCATCAGTTTGAGTTGATAGAACAGAAATAGAAGTTTGGAAATGTGACATTAGGGTTACCTCTCCCTCCCACTCCCCGCACTTCATGCATCAAGAGACATTGAGCTGTTTTATTGGGTTGTGAAGTGTAACTCTCACCTTTTCCTATGCTGTAGAGTGTAAGTTTGTTTACACATGGAATGGGGTGAGACTTAGGAAATATATATGATTTTTGAACTTTAGGAGAGGCGCAGAACCGGAGGGCTCATGTTTCCATCAACCACTTAAACTGTACATATTAATAAGTATTGTTTAAGTGGTTGATGGGAGCACAGGGTGTGGATGGCCCATGCTGTCCTCAAACACCAAAATTGTATGCATTTTTGAACTTGAGGAGAGCACAGGACTCAGAAGGGCCCATGTTCCTGTCAACCCTTAAACTGTGCATAGTAACATGCAGAAGTGGGGTGCAGGGCCTGTAGATCCATGCTCCCACTTGTTCATATTGCTAAGTATTCTTTGGTGGTTGATGGGAGCACAGGGGTGGATGGCCCATGCTCCCTAAAACACCAACATTGTACACATTAATATGCACAGTGGTAAATCGGCCTTCTGGGAGAACATGTTGTTCCCTTGTGTATATTAGCATGTATGAGTGTGGTGGTTGAGGGGTGCAGGGCCGGAGGGACAGATGCTCCCTTCAACAACCTGAATTGTATGTACATAGTAATATGCAGAATTGGAGCACAGGCCTAAAGGTCCTTGCTCCTACTTGTGTATATTACAACAAATAGTTTTGGTGTTGATGGGAGCACAGGGCCTAGATTGCCTGTGCTCTCCTGAATCATTGACATTTCATGTGCTGATATGCAGAAGTGGCAGTGTGGGCTGGCCTGCTCTCCTTTCAAGCACTTAAACTGTATATACTAAAATGTACTATTGGTAGCACAGGCCGGAGTTCCTGTGCTCCCACTTGTGTATATTATTATTTATAGTTTAGGGTGCTTTATGGGTCATTGGGTCTGGATGGCTCATACTCCCTGGAAAACATTGTAACTGTATGCACTGATATACTCTACTTTGTACTGTATGTGGAATTAAGATAGGAGGCAGTATGGCTCAGTGGTTTAAGGCTCTGAGCTGCAAATCTGGAGACCTGGGTTTGAATCCCACAGCCCCCACTTGCATACTGTGTGACCCTGAGCAAATCCTTAACTTCCTCAAGCTCCCAGGTTGCACCTGTAAACAAGCTTTCAGCATAGTGTGTATCACCTGGTTAAATAATAATTGAAAAAAAAAGATAAGATGTGTATACATGAAACATTATAAATGAGTCAACAGACACTGTGTTGGGTGGTTCAGATGGCTTTTATACTGCTTTATGTGGTTGAAAAATGCTTAAACATGTTTTTAAATATACAAAAATATTTTTTTTTAAAAAGCTTACTCAACGTTTAAACTACATAAATTAAAACATATATATGCATACTTTTATTACATTTTAAACTTGAAAACATACGTTCATAAAGATTCTAAAAATATATTTTCTTTAAATGTTAAAATAAATATTGCAAAATATATATTCCTCCCCAACCCCACCCAGTTTGTTAACTTAAAAATACTGGTTTCTTCACCCAGAATAATATTATGAAAATATTAGTAGAATAATAGGTCTTAAAAATTAACAGTACAGGAAGAGGGTCATTACAGCTGTCTCCAGCTGCTGGGGGCTGTGAGAAGATGACACCTGAAAGGGGATGGCCAGGTAGGAGGGTGCAGGAGGAAGTAGAAGCTGGTTTCTGGATTGGGAATGGGCACTAGAGGGGCAGAGAAGGGAAAAGATGTTGTTGACACTGGAGACCAGGACTTTGCGGTGGTGCTGCAGGTTCTGCTGCTGGAGTCCTTCCCTCTTATGACATTTTGCATGCTTTTGTGAGCACCTGGACAGTCTGATACTGATATTTGATTTGATTTGTGTTTGATTGTATTAGTTTCTCAATCTGTGTTCGTTTGATACTTATGTTTTCTTGACTTTTATTTTGTGTTTCCAATAGTTTAATTATGGTTTCAATTCCTTCATTTGTTTCTCTCTGTGCCTGAATCAGATGGTATCCTGTGACATGCACTAGTGGCAAGTGGCACCTACCAAAAGCGGCAACCCACTTGCAGTGCACGCCAACAGGGTGAAAGGGTAGGAAGATGACTGGATGGGGGTTCACGAATAGCAACAGGATGTCTCTAGATGTACACGCACGCAAGGGGCAGCACGCTGAGCAAGGGGTGGGAGGGTTTGTGATGGGTGGTGCCATGGTGAGCTGCTGAGCTGGCTCCATGACATGGTGGGTGGGTGCTGGCCTGGGTGGCTAGGATGCAGGGTTCAGGTCCGGGCACAGGTATGCTGTTGCGCCTGGTCCAAGTGTTTTTTTTATTCTACAATGTTGCACTCCCCAACATGCACGCCCCAGGAGTTGAGAGTCTTATAGTAGGGGGTGTGGGGCACAGCCCCCAATAACCTACTAAGCTATTGAGTAGATATGCTATCTGTATCAATCTGAAATACAACACTAACATTTTTCCATAACAGTGTTACTTTGTGTGTTATCAGCTACTGATTACTGTGTTCCTCTAGGTTACTTGATGCAGTCTGCTGATATGAGTGTACTCCCCCTCCTTCATGGTTCCCTTGTTTGTAGACTGGTACATTGTATGATAACAGTGCCATCATTTAGACAGTATACATTTTGAACAAATGAACAACATGGAAAGACTACACTGTGATTGAATAAAGAATTGAGTAAAAATGTTATTACCATTGTTGAAAAATACATGCCATAATTTATTAGAAAAATAGGTCATATTGTCTGTGACATTTTGTAACTTTAGGATGAGGCAAATCTTTAATACAATTGGCTGAGGTCAGCTTCAGTAGACATACGTTGAGATGGTCCAGGCTCTGGCTCTTCCTCCCTAATGTCATGCAATGTCCTGGTCTCCAGTGGTTCTGTAATAGAAAAAAAAAAAAATGGATTTCACACAATGGCAAGAAAGAATCATGGCCTCTGATTGGTTTGTTGCCCATTACAATAGGAATATTACATTCTTGCTGTTTTTGGCACAACATGGGAACAAGTGCCAGTCAGAGTCAGCTGCATCAGGAAATAATAGACCTGAAATCACTCTGAACGTGCTTGAAAAATACTTAGTATGTTAAATCATTATCTCAGTACACAGTGTCTGTAACGATTTCTCCCACAAATAGTTGTCACTGTGTGTTGAGAAGTTGGAAACCACATGACAGGCAAAACTGTATTACTGTAGCACTAGGCTTACCTTTCAATCATTTTATTTTGCTGTGCTCTTTCACTGTCTAAACTATTTGATTTCTGTAGCTCACTAACTTATTTGCATGAAATGGAGCTGTTATTACTATAAAAATTTGATACATCTCACCATAGTGATGAAAGTGTACACATATTTTAAAACTAATAAGAGCTTTCTGCTGTAGAAGGTGGTTTGAAATTAAAAAAATAATGGTGCATAGAACTGTTACAAATCACTGATGAAATGAGTATCTGTTACACTGGCCACACGGATTACGTAAATACATAAGTGTGGGACCAATGTCACGGCTCTGGTTTTAACATGATTTCTAAAACTTTTAGCATCTATTTTTATTGTTGCAAGAAAGAAAGACCACAGTATAAGCACAATGTATAGTTAATATGTGCACATTGTGCTCTAATTGTGTATTTATTGGTACTTATGTTCTGTTGTAATGATGATAATGTCATTATCATGGTCAGCTGCTATCCCCTCCTCTGCAGGGACCGGCCTGTGGCAGTTGTCATTTCCTCAGCTGTGGTTCCAGGTACTGTCGTGAAATAAAATGGATGTGATGAACAATTTAAATTTTGTTCTGTGCTATGATGTTTTGTTAACAATGTGTGAGATTTTTTTCTACAAAGCTCTATAGTTAGTTAAAATTCTTATGTTATCAGTTTTAAAACTAACAATAGAGATATCATATCTTTAGTGTGTATTACATCATGTCGCTATATTGCATTGCCTGTATGATACAACTATTGCTGACACTGCTTGTGGACAGGTATACACATTATACGTAGTTAAGGATATTGATTAAAGTTATTATCACAATAATGATCTCGGATGCAGTCATTTCTTAGAGATTGAGAAGTAGCTGGATGGAGGTGGCCTTCAGTTGTACCTTGGGGCACTGCTGTGCCCCGCAGTTGGTTGTTAATGTCAAGAAAATGATTGCCTCTGACCTCGTTATTGGTTCATTGGTACATAATGTTGTATCATGTAAATATGGCATTTTCTTACGATGAAGGACTCATTTTCCAAAAGCAGGTTCCCTGCCTGGAGCCACAGCTGGTATACCTGGTCATACCAGGTCTAGTTCCTCTCTGGCACCTTCCCTGAATCCTTAAGTTTATAAAACTTCTGCTGGACCAGCTTTCACTTCCCCTGCACTTCCTCCACCTGTTGTTCTGCAACCCCTTCTCGTGCCTGAGGTACCTGGCCACTCACTTCCAGGTCTCCTCAAGTGGCATGTTAGTGCCACACCATGACAGTCTTGGGGTCAGCTATTTTACTCACAGCCTCCAGCAGCAGAGGAAGCTATTTGGTTGTCCAATACTTGCTCATGTTCTGAAAGAGAAACAGACATAAGAAAAGGAATTTAAATATGTAAATATATGTATGTCTTGTTGTGTATGGCATAGACATCAAGAATGACATATGTTGCTTTATGCATGTGGCATACTAGTATGCTATGTATGTTTAAGTAAACCTTGCACATTTTGTGATTCTAGTTGCATAATTCAAAATTCTAAAGCATGCTGTAACAGTGAGTAGGTGAATACAGTACAAGTGGTACAATAAGTAACTGATAGTAAGTAGAGATATGCTGCAACACCGTTTTGTATTGTATCACTGTATGTTTCCCCTACCTCCGAATGGGCTAAGAACAACAGTAACCACTGGATGATGAAGTACTACAAATTATTCATGTGAGTCTATGTTGATTATCAGTGTACTTTCATGACTGGGATCTCTGATGTGTTACTATGTATTGAACTTCTAGGATTTGACAGTAAGAAATTGTCTGCCTCCCCACAAAAAACTGAACAACATACACACAAAAAAGTCTGAAGTGGTGGTTATATTTGGGTATTGCTAAGTTAAGCAAACAGTGTGTAGTGTGCAATAGCATGCTGTTGCATGGTCACTGTTAGGTAAGGACCCCTTTTCCTCCCCTCCCCACATGGTGTAGTTGTGCTCAAATATTTTCTTTTGACTATTGGAAGTGTGTGTCTTTATCTTGACAATAATAACTCTAGTAAGTGTATTATGTTCATGATTGTGTTTGCTATACAATGTTTTTCTTTGCTGTGTGTATTTTTTTTTCTATTTTTTGACCAGAACAGGTTGGCTCTTAGAAGAGCCTTTTTTCTGAACACCTTGCCAAAACACACTGTTCTTCTGATCACGGAGAGGATGCCATGTCAGAGCTTTCCCAAGAAGAGGCAATTGTCAGCATCTGAGAAGTGCACACTGTCTCTTAAGTACAGCCAATCTTTAAAATACTTAATTTGAGGATGACAAATTGTGTGCATATGCAGATCACATAGAAATCCAGAGATGCGATATTTATATTTTCCTTGCCCTGTTGAGCAGCTACATGTGTTGATCTGCATGACAGACCATACACTCTGTAATGTCTGAATAGAGAATCTTACAGTTAGGTAACATTTCTGAAAGTAAAGCCAGGCCCGATTTTGCTTCAGCTGCTATATCTGCCCACCTTTGTTACCTAAATCATTCCCTCCAAGATGGATCAGCAGTACATCTGCTGCAGAGTGGTTGCTCAAGAGGTGTATCATGGTTGGCATGAACTGCTCCCATCTCATAACTCTCTTGCCAAACCAGTGACCCTTGCATTTGGGAAGGTGCAAGTCACTATCAAATCAACTTCTACAAGCATATTCACCACCTCGATAAATTAAACTTCTGCATACCATCCACACTGTGATTCTGGAGTTTTCTGCCATGCTGAGTGTTCTTTAGAAAACAGAGTAACCGAGAGCTCAAAAGTCAGTCTGTGTCTCTTGGTGGCTAATGAGCTCTAGTGGACAAACTGAGCAATATTCTTTATGTCAGTGGATTTTTACAGGCAGGTAGCAACAGTAGGTTTAATGTTTATTGGCTGATACCAGTGGGTATGTGACAATAAAAAAAAATCACACTTCACAGATGCCAGTAAATAGGTTTTGATTAGGTGTACCATAGACAAAACACAGTATGTTTTGGGAGGAATTTTAAAGTTTCTGATAGGGTCTTTTGAAAGAACACATCACAAGAGCCATTCTGATTTGCTGTGAGCTTGCAACATATACACGTGCCTGCGTGTGTTCTCTCTCCCCTTTGAGCTGGCATTTGTGGTGGCTAGTACTGCTTCAAGCTCTGTCTTACATTGCTAAAATTTGGTATAAAATAAATCATTCTACATGGTTTTCCTATACTAACTGACTGTATGTAAAAAAAGTTTTTAAGCAAGCCTATTTGAAGCAGCGAAAAAGACATAAAGTTTTAAAAGTAATTTTAATGTGATGTACTTATTGTTAATGAGGGCAGTCTCCTCAGGTTTCTCAAAATGGAGCTATTTCCTTCTTCTTTATGATTTTGTTTTGTATGACTGGCTGGATTGAATAATTTCCTGTGATGCATAAAAATAACTAAAAAAGTATTAAAATTGCATAAATTAGTGATGTTTTGTCATTTGCTTTTGTGGACTGTCAATCTTGTTTCTATGGCCTGTGGTTGGTTAAACGTGGTATGTGGGCATTTTTTCAGAAAAAAACATGGCTGCTCTTAGTGGGCTAGTTAATAATTTAGTCACATTATCACATATTTCTTAATAAGTATGTTGATTCTATGTGTTTTAACAATATTATCAGGGTCTGTAACTTTTATTAATGGCCTGTACATCGTTTTGTGGTCGCTAGCATTTTTGGCAGCTGATTTGAGCCACTTCCTGGTTGCAGAGCATCATGGGAAGCAAAGGTAAAGGGTAAAATCATTGCAACAACAAATTCATGGCTCAGCAACATTTAATGTTATCGTGCAGAAATTCTAATGTACATGCTGAGCTTGGGCATGTTATTTGTGGTGAGGTAAGATAAAATTACACCACAAAAACAACATTGCTTTCAATGGGGCATGTTAATGTACCTTGAAAACTTTCACGGTAGCTTTTTCTGATCTCTACAACATAGTTAATTTCAATGGAGCGGGTTCACATACCTCGAAAACTTTTGCGGTTATTTTTTAACCTCGACAACATAATTCATTTCAATGGAGCACTTTCACACAGCTCAAAAACTTTCCATGGTTACATTTCTGACCTCAAAAACATATTTCCTTTCAAAAGAGTGTGTTCTCATAAAGCAAAAACTTGCGTGGTTCTTTTTTTTAACCTCAACAACATCATTGATTTTAATGAGGCATGTTACACACCTCAAAACTTTCACAATAACATTTTTTCCTTATAAACATGATTCATTTGAATGGGGCCTGCTCACAAAGCTGGAAAACCTTGGCACACATACAAATATTACCTTGAAAACATCATATTTTTATTAAGCATGTACACTTTTAAAGGTTTTCTCTTGGAACAAACTGTAACAATAAAAAATTATTAGTTCATATAAGGAAGCTTTATTTGTTTAATATGTTTTTAATTATTACAGGCATTACACATGATAACTTCTATTGGTGTGTTGAATCTGTATGGAAATTGGATGTGCATAGTGATATTTCATTTTATTACTATCTGATCTGAATGTCTTATAGCAAATGAATAGTTTCAGGAAAGTAATTATTGTTTTCTTTCTTTTATAGGTGTGTGATCCTGTATCATTACATAACCTGAAACCTGTGTTTGTAACCTGCTAGAATGCCTAGAAGAGCTAGACAAGTGAATGAGCGTAGGAAGGATAAGTACTGTAGTAATGTTAAGTTGATAAAGAGTACATTAGGTAGTAAAAATGCCATGAGGAAAGCCAAGGACACTGGAAGGTCTGTATGTAGGAAAAGGTTGCCTGCTGCTTGTGAGACATCTGCATCAGTTAGTTGTTCAGCAACAACTGCAAAGCACAGAGACTCCTGACCATGCTGTTGGTATTGTGGCGTAGAAGAGCTGTTTTGGTTGCAGACATTGCCAATGTAACCTTAGCAAGTTGAAATGCTTCTGGAAATTAGCTTCAAAGGCTAAAGTTGATTGGATTATTTCTGCCATGATGAGCGTCAAGGCAAATGACTCAACAATCAAGTTGCCTTGATAAAACTACATCTTAGGGTTCATACTTTTGTGAACATGGCACTATCCAATCACATTTATGGAGACAAATGATGAGGGAGATTGAACGGTTTAGTGGTGCTCTGAACTGTGTTCATACTAGGCTGCAAAATATTACTCTAAACAGTCAACTTTTGTGAAGTTTTTAAAGGAACATGGCTACATAAACAGCACTTGAGGCCTTTTCTGGCAGGAGCCTTATCTTGCAGTTTCTAAGAATCTCACAATTTCTGTTGACAGGGTGGTGAGGCTTGTAATGTGTTGAGTGGCACACACACTGAATGAAGTAAGTGTGTCAGATGATGACACAGACTCAACTACTGAGATGCACAGGAAACGTTGTGTAACATGGAGATGTGATGAGACCTGTAATCTCAGGCAAGTGTCCTTTGATGCTGTTGCACAGTTTGTGAATCACTTTGTTGTCACAAAGAAGAAACAGAGATACAACGTATTATACAAGATTGATCTCTTGAAATTTCACAAGCATAAAGGATTGCTGGGGCATTCCTTGGCTTGTAGATAGTGATGTGTGCAACAGTGTGTTTCATCATATGCGTATGCTTGCTGTACACAATCCTGCAATTCTCAGCTTTGTGCATAAAATATACCAGGTGAGAAAAGTTGTGTCTGTATACAAACAGCTTGACAAGTCATTGAAAGCAGGAGATATGCAAGATGCAAAAATTGTGAAAGAGGATGTGCAATGTAACTGTAAACATTATGATGCACCATGTGATGACACTTCTGCCACTGCACCATGTGCTCTCACTCTTCAGATATCTGACATACTGAAGACATTTGAAAACCCATTGCCAAGTCTGAACTGGCAAAGAGAGAGAAGTTTGATTCTGTGTGTCTCATGTCACAGATTACTTTACAGGCACTGGGCTGTAACTGTTGATCTGGAAAAGATCTCATCTTTTAATGACATGTGGGCATGATTGTTAACTACCTACTAGTCAAGCATGACTTTGACCTGGACCAGTGGTTATCATGTGTCAGTACTGTTTCACAAAGGTGAAGAATGATACTCTGCCACTGAGGTCTGTATTGAAAATATGGACGCAGATGTAACACCTACTGAGATTGCTGCACTGAATGTTTGAACAGATCCTCATACAAATGATGAAACCACTTCAGACTATGCTCTGCTTGAATACTAAGACATAAAAGTGCCCCAGAAAGAGCTTGTGAAGTCTCTGAAAGGGTCTGTCATGTATTTGCCACTGCATCTGAAAGAATATGGAGACAATCTCAAATGAAAGCAGTGTTGTCATACTAGTAAACAGTGTCCCAACAAAGTCAAAGGTTATTTGGCAAGATGTTGTCAATGTGCAGAAAGTGAAATGTGTTCTACACTATCTGAAGAGCAATAATCCTTTCTATGCTGACCTTGACATTGATGAACTCTCTGATATGAGTGCTCTGTTTGAGTGGTGAATGCTAGGAAGCCAATGATTGAGAAGGCTGATGTTACAACTCATCAAGATGTGTATGAGCATCACATAATTCACCCTCTACATGGCAGGGATTCAGTTGGTGATAATATTGACCTGTACCAGATGAAACAGGTTGAAGGTAGTCCTGTTAGCGTATGGGAGGAAACAGTGGGCTACATTGTTTCCCAGATTTATTCCCTCAAGGTACAGGAGGTTGATTGGATGCACGAGATGCATGTTGAAGGTGCTGAATATCGTACATCAAGAGTATTAAACAAGGATGGCAAATTCCATAGGAACATACAATATTTGTTCCACCTGCTGTGGGAGAGTGAGCTTAGTATCCCCTCTGCATCCATTGCACATACACTGCGGTTGACTACTCTGCACTAGATGGAAACACAGCAGTTGAATTTCTTCAAAACTGAAAGAAAAGGACGAAACACTGCATGTGAATTTGAAGTCTATACTCTCGAGTTTGCATGGCACAAAAGAATACTAGTATAAATAGACACTCCAGAGGTCATGACTATGCTGTCTGAGTATGGTGCAGCTACTTGGTTCGTTACTCTGAGCTGTGCAGAGTACAGCTGGGATGAGTTATTTGAACTGTTGAGGTGGGCCAATGCTGATGTTGATTTTAGTTCATCAATGACACTTGGTGAGATGTGCTCACTGGATCCAGTTTCTGTGTCCCGACATTTTCCCGTTGCTTCCATGAGATATTGACATTCATATTGTCAAAGGACAATCCACCTCTTGGATTAGTTGGGCCAGTTGAATACCAGGCATGAGGTGCACCACAATCCATATGTTGTTGTGGATTAAAGATGCTCCTCATATTGGTGAGAATGAAGCAACTAAAGTGCTGAACTTTATTCAGCATTACGTCTCTTATCACATCCCTAACAAATGTGATGACAGTCCAACACTGTGGTAGCTGGTGCAAAGTTTTAGCAGCATCTTTGTGAGAAATACTGCCACTGACCAGTCAAGAGTCATAATGAGTGGTACATCAGGTGTTGATTTGGTTTCCATCGACATGTCTGCCAGCAAGGACATATGAATGATTTGTTCTCAGCCATTCATCAACATCTGAAGGCAAAGTACACTAAAAGGGTCTACGAGTAACCCAGACAGGAGAATGAGGTGTTCATCAATGACTACAACTCTACTCTTTCTCTGATGTGGCAGACAAACATTGATGTGCAGTTTGTCGCTGATAACTCTGTCTCTTGTTCGGGTACATCACATCGTACATTATGAAACTTGAGCAGATCAGTTTGCTTGAGCGATGGGAAGATATTGCAACATCCAACTGATCATTGAGCTTACAGCTCTGCTCACAGGGATTAAAGACACCATCTCACAGGGAGTGTGGAGCATATGGAGCCAGTGATCATTTGATTGGAACACACTTATGCAGCAAGTCTAATCCGTGATGATTTCTCAGTGTTAATTACAAAGAGAAACAAAGGCATGTTTGAAGTCTCATGATGAGACTGAAGAACTGGCTTTGAACTGCCCTTCATCCAAGAACATTTTGAAGAACAACTAGATTGACATATACTACCTACACGGGAGAGTATCATGGATGATATGTGCCTCTACCATGTTGCCAAGTGGTACGACTACAAGACTGATGTAGCACCTGATCAAATATGAGAGATTTACAAGGTCAGAGGATTTGATGGGTGCCTTGCTAAAAGGAAAGAACCATGGCTGATTGACCACTGTAAATTGTATTTATTTATTTGCTTTTGTTTACCAGGTCAGCACACTAGACAGCCAAGTGCCTATTTTCAGGAGCAACTCAGGAGGTTACAAAGGTAGCAGATATAAACATTACAGGAACAATACCATCAGCATTTGACAAAACCAAAGGTAACATACAATAACATCAAGCATTGATAGATTCATTGATAGATAAATAATAACATATATACAAGCATGGTCAGTATCATACACTCAGGGATTCAGCCATAAATCCTAGGAGTGAGGAGGGGATAGGGAGGTTTAAAAGGGTGGGGAGTGGAGGGAGAGAGACAGGGGAAAAGTGGGAAGGAATTTAATAAGTAAACCTCAAAGAGCAATCAGGACAGTGAATGGGCCCAGCGCTTAGGGATACAATTAACATGGCTAACTGATTCAAATGGAGTCTCTCTACAACTGACAGTAAGGAACATTACTACTTTACTCTAACATTCCTCTTTTAGCCATGGAGGGTGAGACTATACTTAAAGGAGACTGTGAAACATGAAGAACAGTTCTACCTTTCATAGAGACCTTCAAGAGTGAACAATCTGAAACATATATTCGAAGACTGGAATTAGAAAAAGAGCAGATGGATCAAGCTAAGAAACAGCAAGGAAGATACCCAGGAATTCTCAGGAAAACATAGATTCTGAGGTACCGGGCACTCTTGGCGCTCCTCTGTCAATGAATGATCCTGTGGTTCTGATGAGTGAAGTCAATAGTGCCATGGAACATGCTTCTCATGTGACAAAGGATCCTAGTCTACTGATAGACCAACTGAATAGAAAGTAGCTTGCCACCTATGATGCTGTCACAGATGTAGTGAGACATGACATCCTTCATGAGAAGAAATAATGTACATGCAGAAACTACAAACCATTGCTAATGTTTGTTAGTGGTTCCACTGGCACTGGCAAGAGTTTTGTTATTGAATACATCACAGCAGAGATAAGGAAATACACATGAGAAGTGATGTCTGTAGCTGTAACTGCTCCTACAGACTTGGCTGCATACAGTATTGGTGGAGTGGCTCTACACCAGTTGTTTATACTTCCTGTAGGACATGGAAAAACTGGAGTACTGAAAACTGCCCCATGAGGTGGCATCTGAGCTGCACCAATGTTGCCAAGTTGAAACTTCTGATCATTGATGAGATCAGCATGGTTTCAAATTTCACGCTTGCATGTATTCATCTACATCTCCAGGAGATTCTCGGAACTGACCATGGTGAGCCATTTGGGGGAAGAGTATTGTTGGGTTTAGGGACCTTCTGCAACTTGCATCAGTGAATGGAGAGCATGTCTTTACAGCACTGACTGTAAAGCAAGCTAAGAGTACTATATGGTGCATTGGAGGAATCGATCTTTGGGAATTGTTCCTTTACATTGAGCTGTATGAAAACATGTGGAAGAGTCATGATCTTGCCTACAAGGTACTGTTGGATCAGGCTCAAATTGGCTATTGTCACAGCACAATGTCTCTCTGTTGAACACACACCATATCAGTAATAAGTGTACATCACTGGCTGCTGTATGTGATGTATTCAGTAATGTGTACTCAGACACTGCTTGACTCAAGCAGTGTGCTGAATTAACACGATTATGTTGCAGAGACAAGGTCAGGAAATCATTACTCTGCATGCAGTTGACACCGTTGATGGTGTGGTCTTGAGTTTGAATCTGGTAGCAAAGCTGACTGAACAACTGTCTGAGCTAAAGTCTGATGTGTCTCACACAGCTGGATTAGAAGTGGTTCTAATTGTGTTATGAATGCAGGCATCATGCTATGCCGCAGTCTTGATGTGGAGCATGGTGTGGAGAATGGTGACAATGGGGCACATTATTGACTTCAAGTACAATGTACGAAAACATTCATAGAGGCACTTGTCAAGTTTGACAACTTTGAACAGTCATTACCTATTTATTTATTTATTATACATATTGGAATTACAGCCCTTTGAGTCAAGGACTCGTTTCCAAAGGTTCCACGTCAGTTCCAGTGGATTCAACACATAGACAGCAACACAAATGCAATATGATAGACAGGGAGGTTACAGAAGTTTTTGTTACATACCAAACAGCGAATAGCAAACAGTATTCATATATTTGCAGGTGTCAGAACAAACAATATAGAATCCTAAGCCATCCAGTGCCTAGATAAGAGTTACAGTTTACAATAGCAGTACAGAGGTCTATACAGTGTGAAAGCTAGGCTCCAAGGACAAATACAGTAAATTAAAATTGCAGCCTGAAATAAGGCGATTGTCGTGAAGAGTCTAGTTAAGGGGCCGGGAGGAGAAGGGCACCTATGAGCTAGGATCCCACTTGTGGAGTGCATTGCAGCTGCAGGTGGAGAAAATGAGGCTCTTGAGAGCTGCCTTAAAATGACCTATTTTAGTGATTGAGGAGATCGAGGAGGGAAGGACGTTGAACCAGTTTGGCACCCTGTAACAAAAGGATCTCTGGGCGAGTGTTGTCCGCACCCTCAGGACTCTGAGAGTGGCCTTTGTGAAGCCACGGGTAGAGGCAGAGGGGAAGCAGGATGGAGGGAGGTGGACACCCTGGTTGGGGAGAGACCTAGAAATATGTTTTTAACCAGGAGGCAGGTCTGATATTGTAACCGCTCTTCTAG
Source organism: Neoceratodus forsteri (assembly GCA_016271365.2). Taxonomy (NCBI): domain Eukaryota; kingdom Metazoa; phylum Chordata; order Ceratodontiformes; family Ceratodontidae; genus Neoceratodus; species Neoceratodus forsteri. The sequence continues at coordinate 1,077,475,461 of CM057450.1, forward strand.
ATTGTGTATGTTGGCCAGGGGTATAGAGTGCATACATGAGTCCATTTGTCTGCACCAGTAAGGAGCATACAGGCCTTATTTAGGAATAGTTGGATTCTCCTGAGGGCAGTGGCATCAGCAGCAGCATGAGACAGGGAGGCCATAGTCTAGAAGAGACAGGACAGGAGAAGGAAACCAATTTGAAGGCATCCAGTGGGAGGCAGTCCTTATGATGGTAGAGAAGGCCTATGCATGTTAATTGCTGAGGTGAGCAGGTCAATATCTGAGTGAAAGGAGAGGGCAAAGTCAAAGGTAATGCCCAGGTATTTGTAGCTACTAACTTGTTCTAGTGGGTGGAGTGAGCTGGATAGTATATGGAGGCAAGTTTTTGCCTTATTTTGATGATGGGCAAACAACATGGCTTTTGTTTTTAATGTTAATGACCAGCCTGCGGTCATTGAACCAGTTCAAGTTTGACTGAAAGAGCGCTGGAGGAGGCCTGAGAGAGAGTGGTCAGGATTGGAGGAGGGAGAACTGCATCATCTGCATATAGCAGGACCTTGCTGGAGCAGCAGTTGGGTAGGGCATTTACATACAGACTAAAAGAAGAGGGCCCAGGATGGAGCCCTGTGGGACCCGGAGCGGACAGGGAGGGTGCTGGAGAGGGTGCTGTTTATTTTGACACACTGGGACCTTGAAGAGAGGTAGCTAGAGAACCAGTCCAGTGGGCCTTGGGAAAAGCCTAGTTGAAGGAGAGTGTCCAGTAGGAGTGGGTGGCAGACTGTATCAAAGACCTTGGAGAGGTCGATGTAGACAGGCCCTGCAAGGTGGGCTTTGTCAAGGGTTTTGTGAAGGAAGTTTGAGAACTCCATGAGAGCAGTGGTCATACTATGACCTGGATGGAAGCCTTGCTGCTTTCTGCATAGGAGATTGTGGGAGGCAAAATATTCAGATAATTGGTCTGCCACTATTTTTCAGGGCTTTAGAGAGAGGAGGAAGAATAGAGATCAGCCGATAGTTTCCAGGAGAGGAGGTGTCACCACTTTTGAAGATGATGTGATCACAGCCTTTTCCAAGCTAAAGGAACTGGTCCAGGCAGAGGGCGGGTTGAGTAAATCAGTCAGGGGTTAAGTACTACGTCAAGGACCTGCCGTGGGATCCTAGTATCCAGGGTCAGAGGAAAGGATGGTAACACTGAGGGCTTTGCTAGATAGTGCCAAGAGTTTTGTGGTGAGATGGTCCTCTGGTAGAAAGGTGGGTGAGGGAGGGCTGTGGCTGGGGGTAGGGTTGAAGAAGTTACTAGGAGAACTGCGATGAGATCTGAGAAGGCAGTGTTTAGGCAGTCTGCAATATTAGCGGGGTCAGTGATAGCGGTTCCCTTAAAGTTGAGTAGAGGCAGGGGTGGGGAGTGAGACTTCCCATTTAGCTCCTTTATATTGTCTCAGAAGTTCCGGTAGACCCGCAGGTGGAGGCTAGTGTGGATCTGTAGTACTCTGCTTAGCCTTATGAGTGGCCCACGTACATTTGTTGCACTCAGCATTGTAGGACTGCCTGTCCCCAGGCTTGCCTGAGGAATTGGCTCTATGCCAGAGATTGTCTCTGTGGTGGAGCTGTTTGAGCAGTGATGTTGTGATCCATGGTGCACTATATTTGCTTAGTCTGGGTTTTGACCAGCGGGGTGAAGATGTTGCAGGCCTTATTGAAGGGTGGGTAAAGTAGTTGAGTGCTTCATCAACACTAGAGCCCAGTTGATTGGTTCCCAGTCCCACTGGGCAAGGTACTACTAAGCCTAGCGAGGTTACCTGGTCAGATAAGTCAGTGGGAGACCATGCTGGGCACAGGTTTTGGTAGACGCCAGGACCAAGTGAAACTTACTGTCGAATGATCACTCAGGGAGTTTGGATGGACAACAATGTCCACAATTCTGTGCTGGTGGTTGGCAAGGATGATGTCCAGTAATGTGTAAGAGCCATTGGATGGGTTCAGATGGGTAGGCTGGGTTACCAGCTGTGTTAGGTCCAGGGTTGCAAAAGCATCCTTGGCAAGGGTAGATGAACTGGCAAGCCAGTTGGTGTTGAGGTCACCCACTAATATCTGCTCACCCTTATGCAGGAGGCTGGACAGGTAGTCAGTTAGGATTGGACTGCTTGGGTTTGTTTCTGCGGGGAATGTAGGCTACCGAGATAGTCAGAGGGGCCCTGGAGGGGTCTGGGGTGATTTTGAATGAGATGGCTTGGGTACTGTGGTCGAGCTTGGGAACTGGTAGAGCGTGGCCCATTAAGCAGTCATGCATACAGACAGTGCAGCCGCCCCTACGCTTACAACTCTATCTTCCTAAAAGGGAGTAGCCAGGAGAGCGACTGCAGAGTCTGGGGTAGATTTAGACAGCCATGTTTCCATGATTGCCAGAATGTCAGGCTGATCTTGTGCCATCCAACACTGGAGGCAACGTTTTTTAAGATGCTGCAGATGTTCATAGAAGCTATGCATAGCCCGATGTAGGGAGGGTCTGAGTTTGGCAGGGAGGAGATGGGATGACTGTTTCCAGAATGACTGTTAGGTTCCAGATTGTGAAATACATATATGTGCTTAGAAACAGTTTCCTGTGTGTGTTGCATAAGATGTATCCATACACAGGTTGCAAGGCTTAAGTTTGGACTCAGCTATGGTCGACATAGGCACTGGCATCTTTAAAGATGGCATGAGCTATTGCACTTTCATGTGTACAGACTGTCTGGTTTGTATCTCATCTGCATAGCACTGCATAAAATCCATGCTGACAGATGATGTATCGCAGAGTACAACAGACTGCATACTCTGTACCAGCCAACATTGCCTCTTACACCGTTACCCATGCATGTAGCAGAGTGCAGTGCTGCAGTCACAGGTTCTGGCATGGGAAAGAGGTACCAGGCAGACAGAGCATCATTGAATTCAGACAGCACCAAGAAGGAATCCACAACACAAAAATAGACAAGCTCTCTGCTACAAAGAGACGCTTGGTAAAGTGTTGTCCCAGTGTTTGACAACAGCACTGGAGTAAACTACTATGCAAACTCAGCAATGAAAGCAATTCTCCACATGCCTCACTTTGTTGTCACTATCAAATCTTTGCATGACACAGCACTGTCCATGTCATTGAAGAAGGTTGAGAATGATAGTGACAAGCATGACAACAGCATATAGACTTTGACAACCTTACGACTTGTGTTGGGTGGATATGATGGCCATCAAACATTCTCTGATAACATCCAACAGGATGTGACTGAGTTTATGATTTCCAGCAACAGCTTGGAATCAGATCAAATTTCCATACAACAGTACTTTACTGTCACCTTTGTGACAAAGTACACTTGCCTGTCATGTCGACATTCACATAAGGAAGTAACAGAAAACATGGTGTGGATTCCATTATATGTTCCACAGGCACGTTCTGTAAAGTTCAGGCAACTGCTCAGGAATGCAAAGTGTGGCTGGAGGTGTACCCAGTGAGGAGGAGAGTTTCTTCAGTCCATATGACTTGGGACCTCTTCTCAGTATCTTCCTCTAGTCTTGCAGAGATTTGATGCAAATTTACATAGAGCGACACACCGATCAGTGATTTTGTAGCTGGAAGAGTACAATTCATGGGAGCATGCTTGGATACTCAGGCTGTGATATTCCACCATGGAGCATCTGTACATTCAGGACATGATGTGACATGGCTGAGAGTGCAGCAGTGGCTGGATGGAATGCAATGACTACATGAGCACTTTTAAACAGACACTATCTCAAAACCTAAAGATGCTTATGCCCTGGTTCTCAAAATTACAATGAGCTTCACCGGGCAGAAGAATAGTTGACATAAGTGTGATGTCACTCTGTTTGACACACTGCAGTAGTCATAACAGTGTGCTGTGCAACCTTTCCTTCACAACGTACTGCTCTTTCCATATTAGTTTATGAATAGTAGCAAAAACAGGTTAGGCACATACAGATACTTATGATGCCAACAGTTAATGTAGGTGCTGTTGTGATTTTTGTAAAATGCAGCCTAAGTAGGCCTAATTTGGTGTGGCTGTGTGCATAATCACGTGATATGCAACACTTACTTTAGCTGAGGTAATCATATAAACTGCATATCGACATCTCATGCAGTTCTGTTGTACTAGTCTGTAGATTTCTGTGATGCTCGCTATGTGACATAGAATGTGTTGGGACTGCTGTGAACACTATTGTGTGTCAATGCACTGTACATTAAGTATGCTGAGAAACATAACCATATTTGTTGGTTTGTGAAGTTTCTCATACATTGTGTGCGTATGTACATGTTTCACATCTGTGTGGTGATGCAGGCAGACAGATTGTGATAGAATGCTGCCACTGCAGCTTTATATCTGTTTACACACATATTGTTGTACAATACTTTTCATCTAGAGTAAGGGCATACCTGATATTTTATATATACAGGTACTGTCTCACTAACACCTATCTAGTGTTCACTTGAAGTGGCATATTTACTGCCAACATTACTTAGTGTTGGGAACAGCACATTACTATAAAGGACTATTACATTGAAGCTTTGTGATAAATAGTTACTGGTTGCTATTATATATGTGTAAAATGTTATTACATTTTCTTGGACTATGTACACCTTTGTAAGCTGTTTATACTGTTACGTTTAAAAATTGTTACATTAAACATAATTTAGTTGTGAGAGTTACATACTACTTGTATAACAGTATGGTTGTTGTACTGTATGTAGTTTTAACATTAGAACGTGTTACTTTTCATTCCTGCAGTGATTAAATGCCATGTTTTTTGATGCATTATAGAAAGATGAATATGTGATTTGTTTAGTAATCACTGAGTATGTTTTAAAAACATTTTGAATGTTACCATTAATTCGTATTTAGATTGTGATACTATCTGATTTTTATTAAGAGATATTTTATATGAATAATTCTTAGAGGACATTTAAAAGAATCATATTGCAACTTACAAATATTTAGCTGAATTATTATATTGTTTCTTTTGTCATTGAATTAATTTATTTACATGGTGTGTTATATACAATGAGATATGCATTATTTGTTATTTAAGAAAGAGCATTGTAAATCACACACTCTGCTCAATCTCAGTTCGAGGTATGTTCCTGATTGTTTTGGAACCCTTTATTAAGAGGTCAGGTGAGGAATTTTTCCGGATGCATAACATTAAAAATTATTAGTAACACACTGTAGCAGTAATCTTGGGATATGTTGCTATGTGTAAAGTAGTTTGTTAATTGTTTTCCACTTTTGGTTTTGTCAACCAGGAACATTAACTTACTCAGTCTCATATCATTTTGAAAAAGTATTATATACTTCTGTGATGAATTACACAGTGACGTTATGAGACTTAGTGAGTTGTGCAATTTGGTCTTCTTTAAAACACAATTGGCATTTAATGATTAATACATTTTTGTAAAATTTATTTTCTGTGTCTGTTGTGCTTTTTGTTTACAGTATATGATTCATATATTTTTCAGGTTTCAATGAAGCAGAAATGAATATAATGAAATGGTGCTACACATACATGTGTAGGAGGTATGGTTATATATGTAAAACAAAGGTTTAGATACCGGTTACCAGTAATGTATGGTATATTTTTAGGGGTGTATTAGAGTGCAGGGTGCAGAGGGCCCAGGCTCCCACTTTAAAAATTAATGCTTTAAAAGCTGTGTATGTATGTACTTCATTACAACATCTCAAAAGGAAGGACATTCTTTGCAAAAAACTCTGTTAATGCAACAGTTAGGGTTGCTTCCACAATGAAAAAAGTGAGGAAATTTGATGTTAAGAACATAAAATAAACACAACATACAACTCACAGTAGTAAATCATACCAAACAAATTAAACAGAATATGTACAATTATTGCAGCCACATAATGAGTGCTATCCTGATATCTTGCTGATGTATTACAGAGAAGGGGCTCTGGGGTGTGGCCATGGCTGGATACCGAACGCACCACAGCTATCTCCTTACATGGGTGGGTTGAAGCACATCTCTCTGCATGCTCTCCATTCACTACACTGTGGTTTCTTGCTCTCCCTCCTTCCCCTACCACCACTACTGCACTGTTGTATTGCTCCTGACCTTTCTGCCTGCCCTGGGAGCTGGGATGAATGGTTATGAACCTCTCTATCCTAATGCTTAACCAGTTTCTATTTTTATTTCTGTTTGATGCTTGTAATTTAGCTACATTCATTCAGACACTAGATGGGACTCTTCTGCTGCTCCTGGGTCTTAGTGCTGCCACAATTGTCCTTCTCTCTCTCTCTCTCTCTTTGTCACTTACCTCAGTGCATATCACTGAGCTCAATCAACATACCTTGGTCTCAGTGTTTCATTACTAAACTGTAAGGGAGAAATTCAGGAGAGAGCAAGGAAGGTGGATGGAGAATTGAGGGGCTAGAGGGAAAGCAAAGTGCAAGCATTTGAGAGTGGGATAGCTGAAGTGGAAATCAGCAGGCAATGACAGTTACCGTAGGTATGAATTACTGTATTTCACATCACAAGGGTTATTTTCTTTTCAATTTTAAGAACAGCCACACACTGATGGGGGTTACCATCACTCACTAGCTCAAGCCATGCAGCAGAACAAGCAATATTTCCTTCTGCTGTTTCCTGCCATCTAAAAGAAATTATTAAAAGCAACATACTGTAGTATGGCTAAGACAGTTATAAAACAGAGGTTGCAAACATTTTAATACATTTCACAGTTCAAGTGTTTTTATTTAAATCGCAAACAGTTGCTGCAGACCTTTAGAACTCAAAGTGAATCCTATTACTTTGACAATGCTGCCTGATACACTGAATGCAAAAGTCTGCCCTTAGCCACTGAAATACATCTTTTAAGTTCATGATGCATGCAAGCACAGATGAATTCATTGAAATGAGAGTTGCTATACAGGGGTGTGAGGGGATGCATCCACTGGAGAGCTCAGTTCCAAGGATCAGGTCAGCGGCAGGTGAATCAGTAGGCAGGCTGGCGATGACTCGCTTTCTGTTTTGGGGTGAGTTGGAAAACTTTTCAAAGGACAGAGCTGAACCAATAATGGTGTGGCATGTTCCTTTGATGTTAAAGCCCTGCATTACATTGACTTCCTGGTTGCACGTTCACAATGCTGTAGCACTTACAGTGTAAATCGCTGAGCCTGCCCACTGCTCCTGTCCTCCCTGCATTCCCATTTGAGCCCCTGCCAGCAAATCACTCCCTTCCACTTCCTCCCACTGCTGCTATCCTCCCCACCCTCTTTCCTTGAGGCCCTTCCACCAGCAACTCAGTCCCTCCCTCTCCTCCCATTGCTGCTGTCCTCCCCACACCCTCGTTCTCTCAAGGACCCCCCCACACAGAAAATCCCTCCCTCTCCCTCCCACTGCTGCTGTCTTACTTGCACCCTTCATTCCTCATCCGCCGGACACTGAGTAGCCCACTCCCCAGTGTCCAGAAATGTTCACATCCTTTTCTATAAAAAGTCCCCAGTGTCTTTATTTATTTAAACCTGAAAGAAAATTGTCCATCATTGTCTCCCCATCCCCTCTCCATCCCTCCTCCCACTGTGCACCCATCTCCCCACCCCCCTTACCCATACTTACCTCCGAGGTCAGGAGCAATGATCTTCTGTGGACGGGACATGTCTGCACACTTCAGAGCAGATGGCAAAGTGAAGATTTCAAGGTAAGCCGTATAATGGGAAACAATGGGGGAGTCAATTTAGATTGATATATCAGCCATTTTAGGAATTTTGGCAGCAGATTTTCAACATGGGATTTTTGGGATACCACCTCCTGACTACCATCACTGTGATTTCATTACTCAGTCCCGAAAGGTGATTTCATGGTCAGTGTGTGGAATCACCTTTGGGATCAATTAATGAAATGACAGTGCCACTGGTCATGAGGTGGGGTCCCAAAAGCCCATGTTGCAAATTTGGTGAAAAAATGCCAAAACATGACTGCGTTACAGCGTGCATTGCACAGTTTCTATGCATGCTCCTAACTTCACCAGTTTTAATATTTTCACTCCAGATTTTCAACATTGCCATTATTTCACACCTCCTTTTGAACAGTATAGCTGTCATTTTCATTATCCTGCCTGAAACATGTTTTCACACCTGTAGAGCAGAATGGCATGGTGGCTCTGTGAAATCACCTTTTGGGATGAGTGAGTGAAATGATACTGGCACTTTTCATGCGGTGGGGTCATAAGAATGCTGCACTGAAAATGTGGTGTGAAAATATTAACAAACAACAAAGTTACGAGCATGTGCACTAAATTAACAAACGCAGGCTCATACCTTTGGTACTTTTCAATATTTTGACCCCAAATTTTCATCATAGCTATCTCTCCACTGCACCTCATGAATATGACAGCTGCCATTTTCCAGATCCTGGGAAAAAATTTTTTGCATCCTGAAAAGTGATTTCACAGCCACTGTGTGAAAGTACCTTTTGGACAGGAGTTGAAAGTTGTTATTCCTTTCTTCATGAGGTGGAGTAATAAGGCGACTATGTTGAAAATGTGGTGTAAAATATTAAAAAACAATGAAGTTATGAACCCGTGTTGAAATTTGCCAACACCAGTTAGTAACCCCTCCCCAAAATGGCACCAGTGCACGATAAACTTTTGGCATTGACAAATGCTTGTTTATATTGCAGCAACTTTGTACATTCAAAGCGTTCATGCCATTTTTATAGAACATGAATGGTTTGAGTTCTTGTGTGTGTAAAGCTGCACCTTACTGTTGCTCAACAAAATGCACATTTTACGGCTGCATAGATAAAGCTATGTTGATGTATTGCTATGTGTAAAGAAAAGGGACTCAGTTGCCATCTCTGGATACTGAATGCATCACAGCTATCTCCTTACACTGAGTGGAGTTAAAGCACATCTCTCTGCATCCTCTCCATTCACTTCAGTGTTGTTCCTTCCTCTGCCCTCCCATGCACTGCACTCTTTTGTTGCTCTTGACCCCACTGCCTGCCCTGGGTGCTTACTGTACTGAAGAGGAACTAGTGTGACTCAACATAGCTGCATTAAAATCACTTCTGTTTCTTTCTTGGCTCCCTACCCTAGCAGCTCCATCCAACAGAGGCATTGTAGTGAGTTCTATGATGCCTTGCATAAAAAAATGCACTTCATCCCCAATGTAGTCCTGTGAGAGAAACCATCCCCAGAAACAACCTCCGGTGGTTATCCCTGCAGTCAACATCTCTCAAATAACCCCAGAGCCAAAAACGGGGCACTATAACACTACTCATTCAGAGCGTTAAGAGGAATGATGTGTTTTTCTCCCCTGACAGGTATTACCTTTATTGAAATGTAAAACCCATTGCAGATGGGGCAATAAAGGTAGTTGGACCACTCTGTGTACTACACGGGGGAGGAGAGTAACTTTGATTGTTGTTCCTGGTTTGGTATTCACAAGTTATAAAAAAATACTAAAAGATTATGGGCTGATCTGTTAACAGAAACTCCCTCCCACTATTAAGTATTCCCCACCTCCCAGTTCTTGCCTCCATCCCTTGATCTATTCACACTAAGTGTCTCCACTGCAAGTACCCCCCACATCCTGGTTCTTCTCTGTGTCCCTGTCTGGTCCCTCATAGTCCCATGAAATTTTGAGCACCCTTCTCCTGGAACTGGACTACAAACTGAGGAACTAAGATAAGTCTAGTTAATGTATTTTCAATGCATTTTGAACTTTTCCTCAGAAAAGGTTGTCATTTTTTAATATTTGCAAACCAAATTTTCAACGTGGCCTTTTGGGACCCACCTGAACCAGGTAGGTGAGCATTTTCAAATTTGCCCCAAAGGTGATTTCCAGTTGGTCAGCAAAATCCCATCAGGCATGATTTGACAACTTTCATCTATTTGGTTCATGAGCAGGAGTAATAAGAAAGCTAATGTATGTTGAAAATTTGGTGTCACAATATTAAAAACAAGCCCTGGGAAAGAGGTCATATGATGGCTGCCTGAGTGGACGTGCCTGGGTATTGCTCCAGTTCTTCAGCAAAAACTCTACTCAATATCTACCTAATGTGCTTACCATAGGAGTTCAGAGACATTCCTTGTTCAGCAGTCCAACCAGTTCTGGTTAATATGGACACCGAAATGAAACAATTGTTCCCTAGACACACTCCATCTCCTACACTAGAGCACAACAAATCTTCCAAGTGACCTAAGGCACAACCTGCTGGAACAGCTGGTAATGCAACTCCCCAGGCCGCTCTCTACTGAAGCCAAATTCCTGGAAGGGTTATCCCTATTAAAGACACACTACAAACATTACGGCAGATATTCAAAATATGTGCACCTCTACTGATCTTTTAACTTAAAGGACTGGGGATAATGAAACATGCATATCTTCCCTAGATGATTGAGGGCCAGGTTAGATCCCAAGGTGGTTATCCTGCATCAATGACTCAAAAGATGGAAGATAGCATGGAGGACCTTGAAGGGTGTTCAAGAGAAACAGTTTAGTGGTGTTGGGCCTTTCAGAAAGGGAGGAGGGCTCTGTGGTGATTACATTTACTCAAAAATGTTGTGAGCTGATTGCTGGTCCCCTTCTAAATGGGCCCTGTTATAATGTGGAAGGCGCACGGTCACTTTGTCCAGTACCCTGAAAGGTTCTCCTCCTTGGCCACTTATGTTTCAGCTGCTAAACTTCCTAGACAAGCAATATGTTTTGGATAAGATCTGAGAGGTTAAAGAATTACAGTGGGAAGGAGAAAAGATTAGAGTAGTACAAGATCTACCATGTACAGTCTGCCAGAAGAGATCTGCTTTGCATCCTATGATCTCCAAACTGATAGCTGCTGGGATTAAGTTCTGAATCCATAACCCACCATTCTGCAAGTGCAGCATCAGTGCAAATGGCACTCTTCTGATACGTTGGAGCAGGTGGCCTGAACTAAGAAACTGTCTCTCAACTTATTCAAGTGAGGACTGCTTGTGATAAGACACAAGGCTCTGTTTACTCCACTCAGTTAGCCAGCTGTATAGTTTGCACTTTGTTTAGCACCCTAATGCTGACTGGCTAAATACTGATTAATATGGCCACTTGCTCTCTGTTGTGATGGCTCTGACTGGCATATCTTTAAGTTTTGGGCCAGAGTTAGATATTTGATACACCTGCATACTTCCAGCATAATTGACTGCCTCAGGGACATTTAGCTGTAACCCTGGGTTGGATCCATGGATTTATTCCATTAGTGCTGAAGGCAGAGTGAATCTGTACATTTGCTCCCTATAATTAAATCAAACTAATTTCCTTTGGAATTTTTCCCATGGTGTCTTAGTGGATATGTGCCTTTTGTTGTGATCGACCTTTGCTGGCTCGGGTTCTGGTGGACCTTATCAATCACAAGGCTCCTGGAAGTGGAAGAGAAAGACTTTTATTTGCCACTGCAAGGTATATGCTGCCTCAGTATGGATATACTGGTGCAGACTAAGATCTTTGATGTATGCTACTAATGCTTTTCGGCGTATACGAAGACATCACCTGTTATGCCCTGGATTACCTCTTCTCCTAGTTTCACAATCAAAATGTAGATGAACCTGCATTCTGCAGGGGTTTATTGAGTACAATCGGAATGACAAACCTTTGAGTCACAGACTCTTTTGCAAAGGCTCCACGTCGGTTACAGGGGTGGAGGGTAAACAAATACAGAACATACATGAAACATGAACAGGCAGTATTTACAGTCACAGTACTGACAGAGCAGTCCAGGCTTCAACTTAGAAACAGTGAGGTAGTTAGAAGCATTCTTGTAAACCCTAGACAGAGTCAAGTCGGTGGCAGATTCATGGGGTCAATTGAGACCCTGTGTCAGGAGAAGTAGGGTTTGGTAGCACAGTTGGGTAGGCATCGTTAGCTACAGACACATTTGCACTCTGAACTAGAAGGGCTCTGAGACCCGTCTTAAACAATGAGATGCTGTGGGTCTGGGTGAGTGGTGGAGGTAGCGCATTGAGCCAGCAAGGGCCCGGTGGCGGAAGGATCTTGCCCAAGGGAAGTTCTACAGAGGGGACTTGGAATGTTGGGCTTGCTTGAGTCTTGTGTTGTGCCTCGGTGCTGCACAGATAATGGGGAGTAGGCCATAGGGGACTATCTGGAGATGTATTTTTAGCTAGGATGCGGGTGTGGTACTTTGGTCTTTGTTGGAGATTGGCCAACCAGACCAAAGTATAAAGGTCGCAGGTGTGAGTAAGTCTGTCACTACCTGTAACTGCGCAAGCTTTATTCAAGGCAACATTTAAACCATAAGTATGGAAGGTTCGAAAGAGCCATATATAACTATCCCATAGTCAACGAGGAGAGGATAGAAGAAGTGACAGCAAGTTGCATAGCCTGTGTGGGCAGGCAGTGCTTGAGTCGGTAGAGGATGCCCACTCTGGAGTTGACAGCGGAGGAGAGAAGTTGGATGTGCCTGTGGTAAGAGAGGGAGGTGTCTAATGGGATGCCTAGGTATTTTAAGTTTATAACATGTTCCAGAGGGATACCAAGTGAGTTTTTAATTAGGAGTGCTGACTGACTATGTGGGCTTTGGCAATGAGCAAAGATCATTGACTTCGTTTTTATAGTTGATGATCAGGCGGTGGTCTGCGAACCAGTTCTCAAGCTCCGGAAAAACCCTGTAGGGACAGTTGGAGGCGCTCAGTTGAGAGTGTTTCAATACAGTACTGCATCATCAGCATTGAGTAGTAGATGACCACTACATGCCTTAGGGAGCGAGTTTAAAAGAGGGTGTAAAGCAAGAGGGCTAGTATTGATTCCTCGGACCCCAGAGCAAACTGTTTTAGAGGTGGAGATGATGGTGTTAACTCAAACTTGTTGTGACCATCCTGAGAGGTAGTCCTTGAACCAGGCAGTTGCCTCTGGGACCACATTTAGTTGTGGAAGGACACAGAGCAGTAGCTCATGACTGACCGTGTCAAACACCTTGGTCAGATCCACATAGATCGCTCCAGCGATTGAGCCTTGGTCGAGGGCCTCTTGGATGAACGAGGTGAACTCACACAGAGCAGTGACAGTGCTGTGGCCAGTCCAGAAACCATGCTGTTCCTGGCTGAGAAGGTTGTGTTTAATAAGGTGTTCTGTTATCTGGTCTGAGACAATTTTTTCCAGGACTTTGGAGAGTGGTGGGAGTATTGATATAGGTCTATAGTTGTTGGAGTAAGTGGGGTCACCGCCCTTCAGGATGGGGTGATTATGGCTTGCTTCCAAGTCGAGGAACTGACCAAGGCATAGCGAGAGGTTGAGGGTTTTGTAAGATGGGGTAGTGTGACATCCAGGGTAAGCGAATGAGTTTCAGATCAAGGAGTCATTGCTGTAACGGTATTGGCTATTGCTTTGAAATGTAGAGTTTAGCCTCACTGCAGGGATGACACAAGTCGGAAGGGAGGCGGGTTGACATTACATGGGTTTTCGGGGAGGGAGGGTGAGGGTGGGTGGAAGAAGTAGGGAGAATATGGGAGAGGTCCGGAAGGTAGAGTTAAGAGCTTCAGCGATAGTGGCAGGATCCTGTGTGACATCCCAGTTTAGGTTGAGTTGGGTAGGGGAGGGAGCTGGTTCTACCACTGAGTTCTCTTATGTTGTTCCAGAATTTTTGCCATCTCCCCAGGAGGAGGTAAGGGTTTGTTGATAGAAGTTAGCTTTAGCCTGCTGCAAGGCCCAGGTACATTTACTGCATGCCTCCGGTATAGTTGTCTCATCCTGGTTGTGTTGAGAGTCAAGAGCCTTGTGCCAAAGGTTGTCCCTTTGTTGAAGTAGTTTAGAAGTGAGGGTGTGATCCAGGGGTGGTTCTGGTTTTCACCACTATCTTTGAGAGGAGAGTGAATATATCACAGGCTTTGTTGAAGGTGGTTATAAAGTAGGCGAGTGCATGGTCAACTGACTGCGTGTTGTATATGGGAGCCAGTTGCTGTTAGATAGATGGGCTTTGAGGTGCTCTAGGCCTCCTCTTTAAGCCTTCGCTGCCAGGAGATTATAGGAGGACTTTACCCGACCACCGCATGTAACCTGAGTGGTCACTAATAGCGTCGGGAGAACAGTGGCGTGGAGAGGTTACGTGGCCTGTTGGTAAAAATGAGGTCTAAGAGGGTGGAAGTCCTGGATCGATTGTCCCTTCTGGTAGGGGAGGTGACTAGCTGGGTAAGATCAAATGCCAGAGCAGCATCTTTGAAGCTGGATGAGGCTAGGAAAGCAGTTGACATTGAAGTCACCCATTAGGATGATTTCACTAGTATTAGGTAGGTGGGAGATAACATGGAGGATGGAATCAAATGCGAGTTTTGGTTCCTAGGGGGATGTAGGCCGCAATGATATGGAGAGTTTTGGTACCCAGCACGAGTTTGACTGTTAGAGTCTGGGCTCCAAATTTAGGTGCAGGGTATGTACTGCAATGGCATTGAGTGAGGATTTAAAAAGATTGCACAGCCACCGCCTCTTTTGCTGGTCCTATCCGCCGGAAGATGGCATAATTTCAGAGGAGACAGCATCATTGGGAATTTTTTCCGTGAGCCAGGTCTCAGTGAGGGCAAGAATGTCAGGTGCATGCTAGGCGATCCAGCCTTGGAGAGAGGTGTGTTTTTAGGTAGGCTGCAGATATTTAGGGTGGCTAATAGCAAACTCCCGTGCGGTTTATTTGCAGAGGACTTAGTGCAGGGCAGGCCTGGGTTGGGGTGGATGTTGCCAGATAATAAAAGAAGTAGGAAAGTGATCCGCAGGAGGCCAACCTGCAGAGTTTGGATGAGCGATGCTGAGATTGGTAGGGTGTGGGGCTTTTTGCGTTGGAGGTGGGAACTGGGAGGCTAGGGAGTGTGCTGAAAAGAAGGAAAGGGACAGGTGGGAGTGCGTGGGGGACTGTTGTAGGTGGCGGGGTGTTGTGGTCTGAAGAGCAGGAGCTGGTACAATGCTTTCCAAGAGTGAGTGAAAGGTTGAGTGAGTTCTGTGTGTGTATAGGTAGTCAGGACAATTTGGCAATGGTGTGTGATGTTGAGGGAACTGGATTTGTAGTATTCATAAAGCTGGAGGAAAAGTGTTAAAGTTGTGGTGGATAGGTATTGGTGCCTCTGGGGGATGAAGAGCAAGGTGAAAGAACCTGGAAATTAGGAGGGTTACAAATAGAAGGGATTCCATGAAAATATATAGAGAGAGGCTTGTTTACAGCAGCCACTAGTGTTCGGTTAGTATAACCTGCAGCTGGAAAAGTGGGCTGATAGGTTATTTGGCAGGTCACCTGACTTAAACTAGCTATAAATTCGACTGCTGACCAAGGGTGGTGGTTGGGGCGGCGGGCTAAGCCTCTGGGCACCTTATGGTGGGGTGTCTCGCAGGTCGGGCTGCGAGATGCAGTAGGAGCTTGTGGCTGGTGCTGAGAAAAGCGCCAGATGCTCAGCAGTCGCGACTGCTGCCTGCTGAGAGGAGAATTTACCTGGGAGAGCTTCACTCTGGCTGCTGCGGCACAGGAGAGCTTCAGAGCTAGCCTCATGACCTCCGTCTCCTCGGGAGGGGTGGAATCTGCGGAGAAGGGAGAGAGAGGGGGATTAAATAGGCTGCAGTGGGAGAAGAGATTAACTGTTGGGGAGGGCAGTAGCTTGGGTGTGGAGAGCAGGGCGAATGAGTACAGGGCAACAGAAGTCACTCAAATCAAAAGGCAGGCTACTAAGAGGTTCCAAGCAGGGCTAGCAGATGTCTGCACGCTATGGAAACACCTTCAAATTATACAAAAGCAGTCCCTAAATGAGTTTCACAAAGGCAGCTTCAGCTAAACACAAATTGCACAGTTTGCAGAGACTCCAAGTCCTAAACATATCACAGGCAAAATACAGAGTTAGGTGCAGGCTCATTTAAAAACTGAGGAATCAGGAAGAAAAATACAAGTTCAGGTCTGATTCAGCCTCTGGAGCACCTATAGTGCAAGTTGTCTCTGGCAATTCGGGCTGCGGATGCGGTAGGGGAGCTTGTGGCGGTGCTGAAAAAGGCGCCAGATGCTCAGCGGTCGCGACTGCTGCCTGCTGAGAGGGAGAATATACCTGGGAGAGCTTCACTTTGGGTTGCTGCGGTGCAGGGAGGGCTTCAGAGCTAGCCTCACGACCTCTGGTCTCCTCAGGGAGGGTGGAATCTGGGAGAGCTTCACTGGCTGCTGCGGTGCAGGGAGGGCTTCAGAGCTAGCCTCAGACCTCCAGTCTCCTCGGGGAGGGTGGAATCTGGGAGAACTTCACTTGGGTTGCTGCGGCGCAGGGAGGCTTCAGAGCTAGCCCTCACGACCTCTGGTCTCCTCGGGGAGAGGTGGAATCTGGGAGAGTCACTGGCTGCTGCGCGCAGGGAGGGCTTCAGAGCTAGCCTCACGACCTCTGGTCTCCTCGGAGGAGGGGTGGAATCTTTG
This sequence comes from Neoceratodus forsteri, assembly GCA_016271365.2. Lineage (NCBI taxonomy): Eukaryota > Metazoa > Chordata > Ceratodontiformes > Ceratodontidae > Neoceratodus > Neoceratodus forsteri. Next base: position 1,077,491,857 of record CM057450.1, read on the forward strand.
AGGGTCGGCTGGCTCCCTCATGGTCTTGCTTATTAGTTGAATTGTCTCCTTTATATCCTGGGCATATAGCTTTATGTATTAAGTCTTAGATATTGATATTTTACTTGGTGAACACTGAATTGGTCAACTAACCACTTTGATTGTACTATATTAATTTAAGAATTTTTTATGTCTTCCTTTTATCTATTCACAGCAACATTTATCACATGACTGATTGGTGGTCAATCATAGTGCTCGAATTACTCTTAGCATTACATTAACGCTCTTGTTAACAGGATGTCTTCAATTGGGTGGTTTGTTACTAGACTATTTTTCACTTTTTAGCATGGGGGGGAGGTGGGTGCACACTGCTGGTGGTAATTGGTATCATTATGGCCCAATTGGGTGCTGGAGTTCAGTCATTTGGATTGGGAGTTGTAGTAGTTGTAGCATTGTTTATGGGAAGTTTGGGGTGGGGTAGGGAGTTAGGTATTTCTCATTACTGAAGAGATATTGCTTCATCATTACTGTTGGGCATATTTTGGGTTTATGGGGGAGGGATGCTGACCTCTAAGTGCAAGTTTATCTATAGGTGTTATTTATATTTGGTTTTCCTATCTTTGTTTATATAGTTTCTCCTCTTATCATTTCTTGGGGGTATTGGAGGTGTCTTTGTATGGGGTTTCACTGTTTTTTTCCCATGGAGACATAGATTTACTTTTGCAATATACTGTATTATCTTGTTTTATTGGGACCTGTGTGATATTCTTACGGTTGGCTCCACTTATTTAATATGAAATATATAACTTGAATGTTAAAGGTGCCTGCTCCAAGGTAAAGCGATTCAAATATTAAAGCATCTCCATGTGTTATTGACCCACCTACTTGCTTTGAAAAGTCATCTCTTCCATCGGCATGCGGTAGGTCAGGTATTTGCAGCTGGTAACTATTTAACTCAAAGAGCAGTGGCTATCTTATTCTCTAGGGAGTCAAGTTTAAGTTGTTACAGTCGGTAGAAGACCAAAAGGGCATTATCTTTTAGTAAAAGGGTGTTAGATCATTTGAAAGTCTTGTTGGGATGTATCTGAGTATCATCAGTCATCTTGCAAAAAAGATGGCCACCAGGCTGGCGAGCTTGTTTGTGCTGCAATTGTGTATCACAGCATCTTCTTTTAATAGTACTTGGTTTTAGGCTTTGTTTCATTTTAAGTAATTTGTTATTTAAGGCATTTCAAACAAACAGTCCCAAGGTATAGGATAGTTAGCTAGGGTTGATAAAGTGTGGTAGTAAGTGTGCTGGCGTTCTCCTGGAATTTGCTAAAACACCCCTGGAGTGCGTTTTGGAGATATGCAATGGTTCTCAACACTGCCCAGGGTAGGACATGCGCACACAAGAGAATTGGACTTAATTATTATAATATATCTGTACTATGAGTATTTTACATTGATATCGGACATATAGGTTTCTGACTGGATTCCAGCCTGACCTGTGGAATGGTGAGATGAACTAGAGGAGGTGCTATCGGTGAGTCAATGAGAGGTTTCCATGGAGGAATTTTTCTGTCCGAAGATTTGTGCTGTATTGTGCTTGGGTTGGCTGTTTTGGATCATCCCTTGTTGACTGGATTGCTGTTGAATCTTGTCATTGCTCCCTCCATGGAGAATAGGAGGTACCATTGGCCCAGGACTGGCCGTTTGTGGGTCTGCCATTGGCTTGGAGGGGTCCAACTTTGTCCCTGTAACTAAGCTGACAGATCCACGCTGTGCAGGAGTCAGGGGTGAGTCAGCGGAGAGCAGGCTGATGTGCTCTGGGTGCTCCTAGGCCTTCGGGGAGTCGGCTGGTGGGCCGACACTGGCTGTGGGCAGAAGCTACAGTGGAGGAATATTTTGGGCAGTGGTTTCTTGGGGCAGAGTTTTGGGCCCCTGCCAATCTTTAGGTGGCCCTGAACTTTGGATTTCACGAAGAAGGTTGCTTTGGAAACTCTGCACGGACTCGATCCTGGACATGGTCAGACCTCCTTTTCTTTATTATCTGATGTCCACATTGTATTCTCTCAGGTAGTGAGAGTACCTGGCTTCTACTCTACTTACAATAATGTTGTGGTTCTACCTGCCTACGTGAGAGGTAGTGCAGACAGAACGCCTTTGGATCATACTGTAACTTTTCAGGTATGAATACCTGGCTATCTATCTTATTTCAATAACTTTGTGGTTCTACTCTGCCTACGTGAGAGGTAGTGCAGATAGAATGCATCTGGACATACTGTAACTTTTCAAGAAGTGAGAGTGTCTGGCTAACTATTTTTCACAATAATTTTGTGGTTCTACCTGCTTACATGAGAGGTAGTGCAGCTAGAACTCTTCTGAACATTTACTCTGTGGAGGTGTGAGCTCCTTGAATCAAATTATTCATCTGAGAAAATTTCAGTGACTGGTTTCACAATCTATAGCTTAAAATTGTTGTCTGCCTTTGCCATGATACATCTTATCTGTATATTGGGTCTTATTGGTTGTGGGGAAATATGCAAAGGGTTGAGGAGGGAGTGAAGTTGCTATTTTGTTATTTTCATTTTACTTATATTTTGTGTTAAACTTGGTTTTCTAGGTTATTATTATTTTTTATTTTGTTTTGTATTACTGTATTTTGGTAGTGAGAGTACCATTTTATTATTTGTTGATTTGGGTTTTGAGGTGTTTTATGTTTTAGGTTTTAGAGTTTTTAAATTTAAATCATAGCTCTGTCTTGGATTGTGTTAAAATTGGAGTTTTGTGTTTTTCCACTGTTTTGGCTGTATTTGGTGGAATGTGCCTGCTTGCCCCCTGTCCTGTGCTACTCATCCTCCTCTCACCTTGCCCTCCACCTGTTCTTTCCGCCTGCTTTTATCTTTCAGCGATGTCGGGTACTGGGGATTGCTCTCAGGGGAGGGGTGTAAAGGGCAGGGGCACGGACAGGTGGAGTTCAAATGAGTGGCACTCCCATAGGAGTAGTTAGGACCAGAAGGCAGCCCTGGGGCAAAATGGTATCTGGAGCAGGTGACCCTTGTCTGGTCCCCATACCCAAGGGCACCTCCTTTTTGGGGGGCAAGTAGATGGGGCTGACTCACGAACATCGTCCAACCTGGGCGTTGTTATGCAATGCCAGATCCATTCAGAACAAAACTGCACTTATTGTAGATTTTGTTGGAACAGTGGATCTGGTTTGCATCACCGAGACCTGGTTAGATGGAAATGCTGCCCAATTTTGAGCAGCTATTCCTCCCAGGTACTTGGTGTTACATCACCAGATTGGATCATGGGGGGCAGTGGTCTGTTTCAAGACTGAATTGGGCCTCACTGGGGTACCGGTTGAGAGGCCATATCATTTGAGTGCACTGTGGTAACTGGTGTGGGGTGCAGGATAGCGCTCATTTACCATCCACCAGGTGAAGAGAAACTGTTCCTACAGGAGTAGCAGACTTTGCCACTGATATGGCATTGGAGTCACCCAGACTGATGGTTCTGGGTGACTTCAATGCCTGAGTCGATAATGAAGATCCTCACTTTTGGACAACACTTCTCCAGTTGATGACATCACTGGGCTTCACACAGATTGTTTCTCAGTTACCCACAACGGTGGTCACTCTCTGATTTGGTCTTCCTCCTGGGAATCAAGGCCTCCGATTTGGGGTGGAACCTGTCAGTTGGTCCAATCACTACACCGTGAGGTTCAGTTTTCTGCCCCTGGGTAGGTCGGACCCTGTGGAGATGGTCAGTTACTGCCCTTGCGGGATGTTGTCCCTGAAGACCTGGCTGTGGTGATTGACCTCTTGGTGTTCGGTGAGACCAGCACAGATCCAGAGCTGTTAGTCATGGCCTATAACAGGGTGATTTCTTGACTCTTGACATGATTGCTGCTGTCTGTGTTCGCTCCCTTCCTCTTCAACCCAGGGCCCCATGGTTTGATGGGTCTCTGAGGGAGTTGTGGAAGTTGGGGTGAAGGTTAGAGTGTCGATGGTGGAAATCTGTCTTGGATGCTGACCTCCTTATTTTGTTAGAGCATTATAAACTCTATCAATCAGCGATTTCCCATAAGAAGGCAGAATTCCTGTCCAGGAAATCGCTGTTGCCTGGAATCGACTGGTTCAACTTTTCCAAACTGTGGACAGGTTGTGGCCCTGTCTGCAGCTCCGTCGAGTTTTTCACAAATAGAGTGTGATGAAATCACTTGATTCTTTGCTAATAAAGTGGCCAACATCAGGCAGGAGTTGCATCAGTCTCATTCTATGGGGATGCTGTTGGTTGGTGCTTGGTCACTGTGTCCGGTGTTCCTGAGTACTTTTGACCTGCCGGAGTTTGTTGATATCATGAGGATTGTCCAGGGGATGCACCCACATGCTGTAGTATAGATCCAGGCCCAACTTCCCTGATTCTGGGTTGTAGTGATATCATTGGCCCAGTTCTAGCTCAGATTGTCCGGTGCTCCTTGGAATTGGGTGAGTTTCCTAGCTCCCTGAAGGGCGGTGGTGACATCTCTTCTGAAGAAAGCTTCTTTGGACCCGGAGAATCTAGGAACTACAGACCTATCTTGAACCTTCCTTTTGTGGGAAAGGCTATCGAGAAAGTTGTGGCAACTCAACTGGAGAACCATTTAACCATCCATAATTTATACAACCTCTCCAATTAGGCTTTCGTAAGAGGCATAGTACTGAGACTGCTCTGGTTCAGGTGCTCAATGATCTGCTGATGGCGAGAGATTGGAGAAACCGCTCCATCTTGGTACTCCTTGATTTGTCTTCAGCTTTTGACACTGTGGATCATGGGGTCCTGCTCGAGCACCTGAGGTCCATCTGTGGGCTGTCTGGGACAGTACTCAGATGGTTTTCATCTTTCTAGCTGGTAGAACTCAGAGAGTTGTCTCAGGAATATTTTCTTCTGAGTCTTTCTCTCTGTCTTGTCTGGTGCCCCAGGGCTCAGTGCTGTCCCCATGTTGTCGCAGTATATACTGCGCTTCGGAACATTGTAAGAAGGTATGGGCTGAGGTTTCACTGTTATGCTGATGATACCCGCTCTACCTGTCTTTTCGCTCCAACCAGGTTAGTGCTATCTCGTTATTTAATTGTTGCCTCGCTGAAATCCAGGATTGGATGAGTTCTAAGCGGTTTAAAGTTGAGCGTAGGAAAGACTGAGGTTTTGGTGGTGGACCGGTGCATGGGACAGAGGGGTTGAGGACTGATCTGAACTCCAGTTTAGTCTTGGGGGTGCTCAGATCCTCTCCTCTGAATGGGTGCGTGACCTGGGAGTGATACTTGACAATGGGCTGACCCTTCATCATCAGGTGTTGGCAGTCATCAAGTTAGCATTTTACCATCTTAGGAACATTGCTAGGATCAAGCATCTCATTCCGTCCAGTGACCTGCCTGTTTTGGTCCACGCCTTTGTGACCTTATGCCTTGACTACTGTAACTCCCTTTACTTAGGGCTTCCTGGGGTTGATATCCACCACTTGCAGCTAGTGTAGAATGCTGCTGCATGTTTATTGGCTGGGGTATCTAGGAGATCTCACATTACCCCAGTGCTGCAGCGATCTGCACTGGCTGCCGCTTCGATGGTGGATCACCTTTAAGGTAGGTTTATTAACCTAAAAACCCTACGGACTTGGTCCTGACTACTTGAAGAGCTCCTGGTCCCTTACACCCTGTGCGACAGCTCCGCTCTGCTGATGAGGGGTTGCTGGAGATTCTGAGGGTTAGTTTAAATTAATCTGGGGCCGTGCTTTCAGGTTTGTTGCCCCTACCCTCTGGAATTCTCTACCGCATCAGCTACGGGGACTGCAGGACAGTGGGGCTTTAAGCAGGCACTGAAGACTTTTTAGGGCAAAGCCTTTTCTGAACTCTTGTGATTTTATTGATATTTATTGAATTCTCTGAATTTTATGTATTTGTGAAGCGCCTTGATATTTGAAAGGCACTCTATTAAATAAAGTTTTTATTATTATCATTATTATTATTAATAAAGATACCGAATTTTTACTGTGTTGACTAATTTGCTTGCCCTTTGCTCACATTCTTGTAATACTGGCAGGAGACTGGAACTTAACACTTACCTCAAACTTGGAAAGGTCCAGTGGCACGTGCCGGCTTTCCCACTCAATGTTCCCTCCATGAATTGATAGAAACACTGGGCATGTGTGATCTCTGGTGAGTATTAAACCCCTCCGCTAAGGAATTTTCATTTTACTCACAGGCCCACAAGTCATATTCCACCTTGACTATTTTTGGTCAGTTGGGATGTGTTGCCTGGGGTTATGAAAAGTGGGATGGCTCGATGGTCCTTTCGGATCACTCTCCCACCTGGCATGAATGTACATTAATACCTAATATTCAGCGGGATGCAATTTGGAAATTAAATACACAATTACTCAAAGATGAGGGTCATCACCAGAATCAAAGAACTAATAACACAGTTTGTGGACAAAATTGCTGGTTCTATCCCAGAAGTAGACAAGATATGATGTGCCCTTAAATGTGTCCTGAGGGACGAATTTATCAGGTTGGCATCCACAGAAAATGTAAATGCGAAGCAGAATTGCTCTCTCTTCATATTAGTATTAAGGCCCTGGAAGAAAACTTTCCTTGATACTCCGAAGGATGAGCGTAAGGCATTAATGATTCTGAGAAATAAATCTGCGGAGACCCTGAGGAACGGGCCAAATATGTCATTTAAAACCCACTCACGTTATGCTGACCAAGGTGACAGGATGGGCCGCCATTTAGCCTTGTACCTGCATAAACAAGAAGCATCTCGAATAGTTCTAACTATTTCTTTCCTAACTGATAACTCCCTTAAAACCTCCCCTCACAACACAGTTCATGAATTTGAGTTATATTATCATCAATCATACAGCACCCCAACAAGCCTGCCTTCTTCTCCTGAAATCCGAGAATATCTAGCTGATGGATGTTTTCCTCAGCTTACCCTAGATCAACAATCCTACCTTACTAGGCCTGTCACACAACAAGAAATCCTGGAGGCAGTTAATTCCCTTCCCCTGGTTAAGGCCCCTGGGCCTGATGGCCTCCTTAAACTTTACAAAGCCTTCATTAACTAATTGTCCCCTTGCTCCAGCAATTAAATTCCTATTTTGTGAATCAGGAATCTTGGATCCCACATTACTGGAAGCATTGATTGTTGTTTGCCCAAGTCTGGCAAATCCCTTACAGGGTCACAAATTATTGCCCTATATCCTCATGAATTATGATATCAAGATTTTCACTAAGATTTTGGCTAATAAAATAACACAGGTTTGGGACAGGTTGGTCAGTCTGTAAAAAGTGGCCTCTCAATTGACCATCTGCGAAAACTGTCCCATGTTTTCTCCACATCCAGGGATGCCTTTCAACCTATGACTTTGGTTCCCTGGATGCAGAGAAGGCATTTAATTGGGTGAACTGGACCTTTATGTTTGCTGTTCTGGGCAAATTTGGCTTCCCTCTGTTTTTATGAATTGGATTCAGGTTTTGTACTCACAGCCTAGTGCAAAGATATATTATAATGGTGTGCTCTTATTGGTGTTTCAACTATACTTCAGCAGGGTGCCCGCTATCTCCATAACTATTTAATTTATATTTAAAGCCCTTGTTACTCATGAGTAAAATATCTCCTCTTATTAAATGCATTCATATGAGAACCTCTGACCTCAGGCTCTCCGCATATGCAGATGGCATCTTACTGCATGTATCTCATCCTAGTGTATCCATTCCAGTGGTGTTAAACCTTATCCAGACATTCAGAAAGTTCTCTAATTACAAACTTAACCTAGATAAGACTGTAGTGATGCCTCTAAATTCCAGAGTATTTAAGCCAGATGTTGTACACCTGGGCTTGACCTGGTCCACATGGCTCAAATATTTGGGGATAGTTCTTGCCCAGACTAGCTCTCTTAAAAAAAGCTGATCTTAATGACTTGCTTGTTACTTTCCAACAGCATCTGGACAGATGGTCCTCTCTTTACCTTTCCTCCAAGGTAGAATTAGTGTCATTAAAATGAATGTTCTACCGGTTGTTTTACCCCTTATACTTACCGAACTTATGGTTCCCCTATGCTGGTTCAAAAGGTTCATTCACTCATCTCTAATTTTATTTGGAAGGAGAAACCTTTGAGGAATGCTTACACTTGATTAGGAGCACTGAAAAGATGGGGTCTCAAACTCCCTAACATTTTTGTCTACTACTTGGCCAGTCAGTGAAAATATGTTAGATGGCACTCTACTCCCTTGCCACAGGAGAACCCTCCTATTTACCACTGTGGCTCCAGATTGAAAGGGACCTAATTCAGGATGCTGCTCTTCACCTGACAGTCTTCTTTCATATCCCTAAACTTCTTCCACCCAGATTCATAGCTCATTCATATATACTTCATTGAGGTGCATGCTCAATTATGTAGAGCCCTGTGGTATGATAACTTTATAGACATTTCGCAGCCACTATGCAATAACCCCAATTTGAAACTTGGAGGAGAGATGCTGACTCAGTGGGGATGCCCGATCTGTTCAGGAAAAGGTTTCTGATTTCCTCATTAACGGTCAGCTTCATAATAGCCAGGACCTTTCAGGGCTTCTTAATTTATCTCCTAAACACATCTTTAAAATGTACCTACTTTGTCACTATGTAGCACATTTGGCAGACCCTCCTGGTCTATTGACCAGGAGAATAACTTCATAATCTTAGAACTCTGGCCTGGCAACCCTCAGTATCCCAAATAATAGCCGCTCTGTTCCTCAAGCTCTTCCCTGACAACATAGGTCACTCCCATTACTGGTCTACTTCACTCCCTTCTACTGTTTTCAACTGGGACCGTATCTGGGTGGATCTTTACCTATATGTGACTAATGATAAGCTTCATCTCACCCAGTTTTATATTTTACATAACTTTACTTCACTCCTGTTAAACTTTTAAGATGGGAAGTTGTCCTCTGCTACACAAGATGTGGAAGTGCAGATGGGTCCTTACTTCATGTCCTATGGGACTGCTCCAAGATTGCTCCCTGTGGAACATGATCAGGGTAGGGTGGATCCCTGCTGGGGTTGGAGGACCACTTCACAACTGAAGTATCATTGTAGGGATTTTTCAGGAGTAAGGGTTAAAGAACAGAAGTATTATCTTTCTATGATTTCTCTTTCAGTGAAATGGTGGTACTCCACCACTGGAAGGATCAAGTGGTGATTTCTTATTCTGAGTGCTTAATAAGTTACTGGAAATCTTCAGATTGAAAAAATTATAGCTAGTCTCCATAACATGATAACAGTTTATAATAAGAGATGGAGTAAATTACATACATTGTTTTCCTCCAATTTTCCCCTTGAGTGGGTGTGTGGAGCAATTTCTTGGTTATCTATGATACTCTATGTTTTCTATTTTGGCATTTTATTATATCATACTGTTGTTTTGTCTTAGAGGTATGATTTGTGTTCCTCTTTACCCCATTGGTATGTATTGTGCTTTATCAGGTACATCAATGCTTATTTTGTTTGTTGTTCTCCATTGGGTATGGGTGAGGGGTTTACTGTGGGGCTTACTTGATGTAAGTTGTTTGATTTTGTTTTATTATCTGTTTGTGGTTTCTCTTTTATAGAAATGTAATAAAGTATGTTAAATTAAAAAAACAGTCTGGTCAGAGCCAATATAGGCGGCTGTGGAGAGCTTTTAGGAGCAGCAGAGTGGTGAAAGAATATGTGGTGCTCTTGCTGCACTGGAGTTAGCCATAATACTGCAGTGATTACATACTGTGCATGCATGATACTCACACATGTGCAGTTTGTTCCAGAATCAGCCTTGGGCAACATGGTGGTGCTGACATAACTCGTGTAACACCCAGTCCCTCGGGTTACTAGAATCCCATTAGTACTAGTCTTAGGCAGGTAGGAAAAGGTAGCTGGTGGGGGGCTTATTAGGGGCATTCTACATAATGACATCATTGTTTCCTTAGCTAGCCTGAGAGAAGGATGCTTATGTCATTTAGAACTCTCACAGCAACATAACCATTTTTGAGTCAGCTGCTCTCGGGAGCTTAGAATGTTCATCAGTACGTTCAAGTGTGGCAGTCAGAGTGGCAGGAGGTCTGCAATTGGGGCTTTGTCAAGGAAACCCTGGAATCTCTCATCCTGATTTGGTAAAATCTTCAGTTTGCCTGCAGGACTCTTTAGTTTCACTCCAGGGAGTGAGAGGGAATGCAATTCTTGTGGATCCAAAGGTCAATCCCTAAAGTTCATTGCTACCTTAAGGAAGAACAATGAGTAGAATCTGACAGCTACCAGAGAAAGAAAGGTGCCTTTTGTTCTTTCCACGACTGGAAGGAAGGAACAACTAATCTGTGAGTTCAGAATTTAAGACTGTTCTCTGAGGGAGTTGTCTGAGGTGTGTGTGCCTATATAAGGCTAGATGACACGGTCAGATTCCTTTCACCACAACTGTGCTGAATTTAAAGTTAAAGGTGGGGTCTTTAGCAATTCATTGGGATTGGAGACTCAATTAGTGTAAGCCTGAAGGAATGACAGAGGCTGCTTGGGGCAAAGAGTGGCAGGAACACCATCTGGAGTTTCAGGCAGAGTTAACTGGTTCATGGATGGGCACCACTGTTCCCTGGGCAAGACCATACACCAGGAGGATTTTAAAGTGTGTGGTACATCCCACAGATGTACACTTTGGAAAAAGATAGTGATGTGTTTGTGGAAAACAGTACTGCCTAGCAAAGTGTCCTGCAAAGAGAGTGTACCTGTATTGCAATTACAAACGTTTGGGGACCACCCTTGCTTTCAGTAACATCTGTAAATAAAGCCATACTGCAAAATACCAGTTACTGCTTTGGACATTCCACTTTTTACTGCTAGTGTGAATGTTATTGGGTCCCTCAGCAGTTAGGTCTAGCATATACCTAGCATCCTCTCCCTTGGGCCTGGTTATAAACAAAAGGTTCATTTTAGTATGTATCCCCACCCCCATCCTCTAGATAATGAGCCTGGTATACACTCCAATGCTGGGGGTGGTACCATGAATGTAGTTCTGTCAAAGAAAATTGTATGCCATGTAGTTGGCAGTGGATCTCTTAATGGGGAGTGCCAGATAGCCAAAGGTGGCGTGGGAGTTACATACATATGCACGATACTCATGCATGCACACTTTGTCAGCACCACGATGTTGCACATGGCGCCATCACTTCCACAGTTGTAGAAAGGAAAAGTAGTGCTCCAGGAAATGGGTATGTTTATCGGCCCACAGAGGTAAGAGCAGCATAAACAGAAACACTGTAAACTATGCTGAAGCATTGTGGCAGAACATCAGACAGCGGTCCAGTTATGTGCTTCCACAGTGCTCTTACATAAAACTGATGATGGCATAACATCTGCGGAGACTGCCCACACAGCTGTAAAAATCAGACTCAGGAGGAACTATTAAACTAGAGATCTGGTCTGGGATTTGTTCGTCATCACAGTCACTTTCTCAATCTTTTCTAAGCTGTTATTTCTGGTAAATGTGCCTTAGCCATATTGATCTCAGTGCTGGCAGACTACTTCTGGATTTCCTCTGATTGTATTAGGTGGGGGTAGTAGCAGTCTTGAAGTGGTAGCTGCCGGTGGTGGCATGCTCTGAACAAAAGTGGTCCCATGCTTGTCTGCACATTTTAGAAATGACCCTTTCCTTGTTTTTGCTGTAAAAAAATAACCCTTGAACAGAAAACAAGGAGTCAGTTATGGCCTCCCTCCCACCCTTTTCACTTCCAGTGAGGAATTTTATTATGGAATTGCATCAGATGTAAAGTGGCAGCCGCAAATGCTTAATATTGTTAAACAGTAATCAACTGTATGTAAAAGATTTTTTTTAGTGTGTGCTTTCTTAATATTGTCAATACCACTCCACCCACTGCATCGTCAGCGAGAGAAGGATTTTTTGTCGACAGGCTAGTGGTAGGTTATTTAGAAACAAGCTAAAGAGGAGAGGGCCAAGGATGGAGCTCTTGGAGGACTTCAAGGGACACTGAAGTGGGTCAGAGAGTACATTGCATATTTTTACCTGATGAACATGCCCGAGAGGTAGCTCCAGAACCAGCACAGTGAGTCAGAGGAGAGTCCTATTACCTCTAGTTGTGCCAGGAGGAGGTCATGGTTGACCATATCAAAGGCCTGGTGAGGTCAATAAGGTTGCTCCCACCAAGTGCCCCTGGCCAAAGGCACTATGAATGTAACCCGTGAACTTGAGAAGTGCAGTGGTAGTGCTGTGTGTTGACGGAAGCCGTGCTGCTGCTGGCATTGTAGTTGGTATTTATCGAGGTGAGCTGTCAGCTGGTCATAGACTATTTGCTCGAGGGCTTTGGAGATGGGTGGTAGGATTGAAATTGGGCAGTAGTTGGCGTGGTCCGACTTACTACCTGCTTTATGGACAGGGGTTACTATGGCAGCTTTCCAGAGGCTTGGGAAGGTACCTGTGGTGAGGGATAGATTTACGATAGAGGTTAGTGGGGTTAGCAGTTAGTCAAGGGTAAGAGAGATTAATTTTAGGTTGAGACCCTCAGAGCTGTACCTGGATTTCCTAAGGACTTTGACAAGATATTTTTTACTTCAATTTTAGATAAGACTTTGAGGTAGAAAGGGGGCTTGGTGTGTTGTGGTGGAACTATGGGGGTGGTCTGGCTGGAACTGACTTGGTCTTGGAAATGGGGAAGCACTGTACTGTGGTCAGTGAAGGCTTTGTTGAAGATGTCTGTGATGGATTTAGGGTCTTGTATGAGAGATCCATTGTGGCTCAAGCAGTATGGGTGCCATGGTATCACTTTTCCTGATAATAGCATTAACGTTATCCCAGAAATGGCAGCTGTCCCCCAGGAGGAGTTAAGTTGCGTCTGTGGTAGTTAGCTTTAGCCTGGTGGATTGCCACAGTGCATTTATTCTGCACAGTCTTCTAGTTTGCAGGTCCTGGCCAGAGAGATATGTTTGTATTTATGCAAAGGTGGTCTCTGGAGCTCATCTGGGCAAGGAGAGGAGGGGTTATCCATGTTTTATGAGCCACTGATTTTCCTTTTGGTTAAGGGGCAAATATATCACAAGCAGAATTGAAAATAGCTATGAATTTGCTCAGTGTTGTGTTAACGTCCATTAGCATTTAGGATAGGTGCCAGTTCAGTTGCAGGAGGTACTGCTTAAGAGCCCTAACATGCCCTTTTTAGTAAGCAGGACGTTATCAACTTTGGGCACGGTTTATGATCAGATGTCTCCCAGGTACATCAGCATGGAGAGACACTGACCGCATACTAAAATTGTTCACAAAGCAGGAGAAAACATTGATGTCCTAGTACACATAGGGACTAATGATCTCGCCAGCTGGTCAGTTGTGGAGACCAAGGAACACCTGACCAGGCTGGGTGACAAACTATCATCTATTTCGTCTGCATCTCCTTCTCTGAGATCCTGCCAGTCTGGGAGAGGGAGCAGATGGACGGAAGGTCAGAGAAGGGAGATAGGGGAGCTAAACACGTGGCTCAAGGCTGGTGCTAGGATAAAGGACACAGATTTGTAGGGAACTGGCAACAGTTATGGAGTGAAAGTTCTTTAAATTTGATGGACTGCATCTGACTAAGGAGGAGTCAGTGCATTGGGGCAGAAGTTTGATGTCTTTGCAGAATATTTAAACTAGCAAATGGGGAGAGGTGCAGCACCCATACATCAAATGGGAAGAACACCCCTCCCCTCAGCTAGTGGTCAGACAGGATTCAGCATGTTTACAGTTCATTTGCATCACCAGGTAAGAAAAAGGTTTGTCTCCCATACGGACTTTAGAGGTAATGCCAAACCTCACCCAACAACTAACACACCAAAATCTGGCCAATGGAAAATCATGTACACAAATGCTCACAGCATGGGAAATAAGACCCCAGACCCGCAGGCAATAATATCAGAGGCTAAACTGGACATAGTAGCAATTAGTGAGGCGTGGTTTACCAGTAACCACACTTGGGAGACTTCAGTACCTGGCTATGTATTGTTCAGAAGAGACTGAGGTGCAAAAAGGGGAGGAGTGGCCCTGTATGTCAATGAAAATATCAAAGCTACAGAAATTCAGAATACACAAGAGAGCCAGAAGAACTGTGGGTCACCCTGAAACAGGAAATGGGACAGCCATAAGAACTGGGGTTGTCTACAGGCCCCAGACCAGGTGGAGGACATAGATGCATTACTGTTAGAAGACATACAAAACATGACAGCTAAAGGGAGGTTCTGATAATGGGAGACTTCAACATGCTGGATACAGATTGGTCAATACCAGCAGGAACATCTGCCAGAACTAGACACATAGTGGATTCCCTGCAGGGGAGGGCCTCAAACAACTGGTACAGCAACCCACGAGAGACAGGGCTATCCTAGATCTAGTACTGACTAACAAGGAAGGGATCACAGATCTCCAGGTAGAAGGTCACCTGGGGCCAGTGACCATCACATGGTATGGTTCAATTTGGCTACTACATCTAAATCATCCCATTCCAAGGCAAAAATATGGGACTTCAGAGGAGCTGACTTTGATAAGATGGCCAACAGAGTTAAGCTAGCCCTGGCAAAAAGAAACACAGGTGAGGGGTACAGGCAAAGTGGGCAAGCATTAAGGATGCAATACTTGAAGTAACATCCCATTGTGTTAGACAGAAAAGGAAGTGCAAAGAAGAAGGAAACCACTTTGGTTCTCAAATAGAGTAGCAGAAAGGTCAGAGCCAAAGGCTGACCTTCAGGAAATATAAGGAACACAATGGGATAAAGATAGGGAGGCATACCAAACTGTCCTAAGGGAAGCAGGGAAGGCAGTAAGGCAGGCAAAGTTCCAAACTGAGGAAAAACTAGCACGAACAGTAAAGAAGGTGACAAGACTTTCTATAGATACATTAGTGAAAGGAGAAAGTCCAGAGGGTATTGCTAAGCTTAATGGAGAAAAGGAGCATGTGAGGAGGAGGACCCTGTAAAGGCATCTATCCTAAATAGATACTTTTGCTCAGTATTTACTGAAGAGAAGGTAGGGCAGGGCTCACAGCTCAGCATCATGGACACAGGGGAGAGAGGTGAGCACTACTCCCTTCACAAAAGAAAGGGTCCTACAAGAGCTTGCTAAGCTCAGGGTGGATAAGCAATGGGACCTGAAGGCACACATCCCAGGGTACTTAAGGAGCTAAAGGTGGAACTAGCAGAGCCATTAGCAGAATTGTTTAGTGAGTCTCTGAGCACAGGAGAGGTCCCAGAAGACTGGAGAAGGGCTCATGTGATCCTGCTCCACAAGAGTGGTAGCAGAGAGAGGCAGAGAACTACAGACCATTCAGTCTTACCTCAGTAGTGGGCAAGATTATGGAGGCACTCCTTAAGGAAAGGATAGTGCAACACCTGGAATCCATAGGGCACAGGATCCAAGACAGCATGGGTTTACAAAAGGAAGGTCCTGTCAAACTAATCTCATAGATTTCTTTGACTGGGTAACCAGAGTGGTGGACCAAGGGGCAGTTGATGTCGCCTACCTTGACTTCAGCAAAGCTTTGACACTGTTCCACATAGAAGATTGATAAATAAGCTGGGTAGGTTCGGGTGGGTCAGAAGTTGGTCAACTGGGTGGCAAACTGGTTGACGGGCAGAAAACAGAGAGTGGTGAAATGGTATACAGTCAGAAGAGATGCAAGTCACAAGTGGAGTACCTTAGGGATCAGTCCTGGGGCCAGTCCTCTTCAACATCTTCATTAGTGACCTTGCAGATGGACTAGAGGTAAGGCTTGTCTGTTTGCAGATGACACCAAGATCTGCAACAGAGTAGATGATCCAGATGGGGTGGGCAGAATAAGAAGAAATCTGGATAAACTAGCAAAATGGTCAGAAGAGTGGCAACTGGGATTTAATGCAAAGAAGTGCTAGATCATGCACATAGGGAAGAAAAACCCTGAAGCCATCTATAGGCTGGGAGGAGTTGCTAGCAGTCACAAAGGAAGAAAGAGACTTGGTCATCATTATCACTGATGACCTGAAATCATCAAGCAGACCTCTAAAGCAGTAGAGGAAGGCTAGGGGTGTTAGGGTGTATTAGTAGGGTATCATAAGTCATAAGAGGAGTAATAATCCCTCTTTACAAGACACTGGTTAGGCCCCATCTGGAGTACTGCATGCAGTATTGGAGGCCACACCTTCACAAGGACATTAACCAAATTGAGGCAGTCCAGAAGGGCAACCAAAATGGTGCAGGGACTGCATCAGAAGACATATGAGGACAGATTAACAGAGCTCAATATGTATACCCTTGAGCAAAGGGGAGAGAAGTGATATGATCGAGGCATTCAAACACCTTAAGGGCATTAACAAGGTGAAAGAGTCTAACATGTTTAAATATAAGAAAAATAGCAGGACAAGAGGACACAGCATGAGATTAGAGGGGGCGATTAAGGGGGAATGTGAGGAAATCTTTTCACAGAAAGGGTGGTGGATGCGTGGAATGGCTTACCACAAGAAGTGGTGGGTATGAATACAGTGCAGGCTTCAAACAGGCATGGGATAGGCATAAGGGATCAATACAAATGACTATGAATAGATAGGCCACTGACAGAGCAAAGGCCGATGGCACATTTATAAGGTAGAAAAAGAAATGGGCAGACTGGATGGACCTTGCGGTCCTTATCTGCCGTCAACTTCTATGTTCCTATGTTTCTATGTTTATTGGCTTTATTGGATCAGGCAAGGATGATGGGTGAATGGTCACTTAGGAGTCTGGGAGCACTTTTAGCCAAGAGATGCATTCAGGGTGGTGTTAGTACCCAGTCCAACAAGGTACTGGTACCTATCCTGTACTTTGTAATGGGTAGGTATTTCCACGAACTGCAGGAAGTTGATTGAGGAGACTGCAATCTTGTATGTGGCAGAGTCCTGAGACAACCAATTGATGTTGAAGTCCCCAGCACTGTGACTTCGTGGCTAGAGTGGATATCTGCCAGATGCTCATGCAGTACCCTAAAACCCTCAGTTACTTCCTTAGGGGTAAGTAGGCTGAGATTAGAGTGAGGCCCTTGCCCTGGAAGCCATGGGTTAAGCGCACATAGAGTATCTGAGCATTTTCCCATACTTAAATGTGGGAGAGCAACCCCTGCAGGTAATCTTTATATAGATTATGCAGCCACCACGTCTCTTCCCTAGCCGATCATGGCAGAAAGGGTGCACCCATGGAGCTGGACCTGGCTGTCCTTGGTTCTGGGAGTAAGCCAGGTTTGGTTAAGGCCAAAATGTCAGGGTCGTGTTGTGCTACCCAGGTTTGTAGAAGGTCAGGTTTAGGCAGCAAACTGCATATATTGATGGAGGCTATGGTGATCAAACTACTTTTCCTGGTTTGCCCTTAGGCAGTAAAGCCGAGCCAGGGTTAGGATGAATATTGCTGAGAGCATTAAAGAAGCCAGGCTACTCAGATTGCAAGTAGTTTTAAGTTGCTTGAAGGAGCGGGGTGGCAGTCGTTGGGACGGGTGGATACTAGTGTTATAGGTAAAGAGGCTAGTTAGTGAGATGGGTGGAGAGATAGGATAGTGGTAGCAGTGATATGCCAATCCAGAGGCCCTAACAACAGGGTAGCTGTGTCCATTGAGATACCAGGCCCTGTTGTGGTGTTAGGGATCCCATCCCTATAAATAGAAAGTGCCCCAGAGATGTTTTAGCCCAGAAATACGGCAAGGTAGTAGGAAGTAGTAGGAAGGCAATGAGAGATATTACAAGCCAGCCTACATGTGGTGACATTGCTGGCTTTATTGCGACTGGCATTACTGGGTGGTGAGGTACACTTTGTCAGTTTGATAGGAGGTGCAGAGCCCCCTGTGTGAGTGTACAAATCAGTAGGTAGTGCACCCAGCAAGTCAGGGTACTATAGGGCTTTAGGGGCAGTGCCTGCTATAGGAGGGTTATGATAGGCAGGAGCACAGGGGAGGTGGTAGAAAACAGAGTAGGAGGGGCAAGAGTGTATATAAAGGAGGCCTGGGAGGGGTGGTGGGGGCGAGAGAAAAATACAGCTCAATTGCAGCAGACAGAGCAGGCTGAGGTGCCCAAAGTCCTATTATAAAGTCAATGCAAAAGGCGCTCCAATCGGTGGTGACACTGAAAGGATGCTGGCCAATCAGGAATCACCAGAAAGTTAACCATGCCAATCAGGAATGTCGGCTCCATTGGACCTGCAGCGGCAAAACCTGGGAAGCGAATCCGAGGAGGAGATCCACAGGGGCAGCCAGAGATGGAGGAGAGAGGTCGGGCAGCAGCCATGGATATGGCTGGTGATGCCGCCTTTGGCTGGGTGCACCGCTTCAGCGCAGGACCCTGCAGAGGAAGAGAAATACAACAGGGAAATTAAAAGTTTTCAGGCGCAGTCTGGGTGTCTGGCGGCAGTTCGTCAGCGGGGGTGATTGCTGGAAGACAAAGGCAGAGGAGAGGCAGAGTACAGAATGGGAGGGGTGTTGGGGAGAATAATAGAAAGGCTAGGGGTTAGCCAAGGGCAAATGGAATTAAGTGAGGTTGTGTTACAGGGTGCAGGCGATAGTTAGAGTGGGGGGTGCAGGGCAGGGCAAAACAGCAACTAAGGAGTTGTGGCTGGGTGGGGCAGCACAGAGGTGCAGATTTAGCAGAAATTGGGAAACTGGTAGCTATGACAGAGAGATTAGAAGAGCAAGGCTAGAAGCAGAAAGGAAACACACAGGGTGTACTTCAACCGCAATCAAGGTTTATAATACAACAGTAAAGAAAGTACAGCACTGTGAATTGCAGATATATCATGTTTAAGACAGTATAAGTTTGACTATTCATGAGTAATATAAATTTATTGTACACAGAGTTTAAGAAAATGTATCTGAACAGTACACTGTGTAAAATTTGATGACATCACTGTGTGAAACAGCTGGTAAAAGCTTAATTTACACTAGGGCAGGTTATCTTCTAACCTATTTTTATTTAACACATACTGTAGATATTTTTATATTCATAAGATGTTTAACATTATTTACTATGTATTGCTGAAATAGCTACTGATGTCTGAAAGGAAATTTTGAAAAACATAATAAGTAGGTAAAATTCTGCTTGTATTCCATATATATTCTAGATTTCTCTTCTCCATTATTTATTACTGAGGAATTGTGCATGAACACATGGTTTTTATCCCTTACAGTTACTTTAAGGTTAATCTGCCTCTCTAGCTTAATCCCTACTTCAAGTCATAATGCTCTGTTGTGACATCACGATCTATTGCCATGAGAATAACTGTGATGTCACAAACAGTGCATTATGACCTCAGGTAGGGAGACAGCAACAGAAATAGATAAACTCTTCAGGAGCAAAATCCTGTTTTCATGCAAATGCCCTCAACACTAAATAATGGGGAGGAATAAAGAACTAATGTGAAATACAAGCTGACCTCGATCTAAATATTATATATACAATAATGTATGGGGTGAGTGCATAATGAAATTAATGCCCACCTGAGGTGTGGGATGCTACATAAACCATCCCACACCAAGGTACATTAATTTCTCATTTGTCCACTCACTCAATCTGATATTATATGTAATTGATGACTTGTGATTTGACCTCATGGAGAACAAAAACTGTGTACCAGAAAGTTGGTAAGAAGAACTTTACTGAACAGAACTTATGAAAATTGGTAAACTTGGCTAACTGTGTGAAGTGTAACTGTTTAAGTCAAATCCATAATTAAGGCAATGAGATACAATTTATAAAGTTTGTATTAGAAAAACTTACTAAACTGCAGTATGAGTGAAGTATCTAGGGCAGACGGCAACGTGGTTGAAATTGTGAAGCTCTTATTTAGAAACCGCATGAGAAGTTACTTTCAAGGAAAGTTGCACTTTTGTGAGGAAAATGTCCCATGAATAGTGCATTTTGTGAAGTTTTAAAAGGTTTTCTTAGGTATATTTTTTACCTTGTGTTGCCTCAGAGATATGTTAATTAGCATGCTGATGTAATGTATTCTTGTTTATTTTTCCTTTCTGGTTGCCTGGGTGATATGGTAATTAGACCAGTAGTTTAAAACTGCTGCTATGTTATTGAAAACTGGTTTCTATACAGAGAAAATACTGCTTTACTGCTGCTACTGAGACACTTGTCATGGAGGTTAGTGAGCTGCTTTAATAACCGTCTTTTACTATTTCATATGCGCTGAGGTGCAGCGCGAGGCAACAGAAGGAGCAGGTGATGCGTGCTCGTTATAACCTGCAGGTTATAACGACGAATTATAACCTGCTTCTTCTATGGTAAAAACTCAAGTTACTTATTACATTTTGTTTAAGTTCTCCTGAGGTTGTCAGCTGCTCTTTAAGCTTATTTTCCTTGTGGTTTTCAATCATTGGCATTTACTAATGCTAGCACAGATACACACAGATGGTTTTAAAATGAAGCTTTAGTTAGTTTATAGCTTTTCTCAGGGAGTGAACTTTCAAGCCAGTGACATTTGACCTGGGATAACTTTCTTTTGGTGGAACTTTTGCTGTCTTTATATGGGTATGTTCTTTTTGAATACTGTTTTAACCCATGGGGTCCTTAACAACTTTTCCTCTTTTTATTTGTATAATCTGGGTTTTGAGAAAGTATGTTCATCTAAAACAACAGCCAGTGTTTTCTGATGAAGGATTCGCGTAATCTAAAAGCTAAAAGTACCTGTGTTCTTTTATAACGACTCTGTTGGTCCAATATAAGGTATCAAATCATCTGTTTCTGTGGATCTTGTGTTATAAGGACCAATATGACAACGCATTTTCTGTGGCTTCACAGTTTCAGAAATGTTAGCGAGGAACTTACAGTGCTCACGTTTTCTGAAACCATGAAGTGACACAGTCAAAACTCCAAGTTCTTGGTTCCATGAAAGGAACTGCACAAAATTGTGTTCATACAAAGAAAACAATACAAAATGACAACTGACAGCTTCAGCTTTTATTCAGGCACAGTTAAATATGGATCATTTAGGATATAAATGTAATTGATGAAAATAGAGACATTTCCAACAGCTGTCCATAAGTAATCAATTCCTGTCCACTTTAAATTAGGCATGACAAGAGATGAACAATGTGGTCTGGTTTAGAATTTCACTAAGTGGTGTAGTAATTTGCAAAACTGAGGCTGTTTAAAAGTGTAATAGGAGTTATGCCAAACAAATGTAAATATCTCTAAAAGTATATGCATTACATATAAACCATCAGTATGAAAGTTGCTCAGGACAAAATACCTTTCCAATGAGGCTATTCATTATGCAGCACTAATTATATTTTTAAACTATGGCCATCTGATTACCTGAATTTTCATTTTCTTCACAATTGTCACCTTTCAGATGGCAATATTTAAAACAATCTTATATATTTAGATTAGTGACTACCCTCATTTGAAAGGTTATTTTGTCCTGAACAACTTTCATGCCAGTTGTATATTGGTAACCTGTATACTTTCTGAGATATTTACATTTGTTTGGCATGACTCCTACTATATTCACTCAGAGAGAAAAACAAAATGAGGTTGTTTTGAAGACTATATTTTACAAAATATACAAAATTCAGATTAGTGACTACCCTCATGTGAAAGATCTTTTGTCCTGTACAACTTTCACACTGGTTGTTTTGTGTACCTTGAATAGTTTTAAAGATATTTAGATTTGTTTAGAAGGTGCACATTTTCTATCAGAGAAAACAGCTTGGAGTTCTGTGTCAATCATTCTAAAAAGAAAAAAAGGGTATTTAACTGCCATAGGGATTTGCAGTGTTATGGAAGGATACACTGAAAACTACTAAAACATGTGTTCCACAGAAACCCCTTTTCAAGCTAAAGCAATATGGCTGTAGGCTCTGCCCATAGCCATAAAACAACAAAATCATGAATATGGGTTTAAAGTTTTCAATGCTCACTCATAACTTTGGTCATTTTCAAAATATTTATCCAAATTTTCAACATAGTTATTTCTTCACAATACCTCATGAACATGGCAGGTGTCATTTCTCAAATCTTGGCCAAAAATCTTTTTACACTTGTGGGGTGAAATTACACTTTGGCCAGGATTTGAACCTTTTCACCTATTGGGTTCATGAGCTGTAGCCATAAGAAGATAATTTTGAAAATTTAGGGTCAGAATCTCAAAAACAACAAAAGTATGAAGCAGCAATGAAATTATTCAATGTTTACTTATAACTTTACTATTTTTCCAGAGTTACAGTCCACATTTTGAACATGGCCTTTTCTAATCCACCTCATGAACAAAGCAGGTGTAAGTCTTCAAATCCTTCAAAACATATTTTGCAGTCCCTCTGCCAAATCACCTTCAGATAGGATTTAAAAAATACCACTTGTTTTCATTATAATGTGGGGTAATAAAAGACTGTTGTGCGTGTCTGTGCACATGACTATTCGCTGAAGTCCAATCCACAATTAATTTTATATCCATTGTCAGATTAACCCATTAGCAACCGTTTCGCTCTGACCAGAATTTGTTTACACAGGAAAAGATGTCAGAAAAATGTATATAATACTTAAATCTTAATCAGAGCAAGTACAGCAAGATCACATGAGTAAATATGTTTTAACCTTGTTGGGCTTTTGTTTTGACCTACGAATGTCAATGGAAAAGTATTCCCTTTTAAGTCCTAAGTAGGCAAAATATCTTTGCCCTTGCTGGGTCTTAACAAATGGTAATGTAATGTATTTGGATCCAATAGATCTTAGAGGCACAGTCCTAACAGTATCAGAGACAATAAATAATTACCTAAGACCCCATTGTTGGCCAGCACATAGCCTGTTAAACATAAAACCCCTAAGTCAAATGTTATTTTCTGGAGTTAACCAATTGAAAATCTGGCCCTGCATGTCAGCAAATTAGTGGTCATCTTTGTGACTAATGGGACATGGTGGGTGTCAGCAATTTAAAGGGCTGGTAATATGCATACTAGGGCAGAGATGGGGATGCAGATGTGACCATTAATATACCATGCCCCACACAGAGGGCAAGAACAAGGACCATAAGGGGCTTTTGTATGCAGTACCAGAGAAAAATGGAAGGTAGAAGAAGAATGCACCAAATGAAATCAAAAAGCAGACTGACACAGGTTAGAACTAGAGTTAGCAATCGCCAACTGTTGTGTGTTTTATTGTGTTTGTTTTTGTAGGTGATGCAAGAAATAATTGATAGAAAGAGATCATGAGTGATGGGCGTCTGGAGGACGTGTGTGTGTTGTCAGTGGGTGAAAGTCCATGTGTAAAGTGGTGGTATGAGGGATTAGCACTAATCACAAGGAAAATGTCTGAGTGGGTCAGGAGAGGTATGGGTAGCCCTAGAACAGTCCTCTGGTTTGATCTCTGTCTGTAAAGAGTCCTGAAGGATATCAGCAAAGGGCCCACTGAGAACTCAGTTTATCTCCACTATTACCTTCAGGTGGATACTATCTAGACCCTGGGATTTTCGTGTGCTAACACACCTCAGATACTTTACTTACCAAGTAGTTCTGCCACACACAGCACTGCCTCCTGCTTAGCTTGCTTATCTCCTATCATTTCCACCTACTGCTAGTCATGTACCCTGACTTCCTTACTGAATAGTGACATAAAGTAATTTAGTGCCTTTGCCAACCTTTGCTATCCTCAGTTATACCCGCCCCACAATCAGGGCTCTACCTAGCACTTGCCTTACTTTTTGCTCCCTACATATTGAAAAATTGAGTATGCAGATACATAGACACATAGACACTGTCAGTGGATAAGGACCATCTGGCCCACCCAATCTGCCCTGTTGATCCTGTCTATGGCACCTCCTCAGCCCCTTTAAATCCCCAGGATTTTCCCATGTTTACCTTGGTGCTAAGATTCCTTATGCCTATCCCATGCATTCTTGAAGCCTGTGATCATTTTAGCTTCCAGCACTTCCTCCAGGAGTCTGTTCTACACTTCCACAACCCTCTTTATAAAAAACATCCTGACATTCCCCTTCAGTCTCCCCTTCACCACCCAGCTTCATTGCATGACCACTAGTTCTTGAGTAATACCTTTTATGGAAATACACCTTTCCTGCACCTTATTCACTCCTGTGAGATATGTATATGCCTCTATCATGTCTCCCTCTCCCTCATCACCTCCAGAGTACATGTTTAATTCTCTGAGTCTGTCTTCATAGGGCTTCAGGTGCAGGCCCTGCATCATCTTAGTTGCCCTCTGTTGAACCCTCTCAACCCTGTCTATGTCCTTTGAAGGTAGGGCCTCCAGAACTGTACACAGTATTCAAGGTGAGGTTTCACCAGTAGTAGTAGTAATAGTTTTGTTGGTTTATCATTCACCAGGAGAAGATGGGGAATTTCTTGGGAATTCTCAGAGCTTGTGTCTTCTCTGGTTTTGGAGCCCTGGAGGTTTATCCAAGAGATGTCAGTGCTTGGGTGGACTCCAGCTTCTCTGCTTTGCAGGAGATGTTTAAATTTTAATAGAATCAGTGGACTTCCATCAGAACGTAACCCCTCCACCATATGTGGCTGGCTGCACTCTCAATCTGATTTTCACCTCTAATATAAGGTTACCTAGAACGTCTGCTGAACCAGCTGTCTGCTCTGACCATTTTGTATTGTGGTTCAAGATGATAGATGTTGTAATCATTTCTCCCTCTCCTTCTGATATGGTCCACAGTCACAGAGGGAGGAGTGTTGAGCTCAATGTTTTGGGGCTCAGTTGTACATTTCAGGGATGTTGGTTGCCTCCTCCATGGGGTGCAAAGCAGTCGTTGAGGCTTATAATGTAGCTGCCCTTGCTGTGGCTGACTCGCTGACACCAAGCCACCTCACCCACAACTTGAATGTAATATCTCTTCTTGTTTTAGTGGTGATCTGTAGAAACTGAAAGGTTAGGGGTAGAGACTTGAGTGATGTTGGAGGAAATCCTGCCTGCTCTCTGCTACATTTGCCCTGGTTTCTCATTACTAACATTATCAGGAGGCAGAAACTGGTGTGAGGAGAAACTTTTATTCCTCCCTCACTGCAGCCAGGAGAAACAGACTGACGACTCTCTTCAAACTGGTTGATAAGATTCTAAATCCAGACTGTCTTAACTCTCAGTCAGAGCAAAGTTCACTGGAGAGATGCAAGAGATTCTTTGATTTCTTCTCAACCAAGACTGTGGAGCTAAGGCATGATAGTTTCTCCACTGGTGCTGGTCACCTGTGCGGTGCTCACAGAGCTGAGGTAACTGAATCTTAGGTGCTGTTGTTAGACTTTCAGCCAGGTTCTTACATAGAAATCTACCTGCTGCTGTCAGTGTTGCATCAATTTACAGTACTTTGCATCTTACACTGTGCCCCTTCCTGTCTGGTGAAGATAGGCTGGCAGATGCTAGTGCCTGTGGAGATCGAGAATTCTTCTTTAAGTAATGGTGTTTTCCCAGACCCCTTAAAGGGGCCATTATGAATCCCTCTTAAATAAAGTAAGTTTAGATCCTTACAATCTCACAATTTACAGGCCTATCTCTTACCTGCCCTTTGGTGAAAGACTATAGAGAAAGTGGTGGTGAGTCATCTGAATGAATACCTGGAGAAATTCTAACTCTATGTGCCTCTCCAGTTTGGTTTCCAATCTTGCCACAGCATGAAGACTGCCTTAGTCTAGTTCATGAATGATCTGCTCTGATGAAGGATTGGAAAGAGCTATCTGTTTTGGTTCTCCTCAATCTGTCATCAGCATTTTATACTGTGGATCACGGGAGTTAGCTGAGCATCTGAGTAATTCCTGTGTTTTCTGGCAGAGTTTTAAACTGGTTCGATTCTTTCTTGGACAACTGCCACCAGACTGTGGTGCTGAAAAACTTATAATCTGGTCCCTCCCCAGTCTTGTGTGGAATACCATAGCGCTCTATATTCTCCATCTGTTATTTGCAGTATATATGCTTCCATTGCAAAAGTGATTCAAAGGCATGGCTTGATTTTTCACTGCTATGCAGATGATACTCAGCTCTACCTTTTGTTTAGACCCAGTCATGGTAATCTTATGCATGTGGTTGAGAAAGCCATCACAGAGATAAGGAGTTGGATGAGTGCAAACAGGCTGAGACTCAACCCAACAAAAACAAATTTCTTCTGGTGGGCTCAGGATCTCTTGGTCTCTGAACCAAGGAAAATCTTTGCCTCCTTGTCATCAGTGGGGCCAAACTGCAAATGGGAGAAAATTCACAATCTGGGTGCAATCTTTCACAGATGCTTGGGTTAACATCCCAAATTTCTGCTGTCATTAAAAATGTTTTTATCACTTAAACAATGTAGCCTGACTGTGTCACTTCCTTGACCAAAGTGATCTGTGCACACTAGTGCAACCTTTCATTAACTCACAAACTGATTACTGCAACATACTCTACTGTGTCCTGCCAGCTACTCAGCTTTGCTGTCTTCAGCTACTCCAGAACTCAGCAGCCAGATTGTTAAGTGGTACATGTAGACTTAATCACGTCACTTGTACATTGCAGGAGTTGCACTGGCTGCTATACAGATGGTGCTTTGAATTTAAAATCATTTTGCTGTCCTGTAAGGCCACAAATGGACCAGGCCCTCTCTACATTCAAGACCTGCTGGCAACTCGTCAGGAGGATTATCAGAGCACCAGAGTTCTCCATTCAGATACCCAGGTACTTTTGTTAGTTCAACTAGCAAGACTCAAGTCTGCTCGGGATCGAGCATTTTCTACAGCTGCCACAAGACTCTTGAATATTATCCCCAAATCCAGCTGTTCTGCCTCTTTGAATGAAAGTTTTAAAATCTAAACTAAAGACCTGGCTTTTTAGACAGGCCTTTTCAGTGGATTAATAGCTCTGACAGATTTATGGCTACTTTCTGAACTAGGTTATATTGTGTATTTACTGTATATGATTGCTCACAATTGTGTAAGATGTTTACTATTGTGTTTGCTATTGTTTTTATTATAATTTGTAAGGTGCTTTGAGCCCTGGAAAGGTGCTATTGAAATAGAAACCAGGGACACATCAAGGTTGCCCCTATCCTCTCTTTTGTTTATTTTATATCTAGAACCTGTGGCTGTGGCAATCTGTGCCCATCCAGGGATGAAGGGTGTCCCGATAAGATGGCTCATATAAAATATCACTTTTTGAAGATGATATTTTACTTACACTGGTTTCTCCTGATGACTCTATCTCAGCAGTATGGGAACAACTTAATCATTTTACTAGTCTCTAGGGATATAAAATCATTGATCAGAAAACTGAGGTACTTCTTTATAATTTTAGACCCTCACTTTTCCTGAAGAAGAAATTCCCTTTAAATGGTACAAAACAGAGATGCGCTATCTTGGCATAAGAATTCCACAGAAACCATTACATGCAAGAGTTAGTGAATTTTGAACCCCTCACACAGCAACTTATGGATGACTTGTCCAGATGGTCCTAGATTCCCATGAGCCTGCTGACCGCTTGAGGTTATACAACAAAATGTGCTCCCTAGACTCCTTTTCTTTCTTTAAACCCTTCCTTTTATGCCCAATAAAATGTATTTTCAGGCTTGGAATAGGATGATTTCTATGTTTGTGTGGAGAGGGGCCTCCCTAAGGTCCAGCTGTCATTACTCCAGCTTCCAAAGACAAAGGAGGTCTACACCTCCCAAATTCTTTCCATTATGCTCAGGCTGTGCACCTTCATACTGTGTTATATTGGCTTAGTCCATAGGAGTATAAGGCACATTGGAAGCAAATTGAATTCACTGTTAATGACATGTTAAATTTACCACCTTACTTGTTTGGTGACCCGCCTGCATGTAAACTGCTAACTAGATTTACTTGCTATACTGCTGAAACATTGTGACAGTGGTTAAGAATTTTAGATTGGCACCTGACACGGATCGAAGGAAATTTTTGACCCCAATAGCTTGACCAGGACTTTCCACCTAACAGCATTGGCTGGGCCTTTCGGAGATGGCAAGGTATAATATTCAATATATTTTTCAGATGGTTGGACCCATCGGTTTACACCTTCAGAAAAGTACAGTCATGGCACACCTATTTGCTAGTACACCAAAAAATAAAGTAAGCCAAATGAGTACTTAACCATAACTGTCCTTTTTTCTTCAGTCACAACAACAGTGCATACGCTATTCAGGCCCTATGCCAAGGACAGCACAAGAAACGACCTTTTGTCACATTACAAGTGACTTATCACCTGCCTTCTGCAGAATTTCATAGATTTTGCAATTAAAAACTTATTTGTACCCTATCGAGGAGCAATTGGCACTCCTGCCAGTAAATCGATCCTGTTCCTCTTCCTGATACAGCATCTTATACAGTATCTGCCCATGCCTCATCTTATTAGCATATTGTACAAGGTGTTGGGATTGTATTTGACATATGTGTTTGAATCTGCCTGCTAAATGGGAATGGAAGTTAAATAGCATAATTAATTTGAGCTCCTGGAGTAAATCGGCACAGTTTGTATAAAAATTACAATGGTATCTTATTGGAGGAATATGCATCGAAACATAGGGTGTGTTTTTCCACCCTGATTTGATCTCTAAATATCTCTAATGTTCCAGTGGACTGCTGGAGGGGGTGTATGTTCAGCTAACAGACCACACACACAGCATCTGGTCCTGTGGTCAATGAATGCAGTATTGGATGGAGGTGCTGGCAGTTATAATAAATATTTTTGATTTTCCTGATCTCCTCACTCCCTCATATATTTTGATGGCAGCTCCACTAGATGATTGTTCTGTGAATATTTCCACACATAAGCTGATCACACTTTTATTATTAGCAGCCAAAAAGCTATTACTAGGTTATAGCGCACTACTGAAATACCAACATTAGATTCCTGGAGAAAGATCACCTGGGAAATCTATACTTTGGAGAGACTCTCAGCCCAATTACAGAATGCTATCTTGGCTTTTGAACTCGATGGCATTCATAGGTTATGTATCAATTACAAAATGTTTCAGACTTTGCACCATAAATAATAAGAATGTAATGTCTCTTGATACCTTGTGGTTGACCCCTGCCCCTTCCGCTATCCTGCAGTTTTAAATTGTTCATATTTTCTTTTGAATGTGTATCTGTGGTTCCTGACTTTTAGGATTTTATTATGCATTTGCACAAGTTTTTATTCTTTTAAATGCACTTCCTTATGAGAGTCATACTCTATATTAAAATGTATGAGGGGCTTATAGCGTTAAGGTAATTTGTATTAACTATTCTTGGAGATACTTAGTATTCCTGCACTTATTCTTATGGAACAGTTCTACTTACACTATGGCATCCTGTAGCATGCAGGAGCAATTTTAGCCCTTGCAATGGAGAATCCATAGGAAGAAGAACTATATGCTTGGCTTGGACCAGGAGCTTAACACAGGAGGATTTCCAGTCTTATAGGTCTTCAGACATATAATGAAACATTGTTTCCCCAAGATGCCTCCTGATTTTATAGCCCAAGCCTGCATAAACATAACATTATGGATGGACTCTAACCTACTCTTGAATAGCTATTGTCCTATATCAATGATTGACTTATCTTTGTAATGTGTGTTCTGTTCTGTACTTGTATTTGTTACTATTAATAAATAAAGAAGATAATTAAAAAAGAAATAAAAGTCCAATCCTATCCTATCCTGTCCTATCCTCTTCTAGGTATATCATTATGTGGATGACTCAAATTGAGCGACTCACATTTGATCGACTCAGAGGAGCAACTGAAGAAAGAGCGACCGTGTTGGGGAACAGTGAAAGAGAACAACTAGTGAGCAGTGTATGGTGAGGGAGGGTTAGCTCTGTAGGGTTATGGGGCATTGTTTTGCAAATCAGTTCCAAGCCACTCCTGTGGTGTGGTGGCTAGAGCTACTGCCACAGATGCTGGCAGACCTGGGTTTGAAACTGGCATGGTCTGCTATTGTGTGTTTTTTGTTTGGGGTGTTGTTTAAGTTACAAAATGTTTCTTTTTTGGATGTTTTGTGCACCTGGGTGTGTTCTCTGTGTTTCTCCTTCCTAGAAATGTGCCCCCACTGGAGTTGGTTATATAAATTTGGGGCTGTGTGTGGGGGTCATAGCCTCCTGCATAAAATGTAAGCTTATATTGTGGCATCCATGGGTAATTACAGGCACTGCTTGCTTTTATTTTCCTGGTGGTAGTATTTTCCTGGTGGTAGTAGTACACACCGCCATTTGTGGTTTCAGCAATGAGCACTCACTGTCAGTAAGTTGCCCTTTAATTTCTGCTGTTGTGATGTGGAACCCCTGTCCTGTCCTATCCTATCCTATCCTATCCTATCCTATCCTATCCTATCCTATCCACACAGTAGGTGCTGCTCATTTTGCATGGGGTGTCAGATGTGTATTTTTCCCATGGCATTAGTTGCACACTGTATGCACTGCATTAGTTATACCATTGTCATGCCATATTAGTTGTGCAATTATTTCATGGCATCAGTTGCACAATTTGTGGTCCTTGTCAATAGCTCAATGTTCACATGGTGTCAGCTACACAATTTTCAGATGGCATTGGATGCACCATATTTTGCTGTGGTAGTGGCATAGTTTTCATCATGTGTCAGATGAAAAATGTCATGCCATATTGCATGCACATATTACCTGATGTGTATTCATTTTATGTATCACATTATGAGGACAATAAGTTTAAAAACATTTCTAATGCACTTCTTTACAGTAAATACTGCAATATCAGGGCCTGTAGCCAAGAACAATGCATTGTTAATGAGTTGACATTTTTGTTCTTTTACAGTATGTCTGTTTGCATATAAGGTACTTCCCATGATGCTTTGTGTTACTAGGGTATGTGTAATTTGATATTTCTTTGAAACTTGTCTTTATTGCTGATGCCCCTCAAGGCTAATCCTTGCATCTTTGTATAACAAATATGTTTTATCTTTTAAATTGCAAGTATTTCTTTGAGCTGACATTGATTTTATTTATTTTATTTCTTGATTTATTTGAAATTGTTTTACTAGGTAAGCATACAGAGATTTAAGCAATAAGGCATGACTGGGTTAGATTAACAGTCTGTTAATCACCCAATTAGTGTAATGTGGCACGAGGTGCAGCCGAGGCCATATTGCTCCTAGGGGTGATTAACTGACTGTTAATCTAACTCCTGGGAGTGCCTTATTGCTATTATAAAAACACACCAAAAGAAAAGAGTTTAAAGCATACCTTTTCAATGTTTTCCTCATTTAGAGGAGATTTTTAATAAAATAGTTCTTCCACCAACAGTTTAAGAATGCTGGTTCAAAATCAGAATGCATCATTCCACACATTCAGCAGGGCTAGAGAATGGAATGCTGACAGAAAGAATTCATGTGCCATGGTGCTGTACATGACAGTATAACATGGATTAATGTAAGGCTGTTGGAATCCTAACAGCCAATCAGATTGCAGCATTTCTGAGACCCTTTTATAATAAGTAAAAATTTGATTTACAGATGTGACGGAGACAGGTAGTATACAGGATAAAAAATTTAAACATATAGCAATTATACGGTTAACAAAAGGTAGTAGTGCATGTGCAACACTAAAGTAACTTAATTTAGAAGATATACAGATAAGCCAAGTAGCAATGCTGGTGTGGGAGAATGTAGCATAACAGCGTAGCATAAAGCTGCATTAGGTACTTGCTGCTCTGTACTGTAGCTACGCTAAGCTACTTTTGTCATGTGTTTAGTGTTGAATTAGGTTTTATCAGTTTGTTTGAGTGGGGGCTCTTCCCCACACCCCCTTTGTCTTTTTAATGTGGGGAATGTGGGGACAAAGCCCACAACTCAAATAAACTAGTCAAGTGTTTGCTGTTGATTTAGGTTTTGTCTGTTAGAGTGGGGGACTCTGCCCTCACCCACCCTTGTTTTTAATACAGTGGGGTATGGAGCAAACAGTGGGGTGTGGTGCAAAGCCCCCAACTCAAACTAATAAAAGAAGAAACATGTAAATGTAAAGCATCAAGATGTTATTCCACAATGTAACATGTAACTGTAAAGCATCATCGGTATGCTACGCTAATAGCATAGGTCCTCTGTGGGTCTGATGTTCTCCACTATAGCTGCAATAACGAAGCACAGCATAATACAGAGATTGCTTTTCTGATAATATCAGGGGAAACAAGTTTAGGCAGCATTGCACAAGGCCTAAAACAGAGCAAGTACACTCAAAAGGATAACTAAGAACAGTCTTGAGCAACTGTTTGGCATATAAAACACTGGTAGGTAAGGTAGGACACAGAGGAAAACTGATCCAATGCTCTGGGAGTCTGTAATGGAGGGCACTTTTCTCAGAACTACTCTTTGGCCTGGCATTTGGAATCAGTTTCCAACACGTGAATGTAGGTTGTAGAGATAGGGGTAAACAGGATAGACAGGTAAAAGGGAAGTTTATTTAGCTACATTTAACCCCAAATAGTCCAGGGTGTTGTAAGTGCCTGTAACATGGTGACAGCCAAAAGGGCAACAGAGGATAAAGTGGCAGAGGAAATTATACAGTGTATCTAGCCTAGAATGTGATGCTTGGGGCAGTGGCATAAATAATGCCTCCACAGTCAATTATGGAGGGACAGTTTGCACAGCAAGATGCTTTCTCATCCCTTGTAAGAAGCAATCTATTGCTCTAGAGAGTGTTCCAATTTTTACTTGGAAACCAGAAGTCAATGGATTGATCAAGAGTGACACTCAATGATCCTTAAATTGTGAGAGAGTAGGAAGGAATTTCACCAACCACAGTTGTGATATGGAGATTAGGGGTAGCAAACAGGCATTGGTGAGTACCAAACAGTATTAGGACTCTTAGATTTGTTCAGTAATAAACAATTTGTTTGAAACCAGCTGGTAGGATTATCATAATCATGTTGTAAAAGAAGAAAATAGTGGCAGAGCTGGGTCCAGTAGTAAAGAATGGTATAATCCCATAGATATGAAGATTATGTTTAGACAGCAAGAGGCAGATCATTAAGGAACATTTTGAAAGGAGCTGGTCCAGTTCACAACCTTGTGGACCCTCAGTTGTACTGGCAGATGGTCAGAGAGAGCTGATCCCACTTTTTGAGATGCCAATGAGTTGATAATGCATTGCTTAGGAATTGCTAACCAGCTGCTACACAGTTGGCAAAATAATTTTTGTAAACTATACTGTACTAGCATTACAGCTAAAAAGGTGACTAAATCTCAGTCTTCAACCGTAAAAAAAGCACCTTAAGTAGCAAAATTAAACATTTCTCACCCACCTGAATAAAGAAGAAATGTGGCAAATACAGCATAGAAGTGAAACCTACAAACAAGATGGAAAATGGACTAGATTCTACACCTATAAATGCTCTAGATGGAACTGCACCAGTCCTTCAATTCCTTTACAGATTGTTTACACTGCCACATTTGCACCACGGAAACCTGAGTGCTTGCATTGATGCGGTGCCAATGTGGCAGTGGGGACACTTATCGGATAGTGGTAAGCCACTCCTTACTACACACCCACAGCCTCAGTAGAGTTGGGAACATGCAGTGATGTGAGCACTGTAAGCAGCCATGTGGACTGACAGCACTGCTTGCATTGCTTTGATGAGCTTGTTTCCAAAAAATGCCCCACTGGAACCAGGAAGTGTGACCTGAACATTATGGGTTCATGTTTAACTTTGCTACCCACATGAGTGCAGTCCCACCACTGGCAGGCACCGCCATGATCTCTGACTAGACTGGCCCCACATGCTGTCATACTCCCAACCTTCAATATACTGGCTCCCTCCATCAAGTCCATGCAGCCCCTACCATCTATGTCAGCCACTTTGCCACCCAGTCCTCCTTTAGCATGTGGTAGGAAAATTGGTGAAATGTAAAAATAAAGCCCTGAATATTCTATCCTGCATTTGGATCATTGTCACTGCCAGTGCTTCCGGTATTAAACAAAGAGCGTTCCCCCTTCCCCAGCTTCATTGCCCATCTTTAGCACGGCTTGCATCGCTCAGAGAGAGGTCATGTAAATGTGACCACACATTGACTGGGGATAAGGGAGCAACACGGAGTGGAGATCAGGTAGAAGTGCTGGAGCCATGCATGTAAACACAACTTTAGTTTCCTCATTTCCTCTTAATTGTTTTCATAACTAGATCTGTAAGAGATTTTAAATAATGATTTCTCTCTCTCTCTGTCTCCTCCACTTTAGAAGTGCTGAGGTCGATGTTGCAATGTTCTAGCTGATGAAATCTGATCTGGAAACATCTCAGGCAGGGTCAGTCATGCCTCTCACTATGCTACATTCAAACCCATGAGCCTTAGAGTCCGAGTTAATTATTTCAGATTTCTGATTAACTGTACCAGAAAAAAACTCTGGGGTCATCCTGGGCAGAGCCCCTTTATCCATATTACCCACACTGATCAATGAAAGGTTAAATCTGGCATATCCTGAAATGCCTATGGAGTTCAAAAGTGTGTCATTTTAATTGGGTAAGGAACAGGACAACTGGATCACAGTATTAGTGGTGCCATGATATAGGAAACAGTATGGGTAACAGAAGTTTAAAAGGGCACAGATTCCCAGCTAAATGCACGGGGGTAACTTAAAGCTTAAGGGCACTGTCAGCCCTTTAGGCCTCAAAGTGTCTCTGGTTTAAAAACACACTGTGTGATTGCTCACGCTCACATGCTGTAGAGATTGTTAATGTAGTGGGTAGCTTGATTCTGATCCTTTTTCTTTTAAAAGTGAAAATCGGACACAATAATACTGCGTCACCACTCAAAAACATGTTTGTTTACTGTCCTTCATCAAGCCCCACTGCACATTTCCTTAACATGGAAACACCTCCAACACAGTCTAGCCACTCATACTGTAGTGGAAGGAAAGGATATTACTGCATCATGAGTGGCTGCACTGCTTGGTAGGGGTGTTCCTAATGTTCAGGAGGTATGCAATAAGAGTACATCAAAGATTTATAACTAAACAAGGTTGGGTATATGTACACCATTGCTTTTAGCACACATTTCAGTTTTACTAGGAAAGAAAACAAGTAAAAACAACCAGCATGAGCAATGAATTTTAGAGAAGATAAGCTAGCAATAATACCCAACAGGGTAGATGGAATTGGCTTTACTATACCACCCAGGGGTAATGAGGCCTCAAGCTACAGGAGGCGGCCTTATAGCCTATGGAAGGTCCAGTATAGCCTATACCACTCACCCTGGAGGGTATTATTTCACTTATAAAATGTTTTTTCCCACATTTTATGAAATGGTTTAAAACATTGAAAAATGTGAAGCGTAAACAGAAGTTCATAAAAAATTGCATTTTCTGGTAAGTAGTCTGTCCACTGCTGGAACTGGCAGTAGATGGCGCTGTTATGTATGGTATTTTACAAAATGGATAGGAGATTTCCTTTGCATGTTTTAAGTGTTGTGTTCTTTCCTTTGTTCAACCCTCCAGTAGTCAGGTATGTTCCCAGCCCAGAGCAGAACATCAATTTTAACACTGGAAACTTCTGTTTTCTTAAGGCAGTTACTGAAATAAATTTGTAGTTGGACCACATAAAGAGAAGCTCAAAAAGTGTAGTGAGCAGCTCAGCGGCATAGCAGAATGGTGTGATGCCCATTTCTGTGATGCACAATCAGATGACAGCAGAAACTTTCATGATACTTGTGGATATAACTGGCTCTGAGTTTCTGACTCCTATCAGGACTAAGTGGGGGAATTTTGCTCATTAAAAGGGAAAAATGGAGACTTTCAGTTTTGAAAAATGCCAACCACTTCTTGATTTCATTAGGTAGGCAGTCAGTTGACCTAGGGACTTCTTATTTCCTGGTCCATATTGGCACATAAATGTACCCCTAGCAAGGGGTACAGCCAATCAGATGCTGGGAAATGCCCTACCCATTTTCTACATAGAGAACAATGCATAGGCAGGTGTATGGCATGAGGATTTTTACACACCCAAAGTTTATGAGATTATCACACACCGAGGGTTGTTAAAAATCCTAATAACACAAACATGGCACAGGCTTTATTTTTTATAGTAACTGGTGCATGATATTTTGATACAGAAAAGAGTGGCAGAATACTGGTTTTAGAATAGCAGTTTTTTCTCAGTGTGAAATGTTTGAACTGCAGACTTTTGAACATCATAGCCAAGCTTGAAAATGCCGTAATAACTTGATGTGATGTCATACCAGGTTATTACAGCACTTGAAAATTGTCAGAGCTACTTGGTATGGGGAGTCACCAGTTATTATGCTATCATAAAACATGAAATTTTAACTGGAAATAATATGATTCAAAAGTGTTGACAGTGTCTCTTTAAGAAGAATAGAAGGCATTTTCTGTGTAAATGTAAACAAGTGTGTGGGGATAGCCCATGTTTTCTACACCCATGTTATGACGAAGTACTGATCCAAGCATTTTAAATGAAGATCAAATTTCATTGTTGTTCTCCACCTGTTACCACAGTAAGTAAGGCCAGCAACCACAGACAAGGAAAATAATTTAATCTGGAATTCGGATCAATTTTCTGCAGTGGAAATAAGATTTGTTTCACTTTATTATCTAAATGTAATCTGTGTTTTTTTCTGCCTTGCTTGCTGAAAGTAATACCACCCAGAAAAAGAAATTAGTTGTCACATAAAAGTCACTGGATTAAACAATTTGATCCTCATTTAGCCACAGTATCCAGTGCCTAGATGTATTGGCCCCATCTAATACAGTACATCAGTGTTTCTGTAAAGGCATGTTACTACTAAGTAATCTTTTATTGTGCAGGTACTGGGAAAGTTTGCAATGTCCATGTTAATCTTTTTGCAGTTAAACTGCTTATTCAACATTTTCAGTTTTACAAATATCAGATCACAATTGCAGATATATTAACATTGCAGGTCTATGGACTATAACAATGTACAGGAATGCAGGTTACATAGACGTATTCTGTGGGTATGCACTCACCAAACAGTGTTTTAATACAGCATGTCTGATGCATACCAGGCAAGTTCCGGTTATCATCACCCTGCAATCAAAAACAGACCAAAGAACCAAGTCCACACACAAAAGAAAAACTAGGTACATTGAACTATTCACTAATGGAGCCTTCCAGAAATTGTAAGCAGTTTACCATCTAGAGACCTATCCAGCCTGAGATCCTCTTTTGGGGCAAAGGATTGACTGTTCAGCCATTACCAACCCTAGGGTGTGCATAACTGAGGAAGAGTTGCCAACAAGATTCAAAGTTGTGGAGGGTGTTAGTAGCCGGGTGTGAGAGCCGGTACAGGTTAGACAGTTGGGTAATCACTGGTATCAGTTCTGCCGCTGTGGGAATGTCTGTGGTCCACCACCTGCTTAGAATGAGATGCTTGGCTTGCATGACAAACATAGCTAGCCATCTATGATCTGCCCCTGCTATCAAGGGGCTGCTTCCTACATGCCCAATATCATCAGTGTTTGCTGAGAGGTTGATGTCCTTACCTAGGACTTTTGCACTGATGGAGTGCACCTGGAACCAAAGGGCTACAGACTGGTACAGGATCATAGTATGAGTATGAGGTCACCTGTGGCCACATTGCATCTCCAATATGTATCCATTCCCAGAACCCCACAGAGTGCAGCCCTGCTGGAGTTCTGTATCACATGTGCAGGATCTTATTCTGAGTCAGCCCATTCCTCTGATCCGTGAAAGCAGTGCACCCAAATCTCCAGCAGGCACTCCACTGTGTGTTGGTTATATTGATCTGCAGGCCTTCTCCCATTTTGCTCTAGATACCTCAGACTGACTAGGGTTGCTGTCTCTAATGGTGGAATATATCTGGCTGGCATGTCCGTCTTGAGGGGTAGCCTCTTAGGGGGCTATTGTGGTATCTGCATTTTGTCTTCTTTTCATGTAACTTTGGACTGAGCTTCTGAGTTGCAGATATCTTCAAATGTTCCATCCAGGTAGGTCCCACCTGTCTCTAAGTGCCTGGAACGGTCCATTGCCCGGCCCCTGGTACCATTAAATCCCTCAATGTAGTAATCCTGAGTTGGCCTACCTTGGCCATTCAATGGAGACCTTGCCTATGGTTATCCTAGGGTTGCCCCAGATCTGTGTCAACATCAGAGGGTGGGGTGTGCATTTATTTTTGGTGTATCTTTGCTCAATATTTAATAGATGGGCCTATCATTGGGTGTATGCAGGTTTTTGGGGAGGGAGGGTGTACAGTAGCAGTGGAAGTGAGTGTACCTTACTGAGAATGCATTCTATATATTCCCAATGTGGTGCTTCTGCAACCAGTGGCCTAAACCAGTGGAGGGTCTGAGCCATCTGGAATGCCCACTTGTAGCCTTCCACCCATGGCAAACACTATCCCCTTGTCTCCAGCGCACCCTTAGCTTATTGCAGCTATATCTTGGTCTTTTCCTTCTCACAGAAAATTCCTGTAATTTTATCCATGAATTGGCCCCAGCTAGGGGAGCTCCAGAAGGATATGTGATAGCACATAAAATAGTTTGGGCACTGTCACCATTTTTATAGTCGCAATTTTCCCCACCAGGGTGAGCTGCAGCTTCTTCCAACAGTCACACTCTGTCACCACTTGTGTAAGTAGTGGTTGCAGGTTAATTTCAATAGTTTGCTAGGGGAAGCTAATATTCTTATCCCCAAATACAGTATGCAGTACCTCCCTCCTGCCCATGCCAGACCTTTCTCCTCTGCTACCTGGGGGTTACTATGGGGATTCAAGGAGAGTATCTCTGTCTTGGCTTAGTTGATTTTAAGCCTAAAATTCTGTGAAATTCCTTTAGGAAGTGAACTAGGGTTTGAGTGAGGTTTGCAGATTGGATAGAGGGACCGAAAGGTCATCTGTGTATATTAGTGTAGTGTATTGTTTGAGTCTACCTGAATGGTTTAATGTCCTCATTCTGGTGAATGGCAGCCACCAGAGGCTTAACTGCCAAAATGAACAACAGGGGAAAAGGGGTAGCCCTGCCTGGTGCCATGGCCCAGGGCAAAGGGTACTGACATTGTGGAGTTAGTCAAAACCCGGCTGTCAGGGAGGTGTATAATGACTGGATTATTTTTGAAACTGGTCCAAAGCCCATAAATGCTAACACCATGAGAAGGTAGTCCCACTTAGTGAATCAAATGCTTTTTCAAAGACAATTGTAACTGCACTAGCTAGAGTCTGCAGGGTATTTTCTACCATTGTAAGGTTAATTAGTGTTTGGATGTGGTCTGCACTGAAGTGACCTGGTAGAGATCTCGCCAGTGAGGGGTCTATAACTTGTGTCAGCAGTGGCTTAGCCTATTGGCCAGGGACTTGGTATATAGTTTGCTGTCCACGTTAATTAAAGAGATGGGGCGGTAACTGCTCACCAGGATGGAGTTCTTCCTTTTGGGGAGCATGGTGATGACAGCTTCTGTTAGAGTGCGGGGAGGGGAATCTACCTATCTCTTCCACCTCTGCATACACCTTTTGCAGGACAGGAACAATTATTGGGGATAGGGCTCACAAAATTCAGCTGGGTAGCTATCTCCTCCTGGGCCTTGCCTGGCTCAGTGAGGAAAGGGCCTTCCTATTTCTGCTGGCTGTAGGGGTTGTCTAACTGCTCTGCTTGGAGGGGAAGATATTAGGAAGGTGCAGGGAACTGAGAAATACCTGCATTGCTGTCTGGTTGAGGGCAGGTAGAGGCATATAGTTGGGTGTAGAATTGTTCCATAATGTCATCAACTGCCGCTGATGCTGTGACTACTTTCCCATCCTTCCCACTCAGATCTGCAATGGGTCTTTCAGCTTGCTGCTTCCTGAGCCTGTATGCCAGGATTTTCCTCCCTTCCCCCATCCCAACATTTGTGCCTTATCCTTAAGATGGCGATCTCCACTTTCCTGGACATGAGGGAATTAATTTCTAGACTCATCCCCAGGATTACCAGTCCCAATGGGAGTAAAGACTAGGCGTACCTGTGCCTTGAAACTAGTATTTGCTGTCTTTTATTTAAATTCACACTTTATTTATTTTAACAAACAAGTAAACAAATAAGGATCAAAATACATTCATAACAAATAACATAGTAGGCCAGTGAAAACAATAAAAGAAACAACACATCCAAGAGGAAACAAAACAAAAGCCCCACACCCACTCACCCTCCCCAGGAGGATGCCGCCACCAACAGCAAATAGGCCCGAGTAAAGCAGTAAATGTCCAGGGATAAAGAAAGGTAAAGGGGTAAGAAAGCTAACCGAGTCGAGTTTCATAATAATGATAATTAGAGGGGAGGAATATAAGGAACCCCAGTAGGATCCTAGTGGAGATACAAGGCGATAGTTTGCCCCATTTCTTGTGGAATGCTGACATGGTATGCCTGGAGCTGGCAATCAGTTTTCAATTTTAAAACCTTGAAACATTTCTGCCACCCATTCCTGGTATGAGATTTCGGATTGATCTAACCAGTGGCGGAGTACTAATCTTTTAACAGCCATCGAAATTAGGGCCATGTGGTATTTCCTTTTCATTAACCTTAATACTGGAATAAAGTCCTAGTATACAAATTTCGGGTGTGAATAGATCTTTAAACCCAGTAATGGATCCAAACTACTACAAATGTACCTCCACAGAGGAGCAACCTTCTCACAGGCCCAGAATATATGTAGTATGTTACCCTGATCCTTCCACATCTAGTACATTTAGCAGAACTTGCTTTCCGAATTTAACTAATTTCACCGGAGTATAATACATGTTGTTAGCTATGTAGAATTGTGTGAGCTTATTCCTATCCAGAGAGAGAAATCTATGCAAGTCTGTCCACACCTGACTCCAGGATAAAGGAGATTTAGCAATCAATGGTTCCACACCTTGGAGCCAGATAAAACTTCAGGGGCTTTGCTGAGAAGAAGCTGTGCATAGAGTTTGGCTATGGCATGGGGTTCATTTACCTGGGATTTAAGCAAATCTAGAAAGGGTTGTATACTGGAAGTAATCTTCACTGAACCAAAAACCTTGGCTATGAGGTGTCTCAATTGGTATACCTTAAAGATGTACTGTGAAGGGATATCAAATTTGAACATCAGGTCCCTGGAGGAACCAAGTAAATCTTGAATATAGAAATCTTCCACAGCACAATCCCGGATTTGTGTAACCAAGATGGGAGCAACCAGTGGGAACCGAGCCTAATGTTGGGATTGAGAACCAACGGTGGGCTGGGTCCTTAGAATTATGGATTCTAGCAGAGGTGCAATATTGATTGAAAACCTTAACTGAGGTCCCTATCACGGAGTTGCCTATTCGGGTTGGTAGAGCTGGAGAGATTGCAATAAAAATGGATTGAGGATCTATATTATGATCTCTCAGAAGTTCAATCTCGAGCTGCAACCATTTAGGCCTATAATGATCGTTGGAGGGCAAAGCCATTTGCCCATTTTTGCCAGGTGACTGGCCCAATAATAGAGTTCGAGATTGGGTAGACGAAGGCCCCATTAGCTTTAGGCACACACAGTTTGAAAAAGGATCTCCTTGGTTGTTTGCCTTTCCAAATGAATTTAGTTAAGGATGAGTGGACCTTTTGAAAGAAGGATTTAGGTAGCCATATGTTTAATAGGCTTAAAGGGTAAAGATACGTGGGAGTATATTCATTTTAATTATGTTGATTCTCCTGCCTATAGATAAGGGAAGGCTTGTCCATCTGTTAAGATTGCTCTGAATCCTGTCTATCAGATCGTCCAGATTAAGTTTCTTAATCATGTTGGTATCACGGCTAAATAGATACCTAGATATTTAAGGTAGTGAGGACCATTTCATTCGAAATGGACTACATCAGCATGAATACAAGTGGGTTGAGTGGAAAGATTTCAGATTTGGTCAAGTTCAATCTGTAATTTGACACTCGCCAAATTGTGTGACAATCTTTAACGCCTCTTGGATAGATCTACACGGTTCGTGAGGTGCAACAGGATGTCATCTGCAAATACCGATATGGTGAATGATGGCTGACCAATAAGACATCCCGTAATATCAGGTGAAGATTTGATATGCACCAATAGGGTTCCAAATAAAGGTTGAATAAATACGGTGATAATGGGCAACCTTGACAGTCACCGTATAGGGAAATCTGGAAGAAAACACCCCATTGCAATAGACTTTCGCAGAGGGAGCTATAAATCACCTTGACCCACTGAATAAATTGTACCGGAAAGCCCATCCTATCTAGGGTAGCCCACAAAATTCTAACTGACACGATCAAAGGCTTTTTTCAAGGCCTAAGGCTACCAGAGCCGAGGAAGTTGGGAGTCTGGCGGCGTGAAGGATGTGCGAGAGTCCTCATGTGATCAGATGCAGATCTCCCTGACAAAGCCCACCTGTTCCACGCTTAGGAGTGATTGCCAAACTTGTTTAATTCCGCAATGAGAGGATTTTGGTCAGAATTTTGATATCATAACTTGCTGAGAGATTGGTCTATAGTTAGCCGGGTCTAAAGTCGACTTATTTGATTTAGGTATTAAGATTATAGTTGCTTCTAACAAAGAAGGATCTAAAGGTCCAGAAGTGAGAATATAATTAAACAATTTTAATAATGCTGGGGCTAGCTCACTACAGAAGGATTTGTAAAAGTTTGGAGAAACCCGCCTGGGCCAGAGCCTTGTCCAGGGTGAGACCATGGATAGCATCTATAACTTCCTCTAAAGTGATGGGGCCTGATAAGGCTTCACAATGAACAGTGTGGAGCTTGGGGAGAGGGTGTTCTCGAGAAAATCTATTATACCTGAAAGTACCGATGAAGGTGTTTTGGTCCCATAAAGGTTCCTGTAGAAGGCTTCAAAGACCGCGGCAATGTCTCTCGGTTGGTTTTGATGGATCCATCACTAGCTTTAATGCCAGGGATCAATCTTGAACTCTCCACTTCTTTAAGTTTAAGAGCTAGTAGTCTACCTGGCTTCTTTCCCTGATTAAGATATTTCGTTTTGGATTTCAGAATGATATATTCTGTTTTCTCTCGGATTAGATCCTCGTGATTCGCCTTTTTGAGCTCATATAGATTCTCTAGAACCCCTTGAGAATGCGAGGTAGAGAATTTCTCCTCGGCTGCTTTGATCTGATTAGCTAAGGAATTAATTTTTCGACTCTCAATTTTTTCCGCCTGGATGATTCTTTAATAAATTCACCTCTGAGGAAACATTTCAGTGAGCACCAAACTAGATCATACCTAGAGACCGAGCATTGGTTAGTCTCCAAAAGGATGAAATCAAAGCTGAAAAGTGAAGTGATCTGCTCATCTTTTAAAATCTGATTATTGAACTTCCAGGTGGTGTCTCGTCCAGGAGGTCCCGAGTAAGTTTGACCCATGTCATAGCATGGTCCAAGATAACAATGGGCTCAATACTGGTGGAAGAAATATTAGTTAAAGGTTGGTGCTCACTAAGATGTAATCTATCCGTGACCAGGAGTTATGGGTTGGAGAATAGAAGGTATAAGTCTTAGTGGAAGGGTTCAGAAGTCTCCAGGGTCTTCCAAACCCAACAACGAACACAAATCTGTTAGTGCTAACTGGCGGATGACGTGGTTCTAGTACATCTAACAGACCTATCTAGTGCTTGTGAAGGTGCAATGTTCCAGTCCCCACCCAAAATGAAGTTGGATGGTAAGAAGACACTCAGTAGGTCACCTAGACCCATCAAGAATTTGAGTCGCCGCCAACAGGACCATATATGGAACCTAGAACAACCTCAGTGTTGTAGAGCATTCCATGAACAAATACATATCTGCCATTTGTGTCCTGAACATGTTTTTTCATCACGAGGGTACATTATGCCTGATCAAAATAGCAACCCCTTTGCTGTTGGTAGTCTGACCTGACGCAAAACTTGTGAGAAGCCTTTAAACCGTAGTAAGTTGGTTTCTGTTACCATAATATGGGTCTCCTGAAGGAAAAGAATATCCACCCTGCTAATGAGCAGTTTAAAAGAATCTGACCCTTTTGGATACTTCCCTTAACCCCTCACATTCCAGGTAGCAAACTTAACATGGTTTAATGCCATTGATACCAGTAGTTAAAATATTCAAAATCAAGATAAAACTTGATACTGCCTAAGAGGCTGATTGGCGGCACATCCTCCCCCAGAATAAAACAGCTTTGACCATCCAAAATACATATGTTGCAGGATAAAACCGCTCAGAACAAAATAGAGTACAACATAATCTGGTTAAACAAAATGTCATCAAAGTCATAAGCCAAAATACAAGTAACACGGAAACACAGAGTTTACCCTTCCCATCCCTGACCCACCCATCCCTACCCCCACTCAAACACAAACAACTATGTACAAACCACCCCATAACAGGTAAAATTGCAAAGCCAGAAATATATCATTTGGTTTCAGGACCCCTCCCCTTGATACCATGGCATAGCCTTTGGCTCTCTGGTTGCTTGAGTGTGAACTAAGCTAAGATGCCTATTGCCAGGGCCATTAAACTCAGAATTGGAGCAATTAGATCTGATAATATAAAATGGCCATGGTATCCAAATCCCCCATCCACAGTCGTGGAGGCAAGTTCTAAAAGCTTATTTCACCTCCCAGCCTCCCCACCCACAATGATCTGAGTAAGCAACATCCTGAAAATGCAGAAACATCTCCGAGTAGTAACTATATGGCTCGACAAAGTAAAACATATACCACTTCTGCCCGTTGATCCAAAAGAAAGACAAATATTATAACGAGCAGAAGATTGAACCATACAAATAAAACAGACAAAGTGGAGTCATTACCTGCAAGGCGACTCCTCAAGGCGGGCTGGTCAAAACGTGATCC
The DNA here is from genome assembly GCA_016271365.2 of Neoceratodus forsteri. Classification (NCBI taxonomy): domain Eukaryota; kingdom Metazoa; phylum Chordata; order Ceratodontiformes; family Ceratodontidae; genus Neoceratodus; species Neoceratodus forsteri. The sequence goes on from CM057450.1 coordinate 1,077,536,582, forward strand.
TCTGTGAGGCCTGGACACTAAACCGGAATAATTCCGAGGAGGAAGCGCAAGTCGGAGTACCAGGGATGGACCAAAGGCGGTCCGAGCGCTAAAAGATTCCCCACGGGCTTCGAACCCACACTCGTGTTCCGGCCTCGCAGACGGAGCCAGCAAGCATGGAGCCTCCGAGTTTGGGCCTAACTGACTTCACAGGCCTCGTTTATCCTGCCTCTACTAACCAGCTGCCCCAGATCAGACAGTACCCACCCAGGCCCAGGTAAGCCACGCTGAGACATAGCCTCGCACAGCTAGAAGCAGAGGTATAAGGGATATTTAAAACAAAACCAGACTTAAATTAATACAAACATCAAACACCCTAAAGCCCAACTAAGCAATTCAGTCCCTTTAAATAAGTTTGGGAGCTTCTTGAGAGATCTGCTAGAGCGTGGTCTGGGTCTTCGAGGCTTGCCAACTACCGTCCAGGAGACCACAAATTTCGCGGTAGACCATCTTGAACCTTATATCGGCGGACTTAATTTTTTCACAATTGGGTGGTAAGCTGCTCCTCTTTCGGACTTCAAAAGGTAAATCTTGTGTGATTCTCAATTTGACATGGTTCCACTGTACAGAGTCCAGTTCTTTGATTTTTGTTAGGACGTGTTGACGTTGATATAACTTAGAATTTAATGATGAGTGGTCTGGGAGGAGAGCTCGGTGGAGGCTTGGGTTCAGCGATCTATGGGCTCTCTCGATATGATAGCACTGATTTATCGGAGAGGGTCCAACAACTTTGTTTAGGAATTGTTGGACAAACTTAATGGTGTCGCTCCTTCTTCAGTTTCCAGTAGCCCCAAATGAGGACATTATTCCTCCTGCTCCTTCCCTCAAGATCTTCTGTTTTAGCCTGTAGTTTCTGTATCTGCTGTTTTAGTTTAACAATCTCTGTTCAGTTTTGTTTCTCCAACGGTCCAGCGAAGTAACGTTGGTTTCCAGATCCCCACTTGCCTTGACAAGTCTGAGAAGTCCTTCTGATGGATTTGATCTCATTTGATATCTCCTGCAGTGTTTCTCTGAAAGGTACCATTTCTTGAAGAAAATGATCTTCAGTTAATAAGGCATTTGAAGTTGCAGGAGTTGTTTGTTTTGAAGAATGAGCTAAATTGGCATTCCTAGCTTTTTAGGTGCCTTTTCAGGCGTTGTTGGTGGAGTGTGTTTCACACTGGCTGTCTTCATGTCAGCCTCCATCGTTGCTAATCGCTGGAAAATCTTTAAGCGCCCTAAAATCAGCCCAAAGAAACTGGAAGTAATCAGAAAGCCTTTAGGGTCGCTGAGCTTAGAAAGGTATCAGTATTTCAGTAGAAAATAGCAATTTTAGTAGGTGGAGGACGGGAGCCCAGGAGAGAGCTGCTTTCAGTCACACTGCATCACGTGACTCTAGTATTTGCTGTCTTGAGTGCAGATTCTAGGTCTTTAGTCTCTTCTCCTCTCCCTACGCCTGTTTGTATGCGTATCCTATTATCTTCCCCGGTGTTGACCTTTAAATGCTTCCCATGTATTCGCCAGTGTAGTGTCTTCTATTGGGTTTTCTTAATAAAGAGTGTGGCCTCCTTTTGTGCTCATGGAGTGAACTCTGGTTCCCTCATCAACATAGGGTCTAGCCTCCATGAGGGAGATGTGGGCTTAGTTGGGCCCCACATGATTGCCAACTGCACTAGGGCATGGTCTGATGTGACTGTTGGAAGAACTGATTAGTTAGTTGCTGCGTGGGTGATGGAGGGATGTCAGCCACATGTCTAACCTACTGTGGGACTTGGGACTGGTCAGTAAAAGGAGTAGTCTTGATCCCTGGGGTGGAGTGTCCTCCATATTTCATTAGGCCCTGGTCCTTCATTATTTGCAAGAGAGCTAGCTTCCTCTATAAAAGTGCGTTAAACCACACTTGAGCTCCTGTCCACCAATGGGTCCAGTGTGAGGTTGATATCCATTCCCAGAATAATCAGTACTTTCCCATCTAACAGCTCCTCTAGTGCTTGGGCCACTGTGTGAAAGAACTGGGGTTTGTCCATGTTGAAAGGATATTGCCTACAATAATTTGTTCTATGGGGTGTCCATATGTGCCATTACCACACCCTGGGGCATCTGCTTTTTTTTTATTGTATAATGTTTTATTGATTATTTTTTTGAGATTACAAAGACAGTTTGTGCAGTCTTTATGCTCATACATACATAGTTACTTACTTAGAACAAGGATACATATATTTTGTTATAACCCAGGTACATACTCTATTCAGTTACATAAATTATTTAACCATGTCATATTCTTTGTCACCACTGATATCTAAAAGGTCAACATAACTATAGACCTACATGGGTCAATGCTCTCACCTCCCAGCAGATTTCTATACCCATCCAGGACAAAAGAGAAAATGTGGCAAGGGGGGTAGGTAGGCAGGGTGAGGGGAAGGGAGAAGGAGAGGGAGATATTCCCAACATTCCATTCCACTAACTTACCCAGGCAGTACTGAAGCAGTGGTGGGGGTTCTGTTGACTTGGAATTTTCAAAATTCGGACCTAAGGTACAGCCTCCACTTTTCTTGGTACGTGCGCTTGCTATTAGTCTGCAAAATGATATTCTTTCAAAAGGGATAGACGAACCACCGCTGCATGCCACATGGTTTTGCTAGGTATTGTAGGTTGGTGCCAGTGTATAAGTAAGAGATGCTTAGCTTCTAAGACAACCCAAAGAGTCCAATACTGTGTAGGTTTAAGGAGGGTCCCAAGGAGGAGGTGTCACCTTATAATGCAGTAGAGGCAGTTAAGGTAATCTGAGTGTTTGCAACCTGGGATATGTCTTTGGTTATCATACTCAAAGTGGTGAGATAGGGGCAAGACCAGAGCATGTGCTCGAGTGGGCATTGATGGGTGGAGCAGAACTGCCAGCAAAGGAGGTGATCAAGTGCCCACGCTTATACAGTACTTGGGGTGCGGTACCAAAATAATAACATTTTTAGCTGAATGAAATGACTGTTTGCATCTTTATGAGCTTGATGTATAAGCTTATAGTAGGAATGCCACTGTTCTTCTGTTATCACTACTCCTAAGAGTTTTTCCCATTTCAATCTGCATGGTTGTGGTCACACTGCAAATTCCTCCAGGTGCTATAGAAAAGACCCATCATGCCTCTCCTAGTATTAAGGGTGCACAGGCTATTGAGCCATTGCCACTTTTTAGTGTCCACATTAGCACTAAGGAGGGGTGACAAAGTGCTACTAAGTTGTAGATAGCGCCAAAATCATTTTTTGGTAATGCAAATTGTCTCTGCAATTGTACAAAAGGTGCAACATGTTTGGCACCCTATGTGACAAAATCAGAGATCAAGCTAACCCTAAGATGCCGCCATGATGGCCAGTTTACCACTGTTCCTTCAATTTGAATGAGTAGGTTGTTCCATAATGGGGCAATTGAATCGGGGTACCATTCCTGTTTTGGCATGTGAGATTTAACAAATAAAATTTTCCAAGCCTTAGCAGTGTCTATAATGGTAGGAGGGAGTGTCAAGTCCACTTTAGGATGTGGAGTAGGTAAGTTATACAAGGTTGATGGGCCCTTAATGCTATTTCTAGTTGAACCCACAAAGAAGTTTCTGTAGTCTGATTAGTGAACCATCTGGTCGCTTGAGCCACCAGGCAAGCTACATGGTATCCAAAGTACCAGGGTGCATTAAGGCCACCTCTGGACCAGTGTGCCCTGATTTTTGTCTGTTCCGCCTGGCACTTTATTATCCCAGATAAAGTTGTAGGCCAGTTTATCCAGTGACTGAAAAAGTTTCAAAGAAAGATGCAGGGCAAGTTATTAAATAAAATATAAGTCAGGGCAAAATAACATGCATATCGCAGTCACTCTGCCCGAAGTGATAACTTGAATCTGCGCCACCTCTCCACCTCAGTGGTCAGTTGTGTCATAGCGGGGAAAAGTTGGTCAGCTTCAAGCGCCGCTCACTTGTACAGGATTTGAATCCCAAATAGTTAAAGCTCAGGCCTACTCATGTCAGCTCGGGTGCCCGTGACACCAGTCGCAGTGGGAGTTTAGAGGGGCTATAATGTTTTTTTCTGGTTAATCATAAGGCCAGACAGCTTAGCAAACCACCCAGTACTTGCTGGACTTCAGAATTGCTTGCTGTGGGTTGGTTAATGTCAGACGGAGGTCATCCATGTAGGCCATAGCCACATATGTTTGTCCTGCCACCTGTATCCCTTGAATCAGTGGGTTTGTAGTCATGACCTGAATAAGAGGGTCTGGAGCCATCAAAAATAACAGTGGGGAAAGAGGGCATCCCTGCCTGGTTTCCCTATGAAGAGGGAATGGAGGGAGATATTGTTGTTTGTAAGGATACATGCCATGGGAGAGGTATAGTGTGTGTATCCAGTTTAAAACAGGGCCCAAAACCATATTTGCTCAGGATTTCATCAAATATATCCCCACTCTACCAAATCAAATGTCTTGGCAAAATCTATTGCTAGTGCTGCGATGGATAAGTGAGCCTTATGTCGAACCACTTAATGTTGAGTAAAGGTGTGTGTTGTTCGCTCCAGTTTTCCCTCTCATAAAACCGCTGCGCAGGGTGATACTGATGGAGCACTTATCAATCTGGTGGCTAATGCTCAGCTGGTAGTTTGTATCCACTGAGAGCAAGGATATTAGTAAATTGCACAGTCTGCTTGGATCTCAAAAGAAGCCAATCAGCTTTTGATGGAGAATGTTATTAATCTGGTATTTGAGACTGAGAATTTTTCGATACAGCATGTTATCTATATTAGTCTGAGAGGCCTTTAAACCTTCATTCCAAATTGGCCAGGTTGGCCTGCAGATTAGCTAAGTTGTCCTGATGGGCTTTATCATGGGCTGTTGAGAAGGCGATAATGTGCCCCAGTACTGCCTTAAAGGCATCCCAGACTATGCTGGGTGATACTCACAATCAGAGTTTGGGCAAAGTAATCCTTTGTCACTTGTGATAGCATTGGACCAAAGGCTGGGTCCTTCAAGAGTAATGGAATGCAGCACCAACGCACTCTGTGTGTGGGATGTTTGAAGGAAGAAATGAAAGCCATATGGGGAATGGTCTGAAATTACTATTGAGCCAATCCCAGTGTCCATAATATCCTTTATGGTGACATCATTGACTAGCCTAAAATCTATGCGGCTGTGCATTTGATGGGGAAGAATAAAACGATACTTTCTATCCTTGGGTGCTCCTGTGCCAGACATCTATTAGTGCCCACCTCCGCAAATCCCTGAGAAATTGTCAGGCTTTTGGGGATGCCTTGTGCATAGGGGTCGATTCATCTAAGAAAATGTCCTCTACTAGACTGAAGTCACTCTAACAGTGTAGGAAAGGGAGGGCTATCTGGTTGAAGATCAGAGATTGCCTGACTTGCAGCCAGGAAAAATCTGTGTGTTCACCGTTGGGGCATATAGGTTGCCTAGAATCATGGACCCTCGGGTGGTTAAACATACCAACACCCATCTACCTTTGCTATCTTTCTTGACACTGTGTAGTTTTCCAGGCTGAAGCATGGTGAATGAGGATGGCAACCCCTTTAGACTTAGTAAGGGCTGAACTAGCCACGACTCTCCTATCCAGGCTTTCTTCAGTCATGCAGTCATTTTAGCTAAAAGATGCATTTCTTGAAGGACAGCTTTGCTACCTTTAATGATTTTAAATGCTGTAACACCTAGTTCTTTTGACTGGTGATTGAGCCCTTTGGCAGTCCAGGATACCCACCTAGGGGTCTGGGATGGGAGGGGTTCAGCACCATGTCTTTACTGAATGATAAAAATAAATATTTATTGTGCCAATGGAAGGGATAGGGACAGTAGTTATGGTGAAGTGGTGAGATACAATACCCTACATAGAACAGTACAGCCCATCCAAGCAAAAACGCGTAAAATGACAGCATTGCCAGGAACCAATCAGTAACCTTATCTTTGTTATATAGAGTGAATGCAAGAGATAATCAGAAATACAACAACAATTAGTTGCTTAATTGTACAAACAAAACCTAGGTCCAATGACCTATAGAAAGTTAACCTGATGGCACTAAACGTGCCCTATCTAAACTTGTTGCTATGAGAGCAGAGATTACTGCCATAGAGGGTGTAATAAGCACCCTTCAGCTATGCTAGCTCCAGCACCCAGTACAGGTTAGATAGTGTGGGTGATCACTCAGGCAGAGTCAGCTCAAACCAGGTGACCATCCAAGGTCAGTCAAGTCGACTCCATGGAGGGGGAGATGGGGGGGAAGGCCCAGCATTAATTCACCAGCCAAAAGTAGTCTCAAGTAGTGCCAACTGGGGAGGCCTACCATCAGTTTCTTAGCTAATTAGTACTTTAGCAAAATTGGTATGGTATAGAGGCGGGGGTTGGAGGTGGGGACAACCATCTCCCAGCATTAGAAGAATGTGAAGCTGCAGGTCCTAGTAGTAACTTATTACTCTAACACATAAAATGGATGCGAGCATGGGGAGGAGGAGGGGACTTATAAAGCCCTGTGGGGAGGATGGAGAAAGTCCACTCTAATTGGCTCGCATTACAATATGACTCATTACAGTGCAACATCATAGGTTATATTGAGAAGCGTTCTAGCACATAATATTTGTGGTTCAGTTCAGGTAATATGACCTCGGCCAGCTCGGGGACCTCGAGGGAAGTAGGAAACTGCAGAGGACTTTGCCACTGCTGTGGCATATGAAATAATCCCAGGCTTCACCGAGAGACAGTGTCCATCGCTTCCATCAGCACTGTGTCAGGAAAGTCATCCCATTCGGTCTGATGATCTGCCACTGATTCACAACAAAAGGCTCCTCCAGAGGTCTCAGGATCTAGAAGGTGCGTGGATCATCTCTGGCAGTTTTAGCAGGTGGGTCCTTGCTTGGCGATTGTTGAGGCCCACTCCTTGCCCACTGTCTGGCTGTAGAAAGAAGTATCCAATCATTGGCTCAGGGGCATAGGCAGGAATTGTGCTGGGTGGTTGGAGTAAAAGCAGAGTTCTGAGATCGTATGATGCCATTTTCGACCTGGGGGATTGGCAAAGGAATGCACCAGTCTCACTGGAAAAGAGTCCCTGGAAGTATCCTGCCCTGCAAAAGAGTTCCTAGTTGGAGGTGGAGTCTGAGATGGTTCCCAAAGCCTTCTGGGAGTGGTAGTAAGAAAATGTAGACTGGACCATGTATGATCAAGCCACTGCTCCAACTCAGCAGGATGTTCTCAGTAACTTCATGGCCACCTTTAGATACCCAGAGTCTAATAAGATTTTTAAATTTAAATGGAAATCATGTTGATACAAACATCTCTTAATGGGACTAAAAGCCCTTCTCTTGGCAGCAGTCATGTGGATAAAGTCTCTGTAAATCTAAATAGGCGACCTGCCATTGCAACTCCCCATATCTCTAGCTGCTCTCAGGATTCTTTCCTTGGTTGAATAGCGAAGCAAGTATGCCATGACAGGCGGGGTGTTCTGCTTGTTTGTTGGGTCTGGTAGCTACTCTGTGGCCCTTTCAACCTCAATGGGGCATTGCCATTTCTCCCCAGCATTAGTGGTATGGTTTGGTTTAGGAATTTCTCCATCAATTACCCTCTGCCCCTCTGGCAAACCAATAATCCGTAGATTATTACGGCAATTCCTGTTTTGTGGTCTTCTGCTCTATTCCATAATACAGCCAGATGTTCCTCATGCTGCTGCAGCTTTGTCATACTTGAGACTGATGTGTATGGCATGTTTCATCTTTCTGTTCAAGCACATTTACCTTATCCTGTAGTTGCCTCACATCTTTAACAGTGCCCATGAGTAACAGGCTTATGTCATCCACTCTGGATAGTAACACCTCCAGCAATTTTGTTATGTGCTGTAGCGATTCCCCCAACGATCGTCTGGTCTTGGGTCATGCAGGCTGCCCCTGATGCCATGGTATTAGCTTGCAAGCTCATCCTTGCTAGACAGGTGAACAGAACTTTTCCCAAACAGTAATACATCTCAATTAGATGTCTGATCACAACCACTGGTGGTATAATGTAGTGAAAATAACAAATAGCACTTGGATCACAGACTAGGCCTGAGCAGCCTGCCAAAAGCTAGGGAAGACTCAGGAGATCTCTGCTCAAAGTATAGTAGCAAGTAGCCTGAAATCTGCTTAAAACAACGCCTCCCAGAAGATGCAGTGTCACCTGTTCATAAAGTCGCAGTTTTGATAGGGGCTCCATGGGATCATGGCGATGGGAGCACGGATGCTCACTGTGTGGTTTGAAAGCTCTCGCTTTAGGCTGCCATCTTCCAGTGGCCAAAACCACGCCCCCAAGGGCATCTGCTTTGTGTGGATCAATGTCCATCAGAGGGATTTATGGAGTAGAATTGCTACCCTCGTTTCCTAGTGGGAGCAGCAGCAGTGATCACTTGCCCAATTCAGTCTTTGACCAACATTTTGCCATCTGTTTTTTATGTTGGCTTGCACTTGTGCAGCCAACATATCGGTAGTAGCAGATTTGCAGGCGCGGTCACTGTTGAGCAAATGCAGGCATGCATCAGAAGATGTAGACCCGGAGTCAGTTGAAAACCAATTATGACTGACTTCAACACATTATGACTGATTTTTAACTAGTTTAACATTTATAACTTCAACTAACTAAAGTAAATTCAACTGATTTTTTTCAACTTCTACCCTACAGTCTGTCCTGCCCATAGCTTCCCTAGTCAGATGGTGGTGAGTTGCACACGGTACATGGTAACATCAATGTCTTTAAATTAATGGTATGGTTTGTAACAATCACGCAGGAGTGCAGTGTGCTATATTTATGGAACACATAGAAACAGAGGTGAGAAAGAAGTAAGTGGTCAGTTAGACTTGAACCCAGGCCACTTGGAATACCATTTTGATTGCACTAACCAGCTGCCTCACTGAGACAACTAGAACCCGGCTGTCCCTAAGCACATTACTCTTTCTAAAATGCACAACCCACTGGCACCATGAATTTACTTGTAAAAAAATCACACAGGAGTACGGAGTGCTTATTTATGGAACACATACAAACAGAGATGAGAAAGAAGTGCCTCACCTGGGACTTGAACCCAGGTCACCCAGATGAGACAACTGTACCTGAGCTGTCCTAAAGTACATTACTCTTTTCTTAAATGCACAACCCAATGGCAATACAAATACTTACTTGTGACACTCTACACAGGAGTGCGGTGTGTATATAATAGAACACATACAAACAGAGGTGAGAAAGAAGTAAGTGCCTCAGCTGGGACGAACCCAGGCTGCCCGAATACAATTCTGATTGTGCTAATCAGCTGCACCACTGAGGCAACTGGACCTGTGACATCCTCGAGCACATTACTTTTCTCAAATGCACAACCCAATGGCAGCACAAATATTTACATGTAACAATCACACAAGAGTGCCGTGGTGCATATTTGTGGAACACATACAAACAGAGGTGAGAAAGAAGTAAATGTATGATCTGAGACTTGAAACAAGGCTGCCTGGAATGCCATTCTGATTGTGCTAACCAGCTGCATCACTGAGACAACTAGAGCATGGGCTGACCCCAAGCACATTACTCTTTCTCAAATGCACATCTGATGCCTGTGTGATCTCCCAGAATATACCGTCAGCCAAGCACTGCTCCCAGCTTCTTCAAGAAACATTCCATGATGTCTCAAAAAAAAAAAACCTTTTCAAATAAAAAACATTTCTACAACATTTCCCAATTGTATAATAGCAATATCACTTTTGTGATTAGGTGATGCCAGGATCTACGGCTGGTTTGTTGTTGGTCCCTTGGCTCCGTCCTCTGGACCGAACAACACACCAGCTGTGGGTAAATCCTGCATCACCCACACAATCTCAGGGTATATTGTTTAAATATACTGTACCACCAACAGGGTCCAAGGCCTAGGAGGGAAGGGAAGCAGGAACAGATGACAGAAGCAGAGGCACTACTGACTGATTGATAACAGAAGAAAACTAAACTGTTTGAGAAGGAGCATGAGAACACTGACAGCAACAACTCACCCTCACCTCCTGTGTGTTGGCTGGCAAGCAACTGATGGCAGGCTCTCTGCTCTGACCCTTGAGTTCATCCTGGTGGGTCTGAGATCCACATGCACACTACTCCTCCCTCTGTAGTCCTGCAGGCTTGCTGATCCTCAACTCTGCTGAGTCCCTTCCATTCCTTCCTTCCTCCTCCTATAATCTGTGCTCAGTTTTCTGCTGCCCCTGGGCCCCACCACACTAGTCCTCCACTCCGGCGGTGCTACGGGTGTTCTCACACTGCCCCAACTGCCTTTTGTTGCAGGCTGCTCAGGCCTGCTGCTGCCTGCCACACATAGTTGATGTTTTACTTCCACAGCCCCCAGTGGCCCAGCACTACTACTAGCTTTTTTTTTTTTTACTAGCCCAGGCCTCATTCACACTTACCACTAGGCCTGGTTGTGGGCGGTGGTGACCGGATGGTCAGTCGGTCTAATCCTCGACATCGACTCGCCTGAAGCACTTTTCCTCCTCCCTCGCAGCTTCAGTCCAGACTCACTCCAGTGTGCTGCAGTACTAGTACTGTCTACTGCTGCTTGAACCCAGCACATCACAGACAAGCAGACCTTCATCAAGGTCTTTCTCCTGATCCGACTCGGCTCACCCGGTCAATGGAGCTCCAGCTCACCCACTCACCCAGTACCAGTCTAGACAGTCTAAGTCTTCCAGAGTGATAGTAGTAGCTACTAGCTCCCTTCCTTCAGTCCATCCCCCACCCTGCTCTGAGCCTCCCAGCAGCCTCTCTTTCTTTCCTCCTGTCCTCCTCGCCTCCTTGCTCCTCAGCTTGCTTGGGCAACTCACTCCCTTCCCTTCAAGGCTTCTTTCCTCCCTTATCTCTAGTTGTGTCCCCGACTGACAGTCCATGTTTCTCCAAGTAGAGCATGTCAGCTGCTCAGGGAGTCAGCACTACTACATTGCACTCTATTTTTCCTCGATGCTGCAAAATTCTGCTCTCCTTCTGTTCACACGAAAGAGCTGCACTGGATTCATCATGCACTGAGGCAGCACATTCTTCCTGGCTCCTTCCCCTCTCTTACTCATTGGATGGGTTTTGAAGGGAGGAGCCAGGGACATATTGATTGGTGGCTGAGTTTCTCCCTACAGTTTAAGTGAAAGTTGCAAATATAATTTTATAAATAAAAAAAAGTGGAGTTAAGTATCAGAAATGACTTTGGGGCAGGACATATCTAAGGTCACTGATTACTCGACTTTTGATAATTGCAACTGCACAGATTTATGGCTGCAATTCAAGGCAATTGCAACTAATTTCAGTTGACATGAATTGTGGTCCACTATTCCGATGGTCAACAGCAGCTCCGGGGTCTAAGAAGGTGCATCCTTATTCCCCAGTCAGGCAGCAGGAGGCACTGACCTCATGCATGCCTAATGTACCATCACAACAAAGAAATGGTCAGCTGCAATGAGGCGAAGCTTTCATGCAACGTGACCATTACATGCCTCCCTCTGTGCAGGCAACATGGTGGCAGTGACTGCCGCCACTGCTGCCTGTCACATGCTCAAGGGGAGCCACCCCATCGGCATACTGTCCCCTCTTGTTGATTGCTGAGGGGTGCCCAATCCTCTCAGCATCATGCACTCTTCCCCATTTGTTATGTGCCGATGGGGATGCCCTATCCTCGTCAGCTAAAGCACCCCCACCCATACAAACACTGAGGTGGCATGCTGGAGCCCACCCAAGTGTGCCAAATCCCACCTGAAAATGGAAACCGTCCACGACGTCTTTTGTTTAAAAAAAGCAACCTATAAACCAAAAGCGGTCCCTCGGCTGTCTCCCTGCCCCCCTCCACTAGCTTCGCACCCACCCACTGCGCACCTCTCCTCCCCACACCCCCCCCCATACTTACCCTCCGGAGTCCCGCGACGATCTTCGTGGACCGAAACATGTCTGCACTCTTCAAAGCCGACCGCGAACTGAGGAAATGCAGGTAAGCTGTATAATGGAATGAACAGGGTTTTCAACTTTGATGCATATCTCAGGCATTTTGGAATTTTGGCGCAAATTTTCAACATGGGGTTTTTGGGACCCTCCTCATTAATTCTGTCACTGTCATGGCGTTATTCAGCCCCGAAGGGGATTTCACGGTCACTGAGCGGAATTACCTTTGGGACCGATAAATGAAAGACAGTGCCAGTGTTCATGAGGTGGGCTCTCAAAAGCCTATGTTGCAAATTTGGTGGAAAAAAATCCAAAATGACTGTTTTATGAGCGCAGTGCTATAGTTGCTATGCATGCTCATAACTTTGTGAATTTGCATATTTTCATGCCAGATTTTAACATTGCTATTTTTACACACCTCCTTGTGAACAGTACAGCTGTCATTTTCACATCCTGGCCAAAATGTGTTTTCACACTTCTGGTGCAGAATAGCATGGTCACTGTGGGAAATCAGTGTTCAGGACAGATTACAACAAGCATTTGTCAATGCCGAATGTTTGCTTGCTGGCATTGGCATTGGTAGTGTAGAGTTACAGAGCTGCATAACAGGAATGGCAGCAAAGTATTGAACTGAAGCCAACCCACCACCACCCTGCAGAGGTGACAGGCATTGGGGTGTGCCTTTGGGTCATCAGGCATAACGACCAGGCCATTTCACCACACCCTACCCTGCAGACAGACAAGTGTCACGGTGTGTGTGGGGTCTTTGGCTCTTATGCATACCCCATTCCATCAGGAAATATGGTGAGATGGGTGCAGTATAGGAGAATGGGGTGAAGATTGGGCCCAAAGAGTCCGAGGCACACCTTGATGCCTCTCACTGGCTGCAGGGTGTGGGTGGGGGTTGAATGGTATGGAGCATTACTGGCAAGAATCCCAAGTCACACCCCTGATGCCTGTCATTCTCTACAGGGTGGGGCGATGCTAGTTCGGAAACCCTAACGCCTCAGGCATTGCTTGGTATTTTCACTCCAAATTTTCAACATGGTTTTTTGTGACCCCACCTCATGAACAGTGGCAATATCAGTTTGTTGGCCTAAAATTGCTTTTGCACAGCGACTACGGCATTTGGCACCACAGATGCAAAAACACATTCCAAACAGGATGTAAAAATGACAGCAGTACTGTTCATGGGGAGGTGTAAAAATGGCAATGTTGAAAATCTGCTGTGAAAATCTTAAAAAACGGGTGAAGTCATGAGCATGCGTAGAAACTGTACAACGCACACCCATAATGTAACTAGTTTGGGGATTTTTTACAGCAGATTGTTAACACAGGCATTTTGGGACCTTCGATCATGAACAGTGTCAGTGTGATTTTCTTTATCTGTCCCAAACAATGATTTCCACAGCGACCACGCATTTCTGCGCTGAAAGTGTGAAAACTAATTTTGGCCAGGTTGTGGAAAATGACAGCTGTACTGTTCATAAGGAGGTGTGGAAAAATACCACTGGTGAAAATCTGGACTGAAAATATTACAAATTCATGAACTTATGAGGGTGCATGGAAATTGCGCAATGCTCACTCATAACACAGTCATTTTATGGAGTTTGTCACCAAATTTTCAACATAGCCATTTTAAGACCTCTGCTCATGACCAGTGTCACTGTGATTTTCTTAATCTGTCCCAAACATTGTTTTCGCACACGATTGCATCATTGTGTGCTACATGTGCGGAAACACATTTTGGGCAAGATGTGAAAAATGGTAGCTATACTGCTCATAAGGAAGTGAGGTAAAATGGCACTGTTGAAAATCTGGTGTCAAATTACAAATTCGCGAACTTGCCAGCGGTGTAGGAACTGCGCAACGTGGCGCTCCTAAAACAGTCATTTTTATTTAATTATTTTCATCAAATTACATAGCCATTTTAACACCTCTGCTCATGACCAGTGTCACTGTGATTTTCTTAATATGTCCCGTACATTGATTTCGCACACCAACTGCGCCATTGTGTGCTACGTGAAGGAAACACATTTTGAGTGAGATGTGAAAATGACAGCTGTACTGCTCATAAGGAGGTGTGGTAAAATGGCAATGTTGAAAATCTGGAGAAAAAATATTGAAAATTCACGAACTTACGAACATGTGTAGGAACTGCGCAACGCACACTCGTAAAACAGTCATTTTAGGATTTTTTCACCAAATTTTAAAATAGGCTTTTGAGAGCCCACCTTATGAACACTGGCAGTGCGTTTTGTTAATCGGTCCCAAAGGTGATTTCACAAAGACTGCGAAATCACCCTTCAGGCCCGATTAACTCCATGACAGTGACAGCATTCACGAGAAGGGTCCCAAAACCCCATGTTGAAAATTTGTTCCATAAATTCTGAAAATGCCGAGATATGCATCTAAGTTGAAAAAACCCTATTTATTACATTATACAGCTTACCGGCATTTCCTCAGTTCGCGTTGGCTTTGAAGAGTGCAGGCGTGTTCCTGGTCCACGAAGATCATTGCGCCAGACTCCAGAGGTAAGTATGGGGTGAGGGAGTGGGGAGGCAGGGTGCACAGTGGTGGGTGCGGATGGGGCAGGGAGACTGCGAGGGACCTGTATTTTAATTTACAATTTTTTTTTTACTATGACGACAAAGCGGGATATTTGCTGGAAAGGCTGTTTGGGGGCTTTGGCAGATGGGGATTAGGCACCCGTCGGCTATACGGGCTTGTGCCACACTTGGGTGGGCTCCCAGCGTGGCAGCTGTAAGGCAGTTTGGGGGCTGGAGCCGACAGGGCACCCCGCCGGCCATGATGACGGTGCCATGCTGGGATGGGCTCCCAGCATGGCACCAGGAAAGATTTTTTGGGGATGGCGTGGAGCTGACGGGACATTGGCCACCCTCGCCGGCTAATGCAGTATGTGCGTGGGGAGTGCTCAGCATGCAATATGCGTGCGTGTTGAGCGGGGAGCTCTGCTCACTGAAGCGGAGCTCTCCTTTCAACTGTATGCCACTGCATTTTCAACTGCTGTCATAGACAGCTGGAGCAGTGATTGGCGACGCGCACCGCGCCTGCAAACACACTGACTGAATTGGAAGAGGCTGACACACCTCTGGAAAACTCGGATGATGGCACTATGTTTCTTGCACATGCATGCAAGCAAACATAAAAATGACAGTGACACTGTTCTTGAGCAGAGGTCCAAAATGCCTATGTTGAAAATTTGGTGATGATACTCAAAAAATGACTGTGTTATGACGTAGTGCTATGAGTTGGCATGCACACCGTAAGTTCACCAATTTATAATATTTTCACTCCAAATTTTCAACATTGCCATTGTTCTACACCTCCTTATGAACAGTACAGCTGTAATTTTTCACATCCTGGCCAAAATGTATTTTCGCAGTTCTGGCGCAGAATAGCGTGGTCGCTGTGGGAAATCTGTGTTCGAGACACATTATGAAAATGCCAGTGACACTGTTCATTAGCAGAGGTCCAAAATGCCTATGTTGAAAATTCTGTGACGGAAGTCAATAAAATGAGTGTTTTCTGAGTGTGCATTGCACAGTTTGCATGCACGCTTGTAAACACCCCAATGCCTGTCGCTTCTTACAGGGTGAGGTGGGGTTGGCATCACTCCAACACTTCACTGCCATTCCTATTATGCATCTCTACCTCTGCCACTACCAAAGCCACTGCCAGCAGACAACATTCGGCATTGACAAATGCTTGTTTAATTTGGTCTCCTGCAAGAAAGCTATTTGAGTCCTTATCCTTTTAAATGTCAGCACCTTTTTCCTTTAACTGAGCGGTCAATTCCTTGACATTCAAGGAGTGGTATATCAAGTCATCCATATGCTCTCTGGGGAGAAAATGGAGAAGGTACATTGGCTGTCCTGTAGGAGAATCCGACTAGGACTTTAAGGTCAATCCCAGAAGTCATTGGTCACATCTTACCTTTTGACATACCTTGTACCTGTCTGCCCTGTGCTGTAAACCATTTGATTAGTGAGGTTTGTCTTTACCCAACCATTGTACCATCAGTTTAAGCATATCAGTACCATCTTTGGGAGAACCCACTGCCTCACAGGTTGTGATTCCTCGTAGTACCCTCCTGTTACTTTCCCTATGTGTGAGAACTCCTGCCGTGGCTCTTGGCCATACTTTTGTAGTGCCCTCTGTTTACTTCATTAGAATCTCTGCACGACACTTTTGAACAGCTAACAACATTACTAACAACCTTAGCACAAAACTATTTTCAGTTTAATATTTCTGTTTGGTGAGGGATTATAAAGGTGAAGGGCTGGCAGCCCTGCAAGGCTGCCAAGGGCCCACCTATACATCCCTGGGGTATCTGTGCCCTGTTTGGGATCTAGAGTTGCAACTTATGTTTGTTGTTGGTGCAAGTTTAACCTTGCCCTTGCCTGTGTTAGTTATCTTAGTCATTCAATCCTTTATCTCTCGAGGTGCCAAGTCTTTTCTTAGGTGGAGTCACTGTAGTCAAGTATCTGCTTGGGTCAGTCTGTGGGGGCTACTCTCATTAGGTCGGGAGCACTAGTCCATTTTGTCTGCTCTTGCCACCTTAGTATGGTAGAGATTTCGGGTCCGCCGGGCATGTTATGCAACTGCCAACCTTGTAGTGGTTAAAACCTGTTGGCCCTGTTTTGTGTACCTGCCCAACATCTGGGAGGGTGAGCGTGATTAACGAGGAGAACAAATAAACCCCTTCTATCCTTCCCCATACCCCTTATGTGGGTCCTTTCCCTGATCCTTATTAGGTGTGCCCCTACACTCCCACCCCATTTCCTTCATTTGTATTGGCTTGCATGTCCCTTAGGTGTTCAATTTCAAGAGCTTGTTATAACAATCAAGCAGGCTACCACATTGACACTCACTTCCTGAGTAGGCCACTGGGGCTTTTCCTTGTTCCTTATATAGTTCCTTCTTGGGGCTGCTTTAATTGGCCCTCTGGCCTATACCTTCAGTGACTAGTACTTACCCCAACAACGAGAAAGAGAAAACTGTGCCATCTACTGCTCCTGACTGGCACCACCAGGCTAACATTTATATCCCTTACAGGCGTGTCTTTGCCTCTGGTAAGTGTTCATTAATTGTAAAATAGACAGAAAATAATGTCACAGTGTCCTCAGATGGAATTTTGAGTCAAGCAGGCTATGTGGAGCTGAGAGGGTGGCAGTAGTGAGAGGGGGAAATTCTCCTGGGGGTAAGAAGGACCTTAGCTGAACGATTTACTCCTGCTCTCAGCTCTGTTTTGGTGGTCTCATTGGCACATCTGTTCCAGGGTATTCCATATCCTTCCCTCCCCATCACCCCACTCCTCATCCTGACCCCAAAGTGACAGAAAATTATCCCATTTATCTGAGGTTTCGTTTGGCTTCTGGTGGCGATGCTTCCTTTGATCAACCCTCCTTCCTTCTCCGTCTGTATAGGCCCAAGGGCTGGCTCTGTGGTGCAAGACTCCTGATAGTTGTTTCACCTCCTTTTGCTCTGCTGTTCTTCAGTTTTAGGCCCTGCCCCAACTTGAGGACTGTTCAGTAATGCTGGTGGGGTCTGGGCTCTGGCAAGTGGGAGGTGGCAGCTCTGTAGTAGGCTCTGGGGTTACCGTCTCAAAGTGGCATATCAATTGTTATTCAGCATGGGGAGCAAGTCATCCATGTCAGTGCCTTGGTTTAAGTCCTTACTGCTGCTGCGGTTTGGGAACGTCTTCTGCTGTTCAGGTGTTCTGTTTCTCGGTGGTTCACCTGTCTGTTCTTTTCATATTTCTGTGTGGCAATTCCCAGCTGATCTCCTCCACTTCCTGGGCTTCCATGGGCTGTGCTCTCCAGTTCAGTTCTGTTTCCACTCAAGCAAGGCGCTTGTTGGCGCTGAGCATTCTGGTCTCCTTCCTTCATTTCATTTGGCCAGTGTTTGACTAAAAAGTCTCTGAGAGCTTTGGGGTGGAGAAAGAGACTTGGTTTCCTTGCAGATGACCCTCATTACTGTGGGGTATCGAGAGAACTTCAGGCCTATGTGGTGCATGGCATGCCTCTCTGCCATGTAGGCCCTCCATTTATCTGACAATTCATTTGAAAAGTCCTGATATATGTGAATTTGACAATCCTGCAAGTAATGCTGACCCAGTTCTCTGGATCTGGACTAGAATGTCTTGACGAGGGTTGTGCTGAAGAGCTTGACTAATATCGGCCATGGTCTTTCCCCATTTCTTGGCATAGGGGCAAGTGTTCTATGATCCTGTTTAATTTTAAGTCTTGCATCCCCTGTAGCTTTAAGACTGAGGGCGCATGTTGGAGGAATGCAGCGCATTCCAAGTTCAGCTCCTCCAGGAAACTGAGACTCGTGACGTTGTTCTGCCTGCTGGGATTCTGCAGGTCATCTACCTTATCCATGTGCACGCTGATCTTTTGGCCTTGTTCCCAGACCATGGCTGATAGCTCCTCCATCACTTTTTCTTGCATTGCCACCATGATTTCTGTTTGATGCAGTCTACCATCTATTTTGTGCACTGTCTGGGTGTTTATTTGCATAGCGTTAGTCACCTCCGACATTTGTATAAGGAGTCGGGGAACATTCTTCTACCTCGGGAGGCATTCCGCGCCCATTTGGCCAGCAGCCATGTTGATGGCTGGAAATTGCTTCCACTACTTTCCTGCCCAGATTGACCACCTTCACCTTTTATTGTTGGCTAATTCAGTAGCCCAGGGCTTGTGCTGTCGGTGATTGTACCATGGACCATCTGCTGGCTATGATGGCATGGATATTGTTGGATTTGTACCTCGAGGAGTCAGAGGTAAGAGATTAAGTTTCTATCTTGACACTAAAGCGAAACCACGCCTCATCCATGTTAATCTTTAAAGGAATTTATGGTTTTGGAAGGCATAAAGTCTTGGGTATGTAATGAAAATGTATGAATACTATGAATGCTAGGGTATTCAGTACTCAGATTTGAGGCTGAGTTTGGTCTCCTAATCAATGGTATTTGGTGAAATATTTTGTGACTCCAAAAACAGAAAATGAATGACAAACGAACAAAACACTATCTAAAGGTGGTCGAGTCAGATCAAGTAGTCCCTTCTCTCCCTCTCCTGGCCCCTCGCCCCACATTGTTCTCTGGAGTGGAGGCTGCCCCTGAAACCCTTCCCTGAGGCCCAAGTGAGTGGCTCGACATGCCCCTGCTTTTTGGCAGAATTCAGGTGGTTATCAACCTCTATGATAGGTGTGATTTTTGGGGTTTATACATCCCTGACTCTACAAATGTACACGAGTTTCTTGTTATTGGGACACTGTATTCCTGGATCAGACACTCGTGATATGCTCTCTACGGAATTCTTTATGTCTTATTGAATGTATGTTTAGTTGTCTCAGTTATTGAAATTCAATAAATGTGAGTAACTGCAAAACATAATAATGCATTCTGTGAAATAACCAGGTGCTCTCCACTGGTAAATGGCACCAGTTAGGGTTGAAACAGAAAGACACTAATATAGGAAGTGCAATAACTGTGTAAAAATACCTCTTTATCTTTGCGATTATGTGATGTGATGTTCTTGGTTTGAACAATTGCTCAAAGAAGCATTGGCGCTAGCTTAAATTTGGCATTACCATTCAAGGCACTGAAATTTAGTCACATACCAATGCTTTAAGTAGAAGGTACCAAAGTTCAAGATAATGCCAATTTTGCTTTGAGGGATCATTGAGACACTGTGAATACCCCACCATATACTCACATATTATAGATAGCTTGGTGTTGCATTTCCTTACTTTTGTGGCTATGTTAGCCCTAACTGATGTCTAAATGTAGTGTTTTGCTGTTCATTTCCATCCTTTAAAGAAGATATTTAAAACAATGTACACATTAATTTGCATTGATGCTGCCTACTGATATTTGTGTCAAGCAGTCCTTAGTGTCCAATGCCATTCCCTTGCTCAGCCCATCCCACTGCAAGTTTACCTGGCATCTAGTGGTATAGGGTTCCCCACCCTGCCCCAGTACAAGCAGTCCCTAGAATCCAGTGGTACTCCTTCCTCACCTTGCCCCAAGTGAAGCAGTTCCTGGTATCACTGGAACACTTCACCCCTACTATTATGCCAAGCAATCCATGATGTTAAGTAGCACCCTGTCACTTCACTATATGCAAAGTAGTCTCTGGCAGCTCACTTTAGTCTCCCTCCTAGACAAAGCACTCTGTTGTGTCCAGTGGTATCCCCTCCCTTACCCTGCCCCATGACTTAGCAGCCCTTGGCATCCTATGGCAGTCTCCCTCCTGCAACCACGTCAGGCATGGCAGTCCCTGGTGTATAGTGACACCATCATTCCTTATCACCTGCCCTATGCCAGCAGTCCCTGGTGTCCAGTAGCACCTCTCCTTCACCATGTCCCATAACTAGCAATTGTTGGTGTACTGTCACTCCTCCTTCACCCTGTCTGATGCCTAGCAGACTCTTGAGTACAGTGGTACCTCCCTTACCCTGCCCCATGCCTAGCAGTCTCTGGTATACAGTGTCACTCCCTCATGTTGCCCCATGCCTAGCAGTCCCTGGAGTACACAGTCACCACCGCCTCCTCTCCCATGCCTAGCAGTCTCTGGTATACAGTGTCACTCCCTAATCCTGTCCCATGCCTAGCAGTCCATCTAGTACAAAGTCACCTCCTCCTCCTCCCATACCTCTCAACTGTCACACATTATGAGGTACGTCACTCATTTTACCTCTCAGAAACCCTTTGTCCATCATGGTGAAGATGATATTCCACATTCCCACTGAGACTTTAAAGCAGAAATTCATAATAATCTATTATGCTCAGTTATCAAAAACATTATGAACATTAGTGCACTGATAACTATAGTGGTCTGAGCTTGGTGCCATGTTAGATGATATGTCACATATTTTGCTCATTTGTCACACATCGTGTCACACATTTTGGTGAAGAAAGGTTGAGGATGCCTCCTCCTCCTCCTCCTGTCCCATGCCTAACAATCTCTTGTATAAAGTGTCACCCTTCATCCTGCCCCATGCCTAGCAGTCTCTGGTGTCCAGCAGCAACGTCTTCCCTTATACTTTGCTCAATGCCTGCTGTTCCTGGTATCCAACAGCACCTCACCTTCACCTTGTCCCACTGCTACCCCTTCTTCCTCCTGTCCCATGCTTAATAGTCCCTGGCATCCAGTGCCAATGCTCCATCACCCTGTTCCATGCCTCGCAGTACCAGGTGTACAGTGGCACAACCTCCTCTCCCCTTGCTCCATGCCTTGCAGTCCCCAGAATGAAGTGACACATCCTTATTCACTCTGTCCCAAGCCTAGCAGTCCTTAGTGTCCAGTGTCACCCCTCATTCATCCTGTCCAATGTCTAGCAGTTTGTGGTATCCAGTAGCACCCTCCCTTGCCCTGCTGTCCCTTGCCAATACCCCCACCTGAGGTTGGCTGACAGAAACCTTCCACTCGTCTTCTTTGGCATCTGCAGTTTGAATCATTATTACAGATGTGATTTAGAAAATAGACACACCCTGTGTTCATTTCATAAACTGCCCAGAAAACATTTTTGTGGGTGATCTATGAAATACAGTAGGGGTATCTATTTCATAAATCACATTTACATTATTGTTTTCAGATGGTGGCCAACTGAGGAGGTCAGTGGAGTTTTTCCAGCCACCATCTATGGCAGAGACAGCATGGGGTTCAGTGGTACAGTGGATGGTCTTTCCTGCCACCCACATGACATTAATGGGGAAAAGGGTGCTGAAGGGAGTTAAAACTTTTTACACCTAACTTCCCAGGGCATGGAGGCACTAGAGAGCTACCAAGATGGGCTCCTTGGGATCACATGCCATTTAGGGGCGAATAGGGTGAACTTGAGACTTCCATAGCCACAGCCTGTCAACAGCCTTCTATCTACTGTCCTTGACTCAGCCCTCTGTTTTAAGTTCCTCCCCTGCCACTGACCCTTCACAAATGTGATTGTCTCAGCACCTGTCTTCTCCCCAGCTTATTCTGTGTACTGTCCCCAGCTTATTCTGTTGCACGCCCTCCCTCACATTGCTCTCTAGTATGTTCCTACTAGGTCAGTCCTGCACAGAAGATTACCCTCCCCAACCTTGACTAGAATTAACGACAAAGTTTCCTCTTGGCTGCATTAACATACAGGGTGTGAAAGCCTATGCTGAGTCTCTCCCCTCTGACTTTATATGAAATAACGACAATGCCTCCCTGGCTGCTTTACCTCCTGCTAAATTAGTTTCTTAAACCCACAGCACTCACCATATCCCTTGGGCTGTATTAACTGCAATATGCTGTACCTCTATATGAAATAGCTTACAATTTGTAAATAGACAGTCCAGTTGCTATTATTTCTCATATTTTTGTCTCTGTACTTGTGACCCATACTCTGTAACTACCTTTCTGTTTGTCCTCCTGTCAAGATGTGTAACTTTTGAAAAGAGCATTTTGCTCAAAAGTTATGTCCAAATGATGAAATAAATAAATAAATATCATGGAACACTAGACAGCCAGTGGGGATGGGGTCCCATTGGTTTCAATCATTTAAAGTCTGCTAATCCCAGAGAAGGGCTCTTAGTGTCAGGAATTAATTAACAAAAAGATTGGCAACACTTTGGAGGACCTCCTGGTGTCAGGAATAAAAAATACTGCAAACACCAGGGTGAACTCCTACTGTTGGTAGGCTTTTCAGAAAGATTGCACTTTTCATTACAAGGGAGAGATCCCTTGTCAGGCAGTCTTTTCAGGATTCTATGATTAGAATCATGCATGGGACCATGAAGTGGTTGCAAAGATGCATGTACCCATTAAGAATACTGGGCATATGAAGATACCTTATGAAAAATGTCTGAAATACAGTATGCTACTGTACATGCATGGCAAGCATAATAAAAGTTAAATCTTTATTTTAATTTTATTTCATTTAGAAAACAACAAAAGCACCATATACGTTACAGAATCTAACAAAACTGAAAATTTCAGGTTTGAAATCTTTGTTATTTTGACATACTGTATATGCTTTCCTCCTAAAAGTATCAGTATGGATATTTTACAAGTTTTTGCACTCTGTAGCTGAAAACTACCCAATTATTTTTACCTAATTGTTAGGAATTTAGATCCTGACACAAAGGGTGTGCAGTAGAAGTGCCTACTCATCCCTCACTATAATGCCCTTACCACACTACTATAGTAAAAGTTAGAAATGTGTAGTAAAAGAAATCATTACATTGAGGGGTATACTGAGCTAATAAGCCACAATCTCAAAGGGTGAATGATGTATTAATTCATTTATACCCTTAAGATGAAAACAGTTTTCAAGTAACCTTTTCTAATGTTTGCATTCCTTCAGTACTGCAGTGCCGACAACACTAGGTAGGAATACACCTGAGAGGATATTTCATTGACAACATAGCAGGGAGCTGTTTGAGGGCTTGCTGTATGCTTGGAAGGTGTTTTGGCATGCTTTTTGAAAATGCAAAAGTGCAGGCAGTAGCAAGAGAGACAGTCCGAGAGAGGAGAACAAGTCAGGAGGTAACTGCATTGGGAGGGGCTTGTTGCTAATCTCCCACAGTTTATGGGTTGCTTTCTTCATAAAAAACATAACACAAAGCACGTATTAGGAGAGGATTGTTTTCTATGCTGTTTAGGAGCTACAGACTGCACACCATGGAAGGTGTATTGGCACATTTTCTGTTTAAATTTTCACAAAAGCTCAAGTAGTCTGAGCAGCAGTTGGGAGGAGGAAGCAATCAAAGGATGTTTCATTTTGAAAAATAAAAACAGAAAAGGACTGTGGCAGATGAAGTTACAACACAAAGCTGCTTAGGGGTTTTCTTTTTGTAGCAAATTTGAGTGGAGAGTTGTGACACTGCATTACATTAAACATTTGCTTGAGGCTTTCTTTTCAACAGTAAATTAGGGTGGGATTTCTAGCAGGCTAATCTGCAAATTACAGATGCTTGGTGTTTTCTGTTAATACAAAACTACAATTTAGGAGGATTTGTTTGGCTAACTAAACACAAGCAGTAGAAGGTAAAAAAGGAGGGGAGTAAATGCAACATTGATAAGAACCAGTCTAAGGCTGGTATTTGGTAACATAGGAACAGAGACTTTGATGGCAGACAAGGACCGCTTGGCCCACCTAGTCTGCCCATTTCTAATTACTGGATAAGCTGCAGATCCTAGTTAACCAACAGTCTATTTCTCCCTACCCCACAAGAATCGCCTTATGTCTGTCCCATACATTCTTGAATTCTCCCACAGTTTCAGACCCCATAACCTTCTCAGGAAGGTGGTTCCAAGCATCCGCCACCCTCTCTGTGAAAAATACTTCCTCACATTGCCCTGAGCCTTCCCTCTCTATCTTCAAATTATGTCCCCTTGTTCTTGCATTTCTTTTTCAAAAGATGCTACCCTCTTGGACTTTGTTGATTCCACTGAGGTACTTAAAAGTTTCTATCATGTCCTTCCTCTCCTTCTTTCCTCAAGGGTATACATATTAAGCTCCTTTAGTCTCTCCTCATATGGCTTCTCTTGCAGACCCTGCACCATTTTAGTTGCCCTTCTCTGGACTGCCTCCATCCTGTATATGTCCTTGTGGAGATGGGGTCTCTAGAACTGGACGCAGTACTCCAGATGGGGTCTCACCAACTGTCTGTACAGAGGATAACAACTTCCTGTTTCTGCAGGTGCTGCCTCTCCCTAGACATCCCAGTATCCCCAGCCCTCCCTACTGCCTTCTCATTGCTTGCCAACCTTAAGGTCATCTGATATGATTACCCCCAGGTCCCTTTCCATTTTTATGTTGATTTGGCGCATGCAAGAAACATGTTCTTGGCAAGCTTGCTGCAGAAGCTGGAAGGGAGGTGCAACAGTATTGTGGCCAATGCCCCCACTGCCTTTTGAGGCTTGGCCGTTTTCCTCAATGGGGTGGCACGCTGCTGCTGACACTAGTTCAGTCAGGGTGCCACCACCTTGAAACATTTTAGCCACTGCAACCAGGGGCGCCTTGTCTTTGCAGCATCAGCCATTCCGCTGCAAGTGAGGGAGCAACCTGATATTGCAGGGCAGTCCCCATGTCCTCGACCAGTTTGCCAATGGGAGCCCAGTCCCCATCGGCATAATCTTCCCACCGCGTTTCTTCTATATGCTGAGGGATGCCCAATCCTTCTCGGCATCATGCGCCCCCATCTTTGTTTGCTGGCAGGGTGCCCAATCCCCACCGGCTTCAGTCTCCTTCCTGACAGAATTTGCAGATGGGGGAGCCCTCCCTTCAGCATAATGTATACCTCCCATAATGTGTAGTTTGCCAAGGGGTGCCCAATCCCCCTCGGCTTTCCACCACCCTGTAAATGCCAAAGGGGTGCCCAATTCCCCATCAGCTACAGCCCCACAAAAACACTCAGGTGGAATGCTGGGAGGCCACCCCAGTGTGCCAAATGTCCCTGTTAAAAAAACTGTCCCACAATGTTTGTTTTTTACCCGTATAAAAAATGGTCCTATGTCGAGTCCGCAGCCCCTCCCCAACCCGTGCCCACCCTCTGTGCACCCTGCCTCACCACTCCCCTCACCCCATACTTACCTTTGGAGTCTGGCGCGATGATCTTCAGTGGACGGGAACATGTCTGCACTCTTCAAAGCCGACTGCGAACTGAGGAAATGCCGGTAAACTGTATAATGGCATAAATAGGGGTTTTTCAACTTTGGTGCATATCTCAGGCATTTTTGGAATTTTGCCACCAAATTTTCAACACGGGGTTTTGGGACCCTCCTCATGAATTCAGCCACTGTCATGGCATTATTCAGTCCCAAAAGGTGATTTTCGCGAGTCACTGTGCGGAATCACCTTTTGACCGATTAACTAAATGACAGTGCCAGTGTTCATGAGATGGGCTCTCAAAAAGCCTACAGTATGTTGCAAATTTGGTAGAAAGAAATCCAAAAATTTACTTTTTTATGAGTGTGCATTGCACAGTTGCTACACACGCTTCTAACTCGCGAATTTGTAATATTTTCACTCCAAATTTTCAACATTGGCATTTTCCACACCTCCTTATGAACAGTACAGCAGTAATTTTTCAAATCCTGGCGAAATGTGTTTTCACACTTCTGCGCAGAACAGTGCAGTTGCTGTGGAAATCAGTGTTTGGGACACATTAAGAAAATCACAGTGACACTGTTCTTGAGCAGAGCTCTAAAATGCCTATGTTGAAAATTTTGTGATGACAGTCCATAAAATGACTGTGTTACGACCGTGCATTCGCGGTTTGCACGACCACTGTAACTTCACAAATTTATAATATTTTCACTCCAGATTTTTCAACATTGCCATTTTTATACACCTACTTATGAACTGTACAGCTGTCATTTTACACAACCTGGCCAAAATGTGTTTTGCACTCGGTGCCGAATAGCACAGTCGCTGTGGGAAATCAGTTTTTGGGATAGACTGAGAAAATGACAGTGACACTGTTCATGAGCAGAGGTCCCAAATGCCTATGTTGAAAATGTATGGTGAAAGTCCATAAAATGACTGTGTTACAACTGTGCATTGCTCAGTTTCCACGCCTTTATAACTTTGTAAATTTCTAATATTTTCACACCAGATTTTAAACACTGGCATTTTTCACACCTCCTTATGAACTGTGCAGCTGTCATTTTTCACATCCTGGCTTAAATGTGTTTTGTTCTTCCAGTGAAGAATAGCACAGTTACTTTGGGAAATCAGTGTTTGGGACAGATTAAGATCGAGCAAGTGAGAGAGGGGGTGACCAAGCTTAACTGAGCTCTGTTGGGACTGCTGCAGACTTCTTTGTGGGCAGAAAAGGTGCCAACACAGGCAGGAGCCCAGTACAAAGGGCAGCCTGCAGTGCTGAGAGAAAAGGAACAAGTGAGTGAGAGAGGGGAATGAGCAAGCTCAGTGGAGGTCTGTCAGGACTGCTAAGGATTTCTTTGTGGGCAGAAAAAGGCGCCAACGCAGGCTGGAACCAAGTACAAAGGGCAGCCTGCAGCGCCAGGAGAAATGGAACAAGCGAGTGAGAGAGAGGAGGAGCAAGTGAGCTCAACAGAGCTCTGTCAGGACTGCTGCAGATTTCTTTGTGGGCAGGAAAAAGATACCAACAGAGGCAGGAGCCCAATACAAAGGGAATCCTGCAGCGCCAGGAGAAACAGAATGAGCGAGTGAGAGAGGGGAGTGAGCAACCTCAACAGAGCTCTGTCAGGACAGCTGTGAACTTCTTTGTGGGCAGAAAAAGGCACCAATGCAGGCAGGAGCCCAGTACAAAAGGGCAGCCTGCAGCACCGGAGAAACAGAATGAGCGAAGTGAGAGAGGGGGAGTTAGCGAGCTTAACGGAGCTCTTTTGGGACTGCTGCAGATTTCTTTGTGGCAGAAAAAGGTGCCAATGCAGGCAGGGAGCCCAGTACAAAGGGCAGCTTGCAGTGTCGGGAGAAACAGAATGAGCAAGTGAGAGAGGAGGGTGAGCAAGCTCAATGGAGCTCTGCCCGTGACTTTACAGTTGCCCACCCTCCAGTTCAAGGTCCTCTGTGGTCCTATATTACAGCAGGGTCTCTGGAGTGGAGACAAAGCAATGATTGGATACTTTAGAATTGCTGTAATAATACAGATTTAGTTGTTCTGTTTCTTTCTCTAACTGAGCTAAGTACTGAGCTATACTGTTAGGATTGCTGTAATAATACATATTTATTTGTTCTGTTTATTTCTCTAACTGAGCTGAGTAATACTTGGAGTGCAATAGATTCTAACTGGGCTAAGTGAAACTATATGAGCCGAGAACAAAAAGTATGGTAGCTGAGGGGTGAAAAACAGACAAGGAGGCTTTAGGATTGCTACAGTAATACAGTATCTAATGGATGAGATTTTAGACTGAATTACTCTGGTCGGCAAGGGTCAGTAGGGGACTAGTGGGGGGGCAGGAATTTGAGCAAATAGGGATCTAACAGTTGTAGTAGGGTGCAGAATCTGGGAGTAAGAGCCTGTACCATAAGATGGGGGACAAAATGGGGCCGGTGTCATGTGTCAATAGGGCGGGCATCTTTGGAAGGGTGGAGGGGTACAGGGCGTGGGTCTTCCATGATCCTGGACTGGGCTTGGAAGATGGGGGTATGGTCTGTAGATGACTGACCAGTTTGAGGGAGAACTGTGGAGGTTAGGGAGGGAGTGTAAGTGGCAGGGCAGATGTATGGTAGGCATCCTGAGGGAATAGAGGATGGCAAAGGGGGCTGGAGGAAGAATAACTGGGACTGAAACCAATGCCAGTATCAGAGGCACTAGCAGAAAAGAGAGAAGAAGGGAGGGTGCCGAGGTGAGGGTGGAGGGCCTCCTGATGGGGGAGGAAGAGGCCACAAGGAGTACTAGAGGAGAGAGAGCAGATGGCTGTGGTAGGAGGGGGCCAGGAGTGCCATGGAGGGAACAAGTAGGAGGGGGAACCGATAGGGGAAGAGATGTAGGACAGGTATCGACTATGAATAGATTTGAACCTCTGCTATGGGAGAGAGAGGGGAGCAGGAACATACTGAAGGGGAGGACAAGCAGGGAATAAGAGGGATGGCAACAGGTAGGGGAAGAGATAGCAATGACAAAAGGGTAGAAGGGGACTAGTAAGGAAGGAGGGGTGGTGACTGAAGGAGAGAAGGCTACAGGAAGGGGAAGGATGGGGGCATCACTGTGGGGGCTCTAAATCAACAACAGCGGGATAGGAGGGGTTGGAAATCAGCAGGGAGAGGGAGGTAGACATGGGAGCCCAGTAGGAAGTAGTCAAGCTGGGAAGGGGTTCAAGGGGATGGGAGGAATGAGGCAGAGAAAAGGGGTGAGGTGGAAGTAGGGGTACAGATACAGAAGTCACAGAGGGAGCAGTTGGCGGGGTAAAGGACGAGGAGAACGAATACTGGGGTGGTGGAAGGGCATTAGAAGGGAAAGGGGTAAGGGGCAGGGGTACTCATCCTGGGAAATTCTATGCTGAAATGGGTAAGATGGGGCAGAAAGGGGAAAGGCACAGTCATATTTGGGTTGAAGCTGTCCCCAGGTTGACTGCAGAAGGGGCAGGGCAGGCACTGCTCAAGCGTGCAGCGAGGAGAGGAAGAAACCTCATTTACTGTTGCATGTGAGTACAAACGACTTGGCAAGGGACACTGTGGAAGTAGTGAGGGGAGGTTTGAGTACTTGGGCTGGCAGCATGAGGGGGTGGGAGTCAGTGGCATTCTTGGAGGCACTGCTGGCACAATGTGCAAGCATGGCAAGGAAGGGTAGGCTTGAGGAGTTCGAGTGGCTGAGGATTGGTGCCTCACAAACATTATGGGTTAGTGACTAACTGGGGTAGGGTGTGGGGAGAATAGTGACTTGTACGCAGGAGACAGAGTACACTGGAGCAGGAAGGGGAGGGGAGTATTAAAGGCAGCAGTGCTGCCAGGCCACTGGCACTGAGGGTTGAGACGCTGGACGCCACACCTCGCGCCACGTTGGCAGCCTGAGTTCGAATGCAAGCCTGAGTCACCAGGGGTTGGCAAGGGAGGGATAGGATTGAGCATCCGGAGGACTGTTCTTCTATCCCAGGGCAGGATCCAGGGGCCCACTGCTCTGTAGTGGCCCCTGGTAATGACTGGCGCGCTACTACAACGATGTAGTAAAGGGTGGTGGAGTGTGGTGGACATTGGCACGCTGTGCCTAGCTGCCATTGCACGCCCGCGACCCGCAAAGGGGAGAAAAGTGGAAAATGGCTACGGTCAGGCAGCATGAGCTTCCAACCCCGCCCTGCCTGCCCGAATGGTGCCTCCTCAACCGGATCCACTTTGGTGGGTCAACCTGGGAAGCTTCTCGCCACCCCACCACAGGGGTAATCCGTGGAGGTGAGCAGATCGGCCTGATGTCAGGGGCAGGGCTAGGGGGACGGTCAGGATGACCAAGCAGACAGTAGCCCAGGGAGAAAATATGTAAAAAAAAAAGGCAGGATTAGAGGGCATATCTCTACTAAGGTGGATTTAAACAAATGGGGAGGGGGCAAAAGACTGAGGTTGGTAGAAAGGTCCATACAGGGGAGCCTGATGAGGTCACCACCCTAGATATAGGTAAAGGCAGAGGCGGAGGTGGAGAAACCCTGGAAGGGGCAGGCAGAGTGGTCTGAGTGTAATACAGAAGGCACCACCACCCAGTAAGAATAAGGAGGAGAAAGGGTACAGACTACCGGAGGAGGGACACAGGCCAAGGAGGAGAAGATTCAGGAGAAGGAGGGGTTCGGGTGGAAGGTGGTCTGACTAAATGGATAGAGAACTAGTTACAGGGAGGATGCAGAGGGTGGTGGTGGTGGTGGGGTAGCTTTTGGCACCCAGAGCAGTGACAAGTGGGGTGCCGTGAGGGCTCAATGCTTGGCCCAATGCTATTGGGCTCTTTATCTTCGATATAGCACATGGAGTGGTTAGCAGGGTTGGTTGTTCGTACATTATACCAAATCAAAAGCAAATAGTTATAGTAGCAGAGCCCCCCACTCACACACACATACCCCCAAAGCTGCTTAAAAGCCTTCAATTCATTCAAATCAATTCCATTTTCTTACTTACTTGGGGTTCATTGCCAACAAGTGTAAAATCATGTACCTAGGGCATAGGAACCTCGATGCTGGGTATAGGGTGGGAGAGATACTGATACTCACTAGACTTGAAAGGGTCCTTGAGGTTATTATATCAGAGGACCTCAAGATGGCAGTACAGTGAACAAGGCTATGGGCAGGGCAAATTGGATTCTGGGTGCATAAGTTGGCATCTCCAGTAGGAGGTGGAGGGATGTTGTGCTGCCATTGTATCACTTCCTGATGTACCCCCAGCTGGAGTACTGTGTCCAGTTTTAGAGTCCACACTTCAGAAATGACATAAGGTGGAGGTTTTGCAGAGGAGGGCAACTAAAATAGTTCAGAATTTTCACAGGAATCCCTACAAGGAAATGCTGAAGAATCTCAATATGTACACTCTGGAGAGAGGAGGGCGAGAGGTGATATGATCAAGACCTACAAAGCACCTCACAGGGGTAAAGAGGGTACAGTTGGGGAGTTTCCTTCAAATGAGGATGAGCACCAAAACCAAGAGAAATACAATGAAGCTGGCGGGGCATTCAGGATAGATGTGAAGAAATATTTCTTTACTGAAAGGGTTGTAGAACGCCTTGAATAGACTACCAGCAGAAGTGGTGGAAGCTAAAATGGTAGGGAGATGAAGCATGCATGGGATAAATATAGAGGTATATTAAAAAGGGAAGGAGGGGTCAACAGAGATCAATAGGGCTATGAAATGGAGTAGGTTCAAGTTCACTGCAGGAAAATACATTAAGCAAGCTCATTCACAAGGAGGTCCTGATGGACTGAGCAGAATAAGACATGCCGAACATATACAGGCAGGAGTTACAAGTAGGTAAGAACAGCTAAGCAGACTGGGTAGGCTGAGCGGTTCTTTTCTGCTGACAAATTCAATGTTTCTATGGCACCATGTGTTAATTCAGGTGCAGTGTTTATTTAAAGTTGAACCTACCATACATCCAGATGTGAGTACAGTAAATTACTGAATTAGATTCAGCCCACTTACAGTACAATAAACAGAACCCCAGTGCTTCAAGAAGCCTTTACTCTTCATAAGGCTGCTTAAGAGCTGGGATTCTATTTGCAGTGTCCACACCAGTATGCTGATCTTAAAATCGATGCTGCATCTTAATGAGTACTTCATTCTTGCTCACTCCATTTCTGCCCCACTTTGAAACCTGCTTGTCCTGAGTTAGTTTTGGGCTGGCAGCACCTCGTCTGTGTTGGAAGATGACCAATAAGCGGCACTGAAAGATCTCAGACTTCACAGACTGTGAAGGCAGCTGCTCATGGACAGACATAAGGCAATTCTACTGGGGAGTAGGAGGGTAAGCTGCTGATTAACTCGAATCTGCAGCTTATCCATTAGGTAGGGAAATTGGCAGACTAGGTGGGCCAAGCGGTCCTTATCTGCTGTCAAATTCTATGTTTCTGTGTTTTCACCCACCATCTTGGCAAGAAGAAGGCTGCAGCTGTGGCCACTGATGACTGTTGGGTGTGGGGATGGGGACCAAAGGGGACAGACATAAGGAGATACAATCATAATAAAAATTGTGAGACCTTCACCAGCTTTACAAAATGCTTACCAGTAAAAGAACACTCCATGAAGTTTTCAAATGACAACACGATCTGGTGAGCCCTCTGTCTGCCATCTGACACCAGGCATCAACCAGCATAAAATTGCCTAAAGAAGGCAGTGTGGTCATGTGGTTACTGAAATACTGGAGATTACAGATTTATAAGAACAAAAGAATATCACACAGAAGCTGGCACATGTGCCTATAGCAACTATCTCCTGTTTCTCAGTAGTTATATTTATACCCTTCAGGTACTTGAATGTTTCTATCATATTCCTCTTTCCCTCCTCTCTTCAAGTGAGTACATATTGAGGTCTCTTAATTTCTCCTCATAAGTCTTGTGTTGTAAGCTCTGTACCTTCTAATTCGCCCTTCTCTGGACCATCTCCAGCCTGTTAATATCCTTATGAAGGTGCAACCTCCAGAACTGCACACAGTACTCCATGTGAAGCCTGACCATGGTTTCATATAATGCCATCACTACCTCCCTCCTTATGCTGGTGAGACCCTACCTATGCAACCCAGCATGTCACTGGCCCTCCCAGCTGCTTTACCACTTTGACATTTTCAGGTCATCTGAAATAAGAACCCTAAGTCCCTTTCCTTCTTTGTGACTGTCAGCAACTCCCTCCCCATCCTGTACCTTTCCCTAGGGTTTCTGTGTCCCAGGTGCATAATTTTGCACTTTTTGAATTAAACTTCAGTTGCCAGTCCTCAGACCATTTCTCAAGCTTCCCCAGGTCCCTCCTCATTTTCTCAACCCCTCTGGGGTATCCACTGTGTTACACATCTTGGTGTTGTCTGCAAACAGGCAGACCTTTCCCTTCAGACCTTCTTCAATGTCACTAATGCAGACATTGAACAGGACTAACCCCAGGACCACTCCCTGTGGCACCCACTGGTTGCCCCTCTCCCCAGACTGCACCCCATTTACCACCACACTCTGCCTCCTGTCTGTTACCCAGTTTCTAACCCAGTTTACCACCCTTTCCCCCATGCCCAGCCTACTCAGCTTGTTTATCAGACTGCTATGTGGGACGGTGTGAAAGGCTTTGCTTACATCAAGGTAGCGCTGTTCACTGCTCCACCCTGATTTACTTCCTTTGTCACCCAGTCAAGGAGATCAACCAGATTTGTCTGACATGACCTCCCCACTGTGAATCCATGTTGCCTATGGTTCTATGCTCCGATGGCTTCTAGATGCCCCACTATCCTTTCTTTAACCAATGTCTCCATGATCTTCCCCACTACTGAAGTGAGGCTGACCAGCCTATAGTTCCCCATCCTCCCTACTGCTGGATTTGCATACAGGGACCACATGTGCCCTCCTCCAATTCTCTGGTACTACCCCTGTGTTGAATGACTCAGTGAACATGGCTGTTAGAGGTACTGCTATTTTCCTTTGCAGTTCTTTTAATATCCTTGGGTGTATGCCATCTGGTCCCATTGCTTTGTCCACCTTCAGTTTACTCACCTTCTGCAGGATTCTTCTGCCTGTGAATGGACTATTGTCCACCTCTTCACACCTTTGCAACTGCTGTACTGCTGTGGCCTTGCCCCTCCCTCTTCTGTGAATACTGAACAGAAAGACATAGTGGATATCTTGGGGAGGGGCACATGACAGTTCTTAGGCATGGTACTTTCACTTCCAAATACCTAAACAGCACATATAAGCATCAACATTCGGCATTGACAAATGCTTGTTGTTGTTTTACTACCCCATTGTGTACTCTTCCTCTGGGTTTTGTTTCCTAGGTGCATTATTTTACACTTCTTTGCATTGAATCCAAGCTGCCATACTTCTGACCATCCCTCCAACCTTGTCAAGTCCCTTCTCATCCTTTCCATGCCCCCTTGTGTATCAACCCTGTTGCAGATCTTTGTGTCATCTGCAAAGAGGCATACTTTTCCTTCAGTCCATCTGCAATGTCACTTATAAAGATATTAAAAGGACTGGACCCAGTACTGAACCCTGCAGTACCCCACTAGTAACCCCCTTTCTTCAGAGTGGACTCTGTTTACTATTACCTTCTGTGTCCTGTTGTCCAGCCAATGTTTTACCCAGGCTACCACCCTGGGACCCACTCCCAGGCTGGCTAATTTGTTTATTAATCTTTTGTGTGGGACTGTGTCAAATGCCTTGCTAAAGTCTAGGTAAGCCATGTCCACAGCCCCTCCCTTGTCTACTACTTTGGTCACCCAGTCAAAGAAATCAATTAGATTCGTCTGACATGACCTTCCCACTGTGAATCTGTGCTGCCTTGGGTCCTGTGCCCCACTGGCCTCTAGGTACTCAAACAGAAAAAGAATCCAACCTGTTTTTTAGTGCTTCTATAATTCCATACAGGGCAGGATCTCCTGAACAGGGATCAGAGCAGGAGGAAGAGGGGTACACTTGACAGGCACTGGACCAATTGGGGCTAAGCAGGAAGTCCTGCCTGGTGGGGTCCTACTGTGGGGATAAAGCAGACATTCATAATCTGTCCCCACACATGTTCCTGTCCCAGCACATTAGTAGAACAGGTGTAAGATTAGAGACGCTCAATAAACTTGCAGCAGCTGGCCATTTGTCTGGGGACCTCCTCCCTGGACCTGAAGGGTAGGGATGGTGCCTCCTCTGTGGGTGGGCAATGGGCTCTGGCAATGACACAAGGAGGTACCATTGAGGCCACCCACTGGGTGGTGGCATCTGGGAGGGAGGAGAAAGAAGGAGTTTTAGGATCAGAGGCCAGCAGCTCTCGCTCTTTCTTCTCCTTCCTTTGGATTGAGGTCACCAAGGAGCGGTCACACAGGCCACTACAATGACCTGAGGTACAATAATTTTGGTCTGTCATGGCATGCTTGGGGAGGAGGAGAAGAAGAACAGAGAGCTTAACCTGAACAGAATGGCTAAGGGAGGTTAATTTAAGAAGGGGTTGGCAGTTTTGCCTTGAGATTAGGGTGAGAAGCTGTGTTTGAGCTTGGTATATCCAGCAGATATGGGTTTGATTCCCAAAAGCTCTAGTAGCATACTATGTGACTCTGACCAAGTCACTTAGCCTTCCCAGTGCTTCTGGGTTTCCTGTAGACAGGCCCTTGGACGTGGTGAGCCTTCTCGGTTACCATAAAAATAAAAAAATATAAAATACGAAAGGTACTAGCCTGTTTTCTAAGTGGCCTCCATGACACATGTCCTCTGGCCAGCATGTAGTACCGCCAGAGAAGTGTGGGTTAAAGAGAGCAAGTGGCAAAGAGTTGAGGCCACACGGCTTTTCATTTCAGGTCTGCTGGCCTGACCAGGATCAATGGTATGCTTACAGTAGGAAACCCAGGCAGGGGCTTGGTTATTTGTAAACTCACTAACAGGGTCCATAAAAACATAACGTTAAGTTTTAGAGTACCTCGGAAGGTCGTCACCCATCCTCTTCCAGCATCTGGTCATTCTGGCATGCCACAGAATACAGAAACATAGAATTTGATGGCAGATAAGGACTGCTTGGGTCACCTA
Source organism: Neoceratodus forsteri (assembly GCA_016271365.2). Classification (NCBI taxonomy): domain Eukaryota; kingdom Metazoa; phylum Chordata; order Ceratodontiformes; family Ceratodontidae; genus Neoceratodus; species Neoceratodus forsteri. Next base: position 1,077,572,198 of record CM057450.1, read on the forward strand.
ATCTGCCCATTTCCTACTAACGTATAAGCTGCAGATCCTAGTTAACCAACAGCCTACTTCCTCCTACCACCCACTAGAATTGCCTTATGTCTGTCCCATGCATTCTTGAATTCCCCACTATTTTTGACTCCACAACCTCCTCAGGAAGGCTGTTCCATGCATCTACAACCCTCTCCATGAAGAAATACTTCCTCACATTGCCTCTGAGCCATCTCCACTTTATCTTGAAATTGTGCCCCTTGTTCTTGCACATCTATTTTCTGAGAGATTCTACTCTCTTGGACTTTGTTGATTCCCTTGAGGTACTTGAAAGATTATTTCATGTCCCCCTCTTCCTCCTTTCCTCGAGGCTAATCATATTAAGCGCCTTTGGTCTTTCTTCATATGTCTTCTGATGTGGACCCTACACCATTTTGGTTGCCCTCCTCTGGACAGCCTCCACCTGTCTATGTCTTTGTGGAGATGGGGTCTCCAGAACTGCATGCAGTACTCAGATGTGGTCTCACCAACTGTCTGTACAGAGGATAACAACTTCCTGTTTTCTACTGGTGATGCTTCTCTATGCATCCCAGTATCCCCCAGCCCTCCTTACTGCCTTCTCACATTGCTTGCCCACATTTAGGTCATCTGACATAACTACCACCAGGTCCTTTCCATTTATGTTGTTGTCAGTATCTCACCCCCGACTGTGTACTCTTCCCTGGGCTTTTGTTTCAGGTGTATTACTTGTACTTCTTTGCACTGAATCTAAGCTGCCATACATTTGACAATTCCTCCAACCTTGCCAAGTCCTCTCCATCCTTTCCACCCCACCTTGTGTATCAACCCTATTGTAGATCTTTATGTCGTCGGCAAAGAGACATACTTTTCCTTCCAGTCCTCTGCAATGTCACTTATAAAGATATTAAAAAGGACCAGCCCCAGTACTGCACCCTGCAGTACCCCACTAGTAACCCTTTTCTTCACTGTGGACTCAGTTTATTATTACCTTCTGTGTCCTGTCGTCCAGCCAATGTTTACCCAGGCTACCACCCTAGGACCCACTCCCAGGCTGGCTAATTTGTTTATTAATCTTTTGTGCAGGACTGTGTCAAATGCCTTGCTAAAGTCTAGGTAGGCCATGTCCATAGCCCTTCCCTGGTCTACTACTTTGGTCACCCAGTCATAGAAACCGATTAAATTCATCTGACATGACCTTCCTGCTGTGAATCAATGCTGCCTTGGGTCCTGTGCCCTACTGGTCTCTAGGTACTCAACAATTCTTTCCTTCAGAAGTGATTCCATCATTTTCCCTATTACTGATGTCAAACTGACAGGTCTTTAGTTTCCTGCTTCTGTCTTGCTCCCACTTTTGTGAAGGGAATCACATCTGCCCTCCCTCCAGTCCTCAGGTACCACACCATCCTCCCATGATTTGTTAAAAGGGTAGTCAGTGGTGTTACTAGTTCTCTCCTTAGTTATTTTAGAATTCTGTGGTAAACCCCATCAGGCCCCATTGCTTTATCCACTTTCAGTTTTAGGAGTTCTTTCAGAACCCTTTCTTCTGTGAAAGGACTGATATCAACCCCTATTCAGAGTGCTTCTATTGACTGGATTAGGTACCTCCACCTCCTCTTCCTTTGTGAATACTGAGCAGACGTATTCGTTCAGTATCCTGCTTTTCACTGTCCTTCTCTGACCAACTACCCTCCTCTTTATTCAGCCTCAGTATCCCTGCCTTAGTCTTTCTTTGCTTCCTAATGTACCTATAAAAGGTTTTATCCCCCTTCTTAACCGAGTTAGCTACCTTTTCCTCAGTTTAGGCCTTTGCTATTCTGACTGCCTTCCCTGTTTCCTTCTGCTTTAACTGGTACAGTTCTCTATCCTGCTCCATCTGTGTTTCCTTATACTTCTTGAATGCTATCTTTTTCTCCCTAACCTTCCCTGCCAATTCTATTGAGAACCATAGTGTTTTTCTTTCATTCTGATTTGTTTATTTGCTTCACACAAAGGCTTGTTGCCTCTGTGATGGCAGTTTGATGTTTCCCGTTGTTGCTCCACCCACTTTCTTGCCCATTTGCTAGTGCTATTCTGAGGCACTCTCCCATTTTGACAAAATCAGCCCTCTTGAAGTCCAGTACCTTCACTTTTGTATGGCTTGACTCTACAGCTAAGTTTATCGTGAATGACAGTTTAGTGGTCACTTGTTTCCAGATAACTACCCACTTCTTGATCTGAGATCCTCTCCCATCCCCATTTGAGAGTACCAGGTCTAAGATTGCTCCCTCCCAAGTGGGTTCCAAAACCAGCTATCTGAGGCATGCCTCCTGTATGGCATTGAGAATGGCCTGCTCTTGGATGTGGCTGCAGCAAAGGTGCTCAGTTAACATCTGGCATATTCAGGTCCCCATCTGCAATATCTCCCTTTCTCTGCCATCCTAAGGATTCTTTCTATTATTTTCTTGTTCATTTCCTCCCCTGATACGGGGTCTGTATACAACCCTGTGTGGATTGTGGTGCCATTTCCCAGTCTCCAGGGTGACCCACAGCACCTCCTCTCCTCCCTGTTTAACCTTTAGTTCCATTGTGTTGATCCCTTCCCTTACGTGAGAGCTACTTCTCCTCCTCTTCTACCCTCCCTGTCCCTCCTGTAGATTGTGTACCCTGATATGTTGATATCCCAGTCATGGTTCTCTGTGTACCATGTTTCTGTGACTGCCATGATATTGAGGCATCCCTCTTCCATCAAGGCCACCAATTCAGGGAGTTTGTTACCCTAGACTATGGGCATTCACACTCATTACCCTCCATTTTTGATGGCCTTTTCCTTTTGCCCCATCCCTGTCCTTACTGCCTTTGTCTTTTTCTCCATTTACCCTGCCCTTCTCCCTATCACCTGCTCTGTCTTGGTGTTTACCTCACTAACTGCTCTGATTTTTGGGGGCTAGGATTTCCCTTCTCCTTTTCAGTGTCTCCCCCTTGCCTAGTTTAATTGCTTGCCAATGAAGCATTTAAACCTATCACCTAGAATCCTGGTTCCCCTCCTGGACAGATGCAGACCATTGCACAAGTATTGCCTGTATCCCTCCAGGTGGACTCAAGTCCCCAATGAAGCCAAAATCCTGAGCTCTGCACCAGTTTTCAACCACTGATTGAATCCCATGGTGTGGAGCTTCACAATCCCACTCAACAGGTCAGCCATCTACTCCCAAAGTGCCAACCTCTGAGCTTAGAATTGTGAATAGTTTAACAGAACAAGGTAACCCTCTTGTCTGTTTTGTGGGTTTGAGTCACCTTAGTCCCAAGTTCTGGAGGGATTCAAACTGCTAACCTCTTGTTTGCGTGCCCAATTGTCAGGCTCAGATAATTCTGTCTTCAGGGGCCAGATATCTTTGCCTCACGAGTACCTAACCAGGTATTTCAAAATGAACCCTTAGAACTCTATGCAAGACTTAGAGAACTCTTATCTGTTTCTCAGTCTGGTACCACCTTAAACTCATGCACAGTGTCAACTATAACCATCTAAGCTTCACTTATATAAAAGAAGTTTCAAGGCACACCAGGCACTTTCTGTTTTAAAATATATATCTCTTACTTTAAAATAGGTAAAATAGGAAAACAGTAAAATACAGAACAAGATATCCCAACACATACAGCCTTAAAAGCAAAACAGGTTTAAAAGTGCAAATTCTACAATACATACACTCAGACTGGTCTTATCTAAGATCTCCTTACTTCCTAATCTTTCAGTGCTTTGTTGTTCCTCTTTTCTCAGTCAGTAAAAATGTCTCTGGGTAAGGTCTGCTCAGTATTTTTAAAAGCAGTCTTGAGCGGCCTTCTCTCTGAGGTCACCTAACTCCACCTTGGTGTATTAAAATTTATATTTTATAACACAGCATGTCCTACTAAGATATTTAAAAATAATAGGTGACATAAATGTGACTTGCCAAAACTGGTCTGTGGTCTGCTTCACATAGACATCAAAGCCTCTTTGATGTAATTCACTGGATAACCCCAAGCAAATGCATAGTGGACTTCCTAATTTAGTCTCAGATATCAAAGCCTCTTTGATGTAATTCTGGCTTCCTTAGACGACACCCTCCAACACATGCATTTTCTCCTTCCTTCATGACACCTAGTGCAAATCAAAGGATTTCCCTGAGGATGTCATGAATTGATATTTATTTCCTGGGCTTCAAAGAAAACTTAACAAAGTAATTGCAGTTCAGATATCTGCAGTTTAAGCTACCTCCTGTCCTTTGAACTTATCCCTGGGGTTTTGATGTGTCAATTTCAGCAAGACAGCATGTTCTCTGACAGACATTTCCTTACATATTTTATATTGCAGAAAAAATATCATATTGAAATCAGAACCAGCTGTCCATGTGCCACAATCCTCCCACTTGGACTGAATTTGGGAGTCTATCCCTGCATGGGATGAACTTCCCAATCAGTTCCTCCTCATAGACATGAGACAGGCCATCTGAGTTCTGATTGGTTGCTCTAGCTCTATGTAGAATTGTCATGTCATATTCTTGCAAAGCAAGACTCCACCTTAGCAATCGACCATTATTTTTCCCATCTGCATCAGCCAAACTGGGGGTTGTGGTCAGTCTGCACCACAAAAGCTGCCCATACAAGTATGGCTCCAATTTCTTTAGGGCCCACACTATGGCAAGACACTCCTTTTCCACCATGGAGTACGCATGCTCCTGGGAAGTAACTTTTACTCAAATAGGCTATTGGGTGATCCCTCCCCAAGCTAGGTGTCTGACTCAGTACTGCCCCAATACCCACATCTAAGGCATCAGTCTGAACTATAAAGGTTTGCTATAGTCAGGACTTGTCAAAACAGGAGCACTGCACAGTGCCTCCTTTAGTTTGGAAAAGGCTTCCTCACAGGCTGGGCCCCAGGTAATTTTCTTGGGCATCCTTTTCTTTGTCAGGTCAGATAGGGGGAGCAGCAGGGCACTGTAATTGGGTACAAATTTTCTATAGTACCTGCTGTCCCAAGAAAACTCCTGACCTTCTTTTGAGTTTCTGGTCTGGGCCATGCCTGGATTACCTTTATTTTTATTTGGATAGGATGGAGCTGTCCCTGGCTACCACATGCCCATGGTATGCCACCTCTCCATGGCCACCTGGCACTTCTCGGCTTTGACAGTGAGTCCAGCCCTCTGTATCCTGCACAGCACTTCCCTAAGCTGGGATAAGTGTTCCTCCCAGCAGGTACTAAAGATGGTAATGTCATCCAGGTACGCCACAGCGTACTCCTCAGCACCATTTAACACCTGGTTCACCGACCTTTGGAAAGTGGCGGGGCATTCCTCACTCAAAGGCATTACTTTAAACTCAAATAAGCCTATCAGGTGATGAAGGCCGACCTCTCCCTAGCTCTGTCTGTCAACTCTACCTGCCAATACCCTTTTGTCAAGTCAATGGTCATATGGTAGATCGCCCCTCCCAACTTGTCCAGGGGTTCATCCATCCGGGGCATCGAGTGGGTGTCTGACATTGTGACTGCTTTCAGTCCATGATAGTCTACACAGAAACAGTCGAGCCATCTGGCTTGGGTACAAGGACTACGGTGAGGCCCAGGGACTGTGGGATCTCTGGATTACCCTAAATCCAGCATCTCCTCCACTTCCCTCCTAATGTCCTTTTGGACAGCCTCTGACACCTGATATGCTGTCTCGCGTATGGGCGTCTGTGCCCCTGTCTCCACACCATGTGTTGCTAAGGGGTTAGTCCAGGCTTGGCGCTAAACAAGGGGAAAGTCTGCAAAACCTCCTTACTTTCTGGATCTGGCCTGAGGTCAGCTGGGGAGACAATTTTACTGTTTCCACAGAGGACTCCCATTTGCTCTCTTCCAGCAAGTCCAGAAGGGGTCTCCTTCATCCGTCCCCCCCCATGACTACACACTGCAAACATCATGTCAGCCCTATTTGCATATGGCTTCATCATGTTGACATGGTACATCCTTTCTGTCTGTCTACAGTCAGGTAACTCCACAATGTAGTTTACATCATTTACCTTCTTAACCACTTTATGCGGTCCTGCCCACTCAGCCTGCAGCTTGTCTTTCCGGACCAGAATAAGGACCATTTTTCTGACCCACCATGTACAAGTGAGCTCTGACTCTGCAGTCACACCACACTTTCTGTTGCCGTTGGGCAGCTGCCAGGTTGCTCTGGGCTGTCCCCATAAGCTCCTTCAGCCTTTCCTAAACCTAAGGATGTAATCCACAATGGGAGTTCCCTGGGTGGCGTGCTTGCCTTCCCAGTCCTCCCAGATCAAGTCTAGGGCCCACGTACTCCAGGCCCATACAAGAGTTCAAGGGGAAAATCCTGTTGACTCTTGGGGCACCTCCCTGTATGCAAACAATAGGTGGGAGGTGTATTTCTCTCAGTCCCTCCCATGCCATTCAGCAAACTCCGGAGCATTGACTTTAGGGTACCATTGAATCATTCCACAAGCCCATTTGCTTGTGGGTGATATGGTGTGTGCATCTTTGCACCACCCACACTTCTCCCATAAACATTTCATCAGGTCCAACATGAAGGAACCCCTTGATCGGTGATTACCTCCTGTGGAAACCCAACATGGGAGAAAATCCCAAGCAAGGCATCTGCCACTTTGTCTATCCTCAGAGAGGATAGGGCGACTACCTCTGGGTACTGGGTGGCATAATTCACCACAGTCAGGATGAATCTCTTCCCTGAGGAGCTGGGGGTATTTAAAGGCCCCACAATATCCATTTCCACCCTCTGGAATGTTTCATCCACTATGGGCAATGGAATCAGGGTGGCTTGGTTTCTTGCCTGCCTTCCTATTTCTTGGCACAGGTGACAAGACCTGCAATACTCCTTCACCTGCTGGGTGAAGTTAGGCCAATGAAATTCTGGGCCAACCGCTGCATAGTGCGTATGATTCCCAGATGACCCAACAAGGAATATCATGTGCAATTTTGAGCAACTGCTCATGATACCCCTGGGGAACGACAAGCTGCCTGCCTAGCATCCCTCCTTCTGTCTGTACTGCCTGAGTATACATAAGTCCATTTCCCAATAAACCTTATGTCTGCCATCACCTTCCTGTATTTCGTCATGGCCTGCCCAAGCCCTCAGTTCTCTAAACTAAGGTCACTCCTCTGAGCAGCTGCAACCTCACACAGTCCCAAGGCATGGGACAGGTCCCCTTCAGTCACTAAACTAGGGTCCCTAGCACTAGTGTCAGAGCCCTCAGGATCACTGCCAATCCCAACCCTCTGACAAGTGGTCACCCTCCTTCTTTGGAGTAACCCTCTGTAGCTGTGTGGTTACTTGCTGACTGGGAATTTCTACCCCTTTATCAGTCTCCCCATCTGGAGACACAGGCTGGGAACCAGCCTCTCAGTGGTTTCTGCACTGGTTTCTGTGGGGTTCAGGGGCTACAATTTTCCTTGCCACTTGGCTATGGGTAACTGCACATACCATCCCTGTTGGAAATTGTTACCCAGGATCACATCCACTGCTAATGTGGCTACAGCCACCTGTTGCACAATTCTTCCTGTTTCACCCCAGTCCAGGAGAACACTGGCCAGTGGCAATGTTTTCTCTTCACCCGTGAACCTTTGGACAGTAATGTATTTATTGGGTATAAGCTGACCAGGCTATACCAGATCCCTTTTACCAATGTCAGGATGCCTCTGTGTCCTTAACCCCTCCGTCTGTACACCATTCACTATGACTGGGTGCATGTGTTCCCTCATGTTCACTGGCATGCTCCCGAGACACACAAACAACCCACTTCTTTTCTAGCACCCAGTTGTATTATGACTCACCTTTTAGGACACTGTCTGGCAATATGCCCAGTTTCCTTACGCAACCAACATTCAGTTCTTCTCTCAGAGAAATCTTTTCTCTGAAACCTGGGCTAACTGGTTTTGTGGAGGCAGTGAGGGTTTTAGCTGCCCTGAAGGTGCGCTTTTCCCTTTCTGTGCTGCCACGCCCACCCCTTTGCTCCCAGAGCAGGTCTGTTCTTGGCATAGCGGTCCGAGAGTTCAGCAGCCTCTTGCACTGTTTTGGATCTCGGTCCTTTAGCCAGGTTTTTAGCTCTCCTGGGCATGCCCAATAAAACTGTTCTAATAAAATCACATTTTCTATTTTATCAACAGAGTTTGCCTCAATTCCTTCCCACCAACATTTTAAAACTGCGTTGTTTCATGGCTAGCTCCTCATAGCTCATATAGGGCTTCTCCTGAGCTTACAGAATTTAGCTCTGTATGATTCAGCAGTTAATTCAAACTTTTTTAACAGTGCAGCTTTTAGCTTGCTGTAATCATTGCTGTCCTTATTGTCCACTTGACCCAATGCATACCGAGCTTTCCTGGTAAGTAGTGGGGATAGCTGGAAGCTCCAAGACTCTCTAGAAATTTTGCCTGAATACAAATTTTTCAAAATAATTTAAGAAGGCATCCATATCCTCCCTCTCTTTAAACTCGGCTATTAATTTGGAGTTCAATTAGTAACCCAGTCCTACAGTCCCAGTTAAACCCAAGTCACTTATCTGCTCTGGTGCTGCTGGTCATAGCTTCTCCAGTTCGTGCTGCCACTGGCACTCCTCTCTTTTCTCCTCTGCAGCTCGCTGGTGCTCATGCTCCTCACAGTCTGCCTCCCTCTGTTGTCACTCTGCCTCTCGCTGTTCCTCTCTGCCTTTCAGCATTCTCGCTCTGCCTCTCGTTCTCTTGCTCCCTCTCTCCTCTGCCTCCCTTTCTTCACAGTCCCCTCTCTCTGGAACTCCAGCTCCATCCTGCACAACTCAATTTGCAGCATGAGTACCTCTGGATTAAGGATACTGGTGACCTTCCCCTGCTGCTGTGGTCCTTTACTGACAGTGGCCCTGCTGTCCTCCTCACCGGATCTGGACACAGCACTGGTCGCTAGCCTGGCCACATTTGAGATTTGGCCCTTTCGGTCATGGTCCGTGACTAGCTGCTCAGGTATCTTCTACCATCAGGGCCTCTATGAGGTTCTGCTTTTAGCTGTCACCTCGAGCGGGACTCCTCTGTCCCCACCCAACTGCTTCAAGTAATCTACAGTGTGCCTGCTGTAGTCGGAGTTATCTTTCTTAACTACTACTACTCTGACTGGAGCTAGAAAAAAAAAAATAAAACTGGTAGTAACTTGACTGTAAGCCAAGGGATATAGTTCTATTTCCTTTTGAAGAAACACTGCCTTTCTTTTTCCAAGTGAGCTGAACAGTCTCAAGCTGATATACTGAACAATAAAGCTTATACCACCGAACTTTATATGCCACCGCTGCCAACCAATCCATCATAACCCCACTCAGCAGGTCAGCCATCTACTCCCAAAGTGCCAACCTCTGACCGTAGAATTGTGAACAGTTTAACAGAATAAGGTAACCCTCTTGTCTGTTTTGTGGGTTCGAATCACCTTAGTCCCAAGTTCTGAGGGATTCAAACTGATAACCCTCTTGTTAGCATACCCAATTGTGAGGCTCAGATATTTCTGTCTTCAGGGGCCAGATATCTTTGCTTATGAGCTCCTAACCAGGTATTTCAAAATGAACCCTTAGAACTCTATGCAAGACTTAGAGAACTCTTATCTGTTTCTCAGTTTGGTACCACCTTAAGCTCATGCACAGTGTCAACTATAACCATCTAAGCTTCACTTATATAAAAAGAAGTTTCAAGGCACACCAGGCACTTTCTGTTTTTAAAATATATATCTTTACTTTAAAATAGGTAAAATAGGAAAACAGTAAAATACAGAACAAGATATCCCAACACATACATCCTTAAAAACAAAACAGGTTTAAACATGCAAATTCCCAATACATACACTCAGACTGGTCTTATCTAAGGTCTCCTTACTTCTTAATCTTTCAATGCTTTGTTGTTCCTCTTTTCTCCGTCAGCAAAATGTCTCTGGGTAAGGTCTCTCAGTATTTTTAAAAGCAGTCTTGAGCCAACCTTCTCTCTAAGATCACCTAACTACGCCTTGGTGTATTAAAATTTATATTTTATAACACAGAATGTCCTACTAAGATATTTAAAAATAATAGGTGACATAAATGTGACTTGCCAAAACCGGTCTGTGGTCTGTTCACATAGACATCAAAGCCTCTTTGATGTAATTCACTAGCTAACCCCAGTCAAATGCATAGTGGACTTCCTAATTTAGTCTCAGATATCAAAGCCTCTTTGATGTAATTCTGGCTTCCTTAGACAACACCCTCCAACACATGCATTTCTCCTTCCTTCATGACACCTAGTGCAAATCAAAGGATTTCCCTGAGGATGTCATGAATTGATATTTATTTCCTGGGCTTCAAAGAAAACTTAACAAAGTAATTGCAGTTCAGATATCTGCAGTTTAAGCTACCTTCTGTCCTTTGAACTTACCCTGGGGTTTTGATGTGTCAATTTCAGCAAGACAGCATTTTCTCCTGACAGACATTTCCTTACATATTTTATATTGCAGAAAAAATATCATATTGAAATCAGAACCAGCTGTCCACGTCCCACATGGTGTACCCTAGCCTCACCCATACCATAGACAGTTAACATCTCTGAGAAGGTTACCATGCATGCTACTTGTCTAAGGCCCACCCCAACTCCACAAACTCCTCCTGCACTGCTCCGATCCCTTTCCCAGCCAGGTCATTTGTCCCTAGGTGGACTATGAAATCTAGCCCCCTTCCCGTGCAGCTGCTCCATGATCATGAGGATTCACTTTCTGCCCTCCAAGCCATGGCACCAGGCAGGCACCTTATCTCCCTCTCCCTCCCTCCTGCAGTTTCTACCCCTCCTAATAATGGAGTCCCCACCAGGGTTGTTTCCTTCCTCTGGGGTCCCATGCCACCCTCCTGTGGGTCTCCTTTCTGGAGGTTCCCAGCATCCTCCTTGGTCTCCACTGCAGGTGCCTCTGTAGAGGAACTACACTCTGCCAGAATGGATATAAATTGTGGAGAGGTACAACTGGAGGGATGCACCTCTGTTCCACCATCCTCACCCTCCCTGAGTCCACTGTGGTCCAACCGCCTCCTTTCTTGGCAACCTCTGAGGCAGCGGCAGTGGCCCTGGTGGCCCTGGGTGGGAAAGGAGGTCTCTCAAATCCTGGCCAACTCATCCTGGAGATGAGCAACCTCCTCCCTCAGTCCAGAGAAGTGCCTGTAGATGAGACAACACTGCATACTCCAGAACATCTTCTGAAATCTGCTGCTTCACAGCCACTGCACTGCACCATTCCCATCATGTCTTTATTTGTGGTCCCTTAACTGTTTTGTATACTTACTCTTTCCTCGCTCTGTTTATTTTTTTTATATATATACATATTTTTCTCCCTACTTTCCTACTGCCTCCGTGTCCTTAAAGATCCTGATCTTCCTGTTCTGGGACAGTAAGTTCCTGTATTCCTCAGTAGTCTCCTTCTTACTTGCTCAGAGTCAGACCTCCAGCAGCTACAGGGTGATGCAAAGCTACTCTTTTCCTTCTAGGATGGTGATTCTTTTGTGCCTCTGTGATCATTCCCTTCCTGTTCCCAAACAGGAAGTTCCTGATAGTCAAATCCTGTGCCTATAAAAGTAAAACCGGCTAAGGGTGGGGGTGGAGGGAGGGATGAAGGGCAATATAGTCCCAGTAGAGTAGTAAAGTTCTAACAGCACCTCCTTCCTCTTGCTGTTCTCTGCCACAAGCTATCCAGGTCAGTTTTAAATGCAAACACCTGGCTTCCTTCTCTAAGCCACTCCCCTAATTAACAGTTTGTTTCTTCACCTAGCTAACTGCACAGATAAAAATTCCTTCACCCAACTCAAACACACTCTTTTTTTCGTTTGTTTTACCCTGAATTGAAGTTCCCAGTAACAGAGTTCTAGTTCTTTAGTCCAGTAGAGTAGTATGGTTCTAACAGCACCTCCTTCCTCTTGCTGTTCTCCATTAGCATTCTACGAACAGGGTGGGGATGACTGCATCACCGGGATGGGGAGCTGGTGATCCACGACCAGGATGCTGGAGCCTCTCCTTTCTTCCTGCCTGTGCCTTGCATCACCTATTCACCTCCAGATAGGCTTATAACTCTGTACAGATTGTGGTAGAGTCAGGACGGGACACATTCTAGCTCAGCCATGGTGAGATATCCACAACTCCCCCAAGGATTGTCCTTTGTTTGGGTTTCTTGTGCTGCAGACCTTGCAGCTCGCTAAAGCCTGGTGGCCATCTTGGGCAGGGTGGCATCCAGCCAGCATGGTGGTTGGTAGGGTAGCGCTTTGTCCTCAGGCCAGAATTCAGGAGGGGTACTTAGATGGTAGGTCTGGGTGGGCTAGCTTGGTGGTTGCTGTGGTTCCCTAGGTGCGGTACAGTCGGGAGTCAGGCCCTGGTTTTGGGAGATTAGCTGGAAGGCTCACAGGCCATTCTAGATGGTGGCTGGGTGCTTGAGGTGGCCATATTGGGTGAGTCTCCGGCAGGTGTAGTTTCAGCATGGGGCTTCGGCCTTAAAGGGACAGGCTCTCGCTGCCTAGCCTCCTGTGGTCCAAGGCTTCAGGGGACAGTGTGCTAAAGGTCATTTGTAGTGTGAAGGCGAAGCATGGTAAAATGCATATGACCACATCACAGCAGGATATTCTTTAAGATTCTGCCAATTCCTGTCAGAGCCTGAAGGCAGTAAAGCATAAGGCTCTGGGCTATGAAGCTGGAGACCTGGGCTTGAACCCACAGCCTCTGCTGAATATGGTCAAAAGTTTGAGTTAGGTACTAAATCCCATGGTCAATTTTCCCACGTGATATTTTACCGCCGGTGATATCCTGATAAAGTTTCTTCCGACGCTCAATAATGCCGCACTAAAGAAATATCACCGACTGCTGACAGCAATTATATACTATTTATCTTTGTGTGATGCCCTGTTTAATAATGCTGAAATCCTCAAATAGATCAGATTGTTATAGCCCTATTGAAAGCTCTGCAGCCCTACCATCTAATGTCCGACAGCTTACAAGAAATGCAGGACTTAAGTCGACTGCTGACAGCTGCTTTAGAATACTAAATTGCAACTGAAGTCTGACAGATTGCTTGGTACCTGTTCTCCTTACCTGTGCAGGTGTTACCACGCAACTGCAGGACTGAAATCGAGCAACATGCAACCTGGGCCACATTAAGTAACAGGTTACAGCACCCAGCTTTCTCCTGTTCTCCTCTAATAATATTTCCACAATGGCGAGGCAGCAACAACGGTTTGCTGTGTTGTCCCATCTCAGAAAGGACGGACAAGTTCTGTGTAGGTAGCTACTTGTTGGTCACTGAGAAGGTACAATGGGCGAGCGATATTATTGGTGCTGTCAGTACCTGAAGTCTAAATACTGCCACGACTTGCGATTACCATCCTACAGGGTGGACAGCATCTGTTGGTGAGTGAAGCAGCTCATAATCACTCACCAGATGCTGCCGACACTCCCATGACAAAGGCAAGGGCTACTTTAAAGCGCGGGCAGAGGACACCCACAATAACCCTACACAGTTAGTGCAGGAAGCAATGTCCAGTGTCCCTCAAGAGTTGTGCCAGCATGCCATGTAAACAGTCACTACTGCAGGTAGTCAAGCATGTATGAACAGCAAATTGGACCATAGATCCACGAACAATTGCAGAGCTGGGTGTTCCGAGATGTTTACCATGCTGAATGGGCAACCATGGTTGTTAAGGACTCTGCAGTGGGGATGACAGGTTTCTTCTGTTCACAACCAAGGCCAACATCAGGCGCTTATACATAAGTGAAGTTCTGGGTAATGGTCGGAACATTCCATGGTTCCATGTCTTTTCAGGCAGCTCAATTCTATTCATGCCCTTGTTGTCCCAGAAGAAACTTCCCACATTATCCCTCTAGTTTTCGTTTTGTTGACATCCAAATCACAAAACAGCTATATCAGGTTGTTTCAAGACATGCAAGACCTGGCAGATGAAGCGGACTTATTTTTAGCACCACAACATATTATCACTGATTTTGAGTAAGCAGTGATTAATGCATCAAAGCAGGAGTTCCCTGACACTATCAATAAGGGGTGTCTTTCCATTTAGGCCAGATAGTGTGGTAATGAATACAGGCACTGGGCTTGGCTCCACAGTATGGGTCTGATTCAGAGTTCAGCCTCCTTTTGCGGCATGTTGTTGTACTTGCCTTCTTGTCACCAGAAGAAATAAAAACAGCATACGTGGAACTCAAAGGAATAATGTCACTAAATGCAGAACCACTATTATCATGGTTCAAGAAATTACATCTTAGGCAGAGTGTGAGGCAAATGAGAAATAGATCCTGTATCAGAAGCCCACCTATTTTTACACAGGAGTTCTGGTCAGTGTGACCAAATAGAGATTATCACTCCCAGAACCTAAAACAAGGTGGAAGCTTGGCACCGACTGACTTGGTGCGTTAGTAGGTTCTTCGCATGTAGGCACCTATCGCTCATAGAACACCTGCAGAAGGAGGCATTACTCACAGAAACCACATGTGAAAAACATTGAGAGGCTTGCCCAGGTCACTGGTGAAGAAGAGGTACTGTAAGAGGGAGGAAAAGATCACGACAGTGCTAAGCATTAAACAGCAGCGCTCAACCTTGAATTTTTGTGGGGATTGCGCACAATCTGAATATCTGAGTACTCTTTTCAGAGGAATTTTAACACTTGTAATAAAGTTATGATTTTTAATGGTTCTGATATTTATGGATTACATGCCTGATTAATATGCCTGATGGACTGCAGGAAGCTGAAACCTGATGGATTACAGGAAGCAGAATCTAGTCTGGACATTTCGGGACTGGGAAAGGGAATGGTGAGTACATTTCAAGATTACTGTATTAGGGATTCTGTAATTTCAATCATATGTTAATTTGGGATTTTTTCGGATTTTTAAACGCGGATTTCAAACAGAGGGATTAAGGATGGATACCAAAAGTTTACTGGTTAAGAACACTGAGCTGCAAACCACGGGAACTGGGTTTGAATCCCTCGGCCACCACGTGCATACAGTGTGACCATGTGAACGCCACTTAACTTCCCCATGTTGACAGGATGCACCCAGGAAAAAGTCTTGGCTTAGTGTCTTTTGATGCTTCTTTATGCTGCTTTATCTGGTATTGGTAAAAAAAAAAAAATGTAAAGACTAAATAAGTAAATAAAGCACCAAGGGAGCACCATCAGCCCTTCTGGAAGCTGTGTGACCTTGAACAAGTAATTTAACTTCCTTGTCCCCAGTTTCACACCTGAAGACAAGTCTGGGCACAAAAAGGTGATGCACCCATGGGAAGGTATGGTAAATTAGGCTTTAAGCTGAATTAATAATATTCTAAGATGTTAAGAATAATATGAACAGTATACAGAAAAAAATGTGAGGGTTCCTCAGAGTGCTGAGCTTGTATCTCCATGTTTGAGGTGGTTCCTCATTATGAGAGTCCACGCCCCTGGTGCAGGTCCCTCATTCTAGGAATGGAGGTCGAGAGGTAGGTGCAGGATGCCAGATAAGTGGAACTGCTTGGAGCTCCATTTTAGGCCAACAGGGTCAAGTGCTGGTGGGTTGGTGACTCATGAAGTGGTTCCCAGTCAGCTGCAGTTGAAACAAGTGTCAAGGATTTAGGCTATACAGCAGTCACCAGTTTGGTACCTGCATTCACTGCACCACAGCACAAGGTGGAGGTCTGCAACCCCCATCGAGGATCATGCTCAATGAGGGGTTAAATAAAACAAACAAATATATGCAGATAGACAAACAGATAGAAAGCTATAAGTAAACATGTACACACATTTAATATATAGGGTTAGACATTAGGGGAGCCACAGATGGCCTCGGCAATGGGCCTGGGTCCCCGCACAAGTACACTAGTGGACATTGCTAACATTCCTATAATGGGAGTGCAGTTTTCATTTCAGGTTGAGATGTGCATCCAACAGAGGACCCTCAGTGGAGGCGACAGCAGCCCTGAAGATACACTGTGCAGAGGAATGACAAGAAGGCACGGCGGGACTCAAAGTGTACCTGGACAGAGAGGGAGTCCATCCACTACATGAGCACTGGTGGGGTTGGCGTCTTTAGGAGAACAGCCAAAAATGGGGTGCTGTATCCAGGTAAGGGACTCACACCCTGCAGGAAGGTAAGGAAGCACTTAGGCTCTAGGGTAGGCCGCAGATCCACAGCAGGAAGCATGTGGACATGGGTAGATTTGCAGCAGACAGGAAACTGGTAAAGTTCCTGACACTTAGGAGAGGTGGTCAGGGACAATAGTAGGTATGCCATGACCATCCGGCAGGTCAACAAGAGTCAGGGCCTGGTGCTTCCAGTTATGGAGACTGATGGTAGCAGGACCCCCCTTGATGCAGGGTGCATTCCAAACCACCAAGAAAGGGGGCAGGACAATCACTGAGAGTTCTGGAAACCACCAGGCAGTAAGCCTGCTCACCCCGATTCTGGGGTAGCTCAGGCTGATTACCCAACCCTTTCATTCAAAGGGGACTCAGTCAGTGATCGTGATGACTGTGTCCCACAAGGGCGATAGGCATCATTTGACCAGGCTGTTGGGGTGGTTCACTAGGCTGGGCACAGGGACCCAGTTGGCTGGAGCAGACAATGCGTCCATGTTTCAGCAGTGGGCAGAGCATTTGGATGATGGCGGACAATAGTAAGGTACAACAGCAGGCCTGTGGAGGAGCTGATACTGTGAGCCATTTTTCAGTGGTCTGGCTCCTTCTTGCCTTGGGTCATGGCAGCGTACCACCTAGAGCTTGCCCATTGTTTCTGCTACACCAAGGACTTCCCTATTGGGGAAGCCAGTAGGCCCCTAGGCAGTGGGTCGACCTGGCCACTGTCTAAAGGGGGGTAGGATCCCAAGGGTTCCCATGGCACTAGGGTAGGTAGTATCTTAACCCTGGGATGACCTTCTCTGGGATAGAGATTGATACAGGAGGTCAGCAGTGCTTCTGCCAGCTGGTAAGATGGTCACCCTGCAGCCTCGGTTGGGATAGGCAAGCAGAGCTGAGAAAGAGACGCCGTGGGGCATCTGCAGTTTCACCACAAGGCATCCCCAGTGAAAGGACTTTCTGAGATGCTGAGGATGTGAGAAGGGTCTATCAGGAGCTGCACTACAGGTCTGGGTTGTGGTGATTCCACAAGGCCATACAGGTCAGACAGAACTTCATGCCGGGCTTCAGATGTAGGGTAGTACATTCCACCTTGGATGTATAAGCACTTGCCATTGGAAGTATAGCCTAGAGGTTAGAGTAACGAGCTGTGAACAAGTTTGGTACATCCAGCAGACCAGACCTAGGTTTGATTCTCACAGCCTCCACTTGCATACTGTGTGACTCTGAGCAAGTCACTTAACAGCCCAGTGCTCCCAGATCACCCCTGAAAACAGGCACTTGTGCCTAGTGGGCCTTACCCAGTTACCAAAGACTAAAAATAAATAAATAAGATGCCATGCTTGGAGAGGCATAGGTAACTCCATTGCACTGTGGACAGGAGACTATGCCCTTGAAGTAGGTATAACCTACAAGTAGTGGCCCAAGAATCCACAAGGGCACAGTCTTGCTGATGCCAGAGGGCCAGGTAGACATCAAGTAGGCCACAGAATTAGGCTGCCACCAAAGGTGGAGGATGTCATCTCCCCGAGCATTGACGGTGTCTCAGTTATTGGATCTGGCAACACCAAGTCTTGCAAGGCTCCAAGGGATGGAGGGCTGGGAAAGTGAGTGCCCAGACAGCAGTTAGGTTCTGCATCCTGCCATCAAGCATGGCCGGAACTGGGAGGTTTTCGATATGGAGCACATCAGAAGCACGGCCAGAGAAGATGATACTAGGGACATTCCAAGTATTGGAGAGAACACAGCCATTCAAGTCACAGAGATCTTGGATCTACACCCGAGGACAGGTATCCTTGGGGAAGGAGTCTTCGTGGTGGTATGGAAGAGCAAGACAAATCAGGGTGTAGGGGCAGCTGAGGATCATTGAGGCCCCGCCTGATTCCTGCTGGCAGGACTCAGCAGGGTAGAGGCCTACATAGCCGCCAGCCCAAAGGTGGAGGAGGCGCCTTCAGCATGAAGACAAGAAGTTGGTGTAAGTTCATAAGCCTCATTGATATGAATAGGCCATCCAACAGGCAGGTTGGACACACAGGAGTTGCCATATGGAGTGAGCCGCATGGCATATGGAGGTTAAGATAGTGACTGGAGAAAGCCAGGCATGGGGCTGGTGGACCCAGGCATTTGGGCAGGAAGAAAAAAAAATGACATCCATCTGCACTTGAGTAATTGTTACTTTGTCTCTTTCAGGTTCCCCAGATGGTGCCAGTGGCTGCCAGCCAGGGTGAAAGCAACCTACCGAGTCCACTGCAGAACCTTGTGTCTTCACTTTCGGGGTGGAGACTTGAGATTTTAGGAGGTGGTGGCGCTGCTGTTGGTGGAGGGAACCTGCAATCCATAAGAAACCAGAGGCCCACATATAGTTTTCATTGAGTCATGCCTGATTCAGAAGAGGCACTGGCTACATGTCGGAGATACGGGAACAATGAAAGATGTAGGCTTGCTAGTTAACCGGGAGATGAGAACCTTATGAAATCCGTGGGGATCTGTGATGAGATATAGAGAATTATGTCTCCTGCCAGGGCCATTTTTTGGGGGAGGAGGAAGAGCAAGTGCAGGATGGAAGACAGAGAGGATAGAGATTCATGGAAGCAGGTCATGGAGGAAGGTTAGAGCAAGCATGTTGGGGGTGTCAGAATGTGTCCATCCTGTGGCAGCTTGGGAGGATTGAAGACTGAAGATACAGGGTGAAGAAGGGGATGAGTCGATTCTTCTGAAGGGCTCATCACCTCATTGGCATGAGGCCAGAGAACCGCGAGATCCGGACCCAGATGAAGGGTCACGGGTCCACCCTGATCAGGTTATCCTGCAGGGACAGTGGCACCGGACAGAGAGTGGCCACAGGGGCCTTGGCCATATGACCTCCCCAGGAGCTACACAGACATTCAGGCACACACCAGGGTGGCCCGCGATATAGGGCCAGGTGTGGGATGCCTGAAGAAACTGAGCCTCCTCCCAGCTGTGCACGCTGCTCTAATAAAGTGTGTTTACAACATTAAATACATGGCTGCAACCATTTCCTTCATGTCCTGTGTCTATGTGGTTATTCCAGGGTAAGGGAAAGTTGGGGACTACCAGACAATGGTGTCTTAGGTGTCAGCAGGCATCCAGAGGCAGAAAGAGGAACTGGGGACTCTACCGTCAACTAAGGTAAGATACCCAATTGATCCTGGTGAGACATTCACTGCAGGGACAGGTGGAGGTCCAAAGGTAGACCGTGACTGGGAATAGTTGTAACACCTCATCTAGGTAGTATAACAATGGGAATAAAGGGAATAGTTGCTACACCCTGTCTGAGGTAGGTACGAAGTTATTATGAGCAGTATAGAAAACTAAAACACCCTATGTAGGGTAAGGGTACCAAGGGGAAACATATGAAAATCCAAATAATAGCTTAAAGAGAAAGCAAATTAGTAAGCCACCTAGGGTAGATGAACCAGGGTAATCCAAACAAAAAGGGTAATCATGAAAAACCCTATTTAGGCTAAGGGCAGAATATTATCTCATAGTAGGAAGGGAATACATTTGGAAATTGAGGAGTGATGCAGCACAGTAGCTGTGGAGCGCAGTCTCAGGAGACATCTCTGGAGACTGAGGTGCTGCCTCATTTGTGTGTACCTCTGGGCTAAAGGGGAGGTCTCAGTCTCCAGTCCAAGTTACAGTATTTGGAGAATCGCTTCTCCCATCCAGGGGCCAGCAAGTCCTCTGCTATTGCCCCCAGACGATGCCTAGAAGGAGGACCGGCTGGACTGTGTTGTACTCTGGGAGGTTGGGGATAGGGTAAGGGAACTACCCCTCAGCCAGTGCTACTACAGAATGCTTTCTACTGCCCTGGTGGGAGAGGACCGCTGAGATAAGGCACCCATGGTAGTGACAAGGGAGGATGTGGGGTTCTTCAGAAGAAGTCCCAAGGTGGGGAGAAAGAGGACCACAGTGAAAGAGGAAGCAACTCTGTGTGGGTCTCAATCTTCAGGAGTAGCTTTGGGAACACCATGAGAGGAAAAAGAGGGTGGTGATATGCCTTCTGGTACCTCAGCATGGATGGATGGGGAGCAGCCCCTAGGATTGCTTAGGGTGGCAGGGCAGGAGAGGTAACTGGATGTCATTGTCCATCTGGGGACAAATTACCTGGCAGAGAACACAGCTGGGTGGTGCAGGATAGGTTTAGGGAGCTGTGGAGGAGCCTCAAGCAGGTAGCATACATGGTGGCCTTCTCTGAGATGCTGCCTGTGCAAGGCGGGGACAATGTACCATGGTCTTCAACAAATGGTTGAAGGCATGGTGCAGGGAATAGGGGTTGGCTACATCAGGGACTGGGGTCCTACCTGGATGAATAAAGGCCTGTACAAATGGTTTGGCCTCCATCCATCCAGCAGAGGAATAACAGTCCTGGGTGGAAGGTTTAAATGCTACTCAATGAGGATTTAAACTAGCCATGTTGGAAGGCAGAAGAAATGAGGAAGCAGTGAATGCCCACCGATCATGAAGTAGCAGGGGAAAATATCCCAGGGGCAGCAATTCCCAAAGGGCAGGAGGAGCAGAGATAAGGGGAAGAGACAAGGGGTTGAGAGGCGGAATGAAGGCTGAGAAAATACTAGGAGGATGGGTGGAGGGAGGATGAGAACGGATGCATGGTACCAGTGAAAGAAAAAGAATGAATGATGGGCCCAGGAGTGGAGGACAAAGTAGGGCAGGAGGAACAAAGGTGTGGAGAGCTATGTGCACCAAATCAAGGCACCTGGGGAAAGAAATTACTGATCTTGAGGCTACCACTGTGGAAGTGAACCTGGATCTGGTGGCCATAACATAAGCATGGTGCACCGACAACCACAGCTGGGAGGTGGCAATAACATAAAGGCAGGGCAGGAAGGGAAGGCACAGGGGTTGTTTTATATGTAAGTAAGTAAGTAAAATGTTATTTATATATAGCGCCTAACCGGGGCTCTGGGCACCTCACAGGTAATAAAGCAGGGTTTACAGACAGCATACAAGATGCAAATACATAATAAATAACTCAAAATATTAAAATTAGCTAAATCTTTCTGAGAACGCTTTCTAAAATGTATGTCTTCAGGCCCTTTTAAATGCCTCCACTGATGAGACCTCCTTCAAAGGTTTTGAAGTGAGTTCCAGATGGCCGGGCTGGCCACCCCAAAGGAGCAGTCTCCGAGGTTTTCAGCCTGGCCCTCAGAATCAGTACGAGGCCCTAGGTGGAGAAGCACAGGAAACATACCAGGATGGAGTGTAAGGAGCTCAGACAGGTAACCAGGGCCTGAGCCATATAGGGCCTTATAGGTAAGCAAGCCCACCTTGAAGACAATGCTTCACCTGACAGGCAGCCAATGCAGATCTCGCAGGACCAAGGTTATGTGATAAGACCTGGGCAGGCCCATCAGCAACCTGACCACCGTGTTCTGCACCAGCTGCAGTCATAAAAGGAAAGTATAGGCAACAGAAATTCAAGGACCTCCTGGAGAAAAGGAGGGGCTGAAGGTTCCTTGATTGGATTAGAAATGGGGTCCAGGGTCAGTATATGAGTGGGAGTGGTGTACATGCCTCCAGCACAGGAGGAATTGGACAGGGTTTTGAGAGACCATAGACAAAATGGCAGGTAAAGGGAACAAAAATTATGGGTGACTTTAATATGCCGGCTGTACTGGAACATCTGGGCCATAGCTACAATTAGGAACATGGCCATCTTAGACTCCTAAAAGGGGCATTTCTCAGGCAGCTGGCTACAGATCCCACTAGGGATGGAGGAGTGCTGATCCGGTATTTACGAACAGGGACAGCATTGCAGACATCACAGTGGGGTAGCCCATGGGTATAAGCGATCATTGTACAGTGTCATTTGGTATACAGATTGGGCAGCAGAAAAGCACACTAGTAAGAGGGTCCTGGACTTTAGGAGGGCAGATTTATAAAAATGGAGATTGCCTCAGGAAGTACCTGGGGATAGTGAGGGGTGGAAGCACAATGGAATAGAACAAAGGAGGGAATAACAAAGGTACAGCAAACTGTTTAGAAGCATAAGCACGGTAAGAGGACAAAGAGGCCACTTATGGAGGTGGCTAATGCCTTAAGGGAGAAAAAGCAGTCTTTATTAAGTATAAGGAAACCCAAATGGAGGTGGACAATGAGGTATAGAGAAACAAAGTTAGGCCGGAAGGAGGGTAAGGACAGGGAAGGCTCAAGCTGAGGAAAGGATAGCCCAGGAGGTCAAGAAGGAGATAAGGCTTCTTCAGGTATAAGAGTGAACTGAGGTGGTATAGTGAAAATCAGGAGACCAGGTGAGAGGACTGTGCAGAGGAGGACCAAGAAAAGGCTAAAATTTTAAACAATTACTTCTGCTGGGTCTTCACAATGGAATTTGGGGAACAGGCCAACATACACTAACAGGCATCAGGAGGAGGTGGGTGGATACAAGTCCATTTATAGATCAGAGAGTCCACTTGGGTGTTGGAAGCTCTAAAGGAAAACAAACCAACGGGCAGGACAGGATCCACCCAAGGGTACTTAAGGAACTAAGCAGAGTACTGGCTGCCCCTCAGGCAACACTATTTAGTGCCTCATTAGAGACAGGGGTGGTTCCAGAGGATTGCAGGAGGGCTGATATGGTCTCTGCAGAAGAATGGCAGCAGAAAGGAGTCCAGCAATTACATACCGCTCAGTCTCACATTAGTGGAGGTAAGTTAATGGAGTTCTTACTGAGGGAAAGACTGATTGAGTACCTGGAGACACATGGGCTGAAGGACTGTCGGCAGCATGGCTTCACAGTGGGAGGTCTGTCAAATGAGTCTCATAGATGTCTTTGACTGTGGTAACTAGGAGATGGATCAGGAGACAGCAGTGGATTTGGCCCATTTGGACTTCAATAAGGCCTTTCACACTGTACTGCTAGAGGCTAATAAAGAAACTTAGCAGCCTAGGGATGGGGAAGAAGGTGATAAGCTTGGTAGCCAACTGGTTGGAAGATAGGAGCTGAGGGTAGTGGTACACAGCAGTCACTTGGACTGACATTGCTGAGGAACTGGAGAGGAATGTGTCTGTTGCAGATGACACAAAATCTGCAACAGGAAGGACACACAGCAGGGGTTAAGAGAATGCAAAGGGATCTGAGGAAATTAAAGAAATGGTCTATTGAGTGGCAGCTGGTATTCAATGCCAAAAAGGCAAAGTCATGCAGCTAGGTAGGGGAAACCCAGGGAATGAGCATAAGATGTCGGGGGTACTTACAGTTATCAAGCAAGAGAAGGACCTCCAGCTAATTGTATCTAATATCTCAAAGTGGCAGGACAGTGCAACAGGCCAGTGGGCAAGATGAGACAGATGCTGAGGTGCATAGGGAGGGGACTCTAGAAGGAGAAGGAGGTGATGTTGCCTGTGCCACTTGCTTGTGAGACCCACCTAGAGTACTGCATCCAGTTCTGAAGGCCACACCTCTACAAGGACATCAATAAGGTGGAAGCAGTCCAGAAGAGGGCTACTAAATGGTGCAGGGGTTGCACAAGAAACCATATGAGAATAGGTTGCAGAAACAAGAACATGATTGAGACCTATGAATACCTCATGGGGTTAATAAGTTGCAAGAGGGAGTCTCTTTCACATGAGGAAGAACACCAAACACCAAAGTGTGCTATGAAGCTTGAGGGGGTAGGTTTAAGAGGGATGCCAGGAAATACTTCTTCACATATAGGGTGGTGGACACCTGGAACAGCCTGCCAGAAGAAGTGGTAGGGGCAAAGAAAGTGGGAGCTTCAAACAGGAGTGGGAGAGACACTTGGGTATAACAAACATTGATAAGGGATGACAGAGGGACACCTGTGACCAAACAGAGTCCAGGACGTACAGTTAGGCAGGGAAAATATGGCAGACTAGATGGGCCTACTGGTACTTTTCTGACAACACATTCTATGTTTCTATGCTTTTATATAAAACATTTGGGAAGTAAAAGAATGGTGTTATTTGATTTTATTAGGGATATAAAACAGTTCCAGCAGTGCTGGAGATACCTGTAATGCTTTTCTAGCTAAAAGACACCAATCAAGCAGTGGCAGCTGTATTCCACTGTAAAGAAGAGAGCAGTCTGTATCAGACCATATGATATTTATACTGATCATGTGATTTAAAACTCAGTGTAGCTTTAGGGACATAGTTGTAGGCAGCTCCTTTGGTTTTGTATTATATCAGCATCTGGTGAGTCTTTTTCTACTTTAATATACTGTTTTCAACTTGCAGTCGGGTAAAAAGAAATTTCTGTTACTTTTAAAGTGTTTGAACATGTTTTTCTGGGAGTGTTGAAAGGCTTATTTTTGTAAGAAAGACTCTTTTTATGAGCATTTTAGGTTACATAACAGTTTGGCTTTTGAATTAATGATCAGTTGATGTTTGCGTGTTTTATTTTCCTAAAAGTGAAACATTTCAGTTGTGAAACAAGTCTATTGCATGTTTGTCTGGATTTAAATAACTATGTTTTAAAAGTTGAATTTTCATGCCTTTTTGAAAACGAATCACACTGGTGTGGAGGATCTAACTTACGAGTGAAATGCTTTTTATTAAAGATGTAAGCTTTGCTTGTTTCTCTGTATTTAAATAATTATGTGTTGAAAGCTTATCTCAATGTTGTGTTTTAAAATGAACTGTGAAGATGTAGAGATTTGCTTTGCTTGTTGTGAGGTTGGAGTATTTTAAATCTTTTTTTTCATGGATTTAAACTGTGCTACAGTAGGTAGATTTGGCCTAACACATGAAGGTCTTTTATGAAATTCAAGGTTTTGGGGTAGAGGTATAGGTAGAAGGCTGTGTGCTGATGATGTTATAAGTGATAGCTTACTAGTGATGATGTACTGATTATGATTGCCACTTGGTCTGGTAAACTTGTACCTTTACTATGGGAAAAAGATCTGCTCATGTGTTATAAACTTACAACTCTAGTACTTGTGTCTCCTGTAACTAAACAATAAAACTTACCACCATTAATCACATGGCAGATCCCTCCCAGCTGAAAAGATTATTATTTTTAATGATGTATCATGAACGATCATTATCGAGTTATGTTCAGAAATCATGTTTAGGCTTCAAAAATCATCATTGCGATCATCATTAACAATAATTAACCATCAGCTGTTAAATGGCTGCCAATCAAAAACATGAAGTTATGGAGATGGTGATTATGACTAATGATCACATATCATCATGATTTTTGTGATTGCCCATGATCAAGATTACAGAAATAAATTTAAAATACAGTTTATCTTTTCTCTATACTTTTGGAATTTAAACATATATATTAGAATGATCATTTATAATACCTTTTTGGTAGGAGTCCACTGCTTGCAGGTATGCTTATTCTGATATCTCTAATCTTATTAGAATTAAAAGGCTCATATTGGTTTATACATCACCATTAATGATTCCTTTTATGATTGTGGTGAGTTCCTAAAAGTACTTGGTTTGTGCTCAAAACCTTTCCCAATAGTCTGCAAACTAATACTGTCAATGCAAAATTAATTTAAGAATAGAAATGACCATTGCTTTGTTCCACAAACTGTGCTGCTGAAATATGCAAATTAGGTATGCAAATATGTATCCTATACCAGACATTGCATGTATTATTCTTAATGAGTTTAAAACTTGACTACACATGATTTACATCATAATTCATAATTAATTTGTCTTTGCTGATATGGGACATTCATATTTTTATAAGTAACAAATAAAACTTTAAGTATTTCTTCTGACTTGCAATCTTATAATGCTGAACTAATATAATCACCATGACCATCACTTGATCATCCACAGATCATCAACAACCATCATGCTGATTTAAGCTTACAGAAATAATCAATAATAATCAGTCAATGATTTGAAAGTTCATATCTGATGATTAAATCATGATCTAGATGATGATCTTAGATCATGATCTCCTTTGATGATCTTATGGTAACATTTGATGATTAACAATAATCAGTCATGACTGACCTTCAAAAATCATGATTGATGATTTACCAGTTCGTCTGCGGTGCCTCTGAAAGGCCATACTTCCGCACTTCTGTTAAAATAGGGCTCACAACACCTTTTCTTATTTTTTTTTTTTATTTTATTTTATTACAACTAGGATTAAAGTACCTTTGACCCAGGCTCTTTACAAAGGTACCACGCCAGAGAACACATACAATAAAAGTTACAGAAATAGGAACAAAACAGTAAATAGGTTGGCATATTAGGTTACAATGGTAGATCAATACAATAGCTAGAATAAGTAGAATGCATACATGGGAACACAGAGTAACAGAGTGATAAGTAGGAGGGAGGGTGGAAGATGAAGATAAACGTGAGGAGTGAAGTTGGAGAGGGCAGGAATTGCAGCCAAAGGGCATGGTCATCAACTGGGAGCAGGCCGAAAATAGTCAACAAAAGGATAAGATCATTGAGGGCTCAAGAGGTGGGGGTGAAGGAGGGAGAGTCAGGAGTGGTGAAAAGAAAGAAGAAATAAAAAAGTAACATAGAGAAAAGGAGGGTGGAGATGTGGTAGGTGATAGTTGGAGCGAACAAAATGAGAGGGCTGAGGAGATTATAGGTAGCATTCACAGGAGCTAGAGTTAGTTAGGTGGAAGTGGAGTTTATGTTTGAATGAGCCAAGGGTGGTAGTGGAGGAGATGTCAGGATTGAGTGCATTTAACCAGCTAGGCATTCTGAAGGCAAAGGATCTTTGGCCCTGAGAGGTGCGACGATGGGAACCTGAAGGAGCTGGTATTCAGAGCCTCTGGTGTTCGGATTTAGTTTAGAACTAAGCAGTGCTTGGACTCCTGGTGGAGCGAGGCCCACGGTTACTTTCTTTGCCATAATGCAGGTTTGGTATTTTATGGATTTGAAAGTTGAAGCCAGCCAGATTGGGCATACAGATCACATGTATGAGTGAGACGATGAGCATGAGATAAGCCTGCAGGCCTTGTTAAGTGATGTTGAAATTCATCTCAGGGCAGTGGCAGAGGCAGAGCCATAGATTATAAGACCATAATCAATGATGGAGACCACCGAGCTTTGGATGGCAATCTTCAGTGCTTCTGCAGTACAGTGTTGTCTATGTCGGTAAGTAGGTCTAGGCTTAATTTTGCTGATTTGGCAACATTGTCTATGTGTGCCCCATAGGAGAGATTTGAGTCCAGGGATAACCCTAGGTATTTGAATGACTGCATTTGCTCAAGAGTGTTGCCATTGCTGGTAGAGATAGCTAGTGAGTTCTATGCCTGTTTTGAGAGCTGTTAAAGAGCATTACTTTGTTTGTTTTATGATTGAGGACAAGCTTATGATGAATGAACCAGTTTTCCACTGCGTGCAAAGCCTTGCTGAAGATTGGTCTGCAGGAGCACAGGGTCCTTGTGGGAGGAGATGATAACAGTGTCATCAGCATAGAGGATAATCTGTTCAGTGCAAGATTTCGGGAGCATGTTAAGAAAAGGCTGAAGAGTAACGGACCCAGGGTAGACCTGGAAGACAACTACAGGCCAATATGAATACTCTCATGCTTAGTAAAAATAAAAGACAACATTTATGTATTTCTCCTGATGCCGACCATTCTCAAAATGGCCTGGTTCGGGTCAGGGCACAGGTCCACCCCAGCTACAACTTGAAGGGTGAAAACACAAGGTGATCTCGACTATACCAACCACCTGAGGTGGATTTTTGTGTGACGCCCAGCCAACGGGTGTCAGGGGAAAATGTTGGGAAGGGGGCCTAAGTTCAAATACCACTCCTGGGAACACAAGGAGAGGTGTGAAGCTTGACTCGAATTCAAGCAACAATGTAAAAGTTTATTAAACATGACTAGACAATAACATTACACTAAATAGTTAAACTCTAAGCTCTAAAACTCTAAAAGACTAGGACATTACTAAATTCAGAACTCTAAAAGATAAAATATCTGCACATTACTAAATTATACTGTACCCTACTAAACAAATAATACATTACTAAATTCTTTCTTTACCTCCTATGTGGTGAAACAGTCATGAATACTCTAAGCCAGCCACCATTCCATGTCTACTGGGAAGGGGAAAAACAAGACTGGGAACAGCTGCCTGGGGCAGGGAAAACATACAACAGGACACAGGCCAGGACTAATCTTAGGGTGTGGGTCATCGGCACAAAGGTCTCTATAGACCATTGGAAATTACACCTCTAGGAAAAGGTTCTAAATCCACCCAGCCACAGCCCTTATGTGGATTGCTGGGACACAAGGTCACCCAGCCACAGCCCCTATGTGTACTGCTGGGACACAAGGACAAACAAGGACATGACAGCTGGTCAGAGAAAACAGGGTCAGGGCACCTGGGATCACATGCAAACTGAAAGGTGGTGGCACAATAAACATTTCTATTAAAACCCTGTGTTTGTGTCTTTATTTCTAACAAACATTACTACTTAGGGCACTAAATTCAGGTTATCAGATTACACTGAAATTGCAGGGCACTGTCACTGCATGGCCATCTTCAGCTGGCACACAGATACTGGCATAGGGACAATGTCATTACAGGGGCCCAAAAGCATCACAATAAAACAAGTATGTACATTTATTTACAAGCAGTTCACTTTCGAAGGTGTGTTACCTTTTAAACCCAGCCTCTGGTGCAGGCCACTTGAATTCAGATGTCAGGCATTAATCCACACTAAGGTATACAGTTCCTTACTTACTGCTCCTTGCTCCATGGAGCCTTGCATTTATTCTGTCCCTTTAAGTCACTTTTGTAAGCAATAACAATATTCATTTAGTCATTATACAGTTCCTGTCCCCTTTAAACTTAGCGCAATCCATTTAAATTCCATCTGGATGCATTTATAAAGTTACCAGTCATTTGTACAGTTCCTGGCCCCTTTGAAACTGGAGGGGCCTGTTGTTGCCCTTTAACTCTGGGAATCTATCATTGCCCTTTAAGGCCACTGTACAGGCAGTCAATCAAGCTTTATATATATCCCAGCCCCTTCTCTCACTGTCAATGGGGCTTTTCTTTTGCTCCACCCCATACGCGGTCTTTGCTGGGGCCTTGCACCCCACACAGTCACTGGCTCAGTGGAGCCCTTTCTTTAACTCTGCCCAAGGGTGGTCCTGGCTGGGGCCTCGCCCACCCCCACATTTCCCTGGCTCTACGGAGCCTTCCCTGTGACCTGCCCCATGGGTGGTCTTCAGTTCTGGGCCGTCATGGCCTAACAGTCACTGCCAGCACCTGGAAGCGCCAAGATTTATTTAAACATTTTTTTTTCCTCGGCGGCCAGCACCTGAACCTAGTGCCGCTGCTACTCACCCTGCTGCCTCCAACTACTCCTGGGTTGAGACTGCTGCTGAAGCCTCCATGGGGAGGCCTGGACCCACCTCCTCCCACAGGTCTCCACTGAAGTTAGGCTGCTGGGGTGGATGGGACGGCCTGATGCTGCTGCCTCCGCCTCCAGAGAACCTCCTGCTGCTGGCTGTTGGAGGGGATGGCCTGGACCCAACGCCCTCCCAACTGAACTGCTAGGCTGCATGGGGAGGCCTAGATCCACCTCCTCCCACTAATGTTCATGGACTGCTCCATGGAATTGCTGGGCTACTGGAGTGGATGGCCTAAACCTGCTGCCCCTCCCAACAGGACCGGCTGCTGTGCTGCTGGGTGCTGAGGGGCCGCCTGGACCCTCTGCCCTCCCGACGGGACTCTGCAGCTGCCATGACACTGGAAAGAACCTGACAGACAACTACTGCTGACCACAGAGAGGGAGGATCGGCTGAGGACCGGCGACATTGGGAGGGACCCCAGGACAAGAGGTAAGTCCATCCCTTTGGCTGAGCCACGGCCAGCCTAGTGCTTCCTCTCTCGCTGCTGCTCTTTCTACTCCTCCAACAGAATGAATGGCTATTGCCATTCAAACGAGCTGAGGATTCCATTTTCTAATCCACTGAGCCCAACCCTGCCTGCATGCCCTCACGACTAGGCCCATTAGAGCAGGTGCCCAGAACAAGGTAACTGGGGGTCTGGAGAAGTTGCAGGCAGGGAAAAAATGAAGCAGTAACATGAACTTTTTTTTCTTTAAATGGAGTCCAGCTGGGGCTTCATGTTTGGGAGGGATACCTATGGGGTCCCAGGGCACCTTCCTACCTAACCATCCCTAAAGCACCTGGATGCCCATTTCTGGAGGGCACCAGGACTCTGGGGCACTACAAGAGTATCATGCTATAACTATAACTATTATGCTATAATTATAACTATAAATAGAAAACAAATCCAGCACTCACCACCTTTATATGAAGAAAACACAGCTTTCAGGAATAAATAAAGTGCCAGTTTTATTGAGGTGCCAGGTAAAATGAAACATATCTTTTGAGAAAGGACTGTGTTTCTAAACACATCAAGGCATGTTTCATTTTTCCTGGCACCTCAATAAAACTGGCACTTTATTTATTCCTGAGAGCTGCATTTTTCTTCATGTGAGGTGGTGAGTGCTGGATTTTTTGTCTATTTATTATACCTTACGGTATCTTAAGCACCCCATCCTCAAGCATTTTTTTAGTTGTCAAATTATGCAACTATTGTATATTGAAGAAAATTGAGTTCTCACCCAAGATCGATATGGTTTTAATAAATGTGTTTTTAAACATGTACCCTAGCCTCCTGATGCCCTCCTGAAGACAATCCTCCTTGAACAACCTTCTGTTCCTCCAAGAGTGGCCCTACTCCCAGGTACCCCAGTCCTTCTCCTGAACCACTCCTTCAGCCATGCACTGAAGTGAGTGATCAGAATGCTTCTGCCCTCTTCCTGTCTCAAATTTGCAGGACCTCAGAAAAGTCAATGAGGCTGCTGCCTGCTTAAGCCTCCTCCCTATCTTCCTAAAGCTATCTATTACATCCCCATGAGGTCTGTAACCCAGGTTATTGGTCCCCAGGTGGACAATTACATTAAGGTCACTTCCCATTCCTGCTCTCCTGAATAACCTCTCTAACCAGTCTGCACCCTCCTAACTGTGACTCCTGGTAGGCACCTTACTAGTAGTAAAGATGCAAGAGCTCTTGCAGGTAACTCAGTCCGGCCATGTAGGGCTTTCTAGGTCAGCAAACTGACCTTGAAGGTGATCTGCCACTGAACTGACAGTCAGTGCAGTCCGCAAGAGCACAGGTGTGACATGACTAGATCAAGACAGTCCTGTCAGCAACCTGGCTGCTGCATTCCACACCAGCTGTAGGCGGGGATATCCACCCCTAGTAGCCCTAGGTACAGGGAGTTACCCCAAATTGCTTATCACAAATAGCCTTGTTCCACTCTTTTCCCCTGGACTTCATTCAAATTTCATGTGCCTTCTTCCCAAACAACCTGGTGCCCTAGGAGGCTCCAGCTGCAGCCTCTGCACTTGGGAACATGTAGTGACAAATCACACAGGGGGTGAATCTGTTTACGATTTGATATCTCAGGTTTCCCGTCTGCCTGGACCCTCCTTCTACCTTATGCTGTCTGACTACAATCCACTTCCCAGTCTGGACTCTAGATGTCCGCTGGGGAATAGGAGTAGTGCCTGCCCTCTCAGTGATCATTTTAGTCTACTTCAGAGAAGGCAAGTTCTGCTTTCACCCAGCTTTTAGTGAGCACCATAAACCTGTTGCACACCAGATGACATTGTCTCCTACCTAGGGCTTCCTGGAGAAGAATGCACCACAGGTGTTACAGCCTAGCAGACCCTTCCTCCTCTCTTACACTGTCCATCTTCAGTTCCTCACATCCTTCTTCCTGCTTCCTTTAAAGAGAAACAATCAGCACTAAGAGACTCACACCAGTGTGGGCTGGTCCTATCTTCACTTTGTTTACTTGTTGCTTACTGCAGCAGAGTAGATTTTGTCGTGCTGATTTTGCCAGTATTCAAGCTGTCATTTGTTGCAACAAAAATCCCAGAATCCCTTGCAGTTGACATCAGAGGAGGACTGCAGCAGTGGAAATTATCCTGCAGTGCATGTTAGAGATTTTAGTCATGTTTACACAGCCACAGCTTCCTATTTCCTGCCGCTTTTCATGCTGCACAGATGCTCCCAGAACAGGGCTGGGGTTTACACTGCTGGGCTCTTGCTGTGCTGCCAATCATGCCATGGAGGAAGCTGGACATTCCAGGAGCCAGAATTGGTCGTCAGAGATGGGCTTCAAAGTATATCAGAGCATTAGAGAGTTTACTGTACAAAGCAGCTTAATGCTCGATCCTATTGAGGTACCCACTCCTGTGTCGGATCAAAAAATGGATCTAGAGTGCTCTTAATATTCTCTAGCAGTGTTTACATTGTATCTTTGCAGCGCATCAACCGGTGTGCATGGGTTGATGCTGCCAAAAGACAGCAAAGTAAATGGGGCTTTTATTAGCTCAGATCAGGTGTTTGCTTGTCTGCTGTTCTCCCAAGTCTAATTACAGTCCTCTGTGACTGCACTTAGCTCTCAGAGGACAGCGGACCAGCAAACATCTGGATCTGAGCAAATAAAATTTCTAACATGCACTGCAGGCTATTGAATCGTGACTACTGCAATCCTCCTCTAATGTCAGCTGCAAGGGAGTCTGGGATTTCTGGTTGCAGCAAATTGCAGCTTGAAGTCAGCATAATCACTCTGTTATAGTCTACTATACTGCTGTAAACATAAGTAACAAAAGAAAGGTTTCTGCACACAAAGTGCGAATTAAGACCAGCCCACACTAGAGTGTGGGGCCATATAGTGCCAATTGTCCCCTGTTATACTTTCTGTTACTCTTGGCTGCAGACCCATCTGTCTAATAATTCCCTTTACTCTTTGACCTGATACCTTGGTCTGGGACCTTTTATAAGGGTATCCTAATTAGGATTTTCTAGGATTGTTTACAACACCTGGAATCCTTAGTTCGTCTACCCCCTACTGTCTAACTGTTGCTCTGGTTCCCCATTAACTTTCTTTCTCCCCCATGTCCTTCTGTTTATTGTTTCCTCTGCTACCAAGCACTTGATCCCTGTTGATTTAGTCTTTCCTCAAGCTCTCTTCTGCCCTCTATTATTTCTTTTGCTTCAACTGTTACCTGACGCTACCTCT
This sequence comes from Neoceratodus forsteri, assembly GCA_016271365.2. NCBI lineage: Eukaryota > Metazoa > Chordata > Ceratodontiformes > Ceratodontidae > Neoceratodus > Neoceratodus forsteri. The sequence goes on from CM057450.1 coordinate 1,077,605,354, forward strand.
AAACTGGAAAAACTATTTTATTACATTTAATCATGACCAAAGAGCTTTTGCTTACTGTGCAGAACAAATGCAGAACAAGCTCCCACCTGGTTTAAAAGAAAAGCTGAAAAACATTTAAGATGCAGCTTCAATTGCACGTGCTATGACTAATGTGTTGTTTCTAAACCTTACTATTATGTTTTGAAACCTCTGTAACCACGTTATATATTTAATCTGTATACTGTAACTGTACAAAATGTATGGGGGTTCCCACAGTTAATGTGGATTGAAATCTCCAGTGAGTTTACTCAGTAACCAGATTACAAATAAATAATTAATTTAACAATGAATATTAACAAAATAGGGCAAGATAGCAGCCATAAATACTGCTCTGTAACTGGACAAACAGGTCATCTGCCATGATTATAGGTACTGTATAGTACTTGTGAATGTACTGTGTTTCATTTTCTATGCCAACATGTATAATACAAGCTGTTTTATTAATTTATTTATTTTAGTCTCTTGCTCCCCTGCTGTCCTAGTCTCAGCGGTCTCATTCCAGACCCATTATTGGCCCATCTCCTGGACTTATGGGTTAACCACCACTTACACAGAGCTGAATCAGTGAGTGGCCCACCGTGATAGGTCTGTAAGATGCTTGCTGGGGATGCCAAGTGAGTCGAGCCTATATCCTCCATTTTCTCCTTGGGCATCTGCGTGATGCATGTACATATGTACATATAGAAGCACATGGCATGCTGTGTCAGCACAGCTCCCCCACGTCTGGTGGCCTTGCTGGCACCACCACATAGCCTACCAAGTGTAGCAGGAAAGTGGCAGCAGAATTCCCTCCCCAAGGGATGAAACCATCTTGAATGCTGAATCCTCCTCACCAGGCCAATCTTCAAGCAGTCCTGGTTCAGTCCTAAACCAGGTCGCTGGTGTAGCAGGAAGTAAGGTGACGGCACCTGATCCCTCCATGCCACTGGGCCAGCCTCAGGCATTTTATAAATGCTATGACATACCCAGGTATCACTGCACTGATTGGGAAATGTAGGCACCTCCTCTGATCTGCACTGTGGAGCACCCAGCCTTCTGCCTCATGTCTCAGCAAACAACAGAGGAGTGTCTGCATCTCCCAATGAACACACGCACTCTGTTGTGGGCTTACTCAACAGTATAATGTCACAAAAGAAAACATACAGTTAGGGTTGAGTAGGCACTTCTATGAAATGGATAAGAAGCTTTACAAAGTTAAACATGTATAAAATATGCTTTTAAGACCTTTTTGCTCACACATAAAATGGTTCAGAGTTGATCCCTGAACCTTTCAGGTATGTAAGACTTTAAGCACAAGAGGGTGCTTGCCATTTTGTTTAAGCATGTCACAGAATCACACACAACAGTCTCAGGATGTCTGAAAGACTACATGTTGTTCTTTAGCCACCACCTAGCTAGCTATCAGGGTATCTCTGTCTGATTCTCACTTCAGCACTGGCCACTGCTCACCCAGTGCAAGGCATTACTTTTGCACAGGACAAGCATTTTAGTCACTGCCAGGAACCCTCATCTGCTCTGCATCAGACACAGGCAACTTTTTTCACGGCAGGCAAACTCTCTGGTAGTAGATCACCAGATTTCGATAAAATGGATTTTGTCTGTATCATAAAACACTGGCTATAATATATAATAGTTACACAGCAAAATTACAAAATGTACTGTAAAGTAAAAGGGATAAAGCTCTCCAGGGAATGCAAAATAAAAACAATTTAAGCAGAGTTTGTAGAAAGAAAAAAACTTTTTCTAGTTTCACACTAAGACCTAAAGTACCTTACCCCACTCACAGGTCTTCAAGCTGCACACACACAGAGGGTAAGATTTTGGCTTAGGGTCCTTTTGTCCAGAAAGCATGTGATAAGTGAAATCTGCCCTTGGGACCTTTCTGAGTCACAAGATATCCCTGTTTGAGCCAGCCTCATCCAGTATGTGTGCCATGTCGGTCACAAGTGTCTGCCTCCTTTCTCCCTTGCTTGAGAAGTGGGTCTAGCTGAGTGCAAGTCTAATAGACATACTGTAACTCCACACAGTGATTGTGTATTCAAGGATACCCACACCAACACAGCTGCCTCTGTGTTTTGGACAAGGCATTAACACCACTGGGAGCCCCACAGAAGCAAGATTTTTTTGCTGGCACTCTCTTTCACATGATAAGGAGGAGCTCTCAGTCTACTTATCCAAGTTAACCCTGTGCCAACACCCAGAAAGAATATGCCGCTTCAGTGGTCTTTTTAGTGTATCTGAATGGTCATGTCTTTTCAAATAGACCACAGTTTGAAACTCTATCTACTTAAACCCATAATAGCATTTAATAAATCTTTGGCTAGTGGGGTAGTTCCACCAGATTGAGAGTAGCAAACATTACACCTAATTTTTAACAAACTCTGGTCAGAGCCAATATGGCTCTGGAGAGCTTTTGGGATGCTTTTAGCAATTATTTCTAATGAATTTACACAATGCAGATCTGCAGAGAGGCAGTTTCAATGTGGTCTTCCTTTCAGACATTTTTACAACGTGTTTTCCTAGAATATGCCTGCTGATTGCTATATGTTTATCCTGGACAGTTCACAGAAAACATGGCATCTTATTTTCAGTGGGCTCTGCATCTACACAATATTATGCTGCATTGCATAAAATCAGAACACACTGAAAACATTATTTTATATCTGGAATAGGCTACCCTGAATAAATACATTATAAAAATGGTAAAATCATGACCCCACTGAAAATAAGGTATTGCATCTAATCTGGGACATCCTGAGTAAATACAGTGTAAAAGTGTGTAAAATGAAGATCACAATGGCAATGAGATGTAGCATCTCCCCATCGCTATCCAGGGTACAAAATATAGGTCAAGAAATATTTAAATAGCTAGTGGAGCCAAAACTGGCAGACAGGAAAATAATACACATTTTAAGTAGTAGTCAGTTGTAATTTTCATTTCAGAAATATTTTTCTTTTTCCTTTTGCTCATCAGAAAGTATTCTATGTGATATTATTGTGCTGGATGTGTGCAACAGCTTTAACCTGGCAGCTGACATAGTTTTTTACTGCCCACACTACATCATCAGCATTGTGATCTCACTGACTGTGACATCAAAGATGAATGACTTGGCAGTCACTCACTTGCTGTTCCTAAGTAGCAGTGATGTCACAGTCATTGAGGTCACAATATTGATGATATAGTGTGAGGCAGTAGAGTAAGATATGTCAGCTGTCAGGCTGGGCTGAGAGCGGTTTACACATCACACCTACTAACATCAGGTAAACAATTTTCTAATTAAACCAAGGGAAAAGAAAAAGTACCTCAGATATAACAGGTAATGGTTGGCTGCTTTTAAAATCTAATATTAGCTTTAGGCAGTACACAAGCTCTTTAAAGGAACTTCACTGTGTCCACTGACATAAACAGTTTCTTTATAGTTTTATAAAATATTAGATGGCAGTATTTATTTTAAATGTTGTGGCTATGAGGAAGGTGTACAGTGTGTGTGTGTGTGTGTGTGTGTGTGAGCGTGTGCGGTGCATGTGTGTGCGTGCGGCTGTGTGTGTTTGTTGTAGCTCAATACATTTTTTTCCCAGAAAGCATAAAAAAAGTGTGCTGATTGCTATATAATTACTGTAGCTCGGATAGTTCACAAAGACCTGGCATATGTCTGAGACAGTACTTATCAGATAGTGTCTTAAGAGGTGAAAAAATGTATAAATCTGTGTACATTTGTTCCTGGGAAAATGTGACATTTATGAGGTATGACTCTTTCTTGAAAGACAGTAGTTGTCAACTGAAGCTACTGTAGTAGCAAAAAAAATGTTTAAATGCTAAGTATTTAAATGTGCAAGTTGTTGCATTTCAAGAGGATAAACAAAGCTCCAGTTTAATAGGCAACCAATATTTAACAAGTTGTTTCAATTTCCTAATGGCCATCTGATAAGGAGCTTTAGTGCCCTCTCAACATTCTAAACAGAAAGAAGGAGTATTTTATTTCATTTGGCATAGTGATTCATAGCTGTAGAAGGATACATTGAAATGTCCAAAAATTTGTTCCACATTCCTCCATTTTTCCAGCTATAGACAGCAAGATGGCTGTAGGCTCTGCCCACAGCCATAAAAAGGACAATAGGAAACAGGTAGAAAATTACAGGCTGATTAGTTTGACATCTATTCCTGCAAAATAATGGAAAGGCTAATAAAAATAAAAAGATAGTGAGGCCAAAAGGCTAAATGTCACAGATATGCTACAACATGGATAAAAAAGATAAATCACTTACAACTAACCTAGTCTCCTTCTATGAGCATGTCAGTCAGAGTCTTGATATAGGGTATCTGACAGATGTTATTTATTTGGATTTTTCAAAAGCCTTTGATAAGGTCCCACACCATACTTTAGTAAATAAATTACAAAGTCTAGGCTTCAGTCCAATACTAGTGCACTGGATTAATTATTGGTTAAAAGACAGGTCCCAAAGTGTTAAAGTAAATGGCAGCCTGTCCAGCAGGCAGGAAGTGACCGGTGGAGTACCTCAGGGCTCCATGTTGGACCCAGCTCTATTGGTTTGTTTATTGGTGAAATACACATTGGCATCAGCAATAGGGTGATGAAATTTGCTGATGATCTGAAAATAAGTGGAGAAGTAGAAACATTTTATAAACATCTAACCATTGTAAATGATCTACATAGAATATCAGAATGGGTAGAACAAAATGGCATGCAGTTTAATGCTAACAAGTGTGTGTGTAATGCATATGGTGTCAATAATCTAATTATAACTACATAATAAGTGACACCATTCTTAGGAAGGTCAAATCGAAACTGACCTCGGGGTCAAGATTAACAATAAACTGACATCAGTAGAACATTGTAGATTAGTAACTAGCAAGGCTAGGGGACTAGTCAGGAAGCTCAAACGTACATTCACTTGCAAATCAGAAGCCTATACCATTCCTATTTTTATAGTTATGTCAGACCGATACTAGATCATGGCTCCCAGCCTGTCCCCCCACCTAATTAGGAACATTAATATGCTTGAAGGAGTACAGAAATCAGTTACTGAAATCATCCCATGTTTAAAGAGTCTGCAGTATCAAGCCAGATTAAGAGATATGGGTCTCTTTCTCTACATCAAGTGACTACAGAGAGGTGACCTGCTTCTCCTATTCAAATTGCTTCAATCGACAGATTTAAGAAATCAGGCTAGCCTCCTCTTTAGCAGCTGTAGGAAATCTCAGATCACATAACTAAAAATTAGTTTTCCTAGAACATTCACTACAAAGAAAGGACCATTTTTTACTGTGAGAACCAATGTAAGCATGGGATAGGCTGCCAAGGGAGGTAGTGGAAGCAAAAGTCTCCTAGATTTTAAAAATAGCTTGGATAGACTATTTTATTCAATGAATTTAATTGTATAAGATAACCAGCAAGTGTGGGGACAATCTAGATGGGCCAAGCAGTCCCCTTTGTCCTTTAGATCTAGTAGCAACCCTTGTAGTAAAAGGATATGCTCTAGTGAAAATTCTGTAATTCTTTCTAACCTCCTGAGAGGAATGTGCCAAACATATTTTCCAGCTATGCCACAGGTATGTTTAATGAACAGTATGCTACATCTACATCAAAAGTGGAAAATGTATAGCATTTGAATTAACAAAATAAGATTCCCTTTTGAATATCCCGTTATGGTTTTCACAAGTTGTTTTAATCATGAAACTGATGATGGCTATTTTCGTTATGCATTTTCCCTTTATGTGACTTTAATTCTCTTTTAAGTCTGTAGACTAACAAAATGGTGGAAACTTAGCCCTTCAAATCATATCACAATGCTAGATATTAATTATCCCGTAGTTAATGTCCCCTCCCATGCAATCCCAGTGCCACCAGTATCATATAATTTTGCCTGAAACATATAAACATAACATTTTTCAGCAGAAAAGGATCACTTGGCCCACCCATTCTGCACAGATATTCCTGCCTAATCTGTCTCCACAGACCCTAACTGGTCTTGAGTGACCCTCCCTGCCCTAATTGCTAATGTATCTCTATGTCTGTCCCACACATGTTTGAAGCACCCAACTGTTTTGCCTCCATCACTTCTGCTGGTAGTCTGTTCCATGCATCAACCACACTCAGTGAAGTGGTACTACCTCACATCCCTCTTAAACCCTCCCTTCAGCTTCATCATGTGCCCTGGTCATGGTGTTCTTTCTTCTTTGAAAGAGACTCCTCCTGCACCCTGTTCATCCTGTAAGGTACTTGTGGGTCTTTATTATGTCCCTTCCTGCTCTTCTGTCTTCCAGGGTCTTCATGTTGTGATCCCCAGACTCTCCTCATAGGAGTTTCTTGTGCTAGCCGTGCTCCATTTTCAGTTGTCCTCTTCTGGACTGGCTCCACCCTGTCTATAGTATGTCCTTTCTGAGGGTGGCCTCAAAACTGGACACAGTATTCCATGTGGTTTTACCAGCAAGTGGCAACACCACCTCTGTCCTCCTGCTGAAGATACCCCTCCCTATGCACCCAGCATCACACTAGCCCTGCCCATGGCTTTGTCACATTGCCCTGCCTCTTTAAGATTATCAGCTATGATTCCCCAAAATCCCTTTCATGTGTAATGACCTCAGTACCTCCCCTCATTATACTCAGCTCCAGTGTTACTATGCTGGGTAAATTATTTTGAACTTTTTGCCGGAACCCTACTGCTGTGCTCTTGGCCACTCCTTGAGTTTGGGAGGGTTGTGCCGATTGTCCATCATTGTAGTTTTACTAAACATATTCTGTCAAAACATGGTGCTGAAGGAGGAGGAGGAATATTTGAGTGTTAACTGAGGGTGGGGGATGGAAGCTTCCATATGTAAACTGGATCTGGTCTAGGGAGGAGGAGGATGGGGGCTGTTTGCTTTTTCTTTTTTTTTTTGTTTTGTTTGTGTTAGAACCTAAGTACAAATATTCAGCGAATATTTGGGAAAAGGTATTCACAGCCCTATTGTTCAGGATGGCAGCATTTTTCATCCTCTTTTGTGAAGTCTCCCTCTCTCCCTTCTAATCTTCACTATCCCTCCCTTGCTTTCCTCTTCTTATTTATGCATATGAAAAAGTAATCCCTTTAGCTAACACTTTGGCTATCTCTCTCTGTTTGCACATTTGCTCCCTCTCCCATTCTGCTTCCTCTGTTTCACTTGGTATACCTCCCTGTCCTCCTCCCTCTGTGTTTCTCATATACCTCCTGAATATCACCCTTTTTCCTTCACCACCTTGGCCACTACCATACAGAAACATAGTAGTCTCTGTTTCCTTCTGCTTTTACTCATTTCCTTCACATTGAGGTAGGTTGCTTTAATTATGCCCTGTCTCATTTTTTCTTCACTGTGCCTCTACCTCCCTGGCAATCCCTCCTCTGAGTCAGTTTCCCATTTCTTTAATGTCCACCCTCCTAATGTTGAGGACCCTCATCTGCATGTGGTCCTATCTTAATGTTAAATTACACTATATTGTGATAACGGGTACATAGGGACTGCCCACTGTGACTTCTGCAATGCCGTCGCGACCTGAAAATAGACATACGTTTGTCTAGTGTGCTTACCTGGTCAACAAAAGCTAAATAAATAAACAAATTGTCCAGTACTGTCCCATCCCTAGTGGGTTTGTTGGCTGTCTGAGAAAAGCCCTTTGTAGGAGTCAAGGATGACCCTGCTCCTTGCCAAAGCTGCAGTTGGAAGGCTCCATTCCACAGCTGGCAGACAGAAGTCTCCAACTACCAGGACCACTTCTTACTAGCCATTCTGCTGATGACTTTCCCAAGTGTCTTATGTAACTTCTCTCCCTGGAAGTCTGTAGACTACCTCACAATGGACAGTGGCCCCAGAGTCTGTCTTTACAATGGCTCACAGTCTAGTCCCCTTCTGTCTTGATCCCAGTACTGCTTATCATATTAAAATTATTTCCTTGGTACTGTGGTACCCCTGCCAATTTATTTCTGTGCATAGATAGATAGATAGATAGATAGATAGATAGATAGATAGATAGATAGATAGACAGACAGACAGACAGACAGACAGACAGACAGACAGATAGATAGATAGATAGATAGACAGACAGACAGACAGATAGAGAGATAGATTGATTGCTAGATAGATAGATAGATAGACAGAGAGACAGACAGACAGATAGACAGATAGATAGACAGACAGACAAACAGACAAATTGATAGATAGATAGATAGATAGATAGATAGATAGATAGATAGATAGATAGATAGATAGATAGATAGATAGATAGATAGATAGATAGTGCTCCTTCCTGGAGGCTCAGAGTGCTGCACAATTCGTAAAACATCAAGTAGAAAACAACAGCAGTCACATTGCAGAGTAAATAAACAATTAAGATAAAATCAGAATAAACACTAAAAACAGATTATACATCACATCTCTATCAAGACAAGACAGTCAGTAAACATAGTTATTTTCAATAATTATACAACTCATAGGCTTGGCTGAACAGAAATATTTTCAGGCCCTTTTAAATGTTTCTACTGAGGGTGCCTCCCTCAAATAGCTTGGCAATGAATTCCAGAGGGCTGGTGTGGCCACTGAGAAGGCCCGATCACCTGACTGCTGCAGCCTAGGCCTGGGAACCACAAGGAGGCAACCTCTGGAGGAATGGAGAGAGCAGATTGGGGCTCCATATAATAACAGCGATCATGGAATAGTGATAGCTGTTTGAGACGTGATATACATGAAAATAAATTTGTGATGTACACTCATGGCGAATAGCAAGAGACACCAGAGATTTAGGTTTCCTTATTTAATGTGGGGGCTGTGCCCCACACCCTCTACTAAAGGATTCACAGTTCCAGGGGTGCATGTCCAAGGGGTGCAAAACTAAATAAAACAAACCCCCAACCGAGTATCAAAAAACCCCAGATGCATCCATAACCAAACCTGCACCATCCCAACCCCAGCCTGCCACAAACCCACCATGCCACATGGCCAGCTCAGCAGCCCACCACCATACTGCACCCCACAAACCCTCCCTCCCTTCTGCCCATAGCATGGCATGTTCCCTCCCACCCCACCCCACGTGCATGTATACATAGTGGCATCCCATGCTATATTCACTGAACCACCTATCCAGTCGCCTCTCTTCCAGGTAGCTCTGTGCACAGGCACCATGATTGCATCACCCTTTTAAAAGCACTCAATCACGGTCGCCCTGTACATGGGTACCCAGGTGGGGCAATAAGGAACCAGGAGGTCTTGCAGGTAGTCTGGTCCCCAGCTGTGGGTTTTATAGGTCAGTAATCCAACCTTCAAGACAATCCTCCACTATATCGGTAGCCAATGCAGTTCACAGAACAGTTGTGATATGGTCAGATCTTACTGCACCAGTCAACAGCCTGGCTGCTGCATTCTGTAACAGCGACAGACAGTGGATGATTCCTCAGATAACCCTAGGTAGACAGCATTGCAATAACCTAACCTAGATGTGACGAAGGCATGCACTAGGGTGGGAAGGTCCTAGCTCGGGTATCAGGGCTTGATCCAGATATCCTCAGATGGTAAAAACACTTTGGACAATGGCCAAAGTAGTTTTTACCATCTGAGGAACATTGTCCTGTTATATTATTTATTTTCCCTTGTGTTCTGTGGCACTCAACCTCCATGTCCCACCCCACCCCACTCACCTTGGGACAGTGGATGGCACAACCTTCTGGTCACCTCTTCAGCTGGCCTCTGTCTGCCCTGCAAGTTTGGTATTATTAATACACACAGAAACACATTCAAACACAAACACAAACACACACCCCCTACTGTATATTAGTACAGAACTTGTGGATAGTCCTTTAAAGTCACAGATTTTAAAGGCCATCCCACATGTTCTGCATCAGTATACATTTACAGGGTAGACTGTGGCCAGCCATAGAGGTGAGACATGGTTGTGCCAGCTGCTGTCCCAATGTGGGTGGGTGTTATCACTTGTGGGTGGGAGGTGCAACTGGTCTCCAGGGAAAAATTAACTTTAAAGCAATACTTGCACTGGAATCAGGAGGGAGTGGTACCACTAGACTACCAGGAAAATATATTTTCTATCGAATGTGTTTTTGTGTTTATTGTTAATTACTTTAATACTGCAGTCACCAGTTGTCATGTAACATACTTCTTGTCCTCTCTGTATTTTGTCTATTACTGTTTTGTTGTCATCTTTATGGCCTGGGACCAGTGCACTCACCCTGTGAATAAATAAATGAATGAATGGATGAATCAATAAATTAATTAATTAAAAATATATAAAATAACTGGTACTGAATCTGGGCAAGAGGCAGGACCACTATACTACCAGGAAATGCATGTACTGATAGCATGAGAATCATCCAGGAGGTGGATTACTAGACTACCAGAGATAATAGGCCTGGGTCAGTGTGAGGGACATGTGATTGGCAATTCACAAAGATGATCTAGACCTTGGGCAGTGAGTGACAGGTCAGGTACTTTACAAAGGGTCTGCAGGCCCATTCACAAACACACTTTAGGCTCAGGTCAATGTGTGGTAGGTCAGGTGTTTATGAAGGCCTGCAGAATGATTCAGAAAGCCTGCTTTAGGCCTACTGGGCCATTTGTAAAGCATGCTATAGGCCCGGATTTCAGTGAGGGGTCACACACTTTATATATGTTTAAAAAAGTAAGGAACTGAATTGCAAACAGCTATGTTACTGTAAAGGTTAGTGTTCAAACACAAAGCACAGAAAGTAGAGAAATTATACAGTAAAGTAAAAGTTTCGTGAATTTCTTAGTGAATACTATGCTTTATACTATACTTGAAATGTGAGATGGCAGAAGGTCATTGCCCATTTAAACAAACTCTGGCCAGAGTCGATAGGGCTGCATGCACGAGGAATTTAAGATAAACATATTGAAAATTACAAAGTTATGAACCTGCATTAGCAAAATGTAATGAAGGCTCATAACTTTGTTGTTTTGTAATATTTTACACCAAATTTGTAACATAGCCTTGTTATGACCCTGCCTCATGAAGAATGGCAGAGAAATGTTCAGCTCCTGGTCTAAAGGTGATTTCATGCAGGAACTGCTAAATCACCTTTCTGGATGCAGAAACAACATTTTGGGCAGGATTTGAAAATGACAGCTGTCACATCCATGAGGTGCTTGACACAGTCACCAATGCCCAAGAGAATATTTGCCTAACATTGCATGCCCCATTTCTTTTGCACTTTGTGCATGAATCTTAACTGACGCATAGGTTAGGGTTTCAAAGTCACAAAAGGAGGGAAATATGGCTTTAGGGTTTTCAGCTCCAATGCCAAGCCCCTTCCCCACCCACTGCCTTCTTGATCCTTGGGGCTGGCAGTATAGCCTAGAGGTTAGAATAACGAGCTGTGAATGAGCTTGGTACATCCAACAGACATGGATTTGATTCCCACAACCTCCACTTGTGTACTGTGTGACTCTGAGCAAGTCACTTAACCCCCAGTGCTCCCAGGTCACCCTGAAAACAGGCACTTGTGCCTAGTGGGCCTACCGGTTACCAAAGACTAAAAAAAAAAAAAGATCCACGGTCAAGCTACAGGTACAGCCAATCCCAGCAAAGTTGTAATAATTCAGTCACATCTTTTAGTGTGAAATCCTTCCTCCATCGCAGAACTATTCTTGATAGGGCCTGCCCCAGTAAAAAGAATGGACACCTCCCATCCTCACACCCTTAAGGCTCCCATTCCACTCTCCTCCTCATCACATCGAAAGGAAAAATACTGTAGTTCCCATGGTGAAAGACCAGCACAGCACTTCCAAGAAGCTCAGCTGGCACCATCTGATGAATGAAACCAACAACTGCCAGATCACTAGGATGGGTGGGGTGTGTCACTTTCATTTACTGGGTCTGTCTCAGGGAGGATGGTGTTATCCAGAACTGTTACAAGGGTGGGATAGGTTTTACATTAAAATATGTGATTGATTTAGTGCAACTTTCCTGGGACTGAGGAGAAAAGGGAGGAGGGTGGGTTAGGAGCTATAAGGGGCTTTGTTTTATGGCGTGAGATGGGGTGGAGACTGAACTTATTTCTGGAATGCTTGCAATTGGAGAGAGCTCAGGATAGGGAGGGGTATATTTAAAGCATGCTGTAGGCTTCATGCATGGTGCCAGAAGTCAGTATTGTTGTCTTTTCTTTGTCTTTTTACTTTGGCACAAGTGGAAAGAGGAAGGAAGGTGTGAAATACTGGCATAGGTAGTGGTGGTCAAGAGAGTAGCCCTGGACACCTTGTGAGGTGGAATTGTCATCTCAAAAGTCCTTTTGTAATTTCCATGCATGGATACCTGAATAATGTTTGGCAGCCACATCAAATATTCAGCTCAACGTTCAGGAAAAGGCATCCACACAGTAGCAGTGGCCACAATTCAAAATGACTGTAATGTTTGCAAATGTATGCACATACTGTATCAAAGGAAGTTCCCAGTAGGGACAGTCAAATGTTTTTATAGTTCTGAATTGACTCAGTCATAATAGCCCCTCACTCAAACAAAATATTCCAAAAGGTTTTGTTTTCATACAACTTTCAGACCTGGTCATTTGCAAACATTTATGAAGTAATCATACATTAGTTAAAGGACATGTGCTTATTTGAAATTTAAACTTTAAAAATGGTGCTTAATTATTTTATTGATATTTGTTTATTTCAAATTTTCCACCAGGAAAGACATACTGAACTAATAACAGCTCATTTTCAGATGCATCCTGGGGAGGCCATGAGAAGTATACAATAACAAGGTTTGGAAAATAAAACACAATATACAGAAAACACACAGTACAGTATGGAGCAATAGGAATCAAAAACAATGCTGTTAGGCATGTGCAATAACATACAAAATGCTGGATACATATTAAAGTAAGGTGCAAGAGTAATAAGTAGACAACTGGGGGACATTTGCAACTTGCACATAAAACAAGCTTAATCGTATAAAAGTTTGAGGGAAGAACAAGGATCAGCCTCCTTCCTGCATTTGTTTAGTTAATCCCTGTCGACTCTTAGCCTATTTATTATCTACCTTGCTGTGTCAGGTGCTTTAATCCTAGCTAGCTCTCTCCTGTTCTGTTTATGTACACACTAATCCCATGAATGTTCCATAGTGTTGAATACATCCCAGTTTAATCTACTATATCTCTTTTGTACAATTACGTATAGCTCTGTAAATCCTGTAATGAATTTGTAATATTGTCTTGTCCTTTTCTGTATTGTACAGCATTGTTATTTGTCTCCTGGGTTGTCCCTGAAAAAGTGACTGCATGGTCTCAGCAGATTCACCGGTTACCAAAATTCAAATAAATAAATAAGTGCATGTAGTAACGGCACCCCAGATGTGAAACAATTAAGAGCATATTTATGCCACACAGCCTGGGTTTCAAGGTGAACAAAAGATGTTGCTCCAGGTCAAGGGAGGACACCATCAAATAGGAAGGTGGAAAGGGCGATGCTATGGCACGTCAGATGTAGTTGCAGGCAGGGATAGTAACTGAGGAATGAAAAGGAGGAGGCAGAGCAGATAGACAGGGAAAAGAGGACTAGAACTTGGGAAATGATTACAGAAAGTGGCTTGGGACACAATAGTTTTCATGGTGGGAGACAAAGGAGATCATTTTCAGCCCCAGATTTTAAAATCTGACAGATTCCAGGAGGTTGTATTTTTAGAACTAGGGCTCCTACCCCTATTTCTTAAATCATGCTTATCCAAGTACTATAAATCTCCAAGTGTACGGTACAAATCATTAGATGTATACAGTGATTTTCATCCACCTGCTCAGAGTGCCTAAATCTTATTCATCTTAATCATTTGCCTGACACTTAAAGGTCAGACTCATAACATTTTAAAACGTTAATCATAGGAACTTGACAGTTTGTAAGCTTAAAAGGTCCATATTTCTCCTTTGTGATAGTTGTTCTAAAGTTATACCTCTGATTTGCATAATGATACAAATTTGAAATTCAGATGGGCTGAGTTACTTTAAATTTATTCTACTAAGCAATCTATAATTTAAAATGAGTATATTTAACTTTAAAAACAAATAGGACTTTGGTCTGACTTAGTTTATTAGTGTTTTCAAACACATCACAGCAAGTGTAATGGAGTGTGAGACCACAAGATTTTCAAGATTTCTGGTTCTGACACAACTCAGAAAAAGAAATATTTTGTATTGTAACTTGCATTAGAATTGTGTTTACTTTTTCTGAAACCACAAACATTCTTTAAAGAAGAGAAATGAATGTGTGTTTCCTTATAAACAATATGTTGAAATACATCCAGTTATAACTGTACTGAAGTTGGTTTATCACTTGCTCTTTCATAAACACATATTTATTGCGATTGGACTTATGTCAAGGCTCACATGGATGAATGAATTGAAGAAAAATCCAGCAATGACCTCACTCATGAGAAAGAATCAACAGAAAGGCATGATTAATCTTTTGAGGCTTTTGTACAGCTGAGAGATATAGGCGGATGTTTTTGTTGTTCTAGCGTATAAAATATGGTGAACCAGTCAATACTGGGACTCAGAAAACAAATGTACATTTGTATAGATGTCTATTATATTATTCTCAAATAAAGATTTTAAAGATATAATTACTGTAAGGTACCCAGAGCTCAACATAACATTGAGATGAAAGCTGCCATTCACAGGGGTTGCCTCTAGAGGTGGGCAAGGGCGTCAGAAGAATGTTTCAGCATTCTAGAGCCACAGATGGCACAGAGCACTGATCTGGGACAGAACAATGTTGTTATTTGACTGATGCCACTCACAGTTGCCATGGTGTGCCTTGAAAATGGAACATTAAACACAATGGGGTTTGGGATATAGAAGCTGATTGTGCCAACAGAGATTGACTGCAGCTGTACACAATATGTAATTCAACTAGTGGGGGTATACTGTAAGAGAGTCTGAAGCCTCAGAATTCTTAAGGAGTTCTCCAAACATGGAAAGAGCAAGGCACTGGAATATTAAAGGTACTCCCAAGGTTGGCCAGTAGTGTTTTTTACTTGGGGAGAGCAGGCATTTGTGTGCAAGCTCCAGAATACTACAGTGGGGCCAATTTAGGGTCTGAGTGCATTGTGGAAGTACATTGCTAAGGGTGGAGAAGGAATGGACTTCCAGATATTCAGTCACCTCCTACCAACTGACTACAGAGCAGCACTGGCATTTTCTGCACAGAAAGCTGCATAGTAGAACTCCTGGCTAGAAGAAGGGTGCAGTCATGGTGCCTGTAATCACTGGAGAAAGGGAAAGGAGGAAAGAGGAAGGAAAGGGTGAAAATAATGCAACTCCAAGATCTAACTGTCACTGACAAGCCTCCCTGTTCCCAGCATGTGACTGATTCACTTGGGGAGGCTAAACTTAGAAGCATCGAAAAAAGATAGCAGCAAAAGGACAAGTGGCCCATCCAGTGTGCTAAACCTACCTAACTACCCTACATAGGCCGTTCTGGCCAGCCCTTTCCTTACCTCTGCCCCATACCCCTTGCTATGGCCATGTACCTTCCCACCCAACCTTGAAGTCCACCACTGTTTGGCCTTTGCCACATCTTCAGGCAGTCTGTCCCATTTCTTTACCACTCTTTCAGTGAAAATAGTGTGTAGACATCCCTCCTAAATCTACCCTCCACCAATTCAGCGAATATGCACACATATTTGTATTCATACTTAAGGTGACTATGTCTTCTGCAGCTCATGTAGCGTAGCCAGAACAGTATTCCAGGCAGCCTGGGTTCAAATCCTAGCCAAGGCACTTATTTATTTCTGTCTTCTGTATGTTTTGGCTCTATATATGTGCACTGTACCCTTGTATACGAAAGTGAATATGTCTTGCAAGTCACACTCGTTACCCTGTGCATGTATTTCTTTGTTTCTGTCATGTCCCCTTCCTTCCAGTCTCCATGGTATACATGTAGAGGTCTTGCATCCTCGCTTTGTATGCCTTTTTCCCATACAATGGATCATTTTATTTGCCCTACACTGCACTGCTTTCATTTTCTTGCAGTTCATGGTATGGGAAAAATACTTATGTTTTAAAAACATACTTTAGTCCTGCTCAATTAATCCAACCAGACAACCAAACATCAATGTTGCAAGGTAATTATGCCTCTTCATCAGAAATCTCATTAATATCTATAAATAAAAATATTTATATAGTAAAATACCCTAGGCTAAAACAATGCATTTTAATTCATCAAAAATACAACCAAAAACTGAGTCCTGCACTTACATTTTCAATCACTGTACAAGCTAGTTGTATCTTGTAAAACCCACATTATTTTATGTCTTACTAGATAAAACAAACTATTCAAATAACATAATACATTTGTTATATAGTACACACAGTTTAGCTACGTGCTTAATTTCCTAATATATCTATTTAATCACTTACAAAAATATTTCATACTTCAATTAATCCTGTAACATCAACAAGTATCTGTCAACAGGTAATACACATTTAACCCATGTATTAAGGCCAGACTTCTTAGTATATTCAAACCCTCGAAGAACTATGCATCTATGATAATTGCCACTCCTTACTAAGGTGCACTAACCTGAAATGTGGCACCAAGTAGTTTTAAACTCCATTCCCATCTTAGTGTATAACTAAAAAATCAACAGTAGCCAAGTGCTTTTATTTAACCATTATGTAGTGTTTTACATGCTGACAATACACGCAAGTGACTTACACTGCTTACTTCTTGCACTCTGTGCTTTACTTACAGTTTGGTAGGGAATCTGTTATGAGTAGACAGAATCCACAATAGAACTAATCACTCTATTAGAACATTAACACACTCCTGATCGAGTTAGGACAATTTTGACCTTTTTCCCAAGGTCTCCCTCATGGCTCCATGCTCACTGCTTTGCAAGGAGCAGCTGTGCAGGAACACTCCATATAGTAGAATTCTTCTGCCAGTCCAGAATCAGGTGCACATCATGCATTCCCCCACCCTGACATGATGACATCATGTGCTGGCAGCCATGCTTGAGCACTGTTTTCAGGTGCGTGCTCGACCCCACTCAGAGCGTCACTTACTGTGGCAGTTTAAAACCGAGTGCAGATATCTGGAAACTGTCAGGAAATTGAGCTTTTACTGTTCCTAGACAGATGCTTTAAATTCAATCTGATTTAAAGTGCAATGATGTAAGCAACTTTTATATACAGTTTTACATCAAGAAATAGACTTATACTTTTTACATAAAACCAGCAGTCACTGTGGAGCTCCTAATCACTGAAAATGAACTAACTGTTCAGGCACACACCTGAGCACACTGTATTTGAGACAGACTCCCGATGCATTATTAGTTTTAGTTCTAATATGGATAAAACACATGTTTAGTGCTAACATGGATTTGGTCTACCCATAACAGGTTCCCCACCTAACTAACTGAAGCATAGAGGGTGAGAAATAACCTGCATACATAAAAGAATGCCCAGTACACCACCTAACAGTAGGGGCTACAGTGATCGCTTGGTGCATAGTGGTCCATGGCACAGGTGGGTGGGAGATCCACAGGAGAGGGGGGCAATGTTGATTGCTAAGTTATGTTTTGACACCACAACCACAGATCAAGATGAGCTGAGAGAGGAACAGATATTACACATACTGTTTTCAAACTGCATCCACAGATGAGGAGCTGAGAGGAACAGATATTACTCATGCTTAGATCATGGGCTAAGAGAAGGCTCTTCCGTACTTATCAAGTCTTGTAATGGGTGCCACTCAGACTGCATTGCCAGGAGAAGAATGAATTTGGCAGTGATCACTCATCTCTCCTGACAACCTGCTCACTATATACTGTGCGATATGGAGAATTAATGAATGGTCAGCTGATGGCTGTCTTCCAATCAGCTAATGCTATTCTCTTATCCCGTGTTATAATTCAGGTTAGTATACATTAAGTAGGAGTGACAATTCATATAAGAGCACAAGGTTCACAGGGTTAAATATATAAAACATCAGTTCCAATCAAAACACCTGAGCACTCTTTGCTGAAATTACAGGACTCCACATGAGGAGTTTTGCTTGATCCAAAAAGGAACTTCTAGTATAAGTTTAATTACATCAGTTCCAACACTCCAAGTGGACTGAAACAGTGATAAATATACAAAGTACAAATACTGTCACCAGATTTTACTGCTAAAGTTCATAAAACACTTAAAATCAATCTGGATCTTCATCAGGGACATGCACAGTGTGTGGACTCCTGTATTTTCAGCACAGAGTACTTAGATGTTTTCATTTGGAACTGATATCTGAGCATGGGACTGATCACGCTATTCAGAAGAAGAAGAAGAAGAATCAGGATTTATAGAATGCTTTCTATACAATGTATCCCAAAGTGCTTTACAAGCAGTGCTAAGAGTGGTAGTGAAGTTACTGAATGTGTTGTGGTGGCCATATCGCACATCAACACCCACACATAGCCTGGACAATTGCATGATCCAATTTTATGGGAAGGGAATATTGGCCAGGACACGGAATGTCTCCTACTCTTTGTGAAGAGTGCCCTGGGTTCTTTTACTTCCACCTGAACACCCACCAGGACAGCACCAGTATCGTAGAAGGACCTCAGTTTAACATCTCATCCAAAGGACAGTATATCCCAACAGTACAGCACCCTCTAATACTGCACTCAGGTGCCTGCATTTTCTAGGTATAAGCTCAATCCCAGTGTGGGAAGAGAACCAATGATCTTTTGGTCCAGAGGCAGATGGCCACGCTGATACCTGTGAGCACCTAACCTGCACTGGGGAACACAGCTCTGAGCCTCAGGATCTATCTGAATATACTAAGAAGTCTGGTGTGACTAGATGGACTAAATGTGTATTACCTGTTGACAGATACTTTTGAGGTTCCAGGATTAATGGAAGTATTGACATTTTTGTAAGGTGATTATATGGCTAGAATAGGAAATTAAACTCATAGCTGAACTTTCTGCACTTTTTAGCAAGTGTATTTCATTATTTCACTATTTTGTTTTAGATAGATTTGAAATAGTATGTGCTTAAAAGATATAAGTAGCTTGCACAGGGATTGAACAAGTATGGTAGGAGTTCATTTTTGGTTGCATTTTGATGGAATATAAATGTGTTGATTTAGCTTAGGTATTTTAGGATATAAATATTTTTATTTCTATTTATGGATATTAACTCAGATACCCCTGATGTCAGGGAGTCTTATTGTGGAATTTCCATTTAAATTACTGGTGAGCCCAGACACTAATGAGAGCTGTGCTGCCATTGACAACAACCTGGACAAGAGACATTATAATAATTGGTCTCACTTAAGTTTTGCATTTGTAACACCTGTTCATTAAAATACTTAAACCACTGGTTTGAGCGCTGAGGTCACGCCTCCTGATGAAAGGTAGCATTGCCTCAAAGCACTGCGGTGGGAGAGGAGTATGTGTGTTTTAGCCTGAAATCACAAACATGTATATTTTGCTATTCCTTATAATAGTAAGTACGTTATTATTTTAATTTTGGAAAAATAAAACTACTCCCTGAATTTTCATTGGAGTCTGGAGTGCTGGTTCATTTATTTATTGCTTTACTTAATTTTTCCAGCACGCACTGTAGCTGGAGCACAGTCAGCTTTTGCAGTGTCAGAAAGAGGATAAGTATCCCAAAATATTGCTATTTTGTTGTCTGGTTGTATTAATTGTGCATGACTAAAGTATAATTTTTGAAAACATACTGATGAGTGTATCTATGATCCAATCATTATTTAATTCTTCATTCACCACTATCCTCTGTGTCCTGTCCTCAGCCTACTTTTCATCCATGTTGCTATATATTTTTACATCCCCAGGTCCCTCAGTTCTCTTTCCTTTGTTTAAACAGATACATTCTCCACTTCTACATCTTGAACCCTGGATGTGCAGAACTAATTTGAGAAAAATAGAGAGCAATACTGGAAGACCTTTGGAACTCCACATATATTCTCTTTTGTCAAATTATCTGCTATTTCCTATAGTGGTTCAAGTGTATGTAATAGCAATTTTGAAAATTTAGTGTTATCTTTTGCTGTTGGTGACAATATGGTTTAATGAAATTTTTATCCTTTAAGATGTTTAAATACATTGTTTAATTTATTGGTACACTGCCACTTTGGGATTGCATTCAGTAGGGCATTACAGCAGTTAGTAGACACCCCCCCTCTGACGAAGCCCTTTGGTGGAAACTGGTTGAGAGCCACTCCTTTCTGCACTGCTGCTACTAATCTGTGAATTTTGTATGTTTTTTAACAATAAATTCATTTTGCAATATACTGGTGCCAAGATTCTTTGTCTGCCACTTGTTCTTTTGACTTGGGCAGTGGTGTTACTGTGGAGTGTTTTTGCTTACACACAGTGTGTCGACTGCCTGTCCTTTTTAACTGAATAAACATTATTGAAAAATTAAGAATATAAACAACAATAACTGTGAAAAGCAAACAGCACACATACAAATGAAAGAAACCCAGCCACCCTTCCTTCCTCCCATATGACCACCTCCACCCCCATAAACCAAGCTCTGGAGCAGGTTGGGAAAGTTACTACCAGACAAATGAATCAGGGACAGAAGCTCTGAAGATGATGATATTAGTGCCCTATGGTGCACAGCCAGGCATCCAATGGGGACCAGCACTTAATATATGATTGAAAGCAGCGTCACATACATGCAGTGTGTTCCACATGTAACATATCCAATATCTCCTTGTACCATTCAGTAAAGATGGAATCATCTGATCCATCCAATATAAGATTTTTAACCTCCATAGTAATTAATGCAAAATGGTAGTGTCTGTCCCTCATTAGGCGCTTGTGTGTGTCCAGTCCCAAAGGCACCATTCTTTGGTGAAAGCCTCAGAAAGACATAGCATGGGGTCCAATGCCTCTTGCATACGTTGCCAAAAGGTTGGGCTTTATGGCAATCCCAGAAAATATGCAGCAAGGTGCCACCCCACTATTGCTCCTTGTGCATATCAAGGAGTTCAGTAACCCTCATTTGTGCAGGTTCTGAGAAATAATATAAATGGCATGGACAGATCTGGGTGCCCCCTTTGTATGTTTATAGGAGTGGTGTATAGACCCCTATGCTGGCGGAGGAGCTGGAGGAGAATCTGGTGGCAGACGTTGGGAGACACTGCAGATTGGGAAGGGAAGGGTGGTGGTGTTGGAGGACTTAAACATGCCAGTAACAGACTGGGAGACTATGACATCCTCAGTGGCCAGGAACAGAGGTTGTTGGATGTCTTTCAGGACACGTTCCTAACTCAGCGGTGAGGGAACTGACAGGGGATCGGATACTGGGATGTGGTCCTGGCAGACAGTGATCAGATTGGGGCCTGGGTAAAGGGACCCATTGGCGAGGGGCGACCATGCCGCAGTCTGGTTCTGCCCTGAACCTAGGGAGGGTAGCCGGCTGCACAAAGATGGAGGTAACTCACTTCAGGGAGCGGGTTTCAAGGAAATGGGATGGATCCTTAGGAGCGCTTGGATGGGATTGGACCAGATATTGAGCTGACAGTAAGTAGGGAAATCATCAGGAGGGGCTGCAGGATGCTACAGGACCTGCATGAGTAAGAGCCAATGCGGTGGGGCCTAGAAAGCCCTGCTAGTGGACCAGGGAGGTTCAGGAGGTGGTGAGGGAAAGAAGGCATCCTATACACAATTCAAGTGCTCAAGGAGTGAAAGGGACCAAGGAGAGTATGAGCTGATGGCCAGAAGGGCCACTAGGGTGGTGAATGTGGCTAAGGCAAGGAAGGAGCAGAACCTGGCCAAGGAAATTAGGAGAGGAACAAGGGTTCTTTAGATACATTGGGGAAAATGAAGGGTGAAGGGCAGATTAGCAGGATTAAAACAGTGGAGGGATGGGCACAAGACCCAGAGGAACAGGCTGAGGTACTAGATGAGTACTTCGCCTCAGTTTTCACCAAGGAAAATGGGGGCTGCATCATACATGGGAGGAGACGGTGAAACCGAGGGAGGGACCCTTCACCGATAGTGGGTCTGGGGAGGGGGCATCACTGGCAGATTGAAGGCAAAGTAGGGGGACGAGGTAGGGAGGTGGAAATCACAGAAGAGAGAGAGGAAGCCCTCAGGTCCCTTAAGATGGAGAATGCACCAGGCCAGATAAATTACATCCCATAGTGCTGAAGGAACTGGCAGATGTCCTGACAAAACCCCTAGTGGAGTTCTTCAGCATCTTTCTGAGGACAGGGTGGATGCCCCAGGACTGGAAGGTGGCACATATGATGCCTATCCACAGGGGGATCAAGGTGGCTAGGGACCTACAGGCCCATCAGCCTGACATCGGTGGTGGGCAAGGTGATGGAGGGCATTGTCAAGGAGAGACTAGGGGGACCTGGAATGTTGAGGGTGCCTGGATGATAGACAGCATGGATTCATCCAGGGAAATCGTGTCAGTCAAACCTTGTGGAGTTCTATGACTGGGTGATGAGTGCCTTGGACTGGGTAGACCAGTGGATGTCCTTTTTCTTGACTTCAGCAAGGTGTTTGACTCTATTCCTCATGGGGGCCTGTTGGATAAGCTGGGAGAAATGGGGTGGGGGAACCCGATGATCAGATGGATAGGCAATTGGCTCCAGGATCAGACCAAGAGGGTAGTGGTTGGTGGGATAGTCTCATCACCAAGGAGGGTCATTAGTGGAGTCCCTCAAGGATCGGTCCTTGGGCCACTCCTGTTCAACGCCTATGTCTCTGACATAAGGAAGGGTATCAGGAAGGAGATGAGTCTCTTTGCAGATTACTCAAAACTGGGGGTGGTGGTGGATGGGGAGGAGGGAAGGTGGCCCTACAGGGGACCTGGAGGCTTTGGAAAGGTGGTCTAAAAAGTGGGAGCTGAGGTTCAATGCAGGAAATGCAAGGTCATTGCACCCGGGAGCCAGAAAACTGGGCCAAGTGTACATCCTGGGGGAAAATGCTACAAGTTTTGATGGCTGAGAGGGACCTGGGGGTGGTGATGGATGTCAAGATGAACAACTCATAGACTTGTAGGCAGGCAGTAGCAAAGGTCAACAGGATGCTTGGATGCATCGCTAGGGGATCATCTCCAGAAGGAGGGAAGTGATACTCCCACTGTATAACTGCTTGGTGAGGCTGCATCTCGAGTGCTGCATGCAGTTTTGGAGGCTACATTTAAAGAGGGACATTGAATGCCTCGAGAGGGTCCAGAAGAGGGCAACCAAAATGATTTTGGGCTTTGTGGATAGGACCTATGGGGAGAGGCTTGAAGAGCCAAATATGTACACATTGGAAGAGAGAAGGGACCGGGGGACATGATAGAGGTCTTCAGATACATGAAGGGGTAAATAGGGAGGAGCAGTCAGGGTGCTCTGAAGAAAGGTGGGACAACTAGAGGGCATGAGTGGAAGCTGGAGGGGAGATTCAGGTGAGAAAGGAGGAGGTGCTACTCACTGAGAGAGTGGTGGAGCCATGGAATGAGCTGCCCAGGGGCTGGTGGAGGCAGAGATGGTGGAGAGGTCCAAGATGGGGTGGGACAGGCACAGGGAAGGGTTCTGAAGCAAAAGCCAGTGCAGCGAGAATGGGAGGAAGTGGAAATTGTTTAACCAGGAAAAGCACACTAAGCCGGAGCATGTTTCCAGGTGCGACCTGGGAGCACAAGCAAGTTAAGTGACTTGCTCAGGATCATACAGTAGTATGCAGGGGAAGCTGTGATTCAAACCCAGGTCTGGGCTGCTGGATGTCACCAGATTTGCAGCTCAGAGCCTTAGACCACTGCACTATACTGCCTCCTTAATATCTGGGACTGGGAAGGAGAAGCCTTTAATTCTGCAAACCCATTTACCTCAGTATGGCCTCAAGTATCTTATCCACTATAGGCATCAGGCTGATTGGTCTATAGTTACCTGGCACATCTTTCCTGCCACTTTTATGCAGAGAAACCACATCAGCAGCCTTCCAATGCCTGGGGACCACTCTTGTGTCCAGAAAGCTGTTGAAAATATCTGCCAGTGGAGCTGCTAGTACCTCTGCTGCTTCCTTTAGTATTCTAGGAAGCAACCTCCTCTTGCCCCATTGATTAGTCTCCCCATAACCCCTCAGTTCTTCTGGCACTCTTTCTTCTATGATATGGCTATGACTTTATAGAGCTCCCCTCTTCCCTCTTTCACTCCCATCCCACACTGTGGTAAAGGCCCCTCCTCCTCCTTTGTAAATACTGAACAAAAAGGCTGGTTCAGATTGTTTATTTATTTATTAGAATTTTAGTAACCGGTAAGTCCACTGAGACCATGCAGTCCCTTTTCAGTGATGACCCGGGTGTCAATGTGAACACAGTATAGATAAATACAATAATAATATACAGGATTCAGAGAGATTTAACAATGTTGCAAAAATTATTACAGTGGAAAGTCAGGTAAGTAACTTAAAACAGATCAGGCATTAAACATATAGAAATAAACAGGATAACTAATATTATACAATATATACACAGAGGAACACGAGAGCAGGCGGATTACAAGTGACATCTATCTGAGTAACATAGACTAGGCAGTAACGATGCTATAAGGGTTATTTAAAACAATTTCGGAGGAGGGTTAGTAGGAAAGAGGTAAGCTCTTTTTGAAGGAGGATAGGGTGGGGCAGGAGAGTAAGTTTTGGGGAGGAATTCAAATAGAGGAGCTGAGAAGGTGAATGAGTGCTTACCCAATAGGCTTTGCATCATCTGGATTGCTAATAGGGTAAGGAAGTAGATCTGAGTGTGCGAGTGGGTGCTTTTTGTAAATGATTCCCTTAGGGCAAGGGAGATTAAAGAGCTTGGTAAGTTTGAATACAAGGCATAAGGTGTGAAACTGTAACCCTGAGTCATAGGTAGGCCACTGAAGAGAATACAGGGACTCACAGTGGTGTTTCCTGGAGTCCGCCTCCAAGGGCAAAACATCCAATCCTATGATAGTTGACAAACCTGTGCAAGGGAAGAGGATTGGGTGGAGAGTAGTAGAGGGCACCATAGAACAAAATAGGAGAAGGGATGTTGGCCTTAATCTTTTACAGGCGAGGCGTTGGATAAAAGTGGGCGGAGGCGGTAATAACAGAGCTTCTGGTTTACCATTTTGAAGTAGCTGAGCTGCATGAACATATCTGAAATTTGCCAGCAGATAAAGGCCTCGAGGTCTATCAAGTCTGCTCAAATGTGCAGCTAGCACCCCTATTCTGCAGCTGCCCCTCCCTTCCACCCTTCCCTTCATTAACCCTCCTTGTCCTGTCCCATCCTCGCTTGAAGCAGTCCACTGTTCTACTGCATACCACTTCAGCAGGTAAATACATTCCACCCAGCCACCACCCTCTCTGTAAAAAGTGTCTCCTCATCTCCCTCCTGAACCTTCCTCGCTCCAGTCTTATATCATGGCCCTGGTGGCCCTCCCTCCCTTACTTTGAACAGCCCCTCTGTACCCATCTTGTTTATTCCTTTCATGTATTTAAAGGTTTCAATCATGTCACCCGTCTCTCCTCTCCTCCAGTGAGTACATGTTCAACTCCTTCAACTGCCTCTCATATGATAAGTCCCCAGCCCTTGATCATCTTTGTCACCTGTGCTGCACCCCTCCAGTATCTTAATGTCCCTCCTCAGATACGGATGCCAGTACTGCACGCAGTACTCCAGGTGTGGTCTAACTAATAACCTATACAGTGTCAGAATCACCTCCTCCCTCCTCAAGGATATACCCTTGCAATACAACTCAGCATTTTGTTGGCCCTTGCAGCTGCCTTCCTATATTGTGCCAAGTTGTTCACTGACCCTGTAATGAGCACACCCAGATCCTTCTCCTCCTCTGTCTGGGCTAGCTGCACTACCCCTAGCTGGTAACTCCTCCTGTGTTCTTCATCCCAAAATGCAACACCTTGCACTTTTTGGCATTAAAGCCCAGTTGCCAGGTGTTTGACCAGGTTTCAAGCTTTGCCAGATCATCCTGCAACCCCTGCCATCCCCTAGGTCATCCACCACCGCACCTACCTTGGTATCATCAGCAAACAGACTGATCTTGCTCTTGATGTCCCATGATATGTCTGCAATGAATATCCCAAACAACACTGGTCTCAACAGCGAGCCCTGTGGAACACCGCTCGTTACTGCCCTTGGGTGTGAGAGCTCCCCACCACCACCACCCTCTGTTGCCTTCCCTACAGCTAGTTTCCTACCCATCTCACCAGCTTTGCACCCGCCCCTGTGCCTACTAACTTCCTTCCCAGCCTTCCATGTGGCACTGGGTCGAATGCCTTACTGAAGTCCAGATACAGGACATCCACTGCATGGCCCCTGTCCAGTTGCCTAGTTACCCAGTCATAGAACTTGACCAGGTTGGTTTGGCAGGATCTGCCATGTATGAAGCCATGCTGTTTGCTGTCCTGTAGTCCTTTGGCCTCTAGGAGGGCCACCAGCCGCCTCCTTCAGGATAGTCTCCATTAGCTTACCCACGATGGATGTGAGGCTCACTGGTCTGTAGTTTCCTGGTTCATCCTTGGGGCCACTCTTGTGGAGGGCACCACATGAGCTGTCCTCCAGTCCTGAGGTACACACCCTGAATGTAGTGAGGCATTAAATAGGTCTGCCAAAGGTCCTGCAAGGACCTCTGCCAGCTCCTTCAGTACCCTGGGTGGATGCCATCTGGGCCTGGCGCCTTGTCCACCCTCAGTGCCTTCAAACCTCTTGAACTCTGGTCTCCATGATTTCCCATCTGTCACCACTTCCCACCCTGATTCTGCCATTTCTCCCACCTTGGGTGTCACCTCTTCTCTTTAGTAAATACAGAGCAGAAGTACTCATTCAGTGCTTCACCTTATCGCACCTAGTTCCACCCAACCCCTCTCCTTCCTAATCCTTACTATGTGGTCTTTACAGCTCCTTTTCTCCCTGATGTACTTAAAGAAGTCCTTCTCTCCCTTCTTAATGCTTTGTGCCAGCCCTGAGTTCCATAGATGCTTTGTCTGCCCTTACTGCCCTTGTCACCTCCTTCGATTCTGTCAAGTACTTCTCCCTGTCCTCCCCTCCCTGTTTTCTTGTACTTCCTAAGGCAGCTCTTTCCTCCTTACCTTTTCCATGACCTCCTTGCTCAACCAGATCGGTTTCTTAGTCCTAGCCTTCTTGCTCTGGGCTTTGCAGCAGGTTTTGGTTGCCTCCACTGATGCATGATGCTCCATTGAGAAGGAGGCATCTAAGTGAACCCCAAGGTATTTAAAAGTACTAACAATCTCTATGGGGTCTCCTGACTGTGCACTGATCTGGAGCTGTTTGGTAGGTTTGGGGACGGGTTATGGAAAAGCATAGCTTTTGTTTTTCATATTTAAAATTAGATGATTGTCAGAGAACCAGGTCTCTAGCACAATTAAATCTGAGTTAAGGCTTTGGTTAAGCCAGTCTATATTGTTAGATGAGTGGTATAAAATTGCATTATCAGCATATAATTACACAGATGCACAGCCACGGAAGCTGGGAGCTCATTGAGAAAAAGTGAGAATAGTATCGGGCTAAGGATAGAACCTTGGGGTACTCCATGTGAGACAGACCTTGAAGAGGAGAGTGAACCAGACCATTTTACCCTTTGTGATCTTCCAGTGAGGTAGTCATGGAACCATATGAGTGCTAAGCAGTCTAGACTTAATTGATACAATTTACCAAGGAGAAGGTGATGGTTGACTAGATTGAAGGCCTTAGTCAAGTCAATGAATACTCCACGGTTAGAAGACCAGCATCACTTGCATTAAGAATGTAATTCGAGACTTTGACAAGGGCTATGGTAGTACTATGGCCCTTCCTGAAGCCATGCTGGCAGTCTGTGAAAAAGATGATGTAAGTCTAAGTAGGATTGTAGCTGAATGTGCAGGATCCACTCCAGGATCTTAGCCAGTGGGCAGGGAATTGAAATAGGCCTATGATTTTCCACAGCATGGGTCCCCTCCTTATGGAGGGGACCACCACAGCCACTTTCCAAAGACTTGGCACTTCACCAGAAAGGATGGGTCTATTTAGAAGATGACAGACAGGTGCAGCAAGTGCTGCCCTCTAGTTTGAGAAACCTGGGTTCTAATGTGTCATGGCCAGCGGAGCTCTCTGACTTGAGATTTGATAACAGCCTGAGGACTTCTCTTCTAGTGGCTATTTTTGAGTGGAAAGGGGTCAGGGAGCCAAGAGTGGCATGATGCCGAGTAGGGATGAAATCCAAGACTAGCGGCAAGTGAGCTGTGTAACTGTCAAGGTCAGTGAGGAGCTGATTAATTCATTCTGCAATGGATGGGATCTTGAAGGAGGTGGCCACTGGACAATATGGAGCTTGGACATTGGTCGATTTACTTTGCTCAAAGAATTGATATGTTTCTAGAATTCTTTGGGCTCACTGAGATTCTCAGTCTGAAGTGAGTGAAGATAGGTAAGTTTAGCACCCTGTATCCTATTTTTACACTTATTTCTCAGCTGTCGATAATATAGCCAATCAGAATGAAGAAGCCCATGTTTATAGGTCTGCCAGGTTGCATCATGACTTTTCATGAGCATCCTGATTTCAGTAGAGAGCCAGGGTGCCTCAATACCCTTAGATCTATGTGTAGTAAGTGGAGCATGTCTGTTGATAATGTTTTTAAATGTAAGGATAAAATAATCGAGTACCTGGTCTATTGAGGGAGGCAAGTAATGGGTGTCCAATCAGTGTTACTAATAGACATTGAGAAATGGTCTATGTTAAATTGAGACATTTTCCTGGATTCATGTATTATGGGTGGTGGGCATCAAAATTATTATGCCACACACAGTAAGTAGGAGAGTGGTCACTAATACAATCTAGTAAAACACTGACTATTTTGATCCTATGTGGGCAATTAGATAGTAACCAATCCAACAGCGTTGCAGTACCTGTTTTGGAGTTATGTCTTGTGGGCAGGAGATAAGTTGGGTGAACTTTGTGTCAGAGACAAGCGTGTGCCTTGTTTTTAGTGAGGTACAGCCAATCAGCGTTGAGATCTCCACAGATTACTGTGTCATGAGGGAGAGCTGACAATGCCGACATAAGGAAGACAGTTCATTGGAGGCATCCCACAAGGGTAGGTAAATACATCCAATACTGTAAGTAGTTTCTTAACATTGCCTAAAGTTAGTGAGATAAAGATTCTGCATTGGGAGGCATGCCAGGAGAGAAGAGATCAAAGTGACATGAAATTTAGACTTAACATATATTAAGACTCCCCCCTTCTAGTGAAATGGTCATGCCTGTGGCAGGAGTAGCCAGGAGATCAATTTCATGTTGTTGTATACCGGGCTTCAACCAAGCTTCTGTTATGCCAAGGATGTCCGGGTTGAGATTAGTTGCCCATGCCTGAATCTCAGCAATTTTAGGCGGACTTAAGCATTTAAATGAGTGATTTTGATGCCTTATTCCCTCAATGTATAGGGCAGAAGCAGATAGAGGACTCTGAGTGCCAGGGTTAACTTCTATGTGACCAGCTAGAAGAAGGAGTAAGGACAACTGTATGGCTGGAGTTAACTTTAAGAAGTGTAGGCCTACGGTATTAAGCTAATCCTACATAACAAGGGCAGGAGGTTTGGGTGCATACCCCAAGGTAGTAGGCATCCTTTTTTGCATGAGATGAGTGAGTTGAAGTGTTGATGTAGGTTTGGCTAGAATAGAGGGTGAGGATTCTTGAGGGGCTAGGCACTGTGCAATAATTCTACTGAGCAGAGAAAAGGATAAGATAAATAATAATGCAATGGCACTGCCCAGCTTAGCTATGCTGTAACCTGACACAGGACAATGATGACGGGCAATCTTCTAGAGGCCAAGCCTCCTGGAATTATTTGTAGACCTCAAATAAAGTTGACAGAGTAACTGCCAGGGTATAGAGATTGTTAGCAACTTCACTTCTGAAAAGTCACAGTAGTGTGGTGAGACCTTGAAAATATAATTCTTCAAATGGCGAGGTGTAGAGGAGAAAGCCGACTTTCAGTAGATTTCGAGTGTTTAACGGGATCTCCTTATCAAGAGAAATGTGGATGTACATGTAATAGAGGGCAGGGGGAGGGGAGAAGTGACCCACTTCCAGTAGGAGAGAAGGGACTGGTGAAGGAGTGATTTAGAAACAAAGAAGATATGTAGAGGAGCCAAGATTCTAGGACATCTGAGATGATTGATCACAGTGAGGGTTATGTTGGTGGGCTTAAGTATCTGAGTAGCTGAGTAGGTACACTGTCTTAATAAAGAAATGTGTGCCTTTAAGATTTTAATTGCGTTGCCTTGCCTCTGTCTCTCTTCTTCCAACCTTCCTCCTTTTCACCACACAATTACCTGCTTGACTTTGCACTTCTTCTGAATGTAGTGGTAGAATGCCTTGTCCCCAGTTTTGCATCCCTTGCTTTTCTAAGCTTTTCTCAATCATAACACTTCTAACCCTCTTACCAGGCTCTCTGGCTGCCCTTTCATAAGCTTCCTCATTTTGCTCCCATGGCTTTTCTTGTACTTTTAAATGCCCTTCTCTTCACTCACTGCTTCGTTCACCCGCCGTGAACCACAGCGGCCGTCAGCGCCAGATCCCCATGATCACCTTCCAGTGCCACTGAATGCACATAGATACATAGATACATAGATACATAGACAGTGTCGACAGATAAGGGCCTATGGCCACCTAGTCTGCCATTTGTGCTTGTAAGTTCAGTTTGTTTTCTCAGTCTGTTTCCTTACCCCTGCCTCTAGAATTCCTTTATGTCTATCCCATGCATTCTTAAATCCGTGATTGTTTCAGCCCCCACCACTTCTCTGGCAGGGTGTTCCACTTGTCCACCATCCGTTCTGTGAAGAAATTCTTTCTCATGTTTCCTCTGAATCGTCCTCCCTCCAACTTCATCCCATGCCCTCTAGTCCTGAAACATCTTTTTCACTTAAAATTAGTGTTTTCCTGCACCCTGTTCCTCCCTGTAAGATACTTGTATGTCTCTATCATATCCCTCTCCTCCTCTTCTCCAGGAGTACATGTTCAGTTCCTTTAACCTGTCTTCATAGGACTTGTGATGCAACCCATGCACCATCTTTGTTGCCCTCCTCTGAACCTTCTCTACCCTGTCTATGTCCTTACGTAGGTATGGTTCCAGAACTGTACACTGTACTCAGGTGGGGCCTCACTAGTGTCTTGTATAGCGGAATTATGACCTCCCTTTTCCTGCTGGTGATGCCCTGCCTATACATCCCAGCATCCTATTTGCTTTACCTGATGCCTTGTCACACTGTTTCCCTACTCTGAGGTCATCAGAGATGACAACCCCAA
This sequence comes from Neoceratodus forsteri, assembly GCA_016271365.2. NCBI lineage: Eukaryota > Metazoa > Chordata > Ceratodontiformes > Ceratodontidae > Neoceratodus > Neoceratodus forsteri. The sequence goes on from CM057450.1 coordinate 1,077,636,688, forward strand.
GATCCCTTTCCTGCTTGGTGCATGCTATATCCTCACCCACCAACTGATATATTGTGCCAGGGTTTTGTGCCCCATATGCATTATCTTGCACTTTTGCATTGAATTTCAACTGCCAAACCCTTGACCATTCTTCAAGTTTCTGCAGGTCCCTTCTCATTCTGTCTACACCCTCTGGTGTGTCTACTCTGTTACAGAGCTTTGTGTCATCAGCGAACAGTGAAATTCTGCCTTCTAGATCCTGTGCAATGTCACTGATGAAGATGTTGAATAGGACCGGTCCCAGCACTGATCCCTGTGGTACCCCACTGGTTACTCTTCCCTCTGTGGAGTGACAGCCATTTACCACCACCCTCTGTGTCCTGCCACCCAGCCAGTTACCTACCCACCACACTACTGTCCTGCCCACACCCATATTCCCCAGTTTGTGTAATAGTCTTCTATGTGGCACAGTGTCAAAGGCCTTGCTGAAGTCCAGATAGGCCATGTCCACTGCCCTCCCCTGATCCACCTCCCTATTCACCCAGTCAAAAATTCAATGAGGTTGGTCTGACATGACCTCCCCTGGTGAAACCATGCTGCCTTGGGTCCTGTAGTCCATTGACAACCAGATGTTCCACCAATCTCTCCTTCAGTAGTGCTTCCATGATCTTTCCCACTACCGAGGTGAGGCTGACTGGTCTGTAGTTCCCTGCTTCCTCTTGTTCCCACTTTGTATAAGGGGACTACATCTGCTGTCCTCCAGTCTTGGGTACCTCCCTGTTTCCAGTGATTGGCTGAACAGGATAGCCAGAGGTTGAGCCACCACCTCTCTTAGTTCTTTAAGGACCCTGGGGTGCACCCATCTGGCCCCATTGCTTTATCAGCTCTTATTACTTCCAGTTCCTTCAGGACCCTTTCTCGTGTAAAGGGACTTGTGTCCATTTCTGCACCATTCTCACCCCTTGTACTCCTTTCAGACCCATTACTCCCTCTTCCTTAGTAAAGACTGAGCAGAAATACCTGTTCAATATGTCAGCTTTATTGTTGTCATCCTCCACGCTGCCCATCCTCCCCTTCAGTCTCACTATCCCTCCCTTTGTCTTTTCTTTTTCACTTATGTACCTGTAAAGGTTTTGTCCCCTTTACCCACTGATTTTGCAATGTGTTCTTCTGTCTGAGCTTTGGCTTCCTTACTGACTTCCCTGCCTCCCTTTGTTTCTCCTGGTACTTCTCCTATCCCTTCTGCCTGTGTCTTTTGTATTGCCTGAATGCAATCTTTTGGCTTTCACTTTCTTTGCTACCTCTTTGAAAACCATAATGGTCTCCTCTTCCTTTTCCTCTTGCTAACCTGCTTAATGCATAATTCTGTTGTTCTTACCGATCCACATCCGCTAATGCACGAGTCTGAATACCTCCCTTCCCATCAGGGAGTTCCTGGGCAGAAAAGTGGATACTTTACAAAAACAACTAATGATGTTCATTACTGAGTTTGATCCCTGGCAGGGCAGGTGGGTAGTATTATTCACTGACTCTGGCCTATTTTACAAATTGATTCTAAAATCAGTGATTATGTTGACAAAAACCCTGGATGTCACTTTCAGTAGGGCAAACATGTCAGATTTTTTTTTGTGCTAGTCATTTTGTACCCTTGGAGATAATAGGCACAGTGGTGCAAGTGGCAGACAAGAAGTATTCCATTAGAGATACTGAAGTATTTCTAGGAAAATAGCATTATTGTACAAGTCAAATGTTGTTATGGAAACCCTAATTTCAGGTCACAGGCCCAGAAACTGTCATTATGTTGCTCCTTTAAGAATTCCAGTTCCAGTGTCAGTGTCATACCCCAAGGTAGAAGGCATCCTTTTTTGCATGAGATGAGTGAGTTGAATGGGAGGTGAATTGTTGATGTAGGTTTGGCTAGACTAGAAGGGTGAGAATTCTTGAGGCAGGGGGCTAGGCACTGTGCAATAATTCTACTGAGCAGAGAAAAGGATAAGATAAATAATAATGCAATAGCACTGCCCAGCTTAGCTATGCTGTAACCTGACACAGGACAATGATGACGGGCAATCTCTAGAGGCCAAGCCTCCTGGAATTATTTGTAGACCCCAAATAAAGTTGACAGAGTAACCGACAGGGTATAGAGGTTGTTAGCAACTTCACTTCTGAAAAGTCACAGTAGTGTGGTGAGACCTTGGAAGATATAATTCTTCAAATGGCGAGGTGTAGAGGAGAAGCCGACTTTCAGTAGATTTCGAGGTGTTTAACGGGGATCTCCTTATCAGAGAAATGTAGATGTACATGTAATAGAGGGCAGGAGAGGGGAGAAGCGACCCACTTCCAGTAGGAGAGAAGGGACTGGTGAAGGAGTGATTTAGAAACAAAGAAGATATGTAGAGGAGCCGAAGATTCTAGGACATCTGAGATGATTGATACAGTGAGGGTTATGTTGGTGGGCTTAAGTATCTGAGTAGCTGAGTAGGTACACTGTCTTAATAAAGAAATGTGTGCCTTTAGATTTTAATTGGTTGCCTTGCCTCTGTCTCTCTTCTTCCAACCTTCCTCCTTTTCACCACACAATTACCTCCTTGACTTTGCACTTCTTCTGAATGTAGTGGTAGAATGCCTTGTCCCCAGTTTTGCATCCTTGCTTTTCTAAGCTTTTCTCAATCATAACACTTCTAACCCTCTTACCAGGCTCTCTGGCTGCCCTTTCATAAGCTTCCACATTTTGCTCCCATGGCTTTTCTTGTAGTTTTAAATGCCCTCTCTTCACTCTCACTGCTTCATTCACATCCATTGTGAACCACAGTGGCCGTCATGCCCTGATCCCCTTGATTATTCTTCCAATACAACAGAATACAACGATCTACATCCCTAATACACCTAATTTGAATACCTCCCTTCCCATGAGGGAGTTCCTGGTGCAAAAAGTGGATACTTTAAAAAAAAACAACAAATGATGTTCATTACTGAGTTTGATCCCTGGCAGGGCAGGTGGGTAGTATTATTCACTGACTCTGGCCTATTTTACAAATTGATTCTAAAATCAGTGATTATGTTGACCAAAACCCTGGATGTCACTTTCAGTAGGGCAAACATGTCAGATTTTTTTTGTGCTAGTCATTTTGTACCCTGGGGATATAATAGGCACAGTGGTGCAAGTGGCAGACAAGAAGTACAGGAACTCAGGCACTGACAAATATGAAATGCAGAATGACAATCCTCAATCTAAAGAATATCTGTGTCAAGACACATCTATCTGTTTAGTCAATAGTAGATTCAGTTAGAGATATTGAAGTATTTCTAGGAAAATAGCATTATTGTATAAGTCAAATGTTGTTATGGAAACCCTAATTTCAGGTCACAGGCCCAGAAGAAAAATTACTCACCTTAGTAATTGCTTTTCTTCTCATGGAGTCTTACTATATTAGGACTCATTGCAGTTAGCCACTGCACTTGAACTGCTCTGGAGGAAAGAGTTAACTCCAGAGAATCTGGAGTTCTAAAGCGCAAGGGCGCTATACCAAAGTCTATCTGGGCAGTTTCAAATGAAACTGTCAGATCTTACGAAGCTAACACTAAGCAACAAGTCTGTATGGAAAGCTCTACACTAGCCAAATGGCTACCTACTAGTAGTAATAACAACAATATAAACAACAATAGGAACAACAATAACAATAATAAGAATGAATAATGGTATTATTAGTTTTCCCCTTACAAGCACTATTAGGACCCCCTTTCCCCAAAGACTCAAGTCCAGGAAGGGGCCAACAAATCACTCAACACAGAAAACCCTAGTTCCCTAACCCTAAATAAAAGAGGGTGAAGGAAGAACTACAATGGCATGACACAGTGCTTGCACTAATTTGCCACCCCACCCCAGTAGAAGTTCTGAGAGGGCAGGTTGGGGAGGTGGTCCTAATAAGCAAGACTCCATGAGAAGAAAAGCAATTACTAAGGTGAGTAATTTTTCTTCAAAACACCATGAAGTCTTGCTATATTAGGACTTATTGCAGATTACACAGCAGTACCTCCATGGAGGAGGGTCAGAACCTACTTAGGAAATAGGCTCTGAGCACAGCTGTGCCATAAAACATCTCTCCTGGACAGAAATCAGGGAATAATACTTAGTAAAAGTGTGAACTGTCTTCCAAGTAACAGCTCGACAGATTTCAGAATGGAATATCTCTAGCAGCCGCTAGAGATGCAGCTTACACCTGGTGGAGTGAGCCCTCATACCTGAGGGGGCTCTCCTACCTAGTCTTTGATAACAAAATGGATACAAGAGACAATCCACCTTGCAATTGTCTTCTTAGTGGCAGGTTCCTTTGCCAACCTTGCCCTAGGTAAGGAAGAGTTGGAGGATTCGAACCTGTGACCCTTGGTGTGTTACAAATAGTAGCATAAGGCTCTTTTGACGTCCAAGCTGTGCAGTCTCCTCTCACCTGAGGAAGAATGCTCAGTGAAAAATCCTGGGAGAGAGATGGGTTGGTTCAGGTGGAAACCTGAAACCACTTAGGACAAACCCTGTGTTAGTCCTAGGGACTGTCTTATCCCTGTGGGAGAGAAAAATCTTCTTCCACTGCCAGGGCCTGTAGTTCACTTATGCCTGGCAGAAGTGAAACCACCAGAAAAAACATTTTCCAAGTGAGAAGCTTGAGCTCTGCTGGGGAGGTCCAAAGGGTTTGCATTAACTGAGCAATGCAAACATTCAGGCTCCATGCAGGAGCTGGTTCCCAAAAGGAGGGCTGTGTGAAGCAACCCCTTAAAAACTTGGAAAACACAGGTTGAGAAGAAAAGAGCAGGCTTCCTGCTTGCAGAAAAAAACAGAGACAGCTGCCAGAGGAACCCTTAAGGTAGCTGGCCCAAGACCTAAGGAATTTAAAATGGACCAAAAAGTCAGAAAATGGGCAGATAAGCAGACTGTGGTATAATCTGCTTCTCAAGCATAGACTGAAAACCTGTTCCACTTAGAATTGTAAGTGGCCCCAGTGAAAAAGCTTCCTTGAAGCCTTTAAAATATCCGCGACACCTTGAAAAGGTGTAAATCAACAAATTCTAACTCCTCAAGAGCTGCCTTGAAAGGAGGAATTTGAGGTTCGGATACCACACTCTCCCTTGTGCAAAGGCCAGTAAGTCGTGGACTCTGGGCAAGCTCAGGGTAGGTGGACTGTCAGGACAGAGGCGATGGGTACCAGGGCTGTCTGGCCCAGTTTGGAACAATCAGAATCGCTTTGCAGGGCTGAGATCTGATTTTACTAGTACCCTGAAAGAAAGGAAAAAGGAGGAAGGTGTACAGAAACTTCCTTTCCAATCCAAGTGAAAAGCGTCCAGGGGCTGATCCCAGCACTGGAGGCCTCAAGAAAACAGAGAAAGTTAGTGGTTATCTGTGGCTGCGAAAAGATCTATCTGAAAATGAGCCCCATCTGGCAAGGACTGAACCCAGCACCTGAGGATTCAGAGCCCAATCGTGATGGCCCTGAGAATCCTGCTGAGGGCATCTGCCAGGGCATTGTCCTTCCCTGGGAGGTGAACTGCTATCAGGGAGGTGTTCAGGGAGTAAGCCAGAGACCACCACTTCATTGCTTCAGTGCACAAGGCTGATGACCGAGTGCCCCCTGCCTGTTGATGTACCACATTATTGTGGTGTTGTCTGTCCTGACTTGAACTACCTTGTTCTGGACAGAAGCTGAAAACTCCTAAGAGCTAGAAGACAGCTCTGAGTTCCAAAATTGATGTGGAGCAGAGATTCCTAGGGAGACCCACTCCCTCGTGGACAGGTCGCTAAGCGAGCTCCTCACCCTAACACAGGAGCATCCGTGGTGAGGGAATGAGGAGGACCCCTAGTTTTAGATTGCTTTGATCCTGCCACCAGTGTAAGGCCAGGATCAGGGATTGGGTCTCTAGAACCAATTTGGAAGGAATCCCTCCTTTGGGACCAATAGGCCCTCAGATGGAACTAAATGTCCCTCATCTGGAATCTTGCTCCCTGCACTACAGCTGTGGAAGCAGCCATGTGCCCTAGTAGTTGTAGCAAATGCTATGCTGGTCAAGAGAGACTCATGAGTAATGGAATATGCCAGGGCAAAGACACTGCCTACCCTTTCAGAGGGAGAAATGCCTGGCTAACTTTGTATTCAACTCTGCCCCTATGAAAGTTAGTACCTGAACTGGTTCGAGAACTGACTTTGTAAATTCAGCAGGAATCCCAGAAAGGTGAGAAGCTGCTGGGTGACTTGCAAGTGGGATTTTACTTGATCTGGAGACTGACTCACTAAGAGCCAGTCATCCAGGAAAGGAAACAAAGCAATCCCTTGCCTTCTTAAAGAGCCACTACCACAGCTAGAATTTCAATACCCTTGGCACAGAGGTAAGGCGAAGGGCATTGCCCTGAACTGGTAGTGCCCTGAGGGTAACCTGAGGTACTTTCGGTGAGAAGGCCTTATCAAAACATGAAAAAATAGGCATCCTTGAGGTCCAGGAAAGCTAGCCAGTCCCTGGCCTCAGCCAGAGTTAACATTTTAACTTTGTTTTCAAAAGATGCTTGTTCAGGTACCTTAAATCTGAGATGGGCGCCAATCTCCTGCCTTCTATAGGGTAAGAAAGTATCATGAGTACAGCCCCTTGCCCTGGTGGCAAGGAGGACCCTTCTACTGCTTTGCAGTTCAGAGGAGAAGAAACCTCTGCTCCCAAAGCAAGGGATTCCGAAGGATTTGCAGGTGGACCTGTCTGGCTCTCATCTTTGGAAACTGTTTGAAGCTGAGAACCAGACCTATTACTTCAGAACCCACTTGTCCGAGTTAGGGACACCCAATTCTGGCTGAAATAAAACCAACCTGCCCACTGGTATAGGAGAATCGGCCCTGGGCACCCCATCAGGTGCCTGCTTGGCAATAGTCTTAGGCTAAGGGGAGGGGACGGTTTACTTGTGCCCCGGCTATCTCTGCCTCTGAAGAGACCCCTGGCGAAAGCAGAGGAGGCCTGAGCCTCTTCCTGGGCACTTTGTAGGTAATCATCCCTGTTTTTATATAGCTTTCTGTTTGTTCCTCAAACAGAGAATTACCCACAACAAGAAACAAATCCATAGACTTTGACAGAGTATCTTGGGACAGATTAGTGCATCTGAGCCATGCCAACCCTACGGAAAGGTACAGAAGTGGTCATGACCCTAGAAAACAAGATTAACACCAACAGCAGTATGAACTTGAACTTAGAGGCTTCAGTGCCATTAACAGCCACCTGTTCAACCCGCTAGCCAGCTGGCCATGGGCCTGCTTGGCTAACTGCAATCTACGTCCCACCTAGATTTCGAAATCTAGCCACATAAGCCATACAACTTGCCTGTCTGAGTCCCACAGAAGCTGCCATATACTGTTTTCTTGTCATGGCATCAATCCTCCTGGAATCCTATTCAGGAGGATATGAAGCCAGGGAACTAACATCGACACAGGCTGCAGCTTGTACCACACCTACATGACTACACTGCTCAGTGAGGAAGTCTGTAACAGAGCCTGATGAAATACACCTTCTGTCCATTTTTTATCTTACAGGAGGGGACAGAAGAGGAATCTTATAAAATCTTTGTTGTTTACTTCCTAAATGACTTATGCAAAGGAAAGACAACCTCCTAGCCCATCATTCCTACATAATCAGGCTCCCTTTACTCATCCATAGCCTCCTCTAAAGGAAGCTGGGGGATTCTGCAAGCTTTTGTAAAACATAAACTGAGAAAAGGACTCAGACAGAAAGGAGGAGATTCTAAAGTCTGGAGAAAATGTCCCTAAGTGGGCACGTCCAGACCCTACCAGCCACATGTATTGATCAAATTTCCTCCTCCTCCCACTCCTGTGGTTCATAACAATTCCTCAACATCATAAACCTGAACCACTGGAACTGAGCAGAGCCACCTTTACCAACTGTAGATGGTTCGACAGTACCTAGAAACAGTGACTGGACAATCGTGTAAAGCTAACTACTTCTGCAGCAGTTGGAGAGACAATCTTGGACTCCAAACCTACTGATTTCTCTGTCATATTCATTTTTTTTTTTTTAACTGGTTCCTCTGAACCATCCTTTTGCCAGAAGTCTAGCCCTGGTCAGAGGCACTCCCTCTGGTCCAGTGGGTACTGGACCGGGCAGAGCCATCCGGGTCAGCGGACTTTTGGCCAATAGTTCCCTGAGCGGCCCTATCTCTTTCAGGGTGGCTGCAGAGAATTTTAAACACCTGGCAGTCTGACAGGAGGTGGTCAGCCCCAGACAATAAACACAAGTGGTGTGTGGGTCAGCCTTGGCAAAGGCTTCCCCACAGCATCACAGTGTTGAAACCAGTGGGCGGTTTTTCTTTTGGGTTTCTCAGACATAATGCAGCCTAACCAAAAACTTGCCCTTTTTATGGCTTGGCAAGGCAAGACACCTTATCGGTTCCTAACTGCTTTCATACGGGTATTTGAAAAACCCTATTTAAAATCATGTTTATGGTTTTTTAGAACCAATAAGAACTGCGTACCGCACTCTAAAAGCCCAAAACTTTAAAGCGTTAAAATAAGCAAACCCGATCGGTTCAAAAACCGAACGATAACTAAATTTCCACACAGACTTCCCATTTGTATTTAAGGTTTACCAGATAGAGCTTTAACGAAATGCGTAAAATAATTACTTTTGCGGTTCAAATGAACCGAAATACTAACTGAACGAGAAATGAACCGAGCTGAAGAGCTGATCTCGGGCGACTGTTCAGTGAAGCGGAGTAAAGAATCTGACAGTTTCATTTGAAACTGCCCAGATGAAACTTTAGTATAGCGCCCTCGCTTTAGAACGCCAGATTCTCTGGAGTTAACTCTTTCCTCTCGGAGCAGTTCAAGTGCAGTGGCTAACTGCAATAAGTCCTAATATAGCAAGACTTCATGGTGTTTGAAACTGTCATTATGTTGCTCCTTTAAAATTTCACTTCCAGTGTCAGTGGGAAGAAGTACAGGAATTCTGTTCCTGCTAGAAAAGGTACAGGAACTGAGTTCCTGTGCATTCCTGTTCACTTTCATCACTGAATAGGCAATGTATGAATTGGTTACCAGTATGTTCCAAAGGATTCTATCTGAGTGGTACAAGCAATATTTACAAATATGCATTGTGATATTTTCATTAATGATAAATAGAAGAGTGGAAGTCAGGAAATGTATTGCATATACCACGCCATTTGTGATGCATGTCATCTGATGTACTTGTACTATGTATTATGTGGGGCATACCATCAGACCACTAAAAGTGCATATCCAGAAGCACATATAGGAATAATTAATGACAACCAAGTTAGTGCCCTGGGTGCACACTTAGAAACATGGAAACAGATGATGACAGCAGAAAAAGACCACAGGTCTGTCTTGTATGCCTGGAGTTCCTTTTCTGCCCTGGGACCTTTTATCCATGCAGGGTTTCATCCCTCCTGGTACACCTCATGCTCCCTCCCTACTGCTTCCAACATGAGCAACCACCGAACCCTTCACTCTGTCCCAGCCATTCTTGAAACCATTTGGTCTTATCACCCACCACCTCCTCTGGCAGACAGTTCCATGGCTCCACCACCCTTTCCATACAATACAATGTCCTCACATCCCTCTTAAACCTACTTCCCACACCAGTTTCCACTCATGACCATGGGTTCTTGACTCCATAGTCATGCTAAATAGTTACCCACAGTTCATCTTGTTTATTCCTTTAGGAACTTGAAGGTCTCTGTCATATTTCCTCTCTTGCCTGGTCTCCAGTAAGTACATGTTCAGTGTCTTGAGATGATCTTTGTCAGATCTGCCCTGTTGGCCCTGAATCATCTTGCTCACCCTACAATGCACCGTCTCCCCCTGTCCCCATCCTTCCTTGGGTGAGGACTCCAGAATGTACACAGTATTTAAGATGCAGCCTCACCAGTGACCTATATAGAAGAAGTAGTATCTCCTTTTTCCTGCTATCAATACCCCTTCTGATACACCCTAGCATCCTAATAGCCTTAATATACACCTTGTTACAGTGGATGGATTGTTTGAGGAGTCACTAATGATCACCCTCAGATCTCTTTACTCTGCTACAGTGCTCAGTTTAACCTTCCATCCAGTACTCTGTTCTGCCCCCCACCAGGTGCATAGCATTGTGTTTTTGGCATTCAATTTCAGCTGCCAAACCTTAGACCACCTCTTTAGCATTTGTAGTTTAGTTTATTGATAGCTTAAAAGCCATTACATAAAAAAAAATACACAAAATTACATGATATATATAAAACCATATCCTAATATACACAAAAATAAGCACACAAGCATACATTTTACACACACACACACAGAAGGCTATTCTTAATTGTAACAAGGAATGTTTCACAGCACCTCTTTATCACAAGGAGATTAGTCGCATGTGTACATCCCACTGCATCTCCTTGATCCCTTCATCACTATCTACCCTCCCAGACAGCTTTCAGTAATCTGCAAAGAGACACAACTTTCCTCAGATGCCCTCTTCAATGTCGCTGGGAACATACCGAAGAGACAGGTTCCAGGACAGTTCCCTGCAGCATCCTACTCCTGACCTCTATCTCTTCCAATTTGACCCTGTTTACCACCACCCTCTGCTGTCTCTCCTTCAACCAGTTTCCTATCCATCTAACAATGTCCCTAGTCACACCCAGGTCCTCCAGCTTCTTTAGCAATTTTCTGTGTGGCACCAAGTAAAAAGCCTTGCTGAAATTGAATTAGAGTAAATCCACAGCACGACTCTCATTCATTACCATTATTACCCAGTCAAAGAAAACTATCAAGCTGGTCCGACAAGACCACCGTCACAAACCCATGCTAGTTACTATCCTGTAGACCGTTGCTCTCTATGTAGTCCACAAGAACCTCTATGATCAGGTACTCCATCAGTTTACCCACTACAGAGGTAAGGCTGACAGGTCTGTAATTCTCCGGTTACTCTTTGCTTCCCACTTGTGTAGCAGGTCTACATCCACTACCCTCAATCTTTTAGAACTACCCCTGTCTGAATTGAGCATTGGATAGCACTACTAGCGGTTTTGTCAGTTCTGTAGCTAATTCTTGAGCACTATTGGGTGCATCCCATCCAGCCCTGGGGCTTTATCTACCTTTAGGACCACAAGCCCCCTCTGGACCCTTTCTCTGGTAATTATTGGCTGCTTCATTTTAGGAATGCCCTAACAGCTGTCTCGATACAACTTTCAGGTGGGGCACACTGTTTCCCCTGTGAAGACAGAGCAAAAGTAATCTCTAAGGATAGCTTATTTTTGTTCATCTTCCTCTAGACCCCCACACAAGCTTAACAATATCTCCTCCTTTCTTCCTTTTTGCTTAATATTTCTGGAGAATTATTTTCCCTGCCCTGACCTCCTCTGCAATATGCAGCTCTGTGTCTGTCTTTGCTGCTCTGACTGTCCTCTGTGATTCCTTAGTTTTTATTGGGAATTCTCCCATTTCTCCTCCTCCTCCTGCCTTTCCTTGTAGCTGGTGAAAGCCTTTTCTTGGCCTTCACTGCATCTCTGACCCTTCCTGAAAACAATATTGGTCTCTTATACCTGTTTCATTTTGTAACATTTCGTGCATGACTTTGTTACCTCAAGAATGGTCATCTTTATTGCCCTCATCTTTTTCTACACCTCTGATGCTGTCCACCCTGGTGTTTGTTTCAAATCAACTCCTCATCCGGTTAAAGTATGCTCTTCTGAAATTTAGGAATTCAGTTTTGATAGGAGCATTCTGTTCCTGAGGGACACGCTCAGCCAAATAGAGATATGGTCTCTGGACACCAGTGATCCCCTACTGTCACTTTACCCACTATCTCCAAGTTGGTGAGCACCAACTTGAGAATGGCCATCTGTCTAGTGAGTTCCTTAACCAGCTTCACAGCAGGCAATCCTGCAATGTATCTAACAGGGCTTGACTCTGGTACACCTGGCCACTGGAATGTCCCAGTCCATATCTGGTAGGTTAAGATCACCCACCACCAGCTCCCTTCTTCACTCCCCTTGCCAGTTCTTCCTTGAGCTCCTTGTCTTTCTCTTTCTCTTGTCCTGGTGATCTACAGACCACCCTCCACCTGCATTTGCTTGCCTGAAGGCAATGTGAGGTGAGCCAGCCCCACAGTGGACCAGGATGTAGACACTGACATGGAGACTGAAAAACTCTTCCATATATGATTTGAAACGCTACTAATTGAATTATGAGCTTTTGGAATAAGTATGAAAAAGAGATTTAATGCCTTAACTCAAAATTAAGAAGAGTGGAGAGAAGATTGGATGTGGCAGAACATGGGGTAAACCACGTGGTGGATGGTATTTTGTAGTTGCACACAGTTGCTGAATGCCTATTAGACCACAATATGGAGCTGCAAGAGCAATGTTAAGATTTATAAACTAGATCTCGTAGAGAGAAATTAAGACTGCACAACATACCAGAAAATATGGAGACAGGTCGCATGACTGAACTTCTAGAAGCTTTAATAAGAGATGTTTTGGCCTTCCTTCCACACTGCATTTCTGAATTGAGAAAATGCATACGGCCCTAATCCCAAAAACCCACTGACCCCAATGCTAGACTACGCTTAGTAGTGATGAAATCCTCCAACTACAAAGATAAAGAAGAATTCTGAGAACTGCCTATGGCCTAATGGATGTTTCCCATAATGCTTCCAAACTATTTTTAACCAGGACTACCTTCCAGAGATTCAGTATTGCAGCCACGGTATGCAGGAGTCCTTAAACTTAACATTGACTGCCCACCAATTGAAATTTCAAACTCCATACTATGCAAAACTTTGGGTATTCTGGGAGTTGGAGTGATGCTAGACACTGAGTTTCACCAAGCCGGTTCAACAGAAAACCTATTGACCGGCTTTGCAGTGATGGCACAATGTTGAACATGATTGCAGTACGCATTGTGCCATCGGAAACACAAGTGTGCCCACTGCAACCCCAGATTTTATTATAATTACCTCCACGGTGGAGTTTTTTCGGGGGGCGCAAGACCGGAGAAGCTGTGCCAGGGTCTTGCCGACCATTCAGTGACCGGCAGTGACTGTCATTTGTCAATGTAAACAATTGGTCACAGTAATATTTTCACTGAAGCTATGTGCTATGCTATACACCACACAAGGAGGCTAATAAAGCAGTGGAAGAGGAAGGATGGACAGTGCCAACCAGGGAATCACAGCGCACTGCACCACTCCAACCCAGAAAGGAATGGAGGTCTTCCCAGATGCAAAAACTCAGGGTAACAGTAAGAAAGGCTGCTTTCACTGCCTGAAGGACATCCATGCTATATTGCATAATTTCAAGACAGACCATGACTCCTACACATTGTGGGCATGATCTCCACCTAAGATTGCTGGTGAGACACGATAATGCTTGATGGTTAAAATTTATGTCCAGTTATTCTGGGACCAGCCTGCACAAATAGGTATTAGTAATTATCAAATGTCAGAGCTTCAGTTTGTTTAAACTGTTCTTAATGGGCACAATGCACAATGCCAATGAGCCCACAGAAATCGAACACGTTGGCATCATATACATGAATGCCACGATGGGGAACCATGCTGCATTCATACAGAGGAACACAGTAGTTATGTGCCCAATCCTCCAGCGCAGACACAGCAATATGCCGGGATGGGCGGGGAGATGCCTGCAGTAAGCGGCATGCATGAACTGTGATGTGCTGCATGACAGGGGGGCACAGTAGGGAGCAGGTTAGGTCTGGGCAGACCCTGCCGTAACCCCACTGCATCCCAATGGACATTGCTCACCAGTTACAGTGGGACCAGGATTTGACTCTCCGTGCTGTCCCTGCCCATGAGGCTGACGGGAGGCCAATGACAGCTGATAAGGCAAGCGCTGCAGCACCAGCTACATGTACAGGGATGGGGGTGTTGGTTCCGAGGGGTGGGGTATGCCAGCTGAACACCAGGTCAAGTGTGCACTGTGCTAGGGGTGGAGGGTCTGTCACTGTGAAGACTGGTCACTGGGACATGGGCATGCAGGTCCAGGTGCCCACAGGGCTATTCATGACCCAGACCCGTGCCTACAGGCACAAGTGATCTACTCCCAGACCCAGAATGGGCTTCCCATTGGATGCCCGCCTGGCTCCACAACTCTACCCCTGTGGGCGCAAGGGAGGAGCCATGGATGGTGGGAGCAGTCCTGCATACTGGCATGTGCGCACCTGTCTGCAGGTTGCGCAAGCACGCAGGTGGGGTATGAGCCTTGCACGTATCTCCACCCAGTTTGTGCATAGTGGCCAATGTTTGTACTTGGCTTTAGCTGCACAAGTAAAGGAGAGGGCCAGCTCTGCAGACGGAAGATAAGGGGTGACCCATGATGGTGGGGCTGCCAAGGCTCATTCTCCTGCGGCCAAAGAAGCCTCGGAGGCTGGGGATCCTTGAGTGTTCTTCCCAGGGGTGCTCTTCTTTCCTCTTTTGCTTCTTTGAAGCCTGCAGCTACTGATGATCTGCAGCTTTTATTGTCCAGTACCCCCACAACATCAAAATCTGATGGCTGGGGTACATGGTGATTCAGAGTATCATTTACACTACATATGATTCTCCAGGTACAGTGAAGCCCACTAAGATGAAGCATAGTGTCACAGTTTCCTGCATGACAAAAGGATTAATTCCATTGAAATTACATTGTTTCCTCCAATAACTCTGCTGCAGAATGTTGCAGAATTGGGTTTTATCCTGGTTAGGGCTGTGTGAACCTCTAAAAGTTCTACCTTGAAGACTTTCTGAGTAGAACCCAAAACGTTCTACAAGGTTCTACTAGGTAGAATCAGGCAGAACCGAGTTCTACCAGCTAATTAGGTTCTACCAGGTATAATCAAGTTCTAACAAGTAAAGCCAGGTTCTATCAAGTAAAACCAGGTTCTACTGGGTATAAGCAGGTTCTACTGGGTATATGCAGGTTCTACAATATATAACCAAATTTTACCAGGTTCTACATAATTACTGTAAGAAATCATGAAGTATTTTTTGCATGTTTGGGAATGTGCCGTAGTACTAAGAATGGTGTGTTTTGCAAAATTTTGGTGCATCTGATTTCTTCTCAGTGCACCAAAGCTTAGCAAAATGTTCCACTCTTGGGGCCAGATATTCAAAACATTGCCTGGGCTAAATTAGTACTGCCCAGCATGCTAAATTAGCCCTGGACCAATGGCCTGCTATATTCAAAGGGATAGACCCTGTGCTAAGCCTGCTGAATATAGCATGCAAAAGAAGCCAGGCAAACTGGGCTGGAAGTGCAGTGCAAAAAGCCCAGGAAAAGACAGCTCTGAATATAGCACCCAGGAAAGTGCAAACCACAACAGCAACCCAATGCACGCGATATGAAAGAAGGTAAAGGTAGACTATGTGGCTAATGTGTGTACTGGCAAGGGTGGATTCATTAAAGCTGCAAGCACCAGTGCATGTGAAATTCTGCGAAATGTACCATGTTTCTGAATCGTTTGTGCTGCATAGACACATTTGCACAGGTTTTGCGTGGAGCTAAGATGTTTGCCTAGTGCTATCACTTTTGCCTAGGGCAAAATTTTGCTATATTCAAAAGTGACATGCAAATGAGCCTACCTAGGCAGTCTGTCTGAAAACATCCAGATTTGCATCTCATTATGTCCTGATTTGCATGCAGTTTGCCCAGCGCTATTGCAGGGTGCCACAGCTCCATCTGTAGGCCAGTCTGAAAGTACAGGGGCTGGATGGGTCTTCCCACAACTCCACCTGTTGGTCAGTCTGGAAGTGCATGGTGGTAGCAGCAGGCTTCATTTGTATAGAACTGCATAGAATATTGTGCCCCAAGGGATTACACAACACAAGGCACAGTTGGTGGTGCTGCATGCAATAGTCAAACTGTAGCCCCTACTACAGTGCACAGCAGACACTACAGTTATAATGGGGCCAGTAGTGTGAGGGACACAACAAAACCTATGGTGTGCAGGGCATCAATGATTGCTGCACTTTGCATGGTAACAGGCCCATCTTGCAGGTGTGTACTGACAGTGGTCATTACGGTTGTGCTATTGTGTGACCCACAGATGCTGCGCCACCGGCATGGGATACTCACAGTGACATATGCAGTATATAGCTGGCTGTATGTGCTGTGGTGTCTGTACAGATGTGTGGTATGTGGCTGGGGCACATACTATCAGAAAAGGCACGCTGGTGTTGGGGTATTCCCTACATTGTACCATTTGCACTGCGTGGATTGTCCCAGCCTTGTGGCAGCACCCAGTATGTAGTGCAACCTGCCACCTGTACACCCTCCCTCAACACCCTCCATGCTCCCAGTGCTGCATGTCTGTGCTGGATTCTATCTGTGTCCACCGAAGGGTGGTATGCAGGTGTGTGCTGTATGGACACACTACCGTGGTGTCCACTGGGTGCCAGGTCACCACTAATGCCTGGCATGGCTAGGACGGTGGCAGATTATGGCAACATAGGAGGTGCCATCCGTGTGCATGTTTCTTCTATGGTTTCTTCCTATGTTTAATATTTACTGGTAAGGGTCAATAAACCACCGCTGGCAGACCTCTAAAACTTCAAAATCCACACTTGTAAATTACAGAGTTCCATAAACCATGATTCTATGTCACACAAAGTCATGCACATCTGTGCAAAGTCACACTGTCAAGCAAAACTGGTTTGCCCAGAGTTAAGACGACATTTTCCTGAGTGGTAATTTGCACTGCACAAAGTGTCAGCTAAGTCAGCGTGAAAAACACTTAAGCGCATTAATGCACTGAAAAATAGCACTGCACCTGTATTCATGTACACGCCTACTTCTTTTGCCCCTTGCATACATTATACTTTTGCCTGGTGCTAATGCAATTTGCCCACTATTTGGCCTTTTGAATATAAGCGAACGGCATGATCCCGATGCAAACCAAATGCAAACAGTTTGCGCCTAAGAGCAAAGTTTTGAATATCTGGCCCTTAGAATCTTAGTACTACATGTACTTTCCAAAATATGCAAACTATGTGGATTTTCACTCAAGTAAAACCAGGTAGAACTTGGTTATATATTGCAGAACATACCAGTAGGTGCTGCAAAATAGTTTCAAAATAGATTTAGAAAGTGATAAGAGGTCAGGGATGATATATGACTTGTATATAATATATTACAGTAATTTAAATTCTTACCCCATTGTTGGACCCAGGTACAGGTAGATCCCAATGGCTATGGCCGTGGGCCATAAGGAAATGCATGGGTAGCTGGCATCTGCTATCAGTTTTGGGTTTTCTGTTATTTTGAGTAAATAACAATATTGCACCTCTGTTCTCTCCTGTTCCTCTAGTACACTCCCCTGTTCTGCTCTCCATACACTCCATAAGTTAACTATGTCAGTATTACCCCATTTAACAATTTTAGCAATTAACTAGAGCACTACAGCACTAGAGCACTATGCTATGGCTGCTGTTGCATGTGCAGGGAAATTTATTCCCAAACAGACAGTTACACGGATCCAATGAGTGATGGGTCAGGGTGGCAGAATTTATTAGTTAGCAGGCAGGCAGGAAGGCACTGCAGCAGTTATTCAGTACAATACAAAACCCCTAATAAAAATAAATTAGATTCCCTGGTATATTAATTTTTAGGAACTTAGAAGTTTTATAACCCAGTCTCTATCCTCGGTTACTATCATTTCACTACGCATGTTGCACATGTGTGAATATCAGGAGCCTCCTGCCCAAGATCGATCAACTGCAGGCTCTCACCCTAACACTCAAACCTGACATACTAATTGTGACAGAATTCTGGCTAACCCTAAAATCCCAGATGAGTGCATCTCTATCTCTGGCTTCTCCCTCATTAGGTAAGAACTCACAAGTAGTGGTGATGGGTTGGCCATGTACCTTGCATCCTCCTTACATTTCACACCTGTGCTGTCTTCATGATTCCATCCGCCTAGAGTTGCTTCTGATAAGCCTCTCTCCCTTCCTCCTGCCCATCAATATAGCCAGTGTGTACTGTTGCCCTGGTGTCTCCCACACTTCCATCATGACCTCCTGACCATGCTGTCATCTCATGCCTCTTCAGGTGAGCTTTTAATTCTGGGTGACTTAAATGCAAACTGGTTCTCCTCATTCCTCTCCAAGATGAGGGGTGAAGTCACTTCCTTAAATCTAACACAACTTATCACCAAACCCACATGTCAATCACAGATTTCACAATCACACATTCATTGACTGGGTCCTAATGTCCCACCAACACTATTATCGATGCTGGTATACTACCCGATGCCCTAAGTGATCACCATCTAACCTATTGTGTCCATAAACTACGGTGCCCCAAAATTCCCTCAAAATCTTACTCATCTGCTCTTTTAGGACCCTAGACCTTGGTCTTATACTAAATGACCTGCAAACTCCAACTGGTCTCCAATCCACTCTGCCACCTCCATAGACCTTTCCCTAGACTATTTCAAATCAAATTCCACAGTATAGCCAGCCCGTCGGTGCAAGGGATGGATTTCATGCGATGCTGGTGACTCAGGTTCGTGATGGACCCAGATCACTGGAAGGAGCCGGCGGGAGAAGGATGGGCGTCCATGGATGGCTCTCCTTCTCTGGGGGAATTGTTATAGTGTCTGGTGGGAGGACCCTGGCGAGGCCGGAGTCACTCAAGCTACCGGCGCTTGAAGCGTAAGGGAGGCGGGCGGATGCTGGAGTCATTGCACATCCCTGCCTCCAAAACAGAAAACTGGAAAAAGCGGGCGGGTGGGTCCCTGTCTAGGTGAAGCCCTCTCTGGGGCTAATTAGCCCCATCTCCATCCTCCCCGACCAGTCATTAGCTCCATGGCAGCTCTACGAGGGGTCAGATGCCATGGCCCCCACCCTCCGGAGGATTAATCTGGGGGCAACTGGGGAGAACGCCAGATGGTGGTGGAAGTCCCAGAAGCCATGACCAGGGCTGAGGATCAACAGTAGGTACCCACCAGAATAAAGAATATAAAAAATTCCCCAGTATCTGAAACCTCCATGCCTCTCTCAGATGTATCAGGGTCTGAGGGTCGCACTTCCCTGGATTACAACCCGAACTCCTGGCAGGCTTCCAGCTTCAGGACTATGCTTGGAAGGAACACAAATGCCCACACTCTCAGGCAGCCTTCAGATACCACTACCTCCAAAATGCCTGAACTAGGGCAGTTAAGCAAACCAAAGTTGACTACTTTTCAAACACCTTCCTGACAAACATTGACAACCCATCTAAATTCTGGAAGGTGGTAAACACCCTGTTCTTCTCCCCAAATCAACCTCTACCTTGTCCTCAGAGAGGTGACACTTCCTCTCTGACCCCATCACTGTTGCCTCAGAGTTTAACTCCTTCTTCACTTAATGTGCATCTTCAATCCTCTCTTCTATTCCTCCTCCCCAATACCACTTCCCTCTGACCCTGCTGTCCTCCTCTCACTCTACTCCACCTTTCTCATTCTCCACAGTAGTCCCTCTGCTGCCCTGAATGCTGTCCTTAACCTGAACCCTTCAATAGGTAAAAGCCCAGCCAGCCCAGTGGCACTGATGGTCGAGGCACTAGGACGCCACACCTCACACCATGATGGTGGCCAGAATTTGGGAGCAGACTCTGGATCCAGGGGTCGGCAGGGGAGGAGAGGATTGACCATGACGCCCCTCCTGGGGTGGTATATGGGGATGCTTTGCTCTGTAGTGGCTCCCGTGGAGATCGGAACACCACAGGCATGAGCTGCTAACAGGGGTGAGGCGACAGTGGACGCTCAGCTGAGGGTCGTCCTTGGAGCAGACGCATTGCATGTCTGTGCCTCAAGGGAGAGTAACTATCTCAGGTGGAAAACCCTGGTTTCCTGGGAGTCGATGGCAGGGGCTCAAGTGGCTGAACCCACATGTCCAATGCTGGCCCCAACCCTGACTTAACTCTCCAAGGTCCCTGCCTCCTGCCGTTCGTGTCCACGGGAAGGGGGACCCAACACCTGATTCCTCAGTTGGGGAGGGGTACTGGTTGGCGGTAGAGGTGACGCCAAGTGGGTCCCTGCCAGAGAGATGCCCAGGATGCTGGTGACCAGAGGGAAACAAAGTTTACAAAACCAAAGATAAAAGCCCACGTGATCTTGACTCTAAACTCCACTACCTGTCTGCCTCTGTCATTGCATATCCTATTGCTGCTCTTCTGAACCTCTCCTCTCTTTCCTCTATCCCATCAGCCTGGAAACATGCTACTGTACCATCATCCCCTTCCTAAAGAGGGTGACCCTCTGCTCCTAGTAATTATCGCCCCATCTTCCTCCTCCCATCTCGGGCAAATTTAAGAGCACATCATACTCTCCCAGCTCTCCCCTACCTTGACTCCTCTTTTCACCCCTTTCCAATTAGGCTTCTGGAAGCACCACCAATTTGCTACCTTCCTCCTCAGACTCACTGACTCCATCCACTCCAGCATGGACCAGGGTCTCATCACCTCTGCCATTTCTGCTTTTGACACTGTCTCCCACCCTCTCCACCTTAATAAACTGTCTGCTGCTGGACTTTCAGCCATCAACTGGTTCCAGATCGTACCTTGAGGGCAGGTCGAGTCAGTCAGAATCGGTGACACGCTTTCTTTGCCCACCCTATCCATTGGGGTTCCTCAAGGCTTTGTCCTTGGTCTCCTATTATTCTCCATTACCTAAATGATCTCCCTTGGTGTGTTTATCTGCATTCATCCACATGTATGTGGATGACACTGTCCTCTGCTGCCAGCCCCTCCCCTCCTATGTGGTGTTCCAGACTCCAGCTGGACTTTGACAAAGTTCAGCTCTGTCTCCATGTCCTTCAACACAAGGCAGAGACTCTCTAGGCATCCCTGCCTTCCCTCTTTCCATGCTCTGGAAGGGACTACACTGGAGGATGTTATCTCATGCAGGTTCCTCAGGGTCTGGCTCGACAAACACGTCAACCTTTCTGCCCACATGGATGTTTTTCATAAAAACTGCTCCCCAAATGCATTGCCCTGTATAGGAACCAGGGATGCATCCCATTTTAGCCTGCTCGCAATTCTCCAGAGAATGATCCTCCAATTATAGACTATGGTGATGTGGTCTATAGTGCCATCTCCAGAACGTCCTTAGCCAGACTGGACACTCTTTTCCACTCTTTCTATTTGTTGACTGCCCTCCTTGTACTCACCCCTGCTCTTTATATATATATATATATATATATATATATCTTTAGACCTCCATTCTCTTGGGGATAGACACCTAGCCCACTGCACCAGCTTCCTTGGTAAGGCCTGGTTTGATTCTCTTCCATCCTACCTCACATCCTCCCTCTCTTCCTCCCACCTATCTGTCTCTCTCAGGAACATCAATGTTCTCACCCTTGCTATTCCCACTAGATCTGCCGCTGCTGGCCAAGCAGCTTTTTCCTGTCATTTTCCCAAACTATGGAATGCCCTTCCCTCTGCCATCAGAAATGCTTCCTCCCGTGCTCTCTCATCCCTATTACATAACTTCCTCTCTGACCTGCTCCTGCCCTAATTATATCCTGTCTTCCTATGTCCCTTAAGTCCTGTGCATGTACTATATTGTATATTACAAATTACCTTGTGAAGAGTCTCAAACAGTATCTGTTACTTGAAAAGCACTTGTCTTCTGTAACTGCTATCTTCTCCTGCACTGTGTACTTTGATTTGTACATCTGTCTGCATTGTTATCACATTTTGATTGGACTTCTTTCTGTATTGTGTTCTTCCCATTCCTCCCCGGACGCATCTGGAAACAAGCATCTCTTTGTGCAGTATGTTCTTTCTGGTGAAACTTTTAAATAAATAAGTAAACTAAATCAACTATGTTAACTGCAGTGGCTAATTCTGGTGTTGATTAATTAACCTTTTCCAAGCTGCTCACAGATTGAAAGACCAGTTTGTCTTAATATAAATATATATATATATATATATATATATATATATATATATATAAAATAGTGGCACGGTAGTGCTACTATAACTAAGGTTAGTACCCTATTTAAGGTGTGAAATTTTGCAGCTTAGTAACTTTGCCACCATATGATTTGACAAGCATGGAGCAGTATCATAGATCTCTGGATCTGCCAAGTTTCGTAATGGTCGGCTATACGGTTGTGGAGCTATAAACAGAAAATCGTGTTTACGTTTTTGCACATTCTTTGCTCATGCCTACAGGTTGCACAGTTTGTGCGATGGTCCGAAACCTTCAGGGAACATGCAGCCAGGGTCCCTGATGTGCCTTCCAAGATTTTGTGAAAAAATATTAAACAGTTCAAAAGTTATTCAAAAACAAGTTTCCCATTATAGTCAATAGGAAAAGTTAACAAACTATTTGACAGTGTCGTAAATGCAGTTTTTAGTGTCTAAATGACCCTGTAATGTCATGAGTCAGCCATTTTCTTTTCAGTTTCTGGTCACAGAAACGCCTGGCATTAAATTTGGGACCCTCTAGGGACACAATTCTTTTGTGTTCACCTAATCGAGCTCTGAGGATGTGCTAGCCATGTCTTTTTTGGGGTGTTAAACACCCCAGAAATATGTTTTAAATTTTTGTAAACTGTAGTGTGGCAAAGTACTGTCGCACTTGAGAGACTTTCTTTTTTTTTTGAGAAAGTGTCGTGATTTGTAACACTGCTTTGCGATACTACGCCCAAAACCAGTAGGGAATCTTTGCCACCCATAATCATGACTATAAAACAGGGTATACCTTGCCATTATCTGCCCAACAGAGGACTACTCCTGGCTGTCATATACATCCTATCCCTCCTCTGGGTGGACGGGCTCACCTGCACAGGTGACCCAGACTCTGAAGGATCCCAAAATCCTGATACCCTTCCATACTCCTATTACTTACTCCCTCCCAGGGTAGATTCCAGTCCTCTTGATAGCCCACGAATTTACCAAGAAAGGCATTTGGTATGCCACCATATTCCATGCAAAAGGACTCTCAGAAGAGACCTAATCCCAACCCCCAGCAACCAAGTCACTTTGCCTCCTCGCCGCCTCTTCTTCTCCTGGCTGGAGACATACAACCTAACCCAGGTCCTCCTCCTGAAAACATCTTGTTATCTCACCGCAGGACCCTCACTGGGTGTCCTCGAAGGGTAAGCAGTTTGCCACATGAACATTTGTAGCCTGTGGCCCAAGATGCAAGAAGTGCAAGCATGGTTGGACCTGTACCAACCAGACGTGCTGGCTGTTTCGGAGACATGACTCAAACCACACGTACTCTCACACGAGGTTGATGCCCTCGGTATCATTCCTACCGAAGAGACAGGACCAACAAAGAGGGGTAGGGTCCTAATCTATGTAAAAGATACCCTGAACTCAGTACAGGTCAACCTACAGAACAATGTCCGCACTGACAGCGAAGCAATTTTGTTCGCATCACCCTTGGGCACTGCAACGTCTTACCGTTGGCTGCGTCTACAACCCCCAAGAATGCTGTCCAATCCTTGGAGGCAGTCTTAAAGGACATAGCCAAGGAGGTCTCCTCAGAACTTCTCATCCTGGGAGACTTTAACTTGAACTGGGCCCAGAACACAAACCTGTCTCTAAAAGGACTGCCCCAAGAAGCAAACCTCGTTCAGGTCATCTCCAAACCCAAAGACTGAACCACAAAACTGGTAATCACTCCACCCTTGACTGGGCTATGGTGACCAACCCCTGCAACATACTGACTGCTGGTACTATGGCTGATGCCCTGAGTGACCACTCCCCATATTCTGCATCTGGAAGAATAAGGCACCCAGGGTTCCACCGCAAATCCTGTCTGCAGGGACTACACCCACTTCTCACCTGAACTATTCACTGACCATCTCAGCAGACAAGATTGGAGTCCAATCAAACTCCTCCCCAATCTGGACGAGGCAGCTGCCTTCTTCCAGAGATCAGTCATCATGGCAGCAAACCTCTTCACACCTATGAAAAATCTCCTGTGCTAAGGGCAGTTGCTACAAATGGATAACCCCTCCATTAAAGGCCCTGATGACTAACTAAGACAAGGCCTGAAAAAGTTCAAGCACTCCTCCCTACCAGCCAACCTCATGAATTACAAAACCCTCAGGAATAAGTGAAAACTGGCTATAGAAACTGCCAAAAGGAGTATGTCATGCGTCTCAGAAAAAAACCTGGAAACCCTAGACTTTTCTGGGCTCACATTAATGAGCTGTTAAAAGGAAAGGCAGGTCTGAACCTGGTCCCATCGAAGTCAACAGACAACTGTTAAAGACAAGCTCCAAATTGCCACTTCACTTAACCACCATGTCACCAACCTTGATGTGTACAAGGCTGGTCTACCACCCCAAACACTGACCCCAATACACGGGCCCTCCCTAACCTAGGATGCCCATCCTTTCACCTTAGGCTGGTCAAGCCAAAAGAGGTTCTTCCACTACTTAAGACCTTAAAACCTCAGGCTCTGGGGGTCCAGATGGGATTCACCCCAGGCTGCTGAAGGACAGTGCCACTGTCCTGGCCAGACTCCTGTCTTGACTCATCAACCACTCCTTGATGGAGGTGCAGTTCCAGATCAGTGGAAGCAGGCCCTGGTCCCCATCCAGAAGGGAGGCCGCTGGACATCCATTGGCAATTATAGGCCAATCTCCCTCCTCTGCATCTTATCAAAACTCCAGGAAAGGTTGATCTCGGACAACTCAAGACTACTTGGAGGTCCACCAACTTCTGACACCCTCCCAGCGTGGGACTGATACTGCCCTGACCAAATTCTCTGTGGAAGTACACCGAGACATGGACAAGGGTCCCCTACTGCAGCAGTCTTCATAGACCTGTCCAAGGCCTTCGACCTGGTCAATCACAACCTGCTCCTAGCCAAGCTGGGCAACATAGGCCTTGACTGCCATGCTCTAAGGTGGTTTGAAAGCTACCTAACCAGTCATACACAGAGGGTAAAATGGAAGAATGCCATGTCCGACTCACTTCCACTAAAGAGGCGGTGCCTCAAGGATTGATACTTGAACCATCCTCTTCTCCCTGTTCACTAACGATCTAAGTGACCACTGTGGTGGAGTGCTGTCGTCCAGTATCACGGATGACACTGTCATCTATCGCTCCACTGCAACCTGTCAGACCTCAGTTCCTTACTTCAAGATGATCTACAATTCCTTGAGAACTGGCTCATTGAAAACAGAATGGTCCTTAATATGAACAAAACCAAGGCCATGTTGTTTGGTCCCAGATCCCTCGGTCAGGACAGAAAACAACTCCTACATCTCCACCTCGCTGCTGGCACCTGCATAGAAGTAGTGCCCTCCCTAAAATACCTCGGCCTCACCTTGGACCAGGGTCTGTCCCTAAGAACCATGTGACCAAGTCACCAAAACTATACATGGGAAACTAGGTACCCTCTACCAATTAAAAGACCAGCTGGTACCAGAAGCCAGGATCGCCATCACCACCAGCGTCCTCCTCCTGACACTCACATACACTGCCCCAGTCATATATGGGCTGGCAAAGACCAAGAACAGACTCAAGTGTTGTACAACAAAGTGGCATGCTTGCCTCCCTGGTAAACCCAGGAATCATCATTGTGATACCCAATCCCTACTCAACTGGCCATCACTGGATGCCCACCTCCAGTACCCTTTGCTATGCCTAGCCTACAAGTTAATCAGCCTGGCTCCTCCCTCTAGCCTCTCTGGACTCATCACCTTAAAGTCCAATCCTCAGCCCCTCTGCTCTGCAGGACGAACTCTCCTACAAGTCCCCAGAGTAAGAACCAATGTGGGTGGCAAGTCATTTGGCCACACTGCTCCCACCTGTGGAACACTCCCTCCTGGTGTGCAGAAAGCACCCTCCATTAAAAGTTTCCACACTAGGCTCAAGGCCCACATGGTGCTAGCCAGTACCTGCCACTGCATCGACCCCTGAGACCACTCCTCAGACTTTAAGGTTTCCTGGACCTCTCCTGACTCTGGTTGGTCCAATACTATATATCAACTTTGCAGCTCCCCTATTTACTTTTCATGTATCATGATTGTATGTTACTCATAAAACATGTAATTCATGCTCACTGCTTCACTGTGCTGAACCATACTATATCTTGCCTGTAACACATGTAAATCATGCTCACCATTTCACTTTCTTTTTTTTTATCACTACTTTGTTTCTTCTACTCCGATAAACCCCGTCTGACTGACTCTCCCAGCTCCATCCCCCAGAATTACCAGGGCTTACCTTATACCTGTTCCAAGAGCAGTGCCTGCGGAGAGTCGGTCGCCATCCTGCCACCGCTGCCTTTTCCATTTTCTCCCTTATTTCCCAAGGACCCCAGAGAAGGACACATGTGTGTGGAGGCATGCATGTGCCTTACAGCCCGATGCTGGCCCTCCTCATCTGCATTGGCCTATCACTGGCACCCTTGCTTGCACAGCCCTCAGCCTCCACCAGGGGGTAGCTGTGAGCAAGGGATGCCACCACCACCTCCCGGAGAGGAGAGCTGCCTTGCAACTACTCCATCCTGCTCCACCTGCCCCCATGCCAACCTCCAATGGCCTGGGCTTACTCCCAAACCCTGGTCGCTGGTGTGCTGCAAGGTGAGACATCCAGTGCCTCAGCCCTCTGCACCACCGGGCCAGCACCATTTACTTTCTGTTCCATGAAAATCCTGGTCGCCCTGAAAAGGGACCTCTGGGGCCCAGTGGGCTCACCAGTCACCAAAATTTAATAAATAAATAAAGAAAGAATGGTTTGGTCTTTGGGCTGAAATCTAGAGGAAGAAAGCCAAGATCCCACAGATGTGCCTTTTGGTGGTTTGGTGACAAAATATTACAGGCTGCAAAGTTACAGCACTCCAAAGTTGGCTATATTTCCCTTGACTAACATTACAGCATCTGCCATGCCTTTTAGGGCCCCCATCTAAGCGCTCGAGATACAGACTTTCATCTGAAAATGCTTGGCCCCCACTAGGGGCTAAGTGCAAAACTAGCCAGGACAGTCATAAATCATATGAATTTTTTTCTACGTCAGACGTGTTCCTGAGATATAAGCAATTTAGTATTCCAAGTGTTCATTTTCTGCTCCAAGGGCCATTATTATGCATACATTCTTTGTACTCACTGTGCTTCTGAATACACCTTTTTGGGAAAAAAAGTGGGTGCATTTGCATTACTATTACAGTTAGCATTCCCACTTGCGTTTCTGTGACCGCTTATGTAAGCATTTCCATTTCGTCACGTGTGTGTTACCTTTTGCATTTTTGCTTGCGTTTGCGTTACTGTTACTATTGCATTTCCATTACTGGTTTTGTTTGCGTTTCCTTTTTGTGTCACTATGTGCATTGCCATTTGCATTCGTATGCTCTTCTGTTCGTTTCTGTTTCCTTTGGCATCTTTGTTGCTGTTACCATAGCGTTTAATTTCCAATTGCATTTCGTGACCTTGCCGTAACAATTTGCATTGCTTATGCACTTGCGTTTCGCTTCCATTTCTGTTACTGTTCCTTTGGTGTCCTCCTTGCTGTTGCCGTTACCATTTGCAATTCCACTTGAGTTACCATTACTGAAGGGCCCGTCGCACCCCACATTCCATTCACTATTTATACTGCACATTCTCAAAAGAAGGAAGTTCATGGCAAAAAAACTCTGTTTAATGCATCAGTTAGGGTTGTTCCACAGCAACAAAAGCAAAGAAATTAGATGTTAGGGTTCCACCCCTTGCACCTTATACCTACCCGCCCCCCACCAACAGGCATCGGGGTGTGCATTGAGGTCATTTGTCCTAACTCTCACCCATTCTCCTATACTGCACCACCTCAGCTTGTTTACACATTGGATGGGGTGAGTTAGGACCGACAACTAACGCCACCCGATGCCTGTTGGTGGGCAAGGGTGTGGCATGGGGTGCAAGGGTGGGAACCCTAACATCAATTTACTTGCTTTTTGCTGTGGAACAACCCTAACTAATGCGTTAAATGGAGTTTTTGCCATGCATATATATATATATATATATATATCTATAGATATATATATATTTATACAACATATGTTTGGGAATAAATTCATGGATAAAAGTAGTATCTGAGGAGGTCATGGAGATATCACTATGACCATGAAGATATCATTGATATCTCCATGTTCCTATATGTCATAGTGATATCTCCACATTCCTATACGTCATTGAATCGAAACTGAAAGTCTGTCACTGTACATTGCCCGTCTCCTCTGTTTAAAACTTGTCCCCCCAAACCCCCACACACCCCTACCTCTATTTGGTTGATCCTGCCAATTATTTTTCTAAAAATGTAATTTAAGCACTATCTGGTTGATCCTGCCACTGTAATAGTCAGCAGAGCATATTACTTTCCTTTCCCCCTTCCAAGTAGCGTGACGGCGGTGTGAGATCGACCCTTAGGACATTACAGTAGTTAATAATAAAGGCTCTGCACCCATTTAGTTAAAAGCTGTGCAATTCTATTTTACTTTGTGAGAAATTGCCGACTATGTTCAGAAGACAAGTGTGAGTCGGCAGCGTCATAAACAGGAGGACCAGCGTTACGTTGCTATACCAACACCGCTCGTGCTTCCTCCTGCTTCTATACCTACCGACTCCTCGCCTCTAAACATAGTCGCAATCCTCACAAAAAAAAGAATTACAGGCAACTAAATGGGTGCAAGACTCTTTATTACCAACCACTGTAATGTCTAAGGGGTCGATCTTCACACGCTCCGGTCACGCCTACTTGAAGGGGAAAAGGAAAGTAACATGTCCGCTTGACTATCACAGTGGCAGGATCAACCAGATAAGTGCTTAAATTATATTTTAGAAAAATAATTGGCAGAATCAACCAAATAACATTATTTATATTTTGAAACTGGTAGAATCTACCATACATATGTTTTTATTTTGAGAACATTATCGCTTGTGTTCTGGGTTCTGGGTGTGTTTTGATTTGTGTTCGGGAGGGGTTCCATTACAATTCAGCCCAAACATATGTTTGTATAAACAGCATATGACATGGCCTGAGTGAAGATATCATATTTATCTTCACTTGAGGCCAATGACATCAAGATATCTCACTCGTGGCGATATCATTGGCCTCTCGTGAAGATAAATATGATATCTTCACTCAGGCCATGTCATATCCCTATATATCTCTATAGATATATATATATACATACCATGGGGTGAGAGCTTTCTCAGTAGAATATGCTGTGTTATTTCCACTGCAGTGAGGATAATCCTGATGACATCAGCAGAGTGAGGATAAATGCCATTTATCCACACTCTGCTGATGTCACCAGATGAGGATATCTTCACTGTAGCTTGCATTCTAAATGAAACTGTTTCAGAAAACAGTTCCTCTTTCTCACTGAAGCTGCAGCTTACTCAATTAGCTTTGCAAAACACTCTCATCTGTGTCCCATTTAAGCAATATACCACAACAGGGTGTGGGTATATGGGTGGATTTACCATGCCTGGTGTGGTTTTGGTCACGAGGCTGCACAGCAGAAGTGGTAAATACACCCATATGCCTACATCCTGGAGTGGAATATTGCTATTATACAATGTCCCACTTTATTTTTGTGAAAAATGCAAAAAATAAGGTCTTTGGCATTTTAATGTTTTTAAATAATGGATTCTTTCACCAGAAAAAAATAGTCAGTCTGCAGTTTTCTGTTCATTTGCACTCAGAGAACCCTGTTATGTGGTTTCTGTGTGAGTATCTTGATTACCAATTGTTCCCCATTTCGGCCAGCAGTTTTTGCACTGCAACATGCCTGTTCCTGTACCTGTTGCTCTGGTCTGTTTTTGTTTCCTTGTATTGTGCTGTTATTCGGGTTCCAGAGTCAGTGAGAGGGAGCAGACATTGCTTCAGGGCAGTGGCACGTCACTGAGCATATTTTGGTTCAGAGTAGTGGTGCATCGGTCTCATATCCACAGAATGAAGGCTGGATGGAGGAGAGAGAGCACTTGCCATAAGGAAGCCGGGATTGAGTGAATATTAGGTGCAATAATAGAAGGGCCAGAGGAGGAAGTGGTTACTGGAGCCCATGGTTACTGCTACGGAGACAGGAAAGGATCAGCCGTCAGGAAAATTCAACTGTTAGTTGGTACAGCAACATTTAATGAAGTTTGAGAATTCAACAAAATGTATCGCAAAGTCAGATGAGGATTTATATTATATGTTAGGACAGTAGAATGTTAAGATCGGTGGGGGTTTAAATCAAGGAGGAAGTTTTTGTTTTTTATTTACTACGTGAGTAGTTTTGAAGCTACAACCAATGGCGGTTTGGTTTGATGTGGGGAGTTGTGAGGAGGATAGGTTGAAAGAAGGTGCTTTGGGGGTGTTTTTTTACAGGGTTACGGCAACCTAGAGCAAGTGTTTTTTGTTTTGTTTTGAGTGATGATGGCTGGTACTGTGAAGCTTTGCACCTCATTGTGTGTCTTGCTGTATTTGCAGTTTTAGGTTTGTCATGCTTGGAGTGATTTTGGGGGCAGTGCTTGATGCGGCTGACTGGTGGCTGGTACCATTTCCAGTGGGTACACTGGAGGATTTATCATGCTGGAAAGGTGCCAGCCAACCAATCAGAATGCAGCATTTTGTGTTTATAGTGTGCCCATTGTATAATTAAGCAATAAGGCATGTCAGGATGTGGTATATCATGGGATATCGTCATGCCTTGGGTGGCCGCCAAGCGAGTGCATCCAACCACCCAGGAAGTGACAATATCCGTGATATACCACACCTGGAGTGACTTATTGCTATTATGAACTGAGTTTGAAGTGTTATAAATAAAAAAAGAAAAAACAGGTTTTAAAATGTTTTATGAATGAGTTTTGGGAGGTGTAGGAGTACATTTTGAAGAAATAGTTCTCAGACAGTAGAGAGCAAGCAGGCTGGTAACGCCAGAGCTATTTTAAAGCCATGATGATGTAGCCGATATCATCATGGCTTCAATGAGCTCTCAGCCAATCAGATTCCTCTATTTATGATCCTCAGTTCATAATTGCATTTCTAACTCCTAGCCCATTACTGTGCTGATCTCAGCTTCAAACAACCTGGATTCTAAAAGAAACTCCTTCACAAACCAGTTTCTCTTTCTCAGTGCTGCCTGAAATAGTTTTCTTTCTCACTGAAACCTACAACTTATTGAATTAGCTTTGCAAAACACACTCAGCTATGTTCCATTGTGTTTCTGACTCCCAGTCCATTCAGAACAACACACACACACACACAGAATAAGCAGAAAACACACAGAAACAGAAAACATGTTCTTAAAGCTCTCACCCCATGGTATAAATGTCACACTTGATGTGCAGATCGTGGGGTATGGAAAATATTCTCAGCCCTGCAGAGTGAGCTGTGCATTCTCACTTGTGCCTTCAGCTTGCTAGAAGGTCAGGACAGGAGAAACAAGAGATCCTCCTTCCACCAGCCAAATAGTCAATCATCCATTCCCATCCAGACAGACCCCCTCCCAGAGTACTCCACTTCTTCTGGGTGGCAAGTTTGTAAGAGCAGAACAGCAGCACCATGTGTGCTGCATCAGAAAGAGACAGAAAACAAACAAAGCATGTGTGGCTGTGTGGAATAGAGGACTGGTATGTGTGTGTTTTTTTAAATCTTATGGTGCCCCAAAGTTCACAAAGTTCACCTGTTTTTCAAAAAGGTTCTCCTGTAGGCAGACTAGTGTGAACCATGCAGGTTTGATTTTTTACACATATGGTGGAACTGAACTTATTGCCCTGTAGTGAAAACACAGGGTATTTATTCCCAAACAGGTCAGTACAGCACTACTGGCTGCACTGAATAGCTGCAAAACGGAGATTTATTGGCACACAGGTTGGGTCACAGCACTAGGATGCATCAGTACTGAACATCAAACTGGGATATACTTTCCCAGTTCCCAAACATGCCAATAGTCTTTTCATATACACGTTTTAACTAATTATATGTCTCTGTGCAGTCCTGAATTTGATATACTGTATATTTTCTTTCTTATACTCAGCGAATAAAATAAATCTTACTCTTGCCTCTGAAATTTGGCTTTTCTGGTTTTATTTATTTGTACTTTTATTTTTCACTTTTTTCAGCCAGGCTGTTGGTGTTGTAAAAGCCAAGAAGGAACTGTCCTGAAGTGGGACACACAGAGAGGGTATATTACTAATAATTTGCACAATCACTCGACAGTGCCCTTTTCACCCCAGACTGCACACAGGCAGCACAGATCAAAGCAAGTTGCCAAAATCAGCCTCTCCTCACTCCACAGTCTAGGAGGAGCTGAAATGAGCCTTTAAGACTAATAGTAAAGTCTTTTAGTCAGACACCCCCTCAGACACATGTTGCTGCAAGCCTTCAACTTGCTGCTAGTTGTTTTCAGCTTTTCATTTTAAATTTATTTTTCAGGGCTGAGTTAGTGTGAACCATATGATATGCTATGCTCTTTTATTGAGGAATTTAATGATGCAGGACACCAGACGAAGTGGACCACCGTCCAGCAACACCTCATGCTCTGGTTTAATTTTCCCCTCCCTCCCTGCCCTGCTTCAAGTCCACTACTCACAGTCCTGTCTCCCATTAGTTTTTAGAGTAGACTTTAGAGCTCTAATTAGCTCCTGCCTGCCACACCAGTGCCTGTTTTTTCAACAAACATCGACGTTGTCAAAATACAGGAGAAAAGAAAATCCTCCTTCCTCTCACATCTTGCCCACACTCTGGGTGCCAAGATAGAAAGTGTGTAGCTCTGCTTCCAGCCACCCACGTGAATGACCTGCTCCAGAGTCCAGCCTATCTAGTCCATCCTCTTGTGAGAGAGATGCGCTGCAAAATCAATAAGAAACCTGTGTCCTCCCTCCACTCATTGTGGCGGGTTCAGTGATAGCAGGGGTGGGGGAGGCATCACATGATGAATGTTTGAGATGGAGAACAGATGGAGCATGTGCAGCAAAACATGAACCAAAGTTTGCAAGAACTGGGGAAAGTCCGCACAGAGTGAGCTGATGTGAACAGTAAGAGTTCGACCATTCCAGCAGGATGGTAGAAATGAACTTGTAGCCCTAATCCTGGTGAGCTGTCAGTACTGCCTGATCTGCAGGTTGTAATCAAGTATAAAGCAATGAAACTGTGTATTTTCTATCTCGGGGTTGTTTCTTTCATTTAGAAAAAGCAGCTAAGAGTTCATATACCTAGCTCTCCAATAGGAGAACTGATGAAGACTCCAGCATTGGTGGCTTACCCTCACAGATTTACAGTAGGATGACCCCTGCCTTTCCCATTCACCAACAGCCTTATTGTGCATGTATAACATGACTGTCTTGATAATATAGGAACACAGATCCTGCTCGGGGGCAGGGGTACTATTGTTGTAGACCTAAGGTAACTTTAAATGCTTCAGTCATGGTTCCTCGCTGGGTTTCTGATGCATGTCATTTCCTGTTTACCTATTCCTTGGATGCCCAA
Source organism: Neoceratodus forsteri (assembly GCA_016271365.2). Taxonomy (NCBI): domain Eukaryota; kingdom Metazoa; phylum Chordata; order Ceratodontiformes; family Ceratodontidae; genus Neoceratodus; species Neoceratodus forsteri. The sequence goes on from CM057450.1 coordinate 1,077,670,100, forward strand.
TGAGATCTGAATGTCAGAGGCCTGATTCCTATTCAGGAGTTACTTTTCTTCCAGGTTGCAGAAGGGGCCCTCAGTCACTTTACCTGCAGTCTCACAGAGTATCTCTTTCTCGATTCTCTTACCTTGGAAGCCACAAATCTGTTTTATGTTTGTTCTGTATTTTAAATGTTGGGCATAGCCCATGTTGTTGTTATATTAATGTTGCCTGTTGGCATGCCATTCTTGCTGCACAGTGGTACAAGGTATGTGCTTTTGTTCCTCCAGAATGTTGCTTAGAATAGGCCACATCACAGGAACTGAAATCTTTAGTAAAGATGGCATGTGTTATCGGTCCTCTGGGGATCCAAGGCCAAGTTTCAGTATGAATTTGTGTGGCAACACCATCCTGCAGTAGCTCTCCTTTAGGACGGTCTGGCCTACTGGGAGGAGTTTTTTGTTTTGGCCTCATGACTTCTCATAACAAAATAAAGTGTACTCACACAATGTTTATGGCCTCAATAATCTGGTGAAACTGTTGAAGGTCCTGCCCTCAATATGGAAATAATTCCCCATATTTGTATTCTACCAAGAGACTCATTTCAGTAGACAGGAGCATGCCAAACTCAAATAGTTTGGTTACTTGTAGGTAATTGCTTCCCTTTTCAAAGGGAAGAGGTGCGGCACCATCATTCTTATCCCAAAGCATATCCCTTTCCAGATAAAGTCAAAATACATGGAACCCCACGGCAGACTGCCAGTATTGATAGGGATTATCTGTGCACCCCAGTCACATTGGTGAGCTGATATATGCCTCCAGGGACAGATGCAGCAACTCTTTGAGTGCCCCTCTGAAAAACAAGTAAGTTCTAAACAGGCATTCTAATTATAGGGGACTATATCATGATTTTTGATAACAAAGACATTACTAATCCCAGACCACCAAATGAAACAGGGGCACAGAAAGCAGGAAAGATATACTGTGGGAAAATGGGATGGTTAGATGTATGGTACCAAGCACACCTCAAAATAGAGGTTACACTGACTACTCAGCCCTGCATCAGTTATACAGCCACATAGACTTATGTCATATTTCTGAGACGCATAATCTACTGCTAGGAAGTGACATATTACCCATTTACTTCGAACCATGTTGACTCTGGACTGGGGCATATCCAGGGGACATCCTGGCACTTTAATAAGTCACTACTGGACCTCCCTTCTTTAAGTAAATGATAAAATCCTAGATAACACACATTTTGGAGGGAATACCCAGGAGACATCACTGCAGCAACCCTTTGGGACACATTACAAACCATCCTTTGGGGAGATTTAATAAGTTTTGTTACCCACCATAAAAAGCTAAAACCACACAGCTGGACTCCCTTCAAAAACAATTAAAAGACTTACAGGGTCAACATGTACACAGGAACAGGGAGTAGTCCCATTATTGACTGCCACGAGGCAGAGAATCCAGGAGATTTTAAATGATACAACAAAGCTGGCCCTCTGATACATAAAGCAGAGGTATTATGAGGGGCTGCAGGGCTGCTAAAACCTTAGAATACATGACTAGAAAGAAGGTTGGGCAAACTGCAGTAACACAGATAGTGTCTGGATATGGGTGAAACACTTACTGATCCCCACTGAATTTTACAAACTTTTAGAGTTCACTACCAATAGCTGTGCCCGCGCAGACACTCGGTGGATGTTGCAGCAGTTAAGGCGTATCTGACACGTCTGCAGCTCCCAAACTGATAAACATGCATATTGATTTACTTTCTGCTCCTTTACAGCAGAAAGAATTAAGAAGGAAATCATGAATCTTAAAAATGGAAAGAGGTTCAGGCCTGGATGAGTACAGGGAGTTTTTTAAAGTTCTATGGTAGATTCTCTTCCTCCACTCTTGGGCTCTTGCAGGGATGTCATGACAGGAAATAACCCCCGCAAAATGGCCAGCATCTCTGCAATCCCAAAGCCTGGTAAAGACAAAATGCAGTGTGCATCCTTTTGACCTATTTCAATCATGAATATTGATTACAAGGTTTTCACATGTATTATGGCCAAATTATTGGATACAATTTTAGCTGCTATAAGTGAGTGAGACCATATTTTGTAGCAACCATACACACAAGACAATATATGGAGATCCTGCATATCTTAGACCATGCCACCTGGCCAAAGCTTCCTTTCCTCCTTTTAAGTGTGGATACAAAGAAGAAATTTGACTGGGTGGTATGGTCTTTATGTGACCCTGGGTAGATGGATTTCCATCACTGTTTGGGAAAATTAGAATCCAAAGGCAGTATAGCACAGTGGTTTAGGGTTCTGAGTTGCAAACCTGGAGAACTGGGTTTGTATCCCACAGCCCCACTTGCTCACAGTGCGACCCTGAGCAAGTCACTTAACTTTCTTGTGCTCCCAGGTCACACCTGGAAACAAGCTTCAGCTTGGTGTACCTTTCCAGGTTAAACAATTTCCCCTTCCCTTACGACTCCTGAGGGCTTATGTAAATGTGAATGGGTGCATTTCTTAGGCCTTTAAATTATTTCATAGCACACAGCAAGGGTGTCCTTTTCACCCCTCCTATTGCAGTATACCTGTAGTCTCTTGCACAGGTGCATAGCCAAAACCATGACATTAGAGGCCTAGAAGTCTGGGGGAGGTGTGCAAAACAAACTGGCATTGTATGCCAGCGATTATTTAGTTTACCTAGTGAAGCTTGATACTACCTTGTCCCCATTTTGAGTATGCTTTGGCTATATTGCCAGGTGTAAACTGAATACCAGTAAAACAGAAATACTTTAAACTATACTCTTTCTTCTGACATTAGGTCTATGTTTGCATTTTAAGGTAACTTCTGTTCTGAAATACTTGAGTGTACACATCTCCACAGACACTGCCTAACTGGTTCCTCTTAGTTATGGCCCTCTAACAAAGCAATTAGCAGCAGAGACAGATGGTAGCCTGGAAGAACCTACCCTTAATTTGAATGCAGCAAGTAGACACAGTTAGGATGAACATATTACTGAGGACCCTTTATTTTGCACAGACACTCCCTATTCCCCATCCAACCTACACTGGAGACTGGAATAAAACTGAGACCAGATATAGCTAAGATAGGAAGCCACCCGCATCAGGTATTCCCTCTTCCAGCTCCCTACAAAACTAGAGGGGCTAGCATTGCCACTCTTATTAAATTATCATGTAGCAGCACAGCTGCAACCTGTTTTATACTGGTGAAAGTGAATGGTAGAGAGCACTCACCCTTACTATGGAAAACACATACAAAGTAATCCGACACAGAAGTTGTGTTTAAGCCATGGTTACTGCTTCCATTCCACCAAAACAGACAGTGCAATAACAGGAATGGCAGTGCCATGCACCACGCTATATGTTTCACCCGACTTCTCAGGCTTCTTCACAGTCTTTATATTGGCTCTCCAGAGAATATAGAGCTCACCGGAAATCTATTGAGATATGGGAGGAAGACCTGTTTAATCTTACAAAGATATTATAGTGTATGGTAGAACATTATTCTGCATGAAATCCATGCCTAGAACAATGTTGTTGTGCTGCAGTAACTACATCACCTTCTTTGTTGTGCTGCACTAGCTAAGTAGCTACTGCAACACAACAACTTGGAAAGCATTCGTGCACACATGTTCCAGTGACCTCTGCTCTTCAGGAAATGGCCATGATGGTGAGAGCTGGCCCAGAAAGCGGCGGCAATAAAAAACACAAAAGTAAGTACATTGACATAAATTTGTGAGTGCCCATATACTATAAAGACAGTGTATGAGTGCTCATACACAACAAGGATATTTTTACTCTCGAGGGTTTCCATGGTAATGAGACCTCTTGAGCAATGCTCTCAAGGCCTCCTGTTACCACAGAAACAAACATCTCAAGTGAAATATATTCTTGTGTATGAGCACACATACAATATCCTCTATATTAGCTTACCCAGCACTCCCCTACCAGAAATCTTTACTAACCTGTATACCAGCACTGCTTTGTGGGTATGGAAGGAAGCATTGGATAAGAAGGGGTTGAGACCTTTTCAGTGTTTATTATGCTCTATATCTTTCTCCCTCATCTGTAGTTATTTCCCTGCTCAGTTAGATAATATATACTCCCACTGGGAAAAACAGAGTCTACATTTAATTCTTCACTGTCTGTCAGCGAGGTGCCCCGGTCATTTGCAGACTTATAGGCCCAACATTCCTTGAGTCCACAAGACTGATTTATATACTTACAGGTCACAGACTATCTTAAAACTCTTCTTAAACTGAGTTCTGACATGAGTACAACACCTGTTTTGATTGAATTATTAAGCTCTGCAATCAATGATGAAAGAGCAGCTCTCAAAGCTTGTTATGCAAATTTATGGAGCAGGCCAGCTAAGTCAACAAAGTGCAGCCTCGGTCAGAAAAGCATGGGAGGCAGATTTAGAGATAGTGTCTACAGAACAAGAATAGCAGAAACACATTGTAGGCATACATGAGGTTCCTTCATCTCATATTTGGAGAGATTGTAACTGGAAAGTGACACTTAGATGTTTATGAACCCCAACTATTCAAGCTAAATGCCTTCTGAAATGGGGATAGCATGTTAGAGGAACTGTGGCTGTGTAAGCGCTACTCATGGCTACGTATTTTAAGACTGGCTGCTTTGACACTCTTCATGGGAGCCCTAGAAATGGAGCTCAGTGAGCTTTATAGTATGCAAATTACTTTGATGAGCCAGCTGTTTATGTTAACTATTTTGCCAAGGAGGATATGTAGCCCCACAAAAACATAAATATCTGTCTTGTTACTGCCAAGAAAGCAATCACAAAAAACTGGTTAACTACTACAAGTTCTTCTATACAGCTGTGGCAGGAACTAATGACAGAAATATACAGAATGGAAAAAATAACAACTGCCCAGTTAAACCAGTGATATGAAATGTGAGATGTTTTGGAGATGATCACTTCTTCATAGCACACAGACAGGAGTTTGTTCCATAGCATAACATATATAGCTTGGGCCTCATTTTATATATTATTTCCTGGACATATACTTAACAGATGGACTTTGGTGTTGTTACTTCTTTAATTCTCAATTTGGACTCTACAACCATAAACCAGAGACACTGAGTCAGTCACAATTAATTAACTTTATATGTTCTGGAAGAATGGACTGAAGGTTATTCAAGTGTATTATACCTATCTAATGTATACTGTATGTCAATTATCAGTGCAGCACTGTGTATTGTCTGTTTGGTGCTGTAATGTATAATAAAAGCTTGATAAATAAACAGTTTAAAAAAGGTGAATTGTACATAATAATAAGAAATACAATCTCATTATTGGAAGGAAATGTTAAAACTTAGCTTCCAAGAAGATTTCAAATTCTGTCTGACCTCTCTTGTTTTATCGTGAACAACCAGTTACTATAGCTGATGTCATAAAAATTAAAGATGTTGCAAAATAAAAATTCACCAGTGAAATTGCCATGACATTGGCAATTTCACATGTAATATTTTATGAAATTCATGCAGTTCATGAAATATTTCCATGAAGTGTGAAATGTTGCCCAAAAAGTGCGACATTTGGCTCAAAATTGCAAATGTAACCTGTAATTGTGAAATTTTGTATGTGCAGTGAAAATTCACAGTTTTCAGGTGAAAGTTTGCAATTTATGGGCAAAATGTTACAGTTTGGGGCAAAATTTCACATTTCACACTACTAAATATTTCGTGAAATGCACGATATCGCGAATATTTTGCGAATGCAAATTCTCTGTTTAACAACACCACATAAGATAACACACATGATGCAGAGAATATTTCTTTGCAACCTAGTTTTAAAATCTGAACAAATACAAAGAAGAAAGCAAACAAAAACTGATTTCCAAAAGTTAGGATCTCCAGTTAGATGACAGTAGTAGAGAGGAATCCAAGTTTCAGCAAGTGTCAGATGATGATCAGCAAAACAAAAGACCAAAACTCCAACAAAATTCAACAAAAACTTCAAAGACAGAGGTCCAATAACCAAGTCCTTGAGAGAGCAAAATTAGCCTTGCAGGAACACCATGGCCATGCAAAGGAACTGCTGGCCTCCAGTCATACTATACCAAGGAAAATCAGCAAACAGGTGGTTCCAAACAGCTCATAAGATTTCAACCTCCATCTGGTCAAAAGTCAGTGAAAATAGATAGCAGCAAACAGGTACTTTTAGTAACAAATGATAAAAAATCAATATACTGTACAACAAACATTAAATATGATCAGTTCAAAATGTTTTTAGACAAAATTTTTTTTACTGAAAATAAAATTATTAGAGGGTACAAGTTGACTGCAAATGAATGTAGGAGCTATCTTCACAATCAATGTTCTAGTCTTCTGATAACTGTCTCCTTCTAACCCTGTCTCCTCCCTGTTGTATAGGTTGGCAGCTCCCTCATCCCTGACCCTTTTGTTGTCACTTCCTTTCACTTTTACTTCTCCACCCTTGTTCTCACTCATTGCTTTCCACCCTTCCTTTGCCCCTCCCTCTGCATTCTTCCCTACACTCTTTCTTCTTCTCTCCTATCCCTCCCTTTGCTTCTTTTAAGGTTCTGCTTGCCCTTAACCCTCACAAGGGAGATAGCCCTGATGGTCTTGATCCAAAACTCCTGCTCCTCTCCAGCACCAGCTCTCGTTATGCCTATTACCCAACTCCTTAATCTCTTTTCCTCTGCCACAGTCCCTGAAGCCTGGAAAGAGGGTACTCTTATCCTTCTCCCTAAAGGTGGTGATCCTTTCCCCTGATAACTACCATTCTATCTCTCTGTTTTTCACTCTGAGTAAGTTACAGGAACACTTTTCTCTTCATAGTGCTCTTCCTTCTTTGACTTCCCTCCTTTTCACTCCTTTCCAGTCTGGTTTCAGAAATGCCACTCTATATCCACCTCCCTCCCTCCCTCCTCCAGCTTACTGACTCCATTCTTTCAGGTATGGACCAGGGTCTGATCACCTCTGCCATCTTTGTTGATCTGGCTAAATCTTTTGACACTATAGCACACACCCTCCTTCTGGACAAGCTTAGGGCAGTGGGCCTCTCTGCCTCCTCAGTCAGTTGTTTTCACTCCTATCTTGAGGGAAGTTTCAAACTGCCTGGTTCAGAAGCTCCCTGTCCCCCTCCTCACTAGCCATCTATTTAGGCATCCCTCATGGGTATGTCCTGGCCCCATTCTCTTTCCATGTTCCTGAATGACCTCCCTCTGCCTGTTCCTCTTCATCTATTCAAAGGTATGTTAACAATTCAGTCCCCTTTACATCTGGCTCCTCCTCTCATGACCTTACTACTCAGCTACAGTTGGATTTGAACAATATTCAGTGCTGATTCCAGCCAAAAAACTATCCCATTAAAAAAACAGTTTCCATGACATTTAGCACCAGGCAGAGGCTTATCAGACTGTGAGTCCCTCCCATTATTCAACACCTTTGATGGTGCTATGATTATGTAGCCTCCTTTAAGTACATTGTGGTCTGGTTGGACCATCCTTTTGATTTCTTGGCACACATTAATGCTATACACCATTAAGCTCCACGTCAAGCTTGGTGCACTACAAGGAATAAAACAAGCATCTTGCTTCCTGCTGACCATGAGATTATTTTAAAGAGCCACCAACTCCTTGAGAAGAATTTTAAAACAAAATATTTGGACAGAAAGCATCTTATATTTTTATTAGCTCAGTATTTCTTATCCCTTTATTTACTACTGAGGTCATGTGCATGGAAACAGGATAGCTGTTCCTTGAGAGTTCACCAGCTCCTATTGCTTCTTCCCAACCTGATGTCATAACACTTTGCTTGTGATATCACAGTTATTCCATGGCAACAAACTGTGATGTCACAACAGAACATTATGATTTCAAGAAGGGAATAAGCTATAAAGACAGAGGAACTCTAAGGGCTAATGATCTTGTTTTCATCAGAATTTCTTTAGTAATAAATAACAGAGGTGAGAAATCTACAGAAGATAGATGAAATACAAGCTGAATTGTATCTTAATATTATGTTTTCTGATGTTTTTCTAAAGGTGTCAGCTGCTCTTTAAAGATGATCCTCCTATCTTTGACCATAGTGACATAGTTTATAGTGGAGGTCCCAAAACCTCCCTTGCCAAACTGGACTCCCTCTTTCACTCTTTTGCCATTTTGCCATAGACTTTCCCTTCATATCCATCACTGTTCACTCTCCTCTGCCCTCTCCCTCTCCTGTCTTAGTGACAGGCACCTTTCCCTATGTGGCTTCTTTAAATCCATATTCTGGTTTGGATTCCTTCCTCCTAACATCTCCTGTTCCTTCCTCCTACCCTCTTTGCAGCAATGCTTCCGATTCCCTTTCTATTCCATCCAGTACATCTACTGGTCAAGCTGCCTTCTCATCACTTCCCTAAACTACTGTCCACCCTTCCCTTTCAAGCCACTCCGCCTCTTCTCTCTTCTCCCTTAAATTTCTTCTTCATTACTTTTCTGCCACCACCTGCAACTGTCCATGACTCCCTACCTTATTTAAGCTCCTCCCCTTACTCGTGCCCCTCCTAGTCTGTCACCTGTCTCCTGGACCCCCTTGTCTAAGCATGACCTAACACCTTGTCTGTTAACCTGCAGGCCCAACCATATACTTCTCAGCCATTTCACACTCCTAAAGCACTTAATCTTGCTGCTCACTTAATGTTTGTGCAATCTGGTCTTCGGATGTCAGTCTCTGTCCAGGAAACTGAGCATCTCTCAAGTAACTACTCCCTACATTGTATCTTTACCTTAGCATGCTGGCCTTAGTATTCTCTAATCTCTTGATACACCTCTCCCTAGTTTCTGTTTTATGTTGTGCTAATTCCCAAGTGGCATTTGTCCTTAAAGTTTTAACAAACAGCTTCTACTAAAGTGACAATTTTGTCCCATCTGTATATTTCATCCATATATGATTTAGTTGCATTTTGTATCCACTATATAATGATTGCTCATCCTTTAAGGCTACCACATATGTTGTCATCTAATTATTTTGTAAACTATGTCTTATATGTTTTATATATAAATTACTTGTATAATCTTCTGTATTTACAAATCCCTCCCTCTCCCCAGGTTGTACCGTGAGACAAGCAACTTGTTGTTCAGTGTACCGTACCTGGTGAAACTTTTCAATAACTAAATAAATATTGCCCTGACCATATTGGTCTCCCCCTCTGCCATACCTGTTGGGATAATATCCTCTTGCCTATCCAAGCTCAGTTTTTATCTACCAAATGTGCCTTGCTGTACTGTTTTGCTTTGCACTTTTTAAGATTATGCTCCTTCTGATGTACTGTGTTGCTTGTACAGACTATTATTTTTGTAATGCTGTTAAGTACTATTTTTCTCCTCTAGTACTATCTTCCATACCCCTCCGTCAAGATGCATCTTTCCTGGTAAAACCTTCCAAAAACAACTAAAACAGGTAGTGCCATACAATAAACACTGCCATAAAAACTATGTGTGTGGTGGCCCAGTGGCACTGAGGGTTGAGGTGCTGAACACCACACCTCGCGCCTTCCTGGTGACCTGGGTTTGGGAATGGATTTGGGCCTCCAGGAGTCGGCATGGGAGAGGAAGGATTGAGCATTCCATTATGCTCTCCTTCCTCTGGGGAGGATGGGGCAATGCAGCTCACTGTAGCAGCTGCTAGCAGAGGCCAGTGGCACTACAGCAGTGAGCAGACTGAGGGAGGCACAATGGGCATTGGCACGTATGTGCCTTGATGCCATTGCATGTCTGGCACTCCAGGGTAACACTAGAACAGGAAAATAACATGGTGACTGGGCATGGTGGCTTGATGGCCATCTATGGGATGCCCGGTTTGAGGGCATCACTGCATTACTGGATCTGGTCTCAAGCAGAGGTGGGGCTCTCTGCTGCCCCACTATGGGGAGTAGCTGTGGGATATATGGCAGCGAGGGCACCATTGGAAGCTGGGATGAGGACCTGGCGGTGGCTGGATGTAGAGGCTGTGTGGACGTACAGGGCAGACTGGGAGCTATGAAGGTAAAAGGATTAACTAAAAAATAAAAATAAAAATAAAAACTATGTGTTTCATTTTTACAACAAAATTAACAGTTGAATACTTTTTGTGTCCTTTGTGTTCTATTTCTCCAAGGTTGCTGGGTGCTGAGTCAGCATGCCTCCAGACTGCTGGTATAATTTGTGATGCTACTGTACTGTGCCTGTCAAGAAGCTGTATTGTTACTAATTATTGTGATGTTGGGAAATGCATTTCTGTTGGTTAGATGCTGCTTTAGAATAACCCAGCTGAAATGATTATGAACATTCATGAGTGTTCATCAAGCATGCATCAAATTGTTCATGAATGTTCAGAAATTATGCACAAGCTTTAAATGACACTCCTGTTTTCATGAACATTCATGAGCATTAAAGGTTCATCTCAAGACTAAACAATGACACCAGTTATTCCAGAACATCAAGAGGGCCCTCCACCAACCCCTGGAGAATCATCAGTTCATCCTGCATCGTTGATGCTGGTATGCTATTCAGACCCCAAGATGAAGGATCCCAAACACCCCAAACTGATATGACACTACCCACAGCCATGGGTAACTCCCCCACACCCATAGAAGAACAACCAGGGCCACTACACAATCAGAATTCTCTACTGACATTGAAATGGACAACCCATTTGGAACATTAGCATCAACTTCTTAGGGGACTCTGTAATGGAAGAAGAACTGTCAGAAACACAATCCATAGCATCAGTTACTACACAGCCTACAAAGAAAGCATATACGGAAGAAGAAGTGGAGGAAAAAGCATTAACTCTCCAAATTAACTGATACACTACACTGTTATTGCCTCCATTAACTGTCATAGTTTAGGAAACATTAGAAAAAGGCAACTAGCTAGGGACTGTTTGGTAGATAGTCTCTTGGTACAAGAAACTTGGATGGGATCACTCACTCAAATGGCTAGCTTTAAATCCAAATGGGTATGGGGCCTGTATTACTGGTCTTTCAGGACAGATAAAGTAGATGGGATTGGGATATTATTCTCAGGGTCAGATTATCTTTGTTTAAATTAGTTGACCTATTGCCTGGGTGGGTCCTGATTATAGATGGGTATAGGGATGAGGAACTTTGCAGAATTATATATGTCTATGCTCCCCAAAAAGGCAGCTAGAGTACAATTATTAGAAAGCATACAACCTTTGTTGGCTACTGCCAAACTTATCATATTAGGAGAGATTTTAATTGTACCATTTCCATTCTAAAAGGCCAAGAGGGTTTAAAAAGATCTACTGTGACTCTCATGCCTTTTCAAATGCATCTCTATTGCTGAACTAATACATTGTGCCAACTCAATAACAAGAGGTCCCCATTTCACATACCAAAGGGCCCAGTTTTTTACCCTGATTGACTATATTTTCTCTCTAACAATTGGTTGATTCATTCCATGGAATTCGAGCCCGTAAAATTTTCAGATTATATGTAGAAATAAAGACAAACCCTAAAAACACCAGGTGGAAATTGAATATCAGCAGGATTTCTGACTTAACCATACAGGTGCAAGTTAGACAACTCCTATGTGCACAAGCATCTGTCTCTGAGCTTTATGACAATATAGGGGTGGTGGCTGGACACAAAAAAGATATTCAAAAACGTTTTAGTCCTTCAGAAAATGCAGGGCCAAGTCAACATTATTTCAGTACTTAAAACTGTATACTCAACTGCAGCATATAATGTTTCTTGATCCAAAAAAAGTGGTAATTTGTCTTAGCAAATAAAAACACCAAAACCAAAATGCCAAATTTACTTATGGAACTAATAAAACTGCTTATATAGTCCCTATAAAGCATGTAAACAGAAAAAATATGACTACCTTTCACTCCTGATTAAATGAGGAAGGAATATTAATTATGTCCCCAGAAGATATCACGAAGTTGTGGAAAATTATCTAGACTCTACTAATAAAGCAAATCCTCCCTCAGAATTAGACCTCCACAATTACCTTCCCCATTAGAATGTAACCCTGTAGGTCCAGAAGAACTACAAACAATAACATCCCAGATTTTGACTGATGAAATTGCTGAGATAATTAGGATCCTTAAGGTATCATCAACCCTAGGAGTCGATGGCTTGCTGATGGAATTTTGTGAAACATTCTCAGCTGAATTATATTTATTTTTACAAAGATTTTTGACTTTTTTAAAGAAGACAATTCCTAGCTATTTTACAAAAGGGCTAATAATTTTCTACATAAAAAGGATAGGCTCCAAATCCAAAATTAGGGGCCAATAAAGCATTAAACACCAATCTTAAAATCTTATCACAAATTTTGCACCTAAGACTACAGAAAGTGGCAGTCTCAATAATTCATCCTGTGCAATTTTATGGTCTCCCAGACAGACAAATTCAACATCCTCTGATCATTCTCCAAGAAACATAGGAATTTTTCAAAATCAAATAATGCAGGTTTTTATATCCCTAGATCAACAGAAGGTGTTCAAGCAGGTAAACCACAGATTTCTCTTTAAAGTGTTACATACCTATGACATACCAGACAGTTTTCTTCATTGGTTAAAACTGTTGTGCGGAACACAACCCTGTGTCCTATTATTCTAGGCAAAGAAGGGCCAGAAATTAAATTTCAGGGTGGAGTCAGGCAAGGCTGCCCCTGAGCCTTTACTTTATATATTCTTTTTTAAACCCCAATAGAAAAGATACATTTAAACAAAATAATTTTGGGACTGTCCAGAAACTTTTCAAATGATGAAGTTAAAATGGTGGCATACACTGATGATACCTATTTATTATTAAAAATATTGTTAGTATACATGAAGCCCAGAAAGAATTGAATCAATTTTTATTAGTATCTAATTCAAACTCAATATAGGAAAATGCAATATTTTTGGTCTTAGGACCTGGGGATCAATCACAACCCAAAATAGTGGAATTTCCAACTGGTACATGTCCCATCGACATTTTAGGAATTTGGTTTGGGACACCTAACATCGCACTAATGAACTGGAAAAACACATTAAAAGTTGCAACTCTAAAGTAAGTTTATGGAAGAACTGGAAAATGTCAAAATTAAAGAGAATATTTATTATTAAAAATCCTACTTCCCTATATACTTTACGTAGGGTCTGTGTTTCTACTTCCTTTGGTACTAGACACTACACTTTATAGCATTTTTTTCAAATGCTTTGGGTCAGTCATGTCAACCCCATCAAAGAGGTTACACCTATCTGGCAAAACTCAAGGGTGGGATAGGTGTGAAAGAGCCATAATTTTGTACACTCCTATTTTTCATTTATTCATTCAAATTAGTCTTGCAGGCTCATAAATCCTGTATGTACTTATGGATGCATAATAATTTGCATATTTTTGACTAAAATGGGAAAATGTTCCATTAAAACTTTCAAAATACTTACAAATCCCGAAAGCTATAGAACCTCAGTAGAAATATCTGTATAAATGGAATATTTCCAAAGAAATGTTGAGGTTCTCTACTTATCAAAGTTTATATATCCAACTCCTACATGACACTAGTCCCACAGAACCAGAATTCAAATGTTGTCACCCAACCAAAAGAAAGGATGTCTTGACCTTATTAAATGAACCAAGGATGCCCTGCAAAATATAGGAAATATTGTGGCTTAGCTGTTATGGAAAATTGAATGTTAGAGGCAACAGCAAACACAAAAATGAATGAAAGAACCTGTCCTTCTACAGACTGCAAAGCTCCTGATGAAACAATGGAACATGTTGCTTTAACATGCACTTATTCCCAAAATTTATGGAACTTTTTGGCACAAGTTTGGAGGTTGTTTTGGCTGCAAACTTGACATATGAAGCATTAATACTCGGACAGTACCCCAAATATTTTCCAGAAATATCATAAGGGGCGCTGTCTGTCTTTAGCAATTTTAAAATTTTACCTCTGGCAAGCATGTGTTCAATGGGTGATACTGGCAACAGGAAATGCCATTTAGTACAGTTCAATGGTTAAGTGAAACAGCCCTAAAGCAGGTATATGAGAAAGATCTTGCATTTCATCTGCTACATAAAGTTAGAATGTGGTGGAAAGGTTTTTATTTTATTGTGAAATATAAGTAAATACTGGCTTGAAAGGTGTATAAATCTTTAATAAGCATGTTAATGTGATATGAACCTTGTTTTTCTATGATGTCTGTATAGTTTGTTTGGAACCCTTCAATAAAAAATTCCCTACTTTTTCAAGAAGTTTCTGGGATCTTTACCAGCCACCTGAACAGGCAGATGGGACCTCGGTTTAACATCTCATCTGAAAGGCGGCACCTCAGGACTGCAGCATCCCCATCATGCTGCACTACAGTGTCAGTATTGGGATTTAACCAAAGTGCCTGGTGTGGGGATAGAACCCATAGCCTTCTGATCTTCTGGATTTGGAGGTGAGTGTGCAACCTGCTGAGCCACTGACACTTACCTTATACTCACTTTCATTGGTTTTGTTTTCTTCATTTAAATAGAATTACTGATCACCTCTCTTTTGTAAATAAAAAGCCTGATTGCTTTTATATCAGCAAACTCTCTCCTCTTGTAAAATGTAGTGAGTTTAAATGTTAATCCTTTTGGGTGCTCAAATAATTAATTGCCTTGTAGAACATATATTTTCCACTCCTAGACAGAAAAAGTTCTGATTTTGTGACACTTCATAACTATTACAGGGAAACAGGGCATTCTGGTAGGCAAATTAGTTATGCAAACTGATTTTTGTCTGAGCTCATTAGGGTACCTGAAAAGTTTAGCAACTTCATGAGCTTTACATTGAGTAATAGTTCATGAACTTTGCTCATGAACTGATTTGAAGAACTTTTATGAATGTTCAGGAATCATTCATGAACATTCATCAAAGTTCATGAGTTTATGAACTTCATTTCACCTGGGCAGTTTTAAAAGGAGCATCATCTGTATAAATTCCTACTAGGGATGGATTTGTTAGCCCTGCTAAGGTGATCACTTTAATGTAGAGTAAAGAACAGCTGAACCTGAATCTGAGTCAAGTAAAAACCAGTCCAGGAAGCACAGTATGCTGGCTATGGTATAGAAACTATAGTTGTGTTTACAAGGCAGTAGTGCTGCAAATACAAAACCACAAAACAGTGGTCCTGACCACTTGCCACCTGTGGTCTGTCTATACCACCCTCTCTGCACTGCTGCAATCTGTGTTGGTGAGGGGCGTGCATGTGGGGCCAGACATCTTCTGGCCAATGGGTGGGTTGCTGTGGTGCAGGCAGTCCACACTGCCACTTAAGCCACTGTAAGCTGCTTGCTCCTCTTGGGGTCTCCAGCTTTCCAGAGAATCAGGGAGCATCTTAGTGAGTGACTTTCCCTGATCGGTGCGTGTCTACACAGTCACATTTGCACTGGAGCAACCTTAGCACATGGGTTACTCCAGTGCAAGTGCACTCATGTAAACTGTGTAAGTCAGGTTTCTAAATAGCATTACAGCTCCAACTCCCATTTACAGGCAGACCTGTGAATGGGCTCATTGCATTACTGCCATCCTGAGCAGTCACCTTTATTCAATAGCAGGTATGAATGAGCACAAAACAATAGAATTCATGCCTTTCACCACAACAGAAATGTCCCAGTGTCTGCAAACCTTACATCAGAGTACCACTCTCCCTGTTTTCTGCACAGGCTAAAGTGATTTTTTTTATTCTTTCTGTGCATTTTAGCATCAGACATAATGCAACCTCAATCAAATCAGCTGATTGATTTCATTTTTTGGAATAGGCAAGAGACAGAAAAAGTGTCTTTACAGACCTCAGCAATGTGACAATCTCCATGCTTCTTCATAGATGAAAGACAATAACACCACTTAGAGACCATGGCAAAGAGCAAAGACTTATTTTCCTTTGAAATTATTTTTGTTCCCAGAGGACACCTCCGAAGGCAATGTTGAAAGAGCACATTAAACATGCTGATTGTGGTTTTCAAGCACCTTCAATAGATCTAATTAAAAGAACTCTTTGCATTATGTCTTGGTCCTACCTTAATCAAAATTTATTTTAAACCCTGGATTGAAATTAAGAATATAGTCAGATCCAGAATTTGAGACATTGATAGAGCAAAAATGTTTGAGTGCTTAGCCACCTATAAATGTTACAGATGGTACAAACAAATTATAACAATACATTGTCTTGAATCTTATTTAACCAACTAACTGATCCAGATTCTCATTAATTAATGACAAGATACAGAATGGAATTGTATAAAGCAAGTTATATACAGTACATTGTGGTCAGAAAGGACCTCCTTCCCTATTGTAACTGTGGAAAATCAGAAGATGATTTGAAGCACACAATTTTCTTATGCCCTCTGTTTCGGAAGAACAGAGACAAATGAATGGGTAATATTTTAAGCCTTTCACAACTTCCTTGGATAAAACTTTAGTGGAACTATTTAACAGCAAAATTCAACCACTCTGAATAGTATTACTAATTTCTTACATTCTCTCCACTTATGATGGTCATTAGTCCCTGGGTAGATATAGATAATTGATCTCAGACTTACACCACATTTGTCTCTCTCTCTCTTTCCTCTTCAGAACTGGAATACTGAAGATCATACTCATGCTGTTAATGCAAGTAATTTCTAGCCTTACTGTCAGGTATAATTAGCTCCCTGAGTTACTTACATGTACAACTTTGCAATACTATGAACTGAGAGACTGAAAAATTATGCTGGACATAAGATAACGTATTTAAAATTAACACTTTATATTCTGTTTACATTGTCACCTGAAATGTAACTACTGTATTTATTATACTTTATCATGTAATGTTTTTTAACTGATCATTAAAATTGAAATTGCTACTGAGTAGCACCACAGATTACATCACCAGGTTAGAGACATGTCGATTATCATAAGTCATAGCATCTAGCAATCTATGTGAAGCAGAGCACGCTACAGATCCATTAAAATGGTATGAAATGTTCAATTTTCACATAAAATGCCAGGCAGACACTACTTGTATAACAATATTTAATGAATGGTGATGCCAGTATAATTTCCTCAAATTTCATTGCACATGTTCCTAGCAGTATTTGTTAGTAACCATATAGTTTTTTTCAGCTATAATGTATGTCAGACTAAACTATCAATACATATATAGAATAGTGGAAGGATGACCATCCACAACAAGGCTGTGTTTTCATCGAGGAGTTGATGACATCATACAGACATTGAGAGCGAAGCTCAAGAGGACTCTATGATGTCATCAACTCCTGAGATTGAAATGTAGCTTTAGTTGTGGATGGTCATCCATCCACTGTTTTATATAGTATATGGTTGGTCATCAAACCTTTGTTATGTTCTTTTTAATGTGGTAGTTACCTTCAGTGTTTTCTGGTGCTGCTCCCACTTGCTCTGGCTTCCTAAGTGATTCTAATCATGTAGGACTGGAGAACTCCTCTGTGGCGATTACGATCACCTGTGATTGCTTGGTTTAATTTTACAGTGACAAAATAAATAATTTTTGGGACACAGAGCCATATGTGGCTCCCGTGTCTAAGCTACGCTGGTTCACTGTTCGGCTCTTGCTAAATCGTGCTACCATGTTTTCACAACTTTTCCATAACTGCAACATCAAGTGAGCCAATTGGGTGGCAGGACATTGGGTGAAAGGTTTTGTACTACCGATGTGACATCAGAACAATAGTACAACAACTTTTCTGACCTTTGAACTGTCCAACAACAAGATTTTCACAGTCTCTGAATTACATAGAAAACAAGTCTTAATCATATACTATAAACATTTTGCTTTTGTTTTCTTTCATTCATGAACCAATATACTGGATTTTGAAGTTTTAAAGTTCCCACTAACATGCTGTGCCAACCATAAAGAAAAATAAAAAAAATGAATTTCTTGGTATAGTGTGGTGCTGGTTCTCATCGAAACATGTGGCAACACCACTCTAATACATCTACAGTATAAATCCAGGATGTACATTCAACAGGTAACCTCAGTGAAAGAGATGCTTAAAAATTGTGAGTGGAGTCCATCTGTAATGGCATGAGTTATTAATTACAAACTTAGCTGTAAAATATCATTTGACAATATCGTAGAAAACTAACAATACACTAAGCATGAATCTTATGATGTCAGAAATATATTTTGCTACAAAAAATTACATGATGAAATATTTTGCCAACTTAAAAATATTGCTGCTTTACTAGCTGAAGACAATTAAAGCAGCAGTTCATGTTGTGGTAAAACAGTTGAACCTATACCTTTTCATTTAATTTTATATCACTTTGTTTCTCCTGGTTTGTAACTTACAAGTAGTAAGACACCATGTTTTCCATATTTTGGGACTATTTTACTATTTTTGTTAGATCTGATTCAATTAAAGGAAACTAATGTCAACATTTACAAAACAAATGTGCAGTGTTTTGATTTGTGGGTGTAATCTTAGTGTGCCCTTCCTTTGTCTGTTTTAAGGAGTTTTTTACATTTGCTTGTTAGTTGTATGGATTTTGGGGATCTTCATGTTTGCATTTTACAGCTCTTTTCTTTCCTACAATGTGTCTGTCCCATGTGACAGTGATGTTTCCACAAACATTTAATATGAGATGTTTTCTGTCAACAGTAGAGTGCGAGGTTTAAGTAACTTTCATTGTTAAGGGAGCTCTAACAACGCCAGATTTAGAGATGACAAAAACCTGAAAAATAATTGAATGTTTTACTTGTAAGGAAACAGCTAATTTTCATTAATTATAGCATTGGTGACTTGGGGTGATTTGTGTACTTGTTATGGTTGTGAGTTTTAATAAAATGAAAAGCTTTAAAACATACATTCCTCCTGCTGGACAGACTTAGACACATACCTACAAAAATGAAAATTTGGATAGAAAGTTATTTAGTTGAAGACAGAATGTCAGACTCCTACCCTGAAATTGCTACTGCAGCAGTTATTACTCTCTGAATCAAGGGTCCTGGACACATCACTTTCACATGGGACATGAGGCATTGTGAAAAGAGAAAAGGCATAAACATTATGAAAATGGCAATCCCTAGGGGCTATGAAACTAGCAGGCAAATTAAAAAAATTACTACCGCAAACCAAAGGAAAGGCATACTAGGACTATCGTGCAAATCAAGACACTCTGCACAGCATGTTTTATTTGTAAATTTTGACTTCAGTTCCTTTAAAAGGAGTGCTCCACATGTTTGCATTTATGGGTAGCAAATGTTGCAAGGTACTACCACAGAAAAGTGGGTGTGGTCTTCTTGGGTAACAAGTCTTCTTTCATTCTATTTTCATATGTTTATGTTTAATAGAGCTATTTTCAGGTTTCCATCAGTATTTTCTATCATTTGTGAACACCCGTAACATCACTTTTTATGTGACTAAGATACAGTAAACTACCATGCAACAGACACTGCTCGTTGCTCATTGACTTTATAGGATGATTGGTGATCAAACACAACTGAGAATGTAAATGAAACCCTGGGGATAACCACATACAAAGAAGCACTATTTTAGCTATTTCAAATCTAAAAAAAATGCTAAAGCAGAATCAACAATGAGGAAAAAAGCATTTTACAAGACAAGGTGAAAAGCCATAAAATCCAGCACAAGTAGGACTAGGATTATGTGTGCCAGACAGTACCCCTCCCTAGCAATGTGTAGCAGTTATGCAGTTTGTTCAAAAAGCATGCGTTTTCTTTCACGCTCTCTCACTGCTCTTCAAATAGCCACTTATAATAGTACATGGAAGCTAAACTTGTAAGTAATGGGTTATTGTTAAATTATATGGGTCTGTAATAGTGCTTCTATGTAACACTACTTTCTGCAATATTTTTAGAGTTTGTATTACAAACATTATTACTGTTGTTGTATTGTTTTTGCATTCTGTCCTGTACTGTTTACTGCAGGATGACTCTGAAAATGAGATGTTTTCAATTCAGTAAGCCTTTCCTGTTATAACCATTCTAAATAAATAAAATAAAACAAATACAAATGGAGCAGTTATTCTAGTTCAGAAAACCCACCCACAGCATAAGGATAAAAAGAGCATGGTAAGCTTTCATTACAGGTACAGTGAAGCCCACCAGGATGAAGTGCAGTATCACAAATTTACTGCATGATGCAAGGGATTAACTCCCATGGAAACTGCATTGTTTGCTGCAGTTAACTCTACTGCAGAATTCTGCAGTCGGGCTTCATCCTGGTAGGTAGGCTTCACTGTAGTTGATTTCTGAATACTTCTAGAGCAGGGAGCAAACAGTTGTTGGCAATTAAGGATCCTACTTTAGCTGGAGACATAATTATGCATGAGCTTAAAACATGCCCAATGTACATATGAGTTTATTTGCCCATGTTCCAGTGATAACGCTACACATTTGGAAAATACATGATTTTAAAACTATACAGGTATATACAAACAACACAAACATCAACAAAGTAATAAACACTGGCTACTCTTTTTAATAAATCATGGGAGGATGGTGTGGTACCCGAGGACTGGAGGAAGGCGGATGTGATTCCCTTCACAAAAGTGGGACCAAGACAGAGGCAGGAAACTACAGACCTGTCAGTCTGACCTCTGTGGTAGGGAAAGTGATGGAGTCACTTCTGAAGGAAAGAATAGTTGAGTACCTAGAGGTCAGTGGAGCACAGGATCCAAGGCAGCATGGGTTCACAGCAGGAAGGTCATGTCAGACGAATCTAATAGATTTCTTTGACTGGGTGACCAAAGTAGTAGACCAGGGAGGGGCTGTGGACATGGCCTACCTAGACTTTGCAAGGCATTTGACACAGTCCACACAAAGATTGATAGTCAAATTAACCAGCCTGGGAGTGGGTCCCAGGGTGGTAGCCTATAAAACATTGGCTGGACAACAGGACACAGAATGTAATTGTAAATGGAGTCCACTCTGAAGAAAGGCGGTTACTAGTGGGGTACCGCAGGGTTCAGTATTGGTCCAGTCCTTTTAATGTCTTCATCGGTGACATTGCAGAGGGACTGGAAGGAAAAGTATGCCTTTTGCAGATGACACAAAGATCTGCAACAGAGTTGATGCACAAGGAGGCATGGAAAGGATGAAAAGGGACTTAGCAAGGTTGGAGGAATGGTCAGACGTATGGCAGCTAGGATTCAATGCAAAAACAATGCACCTGGGAAACAAGAACCCAGGGGAAGAATACACAATGGGTGGGGAGCTAGTAACAACAACAAAACAGGAAAGGGACCTGGGGTAATCATATCAGATGAACTTAAGGTTAGCAAGCAATGTGAGAAGGCAGTAGGGAGGGCCGGGGTATACTGGGATGTATAGGAGAGGCATCAGCAGCAGAAAACAGGAAGTTGTTATCCCTCTGTACAGACAGTTGGTGAGACCCCATCTGGAATACTGTGTCCAGTTCTGGAGACCCCCATCTCCGCAAGGACATAGACAGGATAGAGGCAGTCCAGAGGAGGGCAACTAAAATGGTGCAGGGTCTGCAAGAGAAGCCGTATGAGGAGAGACTAAAGGAGCTTAATATGTATACCCTTGAGGAAAGAAGGGAGGGGGACATGATAGAAACTTTCAGTACCTCAAGGAGATCAACAAAATCCAAGAGGTAGCATCTTTCAGAAAAAGAGACTTGCAAGAACAAGGGGACACAATTTAAAAGATAGAAGGAGGGCGTCTAGGGCAATGTGAGAAAGTATTATTTCACAGAGAGGGTAGTGGATGCATGGAACAGCCTTCCTGAGGAAGTTAATGGGGTCTAAAACTGTGGGAGAATTCAAGAATGCATGGGACAGACATAAGGCAATTCTTGAGGGGCAGGAAGATAAAGGCTGTTGGTTAACTAGGATCTACGGCCTATCCTGTAGAGGGAAATGGGCAGACTAGATGGGCCTAGCGGTCCTTATCTGCCACAAAGTCTATGTTTCTATGTTTCTATGTTTCAGTAATATGTTTTATTGTGTGGTACAAGCATAGTATACAGAGTATTATAACATATTTATGGTGGAATTTATTTTCCATGTGGAGCTATCAATTTTGTATTTATTTTTTCAAAGGTTTTACCAGGAAAGACATACTGCGCTGCTGATAGATCATTTTCAGATGTGTGCTGGG
The DNA here is from genome assembly GCA_016271365.2 of Neoceratodus forsteri. Taxonomy (NCBI): domain Eukaryota; kingdom Metazoa; phylum Chordata; order Ceratodontiformes; family Ceratodontidae; genus Neoceratodus; species Neoceratodus forsteri. The sequence continues at coordinate 1,077,692,219 of CM057450.1, forward strand.
GGTGAGTGGAAGTGGAGATAATTCAAGAGGAGGAAAAACTGTATAGTATTAACATCATTACAAAACTTGAAGACATATACAGCAATACAGTATATCAGAGGAGCAGAATTATAAGCAGTGTAAGGCAAATCAGTGCAACAGATATATATGCAGATAACACTGAGTTTGATAGGAAGCCAGACTACTTATAGCGGTATAACCTGGTGATGAGGAAGCAAAATGGCCAGGGCAATGTTAGTGGGGAGGGTGGAAGTAAGCGGTGAGGTCATGTTTAGTAAAATAGGGTCCCTGTTTGTCCCAACATCTGCCAGATCTTTACCCTATAGGCTGGCCTTTTTCTCCCCTAGAAATCAATGGCAGTAGTGTAAGTTTCACATTTGCAGTGCAGACTAAAATGTTCACAGCTACCCACTAACGTATTAACTTATTTTCTCATCTTTTGGGGCCTAAATTTAAGATTCTTTATAGCCTTCTACAGAAATACATTAACTGACACAACACTCCAGCTTTAGAAAGAATAACACTAGGAGCTGGCTTAGCAACAGCCACCCCCAACAATATGTCTGTGGAGAATTATAAAATGAGTAGTGAACATCCTGCCTCTTGTTGGTTGAAAGACTTCATAGAAATGAAATCTGACAGCAGATAAGGATCACTTGACCTACAGTCTGTTTATTTTCCACTATCACATTGTGTCACTGAAGACCCTACATGATCTCCACCATACCTGCTTTCCATCTTAGATTCCCTTGTGCCTATTCAACATGTGCATGCTTGAAGCCCACAACATGTTTTGCCCCTCCATCTCCACTGGAAGAGTGTTCCAGGCATCCACCACTCTTTCAGTGAAGAAATACTTCCTAACATCTCTCCTAAGTTTACTCCTTTCAAGCTTCATTGCATATCCCACATGTCTTCAGGCATCTTTTTCCTCTGAAAAACAGTCCCTCCTGTACCTTTTTAATCCAATGAGGTATTTACAAGTCTCTGTCATGTCCCTTCTCCCATCTGCCTTTCAGGGTGTACAAATGGGGGTCTTTAGTCTCTCCTTGTCGGGTTTCTGATGCAGCCCTGAACTGTTTTAGTTACTCTTCTCTGGACAGCCTCCACCCTGTCTATATCTTTCTTGAGATGTGGTTTGTGGACCGTGTGGGTAGTCAGGATAGCATAACAGGCAGACAATCAAAACCAGTGCATAAATAATGCCAGAAGACATTTATCATTTTATTTGCATCATAAAATGGAAGAATATTTATAGAAATCACAATAAAATGGAGTTAGATAATTCACTCAGAAAAAAAAAACTGAAATAGAATAAACAACTGCTTTGGTTCAGCAGGGTCTTAAGGCTATTCCTCAGCCCAGCCAATAATTGCTAGCGTAAGCCCACATCACACTAGGAGGTCTTACTACTACTCCATCAGCTGTCTACAGACTCCCTATCTGACTTCTGGAATCACAGGAGAACTTTTATACCCCCTCCCTGTGATCAGGTGACCTTAACATCACTAGAAACATTAAGCCCTCTTTTAAATTATACAATGGCTGAGGGTTTACTAAAGATAATGCTGACTCAGTCATGTTACCAGAATCAAATTAACTAGCCCAGAAAAGTATAAACTTGTAGGGGAGGTGGAAAATTTTCCATTAACTTTGATTGACAGCTTTATCACTATAACAATGGACCACTAGGGCACTGCTGGCCTAAGAGCACCTGGATTGGCATTTTCCTGAGAGTCCCTACTCAGGTAAGGCAGGCTGAAATTTTACCCTAGCAGTTGAAGGCCAACATTTTATGTTTAGACAAGTCTGTATTTTATTCCTGTCCTTTTAATTGACAGGCTAGCTTTAAACAATTAGCTTGCTGCCTTATAATACTCTAGACATGTATGTTTTTTAGCACAGGATTTTTCTGGGGCAATTTCAACCCTTTTTCTATGGAAAGGAATATGCCCATGCTGTTTTCTTGTGTACATTTTGGAAGGAACACTCAATGCCTAGGGGCATTGTTGCTTAAAAGAAGCAGCTTCAAGCTGCTTTATGGCAGCTATTAGAAGCAGAGCTGAAATACAGCCTTTTCATTTTGACGTGGCTGAAAAATTCAGCCATTGGCTTTAATTTCATTTGGCCCTTTGCCAAGGGCCAACTTAGTATCAATACAGGCACCCCTGAAACATTTTAAAGGAAGGAGAGAGCCTGTAAACAAAAGAACAGCTTTCTTTTAAGGCAGCCTGGTGTATTTCATTTTTATTCTAGGCTGCGAGGCTGCAAAAGAACCAAGACATGTCCGAGACAAGGACAGTGAAATGAAAGAGTGAGGGAGCAAAGCATTTATTCTACAGGCTCCTCTTCTCTCCATTTAACTTCTTTAGCAATCACCCCTCTGATGTAGGGGTTATATTTATATTGTGGCAACAGTCACTCAAGGACCCAACTAAAGGAGCTGCATCGAAACCATGGGGTGAGCCAAAATGGCAATAGAACCAGCCACATATTGGTTTTGGCTCAGCCTCAGTGCAACAGATTCTCTGGAGGCAGCAAGATGCAAAGTGCATTTTAAAAGGAATGGGAGAGAGAGAGAGAGATAGGAAGCACTTTTCATTGTCCAAGCTATGTCACCTCTCCTCTCCATTCCAACTCTTCCAGAGTAAGCAAGAGCATGCATCTTACACATTTCCTTTGTAGGCAACAAAGCTGCCATTTACAAAACATGGCTTCTCATGAACAGGTAGAAAGGAGCCTATTCTTAAGATAATATCAGCCACGTTCTGTGACTTTCACTGGCTCCTTTTATTATTATAGGCTAACCATAAGACAGGGAGTAGCAGAGAAAGGAACAAAAAGGAAGAAGGGTTACTGCTCCTGTCCAAAACATGGATCCATATTTCATTTTCATTAAATAATACTGAAAAACAAAATTTTCATTAAATAATATTGAAAAGCCCCAAAGGCTGTCTTTGCAACATAGAAACATAGAATTTGACGGCAGATAAGGACTGCTTGGCCCACCCAGTCTGCCCATTTCCTACCTGATGGATAAGCTGCAGATTCTAGTTAATCAACAGCTTATTTCCTCCTGCCCCCACTAGAATTGTCTTATGCCTGTCTCATGCATTCTTGAATTCTCCCCTGTTCCTGACTCCACAACTCCTCAGGAAGGCTGTTCCATGCATCCACAATCTTCTGTGAAAAAATACTTCTAACATTACCTTCCTAGCTGTCTCTTCTATCTTCAAATTGTGCCCTTGTTCTTGCACATCTCTTCTTCTGAAAGGTATTACCCTGTTGTACTTTGTTAATTCCCTTGAGATACTTGAACGTTTCTATCATGTCCCTCTCCCTCCTTTCCTCAAGGGTATAAATGTTAAGCTGCTTTAGTTCTCCTCGTATGTCTTCTGGTGCAGACCTTGCACCATTTTGGTTGCCCTCCTCTGAACAGCCTCCACTCTGTCTATGTCTTTGCAGAGATGGGTGTCAAGAATGTACACACAGTACTCCAGATGGGGTCTCACTAACTGTAGGTAGAGAAGGATAACGACTTCCTGTTTTCTACTGTTAATGAATCTCCTATGCATCCCAGTATCCCTCAGCCCTCCTTACTGCCTTCTCACATTGCTTGCCTACCTTTAGGTCATCTGATATAATTACTCCTAGGTCTCTTTCGATTTTTGTTGCTGTTATTAACTCACCCCCCATTGTGTACTCTTCCTCTGGGTTTTGTTTCCCAGATGCATTACTTTGCATTTCTTTGCATTGAATCTGAGCTGCTACGTATTTGACCATTCCTCCAACCTTGCCAAGTCCTTTTCATTCTTTCCACCCCACCTTGTGTATCAGCCCTGTTGCAGATCTTTGTGTCATCTGCAAAGAGGCATACCTTTCCTTCCAGGTGCTCTCAATGTCACTTATAAAGATATTAAGAGACCCGGTCCCAGTACAACCCTGCGGTGCACCTCTAGTTACCCTCCTTTCTTCACTGTGGGCTCTGTTTACTATCAGCCTTTGCGTCCTGTTGTCCAGCCAGTTTTTATCCATGCTACCACCTTGGGACCCACTCCAAGGCTGGCTAACTTGTATATTAATCTTTTGTGTGAGACTGTGTCGAATGCCTTGCTAAAATCTAGGTAGGCCATATCCACAGCCCCTCCTGGTCTACTACTTTGGTCACCCAGTCAAAGAAATCTATTAGGTTCATCTGACATGACCTTCCTGCTGTGAAACCATGCTGCCTTGGGTCCTGTGCCCCGCTGCCTCTAGGTACTCAACAATTCTTTCTTTCAGAAGTGATTCCATCATTTTCCCAACCACTGAAGTCAAACTAACTGGTCTGCAGTTTCCTGCCTCTGCCCTGCTCCCACTTTTGTGAAGTGGAATCACATTGCCCTCCTCCAGTCCTCAGGTACCACTCCATCCTCCCATGATTTGTTAAAGAGAGTAGTCAGTGGTGTTACTAGTTCTACCCTTAGTTCTTTTAGTATTCTTGGGTGAATCCCATCTGGCCCCATTGCTTTGTCCACCTTCTTTACTTAGGCAACCCACAGGCACCCTTATGCACTTAAAATACCATACTCTTAGTATGCTTCTTAATGCATTGGAGGTCATATGCACTTGACCTCCCTTTGTAGCCAGATAAAAAGGATACAGGAAACACAATGAAAGGATAGATCAAAAAGAGGGAAAATTGCCTGAAGATGGACTGCCTTCTGGACTAGAAAATACAGGGATAGTGAAAAGAAAGAGCAGTTGCAACCAAGAGTTTGAAAACAAAAAGTGGTCCATACAAAATGGAGCCTGTGCCAGCAGGGCACTGTCCGGGGCATACCTCACCAAGATGACCACCCAACACTCCTTTCTATTAGTAGTGCCCACGTTTCCTTTAGTTGCAGCAAAACACTTCATTTTATATTTACCCAATTGCACTTTATCAGTTCTCTACTTTATCAAGTCTAAGCATTTTACATTCCACTTCTATATCTTTAGAAACTTTTGATGCCATACCAGCATCTTATACTCTTAATGTCAGCCATGTTACTTCATGTGATCCTTCATTGAGTACTTGATGTGTTGAACATTTCTATAACAGACAATGTACATCCAGCAAACCAGCTGCATTTAAAGGCTTCTTAGCCTGTGGTTCCATAAGGAGGAGGGGCTAAGGTGGTAACTAGGGCTGGGCAAATATCAAATATTAATTTCTGAATTCCACGAATAATGGTCTATCCAAATATTTGGAGCTGAATACCGAATAGCCCACTATTTGGCTGGTATTCAGCCATGCACAAGGACAAAAGTCTTTCCCACCCTCCTGGCCAGCAATAAATAAATATTTTCACCCTGGTGTCTAGTGGTCCCACCCTGGCTGATCACGGTCCAAAGTAAAGAATCCCCCAGCCAGACTCTCAGCAATATCCCCAGTCCTCAAATGTATAAAATAAACATAATTCCTAATTTCCTTGATGTCTAGTGGACCCCCACCCTGTCAGGTAGTGCACCCACCTCTCCCCCACACATGACCCCAAGTGGGCCACTGGCGACACCTCCACACCTCCATGGCCACCAGCCTAAGTTTTCAATGAATGAGCACATGCTTGTACAAGCATGCACTCATTCATTGACAGATCAACCACCAGCAAGTTAGGAACTAGCATTACCAGGGGCTGGAGGGGAGGGGCAGCTGTTCCAGTCACCAGTGGGGGCAGGATGGGAAATGGTGTTGTGGACCCTCCGGGATCCGTAATGCCATTTCCCCATCCACCACCCTGCTGTTGACCAGAGCAGCTCCCTCCTCTCCAGCCCCTGGTAGTGCTACTTGCTGTTCGTGGCTGAATCTGAGTGTCAATGAATGAGTGAGTGCTTGTACAAATCAAAATGCTGTTGTCCTGTTTTGCTATGAAAACAACATAACTTAAAGAATTTAGTAAGGCTAGTGTTCAGGACCAGAACAGAGCAATGACATATTTTCCTAAAACTGCACCTTTACAAGGAGCACAATTAAACTATAATAACTGGTTTCTATTTTTAACATAGGAAAAGCTGGTTATAATTATGTCATTATAACCAGCTGGTTATAACAACATTCTCATGCCAGCTTTCCCCATGGCACCACTCAACACTAACAGTACTAGCACAAGCCACATACCCGACTGAAAGGCTTTTCGGTCAAACCCTCATCGGCATCTTGGAGTAGCGCTTTTCTGTTCCTGAAGCCACAACAAACTCCTGTATTAAAAAAGAGCAAAACTCAGACCAAAAGGTAATAAAACCTTTAATTTATCAAAGAGATGGAAGCTAGATTTCAACTGTTTGACCCTTCAGTCAGGGAGCAGTTTATTGCAGAACAGCAAAACCGCAACACTTTATGAAAAACAGAAATTGATTTGAGACTATTTAAATCATATCTGCATGAAACCGGGGCAAAAGTGGAATTTTAAATCTCACTCCACAAGACCTTGATACAAAATAGCCAACTTCATATTTTGTCTAAAAGACAAGGCGGCTCTGACTACGAGCCTGGAACAATTTGTGGCATAGCTGCAAGCATTGACCATCACCTAGTGGCAAACAAATATTCCCACAGTATATTCAAAGGTACAACAACAGAATTCACTGAGAGCAAAAACCCTGTCCACAAAACTCAAACAGCTTAAGAAATTAGATAAATGCAACAGGCCATTAAAAGCTGCCCTATTAACAGAAGAAGACACAGAACTTCTGTACACATCAGGAACTCTAAGTTTAGAAAACCCCAGTGGCCTTCTGAACCTCTTGTTTTTTAACACTGGGCTACCGTTTGCACTGAGAATGAAGAACAATATGACTTGACATGGGGACAACATCGAAGGCACAGATTTGGAGGAAATATCTATATAGAATATAATGAAAGCAAACCAAAAATAGGATGGGGATAACCCCAGAGATGTCCATCCAATAAAGCCCATAATCTATGAGAACAAGTGTAGACCAGACAGAGACACAATCAACGCCTATAGAATTTACAAACAAAATAAACCACCTTGAATGCTGCACAAAGATTCACCTTTCTACATCACATTCAACATAAACAAAAGGCTGATTCTCTGTGGTTCCAAAACATGCCCATTGGTCTCAACAAACTCCATAGCATGATGTTAAAAATGAAGCTCGAAGCAGGAATACCAGAAAATAAAAGAATCATCAACCATTCCACATGTAAAACCACAGTTCAAAGGTTGGTGGACTACAGTGCCATGACTGAAATGCAGCAAATTTCAGGCCATAAAATATCCAGTCTATAAATAATTACTCTGTCCTGTCTGAGATGAAGCAAAGAAAACTCAATGAACTTTTAACCTTCAATGCCCCAGATGATGAGCAGCCATCTCCCTCAAAGCACAACGCCACAAAACAGCATGGTGATCCCCAGCAACCTGCATGATCAAGCCTTTCTCAAACACTATGCAGTCTGTGTTTGGGCCTAGCGGTATTTTCCAGCAGGGAGTCTCCATCAAGATGTACAGTTGCTCACTGCCATAAAAAGATCAAGACCCTGGTGCTAGAAGGCAGCAAAGAGAACAACTGAGTGCGTTTTCCTCCACATGTTCAATTCACCATGATCCTAACTACACTAAAACTCTCATTCTCTTCGCAGGTACCATGAGAACTGCAAGTAAAACAAGCATTGCAACAGAAAGAAGAAAACAAAATAACAAAAAATAGACTAAGCGTTTATTTAAAAGCGTTCTTATTTTACTAACAAAAGTTACCCATAACTACTAACAATTTCATACTTCTTGAATGCCGTGATATTTTGTGTTTTGTTTTAGGTCATGCAGCACATTCCCAAACTGCAATAAGCCACATAACCTGTGAGTAACCAATTTAAAAAATGCAACAAGTCATAAATTCAAAACAGTTTTCTCTATGTTCTGTGTCTTGCTCTGAAGAGTTGAGCAATTTACTTATTTATTCTTCTGTATTGCAAAATAAAATGCTTCCAATTTAAATACTGCATCCTCTTTTCTAAGTAAAAATGTAACTTGCACAGGCAAAAAAAATAGAAACCAGCAATTATACTAAATAAAACATGGGCTGCCAGTTAAAACTCAGATTTTGCACACACCCTAGGGTGGGATGCCTAATAAACTCCTCGAACTTCGCTCTTGGGGTTTATGTGGCATCCCACTCCTCAGGTGGTGTAAAATCCTTGTTATAACTGGCTACCCATCCATTATTCTCTCTATAATACAACCTCATACATCAGTGAATGCTATATGGCTTCCTAATACCCTTACATTTTGGTCCACTTACCAAAACCAATTCATAGATACTGTTGATAACCTACTAGTACAGCAGCATTAGACTGATAATAATATATAGTGTTGCACAATGTTCAATTGACTGTCATAGATTTTTAACGATATAATTAGAAACAGGGTGAATGTATTAATTTATATATATGGTAACTTATAACTTGTTTTTAATGTATAGTAAGTCATTATATGATGTGATGTAATATGATATGCAACTTTTATTTGTGTATGCACATTTGATACATAAATAAACTTTGAACTTTGAACTACAGCAGCAGTAGAGATCTGACTGTGTGATTCTAGTGTTGTAAAGCATGGTCACTTGGTAGTTATTGACCAATAAAGTTCTTGCATTTGTTCTTGCCAATTTATAAAAATAACTACATCAGTGTATTTACATATTTCACAATGAGAAAGGGTGACTGCCTTATGATGAGATAGTTGATCATGAAGAATATCTCTGATAATCTTCCAGTGCCTGACTACCAAAGAAATCTTTGCTGCTAATCTGGGAACAAATACAGTTGATGCTCTTGTCTCGTATAAGGTTTTCTAGTGTGTGTGTGTGTGTGTGTGTGTGTGTGTGTGTGTGGGGTGTGTGTGTGTGTGTGCATGTACATGCATATGCGTGGGCATGTGTGTGTGTGCGTGTGTGTAGAAGATCCCTTACAGAAATAATTATATGAAATGTTTCATACTACACATAGAACTACCCACGTGATATGCATGCTGCAAGCATGATTTAAATATTAAGTTGGAACCGATTGCATGCATATGGCATCGTGCAGCAAGCAAATGTGGAAACCATGATTTTTATGTTAAATTTGGAAAGACTGCATGCATATGGCATTCATGCAAAAGCAAGTTGTCACTGATAATTGCACACGAAAAAGCTAAGTGATTTGCTCAGGATCACACCCTACACATGTGAGGTCGATGAGATTCAAACCCAGGTCTTCATGCCTCCAAGTCTCCTGGTTTGCAGTTCAGTGCCTTTAACCACTAAGCTACACTGTCTGCACACATATGGTTCACTTGTACTTCAATACATACTGCATCTGATTACATCTGCATGCATGTGGCATCTTGAAGCCACTGTTATGCTTTTCAGTTTCTTCTCATCTCAGTTTCAAAGTTGAACTGTAGCACACATACCAATGGAAACACATGTCTTTTCCCACCATCAATACACAAACTTGCCCACAAAACCACTTAATTACTTCTGTCTGGCCTGTACTCCCACTGTTTTCTCTCCATAGTTTTATTGCATCCACACAAACATACTTTAAGGTGCAGACACAAAAGTAGCAATAACTGGACACTCACCCACATGGCCAGTTCCCCCATGCACACACACACTGTAGTGTGTATGGCCATGCTGCTACAGACAATCACCAAGTATAGATATAAGTAAAAAGACTTTACTTGTGTACTAGGGAGCCAGAGGCAGGAGCCTTTAAGAGATGAGGTCTATTGGTCAGAGTGCTTAGGCATACCCCTTGAAATGAATGGAGTTCTTTTTTATTACTATTTTATATATTATGATTGCAAGTTGGAGAATAATGAAGGCCAATGTTCTACTAACAAGGCCCTTGTTAGTCGAGCGTGGCCTTCATTAATCTTCAATTCTGCATCAATAATGTAAAAAATAGTAATAAAAAATACCCCCATTCATTTAGATGGTGCACACCCTGCAGTCTTCATTGCCCTTTGTCATAATGTGCCTGAGCATGGAATGTGGAGGTCAGCTTCACTGGGGGCATAAGCCTGACTATAGTGGGGCTCCAATAGTCTGTGCATACCATGCTGCTCAACTGTCTGTGAATGTAAGAACAGCTCTAGAATGTCTGTAACATCTCTAAAAAGCACAACATACTTGTTTTGACTGAAAAGTGATATGCAAACAGGAAAAATTCAAATGTATAAGATTCTTCCGTATATACCCTGGAACAGTGAATCACATTGTTTGCTTAAACCCACCCAGTTACTAACCAATTTGTTTATTTACTGAAGTTCTACCCCCCAAAAACTTTCTCTTGAATTTTCTCCTCAAATCCATTCCATTCAATACCCATACGCCTATGGGTCATGAAGCCACCAAAGTTAAAGAAACATTAAAAACACATCAATATTTCAGTCCTTCCTCCTTCCCCAAACTCCCTGTAAAAAATGTATTTACTTTTACTTACCCGACCATAGGGTCAGAACCTGCAGCCTGGCACAGTATGCCACAAGTCCAGTTTTCAGTCTACTCCCTCTCTCCTTCCACCAGAAGCTGGATGCTAGAACCAACCATCCAGGTCCCCAACATGGTCCACAACCAGGTCACCTCACCAACCAAACCCACACAACCTGGGTTGCTTGCTTCTTGCTTGGTTGCTGCTGCCACACTGCACTGATCAAAGCCTATGAAGGCCACGCACACCACTGTCACCACTGCTGCTAAGCCTAGCTTGCTGCCATGGGGGTCTGTGCTGTTTTTGCAAGGCGAGCCTAGTAGGGTGAGTAGGTAGCCTAGTCTTGAGTCATCTTCTAGCTCACCCTCTGCCCTTCAGCTACCAATGGAGATGAGACTCACTAAGAGTAGATCAACAAAATATGCTGCCACAACAGTGCTATTGAGAGTTCAGTGCTCACTGAATCCTCCAAGCTGTAGTGTGCAGTCTGTCTACTGTGGGGAAAGACAGTGTCACACTTGCAAGACTCATGCACTCTTTATTGGCTGGAGCTCATCCACATCACATGTAATTGTGCTACCACTAATAGGTGGAGAGAGTGGACAACACAATACAGACACAGTCAAGTCTGGGAGTACCTGCAGCCTAAGCATGCACAGGCCAGGTGGGCACTTATTGTGCAAAAGATTAAATCCAAATTTAATGCCATTGTTGCCACACCATAAGAACAACCTAGGCACGAATATGAAGGGGGCAACTTCCCTCTGCCCTACCTAAATGGCATCCCTGCTTTATGGTAGAAATTCATTCTCAGAGTGCTAATGCAATGGTTTCCACAGTGTTGTGGTACTGTCTCTCCATGTTTCATGAAGTGTCCTGATCATCACCTGGGTTAGTGTCCCTCATTGTCCCTCATTTTGAGTGTCCATGTCCCTCATTTCAGTGACAAAATGTGAGGTATGGTGCATGCTTCCAAGATCCTACTCAATACAAAGAGTGCTGAGCATGGCCATAGTGTATATGCTCAATACAGAATGATGAAGGGAAAGTAAGTGAGATGAAACAGTCATGGAGAAACATATTTGTAGCACTAAATATGCATAAGGGATTTGCATGGTCCAAAACAAAAGGATAGGCTTCACAGCATAGAGGTCCCTCTTTGTACATCTGGAATAGGGATGTTGACTGGCTATATCCTAGCACTCAATACAGTAAGCAAACAATACTTTACAAATTAATGGTGATTTAATGACAAAAACCAAAAGCCATTAAACAACTTGCAAAGGATCAGAATTAATGAGTTTACCTAATTGTTATGGAATTCAAATAAAAATGTATTTTAATGACTGTAATTGCTAGCAGTAGTATAAAGAAATAGAAACTGATGTGCTTTTTAGATGAGATTTTCACCAGCTTAGCTACTACACGTGGCAAGCATGCAGCATGTGAACCTGATGTGATGTTTAATAATGTTCACACCAACTAACTGTTGCACTGTTGTCAAGCATGCAACATGCAAACCTGAAGTAATTTTAGATGTTCACACCAGCTTACCTGCTGTGCACATGTCAAGCGTGCAGCATGCAGACCTGATTTGCTCTTTAGACCTGGTTTGCTTAGGATCACTTTGTGTATGTGAACAGCATGCAAACATTGCACAATTAAGCATGTGGCATGCATTCTGCATGTTCACAACACACCTATATTTCTGTAAGGGATGAACATTCTGCAAGTAGGATTCTGCAAACTTTTCCTAAATCCTGATGCTCAAGGACCTCAGTCTAAATGCTTTGTGTCTCAAATTCACCTGGGTGTTCAGTTATTGCTGAACAACACACACTTTGTTTAGGAGCTGGTTTGAAGTTGGTTAAATTCAGATTGAAGGTCGCTACATGCAACTTCTGGTGATAGGCAGCTTAAGTAAAGCACTGTATCATCCGTGAATAGGTGGATGTTAGCCTTAGTTACACTGTCATCGATGTTATTGATGTAAATTGCAAACAGAATGGGACCAAGAATAGATGCCTGGGGCACTCCTCTTAGCAGGGTTTGATAGATGAAAGTTCACCTTCGGCTTTGACTTGCTATAGGCGGTCAGTAAGATAATTGGTAAACCACCGAAGGAAAGAGAGTCCAAGCCTATAGACTATAAGGATGAGAGGATATTTTTCAGATGTGTGACAAATTGTAGAATAAAGCAGCAGCAGGAGTTAGATGACTGTTACTTATGCTGGATACAGAGGATGTGTTGACTTTAATAAAACCAAATACACTGGTGGAGAAGCTGCAGAAGAAGGTCCATGGTCTGTGCATTAGTAGGCAATGGTGACCACATCAACATTCTGGTGGAGAAGATAGCAATGGCTTGCTTGTTGTAGGAGGACGAGGAATTCATCCTGATGACAGAACGTAAAAAGACCTGATGTGAATGCAAGATTGAAATTATTTTGACACCTGTGAAAGGAAACCAAACTTCAAACATTAAATGAAAAATATCTTTTGAAAGGATACCTACTGTCATATTTTTGATGGCCCTGCCTTGAAATGAAATGAAGGTGCTCCAGACAGAGGAGGTGGATGAGATGTCTTGCTTCTTGGATGAGAAAGTGCAGGAAAGTAGGAAACCTGTGAAGACATTGGAACATTATGTAGACCTTACTAAAGTGGCCACTGTGGGTGACTGACCACATGGACAATATATACTGTGTGTTGTCCACTCAAGTCTTACTATACATTTACCTGCTAAGGAAAAAAAAGTTATTTCGACTGACTTTGCCACCATTGTGGCCACGATATATCTGTTGTCCAACACCATTCTTTCTGTACCTGTCATCTGTAGAAAAAGAGAAATCATTTAGTCAGACTTGGCATGGCCACTGTGCCAATGTTTTCCTGTGAAAGAAAAGTTAACATTAAAACTTAAAACCAAAAAAAATTATGTAATGATACTTACCACAACACTGCCACAGAGAGGGTGGTGGAGTAAGAGGCAGCTGTAGATTGTGTCTTGTGATATGTGCTGTCTGAAATAAGAAGGAGACAAAAGAAATATAGAAACACATTTTTTTTGCTCCTCCACGATCTCTGACCGGCCACTCCTTGGTGCGCCTTTGACCCCGCTGCCACTCTGCCCCTCCTGCCAATCACCACCCCACATTATAGTCCTCCCAGGTAACCCAGCATAACCCTTCACTGGGTGGGACCTCCCTCCCAGGGAAAGGCGCCAGCAGGGCTGGCCAGCATACTAATTACATTTGGCCGGGTGCTACTGAGGTGATCCAGGCTGTCTGGGGCTTTGTGGTGGCGGGAGCTGGCAACCATCATCCAGCTGGCATGGAAGCAATTTTCTTGTTTTCTCTTGGGGAGCACGACATCCAGGACATCAAGACAACAGCCAATGTCCTCCGTGTTCTTGATGCAGCCTGACAATGATGTGCCCTCCAGCCTCTGCCAGAGGGCAGCAGACACCAGGCCATGGATTTCCCTTCCCTGGGAGATGGCAGCCCATCATGGGATGCTCAAGCAATCTCCCCTGGCCGTCCTCAACATCTAGTTCTGTTCCTGAACCCAGGTCATCAGCATCACAGGAGTGGAAATCCAGCAGCTGCGATGGCGGGCCAGCCATAAACACATTTAATATCTTGTAAGCAAGGTGTAAGCCATGCTGTGCAATAATGGACTCACTACCAACAGTGAGCATAAATAGTGTGAAAAACAATGAAAGTAACTTATTATCTCAGCAGACAATGTTGGCCTTTGCTCAACTTCAGGTCTTGCTGCCAAGATGGGTTGGCTGGCTGGAGACTCCACTTGAGGTCTGGCTTGCTGACTGGCTGGCTGGCAGGCCCTGCTGGCTTGAGTCTGGCTTGCTGGATGGTGGGCTGGTTGGTGAGATGTCTGGTGGAATGACTGGCTGGGTTGATATCTGCCAGGCAACAGCAGTTAAGCTGGCTTAAAAGTCCTTGTTTTTAGTCTCGAATGAGGGCATGCAGCAGAGGCAGGGTGGGCCATGTTGTTGAGGGATGTGGAGGAGACAAGCTGCAGAGAGAAGATGAGGAGGTGGTGTCTTTATTGCTGGTGAAGGTATGGCATGCTTGGTTGTCAATGGCGTTTATGCTGCAGAATTAACAGTCCATTTTTTCAGTCTGGATACATGCAGTTCAGGTGCCAGTGACCAATGTTATTGGAGGCAAACTTGACATCTCACGATATAGCCTTTGAAGATTTTCTACTTTGTTTGTGAGCATAACATAGGAGAGAGCAGATGGAGTTAATCAGATGGATGTACAAAACTTCAGCACAGCTTGGGGAAACATATTCACAGGAAAACAAAACTGAATCACAATGGAAAGGATTCAACTGATATGGAGGAAAGGGTGGCTCTAAGACTTTGTGTTTGTGCTTCAATTATCCTCACCAAGGAAGCAGCCCTCACAGTATTCCAGACTGGAGCTGTTCCCACATAGAATTCTTTCTACATTACTGCTTCATCTTCCTCAGTGAAAGGTAATTTGCTAATGCCAATACCATCGGGCTGTTCTCATTCTTCTTCATGATCACTGCGCTGTTATGTGCTATGAATGAAGATGTGATTGTGTTACAGGGAGTGTGCCCTGCATTCGTTTTAATAAATGTTATCATGCCAACATTTCTAGGGAACATATTTGTATGACTGTCCAACACAATGGTTCCTGCTGAATTGAATACCCCTCAGCGCTGACACTGAGAGGTGGACAGCTCAGATATTTAATTGCTATGGAGCTCAGTGCTGGCCAATCAGTGATCTCAAGTATTGTAGTGACTCATCCAATAAGCTAAGGTGCTTAATGTCCACCAAATATGCATCCACCATGCATTGCACTGCATGCAGTCCTGCAGAATCATCAGCATCCTCCTCCCTTTTCTCCACATCTGCAATTCCTCACAGCACCAGGCATCACAAGGTGGATTTATTGTCATTTTTCTGTTACCAGGCCTGTTTTTCAGCCCAACTATGAAGTGGTAGCAACAGCCCCTTTATGATCACTTTCATATTCTGCCTTCATAACAGTGACTATAACATCTGTGCCCCATGAGCCAGTCTTAGTAGCTGACCGGTTAGATTTTGGACCTGATCACACCCACATTCAAGTATTGATGACAGGTCCCATTTATATCATGGGTCCAGCATGTTGGTAATACCAAAATCAGCAGACTGTAGAGTGCTAGAAATATGGATATTCTAGTCCAACACATGGAGCATGTGTTCCATTAAGCACAGCTTCCCCAGTCATTACCTGCCTCTAGTACCTGCTGCACATTCAACAGCATCTGCCTCAGTACCCTTAGAAGTGGGATGGCCTGACTGATACAGGCAGTGCCCCCACTCACTGCCTTTTTGCATGTTTAATTGGCCTTAGAATCATGATCAGGCCATCCATTAGTCACCATTGATTGGCTGTCAGAGACATGGATACTCTGACACTGTCACGGCTTGTATGCAGAAGCAGATATTTTGAGATGGCTTTGTACTGCTTGTACAAGTGCTCAATCATGTACAGTGTTGAGTTCCATCTGGTGATGACTTCCAGCTTCAGACAGTGCTGAAGCAATTATATTCTAGATTTGTAGGTGCCTTAGATGGTCATGGGCCTTTCCAGAATGTGTAAAGTGGGCACAGATGTGGCAGGCTACAGTCAATGTGGACTTGATTTCAAGATATGATAGAAGCTCCTGCACTACTAGATTAAGTCACTGTGTCATGCATGAGTCTCTGAGAAACCCTCCATCATTAATGTGCTTAGCCGCATTCAAGACATTTTCACTTGCAATGAAACCTGGTTTCAGGGAATGTCTGTGCAGCCACTTATCAGTTTCAGTCAGGAGCAGTTCTGACATGTTATGACCTGTGTGTGATCACTTATATTCTTCAATCCCAGTGTGGCATGCTGACAAATACCCAGAATGTCTCTACTACTGCTGTTGGGCGTCATACATTTCTCCCATTTCATCATCAAATACTACACCAGCTACCTGTACCCAGTGGTCTGTATTACACAGATAAGAGCTACCAGCTGTTTGGCCACTGGCCCAAATAACCATGCTGAGATGTATGAATAGAGATGTTGAATGCTGCAGGGTATGTGTATTACTGTGCATGACACAGTTCTATAATGTTCAGAAATAGCACAAGTGGAGAAATAGGTTTGTGAGGACTCTGCCATTTTGGACAAGAACATACCATCAACCTTGAATCAACATTCTGCACAAAGAGAATGGCAATAGATTAATTGCCAGCATTTCAGCAGTTGTTGCATTCAGTTCCTGTGCAATAGCATGATTGGGTGAGCATTTGGTATGATGTCTAACATGCTATGCAGTGTAGGTTGCACCTTTAGGGTATTCGATGCCAAACAGCTGGACTCTGCACATGGAGGTATGACTGGTAGGTTAGCATTTGACTCAGGGCACCATGGATGCTGAACAAATGAATGAAGTGATCTCTGGTGTTTTATGGACTGGGGTTGATGTGCTTCAGTGACTCTGGCTGCTAGTACTCAAACCACACTGCTACTATGGCCACTACTAGGCAATCCACTGACTCCCCTCCTCGTCTCTGTAGTAGTCCTTTGTGGTCAACTCTGACTCCCTGGGACTGTATTCATGCCACTTTGGTATGCCTTGCATAATGAAGATAATAAGGGAGAAGGCACCCCTGCAACAGCTTCCCTTTGGTGCTGAGTCCAGCATAACATGTGTCTGGACATAAGGTGAGTGTGTTGCCAACCAGTGCCTAGGTTACTCTCCTTTTCCAGTGGCTAACACATGCTTGACACAGCTGACAGATAGCCACTGTTTCATCAGCTGGGTCCAGTACATAAAAATCCCGCACTAGGGATTTTGTAGCCCCTTGTTTTTACACTGTGATGGACCTGGTACTGTGACATTGAGTGGTGGCAACTGGTGTTTGAGGGATATTTTCTGCACTGCAACAGTGCAGTGTCTGATGTGACACTCATGCTGTGTTATTGGCTAAAAGTGCTAACAGAAACAACAGCTGTAGGACTGAAGAGACTTCTATAATTCCCTGAAATAATTGTGGTGCACATAGCACCACAGGTTCAACAGTTTGATCTTTACTTTTGTATTTTCGGTTCCCATAGATGGTCAGATCATCATCCCCATTCTCACTGGGCTGATAACCACCTCCTGAGATCCCCCTCCTTATCCTCACATTCTCCACTTCTCTTCCTTCTCATCATCCTTGTGTCTGGCCAGAGTGCACCTTAGTCACATACTGCACATATAACTTTTAGGAGAGCATGTGTTTTTGTGCTATGATCTCTGCAATGTCATGTGTGCACTGTGAGTGACTGAAGTGCACAGTGACCCGATACCTCTCAAAAAATATCCATCACTTACTCCGCTGGTGCTGATGGTACCAATAAATATACATCAGGTATTCTTTGTTATCTTTATTCTTGATACTGCAACAAGTCTTAACCACATATATGTTTTGCGTGAAGCTGGACAATGTATGCACACTTAGGAAAGAACACTGACAGCACAAATGCACAGTTTAGCACAGCATACTTGCATTGCTCAGTCTTCCTGCTGTTTGCGAAAAACACTTCAAATCCGATTCATGAGTCCGCCATAAGTAAACATTACTGAGGCTCTATAACTATTTTGTTTGTGAAATAGACATGAAAGAGATTCACCAACTTACAGCATTGCACCGATATATGGCGGCTTACTTCCAGAGGAATCTTTCTTGCTCCACATGTCCTTACATAGTGCAATACACTTCTGTCAAAACTGCCCGTAATTTCATTAAAGTATGTCACGTCATGGAGAATTCCCATTCTGAAAAGCTGCCCAAATTCTACCCCCTTTCTCAACAACATTAGGGCGTGATGCCAGGGAGACCGCGGGTGCGTGCTCCATTATAGTGAATGTCAGCAGCTTTCTGAATGTTTCTTTATGTTATAATGGTCAGTTTGTGGTGAAAGGTGGGCGTTTCCACCAACAAGTCTCGTGTTACTGGAAACATGCCACCATTTCTACTGAACGACTACCATTATAAAGAAAACAGCAGCTTATCACGGACGATGGAGCATGCACCCTGGCATAACATCTAATGTGACAAGGGGCAGGGGTGGGTGGCTTTTCGAAGCGAGGATCCTCCATGACGATACACTAACAGGTATGGCGACTTGCTTGAAATATGACTACTGTAGAATATGTGAGAAAACTTCCTGAAATAAGGCACTATTTATTAGGTGCAACACCTTAATAATTATGTGGTGAATCTCTGTAAAGCAACAGTGCACTAATCTGTTGAGAACTCTGAGCCTATATTTTTTAATGCTATGTTACATTGCCACTTCTTTCCCACATACTAGTTGTATGATACTATAATTTCCAATATTTGAGACTGCTATACTTCTTTTTCATGTCTGAAATAATAAAGGAGCACTCCTTTTAATATGGTGCTTATCCAGAACTTTGTCAGTATTTTCACGCTTTCTCCATCACATCAGTTAGTTGTTATATATCTCTTCTGTTGTAAATTAACCGTTATGTAGCAGGCAGTGTTTATGACCCCACAGAACAATATTTATTGAAAAGCAGCTGCAAATGGTGCTACAAACCTGGTCATAACAATATTGAAAGGTGTTCTCCTTTTTTTTTTCATACAAGACAAAAAGTAATAAAGCAGACAGAAATTGTGAAAGAAAGAAAGCGTATCATTCAAGTCATGACTCGGAGATAACTAGTAGCTGGCAATGATAGCAAAATAGCATAAAAGTACAGTTCAAAATTGTCACACACATTCTTGCAATGCTCTTTAATTAATAATTTCAATATGACATCATGAGCTCACAATCACAACACAAAATGCATCTGCCTTGTGTCCAGAAAATTGACAAGTGGTAACAAAATGAAATGTGAGCATTATAGCACATACAAAGTCCCCAGAATTAATGGCACACTCAGTCATCATGCAGCAGTAGTTGTACGAGTCATCAGATTTTTCTGCATGCCAAAATACATCTGCCTTGTGTCCAGAAAATTGACAAGTGGTAACAAAGTGAAATGTAGTGTTACAGCACATAGAAGTCCCTCAGAATTAATGGTGCACTCAGTCATCCATGCAGTGGTCGCACAGAGTCCCCAGATTTTTCTGCATGCCCAAAATACATCTGCCTTGAGTCAGAAAATTGACAAGTGGTAACAAAAGTAATATGGGAAGATTACACCACATACAAAGTCCCCCAGAATAAAATGATGACCATGAAGCGAACTGTTGTTGGTCCAATGTGCTGCCAATTCCAGCAAATGCAATGTGATCAACTCAACAGTTTGGAACGGTGTCCTTTTCTGTACTCTAATAAGTAGCCTTGGTGAGTTGATATATTTATAGATACATATTTTCGTATTTTGTAGATGAGGGTTGACATGAATATGTACTCATTGTATTGTTTTATCACAGGTCACAGATACTGTTGGTGTGCACATTCCAGTGCTCGATGAGAACTTTTATGTAGAAATTTGAAAATGGATAACTCAAGCAAAGTATTTTTTGAGGGTGGGGGAAGCATATTTGCAGGTTTGTCTCTAATGATTTCTTATTTGGTTGCTTCTTCACAGATTTCATCTGCATCCTTCTCAGGTCTGGTTGGAAATGATGGTCATGGTCATCGATTGAAAAGCGACTTTGGCGTGTTGCATGTCTGCCCCAGCCGAGAGGGTGGCTGATGTTGAAGAACTTCTTTGGATAAGGCAACTATGCTAACAAAGCATCTGGAACTTGCCTAAAAAATAAATGAATGACTTCTTTCAACTTGATTGTAATTTGTCCCTGGTTCTCAGTCTCAAGTCAAGTTAGATTTCAAAACCATATCTTGTCAAATGCATACAACCTGTGTGCAAATAGTTTCAACACTGTCATGGTCAGGGCTGCACAGCTACCAGTTCAAAATATAGTGCATGAATGATGCTTACGAAATAGTTTTGGTGATGTACACATGTCACCTAGTTTATGAATCGTACTCAGTCATTGCTGCAGTCTTTCAAAAATTTAAATGATGAAATAAAATCTTAATACTTAGCAGAATGGATTTCAAATGGATATTCTATAGGTTCCTGCGTATGCGGTACAGCTGCAGTACCATCCTACTGACTTTCAGTGAACGAAATTTTTGTTAACCTAAAAAAAAAACAAAATGAATTTACCGTATGTGTTTGACCATTCTTGGCTCTAAATACAGAAAACAAAACATACAACTAAAGGAAGTTAAATAGCACAAAAAACATAAGTACATACTCACTTTATAGTTTAAATATTAACAAACTTTGTGCCTGTGGCTGATGGAGATGTGGTCTCCTGTTCGACTCCTTCTGCCTTTGCATTGTAAATGTAAATGCAATGGAAATATTGTCTGAATGACACTGGCGGTGGGTGCTGGTGGTGATAGCTGCAGCACATATGGACATTCTGTTATATCTTCCTGCATCTTGCGGTGGTGGCAGTGGCTAACATCAGTCCCAGTGGTGGTGGTCTGGGGGTGGACAAGACTCATGCTCAGTGGTGGCAGTGGCTAACATCAGTCGGTAGTGGTGGTCAGAGGGAACAGACAAACTCATGCTCAGTGAGGTGGCAGTGGCTAATATCAGTCCTGGTGGTGGTGGTCCAGGGGCAGACAAATCCATGCTCAGTGGTGGCAGTGGCTAATATCAGTCCAGTGGTGGTGGTCTGAGGATGGACAAACTCATGCCCAGTGGTGGCAGTGGCTAACATCAGTACCGGTGGTGGTCCGGGGTGGACAAACTCATGCTCATTTGTGGAGTGGCTAACATCAGTCCTGGTGGTGGTGGTGGTCAGGGGTGGATAAACTCATGCTCAGTGGTGGTAGTGGCTAGCATTGGTCCCAGTGGTGGTGGTCAGGGGTGGACAAACTCATGCTCATTTGACTAGCAGTGGCTAACATCAGTCCGCAGTGGTGGTGGTCTGGGGATGGAGAAACTCATGCCCAGTGGTGGCAGTGGCTAACATCAGTCCTAGTAGTGGTGGTGGTCAGGGGATGGATAAACTCATGCTCAGTGGTGGCAGTGGCTAACATTAGTCCCAGTGGTGGTGGTCCAGGGGTGGACAAACTCATGCTCATTTGTGGCAGTGGCTAACATCAGTCATGGTGGTGAGTGGTGGTGAGTGGTCCAGGGGTGGAAAAACTCATGCATAGTGGTGGCAGTGGCTAACATCAGTCCCAGTGGTGGTGGTCAGGGTGGACAAACTCATGCTCAGTGGTGGCAGCTAACATCAGTCACGGTGGTGAGGTGGTCTGGGGGCACACGCCTTTTAACAACTTCAGTTAAAACCTGCTAACATTAACCACATCATCATCTTCATAAAAGCTGCCCTCACAGTCATCTATAACAGAAGCCTGACCACTGGGTAATCCGTTCTCATTGTGTCATCATCTATGTCAGTGGCGGGCTGTTTCATGCTGCACTGCCAGTGAACCAGGATGGTCCATTTCCACAACACCAAACCACCATGACTAGCTGGGGTACGAATACTGAGGTTGCAGTCTGTTCTGGTATGTGCCTCTATTCATTTAATGA
This sequence comes from Neoceratodus forsteri, assembly GCA_016271365.2. Taxonomy (NCBI): domain Eukaryota; kingdom Metazoa; phylum Chordata; order Ceratodontiformes; family Ceratodontidae; genus Neoceratodus; species Neoceratodus forsteri. The sequence goes on from CM057450.1 coordinate 1,077,714,291, forward strand.
ATGTTAGCAACTAACATTTGCAGAACAGGTTTGCCTGGCGATCCTGACTATTAGCAGCCTGCTGAGCTGGATACCCTCTAGAACACTTACACTGGAGGGTGGGCATGTGAGGCACTTCAATTACCACTGCAGTCAACTCTGAACATTCATTGACCTTTCCACTCCAGTACAAAGGATCTTCAGATATATCGTCAGATGCCTGTTTTCAGACAAATATAGACTCACCATTCTCTGTACCACATTAGGCCAGTTGTTGATGCATCATCCTGTTCTCTGGAATCTTTTATTTCACAAATCCACTTGTGACAAAGCCTCCCAAAGTGAGTTGATGCCAGCCACTTTGGATGACAGACCACCTGGAACTGCAGTCACCTTCTCCTTACAGGATATGCTTAATGGTCCTCCAGGTACATCATCAGCCGGATTATGCTGCTGAGGTTTTCTGGCCTTGACACATGACTTCTGTGCCCCATGAACCAAGCGCACTAATTGGCCACTGATATTTTCTACCTGTTCAGGCCCTCCTTCCAGTACTGATGCAATTCCACGTTTGTATCATGGGTCCAGCATTGTTGCTATGGCAAAGTTGTCACTATGCTGAATGCTCAAATGTGATGATTCTGGTCGAATACTGTCAGAATATGTGTCAGCAACATACTGCTAGAACTGTCTCCAGCAATATCAAGGCCATGCTGTACATTCACCAATGTCTGCCTCAGCACCCACAGCAGTGGAATTGATTGGCTAAGGGAGGCAGACTCATCACTCACTGCCTGTGTGGCATGTTCAAAGGTTGCAAAATTATTATTACAGAGTCCATGAGGTGCCACTGTTCAGTCATCATAGACATGGAGGCCCTGGAACTGTCACGGCTAGTGTGCATAACAAGATATTCTGAGATGGCTTTGTATTGTTCATACAACCTCTGTGCCATGCATAAAGTGGAGTTCAATCGGTGACAACTTCCAGCTTCCAGCGGATGCTGAAGCAGGCTGTTTTGCATCTGCAACTGCACGCAGTTGGTCACGGGCCTTTGCAGTTTGTGAAAAGTGAGAGCAGATATGGCGTGCAACGGTTAGCATTTCCTTTACATCAGGATGCTGCAGAAACTCCTGCACCACAAGATTTAAACAACGGCCCATTCATGGAACATGAAAAAACACCATTCATTATGCATTTCACCACATTTGACCCATTGTCACTTGCTATGAACCCAGCTCTCAGGGACATGGGGTTCATCCACTTGTTAATTTCAGTCAGTACCATGTCCAACATGTTTTCACCACTGTATGTACAGGTCACATTGTGCATAGCAATTACCTTACTACACTGATTATTCACACTACCAACATCACAAATAACCCCGGCTCCTAAGCCCAGTGTGCAGTTATACACAAATATGGACTCCTGCTGTTTTGCATCTTGTCCACATATCCATACTTAAATGGATGAATGGGAGGAGGAATGTTGAAGGGCATGTCTTACTAGAGTCGGACACAGTGCGGAATAATTCAGGGACAGCACGGGTTGAAAAGTATGTCCTGAATGGGACTTTCCATTTGGACAGACACAACAGCATACCACCGGAACCCAGAATTCTCCACAAAGGAAAATGGCAAAAGATCAATTGCCAGCATTTCAGCTACAACAGCACTAAGTTCACGGGACACTGTATGATTGGGGTACTTCAACTTATGCACAAAAACACTCTTAACGTGGGCTGACTTAAACATTTTACATGGGTGTGATGACAAATGGCTCTGCTCTGTGATAAATGGCATTGGCAGGGGTGGAGTGTGGACGCTTGATGAAGACGGTTGCACAGGTGATGATGACAAACCCAGAAATGCAGTTATTTTGCCAGATTTGCCAACCGGTTGATGTACCACTTGCACTAGACATACTGCATTCACCACCACCACCACCAAACCTGCTACTCTCACCAGCAGTGGACAACACTTGAAAATCATTATGCTGCTCCACCTCATCATGCCTGTAGTAATCCTCTGCTCTTATTACCTCGCTACTGCACCATTTAATATCCTACTGGATTTAACACTCATGGAAGGGGATAACATGCTTGTTATGGGTGCTGACAAGGGTGAATGCCCCACTGTGGTATTAGCTGCCATCTTGTGCTGGGTCCACAGTGCCATGTGCCTATTCTTAAGATGCGTATGCTGATCTCCTGTGCCCAGATGGCTCCCTTTTACCTCGACTCACACGCACATGGCAAACCTGGCAGAGTGCAACTGACTCATCATTTGCATTTTGAACAAAAAGTCCCAAAGGATTGTGATGCTCTACTTTAAACATGTCCATGATGCTGCTTATTTAACTATTTTAAGCACTGAAGTGGCGGAGGCTATGTGATGTTTTGGGCACTGCACACCTGGACTGCAACTGACCACCACGACTACCTATCATTATTTCTGGGTCATCATCATCAACTGAAACTGGTAAATCACAAGTTTTATGGGAGGAATTACTGCAAACAGACTCAGACACAGCCACCTTGAATTTCTTTTCTCTGGTTTCCAACCGGGGTCAATTACATTATCATCATATTCATCAGCATCACACACATCCACATCTTCTACTTGGATGCTGGCATGTGGACTGCATATTGCAACCACAGCAGCATCATTGTCATCATCACATTCCTCATCATCAACACCACCATCACCTGATATTTTTCACCACATTGTGAATCACTGCATGGAAAATGCTTGACATGAAACACGGTGGACAAAATATCACATTGTATCTTATCGTTGACATGCTCATCAGAATCCTCAGGTTCAGTTACTGGGATGTTACTGGGAAGTATGACATCATCTACACTGCCACTCACTTGCACTGCTTCACACTCCACTATATTTTTGGATATGGTACACTGGTCAGAATTCGAACTTAAGGCAGCAATACTCATACTACAAACACCAGCAATTGCACTAACATCATCTCCTCCAACTATGTGTGAAGCTACTGATTGGACTGTAAAAACATTGCAGGAGAAATACCTTTCCTCATATCAGCAGTGCACTTCTCCGTCTGCATACTACCTCGCCCACAGACTATTATACTTTCAGCAGTGCCATGGCGAGAACCAGCTTTGCTTGCACATCTCTTTGCGGGCATTTTGGGGATCAACAACAATATTCTAAACAAATGTAGATTTGTCGTTCACACTCTGATTGGGGACGGTGGATGTGAAGCAAAAAACAACTGTGGCTTCAGCTACAGATAGAGGCAGGTCACGCAAATTCACAAGTGAAACTACACTCAGTAACTAGTGGTGCTGAGGTCACAAACAATCAAAAATGGAAAAAAAAATCCTTTTGCCAGCGGGGTGGGGGAGCACTGACTGGAGATTTTATGGCAGTACAAGCAACAAAACAAGAACAAACACCATGATGGCAGTACAAAATCAGGCTGCACCTGCAATTACACTGTGTACGATAAAAGGTATATTATTTGATGTCACTCAACACTGCACACACACACACTCACACACACACACACATCAGTTTGTCTACAATGGTGAGCAGTAATGCGTAGCAAATTGAAAATTTTAGTAATATACCCACGTATTGTAATGTAAACAACCTGAAATTCTGAACTGCTGCACCAGATCCACACAACAACACACAATCAGCAAGAAAATTTCAACAATTACTGACAATATTACTGTGTGTACATTAACACAGTCAGTTATATAACAAAATATAACCAAAAACAATGAAATCACTATCTCTCAACTTAAATCTACCTATACCATAGACACGCCCTCCCCAAAGCACACTTTCACTGTCTTTTACTACACACACTCAATGTTGTACATTAACATTCAAAATCCACACACAAAAATGCTCAATAATATGAGCACAGGAGGGTTTCCTACAATCGATGAACTAAAGTTTGAGCCCCGAAAAGACCTCAAAAATGCTTTTTAACAGCTTTTAGAAGGTTTCAATCACAGACAGCTCTCAGAGCACACTGTCTCCTATAGCTTCCTACACACACTACCATGAACTGAGGCTGTGCCGATCAATATAAAGCCCATGTGACCTGAAATCCCAAGAATCACTGCAAAATTTGCCTTCAGAGCTTAAAAACAAGGCAAAGTGGCGAAAGTGCATTGATTTTCAATACGCTTCGCCTTAAGCTACTAGAGTGATGGTCTGGGAAAGGCGGAGTAATGTGAAGTCATTGTTTTTAATGACTTTGCATTATCTATTAGAATGCAAAAGTGCTCTGCTTCGCGTTGCAGAGCACTCTGCTAATCCACCTTTACTCATGAATCACTTTGTGGAGCGGATTGAGCCCACCGTCCACTACTAGGCAAGAGCAAAACCAGTTCTGAATGATTCTGATTATTTTAGTGGATATTATTTTATTGTAACATGTTAATCTTGCATGTTTCAGCAATTGCTTGATCGGTAGACGTACTTAAGAATCATCTCAACATAGGCTATTGATCATAAAATGGTCAGCAAAGCACTACAAAAAGAATTGCTTCATGCATAAATAGTTTCGTTTTCCATGTGCAAACGTTTGCAAAAGTTTTCAGAAACTTTTTGAGATTGTGCACCACAGAATTACTTGTGTTGTAGAAACGTTTCTAATCTTGTGTTTTTTCTCCTTGTAGAAAAATTATCTCATTAAAATAATTGCAGGATTTTTTTGTGATGACACAGAGGTCATATTTTCAAAGGGTAGCTCAGGGCTTGCATCAAGCCCTGCATGAATCCTTTGCATCATCGCAGCTACCGCATTCCTGATTGCCACAGCTTTTGCCTGATTGTTTTCAATCTCATGTACAGTTGTGAAAGTCTGGCTGCTTTATGGCAGCTTGTGGCAAAGTGTGACAGCTAGCTCTGTGTTATGGGAGCCTAGCAATGATGCAAACTAGACCATAAAAAGATGGTCTAGTGAGCGTTAATGTCATACAAGGGATGCAAAATCCTTCTAGATTGCTGCAGGCTGCATTGCTGCACCATATCATTGACGTACCTGGTGCTTACTGACATGTCTCTTTGTTTGAAAATATGGCTCAGAGACCCTAGGCAGAATTTTCAAATTCCATCTGATTTACACCTTCCACTATTTGCAAATTAACAATCTAAATCCAAAGCACTGAAACTCACTTTGAGAAATTATACATTTCAAGGTCATTGAGCTTCTCCCAGAGGTTCTGCATAATTCCAAAAGTTATAAAATTTGGGAGGGGGTTAGTAGTAAAAGCTTCTGAAGCAAAAATCATGTATTTCTTTCTTTTTGCTTGCTTTATTTACATCACCAACATTTCACTCTGTTATTAGAACTTTTCAAGGGATTTTTTATACGGTATGTTAAAACTCCTACAATAAATCATATTTATATACTTTCATAAAAATGTTATATTTTAAATACTTCAATTGTTTAACTTATACACTGATATGTTACCACTGTGACTTAACCTACATCTTGCTGTTATCATTTCTTGTATTAACAATTGCAATGGCTATGAACAGGGACAACAACAAACCATTTTTTATTCATTTTGTATCCATTTTCATTAAGCTATTTTAACTCATGCCACCACCACCACCAGTACTGTGCTCTTAAGTTACTAAGCTAAAATTAGCTTTCACCCTTGTATCTTAGTGCTGCATAATTACCTCTCTACTTTACTGCTCACAAACTAGTCACTTTGTTCACTCAGACCATCATCCTACAAATATCAATATATTTGCATTTCATTATTATTCAGTATTAAATTGGTTGATTCATATAGAGATTTGGGAGTTATCTTTAATACAGTTCTGGCATCCACAGATCAATCTGGACAAGTAGCTGTAAAGCCAAAAGAATACTTACATCTATTAGAAAAGCTTTCATTATTAGAACTAGAGCTTGCTTATTGCACATTTATACCACTTATGTAAAATCACATGTAGATTTTGCAGCATCTTTGGGCACCTTATCTCGAGAAAGACATTAAGATCATCGAGTCAATCCAAAGGAGGGCTACAATATTAATCATACCTACACTAATCTCTCTTACCCAGAAAGGTTAACAGCTCTTAATTTATATGATTTAAAGACTCATAGGACAAGGGTGATTTATTAATGCTCTTTAACATTTTGAAAGATCAACAGAGAATGAGTGAGTATAATCTTACATGGGCTACTAAGCCAGAAGCACTTAGATGCCATAATAGGCAACTCCATATTCCAAGAGTAAACACTAAGAAAATAAATAATTACTTTACTGTTAGAGCTTGTAAACTCTGGAATTCACTACCTGAGTACTTGGTTAATATAAATACTCAGAATAACTTCAAGAATCACTTGATAAATTCTTATTAAATAATACAAGGTGTAAATTTCTCCTGCAAGTGCAGGAAAGGTGAGTCTCAATGGGCTTTGCCTTCTTTCATCTTTACTTATCGAATACTACTGAGTAATATATTTGATCACAGAGTTACTAACTTTTTAAGTGCACTTTTGGGCACACTGTTGAGTAGTGGTGGTGGCACGAGTTAGTACCATGGCTACGGTGTAAGCTAATGCATACATGAAACGATTTTGAGAATCAGTACATATTGGACCCCAATTGGAATCCATACATGTCCCATGAACAGTCGTGTTATGATTTGTTGATGATATACTGTTTTATGGAATAGAGTTGGGGTGTGGGTGGCTGATCCCCACATTAAAAACTTGATATTCTTTTTTGTTATCAAGTTGGTGACCATCGCTATTTGCAATGGTTGGCGCTGTGTGGTCACCCTTTGATGTCAGGCAGTTGCTAACTCACTTTATGTGATTGGTGGTCTTATAGACTCGCTCTTATCACATAAAACCAAATGCACAGAGGAAAAACTTTTGCAATTTAATCAATATTTAAATACTAAGGACCAGAATTTATGGTTTTGATGTATTACAGTAAACAGTAGTTTCCATATCTTGATTTATTGATACAGAAAAAGGAAAACAGATTAACTACTACAGTACTTTATATCATAAGCCAAACAAACAGAAATACTTTATTGCATGGTACTAGCTATCATGAGCGTGAGTTAATTAAAGTATACCTTACTCACAATTAAACAGGGTTAAGCATAATTGTGGTGATTTAGGAGATTTAACAAACCAAAAAGTGACATGTTAAATAAGTTCAAGCACAAGGGATACAGTAGTGGAGTGATAACAACAGTTAATAATATGATTCAGAATGAATGTAAGTAGGGACAGACTTCTACTGCCAGGGTTTCCTCACCTGACCAGGACTGGGTAGTACTGGCCATTAAATTCAATTACAAGCCTTTACAGATTAAATATAAATGTTGACAATCCCTGGTATCTGGTAGCAAGTGATAACCTTAGCATATCGGCATTCCAGAATAAGCCAATCATTGCAGCAATTAGTCAAAGCATCATAGATAAATTGGTTCAATCACAATTTAAAAAGCTCCAGCAAACACAAGGAGAATTACTATTGGGCCTTTTACAACCAAGGATATTACAGTGTGGCAGAGGCTTAGTATGTGGGCAGACAAGTAAAAATCAGTATTCCTACATCCCTGTACTGGTATACAGTTTCAAATAAGACAGCACACAGATTGTATTACTGAAGGAGTAATCTATGTATTACAATGTCCCTGTGACAAATTATATATAGGAAAGACCAGCTGTGCTTTAAAAATATGCATGCAAGAGCAAAAGAGCAACATTAGGAGAGCAGATGAGATATTCTCAAGCGGCCCAACAGAGCAGAGCAGATGAGACATCTCAGGTGGCTCAACATTTAGGATAGCAGGCCACATAGGGGCATCACTTGAGTTTTGGGGTCTTGAAGTAGTTTCACAACCAGATAGAGGAGGAGATTTCTTTAAATAAAATTAGACAGGGCAGAAATGTGGTGGATATTTCACTTGAAAGAGTTAGATCCACAGATTGGCATGAATACTAACACCACCTGGTCAGTGTGTTGATTGGTTGTAAGGGTGATTTATGCACAGTGTGAAACTAGCAATAAATAATATGTGAGAATCAGGTTTACATTGTTCACATCATTGTAGGTTGAGTTAACATGATCCTTAATGTCAATAAAAGTCAGTAAGTAAATGTACGATAACACTTTCAGAAAAACAGACAAGATCAAGTTTTGGTCAAATATAAGAATTTTTATGAGTATAATCCTAAATATGACACATCACTGGATCATGTTGACTCCACCAACCAGAATATTGTAAGTAACATAATTATTTGATAAGTGCAAATTAAAATGCAAGAACACAGAAGGTTTAATGATGTGGGTTTTGCCAGTCTGCATATAATAGTATGATATAGCTTTTTATAGATATCAGTGTTTAATAAACCAGCATGATTAAAAACTTTTTCAGGACTACAGGCAGGCTAACAACACCACAACATCAAGTTTCTGTAGTGATAAATATGTATTTGTACAATAGCAATCTATGAAGGTGAATTTCTTTGTGTTTTGTCCCATAACATTTTACTGTGGTGACTTTGGTGGAACATATATATGTTAATTTAAGGATTCAAAAGTATTGTAGATAACTGTTGTCAGCACAGCTATATATAGCAGCCTGTTTGAAAAAGTTTCATGGTCTCCCCACACCAGTACTAGCTCTGATCCCTCTGAGCACTTGTGCCTCAGACTGGAGATCAACTAAGGTTTTGCTAACATATGGTATAAGTCACATAACCTTTGTTCATTTTTAAGCATAAACTGGATCCAATAACAACATGTGCAAATGAGGCCATCAGGAAGCCTCCTGGCTACACTCTGCTAGTAGGTGTGGTTAGACTCTATTGTAGCAGCAGAGTGCATGACCCAGTAGGGGTGCAGACATACAGTAGGAATGGCTGTGATAACATCACCTCATGTGGAGGACGGTGGCCTCAAAAGGTTAGCAGAGCAGCATTGGTGTCTTATCTGCATGGACACCACCGAACAAATGAACATACTTGAGCACATACAAGTAACTTTGCAATAAGAATAAAAGCTAGAAGTGCACTTAAAAGTTAATACTGTAACTCTGTGATCAAATACATGAAAAGGACATTTATTGATATTTGCATGATGAAGGTCCGAGTAAACAAAGTGACTAAGTTGTGAGCAGTAATCAAATTGCAGAGAGGTAATCATGCAGCACTGGGATACAAAGGTGAAAGCTAATTTTGAGCTTAGTAACTTAAGAGCACACTGTTGGTGGTGGTGGCACAAGTTAAAATACCTTAATGATATTACAATACAAAATTAAGCAAAAATATTTTGTTTTTTGTTTGTGTTCACAGCCATTGCAATTGTTTATAGAAGAAAATGATAACAGCAAGATGGAAGCAAAGTCACAGCAGTAACATATATCAGTGTATAAATAATTAAAGGCAAGGCAAAGTTTATTTCTATAGCACCCATTTCTGGGGGCTCTGTGAGCCTTATATAAAAACAGGTAAGGGAGTAAAAAAAGACATAGATATTAAAACAATGATGAACACAGATAAAATATTTCAGATAAATAAGTTCAGCAAGTAATTCATATCAAGTATATTACATCAGGTTAAGTATCTATGTCAGGAAGGCCAGAGAGAAAAGATGGGACTTGAGATAGCTCTTAATGCCTCCACTGAAGGGCCTCCTGATGGCAGGCAGGACGTAAATTCCACAGGACGGGGCTGGCGACACTGAGCAGCTCTGTCACTGGCAGTGTTTAGTCTCATCCTGTGAATTGCCAGGAGGCCTCTAGAGCAGGAATGGAGGGAGCAGACTAGGGCAGCAGGTGTTAGGAGATCAGACAGATAGCCAGGCCTAATCCATGTAGGGCCTTGATGGTGAGGAAGCCCACCTTGTTGTTAATACTTTTATTGAAAGTTTTCAATTAACACAGGTTGCACTGAAAAGTACAGGCAGGATGGTACATCAGACATTTAGATTCAAAAATACACAGTATACACAGGTCATGAGAGTGGTACATAAGAAAAGCCATTCAGTCTAGAGACCAGTACAGTCAAATGTCAACGTGGTAATGCTGAAATGTGGCACCAACAGCTCAGGTCAGAAGGAACATGTGCAACAAAAGGGACACATAGTCTTGCACTAGCCGAGCATCAAGTCCAATAAAGAAAGTGCGGTGCATCTTCTCTACCTGTGGAACACAACAAACTAAATCTATACCAACAATAAAATCCAGATTGCTGCAACTTGTATAGAAAGGAAAGCCTGGGGAATTGGAGTGTAAGTGTAGATGGATGGGGCACTCCACAGCTTCTATAGTCAGAAACTATCACAACACAGTAGCTAAGCCCAAAAGGAGTGAGTGGGGGTCAACCTACCCCAGTTCAAAGTGACAGATAAGTTAAGTAGGGAGCCCAGCATAAATAATACTGTGGGAGGGTTTTGGCTGTCACATGGGATAGGCAGTCTGGGCAGCTTTATTGGAGAATGAGTTCAGCAACTCAGGCAGGGTAGGCACCTCTGGGGTTCTCCATCAACATAGGATTAGGCGCCTGGCTGGATACCTAACAGGGCCAGCCATCACAGCTGCTGTGGTTTTAACTTTGCCTGAACAGGAGGGAGACCCAGCAGCCAGACCTTGGGATCCAGATCCAGGTGAGTACCCGTGACATGTGCCACCAGGCCACAGACAGCTGTCCAAAGGGCTGCAGAAGTGGTAAAACCAGATTATGTGAGATAAGTCTCCCACCACAGATTGGCATCTCCAGTGCAGGTTGTTGTCAACCAGGTAAAGCTTGAATAAGGTAGAAGGAGTTCGATACAGTGGGATAGAATTTTATTCTTTATAGAGCCTGCTTCTTGCATCCGGGTAGGCAATGTGGGCTGCCTTCCAGCACAGTTTCCACTGTGAGTCAGAAGAGGTTGCTGAAGGACTTTTCCCATTTAGCTTTAGCCTGCAGGGTCTGAGAGGGAGCTGCGCCAAAGGTTGGAGTAGATCAGACTAGTCCTTCCTGTTTTAGAGAGAGACATTTACCAAGTAGAAATGCCTGTGATCCCCTGTGGTTGAGAGTTTTTGTATATGCTGTGACTGAGCTATGAAGTTGGAGATACTGCCAAAAGGCAGTTTTACCCAAGCGGTATTCTTGGTCAAGCTCCTGGAATGACTTTAAATGCACCTCATTGGGTGACTGAATGTCAGCCAGGGTGAAGATTCCTTTACCGATCCATGATGGCCAGGATATAGGTTTGCCATCAATGAGAATGGACACATTGTCCAAAATAGGGTTGGAGGGCAGTGGACATGGGTTAGCATGGGTTTCCTATGCCAAATGCCACGTGTGCACCGAAAGGCAATGGTAGAGTGTTGTAGCAGCCTCTTGGGCAGGGGTTATACAGGAGCAGCAGGATAGAGTTGATCTGAGCTAGTGCGGTTTCCATAAACAGCCATTACGCATCTACTGGGATACAGGGAAGAATCATGTCAAAGTTTGAGCAGTGGAGTAAACCCACTTGTAGCATTTTATTGAAGGAAGACCCCAGCCTCCTGAGGTCCAGTGAGCCCTCAGCTTGTTTCTGCTATACTGGGGTTTGGCATCTTCCCAGATAAAGCTGGCAAAAATGTTATCTATAGTCTTAATCCATGGGGCCAGGATGTTTAGGGGAGATGCAAGATGATATAAAGGAGCTTTGGGGCTGAGATCATTTTCTGTACAGAGATTTTGCCCACCAGCATGAGCTGAAGCCCACACCAACAGTCACATTCAGTCTTGATTTCAGCAATTAGTGGTCTGAGGTTAATGTCCCACAGCTTAGTCAGATCAGAGGTTAGGTGGATCCCTAAGTATACCAGGGTATCAGGGACCATTTCAGGCAAGGGGGTCACATGTGCTTCGTGCACAAAGGGTTCAGTGGAAGCACTTCTGCTTTGGAATGATTGATTCTTAAGCCTGAGTGAGCTGCAAAGTCTGTGAGCAGGAAAGCAAGGGTGGGAGGGAGGACTGCACATCAATCAGGGGACCATTAGGTCATCTGCATACAGGAAAGTGGAGAAGGTATAATTGCCAATTGTTACCCCACTTATCGAGGGAGTGATGGATTGCTATGGCCAGAGCTTCCCACAGCCAAGATGAATAGCAAGGGGGAAGGGGGCATACCTGTCTGGTGCCCTTCCCAAGGAGAAGGGTTCCTATAGGGTAGAATTAATTAAGACCTGTGCAGTTTGGCCATTATATAGGGCTGATATCCACCATCGAAATCCTCTCCGAATCTCGTGAACATCAAAACCTGCTGTAGGTAGTCCCACTCCAGGAGTCAAAAGCCTTTTCAAAATCTATAGCCACGACTGCCACTGGAGTGGGACTACCTCTGTCATGGTAAAGAATATTGATCATTGAACGAATATGGTCTCTGCTGTACCATCCAGGTACAAATCAAATTTAGGAGGGTGTATAAGGGAGGGAAGGAGAGTTTAGGCATGCTGCTAAAATGTTAGCAAATATCTTGCTGTCAGAATTAATCAATAAGACTGGACGATAGCTGGAAAGAGGTGGGGTCTTTCCCTTTTTGGAAAGACTATTATGGTGGCTTTGCACAGGGTAGGGGGAAAAGGATCCTGAGGCTAGGGCTGAGCTGTAAAGGGAACTGGGGTGGGGCAATGTGAGAAGCCACCAGATGCCAGAGCTCCGAAGGAAAACCATCTCCTCCTCGGTGCTTTCCGCTGTTCAACGCCTGATGGGCAGTAATCCCCTTGAGGTGTAACGGGGCTTCCAGGATGGAGGACTGCTGGGGGAGGAAGTGAGTCTAGAAGCTACAAACTCCCTGCCAATCCTTAGCTCTGGAGGAAGCATACAACTCCCTGTAAAACTAGTCATGATTTCATTAATCTGTCCCAGCTGAGTATGGACCCATCCCCAGGTTTCTTGAGCTCAGGAATATGACTCTCAGCCCTCTGCTTTCACAGCTGATAAGCCAACACCTTGCCCCCTCCCCACCTTCCCAAAACTTGTGTTTCAGATGGAAGATGGCAAGTTCAGCCTTCCTAGCCAGTAGGTCATTGATTTGGAGACGAACTTTAACAATATCTCGGCCTAAGGGAATGGATATTAAAGGAAGGGTTTGCTTAGACTCCTGTTCCAGTCCAGCAAGATGAAATTCTAAGGACTTGAGGAGACTTTCCCTTTGTCGCCTGCAGCGGAGACATATCCATGATGGATCCACCGATGATGGCTTTCAGCACCTCCCATATGTGGACAGGGGATGCCATCGTGGGTGGATTGTCCTAAGGAAGTTGGTGACTTTGATTAGCAGCCACGGAGGAAAGTCAGGGTGCTGCAGCAATAGTGGGTCCAACCGCCATCTGGAGGAGGTGGGAGTCAGGGGCCCATGGAGGAGATGCAGGTGCACTGGGAGTGGTCTGATATGACCACCGGAAGAATCTCCACTCCTACAGAGCAGTGCATGATGGTTGTCGATACCAGCCAGTAGTCCAGCCAGCTGTGAGGTTGTGAACTGGGCAGAAAAAGTATAATCTCTGTCCCTGGGGTGAAAGATATGCCAGGGATCTTGGAGCCCTAATTCTGTCATCAGGTGAGTGAGGAAGCCACGCTTTGGAGTGCTGATTGGGGCCAGCAGAGCTCCTGTCTATGTAGGGATCAAGGGGGAGATTAAAGTCACACCCTAGACTTATAGTGATATCAGGAGGCCAGGACACTATGGCCTGAGCCAGACCATAAAGATCTCTGGCTGGTCCTCATTGGGACCATATGCATTGCTGATAACCAGGGGCCCTCTGGGGTATTCATTAATACAACTACCCACCTGCCCTCAGAGTCACACTTGGTCTGAACCACTGGACCACTTTAGGACTTTGTGTAACAGCATAGCTACCCGCACTTGTGGGTAGGGGCAGAGGAGGATATTTCCTGTTCCACCCAGTCCTTTTATGTTGCTTGCATGCATGTGCAGAAACATAGTGCCATCATCCGAGGTTTTGGGAGGTGTGGCACCGTCTTCAATTCAGTCAGTGTGTTTGCAGGCGTGGCCCCAGTTCCCCAATCACTGCTGCAGCTGTCTATGACAGCAGTTAAAAATACAGTGGTCATGCAGTTGAAAGGAGGCTCCACTTCAGTGAGCAGAGCTCCCCCTCCACACCACACACACACGCATGCATGCATGCTGTGCTCATGTGCCTTCCTCCTCCTCCTCCTCCTCCCCACACACACTGTATGTGGCCAACGGGGTGCCCAATCCCCATTGGCTCCACGCCCCCAAAGCATCCAGGTGCCATGCTGGGAGCCCACCTCAGTGTGGCTAAATGTGTTATGGCCAATGGGGTGCCCATCCTCAAGTCAGCTCCAGCCCCCAAACAGCCTTCCAGCTGCCATGCTGGGAGCCACCCCAGTGTGGCAAACATCCTTTGTCGTCTTATTTAAAAAAAATAAACCTGTAAATACAAAAACTGTCCCTCGGCACTTCTCCTGCCCCTCCCACAACCCGCACCCACCTACTACACACCCTGCCTCCCCACACCCCATTACCCCATACTTACCTCGGACCTCAGCACGAAGATCTTTGGTGGACCGGAACATGTCTGCACTCTTCAAAGCTGACCGTGAACTGAGGAAATGCCAGTAAGCTGTGTAATGAGATATATAGGGTTTTTTCAAGTTTACTGCATATCTCAGGCATTTTTGGAATTTTGGCACCAAATTTTCAACATGGGGTTTTAGGACCCTCCTCATGAATTCTGTCACTGTCATGGTGTTAATCAGGCCTGACGGGTGATTTTGTGGTCACTGTGCAGAATCACCTTTCAGGACCAATTAACAAACAACAGTACCAGTGTTCATAAGGTGGGCTCTCAAAAGCCTATGTTGAGGTGACAAAGAGCTCTAAAAATCGACTTCATTTCTGACATCGTTGTGTGCAGTTCGCGCTCGTAAGTTGCAAATTTTAATATTTGCACTAGATTTTCAACATTGCCATTTTATCACACTCCTTATGAGCAGTACAGCTGTCATTTTCATCATGCCCAAAATGTGTTTCCGTGCATGTAAGCACAATGGTGCAGTCAGTGTGCGTAAATCAATGTATGGGACACATTAATAAAATCACAGTGACACTGTTCATGAGCAGAGGTCTTAAAATGGCTATGTTAAAAGTTGGTGAAAAATTCCTAAAAATGACTGTTTTACGAGCATTTATTGCACTGATCATCACACGGCTTCGTAAGTTCGAGAATTTTCAATATTTTCACTCCAGATTTTCAACATTGCCATTTTACCACATCTCCTTATGAGCAGTACAGATGTCATTTTTCACACCTTGCCCAAAACATGTTTCCGCCCATGTAGCGCACAATGGTGCAGTCGGTGTACAAAATCAATGTATGGGACACATTAAGAAAATCACAGTGACATTGTTCATGAGCAGAGGTCTTAAAATGGCTATTTTGAAAATTTGGTGAAAAAGTCCTAAAATGACTGTTTCTGAGCGTGCGTTACACAGTTCCATGCTCGTAAGTTACAAATTTTGAATATTTGCACTCCAGATTTTCAACATTGCCATTTACCACACCTCCTTATGAGCAGTACAGCTGTCATTTTCACCTGTCGCCCAAAAATGTGTTTCCGTGCATGTAACACACAATGGCGCGTCGGTGTCGCATGATCAGCGTTGGGACAGATTAAGAAAATCACAGTGACACTGTTCATGAGCAGAGGTCTAAAAAGGCTATGTTGAAAATTTGGTGAAAAAATTCCCTCAGATGTTCTGCAATGTTGCTAATGAAGACATTGAACAGGACTGGCCCCAGGACCGATCCCTGCAGCACCCACTGGTCACCCCTCTCCCTAGACTGCACACCATTTACCACACTCTCTGCCTCCTGTCTGTTAGCCAGTTTATAACCCACTTTACCCTCTTTCCCCATGCCCAGCCTACCCAGCTAGTTTATCAGCCTCCTATATGGGATGGTGTCAAAGGCTTTGCTGAAATCAAGATAAGCATTGTCCTCTGCCCCTCTGATTCACTTCTTGTTTGTTTGTTTGTTTGTTTATTTTTATTCTGTATAATCAGTGAGCAAAATGCCCATTTTCACTGATGCCCAGTCATAACATAAAACATACATAAATAATATACAAACATATAAAAAATACATTATTTAAAACAACAACACTTTGAATCAGCAACCAAGAATTTCTTTAAAACCCTCTTAAATGACAAAATTGTAACACATTGCATAATATAAGAGGGTAATTCATTATACAATTTCACTGCATAAAATTGAAGGAATTCTGAGCAAACACACTTTTATAATAGGAATCCGAAAATTAAAGTTAAGGTTAACCTGTGACCTAGTTCTTACACCATTAATCAATTTAGGAAACATATCACAAATAACACCAGAAAAAATTTCTAATTAAATTTTTGAAGAAATACTAAAACACGTAATCTAAACCTATCAACTAAT
This sequence comes from Neoceratodus forsteri, assembly GCA_016271365.2. NCBI lineage: Eukaryota > Metazoa > Chordata > Ceratodontiformes > Ceratodontidae > Neoceratodus > Neoceratodus forsteri. Next base: position 1,077,730,730 of record CM057450.1, read on the forward strand.
GACAAACACCCCATAGAACTATAGAGTAAACAATGGTGAGTTCTTTTCTTCTGACCTGTAGCAAATCTAATAATATTATGATAAGTAGATACTAACTAATACGCATTCTAACTGATGTAAAAAATATATAATTAAACCATAATCAATGACTGAAAACAATAAACTATTAACCAAAATTATTCTAACCTCATCTGTTAAGTACTTTTCAATCGATAAAGCATTCCTAATCTTCGATGCAACTTACCTATTAACTTCTGAATATATAATTCAAATGATAAATTACAATCAATAACCAGGCCCAGGTAACAAATTTCAGAAACCCTTTCTATATTATTTCCATAATTATCTTTTAAAATTAGCTCAGAATTCACATTAGATCTTGTATTATTAAATACCATACATTTTGTTTTACATGATTTAACACTAAGTTTTGCTCTATTAACCAACCATGCATTAAACTAAAATCATCCTGTAACTGTTGCTGTACAACCTGTAAAGTATTACCAATACATAATAAAACTGCATCATCTGCAAACAAAATAAGCTCTGTTTCTTTACATACTTTGGGCAAAGAATTTAAAAGTAAAGTAAACAACAAAGGACCTAATACAGACCCTTGGGAACTACACATCAAAATGCCCTCATCAGACAATACACCATTCACCATAGTTTTCTGCACCCTACCAGTTAAATAATCATTAATCCATAATATCACTTCCTTTGAAAAATTAACCTCTAACAAACTCATTAACAACTTCCTATGATCCACAAATCAAACGCTTGGTGAGGTCCACAAAGCCAGCAGCTACTATTTTTCCCTCATCTAAGGCCTTATACACCTGCCCGTGAACCTCACCAAGGCAGTTTCTGTACTTCCTTTGTCACCCAGTCAAAGAATCAACCAGATTTATCTGAGATGATGTCCCCACTGTGAATCCATGTTGTCTATGGTCCTGGGATCCGATGGCTTCTAGATGGCCCACTATCCTTTCTTTAAGCAATGTCTCCATGATCTTCCCCACTACTGAGGTGAGGCTGAACAGCCTATTGTTCCCTCCTCCTCCCTGCTGCCAGACTGGTGTAGAGGGACCACATGTGCCATCATCCAATTCACTCATGTTGAATGACTCAGTGAACATGGCTGCCAGAGTACTGCTATCTCCCTTCACAGTTTTCTTAATATCCTTGGGCGTATGCCATCTGGTTCCATCGCTTTGTCCGCCTTCAATTTAGTGAACTCCTGCAGGACTCTTTTGCCTTTGAATGGACTATGTGTACCTCTTCACCACCTTGGCAACTGCTGTACTGCTGTGGCCCTTGCCCCTCCACTCTACTGTGAATACCGAACAGAAAGACACAGTGGATGTCTTGGGAGGAAGGCATGGAACTATCACTTCTAAATACCTTAACAGCACATACAAGCAAGCAACATTTGGCATTGACAAATACTTGTTCAGTTGGTTATGGTCAGATTTGTAGTTTGATCTCCTGCAGAAATGCAAGGCCTGATCTCAACCTCTTAAGGTGCGAAAATGCCTATTTACACTTTTCGGGTGCTTAGACCCTGAGCGTTCCAGGTGTAAATGTGTAAATCACTCATAGTCATATATAAGGGTTGAAGGTGCAGAAGGGGATGCAATGCCAGGAATAAGAGACTGAGGTGGGGCTCAATGCCTTGCCAAACAGGATCATGTCTAGGCATGGCTCAGATATACAGCAATTCCACAAGCTGGTAATTTTACACAAAGTGACCTGGATAACATCAAACAACAAAGTAAAACAGAGCAAATGGCTCTGTAACAATAACAAACTGCTAACCTATATACAAATCTTCGCCTAAGCAAGGCCACTAAGAAGCACAGAGGTGAGGGTCGGCAGTAAACCTGAAAGACACTCTCTAGCTTCTGCGGGGAAGGTCTCTGACCACTGAGTCCGTGACCAGTTGTTGATTACTAATAGCAGGTCCAAACAATCGGGGAGTGAGGTTATGGGGCAGGCGTGAATGAGAGAAGGCCAGAGGCGGCATAGGGTAACAGAAAAGGGGATGAAGAGAAGCCAGGAGGGGCCCTTAGTAGGCAAGGCCCATATTTCAAAGCAAAGCCAGCAGGAATTACAGAGCTCTATGGGTTGCACCCTCCATGGCAGCAGGTATCCCTAGTTGAAAGGACATCAAGATGGGTGACATACCCCCTTGAGACTGACATACAGGAGTACATTCAGGAGGGAACATATGGCTAGAAAGCTGAGGAGCCCTTAAAATGGGTCTGGCAGCAGAGATACCAGGGCTATGGGAAATAAGAATGACCAAGGCCTCTAATAATGAGGATAGAAAGGTCTAGCTGCAGAGTGCCCCAGGCGAGAACCAGTTGGGGAGGCCCAGGATAAATAAGCAGTCCCGAGTTGTCCCCTCACCTGCCCCAGACCTTAAAATAACTACTAGAGAGAACTTAGCTCAAGAAGTTCAAGGTGGATTATCAAAGCATTTGTCAGCAGAATACAGGCTTGAGGGGACGGAGTAACAGTAACAGGCCTGGAGACATCCTGAGGGCTCATCAGGGTAGCCTTGAAGTAGGTGCAGAGCTGGCTGCTGCTATGTCTGCCCATGATTTGCCAGCTGGTGGAGAGTGGGTAGGCCGAAGGTCTGCTGCAGGCATCAGATTAACATCTGCTATCTCCTGCCTTTCAGGAGAAGATGGTTGCAGAGCGCCAAATGGGTTAGGCAAAAGCTTGCAGGCTAGAGTCGTCTTGCAGCAGAGGATCCGTATCTTGCTTCATCATCGAGGGTTGATTCTGTCAGCTGGATGCTGCCACCATGCATGGTGGTGCGATGGATGATGCTTCCTAAATCTTGGTGGCAGGAAGCATCAAAGATTCACACTTCAGGAGATGGAGCGAGGTCTACCGGAGAGGAGGGGCTTGCCAGCCAGTTCAGACTCAGAAAGTGAGCATAGGGCATCCCAGAAATTGCCAGCTCATGAAATTCAGCTGGATGCATCTTGCACAAAAGTCCGTGAGACTTTCAGGAGTAGTGAAGAAGGGAGACCCATCGTGGATTACCCATGGTCACGGGACACTGAAAGGAAAGGAGTAGTTCAATTTATGCAGCAGCTTACAGGCAGAGGATACTCCTTACGTCTCTCGAAGCTCCTGTGAATAATCTTGAAACATTTGAATTTTATGTCCCTGCCAAGACAGCTGGCCAAGGTTCCAAGCAGCCGCCACTACCGCTTCTTTCTGGCGGAAATCAAAAAGCTGGCAAGCATAGGCCTGGGCCTTTCCCCAGGTCGAGGCGGAGGAGCTAGTGAGTGATGAGCTCTTTCAATCTGGAGCCTAGTGTCCTCTGGGAGGCCCAAAGTTGTGGGAGAGTACGCTGAAGGAAGGAGACATCTTTTGTTCAGCCCTCTGGAAAACCAACAAACCGCAAGTTGTTACAGCTGCTGTGGTTTCCAGGTCGTCTATTTTATTTTGGAGCATGTGGTTGGTTTTGGCCTGATCCTGTAAAGTGGCCGACAGTTCATGTATCACTGCATCATGAGATCCAAGTCTGCACTTGTTGTGGACTAATCTTGTTTCGATAGTCTGCAAAGTCTGTGTGGTAGCATTGATGGTCATGGTCATCTGGGCCATCTGGGCCATCTGGGCCATGAGCTGGCTGAACATTTGCTCTGTGCACGCTGAATCACTGGGGTCTTGCACAGTGTAGGCCATTTACTGGCCTTCTTCGCAGCAGTCAGTATTCAGCAAAGTGTCAAATGTAGAAGGCACTCGCAATTAAGATGCTCGTCAAAAGTGCCAGAGGCGCTCTCTAACTGGTAAGATCCTTTCTGCTAATAAGAAAAGTGCCCCAATGCAGGATGCCACAGGATGAATCCCTAGTTTGCAAAGCAGCAGAATTATGCATCTATACTTGCTCATGGCTTGGCCATGCCCTGAGCAAGCCCACCTTGAATATAACCCTCCACCTGACTGGCAGCTAGTGCCGTCTCACGCAGCAGTGGAGTTACATGAAAGGACCTCAAATGTCCTGTCAGCAACCTGGCAGCTGTATTTTGCACTAGCTACAGTTGGTGGAGGGTACCTCCTAAGACTCTGAAGTAAAGGGCATTACAGTAATCAAGCCTGGATGTTACAAAGGCATGGACCAGAGTAGAAAGGTCCTCAGACTGAACTAGTGGTTTGATCCTGGTGATATTCTTCAGGTGGTAAAAACACTCTGGACAACTGATGACACCTGAAATTCAAATGGCAGTCCATCGTCCAGGAACATGCCAGATCTTGCACCCTAGAGGAAGCCATCAATGGGTGAGGCCCCAGGAAGAGATCCGTTGCCACACAAGGCCATCCTATCACATCTTCAACCTGGCTCCCTACTAGAACCTCTGTCTTATCAGGGTTTAGTCACAACCAGCTGGAGAACATCCAGTCATTGATCTTAGCCAGGCAGATGTTTAGCACTTCCACAGCGTTGGATGTTCCAGGGGCATAGGACAAATACAATTGGATATCATCTGCATAGCAGTGAAACCCACATTGTATTTCCTAATGAGCTTACCTAGGGATAGTATGTACACTGCTAGCAACAAGATTGATCTCTGAGGCACACCACACAACAGGAGCTTCAGGGAGGAAGAAATTCTCCATCACTACTCGTTGCTTCCTGTCAGTCAGATAGGACTCATACCAGCAAATGGCAATGCCAGCAAGCCCACAGTACTCACTCAGAGGATCAAGCAGCACAAAGTGGTCTACAGTGTGAAAAGCTGAGGAGAGATCAGGAGAACAAGAACTGACCCATCACCTCTATCACTTGCCCTGGGAGGTCATTATGCACTGAACTAACACTGTTTCGGTGCTGTGCCTGGCACGTAACCCAGACTGGAGTGGCTTATAGATGTCAAAGGTGCTCCTCAAGCTGTTGTGCCACAGTCTTCTCAACAACCTTTCCCAGAAGTGGAAGGCTGAAAAAGGTTGGTAATTCGCCAAGATGTCCAGGTTTAGTGATGGTATCTTTAGAAGGGGCCTCACCAGAGCCTCCTTCAAGGTATCGGGAAAACCCCTCCGACAATGAGTACTGGGCAATCAAGGCGAACACCAGGCCAATGGAACCAATATATCCCATTAAGAAATGTGTTGGAACCGGGTCCATTTCGCAATATGTGTGCTTCAACTCAAACAACCTCAATGACCTCAGTCACCTCCACTTGTTTAAACTCCTCCTAGACAGACGGAGTGCCTCTGCTATATCCACGGCAATCACTGCGAGGCATTATACAACTCACTAACGGGATCTTCTGCTGGATAGAGGACACTCTGTCAGTGAAGAACTGAGCAAACTCATTACACAAAGTGACAGAAGACGTTTTTTCGGCTGTAGACAGACCGGATGTAACAGCCTGTCCACAGTCTGAAAAGCACAGCTGGTTGGTTCTTCCCTGCAGCAATCTCCCTGGACAGGAACTCTGCCTTCTTATGGTTGATTTCCCCTGGTACTCACCATAGTGGACACAAGACCACTTTTCCTCCTCTAGCCTGATCCTTCACCAGCAATGCTCTAAGTTTCAATCCTTAATCTTCATCACCTTGAGGCTCTCCATCAAACCAAGGAGATCTCAAGTGAGAAGATTGGGTCACATGGACCAGTGTGAGTACATCGAGTGCTGCGGACATTACCCTGTTATAGGTGGCAACTTCCTCACTTGTGCCATTTGCACATGCAGTGTCTACACTAGATAGGTCAGCCACTGCCAGAAAACCCCTTAAAGGGCAGTAGCTCACCATCTTAACAGGGGAGGGCTCTGGGGGCCGAGCAAAAGCCTCACTGTGCAGTGATCAGACCAAATGACCTGATCAATCTTGAGGTTAACTACCTCAAGCCCCAGTGAGAACACCTGGTCCAGCAAGTGACCACTGTGGTGAGTTATGGAAGTAATCTCTTGTGTCACGCCCAGAGATTACATCATCTGAAGGAGGCTGGAGCCAAGCCTAGAGGTTCATCATCGGTCAAGCATTGAAGTCCCCAGCACCAAACATCTGGGGACTCAAAACTTCACCAATGGCGAGATCCATCACCTCCTGCAGGAACTCTCCCCTCACCTCAGGAGGGCAGTAAATAAGGAGGATCCTGTAGCCTGCACCGGACCCCATGCACCGCCATACATTCAAAGGACCTGGTAGTTCCCACGGTGCACAGTGAAGCCCAGTTCGAATCTAAAACAGAGGGCCCATCCTCCGCCCCTGAATTCTTCCCTAGGAGTGCACCACAGAGTACCCCAGGTGGGGCGTCTGCCTCCAAAAGTGTCCCGCATCATCACCAACCCAGGTCTCTGTAGCATAAGCCAGATTGACCATAGAAATCAAGTCTGCTATAATTACAGTCTTGTTTCTGATCGATCTGGCATCATTGCAAGCACCGCCCTAAGGGGACTGGTAGGTGTTGCAGTGCATCTGGCTACCTGCCCACTCAGTCTGGTGGGACCCCTGTAAATGGAAACCAAACACATCTGGCCTCTCTCCAGGCCCGTCTAAACCAGGGCATCTCCCACCTAACCATCCCTATCTCACTCACCTCCATCAAGCCTGCAGTACCCTGCCACAGTTGACCCTTCCAGCTCCTCTGAATCCTGACCTCGCAACAGTGCCTTGCTCTCATTGCTGATACGGAAAGGTCAGTGAAGGGCCAGAGGTCACATGTAGGGATGCCTCATAGGCTATTTGTGCCTGCCCTAGTTCCTTGCACATCCCAGATAAACCAAAGGAGCCTACCTATGATACTCCAAAATCCAATTCCTTAATTGCAAAAGCGTAATTATCTGACCACTCACACCCTTACACACACAATACATAAACTATTTCAAACACACACACCTCCACACATACACACAACACACAAAACTAACAGTCACTCACTTCCACCAGAACACTACCACGCAACACACAATCCTACCCCCACCCCAAATCCACCTCAATAAAATCCTGACCAAACAAAAACAACACACAGGAGAATTTCAATACAGTACAAAGTGCAAAGTGCTGTGATAATTAAAGGTTATCTCCAACAGGAGAAACAGTCAAAATAAATACAGTACAGACAATATATAGACCAAAAACTGAAAAAAAAATCAGCAGTCAGTCCGGAGCTAGAAAAATGAGCCAGGGTACCAACCCGAAGTTTCAAGATGGAAAATATGGAACACTCAAACTGCTGGGTTCCAGCAACAATGTAAAACTAAGTTCATGCAATGTTCAGGTAATAGTTTCCACAAAAGGCAGGTTCAGTTAAACTGGGTATACCACTCCTCTCACGACTGGAAATCCAATGAAGATTGAAGATTTAAATAGACAGCTCTTACGGTCACAGTCACAAAAATACAAAACTACTGCTCTCACCGGGCTAGTAGATGGAAAGCACTGCCAAGGATGATCGAAAACTCTCAATCAATGCACCTGTTCAGGCAGAGGGAGATGAGGAGCCTCCTCCTTGGCAGAAGACAAACTCAAAGGTCCCAGGGAGAGCTTCAAACAGGTGCAGGAGGACCACTCCTCTCAACCAAATGCTCACACGAATGTCTCCAAGACTAGCAGAGACAGAAGCCGGCAAATGGGGTCATCTCAAGGGGCCATGAAGCTCACACCATTGAAGCATTTCAAAATACTGCATTTTTATGAAAGTATATTAACATGATTCATTACATGATTTTTAACAAATAAAAAATATTTTTGAAAAAGCTCTAATAACAGAGTAAAACTTTGAAATGAAGTAAATAAAGCAAGTAAAAAGAAAAAATACAATATTTTGGCTTGAGAAGCTTCATTAGCTACCCTCCATAATTTTATAATTTTAAAATGACCAATCTATCAAGACTTTTGATCAATCAATCAATCAGTTAGATTTATTGTTTTCCCAAAATATAACAGTTATGGACATTACAATTAACACTATTACAAAAGATAGATAAATACAATTAAAATCAAAGATAAAAGCAAGCATAACAGCATAGCCTTGCCTAAAATCAAGCGTTCTGAATTGCAAATGTACCCATGATTCTCAGAATCAATATTTCCTAGTAACTTTATCTATGACACCTCAAGATTAGCATAGTCACCTCCTTCTTTTAGACCTAACTACAGAGGCCAAAAATTTTGAAATCATCTTGGCGTCCTCGTTATACATTGGATGTAAAAGAATAAACACAACATCATAGTTTACATTGGCATACTTGGAAAACATTTTTAATATAGTATCTCTACAAGTGTTGTATAAAGAGCATTGGGCAATTACATCAGAGATAGTCTCTTGGAATCCTTTATTATACCTCTGACAGTGGCCGGCACCACAGGAGCTGCTCCTGCCCACCGCACAGCATAATCAGGCTGTGCCACCACCCAGGCATTCCTCTGTCAGCATCCAGTGCCACAGGATCTGCTCCCCACCCACCGCATGGCATAATCAGGCTGTGCCAACCCCCGGCATTCCTCTGTCAGCAGCTGGCACCACAGGAACTGCTCCCTGCCCACCGCATGGCATAATCAGGTATGCCCACTGAGCCATCAATGGATACAGCGCCCTTCTTCACCTGTTCCTGCATTTTAAAACTTGGCACCAGTTTTCTCCGTCCTTTGTTAGAGCTCATATGATGACTCTTGCACTGAATTTTCCTGAGTTAAGAGGATATCTGCAGTCCCTAAGCCTACTCAGCCCTATAAATTAATTTGTTGCTCTCATTTATTCGTTAGCTGCTGTCCCTCTGGTCCACATTTTGTCTCTGATCAAATTTACTAAGGGACAGCGCACAGTGCTAAGAGCTCCAACTCTGTTCAGGGCTCTACCAGCCAGAATCACTATCGCTCCTAACTGCCCCTAGAAATAAAATTCTCCTTGGTTCCTCAGGTCTGCTGCAGTTAAACTTTAGCTTTAACTCCCTCTGAGATTTGCTGTTTGACCTCTGCCTTCCTGCTCTGGCTTGGGAGTGAGTTACACTATTTTTAGGGCAGCCACCCAGTGTTAAGTGTGCTTCATGAGCCAGTCTTTTTCTATTTTAAATATCATGCGGCAGATCCTACTGAAGTCCTCCAACTGGAGCCTGCCTCTCAATTCTTAAACTAAATATATTTACTAAATTAGAGTCAGCTCAGACCGCAGACTGCTTCTCCTTTGACAACACAATAATTTTCTCTCATAGTCCCTGCCAAAACACTCACCAGGAACCTCCAGCACAACTTTAACCTGCTTCAGAACTGGCCCTCCGATAGTCTGTCGATGCTCAACAACAAAAAGGCTAAAACTATGCTCTTCACGGGCGCCACAAGAGGAGGCTAACAAAAAGCCCTCTCAATTACCCACAACTCTGTCTTTGTCCTTGAGCAGGTGTCCTCATTCCAGTATTTGGGAGTAACTGTTGATGAATCCCTTTCCTTCAACGAGCACATATCCAATCTCACCACTGCCACTAACAGGAAACTAGATGCCCTCTATAGGGTTCGGTTCTGCCTTACAACTGAGGCTAGGCACCAGGCGGCTAGAGGTACAATTTTACCAATACAGTACTTGACTATGGAAACGTGGTATATGCTGCTGCCACAGACACCAGCCTTCACAGAATACAGACCTTCCTCAATAAAGCCTGCAGGTTTGTCCTCGGTGCTGATTGCCTTATGCATACATGCAATCTTTATATTAGGATGCAATGGCTCCTCTCCAAGACCGGATCAAGTTGCATTCCTGCATCCTGGGAGGAAGGCCCTCCTTGGTCTTACCGTCTTCTCTACAGGCCTTATTCCGACCAGCCTTGGCTGAGCATACCACTAGACATTGCTAAACATGCATTAGCTGGTCCTTTTAGAAAAACAGCCTTGGGAAAGTGAGTCTTTCGGTGAGGGTTCCCTCCTGGCTCAATGTACTCCCTTTCTCTGCTAACAGCCACAAGCCTTAGCCACTTCAAAACTGAACTAAGAAAGTCATCACACCCCTGAGCAGTGCTTCTGCCACCTCTAGCTTATGGGCACTAGCTCCCGAAAGCTTGGCCAGGCCCAGATTACATGCTCTATTCCATTGCCTGTGCCCTCCTACTACCTCCCTTACTGACTCTCCTGTCTCCCTACCCCCTTTAAACCCCTACTATTTACCTCCTTAAGCCTCTAACATCACGTCCACAACTAGCTAACCTGCTGGGTCTTGTCACTGTCTCCCACCTCTCTTCTGCGGCACACCCTAGTTAGACCCAGGCTCATTCCTAGTGCAGCTGCCACTCTACTCACTATTATTCAGTTCCTGTTCCTTTCTGACTTTGCACTTTTCCTCCCATCATGGGTGTGATCCCTTATAATCTGATGTTCCACATTTTGTGACTTCTGTAATACTGCTGACAGTAATGTGATACTGTATGCTCTACGTATTTAGTACTGTTTATTTTGACAATGCCTCACAGCTGCTTATTTTCCCACCTGTCTTGTCTCCCTCCTTTTTTTTTTTTTGTATGACAAGGATCCTTTGCAAAGGAGCTTTTAGCTCAAATGATGTATTTCCAACTTTCTCAATAAAATAAATAAATAAATAAATATTACATAAACAATGGTAAACTTGACCAGATCCTTATTTTTAGCTTTATTAAAATATATGTGCTTAGAAGTAATCACTACAAATCTTGCCCACATGATCCATTTCCTACACACCAGGGCAATTGGGAGTAATAGATAGTCTTCTATACCATGAAATGTTTTATTTTCTCTGTACCATATAGCTTGTCTTTGTTTTTGTTTTTTATGGCATTCATGTCTCTTTCTTGCACTATGTGAAACAGTTTCTTTTTAACCGTAGTTTTGTATTGCTTTGAAATATTAATATTCCTTAAATAGTCCACCCAGAAATGAAAAGATTAGTCTTTTTCAGTATTAACAATAGTTTTTCAACCAAGGAGAATTAATATCATCATTGGCCCAGTTTATTTTCTCTTGTAAACATTCCAACTGAAGAGTATTGGAAGAATTAATTGTCTTGAACCAGTATGATACAAGTCTAAGGTCAATTAATGTGGTCATTGGAACTCTGCCAAGCTCTGCCCAAACAATGAAGGTGGGTATACAGTAGTTATGGACACCTGTAACAGTGATTTGTAGTAATGTAGTAAAGGGGTGTCAAGGTTTACTGTAACTTGGGCTCCCCAAACGCTATTATAAAAGCAGCATTGGAATAATTTTTGATTCACCAGCCATAGGGTGGGAGCTACTGTGTTATCCTAAATTTATAATTAAATCATAACAACTTTTGCCACGTTTGGCCTTGTTACTTTTCCTTGAGATGGGCGGTCCACTTACAGTTAGGAATTAACCTAATTCCCAAATAGGTGTAATCTGTTATCCTTGTTAACTCTTTATTTAGGTGAAATTTGGGAAAAGAAGAATTCTCGCCAAATATCATGATTTTTAGGTTTATTTTCAGTTCTAATGAATCACATTTATTTTTGCATTTATCTATTTTTTCTGAAAGCCTTTCCTGGATAAAGAGAATAGTACTAAATCATCTGTATATACCAGTAGATGGCACAGTGTTTTATTTATTTTCAGGGGACCCAGCTGCTCTTCATCCTCAAAATGTAATAAAAAATCTATGTAAATAGTAAAAAGTGAGGGGCTAGAAGACATCCCTGTTTGACACCCCTATTTGTAGTAAAGAAATCAGTGATGTTTCCTCTGTCATCAAATCTGATGGCTGTGCTGGTTTTGCATACAGTAGATAGATTGGAGTTAGAAGGTCAAGGGTTAGCCTGTTTATTAGTATTCCTCAGAGGGTTTCTCTGTTAACTGAGTCAAAAGCTGCCGTAAAGTGGACTAACAAAAGCATATAACATTTTTGTACAGCTATATATTTTCTAGTAAGTGTACCAAGCAATAGATATTATCAATTGTTGAGAAACCATAACTGAAAATGGCCTGCTATGGAGATATTGGACTTACAGACGTCATCCAAGTTCTGAGTTATCTAACAGAATTCTAGTAAATATTTTGGAACTAATATCCAGTAGACTGATCAGCTGTAAATTTGCCAGCTCATAAAAAGACCCTTTTTTGTGTTTGGGGACTATAATTTTTTTCAAGAGATCAGGATAATTTGTGAGCTAGACAAACATTAAAAATAAGGTAAGACAGGAGTCCAAACATTTTGTATTCCTTATAAATATTGGTGGGTATAGCATCAGGGCCTGGAGTCTTATTCTTTGCCAAGTTTGAAATGGCAGCATCTGCCTCTGCTGAGGTGCTAATCAAGGGAAGGTATTCACTATTAGTTAACCATGTGGGAGGTTTCCCAGAAGTCCCTAGTGAATATTATAGGAATAATACATATCAGGGTGTGTGTCGTGCTGGGATAACACCACTCCTGGGGGTTGGGCACGAGGCGCGCGCAGGCAGTGTATCCAATCCCCAGGCGTGGCGTTATCCCAAATGACACATCAGAAGCAGTTCAATTCTTAAAGTTGTGCCAGTGTAGAGAAACAATGAAGACAGTCAAGAAACACAGCACCAACACTTCTTGCAAAATAAAACTGTATTGAACTCACATACCGATGAAATCAAATGTTAAATACAGTAGCGCCATACAAGGCTACAACAGCTCAAGAAACACAAAGAAGCCCGACTGGTTTCGCACCAAAGCGCCTCCTGTCTATGTCTTTGCGGAGATTGGGTCTCCAGAACTGCACGAGTACTCAGATGTGATCTCACCAGCTGTCTGTACAGAGGATAATAACTTCTTGTTTTCTACTGGTGATGCCTCTCCCTATGCATCCCAGTATTCCCCAGCCCTCCTTGCTGCCCTCTCACATTGCTTGCCACCTTTAGGTCATCTGATATGACTACCCCAGGTCCCTTTCCATTTTGTTGTTGTTAGTATCTCACCCCCGTTGTGTACTCTTCCCTGGGTTTTGTTTCCCAGGTGCATTACCTTGCACTTCTTAGCATTGAATCTAAGCTGCCATACATTTGACCATTCCTCTAACCTTGCCAAGTCCCTTCTCATCCTTTCCACCCCACCTTGTGCATCAACTCTGTTGCAGATCTTTGTGCCATCTGCAAAGAGACATACTTTCCTTCAGTCCTCTGCAATGTCACTTATAAAGACATTGAAGAGGACCGATCTAATACTGAACCCTGCGGTACCCACTACTAACCCCCTTTTTCAGAGTGGACTCCATTTACTATTACTCTCTGTGTCCTATTCTTCAGCCAATTCTTCACCCAGGCTGTCATCTCGGGACCCACTCCCAGGCTGGCTAACTTGTATATTAATCTTTTGTGGGACTGTGTCAAATGCCTTGCTAAAGTCTAGGTAGGCCATGTCCACAGCCCTCCCTAATCAACTACTTTGGTCACCCAGTCAAAGAAATCTATCAGATTTGTCTGGCATGACCTTCCGCTGTGAATCCATGCTACCTTGGGTCCTGTGCCCCTCTAGCCTCTAGATACTCAACAATTCTTTTCTTCAAAGTGATTCCATCATTTTCCCTACCACTGAGGTTAAACTAACAGGTCTGTAGTTTCCTGCTTCTGTCTTGCTCCCACTTTTGTGAAGGGAATCACATCTGCCTCCTCCAGTCCTCAGGTACCACCCCATCCTCCCATGATTTGTTAAAGAGGGTAGTCAGTGGTGTCACTAGTTCTACCCTTAGTTCTTTTAGAATTCTGGGATGAATCCTATCAGGCCCCATTGCTTTGTCCACCTTCAGTTTTAAGAGCTCTTTCAGAACCCTTTCTTCTGTAAATGGGCTGGTATCAACTTCTGTATCCAGAGTGTTTCTACTGTTTGTTCTAGGTACCTCCCCTCTTCCTTTGTAAATACTGAGCAAAAATATTTGTTTAGTATCTCTGCCTTTTCACAGTCACCCTCTGCCCACCCACCCCTCCCTTTATTAAGCCTCACTATCTCTCCCTTGGTCTTCCTTCGCTCCCTGATGTACCTATAAAGGTTTTATCCCCTTCTTAACTGATTTGGCTATCTTTTCCTCAGGTTTGGGCCTTTGCTGTTCTGACTGCCTTTCCAGCTTCCTTTGCTTTAACTGATGTTGTCTATCTCTGTCTTGTTTCCTAACATTGTTTAAATGTTTGAAATTAACTCTTGTTGAGGTTCTTCTTAACCATTCTGTTTTCCTAAGATTTGATTTAGCCCTCACATGAGGCATCAAACCAGGTTTTTCTTTAACTTCCTTTCCTGCAGTATATATTTCTTTGCCTTATTAAATCATATAGAAGCTCTAAACGTTGGGCCATATCCTGCGCTTGTAACATTTCCCTAGGTCTGTCAATATATCTGTTCACTTGTGAGTTATTTAATCTTTCAGGCACTGCGTTCCAAGTCCTATCTGTAAACACTAGTCTGTTTTCCCTTAATGCTAATGAAGAAATAAGATTATACATACAGTGGTGATCGTACAAGGTTTATCAGTACTGAGGTATACCTCAAGGTACCACTGAGGCATTCAAGTTCCATTTGCATTGACTCAGTACCGAGGTATACCTCAGTACTGATAAACTTTAATACCTCCAATAATCATTACTACTAAACCCATCCAGTGTAAGTACATTTAAACATAATGGAGCATGGTCACTTTCCAGTCTCATTTCTATTATGTCTTTTAAATAAATAATAACTTTCTGGGGTACTAGAGATGTATACTATGATATGTTGATCATTTGTGGAGAAATAATTAATGTTCTTTATCTGATCCCCTCTAACCTTCCATTTAGAATGAGAAGATTTTTGTTTTCAATAAATTTTGCAATTTCTTTCCAATTTCATTTCTTTGTTTATCTAGACTATTCCTCTTTCCCAGGTTGCCAAAGTGTATTTATGCCTGTAAACTGTCCAGATTATCATAACTGGCAGTCCTGGAATTAAAGTCACCAGCAATCAAGACTATACTAGCAGGAAATTTCTTAAAAGTCAGGTCCAAATCTAGAGTAAGGCTAGCCCATATGGCATTATGTTTAGTAATCTGGTATCTAGGGGAACATAGATATTAACTGTAATAACTAGAAGTGAATCCCACTTCAGAACTATAATAATATAGTTTTGATTAGTGTTACTATGATCTAGTATTTTGATTCCTTTCCTTACTTTTTTAATGAAAATAGCTACTCCCACTTTAACTCTTCCAAATTTCTTGTGCTTGATTGCTGGTGAAAAGTTGACTCATATCCATTTATATAGACTACATCCTGTGATCATATTTCTTGAAAAGCAAGAACTTCAAAGTCACAAATAAAGAGCTCCATTCAGGATCAGATAGTTTACAATGTAACTTAGCGATGTTCCAGACTAGCAAATTTGCTTAGTCTATCTGAGTAGAGGAGGTGGATAACATACTTATTGTGCCATTATTAACAAGGCATAAGCAGACATCTTATTTTGTTTCCGTTAAACAGACACTTCGGTTATTAACATTATACATATCCACAACCAGAATGTTTGCCTTATCAATTTTATGAGCATTACTAAAAACTATTGATAGAGGTAGGTGATTTTAAAAAAAATCTATTTGACTCCCTTCGACACATGTATGTACCCGTTCAAAATACTGTATTTCCTGTACAGGAATTTCCAAGCTCTACATGCTTGCTATTAGTACTAGAACAAAATATACCAATATGTTCCTGTTTTCACCTTGAGGTGACCTATTTCAAAAACAGACAGTTTATTAATGGTTTTACTAATTGACAGCCATGTGACCTGAGCTGGGATTTCTAACCCAGAAGAGTTATCCGTTGTTGATTGGACCAGGTTGTTTTAGCAAAGTCCATATTGGAGACCATAATATAGACAGGTTGTAAAGGATCCAGTCTGTCTCTATAAATGGCTTTGATATTTTCTCTAGCTTGGGATATTTCTAATTTTGCCTTAAACAGGTGAATGATAAATTCCATTAGAGAGTCTAGTGTCTCTTGTGGTTTCAAATACATACCCAGTAACCTGAGAACAACTTCATGTCCAGAAAATGTTATCAAATCCTGATTTTCTTTCTTTGTTTTACCGAACTAGTTATACTCTGTGTCCCATGAGTGTCTTGGTTTTCAATTAGTAAATTTAATTCCTCTGCAATCCTCTCTTTTTACTATAGCAGATCTTTGGGAAATAACTTTCTTATAATTGAGAGAGCAGATACATACCTGCCTCTTTCGATTACTCTGGTCCTCTCGGCAATGTTCCTAATAGGGCGAGTTTTGTTTTGTTTGTTAACAATAATAATTTTGGTGGTCACAGATAAGGTTTGTGGGGAGTTTTGGTTCGGATGTCTTTTAACAGACTCCATTAGGATAGTTTTTTTTCTATTTTTGTTATTTTTCTTTTTCCTCCACCTTTTGTTCCCATTTTGCTTCATCTGAGAATCTGGGCTATTGTCATGGAGAAAGATGATTTGTGGGCCTCCAGTCTTTGTTCCTTGCTTTCCCTATTCTCCAGTTATTTTAATATATGCTGTTTGATCTATTACCAATTTGGTAATCCCTTCCAGCCGATGTTTTAAGTCATTAAATGCTTCAAGTAAAACTATGCTCATCATAACTGGATGGTCAAAGCTTTAATTGTGTATTTAGATAGAGTGTCAGGGCATTGGGCTAAAAAGTTGGGATCTAGGTTAAAATTTTCTACTTCCCTGTCTAGTCTTTCAAAACAGTATATGGAGCCATCTAAAATTAATTGTTCTACTTTTTGGCCATCTATTGTATGGTTTGACTGCATAAAAGTTTGTGTCCAACCCCATCCCCAGTATGGCAAAATTTTGCAGAAATAAAATTTGAATCAGTTCTTTATTGCAATTGTAACTCGTGTTGTAAACAAATGCATCTATTAAAACAGTAACAGCGCTACTTGGATATGATAGGGCAGATGCAGGTGCAGCATACATTTGCATCTGCATCTAACACTTTTGAAACTCTTGCCTCCTTAGAGACTTACTGAGACAAAGACAAAGGAAAGTGAGTGACGTGATGCCTTTCTTCAGGGGATGAAAGATATTCATTAGATCACTGTATCAGTGGTCAAAATTATTTTTTGAGTGCTTGTGCATTTATTTATTAATTTGTTGACCAGGTAGGTGCACTTGTTCATGGACCTTTTCAGAAATGACGGGGTCTAGGTAGGCAAAGAAAGCATGGTGATCTGAGAAACATTGTTATAAACAAGCTGGGAAATATGTCCATAATCTGTCCAAATCATGTGACTTATTCATTTTACCCTCACAAAGAGGTGCCAGAGGGACTTATTCAACCAGCTAAAGAATAGAAAAGACATTTAAAGTTGAGAGGATACCACTCCCACTCTTCCACAAAGAGCAACACACTAGAGGAAAGGAGAGAAGTAGATTCAGGTAAAACAGTCACTGGTTATTCAGTTTGGGGCATCTTTATGAGGCACTCTGGGGCAATTGAGTAGCTTGCTATCCCTAAATAACAAGTTAAAAGTCTTTTAATTCACCAGGACAGGGTTCTAAGTGAGTTTGAGTGCATATGCAGAATATTAATTTGTCTGTTTCCTCTCCAAGTCTTGTGACTGAGTCTTTCCACACTCACGGAAAAGTTTCACAAGGACTCATCCCATCTGGCTAGAGAACACTAGAGGGAATGCAATGGGCTCCACCTCTTAAAGTAGCATGAGAGATTATGACTAATAGATTAGATGTAGATGGAGATTGGGTGTCACCTGAGAGCTCAATAAATGCTGATGGCTGTTTAATGTAGTATATATACCCCAAATTCATATTCTGCTTGTTGATCACATGAACCCTGGGGCAGAATGGTAGTTTGCATCACTTCTGAGCTGACACCTTGACAAATTTTACAATTTTCAGATCCATGTACTTAATACAGATTCTTGGGCCATTACTTCAAGAGTATATACATTCAAGTGTAGTCTCAATTATACTATATATATATATATATATATATATATTATTATGGTACAGTGAGTGACACCATAGTTAAGTGTAGTACCCCATTTAAGGTTAAATGGTGAAATTTGCACCTTAATAACTTTGCCACTGCATGACAGACTTGCCTGAAATTTGACAGGCATGGACCAGTGTCATAGATCTCAGGATGTGCCAAGCTTCAGTACCGGTCAGATATATGGTTACGGAGTTATTATGACATTCCATAGCATAATTACACTTTTTGTGCATTCTTTGCTCGCACCTACAAGTGGCATGGTTTTGCGTGACCAGTCCATAAACTTCAGAGAACATGCAGCCAGGGTCCCTGGTGTACCTTCAGAAGAGTTCATGAAAAAATATTAAATGGTTCAAAAGCGATCTAAAAAAAGTTTCCCATTATAGTCAATAGGAAAGTTAACAAAAAGTTCGACAGTGTCACAAATGCAGTTTTAGTGTTGCAAATGACTCCAGTAGTGTCATGTGTCAGCCATTTTTTTTCAGTTAGTGGTCACGAGTATGCATTTAAATTTGGGACCCTTTAGGGACACAATTCTTTTTGTGCTTACCTGTCGAGCCCTAGAGGATGCTAGCCATGTTGTAGGCTTACCCTGTGGAGATGGTTAGGTGCCGCCCTTTATGAGATATAAGTTCTCATAGCCCAGCGGCAGTGCTTGACCACTCGTCCCTTCTGTTGACAAGCAGTGATCCAGAGACCCTCATGACGCCTATAATTTGGCCATCTCCACTGCTCTGGATTCCATTGCTCCAGTCCATGTTTGTCCTCTCCTTCACCCTCAATCCCCTTGGTTTTATGGGACTTTGAGGAGATCGGAGACTAGGATGAAGGTTAGAGCGTTGCTGGTGGAAGTCCGCCCTTGATACTGACCACCTTAAATTGATGGACCATTATCAAGTCTATTAATCTGCAATCACCCATAAGAAGGCAGAATTCCTGTCTGGGGAGATTGCGGCTGCTCAGAATTGACCAGCTCAACTTTTCCGAACTGTGGACAGACTGTGCAGCCAGCTTGTCTACATGTTCGGGAAAACTTCTAACTACAGCCGATGAGCTTGCCCGATTCTTTGCTAATAAGGTGGCTGACATCAGGGTGGGATTCCAGCCAGCACACTCTATGGACATTGCTTTTGATCAGTATGAGGTCACTGCACCTTGGCCTTCTTGGAGTTCCTTCAGCTGACCAGAGTTCATGGACATCATGCAGATCATACAGGGTGCACCAAATGTGCTGTAATTTGGACCGGGACCAACTTCCCTAATTGTGAGTTGTATTGATGGCATCAGTCATCGGTCTAGTCCTTGTGCAGATAGTCTGGTGATCCTTGGAATCTGGAGAGTTTCTGAGCTCCCTGAAAGAGGAGGTGGTGACACCACTCTTGAAGAAAGCTACCTTGGACTCAGAATGCCATGCAAACTACAGACCTATCTCTAACCTCCTTTTTAGGGAAGGTGATTGAGAAAATAGTGGCAGCACAACTGGAGGACCATTTGACCATCCATGACATCTATGAACCACTCCAGTATATTTTTGAAAGAGACATAGTACCGAGACAGCGCTGGTTCGGGTGCTCAATGATATCCTGATGGCTAGAGATTGGACAAGCCATGCCAAATTGGTTCTTCTGGACCTCTCATCATCATTTGACACCGTGGACCATGGGGTGTTGCTTGGTCATCTGAGGTACATCTGTGGACTGTTGGGAATAGCCCTCAGGTGGTTTACATTGTTCCTCATGGGTAGAACACAGAGAGTGGTGTCTGGGGTCTTTCCTCAGGCCCTACTTGTCTGTCGTGTGGGGTTCCTCAGGGTTCAGTGCTGTCACCCATGTTGTTCGCAGTGTACATGCTACCCCTCAGAGACATTGTAAGAAGGTATGGGCTGAGGTTTCAATGCTATGCTGATGATACCCAGCGCTACCTTTCTTTTGCACCCAACCAGGATGGAGCTCTCGGTCTTTAATAACTGTCTGAAAGAAATCCAGGAGTGGATGGATTCCAGCTGACTGAAGTTGAACTCAGAAAAACTGAGGTACTGGTTGTGGACCCAGGTCACTGAATAGAGGGTTGGGGTTGGTTCACCCTCAGGACTTTCTTGGTGGTGTTTCCTCCCGACCTCTGAAGGGTGCGTAACCTGGGGGTAATTTTTGATGAAGGGCTGACACTGCATTCCCAGGTGTCGGCTGTCATCAAATCTTCTTTATCATCTTAGGAATATCACCAGGATTAAGCATCTGGTGACCTTCATACTTTGGTCCATGACTTCGTGTCCTCGCACTTAGATTATTGCAACTCCCTTATCTAGGGCTTCCTGGGGTGGAAATCCACTGCCTGCAGCTGGTGTAGAATCACAGGTAGCCAGCTTCTGATGGGATCTGCTCGGTCCTGTCATATTTTGCTGGTGCTGTGCGAACTGCACTGCTGCCAGTACAGTGGTGGATCACTTTCAAAGTTGGTTTTCTGACTTTAAAGCCCTACACGGACTGGGCCGGACTACCTGAAAGAGCTCCTGGTTCCTTACTACCATGGACGATCGCTCTGCTTGGCCAATGAGGGGTTGCTAGAGATTCCAAGGGTGTGTTTGAAATCATCTGGGGCGAGATCATTTATGTATGCAGCCCCCTACCCTTTGGAATTCTCTACCCCATCGGTTCGAGAGTGCACAACTGTGGAGGGATTCAAGCAAGCTTTGAAAACTTTTATGACACCAGGCATTCAGTGACTGGTCTTCCATTTTGGTGTGCTGCTATTTTAATGTTAATTATATTGATGTTCATTTTGTTTTTAAAATTGTTAGGTGCCTTGGTTATGGATAGGGGCCTTATAAATAAATTATTATTATTATTATTATTATGTATTTTTGGGTGGTAAAACCCCCAGAAATAAAGATTTTGCAATTTTGGGAAAATTAGCGTCACAAAGTAGTGTTGCACTTGTGACACTTTCATGATTTATTTTGCGAAAGTGTCATGATTTGCGACATTATTTTGCGACTATAGCCAAACACGAATTCTTTGCCACCCTGCTGCAAAATAACGGTTTGGTCTTTTGGGCTGAAATTTGGAGTGAAGAAACCAACATCCCACTGATGTGCCTTACACTGGTTTGGTGACAAAGTATTGCATGGATATAAAGTTACGGTGCTCGAGTTGGCGCTGTTCCCATAGACTAACATTGCGGCATCCACCGTGCCTTTGGGACCCGTATCTTGGGCAGCTTTGAGATACGGACTTTTGTCAAAAAATGCTTAGCCTCCTTCTAGGGAGCTAAGTGCAAATCCAACCAGGAAAGTCATAAATAATATGAAAATTAGACTTTTTTTCTATGTCGTATGCTTCCTGAGATATAAGCAATTTACTATTTCAAGTGCTCATTTTGTGGTCCTAGGCCCATTATTATGCATACATTCTTTGTACTCACTGTGTTTCTCTATGTAGTTGTTGGGGAAAACCAGGGTGTGCGCTTCCATTACTGTTACAGTTAGCATTTCCACTTGTGTTTCCGTACCCGTTTGCATTAGCGTTCTCGTATACGCCACTGTGTGTGTTATCCCTTGCATTTCGTTCGCTTACTTTTGCATTACTGTTAACATTTGCATTTCCACTACTGTTTGTGTTTGCATTTGGTTTGCATCACCATGCATTTCCATTTTGTTTTCAGCCACCTTCCATTTGCTTGCGTTTCTCTTTTGTTTGGTGTCATTGTTGCTGTTGTCATTACCATTTGCATTTCCAATTGTGGTATCGTCAGCGTATGCATACAGTTTGTGTTTCCATATGCAGTTGCATTTGTGTTTCTGTTTCTGTTTCTTTGGTGTTATTATTGCTGTTACCATTACCATTTGTGATTCCAATTGCGGTACAGTGCCTGTGCACATTACGGTTTGCATTTATGTACTACGCTTGCATTTGCGTTTCTGTTTCCTTTGACGTTATTGTTGCTGTTATCATTACAATTTGCATTTCCATTTGCGGTACCATGAGCATGCATGATACCAGTTGCTTTTCCATATGCACTTGCATTTCCATCTCCATTTGAGTTACTGTTAGCTTTGGCGTCAGTTTGCACTGCGTTCTCTTACCGTTGCGTTTTCCATTTACGTTTGTGTCACCATGTGTGTTACCATTTGTGGTTGCATTTGCATTGCACTTACCATTACTATGTGACAAAAATCATGTGGGTGGGGCCTTGGGCCCAAAGGTCCCGATGCTTCCTCACTCACAATCTGTTGCTATTTATAGTCATCATTCTCAAAGAAATAAATTCATGGCAAAAAATCCATTTAATGCATCAGTTAGGGTTGTTAAACAGTGACAAAGTGAGGAAATTTGATGTTAGGGTTGAAACCCCTTGTACCCCACCCGCCCCCAAAAACGGCATTGGGGTGTGTTGTTGAGGTCATCAGCCATAACTCTCACCCCATTCTCCTATACTTCACTACCTCAGCTTCTTTACACATGGGATGGGTTGAGTTAGGGCCGATGAACCCAACACACACCCCAATGCCGTTTGAGGGGTTGGGGTGGGGAGTGCAAGGGAGGGTTTCAACCCTAACATCGAATTTCCTTGCTTTTGTCACTGTGAAGAACCCTAACTGATGCATTAAACGGATTTTTTTGCCATGAAAAAAATATATATATATATGTATTAACATAACATAACATTTCTTTTTTTTGGACTCTTCAAGGATGTCTCTAAACTTTTCTGTCAAGCAGAAATGTAAGAGGAAAATCCTAGGACCCTGCAGTGTGTAGTGCATTACCCTGCCTTGACAACAACAAGAGACTCTGAAGTAACTCCTCTGAGTGACAAAAGTTACTGCACACTTATAGAGAGTAAAGATATTTGTACCCAGTTGGGTTGTGAAAATCGTCATGATGAGCAGTCCAGGCGTAATGCTCAACTGGCTTAAATCATTAATAATAAATGTTCAGCTATTCATTAATTTTGCTTGGTTGAAATTTTCCCATGCAAATGAGTTAGTTGCTAACCCATTGTAGAACAACCAACGTCTAACTAACTCTTAATCCTTTCGACAGTTAGCTATTTATCAATCTGTGTCCTACTTCAGAATTAATTAATCCTTATTAATTGAGTTTGGGTTGCTATTTATTTATTATTAGTTGAGATTATGCAATGGCTCAGTTATTTTCAGTTACCCTTCAACTTGTTTAGCATTAGTTGATAATTACACATATCCATATGTACAATGCATAGTTATTAGCTGAGAATAACTAATTCCCACTGTTTGCCAAAATGTATTCTGCGTCAAAATGACACAGAACTGCGCTACCTTCTCTCTACCAGTTATACACTCAGTTGCAGTAGAGTGAGCCCCTATTCCTGTGAACAATATTGGGAGCTGGTAGACACAATTTGCTCCACAGCATATACTGTATCTGGATTCACTGAAATAATTCTGGATCTGCAGGGGTTTTAGTGCTGTGGGTTCCCAAAACTTAAAGTTGCTGAAAAAATATATTCTTAATATTATAAACATAGATACAGAAGCAAATGATTTGATACCTTTTAATGGACCAACATAGATGCAACAACAAGAACAAAGTGCTCTGGCTTTCAGACCAACCAGTCCTTCTTCAGAAGCTCATGGCAGTTGTTTAGAAAATACAATACTTATAACAGCTAGATAATGCAGAAAACCAGGAAAAAATGCCCACTGGTTTAAAATACTCATTTAAAAAACAAAAACAAAAAAAAAAACAGAAGATGATGTCAGAGAAGTTTAACAGTACAATACTGCCTTCAGCCAGAAAGACCCTTGGATCAGATGCGCTTGGTGGAACACACATACAAAGAATCCTACTGCATATAAATTTAATTGACATAAGATAATACTGATGAAGCAGATAACTCCTAAATCAAGCTATGAGTGTCATAGTTAGTATAAGGATGTGATTACTGAAAGGCAACCCCACCCAGATTAAAGACAAACTAAGATTGTTATAGGGCTCATGAAATTTCAATGCTAGCATTATAGACAAGAATTTACCAGTAAAGTTGTCTTAAAACATCAGTGCACACTGGGTGAAGCGTAAAACCTAGCTGGACCTGTCACCCAGCTGTATTCTCAAGCTAGATATAAGGCCCAAGAAATTTCAAAACCTCAGGACTATATAAATGATAATTTAAATATAAATTGATAATATTAGTGTCAAACAGAAAAACTCTAGTTGAGGAACCTCAAGGAATTAAGACCATGTAGCCTGATATGTACTGATGTCAATATATACTGAGAATGTAGCAACTTGATGTACCACAAGTGTCTAAGGAATCTGAAAAGAAATAAAATGTAATTTCTCCTCCTCTTCGTACAAACAATACAACCTAACCCATCCCACATCACAATAATATGGGTGGGGAGATACATAAGCTTAAAGGAGATGTTGTCTCTCTCCCCCTTTTTTTCCTCTCTCTTTTATTATAAACATTATAAACATAGAAACATAGACACTGTCAGCAGAATAGGACATCCTGGTCCCACCTAGTCTGCCTTAAGGTCCCTGCCTACAGTGCCGCTGTAGACCCTAATTATTCTCCACCCTCCAGTCTTGTATCTATCCCATGCATGTATGAAACCTGTTACCATTTCAGTACCCACCAACTCTACTGGGAAGCTGTTCTAGGCATCTACCACCTTTTCTATAAAGAAATATTTCCACATCCACTCTAAGTTTCCCCATTCCAGCTTTATATCATGCCCCTTTGTCCTTGAACATCTCTTTCTGTGCAAAAGTCACCCCTCTACCTTATTGATACCCTTGAGGTATTTGAATATTTCTATCATGTCTCCTTTTCTCCTTTTCTCCAGTGAGTACATATTTAATTCTGAGTCTTTCCCATAGGGCTTCTGATGCAGGCCATACATCATTTTGGTTGCCCTTCTCTGTATTGCCTCCACCTGATCTATGTCCTTCCTGAGATGGGGCTTCCAAAACTGGATACAGTATTGCAGGTGTGGCCTCATCATTGATCTATAGCATATATATATATATATATAGAGAGAAAGACATACACATAGATGCATCTATGCAATGCTTGTGAGGACAAAGTTTGTCAAATATTTTGATACCCACAGGGTTGTCAGACCTAAAGTGAGAATAACATTTAATCACACTCTAGGTCCCCATGCCATAACACATTTATCCACACTGTAGGTTGTGACTGGCTGGAGCTGGCAGCGTGAGCTCTCAGCTCCAGAGAATAACTTTTGCTTAAACACCTCTCACTTTCAAACCCGTTGGTAGCGCAAGCAATTTCAAAACCACCGCTTGCTCATGTGCCAACTCCACCTAACAGTTTCACTTCTGTGCTGCAGCTGCAACATAATTTTCTGCTCAGAAAAGTGTTACATTTTTATGTACAGGGATATGTATAAATACCTTCTTTTACACCTCTTCTGTCATTCACAATATTGGCCACTCTTACCTGTGCTTGTTTTCCCATACCCCAGTCCCAGAGCATCACTCGCATTCTTCACTAGCTGTAAGCTCCTGTAGCCCGACTGCACTTTCGCCAGCTTGAAGCCATTACTGCCCAGCCAAATCCCTCAAAAGGCCTGATGTCTCACATGGCTGCATCCTCATATGGTCACTCCCTGGAGGCAATGATGTGCTGACACACAGTGTCACATGCAAAACAGAAACTACCACTCAGTTTCAGTACTATGGAGCACTCAGCCATCTGAAAAGATATAAAAACAAAGCAATTAAAAACCTAAAAGGAAATGACTCACAAATGACAATGGCCTTGCATAAAAGAGATATACCATAGCCAGGGAATATCTGTGATACTCTCCTTATGCCCCTGAACCTCTGACATAATTCGTGGCTCCACCACTCATGATGTCATAAGATCAAGCTGCACTCGGGAGATTATCATTGATATTTTCAGTCGGTCCATGACATATCCCATATAGCCTACAGAGGTTAGAATTACACCCTGTGAATGAGACTGATACATTCAGAAGACCTGGGTTTGTTTCCCACAGCCTCTACCTGCATACTATGTGCACTAAGCAAGACACTTATCTCTCCAGTGCTCCTGGGTGGCACCTGAAAACAGGCTTTGTGCCTAGTGGACCTCACCTAGTTACCAAACAAAAAATATACATTTACAAATACATATATGAATACTACAGTAGTACAGTAGGTCATGTGGTGTATGGGGTAAACTACACCCAAAGAAAGGGAAATCAGAATATAAAGGCAACTTTAAATTCAGTTGAACATTAAATTAACATTGCATATAACTGCTGATGCATTCATTGATAAATGGGCCAGCAGCAGGCCTAAGTATTTAGGTGCTGTAAGCTAGGTGCTCTGTTGTTTGTAAGGGAGTGTGCTATGCACCCTTGCTGGCCAACGATTCATCCTTACCCTTCTGTCAACAGAAAATGTAAATGCATTCTCTAACATAAAAGCAGACCTGTGACTACCTTTTGCATGTGCTATTAAGGTGATGTCCTTGCAAATATGGCAATAATAATACAAAACAAAAATAAAATATTCATTTCCTTTTGGGTGAAAATGAGAATTTTGCTACAGACCAAAATGGTGGCAAAATGGTACCTCGGTTTTAATTTACAACCTCATTGTAAGAGTATAACCTTGGAGTCAAGTATAGGATATGCAAAAGGTAAGATATCTGGTTTGGTGAGCCTGATATTCAAACTCGTCTTCAGGTGGCATTTTACTCAATACCTAGTCAGCCTGAACTGTGTTTCCAATTAAATCTACCCAGCTACCAATAACAATCTCAGTGCTCTGACTCTCCAACTGTTCCAGTCCTTTGGTAACTGTTAGTCTGACTTACCTGAGACTGGCGTGCTGATACGTTAGCTGGTGAAGATGGTTAACTCACTGGTTTCTGGCATT
This sequence comes from Neoceratodus forsteri, assembly GCA_016271365.2. Taxonomy (NCBI): domain Eukaryota; kingdom Metazoa; phylum Chordata; order Ceratodontiformes; family Ceratodontidae; genus Neoceratodus; species Neoceratodus forsteri. The sequence continues at coordinate 1,077,757,552 of CM057450.1, forward strand.
GGCATCATTTCTGGCAGGCAGAATAGTTTGCTAACTGGCAGGATGATTAACTTAATGCTTTCTGCTGGAAAGTAGGAACAATGATTAGACCCTGTGCTACTCTATTCCTTGTAGAAGGCCATCTGGTGATGTGGGCCTTCTGGGGCAGGTCGATCTGGCAGCAAGGTGGGTGCTCCAGACAATGAGTAGTCACCTCAGATCTCATGGTGAGCATTCTGTCTCACACTGTGGTCATTCTCACTCTAGGATGGGCACAAATGGGTATTCTGGCACAATGGTGTGAATTCTGGCCCTAGGGTAGTCATTGAGGCAAGAAGATGGGAATTCCAGCCCTAAGGTATACACTGAGGAACAGAAGGTGAGCATTATGGCCCTGTGGCAGGTATACTTGCCCAAGGGTGGACACTGAGGCACATAGGGAGAGCATGCCAGCCCCATGGTGGGCATTACATCCCTAAAGAATGCATTGAAGCACAGACAGCAGGCATTCCAGCCCCAGGATGGATTTTCTGACCCCAGTGATCATTCAGACTCAAAGAGTTAGCATTCCTGCCCTAAGGTTGTCATTCTAGCCCTAGGGTGGCCAGTTTAACCCTAGAGTTGGCACTAAAGTAAAGAATGTGGGCATTCTTACTCTAGGATGGCATTGCGGTTGACTGAGGAGAGCAGCCTGCTCTGGGACCTGGAAGGGCATCCCAGGTGAATGAAGGCTGGTTGGGAGGTGGCTGGTCCAGAGCTCTGGGGTGTTCAAGGTGAAATAAGGCTGGTTACAAGGCATAACATAAGTGGGTTTACATAACAATTTGCTACTCCCAAAATGTGATTTGCTAATCAAGTGCAGCCTTGATTAGCAGAAGATGCTAATGAACTGATTCGCCACATTGCAAAATTTCAAATTGCAGTACTTTTTCCTGCAGTTGTGGTAAAAGTACAGAACTGATGCAATTTATCTTGCAATTTGACACTTTCCCCAAAGCCGCACTCTACTGAACTGTATCCTATAGACAAAAATAGCATTGTGTGAAACTGCTCCTCAAACCTGGCTGGTTGCTAACCAAATTTTTTGATTAGCAAATACTGCTAATTAATACAAAGCATCATGGAGTGTATATGCAAATCACCACAGAATATCATGCTGGTTCAACTTTCAAATCTGGGTGCTGGTAGGTCATTCCTGCTGATGGAAAGCTGGCCATCTGGGAAGGGCAGGCTGGATTGGGGCCTGCAAGGGTGGTCCAGGTGTGGGACGACTGCTCAGATGAGAGACTTGTCCAGGGCTGGGTGAGTCAGCTGCTGGTGAAAGGTCAGCTATGGGTAGGAGGCTGATTTAGGGACTGGAAAGGTGGTCTTGCTACCAAGATGCTGGTCAGCAGGCAAGGGAGGCTGGTCTGGGGCCTGAAAGAATGGTCCAGGTGCAGTGAGGTGGGTCGACTGGGGAGAAGAGACTGGCCAAGTGGGTGGAAGAGTGGTTCAGCTGCTGAGAGGAAAGTCGTTAGGTCAGAAGGCTGGAAGAGTGGTGCTGCTGCTGGGAAGCTGGTCAGGGATTTGGAAGGTGATCCAGGTGATGGGTAGCTGGTCCCCTGGGGAGAAGCAACCTCTCCTCCCCAGGGGACCAGCTTCCCATCACCTGGATCACCTTTCCAACCAGTGTGGTTGTAAGAATGATCAGCTGGGGTCAGAGGCTGATTCTGGGGATAAAAGAGGATCCAGCTGTTTGGAGGGGGTTACTTGAAATCATAAACTGGACCAGGGGCTGGAATGATGGCTTAGGTGCTGGAAAGGTGGTCTGCTAGGGGTTGCAGTATGGTCCAGGTCCTAGAAGGGTGCTTCAACTGCTGGGAGGCAGATTTGCTTAGATGGGATGCTGATCCTGTGGTTGGCAGGGTGGTCCTACTACTATAAGACTGTTCAGGTGGGGCAGGCAGGCTAATCCAGGGCCTGGAAAAGAGATCAAAAGGCAGGGAGGATGGCTGGCTGAGCAGCAGGGGCTGGTCTTGGGGCAGTAACAGTGGTCCAATTGCTGGGAGGAAGGACAGGTGGGGGAGAGGTTGGTCTGGGAGTTGAAAGGGTAGTTGGCTATGGGTTTGGGGCTGGTCCCATTGCTGAAAGTTTGTCCCAGTTGCTGGAAGAGTGGTTGGCTGGGAATAGTAGGCTGGTCCAGTGGCTGGAATGGTGGTCCAGATACTTGGAGGTTGTCTGCTGTGAGTCGAAGCATGATCTGGATTCTAGATGGGTGTAGATGGTACAGAGTTGAAGGTCAAAGGGTGGGGGCTGGTTCAGGAGTCAAGCCCTTTAAAAGACTTTGGAGGATCTCACACCCTACATTAACCCTAGGTGAAATCCAGACTACCCTGACTGTGCAAGTTGCACCCCATCCTGGTGTTTTGGCCAGACTAGCCAGTTTAGGGTTTACCATTTTGGTCCAGAGTCTGGCAGGTTGGATTTCAGCATGCATATTTAGCATTGTGTGACTAGAAATTGCTACACCTGGCTAACTGATGGGGATCACTTAATGTCTTTTACAAGAGTTTCCAGAGGATGGGCTAAGTGGAGTGAATCTGGAGACCTGGATTATAAACATAATCCCAATTTTTAGCCATGGGCCAGAGGAGCCTCAGGGCATGGTGAAGGCAGCACCTCAGATAATTGGGGAGGGTCTTGTCTTCCCAGCTTTAACAGTGCCTCATGGACAGGTGTCAAGAAGACATCCAACATCACAGGGGTGATGTGACATCAGTCCTTCATCCTTTCATGGTTGAGCCCATTAATGAAGGAAGGGATTAAAAAGTACAGATTATAATGGAGATGGCTGGGGTGGATGCATCCATGCTCTCCAATTGTGCCTGTCCCAGCTCTGGTCACCTTGCCCCATCCCAACATCACCTCCACACTGGATTCTGGGAGGTATACTCACTGTGTGGGTGAAGCTTCAGGAATATTTGCAGAGCCCTTGCATCAAGTGGGAGGTGTCAGGGCAGTAGTGGATACAGACTGAATTTGTAGGGCTACCCCGAAGGATAACAAGCCTCTAATATTAAAAAATTAAACAAAAAGTGTTCTGTGGCGTGGAAAAGGGTTCAGAGCCAAATCCAGCACCAGCATGTCTCACCATCACCTACAGCAGCATGCTGGTCCAGAGGGCAGAAAACTAGCACCTGGACTGGCATGCCACTGTAGTTGCCAGAAACCCAGCATGCTGGGTCTGAATAAATCCTTTCAAAATGCATTTTAATTATTTCTTTCACTACCATACTGCAGCCTGTGGTTGGCTGGGGTGCTGTCAAATCCATGGGCTACGACAGCATAGGTTCCCCAATCAACCAGTGCCTCACTGCTGAGCTAATTAAAGTCTCTCTGTCATTGAGTGATTCCCTCTCTCCCTCAGTCTGCAACTGCTAAGCTAATTTGTTTCTCTGGTATCTGTGGCCCCCTCCCTCACCTAATCCACAGCTATTTTCATCTGTGTCTGGTACTCCTGCCCCTGTGAGGTAGCCCCTGCCTCCCATGCTCATCTCCCTGGCCGCCTGGCCATCATCTGCCCTACATATGTTCAGTATTACTATTATAAAGTGCTCTATAGTGATACAGGATGTGGACTGACAGTAGTTATGTCAGTATAAAGTTAGAAAAGAGATTAGAGAAAGACGAAGACAAAGAATTGTCAAACAAATTCTTCTGCTCAGTTTTCACAATAGAAGACTGCAATAAAGGACCTCCACTAGGTGAGACAAAGCAGATTAGTACAGCAGCAGACTGAAGCCCATGTATGAGGGAGAGGGTCCTAGAAGAGCTAAGTAAACTTTGTGTGGATAAAGCCATGGGGCCAGATGGCATCCACCTAGAGTACTAAAAGAGCTTAGGGAGAAATTGCTGCACCTCTAGCTTGAGCTATTCAATAATTCACTGGATAGCAGCAAAGTACCACAAGACAGGAAAGGGCAAAAGTAGTGCCCTTGCACAAAAGTGAAGCAAGAAAGAGGCAGAAGAAGAATTCCCAGTCAGCCAGACCTCTGTAGTGGGGAAAATTATGAAGTCATTGCTAAAGAAAAGGACAGTAGATTACCATAACAGTTGAAAACTTGACCCCAAGCAGCATGGCTTTACATCAAGGTGCTTATGCCAAACCAACACGGTTGATTTCTTTGACTGGGTTACCAGAACAGTAGATCATGGTTAAGGGTGGTGGATGTGGTGTACCTGCACTACAGCAAAGCCTTTGCTGCCATTTCCACAACAGACTAACTAATAAACTGACACACAGGCATGAATCAAAAGATAATCAGCTGGATTGAAAACTGGCTTCAGAATGGGACTCAAAGAGTTTTGGTCAATGAGTCACTATCAAGGAAGAGCAGAGTGACCAGTGGTGTTCCTCAAGGGTCAGTGCTAGGTCCTGTCCAATTCAGCATATTTATCAGCGACATCACCGATGGACTGAAGGGGAAGGTTTGTCTATTTGCAGATGACAATGATACTTTGCAACAGGATGAACACACAGGAGGGAGCCTCAGGTATGGAAGCTGATCTCAGAAAACTGGAAGAATGATGCAGGACTTGGCAGTTAAAGTTTAATACCAAGAAGTGTAAGGTAATGCACCAGGAAAATGGAACCCAGGAAAAAATAGGTAATGGAAGGTCATCAATTAGAGAGACTAAGATGTAACAGGATCTAGGCATAATCATTTCAGATGAATTAAAGCAGGGGTGTGCAAATCCTATTGCCCTCATCCGGGAGCACAGTGTTGGGTAGTAACGCGTTACAAGTAACGCATTACTGTAGTCAGATTACATTTTATAGTAATGGGCAGTAGTTACAGATTACTTATAAGAAAATGTAATTTTCTAAGTTACTAATTACATTTTCTTATAAGTAACGCTCTACGTGTAACGCAATGTAATATGTTGTGCCCTTTTTCCTTGCTGTTCTTTGCTGGGTCAAAATCAGGTTGAAATTGTAAAAATGCAGCCTTTTTTTGTGGGGGAGACAGGAGGGTGCCACACTGCAGAAGTGCAGTTCTTCTCCATTGGTTGGCCAAGACCGGCGTCTAGTGCATTGGTTGTCTGGTTGAGCAGTTTGATTGGAGGATGAGGCAGACTTAGAGCAGAGCAGGCTCCCACACAAGTGTTATTGGCACCATTTTGAGAGGGAGAGAGCAGAGTGTAGCGTGTGTGCATTTGGTGAAGAGGGAATGTGAGCAGGGATTCGAGCAATTAAAAAGTCACAAAAGAAAAGCTAAAGAAGGAAAGAAAAAGAAGACGTTAGTAGCGAGTAGATCAGGGACAGCCTGGGTGATGAGAGCCTGAGAAGCCCAGGAGAGTTGGGAAAGATGAGAGTAGAGGAGAGGACAAGGGTTAAAAAAATCTTCATCCTCAGTCGATCAATGCCAGGGGCCAGGGAGCCCAGGGCAAATAAAAAAAAAGAAATCTGCCTGCAGCCAGGGCAAGCTGGTCAGGGCTAGCTGCATGTTCGAGTCGCTATCCGGAGGAGGAGGATACATCAGCGCAGGTACTGGCCTGGGCAAGTGAGGTGGTGGATTCGGATGCTCTGTGGAGCCCGCATTGGCGCGGTGGCAGGTGAGTAAGCTAGCTAAGGGCCTAAGTCAGGCCAGCCAGGAGGTGAGGGAAGTAAAAGTGGAAGAGAGGAGGAAGAGGCAGAAGAAAGCCATTAGGCCAGAAAGAACTTCCAGTTGGGCCAGGTGGGGTACAGCAGCAGACCAGCCGGCAGCAGCGGAGTACAACATGACATTGACGATAGTAGCCACCCACCACAAGTCAACACTGCACCACTAGGAGTTGGAGAAACACAGCACCACACGCAGGGACTGCCACAGCACAGACAGCAGACAGCGTCAGCAGCACAGCCAGCAGCAACAACATCAACAGGTAAAAATATGAAATATGATATATCAAATTCAATCTTTCATTAATGTTAAAAACTTATAACAATAAAACAACAGTCAGAACAAGCGGCAGCCAGGCAACTTAATTAAAGTGAGCTTAGCTGGTGCTCATTATTTCTTTATTTTGAATCCAAATGGCAATGTATGCAGACAGGCCTGAGGCAGTACAAACACTGTAGCTGCATAATGTGATGTGATCGGTATCTCATGCTGGGATCAAGGCTGAAGTGTAGTAGGAATTGGATCACTTGGGTGGGTCAGTCAGTCAGACTGTGGTGGACTGAGTCTGGATCATGGAATATGTGGATGTCATGCCATGTTTGAGACTGTGTAAAATGTGAAATGATCAAATTAAGCTGTCTTAGCCACTCCAGGCACTGTAGTGGGAGTGGCCCATGCCTGAGAATTTTTTATTTGTGTTTAAGTATAAAATTAAAATGATGTCTGTGTTTGTTTTGATAAAGGGTCCAGTGGACCAGAAACGTGTCAGGTGTTAAAATGAATGTTTATATTATTACCTCTCGTGTGGCAGCTTTATTTGTGGTGTACCTACCTAAAAGGCTACTCAACTTACCACCAATCCCTCCTCCCCAGGCACTGACTGTTTCTCTGTCTTTGTCTTACTTTTGTTAGTGTTACTCTACCTGCTCTGACCGACCATTATGAACTGACTGGAGTGGCCTGTGATTGGCTGTTATGATTCTAACAGTGGCCGCCAGCCTTTAAATGTATTAATCCCTGACCGGTTAGTTTCTCCTTCTCTGGTGCAATGACCCCATCCCACAGGGTACCATCATTTTGGGTCGAGCACTCCAATGTGACCATGCATTTTCATGATCGCAGCACAGCATCCCTCCCCTCTCTGTGTCCCAAGGTCTCTGCTAGAGGTGGTGGCTGTAGTCCTGTGGGATGATCATGTGGGTATGTTTCTCTCCTTCTCAGAAGGATGAGGTCATCTGGACCATTAAAACAATGCTTGAGCCTCCACCCCTCTCCACAGAGCTGGGCTCATTCTTGAACCCAGATCCCTGTCATGTGTCGCATGAAGTACCCTATCACTGCACCAATGGGTCATCTTGGGCCATCTTGGACTACAGTTGTCTTTTTAGAAAAAAATATATATATTTCTTGTACCCTGTGTCCAGTGAGGCCACCCTGTGTGTTGAATCCTGGTGAACAACATCAGAAGTCAGCAACACATACAATATTTGTAGTGTTTATAGTGTTCTAGGAGGTGATTGAGGCTGGAGGTGCCATACAGGGTGCCAAGCATTAAACAAATATTAAAATATAATTGTAACTTGAGATGGCCTATCGGTGCAGCAGTGATAGGGGTACTTGTGATCTGGTTTTGTGTATGGAGCCTACTAAGTTGTCACGGGCCCTGGGGTTTGAGGGCCAGAGAATTTCAATTGAGGACAAAGGCCAGGGCTTCTTCTGGTAGTAGGGAGAATGAGACACATCCACATGGGGCTACTTCCACCTGTACACTGCACGTAAGGCAGACAGACCATTTGGGACAAAGGAGGAAGGGATACTGTGCTGTGTACCAGAAGAACATAGGCAGCTGCAATGCAGTAGAGGAGGTAACTAGTCTAAAATGGTGCAACAGTTGCATCCAAAGACACGCGCAGAGACTGAGGGATTTCAACATGTACCATACGTTGTGGAGGTTGATATGTTTTTGTTTTTACCTGTGTTAGCAACAGTGCTTTTCAGTGCCTCTTTCCACTACTTTTAAGCAATGAGGCATGACCTTGGGTTTAATTAACAGTCTGTTAATCACATCATAGGGATGATGTGTATGTGGCATGACTCGAGGTGCAGCCAAGTGCCATATTGCCTCTAGCAGTGATTAACTGACTGTTAATCTGACTCCTGGGAGACCTTTATTGCTAATAAAAAAAAGTAATCCCAGTGAAAATGTGAAAAGTATACTTTTGAATGTTGCTTTATGAGTACTGCAAGATGGTGGCTATTTATGGTGAACATTCGGGGTGCCCATTAATTAGATGAGTGATGGAGCACTCCAGATTCATTCTTGTTTTTATACGGGCTCTATCGGAAATAAATGAATCTCTTGTTTAACGTTTCAATCAATGGGATTCATTTATTTCCGATACCATTTCTAAGTAAGCAATACTACCTGACAGGGTGGGCGGTATTAGGCGATACCGGGCAGCCAGGGTTAATGAGGCCTGACCGCAGGTGGAGAGCCTTATAGCACCTGGAAGGTCCGGTATAGCCTATACCACCCACCCTGAGGGTATTATTGTACCCTAGAAAATGGGAACTGTTTTTATATATGTTTAAAATAAATAATTTTTATGCTTGCATGTTGAAACTCTGAGGTGTTTCATATATTTTCTATTAAATAGTTCCTCCGCTGCAAGAATGGAGCTGGTTGTCATGGTTACACTCCAACACACACAGACACACACAGACACACAGACACACACACACACACACAAACACACACACACACACACACACACACACACACACACAGGGCTTAACATTATTAAAATGCTTTGTTTTACTGTTTATTTATTTAATAAATTCTGAGTTGAACAATGGTAATGTTTAAAATTATTCAGTCCCTTCAAATATCTTCATCCTGGGACGACAGTCCATTTACTGAGTGCTTAGATATCACAAATGGAGTGGGAGGAAGGGGGCATAAGTAGTTTACTTGACTTTCGTGTTTTTTTCCTTTTTATTTAACCTCCCCAGCTCACTACGGCAAGAGAAGCAGCTTTGAGATCAACTGCATGTTTTAGTGACAGTGCAGCCAGAAGAGATGCAATCGCTGAGGGTAACAGCGAGGAGCTCTCTCTAGTAACTGAGATGTGTGAGCAGTTGGTGGCAGCAGCAGAATATTGTAGCGTGCATTCCACATGTCACCCCTCAACCCCTTTTTTAATTCATTTGTTTGCAGGTGGTGGGTGCTGTATGTGAGCAGGGATTAGCAACAGCAGCGATGAGGGAACTTCAACACCGCACCGAGCATCAACATAAGGGATGAGGCAGTGAATGGATGTTCAAGTGCGCTTTGAGCTGGAGGACGGCGCTGCTATTATGTTGAGTGGACGAATAACTGGCTGCATAGTGTCTGTCTCTGGATTTTTACAATGGAGATTTTGCAGGTATTATTTGTCCAGCTGTGTGGATTTTCGTTGTCCCATTTGTTTTCTACTCCATCGGAGAGCACTGGTATTGCAGCAGCTGTCATGCATAGATGGGCGTTCATCTGCGGTATGCTACTCCAAGAAAATACCGGTGCTCTGATCTACAGTACTGGTGGTGCACATCAATTTATGTATTAGTTTAATTACTGCCCAATTTTGCGACCAGAAAACTTTTTATGCTGATATGTTTTAAGTTCATGACAGTCTGTTACTGTTTGCTTTGTTTTGGACTGTGAAAAGATTATGGCCTGACCGCCAGTTTTACTCTGAGTTGCTTTATGAGTGCTGCAAGATGGTGGCTGTTTATGGTGAACATTCAGGGTGCCCATTAACTAGATGAGTGATGGAGCACTCCAGATTCCTCTTGTTTTTATCACGGGCTCTATCGGAAATAAATTAATCTCTTGTTTAACGTTTCAGCCAAAGGATTCATTTATTTCGATCCATTTTCTAACAGGGATTAATGTAAGGCTGTTTGAACAATCCTAACAGCCAATCAAACTGCAGCATTTCTGAGAATCTTTTATAATAATGCTTCTTTACTATTATTTATGTATAGGTCAGTGTGATTTTTTTTAAAGGAGCACTGGACAGAAGATTCTGGACAAAGAAATCTGAAGATTACACCAGCATACATAAGGTAAGTCAGTGACAATGATAAGTCATAACCACCACTGATCTTGAGACTTGATCTGAAGGTCTTGTACTGTACTCTGATGACTGTGCCTTACTAGGGTTGAAGGCAGTCAGTCATGCAACTTACAGATTGATGCATTGACCAGGATTCTGATCACATTCTCTGATTTAGGATTTTCAGAGATGCAGTCTAAAAGTCGTGTAAATCATGACTGAGATGGATACCTCTTGACTGCAGTGGTATAATATTCTGTTGCTGTCAGAGCAATGTCATGATCCCCCCTGAATACTCTTGTTAGTTGTGGCTGACTTTTAAATGTTTGGATTTGATTAATTTTAATGTTTTTGTACAGTGCCTTGGTCTTGAAAGGCACTTTATAAATAAAATTGAATTGAATTGAATTGATTACCCCTCCAGACTCACAGTCTGTATGAATGTAGAATCTCTCGTGTCCAGTGATTCCCATCCCCTGTATCCACTGGTCCTATATATCCCACAACATTGTCAGATGCAGCAATTGGCATGGTACAGCCTTCTTCTCACCGTCCACCACAGCCAGCCACCATCTGTGCTGTCAGCTGTGCAGTTGCTGACAGCAACTCATATTGCAGTACACTGTGGTGGTGAGTGGAGGATGTTCTGGTCACCAGCTCCTGTGGTAGACAGTGGGGTGATGCTGCCTCATGTTAGTAGGAGTTGTGGGGTGGTGGTGGCAATCGCTGTGTGATGGCTGCATCTGGGTGGGTCCATCCAGGGTCTAGTGAAAAATGTAGTGATACTTAACACTGCAGTGCCTACATAGATATGGATGTGTATTCTATTCTGTGGTGGATGGGCTACTGGCTGCAAGGTAGAGAACAGAATGTATTATGGAGGATTGTGGTTATATAGGTATTTAAGCAGTAATTTAATGATGTGGGGGGTTACATTTATGTTCCAGTTAATCAACCTGACTGTGGGTGTTATGTAGCACGAGGCATGGCCGAGTGTCATATTACCAACATGGATTGATTAACTAACTGGAATCAGTAACATAACCTCCCGTCGACTTCATTCATTATTGCTATTATTAGAATTAGGTTACAATTCAGATTACTTCCATTTGCATAATATTTTTTAGTTTCCTTATTTTGTATGAAATTAACATAACATTGTCCCTGAACTGCATAGGATTTTTTTTTATTCTGTCAGTGGGGTAATGAGATAAGCACTGTCTTAAGTCAGAGCACTTGATTTCTTTTTTCAAAGTTCATTACAGTTCAGTTTTCCATTACAGGATTTGTTGGAACTTGGGCCCTTGGTCATCTCGCGGCTGAGCCGAGCATGTTAAGGTGAACATTCGCCGGGTTTCTGTGATATAGTCAGGAGGAGGGGTAGCTGACTTATTGCCGGAGGAGCATGTGTTTAGTGTCTGGTGGCGAAGTGGAGTGAGGTAAGTTATTACATTTTATTGTTGGGTACTGTGCAACTCCTGTTGATGTCATCACCAGCCAGGAGCACAAACAGAGCAGGAAAGGGTGGAGTGTGTTCAAATCCCTCCCTCAAGTCAAGTGCCAAAATGCTTGAAGTAGTAGAGCACATAACCTACAAAGTGCCAGTGGACAGAGGTGAGCATGTGCTGTTCTGGTGTCTGGTCTTGTCTGAGTTGACCATCCTTATTTTGTGATATTTGCAGTTGCACCTGACCTTTCCTGTGTGATGTGCCACCCTGGGGCACACATGATCATATTAATTGCACAGCCTAGGGTGAGTGTAACATACTGGATTGATTGTCATACTATACTACACCAGGCCAGACCAACATGCTCATCTCCATTCACAGGTTATCTGCTCCAGCCACTTCTAAGTGTTTGCTACGTACAAGCAACATAGAACAAATATTTACTGTATTCATTGATAAAAAAAGAGATAGACGCTTTTTTCTTTTGATATTTCTGATTTATTTACCAGTAAAAACACATAATTTATGGTCATGTCTTGTGATAAGTTAACATAGCATAAATGTTGGCAATTCAAATGCAACTTGTGCAAGATAGTACAGTATTGATATATCAGGGTGAGTCATGATAAAAAGGTATTCCTAGTATTTAATTTACAGAGGACAAAAGAATTGATCTTTACCAGAAAAGTTAACCATATCAGAATACTGGTTCTAACTGAGCGCAAGGAAAACAGATAAGCATCTCATCAAGGCAGCGCTGGCGTACCTACAAAATGTTTTCTATCTCCTTAAAGTTCAGAGAACTGACAACCTACTACCTTGTGCTGTTATTAATGCATAACAATGTATGCCATCCTTGCACTGTCAGTCTGTATTTGCCACCGCCCCCGGCAGGGACAATCAGGAGTCAATAATAACATTAATCAAATCAATGACCGTTTGGGGACAATGTTACATTTCAGATAATACAGAGAGGTATGGTCCAGATACTTGGGGTTCAGCTAATTGACGGACATCATATTGTACTGTACTAGTTAGAACTTAGAACAGATGTGGTGACACACTGTGCTAAGCATACATACCATAGCTCTTTTATTTGTTGTTTTTAAAGGTGTGTGACAAACAGAAATATCGACTAACTATCCATCACCATCATCAAAATCTTCATGCTTCAGCAAGGAAGGCTAAGAGGCAGATACCAGAGACAGAGCCCAGAAGATAAATAGCAGCATTTTGTTGAATCAGGCCAGGCGGTGCAGGCCAGTAAAGACCAAAAAATAGCAGTATTAGTGACATTTTCACATTGTTTTCATACAGTGTGAGCTTTTGTCTTACAGTTTTTGCAGTCATTCAGTATTTCTCATACCAAGAACCTGACTGTTTCCATGTCTCCCTGTTAGTAGTCTTGGGCAGGGTCATTTAGTGTTTATTACATAATCAGACAGAGCAAGTGAAAGAAAAAAGCGTTTGCTCAGTCAATAAGCAACAAGCCATATGCAATACGTAATGCAGAGATTGTCAATCTAGATGCACTGTTGTTGTTTGAAGCACTTACATTAGTAGTATGTACAGTTATTGTTATACTGTTCTTAATTTGTATCAAGACTGTAATCTTAGTTGTAGGAAACCATGCTGTGATTACTGATTAGCCAGTGTCAGTGTGCAGTGTGTCTCTGTCGGTCAGTGTCATCACAGTGACCAGTGTCCATAGATTTTCACATGGCGTGTTCCTCTGCAGTTATCATGTCTGTTAACCAGAAAGAAACACAACAAGACAATGAGGCTGATCAGGCTGAATGGCAAAATGCATCCTCCTCCCCTTCTTCATCATCTTTTACGCCGCCACTACGACATAGTGTCTCACAGTTACGGGTGTATCTGTTTTCTAAAGTGGTATTTGGGAGAGTTCTTTGAGGTAAAATCTGATAAAGGAAAAACATTTCTGTTCAGTGTAAACTTTGTGTGCTGAAAGTGAAGCTGCTGTCAACCTCAAAAATAGAACGTCAAACTTAAAATAACATATGGGCGCATCCATCCTTCATCTTAGGAAAAATTCAAAAACTTGTATCAAAAGGCAGCAGCAGTGGTACTAATACAGACTCAGACATGGCCACCCTTGCTCACAAAAGGTCACGAGATGATCATGAAGAAGAGGTGGATGATGATGATGACTTTTCCAGCTCAAGCAGCAGTGGTAGGTCTGTGTCATCAGAAGCAGCTGTGAATGAAATAAAAATGCTTTCTACAACAACAGTTATTTGAATGAACAAAGAGTTCCCTTGTCAGTCAGTCTCATGTTGACAAACTTATTATTCAGTTTGTCGTAGAAGATCTACAGTCATTCAATGTTGTTGAACACCCTTCATTTGTCAGGTTAGTCATGGGTCTGCAGCCAAATAAAAGTAACACATAAAACACTGTCAGACAGAATAGAGAAACTGTACCAAAACATGAAATCAAACTTGATTTCTGAGTTCAACAGTGTATGTCACATCTGTACTATGGTTGACATTTGGACAGCACATAATAGGAGCTATCTAGATGTCACTGCACATTGGTTAGATGTGAAACATCGTTGAGAAAATTGGCAGCACTGGCATGCATAACAATAAAGGCAGACACACTTATGATGTTATTGCCTCAAAACTGGAGCAGATACACTTGCGATATCGCATTCAGAACAAGGTTGTTAAAACTGTCATGGATAACAGATCAAACTTTGTTAAGGGTTTTCACGAGTTTAGCTCTGACAATATCCGCCCACCATTGGCACTGTCACGGTTCACGATGAGGAAAATGATGATGATGATGGTGACCATGAGCAGCAACAGCAGACGGGGAAACAGAGTACTGCTGAAAGACAATGACACAGAAGAAGATGTTGTAAGCTTCACTGATGTATGCTGCATTTTAGATGATGTGGATGAAGACATGGAAGAGACATAGAATCTTCCTTCTCATCAACGCTGTGCGGCTCATACCCTGAACTTAATAGCAGTGAAGGTATACAATCTGTTACATCCAATGCTGCCTACAAAAGGTGTTCTGCAGCACAATGGTCAAATGATCAGCTTTTGGAACAAAGTATACCGAAGTTCTCAAGCCAGTGAAACTGTCTCGACACAATTGGTATCAAACTAGTTGTCCCCAATGACACAAGGTGGAATTCGTACTATAGAGTGGTTGACAAAATAAGGTCTATTGTTGAAAAAGATGAAGAAGATTTGCATAACATATGCAATGCACTTGGTCTCACAAGATTTAGAGCAAATGACATTGATTGCTTTCTTAGTGGAGTACTGTAAAGTACTGCAGCCTTTAACAAATTCACTGGATATTTTGCAGGCAGAAACAAAATGTTACATGGGCTATCTTCTTCAACATTGATTGCTTTGAAAAAAAATTGCTTGATATGGACCAGTATTACGGTATGCATTGCCACTCGGATGCAAACTTGAAAGCGGTAGACACTCGGTTTAGTACCAGTTTTAAGCAGTGAGAGTTGATTTTCACTAGCATCACGTTACCACAATTTCATCTAAGATGGCTGAGGAATGATGGGAAGACCGAGCTGTGAAAACATGCTTAAGAATGAAGTGCTTTTGTTGTCACATCAAAAGATACTGTTCATGGCAGCCCATCATCTGAAGACAATCCTGAGGATGATGATGATGATGATTTCTTCAAATCTGGCGAAACTTCACAACCTACCCGTGCTGGTGGAGTTATTAATGAACTGGAGCAGTACCTGAAAGACACTAATAAAAATGTTGAAAGTTTACAAAACTTCTCAACAGTCAAGAAAATATTCTGCGTTACAATACAGCACTACCATCAAGTGCTCCTGTAGAAAGACTATTCAGTGTTGGTGGACAGGTCCTTACACCTAGACGAAACAGACTTGGTGATGAAAACTTTGAAATGCAGCTAATTTTATGCTGCAACAAAACTACTGGGAATAAATAGTTGTATTCTGGTTGTGGTCATGGACTGCTACTGAGAATCTCTAGCAATGCTGCAATGCATGACACAATGTTGTCGACTGTGTGTGCTACTGCTACTACGCTAGTGCTTGTTGTTCCTTTGTCACCTAATTAAAAAATACTTATCCAAATCTGAGTATACAGAGGAACATTCCTTGGTTCCAAAATTATTAGTATTCTTTAAAAATGTGAGGACTGTCTAGGCGTACTGGTGTTGATGGCTTAACAGTTAACACAGTGATGGGGTTGTGCCACCATCTAGGTGCCAGTGCTTGCTTATTTGAACTGTCCCCTGCTGTCAGTAGATTAGTCTGTCAAAGAGCATAATTAAGTCTCTCAGCAGCTCACTCTCTACTAAGTAGCTTAAGAGGCAGGCATGACCTGAGCAACACCAGCGACCACTTATCTGTTTGCAATCCCTCCACTTGTGTCTATAGACAAGTCAATCAATGAGCATGATTAAGTTTAGTCTTTTCTCTTTTGATGATGGTCTTCTTGTCCATCTTATAAACACACTGACAGACACCACCACTACCTCAGGGCACCACTACTTGAAGTCATGTATCACAACTGTTCCCCAATGTCTGTGGTAGACTATTCACTCATGAGCGTAATTAAGTTTAGTCTCTTGATGACAGTCTACTTGTCCAGTTTAAAATACACACTGACAGACACCACCATGGTCACACCACCTCTGGTCACCTCAACACTAACCCATTTATCTTAACTCTGTCCCGCTGCCTGCAGTAGACAAGTCATTAATGAGCGTGATTACATTTAGTCTCTTGATGATCATGACAGTCTCCTTGTCTAGTTTAAAAGACACTCTGACAGACACCTCCACCTCTGTATATCACAAACCATTTATCTCTGTCCTGCACTGTCTGTGGTAGACAAGTCAGTCAGTGAGCATGATGAGTTAGGCCTGTTAACAGTCTGCTGGTCTGCTGTAGGCAGCTTACCAGCAGGCACCACCTGTCTGCCATGCCACCGACCTATCTGCCCTGTCCTCTGTCCTTTCCCCTGCTGCCTCCTGAGACAAGTCAGTCAATGAGCAAGATACAGTTAGTCTGTTGATGTCAGTATGTAGCTAACAAGCACCTGAGCAACATCCATTGGATCGTTACAACAGTAGTAATAGTAGCAGTAGCACACAAACATGATTACCCGATTACTATCTTCCCTAGACAATGAGCATATTATCACCTTCTATTATCAGTCTTGACTAGACTCTTGACAGTGATAGTAGCTTAACAGCATCAGGCATGGGCATCTAATGTTGTCTTGCAGTTGCACTTATTTCACCATAAACTGTGAGCTAATTATTGCAATACTCACATGTCCTGATTACAGATTTACAGACTACTGTAGCTCATGATGTTATTCATCTTTCCATGATTTGATGTGAGGTGAACGTGCATTGTACTGGCACTTTTCACTGTTACCACAGCACAAGAGCACATTGTGGTTGTTGGTTGCACTTTCAGAGGCCACTTGCTGGCTGGCTACCTTTACATTTTGAGTTAACCAAAATATGAAACCAAAACCAAGGGTGAGCAAGCAAAACAACAATCAATGTCATTCCATTCCCACACTAACAGGTATTTCGTCAGCTGTAAGGACCTGTGGCTGTTCAGCATTTTCACTGAAATGTTCTGCTTCTTCTTCTGTTGTAATATTCATTATCATCCTCATGAGGTCTTCTGTCTGCAGACAGTCATAATAATGGTAATGCCGTAATGCCATGGTCATCATCATCATCCTTCATCTTGCTCCTGAGTACAGCCAATGCCCGAAAAGGCACTGTCATTCATCACAAAATCATGCCAGAAAGTGACTGTGATGAACATGCACTAAGAAACCAATGTGTGGCTGGGTCATGGGCCACACACGAAAGGTCATGGCGGGCACCACAGTTGACGCATTACTCACACACTGCACACTGACACTGGATAAATCTGCCATTGCCAGCTCGTACTTACATGGGTGTGATATATAAACTAGTCACTACATCTGCAGCCATGACAATCTGGCACAGTGGCACTGTTAACATCTCAGCCACAGCCACATTCAGGTCTTCAAAATATTATGAGGATTTGATAACAATTATGTGCCCCACTACCAGTCATAGTTGAGGCAAACTCAATAACTTCACCATGGGCATGGGAAGTTGATGACTTAGCAGCTACTATGAAGGAAGGGACACTTGATGGGAATGTACCAGTTTGATTAAATGAGCATGGACTGCATGGACAAACTTCCCTTCTCCCCAGTACCCCCCCAAAAAGGCACTTAAATGTGATACTATGCTTGTGGTTCTACTAAGTGAAACATTTTGATTCCTAGTATTTTATTTTATTTGATGTAACCCACCATGATAAACCAAGCACTGGGGTGCTGCATAACATCACTCTATTTATTTTTATTGAAACTGAACAAAATGACAGAGAGGCAGAGAGAGAGAAAGAGAGATGGATAGAGAGTCTGAGAAAGAGAGAGAGAGACATGGAATGAGAGAGACAGAGAGAGAGAGTGAGAGACAGAGAGAGAGTGAGAGACAGAGAGTAGAGACACAGAGAAAGAGACACAGAGAGAGTAAGAGACAGAGAGAGAGACAGAAAGACAGAGAGAGAGAAAGAGACAGAGACAGAGACAGAGGGAGAAGAGGAGAGAAAAACAGAGAGAGATGGAGGAGAGACAGAGACAGACTGAAAGACTGAGAGACAGAGGGACAGAGGAAGAGGACAGAGGGTCAGAGAGGGAGAGTGACAGAGAGAGAGAGAGGAGAGAGAGAGAGACAGCGAGACAGAGAGAGGAGGGAGAGAGAGACTGAGAGAGAGAGACAGAGTAAGAGACAGAGAAAGAGTAAGACGAGAGAGAAAGAGAGAAAGAAAGAGAGATGGAGGGAGAGGAGAAACAGAGACAGAGACAGAGAAAGAATAAGAGACAGAGGGTCAGACAAAGGGAGAGGGACAAAGTGAGATGGACAGAAGGTCAGAGAGAGAGAGGAGAGGACAGGGAGAGAGAGAGAGGAGGAGGGACAGAAAAAAGAGAGGGGACAGAGAGAAAGAGAGAGAGACAGAGGGGAGAGAGACTGAAGTCAGAGAGAGAGAAAGTGAGAGAGAAAACAGATTAAGAAAGGTAAAAGAGGCGTGGTTAATGCTCAACCAAGATGGCAACTAACTCTGCAGCTCCGCTTGCATAGAACCTAGAACCCGAAATTTATCCATTCTGGGGCGGATTGTCGAGTCAGAAACAGATAGACTTGTCTCCCGATATCTTGCTTCTACACCGGAAGACTTTGAAAGAAAATCGGCAGCAGCTGGGCTAGTTACGACTGATCAAACCTGCTCCTTAGTCTCGTGATATCCATGATGGTGCACTCAACAAAGGAGCAAGAGGCCTTCTATTAGAGAAATTTTCACCTCAATCATGGCTAGTATAGACACCTCACTCTGGCTGATAACAACTCAGCCTTCTCAATTCAGCAGATCAACCTAGAGTCGACGCGGTTGAGCAAAAAGCGACTACACAGGATGACTTACTTTTAGAACTACTCGCCCTAATGAGAGAGCAGGCAGCTCAGATACACAGCCTATAAGATAAAGTGGACACATTGGAGAATCAGTCGTCGCAACAATTTGTGCTCTTCTGGCTTCCCGCAGGGGTGTGAGGAGGGGAGGGTTTTACCCTTTCTGCAGAAAGCGTGGCCAGAGATCCTGAAACTACCTCAGGCACCAAGATAACCACGGAATGGGCTCATCGCACTTCGCAACCCAGGCCTGCACAGGAGGAGAGGCCTCGCCTATTATAACCCAAATCCTGAACTTTATGGAAAAGAAGCGATACAAGCAAGGGCAAGAGAGCTAGGGCAACTACAGTGGAAAGATCACAAGATTATGATATTTCAGGATTATTCTAAAGAGCTAGCAGCCCAGCAAAGCCTTTACTGAAGCCCGCAGAAGCTGCATCGATGCTAATCCCATTTACCCTGAGATACCCTGCAATGCTGCAAATCTCGATCAACGGAGCTACCCAGCAATTTTTGTCCCCATAGGCTGTCATGGACTTTATCGATAATACCTGTTCAAACGGAGCGAGTGCACCACCCTCCAGTCTGGCTCAACAACTCGCAACCCCTCTAGCAAAGCGGTCTCTCCTGGTATCTTCCTCATCCAGCCCCTCAGGGGATTAGAACCCAGAAACCTGAAAGTCCGCAAGAGACCTCCATCCTCACCACATGCTAAACGGGCCATCCACATGAGCGGAAGATCAATCCTCGATGAAACAGACCTCTGCCCTCATGTGCCAGAGCCTGAAGTACAGATTAAATATATTAGTCCTTACTTTGCACATAATCGATTTTCGATCCTGAGTGATCTCGATCGCGGAGGCATGTGAAGAAATGGCTAATGGAAATGAGGAACCGGATGCAGTCTCTTGGAAGAATGACACACTGAAAGCACTCAACATGCTGAAGAAACTGCATGACTCCTCCCACCCGATCTCCAGGCTCTAGGCTCACCCCCAGACCGAAATGTGGGCCGTGAATCTGGGAGGCAATACAACTGAACCCTACATGAACACTGGGAATTCCAAATAGTTTAATCTGATTGATAGTCAGATAAGTATCTGATATTGCTGGTTGCATGTTGTCATTTTTGGGTGGGAAATAAGGTACAGCTCCTCTTGGGCTATATAGGGAGGCACTTTTGACCCATGTCGAACGGAGGTTCCCTTGCTAAGATTAATTCAGACCGGGTACATAGGCCTATTTGCTTATCTGTTTGGTTTGGTGACCAGAAGCTGGTTATTGAAGGAGATTGCTGTTATGGTTACATGACAGGAATATTTACAAATGTTGCCAGGGACCACAAATTGGAGGGCTGGGTGCACTGGTTAACCCTGTTGTGCTGCTCAACTAATGAGGGTCATGCAACACTTTCCACCCCCATCACCCTCCTATTTGGCCATTGTCCTCACAACACAGATCCCATACTCCTCTGGGCTCATATCCCATCCCATACAGCACCTGGTCCTGAAGGATTCTAATAGGGAGGTAAACGCTTTTCTGGATCCTGAACAGAATGTATGCTTTACTGTTGCTTAAATAATCTTGGAGACTTTATATTAATCCTGCTGTAACATCCCAGGCTTCTTGCACACTTGGTATTTGTATCTGGTACTGCGATTTCTTTTGTTGCAACAGATCTGGACTGTAAAACGTGTTAGCGAAACTGCGTCTCCTGCAATAATTTTACATCAAGCTGTTAAATCTCTAGTATATGGCCTGAAGGTTCTCAAGGGCCACTAATGAAATATCCTTGGGGATGTTCCTCTACCACCATCTGGAGGTCTTCAACACAGTAACAAGGTAGGAATCAGGAGCAAGTCACCTGTAACTCTACTACACTCTGTCTTGGATTTTACTTAGCCTTGGTTTTTAAAAATGGGCTAGTAAGTCCAAGGCGGCTAGCCCTGAGTATACAAATGGGAATTTGATTTCAGTGCAGGAGAGATATATGCTGGTCAGATCCCGCTGACAGCATTCTGTATCCCCTCGTTAGAAGGGGTGGTAATTTAGACCCGGATATGGCTCTTATAGAGATAACTTGTTGCTCCTCCTGCTCCTATCTCGTTAGGGTATTCTGCTATATCACACAGTAGTAGAAGAGCTTCTCCCTGAGGGAAGTACTTGTCCCATCCCCAAGGGCTATCAGGGCATACCATTGGCTAGGTTCTAGCCGTTTAGTCCTACCTCTTCCTTTAATATTTTGTAAATAAGTTAGTTTGTTAGATAGTATAGCAGTACATAGTCTCTACAGTCTTGCTAGCTAACCTCTAGCTTGATGCTGGGGGCCCCTGTTAAGATTGAGTGGTCCTTCTTAATACCAAGCAGACTGTAGCACTTAGCTCCTGTTTTTGGCTCCTGTCTGCTCGCTTATATATAGGGCAACTAACTAAAATGTCTGATATTGTAATGCATATTGGAATGTCAGGGACCAAACCCCCAATAAAAGTAAGAAAGTTCTGGCTCGCCTGAAGCGCAAGCGGTCTCAAGTGGCCTTCCTGCAGGAGATGAAACTCTGGGAGGATCACATCCACATGAAGAAAGATTGGGTTGGCCAGCTGGTTCAATCTAATGCCCAGTCCAGGAAACATGGGGTTCTTATCTTGGTAAATAAATCTCTTCCTGACGCTAGTCCAAACACGGTCAGACCAGGAAGGTAGATGGGTAATGGTCACTTATAACACACCCACTGGTCAACTCACTCTCTGCAAAGTGTATGCCCCAATGAAGATGTCCCCGGTTCTTCTATAACTTGGCAGAGGTATTACTTGATTTTAACTCCCCGGACTGCCGCTACTCATTGGTGGGGACTTTAACCTTACTCTGATGCCCGTCCTAGATAGGAAATGATGGGGAAGGAGGTGCATCTTAGAAGTAGGAAGGCTGTCCAGCAAATGATGTCTGATTAGGGCTTACAGATCTCTGGAGACTATTCCACCCCAGATCAAGAGACTACACTTTTCACTCAGCTTCAAATGCCTCATATAGTAGGTTGGATTTCTGGCTTGGTTCACCTACCCTGACCAATAAAACTTTGGATGTCTCAATTCTTCCATGCTGCATCTCAGACCATGCCCTTGTCCAGCTTCTTGTACATTGGGACCCTGTAGCCCCCGACTAAACAATGGAGATTGGACCGCTCCTGGTTAAGGACCCGATTTTATCCAATGGATTAGTAAGGAGGCTCTTTTTTCTAGCTGAAAACCCTGTAAGTGACACCACCCCAAGCAATATGTGGAAGCCTTCAAAGACTTGATATGAGGTAGCATTATGGGGTTTGCAGCCACCAGGCACAGGCAGAGGGAAATGCAGCTGTCTCTCTTGAACAGAGCTTGGCTGTAGCCAAAAGTGCTTTCAAGGCGATGCCCTCCCCAACATTCAGTCTGATATAGGCAAATCCATACTGGCTATTCGGTTTTAAATTAATCAGATCCTGAATAGGAAATCTGAGGCCGCTTATCCTTCATCTTAAACATACCTTTGGGAAGGGGGGGACAAAGGGGGTAAAGTACTTGCATATCAACTATGAAAACAACAGGCTAGCAGTATATATCCCAGGTTTGAAAAATAAATTAGGTCATTGTGTACCTCTTCTGGGGATATTAATGGGATTATGTCCACATTTTATAAAAGGCTATATTGCTCCACCCACATTGGCCCTAACATGGACACTCAGGGTTTCTTAGATACTTTAGGCCTGCCTAAGTTGCAGAGTCAACAAACGCAACTTCTAGATCTCCCCATTTCAAAGGAGGAACTGACCTCAGCCATCCAAAACTTAAAAAGGAAACCTCCGGGAAGTGATGGGTACACGGCAGAATTCTACCAGATTCTGGCCTCCACTATTTCTCCCTTCTAATTCAAGAGTTTCAGTAGATAGAAATTAAGGGAGTTCTACTGCCCACCATGCGGAGGTAATTATAGTGGTAATTCCCAAAAAGGTAAGGACCCTACCAATCCGGAAACTACCACCCTATTTCACTTATAAATTTGGACAGTAAGCTTTACGCTTAAAATTTTAGCCCACAGACTTAGTGTTCTGTTGACTGATCTAGTACACCCCTCACAAGTGGGTTTTATACCTGGAAGACATAGTTCAGATCACCTAAGAATGCTGTTGAATCTGATCCCCTTTGTTAAGTCTCTTCATACTCCCATGGCCATTATTATGGTTGACTTTAAAGGGCATTTAATCTCGTGAGAGTGGACTATTTGTATGCAACACTTTCCCACTTCGGGATAGGGGAAATATTCCTTGCCAGGATAAAAGCTATATATGAAGGCCCCACAGCCAGAGCCAACACAAACTCAATGCTCTCTGTTCCCTTTCTCTGAGCAGAGGCACGAGGCAGGGTGCCTGCTTCTTCCCTCCTTTTTGTGCTGGCGGTGGAACACTGGCTGTGGCCATTCATAACCACCTAGAGATTAAAGGGTTAATAGTGGGGAATACATCCTGTACAAGTTTTATGTATGCTGATGATCTCTTTCTCCTTCTGGAGGTATACACTGCAATCCCCGCTCCTCGCCCTGTTAGATGAGTTCTCCAAACACTCGGGATTATGGTTGAACCGAACAAGACAGGAGGTACTCCCTCAATGATCACTGTGTTCAGCAGGGGATAGCACAGAGGATTTAATTTGGGCTCCAGAAGGGATTATGTATTTGGGTATTTTTCTGACCCTGTCTTTAGAAACAATTTGGCAGGCTAATGTACAACCCTTCTTTCTTCCATTAAGACAGACTTGATAGATGGAGGCTTCTCAAACTCACTCTTGCTGGGAAAGTGGCAGCGTGACAATGATTGCTGCACCCAAGTTATTCTAGCTCCTGATGCACCTGCCGATCCCCTACCTGCACAGTGGTTTCAGGCTATTGACAAACTAATCGGGATTTTCTATGGGAGGGATCCAAACCCAGGTTCAGCCAATCTAAACTAAGGTCACATTGTAAGGTAGGAGGGTGGAACCTCCCATGGCTAGAGGGATACCGTTGGGCCTTTCTTTGCACAAACAGTTAACTGGGCCCGTCCTCTCCCCTCTCTCACTGCAGTGGGTACAACTAGAGACAGATATAATGGGGTTGGATCACCCACTATCCCTTCTGGTCCAGAGGGCAGCCCTAAAAAGCTGGGACCAGTAAGACACTGCAGAACGACTTCCCCACAGTGTCAGCAGCCTGGGGAAATTGAGTTAGTTCTCTCTGCAAAATTAATTTGGACCCTCTTCCACTCTCCCACATGCCTATTTGGCAAAACTCAGACATTACTATAGGAGGAGCCGAAATCCCATGGAGACACTGGTTGAAACTGGGTTTCACTAAGGTGGGTAATCTGTTGACCCCCAACCTTATGGCCATGCAGACATTTCAATCTTTAAGACACCAATGGGGTATCCTCAACTTGACTTCTGGAGATATCTCCAACTTAGGGACGAATTCAGCATCTTTTACCCGGTACCGTGAGCCATCCCAAACCTTCGCCACTGGCCAAATGGACAAGCTGCACTAAGGGCCTTTCTGGTCAGATATATACACTTTTCAAGATACTCTTCCATCTCAATCAGATGCAGCAAAGCAAAGATGGAGAAGATGTTGCAGACCCATATATCCCCGAGGCCTGGGATAAAGCCGGGTAGATGTACATACCTGGTTCATAGATGCCAAATCCAGACTAATCCAAAATAAAATTGTTCACTCTTGGTAAAGAACCCTGTTATTCTACATAAAGCTAAACTAATAGATCAGGACAACTGCTGAAGAAGCCAACAGCCGGACGGGACCTAGTGCATGTGTTGTGGACCTGCCCAAAGATGCAACCCTGTGGCAAAAGATACAAGAACTTGCTTCTAAGGTTCTTCAACTGCCTATTCCCTCTGCCCACTCTTCTGTATCCTGGGGATCTGTGCTGATATGCCCAAACTGACACCACTAAAATATAGGTGAATGGCATTTCTGGTACTACAAACAAAAGAGCCATTCTCTGCCAATGGAGAACCTCTGTGGTTCCCAATGTGGCAGAAATAATGGGGTCCTGTCTACTCTTGCTGAACTGGACAAGATATCCTATTCATAGAAGTCTAAGCCTTCCTCATTTGCAGCCTGCTGGGATCCATATCTCAAATATTTGGGGAAAGCCCACTCAGTACTGGTATAGGGGTGAATGTCAATAGTCTCTTCTGCTGGGATATCAGTAACACATCTTGGGTTTTTCACCCACTCCCTATTAGTAAGTGGAAGGCCTAGGTTTCATCTGACAGGATTTGAAACTTTATTTGTTCTGATTCAACAAATGTTGTCATTCTGTATGCCTAATTCAATGAGTTCAGTTCTAAGCATGGGATACTCTTGTTTCCATTTCAGGATCAGTATGGTCCTTGCTGAACATATGTACTATTGCATTTAACTTTCTCCGGATACCATGAAGAGAGATCGCCTGGCAGTAATTTCACAAAATTATTGTTGGGGTGTGTATGTCCAGCAATGAGGATGCTCTGACCTGATACTAGATCTTGATAGTACCTTTATATGATTGCTACTGGGAGCCTACTGGGGCGCTGTGGTATACCTCCCTGAATTCCATGGTATGTCTTTGCTAAATTAGAGTGTTCTTGTCACTAGGAAGAATAGTATCTGTATGTCATAAAGGAAAAACGATATGTTTATGTACTGTATTCTCATGTTATATCCTTTGACCTTTCCCGATTAATGCATGGTATCTTGCACCTAAGTGTGGTGTAGGGTGCTTATATGTACCTACTAAAATGTGACTGTACACTGCATTATGATGTGTATGTTCAGTTTTCCTACGGTTTTGAAAAGAATAAAAATTATTACAATAGAAGAAAGGTAAAAAGAGAGAGAGAGACTGAGAGAAATGGAGGGACAGACAGAGAAGGATAAATCAGATGAAGTACTGTATGTACTGTCATACTCTGTCACTAACAGTGGTATCGTAACATATATTTTCAGCTTTCCACACGACAGCAGCATGACATAGCAGCATCCATGTACTAAGAAAATTTTACATAATATACTATATTGTACTAATAATACATAACATAATATGTAGTAGTATGGTTCTTCATATTTTTAAGAAATATAATGTAACATCCTGTCATGATGTCACGTGCTGCTTTATTATAATGTGTCATGACATATCTACATTATTTTTATGTGCAACAACTGTTTTCCTATTTTCCGGAAACTGATTTCTTGTTTAAGACTCCATTTCTATTGTTTTTGAGGATTTTGGGTGTTCCAAGACCTCATAAATACAATCCATGAGTAAACGAACGTCATGTATTAAAAGTAATATAAAGTAACATGAATGTAATATGCATTACAGTTACAGTTACTGATTACTTTTTGTGTCCGAGTAATCTGTAACTGTAACTGATTGCATTTTGGGACAGTAACTAATAACTGTAACTGATTGCATTTTTGGGACAGTAACTAGTAACTGTAACTGATTGCATTTTGGGACAGTAACTAGTAACTATAACTGATTGCATTTTGGGACAGTAACTAGTAACTGTAGCTGATTGCATTTTGGGACAGTAATCTGTAACTGTAACTGATTGCATTTTTGGGACAGTAACTAGTAACTGTAGCTGATTGCATTTTGGGACAGTAACTAGTAACTGTAACTGATTGCATTTTTGGGACAGTAACTAGTAACTGAACTGATTGCATTTTGGGACAGTAACTAGTAACTATAACTGATTGCATTTTGGGACAGTAACTAGTAACTGTAGCTGATTGCATTTTGGGACAGTAATCTGTAACTGGAACTGATTGCATTTTTGGGACAGTAATCTGTAACTGTAGCTGATTGCATTTTTTGGGACAGTAACTAGTAACTGTAGCTGATTGCATTTTGGGACAGTAATCTGTAACTGTAACTGATTGCATTTTGGGACAGTAACTAGTAACTGTAGCTGATTGCATTTTGGGACAGTAACTAGTAACTGTAACTGATTGCATTTTGGGACAGTAACTAGTAACTGTAGCTGATTGCATTTTTGGGACAGTAACTAGTAATTGTAGCTGATTGCATTTTGGGGACAGTAACTAGTAACTGTGACTGATTGCATTTTGGAACAGTAACTAGTAACTGTTGCTGATTGCATTTTGGGACAGTAACTAGTAACTGTGACTGATTGCATTTTGGGACAGTAACTAGTAACTGTGACTGATTGCATTTTTGGACAGTAACTAGTAACTGTGACTGATTGCATTTTGGGACAGTAACTAGTAACTGTGACTGATTGCATTCTGGGACAGTAACTAGTAACTGTGACTGATTGCATTTCTGGGACAGTAACTAGTAACTGTGACTGATTGCATTTTGGGACAGTAACTAGTAACTGTGACTGATTGCATTTCTGGGACAGTAACTAGTAACTGTGACTGATTGCATTTTTGGGACAGTAACTAGTAACTGTGACTGATTGCATTTTGGGACAGTAACTAGTAACTGTAACTGATTGCATTTTGGGACAGTAACTAATAACTGCGACTGATTGCATTTTGGGACAGTAACTAGTAACTGTAACTGATTGCATTTTGGGACAGTAACTAGTAGTAACTGATTGCATTTTTGAGACAGTAACTAGTAACTATGACTGATTGCATTTTGGGACAGTAACTAGTAACTGTAACTGATTGCATTTTGGGAGAGTAACTAGTAACTGTGACTGATTGCATTTTGGGAGAGTAACTAGTAACTGTAACTGATTGCATTTTGGGAGAGTAACTAGTAACTGTAACTGATTGCATTTTGGGAGAGTAACTAGTAACTGTGACTGATTGCATTTTGGGAGAGTAACTAGTAACTGTAACTGATTGCATTTTGGGAGAGTAACTAGTAACTGTGACTGATTGCATTTTGGGAGAGTAACTAGTAACTGTGACTGATTGCATTTTGGAGAGTAACTAGTAACTGTGACTGATTGCATTTTTGGGAGAGTAACTAGTAACTGTAACTGATTGCATTTTGGAGAGTAACTAGTAACTGTGACTGATTGCATTTTGGGAGAGTAACTAGTAACTGTAACTGATTGCATATTTTGGAGAGTAACTAGTAACTGTGACTGATTGCATTTTGGGAGTAACTAGTAACTGTGACTGATTGCATTTTGGGACAGTAACTAGTAACTGTGACTGATTGCATTTTTGGGAGAGTAACTAGTAACTGTGACTGATTGCATTTTGGGAGAGTAACTAGTAACTGTAACTGATTGCATTTTTGGGAGAGTAACTAGTAACTGTAACTGATTGCATTTTTGGGAGAGTAACTAGTAACTGTAACTGATTGCATTTTGGGAGAGTAACTAGTAACTGTAACTGATTGCATTTTGGGAGAGTAACTAGTAACTGTAACTGATTGCATTTTGGGAGAGTAACTAGTAACTGTAACTGATTGCATTTTTGGGAGAGTAACTAGTAACTGTAACTGATTGCATTTTGGGAGAGTAACTAGTAACTGTAGCTGATTGCATTTTGGGACAGTAACTAGTAACTGTAGCTGATTGCATTTTGGGAGAGTAACTAGTAACTGTGACTGATTGCATTTTGGGAGAGTAACTAGTAACTGTGACTGATTGCATTTTGGGAGAGTAACTAGTAACTGTGACTGATTGCATTTTGGGACAGTAATTAGTAACTGTAACTGATTGCATTTTTGGGAGAGTAACTAGTAACTGTGACTGATTGCATTTTTGGGACAGTAACTAGTAACTGTGACTGATTGCATTTTGGGAGAGTAACTAGTAACTGTAACTGATTGCATTTTGGGACAGTAACTAGTAACTGTAACTGATTGCATTTTGGGACAGTAACTAGTAACTGTAACTGATTGCATTTTGGACAGTAACTAGTAACTGTAACTGATTGAATTTTGGGACAGTAACTAGTAACTGTAACTGATTGCATTTTTGGGACAGTAACTAGTAACTGTGACTGGTTGCATTTTGGGACAGTAACTAGTAACTGTGACTGATTGCATTTTGGGACAGTAACTAGTAACTGTGACTGATTGCATTTTGGGACAGTAACTAGTAACTGTAACTGATTGCATTTTGGGACAGTAACTAGTAACTGTAACTGATTGCATTTTGGGACAGTAACTAGTAACTGTAACTGATTGCATTTTGGACAGTAACTAGTAACTGTAACTGATTGCATTTTGGGACAGTAACTAGTAACTGTAACTGATTGCATTTTGGGACAGTAACTAGTAACTGTAACTGGTTGCATTTTTGGACAGTAACTAGTAACTGTGACTGACTGCATTTTTGGGACACTAACTAGTAACTGTGACTGATTGCATTTTGGGACAGTAACTTGTAACTGTGACTGATTGCATTTTGGGACGGTAACTAGTAACTGTAACTGATTGCATTTTGGGACAGTAACTAGTAACTGTAACTGATTGCATTTTGGGACAGTAACTAGTAACTGTAACTGATTGCATTGTGGGACAGTAACTAGTAACTGTAACTGATTGCATTTTTGGGACAGTACCTAGTAACTGTAACTGATTACTTATTAAAAGTAACTTAACCAACACTGCCAGGGCAAGTAAATTTCCTTGAAGGGCAAGTGCAAGAAGAGACTAATTTAATTGTAATGAATAAGGGCATGTGAAAATTCAGCTACAGTCATGGCTGAGCAAGTCCTAAAAGTTTTGATTTGAACACCCTGCCACTCTACATATCCTTGGTGAGGCCACACCTGGAATACTGCATCCAGTTTTGGAGGTCTCACCTGAAAAGGGCATTGACCATTTAGAGACAGTGCAGAAGAGGCTATAATGATGGTGCAGGGACTGCACCATGATCCATATGAAACAAGACTCAAGGAGTTGAATTTATTCTCTCTAGAGAAATGTGTTCTCTCTAGAACAGAGGAGATATGGGGGACATGATAGAAACTCTTAAATACATCAGGAGGAAATAACACAATTCAGGAGGGAAAACAGGGCGGCATGTACAAGAGGGCACAACTTGTGTCTGGTGGGATGTAGGTTTAAAAGCAACTCTAGTAAGTACTTTTCACTGAGAGGGTGGTAGACACCTGGAACAGCCTGCTACTAGAAGTGGTAGCATCAAAGACAGTAAGAGAATTCAGACTGCATGGGACAAGCATTATGGGCAGCTTAGGAAGAAAAATAACTGGGGTGTAGCCACTGGCAGTGGTCTAAAAGAACCGACAGCAGTAGCATCAGCAAGGAGCAGGCTGTAAAAATAGCACTATTTTTGTTTTGCGTGGTGCTCTACTCCCCAATGTGGTGGCTATACCCGCACCCCCCATCTATAGATTCTCACTCTGAAGGGGAGCAGGTCCCGGAAAGTTAAAATTTGTGGGGCCATGGAATACTGTTTCCATGGCCCCATGAAGAAAAAAAAACAAAGTCCCAATATGATAAAATTTCAGAGACTAGGATTAGAACCCTGTTCTCCACTGCTGCTGGCCAAGCTGCTCTGTGCCCCAGCCCTCCATGACATGGGAGCATCTCAGCCAAGCTTCCTGGATTCTGCAGCCCCTTATCCACATAGTGGTACCATGGACAGCTACCAGTGGAGTGCATATGTCTAGCACTGTAATTCCCTGCTCACTGTCCCTGGTAGCGCTATATGGACTAACACTCTCTTGCCTGGCACTATTAATGTAGCGCTCATCTGACCGGGTTCCATAGCGACTATGGGCAGACTAGAGGGATCACATAATCCCCATCTGTCCACTCCTTTCTTATATTTTTATGCATCCATGTATATGTGTGGACTAAGTCGTATGCCAGCAACGCTACTCTCAGACTCATAACTCTGCCATGGTACACTCTTTTGTCCCTAGACTGCATAGTACCTTCCAAACCAGCCTTTCAAGGTCACATTTGTGGTTGTTGTTCGAACACTAACTATGCATGTCTTCATTATGCAAACAACTAATCCAAATGTGAGTGGCAGCATATTGTCTGTGCACCCACTAACATGGTGGATTATAGCTGCAACAGAGGTGGAATATAGCATAGCACTAGGTGCATGGTTTACATGACAAGATCCATGCAGCAGGCATCTGGCACTATTGCCTTAGTCATTAACACAACCCCAAAGACTTGTACCTTTCTGCATGCTTCCTGTGAATATCGAGCCTGAATTTTAATGTACCTCTATGGTCTAACCTGTTGGTCCAGTAGCCCTATATCAATCAATGACAACTGTTTCATTTCTGGTATGCAGAGGATACTCCCATAGCTCCATTCCTGAGCATTTCAATGTTCAGTGACCCAAATAACTGTTCCTTTTGCATTAATGGATGTTCTGGTTCACAAGGTAGCAAACCACTATAAAAGTACTTATAGTACTACTTGTGGTCATAGGATCTCTGTGCCTTATGTACTGGGTGGTGAGGGTACTGTGGAGATATTGTGTAGGGCACATCATAGACTTGCATACCAGCACTGTTAATCATAGGCCTTACACTGCCCCTTTGCATATGCTGTTACACTGACCTGTGGAATAGCACAAGTAAAGACAAGATAGCCATTTCTGTTTTTTTTTTTTTACTTACTCTTTTTCCTCCTTCTGTCACCATGGTTGCCCTTCCATGGGTCCCCCAATGCGACACAGGCTATGTGCTGGGAGGACCCAAGGATGCCCACTCCTATTGAAGTGCCCCTCTTGGAATTCATGGAGCCGGATGACCCCTCAGGTGGGGCAAAGGGACTTCCTTCCTGCTCTGTAACCTCAGATTGAGCAGACACTTGGGGCTGTTCCTCTGGTTATGCCCCAGTCACTGTCACAGGGGCCCATCTCCTGTCACAGCTGTGGGGTATTTCCACATTTTCTGGTACCCCACCCTCACAGATGTTAGCACATGAGAAGGGCCAATGTAAAGAAGGCATGCAGAGATGTACCTTCGCTCAGACCCTCGGCCGACATCTGCCTCTCCATACATCTCTACCTCCTCTGCTGCACTTCCACCTGTGGTCACATAGGTGGCGGTATTGCAATGAGGACCGCATCCCACCCTCCCTGGAGAAGGACATTGGCCCTATGGGTGCTCAGTCCCTCTCCCCAGATGTCTCTCCAGCAACCCAGGCTTGCTACCGAACCTGAGTCACTGGCATCATGAGCAGTAGCACTATCACTGCGCTGGTGAGCCGGCTGCCATTTGTGTTTTTATAAAACGGTGGAACACATGGGTCATGTAAAAACATGATGGCCTCCATCAGTGTGGACACCCACTGATTTGAGAGATGGTGGACATATTGCAGCTCCACTTTGGGTGGGTATTCCAGTCCCACTGTGGCCATTCTGGCACCCAGGGTGGATATTATGCCCTTGAGAGGACACTGCTGCTCTATGGTAGGCATTCTGATACCCAGGGTGGTCAGTCCTGCATTCTGAGTGGGCATTCTGGCCACCAGGATGATTACTGAGACACAGGGTGTGCATTCCAGCCATCAGGGCAGGCATTCTGGCCCCAGGGTGGCCAGTCCGTCCCTAGGGTGGGGACAGAAATACAGAGGATGGTCATTCAAGTACCCAGATTGGACACTCTGGGGAAGGGAAACTGATACTATGGCTGGAAGAGTGGTCTGCGGAGGAATGGAGGTAGTCCTGGAAGGATTTTTCAGTTGCAGGGAGGGTAGTCGGCTGGGGTCAGAGGCTGGAATGGTGATTTAGCTGCTGGAAGTATGACTGGCTGGACATCTGAGGCTGGTTAGGGGCTACAAGCGTCTGGAAGGTGCAGTGTAAGTGGTTCAATGGTGGAATGCTGGTCTGGGGTCAGACACCTTTTAAACACTTTGAAGAGTATCCATGGTCATCATTAACCTAGTGCTGAAATCCAGAGCAGCTGGAATGGCCAGACTGTGCATGTTGTGCCACACTGGCTGGTCTGTCCAAACCACGAAATTCAGTTTTACCATTGTGGTCTGGTTCTGGTTTCACCAATACACCTGGCACAGGAACAAATAAACTAAAGCATTACTTATCATCACCACTGGTGATACAAAATGAAACCGTTGTATAAAAATACACACACACTCACTTAATGTCAGTTTATTTTATTGATGTTTAATCTGGAGCCCCGCCCACACACACACACACACACACTTTTCATATGCACTGGTAGCAGCATTAACAAAATTATATATTCAACTTCAGTGATCCAATACACTACTCCCGCCCACCCCCAGCAATGTCATGCTTTCAGGGTATCATTATGGTTCAGCTAGTGGCACATCCACATCTAGGCCAGAAGGTCATATGTTCAAGTCCAGCACAGGGTTGGGTTCATACCATGAATGCTACCAGCACCCAAGTGCAGTACTGGGGATGATGTATTGTTGGGAAGAGGCATCTTTCCATTGAGGCATTTAACTCGGTCCTATCCTCCCACCTCTAGGGCTATGGTGAGTGTCTAGGTGTAAGTAGAAGAACCAAAGACACATTCACAAGAGATGGGATTTTCCACAGTGTCCTGGCCTACATTCCTGTTCCCACGAAACTGGCTCATGCAACTGTCTGAAGCTTACAAAGTATTGATGTGTCAACTGGCTATCACACAATTTACAGTCACTACACTACCAGTCTCTCATCATTTGTAAAGTGTTTTGAGATAAGAATGTGTGTCAGAAGTGATTTATACAGTAAACAATTGTTTACACATGGTAACTACAGCATAAAAAAAATTATGCCCCCCAGCACACTGGCAGCAACATTAATAAAATTATGTATTTGAATTCAGCAATCAAAGCACCCCATCCCTTTACACATGCTAGATGCAACATAAACAAAATTACATATTCAAATTTGACATACCAGACACTAATTCCTTGTTTGGGGCATTATCCACCTTTAAGCATGTTCATATAAGGCCGCATGATGAAATGCTGCTCTGTAGGTCCACATAACTGAACACTCAGCACCATTTTCCAGCGTGCTGGCATCTTGTCAGAGTGGTGTGTCAGACCACAAGTGAACATTCCACACCCACCCATTTTGGATACTCTGGACTTTGAGCAGAGCAGCATTCTGGCATGCTGGATGAGGTTAAGCCACTGCAATGTCTTCAACAACCTGAGTATGAAGCATGTGATGTCCTTGTCATAAACATGCTTGCAATAATATGTCATGAAGGAGAAACTGCTGGTGTGCAAAGTAAGACAGGGATATTGAACACCACTTCTATTTTCATGCACACTGGCAATGATAAAGAGACCTGCACAGCAGCAACAATCTAAAGCACATGACACCCCTTCATGCACACTGGCTGGAAATGACACAAAAGTCAAATTCTGGGTATTTAATCAATACTGTATGTGTGATCCAGCGACCACCCTCCAGCAAAAACATTCAAAGGCACACACACAACCCCACTACCACCACCACTCACATTGACTGCAAATGGCAAAACAAATACAAATTCTGTTTGTTTTTATCACTACTGTCAGAACAATCAGAGCTCCCCCAATCAAAAGCAATCCAGGATTCATATGTACATAATCACACACACACACACACACACACACACACACACACACACACACAAAGACGCAAGTCGTAGTTCAATGCCGCCCAAGAAATCTAGAACCTCCTCAAAGAAAATAGTGATGAAGGTGCATCTCCCACTCCCACATACTAACTTTAAATAAAATGTATTTTTTGTTGTTTGTTAATCAATACTGTCCAATTCTCTACATCCAGAACTCTCCTTTCATGCACACTGACTCAAATGCATCAGTCAAATTATTGGGAACAGCACAGACTTACAGTATATAAAATATATCCAGAGAGACACTTGTGAAGGTAACATTCTGGGACAGGTAATTTGACAGGAGTACAGTATAGCACAGAAACCCATGTTATCTGACAGCTATACAAATTATTTAGTAATGAAGCCCATCTGATTGTAATGTGTTCTTTTCTAGACAGTGTTTTTATTCTACTAATTCTACCTACTGTACATATAAGATTTGTATAATTACAAAATACTGTTTCAAAATATTTGAATAAAAAATGCACACATTTTGGTCGGTAATTTGAGAGAACCACATTTGAGATTTTTGCTTTTGTGGGAAAATAAAATACAGTAACAAATGTTGATGCTGTATTTCCCCACCCATCCATTAGACACAAACATGCAGTGACAAAGTTTTCAGTGTGCTTAAATGCAATTCTTCCATGTATTTAGTACATTCTACTTCAGATGAACACTGCAGAACTTGGCATTTAAGTGAGAAAATAAGAGCTTAGTTAAACTTCTTACCTAAGAGCAGAGGAAAGCTCGTCCTGTCTGAAAGTGAAAGTACTGTTAACCAGATTCAAACAGACCTAGCAGCAATGCTTGATACAGGATTTGCTTTGTGGGAAAGTTGTGCAGTAGTTGAGACTATTTAAAGAGACAGAACATATCTGTATTCAGTGTGTAAAACCATTGCAGATAAACTGTTCTCTGCATGCAACCAAAGACTATACAGACTGGCTCTTTCTTTCCTTTCTTTCTTTCTTTCTTTCTTTCTTTCTTTCTTTCTTTCTTTCTTTCTTTCTTTCTTTCTTCTTTCCTTTCTATAAATTGGTGACTAAAAAGGCATACTGAGACAAAAAATGTACTCCAAGGACTGCAATATCCTTAAAAGAATCTAAAAAGGCAACCAGGGTGTGCAAATAATGAACAGTATTTCCCAAATGCCACAAATAATGCAATATCCCTGTCTAACCTATTTTGAAATGCAATATTTAATTAAAAAATCAAAAGAAACAGCCCTTGCCATATACCATGTATGATAGCTCAAATGGGCAGACTGGGTGGGCCATAGGCCCTTATCTGCTGACACTGTCTATGTATCTATGTATCTATGATATACAACTTCCTGTCCTCCCACCGTCTTTAAAATCTATCCACCCTCCTTCCCCAGCGCCCACAATTTCCATTTAAGTGGCTGTATTTAAAAATCTTCCATGATGGGCAGCTGGTACAACCTACCAGCCTCCATGGCTGGCAGCCATCTTACAGCACTTATCTGTGCTAAATCAAATATGATTTCCCCACCTCACAATGGCAATACTCTCCTCCACCCTCAACCCCTCTCAGCACTTAAAAGCTGGTGATTGATGTCTATAAAGAGTAAAAGACAACTCACACAACTCACCTTCCTCTATGGCTGCCTGCCTTCTTCAGATTGAAAGCACTGTTGTTCATAGTCAAACCAACTGATCATGTGACCCACTGGATGTATGTGCAGGGGATAACCACTGGGCTTTGTTTTAGGGAGAACAACTAGGCTGTAATTGGTTAAAAGATGAGGCCCAGTGGGCTGTCCTTGTCCCAAAGGGACCCATTGGACTGGGCCTAGATTCAAGGGGAGACACATGAGACAGGGTATGGGTGCAGGGAGGACCCACCTGGATGGGCTTGGGCACAGAAAATGAAGTAAGTAGGCTGGCTTGTGTACAAAAGGTTGACCCAGAGAAGTGGACATGACAGCAGGAGGACCCAATGAACTTGGCTTGTTTTCAAGAGGAGCACCCAGGGGCTGGGTTTAGGTGCATAAGAGGTTCCCAGAGGGCAGGACTTAGTTGTAGGAGGGAACCAGAAGGCTGGGCTTGTATGAAGGAAGAGACATGGTGGGTTGGGTTGGGTTGGGTGCAGGTGGGGACCCAGAGAGCTAAAATTGTGAGCAGCAGGGATCCCAAAGGGCTTAGGTGTAGAAGGAGATCCAGTGGGCTGGGTTTGGGTGCAGAAGGAGGTTCCAGTGTCTGGGTTTGTGTACAGGAGGAACTCCAGTGGGCTGGGCTTGCACAGGAGGGCACACAATGGGCTGAGCTTGTATATAGCGTGGACCCAGTGAGCTGGGATTTGGTCAGAATGGGGACCTAGTAGGCTGTCTTGGGTATAGGATGGGAATCCAGTTGCCTCTGCTTGTATCCAGGAGGGAAACTCAGTGGGCTGGGCTTGTGTGTAGGATGGGACACAGACAGGATGGGACTTAGTGTGTTGGGCTTGGGTGTGGGGGGCATTGGGCTGGGCTTGAATAGAGAAGGGACCCAGAGGGCTGGGCTTGTGTCACAGTGCGTGAGGAGACCTGGTAAGTTGAGCTTTGAGCCAGAGGGATCTAGAGGACTTTATTTTTGTACAGGAGGGAACCCAGTGGTCTGGGCCTCTGAGAATGAAGATACTCAGTAAGCAGGGTTTGGGTGCAGAAGGGGAAATAGTCAACTGGACTTATGTACCAGAGGGACCCAGCAAGCTGGGCTCATATGCAGGAGGGAGTCCACTGGGCTGGGCCTGTGTACAAGAGGTGACCAAGAGGCCTGGGCTTGGGTACAAAAGGGGTTCCCAGAGGGTAGGGTTTAGTTGCAGGAGGGAACCAGAAGGCTGGGCTTGTGTGAAGGAAGAGACACAATGGGTTGGGCTTGTGTACATGATTAACTCCAGTGGACTGGACTTGGTGCAGGAGGCACCACGATGGGCTGGGCTTATATACAGGAGCAGACCCAGTAAGCTGGGCTTTGGTACAAGATGGGGACCTAGCAGGCTGCCTTGGCTATAGGAGGGAATCCAGTTGCCTCTGCTTGTATCCAGGAGGAATCTCTGTTGGTTGGGCATGTGTGGAGGATGGGACATAGACAGGATGGGACTTATATATGGGAGAGAAAGACCAACACAACTTGGCCTGAGTGCAGGATGAGACCCAGCCAGCAGGACTTATGTATAGGTGGAACCCACAGGGCTGGGCCTGTGTGCAAGAGGCGACCAAGAAGCCTGGGCTTGGGTGCAAAAGGGGTTCCTAGAGGGCAGGGTTTAGTTGAAGGAGGGAACCAGAAGGCTGGGCTTTGTAAAGGAAGAGACACAATGGGTAGGGCTTGGGTGTAGATGGGATCCAGAGAGCTAAATTGTGAGCAGTACGTGTCCCAAAGGGCTTAGGTGTAGAAGGAGATCCAGTGGGCTGGGCTTGGGTGCAGGAGGAGGATCCAGTGTCTGGGCTTGTGTACAGGATTAAATCCAGTGGACTGGGCTTGGTGCAGAAGACACATGATGGGCTGGGTCGGCACAGGAGCAGACTCAGTAAGCTTGGCTTTGGTACAGGATGGGAACCTAGCAGGCTGCCTTGGCTATAGGAGGGAATCCAGTTGCCTCTGTTTGTATCCAGGAGGAAACTCTGTGGGTTGGGCATGTGGAGGATGGGACACAGACAGGATGGGACTTAGTGTGTTAGGCTTGGGTGGGGGATTGGGTTGGGCTTGAATAGAGGAGGGAATCCAGAGGTCTGGGTTTGAGTCATGGTGCATGAGGGAGACCTGGTAGGTTGAGGTTGTATGCCAGAGGTGACCCTAGAGGACTGGATTTGTGTACAGGAGGGACCAGTGGTCTGGCATCTGAAAAGGAAGAAATCCAGTAAGCAGGGCTTGGGTGCAGAAGGGACATAGTTAACTGGGCTTATGTACCAGAGGTGACCCAGTAAGCTGGAACTTGCATACAGGAGGACCCATTAAATGGGTCTTCATATACAGGAGAGACCCAGAGGACTGGGCTTTGTGCAAGATGAGACCCAGCTGGCAGGACCTGTGTACTAGGTAGAACCCACAGGGCTGGGATTGTGTGCAGGAGGGACCCAGAGGGTTGGGCATGGATGCAGGAGGGCAAACAAAGGGGATGGGTTTTGGGTGTAGAAGGGTCCCAGTGGGCTGGGCTTGTGTGCAGGAGAGGAAATCAGTGGGATGGGCGTGTGCATTGGAGTTCTAGCATCATACATGGTTGAGAATATGAATATTGTACACTGAGAAAGCACAAAGAGGATGTATCACAAGTCTGTACTTTGTCATTTTCAGTCTATACAGGATCAGATATATAAGTCTGTATAAAGATTATGGGTTCAAGTACCAAAGTTCCGGCATGGTGCAAGGGTCTGGGCCACAATTAATGGTGCAAAGAGTTCCTTGTGCCAAAAGATGTGCTGGGAGTGATTCTCTATTGCTGCCTGCCTCAAATGGAGCTTGTGCCACCTGTGCTCCCCAAAATTGGCTGTTATGTGGTGCTAGGGGGCATGTGGCCAATGAAAGCTGCCACATCCCGAAAGTGGAATTCTCAGAACTATCCCAGAGGAGAAATTCTAATTACCAATAGACTAACCAGGGCTGGTCTAAGGGTAAAAGTACAGGACAAACATGCTACTAGTCAAGTTTGTGGAGTCAGCCACAACTAGGCAAATGTAACTTAGAAAACAAAACCTGCAGCAAAGCACACACAGAAATGGATTCAGAAATAAGAGTTTATTAGAGGAGCATCCAACAAAGTCTGCCCGGTGCTTCTATGGAGGAACCCTCTTCATTGGGGAGGATGATGAAGAGTCCATATCTGGGTGTGCTTTGCTGCTGGTCTAAGGGTACTTAGAAAATTCTCCTCTGGGAGAGGTGACCTGATTAATCAATGAACATGTACACTATAAAGTAGATGCTCAGTGACAGTTCAGTTGGTGGCTGACTGTGGAAGTGAGAGGTGCTGCACCAGTCACTGGGTGTGTTTTGGGATGGGGAGCGGGTGGTGGGCACTATCTACTAGGGTGGGGTCCACTAAACCACCAGGAAAGGGGTTGTTATTAAATATGATTATGGTGACATCAGTGAGAGGGCACTAGACCACCAGGAAGGGTTATTTTATAAATATGAATACAGGCAGCATCAGGGTTTGGGGAGGGGCACTAGACCACCAGGAATGGTACTTTTATACATATGAATACAGGCAACATCAGGAATCAGAAAGGGGGCACTAGACCACCAGAAGGGGGTTACATTTAGTTTACAAGGGATCAGGTGGGAGACCATTAGCCTTTGCAACAATTAGCCTGCAGCAAACGCCTCCCATAAGCCATGTGTTTGTTACATGGGAGAGGTTGCCAAGCGCAGACATAGGTGCCAATACTCCTCCTCTACCAGAATCTGGTGCAGGGTCCCTGATGCACCAGATTTCAGCACAAGCTGCTGTTTGCTGCAGCTTGCCCCTGATCTAAGACTTCTTTGAGAATCAGGTCTGATGTCTGTACTGGAAAAGCCTTGCCAGCTTGACATGCACAAGGAATTGCATACTCACAATGTCTTGCTTGGGAAATGAGGCTTGAGAGTATACATAGTGCATATGGTTTTGAGAGATGCACAAAAGCAAACTATTTGTAATTTCTGTTCTCCTAGCATACTACAGTACAATACTGATTTCCTACAAGCTACTTCTATTGTATGCTGGAGAAACTGGCTGAGCAAAATAGAAATCTAAGTTAAAATCTCAAGTAACTGATAACTGGAAAATTGTCTATGTTTTGAATCTCAAGAAATTAACGACTGAGATATTTTCTACGTCAAATAAATCAACCAACTCATAAGCTGTATTATGTTTAAATGTAAAAATTCAATCTATCAATAACTAGTATTTTTAAAGACTGCTTTCTCCATTAATGCAGAAGTAAAAAAAAATAATTTCTCTACTAATGGCTAGATAGTAAGGATTATACATTAGCTGAGAAAACCTCTCAACCAATGGTCAAGCTTAATGCCCAACTTTTTAGTTAGTTATTTCTAATGAATTGGTCAGCATTAGGTATTCACTAACTTATGTTTCTTGTATGGGATGTACATCAATTCCAATGCCTAACTATGACCCTGTCAAGCGTGGCTACCATAGATAATGCTATGAAAAGTTCACAAAAGCCAAGAGTATCAGAAACTCTGGAGAACATGCAGATGCTGGTGAAGGTAGCACACATCATCATCTCTGGAGTGGTGTTCCTGGTGCCTCATCATCTATGGTGTTATTTCCTGATACTTGAGATACCTGTAACAAATATGTAATCAAAGTGAAGGAAGAGGCAATATCCAACTGTTGTTGTTATAAAAACAGCTGATGCTACAATGAAACAGGCAGCACAGCTATGTGATGACCAAGATATGCTCACAAAAATTAAGACAGAGGAGCTCATTGTAAGGAGTCTCATAAACATGACAAGTGCTACCTAAATTATACAGTAATCACAAGGAGAGGACCCCAGATAATCAGAATAGAAGCGATGATGAGGATGACAATGAGCAGTCAGATGGAACTGGGTTTAAGGCCATTTGTTGTGTAATTGAAGCCAACATGCTTCAAAGACACCAAGCCATTTCAATTAAGGCATTGAATGAAATCTCTGACATCGGAGTAGGAGATCAACGATACCATTATAAACTTAGCAACCAGCTAAAAAAGAAATATGGCAATTCACTTTTATTTTAACAGTTGATCCTCAAAACCACTAGCTGTAATCAGTGCTGAATCATTAACTGGTGGTGCATCAGTCACAGAGCTTTTGAGAATGGATGACAATCAAATCATCAAGCATGCAGCTTTCTTGTTTCGTGAACATATCTTAAGATTTGTAGACAACACCATTACTACCATGGCAACCAACAGTGGATGCTCTCCTGAGTAAGGAATGACAGCCCCAGAGACAACCTGTAGACTTCCATAAACTGCTTCAGAAAGATGTGATTGTCATTTATAGACTAACTATGTGGCCTTCAGGCAGTGGATTTGTCACGGTGAGCTGGGGAAACCCCACAGCTCTGGATGATATGTCTGGATACAGTAGATTGGCAGCATTTGCTGCACACAGCAATAAAAAAAACTCTAATCTTAGACTACTGTGTTGGAAACATTCGCTGCCCCTGTTCTTCACCTTCAGCAAGCAAAATTATGCTCAGCTTGGGGCTTACTATATGCACACACTTGAACCTCTTAAAGCTTCTCATCTGGGGTCCAGGACATTAATTGAAAAGCAGGAGCTTTCAGTTCAAAATAGCCATTACAAAGCTTCTGGGAATCAGTTGACCAAGCTGATGAGCAGACATATAATTGAAGTGCCAAAATTCCAGGTGGAATCAAACACTTTGCTGCAAATCAAATGGCCTATGATAAATGGTGTTAAATTGGCCACATCTCACAAAATTCAGAGAGGCACTTTTTGAGATGACTGGTCTTCACAGTTCAGCCTGTAATCTACAAAAGCATGCAGATCATCCAAAATCATCAAATCAGAACAATGTGTCAGAGCCATATTGACTCTTCTTCAGCCAAGAGTTTATCAACCCATTCAGTGCTTCCTTAGATGCTGAAAGATTGTTCAGTTTGTCCCCAGGATCACCTGTTTTGCCTGATGTTGGAAAGAACCTCACCTGTATCAATGAATGAAGTACAGAAATGTATGAACAGTTTGTCAAAGAAAGACAGGAAAGTGGTAAAAGAAATATTGTGATACAATTTCAAAAGCCCCAGTGAAAACCTTCAATGAATCAAACAAAAAGTGCAAGTAACTACCAATGGAAAAGTTACACAACTTTAAATTTGAAAGAAATATATTGGGAAAACCTTTAAGCCCTTTCAAATAAGTACAACTTCCAGTAGATATAAATAAGTTATTAACATATTGCCTGGGCCCAGTCCCACTGAGTCTAGCCAATGCAGATGGAAATAGATGGACAACACCGAAGAACAAGTTACGTGAGGTGCTAGCAGAATACTGTTCAGTGTTAGACACTTTGGAGCTCCCCCAGGAAAAGTGCCTTGGCATACATAGTTGATCTAACAGCAACAGTGTATGTTATGACAGGGATCCCAGAAATCTTCAGTGATCTGCCATTGAAGCTCCTGAATAGTCTTCAAAGAGATTTGCAAGGGTGGATTTTGTTGCAGATACATACAGAGAGCAGTCAAAGAGGCTGAGAGGTTTCAATGAGGATTTAGTGAGAAGCATATTATCAAAGGTCCCAACACCAAAGTGCCAAAGAATTCCAGTTACTTTCTTTCTAATGGATCTAATAAGGAGCACCTGATTGATTTGATCATGCAGGTCTGGGGACAAAATTGCCACGAGTTTGCCAGAGGGCCAAGTGATCTAGTTTTCAAAGAAAGATAAATGCTACATGATGCCAAAGAAGAGACTGTATTTGTGGATGATCTCTGTTCTGACCAGGAAGAAACAGACACAAAAATTGCCCTTCATGTGCAACATGCCATTACAATACGTTCAGGCCCTGTCATCATCTGTTCATCATCTG
Source organism: Neoceratodus forsteri (assembly GCA_016271365.2). NCBI lineage: Eukaryota > Metazoa > Chordata > Ceratodontiformes > Ceratodontidae > Neoceratodus > Neoceratodus forsteri. Next base: position 1,077,800,358 of record CM057450.1, read on the forward strand.
CAGATATGATATACCAGTAATTTTACTACACTGTTTTCAGAATGAGAATAAAGTATATACCTGGACAATGGTCATGGTAAGAGTAGGAAAATCTGTGATGCAAGTGTGAAATGACCACTGCAACAAAAAAAAAAAGCCTTAGTCAGTTTCCATGCATTCACAGGCAAGGACTATGTTTTGCATTCTTCAAAAAGTGTAAAAGATTTCCTGGAACTTCTTTCAAAAGAACCCCAAATTCTGGATGCCTTTCAGAAACTTTGGAGTGATTGGCAAGTGTATAAAGGTGTTGTAGCTCTGTTGGAGGAGTATGTCTGTAAACTGTATGTAAGGAAGCAAGTTAGCAGTGTAACTATAGTGAGGCAACAGATCTTCTGGGAGAAATATAACAAAGACAACAGAATAACTGATCTGTCTGCCAGGAAACCCAGAAGTTGCATATTCTATGAGCCAACTACATCTGCCGATTGTTGAGGGTTTCTTCTGTTGCAGTTATTAATGCCCCAAATGCAGCTTTGCATCGTTGAACTGATGATCTCAATGCAAATGGGATGGACCACCATTTCCAGATGATTTTATGTCTCTGCTCTATAATACAAATGATGAGGACTCAGATGAGGACCAAGATGTATCGATTACCAACATGATATTGACGTATCTGACAATGTTGAAGATTTTTCCTAGATGAAGAAGACTAAGTTCCACTACTCTACCAACAGCCATATTTTAAATTTTACATTTTTGAAATAAAAATGTTTTGTGTAAACAAAGGTGTCTGTTATTTTTATTTTAGATGACCTTCCTTCTTTAAAAAAACTTTTAAAATTAACCTTTGAGGCAACTTATGGGCATGCACTTTAAAAGCTCTAACACCCACCTATTAATTGAGATCACACTTGAATGCATATTTAAATTAGTCTTGAGTAACGGTCCAAGAATCTGCATAAAGTACATGTAGCTAATAAAATGCAAAATTTGACAAGGTATAAACTTGCTAAAATTTTGTTTGTTAATGTTGTCTTCACTTTTATCAATTTATCCTCTTGTATTACCTTAAGACTTCAAAACCACATACAGTATGCATTTCAAAGTAGAATCCTTACCCTTTTAGACAGCATAAAATTATATTATAAAGCACAATAAATCCTGTCTGACAAGATTTAATATAAATTTATTTCAGGAGGAGCACAAATTCACACCTGGAGCCAACAGCCTTAAAGCAGGCAGTACAAAATTCAAAAAGCTGGCTCACAGAAAGGATAAGGAGAACCCAACTCTTTGGAAAAGATGAAAACATTTATTTAATGATAAAATACAGTCAGCAGCCACCAACCACCACCAAAACCATTTCACATAAAGTGCTTTTCAAAGCAAATTGCAATGACCAATCATCATGCTAGATTTAAATAGTATTTTCAAACCTCTTATTTCAGTCTCATTGGTTCAGCTTATTGGTGATGTCAATTGCATATGACTTATCCAACTATACAGTCATTTCAGATTAAATAATTACAGGAATGAAAAGGGGAGGAAAAGGACATATATTGAATTAAAATCCTAACACACAATAATACTGATGCTGTCACCTATTTACATTCTAAAATAAATAAAGCATACATACATAATAAATGTAATTTTCTTTTCAAAATGGTTTTAAAGAAAAACATTCATTTAACCCATAGCCACATGCTCAAAATCTGAATTGCCAGAATGCCTCTCTTCCAATAAGAGATTTCCAAGTCTCCACCCGAGGTCCCAACACAATTTTTTTCAATACCATTAAAGACAAATTTATGATCGGTTCCACATTCCTGGACATGTAGTGATAATGCATTTTTATATCTTTGTTCATAATGCACCTAAGATGTTCCCCTGTATGTTTCTTTAATTTCAAGAGGTTTCTCCTACATAGAATTTTTTACATGTACAAGTTGCCAAAGAAATTATTACAATCAACAAAACTATGTGTTTTAAAACCTTATCTACATTATCTTAGGCACATTATGTGTATTGTGGGGACAATCTCCATGGGCCTAGGTCTTCTTTTGTCCCATTGATACCAAGTATTATGAACAAAGATATAAAATTGCATTATCAGTACATGTCCAGGAATGTAGAACGGATCGTAACTTTTTCTTTAATTGTACTGAAAAGTGGTGTTGGGACTTCAGGGTGGAGATTTGGAAACCTCTTATTGGAAAGAGAGGCATTCTGGTAATTCAGGTTTAGAGCATGGAATGGCTATGGTTTAAATGAATGTTTTCTTTTAAACCATTTCTGAAAAGAAATTAAATTTATTATATATATATAGGCATGAATACAGTATTCAAGAGACTCATACCTATTGCACATTGACACCCTGTAACTTTTGCTGAATTGTTAAAAGGGTCACATGACACACCTAATTTGTAGTCCCACATTAGAGAGATATTAAACATAACATGACCCAGTTTGGTTCCACTGTGTTCGTTCAATTTTATCACAGACATCAATTTACCCCTTCAAATAGGGTTCCATTTTGTGACATTGCTTCCCTCCCAATTTAAATATTTAAATACAGCCCTTTATTGTGCTTTAGAAACCAACTGTTGTTAATGTGTTATCTAATTACTTCATTTAAGCCTCCCCAAGAACTCCTGTACAGAATAAAAGTTTTTGCTTTTATTTAATCATTTTATACAGCTGTAACATTCATTACATGTAGTGTCCATCTAGTACCTCATCCTAAGCAGACTGTGCCTTTAATTTGCATGAACTGTGGTCCAAAAGCATTATTGTGTTTGATGACCTTTTTGTTACTGACATGCTGCCAAAACCTTGCAGTTTGTTATAACTCATTTATTTAGAAAATTCCCTTTTCCCATGGCGTGTTATTTTCGTGTCCTTTGTAACCCGTTACTATTGGTTCCTCCACGTCCAGAATGTTGAGAACCAGAAATGCATGCAGACACCTTCAGTCATCACCCCATGGCTCTTTAAAGCTGTGGAGCTGGTGGGTCTGCATTCTTTATACTGTCACCTACATTCTGGACAAGACATGTTGTCCTCCTGAAGTTTGGAGTTATGCATTATGGGCACTACAGTGGGCTATTCTCTGTGCATCTCAGCTACTCTTTGTTCCCCAGTGTGTCAGATGTCTGCAGATTGTAAATATACACATTTGCTTTTGGGAAACACAGAGACATGTCATCAGACCTTGCCTCATGGTCCCAAGATGCTTGGCTCAGGGTTTGAAGGGTGGGGTAGGGGCAGAGAGATTGATTATAAAGCATTTTAAAGTTGAACAACTGCAGGTTTCCTAGATTAAATGGTTATACATATTTACCTATTCTATAGACCAAGTCTGTACATGGGGATCATTCTGTGTGCCTGGTCCCTGTGGGGAGGCATTTTGTATGATCCTATTCTCTATCAGAGGCCCTTTAATGTTACTGCTGCTAAATAGTTTGTTCTGTACTGGGCAAAAACTGCAGTTTTGGGAGTATATCAATTGGACCTGGTTAGTGCTGAGGCTCATTTTGTATTAGGCATCAGAACACCATATCTATAGTTTGGAGAGTTCTGTAATGAAAATAAAATACATGCTGTATTGAGGAGTAAATGAATAGGACCTGGTCTCTGCAAGTGCTCAGTTTGTGTAAACCTAATCTCTTAGGGGCTTATATTGCGTGGGAGGCATCAGAACACCAGAACTACTTTTAAACTACCTGCTTATCTGCTAAACTTAAAAGAGATCCTGGTTAATATCATATTTATTTTGAAAAAACACTTCTGCAGAACAGAAAAATGGTCAGCACTCCAAATGTACTCACAGTACTCATTTATTTCATGTGCAAGTGCATCAAAGCCATTTAACAGCAGAAAAGCAAATAACAGCAAATAACAGCAGCAGTAAGCGAAGCGTTGGGTAATCCACAAATTTCTCAGATCCACAGGAGTCTATAAGATGGCAACTTTTTAAAAATCATATTGCACCCACTGACTCAACACTGAGCACCCAAATGCCAAGCACAGAACCATTTACATTTCAGTAATATGTTTTGTGATCATTAGGTGTCATGTGCTGCATGTTAGGCCAGGAGTCTAGCATGGCACATTAAACAATTACTGAGATTCACTGCAACAGTAAAACAAGCCGAAAAGGGCACAAACACCAAAATGGATGTAATATTACTGTAATTGATGGTAACTGGTTGCAGTCACCAAAAAATCAACCCTGTTCATTGTTTTTGTGCAGTTTTAGGCTCATTTGGCTGCTGTTGCAGCGTATCTCAATAACTGGGCTATGTGTACATGGTATGCCTTAAATGGCTTCTATGGCAGTACAAGTGAAGAAAAATACTGTTTTTCCTTACTGGGATGATTGCTGTCAGTGACTGTTAAAGTGTTACCCTTTGTTCTGTATTTTTTTCATTCAGGTTTTGGTGTGCACTTTTAGGCTTAGTTTGCTGTTGCAGTGAATCACAGTAATTGTTTGGTGTGCCATGTGCTGCATGATAGGCTGAGGGCCTAGCATGGCATATCAAACATTTACTGACATTCACTACAATAGCTGAAGAAACCTAAAAGTGCATCCCTCCCAAAATGCACTGGTTGCCATATGCACCTGCAGGACCATGCTGTGGACGAGTTAGTGACGGTACCATGGAGGGTCCATTTTACAACAGGAAGGGGCTGTGTCTTCAATTGTGGCTGTGATCTGGGGATGGCATCATTAGTAACAGGGATAATTGTATATATCTGCACCATACAAGGGGACCATGCAAAATTACCTTGCACTCTGTGATTACAGGACTTCACCAGATTTCAGGTCCATGACTTTCCATTTGTATTGTGCCAACCTTAGAAAATCTCCTAGACACAAACCTTGTTTGCCCATACAGGGCTTTGGAATATGGACATCTGCAAATCTGGGTTTGTAAGGAAAAATCGGCTTTGCACGGGCGAGTTGGAAGATCTGGCCCTGAGGTCAGTTTTTAATTTCATTTTAATTTCTTAAAACACATTTTAAGATTGAAGCAACCCTTCAAGGGCATAGTTCTATTAGTAGGAAGTAACCCACTCCAGGGTGTGCAGTTATTAGGGATTGATCAATACCCCGAGTGCATTGTGAAGCACAAGGCTCCTGGTTGAGTGTCATCACAGCACCCAGTGTGTTGATTAATCTCCAATAACCACACATCCTGGAGTGGTGTTACACTTATAACAGAGGGTGCATAACAAAACAAGGAGAAAGCAACATACATGTTTTTTCTCCTTTTATAAAAGACAAGCAAATTATTGTATTCTGCTGCCTAAAAATAGTCCCAACAAAATGGTTGCCATGCACATACAAATGTCAGAAGGAAAGTGTTGCTATGCTTTCTCTGACATTTGTTGTGCATAATATGCTTCTGAGACAGCACAGTAGCTCTGAAGTGCAAAATATGGAGTTGTCTCTTGTGGTGCAGACACGGTGTCTATAACTCTACGGGCTTAGCTGCTCTGTCTCTCTGTCTGTGGTTACGCTAATGCATGGCAAGCAAGTAAACATTTTCCCAGCAGTGCAGTCACACAGTCTACCAGACTGTATTCTATCAATTAAGAAATGGCAACTAATGGGACTCACAGCCTGCAGGTCTTGCTGGAACTCTCTTTCTCAGTCCACCAGCATAAAGCTCACTTTCAGATCATGACATTGTTGGGGGTCTCCCTCTTCACACTGTTCCATCTGACTTTATGCCACAACTGGGGATTTACCTGTCAATTTGGCTGTGCGACAGAAAAATGACCATGGGGACCACACACTTCACTCTGGAAAAAGCTTGGGAAAGAAGCAAGACTACAAACTTTGAACACTACAGCTACTGCTGCTGCACTGCTTGGGACTACATGGCAGGCCTCGTCCTCTAACTCACTAAGCAGGGATAGTAATGGCTGCTCCACAGACTGCAATTTTGCACTATAACAAGATCAGAACAGAAACACAGGCTGATCTCTCAGAGGGATGGTTCACCACTAGCTGTCATATATTGTGGAGTAAACAATGGTCACCTGATGGTTGTTTACCACCACCTGCCTTTATCTACCCCATGTTATAAGTCACTAATACACTTTCAGTGTTTTGCCTTCAGCCTTGAATATCACAAGCAGCAAGGACATGCATTAATCCCAAACACCCCATTCATCTCATAAAGATATAGTTGGTTTCCTCTCTTATTGTAGGTTTGGGACCAGCTGGTATATGTAATAGACATACCAGGTGAGATTCAATCCATACTACACTGTAACATAAAACATTTGTGAATATCTTAAGTTAATATAACGTTGTGACTACAGTACAATCTTCAAAATGTTCAAAAAATGTTAACACAAATATCCATGGTATGACAATCATTTTTGGTTGAACATTAGCAATAACTTTTGTATGACGTAGGAGACACTTGGAATGATACTGATACTACTGTTCTGGAGTCCATGTTACTCATGTGACTTGTGTCGTGTCTGTATTACTCATGGACGCTCTGTGGAGTCTGAGTTACTCACGTGACATCCTGTGGAAAAATCCTTCTAAATAAAGTATAATTCACTTTCTGAAAATTCAGTGATTTCTGTCTTTTCCTATGAGGGTAATATAGTAAAGCAAAAAAAAACAATGGGCTAGAAAATCAAGAACATGAATGTGGTAGCCAAACTTCAATATGTCCAGATTTGGGCATACTGCAATCGGAAAATATTGTGGCATAATTACCAACAAGTTAAGTTTATGATAAAAACTGAACAGTTAGATATTATGCTGCCTAAACAGATACCATAGACATAGTAATATAAAAAATATATGTTTGATAATATGACAAATTTGCTGTCAAGGACACAATGTTACTTACATTACATTACCCTTGTAGGAACTTTTAATCCCATTTTTAGCACCTCTGAACTACCAACTATTTTTATATTGGGACTGAAATACTACCACATGCACTCAATGTTTCAAGTTTATTGCAGGAAAACTCCATTGAGCAAGCTCATTCACAAGGAGGTCCTGTGACATAAACACTTAAAGTACAAACACAGATAGGTAATAACAGTATATACATGAAATACACGTTACATGATGCAGGCTGGATATACAAGGGTACTACAGGGTGACCACAGGTGGTAAACATTGATATGAGACAGGAAGCAACTTATAGGTCGATACTGATAAATGAAACATGATGATTGGTGTGATTTGATTTAATCAAATCAAATCAAATATACAGTATTTGGCAGCTAGGACAAACAACAGTCTACAACTGATATGGGAGGGAGGAGATATGATAGAGCAGTGGAGCAAGCAAGATAAAGCCAGGAGTAGAAGGGGAAGGAAAGCAGTTAATATGACAAATCAATTATACCTTACCAGTGGATAAATATGGCACACATGGGGAAGGAAGAGACTTAATGACAGTTACAGGTGTCTTTTATTTTGGCTGAACTTAGCGATTTGTAGAAGTTTATTGAAACTGTGCTAGTTAGTTTCAGTCACGGTTTGTAATTGGTTCCAAATGGAGGGAAGGGCATATGCAATAGACGCTTACAAAGGAAGTCCGCGTCCTTGGTATGTCAAGCATAATAAATATGATGTAAATGTAAATATGATATGGTTATGACAATTGGCCCAAATAAATTTTGGAACCTGATTGTCACACTTCGTTCTCTCTAGTAGCATATTGGTACATATATATATATATATATATATTACTTATTTTAGAGTGTAAACAGGTGACACCATCAGTATTATTGTGTGTTAGGATTTTGGTTTATATATGTCCTTTTACCCCTATCCTCCCTTTTCTGCCCCTCTTTCATTCCTGTAGTTATTTAATCTGAAATAACTGTGTAGTTGAATAAGACACATAAAATTGACATCACCAACAAGCTGAACCAATGAGACTGAAATAAAAGATTTGAAAATGCTATTTAAATCTAGCATGGTGATTGGTCATTGCAATTGTCTTGAAAAGCACTTTATGTGAAACAGTCAGTGGCAGCTGGTGGCTGCTTGCTGTATTTAACACTGAATAAATATTTTAATCTTTTCCAAAGAGTTGGATTCTCCTTGTCCTTTCTGTGAGCTCAGCCTTTTTGAATTTGAGATTACATATAAAATATTTTGAAATGTCACTACAAATTAAGGGGGTGGTTGGTATTTAACCCTATAACTTTTAACATTAATCTTTTGAGGTAACATATGGGTATGCATTTTTAAAGCTCTAAATACTGCCTATTCATTGAGACCACACTTGAATGTATATTTCACTTACCCTCAAGTAATGGCCCAAGAGTCTGCATTAAGTATGTGGAGCTGAAAATGCAAAAGTTATCAAGGTGTCGGTACAAAATTGATGCAAACTACCATTTTGCTCCAAAGTTCATGTGATCAACAGACAGACCATGGATTTTGGGTATATCTGCTACATTAAACAATCATCTGCATTTAATTAGCTCTCAGGTGACACCCCACCTCCATCTACACATGGTCTATAAACACCTTAACTAATAACTGAATCAATAACTGTTCCTCATCTCTCAAGTAAAATACTACATGCCTACAGTATGGCATCTGAGTGAACGAAACCTCTAGTAATCCAAGAATTTAAGTCATATTCCTCTTGGCTGATGCATTTAGAATTCTGAAGAGTTTGGAAAAGATTCAATGCAAGCCACGAAGCATTAGTAGAATATCACAATCCCTGGTAGTGAGATGATCCATGGCTAGGGACTGGGCATGCATGACTTCATGGTTTTGTATAGTCCAACAGTCCTCCGTCTCACTTCTTTCCTCTCCTTCATTCACATTGGACTTGTCACTTCCCTGCCCCTACTAATATTTTGAAAATTTGCCCTGCCTATCTTAATTTTAAACTTATAGCACCACAAAATAATTTGTGGTTAATTATTTTAATAAACGTTTGAGGCTTACAGACAGTTAATAAGCATACATCATTTAACCCTCACATAATTTTATATAAATCATAATTAAAATAGATTTAGAAAATCACCCCAAGCAATAAGAGCTAGAAAAGCATTAACTAAAACTAGTGGGATGTGAGAGTAAAAGGTTGATGCCATCTATAAATCAGGGGAAAAATCAATCTTAATTTCCAAATAAAGGAATAAGCAGTAAAATGCTAAATCCTGTGAAAACACTGTCTGGGACTTTTTGTTTTATTTATTTATGTCTTTGGTAACTGGGTAGGTGCACTCATCCCGAGGACCCTTTTCAGTCATGACCCGCAACACAGTGGTAGAAAACAGCACATATACAAACAGTCCTTACAATATATAGTAAAAATGCACACCTAGCTTTATGTTGTGGAAAAGGTATACAAGAGGTTAACTTGGTATATCGGGGCAGTGTAAACATAAGCAATGGGTACATAATGAAAGCAGATGGTACTGGTTACATATAATAACAGTATACAATTGCTGTGGTTCAGGTTCCATATAGTTAGTGTAGCTATAGAGGTAACACACATTAATGATTCAACAGCAACAATCTGTTGTGTAATATCAGACAGAATGACATCTACAATAGGGACGTTTGGTATAGAGAGAGATCAAAAGTTGGGGACAGGGCTAGGCAAGAGGGTGGTAAGGGATGGGAGGGTAGGGAAAGGATAAAGTGCAATGTAGTGTCAGGTAGATCAGCACATTTATTGCATGTTTAAAATTTGGGAGGAGGGTTAGGCTAGGTGTCATAAAGGTGTGGGAGGTGGGGAACAGAGGTCAGGGGAGTCTTAGGGCTGGAGGGAAGGAGAGAGGTAAGGAAGTAGGGACAGACATATGGAGTTGAGGTAAGTGCTACTTATCTATGGAAGATCATAGCTGGTAAGTAGGCTTTAGTGTCCTTGAACGAGAGAGACAGGTTGCAGCTATGAGGAGTGAGGCTTTCAGGTTTTGTTTAAAAGCATGGTGGGTGGCAGATGAGCAAACAGACAAAGGGAGCTTGTTCCACAGGAAGGAGCTGCAATCGAGAAAGCTCAAGTTCCCATTGTAGTGGTGACATGGGGTACTTCAAGCGAGGGATTGAGGAGGCCCTGAGATTCCTTGAGACCACTCTATTCTTCAGTAGGGGTGAATATGGGGACATGTGCTGGTTTCGAATGAGTTGTCCACCAGACAGGCCATGGCATGGTCAAAGTGACTCAGAGCGGTAGCCATCCTAGGGTCTGGTAGAAAGAGAGTATTGATGGGATCGGAAGGAGCTAGAAGGACAAAATGACATATAGAGTTGTAGGTCATGTTTAGCTGTGGAAAGCAAGGTAGAGGATAGGTGTGAGTAGACCAGGAAGCAGTAGTCAAGGAGGTGCTGTAGGTTTTCCTGAGCAATGGCAAGGCATGCTTCATCAGATAGGTAATGTTTATGTCAATATGCAGCGCCCAACATTTGGTGGATCCTTTGTGTGGTTTGATTGTCATGTTCAGAGAAAAGAAGGAGGGTTCGAGGGTGACTCCTAAGTATTTAGATGAGGTGACATTTTCAAGGGAGGACCAGCTGGGGTGAGCATCCTGTAGGGAGGATTTGGCTTTGGAGGCCTAGGTGAGGAAGGATGTAGAGCCAAAGATCATAGATTTTGTTTTTTTCCTTTACTAGTAGTTTGTTGGAGAGGAACCATTAGTAGGTGGAGCCATAGTCATGTGTGAGGGCAGAGGAGATGGAGTCAACTGATTTGTCGCTGTTATGGATGACTAGATTGTCAGCACAGAGAAGAGCATTACAGCTAAAGCTGTCTCTGGGAAGTGTGTTAATAAACATGGAGAAGAGCAGAGGCCCAAGTATGGAACCCTGGGGACACCTGTGAGTATTGGGAGGGGGCAGTGGATGCTTTTCCAATGATAACTGACTGAGATCTGTTAGATAGGTAGCTGCAGAACCAAGCAGCAGGTCTTTGGGAGCAGCCAAAACATGGCAGGGTTGAGGGAGGAGGTGGTGGTCAACCAAGTCAAACGCTTTTTTTTTTCAGTTAATACTTTTATTAAATTTCCAAATTACATCAGCATGTCAGAGTACAGTATGCAACACTTATAAAGCATCTCAATACAGGACAAGAGAGAAGCCATGTTATACATATCAAAGAAAACCCATTTTGTACTGAGAAGTGCACTACTGAAGGATTGTTACCAACAGGAGCAGGTTATACATAGGCATTCTGTTCAAAGTATTGATCTAGACATCATCTCCTGTGGCATATTCTCCCAACTTTATACCCTTGCCATACTAACACGTGAACAATTAGTCAGGCAGCAAGCTAGTATTGTCTCTGTCAAAGATACCATTCAGCTATTATGGTAGGCACATCACACTGTCTAGTCAAGACAAATATTTCAAGCTTGTGGAAAAGAGATTTAAAGACCAACCTGAAGTAAGGGCTATCATTCTATACCTGCTCTTGGGTTTAAGTATGTAGTGAAGTGGTTCAACATGAGTGATACTTTGGAAGGGTGTTATCCATAACATGTGATATCTGATCTAAGGAAGACACCTTTGAAAGGAGGTTAGAAGCTCAGACATAGAGGGGATTCCTGTAGTTCTCCACCGACTTAGGATCAGCCACTTTGCATGAAGGCCAAGCAGAGCCAGCCATTGCCTCTGCACCTCAAAAAGCTTCACCTGCCCAGAGAGATCCCCAAATCCAAAAAGAGGAGTCACGCCCCAGTTGCACACCTAAAGTATGAAATGCTAGCTCAATCACAGAATTCCAAAAGGGAGGATCAATTGACATGGCCAAAGGACATTTATTTTTTATTTTAGTCTTTGGTAACCGGTGAAGTCCCACTAGATACAAGTGCCTGTTTTCAGGGGTGACCTGGGAGCACTGGGCGGTTAAGTGATTTACTCAGAGTCACACAGTATGCAAGTGGAGGTTGTGAGAATCAAACTCAGGTTTGATCTGCTGGATGTACAAAGCTCATTCACACCTCGTTCCTCTAACCTCTAGGCTATGCTGACATGAAGCAAATCACCCGATTGATCATACACTTCCAGCAGAGATCATTATTCATGAGCTTACTTTTATGGAGCACCTGTGGTGTCCTGTACCAATTCTGAAGAATCTTGTTTTGAATGAGTTTACTCCTCATATATGGGTAGGCAAATGGGCCTGCCACCAGCAGAGTTTCCACTGGCTTTCTGTGATATTAGTGTGCAATGCTATCTCCCATTTCTCTGTTGCCCTCTGAGTCCCAGAGTGTAGCGAGTCCTGGAGGTCAGCATAAATTTTACTGGCTTGCCCATTGGGAATGACAGCCAGTGTGTCATCTTGTCCACTACTGGATAAGTTTAAAGGATGTTTTAAAAAGGCTGTGACAGCACAATAAAGTTGTAGGTACCTCCAAAAGTCTGCCTTCCCCAATCCAGTTTCTTTGCCAAAACTTGAAGGCTCTCACACCCTGCCCATCTCCCAGCATAAGATCCCTACCTTGGTAATACTACGGTCCTTCCAATGGGCCCAGTGAATATTTCTTCTTTCAGTCTGAATCAATTCATTACCTCCAGGGGGTTCAGACAGGGGAGTGGATCTGCATGACATTTGGCATGCACCTTTTTCCAGGTTCTGATTGCTAGGGCTATAGTCGGATGTTCCTTCAGTTTTGTAGATAGGGGTTGCATAGCAACAGGGCAGACAGATAGCTTGAGAGTGTACCTGTTCCATAGCTACCCAATGAATAGAGTTTGGTCCTAAAGAAGCAAACCGTTTTAGCATCTGTGCAGTGGAATAGGCCCACTTGTAGCCCTCCAACCACAGCAAGCACCATCCCCACCTGCCAATGAACCCTCATATTATTTCTGCTATATCTTGGCACCTTATTGTCCCAGGGAATTTACCCAGAAGTGCATCTATTGTGCTAAACCATCAAGCCGGTGTTCTAATGGAACATGAGAAATGGGGTATAGCAGCTTGGGTGCTGAAATCCTTTTACTGCCGTAAACTTCCTGGCCAAGGTGTGATGCAGTGATTGCCATCTGTCCAGCTTAGTCCTAAGTTCTGCCACCCTAGGCTGCATATTTAGTTCCAACAACTTGTTAAGGTCAGATGTGACATGTATACCCAGGTATGCAATCTCATCAGGGGACCAGTGCACGCCAAAACTAGCTATGAGAACAGGAGTACAGAAGCTATTGATTTGGAAGAACCTCAGTCTTAGACTGATTTATTTTAAGCCAGAGTATGCTGCAAAGTCCAACAGCAAGGACAGGAGGGGTGGGATGGAGGCTAGAGCATTTTCCAGAGGGACCAGCAAGTCATCAATGTAAATGAGGGTACTGTATGAGGTGTCTCCCATAGTTAGACCCTGGATGTCCCTGTATTGCTATATGGCCACTGGAAGTGACTCTACTGCTAAAACAAAGAGCAACAAGAGGGAACATCCCTGTCTGGTGCCCCTGCCCAAAAGGACGAGTCCGACGGGGTGAGTTGGTAAGGATCCTGGCTGATGGGTCATGATAAAGCCGCATTGATCCAACTCTAAACCGCTCTGTTATTCCCAGGTGTTGCAGAACTATGGCCAAGTAATCCAACCCAGGGAACCAAAAGCTTTTTGAAGTCAATGGCTACTGCTGCTAGAGTGGGAAGAGATTTGGCATGATGAAGCAAGATCAATAGGGAGCAGATATGATCCCTACTGTACTGGCCAGGCACAGATCCTGCCTGAGAGGGATGGATAAGGTCCAAGAGGAGGGGCCCCTGCTGTGCTGCAAGTATTTTAGCAAAGAGTATGCTCTGTGTTGATAAGGGAAACTGGTCACTAGCTGGAGGGAGGTGGGGGATCCTTCTCCTTCTTGGGAAACACAGTATTGAGTGCCTCCTGAGAGAAGATGGAAACACCCTTATCTGGTGCTTCATTGAATACGTTATGAGGAGGGGCTATAAGGGAGTGAACTAACTGCGCCATGCCTCAGCCAGGAACCCATCCTCCTGGAGCCTTTCCCTCAATTCATACCTTTAATTGCCTGTTCTACCTCAACAGGGGAGATGGGTGTCCAAAAAGCATTTTGCTGGCAAGTCAATTTAGGGAGTCTCATGGAGGCTAAAAATGTGTGCACTGTGGTCTGATCCATAGAACTGGAAGAGGTATACAGGTTAGTGTAATATTGCTTCGTTATATCATTGATTTTATCTGCCACCCTGTTAACTACCCCTTGTTGTCTCTTAAACCCAGGATATGTCTTTCTACTTGTTTCTATAGTCTGTATGCAAGTGGCCTGCCCCTTTTCCCTCCCTCCCAGAATTTATGTTTCAGATGGAGAACCCACCACCTCAGCCTTTCGAGCCAGTAACTGATTAATTTCCATCTTAAGCCTAACAATTTCTCGTTCCAGTGGGGACTGCTGTTTAAAATGAGTGGTTTGCTTTGCCTGTATGTCCTTTCCTCACAATTGCTCTTCTAATGATTGAAGGAGCTGTTTCTTTTCCTACATCGATGAGCTGCATAGCCCATAATGGCAACTCTGAGCATAGCTTTTAGTGCTTCCCATGTGATGTCAGATGAAGTATCTGTGGGTGGATTATGAATCAAGAAGCCTGAAATCTCCTGAGTAAACCATTATTTAAACTCCGTATCTCTGAGGGCAGCAGATCCAGCTTCCAAGAGGTACTAGGAGATGTCTGGGACCCCACAGAATGTGGAGATGGGCTGGGGCATGGTCCAAGATGACCATCTGTGCAATATTAGAGCCAATAGCTGTTTGCGCTTATGTGAGCTGAGACTAGCCAGAAGTCTAAGTGACTGTAAGTGCTATGCACCAGTGGAGAAAAGGTGTAGTCTCTCCTGGGATAAAAATTTTCCATCTGTCTTGTAAGACCATATCCACCATGACTTGTGTCAGTGCCAGCTGGGTTTTGAGGCGATTATCCTGCTTGGCTGCACTACAATCTATCAAGGGTCAAGGGACAAGTTAAAGTCCCCCAACCTCTATGGGAGTTAAGGGTTGTGCTAAGTTGCCAATGACTTGTGCAACTTCATGAAAGATCCCTGGAGTAACCTCCTTAGGGCCACATATATTCACCAGGCTGATTGGGCCTTCTGGCATACTTAGAGAGACTAGAACCCACCTCCCTGGGAGTCTTGCTTAACCTGCAGAGGAGTCCATTTCAAATTTTTATGCAGCGATAGCCATTTCTCTCTTTCTAGAGGGGCAGAGGAGGAGAATACTCCCCACCCAGTCTCTAATAAGCTTGTCGTGGTCTTGTTTAGTTAGTTTCATTTCTTGGAGGAATGCCATGGTGAGTGCGCAGTCTTTTCAAGTGTGACAACATCAGTTTATGCTTCACAGGGTATTAAGGCCCCTCACATTCCAGGTGTACATGTGAAGGTCACCCATTATCTCTCAGGGAAGTTGCATTTATGTGAGGAAGAATGTACTGATAATCCCTGGGAACTGCAGGCCACCATGACACCCCACTGTTCCTACCATTTTGTATACCTTTAGCAAGTGCCTTAGCTGACATCTTCATGTACATAATACTGTAATTAGAACTCTATCCTGACATGAAATTAGACTTTAAACCAACCACGGCAAACTGCCCTAACTGAGCAACTATATACATTTCTAACAGTGTTAAGCACCATATACAGACTAAACATCTTGATGAGCTGTGGAGAGATTGACCGGTGAGAAGACACCAATGTCGCCTCCCACCCCTTGTGGGGGAGTCATCCTCCTGTATCAAAGGAAGGTAATCTCTTATGGAGCATACCCAGTGTGCCCCTCACACACTGAGATCTGACACAGAGGGAGATTGTGATAGAAGAAAATGAATGGATGGGGGGTATATGAAACCTCCTAATCCACTCATTCATCTCCATTTAACAAAAGGGGACTGCACATGATCCCTAATGTATGCAGGTATAGCTACTTGGGCCATAGTCCACCTTTCAAGTCTTATTTCAGCAAGTAAGGAGGACCTCACCTACCTGCAGGGCTATTAATGCTACTAAGGGTGTAAAGGAGGCATCCCTCTTCAAGCTAGCGTGTGGGCCTGCTGGACCAGGCGTCTAAGCTGGAGCCAATAGCATTCCATCCACTGGATGATTAGAAAGATCGTCTTGCACTACTTTCTCAAGAAAAATGAAACTAAGACCATATATATATATATATATATATATATATATATATATACATATATATATATATATATATATGTCTACAATTTGTAACATTGCCAAACAGTAGGACTAGCTCTTGTGACCCTTCCCAAGGACTGACAGTACATTTCCACATAACAAAGTAAGTTGAACTATGTACTACAATCAAATAACAACAAAGCAGTAAGTTGGTTCTGCCAGCCAATTTTCCACTGCAACAAGTTCAGTACAGAGTTAAAGCAAAACAAGATGGTTAACCTTCTGTATTATTAAGCAGTGTCTTGTTTTATTGTCTATCCAGTAGTAGAGGGATTATCAGGTCAGTCCATCTCCTCAGAAGTTTGAAAGTTCGATGGGTGGTGGGGCCTGTAGCTGCTGGCCAAGACTAAGGATGGCCTTGATAGACCAACCACCTCCACCACTTATTCAAAACTTTCTCCCAGATTTCAGTAAGGCAAGGCACAGTACCTGTCTGTATTGATTAAGGCCAGCTTGGCCTCCACAGGTTATTTGCATGATGAGTGAAAGTCGCTTCTCACACCTGCCTAAGCGCGGCTTTAGAAGCCACTTTCCTCTCAGAGATTTCCAATGTTGTCAGCACCTCCACTGCAGTATTCGACCCAGGATTTAGTGTGTGCTGCTGGGGTGAGTGTTGTGTGGCTGTGCAGGAAGCATCCACTTCAATGAACTCATTTTCCTCTGTTAATTCACTCTGGTGGGTGCATACCTGTTCGGGAGCAGAAGTGTTGAAGCTCTGAGCCGGTGACAATAGCGGGTGGCAATTCTCTGTTTGGGCTTCCTCTTGGGTCCACTCTGCAGGATGGTTCCTTCTACCTAGGAGTTACTCTGAATAGTGTGCTCTCTACTCCGACCATGTTGAGAATGTTGCCAAGGCAGTTAACATTCGCCTAGGCTTCTACACAGGCATAAACACTGCCTTACTACCGAAGCCCTCAGATTGGCTATCCAAAGTTCAATTGTGTCTCTTATTGACTATGGTTTGGTCATTTATGGTTCCACCACAGACACAACCCTATATCAGCTCACCATAACTCTGTATAAGGCACGCTGTCTACTAACTGGTGCAGCGTATCATACTCACACTTGTGACCTTTACGAACTGGCTTCAACTCCAGGCTCACATTGAATATCAAGCCTGCCTTCTGGCTAGAAGGCAGATCTTGGTCTCCTACCACCAGGTTCCCTTCAGCTTTTCAATCCCTTCTGAGGGCCACTCAGAGCACACAAAGTTCTGTGAGACAAACTTTTACTGTCCCTGCGCTATTGAACCTCGCTCCGACAGTGATACATGGCAGTGAGAGTGCTAATTTATATAATTCCTTCCTCCTGAGATTACACGACTGCAATCTTGGGACCATTTAAGCGAAGCTGCATCAGTTCCTAGTTTCCAGAGCATCTTGTGACTGTTACACTTATCTCTGCTGACAGCTAAATGCACTGGGACCTCCTTCTTTACCATTTGCCTCTGTATAACCCTATCCTGTTGCTGCGTTATTCCACTAACAGGACTTCCTTTCTTATCCCTTTCCCATTCCTGCCCTCTTTTCAACCCACCTCATCCCATGTTCTTACCCCTCCACTCCCACTTCCCACTCTCTCCTCTGTTTACTCACTTTGTCTCTCTCTCTCTACCCCCATCCCTGTGGGTCTTTCCTGCTTAAGCTTCATTGTGGAATCTCCCACCTTGCTCTTATTTTGCTCCTTCCACCCCTCAATTCACCCCTGTACTTCTCTCCTTGTAATCCCTTTCACCCCATTTCAGACAAGGCTACTGGCTGCACTTGACATAATATTTATCTTGCCATATTGTTCTTTTGTTTATGTAATTACTTTCCTCATGTTGTACTACTTACTGAAACCATTGTTATTTGCTATTCGTGATTACTTGACGTGGAACCTCTATAAAAGAGCCCTTGGCTCAAAGGTCTTTTCAATTTGTCAAATATTGTGTCTCTTTTTCATCCTGGGCAGGTAAGCCCCTTCAAAAACATGTACCGCTGCTGAATGTGGCCAATTCAGGTGGGAGTATGTCCATTTAAGTAGGTTTGCTCCTGCTGCAAGCTGCACCCTCAGCCCCAATTTCTTGACTGAGCAAAACTCCGCTGGATACATTTTATGGAGGAAATCCATAAGGTTATCTGGGTAGGAGAACAGCATGGGGTCCCACCATGAATTATTCTCACTGTGTGGGGTACTGGAGGAAAACAGGATACCCAGTTTGTGAAGAAACGTAGCCCTTCTGTGTATTCTTTGCAGCGCCTGAGTGCTCTCTAGAGTAATCCTGATAAATTTAGATTTTGCACACCTTCCAGACTATTTTCCCTTTGTTTCTCACTGCTGCACAAACATCTTGCTTCTGTCTATAGTCCAAGAAGAGAGCTAGTATTGATGGGGCCTGTCCCCAGGTTTAGGGGAGGTGCAAGTGAGTGGTAGGCCTGCTTATGTGCAGCATAGTGCTGGGAGGGAAGTCCAGCAGCTGAGGGAGGGTGGATTGAAGGAAACGAGCACAGTCTTTTTGTTCTGCACCTCCGGAAGCCTACAAAGCAGAGATTGTTCCAGCGGCTTCTATTTTCAAGATCATCTACTTTATCCAGAAGGTAAGTGATAGTTTTCTTGCTCCCTCATCATGGTCATCAACTGTTGTATCGCTACATTTTGGGAGCCAATCTGATGCTCCATTTGAAACAGGTGGCATTCTATATTTTGCAGGGTTTGAGTGTTGCTGTTTACTGTCATTGTCATTGCATCACTTATTGTAGAACATCTGCTCTGTCTTGGTTGTTTCAGACCCAGTTTGCACAGAGGAGGCCAAGCTATAGGTCCAGGTGGCTTCAGATAGGCAGCTAGAAATATTCTCCAGACAGGGAATCAAATGCTAACAAAGTTCAGAAGCAGGTGCAGAAGATACTTGGCTATAGATTGCATCCTTAACTCAAAAGTGAGTCCTCTAGTCTGCTGGATGCTGGTGGATTCTCTCAGTATTTGAGAAGCTAAGAGGCTAGGCAGCCATTCTGTTCAGCACTAAGCCATGCTCCCCAGGTCAAATACTTTGACAGGTCAACAAAGACCACACCTGTGGGTTTGCCCTGGTCCATGTTCCTCAGTACATGATTGGAGAAGATGGCCAGAGAAGATGAGGTACTATGTTGCTCACATAAGCCATTTTGGAGGGACAGAGGAGGTTGTGTTTATCCAGGTTTCTGAGAGCTGATTGTGCACAATTTTTTAAACAGTTTGCTTAGGTGGGGAGGTGGGAGATGGGCCTATAATTACCCAGAGAGAGGAGTCACCAGCTTTAAAGACTGGCATGACATTAGCATGTTTCCAGGAGCTGGGTACAGTAGCTGTGTGAGGGCAAGATTGAAGATATAAGTAAGGAGTTTAACAATTGTAGGCTAGATGAGTCTTTGAAAGCAGGATATAGCCCATCACTGCCAGGACTTCTTTACCTGTAGGGACTTTAGTAGTTTGGTGGTTTTGGTGTGGCTGATGGCCTTGAAATGAAAGGGAAAGGGCAGGGTGGTGGCTGAGGAGAAGGGGAGTTGTTCAGCTGGAGGTTTTGGGCACTTGAGGCTGGGGGTAGCTTGTTAAGGTAGGAGGATAGGTCAGTGAATTTTATCTTGAAAGCATTTGGGGTTTGAGATGTGACCAGTGGAGAATACAAGCTAAGCTATCTGCCTGCTACTCTTGGGGTTTAGAAGAGATCCGATGGTAGTCTAGAAAGTCCATGTGTTGCCAAGGTTGTTTTGCAAGTCTTTCATTATTTTTAGTATTTGATCTGATTTTAATACTTGATTTCAGAGCACCAAACCATTAAATCCACTGCTCAGATCAGCATCACATTTCCTATTTAAAGGCTGCAAGGATTACATGGTACATGCTTAACAAACTAATACCATGTGATTCCATGCAGATCTAGTAGCACCAAAAATAGTAGGCAGAAAGCATTATTAAATTTTAAAAGTTGTCAGTTGTTCCTTTTATTTCTGAAGTATTTTTATTTCCTGTTTGATCAATATAAGGTTTTACCTGACACTATTACGTGTCATGAGAAGAGTAGTACATTACCTGGAAAGATATATCTAGTTCTAGTACTCTTCATACTTCATCAGCATTATGGCCTTAAGGATTGTGATCCAAAGAGTGACTGATCTTACAGCAGATGATTAGCTTCTTGGTCAGTTGTGTGAGTCACAGACAATGAGGTCATATGAATGATAATTACAGTGTGAGGAGGAACAGACCTAGTTATAGTAGCCTCTTAGTAAATAGTGCTCCATATATGACACTAACTATTGTCAGGTACAATGTCATCTAATTAGCAAAAGGGAACTAAAAATACTTCAATTATAGGAAGCAATAGTAATTTACTTTTGAAAGTTAATATTAGTTTCAGGCAGTACACTAGCTGTTAAAACAAACTCTAGCAAGAGCCAATATGGCAGCAAAATAATGGTATTGTGGGCAGTGAGAAATGTGCAAATGAGCAATTGTTGCACTAACCAATGAGCCACCTAACTGCACTTTTGTAATTGTTATGATAGACAAACATGGAATAATACATATACAGTATGCATATATATTCCAGTATAACATAGCAGTGCACTGTCTACACACACTTTATAGATTAAAAAGACATTGAGGGACCGTTTTCTTCTTTCAGGCTCTGAGGGACGTTTGGAGGTGGGGGTTGCCACTGGACACATCATTTAAATCAACAGTGACATTCATATGGTTGAAACTGATCTAGATAGTGAGGGAATGTAGACTAGTAATTTGTGCACTAACCACTGAGCCACCTAACTGCAATTTCTAATTATTGTGATGCACACACATTGACTAATACATATACATATATGCATATATATTCCAGTACAGTATAGCAGTGCACTGTCTACACATGCAGATCATACACACACACACACACACACACACACCCACACACACACACACTGCCTTATATGGTATTTATTTACTTATACATCTAACCCAGACTTTTTACTGTATGTAGGATAAGCACTGTGTTTTGCACTAATTCATTGTACTAATCTATGGCATGACTAGGTAACTAAGTTAATGGACTAGGGAGGTGCAGTTGATGTGGCCTATCTGGACTTTATAAAGGCCTTCAACACTGTTCCCAATAAAAGGCAGATTAACACACAGTACAGCCTAGGGGTGGATCCTAAAATAGTTCTTTGTGTGAGAACTGGCTGAAGGGCAGAAATCAGAGGACTGTGGTAAACAGGGAGTACTACAGAGATGGAAAAGTGATGAGCAGGGTGCCACTGGGGTCAGTGTTAGCATTGGTGATCTTCAGTGTCTTTATTGAGGACATTGTAGAGGGATTGGAGGAGACTGTATTCCCTTTCATAGACAATACAAAGCTATGCAATAGGGTGGACACCAGAGAGTGTTGAAAGAATGAGGAAGACTTAAGAAACTGGAGAAATGGTCTGAAGAATGGCAGCAGGGATTCAATGAAAAGAAGTGCAGCATCATGCACATAGGGAACAAGAACCCAGGAACAAATTATGAACTAGGTGCAGAGGGACTGACAGTCATGAAGCAGGAAAGGGACCTGGGAGTTATCATCTCCCAGGACCTAAGAGAAACCAGAGAGTGTGATGAGGCAGCTGGAAAGGCTAGCCAGATGCTTGGATGCATAGGGAGGGGTATCAAGAGTAAAGAGGAGGTCATCTTATCTTTGTATAAGACACTCATGAGACTACACCTGGAATACTGCATCCAGTTCTGGAGGCCCCATCTGAGGAAGAGCAAAGACGAGTGGAGGCAGTGCAGTGGAGGGCAACTAAATGGTGCAGGGCCTGCAGATAAGATGCATGAAGAAATACTAGCCAAGCCAATATTTAAAATATTTATTTCATTTGGGTAAAGCATTTAACCAATTTAAATACATATTGAATTTTACAGGACATGTCAGTTGAGAATCGAGATGGTATTTACAGTGTTGTCATGCTTTTACCCATTTTTCTAATGTAGAGTGAAGCCCACCAGGTTGAAGTGTTGTGTGATAGGTTTACTGCATGACAAAAGGGATTAACTCCCATTAAAATTGTATTGTTTACTGCAGTAACATCCTGGTGGGCTTCACTGTATTTGCACAGTGCAGATCTGCTTCCTTTATATATTTTTACCATGTGTTTTCCTAGAATTTGCCTGCTGATTGCTATATATTTAGCCTGGATAGTTCACCGAAGATATGAAATCTTATTTTCAGTGGGGTTCTACATCTACAAATTATTATGCTGCACTGTGTGAAATCATGAAGTCAGAATACCCTGAAAACAATATTTAACATCTGGGCTAGCTACCCTGGATAAATACATTGTAAAATGGTTAAAATCATGACCCACTGAAAACAAGATATTGCATCTAATCTGGAATATTCTGAGTAAATACAGTGCAAAAATGTGTAAACTAAGGATCATTGTGAGAATGAGATGTAGCATCTCCCTGTGCTAGCCAGGATACAAAATGCAGGATGTGTTACCAGCTATACTGTACAGTAGCTCAATATAAATTATTTTCCCCAAAAAGCATAGCAAAAGGAGTAAAAAGGTACTGTTCTTTACTTGTCTTGGGGTTTAAAGATGCAGTTATCTTCGGCAATACTAAATGCATTCTAGACACTGCAAAGCAGTAACAAGTTTAACATACTATAATTGGTTATGCTTATGCACTTTGATTTGAAACCAGAAAAGGTGACTGTATCAGGGCTAAAAATTTCATAATGTGTTTGCCAGCTAAAGCCTAACATAAATATTTTTCCAAAACCATAGTAACAGTAGTAACAAAAGATAACAGTTCTTTACTTGTGTTGGGGTTAAAGAACAGATGCCTCATGCTATAGTAAACTATGTCCAAGACAGTGCTAATCAGATAGTGTCTTAAGAGGTTAAAAAACTGTAAATCTTATTACAAGATATGTTGCTGGGAAAGGATGACTAAGTTGACATGTTTATGAGTGAATCTTTCTTGAAAGAGAATATTAGCCAAACTAAAGCTAGTAGTTATCACACAAAATAGTCCAGTGCAGCACTCAACTGAATAAACACAGTAGAGTAGAGTGATAGCTCAGAACCTCTAATTTTATCTAGTCTGTTAGGAATCTTGAAACGTTCCTTCTTCTACTGTAATAGTAAAATGTCTGCAGGGCTCTTACCACTGCAGCCATAAAAGGGGAACAGAAGTATGCAGAGTCTCTTGTAGTCTTAAAGCCCACAAAGAGCTCCTTCAATTGACATACTGCACAGTATATGACAAACATATGGCTGTCAGCAGTTTGAGACATCCATGGTTATGTCAGCTACAGAATAAATGTAGGCAGCTGCCACTTCTGGAACCTTTAGACATTAAGGAGTTCATAGTTGGGGAAATTGTGTGTTGTTCAGCACAGTCTCCAGTGCCACTACATCATTTTCTATCTCAAGGTCCTATGAAATGGTGGATGCCTTGAAACAAAAGGTAGACTTAGACATGCATGCCTCCAGCCTGCTGACATCTCACATTGACCCATTGGGGCTGATTTTCAAGGTCCTTAGAATGATGCAGGGTGCCTGTCAAACATAAATGATGAAAGTGGCATCTTGCATAAAAAATGCACCTGAGCTAATCTCAAAGTGCCTGCATCAACCAGAGCTTGCACCAGCCTAGTGCCATAAAATGGGCTGTGTCATGGCGCTAGGGGCTTGCTGCAGATGCAAGCTGCCTCATCCCCTAAACTCAGGATTCTAACCCCCCCACAGAGGGCAACTGTCTAAGTACCATTAGAGCAGCCAGGGACCGTCAAAGTGAACCTAGTTGTAATCTGGGATTGTGCCAGTGTGCGTCAGGGTCCTGATCCCCTGTAGTACATGCTGCCCTGGTAGACAAGGGCACCCACAAGCCCCAGTTCCCTTGTAAAAAGTACAGTATGCATCATTCGCTCTGTAAATCTAGGGTATCCCCCCAACAGCCCCATTTCCCAATCCCCTTGTAATAATAATTGTTAACCCAGTGGTCTAGTGGTCCCCAGCCCTGATTCCCAGATTCTGATCCCTGATCCACTTGTACTAATAATGAAATTAACCTGGTGGTCTAGTGGAACCTCAGCCTTAATCTTAATCCCCATGAAAATGTGACAAATCATTCACTGGTAGTCTAGTGGTCCCCCACCCATCCCAGTTGGCAGTGCCCAGTACTTGTCCCCATCCCTGAGCCCAGTGACCAGCACAGTCCTCTTCACACCTCCATGGCTGGCTGCTGGCTGAGTTATCAGTGAATACCTACATGCTCATTGATAGCTCAGTTGGTGGCCAACCATGGAGGTGGAGGAGGGCTGTAAGGGATAGCCAGCTCAGGGATGGGGCAAAGTGAGGTGGATGGGCACTGCTAATTGGGGGTGGAGGGTGAGGAAACACTAGACTACTAGGAAATGATTTGGCCAGTTTTTCATGGGGATCACGGCTGGTGGGAACACTAGACCACCAGTATTACAAGAGGATCAGGGATTGGGGCCATTGTGGTGGGTGCCCTAGACCTAGTGGGTGAATTGTATATATTTTTACAAGAGTATCTGGGATCAGGGCTGTTGGGGGTTGTCCTAGACCTACAGGGCAATTTATACATATGTTTTACATAGGTTGTTGGGATCAGGGCTGTAGAGGGAAGCAGTAAGGCACCTGTACATAGTGCTATTGCTGCACAGTCCACCCTCAGCTTGCAGCAAGGCTTCCTGATGTGCCCTTTGTTTGGCACAGGGCCAGATTTGCTGCAAGCCATAGGACTTTGACACTGGGACCCTATCTGATAGAGAATTGGGAGCAGGGTCTCTAGTGCATTGTCAATTGGCGCAAGCCATCTTTAGTTCTGTTTATGCTGACTTTTGAGAATCAGCCCCCATTATGTTATTTATAAGAGTTTTCAGTCTTTCAAATTTTGAGTGGCCCTGTACCCATGCCCCCTTTAAAGTGATTTATGGAAGGTTGCTATAGCAAAGGGTATAGTTACCTGTAGGAGTTGTGAATCAGTAGTCTACCATTCAAACTGCCAAAAGTACTGTTTTCCATGAAAAATCTTTTATTTCTGTGCTCTTTTCATGTGCATAGTCCTGCCCTTTTTATCAGTGCTGCAACCCACAACCTTGACATCATGTAAGGAAATAACTTTTTAAAGGGACACTGCCAGTATTTCACTGACTCTATATTGTCTGCAAGTATTGTAGTTGTATCAAGCATTATAACATTTGTAGAAAAATTCCAGTGATGTGACTGGCTGAAAGCAGCTCAGAGGGTTGTAATTATTGACCATACTACATCTCTGAACTGCTTACAGCCATTCAGCCATATAACATAAACATAAACATTGAAAAGTATCATCACACTCCCACATTCTGACACAAGCTGTCACTTCAAACCTGTCACTTCACTAGCAGGCAGTAAAAGTGAAACAACATCTACACAGAATATCAAATGATTATTTTGACCTACCTGCATCACAAAAAACATTTTCCAGAGACTTTTATACAAACTGTACAGCTGTAAGCTCTACTGAAATAGGACAGTGCACTTTGATTAAGGAAATAAAAAATCAGCTATTTACTGTACCCACAATGCCTCACTATGTAAATTAGTATACAGGTTATTACATTTTGTACTAGCTACAGAAATAGGAGACTACATCTCTCAGTAAAGATATCTTCAGCTAGATAATGTATGCACAATGCCTTGTTTTGAAAATAAACATATGAAATCTTATATCATTGAAGCCACTTCAGAAATAGGAGACTGCACCTCACAGTAGAAAACTGAGAAACAACTTGTTGTTGTACTCACAATGCCTTGCTATGTACATCTACATATTAGGTGCTATACTGCAGTCACCACTACCAAAATAGAGACTGTACCTCTGAGTAAGGAACATTTAAGTCAACTTTATAATTTACCTAGAATTCCTTGTTGCTGTATATAAAACAGTATACAGTGTGATACTGCTGTAACTATTACCAAGATGTCCCTCTTCAATAAACTGTGCAGCCAGTAAAGCGATTTACAACTCCCATGCATGACATCATTCTGGGGGCATGGCCACAGAGTAACGCTTGAAGAAAACTGGAGGGTAGCCAGAAACAAAGCACTGATAAAATATCAAAGAAAATGGCTGTGATGGATTTTTACAAAACAAATTGCAGCTAATCGTCTGAAGCATGGCTGGCAATGGCATACTAGGTGAAAAAGGCATCTGGGGAACTTCCATAAATCACTTTATGCTTACTCACCATTAACACCCTTTCAATGTCCTTCCTACCAACTAAAACATCTACAATTGTGGAAGTTTTCTTCCTCTGGCAGATTTAGTCACCTATTTGAAATTTTTTCACACTGTAGAATTTCACATTTACTTGTTTACAAAATATGAATTTTCATGAAAATTTTTCTCACATCATGATATTCCATGAAAGGAAATTGTTTAAACTTGTACAGTCATAGTAGGCCTTTCATTAATAATACTGTTTCATAGCACTGCAGTAAGAAAACAGAACAGTTAATTGGAAAATGGCAGTTATAATTTTCTTGTGATTTTCTCAGCTATGAGATTAATTGCTGAAAAGATTCTGAGACAAATGTTAAATACAAAATCAACATTCAAATTACAAATGATAATAAATATCAATTTCTGAAGTACCCACAGTTAGATTTTCATTGGTCCAAGTTTAGCACAAGGTAAAACACAAAATATTTTTTGATGCAGTACATGCATTATGCCAAACAAGGAAATAAAGAAAACTGCATCACTTTTAGATGGTAGTATTTTTTGAAAGTCTATTATCTGTCAGTTTTCATATATTTGTGAGAACAATTTCTTGTGTAAAGTGATATGGTGGGTAGAATTAAGTGATTTAAATTATTATCTTAAAATGGTCATCAACTGGAAAAAATCTGCACCTTTAAAATACCTTCAGATAACTTCCTGCTAGGTAGAACTTTTAGTACGTTTAGGGAAGTGTCAATCCAGCAACTGAAATGTTACACTGAAAATAAATGATGGGCCCATAACACTGTTATCATTTTAAATTGTGTGGTTTCTAATTTATCTCAGTTGCTGTACTGTAATAACCTTAGCCTATGACCCCATGGCATCATTAAATTCCAATCTCTGTGATTTTGTTAACCTTTAAGGATAATAGACTACAGCTAATTCCCATGAAAATGATTAACTTTAACTAATAACATTCCTTTTTTCATAGCCCTAAATTGTTTGTGATGCGTGAAAGCCACTTATATTATATATAACAGGCTATAAACAATATTCATTCTATCTCATCAGCCACACTGAAGTGTTTTATAAGTAGTAATATCTCTTTACATTAATAAGATTATCATATGTGCTTTTCACATTGCATAATCCTATATTAGGACAAAGGACCTGATTTTTCAAAGTGCCTGGCATGACCCATCATTATGTCCCTGTGTGTAACCCATACAGTAGGTACAGTGAAAATCCTTGCACAAGTGAAAATGCTAATACCAGGTGTAGCATCTGCACAAAAACACATGTGCAAGCTGCCATGAAATGTGGAAAAGGTGACAAAAGGAAACTTTTGAAATTGCACACGTGCAGCATTGTGGTAGCAAAAGGACTCCTCCATCTCCTCCATTGCACAACCCTTTTGCCACATGTACCCAATTGAACCACTTTGAAATCTGGCTCCTGAACTCTAATTGGAAAAATACTGTACATGAATTGATTTTTGCGGGTGGGGTGAACACACATCATGCTGTAATGTGCCTCATCTCCCCATCTTGGGACCAACACGGATACACCCTTTATTCTGGGGTGCCAGGGCTCTGACCCTTGGTTAGCCTAAGCCTGTTCACTCTGAAACATGCATCTCACATCTGTAACATCCTTGGCCCCTGATGGTCCCAGGGTTCATAAAAGCTGTGTCTGAGATTTGTGTTATTTTCCCCATTTTCTTTCCTAATACTGGTTCTCAGTTCCACAGCAATGACCTTTATCCATAATCTAGCCCCAATCCATCCCTTGGGTACTCCATGACATACCCTCCACAGCAGGACCCCTACCTGTTACAGGATGGTTTTCAACTTGGAGTTCTTATCATGTCAGGTAGAGTCAGCCAAAGGCTGTATGGAGGTGACAGTGGGCTGAGCACTATTTCAAAGGTCTAAGATCAATGAACTGCA
Organism: Neoceratodus forsteri; assembly: GCA_016271365.2. Taxonomy (NCBI): domain Eukaryota; kingdom Metazoa; phylum Chordata; order Ceratodontiformes; family Ceratodontidae; genus Neoceratodus; species Neoceratodus forsteri. Next base: position 1,077,828,692 of record CM057450.1, read on the forward strand.
GGTGATGGTGGCAGAAAATAAGTTAGACCTAGTGGTCATCATAGAGACTTGGGCTGGTGGCAACAATAAGTAGATTCTAATGGTTCTAAAGTATGCCTTACTTAAGAGAGAGAGAGAAAGGGAAAGGAAGGGAGTAGCTCTGTTCATTAGGGAAGGAATCGAGGCAACAGAGGATGAGACTATAAACAAGCATTTGTCAATGCCAAATGTTTGCTTGCTGAGTATTAGCATTAGAAATGCAGGAGTTAGACAGATGCAGAATAGGAATGGCAGTGAAGTATTGAACTTCACGTGAACCCCACCTCCATCCTGTAGAGACGGACAGACATTGGGGTATGTTTTGAGTCATCACCCATGACGGTCATGCCATGTCACCTCACCATATTCTGTAGACTCTGACACATGTTGAGGGTGCCTTAGGGTGTTTGGCTTTACAATCACCCCATTCCATAAGGACATATGGTGAAATGGGCGCAGCATAGAAGAATGGGGTGAAGTCTGGGGCCAAAGAGTCCAAGGTACAGCTCAATGCCTGTCAGTGGCTGGGGTGGGGTGGATGGCATGAGCAGTACAATCGGCAATCCAAAGGCATATCCTGATGCCTGCCAATCTGTACAGGGAGGACATTATGGTTAGAAACCCAAATGCCTCTGGTGTTTGTTGGTATTTGCAGCATAAATTTTCAACATGGCCTTTTGTGACCCCACCTCATGAGAGCATTTGGAACCTCTTCTCATGAAGAGTGGCAGTGTGGTTTTGTCAATGTGTCCCGAACATTGAGTTCCAACAGTGACAGTGATTCTGAGCCACATGTATGAAAAACAGATCGGGCAGGATGTGAAGAATGACAGCTGTAGCATCCATAGGGAGGTGTGAAGAAGCGGCAATGTTGAAAGCCTGTAGTGGGAATATTAAAATGCTTACACTTCTGAGCATACATTGAAGCTGTGCAATACATCGCATAACACAGTCATTTTATGGACTTTCGCCACCAAATTTTGGACATAGGCATTTTAGGACCTCTGCTCATGGAAAGTGTCACTGTGATTTTCTTAAAGTGTCCCAAACACTGATTTCCTACAGCAACCATGCTATTCAGCGCCGGCAGTGAAAACACATTTCAGCCAGGATGTGAAAAATGACAGCTGTACTGTTCATAAGGAGGGCCAGAAAATGGCAATGTTAAAAATGTGGAGTGAAAATATTGCAAGTGTATGCGAGTTTTGAGTGTCATGGAAACTACGCAACACAAGCTCATAATACAGTCTTTTATGGACTTTCATCACCAAATTTTGAACATAGGCATTTTAAGACCTCTGCTAATGAACAGTGCCACTGTGATTTTGTAATGTGTTCCAAACATGGATTTCCCAAGTGACCACGCTATTCTGCGCGGAAGTGCAAAACACATTTCGGCCAGAATGTGAAAAATGACAGCTGTTCTGTTCATAAGGAGGTGTGGAAAAATGATGAATATTGAAATCTGGGTGAAAAATATTGCATAATTCAAAATTCTGACGTGCACGCAACTGAAACGCACGCTTCTAACTATCGATCATTTCTTGGATTTTTCCACCAAATTTGCAACATAAACTTTTGAGAGCCAACCTCATGAACACTGGCACTGTTGTTCTTTAATCAGTCCCAAAGGTGATTCTGCACAGTGACCATGAAATCACCTTTCAGGACCGAATAATGCCATGACAGTGACTGAATTCATGAGGAGGGGTCCCAATAACCCGCTGTTGAAAATTTGGTGCCAATATTCCCAAACATGCCTGAGATATGCAAAAGTTGAAAAAACCCTATTTATGCCATTATACAGCTTACCGGCATTTCCTCAGTTCGCGTGTTGGCTTTGAAGAGTACAGAGCGTGTTCCCCAGTCCACGAAGATCATCGCACTGGGCTCCAAAGGTAAGTATGGGGTGAGGGGTGTGGGAGGCAGGGTGTGCAGAGGGTGGGTGCAGGTTGAGGAGGGTTGCCGGACTCGATGAGGACTGTTTTTTGTTTTACAGGAAAAAAAAAAAAAAAACATTGCTGGACTTTTTTTTACAGGACATTAACAGGACATATGGCATGCTGGGGTGGGCTCCCAGCATGCCAACCTAGTGTTTTGTTGGGGATGACTGTAGCCAACGAGGATTGGCACCCTGGCGGCATATGGGCGGTGCAATAGTCGAGGCGTGGGTACAACCCCCGCACAAACCTATGTTTTGTGTGAGGGGCAGTATGCCAATGGGAGTGGGCTCCTCCATCAGAAAATTAATTGTGGATGGGGACATTATGCTGACGGGTGGGCTTCCCCGTCAGTAAATGAAAACTCAGATGAGGACTATAGCCGGCAGAGATTGGGGCCCCTGTCAGCAAACAAAGAATATTTGGGGCACATGCTGCCAGAGGGATTGGGCACCCTCGGCACTGGGGCTGCATAATACTGTTTGTGAACATGGCAGTAAGTTGCCCGCCAAGTTCTCAAACAGTATTATACTACCTAACATTCCACCCTGCAATGATGTGCTACTCCCTCATTGCAGCAGAATGACTGATGCTGCAATGGCGGCGCCCTTGATTGCTGAGCAAAAGCGTTTGTACTGGTGGCACTTTTGGAGACCAGTGTCATCGGCACACTGGGCTTCCATTGGTCCACCAGTGCCAAGCCCCCAAATGCAGTGTCTCCCTTGACTGTAACTGTGCCATGCCTCCACAACCTGCTTCTCTCCTAGCTGTCGCATAATGTTTCTTGCACATATGCACAAGCAAACATAAAAATGACAGGAACACACTGGAAAACTGAAAAAAATCTACAGACTCAAACAAAATGCCAGTTCTTGCCAAAGTATTTACCTGATATTCAATAGATTCAGATATTATGCAGTCTTCTTTCTAAGTTGAAAGTATATCGCACAAGATGAAGGGTGTTCATAAAGTGATTGTCCCTCTTCATTTTGACATAGAGTTGTAACTTTTAATATAGAATTATTTTGGCAGGAATTTCCTTAACAAATTCTGTATTACACATTACCAACTTGAAGTTGTTCCCCTGGAGTTTTAATGGTTAATTTATGCAGAGTACTCCACATATATTAATTGTCTTCTCTTCATTTTGACACAAAGTTGTAACTTTGAATACAGAAATTCATTTGGCAGGAATTTCTTAACGAATTCTGTATTACACATTACAAACTTGAAGTTGCCCCTCATGGAGTTTTAATTGTTAATTTATGTAGAGTATTCCACATAAATTAACGAATGAAACTACATTGGGGATGAGTTTCTAATGTTTAATACATAATTCATTAGAGAAATTCCTGCCCAAAAATATGTATTAGAAGTTACAACTTTGCAGAACATTTAGAGGATCATTGGTTGAACTTCCTGTGGCTCTATTTTGTCTTGTGCATTCCCCCTCCCAAGTATTTATTATGCTATTTCTCTGCATGGGCAGAGCAGCTGTTAGTCTAATATGTCCACTTATCATTTGCAACACTTTTGACCTGTTCTTCTAACTCACTGTACTGGCTTTTGTTTAATACTACTACTACTACCAATACCATAATCGTGTGCAGCCAGCAAGTGCCAGTGAAGTTAGAAGCTGCATTATTTTCTGCCCACACCATACGGAACTGCATCACTCACTTCAGAACCATGAACACGATGGCACTAACCTGATGAAAAGGTGGACTGCACCAGGGACACGGCCCAAGAGGTGCTCTTTTAGTTTGCAGTGGCCAGAGTCCAGGGAGCTCAGTTACCACTGGGAGATTGGGGAGGGAGATCATGGACAGAAGACATGGAGGACATCAGTACCAGCACTGAACCTTGCAGCAGTGGACCATGGGACTTGATTTGAGAATGCGATCCTCAGGAGGGACGGATCACTAGTAGCAGCAGTACTGTGCAGCAGCACATTGCAGGCCACAGGCAATGGTAAATATCAGAGGCTCAGAGCAATCTGTAGAATAGCAGCAGGTAGGGTACGGATGCTAGTAATCAGCAGCAGCAGGTTACGGTATGGAACTGGAGTAGAGCTGGTGAGCAGCTGCAGACACAAAAACTTCAACAACTTAAACAATTGACTGATTGGACAGATGCCCGATAACCAGCACTTGCAAGGGTAACTAAACTTCTCCCATTATTGCAGCAGTGGTAGCATGGATGGTAGGATAGTAAACTGACAGGCTCAAGCAGCTTCTTACAAGGAGCAGTGAAGCAGCAAGTGACCAAAAGGAATCTTTACAAAGGCTCACCCTAAGGCAGTCTTAATTATACCACCACCTTAGGAGAGACTGGTACAGCATGCCAGTGGCAGGAATCTTAAAACAACATTCCTGAGGTAGAATCCATTATTGATTGGTCCAGGTCTACTAGCCATACTGTATGCATGAGATACACACATGAAAGGTAGACTGCTGGACCAATCAGTAATGGTAAATTGGATCATAAAACTGCTGGCTATCACTCCAGACTCAACCGAGCCAAGCTTGACTGCCATAGCCAGCACCATTTAGCTGCTGGACTTAAATTTATGGCACACAGAGATATTGCTGGCATGCAAGGTATGTCAGAATCTTTTCTTTACAACTCTGGCTTCATGGTTACATGGCCAAGGAGGAAATAGCCCTGAACTACTGGGGCTAAAACCCCATGAAAAAATAGGTCCCGGAGCCAAATCCCCAGCCCGGCAGCATAGATTGATTTTTATACAGGTGCTGGGATTTCTTGATGAGGTACTGGGGCAGAGCCCCTGCTGACTCTGGCATAATCCACTGCTGGTTACACCACAAAGGCACTGCCCTGCAATGATGGGTTGCCCCTCATTGCTGCAGCCAAATTGTTTCAAGTTGGTGGCATGCTTGCAAAACTAGTGTCGCCAGCAGTGTGTGCTCGCATTGGTGACACACGTTAGCCCACAAAAGCAGTGGTAGTATTGCGCAACAGTGCTGCACCTCCACAACCCACTTCTTTCCTAGCTGCCACATGTTTCTTGTGCATGGGCACAAGCAAACATAAAATGAGTAGGTGGTAAGTTTCCTAGATTGCTGTTTGAAACACTGCCAGGTTTTGAACAGAGTGACAGAAAAGAAATCTATGATTGTGTGAACTGATTTCGTGGAAGAAAATAGATGCCATTTCTATGTCACTAAAAGAAGTCTCATTTAAGAGTTTCTGCACCTATAGCCATCCATTGCTTAACATTTGAACAGAGATATACCTGGAACTAATTAAGCACTGTGGGACACGAAAAACTAATGTAAGACTGCTTTGATGCTTTTACATTTGTGAAATATCTAAAACACACCAAAAATAACCCCATTATAAGTAAATGTCTATAATTAGGAACCATGGTAAGATTTATACAATTTAGCAACAAACACGCTCATAAAAGAGCTCATTAAAGATTCAAATTTCACTCTGTGCTCCGATTTACAGCCTGTGCTTTTCTTATGTTGGAATCTAGTTTAAACAAACAATCATGTTCACTGTGTTTTAAAACGCTGAAGGCTTGAACTATGGCAACGTATCATGAATTATGTATGCAGAAAGAGTAAAACATGTTACATAACTTTTAGATATCACAATTACAATTCAGTTACTGGTTTTCAGAATGGTAGAAATGTATGTACAAATTAGAGACAGCAGTGCATACAACTTGAGCCAGCTGCAACTGTGTAGGTTTGAAACTAACTTTAAATAATTCTGTTATTTGGAGACACAACATAATGTAATTTCAAACTTTCACTTAATATTAAAGCATGTATTGGAATCACAGGAAAGGCCATTTTGGAATATTTTAGAGCACTGTATCAAGAAAAGTAATAAAATTATATGTTGTTCTTTAACAGAATTTTAGTTCTGATAAGCTCTGACAGTGGAGTTGTGTGCACTGCTGTTTTATTTCTTTGTAGAGTCTTAAAGATATGGTACACCTTTCAAAGACTGTATATGTTACTTGTAGAAGCTGAACCTGCTGTATCATGAGAAAATAAAGAACGTTGAATCTTTTCTGACCTGTAATCTGGCAGGCAGGCCACAGAGGTCAGTTAAGATCAATACTTAAAACCCTGGCAAGATTCAGAATTTAACAAGTAAGCAATAAGACACGATGGGAGTGCGCATTAGACAGTTCAATACTGCAGCTAGGGGATGTAGTAAGGCCGCGAGGGCCACAGGCAGTACGTCTAACCCGTAGCAGACATTCAAACTGTCTAATGCACATCTGAGTGGCTTATTGCACTTATAAAATGTGCCTGTTATTCTAAATAGGGTTCTAGTTTTAGCTGTGCATTAGCCACATCTAATGCATGGCTAATAAACCAATCAGATTGCTTGAAATCCTTTGCCCATTTTATAAGCATGCTCATAAGAGAGCTCATGAAGGATTCAAACAGCAGTCTGTGTTCTGATTTAGGGCTTGTGCTTGTCTTATGCAGTTAGAAACATAACAAGCTAAAGACTCCATTACACTAGTGTCAGAAAGTACTATCAGCATTATAAAATTCATAAACTGGAGTGAGGTCTTGCTAACAATTAAGTAAATTGTCATTTTGAAATGGAATTATAACTTTAAAATGACCATCCTATCACAAAATGAGCATTGTCAAGATAAGCATTACCTGTAGCATCCATTGCTTAAAGTTTGAACAGAGCCTACCTGATAACTGAGCCGTCAGGACACAGACAATTAATGTAAGACTGCTGTGATACTTTCACTTTTTACAATATCTAAACACTCAAAAAAGCCCCAAGATAAGTTCGGTCAGTAATAGGGAACCATTGTAAGATACAGAATTTTAGCAACAAGCATACTTATAAAAGAGCTCATTGAGGATTCAAACACTCAGTGTTTTGATTTCCAACTTGTGCTTTGCTTGTCTCCTGCAGGATCCACACAACAGCAAAAGTCATAAACCTTCATAGCCTGAAGTGAAGAATCAGTCCAGGCTCCTAGATAAACAAACAGTAAAACCAGTTCCCCACCAAAGCCCAAAATGAATGGACACAAAGGTCTGAATGCAGGATAAAGAAATACTACAAGAATTCAGAGTTTCTGAAGCTCTTGCAACCAATTAAAAGCAGACAGACAACATGTATTCATTTGTTTGCATTTATTTAAAAAATGCAGTTGAAAGGCCACACCACAGTAGTTTTATCTGTATAAGAACCAAAAATAACTGTTACTGAATCAACATCAAATAAACAGCAATGTGTAGCAACAGCTGCAGGTTTTCATGCTTCTTGGATTTAAAACATCAACATAAATTGTGAAGTTTGTAATTCAGTATAACAAGTTGTGTTGAAACATACATGTAAAACAGAGTTTTGTTTTTTTAATTCTTCTTATTCTCAACTTACTCTGAACTTACTGAAGCAATGCTTAGGAAGCTGTATCTACAAGTTAGTTTGGTCATAGGGAAGTTCAAACATTTTGAAGCCTGATAATATTTGTGGTAAAACATATTTAAAAATTGCAAGCAGAATTTGTTTCTTAAAAATATCATAGCATGATGGACATTTGAATGGGAATTTTCAAATATTTTTATCCAGACTTGCTTCCATCCTGGTCATCTGAAGAAATGCTGAATTATTACAGCATTGCATTACCCTGCATTCAGACCTTTGTGTCCAGGAACTGGTTTTACTGCTTGCAAGGACATAGCATAACATTACTCCCTAATTGCAATCACCTCCAACTTTATCACCACTATTTGATGTTTTGTATCCATGAGGCATGAAAACCTACAGCTGCTGCTACACCTTACTGTTTATGTGATACCGATTCAGTAAAAGTAATTTTCAGTTCTTACATAAATAAAACTACTGTAGTGTGGTCTGTTATCACAATTCACTCCAAAAGACATACACTGGCAAAAGTCAGTCCATCCTTTATACCACATCTCCTGCAACACAACCAGGTACTTTCAGACAGCTAGCCTTATCTCAAAGTTAGTGAGAATGGGTGGTGGGGGTTGAGGGATAAGTGGATGCCATGATGGAAATGCTGTTCAGTTCATGCGAGTTTTAGTTTAAAACAGAGCCGCATGATTCACTTTATGTATCTGGTTATGATGCAATCACTTGGAAATCGATAGGCATATGATCACATACATGTTATTAATGAAGCATGGCAAAAGTTGTAAGCAGTTACGCTACTGGAGAAGATAACAGTTTTGTTCCTGTGACAAGTAATTTGTCACTAGGTTTTCAGCTTGTTTTGTTTAGTTGTTTATTTTTCAGCTGTGCATATAGAGTATATGATATCAAGCATGACAAGCTGACTGTTTATAACTGTGAAGCACTGCAATGCTGACATATGGCTGGGAATCCATTGTACGTCATACAAATGGATTATTTATTTTATTTAGTTCACTATGGATTTTAAGCTGTTGTCTGTTTGCTGTCCCTGTATATATTGTTAGTATAACCTTACTATGTATTACACCTTCTGTAAGGCACCCAGAGCTCTGGCATTGGGCACCATATAAATAGTTACTTACTTACTAGTTTGAATTTATAATGTGCTCATTTTGCTGAACCATTTTTTAATTTATAATGTACTCATTTTGTGAATCAGTGTTCCCAAATTTACTTGTAATTAATGTGTAGTAAGTTAGCAATGAGAACATGATTAAATGTTATCGGACCATTCACTAAGGCAGTTTTATTTCCCTTAACAGATGTTTCACAAATGCTGCTGTAGTTCATTGTTAATATTCATGGTATGAGTCCGTGCTTCAGCTTGTTTTCTGACAGCAGCAGAGGCTTGTAATTATAATGTATCATGTGTATCCTTTAGCATTTACAAAAAAGAGGGATTACTGTTTTATGGGGAAATGTGCTAAAGTGCTACATATCAGGGTTATTTCCTGGTCATAAAAATAAATGTATTTATTGAATAATTTAGTTACCATATGCAGTTGTTCTTCCATTAATTATGACTAAGTGATCTAGTCCTCAAAAAACCTTTTTAAATCAATCTTACATGGGTGACATAAACCAGACTGGCAGATGAGATCTTCAGATTGTTCTCAAAGCTCTGTCCTTTCTGGGTAATGGAACCATAGTTATCTACTGCCTGTGCCTCACTTTTATCAGAGTTGTTCTGAGTGCCAGCCTTTTGTGTCACCTCTGACTTCCTTCACACATCTTACCTGCCCTTATAAATGAAAATTTGATTCCTGAACTGTAACTACAGTAATTGCCAAAATGCCTTGATAGAAGATCCCACTTGTTCTAGTCTGGGTAGGACAGATTTGGGCTAGGTAACAGTATTTTAAAAGCAAAGACATGAGCATTATAAAATGAATTGAAATATCTTGAAAGTTCATTGGCTGAAGCCGTATCCGACCTTTGATGAAATCCTAGTCTATTACATGCATCAGCATTCTTTACTAACATCAGCTGTATACCAACTCCTCTGAGCTATTTTACTATCAAAGCGATGCACCTCACGAGATATTATTTCAACTGGTTGATCCTCTCCCCCCACACATACACATTGAAAGAATGCAGCTTTTCTTTTTAAAGTATATTTCCCCTTGAAACTCCTCCACCAGCACCACCAAGCTGCTAAAAGCCACCCTCCACTGTCCATCTTATTCATCCGGTGATTGCTGCAGGCCAAATGCTTACTTGGTTAACATGAAAAGGCTATTTGTGTTATGCAGAGTCCCTTGAGAGTTGTAGTTGTGAGAAGCACTTGAGCATAATACAGACCTGTTTTGTACAATAAGATGGTTATTTAATGTTAAGCAGGTGAGCAGGCAGCTGACACCAGAATATTGTCAACAATGGTAAAGAAATTATAGTCCCTAATTTCAATCAGGTAATGGGAGCTGGGAACTAGGCACTGGGGTGGGGGCAGGTAAGATTTTGACAGTTTGATGGTGGGGTGGTGAAAGAGCTTTAAAATGAGATGGTGAGATACTTAGCAGGGTTGGGTCTAGCCCTTCTCAGTATGGCTCCCACTGAAGGCAGATTAGAAAGGAAAAGAATGAAGATAGTAAGAAACATGTAGATTTTCAAAACTTTCAAGACTGATATTTGGGTGACTCTTTACTGCAAACTGTCATTAGCACATAGTATAGATTTTGGAAAAGTATTTCTCTCAGATGGGGAATGGGGGGCGGGCAGACAGCATGCAGTGGTGGTGGTGGTGGGGGTTAACAAGCACAGTACCTTTCTCCTAATTATCCCTGGGCTGCACAACTACTAAATGTCACTATGGCATCAACTCACTATTAATGTAAAATCACACAACAATGAAAAATAAGGCTCCATTGCAAGTCTGAAATTGACTACTGCAGCCATACACTGACACTGCCCTGACAATGCCCCAAGTTCTATGCGTTTTAATTTTATTGGAAACACAACACTCAAAGCAGGTAGAACTGTGAGGTAGGACAGTACCCGAGTTATTTAACATTGTAATTTTGTTTTTTATCTCCTGCAAAACAACCACTCAAAGCAGGTTCAGCTGTCAGGTAGGACATTACCCTTGCTGTTTCCCTGAAAACCTACAGTACAACTCAAAGTCGGTTCAACAGAGGTAAAGCTGAAAAGTAGGTACAACAGAGTGTGTGACATATGGGTAAAATACACAATCACAATCGCAATGCATAAAACAGTTTTTGTTTTAAAAGATCCATGGTAGAAGCAGGTTTAACAGTAAGGCATGAATGGATCAAGTGAGTACATACCTATGCCATCCTGCTCTTCACTCCTTTTCAGTTGTTTAGAGTGCGTGACATGCGGGTAAAAGCGCAATCAGGATGGCAATACAGTATTTTACAAATATCCACATTTGAAGCACAATTACTAATTCAACAGGCAGTGACTAACTAGGCTGGTGATGTTCTCTGTGACACAAGAAGCAGTAAATTGGAAATTGCAGAACATAGTCACCACTGAATTTCTTTAAGTGACAGGTGACTTTCAATGAGTTTCTGCATTCAAAATAAAATCTGTTGGGGACGAAAAGTACCTCGCTGGCATAAGTTGCCCACTACTGATTTCTGTGCATTTTGGGTGCTGGAACAGGAATGGAGGGTAAGGTGAATAGCATGCATTGGGAGGAGGCGGGAAGACTTATTTTCATTTCAGCGATTGAATGGAGGGTGGGGTGGATAGCATGCAATGGGAGGGATAGGGAGGGTTCCTTGCAGTCCAGGATGGGAACAGAGGGGCGGGGTGGACAGGTTGCAGTGGGAGGGAGGCGGGAGGGTTTATTTTCACTTTGGGTGATGGGTCAGGAAGTGGGGCAGACAGCACTGCAGTGGGAGGGTTTACTTGCACTCCTGGTGCCACAATGGAGGGAGTGGGAGTGAGAAATTTATCGGCAGGCAAGGCACGCCCTGCAATAATGGGGTGCTCCCTCATTGCAGCGGCTAATTTCTTTCAAGTTGGTGGCACACTTGCTGAACTAGTATCAGCAGCAGTGTGCCACCGCAGTAGGCATAATGACAGCCAAGCCGCCAAATGCAGTGCTGGCATTGGCCCACAGAACGCCACCTCCACAGACCGCTTCTCTCCTAAGCTGCCACATGTTTCTTGTGCATACAGCATAAAGCAAACATAAAAGGAGGAGTGGAATCTATCTGGGTGCAGCTGATGACAATTGCTAGAAGTAGGGTTAGATTAGGGTGGTTTGCAAACCACTGGGGCACAAAGAGGAAAGAGGCAGAGAGGAAGGGTAGGACATCTGAAGGGAACAGCAAAAGGGGTCAGGTGTTAGTAGGGACCTGAACCTGCCTGATATAGAACTGGGACATCCAGGCAACTAGAGGCACCAGAAGTTAGACACTGTAAGATACACTTCAGGACCGTCTACTGATACAGCTGGTCAAGGATATCACACAGCAGGATGCCATACTCTACATGGTACTCACCAACTCAAAAGATGGTGGTGGGGGCAGGTGACTGTCCGAGAACCATTGAGGTCCAATGATCACAACATTATGTAGGTCAAACTGATAGGGTGGAATGATGGACCCCTTAAAGACAGTGGTCCTGAACCTTCAATAGGCAGACTTTGGGAAGATGTGAGGAATTAGTTAGGGAAGACTGGCAGGTGTAGACCAGATGGGGGTGGAAGACCAATGGAGCAGGATCAAAGGGGCACTCCTAGAGGCAACTGAAGCTTGAACAAAGATGTCTGACAAAGTGAGAAAGCATAAAAGGCCAATCTGGTTCTCAAGGGGGTGAGGGAGGCAGTGAGGGTAAAAGAGGGCCTTCATTGAAAACAAGAGGAACAAGGGAGGATGGCAGTGGTATCAAGCTATACTCAATGAGACAAGGGTGGAGGTCAGTAGGGCAAAGGTAGACATGGAGCTGTGGATTGCTGAGGAAGTAGAAGGTGAGGAAAAATAATTATTCAAGTACAGAAAGGAAAAAGCACAACGGTGAGGGGTGTGGGGGATTGTTGGGCTAGTCAGGTGGATTGTGTGGGATGACCAGCAGAAGGAAAATGTGAGAAACCGTGACCTTTGCTCAGAATTCATGTACTACTAATCTATTGTGTTTCAATGAAAAGCAAGCAAAAGTATAACTAGTAACTCACCAGTAAATATAATTTATCTTGATTTTCAAAAGGCCTTTGATAAGGTTCCTCATGATCTATTACTAAACAAAATAAAGAACCTCGATTTTGAATCTTGAATCCCAATCTGGGAACAAAATATATTACGTGGTGAGATGCAGAGGTCACAATAAAGGAATTTTATCAGAGGAGGGTGGCATGACTAGTGGGTTGCCACAGAGACTGAGTGCTGTATCTTGATGGACAGTAAGTTTGCGGGTGATATTAAATTAGGATTCCCCATAGATAAGCCAGAAAATAGGAACAAACTAGTAAATGACCTGAAAAAAATGAACAATGTGCTATAAGCAACAAAATATTATCTAAGTTAGACAAATGTGTCACAATATGCCTTGGACATTATAATCAACAACATAATTAATGTGAATAACAACATCATAAAAATGGTAGAATCAGAAAAGACCTTGGAGTATTAATAAGACTTGAAGTTCCGTGAACATTGCACAAAATTGGTTCAAACAGGAAATAGAATATTTAACTGTATTAAAAAGCCTTTGTAAGTAGAAAAGAACATTGCATTATTCCTCTGGACAAATCATGTAACAGACTACATATGGACTACTGTTCACGGTTATGCGACCTTCATCTAACAAGCATTTGTCAATGCGAATGTTGTCTTGCTGGCGTTGGCATTGGTAGTGCAGAATTAGACAGATGCATAATAGGAATGGCTGTGAAGTATGGAACCGTCGTCAACCTACCCCACCCTGCAGACAGTGACAGGCATTGAGGTGTGCCTTTGGTTCATCAGCCATAACACTCATGCCATTTACCTCACTCTAGTCTGCAGACTCTGATAAGTGTTGTGTTGTACCTTGGGGTCATCTGGTTTTACACTTACTCCATTCCATAAGGAAGTACCTTGAGAAAAGCAGTATAGGAGAATGGGTGAACTTTGGGGCCAAAGAGTCAAAGGCACAACTTGATGCCTGTCAGTGGCTGCAAGGTGGGGATGGGGTGCAGTTACATGAGCTGACAATCCAAAGGCACTGATGCCTGTTAGTCTGTACAGGGTGGAACGTTGCAGTTACAAATCCTAACACCCTGGGCTTTTGTTGGTATTGCACCCCAAATTTTCAACATGGCCTTTTGTGACCCCACCTCATGAAAGCATTTGGGACCTCTGTTCATGAACAGTGACTCTGTGATTTTCTTAATCTGTTGATTTCCCACAGTGACCACACCATTCTGTGTCGATGTGAAAACACAATTCGAGCAGGATGTGAAAATGACAGCTGCACCATTCACAAGGAAGTGTGAAGAGATGGCAATTTGAAAATCTGGAGTATAAATATTTAAAATTCTTTAAGTTATGAGCGTGTGTAAAAACTGCGCAATGCACGCTCATAACACAGTAATTTTTGGTATTCTTTCACCAAATTTTTAACATAGGTATTTTAAGACCTCTGCTCATGAACAGTGGCACTATGATTTTCTTAATCTGTCCTGAAGGTTGATTCCCACTGCAACTGCCCATTGTGTGCCAGATGTGCGAAACCACATTTCAGGCAGGATGTGAAAATGACAGCTGTACTTTTCATAAGAAGGTGTGCAAAATAGCAATATTGAAAATCTGAAGTAAAATATTAAAATTCTCAAAGTTACAACTGTGCCTGCAAACTGCTCAATGTACGCTCATAACATAGTCATTTTGTGGAATTTTGTCACAAAATTTTCAACATAGGTATTTTGGGACCACTGCTCATGAACAGTGCTACTGTGATTTTCTTACTTTGTCCCAAACATTGTTTTCCTACAGCGACTGCACCATTGTGCGTGGATTTATGAAAATACATTTTGGGCAGGATGTGAAAATGACAGCTGTACTGTTCATAAGAAGGTGTAAAAAATGGCAGTGTTGAAAATCTGGAGTAAAAATATAAAAATTCTCGAAGTTACGGCGTGTGTGTAAACTGCACAATGCACGCTCATAACACAGTCATATTTGGAATTTTTCACCAAATTTGCAACATTGACATTTGGAGCCCACCTCGTGAACAGTGACACTGTTATTTCATTAATCAGTCCAAAAGGTGATTCCATGCAGTGACTGTGAAATCACCTTTTGGGACCAAATAACGAATGATGGTGACTGAATTCATGAGGTGGGGTCCCAAGAACCCATGTTGAAAATTAGGTGCCAAAATTCACAAAAATAGCTGAGATATGCACCAAAGTTGAAAAAAACCCCACATTTATGCCATTATACAGCTTACCAGCATTTCTTCAGTCTGCGGTCGGCTTTGAAATTGCAGGCGATATTCCAAATCCACCAAAAGATTATAGTACCAGGCTCCAGAGATAAGTATGGGGTGAAGGGGATGTGGGAGGTGGGGTACACAGAGGGTGGGTACAGGTTGGGAATGGGGCACCGGACATGTCGAGGGACCGTTTTTCATTTTCAGGTAAAAAAACCATAAAGACAATGTGTGTTGGTTTTCTTATTTTGCAGGTGTGTTTTGGCACACTGGGGTGGGCTCCAGTGTTACACCTGTATTTTGGGGGAGGGGACCAAGGTGACAGGGACTGGGCCACCTGTCGGTGTACAGAAACGTGTCAGGGACACATGATGCCGAAGGGGATTGGGCACCCCTCGGCACACAAATTAAATGATAAGGGGGTCATTATGCTGACAGGGATAGGCTCCCCATTGGAAACTGAACTGGGAAGGGCATGCAGACAGGGGATTGGACACCCTGTGGTTAGCTTGATTGGGACTGTGAGGTGGATGGTGACAGCTGCCATCTTTATTGAAATGTTATACCAGGCAAGGCACACTCTGCAATGAGGGGAGCTCCTTATTGCAGTGGCTAAATCATTTTAAGTTGGTGGCATGCTTTTGCTGCTGTCACAGACAGCATGCAATCTAATTTATGCCACAGAGCCCAGCCCAAAAAGCAGTGGCCCCACTGTACAACACAACACATGCCTCAAAACATGCTATTCCAAGTCGCTCCAATATGTTGCTTGGCGCGTGCAAGACAACATAAAAACAGACATAATTAAATATTGAGAAGGTTCAATATAGGGTAACCAAAATAGTTTCATGACTACGACATAAATCATATAAAGAAAAGTTAGTTCACTTGAGATTATATCATTTGTAAAAGAGACACACAAGAAGGGACCTACTGCAGATTATAAAATAATGAATGATAATGATCTAAGGTTGCAGATGGATATTGAACATCAGACCAAGTAATTTGGCTTACAATCGCATAACCAACAAATTAAATTAGGAAATACAACAAAAATGCAAACATCAAGTCATTTATACAACATGTAGGTAGGTTATAGAATAGCCTACCAAAACAATAATACAGAGTGAAACCTTAAAATATACAAAACAAGTTAGACAAATACATTATGTAGCATGTGGTGCAACTGACCTGCTAATGCAGAGACAGACTGGACAGGCATACAGCCTTTTTATGTCTCTTACCAACTATAACACCAAGTATAGAAGAGGACAATGGTCCTCTGCTGACGAAAGTGGAATCAAGGCTGCCACAGGTGTGTGGGGAGTGGGGGTCAGGAAATGGGCAGAGTTCACATGTTCATGGACATGGAACAAAAGGGACTAGATGCTCTCAGTCAATCAATCAATCAAGCTTTATTTCTATAGCACCTTTCAAATACCAAGGCACTGCACATAAAATCAGATAAAAATTTAATAGAAATATAGATTAAAACAAAGAGAATAAATAACAGATCAGCCATAATTAGAAAATGCTAAGTTAAATATGTATGTTTTAGCTCAGTTTTGAACCTATCGATGGTCAGGCATTCTCTTAACCAATGAGGCAGAGAATTCCACAGGGTTGGAGCCAAAAAGGAAAAGCATAGGCACCAGATGTTTTTAACGCACCCTGAAATCTCTAGCAATCCCTCATTGGCAGATCAGAAGGAAGGAAAGGTCAGTAGGGTACAAGGAGGTCTTGCAGGTAACCTTGTCCCTGATCATGAATGGCCTTAAAGGTTAACAAGCCAACCTTGGTGATCCACCACTGAATAGGCAGCCAGTGCAGTCCACGGAGCACAGGCGTATATGACTGGACCTAGAGGTCCCAGTTAAAAGCCTGGCCACCTCATTCTGCACCAGCTGCAAGTGGTGGATATCAACCACTGAAAGTCCTAGGTAGAGGAAATTGCAGTAATCAAGATGGATAGTGATGAAGGCATGTACCAATGTTGGAAGATCATCCAGAGGAACCAAGTGTTTCACCTGGATGATATTCCTCAGATAATAAAAAGAAGAGTTTGTGACAGCCAACATCTGAGATTTCAGGGTCAGACCATCATCAAAAATAATGCTAAGGTTACGCACTCAGTCTGAGGTAGTAAGCTGTATGCCATCGATCGATAAACCTGATGGCTGTCCAGCCCTCAACCCGCCCCGGATGACCAGGGTCCAGTACCTTCACTTCAGCCTTATCTGGATTCAGTCTCCACCTCAGCCAACTGGTACTCATCCAGGTTCTAATCTCAGCAAGGCAGTTATTTATCACAGAGGTGCATCATCTTGTCCAGGCAGAAAAGACATATACAGCTGAGTATCATCTGCATAGCAGTGAAAACTCAAACTGTATCACCTGATGATATCTCCCAATGGCAGCATATACACTACAAACAACATGGGGGCCAGAATGGAGCCCTGTGGCACCGACAAGGCAGAGTGAGTACCAGAGGGATAAATTCCAGTGGCAACTCCCAGAGACCTGTCCACGAGGAATGAATGAAACTATTTGAGGACTGTACCGTACAGCCCACAAAGAAGTCCAGAGCACTCCAATAGCACACCATGGTCTACAGTGTCAAATGCAGAGAGATCAAGAAGGACCAGAATGAATGCGTGCCTTTCGATCTTTGCTATTAGGAGGTCATTCAATACTCAGACAAGTGCAGTGTCTGTGCTATGCTTCTTCCTAAATCCAGACTGGAGAGTATCATAGACATTGTGAATTGTAAGGTGATCATCCAGTTGCAGTGAACCACCTTTTCAATAACCTTACCAACAAATGGCAGGTTAGAATAGGTCAGTAGTTAGCTAGACAGTCTGGATCCAAGGAGGATTTCTTAAGGAGTGGTTGAATGACCGCTTCCTTGAGGGATCTGGAAAGACCCCTCTCCAAGGGCTTCAGACAATTTCAGCAAGGATCAGGAAGATAACTTTACACCTCCCACTAAAAGTGGTGTGGGGCCCGGATCTAAACTACAACTGGTTGGGCGCAGTATCTGGATGATCGTCACAATGTCCATAATTCCAGCCGGCAAAATCTGACCAGATAGACAGACTGCCAGCCACTTCCTGCCAGTCTGCACAATCCCTCATAGGAGAGGTCAGGCTGATGCCAGACCTGATGCTGGCAACCTTATCTGCAAAGAATTGAGCAAAACTCTTCGCATTTCAGCTGAGAAAAGGCTTCTCTGGGTTGAAGACAGATTGGATTGCACAATCTGTCAACAGTCAGAAAAACAAGAGCAGTCAATTCTGAGCAGCAGAAATCTCCCTGGACAGAAATTCTGCCTTCTTATGGGTAATTTCTGCCTGATAGCTATCATAATGTGCTATCAGTCTAAGACTGTCAGCATCAAGGCTGGACCTCAGCCAGGCTCTCTCCATCCTTCAACCAACTCGCCTCCAGCTCCTTCAAGGAACCATCAAACCAAGGGTTCCTTGGCGAAGGTGAGAGGCCAAACATGAATAGGAGCAATCTTGTCCAGGGCATCCCCACAGCCTTGTTATAAACCAATACGAGATCACCTGGACTTATGCATTCACCCAAGAAACCTGATAGGTCCAATACTGCCAATAGGTCACATGGTATAACTCCCTCTAAAGGCGGTACTGAACCATCTCTGTAGGGGCAGACCTATGGGGGATGACCCTGAAACTGATCCTTATGGCGTGATGGTCAGACCAATTAACTGGTTCCACCCCAAGTCAGTTATCTCCATGCCCAAAAGAAAGATCAGATCTAACGGTGACCCCCTATGTGGGTTGAGGAGGTAACTATCTGTTAAGGCCAACATCATCATCAGCTGGAGGAATTTTGACCAAAATGTGAAGTTCATCATTGACCCAGGCATTGAAGTCACCCAGAACTATCCATCTGTGGGACCGCAGCACCATGTCGATGATGAAGTCTGCTACCTCCAGAAATTCTCCACCATTTCCTGGTGGATGGTAGATGACTAGTATCCCACAACCTACACCCTCACCCAAGATATACTGAAGGATCTGGTACTTCCCAATGGCACATCCACAAGGCCCAGCTCAGTTTTAAATATAATAGCCACTCTCCCGCCCTATGATCCAATCTTGGGCAGTGTATCACAAAGAACCCAGCCGGAACTGCAGAAGTGGTACAGGGCCTGCATTTTCATCCAACCAGGTCTCAGTGATGCAAGCCAGATCAGTTGTTCCAACAAGATCAGCTATGATAGCTGTCTTGTTCTTAATAGATCTGGCATTGCATAACACCACCAGTGTAGACAAAGTGCCAAGCCCAGATGGCCTGCACCTGTGAGTGTTATGGGAGTAGACCACAGTACTGAGGCCCTGGGTCACGTGAGTGCCTACAACAATAGTGTGGTCCAGAACCATGCAGGAAAAATAGCTCTGATTTTTCTTTTTCTGGTGCTGTACCCCCGCACCCCGACTTAAAGGATACTAACTCTGGGAGGAGCAGATATCGGGGAAAGTTAAAAATCATGGGGCCATGGAATACTATTTCCATGGCCCCTCTTTACAAATATAAGTCCCAAGTGCACTAAAATTCTTGAAACCAGGATTAGAACCTTAGTCTCCAGTGGCACTGGCCGGGCTGCTCGATGCCCCAGCCCTCCACCACAGGAGCAACTCGGCCAGCCTCCAGGATCCCAGTGCTCTTCTGTTTCTTCAGCACCATGGACAGTGACCAGGGAGCACTTACAGCAAGCACTGTAAATCTCCCTCACTGTCCGTGGTAGCACTTACCAGACTAGTGCCATGAATTGTGGTGCTATTCTGGTAGCACTCATCTAACCAGGTACCCAGTATAGGCAGTATCCTTAAGCCATCTATTCATCAACTCACTGCAGTCTTGAGTGTTGCCAGCGAACTGGAGATCTTCTGATGTAGTGCTACTCCAAAAGAGGAGGGGCAGGGAGGATCCAGGCAACTAAAGGTCAGTGAGTCTTACCTCCATTATAGGTAAGCTGATGGAGACCATAGTAAAGTAGAGTTTGGTGGACTATCTATAGGACAGTGGACTACAGGATGAAAAGCACCATAGGTATGTGTCAATGAGTATTGCCAGACCAACCTGATACAGTGTTCTGATTGGGTCACTAAGGCAATAGACAGGGACAGGAGGATAATTGATCTTCTTTGACTTCAGCAAGGCCTTTGATTTGGTGCCAACACTAGAGGCTGCTGAAGAAGTTAGAGGACTTGGAGAGGAGGCATGTTTATACAGGTTGCTTTAAAATTAGCTAAGATGGAGGCAACAGAGAGTAGTGGTTAATGGGACTAAATCTAGGAACAGAGAGGTCATGCATGCAGTGCTGCAGAGATTAGTCCTGGAACCAGTCTTATTTAATATATTCATGTGACATTGTCCAGAAACCCATGGTTTGATACCTTTTATTCTACCAACATAGATGTAACAAAAGAAAACAGTGCCTAAGCTTTCAGGCCAACCAAGCCCTTCCTCAGAGGCTTATGCAGAGTTTGGAAAAAATACCAGAAAATACATAAAAACCAGAAAGAATTCTCATTGGTTTAAAATACCTTTTAAAATTAACAGAGGTTTAAATGGAAGAACCAGATAAGTGACATTGGGGAGGTATTGAGGAATATTTTATTTCTTTTCTGGTGAAAAAAAACTATGCAACAGATCGGATGATGAGAAAGGGTGCCAGATCTCCAGAAGGACCTAAAGAAACTACAGAAATGGTCTGAAGTCTGGCAGCTGAAGTTCAATGCCAAGAAGTGCAAAGCAATGCACTTAGGTAGACAGAATCCATGCACAGGACACAGGATGGCAGGTGATTAGAATGGTCTTCTTCAGCAGAAGAGCGAGATCTTGGGGTAAAAAATCAGCAAGTCCCTGAAGCAATCAAGCAAATGCAACAAAGCCTATGGCAAGGCATCGAGGTGCTTTGGGGTGTATAGGGAGGGTTTTAACAGTAGTCGAAACAAGGTGATTTTGCAACTGTACAGATCCCTGATGAAGCCTCCTCTGAAGTACTGTGCCCAGTTCAGGATCCCTCACCTCAGAAAGGACATAGACACTAAAGTGTGTACAGTGAAGGTCACTCAGATGACCCAGGGCAGCAGGGCAGATTCTATGAGGAACAGCTGGAGGTCCTAATCTTGTATTTGTTGGAGGCTACATCATGGGAGCAGGTGAACATGATTGAAAGATATGTTTCTCAGGGTATAAACAAGGTCAACAGTGAGGACCTTTTCATAAGAAAAAGGGATGCAGTCACTAGGGGCATGACTGGAGGTTGGTTGGGAGACAAATTTTTACTTTACTGAGAGGGTGGTAGAACCACCGTGGAACAGACTTCTGGTAGAAGTGGTGAGGGCAGCTACCCTTAACAGGTTTAAACATGGTTAGGAGATGGCAAGAGGACTTATAGTTTCCAAAGGTTTGAGGGTGGGGAAGGATACAGCCCACTAGGGCAGTAAGTTGGTAGGGTGAGGTAGCATAGGAAGGGCGAGACTACAGGACCTTCAGCACCCTTCTGCTGTCAAATTCTGTTTCTCTGTTTCTGAAGGAGGAGTCATTTTCCTGTTTTGTTGTTCCTTCTCTCCAGCTCCTGTGACATGAATGTGTGTGACTGGTCAATGATGCATATGAGTACATCCCTCCCTTATCAGATGTATTTCCATCTTTCTGTATCCTTTGGCTAGAGATTCTAAAGATGTTGGCCTTAAGAGTTGCTACCAGCTTGCAGTTATTCCAAATTATTTTGTTTATTTATTTCAAATGTTTTACCAGGAAAGACATACTGAGCTGATAACAGCTTGTTTCAGATGCACCCTGGGGTGATGGATAAGGAGATAGTTCAAGAGGATAGAAATAAATAGTATTAACAGCATTATGAAAATATAAGTCATATACAGCAATGCAGTATATTAAAGGAGCATAATTATAAACATAGTAAGGCAATTCAGTGCAACACGTATCTGTAGTAGATAAAAAGTTGAGCTTTGATAGGCAGAGGAAATTTTCCAGGCAGGTGTAACTGGCAAGAAGAGGAGCAAAATGGCCAGGGTGTTAGTGGAGATAGGAAAGGATGTCAAGAGGTAGAGGTCATGGAGAATCGCAAGTGGAAGTAGAAAAGTCATGAAGAAGAGATTTAAGGGGAAAGCAGAAGAGACAGACCAGATTGACTGGGGAAAAGTGGACCAGAGTTTAGGAAAGTGATATGAAGGCAGCTTGACCAACAGTAGATTTCCTAGATGGAATAAAAAGTGAATGGGAAACCAAGCTGAAAACAAAAGTCAGAGGAAGGAGAGGGAGAGGACAGTAGGGAGGTAAGGTATGAGGAAAGAAATCAAACCAGCATTTGGGTATAAATGAGGCACGATGGGAAAGATGCCTGGTATTGATAGGGAGTTAAAGTACAGCGAGAGCGTGAACAAGCGATGAGTACGAGGGGAGAGTCTAGCAAAACAACAAGTATGAAAGAGATGGTTCAGTCTGGCAAAGGAGGAAATGGGGCTTCACTGTAAACTAAGTCACCATAGTCAAAAATAAGGAGAAACATCTTTAAAACAATCTATTGGTGGGAAGAGTGGGATACTTGCTTTGTTCCTGTATGGTGCATCAAGTTTGGGGTGGAGTTTATGGTGTATGGCACCAATATGCAGCAAGAAATCAAGATGTTGGCCCAACCAGACCCTGAAGTACTTAAACAAGGATACATCTTCTATTGCATCATCATCAAGGTGTGAAATAAATGGAGGAAGGTGAGCCTGATAAGCATGTGTTGGATGGCAAAAGTCATACAAACTTATTTTGGCATTGAGGGACAGCTGGTTAGATTGGAATCAGCATGCCGGACAGCCAGAGCAGAGGCAAAGTGTCTGCTTGTGGTGCTGACATTCCTGGTTCAGTAATGGACTCCAGGAGTCAGAGGGCTGGCTGGGAGGAGGAGGATTGATTGTCCCAGGGACTGCTCTCTTTCTATGGGGAAGGGAAAGGTGTCTGGCACTGTGCAAACCTCTGGCAGAGGCTGGGGGTACCGTCACAGCTGATGCCACAAGTTAGGGATGGGGCAGATGCTGGTATCATTGCACCTCCCTGCCTCCAGGAAAAAAATGTTCACAAAATGCCAGCTCGCTAATGATGGTCCCTGTCTCTGCTGCCGCTTCCACTGCAGACCAAGGTCCACCTGGGGGCTGTTCCCACCTGGGGCAAACCAGAGCTTAGAGATAGAGTTCCCTTGGGAGGGGTACCCTCCTGGCAGTCCCACCCAGGGGTAAGTCTGGGGATGGGGGTGAGCGGTGAGGAGACAGGAACCTCTGGGGAAAAGGAGCCAGTAAAAAAAAAAAAGACTGGAATCAACACTGAATATTGTCAAAATCCCATTATAGCTGGGAAGTAAGTCTATGGGAGAAAAGCCAGATGCAAAAAGTACTGTATCATCAGCATACATATGAATGGATGCAGAGAAACAGACAGAGGGAGGTCATTCAAGAGTATGGAAGAGAACAGACCCAATGACAGCCCCTTGAGGGATGCCTGAGCAGATGGGGAGTGGGAGGAAATGGAGCTCCCAATCTGAAAATGTGTCTGATTATTATAATATAACATGTAAGAAAAATTCAATGCTGTGATTGGCTGAAACAAAAGTGCAGTCATGTAATTATGTGCACATAATTGCATGTCTGCACTCCTGCAAGATTGTCAGCCTCTTTACTGCACAAATCCCCATGTTCATGTTGCTTGAGCCAGCATGCCAGTTGAACCAGCATGTTGCTTTCAGTGAATGAGATAAGTGTTGGAGACATCAAAGGAGTGATGCCAAGTAATTGTTAATTAAAAAACAATAAATAAATTAAAACTGACAGTCGTACCTGCTCTGTCTCTCACACATTCCAACAAATTGCTCTTGGAGAGTGGAGGAACAGAAAGTGTGGGAACATAGAGGAGCCACGCTATCGAATGAGCCACGGTCTTGGACAGGAACTTTGTTTTACTTTTACTCATGGTTCCGCATTCAGATAACATTTTACTTTATAACATGTAAGAAAAATTAGTTGGTGTGATGTTTCTTACACATGTTATAATTGTAATAAAACACTCAGGGATGTGTGATTATGTTCAATAATCACACTTCTCTCCCAGGTGTTTAAAGGCACTCAGTGCAAGTGCCTCACACCTAACAACACCCTCGAGAGGCATGTGATTACTGACCCATAATCATTCACCCTGTCATATATTATTGCATACAGAACACCTCTTGGCAAAATGTTGTGGACTGAACATCAAGTAACTTCTATAACACATTAGATAGTCTGCAATATTTTCTTTCCTTTTTAACCTTCTGTCTATGTCTTCTTGCCTCTGGCCAGTCCATTTGCCTCCCCATAACCTCAACATTCATCTTTCTTGCACTTAGCCCATCCTTGTTGCTCCATGGCTGGTCTACACAGTTGAGCATTTTCATCAGGCTGACTGACTAAGCCCTTCAAGTCATCTTAAACCAGCATTTTGGAGGATGGGCACATAGCTAAATGTGTGGGTCTGTGAAGGAAGTCACATCCTCTTTCCAAAGCTGGGATGCCATTTTTCTCTGCCCCTTAGACACTGGCATGGCCAGAGTGCAAGTGAATGGGAGCATCCCAAACTTCTGCCAACACCCACCCTCCCACTCTACTTCTGTTAAACAACCACCCATGGACACCCAGGTGAGAGCACTGCTGTACAGGCAATGTTACTCCTCCCTAGAGGAGGACAGAATCATCTAGGATGCTTAATCCTCCTCCCTTTGCCAGCCTTTGAGGTGTCCAACTCTTCCTAAACCAAAGTTGCAGGTGTTGCAAGCCACAGCTGTGCTGCTGCACTGACAGACTGGCCATTTCTCTTCCTTTACTATGCACAAATCTTCTCCCAAACTAGTTGCTACAAAGAACATTACTTATTGAGAATAATTATGCATTTCAACCATCGTGGGTATATTTAAATAGGCCCCACGATAGCAGTGCACATGAAACATTAAACAAGGACACAGTTAAATGCATTAACAGGTTTCTTCTTTCTTTTCCTAAGCTACATGTTTGTAGGCTTATAAATGCAAACACTATTAATGGTTTGCATAAGAAAACAAACTGCTTTAGACTGAGTGGACCTATAGGCATGCCAGTTTTAGTTATTAAAGTAAAATGGCACTTTGTTCAGGAGTTCAGCAACTATGATGGTGAGGGATAATTGATCTCTTGGCAGAGGGAATTCTACAGGGTTGATGTTTGTAGGATAACAGGATTGGTTGCAGATCTGATTTTGTATTGCAGATATCAACTTTGTCTGGTTGCACATAGTAATGTATAGCAGACACTGTAAAATGTGTTCAAAATGTAACCAATAGCAGCAATTTAGAAGTGAGCCATTTAATGCTGACCCTGTAGGTAAGACTCATCTCCTCCCGTCCACTACTGATGCAGATGAACAACATGTGTGTGATGTATTACATCAACAAATGGGGACCCATTCTTACCCCTATGTCAGTAGGCGATGAGAGCCTGGTATTGGGCCATCGAGCTCAGTCTGGAGCTCTTGGTCATACATGTTCCAGGTGACCAAAATGTCTTGGCTGACAGTCTCAGCCACTCCAGGTCTTGGGCTTCAAGTGGAAACTTCTAACTTCAGTGGTCGAAGATCTCTTTGACAGGAGGGATTGCCCAGAGTTGGACCTTTGTATCCCCACTCAACGCAAAATTGCCACTTTTCTGCTCACTCAATCCCGGCCTAGAGTTTTCTGGCAAGATGCATTGTTCCTCTCTTGGAAGGGAAGTTTCTTGCATGCTTTCCTCCCTTTCCACTTCTGCAAAGGGTTCTGCTCAAGCTCCAGTTCGAAGGGGTGGAGATGATTCTTGTAGCTCCTTCTGGCCACATCAGATTTGGTTCCCTTGCTGCAGCAGCTGAGGATGGCACCTCCAGTGCCCAAGCCCATATGCAACAGCCTGATCTCCCAGGACCAGGGCACTTTAATCCATCTGGACCTCAAGTCTCTGCATCTCTATGCATGGCTCCTATGAACCTAGCAATTGCCAGCTTTGGAGTGTCAATTAGGGTCACAGATGTCCGGTGGCTGCTAGGAAACCTTCACCAGAGCTACTTACGTGATGAAATGGAAGCGATTATCCTGTTGGGCTGCTGCACACCATTTGGCCCTTTCACCTGCCCAGTGAATCAGGTGTTGGAGTGCCTTCTTTCCATTTTGTAATCTGGCTTGGGGTACTCTCTTGCTCAAAGTGCTTCTTTATGCCATCTCTACTACCATGCACCTGTCGAGGCAAAAGTTGTTGCCCAGCTGGAAGTGTTCCGATTCTTCCTGTGGGGCATCTTGCATCTGAAACCTCCCATTCGGGACCTGGTCCCTCCATAGGACCTCAATTTTATGTTGGAAAAACTCACTTGACCTCCCTTTGAACTGGCCACGAGTTGGAGCTGCACTTTCTGTCATGGAAAGTGCTCTTTTAGTTGGTGTTACCTATGCTCAAAGGATTTCCAAGCTCCAGGCTTGCACTATGTGTAAGGAGTCTTATTTGGTTTTTCACAAAGACAGTGTCTTTGCATACTAATCTTAAGTTTCTTCCCAAGGTGGTGTTGGAGTTTACTTTGAATCAATCCATCCACCTTCCAGTTTATTTTCCTGAGTATTCCAATCAGGAGGCTTTGCTCCATACTTCGAGTACATATGATTTTGTGGTACTGTACAAACTGCTCAAAGCCTTTAAAGAAATCTGATTGTTTGTTTTGTTAGCCCTAAGAGAGCTAGTGCTCCTATTTCAAAACAGTGTTTGTCTAAGTAGTTAGCAATTGCATCATTTATTGCTACCACAAGTACAACAAGGCCCTTCTAGGAGTGGATAAGGGCAATTCCACCAGTGGTATGGCAACTTCTACAGCTTGTTTTCTTCACCAAGCATTACAGTATGGACATTGACTGTAGGCACAGGGCCAACTTTGGCCTGGCTGTACTTTTAGGGCCTTCTTTCCTGAGCTCTTGGCTACTGATCTGTCCTCCTCCTGGTGTTGTTCTCCTGCTGATACCTGGTACTGCTTGGGACTGAGTCCTACTGGTGTGGCCTGCTGCAAGAACTTTCCTCAAGGTAAGATACTACAATAACATAAAACTTACTGTAACAGTAGATTGAGAGAAGCTCTTGCAGCAGGCCTTGCTTTCCCTTCCTCCCTTCCCCTGCTCCTCTTTTTCCTCTTACTCTACTTCTGCCTTTCTTTTGGCTCTTGGGCCCATGGTTCTCCTTTTGCTGCCTGTTTGGAGTCTTCAGTGGGAGAACTGAAGTGGGTATAGGGACTGCCTGCCTTTATAGAATAGGCTGACTTCAGCAGCTAGTGTCAGCGGTGGGCGGTCCCCATAGTAGACTGCTAGCTAGGAAGTTTTCAGTGTGGTCCTGGTGCCTGATGGCTTAGTCCTTCCACTGTGGCCTGCTGCAAGAGCTCTCAAAGATCTACTTTACGATAAGTTCTTACGTAACTGTACTTTGTGATGAGTAACTGATCATGAAGAGACATGTAGGTAAGCCTGCACAGGCATTTTGTAATAACTGGAGAAGATTCTCTCCTTTCTTTCTTAAAGTGACCATTGCTTGATTATTATAGAAAGTGGTAATGTACTGGGACTTCCATGATGATCCTCAAAGAAACGCATTCAATGTTATGTATAGGATCTCAAAACAGGAGACATGTGCTTGAACCCTGGAACTGGAGACAGCTGTGTTTGCAGTCACTTTGCTACCAGTCTCTCATTGTTGTAGAGCACATTGGGATACAATGTGTATGAAAAGCACTATATAAATGTTGATTATTCTTCTTCTTCTTCAGATGGCCCTAGTTCAGAAAATTATTGCCCGATGACAAGCAGCATATCTGAATGATTGGGAGAAATCAGTAAATCCCTGAGGGAAGTAAGATGGCCAACTAATATGGAAATACCATTCCATTCTTACAGGAAATGGGGCCATGTGGCTATGTCAGATCCAGCTGTGGCAATCATGGTGATATGGTAGTCCAGGTTGTCCACAGAAGATGTAAGTTACAGTACATTTTAAATAAATTATTGACCTTGAGGAAATATTCTCATAGCAAAGGTCATGTGACAAAGAGGAAAGAGCAAATCGTATTTTGTGGTTGATTATTTAGATAAGAAAAAAGAGAGAATGTATTTAATATGTGAATGTTTGTCCTGAGGAGGAAGGGCTTGAATAGCTGTTGAATCCAGGGTGATGCCTAAGAATTCCAGTTCTTGAGATAGGTTGATATTTTTGTCAGGTCCCCAGAGGTAGATAGTGAAAGACATCTGTGAGAAAAGTGAAGTCAAAACTGGAGAGGGGAGATGAAGAATGAAAGGTTGGTTGGAATATGTTCAGTAAGATCCGACAAGGGGCTTCTGATAGGGTATTGAACATTTGGGAACTGCTTTTGCAACCAAATGCATGACTAGCATATTGATTTACAGCGGGCATTGCTGCAACAGCTCCAGATGTTTAAGAACCAACTGGCAGATGCAGGACAATAGTCTTTGAAGTTGTTGTATAGTAGATGCCCTACTGACATTATGACTTGATGTCCTGGGCAGTCCATAAAATGTTGTGGTTTGAAGAAAACCCCTAGTTGAAAAGATGAATGATCTTGACTTTTAAAGGCGAGGTAGTACTTTATATAGTTAAAGGATGTAAGGAAGCTTGATGAGTTAGAAAATAACAAATAGAATAGTTTAGGGCTTTTAGGACTGCAAATGCCTACAAAACAAATAATGATCCAATGAAACTGAATTCCTGTTCATATTGAACATCTACAGCATGGTGGCAACACTGGTGGAAAACACCTGATGGAAGTCATAAAGTACCTTATAAGTTAACATGGGGTAGGGAGAGAGAGAGGTGACTGGTGGAGTGCTGTCAGGTGACAGTGCATTAATGCACCCTTATCGGCACAGTTGCTGTCCACCATCGGCATAGTTAGGGTGAATAGGTGTGAGGAGATCCCTGAGCAGACCTGCACTTGTCGATAGGGGAAAATAATTTTGCCATGGCAGCCATTTGCAATCCCTCATTAAGCAGCTGGCAGTATTACTGCACAAGACAGAGTGCCTTTACACAATTACTGTCCCCTACTAAAGAACTGTACATCTGGTGGAAGCTCAGAGAGGGAGATCTGTCTTCCCTGCCTTGTCACTAGTCAGGAATTTTCATTTCTCCCCACCCACCCACCTGTGGATCACTGGGTAGTGCTCAATAACTGGGAAGAGGAAGTGCTCACAGAGAGAGAGAAAGAGAGAAACGATAGAGCAGGAGTGTTCATTAGTGCAGGAATGGGCACTGTCCTGTGTGTTCACTTTCTGTGTGTGTCTCTCTCTCTCTTTTTCTGTCTGTGCCACTACCATACATTGTGTTGAGTCATGCTCCCCATGTTCTGTCCCCAGCCTCTGAACTTAGGAGTCGCGGTCCTATGAAGAGTGTCCTGTGTCCTGATTTCTCCCTCCCCAAAGATGTGACAGGCTGTACCCTCATTTCTGCTCTTGGTCCTGTGCAGTGTTGAGCACAGCAGGTCACAGCACAAGTCTGACAGAGGGACAGAGATCCAACCTGCTAGGTGCTGTACACACCCTTGAATTCACCAGCAGCAGTAGCATGAAAGACAGACCCACAATACAAGTTGCAGTGATCTTCTGTCTGTGTGCTGTCTCTCTCTCGGTACTATCATTGATCAGCACAATGCCCTGTCTCTGAAGCGATAAGAGCAACAGTAACCCTCTCCCCTATGCCTGCTCCCCGGTGCTGTATTGTTCTAGAGACTGACAGTGGGTCAGAGATGTAGACTTGTCTATGCAAGGACCTCCAACCTGCTGTGTACTGTGCTCTCTTCACTAGAACTGCAGTCATGATTCTTTGGTGATGGACAGCATATGTCAGTTAACAGCAGCTGTCAGCCTCTTAACCAGTCTCCAATCAATCTGCTGTCTCTGTGTGTCCCTGTGTTGTCCCCCCACAATGCAGTCTATTCTCTCACCACCTCTGCACAGACACACTGCTCCATTCCCATGTCCTGAGTCCTGCCTCACCCTAGAGAGAGAGTGAGAGAGAGAGACAGAGAGAGAGAGAGAGAGATGCACACACACACACAGTGACAGCCAGCACATAGAGAGAGGAAACCGGTACAGGGAGGTAATTGAGAGAAGAGAGATGGCAAATCCTCCCAAGTGCTGCACTGGCATATCATCTGTGTATCTGTATCTTTCAGTCTCTCTCTGTCTCTCTGTCTCTCTCTCTCTCTCTCTTTGTCAAGTTAGCAGTAATCAGCGCATGGTGTGTCTTCGCTGTGTCCCAATATTATGTTGGGCGCTTGTAAGCAGTGCATGTGGCGTTGAAATCCAGTGAACCCTGCACGTGTTGCCTCTGTATCTGTTGCTGTGTGTCAGTTCTTTCCTGTAGTACACCAGCAGCAGAACCAGCTCCACCACTACCTCCACTGCCGCCTCTCCTCCTTCTCCTGCTGCTCCTCTGCATGCGGATCGCTGTTTTTGCCCTGCTAGAGAGCGAGAGAGAGAGAGAGAGAGCAAGCAGCATGGAGTCAACTTTTAACAGCATGTCGTCCGTGCCATGTACCATCTGCACAGTTAGCAGAGTGCCAGTCGGTGATGGACATTTTTTAATGGGCATGTCATTATAGTTGCGAACACAGAGTTAGTCCCAATCTGGGGCGCGGGCAGTGTGCGAATGCAGTGTGCTGAACTCTGCAGCACAGGAGAGCCAGACACAGTCACAGAACAGAACAGCAAGAAGGACTGTATAGCAGATATGACAGTTTGTATCTGCAGGACAGGTGGTAGGTACATACATAGAGAACTGCAGCCTTGCAGTTGATGTATTGTGTGTGACTGCTGTCCAGAACAGCAATGTGTGCTTTTGGGGGCTCACTGATGTCTATTAGACATGGTTGCAGAGGATACTGTGGGAAAAACTTGTGCCAGAACATGCCAGGAGTGCCTCTGTGACAGTTCTATGTGGAGAAATAGCAAATTAGGTGATTTTTTTAAGGACTATTTAACGAGGTGGCAGGATACATGATCTTTTGGCTATTTTAACAGGGAGATATTACATATTTTATACGTTTCATCATCTATCTTGCACCCCATGCTAAAGTGCAATAACCCACTCCAAGGTGTGCTGTTGTTGGGGATTAACACACCCGGGTGTTGTGAGGGCACTCGGCCTGAGGCCTTGTGCCTCACAATGCACCCGGATGTGCATTAATCCAAAAACAGCACACCCAGTCATGGGTTATTGCTTACATATGAAGATGCAAGAATAGCTATGATGTTAATATCTTTTCCTACTATTATGTCCCTTTAGAACTGTGCAGAATATAAACTTCTCCCAGCAGAATTAGGGAGATTTATCATTCCAGTTCAATGCCATTTGGTGGAATCTCAGTGAAACTTCTGTGCAATTTTGCCAAAACTTAAATTTCGGTTATATTTGTCTAATTGTAAAAGTTCATGTCCAAAGGTTACTAAAACAAGAATGTTGTACAGGTCCATATTACTTGTAGAACTGTACTTCATTTTCAGATTCCTAGCTTGAAAGGGGGTGAAGTATAGGGTACAAATATTTCATAATGAATTTAATTTTCAGTTATTTCCATTTCATTTAAAAATTCATATCCACATTTCTCCACAGTTTCGGATTTAAATAACTCCTGCAACATGGGTATGTGTACCATATTTTAAATCTCACACTTTAAAAGAGGCTATATCATAGGCAGGCAAACATTTTGCCAAATGTAAACTTTCAGTTATTTCAGTATTCTTTTATAACACTCATTTAAATCTTATGACATTTTGAGGTATACAACTACATGAAGTACTGTACTACACGATATGAGCTCCAAGTTTCAGATTCCTAGTTTTAAAGCAGACTGAGTTATAGGTAGCCAAACATTCTGCCAACATTTACATTTCAGTTATTTGCATCTAATTAAAAAAAAAAATCTTGCTTTTAAAAACTAGTATTAGTTTTAAGTAGTACACTAGCTCCTTAAGCATTTCTAAACCAAAATCTCCATATTTAGTTAGTTCTTGAACCCATACAAACAGGTTATTTATTATTAAGGATAAGTTTGTCATGGATGAGGTTTTAATAACTCATTGGTTGTTCATGGAATCATTAGTAAAATTCCTGCCACTGTCATCATTGTACTTTTGATGACAACAGTGAAAGTCATGGAAGTCCTGAATAAAGATCAAACGTCATGGAATCCATGATGTATGACTGCCATGACAAATTTACATCCCTATTCATGATAATTTTAACAGAAATGTAAAATACACACACATATCCATAATGCAAAGCATCATGGGAATACTATGTACATCACAATGAAAAGAATGTAGACTGGTTCTGCTTCTTTTTTCACTTTTTCCCTTTGCAGGGCTGGCTGCTCCTTCCTCCCAGGTACTTACCTTGATCCCAGTCTTCCCCATGGATTGCCCCCCGTGATGTAGGTCAGCAGCCCCTGCCTG
Source organism: Neoceratodus forsteri (assembly GCA_016271365.2). NCBI lineage: Eukaryota > Metazoa > Chordata > Ceratodontiformes > Ceratodontidae > Neoceratodus > Neoceratodus forsteri. Next base: position 1,077,861,056 of record CM057450.1, read on the forward strand.
CCGATGGAATGGATCCAGTTTCCGGGAGAGGGCCCTGTAGCCTGGGTGCAGAGCCTGCAAGGGGCTCATGTCGCCCTACCCTGCCACTGGCCATTTTCCACTGTTTTTCCTCCTAACGGAGTAGAGGATGTGCAATGCCATCCATATGTGTCCATGCACTCTCCTGTGCAAAGGATGTCAATGGCTGCCACTCCTCCATTCCCCACACTGCTGTCCCAACTGTCTGTACCCCAACTACTGTTAGTGGTCAAGCAAATGCCAGTGCCAGTGCCCCCAGATAAGGAGAGCTGTCTCTGGATGTGTGATCCTCCTCTCCCCAGCCAACCCCAATGCCCCAAGATTGCTCCTGAGTCACAGGCATGGCTGTAGGTGAGGCTTGGTTTCTCAGCCCTCTGCGCCACTGGGCTGGCAGACAGGTTATGCTTTAAGCAGAAGAGTATGGTGCCAAACGGTCTCTCACAATCTGCAAAGGCGGACTCATCAATGTGCCTCACATTTAACAGCCCAAGGGAAGGATAAACCAGTCATTGGAGGGAGTGGTAAATGTGTGTGTCCTCCTCAATCTCTCATCAGCTTCTGAAACTGTGGACAGTGGGCTGCTGTTGCACCAACTGAGGAGTGGAGGGCCTAGCAGTAAAGTCATCTGGTGGTTTGAGTCCCATTCAGGGATACCACACAAAGTGTGGTAATGGGAAATTCTCCTCATGCCCAATGCCCCTGCCCTGCAGCATTTCCTGGGGTTGTTGCTATTGCCCATGGTGTTAGCAGTATACATGCTTCCTCTGGTTGGGATCATTAACCGTACAATCTGGGTTTTCACTGCTATTTGACAATACCCAGCTATGCATGTTTTTGTGCTCAGGACACTGATGCAGTGAAAGCACTGAATAACTATCCTTCTGACTAGGACAGGATGGTATAGAACTGGCTGAGACTCAACCTATGCAAAACTGAAACTCTTGTAACCAATCCAGGCTGGAGGAAGGGAGTAGAGGCAGCAGAAGAGGTTATGGGACTTAAGCTTAGGTCCTCTAGGATACAGTCATCTGTAATGGTGAAAAATCTGGGGGTCATTCTGGATGACAGGCTGTAATTTGAGGCTGAGGCAATAGCAGTAGGCAGAAGTGAATTTTACCACTTTAGGAATATAGGCCAGATTAAATCCCAGATCCCTTGAAGGACCTGGCATCACTGGAATACACTTTCATGACATCCAGGCTTGATTACTATACCTTGAGGTAAATTGAGGGTGTCCTACAATGCCTCCAGCTGGTGCAGAATGAAGTGGTCAGGTTGGTGATGGGCCTAAATAGGTCATGCCATGTAACCGTTTGTCCTACGTGAACTGCACTGACTGCTGGTGAAGAGGTAGATCACCTTCAAAGTTGGGTTACTAACCTATACATCCCTACATGAGATGGGCCCTGGCTATCTGACTGAACTCCTGTTTCTACATTTGTCCTCTTGCCCTCCACTCCAGGAATGTGGGTCTCCCTTGATGTTTCCAGGGCTAGGTTAAAGTCCTCGGGTGACTGGGTTCAAGTCACTGCCCGGTAATTTGAATTTTGAAATTTATTCCTGAAAGCTCTGAGGAAGACCCTTCAGTGGAGGCCTGAAGGAGGCTGAAGTTCTGTTTAAGAAGGCTTTTGGGACCTTGGGATGAATCTCCGGACTTACCATGGCTAACTGTAGCTAAATATAGTAGTATTTATTTTTTTTTTATGTTTGGAATCTGTATTATGTCTTATAACTAAGTTCTCTGCTATACATGTTGTGAGGTGCCTGAGCCTCAGTGGAAGGGCACCATTTTAACAAAACCTACTACTACAACCTCTACTACTGCTTCAGAGGTCTCAGCCTCTGAGGATTCTAGTACAATTTCCACTTCTGAAAATTCAGGATCCCCATCAGATTCCAGAGACTTGGATCCTCTTCCACATTTGAAAGACCTTGTTGCTATTCAGGCTGTTGAACCACTTTGTCAACCACCCCAGGTACTGTAGCGCTTCTTCATCATGGGCATGGAGCTGAAAGTCATATGGCCCAAAAGGTTTTGCTTAAGGTGCAGAGCATCCCACTTTGGCACTTGTCTGGTTCAGATGTATCACCTGAAACAGACAGGGAATGTCCCTGAAAGAGTAGTATCTGGTCAATTTAGACTCCTTGTGTAAATAGTCACAGTCAGTTTGCTCTGGGAAGGTAGGATCACAGCAACCCTCCTCCTCTTTCAGGCCCATGTTTCAGGTCCTCTAGACAGTTTGGATAGCAAAGTATAGTGTCCCTGGAAATGTTAGTGTTCACAATTGATAGCAGATGATTCCGATTCATTGTTTTGATATTCCTGGCTCTCCCTCCAGTTGTTTGTGGTACTGCAATAGGTTTGGCAGATGTCCCTTGACAATGAAAGTGGCATTGCCCTATAGTCAGCCAGTTTATGCTTGCTAGACAGGGCCAAGTTCAGCACCCAGACTCAGTCCACTGATTGGAGGTCATTTGCTTTCACATTTGGTCATACCATGTCTTGTTGGCCAGATTTATTTTCCCAGCCAGTTCAGCCACCAAGCAACAAGCAGTATCCAGTTGATCTTTCAGTCCATATACAGTACATACTGTATTGCACATACATTTCAGGGCAAGCTCCATCTTTGGGGGCTCCATATCAAAAGAAATGGGTAGTCTGGCCTCTCTGCCAAACATCAAGTAGTGTGGAGAGAACCAGTGGCATCACTGTTAGTGCAGATGTGGGCATGCACCAATGCACTAACTTATTGGGTTCCACTCAGCTTTTTCTCCAGGTCTAGGATGCCCAGCCTGTTCAGAAAGGTTCAATTGAAACACTCAGGTTGGGGATCACCTGAGGTTGATCATGGGGTTGTTCAGGATTTCTTGACCCCCAGAGATATTCCTCTTAAATGGCTTTCAAAGTCCTATTCCTGATCTGATTGTTCCCTTTAGCACCCCATGATGGATGATGAATTTGTCAATGTTTATGTCGGCAATAGGATACCTTTTGATCTTTTGTCAGATAAGCTTGGGTATAGTGACAGAAATAGTCTGTGACCACCAGGATGTTGGCCATGTTTTTGGATTCAGTCTCCAGGCTTAGAAATCAAAAGAAACCAATGTCTATGGGTGCACTGTTTTCAGTGTTCATGGGAGAGGTTGCCCTTTTTGGCAAGGTCTTTTGCTTGCAATACACCTCAATTTCTTTCCACCCAGGGCAATTAGAATCTAGCATGGCATAGTCCAGGTTCTGTTCTGCCCCAGGTGCCCCATCTCATCAGCTAGGCCTCTTACCATTTATCAGAATTTTAAGGACACCAGCAATTGTCATATGGGTAAACCATGTAGCCTTGCCACTTATGGCATAGAAAGTTGTCATTTATTCTCAACATAGGCCACTCCTTAATTAGAGATTGGGCATCCTGACTGTTTGGCAGAACCACAGAGACAACTTTCTCTCTGTAGCATGACTATTATGCCTCTCAGCACTGGATCCTGTCTCTGTTCCCTCTGGAGATCAAACTGAGTCAGATGGGGCAAAGATGTTTTCTGCAGAGATGAGAATCCATAATATTCAAGTGGTAAACAGTCCCTGGATTGGCTCACACTATCCACAACACAATTTGAGTTAGTAGGTGAGGTATGCTGATCAGCATCAAATCTTTTATATAGGGCTCTCAGTAGATTCAGGAATCTTCATCCACCCAGACCAGTGGGGTCACAGTTCAATGGCTGCTAAGACAAGTCATCTGCATCCACATGATTCAGGCTTGGATAATACACCACTGTAGAATTGAGGTAGACATAGCAGACAATAATCAATATCCTGCTGCATTTCTCTTGGCCATGGTTTGCATATACTACATTAATGGATTATTGCTGGCTTTTGACAGTGAACTTCTGCCCACACAGAAAGTCATGGTACGTGTATTGGTCAACAATGACCCATTCGAGGGTAAGGAATTCCTACATGTGCACTGGGTAATGTTGCTTACCGGCATCAGACTATGACTGACAAAGGTGACTAGATATAACCTTTTCAGCAACTCTTGATACAAATGGCCCCAGGCCATGTAGGCTGGCATCTGTATGCAGAACGAGGGTTCTCCTGGATTCACGTGAGTGTTGGTGAGTTAGGCATCAAATAATTTATTTGAATGCTTCATTACAGGCAGTGCCCCATCTGGCCCTGAAAGGTGCATGAACTTTTAGGTGTCTTTTCTTCCTTGTGTCCTAGCTCCATGCTTTTGATGGGGAGGGGTCTTGGGTCAAGTTCAAGAGGGACCAGACTACTTTGGTATAGTCTTTTACAAACCATCTATGGTATTCTGTAGAAACATAGAAAGTATTGAAGCTTTTGAGGCTCCAGGCATGGGGCCAGGTAGTAAGGACCTCAAACTTTATGGGATCCATTTGAATTCCAGCCACTAACAAAATATGACCCACATACTTACAGTTTTTTGAAAAATAAAGCATTTGTCCATGGATAGTTTGAGCCTGAACCCTTTGATCTGGTCCAGCAGCCTGACTAGCTGATTCTCATGTTTTTCACAGTGTTGCTAAATACTATGACATTGTCCAGGTACACCAAGCATTCTAACAAGTTTATGCTCTACTGTTGTCTATGAAACATAGAATTTGATGCCAGATAAGGACTGCTTGGCCCATCCAGTTTGCCCATTTCTCCCTACCCACACTATCACCATAGACATTGCCAGATCTACAGCTCTCACCCCTTTCCACTATGATTCGCTAGTACTTATCTTTTGCATTCTTGGACCTCACCACTGTTTTCACCCTCACCACCTCCGCTGGTAGGCTGTTCCAGGAGTCCACCACTCTTTCTGTGAAAAGTATTTCCTCACATCTCTCCTGAATCTACCCTCTCCAGCTTCATAGCATGTCTCCTTGTTCTAGAGCACCTTTTCTTCTGAAAAATACTCCCTCCTGTACATCATTTACCCTGTGAGGTTTTATGGGTCTCTATCATATCCCCCTCTCCTCTTCTGTTCCAGGGTATACATATTGAGGTCCTTTAGTCTCTCCTCATAGGCCTTTTGATGTACAATATATCCTGCACCATTTTAGTTGCCCTCCTCTGGACCACCTCCACTCTAAATCTTTTTGGGGATGTGGTCTTTGGAACTGGATGCAGTACTCTGGGTGGGGTCTTACCAGTGATCTATACAGAGGCAACACCACTCCTCCTTCTGCTGCTGATACCCCACCATATACCCCAGCAGCCCAGTTGCCCTCCTGTTTGCCTTGACACACTGCCTGGACACCTTTAGGCCATCCAATATGATTACCTTCCAGGTTTCTTTCTGCTAGGTGGTTGTTAATATCACTCCACCCATTTTGTACTCCACCCTTGGGTTTCTGTGCCCTAAGTGCATTATTTTGCACTTTTCATATTGAGACCAGCTGCCATAACCCTGACCACTCCTCTAGTTTTCTCAGGTCTCTGCTCATCCTTTCCACACTCCCCAGAGTATCCACTCTATTGCAGATTTTGGTGTCATCCACAAAAGGCAGACCTTCCATTCCAGCTTCTCTGCAATGTCACTTATACAGACATTAAAGAGGACTGGTCCCAGTACTGATCCCTGAGGAACCCCACTGGCCACTCCTCCCTTCCTTGGAGTGAACTCCATTTATCACCACCTCTGTTGCCTATCCTTAACCAATTTCTTATCTGGTTTACTGTACCACCTTTGGACCCACTCCTAGGATACTCAGCTTGCTTACTAGTCTTATGTGGAATGGTGTTGAATGTGTTACTGAAATCTAGGTTGGCCACATCCACTGCTCCACCCTGCTCTAGTTCCTTGGTCATCCAGTCAACGAAATCTATCAGTTTCATTTGACATGACCTCCCTGTGAAATCATGCTGTCTTGGGTCTTGTATACCACATAATTCAAGATATTCCACAATCCTTTCCTTCAGCAGTGACTCCATTAACTTTCCCACCACTGATATCAAGCTGACTGCCCTATAATTGACAACTTCCTCCCTGCTACCACTTGTGTGTAGTGGGACTACATCCCCAAGTCCTCCAGAATCACTTGTTTCCAATGAGGTGGTAAATAGAACTGTCAGAGGTGCAGCCAGTATTTCCTTGTGCTCCCTCATTACCCTTGGATGCACCCCATCTGGCCCTATTGCTTATCAAGTCCCTTCAGGAGCCAGCCTGGTGGCATTGAGGTTGACACCACACCTCATGCCCCACTGGTGACCGGGTTCAGGGAATGGACCCAGATAATCAGGGGTTGGCTGGGAGGAAAGGATCGATCGTCCAAAGGACAGCTCTCTTTCCTGGGAGGGAGGGGTCTCTGTTCTCGACGTCTAGTAGCCTCTAGTGAAGACTGGGGCACTCAGCAGTTGGGAACCAGCTTGTAGGGATTGGCTATGGTGGCATTTCTGCAGGCTGCACCATGCTGGAGTACATTGACTACCAAGCCAATGGGGCAAAGAGCTAAAAATGCCCCTTCCCATTGGTAGGCTAAGGCAGGTCTAGCAGCGCCAAGCACCACATCCAGTGTCAGGCTGGGGTGCCCTCCGGTCTCTCTGCCTTGTTCTCTGCCAGATACTAGCAGACAGAGTGCCAAATCAGAGTTGGTGGTCCTTGCTCCTGGGGATGTAGATCCGGGGGATAAGGAGGGATTGTGTAGAGTCCTGGCACCGGAGGAACACTCAGGCTTCAGACGGACAGGATCAGCCAGGTAAGCCCCATGACCACACTGAGAGAATCCAGTCAGAAGGAGAAGAAATAATGTTGGCAAAAAGTCCCTTCAGAACTCTGTCCTCCAAAGTCCACCTCCTCCTTCCAAAGCTTTGCTACTTTTTGTGGCCCTTTCTCTTCCTCTGTGGACACTAAACAAAGGTATTTGTTCAGGATATCTGTTTTTCCTGGCCCCTCTGCACAGTTTCCCCTTCCTTTTACCGTGCAATCCCACCCCGTTCTTCCTGTTTTCCTTACATACCTAAAAAATTGTCTTGTCCTCTCATACCCTCCTGGACGATTCTGTCTTCAGTTTGCACCTTTGCACTCCTTACTGATTTCCTGTTTCCTTCTGTTTCTCTAATACACCCTCACTGTCCTCCTCCTTCTGTGTCTCCTTATACCTTCTGAATGCTATCCTTTTAGCTTTTACCTTTTCAACACCTCTTTTGAGAACGATGGTGGTCTCTTTTCCTCTTACTTTTGCTCACTTGTTTGATGCAGAGATGTGTTACCTTTACTATGCTCCCTTTTATCTTCATCCATTGTTCCTCCACCCTCAGGTCACCCCCTTCATTAGATCATCCTACAGACCATTCCCCATCTTTTTTAAAATCTGCCCTCCTGAAGACCCGGGACCTTTGCTTTGTGTGGTTTGATTCCACAGCCGTCCTTATATTGATCATTGGTCCCCAATGGCCTCCCACCTTGACATCTGCAACACTGTTCCTGTTAATGAGTACGGGTCCTGTATTGCCCCATTATGAGTGGGTTCAGTGTCTGGTTGCCTGAGGATTGCTCCTGCAGACAGTCCAGGATGTTCCTGCTTCAGCTGAAGCCACTCTGGGATTCTTCGCTCACATCTTGCAGGATGAATTCCCCACCAGCAGTACCTCCCTTTTCCACCATCTTGCCAATGGCTTCCTTTAGTACCTTATCTAATTTCTCCCTCTGTGCTGAGGTCTGTATATCACTCCAGTGCAAATGGTGGCTCCATTCCCCAGTTCCAGGGTGACCCACAGTAGCTCTGCCTTCCCCTGTATTCCCTGTATCTCTATATTTTTTATGCTTTCCCTCACATAAAGACACCACCCCTTTCTTTCCTTCCCACCCAGTCCTTCCTGAACAGAGCATAGCCTGGTATGGTATGTCCCAGTCATGGTGTTCAGTACACCATGAATCTGTAATGGCCACAATATCCAGGTCAGCTTCTGCCATGATGGGCTCTAGTTATGGAATCTTATTTCTAGAATTCTAGCATTCACACAAATGGACTGCCGCATTTTTTCCACTTTGCTTGTGCCTCCCCTCTTTTTAATTTTGCCTCCTCCTTCCCACCTCTCTTTAATACCGTCTTTCCCTTTATCTATACTAAAGAAATAATGTAGCCCATTGGAATTGAAATTTTTTTAATATATAAAATGTATTTCATTTTCAAAAAAGGAAACAGACAAATACAAAACAAAGCAGAGCATATGAAATATAATCTGTAATGTACAAGGAAAAAACAGCAATGCAGGAAGAGTCTGTACTTATGTTTCCAAAATTAAAGTAAAATTGACATACAGAGTAATAAGAATATTTAGATATTAACTTGACTGTGTCAAATAAATTGACCCCTAAAGGGGCCACAATCACAATTACTACCTAGCTAAAAAAGAGGCTACCAGCAAGTGTTAGCTAGAACACCCTAAAGATATTGTAGTAGAAGCCACAGTGCTATAAACTCCTCCCAGTAAGTGGTTGACTGTTATGGAAGAGGCGTAGCCACTAATTCGGTTCCCCAGCTATCAGTGGAAAATCTGAGTATGGCTGACACTGAGCTCCTACAGAGTGCAGTGAAGTACATACTAATCCAGGTCGACTGTACAGGGAATTGGAATGTGACCGAGCCCCAGAAATAGCTTGCAGCATGCATAGAAACTCAAAGATTTCAAAAGGGCAGATGTAAGTTGTCTTCTTCTGATTGGACATAGCCATGGGGATCCGATTGCAAGCACTATGCAGGTAAAACACAGAGGACATGCAGCAACTATACAGGCAGCCCAAAGCATTTTGAATCCTAGGCATGGCGAACTGATTAAGTAAACTTGTTGAGTGCCTGTAGTCCATCTCATTGCACTATCCCATTCTTTTCCAGACTACAACAATGGGGTAGCATAGGGACTCCATGACGTTTGTATACAGTGGAGTCCACCAGGATGCAAACAGCATTTGCAGGTTCCTGTACGACAAAGGGGATTAATAGCCATTTAAATTGCCTTGTTTCTGCCGGACCAGTGGCATAGAGGGCTGAGGCATCATGCCTTACCTCCTGCCACAGTGGTGATGCATGTTTGCAGTGAGAGCAGGTCATCAGGGGTTGGCTGGGAGGAGAGATCAAGTATCTGGAAGACAGCTCTCTCTCCTGGGTGTTGGCACTCTGGGCCTCATGCAATATGGGGCAGATGGTAGAGTAGCTGACTGGAGTGCTACATGGAAGCATCGCAGCTCAGCCATTGTTGGCATTACACCTCCCCATTAGGCGAAAATGAGAAAAGGTCCGGGTGCATTGGATGACTGCTGTCTTCCACAGGCTCTGCTCTTGATAGCAGGCACTTCCTGAACTGAATCCAGTCTCAGTGCCATCTTGCCATGGAGGCAAGCCATGGGAGAAGAAGGGAGGTAAGTCTGGTGTGTCAGGGGACAGGGCTGGAAGGACAGGCATGAATGTGAGCCAATCAAGACTGGGGCAGAAAATTGCCTTGTTTCCTGCAATAACTTTCCTGCAGAACTGAGTTTCCTCCTGGACACCACTGAACACCATGTCTCCACTTCCTGTAATTTTTTTTTTTTCAGTGCTGGTTTTGAATTTTCTCCCTCCCTTTTTTTTCTCCATATGGCCCTGGTTGGCTCCCATTTCAGGCATCTTCTTCTTCTGGTTGGCGTCCATCCGCACCTGTTTCCCATCGGACTACCACCTTGCTACCCCATGGCTTCCCCTGTGGTGGGGTGGTGGGAGCCCCAACTCCCCACCAGGACTGGATCCAGTACAGGTAGCACCCAGAGATGGTGCACAGAGGTGGATGGCCATCAAGCCACTCAACCTGGCTGCCAATTTTCACTGCTTGTCGGGCGGAGCATGGAATGCTGATATGGGCATGCCATGTGTGCATCCACAGCAAGCCTGACAGCTGTTTTGCCTCTGTACCCACTGGATTGGCCAGGCATGCCAACACCTAGCCTCTGCTAGGTGTTAGACAACTGCCTGACCTCTATTCCCCACCCTCACTGAGAGGAGAGGCAGTCCTCCAGATGCTCAATCCTCTCCACCCCAACCAACCTCTGATGACCCGCTCACACCATGAACATGGGTCACCGACATGGCAGGAGGTAAGGCAGTGCTGCCTCAGCCCCACACCAATGGACCAGTGGGTTTTAACTTTCTGATATTTCTTGGGGTATCATATTCTGCTGCACCACACTGGGTGCCCTGGGGTGACTTATTGGCAACAGAAATAGATCCCATGGGTGTCTCCAAAATGTAGCACCTATAGGGTGGATTCCCTCCCAACTGGCCTAGAAGCTGAGGTACCTCTACTCTACACCACCACCAGACTACTGTAGGTGTTTGCACTGGCTCCAGGGTTTTCTCATTCAGCACTGGAGGGATTCATATCCAAAATAAAAGAAATGTGCAGGCCTCCACCCAAAGATGCAGTGCAAGCTTAACTATCCGAACCACCACCATCAAAAAAAAAACATCTAACAAACTTCCAGTGTGTCATCTGACTATAACACAACATTCTGCATGGTGATGTTTCATAAGCTCAGTTTCTCTCAGCTTCTGTCAACCAGTCAATTTAGGTTCACTATAAAACAGCTGAGCTGTTCTGTGATGTCAGACCTGCTGTTAAAGTAGTTGCTGACAGAACATCTGGCAAGCAAAGAGGAAACGTTCTCAGCCTTGCTCAGAAGCTAAGAATTTTGGATCATTCAGAGAATGGTGAGCATGCTATTGCTTTAGCAGCAGAGTATGGCATTGGGGGTCAACAATCACTGACATTATAGATGCTAAGGACAAGTTGAGATCCTTCGCAATGACAATGGAAGCAGCATATGGCACTCTGAAGCAAAACAATATGAAGCAGTGCCAGAAGGATAGCAAAGACACTGCTATCTATCAATGGTTTTCATAGGAATGAGAAAAAGGATTCCAATTTCAGTCCACTTTTGAAAGAAAGCCACAATTTTCCACAATAAACTTGGCTGCAAGTCCACATTTGTAGCAGCTGACAGTTGGCTGGATAAATTTCAGAAGAGACACAGCATCCGCCAACTCTGACTCTTTGCAAGGAAGAAGGAGACTACTGAAGAATACAGGAAGTTGCTGTCCCAGAACTGGAAGGGTGAGAGTTGTAAGGAGAGGAGAGAGTAAGCATACAGAGCAACAGGAGAGGGATACAAAAAAGATATGATGGGAGTGTTGCAGTGCAATGGCTGTGGGGCGGCAGTGTTCCGGGAGACATTCTGGAGGCTGCAATGCTGCCCTATTTGCAGGCACTTTCTGGTCTGAGGAGGAGGTTGCCCAACTCCAGGCTGACCTGGCTAGGATTTAGAAACCTCCTTCACCACCAGGGACCACCAGGGCCACCGCTGCCACCTCAGAGGTTGCCAAGAAAGAAGAGTGGCTGGACCAAGGTGAGCTCAGGGAGGGAGAGGGAGGTGGAATAGAGGTGCATCCCTCCAGCTGTACCTCTCCACAATTCATACACTGTTCTGGTGGATAGTGGTTCCTCTAAGGAGGCACCTGCAGTGGAGACCAAGGAGGATGCTGGGAACCTCCACAAAAGAGACCCACAGGAGGGTGGCACGGGACCCGACAGGGGAAGGAAACAACTCCTGGGGGACTCAGTCATTATGGGGTAGAAGTGTGGGAGGAAGGGGAGAGGGAGGTGCCCTGCCTGGTGCCACTGCTTTGAGGGACAGGAAGTGAATCCTCAGGATCATGGGAGCAGCTGCACAAGGGAGGGAGCTGGATGTCATTGCCCACCTAGGGACAAATGACCTGGCTCAGAATGGGATCAGAGCAGTGCAAGAGGAGTTTGTAGAGTTGGTGAAGGCCTTAGACAAGTGGCGATACGGTAACCTTCTGGAGGTGCTGCCAGTCTATGGCAAGGTGATGCTAGGTACTTCACACCATGGAATTCAATGAATTTTGAAAACTGGTGGGGCTCAGGGTTTGGCTTCATTGGGGATTGGGAGCCACCTGGAGGGATGCAGACCTATACTGCCACGATGGTCTGCATCTGTCCGGGGAACCATGATCCTAGTGATAGGTTTAAATGCTTCATTGGTGCATTTAAACCAGCTTAGGGAAAGGCACTGAAAAGGAACAGGGAAACCCCAGCCTCCCCAACAAAACATGGTAATTAGTGAGGTAAACACCAAGGTAGAGAAGTCATTAGGAGCAGGACAGAGGTACATGCAAAAAGGCAAAGGTAGTAAGGGCAGGAAGGGCTAAAAGGGTAAGGCCATCAAAAATGGAGGGTGATGAGTACCAATGCTCATAGTCTGTGTAACAAGTTGGCCTTGATGGAAGAGGGATGCCTGGATATTCTGGCAGTCACAGAAACATGGCATACAAAAGAACCATGACTGGGATGTCAACATACCAGGATACACAATCTACAGGAGGGAAAGGAAGGTAAAAGAGGAGGAGGAGTAGCTTTCTATGTAAGAGAAGGATCAAAGCAACAGAACTAAAGAGTAAACAGGGCACACATGAGGCACTCTGGGTCACCCTGGAGACAGAAAATGGCACCACAGTCGCATGGGGTTGTATACAGACCCCATCTCAGGGAGGAGGAAATGGACAAGGAAAAGACAGAAGGCATCCTTAGAATGGCAGAAAAGGAGAGATATTGTTGATGGGGGACCTGAATATGCCTGATGTTAACTGGAGCACATTTGCTGCGGAAGCATCCAAAACGAGGTCATTCTTGATGCCCTACAAGGGCATGCCTCAGACAGCTTGTACTGGAACCCACCAGGAGGAGCAACAATAGACCTGGTACTCTCAAATGGGGACGGAGAAAGAATCTCAGATAGAAGTGGTAGCCATCTGGGAACAAGCAACCACCAAACAGTGTGGTTCATGTTAAACACAGCCATAGAGTCAAGCCACACAAAAGCAAGAGTATTGACTTAGGAGGCTGACCTTGGGAAATGAGAAAGTGCCTCAGAAAAGCACTAGCAAACAGGCAAGAAGGAGGGTGGAGGAACAATGGGAGTAATCAAAACAGCCATCACAGAGGCAATAAGCTTTTGTGTGAAGCAAATCAGCAAAACACAATGAAGGGAAAAAAACAATATGGTCTCAAAAGAGGTGCTAGGGAAGGTTAAGGAGAAAATGATAGCATTCAGGAAATATAAGGAAACACAGAAGGCAGGACAGAGAACTTTATCAGTTAAAGCACAAAGAGGCAGGAAAGGCAGTCAGAATAGCAAAGGCCCAAACCGAAGAAAGGATAGCCAACTCTGTTAGAAGGGGATAAGACCTTTTATATGTACATTAGGGAGTGAAGAAAGACCAAGGGAGGGATACTGGGGCTTTAATAAAGGGAGGAATGTGGGCAGAGGGTGACAGGTGAAAAGCAGGGATACTGAATGAATATTTCTGCTCAGTATTCACAAAGGAAGAAGAGGGGAGATACCTAAACCAAACAAGAGAAACACTCTGGATAAGGGTCGATACCAGTCCATTCACAGAAGAAAGGATTCTGAAGGAACTAGCAAAATTGAAGGTGGACAAAGCAATGGGGCCTGATAGGATTCACCAAGAATTTTAAAGAACTAAGGGTAGAACTAGTGACACCACTGACTACTCTTTAACAAATCATGGAAGGATGGGAGGACTGAAGGAGAGCAGATGATTCCTCTTCACAAAGTGGAGCAGTGCAGAGGCAGGAAACTACAGACCAGTTAGTTTGTCCTCGTAGTAGTGAAATGATGGAATCACTTCGAAGGAAAGAATTGTTGAATATCTAGAGGCCAGTGGGGCACAGGACCCAAGGCAGCATGGATTCACTGTGGGAAGGTTGTGTCAGATGAATCTAATAGATTTCTTTGACTGGGTGACCAAAGTAGTGGACCAGGAGGGGCTGTGGACATGGTCTACCTAGATTTTATCAAAGCATTTGATACAGTCCCACACAAAGGTTAATATACAAGTGCACTTTAGCCAACCTCTGCCTCGAAGCACCCAGTAAGCGCAGGGGCTCTAGCCACCAGCGGCGGGCGGCATCATGAGCCAAAAAGAGAACCAGGAAGCTGGGAGAGACAGCCAGCAAGCCGATTCCCTGCCTGAGAGCACCCAGTAAGTGCAGGGCTCTGAGCCGCCAGCCGGCGGGCGCGCATCATGAGGCCGGAAAGAGAACCAGGAGGCCGGAGAGACAGCTAGCAAGCCGACCCTGCCTCGAGCACCCAGTAAGCGCAGGGCTCCGAGCCGCCAGCGGTGGCGGCGACCGCGAGGCCGAAAAGAGAACCAGGAGGCCGGAGAGGCAGCAAGCAAGATACTGGAAAGCTGCTGACCAATCGGAAGGCGCGCCACCTCAGCCTTGCTTCTGATTGGTCCTCCTTCTTCATTGACTTCTGCTCAAGCTTGCACTTCCAAATACTGCCCGGTATAGTGGTTTTACCTTAATTTGTCCCAGAAAGAGCTGTTTTACTGAATTGTTTAAAATTCTAGGATTTATGTTGCTTTTCTTGTAAATGCCTAAGTGATACAGTCCTTCAGGATTTCTGAGCGGGCCAGACGCTTAAGGTGCTCGTGACTTCCAGTCTTTTGTTGTGCAAACTTTTAGCACCTCATTGCAGAATCGCTGATTGCTGCAATTGTGCTTTCCTGACTGTCCTTCTCCTCTGTCTTCTCCACTTTAGTCGACCCTGCCCCTCAGCATCCAGTAGTTCAGGGCTTCGAGCCGCCAGCGGGTGGGGCGCGACTGCAGGCCAAAAGAGAACCAGGAGGCCGGGAGGACAGCAAGTGCGGTATTGAAATGCGAACCAATCGGAAGGCTAGCGCCACTCAGCCTTGCTTCCGATTGGTCCTCCTTCTTCATTGACTTCTGCTCAAGTTTGCACTTCCAAATACTGCCCGGTATAGTGGGTTTTACCTTAATTTGTCCCAGAAAGAGCTGTTTTACTGAATTGTTTAAAATTCTAGTGTTTATGTTGTTTTTCTTGTAAATGCCTAAGTGATACAGTCCTGGTGGGATTTCTGAGGCCAGACGCTAGCGCCAGACTTCCAGTCTTTTGTTGTGCAAACTTTTAGCACCTTATTGCAGAATCGCTTGATTGCTGCAATTGTGCTTTCCTGACTGTCCTCTCCTCTGTCTCCTCCACTTTAGCCGATTCTGCCCCTCGAGCACCCAGTAAGCACAGGGCTCCGAGTCACAGCCGGGCGGTGACCGTGAGGCCAAAAGAGAATCAGAAGGCCGGAGAGACAGCCAGCAAGGTACGGAGAGCCATGACCAATCGAAGGCGAGCGCTACCTCAGCCTTGCTTCCGATTGGTCCTCCTTCTTCATTGACTTCTGCTCAAGCTTGTACCTCCAAATACTGTCCGGTATAGTGGGTTTTACCTTAATTTGTCCCAAAAGAGCTGTTTTACTGGAATTGTTTAAAATTCTGTGATTTATGTTGTTTTTCTTGTAAATGCCTAAGTGATACAGTCCTTGGTGGAATTTCTGGTGGGCCAGACGCTAAGGCGCCGTCACTTCAGTCTTTTGTTATGCAACTTTTAGAACCTCATTGCAGAATCACTTGATTACTGCAATTGTGCTTTCCTGACTGTCCTCTCCTCTGTCTCCTCCACTTTAGCCGACCCTGCCCTCGAGCACCCAGTAACTTAGGCTCCGAGCCGCCAGCGGGCGGTGACCGTGAGGCCGAAAAGAGAATCAGAAGGCCGGAGAGACAGCCAGCAAGGTACGGAGAGCTATGACCAATCGGAAGGCGAGCTACCTCAGCCTTGCTTCCATTGGTCCTCCTTCTTCATTGACTTCTGCTCAAGCTTGCACTTCCAAACTGTCCGGTATAGTGGGTTTTACCTTAATTTGTCCCAAAAGAGCTGTTTTACTAATTGTTTAAAATTCTAGGATTTATGTTGTTTTCTTGTAAATGCCTAAGTGATACAGTCCTTTGGGAATTTCTGGTGGGCCAGACGCTAAGGCGCTGTATTCCCAGTCTTTGTTATGCAAAACTTTTAGCACCTCATTGCAGAATCACTTGATTACTGTAATTGTGCTTTCCTGACTGTCTCTCCTCTGTCTCCTCCACTTTAGCCAGACCCTGCCCTCGAGCACCCAGTAAGCACAGGGTCCGGCCGCCAGCGGGCGGGCGGCGACTGGCGAGGTCGAAAAGAGAACCAGAGGCCGGAGAACAGCCAGCAAGGTACGGAAGCTGCGACCAATCGGAAGGTGAGCGCCACCTCAGCCTTGCTTCCGATTGGTCCTCCTTCTTCATTGACTTCTGCTCAGCTTGCACTTCCTAAGGCTGTCCGGTATAGTGGGTTTTACCTTAATTTGTCCCAAAAGAGCTGTTTTACCGAATTGTTTAAAATTCTAGGATTTATGTTGTTTTTCTTGTAAATGCCTAAGTGATACAGTTCTTTGGTGGTTCTGGTGGACGCCAAGCGCGCCTGCACTTCAGTCTTTTTGTTGTGCAAACTTTTTAGCACCTCATTGCAGAATCGCTTGATTGCTGCAATTGTGCCTCTGACTGTCCTCTCCTCTGTCTCCTCCACTTTAGCTGACCCTGCCCTCGAGCACCCAGTAGCGCAGGGGCTCCGAGGCGCCACTGGTGGCCGCGACGACAAGGCCGAAGTAGAGAACCAGGAGGCCGGGAGAGCAGCTTAGTAAGGTAACGGGAGAGCAGCAAAATTTTGCCCGCCCCCTCTCCCTCTCGGGTGTTTCCTTTATACACACCTTCCGCCTAATTTCCTATCTCCACTATAGCCAAATTCTAGCCAATAATCTGGAAACAGTCCCTCTGCCTTCACTATTATTAACCCTTAATTACCATAATCATGTTGATGCTTCTCCTACTGCTTCTTCTCTCTCACCTATAACATATCTTGAGGATGATACCTTTCCAGTCCATGCCCTTTTAATAATGTGGCTTGCCAGGGTGACCTCCCTGTCTCACCTCCAGTGGATGCCTATCAATTCCTCAAGTATGCACTACCGCTTGCTTCATTGTAATCCATGGGGTAGCCCTAAAAAGGGTCACAACCATTCATATATCTCTTACGCCCCATGCTCATATCTTGGCTCTATAGTGCCCTCTTGTACCTGTCCATCAAGTTGGTACTCTGTGAAGTTGTTAAGCCTTAACCCATCCTGGACCGTCTCTAAGATTGGACCCGAGCAAGAAGAAAAACCTCTTTTGGTCCTCATGCTATCACGTGAAGCCCTTATTAAACTATTACTCTTCTTGCTGATCTGCGCTGGCAATGTTGAAATCAATCCAGGACCCTAGAAGGCTTTACCTCCATCAGATCTAGCCTCTTTAAAGGTTTAAGCTTCCTTCACATCAACGCATGCAGTCTCCAAAAGATCTCATTAATCCAGGCCTGGGTCGCCCACACCTTGCCAGACTTTCTGTTATTTCTGAGACATGGCTTAAACCTACATACATGACAGGGAAATAATCTACCCAACTACCAGCTTTTCAGATCAGACCGCCTGACAAGGGCGGTGGAGTGGCTATCTATGTTAAATCAAACATTTCTGCATCTTGCCTTAGTGTAACATCAGTGCCCAAAGAATTGAATGTTTATCCCTTAAAATAGCTCTCCCAATATGACAGCTTTTCAATTGGTTGGCTGCTACAGGCCCCCTCTGCCGGCCTTCAACTCCTAAACCACTTGGGAAATATAATTAAACTGGGCCCGAGGACACCATCATTTTAGGTGATCTGAACTTAAACTGGCTCTCCAATGCATCTGCACCCCTAGTATCTTTTTGTGACACATATGGATTCACTCAATTAATAAATGAACCGACAAGAATTAACTCAAAAAACAAAGTAACAGCACCCTACTTGACATTATGTTGGTAAACAAACCGTACTCTGTTTTCACATCCTGGAGTGCTTTTCAGTGATATAAGTTTATCACTGTCTTATTGCAGGGGTAAGATCATCAGTCAAGCCATCCAACCTCGATAAATTCCTCACAAGAAGGTCTAAAAAACCTTAACATCGAAGGATATCTCTATGACCCATATCATTCTTTACGCTGGCAAGAATTCTACCACACAGCTTCTGTGGAAACAGCACTCAAGGTGCTAAATGACATTATCATAGACGCCTCAATATCATCATGCACCTTTCACTAGTGTTAGAATAAAAAGCAAATCCTGCCAGCTGGTTTTCTGCCGATCTTAAATTTGCATTGCTTGCTAGAGATAAACTCTGGAAAAGGGCTAGAAAGACCAAGGATCCGTTTGACTGGCTTCAGTTCAGAAAAGCCAGAAACAGCTGCACCAAAAAGTGAGAGAAGCCAAAGCTGCCTTCTATACAGCCGAGCTTGATGCCTCCTACCTTAACCCAGCCAGATTCTGGGGCACCATCAAGGGATCCTAGGACAGGATTCCAGTATTTCCTTGCCATCCCAAGTGCACCTTAACAATGTTGTTATCACTGACAAGCGTGAAATCTTAGATGCATTCAATAATCATTTCACTATGGCTGGCCTAGCTTTTGACTCCTCCCCAGCAAATCTATTACGGTCACAACTTAAATTCCAGTCTATCAATGGTCAGAAGGCTGCCTCTTCATTCTCCTTCAAGCCCATTTTATTAAAACAAGTGGAAGACCTACTGCTACATCTAGACACCAAGAAAAGTGCAGGTGCAGACTCTCTGGACCCATACTTTTAAAATTGCTCTACATGCCATTGCAGTTCCCCTAACTCATCTTTTTAATCTGTCCTTATCCACTGGTTCTGTTCCTACATTGTGAAAACAGCACAAGTGTTTCCCTCCTCAAATCAGGGGACCCCATGGATCTCAACAATTATAGACCTATATCCATCCTACCTGTGCTGTCTAAAATGTTAGAAAAACTGGTGAGTATCCAACTAAGAGACTACCTCGATGCCAATAATCTCCTTAACCCTGCTCAATCTGGGTTTCAGACCAGACACAGTACCATTTCTGCATTAGCAAAAGTAACAAATGATTGACAAACTGAGTTAGACAAAAAGCAGCATCTGTGCTGTATTTCTAGACCTAAGTAAAGCCTTTGATACAGTGGATCATGAGCTGCAATTTCTCACTGCACCCTTAGGCCTGGATTCAACCTCTCTTGGGTGATTCAGATGTTACCTCACTGATAGATTACAGCAGGTGAAAATGAAGGTGTCCTATCCTCCTCAAAACCACTTCTAAGGGGAGTACCGCAGGATCCATCCTGGGCCCTATCCTTTTGCTACCTATATCAATAACATTGATTCTAACCTCACTGTTGCCAATGTTTACTTTTTGCTGATGATACTGTCTTGTATGTCAGTAACCCTCACCATCAAAGGCCTGTGAGTTATTACAATCAAATTCTCCTGCTGCAACATCAACTACTTGAAAAGAAACTACTATTAAATGCCAAGAAGACAAGGCTATGTTCTTTTCCACCAATATATATTCTACCACTCCCTCATCAAACGTTTCTTCCCCAACTATCCACCATCCTTGAGAAAATCTTGATTATGTGGATAAATTCAAATATCTAGGGTATGGATTGATAACAGACTTGGAATACACTCAACATGTTGAGGAGCTCCTGAAAAACTCAGACAGAGGCTCGGCCTATTCTTCAGAATCAAACATTATCTAACCAAAGAGTCTAAACAGAGACTAATACAGGCATCATTTCTATCTCTTATCGATTATGCAGATTTCTATATGGCCACTGTACTATGTCCTATTTAAGTAAATTGGATACCTTGCACCACAGAGCTCTAAGATTCATCACAGATCTTCCTTTCAACACTCATCACTGCTCTCTATAATGCTGTTGGCTGGACATCCTTACACCTTAGGAGGAATAAAAATGCTGCATTATGGATTTACAAAGCTCTGTCAAACAAACTTCCATCTTATATTTCTGATTGCTTTACTCTGGCTACACCTAGATCATATGCCCTAAGAAGCAATAACCTTATCACCTTGAAGATACCTAAAGTCTGTACCCGCATGGGAGATCTGCAATCAGCTACTTCTTAGCATCTACCTGGAATTCTCTGCAGAAGTCCCTAAAGTTGAACAATTTCATCCCTATAGCATCCTTTAAAAGCTCTTCATATGTTTCTTTCCTGAGATATGCAACTGCTTTCACTAAGCCTAGTCCTTCTTACCCTTTACCCCCTTTCTTTTCTTTCTATCTCAGTTTATATAATTTTTTAACTTAGCTACAATATACCCTACACTCCACTGCCATTCCCTTTCTATCCCCCATATCTACTTGCTTAAGTATCTATCCAATTACAACACACCTGACCAGTTTCACAATCCCAATACCTTACAGTCACTTGGTCAAACCTGTCTGAATTATTTTGTTTTGTGGTCCAAAATCATTAGCTACCTTGCTTGTATATATGTTTTTTATTACTGTACCTGTTTATTTATATTTAAGTCTTTGTCTCTTTCTCTGTATTTATTTATGTATGCTACTGTACTTTATTTTGATCTTGACCTATCAGGTCCATCTTGTAAATGAGCTCACCAATGAAGTCCGCCTGAATAAAGATTTGATTGATTGATTGATTGATTGAAGTTAGCAACGTTGGAGTTGGTCCCAAAGTGGTAGCCTGATAAAAATTAGCTGGACAACAGGACGCAACGGGTAGTAGTAAATGGAGTCCACAGTGAAGAAAGGAGGTTATTAGCGGGTACCACAGGGTTCAGTACTGGGACCGGTCCTTTTTAATGTCTTTATAAGTGACATTGCAGAGGAACTAGAAGGAAAAGTATGTCTCTTTGCAGATGACACAAAGATCTGCAACAGAGTTGAAACACAAGATGGAGTGGAAAGGATGAGAAGGGCTTGGCAAGGTTGGAGAATGGTCAGATGTATGGCAGTTTAGATTCAATGCAAAGGAGTGCAGGTAATGCACCTGGGAAACAAAACCCAGGGAAAGAGTACACACTGGGGGTGAGATACTGACAACAATAAAATGGAAAGGACCTGGGGGTAATTATATCAGATGACCTAAAGTTGGGCAAGCAATGTGAGAAGGAAGTAAGAAGGCTGGGGGATACTGGGATGCATAGGAGAGGCATCAACAGTAGAAAAGAGGAAGTTGTTATCCCTCTGTACAGACAGTTGGTGAGACCCCATCTGGAGTACTGTGTGCAGTTCTGGAGACCCCATCTCCACAAAGACATAGACAGAGTGGAGGCTGTCAAGAGGATGGCAACCAAAATGGTGCAGGGTCTGCACCAGAAGACATCTGAGAGAGATTAAAAAGCTTAATATGTATACCCTTGAGGAAAGAAGGAGAGGGGAGACATGATAGAATCTTTCAAGTATCTCACGAGAATCAACAAAGTCCAAGAGGGTAGTATCTTTCAGAAAAGAGATGTGCAAGAACAAGGGGCACAATTTGAAGATAGAGGGGACGGCTCAGAGGTAATGTAATGAAGTATTTTTTCATGAAGAGGGTTGTGGATGCATGGAACAGACTTTCTGAGGAGGCTGTGGAGTCAAGAACAGTGGGGAATTCAAGAATGCATTGGACAGACATAAGGCAGTCCTAGTGGGGGGTAGGAGGAAGTAGGTTGTTGGTTAACTAGGATCTGCAGCTTATCCATCAGGATGGAAAATGGACAGACTAGGTGGGCCAAGCGGTCCTTATCTGCCATCATATTCTATGTTTCTATGTTTCTATTTATGCGAGGAGAAGCTAAGTGCAGCTACTGAGATTATAGCTCCATTTACTAAGCAGCTGCTTCAGCTTATAGCCTGTGAGTCTCTAACCATGGACCAGCTCTACAACACTGATGAGATAGGTATTCTGGCATTGTTTGCCAGATAAAACTCTTATCAGCAATACTGAGAAAGAGGCATCTTGTTTTAACCAGACAAAAGCCATGTAACAATCCTGGGTTTCACAAATGCCACAGATAGCCACAAGTTGCGGCCTCTACTCATTGTGAAATCTTGAGCTGGCAGCTTCAGCATGTCAATATAAAGAAATTCCAGGCACAGTATGCCTGCCAGAGGAAAGCCTGGATGAATGTCTCTTTGTTTGTCTGCTGGTTTACCAACAATTTTGTCCCATCTGTGAAACATTTCCTGCAGTTTAAGGGATATCTGTTAAAGCAATTCATCCTGAGATGCCGGTGATAAAGACAAGGGATGTTACAATCAGCTGCCCAACACTACCTCGAAACTACAGCCCTGTGATCAAGGGATACTCAAGATATTCAAATGTAACTATCAAAAAAACTCTTGCAGACTGTGCTAGATGAAAAAATCACAATGTCAGTCTGCAGAAAATCATCCCTCACACTAAAAGATGTGGCAGCAGCAGAGCCATGGGGCAATGTGCGACTGAGACAGTAGCTAAAGCAAAGTCCAGAATTCTAACCAGGCAAACAACACTGGCTGTCACTGATTTGCCCTGCCGCCACCCCCGACACGATGAAGATCTGCCTCTGACACTGACTTACCTGCCACTGTCATGGACGATGAGGGTGGTCATGAGCACCTTGATGACACACATGAGCATTGTGGTGGTGACAGATGAGAAACACAAAACAAGCACTCAGTCTGAGGAGGAGGATGATGATGACCAGGAAGATCTACCAACTGTACCAGTATCGAGCCACAGTGAAGCTGAGAAGTGTTTCAACAAGTGTTCACTAAGGCTCAAAAATCAGCAGGAGTGCAATCCTTGCACCTACTGTTACTCTGTGTCTCTGATCTCAGGCAGTGTGGTCCAGAGCAATCACAGACTACTTCAAATGAAAATTATAGTAATAAACATAAGAAAATGAGCACATAAGCACTTCACACAGATGCTGCATTAAAATAAATCAAATCATGATTAGAATTGGCTCCCATTATACAAATAGGAATCCTCTGTAATGTACTCTCAATTATCTGAACTATTCTGGTGTCACCCAGGAGGTTCAGATAATCAAGACTGTAGTGTAGTTTAAGTGGACTAGATGATGTGTCAGAACAACCTCCAGGCATGCTGTACCTGCCCACCTCCCCATTGTGGTCACACTTCCTGGGACTCCACACAAATCAACAGTCTCTCCCAACTGCTTGTACAGTATTATTGCAATTAATAGTGAGAAATAGCTTAGCTGTGAACACAACTATATTTCCAGAAGAAACTGCTGGAAAAGTAAAACAGGTTTATGCAAAACTGTTTTGTAAGGTGGCCTTCTTAGGCACCCTTCGAGGCAGGCCTGTACGTGACCATCTTACAGTAGTTGCCCTTCTAGGTAGGGGTAGAACCACCCATCTCCAGGGGCCTTCCTATCTGGTTCTGACGAAGCCCACCAAAATGGTACCTCCCACTGCCCAGCCCCCCAGCAATTCAGCACATATATTTGGTGGTTGTCCTGTATTGGAGACTACTACCTTCTTCCCACCTAGTACCAGGATATTCCTTACACTTAATAGGAGCTCCCTCACATAGTCCCTAAAATTGTGTTGTTTGGTGTGTAAGTACAAGGTAGTGCCTCAACATGGCCTGCATTGGTGGTCTTTAATTTGCAAACAGATTGTACAATTATTTCCCCAAAACCCAAAGGCAATGCAATCACTTAAAATGTCTAAGAGTAACCCTGTAAACTGGGGTATTTGTAATTCAGCCCCATAGTCATCTTGCAAGCAAATTCCAAACAATATTTCCTGAGGCAGGGTAAGCCCTAATTTTACTCATAGTTTCCCAACTGGATGGCTTTTTCTGGCACGGCAAGCTTCTGGGAAGTTGTGGCATGCTGGTCAACCGTGGTACCTCTACGCCAGTGGAGGTCCCTCTTCAGCTTGCTCCGCCTTTATCAAGTGCTAACTTTTGATTCCTTTGGACAAGTCACTGGCTTTGCCATCCTCTCCTTCCATAACTGCTGAGATTCCAGACTGGCCCACATCCTGGCTTCCAAACCCTCAGGCGGAGGCAGCCTGCGTCTAGCTGTAGATCCTACTATGGTACTTGGATCAGGAGCCCTGGGTTTGTCTTCTCAGCCATACTCTCTTTCAGTGTCTTCACTTTTGCTAACTCACAAGCAGATTATGCTGTTTTTCTCAGGAATTCAATAGCTTCATTCACTGTTCTTTTTTCCAGGTACAAGGCCCAACTTGGCAAAGCTTGACCTGTGGCCTCTGGACAGAGAGCATGTCTTGTCCCACCAAGATCTCTCCCAGATCTGCCAGCCTCCAGCACAGTTCCCTTTATAGGCACACTCTTAAAAGATTATGGAGTCAGCTCCATTGGTACTCACCGCTGTTGCTGCAATACACAATGCCCTTTAGATCTAGAAAATGGCACCAGAATTTCAATCCTTCCTTGTCCCAGAACTTTTCAGGAGTCTGCTGTGATCCTCAGCCCTTGTTTGATTGTTCCTGGCATCCGGGGTCACAAAGATGGTGCCATCCATGCCATCCTGGGACACTGGCTCCAAAGTCACAATCCTTGAGGTTTTCTGCCCTCATTTCCATTGCCCAGCACCCTGGTTCAGGTGGCAGGCATGAGACATGTCTTCCAGTGGTGGCCAGATGTTTGTACTGTTGGGGATGCCACCTGCCTTTAATGTAACTATGGCCCTGCAAACTGCAAACAACCCAGTTTCAAACATGTACAGGAGGCACCATAGAACCACGACTCATTCTGGGTCCTGCATGCTTCTGTCAGTCCTTCACCTGCACACACTTTCCCAGTCTCAAAGGGAGTCAGACAGCAGTGATGGGGCTGAGCAGTTCCCAGGTTCCCAAGGTAATCTCTGATTTTGAGGAGGGGCACACTTGTTATTCACAAGGCTAATCTTTCTATCCTCTCCTTTCATTTTTATTTTTATCATCTAAGTACAGTCCTGGTAACTTTGGTTGAGATGACCACATTTTGTAACCTGGGCTTAGGAATCTGAAAGGACAGGTGGATATGGTGCAAGGGATGCCTACAAAGCTGACACTTTTGTTGGGTGTAGTATGTGCCTTGCAGTGGAATTGCAATGCAAAAGCTTTGAAGGCCATATTAACTTTACAGACATAACCACACTCCCCAGGTACTGTATGGGATAGGTGAGTCACAATGCAATAAGCTCGAGCCACCATTTTGTGATTTAACAGATCATTTTACATAACATCGCAGTTCAATGGAGCAACAAAATAGTTGGGGTGCTGTTATCCTGTCACAGGCTAATAGTCTGCCTGTTAGTAACCAAAGCTGATGTTATTTTTATGTGCTATAACTCATCCTGTATAATTTTTTTCAATGCTTCGAGGGAGGGGAACAGTACCTAACATGAAACATATCGCATGTGAGCAGTGGCGATAGTAACAAAAATTAGCATTAGCCATGGAAGTTACAGTTCAGCCATGGTACCTTCAACAGGATTACCTCCAGTTTTGTAGGCCACAACTCAGAAAGAACATAGACAAGGTAGAGACAGATTACAGGACGGCAACTAGAATGGTGCCAGGGTTGCACAAGAAGCCCTATAAGAAGAAACTGAGGGATCTCAACATGTACACCCTGGAAGAGCGGGAGCAAGACAGGATATGATAGAGATCTGCAGGTACCTCACACGGGTGAACAGGGTGCAGGAGGGGAGTCTTGTTCAAATGAAAAGAGCACCAGGAACAGAGGGCATGTAATGAGGCTGGAGCAGGGAGTTTAAGAAGGATGTGAGGAAGTATTACTTTCCTGAAAGGGTGGTAGACACCTGAAACAGACTGCCAGCAGAAGTGGAGGAGGCAAATACAGTGTGTGTGTGTGTTTGGGGGCTAGGGCTTCAAGTATGTATGGGATAGACTCAGGGGTTTAGTAAATAGACGGGGGTAGAGTCACCTCACTGGAAACCAGTTAGGGTCTGTAGTGAAAGATTAGGCACAGAACATCTGAGTAGACTGGGTGGGCCAAGTTGTCTTTTTCACCAATAAAGTCTATGTTTCAATGTAAAATGAATCCTGATATGACTTGTTGCTGCATCTCTGGTGCAGGAAGAGTCTCTTTCTCACCCTTCTCTCTGCTTCTTGTACGAGCTAACTACTGCAGGGCACGTAGGTTGGGTGAAAAGGGAACATAGAAACCGTGCAATATACAGTACACTTTATTTCTCCTGCATCCTTCAGATGGCCATCAGCCTAGTATATGGGAACAGTGTGGGATAGGACAATATTTCATCTGATCTTCTCTTATGGAGGGCATCGGAGGAGGTGTACCCTCACTGCCTAGAACCTGAGCAGGCTCTGTGAATGTTATGGGGATGATGTAGTCAGATATAACCAGGTAGTCTATGAAATGAGTGGGGTGGGCGGCTGCCACACCATACACAAGACTACTTCCCTTGCTACATGGTAGGATATCTGAACCCCGCGATAGCCTCTGAGTGTGGTCTACTGAGTGGTTGCACAGTGGGAAGGGAGGGAAAATGGTGGCAAGGACAAGTGGAAACATTCCTGATGGTTTGATGGTTACTATTAGTCTCATTTGGGCTGTTAATGTTTTGGCTTGTGTTCTTATAATCTTTGCAGATGCCATTAAACTGCATTGATAATCTAGGAAAACATTGCTTGTTTAATATCAGACTCACACCCAGACATACAGTATCTTGGAGTATAGGAATCTGAGTTTGGGCAGGCTCTGGGTTATCCCATGCAAAAGCTTTATAAAGCAGTTCCCAGCTGCATTCCACTGCTTCTTTGGGTAGGTCTTGTTATCTATGGCAGAGATTAGAGCACATACACATAGTCAGATATTTTGTGAAATTTCTAAAGAGTTTTCTCTGCTGCCTCTACTGTGTAAATGGAGAAAGCAGGAGGTTTCTCTAGAAATATCACAGAAATTTCAGGAAATTTCTGGCCATGTCTTTGACTGTGATTGTAGTTGGAATGTCACGGGATGAATTATCTACAAATAGGAACAAAGTGGTCTCACATTTAAAAGCTTTCCTGCAAGACACTCAGCTATTAGCAAATGAGGCCACTAAACTAAAGAGGGATTGGGTGGTGGTGAAGAGGTACAGCACAGCCTCTGTTAAGAAAAGTAGGTGTAACAACCAGGCCACTTTTAACAAGTGAGCACACCCCTCATTAAAATCTGGAAACACTGGTACCCACACACTGGCATACCATTTTACTTTACAAAAGGTTTGGTACCACCCTTGACATTAGGATGTATACCTGGCTCAATGTCTAGAGGAAGAGAGGGGTGGGGGTACAGAAACAAAACAACATGAACCTTGTGTAAACAACACAACCCAGGTCCTGGGTGAAGGCAGCTAGGCATATGCTAGATCTAACCTGCTGAGGGGACTCCAGTAAATCCACACAACCAAAAGCAATAATCTGAATATCCAGAACAGTAACTGGGATTGTGCAGTATGGTTTTATTCAACAGATGGAAAATTGAAGCAGAAGTGGACCCCAAGGGTTGGTCTAGGCAGGACAGGTACATTTCACAAAATTTCCTTTAATGCAGTACAGTTCATGAACACACAAAGAAAACATCTTCTTCTCAAATTCCCAAATGGTGCATATGTTGGACACCTAATAGCCACATGAACATTTCCTCCCATGAATGTTGTTTAGTGACTCTAAGCCACATACTCAGAACTCTTCTTTGAACATAGGTGCATATAAGTGAAACTTAGTCACACACCTTAACCTGCAGCTTGGCTCTTGCTCAGGCATAACTGGTGCCCTTCATGAACTAGGAAGCCCTGCCTTGTAAGCACTTAGATGGTATTCCTCCTACCCTTAGCCAACCGACAGTCTCTGCCATTCTTCAGGGTTACACCACTGAAACCCCATTCCCCAATGAAATGCCAGAGGTCCCACACTTTATCTTTGTCACACACTGGGGTGACCAAAGAACAAAACTCACTTGGGTGAACAATTTAACAGAACTTCACTTACTTGGGTGAACTAGGGGCACTGACAGGTGTGATCTAGCCTTATCTATGGGCAACACACACCCTAGACTAATAATTCCCCTAAATTATGTGGAGATCTAGTCTCCTAGAAAAGTACTTATGAAGGTTTTCCCATCCACACAGCATGAAACAATAATAGAAAAGGCACTCTCCTGGGTAGCCAGTCAAACACTCTCTCAGGTTCTATCCAAGGCAGCTGAAACACACACAGACCCTTCAGGAGATTGCCCTTGAGTCCACTGAGACGAGCAGTTCCTTCCACTTCACTGGGAGTAGAAATCAGGAAATCCTTCTGTAGCACTGGTCCTACCACTTCACTGGAAGCTAGAAATGACACTCCACTATAGTGAGAAATCCTGGGCCCTCACCTCAGAGCCCACTAGCAGTCCTTCTGCCACTCTCACCTCCTCACTGAACAAATGTCAACTACAGACTCTGACTCAAACTGAGCATTCTAAGCTCCCCAGAGCAGCTGTCCACACAGTGTGGCTATGCTGTTGTGAGAGTTCTGAATGACCTAATTATTCTTCCCTCAGGCTAGCTGAGTAAACAATGATGTCATTATGTAAGAAGCCACTAATGAGCTCCTACTAGCTGCCTACTACCTTCCTAACGATAATACTGATAAGATTCTAGTAACTCCAGGGACTGGTGGTTACACTCACCCTGCCAGGCTTATGACTGTCCACAGTCATACCTCTACCTAGCACCAGGCCATCCTACCTCTGATGCTCCCTATGGGGAGGTTGATCAAGTCCCCCCATCATGTGCCATGTACAGGCAGGTAACACCAATGGATAGAGGCCCACTGAAAACTCAGTTCTTATCCTACTACTGTATTATCTATGGATTCTCAGTGGCTCTAAGATACTGCCTGAAGCATGTCCTATCAGACAATATTGGTGACCCCTATCACAAATCAGGACCACCAACCTGCCTCCCTCCAACCATATTGGGAAATCTGTCTGACCTATGCTACCTACCAGGTGCCCAAACCCAAAAAATATTTTACACCACACACATGTAAAATGCAAAAAAGGTTAGACATTGTACTACATAGTTACACAAGCCTAACAACTCTACACAAAAGAAGGTCTCGATGAGTCCCAACAATCCTCTTCAGGTCTTCTTGTCTTCTTCCAGGAACACCTGCAAAATAAAACACTGTAAAAAATATTTCTGCACACAACTACAATCTGTAAAGCCAGAAACAGTGACCAAAACCCTCCCACTGGATATTGCACAAGCCCAAAAGCAACTTTTTAAAAAATTTTCTACAAAAGTACAAAAATATAAAACATACAAACATTTGCAAAACATTTGGGGCGGCTCTGCAAAGTTCCAAACTAAGGAGGAGTCCAAGTGCTGAAGCACTACAAGAGTCTCTCTAGGTCGAAGCCTGCTAAAGCACAGTTCTGGAACAAGTACAAGGCCTCAAGCACTGCAGTCTAGATGGAAAGTCTATTGGAGATTACAGTTCCAATGGAATCTTCAACTTGCAGGTAAACAGTCAAATTAAAAAGAAAAGGTCTCTTATCAGTTCTGGGTGACAAAGGATGTCAACATCACCTCTCTGGACCTGCAGCCTGATAATCTTCAGCTACTGGGTAGACAAAATCTTAGGATCAGATGCTTCTACGACCTCCTACTGGACCTGGACTGAAAATCTTCTGAACTACTGGGCTGATAAACCTGGATGTTACCACAGACAAACCTGGATGCTGATGGAGCCAAACCTGGATGCTACTGCAGGCGAACCTAGATCAGAAAAGGCACCTCCTTCCTGGGTTGCTGTCTCTTTGGTGGCAGATGACTGAGCTGGCAATTGCTGCATTCACTTTTGGCAAGTGGGCACATTTTCAAGAATGGCACCAGTTTCTGGGTAGTACCATTCAGATCGGGGCATAAACTGTCACCCCATCTGGATGAACCATGGGAACATTGTATAATGTATCTTGGCCAGCTTTGTCCACTGCTGTCACATAATTAATTAACAAGGTCCTGCCACATTTCCAGAATTGCAGTCTCTCATTACACACTTTAAATCAGACACACTTGTATACTCTGCGGTGTAGGTTGGCACAAGCTTGCTCCCACAAGCAGGCATGCCTGTCTTTCTCAATTTCTTCCTATGTCTTCCTAGGGTAGAAAGGCTACGATTGTCCATACTTGGCCTCGGCTCATCTAGACACAATTCTGTCCTCCTTGTTGCTTTTCACTAACTTCAGTCCAGAAGCATGGCTTGGAGGTGGCCAGTCCTGGTTGAGCCAGTCACGAACACTTAGTACAGAGCAAAAACAGTCCACCTCTGCATTCAAGGGCACGTTTCTTGAGCTGTCCTCCACACGGACATCTGGAGGCTCCATGGAGGCTAAGGCCAGTGGTAACTCACGGGTCCCACTGAAGCCATTGCTGCTCCTCCTCTTCCACACATTCTGCCCTGGAGCTAGTGATTGCAACAACCCCAAAATTCTCCACTCTCCACTGTCCTGGAGACACTGGCCTCCCAGCGACATGCTTCCTTCACCTCCGGGTCCTGTGAGGCTTGGACTTGGGCCTTCCACCCATGGATCTACTAAACCTACAGTGGCAGCATCCAACTCCATTCTCTGCAGTGTGGAACACTTAGCTTCCTCTGGGCCTTGCAAAGCATTGGCACAGACAATGCCCAGAAACTCCTTTTACAAACTCTATGGTGTTTCTTTCACTGCACCCACCTGTCACTGTTGTTTCGATTCTACTGAGTCCACTGTCTGTGTCAAGTTGGAGCTAAACAGATGTGTTTCACCTTGGCTACCCATGTGCCACCTGACATGCTCATCCCAAATTGCATTCTACAGTCTGTGCAATGTGGAATTGGCAAACACCTCTTTCTGGCTTTAGGCATACCATGCACACATTAACCGGATAGTTTGGCAAAGCCACCTCAGAAGGTGCTGATGAACAGTCATACAATTGCTCAGAATGGGCTAGTTCTTGTTTTGTTGGGCTACCCATGCCCTGGCAGGGAGGGGTAGTGGGGGCACTTCTCCATGTTCTGTAAATTAAACACACAAGTCCCAAAATTACTGTTTTGAACACTCTGAGATTTCGTTTTAACACACTGGAAAAAGTTCACTAACAGGCTGCCTGGCTGCTGCGTTTGTATTCCACAACATTTAGCAAGAAACCATTTAAAACTTTATTTTGGGTTTGAAAACACTGGTCTTAAATGATGCTACTTTGTTTACATTGCTGACTACATCCAACATGGCGATTGTAACTTTGCATCATACTCAGTTAAGATTGCTAGGATTCTGTCTGGATCTTTTGCATTTCAACTGATATTCTCAAGCACAAGATCACTTTACTTTTCTCAATCCATTACTTATAAGCACTTGGACCAGAGGGATCATTTGTCTTAAAGTTCACTTTCTTTGAAAACTGCACTTTCACATACAAAGTCCAAGATTTAACAGTTCACAAAACTTTCTCTTTCAGTACTTTTGCTGCATTTGCTCAAGTTCTTACAGTTTTCCGACCTTAGCACATGATCATTTTCTTTTGCACAGGGGACTTACAGGCAGTAGATGGTTTCACTGCTGATGGAATATGGCCTTCTACCAAATTGAGGAAGGCCTCTGGGGTGAAACAGGCTGTCGGCCCTGCTGATTGCTGCTCACGATTGCCTCGCTCACTCTCCAGTCGATCAGAATACGAGTTGAGCCTGGGTTAACTGCAAAAGTTAGAAAACTGCTACTACAGAAGCGCTTCTGCTGTAAGCGATTCCTCCTTCTGCCACATGAACTACACGCTGCACGCAGACTTCAGGCTGTTCCTCCATGAGTGTTCCACAAGCTGAGACTCAAGCAAGGGTGGGGCTTAGGTGCACTGGGACCAATCACACGACACCATGCACATGAGCTCTCTCTCTCTCTGCCACACTCCTGCACGGCGATCGTAGAGAAGGCAAACTTTAAACTGCAACTGCCATTTTTTCCTTCCCTTGAAATTTCAGCGGACAAGCATTTTAAGGCATTCTCTCAGTACTTGGTGCATTTTCTTAGCAACTCTCCAAATTTTTACTGTACACACTTGAAACTTCTGAGCACTTAGAAAACACTGTCTTTAAGTCCACAAATACTTTTCTCTGGAAATTCACAACTTTTAAACAGTTTTAAGCACTTTCACTACAAGGCAAGGGCAATTATTTCTCAGTCTACAATTTCAAAGTAAACACACAAGCAGAAACTTCTTCCTCTTTCTTTTCCACAGAAACTCGGGCTATAAAAGACTTTCAGGTGGCCTTTTACTTGCACAACTTTGCTTTCTGGTAAACGATCTTCTGTTTGGGGTCACCACCATCAGACAGGAAGATCCTAGACATACCCTCAGCATGCTTCTCACCCAAAACATATTTCTTTTGGACAAGCCACATATTCCTTGTACCTCTTGCCCAAATTAAATATCCCAAGATGAGCCCCCATTTTTGTAACCCCAAGGCCACTTTTTAACTAGTGAGCACACCCTATTAAAATATGAAACACTGGTATCCACATACTGGCATGCCATTTACTTTTACAAAGGTTTGGTACCACCTTGGCATTAGGATGTATACCTAGCTCAATGTCTGGAGGAAGAGAGGGTGGGGTACAGAAACAAAACAACATGAACCTTGTGTAAACAACACAACCCAGGTCCTGGGTGGAGGCAGCTAGGCATATGCTAGATCTAACCTGCTGAGGGCCCCAGTAAATCCACACAACCAAAAGCAATAATCGACATATCCAGAACAGTAACTGGGATTGTGCAGTATGGCTTTATTCAACAGATGGAAAATTAAAACAGAAGTGGACCCCAAAGGTCAGTCTAGGCAGGACAGGTACATTTCACAAAATCTCCTTGCATGCAGTACAGTTCATGAACACACAAGATAAAACATCTTCTTCTCAAATTCCCAAATAGTGCATATAGTGGACACCTAGCCATGCACATGAACATTTTCCTCTCATGACTGTCATTTAGTGAATCTAAGCCACATACTCAGAACTCTTCTTGAACATAGGTGCACATAAGTGAAACTCAGTCACACTCCTTAACCTGCAGCTTGGTCCTTGCTCAGGCATAACTAGTGCCCTTTATGAACTAGGAAGCCCTGCCTTGTGAGCACTTAGATGGCATTCCTCCCACCATTGGCCCCGACCGACAGTCTCTGCCATTCTTCAAGGTTACACCATTAAAACCCCATTCCCCACTGAAATGCCAGAGGTCCCACACTTTACCTTCATCACACACTGGGGTGACCAAAGAACAAACCTGCACCTCTTGGGTGAACAGTTTAACAGAACTTCACTCACTTGGGTGAACGAGGGCACTGAGCAGTGTGATCAAGCCTTATCTATGGGCACACACACACCCCAGACTAATGATTCTCCTAAATTATGTGGAGATCTAGTCTCCTGGAACAGTACTCATGAAGGTTGTCACTTCCACAGGGCATGGAACAACAAAGAAAAAGGCACTCTCCTGGGTAGCCAATTAAACAGTCTCTCCAGTTGCTATCCAAGGCAGCTGAAACACATACAGAATCTTCAGAGGATTGCCTCTTGAGTCCACTGAGAATGAGCAGTTCCTTCCACTTCATTGGGAGTAGAAATCAGGAAATCCTTCTGTAGCACTGGTCCCACCATTTCACTGGAAGCTAGAAATGACACTCCACTAGGGTGAGAAATCTGGCCCTCACCTCAGAGCCCACTGGCAGTCCTTCTGCCACTCTCACCTCCCTCACTGAACAAATTACAACTACAGACTCTGACTCAAACTGAGCATTCTAAGCTCCCCAGAGTAGCTGTCCACACAGTATGGCTTATGCTGCTGTGAGAGTTCTGAATGACCTAATTATTCTTTCCTCAGGCTAACTGAGTAAACAATGATGTCATTATGTAAGGAGCCCTAATGAGCTCCCTACCAGCAGCCTGCTACCTTCATAACAATAATACTGATAGAATTCTGGCAACACCAGTGGACTGGGTGGTTACATGGGGATTCCATCCTTGTACATAAGTCATTAAAGTGGACAACATAACAAAGAAAGAAAGACACGTATGGGGAATGGTTCTTAAAAGTAGACACACTGGATGGGCCATTGAAACTGGTGAATGTCTATGGTCCTAACGACGATGATCCATTGTTCTTCCACACTTTAAATCAGGAAATTGCCAGTTCAACTGTCCTCCAGCTCCGATGATAATGGGAGAGGATCACAATACTACTAAGAAGGCATGCCTGGATTGTAGTTTGGGACATCCGAACCAAAAACAAAGCATTAAGGACCCTTCAGAGCCTCATGAGCTTGCATACAATGATAGACATCTGGCGACTTCTCCATCCTACCGCTAGAGAATACATCTGTTTTTCATCAGTGCATAACTTATCTAGTATGATAGACACATGGCTGACCTCTCCAGAGGGTGACATCCACCCAGAGTAATTCTGACAATTCCCCACCATTTGTCTTTGTACTGGGGCCCCTCCATACTCCCACCAATTGTTGTTGAGGTTGGACCTTTACTTTAATGAAAATAAATTCCAGCACTTGGTGATGAAGAGATAACTACTTTTCTGTCCAACGACCACAAGGTACGGGGTCATGATGTCATGGTCGAAACTGCAGAACACAACAATGCCACACACAAAACAATTTGGAGCAAAACAAGGTCAGGAAAAAACACCGCCATAGATGTAACAGCACACATGGTACAAAGAAACAGTATCTTTTGTTTTGCCCCCACGCACATCTCCTGGACATAATTTATCTAACTCCAAGGGTGTGTGGACTTTGGGGATGGGATGAAACACTAGAGGGGAAAGGTTTGTTTAAAAAACCCTGCAACAGTAGTGGACCAGCCAGGAACTGAACCGTGGTCCCAGGTCCCAATGCCACTGGATGTGGGTGCCTAGCCACTCCAACATGGGATTTGCTCAACCAGGCACTGTACTGGCAGCCTTCTTGACACTCTTTCAGATCAGCTTACATTGACAGGATAGCGTTATTACCATATACTGAGCTACCCATGTCTCTGTAGAAATTGTTGCACTATAGGCAGCACGGTCATTCATGTGCTGTTTAGGCAGCACTGTATTGACCTGTTACCTGACCACAATGGGGTGGTATCTAAGAATACCTTATGGGAGGCGTAGAGGCACCATGAGGAGAGGATATTCAGCTATGGGTACATAGAGACAAGAAAAAGTTGCTGAACTGAGGTTCAAGGAATATTTGCACAAACAACCATGTCAGAGCTATGTCAGCACAGCTTCTGTGTTGGACTTAGTTTCTAAGCTTAATTTACTGTTCCAACCCAATCCCATTGCATATCAGCATAGTAGGTTATATTCCAGCTGTGAGCTATTTCAACAAAAGAAATGTGTACTGCAAGTGGAATTGAACCTTTGGCTGTTGCTATTCCCATAACACCAGGTGCATTCTGGTGCAGTGTGTGCCACTAAACTGGCACAACCGTGGTGCTATTTTCCAGTTTTGAATTTTTGCTGATGACTTATGTCTGCTCCTTTGAAATGGGTGATACAGGGCTGATACATTCATGATGTGGTTGATTGCGAAAACATTCTTTTTTCCTTAATGATCATGTGCAATGGTTTTTATATTTTTTAATTAAAGCTTGAAAAGCTGAAATTCAGGTCCATGTGTGGTGATTAATGTTTTTGAAATGTCATGCTGTTTGGTGTTGTGGTTTCTTTAAATCAGCATTTGTTAGCATGCTCTACAATGGCTGAAAACAGTGGCGTTATTTCAGTCCTTTCAGTCAAGCTTAGAGAGCAATGATATCACTTTGGAGTAGCTTGCTGTTTCAGATTTCCAGTCAGTGCAGCACTCTGTAGAGTTAATGATTTGCTGAGCTTCCATGTTTCTTACAAACCCAATCTCTGGTTCGTGCTCAGATAGATCAGCTTAAAATCTATCACTATCTTATAAAAAGCTGATCATTTCAGTTTCAATGCTGAATTGAAGTAGGGAAATCTTTCTCTGTGAGAAATCAGCTTGTCTGTACCACAGCTCTCAGTTCTTTCTAATCAAAACTCTGATTTTTTCTAGCTATATAACACAGGGCTGTTTAATGAATATAAAATAAATCTAAATGTTGTTCATTCACAGAAACAGTTTGTCTTTGATGTAGCCTTCATAAAAACATTCAAGTAAGAACATTTTTTCATATCAGATTGACAAGCAGGTGCATCGTCGACTCTGCTACAGTATTTTAAGCACTGTCTGAACTCACAAATTTCAGTTCTTTGGTGGTTTCTGTGTGAAAATACATCACGTATGTGTATAACTAGAAACACTATATGACATCCCAATGCACCGTGTCTCTGCCCACACAGTTGAGGCAGCTCCAGTCTACTGCCACCTGTCCCCCTACCCCACAAGCCCCTGTCTTGTGCTCCACATTTGAGACTGCTGCACACTGCTGCCCACTGTCTTCTCCCATGCAGTCAGAGATTGTGCACCCTGCTGCCTCCATCTCCTGCCTAAAGAATCAGGACTGCTGTACCCTGCCGCCCACTGCCCAAACAGTTGGGATTGCTGTACCCTGCTGCTCTCTCCCCAGCCCTCATAGTTAGGGACACTGCACCTGTTGCCCCTGTTCCTGGCTCCACAGCCAGGGCTGCTGTGCTGTGTTAAGCCCAGAAGTGCCAGGTTCCCTGCCTCCACAGCTGGGGCTGCTGCACCATGCTGCCCCTAGCCATGAGGAGGCGGGCTTTGGTGTACCTAGCTACCAACTTCAATTGCCCCAAATGGGCAGAGCTGCTGCACCATGTGTACCCCATCTCACAGACAGGGCTGCTGTACCCTGATAGCCCCTGTGTCCTGCCCTCACAGTTGAGACTTCTGTAACATGCTGTCCTCTATCCCCTGTCACCACAGACAGGACTGCTGCACCCTGCTCCTTTCTACATAGTTGGGGTTGCTGTGGCCTGCTGTGCCTTAGATCCCCATGCCTCTGCAATTTGGACTGCTGCACCATGCTGCCACTTGACACAAGATTCAGGGCATTTGCTGCATCATGTTGCATGCCTCCATAGTTGAGGCAGTTGCACCCTGCTGTCCCTTGCCACGAGAGTCAGATCCTTTGCTACACCCTCCTGCCCATATCCCTTGTCCCAAGCAAGCATGGCTCCTGCACCCTGTCCCACAGTTTGGGCTGCTGTACCTTGATGCCACCCCTATTTCCTGCCTGAACATTCAGGGCTGCTGCACCCTGCTGTCATCTGTCCCCACCCCCACAGTCAGCGCCATGGCACCCTGTTGCCCCTGGTCCTATTGCCACAGTCAGGGCTGCAGTGCTGTGTTACACCCTAGAGTCTTATGCCCCCTGCATCCACAGTTGGGGCTGCTGAACCCTGCTATGCACTTCCATTACACCAAATGGGCTGGGCTGCTTACAATGTGCACCCAGTGCTGTTCAGGCTGCTGTACCTGATGCCCACCGTGTCCTGACCCAGAGTCAAGGCTTTTGCACCATGCTGTCCTCTGTCCTCTGCCACCACTGTGCTCTGCTGCACCACAGAGCCCATTGCCTCCATAGGCAGGGGACAGGTACAGTAAATGCCCTTACTGTGTGCTGCACCTTCCGAACAGTTGGGTAGCTGCACCTGCTGCCCTCTCTTCCCACACTCACAGTCATGGATACTGCACCTGTTGCCCTCTGTTCCTGTTTCAGCAGGGTGTAGCAAAGGATCTGACTGTGGTGGCAGCAGAACAGCAGGTTTCAACTGCCTCAACTGTGGAGGTATGCAACAAGGTGCAGCTGATGCCCGGAATCTTGTGTCAAGTGGCAGCATGGTGCAGCTGCCTAACTGCAGAGGCAGGGGCTTGGAGCACAACAAGCCACAACAACCCCAACTGCATTGAAAGGAGCAGGGTGCAGCTGTCCTATCTGTGCTGACAGAGGATAGAGGACAGCATTGTGCAGAAGCCTCGACTGTGGGGCAGGACACAGGGGCATCAGGTACAAAGCAGCACTGACTGTGAGACTGGGTATACGTGGTGCAGCAGCCCTGCCCATTTGGGGTAATGGAAAATGGTAGCAGGGTGCAGCAAAAACTCCACCTCTGGTGGCTAGGGCAGCTGGTGCAGCAACCCCAGCTGTGGAGGCAGGAACATGGAAGCAGCCCTGACTATGGAGACAGGAACAAGGGACAAGGGACAACAGGTGCAGCATCTCTAACTGTGAGGGTGGGGAGAGGACAGCAGGGTCAGCAACCCCAACTGTCTGAGCAGGGGCAGCAGGTGCAGCAACCTGATTCTTTATACAGGAAATGGAGGCAACAAGGTGCACAATGCCTGACTGTGTGGGAGAAGACAGTGGGTGGCAGGTTGCAGCAGCCTCAAATATGGAGCAGAAGGCAGGGGCTTGTGGGGCAGGGGACAGGTGGCAGTAGACTGGGCTGCCTCAACTGTGGGGCAGAGACACTGTGCATCAGGATGCCATATAGTGTTTCTAGTTATACCCATACATGACGTATTTTCACACAGAAACTATCAAAGAACTGAAATTTGTGACCTCAGACAGTACAGTACATGAGGTTGAAATACTGTAGTAGAGTGTGACAGGTGCCTGTTTGTCAATCTGACATAAAACATTTTCTTACATGACTGTATTTATGAAGGCTACATCGAAACAAACTGTTTCTGTGAATGAACAAATTTAGATTTATTTATGTTCATTAAACAGCCCTGTGTTAATAGTTAGAAAAATCAGAGTTTTGATTAGAAAGAACTGAGAGCTATGGTACAGACAAGTTGATTTCTCACAGAAAAGATTTCCACTACTTCAATTCAGCACTGAAACTGAAATGATCAGCTTTTATAAGAAGATTAATGGTAGATTTTAAACTGATCTATCTAAGCACAAACCAGAGACTGGGGCCCAATTCCAAGACAGATACGGCGAGGCATAAATGCACTATGCCAGTTTGGATAGTGCAGGTGCAAGTTACGCCAGCGAGTTGCGATATGCACGATTCCAAAACACATCACTTCACGCCCACAACCCACAACTGCTAAGACAAACGCAAGATACAACGCAGTTAGGCCTAAAAATGCTTACACTACTGTGTTACGCGGCCTATGACAAGCATGACACACCAGCACCAAGGAAATGTTATTCCAAAACAGTTGGCATGCAGAACTATGACAGAGGAAGGTCACATAAGTTAGATCAGGTAATAGCTGTCCTAAACAGTGCAGGCCAGAGGAACACCCACCCCCAGCCAGACGGTAGCACACCACACAAACAGTAGTGCCACGGGTGGAGCACAGTGAAAACAGTGGAACACCCATGCCAATGTGCCCAGGACAAACAGGACAGCGTGAAAGGGCAGCAGTAGCATGGCCATACATGGCAGTAGAGAGTGAACACTGGACGATGTGCAACATGGCCCACAGCAGGCAGCAACAGGAAGCCAACACAGACTGTGGGACAGGGCAATGCCACGATGCACAGAGAAGCAATAGGAGAAACAATGGGGAACAGTGCCAAGCAATGTGGGACAGTCTGGAGGGAAGCACAGCAGACAGCTAGGCACAGTGTCACATAGAACAGGTGGCAAGAAGGGTGGTGCAGGGGCAGTGGAGGCCTGTGAGCAGGCACCACCACAGCCCCCGTAGCGATTAGGTGACACAACAGCACAATGTGACACACAGTGGCACAATGCAGCACAGGCAATGGCACAGCACCCATGCCAGTGCCACCATGGTGCCAGAGGTGGCGGCTGCAGCCACCAGGTGTCATGCAACATGTGTGGCTACACTGGAGCAGGAATGGTGCCCAGGCATGCTGAACAGCAGCTGTGAGGAAGGACTGCGTCCATTGCACAACAACACAGGCACACAGGGCATCACAGCACACACGTGCCATGGGCATGGGTGGCATAGGAGACAAAGAGCACACACAGGCCACACACAACACCAGGATGATGGTGCCACCAGGCACAATGCTTCTGCCATAGCCACTGATACATGTAAACAGTGCAACCACAACAGGGACACAGCACTGGGTGGCACAGACCTGTAGACATATGGCAGTGAGACACACCATTGCCTGTGCCACTGGTGCCACCCACAGAGTCCACTGGTTCCCCAGGTGGAAGAGGGCCATACAGGCCCAAGGCCTTCACACAGCCGGGACATGCAATGTGTGGTGGCATGGGCCTGGACCAGGCACAGTGCGTGCAGCACACAGGACACCATGTGGATGCAGCCACTGGTGCATGCTAAAGGCTGTGAGCTGCACAGCCTGCACACAGACCAGGTGCATGGTGGAGACTCACTGGGGATGACATGAGCCATCACAGGTGTGCCCCACATGCACGGCAACATACACACACACATGCCCATGCCCATGCACACCAGGGACAGGCTGCAGAGCCAGCTGTGTAGAAAATGTGTTTATTGAGCACGGTAGAAAACAGTAACACACTGCAAACAGCAATAAACAGGTACAAACATCAGGAAAGGGGAGAACAGCAGGAAAGGGGTACAACAACAACAAAAACAACACATCAGCAGAAGCTCCCCCACCCCTCACATGCACAGCCCCCACCAGTCCAGGATGCCCTCCAGGAGTGTCAACACCTAATACAAGTCCCCACCCCATATATACAGACACACCCACCAGCACAACACAGTCCACCAGCGTGGGCACTAGCACCAATGCAGCTCCCCAGTAGAGCACCCAGAGCCGTGCAACCATGCAACATCCTCCAGAATGGCCAACACAAGCCGTATCAGCCATTGGGCATCCAGTGCACCCCTGGCCAGTCAGATCCCCAGATGTCCCATCGCTGCCATCCTGACCATCTGGCTGTTGCTACTCCAGGACACCACCGACCGGCTGGGACCCAGAGTCATCCAACGCTGGTTCTCCACTGTCCTGCACCTGTTCAGGTGTTGAAGGTGGTGCTACCTCCTGCTGCACCCATGCTGCATCCTCCACAACTGGCTCCATAGCTGGTGCATCCAGGCCACATCCTCCACAGCATCCTGGGCAGTGTCCGCCCAGTGGCAGTTATATGTCAGACCC
Source organism: Neoceratodus forsteri (assembly GCA_016271365.2). Taxonomy (NCBI): domain Eukaryota; kingdom Metazoa; phylum Chordata; order Ceratodontiformes; family Ceratodontidae; genus Neoceratodus; species Neoceratodus forsteri. Next base: position 1,077,902,011 of record CM057450.1, read on the forward strand.
CTGCTGCCCACCGTCTGTGGGATCCTGCACCTCTGCCACATCCCCTCCTCCTCAATGATGATGACTTAGGAGGGATGATCATCGCCCTCCGCTGTCAGCGCTGGGTACTCGGCGGTACTTCATGGCATCAGCTACCTTCACCTCCGCCATGGCCTCAGCAGGGCCCTCTGTCGGGCATCAGTCGGCAATGCACACCTGTAAGGATGCAAAGGCAGTGATCAGTGCAGGTCCTGGACATGCGGCACACACACAAGACACACATCATCGTGACATGCCACCATGGGCCAACATGTCATGGGCACCACACAGCACACATTGCATGCACCTACCTGCCTCCACTGCAATGCCTCATTCCTGAGATCCCGACATGGGCATCTGTTTGGCCCGGCCTTCGTGGTGATGCACCTGTGGCGAAGGGATAATGGTTACACTTGTGCACCACAGCAGGCCATGGTCTGTGTGTCAGCACTGCACCACTGTAAAGACAGCTGTAGGCATACCCACCTGCACCCGCATCCTGGCCTTAACTCATCTCTGCGTCCCTATGCCATGTCATGCTGAGCATTCCTCCAGGAGCCCTGGGTCCCGACTTGCCATGTCCTGCCACGGTGCTGTAGTTGGCGGACAGTCCTGCACACCACTGCTGGCACCCAGCTGTGCCCCAATAGCCCGCCATGCCCCTTCATACTTGGCAGAAGTGTGCCTCCTGCATCCCGGTGGGAGTAGTGTCCGCCCCACTGCTGCACGTAATTGACAAGCATGGTGGTCTCTAGTGGTGTAAAGTTTGGAGACTGCCCACCCAGGCTGAGGCCCAATCCCGGGACATGACAGGGGTGTGTGACTGGCATGGGGTCCTGTTGACGCACGGTATAGACCTGCATGGGAGGAAGGCATAGCACATGTGTCAGTGAATATTGGACAAACATCCATGTCGACAACCCACCACCAGCCCCGCCCAGTATGACATGCAGGGCATGCATGGTGCATAGGGCTGGGGCACAGTCACTGGCCATGGCACTGCACCATGAGCACCACACCCCAGGTGTGGTGCAGTGTGATCCAGTCTAGCTCCCCAAGGCACTGCACTACATCCCTACTGAAGGTGTCCACGCCACCAGCACACACCGCAGGCGGCCATGGCCTGGAATGTGGTGCCACGCCAAGACACACCACACCACCTCACACTTCCACACACCACCCCAGCAGTGCACCGCCAGGCTGCCATTCTAAGCAGAGGTTTCCTTGTCACGTACACCAGCTGCACAGAGCCAGCCTGGCACGTGGTACCCCATGGCCATGCACCTGCTGGCCATCATCCCCATGGCACACTACAGCAGGGGCTGCTGTGTAGGTGGGTATCAGCTGACATCACTACATGCCACCCTGCCATATGTCTGCACAGCTGCCTGCACAGGGTACACCCACTGTGCCTATCTAACTGTTCCCAGGGTGCAGTCCCATGTACCCCACATGCAGACAGTGTAATATGTGCAATACACCTACCTTCCCTGTGCACCATGTGTGCACCCATGGGTGGCACCGCTGACTATGGTGGCACACCTGTATGGGCAATTGGCAAACAGCATTAGCTAGTAGTACAGACATTGACCTCAGCACATCAGGGGTATTGAAGTGTCCAATTACCTGCTCCTGTACAGGGTCAATGTCTTCTAAACAAGGGAAAGGTACAGCTGTATTAGGCCCACTATGTAGTACCAGGAAATGAATTGTGCATGCTGTGTACTGTCCAGTACTCACTTATGGCCTGGGTGTGTCTTCCTTGTTCCTACAGGATGGAAACATGGATTAGCAAATGGCTGGCATATTGGCTGTAGCATGTTGCCCGTGGGTGTCGTGTCCCAGTACTTACCCTTTTGCAGTGTTAGTCCCACCTGGGCCTCCTGTCCACTGTTTGTCTGTCTATCTGCACTGCAGCCTGCTCCCTGCTAGCAACCTGTGAGTCCATGTTGTAGGCTAGCTTCTGCCGACAGACCGCTAGACGCAAGACGTGGCGCATTACAAGCAACACGTGCATTGCAGGATATAGTTGTGCATTTGCAGCCTGCAAAATCACAGACACGCAATTGTGGGATGCACATGCGGCCTGTACGCACTTGTAGCCTACGCGTCTGTTGTGCCTGTGCAGTTTGCTGTATGCCTCCCATGCAGGTATCGGCCATGTGTGACATGTGGATGACCTGACAGCAGTGGTAATGAGGAGACAACACAGAGGTGTAGTGCTCAGTTCTTTACTTGGTGCAGGTGACATATGACATTGGTGACAGTGTTGTACAACAGTGTAATTGTGATAAGCCCTCACTCATACCCACCCTTAATGGTGCAGTGCACACTATCACACTCTCACATGTGCCTCCCACAGTGGCCCCCACAGTGCACTCATACCACACACAGACACACTCACACATCCCTCACACACACCGCACATCAGCACCCTGAGACAACCCAGACTGCGACACCACCCAACCCCCATAGCAGCGGCATGCCACGGCGGCACTTCTATCCTCCACCTGCTGTTACCACCCAGTCCGTTTGCTGTGTGCTGCCCCAGTTGTGGCACTGGGCACACCCTGCCCTGTTGCTGTCTGCTGGGACAGTACTGTCCACCAGTGCCCCAAGCCCCTGTCAGTGGGTGTTGGTGCTGCCTTTGCCACACCAGTCTGGCGGCCTGTGGTGCCACTGGTGCTCATTCGGTGTTTCTTGGTGGTGGGTGTTGCCCTGGTGCTGCATGTGTCACTGGCACAGGGGCTGCAGTGCCTATGGCATGGGTTCTGCCAGTGGTGGGGCCACCTGCCAGTGCCGGTGGTGGGTGCTGCTGCACCAGGGGTGCCGGTGGTGGTGGAGGTGTTGGTGAGGGTGGTGCCACTGGGCCCACAGCACATGGTGCTGGTGGTGGTGGTGCTGTCACTGCTGCTGTTGGTGGTGTCTGTGTGTTGCTGGGGTCTGCTGCTCCTCCTGTGGCACCTGTGTGGTGGCATCCCATGCCACAGGGCATTGTGTGTGCGACCAGCATGCACGTCCTTTGCAGGGCCACCAGTGCATCCACCTGCCTTGTCTGCTGTGCCACCAACCCCTGATGACCGTGGCCAGGTGGGTGACAGCGCACCTCTGTGCCTGCACACAGGCCTGTGTGGTGGCCATGGCCTCCACCAGATGGTTAATGGCTGACTCCATTGTGCGTGTCCCCATCTCATGCACCCCTATCAGTGTGCCAGTCAGCTCCTTCACCGCTGCATGGTGGCCTTCTATGCTGAGCCTTATGCAGCCCAGCATCTCCCCTGTTCTGTGTGCATGGTGGCCAGGGTTCAGCGAACCCTGCATAGTCCATTGGGGTGTTTGGGCAGTCCTCCTCCAGCCAACAGTATGCTGCAGGGCTAATTTCTGGTGCAATCCCATCCCACAGACTCTTGCAGCACAGGTGGTCGCTTGGTTCCAGGCACTTCTCCTCCTGCTGTTGTCCCTCCACCATCACACAATCCTCCACCACCATTGTCCTGGCTGTGTCCTGCTGGGCCCACTGGGATGGTGTTGGCACTGTCCACTGGCCCTGTGTCCACCTCTGCTGTGTCTGTGGGAGACATTGGTACTGCACTGTTACCTCCCATGTTATGCCTCTCATGCCTCCCACTGTCCCAACCCCTGAATTACTGTCCCACGCACAGGGGGTGGTGCAGGCCATGGCCTTACCTGCACTGCTGTCTGCTGGCACCGCACCTGTTGGGGAACAACAGTGTATCAGTGCTGCACCACCACTACATGCCAACCTGCATGCCTCCATCCCCTCCCTTGATACACCATCCCACATTGTCAAGGCAGCACTGGCCACTGGCTTACCTACTCCTGTGTTCTCTGGCACTGCACCTGTGAGGAAACAACATGCATCAGTGCCACCACATCATGTCATGCCCAACATGTATGCCACGCTCCCACCCTTGCATCCATGTCCAATGCACTGCGAGAGGCACTGGCAGTCAGCTTACCTGCCCCTGTGTCCACTGCTGCTGCACCTGTGGGGGAAACAGAGTGCATCAGTAGTGCCTCCCATGTGTTGCCTGCACTACATGCCTTCCCATTAGCTGTGCACATTCCAGGGTCCAGTCCAACAAATTCCTCCCATCTGTCACTTTCCTGTTGCCCATTGTTACATTCTTTCATACTGGTCATTCTGCCATGCATCACACTTTCACTTACTCATCCCTGTGTCATTCCAGGGCGTGTCGGGTCCATGTCCCCATGGAATCTGGACCTGCTCATGGCTGCCAGCACCCTTGCCTTGTGGGTGGTGAAGGATCTCACCTCCTGTAGATGTCCCCAATGACGGCTGCCTCCTGACTGTTGTGTGTATTTCCTTGCCCTTGCATGGCATTTCAAGTCACTAGTGTGCTTTTGCAGCTCACGCACTGTGTGCCCTGCATTTGTGACGGCATTTACTTGTACTGCCGTCTCATCTCATGCTGTGTGAGAGGCCTTTCAGCACCATGCATTTCTGCTTAAAGTTGAACCAGCATAATATTCTGTGGTAATTTTCTTATGCAGCCCATGATGCTTTGCATTGTGGGGGCATGTGATTTTATTTCTTTGAAACTTGGCTTCCGGCCAAATGCCCTTTAGTATAACATTGCCTCAGTGCTTGCACACAGAGGTTATTTGTCTTTTAAATTGTTTTTGTTTTAATTGGGTTCACCACAACATAACCCAGATAGACCATCTTAGGGTAGCTGGTTCATTCCACTGGGGTGTCAAACAGATGAGGCATACTGATGTGTCATGGTAGGATGAAACACGTGTCTATGTCTTCTGTTGGCACCCTCTGCAAACTGTGAGGCCTTCGGCACCATGCATTTCTGTTTAAAGTTGAACCAGCATAAAATTCTGTGGTGATTTGCAATGCAGCCCATGATGCTTTGCATTGTGTGGGCATGTGTGATTTTGTATTAATTATATCATGCCACATTTCTATAGTAGGGAGATTTAGTTGGTGCCAACAATGAGTGATGCTTTCTTTGCTGCCAAAATATATAAATTAAGTAATTGATTAACAGATTTTGAAGGCCCTGTGGAAAAATAGCTAATAAAACCAGTTCCGGTGTCAGTGGGCCAGCAAAGCCCAGGACTTGAGCTATACAGTCCTCGATCTGTGACCAAAAGGGAGTGATATGCATGCAAAACCAAAATATATGTGAATGCGTAGCCATCTGGACCCCACATTGTTGCCAACAAAAGCCCAACTGCATGGAATAAATTTTTGCCAGTGTCGCAGGGACATAAAAATATCTATTGCAGCATTTCCATGAGAACTCCCGAATAGAGTGCCAGGAAACCTTAATAGAAGGGCCAGTATACTTCAACCAGAGGTCATAGGAAAGAGCCAAGTTCAATTCCCCACCCTACGCTTTTAAAAATCGAGACCATGGTGTCTCCCAAGAACTAACTCCTGCAAACCTTTATAAACTCTGCCAATCAAACAGGTATCTTGTGATCCCTTTAATGACTCAAGTATCAATTTTAATAGAGTGGGCACTGGGTCTGGAACATGACTTCTATGTGATCCCTTTTGGTAAAAAGGTTCAGACCTGCAGGTACCGAAAGTGCTCTCTGCTTATTAGGGCATACTGTGATTGTAGTTCTGCAAATGGGCTGACTGCCTGACTATTGAGAAATTGAAATATATATATTAAACTCAACTGCTGCCACCTCTGAAAAATAATGTCAAATCGAGCAGGAAAATCCGTTTCATTGGCTAATTGCTGAAGATAATGAAAGAGTGTGGCTAAGGGGAATGAGCTCTTAATGTTACCAGACCCTCAATGTCTGTGCAGTAAATTGACTGTATTCTCTAAGATTGGGGAGCTATGTGAGCGGTGCAAATAGCACCTTACCAGGGTTATGAAAATCATTTATGGTGAACTCTATATGTTTCAAACTGCCTTATAATTGGTATTTATCCAGAACAGAACTGTACAAATCATTACTGTCTTACAGTATCAAAGTAAGTCTGGGATATTTAATCCCCTCCCATAAAGGGTAAATGCAGTAATTTCCATCTGATTCAAGGATGCCTCCCACCTCAAAACAAGTCTTGATATTATTCGGTTCCAAGATAGCCCATGATTTTCCTTGTTAAACAATTTGTATTACAGATGAAGCCGTTTAATAGGGATGGCTCCGTGGTGTCCTTTTTCTCCTATTAAGTGGTCATCCTTCTAACCAAAGTGCATAAGAATCAGAAATGGCATTCACTCAGGCGCAGTCACATACAATGGCAACACATTACTGAATTCATGTCTTATGTCCTACACATACTAAAATGTTAAGTAACCCAAACTGTCACATTTAGATAACGTTAGCAGATTTTATTCAGTAAAGAACTTAAAAATTATGCATTTTAAAATAAAGGGCTTAGCACTGCAAATAAAGCACAAGAAAAAAAGCTTCAACAATACAAACATAATCAGAATCAACTTTTAGCATTAAAGCCTTAGACAGCACTAGGCAACCTAATACAGTGCAGTGAACTGTAAAGTCATTCTAAAGATTTAAAAAATCAGTCATTTGGCTCTGATGGGAATCAGAGTACATTTTACTCACAACATCTGATACAATGGATTGCAATAAGTTCACTCCTCGACTTTACCATACTGCTGACACCACTCCACGAGGAATGGAGGCGTGTAAGTGCCTCCTGGTTTGTTGGAGCAGCCAGCTGGATATCTTGGGTGTCCTCTTCTTCTTCATGGTCCTCTGGGTCTCCCAGGTGTGCTCCTTTAACCATCACACAAATCTTCTCACTAGTTCATTCCCCATCAGTTGGAAGAGCAGTGTCCATATCCACAAACTTAGCAAACTCCACCACCAACATGAATTCAAGCATCACAGTCTTTTTCCTTCTTTTTCCTGACCAACTCCTGGTGTTTGAGCATGTGTCCATGATTAGGGTATCATCTGTGAGAAGCCTCCTGTCATCACCATTGTGGACATTCTCAGGAGGGTATTCCTGGAGTAAAGTTTGCAAAACTGAACCCAATCACCTGCAGCACCACTGTAAGCATCAGCGTGCCCCACTTTCCTTTTTACACACTATAGCATGCCTCTGCTTCCACCTTGACAGCCAGCCACCTGAAGCAGTGAAGGTATCATGATTTAACTGTTGAGCTAACTGTTTAACACCCACTCAGCCATGATGGCATCACTATTTTGGCTAATCCTCCCAGTCTGGTGTTTGGAAATTCCAAAAGCAGCAGCAACCTTGAACAAAGATGTTTTGGGCCCTTGCAGTGCTTCTATAACTTTTACATGCTCTTCCAGGGAGAGTTACTTGCATTTAACCACCATGTTCCAAGATGCAGCAAGAACAGCAGCTTAATAACACTCCAGACCTGACCAGTTTTATAGGCAAAACTTTCCAATTAGCCGAAATTGGCATCCCTATTAACCAGCAGCTGTTTCCATTAAATATAATAGAGACTAAATTGGTCACTGGTGAAATGTTCCAGTTAAGCAACATCCCTATTAACTGCATCCGATTAAGTGGCTTTATCTGGGTATTATCATTTTATTCTATAAAATGACTGTGCATCAAAGCATCTCTCAAAGTGGGGGCTTTACAGTAGGACATCCTAGGAGCATTCACTAATAACAGTAAGACCCTTATCACTAACCAGAATATGCCAATGTTTATTCAAAATTCTTTCCAGACATGAAGCATTTGCTGAATAGGTTGTAACAAAAGTAAACCATTTATTTTCTTTTCTTTCATTTTATTATCCACAATAATTCTTCTCAGTTTATACTGTGAGCTACTTCTGTGGCACAATAAATACAGTTGCTACCATAACCCTCTCCTTGAGCATTTTTCCAAATCATTTGCCTATTTTAGATGAAGCTCCTATGTTCCACAATTACATTTTACTCTTAAGAGCTGGCCTTTGGGAACGTTACACATGGTGTGGCAGGGATGACAACTGGAGGCAAGAAGTATCATATTATGGTCAGTAGCCTTCCTATACAGATCTGTGCTCACCAACTCATCCACTTGTTTTGTTAATGTTTAATCCAAGAAATTCACAGACTGTCTACTAGCAGTATAGGTAAACTTAAGATCTGGAATAGTATTATGTAAAAATTAATAAACTCCTCCAGTTCAGTCAAGCTACCGGGCACACATTCACTATATTGTCTATATAGCAGTGCCAGAGTTGAATTTTGTACAAAAAGGATTAGAACTAGTGTCATAAGTGTATTGTTTTTCTCAAATGCCAACATATGAAATCACAACTGAGGGCGAACAAGTGACTCCCATAACGATCCCCTTAGTCTGAAAATACATTTTTGTTAAACATAAAACATTGTTTTTCAAAACATGTTCCAGTAATGTTAATATACATTCAGTTGGTGGACATCTATTAAATTGTCTTTGGTCAAGGTAAAATGCTGCAGCATCTAGGGCTCCTTAATGGGAAATATTCATGTAAAGTGATTTTATGTCTACTGTTATTAAATATGCATCCTCCTCCACTTTTATGTCTTTAAATATGTGCATGACATTTTAGTGTCTTGGGAATGCAAAGGTTGGAATATCATAAGTGGACATAAAAAGAATCAACATATTTTGAGAGTGACTCGGTCAAACAACTGATGCCACTCACTATTGGTTGACCTGGGTGGTGATCCAGGGATTTGTGAATCTTTGGTAAAATACAGAATGTAGCCTAATTGGGGAGTATGTTATTAAAATTCCTTTGTAGTTTTATCAATGTGCCCTAGTCGAAAAGCTTCAAACACTGTCTCATCAATGAAATATTTAAAATCAGGAATAGGGTCCTCACTGAGTCTTTGACAGAAACTGCAGTTAATCAATTGTCTTTGATCTCAGTAACATAGTCCTCCTTGTTCATTAAAACCACACAACTGCCTTTTTCTTTTTTTTATACTTCCTTTATTATGGTAGGCCCTGAAGGGCTTGTTACATCATGTCCAGACATATTGATCATACATCTCATACATAGGTACATAAGATAAATCTTGATGACATCACAGTGTGTCTCTATAAAATAGCTTTCTACTGAAAAAACATATGATGATCCAATTAAGCAAACTTGACAAATCTAAAAGATCTATCAGTTAACTTTACAAGTCTTTCTAGTTGCTAGAACTCTATGGAGAAGCGTTAAAATATGCACCGCAACAGCTGAGATGGTGGAGGAGGCAGGGAGGGGGGCAGAGTGAGAGTCTAAGCATCTCCATCTAAATTGGTCTCTACTACAGCCACCTGGCCCACCTATTCTGGTATAAAGGGGTTTGCTGACAGAGGCCAAAAGTAATTGTTTCCATTAAATGAATACTCTCTATAATAGCCCTCCAGTCCTCCAACAAGTGGGGCATCTTTGTGCCATTTCCTAGTAATGGCCTTAAGAGCAGCTATCTCCAGAACTGACCATAAATATATTGCTTCTTTTCCCTTCACCTCTCTATGTCATAAACCCAAAACAAGATGCTCAGATCCAAGAGGGACTGAAATTGAGAAATCCCACTAAGATGATGCTCTATCTCCTCAATATCCCCTGAGGACTTGGCATGTCCGAAAAATATGGGTCTGGAGGCAGGATCATGGCCACACACCCTCCAACAGGCTGAACCAGTTATTGGAGCATAATGCACCACCTGTGCTGGGACAAGGAAGTACCAGGACCTCACCTTCCAGCCATATTCCTGCCAAAGTGGGGCCCCTGTCGTCTGCCATGCAATACATATATACCAGCCATTGTTTCTCTCTGAGGAGTAATCCCAAGTCTGATTCCCACTTGTGTTTAAGTTGGTCTGTAGGTGGGGCATGTCCAATACAGATCTTTCATACAGTAGGGATATGGCTCTCACCTCCCGATGTCCAAATACTCGGAAAGAGCACAAAGTAGTAGACCAGGGAGGGGCTGTGGACATGGCCTACCTAGATTTTAGCAAGGCATTTGATACAGTCCACACAAAGATTAATACACAAGTTAGTCAGCCTTGAGTGAGTCTCAAGGTGGTAGCCTGGATAAAAATTGGCTAGACAACAGGACTCAAAGGGTAGTAGTAAATGGAGTCCACAGTGAAGAAAGGAGGGATACTAGCAGGATGCGAGGATCTCAGTACTGGGACCGTCCTTTTAATGTCTTTATAAGTGACATTGCAGAGGAACTGGAAGGAAAAGTATGTCTCTTTGCAGACGACACAAAGATCTGCAACAGGGTTGATACACAAGATGGAGTGGAAAGGATGAGAAGGGACTTGGCAAGGTTGGATGAATGGTCAAATGTATGGCAGCTCAGATTCAATGCAAAGAAGTGCAAGGTAATGCACATGGGGAACAAAAACCCTGGGGAGTGACACAATGAGGGTGAGATACTGGCAACAGTAAAATAAAACGGACCTGGGGGTAATTATATCAGATGACCTAAAAGTGGGCAAGCAATGTGAGAAGGCAGTAAGGAAGGCTGGGGGATACTGGGATGTGTAGGAAGAGGCATCAATATTAGAAAACAGGAAGTTGTTATCCCTCTGTACAGACAGTTGGTGAGACCCCATCTGGAGTACTGTGTGCAGTTCTGGAGACCCCATCTCCATAAAGACATAGACAGAGTGGAGGCTGTCAGAGGAGGGCAACCAAAATGGTGCAGGGTCTGCACCAGAAGACATACGAAGAAAGACTAAAGGAGCTTAATATGCATACCCTTGAGGAAAGAAGGGAGAGAGGGGACATGATAGAAACTTTCAAGTACCTCAAGGGAATTAACAAAGTCCAAGAGGTGGCATCTTCCAGAAAGAGATGTGCAAGAACAAGGGGCACAATTTGAAGATAGAAGGGGATGGCTCAGAGGTAATGTGAGGAGTATTTTTCACTGAGAGGGTTGTGGATGCATGGAACAGCCTCCTGAAGAGGTCGTGGGTCAAGAACAGTGGGGGACTTCAAGAATGCATGGGACAGGCATAGGGCAGTCTAGTGGGGGTAGGAGGAATTAAGCTGTTGGTTAACTAGGATCTGCAGCTTATCTGTTAGGTAGGAAAATGGGCAGACTAGGGGGCCAAGCAGTCCTTATCTGCCTTCAAATTCTATGTTTATATGTTTCTATGTTTCTATGTCCTCCCGCACCTGAGCACGGGTTCTCTGAAGGCTATGGACATAATCTCTGATTTGATAAAATCTCAAGTTATCGCCTAAATATATGCCAAATGTCTGCCTAGCTGCCTCAAAGGAAATAGGGTTATCTGTTATTAAGACCTGATAAGGGAGTGGAATCCTTTCTTGGCTCATTTCTAAAACCAGGGGTCCAGAGCAGCTGCCGGAAACAAAGGGTCATAAGCCCACAGTGAAACTTCCACATTTCGTGTCTAATGGGACCTCGAGTTAAACCTTGCCACGATCCCTCCAGGATGGCCTTACGTCTCCATATAGCACACCTCAGAAATCTGGCACCACTCTGGAACAGGAGAACCTGAAGGGGTGGTTTAGTTCTAACTGCCAAATCCATCCTCTTCCAATGGAGTCGAAGCCTGGACTACCCCATAAAGGTGCCACCCACATTTGAGCTGCCACCCAATAGCCCTGTAAGTTAGGAAAGACTGAACCCCGTAGGGCCTTAGGGGCGAAAGAAAAAGCTCCACATATCCTAGATCCGTCTTCATCCCACAGGAGTTAAAACAAAACAGGTTCTGCCATATATTTAAATCTTTCTGTGAAACCAGACAAGGTACACATTCAAATAAGTAAAGTAGCCTAGGTAAGGCATTCATCTTCAATGCTTGGGTCTTAGAATATATAGACAATGGCAGGAAAGACTATCTCTGAACTTCCTTCCTTAACTGTGTAATCAAAGGGGTAGTTAAGATCCCATAGCTGCTGATTGCTGATACCAATCCTGATCCCTAAATAACTCATCTGATCGAGGTCCCATCTCATAGGGTACCTACTCCACAAACCAGGGTAGGGATATAGTTACAGCTAAGTACCTCCGTTTACTGCAGTTCAGCTTATATCCTGAAAGGGAGAGTCTGGCTCTGAGATACATGAGCACGTCATTGGCGTATAAGGCCAACTTATGCTCAAGCCCATTTATTCGTATTCCTCTTATGTTCCCATTCTCTCTGATAGACTGAGCAAGAGGCTCTATATTTAATGCGAAAAGCAGTGGTGATAATGGACACCCTGTCTCATGCCTCTACCAAGCTTCAGAGGTCGGAAATATGGTCATTTGCTCTAACATAGGCGGTCAGGGAGTCATACAATTTATTTATAAGTTGTGTAAATTCTCTCTGGTTCCCAAACCAGGAAAGGACCGCTCCCAAAAGTTCCAATCAACTCTGTCAAACACTTTTCAGTGTTGAGACTCATTAATAAAGCTGGGGTACCAGAACTGTAGATATGGTCAATGAGGTGGGTGGTCCTTCTTAAATTGTCTTGGGCCTGTCTGCCTGGGACAAACTCATTCTGGTCTAATCATATAAGCTGGGGAGGTAATGTTGAATTCTTTTGTCATAATGGAGGAAAGGATCTTATAGTCAGTGTTTAGGAGTGAGATTGGGTGATTAGAGGCACATTTGAAGGGTCCTTCCAGGCTTGGGTATCACCGATATCGGTGCTATGACCCAGGAGGGTGGAGCGAACCCCTCCCCATGACCTCAGAAAATACTTTCAAACTGAGAGGATGAAGGTGATATCTAAAACACTTAAAAAGTCCCCCAGTTGCCCATCTGTCCCAGAGCATTTCCCTGTCTTCAGGGCACCCACTTCTACCTTAAATTCCTCTACTGTTAGTGGGCTCATCAGCTTTTTGGCTTGGTCTAGAGACAGAGTCGGTAGTTTCATTTTATAAGAAGGTCCCTATTCTCCTTCAGGAGGTGGGGTTCCTTTCTCATACAGTATAATTGTTCATAAAACTCCTATTTTGTACACCACTTTCTGGTATCCAGGGTGCCATAAATTCCTGATTGTGGCCCTAGCTCTTTGAGCTCTCAATCTACTGGCTAATAATCTTAATGCCCCTGGACCACCTTCATAATAATTCTGCCTTAAAAATAACAATTTATTTTCTACCTGATAGTCCAATAACTGTCCCAATTCCCTTTTAAGAGTCTTAAGCTGCTGAGCTCTTGCCCTGGTAAACTTCTGTTTTGCATTTCCTCCAATGAATGGATTTGTTCAGCAAGTGTTTTCCTTCAACCCTTTTTCTGGGTGGCCAACTGAATAAACCTCCCTCAGAGAACAGCCTTGGCAGTATCCCAAAGGGTGGCATTTGATGTACCCTGTCCCTCGTTCTCTTCCAAAATGAGTTGGTATGTATCTACAATCTGATCCTTAACTGTCTTATCTTTGAGCAAGGAGACATTAAGCCTCAAAATGTGTTTCTACGGAATCCCCATATCCAGATGCTTATAAAGTGGGGCATGATTCCAGAGGACAAAAGTCCTCAACCCAAGTCTCCTGCACTCTAGAGACCTCATCCCTCAGAACCAGGAAATAATCCAATCTGGAGTAGATATTATATGTGTCGAGAGATAGGTATAATCCTCTGCTTAGTATGTTGGTGACACAAACATCAAGGATACCCAATTCTCCTAATAACTTTTGAACCTTCCTTGCCACCTGATATGACTTTCTGAGAATCTGGGAGGTTGTATTGATGGCAGGATTAAGAGTAAGGATTAGGTCTCCCCGCAGATCAAAGTGCCTCCCCACTCATAAAGTAGGAGGAAAAAGGATCTATGATCCTGATAAGGGTGTCCAGTGGAAAATACACTGATACAAGTGTCATTAATTGCCCTCAATTTTGCCCTTCATGAGAGCATACCTACCCTCTTTATCCCCTTTATAGTCAGTTTTCAAAATGAGACTTATGTGGTATGAGCACCATAGTACCTCTCCATCTACCCTTTTTGTATGAAGGCAGCCACCCCTAAAGCCCAACTTCAGAAATTTGCTATGCTGCCTCTCAGAGAGGTGAGTTTCTTGTAGAAGCACATAATCTACTGCTGACTTCTTAATGTAGGCCAGAATCTTACTGCATTTAACTGGACTTTAAGTTCGTTTACATTACATGTGCATACTACGTACCTGAGTTAGCCATGATGAGTTTCATAAAAAAAGAACCCAACTGTGTCACAGTCCCCACTCCCCACCACAAAATACATCTCCTCCCACACAGAGCAGTGCAGTAGTTCTCCATCTTAAAACATGTTAACTGTATGACCAACAGGGCAACAACATATCTGTTTAACTTTAAATGACTTCCTAGGTAGAAGATCCAATTTTAAAGGATCTCTGTCGAAACTCATGCCCCACTATGGGAGGTGGGTTAAGAGGGTGGGAATACACTCACTCTCCAACCAGAGAGCTCCCCTAGAGCTTCACTGATGAAAAATGTTTTAAGCTCCTTGCAGTGAGTGTTAGCAGTTAGACCAGCTCAAACAATCTGGAGCTAAACCACCCTTAACACTGTTGTTGGTAGGACACCGTTCAGAGAAAAAAAAAAGAGAAAAATATTATTTAGTCAAGTTATTTCTGGTACTAACATGACAAGCAATTAGCCAATCAACCCAATACTTTAAGAAATATTAAATACTGGATGAATCAACTGTATCCCAGTCCATAGTGAGGGGGCAACAGGGCATGAGTCCTCCACCTCCATGAAAAACAGCGAGCAGGGGCCACAGCAGGTCTCAGATCACCTCCTGAGCCCAGGCAAGGAAGTCAAATGAAAACATTTTAAATGTTGTAGTACCAATAAGAGTAGGCCCCACATTCCTCATACTGGCTAAATCATGATCAGGGTGGGAGACCAGGCAAGCACGGCCCAAGCATCTACAAAAATTTTAAGGGACCACACCTCAGCGACATCCCCTCAGAGTGCCCCCAGTCAAGCCCCCTAAGTTGAGGAAACTGTCTGCCAGAAAAGAGCACAACCCTGAAGACAACTCCCAGTGGACCACCAATAAAGGCTCAATAAGTCCCTTGCAATCAACTGCATAAACATATTTATGTGCCACAATCAACCAAGCCATTAGCCGGATCACCCACTGACATTTCCAAATTTGTGTGAGGCCCAAAACTTTCATAATATGGCTTCCTCACCCGAACCAGCAACCCCCAATAGGCCACGTAGACCCCACAGCCCCTGGCGAGGAAGGTCCATCCCCCCCCCTCAACCATCGACTCACGGGCTCTAAAAATACCAAGGTGGGGGTCACGTGGCGCTCATGGAGGAGTAGCTGCAGCTTTTCTGGGCTCCGTTCCCAACCCGTGAACCTGCTGTTATTTGCGGTTAAAACCTCCCTTTTCATCCTTACCACACGGATTCAGTGTTGGAGCAAGTGTAGAAGCGGTCTTGAAGTTGGTTAGCAATTTACAATGCAAGCGGTTGATCAAGAGCTCGAGCTAGCGGCGCGCGTAGCTTCGTCACCACCGGTCGCTGAGGAAGAAATCACACCTGCAAAATTTACAGTGATTTATCGACAATCAAGGAAGCTTTATTTAAACTGGTCGACGAGGTAGCAGTATTTAAACCTGCTCTGACCCAGTTAGCTCGTCGGGTGACGGACACTGAAGCCAATTTCTTCAATCGGCGAGCAATGGAGAAACAGGGCCTACTATTAGTGAGTGTAAAAATGGTAGTGAAGCTGGAGGATCGGCTCGACGATTTGGAAGGAGAAGCAGGCGAGAACAACCTGATCCTGCTGGGACTACTGGAAGGTGAAGAGGATCGAACACAGTGCTCTTTCTGCAAAAGTTGTTGAAGAAATCAGCTGGGCCCTCGCCAAATGGGCGAGTATATTATTGAGAGGGGCACCGTGCCCTGAGAGCCAAGCCTCCACCGTCCGATCCTCCAAGGCCTATAATTTTAAGCTACTAAATTATCTTGACCGGAGCACATTTTGAAAGAAATAAAAGCTATCATCATTTCATTAGGAGGGTAAGAGTTACGTTTGGTCCCGACCTAACCTGGAAGATGAGGCAAGCTAGGACATCTTTTGGCCTGTTACATCAAGCTATGGGCAGCGGGGATTCGCCATCGCATGCTTTACCGGCGAAGTGGAGATCACGATTAAAGATGGGACTAAGCGGTTTGAGTCTGCTGAAGAAGCTTTGGCATCCTTAAAACTTTACTACCCGACTTGTTTGCCAAAGGATAAATCGCGGCTTAAAGCATTGATCCTCTGGGACTGAGAGGTCTAGAGGAGCAATTTATATTGACAGACATAGGAGTTGCAGTCTAATTTTTGGATCCTATTAGTTTCGACTACAGACTGTTGAATTTGGGATTTTCTTAAATGCATGGACTACCAAAGCGACGTTAATTTCTGCTTTTATGTTCCATAGCACTAATTTAGTTTGGCGTTTTAGACTGCCGGAGGAGCATTAATTTGAACCTATCCACCAGAGGAGCTGGATGTTTATATATTATTTTATGTTCTGCACCAGATAATTGAACATTAACATATCATACCATTATTTTTAGGATGTCGTGACGGAAATCTTGAACTAATTTTGGGCAGGAGGGCTTGTAGTCCTTGAGTAACTCTTTTCTTGTTTCAGCAATATGAATCTGGTTGTGTTATGATATATTGCGATTAGTATTATACCAAGTGGTTGAAGCAACAGGATAGGGTACAACTCCTCTTTCCCTCTTCTGGAAGTCACCTATTATAGCACTTTTCCCTTTTTGTTTTACATTTGTGTTTAGGTACTTCCCGTTCCTTTACCTTTATTTATGGGAATAGGAGTTGAACTGCAGTAATTATGTAAGTGCTCCTTGTTCCCTAATCGTTCTCTCTCTGATCTTCCTCTGGATGTTGTTAACTGGGGATTGTGCCAACGAGCTTTGGAGGCCTATAATTTATAGCTAAGCAATGGGCTAGTACCCATACTGTTACTTTCAGCTCCATGGGGAATGAATCCACTTGGTGGTGTATAAAAATTTTATGACCATACAATTTATTATCTGCTAGCTCCACTATATTTTATACTATAGTACAAGGCCAAGCAGGTTCACATGTATATGTTCGGTCTGTTCTATACTTTCATATTCGATGAGGAGGGGCCCACCTCTATGGTGCACTATGAACCAGTGTTGGAGGAGTAGAGCTCGGGCCTGGGGGCGGCTCTTAGGTTGTTTACCAGAAGGGGTTTAGTTTTAGTGGGCAGGGGTATATGGTTTATAGGAATAGGTTTATTAAGGGTTTGATTATAAAGGGAGCAGCTATCCAAAATTCCCTCATGTGCCAAGGTAGTATAAATGGCTATTAGATTGAACCTTCTCTCATGGAACATTAAAGGGAAAGACAATTGTAAAAAGTTTGTAATATTGAATCACTTGGCCGATACAACCCGGCAATTGTATTTTTGCAAGAAACTCATGTTCTTTCGATCGTCTTTCCCATTTTAAGAAAACATGGGTAGGCCAAGTTTTGGTGCTGGATTTTCCTCAAGCAGTCGTGGGTGGCTATTTTGATAGCCGAGATTCCTTTATACATTCGAAATAATTGCTGATCCATCACGGCAGGTACATTATTGTCTCGGGTAAACTTGGAGGTTGAGTCTTGTGCTGGGATCAATTTATGGCTTCAACCTAGAGTCCCTTCCTTCTTCGCCAGTCGGCAGTGATTTTATCCCCTTTAAAGAGATGCCACTTATATTGGGAGGTGACTGGAACTTAGTCCAGTCTAACAGACTGGACAGGTCTAACTGCAGAAGGTTGCAATCTTCACCAGCCCAACAGGCGTTAGCTGAACTCACATCGTTTTGGGACTAGCAGACCCTTGGAGACTATTCAATCCTACTACTCGAGAATTTTCTTTCTTCTCCACGGTTCATAAAACTTATTCAAGGACAGATTATTTCCTAGTGAGTCAACAATGTATATCAGGGTGATAGAAACAGTAACCCTCCTAGAGTAATATCTGACCACTCCCCAGTCAAAGTAGTCTGGGTTCTGCCATCCAACCCTAGGAGATCCTACTCATGGTCACTAAACAACAATATTTAAAAGGATTCCCAAGTTCTAAGTAGATTTCGAACTTTTTGGTGATTTGATCAAATTAAATTGGGGCTCTATTACAGCTACAGATCGATCGTGGGCGGCACTTAAAGCGGTATGGAGAGGGAGTTAATTAGATTAGCATCTGTACGTAAGGCAGAAACAACCGGAATATGTCTAATTGCTTAAGGAGAATAAGGAGTTGGAAATTATACAGGAGAGTTTAAGATCAGAGGACCAGGAGCAAGAATTATTCACGTTGAGAGCGTGGTACACTGGTGCTCTGAGAGAGAGAGTAGCCAATTCAACTATCAGATCTAAAGCTATATATCTAGGTCAGGGCAGTAAAGCTGGGAGGCTGTTGGCTTGGCAATTAAAACAAAAATCTGATGCTAAATGGGTGATGGCCTTAAGGCATCCTGCTTCAAACGAGTTGATTACAGACCCTGAAGGCATTCTGGGGATCTTTGTGGAGTATTATAAAGATTTGTATTGAGCCAACGCTCCCTCGCATGTGCTTATTAAAATGCGAGAATTCTTAGCTGATATATCATTCACTCATCTGTCAGAAGACTCTAGGCACAGCTTAACAATTCCTATATCAAGCGAAGAGATAGTGATGGCTATTGACTCACTCAGAGTAGATAAAGCACCAGGTCTGGATGGTTTTACACCTTCTTTTATAAGTTATTTAAACTAGATATTACTCCTCTATTGAACCAACTCTTTACCTATTGGTTTCAGCATGGGATCAATGATAATACACTCTTCGAAGCTAGAATAATTTTATTACCCAAGCCTGGTAAGTCTCAGAGTTAGTAGGAATTTTAGACCTATCTCCCTGAACCTGGATATTAAAATCTTTGCCTAAGATACTGACCTCTAGATTAAAAGCGTATCTGGTGGGAGTTGATTAGTCCGGAGCAGGCCGGTTTTGTGGAAGGCCACACATCAGCTGATCACTTCAGGAAATTGTTTTATTTAATCCTGCGTCTGTGGACCCTGGTATGGAAGCATCCCTGGTTTCACTAGGCACAGAAAAAGGCATTCAATCGAGTAGAGTGGGCCTTTATGTTCGAGACCTTAGCTAATTTTGGTATCCCCAACAATTTCTACAGTTGATTATGATTCTCTACTTGTGTCCAACTGTCAGAATCCAGTGCAACAATTTAATTTCCGCTGCCTTTCCTTTGTTGAGGGGAACTCGGCAGGGATGCCCCTTGTCGCCCTATTTGTTCAATTTATATATAGAGCCTCTAATAAGAGCTATAAAGGAGGACCAACAAACTCAGGGTATTTGGATTGGCGGACAAGAGCACAAACTGTCGGCGTTTGCAGATGATTTATTATTACATATTTGGGATACAACATCGTCACTTCAGAGCCCTAAGTCTTATTGCTGTATTTAGTGAATTCTCTGGTTATAAATTAAACTTGGCCAAAACAACGGTTTACCCACTTTCCTCCCACCTCCACAAGGTTGGTGCACATCCTTGGGTCTTCAGTGGCAATCCAAAACCTTATTATACCTGGGTATCCAAATTTCAAAAATTTGGAAGAGTTAGCTCATTTAAACTTTAAACCCATATTTAAATCCATTAAGGAAGACCTGGAGAGATGGTTGAATCTTCTTTTGACCTTTCTGGGAGGATCAACACAATTAAAATGGTGATCCTGCCAAGGATCCTCTATCCTCTCTTGAATTTAAATATATACCTCCCAAATCCTTTTTTAGGCATTTATATAGATATTGTTCTGATTTTGTTTGGAAAAATAAACCTCCACAGGGGCCTATTCCAAACTCTGCCGGCAACACAAATCTGGTGGCCTACAACTGCCCGACTTTTTTACATACTATCTAGCAGTCCACAGCCAGAGCTGCTCTATGGGTGGGCAAAACTGAAACTTCTCCTGGGCCTTGTGTTAGATCGAGCTTTTGCCAGGAACTTAAGTTAGACCTAGAATCTCTTTGTATATTCCATGGGCTAAAGTCCCCAAGAAAGCCAGGAATACCCCTTTAGGATGGGACATTAGGGCTATTCACCAACTTTACTCGGGGCTAAAATAACTCAGTTTTATGACTTTTCTCAACCTTTATTGAGGAACCGAATTTTTAATTGGTAACCAGCCTATTAGTAGATTTTATCCAACTCCCTCCTTCAAGATTCGGATCACAGATTTTATGCTGGCAATTCCATGCTTCCGTTATCAACCTTAGCTGTCAAATTAGGGTCAAACCTCAGTCCTTGTTATGGTTGGCCCAAATCTGTAGTAGCATCAAATCTTTTTGAGTAAGGGCAAACGATTGGACCAGGCTGGAAATTATGGCGTAAACTGTGCGAACTCAGTTTATCAGGTAAAGCTGTTTCCAAAATTTACCAATATATTATAGCCAGGTGGACCTTAATCTATCCCCGATTCCCCTATTGGAAAATTAATATGTCCTTAGATTGGTCCGAGATGGTATGGGAGAAAATCTGGGTTGATATCTATTTGTACATTAAGCAAGATAGGTTAAGAGACATCCAGTTTAAGTTGTTACATAACCTTTATTTTTCCCCAGCAAAACTGCATCGCTTGAATGGCCAATGTTCTCCAGTTTGTGGGAACTGTAATGACTCCTTAGCTGCTACATTTCATAAAATGTGGTCTTGCCCTAAAATTTCTGAGTTGTGGGAGTTGGTTAAGCGCTGGATAAGCCCTATTGTGACCTTTCAATGTTTTTCAACCCAGAGATCTGTATATTTGGGATGTATGGACTCATCCCATATAACGTCTCAAAGGTGCCAAATGGCTCTGGTGGCGCTAGTTACTAAATTAGTGATTTTGCATCATTGGCGCGATGAGTGGACTCCTTCTTTCAAAGAGTGGTGGGAAGAATTTTTGAATGCCCTAAGCATGAAAAGGCAGTGTACTTATCTGCTAATACACGACTAAGTTTCAAAGGTATTGGGTGGCCTTAGTCAAAGCCTGAAAGATAGGTATGGTTATTAAGGAAGGTACCCATACCCAATCCTTTTTTTGTTCTCACCTTCTCTTTATCCCTTACTTTTCAGTTAATGCCTTCTATATCTTATAGGTGCTAAGTAACCTGATGAAATTTAGACCTTTTCTTCTTTTCTAATATTTATATTAATCCTTCCCCATACCTAAGTCCGAGTATGCTAATTGTTTTTACTTATATTAATTTACTACCTTGTATTACGATTTAATGACCTTTAAGGATAGCTGGGGTGGAACGAGATGGGTGTTCTGTTTTGTAAATTGTTTTATTTTGTATTGTTTTGGTTTATTGTGCACCTGGTACATTGGCGCAGTACTTGTAACCTACCACTATTTGATGTGCACACTGTTTTGTAATATTTTTCTAATAAAGTATAGTTATTGAAAAAAAAAATACCAAAGGTATATTTATAGTCGTACATTCTGTCAGAAATCTCCCCTTACTCTAGAAAGTTAAGCAAATTAACTGTTCATTTTAAGTGTTCCAGATGTTAATGAAAGAAAAGAATCTGTCCTCTGCTTCAGGTGGGGCAGTGCTCAAGCCCATTAAGCACCCTGATAAGGCCACAACATGTCAACATATGTCCTCACAAAGTCAGAGAAGGGAAATCAAAAAGTCAAATTATTAAGAGAGATACAGTGCCTGACATTGTTCAGGTAGTTTGAGAGTTTGTTGCTTCCTCCGTGGAGTCTCCTTGGGCCATTTCGGTTCTGCCTGTCCTGGCTCGTTGTTCTGGCATCTTGAGTGTTTCTGACTGCATGGGAATCCCACATAGCAGAAGAGTGACTATTTCCTTTTATGCCTTGCCTTTTAGTTCCAGCAAATACCCAGTCCCTGGAGTCCAACTGGCTGCACTGTGGAGACTGACCTCCTCAATCGAAAATTGTATACCCAATGGTTTCAGAAAGTCCTCTGCTGCTTGTAAGTCAGGGAACCATTTCAGGCCTTTGGCCAGTTGAACCTTCAGGCATGCGGGTATTCGACAAAGGCCCTAATGTTCTGCTGCTGGAGTTATTTAACTACTGTGATGTACCTTTCTCCTTTGAGAAAGCAGCTGTGGTGTAAAATTGTGGTCAATGTGTAAATGTATGTGTCCCCAAAATGAACTGCTTTTTAGACCATGCTAGCTGTAATATTTCCTTTTTACCCTCTAATCCAGAAAAGCAAGAACTACAGATCGTGGCTTGGCTTGGAGTCCTGAGGGTTCAGGATCAATGACCTGTGAGCCACGATAATTTAAGAGCTTTGTCTTGGGAAGATTTAGGATCTCATGAAGAAAAAGTTAATAAAACTAACCATTGTGACGGTCTCAGTGCCCTTGGGGAGCCTGTGTATCTGAAGGTTGTTCCTCCTATTTCTGTTCTCTAATTCTTCAAGGCAGGCTTCAAGTTGTTGAGAACGGTAATAAAAGGTCCAAAAGGGCTTTGTTATGAATATTGGTGGTAGCAGTATAGTCCGTTAGATCCTCCTCGATCTCCCCAGTCCATTTGGTTAATGTAGTAATTTCTGAGCAATGATCTGAAACCTTTGCTTCTAACCTTGAAGGGTTTGGTTAATTTAAGAGTTTGGCAAAGTTCTCGGGATGTAATCATACATTCGGATTCCTCCGTAGAAGCCTCCATTGTTTGTCTAGGCGCAGAGTCATGGATCCCAGGGCCTCCTTGCTGCAAAGTGAAGCTGGCATTTTAAACTTTTATTCTGCTGATTTGAGAATTATCCTCCATCTATGCTTTGGAGATATCGGGTAGTCAGATATCCTTCTTTTGGTCAACAGGATGACGGGTTTATGTCTGGATGCCCATGGATTTTTAAGGTCAATCAGCAGAGCATGTTGTTTAGGCTGCCATTATCCGGGTGTCCCAACCGGAAGTCACACAACCTCCTTTTTCAGTTTCTTTAATGATAAGATTATTATTGCTTTGTAATATGTTAATGTGATTCTTTCTTCCCTTGTTAAGTTGTCATATTTAAATTTTGGAAGATTATAAAATGTTCATAAAAATTAAAAAAAATGTGATGTATCTGTCTTGGTGTTCACGTGTATGAAGTTATTTGCCCAACCCATTGAACCACCCTTTATTTATTTTTTAATTGTCATGTCATACAGTAACAGACTAATACAGTGTGTGTTTTGGTGCTTTTGATTTCCTTGACTGCGTCACTCTAAAAATAAAAACCAGGCCAGATGTTACCATTGAGAACAACCAAGTGATATAGTTTTACTAACATTTGTCCCAATCTGGATAGCACCAATGGCTGGTGTACTTATCTCATATACAATACAATTAAACTTTGTGGTGCTCTGGCCATTGACATCTTTTGTATTTTAAAAACTCACTTGGTTCAGACCCCAGTCACTGATATGTTAGAGTGAGACTACATCCAGCATATGTAACTGCTGTCTGTTTTCTCTAAATTACAGTTTTTATTTACCATTATTGGACATTGGAAATAAAGTTATTGTTATTTGCTGCAACATGCTGATGGCTCCATTCCTTACAAAGTGCAATGCAGACTGCATACTTTTTAAACATTTGAGCATTTTTTAAAGCATGACCTAGATCTGTGTTCACCCATTTGTGTGATATATTTGTGTAGTAAAAATTGTTAAAGTTTTGCCTAAGGCATCTGAATGAAAATGTGATCAGACCAATGGTGTTGAAATCCAGACTGTCTTGCAGTGTTGATGTTGATGCTGAAGTTGCCTGCTTGTAGTTCACTTCATCTTCATCAGGCTGATGCAACTGACTGAAGAACCTGCAACCAAGGTAAAACATGCATGCAAACACCCCTTGATTTATGATTCCATATTTTTGGACTTACTTTTAGCAAAGTCTGCATTTTCTTTTATGTCTCCATTGCAGGCAGCAAGTTCAACCACAAAAACAGGACTGTTGTTGCCAGCATCCTGCACATCTGTCCATCATCAGCTGCTATGGTAAGACTACTGTTCTGCATGCACTCAAACTATACAGTCCTAACTGAGAAATGTGGTTTTCTTCTGGTCCCAACAGGTTTTCTGAAATGATGCCACAGATGAGAGCATCATCAGATGGGCACTTAGCAAACTGGCTTGTCGAATCATTTAACAAAACACTTTATTTCATTATGTCTCTCTCACAGGCAGCAGTTATAAAACCACCATCTGGACTGTAGACTTGGAGATGCATGTCATGCCTGGGTCCCTGCCATCCTTCTCAGCTGTTAAGGTACATAAAACACAAAAACACAGCATTTGATGGTGGACAAGGATTGCTTGCCCACCAGTCTGCCATTTTCCCTTCCGACAGTATCACCGCAGACTCTATTTGATCCTGACACAATGGGAATAGTGGCTTTGTTCCCCCATTTCCAGGGTGACCCACAGTATCTCTGCCCCATTCCCTGTAACTACATTGCTTTTACACTTTCCTAGCAATAAAATGCCACACACCCTCCTTTCCTTCCTATCCTGTCCTTCCTGAACAGAGTATAGCCAGGTAATCTGGTATGGCCGGTAGCCCATGTCCCACCTATGGTTTTCAGTGCACCATGACTTGGTGATTGTCACAATTCCAGGCCAGCCTTTGCCATAATGGCTTGTAGATCTGGAAAACTATTTCTTAGACTTCTAGAATTTGCACATATGACTTCCAGATTTTGTTACCCTTTTTCCTTTTGCCTTCCCACTCCCCTTTTAATTGCTCCTGTTCCCATTCCCTTCATTTTACCACTGCTTCCTTTATTCATTTTCAACCTTGAGATTCACTCCCCTCAGGTTCTCTCTACTCTCTACTTCAGCCTGTGGTGAGCTAGTATAGCATCTGCCAAAGCACAGAAATAGGGATCATAATGTCTTACTTTTTCTGTTCCCAACAGGACACAGTGCAGGTGAACAGCACGAGGTCCAAGAGATGAAGACATTCAACATTGGGGCTTACTGTCTTTGTGATGTTCTGTTAACACATCCCACATGCAGCATCATAAATAGCCTAGTGTCCTGACTCCTCTTCCTGTGATTTTATAACCTGCCTCTGGCACCAGTGTACAAGCCAAATGCCTTAAAGATTCTCCTCCTCCTCCTCCTCCTCCAACTTCTCCTCAGGCAATAGGAGCACAAACCAGCCTCTGGCACCAGTGTACAAGCCAAGTGACTAAGATACTCTCCTCCTTCTACAGCTTCTCCTCAAGCACCAGTAGTACAACCCATCTGCTGGCACCAGCATACAAGCCAAATGCCTTAAAGACACTCCTCCACCTCCAACTCCTCCTCAAGCAACTGCAGCACAACCGAACTTCTGGCACCAGTGTACAAGCCAAATGACTTAAAGACTCTCCTCCTCCTCCTCCAACTTCTTCTCAACTACCAACAGCACATCCTGTCCTCTGGCACCAACTTACCAGCCAAATGCCTTGAGACAGTCCTCCTCCTCCTCCTCCTCCTCCTCCTCCTCCTCCAATTTCTCCTCAGGCAACAACAGCACAACCCAGCCTCTGGCACCAGCTTACAAATCAAATGGCTAAGATACTCTCCTTCTCCTCCTCCTCCAGCTTCTTCTCAAGCACCAGCAGCTATAACCCATCCTCTGGCACAAGCATATAAGCCAAATGCCTTAAAGACTTTCCTCCACCTCCAACTCCTCCTCAAGCACCAGCAGCACAACCTTGCTTCTGGCATCAGCCCCACAAGTCAAATGGCTACATGACTCTCCTCCTACTCCAACTTCTCCTAAAGTACCCACAACACAATCCAGCCTCTAGCATCAGCATACAAGCCAAATGGCTAAAGATTCTCTTCCTCCTTCAACTTTGCCTCACACACCAGCATTATATCCCAGCCTCTGGGACCAGTGTACAAGCCAAATGGCTAAAGACTCTCCTCCTCCTCCTCCAGCTTCACCTCAAGCATTAGCAGCACTACCCAGCCTACGGCAGTAGCGTACAAGCCAGTTCAACATAAGGACTTATCATCCTCAAGGACTGGCAGCATGACCCAGGAACTAATACTTTTCACAGTTCAACAAACTTAGAGGCCCTTCTTCACTGTGATTGATCTGAATAAGGAGCAGAAGAACAATGGCATCAGGACACCATCTGTCTGCATACTGGTAACAGTGACTGAGAATGAGTGCTGTGTCACATCATCACCACTAGGACGGACCACCGTGCCAGAACATAAATACTTCTGTGTCTTTGCCACCAGCCACCACTGCCATCAGGGTTTTCAATGAACAGACAGAAGTATTCATAACTATTCTTCATCATTCAGTGAACACCTTGACAGCATTACAGTCACTTAAGTGATGCAAATGAAGACATTAAAGTAACTTAAGGTAAGTGATAGTGTGAATACATGGTAAGTGTGTTATTTTTTTCAAAAGGACATAAACATTACATGCTGTCATCATGGGGTATATCTTTACCTTGATGGCAACATGTCACAAACTGTTGCTTTTTTCAATGTTTGATATGTTAATGCTTAAAAGGGATTGTAACACATTATAATGTATATAATATTCCTATCCAGGTTGGATACAAATGTTCTGTCTCAGATACCTGGATCCAACCTCAGATGCCTGGATACAACCTAGGATACATTGCTATCTGTCCCTAGATCCAACATCTGATGTTGGTCAGATTTATAGTTGAATTCTAAGTCGGATAGCAGCACTGTCTGATGGAGGAAGCCAGATCCAAAAAGCAATACCCAAGTATCTCTATAGAAAATATTTGATACTCAAGTGCTAAAGATCACAGACAAAATATATTTTGAGAAGCACCAATTGGGTACATATTGTATTAACCACTGTATAATTAAAGAGAACAATTCTCATAAAAACAACAACTTATTAAACATTTCTCATAAGGAGCACTGTTAAGCCAGGATGAAGTGGCACAGTGGACCATGAAGCATTACCATTTAATGTGTCAATGACTTGTTAAAATAAGGACTTTGAATGTGTTTAAGTTTAAGTTTACTGAGCCTCATGCTTAGATTTTGTTGTTGTTCTGCATCACAACTAGTTGGACAGGGGCATCCCAAAGGCCCAAGAATGTTTTGGCTGTTGGAAAGGTGATGGTATCCTGCAGCACTCCCCACCCCCATTGTTTTATCTAAAGAGGACGTTGACAGCAGCAGTGCTGGTTCAGACAGTCAAACAGTCTATGTGGAAAACCTGGGAGAGAGAGAGAAAAGGCTCACTGGGGACTACAGAGTGCTCTGACCATCACATATTGTGGCAGCATGTAAGGTGGCGTGCGAGATTTGCCACACAGAGCACAGGTTAGATATTCAGTACCAAAAGTAGTAGACAGTCACAAAATATAAACTGTATTAGCAGGTGTACACAGCAGTAAGCACAAATAACTCTATCTCTCTACCCTATTTCCAGCTTTTTTCAATCCAACATAGAAAAAACTAATTATAGAAATGCCTGACAAATATTACAATGCAGTGAAGTTAGGGAAGTGCTGGTGGAACCACTGGCTGCCCTTTTCAATCCATCACTAGAGATGGGAGAGGTACCAGAGGACTGGAGGAGGGCGAATGTGGTCCCTCTCCAAAAGAGTGGAAGCAGAGAGGAAGCAGGCAGTTACAGTCCTGTAAGCTTGACCTCAGTAGTGGGAAAACTAATGAAGTCCTTACTTAAGGAGAGGACTGTGAAGTTTCTGGAGGATAGCAGGGCACAGGATCCAAGGCAGCATAGATTCTCAGTGGGAAGGTCCTGTCTGACAAATCTTATAGATTTCTTTGACTGGGTAACCAGGGTGGTAGATCAGGGAGGGGTGGTGGATGTAGCCTACCTGGATTTCAGCAAGGCCTTCAACACCATCCCACACAGGAGATTGATAAATATATTGGGGAGCCTGGGAGTGGGTCCTACGTGGTGAAGTGGGTTGGGAACTGGCT
Organism: Neoceratodus forsteri; assembly: GCA_016271365.2. Classification (NCBI taxonomy): domain Eukaryota; kingdom Metazoa; phylum Chordata; order Ceratodontiformes; family Ceratodontidae; genus Neoceratodus; species Neoceratodus forsteri. Next base: position 1,077,929,927 of record CM057450.1, read on the forward strand.
AGGGGACAAGACTCAGAGGGTGGTAGTAAATGTCATGAAATCTGAGCAGAGGAGTTGACCTGCAGGGTGTCACAGAGGTCAGTGCCAGGGCCAGACTTATTCAATGTCTTCATTAGTGACATTGCAGAGCATCTGAAGGGAATGGTGTGCCTCTTCACAAATGACACAAAGATCTGCAACAGAATGAACAAACTGGAGGGTGGAAAAAATGAGAAAGGACCTAAGCCTATTAGAGGAGTGATCAGGTGTCTGGCAGTTGAATTTCAATGCTAAAAGTGCAAGATCATGCACTGGGTCACAGGAATCCAATGGAGGCATACAGGATGAGTGGAAATTATAGCCACCACAAGTTAGGAGAGACCTGGGATTATCTATCTGATGACCTGAAGGTGACCAAACAGGTGAAAAGGTGGTGGGGAGAGCATACAGAATGTTGAGGTGCATAGGGAGGGCATAACAACAGGAGGAAAGAGTTGGTGATGCCACTGTATAGATCACTGGTGAGGTCCAGTTCTGGAGCTCACATCTCGAAGGACATTGACAAAATAGAGGCAGTTGAGAGAAGGGCAAGGAAGATGGTAAATGGACTGCACCAGAAGCCTACAAGGAAAGACTTAAGGACCTTAATATCTATTCACTGGAGGAAAGAGAGGAGAAATGAGGGAGATATAATAGAAACTTTTAAGTACCTTAGGTGAATAAACAGGGTACAGGTGGAAAGCATATTTCAGAGAAAAACTCTGCACAAGAACAGCATGATATCAGGCTTAAGTATGGAAGGCTCAGGGTAATGTTAGGAAGTACTTTTTCACTGAAAGGGTGGTGGAGCCATGGAACAGCCTTCCAGCAGAAGTGGTGGGTGAAAACAATATGGGGTTCAAGAGTGCATGGGATAGACATAGGGTACTCTGGAGATGTGCAGAAACAGGAGGCACATGAATCAAATATAATCCGGGGCTGCAGCAATGAGTAGAAGAATGGAGCAGACTAGGTGGGCTATATGGCCTTATCTGCTGATAGATTCTGTTTCTATGTAAGTTCCCACATCTCCAGCAGCAGTGTGGAAAGAGGCATACTGCATGAGGGTTGAGTCAGACTCTAGAAGTATCAGATGAGGAGGACCTTAGCAACTCCAGTGGCTGTGGAAAGAAATCTGAGACAGCCTTGCAACCTGACTTAGAACTGTATTACATTTCAGTAAGGTAAAAGTGAGGAGCTTGAACTTGCCATGTTGCAAACACAAGATGTTAACCTAGAAACAAAGGAGAGAGGAAAACAGCACAAGCAGGATGCAGAGGAGACACAAAAGTGTTGAGATGCAGATGAAAGACAACCTGTGGCAGACTTGGAGAAGGCAGGATGGATGCAGATGAAAAACAGAGAGAGAACAATCACCAGTTCAAGATGAGAGATGACAAATTACAGATGGCAACCCTTTATCAGCTGCAAATGCTGACCAGGTGAGTGATGGAATAGCCAAGGCTCAAAACCAAGTCAAATTATTTCTAAAACTCACAGAGGATATGGATATTGATGGCAATATAGCCTAGATGTTATAGTAACAAGCTGTGAATGAGCTTGGTGCATCCAGCAGACCTGGGTTTGATTCCCACAACTTCCACTTGCATACTGTGTGACTCGAGGCAAGTCCCTTAACCTTCCCAGTGCTCCCAGGTCGTCCCTGAAAACAGGCATTTGTGCCAAGTGAGCCTTACCTGGTTACCAAACAATGAAATAAAACAAAATACATTTCATTAACACTAAATGTGCTTTAGGTCAGTCTTACTGTTCTAGATAGCACTCTGAGCTTTCTGCTCTGTGTCCTGACTCCCCCACCCTCTGTCTGGCCTATATTGTATGGGATTCAGGTGTGCTTATTAGCTGTTCCTTCCCAGAGAGAGAAAACCAGAAGCCTGTACAGACACTGAAAGCCCAGGGTCTAAAATGGCCAGCACAAAAACAGGCAGGGTTTTGTTTTAATCATCCCTGGGATACACCTAACATGCTTACTGTGAGGCTGTGCAGTCCCAGTGTTTGACAGCCTAATAAACCTACTGTAAGGGTATTGCAGCATGAGCAGCAAACCTTCTTACTGGATAGAAGTAGAAAAAAAGGTAGATTATCATTTTCTGTACTTGCAAAGGCTGCTAACATGTGGGATGTGTCAGGTTTGTTGAGCTCTGCAATTACACTGATTGACAGCTTGACAGAACAATGAGTATATTGCAGCATGAGCAGCAAGCCCTCTCACTAACTTGAAGCAGCAGAGGGCAGATCATTGTTTACCTGTACTCTGACTGGCTGCTAATGTAAACAGCCCCCAAAAAGGAATTTTGTGCACACTAGCAGTCATCAGCAATTACCACTTTGCCACCTACAACACACACACACACACACACACACACACAAGAATTATAGGTGAAAAAATACTACCACACATAACTGTATTGAGAAGTCTTTTAGTGGCATGCCAAAAACATAAAGTATGTTGTCCCATTTGTTTTACCTGCTGGGTCCTGTTTTTGAGATAGTCAGTGAGCCAGGTGGTGGCTTATGGAGCAATATTTAGGGATGGAAGAATGTGGAGAAGAACCTCATGACTGACCATATCAAAAGCTTTGGTGAGATCGACATAGAGAGCCCCACTACTGCACCATGATCCAGGGCCTTGTGTATAAAGGAAGTAAATTCGACGAGTGCCATGGAGGAGCCACGACCTCTCCTGAAACCGTGTTGTTATTGACAGAGCAGATTGTGTTTGATCAGGTAGTCCGTGAGCTGGTCCACCACTATTTTCTCAAGGGCCTTTGAAAGAGGTGGCAGTATGGATATTGGCCTATAGTTGCTGGCGGAGTGGGGTCACCACCCTTTAAGATGGGAGTTATAACTGCTCTTTTCCAGGAAGTGGGGAACTGGCTGTGGCATAGGGATAAGTTAAATATTTTAGTGAGATGGGGCAATGTCACATCCAAAGTTAACCGGACTAGCTTGAGGTCCAGGCCATCACTACTATAGCAAGAGTTTGCCAGGGCTGTGCAGGTAGCATTTGCCTCATTGCAGGAGATGTTTTGTAGTCGGAATGGTGGTTGGTTGACATTGGTGGGGGTTTAAGGGTAGTTTCTGATCAGGTAGAAGAAGTTTGGGGAGAACGTGATTGAGGTCTGAGAAGGCGGTATTTAGTGCTTCTGTAATAGATTTTGGGTTCTGGGAGGTTACCCCATAAATTTGAAGCTGCATAGGGGTGGGGAATACATTTTTTCCAGTTAGTTCTTTAATGTTAGTGCAGTTAGTAGTGGTATAAGTACTGCTGCCTCAAGTTCTGCTTCTGACCAGTTTACCCTGTCCAAAAATATAGTGGAGTGTGACACAGTGCCAGTGAGTGACAGTGTAGATGATGTCATACTCCCAGTAACATCCCAGTAACTGAACATTAGGATTCTGATCATCATGTCAATGATAGCTACAATGTGACATTTCTTCCACTGTGGTTCAGGTCATGTATTTACCATGCAGTGATTCACAGTGTAGTGAAAAATTTCGGGTGATGGCGGTGCTGATGATGATGATGTTGCTGTGGTTGCAACATGCAGTCCATATGCCAGCATCCAAGCAGAAGATGTGGATGATGTTGATGAATATGATGATGATGTCAGTGACCTGTTGGGAACCGGAGGAAAAGAAATTCAAGGTGGCTGTGTCTGGGTCTGTTTGGTCCCCCTCATAAAAAGTTGTGATTTACCAGTTTCAGTTGATGATGACCCAGTAATAATGATAGGTAGTCGTGGTGGTCAGTTGCAGTCCAAGTGTGTCATGCCTGAAAAATTATGTAGCACACCCCACTTCATGGCTTAAAAACTGGAGTCCATAAACTTACACCTCAAACACCTCTTTGAGTAGAAATGGAATCCTCGTACAGCATAGGAAATGCCCTACCACCTTTGTTTATAACTCTCTTCCTTCCAATTTAAGATTGCACCCCACTATCTTCTCTTCTGTATATTATTGGAAACAAAAACAAATACAAAAGCAATTAAAATCTAACTCAGCCCCCATTTTATGCTCCCATTTGGGGCAATCAAAACATCTCTTGAGAGACACCCAATTTTGTCATTAATGGTACAATAAAGGCATATTTTTGCTGATGAATATCCTGGAAAAACACCCTTATCTTAAGACCCTTCAGTGAACTTTGTGCTCATTGGGATATTCCAAAACAAGACTTGTGGAAATACCTTCAATTACACACCGATGTAATGCTCTTTTCCAACATTCACATATACAGGATTTACATGATCAATATGTTTCTTTATGGGTCAGTGATGTCTCAAACTTAACTAGTACCATTTATAAGGATATCAGAAGTACTTTACGGATCAATCTCTGAAAGCCAAAACTAAATGGAGCCAAATTCTGAATTTTAACATATCTGACTTACAGTGGCGTAAATACTGACACCTTACTTACAAAACATTCAAAGACACCCACAGCCCTTTAATTCAAACAAAATTCTACATCTCTGGTACAGAGCACTTTCTGTTCTACACTGTATGGGCTTGTAACTCCAGCAATTGTTGGCGATGCAATGAACCAAATGGAGACTTACTTCACATATTATGGTATTGTGACCCCATACCTAAACTCTGGTCTAAGGTACAACAATGTGCCTCTAAAGTACTTGGACACAATGTCACTTTTGACCCTAAGTTATCCTTGCTTGGAATTTCATCTTCCCAATGTCTCCTTTTCTCAATCTCAAAATAAATGGCTTAACCTACTGTTTCTCCAAGTTAAGCAACTCATACTGATATTCTGGAGAACTACCAATATCCCTTCTTTTCTGACATCCTTAAAAGTCTTTCACAGTGTGCGTCTTTAGAACGTACTACCTACTTTGCTCTTAACCGACTTAATGACTATGGTAATGCTGGCAGGACCACTTTAATTATCTTAATAACACAAACATTTAATGGATTATTAAAGAAACTCTTACAATATTTGTAACATGTTTTTATCTTGCTAATATTGTTTAGAATTGATGTTGCCTCCTATTTAGAATTTCTTTCTTTCTTTTAGGCACCTTTTGTGCTTCTTATATAATAGTTAATTCTTTTTGTAGGAATTTAAATTACCATTTCCTTAATTATCAACCAGCAAATAAGCAACTGTACTCTTAAGATATATATCATACATTGATTTATGCTTAACAGCTCTCTCTTATCAGGCATAAATCTTGATGTATCAAACAGTTATGAGCATTTACCTGAGAGAGCTATAACCGATAAATATTTATCAACCAGATCTTGATGAGAGAATATACAATTTTATTGTTTGTATGATTCTAGCATCTCCATATTTGCTGTACTCTACATTATGTGTGGTTCATAGCTCAGTAGCTTATGTTACATACTGTAGCTGGATGATGTACAGTATGGTTGGATACAGAGGCCAGCTGGTAAGTAAGACAATGTTTGCCAGGTACAAGTAGTATAGAATGATTTGTGCTTAGATACTTCAGCATAAACATGAATGAGTAAGTGATTATAGTACATATGAATTGGATAGTATATGCAAGGTGCTTAGATGTTTGAACTGATGAGTCGTTGTTATATCTTGATATTTGTTTTGGCCTTTCTCTGTATCCACCGAAGGAAGGATCGTAGTCCCATAGTATGAGACCCCCTGGTGGGATAAGAGTGCCGGAGAGAGGAGGAGGAGGTGTTGAGGGAGGATGGAGGGTGAGTGTGACTCGCTCTAAGCAGAGCTGGTGGTGTGCTGCTTAGGTTAAATAGGATGTGGGGAGGAGCTCTTCCCCACATAACCACAGACTGCACCCTTCAATTATTGTGGTTCATAGCTCAGTGCTTATGTTACATACTGTAGCTAGATGACATAGATTATGGTTGGATACAGAGGCCAGCTGGTAAGTAAGACAATGTCTGCCAGATACTAGAAGTATAGAATGATTTGTGCTTAGGTACTTCAACATAAACATGAATGAGTCAGTGATTTATAGTCATGATGAATTGGATAGTATATGCAAGGTGCTTAGATGTTTTAACTTATGAGTCATTGTTATATCTTGATATTTGTTTTGGCCTTTCTCTGCATCCCACCGAAGGAAGGATGCGTGGTCCCATAGTATGAGACCCCCAAAAATAATGACATCATCCGATTATTCTGTATTTGATCGATAGAAGGAACAAGTAGGATGATGACCATAATGGAAATGAGTAGCAGTGAACACCTCCTCCAACTCCGGACAGTGTGACCATAGTAGCATGGAGAGAGGAAAAAAAAAACCTGGGGGATCCTCTGAGGACCCATGGCTACTGATCTGCCCGTCCTTCTGGGCATACTAAAGGAGAGTAATCCTAAATATTTTAATTGGCTAATCTGAACCCCGGTTGTAAAACCCAATCCAGAGAAACTGAGAAACTGACGGCGCATCGAATATATGACATATCAGGCTAATAGAGTAAACATCCAAGTAGTAAATTCCAAGGTTGAGAATTCATGAGCAGGCCAGAATGAAGTAGCGTGTAATCCATGGTTGATATGAATTGAAGTGACAAACTGCAGGTGATGGAGCACTCCAATAGGTAGGATGACTGGTAGGATGCATGGAATGGTAGAAGGCTTGCAGCGAGACTACTGACTGACAATCCAGGTCGGTAAAGTATGATAGAAGCAGAGCATATTCCCAGGCGATGATATAGAGAGGCAACAGCCATAGAACTGAGGTGGAGATTATGGCAGGCTATAAGGGAAGTAAATCTGAAGCACTGGTGTGAGGTTAAGGAAGCAATCATGAAGTAAAACAGGGTGATACCAAAGTAAGTAAGTGTGGGCGGACAGCGTAACTTAGAGATGAGGTAGCAGTAGCAAGTAATGCACAAGTTAGGCCAGGTGATACAGAATAGAATGTAGCAGCTAATTCCTCGGTGGGATCGCAGCTTATCCTGACAGCTAGTGAGGTAAGTAGAGAGGCAGCTAGCTCCTGGCAACAGAAAGCACAGCCAGACGTAGGGAGGTCCACTGGTAACAATAGAAGGTGGCAGGTAGTTCCCCATGGGATGCACAGCTATCCATCAGCTGGTGAGGTAAGAATGAGGGGTAGCTCCAGGCAGCGGAAGAGTGCAGCCAGACCTACAGAGGTCTGCTGAAATAACAGAACGTGGCAGCTAGTACCTCAGGTGAGATGTGCAGCTTACCATCAGCTGGTGAGGTAAGGAGAGACGGCTAGCTCAGGTAAAATAAAAATGCAGCTAGACCATCGTAGGGTCTGCTGGTAAGTAAATGGAGTGGTGGTGAATAAGTAGTAAAATTGGATAAAGGAGACTGAGGAGAGCTTCATGGATCCAAATGGTTTCACTTGTGAAGAATATCCTGACAAGTCCTGAAGAGTCAAGCATAGCAGTCCTGGATGGTGATAACTGAAGAGCTGGAGTCTAATAAAGGCGATGTTGTTATAGGGTTCAAGAAGGTGGAAGCATAAATCAGGATAGTGAAGGTCCTCAGGAGCAGCTCAACTAAGTGTCCTGGAGAGAGGAGCAGGAGGAATTCCATATGGCTGAAGCGGCATGGTAAAGAATCCAAAGAATAGATGATGAATGTAGAAACAGCCGGATGTGAGTTTAGTAAAGAGCCCCTGGGGCTGGCTGACACAGCTTCAGGTAGGCGATGTGTAGAATGGTGAATCTCTGGGCCCTGGAGCTGTGTGAAGTAGGTGTAGAGAAGTAGTTAAACCCCCAGCCTGATGGGCAAAGGCAGGTCATAGAAGCAGGTGATTATGGAGCAGTAATATGCTAACTCCTCCGCCCCTTAGGGGTGAGGCAGGTTGCAGAGCAGAGGTAGACAATGCAATGGAAATGTCGAACTGCATGCAATGCAGAGGGTAATGTCCTGGTAGGTAGAGATCACAGGAAATATGTAAACATAGGTTAAATGGATACCAGCTCATGAGCGCGCGGTACATTGTAATAGTAGGTTAGTCATGATGACTTCTAAGCCCTGGAAGGGTGAAGCAGGTAACATGAGCAAGTAAAGTAAGGTGAACTGTATAAGTTATAGTAGTAAGCAAACTGCATGATGCAGATGTAGTATCAGAAGCAGGCGAAAGCATCCAAAGAATAGACAATGAATGTTGAAACATCAAAATGAATCAACAGTAAGGAGCTCTGGCTGGCTGCCATGGCAGCAGTGAGGCGTAGTAGAATAAGTGAATCTTAGGCCCTGAGCTGGCTAGGCGGGTGGAGTAGAAGTAGTGTACCCTTGGCCTGAAGGACAAAGCAGGTTATGGAAGGAGGCAAAGGTGCAGTTGGACCCCATGAAGGTCAGCTGGTAATGTGTGCAAGGTGGCAGCTAGACCCACGTAATCTAGCATGCACAGTTGGACCCCTTGTAGGTCCATCAGTAAGGTAGAGTAGCAGCTAGTCTCATGGAAGCTAGCATGCGCAGCTGGACCACATGAGATCAGCTGGTAAGGTAAGTAGAAAATGGCAGCTAAGCCCACAAGGCTAGCGGTGCAGCTGGACCACATGAGGTCAGCGGGCAAGATAAGTAAGAGTGGTAGCCATCCAGAAGTGAGGTAGGAGCAGTGAACGATCGAAGAGATGGCATGGTAAATGTCCAAGGATAATGATAATAAGTTCTAAGGCATGGCCCGATTATGATCCACAAATGGCACAGATGATGAGGAATTGAAGGAGAGGTGAGAACAAGCAAGTGAGAGCTGCAGGCAACTAGCAACGAAGGCTTGACTAAAACCAATGTCCTGGAATGTTCCAAATTGATGGAGTGGCTGAGATGGTGGTAATGGGAAGGATATGAAGTGAGTGCTGGATGCGTATGAGACATAATATCGTAAATTATCTGGCGGAGTCCAGACGCCGTGGCAGGTATCAACTACACCTATAGATGGCATGAGAAACGGCTAGCAGGAACGGGAGAGTTGCCCAGGAGGGCTGCTTGACAAAGCATGTATTGCAGAGGCAAGTGCATAGTAGGGGCCTGCACCCGTGCAGCAGATGAGAGCAATAATCAGAAGTAAACAGGACTTAGTGCCATATACAAGTAATGGAAATGGAAGTCATCCATGGCTAGCAGTAGCAGTTATGGTCAGTGAATAAACGCTGTTGGTAGTCTGTTAGCTGCGTTTATCCACTTTAATTCAACCTGAGTTTCTGAGTTTCAAGAACCATGAGTGCTACGATTATACATGTCTTCGTGCTGGGTTTTGGCTTCCTTTATAGTTGGTCGTCATGATATGTAAAAGTATGACAAGCGTACACAACCCATCCTGATTAGTACCTGAAGTATCATCTCCCCAAAGAAAGTCACAAGCCAGCAGCTGAAAGCGGGGCCCAGACAGAATCCTGAGGCAGCCAGACACTGGCGAGAGCCAGCGGGAGATAGGGGGCTAAGGCTCCAACAGCAGGCAGGAAGGCGCAGAAGGCCAGGCATCCAGGAAGCATCAGTGGAGGAGCAGAGGCATGAGCAAGGAGGTGGCTGCGCACAGCCGCAGTGGAGGTCTGGAGTAAGCGTGCAGCATAGGTGGTGTCAAGCGATAGCAAATACAACGGTCTAATCAGTGCTGCAGGAGTCCCTCAAACCAATGTCTGTGAGCCAGTCAAGGTGTCAGAGCAGCAAAGGCACAAACCGGAGGACTGGAGTGGTCATGGAAGCGTAGCCAGCAAAGCTGCAGAAAAGGTCATGGCGGCGCTGGTCCTTCTGTAGAGGTAGCATGAACCAGCAGGATCAGTAGTGGCAGGAACCCCAGTGGGAATGCACAGAGTGGTGATTGGCGCCAGGAGATTCAACGGCAGCTGGTAAGGAGCAGCAGTAAGAGGGAAACCAGCTTGGAGGTCAGGAAGGCGCAGGAGAGATGCTGGCAAGGCAGGCGGTATGTACGCAACTACGGCTGGGCATGGAGCCGTGGCTGCTTAGGAAAAGGAAAGGTAGGAGGAGAAACAGAACTGGCAAGGATACAGCAAGAGCGAGCAGAGACTGTTGAACACGGTCCAGAGAGGAAAGCAGGAATGAGGAAGCAAGGAACACAAACAAACGAGGAGTGGGGAGGAATGATGAACAACGAGAGGGAAATGGGGGGTGGGAGAACACAGGCAGACAGAATGGGAGAAAGAGCAGCCGAGCACCAGCACCACCTGACGCAGCAAGTGCGCCTAGCTCTAAGCAGAGTGGTAGTGTGCCCTTAGGTGAAATAGGATGTGGAGGAGCTCTTCCCCATATAACCATGGGCTTGTGCCTTCAATTGACAAACTACTTTGTTTGTATTAGGAAGTTTGTTTGTATTGTGTAAAATCTTGAATAAAAGATAAAGCATTAAAAAAACAGAGTCCAATAAGCAGCATCAGGGCGGACATGTTAAAACTAGAGCATCACAACCCCTTGTTTGGGATTTTTTGTGCAAGATGCAAATGATGAGTCAGTTGCAATCTGCCAGCTTTGCCAGGTGCATGTGAGTCGAGGTAAAGGGGAGCAATCTGGGCACAGGGGACAGCATACACATCTTAAGAACAGGCACATGGCACTGTGGACCCAGCACAAGATGGCAGCTAATACCTGTACCACAGTGGGGCAGTCACCCTCATCATCAATCATAATAAGCATGTTATCCCCTTCCATGACTGTAACATCAAGTAGAAAAATTAAATGTGTGCGGGTAGTGATGAAATAACAGCAGAGGATTACTACAGGCATGATGAGGTGGAGGAGAAGAATGATTTTGAAATCTTGTCCAGTGGTGGTGAGAGTAGCAGTTTTGGTGGTGGCGGTGGTCAATGCATGTGTGTAGTGCAAGTGGTACATCAACTGCTGTTGGTAAATCTGGGAAAATAACTGCATTTCTGGGTTTGTCATCACCTTGCAACCATCTTCTTCACAAGTCACACTCCACCTGCAATTTGCAGAGCAGAACCATTTGTCATCACACCCCGTATAAAACGTTTAAGTCAGCCCACGTTACAGAGTGTTTTATGCATAAGCTGAAGTACCCACCCAATCATACAGTGCCACGTGAACTTCATGCTGCTGCAGCTGAAATGCTGGCAATTGACCTTTGCCCTTCTCCTTTGTGGAGAATTCTGGGTTCCTGTGGTTTGCTGCATGTGCCTGTCCAAAATGGAAGTCCCATCCAGTACATACTTTTCGACCCATGCTGTCCCTGAGTTATACTACTGTGTCTGACTCAGTAAGACATGCTCTTCAACATTCCTCTCTCCATTCATCCATTTAAGTATGGATATGTAGACAAGTGGCAAAACAGCAGGGTTCATATTTGTGTATAACTGCACACTGGGTGCCAGGGGTTGTTTGTGCTGTTGGTAGTGTGATAATAGTTAGTGTAGTAAGGTGGAGTGTCATGGTAGCGATCTTCCAGGAATTCAACAGCATGTAATGATTGCTATGTGCAATGTGACTTGTTCACACATTGGTGAAAACATGTTGGACCTGGCACTGACTGAAATGACAAGTGGCTGAAGCCTCTGTCCCTGAGAGCTGGGTTCATAGCAAGTGACAATGGGTCATATGTGGTGAAATGCATCACGAATGGTGGCTTTTCTAGGGTTCCATGCATGGCCCACTGTTTAAATCTTGTGGTGCAGGAGTTTTGCAGCACCCTGATATAAAGGAAATGCTAACAGTTGCACACCATATCTGTTCTCACTTTTCACGCTCTGCAAAGGCCCGTGACCAACTTCGGCAGTTGCAGATCTGAAACAGCCTCCCGCAGCACCGCTTGAAGCTGGAAGTTGTCACCGTGGAACTCCACTTTATACATGGCAGAGAGGTTGTATGAACAGTACAAAGCCATCTCAGAATATCTTGTCATACACACTAGCTGTGACAGCTCTGGGGCCTCCATGTCTATGATGACTGAACAGCGGTGCCTCATGGACTCTGTAATAACAATCTTAAGGCCTTTGAACATGCCACACAGGCAGTAATGGTGAGTCTGCCTCCATTAGCCAATCAATTCCACTGCTGTGGTGCTGAGGCAGATATTGGTGAATGTACAGCATAGATTTGATGTTGCCAGAGACCGTGCTAGCTGTGTGTTGCTGAAACACATGCTGACAGTATTTGATCAGAATCGTCACATCTTGAGCATTCAGCATAGCGACAACTTTGCAATAGCAACATCTGGACCCTGAATACAGATGTGGGAATTGCCTCAGTACTGGAGGGTGGGCCTGAACAGGTAAAACTGTCAGTGGGCAACTGGCGCGCTTGGTTCATGGGGCATAGAAGTTACGTGCCAAGGTCAGCAAACCTCAGCAAGACCAGGCTGAAAGTGAACCTGAAGGAGTAGTATCAAACATATCCTGTAAGGGAAAGGGAATGCAGTTCCAGGTGTCATAAAAAGTGGTGTGGTGTTAACCCACTTTGGGAGGCTTTGTCCCAATTAGAGATTTGTGAAAAAGATTCTGGAGAAGCTGGATGATGCATCAACCACTGGACATAGAACAGCACAGTGAATGGTTGAGTCATATGTGTCTGAAAACAGGCATCTGTCAATCACTGTTGATCCCCTTTATACTGGAGTGGAAAAGTCAGTAAATGGCCAGAGTTGACCGCTGGAGCACTGAAGTACCTGACATGCCCACCCTCCAGTGTGAGTGTCGAGAGGGTATTCAGCACAGCAGGTCAATAGCTTCGGATCGCCATACAAACCTCTCTCTGCAAATATCAGTTTTCTGACATTCATAAAATGAATGAGAGGTGCATACCAGCTCAGACTGCAACCTCAGTATTTGTACCCCAGCATACTCATGGTTTTGCTGATGTTGTAGAAAGGACCATCCTGGTGGCAGTGACAGCATGAAATGGCCTACCACTGATGTAGATGAAAACACAATGGAGAAAGAATTTCCAGTGGTCAGAATTCAGACACAGAAGACTGCAAGGGCAGCTTTCTGTATGAGGATGATGATGAATGATGATGAGGTTAATGCTGGCAGGTTTTAACTTAAGTGGTTAAAAGGCTGTCACATTTCTTGTATGATATATGTTTTCTTTTTCATAAAGTTAAATCAGTGTCCCACCTCATAGTGACTCAATTCCATATGTCACATCACATTTATAACACAGAGCACAGTATATCCTGGCCCCTGACTACCACCACCATAAGACCATGGTTACCTGTTCACCACTGCCACTATAGGAATGTGACCATGTGTCCCCTGAACTACCACCACCATAAGACCGCTGTTCACCACTGCCACCATAGGGAATGTGACCGTTGTCCCCCAGACTACCACCATCATAAGACCGCTGTTAGCCACTGCCACCACCACCAGATGCAGTAAGATGTGAGAAGGAATGTCATCATGTGCCTCAGCTATGACCATCACCACCCACCACCGCCATTAATTTGTGACAATGTTTTCCATTACATGTCTTGAGCATGCTAAGGCAGATGGAGTCCAACAGGAGATCACATCCATCAGCCACAGGCACAAGGCTTCTTACTCTTAAAACTATAAAGTGAGTATGTGTACTAATGTTTTTCATGCTATTTCAACTTCCTTCAGCTGTGTGTTTTGTTTTGTGTTGCTTTTCTGAACTGCAATGGTCAAATACATATGGTCAACTTATTTAGTTTTTACAGGTTAACAACAAATGACTCTCCTTTGCTGAAGGTCTGTATCAATGGTACAGCAGCAGTACTGTCTACAGGAACCTATGGGATATCCATTTCCAATCCATACTGGTAAGTATATCAATTTTATTTCATCTGTTCCTTTTTTATTTCATGAGTGCAACAAATCTGACTGTTGATTCATAAACTAGAGACATGTACATCACAAAATATTTCTGCAACATATCATGCACTGTATTCCAAATTTGCAGCTGTGCAGCCATGACAGTGTTGAAAAAGTTGCACCCTGGTTGTGTTACTTGACAAGATGTGGTTTTAAAATGTAACTTGAGTAGAGATGCGAGGGACACTGACACAGTGTAGTTTGTTGCACAGCCTGGTACTAAATTAAATTGTGATCTGATGATTGCAGTGGGACAGCTTGCTATCTGTGTTAATCCAGATACCGTGGTGGAACAGCCACGGTTTAAACATAATGGGCTGGATATTCAAACTGCTACTTTGTGGCGCAAGCCCCGCGCTGCACAAAATAGTTGCAAGAGAGGTGTGGTCGGGCGATATTCAAAGGAGTTGCCTTATTGAGTAACTCCTTTGAATATCACCCCCGCCACAGCCACCGTGCATGGTGCAGTGGAACTTGCGCCACGCAAGCGGTCAGAGTGGAGCATCTGCTGCGGTGGTGCCAAGTACCATTGCGCCATGTGCAAATTTCCCATATTCAAAAGGTGACATGCAAATGGGGCCATAATTCATGCAAGGCACGGGGGCCATTTGCATCTATTTATGGCTCTATTTGCATGCCATTAGTCTGCAGGTGCACCAATCCCTGAGGGACTTGCACCTGGCACCCTGCCAGGCAGCAGCCATTGGGGACTGATGCCCCCTGCAGCCTGATCGTGGGCAAAGTGCAAATCCCCCACCCCCGACTGGTCCGATCGCGGGCAAAGTGTAAAATCCCTCCCCCACTGGCCTGATCGTGACATAAGCTAAATAACCCCCCACTAGCCCGATCGTGGGCTGCAAAATGTTGCAACACCCCCAAGACCATATCCCTAGTGATCTAGTGTCCCCCACCCACTCACTCCAGGTCTCACCACCCCGCTCCCTGGCAGTCGGGGCAGAAGTTATCCCACCTACTCGTTCGCTACCGGTCGACTGCCTGTTAGGTTTGACATTGTGCAGGCAACTATCGGCAGAGCCGAGTACGAGTTAAGGTGGTTCAGAGGCGGGAATGAAAGCATTCATTCACATATCTGACTGCCTTTAGCGGTATGGGCTGCATGCCCATTGGCTCTTGGTCTGCACCACCGGCATGCAGCCCTTCGGCAGTCGTCGCTGGGGGGCGGGCGGCAGGCAGGGGATGCTGCCGCCCGGGGCTGCCTGGGGAGCTTGGTGGTGGGGCTTCGTGGTTGAGTGGGTGGGGACACTAGATCACCAGTGATATGGGTCTGGGGGTGTGTTGCAACATTTTTCAGCCTGCGATCGGGCTTAGCGGTCCACTGGACAACCGGGGATCTGTTCTTGGGGTTGGACTTGTGCTGCCCGCGATCGGCTGGTGGGGGTATTTTACAATTGCGTCCGTGGTCGCTTAGCGTCCACTGGATCATCAGGGATCTGTTCTTGGGGGTGTTGAACATTCTGCAGCCTACAATCGGCCTAGTAGGGGGTTTATTTAAGCTTATGCCCGCGATCAGGCTAGTGGGGGTTTATTTAAGCTTATGCCCATGATCGGGCTAGTGGGGTTATTTAACCTTTGCCCACGATCAGGCCAGTCAGGGGAGGGGAGTTTTACGCTTTGCCCGCGATCGGCCAGTCAGGGGTGGGGGATTTTACACTTTGCCTGTGATCGGGCTGCAGGGGGCAGGAGAGTAGGTTGAGGGCCAGCCACAGGTGGCAGCTGCTGTGTTGCGCCCTGCAATGTGGCAGTTCACCTGTGGGTGGCCTCGACTTACTCCTTTTTTGGCTCAAGTTGTGCAGGCGCAGGTTGGGTTGCGCTCCTGACAACCCTGCACACCCACTGAATATCGGGCTGCGTAGTTTATGCATGGTTCCTCCCTCCAGCTCAGCATGCATTCATTTGCATTGTGCTGTTGCTCCGCTTGCCTTGGGGGCAACTGCCTCCTGCTGAATATGGCAGAATGGCACAATTTCGGACTTGTGCAGGTGCAGCCCTATGCGCGTATGGCGCAACTCTTGAATATCCAGCCCAATGTCTTACTGCTGCAATCAAGTTGTAATAAGTCCTTCATTTCTAATTTTAGGAAACTTCCAGATGCTTTGTTGTGTCACAGTTGCCTTATTTAAGAACTTCTTCAAACTAAGTCGCCCCACCCCTGGGCTGGGGCAGTCATGCAACAAGCAGAAGTCATTTCAATCGATTACCATGACCATCACTACCTGACTGGAGAAGGATGCAGATGAAATCTGTGAAGAAGTAACCAATAATAAACCATTAATGAGACCTACTTGCAAATATGCTTCCCACCCCTAAAAATACTAACCTTCATTGGCTTGAGAGTATTCCATTTCCAATTTCAATGCCAAAAGTTCTCATCAAGCACTGGAATGTGCACAGCAACAGTATGTGACCTGTGATACAAAACAATACAATGAGTACATGTATATATATGTCAGCCCCCACCTGGAAATATATATATATATATACAAATGTATGTAGATATATATATATATATCTCAACTCACCAAGGCTACTATTAGTGTACACATAAAGGGCGCCCCTTCCATCCGGTTGAGGTGATCACATCGCATTCGCAGAACTTGGCAGTACACTTTGGACCAGCAACATTTCTCCCACGGTCATAATTTCTGATGGAACACTGAATGGATTCATGTCATGTTATCCCTCCTTCACACACAGTTTGGCAAGACACTGTGCATCATGACATCATCATCAGAGTATGTAAATTTTCTGGACACAAGACAGTTGTATTTTGGGGATGCAGAAAAATTCTGGGGACTCTGTATGACCACTGCATGCATGAGTGACTGTGCAATACATTCCGTGGGCATTGCATGTGCTGTAATGCTCCATTTCATTTGTCAGCACTTGGGAATCTTCTGGACACAAGACAGTTGCATTTTGGTGATGCATAACAATTTTGGGGACTCTGTGTGACCACTGCACACATGAGTGACTACACAATAAATTCTGGGGATTTTGCATGTGGTATAATGTTCCCATTTCACTTCATCAGCAATTGGGAATTGTTTGGACACAAGACAGTTGCATTTTGGGGATGCAGAAAAATTCTGGGGACTCTGTGTGACCACTGCGTGCATGAGTGACTGTGCAATACATTCTGGGGATTTTGCATGTGGTATAATGCTCCCCATATCACTTCGTCAGCATTTAGGAATTTTCTGGACACAAGACAGTTGCATTTTGTGTGTTGTGAGCACATAATGTCATAAGTAAATTATAAATTAAAGCAGCAGTGCAACAACGTGGTGAACATTTTGACCTATACTTTTTTATGCTATTTTAGATTGCCAGTCCTTACCTCCTGACTTGTATGATACCCTTCTTTTCATAGTTTGTGTCTGCTTTAGTATTTTTTCTCTGTCTGAAAAAATAAAATGAGCACTCCTTTTAATATGAGCTTGGACCAGGTTTTCATCAGTATCTGCAGCTGTTTTGAACAAATATTGTTTTGTGAGTCAGAAACACTGCCTGCTGCATAATTGTTAATTTTACTCACAACAGAAGTGATATATAAACAACTAATGGACAAAACAGCAGAAAATACTGATCAAGACCTGGTCCACACTGTATTGAAATGGCGCTCCTTTCATTATTTCAGACATGAAAAAAGTACTAAAGCAGACTCAAATACTGGAAAGAATGGTATCATCAAGTCTGGAGTGTAAGCAAAGCCGCAATGTGAAATAGCATAGAAAAGTATAGTCAAAATGTTCACCAGATTGTTACACTGCTGCTTTAATGTCTGTTTCAAAAGAAATATTTCTGGAGCCTCAGTAATGTTTACTTTGTGTCAGAACTCCTGAAGTGTTTGTCAAACAGCAGGACTGAGCAGTGCAAGTATGCTGTGCTAAACTGCATGTGTGCTGTCAATGTTCTTTCCGTGTAGCGACATTGTCCAGCTTTTTGTGCAAACATATATGGTGTGACTTGTTGCAGTATGTAAAGAATAAAGATGAGAAAGAATATATGCATATATTTTATTTGTACCATCAGCACCGTGGAGTAAGTGATACGATATTTCTTCAGAGGTCTTGGGTCACTCTGCACCTCAGTCACTCATGGTGCACAATGACTTTGCAGAGGTAATAGCACAAAAGAAAAATTACTCACCTTAGTAATGTTGTTTCTTCAGTGGAATCTTGCTGTATCCTGACATAGGCAGTGATCTCCAACCCTTGAACTGCCCCGGAGAACAAAGAGTTAACTTTCCATGCAGGGCATGGAATGCTGAGTTCGAGCTTGGTTGAAGCCTCTGTCTGCTGTTGTTTGAACTCCAACCATCAGATCTTTACAAGCTATACTGGGCGTTCTGTGTGGAAACTGTAAACTCACACTAGCCAACTGGCAACTAAATTTGATAAAGCAAAAATGTTTTTTGGTTTCAAAGCAAAGACTCAAGTCAGAAACCCAAAAACAAAACACAACACACACCCAAAATAAAGGAGGGTGAGGAAAAGGAGGCACCTCTAGGTGCCAACACTGCCTGCCCACCCACATCCCAAAAACAGGTTCTGAGAGGGAGGCGGGGGAGGTCAGAATACAGCAAGACTCCACTAGAAGAAACAACATTACTAAGGTGAGTAATTTTTCTTCAAACAACATGAAGTCTTGCTGTATTCTGACATATGCAGACTACTAGCAGTACCTCAAGGAGGAGGACAGAACCTACTTTGGGAATAGGCTCAGCACTGTTGTGTTAAACCGAGCATCACTCCTAGCCTGATATCCAGAGGTAATGCTTGGTGAATGTATGAACTGCTTTCCAGGTGGCTGCTAGACAGATTTCTAAGATAGGAATATCCCGGCAGCAGCCAGGGAATCAGCTGTACCTCTAGTAGAGTGAGCCCTCAGGCCTGAGGGTGGGGTTCTACCCAATTTTCATAGCAGAATTGTATACAGGAGACAATCCACCTGGCAATGGATCTTTTAGTGGCAGGTTTGCCCTTTTCAACCTCTCCATAAGTGAGGAACAACTGGAGGACTCAAACCTGAGACCCTTGGTGCACTCTATGTAGTAGCTGAGGCCTCTTAACATCCAGCTGTGCAGCCTCCCTCTCTCCAGAGGAGGAATGGTCAGTGAAGAAACAGGGAGAGACATAGACTGATTATGGTGGAAATCTGAAACCACCTTAGGTAAAACTTCCTGTTGGTTCTTAGAACCACTTTATCTCTATGGAAAGAGATGAAATCAGGCTCCACTGACAGGGCTTGCATTCATTAATGCGCCTGGCAGAGGTAATGGCTACCAAAAACACAGTTTTCCAAGTCAAGTACTTAAGCTCTGCAGAGGACAAAGGCTCAAGGGTGGGTTGCATAAGATGAGCAATGCAAACATTAAGGTCCCAAGCAGGAGCAGGGTCCGTGAAGGAGGATTGGTGTGCAACAATCCTTGAAGAATTTACAAAATACAGGATGGGCTGATAGGAGGAGAGGCTTTCCTACTGACAAAAAGCAGAAACAGCTGCCAAATGTAATCTGAGTGTAGCTGGTCTGAGTCCCAAGCCATTGAGATGAAACCATATAGTCCAGGACTGTAGGCAACCAGCAGATTCTGGAGAAATATGCTTCCAGAGCACCAAATAGTGAACCTTTTCCATTTGGAGTTGTAAGTCTTTCTGGTGGAAGGCTTTCAAGAAGCCCTAAGAATATCCTGAACACTTTGGAGAGGTGCAGATCAGCAAACTCTAACTCTTCAAGAGCCAGGCCTTGAGATTGAGAGATTTGAGATTCGGATACCAAATCCTTCCCTGAGATGATGTCAACAGGTTATAATTCCTGGGAAAAGACAGGGGAAGGTGGACTGTTAAGGACAGTAACAGTGGGTACCATGGTTGTCTGGCCCAGTCTGGAGCAATCAGAATCACTTTGCATGGTTGAGACCTGATCTTGACTAGCACTTTGAACAGGAGAGGGGAAACATACAGGAACTTCCCTCCCAATTCAGAATCAGAGTATCCAGGAGGACTGAGCCCAAGACTGGGGTCTGCAACAAAAGAGAGGACATTGATGATTGTCTGGGGCTGCAAAAGATCTATCTGTAGAGTGCCCCATCTGGAGAAAATCACTTTCAAAATTAGGGGATCTAGGGACCATTCGTGGTGGCCCTGAGATATCCTGCTGAGAGCATCTGCTAGGACATTGTCCTTCACTGGGAGGTGAACTGCTGTCAGAGAAGTTTGCAGGAAGTAGGCCAGAGACCACAACTTCACTGCTTCTGTGCACAAGGCCATAGACCTAGTGCCCTTGCTTGTTGATTTACCACATTGTGGTGGTATTGGCTGTTCTGATCTGGACTACTTTGTTCTGAACAGACTTGGAAAAAGCTTGCAGTGCCAGAAACACTGCTCTGAGTTCCAAGAGATTGGTGAAGCAGAGATTCTTGAGGAGACCACAGCCCTTGGGTGGTAAGATCCCCAAGTGGGCCCCCAGCCCAAGAGGGAGGCGTCTGTGGTGAGGATTAGTGAATGAGACTGAGTGACAAAAGGAACTCCCTGTCTTAAATTGTCCTGATCCTGCCACCATTGCAAAGCCTGGATCAGGGTTCGAGTCACTGGGACTAGTTTGGTAAGGGACTCCTTCTCTGGGACTAGAAGGCTCTTAAATGGAACTGAATGTCCCTCATCTGAAATCTTGCCCCTGGACCACTGCTGTAGGAGGCTGTCATGTGGCCCAGGAGCTGCAAGAAGTGCCTTGCTGGTCGAGACACCTGAAGGGTGAAAGATGAGGCCAGTTCTATTAGTGTCCTTGCCCTGTCCAGGGAAGGAAGGCATTTGCTCTTATTGTATCCAGCTCCACCCCATAAAGGTGAGGAGCTGTACTGGCTCTAGAACTGACTTTGGAAGGTTTAGGAGAAACTAAGGAAGTGAGCAGTTGCTGAGTTATCTGAAGATGTGACTTGATTTGGTCTGGAGACTCAGCCCACTATGAGCCAGTCATCCAGGTATGGAAAGATGGAGATCGGTGGAGGTCACGTGATGCAGGGCAGCTAGAAGCAGCACTTCTGTGAGCTCCCATTCACAACCCTTTACATACTGTTTTTTTTTCCTTTCTACTTGATTAAAAGCAAGCAGTAGTGTTATTGCAAGTTTAATTATCATAACTGCATTCACGGAGTGGTTCTTTGAGCTTAATTGATCATCTTTACTGGCCCGTATCAGTGACGGAAGCAGAGATGAAGCCAGTCGGTATAAAACATACTCGTCTGTCAACTCCTAAAAAATCTACAAAAAATAAGAGTCAAGGTTCGGGGACCACCTCTAAAGCAACCTCGTCCAATGTTCCCCGATTCCTCTTACCAAGGACCGCTTTCTCCAAGAGCTGTTACCTTTAAAGAAGCGTTGAAAGATATCTCGGCAGAGCTAAAGTCGTTACAAGGGGATCTCAGCACGCTAATGACCGAATGGGGACTTGAGGCAAGAACCTTCTCACTAGAGAGGTGGAAGGAGAAGGGATCCAGAGATTATTCAGATGAGGCAGCAATTGCGAAGCTTCAGTTAAAATGGAGGACTAAGAGGGAGAAGTCAGAGGAACAACTTGTTAATATTGGGCCTCCCTGAGGCTGAAGAAGGAGGAGTCGACATTATCCTCTTTCTTCGAAACCTGGCTAAGGTGGTTGGCCCTGCCTCCCTCAACCCCCAATACCATATAGAAGAGCTCATCACTCCCTTCGACCAAGACCTGCATCTGGCACACCTCCAAGACCTATTATTGTTAAATTTCTGAGCTTTTGGAAAAGCAACATGTTTTGATCAAGGCAAGGGATCTGCAAGCAATATTGTGGAGTGGTTCTAAAATTTGTATCACCCAGACCTCCCTATGAAACAAGGCAGAAGCGAGCAGCTTTCCATCTGATGGTCAGCAAGCTGATTGCTGCTGGCATCCGATTTCGAATTAATTACCCAGCCAGGCTACAGGTGTCCATTGATGGGACCTGGCATGTTCACGACGTTCTGGATCAAGCCTCGAAGGACCTCAGCTTAAGCTGCCCAATTTGTTTAAATCGGGCTGACCAGCTACTGCATTATTAGGCTGATAAGTGTCACTTGTGGTGGAGGTTTAAATTCTTACCTGGTTGTTGGTTTAGTTCCTTTTGTTTCCCTTGGCTTTTTGTTGGTGGGGGACGGGGATGGACAGGTCGGGAGTGGCCTAGCAGGCCTTGGGCCTGTCTAGCGAAGCGGGAGCTGTGCTTTCAGGGAGGGGGAGGAACCTTTGTCCTGGATGATGTTTCCAGGGTCGCTAAACAAATCAGACATTCTGGTCGCCTGCCTTTTTCCCTCCTCGTTGTATCCCTATTCCTTTATGGGTGGAGAGGGACCCGGGATCTTTGGGAAGGCATCACTTAGAAGAGGAGTTTTGGAAGCTCCCTCCTCTAATTTTAATCCAGGCTGAATATGGCAACTTTAGCTGGAGTCCTCCGCTGTTAATTCCTCTTGTTCTCAAGTAGGTTTAAGCAGTTATTTCACAGTTTTTTCTTGTTCGCCATAGCTGAAAGTAAAGGGTTTTCATTTAATATTATGATCTCCACTGTCTCGCTTCTGGTTCCCTGATCTCTAGATGGAATAGTAGGGTTATTTTGTTTTACCTAGGGGTTGGGAGCAATGGAGCTCGGGATGGAGCTTGCTTTGGAGGTTCAGCATCGTGCACTAAAGCGTGGGGGAGGACACCTTCTTTGGGGCCTATTAATATAAGCTCTGAGGGTACTGGTAGGCTGGAGAGGCACTCAGGTTACTGGCATTGTTGCTTGCACAGGAGTTGCCTCCCATTGGAAGGGTGCCTATAGGCTTCGGTTTTCCAATTCAAAGTTGAGGAATCCTCTACACTTCAGGTCCCAATTGGGAATCTTTCTGTATATAGTTGGAAGGGATTGGGGGAGGTGGGTCTCATGACATCAATGTCTTTCTTTCTTGCAGCTCAGTTTGGAGAAGCTACTGTAAAGTGGAAGACATTCGCATGTATGTCAGTTTGTACAAGTATTGATGGGGAGGGGGATGGGTGGATTTAGATATGCTTTCCTTAAGCATTTGAAGGGGGTGGGAGGATGTGCCTTTTGAGATGGTTTTCTTCTGTACTGATGTTCATATATGTGTCTTTCAAACACAAATTAAATGGCAATGGTGTCGTTTAAAATTGCCATGTGGAACGTCAGAGGTGCCAGAGAAATGCCTAAGAGATACCAGGTTCTCAAAACTCTGCCCTTTTGAATATCGATATCCTACTGTTACAGAAACTCACTTAATGACTTGAGTCAGTGGGTTACGTCGGGAGGATATTCTCAGATTTTTGCTTCCGAAGGATCATCTAGTAGAGGGGTGGCCATATTGATGAAAAGACATGTCCCATTTCTGGCAGAAGAGTGCCTAGCTGACCAAGAAGGTAGATTTGTTATAGTTATGGCACCCTCAATAATATTAAAGTGGTATTGGGTGCTATTTACGGCCCTGTGGGAGGAGAGTCGGACTTCCTTATGAGACTAGCTGACAAGTTGAGTGGCTTCCTGCCCTCCCGATAATACTCAGAGGGACTGGAATATTGCTCCATCTCAAGATTTAGACAGATCTTATAGACCTCTAAAACCACCTTCCCTTCACAGTTTGCTCTATGGGATTTCATGGACTTGTTGGTGCTATCGACCCATGGCGTCTGTTTAACCCCTCTGGTCAACTTTTTCCTTTTATTCCCAAGTTCATCGGTCATGGTCCAGAATCGATTTTATTTTGGTCAGTAACACCCTCATGTCTGATATTTTACAGACAGGAATAGAGCCAATTGTTATATCTAACCATTCGGTGGCATGGATCTTGATCTCACCAGATTCACAGGTCCAAAGAGATTCCTCCTGGAAACTAAACACACAACTCTTGAAGGAGGAGTGTACAGTTTCTCATATTAAGTCACTGATTTCGCTTTTATGGTGACCAATTCAGGTTCAATCAATCGAGAAGACCTGATTTGGTGCTTCTTAAGTGCTTCATTAGGGAGAATTTATTAAGTTAGCGTCCAGGAGGAAAAACAGAGAGAGGCTAGAATTTGATGCTTTCAGGCCAGATTAGACATGCGAAAATACCCTATCCTCGACATCTTCCCAGACGGACTTAGAGACCCTAATGAAACTTAGGAACGATTATTCAGACCTGTTAAGAGAGAAGGTGGAGTATGCTATCCTCAAGACTAAGGCTCGCTACTTTGACCAGGGGACAAACCAGGCAGGATGCTAGCCCTCGATTGCGTGAGGTAGAGGGCTCAAGATGGATCCTGCTTTGTCCTCTCTGGATGGGTCGCTCAAGACTTCCCTCAGGATATTTCTCAAATTTTTCAATCATTCTACCAGGACCTTTATAGTATAGGGCCTTCTCAGCCTTCCCTTACCCAAATTGAGCAATTTTTGGATGGTCTTCAACTCCCATCCCTACAGGCCCACCAAGCGTGAGTTCTTGTTCTCCTATTACACTCGGAGGTGGAAGACGCGATCCGGGACTAGCTCCAGATAAATCCCCAGGTCCTGATGGCTTTCCTTCTAACTTTTACAAAGTTTTTGTAAGGAGATTGCCCTTTCTTCTGAAGTTGTTTAAGTATATGTTTACTAATGACTTCTGACCACTCTCTGTTGGAAGCCACGATTGTTTTGATTTTAAAGCTGGACAAACCCCAAAATGAACCAGCCAGCTACCACCCAATTTCATTACTAAATTATGACATAAAAATTCTAACTAAAATCCTATCTTTTAGAATTAAGCAGATTTGGGCTAGCCTGTTGAGCCCCGAACAAGTGGGGTTTGTACAACGAGATCCTCTGCCAACCATTTACATACCCTGTCACACATTTTTGAGTCCGCTCAAGAATCCAAGCTCCATGGTCTTAGTTTCATTAGACACAGAAAGCCTTCAACAGAGTTCACTGGGACTTCCTCTGGGCTACCCTTAAGAGAATGGGGTTTCGGACATGTTTATCCAGTGGATTCGGATGGTATACAAGTCTCCTACAGCCAGAATTTACTGTAATGGGGTCTTTTCTTCCCATTTTCCTTTATTTACAGGCACTAGACAGGGGTGTCCTCTCGCTCCTTTTTGTTCAATCTATATTTAGAACCCCTTTGCTCAGTATTAAAAGTTCTCCCCAGGTAACAGGTTGCTCAGTACATCAACAAATTTTGACCCTTTCAGACCTGTCGGATGACATTCTTTTACACTTAGCTAACCCGGAGTGTTCCTAAAATCCATTTTACAAATTATTGCCTGATTTGGCAAGGTGGCCAACTATAAGCTCAATCTATCCAAATCAGTTATTTTCCGCTAAATGATAGCACACCCGTGTCAACTTCACTCAGTTTGGTATGAGTGGTCCTCTCTTCATTCAAATACTTAGGTATACACCTTACTAGAGACTCTGAGGTCTTCAGGAAACTTAACTTGGATGACCTAGCCTTAAGGATACAACAAGATTTCCAGAGATGGTCTGCCCTTCCCTTATCACTGGGGTTGTAGAAGTATTATTAAGATGAATGTGCTACCTCGGTCTTCTACCCATTAAATCTATTGAATATTTATCTTCCCACGTCTTACTTCCAGAAGCTTCATTCTGCCATCATTAAATTTATTTGGCAGGGCAATATCCCAGGTGAGCCTTCTCCAAACTTAACTTACCTAAGGAAAAGGAGGGCTTTGTCTCCCTAATTTTATGTTATATTACTGGACGAGTCATTTGTACAAGATGGGAGGTGGTACGATGCAAGATCTGAGGGATATTTTCCTGTATGGCTGCAGTTGGAAAGGAGGATGTTGGATAAGTATAAACTTCAGTCATTCAGAGTTTTCTATTATGCCTCTTCCACTCTACTACTACAAAGTAGTGTCATAGGGTTTCTATTAAGGTGCAGACTCAGTGCTGGAACTTCCTTAATATTTCAATTAAAAGATATGGCTCAGCCTACTTTTAAACCCCAATATCAGGATTGGAGGCTCTCCAATCCCTCCAGACTGGCTCCTCAGCTACAAGACTGCTGTGTGGAAAGTCTCTTCTCCCAGGAATCCCTTCTTTCCTTGATAGAGATTATGACTAAGTTTAATATACCTCGGAAACTTATATTCAAGGTCTTCCAGCTTAGACACCTCATGGTTTCTTTTTGGCCCCTTATTTACTCCATCCCAAGTCAGGCCTATTCTAAAACAGATATGGGATTATACGAATAACCCTCATAGTATATCTAAGATATACTTACTTACTGGAGGCCAAGTACCCAAACCTCCTCAAAGGCTCTAAGATCTGGAACACTCTTCTGCCAGACTCTCCCGTGATATGGGGCCAGGTATGGGGAGACATGCATAAATACCTCATCTAAGATAGACATAGGCTTACTCAATACCACATTCTAAATAATCTATATTATACACCGTCAAATTGGCCAGATTAGGTAGATTGCCTTTGAACATCTGTACAAGGTGGGTATTGCTGAAGGTAACCTGGTACACATTCTTTGGCACTGTGACAAAGTGGCTCCTTTATGGTCTTTAATTCAATCCAAGCTGGACCCTCTTCTGGGACTAAGTGATTTGTTTACTATAGAAATGTGTATTCTAGGACAGTTCACTAATATTCAGGTTCTGGAACGTAGATTCCATATGGCCTTAATTTCGATAACAGTGAAAAGACTGGTTCTTAGACATTGGATGGACCAATTAGTTATATCATATGAGGAATGGATCAAGGAGATGTCTCTTTATTTTAATACTGAGAAACTAATAGCAAGTACTCAGAACTGCTTGACATCCTTTAGCAGGAGATGGGCAAATTGTATGCTCTTTATTTGCATTAAGTCTCACATGGGAACACCTCTGATTGTCTGATTTGTAATAAGTTTCCCTTGATGCTGGTTACTGTATATTGACTAGTTCTTAGTTTACCTCTGTAAAGATTTTTCCAATAAGGCACATCCGGGGGAAGGGATTTATGAGGGGATTTGGGGTACAAGGATGGAGGGGCATGGGTTTGATATTGTTTCAGATCATGGTGCATGACACACTCAATTGTAATTTTGGTATTGGGCTGGATCTTGTAAGTAGCCTACGTTCTCAATATCTGCAGTGAGTGTTCCTTTTATGCTTTAAACTTAATAAAATTTGGAATTTCAAAAGAAAGATGGAGATCTTTTTCTCCTTAAGAAAGCAACCACTACTGCCAGGCACTTTGTGAACACCCTTGGGGCTGAAATTAGACCAAAGGGCATTGCTCTGAATTGATAGTGGCCTGAGGGCAACTCAAACCTGAGGTACTTTCTGTGGGAGCACCTGATGGGAATGTGAAAATAGGCATCTTTGAGGTCCAGGGAGGCTAGCCAGTCCCCTGGCCTTAGAGAGGGCAGAATTAGTCCCAGAGTCACCATTTTGAATTTTGGCTTTAAAGGTACTTGTTTAGATATCTCAGATCCAGGATGGGCCACCATTCTCCTGGCTTTTTGGGGTTAGGAAGTACCTGGAGTACAATCCTTTGCCCCAGTGTAGGTAGGAACCTTTTCTATGGCTCTGAGAGCCAA
Organism: Neoceratodus forsteri; assembly: GCA_016271365.2. Taxonomy (NCBI): domain Eukaryota; kingdom Metazoa; phylum Chordata; order Ceratodontiformes; family Ceratodontidae; genus Neoceratodus; species Neoceratodus forsteri. The sequence continues at coordinate 1,077,957,297 of CM057450.1, forward strand.
GAGGAAGAAACCTTTGCCTCTAGGGCAAGGGCTTCTGATGGATTTGCAGGTGGAAAGGATCTGGTTCTCATCTTGGGAAACTTTTTGAAGCTGAGAACCAGTCCCTGGCTTACTACTTCCAGGACCCACTTGTCTGATGTTAAAGACTTCCAGTCCTGGACAAAGTAAACCAGCCTGCCCCTACCGTATTGGAGAATCGGCGGGCAGACCCATCAGGGTGTCTGCTTGGCAGGGGCTTTAGGCTGAGGGGTGGAAGCAGGCCTGCTCATACCCCATCTGCCTCTCCTCTAAAGAACTCCCTCTGAGCAAAAGCAGAAGAGGAGGCCTGGGCTTGGTAAAAGGCCTTTGAAAGGGCCTGCCCCAGCCCCTGGAATGCTGCCTCTGAGGAGTGGCTTGCCTTCTTTGGCCTGAGCACTCCTGTAGGTGGTCCTGTACTCATCCATCTTCTTCATGTAGTTCTCTGTCTGCTCCCCAAACAGAGAATTACCAATGACAGGGAGATCCATGGCCTTAGCCTGGGTATCCTGTGATAGGCTAGTACATCTGAGCCAAGCCATCCTCCGAAGGGCCACAGATGTAGCCATGACTCTAGATAAAACATCATTGGAGTCCACAGCAGCATTAAATTGCACCTTGATGCCTCAATCCCATCTGCAGCCACCCGCCCCAGCTCCTTGACAAGCTGGTTAGGGACCTGTTTAGCTAGAGCCAGCACAGTGTCCCACCTGGACTTCTGGTATCTAGCTGTGTAGGCCATATAGTTAGCCTGCCTGAGTCTCAAGGATGCTGCCATGTACTGTTTCTTTGCCATGGCATTAATCCTCCTGGAGTCCTTATCTGGGAGGTGTGAAGGCAAGGGAATATTTGCCTTATCACAGGCAGCAGCCTGCACTACCCCAACATGGCTGCATTGTTGGAAAGGAACTCCGTGTCTGAGCCTGAAAGAGTATACTCTTGTCCATTCTTCTGTCCACAGGAGGTATGGAATTAGAGTTTTAGAATTTTAAATGTCTGTTTCCCAAAAGATTTATGAAGGGAATAGACAATCTCCTGGACTCTGGGATGTCCATCATCTCAACAAAATCAGGCTCCTCCTGATCCTCTACTGCTTCTTCCATAGGAAGCTGAAGGGTTTCAGCCACTTTTTTGTAAAACACAAAGTGGGAAGGGACTCAGAAAGTCTAGGAGGAGAAACACCTGAAGGTCTGCCTTGGGAGATGTCCGGTCAATGGGCACATCCAGACTTTCATAATCACCATCATCATCATTATCTTCATACTCTCCTCCTCCTCCTCCAGTTCATAAAATTCTTCTAAAGTATAATCTGGAACTGGGGACGACTGAACCTAGCCCCTGACAGATGGTGCCGGTTCGGCCGAACCGGGTTAGCGACTGAACTATCCTTATCACTTTGGCTATCTCATCAGCGGTCAAAGAAAGAACTTGTGGATCTGAGCCAGATGATTTATCCTTTTCTTCTTTTAACTGGAACCGACTCCTCAGAATTGGTTCTCCTTTTGCCTGAAGAAGTTTCGCCCTGGTCAGAGAGCACTCCTTCTGGTTCGGTCGAACCAAACCGGCTGGCCATCTGGGTCAGCGGTCTTCTCAGCCTCCTTTCCCTCAGTCTACCTCTCTTATCCAGGGTAGCTTTGCGAAAACATTTACAAATTTGGCAGTCTGAATTGAGGTGGTCAAACCCCAGACAATAAACACAGATGGTGTGGGGATCAGCCTTAGCAAAGGCTACCCCACACACTACAATGTTGAAACCCAGTGGGCCTGGTTTTTCTTGGGTTTCTCAGACATGGCCAATCCTAACCAAAAGTACCCTTTTTCGGCAATCCACCAGGCAAGACACCTATCAGTTCCTTACCGTGTTATTGGTCTTGGAAAAAAAGCGATAATGAAATCCGTTTTTTAGAACTGATACTGGACAGGTTACCACACTCTAATAAAGACAGAAGTTTTGCAACAAACCTGATCGGTTCAAACCAAACCGATCCAATGTTTACAAGTTCCACACAGAAAACTAATATAGAAAAACCTATCTAGTACTCATGGTACCACAGACAGAGTTAAATTGACAGGTTTAGAAGCAGAAGTTCGGGTTGAACTTGAGCAAAAAAAACGACACTTTAATCGACTTTTTTGAACTGAGCTAAGGAGAAATCTCCAGAGCGACTGTTCAGTGAGGCGGAGTAAAGAATCTGACAGATGGAGTTCAAACAACAGCAGACAGAGGCTTCAACCGAGCTCGAAGCTCAGCTGCCCATGCCCTGCATGGAAAGTTAACTCTTTGTTCTCTGGGGCAGTTCAAGGGTTGGAGATCACTGCATATGTTAGAATACAGCAAGACTTCATGTTGTTTGAAAACATGTTCTCCTAAAAGACATGTGTGTAGTATGTGACTAAGGTGCACTATGGCCAGACACCTCATATCACTTAGTCTGCTGCTGATGATGATGACAATAAAATATGCATTATATATTCATATTTCTATTCTTTATACCATAAACACTGCAACATGTCAGCATATATATGTTTGCAAGAAGCTGGACAATGTCTGACGTCACACACACACATTAAACAACACTGACTGCACACATGCAATTTAGCACATTATACTTGCACTGCTCAGTCCTGCTTTTCCACAAGCACTCCACAACAGAAAGTAAACATTACTGAGGCACTGGATTGAATATAGAATAGTGGATGGGCAGCCATCCACAACAAGACTGTGTTTCCATCGAGGAGTTGATGAAATCAAAGAGACCTCGAGAGAAGCTCGAGAAGTGTCAATGATTTCACCAACTCGCAAAATGTAAACACAACCTTAGTTGTGGATGGTCACCCATCCACTATTTTGTATAGTATATGGCTCCCAACACTGTTAAATGTTTATTCACAAGGTTTCCTACCTTGTGTTTATGGTCCCAGTTGGTTCCGCCAGCTTTCACAGTCGCACTCCAGTCAGCTCTGAAGCTGTTTCACTCCGTGTCCTGCTCTGCTTTAAAAGAAAAAAAACACTGCTTTGAATCCGCTTCTTTCCCGACACTAAAAACATTGTCAGTGACACTTTTTAAAAGAAAAAAAGAGCAAATCCATTGATGTCATCTCATGAAGTGGTCACTAAGCGGCACCACCATGTTGGGTTGAATTTTTTGCTTATGGAGCAATGTGTCCACTAATCAGGTGGCAGATCATAGAAAGTGTTGTAGTATCGCTGTGACATCAGAACAATACTACAACAAATTTCTGTGACCTTTGAACTGCCCTATAACAGGATTTTGAATGCCACTGATTTTTATCCACAATAAGCCCCAACCATATACTATAACAGGGTAATAAGGAGCATTTATGTATGCATGTGTGTGTACATTTATAGGGGAAGCAGTCAGTAACAGGGCTCCAACCCTGCAAGGCTTACTCTCGGATAAGTCTTTTAAATTATTTTGCAGCATTTTTCTCATGCCGCACTATTTTATTTTAATAAAGAAAGTCTGCAACCCGGAGTATGGTGGACTGTATGGGAGCTCCATTATGTAAAGGTGTTATGATGCACCATGAGCTTCAATACTTTTTGTACTGAAGCGCATGGTGTCGCTGCATCTTACATGTAATGGAGCCTCGTAGCATACGTCATACTTCTGGGTTGTGGACTTTTCTTTATTGAAATAAAGTATGTTGGCTGCAGAAAAACGCCGACATACTTAAGGTTTAACTGGAGTGGTAAGCCTTGCAAGGGCAGGAGCTCCTGTTACTGACAGCTTCCTTTAAACTACTACTGTGGTTTTCCCTCTGTCTGTTATTAAACAAAAGACAAAACACTACAGCAGTGGGGGTGGGGGAGGTGTGCTGCAAACAAAAAGCTAATGGGGATCCCTGATGGTCCAGCAGCAGATGGAGCATTGACACAATCTGTAACTGGTGTTGCTCTATCTGCTCCAACACCTGGACAGCACTCACCCTCTCATTATTTTCTTCTGTGGCCCACAAAGCGCTATGTCTACCTGAGTTGCAGGCATTGTGGATTCCACTGGTGGTGGTACACCAGGTAGACGTGGTGGTGAGGATGGTGCTGGTGGCAGTAGTGAGCACTACTGCTGTGGACCTCCTCCTGCTGCGACAATGCACAACAGCAGCACCCACTGCCACTGCCACAGAAGGGCCAGCAGGTGGAGGCCTGGCCTGTTCTGTGGCAGCCTGCCACCCACCTTGTGGTGGTTCAACATATGAGTGCACTGTCCCCAGACCCCAGATGTGTCCCCGGGCCACGCACACCTGCACCCCACAAAGTAGACATACTACAGGCTGCTGTCCCCAACACAGTTGAAAACTGCCAAACTGGGGAACTGAGGAGGGACCAGGCATAGGAGGGGCAGATGCAGTGCCGCTCATGGTCATGGACCTGGGACTCTACCTGCTGCTGTGGAGGCGGTGCTGCTGGAGCTCCTGCAGCTGTCACTGGAGGTGGTGGTGGCAGACTTGGTGGATGTGGCACTGATGGTGCTGCTGCTTCCGTGGGAGGACCAAAGACTCTTGAGCGGTTCAATACCACCCAGCTATACCCCCACACATGCGCACTACTCCCCACCTGCCACGGGACACACCCTGTCCCTGCTCCAGTGCAAAAAATCACTCCTTCCCTCTCTGACAACTTCACACACACACACAACACAGGCACACTCACAGTCACACACACACACGCAACAAAACTTATAAAACAAAGAAATCGGTCACCACAAGAACAAATGAACTGACAAAACAGTACAAAAATAAAAAACAATTAGCTTTTAAAAAGCTTTTGGGTTTTGGTCAAGAGTTTCAGAACAAGAACAATACTCTCCTCTTCTACACAAAATGCCTCCTCGCTCTACCTCTGCAAAGGAGAAAGTGAAAGTATCTGCTTGTATGACTTACTTCCTTCCTGCCTGGCGAAAGCATGTGACTTACAGCACTGTAAGCCATGTGATGTGTGGGCTGCCTATATTGTTATCACTCCACCCTACTTTGCAATAAGTCAGAATGACAACGCAAGTCATCATAACAATGCTAAGTGAGCACTTTGCAATGGTCACCGTGTAGCAGTGGGACAACATGAAATGGTTACTTTGTGTTCACTTCACCAGCAGAATTTAATTTTGCTGCATCTCTACTCTTGAGTCTACTACATCCCACAAACCATCTTCTTCTAAATTGTTTCATACTGCATCTGAGAGCTCTAAGCCTGCTGATGTCCAGGGGTTAGGAGTAAACATGAAAACCATCTGCAGCAGGATGCTGCATCATATGGTTCCTCTCACAGATTCCTCACTGTTGTCTGCTGGGCCTGTTCTTGACTCAAGGGATCTTGCCTGTAATTCCTGAGGAAAGAGTCCAGCCAGGGGCATGGCCTGACCAGGCAGAAGATGGCAGCATAGTACAGTATCTCTGCAGGAATGACTGCAATCTAACCTCATCCAGCCTTCACCAGACCTTTCTTTGGTACCAACTCCTGTGACCATCCTGTAATCTTACTGCCTGACACAGTTTGTAAGTCATTTTTGATCCATCATCTACTTATATTCAGTTATTCTACACTGTACTGCAGCATACTAGGCCTCATCCTTCAGCATTATGGCAGATCTCCAAGTACAGAAAAGCTCACTTGCTAGAGTGGAAGTAATGTTTTCTAGACTGATGGCTGAGATTAATGATCTAAAAACCCACCCAACAGAATGCGACCACTCTTGAAACTTTTAGCCAGAAAATTGCATTTAATGAGAAAGCAACAGCCTGTAACACCACTACTATTCATGACCTCCAGGCTACTGTCCCAATCAAGACTGAACTATTAAATCCCTAAAGCCAAAATTAATGAAATTGAAAATCGTAATTGTGCATAACAATTTACGATTTGTTAGCTTCCCTGAAGGTGCAGAATTAGGAGACACTACTGCGCTTTTATTACATGTGCTGCCTGCAATGCTTAAACTGCCTCCTCACCTAACGTTAATCATTGAGCGGTCTCACCGCACTCTGGGTCCGAGGCCAACATCAGACCAGTGACCAAGGCCTATCATTGCTCGCTTCTTGAACTATTCCCACACAGAATTAATACTGAAATGAGCCAGAGAAATGGAGAAACTTCAATGGCAAGAGTTTAATATTTCCATCTACAGAGAATTTTCAAAAGATTTAACCATCAGAAGGAAGGCCTACAATCCACTTAAACAAATCCTCCACCAAAGAAGCATTACATTTGCTCTACATTATCCCGTGACACTACGCTTTTTCTCAGGCTCTTCCTTCATGGATTTTGAAACCCCTGATGCTTTAGCCAATTATCTGGAGGTCTCTCCTGCAATCTTACCCTGGGAGGTTCAGCAGCAATTGCAACCCGAACACAGCTTTGGTATCCCACGAGGGTGGACGATTTGTACAGGAACTTGGGGAAAGTGTTGCAGAACTTGCAGCCCCAGCAGCAACGCTGCAACTGATCTGACCCAAGGCAATTAATCACGGCTGCAAGAGAAGCTTCTCTTGGGGCATTATTCTTCAAGACTTTCATGCTGTTCTAGCGAGGTTTCACCCCAAACACCCCAAGCTGCAGCCTCTCACCTTCAAATCAACCTTTCTATTCCCTTGAGCAATAAGTTTGCTCTCTTGGAGGATGACATGCACTCCTCACAGAAGGATCTTTCCCAGCAAATTTCAGACGAACATCCCTCTAATTTGGGCCCTGTGCCTCAGGGATGTATTTCTGCTAATACTTCATGGGCAGAAGTTGTTACAAGTTCCCTCAAATCTTTAGAGCCGCCAAAAGAAACGTAGGGCAAAGACCAAAGAAGAACATCAATAGTCACAATCCTGCTAATAAATCTAAGGTGTCATGAGCGTATATGGTCAGTAATATAGTCACAGTTGCTATATCTTGGTAGGTTATGCTTCCAGGATACTTAAAGGGAGTGCCAGTACACTTTTTCTGCCCTAGCCGCCCAGCTCTACAGTCTATGTTAGCCTGGTTGCTTTAGCCTCCAGCGGGTGCAGAAAAGGCTGTACATTGCGGCACAATCAATTTACTTTTTGTTGCAGTGTTTAAACGAGCAGCTTAAAGGTCTTCAAGGGAACTTTGGTATATCAGCAATGCTTTTCTAACCCATTATTTTAGTGTTAGATCTTATACATTACCTCACTAAACAGGCTGTCTGTATCTAGCCTTTTACTCTCCAATTTAGCAGTGCATCAGGTTTACAGTCTTTTGGCTGTTCAGTTGCATATCTCAATCGGTATGCATCCTGATTATTGCCTTTTCTTTTTCATATGTGAATTATTATATATTACAAGGCAACTTACCCTTCCCTCTCCTGAAGACAGGTTCTTAAGTTATTGGCAACTTCATTTAATCTATCTCCTTCCCTACACTCCATTATTCTTACTACCTCCTATTTACAATATGGAACTATCATTAGCACTCAAAGAGGTGGGCTATGTTTGGTGTACTGTTGCAAAGGATTGTCAATCTACATCTTCCTTATGCTCCTTATTTTACTCGAAGCCTACAGATATTATAGAAATCCACTGCTGTGTGGTCCTCCTGTTTTGGGGCTCACTGGGTCTAGTCTTCAGACCTAGTCACCCCATATAACACCTATTTAGGTGATTTTCAAGTAATTGGAGCTGATCTTACTATGACTATCTCTTTTGTTTATAGTTATCACAGAAGCCTATACCTCTCCACATAATCCCGATTTGCATTTGGTTCAGGCGTAAGGGCTTAAATTGACCTCTCCTTTCTTCTTTTCCCTAGATATTGTATTTATTACGTACTTATTCTGTTGTACTGCAAAGTATACTCAGTCACTCTAATGTGGTAATGATCTACTTTTCCTTTTTATATTTGTTCATTTGCATTCCACCTGGCTCCCTGAATTCTTGCTCTATGTCTAGGCTGTACTGGCATCTCGTATATGGTTCTTTAATTTACTGTTATTTTGAGTTGGTATATCTTGTACTATTACAACTAATGTTTATAAATAAGTTCTGGTGTTTAGCTTTATCCTTATACCTTGTCCTGTTAGCTTAGAATTAAGCTGAGGTTAGTACAGTCCCCTGCCTTTCTTGGTATTATTCCTTTCAGTTTAACTTATCAGGAATACTTGCTTTATTATATTACTGGGATCAGACTTAGGTTTGGGCTGATATTTATAACTGGTTCTCCCTAGTCTCCTCCCTACATCGACGCCTCAGAGTGTGGTGAGAGAGTCCTTAGCCAGTTGGCTGACCATATCTCCTCACCCCATAAAACATTTTCTTTGTTATTTAGCTTACTAGTATTGTTGTTGTTGTTAATGACTTTTCTCCTTCCCCATCTCTCTTCTAACTTTAATAAGATATCTGTGCTACTCATGTATCATAGATCTCATTTTTGGCTTGAATGTTCCTGCCACTCTCTGCATATACGTAAGCCCTCTATATTGTATTCTAATCATCCTCTGCCTCATTTATTTGTCCCTTCACACTCCAGCGATTATTCCTTTCTTTAACACTAACAATATGAGTGACATACTTTTATATACATGGAATGTGAAGGACTTAATTCTCCTTGTAAGCGAAGCAAATTCTTTCACATCTCAAAAACATAAAACACAAATTGCTTTCCTTCAAGAAACAAAATTATTAGCAGAGGATGTTCATAGACTTAAAAAGATTGGTCGGTCAGATCTACGAATCATCCTATACCTCAAAAAAAAGAGAGTTGCTATTCTCATTCATAACAGTCTCAAATGGTCCCTTGTAAACTCCGTTTCTGATACTGACGGCAGATGGGTGATGGTCAAACTGAATACCAACTCTGGTCCTTTTCTACTTGTTAATGTCTGTGCACCAAAATCCGATTCCCCAGGTTTTTTCATAATTTAGCTCAACAGATTCTATCCTCTAACACTGATAATTCACCAGTTATTCTTGGAGAGGATCTGAACTTAACTTTATTTTTTTTTTTTTTTATTTAACAAGTTTTATTAGTTTGAGCACCAGTCAAGGTACATTAGATAGTACATGAACATACCAAAGTAATAGGTGCCAAAATACATACCATAACTTAAAACCCCCATCCCTACCCCCTGACTACACACTATCCAATATCTTTAGTATATCTCGCCTATAATATGACTACACGCTACTATGGCTTCCAAACTATCAGTAGAGTCTCTAGGCTACCCCAGAGAGAGAAATAAGCTTCTAATCTATTATGCATAGATGCAATGTGTCTTTCCAATTGTAATGCCTGGCCAATTTCCTTGTACCACTCCATTACATTAGGAGACTTATCTTCCATCCAATGCCTCATAATTATCAGTTTAGCTATCGCAGAGATAAGTATCATATGTGCTTTCCTAACTTTGGGAATATCACCTGGGAAATAATTTATTAAACAGATTTCAGGGTAAATAAGGTCTTCAAACCAAGGATAGGATCTAAAGCACTATTAATGGATTGCCAGAAGGTCTGCACGTAGGGGCACAACCACATTATATGAAAAGGGATCCGATGTCCCCTTGCATTTGCTGCATATGGAAGTATTTAATGTCCCAAACTTGAAGAGCTTAGCTGGCGTGAGATAGATATTCTGTATAATGTTAAAATGAACTAATCTGATTCTGTCCTGTTTTATCAATTTGTACATTGATAACCAGAGTTTCCTCCATAGATCAGGGTCCTTTGACACTCCTAGCTCTCTTACCCAATAAAGACAAACTCCTGATGGTAACCTACTGTCCCATGCCTGTAAAGTTTTGTATGTATTAGAAACTGAGTGTGATTGGGAGGCTACCTTAAAAGCGTAAGCTAGTTCTTTTCCCTCTGGATCCATTGAGGGAACCGGGAGAAAAAGGATGCAAGGGCCTTACTAACTTGAATATATTTAAAGGCTTTTTATCTAATGTCTCATTGAATTTCCAGAATTGAGCAAAAGAAAGTGGTTTTCCATCCGACCATATATCTGATGCTTTGCATTGGCTTAGCCAAGGCCAGAAATTGAGGATATTGGCACATTATTGATCTTAAAATGTGGATTGCCAATAACTGGTTGATCTAAAGACTGATACCACTTCACTGCTAAGTATTTTTGGGCCTGATGAGAAGCCTTCAACGACTTACCATGGGATTATTCTTAATTGACTTAGGGGTGTGAGATGGCGAGGCATATAAGAGCCCCAACGAACAATTCACTCTGAGAGGCTAAGTATTTTTCTATAGAGAGCCACAAGGGAGATATTCTGAATTCCCACTCTCCTTACTCCAAAAGGCCAGCTTGCTCATATGTTGTGCTAAATAATATAGAAAGAAAGAGGGTCCTAAGACTCCTCTGTGTTTGGGCTGTCAACTTGAGATAGGATCTGCGAATACCTTTCTTGTTCCATAAGAAAGTATTTACTATCCTTTGCAATTTAAGGAACCAGTTTTTGTCAAATAAGTGCCCAGCATACCCAATGGGTACAGCATCCTTGGTAGAATGTTCATTTTAATTGTACTTAGCCTACCCATAAAGAAATAGGAAGCAATTGCCATCTTTCTAAATCCAGGCTATCGTTTTGACTAAGCTATCCAGGTTGTCTCTTATTATAGTACCAAGATCTCTAAAGATCTTGATTCCTAAGTATACTATATGCTTCGCCTCCCAGGAGGGCCAAGGAATGAGAGTTCTACCTTATTTACTCTACTATTTAAAGGTAAGACCTTAGTTTTAGCCTAATTTAGTTTATAAAATGAGACTTTAGCATATTCTCTATCTTACTTAGAATAGCTGGGACTGAAAGGCCTGGCCTCTCCACATGTAATAATATGTCATCTGCATACCTGAGATGAAATATCTTACAGTGCCTATTTGGATCCCTTTAATATTAATATTGCCTGCCAGTCTAAGGATCAGAGGCTCCAAGTATATGTTAAACAGCAGGGGACAATGGACATCCCTGCCTTGTGCCCCAAGCTAGGTTGAAGGAGGGGAAATAGGCCATTGCACTTGACTTTGGCCATGGGGAGGAATATAGGAGTTGTATCCATCTTATAAATTCTTGGGTAGTCAATTGAGATTAAGGTAGCAAACAGAAGGTCCCAGGAGACTCTGTCAAGCGCTTTTCAGCATCCAGGAGACCAACACCATTGGCGTGCTGGAGTCCCTGGATACCAAAAGGAGATGCAACAATTTCCTCATATGATCTTGAGATGATCTTCCCATCATAAATCCGACTTGCTCGTGGCTTATAAGAGTACTCATAACTTTTGAGAGTCTATTTCTAACACTTTTGCTAAAATTTTAATATCCGTGTTCAATAAAGATATAGGGTGGTAAGTACTAAGACTTAGTGGATCTTTCCTGGTTTTAAAATCAGGGATATTACAGCCTCCTGAAAACTTGGGTCTGATATCCCATTATCATACCAATAATTATACACATCTTTTAATACCGGTATTATTATAGACTGACAGGCTTTATAAAAGTTGCTCGGTAATCCGTCTGGCCCGGGCGATTTATCTGGAGGTAGCTTCTGAACTGCCTGCTGAATTTCTGCTAGGGATATTGGGGCACCTAAGAGGGCCGCTTCTGCAGCTGTAATCTTAGGCAGACATACAGAGCTAAGATAAGAGTTTATTCCTTCGCTAGTGGGGCGCGGACTGGGTCTACTGTGTAAAGATCTTGGAAATAAGATCCAAACAATTTTGCAATTTTCTGAGGGTCAGTGCAAACTTGACCATTTTGCCTTGTATAAATTCCTGCAATAAATTGTGAAGCCTCTACTGACTTGATACGCATAGATAGTAACTTACTTGCCCTTTCCCCATCTCTAGGTATTTAAATTTGGTTCTTTGCAGGGCCAGCTCTGCTTTTTGAGATACCAGCCCTGTGTATTGAGCTTGTAGTTGATGTAGTCTAGTCCACATCTCACCGGTGATGAATGGGATAGACTATGTTCCAGACTTTTAATGGATACAGAAGATCCTCCATCTGCACCTCTGATGCCTAACTCTATTGGAAGCCATTTTATGAACTCCCTTAAAGAGCATTTCAAAGCTGCCCAAATGAAGTCATATTTAGTTACTGATCCTTGATTTCTACTAAGGAAAGAAGCAATGAAATCCACAATGTATTCTAAAGAGGTTTTGTCTCGCAGTAATTGGCTATTCAGCCGTCATTGTGGAGATCTCTTACCTCCTGCACTTAGTCGATATTCCATGCTGACCGGTGCATGATCAGACAACACTCTAGCTGATATTTCTACCTGAGAGACTCCAGGCAATGCAAAAGAGCTATGAGTAGGTAGTCAATTCGAGAATATGTTCTATGCTCTGAAGAAAAAAGGTATATTGCCTTTCTGAGGGGTTACGAACTCTCCATACATCCACAAGCGCAACACTGCTTATAAGCTCCTTTATTACCCCTTGTGCAGGAGACAATCCCGTCTTACACGATCAGACCTATCTAAATCTGTTTGAAGCACTAAATTCCAATCTCCTCCCAGTATAGTACATTTTGGCGGATTGGTCTACTCAACATTAAGTAAATTTACAAAAAGGATGGGGAATCACTATTAGGGCCATAAACAGAGCCCAAAAGAACCGGACAGGATTCCAGCGAGCCATGAATTATAATATATCAGCCTTCTGGGTCCCAAATTTCTTGAGTCATTTTAAAGGGGATGTTCCTTGCTAATAATATGGCTACCCTCTTTTATTTGTAGTTGCCCTAATCCAAAAACTTGCCCAACCCATGACTTCCCAAAAAGGATTACATTTTCCTCTTCAAATGCTTTCTTGAAAGAAAACTATTTGTGCTCCCAACTGCATAAATGCTTCAAAATTATTTGCCTTTTGACCCTATCTTTGGCTCTTTGATAGTCCAACTTACAAAATGGTAACAACTATCCATGTTCTACAATGGCAGCTTGAAATGTCACAGTACAACCCTAATTGAAAGAGCCAAGATATACTTAGGCATGCCTTGGACCGCCACATATTGATAGTGTGTAGTCTTAACCCCATCCCACAGAGTAACACCCTATAGTTATTAACCTCATAACTCGTAATATCCAACTTAAAACAAAAACCCAGTTCTGATTTACTGCACTCCAAAATCCCATATGCCACATGATTTATACTACATAACCCAGCCTAACAGTTTGTTTCGAAGCCCCACACCTGTCCCTCTGCATATGTAGCTGAGAAAGTATAATACCTTGATACACAACGTTCTAAGCCTAACAGTATCTTTTCTATACCTTGTAAGCTCTAAGCAACCCTACTAAATACTAACATTTGACCACCGTGAAAACTTTAACATACATATCACTATTCTATTTAAAGTGCTCATTTTAATACAGTGATAACTTAATTGGGGACTATAACTGGATCTGCACATACAGGTTATTAATAAATCCTACCATAAACACAAAGCAAATAGCCCTTAAAACATAACCTTGATAGAGAGCTAGGAGAAAAGAGAGGTAGGGAGAACAGTCCTTAGAATTCCCTGCTAGGTATTACATAACGCCCTAAACAGCCTCTTTGGTTTAAACCTATTGTAAACCAAATTCGCACTCAAAGGCTGCCAAATGTAAATAAATTGTTGCCTCTATTAGATTTCTTATGCCCACACAACTAATTATATCCAGCACTGAGATCGCTCGGAAACCAATCCGACTCCCCTTCAGTTCCCGCTATTGTAATACGCCCACTCCTGAGCGTATACTACAACAATGCATCAGTCCGTGCCGTAACACTGACCAACTTAATTGACCAGTTCTGCGATATGGGAGCAAGAAATTAAAGCAGGAACAAAAGTCTTCAATTATCCTTGGCCAGATCGTCTAGTCAGCAGATCCTCACTCTTGCAGACATATCACTCGATCTCCCTTTGAACCGAGGAATTCTACAAAACCAGATTTCCTCCTTTGCTTAAACACATTTCACACTCTACAAAGCACACTCCCAAGAAGTCCAATAACTCGAACAGCAATTTGCATCATTGCCTCGCTTGTTTTGTTAGAAAATCCACTCACAAAGAAGCACTCTAATAAACTGCTCTGGTTATTACTTTCAAAGCCCGCCACGACTGCTGATCAGATCATCGCCAAAATTAAGCCTCTGCTGCTACTCCAGAGAATTTCCGCCAGTGTCATTTGTATAGTTCTGGGAAATTTCCTTAGTCCTACCAATGCTTGTGCTGGAGAGTCGTATGACAACCACTTTTCCCCATGCCTGACCATTAAAGTCGCAGGGTATTTAACCCTGAATGCCTTAGCTGCAGCCACTAATTTAGAGACCAGGGGTGAAGTTCCTGCCACTGCTTCACACCGATAAGGGAGATCCTGTGCAATACGGATATTCCTGCCCTCCCATGTCACTTCATTCATTTCTTTAACTTTGGACAATATATGTTGTTTGTCCAAAAATTGAAAGTTTAAATATCATTGGTCTGGGTGGCTGTCCCGAGGTTGGTGGAGGACGCAGAGCTCGATGCACTCTTTCAATTATGTATTCTCCTCCGTGTGGACGGTGGCCCAGCTAATTTAAGGCAGAGCTTCTGCAGAAATAATATAGCTGCATTCCTTCTTCTTTCTCCGGAATCCGATAACAATTAAGTTGTTTCTCCTGCTACTTCCTCCAGGTCTCCAATTCTCTTCTAGTTTCTTTATTCTTCGTGCACATTCACATTCTCCAAATCATTTTGATCTTGTTTCTTCTCTAGGGAAATTATTTGACTTCGAGTCTCCAACTCTTCTTGTTAAGGATTCAACTGAGGTTTGAATTTTTGAAGATCCTCCATATGGTAGCGATCGCTGTTTGTAGCCGCTTTCATAACTTCTAAGAATTTCTCCTCTGAGAGGGCTGCTGCTATTTCGGGCGATGTGGTAGACTAACGGCTTGCTGTTTGGGCCTTTTGCTGCCTTGTCCTTTTCTGGAGTACGCGGTAGGAGAGTGCCTTGGTGGCTTTTTTATATAGACATCCATTTTGCACTCAGGCTAGATTTTCCAAGGTAGGTAGACTTTCTTCCTGTACAGAAATTAAGACGATGGAATTTACTGTTACAAGTATTTGCCAGGAAATCTGCAGGCGTGAGAACGGAGCTCCAGGGAACTGCTGCTTCAGCTTAGGCTGCCATCACGTGACCCCTGAACTTAACTTTAGAAGCCAGCATTGATAGAAGTAGCCCCACTACAGAGGCCCACCCTAGAAGTATTAAAGCCTCTCATTACTAATGCAAGATGTTGGATTAGCTGATGTATGGCACCTCCTTCACCCCATGATCGAGAATTTACTTTTACTCCTTTCTACATAAGACATACAGTAGAATTGACTATTGGTTAGCCTCTCCTGTTATAATGAAAAAAACTATTGATTCATCCATCTCTCCCACAATAATCTTGGACCATTCCCCAGTCAAATTGCAACTTTGTGGGCTCATTAGCACCTAAATCTTCTTACTGGCGGCTGGACCCTCTCCTTCTCAAGGATCCCAATTTCTTACCCACGATCAAAGCACAAATTCAGGACTTCCTCTTTCACAATACCCCAACCGAATCTTCTATGTCCTCTGTATGGGAAGCTCTTAAAGCTACGATTCGAGGAAAATTATCAGTTATGCTGCACATAGGAAAAGAGTAAAGGAACAACAGCTGGCTGACTTGGAAAAATCTCTAAGGCTAAATAGAATTTATACTTTTCTTCTAATAAGCACCATCCTGATTCTCAACTTCATCTTGAAATCTTCAACTCAGAGTTAAAATTAATGAATTAATTTCTTGTAAAACCGAACTGGCCTTGTTTAAACTTAAATATAAATTTTGGGAACACGTGATAGAAATGGGAAACTCCTCTCTTACCAGCTTAAAGCACAACAAATGAAACGACACATCCTAAGCCTAAAGATGAACAGGGTATGATTCACTCCGACAACCCCTCTATAAAATGTATCATGAAAACCTTTTATCAAAACTATACTCCGACACAAATCCTCCATCTACTTTACAAATTCAACAGTTCCTTAAATCGTTACATCTTCCTCATCTTTCTACTCTTGAAACAAATTCCTTAGATGAACCCTCTTCGCTTTAGGAAATCCAGAAAGCTTTGTCTTCCTTGAATCCGACAAATCCCTGGGGTGATCGATTCCTGTCGAATTCTATAAAATGTTTTCACACCTTATGTCCCCTCTTCTTAATGTTTATCAAGAAGCTTCCAATACTGGCAAGCTTCCCCATCTTGCACCAAGCAATCATAACCCTAATCCCTAAGAAAGAAACATACTCTACTCACCCAGCAAGCTACAGGCCCATCTCTTTATTAAACACGGATGGGAAGATATTTGCTAAACTACTAACTTCTCATCTTGAATCCTTGATTCCCAAGCTAACTCATTGTTCGCAAGCTGTTTTATTAAACATAGATCTGGTTCTGATCACCCACGTTCTTATTTAATTTAATTCACAAAGCCAAATCCTCAAGACACCAGCTGCAGCCATAGCTATTGATTTCGAGAAGGCCTTTGATTCCTTAAACTGGGACTACCGCCATCAAGTTTTATCTTATTTTGTCTTTCTCATACCTTTGCTCCTGGATCAAGCTATTACATAACCCCTGCTGCAAAAGTACTTACTAATTCCAATCTCTTTCCTCTTACTTTCATCTAGCACGGGGAACTAGACAAGGCTATCCCTGTCACCTTCCCTGTTTATTTTAGTCATGGAACTCCTGACTGCTTATTTACATCAATCTTCTGACATTATGGGTATACCTGTGAGCAATTCAAGATATGTTTTCTCTCCTGCATGGATGGCCTCTAATCTTACTCGAAAACCTGAATGATGCTGGGCCCCATTGGTTGATTTGCATAATAATTTTACTAAAGTTTCTGGCCTTGCTTTGAATTATGGCAAATCACAAACTATGCCCTTAACAACCACTGTAAAGCCTTGATGAACATACCTCTTGGATTCTGCTGATCACCACAGGGTATAACATGTCTAGGAATCAAAATTACTAGTAATTTAGGGAAGATATGGGACATTAACTTTAACCCCTATTTGATAACATCAGAACAATTCTGGACAGATGGAAGCTTTAATCTCTCTTTCATCGGAAAATTGCAACCATTAAGATGTCCATTTCTCCCAAGATTCTTTACTTTGCCAATATTCCTTTAGTCTTACCATCCTCATTTTTTGCTAAAATTGATAAATGAATAGGTAACTTTATCTGGGATGGAAACCACCGAGATTTAACCTCAACAAACTTCGATCACATTGGAAAATGGGAGATTCGGACTTCCCTGGTTCAAAGGCTACCTCTGGGCTTTCCAATGGCCCAAACCATTAAATGGTTTAGAAACCCTCCTCACACACCACTATGGGTTGCAATGGAATCCGCATTGTGTCTGGGAGGAGTTCCCACTTCCTTCATTTTTAATCCCATTTCCTCTAAACTAAAATCTCACCTGACTATATCGTCCCTCTGTTCTTTATTGGAAACTAACCCACAAATTCCTGAAATCCAGTCCAACAACCTGGTTTTATGCCCCCTTAGGGCAATCCACTGCTCACTCTAGAAGATCACCCAATTTTCTGTTGTACATGGAGAAACAGAGGCATTTTCTTTCTCAGAGATATCTTGGACCAGAAATCACTCACTCTTAGATCATTCTCAGACTTGCAGGTCACATGGAAACTTCCTAAACAGGATTTCTGGAAGTTTTTACAAATTCGGGCAGCTCATAACTCTCTCTAGTTTAGTGTATAGGCATACTCTTCTAAACCCATACAATCTCGCACTGGACTAATTTATCAGTAAAATTAAATAGCTCTATTTACAAAGACAATATTGATAATCTACCTGATTAGTCTATACAGGCCAAAATAAATGGAGTACTCTTCTTAACTACAATATTTCAGATGCACAATGAAGTAATTGTTGGTGTATTGCACGTAATACCTTTAAAGATGCCCGTAGTTCTTTAATACAAACTAAAATCCTACATCTTTGGTATAGAACCCCCTCTGTGCTTCAGTGAATGGGCCTATTAAATAATAATAATTGCTGGTGCTGCAGTTTGGCCAACGGGATCTACTTCACATCTTGTGGTCTTGCGCTCCCATTAATAAGCTCTGGCATAAAGTCTGTTTACTTGACTCCAGAGTAACAGGACAAAAACTACCTTTGACCCCAAGCTATTCCTTCTAGGCATCCTTATCCCCAATAGCTCTCTCCTCTCACATGCACATTTTAGATGGCTAAACATACTTTCTCTTCTGGTCAAACATCTGATTCTTATGAAATGGAAATCAACTCTGGTGCCTTCTCTTTCAGATGTTCTTCAAAGCCTCTCAGTATTCCGCTCTAGACCAATTATCTCATGTTACTCATAACTGACTCACTGTATATGACAGATGTTGGCAGGATTACTTCAAGTACATGAACCTAGTTCTTCTAGACCCTAATTGTTAGGATATTTAGCCTCCTTCTTATTTTGCCTCAGATTAGGTTTTCTCAAAACTCTTGTGCTCAGATTTCTACTCTTTTTCTTCTTCCCTGTTTTCTCCCTCTCCTTCCCTTCCTACTTGCCTTTTCTCTTTTCTTTCTTTCCTTGCACACTTTTCTCTTATCTTCACCTCTCCATTACTGAACATTGTTTGTATTACCACATTTATCACTTTTACAATTTACTGAATGCCTTGCCATAGCTTGCCCTAGCATGTATTTCATACATGGTTGCTATTTCTGATCCTATAATACCCTATTGATTGTAACCCTTCTGCTCTCCACTTACATCCTGTCTAGGTTTGTGTTTTATTATCAGTACATGTATATAAGGCTTCTCAATATGTTTACCCTAAATACTGTGTTTTGTTAAGTGTCATTTTATACCTTACATGGAGGATAGTCTTCTATTGTATAAAGATGTGTGCTTTCTTATACTGAATTTCAATAAAAGATAAAGTGAAAAAAGAAAGAGTCCAGCCATAGGAGACAAGCTATGTGGGTACAAAAAGATGGGGTAAGTACTAGAGAAAATGGGTGTTGAGACTAGAAGGGAGGTCCTGTAAGAAGGAATAAGCAGCAAGTGAAGTAAGCTACCATTATCCACTTTCAGTTTGCCTTGTCTCTTAATACAAAATGTCTAAAGCTCACATTTTAGATGAATTACATATTCAGGCTTTCATGAGCTCCCCACCAGAGCAGGTTGGGCCTTCCCTGGGAGGCTGGTGTCACCATTTGAGAAACACTTGAACAGAGCAATCAGAGTATAAAAAGAAGCATTTGTCAATGCCGAATGTTGGCTTACTGGCATTGGCATTGGTAGTGCAGGAGTTAGAGATGCATAATAGGAATGGCAGTGAAATATTAAACTAATACCAACTCCCCATGAGAGACTGAAAGGTGTTGGGGGTTACCCTTGGGTCATTGGCCATAATGTAGATGCCATTCCACCTCACCCACCCTAGACAGCAACAGGTGTTGCAGTGTGCCTTGGGGTCTTCGCAATTATGCTCACCCCATTCTATAAGGAAATAAGCTGAGATAGGTGCAGTATAGGAGAATGGGGTGAATGTTAGCCAAAGACCCCAAGGCACACCTCAATGCCTGTCAATGAGTGCAGGTGGGAGATGAGGTGGAATACTGTGAGCATCATGGCTGATGAACTCCACACCCCTGATGCCTGTCAGTCTCTACAGGATGGGGTGTAATGGTTGGAAACCCTAATGTCTCAGGTGTTTGTTGGTATTTCCTCCAAATTTTCAACATGGGCTTTTGGGGCCCCTCCTCATGAACAGTGTCACTATAATTTCGTTACTCAATCCTGAAAGGTGATTTCACACAGCGACTGCACCATTTCAGTGCCACAGGTGCAGAAACACACTTTGGGCAGGATGTGAAAATGACAGCTGTACTCTTCATGAGGAGGTGGAAAATGGCAATGTTGAAAATCTGGAGTGAAAATATTGACAATTGGCAAAGTTGAGAGCGTGCATAGAAACTGCAAAATGCACACCTGTAATGCAATCATGTTTTGAATTTTTCCACTAAATTTTCAACATGGGCATTTTGGGACCTCTCATCATGAACAGTGACACTGTGATTGTGTTAATCTGTCCCAAAAGTTGATTTCCAACAGCAACCATGCCATTCTGTGCCACAGGCGTGAAAACACATTTTGGGAAGGATGTGAAAATGACAGCTGTACTATTCATAAATAGGTGTGAAATAATAATAATGTTGACAATTTGGAGTGAAAATATTAAAACTAGCGAGTTACTAATATGTGTAGAAACTGCTAATGCTCATTTGAAATGCAGTCATTGTTTGGAATGTTTCCACCAGATTTGCAACATGGGCTTTTGGGACTCCCCTCATGAACAGTGGCACTGTCCTTTTGTTACTCAGTCCTGAAAGATGATTCAGCACAGTGACCTCAAAATCACCTTTGGGACTGAGAAATGAAAGGACAATGCCAGTGTTTACGAGGTGGTCCCAGAACCACATTTTGAAAATGTGGGGCTAAAATTCTAAAAATAACTAAGATATCAACCTAAGTTGGACCCCCCATTGACTCCCATTATACAGCTTACCTTCGATTCTTCATTTTATGGTTCAACTTTGCAGAGTGCAGACATATCCCAGTCCACAGAAGATGAGAGCGCTTGACCCCCAGAGGTAAGTATGGGGTGAGAGGTGCGGGGATGGGGGTGTGCAGAGGAAGGGTTGGGATGGGGAGGAGACAGCGCACAATGATGGACCGTTTCTTTTTACTGGTACAAAAAAAAAATAGCGAAGGATGGTTTTCTTTTTCACAGGTACATTTTTTTTTTATTAATGTGGGCACACTGGGGTGGGCTCTAGTATGCCACAATAGTGGGGAGCATGACTAAATGGGATTGGGCACCCCATTTTGGCAAATCATATATAGGGGTTTTGGGGAGAGGGGCCCATCTGACACCGGGAGTGGGCTTCCGTGTTGGAAGAAAATAAAAAAATGTTGGCACCAGTTGGGGGTCCCAGTGAGCCACGTTAATGGGGCAAGAGTCATGCCAACACTGGGATTGAGCACCCCAGTGTTGGCTTTTGGTAGTGTGTATGGGGGTGGCAGGAGCTGCCATGTTTTGGCATACTGTGGTGGGCTCCCAGTGTACCACATTTAATGGAGGATACATGATGACACGGGGACTGGGCACCCCTGTGTTGGCTTTGTGGGACTCTGTGGCAGGCAGTAGGAGCCGCCATTGTGGAAAGCAGCTCTGCATTTCGTTTTTTATTGAAATATTTCACCAGGAAAGACACACTGAGCAAACATGTTGCTCATAACTCCGACCATGTGCATTACTGTGCACTGTAATGCGCATGGCTGGAGTCTTGTCATCTGCCCGTTGCAATGATGAAACTGCCCCTAATTGCAGTAGCAGATTTCTTTCAACTCTTTGCTCTCTGTAGAAGTTTTCTGTCATCACCAGCATGCTCACTGATTGCGGCTAAGGACGCACCCACCAAAGCATCCCTGCATTTGCCACAAAACTGACACACCTGTGAAATGTGCTACTACCAGAAGATGTTGCTTGCATGTCCTGATATCCTTGAGCCATTGTAATGAAGTGAGCTGGAACTAAGGGAACAAGCGTTTGTCAATGCTGAATGTTTGCTTTGCAGTACAACAGAGCTTTAATGAACCCCTGATGGTGTTGGTACAGCCTGAAAACATAATATCTAAACACAATTTAGCTTATATGCCCCACACATTTTGTAATTGTCACTGTTATTTGTTATTAAGAACAATTGCATGGAAACAGGAGCTCTCTGCTCTTTTACTCTGTCTGCATGCATACTTATGTAGTCATCTCAATCTGTTTCTGTGGAGATAATTATGTCATAAGCAGGACATTATGATGCCATTCATAGACAAGCAGCCAAAGCTAGTAAAGTCCAAGCAGCAGTGATCTTGTTTTTATGTCACTGTTAATTAATAAAGAAAAGGGGAAAGAGTTGCACAAAATACAGCTCTGGTTGAATGGACAGAGGGTAAAGCACAGAACTGTAAAGTGGTGAGTTCCAAGTTCAGCTCCTCTCAAGGCCACAAACACTGTTGTCTAAGGAAATCTGGGCAACAGTAAATTTCTAGCTGGGCCAGTAATGTGGAGGACTGAGGCGTTGATGCTTCACACCCCACACACACACACACATACACACACACACACACACACCAGTGACCTAAGTTTGGGAATTGATCAAGGTTGCTTAGCAGCTGGTGAGAGGGGAGGAAGATTTAGCATTCATTGCAGATCTCCCTCCTTTGATTGAGGGAGAGGTATACTGCCTTGCTGCCACTAATGGGGGAATTGTAGGTGGCACAGCAGGGGTCACTAGAATTGAAAGTTGGAGGCGGGCATTGAATGCATGCACCCTCCTCACCGCCTACATTGCATCATTGAATGCCACCAGCCTGACTCAAGGGGAGTAACGGCAGAAAGAAGGCCAGTCTGCAGGATGATACTGCAGCCCTAAAGGCACTGCACCACTCAATCAATCAATCAATCAATCAATCAAAATCTTTATTTATTCAGGCGAACATCATTGAGCATAGCTCATTTACAAGATGGACCTGAGTGGTCATAACAAAAAAGGTTACAGAGTGTATACAAAAACATGATATTGAATAAGCACAAATACAATCATTTATGAGTGAGATAGATGTACAAATATTTACATATATACAAGGCAAAGGACAGTAAACCAAAACCTAATAAAGGAGAGAAACAAACAGTCTAGTAGGGATAAGGCTTGGATAATGGTACATGGGTAGGCATATATGTTTGAGGTTTGATGTGGAAAGGACCAGAGGAATAATAGAAGAATAGGGAGGAGCTTTAAAAGGAGGGTGGGGAGAGAGGGGTGTGGGAGGGGGTGGGGTGTGGGAGGACTAGGCCTTGTGGGAAGCAATTGCACGAATCTGGGATTAGGCTGGTGTACAGCTTTTGAAGGATGTAAGGGGAATCAGTGTTTCCATTTTCAATGTCTTTTGGATAGAATTCCAGATAAGTACCAGGGAATAACTGATTGCAGCTCTTCCATACCGGGTGCAGGTGATAGGAATCCTCAGCAGGATCAGTTTGTTGATCCTCAAGGTGTAGGGCCTGGATGTGATCTGGTTGAAGCAGTCTGAGATGTAGGAAGGAGTTTGTTTGTCAGAGCTTTGTAGATCCAGGTAGCAGCATTTTTTCTTCTATGTTGCAGGATGTCCAGTTGACTGCGTCGGAGAGAGAGCAATGATGGGTGCTAGAGGGAAGGTCAGTAATGAATCTATAGCTCTAATGATACAGGGTGTCTAGTTTGTTTAGATGGGAGAGGAGCAATGACCATAGAGGAAGTCAGCATAATCAATGAGGGACATGAATGATGCAAGGATTAATCTTTGTTTAGAATCTTTGGTCAGGTAGTGTTTGATCCTATAGAATAGACCAAGTCTTTGTCTTAGCTTTTCAGGAGCTCTTCAACATGGGTAGTATAGTCTAGTTTATTGTCTATCCATACTCCTAGGTATTTGAATTTGTCAACATATTCCAGATTTTCACCAAGGATGGTAGAGAGTTGTGGGAGGGTGAATGATGGGATAGTGGAAGAACAGTTCTTGGTGGCAAAGAACATAGCTTTGGTTTTCTTGGCATTTAGTAATAATTTCTTTTCTAATAGGTTGTGCTGAAGGAGGAGAATTCAGACTGTAGGAGCTCACAGGCTTTTGATGGTGAGGATTGCTCACATATAGTACAGTGTCATCTGCAAAGAGGTGGATATTAGAAAGTGAGAGATTGGAATCAATATTGTTGATATAGATGGCAAAAGGATGGGACCCAGGATGGAGCCTTATGTACACCTCTTAGGAGTGGTTTAGAGGTAGATAGATCACATTCATTTTTACCAGTTGTAATCTTCCGGAGAGATAGCATCTGAACCATTTAAGAGAGAGTGAGTCAAGGCCTATGGAGTTCAGAGAGGAGATTAGAAGATCATGATCCACAGTGTCAAAGGCTTTGCTTAGATCCAGAAACACAGCACAGGTGTTATTCTTTTGTCTTAGGGCAGTCTGCCAGTCATTTGTGACTTTTGCTAGTGCAGAGATGGTGCTATGCATAGATCTGAACCCAGATTGAGCTGGATTTAGGAGATTGTTGGTATCAAGGTAGGCAGTTAACTGAGTTTACCAGCTTCTCAAGCATCTTGGATAGTACTGGTAAGATAGAGATGGGCCTATAATTATTGAGGTCCATGGGATCACCTGCCTTAAGTAATGGAAACACTTGAGCTGTTTTCCATATTGAGGGATAGAACCAGTGGCAAGTGATAGATTGAAGAGGTGGGTGAGGGGCGGTTAAGGCATGCAGAGCTACTTTTAGAAAGCAGGGGTCCAGGAGTCTGCACCTGCACTTTTGGTGGTATCTAGCTGGAGTAGAAGGTCTTCTACTCTTTGAAGAATATTGGCTTGAATGAGAATGTGGAAGCAACCTTTGACCCTCAGTAGATTGTAGGTTTAGAGATGATCTTAATAGGTTTGCAGGAGAGGTCGAAAGCCAGGCCAGCTGTAGTGAAATGGTCATTAAAGCATTCAAGATATTTTGCTTAGCGGTGATTTCAATACTATTTAATTGAATTTTGGGTGGTAAGACAGGGTAGAAGTTTGACCTAGGATGCCCTTTATGGTACCCCAGAACCTGGAAGGGTTGTTATAGGAGGCATCTAGTTCAGCTGTGTAGAAGGCTGCCTTGGCTTTTCTTACTTGTTTTGTGCAGGAGTTTATGGCTTTTCTGAATTGAAGCCAGTCATTTGGGTCCTTTGTCGTTCTTGCCCTTTTCCAAAGTTTATCTCTGGCAAGCAGTGCGGATTTAAGGTCGGCAGAGAACCAGCGACAGGATTTGAGTTTGGTTCTGACACTGGTGAGGGGTGCATGTGAATTGAGGGCACTTGTGATTATATCATTTAAGATTTGAAGAGCTGTCTCTATTGAGGCTGTGAGATAGAATTCTTTGCCAACGTGTGGTGTGGCACAGTTCATGAAGATATCCTGAAATATTAAAGTTCTTTTTGACCTTCGGAGGAATTTTGCAGGATTGGATGGCTTGATTGTTGATCTAATGGCAGCTATGGGACAGTGATCACTTATGTCACTGAATAGTACTCCTGCACAGGGATAGTGATGAGGTTTATTTACCAATATAATATCCAGGAGTGTGCTGTTGAGAATATTCTTTGGGTTGATCCTTGTTGGTTCTTTGATTAATTGAGAGAATCCATAGGTGTCACAGAAGGTTACCAGGGTGCAGATGCATTAGTCAGCCAATTCAAGTTCATGTCTCCTAAGATGATGGTGTCTTCAGGGCCCAGATTAAGTATAGAGCCCAGGTGGGATAGGAGTTTGAGGCCTGCAGAGAGGGGCCTATAGCAACCAATCAGTTGAAAGGATGATGTGTTGGGAAGGTTATTTTAATTGACAAGCATTCGAATTCCTTTGGTTGTGATGTAGAATTGAGGCAGGATGCAGAGATGTTTGCTTTGACATAGATGGCTACCCCACGCCCCTGGATAGACGGTCAGATCTGAAGAGCTGGTAGTTGGGAAGGTTTATTTCACTATCTTTTGTAGCCGATTTGAGCCATGTTTCAGATATAACCAGAAAGTCAGGTAGGGTGTGTGCAACCCAGGCCTGTATTGATGAGAACTTTTAGGAGGCTGCAGGCATTGATGAAGAAAACTCAATCCATTTATGGAGGTTAGGTCAGTTGGAGAGATCGAGCTTTCAGTGGGGCCAAGGTTGATTTCACAGTGCCAACACAGACCAGCAGAAGAGGATTAGCTTGATGAGGGCACCAAGCGATAGGAGTAGTGAGCAGTCAGGCAGTTTTTTCTTCTTTCTTGGGATCCAATATATAGTGGGTGATGATCCTGCTGCATGGTTATCGATTTTATCATAGATTACCAGCTTAATGGACAGGCGGAGGGAGAATTGTAATGCCAGTATGGTAGCAAGGGATAGAGGAGTTCCAAACTGATTGTGAGCCTTTTTGGGATTTCCCAAGGATTAGTATGCAGAAGCGGTAATATATGTATGTAGAGTTTAGGGCATCCACTGGAGACAGTAGGGGGGACAGTGTTGAGTGGTCGCCTCTAAGCACATCGGGATGGGTTCCAACAGTTATCTCTTCTGGATCCAAGGAAGGTGAGAGGCAAAGCAGCAGTATTAGGCAGCAGCATGGTGGAGGGTAGGAAGGGTTAAAGAACTAAGGAGATGTGAAGAAATGAGCTCGGAATTGGCTAGGAGAATAGCTATGGGCGGGGATGAGATTTGGCGGTACCACCATCCATGGCACCCATTCACACAATGAGGTAGGAAACAGATCAGGATAAGTCCTGGAGGTGGTGAAGGGCTGGGATTCGACAGCAGAAGGAGGGTGATTAGGAGGGCAAGATGATAAAGCTCATATTAAAAAACAGGATTGCGAAAATTACTTGAACAATAAGTTGAATTGTATCTATGTCTCACATTTTTAGAATTAGCCAACTGGTATCAGAGGCTCTTTAAAGGAACACAAACAAAATGTAATTAAAATCAACTATTGCTAGTGTTTTCTGTTCAGTATTGACATGCTGTTAACATATTTGAAGCTATGATATTTGCATGTTGCATGGTGTTTTCCCCAACTCTGATTAGTGCTTTCAAATAGGTACGCTCTGTCTGTAACCGGGAGACACACACACACACACACACTTACATGCACAGTGTGAAGCTTGATGTCATGTTCAAACCCTGATGATGTCTGTTAGTTGGCTAATGGGCAAAAAAACAAGTGTTATTTTATTTATTTATTTATTTATTTTATTCTTTGTTAACTGGGTAAGGCCCACTAGGAACAGATACTTGTTTTCAGGTGTGATCTGGGAGCACTGGGAGGTTAAGTGACTTGCTTAGAGTCACACGGTATGCAAGTGGAGGTTGTGGGAATCAAACCCAGGTCTGTCTGTTGAAGTACCAAGCTCATTCAAAGCTTGTTACTCTAAACTCTAGACTATACTGCACTTTCTCCTTTGAACTACAAGAAGTTTATGCCCATCAGCCAGCTAAACATTGTCATTAGCCTCTGTTTACACGGAAACACATTTGCACTGGAGTAACCTAAGCGCCTTGGGTTGCTCCAGTGCAAAGGCTTCCATCTAGACACTTGATTGGGGTAAGCCACCCATTAAGATGCTCCAAGATTCTCTGGCAAATTGGAGATGCCGAGCTGAGCAAGTAGCTTAAACTGCAGTGTGGACTGTCTGTGCCATGGCATCCCATCCAACCATGACCATGTGTGCACAGCAGAGGTGATGTATACCTGCACGGATGAGTCTCTGTTTTCAGCAAGTGCTGTGAGCCATACAGTTTTCCCACAAAAGACAGTCTTCTGAGTGCAGCAAAGTAGTTGCTATTAAAACCAAGGGCTGTAACATTTTCAATTCTCCTACTTAAATGTACAGCAGTGATTTTGGGAATGCGCATTCACATGTGCATTTACGTCAATGCTTACATCAGTGAGCAGCTGTCTGGTCCTCTGTTGCACAGACCCCCATCAGAGCAGATTGTACTGGTGCAGAGATGGGCAGTGTAGACAGGCAGATCACACATAGCAGGTGATCGGGACCACATGTTTTGCAGTCAGAAGTTTGATGCCCTACTGCAGTGTAAACATGGCAACTGTCAACCTTCTCAGAACTGGCCACAGCCCCTCACATCTTATAGTAATAATATGTTTGCTTTGTGCATGCACACAAGCAAACATAGAAAACAGTGGCTGGATTGAACAGCACCAAACTCAGACCTGGGAGTAAATAGGCAGCATGCTGGTTTCTTAAATTGGGAAAACAGATTGGTTTGAGCTGGGACCAGAGAATAAAGAGTGGCAGAACCCAGGAGCAGTTCAAACTTTCACTGAAGTGAAGTTACCAGAGTCACGGCTCATTCAGGCTGCAGTAGGCATGAGTGGGAGAGGTCTGGTACTAATTAGTTCATTTATTGATTAAATAATAAGACCTGATTTTATTTATTAAATGACTGTCTGCTTTTTTTTTTTGGGGGATTGTGAACAGCTCATTTGGAAGTTTTTGCAGAGATCTGAGAGTTGAGTCAACACACAGACTGATGTATTGTTTAATTGTTGGGTAACAGGAATAGTAATAAAGAACGCAGTCATTTGAAGAGCACTTTTAAAAAGAGTGCAAAGGAAATTGAGACTGAAGCAGTGAAATTAACTGTAGATGGGCTTGTAAATGACATGAAAGTACTGTATCATATTCTGCCTGAACCTCAATTTAGTACTGGATTAATAAGTCACTTTATACTAGGTCTGATTGAGAATGTAATTGTCTGTGCTTGCACAGTCACGAAACCAGGTATATGGATTAAGGAGGTCATTAACACAGGATAAATTGGTTTCAGCCATTTGCCATATGGATGATCAGACATCCATATAAACAGAGTATGGATTGACCTGGCCTGACTGTACTGTGTATTTTGAGGAACTTGTTTTGTGAAAATAGACTATGGCTTTTCTTCATAGACAACATTTGCTTTCTGGATATATGGATGATCAGACATCTGTATAAACAGGGCATGGATTAATCAGGTCTGACCGTATTGTATATTTTGAGAACCCATTTTGTGAAAATGGACTATGGTTTTTCTTCAGAGACAACATGTGCATTTCTCGGCTCCTTAACACAAAAGACATTAGGTGGTCAAGAGAGTACTACACAAAACCACCAAAATAGACAGTGGGTTGAAGGACAAGAGCTTTGAGGAGAAGCTGGCTGTCCATCACCTAAATATGTCCATAATAGAGAAAAAGAAGCTGAAAGGAGTCATGATCTCAGCTGTCTGCATACATTGAGGGTTTGATTGTGGTTCAATGGGACAGTTGTGATGTATAGCACTCCCATCGAATGATAACTGAGCTGTGCATGCCCAAGCATTCTTTGGATGCTCATTTACCACGTATGGCTACAGCCCTTTGTCTCCCCAGTCCTCCCTTTCCCACCTGCTCTTTTTTCCTGGCTCAACCACTCCTCCGGGATTGCTTGCTTCCTTCTCCCACTGCAGCTGCCTCAGCTTTACCTCTAACTTGTGTGGCTGGTCTAACCATGCTCACTGTCTTTCAAAATGGCTGGTTCCTTTGATCCTCCTGTGGATGTGCATGGCCTGCCTTCCTGGGTTGATGTTTGGTGGCTTGGTCCTTCTGCTGCCAGGTTGTTTACCCCATTCCCTCAGGGTTCCAACTGCTCTAACTTCTGGTCTTCTGGGAGTGACTTTTCCATTCGCTGTCTGGGTTTCCAGCTTGAGCTGCTCTTGTGCCTGCTGCCAACCTATGTCCTGTATAATTGCTGCTGCACCCTGTTGGCCAGTTCTGCTGCTGCTCTATTAGGATTCCTGTGGCTGCTACAAGCACCCATTGTGTTCCCTTGTGCTACCCTATTTCTACCCATCTACTTTGCCTGACTGGCCTGTCTCCAGTTGATTTTACTCTATTTTCATTGTCCTGGCAACTCTCTGGCTCTCTGATTCCCTACCTGCCTTTTATCCTAAACCCCACACCTACCTCCCTCTGCCTTGCTCATGTCCTGCTGTTCTCACTTTCTCATTTCTGTCCTCTACAGTACTGGCCCTGTGCTTCCTACTGCTTCAGGACATTCCAAGCTGTTCCTTTTGCAATCGCAGATCCTGTGCCATTCCTCTAGCTGGCCTATGTGACTGTGGCCATGCTCCATCACTTGATGCTTTTGGTCCTTCTGATTGGATTGGGCCCTCAGCCTGATGCTTTTCCTTACCGTGTCCACCAGCTTGCCCAGGTAATCATCCAGACCCTCTTCTTGGTGATCAATACTCATACTATGCAACCATATCAGGGTATGCCTGCCTTATCACACTACCTTTTTAGACTTTGTCTCCCTCATTTTTCTACCTACCCAGTCTTCATCCTTACATGTTACCTTAGCATCATACCCTACCTAATACTGTACCTCCAAGTATTCACTGTAGCTCTTCCTTACTGCTCAAGAGCTCAATTATACAGACTTTGCCATTGATGAGATTGACTCAACTTTCCAACCATGAGCCTTGAGGACAGTATCTTGCAGCCAAGTCTGAAGCAGCTATGTAATAGTCTTCCTTCTCCTTAGGATTGCTTCAGCAATTCTGTTGTTCATTTGATTTCAGTCATCAGCATCCTAGCACTTCCCAGGAGTGGAGCCCTTACTTCTAATATTCTTTATTTGTATGGCCAGTCCTTCAATATCTTTGAAAGGTGGAAGTCTGTTAGACAGAAAATAAACTTATCTTTCCATATTTGAAGTAGCATGTCTAAAGTCTTTCTTGATACAGAATAAGTAATACTTAGCCTGCACAGGCACTAGTCATGTTCACACACACACCACTGATAGTAATTGTAAGGCCAAATAAAGAGTCTTTACTTGCTATGGCTTAGTTATTAGAAGGGTAAGAAACATGTTATTGTAACCAGATGTAACAAGAACATGTTTTTACCTTTCTCCCTGTGTCTGATTGAATGTCCTTTTAGTCTCATTTGCAGCTACTCTTCAGGCAAGCAGTAACTGTTCACGGTAGTTAATGACTCTAAATTACCCATTTTAAAGTTCAATAGCATGGATCTTGGTGTCTGACTACAAATCAGATTACAAGGAAGACTCCTAATGTGTTTGCTTCCAGTCTCAGTGTAAGCAAAATATTTGGCTTATCTACAGTGAATTCCTAATTACTATGGCCACTGGCACAAGTTTATCTGGTCTGAAATGGCTCTTAGGCTTGTAAAAAGAGAAAATGTTGAATGTTTCCAGAAGGTGGGCTGAAGTGATGTCACAAAATGAGCCACTCCTGCAAGATCTATCACAAGGTAGATTTGCTAGAAAAGTTCAGATTAATTTGGCAGTTGATACTATGGTGGAGACCCACCATATAAAGGGGAGAAACTGAACCTTCAAGCCTGTATGGCACTACAGTATGTCTGTGATTCCTTAGAAAGCTCATAAGTAAGGAAGCAGATTTTTAAGTGAGTGTAGAGATGTTTTTCTGTTTGTAACTCTTTCTGTTAAATTTGTTTGTTTTTTAAATGTCCTAGTGCTGTTGTATGTTTTTAAGGTTAATGTATATGTTGTAAACTTAGTGTAAATATTAAATAGTTTATATTTAATATAAATATGTGACTGATGTATGTTAATAACACAGGTAATCAATTTGTATTAAGCAAAGTCCATGATCCACATCTGGAGAGAACTCTACCAAACTGAACAAGTAAACTTGCTGATTCAGAGCAAAGAAGAGGTTACCTGGAGAAACTAAGGTGGAATTCTATATTTAAAGGGACTTGCACTGTGTGCACTGTGTGAGCCAGTACCTAACCATGTGTGTGTGAGCAGGGCCTGTGGTGGAACTGAAGGAACAGCTCAAAGAGAGTTGTAACCAGGTTGGTAGCAGGTGTGATTAAGTAAGTGAACCAGACCACCTTTGTCAAACCACCTATGGCTCATGGGGGTTTATTGAGTGTGTGAGACAGAAGACTTTTCCTCCTTAGTGGCCCCTTGATATGTTTAATTAATGCTGTCACTAGCTGCTGCATGGTCATTATGTAGGCCAGTTGGTATGCTATCACATGTTTCATCTTAGTCATTGGATGGTGTAGTCACTGGATCAGATAATGGGGACTATGCACAAAAGTCTACATGCCGCATATGTGCAATCGGTAGACATGCCTACAACTGAATGCCATGCAGCAGCATCCAGCGTACCCCAGCAGCATTTACTACAGGTGTACCAGCGCATTATGCACTGGATCCCTCAGTCGCCCACACAGCTACACGCCATGGTTGGTCTGGGGGCATGCCAGGGGCGTGTCTACACTCTATGTTCACTGAGGCATGGAGTGCCAGGCCAGGGGGCACATGTTATGTGATGTGGGACCCTGCTGTAAGTTTACGTGCCCCACCAATGGATACTGACTGGGCGGGTGGCAATGGAACCCCTGCACACTGCTGCTCCAGCCCAATGGGCTGCCAGGGAGGGCTGGGGCAGCATTTAGCAAGTCACCCATCAGAATCCTCATCCTGGGACCCATGCCTTCCCAGGATCCTCTGAATGTGCACAGCAGGGGATCCACTTTGAGACCCAGGATGGGATCTGATTGGATGCCCACCCAGGTCCTGTGATCCACTCCTGCAGAGCTGTGATCCACACTGTGCAGCTGCATGCCAGGGGTGTGGACAGGTGGTCATCGATGGTGAATATCAGCTGGTTTGTGCCTTTCCCAGGGTGTGGAGCTGCAAGGGCTCTGTAAGTGCAAATCAGCGTGTACATCCCAAACATTTGTGAATAGGACCCAGTGTTACTGTATTCATGAAGGGATGGTACATAAGTTCTTGGATCCCCAGGGATAACATTACAAGGTGACTTTTTTCTTCCTCCATGCCAAAGGTCATATTTCTAATAATATTAATCAATTATTCACCTGAGAGTTGCATTTAAGGCTTAGAGCTGGATGTGATCCTACAGTTTCTGTACCGCATCTTTTCCCCAGGTTGTTTCTTCTCTTCTTATGGAAAGTAAGCATTGTGCTCATTTTATTCATTGTACTTTTGGTCTTTCTTCCATAAGTTACATTTGGTTCAAAGGGACGCTCATCCCTATGGGATCTCTGTGGGTGAAATCCTCCTCAGGGGGATTCCTGTGCTCATGATACACCAAAAGTGTGGTAGTTCATGTAACAGGAACAAAGAAAGTGGATACCAAAGGCATATTCTGAGTTTAAGAAGCAGTTGTTTTCTTTTATTGTTCTTTTGGTAAGGCCCATTAGGCTCAAGTACCTGTTTCAGGGTGACCCAGAGCACTGGTGTGGTTAAGTGTTACTCAGAGTCACATAGTATGCAAGTGGAGGTTGGGAATCAAACCCAGGTCTGCTGGATGTACCAAGCTCATTCACAACTTGTTACTTCTAACCTCTAGGCTACACTGCTAGCCCACACCACACTGCCTGCCTTCCAAACTACCTACTATAAGTATCTACCAGTTTATAACCAAGCATTCTTCTTCCCACCAATCATTCCAATCCTACAACCCTACAAACCATTTCCTTGTGTTGCCAAAGTATTCCTATACAAGGATGCTGAGGGTCCATTGAATTAAAATGATACCTGGATTTCAACTGGATAGTGGGTTACACATGCCATAATCCTCATCAAATGTTACTTAAACATTATGCCCAAGCATCTTTCTGATGCTTAGCCATTGCTACCACCATCCACCCCACCTTCTCCTCCTCTAGCAGTACTGCTCTGTGTTTACAGATTGGGCCTTCATCCCAAAATTACTTTTGGTCTAAGAGGACATTATTCCTGTGGCACCACTGAGGTGTAACCTTTTAAGTGAGGTCCTGTGTCTTCACAGCGTCCCAAAAGGAGTTAGCTCTCACAGCAGGGACAGAGACACGTCCACTAAATCTGCAGTCTATGTTGCAGAAGCATCTACACACCCCTGCCTACCAAATTACCCCAGTACCTCACTGTCCATCACCAACTCTGCTTCCACCAATCATTTCATCCTACCAATCTACCAGATATTTCACCATGTTGCCTAAGTAATCCTACAAAGGAGCCTGATGGTCTATTGAATCAAGTGTATCAGCAAGTTTAATCAGCCAGAAATGTTTGATTTGGTGTCCTCTAATAGGTTATTGGGACACACCCTGAAGTTTAGAGGCAGTAAATTCAGCACTAAAGTTAGCAGACATTTCTTCTCTCAGAGGGTGAGCCTTTAAACAGTGGACCAGCTAAGACAGTTGACATGAAGACAGTAATAGCCTTCAAGGCAAGTCTGGATAGATAGCTGCTTACTAAGTGGAGTTGCTCAGACAGTATCCAACAGATTTAGAATCAGATTCCAACTATTTCCTTGTCTGCCAGTTGTCAGAGATACCGCTGGCATTTTGACCACTTGATTTTGTCACTTTCCATCCAGTCATAAGAACATAAGATGTACAGACAGAAGGGAGCAAAACCCACCTAGCCTGGTTACTGCTTGCTCAACTATCTGAGCTGACTATTCAGGATATGTGGGTTCCTAAGCAGGTACTATATCATACTATATAGAATGGTGCATAAAAATTGACTGCTTACTTGGCTCACACGATTTGACCTCGGATCCAAAATCTGACCTTGGATTCAAAATCTTAATGGAGTTGGTTAGGCTTTTGGATCCTGAGATGAATAGATATTACCCATCAGATGGCAGCCAGATAGATAAAAATACTATCCAAGCAACACTGTAAGCTAGGTGAATTTCAGGGACTCTGCAGCAAGGTTGGCAGGGATTCAATATAAATGAGTACTGTATATGTTTGCACAGCATCCTTGTTGGTCCCTGCTTATGAAGGAGAGGGGCCAGACATGCTGGACCTACAGCAGAGACCCCTGTTGACCTTAAAATTCTATGATTGCCATGCAGAGTAGTTAGAGAATTAGCTATGCTATAAGAGTCAGTTCTCTGTACATACAGTGCTTCTGTTGCCTATTAAAGTAATACAATGATTGAGTTTTGTGAAAACAGACTACTGTTATTCTTCATGCACAATTACATATAATGTACTGTACATGTGAAGTTATACTTAACTTTCATTAGTCGTGTACTCTAACTGGAGGAAGGAGCTCTATAACTGGTAACTAAAAGGCAGTGTTCTATAAGGTAACTGGAGGCAGTGCTCTGTAAGTTAACTGGAGGGCAGTGCTCTATAAGGATATTAAGGATATTTAAGAATAGAAATAGACTTATTTTGGTCCTTAAGCCTATTCATCTGCTACACAGTGGCTAAATCTGTCCATTTGTCCACATACTTATCTAGCTGAACTTTGGAACAGTTGATATCTGTTGCCATAACTATTTCCTCCGGCAATCTGTTCCACAGTTTCACCACTCTATGGGTGTATAGGACCTCTAGCCTTAGTCTGATACTTTCTCCCTGAAGTTGTAGACTATAGGCTAGATTCACAAAGAGAGGAGAAAATTCCCATGTGCAGAAAAAGGTTTGCCAAACTGTGAAAACACAAGTGTGGCATATTCACAGTCAAAAGTTCCATAGATGTGGAAAATCGCAAAAGGCTATGAGTTATGAAATTCCACAGGTGTGAAATTTTCGCACGTAGGATCCACAGCTGTTGAAATAATATAAAAGGCCCAGCAAACAGAACAACAGATGATCCATATTAATTGGAGCAGGAGACTTTCCAGACTTGCAAAATGCAGCAGAACCAGCACTCCCAATGAAGCCAGCAGCCAGTTCCACAACTGGGACTACAGCAGCACCACCTGTAATAGCAGGACCCTCACACCACAGTAGTGGCTCAGCCTGCCTGTCCCAGCACAACAACAGCACATGCAACAATATGCACTGTTGAGCAACTTCAGCCAGCCAAGAGCAGCACACATGTGGCAGTTGTGGTGTTCTTTGATGTTTGTGCACTGCAATCTACATGTAGTAGGCTATGCACCCAGTGGCATTTTATAATTGTTGGTTGTGTTCTCTCTGGGGTGTTTACTCTGCCTGCTTCTGTAGCACACTTTTCTGGCTGTTACCACCTCTGCCTCTACTGCGTGTGGGACTCCTTTATGGGCTGAATTGGATCATGTGATTGTGGTTTGTTGCATTTCAGTTGAAATGTGTGCTATTAGTGGCCTAACATCTGACACTACTATAGGGCCCACAGGTTTGCTGTTGCTTGGTGCTTAAACCTCAACTATAATTGCTTCTTAATTGATAGTACACTGCCTTTAGCTCAGCCCTAATTATGCCTCACTCTCTGGTGCAGCAGGTGCGCAACATTTTTCTACAACAGAGGAAAAACAGTGCCTGAGAATAGCCTTTAAGGGATGCACCATAGTTTCCAATGTTTTTTCTTTAGCAAGAACTTCTGTAGCTGTTTTTTTCCTGCTATCTGCATGTATTGTTTTCTGCAACTCTGGACATTTTGTGAATATAATGCAGCGAAATTACCCTTTATTTTCCTGCACATTTTTTGCACCTTCAAAATGTTTTGAGAATCCTATGTTCCCCAATGTTGTGAGTGTGTTCTTTTGAATGAGACCTATCTTTGTGCATAGATATTTCTTCTTCATTATGTTCTTCTTCATTATGTCACCCTGGCTATTCCACGACGTACTACTACAAGTGGCCAAGGTGCTTCTCTTATTGCTTCCCAACACTCTGGAACTCACTACCATGCCTATCCCACACCTTTCATCCCCTCTTCCATCTCCTAGGCCCCCACATCTTTTACCTCACACTACACTTCAACAATGAAGATTCTGCTGTATTTCATAATGTTTATTGCACTTCAAGCATATTTTGCTTTGTTGTAGTATTTGTATAACCTTATAAATGTATTTGTTTATTTCTACCTATGTTTATGTCTCATCCAACCATTTTAGCATATGTGCATTTGCTTTATCTGTACTGTTTTGCTATGTATATGCCATACCAAACTGTAATTGAAAATGTACATTTGATTTATCTGTACTGTATTGCCTATGTTCCTTCTTCCTTCCCTCCCTGGATGCACCATGAGACGGGTAAGTTGTTGCTCAACGTGTTTTTTCTGGTAAAACTCTTCAATATATAAATAAATAAATAAAAATATAGTAGGATTAAATCCCTCTTATTGTCTTTCTCTAGAATGTGTAATCTCAGAGATTTTAGTCTTGAATTATAGTCAAGGCCCTGTATGCATTTAGTAAATATTTTTGTACTTTATCAATTGAATTTATTTTGCCAGTTAGTGATGGTGACCAGAATTGCAAACAAGCCATATGTGGTCTTGCCAATGATCTTCACAGAGGGATGATAATGTTCTTATGTCTACTACTAAAATTGCTCTTGATGTTACCCAGAAAATAAGGCTTTAGTGGTGGTATTATTTATTGTCAGTAACAAATGTCAGATCTGATTGAATAATTATGCCTACATCTCTCTTCTTCCTCCACACGCCTAAGAATGTGGTTTCCAGATAGTGTTGTTTTCTGAAATTTTGCTTGCTAAAATGCATGACCACACACTTATTTTCATTGAAATGAATGTCCAACTGTATGGCCCACTCATGCACTTTGTTCAGATCTTCCTTGTAATTTTACACTGTCCAATTCAGTTAGTGCTGGTTTCCCTAACTTGGCATCATCTG
This sequence comes from Neoceratodus forsteri, assembly GCA_016271365.2. Classification (NCBI taxonomy): domain Eukaryota; kingdom Metazoa; phylum Chordata; order Ceratodontiformes; family Ceratodontidae; genus Neoceratodus; species Neoceratodus forsteri. The sequence goes on from CM057450.1 coordinate 1,077,994,573, forward strand.
CAAATTTAACAATGTTGCATCAGATTCTGATGTGCGTATCTACTATAAAGTAGTGTAAATTGAACTGGGCCCAAGACCAAATCCTGCTGTACCCTTTACTAACCTTGATTTTGTTGGACAATGATTCACCTATTTTTAGTTTCTGGTACAGTATATATCATTTAACCAACACTTTATCCACTTCACTAGTTGTGAGTTTAGTCCTGTTTCACTTATTTTCTTTATCAGTCTACTGTCTGGTACCTTGTCAAAAGCTTTACTAAAATCAAGGTACACCACATCACTTGAAATGTTTATGTCTAGTAATTCACTTATGGGTTCATAGAAGGCTATTATGTTGGTTACACACAATTTATTCTCAGTGAAACCATATGGGTTATAGTCTGTTCATTCATGTTTACTCAGTGTATTCAGTATATATTATTTTATTAATGTTTCCATAATTTTACCCAGTACTGAGGTTAACCAAACAGGCCTATAATTTGATGGTGTTAGCTTGCTGCCTTTTGAAAATTGATATAACTACTGCAGTTTTCCAGTCAGTTGGTACCTCACTGGTAATAAGTGAATATCTACAGATATTGCATACAGGTTATAAATATGGGTGGCAAGATTTTTTTTATTAGGTATGGGTTAAGATTATCACCTCCTGGGACTTGTGTGGGTTTAGTTTCTGAGTTCCTATTGCACCTCTTTTGGTGACTAGATCTTCCACTCTTTCTCTATGTTTACTTCATTTATAAGTACAGAATATGTGCTATTATCTGACTTGAAAACTGATCCAAAATAAACATTTAATGCATTAGCCATATCTTTGGTTGCATCAATCGCCTGATTCCCATATACAAGTGGTCCAATTATTGGTGTGTTTCCTTTAATGAATTTATGTATCTGAAGAATTCTTTGATATTATTACAGTCAGTTGCTAAATACTGTACCTTTCAAATTTTCTTTTGCTTCTATTTATAACGATTCACATTCTTAACTATGTCCTTATATCTTTTGCAGTTGTTTCAGTATTCTCCCTGGATAGGGTTTTATACAGTAGTAGCCAGAGACATTGCCAGCTATTTCCAAATTTCTGTGATATTTATATAGAAATCTCCTGTTTTCTGCATTTCCACAGTAGGGGCAGCAGAGAGAAACTATAGAAATGTCACAAAATCTCTGGAAAGCTGGCAATGTCTGTGGCTACTACTGTATTTGTGTTTCTTCCTTGATAGTGGTCTCTGATTTGTTTTTGTTCATCCATTTTGGCCTTATCCCTTGCCTGTTATAACTGATTTTTTCTTCATATTTTGGACCCATTTCTGCTCTAAATCTAGGAATTTATTCTTCAGAATATTTCATTTTTCTTTACAGTTTTATCTGTAAATTCTGCCTCCTAGTTTTGCAGTTTTAGTTCATTCTTTATTTCTGCATAGCTTCTGATTTGTAATTGCATGATATATTTCTGTTAATGATTTTGTCAACCTTACAATCAAATTTTATTTTAATTATAGTGTGGTCACAGGATCCTTGTGGTGCATGAATTTAGCACTATTATATTTTCCTTTCACATTTGCTATGACTAGATCTAGGAGTTTGTCTCCTCTCATTGATCCCTCAACCATTCGTATCAAATGGAATTCATTAATGATGTTCAATAGCTCGATTCTAATCTGTTATTTGTTGTCACTTTATTCCAGTTAATGCTGCAAAATTGAAGACTCCCAATATTAGTATGCCCCTCCTGCTGTCGCATTTGTCTTTAATTTCATCAAAGAGTTCACTATTGTAGTCACTATTGCTGTCTGCTGGCCTATAGCAGGCTCCAACAATCATAGTTTTGTCCTTCCCTATGATTTCAACCCATAATGTTTCCAGTTTTGTTCCATTTCCAGTATCTGCTCCATTCACCTGTATACTCTTCTTGCAGTTATTGATGTACATAGCCACCCTTCCACTATTCTCATGTTGTCTATTGTTTTGTATAATGTACACCCCATCAATTATTGCCCCTTGTTTTGTTATCATCCCACCAGGTCTCATTTATTTAAATGGTGTCAAATGTTCATTGTTTATTACTGCCCTTAGTTCACTTTTGTTTGTTATTTAATGATCTATCATTAAGATACAATATCTTTAATGATTTTATATTATTGTTAATAGTTTTATTAGTGATTTCCTCTGGGGAAGGGTTAATTTAGTTAAAATGAACATATTACCACATATTTTCTACCCCATCAATATGTTAAATCTATGGTTACCTCAATCATGGTTTGCTAAGATCCATTCCTTGCTAACAGTATTTATGTGGAAAAACAAACAGTCTCGTATGGCCTACAACAAACTAACAGCCCCCAAGAATAAAGGTGGCCTGAGACTCCTACATTTTAAACTATATTACTGGGCAAGTCAGGCAGCAATGTACAGGTATATGAAATGAACAAATCTGAACACTGATCCAGACTCGTCCCATTACAAACCCATTTAGCTACTACTAGAAAAGGATATGATGGCAGCTTTAAAACTAGCTCCAGAAGCCTACTATACATTCCTCCTAAATTAATCCCTCAGACACTCAGGAACAACCTAATTGGAACATCTGTAAGAATCCACACACAGATGTGCACTTCCTTAACTTATAAACACTGCGGATCCGAATCAACCGCTAGTGAGAAATCTGAACAATAAAATTGGAGGTCATGTGATTACAAATAATTGATTTCACAATTATTGGAGAAAAGGATCACAGATTTATGGGAGAACGGAAGAATCCATACCACAGTTGAATGATAAATAATAACAAAATAGACCTCAAACTTAGTTTTAAAGTATCCCAACTCAGACACACGATAGTCAAATCCCAGCTAAATACTGAGTCAGAAAAAGGGGAATGTCTAAGCCATTTCACCCAACTCACCACAGGAAGGCATGCCATCTCAGGGATTTACTCCAATCTTTTGGACAACGTTTTGCCAAATACTGTAGGAACCTCTAAGTACTGGGATAAGCAATTTCAGAGAAGATACTTAACTGGTCTAAAATTTGGCAAGATATGCACGGGTATACATCTCAAGACAGGCTGAGGCTAATGCAGTATCAAATTATTCATAATATATACTATACAATCGGAAGGCTGGCTAAAATGGGCAAAGACCCAAATGCGATATGCAGTTGCTGCAGGATAGGGTGGGATCATTATATCACATCTTTTAGACTGCCCAAAATAGCCCCCTCTGGTCCCTAATAAAACAAACGGCTGATCCTTTACTAGGCATAATAGAACATATAGAACCTTTAACCTGTTTGGTGGGAGATTACTCTTCTATAGCTGTCACAGAAAGAAGGTTCAATATAAATCTGATTGCTATGTCAGTCAAAAATTAGTCCTCAGACACTGACTGGATAATGAAGTAATATCTTATAATGAATGGCTACAAGAACTACTGTTTAACTTACATGTGGAGAAATTACAGCTAGCATAAATAATTATATGCCTAGATTTGATAGAAGGTGGAGTAAATTACAGACTTTGTGTGCTTTATGAACATCCCAGCATATGGATAGGGCTGGTAGTTTCAGTGCTAAACCAAGCCATTGCCATGGGGTGGGTAGGGGCGAGGAAGGAGGAGGGTGTGTAGTGTATTGTATTGTAAAGTAATGTGATGTTATGTCTTGTACTGTATGTAGTCTTTTTGTAGATCTGTAACAAAAACAAATAAAGCCATTTAAATATATAAAATAAAAATATTAGTGATTCCACCTTGTTGCCATATTGATTTGAGTTTCTTCCAGTATTAGATATTGGCCATCATGCATCAGTTTAAATTAAACTTGACTGCAGTTTTTAAATTTTCCCCAGAACTGGTGCACCTTTAACCATCTTTGAAGTATAGGCCACCCATGTCTCTCTGAGAAGGTAGTCCATTTCTTATAAATTTGGCCTTTTCTGTCACTGTCCATGTTGTTAACCATTGATTTATTCTTCTTATTTTATTAACTTGATAGTCCTGCCCTTGGTACTGGTATGATTTTAAAAATATAGCATCACAGCCATGCTTTTAATGAGTTTGCCTATTTCTCTAAATTTATTTGATATATTTGATTCAGGTGTTTTGTTTATATTATTTGTTCCAACATGAATCACCAATGGGTGGGAGCAACTTGTGGCTTTATTAGTTTTTTAATCTGTTTTTATGTCTCTGGTTCTTCCACATTAAGCATTTGGTTTGCATGGCCTGGTATTTATGATAAAGACGTTATTGTTTGACATAATTGCCTTCCTGCAGCTGGCTGAAAAAGGTAATTTGTTTACTTTTTGTTTAATTGGTCTGATGTAGTAAATTAGATAATCAGACTCACTAGATGCCTCCTGTTGCCTACCTCCTACTATGGCAGGATTGAGTGGGCTTGCATATCTCAAACAGGTGCAAATGGCTTAGCAAGGGAAAGTTAAAAGTATGAGCACCTGATGTTGAAATACTTAAGGAGGAACAGTTCTTATAACAATTGAGTTGATTATCTTAACTAAAATGAAGAAGCAAGAGCCTCAGAGCATTGGCAGTCTTTATATGATTGAGTGCATGCTTCTTTTGTTGCTGTATAGCCATCTTTTAATTTTACAGCCATCTTAGAGAGTCAATTAAGTCAAAAGGCAGTCAACACAAAAAGATCCCACATTAAAAGCATGCAGTTGTGATAAATGTCATTTACTTTAATTGTTCTTAACATATTTTATTTGAAACCAATTAAAAAGTCCACAGCATTTAGCTCAGCAACTTGAAGAGCAGCCATCTCCAAGAAAACTGAAAAACACAATATTTGGGCACAGTTCTGCTGATATCTATATCTATATCTACATCTACATCTATATCTTATATTATATGGGATGTGGCATATGCTGACTAGAAATATCACATTTATTTTTCTGCAGATTTTGACCTCTATGACCTCACAAGTGGCAGAGCATGTGTGAGATCTCTAGAGGTCAATTCCTTAGAGAGGAAAAATAAATGTGATATTTTAATAGATTATGGCATCCATTGTCCCCGAGCCCCTCCCAGGAACAATGGATGCTACATTTATTTCACTTTTTGGTTGCTCGTACAATATTTATTTTTGGCACAAAGAATATTTACATCCACAATGTTATTTCAAATTTCACATAATAATTAATTTTAAAGTTTTCTTGGTTCTGGCCTCTTCCTTCTTCTGGTTGTTCCTCCATCTTGTATTTTCAGGGCCTAATGTGAATCCAGCCCCTCCTCCACACCAGAACCAGGCCAGTTCCACCTACCCAGGCTTTTTCCCTCCAGGCCCGGACACTTCAGAATCCGCGCCTGTACCTATTCCTCCCTCTGTAACACCACATCTGGGTTCCTTGCCCCAGCCTGTGTATCCCACCCCTCCTTTCCCCACTCCCCTTTTCTTTCTTCAAAATCATCTCCCAGTTGCCATTTTTGGGCCTCATTGCCCCCTCCCCAGGGGACTATGATGCTGCCCCTGGGCCTACAGCTGCCTCCCTGCAGCAAACATACTGGACCCATGCCCAGGGCCCTAGGGCACTCATCCTGCTCTCCGCCTATCTTTGTGCCAACCATGCCCCCCAGCACCTTCCTTAATAAGGGTTGGTGGTGGGAAATTCCCAGCAAAAAGAGGTCATCCTACCTGTGTTCTGGCCTGATATACCTCTGCAGGACTCCTGGTCAGGACCTTTGGGGTGCCGCCCCCAGTAAACCCTGGGGCTCTGGCATCACCTTGTCATATTACACTTTCTACCTGCCTGGTGATGTCACTAGCCCCACCTCACTACCTGATCTTTCCTCCCCCACCCCTCCCCTTTGTGTTCCTTCCTGGCAGGCGAGTCAGACAACCTGACTTGCTTTTTTAGTAGAAGCTAATTGCCACCTGAACCCCTCCAAGGAATAATGGACGCGCACTTTTTTCACTTTTTGTTGCTCGTTGGCAATATTTATTTTTTTGCACAAAGAATATTTACATCCACAGTGTTCTCATTTCAAATTCCACACATAATAATTCATTTTAAAGTTTTATTGCTTCTGCCTCTTCCTTCTTCTGATTGTTCCTCCATCTTGACTTTTCAGGGCCCTAGACACTGTGAATCCGCCACCTCCTCCACACCAGAACCAGGCCGGTTCCACCTACCGGGCTTCGCCCTGCAGGTCCGGACACTTCAGAATCTGGCACCTGGACCCATCCCCTCCCCACTTTAACTCCACATCTGGATTCCTTGTCCCCAGCTCCCTTACCTTCCCCTGCTCCCCTTTCTTTCTTCCACTGCCCCTCCTCCAGCTTGCGATGAACTGAGGGGCTCCTCTGCGGGCTACTATCTCAAACCTTTTATTGCTATTTTGTCCACTGGCACCCTATTGGCCTCAGGAATAGGCACATGCCAAATTCCGACAAGTGTACCCGTCGGACCTATACACTCCACCTGGTCAAAGGAAATGTCCTTGTGATGCAGATGCACTCCCCCATTTCAATTAACTGCCCTTTGCCACCCTTCTATTCTGATGCTTCCTGATCTTTTCAATCAGCTGAACTTTTTTACCCCTCCAAACCCGCTGGGAGGTGATCTCGACCAGTCAATTGTCACCCTCAGCCACCATCCTTTTAGCTTTTCTAAATCCCCAGGATGTTCTGCCCCAGCTCTTCATGGAAGGCCCTCCAAGTCATTGCCCCCAAGTGTATGATAATGCAATCTGGCATGCCCATTGTAACCTTAACTCTCTCCATTAGCGGCATAAGCTGCACCCACCTTATTCCCCTAATGCCTTCCACAGCACCTGGTGTACTCTGTATTGTATTGCAGCTCTGCTCCTCTGGAAGTGGTGACCGCAAACCTTTCAGCCCAATAGATGAAGGAGTGCCCCACTATCTAAAACTTTCCTCTTGAAACCTGCCATGGAAACAAGATAAACAGTGTGAGTCGCTGGTATCAACACCTGACATATCTCCTATAGCAGCTGGACTTATAGTGCCCAACCTTCTTTTTTTCCTCCACTGCAGCCCCTTGTTCTGCTGCCTCCATGGCTGTCCCACTCTGAAAGGAATGCGGGGCGAATTCAGCAGGATCTTCTCCAATGAAGGTCAGGGCCCTCCTGAGTACTGCCCCCACCTGACAGCTGGTGATCGGGAACCATCCCCATGTCGGAACAAGGCCCCAGCACTCCCTCGATTGCTCCCATATGCTTCCAATGTACTCACTGTGCAGTTGGTGGACTGTGGTTACCTCAACAATGACACCTTGGTCCCCTCCCTTTTGGTCTATTTTGGACCCAGCCAGGTTAATGACCACTGTGTCCTGCCCCACAGGATTGCCTCGTGTGCCCGGAATAGGACCACTTCCTGGGCTGTGGTGCACCTGCCAAGTTGCCCTAATACTTTTTGAGCAACTGCTCTCTTATGGGGCACCTCCCATCCGTTCTGGACACCTAACCCTCTGCCAACTTGAAACCATGCTTTTATTAACCTGCTGGCCATTACATTGGGCCAGCCCCTGTCCTGGCATACCAAACTGATAACAGCCAGTTGGACCACTACTGTGGCATGGCCAGCCCTTCCTCCTACTTTTCCACTATAAACCTCCTTACCTGCTCATCCCAGGCTAGTTCATCCCTGCCCACCCATGCTTCCCTATGAATTCCTGGAATCTCACCCACCCTGCTTCATAGGCCTCCACGTGTTGGCTGACAAGGAAAACTGGTACACCACCCCAGCTGCATCCTCCAGCCTCTCATAATCACCCTTTCAGAGTAATTAAGTCTCTTCCAGATTTGGAATTTATAACCCTCCTGCACCCTTAAGGTGCTTCAGTTGAAACTGCTGTGCTCCCACAGTTAAGGAGTGAAAATTCCTAGCCTCCCACATCTCCAGGATGAGTACCTTGGCCTCCCACTAATTCAGCTACCAACTGATCGAAGGTATTGCATCCTGTCCTACCTGTCCCACATCCATGCCTCCTTCAGCTTACCTGTGCCCCAAGGGCCTTCACCATAACGCAAGCACCTTAGCCCCCCAACCTATTATGGGGGTACAAATCCTCCTGTGTCTGGTAGACTGTCTGCTAAAGAACAGATCACAGAGGCTGGCCTGCTGGCACTGAGGGTTGAGGCACTGGATGCCACACCTCACTCCACGCCGGTGACCCAGGTTCAGGAATGAACTCGGTCATTGGGGGTTGGCAGGGGCAGAGGGACTGAGCATCCATGGGACTGCTCTTCCTATCTGGGAGGGGACACCAGTTGTCGGCTTGCTTGCACCTCTGGCGGAGGATGGGGCAGTGAACTGGCACTACACTGCAAGGGGTGACACTGGGGCATGACACCGAGGGAGCACATGTGGACATGTCCATGCCCCCCTTGGTGTCCTTGCATGCCCCTGTCACACTGGCCAAGAAAACAGGGAAAACAATGCGCTCGGTCATGGTGGCTTGTTGGCGCCTTGGGATGCCTGGCCTGGGGCACCACTGCTGAGTACTGGATCCTGGTTTAGTGGGAGTGAGGGAGCTTCCACCACCCCACCACAGGGGCAAGCCGTGAGGGTAATTGGGCAGGGCTTCATTGTGGGCCGAGGCAGAACCAGATGGTGGCTGGAGAAAGGATGGATGCCAGGACGGAAATGAAGAACCAGAGGTGCCAGACAAGGTAAAAAGGACTAACAGAAAAAAAAGAACAGATCACAGGCATCGATGTGACCAGCCACTCCAGGAGTACCGGAACTATCACCGTGCCATGGAACTGTGGCCGGACCACTGAAACATTCCTATATTGTTGGGGCTGGCACCCTAATGATTGTGATTGGAGATGCTCTGTGCTGAATACCAATCCCTCTAGTCATAATGCCGATGGGCTGGCATCCCTCCTCACCCTCTACAACTGTCCCAGCTGGCCCTGAGCCCTAAAGTGTTCCTCTGCTTTGCTCCTGTTAAAGCACGCCTCAATGAAAACTACTGTTTTTCCTTAGCTATCTAGTGCCTGACCTGGCTCAGACCCCAACTGTAACTTTTTAATTGGGTGTAACATCAGCCCATCACTTCAAAATGATCAACCTGGCGCCAACCTTCCAGGTGGAGGATGAATCCTATACCTGCAACAGTGCCATAAAGGGATCCCCACGTAAACTGGACTTCTCCAAACCTATGCTGGCGCATGCCCAAACTGTCTGGCTTGCTCTCACACCCTTCCTGACATTGGTCCTGTTGATTTACCTGGCCAAAGCCTGGCTGCAGCAGAAGTAGTGGTACCTTGCCATTGGCAAGCTTGTCTACCATCTGCCCCTACAATAGCTATACTATCCGATTGTTGTTTACCACAATACAAGTAAACTGTAATACTGACATCATTACTTTTTATTTTATTTATTTATTTATTTATTTTTGAAACTATCACCTTGAGCTAAATCTCCACTGACAGAGGATCCTCAGCACACAGAGTGTGGGGAATATCGAGTACATGGATAGTGGAGAAAACAGAAGCAGTTAGTAGGCTTTGTTAGTCCCTTTCTGGCCTCTAGGTTCTGTCCTGTCCACTATGAACAACTGGGAAATCCCAGCTGTTCAGATCCAACATGTGGCCTTCGGTTTTACCCAATTCACTACCAGCTGCCTTGAAAGGGCTGAATTAATAATAATAGTAATCATAATAATACTAATAAAATTATATTTTATTTATATGGTGCAATTCAAAACATCAAAGCACTTTAGGTAAACTTATATTGAACAAAGCACATAAATACACAAAAGAGATCCTGCATTAAAAGCATGCAGTTGTGATAAATGTCATCTACAGAACCAAAAGAGCTACACACAAGTGAGGGGTGCCTGCGACAATATTATAGCACAGAAAACATTCATGTCGCCAGCCATCAGTCAGAGCATATTATCATTTCAATATATCGTTCATATCAAACTTGTTCAGCAGGCTCATGGTCATCAGCATGTTCCTCACAGAGTTTTCTAATGTTTCAACCAAATGGTCTTTTTTCAAAGAAAATACCTTTTGATTGAAAAGTTAGAGACTCTGTGTGGACATGTTGTTTCTCTTGCCATGGGCCACTGCTTTTGCTTGGAATAAAGGACATTATGGATATTATGGTGAGAAATTGTGTAGGGCCTTATTTGTTGAAGCAGGGATGGAGTGCCGTGACTGTTCTGTGCTTATAAATGTCATTTACTTTAATTGTTCTTAACATATTTTATTTGAAACCAATTAGAAATGTCCACAGTATTTAGCTCAGCAACTTGAAGAGCAGCCATCTCCAAGAAAACTCTGAAAAACACAATATTTGGGCACAGTTCTGCTGATATCTATATCTATAGCTACATCTACATCTATATTTATATATTATATGGGATATGGCATAAGCTGATTAGAAATATCACATTTATTTTTTTCTGAGATTTTGACCTCTATGACCTCACAAGTGGCAGAGCATGTGTGAGATCTGTAGAGGTCAATCCCTTAGAGAGAAATAATAAATGTGATATTTTTAGCCAGCCTATGGTATCCATTATTTATGCAATGACACTGCCTCTGGCCAGAGCAGTTTTTAATAAAGATTTATTTGTTTTTGTTTGATTTCATCGCTCTGTTTTAATTGCTGTGGAGGCCATTGTGATGTCTTCAGCACTGTGCAAGCTGTTTTCCCAATGGTTAAGAGATCCTTTTGACCAACGAAAGTGGAAATAAATGCTGATGACCTAATAAATAATTTATTTCCACATAAGGCCTGTCAGACATAAAAATAAATGCATGTATTTGCTAAATTTTATTCTTACATTATTTGTATATTGTGTGACCCTGAACAAGTCACTTAACCTTCTTAGTGCTCCCAGGTCAACCCTGAAAGCAGGCCTTGTGCCTAGTGGGCCTACCAGGTTACCAAAGAATATAAAAAGCTACAGGAGGGTAGTACCTGTTTTTAAGGGTGGCAGTCCCACACTGATTGTTAGCTATTGCCCAGTTTCTATCATTTCTCCACTGAGTAAACTCCATGAAAGGTCAATTTTTCAACATCTGACCAGGTGGTCAAATAGCTCCTCATTTCTCTCCAGCAGCATGGGTTCAGATGTGGTTACAGTATGTCAGGGGCCAAGATGGTAACCAAGATCATGGCTGAGTACAAGTACCCCTGATGAGGAGGCAGTGTTCTGTTTATCTAGTGATTGTGTGTAATGCTCCTGCTTTGTTTTCTGATGCTTTGTAAAAGCAAAGAATACATTAAATGTTTTAAAATGGCTGTGGTTCCTCTCTAGACTTTAAAAAAAAGTTTTTCCTGCAAGCCACCGCAGTGGCATGAAGGGCTGAGGTGCTGTAAGCACTTTGCCTTTTGCCACGCCAGTGACCCGGATTTGGGAATGGACAGGTTGCTAGAGGTTGACTGCATGAAGAAAGGATTGAGCATCCACAGGACACATCTCCTCCCTTGGGAAGGGGGTTCTGTGGCCCTCCTATCGAATGCCACCTGGAGGAAACCAGTGAGAGGTGTTGGCAGGTCACATCTAGGGAAAAGGCTTCATGCTCAGAGCACTGGCGGTATCTCCATGGAGGCACAACTCACACACATGCTCATTGCATGCTTGTAGTTTCAGGGAGAAAAAGGAGGAAAAAAGGGGACGGGCTTCAGCTCTCTGTCCATGCGGCCACAATCCACTTTGCTGCTTCAAGTCTGGGTCACTTCTGGAAGAGTGACCAGAGGGAGGACAGCCCTACCCTCCTGGCCCTACTGCAGAGGGGTAACACAGGGTATTAGGCCCCGACATTGGAGGCAGCTGAGATGGCTGTGGCAGATCAGAACAGGGGCTGATGCAGTGTCCATCCTGCCACAAGGAGGAAAAGTTATATACTGTGTGGAAAGAAAATGGATTTTCCTAAAGTCAGGCTCCTGCAGCTGAATTTTGATTCTCCATGTGCAGTGTTTTTGGCACAGATGTCCAAATGTTTTAATGGGTCAGTGAGGTCAAAAGAGGTGCTCTTGGACAAACCACAGCACAAGCCAAAACTCAGCAAACATGTTTGCTTGCACTACAATGTGCCTTCTTCCCAGTTACACTGCTAGATGGCAGAAACTCATGAAACTGTACAATAGACTGATCAGTACCTCCGACAGGAGGTCAGGAAAAGAAAACTGAGTTTTAGCTGCTGCTGCTGCAAAGAAAAGTCACAGATGAAGACTCAGTGAATAGTGATTTTAAAAGGCTGCATTAAATCACCCATCACAGCAAAAGAGCCCGAGACCTGACCAAAGAGAGAAAGCTGCTTACAAACAACTGAGGAATCAGATGCTGAGCCTTCTACTCCACAGGAAGGAAAGAATTCTTCCTTTCTCCCAGTTGGTGTAAATGTTATTAAACTGGCTGATACACTAGTAGACAACTTAAACATTTAAAAATGGCAAGCACAGAAACAAGAAATGCAAAACTGACAACAGATTAGAAGAAAAGTAATTCTAAAAAAATAAGGCAGGGTTTAATTTGTTGTCATCGTTAATAAACTAAATGACAAATCTGAGAATCTGATTTGATTTTTATTTGTAAACAGATAAGCACACTGGAATACAATTCTATTTATAGGTACAGCCCATGGTCATAAATACATACAACGCTACCAAGACGACATTACAGAAAACAAAAGGAAACTCAATTTCCACATCTTGTAGATAAATATACACTTCAAAACAACCATGTTATTTGATTCTTTTTTTTGCCATTCACATTTTATTAAAGATTTTCCAATACAGAGAATAAATCCACCAAATAATATACATTGTACAAACTGTTTGAGTGCCATTACTGTAATGATTCATTCTCTCCCTACCCCTCCCTATCCCCTACTACCCCCTCTATTCCCAGTACAGCATCAGACTCCAAAACCATAACCTGTAGTTTGATAAGAAAAAGACCCTTAAGCTTGTAATGAGTATAAAGCCTGTAGCGGACCCCAGATCCTATTGTACTTCTTTAACTTATTTTGAAGACTAGCAATGGTCCTCTCTGTTCTAAGATTGGCTAGTAATTCCTGGAGCCATTCCACATAAGTAATTTCAAGGTATCTTTCCAATGTCTAAGGACCACTTTTTAACTGATAAAGAGATTAACGCCATATGATATTTCCTGTTCACGACTGTTATACCAGAGAAGTCCCATGTTATTTGATTCTTGTAATACATCATTAAAGTGCCAGAAAAGTTTTATAACAGTTTCAACTCTAGATGTGTGCAGGAATATCATTCCAAATTGTTGGTGCAGCATATGAAAAGGTACACTGTCCACTTTCTGTTCATTTGTATGGAACATCTAAAAGAGTCTGATCATAAGCTGATCTTGTTTTAACATTAATGTTGTGTTCCTTTAACTGGTCATATAAACCTATTGGGTACCAGCACTTCTAATCTTATGGGTAAATCTAGCCATTGATAGTTTAAAAACAAGTTGGTAGACACCCCAGACTATTCAGTATTTCAGAATGAAGTGTTCAATGTGGCACTAGATGCACAAACCTACTTACTTTGTTCAATAATACAGACTTCTGCTGCAAAGTATTCACAGCAGCATTGACGACTACTACAGATGCATAGTTAATTACTGGTAACAACCCTTGGTTTGCAATTGTTAATCTAGTTTCTTCAGTCAAGAAAACATGATGTCTATATAATAAGGCAAATTTTGCATCAGTTTTTGCTGTCACTATTTGAGTGTGTAAAGTGTAATTCAAGGTTGAGTCTAATGTCACTAGAGATGTTGCAAACTGTTATTTCACTGGCGGAAATGATGGCAAAATCATGAATTTTGCCCCCACAAACATTTTGCACCATGAAACATTTCACAAAATTAAGAACTTATGGTGAAATTTCACCATCAGTTTCACTAGTAACTTTGCCTTGCGGTACTATTATTAGGGTGAAATTAGGGAAAAGACTTGTCACATGACATACTTTCTGCAGCAGACTGCAGGTCACATGGGTGACTGCACTCAGCCAGGAAGGTTTACTTTTCTGAGTGCTTGCAGACAGAGGTAGTGGTCTCAGAATTGGCATTAGGAAAAACTTTATTAGTTTGTGATTGTGTGTTGTGTTTCCAATTCTTTACTTTAAAACAGTTAATCTTTCTTTGTTAGGATATTTTCTGTTGGCTTATATTTTTCTATCTTTAAGTTTATAGTGTGTGTGTGTGTGTGTTACTCCCTCACTCTCTCTTTCTTTCTCTTTTTCATTTTTTTTTTAACAGGCGAGTATTTCTGTCTGAAAGACAGGCCCCAGCAGGAGCATGTGCCCTGCTCCCCAGCAGGGGAACCTGTTGTCCCCCAACAGCAGCATGTTCCCCACCCCCAGCAGCAGGAGCCCATTGCCCCAGCAACAGGAGCATGTGCCCCCACCACCCTCAGCAAGGCAGGATGTTGTAGGTCTCACCAGAACATCAGCTGGCACCCCCACCAGGCAAGATTGTCATCAGTGTGGTCCTTCTTCATCACAAACACTGCATATGACAGTGTTGCTCTCTGCAACCTTTGTGGCCGTAGTGTTTGGCGGGGAAGCAAGGGTCACACCTTGAACTGGTGGGCAATGGAGCCATCTGAAGCACCACCACCCTGCAGAGTGGCTCAAAAGCAGCATGAGTTGGTAGCAGCAGAAGGCAGCACTAATGGGGTGATGACTGACAGAAGGGGCCAACAGGAGGAAGGCAGTCAGTGCCAGCCAAGGAGGTGCCATACAAGGTCTAGGACACAGCAGCAGAAGGCAGCAGCACCATCCCTTATTCACCCTGCAACTGCTGGCACCGCATCATGCTGCTGATTCCATACAGCCTGCAGCAACCCCAGGTCAGGTCAGCATCACCAAGACCTGGAGGCAATGAGCCGTGAGGCAGCAGCCATGCACAGTGAGGTGCAAGGTGTGAGGCAGGACTTTGACCAGTTCTGCCAGGAGGTCAGGGGGACCTGAGAAAAATAATGGAGGACCAACAAAAGTGTTGGAACTCCTGGCAGAGCTGCATCATGGGGTGGTGGTGGTGGCAGCACTGGCAGTGCAGAATCGAGCCTGCACCGCACCATGTACATTTTGACGGTCCAGAATAATTTCTCAATTTGCAGGCAGTGCAGCAGCTAAATTGTTTTTCTTTTCTTTTGTCTTCTTTGTTACTGTCATTCTTCCTCATCTGCACTCCCTAAAATAAGAAACCAAACAAAAATTAAAAAGTAAAAAACAAATATATTTTCTGTCCTCTTCCATCTCTATATCCTCTTGTTTCTTTTTCTTTTCCAGTGGTTTTGTGTGTTATGTAATGTGTATGCTCCTCCCTCCCTTCCCATCTCATATGAATACCCTTGCCCGGACCCTGTGTGTCCCCTGATGTGCTGCTGCCGCCTGTAGTACTGTACCTATAAACACCGTATCTTTCTTCTTGTGTTATGTTACCCTTCTTTATATATTTCCTCCTATCCACAAATGTCAAGTATTATAATTTGTTCCTATGAACAAAAATTTTCCCAAAGCTATGTGATGTTGTGGCAGTTGTTTGTGTGTAGCATCAGTCCAAATACGTGCATGACAATCATAAAAACATAAGCACTTTTATTGAGAAGTTAAACATAAATATGTTTTTTGCTAAACAACACATGTCCCCTGGCTTGCCCCAAATGTTAACTTTGTGTCCCTCCCTCCAGTCATGATGATGTTTTATAGTGTCCCACCCACTGCCCAGTCCAAATGTGCACTTGGGCTACAATTTAACAGTTCTTTCGCCATGCTGTGTGAGAGCAGGCATAATAAGATGAGAAATATGACAGGAAAAAGTAGGATGAAATTGAGACATGAATCTGCTCTTAGTCGTGATGTTATATAGTGTCCCACCACCAAACGGACAAAAAAATGCTGTTTTGTCCACCGCTTACAAATAATTTCAGGATCAATCTTGTTGCCACTAGGGCAGAACGGGCTGTAAAGTCCAGAAATGTTACATGAGAAATGTTACATAAACTGAGACAGAAAGGTGGCCTCAGTCCAGAAGTTTTAAAAAGCCCCCCACATCCCAGATAAAAAACATGCTATTTCGCCCACTGTTTACAAATGATTTCAGGATGAATCTTGTTGCTGCTAGTACAGAACAGGCTGTAAAGTCCAGAAATGTTACATGAGAAATGTTACATAAAATTGATACAGAAATGTGGTCTCAGTCCAGAAGTTTTATAGAGCCCCACACCTCCCAGACAAAAAAACCCTATTTTGTCCACTGTTTACAAATGATTTCAGGATGAATCGTGTTGCCACTAGTGCAGAACAGGCATTACAAGCCCAAAATGTTACATTAGAAATGTTACATAAACTTGAGACATGAATCTGCTCTCAGTCATGCAGTTATATAGTGCCCGCCACCACCCGACAAAAATAAAATGCTGTTTTGTCCACTGTTTACAAATTATTTCAGGATGAATCTTGTTGCCTAGCTGCGTGCTGTGCAGAACAGGCTTTATACAGTAAGTTCAGAAAACCACATGGCAAAATTGTGAGAGAAGGAGATACAATTATTGTAGGAACTATGAAATAGCCAAAAGGGTGCCACGCTGAGAAAATTAATTCCTCCTACAAAATGCTGCTGCTACTTGCACTTGCTGCCTTCTGCTGCTGCTTTTCAACTGATTGAGAAATGTAGAATTACCATTTCCCAATGATGCCATCCTGTTTGGCTGTGGTGACTCTATGGTTGTAATTTGTATGGTGGAGGGAATGAGATTTTGGGTGCTGCAGCTTGCTGCCTGCTGCTTTGACTAGTTGCCAACTTGCCACAAGAAATAATGTTTTGGCTGGTGTTGATGGATCATCTTCCCAGAGTCCATACTGCTGCTGCTGCACACATAAATATCTGTTTCCATTTTTCTGTGCAAGAGAATAGTGGGCTGGGTTGGTATTGTGGTGTCTTAAGTTCTAATGTGTTTGTACTACTTTTCTATTATTTTCCAGTTGGCTGAGGATTACATCATCATGCCAGGCCAGGATTCAGATCTGGGATGTTGGAATGCACCACATTTCCAAACGCAGATGGTAAGCATTTAATTTTTCATTACTGGGGTAGGTTACTGCAGTCCGATGTCAGTTTGATAGTAATTGTGTTCTTTTGCTTTTGTCAACATTCAGGAGTTCCAGTGATCTTACCTCCCACTCCTGCTGCTGCTGCTGCTGCTCAAGGCGTGTGCTTTCATTTACTGGTACAATGGCTGCAGTTTTACAGCCATTCCCTGAGATAAGTATTCTTCATTTTGCTGGTCTTCAGTGGGGGAGGATAGGGGTGAATGGGAATGGTATCGTCACTACAGCAACACTGGCACACTGAAACTCCCACAGCAAAACCCCCATGGGGCCTATATTAGCAGCGATGGGGTTTTCACTTTAATTGACTGTTCAGCAATGGGGTAAATATCTAACTCCACTGTTTGTGCGACGTGGAATTAGATATCTATAGTAGGTGTGCAGGAAGGCACAGCTCCTGCATGGGGGTGTGCAGAAGGGACATAGCCCCCTGCCCTGCATTGAGCATCACTCTGTTCCTGGTCATTCTGGGGATGTGTCAGGGTCGGGGTGTCAACAGGTTCCTGGTGCGGTCAAGGACATCAGTGTATTTAATGTTGCACCGGCATCATGGATCTGATGGGGCCGGGGGTGGAACTTTAACAGTCCTCAAAATTTGTTCTTCTTTTATCTTATTTCCAGGTACACAGTAATGTTAGGGAATGTGGAATCCAGATGCCTGCTGCTGTGCTTCATGTGCCTCACCCTGCATGTTACTTCTGGGGCAATTTCCGCAGTTTAATTACATTCATGAGGTATGGTAAGTATATATATTTTTCTCTGCTTCTAATTTGCTTGCTAACACCAGGTATGCAGATGGACAAGTATTCATCATGTTTCCTGTCATTGTTCCTGTTTAGGTCATTTTCCTCTGGTGAGTTTTCATCCCATGTCTGTGCAATGGCTACATCCAGGCCCTGCAGGAGCTGGTGTGTGGAAGACAGAGAGGTTGCTTGGATCATGATGTAGGCCACTGGTTTCATTAATGATTACGTGGAAATGGATGGTGGAGATGGTGTTTAGTAATTAGGTGGATGTGGCTAATGTCTTGTCTAACCATTTGAGGTGGCAGACCTGGAGCAATTAGGAACATTTAGAAGCCAAACCGCGGCAGCAAACACCTTCCCCGTAGGGATCATTACGGTTTCTGTACAAGTACTTTGGTAGTACTTTTAATTACCATTTTTGGGGACTTGAACATTGTTAAGCCTTTTTATGATTACTTTGTAATTAATGACTCACATCATTAAAGATGGCCACCATTCACCATTCTGTGAAATCTGTTTAACTGGTGTTAATGGTTGAATGAGCTTGTTACATTCATACTCTACTTATATTAGGAGGGTTCTTCAACATGTCGCGGATAGTAAGCAGCAGAAAATATTTATTTTTGCATGGCGTGCATGGGCGTGTCAGTGGCAGGAGGGAGGAGGGCCGGTGTGGCATGTGCCAGCATGGGCACTTTAAAGATGTCAAGACAACATATCTTGCTTCAAGATGGGGTTAATCAAAATGAAAAGTAAATGTGTATCTTGATATTTTTGGTAGCAAACCATGATAATCGTAATAATGTAAGAGTTTATGGTTATGGTAATTTGATTGCTGCTTTATATAGGAGGGGACCAAACAACAATTTAGGGAAAAGGGTAATCAAATGAAACTGATTAACACTGCAGCAGATAAGACAACCATCACAAATCCAATGATAGATACAAATAATTTATAACACTATACTGAGCTGAAAGTGGAGGTGGTGGGGGTTCCTTCAAGTAACTTCATCCTGTTCCACTTCCACTGCCACATCCTCCAAGAAGCAGCCCTCACAGTCTTCAAGACTGGAGTTGTCACCAGGTGGAAATTCTCTCAGCATTGCTGCTTCACCCACCTCACTGCTGGTGGAAGCCTTAGCAGAAGAGTTGACATCTTCATTGTCATCATCACCGAGACACAGTTCGGTGTGGCAACGCCATTGACATCACTGTTATGCGGAATGTGCCTTTCATTCATTTTGATGAATGTTAGCATGGACACATTCTTGGGTGACAAATTGGTCCTACAGACATGCACAATTGCCCAGCCTAACTAAACACTTGTTGCACACTGACACTGGATGGTGGGCAGCTAAGGTATTTCACAGCAACTGATGTTAGTGTTGGCCAATCAGTTACTTTGCTGCTCCAGTACAGCAGTGGCTCATCAGTAATGGCAAGGTGCTTTGTGTTCCCCATGTAGGCCTCCACCATTCGTTCTGCTGTCCTGAGTCCAGCTGCCTCACCTGTCTCCTCCTCATTTTCTTCCATATCTTTCACTCCAACCTGATAGAGAACATCCCAGATGGAATTGCTTGCCATTTTCTGCTGTGCCTTGCCCATTTTGTCAGATTGGATTGCCTGTGAGCTGCTGGGGTGGTAATAACACCTGTTGTCTATGCAGTGCATGCCTTATGTGCCTTTTTCATCTGTGCAGCAGACACCAGTCTAATGAGGTTCCTGTCAACATTTGCACTCACTGACAGCATCCTTCAGTTATAGAAGGCAGGCCATGTTTGTAGCATGGATCAAGCATGGTAGTGATCGCAAATTCATCCGACTGTACAATGCCAGATATATGGGTATTCATGTCCAGCACGTGTAGTACTGTATGTGATCCATTAGATCACAACTGCTATGATACCCACTTACCTCTGGTGTCTGCCTCAGTACCAGGGTCAACCTTAACCTTTTTGCACTAGTGCAGGGCAAGTTGATTCAAAACTGTACTAGCCCCAGATGGTTGCACTAACCCTTAATTATAATGGTAAATTTTGCTCACTTATACAGGAAACAATGCAAGCCAAGAAATACTCTGATTATTACGCATTTATCCTGCTCCCACATTGCTTCTAGCTCCCCAGCAGAAAAAGACTGCAGTGCCATCCATCACAGATAGTGAGCCCCCCCCATTGTTTTGTACCATGGCCTCCTCTCTTCCTCTTCTGTCCTTCCACATACACACACCAAACAGAGAGAGGATATCACAACAGCAAATGTTCAATCAAGCAGTCCTAGCTCTGCACACACAATAGCTGGCATCATCATGCACCTCACCACACTGTCACCACCATCCATGGGCAATGAACAGAGTCAGCAGAGAAAGACACTCATGGTCCCCACCCTATAATCAACTGGAGACCTGCACTTTTGAAAGTTTTTGTACAATCTTAAGTGAGCCAGGAGCACATCTAAGATTTCTCTGGGATGGAGGCTAGACAAACCTAAGGGGCTTGGAAAATAGAAAACTATGACATTTTTATTTGTAAAAGCATTGATTTTAATATGCTTTGCCCCAACAATAACACATTTTTCTTTAACATTGTCCTTTCATTGGCCCAGGGAAACAGTACACAGGCATAACACTATACTATTTCTATTTCCATATAGGATGATCTATGCACCCTAGAATGCCTATTTCAAGGTTTCAGATTATGTATTTTGTCAAGGTTTATTTTTTGTACCATACATGATCCAAAGCTTTGTTTTTAGAAACATAGAAACATAGACTTTGATGGCAGATAAGGACCGTTTGGCCCATCTAGTCTGCCCATTTCCTACCTAGAGGATAGGCTGCAGATCCTAGTTAACCAACAGCCTATTTCTTCCTACCCCACAAGAATTGCTTTATGTCTGTCCCATGCATTCTTGAATTCTCCCACAGTTTTAGACCCCACAACCTCCTCAGGAAGGCTGTTCCATGCATCCACTACCCTCTCTGTGAAATAATACTTCCTCACATTGCTCCTGAACCGCTATCTTTAAATTATGTCCCTTGTTCTTGCACGCTCTTTTTCTGAAAGATGCTACCCTCTTGGACTTTGTTGATTCAGTGAGGTACTTAAAGTCTCTATCATGTCCCCCTCTCCTTCTTTCCTCAAGGGTATACATATTAAGTTCCTTTAGTCTCTCCTCATACGGCTTATCTTGCAGACCCTGCACCATTTTAGTTACCCTCCTCTGGACAGCCTCTATCCTGTCTATGTCCCGCGGAGATGGGTCTCCAGAACTGGATGCAGTACTCCAGATGGGGTCTCACCAACTGTCTGTACAGAGGGATAACAACTTCCTGTTTTCTGCTGCTGAAGCCTCCTATGCATCCCAGTATACCCCAGCCCTCCCTACTGCCTTCTCACATTGCTTGCTAACCCTAAGGTCATCTGATATGATTATCCCAGGTTCCTTTCCTTTTGTTGTTGTTACTACTCCCCCATTGTGTATTCTTCCCTGGGTTCTTGTTTCCCAGGTGCATTATTTTGCACTTCTTTGTATTGAATTCTAGCTACCATACTTGACAATTCCTCCAACCTCGCCAAGTCCTTTCATCCTTTCCACGCCTCCTTGTGTATCAACCCTGTTGCAGATCTTTGTGTCATCTGCAAAGAGGCATACTTTTCCTTCTAGTCCCTCTGCAATGTCACTTATGAAGACATTAAAAGGACTGGATCCAATACTGAACCCTCGGTACCCACTAATAACCCCTCTTTCTTCAGAGTGGACTCCATTTACAATTACCTTCTGTGTCCTGTTGTCCAGCCAATGTTTTACCCAGGCTACCACCCTGGGACCCACTCCCAGGCTGGTTAATTTGACTATTAATCTTTTTGTGTGGACTGTGTCAAATGCCTTGCTAAAGTCTAGGTAGGCCATGTCCACTGCCCCTCCCTGGTCTACTACTTTGGCCACCCAGTCAAAGAAATCTATTAGATTCATCTGATGACCTTCCCGCTGGAACCCATGCTGCCTTGGGTCCTGTGCCCCACTGGCCTCTAGGTACTCAACTATTCTTTCCTTCAGAAGTGACTCCATCACTTTCCCTACCACAGAGGTCAAACTGACAGGTCTATAGTTTCCTGCCTCTGTCTTGGTCCCACTTTTGTGAAGGGAATCACATCCTCCCTCCTCCAGTCCTCGGGTACCACATCATCCTCCCATGATTTATTAAAAGAGTAGCCAGTGGTTTCACTAGTTCCCTCCTTAATTCTTTTAGAATTCTGGGTGAATTCCATCAGGCCCCATTGCATTGTCCACCTTCAGTTTTAGGAGTTCTTGCAGAACCCTTTCTTCTGTGAAAGGACTGGGATCGACCTCTGTCAAGAATGCTTCTGTTAATTGGATTAGGCACTTCCCTCCTCTTTTGTGAATACTGAGCAGAAATATTAATTCAGTATCTCTGCTTTTTCACTGTCCCTCTGCCCACCCATCGTTCATTCTATTCAGCCTCACTATCCCTCTCTTTGTCTTTCTCACGTCGCTGATGTACCTATAAAGGTTTTATCCCTTCTTAACTGAGTTGGCTATCTTTTCCTCAGTTAGGGCCTTTGCTATTCTGATTCCCTCCTGCTTCCTTCTGCCTTAACTGGTACAGCTCTCTGTCCTGCTCCTTCTGTGTTTCCTTATACTTCTGGAATGCTATCTTTTCTTCCTGACTTTCACAGCCACCTCTTTGAGAACCATAGTGGCTTTTCTTTCATTTTGATTTGTTTATTTGTTTCACACAAAGGCTTGTTGCCTCTGTGATGGCAGTTTGATGAGTCCTCATTGTTGCTCCACACCTCCTTCTAGCCTGTTTGCTAGTGCTTGTCTGAGGCACTCTCCCATCTTGCCAAAGTCAGCCCTCCTGAAGTCCAGTACCCTCACTTTTGTATGGTTTGACTCTGTAGCTAAGTTTAACGTGAACCACACTGTTTGATGGTCACTTGTTCCAAGATGGCAACCCACTTCTAGGTCTGAGATCCTGTCACTGCCTCTGTTTGACAGTACGAGGTCTAAGATTGCTCCCTCATGAGTGGGTTCGAAACTAGCTGTCTGAGGCCTGCCACCTGAAGGGCATCAAGAATGGCCCTGCTCTTGGATGTGGCTGCAGAAAATGTGCTCCAGTTAACATCTGGCATATTCAGGTCTCCCATCAACAGTATCTCCCTTTCTCTGCCATTCTAAGAATGCTTCTATCATATCCTTGTCCATTCCCTCCCCTGACATGGGGGTCTGTACACAACCCCTGTGCAGATTGTGGTGCCCTTTCCAGTCTCCAAGGTGACCCACAGTGCCTCCTCTCCTCTCTGTTTACTCTTTTGTTCAATTGTTTTATCCCTTCCTTTACAGAGAGCTACTCCTCCCCTCTTCTCCCCTGCCTGTCTCTTCAGGTTATGTACCCTGGTATGTTAACATCCCAGTAATGGTTCTCTGTGTACCATGTTTCTGTGACTGCTACAATATCCAGGCATCCCTCTTCCATCAAGGCCACCAGCTCAGGGAGCTTGTTGCCCAGACTACGGACATTGGTACTCATTACCTCCATTTCCTGATGGCCTTACTCCTTTTGCCCCATCCCTGTCCTTCTTGCCTTTGTCACTTTAGGCTGAAAGGACATGCTGAGGGGATAAGGGTGGAACTGTATGGATGGTGATGGCTTGCATGGTCCATTTAGAAGAGCTGAGGACCCCTACACTTGCCAGTAATGGCAGCTATGAATCTTCACTCAGAGTCTGGTCTGCAGTGGTGTCCAGGGAAAGAACAGAGTTAAGAGATTTGGGAGAGGAGTTATGGTGAGGCTGGGATAAACCCACCACCTGCAGGGCCTCCTGTATACCTCTTTGCATTTTGTCACTGAAATGTTGGATACAAATACTCAAAATGTAGAGAAATGAGGGGCACTGGTCTTAATAATATTGGACAAATTGTTAGACATAGACACATTCAAAACTGGAACCTAGTGACTTAACAGCACTCTACCTCTGATCACACCCTGACACTATCTGAAAGTCTTACAGTGGAGTGATAATGACTCACATTGAGTCATTTGTGGATCCTCTCTTGAACTGCCAGATAATTGCAGCTCTTAATGAGCTGTTAATCACACCTGGCCATCTGGAACATTGAGAGAGATTAGCATGAGGACTAGAGAATGCTAAAGTATAGACTTCTTTTAACTTCATTAACAGCCAAGAAAATCTGCACTAGTCAAGCCGGGCAAGTAGAGAGTTAGCTGCACTAGCTTGGGTCAATTTGCACTAGTGTTTGGGCTAGTAAACAATGTCAAGATCGACCCCTGCTCAGTACATGAGGGGTATGGACTGACTTATACAAGCAGTGTCCTCACTCACTGCCTGTGTAGCATGCTCGAATGAATGAAGAATGCATATTAGCCCATCCATTTGGCACCACTGCTCTGTTGTTAGAGCAATGGACACTCCAGCACTGTCACGGGTGGTGTACACCAGCACGTATTCTGAAACAGCCTTATACTGTTCACATAGCTGGTCAATCATGTACAGTGTGGAGTTCCACCTGGTCACAACATCAAGCTTCATACGGTGCTGAGGCAGATGGTTATTGCAATTTAGCTCACATAAGCGGTCACGGGCCTTTGCAGAATAGGCAAATGTACACAGATGTGACGGGCGACAGTCACAGTTTCCTTAATGTCCACATGGTTTACCAACTGCTGCACAAGATTAAGGCAGTGTGCCAGGCAGCGCACCCTGAAAAAACACCATTGCTAATGCACTTCACTACATTGGAGCCATTATCACTTGATGATGAATCCTGCTGTAAGTGACTGTGTGTGTAGCCACTCATCAATCTCATCCAGCAGAACATTAAGCATTTTCTCACCCGTGAACCAGTAACACTTTGCATATTCAGGGTTGCATGCTGCCAAATTCCAGGGTGTTGCTACCACCACAGTTTTGCTTCAAGCAGGTTTTGCCAGGCCCAAAATCAACTACCACCCCAGGTACCTATGCCCAGTGTGCCATTGTATGTATCGATATGAGCTTGCTGCTGTTTGTTCACTGGTCCAAATATCCATGCTAAGATGGATATATTCTGGTGCACTATGCTTCATTGCATGTCTTATGGAATGATCAGCTCTGCTGTTCAGCTCTGGCATGGCACTCTTAGAGAAACAGGTTCACGATGGAACCTGCCATTTGGGACTGGCATGGGCCATCAACCTCGGAACCCAGCATTCTCCATGAATGAGAATGGCAATAGATCGATGGCCAGCATTTCAGCGGTGGCAGCATTTGAACTTCGAGTGCAGCAGCACGATTGAGGGTACTTGTATGCTGCTCAAAGATGGTTTCAGAGTGGGCTGCATCTTTGGGGCTGTTTGACCAGAATGCTCTACTTGTGGCACCAATATTGTTCTTTTAGGGGTAACAGTTGACTCTTGGGGTTGTGCAGGCCACATGAAACCAGTTATTTTGGTTGATTTTGGGTGTGGTGGTGTACATTTCTGAGTCAAGGGACTGGGAGTGGTGCCTCCACTGCTATGCCCACTACTTGAGAGAGCAAGAATTGCTCATCCTCCTCCACCGACCCACTATTCCCTCCCTCCCTCCTCCTGCTGTATTGAACTGCTCCCAGTTACATTTAACTTGCTGAGGAGATCCCACCATGCTCTGGCATCCTTCTAGTGTTGCTGCCATTGCAGTGGGTGCTTATTTTTCAGGTGGGCATGTTGGCCACCAGTTCCTATGCGGCTTCCCTTTTTTCCCTGACTAACATGCTTGACACAGCTGACATAACACTATGGTCTCGCCAGCTGGATCAAGCACATAAAAGTCCCAAACTAGAGATTTTTGACTCCTGGACTTAACATGCTGCTGATGGGACTGGGAAAGCAGAGAAACAGGTGTGGAAGTTTTTGCTTTTGGGCTGTTTTCATCACTTCCATAAGACTACTTTTTGGAGGGGGTGACTTGACTGCTTGGAGGATTGCTGATAAGCATGGAGACAGCCTGACCCATGGGCTGTGTATGTAAATGGCCTACATCATCCTTGACATTTTTAAACTCAGGCTCCCATCCAGCCCTTTGGTGCTGAGGGTTGAGGCGCTGGATGCCACACCTCGTGCCATGCTGGGGACCCAGGTTCAAGAATGGCCAAGTCATCAGGGGCCATCAGGAGGAAGGGACTGAGTGTCTGAAGGTCTGCTCTCTCTTCCCAGGGAGGGATCAGGATTTGTGCCACTCCTGTGCAGCCTCTGGTGGAGACTGGGAGCAGCACTAGGAACCTGCGGTGCCATGTGAGGGGAGGAGCAATGGCAGACACTGGGTGGATGTCATTGCATGTCTGTGCTCCTGGAACAACCAAAGGAAACCCCTCACTGGATTGGGAAGGTGACAATGGCTCCAGGGACATCACCCACATCCCCAGTGCCTGGCCACCTCTCTACCAGCCCCCTGGCTCCCCATTAGACCAACCCTCTAATACCAGAAAGGCCACCAGGTAGAAGAGGTAGGCCCTCTCAAGGATTGATCCGTGGGGCTGGAAGGCCCTGGTGAGGGTCCTGGAAGAGAGAAGCTTCAGGCAGGGAGTAGCAATTATTGTCAAGCAGGCACCTTTGAGAGATGCCCTGTCCAGATAAAGATAAACAGAGTTAAAAAAAACCTCAGGCTCTCATGAGGGATCATCCTAGTCATTGTCATCAGCACTGATGTTGATAATGTCCTTGTTCTCCTCCTCTTTCACCCCTTCCTATCACTGTCTTCTTGTACAGCACCTTTTCTTTCTCTACAATCATCTTCTCCTCATGGGGCTGACTATCCATATCTGCAGGATTATCAGACTCCGGCTGAACACTATCACCACCACCACCAACTACAGCAGCAGGAACAGGGACAAACGCACTGACAGACTTATCACCTTCCTCCTGGACCACTGTCCCTGTACTCATGTCAGTGTCTCCCTTCTTCTCACTATCATCCCCACCAGCATGGATGCAACAGTTTTGGCCATAAAAACTAAGACACAGGAATGCCAGTACTGTTTTGAACAACTCCTTGCTGGTACCTGCCACAGCACCACCAGAGCCCACAGAAGACACTGATGCAGACATATTGTATGAGTGCTTTGGGAAACTGGAACTGAAGCTATACTTTTCTTTTTTCTTGTTAGGAATAAGACCGCTATTATTGCCGATCTTGTTGGTTTGGCTGATCTGGCTTGCATCACCGAGACCTGGCTGGATGAAAACTCTGGCCCCACTTTGAGGCCATGATTCGGCTGGGTACTTGGTGATACCGCCAGATTGGACCCGCAGGGGCGGGGGTTGCAGTCTGTTTCAAGATGGAATTGGGTCTCACGAATGTGGCAGTCGGTGAGACTGGGTCTTTTCAGGTGTACAGTCGTAGCAGGTGTAGGCGTTGAATCATCCTCATCTACCGTCCACCGGTGATGGGAGGCGCTTCTTACAGGAAGTAGTAGACTGTCGACATGTCGCTTGAGTCTCCCAGGTTGATGGTCCTGGGTGACTTCAACGCCTGTCGACGGCGAACTCTCAAATTTGGGTAACGACTTCCCTCCAATTGATGTCTCCCTATGGCCTCACACAGGTGGTTTCACTGCAACGCACAAATCTGGACACTCTTTAGATCTAGTCTTCCTTCTAGGGATCAACGCATTCGACATGGGGGTGGAACCAGTCACCTGGTCTGATCACCACATCGTGAGGTTCAATTTTGCACCCCTGAGAAGACCAGCCCCTGTGGAGATGGTCAGGTACCACCCATTATGGAATGTTACTCCACAAGGTCTAGCAGCGGTCCTTGACCTCTCATCCTTCAGTTCGGTGAGCAGTAGTCCAGAAGCACTAGTGTCGGCCTATAATAAGGCTGTCACGACGGCACTGGATTTCTATTGCTCCTGTTTGTGACACCCCAGATCCCTTAGCCCCTTAGCCCCCATGGTTTGATGGGACCCTGATGGAGATGCGGAGACAGGGGCGAAGGTTAGAGCGTCGCGCCGCCCAGGTCCACCCTTGATGCCACCACTCTAGATTGATAGAACATTATGTTAACTATCAATCTGCAATCACCCATAAGAAGGCAGAATTCCTGTCCAGGAGATTGCAGTTGCTCAGAATCGACTGAGCTCAGCTGTTCGAACTGTTGACAGACCTTGCAACCCAGCCTGCCTGCATGTTCGAAAAGCTTTTTCGCAAGTAGATGCGACGAGCTCGCTCAATTCTTTGCAGCTAAAGTGGCCACATCAGGAAGAACCTGGGTCCGCAAGCTCTATGGGTGAAGCTTCTGGTCAGCATGAGATGACAGTGCCTCATTTCTCCTGGAGTTCCTTCGACGACCTGAGCTCGTGGACATTATGAGGATCATCCATTCTATGCCCCACAAGTTGTGGTTTGGATCCTGGTCTGACTCCTTATTTTGGGTTGTTTGGATACCATTGGTCCGTCCTGGTGCAAATAGTCTGGTGCTCCTTGGAATCGGGTGAGTTTCCCTGCTCCTTGAAAGAGGCTGTGTAACTCCTCTTTTGAAAAAAGCTTCCTTGGACCGGACTCTTATTCTAGCTATCGACCTATCTCTAACCTTCCCTTTATTGGGAAGGTTATCGAAAGGTCGTAGCGAGTCAATTGGATGACCATTTAACCAACCATAATATCTCTGAAGATCCCTTCCAGTCGGGCTTCCGTAAAGACACCTTGCGAGACTGCGCTGGTTCGGGTGTTAAATGATCTTCTGATGGTGAGGGATCAGAAGAGATGCTCCATTCTTGTTCTTCTTGATCTCTCTGCAGCCTTTGGCACAGTGGACCACATGGTGCTGTTAGCTCGCCTGGGGCATATTTGTGGAATGTCTGGAACTGTTTTGCAATGGTTCACGTCATTCCTTACCGGGAGATCACAGAGGTTGTATCGAGGATTTTTCCTCTGATCCAATCTCTGTTGTGTGGAGTGCCCCAGGGATCCGTGCTGTCGCCCATGTTGTTTGCAGTGTACATGCTGCCCTCGGAGGTATCATTAGACAATATGGGCTGAGGTTTCACTGCTATGTGGATGACACCCAGCTCTATCTGTCCTTTGCACCCGACCAGGATGGAGCTCTCTCGGTATTTAACAGCTGTCTGAGGGAGATCCAAGACTGGATGGATTCTAGTTAGCTAAAGTTGAACTCGGAGAAAACAGAGGTGCTGGTGGTGGATCCTGGTGGTCGGGTGGTGAGGGCGGATATCGGTGCTCCATCTGGAATTATTCTTGCAGTACCTTTGCCGTCCTCAGAACAGGTGCATAGCCTTGGATTTATTCTTGACGATAAGCTGACTCTAAAAGTTCAGGTGTCTGCTGTTGTCAAGACTTCCTTTATCATCTTAGGAACATTGCCAGGGTGAAGCATCTTGTTCCGTCTGACTCCTACCTACTTTGGTTCATGCCTTTGTATCCTCACGCTTAGACTATTGCAATGCCCTGTACTTTGGGCTTTCAGGGTTGAAATCCGTCGCCTGCAGCTGGTGCAGAGTGCTGCAGCCGGGTTTTGACTGGGACAAGTCATTTTGTCACATCACTCCTGTGCTGTGCGAACTGCACTGGCTGCCTGTGTGGTGGCGGATCACCTTTAAAGTCATTTTGTTGACTTTTAAAGCCCTTCATGACCAGGGTCCAGCCTACCTGAAAGATCTCCTTGTACCTTACTGCCCTGACCGATCACTCCGCTCAGCTGACATGGGGTTGTTAGAGATCCCGAGGTGAGTTTGAAATCCTCTGGCAGCAGAGCATTTTCATTTGCTGCACCCACTCTTTGGAACTCTCTACCATGTTGGCTATGGCAGTGCACCTCCGTGGAACTCTTTAAAAGAGCTGAAAACTTATCTGTGGACATGGCTTTCTAGATAATTAATTATTTATTAACGCTTTGGATTTTATTATTACATATTTTATCTTGTGGTATGCTGATTTTATGAATATGTTTGTGTATGTAATGATTGAATTGTTAAATTGTTCAGCACCTTGATATGTTGAAAGGTGCTATATAAATAAATTATTATTATTATTATTAAATCACTCATAATTTGTGAGAAATCTGTTTGTAAAAGGCTAGAAACAGCCTGCACTGGTTTTACACACCTACCCCACTCAGCTCCTTCACAGACACAAACAAAAGTAAAAACTAATTAAACTAAGTATGCAAAATGACAAAATTAGAAAACGTTCCCTAGCAGCACTAGGAACAAGCTTATATATTTGGGAGCAATTAGGTTTCAAAACAAGTTTTAAAGAGGTTTTAAAAGGGTTTATTGACTGTGATGCACCACAGCAGACTGCTGTCCAACTCAACAGGCAATATACTGTGCTGTAAACAACCTGCATGTGATATTTGACCTATATACCTACAATGCATTGCAAATTTCACCTTTAGAGCATAATTTCACCAGTAAAATCAAATGTTACACCACAGAAATTTTCACCAGAAGGTGAAATTTAAGCATGGATGGGCAAAATTGCTCAGTCAAAGCATATTACGTGAAATTTTAATTGAAATCCCAGAAATCAGATTTCACCAGGGTGAAACATTTGCAAAATTACTAAATTACTCGAAATATTTAGCTGGACTAAATTTTTCATTTCTCACAACACTAAATGTCACTCCTAAGTATTTTGTACTATCTACAGTTTCATAAGCAATGCCATCCAATGACATTACTTGTTGGCAGGTACTATTACCCGTCAGTCTGGCACATGTTCCAAATAGCATTAATTCAGTTTTTGTTTATTTAATACAAGTTTATTTTTTACAAGCCAATTCTGTATGGCATTTAGCTCTCCTGTTAGTGTTGTATTTATTTTGGACAGTAATGGCTCCTGTGAGTAAATCACAGCATTGTCTGTGTAAGGTATTAGGTGTGCATCCTTAATTACTGTTGAAACAGAATCAAAGAAATGGAAAATAAAATTGGACCTAATATGGAGCCTTGTGGGGCTCACATTTAACCATAGCCTTCTCCAAAATACAACCCCTATATCTAATTATCTGAAATCTTCCCATTAAATAATTTTCAAATCAGCCTAGTGCTGAAGATCCTAACCAAGCTCTTTCAATTTTCCAACCAAAAGTTCATGATCTACAAAGTCGAATGCCTTGGTCAAATCCACTAACACGGCTCCAGTCAGGCATCCCCTTCCATGCTCTCATGGACCACACTATGAACTCAACCAAGGCAGTCTCAGTTCCTCTCCTTTCTAAAACCATGTTGATTTTAGAACTTAAATCATATGTATCCAGGTACTCCATTAGCTGACCATGCACTAGTTTTCCTGTATCTTAGAAAGGGCTGATAATATTGAGATAGGTCTATAGTTGGAAAATTCTTGGGTCATCCCTGATTTGTGTATAGGTGTTACAAATGAGTATTTACATATATCAGGCACCTCACCCAAAGAAAAACAAATTAAAAATGAGACTTCCAGGATAAGCTATTTCTGCAGCTGTAATTCTTAATAGTTTTGGTGCCAAATCATCGATTCCACCTGATTTATCAGGCTTTAGTTATTTTATCAATTTATATACTTCAAGTCTTTTCACAACCCTCAAATAAAATTTTGGCTCTCAAGGCTTAGCAGGTCCAATTTTGGAGTGTTCAGGAGACTAATTTCTGTAATTATCCAAATTTGTAAACATTCTATTAAATTCATTTGCAATTTGAAGTGGACAAGATTATTTTTCATCTCCTTTTAACATAACAGTTTTAGAATTAACCCTAGGATTAATCAAGCCATTGATTGTTTTCCAAAATGTCTTATTATTAGTCAGCCCTACTGTTTGTTGTTTTAGATATTCTATTTTTGCTAATTTGATCTTATTTTTACAGACATTTCTCAGATGTCTGTAATGTTGCAAATCACTAGCAATATAGCAATGAAAATGGGTAATTGACCCAATGATGTAAAAGTGACATCCTTCCTGTATAAAAATAAATGTTTCATTACTACTTTACTACTATTAGTTGTTTTATACTTTTTCCATGTCTCAGTCCCTCTCTCTCATCATCTTAAACAGACAGGGGTTAACCACTTTGAATCCTTCCCTCTAATGTACCTTTTAATATAAGGGCATTTAGATCCACAACTTTTGTATATTCATGTATGAAATAATCCAATGCACAGTCTGCACCTGGAATTAACTCCAGGTAGGATCAATCAATACTCTGTAAACTTCAGAAATTTCTACATTTCACCACTTTAGGTTTACATTTTAATTTATTTGAGTGCTTCCAGATGCAAAATGTGGGTGGTGATCACTAATGCATCATGATTATTCCACTTCACAAAATGTGTTTTACCATGTTAGTCAATATCCAGTCAAGGACTGTAAGCCTTTTGATTTTAGATTTAGTCTAGTAGGTGGACTAATTAGTTATACCAGATTTGTATGTGCCAGCATACTCATAACCCTTATGGAAAATAAATATAGTTTAGATATATTTATAAAAGTATATTTCAAACATATTTTGGTATATGTCTGAAGTATGTGCAAAATATCTCAAACTGGCTGGTTTTAAAATATCTGATTTATTTGCAGAATATATGTGGCAGATATATTTAAGATATATCATAAATATATTTCCTTGATATATTTATTATAGGTGCATGATATGTATTTTATATATCTGCTTATATAGCTTGAAAATTAAATAGATGTACTTTTTTATGTAGCTGACATATATCTAAAATATCTTAAGTTACCTAGACAAAAGACAATGGATTCATCTTAATGTAACATATCCTTAACTGTAAGGTTCCTTATTAGTAACCATTTAGATATTTACAGTAGAATTATAATTTAATGATGCACCATTGCCACAGACTTACTGATTATACATTTATACATACACATAGGACTTACATCTTGATTTCATAGTTTATAAAGGCTCAGATTGGTATTTATAGCACCCCTGTTTGGTTCTTTTTTATGTTGGGATGAGTTCCTCATTTACTTGTTTTTACTCTTTCCCTTTCCTCTGGTCTGTAAGATAATGCTGTCAATTCAACACTATTTTAAAAATAGAAATTACCATGATTTTGGTTGATAAACTGTATTTTGAAAATGCAAATTAGTTGTGCAAATATGTACACAGTACCACAGCAGGCATTTGCATATATCCTCACATACTATGTCTTGTAAGCAAACAAGATACATATTTTACTCACAGCAGAAGTTAGGCACAAATGCACACTGGACATGAGCTCCAGAATGCACTTCTTGAGTTTTTCCATCACAAAGTTTATTTGTACAGTAAAGAAAATTATAAAACTAAAGACAACAGTAGCAATTGTAAAAAAAGACCTCCCCACAGGAATGACATTTCACACTGTGCTTGAAAAGTGCAAAACAGCACGGAATGTCAATCCTTTGGAGAGGTTTTATTTTACTATTGCTGCCTTTTGGCTTTGGTCTTACAGCATTTTATTTTTTGTACAAATACACTTTGTGGTATAAAATCTAAGAACTGTCTTCTGGAGTTCTTGATCCAGCATGTGTGTGTGTATATGTGTGCCTAGGTTTCACCGTGAGCACCACTATATTTTGAGCTGCCACTATATTTTGAGCTGCCTTCTTGCTTGTATACATATTTTACTATAAGATGATATGTAGAAGTAGCACATTCATATTTATAAACTATGAAACATATTTATTTGTTTGTAAAACATATATTTAAAATATATTATCAGTATATACAGTATAACAGGATAAAGACAAAGAACCCCTGTGTAAAACACTGAGGCAAGGGTCACCAAAGGGCATTTGGCTGGGAAGCCAAGTTTCAAGAAAATACAAAATCATACATGCCCACACAATGCAAAGCATCATGGCTGCATATGCAAATCACCACAGAATGTTATGCTGGTCCAACTTTAAGCAGAATTGCATGGTGCCGAAAGGCCCTCACACAGTTTGCAAAGGATGCTAACAGATGATAAATAAGGCATCTATTATGGATACATTACAGATGTCTATCAGGCCAAACCCATTTTAACATATATGAAATATATTTCAGAAAATACATCTCTAATATATTAAAATATATGTTTGCCAACATAAACTTATCATAAAAATTACAAAGTAAAATTATGTTTGCATAAAACTATAATAATATTTCATTAGAGGGTACATAAAACATTAAAATGTACAACACAATATTTTCCTTACTAGTATAACAAAACATATACATTTAGTATATCAATGTCAGTAAGACATATCTCATTGGCTTCTGCAAATATCTAAAATATAACTGGAAAATGCAGATATCTGAAATATGTGCTACATTTAGGTATATTCAGATATAGTGTACATATTAATAAAATACAGTATAGTTCTTTACCATATGTGTATAATGTAAAACTATGTTATGAATATATTTTGTGCTTTTATGTATTTAGCATTTTAAAAGGAAACCAAAATGAAAAGGTATAAGTAACTCAGAATATGTGTTAAATAGATTCAAAATATGTTTACCTAAAATACAAAATATGTAGAAACTCCAATAACGTGCATGCACAAATAAGTATTTTGATTTTATTCAAGGACATAATATTAGAAAAAAAAAATTGAGTTTTGAAATAGAATAGCAAAAATATATATTTGACTACTATATATATATATATATATATATATATATATTATATATCAAACATGTTTCCTAAATATGATATATCTTGGATCATTCTGTAAATATCTAAAATATATCTCAAAATATATCTGAAAAGTGTGACTGTATCTGACATATGTTTTAAACTTATTTGGGGATAAAATATATATTTCAGATATTAAAAATATAGATCTTTTCCATATGGGAAGTTTAGGGATATCAGTCTATGACCAGTTAGAGCTGAAGTTTCCCAGCACCACAAGTTCACCAATAGTGCTCTGAAAATCCTGCAGTCCTTCAGTATTTACTTTTGGGGAGCATATACACAACCTATTGTAAGCTTCTTGATCAAGCCAATGTATCTTGAATGGCCAACAATTCACAGTGCTTCATGGGTTCAGTAGTATACATTTTTCTTCTACCATATAGCTCTCCTTAATGTAAAACATAACCCCCACCACCACCATTAGACCTATCTTTTCTATAAATATTATATCCTGGGATGGTTATTTTATTGTTCAGTATGGATGGGTGCAACCAAGCTTCAGTTAAGGCCAATATGTCTGGTCTATAGCTAGCAACCCAAGCCTCCACCTTGGGAAGCTTGGACAGAATACTTTGTGCATTGAAATGAATTATTCTCATGCCTCCTGTGGTAGTTGCAAAGTTTATGAGAGGAATAAATAAGGTGCCCTCCTTGGATCTGTTCATCAGGGTAGAAACTCCAGTATCAGAAGACACGAGTGGAAGTAGAGGGAGGGACCTTCAGGAGGGAGCTCAAGAAAACACTGTTTTATGGAAAGGGTAGTGGAACCATAGAATAGGCTGCCCGACGAAGTGGTGGAAGAAAAGACAGTGACATCATTCAAGTTGGGGTGGGATAGGGCAAGAGCTTGAATAAAAACAGTGGGAGCAGTAGAGGCATTAAACAGTGGGAGAGTTAACTCCTGGGATCTAAAAGATCTCTGGAAATCACGGTCAGACTAGATGGACTTGGTCTCCATCTGGCCCTGGTGATTTGTACTCCTGAGTTTCTCCATAGCCTTTCTGACTCTTTTGGAGGTGATTGATGGTTCTTCCATTCATGGGACCCCCTGTCAGCTGCCTTGATGCCATTGTCCAGCATAGGGCCATTGTGTTCCTTTGTGCATACCAAGCAAAAAAGTTATTTAGAACAGTGGCCTTCTGTTTATCCATCTCCACCATTCTGTTTCCATCTTTAAGTTTAATTATCCCTCCCTTTTCTTCCTTTTTCTGGTACAAATGAAGAAAAGTGTTTATTCAGTTTTAACCCCTCTGCCAGTCAAAGTTCAGCCACAGCCTAGCTGTTCTCACCATACTTTTTGCTTCTTCATGCTTCTGTATGTAAACTTCTCATTCACTATCTCCTGGGTTCTTTTAAAGTTGATTTGACTCTATGAGGAAACTAGTCAGGGCAAACTAACAAGGATCCATCAGCATTTTGAGGCAGAAGTCAAATGGGATGGGTCAAAATGCCATATTGGTAGCTACCAAAATGTGCATAAGGACAGTGCTGAAAAAGAGCAAGCATGAAAAAACCATATGATTCACAAACCAGGTTAGGGCAGATATCAGGACCAAAAGGGAGGCATTCAAAAGTTTAGGTGAAGTCTGTTGAACCTGAAATGTTTCCTCTCCAGAAGCTCCCCATGCTCCTATGACAAGATATCCTTTTTCTTGACACCATCCTTTTAACCAGGCATTGAATTCTTTGATCTCATTGTTTCTGATTTTGTCCATGCAGTCCCACTTGTCCCACACTGGGAGGACTTCTGAAAATGCTATCGAGGTCTTTGAGCCTTCAGCCTTTTCAACAAGCTTAATGAAATATGCTTGGTAAGAAAAGTAAGAGTTCTTCTCTTTCTTTGAGGCTCAACAAGAAATGAAAAAAAAGCCATAAGAAAGGACTCTGATCCAAACTGATGATCTAACTGTTCTTAAAAGGAAAAAAGTACTTTGATTCACAAGAAAATTCAGAAAAACCGTGTGAAGCTAAGGCAACAGTTTCACAGTCTGAAGCTTTAGGCTATTCAAATTTTATGGCCAGGAAGGAAATACAGAAGTAACATAAAAGAGGGAATATTTAGAATACCTGTTCAAGGAGGAAGGGTAAAATAATGTTTCAGTATAATAGGTTGGAGAAGGTAGAAGAATATTGTTTGGAAGTGAATAAAGAAGACTAAAACCAGTTAGATACTCCAAATTATACTAAAACTGTTTTTTAATAGAAAGTAGGAACCCTTCTAAACAAGAGGAGAATAAAATGTTTTCTGAGAAGAATGAAAAGAAAAGGGCTATAGGTAAGATTAGAATAGTAAGGAGAGTAGAAATTATATATATATATATATATATATATATATATATATAATATTTTGCAAAAAAACTTCATTAATGCATCAGTTAGGGTTGAAGTGACAAAAGTAGGAAATGAGGCATTAGGACTGAGCCCCTAACCCGCGCCCTATCACCCCACCCCCATCCTCCACACACCAACAGGCATCAGGGTGTGCCATGGGGTCTTGGGCTAACTCACCCCATTCCATGTGTAAACAGGCTGACATGGTATAGCATAGGAGAATGGGGTAAGAGTTAGGCCTAATGACCCATGGCACACCCTGATGCCTCTTGGTGTATGAAGGGTGGGGTGGTAGGGTAAGGGGGGTTAGGGCTTAACCCTAATATCTCATTTCCCTCTTCCCAGTTCAATCCTAACTGATGCATTAACAAAGTTTGTTGCAATTAATTTTACTTTTTGAGAAAGTGTAATGTAACTAATAACTGGTATGTGTTGAGTGGGAGCACGGGCCTCCGGACCCTGTGCTCCCACCAAGCTGCCCATTTTACATAACAGCATGCATCTGTGGAAGCACAGGCCTCCAGGCCCTGTGCTCCCACTTACACACATAACTAGGCAGCCATACAGTAGCCCTATAGGCTGACAAGGAACCCTTGTAACACTAATTTGTCAATATCTCAGTAAAAATCCCACTACAGTTGTAACCATGACTTTGAAACCTCCATGCATGCTTGGTCTAAGCTGCCTGAGTGAAAAATCTGTATCTCACATTGTTTCCAAGATAAGGGCACATAAAAGTTATGTGGGCACCACAATGTTATCCTATGGGAAAAATCTCAACTTTGTAATGGCATATATATGGAACTGATTAAATTATTTATTTAGTTAGTTTTTGTTGACGGTAGTGCACTAGCCAGAAAATTACTATTTTCAGGCATGACCCGGAGAGTAAAGGGATTACATACAAGAAACATTTCAGAAGTGCATTACAATAATACATACAGCTTATTTTATAACCATTTAAACAAATATACAACAGCAGATCAATAACAGAACAACAACGAGCAGTACATGCAAACAATAACAAAAGCATATGCAACATAGTATAGGAGATACAGTCAAATAAACAAATATTAGAATGGGTCCAGCACCAGCAATCAAAGTGCATGTGCATGAGTCATCACATATAGGATACAACTTAGCTCAGTGTGACGCCTAAGAATTTCAAAAGAGGATATAGCAGGAGGAGGGCAACTGTGAAATAAAGTACAGTAGGGAGGTGAATTTTAGAGGATAAGAATATGAGGAGGGATGGAGGGAGGCCAAGGAGGTGAGAGGGTAGTTGTAAGGAGCAGGAGAGTTTTGAGAATTATGCATATCAGGGCAAGGATATGTGGACCCCTAGACAAGTCAAGTAGCGCCAAAGCAAGCACAGGGTTCAGCCATTGATAGGTATCATCAGAGGTCACTTTTGAAGTGGCAGTGAGATGCAGATAGCCTTAGATCTAAGGAAGAGCATTCCAAAGTAGAGGAGCAGCATATTTAAATGCCCCAGTGCCTTTAGAGTTATGACACCTAGGTACCTTAGTATTGATTTGTCATCTGATTGCAGTCCACAGGAGGAGGTATGGGGAATTAGCAGTGTTGCAAGTGAGGTAGGGGTTTGAAGCCTGATAATGGAGTCAGACAGACAGCCAAGACAGTATTGTCTGGATGCAGAGGAGAGAGCAAACCAAGGTCACTATAGAGTTGGCAACATTGTTTAAGTTGAGGGCGATGATTCGCAGTGACAGACATTGTTGTAAGTGATGTCCCATTTTAAGTGATGATTTTCAGGCAGCGCAAGGATAGGAGCACAATATGTTAGGGTGGGGGAGCAGGATCCTCCTGGCAATGTACAGCTTAGCAGATGGTGTTAGCATGTAGCCAGTTTAGTAGGCAACACCTAGCCTATTATTAACTGTTTTGCAGATTGACTGAATGTGGAGACTGAGATCAAGTGATTGGTCAAACATGATGCCAAGATAATTAAAGGATGTGACAGGCTCTAGTGTAGTCCCTTCAATGTCATAGACCATTA
This sequence comes from Neoceratodus forsteri, assembly GCA_016271365.2. NCBI lineage: Eukaryota > Metazoa > Chordata > Ceratodontiformes > Ceratodontidae > Neoceratodus > Neoceratodus forsteri. The sequence goes on from CM057450.1 coordinate 1,078,033,448, forward strand.
GGGGTGATGGACATGTCCTTAGTTTAGGGCAGAGCCTAGGAGCATAGTTTTTATTTTTATTTTTGGCATTTAGAACCAATTTATGGCTGCACAGCCAGTTTTGAAAGTTCCTGAAGTCAGTGGAAAGTGACGAGTTGAGGCAATCATCATTTGCAGAGCTGGTGTAGATGACAAGATCATAAGCATAGAGAAGAGATGAGCAGGTAGTAATGGCATCTGGAATATTGTTGCTAAAGAGTGAGGATAAAAGTGGCCCCTGGACCCTGGGGAACACCAGAGTTGATTGTAGTGCTGTTAGATATTGCAGAGTTGAATTTCACTGTTTGGGTCCTGCCAGATAGATAGCTGCTAAACCAGTTTACAACAGGAGTCAAGAAACCCAGGTTTTAAAGGGTAGATAGGAACAAGCGGTGGTCAACCAGATCAAAGGCCTTGGTGAGGGCAATGAAGACAGCCCTGTAAGCCATCCAGAGTCCATGTTAGACAGTATATCTGAAGTGAGTTTAATCAGAACTGTTGACATACTATGATTTTTCCTGAAGCCATGCTGAGCATCAGAGAGAAGATTTGAAGTTGTCAGGAAGTCATGTGTTTGGGTGGCAACAAGCTTCTCAAGTATTTTACTCAGGACCAAGAGAATCGCTATCGGCCTGTAATTGGTAATATCCTTCTTATCCCCTTTTTAAATATAGGAGTAATCCTAGCAATTTTCAAAGGTCTGGAACAACACCACAGAAAAGGGATAACGGTACATTTTTGCAAGTGGAGAGGCAATGACAGGAGCCACCAGTTTCAGCAGGCGAGGTTCAAGGGAGTCAGACCTGTCAGAGATTGATCTCAGTTGTTTAAGGACCTGCAATCTGGTTATAACCTTAAAGTAAAAGGCAGAGTCAGAGGAGACTTTTGGAAGATGAAGGAGGGTCCGCTAGATTGCTAGAGACAGAGGACTGAGAGGATGTAGACATGGGAGGGAAGGAAGAGGTGTAAAATGAGAGATCAGAGAACATCCTATTGAAAGCATTCGCAATGGTATTAGAGTTGTTGCAGTGAGCTCCATTGAGATTCATTTCTGATGGGTAGTAGATTGTGATGCACCAAGAAAAGTCTTTACGTGGGTCCAAAATTTCCAAGGTCACGGGCGAGCTGAATAACAGGTTCAGCAGTACTAATTTTGGCTTGCCTTATTCATTTTTGCAGGAATTTCTGTGTGCTCTATATGTATTGAGATCAGAAAGCAAGCCAGTACATTTATAGCTTATCCTGAGTCACAGCTCAGTAAGCAGGTCTTTGTGGAGCCACCTAGTTTGATTACCTCTGACCCTCCTAGTAACTTTCGTGGTGTACTTCAAACTGAAATGCACTAAATTCACAAAGAAAAATATGTAGGGCATCCTCAATTTTTTGTGCTTGATAGACCTCAGACCAGTCAATGTTGGAAACATCATGAAGGAATGCATTTTCATCCATGGTTACAAAATTTGTGAAGGTGATGAAATGAGGTGGAGGAGATAGTAGGGCACCGAGGTCCAGATACAAAAATAGGAGAATGGTCAGTTATTGCATCTGACAGTATACCCAATGTGGTCACATGCTCCAGGCGATTTGTAAATAACCAGTCGATAAGGCGCCTGGTTTAGGTGGAGTTCGCTTCATATGGTTATCAACTGGTATAGGTTATAGCTGTGCACTAGTGACATCAAGGAGCTTTGAATAGGTCCTAGCCAGTTTAGGTTTAGATCCCCAGGATAATAGCCTTGTTTAGATTGACAGACTGTGATGCTTGGTCAGGAGGGCCTGGAGTCCTGCCAAACCCCAGAGGGAGGTTATATGTGCAGATAATATGAAATTTCTTTGCACCAAGTGAAACTATGTCATGAATGGATTCACACAGGGTAGGTGAGGCCGGGTAGGGACAGCTGTAATGCTAGGGTGGTTCTTGTGGTAGAGCCACACCCCCACCACACTTCACCCCGTGTGTCTCCGTGGATCAATAAGTAATTAGCTATTGAGCAGAGAGAGTCAGAGATTTGAGGTTTCTGCCACGTTTCAGTAAGACAGAGTATGTCTGGGTTATAGACTTTGATCCATGCTTCCTGTTCATTCATGTGGCACGTTAGACTCCTAAAGTTCATATGTGCAATGAAGAGTCCTTTATTAGTTATCCCAGATAGGTCAGTAGCAGAGAAGTGGGTAGGAGGACCTGGATTGGGTTCCACATCGCCTGACAGAAGAAGCACTAGGATTGGTAGGAACAAAAGCCTTATGGAGTAGTATGTAAGGGGCAAGAATGCTTCCCCTCCACTTAAACGGGCAAAATGCTAATAGTATTTATATCCGCTTTTGTAGAAAAATATGGCCAAGTATATAAGCCACTATTTCAAAATTAGAAGGTTAGAGAACCTAAAGTCCCTAAGCCCATGAGAATTACCTGTTCTGGCTGCATGGTAAAGAAAGAGATAATTCATTTATGCATTGTAGTAATAAGAGAGAGAGAGGGTGACCCCTACCATATGGCAGCGGAGAATTATATTGTCACTGGGGGAGTGGGTGAGGCCATTAACTGGTGTCATAGTTATCACACTGTGCTGCATATTACAAAGGGATATCAAGATATAGTTCAGTTGAACAGATTTCCTGTTTGACCTACAGTAGGGCAGTACCTATGCTAGCTGCTAAGGAACCAACTGTCCCAATTTTAGTACAGTACAGCTATAGATAGGAAAAATGAAGCAGAGTAGACATAAAGGTTGGGAAGATGTTTAGGTTCAAAATGGAGTAAATAAAGCTAGTTTAGGAACACCACTAGAAAAAATATATTCAAAAATATGAAACTGAGGCGGTCGGTTTGAGAACACCACTAGACTGAAAGCTGCCCAAAGTATGAGACTCAAACAGCTCAGGCAAGTGTAAAGGACCACGTTGTCAAAATCTAACAGTGAGTATAGATTAGAACACACCCTAGTGGCTACACAGTATAAGGAGCCAATGGAAAATCGGGCACTTAGTCATCTGACCAAGAAGGTCCTATATAAGAACAGGTCCACCCAGGGTGGTAAGGAGCCGGTGCAAAGCCGCAAGAATGGCTCAGGAGGAGTGGTATAAAAATTTTCAGTGCCTGCCACTTGTTCCCTGCTACCATATCAGCAGGACCACAGCAAAGACACACAGGGTACTGTTCCAGCACAGAGCTTTGAAACCCGGTGGGCTTAAGAGACCTGAGGAGGAGGTGGTTAAGTGAGCAAGTGGGGTGGGGGTTTCAGTAGACAAAGAAACTGGGTGGGCAGAGAGAGATTAAAGGAGGAGAAGGAAGAGGGAGAGGGACAGTGAGATAAGCTTGCAGCAATTAACTACTTTAAAGCTGTATCAAAACAATTCCTTAAGGCTCTAAAGTTAGAACAGGTCACTATATTAACAGCTATGCAAACTTAAAATAAAGCTGTAAAGCACATTAGTTAACTTATCCCAAAGAGGAGCTGAGATCACAGTAGTAGCAAACTGACTTGTGTTCCTTAGCTTGGCCCCAGAAAAGGCATGCAGAAACTGGGGATTTCAAGGACAGCAATTCCTGCTGCGAGTAGCCTAAATATGGAGTCCACACTAACAGAGGAGCAAAAACTAAAATGGTCACACTACTTGAACTGTAGTCCATGGCTCAGGCCAAGTGGTACTGGAGACCACAGCCAAGAGAGTCCAAGGGACTCACACCAACTGTGCTGCTCAAAGGAATAGGTTTCCTCCAATCACAGGCAGGTGCCCCTTTTAAAATTCCAGGGTGTTTTGAGCACCAAAAGACATACCTTGCAGCTTTTCAGCTTTACCAGCCCAATACTCCAGTGAGCAAACAGGCTGCTGGTCCACGCTGGGCTCAGAACTTTCAAGTTTGCAGACGGCTCCTTCCACCAGGGATGGCTCAGAGGAGCAGCGTAAAGTTTCAGCACCTGCAGCGTGGCTCCACTACCAGATCAGTGGGACCATGGCAAAAGACACAGGGCACTGTTCCAGCACAGAGGTCCAAAGTCCGGTGGGTTTAAGGAGACCTTGTGGCTTTTTGTTTTACCGGCCCAATGCTCCAGTGAGCAACTGGGCTGCTGGTCCACATGCTGGGCTCAGGGACTTCAAGTTCATGGATGGCTCCTTCCATGAGGGATGGCTCAGGGAGTGGTGCAAAGTTTCAGCGCCTGCCACATGTCTGCACTACCAGATTTGTAGAAGCACGGCAAAAACACAGGGCACTGTTCCAGCACAGAGGTCTGAAGCCCCAGTGGGCTTAAGGAGACCTTGCTGCTTTTCAGCTTTACTGTCCCAATGCTCCAGTGAGCAACTAGACTGCTGGTCCACAAGCTGGGCTCAGGACTTCAAGTTTGTGGATGGCTCCTTCCACGAGGGATGGCTTGGAGGAGTGGTGTAAATGTTTCAGCGCCTGCCATATGTTTCCGCTACCAGATCAGGACCACAGCAAAGTCACAGGGCACTGTTCCAGCACAGAGGTCTGAAGCCCGGTAAACAGCATAATTCACATCTCTGGGGCACCCCTTTATACCTTGCAAATTTCAAGCCAAAGCCCAAACCTTTTATTTACAATGCACTGGGACAGTTTTAAAATTCTAGTTCGTGAGGTGGCAAAATCCTGTTCACGAGGTCAATCCCTGTTCACGAGCTGTCAAAATCGCTGCTCATGAGAAATCCTTGTTCGTCAGATTTTGGCCATCTGGTCTGGAAGTTGTGATCAGGTTTTTGTCAGCTCTCGCAAGGATTGACTCACAAAAAGGATATTGGCAGCTTGCAAACAGGATTTTGTCACCTCACTAGAGAAGATTTAAGAAACCAATCCCCTTTTGTGAGCTGTCAAAACCCCCGTTGCTTGAGGTGACAAAATCCCTGTTTATGGCCAAGCCTTGTTCACAAGTAGGGCCATCTGGTCTGGAAATCACGATCAAAAGGTTTTGTCAGCTTGCAAAGGATCGGCTCACAAAGAGGATTTTGACAGCTCATGAAAGGGATTCAAAAAACCAATCCTCTTTCAGGAGTTAAATAAAATCCCCTTTGCTGTTTCTCAGTCCTTGTTCACTAGATAGGGTCATCTGGTCCTGAAATCATGATCAAGTGATTTTGTCAGCTCATGAAAGTGGATCTGCTCACAAAGGGGATTTTGTCTCCTCGTGAATGAGGATCGAAGCGAGTCACTAATGATGAATTTTAAATTTAAAATGCCTATTTCTTTGACCAAACAAAGCAAACTAAAGGCACTGGTTTGTAGAGGGTGTCACCCTAAACAAAACCCATGCTTAATTTACAAAGGAACACATCCATGGGGCAAGCTACAACATTTTGTTGTGTGAGGAAAAATGAAAACTAGATGGCCGGTGGCCCACTGGTGTGGCGGCAAGGCATCTGTCTGCAGTGCTGACATCTCAGGTTTAGGGATGGACCTGGGAGTCAGAGGGCCAGCCAGGGAGAGGATTGAGCATCCTATGGACTGCTTTCCCTCTCCTGGGGAAAGGGGAAGAGTGTCCAGTGCAATGAAGACCTCGGCGGAGGTTGGGGTCCCACATGGCTAGCACCTTACATTTCAGGGGACGGGGTGAGCAGCTGGTATCATTGCACATCCCTGCCCTAGGAAAAAAACACATCAAAATCTTGTCTGCAAATGATGGCCCCGCTCTACCGCCACTCCCACTCAGACTGTTGTCTGCCAGGGGGTCCCGCTCCCATGACCCCACCTAGGGCTTCGCGAATCACGCTCTCATGGAGGGGTCACCTCCCAGCAGCCCAGTCCAGGGGGAAGCCTGGAGATGGGGAAGAGTTTGACGGGTTGGGACCAGAGAATCTCGCCCTCCCAAAAAACAAAAAACAAGATAGTGGTTTATGGAGGGGAATCTTTCCTCACGAATGGGGATTTTATAAATCCCATTTCTGAGGTGACAAAATCCTTGATTGTGAGCCCAATCCCTTTGGCAAAACATACATATAAATCTAAGACAAGACAAGCATGCTCAGAAACCGAAAATTCAAAATTAAATAACGTTTGAACTGAATAATATTTTTCACCAAACTAATGCTGGGTTATTCTTTGAGCAAACCTCTTTCTACCCTGAAAATTGCCGATCAAAATACCAAATGGTGTGGCACAGCATGATGGGAAAAATCAGCAAAATGGGCAAAAAAAGCAAAAGAAATGCGTTTTTGAGCTTCACTGCACAAAAATCACAAATCCAATCGAAATGTGACTTGGCAAATCAAGAGATCTACCATACAAAACCACACATTCTGAATTTTGTGCAAATCCATTTAACAGTTGCAAAGTTATTAATGTGCAAAATTTGGGGTTTAAGATTAAACTGCCTACTCAACCTAACTATAGGGGCAAACGTTGCCCACAAATATATATATATAGGGGATATGACATGGCCCGACTGAAGATATCATATTTATCTTCATGAGAGGCCAATGATATCATGATATCTCATGGTGGCGGCTTACGAGTGAGATATCATGATGTCATTAACCAGTGAAGATAAATATGATATCTTCAGTCGGGCCATGTCATATTCGGGTTTATATTATGTATGTTTTGGCTGCATTCAACAAAAGCTCCAAATGTGCACTTAATACATTGCACTACATAGAGATGTTAGCTGTTTCAACAATAAATCTGCAGTATGTCTATCAGCACAACAGATGCATATGTTGTTTAAAAATATATATGTAGTTGATCCTGCTACTTTAAAATTATTATGACAAAATGTGTCTGGATTCTGGCTAACCTTGCCCTGACCACCCCAATACAACTCTCTATAGCCCCTCCTCAAAAGAGCAGATTACATATATTCTTAAATAAAATTGTTTGGTGTTGCTGCGTAAACTCATTGAATATATATTCGTTGATCTGTTTACAGCCTTATCACGTATTTAACATTAGATCTGACAGACCAGAACGACGCGATCGATTATTGGTTCGTTATATATAGTTCGTTGTAACAGCCGTAATTGCCGCTTTATGCCAGATCTTTAAGAGAAGGCGTTGGACAGAAGCCAGTGCTTCTGCGAACAGCAGATGAAAGTGCGCAGCATGCGTTGCTATGGCAACTGGACACTACGCCGCTTTCTGAAGTTCTGAAGCTGCCAACTCACTTCCGCTTCTTCTCTTACTGTTGTCGGCAGCTTCTTCTGTTAAATATAGCCAGTATTAGGAAAGCATTATAGTTTTTGAGCAATTTACAGCACAGGCTGTATAATTGAAAGTAACTGAGATTTCAATATTGTTGCACTCGGTCACGCTTACATTTCAATGCGCTCTGATCGGTCAATGGGTGAAAGGAAGTCGCAGGATCAACCAGATATGTTTAAATTTAATTATTTATGTTAAGATGTAGGCAGGATCAACCAGATGGAAGAGATGTGTGTTTTGTTTTGGGGGAGTTACATGTACAGGGCAGAGGAAAGAGAGGTAGGTGTCTGATGAAAAGTGAAACACTTTCACTTTCATCAGGATGACGTATAGGAATGTGAGATAAATGTATGACGTATAGGAACATGAAGATAACAATGTTATCTTCTACTGGGCAGTCTAGATATCATTTTTATCCTTGTATTTATCCCAAAACATACGTTGTATAAATATATATATATATATACAGCATATATATATATATATATATATATAGATATAGATATATACAGCATAAATATATATATATTCTATATCTATATATATATATATATATATATATATTATGGTAGTATGTAGTGCTACCATAGTTAGGATTGAGGAGCCATTTCTATGTTAAACCCAAATCTTTGCACCTTAATAACTTTGCAACCGTTTGACAGATTTGCCTGAAATTTGAATACATGATCAAGAACCATAGGCCTTAGGATCTGCCAAGTTTTGTACCAGTCGGATATACGGCTGTGGAGTTATTAAGTGTGATCTGTGTGTGCGTTTGCGCTTTTCTGAAATTCTACGGTCGCACCTTACAGGTTGTACGGGTTTGTGGACCAGCCCAAAATCTTCAGGGAATGTGCGGCCAAGGTCCCCGATGTGCCTTTTGAAGATTTGGTGAAAAATATTAAACGGTTCAAAAGTTATTCAAAAACAGTTTCCCATTATAAGTCAATAGGAAAAGTTAACAAAAGTTCGACAGTGTCGCAAATGCATTTTTACTTTCGCAAATGGGCCTGTTACTTTTGCAAATGGGCCATTTTGTTTTCAGTTGGTGATCAGAAAATGGCTGGCATTTAAATGTGGGACTCTCTAGCAACCTAATTTTTTGTATTCACCAAGTCGGGCCCTGAGGATGCTTGCCATGTCTTTATTTTGTGGTAAAACACCCCAGAAATATGTTTTCAAATTTCTGGAAAAAAGTACTTCTAAAATGCTACCGTGCTCACGAAAGTGTCGAACTTCGTACAGCTTTTGCAAATTGCGACAGTAGTTTTCCATCTGTGGAAAGTGACAGCGATTCTTTGACACTGCGCTGCAAAAAGAACCATTGGGAGTTTTGGGTTGAAATTTGGAGGAAACTGAGCCAACATCTCACAGATGTGCCTTTCAGTGCTGTATTGAAAAATATTACACGGGCAAAGTTACAGCACTCCAAATTTGATGGTTTTTCGCATAGGATAACATTATGGCGCCCGACGATTACAGAAATCCTTTGGCACCCTGCTGCAAAATAACGGTTTGGTCTTTTTCCTGAAATTTGGAGGGAAGACAGTCAACAGCCCACAGATGTGCCTTTTCAGTGGTTTGGTGAAAAACATTACAGGGAGGCAAAGTTATGGCGCTCGAACTTTTCTTTTTTCCCATAGGATAACATTACGGCGTTCACTGCTACTTTCAGGGCCCGTATCTTGGAAATCAAAGAGATATGGACATTTCGTTGGAAAAATTCTTAGCCCCCAAATTAGCCAGGACAGTTGTAAATAATATGACTTTTAAATTTTTTTCTACATCATACGGTTCCTGAGATATAACGTATTTAGTATTCCAAGTTCTCATTTCTGCCGATACTCATTATTATGCATACATTATTTGTACTCACTGTCTTTCTCTATGCAGGTTTTGGGAAAAACCAGCCTGTGCACTTACATTACTGTTACTGTTGCCCTTCCGCTATGTGTTCCGTATCGCTTTCACTTACCGTTGACGCCTGGCGCCACCATGTGCGTTATCCTTTATGCTTTCATTTGCGCTATGCTTTCATATTTTTGCCATTTCTGTCTACAGTACTGTTTATCTTTCTGTTTCACTTACGTCACCATGCCCATTGACATTTCTGTTTGCAGGCACCATGTTACTATGTGACAAACACATCACGTGGCAGACCGTTCCGCTCACGCCACCATGTGCTATCTTTCTGTTCTCATTCGCTCTTGTGTTACCATGTGCACCACTGTTAGCATTTCTGTTTGCATTGCTGTCCCTGTTAGTATGCCACAAGACATCATGTGGCGGAGGGCCCGCCCCGCTGCTGCATTACATCTACTATTTCTCATTATCATTCTCAAAAAGAAGGGAAATTAGAGGCAAAAACTCTGTTTAATGCATTAGTTAGGGTTGTTCCACAGTGACAAAAGTGAGGAAATTCGCTGCTGGGTTGAAACCCCTTGGACCCTGCCCACCCCCCCCCACCGCACTGGGGTGTGCATTGGGATCGTGGGTCCTAACTCTCACCCCATTCTCCTATACTTCTGCTGCTTTACACATCTCATGGGTGAGAGTTAGGCTGATTTATCCTAATGCACACCCCAATGCCAGTTGGGGTGGGCGGGGGTCCAAGGGGTTTCAACCCTAAAGCGAATTTCTCACTTTTGTCGCTGTGGAACAACCCTAACTAATGCATTAAACGGAGTTTTTGCCTCTAATATATATATATACTGTGTATATATATATATATATATATATATATATATGTGTGTGTGAGAGAGAAAGAGAGATATTATACTGGTGCAGTTGTACCAGTATAGTTAGGGCTGAGTAAGCAGTTTAATGTTAAACCCCAAATTTTGCACCTTAATAACTTTGCAACTGTTTAACGGATATGCATGAAATTTGGAATGTGCCGTCTTGTATGAAAGATCTCTTGATTTGCCAAGTTGCATTTTCATCGGACTTGTGGTTTTCATGCAGCGAAGTGCTGAATAACTCATTTTTAACTTTTTAGCACTTTTGCTGATTCCTGCCCATCATGCTGTGGCCACACTGTTTGGTATTTTGGTCTGAAATATTCAGGGTAGAAAGAGGTTTGTTCACAGCATTAATTTGGTGGAAAATATTAATCCGTTCCAAAGTTATTTAATTTTGAATTTTGGGCTCTGAGCATGCTCAGTTAACTCCAAGATGTATGTTTTGTGAAAGGATTGGCCTCATAAGCAAGGATTTTGTCACCTCATGAACTGGGATTTATAAAATCCCTGTTTGTGAGGAAAAATTCTTGTTCACCAGCCACCATTTTGTTTTCATTTTTCACCCAAACAGAATGTTGTAGCTTGCTTATGGGTGACTTCTTCTGAAATAAGGCATGAGTTTTGTTCAGGGTGACACCCTTTACAAACCCATGCCTTTGGTTTCCTTTGTTTTGACCACAAAATGGCCATTTTAGATTTTAAAATTCTTCATTCCCAACTCACTTCCAATCCTCATTTGTGAGGTGACAGAATTCCATTTGCAAGCTGATCCCTTTTGCATGAGGCAACAAATCCTTGATTGCGACTTAGGAACCAGATGGTCCTATCTCGTCAACAAGGATCAGCTCATGAACAGGGATTTTAACAGGTCATGAAGGGGATCGACTCACGAATGAGGATTTTGTCACATCACAAAAGGATTGGTTTTAATCCCTTTCATGAGCTGTCAAAACTCTCATTCGTGAGCTGATCTCTTTCGAGCTGACAAAATCCTTGATCAACATTTCAGGACCAGATGGCCTTTCTCATGAATGAGGACTGGCTCTCAAACAGGGATTTTGACACCTCAGGAAAGAGGATTGACTTGCAAAAGGGATTTTGTAAGCGCCGAAAAGGATTTTTTAATTCCTCATTTGTGAGCTGACAAAATTTCCATTCATGAGCTGTCAAAACTCCTGCCTGCAAGCCAATCCCTTTGAAGCTGACAAAATCCCTTTGCGACTTACACCAAATGGCCAAAATCTGACTATCAAGGATTCCTCACAAATGGGGATTTTGTCAGCTCGAATGGGGATTGACCTCTGAATGTGGATTTTAGCCACCTCATGAACTAGGATTTTAAAAACTTTGCCAGTACACTGTAAATAAACAATTTGGTCTTTTGGCTTGAAATATGCAAGGTAAAAACGGGGTGCCCCAGAGATGTGAATTATGCTGTTTAGGTGCAAAAAGGTATTCGTTCCATAGATATGTCATCATGAAGTTAAGATTTTTCCCATAGAATAACATTGTGCCACCCACTGTGAGTTTCGGTGGCCTTATCTCGGAAAAGACACAAGATACAACTTTTTGCTATCTGTAAAGAGGAGGAGGAGTAGCTCTGTATGTAAAGGAAGGGATCAAAGCAACAGAACTAAAGAGTAAACAGGGAGCAGATGAGGCACTCTGGGTCACCTTGGAGACAGGAAATGGCACCAACAATCCGCATGGGGTTGCATACAGACCCCATCTCAGGGGAGGGAATGGACAAGGAAATGATAGAAGGCTTCCTTAGAATGGCAGAAAAAGAGGAGATATTGTTGATGGGGACCTGAATATGCCAGATGTTAACTGGAGCACCTTTGCTGCAGGCACATGCAAGAGCATGGTTATTCCTGATGCCCTACAGGGGCATGCCCGACAGCTAGTATTGGAACCCACCCAGAAGGAGCAATCTTAGACCTGGTACTCTCAAATGATGATGGAGAAAGAATCTCAGATTCAGAAGTGGGTAGCCATCAGGGAACAAGCGACCACCAAACAGTGTGGTTCACGGTAAACACAGCCATACAATCAGCAACATACAAAAGCAAGAGTATTTGACTTTAGGAGGGCTGACTTTGGGAAATGAAAGAGTGCCTCAGAAAAGCACTAGCAAACAGGCAAGAAACAGGGGTGGAGGAACAATGGGAGTAATCAAACAGCCATCACAGAGGCAACAAGCCTTTGTGTAAAGCAAATCAACAAAACACAACGAAGGAAAACGCTATGGTTCTCAAAAGAGGTGGCAGGGAAGGTTAAGAGAAAAGGATAGCATTCAGGAACTATAAGGAAACACAGAAGGAGCAGGACAGAAAACTTTATCAGATAAAGCAGAAAGATGCTGGGAAGGTAGTCAGAATAGCAAAGGTCCAAACCAAGGAAAGGATAGCCAACTCTGTTAAGAAGGGGATATGACCTTTATAGGTACATTAGGGAGTGAAAAAACAAAGGAGGATACTGAGGCTTAATAAAGGGGAGGGAATGTGGGTAGAGGGTGACAGTGAAAAGCAGGGATACTGAACAAATATTTCTGCTCAGTATTCACAAAGGAAGAGGAGGGGGTATCTAAACCAAACAAGAGAAACAATCTGAAGATGGGGTCTATACCGTCCATTTACAGAAGAAAGGGTTCTGAAAGAACTAATAAATTGAAGGTGGACAAAGCAATGGGGCCTGATGGGATTCACCCAAAAATTCTAAAGGAACTAAGGGTAGAACAAGTACACACGTGACTACTCTCTAACAAATCATGGGAGGATGGGGTGGTACCTGAGGACTGGAGGAGGACGGATGTGATTCCTCTCTCACAAAGTGGGAGAAGGACAGAGGCAGGAAACTACAGACCAGTTAGTTTGACCTCAGTGGTAGGGAAATGATGGAATTACTTCTGAAGGAAAGAATTGTTGAGTACCTAGAGGCCAGTGGGGCACAGGACCCAAGGCAGCATGGATTCACAATGGGAAGGTCATGTCAGACGAATCTAATAGATTTCTTTGACTGGGTGACCAAAGTAGTAGACCAGGGAGGGCTGTGGACATGGTCTGCCTAGATTTTAGCAAGGCATTTGGTACAGTCCCACACAAAGATTAATTAACAAGTTAGCCAGCCTTGGAGTGGGTCCCAAGGTGGTAGCCTGGATAAAAAATGGGCTAGACAACAGGATGCAAGGGTAGTAGTAAATGGAGTCCACAGTGAAGAAAGGAGAGTTACTAGCGGGTACCACAGGTTCAGTACTAGGGACCGGTCCTTTAATGTCTTTATAAGTGACATTGCAGAGGAACTGGAAGGAAAAGTATGTCTCTTTGCAGATGACACAAAGATCTGCAACAGGGTTGATACACAAGATGGAGTGGAAAGGATGAGAAGGGACTTGGCAAGGTTGGAGGAATGGTCAGATGTATGGCAGCTTAGATTCAATGCAAAGAAGTGCAAGGTAATGCACCTGGGAAACAAAACCCAGGGAAGAGTACATAATGGGGGTGAGATACTGACAACAGTAAAAATGGAAAGGGACCTGGGGGTAATTATATCAGATGACCTAAAGGTGGGCAGGCAATGTGAGAGGCAGTAAGGAAGGCTGGGGATACTGGGATGCATAGGGAGAGGCATCAATAGAAGAAAACAGGAAGTTGTTATCCCTGTGTGCAAACAGTTGGTGACACCACATCTGGAGTACTGTGTGCAGTTCTGGAGACCCATCTCTGCAAAGATATAGACAGAGTGGAGGCTGTCCAGAGGAGGGAATCAAAATGGTGCAGGGTCTGCACCAGAAGACATACAAAGAAAGACTGAAGGAGCTTAATATGTATACCCTTGAGGAAAGAAGGAGAGAACGGACAGGATGGAAACTTTCAAGCACCTCAAGGAATCAACAAAGTCCAAGAGGTAGCATCTTCAGAAAAGAAATGTGCAAGAACAAGGGGCACAATTTGAAGATAGAGGGAAAGCGCTCAGAGGTAATGTGAGGAAGTATTTTTCACAGATAGGGTTATGGATTCATGGAACAGCCTCCGAGAGGAGGTCGTGGAGTCAAGAACAGTGGGGGATTCAAGAATGCATGGGACAGACATAAGGCAGTCCTAGTGGGGGGTAGGAGGAAGTAAGCTGTTGGTTAACTAGGATCTGCAGCTTATCTGTTAGGTAGGAAATGGGCAGACTAGATGGGCCAAGCGATCCATATCTGCCGACACATTCTATGTTTCTATGTTCTTATGCAGCTTAGTCCACCTAAGCTCACATGGAGGTTTCAAAGTCATGATTACAACTGCAGTGGGATTTTTTCATAGCTTGTACAGTTACTGTGATATTGGCAAATTAGTGTTACAAGGGCTCCTTTTCAGCCCTATAGGGTTACTGTATGGCTCCATTGTTATGTGTAGAGGTGGGAGTGCAGGGATGGGCCTGCGGCTCTCACAGATGCATATTTTATGTGCAAATGGGCAGCTTGGTGGGAGCATGGTGCCCAAGGGCCTGTGCTCCACCAACATATACCATTTATTAGTTACATTACACATTCTCAAAAAGTAACGAAATTCATTTCAAAAATGTTGTTAATGCATCAGTTAGACTTTAAAGTGACAAAAGTGGGGAAATGAATCATTAGGGTTGAGCCCAACCCCCATCCTACCACTCCACCCCTCATCCTCCACACAGCAAAGGGTATTGGGGTGTGCCATGAGTTATTAGGCCTAACTCTCACCCCATTTTCCTATGCTGTACCACATCAGCCTGATTACATATGGAATGGGATGAGAGTTGGCCCTAATGAACCTATATATATCATACTGGCCCAGAAGGGCCAGCATAGAAGGTGCATGGCCACTTCTATGTTAAACCCCAAAGTTTTCACTTTTAATAACTTTGCAATTGTTTGTCCAATTTGCCTGAAATCTTGCATGTGTGGCATCCAATCATAGATCTCTGGATCTGGAAAGTTGTGTTCTGGTCAGATGTACAGTTGCAGAACTGTAGAGTGTCAAAGAGTCAAAAATACCTAACTTTTGCACATTTTTCAGTCGGGCTTAAAGGACTGAAGTATGTGTCTGAGTGGATTGAGATTTGCATGTCTATATGTGTCCTGGGTCAAACTGGTGCCTTTGAAGCTTTGGTGAAAAAATCTTAATCTATTCCTAAATTATGAATTTTTATGTCCCATTTTAACCTATGTGAAAATTTTTATGTGTGATGTAAAACGTTGGTGAAAACTTTCTCAAAAACATTTTTGTGCGTGACAACATTTCATTATAATATTTGGATGTCACAAAAACAATTTTGTTTTCGTGAAAACAGTGCTCAAAAACATTGTCCCATGTGTTGTTTTCTTTGTCACTTCATTGTGCCAAGGTGGATTGTGCTTTTGGGCTGAAATTTGCAAGGTGGCAAGCCCTGGTCCCACAGATGTACCTTTTGGTGGTTTGGTCCAAAACATTTAACGGGTCCATAGTTACAGTGTTCTGAAGTTGAGAAATTTCCCATAGAATAACATTGCAGCACCTGTGGTGCCTTTCAGTGCCCATATGTCCAAAATGATTCAAAATTTTGCAACCCATAGTGGTCTTAGCACGTGTGGAGGTTTAAAAGTCATGATTATAACTGCAGTGGAATGTTTACCATAGTTGGTGTGGTTACTGAGATATTGCCAAATAAGTGTTACAAGGGTTACTTTCATTACTATGGGGCTGCTGTATGGCTCTGTATTTAAGTGTAGTGGGAGTGCAGGGCCCAGAGGGCCCACAATCCCAAATGCACATACCATTATGCAAAAATGGGCAAGGTGAAGGGAGTGCAGTGCCTGGAGGGCCCACGCCTCCCACAGACACAAACCACTACCTTTACTTACACTTTCTCAAAAAGAAGGAAATTTATTTGCAAAGCACTCCATTAATGCATAAGTTAGGGTTGATGTCACAGTGACAAAAGTTGGAAAACTTGATGTTTGGGTTACCACCACTTACCACCTCATCCTAGCACCTAACAGACGTTGGACATGCCATGGGGTCATCAGACCAACTATCACCCCATTTTCCTATACCAGAGTGTCAGCTTGTTAACACATGGAATGGGGTGAGAGTTGAACCCTGGTGACCCCATGGAATGCCCCAATGCCTGTTGGTGACTGTGGATAGGGGTGGAGTGGTAGGGGTAGTAACTCTAACATTGAATTTCCAAACTTTTGTCACTGTGACATCAATCCAAACTGATGCATTAACTGAGTTTTTTGCAACAAAAAAAAAAATAAAAAATATGTATATACAGGTATATACAAAACCACACATACTCCCATAATGGGGAATGGGGACTTCTTATATGAGAGGAGGCTGAGGAAGTTGAACATGTACTCGCTGGAGGAGAGGAGGGATGAGTGGACATTATTGAAACCTTTAAGTACATGAAAGGAATAAACAAGACAGGTACAGAGGGCTGTTCAAAATAAAGGAAGGAGGGACACCAAGGGCCATGATATGAGACTGGAGGGAGGAAGATTCAGGAGGGAGATGAGGAGACACTTTTTACAGAGAGGGTGGTAGCTGGGTGGAATGCGTTACCTGCAGAAGTGGTATCCAGTAGAACAGTGGACTGCTTCAAAGGGGATGGGACAGGACAAAGGGGAGGTCAATGGAGGAAGGGTGGAAGGGAGGGGCAGTTGCAGAATAAGGGGTGCTAGCTGCACATTCGAGCAGATTTGATAGACCTCTAGGCCTTTATCTGCTGGCAAATTTCATATGTTCATAATGCAAAAGCATCATGGGCTGTATATGCAAATCACACAAAAATATTATGCTGGTTCAACTTTAAGCAGAAATGCATGTTGCTGAAAGGACTTCACACAGTTTGCAAAGGGTGCCAACAGAAGACACAGACACGTGTTTCATCCTATCAGGACTCATCAGTATGCCTCGTTTTTATGACTGTCCAGTAGAATGAACCAGCTACCATAAGATGGTCTATCTGGGTTATGTTGTGGTTCACCTCAGACCATCTTAGGGTAGCTGATTCATTCCACTGAGGTGTCATACAGACATAAGTTGTTTTGAGTAATAAAGTTCAAGTCCATTCAAGATGTTTGCATTTCCGTTTCTGTTTGTATTTCCTTTGGCGTCCATCGTTGCTGTTACCGTAAGTATCTGCATTTCCAATTAACGTAACCGTGACCATGTGAGTTATGGTTTGCATTTCCATTACGCTTGCATTTGCATTTCTGTTTTCATTAATGTTTGTACTTGCATTTCTATTACTGTTTGTGTTATCATTTACGTTTGCGTCACCGTTAATGCGTTAGTGTTTGCAGCTGCATTTGCGTTGCCGTTACTTCACTATTTATAGTGCACATTCTCAAAAGAATGGAAATTCATGGCAAAAATCCATTTAATGCATCAGTTAGGGTTGTTTCCACAGTGACAAAAGTGGGAAATTAGATGTTAGGTTCCCACCCCTTGCACCCCACCCCACACCCCTACCAACAGGCATCCAGGGGTGTACATTTGGGTCATTGGTCCCAACTCTCACCCCATTCTCCTATACTGCACCACCTCAGCTTGTTTACACATGGGATGGGGTGAGAGATAGGACCGATGACCTCACACACACACTCGATGCCTGTTGGTGGGGCGAGGTGGGGTGAGAACCCTAACATTGAATTTTCTCACTTTTGTCTGTGGAACACTTAACTGATGCATTAAATGGAGTTTTTGCCATATGTGTAAATATGTATACATATATATATATATATATATATATATATATATATATATACACACATATATATATATATATATATATATATATAAAGACAAAGAACCTCTGTGCGCAAACACTGAGGCAAGGTTACCCTAAAGGGCATTTGTCTGGGAAGCCAAGTTTCAAGAAAATACAAAATCACACATGCCCACATAAATGAGCATCATGGGCTGCATGCAAATCACCACAGAATGTTACGCTTGGTTCAACTTTAAGCAGAATTGCATGATGCAGAAAGGCTCTCACACAGTTTGCAGAAGTGCTAACAGATGAGACATTAAACCCAGGTCCCATCTGCCTGGATTGGTGTAGTTTAGGTGGATGTTAAAGATCCCATGGCACTTATCGAAAAGAGTAGGGAGTTTTATTAGCAAAATAAACATGTACAACAACACTTAGTCACGAAAACAACAATGAAAACTTAAGAAAAGAGAAAAAAGAAATGTTTCATTTGTGTACATAATTAATAGATTTAACTCAAATAAAATAGATATTACATAATTATTATCTTAGACCATATTTTAAATGTTAAGTCTGCTATTTTCATTTATACTTTATAAAATGAAAAACCTTTCCACAATTTTCTTAAAGCTCCTGGGGACACTCTTAAAGTATCTATGGTATAGATTTTCTCTTAACTCTTTGTTTATTAGTTTACTAACACTAACATATGGCATTTTCTTTTGGTATAGAACCCATTGAATTCTGGCTTGCCATAAGTAATATCTTAAACAACCTAAAAATAAAGTCAATGTCTCATTATGTAGTCCTAATGAAGCTGTAGATCTCATCCCTAAAATTAGGAATTCATATGACATATTCAGCATCCACTTGAATTTCCATAACTTAGCTAAATAATCCCATAACCCTAAGGCATAAGTACATTCTAAAAGAAATGTTCCATCGATTCTTCCCTTATTAATGCATTCAGGATAGGGACATAATCTTTCCTGTAAGGTTTGTATTTAGCATTCCCTCTAACATTTAATCTTCCATAAAATATTAACCACTGTACTTCCCATTGATTTTTGGCATCCTTGTGTTGTTTAATTGTGCTAAAATTGTAGAATTTAATACTAAAGGGCAATTTTGAAATCTGGCTCTTGAG
Organism: Neoceratodus forsteri; assembly: GCA_016271365.2. Classification (NCBI taxonomy): domain Eukaryota; kingdom Metazoa; phylum Chordata; order Ceratodontiformes; family Ceratodontidae; genus Neoceratodus; species Neoceratodus forsteri. The sequence goes on from CM057450.1 coordinate 1,078,052,223, forward strand.
GATATATCTTTAACATTAAATAATGATACAAACCCCTTGTATTATAAGTTAGTACTGTCTGTTTCTGTAATTCCCATTTATATAATTTCTGAGCTGGGCCTGAATGCTCAGAATGTGTAAATATCTATTGAGTTTAGGAGCTAATGACGTCCAATTCCTAAAATATTTACCCATTATTTTTAAATTCCATGAGTTCTCTGCTCTCAGCTCCATTTTTAAACCCTCCTTGATAGAGTTTGATATGAAACAGACATGATATACTACAGGGTCTATCATTCCTAATCCACCCTTATTATTTTTTAAATAAGTAAAACCCTTTAACTGGGTTCAAACGGTTGCCCCAAAGCATCTGGAAAATAAACTATATGTCTTTGTTTCAAATTCTGTTGGTAGTGGAAAACCATTGCTACAAATTGTATGATGGGAAGAAGAAATTACTTAATTATATGAACTCTTTTTAATTTAGGCAACCTCCACTGCTTCCACCTATTCACTTTTTTTCAATATTCCCAATGACATTCTCCCAATTATCTCTGGGTAGGTTTTGAGGTCCAAATTTGATCCCCAAAATTCTAAGCGGGTTTTTGATATATGAATTCCTTCTAGCCATGATTCAGTGATCCCACTTGCCCTATTATCAATCCTTTTGTTTTATTGATGTTTAATTTTGCATTAGAAACTTTAGCAAAGTTCTCAAAAGCACCCATGAAATTTTAATGGATGAACTATCCTCCAAATAAATTACTAAATCATTCATGACGCTTGATTTTTAACGGAAAGTAACTACTTTCATTAAAGGGAATGCCTTCATTTTTGAGAAACTAACACAGTCTGCAGAAAAGGATCAATTGCAAAGGTATATAAAAGGGGACTAGAGGGCACCCTTGTCGAACTCCCGTGGATAGTTGAAATCCTTCAGCCTTACATCCTTTCACAAAGGGGAATACCAACCCTTCATTATATAACTTCCCGATTAAATTCACCAGCTTATTATTTACCCTATAATGCCTCAGAGTCATGAAAAGGAATGGTAAATGAACTCTGTCAAAAGCTTATCTAAATCTGCAGCCACCAAACAACCTGTTAACCCCATCTCTGAGAGATGATCAATAACATCTCTTATTAACATAAGAGCTGACTGTATCCTTCTATCAGTCAAACCACAATATTGATAAGGTGAATTATTCCTGCATATTTTTAAGCCTGTTATTCAAAATGTTGGCAAATATTTTATAATCTGTATTTAACAATGTGATTGGCCTCCAATTAGCTAAATTATGCTTGTCACCTGATTTAAATATATAAGTTAACAATCCTTCTGTGAATGATGGGTAAATAATGTTTTTTTAAAAATATTGAAACAAAAGACCTAGACATTGACTAAATTCCTCTGGAAAAGATTTATAAATTATTTGTCAGGCCATTTAAACCTGGGGAAATATTTAGTTTTAATGCCCTAATGGACTCTAAAATTTCTGTATGAGAAATATTTCCATTCATCCATCTTTTAGCCTTTTAAGTGAGACAGGCATCTGTTTTAGATAGTCCACTATATCTGTTTGGGAAATATTTTCTTTAGAATTTAGAGAAATAAAGTACTCTTTAATAACTTTTTGCAATTCCATCACTGTGGTCGCATACTTCCATCGGACTTTTTAACTTTTCCAATCCCATGGAATCACTAAGTTCTTTGCATATCTCAAAAGGATCCCTATGGGAGATTTTTTAACACCATTAATTAATATGGCCTGCATAGTTTTACTCTATCAGATTGGTATTCCCTCATTTTTGTTTTAATAAGGAGATTTGATCTGTATAATCCCTCCTTGTTGTATAAGCTATAGTTAAAAGTCTTTGTAGTTGTTGTCTCAGGCTTAAATAATACAGAGATTTATGATTTTTGAGTTTCTTTCCATTATTTTTAAACATATTTCTTAGGTCAGATTTTGTGTCCAACCACCACTCGCTTAGATCTGAATACAAAAAGCAACTGATAGTCTAGCCTTCAACAAATTCCTTGTTCCTACCTGAATATAAGTCAGATCAAGTAAAGAATTATTTAGTTTCCATCTTATTTGCCTTGATTCTGCTTATCAGAAAGAAAGAAAGTGCTTAACAAAAGTGAATGATCTGAAAATTCACAGGAAGTATTTTGAATGATTCAATTAGCATATTTGGGAGAAAACATATGGTCAATCAAAGAAAATAATTTTCCTTTTTAAATGAAAAACTGTTTCCACAGTTTGACTGGCTGTTACAATTTAGAAAACCTGCTTCTTTAACAATTTTACTTAAGGCATTAGAATCACAATACACTTTCTTGCTATTATGTTGCTTTTGGGAAATAGCTGGGACTATGCAATTAAAATCTCCTCCCATAACACTCTGGCTGTAGTGAATAAAAAGGCTGCACCATCTTTAGGCAGTTCACTCTGCTTGATTTAGTTTGTGGATTATAGATATTGATGAAACGAAACCATAGGCCCAGCCATTTCCATCCACAATTAAGACTCTCCCAGGTATCAGATCAATTAAGTTATGTAACTGAAATGCAAATGAGTTAAATATTATCCCCACACCATCTGCAGCATCCTCTCCAAAGGACCAAAAGGATGGGCCCCACATCCACTCCTTTTAAATGCTACCATCTGTTCAATTGAGAACATCCAAGTCTCCTGTAGGAACCAAACTGAAAAGGGGAACTCATGAATATAGTTAAACATGGCCTGTCTTTTTGCTTTATTTAGTAGGCTATGAGCATTCAGGGAACTCTAAAGCAACTTCATTGCCCTTTTAAATATTCAACATCTTTTATTTTTTTCTTTTCTTTTTCTTATCCTTATAGTTATCAATTACCTGCGTTTTAGTTGAGAGGAAGATTTTTGAGAATCTGAGTCATCCCTTCCATGGTATCCCAAGAGGAAAAAGAGCTGCATATGTGTTATTGGTCTCCAAGTGAATGTCTGGGGGTTTGGGATGTAGATTTCTGGTTGATCTTCCTGAGGTATGACTACAAAGATTCATTTGACTTGTTAACTGTTTCCTTTCCCTATGTTTTCGTCTGAGAAACAAACTGGAGGAAAACTTAAAATGTTAGAAGGGCCTATTGCATCCTTCCTGTCTACCTTCTTATTTGAGACTTCATCTTGTATACTTATCTTATTTTCAGGTGGAGCCTTTTTTCATTTGCAACAATATTCAAGACGGATTTTTTTCCTTCTACCATTTTTCCCACCTCAGAGTGTTTTGCTTGTGTGCTAGGAATAGGAGGGGTACCACCTGTGAGGGAGAAGTTTGTACAGTAGCCTCCTGCACTTTCTGTATATAAATCTCAGAACCAGAGCAATCTGTCAAGTTATGTGCAGCCCAAGGACAAAATTTGAAAACATGGCCTTTGCATCACATAAATCACAAACAGATTGATTACAACAAAACATTGTTAAATGCCCTACCTCCCACAATTATCACATCTGGGTTGATCACATACACTTGAAAGATGTGTTTTGGCTCAACATTTATAGCAGGCAAGAGGCTGTCCACTATAAAACAAACTCCCTGTCTTTCCCTAACAAAAGGAGTTAGGTATATGCTCTATCCCTGCTTCACTTTGTCTCAACTTAATTTTGTATTTCCACCCTCCTGTCCAAAACTGTTCTGTGTCTAAAATAGGCTCAGGTTCACTCAAAACCTCACACCTGTTCTTTAACCAGAATGTGATATCCTCCACCCAAACCCCTTCATTCCTAAACATCACAGTAACAAATTTTACCAAAGGCTTAGATAATGGAATAACCATGAAAGGGGTCCAAAGTGGAGAAAATTTAACTTGCCCATATCTTGTCCAAAAGAGGTCAAGAGCATGTTGAGATCAAAGCTTACATCGAAATTATCTTCTCCTGAAATGTTTATGAAGGCATATACATCCTTAGGAGAAAATGTAATGAATCCTTTAATAAAACTTTCCCAACATAATGTCTGTCAGGTCTTACTTCAAACCACCTTTATATCTTAAACGTACTGCATTCCTTCTGGCGCAGCTTCTCTGTGTGTTTGAAAAGTTCAGACATTAAAGGTTTATTAGCTGGAATATTTTTTGGGGGAGTACTTGCATGTCAACAGAGGGTTTTGCTAAAGCTTCCTTCATCTGAAAATCTTTAGATAGTGTAGTCAAATCACTTAGATTACCATCAGGACTTGAAATCAGACACTCTAATTTGTTTTCTCCCTCAGAAGTTACCTTATCCTGCTGTTGTACCTTAGGAGCCCATTCAGGTGAATGCTGTGTTAAAGTTAACTGAGAGTTCCATGTAGGATCAGGTTTGCACATCCTGTGTCAGACCTGATCCAACCAGCCCCACTTAACGCTTTATCTGTTGACCATGAATCTTGTCCCTCTTCAGTTGCAAAATATTCTGATTTTATACCTAAACCTTTTGGATTTACTGGAATTTCATTTTCTTATTTTTCTCAACAGAAAAAAAAATTCTGTAACCCCTACTTGAGATCCTTCAGTTGATTGAAAAATTACCTCTTGAGCAGCTAATGATTCACCCTGTTTTATATTTTTAAAAACAAAACCTGTTACTTTATCTAAAGAAGCTACAAAGTCCTTAAATCCAACAGTGCAAGTGTTACTGCTCTTTGTTCCCAATGATTTTGGAGTTGAAACAGGCTGTTCAGCTTTCAGTCTATTCAATTCACTCATCTCTGTTGCAGCTGTGTGCTTCCAGCTCTGCTCATTACAAACACAACCTCTCTCAGTTTTAACTTCGGGCTTGTTTTACACCTTTTCAATGACACAGAGTCATGCTGTCCTTCTGACTAAAACAGGGCTGATTTCAGAGGGCAGTTCATCATTTTAGAATTCATTTGACAGTGGCAGCATTTTTAAAAATAAGGTTCTCCACTGTTAATGAAATATCAGGATTCACAGTACCTGTTTTAATTCTGGCCATTACCCTGTGGCTCACTCTCATTAGTCAGTTGCCCTTTGTTGTCAATCCCAACCAAAGTTGCTCTTCACTTTCTTGATCCATTGTCTCCCTTCCATCGCTGCATCCTCCATCGCTTCCTCCGATGTTTTCACATTTACACCTTAGCTGTTCCCAGGTTCGAGCCCCGCTGCTGTATAGAAGGGATTTCTCCTTCAGTACAAAACTGCTTGGAAATATCCAGATGGTCCTCCTTGTTTGCTGAAGATGCCAAAACTGGCAATATATCTTCATTCATATTATTGCTTCTTCAGTAAGCTCCCATTTCATAGCTGCTTTTTGAAGCTTTATATCAGCACAAAAATCAGCCTTAGCAATAGCTGCAGCCTCTAGCATACCATGAGCAGGAGAGGAGGCTATCTCTCCCACTCTGTAGATGTCCTCCTCCTTCCTGGAATCACTTCGAGTGGCCATTTTGAAATGACCAGTCCCCTACTGGCAGCCAACAGCAGCACAGTAGGGAATTTCCCAGTGTCCTGGCCAAATTTCCCTCATTCACTAAAAATACCACCAACAGCTTAATCTGGTTCAAGGTCAGTTGGCATTCATCTGTATCCCCCAGGTCGTGCCTGAAAATAGGCAGGATTTGTCTAGTGCACTTACCCGTCAACAAAACTAAATAAATATCAATGATGACGTATCTAACATTAAGATATCACTACTATCTCACTAGTGGCCTGTGAGATAGTAGTGATATCTTCATTGATACAGATCCACACCTGTTATGTAAATTATAAGGGTGCGGTAGTGCCCTTATAGTTAGGATTGAATAGCCTGTTTAATGTTAAACTCAAATTTTATATATTAATATCTTTGACTCTCTTTGACTAAATGAGCTGAAATTTTGTATGTGTGTGTCTAGGAGGCAAGGTCTTGATGTATGGAAATTTTGTGACAGCAACTTGTGGTCTTTGAGATCCGCATGTGTCATTTTTGAAAAAAAAATGTTTCCTACTTTTAACATTATTTTCTTTTCTGCTCTTGCCTACAGCCTACATGGAAATTATTTTTTGCCCCAAACTTGCAGGGAACATATGTCATGCCCTAAGATAGTGCCTTTGACATGTCTGAGGAAAAATATCAAAGGGCTTCAGATTTTATAAGGTTTTAAATGTCAGTGTTTTCTAACCTCTGCATGTGCAGTAGGGTTTTCAGATAATGCTCTGTGACAAAGTAACACTTTGATGCCATCAATGCTGTTTTTTGTTTTACACCCCTGAATTGTCACAGCACCAGACTTTTTTTGTGTTGCGCTAACCGCCATCTTGTTGAGTTTTTCCATGAACCAACAAATGTGAAAATACACAAAATGCTGGAATTTTAATAAACAAACATAATAACCTAACTAAATGGGGCCCGTTTAGCTAGATCCTGATGTTTATTTAATATTGTGCCCAGTAATATGTTTTCTGGGCACCCAAGATCCAGTGCCTAGTTTAGGGATAGGAGCACTTCCCCAGCATTCTTGGTATGAGAACACTGGGAATTCTTCACTTCTACAGCCACAGCTAAAGTTGTGCTGCTGGCTGCAGTCAACTGTGAGCCGCTTCTTTTCCTGGTGTCTAGATGCACCCCAGCCACAGACCACTGTCCACATAACATAACAAAATAAATTATATTCCTGGTGTCAGTTGGCCCCACCGATTGGCATCTTCTAATGTTTATTTTAGTCCCCCTCCTGCATCCCATTGTTTTTATAGATATTTTCAACAGCTGGGGCCCAATCCCATATTGGCATTACAAGCCTTCCCAGCAGTGTCTGACACTGGAGAGCCCATTCCAGTGTCCTGAAACAGTTCCTGATATCTTTTTTTAAACCTGCAAAAAGAAAAATGGTCCCTTGTCATCCCCGCTGTCCCTCACCCCCATCCTGACCCATCCACTGAACACCCACCACCCCAGACCCCCTTACCCTATACTTACCACAGGAGGTCATATGCTGTCATTTTCTGTGAACAGACATGTCTACACTCTTCAGAGCCGAACCATGAACTGAGGAATCAAAGTAAGTGCTGTAAGATGTATTTCAATGGTGTTTTGAACTTATGTTCATAACTTTGTCCTTTAAGATTTTTTCACCAAATTTTCCAACATCGTGTTTTGGGACCCCACCTTATGAGCACTGGCACTGTCATTTTGTTAATCAGCCCAGAAGGTGATTTTGTGGTGCTGCATGAAATCACCTTTTGTAGAGAATAACAAAATGTCACCAGTGTTCATGAGGTGGGGGTCCCAAAAGGCCATATTGAAAATCTGGTGAAAAAATTCCTAAAAAATGGCTGATTTATGAGCTGCTCATTGAAATTTTTCTATGCATGTGCATAACTTTGGTAATTTTAAATATTTTGACTCAAATTTTCAAAATAGCCATTTTTTCACACTACCTTATAAACAGTACAGCTGTCATTTTTCACATCCTGTCTGAAATATATTTTCAAACCTGTAGCACGGAATGGTGTTTTGGCAAGGATTCAAAAATTTTCACCTACGGATTTATAAAGTGAGGTCTTAAGAAGACTATGTTGAACATTTTGTTTAGATATTCAGAGGAGTTGCACAATGTGCAACCAACTTGTACAGGTACAAACACAGAAATGCGCCTCAGCGCCATATCCAAGCAGCAGGAATGTACAGAAATCCATTGTGCTGCTTCTCAACACTAATGTATGCAGTGCAAGTACAGGGCATGCTCATGAATATGCTGCACAATGGCATATTCAGCAGAAACACATGACACAACTGTGGAGCAACCCACAGAATGTGTCACACAGAGTTGAGCACATATAAAGGAGGCTCAACCACACACACAGCAGAGGCGCAATCCAGGGAAGCATAAGTCATGGATGCAGAGCCATTCCTAATGGAACAGATGATGAGGGGTGAGGAGGTGGGAGGAACAGCAACTGGCTGAGGAAGGGCCTGGTGGCAGTATGCCCAACACAGACAGTACCATGCCCGTCTCACATTCGTGGACTATGGGGACACGAGATAGTGAGCCAGTACCATCAGAGAAGGGCAGTTCTGAAGCAGCTATGTGAGCTGTGCCATGATGAGCTGCAGGCACTCACAAGAAGAAGTCATGCCATGATGGTGGAGACCAAGGTGACAGCGGTAATGTGCCTGCTTACCATGGGCATTTTCAGACACCAGTGGGCATAACCACTGGTATATCACAGTCGGCCATGTCCCGCCTCCTCACCCAGGTCCTCAATGCTCTGCTGCCACATGCTTCAGAGTACATAAGATTCCCAAGCACACAGGCAGAGTGTACAGTAAACATGCAGGAATTCCACAGGGTGCCATGCATGCCCAG